>CM075695.1:35487199-45044699 GCA_037954015.1 Psophocarpus tetragonolobus
TATACTAAATTAATGAATTCTATAATGAAATAATATGTGTGTTTTTTCAATTTAAATTGATTTTCTTTTTTTTTATTTGGTTATGTAATTTAATTTATCAATGAAAGGTTCTTGACTGGAAAAAAAAAGAAAAATATAAGATAATACATCTCTCCAAAATCATTTCCTTGAGTTATCACCTAAATCAAACAAAACAAAAAATTTCCATCATTATTATATACTGTAACTTTGTTATTTAAACCAAATATAAAGTAACGTAGATATAGAACCCATTAAATTTATCATTTTAAAAAAATTTAATTAATAATAAAATGTATTATCAAAACTAACATATTAACCAATATCATTTGTCTATAAATAAAATAAAATAAAAATATAATTAGATCATATAGAATTCATTAAATTAGATATTCCTATCCTTTCTCACTTATCTTTAGATCAATATAATTATTAATTAGTTTATACACTTCAGTTACTTATCAACTACTTTGACCAATGACCCGTCATCTTAATGGAGTGATCATCTTTTAGCGCCTTTAGCAAAATACCAGTAATAATAAAGACTAAAAAGGAAATTAAAGAAAAAATGGAAGTAGAAAAGAGATATAAGATGGTGTCAGGATTTTACTCATGCAGCGGGCTGTCTTTTAAATTGCTTTGTTAGTTTACTGCCTTTCAAATTTTTGGATGTTCCGGTTGGTGTAAACCCTAGGGTAGAGGAAGTGTGGAGACCGGTGGTTGAACAATTTGAAAAGAG
The DNA here is from genome assembly GCA_037954015.1 of Psophocarpus tetragonolobus. Classification (NCBI taxonomy): domain Eukaryota; kingdom Viridiplantae; phylum Streptophyta; class Magnoliopsida; order Fabales; family Fabaceae; genus Psophocarpus; species Psophocarpus tetragonolobus. Next base: position 35,487,957 of record CM075695.1, read on the forward strand.
ACTCTCAGGATGGAAGATGAAGAACTTGTCTTTTGCTAAAAGATTGGTTATGTTGAATTCAATTTTGCCTAGCCTGTTGTTGTACTACTTCTCCTTCTATAAAGCTCCCAAGAAGGTGTGTTGAATTCTCTACTAAGGATGCAACGTAAGTTTTTATGGGGGGAAACGCCCAGGAATAAAAAATCGCTAGGTAAGTTGGGAGAAAGTATGCTCACCAAAGGTGGAAGGAGATCTAGGGGTTAAGTGTTTATTGAAGTTTAATCTAAATTTTCTTGTTAAGTGGTGGTGGAGAATATTAAATGATAAAAATGAAATTTGGGGTTATTTGCTGAGAAGTAGATATGGCGAGGTTCAAAATTTCCCCGATCATCCTTTATCTTAAGCCAAATCATCTATGTGGTGGAGAGACATTTGGTTTATTGATGGTTCAAAGGCAGAATATCCATGTTGGTTTTCAAATAAGATTAGAAGGAAGTTAGGGGATGGAGCAGATATGTGGTTTTGGAAGCATAATCGGGTAAGAGGAAGTCCCTTAGCAACACTCTACCCTAGATTGTACGAGTTAGCGATGGACAAAGATGACATAGTAGGTGATAAAAATGGTTCCTGGGCCAATACATACGGGGTGGTGGTGGTTATGGTGGCAGAATCTTTTTGCGTGGGAGGAGGAGACTCTTCTATCATTGGAAGGGATGTTGATAAACGTGACTCTAGAGGTTGATACTTCAAACTCATGGGTTTGGATGTCAGGTGGAAATGGAACCTTCTCAGTATTTGAAGCTTATCATTCAATGTGCAACAGTCCTCTTAATGGGAGTATGGTAGCGATGAAGTCCTTTTTTTTTAAGCAGTTGTGGAAAGATAAGTTACCATCCAAAGTCTTAGTGTTCTTATGGAGGTTACTTCGTAACAGACTCCCAACGATTGATAATTTGGTGCAGAGAGGGGTGAACTCTCAGTTGCGTGGATATGATTATGTTATGTGTAACGAACATCCAGAGGACTAAAAACATCTGTTTTTATTATGCCTGTTTTCTCTGGCCTTGTGGTATAAGGTGTTGAATTGGCTTAACATCTCTTCACCTATTCCTGTTGATTTGTCTCAATTGGTTTTATTGTCTAGCTCTTGGGTTGTAGACAAATATAGGTCTAAATGTAGATTTTTATTCTAGAATGCTATTTGTTGGTGTATCTGTGTATCTAGGAGCTCCATAGTCTTTAATGCTAATACTCTGGAGTTTTTGGATATCTTGATGTCGGTCAAAATTATGTCATGGAAATGGTTGTATTTTTTTTTTAGTTTTAATAAAGGTTGTGGTTTTTCTAATTTGTGTAACAACCCTTTGATATGTATGCTAGACATGTAGTAATGGTACTGAGTGGACGGGTATAGATGAAGGACTGTAGACTTGTGAGGGTGTCTTGGTTTCTTCTTTTAACGCTGATGGAAAAATGTCTTAGATACATCTTCTAATTTCTTGAGATTTTATGTATACTCTTTTGCCTTTAAAAAAAAAAAGAAAAAAGAAAAAAATTTAAGAAAATGGACGAATGAAAGAGAATATATATATATATATATATATATATATATATATATATAATATGTATTAAATTTGCTAAATTTTTGTTTGCATATGATGGTTATTCGAAGGATCTCATTGCACGAGGTACGTCTATATCATTTTTTTTAACGAGTTAAAGTTCAAATCATAGCTATTCATCCTGTTCAACATTTAGAGTAAAGATGTGTTAGATTATCCACATTTTCAAAAAAATAAAAAATAAAACATCTTTATCGAAGAGGAAAAAAAGATGGAGACATAGCCCATAGCACATCCATTTTCAGTGTCATTTTACTATATATTCCACTCTCAGAAGAAATAATCATATTTAATAAAATACATCCACTCATCATTTTAATACGTCTTCCACGATAAAAAAAAAAAAAGTTAATCCCTTTTTAAAGGCAATCTAGTTGGTTTTGAAAAAACAAAAATTCAACAGCCGCCCCTCACAACATTTTCTCTGACATATGCGCAAAGAGATTACTCATATAGAATTCTCACAAATATGAAAATTAATATTCATGCGCAAAATGCTGTAGATACAGACGGAAAATAAACATTTACGACCAATCAACCTAAGTACTAACAGTAATTTAATGGTGCATTTCCGTGAAGTGTATTAGAAGCAGAGAATTAGATAATGATGCATTTATATGTTCCTTTTTATGCTATTGCACGTGAATTTTATTATGTAACTGGTGTTTTGTCTATCAGAATTTTATTTATAAGCTAAAATATAACATTTTTAATTAATAAATTTATGTTTGTTTGCCTGCCTTAACATTTTACTTTTATATATTGCAGACGGAAGGCAACAATTAATAACTGCAAATTACAAATTAGATCAATGCATCCAGCAATTTCACACAATTTTTTATATCTATCATATGGTTCAAAAAGTGCAATGATCAGCACTAAAACAAGGACCACTTATTATAAGAAAAATCATTTGGTTGTTCTATATATTTTTTTAAAGGATTTGGTCATTCCATATATGCCACATAATTCTTAATTATCACATGACATATAAATTGTTAGTAAATTGAAAACTTTAAACACATCTCAGGTAGAGAATTATCGAAACTATAAACACATTGTTGATACTATATAACATTTTTTTTTCATATGTAAAAAAACAAGTAAATGTCCCGTATCTCACAAGTCTATATTTTAAAATAATTTTTTATTAAAATTTAGTTGGTAAAATTAATAATTTTTTTAAAAATCAATAATTAAGGTAGTTAATTGTAGGATTTTAAAATTAAATACAAATACTTAAACCCATTAATATAATAATTATAACAATAATTTAATTTAGAAAAAAAATATTGAATCATGTAACATGTAAAGTCAAATAATAATATGCTTTAACTCACAAATGACATCAAGTTAACAGTATTTTCATAGTACTACTAACCACACAATAAAAAAGACATAATAACCTAGGTTTGGCTTTGAAGTTCTTATTTTTAGTTTTAAGATTTATTTAAAAAAAAAAAACTTGTTCAACAAAAAATAATTTTGATTTGGTTTTTTAATTATTTTTGAAACAAATTTCACTCAATTTTAAAAATAATAAAATTAGGTTTTCAAATTTCTGTTTTTTTCTTTATTCAAATTCATCACTTGATATAGTTGTTACCATTAACAATCATCTCTAACTGGTGGTCATCGATCGTTATCTCCAACCAATGGTTATTGACTGCAACGTTGCCCCACAGTCACACCTCTAACCAACTATCACTAACTGTCACATCTTCAACTGATGGTCACCAACTATCATTTTTAATTAATGATCATTGATCGCCACCTTCGATCAACGTCACTAACTGTCATCTCCGACTGTCAATTACTAACCGCCATCTTCTACTCTCGGTCACCGATTACCTCCTTTGACTACCAATTACCTCCAATCATGTCTACCACCTCCGACTGTCTCTCATCAGTTGTCACCTCTAATTGGTGATCACTAACAATCACCTTTGGCTGATAGTCATCGGCCGTCACTTGTTAGTCGTCGGTCACACCTTTGATTAGAAGTTACCAACCGTCATCTCCGATCAACGGTCACAAGCCACCACCTTTGACAAATTATCATCACTGCCACTTTTAACCGTCGATCACCGACTGTCACCTCTAACTACCCATCATTAACAGTTGATTTACGTTTTCTAGGGAAAAAACAATTAACTATTTTTAAAATTTAAAAATAATGTTTTAAATTTGAAAATTAAAATAATATTGTTTTAAAAAATTTAAAACCGAAATCAGATCCATGGAGGCTTAATAATCTTGAGAGGGATCTTAATAATCTTGAGAGGATACTTTTGCTAGTGTGGAGTATGGAGTATAAAGTATAAAGTCGGTACTCAGTACCTGGTACTTACACTTCAGCTTGCCTATAAATAGACTCAAGTGATATCAGGCTCCATATACTTCATATATAGCAAGTAGTTTAGGCAGCAAATTATGGAATTTCATGATGAAGACCATGCTGCCAAATTACTTCGAGCTCAAACCCACATATGGAATCACATATTTAGCTTCATAAACTCAATGTCCCTTAAATGTGTGATTGAGTTAGGCATACCAGATATCATACATAACTATGGCCAACCCATGCCACTTTCAAACCTCATTGCTTCACTACCAATCCATCCATCCAAAACTCATTTCATCCATCGCTTGATGCGAATCATGATTCATTCTGGCTTCTTCTCTAACACAGAGAGTGAGCTAGAACCAAAGTACACACTAACTGATGCATCATTACTGCTGCTAAATAACCATCCAATGAGTGTGACACCTTTCATGCATGCCATGCTTGATCCAATTTTGACAAATCCATGGCATCAATTTTCTAATTGGTTCAAAAATGGTGATCTTACACCATTTGAAACGGCACATGGGTTGTTGTTGTGGGACTATGCTGGCACTGATCCCAAACTTAATAACTTATTCAATGATGCCATGGCAAGTGATGCTCAATTAGTCTCTAGTTTGGTGATTGAGAAATGTAAGGGTGTTTTCATGGGATTGGAGTCATTGGTTGATGTTGGGGGAGGCACAGGAACCATGGCAAAGGCCATTGCTAAATCATTCCCAAAGTTAGAATGCATTGTATTAGATCTCCCACATGTTGTTTCTGGCTTGCATGGAAGTCATGAGAACCTTATTAAATATGTTGGAGGGGACATGTTTGAGGCTATTCCTCCAGCTGATGCCGTTCTGTTGAAGGTAAAATATTCTCACCATTCGTAGTACAATTTTACATTCTTGTACCTTACCTTTAGCACCCAGTCCATACTTGACCGATGTCAAATTTTGGAGAATAAAGGCCAATAATTGATAATATTGATCAATTAGAAAAAATTGAAGGATTTTATCCCCATTGATTAAATGAAAAAACGCATAATATTCATATGTATAGGTTACTAAGCTAGCATTTAGTAATAATTGACTTAGTTAGTGGGTACAATAAAGTAGATAGCATTTAGGTATGAATTAGCTAGCATATGATTATTTGACTAGAAAATGTCTATGTTCCTTCTAGAAAAAGAACCCATTTATAAATCTCTTCAAATTTAGGGTTAACGTTTATTATAACCTGTGCACAATTGTGATTTTTTATTGAATATATATATATATATATATATATATATATATATATATATATTCAATAAAAAATATTTAAATTTGACTTTTTGTGGAGTATGGCGGTTAATTAAAAACATTAAATGATGTGCCAATTCTAATATTAACACTAATTAATGTAAGTCAATACTTCCTATTGATAATTCTGAATTTCTGACAAAGCAGTGGATATTGCATGACTGGAATGATGCGGAGTGTGTGAAGATATTAAAGAAATGCAAAGAGGCAATAACAAGGAATGACAAAGAAGGGAAGGTGATTATTATAGACATGGTGGTGGAGAATGAAAAGAGAGATAGTGAATCAGTTGAAACACAGCTCTTCTTTGATATGTTGATGATGACGTTGGTCTCTGGAAAAGAGAGAAGCAAGAAAGAATGGATCAAGTTGATTTCCTCTGCTGGTTATAACAACTACAAGATAACTCCAGTGTTGGGCTTAAGGTCTCTCATTCAGATCTATCCATAGTAAGTGAATAAGATGGGGCCAACACTATCTATCATTCATATATCTAAGTGCTATAATTAATTTTTCTGTTTCACGAGAGATTTGGATATGTAACAATAATAATGGACTTTACTTTTCATCATATTTGAGTTGTTGGAACACTGTCAAAATAAGAAAAAAATAATAAAAAAGGTCTGCAGATCGATGCAGGCGAAGAAGAAAAGGAACATATGATTAATAATAATGGACTTTACTTTTCATCATATTTGAGTTGTTGGAACACTGTCAAGATAAGAAAAAAATAATAAAAAAGGTCTGCAGATCGATGCAGGCGAAGAAGAAAAGGAACATATGATTAAAGGACACAGTGAGAGGTTAATAATATACTTTTTGTATATTTTGGTGACCGAAGTTTGTTCAACAATGAAGTTTCTGAGGGTTGTTAATTACTTGTCCGTGAGCAAGATTGTTTCCAGAGGATTTGACAGAGGTATAATGGTTTATCTAAATACATTTCAGTATTTTAAGTAATAAAAATGTTTGTCTTGATTATTGATACAACAATATCGATCTATAAATTTACAGTATGCACATATATATACTAAATTTTATTATAATTTACAGGCATATTATTTATATAAATAATGAATAAAAATTTAGTAAGTGATATATTCATAAATTTAAATTTTTACAAAAATTATGAAGACAATTTTCATAGTGACTTCCTAATTTGAGGATATTGAATATTTTTTTTTAATTATTAAATTGTATATTTTATTCAAATAATTTTAATAAATTAAAATAAGTTTTATTTATAAAAATAAGTAAATATGTCTAAGATTTATAATAAAATAATTTTATAAAATTATTTAAAATAAGTTTTATAAATAAATTTTTAAAATAAAATCATTTTATTTTAAATCCTAGATATATTTATTTATTTATAAATAAATAAAATTTATTTTAATTTATTAAAAATAATTAAAATAAAATCTGCAATTTAATTAATTAAAATTTTTTTAATAGTTCTCAGATTAGTAAAAATACCATAAATTCTTCCAATTATTAATTTGTGACTATCTATTTTTTTTATTCTCATTTTTTATTTCCTGCTTCTCAACAAATTAGCTCACCAAAAATTATATTATCTCCCACTCACCCTCTGTCTCCATTACCTAGTGATAAGATATGAATTGTTGTCACTTTTTTTATATTTTGCGATAATTGTGAATTACTTAATTATATTAATTAAAAATTGATAATGAATTAGGTAATATAGGTCAATCATTTAAGAAATTAAAGATAAATTACTTTTATTATCGTGATAGAAAATAATATTAAATTAATTAACAATAGTTGTATGTATGGTTCAATAGTTTAGTTGGTAAATTTAAATTAAAATAAACTCATTCATCAGAGAGTTTACTTTTCATCCGTGTGAACAATTGGACAAATTGTCTCGTTACTTATTCTTTTACACACTGTAGTCTAATTCATAATTATTTGTACTGAATATTGCTATGGAGACAATTTTAATCACTAACGTACGTTTTTGCTTGATATTTGGTATATTGGCGTCGATTTCCTAGAAATTAATGGAAGAGAAGTCCGAATTTGTCTAAGAAATAGAAACTTATATTTACTGTGAGTTTAATTAATATACATAAAAAGTTAAATAATTTTATATTAATATTTAATTATAAATTTTTATTTATATATTTTTAAAATATAAATCAATAAAATTAATAAATTTATAATAAATTACTCATTATTATTGAATTTCTGTGTAAAATACATTGAAAACACACAATACTTTTAATCATTTAATCAATACTGATTGCTTTTAAATTTTTATGAGTGAAATACATTTTGTCTAAGAATTTAATATTTATATATTTATCGTTTAAAAAGAGTTTGTTAAATTTATCGATTAATATTTTATAAGTTATATATATATATATATATATATATATATATTTATTTATTGATTCTAAGTTGTTACATAATTATATGATATATTTATATTTTTTTCTAAAAAATTATATTTTATGTCATTAATGATAATTTATTTGAAAATGTAAATAGATATAAGATTTAATATATATATATATATATATATATATTATAATAAATTTAATATCTTATAAAAAACAAATTATCAAATAATATCAACAATAAAAAACAAATTATTAAATAATATCAACAATAATTTATTTTTATTTAAATAGATTTATATTTAAAATATTTTTAAATGATCTAATAAAACTTTATATTCTTCTATAGACTTTAATAGAAATATTGACTTAATTTTTTATTTTACAAGTTTATCGGGCATGAGTTTAATGTAGGCTATGTCAGACATTTTGACATGGCATATCATTTTTAGGGGTTGTTTGCGGTATGATTATAATGAGTGTAAAATTTTTTATACTATTACTGACAATTACTACTGGTTGTATGTAGTAATTGATAAATATTAGATTGATCTCACATAGACTTGTTGATACTCAAAAACATCAATGTTTTCTATTTATATTAACGAAAAGATAGAAATAACTAAAACTACTAAACAATAAAGTAAATAAAGCGAAATAAATAAAAACACAATGGTTACATATATGCAATTCAGTTGAGTTTGACTCACTAAATCATCCCTCAAGTGTATAAATGAACTCAAAATTGGGGATGATAATCATACTCATCCTCGTGGGTACCACCCCGTCCCTGCCTCGATTTTGACGGAAAAAACCCACATTGTTGGTTCTCGCCCCCGTCCTCACCTAAGATAATCGAGGATGGGGATTATAAGGACCTGTTTATTTAATAGGTTATAAATTCAAAGAATAAATAGTAAAAAGGATTAAATTTAAGCGTTTACTTAAATTACTAATTGATTTGAGATGTGATGAATTTATTAGTTTGATAATACCATATGGTTGTATTAGGTTGATGATAGAAAGATGTAGGAGAAAAGAATAATTATTATTCTTTTTCTTCAGAGGGTTTTAATTGAGTTTCGGGAGTTCTCGGAGATTTCGTTATCGAAAGGGATGGTTACATTTAGCAAACTAAATTTATTAAATACAACTCAACGCTATATAAATTCTTTTACTTTTAATTTTCTTATTTCTTTTCTCGTTCGTCAATTTTTTTCGGCGTCCGTTTTCTCTCCCTCGCCGCAATCTTTCGTCTCTTGCATGACAGTCGAAACGTTGATGGAATCTGACGTGGTCTCCTCCATTGCTCCTGATTCTGAGAGGTGATCAGTATAGGTATGTCTGATCGTAATTTTCTAAACATTTTTTCGATCGTTTTCGATCCTTTCATTTCATTTAAGATGAAATTTCTTTGAAAATTTTGATTTCTAAGGTTCCTATTTAATTTGAGATTCTTGTCAGGTTCCTGTGTAATTTCTTCGATTGATTCTTCTCCTTATGTTTTAATCAGCTTTTGGACAGTGAAATAAGTAAGGGAAGCCCTTTTGTTGATTTTTATTAATGAAAAGTGAGTTGGTAGTTGAGAGATTTGAGCTATTTAAAATAGCGAGTATTTTGACTATATTTTGATATATTTAAGATAACATTTATTTTAATTGCGTTTTGAGCTATTTAATATAATGCGTATTTGATTGTGATTTGAACTAATTGAGTTAGCATATTTGTTAATTATGATGTGAGCTAATTGAGTTAGTGTATTTGTTAATAATTATGTGAGCTAATTGAGTTAATGTATATTAGGATTTCATAGTTGAAAGATATATGATGTGTTATGTAGTTGATGATTATTATGGGAGGGATGTTTGATCTTGAATTGGATGATTATTAGATAGTTTGGATGTGACAGTTATGATAAGGTAACTTAGTTTTGGTTGAATTGATTTTCTGTGACTGGAATTGAATTATTAGAATGACAATGTATTATTTAGAATTGTGATGTAATGCATATAATTGGAGTGCATGATGAGAATATATTTATTGATGTTGTTGGTTATGGGCAATTACAGTTGGGTAACTTAGCCTTAGATGATATGTTTGGTAGAGTACATTAATGTTAGGGACACAACTAGGGTCAATGTAATCCAAAATATCATATATGTAAGGGGATATTTTTGTGATTTACATTATGGTCCTGGTACCAGATATGCAAGGGGGTGCCTAAAGGATATACTCAGACAACAATGTGTGTCACAGGGTGTCAGGTAGACACTAGACATTAGTTTGTGGTTGTCAGATGAGTATTGCTTAGACTTAAATTGGTGGTAACACAGACAGATTGGACGTCTGTCACCAATTGGAAGGGGTCTTAATCCATCTCGATATCTGAACTCAATGTAGATATTTCAGAATATGTTGCGTTTGAACATGTTCTTGTGTGAAAAACTTGTATTTAGGGAAATATAAGTGTGTTTGATTTGATTGATTATGATATTAATTAATGTTTTATTGATTGGTTATGAGTGCTTATGTTCAGGTGGAACATAAGAATGATGGTTTGGTTATTTACTATTAGTGAATGTGTATTGATGACGTTGTGCAACTTTCATGTTTTATGATGGATATAATGGTATATTGCGTATTATGTAAGCTTATCTTTGCAATGTTTGTGTTTTTGTTTGTATCACTGTGATGATCGTGCTTTGCACAAGAGCAGATAATAGTGATGATAAAGAAAGGCAGATGCTCTGAAATGAAGTATGTTAGATTGTGGTTGGAAGTCTAAAATGATGTTACTCTATTGTTGAATATGTATCTAAGAAAGTTGTATACAAATAATGTTATTTGAATTTAGAGACATTGTTGTTAAGTTATGTGATTATTATGACTATCATGGAAGTTGTGTGAACATGGTGTAAAGAGATAGATGAATTATGATATGCATGCCATAAGAATGTAGAATTATATGTCAGTATGTTGGTTAGTTTTGGTACCAAAGGTTCTAGTATTTGCAAAGTCTCGCTAGACGATGGCTGTCACTGGGCGAACTACCCTGGTCTCGTTAGGCGACGAGGTTCGTTGAGCGAGCTAAATTGTATGTACTATGTTATATTTTATTTTGAATTTTAAAAGTGTTGTAATGTATGTTTTAATATTGAGTATAATATAATAAAAATTTTATATCTTAGTATTTGGGAAAATAGATAATAGTAATTTAAATAATTATTAAGAGCATTTATGGTGTAAATAGTATATTTTAATTTGGGATGTTATAGGGATGGGCGTTGGTTTGTCCGTTCTCGCCCTGTCCCTGCCCCACTTCTTTGATTTACATATAATTATAGATTAAACAAGGTCTCACATGTCTATGTACAAATCTACACCCCTATGGATCATTATAACTAAAATATAATTAATAACTTAGCATATAATTTATTTAATAATTAATAAATTAACATAATTTATTTAATAAATTATAAGTAATTTAAATATAAATTTATAAAAAATAATATAACGGGGTACTCGTAGGGATACTCGAACTCAAAAATACCTGACAGGAATGAGGATGGGGATTAAAATACATGCCTTCTTTATACCCACCTTCGCCTTGTCCCATTGTCATCTCTACTCAAAACCCTCATTCACTAACCAAGTTTCCATCATTGTCATCTCTACTCAAAACCCTCATTCACTAACCAAGTTTCCATCACCCATAAAAATATCCTTAACCTCAATCCTTTGCAAGTAAGGAACTAAGTTATCTAAGCTTTACACTAGCTCGTGCACATAATCTAGAGTCAAACAACTTGCATTAAGTAAATAAACTTAAGATGATCAATGTGTCTTACTCTCTCTCGAGCAATAAAATCCATTAGGAGCTCTTCTTGCTTTCCAAGACAAAATCCTCTCTTGAGCTTATTCAACAAGTAAAACCCAGAAAATATTTAGAAATAAAGAGTAAGATAGAGAAGAACTCCAACATTGGAAAGTAAACTTAGATTAAAAGTACAAAAATATACAAGAGTTCAGGTAAAGCTACATCGAATCTCAACTACATACAAAACCTAGCTAACCATAGGGATATGAGCTTGAGGATGAATAAAGATGGTCTAAAGCGTGCCTTAAGTCAGCTGGTATGCAACCTCAAGTCAAGAGAGAACGTGGAACCCTTAGACGAAACCATTTTTTTTTACTGAAACCCAACCTTTTATTTTTGCAATTTAAAACACGAGCGCCTAACGGTCAAAAAGTGGTTGTTGAGCGCCATAAGACTCCTTAATGGCTAAGCTTTCTGGGAGTTGGGCGGTGACAAAAGTGAGCGCTTGACTAATAGATGCAGGTACCTCGACTAATGGGCGCTGGGTGGCGGTGAACATGACCGTTGGGCGCCTGCCATTAGATGCAAGTGCTCTCACTAATGAGCACTGGGCGATCATATCTATATGCTCAACCAAAATTTCTAATTTTTTCTCGTTCTTCGCTCCTTTCCAAAACTTGACTTAAAACAACTAAAAACAAGCAAATAAATGTGAAATATGCATAAACTACATTCTAAACCTAAATTTCTAACTAAATATAACTTTAAGCAAAATAAGAGCAAAACAAGACCTTAAATAAGAAATAATTATAATAACTACTATGTTTTACCTATATAAAAATAAGTAAATTCCACACTTTTCTCAACTTGCCACTCGGACATAGGCTAATGTGTTGCTTATCCAGCATAGAAAGAAACAAAGGCAATACCAAAAAAAGTGGTGACATCCATCACTTTCAGATAAATATTTATTTTATTTTTTATTTTTATGTTACAAATGTTAGGATAGAATAGAGTATGTTATTCGATCACTAGAAACCATCGAGTAGGTAAATAAACTAGTATAAGGTTGTTCCGGTTTAATTAATGATCTCAAGTGCATTGTCTCTATCGAATAATGCTTGTAATTAAACAAAAAACAATATTCATGCAAGAGATTAGTTATATACTTTTTGTCTTAACATAAGTATGTGAAGATGAACTCTTTTATAAGAGTTTAATACTCATGTACTATTAATTTAAAAGAGTTATACACGGGACTTCAATTACAATTCTTCATTCATATAACTTTTAAAGTATTAACTTGTAAAATTAATAAACTTGTCATATATGAATGATTGTGATTGAATTTTAGTATAAATTTTTTTACATTGACAGTACATAAGTTTTTTTCTCTTTTTATAAACACTTTTAAGAAAAGAAAAATATTATAAACTAAAAAAGTTTATGTACACTAATATGTAAAAATTATATAATATCGTTTCTTTAAACGGTCATATTTAATTGATTTACACATAAATTAATATTGGTTTATAAAAAAAGTTATCTCATTTTTTCGTGTTATTTTTGTTAAATACTCCTGAAAAAACTTATTCAAACAAGGAGATGTTTTTGTGTATGTGAATATAACCAACTTATATCAAAGATGGATAGAAATAGTTGTAGCTATAGACAATAACTAAAGGTGGAGTCATCTCATGCACACGGAAGTGTTGCGCAATTTAGGTAGAAGAAGCCAAAACTGGTGTGTTATTGCTGCAAAGAATGAGTCGGTTGAGTAAGTAGATTGCCAAGGACATGAGTGTCAAAAATGTGTTCACATGTAGGGAAGTGTACATCTTACAACTAGCATTTCAAAGAGATAGATCAAGATAGATATGATATTCTTATTTTTATTTTTACTTTTAAAATTTATTTTTATCTTTATTTTTATTTTAAATATGAGATTTATATTTTTATCTTTGTTTTTATCGGATGTTAAATATATTATTGTATGTCTTATACTCTTAAAAAAGTTATAATAATTCTTTAATGAAAAAAATTATTTAAATATAATGATATTAATTTAAAAATTATTTAATAAATATAAATTTTATAATTTGTTAATGAGTTTAATGATATATACTATTAATATAAAATATTTTATAGTAACATTCAATAATAATCTTTTATTTATGATAAATTTATTAATTTTATCTATATAAGTAAGATTAAAGGTTACTTCTCATATGATTAGGATTAGAGGTTACTTCTCATCTATGTTATCATGCCTACTAAAAAGTGACGTTTGTATTTAATGTTAAATTCGGATTAGTTACATGAATACTACTTTTTCACATAAAATAGACGTGGTTTGGTGGGTAGAGAGACCCAGAACAGTAGAATCATAAACACTATACATAAAATAAGTTAAAAAAACATATATTTAGAACACAAATTATATCCGTAAACTAAAATTTTAATTTCATACAAAGCGATCCTTTCATAGAGGTCCATATGCTAAGTGGTGGTGATTTGTGTTGAAATAGACCCTGGATGTACGTGTGAAGACTTTTGTCTTTAATTTTATGGCAAAGTAATGTATTTTTAAGGTACTGATTAAGAAATTAATTTTTTATTAAATTACATAAAATTATAATTATTTCTAATTTTAAATCATGTTTATATAATTTTTTAATAGAAATGTAATCTTTTAATTTTCTATTAGGACGCTGGTTAATGATACCAAGTAATTATGGATATATGCGGAAGTGACAATGGTATCATGCGGAAGTTTGAAATGAGGTAGGTAATTAAAGCTTCTCCGTTGTCTGGGGTCCTCTCTTTCTTATCAATGTACTATTTTATCTTTGAAAAAACAAAAGTTGCCACTGGCTAGAGATGCTTGGGTTCGGCAGATGACGAATCTTTTATATCTCATTTTCTTTCTAACTAATTAATAAATCTTATATTATTTAATAAATTATATAAAATATTAAAAATTTTATTAAATTATTAGTTAAGACAAAGAATAAAATATTAATTTAGAACTAGAATTTCGTTCTGAAACGTGGTAATAAGAGTTTGTTTAGACAATATTTTTTAGGTATTATTATAAAAAAACAAAACTTTAAAAAGTATGAATAAAATAAAATAAAAGGAAACAATTCTTTACAAACTAATTTTATAATAATCTTTCTTCAGACTTACCAAACATAAGGAAATGGGGAGCTTCATAATTCCTAGCACTATTGGAAATTTGCGGTTTAGCGTGCTTTGTTGGATTTAGGGTTAACATAAATTTGATGTCCTGCCTATGCCTAAAGAGAGTTGCAGAAGTGAAAGCCAAGTCCCCACCAAGATGACAGTTCAGTTGGCAGACTGCTTAATCAAATATTCATACGGCAGAGTGAAAAACATGCTACTGGAAGGTTGATCGATTCATTTTGCCTGCAGAAGATTTGGCTGTCATTTTGGTGCAACCTTTCATGAAAGCAGCACAACTCAACATTGATGTTCAATGTCGATGTCGAGAAGCGACAATTTAATTTTATCGTAGCAAGATAAGGAAGTGACCTTTAAAGTTTTTTACTTATGGATCACTCGAAGAACAAATAAGTAGTGTTCAAATTGATTTAAAGGAAAAAAGTGGTCTTGTTGCTCAATGACCCACCACTGCACACCTAAGTCAACTAGCTTGCAAATGCTGCGGTGGAGAGGTCGCTAAGTATGCTGAAGATCAAGAAAGTGATGATAAGAAGGAAGAAAGTGAAGATAAAGGAGGCAGAGAAGACTCCTTGAAGAAGATTCATCATACTTGATGTTTGATTTTTAGTACTTTAATTTTGGTTTTAATTAGGTTTTTAAGTTTTTTTCATTGAATAAATTGTAACATTTGTATGCTACAAAAAAGTGTAAAGAGTTGCAATATAATTGTAACATCTATTCTATGATAATTATTTGTTTGGTGAGTTAAGCTATGTGAGCGGCTTGTTTAAGTCATAAGATAACTTATTTGTTTAAAACATTTACTTGTGAGTGTTTAACTTTTTTTTGTATTCAATTTCTTTTGTACTTGAATAAGAGTGGTAAGATACTTTTATCCAAGTGCTTTTCAAGTCGTCTTGCCTTCGAGTGTTCTTTTTTGTTGAATACTCTTCCGCTTAAATGGTCGAATGATTGTTTACCTCCATAAGACATTCTGATAGTTAGAGAAAGACAACCTATAGTAACAATGACCCAACTAAGATAATAGTAATTTTATACCTTGAGATTCATCCTCTTATTTATACCTATTTTATTCATCTTGGACCTTGTGGACTTTATTTAGTTATTACCAATTAGATAATCTATAATTAATATGGTTATCTTTTTAACTTTCCTTAATTGATATATTAATTATAACTATGATAAGTCATAATGGATTATCAACTAGGCTTCACACCAAAACTTCCAAGAGTATTTAATGTCATAACTGACTAAATACTATTAGGAGTACACGGTGATGAACTTGACCAAATACTTAAGGGAATATTTGATTTAGGTACTAGGTCAAATTTCTTATAGAAATATTCAAGGGTATACTTGACCGAATATTAACTAGAGTGTATTGTTGATGTTTATTGTTGATGTTTTAAAGTGTTTAGTTCCATGGATGGATGGATGAATACTATAAGAGTATTTGTTATCGGACAAGACCGAACCCCTCATGACCAAAAGATATTCTTCAAAATCAAGTATCTATACACTACACCAACCAAAAAACAACTCTACACAAAAATAAACTATCTACTTCTAAACTATATTTTCTAAATTAAATATAAAAGGAAGTTTACTTAAGATTAAAAAATATAAAAGATAATATTTTTAGAGTAAATGACTTATTTACTGTGTAAAAGTTTTACATTAACATTTAGAACTAATTTGTTTGTGTTTTAAAAAGATACTTTTTAAAATTGTTAAAAAAATTGATGTTTTGATCTTGAAAAACCGAAAATTGATTTTTTTTTTATTTTTCTTCTTGAAAAAAGTTTAGACAAACATTTAAAAAAAATTATTCTTTAAAAAAATAATCTTAAAGAAACACACTCTAATAATTTATGCTCATGAAAAGATCCATCGTAGTATGTTTAATGAATTTGGTTTCACGATAGAAAATTTATTATGAACTCAAAATTTATTTAAAATAGATTTTGACGTTTAGTTTTGTATTGAAGAATAATTAAGAATTAAAATTGAAATAACTTAAAATAAATTTAGTGTTGAATAAAAAAATTATATTAAATTTGACTCTTAATTTATTTTATAATAAAAATCTAAATATAAATTATATCAGCTTAAAAGTAATTTTACTTTAATAAATTTTATAATTGAAAATTAATTTTATCAACGTTACAACCAGTTGAAAATAATAATGAAGCGTAACTATCAACCGTCAATAATAGTCTATGTACGTTGAAGTTAATTAAGAAACCAGAAGATAAGGGAAACATTTACAGAGGAGAAGAAAAGGTGTGATGAGTGATGGTTGAAGACATGCAGCTCATAATATGACTCAAACTCTGCAACTTATGCAGATTAAGTACTTATTAGTTTTATAAGATTCTTTTAAATATTTTAGTATTTAAAAATTAAAAAATTTATTTGATGGTATTTTTTAAAAATAGTTTTTAAAAATAATTTTAATTTTTTATTTTTAAAAATTAAAAGATAGAACAATGGAAAGTAATTTTATTTTTTAATTTTTTATTTTTATTTTAAAAATTTAAAATACAATTGTTTTTTTATTAATAAAATTTTAATACAATTTTTAAATAATACTTATTAACTAAATTGTTTTTTTTCTAAATAATATTTTAAAATTATTATTAAAAATATTTTAAAAAAGTAAAAGAAAAAACTAAACCAATCAAGAAGTACATCACAGTAATACAGCAAAAGAAATAGGCCACAAGCCACATAGTCTTAGAATACAAGCAGCAGGACATTGTCGTGGGGCTGGTCATTATGTGACAGGTGTATGCTTCAATGCAATATCCACAGTTCAAATTGCTAGCATACAAAACACAATGTTTCATTGGAGCTCTAATTAATATTCGGAAATTCAAATATTCAATGATCCATCAATTTGGACACGATTAGATAAAATTCGATGAAATCTAATTTAATTATTATTGACAGATTGATCATGAATTTAAATTTTAAAAATATTTAAATGTGTAAAATTTAAAGTTTGATATTTTATTTTATATATATATATATATATATATACGAGTTTAATTGGTTATATACTGTTAGTGTAAAGATTTCTAGAATGATTTTCAATTATTATTTTCTATTTATAATAAATTTGTTAACTTTATTTATTATTATTTTAAAAATTACATAAATAATTGATTATTAATATAAAAATCTTTTATATTAATAGTGTGTACCAACTACTCTTTCTCTATATATATTTACAAAAGTGCAAAAAGTAAATATTTTATACGATCATAAAAAATATTGACTCAAGTCCATATATTAATCATTTGAAATAATCCATATCTTGATATCTATTTCAATCTAATAATTTTTAAATTCTAATTCCATATTTCCAGTCATGAAATCTAGAATTTTCATATTTTCCTTTTTGATTAATCAATTCCAATTTCATATAACATATTTTTTTATTTAATTGGAAATTTAATTTTCAAGTCTCCAATACTTTTAGTTTTATGATTTTTTTAGGATTTATAATTTTACTTTTATGTTTTTTTAAGAAAAAGTGTATGTTTTATTTACAAACTTTTTTATGTTTATTAGTTTGTTTCTTATGCTTTATTAAAAATAAATAATTTTAAAAATTTTCTTTAAAATCCACGATCCATTTTGGAATTGCTAATTTTTCTTTTTAAATCCAATATGATCAAATTTTATTAAACCAGATTTCATTTTTTCTCAAATCCATTTCAATCCAATTCCAGGATTATAATGCTTTTTATTTGGCAGCAGAGGATTAAGTTGCAGTCTTTTAACACATGCTGCACAGGGCACATCATTTTTCCGTACTTCTATTATTGGACTTCTATTATTGGACTCGGTAAGTTATATATATATATATATATATATATATATATATATATATATATATATATATATATATATATATATATATATAAAATGTTAATTGAAATTCTATTGATTAAAGCAAATATCAAACTGTACAAGTTCTTTCTTTCAATTTGGTTATCATTGTCTCTCACCATAATTTTATAGAAATAAAAAATATATTTAAAATTAATAAAATTTATTATAAAAATACTTGTAAATAACATGTTTATTTATAAAGAGTCATTTTTCTTTCATAATAGTTTGATCTTGTACATGTAATCAACACGCCTGCACACCTCTATGAGCATGACGAATTCTTAGTATAATTGTAGTTTCAACACACCTCCTACATCTATGTAGGCATAGTTATATTAATATTGCTAGTTAATTTATAAAATTATAGAGTTTACAAGTTTTTAATAAGATAAATCACATGCAGAATTAGAAGGATGATAAACTTGATAAAATTAAAGTAAACTTCTGAATAGACATGTAAGCAAATTTTTTAAATAATGTTTTTCTGTATTAACTCTAATTCTAAGTATTTTGAATATAATTTGTTTTTATATTTAAAAATATTAAGTGTTTTGACTCTAATTTATATTTATTTTGAATAATTTAGATTTATTATATATATTTGAATTTATTATATATTAAAAAATTTTATATTATTTATAAATATATTTTTAATAAAATAAACTCTTACTATTTTAAGAATCGAATTTACTAAATTCTCGCATGTTTACGTAAATTTGATAACTCGTATTTAGATATATCCACACTATTGTGATAATGTTGTATGTGTGTTCAGTGTCAATTAAAATGACTTCAAATTTCGTTGCTCATACTCAATAGTCACAAGTTCAATTAAAAGGGAAGAACACATAGTGAAATACGTTAATGCTACAACAGAAGAGAAATGGTTCTTCTCAATGCCATTATGCTTCCAGTTAGTAACAGTAACAACATAGACACTAAATTATACTTTTGGAGAAAGTAGAGATATAAAAAAATTCAAACTCGGACATATTTGTAAATATAATTTTCTTTTTCAAAATTTAAATAGATTTAGTTCATGGATACTCACACTATTCGTTCACACTATTCATATAAGCTTGTACGTGCTACACATGAAATTACTCAAATATCCTTAACAAATATTACAATTAGACTAGTTTCATTTAGATTTGTGTTTTGAAGTTAAATATTATTTCTACTAGATTAATTTATTTACATTTAATTATGTTTAAAGTGATTTTTTTAAGGTGTGAAGTGTATTTTTATTCTATATTAAAATTTATGCATTAAAAAAGTACTTATTAGATAATTTCAATGAGTTTATTTTTTTAAAAAAATGTTATTTTATATATTTATGAATAATTTTGATAAACTATTTTTTTAAACATATACAAACTAGAATATATAAAAAATATAATTAAGTTACATCTAAAATAAATTTAAACTTTTTTTTTAAATATTGTGCATATCCATAAATATCTACAAGCATTTGAAAATCTACAACTATCCATTAAAGGATACTCACACGAGCGTGAGTCAAGTGTGGGAAGGAATTAATGATGGACAGTGGAGAATCCTTTTAAGAGTAAGAGGAGTCATGACTCTCTCCCCTCCAAAACTTTTTTCCTTCCTTTTAGTAAGTATATATTTTTTTTGTAAAAGAATTGTAATTGTTTGTTTAGTATGTCTATTTTATTATTTATACCTTGCCTAAACTTGTTTTTTCTTTTAACAAAATATAATTTTCTTCAAGTGTATTATTTTATTTTTAAATCCCAACACTCTTGGTCAAGATCCGTATGATGGGTATAACTCACACTCTTTCCCCATCCATAAGAGAAAGGTATGACAACACTAAATTAGGAAGTAGATAGTGGGGAGAACTCTAAATTCTTGCATCATTGTTGGTGTGGAGAATTTCCATTGAAATTGATTTTCCCAAGACTTTTTCTAGTAGCAAGAGATAAAGAAATCTCAATTGTAAAAGTTTTCTCAAGGTATTTGAATATGGAACATGGTGTGGAGAAGAAGTCTTGAGAATGAATCTTCCTAAAATATATATCCTCTTGGGTGTTTTAATTTGTTTTGAGCATATTTTTAAAAATAATATTAAGAGGTTGCTAGTATCATGTAACTTACTACTTGTATAAATTTTGTACTTTTCCTTTATTAATACTACAACTTAATTACAACCCTTAATTTTTATATTTTCAAAAATAATAATATTAATTTTTAATTTGACTTTTTTTTTAAGAAGACAAAATTTATTCAGCAGAGATAATACTTATATATGTCATAAGACATGACATGAGAGTATTGCAAATTACATAAACAATAGACTAGCAATCACAAATATTGCAAATCCCCCCATTTCATAAACAAAGTCCAATGCTAAAAAAAAAAACTAGAATTCACTACCTAAAAAAGGAAAAGCAATAATCAAGTTGAACACACCATTAATAAAAAGAAATTGATGAATTTCTGTAGAGCCTACGAACTCATAACCATGACCTTTGCTAGGTCTCCTGCCAGACTCGTTTAGCATTAAAAGGTATCCCCTAAAATACAAATTATTTCTAACCAACCAAATCTCTCACAAAGTAGCTAACCAAATAATGCAAAGGATATCCATGTTTTCTTTCCTGTTGAAATTCAAAATGCTCGAATGATGTCAAAAGTGAGAAAGACAACCTGAAGGCAGGGTACATAAATAATCTAATCATCTGTAACATTTCATCCAAACTTGATAACTGAAGTCACATGTGAAAACAGATGGGACACAGATTCCAAATTATTGTAGTATACCGGGCACAAAACATTAGTTGAGATAAGGATACACTGCTTTGCTAATTGAACCTTAGTTGAAATCCTATTACGAGGAACCTTTTAAGAAAATTCTAAAACCTTGGAAGGTACCTTTGACTTCCATAGCCTGTTAAAAAAATGTGAATTGGGGCTATGAGATTCCCCACAGGCTAAAGTATAAGCCTCTCTGACAGAGTATTCAACATTATTAAGGTATTGCCTACCCAGCTCCAACCATATGTAACATCCCTCCTTAATTGAAATCCTCCAAGAACCCCCTCTAAACTCCCTTACCCGTTCTTGTTCTCAGCTAAATAACACTTTCCTCCAATTTAGCCTCCATTCTCATATGTCATCATTCCAAACCCCAGCCTCACACGGAAGAACCTCTTTTTGATTGGATAATGCATATAATCTAGGGAATAGAAAGACAGAAAGAATAGGGGATAAATTTGATTAAACAAATCCACCCCTAGAGATAATTTTTTTTTTTTTGTTTTCAAGAAGTTAGCTTTACCCTCATTTTTCAATAAATGGTTTCCAAGATCTCTCACTCTTCACATTTAGCCCCACTAGTAACCATAAATAGGAAAATGGTAATTGCATTACTCCACAGTTTAGAATTCTTGTAAAGGATTGTATTACTTCATTGTCCACCCCTCCTTTTACCCCAAGCTGCTCTTGTGGAAATTAATTTTTAGACACGATGCCAATTCATAACACCTAAGATCACTCTTGAAAGTATACACATTTTGTACTTTAGGGGACATCATAAAAATAGTGTCATTGGCGTACTGTTGGGAGATAATCTGTAAATCATGTTTGCCTATCTTTACCTTAGGCAAAAGATTTTCTTCTATTGCACTCTTAATTAGGCCCCCAGTCCTTTTGCTACAATTAAGAATAAGAATGGAGTCATTAGGTCCTCTTGTCTTAAACCTTTTTGCATATGAAATTTTTTAGGTGCACTTCCATTTACCAGAACTGCAACAAATGATGAATTGATGCATCCTTGAATCCAGCTAACCTATTTATCTTCGAATCCAAATCTCCTAAGCATATGGAACAAGAATGGCCAATTGACTGCATCATACGCCTTCTCAAAGTTTACTTTGACCAATAGCAGTAGCTTATGAGACTGTTTTGCTTCGTGGATGATTTCATTCACTATGACCAACTATCCAATAGTTGTCTCCCTTTAATGAAAACAGTATGAGTTTTTTTCTATAATACTGGACATCACCCCATGTAGCCTATAAGCCAACACCTTTGCAATGATTTTATATATTACCCCTATCAAAGCCATTGGCTTGTAGTCCTCAAGACCATCAGGATGATCCTTCTTAGCGATGAGAGTTAGAAAAGAAGCATTTGCACATCTAGGAAGTTCCCATTTTTTGTGGAAATCAAACAGAACCTTCCTGATATCAACTTTCAACATATCCTAGAATTGTTTAATAAACTTCATATTATAACCATCTAGAACTGAGACTTTTGTACTGTCACACTCTCACACAGCAACACAGATCTTTTCCTTAGAGAACTTTCTCTTTAAGTTGTTTCTTTGACCAGCAGAGAGAATTTTGAAGTTTACACCATCTAATCTTACCCCTCCATCAATTTGAGACTGAAATCTCGCTTGAAAGTATTGTTAGATTGTCTGTTTAACTTGAGAAAGTTCTTTAAGCCATTCCCCATTGATAAATATACCAAATAAACTATTAGACCTCCTTCTTCAATTAATTGTCGTATGGAAGAAGTGGGAATTCAAATCCCCTCTCTTTAGCCACTTAATCTTTGCTTTTTGGGACAACAAAGTTTCTTGATAATAACTCCATTTTTTGAGTTCACCTATTGTCTCTAACCGCAATCTAACCTCTTCTTCACTCAAAACTTGTTCCTCAGCTTTCTCATCAAAATTAGCAATAGGATTTTTTTTAAGTCAAGAATCCTCCCCTCCACCTTATCAATATTCACTTTACACCAACTCTTTAGGTCTACTTTAAGGGCTTTTAGTTTTTCTTTTAGCACATCAGCAACCCACCCTTCCACTCCTATTTTGTTGTAAGATTGAATTATAAAATCTATAAAGTTGTTGTACTTCAACCATCCATCAACAAATTTAAATGGTTTTACCCTCCCCCCAATTTGAAGTTGATTGTTTTAGGATTATAGGACAATGTTCTGAGAAGTCCCTGCTTAAATTTAGCTGAAAGTTGTTAGGTGTCGATTCCAGCCAACTTGAGATATAAGAAATCTATCAAGAACACTGCATCCTTTCCCCCTTGCACTTAACCAGGTATAACGGAGTCCTACAAATGGAACCCCTGATATCTCCATATTCTGGATGAAATCCGAGAATTCCTTAATTCCAAAATGATTTGCCTTAACTTCCCCATTTTCCTCGATCTTTTCTTCCGGTGTTCGGACAACATTAAAATCACTAACTAAACATCACTTACCATCTTGAAACCTCTGTCTATGTTCCAGTGGAGAATTCCATAGTTCCCATTTTCAGGCCATGGAGCATGGGGCATAAATTTTAACTATTATCCTGTTAATCGACTCAAAATTGAACTTTCTTTTAACTCCAAGAAATCCCATACCTTGAAAAAATTCAAAGACAATGAATTTCTTAGCTTTCTAGACACATAGTAACCCCCTAGCCAGATTGTTTGCTGGTACTACCTTCCAGTCCTCATTGGAGTCCTCCCAAACAGCACAACACACATTTTTATCTACACACAAAACCTTTGTCTCTTGAATGCATATAAAGTTAATATCATTCTTTAATACCATTTGCCTCTAGACCTACATTTAACTTTGTTGAATACTTTATCATATAATATTTAAGTTGACATTGTGATCATAAATTTTTAAAATTTCTCAATTGGTACTTAAATAAGATGAAAGACTAATTATTATTGAGTCAATGTTAATGTTGATTCCAGGATAATTGATATTATTTGCAAAATAATTGATTATTTGCTTACAATAATCAATTATTTATTCAAGGAAACATCTCCAATATGCAGAATAATTTATTTAGAATAATCAATGGTGGGAGTCAACATTAACGTTCAGTCTATCATAATTAGTCTTCCATCCTACTTGAGTATTAATTAAAAAATTTAAAAAATGGAGGTCATGATATCTTAAATTAAAAACTTGGAGTTAGAATTTTAAAAATTTCAAAAATTGAGGATTTAGAATGTGCAATTAAATCTAATCCTCTTTAAAATCTTCTTGCCTCCTAAAAGGAAAAAAAAAAACTAAATTAGAAAAATGAGTAAAATAAATTACCACAAACAGAACACAACATCAAATAACTCATATAAGGCAGCGCCCAAAGTAACATCAAAGCTCCACCATATACGCAACCCTACAAGAATCCAATCCAAAACCAAATTAAACAAGGAACTCAAAACAGGCGTGGCCTCTTGTTACATACACCAAACAAAACTGGAAAAGTCACTCAACGTATGGACTTAAAATTGTAATTTACATCTTAGGCTGATTTTTAATTTATATTTTGAAATTTATAAAAATAAATTTGTTTTTAAGTTTTTAAATATTTAAAAATAACATTATTTTAATTTTAAATTTAAAATATTGTCAAAATTTAATTTCATTAGCGGTGAGTAACTATAGTTAAAAGTTGCTGTTAGTGACGGTTAGAAATGGTGACAAATGATAGAAAGTCATCAAATGATAAGTTTGAATTAAAAAAATAAAAATTTTAAAATTAAATTTTATTATTTTAAAAATTAGATGAAGATTATTTTAAAAATAATTAAATAATAAATAAATTCATTTTTATATATAATATTTTTATTTTCAAACTTAGAAACTCAAAATCATATCAAAAGAAAGAAAAAACTAACACAAATCCTACCCAATCACAAATAATATTAGATCAAATTTTAACACCAAGAACAGAGAATTCATTTCACCGAAAGCTGGAATATTAGATAAAAGATATACATACATATATGACAACCCAACTGGTGCACTATCATTTCATACAGCACTCACTTGAACAACAAAACAAAAGCGATATACAACACCACGAAGAGAGTACAAGCTAAGAAACGACATCCACAACAAGAAAGAGCATTAGGCTAGGAGAGGGGAGAAGGCAGAAGACATTCTGCTTGGGCCAAGGATATTTTGGTCCAAAATTGTCATTAAACACACTTTCAATCAACTTCACAAAAGTAAGTTATTTTTTAACTTTTTTTTTTTAGTTTCTTCTCGAGTTTAACTAGACATGTAAAATTACAACAAATGTATATTATGCACAAATAAGTTGTTTTTTTTTCCAAAAAATATTTAAACAAACTAGCTCTCTGAAGCATAAAAACAAAGACTACTTGGTATCTTTGTCCTTTTTTTTATTGAGAAGATAGAATAAGATAAATAAAAATAAAATTAATGAGTACAAATGAAAAGTACTGCTTAATTAAAAAAATAAATAAAGCGGTAGAGTGATAAATATGAAATAATATAATTAGTATCACAAATTTTTAGATTATTTCTACTCAAATTCGTTTCTGTTAAGCAACTTTTCATCTCGTCTCCCTTTCTCAATTTCTTTTCTCTCAAACATAGCGTTAACGACAAAAAAGGCATAATAACAAAAATAAATTCTGTCATATAAATAAATTTAAATGCGACTCACAATAATTATACAAATAGCTAGATAAAAAATAAATGTAATATATTAATTTGGATACTTTTAGCATACAATGGAATATGGAGTATAAAGTGGCTGCTTACACTTCAGCTTGCCTATAAATAGACCCAAATGATATCAGGCTCCATATACTTCATATATAGCAAGTAGTTTAGGCAGCAAATTATGGAATTTCATGATGAAGACCATGCTGCCAAATTACTTCGAGCTCAAACCCACATATGGAATCACATATTTAGCTTCATAAACTCAATGTCCCTTAAATGTGTGATTGAGTTAGGCATACCAGATATCATACATAACTATGGCCAACCCATGCCACTTTCAAACCTCATTGCTTCACTACCAATCCATCCATCCAAAACTCATTTCATCCATCGCTTGATGCGAATCATGATTCATTCTGGCTTCTTCTCTAACACAGAGAGTGAGCTAGAACCAAAGTACACACTAACTGATGCATCATTACTGCTGCTAAATAACCATCCAATGAGTGTGACACCTTTCATGCATGCCATGCTTGATCCAATTTTGACAAATCCATGGCATCAATTTTCTAATTGGTTCAAAAATGGTGATCTTACACCATTTGAAACGGCACATGGGTTGTTGTTATGGGACTATGCTGGCACTGATCCCAAACTTAATAACTTATTCAATGATGCCATGGCAAGTGATTCTCAATTAGTCTCTAGTTTGGTGATTGAGAAATGTAAGGGTGTTTTCATGGGATTGGAGTCATTGGTTGATGTTGGGGGAGGCACAGGAACCATGGCAAAGGCCATTGCTAAATCATTCCCAAAGTTAGAATGCATTGTATTAGATCTCCCACATGTTGTTTCTGGCTTGCATGGAAATCATGAGAACCTTATTAAATATGTTGGAGGGGACATGTTTGAGGCTATTCCTCCAGCTGATGCCATTTTGTTGAAGGTAAAATATTCTGACCATTCATAGTACAATTTTACATTCCTACCTTACATTCAACAACTATACTTAGGATATCAAAATTTAGAAAGTTAAAGCAGCGAATTGATCAATATATTGGAAAAAATGAACGATATCATCATTGATCAAATGAAATAATGTATAATAGTGTATAGGTAACTAAACTAGCAGTATTAGACAAGTGGTCAAACTACTTCTGCAACTGTAGTACCAAATCAGACTAGCTTAACCTTAACATAGAATGCAGCTTTTTAACTAATTAAGTTATCATCTAATACAAGTTTGTAGTTCCACGTGGTCTATATGGCTTTTAATAACTGGCAAGTGTACATAGTTTGTTGTTAAGTAAAGAACCATATGATTATTTGACAGGAAAATCTCTACTCATTCTAATAAAACAGTTATAGGTCTCTTCAGTTTGAGTTTTTGTAAAGTATTCATGAGTACATATTCCAGTGTGTTTGTAATAATGGATCTAAAATTAATGTAAAATTGTCTAAAATTATTTAATGTAAAATTATCTAAAATATAGATATATTTATTTCAAGAGTAGTAAGTACACAAGGGTTATAACTTAAAAGGTTGGTAACTTTGGATGAAGATGCGAGTGAGAGGTAGTTGATTCAAATTTTTTTACTAAAAAAACTAACACATTAATCATTACTATTTGTTTATAAAAAAAAGTTTTATATATATATAAAAGACTTTTTTATAGGTCAAATGTTAGTTGTTAATATGTTAGTTTTTGTCAATTGAGGAATTCGAACACACAACCTCTCTCTCTACTGTACTACCAGACCAACCTTATAACTCCAATATATATGAGGCTTACTCTTTATTTTTATCTTATTTTTTAAATTGATGATTATAATAATTAATTAATTTTAACCACTTTCATAAAAGAAATTAATCTTAACCATCTGTAATTATTCTAAAATACTCTCAAGTATAAAAAAAATTGCACAGTCATTTAGTAAAAATCTTTTAGCTATGATAAGTTTATTAGTTTTATTAACCAATGTCTTAAAAGTTGTAACATCCAAAATTTATAATACAAAACATATAGTAATATTTAATCATTTAATTCTCTCTGCTTAAACATGTCTTATATAATCAAATTATACACACATATACTCCAAATTATTTACCAAAATCATAACATATTATTTACATAAAATATTTCATGTCTTTTTCCCACAAAAACATGCTAAAACATCACTCATGCAAAACATATACATAGCCTGCCAATTCTTTATTAAAACTTAACTACTACACAACTCATATATATAACATAACTGCACATACTTAGGACATAACTACTAGTTAAGAAAATTCATACTTTTAGCAATCTCAAAGCTCTAGCTCACATACATAGACATACTCTAATACATAAATTATTTCAAACACAAAACGAGTAACTTGGCAACTGCCAATAATCCATCACCAATCATACTAATTCTGATCTCACCATTATCACTGGTATCTCTGCTCTTGTGCAAAGCACGATCATCACAGTCATACAGAATAGACAAACATTGCAAGGGTAAACATAATAATACATAAAATTCACAATATAGAAAACTTAAAAATCACAATAACATCAATCAAATCAATCATACTTATATTCCCTAAATAAAGGCATTTCACACAATATGTTCATATTCAATACACTCTGAAATATCTACATTGAGTTTGAACCGAGGAAACTTAAGATCCCTTCTAATTGGCGACAAACGTCCAATATGTCTGTGTTGCCACCAATTTAAGTGCAAGCAATACCCATCTAATAACCACAAACTTATGTCTAGTGTCTACTTGACACCCTGTGACATACAGTTGTTGTCTGAGTATATCTTTTAAATATCCTTTTGCATATTTAATACTCTGGATTACATTGACCTTAGTTATGTCCCTAACACCAATATACATCACTAAACATATCATCTAATGCTAAGTTACTAGACTGTAACTACCCACAACCAACAATATCAATAAATATATTCTTCATCATGCATTTCAACAATATGCATTATATCACATATACAAATATATCATCATCATTCCAATAAATTCAATTTCAATAACAAAGAGTCAATTTAATACAAGCTAAGTTATCATACTATAACCACCACATCCAAATTATCCAGTAAATCATTCAAGATCAAACACCATTTCCATAATAATTATCAACTATGCAACATATCATACATATCAAAATATTTCATATTAAAAATCAATTGAATCCCAACTCATTTTAAGAACAAAACTCAAATCTTCAATCACACAAAAACATTCAATTTTGCATTACACTCAAATCATAATCAAAAGCTCAATTGCTCAAAATCAATTAATTTCTCAGTTATTAACTCATAATTTCTCAAATTAAAGTCAAAGATTTAACTTCTTTTACCTATTTCTCCTTTCCAAAATGAACTCAAAAGAAAAAGAGGAAATCCACCCGAAGAAATTTCACAAGAACCTGACAAAAATCCCAAATTAAACAAAAACCTTAGAAATTCGATTTTCAAAGAAGTTCCTTTTTAACAAAACAACAGGATAAAAAACAATTGGAAAAAGGTTCGTTGATTGATGATTAGACTTACCTATAATAGCGATCACTTAGCAATAGAAGCTACGAAAGAGATCATATCAAAATCCATCAATGAAAAGCTTCACATGCAAATCACGCAAGATTCGGTTAGGGAAAGAAAATCAAGTGACAATGAGGTGAAGAAGATTTGAAGGAGAAAGAAAGAAAAAGTAAAGAAGAAGAAGAAACAAGAAAAAAAAGGAAGTGAGGGTGAGTTTAGTGAATCCCAACTTGCCATTTGTATCTCTCCTAAATAGATTTACGAAAACACCTCAAAACCCAATTAAAATTCTCCAAAACCAAGGAATGATAATTGTATTTCACTTTCCACCTTCAAACTATTCTATCAAAATTAATTAACTGATATTAATATTATAAATAAACTCAATTATTCTCTCATTTCTATATTAATCTAAGATAATTAAACATTTAATTTTTCATAATATTTATTTCATTTCCACTAATAATCTATTAATTAAATCGATCCTTACAAAAATCATATAACAGTAGGTTATGATTGAATTATAGTATAAAACTTTTTTCTACTGAAAATGCATAAACGTCAAATTCTCTCTTCTTCTATGTGTATATATAAGGTTAATTAGTTTTAAATTGTATAAAACTAGTTATGTTTATCGTAGTTACAGAAACAACTAAGTTATAATTAATATAAAATTTGTAAAATAAGTTAGGTTTAATTAATTTTTGGTCCTAATAGTTTTTACATTTTGATTTTGGTGCTTATTGAATTCTTTTTAATCTTTTTTAAATTTATTTTTTGAAAATAGTTTTTGCTGTTATAAAAAAATGGTGGTAAACCATTACATAATTGATGAAGTGTCATCTCATGATGTCACTGAAACAAACAAATGTTAACTAACCATGCCCAATTTGCATCAAGTGTACTTACCTTATTATTGATTTTTTAAAAATTTTTGAAGCAATATCATCGTCACCTCCTATCAAGAACCTCTTAACTTAGATTCTCAAAATAAAGTCTCACAGTTAACTTGTTAATCATTTTAACGTTTTTTTAATTTCTTACAATAAGACTAAATTCAAACTCAAAATCTATTAGTGACAGTTAATTTGTTAATCATTTTAACGTTTTTTTAATTTCTTACAATAAGACTAAATTCAAAACTCAAAATCTATTAGTGACAAAAAAGTTAATTCAACTGTTGTAATTACATAGCAATTTTTTTATAAGTAAATATTAATTACTAATATATTATATTTTGTTAATATATTAATTACTAATATTAATTCTCCATACACGTGATTACATAACGATTTAAGGCAAAGTTATTACCATTTAAAATGAAAAAAGTTTTGATCTACACCACCTATCCTCTCCACTGGAAGCAATCTAGTTCTAATATTAAATTAATAATATTTTTTATATAGTTTATCATTAAAAGTTAACATAAATATATAAGTCAATGCCTTATTTTCCTATCATTTTTCTTCTAATGAGTGTGAATTTGAATGACAAGGCAGTGGATATTGCATGACTGGAATGATGCCGAGTGTGTGAAGATATTGAAGAAATGCAAAGAGGCAATAACAAGAAAAGGCAAAGAAGGGAAAGTGATTATCATAGACATGGTTGTGGAGAATGAAAAGAGAGATAATGAATCAGTTGAAACACAACTCTTCTTTGATATGCTGATGATGGCGTTGGTCACTGGAAAAGAGAGAAGCAAGAAAGAATGGGTCAAGTTGATTTCCTCTGCTGGTTATAACAACTACAAGATAACTCCAGTGTTGGGCTTAAGGTCTCTCATTGAGATCTATCCATAGCAAACGAATAAGATGGGATATAATTTATCTATTTTGCATGAGTGAATGTTTGGAAATGTAATAATAATAATGTTAGATTGGACTTTTCATATTTGTGTTGATGAACGCTGTAAAAGTAAAATAAAAAAGCCTTTGATAAGGTAGCTAGTCACTTTGTAGTATTACCTCAATTGTGTTGTCTGATGTAGGAGAAGAACATAACTAATATTGTTAGGATTGTTACAGGTGAACAAGAAATTGTTTCCAAAGGGTTTGCGGTATTTATTGATAGAAATGTTGTTGTATTGGTTATTGATGGAACAATATTGTTCCTTGACTATATTCTAATACAAAGGTCCTTGTGTTTTTCGTCATGATGCTCTTTTCTTGGAGGGAGGGGATTCAATTTTTTGCTACAGGATTTTATTATAGATGTATTTTCTTATTACTTTTTCTTTACACTTTAGATGTCATAGATTTTCACGCTCTCAGGTTGCCAACCACCAGTTTGATTCAGTCCATTAATAGAAAATCTTAAGTTAAAGAGAGAAGAAACCGCGACCTGGGTGTGAGAGAACAGGAGAGGGGTGAAATGGATATCTCTGGAATGGGATTGTGAGTTTTTGGAGTTGAGTCCCAAACAAAAAAAGCACTGGAAGAGTTCAACGGTGCAAGGGTGAATTTCTCAACAGTTTGTGAAGCACTGAACCTGAAGCCATGGAATTGAAGGAATGTGAAGCACACATGCAAGGTGTTTGAATTAATGTGGTTTTGTAGTTGCTCTAATAGCTCTTTTGCATGACTAGTGGCTCGACATTGCACTCTAAGAAAAAGTTCCTCACTTAGTTTGTCACCGATATGGGCATCCACAAGGACTCCAGACATTTTTGGAGTTTGATTTAAGAAGGAAAGCAGCAAGAGCTTCTTTTGAATATAGATATACTACATGATTAGCAATACGGATGATGGTGCAAGAAACTAGCATTTGACACCCTAATAAACAGATAAAGGGGGAATGATGAATGAAAGATTGTGTATAGAGGTAAACAGAGAACAGGTAACAAGCAGAGGGTAGGGGAAGGAATCAATGAAAGGAAGGGAAGAGATAGAGGTTTGGAAGGAAGTAATCACTTGTATTCGTATTTTTTCACCCATTTTCCTAAACAATATAGAGCAAAGGATTGTGGGATATCTTTCAAAGATATGACAACATTCATGAAGTCTATATCCCAAACAAAGGAGACAATAGAGGTTTTCGGTTTGGTTTTGCAAGGTTTGCTGAGGTGGAAGATCAGAGGATTATGGTGGTGAAGCTGGACAACATTTTCATAGGGGATATGAAACTATGGGTGAACCGACCCAGATTTTCAAAACGGAATGCTAATAGGAGAAGGGTCAACACACAACAAACCTCTAACTTTGCTCAGTCACACGCAAACCATGACTATTCTCAACAGGGTAAAACTGGATTGGGTACTAATGATACGATTTTCTACTATGCAAAAGTGCTGCAAAATCCATATCGATGTGTTAGTAAGTCTAGGGCCTTTACGAGAAGGAATGAGACAAAACCCGACCCCAATTTAACTTACAAATCAAAAAATTCGGAACTGGAAAAATTTGCAAAACCATATGTGGGGAAGGTAATTAAAAAGGGTAGCACTTTCAACACCCACAAATACTTGCATCAACAAGGTGTTTTCAGTATCAAGGCAACCCCTATGGGCATGAACCTCATGTTGTTAAAGTTGGACGACTCCAAGGATATTCTTGAGTGCCTAGATGTGAATCTCGAATGGGTTCGATCCTGGTTCTGTGAAATTTATAAGTGGCGCCCATCATTGGTGAATCATGAGAGGTTGGCATGGGTCAAGTGTTTCGAAATACCAGCATAGGTGTGGGCACAAACTTTTTCTAAAGGTTGGTGTCTCTATTTAGCAAGTTAATAAGCTCGGGCAAATCAACAAAGAGGAGGGAAAGATGTGATATTGCTAGATTGGTCATGTCTACGGCGTCAAAACAGGTGATTAACTTCGTATGCAGAGTCAAAATAGATGAAATGTTATATGAAATTAAGGTTCAAGAAAATGGGGCTTTTGATGAGAAGGATGAGGTATTATAGGAGGTGTCCAACCCATGGTCGGAGAATAGCTTATGTCAGTCGGTGGAGGAGTTTGATGAATTCTTCGAAGCAGAGTAGAGGTTGGCAACGCTGAAGGCGAAGATGCTCGGCAGCAAAGCTTCGGTGAAGGTAGAAAAACCAATTCAAATTTCAACCAAAAAGTGGTTCCTCACCTGACATAAACAGGGGTCTTGTAGCAGATTTTGCACTGCATAGTTCCGAAAAATCTACTTAGCGCAGGGACGAAGATCTCATTTTTCCTGCTCAAAGTGGTTGTGCACAAGCAGACAAAAATGATTTTGGCTTAAGCCCAATAGTAGAGACAGGCGAGGAGGTGTCACGAGAAATTAATTGGTCTAGGCCCCTTCAATATGGTTTAAAGGATATGAATGGTAAAGAAAAAGTGATTTCAAACAAGCTTTTAGACAATGACGAGATGAGTTATACTTTGTTTAAGCAATTTTTACATGAGAGCAAACAATTTTCTTTGCATACAACAATGGGAAATGAAGGTGCTAAGGAAGGGCGTGGAATTAAGGAGGAGTGGCCATGTCACGGTAAAGGCTTTACCTATCCAGTCTTGGGAGATGAAGTGAATTACAATGGGGGAAAAAAGGTGGTTGAGGAGGGTCATCAATTTCGACGCAACCAATTGAGAGTAAAAGGTGAGTGTTTGGCGAAGTCGAAAGAGATGAAGCTCAAGGTCGGTTGGTGAGTATTTGGAAGGAAGCTCGCAGGCACAATGTGGATGGTAGTGAACTGATCTCAAATAGCTTTTACCCCAATATTGCTAAGGTACAGTCTTCTCAATCGCTATACCCAAATTCTTCGGTATTGGTATTGCATCATGGTTCAGTAGCAAATTCAAGCAAAGGCATCATGAGGGACAGACAATATAAAGGTAGGAAAATGTGGGTTGCTATGAAGGGAATTGTGTAAGTGGAAGGAACCTGAAGGGGTATCTTTAGATGAGTTGGAACAAATGGAGAATAAAGATAAAACACACAAGGCAAGTAGGGATAGAAAGGAATTTGTACAAGTCTGAATGAAAATATTCTCTTTGAA
The DNA here is from genome assembly GCA_037954015.1 of Psophocarpus tetragonolobus. Taxonomy (NCBI): domain Eukaryota; kingdom Viridiplantae; phylum Streptophyta; class Magnoliopsida; order Fabales; family Fabaceae; genus Psophocarpus; species Psophocarpus tetragonolobus. The sequence goes on from CM075695.1 coordinate 35,522,471, forward strand.
CGTGAGGGGATTTCGAGATAGAGCAAAAAGGCGCAGAATTAAGAGAAAACTACAATTGGAAAAAGTGGATATTTGTCTACTGCAAGAATATTGAGCCATGAGAAGTTCAGGAGGTTTGGGGGAGTGCGAAATGTGAATAGGGGCTTCTTCCGTTTGTGGGTTTCAGTGGTGGTCTTTTAACGATCTGAAGGCAAGGCTTGTTGGAGATTCTCTAGCAGATTCAAGGTCAAGGTTTCCTAGGATTGGCTTTTAAAGGTTGTTCGCTGGGAGTAGCTAACTGTTTGATCAAAGTCTATGCACCAAGGTCTATGGTTGGAAAAAGGAAGTTGTGGGCTGATATGGAAATGACAAGGAGGGGACTTCTGAATGTTAGGTGGTTTTCAGGAGGTGGTTTGAATGCAGTGGCTGATGCTAAAGAAGTGATAGGGAGATCAAACTATCACACAAGAACAGATATGCATGAATTTAGAGAGTTTATTGAATAGATGGGCTTGGTTGGCGTACTAGCTATTGGTAAATAGGTTTCTTGGATTTCTCCCAATGAAGTAGCGTCTAGTAGGCTAGACAGATTCATAATTTCACAAGCCTTAATAAAGGAGTGGAGTATTACTTCTCAATGGGTGGGGTCTAGGGAATTTTCGGATCATTGTTGAATTATTACTAAGGATAATCAATTGAATTAGGGGGCTAAGCCTTTCAAGTTCTTTGATCATTGGGTCCATTATCTCTCTTTCTTTGAGATGGTGAAATCTTATTAGGATTCTTATACAGAGTCGGGATGGCAAGCGGTTCAATTTTCTAACAAGTTGAAAGGATTGAAGGGGGTGATTAAAAAGTGGAACGAAGATACCTTGAGGAAGGACGAGATCATTTTGGCAAACAAGGTCAAGGAACTAGAAGTGGCGGATCAGAATCTGGTGGAAAATGCCAATTTCTTATCAAATCGAGAAATTCCATCCTTTCAGAATACTGGGGAAAAGCAAGGATAATGGAAAATGCTATTCTGCAGAAATCAAGGGCACGTTGGATCATTCAAGGTGATAATAATACAAATTTCATAATTGCTTTAAGGCAAGATGTGTGGCAAATGTTATCTTGGCGGTAAAGTTTGATGAAAGATGGGTAGACTCTATACACGAAGTCAAAGCTAAGGTGTGGCAACATTTTAAGGCATTGTTTCGGGAGAAGTGCCAATCTAGGCCGATTTTGGATCGAGTAAGTTTCAATTAATTGCCTGTCGTGGACAGAGAAGCACTAGAAGCTCCTTTTTCAATAGAGGAAATAAAGGAAGCGGTATGGTTTTGTGAATGTGGTAGGAGCCCGGGTCCCGATGGTTTCAAGATGATTTTCTACAAATCCTGTTGGGAGATTATAGGGTTGGATGTGGTGAAGGCAATCCAAGAGTTTCATGGGTCAGACAAGCTACCCAAAGGGCGACATCCTCCTTCATAACTTTGATACCAAAGGTGGCTTGTCCTGTGAATCTTTTGCAATATCACCCGATTACCCATATCTCGAGTCTCCAAAAGATCATATCCAAACTACTTTCAATCAAGCTTAAGAGAGTATTGGGTGGTATTATCTCTGATCGCCAAACTACTTTCTTACCAAGTTGATCAATCCTTGATGGGGTTCTTGTGGCAAATGAATTAACTGATTGGGCATATAGATTCAAAAAGTCTTGTTTCATGTTTAAGGTGGATTTCGAAAAGGCTTACGATTCGATAAGTTGACAGTTCCTGAATTATATGCTTCATAGGATGGGTTTTGGAAATAGATGGAGACAATGGATTCAAAGCATAATAAGTAATAGTAATATCTCCATTTTGGTCAATGGTAGCCCGACAGAAGAGTTTTGCCTGGGAAGGGGCATCAAGCAGGGTGACCCGCTATCTTCGTTTTTGTTTTTTGTGGTTGTTGAAAGGCTTGCGGGCCTGTTCAGATCAGCTATCCAAAAGGATGTTTATATAGAGATTAAAGTAGGTGGACAAGCAAATTTCTCCCTGCTACAATATGTTGACGACGCAATTATGATGAGGGAGGTAGATTTCCATACCATGTGGTACCTTAAGGTCATTCTAATAAGCTTTGAGATGTCTTCTGGATTGAAGGTAAACTTCTACAAAAGTCAATTCTATGGTCTTAATGTAGCGTAAGATTTCACTCATGCGGCAAGTTGTCTTCTAAATTGATTTGTTAGCTTACCGCCCTTCAAATTTTTGGGTGTTCCAGTTGGTGTTAACCCTAAGGTAGAGGAAGTGTGGAGACCGGTGGTCAAACAATTTGAAAAGAGACTTTCAGAATGGAAGGTGAAGAATGTGTCTTTTGTTAGAAGATTGATGATGTTGAACTCAATTTTGTCTAACCTATCGTTGTATTATTTCTCCTTCTATAAAGCCCCTAAGAAGGTGTTGAATTCTCTAATAAGGATGCAACATAAGTTCTTATAGGGAAAATGCCCAGGAATTAACCGTTTGGGTAAGTTGGGAGAAAGTATGTTCTCTAAAGGCGGAAAACGGTTTGAGGGTTAAATGCTTATCGAAGTTTAATCTGAGTTTGCTTGCTAAGTGGAGGTGGAGAATCTTAAATGATGAAAATGCACTGTGGGGTAACTTACTGAGAAATAGATATTGTGAGGTTCAAGATTACCCTGATCATCCTTTATCTTACGCCAAATCATCTTTACGGTGGAGGGACATTTGGTCTATTGATGAACCCAAAGGCAGAATGCCCAGGTTGGTTGTCGAATAAAATTAGAAGGAAGCTAGGTGATGGAGCAGGCACATGGTTCGGGAAGCATAATTGGGTAGGAAGAGGCCCATTAGTACACTATACCCTAGATTGTACAACTTAGCAATGGACAAAGATGTTAGAGTAGGTGATAAAATGGTTCCTAGGCCAATATATTCAAGGTGGCAGTGGCTATGGCAGCGAAATCTTTTTGCATGGGAGGAAGATGCCCTTCTATCATTGGAAGGGATGTTGATGGAAGTGACACTACAGGTTGATACTTCTGATTCATGGGCTTGGATGTTAAATGGAAATGGAACCTTCTCAGTATGTGAAACTTATCAGGCCGTGTGCATTGGTCTTCCTAATGGGAGTGGGGTAGCGTTGGAGTCCTATATTATTAAGCGACTATGGAAAGATAAATTACCATCAAAAGTCCTAGTGTTCTCATGGAGGCTACTTCTTAACAGGCTTCTAACGATTAGTAATTTAATGAGGAAATGGATGAACTCTTAACTGCATGGTCATGTTTGTGTTATGTGCAACGAACATCCAGAGGACTGTAAGCATTTCTTTTTATTATGCTCGGTTTCGTGGACATTATGGTATAAGGTGTTGAATTGAATTGACATCTCTTCACCTCTTCCTGCTGATTTGTCTCCATTGGCTTTATTGTCTATATCTTGAGGAGTAGGCAAATATAGATCTAGATGTAGATTCTTATTCTGGAATGCTGTTTGTTAGTGTATATAGATATCTAGAAACTCCATAGTTTTTAATGCTAAAACTTTGGAATCCTTAAATATGTTGATGTTGGTCAAAATTATGGTGTGTAAATGATTGTCGTATTCTTTTGGTTTTAATAAAGGTTATGGTTTTTCTTATTGGTATAGTAACTCTTTGATATGTATGCTAGATATATTTTTTTTTGTATTTAAAAAAAATGTGAGACAGGTACTTTAGCTAATTGTTTTTTGGGTAATTCATAATTGTTTTTTGGGTAATTCATATTCTTAGGATTTTTTAACTTGAACATAAGTTTCAAGGTTCAACTGCCTTTTGTGTTCATGTATTTAGTTTTCACTTTCTCGAAGATCAATTTCTCTCTACTTGTCAGTTTACATGTAACACATATAAAAAAAATTATCTATTCTATACAAAATTGGAAAAAAATACTTATTAAAAATATAGGCAGTGTCGGTTATTCTCAATTCAGATTTGAGTTTCCTTTTATAATATACGCAAAAAATAATTAAAAGATTCTTTTATTTTAAACCAAACTCTAAATTTAATTAAAGAATAACGTAAAAACCCTCCTTTCTCCTTCAAATAAAAGACAAAAAACTTAACAGAGTTTAAAAACAGTGGTGCAAAGTTTTACTAAACTATGAATTTATTATAATTTATACTATTAATAAAGGCAATACCCCATTTTGATGTCAATTTTTTAAAATATTTATTATACTCTTATATTTTAAAATTAAAAATAAATTAATTTATCATAAAAGGGACTTGAACCTATAACTTCTTATTTTCTAAATATATACTTTACTACTAAACCAACCTTATAGCTTTAAGCAAAAACTTACTTTAAATTATTGATATCCAACATACATGATTGTCCAATTTATATCTATAATTCATAATATATGATATTATATACTATCTATACTATTAATAAAGACAATACCCCTTTTTTATGTTCACTTTTCAAAATATCTATTCTACCCTTACACCTATTTTAAAATTAAAAAAAAAAATTAATTTGGTTTTAACAATTTATATTTCAAAATATAAAAAATTATAAAAGATATTAAATTAAAACCTACAATTGTTATAATATATTAAAATAGACATGCGAATACGCAGGCGCGATAACGCCTGTGTTTTTGCTAGTATCTGTAATTTTTATTTATACTAGTGAAAATATAGGTGATGTGTATGTTATTTTTCTATATCTTAATTTAACATGTTTTGTAATATTTTAGTATGTTATTTTACATATAATAATTTTAGAATATATTTTATTACTTTTTTATTTTTTTTACATATAATAATAAACTTATTTGATTTGCAATGAATTAAAAAATAAAAAAAAGAATGAATTTGAAAAAATAAAAGTTTGAATAGCACTTATAAAAATGTATGTTACAATTTTTTTTTTAATATGAAATAAATTATATTTTTTTAAACAATTATATTATTTTTGAAAGTGAGAAAAGTTATATTTTTAGAGGGGGTAAAATAGTTATAGATAAAAACAATCACACAAATATCACGTAGATCATTTTTACAAATATTACTTTATTATGATGTTGATTTTTCAATTTGATACTTGATGATGTTGATACTTTATTATGATGTTGATTTTTCAATTTAAGATATAAATTGTCCAAATAATACTATTAATATATTATATATTTTAATTTTTAATATCGATTCAGCTAAAAATTTACCAATTTAACTATGTAAAACAAGTAAGCATCCAATATATCAAGCAGATCCATTACCAATTAGGTTTCACAACACTCACTGTAGGAGTTATATTCATTAATTTCATTTTTTTTCTTTTTAATATAGATCTTTCTCATACATTAATGAGCCATCAATAGTTGGCATAAATTTGTGTTGGTCGTTAATATGTATGACTAATTATATAGCAACGTACAGAATGTGATAAACTAATTAGTCTTAACCATTTTTAATTCAATTAATTATGAATATTATTCTTTCACATCCTACTCTCCCACGTTCACTTATGGGATAAATACAAATTAATTCTATGATGTACGAGATTTTTCATGTGGAAATATACTCTCTTTCTTTGGTTGCTGTAATAGATGTATACTTTTTTTTTCCTATTTATAAGATTAAAATTAAAAATAATATTTAATTATTTTTATAAAATCTAATTTATAATATTTATCGTATTCATCGATACAATAAATTACACAATGTTTTTTATTTTTCCTATTACATTAAATTTCTTTCAATTTTTGAATTCTATAAGAAAAAAACCACTTACTTTTTTTTTATTATTAAACTGACTCTCTCAAATGTTTTTTATTACTTTCATTACAAACTCCATCTTAGAGTTAAAAGTAACATAAAAAATAAAACAGTAGTAGTGTAATAAAAACTTTAAGAAAATTCATATAATTCATTTCAAATATTATTTTCAGACTCAAATACTTGTAAATAAAAGAAAAATTATAATAAAAAACAAAAATAAAAATTAATATAGTATAGGAATGACAATTTTAAGAAATTAAACAAATAAATTTGAAATAAATTTATTATTATCAATTAAATAAATTATTTTTAATCAATTAATCTGAATAAAATAATATTTTTTAAGGAAACCATTCTAAATTTCAAAATGGGTCCACGATCCAGTTGGTCAAATTCCTCATCCCATCCGTTAATATGAAAGATTTGAGTTATTTACATCTCTATGTAATGTTAATATACTTTATTTTTAATTTTTATTTTAAATATTTTTTTAAAATAATCTTATAATTATTATTTTCTCTCTTGAGGATACACTCATACACCCATCTTTAATCTAGAAGATTTGTTTTTTCTTTATACTTTTTAAAATTATCCCCACACTTATCACCCTACAAAATTTCATGATACATCTCCTTTATCCATAGTTATTTTCTTTCCAATAAATATAATTTTTCTTCCATCGCACACACCTTGCCACACACATTTTTTCTCCACTACATACACTATTTATGCTATGCCATGAGTAACATCTCAAAAAATTTTAATACAATTAATATTATTCACAACCCTAGTACATAAGTTTAACAATCAAAATTATTCTCAAAATAAAAAAAAAATTACAAACAATTTCAAAGATCATATACTAAATAGTTCATCCAACAAGATATGTGGCCCAACAAGAAATTAAGACACCTCACACAGTGGGATGTGTGGCCCAACGAGAGTTGTTCTTCCTACTGTCAATCCATGTCTTCTTCAAGTTTGACTACTCTGCTTTTTTGCCTTACAACAAATATTTACTCTCCTGCAAAACACGATCATTACAATTATACATAAAATACATATAAGCAAGGGTAAGCTAAAAGAATAAGAAATCAATTTCATAAGAATAAAATACAACTAGCAAAATTTTTCATATATCAAAATATCAAACAATCAAAACACGATCATATGACTCGACATTTTCCAAAAAACACATTGATTTCAGATACAAACATTTACACTACATTTTCTAATTGGTGTCTTGTGTATACTTTACTTAATAGGAACAACTAGCTAGGTCTAGACAATACTCATATGATACTTCCAACTATTGTCTGACATCCAAGCGACCTATTTCGGACATTCAGCTGACTCTCAACTGATGTCTAGCATCAAATTGACCCAATACAAACACCTATGTCCTATTTGAGCACATTCTCTCGGTGTATTCTTACCCTGCATGACCTGAACATCATGGTCGCAAAGATATCACGGGTATTCTTAACTCAATGCACTACACACAACATTCTATTACCTCCTCGTAGCAACCCACGATAGAAATCTTTACTCATCATTTCAAACATTCACTCATATCAATACATGCAATATCTCAAAATAACTCAATTACCTCAAGAATATTCAAATCACAAGGCAGACATACTTTATCGAACACAAACATATTTGATACCAAACACATTCCAAGCTCAAATCATTATTCAAAACATAAATCAACCACATACAATGGTTTATATATCATCAAATTGAAGTTTTTCATAAGTTAAAGATAAGAATCAAACTTTCCTTACCTATTTCTCCTAAAAGTTGAATTTGATAAGAAAGGAGAATTCGACCGTAAAAATCACTCAAAATCTGTCAAAAATCCCAAAACCAAAAAGGTACTTAAGAAAAGGAGACTTCAAAGAGAATTTACCTTCAATAGGAACAATTGAACCAAAAACAAACAAAAAACAACTTGAGGAATTAGGATTAGATAAACCTATAATGATCAACCCTCGAAATTAGGAATAATGAAAGAGATTTCGTCGAATTCTACCGACGAAAGGGCTCACATGCAGAAGAGAGAATCCATTGGTGATTTGAGAGAGAATGACAGAGGGTTTGTGAGCAAGAAAGAGAAATGAAAAAGTGAAGGAGAAAGAGAGAAGAAAAGAAGAAAAGAAAAGGAACTGAAGTTGTGTTTAATAATTTTGATTTTATAACAGTAACTTTCTCACAACTTAAATTTCAGAATATTTCTAATTGAAAGATTATATATATCTATCTTCCCCTTCACACTAAACTAAACTTCATTCCCACAATTAAAAGTTCACTGAAATCCAATTACCTTTATAATTAAATAAACACTTCAACCAATATCTCATAATTAATTTATTTATTATGTTTAAATTAATTATAGTTTTCCTTTTTTTTTTAATTCAACCACGTATAACATATTATTAAAAAAAAACCTTGCACCATGCACACCCTTTCTCAATAATCAAATAATGTCAAGACAACATTAATATCATCTCTATTTAACATATTCAAAGGTATATTTTGATTTTTTTAATTACATATAGTATCAAGTCCTAAAAAGTATATTTAGCAATGTGTATTTATACTTCTAGAAAAAGTAATACATATGAAATATTTTTCTTCTTAACATAAGATGAAAGAATAAAATAAATCTCATTGTATTAAAACACACAATTTCTCTTATTCACCATGTTTGAGAAAAAAAAATCCAAAATAATCACAAAAATATCAAATGTAAGTAAATGATTGATAAAGGTTCAAGGTAAAAATAAGGTTTAAATAAGAATAGAGAAATATTTTAAAAACATATCTTAAAAAGTAATCAAATAAGGATACAAGATTACAATTTAAAAACAACAAATATAAAATAAAATTAGGGTTTATATTATTTTTATAAAAAATATTACTTTAATAATAAATATTAAATAAAAGAGAAGGAGAGCTACATTCATTAATATTATGTTGGAAAAAATAACTATAAGGGTATTTTAGGAAACATATACCACAAATATAAAAAAGGAGGTTTGTCTAATGTTAGATGAAGAGGTAATTAACATGAGCCGATTTCAAAATACATTACATTGTGAAAGTCCACATGACAAATATATTGTTAAAACTTACAAGGACAAATGTTTTTTTATGAAAAACAAGGGATATTTTTTAATACATCAGTAAGTTTTGAATTTCAAATTTTTAGTTATGTCTCTAAATTAAAAAATAAAGTGAGAAAATGTGATGCAGTCCTTAAGAACGGCTATAGCAACATGGGTATAAGAATCGAAGAAGATTGGGCTAAAGATGAGTATAAATGGCTCAAGCTAATTTTTAGTTTGGGAATATTAGATTAAAATCTTCTTTTATTAAATTTTCTCTTAAATATTTGAATTCTTTTTTTAAATATTAAGATAAGCAACTGTGTTCGAATGTGAGAGTGTGTTTGGTCAAGTTGATGTGTCTTGTCGAGTGAATGTGTATGGTGTGGCTATGTCTAGTCAAGTGGATGTGTCTGGTAGAGTAGATGTATCTGGATGTATGAATGTGTCTAGATGACTGCGAGCATCTAGATCAATCAGACATAGATGAAATACAGAGACAAACAAAATTTTCTTGGACTCTAGGATGTCCAAGCTTGACTTTACCATGGTTTGGTTGCCCAACCTTGGTTGGATTAACCTAACTATGGTTAGTTGGTCTTGGACTCCAAGATTCACAAACCTATAAATAGGCCCCTCACTCACATGTAAATGATCTTTGATCAAAATTAAATGAACTTGAGTTGAGTGAGCTTTGTTCTCCTTGGCCATGAGATGGTAGAAGAGAGTTTCTTTTCCAAATACTTTTATGAAGGTGCAGTTCCTTGTGGTAAGTTTCCACAATTTTATCTTCAACCTGTTTAAAGTGACACCTCTACCGTTTTTGTCTTTTACATCTCTTTCTTCATTCCTTTAGTTGAGTATGTTTTGTTTCTTCTTTGTCTTGTTTTACTTCTTTGAAACTAATAATAAGATTAGATTCTAGGCAATAGAACTTTAAATCCATAAAAAAAGGATATCATAAAATAATTTTATATTATCATTTAGTCTCAAAATCACCATGTATTATAAATTTGATCATTTTTAAAATAATAATATTTTAACAATTATTTAACGAATATTTAAATATCTTATTGTTAATATAGAAAATACAAATTTTATAGTACTCATATTCATTATTCGTTAAAGATGAAATATTTATATTTTAGAAAGTAATTTTGAGATAATTTTGTTTGGAACTCATAAAATAAGTTTTTGTTATTTTTATTTTTTTTAAGTATCTATGGATATTTTAATTGTGTATAATATTTGAATAATTGAAGTTGTAACTATCAAAACTATTTTTCTTAAATAAATAAAAACTATACTAAAGATTTTTAAATTATTTTTTATTTTTTAAAATATCTATAAATACTTGTGATATTCTAATAAAAACAAAAAACATTATAAATAACATGGTCCAGTGATTAATTTTGTATAGAAAGATGAAAAAATATATTAATTTTGTATAGAAAGATAAATAATATAATTCTTAACTAATTTGTGACAACAACGATTAATTTTTATTCCACTTGTCGATCTCAAAAAAAATATATTAATATTCACTTACATACGAAAATTTATTGACCAATGGTACAATACCAAATTATGGTGAACCGTTAGATTAAATATACAGTTTTTTTTTTCCAGAGATTTAGTATACAATTGTAATCAGGAGTTCATTTGTTTCACATTATTTTTAAAAAGATATATTTTTTAATAAAAAATTATGTGATGCAAAATTGTAAATCATTTTATACTGTTAATAACTTATCATTTATGGTAATGAAACGATTGTATTTTACTGTGAATATATGTATGACCTTTAAATTTTTTTTTTTAACAAAAATACATCATTTTTTTATATTTTCAATATGTTTGTCTAAAGAGGATTGCTATTTAGTACAATGAAAAAAAAAAGGAACAAAACACACGAATTAGCAAATGGATTATGGATGGTTAAATTTAAAAGATAAATAAATTAAAAAGTAAAAAGTTTAAAATGAGGTGTTGATAGAAAAATGTTTCGGGTTATTTGCACGAAATCAGTTTCGTAAGAACAATCAATTTCCTTGTTAAAATTAATTTTATTTAAAAAAATATTTTTTATTTTTTGTAAATATTCTATGTGCTTGTTTTTTTTTATATGCATTCTACGTGTTTGTTTAAAAGGAAATTATTTAACAAACGCATTTTTTATAAACATTTTTTTTTTCAATTTAAACAAAAGGTCCTAAGATCTAGTATTGATATTTTAGAAAGTCGGACAAATTAAGAAAACAGAATTTCATATTACATTAAAAATTAAGAATATAATCATTTTGAATTTCTTCTCAAATACTAAAATTATAATTGTTCTTGTAAATACATACCGGATCTTTCTTCCTATTCTCTGAGTCTGCAAAATAGGAAGATTGTTTCCTAGAAATCTTAGGGTCCTTAAGAAATTAAATTATATTTTTTCTATTTTTTAGCCCTTTGCATTTTCCCTTTCTTTTTATTTTTCATGCCTGAACACAACTACGCTGACCTCATTACATTCTTATAAAAATCCTTTAATTTCTTGTTTTGAAGTGAATTTATTTGACATGACTAATATACAATTGTCATAAGTAGCCTTGATTGGATCGATCTCTGAGTGCTAAAATTCTCTTATCCCTAAACACCCAAGTATGGTGAGATGAACATCTTTTCTTGTTAATTAACTACATTTGCCTTGACTCAAGTTTAACTAGGGTTTCTATGAGAAGACTACTTTTTGAGAAAAATAATTTAATGAATGTTTTCTTTAGCTAAATCAAATTACTTGAGGGAAAGTAATGTCCAAGTGTAGGGTTGATAAATCAAATTTTTACCCATATTTTTATCATGATTAATATTTGTTTATAAGGAAAGAATTGTATATTTATTAACAAAGCTCACTTTTTAGTGTTTATTCTTACTTTAGACAGGTACTTAAGAAACGGGAAGAAAATAGCCAAAATCGCACCATTTTTTATCGATTATTTCAAATCCAGGTCAACAAGGTCGTGCCACATGGACCTCGAAAAAAAAATAAAAAAGTTCAAACCTTTTTATAAATACAAGAAAAAAAGACACAAAAAGGGATTTACTTTAGCTCAGAAGAGGAGATAAATCTATGACCTAAGAGGCAAGAACGAAGAGAAAGTTTGTTGGGATTGAGGCAATTCAGAGTGCTCCTTACAGTAATTATTTATCTATTTTTATGTACTCTTTTATTGGAAGAATGTTTGACTTTGCATTGCTAAACCCTTCTTTCTAGGGTTATTAATGTAACTCTTTGTAATTCTCCCTTGCACTTTGCATGATTATTTGATGTTGTTCAATGATTAATTTACTTCTCCATTTTATCAGTTACATCTTAATTGTTTGAATAGTCATGATCATTGATGTTTAAACAATAGATTTGGGACGTAAGGAGGTTATTGTCTCAGTAGAATCGACGAATTCATCAAGCAAACCTCCAATTGGATAAAAAGAAACCGGTCTTAATTTGTAATTTTGCATTATCACACTAGATAAAAAAATTAGGATTATAGTGTGGTGTGAATGATCAAACTCATCACAACAAATTGGTATTTTATTGAATGACAAAGAATGAGATTGCTTACTAAATAGGGGGCAAAAACATTGTAGTGAAATCACAACCCTAAGTCTTAACTCATTACATTCTAAAACCAAATTTCTCTCTTATTTTGTTATTTACTCCAAATTTGAATTTTTATGACTCACTAAAATTGTTCTGATTCACTCATTAAAATATTGAATTAATTAAGAACAAAATCTGGTCTCTTGGGTATGATATCTAGACTTAAGTCCACTGTATAGGGTATACTTATCCTTAAATGGTGATATTTTACGCATCAAGTTGTGGCAAGTATAAAAAAAATTAAGTTGAATTTGAGAAATGTTATTTGTTAATGGTGATGGTCTTGAAAAGAAACCAATTAGAGGAAAAAGATGTTGTAAATTTTAGGGTGATTACGGCAAAAAAAGAAAAAGATAAGGATGAATTTGAGAATTATCATTGTGGACGATGATGCAAGTGACAAGAATGAAATTGATGAAATTGAAGGAGAAGAATTTTGGGAATTTTCATTTGGTTGTGACAAGGTTAAATTTTAAATTAATTTTGTATATTAGACCTACTAAATTGTAGGCAACATTTAAAAATAAAAAAGCTTCCTTTAGGCAATGAAACTCCCCAATGCCACCTTAGTTACCCAAAACCTCATCTCTCTTTCTTTTCCCTCGTTCCTCTTTTTTTTTTCCTTACTCCCCTTTCTTTTCTCCTTTCTCCCCTTCTCCTTCTGCCTACTCTTTTTCTCATCTCCTTCCCATTCCCCCATGAGCCACCTTCCCCCTCCTCGTCTCTGCAAGCCCATCTTCTTCCCTCTCCTTCCTACCTTTCTTTCCTCACCGGCATGCCTCCTCCCTATTGTGTCTTCCCCAGCTAAAATACTATAGTTAAAATATTAACAATACTTTAATGTATTAAAAGTAATATATATTTATTAAGTAACTAGTTTAAACTATATTATTACTTATATTAGTTACATATATAATATATTATATTAAAAATATATAATTATATTAATATTACATATATAATTATGTAATTATAATATAATGTAATTAGTATGCTAATCACTTATTACATATAATATAAGTAATTATAATATATTAATATAGTTTATTACTTAAATAATGTATAATATAGTAATAATATAGTTTAAATTATTATAAAATATGATTTAAATGTAATAATATTAATTACATATATTTAAATTATATGGAAAATATTTAATTGTAATAATACTAATTGTTAAGGATAATGTCATTAGTATGCTAATTACCTAACCATTCTAATGACTTTAAATTGGTTAAATTATTGATTGTTATAATTGTGTTCAGTATCTTGATGGTACAAAACACAATTAGTATAATTGTTATAATGGTTAAGTAAAACATTAATTACTTTCATTAATTAAAACACAATTAATTTCTATTTTAAATTAATTAACTTTTGTTCTTGCATAGGAGTTGAGATGTTTTTTCAACATCTATATCATTATCATTAACATTTTGGTGAACCTTTTCCAAAACATCTTTGTTTAAAGGTTAAGGTATTTTGGGAGAACAAATTCAATATAGATTTCATTTGGTATAGTGCACATAAAATTAATATTAAAGGCAAAAAATGGGTATGGAAAGTGGAAATAGTGCAATATTAAAAGCAAATTAAAATAAAGTAATACAAAATAATACATAAATTTATTACTTACAAAGAGTAGACAAACATGGACAAAGACTTTAGGTTAACAAGGAGGGTTGAATACGGAGAAAGTTGAAGACAAAGATAGGAGACAGTTTAATGCTCTATCGAGTTATGTCCCTATTCTACAAATTATATCTTATTTATAGATACAAATGGACTTCAAACTTTATACAAGAATGTTATTCCATCACATGTCTACTTATTCTACAAGAATACTATTCTTTCACATGTCTACTTCTTATCTTATCTTCAAACATTACAAGCTGTCGAGGATTGCATTACTCATATTACTCTTATCTCTTCTAATTTCACATGTAGTCAGTACTTTTTGCTTTTGAGTTGTCAACTTTTGGATAAGTAAAATTAGACATTCTTTTCAAAAGTTTGGTCTATCTTTACTTTTACCAAAAGTATTTTGTTGTTTTTTGTTGAGACATATCTATAGATCTTTTAGCACTAGCAAAGGAAGTAAGAGAGATTTAAAAGACATAGATCTTCTTAATGGGGTGAAGGCTAATTCCACTGTTCCATCTTTATACTCAACAATATTTTTTAGAATTGTAGGTTCAGGTAATTCTGGGACTATTAGTTCGTCGAATTTCCATTTTAAATGAGAAGTTATTTCACTATAAATTTTTTGGCACTGTAACACTAATCTTTTCTAGATTAACTAATAACAATGTTGTTTCATATTTTGATGATAGAAGTAATGCTCTGGAACTAATTATATTTTTAGAGTTTAATTGGTATACACTGTCAATGTAAAGTTAACAAATTTACACTGAGAATGTATACCGATTAAACTCATTAGTAATTAGTATTTTAACAATTAGCAACTAAAAATATTATTAATATAATAAATAATTACTATCAAAATATATTCATATAGTAATTACTATAGTAACTACAAAATATAATATATTAATATTAGTAATTACTAATGTTACTAAGTAATATTATTAATATATTTAATTACTATATTAAAGTATTGTTAATTTTAATTATATAAAATATTAATAAAGAATACTAATTATTAAAGTATAAACAGGATTATTTAACATGATTTAAACTAATTACGTAAATGTAATAAGTAATTTATTATATTAAACATTTAAGAATACTAGTATAATATATTATTAATATTAAGTGTAATATATAAGTTAAACTACTAATTGTGTTCATTATTTGAGTATATGTAATTATAATAAACAATTGTTGTATTTTCAGTTTTAATTAATATTACTGTTCACATTAGTGTTTTACTTAATTTAAAACTGTTATAAGTTGATTAGTTCATATCCATTGTTTTGTAATATGCCCGGTTACTAATTGTGTTTTCTCTGTGTTCCAATGTGAAAAAAATAATATAATGTAACAGTATTTTAACTTCTAGAGAAAGGTAGAGAAATTTCCAAGACTCATCTTCTCACAAAATCCACACTATGCTGAAATAAAAGCCCGAAATCAAATAAAAGAAAATAAAAATTCAACAAATGAGATGAAATATAAAGGAACGGTTTGAAATAATTTTTAAAAATGAACTGTGCGTTTTGGGAACAGAAGACGTGCAGCACGAAACCGAGTAGGAAAGAAGCAGAATCTTCAATTTAATGTGATTTTAATTTGAATTTTAAGAATTTTTCTAATTGTCTTTTTTTTTATCTTTGTTTATTTTGAAACCCCTATATACTTGTTAAAAATAATTAATAAATTATTACATTTATAATCTATAACTATTATAATAAGAATATCTCATGTCTATATTTATTTAAATTTTTTTATTTTTTAAATAATTATTAAATTTTATGTAATTTTTATTTTTATATAATTTTTATTATTTTATATGATTTTTTTTTAATTTTATATTTTGTTATTTAATAATATAAAGAGAAACGTGTGTCTCTTTCACTAAGTAAATATAAGATAAATTTAACTCTGTCTAATACACGGGCTAATAAATTAATATATTATAAAGATATGTATAGAAGTATATTAATATATATGTGATTATTTGGTGAGATAATATTAGATCTATTTAGATTATTTAAAAATAAATTAGATAATATCTCATCAAATTTGATTAGATTAATTAGAAAAGATGAGTTTTTAATTTTAAAATTATCTTATTAAATCTAACTTATTAGTATGTTTTACTGTGGATTTGAATTATTAGTTAAAAAAGAGCTTATTTTTAATTTTTAAATTAATTAGATAATATCTTATAAAATTTCCATTAGATTAATTTAAAGTTAGATGATAAAAGATGTACTTAGAAGATAATTATGGTACCATCTTTTATCATGTTGCGCTACCAAGATAATTATTCCTGCTATCTTGGTTTTTCTTCTCAACATATAAAGAACCACACCACATCATTCCTTCAAGTGAGTTAAGAAGAGCAATTTGAATTATCTCACCAGCTTCGATTCATCGCCATGCTTTCAACTACCTTTCAATGGTTAAGTCTTGTGGGCATCCTTTGGCTCCAATCCATAAATGGGACAAACACCAATTTTCCTGCTTACTCTTCTCAGCTGAAGGACCTTCTTTCAATCTCCCAATTGCAGCTCAACAACCTTGCTTTTGCCTCTGATGCAGGCAAACTTTTTGGCTTTTTTTCTGGCATAGCTGCTGTTTACCTCCCCCTTTGGCTTGTCCTCATCATAGGTTCCACTCTTGGCCTCATTGGTTATGGGGTGCAATATCTCTTCATCACAAACCAGATCCCCTCTCCCTCCTATTGGCATGTCTTCTTACTAACCGTTTTAGCAGGGAACAGCATTTGTTGGATTAACACTGTGTGCTATGTGATCACAATTAGGAACTTTCCATCTCATCGCCAACTTGCTGTGGGGTTAACAACTAGTTACCAAGGTCTGAGTGCTAAGATTTATACCAGCATTGTTGATGCTATTTCTGGACACAGAAGGGCTGAAAAATTTTTATTTCTTAACTCACTCTTACCTGTGGTAGTTGGCCTAATAGCAGCTCCTGTAGTTAGAGAAATTGAAGTCGCAAGGCCTGAACATATGAGTGTTGGATTTGTTTTTATGTTTGCTATTACAATTGCAACTGGAATATATGCTGTGGTGAGCAGCTTGCAATTTGTCTCAACCAGAATGTCTCCACTTGGTAACCTTGTCGGTGTTATAGTGACCCTTTTATTCCCTCTTTTGGTTCCACTTTCCATGAAGATCCATGAACTGGTAGGGTCATGGCACAAAAGTAGAGAAAAAAATAGAGTCTATCATTTTACTACTGAGGAGAGTCGTAATGAAGAGAGTAAAGAGAATGAGGTGAAAGAGGGTGAAGATGGCATAGAAGTTCATCAAGGTGTAGGTATAAGAGAAGAAATAGGAGTAAAAGTGATGCTGAGAAGAATAGATTTCTGGTTATATTTCTTTGTCTATTTATTCGGTGCAACGCTCGGTTTAGTATTTCTTAATAACTTGGGACAAATAGCTGAATCCCGAGGTTACTCTAGTACTTCATCATTGGTGTCTTTGTCCTCTTCTTTTGGATTCTTTGGCCGTCTCATGCCATCTATAGTGGACTGCTTTTACAGGTAAATTACACATTTTCGACCTTCCAATCTGTTCTTATCTAACACCAACCAGTACCTATTGCATTACATTGTAATACAATTCAAATAATAGCTTTAAATATGTTAGTTAATATGCATCAATGAAGGCCAGCAGGCTATTAAATTACCCTCCTACTTTTGTTGACATTTTGTGATGGTTTGGGATATATGCAGGGGTAAGCGTCCAATATCAAAACCAGCTTCTATGGTGGCATTAATGGCTCCAACAGCAGGGGCATTTTTCTTACTTCTCAACAAAACTCACCTTGCCCTCTACGTTAGCACAGCCATAATTGGTGTTTGTACTGGAGCAATCACATCCATTTCTGTGTCCACCACCACTGAATTATTTGGAACCCAGAATTTCTCTGTGAACCATAATGTGGTGGTGGCCAACATTCCAGTGGGGTCCTTTCTCTTTGGTTACTTGGCTGCCCTTGTTTACCATAAGGCAGGGAATGAACATGGAAAATGCACGGGCATGGAATGCTACAGAAACACTTTCATCATATGGGGTTCCCTCTGTTTCTTTGGCACCTTTTTGGCTTTTCTTCTACATGCTAGGACTCGCAAGTTTTACTCACATTTATAGGACACCTTTTATTTTATTATAGGCCATGTAACCAATATTCCCAACACCTAAGAGTGCACATGCTTTCTTTTTTTCTTATTATATACATATAGCTTTTATATTAGTTCTATATATACTAATCCCGTCTATCATTTATTAATTTCTTGAGTTATGCTCAAAAGGATAAAAAATAAATAAATCAATGGACATCCAATGTAATATGATCCTTAGAGAAACATAGGGAAAGGAAGAAGAAAAAAGTAACTGTAATATTAATATGTGATATGATGTGATGCAAAAAAAAAAAAATGAACATTAATAAAATGGTTTGCTACATATTGAAATTAATTACTTAATTTCTAAATATCATTACTCATGCTTAAAGAGAAACTTATGTGTAGACCATTTCAAAGGTAGTTAATTAAAATTATAGGCCAAAAAAGAAACACATGTTGCAAGTTCACTATATATCAAATAATAAATGAAATGATATGTTGGTTATGAAGTGCTGTCATCGATTTGTGGCATGAAAAAGGACAACAATGTGCTAGTTTTGACGGCTTAAATGTAAAGCCGTTTCAAAATTTATTTCCACCCTGTATGAAAAATTGAAAACGAGTCTCCATCATCTTCATCAATCAACTAATGTCATTTTAATTTAATTAATCAATCTAATAATCAAAGCCCTTCTATATATGTAGCTGTTATAATTTTAAATCGTTATATACAGATACAGCAATACAGTTTTGGAGGTTTACGTAGCCATTTAGCGATCACAAGTTACCCTTGCATTGGCAATATTTGCAATTTGATTGCAACCCTACACAAACCACAATTTAAAATCACACACTAGACATCAATGATCGAGCAGCACTTGCTGACTTATATATCTACGTATTAATGCAATAACATGTATACGGGTTAAAGATTTTTACATAGAAGTAAAATTAGATAATATAAGTAAGATGATGAATATTGTTGGTGATGATTCGGAATTTGCAGATCTATGTGAGTTTGCTGATTTGCGAACAATTATGGCAAATGCCTATGTTGAGTGGATTTTTTTTTTAAAGAGTCTCATGGTTGTATATGGTGTGTAATTGATAACCATGTATAAGTGTGATGACTAGCACATGTATTATTCGTTTGCATAAGTATCAATTTAGAGTGTTAGTGTATACATTTGTTAGGCACCAAACGAAATAGCCTCTTAACCGATGTTTTTTTGCATATACCGATGTCTATGTTATAAGTCTCGTGTCTTAGTCGTGCCACATGTTTTTGTGCATAGTGTATAAGTACCTCTTGTATTCTATTTGTTGATACAATGCTTTTGCTTGAATAGTGTTCAACATTGAGATTCTCTCTCGTTATCTCGTTTGCGTTTTTCTCTCTCGTTCCCGTGGGACTTTTGAGTTGTTTTGTAAGTTTCTTTACATAAAATCCAACAAATATGATATTAGAACTTAGAGCATTATTATTTAGTGCAAAAAAAAAAAGATCGAAATGTAGGAATTGAGTGTATCAATGGCTAGCTTTTTTAAAAAAAAAAACTAAATTAAAAAATAAATAAAGTGGACTTCTAGTAGGAAATAGCATTTGTGATATATAGAGATGACAAAGTAGGGTACTATAGTATGCTCTGTATCTGGATTTAAAAAATATATTTGTACTTGGTAGTATATTCACATGAGTAACAACTTTAATCTACTTGGATACCTATCTATATAGTATATATTTATACCCACATTTGCGACCTGCATTTTACTTATACATGAGATAATAAATTAATATTTTTTATAATAAGTAAACATAATATGAAAAAATGGACAACATAGTATTAAGCATATATGGAGCAAATTATAAAAATACTCCTGAAGTTTTATATAATATTTATTTTTTAACCAAAAAAATAAATAATGTTGTAAGTTTATTAAAAGTTACTCTATAAATAACTCAATTTTTTCTTTTAAATTATATTTTTATCTTATTAAATTTACATAGAATATATTATATGTGTTTTTTTACTCTATAATTATATTACTTATTATAGATTAAAATGTAAATAATATTTTTACTCAAACTTATAATTATATAATATTATATAATATATATATATATATATATATATAAAAGGTGCGAGTAGTATTTGTACCCACATAATTTTTGTGGATCCAGACCCTCTTCATACACAATCTTATTTGCAGGTAATTTTTCGTATCGCATGAGAGATTCTTGTCAATAACTGTAAGGTCTGAACATATTTTTTCATCTAGTAATATATGGATGAGTTTAGTTTCATATTAATAAGCAATATCCTATAACTTATCCTAATGAATTGTTACTGAGACTAGGTGTTTGTTTAACAATAGTTTTATATAATTGTTGTAGTATTTTAGTATTTAAAAACTAAAACATTCATTTGATTGATGTTTTCTTAAAAGAGTTTTGGTTTTTAATTTTTAAAAACTAAAAAAGATAAACAATTATAAATAATTTTGCTTTTCAGTTTCTATTTTTATTTTAAAAACTCAATACAACGAGAGTATATTATTTTTTTATTTTGGTTTTTAGATTATTATATAAGATGAAATAATCTTGATCATGAAGAAATTCCTGATAATAAAAAATAATTATTCAAATGATTATGTGAAGATGATTTTCTTAATTTCTCTATAACACCAAAAATCTCAGTAACCATATGGCAACCACATGTTGCAGCGATATAAACTAAATTAGACATAAATGGTCAGATGTTGACATCCAAGAATTGATTTGTGCGGTGAGTTCCGAACATTTCGTACAGTCCAAGAAAAATCTCGGGCTTTAGCTCTCACGTGCATATTCAAAGCCACATACACGAATTGAGCTTCACTCATACGTAACTATAACTAACATAAAAGGCATGAAATGAGGGAGACCATCATAGTCTATATAGATTATTTATTTTTCGATTCAAAAAGTTTTCCAGCAAGAAATTTTATAATATGTTGAATCACATATATTGTTTTTTCTGATAAAAAAATAATTATATATTTTGGAAAAAGACATTTTATTGAAGGCTTGTTAAATTAATTTTAAATCTTAAGTTAATTAATGATTGAAACCAAGTAGTTGTGCCACTAAATGTTGGAATTTTAAATGATTAGTCTGAGCTAACCTTCAAATAACTACTAACTACCTTGAAAGGAAAACTCTTAAAGCCACAAAACGACACATGATAAGAAGAAAAATGAATAAATTAATGTAATTTCCTTTATATGAATAAACGTACCGGATAGCTTTAAGTCTGTGTTTTTACACTATTTGTTTTATCTTATGGAAGCACTTATCTTGAAGTTGAAGATGGATGGATGATATGAAATTAAACGGCAGTGAAGCTTTCGATGGAACTTAATTATATAGGAGATAAATTAAGTGAATGAGTTAAAGGAGTGCTCGAAGGTAAACTTGAAAGTTGATGTAAAAGATGAGTGCAAGTGCTAATCAATCATGACAGTGATGAGGGGTTTTCAGTAAAAGAGGTTATATACAACAATTCACAATACTTAGCAGTAGTAGAGATGGAGGAGTGGGGAGTTATAGTTCAAAAAGTGGGCACTAGAGAGTTCTCCGATCATAGCTGGATATTAACAGAAGTGAATACTCGGAACTGGGGTCCTAAACCTTTCAAGTTTTTTTATCATTGGTTGCAAGAGCCAGGTTTTATGGACCTAGTGAAAGAGTTCTGGACATCAGCTCACGGGCAAGGATGGAGGATGTATCATTTGGCAAGTAAGTTAAAAGGTTTGAAGAAGAAGATTAAAAAGTGGAAAGAAGAAAACTGGAGTAAAGATGAGAATTTCCTGGCAGATAAGGTATTAGATTTGGAGAGGGTGGATCATCAGCTAGGCCAAGGGGTCAATGGGAGTGGTCAACAGAGACAAGATATTTTATCAGAGTATTGGGGGAAGGCAAGGAGAATGGAACAATCCATGTTACAGAAATCTCGGGTAAAATGGGCTCTAAATGGTGATAGGAATACAAAGTAGTTTCATAAATGTTTTAAGGAGAGGTGTTATGCAAATTCCTTACTGGCGGTTAAATCAGATGTTGGTTGGTTGGAGGGAGTCCAGAATATCCGGGATCATGTGTTAAATCATTTCACAAGGTTCTTTAACGATGAACAAGAGACGAGAACAAAGATGGATGGAGTGTCTTTCAATCAGTTGAATGATCAGCAGAGACAAAGTCTAGAAGAGCCTTTCTCAAAGGAGGAAATAAAGGAGGCGGTTTGGGCGTGTGAGGGAGGGAAAAGTTCGGGCCCCGATGGTTTTGGCCTCCATTTCTATAGAGCATGTTGGAAAATAATAGGAGAAGATGTTGTAAAGGCAGTTCAAGAATTCCATCAGTCAGGCGTTCTACCAAAAGCAGTGACATCATCCTTTTTGTCACTAATTCCCAAGGTGGCAAGGCCGAACAGGTTAGCGCAGTATAGACCAATCTCTTTAATTTCCAGCATTCAAAAGATTGTTTCCAAACTGCTGTCATTGAGAATGAAGAAAGTTATGGGGCAGTTAATCTCCAAGTGTCAGTCAGCATTTTTGCCAGTAGATCGATCCTGAATGGGGTACTGGTTGCGAATGAAATAGTTGACTGGGTTAAGAGGAAAAAGAAACCATGTTTTATGTTTAAGGTGGATTTCCAGAAGGCGTATGATTCAGTAAATTGGGATTTTCTGGATTATATGTTGGATAGGCTGGGGTTTGGGAGCACATGGATAAAATGGATGAATAGTATTGTCAGAAACAGCCATGTCTCAATTCTAGTCAATGGGAGTCCGACGGATGAGTTTAGGCCGGGGAGAGGATTGAAGCAGGGAGACCCACTCTCTCCTTTTTTGTTTCTAGTGGTAGCTGAAGCATTAACAGGATTGTTCAGGTCAGCCGTTGGGAAAGGAATGTTTAAAGAGCTCGAATTTGGTGTTGAGGCAAAATTCTCAATTCTGCAATACGCAGATGATGTTATTATGATGGGGGGAAGCTGATATGCAATTAGTATGGTATTTAAAGGTTATTCTTCGTGGATTTGAGCTGACATCGGGGCTAAAAGTGAATTACGGCAAAAGCCAATTTTTTGGTTTAAATGTAGATGCATCATTTACAAGAGATGTAAAAAATCTCTTGAATTGTGTTGTTTCATCACCGCCTTTTTAATTTTTGGGGATTCTGGTGGGAGTGAATCCAAGGAAGGTAGAAATGTGGGCACCAATCATTGAGCAATTCCAGAGGAAAATGGCAGCGTGGAGGGCAAAACACATGTCATTCGCAGGAAGGTTAGTCATGATAAATTCAGTATTGTCTAGCCTCCCACTGTACCTCTTCTCATTTTACAAAGTGCCTAAGAAAGTTTTAAAAGCCATTACCGGTTTACAGCGGTCCTTTTTGTGGGGAGGGAATAACCAGGAGAATAAAATTGCGTGGGTCAATTGGGAAGATGTATGTAGGACTAAGGAAGAAGGGGGTCTGGGGGTAAAGTGTCTATGGAGCTTTAATTTGAGTTTGCTGGCAAAGTGGAGGTGGAGGATGTTATCTGACCAAAATGCAATATGGGCAAGTTTGCTGGAGAGTAGATATGGCCAGTCATACAAATTCAATCAAAGACAGCAGAATCTATCTACAGCGTCGCAGTGGTGGAGGGATTTATGGGATATTGATGGGCCGAAAGCGGTGATACCAGATTGGTTTGGGAATAATGTCATTAAAAAAGTAGGGAACGGAAAGGATACCTTTTTCTGGAAACAGAATTGGATAGGAGATGGACCCCTAAGCTTAAAGTTTCCCAGGCTATACGGGATAGCGACAGATAAGGGCATCTCTATTAACCAGAAAAAGGAAGTGTCAGAGGGGTGGAGATGGGTATGGAGGCGGGAACTCTTTGTATGGGAAGAAGATCAGCTCCGTCTTCTACAATCCGCGCTACAACCAGTAGTAATTGTGGATTACAGGTCAGATACATGGACTTGGAGGCCCAGTAGGGATGGAGGTTTCTCAGTGGTTGAGGCTTATGTGGTACTACGCACGCAACAGACCTCAATGAGACTAACCGAGGTGGAACTCAAGAATTTGAGACGAATATGGAAAGATAGACTACCCTCCAAGGTAATTGCTTTCTCATGGAGATTATTGTTAGATAGATTACCAACTACGGATAATCTATTGAAGAGAGGTGTTGACATTCCAAGAGATGATACTATATGTGGTTTTTGTAAAAGTGCTATGGAAGGGAGGAACCATTTGTTCTTAACGTGTACCAACGCCCAATCTGTGTGGAACAACATCATCAGTTGGCTGAGAATCCAAGGACCTATTCCGGGGGATTTGAAGCAACTTTTTCTTTCATCGTCAGCATGGGTCGTCGGAAAGAGAAAGAGGAGGTGCAGGTATGTTTTCTGGCTGGCTGGATGCTGGGGTATCTGGATTACTAGAAATCAGATTGTTTTTTATAACACACCGCCAAATTCAGTAGACATTATGATGGCTATAAAGGTAATCTCGTGGAAATGACTATCATATTCCATTGGGCTTAATAGGGGGTGTATGCTCTCGGATTGGTACGCTAATCCTAGAATGTGTTTATTAAATATGGCATAGGTGGATAAGTTTTAACATGCTCCACGACGACATGGAAGAGTATGTAATTGTGTTTGTATTCCAAGAAACTCTTTGTTTCTCTATTGAATATATATCCTTTGCCTTTCAAAAAAAAAAAAAAACTTAGCAGTGGTAGAGTTTAGGAGTAGGTCTCTCTGGTTAGGTTCATCAGTTCCCACAATAAAATGGATTGGGTTTGTTGAATTCATATTTTATTCAGATTTTTATTTTCTAAATTCATTCTAACTCTGTAACAAGCCATGGTTAAAACGAACTTTTTAAAAAAAATTAAATTTTAAATCTTGTAAATTGTAATATTATTCAAAAATTAATTTAAATTATTTTCTGTAAAAAAAGCTCTAAAAATTATATCTATCAATATGTGACTAAGAAACTCAGGAGTCCATTATATTTGAGATTGTGATTTTACACAATTTTTTTGGTCATGTCTTTTTCTGGTGTACTCAGGAGAAGAAAATAATCTCATAACTCAGAAAATTCACTCAACATCACTTCAACAATATGTGTCTTTAGACTTTAGTGGCCAGAATCAAGAAGATTCACGCATAGATAATCCAAATCCTTTCCAATTTCAATTTGAATTTACAATTCAATAAAATGAAATTACGTAAATATTTGAGCTTATATTTCCTAATTTTTGTTTTTTTAACAATGTATAATATATTCCTACTTTTAATATATATTTTTAAATTATATATATTTTTATTCAGTCAGCCTATGGCTCTTTGGGCAAACTCGACTCAAGTTCATTTATATAGTCAATCCAAATAGGTCGGGCCAAAAAGACTCTATTTTATTTGGGTCTCCTTTTTTAGAGTCTTACTTGACCTATTTTGTAAGTTCGCAAGTCAAATCCATTTTGACAGTTCTATCTAACAAGTTTAGAAGTCTAATATATTTTAATGTGGCTGACAAGAGTGTCCTCAAAGATAACAACATTTTCATATAGAAGGTAATACATAACCAAACCCCAATTGGGGTGTTCATTAGTTTGGATCAACACAACAAACTTGGTAAACCAAACAGAATCAATTAGTTTGGTTCGGTTTTTTCACTTGATCAAGTTTGGACTCACCTAAACCGACCATGTCCGTTTTGGTTCATGGTTTTCACATTTCAAAAGTCTAACCCAACTTGAATCAACCCAAAAGTATATATATTATTTTATTATTATATATTTATTTTATATTTTTAAGTTAGTAAATTTAGTAACATGTTTTTTGTAGGGTTTCGCATTTCAAAACCCTAACCTGATTTTATTTTATATTTTATATTTTTAAGTTAGTAAATGTAATAAATTTATTTTATACTTTAAATTTATATAATTTGTTGTTTGTATTGTATTATGTTGTTTTAATAGTTTAATTTGACTAATTTAGTATATATAAAACACTTATATTTTTTTATAAAATTACGAATTTAGTAGATTAATAGATTTAGCTAGTTTCAAGTATTTTTTTTTACGATTTGATAAAAAATTATTTTTCAATTTTTTTTATCATTTTTCCCTGAAACTGAATCGAACCAACTTGATTATCAGGTCAGGGAAAAATATTCCAAAAAACTTAACCAACACAACACAATCCAATTAAAATTAATTGGTTCGATTTTCATCTTCTCCCAAAACTAAAGCAACACAAACCGTGAACACTCCTAAACCCCAACAAAGCTGGAGTTGGTAGAATGAACATTCATACTCATCATGATGATATTTGCATTGTCTGTCACGCCAAACCATAATTTATGTCACAATTGTTGCTCTCATGTACATTAGTGCATCAAGTTTGAATGAATTACTACTAATGTCTTAGTTATTATTTGACAATTGTATCTTATATTTATATTTCTCATTTGTGACATCTCTAACATGTTAGATGAAAGAAACATAAAGAAATCTTTACAAGGAATATTTTGGTATTTAAAGGAACTCAATTCTGCGTTATCAAAGTTTAGTAAGACCGATAAACCAATTTTTACCCTATTTTTTTATCATATTTAATATATATTATGATAAAAGAATTGCATATTTATTGAAAAGTTCACTTTTTAGTGTTTATTCACTTTAGACAAGTACTTAAGAAACAAGAAGGAAAATGGGGAAAATCAGGTTAAAAAGCTAAAACCTTTTCTATAAATATCAGAAGATGAGAGACAAAAGGGCGACTCGCTTTGGCTTGGAGAAAGAGTTACATGTGTGACCTAGAGGCGAGGAACGAGACAAGGAAGCTTTGGATTGAGTCGATTGACAGTCCTCTATATCAATAATTCTTTCTTTTTAACAATGAGGCACTGGTTTGGCCTTACATTACCCATGTTTGGCTAAACCCCCTTTTTCTAAGGTTATGATTTAAACTCTTTATGATTAATTTGTTTCTCTACTATATTTGTTACATCTTAATTATTTGAATAGTCATAGTCATTATATTTGAATAATTGATCTGGGAAGCAAGTAAGTCATCACTTCGATAGAATTAACCAAATTTATTATATAGACCTTTAATTGATTAATAAAGAAACTGTTCCTAATTTGAAATCTTGCATGACCAAACTAGATAATAAATCAAGGTTAT
This sequence comes from Psophocarpus tetragonolobus, assembly GCA_037954015.1. NCBI lineage: Eukaryota > Viridiplantae > Streptophyta > Magnoliopsida > Fabales > Fabaceae > Psophocarpus > Psophocarpus tetragonolobus. The sequence goes on from CM075695.1 coordinate 35,549,978, forward strand.
AATGTAGTTTGAATGACCAAACACACTACAACAATATTAGTAAAATATTGATGATCAATGAATAACAAATTGAATGAGATTTCTTACTAAATAAGGGGGAAGAACATGCTAGTGGAAATTACAATCATAGGTCTTAATCAATTGAATTATAAACTAATAATTCTTCTCTGTTTGCATTCTACTTGGAATTTAAACAATCGAGAAAACACATATATTAAATAATTGTTTCTTTTAAATTGTTATTTTATCTTTTGAATTGAATTATTTGAAAACTAGATCTAGTCTTTCAAGTACGATATTCAGACTTAAATTTACGGTTACTACTACGTAGGGTACACTTGCCTTAAACAGTTCATACTTTACACATCAAAGACGCGTTGCAAAACTCCTGGTTATAGATTAAGGTTCTCTTAAAAAAATTGTTTTCTCTTTTAACGAGTAGTACATACATATTATTGTTTTAAGATAATTGAAAGTTGTAGTTTGGTGAAGTGTATCAGAAAACTTTTACGATTTCACACTATATCTTGAACTTACATGGTATCCTATGAAATTATCGATCTAAAATGTACCTTTCTTTTATATCAGGGTAGACATCTTGTGATTAGACCATACTTTTAAATACTAAATGAAATACTTTTTCCTTTAAAACATTGTGATAATTTTCTTATATTTAGTAGTTTGTCTTTTTTATTTTAATTTATTATTTTATACATTTTAATTGGCACAAACATAATTGTGTTTTTTATTTTATGAAGTAAAAAAAATTTATTCACTATTTTCTATCCGTTCGTTAAGCAGAATGCGTGAGTGGTTATAAACGCTTTTATATTGATTTCAACTCTCATAAGAAGTATAAAAAAAAAAAAGAAAAAACACTATTGCCTAAAATTAAGATGATGTTTAGTAGTTTCAGTATTTAATTTCAGAGTATTGCCATTAAAGGGAATAACTATCCAAATCGAATCCCCACGAATAAATATTATTGTTTCAAAATAAAAAACATTATTCTATATTAATAATAAATATATAAAAGATAATAATATTATTACAAAATTATCTTTTGTATAGCTAGTTTGTAGGGGCGGTTACTGTGGACTTGTTATGGGTATTTATGTAGGTGGTCTTTCAAATTCATTATTTGATAACAACTTAAGTAGTAACTTTGCACAGATTGCATATGCTTTGGTTGGTGGTTGTCTGTGCACCTTGGATAGTAAACTTTTTAGTTAATGAATATACTTTGTTTAATCAAAAGAAACACATTAAAAATTAAACTGATATTATTATAATATTAATAAAATTAATTAATATTACACTAAAAAATTAAGTACGTTGGCAGAAATTATTTTCTCCTTCTAATTAAATGTAATACTTACTATGGAAGGGGCATATATCTTTTTAAGACAGTCAGAAATGCATGAACTTGAGAATAAAAATGGTAATTTATGGTCAATTCTATCCATGACCATGCCATGAACAAGATTCTTATAGGAGCCATCCTTTTTACGTTTACCTTGCTAGATTTCAAGCATAACATTGCAAACTGTCCAGTAAGATCATCAACATGGTATTTAATTATTATTCTAAAAATAAAGAAATTTGCTATATATATGTGCATGGAATTTTCATTAACATTATATATATTTGTTAAATAGATTACTTATTATTAATTATTACTATTTAAAAAAATCACGAAATTATATACAGCTATTTCCTATGTAATAATTAAGTGTGTATATATATATATATATATATATATATATATATATCATTTAATTTTTTTGTCATAGTATATTTTGTAAAAAAAAAAGAACAATAATTCTTTTATCACTTTGTTTAAAATTTTTTCTTTTAAAAAATATTTTTTAGTTTTTTCAAACAAAAAATTCTATTCATTTTTAAAAATAAAACAAAGAAATATTTTTTTAATAATTTTCTTTTTTTTTCTTCAAATTTTCTTGTTTTTTAAGTTTAAACAAATTTCCTATTAATACCAAATGTTTCTTAATATTTTTAATTATCATTTATAGATATATATGGATTTTCAATATGATGTTTTTATTTTTGAAATTATTAGGGATAACTTGTATTTATTAAATTAATGATTATTATTAATTAGAATTATAAGGTTGATCCAATAACAATGTCTACACATATAGAAGAGGTAATGAATTTGAATCTTCTACTAACAAAATTAACATATTAACTGCTAACATTTACATATAAAAAAAATATTATTATTAATTAACATCATATTGAACTTCTTTAGTTAATTATAGATAAATAAATAATAAATAAAAATTATATTATATTTTTATAAGCTACAAATGATATTATATTAAGTTTAAATATATGTTGTTAAATTTCCAATTTTTTATTTATTCACTTTTTTCAGTATTTTTTCACGTTAAATTGATGACTTTCATAATTAAAATGATTATAATGAAATTTTTTTTTTTTATTATGTAGTTTGCCCAAATTTACATCACGGGATCCCATATAATTTTTTTGGTTAATTATAAATATCATGTTCGTAAGACTATTATGATATTCTTTTTTTTAGTATTTAATACAATTACCTATTTAGGATTTGAATTTGAAATCTGTAGTTAAATTATAATCATCTCTATTAGTGGTTTAAAACACATATATATAACATGTAATTACTTGTAAAAAAATAAATAATTAAGCAGGTATTGTTACTTGAAAATTTTTAAAAATTCAGCTAGAAAATTAGAAGAAAATTTAATTTCAATATCTTGTAGTAGAAAAAATATACTATAACATTATCATCTAATTTTTTTAAAAAAATAATCCCTCTTCGTGGAATTAGTATTACATTTCATTTCTCTTCCTTGAATGAAAGGCTCTATTAATGAAGGGGTGGGGCAGAATAGATGTGTCATATTTTCCGAAAATATATGCTGAGGGACTGTATCCTATTTTGTGATATTAATTGCAGTAGTTAACAGTGACGACTCATTATTATGAGAAAATAAACACCAGTCTATAAGATGGGACCACAAAATTTATGGCACATTGTTTTTCAGCAAGAATCTAACCTGTATGTGCAGTGCTCAAATATGTTCTCGTAATCATGACGTAATCATGATGGTTTCCATGAATCACCCTCATTTTAACATGATGTGGATGAGTTTCCGATAATACATATTTAGTATTATAATATAATGTAATATTTTAATAATAACTAATTTAATAATTTATAAAATATATGGGTAAGATATTGTATAAAATTATTGAATAGAATAACTTTTAGATAACATAAAATAAAAAAAATGTAAAGTAAATAAAATCTAAGATAAATAATAGAAGTTCGATATTTCAAAATATGAAAGAAGACTCTTTTTAATTTACAACATATTAACAAAGTCAAATAAAGTAAATTAGTAACAAAATATTTAAAAAAAAATTATAAGTACTTAATAAGTTAATATGAAATAGAAACTCACAATGTAGTAAGGTATAACCTTAAAAAAGTAACAGTATTATGTTTAACAGATTTTGAAGATTATTTGCAGTTAAAATTTAAATATGAAAATTGAACATTAGATTATTTAAATTCTGTGAAATTTAAAAAAATATAATATATAAAAAAATTGGTTTTATTTTATACAAACCTAGTGTACATTTTAGAATACTTCTTTGAAAACTATAGTTGTTTTTAGTGTTTTTTATTTTTGTCATAAATCAAAATCTTCAAATTATGTTTCTTTTGTACTCTTGAAATTGCTACATATAATTAATTATGGTTTAGGCAAATATAATTGTGACTCGTTAATTGTCATGACACATAAGATAAAAATTGAAAATTGTTTTCTATTAAGTTTGAAAGGTCATAGAGATTGTGATCGAGGCATTAAAATTCTTAGAATCTATGTGAAATTTCTATTTTCGTTCCAAAACATCATTCTAGCTTCAATTGCATGATCGATCAGTCTTGTAATAATTAATCTAGTATAATTGCATAAACATTTAGATTGATATAAATTTTTGCACTTTTAAAAAATATTTTATTATTTTAATATATTCATTAAATTTTTTGAGAAGATATATTTATTAGATACTTATATATAAAATACGAAATGAAAAAATAATAAGATTATTTTATAATATTATAGATATCATTTTTTTATCAAAATTTTTAATAATTTAAAATGTAACACTTGTTATGTTATTTTAATATAAAAACAAAAGACTTAAATATATTTTTGTTCCTGATAAAATTATAGAATTTCGTTTTTGGTTCTTAATAAATTTTTTTATATTTAGTTTCTAACAAAATTATTATAAAAAAAATTATTAGGGATAAAAAGCAAAAAAAAATATTAGAAACTAAAAAAAAAATTATTAATCAATAACAAAATCATCTAAACAAAAAAAACATTTATTTTCTTTATTTTTTATCTTCTTTTAAAAAATATTAAAATACAATAATATTTTTTTATTATTTATAACTTTATATATTTTAAAATAAAAACTATTTACTTTCTTTAATTTTCAAAATTAGTGAATTTTTCAAACAAAAATAATATGACATGTGTAATAACGGTGTAAGTATGATTACAAAGATGTGAGAAATAGTTTGAAAAAGAAATTAAGTCAGCACATTATCAATATTTTTTTGGTTCTTAATAATTTTCTTTGTATTTAGTGCCAATAAAATTCTTCTAAAACAATTTATTAGGGATAAAAAACAAAAAAAAAATTAGAAACTATAAAAATTCATTAATCTATATCAAAATTATTTATTACCAATATAAAAAGTTAGATTTTATTTTCTCTATTTTTTATTTTTCTTTCATCTCCTTTTAAAAATATTAAAATACAATCATATTTGTTTATGTTTTATTCATAACTTTCTATATTTTAAAATAAAAACTATTTATTTATTTAGTTTTAAAAATTATTAAATTTTTTTAAATAAAAATAATATAACATGTGCCACAATAGTGTAATTATGACCACATGTGAAAGACAATCTAGAAGAAAAAGTAAATAGTGCATTATCTAAATTTGTTTTTTTTTTTTTACGTTCTTAATAATTTTTTTTATATTTAGTTTCTAATAAAATTCTTATAAAAAATTATTAGGATGAAAATAAATAAAATTTTATTAGAAACTAAAAACAAAATTTATTAATATATACTATAACCATCTATAACTAATCATAAAATTTTGATTCTATTTTTCTATTTTTTATTTTTTTCATATCCTTTTGAAAAATCTTAAAATACAGTTTTTTTTTTATGTTTTATTTATAAATTTCTATATTTTAAAGTAAAACTATTTAATTAGTTTCTTAAATTTTGAAAATTTTTTGGCTCTTAATAAATTTTTTCTTTATATTTAGTATACAACAAAATTCTTTTAAAAAAATTATTAGAGATACAAAGCAATAAAAAATTTATTAGAAACTGAAAACAAAATTCATTAATCTATACCAAAAAATAAATTTTAGATTTTACTTTCTCTATCTTTTTATTTTTTTCACCTTCTTTTAGAAAAATATTAAAATACAATTATAGTTTTTTATGATTTATTTATAAACTTATATATTTTAAAATAAAAACTATTTTATTTCTTCGAGTTGAAAATTAGTGAATTTTTTAAATAAAAATAATATGATGCACCAGAACAGTGTGACTATTATTACAAAGATGATTTGGGAGAGAAAAAGAGTCAAAACATTTTACACACTTCTGATGGATGTTCCACAACTCTGTAGGTAAACCTATGATTATTTTCTCTTTTATTGCATATCTTCGTATTCACTATGTCACACTATTGTGCTTAAACCCCTGATGTACTTTCTTTAAATAAAATGCATGTCTCACATATGTGTGTAAGACGCTCTAGAAGAGAAAATATTTTAGCGTGCTTTCCACACAAAACTATGAGATATGTCATACTCCCATGGTTGAACCCTTAAAACATTTTCTCTTGTAATACGCCTCCCAAAATTTTGTATAAATAACCATACTTCTTTGAAAAGCACATAATAACTTTACATATAATTAAAGATGTTACATGATTCTTAAATGATAAAGCATATAACGTTTAATTTTATAAGATTTTAAATTAAAGATAAATATTATTGAGTTCATAATAGTGTCAAGTAGAATTGTCTCAAATAATTATTAAATATATCTATAAAAAATAATATTGACTAATTAAATTTAAAATTTAAAATTATGTTATAATTGTAATATATTTATTAGAGTTTTTTAAGAAGATATATTCATTACATACTTATATATAAAATATGAAATGGTAAAATAATTTGATTATTTTATAATTTTTATCAAGATTTTTTTAATAATTTAGAAGGTAGCATTTTTTATGTTATTTTAATATAAAAAAATAAAATACTTAAGTACATTTTTGGTGCTAATAAATTATTGAATTTTATTTTTGGTTCTTAACAATGGAATTTGAAGATTATTTTATCTAATAAGTAATTTGAAGTAAAATTATTTGTTATTGGTATTTAAGACAAAATTATTTGTTACACAATAATAGAATTTGAAGATTATTTTATCTAATATGTAATTTTTTTACCAAACATGTAATTTGGGGTTTAGGATTTTAGTTGTTATTAGTATTTAAGGAAAAATTATTTGTTATACTATTAATTAAATTTGAAGATTATTTTACTTATATGTAATTTTTTTACTATTGCTACTTGTTTTTTTTTTTGTAAGAATTTCACTATATATGATTTGAATTTTTATTTTCCTAAGCACATTCATAATATATAACTCTTAGTCATTTTTTGAAATGTCCATTTTAGAGTAAAGAATAATTTTGACTAATCGAATAGATTATAAATGTGAAACATACTTTTATTAGCAAAATTATAATAGCAAGTTGTTTAACATAGATCGGTACCGGACAATTATAGATGAGCATTTGTTTGCACATACTAATTTTAGCCATAGTAGATATATATTTATTTGAATAATAAACTTCAATTAAAATTAAAAAGGGGTAAAACTAATATAAGCTTAAACATGAGTCTTTACTATGCTTAATATTCTCTCAAAAATAATACTATGTTTATACCATATTATTTTGTAAATGATATTATGTTTCTTGAAAATAAAAGAAAAAAAATAAATTACGAATAAAAAGAAATATTAGACAAACAAAAAAAAGACATATGTCAAAAATAGAGAAAATGCATATAAGTAATTTTATATGCATAGATAAATAAAAGAATAAAATATAATAAGTAAAATAACATAAAAATAGAAAAAAAATAATATATAAAGAAAATAAAGAAAAAAAATAAAGAAAGATAAAAATAATTGAAAATACAAAAAAGAAAACTAAAAAAAAAAATGAAATATAAATATAAAAAGAGTAAAATATAATATTTAAAATAATAATAATAAAAAAAATAACATATAAAAGAATTGAGAAAGATAAAAAAATTAAAAAAGACTCAAAGATATAATGAACATGTCAATTTGTAAAAAGGGTAAATTTTTACAACTAACATATAAAGAAAGAAATTAAGAAAGATGAAAAAAATTGAAAAGATAAAAAGATATAAAAATAACGCGTGTCAATTTTTAAGAAATGGTAGATTTGTATTTTCGATAACATATTCTTTTCTTTTCAAAGAAACTTTTTATTTAAAAAACTTCTATATCTTATTCTTCACATAGCAGCCGACTTAGAGAAAAAAAAATCATAATAAACAGAATTTTTTTATAAACAAATATTAATAATTAATATGTTAATTTTATTAGCGAAAAAAATAATATAAAAAGAATAAAATGAGATGATAAAAATAAAATAATGAAAAGCAAAATTAAGATATATAAAATAATAATATAAAAGAATAAAAATAAGATAATAGTTAAAAATAAATAATATAAATAAAAATTATAAAAAATATTAAAAAATAATATAAAAAGGACATTCAAATAATAAATAAACTAAAAATTAATATAGAAAAATTATTTAAAAATAATAAAAATAAAAAAAGAAGATAATAAATAAAAATAAAACAGTATAAAAAGAAAAACTAAGATATAAAAATCTTAAAAAAATTTAAAAAATAAAACAATAAAAATGGAAAAATTCTTAAAATAATATAAAAATAAAATAAAACCTAAAAAGACAACAAGGGATAAAATAAAACATTTGTCAAAAAATTAAAATGGACAAAGGAATCATTTTCATAGCATAACCTACCTAAAAAGACAACAAAAAGATAAAGAGAAACAATTGTCAAAAATTAAAATAGATAGTATTTTAAGAATAAAGTTAAAATAAAAAATTATTAGGGTCAACAAGTAATGAAAATTTAATACAAATTAAAACCAAAACTCAATAATCTATATTCTATACCAAAATCATATATCAATAAATTACATTTTACTAATTACCATGAATATGAAAGTAATTGTTATTGATATTTAAGGAAAAATTGTTTGTTAAACGATTAATGGGATCTGAAGATTATTTTATCTAATATGTAATTTTTTTACCTAATATTACTTTTTTTTTTTTTGTAAAAATTCAATGCATGCATTATTTGAATTCTTGTTTTCCTAAACCCTGCCTAATATATAATTCTTAGTCAATTCCTAAAATATCCTTTTTACAATAAAGAGTAACTTCACTTCATAGAATAGATTGTAAATGTGAAACAAATTTTTATGGGTAAAATTATAATGAAAAATTATTTAGCATAGGTCGACATTGAACAATCATAAATAAGTATCTGATGCTTAATATTATTTTTTGAATGATAATATATTTATACCATATTATCTGGTGAATGATACAATTTTTCTTAAAAATAAAAGAAAAAAATAAATTAAGAATGAAAAGAAATCTTAAAAAAAAAAAGAAGACACATGTCAACAGTAGAAAAAGGGTGCATAAGTAATTTTATATGACTAGAGAAGTAAAAGAATAAAATATAATAAATAAAATAACATAAAAATGGAAATAAAAAAAAATCAAATAACACATAAATAAAAATAATTAATAAAACAATTACAATAAAAGAAAAAATAATGAAGAATAAAATATAAAACTATTGACAATAAAGATAAAAATAAAAATAATGAATAAATTTAGAAATAAAAAAAATTAAAAAGGAAAAAACATAAAATAAAATTTAAAATATAATTATGTTATAAAATATATTACATAAACTTGTTTATAAAAATTTAAAATAAAACGAATAACATGTCAAATATAAAATTATAAGAATAATAAAGTAACATAAAAATAGAAATAAATGAAGAAAATAAGAATGTTGAAAACTAAAATAAATTAAAAAATAAATGGAAAAATTGAAAAAAAGGAAAGGAAAAATAAAATACATGTTAAATAAAAGAATATTAAAATAATATAAAAATAAAAAATAAATTAAGAAATTGAAAAGAAAAACAGAAAATACATAAAAAGATAAAAAGAAAAAGTAAGAAGAAAGAAAATTGATGAATAAAAAAATTAAAAAATAAAAAAGACCACAAAGTTTTGAAAAAAGACACTTATTAAAGGTACAAGAAAGGCAAAAGGATAATTTCCTAGTCTATTATTTTCTTATATATATATATATTAATATTAATATTAGATACACAACACAAAGGTTTTTTGTTTTTCAACAACAAGAGGTATTGAAAACACAATCTTTAATATTTTTTTATAAATTTCACAATAGAGATAATGGTTAAAAGAATGTTACATTTCTCATGTATAACTACTATAAATTATCTCTGAGATTTTTTGTTCTTTATATTTAATATTTAATTTTCTGTACAATTTAGTAAACTCATAGTCTAAAAAAGCACTAGAATTTTTCTGATTATTGCATAATTTTTTAAGATGTCTTAATTATATTTCAATTGATATAATGTTTTTTTTCAAAACTCATTCAACAGTCAAAAACATAGTTGAAACACTTAGTTACAATTTATGAATATACTTTGTTTAAAAAAAAATAAAAAAAGATCGTTTGTAATATAGTACACTTACACTCCGGTATATTCTAGAAAGATAAATTTTTAAAAATAGGACAATCATTATATGTAGAAAATATTTTATCAATCTATTTAATAATAATCAATGGTTTTGTGAGGTAAATGATTATAAATCCTTTTGTAACTGTTCGTTATTAACAACCGTAAACTAAAGAGACGAGCTTCTATGGGGTTGGATGATTCAAATCTTCACTTTATTGTTTTTAAAATTTTGTTTTCAATTTATGGGCTTGCGCATTAACTTGAATGGTCTTGGACTGATTCACTCTCTCTGTTATTTTCTGCACCTGTCTTTTTAATCCATACATTCTTCTTCTTTTTCCCAAATTCTAAATTCCCTTATGTTTTTAATTTAAAATCTGGAAGAAAAAAATTCGGAAACTTTTTACTATCCGTATTGTCCTCGATTGAAAAATCTGAATATTAAATAATATATTTTTGAATGTAGTGTTCCAAATTTTATTTAAATTTATATGCTTTTATCCGGAAGGAATAATAAAAAAGAGAGGAAGTGAGGAAAGAGAAGAAAATAAAGGGGATTGATTGATTTTACCTAAGAGGAATAGGAGACCTTCTTGCGGAGGCGAGCCAGCCAATGATGGAAACGACGCCTTCTTGTTGGGTGGAACTGTTAGACTTGTTTGACCAGTATTAAAAAAAAAAAAGTGTATGGAACATTTGGATGAATGTAAGGGCTGATTGATTTAATTTTATTTTTTAGTTTTTAAAAAAGGTTTTCAAAAATAATTTTTAAAAACTATTTTTAAAAAAAAAAATTGGTAAGTATTATTTGAAAATTGTTTTAAAGATAAAAAATAAAAAAATTTATTCATATTTATTAAAATTTCATTAATGAAGAACAAAAGACAATATATTCTTATTGCATTTTAAGTTTTCAAAACAAAAATAAAAAACTGAAAAGTAAAACTACTTTCGAAAACATATCTGGTTTTTAAAAACTAAAAAACCATATCTGTTTTCAAAAACTGTTTTCAGAAATCACTATCAAAACAAGTTTTTTAGTTTTTAAATATTAAAATACTAAAAACATTTTTATAAAATTATTGTCATATAAGCACTAAGCGTTTGGGTTGCTTTTCTTTGGGCCAACAAAGTATATGGACAAATTTTTTAAGCATCACTCAGTCTTTACAATTTTTTGCAAAACTTCAAAATACTTTCACTATCTTTATGGCTGCATGCGCACTTCTATTCACCTCTTTGAAAAAACATGTTCGCTTCTTCATTTCACACCTTCACCCTCTTTGAATATATATATATATATATATATATATATATATATATATATATATATATATTCACCTCTATTTTAGGAACTTCCTCCACCACGTCTCATCACCTACAAGATAAAAAAATATATAAATTTTTTAAATTCACATAAATCATTATAGATCAGGTGATCTGAAATGCAAAAGTGGAGTTGTAATTGTATTTGTTGATCTGGAATATACATAATGTATTCTAGATGATCCATAATGTCATGGTTGGTGTTTGGTATACAAAAGAAGCAGTTAAGCAAGATCATGCATAAACATAGCAACACACTAAAAAAATTTCAGGATTTAAAAAGCTAATAAGGGTGACGATATGTTGGGATTTTTCAAAATATTGTCAACACAAGTGGTGTAAATAATAAATTAGGAGGTGCTAAAAGAAATTGCCAAATGTTTGCTAAAATAAATTAGCTTCAGATTGTATTATGGGTTTTAGTTGCTACACCCATTAGGCAATTGCTTTTAATACCCCTTTACCTTTTATTCATAACCCTAAGCTTCACAATTTTTTCAAAACCCCAAAATATCTCCCCTTTTCTTACCCTACTTGGCTGACAAAGCGCATTAGAGTAGTTGTGTGTGCGACCACTGCACCTCTCTAATCGTCGCTTCGACCACTTCTCCAGTCACTAGGAATGACAACGGGTCGAAGCGGGCACGGGTAGTGGTTACCTGCTACAAAAACACGTCACCCACTAAAAACCCATCGGGTACCTGCTATAGAAATATCTGCGAGTTTTTTATTACTCGCGTGTATCCACGAGTACCCATGGATATTTTAAAAAATAATGTTTTAAAATTAAATATCTTTAATAAGAAGTTTTATCAAATAAATCATTTATTTTTTGGAAAATCTAGAAATAAAATTATACTAGTTTCTACAAGATTAATTAGATTTAAAAGTAGATTAATTAGATCTAAAAGTAGATTAATATAATATATTATAAAAAATATTTAATACAAATAAAATATTTATTTTATATTATCGATATTTTTATAATAAATAATTTTATTAACTATGAAGTTTTCATAAAAAAGTAAGATTAATATCAATGAATTTTGATAATTAATATTTTAATTTGATTTATTTTCTAAAAATATTATCTATTTTAACTTATATATATATATATATATATATATATATATATTATTTTAGTCTAGCGGGTACCCGCGGGTACGGGTACTATGATACCTATACCTGTGTCCGTTAAGAAGCGGGTAGAAAAAACCTATACCTGTGGGTGACGCACACCTATTTATACTATCTGTGCGAATATTTTTGCGAGTATTATCCACGGGTATCTGCGAGCGCGGATTTTTTTGCCATCCCTACCGGTCACAGCTTTGAGCACCTCTTCAGTCATCGCTTTGAGCATCTCTCTGGTCACCGCTTTGAGCACCTCTCTGGTCACCACTTCAAGCACCTCTCAGCAAGTATGTTTCGGATAACATAATCCAAAAGGCAAATGAGATTCAATAAGTATGTTCCGGACAACATGATCTGAAAGGGAAATGAGATTCAACAAGTATGTTTCGAACAACATGATCCGAAAGGCAATGAGATTCAGCTAGTATGTTTCGGACCACATGATCCGGAAGGCAAATGAGATTCAACAAGTATATTCCAGATCAACTAATCTGGAAGTGAATCAAATGCATATATTCTGGACTAGGTGGTATAGGGGGTAACTATTATGAAACACTGTAACACTCGTGAATCGACGTTAGTATGAATAAAAAACGCACACAAACCCTAACTCATAAATCCTTACTCGTAAACTTTAAATGGAGAAATCATACTTGAATAAAATTGTATTTTCCTTTTCAAATAATGGTTAAATCAACGAATAATACTCTAAAGACTTATAAGAATTATTAGAAGTTTATAATAGGGCAGAATGTGACAATTGATGTTTGACACACAAGAGTAGCAAGATAAAGCAAAATAAGATAGGACAACAAAAAATAAATTCAAAAATTTAAAATCAAATAAGAATAAAGATATATTAGGAATTTACAAAAAAAATATAAACTTTGGAGTAAAATAGCAAATGAAAAGGTGTTAAAAGAAAATGCCCACCCATTATATTGGTTTTTACTACTCTAAATACATTTTGAATTAGACTTTCCAAAAAGTAAAACCGTAACAAAATTTATGAAAAACCAATTTATTGGATGAAGGAACTAACATCTTTTATTTTTATGTCCCTTCTTTTTACTTTTTAGACATTTAAATATACTTAAAATATTCTTCTTGCTTTTTTTCCTTTCTTTTTCCTCTCTCTCCTTCTCACTTTCACTTTCACCCCTCTCTTTTTCTTTCTTTCCGACAACCTTCACCTCATTTTGTTCTTCTTTCCTTATAGCCAGGGGTAACCTGGAGATACCATGGATAGCTCTAAAAAAATTTGGACTCCCTTTTAAATTTTATATAAAAATATATGATAGTACGTATTCCTGGAAACATAAAAAATAAATGATTGGATGTTGGCCCCCTTAAATCATTTTGTTCCTTTCGCCACTGCTTATAGTCTTCTTATCATCGACATTTCCTACATCGTAGTAGTCTTTTTTGATGAATTTTATCCTTTTCCCACATGTTATAGATCATACAAACACTAGCTTACATAATATGTTAAAACATAATTACATTAATAAAACTAGTTACACATTTGGTCTAACTTTTCCTTTTGCATCCCTCTCTTACATTTCAAAATGCTAAAATTACCCTTTCCCCTTTTATATTTATATTAAAAGTCATCACCTCCTCCCATAGCTTATATGTTTAACCTTTTCCCAGTTTTTGCCCTCTTTTTCGTTTTTCTCCTTCAAAGTAATCTTTGTCTTTTACTTCTCTTAAGCAACCTACTTTCGTCTGAATTGGTGTTCTTCGGTGAGTCGCATTTTGTTTGCAAATTAATTTTCAAAATGTATTTCAATATTCTAAAAATTAGGTTTTAAAACGTAACCCATAGTGTTCACTTGCTTGATTGGGTTGAGTTTTCACCAAATCCACGAACTAATCCAATAAATTTATTTGTGTTATTTCTTTTAAAATATAACTTAAATCGTTAATAACGGTAGCATTTGTTATATTTAAATTTGAATATATAGTAAGATTTATTATATTTGAATTCAAAGTTTGTTTCTTTTAAAATATTTTAAATTAATTTAAAAATATGAATACTAAAATTTGAATATACATAATATTTGCTATGTTGAAATTTAAATATACAGTAAGATTTGTTGTATTTATTTAAATTAAATTTTATTTCTTAATCCTTTAATTTCGCTTCTAAATTATTTTAACATTTATAAATGACATGAATGTGTGACACTTTTTTTCCTTTACTTTTATTTTTAAATTAATTTAAAAAATTTATAAATGACATAATTGTAACACGTGTCACATAAATTGGATAACAAGTAGAGTAACTTGTACTCGATGGTCCAAGATTTGTTACCTAAAGTTAATTGATAAAACTAATAATTTTTAAAAATAATAATTAAAATAGTTATTTGTTGTATTTTCAAATTTAAATATAATTATTTAAAGTTGTTAATGTAATTATTACTAATGCAATTTCAGTTAAAAACTAAAAGTTTTGTAAGAAATAATAATATATAAAAGAATACATAAAATACTTTTGAGTTGACAGATACCTATGAATAAACCGTTTTATTATTAATAACATATCTCATTATCTCCCATGATCAATGGGAATCCTCTTACATAGAATTAATTTTAGTTAGTTAACTTTGTTTAATAAATTTAAAAACAATTATTTATTAATAGAAATGGGTGAAATCTCCGAAACTAGGTTCTAAACTTCTAATGCTGCTGTGTGGCACCACGTTTAGTAAGGTAGTTATCGCACACGGTTTTCCCTGACTCAGGGTATGACAAAAATAACTGGTCATTAACTCATGCAATTTGCAAATCACATTTGATAGCCAAAGACAGAAAATAGCAGCCTCACGTTAATATCATAATATTATTGGTAAAACAAACTATAGCTAGCTTATCAGGGTGAAGCTATTATAACTAATTTTATGTGAACCTTAAAATACCTATACAGTGTAAGTGAAAAAAAAATTATACTCATATTTAATTATAATTCTTTATATATGATAAATTTTTTAACTTTACTAATTAAGGCTTTAAAAATTATGTAAACAAATGATAATAATTAACGGTATTTGCACTGACAATATATAAGTATTAAACTATATATATATAATGGGGATGAAACATACTGATTCATAACCCAATACATGTACAAAAAGTAATCAATCAATCTAAATTGAAATGTAACTCAATTAAGACTACGACCCTAGAGATAACCACTACAAAAAAATAGACTTATAAATTTAGTTACTTCATATTTAAAAGACACAACTGGGGTTATTATACAAATATAAGAAAAAACAACTTCTATTAAAGTAAAAAATATACACTAACCACTTCTAAGACATGACCTGAATGCATAATATCATATCCAAAGATTCCATTATTTTACCATTAAAAATAATGGAATTTTTGAATATCCATATACACTAACACACCACATGAAAAAATAAATACCTACTTTTATGGTTACCAACCACCTAAGTAGAAGACAGAAGAAATAGATGAGGTAGATTGACACGTAATGATGATTCCACTTGTAATCACTTTAGAACTTTGTACAACAACACTTGACACGTTGAACAAGATAGGAAAATATCTTACTATCTTCGTCTTGCTCCCTACATAAGACACATGTATGTGAATTTGATTGTAATGTCACACCTCTCTTCATTAAATTATCCACAATGGGTAATCTATTTAAAAGTAACTTCCAAGAAAAAGCCAGAACTTCTGAAGGAAATTTATCTTTCCATAACCTCTTAAACACTTATAAACCCTAGGATGAGCTTCTACCAAGATTTGGACCACCACTAACAATCCTATATGCATTTGCTACTGAAAACTAGTCATTTCCACCCGAGTTCCAAATCCAAGTATCCCTTTCTTGCTAACCAACAGTCACATTCTACAACATCTCCTCCAAAAAAATAAGCAACTCCTCCTCCCACACAAACAACCTTCTCTTTCAATTCCACTTCCATCTCAAAGACTCTATCGTATAGCCAACCAACTCTTTTACTGATACATTTTTTTCCATTGCCAAATTGTATAATTTACGAAAGATCAACATTAATGCACTACCTCCTAGCAAATTATGCTTCCAAAACAAAGTATTCTCCCCGTCCCCTAGCTTATTGGTAATATTGTTTATAAACTAGCATAAAACTTCAACCAGGAAGCCATCAAGTAACCAAATATCTTTCCACCATAATGAACACCTAGATAAGACATTATGTTGGTATTGTAAATAATGAAAATCACCATATCTAGTACGTAACAAAGGTGCCTAGATCGCTTTTTGTTCAGTTAGAAATCTTCATCTCTATTTCGCAAGCAAACTTAAGTTAAACTTCGCCAAACACTTCATGCCTAACCCCCTTCTTTTGGAGTTTGAAGAAAAAATTTCCTTATTTGGATCATCCTTTCCATAGTAGGTAAACAACTTCGAGGAGAGGGCCCTCAACCGTAGTTCATCTTCTAATGTTTCAAGTGCTTCATCTTCATCCTAGCATGAACTATTTTCAAAGTATGGGCATGAACCTTTTGATTTATCTTCCTCCTTCCCATCGAACGGACACCCTCTTCAAACAATTTAATCTCATACATCCATTTATCAACTTTCACTCTAAGGACTAAGTTGATTAACTATTGAGCCTTGGTAGACAGAGAAAACCGAGAGATGTCCAACCTCTCCCTCCTCTTTGTAGGTTCATCCAAGCCGAGAAAATAACCATAGGAGTATGCCAATTGTTGAAAAGATTTAGCAACCCAAACATGAGGTGGTACACCGAAACACTTAATCCATACCCTCCTTTCATTGTTAATCAACGATGACTCCTATTTATGGATCTCACTGAACCAAGACCTCACCCATTCGAAATTTTCATTAATATACTTTTTATATCCTTCTCATCATTTGGCTCTAATAAGACCAAATTCATTCCCATTGATGTAGCCCTTATTCCAAAAACCCCTTCGTTATGTAAGAAATGTTGTGTAATTGTTGAGAATTTTAATGAACTACTCTACTTTTAGCAAGTGCACCAACCATATTATAGTATAAAACTGATTAAATCAGGTTGTTTCTATAGGGAATTGATAACTATAAGTAATATTCAATAATTCTTTATAAAGAATGATTATTTACAGGCAAGTAAAATTTTGGTTTGAGAATTAAAGCAGTGATAAACATGTTTTTGTGTTTTGAGTATTAAATGATAAAATTGTTAGAAGCACAAATTACTGTTATATCATCTATAACAACCGATTAATTCTAATATTTCATTTATCAGTTCCTAAAATTGTTAATAATTTCTCTATCCCAATTCCTTAGTAACAGAGAACTAAATCATTTAAACCTTTCCCTAATTCCTTTGCAGGATAGATTCTAATGATTTGATAACCACATAACAATTGATAATTTAGACATGCAAATCTTACCTTATTCTTAAGTGCAAGTTTTAAATTATGAGTTTCATTGTTCTTGGATTTCATGAAAGTTTTTCAACAACAAAAATCAAACACATAATGCTATGAGTTCATCAAACACATAACACATATTAGGCATAAGGAAATTCAAAAGAGATAAAGAAATTAAATAGAATGAAAGAGAATTACAGAATAATACCCAAAATCAGCATTTGATAGCAGTCCTAGTTATACCACATAAGTGGATTATTACAGAGAAAAGAAGAGGAAGTGAAAAAATTATGTAGAAAGCCGAATGGATCTCTTCTGAACCATTCATCTCCTTATATAGACCCAACAGGTGCAATTTGCTTAGCAAAATCTATTCGCTTAGTGAATGTCTCTTTACCGCCTTATGCTGCTTATCGAAGTGATGTTCTGACGACTTAGTATTGCTAAGCGAGTTGTGCTTGCTTAGCGGTTTCTCTGAGGATTCTTGCTTCTTTGCTTGCAGACCATGCCTCACTTAACGAATTCATCATGCTGCCTCTTGTTTCATCCTTTTTCGCTTGGCGAATCTTGGTGGTTCAGTAGTCTGTCTGCTTTTCTTGTTGTTCCTATTTGTCTTATAACCTGTAATTCTCTTTCAAATAGTGTTGCAAAGGTGTACATTAGTTCAAAACACAACATTCAAGACATCTCTTCAATGTTTTTCAGATATATATAAAAAAGTAGGGCATAACAACTTAAGTTTCATAGAAAAAGAGATAGTTGTGAAAATTTTTAGGGGTTGTTTTAGCTAAAATTTCACTACTATCAGTAATATAGGTGTTTCCTTTGTTAATCACCTTCCCCACATAAGCTCTTGAGAGGTTAGTCACCTTTTTAGCATCTAATTTGTAGGAAAATTAAGTGTTATAGCTTTAAGAATCTCCCATAATTGACTGGCTTCCTTCTATTAGCTCCATTTGGATTTATAATAGCATTCACATATGAAAATGGTTTCTCCTTGGAGGTCTTTGAGGTAGTCTCCCCCTGTTTTTGGCTCTTTGTATTTTCAATGTTCACCTTAATAAAAGGTTTTTTATGTCGCCTCTCCTCTGTTCCATTACTCTGTTTGGCATATCTTAAGGTATTCACCCAAATCTTGACATCTTCAATGAAGATTTTATCAAGCTTGAGCGTTATAACTTGCACGTCATCCACCACCATGAACTAGACAAATCCAAATTGTTGTCGTCTTTTGTCTTTCTTGTTAGGGATGATCACTTACTTAATGTTACAATACTTCTTGAAGATCTCTCACATATCTCTAACATTATAGTCCTCTGGAAGGTGAGTAAAGAAGAAATATTTTTTATATTCTCCCAAAACCTACGATGACCATAAGTGTCTCTTCTTTCAAACTTGGATTCTGATTCTGTAACTCTTCTCAGCCTACCTCTCTGCACCACATTCCACCCCTTCTCACCATCTCTCTACTCCCCTTCTCTCGCTCTCATGTGGACCATTCTATCGAGGTTGTGTTATGCTTCTATTGCATGTCATATATATTTATATATTTATATATATATATATATATATATATATATCCTCTTATTGTAAGAATAAGTTTAAGAGACTTACTTTTAATCACAATACTTCATTTTCTTAAAATATAATAATAAAGTTTAATTATTCGTTACAACCATTAAATTTAAAATAAAAATATACGATGAAGATGAAGAATAATTCTTTCAAACTTATTCAAGAATCTCTAAGTTATAAATAATAGAATTCAATGAAAATTTAATTTGTTCATTCTACACATAGAGGTCACGGATATCCTGTTTACCTATATTGAATAAACTTGTGTGTATCTATAAGTGTATTATACAAAATGTAACCATTAAAATTTTCTATTAGTTCAAAATAATTCATATGTAAAATCATAATAAGTGATTTTAAGATTCACACATCCTTTAATTTTCGTGCATGAATGAAATTTTACAATACCTAGTGATTCTTACATGCATACTCCCTAGTAAGTTATTTTATTTTTAGATAGGATTTTAAATTAGCAATTCCTACCTAACATCTACAGTTTTCTTTAAAACAATATTGCATGTTGATAAATTAATATTAATGTTTGCTTCTTGATTTATGTACTGTTTTATTCAACTTATTTTTAGTTTAAAAATTATTTTTAAGTCAAAGTAAAAACGTTAAAAGAACTATAAATTATTTGTCATTTTGTTTTAGTTTAAACTTTCTTTTTCAATTAAAAATTTGTTGATTATTTATTATTTTTTATTATCTAATAAAAAATATTTATAAAATAAAAATATATACTATAAAATAAGCTATTTAAAAATTTTAAATTAAATATTATTTTTGTCTCAACTTCTTTTTCTATAAACCAAATGTTATTTGTTAATATGTTAGTAAAAAAATTTGAACTAACGACCTCTTAAAAATAAATTTTAAACAAAAAATAAATTGAGGGAGATTATGTACCTTGGAAAATGAAATATAGAAAGATTTTGGATATTTTTTGTTTTCATTTTTACAGAAAATAATATTGAAAATATGTTTTCTTACAACTTATAAAATATTTCTTCAGAAACATTTTCAAAAAATAACTTAAAACAGAAAATAGGAAAAAAAATTTCAGTAGTTTCAAAAATTAAAACTATGTAAAAATTTAATAACAATATTATAATTATAACAAAAACTATATATAAATTTATTTTAAATTATATATATCAATATTTTTTTAAAATTAATTAAATTTAATAATATTTTTTTAAAATAAAAAATATCAAGTAAAAACAAACATATTTTCTAAATGTTAAATTCTGATAAAGAAAATAATTTTCAAAAAATAAAAATAGAAAATATTTCCTCAAATCAAATACCACCTTAAGTTATAACAGTAAACTTATGTATTTAGTTAAGAATGCAGTTAATTTGAATTGTGATGGTTATTTAGCTGTCATAAATTTAAAAATAAACTTTAATTTTTTTGTCATCATTGCATAATAATATAGTTAGCGTATGTTATATATGTGTGTTTATTTCTTAGGTAACTTATTAAATAACATCATGTTTCTTAAATGATAATAGAAAAGGGTACACAAAATGAGGATGGAGGATATTTATCCAATTCAACATTATCAATTACATCACATGATTAAATATGTTATATTATATATCCTAAAATATAAAGTATATAAAAAAAATTAAAATTTAAGAAAATTAAATGAGCATTAAAAAAAAAAAGTCATGCATATGTAATATGTAAATAATAACTTCAAGCATATTTAACTCTTAGTTTAATTAATGGTTATGTAATTTTCACAATCTGCACAAGTTTAAGCATAATAAAATTAAACAAGAAATTTCTATATATATGGAGCCAGATAAAGACATATTATTCCAGTGATTCAGAAGGACGAAGAGCAGGAAAGTGGGGGCATCTATGATTGGTCGTGATCGTGTGAATGGATGTTTATTACTGTTTTTTCTTTTTCTTCAATACCATATAACCTTTACTTTTCCTATAAGATAACGTACTCATGGATTGCCCTAGCAGGCTGGAAACAGATGCAAATTAATTTAACGGATACATGAACTGATGAACCATATCATCCTTCTTCACAAGAAATAATTCTACTTCAGCATTTCTAATGGAATTGCTTATGATATTCTTTCTTAAACGTAAAAAGTCATTAACTAATTATTCATTAATAATTAATTGATAATTATAATTTTTATTTAAGGTAAATCGTATGTATATATAAGCAGTAGTTTTTCAAATTAAATTATAACATAATTATAGAGTTTATTTTAAGTTCTAATTAAAGACTATACTACTGAAGAGAAAACTCGTTGAAGTTTATAAATTTCATGTCACAATATAAGGTTCATAAAAAATAAGTTAAGCAAGTCCATTGTGATTACAAGTGATGCATGGACTTAATTAGGAGGATAATATGCTTGGAGATAGTGCTATATTCCTAATTAATTCATAGAGATGGTTTGTTGGTAAAATAAAGTCAAGATTATGGCTCTTTTCTAATTTGATGCATCAACACAAGAGTGTGTATAAGTGTTCTATTTTTGGAGCTACGTATTGGCAACAAATACCAATCAGTGTGCTCTTGCCTCAAAATGTTTCTTCAGTATTTACTTTTTAATTTTGTTCTGATTTAATATTCCATTGCTGTAGAGTTCATATTCTTGTTAGCTTGGGAGGGTCTCAATTCCTTATAATATATTTAAGTTTTGTATGGAGAATGCTGACATATATTAGGTGTATATAGTTAGAGTCAATTAGAGTGGGCTGAGTTGGCTCCCTTTAACACTTTTAATTGCATCAATTTTTTGTTGCTGTTAAATATCTGTCGGGCATTAGGTATCTTTTGTTACTATAGTTGATGGAAGACCTTTGTGATTTTTCGGGACCATAGTCTTCGGCTTCCCCTTCTTTTTGTACAATTCTGGGTACATTTGGTACTCTAATTAATTTAATATGTTTATTGCTTGCTGTTTGCTTGAGTAGTTTGTAATAATAAAAAAAGAAAAAATGTTCTTTCATTCTGTAATAAACTCGTAGATAATAGAGCACTTGCTCAAGTTGTCAATGGGTTATATTATAAGTTACATAACCTCAATTAGTAATTAATTTAGAAATAGAATTAAGCTTTATAATTGAGAGAGAGGATTGATCAGTATAAAACAATTGATAGCGAATGGCAACAAAAAAAAAAAAAACATTTTGGCCGCGTTTGTTTCAGGATATAAAATTTTGCACCCAGCTGGAAACGCATATCTAAGGTTAAGGATGTAAAAAATTTCAGAAAAATAATTTATTTAACTAAAAAAAAAAATGAGAGTATATGAAGTGGGTATAAGTAGTTATATAGGTATTTTTATAAGAATTATTAGCAATACAATTGTGTATATTTTATATTTATCGGAATATTTTTATAAAATTTGTACCAAATCTGACACTATGATATTAATACGTCCACATTTTCGGAAAGATACCTTTGAAAAAAATTCTTATGTGTATGTGTATCACGTATCGTAATAGAATTTAAGTACTTTTAGTTATTAAAAAAATATTAATTAAATTTAAATCAATTGCTTATTTTTTAAACTTTTTTATTTTCATTCTTGTATTTCTTTATTTTGTGATTTTAGTCTATTATTTTAAAAAATTTTAAGGAAACATTTTGATCTTAAAAAATATATACTATTTGATATTAGCCTTTTAAAATTTGTTTTTTGTTTGAGTCTATTTTTTGTTTGAAAATGGTTCTTTAAAACAGTCAATATGTTTAGTTGCATAACATTAATTAATAATGTAACTAATGTTTTGCTTTGTTACATAGGTTGTTTCACGTAATTGAAAATAACAAAGATTTGGAAGGTACAGATAAAACACCGGAACAAAGATAGATTAATAAGAACTTATAATATAATTAAGATCCATGGTTTTTGAACAAACATATACAATAATAAAGATAATACAACTGAGATCCTTAAAACAAGTATGAGTAAATGTTTTTCAATCAACAAACATATAAAATAATAAAGATAATAATAACATGTGACTTTTTAAAATAAAAATTATTATTATTGATGAAAAAAATAATAACACATTAGACCATTTCATATATTGTCTTCTCCCCTCCAAATCTATATAAATTTAAAAGGAAAAGTCATGTTCAAATAGACTTGGTTTTATATGATTTTAATTAGTTTCTTGAATGAATTCATTCTAGGTCGAGGCTCATTCAGCTAAATTTCATTATTAATTCTAAGGATAAATTTTATTATATTCACCTTCTAAACTGAAAATAAAGTATGTATTTAGTAAGAGGATAATTTTATATAAGAGTGCAGAGTAATGATGAAAAAGTAACTTAAAACTATGTAGCCATGTGGTAGATAAAGATTAAATGATACATTGGTACTTATATTACGAGAAATTATGTATGTAATAGAGGTTATTTAATAAAAATTAATATAATTTTCAAACATAGACAAGTATCAGTTACCTCAATTAATTTTTTGGAGATTTATGAAAATTTTGGAAGAGATTTCAATAATCTCAACTAATTAACAACTGAATTATGTATTACGAGTAAAGTCTAATTCTTTTAAGTATAATTTCTCAGAGGTTTTGTTGTAAAGATTTTTTTTATAGAAATTTAGTTAAACTTCTCACCATCACGTAAATGCCATAAACAATAAGGTTACCTCAAAGTGAAAATAATTGTCAATAAGATGCCTAAAATCAAAGACATAATAACAACAACGTAACATTGAGTACCCGTGCTTCACCTGTTGTTCTATATATATATAGCTACATATTTAATTATTGATATAGAGAATTAGCGCTAACTTAGAGGTTTATTTCTTATCAAATCTACTTTCAATTTTCTTGTTTACAGATAATGTCCCAACTATTTTAGCACTACTTAAATTTATCTATTTTCAAACAAAAATTCTAATATATTATTATAGAGGAATCTCTACTACTACCTATAATTAAGAGCTCCAAAAGTTGATATCACCTATTGTTTTGAATTCTCATGTTCATTGGAGGATATTTTTAAAAGTTAGAGAAGTTATGATTCTTCTAAACTTTTTTCTTCTCTTTTAGTAAATATATACTTTTTGTAAAAGTAAAAAAATTGTAATTATTTTTATAGTATATCTATTTTATTGTTTTTGAATCTCCAAAACTTGTTCTTTCCTTTTAACAAATACAAATAATTTTTTATAAAAAATATATTTTTCTTGAAGTATATCTATTTTATTTTTTTTACTCTCCAACATTCGTGGTTAAGATCATACTCTCATGTTATAGATGGCTTTATTGATATTGATTTCATAGTTAAGTTATTTTTCCTATTATTTTTTTATTTTTATTCCCAAATACAGGATTGAGCATTAACTAATAATTTTTTTGAGACGATAATTAAACTAACTTTTGCCTTATCAATAATCAATAATATATAATTAATGTTATAAAAAAAAGGACTGACAAGAAATGTTGGTCATAACAAGAGTTTACAAATCCATGGTATTTGTAACATCATATAATATAAATAAATTTTGATGATAATGAGAGTTTACAAATTCATGGTATTCAATGGGATGTTTAAAAACTTCGTTAAATACCAAAGGTTTGTTAAACAGCAGGGAGTTTGCAGGAGTTAGAAAACTTTAGACAAGTTAGTGACATTCTCAGCATTACAAGAAAATTCAAATAATTATAAAAAATTAATAGTTAATTTATAGTTTATTTCTAGTAAAAAGAGGTAACTATAATTTTAGCTATGAAAATATTACAACATTAATAGAGGATAGCATAAAATGATTAATGGTTTGCTTTTAATTTTATATTCTTTTAATAAAATTTAACTAAAAAATACTTACATGCTTGAGTTTTGATGTCCATGTCACTTATATATAAAAAGGAGTGAGATCTTCTAATTTTCTTAGAAAAATAGAGTGAGTAATTTCAATTATATATTAATAAGAAAATCATTATGTAAACCTACAATGACAAATCTGGCATGTGTTAGAATGCCATTGGGAGATAAATAGATACAATCATGCATGTGTTACATAATTTACTAATTACTTTGGCTTTAATTTTTCATCTTTTTATGATGTTTCCATTTTTTAAATAAATTCCCATTTTTCATATAAGTTCTATTAAATAAACTTTATAAAAGTCCATAAAAGTAAAAGTTCATATTACCCTTCTGATGCTGCCAAAACTATGTGGTTGTAACCACAAACTTGTAGAACATGTGCTGAGGACAAAATATATAAAAGCTCGTCTTACAACATTATGATACAAAATCTATAGAAGTTCAAAAAACATAATAGAAGAGACATAGAAATTTGTCTACAACAACGAAGTAACATAGACTACAAAAGTATGAGAGAAGCATTAGAAAGAAAAATAACAACACTCATATTTTCAAAATATAATAAGAATAAAATTAATTAAATTTAAAATCTCTTTCTTCTTCTTGTAAATCAAACAAAAATAAAGTTATTTTTTCTCTTCCGTTTATTGAATCAAATATGTTATATAATTAAGAAATATAGATATTATAGGATTTAAGGGTGTGGTAGAAACTAGTAAAGGGATAAAAAGAGAGAAATCTAATCAATTGGAAGTTTAAAATAAGAATTTTCATGTGTCATTACTGTATGATTAATTGATTTTCTCATCAACATATATTATTTTATTTACTTTAGACAGGTTAAATCTAACCAGGATTAAGAAGAAAGCTATACTTTAAGATTATACATATTAATAGGTTTTAGAAAAAGAGAAAGATAAATTCACAGATAAGTTTTTACAATATAATAAGTCTGAAAATGTCGCTCAAAATTTTGGATAGCAACCAATGGAAGAAGAAAAACTCTAAAACATTGTTAGAGTATTTTGTCTCGAATGACACATAATACCTAATGTTCAAGTTCATCCAATCCCTAACCCAGGTCATTTTCATGCTAGAATAAGCCAAAGGTGTAATGAGTTATCAATTACAACAATAGTGTAAGATCTTCCTTTTGTTCACGTTATGCAGTCACACTCACGCTAGTTCACATATTAAGAGTACACCTTCCCATTTTGTGGAGCATATTTGAGCCTAACAATTATCACAGAACTGTTATGTTATTCGGTTGGTCGCGTATATATATGCTACACATCTGATAGGATGGATCAAGTGTTTGAGCTAAAAGCTTCTGCAACAGAGGCATATACAACATGGAGCCATGCCATGCATGCATAGATTCTTGCGTACACACCACGTACTGGACCACTTGGGATTTGTCGCTGTTTGAGCCCCACACCCTTCAAACATGGATGATCGAAATGTGTCATCTGTCTCTCCATCCAGTACATACATGTGCATTGCATGTTCTCTTCCTCTCTTTTCCTTTTCGTTTTTTTGTTGCTTATATATCTTGTTCTTTTTGCTCCTTTTCATAAGCTTTTGTCTCCACAATTATTAGTTTCTTTAAAAGTAGTATATAGTTTTTGCATGATTCTGATGAGGCTAGGATTGTTGAAAATCACAGGGTGTATGTTTGACTTGTACTGTGTGAACATTATTTTAAGGTTTCTGTAATCTCTACAATTGTGGTGGTTGAAATCTTGAATGGTAACATTTATCCGCAATTGTACGTAACATGCAATAGTTGCATTATAATCACAACCACACAACTAATTAATTAATTAAAACACTTTCTGCGAATGATTTTGAATAGGAATGCATGTGAGAATCTTGAATAGGGATGGAGTGCAATCATTGTGATATTGAAGGAAAACCACCATTAACGTTCCTTGTTTTGGTTTTGGTTTTGGCAAAACTAAGAGTACGTAGTCTAACCAAAACGGTGCAAAACCTGGGGCAACTATTTTCCATTACATCATCAACTGGCTATCATTTTTATGCATCCCACTGGACCCATTAATTAATTAAATGCATTAACCAAAAGGAGCTAAATCAATAACCATCACGCGCGTTGCGGTTTGAATTTTGTGTAGCTGAATCTGACTCTCCATTTAATATTTTGTTCTATGATCTCTCTATCATATTAATCATGTACCTTATCCTGCATATTCCTCTCCTTTCTCTTCTAATTTCTTTCTTTCTGGTACAAATACAATTTATTGTTTTTATAAGCTAAGACTTTTATTACGATTCACCAACCAAAATACACCCCAATTTCCTAACATCCTAGCCAGGACATGTAACTAAGACTAATATCTCAATAGAGAGCAATTAAATATTGACAGAAACAAGAAACATAAAGCTTGGGATCATAAATGACTTGGTAACATGGGAATATAAAGTATAGAAGCACTCTATAAATAAAACGATGACGTATTGGGAAAATAATAAGTCACCAGATTCCAACGATAAAGTTAATACTTAAACAGAATGTGATTTAATTTTGCTAATTTGGTTTATCATGATTATGGGTATTTTTAAGTTTGGTTTAATTCGACGAAACCAGCAATCCAAATCGAATAAATTAATTTGTTTCTATTTTTTTTAATTGCATATGAATGCAAACCAAACCAAATAGAATTCACGGTTCACAATTTTAGTATTTTAAAATTCTAATTCAACTCAAAGCAAACTAAAATATATATATATATATATATATATATATATATAATTATATATTTATCTTATATTTTGTTTGTATTGAATTAATTTAAATATATATATATATATAATATATAATATGTGTTGTTTATATTGTATTGGATTGTTTTAATAATTTAATTTGACTAATTTAGTATATATAAAATATTTGATATTTTATTATGAAATTATGAATTTAGTAAATTAATTGAATTGTCTAGTTTAAG
The DNA here is from genome assembly GCA_037954015.1 of Psophocarpus tetragonolobus. NCBI lineage: Eukaryota > Viridiplantae > Streptophyta > Magnoliopsida > Fabales > Fabaceae > Psophocarpus > Psophocarpus tetragonolobus. The sequence continues at coordinate 35,578,244 of CM075695.1, forward strand.
GTATAAAATTATTTTTTATGATTTAATGAAAAAGAAATTAATTTTTTAATTTTTTTATCAATTTTTCCTAAATCTAAACAGAAACCAATCCTATTTTTCATTTGATTCAGTTTGGTTTTAGTCAGGAAAAACATTTCAGTAATTCAAATCAATCCAAATCAATTAAAATTAATTAGTTTATTTTTTTATTCTCTCAAAACTCAACCAACACAAATCATCAACTCCCTGCTCATGATTTTAAATTGCAATCGCGGTTGTAATTGTGATAATTGTGGTTGTGAACATTGTTGCTATTGCCAGCGTGAAATAAAATCATGTTTTCACAAAATGTACAATTATCCATACATATTTTATTTATAAGATCATATAGATTTATGTATTCTTTAACTTTTGCATCACTATAATGAAAAAATATTGCTAAATAAGTTTTGAAAAAATCAATATATAAAAACAATTTGTAATATTTTATAAAAAAATAATTACTAATAATTTAAAAAAAATTATTAACAATTTGAATAAAAAATTGCTATTAATTTACGCAAAACAGGTAATTTCTGATAACATTAAAAGAAAAACCAATATGCTGCAGCCTACTTCTTTTTCCTTATCATTCAAGCATGACTTTTACTCTCACAACAATAGGAGTAATTTGAAATAACTTCACAACTCTCCCTAACGCCCCCTGCAAACTACGTCTCTCAACTCTCACAATCCATTCGACCATATTCCTGTTACTCTTCATTGATATCGATTCTATAATGGAAAGAACACCCAAAGGTGACTCATGGAGAAGTAGAAAATAAGAATAATATACTGCAAAGGCCAAAGAATTTTCTTTTCTTTTTTTTTTTGTGAAACGAAAATGCGAAAAAAAAAATGCCTACTCACCTCAATTATTATACTCAAAATGCATCATATAACACAAATCATTTTGATAAACATCATACATTTTATCACGACTATATTTAAAGATAACATTCTCTTTATTTGTATTCAACACAATCTTTACAAAATCATAGGTCAATGAATCTGGTGAAGTGTATATTTGACTATTTTTCCACTACTTTTGTATATGCGGTCCACTATAGAGTAGTACTCACGATCATCCTTCCTCAACTAACATGATATGTTAAGGTAATATGACTCCAAAGTCAAAGTATGAAAACCATGTTCATATGACACTTACAGCAAATGGACCATAGTTATCGATTCAGCCTTGTCAACGTGGCAGTAGAGAATCGAATGAGAGAATTCCAACAAAAACTTTCTAGTATGGTCACACATTATCCCTCTAATAGCCGTTTTTTGTTGAGAAGATAAAATCGCCACATCACAGTTCATTTATCATGCTTGGAATTAGGGCTACCCAGACAACTTGCTGCCTAACATCAACATACTATGCTCCCTTTTCCTTCATACTTGAAACATATGATGGATACTCTTGATTTCTATGATAATAGTTTGAACAGATTGAACCACTTGGGTCTCTACCGCATAATTACCTTGAAACTCATACTGGTTGTATTTCCACCATAGTCGGTCGAGAATGATCCCAAAGATTTGACTCCATTCCTTACCTTCCTTCAAAGTTGTGAAAAGTCACAAAGCAAAATCTTGTTATAAGAAAAAATTTTAACTATTCATAACTCTAAAAGGTTGTCAAACCTTGTCAGAGTGAGTACAGTCCTGAAAAGCATGCATTATAGTTTCAGGCTTAAAACCACATAACGGACATCTATGATTGTCTGTCATATTCTCATATACCACAACTTATTTGTGGGAACACAACAGAAGCTGACTTCCACAAATAAATATAAATATATTATGGACCTTCTCATTTTCACACCACTTCAAAAATAGGTTTAGTTTGCAACCGATTTTGGGATATGAGACTTTCATAAGCTAATTTGGTGAAAAACAATCTATGAGTTTCTTTCTCTCAGAGAAATATCACCCTCATGATCACCTTGAGATGCAACAATGGTGTTTATTTTCTAAATTAAAAACAAGAAATTGATCATAATTCTTTTTCCTGCAACTCTAAGTTGTGAACGATCATTCTTCCGAACCAAAAATAGAATAAAAAGCACTGAAAAATTAAAATTATGTCATGTTGCCGATATAATGCGGTTCTCATGCGGGTGTAATGTATTGCATTGCAAAAAATTACGTAATTTTAAATCACGATGCACAATTGCGGGATGATGCGGTCGAAGTAAGCTTGTAGCTCGGAGTAATATTGCAGCCGCAACACGCATCGCGGTATGCAATTTAAAACCTTGGTTTACTGTTAGAAAAGTTAAATAAAAAGACTGATTTTCCTCTCTACTAGTGATGAATTTTGTAATTGTTGATCTTGTTATGAAGTAAATTGTTTATAATTATTTGGTGACAAATTTATAAATATTTTATAAGTTTAATTAATATATACGGTTAGTGTAAATATTTTTGTATTTATATTTAATCAAAACTCTTTATTTATGATAAATTTATTAACTTTATTTATTATTACTTAAAGAGTCAAATAAATAAAAAATTATTATGAAATGTCAATCTACAAATATATAATATATACCAATTAAACTCTTTTTTATTATAAGAAAAAATTTTATTTATAAATATCAAGTTTATCCAAAAAATGATACTTATTCACAAAATCAAGGATAAAAATACTCCGTCTCTAAACTTTTCAGCACAAAACTCATCACGCCATAAGTGCATAATATCAGTGAGAAACTACAGGTGGAAAATTTCCCTCTATTGAGTTATTCACAAAATAAAGATACATTTTAGTTATTTAATCCTAAATATTTACGAATTTTACGTTTTAATCTCTATATCTAAAAATTATGAAAATATAGAGATCGAATGTACAAAATCTAGTAAGATGATTTCAAGCAAAATTAAATAAATCCCTATATTTAGTTATTTAATCTTTAATTATATATCTAAAAACTTATTTGATCCCAATATTTTCACAATTTTTACGTTATAATCCCTGTATTAATTTTATTCATCAAGCATATTCTTTTTTCGATTCACATAGTTTTATTCATACACTTTTTATAATTTATTAAAGCTTCTACGTACTCTTAGTTGGTGGGGGCTATAAAAGAGTGTACATGTATAAGAACTAAAATGAGTAGTACGTTTTTAGTATAAGAATTAAAACATGAAGATTATACATATACTTAATACCTATATATATAGAAAAAATAATTAATTAAATCTTTTATATATATATATATATATATATATATATATATATATATATATATATATATATAATACATTCTACTATGAATTTAAAGATGAAATGTTTCCTTACATATCCAATTGGTCTGTCGTAAAATGCATTGAAAAATTTGCACATACCGAATGCCTTTGTTACAAAAATCACCCATATACTAACTATTTCTATCACAAATGTAAAATAGAATATTATAGAGTGAAATATCAAACAGGTCTCTGAATATTTATCGTGCTTACAACTTGGTCTTTAAAAGATTTTTTCAGATATCTGGGTTCCTGATTTTTTTAGCGCATGCAACTAAGTTCTTCTGTTCATGATGTCGTTTAGTGAATGTATAGTTAATTGTTAAGGGCTTGCGTGACAAGTCTCTCTCGTGTTACATGGCAACTCATGTCATTCATACTAAACATGTACGAAAGAAAAATATTTGCCGTGGTTTTTCTAGCCTCTAAAAAATGCTTTTCCCTTTTTGAAAATCCTTCTTCTTCTTCTTCTTCCTCCTTCAAACACTACAAAATTCTCAATCAATTCCTTGCACCCAACTCCTCCATAAACTCAACTTACAACAACACAGGAGGTCCAATGCTATGACACGGGAACAAATAACTTACAACAACACAATCACACATGCCTATAATATTAATCTACAACACCACAACAATCTAACAACTCAACTCAACCCAACTGGTACACATTAATTAATTCATTAATTAAGACACAGATTCAAGTGAAACAAGGAGAAAAACATTATATCCATCATGAAAGGCACAAGACGGTGGTGGGAAGGTCGTCGATGGTAGGAAGGTTGGTGGTGACGGAAGGTTCAAATCAAAGGGAAAGGGTTGTCAAAAGGAGGATGTGAGGATGTAGTCCTCGTCACCAATCTCTCTGTCTATATTGTCATTGGTTGATTTCAATTTTGATTTCTATTCTGCTTTTCCCTAACCTCTTTGCCAATTATTGGTTGCCCAAAGGCCTTCTTGACCTTGCTAGTAGTGCTAGAGGTGATGGATCACTTAAGCGCGTGGAGTTAGGGTGAGTTGGTGGAGGAGTGGTTCGAGGTGAAGCTGAGAAGCTTGTCAGAGAAGGTGCAACATGCGATGACGAAGATGGTTAAGGCAAGTTCATAATCAAAGAGGTTGGAGGCGAGTTGGCCGAGGAAGGAAGGGAGGTGGTCAGCGATAGAGACAATCGGTTCTAATTTATTAGCAGAAACAAGAGCATCCATCTCTTTGCTTCCTTCATTCTTCATCTTCCTAACCTAAATTGGACTCTTGTTAATTGAATAAAAAAAGAAACATTAAGGTCCTTACATTATTTTGATTTTCCTCTGGCTATTTGAATTTGGTTATTTTCTAACCCTTCAGACTTTTTGATTTCCAAGTTTTTCTTTTTCCAGTGACAACCACACCTCTAATTTGGACTCTCAAGCAAGCTCGTAGAGAAAGAGAATCAAGGGATTATGTATAGAGTAAGAGACACTAGTTGTTTTTTTTTTCTTTATTATGTTCTGAAAGGAAAAGATAAGGTAAATTGAGTGGGGTTGAATGACTAGGGTGTTATGGAGGAGTTGGTTAGGAGGAATTGATTGAGAATTTTGTAGGGTTTGAAGGAGGAGGAAGAAGAAGAAGAATTTTTGAAATAGCGGCTACAAACCGTTGCATATGTGTTTCTTTCTTTCATGTATAGTATGAAGGATGTGGACTGCCACGTAACGCAAGAGAGACTTATCACGTAAGTTCTTAATAATTGATTGTGCATTAACTAAACAATATTATGAACGAAAAGACTTGGATGTATGTGCTAAAAAACATTAGAGACCCAGATATTTAAAAAAATCTTTCAAGGGATCAAGTTGCAAGCGCCCAAAATATTCAGATACCTGTTTGGTATTTCACTCAAATATTATATAAGTATATTCTCTATCACTAATACTTTTTTTTTAAAAAAATTGCTTTTCAAATTTACTTTAAAATATTTTTCCATTATTAAAATATTATACTAATTATTTTTTATCAATTTGGCATATATTTAAAATTTATAATTATAATTTAATATATATATATATATATATATATATAAAAGAGAACAAGTCTCTTGAATTTAAAATAGAAATTGAAGCAAAAATAATAAAATATAAGTCAGACAATTCTTCTATACGAATAATAAGTTCGAGTATAGTAATTTATTTAATTTAAAAAAAAATAATTTAGTAACTAATTAAGGATTGACACATTAAAACAACTTATATCATATACCAAATATGTTCAATTGATGAATTTATCAGTCCAGTTGAAATAAGGAATGAGATTTGCATAGTTGATAGTTAATTAAACCGGGTTAATTTGTTGGTCACAACCATATGTACAAAATCAAATTCAACTTAATTGTTTTGGTTAATTTGGTTTGTTAGTCCAAACAAATGAATACATTGTCATCTTTCTCTAAAAAAATCACTTTAGGGATATACATTGGATTAACCTTTGTTATATATTGTGATATCTTTATTCTTTACACAACAGAAATTAAATTATTTGTATAGATATTGCGGATTTTCTCGAATACTATGGAGCATGATTGGTAATTTTGTTTATATTTATATTTATATTTATATTTGTCTATGTTATTCTTCAAATCTTAGTTTTTATTCACGATTTTGATATTGCGTATTAAAAAAAAAAATTACAAATTACAAAAGTGGAATCCAATCCAAAATATCAAAAGTTTAAGTGTATGTTTATAAAAAATAAAAAACTGTTTATAAATAGTTTTATAAAATATTATTTTTAATATTTTAGTATTTAAAGACTAAAAAAAACTCATTTATTTAATATTTTTTTACTTTTGAAATTTTTTTTAATTTTTTAGTTTTTAAAAAATAAACTGTAAGAAGTTTCATTTTTAATTTTATATTTTTATTTTAAAAAATTAAATATAAGAAGAATAAATTATTTTTTATTTTTTTATTAATAATATTTTCATAGATATAAACATTTTTTTTTATTTTCATACATATTTTAAAAATAATTTTAAAAATACTTATTAAACATTTTTTTCTTTTATTTAAAAAATTATTTAAAAAAATTATTTTTAAAAAAAATAAAACTAAACCAATCACACCGATTATACATAATTAATCAAACAAAGAAAGGACAAATACTCCTTTGGAAATAAGGAAGCTAGAGATCTATAAAACTTTAACGACAGACGAAGGTTTTACTTTGATTAGTTCCACCACTGACAACTCTATGCAAATCCAACTGCTGACCATTAAGGGTCCCTCGTTCCTATGAGTCTGGTTGACAAAATAGTAACCAATAATTATTATATTCAAACTTTCTTTTAACTTTTACCATCACGCCTAAATAATGTGGAAAATAAGTTTTCTTATATGTTTAATAATTAATACATTATAATTAATATTTATTTTATAAAAAAAGTTTTACTGCATGTCTAAGAAGTACAAACCTCAAATTCAAGCTCAATAAATAATAGAAAAAAAATTACATGCAGTAAATAGGGACACTGATAACGTTGTTCTTCAATCAGATTTTTTTAATTTCGTCTTTTGAAATAAAATAACTCATTAGAAGTTCTCTGAAATCATTTTAGAAAGTTAAAAACATTTTAAAAATAAATTAATTAAAACACATCTTAACTCTACATGTTACAAAAGCTAAACAGCAATGATTAATATTGCATGCTAATAATGTTGCATGATATTATTTATTTTTTTAAGGATAGATTAGGATGAGTTTTATGTTATGTTTTAATATTAGAATGCTGGAATTTTGAACTTTATTGTAGGTTAAGTTCTATATATTTAAATTATGTGAAAATAAACAAAATAAGAGAATTTGTGTGTTTTTGAAAAAAAACAAAGCGTGGACGTGTTTATTTTAACATAGTAATGCTTAGCTTATATTCCATGATCCATAATCTAAAGAGGAGCAAAATTGCATTTGAATTATATTTTTTTCAAAGACAAATATTAATGGTTAATTTTGTTAGTAGAGAGATTTAAATTCACAGCTTCCCCCTACTTCTTCTTCCCACATGACACTCGATTTATATATAATTAAAGCAAAAAAAATTAGGTTTTATAGTTTTCAAGGCTCCTTTTTCTTTAGTTTTAGGTTTTCTCACCTTATGTTAGTCTTTGGAGGTTTAACTCTCGGTTTAGGAGCAAACCTAATAATGAGGTAAAAGTTAGTTATAAGGAACCTTGTCCATAAAACCCTTTTGTTATTCTTTATATTTTCTTGTAATTATTTTAGATTATGATGTATCTTTGCATGAAACTTCTCTTTTTAATTTTTAATTAAGTATTGAATGTTCTTTCTTTTAAGATTATATCATTTTTACTAATCTAATAATACATTAGGTGAAAGATAGATTTTTTTTATGTATGAGTTAGTGCATATCAATTAGTGCGTGATCACTCCAATTGGTTTTCAAACACATTGTAAAGCAACAAAGTTAAGATTGGTTGTATAACAAAACTATATTTCTTAGCTTCAAATGTAAGTGTTTGACCAAACTCTCAATCTCCTTACTGTTAACCTAACTAGTGTTAGATTTTTACCTGGCCAAATAGGAATCTTCATAAAGGTTAATTAGACTTGGTTAATTATGAAAGATTGTTTATTTTAGAATAAATTGTTGATAATATATGTTAATTAATTGTAATTGAATATACATGAGAGTAGTAGTAATTACTTATAAAAAACATAACCCTAATTTTCCAAATTTAAGATACTACTCTTACCCATTGTTTTTTTCTTCCTTTATTTTAATTTCTATTCAAATTCTATCTAGTTTTCTCCTAAGAAAACATGAGAATCTTTAATTTAATTTTTAATATTTCATATCTCAATTCCTTAAATACTTAAGTATAATGCTATTACCATAGTACGCCGGCTTTAGATCTAGTAGTCTTATCTTATGCTTATGCATTACTGCATACTGAAACGAGGAAATCCTGAAATCAGAAAATAAATTCTTATAATTAGTATTAAAATATCTACAAAGCGTAGTATCATGTTAATTAATTAAATAGATCTAAAGTTGTTAATTTTTCACATTATCTCTATTATTGAGCAAATTTCTTGCCTAAGAATGGTTGGTGTCACCAATAATCAGATCCATAATAATATATATATAGTAGCAACATAGGGTTGCAGTATTGAGGTTAATAATTTATTGTGTTAGCTAATATAGTGAAGGAAATAGAGGATTTTGATGTATAGGAATCCTAAGTTAAAAGTTTTAGTCAAGACAAAAGGAGGAGTTAATTTATATTTGATATTCAGCTATAAAAGAAAATGTTGTGAAGAAAATAAGAAAATGGCAGCACAAAATCTAAAATGCTACTTTTTTTTATGATTTTAATTTGGTGTTTCCACAACAATAGATAACAAACGACAGAATGAACAGGACAGACCTTGAAAACCTCTTTAACTCTTTAGGTTTGGAGAGAAACCGGAAAACAATTGACAAATTGCATCGATTTTTCTTTCTCAGCAGACCCATAAAGAAAAAAACAAATGTTGTTTAACTTTTGTGGGTAGCAGAAGGCAAATCAAGAATAGAGAGAGAGAGAATCCCTTCCCCGTGAGAAAAGCTTGGAGGCATCCAAAGAAGGCACATAAAACTGTAATAACATGTTTTTGACACTTAGCTTAGCTTCGATGTGGATTTGTGTCTCAATCAGCAATTGAGATTCCTTTGGAGGATGTAAAAACTTAACCACACTGACGCCAATGCATATCACCATCTCTTGATCACGTTCCCATGCAGAAGAACGTTTGTTTTCACAAACCTATATACTGCTCCCTTTTTACTGACCCCACACGCTTCATCTTTCGTATATCTCTGTGATACAGCCAAGCCTGAATAAGCCTCATTGCACACGCCACATAACCGTACCACCACATTGTCTATTTCTATACTATCCACTATTGCTATATCTATATCCAACAACTTCAAAACCTACGACCATCTTTCCATTCACATCTTCAATACCACTTAATTTTTATTTTAGATAAATATCTTTTTTTTGTGTTTTTTTATAACCGAGGAGTTATAATTAAGGAAAATCTTGCGGATTTGAATTTCTAAGAGATAACTTTTATCTATAGAAAAAGTTCAGTTCAAACAATTTTAGATAACTTTAGTGTTAGATCTATAATATTTAGTTTTATTATTACCTCTTTTTTAGAATGAAAATTTTCGAACATAATTCCATCAATTTAAGTCAAAATTAATTTAAATTTAATTCCTCAATTACTAATATTCATGATGTAAAAAAATAATTAAGATATCAAATTTAATTGGTTCAACAAGTTTTTTGAATTTTTAAACATTTACAAATGCTTATCCAAATTTGTGTATAATTTCTGAAAATAAAAAATATAAGTTAAAAATTAAATTAAATAAAATAAATTAATTTTTAAACCTTCATAACTAATAATGTATAATCGCAATATTTAAAGGATTAAAATACAAGTAAATCTTATATATTTCATATATATATATATATATATATATTATTACCAAAAAGTTAATCTGTTTAAGAATTCGCATGCATAAAATACAATTTTTTTACATTTTTAATTGTGTTATAATATAATTTTCAGTAAAAAAAATAATTTTTTAACTAGTGTTAGAACTAGTTTGTAAGGTCTTAAAATATATTCCCATGTTAAAATTAATCAAAATAGAAAATGTAAACTCAAAATCAATTTAAACATGCAGCGATTAGGGAGAGATAGAAAACCTGGTTATTCTTTTATATATATATATATATATATATATATATATATATATATAATTTATTGGGTGATTGACCTAAGTGGGTCATTTTTTTAAAAAATTATTAGGGTGGTTTGTTTTGTGATTTGACTTGGTCATATTGTAACTGTAATTGCGGTTTAGGTATCACGTCAACTGTGTGTTTACATGGTGTCCAAGGTGAGAAATATGCACACAAGTCCCACTTACGGTTTTGACCAGTCAACACAAAATCGTAACTGTGAGTTGTGGTTTGACTGGTCTTGGACTAGCACCCATTTCTGTCCAGTGATTACAAATCAGTACAAACTTCCAAAACGTACAAACCGTAAGTGCGAATTACGATTTTCCTATTTTATTTTTTTTTCCACTGATTGGTAGACCAATGCATGTGAAGCACGAATTTCTAGACACATAAACCACAAGTCACACTTGCTGTTTACGTGGAGATTAACCAACACCATTCATTTGCCCATTGGTTAACAGAGGGATGAATTTTCAATGCATTAAAATTGCAAGTCAGACTTGCAATTATTTTTTTTTGTCTTGATCCCCGAGGTGATACACCTCCGTCATGTCCAATAAAAGGTTATCGAGTACATAAATCACGAATACGAATTGCGGTTTAGGTTTCCTCATATATATACCTCTGCAATACATTGTAAAAAATAAATACTAATTTCTACTTTGTTATGCTATTTTCAAATCACGAAACAGACTCACCCTAGTAATGTTTTTTAAAACAAACTCATTTAGGTAATTATTTTGAAAAAATGATTCACTTATGTCAATAAGCTTAGTTTAACATTTATATATTATCAGTGTAAAAGAGTGTTACATTGACAGTTAATCATAATTCTTCATTTTCATAAATTTTAAAGTATTAATTCGTAAAATCAACAAATTTATCATATATAAAAAGTTATGATTAACTACCAATAAAACTTTTTACATTAGTAGTATATAAGTGTTAAATATATATATATATATATATATATATATATATATATATATATATATAAAAGATTTTTCTAATAATGTATGTGACTTTTTTTCTTAACAAATGAATTTTTTGTTTGTAAAAATTAATAATAAATATTTTTTTATTGATCAGCGTTAAATTTTAATTTTAGTAATATTACACTTGGGGCGGGATGGAATTTATCTTAATAATGAGTGTTTAATAACAACTTGAAGAGATCATGGGATCTTATGCGCCATTAGTGTCAACGATGGTCTCCAAAGAGGGAGGACCACTTGATATTATAATGATATTGATTTTTATGAAATATTTTAAAACTACAACATCAACATTTTAATTAGCAGTCGCATTCGTACAAGCATAATATTTAATCATGTTTAAAATAATGTAACTTGTATGCATATATATGTCGACATTAGGTAGCTACTGATTTTTCTAACCTTGACATAATATATATTACCACTAGCATTGGTATAAGATTAAACCCTTAAAACAGTCACAACTCACAGATGCAGCAAAATGTTTTTAATGTAACACTTCAATTGATTTATAAATGTACCTGGAGTACACGATACCAGTCTCAGAAATTCTCCTACATGCATATCAAAGTGGCTAGCTAGGCTTTAAAAAAAATTGACTAGGCTGACAATGAATTTAGCATGAAGAAAAAAACAAGATTGTCCCTTGAAGTTAAAAGTTAAAACAACTCCTACCTACGGTAACTCTATATCTGTTTCACATGTGACCAACAAGATTCTTTGTTCTCGTCCTTTTCACTAACCATCCTCTGCTGTTTGGATTTCTTTATATATAGTTCTCTTCATAGTCAGAGAGAGAGAGGTTAAGAGAAAATGGTTTCCAGGGTTCACAAGAGAACAGCACTGTATAGGAGCATACAACAGCTTCGTTCAATCACTAATTCCCATGCGGTGTTTAATTACTCTTCCAAACATCTCATTTCTCCTTTTTATTATCTGATATTCCTCATCCCTTTCAGTCAAAGCTAATTTCCAGCTGTATAATGTTCATATTTGAGTAGAACCACTACACTGGATATATATCAACTGATCAACCCTTTCTTCTACTTATATTCCATGAGATAATTAAATTCAATTCTGTTATATCTTGCCTTTTTTTTAATTTTTTTTTATATCTCTAAACAAAGTATTGTTATTTATATATTAAAGTTCATGCGTTGAGATTTGATGGATTGATGTTTGGCTTGCTTATGCAGCGGTGTAAAACCTCTGTGATACTAGATGCATCGGAGTACATACTTGGTTTAAAGCAAAAGTTGCAAGAATTGAACCAATTAGCACTTGCTGCAGCCCAAAATATTAATGTCATTGATGACTATGGTCCAATGCCTATGGTATGATATACATGAGAACACTATAGATAAGTAATAATTAACTTATATATCATTCAATTGAAAGGAATTAATCCTTTGTCTTATGCAGATACCCCTTTCTAAATATTTTGTGTAATTACTTTATGTCTGCCATTGTTTTTGTAGCTTAAAGTGGAACCGCAAGAGGAGGGATACATGGTCAAAGTTCGGAGTCAAAGGAGTTGCCAGGGGTTGTTGGCGTTCATATTGGAAGCATTTGAAAGGCTTGGTCTTGAGGTGCTCCAGGCTAGGGCTTCTTGCGTGGACACCTTCTCTTTAGAAGCTTTTGGAATCAAAGTAAGTAATTAATAATGTGAAGCACTAGCTCACGCACACAAACACACATTAATTTCAAATAGAAAATAAAATAATGCATGTAAATGGTCTATATATATATATATATATATATATATATATATCATGAATATTATCATTAACACGTGAACTTAATTAATTTGGGTGGAGTCACTGACCCAATGGATTCTTTGTTGATGTTCCAGGAGAATCAAGATATCCCTCTTGTGGATGCAAAAGTAGTTGAGCAAGTTGTGTCTCAAGCTATACAAAATTGGAGGGAAGTTACAAAGCAATGTTGATCCAGAAAGGATGGTGTCCTAATTAATAAAAACAAGTTTTCTTTTCATTCTTTTGGGGGGTTTCTTCCAGTTAATTCTATTGCATCATCCTTTAAATGAGTTTTCCCTCAAATCTAGCTACTAATTAGATGTGTGTGGTGTATAGCTTGTGGCTATGGTGATGATCAACCTTTGGAGATTATCATATACAATGCATTATTATTTTGTTTTCGGTTTCCCTTATGTTTTGAGTGTGCAACAATGAGGTGGTGTAAATATTTCAGATCGAATAAACCCTCACTTTAGTTGATTTTATAAAAAATAATTTTCGTGCTTCAGTTTAGAAAATTATCTGTTCATGCTGCTCCTTAATATTATTAGTAAAACACAATTAATGTGAAATAAGTTTCAAAATTAAGTTTAAGGATAATTTTTAAAGAGAAAAATACTTATATAATCTAAGTGTAGGAATATGTGAGATCTAATCTCAACTCTTTATATATGATAAATATATTAATTTTTTTTATTAATTAATATTTTACAAATTATGTAACCGAAAGAATTATGATTACTGTTAATCTAAAGTTCTTTTAGACTAACATCGATGTGTGATCAACTCAATTTTAAAAGATACAAACTAAAATTACGGACATAGGTATTAATTAAAGTGGGAATTTATTCATTTAAAAACATATGACTTGATAGTAATTGGTAAAGAATGTTTGAGATAGAAAGATCTTTAAGAAGGAATTTGATTAATTAGTTAAAGCTGGTAATTTAAGGATGACTTTTTTCAATAAATGATGCTTTTCTAGACGCGTTCACCTGAAATCAAACGCTTCAACCGTTAATTATGTTACGTACACTATATTAATTATATATTTTAACATTATTTAAATTTTCAAATCATGGGTTGAAAATGAGATAAAATAAGTACTCTCTCCCTCCGTCCTAAGATAAGCGTGCCATTTAAGAAAATGTTTTAAAATAAATATTGTATTTTGTTTTTCAAGATAATATTAATTATTTTTATTATAGCTTTTAATAATGTTATTTCAATTTTTTAATATAATATTAATAGGAATCTGAAAATCACTATTCTTTTCACTTATTTATTAACTAGTTTTTTATTTATATAAAACAATCAGCATGACACTTATTTGCTTTAAAAAAAAAAGCATGATACTTATTTAAATGGAGATATTTTTTTAAGTAATTGAGATATATATTAGTGGCACCAATGGTGTAAAGGATGGTAAAAAAACATAAAATGTAAAAAGAGAAAATGAATCTCTACAAAGATTAATAACTATTCAAATGACTAAGAGATTTTTTTAGAGTTTTTAAAAACTACGGAGATATGTTATAATCCACATTGAGGTTTTTGTTTTAAAATTGTTTAGATTAAATAATATCTCCCTATTAACCGTAATAAAATCTTTATAAACTTCTCATAGTTTGGGAAAATAATTTGGGTAAATGCTTAGTAAGCTTATTAATTTTGATAAATTTCGCAATAAAAATTATTAGAGTAGGTTAGAATAAACTCAAAATAATAAGTCACTTTCAGATATAAGTTTTTAAATGCAAACAAGTAATTAATGAGCATCTCAGCCATCTCTGCTTCTCTTACTTGATTAGTTTCTAATAAAATCTTTGTCTTATCTGAAAAAAAAGAAGTGTTTGAAACTGTTACTTCAGTACCCAATTTCAGAATAAGTCTAAATAAGTTTTATAGAAATCTTCCGAACCTAACCTAAATCTATAAAATAATAATTGATTATATATCTTGACAAAAAAATTGACAAATCTTTATTTTTTCAATTAGAAATAATTAATTAATGAACATTAAAATCAAATATGAGATTTCATATAGTATTTAATATATATATATATATATATATATATATATATATATATATATATATATATATAAAACAATAATACTTCGATTTTTTATTGATTTAATTCACGGAATTTTATGAACTAGGTCGATCTATATATACTGTAATTTCTTCCTATAGAAAAATTTATTATAAATTTAATTTATATATATACTAAATTTGTATACAAGATTATTTTTCCTTTATAGAAGACCTTATCCAAACTTTATGTAATTGAGATATACAAGATCATTGTTAACAATGTCTTTAAATTAAATATTGAATTTTAGTGTAAGCAAAGTTTATTAGTGAAAACATTAATTTATAATTCATTCAAAAGAGTTAAATTAATAATAATTAAATACATATTTTATAATGTATATTAAGTTATAAACTAAACTAATAAATAGCGATTAAAATAAAAGTAAAATCTATATAAATTTTTATTTTTTGATAAATTTTAATAAATCAGCTGAGAGTTATTTGAAAGGTTATGTCAGAAAATATATTATTAACATTTCTCATATTTTTTACATTGAAATTCAAAAAAAAAAAAGTTTATTAATAAAAAAGATAGAAGCATGTAAGAGTACCGTCATCAGTGAATATTTTTGTAAATTAGAAGAGATCACTCAGTTTTTTTTTTTTTAAATTAGAAGAGATCTTTCATAATTTGATCTTCGAATTAATACGCCATCATTGAAAAAGGGATAATTTTATATATAATATTTTGAAGACAAACTATGTTTTAATATCTTATTTATTTAAAATTTGTGTTCTTAATATTATTTGCTCAAAACAATTTATAATATCAAAACAAATTTATAAGATTATTGTACATTATTCTTATATACTAGTTGTTGCTTAACAATAGAGAATTAAATTAAATAAAAAAATTTTAAAAATAATTAAAAAAACTATTTTTTAAGGATAAAAATTTCACCCATTTAAACCGTATAACCAAGAACTACATAAAACTATATTGTCATTTATATGGGAAAACGCATAAATTAGTATCCCTTACAAGGTTTATATAGAGAAAAAAGTGTTTATATTCACAATGTGGAACAAATCACCAAAATACCAATCATTTCAAGAGAGAAAAAAAATGTATAAATGCAACAAATCTACTATAGTGACATATATAAGAAGAGTTTTTCAATTCTCACCTATCAAAATCTCATTTTATACCTACTTTTTTTTTTTAAATTTGTTTTAAATATTCACTTTGCCCCTCTAACTTTAAACTCTATCTTTAAATTCTACTTTTCATTACATTTTATTCTTTTCTCTCGCCTCCTCTCTCTTACCTTTTGTCCCTTTCTGCTTCACCTTCTTTCTTATTCTTTCCCTTTCTTTTTCACCTTCTCTCCTCCTCATTTACCAGCCACCACTTGCCCCTTCCCTCCCAACCACTGTGACCACTCATGCCCTCCCTCTCAGGCACTCCCACCATGACCACGCGCCTCTCTCCCAACCACTGACCACCACAATAAGGGTTGTTGTTTAAAGTGGGAGATTTTTACTTCTCCAGCGAGAGATCGCAGGAGTAGTTGCATTCTTTTTTAGTTTTGTGTTGGTAGTTTTTAGTTACAAAGTGGTTTAGGTTTTTTTTTTACTTTACAAAACTAAATGTATTAGAATTTATATTATATACATTAATTAGTAGTGTAATAAATAAATCATGATTGTTGATGAAATTTGAAGCTTCATCCCGATTATAAGTGATATAAAAAATTACTAAAGTGAAACTTTAACTTTGATTAAAAAATATTTAAGTTTCTTCAATGTATTATTCTTAGAAATTAGAAATTGAGAGAAATACATTATAATAAATATTTAAAATTGAAACTTGAAATTTTAAATTTGAAATTTGAGCGTTGAAACTTTAAATTTTAAATTTATAAAAATAATTAAAATAATATTTATTTTAGGGTTTAAATTTAAAATTTCAAATTAAAACAATATTATAAAATTTCAAATTTCAATATTAAAATTTGAAATAAATATTATTTTAAATATGTAAAAAAATTAGATTTTGAAATATTTATTGTTAATGATTTTATAGTTAAAGTGATTTAAAATGTTAATTAATGTTATTGCTTAAGATGTTTAAAATTTAAAAAGATGTTTAAAATTTAAAAAATGTGTGTTGTTATTTTTTTGGTTTTCAATTGAAAATTTATTTAGTGTTGTTTTTTTTAATTAATTGTTTAAGATGTTCTTTAAGTAAAAAATTTATTATTTTATTTTTTTATATTATTTATAATGTTTTTACATATGCCTAAGACACGTAGAACTGTTTATAATTTCCATGTTAATAATGAACATGTAGGCTGACTGCGTCTGCACGTGTAGAAGGCGAATGCTGACACAAAATGACATGGTGTAAAACTAACTTCTTGTGCACAAAGATCCCTTGAAAATAGGTTATCCAGATGACCAAAAGATACTACTATTTTAGTATCATATGTTGATCCTGTAGCACATGACATATGGAATGATGGAGTAAGTCTACATTACTTAATTTATTAAATCTTTATTATAATAATTACATTTTTATTATATTAATTTATTTAATTACATGTTTAGTATACTTAGTTAATTAAATATTTGGTTTATGTAGTTCATTACATATAGTATATTCATGTATTTAATTTATTAAATTTTTATTATAGAATTTAATTTCTTATTTTTTATTTACATGTTGTATATTCATATAGTAATTTAATTAAATATGTCGTTTGTATAGCTCATTACATGTAGTATATTCATATAGTAATTTAATTTATTAAATTTCTTATTTTTTAGTACAGTAATTTAATTAATTTTTAGTGTACTTAATATATTATTTTTAACATAGTTATTTAATTACTTAATTATGTATTTAGTATAATTAATAATTTACTGTCTTTTTGTAGGTCCATGATGACCTTGAATGCATAACACACCAATGGAAATTGCGGATGGTTAAAGAGCCTCACGTTGGAATTCAAGAATATATTAGTCACTCAAGGTTATCACCGTTAGTTAGTTGCATATACGAGATAGTCGACCCAACCCTTATTTGTGCTTTTGTTGAAAGATGGCACAAGGAAACATCTAGTTTCTATCTGTATATCGCGAAGATGACCATCACACTTGATGATGTTTCGTGTTTGTTGCATCTATCAGTGATAGGTGTATTTTGCAACTATGATTACCTGAACATGGAAACGGAAATTCCCGTTTTAATGGACTTGTTGGGCATATTACTAGAGGAAGCCTTTGACAAGGTTACTTCTTATATATGCGGTTCTGTATGTCTGTCTTGACTAAGAGAAGTGTATCAACAAAGATGTTCAACCAGCAGTTGGGAGCAGGCTGCTCGAGCATATATGTTGCATCTTGTTGGATGCAACATATTTGTAGACAAGAGCAATACATATATTTGTGTAATTTATTTGACGTTGTTCGGTGATCTTCAGGACACATATGCAATTTCTTGGGGTGTGGCTACATTAACACATATGTATCATCATCTTGATGAGGCAAGCTACAATGAGACCAAACAATGCGTGTGTTACGCCACTTTGATTTAGGTTAATACTTTTTATAACATGCGGTATTTTTATACAATTTCTCATACATTACATATAACTTATATGAGTATGTTAATGTTTTATGTACGCTTAGGTCTACGAACACTTTCTGATGATTAGGGCAAGATTAGTAGCCATTGGATTCGATCAGGCGAATCTCCACGTGTTGCGTTGAAATGTTGCTAAATGTAGATCATCGAACTTTGAATATAGAAAATAGTTGGATTAGCTAACATCCGAGGCGGTTATATGATCACTATATGATCAGCATAAACTTACATTTGAATTCAAACTTTTAGTATGTTCTCTGGTTGGATTCGGGGTAATGAATATACACAGTTGTATCTTCCTGAACGAGATTTCTGACAATTTAAGATTGTCCACTTTATTAACTCATCTCGTGTAAAAAGCACTTAGTTCAATGAATAAATACTTTTCAATATTTTACTTAATTATTAAATAAAATTAAAATAACAGAAATATTGATTTGATTTGTACCTCTGAGCTGCTAAATGCATTCATAAGATTAATGACATTAATTCTCAATAATTTGTTGTCCTTGATCAATGTACAGTTGTTCATCATAATTCAAGTTTAATTCATCATCTTCCATATTTATTTCATTGAAAATATTTTAAAAAAAATCCATTAAAACCTACAACAATAATTTAAAAATTCATTCAATTTAACAATTGATATAAATTCATTAAAAAATTATCTACAAAATTTAATGAAAATAAAATTTAATTTAAAATACTTTTAACCATAAATAATTCCTTTAATAAGAGCTACTATATTAACCAAAAAAATTTGAAAATAAAAATTATTTTGGATATTTAATAGAACTTAATTAAACAATTTAATTAAAATAAATTACCCAAAAAAGTGAAATTATTTTAACTACACACTACATATTATATAACGAAATGTCATGGATGTTATGTAGTCAAAATTAATTAATTAAAAAAATCAATAATTGACATCAATATTATATAAAAAAAATTAAAACTAGGATTGACAAAAAATTATGAGAAAATCAGATTAAAGGATCATTCTCTTAAGACATATATAAGGATAAAATTATATCACAAGTCATAATATTTATTAAAATTGCATTACCTCTTTTTCAAAACTCTTATACTCCCTTTCTATAAAAACTCTAATGTGACATTTACTTATATTTTTGTATAAAAAAAATTTAGTTATATTTATTAATATATTAATTTTACAAGTCAATTACTCTTCCAATAATAAAAAGTATGTTAAGTAAAAATATTTTTATTTACAAACATACCAATGTTTTAATTGGTGCACTAACCTTAAATAACAACTACAATTTTAAAATAAAGATATTGTATTGTTAATGACACTACGTCAAATTTTAAGAATGTGAAAATTTTAACTCAGTTTAATTTTATGGACTAAGAGTATGTTTAATCATTAAAACTTAATTAATTAGGGAATATAAAGACAACATAATGATAAACAGCAAATACTTAAGTTAGATGACAATATTTTTTATCAACTACATTGTTTTGTAAATAACGAATATCTCAATCAAATATAGAATTTATTAAAACATTCACTCTACTATACTCAATCAAGTACATTGCTTTGTGACAAAAAAAAAACAACAACATATAAATCGTTAACATAACATAACTGTTAGTGTAAAATTATATTTTTATTATACTTAACTACATTATGAAAACTTACTTGATGGAGAGATGCTAAATAAATTCCCAAAAAACAAACTATGTACTATGGAGAAGAATAAAGCAAAAAGAAGACAAAGAAATTATGATGGAGAAATATAACATAAAATGTTTGCTTTTATAGACATAAAGTAAGGGTATATTAGTAATTTTTGAAATTTTATTTAATGATATTTGAAATTTAGGTAATAATTTATTTTCAATAATTCAATAAATTAAATAAATTTAATATACTTTAAAAGATAATAATTAATTTTAATAATTCTATATATTGAATAATTTAATAAATTTATTATAAGAATTTATTAAATAAATTCAATAATTTAAATAGATATATAATTTAATATAATTCAATATTTAATAATTTATTTTTCAAAAAAAATTAAGTAAATGATAAATTTTAAACGTGTAAAATTCTAATACAAAAGCTAAAATTATAAACCTTTAAACTATGCATCAAATTAGGTAAACCTAACCTCCACCCAATTAAAAAACCTAAATTTTATATAAAAGCATGCAACCAATAAAAAGTCATAAATTTTACCCTAAACATAACATTCAACCAATGTGGAGGCATAATGAAAATTCCCATCTACCTTCGAATCTTGCCAGTTAAATCACTCACCATGCATCTAATGGAGGATCAAAGGTATTTATTTTTTCGATAATGCATTGCCGAAGAAATAAAAAAGAGAGATATATTTATATTTTTTTCACTCATAAGTAGAAATTGAAATTTGAGTAAGCGTGAATTACCTAACTAAAGGATCAGTGATCAGATACCAAGAAACAAGCCATATTTGAATTTTGTCTCGTATACGCATGCAAAACCTAGAATTGGGTTTCATTATTTCACAACCCACAATTTAAATGAGTTGGGTCAGTACAGATCATAAAACACAGTGCAATTTTTCTACAGTTTTTTTT
Source organism: Psophocarpus tetragonolobus (assembly GCA_037954015.1). Classification (NCBI taxonomy): domain Eukaryota; kingdom Viridiplantae; phylum Streptophyta; class Magnoliopsida; order Fabales; family Fabaceae; genus Psophocarpus; species Psophocarpus tetragonolobus. The sequence continues at coordinate 35,599,342 of CM075695.1, forward strand.
CTACACCTCATAATTTCTCTTTGAACCTTCATAATAAAATAAATAAGAAAAAATATCCTTGAATTTTTCTTTAGAAGGTTGATCTATGAACCTTCATAAACACATTAAAATGACCAAACTGTGTGACACCTCTGAGTGGAATGAGTGGAGGATGGCAACGCTTATGTAATCGTATTTGGAAAGGAAGAGAAAAGTGAAAGGATGGGAGTTGTGAAGCATGGGAAGGTAGGTTGCAGAGGGTTGGGGTGCCGTCACATAATCTGCAACATGTGTTCTCAATTTTTTTTTTCAAACATTATGCTGACATTCAAGAAATTATAGAATTTTTATATGTCATTTAAAATGGTTATTCCAGACATACTCTATAATTGGCATTTTGGATGATATATTGAAATTGGTTTTAAAACTTCAAAAGTATTTATTTAGAAAATTCTACCCATTCATGTAAAAAAAAAAAAAAAAGAAGGAAAGAGTAGACTTGGAATATTAAAATATATGGAGGTGCAAGAGAAATCAATGGGATTTAGAAGAAAAACCATTGTTTTACTCTTACGTCCATCTTATATAGCTCGTGGGCTAATAGGTTAACATGCCACAATGAAAAAAAGGAAAAAGTAAAAGGTAAAAAATTATGAATAATGCCTTATATACACTACTATTTATATTATGTTTTATTTGTTAAAATAAACCATTCATATTATCTTATATGAGGTTTAATCCCAATTTTTTTTTGTAGAAATATGTTTATATTTTCCTAGCATATGTATTAGGGAAACAATCTTAAGGTATACTAGTAAAAATATACTTAAATATATTTGTATTTTGTTCTTTTCTTATTTGGTCCCTAAAGTATTATTTTTTCTTTTATTTTTTTTTCATGTTGTTACATAGACTATTAATTATATTAGAAGTGTCATGTCAACAATCCATATGAAATATCATGTAAGTACTCTTAATAATTACATGATATGTCATTTCATCACTTAAGTCACATTAGTAACTTGCAAGGCATGTCATGTTAGTTATTAGTGAAAATGATAAAGAAAACTTATGAATAAACCATTTAAAATTGTTCATTTGTTCTATACAAAAATGAAAAAATAAATTGTGGTTGAACAAGGATTTTATTATGTAAAGTCATCTTCCAAGTTCACTAATTAATATAAGAAACTCTAAGACAAAACAATGTCTTTAAATTATTCTTGAATAACAGGATGGATATGAGAGTTCACACTTTAACTTAGAAGGTGATCCTTGATTGTATTCCTACTAAATGTAATTTAGTAAAGAAATATCAAGAAGATTAGTCATGTTCATGTGGGGTGGAATGAGGAGTTGGATAACACTAAACATTTTTCTAGTGCAAAAGGCACACAAGATTGTGAAAGGATTATTAAGATCACTTAGAATATCTTTTGCCCTATCCTAAGGAAAATCCCTTTGTTCAATTCAAAGTATGTTTAAGTACCAATTAATTAGATACACATGAATAGATAGTTAATAGTGTGATTTTCTATTATATAACTTATGAGTACTTGACTAACTGAACAAATAAGCACCTCCTAGTTTATTAGATCATCATAAAACTATTTAAGTGTTTCAATAACAACAGTCAAACGGGTCGCTTAATACCCCTTCTTTATAAATAATAAAATCAACTTTCAAGTTTAGTTGAAAGAACTATCCGAACAAATATAAGTATATATAATGTAATTAATATTATATTGATAATTAACATAGTAATAATAATTAAGACTAGATTACTTAATTAGTAATTGTGGATAAAAATTCATTGGTCAAAGATCCATTAAAATATCTATAAATAAGATTGAAATTCTTAAAGTAAATACACTATTTATTTTCGTTTGTTACTTTGGATAGAATCTTAACTTAGAGTTTTAGAGTATCTTTAGTGGTACACTACCCTCTAAAAAACCAATATTTAAATATTTAAAAGAGATACATTAAAACAAAACAACAATGTAAAAAAAGCTACCTTTGTACTTGTCTCTGTGTTATATTTTGATATAGTCCAATTGTTCTTAATTAATTGCAGGTGACTTGGAATTGGATATATTTGATTTTATCAAAATTAATTTTTAGCTCTAAATTAAAATTAAAATTCTAAGTTTTTGTGGGTGGCTCCGCCATACCATTCACAAAAAGAAAATCTATAATTTCTTAAATTGATATTATAATTGTGTGTTGTCTACAAATTTAACTTCTAAAGTTTGGACAATAAGAGTAAGACATGATTATCAAACTTTGAGTGAACCTACTAACTCTTATAAATTTACAAGTTTATTTATCCTCTATGAATTAATTTATGTGCAAACTTTTTTTTTATTGAATTCTGAGTAAACAAGATAGACTTCATACAAATTTTGTAGACTCTCAGGTTTACTAATGAGTCAACAAATTGAGTTGTTTATCATACTTTCATTTAATGTGTCAAAGAATACTCACCTTTAATAACATCAAATTTTCATTTTCAAATAACACCAACATTGATCATAATGACCTACTATTGTCATCTTATTTGCAATTATTATTTTATAGTGGTATATTGTTAGACTTAGTTATTTAATTATTGTAATATTTATATTTTACTATTTTAATTTATTATGTTGTTAAAGTGTTTAATTCTACTTTATTTATAGTATTTTTTATTATTTTTATATAAAATAAACTTCTATGAGTTTATGGGTTGAGTTTATAAAATTTTCATGAATTTACATACACTTTTGAGTTGATAACCTTATATAAGGATTAATTTATAATAGTTAGTTCATTACATTTCTATCTAAATAACATTGTGTATGATTAAGAATTTAAAATAAAAAAAATAACATTGTGTATGATTAAGAATTTAAAATAAAAAAATAACATTGTTTAAAACTATTCGAGAAACACTAAAGTTTAAATGTTGGATATATAAATAGAGTAAATTACATCATTTTTTTTAATTTGCATTTGTTGCACTTCTTTTGCTGTTTTTTTTTTATTTCTTTTTACTCTTAAGGGGAGTTGGTGTAATTTTTTTTCCTAGGAAAAAAGTCCATATAAGAAAAGTAATCAAAAGTCAAAATATATAAAAAGAAATTTTGAAGAATTTAAAAATAAAAAGAGAATAAGTGTAAAAAGACAAGCTTCAAGATGTAATTTACTCATAAATAAATAGTATATGAATAAATTTTAAACCTATTTTATTTTGCAGGTTACATAAATATATAAAACTTCATACGTATGTTAAACCAACTTTAATATGATATGTAAATGTAACTTATAATAAAAAAGAAAAATCACCCAACTTTTTAGCATTATGTTCCTATTATTAAATGTCAACTACGGATATCAAGTGGAAGGTCGGTGGAGTGGGTTTGCATCCTCATCTCATTTTTTTTTATAAGCTAAACATTTTTTATTAAGAAAACATGCAAAGTGTATTTGCACATAAAATAATAATAATTTAAACAAAACTCAAAGACAAAGAGACAATTAATCAATACAGAAAATTTGATTCAAGACTTTTTTTATATAAGAGTGAAAAGTTAGAGAATTCGTTCTACACCATTCTCACAGACTTAATTCTTGAACATCATCTTTCTAAAATTTGAATACTGAATATTGTTTTTATGATTTTTTATAAGTACCAACTTCCTATAAACCATACAAGATACCATATTTTACTACACGAATTGGTAACAATATTTCTTAAGTTCACTTGAAAGATAGTAAATATCCTCATCTCATTCTTAAAAAATTGCTAAGTATATATTCAAGTTTAGGTGAAAAAAAACACATGAAATTTTAATTTTTGTCAAATATTTTTAAGTTAAAATATACATAAGAGTCGGATAATTATATAATCATACCTACGATTTAAAAATTTGATAATCCTCGAACATAACAGATAATACCCAATCAAATCAAAATTGGTGATATGGATTAGGGGTGGAGCGGTGCCCGTGTACAAATATTATTGTAATTTATAACCTCAACTAGTAGCACTGTTTTTTTGTTTAATAAAAAGCAAACTTATAGCACTGTTCATATATTATTTGTATGTACTTATAAATAGGGAATATTTTATATGCAATCAGATGTATTATTTTAAATAAAATTATGTGTTTATTTTATATGAAATATATATTTATAATACAATGTTTATTTATTATTGTCTAGTATCTATAAATATTAGGACTCTGATGAAAACAAAAAAAATATTTATTTTCCTCTAATTTTAGTATTACTAAGTTTTCGAACAAATAAATGTTACTCTTGTAATTGTATATTTAGTTATTGTTCTAATTCTAAGAATTTATGAAAGAGATGAAGAAATAGCTAGAGATAATCTTGTCCCGATGGTGGGTGCAACACTAAGCTAGGGCAATGGTGGTCCCCCCACATAGGGTAAAACCCTTCTTATACTTCTGATTGAACAAATCGAATTCTTTTCTCAGTTTCTCTAGGTTCACTTAATTTTGTCATTAATATAAATTTTGAACAACTTTAACCCCCGATTTGCTGTTTCCTTCGGTTACTCGTTTCCAAATTCCAATGTCCTCCAAACATAGTTATCGGATAGGTCAGGTCCTACAAATTCATGTGACTTCGTTTAACTGCCTCCTCACTCCTCAGTTCGTGTCTTGGTATCTCTGTTAGACTCAAATTGGTCTAATAATTTTGGAACTGATGGATTAAATTCGACCTCTTTTATAAAGAAAATGATTTACGTACACAAGTGTACACTTGTCTACGTCGTAGACTTACTATTTTTTAATTTAAAAATAAAAAATTAAAAACGTCAAAATCCTATTATTTTTGTTCTTCTTCTTTCTTCACCATTGCTTATATCCGTTTTTCTTCTTCTCTCAACATTGTTTACATTCTTTTTTTTCACTCACATTCTTCTTTTTGCATACCCTGTTATTTTTGTTTGCAGTGTTTTTTCATCTTCGTATATTATTTTCCTTAATCTTGTTCTTCTTGTTCTTAACATTTCTTCTTGTTCTTTGTAACCAAATCCTTCCTTGCTTTAATACATCGCTTCTGCTTCTGTTGTCGCTAAACCAGGTTTACTCATTCTTCCTAGTAAAACGAGTTTCTTTTGCTTCTTCTTCCTCTTAACACCTCCTTTTTTGCTTCTTCTTCCTCTTAACATCGTCGCTTTTCTTTTTTAACATATAATGATTGAAAGTTATTTTGACTTGTTTGAGGGAAATTTTCATAACATTTAATATAAGATGATAATAATGAAAAATAAATATTCAATATATTAATTAGTTTTGATTAAAAATCATTATATGCTGAAGAAGAAAAGTGGTGGGTGTTAGGAAGAAGAAGAAACAACAGGGACGCGTGTTAAGAGGAAGAAGGAGCAAAAGACATCAGTGTTACCAGGAAGAATAAGCAAACTCGATTTGGCAGTAACTGAGACAAAAGCGATAAACAATGTAGCAAAACAAAGAGATATTTGGTTACGAAACACAAGAAGAAACATTAAGAAAAAAAAACGAGATTAGAGGAGATTATTTAGGAAGAAGATGAAAAAACACTACGAACAAACATAACAGAGCATGCAAGAAGAAGAATGTGAGTGAAGAAGTAGAAGGTAAGAAATGGCGAGGGAAGAAGAAAAATGGATAGAATAAGGTTTAGCATTTTTGTTTTTAATTTTTATTTTTTTTATTTTCAAATTAAAAAATAATAAACTTGTTACGTGGACAGACTGATGATACATAAATCATTTCCCTTTATAAATTATTGTTATAGGATTAAAATGCATCTGTTTTATGATTTTGATGTCTATGTCATAAAATCATAAGTTTCATTTGCAGTTTTATGCTTTTCAATTACATTAAAAATGGCCATATGAACCGTGGTTTTACGCGGCAGTCACTTGAAATAAAAAATTATGTGAAAGTTATAAACTCGTAATTCTGAATTACTATTTAACCAAGTTTATAGGTAAAAGTAACCTACTTTTGTTAAATAATTTAAAAAAAAATTCATTTTAGTGTATATTTAATAAAAAGGATCTAACTTAGCTGGTCACCCATAATTTTGGTTGTTAGAAGTGTAATATGTTTAATGTAACACCATTCAACAAGAGATAGGTTATTTATATTAATAAGATTCATTTATTTTTTATAGCATATTTTTTAAAAATTTTACAGTTAAGCGTGATCAACTTTGATTGATTAAGGGAATGAGTGATATTCTCAGAAGTAATAAACACTTCAAAAAAGACTGTCCACGAAAAGGTTCTGACTAGTGAAAATTTAGACCACCAACGTGTGAATGGTTGTGGAGTGAAGCCACTAACATGTGGGATCTAAGTATTATTACATTTAAATCTATTGGCCTTTTTAAATATTTTAAGGTATGCTTTTATTTTCTAAATTTTTTAAATATAAATATTTTACAAAACATAAAATATGTGATATTATTATAATAAAATATATACAGAGTGGTGAGAGCCGGTCAGTAAACTAACTGACTTTGCTAACTTCTTAATTACTCAGTATCTGATTTCAGCCAAACCAAATTTAATAACTATCTCCAAATGACTTGTCAAACACATAATTGAATGGAATAGGTACGCGTAGTACAATTATTTATCTGACTATATTTATAATATCCATTTTTAATACAAAATTATTTTATCTCATTAAAAATTAAGAGTTTAATGATATAATTTTATACTAGGATTTAATTACAATTTTTAACTTATGATAAGTTTGTTGATTTTATCAATTAATACTTAAAATTCATACAAATGAAGATATATGATTAAACATTAGTGTAAAGTGTAAAAGTTTTTTATATTGTTAGTGTATACTAATTAAACTCTTAAAATAATCTTGTTACTTATATTATATATTTACAGTTATTTATTTATTAGTACATCCTTGAAGATATTAGTAGAAAAATTTAATGATTCTTTCCTATTATAAAGTTATAAATATGTATAAAAAAGTATAAAAATAATTTTATTCCTTTTCTTGACAAAAATATATTTATTCATAAAATAAAAAATAATGAGACAGGGTAGTGATATAATTTTCTTCTTTATTAATTAACATGGAAATAAAAGAAAAAGATTAATTTAATTTAGTTAACATTTAATCAAAGCAACCCAATCTATATTGAAATGTTTTGGTTTAAGTTATTGGATATGAAGAAAAAAAATTTCTATCATATATATATATATATATATATATATATATATATATATATAATGTCATTTATATATAAAGTTTTCTTCGGTAACAACAAAGTAGTCCATTCTAAGCATTCAATTGTTTTTTATTAATAATGCTTGTTAACAGAAATTAATAGTATTTTTATATTATTGTGTGTTTTTACATATCTATTGGAATGTTACATTATTATTGCATTAAAATTAATAGATTCTAATAATAATATATAAAATTTCGTATATCTTAATATTAAATATTATTTTTTAACTATATTAGTACATTTTTTTTAATATTTAATAAAATTATTTGATATATATTATTAATTTAGTATGAAATTTAGTTTTTAATATTTATTATTAAATATAATAAATTATTTAATATTTATTATTAATTACCATAACAAAAATGCCTATGATAAATAAAAATTAATATAATTATGATATGCAGTTTAGTTTATTTTTAAAATTGATGTTTTTATTATGTTTTCTAATTAATAAAATTTGTAGGTTATAAAAAATTATAATTTTTGTTTAAATAATTTTTTATATTTTTTAATTGATTTAATAGTTTACATTTATTTGATATAATTAGAAATATTTCTAATAAAGTTAAATGAGAGCAAGAGTGCTTTTTGCTGGTATATATAAACACAGCAACTCCCTAAAGTTGAGTTTCGTATGGCATTGTTACCTCCATATGTACATTTTCTGATCCTCACCGACCCATATACAATGAAATTCTTTTGGTTTCTTCAATGCCTCTTCTGCATGGCTATGCTTCTCATCAACCCCTCTCTTGCTCCCAAGTAATTACTTTTCTCACAACCCTTTTGCCAATAAAGTAAATTCCTAAGAGATTCTTGTAGTAGCTCTTGAGTTAGAAAAATACTATCTTCAATTTTGAAATTACTGTCATTTTAGTTGTTAAAGTATACAATTTATCATTATTGTTATAGTTTCTAAATTTTATCATTGTTATACATCGTTATAATCTATAAAGTAACGATGGAAACTAATGTGATAATCATATTTTAATTTTAAGATTTTGTTTGATGTTTTTGAAATTTAAAAAATTATTACAAGAATATGTTACAAAATGAAGAACCAAAATGAAAATTTGGTTTGCATGTTAATCTATTAAAGCATTATATTACCATAAATAAGTAGGTTGAAAGTTGTAATGAGATGGGTTGCTTTTGTGACAGTGCACCAGCTCCTCCTTCAAGAGGTTTTCCACCAGATACACCACTTCCACCGCCACGCGAAGTCCATGGTTCACGCACATAAAGAATTTCTTCATAAGCTATATTATATATATGCAGTTTGGTTCTTCAGTTTGTAATTTCTCTTAGCTTCTAAACCTTTTCTGCTTGGTATGATCAGAAATAAGCAGACTCCAATGTTTTGGCTATATATGCATAATTACTACTTTGGTCTTTCTTGTTGCGATATATATATATATATATATATATATATATATATATATATATATAATATAATATAATGTGTGTAATTAATATGGTGGGTTGGGAGGGGATGGGTAAGTTGTCCGGAAAGTATGACATAATTTTAAATGTATTTTTTAATTTAAGCCATTAGTTTTAGTTTTATAGTTATTATAAATTCTCACGTATTTATAATAATTTTTTTTCTTACTTAATACGTTACGTCCCTATGTATATAATCCTTTCCTTTAATTAAGAATGTCATTTGTAAATATTGAAAATCCTCGAGACAACAGCGGGATTAAAACTATTCTAGAACAGGAACATTTAGAGTTTAATTTCATTCTAAAACAGTTGATATTAATTTTTAATCACAATTTTTTATTTATATAATTTTTAAATTATTAATTAGTAAAATTTACAAAATTACCCTATACTAATTAAATGTTAGTGTAAATTTGTTATAATAACGGGTATTGAAATTAAGCTCAATTATTTATAGTATTTTTCACAATAAAAAGGTATTTATAAAAAAAAAAATGTATCTTCTTGTAACTTCAGTCAAACATGGTAAAATTTCTGCATTTTTTTTCATTGATGAATTTAATTCTCAAACTTTAAAAAAATATTAATTTAATCCTTTCTAATTATAAAATTGTATTTATGCATGACTTCTTATTAGATTTAATCTAAGGGACTTAATTATATTAAATAGAACCAGGTTAGAGCAAGATTTTTTTTTTTGGTGGTGGGGGAGAGTTATCATGACTTTTTTATCTAATAAAATGGTTATATATAAGGTTATCAAAATGAAGGGTTTATTTAAACCAGTGAAAATTTGATAAACTCGACCAGTAAAACAGTAAGAGTTTACTTTGAATAAAATATAACTATAAATCACATAAAAATTAAAAGTTTTTAATATAAAATAAGTTCAAATCCACATAATAAGTATAAATTACTCTAAATAATTAAAAATTAGAGTCAAAACACTCAAGATTTCAAAACGACATAAGAACAAATTCTATTCAAACCACTCAAAATTATAGTCAATATAGAAAAAACATCACTCAAAAAATTTGTTCACGAATTTATGTCGATTTTACCAAGTTTACCCTGATTTTACAAGTTTATTCCAATTTTATCGAGTTTATTATTTTTACAATTCTACATGCGACTTAACTTCGTATGATTGTACGAATTAATTCATGATTTTAATAACTATGGTTATATGCACAATAATACAAATATTTATTAATTTATACAGAATTTAGAACTAAATAACTCTTAAATAATCCCTAATATGAAAGTTTAGCCACATGAACTTAATAAAAAAAAAAAAACAAATTACAGTATCATTAGGAAACATTTATCAAAACTGCAGAAGTCTACTTTTCTTTTATTTTCCTATGCTAAATTCTTTTTAAATTTAAAAATATTATACAAATACTCTATACATTTTTAAAATAGAGTTTAATTGGTATACACTGTAAATCATAACTTTTTCGTTTATGTGACTTTTAAATATCAATTAGTAAAGTCAACAAATTTACCATAAATGAAAGGTTATGATTGAATGTCGGTGTAGACAATGTATATCGATTAAACTCTTCAAATATTACACTAATACCCTTATTTAACCCAGAAGTGTGAAAATAACATTAAAAAAAGCATGTGTATGTGTAATTTGTTCAACAAACAATGAGCCAGACTCATTTAATAAACTAACAAAGGTCAAGTCAGATACAATGAGAAGTTATAACAGTATAACCTACAGGCATTGACTGATTGCTTAACCTATTCTCATCCATAATTTGGGTCTTGCAAGAGGTAGCTGAAATGGTAAGTTTGAGAAGAACAGATAAGAACCTTTCACAACCTCCTCAGGAGAACCTTCTAATACTCAAATATTACATATGGAAACGGGTAACTTTAGTGCTCTCAACTAAGAAGTTAAGGACCAATCTATTCTTATATCGAATGGAACGTAGGAAAAATCTCCAGGGACTAACAGAAACGAGTTATAGTGTTTTATTCTTCACAAATTTCATGAAATTTATCACATCCTCACTTTGCCTTATTTTGAATTATTCAAATTACATAGATCTCTTATAGTCTGCTGTAACATGTGAAGGTGGAAACCGGAAAGTTGGAATCAGCCACACCATTCTTGAGGATAAAGGAGTGGTGCATCAGGTTACGAATCATGCACAAGAGCCTTTCATCCCATTGCAGTTAAAAGGAAATTAGTTAGCATTTAGTAATAGAAAACAAAATTTCATTATATACACAACTTTAGATGTACCCGTGTTCAATTGACTTGACCAAATGTTGCATGATTTTCAGTCCCTACACCTAGGAGTTTTGGTGTTAATGACGCCCTCCAATGATATGATCAAGCAAGCAGAATATGCAAAGGAGACGAAGTTTGCCCACAAAGCAGAACAGATAACCAATGCTGGATAACTGTGCCTACAACATGTATGCATTATGAGGCTCATGCTTTTACTCTGAAATTTTCCTTCCATGTCTTCCAAGCCTTTCTGACTTCATCCAACTCAGCATTTGGAATGCTTGAATACATATCTAAATTCTCAACCCATTTTGCCCAAGGAGAATTTGATGAGTCTAGGAACTTTGACACTTCAGGCAACACAACAGATACATAGAACTTGTCAACTGCTTTGAGAATTTGTTCTGATTCAACCATAGACACCATTTCTTGCCGTATAAAGTTTCCCGCATTTGATCTCATTTTGAAAGCATTTCCTTTCAAAATCAGAACTTCTGGTGGGGCAAGGGGGAGGACAATCCGCGTAAACTTGGAGAGTGACAATAAAACGATGTCTTTTGGGATTAACTTGCGCTTCACAGCCACGGCAGTCCCAACCATTTTTCGTATCTGATGAGTAATTCAGTCAGTGTAATTGTGTGAGTAAGGTTAATATCAAATAATGAGTGCATTCTACTAGTAGAACCAAGTAATGCATAAAGCTATATGTTATTATTTGTACAGAGAACCCCCTCGCACCCCCCCCCCCCCCCAATGTACAGTCCTTTACAGATTTTAGTGCCCAATGTAGAACAGGTCATGATAATTCTGATTATTTCAAGCGAAGAATGTATGGATGCAACAAATACACTGCAGTGCAACGTTACGAAACACCTTACTGAAGTCATAAAGTAATACTAGTCAGATTCCCAGAACAAGTTGACAAGTCATATTTCAATCATGTTGTATAATAGGCATGCAAAATTTAAGGTTATCAAAGGAACATGAGTAAAAAAACCAACAATGTAGGGCTGCAGCATGTCCTAGAAGGGAAGAGGACTGCAATACACACTACTGCTCTTCAACTTCCCCAAACTGATACAAAAGGAAACAGTAATCCACTAAGGTCGGCTTAATGGCAAGGGGTTTGGGTAATTTACATGCATTTTTAGGTTCAAACCTCATTGCCAAGTGCCAACATTGTACCCCAAAATACAAAAGGAAAAGATAACAGCTACCCATTAACTAGGTTCATTTGTCAGATCTTCATAAGAGTTTGACCTCTTAGGTTGCTGTTATTTTAGTCAAACAATATAATGATTTGACAAAACATAATTAGATGATGATGTACATAAATATTAATGGTAGGTCAAAAATAAACTATTAGCAGTTAAAATCACCAAGACTTACTTGATGTAACATGAAGGAGTCCCCCCATATATGGATCTCAACATAATCATATCCAAAAGATGTTTCCAACTTCCCACAAGAACAATTGAAAACCTTTCTAAAATGGGAAGCATTTAATCTATCTGTCTCATCTGGTTCATATAGCCATCTTGCACGAAGTACTACACTAGAGTTTGGACTACTCACGCCATTGGATTCACTAGACTCTGGAGGCTTGTGGCTCTCATCTGTATCACTTAATGTGGTTGGTCTGCCACTCACAAAATCCTCATCACTTTCCTCAGTCTCTGATTCACAAGCTGATGCCAAACTAGATGATACTATTCTGTTTGACGTGCCTTCATTTCCAGGTGATTGCCTTACTCGGTATATTTTCCTGTACTTAGACCGAACAGTATAATTATGGAAAGGATGCTCCCCCTGCAATAATAACATCAACAGATAGAAAAAATAAATAAATACCTGATTTTAAACATTATGTATTCAATGATCTTCTTGCCTTGTTAACAACACATAAACAGTCCCCAGTCACAGTTAAGTTTGGCTCATTCACATAGAGAATACAACAAATAAAGTTAGAACTTGCACAGTGATAAAGGGAATAACAGCCATAATATATCTTCATATTTAATATTTTATATTCCAATTCATGGATTTAATGAGACAGAAGAAAAATATCAAAATGACTGAAAGGAAGTGAAAATAGACAAAGAAAAATAAGCCTAGCAACTTATTTACTATTGGAGAAGGATTAGTGCAGGCAAGAAAGGTCTCAAGGTTTAAACCATCATATAATTTTTATGCACATGTTATACACCTTGTGGAAAAAACAAGCCTAGCAACTTGTTTACTATTTGGAAAGAAGAAATAAACTTAATCAGCACACAACTTTAAAGAGCCACAAAGAAAACCTTTCAGTAAGGAGCATGCTTAGAATTAACTGGGATATAAAGTAGAGAATTCATTTCAGGAAAGGCCACATATTTTTACTATAATCAACTATGAAACATGGTTACCTTAACCAAGTTATATAGCAACAAAATTAAATTTGAAAAGTATTTTCACAGCAGCAACGAAACAAAATAAAATGAAACTAAGAAAGTATACCTCGAAAACATTAAGTATATTGTTGAACTCCGATATATGAAAATCAATTTCTTCCTCACTAAAATGACTCTGGATTCCTATTATATCAGCAGGGAGGAGATACGAATATTTCCGTAAATTGCACTCTCGTCTAGGGTCAAATCTCCTAAATCAGGACAGAATTGTGAAGTTATAAGTATTGGTAAGAGAGAAGTAATTAAAAATCTAGGAACACTTTCAATTAACCACCTGAAAAATCAAAAGTCATAAACTGATAGTCCAAATGAACATATTCTTTTTTCTTTTTTGCATGAGTTTTTCTGCATAATCCCAGCTCTAGCCTCACATAGTGGAGAAAAGGCTTTGGTTGTTGTTAACATGTTATAATCCCAATCCCAAGTATGACATTTTTAATCTGAACATTCTTATACATACATTAAACAGGCAAGCCTTTGTACAACAATTACAGGGAATGATAAACAAATAAGGGCTTTCAATTTTCAAAAAATTGGAAATAGTCACGGATTTGTCACAGATGCCTACATATTGGGCTCTGAAATAAGAGCTCATATATCCTTAAAGATCTTAGATGAGTAGTCAATTCTAAATTAATGTTGTTACATTATCAATTTCCTAGTGATAAATGTTAGGTAGCATTCCTTATTAAATATCTATTAAGAACGGACAATAATGAGATGCAGAAAAAAATCATTTAATCGATGTATAGAAGGGAATGTATGCATTATCACTCAACAATCAAGTTATGAGAGAAATTCAATTATGAAACAACCTCAAGAAATCAGGCACTATAATTTATATATCTATTAAGAATGGACAATAATGAGATGCAGAAAAAAAAAATAATCATTTAATCAATGTATAGAAGGGCATGTATGCCTTATCACTCAACAATCAAGTTATGAGAGAAATTCAATTATGAAACAACCTCAAGAAATCAGGCACTATAATTTATATATAACCAACCAGAAACTATCTTACTTCGTTGAAGGCAGTATGCTAAAAACTCTGATAGTATTAGGAAGATAACAGTTAATGCGGTTTGCAAGCCCAATGCCGTAGTCATCACCTTTCCATGCATTCTCAGGGATTTCCATCTTAAAGGATATCATTGTTGCCAGAGAGTGCACCTAGCACAAGCACATCAGAAAAGTGGAAAGAAGATATGAAAAAACAGAATAACAACAATCAATTCATAAAGGCAATAACAACAAGCTTACTCACTCCTTTATCAGTTCTGCTACTCCGGCCCCACTTCACTTTGTTCAAGTCCCCAAAATTACTATCACGCATGCCACCAGCCTTGAAGATTGCAGTTTCCAGTTCTTTCTCAATAGCTACATCATGTCAAAATTCTAATGCTTTAGCAACACTCCATTGATTCACACCGGCTAGGCTGATTTAAGTGTATGCCAGCGGTCAGAGTTTGCATTAAAGAAATAAACTTTGGTCATTTTGAAACAAAACATAATAAATCCACATAGTGAACATAAATCATAATTTTCTTACAATACTTATCAGATCCTAAAAACACATGAATCCAAATTCCTAACCAAAACATTAGCTAACATTATATGACTAGTCCTATTTGGATAAACTTTCCCGTAAGCACTTACAGGAAAAAATAATAAGAAAACAAGATGAATTGAGCATTTTTAAAACCAACTTATGCACCTTAGCTTTTGTAGAAGTTAGATGAGAGAACTTTTATAAAAGATAAGTGCATAAGTTAAAAGAAATTCAATTCATTTTATCTTCTTAATTATTTTTTCTTATAAGTGTGTCTAGCAAAGTTTATCCAAACAAGGCCTACATCTCTCTTTATCATTTTAAACAAAAAAGAAATTCTAACAGGTGATTTCTACCATAATCAACGAACAAGATAATAGAGAAAAAATGCTATTACTTGACAATCTATGTTCATCTCGTTGCATCTGCAGACCTGCAAATGACCCCACAAAATCAAATTAGCCCGAATTTCAAAAAAGAAATGAAATTTGAAGTAATAAAGAAAAAGGGTTGTAGCGATGACCTCTAAAATCGGTTCCAACATATCCAACCCTCATTACAACTTTTTTCTTGAGGAAAGGTTCCCACTTGAGAGAAGGGGTTGGAAGGGAGTGAGTGGAAGAACAGAAGCATTTGAAGAGTGTTGGAGGCAGAAGCAGAAATGGCAGTGAAGAAGAAGGGAATAGCATTGCCACCAAAGTGGATATTCTGTTTTCTCTTGCACGAGTTGGAATTGAGAGAAAGTGAGGCGAAGAAGAAACGCAGCTATTCGCCATATTCAACTCTATCTATTACGCACTGCCAAGTGCCAAAATAACATGTTCGCTGTAAGCTCACGTTAAATAGTGCAATTATGTAATTTTCTGTTTGGCTAAGTGGAAAACCATCACTATGCTTTACGTATTTTTAGTGTAATTCTAGGATTACACTGCTCTAAAACGTGAAAAATACACTCTAATTAAGTACATTTATTAATTTGAAAACTTATTAAGATTATGATTAATTTTAAGTTTTTTAGTATATACATTTCATTTTATCTTAATTTTAAATATTTATAACTATTAATGCATTTTATTCTTTTAAACATATATTCACATTTTCATTAATTTTAATATAAAATAAAAATATTCTTAACTTTGATTAAATTATTAATAGTTTACTTTCTTTTATTTTTTTATACTAATATCTCTCTAAATTTAAAAATATTATCTAATATCTTTTTCAACCTTCTTAACCTCACACCGTACTTGTATGAAACTAAATATAATTTACTATTAATATTTAATTTATTCTTTTTAATAATATTGTCCCTAAGTTCAAACAAATTAAAAGAAAGTTTCTAAAAATAATTTCAATCATTAATACAATTTCTTGCATGGTTTTGTTAAAATGTAATTTAGTCTTTATTTATTATTACTAAAATGCAATATAAAAAAAATAAATTGAATTGTAATAACAACTGTAGTCTATATATAATATGGAACTACTTTGAAAAATATTTTTTAATAAATCGTTCACATTTTCAAAGATTATACTTCTTTAGAAATGAATTATAAGAAAAACAAATCTCATTAGAGATAAAATTCTAATTAAATTAAGAATATTCATTAAAACATATTTTGTAGTCTACATGTTTTCAAGGGGTGCAGACCGGGGTTACCATTGCAAATTTGCAATATAAAGCTTCTTGCATTGCCTCATATCAAAACCAATCAATACAAGGTAACGAAATCTGGTATAGAAGTGCATTTTTTTAAGTTCTAATAGTCTAACAATGATCAGATGCTATAAATTATAGATATGTGATGTCATTAACATGTTCACCACTGGATATCATAAAACTGTAAAAGTTACATTTTTTAAGGCAAAAACGAAATTGTTAAAAGGAAGGGTACTAGGAGTACCCCAAACTGTACAAGAGAACCAGATTAAAAGAAACATACTACCAGGAATTCTGAAAAAGCTAGTTCAAACTAAACTTTCTTGTGTATAATACTCTCAACCAATGCCTAAGGGCAGGTTATCGAATTGAAAAGAAAATAATTTTATTAAAAATTATATAAAGCACAATTAAAAAATGGTAGGAAACGTAATTTTATATATTCCAATAAAAAAAAATCTTCCTTTAGTTCTTTCATCAATGCCTGAGCACTTGCTAACATTTTCCATAAACAAAAACCGAAAAGGCTGATCTGAGCCCGCAAATTGTATAACAGAATGTATGGTATATTTTAAGCATAATGAAGAATGACAGCGTGAATTGGAAATTGGAAAGTACATATTCATTTCAGAGGGTAAAGGATTGCTGTAGGCTGTAGCAAGTCAAAAACCCTATCCTCATGGCCTCATCTCATCTTTAACCAAATATGGAAAAATTATTTTGTCAACCTCTGAAATTGCTATTTCTTGGTTGGATGTTTAATTAGAAGAATTTTTTATGAATCATTTCCGCAGGAAAATTCTTCCATCGCTCCAAGTATAGAGCAAGTACTGTCCATTGTTAGATCCAAGGCCAGGTAGGCTGAATAAATTCCAAAATTATGCCTCTCATTTTAACCTACATAGTGTAGGACAATCAGAACTAATGTATAAAAGAATTCCTTCTTCACGGAAAAACAAGGGCAGAATTAAAAAAAATTCAGATGCTAGCCAATGGAAGCTTTAATTAAGGCGAGTTAAGCAACCAAATGTTGAATAGGAAGAGCAATCATCACCTTTTTTTTCTTCATTAATCACGGTAAGTGATGGTTGTTGTTTCAAATTTTTCTTTGAACAAATTCCAAGCCTTCCTGACCTCATCCAACTGCTCATTTGGTATGCTTGTGTGAGTATCCAGTTTCTCAATCCATTCTTCCCAAGGAGATCTTGATGGGTCCAAAAATTTTGAAATTTGAGGTAGCATAACTGATGTGTAAAAATCATCAACTGCCTTATTAATTTCTTCTGATTCAACTACTGTCCGCATTTCAGGCCTTATTACATTTCCTGGTCGTGTTCTTATTGAGAATCTGTTTCCCCTTAATATTAGAACTTCTGAAGGTGCAAGGGGTAGGATAATTCGCGAGAACCTTGCCAGTGACAGCTTTATAATATCTTTTGGCAGTACCTTGCGTTTTACTGCCACGGCTGTCCCAATCATTTTTCTAATCTGGTGAGTATAAAAGGTCATATCACTATGCTTACGAAAACAAGGAAGCACAATATAATGATATAAACCAATTTAATTCAATACCAAAGAAGAGAAAATGACAGTGGATGACCTAGCTTAAGGGTTGACAAATCAGGGCATGTTAAAACAAGAGAAAATAGAAGGTTAGTCTTGTCAAACATGACTATTACTGAATAACCGGGCAGTGTGACATGAAAAGGGAGGTTATTGCAATAACTTCATCAGTTGTCACAATATCAACAATTCAACATTCATATTAAGTACCCAAAAACATCATTGAAATTTCCAAATGGAAAGCAAATTCCACTTGATTAAGTACTGTGGTCATAAATTGTTTGAATCAAAGGGACAAAGTAATCCAGAATTTTCATATAGTTATATAATTATTAATCTATAAAAGTTTACCACAAAATATGCATACTAGTATATAAGCACATGCACCTAAATCCTGGAGTATTCTCTGAGAGTAGAAAGTTTAAAGAAGAATAATATGGTACAAAAAACAAAGTGTTTAATTTTACACTGACATTCAATCAAACCCTTCATTAATGGTAAATTTATTGACTTTACTTGTTACTACTTTAAAAGTCACATAAATAAAAAATCATGATTGAATGTCAGTGTAAAATCTTTTAGATTAACAGTTGTACCAATTAAACTCAAAAAACAAATACCTGATGTAACATGAAGGACTCTCCCTGTATGGAGATCACTATGTAATTATATCCCAGTGATGTTTCCAGCTTTCCACAGTAACACTGAAAGACTTTTCTGAAATGGGAAGCACTTAATCTGTCTGCTTCATCAGGCTCATATAACCATCTTGCACGAGCAGCCAACCTAGAGTCATGGTCATGTAAACCATTTCCGTCCTTATTGCTAGAGCCAACAACAGGTTCACCAAAATGATGAGTTTCTGAACACTTCTGTCTTTGGTGCACTACATTTTCTGTAAATGCCTCATCCATTTCATAATTTTCTTCCCCATCACTGTACTCACATTCAAATTCATATTGTGACAAATTCTCTGTTGTTGATGTATCACTCTTTGATGATGAGCGCCTCTGATGTTTCCTGTACTTGGACCTGGCCGTATAATTATGGAAAGGATGTACCCCCTATAAAAGGCAAATATAGACAGTAACTGACATCTAACATCACAAATGCCAATATGCTCCAGCTATGCATGTCCATAAACATCATAAATAAATGGAGGTTTATAATGAAAAAGATAAGGGATAAAAGGGAGACTAGAATACCACACCTCAAATACATTAAGAATATCATTGAACTCCGAAATGTGGCAATCAATTTCATCATTGCTGAAATGGTTTTGAATACCAATAATTTCAGCAGGGAGAATATAGGAATACTTCCGCAAAACACATTCCTTCCTCGGATCAAAGCTCCTAGGTTCAAGACACAAAAATCAAACAATCAGAAAGCTGGACAAAGTGCAGCAGGGACGCAGAAGTCTATCATTAAATAGTGAACTACAAATACACAGTATATTATGTTTAAAAATTATAATTTTCACAACAGCCATAGTACATATAACACTTCAGATATTAGTCCATACTATTAATAACGAATCACAAACACAGTTCAAAGCCGTACCTTTGTGAGGGCAAAATGCTTAAAACTTTTATATCCTCAGGAAGATAAGAGTTTACATAATTTGCAAGGGCAAAGCCATAAGGGTCTCCATTCCAAGAGTTTTCTGGAATTTCCATTTTAAAGGATATGACCGTGGCAAGAGAGTGAACCTAATATAAATGTACACAACATCAAATAGGAAGAAATGAGGAATCAAAAGCTGGCCGCATAAGCACCAAAACCAGAATAGCAAACAATGCAAATGAAAACAGCAGGATCACGAATTACTCCTTTGTCAGTTCGACTGCTTCTGGCCCATCCAATTTTTTGCAGATCCCCAAAATTACTTTCACGGATTCCACCAGCCTTGAATATGGCAATTTCCAGTTCTTTCTCAACAGCTACATTTTTTAAATCACAACACTTAGTCTATCCAAACTAGCAATGTAGATTGAACCACACATGCACTATAGAATATACCACCAGAGCAGACAAAGGAAATGCTAGGAAAACGTTCTTTAACACACAGCATAACCGTTAGAGCAGGAAATACAGATTCTCATTCTTTATTAATTAACAAGTCTGGCTGGTGATTCTGTATACAGTATCACCGTTAGAGAGTGTATTGTATACTAGCAGACAATACTTGTTAGTCAGTCACTAAGATATGGACAACAGCCTAGCTTTTCACAAACAGTCAAATATTATTTTATCAGTAAGAATGGAACTCGAAATCAAATCTAAATCTATATCAACATCAACTGAGTTATATAGGTAACAAGTTTTTTTACTAAAGTTTCAAAAAAAATGATCAAATCCAAAATGTTTAAAATCAAATTTTCAAATAACTTGCATTCCCCACAGGTAGAGCTTTTATACTCAAGACAATCACTAAAGCGTCATTATTTATGTTTTCAAATTTGAAGGGGTTAAGTATAAACTATAGAGTAATGAGGATTGAGCACAAGGCAAAGAAGCGTACTGGAGAGTGAATTTTGGTCGTATTGCATTTGGAGACCTGAATGAAGAGAAAAGGAAGAAGAGATGAGACGTAAGGGCGTGGCAGTGTGACAGTGACAGTAGGGTGGAAGAAGAAGGTATGATGGGAAATGGGACCTCGGTAATTGGTGCCAACATAGGCGACACGCATAACAACCTTTTTCTTACGCCATGACTGCGGAGAACAACAACAATGGAACCGTGCGCCCCTCCTCCTTTTCGCAAGACCCGCTGTTGCTGTTCCTGTAGTAAAGGGACCTTTTTTCAGCAAAGGAGACAATGCAACTCGCAACTGCAAACACCAACTACTCATCTTCCACCTTCCTATGTCGCAACTTCACACTTCACACTTCACACTTCACACAGTACATGCCTCCCAAATAAATATTAAGATTCAATATCCTATCTTTTAATTTAGTTTTTTTTTTCCCTATAGTAAACTAATTATGTGACCACCAATGTCATTTTCACTGTAAGTTTATTGTATTAGTTTTTTTATTCCCCCTTTACTTCTTGTTGTCTGTCCAATGTCACATTAAAATTCTAAAAAATACATGTTCAATTTTACTTCAAGAAATCACAAAAATTTATTGATAACCATTGTTACCTTGTAAACACAAAAAGACAATGAAAGTAATACATAAGTAATGGTCATTGACGATGATGGTCATTGCAAACTTGTTGATTGTATGAGTTTGTTAAAGAAAGGGTAATTAAATTAATGGAAGAAAAAGTAGAAAGTTGGATTAGTAAGGCGATAAAAAAAACATTTTATTGCTATTCATTGGGATTACATTCAAAAGAAGACCATAAAATTGACTATCCACTTTAAATTGATTGTGGAAGTAAAAGTATGACACACTACTTTGTTACATATGCATTTCTAACAACACTTAACAAACCTAAAGGAAAACAAATATAAATAATAAGACCTTCACCCTGTTTTTTTCAGCCTCGACCTTCAATTTTTGTTTTGTAATTTTTTATTTCCTTAACTCCTAACTCGTTTCTGTATAAAGTAAACTTTGAGCATCCTGTTTTTCAAGTTTTATCCTTCACATGTTTCAATTCTTCAACAATTATAACCAAGTTTTATCCTTCTTTTATTGTGAAGTACAGTAAAAGAAAGGTTTAAAAGCCCATGGGAACACAACTCTGAGCTACATCAAGTCTCAAAACATCCAAACTAGAATTTGAAACAACGTCAAAGACATGATAAATAGTAGGTTCTGTCATGGCATGTTTGCCAAAAATTTGAGTGAGTTGTATGAATTTTTTTTCACCAAATTGGATGCAACATGATGGAGCCAGAACCGTACACTGCCTGCCAGCTGAGAGTGGGAAAATTTTACCAAACCGCTAAAGTAGTTTAATTAACATTATTTTTTAATCGTAAGAATTTTTAAAAATATATTTAATAAAAACTAATTTATAAAAATGTTATTTAAAACCAGTAAAAATATCTTGATTAGCGAGAGTAAAAGAGTGGTGGGCAAAGATCTCTCGATTACGATTACCAACAAATGCGTGAAGTTAGTTAGTTTAACTTCAACGCTAACAATCAAAATTTACAAAGTTACCCAGAGAGTGTATGATAATAGCGAAGAACACCCAGATCCAACTTCAGAATATTTGTTCATGACCCACAGATAATTTAGGAATAGGCGAATAGCCCAACTCAAGAACCAAGTTATCTACAATTCACCCCATCCTCTATCTTCTTTGTTAAACCCTATAATAACATTCCACACTCCACTCTACTCTCTCAAACCTTACGACGTCGTCTTAAGAGGGAACAACCATGAACCCTGCCACACTCACCCCTTCCAACACACACTGTCCCCTCCTCTTACCCTCTCCCTTCCTCACCAGACGGCGTCGTTTCAGGGTCTCCCTTCCTCGCTGTTCCTCCGACGCCGCGTCCGCCTCCTCCTCCTCTCCTCCTCCACCACCGCCTCAGCGTCCACCCAAGCACCTCAAAGGAATCGAGGTCCTTGTCGACAAGCTCTCGCCGCCGACCAGACTCGCCACCTCAGCCGTCATCGTCGCCGGTGCCGTGGCCGCCGGCTACGGCCTCGGCTCCCGCTTCGGCGCCAGCCGTTATGCCGCGCTTGGCGGCGCCGTCGCTCTCGGTGCGGCTGGTGGCGCCGCCGCGTTCGCTCTGAACGCGGCTGCTCCGCAAGTTGCCGCCGTGAATTTGCACAACTACGTCGCCGCGTTTGACGACCCTTCCAAGCTGAAGAAAGAAGAGATTGACGCCATTGCAACCAAGTTAGTTTCAATTTCTATTATTAACCGTTTGGTTTTCTTTCGTTAATTTGAGTGTTTAATTTTCGAATGGTTAATGTTTCAGGTATGGCGTCAACAAGCAGGATGAGGCATTTAAAGCTGAGATTTGTGATATCTATTCAGAGTGAGTGACGAATTATTATTATCGATATCATTACTATTGTTACTAAAGCTGAAATTTGTGATATATATTCCAAGTGAGTGACAAATTATTATTTTTTGATATTACTATTAAAGCTGAAATTTGTGATATATATATATATATATATATTTTATTTTTTTTTCAAGTGAGTGACAAATTATTACTATTGCTATTGTTATTATTGTTGTTGTTATTGTAGCTGTTGTTTTGTAGTGGTAATGATTGATTTTGGGGTAACTGTTTGTTTAGGTTTGTATCTTCTGTTCTCCCTCCTGGTGGTGAGGAACTTAAAGGTGATGAAGTTGACAGGATCGTCAGCTTTAAAAATTCTTTGGGAATTGATGATCCGGATGCTGCTGCTATGCACATGGAGGTATTTTTGTGTTTGTTGTATATATACCTCATTACCTGTGTAGATTGAGTGTATTTATACTTTATTGTGAGGATTAGTTCTATGTCTTACTGGTTTGGTACTTGTTGACTCTGTAGATTGGGAGGAAAATTTTCAGGCAAAGGCTGGAAGTTGGGGACCGTGATGCTGATGTTGAGCAACGCCGGGTAAGTTAGTTGCATTGTAGTGTTATCTTAACTGATTGGTGGCAATACCATCAGGGGTTACATAAATAATGGATACTTGGAGCTTGACCATTGTTAGAGTCTCCAGTGCAGGCATTTCAAAAGTTAATATATGTGTCAAATCTTGTATTCGGAGATGCATCAACTTTTCTTCTACCTTGGAAGCGTGTATTCAAGGTCACTGATTCCCAGGTATTTATTTATTATTTATTTGTTAATTGATATGCCTCACTTGTGCAATGTGATATTAATATGCAATTATGATGAGAAATTAGGTTCAAAGGTTGATAACTTTGTATAGGCCTTTACATACTGGCATCGATGTGGTCACATTGCTTATTGATTATTTTGTCTTCATTGCCATTTTTGTCCATCAGAGTTCTGTTATTTTTCATTTGATTAGTTGGCTATATTCTATTGATCAGATTGAAGTAGCTATACGTGACAATGCGCAGCGATTATATGCTTCCAAGCTGAAACCAGTTGGCAGAGGTAATTGTGTACTCTGTAATTTCTCGTGGCCCTTGTTTGGTCTTACTCTAACAAAGTTGATCAACCAACTAATACTCCTGAATCCTGATGTGAAGTTGCCATAATTTTATACTTTTAAAATTTTCTTATTAACGTGAGAAGATATTTTGGTACACATTTAAAATTTAACAGTCCAATATATAAAGTAACACGAGAATGATTATAAATGATTCTCTTGTTTTGTAATTGTGCATACACTTCTTATTAAACAAAGCCTTAAAATTTTGCTTGTATTCATCTGATAAGCTGGATTTTATTCTGTAATTCTCTAGAGTTACTATTATGCAAAATAATGAATTCTTCTTAAAGCCATTTTTAGAAGATTTAGATCAGGTGTACTTCCAAATTGCTAACCAATAATTTTGTGCCAGATATTGATGCAGAACAACTTGTTGCACTAAGAGAAGCACAACAATTATGCCGCCTTTCTGATGAGGTTCATATTCATTATTTCTTCTTTCATAACTTTCCTCTTCTTTGGGGTAGATGCTTTTTTCTTAGCATAAAATAGTTTCCTTAGTATAGTATACTCTTTTTATTAATTAAAGGAAATTTTCCATTGAAGCTTGCTGAGAACTTGTTTAGAGAGCATGCAAGGAAATTGGTTGAGGAAAATATTTCTGTGGCTATTGGCATACTTAAATCTCGCACCAGAGCAGCGTAAGATCATGGTTTTTTCTGGCTTAAAATATTCTATTTTGAGGGATCAGGTCATTGCAGCTTTTCATTAACTACTGAAGCGAAGATGTTTCCATATTAAATTTAAATTCTAGACATGTTTTCCTTGCTATTTCTTTCATTACTGTTACTATTCATTTCTTAATTTTTGCAAGTGTTGCAAAAATAGAATTTCCATATCTGATCATCTTTATGTTTTTCAGTCCTGGAGTTGGCCAAGCAGTTGCAGAGCTTGATAGGGTATTGGGATTTAATAATTTACTCGTCTCACTTAAGAACCATTCAGATGTGGATCGCTTTGCCCGGGGAGTTGGTCCTGTTTCTTTAGTTGGTAAGTGTTGTGACTTTGGATGTGTGTGTATAATATGTTGTTTTTTCTTTTTAATCTAAATTGTTGAAGTTCACTGAATTTTTTTGGTACAGGTGGTGAGTATGATGGTGACAGAAAGATAGAGGACTTGAAACTCCTTTACAGGGCTTATGTTTCAGATGCTTTGTCTGGTGGGCGCATGGAAGATAATAAGGTAAATGGGCATGGCAATTGATATGAAATGTGAACTTGTTAAGGCCCCGTTTGGGTAGTTTTTTTCTTTAAAATTTCAAATTTATAAAAATAAAAACTAGCTTTGATTTTAAGTTTTCAAATTTATATAAACATTGTTTTGGTTTCTAAATATAAAACATTGATCTCACTAAAATACTTCCTTGGACACCAAAGATCGATGGCCAATGACCTATGGTTGGAGGTGGCGATTGGTTATTGGGAGTTGGAGCCTTGAGGTGACAGCTAGTGCCGGTGGTCGGAGATGGTTACCAGTGATATGTGATTTGAGGTGGTATCTGATGATTGACAGTCGGAGGTGGTGGCCGATGGTTGACAACTGGAGGTGGTGGTGGTGACATCAAGTGATGAGTTTGAATAAAAAACAAACAGCAAACTCAACCAAATTTTACTGTTTTTTAAATTGGGTAAAAACTGTTTAGAAAATAATTAAAAAATCAAATCAGAATCATTTTTTCCAAATGCATTTCTGTTTTGAAAATACATTTCAAAGTCAAAACCTATAAAATCAAGACCAATCTAAACATGGCTTAACATGTCTTTTCTTGATAACTAATTTATTGGATATGAATCGTGAACCTGTTGAGTTGTCTTTTTCTTAATAAACTAATTTATTTTGAAGTTGAGTTTGGGTCAGTATTTTCTACATGTCTATTCTGATTAAATAATTTTTTCCTAAAAAACTGAGTATTCATCAGCTATTTATTATTTGGACAAAATGAATGGTGCGGTGGTAGTATGACTGTTTTGATGATCTATACTTATAGCTTCAATTTGGCTGTCAACACTTCCCATGGGTTATTGGGTTTAATTGATATTCAAGCCTAGCAGTTTAGCCTTAATGGTCATACTTTATTGTCTCTTATGTTTTATCTTTCTTTTTTATATATAGTACCAAACTACCAATCAGTGTTGTTAAGTGGCAGCGCAATAACGGTATTATAACATAGTAGTGTCGACCGCCTGTGATCCATTTTCCCCGTTTTGGTGATTTGTAATCAGTTTCCGCCATGACAGTTATGTTGTGGCGGTTACGACATTCTTGGCGGACAGGGCGAGTTATCAGGCTTATTTGCAACAATGGGCTCATGTCAACCTGAACCTGCATGAACCCAACTCGGAGTCTCTTTAATATCTCCTCTTCTTTGCGTCGCATGCACCTTGGTGTTGTGACGGTAACATCCATGTTCATGGAGTTTGCAGTTGAACTTGAGGTGTTTGGACAAAGGTAGAAAATGACCATCCTATTGTCAGATTATTAAAAAAAAATAGGGGTGAAACAGTGTCGGTTTTACTTAAACAGAGGTTTTTTTATTAAAAAAACTCATAAGTAAACGATGTGTTTTACTTTATGAGTTTATCTCCTTTGTAAGTGAGAACGAGAAAGCAGAAAGCCAGTAACCCCTCTCCCGTGCACATTGATGACTATTCCCACTCGTCTTGCCTTCTCCCCTCCTCTCAAGCCCAACGGTGGTGCTTCCGATGGTGATTTAGACAAAGTTCAGGAGCCACCTGCAGACCTTTCATTCTTCTTTTTCTTCCCACCTTTTTATTTATTTTTAAGCTTAATCAATCATGGCTTCACCCACTGGTCAGTCATCCTCTCATCCCATTACGCCAACAACATCGAATGGGTTGGTGAAACCTTTCAAGTCCTTTTTGGGAAACTTTATTTTAAATCTTAGTTATGAATGCATTTAAGACATTTTGTGATAACAGTTATTAAATTATGAATTTCAAATTGTTATACTGAGTTTTTTAGTATATATATATATATATTTGTTATTTCCTGTTATTTTAATAATATTTTATATTTATATATATATATATATATATTTATTTTTATTTTTTTTTTCTGCCATGAGGTCCTTTGTAGACTGCCATGGTGGTATGGTGCATAAAGGTGCTTGCTGCCATCTAACCTTATTGACAACCTTGGTACTAATCCATGATTGAACACATTTAGTGCATGCTACCATATCCTTATTGCTCTTATTCTTATTTTCAATATTTCAGCTAGGCTGCATTTATTTAGTACAAGGTAATTGTTCACTGTTTCAAGACTACTGGATATTTACTTATTGGAGCATTCTGTTATAAAACAATGTCGTGGCTCTGGTTCCTATGCTTAACACTAACACTTAAAGCTTTTAGGTTGGGTAGTTTGTAGACTGTTAAGATGCACTAACAAAGATTCCCCCTTGTCACAACATGTCAAAAACCATGATATCCATCACTACAAAGAGATGTTATTATTGATATGTGATATGAAACTTGACCTGTCAAAACACTATTTTTTTATAATATAAACCATTACATTTTAAATATATTTATTATTTGATCCAGCTTGCTGCACTAAATCAGTTAAGAAATATATTTGGACTGGGAAAACGTGAAGCCGAAGCCATTTCACTTGATGTTACGGCAAAGGCATATCGCAAACGACTTGCACAGGCTGCTGCTGATGGTGAGCTAGACATGGCAGATAGCAAAGCAGCTTTCCTTCAAAATCTATGTGATGAACTTCATTTTGATCCACAAAAGGCCAGTGAACTTCATGACGGTAAAACTTGTCATGTTTACAGTTAGTTGGAAGTTGACCATATTTGATGCCTGAATTATGACATTTATGTCCTGTTAGTTTATATTTATTTGCAATTGTTTAAATCTTAGGTTTTTAACTTGTAAGTTGTAATGTAATATAATTTCTGCTTTCTCAGTTGTTGACATGGTCAGTTTTTTACATGATATGAGTGTTATCATTTTTTATATTATATTTATTTAGTCATAACATAGTCTAATGATAGTTTCTTATTGTTAAGAAATTTATCGTCAAAAGCTTCAGAAATGTGTTGCTGATGGGGAGCTCAATGATGAGGATGTTGCTGCTTTGTTGAGGTTGCGTGTAATGCTCTGCATTCCTCAGCAGACTGTTGAAGCAGCTCATTCAGATATCTGTGGCAGTTTGTTTGAAAAGGTAGTTAACGTTTCATTTTTCATATCTATCTGTTGGTTCTTCATAGTTCATAGGTGTCAAATTGGTGAAATTACAATATTTCCTGGTAAGCAGAAGTAGTTGATATGTCAAGTAGAGTGGCTTGTTGCTTGTAGCATAGACTGGATCCAAAAATGGTATTAGCAAGATAGCAGATGGTGGGATAACTGCCATGTTGAATTTTTTATATAGCACTGCTACAGCAACCACTATAGCAACAAGGCAGCTCTGCACCGCTCTGCTTCCATGGTGTGCTATAGTGCACTATTTAAAAACCTCGGTTGTAGGAGGCATAGAAGGGTTTCACTCAGAGTATTCATGTTTCCAACCATCCATTTCTCAATTGTGGATGTGTTTTGGCTTTGGAGGCTCTTTTTCTTCTGTCTGTTTATTCTACCTGATACTTGGTAGCATGGAGATGGAGATCAAAGTTATATCTATATTGCATTTTTTATCTTACATGAAAGATGCACCGTCCTAGTATCTCTACTTGCTAGGATTTGTCTCTGATTTCTAAAATAGGGTATCAACTGGAATATTGTTAGTATGAACTTCTTGAAATTTATTTAGGCTATCTTTTCACTTTATAGACCTGTATCTAGTTACTAGTAATTCTGTTTGTTAGTTTGATTATCTTATATTGAAGTTGTACAAGTGTTGAACACTTAGTTGATGACATATGTGAAGAAATGGGTCGGTTCCTTTTATTTTGCTATATCATGATACTGTTTCAATCTCTGTGAAAGATGTTCAAAATTTTATTGTGTTATTACTAATTCCTTTTTCTTCTTTAATAGGTTGTCAAGGATGCAATTGCATCAGGGGTTGATGGATATGATGCTGAAATCCAGAAATCAGTAAGAAAAGCTGCACATGGCTTGCGGCTTACTAGGGAGGTTGCTATGTCCATTGCAAGCAAGGCGGTGAGTATCAAGTTATCAAGAAACTGCATGCCCATTCATAAAGATTTGAATAGGCTTAGATTTCGCTCTAATGTTTTTTGACTTTACAGGTTAGGAAGATATTTATTAATTACATAAAGCGCACACGGGCAGCTGGAAATCGTACAGAGTCTGCAAAAGAACTAAAGAAGATGATAGCTTTCAACACCTTAGTTGTAACCAAGTTGGTGGAGGACATTAAAGGAGAGTCAACTGATATTTCAACAGAAGAACCTGTGAAAGAGGACAGTACACCAACTGAAGATGAAGAATGGGATTCACTTCAGACACTCAAGAAAATAAGACCAAACAAAGAACTTACAGAAAAGTTGGGAAAACCTGGTCAGACAGAAATTACTCTTAAAGATGATCTTACTGAAAGGGATAGGACTGATCTTTACAAGACATATTTACTTTTCTGTCTAACTGGTGAAGTGACAAGGGTTCCATTTGGTGCTCAGATCACTACAAAGAAGGATGATTCTGAGTATCTTCTTCTTAATCAGCTTGGTGGGATCCTGGGATTGAGTGGTACTGAAATAGTGGAAGTGCACAGGAGTCTAGCGGAGCAAGCTTTTAGGCAACAAGCTGAGGTAATTTTAGCTGATGGGCAGTTGACAAAGGCCAGGGTGGAGCAGCTTGGTAACCTCCAGAAGCAAGTAGGCTTACCTCAAGAATATGCTCAGAAAATAATCAAGAGTAT
This sequence comes from Psophocarpus tetragonolobus, assembly GCA_037954015.1. Taxonomy (NCBI): domain Eukaryota; kingdom Viridiplantae; phylum Streptophyta; class Magnoliopsida; order Fabales; family Fabaceae; genus Psophocarpus; species Psophocarpus tetragonolobus. Next base: position 35,629,467 of record CM075695.1, read on the forward strand.
AACCACTACAAAAATGGCAGCTGCCATTGAAACTGCTGTAACTCAAGGAAGGCTCAATATGAAGCAGATTAGAGAACTTAAGGAAGCAGATGTTGATTTAGACAGTATGATATCTGAGAACTTGAGAGAGACCCTCTTCAAAAAGACCGTTGATGATATTTTCTCATCTGGTACTGGGGAGTTTGACAATGAGGAAGTGTATGAAAAAATCCCATCAGATCTCAACATTAATAAAGAGAAAGCAAGAGGGGTTGTTTACGAGCTTGCCAAAAGTAGACTATCCAACTCACTGGTTCAGGCTGTGTCACTGCTAAGACAGAGAAATCGCCAGGGAGTGGTAAGTAACATTCAAAGCTTCTTGTTTGCTCAGTGCTTGTTTGAGTTCTTGTTGGATTATCTAAAATTATGTTGAAATTCTAGTTAATGTATTTTAAGTTTAAACATTTTTAGATAGCTTTTATGTTAGAGATAAAAGAATTTATATCAAGATTTAATACTTTCTTTCAGAATAAAACAACAAAATGTAAATCATTTAACTTCAAAATATCCTAAAACACTTGATCAAACCTGGTTTAATTGCTTCTTGCGTTTTGTGCAGGTTTCTTCCCTCAATGATTTGCTGGCTTGTGACAAAGCAGTACCCTCACAGCCACTTTCATGGGAAGTACCGGAGGAGCTTGCAGATCTATACACCATATACTTGAAGTGTGATCCAATTCCTGAGAATTTGTCTCGCTTGCAGTATCTGTTGGGTATAAATGATTCAACCGCTGCTACTCTCAGGGAGATGGGAGATAGATTGCTCAATACTACTGCAGAGGAAGAGAAGTTTGTATTCTAGTTTTGTGATAAAAACGTTTGGCATTAGGCATACTGGAGAGGCTTCAAGCCCCCTTCATTTTGTCATTTTTAATTTGCCATTTTGTTTAACGGTAGTAGAAAGAGAATATCACGATGTATAATCTTTGGAATAGAGATGAGTCCAGTGTTGAAATCTTAGATAATTTTTATTTAGACAGGTGAATTAATCAATTGCTATTTTGTATGAATGAAATAAGTTCTTACAATGGTGGGGAATTTTTTCCACAGAATTAGTGTATTTGGAAATTTGTTGAGCTTCCTATTGTGCATTTTCAAGGCAATATTTCATCCTTAACGGATATAGAACAGGTGAATATTAGACAGCCTTACGATAAGATATATTCTGGTTTTTTATTGGGTTTAAAACTCAGTTTTGAGCAAATCCCGTGGGGTTACTTCGGAAAGTGAGCATATGATTAATAGAGACTGGATAATAAAGATTACACATACTTGTTTGCGAAGCTGATACTTTAGCTAATTTGGTGTCCAAGCTTCGGGATAAGGTAGATCTGTCTTGTTTGCTTCCACTGTTCCAATAACTTGTTTAGGGTTGTGCAGATAGTAAACACTTTGTTAGTAAAATTTGTTTAGGCAGTGTTTTCTCAAAATAATTTTTAAAAGCAGATTTTAAAAATTAAAAAACAGAAATAACTGAAAATAGTTTTATTTTTTAGTTTTCTGTTTTTTTTTTTAAAAATTGTGTATTTTATGTTTTTCATTAATAAAATTTTAATAAATATAAGCAAATTTTTCTGTTTTTATATCTAAAAAATAATATTAAACAAATTAAGTACTTCGTCTTCGTGATAACCCAAGCTTCTTCCTCTTTATTAATCCCTCAGATGTTCCAACTGTTATTAACCCGAGTGAAATTTTTAACACCAGAATTCAAATGAAAATCTAACATAAGAGGATTCAGTCTCCCAATAAATTAATAATGTTGACTTTCTGTAATTTGTTTATATTACATAGGATGTTTTGTTTTTTAGAAAGAGAGATATAGAGAAAATAGTTTATTTTTTTTTTATTTTTTATCAATTTCTCTCATATCAAACAATTTTATCTCATTTTTTCCCTCCGCCATTTCTCTCCTTGGAACCAAATAAAACATAAGTGTACATAATACATTATTGACTAAATACAGGGAAGATGAAAATGCCGAAAGAAACTAAATCAATTTATTTGATTTTTTCTTTCATTTAATTAATGTTAATGGAAAAAATTTAAATAATTATTTTTTCACTTTTTTTTGTTCTAAATATTGATTTATGTATAGACACTCCAAAAATATATTTAAAAAATAATTCAAAACATTAAAAAATATAAAACATTGTTTTAAAATAAACTAGCTATAAGGTCCTAAATTTCCTTCAGGATACTACTTGAGACTTACAACATAAAAAACAATTAATATAGTTGTTAGTCAAACTTATCTAGGAGGGGGCTTATCCAAAGTTAATTAACAACACATTCCTTTTTAGTTTTTATTAATTTTTATTTTTCTTTGTTTGAAAGGTACATATACACATACGAACTTAAAGGTTAAAACTTGAGTATAGTTTCAAATTAACATGGATCTTAAAAGCTTTAGTGGGGTGTTAGCATAATGGAATAAGGAGTACTGGAGTAGGTATTCTTGCATATATAGACAAATTTTAATGAAATATAACTTCATTGCCTAATGATTAATACAGCTAAATATTATTTTCAGCATTGCAGGTAACTATCCAAAAGAGAGTCAAAAGGTTGGATCCACTCTAATAAAGCTTTAACAACATATCTCAGTCAAATGTGTTTATGTTACTAATTAACCTCTGATTATTGATTAATTAAGTATTACTATTATTATGTCTTTTCTTTTAAAAAAGCTATGTCATTAAGTAATAATTTGTCACAATTATCTCCAACTCTTGGTTTTAGAGTTGACTTTTGCACTACAGTTCTCACCTGCTTACTCTCAGTCTCACAATACATGTCCTCTACTTTTGGGAATTATTATTATTATATATTGAGAGAGAGAATAATAGACACTTGGAAGTTGGAAGTCATAGTTGAAATTAACACTTGGGGATGTTAACATTAATAGGTTTGGCGGGTTTGCAGAACTTGGTTTCCAACTTTCTCTAATAATTTTGTTGACCAGTTTGATTCCTTTTATAGCATGTTCACACTCCAAGCTACCCATTAATTTAGTACTCAATATTCCTCTTATTAATTTGTAAGTGAATGTAGTATGCAGCTGGTAAGAGACCATCTACTTCTCTCTTATTATACGCTTATGTTTAGATACAATTTTTCAGAGATATTTCTACAAATTAAATAAAATTAATTTTTCATAAGTTAATTACCTTATGTATTAGATAATCGGTAGAAACTCTCTCATATAATTTATCTAAAAATATTTTTAACTTCGTATAATAATATTAGCTTATGAAGAAGCTTATCCAAATATTAGTTAAGTTTTTTTCTTCCTTCTTTATACAAGCTTATCCATATCAATCCTAAGTGTTATTTTGTTCTCATATATACATCTCTCCTGACGAAGTTACTTGCAATACCTATTTTGACACTCAATGCAACATAAAGCAGATATTAGTTAATAAATACATGATAAATCAACAACAACATATATCTTGATATTTAGGACTCAACTATTAGTGTACAATTTATAATCAACTTTTATATTATATCTCAACTTCACTCTCAAATTAGGCAAATTAAATACGTTTTCTCTTCTTTCTTAGGGAGGAACATTTCACACACTATTTTTATAACTAGTAAAATAAATATATTTAATTTTTTAACCACCTTAAATTATATTTATTTTTACCTTTGTTTATTATATTTATTTCAATTTAAAAAAATCAAATATTACAATATAAATTAGTCATTAATATAATGAAAGTTTATTATATTATAAAATATATATTTAAAAATTATACATTATACATTATAAATTTTAATTATATAAAAAATATTTATATTTATTTTATACAATGCCTATACAAAATTACTAGTTTCATATGAAATATGAATCAAATGTATTTTAAAATATAAGCTTGAAGTAACAGAGAAAACTATTGATATACACAACTTGACAATTATTTGTGAGAGATGATACAATGTGGCTAAGTTCTTTAATTGAATGTGTGTTTTTAACAACAAGAAAAAAAAAACAGAAAAGACAATATATAGTGACGTACAAAAAATATATAGTGACGTACTTCCGCATTCATATATTGTTTATTGTAATTATTTTACATAGTTTCACCATTTTGAATATAAAAATCGCATAGATTTGGGAATTTCAATGAGGAATCCCCATTGGATTAATAATGACTCTCAAGTCCTTCCAAATAAGAAATCTTATATTTACTTTGATTCTTAATTTTATTCATACTGAAAACCTCGCGCGCATAGTATTCAGTTTTATACGTGCTATAGTATTCAGTTTTGTTTTCTTAATTAGAATACAATTTTACTTGGTAAAGACAAAAAGATTTGTATTAAAAGATTGTGTATATTATCAAGATAAAATTCTAATGAATTTGATGGAGTACAACATATATAACATTTATTAAACTGTTGTAAACATCCTTTGCAGCTGGAAACAGCAATTGAGAAAGATAAAATTACTCTTGCCCTAAAAACTTGGCATAATCTTTTCTAATGACTTGGATCACTAATGTCATATTCTAATAAATAAAAATTAAGATGAGCATAAAATAAAACAATTTTCTAATGCATGTTTAAGGCAAATTTTAACAATTATTAAAATTTTATTTTCAATGTAAATTTAAATATATTTAATATGTGAAGGAATCACTATTTAAAGAATGATTAAATATGAGTTTTAATACTAATTTATTTCTATTTTCAAGCCTATATTTTTCACTTTTATATTTTTTTTTTCCTTTCAGGATCTTCATCACTACCACTTTCATCATCACCGGTGTCATCATCACTACCATTGATATTGTCACAACCATCATCGTCATCACTACCACCATGGTGGTAGCAACGTTGATGGTGATGGTGGTGACGGTGGTGAAAATAAAAGTGAAAAAACCAAGGTTAAAAATGGAGTAAATTAGCATTAATAATCATATTAATACTTTTTAAATATAATCACTCTCTCATAATAAATACATTCAAAATTCATATTTTAATAACTATTAATATTTTAATAATTGTTAAAATATGGTTGGATACACATTAGAAAAATGGTAAACTAAGATGGGTTTGGCTAATCTATACACTAATGCATAGCATTAGAACTCTTAAATACAATTTTTAGTTAATCAATATTTTGAAAAAATATAAATATTTAAGTGATGTCTTCGTTATGATTAAAAATTATTTTAATTTTTTTTTTTATGATAACACTTTTTTATAGCACCAACCTTCCATTTCCAGCTTCTTATTTTTTCTTTTTTCCTTTTTCTTCCCTTCCCCCCCCCCCCCCCCCATATAAAATAAATAAAAATTAAACAAAGGATAATATAATTAAATGTATTGGTTAAAATAAAAATACTAATTAATTAATTTTGACAAGATTTTTTACTCTAAATATTAAATTAATCAAGCTAATTAGCAACGAGATGGAAATTGATTAATATAAGATACAAAGTATTTAATAATAATAACAACAATAATAGAAATTGATTGTTATTATTATTATTATTATAATAATAATAATAGTAGAAGCAGTAGAAGATAGTAGAAAAAGTCCAGTAAAAAAACTAAGAAAATGGTAAAATTATTACAAACATGTGTATTTAGGACGAAATTTATTTTGTACCATTTATCATTTTTCTTAAGAGAAATATTAATAAAACACTTTATATATATATATATATATATATATATATATATATATATATATATATATATATATATATATATATATATATATATAGACTGAATTTTATGTATGTGTCACTTGAAAGAATGAATACAAATTTTAGTGAAAGTCACTTAAAAACCTTGTAGTTAATATTAATCAATATAAAAAATATATCATGGCTAGAATTGATACCACATGCCTTAGTGTTGATGTTAAGGTAGAAAATCAGACCTAAAAAGACTGAATTAAATACATAATAATGAAAGTAATAGAGCTTACAACCTAATCCAACATTTTGCCATAAAAGTCCAATCTTAAGACTATGGAGGAAAAAGTGAAGGAATATTTGACTACAAATCTAATTTGGTAAGCATTATAACTACTCTACAATACATTCATGAAGATTAGGCAACAGTCCAAGCGTGCTGGACCCAACTAGCTTCAATTCATCATATACTGGACTTTCAAAATCTGTATGTCAATCACGAATCAAATAATTGTAACTTGTTAATGCTTTTTTATCTTAATTTTTTATTGGAATGTTAATGAGAGGGCTGGGATTCTTACCTTAGACATTTAGTCTGCGTTTGGATATATTTAGAATTCAAAGTCGAGTTGGGTTATTAATAATAATAATAAAAAAAGTCTATTGCATCTTTTAATTCAGTGGAATTTTGAGTCAATTTTTCTTTCAATTGAATTTGAAGAAAAAAGTATTAAATATGTTATCACAATTTTTGAGAAAAAACTAACTGAAATTATTAAATTTTTAAAAGTTAAAACAAACATGCTCTTAGACCTAGACACATAAAAAAGTTTTATGTTGTGAGAACAATATTCTTATACATAAATTAGTGGGAACAAATTTATAATATAGATTCCTTTTTTATACTGTATTTAAAAATGTGGAAACAATTTAAAATCACACATGTATATTACTTACGAAAAAAAAAAATTAAGTTAGTGAGATAACTACCCCCATAACTTCTTATGTAGATTCTTTCAGTGAAATACTTTTTTTATCAGTTTACTATAACATCTTTCTTATTATATATAAAGATATTATTATTATTATTTAATTATGTTATAGATAGTAAATATCCAATAATTTTTCAATAACTAAACTCGATTAGTAAAAAAATCTGATTAGTCAGATGTTTCTTTCCAACTATGTTTTATTTACAAGACATAAATCTAAAACTTACATAAAATATCAGAAGCCAATTTCTTTTCAATCAATGCGATGTTGGTTAAATACATTAAAATATATTATTGCACTCGAACTTTTAGCGAAAAAAAATAAAATAGTTTAGTGGTAAAGCATCTCCTATCTTAATTTCTTTCCAACTATATATTCAGATGTTTCTTTCCAACTATGTTTTATTTACAAGACATAAATCTAAAACTTACATAAAATATCAGAAGCCAATTTCTTTTCAATCAATGCGATGTTGGTTAAATACATTAAAATATATTATTGCACTCGAACTTTTAGCGAAAAAAAATAAAATAGTTTAGTGGTAAAGCATCTCCTATCTTAATTTCTTGTAAAAAAATGAACACTTTTAGCAGTTTTCTTTTTCTACATGTGACTGTTAGAGTTATGTGCATTATCTAAAATAGCTGGCTGGTGTTTATATTCTAAGTCGTGTGTGATCAAAGATGGATAAAGAGATTAGAGAAAGTTGTGTCGATTAACATATGGTCAGTTCAATCGGCTGGTCCTACCTGGTCGGAACAAACATGTTCCTAACCGTAGCCATAGATAATTGCTCCATAGGGTCGAAAATGAGAGTGTTAGAATTGTTAATATTTCTCTTACCAAAAATGAGAGTGGATCATAATTAACCATGGACAATTGCTCGTTGGGTCAAAAACGGAGTGCGCGTGGCTTACTATAAATAAAGCTTAAGGAGCAGTGTTTGGCTCACAAGTGCAAAGACACAAGCACCAACATTAACTAGGTGTTTAACTTACTAAACAATATGGCCTTTCACTCCCGTGGTCACATATTTTCTGTCTTCATATTGTTTTGCATGTTTGCTATGGCCTCTTCTGAGCTAACTTCAAATTGCTATGCATCAACATGTCCCTTAGCCCTCTCTATCATCAGATCCGCAGTGATCAGTGCAGTTGCCAAAGAACACCGCATGGGAGCCTCCTTACTCCGTCTTCATTTCCATGACTGTTTTGTCAATGCACGTTTCCCTTCCTTCCTACACCTTCATCTCTCTCATCATTTTCAATTCTTCTCATTCATATATGTTCAAATTTTGAACAATATATTGGCACCATGCATTTTTAATTAGTTGTATATATCCTTTCAAAATGTAAGTAGAGAAGCCTATATAGATTTGATTTTGTTTAAAGTGATGGATTTATTCAGAAAAAAAAATAAAAATAAAATAAGACATGTCTATCTTCAGTGAGAAAATCATGAAGAAAGGTTTTAATAATTTGATTTATTTTGCATCTGTTTAGAGTTTGATTTATTTATCTATAAGAGCCAAACTATAACACTATCCATGTTCTTATTCTTTTATAGTAGGCACTAGGCATTTTTGTCATAAGTTATTTATCAATAAATTATATATCAAGCTACCTGCTAAAAGTGTGTATTACAAAACACTGTCTTTCGTCATGTGTGTACGTGTAAGTAAGTAATCATGCACCATGCATGATTCTTGTTTTCTGGTCTAACCTGACATGCATGCATCCAGTCCTTGGTAATTATGAGTGTGGATTTTAAATTCAAAATTCTTTTTGTGAGTGGAAAAAAAGAAAATTGTTAGGCGCGCGTAGTGGTTGAAAGTTAATCGAATTTAATTAACCATGCATGGAAATAAAAGTTGACATGCATGTTCAGTCTAAGCAGATAAGATTCTTATACCTTCCTATAGCTACATTGCTTTGTCAAATTAGCTTAATCTCTTAGATTAGTTAAAATGTTTCTTTACATCTTAGAGCTGTCATGGAAATAGAGTTAATTAGTATGCGTTTAATGTACATCAGGGACATATTAAATTAACTGCATTTTAATCTTTATGATATATATTAATTGATTAATTTGTTACGGATACAACTTGTAGGGATGTGATGCCTCTGTTCTGTTAGATGATACTTCCACCTTTACCGGAGAGAAGTCAGCTGGTGCAAATGTGAATTCTCTCAGAGGTTTTGAAGTAATTGATGACATCAAAACCAAAGTGGAGGCTGTTTGCCCTGGAGTTGTTTCTTGTGCAGATATTGTAGCTATTGCTGCCCGTGATTCCGTTGTTGCAGTAAGTTTAATGTCATAATAAATATGAACAGATAAATTCCAAAATAATAAACAAGTCAATATATAGTATAAGAGTTTAATTGTATACATTTTTACACTATAAGTTAATTATGACTTTTCGTTTATGTGACTTTTAAAGTAATAATGAGTAAAATCAACAAACTTAGTGGGTTGTGATTGAATGTTAGTGTAAAAATCTTTAAACTAACGTATATACCAATTAAACTAATAGTATAATTCTATTTGTACATATTTGTTTTTTATTGTAACACTTACACTATCTTTTAGAGCTCTTGTAGTCTGTAAAATTTCATTACTTTCGCTTACTCATATTATGAACAAAATAACATGAATGATTTTAGAATAATAATATTCTCACTACACTTTTTTTATCTCTTTTATGTAATTATGTTAATAAGTAAAAATAGAAAGACTCGGGATTTTTTATTTAACACTTCCATTTACACAAGATATACTTGAACTTGAAGAGTAGTGAGGCTCAGATTCTAATGATTATTTCAACCAATTATATAGTGTTACATAATAAACTAATTAAGTAATTATTCCAAAAAGCTTAAAGTAGTAGGTAAATTTACATAAAACAGTGTTATATCTAACAATTGACTAATGACTGGTATGTTTTTGGGTATTTGTATCTCAGTTAGGAGGTCCATCATGGAATGTTGGGTTAGGCAGAAGAGATTCAACCACGGCAAGTAAAGATGCTGCCACTAAGGATATTCCATCCCCACTAATGGATCTCAGTGCCCTCATATCCGCTTTTGCAAACAAGGGATTTAATGCCAAGGAAATGGTGGCCCTGGCAGGTAAATTAGAACTACTTTGAAGGATCTCTTAAATTATTACTTAACGACATTCACTAGACTTAGCTTAATTAATTAATTGCATTCATATAAATGGAGTTGTAAGGTTGTTACATTAAGAGAGTCCACATGTTGAGAAGCGAAAGGAAACGTCAGTGAGTTTGAATTCATCTAATATTTTTTCTATAAAAACAAATCACATTCGTATAAGTAAGATTCTGTCATCGATATTACTACATATGAATCATTTGTCATCTAATTATTTTTTCCTGTTTCTAAATTTAATGCATATGTAGGAGCTCATACAACGGGACAAGCTAGGTGTCAACTATTCAGAGGCAGGGTTTATAATGAAACCAGCATTGAGTCAAACTTTGCAACATCTCTCAAGTCAAACTGTCCTAGCACTGGTGGTGATAGCAACCTTTCGCCACTTGATGTCACCACAAATGTTCTATTTGACAATGCTTATTTCAAGAATCTGATCAACAATAAGGGGCTTCTACATTCTGATCAACAGTTGTTTAGTGGTGGTTCTACAGATTCTCAGGTCACTGCCTATAGCAACGACCCTTCAGCTTTCTATGCAGACTTTGCCAGTGCCATGGTGAAAATGGGAAACCTTAGCCCCTTAACTGGGACAAGTGGTCAGATTCGTACTAATTGCCGCAAGGTTAATTAACAAGTTAATTAGAAAATATGATGAGCAAACAACATGCTCATTTACTCACAACTCACAATATATATGACCTTTTATGTATTATGGTATTTCCTAGTGTGTGTTGCTTAGTGATAATAATCTCATAATTGAAGTGTAAGGTGTTGAGGTTAGAAGCTTTAGTCCTCTCAAAATAGAGGGGAATAAAGGAAACTGGTGTATTGAAATTCTGGGTTTGTTAATTGAAGTCTTGTATCATCATAAGCAGGCAGAAAATTTCAAATCCATATAATTTATGTACTAGTAGTATTATTTATACCAACATAATGCATCACGTGTGCCTAACTATATACCATAGGAAAAAACTTAACAAGACAATCACTCCAAGCAGCTGAAAATGCAGAACGGCTTATTATGTTATTCTTTGCAATTCCAAGTTAATTAATTATCTGAAGTACATGAAACCTTAATAAAATCTATAGGTATATGTGGTAATGTTGAATAGCTTGAGAAATATGTGCTCTCTCTGTTGACTCTGTTTTCTGCAAGGTCATTACTGGTGTTCTTTTTAATGAATTCTGTTTGTTGTTTCCTAATAAAAAATAAAATATCAGTACATGAAACACTGCCTTTGCCAATGATTTCTAAACTGTTTGTTTATCTTCAATCAATATTTTGATAAGGGGATCTTCTTCCAGGTAAGTCAGTGGAATAACTGATCCATTAATTATAATTTATAACATAGCTGTGTTGATAAACATAGTATATTTTGATAGCTGTTAGAGATATAATCCCTTTAATTCTAATTGAACAGCTTAAAATTTTGAAATAAATAAGTCGTAACTAGGTTTAGGAGTGTCAACAGAAATGAATCCTTATGTGAAAACACCGCTCTTAGCATTCCTTCTGTACTGTGAGATCTCTCTACTCTCAAATTACATATCTTGTCTAAATTTTATTGAATAATAACTTAGTTAAATCACCTAAATGTAATTAGTGGCACACATTGATGTAGTGTGTCATGGTTAGGGGATGCGTACATGTAACAGGTTTTAAATCTTTTATTTTAAAGAATCATAATTAAAGAAGAAATTTGAGTCTGATCTACGAAACTCATAGATTTTATAAATTAAATCTGCGAAACTCAGGGTCTTTGTTCATAATCTAATTAAAGGGATAAAATTATCATTTAGACTATTAGTTTATTAATGTTATAATTTTTTTGTTGTAAATTATGATATTTTACACTTTTAATATTAAAAATATTTAATGTTTTAGATTATTATAAATAATTATATAAGTTTGAGTATGATATATTATAATTTAGTTAGTTTAAAAAATATTAGATATTTTTTTTTAATTATTTTTAAAAAAATATATATGTATGTGTAGCTCTACGAACCAATCTATTAAGTCCGTAGAATTCGTAGACCAAGTACAAACTCTAAAAAAAAGTCTATTTATTTCAGTATATTATATTTATTCAACCCGTTTAAAATGTGAGTTTCTTTGGTCGAGCTTAAATGAGCTAGCTGATTCATTTATCCATTCTAGATATTGTTTGTTATACTTTACTAATTAATATTTTAAAAATTATATAAACGAGAAGTGATGGTTTGACTTCAATATAAAGTGTTAGCTCTTTTAATTGTGAATAGTAAGTAAACTCTTTTCAGTAATATGAATACTTCAATGTAAACTAGTACTAGTAACACTTTTGATTGTAATTACAACTGAAACATATACATTTTGATATAAACACTTCCAAGGCACAAGGCAATTGATCTCACAAGGAAACACATGTTATTTGAACCAAAAGTCTTATAGCAACGTATTTTGCGTTTACAGACCATGTTGGTTCTTACACTTCACGGCTCCTTATTTGAACCAAGTCTTATTGTCAACATTAATAAACAGCAGTTTAAGATAAAGTATAGAGATTATAAAATTTGGCACACGACTTTGTATTAAACAGTTGCTCGAATCATTATCCTTCTTTTGTTGTGATCAAGACTTGAATATTATGCAGTGCTAGTAATTGATTTTTCTACTATTATACCTGATCTCTCCCTCATTCCCAGTAAGAGGCTTGAAGTTACCCAACTTAACCATGGAAAGCCCAAAGTCTTTGGCAAAGGCATAAGGGTCATTGTTATATAGCTGCACCAATATATCACTTTCACCACCATCACCCTTGAATAGCTCTTGATCAGAATGGAGGAGACCCTTTTTATGCAACAAAGCCTTGTAGTATGTGGTGTCAAATTGTGAAGGAGTAGCATCCAATGGTGCTAAAGCAGTGTCTCCACCACTTGGAGGGCATGAGTGATGCAAAGAAGCACCAAATTTGGGGTTTATGTTGGTGTCATTGAAGATCCTGTCTTTGAAGTTAACGCACTTTGCTAATCCAATGGGGTGAGCTCCAGAGAGGACCACTAGATCCTTGAGGTCCAGACCATGAGATTGGAAACTAGCAAGAAGCTGTGGGAAGCGGAAGAATGGAGGAGGAAGATTGGTATTTGCTGCATCTCTGCTTGCATATCTTGCATCTCTTCTGCCAACTAACACTTGGTACCAATACTGTGGACCCCCAACTGTTAATTAACACATCATGCAAAATTTGTTATTTTTCATTTTTTAACATTTATGCTAATCAACACTCTAACTCAAGCTGAAATTCACATAGGTTTTACTAGTTTATAATAGAGCCTTAAATAGTGTGTTGGGAGCATTTTTTTTTAATTAAAAGAATTTACTGGATATGTATTTCTAGTTTAAAACATTTTTATATTTTTACCGATCATTTATTATTTGTAAAACTTTTAAAATATTTATTGTAATAATCAATAAAATTATCATAAATATATACTTAAATGTCATTGCAATTTATACTTATATATGTTTAACCTATTTTCTTAATTAAAATTATTGTATGATTCGGATCAAAATATATCTATGGTCCTAACAAAGCTAACAGTTGAGTTTTTCAAGTTCAATTATGTAAAAATTTAAGTTAACCAATACATAATAATAATAATAATAATAATAATAATAATAATAATAATAATAATAATAATAATAATAATTTTTTAAGCACAAGCTACTTTTTATAATTTCTCTTTTTCACGTTAAATTTAAACATATAAATAGTCTTTTTATTATAAATTGAAGGTCGATTATTAATGTGTTAAGAATTCTCAGTGACATATATCGCTATCTCTTCTCTTCACATGAAAACTTTTATCTTTAAATTATCTTTATAACTCAGCAAGCAAGTAATAAATTTATGAAGAATAATGATGAAAGCTATGGATGAGACTCACTATGGCTACAGAGTCACGAGCTGCTACAATTAAGATATCTGCACATGATACTACAGGACCATTGCAAGCTTTGTCAACTGCTGCTTTGATTTCATCAACAACCTCAAACCCTCTTAGTGAATTAATGTTTGGAAGTCCAGTCTTCTCTCCCAAGAAGAAAGGGGTGTCATCAAGCAGTACTGATCCATCACATCCCTGTAGTTTGTCCAAGTCCACATTTCAGCTTCATGGTATAATACTATATAGTCATCATTAGTTTATCATATACAGTTGGAAATTTTGTGATTTGGTTCTGACTTGTACCATACACATCATGCTACATCACTCTTGTTTCATTTTATAACTTTATTATAAGGAATAAAATACATTTTCTTCCAATAATAGTAAGATTTTTAGTTGTTTTTAGGTGATCATATTGTCTCTCTGTCTACATCTATATTTCTCTATATCCATTTGTATCCCTATCTATAAAAGGAGTTTTATAAAACTAGTTTAATAATTTGTATAAAAAACAATTTCATCTGTCCAATCATTCAATAATGACTAGTATGCAAGAGAGAGAAGGGAAGAAGCAGCACTACAAGAAAAGAGGCTAGCTATCTAAGATTAAATAGTATCCAAACCTACGAACTGCATATTTTGATACGAAAAATGAGATATAGTTACACACACTTGATATTTTCACTGGCTCTTAATTAATTTGTACTTATTTGAATGAGCTGAAAAAATAATTAGAAAGTTGGTGTTGATGCTAATCTGGGAAACTAGTATATATCATGAACATGCATGTGCAACTTACATTAACAAAGCAATCATGGAAATGCAAACGCAACAAGGATGCTCCTATGCGTTTTTCACGAATAATTGCTTGCTTAACAACAGACTTAATGATGGGCAAAGCCCTAGGACAAAGATTGTCATGGAAAGTAGGGGTGAGCTGAGCAAAAGTAGGGATCATAAATGTTGCTAAAGTGACCATAACAAGCACAAGGAAAGTTTGAGGATGAGAATCCATTGTGTTTGAGCTAATAATATAAGATATTATATTGTGTGATCCTATTCCTAGCTAGAGGTATGTAGGATTTATACATATGGGAGGGGAATTAAGTACATCAACTAAATCTTCATCCTAACTAACTAGCTTATTTCCTTGTTTGAATTATCTACATATATAATATTTTAGGTTGTAAGATACAGCCAAGTGATTTTGTGATCAGTACCGTTTCCCATAATAAAAATTGCACACAATTGCCTTACCAACTCTTAGATATAGACATTTTATTAAGAAAAACATGTTTTAATTATCCTAGCTAATCTCCAAAGAATGTTAAAAAATATTATGATGAAATCTGTGAGGAGATCCAATATGCTCCAATATATATAATTAAAAGTTTTTAATATATCAAATATATTTACATAAGAAATAGTGAAAATATTTTTTATTATTGTCAACATTAATTATATGTATAAAATTTTTAAATTAGAAATTTATGTAGTGAATATAATATTATCTTTTGAAAATTAAAAACTAAAAACATTTCAAAGAAACCATCTCTTTATTGCTGGATATCGGGCTTGGTGCTGGATATGGTGGGTGATATTTTTAATGAATCTAGGATAAACCTTTGTACCATAATAGAATTGGTGAAATGAATCTAACTTAACATCATAAAACCAATCTTTTAAGATAGATTTACATCTCAGTTATATTCTATTGTTTGACTATATCCCTAGTCGATAGAACTTGAATTTGTTTTCCAGTACACCCCTTATCAATAATCTCATTTCTCATTTTTAAGAAAAAAAATAACTTGTGCACTAGTAGTATAAAACAATTTTTTATAATTTTTTATCAATAGCCTAAAACAATTTGATACCATCTATATGTGCCAAAGGAGAATAAACACTAGGGAGATGGACAATCATGGAACATGGGCTTAATATATAAGAGAATATGACATTATCTTTAACCTAAAATCTTAAGGCATTAGATTTATGCTTTTTTCTTATTTATATATTACAAAACTTCTCAATTTCTACACAATGTGAGACTTCAACTTACATTTGTACTCTAACAATTTAAATAAGTGATTTTTCACAAAAAAGATTAAATAAATTTAGTCAATCTCATGATTTAATTAAAATTTGGAAGACATGCTCATAATTTAAAACTAGAGGGATAAAATGTAAAAAATTAGTAAAATAGAAGGACACAATGTAATTTTTAAGTAATGACTTTTTAAGTTGGTCACCCTTAAAAACATTTTGGTTTCGCCCTTGACTAATGGTCAATAATAGGTGTTCAATGATTGATGACTCAAGGTGATAGTTAGTAATCGAATGTTAGAGGTGAGTCAGGAATCTTGGTAAAAAATATTCAGGAAGTAAAAAAAAATATACTTTAAGAAAATTATAGTTTTTTTTATAAAAAAATTATGTATTTGTTAAAAAGGAAGAAAAAATTTTGGAGGAACAACAAAATAAAATAGATATATTAAAATATTACAATTTTTAAAAAAATATATATATTCACTAAAAAAGAGGGAAAACAGTTTAGGTAAGGGGCATAACTTCCGTGAGATCCTAAGAAGATCCACCACGGTGATGACAAAGGATGACTAATGAGGAGATGACAAGTACGGATGACAATTCATGTCTGCTCGTCTTCACCTCGATTTTGACAGGAAAAAATCTGTGTTGTTGGTTTTCGCCCCGTCCTCATCCCTGTCTCGTCTCGCTTCTATGTTAAACAAAATTTCATAAATATATTTTTAATCTCACGTAACTGTGTATACAAATCCACATCCCTGTGAACCATTAAAACTAAAAATATAATTAATAACTTAATATATAGTTAATTAATTAAATAATAAATTAAATATAATTAATAACTTAACATATAATTTATTTAATAAATTATAAGTAAGTTTAAATTTAAATTATAAAAATAATATAGATGGATACCCACAGGTATATCCAAACCCAAAATAACTGATGAAGATTGGGACGATGATTAAAATTTCATACTTGCCTCCTTAATTTATACCCACCTCCCCCTTGCCTGCACCTTCTAGGGATGGGGACGGCGATAGGGAGGGTCAAACCTGCCCTCATCCCACCCCATTGTCATCCCTAATGCCAAGTGATGAGTTTAAGTAAAAACAAAAACATAAATATCTCAATTAGAATTATGTTAAAAATAAATAAAAATAAAATTAAAATCATTTTATTGAACATATTTTTGTTTTCAAAATGAAAAATCACCCTCAACATAAGTGACAGTTTTTATATCACTAATTACTTTTGCAGTTTAAGAATGACTTTTTGAAAATAATCTAGTCAAGAGGAGTTCCACATAAGGTTCAAGTTTTGATTTAAAGACTAGTTAATGAGCGACTTCCTACTTGAAATAATTTGGCAATGGGGAGGATTATTCAACCTAGAGCGGACAAGTGTGTTTTGTGTTTAGGAGAGCCAAAAACTAGTAACCATTTCTTCTTTTCATGCCCACGGTTAGAGTTTGGAGTGCTCTTTGCAAATGGTGGGGTTGCTCGACGACACTAAAGGCTAAGACAAGACGACTCATAATAATTGGTCAACGGTAAAAAATATGCAAAGAAGGCTTTTTATTTGTGTGGTTTGCAAGCCTTTTATATATATAAAAGACTCGTAATAATTCAATTTTTTAAAATAAGGTTTCACATGTTATTATCCTTGATGTCCAACTCACTTTTTGAAAATAGAGTAAGATGGTACAATTAACTTCACACACACTTAGAGAATGGATTCTAAATCCATCATATTGTGTTCACTAAATATAAATTTAAAGATCGTGATTTATTAGGGGTTTAGAAATACTGCAATGTAAGGTTTGCTATACTGGAATTTAATTACTGCACTGTCCTCTAGACATTACTTCTACTTTACCGTGCTTTTTATTATTAATGAATTTTAGCTTATAAAAGAAATTTACTTTTGGAGTTTTGCCTCCATTGCAAAAAGAAGGTTGGCCGAGACTGGCGGCTGCTGTGGTAGTTAGCATATTGTATCACTAGACTTTCTAAGAGTATAAGGTTATACAATACACAGCACGCCATCTAAACTTTCATGTTTGCCTTCAAAAGGAATGTATAAAAAATGTCAGATCACAGAGAAACAATTCTAAAGAATAGTATTAGTCTTACTAGCTGTGAGATTTACTGCCTCTTAATAATTAATGTAAAATTCCAAACACTTTTTCTAAGTTTTAGATTTTTTTATATTTCAACTATTAATTATTATTGTGTTAGTTTTTACCCATTCCAACTCAGAACTTTCTTTTTCCATCTCTTTATTTTACTAATAAATCAACTCTATAATTTCATCTTCTTTAGAAATTATGCTCAGTTATATGAGGAACATCATTACTAAAACCTTAATTAATATGATTATGCAATGGCATGAAAGCAGCCTCAGCAGTTACTAGAAACACATTAAATAGACAGCATTCATTACCCAGCACAGGTTTGAGTTTTTTTTTTCGAAGTATTTTATTTTGAAGCATGTTTCTCAAATAATCGAATATGGCGGATGATTAAATTTTCACGACTGGACGGAGAGAATGGCGGAAGGGTGGACGGAGGTCAGGAGAAAAAAGGAGGTCAGGAGAAGAACGGATGTCAACGGCGGAAGGAAATCAGCAATGGATGAAAGGATGGGGGAGGGGTGTATAACTTCAGTTTTTTTCACGCATTTCCCAGAAGAGTATAGGGCAAAAGACATGTGGGAGATTTTCGGGAGATACGCTAAGGTTCACGACGTGGTAATCCCGACCAAGAGGAATAGGAGGGGACACCGATTTGGCTTCGCCAGATTCAGGGAAGTCGAGGATGAAAAAATGCTGGTGATTAAGCTGGATAGTATATTCATCGGACGGGAAAAACTGTGGGTTAACATACCACGGTATGCTCGAAAAACAGAGCACAGCCCGAGAAAGATGAATGTGGCAGGCAGGCAACAAGATAAAAAAAAATTTTTTCAGACGGAACTCAAAGGGAAACTGGGGCAATCCTATGCATCAGTAGTACGGACTAACGGGGATCCTAGTCATAACAAGGGAAGAGGACAAGCAGGAGGGACAGAATATGCGAATACGAAGCTGGTGTACACTGCATCGGGGGAAAAGGTGGCTCGGCTTCAGAAGGCTTATGTGGGAGAAGTCCGTAACAGAGGGATGGCTTTCAGGACGCAGATTTTCCTCATGAATCATGGAATCTACAATGTGAGCGCGACCCCTATAGGGGTAAACAAGGTTCTGCTGGAGGTGGAAGGACGCGAGACGTTCGAAGAAACACTGAAAACGAAACAACAATGGTTCGATCAATGGTTTGTGGGGATACAGAAGTGGGAGCCGGGATTGGTCGATACCGATCGGAGGATCAAGGTCAACTGCTACGGGGTCCCATTACACGTCTGGGACGAAAACTTCTTTTCCACACTACTCGCGCCATTCGGAGAGCTTCTATATGTGGAAGAAAGTACTCAAAAAAATGAACGGTACTACGTAGCACGGATGGTGATGTCAAGGAAGGATATGACGAAGCTTGACGAGGTAGTTAGAACAAGTATTGATGGGTGGGAGTTTGATATCAGGGTGAAGGAGGTGGAAAAGGTAAATGAGGGGAAGAATAGCCGAGTGACCACGAGCTACGGATCGGAGAACGGTTATTGTCAGGAGTACGACGACTTTGATGAATCGGCTGAAGCGGAAAGGCGGCTGGCTGAGTTGAAAAGGAAGATGCTCCGGGATGGAGAATGGAAGGAAGGGGATGTGGAGGAGGGTGGAAGCGCCGAGTAGGGAGGGGTCCCTTTCTGATGGCGACGGGACACGGTCGTGGAGGACACACACCGGCCCAGATCGGAAACCACGAACTCGGAGGCGGGAAGGATGCGACCCAAACCGGCGACCACGAAATCGGACGCGGGGAGGACGGCGCTAGAGGCACACGGAGGTCTGACCACCGCAAGTTCCGGCCTCAACGGAGAACGGAGGAAGGCGCTGGTGAATATCGGAAAGGAGATAAGAGCCCAGTCAGTGTGTACAGGGTCAACGCCTAAATATGGGTATAATCAGAACACAGGCGGCACTAGCAGGAGCAGAGGTAGCGAGAGAAAGGAAAATGTACAGCTTTTTTCACAAAACAGAAGAGGAAGAAGACGCACGCGGGGGTCGAGCAAGGAAGGAGAAAACGAAAATATGCACAGTCCGGGTAGTGGGGCACGCAAACCGAGGTCTGTCAGCGGGTCACATCGAGCGGGACAGCGCGTCAGGCGGCTGTCAGTCAGGCGTGCAACTCGAGACCGCCTCGACTGCCACGCGCAGCAGGCGTGTACGGCACGCGACATCATGACCGTTGACCGGTCCAGTCCGCGCCAGCTGGGCTTGCGCGACAAGGCCCAGCCCGTGTTCCAAGAAGCGGACAAAATTGCTGCACACACCGCCTATTTTGCTAATTGGGCCGGCCCGGAAAATGAAAACAGTTTCGAAACAGCAACAGCTGCAGGAATTGCTATTGGACACCAACGAAAAGTTACGAAAAATGATAGGGTGCATGGACAGAATAGGGTCATTTCGGAAACCAGTGATTTCGGAAAAAATGAATCTATATCTACAATGCCTTATGATTGTAAGAAATGGGTATTAGTGGATGGAGAAGGGGAGTCCGATGGCGGGAATGGGGAAAAGAGAGTGGTATCCATATGGAAGCAACTCAGGAGAAATAGTTTCGATGGGAGTGAATTAATGATGCGAGGGCAATTGGATAATCGAAACGAAGATGACCAACGAAGTGGCCACCAGGAGGAAGATGCGGAGAAAATATGGAACACACTGAAGGAACTTGGAATATCCGCCAAACAATCAAATATTAACTACATACGGGAACTACGGAAGATGGAGGTCAGAGATATTGGGGAGAAGGAACGGAGGGAGGCGGGGACTGATCGGAATAATTAGATGAAGATCTTCTCTTTAAATGTGAGGGGGTTCCGGGATCGGACCAAACGCCGAAGAATAAGGAGAATGTTGAAAAAGAACGACATTGATACCTGTCTGTTACAGGAGACAAAGTGCAGGATGGTAAATGATTGGGAGGTTCACGAGATTTGGGGGTCGGCAGGGTGCGAATGGAGGGCACTACCGTCTGAAGGGCTCAGTGGAAGATGCCTTACAATCTGGAAGAAGCATATTCTCGAGGTTGTCTGGGTTATTCAAGGGCAGGGCTTTCTTGGAATTGGCTTCAAGAGGAGTAGTGCCCAGGAAGTTAATTGTGTGGTAAATGTCTATGCCCCATGTTCGGTACAGGGTAAAAGGAAGGTATGGGACGATTTGATGATGACTAAACGAGGTTTTCCGGAGGCCAAGTGGGTACTTGGAGGAGATTTTAATGCTGTGCTAGATACGACGGAGGTCAAAGGGAGATCAGGATATCACTCTACAATTAAGATGTCCGACTTTAGATTTTTTATCCAGACAATAGGAGTGTTGGATATTCCAGTCATCAGGAAAGGGCCAACGTGGATAGCCCCGAATGGAGAGTCATTTAGTAGGCTGGACCGATTTTTGTTTTCACCAGATCTGATGGAGGACTGGGGCGTTACAGCACAGAGAGTCGGTACTAGAGAGTTCTCAGATCACACCTGGATCATAACAGAAGTGAATAAACAGAATTGGGGCCCGAAACCGTTTAAGTTTTTTGACCATTGGTTGGTGGAGCCTGGTTTCATGGACCTAGTCAAAGAATTTTGGTCATCGGAGCAAGGCCAAGGATGGAAGATGTACCAGTTGGCACGTAAGTTGAAAGGCCTGAAGTTGAAGATTAAACAATGGAAACAAGATTACTGGTGTCGGGATGAGAATTTCCTAGAGGAAAAGGTCCTGCAGCTGGAGACAGTGGATCAGCAGTTAGGTCAGGGGGTCATCGACAGTGGTCTTCACAGACAAGAGATTTTGTCCGATTATTGGGAAAAGGCAAGGAGAATGGAACGGTCCTTGTTACATAAATCTCGGGTAAGATGGGCTCTGTATGGTGATAGCAATACAAAGTTCTTTCATAAATGCTTCAAAGGAAGATGCTATACAAACTCATTATTGGCGGTTAAATCAGAGTCCGGATGGGTGGAGGGAGTTCAAAGTATCCGGGACCATGTGTTTCGTCACTTCAAAACGTGCTTTAATGACACAAATCCAACGAGACCACAGATGGATGGGGTGACTTTCAATCAGTTGACTGAACAGCAGAGAGTCACCTTAGAGGAACCCTTTTCGGCGGAAGAAATAAAGGAGGCGGTCTGGCGTGTGACGGAGGAAAGAGCCCGGGCCCTGATGGATTTGGTTTTCAGTTTTACAAATCATGCTGGGAAATAATAGGGGGTGATGTTATATGTGCAGTTCAAGAATTCCATCAATCAGGGGAATTACCAAGAGGAGTGACTTCAGCCTTTCTTACCCTGATTCCCAAGGTGGCAACACCGGAAAGGTTAGCTCAATTTAGACCAATCTCTTTAATCTCTAGCATTCAAAAGATTCTATCTAAATTGCTGTCACTGCGAATGAAGAAAGTAATGGGCCATTTAATCTCCAAGTGTCAGTCAGCATTCTTGACAGGTAGATCAATTCTAGATGGGGTATTGGTAGCAAATGAAGTAGTTGACTAGGCGAAGAGGAAAATGAGACCTTGTTTCTTGTTTAAGGTGGATTTCCAGAAAGCATATGATTCGGTCAATTGGGATTTTCTGGATTATATGTTAGCTAGGATGGGGTTTGGGAACTTATGGCGAAAGTGGATAAATTGTATTGTCAGGAACAGCTACGTGTCAGTTCTAGTTAATGGAAGTCCGACGGCGGAGTTTCGGCTGGGAAGAGGTTTGAAGCAGGGGGACCCACTCTCTCCCTTTTTGTTTCTAGTGGTAGCCGAAGCCTTAGCGGATTTGTTCAGGTCAGCTGTAGGAAAAGGGGTGTTTAAAGAGCTCAATATTCGTGTAGGGGCACAGTTTTCAATACTGCAATATGCAGATGATGTTATTATGATGGGGGAAGCAGATTGGACATCGATATGGTACTTGAAAGTTATTCTGCGTGGATTTGAGCTGACATCCGGATTAAAAGTCAATTACAGCAAAAGCCAGTTTTTCGGTTTTAATGTAGAAAACTCGTTCAAAAGTGCGGTCAGCAACCTTTTGAACTGTGCAGTCTCTTCACCGCCCTTTAAATTCTTGGGGATTCCGGTGGGTGTGAATCCGAGAAAGGTAGAAATGTGGAATCCAATCGTAGAACAATTTCAAAGGAAGTTGGCAGGGTGGAGGGCCCAGCATATGTCATTCGCAGGAAGGTTAGTTATGTTAAACTCAGTATTGCCTAGCCTCCCATTGTATATGTTCTCATTCTACAAGGTTCCCAAGAAAGTCCTACAAGTTATTACTGGTCTACAATGATCTTTTCTGTGGGGAGGGAACGACCAGGACCACAAAATAGCCTGGGTAAGTTGGGAAATGTGTGTAGGCCGAAGGAAGAAGGGGGCCTGGGGGTAAAGTGCCTACGGACCTTTAATCTGAGTTTGCTTGCGAAGTGGAGGTGGAAGATATTAACAGAGCAAAACGCAGTATGGGCGACCTTAATGGAGTGTAAATATGGGAAGACATACAAGTTCAACCAAGGACAGCTGAATTTATCTAAGGCCTCTCAGTGGTGGAGGGATCTATGGGCCATTGATGGACCGGGAGCGACCAAACCAAATTGGTTTCGGGACAATGTCATAAAAAAGGTAAGGGACGGAAAGGATACTCTCTTCTGGGAACAGCAGTGGATAGGAGGGACATCCCTTAGTTTGCAGTTCCCCATGTTATATGGGTTAGCAGCAGATAAGGGTACTACTGTTTACGACAAAAGGGAGGCATCAGGGGGGTGGGTCTGGGTATGGAGGAGGCAGTTATTTGCGTGGGAAGAAGAGCAGTATCGTCTTCTGCAAAGTTGGCTGCAGCAAGTGTCGCTTGTGGACTTCACCTCCGATACATGGAGTTGGAGGACTGGTACGGATGGAGTATTCTCAATTGCTGACGCTTATTTGGTTTTACGCCCACAACAGCCGACGTCTAGACCAATCGAGATGGAACCCAGGGATTGGCGACGAATGTGGAAAGATAGACTACCATTCAAGGTAATTGCTTTCTCATGGAGACTACTATTAGATAGATTGCCAACCATGACTAATCTATTGAAGAGAGAAGTTCCTATACCAGGGGAGGAGACGCTTTGTGTCTTCTGTCATAATGTTATTGAAGATACCAATCATCTGTTCCTAACGTGTGCCAAGACTCAATATGTATGGAATAACGTTATCAGCTGGCTGGGTATTCAAGGACCTATTCCGGGGGACGTGTCTAATCTTTTTCTCTCATCGGCAGCTTGGGTGGTTGGCAAAAGAAAGAAGCAGTGCAGGCATGTGTTCTGGCTGGCTGGGGTGTGGAGTATCTGGATTACTAGAAACCAGATAATTTTTTATAAATTACCAGGGAACTCAGTCGATATAGTTATGTCTATAAAGGTATTATCGTGACAATGACTATCGTACTCCTTTGGTTTCAATAGTAGGTGTAGGTTTTCGGATTGGTATGTCAATCCCAAATTATATTTATTAAATATGACATAGGAGAATAGTTTATGATATGCTACAATACAATATGAATAGTAAACAATCTATATTATATCCTAAGAAACAATTTGTTTATTCAATAAATAAATGGTTTAACTTTTCAAAAAAAAATTCATTACCCAGCACGCTTTTGATTGAATCTACACAGTTCTTATATTTTATTGAGTTGAAAAGATATGAAAGGGACACCTAAACTTCCAAGTAGTTGTTCGACAAAGAAATCCAATGCGCGCCAAACAGTTATTTTGTAATGATAGTACCATATATTAGCAAAAATAATTACCCTTTCACCATGAAATAATGGTATATTACCTCATGCATTGGGTTATGAAACAATTTGTTTTAAACTTTATATTTAAAAAAAAATTATATTTTAACATTGTAGATTTAAATTTTGAAACTATTACGAAAGTTGATGATATATATTGCTATATATTATAATTTATAATTAAATAATAATATAAAAAAATTTATACTATGATAGTATATTGTACATTCTACTTTTATATAATAATAATAATATTATTATTATAAAGGAAAAATAAAATATAAAAAGGTGTGAAAAAGATGAGGAAATAACATTACTCAATTAGAAATAGATATTATTGTATGAAAAGAACTGCATCCTAACTCGTGTATGAAGTCATAGTGACAAATCGACAATAAAGAGTATTAGCAGAAATCGACAAACATTATAAATAAATTATGAAAAAGTAATTTCATAAACAGATGTGGAAAATACTTGGGAGACCAAATTTATAATAAAAAATATTAAGAGATTGCTTCAATAGTTAAAGTGTGTTTAAATTAATTTTGATTCTTTTATAAGTTTGAATTTAATTTGTCAGCAGACAAAAAAAATCCATTTAAATATAAATTATGTGAATATGATAGATATAATGTTATGTTAAATATCGAAAAAGTTTTGTGATTCAGAGTTTTTTGTTTTTTGTTTAGAGTTTTCTAATCACATTTGAGCAAGTGTATATATAATACGTAAAAATATTGTACGTCACTGAATTGGATCATGACAGTTGACGAGGTCTTATTGTTTTAATTTCAATGAATAGATTAGACTTATTAGTAGTTGAATTATTGATTAATTATCAGCCCAGATAAGCAGCACTCGCAGCTTACAAGATTGTCAGTGAATTATAAGTGTATTCGATAATGCTAGTTTAGAAACTTACGGGCGAGTTGGTTTAAATATTTTAAGATAAAAAATCACTTATTTAAATAAAATAAATATTAATTGTAATTTTTTTATATGTTTAGTTAAAATTTAAAAAGAAAGTAAAATAACTTATTTTAATGAACTACTTAAAGTATTTTTCAAAACAAACATGAAAGTTATTTTATGAAAAACAAAAACTTGATACATTTAAAAAAACACTTTTTATAACGGTTGCGAAACATACGAGTTTCTATTTGTATCAAAATAATTTATAAATAAATTACTTATCATTAAACTAAATAAATTCAAGTTACATTATTTTAATAATCGATTATATGTATCAAATTTATTTTTTGTTTGAATAAATTTTTGAAAAAGGTCTTTTGAATGTAATAAAAATAATTTTTTATAGAGTAAAAGTGTGAAAAGAGTTAAAATTAAAAATAAATTAATTATTGAAAAATAATCATAAATTATATAATTTCAGTTTCTTAAAAATATTTTTTTTTTCAATTTAAGCTGATTTTTAAATATTGACTTATTTTTCAAAAAAAATTATGATTTGATTATAATCTTTTCGAAAAACATACTCTAACACGTTTGGTGTGTTGACATTAGTGTGATTGAGTTTGTATGGTAACCTAAAGGCAATACTTCTAAACTTGATTAAATTAAATTGGGCCTTGTGGGTTTTCATATTGGGCTTAACTAGGCCGATCCATAGAAATGCTAAAGACAAAATCACAAAATGGCATTTTGTTTTTCAGACTAAAGTGCAATTGGAAAATTGCCTCCAAAGAGTACTATATAATATATTACTCCAATCTGTATATCATAATTTTATCTATTCAATTATTCGTGAAACTATCTAAGCAAGGTTTACATAGAACGATAAGTTATTTGTGTTTCTGAAGGTAGTGCACCTTACAAACCCAATATATGAGATTTGAGGTTGCAAAAAAGCTGTGAGAAGCTGAAAATCCTTGCATCTCTTCTGCCCCACGACACTTGGTACCGAAAGTGTGGACCTCCATACTATCAAAGTGAAAGTAGCATGCATGTTACATACATTTTCAAGAAATTTTAATACATTGGGTGTTCAATAAGAAATCTAGTTTCACCCGCTCATTCTCATAAAAAATGTTTTTCATTAGAAATTATTATCAAAGTTTTTTTATAGATAAATATTAGTTATTAATGTGTTAATTTTGTTAGTAAAAAAATTTCAACTCACAATCTCTATCTCCTTCATATGCAAACTTTATCATTTAACCAACTTTGTAATCCCTATTGTCAAAGTTTTATCTACTTTATTAGTTTGGTTACGCCTTACTTTATTGTTTGTCAATATATAATAAAAACACAAAAGATACTTATAAAACCATATGTGTGTATGAAATAGTTAATAGTTTAGACTAATTTAAGGAAAAATAGACTTTGCAAAGGAGATTAAGCTTCGTTTGATGTTTAGAACATGGAAGGATAAACATTGGTGTAAAGTATCTACCTATGTATTGATGATTAATCTCAGTTGGAGAATCTGATTGATCATCTTTAGTAGAATTTTTTCTCTTAATTGCGTTTTTTTTATCCACATAATTCAAATCCAAGACTTTACAAAGGACCAAGTTGAACATTACTCAAACCCACAACTTGTTGGTCGAAATAATCTATAATAATATAGGTAAGAAAATTAGTCCAGTAATTTTTAAATTTATCCTTTAACTACCATTAAATATCCACGATGTTTATTTTATTTCAAATGCATGACACATTGAATAACTATACTTAGTTTGTTTTTATCATATTTTCTTATATCCAAAAAGCTTGGTATCCACACTTTTTTTTTTCCAACATCTCAATAAAAAAATAATTATTTTACTTCCTTACCAAGTATCATAAGGACATCATTAACATTCTAAAAAATAATTTCAAAAAACTAAATGAAATCTTCATTATAAATATAATATCATGATTTAGTGTAATACAAAATAATATTCTTTATAATCATGTTAGCATAAATAAAAAAGATAAAAAGTCACAAAATCTATTACAAAAAATATTAAATTAAAATTAGTCTTAAATAAGTTTTTTGTCCCTAAAGTTTTACCAAAAATCATTTTTCTCCTTGAAATTCAAAAATATTTTTTTAGTTTGTGGAATTAATTTTTATTTTGTATTAACATTGTTTGTTTATAAGTTTCAGTGTATTTAGTTGTACCGGATATGAAATTGAAGATTGAGAGGGTTAGGATTAAGGAGGAGAGTGATTCACGAGTACAAAAATGTGTTCCTGTCAACAATTTTTTAACGATATTAATTGGACAAAAATGAATAAAAGTGAATCAGAGACTAAAAAAAATATTGTTGAATTTTAAGAACTAAAAGTGATTTTTTGTGAAACTTTAAGAAAAAAAAAACCTATGTAAACCTTAAAATTATTATACATATCAACTAAAATTAAAATAAAAATTTTGGGAGAACAAAATATTAATATATTAGATAAATATTTACATGTAATTTTTTAAAATTAAGGGGTGTATGTGCATCATTAAGTATATGTAGGTTCATCCCTACCTCTTGATGATAAGGGAGATAATTGTGAAGGTGAAAAAGTAAAAGTGTAAGTGTATTTCAATAAAATCTCACGAGGCATAAGATAATTTAATATAATGATAATAATATAATATTATTAAATAATATATTACACCATATTTAATCATATTTTTTTATTCATATAACTTTTAAGATATTAATTAATAAAATCAACAAACTTACCATAAGTTAAAAATTGTGATTGAATGTTAGTGTGAAGTGTATACTAATTAAACTATTAAATAAAATATAATAAATCTAAAAATTTCTTTTTTAGATTTTATGTCCAACCCTAAATTTAGATTACTATTGGTCCATTCCATATATCATAATCAATTGTTTGTGGATACTAATTTAAAAAGACAATAAACTATGTAAAAAAAGTTTACATGAGTCTTAATAGCATATATTTGCTAAGAAGGTTAGAGAGGCTAAAAAATAAAATAAATATACAAATTCTATATTTGCTAACTAAAAATTATAATTAGGAAAAAAAATTGGAAAAATTAAAGAAAATATACTTAAAAAATTATAATTCTTTTAAAAAATTTATATTTACTAAGAGAAAGAAAAAGTTTGAGAGTTATGACTCATGTTCTTGTAAAAATTCACCAATGAATATATGTTATCATAATTATTAAATACTTTCTTCTTGTATTTATTGTTCAATGTAATATTAATAATTTTTTACTAATTCATAATAATGTTACTTTAATTTTTAATATTAATATTAAAACAAATTATATAAAATTATTATCTTTTTACATCTAAATTAACTTCGGAGATACCTATTTTGTAACGAAGGGAGGATTGATATTTAAACCAAGGCACTCTAGCATATATAAATCTTATTAACTAAAAACAATTAAGAATTTAATCCATATACACTTTATACGCTTATGTTTAATCGCAACAACACTTATATTTACACTAAGGCACTTTGGCATAAGTGTAAAATTTATTAGTTAAAAATAATTAAAATTTTAATTAGTATACATTAAAAAGTTTTACTCGTAGGTTTAATCAAAATAAAACTTTTTGTTTATACCAAATTTAAAGTATTAAATTCTATATAAAAAATATTAGTTAAAACTTTTTACACGGTTAACCGTCTGTTTTCTCAACAATTAATTCCTTTTGGATTGCAAACATCTCATACAACACAAACAATTAAATCTTAACATAAAAACTCAACATCTCTTCTTGAACAATAGACAGTCACATCTGAGATTGACATGACTAAGCATGTAATTACAGTTTCTTATTCTCTCTCTCCCCTTTGTACCTTAATTGCAATTAATCCAGAACTTTGAATTTGCAATTCTAATTGACCCTTCTGCAATTGCATCTGATTTCTCCCCGTCTCCCAGTAAGAGGCTTCATGTTACCCATCTTGATCATTGAAGCTTTGAAGTCTCTAGCAAAAGCTAAAGGGCTTCTACTATATAGTTGCACCAATTTGTCACTTGCTGTGCCTTTTCCCTTGAACAACTCTTGATCAGAATGGAGGAGACCCTTTTTGTGAAGCAAATCTGCGTAGTATGTGGTGTCAAATCTTGCAGGAGTAGTATCCAGTTGATGTAAGTTGTTGTCTCCTCCACTTCGAGGACATGTCTTCCTCAAAGATGCTGCAAACCTGGGGTATATGTTGCTTGCATTGTAGATTCTGTTTTTGAAGGTAGTGCACCTTGCAAACCCAATGGTGTGGCCTCCAGAGAGGGCCACAAGGTCCCTCACATTCAAGCCATGAGATTTGAAGTTGGAAACAAGCTGTGAGAAGCTGAAAGTTGGAGGAGGAAGGTTGGAATTTGCAGCAGCCTTGCTTGCAGTCCTTGCATCTCTTCTGCCCAACAACACTTGGTACCAAAAGTGTGGACCCCCATACTGTAAAAGTCAAAGTACCATGTTAAAGTTTCAATTGTAACACCTATGAAACTATAAGGAAATGTTTAACACTATTGATTAGAATTGGCTATGGCCTGTCCCTCAGTACATACATCAGTGTTAATAATTAACTTCTTTTGTTACTATGTGGCATTATTTTATAGTGTAACTATAATTGAGAATGAAAGTTTGTTTATGTAACACTTACTATGGCTACAGAGTCACGAGCTGCTATGGCTAAGATGTCTGCACATGATACCACAGGGCGTTTGCAGGCTTTGTCCACTGCTGCTTTGATTTCATCAACCACAGAAAAACCTCTGACTGAATTAAGATTTGGAAAGGCTGTCTTCTCTCCAGTGAAGTTTCTTGTGTCATCTAGCAAAATCGATCCATCACAACCCTGTTGTTTCAAACACATTCATATTATATTTCAGCAAATTAAATTATATATAGTACTGTAGTAGAAGTTACATGGTGAATTAATATTATCATGGTATTACTTTGGAATATTTTGTGGAGGGGTCCAACTTAATTAAAGTACCAATTTTTACCTGTTGCACCACATTTTACAGCTCACAAGGCATAAAAGTCTTAAGGCTACAGTTCAGCCTTTCACCGAACATCATTGAAAATAGAAATTTGTCTTGAGATTGTAATAGCAATAAGCTGCAGTTTTTATTTGAAAAATTAATTAATGGAAGCTAGCAGCCATGATGGGTTAGGTGTATCGTGTTTTCCCAACAATTTAAAAGTAGTATGTAGTTTCATATCATGGCATGATTGGATTTCTGTCTAGATCATATATAAATAATAGAGTTCAAATTAATTATTTCATGCTGGCCCACTGTTACTGTAGGTGGATGATAAGATAGAAAGTGGTTATAGGAGCAATAATTGCACGAACTAAAGGAGTAAAATATTTATAAAAGGCATGTTACGTGCCATTTGTTATGCATGAAAACGAAATGACATAAAAAAATTTAGAAAAAAGAATTTGTTCAGACTTTTGCTATGCATATATATAATAAGGAAAAAGAAGAATTTATGGTGTTGAAATTTTAAGGGTATTGAATTTTTTTTTAACTAATTAAATTATAGATTTTATTTAAGTATTTTTTAATAAATTAAAGTAAATTTTATAAATTATTTTATTATAAATTTTAGACATATTTATTTATTTATAAATAAATAAATAAAATTTTAATTTATTAAAAATAATTTAAATAAAATCTATAAATTAATTGGTTAAAAAAAGATAAGTATCAATACTTTTTAAATTAAAAAAGACACCATAAAAATTGTCTAAAAAAACATATTTTGTTTTCACATTTTAGAAACTTGACAAAGAATAACTTATATGATAAGAAAAATAAAAATAAGTGAAAAATTATATAGTGCTAAAAAATTTCAAAAGAAACACAAATTATCTAATAACTAACTAGATTTCATTTTCATATTCCGGAAACTTGACAAGAATAATTGTTGTGTATAGATGATGATATATGATACATACTATACAAAATTAAACAAGCCTTGCATACGTACATGCTACATAGGCCTAGGCGTTGTCACAGAAGCTTAATGGGGAGAGATTTCTATATGTTGTGTTAGATGAGTAAGAAATTTCATATATACAATCGAACTAATCTCGCATCTATATCATTAAAAAAATAGTTACTGTGGACACTGTTAATATATAGAAGATTCACTAGGTAATCGAGATATCTATACTTTTATACATGTAAATTTGATTTTTAAAATTTCAGCACCAAATTTTACATTGTGCACTACTCTTTTTTCTTTCTTTTTTTTAATTTAAACATCATATTCATCAATATAAAAGTATAACTTTTTATACTATATTTGATAAAAAAATAGTATATAAAATCACATTATTATTTATCCTTTATAAAGTCAGTACATATATATTGTTCAATGGTTAAAACTTAAAAGCTAAGATATACTGTTCATGTTTGACAGCACCACATAGAAGTAGAAGAAGGGTCCTCATTTTTATTTGGAATCGTTTAGATGAACTCTTAATACAGATAAGTTATTATATTATCTTGAATCACCACATTAGTTATAATTTCAATCAATAATAATTTATTATTTATGATTTAATTAGACACTATTTTGCATTATTTACAAAATAAATTTATTATTTTATATTTGATTAATTAATTATATGTTGTATGATTTTTTGTTAGAGATAAATATTACTTGTTAATGTATGAATTTTGTCAGTAGAGAGATTTAAACCCTAAACTTCTCTTTCCTACCTTCTCCTCTATATAAAAATTGTTACTAAACTAACTTTATAATATTTTTGTCACAAGACTGAGATCAAATGTGACGTAGTAGTACAAAACTACCTACTAATCTCTTTTCACTGATATACAATACTCCTTCTTCACTAAAATATAAAAAGGGGAAAAAGAAGCTAATACCTTTAAAAGAAATTAGTTAACATATTTAATACCTTGATAGTCTCACTTAAAAAAAAATCATTTTCTTAAGTACCATTGACATTGTATAGAAGAAAAAAAGAGATATAGTTTGTTAAACATAAGTTCTAAGAATGTTTTGGAGATTGTATAGTTAAATAGATGAGAGATAGATCTTAATCCATGACTTATAAAAATATTTATTGGGGTGATAGTTGAGTGTGGAGTGTGGAGTGTGGAGGGGGTAGTAACTTACATTTACGAAGCAATCATGGAAATGTAAGCGCAGAAGAGATGCCCCAACGCGTGGCTCACTGGTAATTGCCCGTTGAACCACTGATCTTATGACTGGTAATGCTTGAGGACAAACTTTATCATAGAAATGGGGAGAGAGGGTTGCATTGGTAGGGATCATTAATATTACCATAGCAACCAGGAATAATAATATTGATTGAGAAGCCATCTTGTTCTGTGTTATGTGTTGTCTGTGGAATTATGAGTTACAACATTGCTACCAAAACAAATTATTTATATAGAGGGAAGGGATAAGGCACAAGGTAGCCACAAGCCTTAATTCTATATGTCCTCATTTTTCATTAATAATAAAATATTGTATTTTAGTTCCTTAATTATTTGCCAACTTTTGTGCATGATTCCTTTGACCAAAGTTGATGGCTATAGCTAGCTGCAAAGGTGAATATAAGTTAATTATTGCTACAGAATCAAATAGAAAAGGAACAAGTAGTTCATAGTTGATTCTCTTCAATATCAAAACCAATTGCTTCAAATACTGTCGACGGCAACTACTATATAATGAATTTTCAGTGTATCATAGTACATTTCTTTATTGCAAATGTGCAGCTGCCATACAAAGCACATCCTTTTTTTTCTTCTTAATTTTTATATCA
Source organism: Psophocarpus tetragonolobus (assembly GCA_037954015.1). Taxonomy (NCBI): domain Eukaryota; kingdom Viridiplantae; phylum Streptophyta; class Magnoliopsida; order Fabales; family Fabaceae; genus Psophocarpus; species Psophocarpus tetragonolobus. The sequence continues at coordinate 35,662,958 of CM075695.1, forward strand.
GTATATGTTATGGTAAAAGTTTATATAATTAAGTTTGAGTAAACTTAACTTTGTAAATTGAGTTTGCAAAAATAATCCAAGTCTTGCATTCACATAACTAGTCACTTTTCAGAGAAAATTTCCTTATGTAAAAGTACTTTTGCAAATAACCAAACATGTCATTATCTAAAAATATGTTTAATACTTTAAAAATATTATTTAAATAGTTATCTAAAAATTTACATAAATAAACTATTACTTTAATTAAACTTTATTTACAATATAAATATATTTCTTATAATTTTTAATCCCGAATAAAGTATATAATAAGATTAATTGTTAACTTTTATAAATGATTGTTTTAAAAATTGCTCTAACAATTTTTTAAAATTAAATTAAAAAGTTATTAAAACTCTTTCATGTTGTGAATATTATTTACTAGTTAGTGTGCTTTATCAAAATTATTAGTTATATTATAATAATTTTATATTAATTGATTTACGTGCTCCGTAAAATAATACAATAGGTATATACTCATATTTAACAAATTAATGAAATTAGTATATGTAATGAGAATATTGGATCTTAGTTGTTTTTCTGTGGTTTCCTTTACTGTCTTGTGAATCCGAACTGGGTAGGATCATAACGAGTTGGATTGGCTAGGTTTAACAAAATGGACTATTATTCGTATTTATGCTTAATTAGTGAAAATACTTTTTAATGATAAGATATTGAACCTAGTTTAACTGAGGGATGAACAAATATTTAAGATTTTTTTTTAAAAAAAAAAAATCTTCTTTTCTTCATTTTTTCTCTTTTCTATCCCCAAACTTATTTTTACGATAGATACGTGTCTCTGTTGAATACAAATATTAATTGATCTTCTTAATTAATTATGTCTAGGAGTATGGTTGACAAATACAATTAAAAAATATAAAAAACTATTATATACTGAAAAAATAAGTAAAAAATACTACTGTTTTAAAATGGAAGAAATACTAAGATGGGTTTACTAATAAAAAAAATTAGGCTATTTATATACAATTTTAGATTGAATTTCAGTGCAACCCAAAAAGAGCATAAACACATAGGATTACTCATGATAACAATTAACGTTTCTCCATAAAGATGGATTGTTGTATGTTGGTGTATTTGGTTGTCAAGGAATGCTGTTATCTTCCAAAGGGTTGAGGTGGAATCCCTTGATATGTTAATGTCCATAAAACTGTTATCGTGGCAGTGATTGTTGTTTTCTTTTGGTTTTAAGACAGAGTGTGTATTTTCTGACTGGTGCTCCCATCCTAGATTGTATCTGATGAATATGAGATAGGTCTATAGGCCTGAGGGAGCATAGCCAGTGTGTTACTATACTACAGTATGTCATGTTGAAACGTTGTGTTTCAACTGTTTCTTATTTTCTATAATAGAATATATTTTTGCTGTTAAAAAAAAAAAATAAAGACATAGTTGACTCTTCAATCAAAACTGAGCTTGCAAAGTCACACTTGGGTATGGTGTGGTGTCCCTACTATTCCTTCAATCTAACCCCGCCATCACAGGAATCAATTTACCAAAAGATTTGCTGCAATTTGAAGCTCCAACTCTGTAATCGACAACTAAAATTATTAGATTAGCGTTACTAAATAAACCCAACTCGTCAATTTACCGTACACCATATATTATATATTATTTTTCTTTACAAATTATGAATGGAACACCTAATATTCCTGAAAGTTGGTGGGAAAGAATTTGATTTCTTCTGCTGTCTGAAAAGTTAAGGTGGTAAATTACAACAATAACGACAAGGATCAAGCAGGATTATTCCAGTCGATAGAGTCCGTTAAATTATTCAACCGACAACATCATTGAGTTCTATCAAATCTATTTTTTTATACATAAATAACATCAAGGAGATCAGTTTTTAAAAAATATGGATAACAATATTAACAAAGGTTAGCATCTATCTCCATCACTATCTATTTGATTAGAGAGGGTGGCCTAGAGAAAAAGGAAAGAAAGTTTTCTATTATCATACATTATTCTCTTCCATCACCAAGAGGCTAGCAGACACAAGGGAGCAGCTGCCAAAGAATACTGAAACTAAAGCAAATCTCATCAAATAATGAATGCTAAGAGACAAAATCAGCTATAACTTTTTATAAACAGAATAAAAATGTGTCATCTGTGAGGAGATAAACTTTAAGTCAAGGATGTAAAATGATAAAGAAATTATTACATAAGTTAAAATTAATTTATATACTTTGATAGTTTAACAACATTCTTATTTAACTAAATCAACTATAACCTTAGTTAAACTTGCGGAGATACTGAGAATCAGTAATCATAGCTATTCTTTGACAAAAAGTTATTTATCGAAATGAATGCTTAAAGTGACGGTGATTCTATGAGAACCTTATCAATTGAAGACTCCAGTATCAAACTAGTTATGGCCAAGTTATTATCAAGCCAACAAAAATATCTCTCTTCCCAATCTCCCTCCTAAAAAAGCTTTTCCAACCAACCTGCCCGATCAGGAGGAATGAGACATCACTCTAAAGCCTCAATAGCTCAATCAAAGATTTATTGGACATATCTTCAGCTTACGAGTCAGAAACAATGATCTTGGGTTTCAGGAAAATTAAATGAGGGAATATGTTGGAATTAAGTCAGAAACTTTTCACTATGTTCGGGACCTGTACCTGTCCATTTATAAAGATCACAGACATGTGGGAAATACCACGGAGGTGTGAGGTGTATCCTGATGTTTTTACATAGGTGAGCTAGATGCTGCAAAGATGACAGACCTGTCAAAATTTTCACAGAAGTGTGGGGACAGTCCTGATACTTCTCTGGGTGATCTAGTCCAGCCGCATAGATCACATATATGTGGTAAATATCACATAGTTGTGGGCACATTTTAATATCTCAACAAACAAAATTAGTCCATCTGTAAATATCACAACCTGTGGGAAATATCACAGAGGTATGGGGGTACGTTTTGATCCCTCAACAGGTAAACTAGTCCAGCGCAATGATCACATACCTATGAAAAATCCCAGTCATATGTGGAGCTTCCGGATGTTCCTGTATCTAGTATAGTAGAAAATATCACCCAAATGTCGGAAATACCATGGTAATGTGGGGTGTGGCCTGACGTTTCTAATCTAATTCAGCTTGAAAAATAACACAACTGTGGTGTGGGTTGCATCCTAATATCCCAATAGGAAAACTAGTTCACCTCCAAAAACCACAAACATGCGGAAAATACTACATCGCTGCGGCACATCCTTATATATTCATATGTAATTATTATAAGAGTGTTCATTCGTTTATATCTATTTATCAAATTAGTGTATTAAATCAATTAAATTGGTCTGAATTTTTTAGTTTATTTGAGTCTGACCTAAATAAAACAAATTATAACTGATCATGGTCAATTTAATTTATAGATTTAGGATTTTTAAATCCATCTAAACTGAACTGAATCAATTAAATATATATATATATATATATATATATATATATATATTTATTTATTTGTGTATTTTATTTTGTTTTATTTTTTACTTTATTTTTTATCGTTTGGTTAGACGTTTAGCTTACTTATGGATTTATATTTTATGACTTTATGTTGAAAATAATAATTTTTTTTACAATGTAGTTTGCATATTATTTATAATTTGTTGTTGGTTAAACTATTATTGAATTGCTTCATGACAATGTGCAATTTGATATATGTTTAAAGTGTTTTTTGAGATAAAATTATGAATTTGATAGATTATTTATTGATGGATTTTACACATTTAATATATAAAATTGCTATTTATTATTTATTAAAAATATTTTTTATTTATTTTTTATCAAATTTTGGTAAACTGACCTTAACAAACTTAATTAACAGTAGTTTAGTTTATGAAACAAAATTTTAAAATCCAAACCAAACTAAACCAATTAAATTTAATTATTTCAATTTTTTTCTCTTAAAACCAAATCAAACACTCTTAGCTTATTAGTCTAACCACAAAGAGCACATACCTATGATAAATAGTTAACACATTTTTTTAATAAGCCTTGAGGGTTAGTTCAAGAATTGTTAACTATGTAATTAACATTTGGTTTAGTGGGCATGAGTTAGCCTTCATTTATATCAATTTTTTTAGCTTCATTTATATCAATTGGAACTCGCAAGTATAAATATGAATTAACTTTAGAATTTATTCTTGGGTGTGATACATCTTATACTACATTTAATTTTTTTTCCATCAATATATATTTACTTTTGCCCATAAAAAAAGCAATGATGTCAAATTCTCAATATCAATATCCCTATTGACACCAACATCCTCCGGCTCCAATATTTTGATTAAGCTCTCTGAAATAACTTTTAATTAGCATCCGCATCCTTAGCCCAATGAAAGCTCTGTTTATTTTAGTTTCACTTGTTTCTTCCCTAAGCAAAACTTCATACTAAGTCTGAGCTTCTGCCTTCGTAGCATTAAGAACATAATCAAATTCCAATATATTACATATCCGAGGAATCTAGCTCTTTGGGGTGCACCAGAGACAACTTGTATCACTCGCATCCTTGAGAATATTGATTTCCTCATAAATTTGAAAAATATATTAAGCCACGTACATGATCAGTAAAAGCATATATGTCACATAAGCTTATAAATAATCTTCTTGCAAAATAAGTTGACACGTGGCCACCATCCAATTCTTAGTTTGTGGTCTATTTGTCTTGCCTCACCATGTTTTATAAGTTGACTCTCACCACATGGTAGGCAGATTTTTGTCACCTTCCACTTCCCATCATGTGCAAGACCACAAATCATCTACCCCAATCTCTTGGGTTGATTTAACCAACACAATTTACCACAAATTTTCTCTCTTTTTTTTACTCAATTTACCAGAGATTTTCGTATTAAACTGTATAGGGAAATTACCATGTTAAAATAATGTTTTTCACCTAGAGATGTTTTCATATTTACTGTATCATAATCACATATTAGATGTAAATCTTTCATAAGTGAAATATACTTATGTCGAAATAAGAACAAGTATAACTTTTGATGTTATTCATTGTAAATAACACGTTTCCTAATGACGGGCAATATGGATAGCCAATTTAGTTCTCAATTAATAAAATTACTATATTTATAATTAAAATAACTCATTATTTTTACATCTCAATTAAAATTTATCTTAGGTTCGTCCCAATCTATTTTTGACTTGAAAGTTACTTTTCAAAATTTGAATAAAATTATATTTATACTTAATTTTTTAAGAAATTTAGTTTACAATGGTATTTTTTTATTTTATAAATATATTTTATTAGATAATAAAAAATAATTTATCTTATAACTTTTAAAAAAAAAATTAAGCTATAAAAATGAAATTTGCTAAACAACTTATCCTTATTTTTTAAACTCTAATTTATTTATTTTTATAGGCAAAAAGTTTTATTAAACTCATAATAGATAAACGCAAATATATGCGATTGTCAAAGCAATAAAATAACTTAAAAGTATATTTTAAATTAAAAATAAATTAGAATAAGAGCACAAAGACAAAGCATCCTTTTTTCTTTCCCTCTTTTAACACCTGTCAAAAATTTATTAACATTCACCAAGCTTGATAATAACAAAAGTACAAAACGTAACTTATTTATAATGAGAGTAATAACCTTCAAAAAAATTAATGAAGGTAATAAGCAATTGTTGCTTCTTCAAGACAGTTTACTTCACTTAAAAATAAAAAGTAAAATGGTTATCTAATAAACTAATACATGATTTTCAAAATTATGCCTACAATAGAAAAATGAATAAAAAGGATTAAATATTTAGAATTACATTGTGACGAGCGTGAAAACTTGCTGAAATATCACTCTTGGTGGATATTCTGTATGGCCGTGGAGATACTTTTACAATCATATTCCATGATCTTCATCCAATTCTCAAAGTCTCCAATTTCCTATGAATTCAGATGAAAGTTTAATACAAGTTAGCCACATTTTAGAAAAGCAAAGAATTACAAGTTAAGCACATATCACCCTTTAGACGGCTTGCCTTTAACAAATAACATTGCACTCCAATTAAAATATACAATATATGGTGTATTTATATAATATAAGAAAAAATTTAACACGAAGACAATAGACATTAATCCTCTACTCTAATTCTATCTTCATACTCAATCATATGAATGTGGACAAGGGGTCTCAGAAAATAAAGGATTCCAAGTATTAAACCATTTATACCATGGTTACTATGCCTATTTCCAGAACTAAACTCCTGTAGTGATATTAAAATTACAGGGATATCCCAAACTATGGAACCAAATCTCTAAAGTTATTCATAAGAGAGTGTCAAAAGAATCCCAAAAATGGTGTACCACCAATCTAAAGCATAATGAAAATCAGCAAGGTTTCATAAAATAGGTTGCAACTGCAATTGCAACACTAACATCGATCTTTGTTTAGCTCTCCACGATTGCATCGTGACTACAGTTGCATTCGTCTGTAATTTTGTGCAATATCAAGAATTGTAACAAATTTCTGTAATTTAAAACCTTGTCCAATAAACTCAAGAGCGGGCATGTCAAACACCCATCCTAACTCATAAATCTATTATAATCAGACAACAACAATAATCATTTACAAATAAAATCCTCTACACTCCATAATCATAACCAAGGTTGTTGCTTTGTTACATTTCCATTTTGGTCCACACAAATTCAACCCCATGCAGAATGCATAACACGATGATAAATAATAATAATAAAATAATAAATACATTACAAACAAGGCTTTGAAGACAGTCCACAATCACAATTGTGGCCACATTGTCAAGGTTTTCGGGGATGACTTCAATTACACCAGTATCAGCCAGATTTATTCACATTTTTTGTTAATATCAAGAATTGCAACATAACCTCGAATATCAGACTACAGTTTAGAAACCTAGATAACAAATAACAATGAAAGGAGCAAAATTATACAATATGCATCTCAAATTTCAGTATATTGATAGATAGAAAATCAATAAATGATAATGAGTACCTTGAGAGCAGTGTTGAGGGCATGCGTGGAAGCAAGCCACTGATCTGTTTGCTTCATAAACCTTGTAATGGTGGCAGCCAAAGTTCGAATTTCGAGCTCAATTCGTTTCTGAATGATGAAGGAGTCTTGGACCCCACCATTTACAGCTTCCACCAACAGATCAGAAACACGCTCAGCTTTCCTGATTGCATCCTTCTTGGCTTGGTCTGCATACCCCGATGAAGAAAGTTGGTGTTAGCAAATCAAAATTGGATTTTGAAAGGAGGAAAAAGGGAGGAATAGACCTGTGTGGTGGGCAAGGACAAGGGATTTGTGGTGGTGAACACCAATCAAATGGAGCAGAGAAGCTTCTAGCCCTTTTGGCTCCGGATCCATTGCCACGTACACTTTTTCATTCATTCAATTCTAACTTCACTTTGTAAAGTTAAAGATTAAAGAACTTACCCTGCAAATTTGATGAAATACTAGGTGAGTAGTGTTGTTTTGACATTTTCTTTGGCTTAACTATCATTTTCATCCCTCAAATTTAAGTTAAATTTTCTTTTTGATTCCACAGATTTAAAATTTTTTTTCCATAATTTGGAAGTAACTCACTTTTGGTCCCTATCATATAAAGGATCAAAATAATCAGAAATTAGGATCAAATTACAAAAACTAAAATAATCACTAACTAAACTAACACATTAACAATTAATATTTGCCTGCAAAAAAAAAAAAATCACTTTTAAATTTGAATAACAAAAAAAAAATATGACCCTACTTTGAGGGAGCAAAAAGTCTTTTCCTTTAGAACTAAGGTTTTTAAAACCATCATCTAATTATAAATTGCTATATACAATAAATTTATTGACTCTAATAATAATACATTCCTATGAAATTAACAAGTCCCCAATCCACAGTTTATACTTATTTAGTGGTGTTTACAAATTCTTTTGGGTATAGACCAAAACACTTTTCATGGTTGAGATTTTGTATGGTTTCTTGCAAACTAGAGATAATATCAATCTGGAACAAGTGTGTGTTTCTCATCTCATATGAGTAATTTTGTGATGTAAGATGAGTGTCAAAGGTGTAAAGCCGTGTGAGAACAAGTTAACTTAAGGAGGTAGGAAAGAGGAATACACTATAATGGGTAAAAAGAGTAAAAACAAAGTGAGCAAATACACATGCATTTTCTCTCTTTATTTTCCTATTTCTGATGTACTGCTTCCCATTAACTGAGTAGACATTATAGAGAACACTTACTGACATGCTGTTTTAGCTCATATGATTAATTGGAAACTCTAAAACAAAATTTGATAACAACAGCTTAAATAATTCAAAACAAAGATCAATCATATGGTTGACTCAACTCATAGGACTTCCAACTTGGGTTCTATATATGCTAGACAGTAGACATTACTTCTCAGTTCTCACCTCCACTTTGAACAATGTAATCTAGACCCCAACAATATTTTGGCCCTTGAATTCAGTTGTCGTTAGCGTATACTATAGAGGATTGTGCAACACAGATGTTAAATCTGTATATTGAGCTACAGTTGAAGGCTTGAAGCATTAGGGTGGCAGTGGCACCCTATTGGAATTATATCAGTGATACATCTAACAAAGAATATATCGCAGATAAATTCAATAATTATAATCACCATTTGTGGAAAACAGAATAACAGATTTTCGATATTTGATACACAACAGAGTGGATGGTTTGAGTGAAAACCTGAGATGACGAGGAAGCACAGTGAATTGTTCATCCAAATCGAAAACGCTTTGAAGTTTGAAGATAAACGGACTCAATTGAAAACAAGGGATCAGATTGGTTGGGGAAACCTAGCCTAGATTTGATTGTCAATGGAAATTTTGGTTTGGAAAAAAAAATGGTGTTAAAACAGGAAAGTGTGTATTTAGAAAATGGAAGGTGTAAATGGAAAAGGCCTTAACTTTTTTATTTGATTGTCAATGGAAATTTTGGTTTGGAAAAAAAAATGGTGTTAAAACAGGAAAGTGTGTATTTAGAAAATGGAAGGTGTAAATGGAAAAGGCCTTAACTTTTTTATTTGGGTAACAAAAGTGCACAACAAGTAAATTTTTATTTCACATCTACCCCATTTTTATTTTTTATTTACTTATGAGAAAAATATCTACTTACTTTTTTTATGGTGCACTGTTAAAAAGTAAAAAAATTTGCAAATTTTGTTTGCTTTTTTGATAATGCACAACATAAGAAGTAAAAGAAATTTGCAAATCTTTTTACTTTGTCTATGCACTGTTAGAGAACAAAAAAAATTACAAATTTTAAAAATATTATTACTCAAAAATGTTATTAGTCTCAATTTAATTATAATGAAAAATTAAATTATTCATAAATATTGTTAATCTCAATTTAATTATGACAGAAATAATAATAATTAGAGTAATTGATGTAAGTGTAATTATGACAATAATAATAATTAGAGGAATTAACGTTAGTGTAATTAAACTCAAACTAACTAGTCACGTCATGTAATTAGACTTAAATTAGAGTAATGAAGGACAATAGGGAGTGTAATGAACGTCATATAATTAGATTCAAATTAATTAGAGTAATTTACAAATTTTATTTACTTCTTTGGTGATGTATTGTCGAATAAGCAAAAAAATTTAAGAGAAGGTTTTGTAATAAATTTTATATTTTATTTTTTTTTATATTTTATCATATAAAATGTTAAAAAATTATACTATAAATAAATTATATTATTAAAATATAAAATTTTATAAATGTAATGTAAATATTATATAAATTTATAATTAAAATAATAAAATATAAAATTTATAAATATAAAAGTTTATTAGGAGAAGGTTTTCTGTAATAAACTTTTATATTTTATTTATTTTATATTTTAAAATAATATAAATAGTTAAATTAATTTTTAAATTAATTTTTTTTCTTGTTCAAAAAGTTTATTTCATAGAATCAATTATTTTATTTTAAAATGTGAGAAAGTGAAATTAATTTATTAAAGTAAGTGTTTAGAAAGATAAAATTAATTTATTATGATAGATGTTAAGATAAATAATTAAGTTAAAAAGTATTTTTAAGTTTTTCAAAAATTATTTAAGTAGATAGGTGTTAAATGAAAAATAAATAACTGTGAAATAAAAGTCTCATAACAAGTCTCAAACCTGCACCATTCACATTGGCAGCACGTGAAATTCCTGAAGTAACCTTGTTAAATGCTAATAATCATCAACTAAGGGTAGTTTTGGTATTTTAAAACATGAAAAGTGTAGGTAGTAAAATCACTGGTGTAGGAAGTAATAGCCCACAGACCAACCACATGTTACCATTTCGGCCTATCTGTCATTGTTCCCCTAAAATAACACACTAGTATCCCAGGGCTAACAAAACTCACTTAATAAAGTATATCTTTTATCTCTAAAATATGAAAAATTAGAAATTGTTCCTTCTAAAATTCTTAATTTAGTATGGTTCATCTATATCTTGTGATATTCTTTTATTCTATATCACGTATTAATAAAACTTTGACTTATAAAAAAAAATTAGTATAGTTCATCTAATATTTTCACATACATCAATATCATTTTATCTAAATTATTGTATAAATGTCATAGAAAATGTGTTTAACCTTATTTGTTAGGTAAACAAAATTAATAACAAATTAACATACTAAATTAATAATAATATGTTAAAATTTTAAAAGAAAATGAAATAGGACAATTTTTTTACTGTATCAATTCCAAACATTTTAGAGGAACAAAACATATTTTATCTTATAAATTTTGGTAATGACAAGGTTATAATATTAAAAAATACTAGAATTATAATAAAAATAAATTATTTCATACAGTTTCTCGTATATATTTGTTTTATCTTAATCTCAAAAAAATTTAAAAAAATGTTTTTTTTGTTAGTATATTCTCACTGAGCTGGTTACTAGTTTTTTTTTTATTTGGCTTAAATTATTTTTATCTTAAAATTTAAATTTAAATTAAAATAAAAAATAAGTATAAGTTTAATTTGTTTGTTGAATTTTATTTCATAACTTAAAATTATTTGGTAAATTATTATTTTATTGTCTAACGAAGTATATGTAGATTGATAAATAGATAAATTGATAGATATAGATAAATTTAATCTTTGTTTGATCATATTATATTTTACTTAAATTTTATTTTCAAGGAGATGTTAGGTTAAAGAATATTTAAAAAAACTATTTCAATTTTTAAGAAGCTTATTTTATAATGTAAATATTACAAAATTATTGCCCGAAAATTAATTTTTCACACATTTTCTATTTTATAAATATATATTTCATAAAGACCATGTAAGAACTCATATAAAAAATAAACTTAAAAGGAGTTTTGAAGCTAAGAAAATTAAATTTGACTAACAACTTCTACTTATTTTTAATTTCTAATTTCTAAATGTAACTTAAAAGTAATTTCTAAAGTAAAAGTAGTTGTATGAACAATATTTATACTTCCCCTAAGTTCTCCTTTTAAAAGAGACCAGTAAAGTGTTGTGTCCCACGAGTATAAATATTTTAATAATTTTTCAAAAAATAATAATTTAGGTAGTTAGATGTTTGTAAGAATTTAAATGCAAACATTAAAATTATTAATGTAATAATTGTAAATTTAATTTAATTTTGAAAAAAATATATAAAAAATATTGTATCACGGACTATAAAATAATGTATAAAATATTCTTCGATTGATATGTAGAGACGACCACTGAACATTTTTTATAATACTATTTTTAAGGAAAAATTAAAAATAAACCGGAAAAATATGAGCTTAAAGTATATTTATTTCACTAATTAAAATATCATTTTTAGAAATATAAACATTGAAATGTAATATTTCTATGTTTACTACACATGTTGAAGTTGAAAGTTTTTTATTCCTTGAAAGTTGAAATGTTTTAACTTCTTATTTTTCTACTTTTCATTCTTGATAAAAAAGTGGAAAAGTGACATTCTAGTCAAAAAATATTAAAAGTTGTTTGTAAATACATATGTAATTTTTATTTAAATTATTTTAAAGTTTAAAAAAATATTAAAATATGTCCAAGCATATATAATTTTAAATATATACAAACATAATATTTCTAATTTTATTATTCCTAAAGAAGAGATTTAAAAAACTTTGGTAAAATAACATTTCAACTGGAACAAAACTGTGAGAAACTTCTCCATTTTCTCTCTATATTTTTTTTCTATTATATATAGAGTTTAATTTCTATTCATTAAATTTTAGATTGACTTTTAATTATAATTTTTTATTTATGATATTTTTAAAGTTATGGTTAAATAATAATTTAAAAAATTACTAACATTACGTAATATATATATATATATATATATATATATATATATATATATAAAACTTGGAAACATATCCGATCTTCTTAAAGTGCCAATCAATTTTATTTAAGTATTTAATAATATAATTATTCTGTAAAATAAATAAAAAAAGTAGAATAACAATTATTCTAATTCAATGAGATAACCTTAGCTTAATAGGTTTATACTTGCTAAATTAACATGTATTTCACACCTTCCATCTTCAAACATGAATATCTAAGGTCTTCATTTTGAATTCATCTCTATCCTAAACCTAGGTCTAAAAATGTAGCTCAACTTGATTTTTCAGCAGCCTTGGCACAAATATCGACGTATTTTTAATAGAAGATAGTAGTATATGAGAGTTGGTACTTGGTAGAGTGGAAGTAGTCAAACCAATATGTACCTGCTTTATTGGAATATTTAACCAATCTAATAAATTTTTAATTAATATTAGAGTGAAGAATATAATTTACATCAATTATAAATTAAGATATCGACATTCTATTTGTATTTTTCTCCCTTTTCAAATAAAATGAAAATGACTCTGTTTTTGGTCATGAAAGAAACGAAAATGAGTGATTAGAATAGCACACATATCACTAACTCAACTCATTAATTTGCCATATTGCTGTTTGAATTGAGTTCACATATAAACAAATAATATGTGTTAGGTTTTTCAAAATCCGAAAAGGACCTCTATAACGAAGTGATAGCAACCAAATGCTTCTCTTCCACACCTTTCTCACTTTTGGTGAGCTTGAATGGAAGAATATGCATCCCTCTGGCATGAGACGATTGAATATGACGAATTTTAAAAGCATAGACTTTAAGAGCAAGATAAGAATGATAGTTTATAAATAATCATTATATACATTATTACATATTTTAGTCATATTTATTATTCTAGCTACTTGCATTGCTTACAGATTAAACAAAATTATTGAAATTCCAATCAAGAGCAACAATTAAAAGCGTAAAATTATTTATATAGATTTCAAATTTTCAATGTTGTTTGATATGCCTACATGGTAAATGCAAACTAATATTCCCATTGCATTGGTTTTTCTCACATTCAAACTACTAAAGTGTAATTTGTTAAAACGTCAAGTTTGTCCAATATATTCATTGCGGACAAAATCAATTATTGCTTTATGGAATTTTATATAATTAAGTTAATTATATAAAGTTTGAGGGCATTTACCAACAAAAGCAAAAAGCAAATGTTGGTAAGTGAATATTGAAGCAGCCTCGATTGGTAAAAGAAGTTAATAATTATCGTCTTTGAATGACCATTCTCGAATCTTGTACGTCCCTTACACATAAGCATATATATTAACTATTGTTCTTATGATCTTATCAGCATCATTCTTGTTTCCCACTTATTTATTTATCTATTACCTCCTATCTTATTTCTTTTCTCCAACAAAGTATGTTAGATGCACACAACCACACATGTTTTTTTTGTGTGCATGTTCCGTCTCTATGGCCTATGTAATGCAAATTGCAAGCCTACCACGTCATCATTGGTTGGTGAATGGTGATGTTGACGTTGACGTACTATTTGACTTCAACTTTACTAACTTGTCCTTCTCAAATTCTTTGTGAATTTTAGTATTATTATATTGTATATTTATATGTAGTAAATAATTACACAGTTTGAGGTTTCATGAAAATATAGAAGGATCCCCTCCCTTTGTAGACATTACTGCTTTTACACACCATGTCAATTGACAGAAAAGAATAAAATTAAATTAGTGAAACTTAAAATATTGACATTAGGTTTGTAAATTTCCAAGAGTGATCATCAATTAATCTTACTATGCCCAAACTTTAACCATGCATAGTGCTCAAAGGGATCAATGTAATGTGACTTGCTCATCAATGTAACAATTTCAACAATTAAAGAAGATATTTAGAGCTATAAGGTATTCGGTTGGTAAGGGATGGAAGGTGGACAAAAGCCGCAAATTCAATTTCATTATTAACAAAAATTAATATATTAACATTATTCAATTTGATTGATAAAGAAATAATTAAAAAGATATTTATAGTTTTTTAAAACAAAAAGATTTGTGTAATTTTACTCTATTATATACATACTAACTTTGTCAACCACACTTTTCTTTTTATTAATTTTTTTTTTGTTTAATTACCAAAATGACATCAACCGAAATTCAAAGAGAGGTTATTTATACTTATCAAGCATTAAAAGGACTAATTAACAATTAATTATATATATATATATATGATATATTTGAATATTTCATGTGCTAATTTACACATACATATAAAAAATAAATAAAGCCAATGATACAATGTGAAAGAGATAAATAAGAGTTGTTGGTAGAGTATATAAAAGAAAAAAGAAAAAAAAAGCTGATTAAGTATCTTTACTCAAATATATATCAATTTATAAAGCTAATTTTCAGTTTAACACATTTATTGTTTCTTAGAGTTAATTTAAACTTCGGTCTAATATATCTATTTATATATAAATATAAGAGTAGTTGAAAATTAATTTATTGAATTATTTCACGCACGTCTTTTAAGGTGAAAAGTACCTAATAGTTATATATTCTCTATAAAATTATTCTTATCATATAAATACATAAATTATTCTTATCATAGACATATACACTTTGTACATATACTTGACAGTAATGTTTTGAATTAGTATAATTTTTTTAAGCAAAAGTTTTGAATGAGTATAGTAGTATAATTTACTTCACAATTTAATTATTAGTCTAATAAACAACGCATATAACTAGTAAATTATACTAATAGACTAATATTCGAATTGTGTAGTAGTTGTTTTTTGCTAGCGGGTTCAAATAATTATGAACTACTCCACAATTCAATTATTATTCCAATTATATAATATTTTCTTTTATAGATATAGACACATTATTTAACCTAATTCATATAATTTTAGTTAATTTATTTGAAATCAATTTAAGTTAAGTTTTAAAATTGTCCTTATATTTATTGTAATACATCATCTTTTTTCTTTGCATTTAATTGCATTCTACCTAATTAATTAATGTGTTTTAATCATGCTACAATCTCTATAAAAGAAAAAAAGATACTTATCATAAAATAATAATTATATTTTACTCAAAAAATGATAAATTCCTAATTAAAACAAGAAAATAATCTTATAAAAAAATAAAAAGAAACTTTAAAATTATGTCTTACAAATGAAGTAGCATGTTAGTATAAAGTTATAAAAACATTCAGTATATTCATTATTAACTATTAATATTTATCAAATTTTTAAAAATAATTTAAGAAAATATTTTAATTATTTTGGGTTAATTTTACTTTTAATCTCTAAACAAAAGTTTGACTTATGAAGTTCCCTTAAATTTAATATTTTTATTAAGAATTTACTATTAGCTATCTATTTGTATAGTATTCTTTTTTTGTTTTATTTGTTAGAAATTTATTATGGTTAATCTTATACACCCATGAATCTTTCTCTCCCCTATTATAAATTTTCAATAAAGGGAGAGGATTTGCACACGTTTGATAGATGTGAAAATTGTGTGATAAAAAAATATTTGAATTAAATAGAATGTTAGAGGTGTTAATCATGCAGCATCACACAATTTTCTCTTTATTTGAAGCAACCAAACAAGAAACAAATAATATTTGGATAATTATTATTTTTAGACATCAATGATAATGGGAAGTGTTTGATATAAGATGAGATATTGAATATCATATTTACTTGATAAGTGTTTTGATTTTATAGGTAAATCATGCTATTAAAAACATCATAATAATCTTAAAGTAGATGTGAAGTGGGGGATTTTGATCAACAATGTTGTGAGAGTCAAAAAATAAAATAAATATACTTTAAGAAAATTATAATTTTTTTTGTAAAAAATTTTGTATTTGTTAAAAGGGAAGAACAAGTTTGAGGGAGGAAAAAACAATAAAATAAATAAACTACAAAAAAAATTATAATTCTTTTACAAAAAAATCTATATTTACTAAATGGGAGGAAAAAGGTTTAGAAGATCATAATTCCTCTCCCCACTCCTAAGAAGATCCTCCACTAGTTGTGAGGTTTATTCCAATTCAAATCACAGCTTCTTTTAGGTCAAACTTTCTTAAGTAGGATTTTCCTAGAGTTAAACCTAAAAAAAAATTCATGTAAAATTATTCAGATATTTAATTTCAATATGTGTCACCAATTTATTTGTAGTTGTTGACAAAATCCTATATTAATAATTAATTATGTGAAGAATTAAAAAAAATGTGATTGCCTGGAATGATAAATTAGGATTAAGTGAAAAAAATTCCTTAACTTAATCATTGTGCAATTTCAGCAAAACATCATATTCGCCAACTGTAGCTCGCAACTTTTTAACTAACTCAATTAATTTACAAGAGAAATATTACTTCTGTACATCTTTCATTTTCTTATCACCATTCTTCCTCCGACTATTAAATATAGGATTAGACTGGGATCTTAAGCTAGGCATCCTCACTTTGGTAAAGAAAAAATCTTATAGTAGGATATATATGGACTTGTTCAAGAAAGTTTGATTAAGATAACTTACCTATTAAATTTAATATATAATTTTTTAAGATATGCCATCACTTACAATTTGATTACTCAAAAGTGGTATTATATATATATATATATATATATATATATAATATAATATAATATAATATAATATAATTTGATTTCAAGACCTACATTTGGATTGAAAGTTTCGTACATCAAATTAATCATAATAGTTTACTTAAAATCTACTTGTTAATTTTTTTATAAGCAAAAATTTCATTAATACATAAACATGCAAACCTATTCGTTGAATCACACTATACAATATAAAATAATATGTTAAAGAGAGAGACAACAACCCCCAAATATAATACAAAGGATTCATTATCCATTTAGCATGAGTTAGAGACTCATTTTCATGTATGACATCACCCTCATAAATGTAGTTGAATAGCCTAAATGATTTCTTAAGTGTCCATTGGGTATGACTTGAATTTGGTAGCATTTTTTGTCCTTCAAAACTGTCAAATTCCTGCAAACCACACAAAAGATCAAGTCTTTTTACAAGCCTTGGAGCCACCGACCATGCCCCTAAACTAGTAGAAATGTTTACGAACCTCAGTTGTAAGAGTTGTAAATATGTCCCACCAACTATAAATTGCATATTAGATAATTGACAATATAATACAGTTAAATAAGAGGTGGATACTTGTTTATTTTGTAATACCACACAATATGCATCGCATATCTGCTTGAGAAATGATTCTTTTCTTCAGGAGATTGTACTGATAATTGATAGTCTATACATATTCTATTACAAAACTCTAAACTTTCCCTGGCACTCCTTTCTCCCACATCATCTGTAGGAACAATTGAGCTTGCTGATGCTCTACACTTGTAAAAAATCTGTATGCATACGACACTAATTATTGACCCAAATCTTCTGTTTCCCACATCCACTTATTTAGAACTTCTTGACAAAGCTCAACCCCTTCATGATTCCTTTCCAGCCCCTCCACTATCTCCTCCTCCCAAGCAAATAATTGACGCCTGTATTCTCACTTCCATCTTGCTATTGTGCCTTTTATTTGTGACATTAATGCATTATGATTTGTTGATAAACCATATAATTATGTATATGCTTCACAAAAGGTCTTATCTCCCAACCACCTGTCTTCCCAAAACCTAACCTCACATTTATCCTCTATCACATGTCTAACATTACTAGACCACCAACCTCCCTTCTCTTGCCTAACTTGGTCAATGGAATTGAGGTCCTTCTACCATCAAGAGCAATATTTACGACTAACTTCCCAACTACCATTTGGTTGAGAATATTTGAATTTCAGTAATTTTACCTATATGCTATCAAATTCAACTTTCATCTTCCTTCCATTTCCCCAATAAGACTAGATTAAAACTGTGAATATCCCTCAATCCCAAACTACCCATTTCCTTAGTCATACACATATTCTTCTAAGACACTCAATGCACCTTCCTATTTCCCCAATACCCCTATAGTAAGTTAGTGAAAATAGATTGAAAGAGAGAAATGATACCTTTGGGAGCCTTGAAGAAGAAAAGGAAGAAGATCGACAATGTGAACAAAATAAACTTCAACAAGACCGCCTAACTAGCTGACAAAAAGTGAGAACCTTTCCAGGCCGCTAATTTTTTCACCAAATTTATCATTGGCGACAAGTATCCAACTTAGATGGTTTAACTCCTATAGGAAAGCCTAAGTATTTAAACATTATTAACCCTGCCTTATAATTAAGAAGCAGAAAAGCTTTCTCCAACCAAGCATCCGACACATTTATCCAAATCAACTAACTTTTACGAAAGTTCACTTTTAGCCCGAAGACAAACTCAAACTTTTACAACACTGCTTTAACTACCATTATAGTCCTCTAATCCTTCTTAGCTAACAAAAGGTATCGTCTAAAAATTAAAGGTAAGAGATACTAAGTTCACTCATTGTACCTTATACCCCTTCTAGAGACCTACAAACATTGTTTTCCCTATTAGTTGGCCCAACCCTTAAACTACAATAAAAAACAGGAACAGGGACAAAGGGTCACCCTGCCTAAGGCCCTTAGACACACTAAACTCCTCTATAGGTCTTCCATTCAGAAGCATTGAAATTTTGGTTGTAAACACACGCTCTTACATCCACTTTACCCACTTTCACCTAAATCCTATAACATCCTAAAGGTAAGACCAACATACTGAGTCATATGTAAACTTTCTCAAAGTCTACCTTCAAACACACAGAAGATCATTTTTCCTTGTTCGCACTTCATTCACTATTAACACATCATCTAGGATTTGACACTCTATGATAAACATTGGCTATGACTCAAAGATGATTGAGTCACCCCTGCACAATCTTCTCGCTAACACATTTGCAAGCACAATATACATGCACCCAATAAGAGATATTAGACAATAATTATCGCCTAACACCCGAGGGTTTGGTTTTTTTTTTTTTTTTTTGGCACTAGAGCAATGAAACAACTATTCACCTCTTGCACCAATTTTTCATTTGAATGAAATTCACCATAAAACTAGAAAATTAAATTTTAACAAATGTCAAAATTCTTTTAGAAACAGAAAATTAAAGTCGTCCCACCTGTTAAAATTAATATAATTTTAGCTACCGCAACTCTTTTATATATAAGTACCAATTAATTTAAGAATTTTTGTAAGTGTAATTAGACTATCTCTAATAGGAGCAACTCCTATGAGTTGCTTGGTGCATTAAAAACTGTGTCTGGTGGTTCACACTGTGTCATATTAGCGTTAAGCAACTTTACTCTATTTTCACTTTAGTGAGAGAAGTTTCAAGCTACTCCAAGTAACTCACAATTTTATAGTTTTTTAATTTTGGATTTCAATAAAATTATGGTACCTTAAAATTAAAAATTTATTTTTTAGTTTTATTAATTATTAAAATATTAATTATTATAATCAACTTCAATAAATTTAATATTCATAATAGTTAATAATATTTTAATTTAAAAACAATGACAATTACATAACATATTAACGTCAATTTAATGATATTTAATGATATTTTATTCTAACAACAATTGCTTGAACAAGCAAATCAAAATTATTTTAAGCAGTTTTCAGTCTCATATAAGATTACTTTAAATGTGAGTTCTTTAAAGAATTGAGTGCTTGGATTAAGTAATTTTGTTAGCAATTATGGTCATAGATGTTGTTACCTATGTGACACATACAATTATATGAAAATTAAATCAAATTAAATGTTCCCTACTTAAATATTAGCAAGATGTACAATACCATGTCTCTTAAGTCAAGACTTGTTATCTTTTTTGTATTTCTTTCCTTTGACCGAATTTGCATATATGATAATTTTTTTTTTTACAATCAAAAGTTGTGTGTATTGAATTTGTGAAGCAAAATATTTCACCCACTGTCTAATCTAGCAAAAAAGAATACTAGTCACTCCTACCTAATTACATCAGCCTGCAAACTACATACATATATGACTAAATCTGAATCACTCAATTTCAACCTGATAACATACAATTAGTATAAATCTAACAGCAAACTACAAATTCTATAAACATTGTAAATGGTTGTTATACCAGTCAGAAAAAACATACCTCTTATGAAATCAAAAACGATAAAATTACCATTTCCAAGATGTTATCTTAATAAAGTCTATGATATTAAAAGACTCTAAAGTTTTATATGAAAAATTATGGAGATTCTAGAAATGCAAATGCCCAGCATACCATATGCCAAAACAGGTACCTGAACTTCCTTTTCTGTCTGCCAACAATTCAAAAGCTTGCCATATGAAACATTTGAGATAAATTTTTAGGTAGAGGAGATTGAATCCATAACCAATTTATCACTCTATACTACAAAACCTGAGATATCTAGCATGACAGAAATAGGTGCTTGCTATCCTTCGATTGTTCATTGCACAACCTACAATTTTGCTATATTCCTTATAGTCCACATCTCTCCTAACAAGTTATCTTCTGTTGGAAACCTCTTAAGCGGTAACTTCTCAAAAAAAGACAATAACTTTGGAAGGTAATTTTTATCGTTCAACTACTTTTTGAACTATTGGGAATCTTCTATTGTCCTACTCCTAGGATATACACGATAATTATTCTTAAACAGAAAAATAAATATGATTAGGATAATTAACTAATGTTATTAAAGTTTAAAAAGTACAATGCCCATATAAACAAGGCAACAGGCCAACAACTAAGTTTAAAAAGTAAGTATTGGGTTTGGCCTTTAAGAAACAGAAAAAATATATCACAGAATATATATAATTTTATAATAATATGTCGTTTGGAGGATCAGAATTGTAGCCCTTACATTTTATATTTCAATTTGTCGATCTCGTGAATTTTGTTAATAGTTACTTAATTATATAGATTATTAATTAACATAAATGGCACGTTATATCAAATGGCAAAAGACACTTTTCTTGCTTATTTTGACATGGAGAAGAATTACGAAAATAAAATATAAGAAAAAGAATAATGTTGAAATTTTATCTCTCAATTTGACTAAGTTATTGGATGTAACCAATAATCATGTAAGGTCTCTTTCTTTGATTCATTTATTGTCTATTTTTTGTCTTATTGTTCTTAACAAATATTTATTTTATAAAAAAAAAGTTAAGGTTAGCAGAAGATTCAAATTCACGAACTTTACTTCTCTATTTCGTAAATTTTACACCAGACATTCTTAACAAATCGTTTACAACAAAATGGAGATTAGACACGTGTTACTGTTTTGATTAGGGAGAAAAAGAACAAGAGAAGGTGATTAACGTCAGAGCGCAGTAGAATGAAGGAGAAAAGTCTTCAAAGAATAAATTATAAAGAAGTCGACAAAGGCCGGAGGAAGAAAAAGTAAAGAAATAGAGACACCAACAAACAGGCATCATTGGGGGAAAATGTGTTCTGTCACGTAAAAGAAAAAAGAAAAAAAACAATGGTGTCTGCTACGGGTGCGTGACTGCGTCTGTGTTAGAAAACACAGAACAAGATCAGTTTCTTTCTCTTCTTTTTCCCTCTTCGTGTGTGCTGCAGTAAACCAATAACATCCTAGTCCACTTTGGCTGTTACTGATCCTCATAAACTATAATTTTCACTTCAAAAAACAACAAATAATATAATTTACTGGAAATCCACGTCAATTATCGTATAAATTATTTAGTTTTGTAAGAAAATTAACAATAACTTCAAATTATAAAGATATCAAAGCCAATAAATTCAAATATGCAGATAGTGCGCTAGTTGCAATTTTCCAACACGCAGCATATTCACATGTTTCTATGTCCCGATAATGAAATTGATGCAGAAACTAGCTAGTGTCATTTAGTTTCACATACAGAATCTGCGTTCATGTTCACTAGCGACTAACATGCAACAAAACAAGCTTATAGCTTTCGCATTTTTATGGAATGTTTTTCTATGCGCACTTCACGATGGGATAATAATTAATAAACACACTGTGAAATAGTCTCCCAGCCATTAAGGAATTTTACTTTGTATATATATATATATATATGTTACTTTATCTAGCTAAGGAAGAAAATAATGTTATTTATATATTTAATATAAAAGGTAACTTTTTTATAAGTAATTAATTAACTCTTAAACAAATTTTTTTATTTTATTTTGAAGATAATTTTATTTAAAGTATATTTTTCTAATATTTTCTCAAAATAAAAAACGTTGGAGAAAATTTCATGTTTTTTATTTCTGAGTTTTTTGGTTTACAGACCTGTCTAGTTAATTTCCGATTAATTGCGACACCATCAAATTAATATATGATTGACTAAAACAAAGTGTACATCGACAGAGATTATTTTCGTCGGCTAATTAAGGTCCCTAGCGAGTGTTTAGTTTTCGGGACAGTCAATTTTATCTTCAATAATTATCTCATTTTGTTGCAAACCATTGGCATGTGCTTTATCACCTATTAGGAAGCCAATAATCATATAGGTTGAAATTAATTTATCTAGGACTGTGTTTGGAAAACCATCATACTCATGTTCAACGAACATTTTCACTTTCTGAAGGAAAGAGTTTAACAGAGGAGTTAGATTGGTGCAAACGTCCATTTAGATTGAAAAACGAGTTTCCAAACACAAATTATGTTAACAGTAATATATATTAAAAAAATTATGGGTGGCATTTTTTTTTTATCCGCAAAAATTATGGATGCCTTTGATCATAAAAAGACATTTTATAGTATTCGTATTATTTTTTATCTTTTTGCATAATGATTGGGGTATTTTTCTTTTAGAAAACATGTATGAGAATCCTACATATAAGAATCGATTCCCGCGCAAAAGAAAGTAGTATGCTGTAAACAAACATATCTTGTGTGATTTATTTTTTTGTGAACATCACATCTTGTGTGATTAATGTATATCTATATATATAATTGTATCCCGATTGTCTTTTTTTATGTGAAAAAAAAAATGTATTCCGATTGTAATAATTTTATACTACACCCGTTTATAAAGAAACTATTTTAACAATCTTTTTTTGTATTAATTATTTTCTTTATTAAAACATCCTCAATTATTTTTCTCTCTCATAGGAGTGGATTATAGATTTTCAATTATGGATAAATTTAAAATAATATTATAAATTAACACATAGTAAATAATTAAATTAATAAACTTTTTTAATATGAATAATCTTTGCAACTAAATCTTATAAAAATGAATGGAAATGGTAAGAGCTTAAACTTTTTGCTAGTGTTTATTTAATTTCTAGGTATGAATGTGTAAAATATGACATCTTTCACATGTTTTAAAATTTAAAATATTGAAAAATAATGTTTGTTTTCCTGTACAAGTACTGTATTTTTTTTTTATCTTTTTTAAAATTCAATTTGAGTAACCATATATAAAATAAAAAATTAAGTAAAACATTAAAATTTTACCAGCTTTATAATTTATATATATAAAGTTGAAAAAACTAAGCAGGAAGTGTTGGAAATAATAGTGGATCGGTATTAATCAATTATATTTTATCATTATCTGGCAATTTAAGATATGGAGATAATCATATGTTATAATATCTTTATGATTATTTGAATGAGATTATAGTAAGATTGACTATGTGATGGGTTGAGTCAATCATAAAAAGCCCATTTGAGGGGTCTCTGCCTACCCTGGGGGATTATAAATTTGCCATCCAATAAGGGATCGTCATTAAAATGTATGCTTCCGCTTGAGGGGGAGTTTACAATGTGGAAGGGACTCACACTTAAGGGGGAGATTGTTGGAGTGCAAGTGTGAGTTGAAGTCCCACATTGGTTAGAAATTGGGAAGTTGAGTAATATATAGGTGAGAAAGACCCATAACCTAATGCCTTAAGGTTTTGGGTTGAATGTGGTGTCATATTCTCTTATATATGGGCTCGTGTCTCATGGTTATACCTCTCCCCGATGTTAACCTCTTCGGGTTTGACCCAACAATTGGTATCAAGGCCAATGGTTGTGATCGACAGGTTGACGGTTGATTCCCTTCATCGAAAGTTCTTCTGCTAAGGGTTTCAGGAGGCGTGTCCCCTTGTGTTTAAGGGCGGTGTGAATATATAGGTGAGAAAGACCCATTGGTTAGAAATTGGAGTGCAAGTATGAGTTGAAGTCCCACATTGGTTAGAAATTGGAAAGTTGAGTAATATATAGGTGAGAAAGACTCATAACCTAATGCCTTAAGGTTTTGGGTTGAAGGTGGTGTCGTATTCTCTTATATATGGGCGTGTCTCATGGTTATACCTCTCTCCGTGTCCCATGGTTATACCTCTATGCAACTGGGTGGGGAATTTCGTTGTGGTTGGAGAGTTAAGTAGTACCACACACAGTACTTCGTTGGTGTTGGTGTATGCATCTTCATCTTCAATTTGGAAATATGTGGGGTATAATATATCTTAGTTGGTTATAAGATTCGATTATGTTCATTACTTTTCATTAATTAATTTATTTGATGATATTGATACGTAAACAAGTAGCATTCCTCTTTGTTATATATAATATAATAATAAACTAATAGCATGGGCTTTTGCAACTTTTGAATAGTCAACCTCCACGCATATTCTTAATAATAACAGCCAAACAAATTTGAACCCTATAATTTTAATACTAATAAGGACAAATACATAACTAATGCATCGACCAAGTTCATTTCACCAGAACCTTGTGTTTAATAATTTCCAACAAATTATAAAAAACGTAAATAGATAAAGAAAATTGTTAACTTAATTATTTTATCCTTTTCAACTGGTCAATTGAATCCCCATTTTCTAGACTTAAACATAAACGTTATGTGCCAAGCACTAATTTGTCAAATTCTTGATGATTAGGTGAGCATGAGTTGCCATCTCGCACACCCTCCCTGTGTCACGCAATCTCTATATATTAGCATTTCCTTGCACACTCTCTAAGATCGGCCAATATCTTCTGATAAGCTTTAGCTAGCTAGCAAATTAAAATGGCACTTTCTTCTTCAAAAGCCATTTTTGTTTTAGCTTTGTTCACTCTTTTGCTTATAGAAAGTTCTTCAGCTCAACTCTCTGAGAATTTCTATGCTAGTAAATGTCCCAAACTTTTCTATGCTGTAGAATCTGTTGTTAAATCAGCCTTGGCTACAGAACCTCGCATGGGAGCATCTATCCTTCGCCTCTTCTTTCATGACTGCTTTGTCAATGTAAACTACTCCTATTCTAAGTTCTTCACTCCTTATTTTTCTTTGGTTATATATATTTACTATAATACTATGTGTATTAATCTATGGTGCATCACGGGTAATACTTAACTTTATAATTAGCATCAACATAACTTGATTCACTTTTTCAACAAAATTTTCAAAACTTTAATTACCTTATTTTTCTTTAGTTACTTATATTTACTATAATACCGTATGTGGTTGTTCACGTATTCCTTCATTAAGAACGTAATACGTTCTGTTCGGAAAATCGTAACTATACTAGTATTTATTTAATAGTGTAATATTACGTGTTTTTTTTTTCATGTTACATTATAGACCAATCATGCGTATTTTTCTTTCTTGCTTTCTAAGTTTCTATCTCTTTCAACAAGTCTTATTCGATGATGTGACATCACCAATAATATGATACATTTCAAGCATAAAAAATTAAGTGTGAAAAAATGTTCTTATCCAAATGTTTTCATAGTTAATACGTACTCCACTTCTTTTTAAAACATATATAGGTTGTTTGTTTTTTCCGCCTACGGGGCATAGACCCGAATCTCTGGTAGAAAATTTTAGCATATTTAAATATTCTTATTCGAATCTGAGTCATCGTGTAATATAATATCCTATCTTTTGATTCTTTTTACGACTAAAATAAAGTGTTTTACTTTTACAAATAGGTACAATTTTCATAATCAACTCATACTTCAATTTTTTTCTTTTCATTCATTTCCTTTGCACACAATATACAAAAAATTTTTACGATACAAATTACTATTTCATTTACATGTCTTAGAATTACGATACAAATTATATACATACAAGACCTTATTAGTTATAACACATTTACAATTTCAAATAGTTTCTTAATTATAATAATTTTTGTTTACATCTCTCTCTTTATATCTTATGATATCAAATATCATATATATACTTCCTTCATATCTTTAAATGTAAACTAAAGTATGGGCGTCTATCCATGCCATTACTTTTCAATTTCCAACAAGAAGTAAAGTTATTGAATTACAGAACATTTTTCTCATATATGTCAATACGTAATATTCAATTAATTTGTGGTTTTTAATGATGCACCCGGTGTAGCTTAGAAATGGCTTCCTTCTAAGTAATCTGTTTTACCTATGAATCGAATTTTGTTAAGTTAATCGCTGTCCAATCCTGTAAGTGGTTACAACTAATGTTCGATTCTCTTTTGCTGCATAATTGGAAACAGGGTTGTGATGGATCAGTTCTACTTGATGGGCCTTCCTCAGAGAAGTTTGCACGTCCCAACAATAACTCTTTGAGAGGTTATGAAGTCATTGATGCCATCAAGTCTAAGGTGGAGGAAGTATGCCCCGGAGTGGTCTCATGTGCTGATATTGTAGCCATTGCTGCTCGTGACTCTGTTACAATTGTGAGTTCAAAACCAACATATATGTTCAGTTGTTGACCATTTATGTATAACTATATATGTGTATGATTTATAGTTTTCATTTCTCATAACAAATGCGTTATCCATATGAAAAATCATCAATAAAAAGTAAAAACTCCAATATTATTTAACATAAAGAGAAAAGAAGGGGAGATAGAAAAATGTAAGTATACATAATAGATGACATGATGTAATAAGGAAGATAGAAATAAACAATGAAGGTTAACGGAACATGTGATATATAGAGTATATCAATAATCACACATATATGTATATAAATATAGATGAGGATTATTTATCAATGCTTTTGGTTTATATATAAAATTTCATGATGCAGCTTGGAGGGCCATTTTGGAAGGTTAAACTTGGTAGAAGGGATTCCAAGACTAGCTTCTTCCAACTTGCCAGCAGTGGTGTGCTGCCATCTCCATTTACAACCCTCAGCGACCTTATCTCAAAATTTCGAGATCAAGGGCTCTCTACCAAGGACATGGTTGCCTTATCTGGTATGTCTTTTTCTCTTTTTCTAAATTGATCCCTCTCTTCCATTGTGTGACGTAATCTGTGTATATATGTTGAAGATGACTTTATACAGCCCTATGGCTTTTCATTAAAATAAATTTTATTTGATTGTACAGTATTTTTATAAGATTGTTGAGAAAAGAAGTGAGAGAAATGTGGGATAATACGAGTATTGTGACAAAGATAAGTAAAGAAAAAAGAAATCATGTTATAATACAGTATCTCTTCACTTAATAATTACATACGATGGATATGTGGACCTGGATGTGACATTTAAACTACTACGTGCATGCATATTATGCTCCATCTCTAAGCTACAAGTCAGTGACTTCTAAACAGAGAAGAGTCAAGTTAAAAGAAAAGCAAGTTTAACTAACTGGAAAAGATATATACGGCATTGCTGATTAGTTATGTTTAAATCTTTCAACAGCTAACAAAGAAAAACACCATCCATTGACATGTCATCTTCGATTAGCATTATTCTGCCTCAAGTGTCTATCATTATTATAACTAGATTAGTCATTTGACTAAGTTACTATATAGTGAAATTCAAATGCAAAAGAACTAATTAAATCAATCATCAATTTGATATGTGGATATTAAATGTATAACATATCATGTATACAAAAGAATTTTAAAACTATACTTCCATGTTTCAATATTTTAGTGTCCTACTTCCAAACACCTGATATGTCACAAATGTTATTGAGATTAATGGTTCGTTTGTGGTTTCAGGAGCACACACAATTGGGAAGGCAAGGTGTTCTAGTTATAGAGATCGCATATATAGTGACAATAACATTGACAGTTCATTTGCTAAGGCAAGGCAAAAGAACTGTCCAAAGAATAGTGCTGGGACACCAAAAGACAACAATGTAGCACCACTAGACTTCAAAACTCCTAACCATTTTGACAACGACTACTACAAGAACCTCATCAACAAAAAGGGTCTCCTTCATACTGATCAAGTTCTCTTCAATGGAGGATCCACAGATTCACTAATCAGAACATACAGCAACAATCAGAAGGCCTTTGAGGCTGACTTTGTTACTGCTATGATTAAGATGGGGAATATCAAACCATTGACTGGGTCAAATGGGCAGATAAGGATGCATTGTAGGAGGCCCAATTAGAGGAGACAAAACAAAATAAATTATAATGCATACACCCCAAAAGTGGCGGAGTTTTTTGAGTTGATATGTTAAGTTGTTTTCTTGTGCCACCAAAAATTGTTTTGTTGTTAAGTTCAACTTCAATTTCTTTAGTTATTTGTAAGAAATTAATTGTAAAGCATGTTTTTGAGATGTAATGTTTTTAATGATGTTGTTACAGTTACAAAAATTGTAACTATTTCAAATAAACGTAATATATTGTTTTTTTTTATAAGAATTACTTTCAATGTGTATTAGTTTACTCAATTAAACTATTTAGATGCTACTAAGATGGAAGAGAAAATTACTTTTATATCCTATTTGGTTAGGTTTGAGGGAGATGGAGGGAGAGATTATTTTAAAAAAATCTTATTTAATTTAAGTTTTAAAAGAAGAATAGAGATTCTCATAATTTTATCTTCCCTTGGAAGAACTTGGAGGGAAAGAAATTAATTAATATTTTTTTCTTATTTAATTTTTTCTACTAAGATGGAAGAGAAAATTATTTTTACATCCTATTTGGTTTGAGAGAGATGAAGGGGAGAGATTTAAAAAAAAAACTTATTTAATTTAATTTTTAAAAGAAAAATAGAGGGGAATGGAGGAGATAAAAATCCCTCTTCTCATCATTTTATCTTCCCTTGGAAGAACTTGGAGGGTAAGAAACTAATTAATAATTTTTTTCTTGATTTTACTAACTTGCTTACTGTTAAATGAAAATTTGCAAAAGAGAAACAATATATATCAAATAAAATAATTCAAGTTGTCTTTATAAGAGCTAGCTATGCAATAATTAAACTAATTTTAGTAATTTTTCTAGACTATTGTCTAAAAATTACAGAAAATTAAATAATAAATTTATAGTGCAAAAGTATAAGAGGCAATTTGAAAAACATTTTGTTTGCATAGTAAATTATAGTCAAGAGATAAGAGCATTGGTGGATTAACTACACCAAAACCAAATACTATGTAATATACCATTTAATCTATTAATTTTA
Source organism: Psophocarpus tetragonolobus (assembly GCA_037954015.1). Classification (NCBI taxonomy): domain Eukaryota; kingdom Viridiplantae; phylum Streptophyta; class Magnoliopsida; order Fabales; family Fabaceae; genus Psophocarpus; species Psophocarpus tetragonolobus. The sequence continues at coordinate 35,692,695 of CM075695.1, forward strand.
ATTTATTCTATGAAAATAATTGACATCATCCTAAAGCCTATCTCTAGAACAATAAGCTTTTTTTTTTTTTTTAATTTTACTTCCCATTCCATGATCCATAAAATTGAAAAAATTGCATTATCATAAAGTACAGACTCAATAGTGTATACATTTTATCCTAGGGAATCATATATGTTTCTAAAAATTCTCAATTTAAAAATATCTTCTAATTCACAATTAAATTAACAAGTTCATGCAATTAGAGTAACCAAGTCTAATACCAATAATTAAAAGCATGAAGAAACAATAACAATAGTGAAATTAAAGAAGAAAATTTCTCATATGATAAACTAGTCTAGTTACATCAACTTCCATCAACAAGAATTAGCTACTTATGAGTTCCATGGAGGAGTGCAGATTAAGCTCAAATGTGGATGCAAAGTTCCTAAAGCATTTACTTTGACTCTTTATCCTTGTCCCATCATGCAAAAATATTTGATAAAAATAGGATTCCCATTATTTTGTAAGACTCACTCAAGTGCCTAAATGAACTCATACAAGCGAGTAAAGTGGAATATACATGAGAGAAGGAGTACTCAAGCAACTAAGAATGTTTGCTTGCGCAGGGCCAATGGGTAACATGATTTCCTACTAATTATCATTTGACTTTGATTGTTTTGCTACTCTTTCTTGAGAGTCACACTTGTATATAATTCTTCGCATAAAACAACCATATCATGCAGAAAAAAAAATTAAATTAATTCATAGATTAAACTTTAATTTTAACAAAAATGTGAGGTTAAGGTTCAAAAGAATAACAAATATAAATAATTGCATATTTTGTGTATTTTTGCATGAATAAATTGCAATTATCACATTGCAGTCTTCTTATAATAATATGTGAGCTATTTTCTTGTAAATTCCATTTTTTATATAAACTCTATTAAATAACTTCTACAAAAAATCACTATTACAAGTTTAAATGAATTTAAAGTTATGTGTCTATGCCGATAAAGATGTGGGGTGCATCCACACATAGGAAAAGATTAATCCACAATGTGATTTGGTATAGCATATAAAAGTATGAAGGCACTATGAAAGAAAAAGTTCTTTAAATAGTCATTCACAAAAGCATAACAATTCATAGAAGTGTGAGAGACACACTAAAAAAAAATACATTTTAGAAACATCTATACTTTATGTAGAGTCACACAACGGTAAGATATACTTTAAAATATAAAAAAGAAAATAGTTAACTTTTAAAATGTATCATTCCTCCTTATCATCCAAACAATAATAGAAATATTTTTTCATCATGTAATAAAACATAATATATAATTAAAATCTCTTATCTCCTCTCCCTTTTTTAGAACCAAACATAACATTACATTAGATGTTAAAAAATTATTTGGTATTTTTTTTGTTTTTGGAAGAAAATTTAAAAACAAGACACTGCAGACCATATTCCAATAGATTGATGTAGCTGAAAGAAATCACAAACCTATTCGACTAAATATAAATCTATAGTCATATGCCCAGTAAATTTAAAGAAGGTAATAGCATGGTCAAACGTTACATTTTCCAATTTCAAACGGATATCCGTCCAATCAATGAATGACTAATTATAACTACTTCGTACGTACAAACATTTATTAAAGGTTTTTTAGTAACTAAACTGCAAATAAAAGCTTATATTAAGCGTAGAAGTCAATAACATTACAATCCAATTAATTATAATCCTTCAAAGCCTACCTAAAAAGATTTAGCAAGCAATGAGACCAAAGAATAGAAGACTAGAAATAGTGAAGATAACTCTATTACCTTAAAGAAACTAAATATGTTTTATCTTTACTAAAATTACATATAATTTTATAACTAAATATGTTTTATCTTATTTTATTTTTTATTTTAATGTTTTATTTTATTTATTTATTATTATTATTATTGTATTTTATTATTTTTGTTTATATTTGGGGGAAAAAAAACATTATATACTATATTGTTACTTCCAATCCAATGAGTCTAGCTGATTTAACAATACATGTTCTAAATTTAAAGAAGATCAGAATACACTTTTGAAAAAAGGGTGATAGTGTTAAGTATAATTAAATTTCAAGTGAAGTGATTCTTGATATTCATCTTTCTAAGGGGGTCTCCCTTTTAAGATAATAAATACGCTACAAAAATTGATAGAATAATATTATTATATTCAAGTTAGGCCAAAGAAAGAATAATAACGTGACAGAATTGGTTATCCAAGTTAACAACCACTGTTTAATGGCTATGTATACATACTTTCACGTACACACTTCAACTAGTCTATCGCAACACTATTACTAGTCAAAACGGACAAACCAAAAGGAGAGACGGAAGAACAAGGCATCCATTTTAACCTTTCGGAATGAAATAGAATCTAAAAATGAAATATATTTTAGGAGAGAAATGAGAAGGAAACTTTTTTTTTTTTTTATAAGTGAGACAATATATTGTAATATAGAAAGGATAAAATAGAATCTAAAAAATACATACCATTTACTATATAAAGTTTGAAACCCTTTGGATGAGACTGATTAAAAAGATAAATAATAACCCACTTACAATCAATAGATACAAAAAGATAAGATTCATTATTAACCTTGTAAAGTTAGGTGAAATTAACTATATTGTACTACATTATTTTCACGAGTTCAGATTATTTTCACGAATTCAGCTAAAGTGTGATAGTCCAAAAATTATCGTTGTGTGTCTTCTATGTATGTCAAAGGGCTTATAAGCCAAATGACCAAGGTAACAGTGTTTCTTTATTTTTAATGAAAGGTATTTTATCGTAGTAAAAAGATAAAAATATCTTTCTTTTTTGTTAAAAATATTTGTAATTTCATGTGCATATTTTTTTGTTTTAATTTTTACATAACTAAATTTAAATGAGAAAGATAATTTTACCTTTATTTATTAAAAGATTTGTGTGATGAGGTGTGACGGTGTTCAACCCAACCCAATGTAACATAATTACATCTATAGATGAACACAAGTTAGATTGAGTTGGATTTAGAGAAAGTCAAAATTCAAATCAATCATAAAACATGAGCTTTGGTTGGATTAACTTTTTTTCCTTTTTTCCGTTAAACCTAATTCAACTTAACTTATACTTGAATGATTGGACTGAGTTGAGTTAATTGAATCATAGTTTTAAAAAATATTTTTTAAAAAATAAATTTATAATATTATTTCATTAGTTTTTTTAGGATATTTTTTTTAAAAAAATAAATTATATCATTGTTATAGCATAAAATAAACAATAAATTATAGTTATAAACCACATATTAAAACTAAAAATAAAATAAAATTAGAGTTTAATTTGTATACACTGACAGTGTAAAGAAGTTTTATACTGACATTTAATCATAAGTATTCATTTATATAACTTTTAAAGTATTAATTGGTAAAGTTAACAAATTTACCATAAATAAATTATTATGATCGAATGTTAGTGTAAAACTTTTTACATTGACAGTGCATAATAATTAAACTCTTAAAATTAAACATACAATTAAAATTTCAAGCAATAATAAGAGTTTAATTAGTATGAATTATCAATATAAAAAATTTTACATTGACATTCAATCGAAACTCTTCATTTATGGTGGTAAATTTGTTGATTTTATTACTTAATATTTTAAAAGTCATAAATGAAAAGTTGTGATTAAACGTCAGTATAAAACTCTTTTACACTATCAGTTCATACTAATTAAACTCCAGTAATAATTAAAGAAATATTTGTCCAAAACAAAAGTAAACACAATTTGTTCAAGTTAATCAAGGCATAAAATAAATACAAACTACATAACAAAAACATAAATTAAAAGAAGCATATCATTTTAAATAATAATAATAATAATAATAATAATAATAATATATAAAAATTTAATATCACAATGGATTGGATTGGGTGGGTTTCAGGTTCAATTTACAAAACCTATCACCCAACATATATTGATTTTGACTGGGTTACATCAAATTTCACCTAATTAGAAGAACAATCCAACTTAATCTCTTTGTGTTGGATTGGGTCGAATTGAGTTTTCGAATTGTCCCACTCAATGAACACTCCTAATTATATTTCTATTGATTTTAATCTAGTGTTCGCATGTATATATATATATATATATATATATATATATATATATATATATAAACAATATTTAAAAAAAATGAAATACTCTTTTTAAAATTATTTTTTATTTCAATTTTCTTATTTTTATTAAAAAATTAGATTTTACTGTAGAAGAATATTACACTGACATTTAATTATATCTTTTCTTTTCATTTATATAACTTTTAAAATGTTATTTGCTAAAATCAACAAAATTACCATAAATTAAAAATTATAATTAAATATCAAGATAAAAAATTTTACACATAATCATACTAATTAAACTCATAATTTATTACTGTTGATAACTAAAAATCTATCTACATTCTTTAAAACACACAAATCCATTTATAACTGAAAATGTATCTACATTCTTTAAAACTCACAAATCCTGGTAAAAACTTTCATTCTATTAAATTGAGAAAGAATAAAGTTGAGGTTCAGGAACTACATATTGCTGATATAAAACTGGCTTAGCATATACCATATAATTACACCCCAACCATGCACATGGAATAATTAGTATGAAATTATTCTAATTTAACGAATAATTTAGAATAATTTTTAACGAATAATCTAGAATAATTTTATAGATACAATTAGAGATGGTTCCAGAACAAATACTTAAGAACACATTTTTAATATATATATATATATATATATATATATAATAATGTATATTATGAAAAGGTAATTTTACATGATAGTGAGAAAATTTAATTTTAATCACTAAACCAGAATATACTATCTAAATTAAAACATCTTTTTTTTTTAAATGAGTCACATAACTTATCTTTCTTGTTTCCAACCTTCTTCTCAAACACTTTTCATCTAAAATATATGGTAATGGTGGCAATAGTAATAAGTAACAATGAATGAGACACATAATATCTTTAAAGGGTAAGATTATGTAGTAGTCAATATATTTTGATCTAGTGATTAAAATTAAATTTTTTCACTCTTATATAGTAGATCCCTTCTATATGTGTGTGTGTCTATATGTATATATATAATATGCTAGAAGAAAAAATCAGTGGATTTGTACAATTTGATCTTAATGATTAATTTTTATTTTAATGGTTGAAATATGTTTCTCTCACTCTTATACAAGATTTCTTATTCTCATATGATACATTTTCTCTCTAGAGTATCATGAGAGTAAGAGTAAGGTATAAATGAGAGTGAAAAAAGCAAATATCAACGGTTGAAATAAAAATTAATGATTGAGATTTGTTATTCTAATTCTCATATAACGTTGGTTTTCTTACTAAATATGTCCAGTTTATTGTGAGAAATAAAAAAAATTGATAATAATCATAAGATTAAAAATAACGACTTATATTAAAACAACCTACTAAAAATCTTTTTTTCTCACCTATTTTCTTTTTTCATTAATTGTGTTTCCATGCCATGCTAAATTTTTCTAATATATTTCATCGTCTACTTCCTCTCCTCATTTATTCTTTGTCTAGTAAATTACATATTTTCTTTCACTAATTGTTCAAAAAAACTAGTTTTTTTTACTTTAAATATCATACAATTAATTGTTTATGTATTTAATGAGAAATTATTTAAACTATCATATAAATATTTTTTAAAATTCATAATTTTCAAAAAGAGAAAACTTATGCATAGATATGACCATTAAAACAGTTAAATTTAAGAAAGCAAGTAATTTTTTTTTCAATGTAAAAACAAAATAAAATATGACAGAAAAATGAACTATAATAGAAAATATAGGATTACAATTGTACACATTAAATGGGAGGAAAGAGGAGAGAAAAAATATTTTTTAATTTTTAAAATTAAGTATTAAAAACAATAATATTCCTGATATAAATCATTTAAAATTAAGAAATGATTAATATTTAATGAGAAGGTATTTAATCTATCACATAAATAATTTTGAATTTCATAATTTTCAAAAAAAGAAAACTTACCCATAAATATGATCAAAGGAACACATAAATTTGAGGAAGCAAGTAATATTTTTTTTTACTTTTAAATTATTTTCTCCTAGGCTTTCTCTTGGGGAAGGAAGAGTTAATAGAACCCTAGAAGGAAAAGAAGTGTGGGCTGGGGAACGAAGTGAATTCTGGATACAATAGAACAAAACTTTGCATCATCATAGGGGAAAATGAAATATGAAAAGACAAGAAAAACCTCACTACACCTCCTCGAGACGAAAAATGCGAATACTTGCATGTTTGGTGAACCCAAAACTCAAAAGAGAATGTTACAGTCTAATAGATGCAAAAGATGTAGAATTGGGTAAAAACAAAAACAACGCCTAAATCCACCAGTATCAATGATTTCTTCTTCAAATGCTTTTTATATACTATGATCTAAGAATGATGACAATATCCAGATCCTTGTCTTCTAAAACCAAATATTTATCCAGTAACAAGAACCAGAATTTTTTGTTTCTAAAACCAAATAATTTTTCTTAACATCTCACTGGTGTGTCACATGAGGACACAATCAATCCTCCTCTTTCATACATATTTCTCTCCCCTTACATACATGTGTAAACCATAAAAAAACACCTTTCTGCATATTGTGTGTACAATCTAATGTATAATTCTTACATCTTTGTAAGTTGATTCAAAATCTTTGGAAGGTTTAAGAGGTAGGCAAATTGAGATCAAGCCCTCCCAGAACCATGTCTTTGGCTTCTAAATTGATTAAGGAGAGCCAAGGCCTAAATTGAAAACAGAAATCCATCACTAAAAGAAATAAAACAAAAAGGCAACTAAATTATAAATATTGGAAATAATAGTGGATTGGTATTAATCAATTATATTTTATCATTATTTGACAATTTAAGATATGGTGATAATCATTTTTTATAATATTTTTATGATTATTTGAATGGGATTAGAATAAGATTAACTATGTGATGGGTTGAGTCAATCATAAAAAGCCTATTTGAGGGGTTTCTGCCTACCCTGGGGGGTTATAAATTTGTCATCCCATTAAGCAAATTACAACAACAATACATATTCTCTAAAATAATCCCCTAGGTAGTAAAATCCTCAAGAGTTCTTATTGAACTTATATATCTACAATAATCATTCATAGGGTTTTTGTTTTTGAAGATCAAGAACTTCAATTCAATATATCTGAGGTACACAGATTCTCTTTCCTCTATCTTTTTTTATATTTAATTCTCTATACATACTATAATCTTGTATCTATTGATTTAAGGTTTCCTTTTATTTCCATCAATTGGTATCAGTGCCAAATTAGAAACATATTATGGTTGTTTTCTATTAGAGAATTATGGTTGTTTTCTATTAGAGAATTATGGTTGTTTTCTATTAGAAAATTAAATTTGAATTGAAGATTTTTTGTGTTATTAGTGAAATTTATAATATAGTTCACTATTATCTTTTTCACAAAAAAAAAAGAGTGTTTACGCTACTTGTTATTGTTAAAATAACATGTTAAAGTTTCATTCCCTTACTCTTACATGGGTAAATTATATATTGAAACTTCTTTTTAAGTGCTACCCCCTTAAAACCTAGTTTTCTTTTAAATAATTATGCGGTAAATTGTTTTCAAAATTACTTAATGGCTTCCCTTGTTTTATGTTTGACCAATATGAGTCATTTGTATGGGCAACATAATATATTTGTATTAACTTTACTTTGGAAAGTGTTAATAAGGTTGCATGGACTCATTTTTATACCCATATTTTTTGTGATTTAGTCAAGGAAGAACTTTGTCGTTTTGATACGATCATGAATGATGATTCGTGTGTTAAATTCATTCTCAGAAGCATTGAATGTGATTGCTAATTTTTTATATTCTTATTTTTTCAAAAATACCATATTTATTTAATATTTTTATATTATTGGTATTTTTTAATACAAAAAAAATTTGATTAATTCAAGATTAAATTAAAATTTTTTTACTATTATAATCTTGAATTTTTGACCTATTTTCATTGTGATAATTCTTTACCGTATTTGTATTCTTCAATTATACTATACTCTCTTTAATATTGAATTATCATTTTATTAATTATGCACAATTTGCATTATCTTAATTGTTCTTCTCTTATGAGCATAATTTCCTTTATTAATTTGCATTATTATTACTTGTCTATCATGGGTATAATAATGTGAATTTTGTATATTGGTCATATAATATATATGATTAAAATTATGCAAATTTACTGGACAATATGCATAATTTCTTTTTTTTCCATTTACATAATTATAATTTCACTATTTTGGATGCATTTATGTGAATTTTGTGATATAATTATTTTTTTATTGCATTGATGCTAACTATACTCTGTCGGTGTATTGTTATTAATGTAATTTGGTGTTATACAATGTACTTTTCTTGACTTATGTTAATGATTTTTTTATATCCTATCGGTATTAGGATTTTATTGATATAAGTTATAGTGCGTAATTTCCTTAGGGATTCTCTTTTAACTGAACTTTTAGAATTACATAATGTTTTCCTATTTTTGTAATGTTCAGTTTATTTCTCTCATTTGATCATGTTTAGTTATATTTATATGGAACCAAAATTTACACTCTCATTTTCTTTTGTTCCATAATGACTTATAACCTTTAATTGGACATTTTTTCCTTCAAAACAAAAATAAATGTTGCATTTTTTGTGGAGCAAATTTTCTATATATATATATATATATATATATATATATATATATGTATATATATATATATATATATATATATATTTTTATAAAGAAATAGTTGAATTTTATTTAGCCCTCTGGTTATTTTTTTGTTATGTCAACTTATTTTTTCTTTATCAAGTGGAAGGATTTTGTATATTAGAATTTTAATTAATATCTTATAAAATAAATTTTCGTGATATAAGATTTTTACCTTAAATGTCCAATTAATTATATATGTGCAAAAACAAATGTTCTTGATAAAATTATTTTTTCTTATCATATTATTTGTAATTACATTGTTGGGATCTATATTAAGGATTTTATATTGGTCTCTTGTAAAATATTTTCTTGTATAACAAACTCTCTATTGATTTGCAATATTAGTATGCAATTCTTGTAAGGACAATATAGGAATCCCAAATTTTAAGAAATTAATTTCTCCATACCATATTTTATAATATTGTTAATGGTATTCTTGTAAAAGCTAGAGGCTTTATTTTGGGATATATAAATAAACTTATGTTCATTATAAATTGTGATGAGAGTTAGAGACTATTTATTATTATATCCTTAATATATGCAAGAATAGGTCTCATTCTTCCGCTGCGTGTAATCATATTTTATTCTCAAGTGTGTGTAAATATTGTTTATTATAGCACTTGATTTTTGTTTATGATTACTTGAGAACTTGCTTATGATCTCATATTCTACGTAAAATTATCAAGTGATCTATTTTCTCACTCATGTAATTTTTTTTCAAGATCCTCATAGGGGTCAATATTTTTGTAAAGATTGATTAATATGTGGTTAATTATAAAACCATTTGCGAGAATTATTTATTCTTATGGATGAACTTGTAGGTTTCATATTCTTGTTATTTTAACCACTTCTCTCATTAATCATTCGTTATTCTACTACTTTCTAATTCCTTAAGTAGAATAATAGTGAATTTTAATTCACTTTTATTATTATCTTATAAAGTCATTATCCCACTATCACTAGAACTTTTAATACTAGTGTACCCTAATGATAATCCTAATATTTTTTTGGTATATTAAGGATTAGTGAGAGTATATATAATCTTGTACTATCTCTCGAAACTTATATATTTTTTATCGTCATATAATCATGTGCACATTTAATTATGATATGACATATTCTATAGGGTTTCTCTATTTATTTTTGTCCTATTTTTATTAAGATACATAAAATCCATTGTATCTTTGTAGACATCTTTAACTGATGTTAAGGTCATTCTGTTAGGTACTACACATTAATCCTTTTGGCATACAATTATGCATTGTGCATCTCTTTTACCCAAATTTCATATTTTAATTAATCAAAATTTTAGAAGTATATAATTTTGTATCATGTCTCGAGACTTATCTATCTGTATTGTCATATATTCTTATGCACATTTAATTATGATATGACATACTTTATAGGACTTGACTATTTATTTTTGTTCTATTTTAATTGAGAAACATATAATTCATTGTATCTTAATAGACATCTTTAATGGATGTTAAGAGCATTTTGTTGGGCATTGTACATTAATTCTTTTGGTATGCAATTAAGTATTGTGCATTTCTTTACCCAAAATTTCACATTTTGTTTGGTCAAAATTCTATAAGTATATTGTAGATGCAATACTCCTATCGGGTATGATTTTCTACTTTGTAAAAAAGTGCTTATTATGATAGTACTTCTATTGAGTACAATTTGCACTATTGAAGTACTTATGATTTTTTTTTGTTTGAACCAATTATCTAAGTGTTTGCTCAATTGACATCTTGTGACCACAATAATCTGAGTGTCATTTTATATAAACTAGGTGTCTATGAGGTTTTAGTAGGGAATTTATGGATTTCCTACTTATCTTGGATTCTTACATAGTCACTCATTTTTTAAACTCGGATTAGTTAAATGTCAAATATTATAGAGCATTTATGTAGGCTATATGTAATTACATATGTTATTAGGCTATGATGAATAATTAGATGCATGTAAATTATGCTTTCTCACCTATATAATTTAATTAAATACTTTTTTATTCACTGATCAAGTACTTAACTTTGGAGTTTTGTAACTCATATAGTTTGGTTAAATTTTGATGTCTTAGATCAGTGGGAGTCTAAAACTCTGTTATGAGATATTGTGAAGTAATATCATTTTAGTAACATATCTCTTAGTATTTTTTGGATGCTTAAGACTATGTAGTATCATTTTATTGAACTATATTATTCTATATACTTTATGAGAAATATTTGTTAATGTGCATGATATATATCCCTATCGGATATTATTTTGTAGCTCAAATTTCTCATTGTCTAATATAAGATTTGTCTATAATTGTCACTCTAGCTTAATGATTTATCTTTGTATTATTGATTAAACCATCCAAGTGGGAGAATGTTAGAAATAATAGTGGATTGGTATTAATCAATTATATTTTATCATTATTTGGCAATTTACGATATGATGATAATCATATCTTATAATATCTTTATGATTATTTGAATGGGATTATAGTAAGATTGACTCTGTGATGGGTTGAGTCAATCATAAAAAGCCCATTTGAGGGGTCTCTGCCTACCCTGGAGGGTTATAACTTTGTCATCCCATTAAGCAAATTACAACAACAATACACATTCTCTAAAATAATCCCCTAGAAAGTAGGTAGTAAAATCCTCAAGAGTTCTTATTGAACTTATATATCTACAATAATCATTCATAGGGTTTTGTTTTTGAAGATCAAGAACTTCAATTCAATATATCTGAGGTACACAGATTCTCTTTCCTCTATCTTTTTTTATATTTAATTCTCTGTACATACTATAATCTATAATCTTGTATCTATTGATTTAAGGTTTTATTTTATTTCCATCAATAAAAGCATAAAGAACTCATACCTTTTCTTTGGCCCTAGGGGTGCCTGATTGAGACAATGCTACTAAAGGGGGTACAGCTCCTTCTTGAAGCACCATGTTTAAGTATCTGTGATTGTCTGAGCATAGATGTAGAAGAGCCGCTGCTGCGTTCTCCTTTCCTCTTGCAGAACCCAACTCAATAACCTCCACCAAAACAGGAATCCCACCTTGCGAACCAATTGCTGCTTTCCCTTCTGGTATTGTAGCAAGATTTGCCAAAACAGCCACTGCCTTATCAACCAATGCAACTGCAGGTTCCATTAACTCTAGAAGGTGTTTCACAGCTCCGGCTTGCACAATCCGATTCTTGTTTTCATGATATATTGATAAATTAAACAAAGCAGTGGCTGCATCTTTCTTCCCCCTAGGGGTTCCATTCCCTAATAAATCAACCAGTGGTCTAATTGCCCCAGACCTTCCTATCCTGATCTTGTTTTCCTCAGTAACTGAGAGGCTGAAAAGAGTGGCAGCTGAGTTCTCCTTGGCTTCTGGACTCCCTGTCTTAAGGACATGAATAAGAGGTTCTATTGCACCAGCATTTGCAATAGCTGCTTTGTTGTTATCATTGATTGATAAGTTAAGGAGTGCTGTAACAGAATTTTCCTGGATCGTAGTATCTGTTGATTGAAGTAAATTAACTAATAAGCTAATGGCTCCACAATTTGAAATTATAATTCGGTTATCCATATTATGCCTAGCAAGAAGGCGGAGTTCTGATGTTGCCTCTCTCTTAGTATCAAGAGAGTCGCTCTTTAACTGCTCGACCAATTTCTGAACCAGGGTTTCAGCAGCAGAAAGATCAGCTCTTGTTTCAACAAGATTAGACACTACCCTAGGAACAAGCCACTCAGATGACCGTTGCCATATAGTTTGGCTTCGAGACCTTCGCCCCAGCAATTGAGGTGAAAACTCAAGCTCTCTATGCCGAGTTGACATGGCAACAGCATCTGGACCTGAATTCAATTCCCCAGAAGAATCTTTACAGTGGGCTGAACTGGTTGACAGCAAAGGAGTATTCTTGTTATCAGAAGTAGTTCTAACATCAGGTTGAGATTGTTCTGAGCTCAAGGCATTGGAGGATTCCCTTCTGGATGGCGACATTAGTGATTGGTCAACTGAATCCACACTTCCTTCACCAGAGCTAGCAGACCCTTCATCTGAACATGCGAGTGATATTCTTTCAAGATCCACATGCAGCTCATTAACCATGCCATTTAAGGAACCACCATGAGTTGAAGAGGGATGCAATGTTGATGTTTGTTCCTGATGATTTTCACCACTAGTTATAACAGGAGAATCCTTTGCCAAACCAGACTCCATAGACCCATGAAAGGGAGATGGTTGATTTAAGATTTTGGACTTAATGGGTTCAACAAGCTTCACATCATTTAATTCACACCAGCTAGCAATCAATGCCTTCACAGTGTAGTTAGGTATTAGATTGGTGTGAACCAGAGTCTGGCGTGTCTTGGGACAAACAGTAAGCCCTAGATCAATCCAATTCTTGATGAAAGCCCGCTCATATGTTTGTCCCGATGCCACAATGACTGGATCTGTCATCAACTCCAAAGAGAGAGGGCAGCAAAAATCAGCAGGCACTGACACTGGTATAGAGCTCTGCACTTGCTTAAGTATAACAAGATGCTCATGCATACAATTTACAACAGAGATCATTTGATCAATATATTCAGCTTCTGCAGTATTTTCAAGTTGTTCAGCATTCTCCTTTAACTTATCAAGGGCTACAGCTTCAATAAGGATCTCTTGATTAGACCTTAGAACCAAATTCTTGGCAATGTCTTCCTGGACCTCCAAACTTGGTCCTACACCTTCCAGCTGTTCCATAATAGCTCTTTTAATGGTTGATGATGTTTCACTTCCCAGATTATCAGGGAGACATTGTGGTGAAGCCTTCAGCTGTTGTAAAATGCCGAGTACCAAAGACTGAATTGTTGATATCAAGGGATCAACTTGACTAACCTAGTGATTAAGAGAGTGGAAAAAGTGAGAACCAACACATACTTGACATCCAAGAATTAAGGCAAAAAACATCTATGATAAGCAGGCCCAAAAAGACAACTAGTACATAATATACTTCTATACCAGGTGGCAATCCAAGTTGAGCACAAATACTAGCAAATTGTTCACTCGTAACCTCAGCACATCTCATCTCACCAAGGTATACAAGGATAATGGTATATATTTAAACTCAATAGAACTAAAACTTGGGTGAACACCTTAGAACAAAGAAAAGCTTTGATCAGGCACTGAGTGAAACAACATGAATGTAATGTTATGAACTTATGACATAAGAGAAGCAGAAGAACAACAAAGAGTAAAGAATGGAAGTGACCAAGGGAGACAGAAAGTAAAAAATTAAGCAATAATATAATATTTTTTAAATATTTTATTTGATAGATATAAATAATATAATAAAATACGTGTATATATAGTTATATTACTATAATATAATATATTTAAAAAATATAATATTTTTTAACATGATATTATGATTATCTGATATTAGTAGAATAGAAATAATAATTATATAATACTATATAATATATATGATGTGATAGTCTTGAAAGTAGGTGGAGGGAAAACCCTTGATTATAATATTAGAGGCATAATGAAACTTACAAAGTAAAATTTGCTAGATAATTGATGCCAGTTCAGAATAAGGTTCCTCAACTCATCAATAGCCAGACCAAGGTCCTCAAATAGATTACTAAGATCATCATGAGAAACTAAATTAGAAAAAACAGTCGAATCAATAATTGGCTTCAACAACTTAAGCATCTTCTCCGCCTTTTGGTAATAATTTGATACAGGTTCTGGCTTCATTTTTTCAGAAAATGATAAATGTGAAAACGAGGATATCGCATCAGATAGCACCTTTAACAAAGATATCTCCATAACACCTGCACTAGTAACAAAAAACTTGTTCAGTTGTATTGTATCTCATTATGAAACCAGAAACAAAAAACAGAGAAAAGAAAAGAAAGACTTTAGGTGGCGTTTGTTTTAGGTATTTTTTGTTTTCATTTTTACAAAAAACAGTATTGAAAATATGTTTTATTACAATTTAGAAACATTTTCTATAAAAACATTTCCAAAAAACAACTGAAAACAGAGAAGGGTTGTTTTCAGTGTTTTCAAAAATTAAAAATATGTAAAAACTTAATAACAATATAGTAATTATAAGAAAACTATATACAAATGTATTTTAAATTATACATATAAATAATTTATAATATTTTTACTAAAATTGATTAAATTTAACATTATTTTCTGAAAATAGAAAATATCAAGTAAAAACAAACATATTTTCTAAATGTTTAAAACTTGAAAATGAAAACTTTTTTTCAGAAAATGAAATCAGAAAACATTTTCTCAATCCAAAAGTCACCATATTTCTCTAATGAAAATGAAAGAGACAAGATCTCTCATCCCTAGTTTCCCCTTTCTATGAAGGATCTAATGTTCAATTCTCAATTAATAAAAAGCAGAATGTCACTCCCTTCTATCTGTTTTATTTAAGTTAATCCCTGTCCTTCCATCCTATCTAACTAACTAACTAATTTTTCTAGATATTCACTGTTACTAACTTGTAACTATTGGTATTTGGAATCTTTAACATATGTAGATCTAAATGAACAATGATATAATAGCTCCAGATATTACATTATATTATTATAGAGGATAGCATAGGATTTGAGGAAACTATAAGACCTGATATAATAAGAAATTGACAATCATTTACACTACATGACTGTATTGGCTACCTCATGGTATGGAGACCTAACCATCTGATATTGAACTGAATATGACCTAACTATGCAATTAAATGTCATTTTTGAAATAAAACTTCTTTGGAAGAGAAAAAATAGAATTGCAACAAGGGAAAAAAAAAGTAGATGAAATTAATTAGAATTGCACTAATAGAACATTACAATTAGGGTCAAAATAGCCAATGGAAACATGAAAGGAATTCAATGGAAATGTGACTATCAATGCACAAGATTGCTACTCTAAAAGATTGCAAATTGTAGCTTTGGTCAAATGGATCATTCAGTTTAACAAATACAGGAAATAATAAAATAAATTATAATGCATTTACTACTCTGAAAAACTCTAATTCATAAATTCATTCGTACAAAAGATTTTAGAAAGCTGAAAATCTTATATTAGAACATGAAAAAGAGGAAAACCCACTCCAATTATAAAGCAAGGATGACAAGAGAAATCCCTCAACTATAGCCAACAGGGGACTCATGCTCATGCATTGCATTTCCTATCAGGTCTTATCCCAACCCGAGAACCTCAATATAAAAGAGCTATAACATGTTATTACTCAGAGAGTATTGCACTATTGTTCACATGAAGCATATATCTGTTATCTATAGATAACAATAGAACTTGAAATGTCAGCCGAGTTAAGCTAAAATCACTGTAGTTCAAGTCGCAACTTAACACAACGCCAATAATAATAACATTAATAAAAGCTTTTTCCCACTTGGCAGCACTGACTTTAATGATAAAAGTAAAACAACAACCTTGTGTTCTGTCAAAAATTCATTTTTCATCGTCGCCAAAGATCTTTTATGATTTCTCTTAACAGTTTTCCTTGGTTTTTCTCTTCCTATATTTATTGGATTATCCTCCATTCACCAAACATTTCCTTTGGTGGCATTTATCGGTCTTCTACACACATGGCAAAATCATCTTTGGCAAGATTATCTTCATGTTTGGTTGGACATTAGAAGCCATTGATGATGCACATCAATTTGGATGCTTGTAATATTTTCTTGTACATTATGATCACAATTGCAGATGTGAATCATAGACATCAAAACCAAAGTACCAAACACAAGCTATCATTTTTTCCCAAGCAAGTGCTATTCCAACTTTTTCTCCATCATATTCATTTTTTATCTTGTCTAAATCATAAAAACAAATTTATCTCCATGTCATAAAGATTCAACAAATTTTTATGTCAGCTATTGATTACACAACACAACCCCCTTCTTTACTCACCCAAGAAACTGGCTTTAATAATAGACAACAAAGCACACCACAGGCAAAGTTAGGCTCAATTCAACCTAATGAAAAAGAAAAAAAAGACATGTAGCACGCTAAACTCAAGCATCCAAACAAGTAATTGGGTGTAGCAAATCAACCACAACTTGATTCCACATGACTGAAAATCAATTTCCTATATTTGAGCTCCACCACGAGCACATTGCAAACAGGAACATTAAAAGGCTGTCAAAAAGTTCTGAGCTTCAAGCAGAAAAACATGTCATTACAAAACACCGAACCTAGCAAGACCAAAAAATCAATAAAAAAAACAAAGGAATAACCAATAAACAATACATAGCAAATGCAGCAACACAAGCTCAAGGTGCCGATATACAAACTCAATACAGCCATTTACCCTTTTGGTAAAAATGCAACCTTTTGTTAAAATGGAAGCACAAACTGATAAAATAAGGTGTCAAACTCAAAGATTACACAAACAAATAAACAATAAGTTATGAATATGAGCTTTACCAGAAAGAGGGGATCAAAAGCTAATAATTCCCAGTTGATAGCGAGAGAAAGATGAAAATTTGGTTGACAGCACTGCTCAAATAGGTTTTCCGGCCACCGTTGGAATGGGAGGTGCTGAAATAAATTTGGTATTATTTTAAAACCTGTGCTTTTTGACTTGCATAGAAAATGAAACGTGTGAATTTATAATATAAAAATGCTTCTCAACTCAACTTTTGATTTTTCTTTGCATGAAGGGTTATGTTATCAAGTATTTGAATACTTTCAGTCCTTAATAAATTAATAAGGCAAAATTAATATGGAGTCAATATTGTTACATTTGAATAAGAGTTTGGTTTTGACCCGAAATTTTCATAAAAATTTTACACTAACATGTATTAAACTTCCAAAATAGTAGTAAACTAGTAGTTGCAGCTAAATTTATAATTATATATATATTTATATTATTAATGAAGGAATTTTTTTTAAATATTTATTCAAATCTTATTCTTATTTGAAAATTAAAAAATAAACTATTTTGTTATAGGAGGAATTTGAACCAGAATCTCTCTCATCAAATGTAATCTTTTCCACAGATTAACCTTATAAACTTAAGAAAAAAATTATTTTAAAACATTTATATACAACATACTTAATTGTCCTACTATGTGTAATCAATAATCTATAATATTATATTTTATATTATTTATACTATTAATAAAAAGAAATCTCTCTTTTAATATTCATTTTTCAAAATATTTATTTTACCCTTATATATATTTAAAAATTAAAAGACAAACTATTTTGTTATAAGAGGGATTCAAATTCAAAACCTCTCTCGTTAAATCTACACTTTGTTACTATATTAAACTTATAACCTTAAAAAAAATTACTTTAAAATATTTATATTCAATATACTTAATTGTCTTATTATTTATGATCTATATGTATAATCTATAATATTATATTTTATATTATTTATACTATTAATAAAACAAATTTCTCTTTTTATGTCTATTTTTTCAAAATACTTATTCTACCCTTATACTATTTAAAAATTAAAAAACAATTCACATTGTCAAAGTAGGGATTCAAACCCATGACCTTTGTTTTCTTAAACATAAATTTTGCCACTAGATCAAGCTATAAACCTTATGAAAAAAATATTTTAAAACATTTGTATTCAACATCTATAATTGTTCTACAATCAATAACTTATAATCTAATATATATATATATATATATATATATATATATATATAGCTCATTCATTGTCGCCTAAAAGGTAGAAGGTGAGCTACATAAGCCAAACGACATCACATGATACTCGTAAAGGCCATGGTGGGTGCAAAACGTCGTTTTTGGAATGTCATCAATACATATTTGGATTTGATAGAAACCATGCGCCAAATCTAGACATGGAAAGCACTATGCCTTGCCCTGATCATTAAGAAGTTCATCTATAGTGGATAAGGGAAAAGAGGCTTTGACAGTGATGGTGTTCAATGTGAGAAAGTCTACACAAAGGCGCCAAGTACTGTATTTCTTAAGGATGATGATAACCTGTGAACAAAAAAAGACTACAACTCAGTTGAATGAGACCATGACAAAGCAGCTTGTCCACTTCATGCTTGATTTCTTGCTTCTAAAAGTGTGGGTAACTGTATAAGCGCACATTGAAAGGACCAGAACCAGAAGGAGGTGAATAGTATGGTTTGTGAGGTATAAGGGCGGAAAGGTAGTAGCGGGAAGGAACAATGATGAGTATTTGGTGAGTAGGAGTCAGACTTCGAGCATGACAGCAACGACCTGAGGCAAGTCAAAAGTGTCAGTTGTGGGAGTAAGGCAAAGCTAAAGGTAGTAATAAACGACTACATGGTTGGAGGAGATGATTTGCTTTATCTGGTGATAGGTGATTTTGGTGGGTGCTAAGTTGGGTTGTCCTTGTAAATTGATCACTTGGGAGCCCACCTGGAATTGCATCGTCATGGTGGTGTAGTTAGTAATAATAGGACCCAAGGATTTAAGCCATTGAACACGAAAGAGAATATATGCTCCAACTAAAGCCATGATTAGGAGGTTCACAACAAAGAGGTGATCTTGGATGAGGACTTTCACTTGACGAAAAAATGTGAGAACAAGTAAGGACAAAACCATTTTCAACCATCACTCTTAAAAGAGTTTTAGGTTGATCCGAAAGATTGAGGAAACATGCTATACTATCTAGGATAAAGTTATGAGTGTTTTCCTTATCAATAAATATGGTTATACCTAACTTGTGAATAAAACCAGCAACCCAAAACGTCTCAGAAGCAAGATGACCCGAAAGAGCAATTAAACTTCTATGCTTTGATCAAAGTTGTTGTTGCTATCATTATACTTAAACCCATTTCATATCTTTTGGAAATGGGAATAAAGATTTGTCTTACCTTGAAAAAAATTTAATGAGTTTTGTATTTCTCAATAATTTAGTAGTTGTATGGATGTATAATAAGGATACTAACTAGCAAGACTAGAAATATGTAATGATAAATAAAAATGATACAAGATTTAATAAAATATGGTGATTTGAATTTCCATGAGTGATTTAAAACTAATATACACTATCTCATATATATATATATATATATATATATATATATATATATTAATGTTATTTTTATTAAGTTTCATATGGATAATACATGAAATAAAAAATCCATTAATTGTTTTTACATCATATTGAAAGAAAATTCCTAATTTAATTAAAGAACCTTACCAACAATGAGTATAGTATTGTAGCTAAGTTTTTTATACATTTTTAATACATTTCCTTAAAAGATATTAATTTATAAGTTTTCTTAGAATTTGCTTAAGTATTAAGTATATGATTTTTTTTGGATGAAATTTACTTCGGTCAATTTGTCATTAGTAAAATTGTAAAACATTCTTCTTAGCTTAGGAAGTGTTTGTGTTGAATAATTTTTATTTTATCAAGATCCTTAAATATAAAAAAAATTTAGCTCGTCGGCTGATCACTTAATTATAATATATTAAATTATTAATAATAATTTTTATATTAATATATTAATCAATCAAATTTTAGGATTAATTTTATTTTATAAATTTATCAAATTATATCAAAATTTAATTTTAATTAAAAATAAAATTTAGAAATAAAAAAGTCTAAGAAATAAGAATTGAGTGATAGTGAGACCTCATTTAAATTGTTAAAACTTAAAAATAAAAAGTAAACAATTTAGACAAAACTGATAGATAAAATAGTTTAGCTCATCTTAATACAAGGGGTAAGTCTGTTCCACCTTATTCTTGGCAGACCAAAGACAATTCAACTGTTTGTTTTGTTATCCTAATTTAAATATTTTATAAGATTTTTAAATTTAACCATATTATTTTTTAAGAATATAAAATAAAAACAAATATGTTTTTTTAATGTTAAAAATTAAAAATAAAAATGATTTAAAAAAAGAAATAAAGAGTAAAAACAGAAAAGTAGATGAGAATGAGATACAGGCTTTGTATCATATCCATCTCCGGCTAAGCTTGAAAGAGTAAGAAAAACGCATAGCCAATGGCCTCCATTTCTGCTCCAACAAGATCACTCCTTTTCACCAATTCAACCAAACGCTTCTTCCGTCCCTTCAAACCTCCTTCTTCTCCCTTCCCTCGCCATTGCACCTCTCACACCACCTGCACCCTTCAACACCAACAACAACCTCGCCGCAACAACAACGTCCTCCAAATCCTCGAAGAGCGCGGTCTGGTCGACTCTATCACCAGCGACGCGCTCCACCGCGCGTGCTCCACACCTCTCAAGGTCTACTGCGGCTTCGACCCCACCGCCGAGTCCCTCCACCTCGGCAACCTCCTCGGCCTCATTGTCCTCTCCTGGTTCCGCCGCTGCGGCCACCGCGCCGTCGCCTTGATTGGCGGCGCCACCGCGCGGGTGGGCGACCCCTCTGGGAAATCCCTCGAAAGGCCCGAACTTGACGCCCAGTCCTTGGAGAAGAACCAACTGGGTATCTGCAACACCATCGAACAAATTCTGGGTCGCGCTCAAAATTCGAACTTGCTTGGTCCCGATTCCTCTGTTGTGATTTTGAATAACTATGATTGGTGGAAGGAGTTTAGTTTGTTGGATTTTTTGAAAAGGGTAGGTAAGTTTGCTAGGGTGGGGTCAATGATGGCTAAGGAGAGTGTTAGGAAGAGGTTGGAATCTGAACAAGGAATGAGTTACACCGAGTTCACTTATCAGTTGTTACAGGGTTATGATTTCTTGCACTTGTTTCAGAATGAGGGTGTTACTGTTCAGATTGGGGGTAGTGACCAATGGGGTAATATAACTGCCGGGACTGAGTTGATTAGGAAGATATTGCAAGTTGAAGGTGCTTATGGTTTGACATTCCCTCTTCTTTTGAAGAGTGATGGCACAAAGTTTGGAAAGTCCGAGGATGGTGCCATTTGGTTGTCTCCAACATTTTTGTCTCCATATAAGTTTTACCAGTATTTTTTTAGTGTTCCTGATGCCGATGTGATTAAGTTTTTGAAGATTCTTACCTTTTTGAACATTGAGGAGATAGTTGCCTTGGAGGGGGAAATGGGGAAGCCAGGCTATGTGCCTAACACGGCTCAGCGGAGGCTTGCTGAGGAAGTTACGCGTTTTGTTCATGGAGAGGATGGTTTGGCTGAGGCTCTTAAGGCCACTGAGGCATTGAGGCCGGGGTCTGAGACAAAGTTGGACTGGAAAAGCATTGAGGGCATTGCTGAGGGTTTGCCCTCTTGTTCTTTGGCTTATGATGAGGTTTTGAATCTGTCATTGGTGGATCTTTCGGTTTCTTCTGGTTTGTTTGAGAGTAAGTCTGCTGCACGGAGGTTGTTGAAGCAAGGGGGGCTTTACTTGAATAATAACAGAGTGGATAGTGAAAGTAAGAGGATTGAGGCTGCGGATATAGTGGATGGGAAAGTTCTCCTGTTATCAGCAGGCAAAAAGAATAAGGTGCTGGTGAGAATAGCTTGAGAGTATTTATTGGATAGAACATTCTTTGGAGACTGTCTATTTGCAATGTGATTTTGTTGTATTCTTAAGAAATCTTTGTTTTTCTTGCCTACACAGAAGCTTAGTTACCTATGAAATGCCAACCAGTTTTGACTCTAAAACTCCATGATGATATCCATACATTCTATTAAGGACAAAATTTAGATGCATTTCTTTAAGTGTTCTCCAATTAGAAATTAGAGTTTTTCTTGGTAACTTGTATTGATCTTTCATATAAACTTTTATTTCATAGATGAAACTTTGGTTCTGATCAGAGAATATGAAAACAACATAAGGAATTGAATATACATTTTGTCTTTCAGACAACACCTCTGACTTGCATCCATTCTTTGGTAAACATCGTAGCAGCATTCATACTTATGGAGTATCTAACTTTTGCAGCTGTAAAATTTCTAGATTAAAGAATATTAAAAGTAAATACATTTACTAACCATTGTTGAACAAATGCTAATTGCATTGAGCATAAATAAATTGTTAATGAACTCATTGGTGGTTGGTTGGGGGGAGTGGTGTCTTTGCCGGTTTTTTTTTTAATCTTTGCTCTATAAACTTTCTGGTTGAACTAGTTGTAGCTCTGTTTGCCTTTAATTTGTATGCATAAGGATATTCATGTCAACTTACATGTTTATATCAAGAATCAGATGCGGCAGGTTACACTACTGCCAAATGATGCCTTCATCTTTCCAATGAAAATCTGTATGTATAGTGAATCCTTAGACTGGTCAATAAAGCAAATACTAATCATTTGATTCTTTTCACTTTTGTGAGTCCTGCCTTAAAGCTGACAGCTTCACTTGGCTTAAGGGCTGCTTCAAAGTTGTTGCTCTGTTACATTGAATAGGGTTGTTTTGTTCTAATGGATTGGGGAGCTATTACCTGGTATTGGTGGATGAAATAGATGGGCAATGATACTATAAATTCATTAGCTTGGTGAAGGATGTTTTCCGGGTTAATTTATAATCTTCAATTATCTTAGAATAGCATTACAAATTTACAACTATTATTATATTTCATTTGATCATTCATTAGCTTGGTGAAGGATGTTTTCCGGGTTAATTTATAATCTTCAATTATCTTAGAATAGCATTACAAATTTACAACTATTATTATATTTCATTTGATCATTCATGTTCTGAAATATTGTTTGGCTAATGATTTCTGTATTAGGGTTTCTTAATGAAGATTGAATCTCAAATTAATGTCGATGATAAAAACACTGGCTCATTTTCATTTGTCCTTCTCTTGGAATTTTAAGTCCCTCCTAATTTATTGCAAATTGGGTATGTAGATCGTGAAATTTCGTTGGTTTTTGTAATTTTTTTTTTAATAGCCCTTAAGAATTATATTTGCAGCATATTAGAGTTAGATATATAGGTTACATAACAACTTTTCTCCCTGTGTCACGTTAAAGGAATATTTCGTGAGGTTGTCTAAAAGTACTTCAAGAAGAAGAAAGTTCTTCGTAAGTTTTTTTATTATTATTATTTATTTAAGATATGAGACTTTAAGTATTTTAAAAAATATTAAATAATTTTTTATCATCTTTTCAGTGTCATGGCAACTTATATTTATTCATAAATTTGTGTTAATGGTAAAAAAGGTTAAGAAATTTATATTTTATATTTTTATTTTTATTTTTAATTATTGAGTTTGAAATAAATTATTAATATAATTAATTGGTTGATTTTGAAAAAGAATTTTGTAATTCTAAGAAATCATATCTTGTAAAAGATATCTACAATATTTTTAAGAAATTTATCTATGTAGTTCAGTTTTCAAGATAAATTTGTAATATATGGTATTTTGGATTTAAACCATTCATAAAAAACTCTGACTTAGATTACCTTAATTAATATGTAAAAATTCTTTTATATAACTTTTTAAACTAATATTTAAAGATTTTCTCATATAATTTTTTTAAAATATGTGAGATTCTTTAAAAATGAATTTGTAAAAAGTATTACATATTTTTAAAAAGTTTACGTAGATGTTGTTTTAACTTTTTATTTTTTGTATTTTTTTAGAAGTGATTTTAGAGAAACTTATTAAAAAGGTTCTAAGTATAATTTTTTTTTCTTTCTTCCTATCTCTCGACTTTTTTGGGTTTAATAAATTCTAATCAATAAAAAAAATGTGTTTTTTGTAGAAAAAGAATATTTTTAGTTTTCTCTAATATTAGATATTGGTATGAAATAATGATGACAACTTATATGTATAAAAGAGACATAAAATTTTAATATTCATTCAATCTCCTAGTATAGATATATTAAATAAGGTAATCCACTATTTTTTAATGATTATAATTTATTTATATTTTAAATCTAATTATATATTAAGTTATTAATTATATTTAATTTAGACAGTATGCAAAAATTATGAAAAATAAAAAATTAAAGATAAAACATTAAGAATTAAATTATATTTTTAATAAATGTAGAATTTTAAGATTATTATTAAACTATAATTACAATTATTTAACTATTAATCCAATTGATTTATATTTTTATAATTATAATAATAAAATTTTTATTTTACATATTATATTATATTATATTATATTATATTATATTATATTATATTATATTATATTATATTATATATATATATATATATATATATATATATATATATATATATTGTAAATTATTAAGATGATGGATACCGGTGTGTATGAGTACAATTTTTTACCTATATCTATCTGTTTAAAAAATGAGGTATTACTTATGTTTGAACAAAATAGGTATTACCTATCATTGGAGTGGGCGTATACAAATTTGTTTGCTATGAGTAGTGTGGAGCAAGAATTTAATGGGCTGCATGAATTATTGCCTAAGATTGAAGATTCTATGATCTGAGAATATCATAAGCGATTTTAAGTACTATTTAAATTGAAAACAAAATTAGAATAGGCTCTTTGCCGAAGGAGATACTCCTCTAAACTCTCGAGAATCAAAATGATTTGTAGGCTTTCTTTTCCTGAACTAATAGAACTTAATTTGAATTCTAAGAACTTATAGTGTGCAATTACTCCAGACAATGCTACCATATGTAGTAGAAAACATTGGCAGTTTTCAGATGCTAAATAAGCATAAAAATATACGATTAAATGAAGCATCGGCAAAGCAGTATGATTAGGTACAGAAAGTGAATGATTCTATTGCTTGTTCAAATAAATGCAGTTAATTAATTGGCAATTTTCAATTTCCCCCCGGATTACTTTCATTAGGAAGATAACAACTTAAAGAAGACAGTGATAAATGTTTTAAAATCATATACCACTAACCATGCAATGTCATTAGTCTTTGGGCAGTACAACCTTTTTATTTTTTTTTTATCGATGTTACCAATTAGTTTCTTTTATTAGTTTTCTCAATGGAAGAAGCTCAAATCGGTGACTTTCCTCCCTCTTTCTGCTTCTCCCTAGCTTTTCCCACAAGTCTACCTTAATGACCTTATCACTCCTATAGTAACTTTGTCACTTAAAAATCATGGATGTAACTTTTAGTATCTAATCTACAATTTCCGTTGCTAATCAAACTTACCCGAGGAACATATACAAAATCTTTAGCACTTAGAAGACCCCAAATTAAAAAGGTGTATGCTAGTAGGAATAATAGTGAGCACCGAGTACAAGGGGGCATAGATGTTGGGTTCGTTTTATTGAAATGCAAGTGTGATTTGAAGTTTCACATTAGTAAAAAATTAAAAAGTTGAATAATATATAAGTGAGAAAAACCCATAACCTACGACTTTATGCTCAAATTGAGGAATCATTGAAGTTGTTAACAACTGTATTAACCGTTAGTTAGAGAACTTGACTAATTTATGAGTGAAAATAATGACAGAGTGTAAATAGGAGGGAAAAAAAATAGAGTTAGATATGATTTGGGTTTTGGAGTAGACGTTGGAAGGATACGCAGGACTCTAAGATTTCCTCGAGTTGTGAGAGACCTATCTGCAATTATTGTTTTGCATCTTCCCTCTTGATTTTGCAATCATGTTAATTCAGGGAGAAGGGTGATATTTGATTATTCTTTCTTTTAAAATCATCTTATTCCTGTTAACAATCACGGTTGCTACTTGTTACATGCAAATTGTGAAACTTTTTCAATGACTTTTTTCTCTACAGAGTTCTTATTAGTTTTGTATATAGGCTGGTGTTACTTTATTTGGGGAAAAAACAGATGAAGGTTCTCGTCTTGTGTTAGATTACTTGTTGAGTTGCATCAACATTATTCTTACGTTGGATATCATCAATTTACCCTCACTTGTTTCCATTTCCCTTTTCCACTACCAGTTCTACGAAGTATTCTCAAGATCGGTTTGGGGTTGACTTGGACTATTTTAGCCAACAAAAACATAGTTATAAAGTATCTTTACTGGTGATGGAAAATTACTCAAATGCTATTTTTTCAAATAGCTTTATTATGATTGAAGAGTTGGAGGAGAGGTGATTAAACTAGAATGGATATGTGAGATGGGAAGCAAAACCAAGCTAATCACTTTGAAATTTCTGGTTAATTGTTGTTCTCTAGGCTATATGTTTTAATTTTCTCTTAATTATATCACTTTCTCCCTTATAACTGATGTTACAAAAATGTAGTTGACCAAATGTATCTCATTTTAGTAGGCTAACATCTCACCCTTGCATGTATCTCACCCCACCATAGATAGTAAGCTAATATCTTACCCACAAAAACATTAAGCCTAAAACAAATGAAAATGGTAGACCAATTACCACCACCATAAATAGTAAGCTAATATCTCACACACATTAGAATATGAATCAGATTTGAACGTTGATTATTTTCCAGTTTGCTTGACAAGTAACTCTTAATTTTATCCTTTGTTTTTTTTAATGTGCTACTAATATTCTTTCAATAAAGTTTGTTTACTTAATTCTTTTGATATCAACATCTACCAAGTGGAGTTATTTATTGCTTGAGATTCTCAAGTCAAATTTTACTATGACACGTGAAAGATTGTTGTGAGCTGTTTCTTTTAATCTACAATAGTAGTATACGTGTACATTGCCAAATGCCAAATCTTTTTCATCACACATTTTGTTACTCTAATGTCTTGAGCTCAAAGTTGTATCGTCCACAGGTTCAAGTCTAGCCCTCACAACTGGCCAACTAGCTGATGTAATCACCAAATAGAAGCTAATATATATCTATCGTTTTGACAAGGTAATTGCATTATTCAAGAAAAATAAAGATAGGAAGTGCATTAAAATGAGTACACATTCATATAAGATATTCTTGCTAAGGATAGTAAGAAACTTCTTCTCATGAATCTTGTTGAAAGTAGAATCTTCAGCCAAACTCCATAAGATAAGGTATTATAAAATACATTCCGACGCTCAAGTTAGTTAAGATTTTAGTCAAAAATATAATAATAATAAATATCAAATTAGTGAAAAGTTACATCGATACTTGCATCCTATTTATAGTGAAATAACGAGTGTTTACCTGTTAGATTTTGTCTATTTGCTCAAGAATTAAGTAATACTGTCATAACCTTGATTTTCCAAGCTTAATTAATTATTGATACTTCATCCTTTCAATTAACATGTTCTTTTAAGGTATTCAGCCCCGTAGAAGACCAAAATGCCTTGGGATCTAGTATGAGCTTGATCCTGATTGCTGGTAGTAGGATTTAGGTCAAGCCAAGGGCAAAAAAAGACTCTATTAACTAATACTCATACAAGTAGTTATTGATGGATTATGCAAAGTGAGAGATTTAAGAATGTTGAAGAGATTTTTCAAAATTTTTTTATTGAAGGATGTCAACTGGGTGTCTATGTCTAAAAAGGCTTGATTTAAGTTTCTCTCTTAAAAACATATTTAATATTAATATTTTATCATTTATGTAGGTTTTTCATAATTTTTTATTATTTTATATCACTTAAAAATAATTATTTATTATTTAATTAGTAAAATATATCTTAATTGGTTATATAAAAAACCTCTTTTTAATTATATTAATTTTTATTCAAATTAGTTTAATAAAATGTTGTTATTAATTTTAAAATATCTTACTTTAAAATTTTCTTAGACCTAAATATATGTTGGAGCGATAAAATCTCCAAATATATATTGTTATGATCAACTGATTTTGTAGTTGTTTGGTGAAGTATCGAACTTGTGGTAAAAAGAAGAAGACATAATGGTGTCCTTAAAATGCTATAACTTTTGAAATAATTAATTGTACCACTTTGAAAAAGATGAAGGAACGTGAAAAAACTTCTTCGTAAAGTGATTTAGACGCCTATTGTAAGAGAAAACTAGGTAGAGTTAAAATATATTACCAAACTTTGAGAAAAAATTATAGATATACACCTATATATTATTCTACATCTAATGGGAGAAACAAAAAAAAAATTATGAAATTTATGATGTATTAATTAAATAGATATATACGTATCATCACTCAACTTAAAAAATTGATTGGCGTGATATTAGCTACATTTTTCGAACTAAACCTATTATTGTCTCAAACTATCCAAATAGGTTTTTTTTCTTGCATAAGTTTATAATTTAAAAAATAAAAAAGTTAAATAATGTTAGACTTAAATATATATAGTTTTATATGGACATTTTTAAGTTAAACCTAAACCCATTTAAATCTTAAATGCTAAACCTATTTAAATCCAGTTTTATATGAATCCATTGCACTAACCCAATATTTATCATAAGGCAATCCATTTGAACAACTTTAGGGAATTAAACGATTTCTAGTTAGGCATTTCACTTCTACTAAACATTAGTTTAGCAGGAGCCTCTCAAAAAATTGACAACTCTTACGCATTGTTTGTTAACGAATTTGAAAGGAAAGAAATGTTGCATGAGTAGTTCGTATTATGTTAAACTATAATTAGTGTTTAAATTCTTAGCACGGCATGCAGCTTCAGTTTGTAAATTCTGGTGTGACTACAGGCATGTTTGAATTTAATATGTATGACCCTCAAAAGTTGTTCATGAATGGATCTCCCTCTTTACTCATTCGTTAGTAATGTATGCATCTATTTTCAGCCATTTTTCATTATATTCAGCTTTCTGGGAAAGCCATGTATTGCTGCAAGGTCTTGGTTAATTAAGTAGGGAACCACGAGAACCATAGAAGTATAAGTTGAGAAGTCTGGTTAATTTCCCATTGCCAATATTTTTAAATTAAATAGACAAGGATGGGCTTGCTCATGTGCCAACATTTACGCGTTTTTGCTGAATGGAAAAGTGAATGAGTACTGTACTTCAGGCTGATACATATTATTATATTAGCATCTATAAGTGATACTATGATAGAGAGGGTGCTGTAGAATTTGATATTAAAAGCTTTAATGATGATGAGTTGATGACATAAGGATGAGATTTCTTCTTGCAAAATTATTCCTTCATGCATCTATATTAAATGTAATGTACTTATAATTGCTTTGATTTTGTTCCTAGTTTGTAGGGGCCGGTCGTGGCGATAATAGCTTTAGATTCCCTAAAAAGTAAATAAATTAACATTAATATCTTTTATCTATTTTGTAGTACATAATTTTTTTTTATATTTTTCTCACTTAAAAATAATTATTCATTAATTTTAATTAATAAAAATATCTCAATTAATTATATAAAAAATCTTTAGTTACATTGATTCTTACCCAAATTAAATTAATAAAATTATTATTACTATTTTTAAAAGGTTCACTTTAAAATTCTTTTTAAATCTAAAAATATGTTAGGTTGATATTTTGTGCATGTGTTGTGAGTAGACTTCTCATTTGATCAATAAAAAGGGTAAAGTTTCTCATTTTAGTTTGTAAAAAGAATTTAATTAATGTAGTTTTTTTTTAGTTTAATTGGTATATACTGTCAGGGGTAAAAGATTTTTACACTGACATTCAACCATAACTTTTCATTCATGTGACTTTTAAAGTAGTAATGGATAAAGTCAACCAATTTACTATGAATGAAGAGTTGTGATTGAATGTAAAATTTTTTTTACTGATAGTGCATACCAATTAAACTTTTTTTCTTTTATAAAAAAAAAAATCAAAAGATTTACAACAACTCACGCACCGTACTTAATTGTTGAATTATACTCCATTAGTTGAGGAATATATTCAATTATTATACTTTGTATTTAATATATATATATATATATATATATATATATATATTATTTTTAGTTCTATAAGTATCATATATGTCTTTGTTAACAAATTTTATCTTATTTTTAACTCTTCATAATATTGGTAAAGACAATCGAGTTTGTTGATAATTAATTTTCGTTAAAGAACCTGATTAATCATCATAGAATTTATAAAATTGGAAGACAATATCTTATTTCATATTTCCACTTATATCGATAAGATGTTTGTCATTTTCATCCTATTAAATCTAAACAAAATGCATTTGACATATTTAAAGATATAGTTTTCTAATAGAAAAGTTATAGTCTCGTAACAAATTTTCACAATGTGAAATGAAATACAGCCTTATATATAGAATGATTTTTAATTTTTTTTTATGTAATGAATGATAGGTATTTTTACTGACAAAACTTTTGTTCAATTTGAATATAAATATTATATGCGAGAAAGTTCTTTTCCTTAGTCAAATAAAATTAATGCGACATATTTAACATTCAAATTCGAGATTACTAATTAAATATAAAAGAAACCTAGCTATTTTAGTTTATCTGATCCCTTGTTATTGATTAACAATCTTTTAAATTTGGCAATATATTGTGCTCTAGTTTCACTTGTACTAACATTATTTCAATACCTAGAAATAACAAAATAACGATCACTAACCACGTAGCAACGAGTGTTTTTGTATTTAATCGTTCATTATTAATCGTGAAGAAATGGAGTTTTTAAAAGATAAACTTCAAGCTTTGGTTCATGTTTCAAATCATGGTTGGAAGTAGAAATTTTACTTTTTTAATTAAATCTTTTTTTCAAGACACAATCAAGAATCGAATCTTATTTAATATGTTAATTAAGGGACCATGTTCAATTCCAATCTCTATCCAATTTAATTTGAACTTCTTTTTTCTGGATCAATCAAAGAAATATATATTAATTAATAACTTGTAACCAAACTTAGCATAATAAGATTTGCATCATTAATTGTAAAGTTTAGCATATAAATGAACCAAATGGATAAATATTGCTTATTTTAACTTCCTCGTCCTTTAGGTTAAACTATATAGCAGACCACTTGTTGTTGATGATTCCATGTGAGGACATATTAATACAATGCAAGTTTTGAGCTGTCCTTGTCACTGAGAAGGACCTCTCTGATTAACTACTGTGACACAGCTCCACTAATAGTTAATTAGGCATACTTAGATATATCCATGTGAATGCTTTATTAGATACAATCTTTGACTTTTAATCACATATATATGGATCCAAAGACCTATCATTAATATACATGTATCTGGGAATCCTCGCAATAGCACATAAAATTTTATTTTTCCTGACATTTAATATCATATTAGAACTTGTCAACCCCACATAAATGCGATATCAGTTTAATAATGTTTTTCTAACAATATTACTAGTTAAAATATTTCATTATTTACCACCAAGTCGTCCAACTAGCTTGAATTGCGTGTTATAAAAAATAAATCCATTTCTTGCTTTCACTTCTCAGAAAAACTAAATAAAGAAAATCAAAACTCTCGTGCCTTCTTGATGGGGTGTTTGACATGAAAGATGATAGAGTATTATATGTGCTTTGTTGGAAAGATGAAGTTTATGAAATTTTGAACATTATTAAGTGAGCTAATTAAGTAATATATAGTAAATTGAACAATGACTAATTAATGACCATGTTGAGCCAAAGATGCGAATATTTCAAGCAACGGTGACAAAACCAAGTTCGATCTGTGTCATAATCTACACGCATCTTTCGTCTAAACTACCACACAATATGAAAACTGATCGAGATGGAAGAGGGAATAAATAATACAAATGGGGCATTCTATATATGTGTATAAACTATCTTTATATTTGTTTAATTTCTAGGCCTATCTTTCACACTAGCTCATCAGGTTGAGTTTCACACGTCAAAGGAATCGAATGCTTCATGGGTTACCAGATTTTGTTGGTAGAAAGATTGACTTAGATTGCATTCCTTTACTTACATAGAACAACTTTAATTACAATGCAAGCAAACGATTCCACCATTCTCTTTTTTATTTTATTTTAATTTTCTTTTATTCGTTCTTAACGATAAAGAAGAAATTCTCTCCTTAATTAACTTTGGTTATGCATAAGTGACTATTGATTCGAGCATGTTCATGGCTTTAATACGTACGGACTATACATTTAATTATCTATATAAAATATAAAATTTTATAAAAAAAAATTATTAAATATTGTGACCTTTATTGATTGTTTGATATAGAAAATGAGCCTCATTCTTTGATATAATGGGTAACTTTGGTTGGATCCAGGAACAACAGCTTAATTTCTTTTTGCTACTGAATGAAGCTCGCTAATTATTGACTAGCTACTTTATGATAGATTAAACTAAATGCTAGCAACCAGTATTTTCTCCAAAACAGATCAATCTTTTATTATTCTACCTAACTTTTTTGGTGATAAAATAAGATTCCAATACCACTATACCTAAATATCACACATTTTGTTAGACAAGTTTATGCATAGCATTTTGTTATCACAATATGCCTTTTATATTTTGTGTGTGCCTAGGTCGACCACCAATATCTCTGGATTATATATATATATATATATCAAAACTAAATAAAATATGAGTAGTTAGGTAGGGCTATACATTAAGAACAATTTAACATAATTATATATATAGATATTTTGAGGGACTTAAATATAGCAAATACTGTTAACTAATATGCGTTCAGTGGTTATAATTAATTTGGCTGTTTAAAATTACATCAAAGCTTACGTACAACTTCCACAAGCATTTCATTCAACAAAGAACTAAAACAAAATTATTTTCATTATTTTAGTATATACTATATATATATATAGGTAGAGTGAGTGAATTTATTTTTTTTTTTCATACTAAGAGTGATCAGGTTTGAAAATCTAATTAATACTAGAAACAAGTTTAATATATAAACTTAGATCTATATATATATATATATATATATATATATATATATATATATATATATATATATATATATATATATATTATATGACGTTTAACTTCACATGGGAACAGGAACTATAACACAGCCACCGTACCTTGTCTCCCTATTAAGAAGTTAAATCTTTCACATCCTTTAAATCTGCAGCTGGCACAGACTCGTGAGTGAGTTATTTAAGCTTCAGTCAAATGGAGATATTCCCCCCACGTGGATTGGCCAATTGTTCAAGACTACACTTCATCTGTTCATGTGATCTTCAGCGCCAAATCTATAATAAATCATAGTTACCAAAACATGATGCCTTTGTATTCTTTATGGTTTTGCTTAATTTCTCCTCTGGATCAGAGATCACCAACATCTAGACTTTCCAGTTGACTTAATTTAATTTATTCACTTTGCTGCATTTTATGCTTTAATCTTTCCATAAGTTTGAACAACCTCCTAAGATAAAGCCTATTTCAAAAGGAAACATAGTTTTACAATCCTTGAAACTTTGCAATCTATTTCATTACCTGGTAATTTTGATACCTATGCAGCTGGACTAGTTGTTCCTGCTCTTAGAATCCGTAACTCTTACACATGAAGACAAATCAATCATAAATATAAGTTGTATAAAAATAAGATCATAATAATAATGTTTGTGAATAAGCACATCAAAAGAGTAGAAAATACCACTAAAAGCATAAGAATATGTAATGAGGTTTCCCTTTCCCATAATTAGCTCTAGATGACCAAGTGATACATTCTACTCTGATGAGAAAAGCATGATTATTCCTACATCAAATGAATAGTAAACAAATAGACCTAAACAAAGTATGGGACATTTTCAGTGCTGGAAATGGATCCGAGGCTCATTGAGCTTTTAGGAGGAGTGTACACAGAAGAAGCCGAAGATGAAGACAAGGATGAAAGGATAATAGAAGGTGAAGGTAATGGTTTTGTTGGAGGAGAAGGCAATGGTTTTTGTAGAGGAGGAGGAGGTTGAGAAAGACCTTGTGAGTCTGCAGGAATTGCTGCAGATATTGCATCAGCAGAAGAAACTAAAGCAGCATGATGAGAAGAAATGATACTTGCAGCCTCTCTATATTTGTATTTTAGTATCTCTGTCCTTATTGCATTTAGTTCTGCTTGTAAAGATTGAACTTGTTGCTGCAAAGTTGATATTGCACCCATGCATCCATACACAGGATCTCTTAGTCTCAGGTTAGCTTCGTAAACAAGGCTATTTGCTGCATCAGCTCTTTGGCCCTCTGGTACCTCCTACACATATAAATAAAATTAGAAAACAAATAATTTTTACTTCAATAAGAGAAGTGAATTAATCCAATTGAAGAAAAAAAGAGCATTTAATCTGGTGTGTGTGTGTTAGTTAGGCACTAACCATTAGCATCTTGGAGACATTGCTCGCACCAAACACTTTGTGAACGGCTGCAAACTTTTGAGGCTCATGTGGTGAAAAATAAGGAGAGAAAGGGCATTCTTCAGCACACCTTCTTCTCAAAAGCTTGCATGCAGCACAAGGGGTTACTGTGTTTAAGGTATTCACAGGAGTTGGACCATAGAAATGCTTCCTTCCCATTTGAGAAGATGCTTCTCCCTCTGCTCTCACCTTTGTTATCTCATCTAATCTATCTTTGGGAAAAACACAAAACTGCATGTTAAAACCCTCAGTCTGCAGACAAATAATAATGCATATTCTAGGTGCTTTGGCATCATTTCATGCCTCCAGCACCGTCAGCAGAAACAAAAAAACATGGTGAAAATCTATGATATGGTGCTAATTTCAACTCACGAGAAAATTGATTCTTAATTAGAGAGCAACAAAATTGACGTTTATTTGCTAATATTTACCTGTCTCTGGATGTCCAAACATGCCTTTTGATTGTCTTGATCTAAGTGGTGTCTTGAGAGAGGGAAGGCTTTTGTTTCATACACAGACACAAACAAGGTGAGAAAAGGCAGGGAAACAAGTCTTTAAAAGGCAAGGTCACGATAAGGAAAATTAATGTAGGTCAATGTTTTTTATAAGAAAAAGATATGAATTATTAGGAAAAAAGTTAGCACATTATATAGATTTTCTTAAAAAGAAATATTTAAATAGGGGAAGAGAAATTAAAAACAAAGTGATTAAGTAGCATAAATTATTTAAAGAAAGAGAGAAAGAGCTCTTTGTCAATAGCTTACACACGTGTTAGTTCTTTTGGAAAACTGGCTATTGACTCTGGACAAAAAACAAGAAACATCAATGTCAGAATACTCAAATTGAGTTTTCTCAAAATAATTATTGGGGAAATTGCTATGGGCTGCAAAAAGTGGTATGCTTCTGTTTATTGGGTGTCTTGCATTTGTCACAGAAGTTAAGTATCAGCCATGTATGAGGGAGCCAATTAGATTAGAAGGTGCAATTCTCAACAATATTTGATCTTTGGCAATTTTTCTTTCCTTTTAGAAACAGTGTATATTGGAGGGGCAGATCATTTCTGTTGAGACAACGAATGATAGTGAAGTGCAATCAACAGTTGTGTATTGCACGAACTCAACATCACCATCACCTCAACTTTCTCACATGCAAACCTGAAGGCATTATACAAAGAAAAGTGAAATAAGAATGTGCCGGACAGAATTAAAAAATATTTAAATGCTGAACTTTTCCCAATCAGCACTAGAAAATTTGAAAAAATTAAATGAAAATTGTGAAAAGTCAATCTTGCTATGCTTTCTTAGAAAATGTTGTTAACATCTTCCATGTATCAAGATTTTTAATTCACACTTTAAATATATCGCTACACATCACATTGTTCATTAAGACAGCTCATACAATTTTTTTACAAGAAGTTTTAATTAGATGTTAAATTTTTATAAACAATTCAAATTTTTATAATTTTTATTTTAATAACTTAAATTTTAATTTAATTATTACAAATAAATAGATAAATATTAATTTAATATGGATAAAAATATTTTTAATAAAATAATAAATAAAATTTAGCTACGGCTTAGAAGACTAAAATCACCTTAAAAAATTATTTTCCATGTTTATAGGCGTAAATGCTTATTTAACCGTTTATACTTATTTTTAAACAACCAACATTTTCATACTATCTAATAAAAATTATTAATAAACATTTATCTTTTGTTAATAAGATACAACTTATATTAACCTATATAGGAGATGCTCTGTAAGAGTTTAAAAACTATATGTAAAATTTTACACTGTGGATCAATTTGTGCATAATACTGATTCTCTGTTTTTAAATACAGTTAAAGCGCTATCCTAAAAAAAAAAATACAGTTAAGCGCTAAAGCAAATATTATTTCTATTTTTATTTACACTAGCAAGATGTTAACTTTTAAAAATAAATTAAACTAAGGCAAATTTTCATCTTATATTTTTAGTTTAAATGATATTTCTATGTTAAAAAGTGTTTTAAAGTGTTTTTAACTTTTTATCGGACAAAATTGGTCATTTTGTAAGTCGTTTATTTAGTAACAGTATTAATTTTAATTAACATAATAAAAAAATATCTAAAATGAAATATTTCATAATTTGTCTTATCTTCATTAAATTATTAGGGTAAATTACTTAATTTAATAGATATACGCTAAAAAAATTAAAGTAAAGGTTTTTAACTTTAAAAATGAAATTGAAACTAAAAAAAAAGAAAAGAGTATTAAGTGTTGAATGAAAATTATAACAAAAACAATTCTAATATCAACTGAGTTCAATAGATAAGTCTCTACAAAACAAAAATTATGCAATAATGAGATTAACTCTAATAAATGAATTTTCTAGAGTATTGGTTTTCAAAGTATTTATAAAATTTAAATAATAATTAAAAGAGCAATTGATCAAATATGAGAGAGGAGTTTAACTTCACCAATAACCAAAATCACGTATTGGTATTATAAACTGAATAATTTTACCATAATAATTAATTTAATAATTTTATCATGAGAATTATTCTATCTTAAAGTGTATCCTAAAATAGAAAATCTAGTTTTTCCAATTTTATTTTCAATCTCTTTAATCACAATTCAAAAATTCAAAACATCTCTTTAATCACAATTTATGAATTTGTTTTGTCTTATACATACAATTCATTAGTTGTTACTAACCATTCTCAATTTAATAGTATTTCAATTCACTTTTAAATTAATATAATCATATAATAAGGTTATCAATAATCAATAATATTTATTGAAAGTAACAATAATAATTGCTAAGTTTAAAGGAAAATAATTTCATCCATGAATTGTTATTGGCTACATTTTAGTGATAGTTTTAGTGTGGTTCTTAACCATAAATATCATTCTTCACAAAAACTATAATTGCACAAGGACAATAGTTCTGCACGGTGGAGGAACAGTTCTTCCTAAAGAACCGGATATTCGTTTAAAATTTAAATTTATTATGAGATATTAAAAATAAGCTAAGAGCTCAAATAAATTTTACCACATAAAAATTTATAAAAATCCTTGAATCTTATGTGGTAGTGTTTTAAGCCCGCTTTGGTCTGTCTCGCCTAATCTGCCAATTTAACAGCCTAAAGGTGGGGTGGACTAGGACGACCACTAATATTATATTTTATTTTTAAAATATTATATTATTTATATAAACTAATAAATAATTATAATAATTAAAACATACAATAGGTTATATTATGTATAATTTATAAAAATGACATTATTAAGAAAATAAAATAAACTTTATCATAAATTTGTTCTTTATTTTTTGTAAAATTGTAACATTGTCAAAAAATAAAACTAATTATGCAAGATATATTTTTTGTGATTTTTTCATTTATTTTTGTAAAATATGTTTTTAAATGAATTTTGTATTATTTTTTTTTTAAAAAAACTATTTTGTTTTCAAATTTTGATGACTGACCTACTAATATGCCTATTGGAGGGACGGGCTAAGTTGATCGGCCTGCCTTTACTATGGTAGGACAACTCGCTTCATCCCATTATCGACAGGTCAAAGATAGGATTGACCAACTATTTTGCCACCCCCGCTAAAGTGGGGACAATAGTGTCTTGACTCCTAGTGCAAGACTTGTTCAAGTAGTATAAGGAGTACGCGTAAGCACAGCCAAAGATTGAATTTGCTTGATAAATTTGCTTAAGCAACCATCGAATCCACTAGAGCTAGGAAAATAAACTATTTCTCCTCCAACATGGGTATTTACTTGAATGAAGTCAATATTCATAAGTTCTTATTTCATCATTTAACTCATTCCTATAAGTATTCCTTTAAAACAAGCACATTATTTCAAAAATAGTAAATTCCTACCTAAATCATAGCCCAAGTTACAATTTAACCAATCAAAGATAGTTTCAATGTTTAGATGTAGAGGAAGGGAGAGACTGGCAGGGACCATAGTCCCTCCAAATTTATAAATTGGTTTAAATTTTTATAAAAAAAATGTATAGCTTTTTTAATATTTAAAATAAAATAAGTTATATATAAAAATTAATGTTAGTTAACATCTAAAAAGAGTAAAATAAAAAGATGATGAGTTTCATGATTGATAAAAAAATTATAGACATTAAAGAAGTATATATAATATTTAAATGTTTATATATAATATAATATCTAAAATATTTTTCATCATATAAAATAATTTTTTCTTGGTTCCCTCAAATAAATTTTCTAGCTCTGTCCTGTCAATGTTCATAAGCATGACAAGTAAAAATAATTGTAAATTTCATATATTAATACATGAATATTTAACAATTATCATTAAATTAACTAGAAGAGTTGATGAAATTTCTTGAAGCTCGCATGATCTCTTCCATTAAGGAG
The DNA here is from genome assembly GCA_037954015.1 of Psophocarpus tetragonolobus. Taxonomy (NCBI): domain Eukaryota; kingdom Viridiplantae; phylum Streptophyta; class Magnoliopsida; order Fabales; family Fabaceae; genus Psophocarpus; species Psophocarpus tetragonolobus. The sequence continues at coordinate 35,731,944 of CM075695.1, forward strand.
GTTTAATTAGTAGACTCTAAAAATGGAGTGATGGAGAAGGATAAGAGATCAAATATGAGGTGTCACTCTAGAAGATATAGTCTAAAGAGACTTGTCACAAGGGGGGAACTTGAAATAGAAGCTAGAAGATGAGATCTCTAAAAGGAGACTTCCATGGCCAAGGAAAGAAAATTCTCACACACACCTAATTCTTACTAATGATTAAAGATTCTCACAAGAGGTAAGATGTGATCTAGGAGGTGTACTAGAAATAGGAGGTGAAAATATGAATTTTCTTTCTTTGTCAAACATGTCTAGAGAATAAGAACAATAGTCCTAGTTTGTGTGTGACAAAGAATGTAACTCTTTAAAGAAGAGAAGTGGATTAATCATCATATCCAAACCCAAAGAGAAAATCTTCTCATCTTATATAAGTCATGATAATTATAGTACCATCTAAAAAAAGATTGACTAAAATATAAGATCAAACAAAAAATCAATTATAAGAATCAACCTATTAAAATATTTAAAAAAACATAAATAAATCCTACGCCAAATATATACAATAAAAAAAATAAAAAAATCTTCATGAATAATTCAAAAGTGTCCTTAGTTGGATTCTATCATAAATAGATATTGAATTTAAAAACTATATAAAAATATACTAAAAAAAAGGAAAAATATTGAAATTTAAGATTCAACTATCAAATATGTTGTTTTACTGAGTATGTAGGATAAAGGCACAATTCCTCCTCGGGAAAGGCACCAAGAAATTGATTCTTCACATGTGACAACGTAGGATGCATGCCAAGCCTCCCCAAAACATCTTTGTGCTAGAATTTGGGCCTATGACCCTATATTTGTTGACACTTTGAATAAATGATCATCTACTTCCTTTTAATCAAATTATATATATATATATATATATAAATAAATATAAAGAGAGACGATTTACTTTAAGAATAACTTTAAAGAAGTTACCTATTTATTTTATTAAAATCTAAAAAATTTAATCTTTATTATTAAATTTTAAGAAAATAAAAAATTAAGATGAAAAGTAATTAAGTCTCATAAATTTAATCTTTATTTAAATGTATCCCTCCTTAGTATACGTGTGTATATATATGTGGTCTTTTTTTTCCACAAAGACGGCAGTTTGCATATGTAGATTTTTCACAATTATGTTAATTTCTGACTACCTTATAATTCTTAGGCTCATGTATCGAAATAAAGTGAGTGATAGTGAAAGTTCTTATTTTCAACTCTTGGTAGCGTTACAATTAATGGCGAAGCTTCGATTAATTATAATAAGTTAATGAGGCGGTGGCCCGTAAATATCATAAAAAACACAGACGGTATTGATGAAAATAAATAAGCGATAAAATGAAATATAACAAAGAAAGTGAAAAAAAACATTAAAAATATTGTCCAACTCACTGATAATTTAATAGTTTAGTTCAATTTTCTTTTTTAAGCTAAACTATAAAATATTTTATAAAAACTTAACTGAATTACAAAAAGGTTGAACTACGTTTAATTATTCAATAGTTCAATTAATTAATTTAATAGTTAATAATTGAACTGAATTATTTTATATTTTTTTTTGCATATTATTAGTATATTTTTTCATTAATATATTTTTTATTATATTTTTATAATATTAGAATGAGACATAATGAAAGTTGGTGAAAATTAATGAATCACATTCTATTATATTCTTTATTTTTTTCTCTTAAAATTCAGTCGTAAAGGACGAAAAAACATATTGTATTTCATTAAATATTACTTATCTTTATTTTTTAATAACTGTCCACCATACATATCTATTTATTATTTTCTTTGTATATGTTAATTATAGAATAATTGTGTTTTTTCTTCTTTCTCTATCTATTGGTGTTTGAGTACTTTTCTTCTTTGAAGTTAAAGTGTAGGAAAATACTTAATATGCACCACAAGGGTGTGTCTTTCCTCACAAGGTGTGGGAGGTGTGTTGGCAAAAAAAAATTATCAAGGTTCTTTTATAGAAGTGTGACTCAAGCCATAGATATATGGGAGATGTACTCAAAGAGAGTTTTTTAATGCGTCTCTTACACATATGTGGTATGTATAACATTATTGTGACCTTTGTGGGTGAGCTGTTGATTCTCTTTTTTTGTGTGTTTTCCACACCTACATGCCTAGATCATTGTGCATCAAAGTAGTAGTTATGAATTTTTAATTTTATTTTGACATAATTTATTCTTCCAATACACCTAAAGTCCCACATATATTAGGAATCGAGATCAAGAGTTGTTTATAAACAGTTTACTCCCTTAACCCCTCGAGACACCTTTTTAGGACAAAACCATGAAGGAGCCACAACCTATAAAATAGACAGTACTTTGGGCAAGTGACCCTAACGATATCCCAAGACTGACGGTAGGAACATTGACCCTGTCTGTGGCAGAGCTTGTTTCAATACAACCAAAGTCCTACATTACTTAGGAATTGGGAACTTATTCTAGTACATATTCAAAGTCCCACATCTCTTATGAATTTATAAGGAAACTAAATTAAAATTTTTTTTAAAAAATAAAAATAAGAGAACTAAATTCATAATAGAACTACTTTAGCAAGATGAATTGCAACGATCAAGTAGATAATTACAACTACTTAGCTCCTACTTTAAAGGCTGAGTATGTCACTTGAATTTATTGGGAATTATATCTATCTATTATATTTTATTTTATCCATCTTGTGTTAAAATGTCAGTTATTTACATGATATATATATATATCATAGACATGCATGACAAATCCTAACTGTCAAACAAAGAGATCCAGTCTTCTCATTCTAGTATTCGTAATTCAATTTAAATAATAAAAATGCAATTTCATCTTCTATTTGGTACATGCCTTCTAATTATATTTTTTTTATAATTGTTATTACAATTATGAATATATAATGGCTATGCATTATTTATCATTAAATTTCTATATAAAAGGAATTTGGAAATTGGATCATACATTGCATCATGTGCACTAGTACTACTACAAAAAAAGACGTTTTACATCCAATAAAAAGAGGTTTGTACCCATTTATATATAGTTTATATAGCTTACGTTGGCTAGAATGAGGATCGGGTATAAATTTTCTCCTCTTGGACATTTAGACACATTATTTATTATTAATATAGCTTGTGCTTTTTAGTTTTTCTCTATTTATATTTTACTACATTGTGCATTAACAGTGATATTAAGAGCCTGAATTAATAGTCTTGGGACTTAGAGAGAAATAGAGAAACCTTCATCCATTTTCTACCTTCGTAACTATCATGGCCACTGATTCCAATTTTGTACAAGTCATCATTCATTAATTGTTTTGCTGGTCAGTCATCGGTGGTCACTATCATTATTGGAGTATACTATAAAGAACTTTTTGAAGTAAAAAAGTATTGCCAGTTGTTGAATTCGTACAATTCAGGAGTCATCAATAGGTTTGTAGCTGCGACAGAAGAAACAAAAGTGGAATTTAGGTTGATTGATCCAAGTGGGTTTATTTTTTAAAAAAATTACCAGTATGGGTCTGCTTTGAAAAATATTACCAGCATGGGTCTGTTTTGTGTGGTTGACTCGGTCAAACCGCAATTCCCACTTGCGGTTTCGTAGTCGTTTTTCCACGCTGACTTCCACGTAATCACTTTGCTGACGTGACAACGAAACCGCAATTCGGAGTTGCGGTTTGACCGAGTCAACCACACAAAACAGACCCATGCTGGTAATATTTTTCAAAGCAGACCCATACTGGTAATTTTTTTAAAAAATAAACCCACTTGGGTCAATCAGCCTGAAATTTATTGAAGATGGAAAGCTCAAATTTGACATGTCCCATCATGAAAACTATCCTTTGCAAAGATATAGAGGCTAGCTATATTAGAGTGGAATGTGAATAACTTCAAACCGTGAGAAGTTACTTTGAAAATTTACAGATGAAGGATATGGATTTGTCACAAACATTTTTGGGAGGACTAGAGATCGCAAACAAATTAAATGCAATGACACATGGAGAAAATATTGATGTAGCTAGGGTAGAAAATTTATTCTATATGTACTATAATGAGAGAATTTAACTGTCCTTTGATCAATTGAAGAGTAAAAACACATAGACAACTTCCTTCTTCTTGATGAATTGCAGATCTTTTTATATCTCTGAACTAAAATGAACTGGAGCTTAATTACGTATACAAGCTTTAAAAGATTCTACAAACACTCATTTCAACAACTTACTATAAGAGGACGTGGTGGTCGAGGAAGAGGGAAGGGAAAATGAGAGCACACATATATATGGCAACATAATTGGAGATGACAACAAAAACCAATAATTACCAATCTCAAAGGAAATGTAGAGATTGAGAGCTTGGAAATATAAGGTAGTGCGTCATAAATATGGTGATTATATGCATCTAAACGTTACACACTAGTAAGGATAAAGAAAAAAGAAGAGTTCAAATTTCCTATAAGACAAAAAGGAAACGAGAACTCTGTTGAGGATTTTTGTGAAGGACAAACTGATCGAATCAGGTCGAGCTCATCAGAGATGATAATTAATTAAAAGAAACAAATGTAACCAATTGCAAATGCATTTACTTAAACCTATGTATAACCCCTCCCCCTCCCTCTCTCTCTCTATATATATATATATGCATGCATGCATGTAACATACACTTTCAAATTAAAACAACCTTGATTGTACGCCTACTTTGATACAACTCGTTCACCTGAGTCAGTAACTCATGTAACTTAAAGACGAACATAAAACTTAGAAGCAAATGCAGATGCCTTTATTTGACTATTCTTTTATCCAACATTGTCTAAGCCTACAACGAATAGTTAGTACTCTTGCTTATCGTTTGAACTATATATAGATTTAATGGTCTGCTTGATAATTTTTGGACGTAGCCTAGAATTATAGCTTGCTATACTCGCTCAGACATATATTACGTGGAAGTTCTTTCCAATGGTGCTACCTAAAAGGTTTCATATCTTTTACTTATCGTTGATACATTGGACATAAAAATTTGAAAGACTCTTATCCGAAAGTAGCTTATATTTAGTAGCATCCATGGTCTAGGATAGGAAAGGTAAATTAGCTGAATGACATATACATAATATTTTGCAGTAAACGATGTGGAGAAGGTTCCACAAAATTATAATTGAATGGTAATATTTTGAGATTTTCTCCCTGCATCTCCATAACTTTTGTCTACACCTTCATAAGTGTAGAAAAAATTTAAAATACTCCTAGATAAAATTATAATTTAACTCTTATTTTCCTTATTCTTCTTCCAAATACCACTAATCTGAATTCTCTTCAGCAACTCCTTCTTCTTGTTATGAATTAGTGTTATGAACCTCAACAAAGCATTATTGTTTATATTTTCTAAAAATAAAAAAATACGTTGACAACTATTACAGAAAGAAAGTCATTGCAGGAAGTTGAATCCTTAAAAATAAAAATAACAAATATGCTTTTAAGGGTTTATTTACGCACCCTAAATATTATTGTTCACTTTTAAAATATATTCACTTAGATCAGATTCAAGGTTATATATTATTACTTTCCAAATTGATCAAAGCATTAGCTCTTTCCGGATTGCTTTCCACGATTGTAAGATTTCTCTTGGAACAATTGCAATTACAAAGTCTAGACAAAGGTTGCAAATTTTTTTACAAGATACGTGTGAGAGAGGTAATTAAATTTTTAATTTTTTACCTAAAACACTTTGTCATTTTAAAAAATAATGGAGGTACAAAGAGAAACTATGAAGATGTAAAAAGAAATTCCCCATATTTATCTAATAAAAGTTAGGCTCCATCCAGTGAATTAGAAGCTCAAATTCCATGAAATTTAAAAGGTATTCTTAAGTAGGAAATATCATGAATAATACTAGATGTTTACATAAAAAAATTAAACGTTATTAACTCACTTTAAATTGTCTAATAACATTACATCATTAATAAATAACTCACATAACTTTTTTAAAGTAGTTTTGCTTCAATGTATATTGGATTCTTATGGCAAGTAACACACAGCCATACCTCACAATGACAAAACATAATCATGAAGATGTATCTCATAACAAGTAAGATGCAAATGTATCATGTGAATAGGAAGACGAAACTTTAGAAAGATGAAACTTATCAAGACACAAAAACAAAATATGAAGAGTAGACATCGATAATTGCTAAAAGTATTTGCGTCTTAATACAAAAAATTTTAAAATTATTTATATTCTTATGTTTATGAATCTTGAAAATATCTTTTGTTTTCTTTGAATTCCGACTTAGACTAGGGATAGGTAGAAGTTTATTTTACTACAGATATTAATAAATGGTTGTTTGGAGAAATTCTCATATAAAAACAGATTCAATGATGAAAAGAGAAACAATGCAAAGGATGTAGAGAAATTCACCTGAGTATTCACGCTTTTTAGTAAAAAGTCATATAGAGAAGAAACATCTCACAAAACCTCCCTTAAGCGGATACTTGAACGAGTCTTGCACTTGGAAAGATTTCGATAGTGGCTATCTAGGAGATGGCAAAAAGTATGCTAAAAATTAGAGGAATTGCCACCAATATTTATTAATTAAGAAAAATATTGGAAAAACTTAAAAAAAAATGTCTACAAAACCAAATTTTGAGTTTGGGAGTTAATAGAAAGTATTATCACTTTACAATATTCATCCTACAACACATATTACTTTTTTTATAATTTAACATGAAAATTTTTATTATTGAAAATAAATTTGTTATTTAAAAATTATTATTCTTACTATTTTTTAATATATATTTTTTATTTTTTTGGCTCAATAGGAATTGTCTCATGTTCTTATGTATCTCTATGCGTAATAGAGAAAATCAGAACATATGTACTTCTTGATTAAAAATGTTTGTGTATTGAGTTTTTATTTTGTTAGTATTTTTTTATGTTAAGGTATTATAATATTGATATAGCATATTTTATCCTTGTAGAAAATAAGTTTACTTTTACATATTTTCAAACATCAAACTATCCAACTTGTGTTTCAAACCTAAGATTAAAAAGATGACAGATCTTATTAATCCTTTCTCTAATAAAAATTTTGTTATTAATAACTATTTTAATTAAATTATAACTAATTATATTTGGACTTATGTTATAATATAATATTTTGAATTTTATAATGATAAATATATTATTTTTAAGTAATTTAATTTTAATTAAAGTGTTAACTAGAGAGAAATTTTAAAATGTAAAGCCGTTACAGCTTACATTTTAAAATTTAAGATTAAAAAATATTATATCTAAATAATTTATTCTCTAATATTCATATTTTGTTATTTAAGATTTGCTTTAAGAATAGATACTTGTATTTAAATATAATATGATAATTATTAAAATATTATTTTACTTTTTACTTGTAAAATTTTTAATTTGATGTTTTGATTTATATATTAATATAATTTTAATTTAATAATGTTATTAGAGATAAATTTTAGAATATCAAACTCTCACAACTTGTATTATAAAATTTTAGAATAAAAAATATTTCACATCTAATTAAATCTTTTTAATAAATATTTAAATTCACCATTTTAAAAGATAAAATATTTTAATAATTATTATTTATCATATTATAAATTATATAAAGATTCATGTTATTTTAAAAGGAAAAGGTTATTGATTATGATTAAACTTAATTAAGGAAGAAATATATGCACATCAATTTATCACAACTTATATTTTTAAGTCCTAGAATTAGAAAAATACGATATCTAAATAATAATTTTCCTTTTCTAATATTTTATATAAATTAATTAATTATTTCAACTAAACTATAATCATATTGTTTATTTTAATATATAATTTTTAATACGTGCAAACAAGTAAAAAAAAAATCATAGTATCCAAATTTATTTTATTTTTATCTATTACCATTTTTGGATAAGGTTGATTAAAAAAAGATAAAAAAAGTTATCATAACTATTGAATAGAATTGGGTAGGAATGTGTAAAAAAACTGGTTTGAATCAAACCGGTTTCGAACCAAAATTATTTAAGCCAAGTCAGTTTAGTAAAACTAACTTAATTGTTTTTTAACCGATCTGATTTGAAAACCAGTTAGGTTCACTTTTTTTTATACTTTAATAATAGAACCTGAATTCAATCCACTAATGTTCATGCCTCAAGTTTCACATGCTGTTGTGACTGTGTATACAGAGTTGTAGAAAATACAATATATGAAGAAAATTAGTTCAAAACCAATTTAATTTAAAACTAGTTCAGAACTTGTTTTCTAAAAGCATTTTAGTTTCGAATTAGTTCTCTAAACAGTTTATTTTTTGAATTTAAAATAGTTTGGTTCGGTTCAGTTCAAGTGTTTTTAAAAATGGGTTTTTGCACACCCCTAAAATTAGGTGAAATAAATTTGGTTTTTGAAGGGAATGAAAAATGGGCTTAAATCACAAAGCAAAAATAGGCATGTTTCCATATGGTGTCCGAAATGCAAGTGGAAGGGCAAACAAAAGATTAGGGATTGGAATCCCTAATTATTAGTATTGTTGCCACCAACACGGTTATAGTTGGGTGGAATTGTGAGAACCCGACTACACGATGGTGGTTTTGATTTGTGAAAAATTCTAAATACTTTAAAGTTTTGATTCAACCTTCTTTTCTTCTTCTCTGTATTTTTTCACTGCCTCCTCCCCTCTTTTCTCTCTCAAAACTCCTCTTCCTCATCCTTACTCTTCTTGGATCCCTTTTTGAAATCATTCCTTAACCTTTAATCATCAGGGCTTCACTTTTGGGAAGCAACAAGATTTGTCCGTTGGTGTCCAACTGTAAAGGGAGCAGCACAACAAACCCAAAATTGGCATAAGGAACTTAATGGCAGAACAAATTGGAGTAGTACACCAACTTCTTTGAGCAATTTCGAGCATGTAAACTTGTCTTAATATATATTTATTTTCTTTTTCTTTTTTAGAATTCCTAATTAACCTTTCAAGGAATAGGGTCGTGATATTCTGAATATTGCTTTGTGATTTAGACAATGCATGAAAATAGGGAAAATATTTTGTTTTTTTTTTTTTAAATTTAATATTTGCACCATCCACCATGCTAAATATACCTCCACAATTTGGGTTTTGTATTTTTGTTCTTTGCTACTTTAAATTCACTAAATAAACCCCTTTATTGTTTTTGGGCCAGTAAGCTTTCTTATGGATTCTTTCTATTTACACCCTCAAAATTGATAAATTTAACCCATCTTCATGGGATATATTTAAAAAAGATGTAAGTGTAAATATTAAGTTTCTATTTTGATGATTTCTATTTTATTTTTCATCAATTTGGGTTAAAAAATCTTATTTTAGGCATAAAAAGTGAAAAAATACTAATAGAAAATATATAAAGCCGGACAATATCTGGTATCTACAATGGATTGAAGGCTCCGTGTGCTCACTTAAGTGGGCTCTAAGATTGCTTAAGCAAATTTAGTAATATACTCATTAACCTTGTAAGCACTCAACCGAGCATATGTAATACTTGAGAGCAAATCCTACTTACTCTAACACATCACTTATTGTATAAATATGGTATTATTTTAGAAAAGTGGGAACTCAGTTTTGATTTTGCATTGTAGCATTTTAAGCTCATTGAGAGACAAAGTTAGATACTCTCAGAATGATGCATCATATTCGAGCTTAGACGTTCCTTCATGACTTTTACAAGGAACTAATTCTCTTGTTATTGGAGTTTGATAAATCATGATCATTCCAAGTAATGAAATATGTCTTTTTTTATATATTTTATTTTATTGTTCCTCTCGAATTGCATTATATGTTTTGGGATTGAAAATCCTATTACATGTGTCCGCTAGTATAATGGTGGATAAGAAGACACTATTAAATTTTTAATTGTTAAGAATAACTAATGAGTTGTATGTCTAAGAACAAGGTATAATACGTTAACTACTTTTGAGTTTGTATTTTGTATTCAAAGTTATTCTACCTATTTTATGAATCAAGAAATTGTGAGTAAAATTGGAAGGATTAACCCTTCAATTAATTACATGAATGAACTTAAGGACACAAATTATTCTAGTGGTAAGAAGTTAATTAAATTATTGGTTTAAGATTTATTATATTGGGAATTAGTGAAGTGAAACCCTAGTAACACTCTGAATTATTTCTTAGTATACACTTTGAATGTCAACTGTTTGATAAATTATATTTAAATATTATTTAATTTACTAGACAACTTCTCAAAATTCATAATCTAAAAAATTTACCAAAGTTAATTTTGTTATTGTATAATTTCTTGTGGAGACGACTTGATTGTTCTAAACCAATATTATAAATCATTTTTATTGTAAAATTTCATTCAACAAACACAAGAGAAGACATATTCATGAAGAGAAGACATAAAATATAAAATGTAAACACCTATATAAAACACTTTTAGCATGAAGAACACAAAGATGAAAGAGGAAAACGATAAATTAAAGAGAACAAACAAAAAGATGAATTAAAGCAAACATCTTCGATCAAAGAGAAGCAAACAATTTGTTTACCATCTAGTGTTAGAATCGTCTTATAAGTGAACTTATCTTGTCTATCCTTTATTAAGTGAGGTTGTGCTTATGACACAAACTTTTGTAACCTTTGGGTTGTAAATCATGACTACATGTCATAGTGTTTAAAGAATACTTATATAAGTTAAGAGTAATCACTCTGTATTCAAAGAATACTCAATCTTAAACTGAGAGAAAGTTTAAGGATAGAACCAATAGTGGTTTATATACTCGTTGTAAGTCGGAGATGATAATGAGAAATAGGCATAGCTCCGTTGAACTAAACCACTATAAAAATATTTTCTTATAAAATAAAATATTCTCCTATTATAATGTTTATCTAAATCTATATTCTTTAATTAACATGCTAGTATAAAAATATTCTTACAAAATATGTTTTATAAAAAGAGTTATGAAACACTTTCTTATAATTCAATCTATAACCCTTTCTAGAATTAACATCTAACATAATTAATTTGAAAATAAAATAGTTCAAATATCCATACCATCCATCTTTAGTACTTGAAAAGGAAGGCTACTTTCCAAGTCAAACATTTCCATCTTCAAACAAATACTCCATGCCTTGACGGGATCACATCTTAGCTGCCGACAATTTGGAATCCGAGATTATCCCCATTGAAGTGGTGTAGTTAATTTATTAGAAAAAGTAAAAATGACAAATTCTATCAATAACTAAATGCCCCTTACTGTATAAGTAATGACCAGTATAATTAGTCACTTTGATTCATTAATTTCGATCATTATTGAATTTATTATTAGACAATTTTAGTAAAGCAAAATTTGATTAAACCAGTTTAATTAATTAACTACATGAATCAATCTTTAACTTATATTATAGATTATTTTATGATAACGTACGTGTAATAGTTGAACAAGATATATATGTAAACCTAAATGAAAATTTTCACCCACATGGGGTTTAAAATGTAGATATCAAATATGTGGAGCAATGTTTGTTTTAATTTTTAATTTTATTCACCGCAAGCACTAGCTGAGTACGTATAGAGGGAGACTTGGCGTTGCTTGGAGCAAGTAATTCATGGAAAAAAGTGTTCAACGCGTGGTTGCTGTGGAAAAATTTAAATAAAAGGATTTTCATGGGATCTACTAATGTGTCATGTATATAAATTAAATATATTAAAAGACTCATCTAGTCTTCGGGGATATATTAATTATTTTAAAAGATAAAAAGGCAAGCGGGTCTTTGAGACTCTTTTCTTTCAGAAGAAAAATATTTTAATTTGTTTGAGAAAACCATAACAAATATAAAAAAGAAGACGATGAATTGGAGTATACCAGTTTCTATGTCTCTTGCTACAGCCACATGGCAGAATAATTTTTTAAAAAGGACCATCTACGCATTAAGAAATTAAAGTCCAGCAGTAAACGCGTTGCGTTGACTGCATTAGTCATCATAATATGAACGTGTGTCTACCATATATACTATCTTTTTACCCAAATTAACTGGTGAAAGTATTAGCAGCGCATATGGCATGGGAAACAACAGTTTCAATTAATTAATATATATATATATATATGCATGTTTTCTTTAATTGTTGAATTCATATATATATATATATATTTAAACAGTATAGAAATGTGTGCAAAGGTGTGTAAAACTCTAAAGTCTATCCTTACATACTTTCTCAGAATATTTAAAATGAAACATAGGTATAAATTGTTTAGAAGTATCATGCGGCAAGTATTTTTGGACAATGAACTACATGCATTGATAGTTTCTTTGTGGAGATGTTTCGCTTGGTAATTTTAAGACGGAGAAGTTCTTTAAAAAAGAATTGCGGAACTTTAATTTTTTGTGTAATTATACTAATTATATAATTTGAAAGTGAGTATTTATTATATTTGACACTTTTTTTATCTTCTCCTTGATTTAGACATGTCAAAAAATAAATAGATGTAAAAAATAATAATTTGATAAAATTAATCTAGATTAATATTACATAAAAAAATTAAAGGGACACTATTAAAGATATTAATGAAAAATAATTAATGTTACATTGAATAAAAAATCACATGTAATACTTATTTTAAAAAAAAAATAAATATAACACTTTTTTTTTTAGATAGAAAAATATCATGTTATATAATATTTCTTTTAAGTTATGTATGGATTAAATATATTATTTTTTATGGAGATAATACTGCAATAAATATGGTATGCTTTTCCAGCGTAAGTAGTTCACGTACTAAATATTAATTACAGAAAACAATAATATATTTTTTTCACAGAAGACAGATTATATTTTATTTTTAGCACTATATTTACTTATAAAAAAATACTATCTGGACTCATATAAGTAAAAAATTGGTATGTTAAATTCAAATATAAAAAATTTAACTAATTTTATTCTATTTAATGTTGTTATTCTTAAAACACTCATGACTAATTATAATTAATATTTTTTTCATAATATCAAATTCTAATAATGATATTTTGGAAATAATAATTTATATTTATTTGATTTCAATAAAATTGAATGAGATGACAATTAATTTTTTTAATATTTGTAGATTTAGATATCTTTTTATATATTTAAATTAATTGCTGTCCCTAGCAAATATATTTTATAAAGGTTATGTTAAATTTTAATCAAGTAAAAATAAAAAAAAATAAAAAAATCTATCTTGGCAAAGAAGGAGGATTCTTCTGCGGATCAGTTGGTCACTTTTGCATATGAATTCAATAGAGACGTGAACATCTCGCCTTTTTAACTTGCTTCGACGTTATTTTCTTTTCCTTTTCTAAATAAGTTATCCTTTATAACTAGTTGAATTTATGGAAACTTAAGAAATTACGTAGATTTTATGTTCATTTAATAAATCATATAATTTTGTGGCTTTCTAATGATTTTTAACTAATATAAATCTCGAAATATATTAAAACAATAATATAATTTGTACCTAAATTTCGTATTAACGTTATTTTAATATCCCGTTAAAAACACTATTTTAATATTAATGTCTTATTTGTTAATCGTTCCTATAATCTAATTAATTATGCATTCACAGATAGAGTTATAGTTTGACTGCATTGGTGTGCACTTTATACCCAACCTATGGTAGTTTGGATTAGTTATCATAATTTAATATTTAACCATTAAATTCCTAAGTTTGCAACTTAATCCTTATGCAGAAGAAAATTGACAGCACACGTTACTCCCTACCCATCTACTTTGTGCCATTAGTGTGAGAAACGCAAGCCAATTAAAATCAGTTAACCCTATACAACCTATGACGACCATGATAATTAAATTCAGCATTCAATGTTTTTTATGAGGAAAATTATGGGAAATAGCATGTTCTGCCAATTTTATTTTATTTTTTGTAAAAGACAAATTTATTCAGCTGTATGTAATCAAGTGGTTGTTCACCCAACGGAGGTGAAGGCTTTGTGGGAGTGCTTGTGCCCCAATAATTACGTAATTACTTGTTGATCACGTGATTCACTCACATCATCAACCCCATTTTATAAAAAATAAACTATATATTCCTATTCAAAATACATGTAATCAAGTGGTTAATTCATTGAACACCGAAAAATATATCCTAAACCCTAAACGTTAGATATCGATCAATTTCTATTCTTTTGTTTGTTTTATAAGCTAATCAATTTTTATTCTTAACTTCCATGACTGCAATTCTAATTTCTAACCTCAACATTAAAAATTTGAGACTCTCTCATCGCAAATCACTATTATAGTTATATTTAATAATTGCAACAAATTGAAAGTATGTATAACTGCACTTTAAAAGTTAAAACCTTGGGTGCATGGATGCATCCTAACTGGTCATCAATTAAGTGCATATGAGAGACATTGTGGATCAGGTTTAACCCATTGTTTTAGTTATATATATAATTAACAAATCACCAAGCAGTGTGAGAGACAATTGCTCGTGTATGTCCCTCATGATGAATGCATAGATATCTGCACACCATGACGAGCATTAACAGCACTGGAATTTATTCACAATTATTTTAGCTGCAATAACCATTATAATATACATAGGTGAGGATTTCAAATCTATATATCAAAGTTATTTAAGGATTCGAGTGGTGCACGAATGACTTCTATTGAATAGTGACTTTTCGTCAATAAGCATTTTTCCATTATTGATTTCTGTCTTTTCTTCTTTTTGTCTTGTCAATTCATGTTGTCTACTCGTACAGCCTTAGTATAATTTTCTTTTTACGTACCAATAGTTTATTTATCTCATTTTGACGTTGTCTTCACATGTTGGTTACCGATCCCAGTTGATGAAACGCAATTCTTTTGTTGATCATAACAATTAATTGGTTCAGCGTATGAAGAAATCCGTTTCATATGTACTTTCAGATATTACCATATGATGTAAACTCTAAGCCACTATATTCAAAAAACTTCAAAGCTTCTCAATTTTGCAGTCTTGTGTAAGTAGAAAGATTCTTCTTTTCCACTGCATTGTGTTCAAACTACAACGTATATGAGAAAGAAGTTAAACTGTTGAAACGTGCAACCCTCGCAATGGTGATTCTCAAATGGGGATCAAGCAAAAACCTCTAACTATTGAAATCTGTTGTCATAAACCTAGCTATTACCAGTTGGGGAATCAACATTGATCTGTTAATTAACAAAAAATATCTCATTTGATTTAAGATTGAAGTTTGAAAACCATGATACGTTAAGCAATATATTAAAATGATGATTTGGTTTAAACTTGATACCCAACATAAACATAAGTACTATATATTATATATGTCCACACACACATGAAAGTTGGAAGTCAATCATAAGATTCAGAACAAGAAGCTGAAGAAAAAATCAACATACACAAGGTAAGCAAGTTAAAGATGTGATGCACTTCATTACCTTAAGAATCAGTTTGGCACATACAATCTATCCAACTAGCTAGCCACACTTATTATTAACAATAACCATAGACAAGATATGCTATAAGTCTATGACAAATCACAGAAAATCTCCAAGCAGTACCTTCTTGAACATGGATGAATAGCACCCTCGTGACCTGACATTACCAAAGCACAATCTGGAATTAGTCACCTCATACAGATCTTCATCTTCCATACCCTTCCTTGAGTGTATCATAGGAGAAGATGGCACTGAATATGATGTAGGCCGCGGTGAAGAGACTGACAAAGAAGATGATGAAGAAGAGGAACAAGGGGAAGAAGAAGAATAAGACCAAATATTTTGAGATCCAGTTTGTGGAGGAACACCGCCTTTTCTAGAAGCACGTTTGGGGAATAGAGTTTGCAAGAAGCTAGATTTTGGTGAGTTCTTATTATTGGCCTTTGGAGTGGTCTTTTTGGTAGCATTTTGGAAATAAGATGGTGGTGGTGTGAGAGGAGGGAGAGAATTTTCATTAAATCTAACCTTTGGAGTGCCTGGTTGAGATTCCCACACGAAGGGAACTGAAGCAGATTCAACATGGTATGCTTCATTGGAAAGATTGGACAATTCCCTTGTAAGCTTATTATCACGATGAAGGCACATCATTTTTTCCTTCTTATGCTGCCTTTGTACAACAATATTAGAAGGCCTTTGGAGAAAGTGTGAAGGCTTTGATGACATCCTAAATCACTAGCTAGGCTATGTAGCTTTGGCAGAATAGTAGCGCTATGTCATGTATATATGACAATGTGTTGAAGATGGGAAAGTGTAAAAGAGACATGTTCAAAGGGTTTTGGTGATGTGAAGGAGTAGTTTAAGACTTTTTTTAAGATAAAAGAGGGAATCTATAACATGAGGTTGGCCATTGGTAGTGGGTGGCTTGTGTGTGTTTAAGTGGTTTCCACATTTCAGTGGAATTTGTGATCGTTGAATATATTAGAAAAAGATAGGAAGTCAACTATATACAATTGTGGCAGGTTAGTTAATGGCGCTTAATGCACGTAATAAATATCATAAAATGACTCTTTAATGATTAATTTGCTGATAGATTTATAGTTCCTAGGATCGAGTCAGATCGATTTTATTTGTTTATTGTGTCAAATGTACTAATTGTAAGGAATGAACAAAGGATGAAGTGAAATACAAGGCTCAAATTTCTTCATTTCTTATCTAACGCAAATTTTGAGCCATAATCCTAAAACTTTGGATGACTAGAGTAAAGTCGTGCGAGAAACCCTAACCAGAGTGAAAGTTATGTACTGGGCCATATGGCGCTAGAAAATTATTAACGAATTATTATTAATAGAGATGTAAAGTCAGTTGTTAAAAATAGAGATTAAAAAAGATGTGGGTTCATAGTTCTCATCTTATTAAAAAACTAACATCGCTAATAATACAAATAGGGAATTATGCTTATATATAAAAACTAACATTTTTGCCCGTAAAAAAATATATTATTATTTTTTAATCTATTTTCTTATCCTGTTTTCAGTATCAATTAAATACGATGCGTTTCTTTTAGTTGGTATGATGTTTTTGTTAATGGTTGAATATAATACGAATAAGGAATTGTGCTTATATATAAAAACTGCTTACATAGAAACTAAAGTGGTTGGTCAAAAAAAAAAAAAAAAAAAGTAAAGTGGACAAGTCATGTTATAGGAACCACAGTATTAATATCCCGATTGAGAAACTATTTTTGAGAGAAGAAACGGGATAAAATGTAGTATTTTAATAATACAAGGAAAAAAAAGTGTGAAAAGTATTATTACTTTAAAATCATATTGTATTATTTTTAATGAATAAAAGGAAGCTGACTTTTTAAATATCTTAATCTAAACTCTTCCTATGCTATCAACTAGAAATCTAGAATGAGTCACACTATGGAGGGTTTTTTTTGTTATTATTGTAAGTACCTTCTAGTTCTAACAATGTCTTGTGAATCAGTCTCACATTAATGTTACGCAATTCAATTTTTACCTTATTTTGAATACAAGTGTCTGCTTAAATCTTAATCATCCAGCTGCTCAAAGAGCAATGCCAAGATAAGCAAAGCAAGACACGTGCTACTCCTTCTCGAAGCACGTGCGATGTCTGGTCTCCTTTCTTTATTTTAATTTTCTTGTCAACTAATATTGGATCCAATCCCTCTACTGGTCCCTCTCCTATTGGCAAATAAATCAGCTAATTCATATCGAATCCACTTTCAATAAAAACAAACTAAATAATTCATACATTAAAAATTCTCAAAATATTAAATGTTTATCTTTTACAAAATTTTTATGTATATCTATAAAAATAGAACAAAAATATATATAAAAAATTTAAATAGCATATTTAGTTAGAAATATAAGAGGATTCAATTGATAAAAAATGAGAGAATTAGAAAAAAAAGTTATGAATTCAATCTTTACCACTAATAAAAACTAAAAAAAATTAGTATTCGACTTATAAAAAATAAAATATTTAATATTTTGAGAATTTTTGAAAAGGTAAAACTGAAAAAAAAAATGTAGAAAGCAAAGAATAAAAATTGTGAGTGGATGTAGTGAGTTGGCGCCTAAAGATAAGAAGAGAGTGAAGAAAGAAAAAGATGCATGTTACCCACTCCGAAATGGCAGGTGCCCAACAAACAACGCGAGTTAGCCCATCTCAATCACTGTTAGTATGTAATTTAATAGAATGTTGTTAACATTTTATGAGTTGAAAGTTGAAAGTTGAAAGCAGGGGAAGACTACAAAGTGAGATGGCACGATTTTGAGATTTGAAAAGCATGACTAGCTAACGGCTTATTATATTATAGTAACTTAAATCAGACTCTGGAATTGTGATCCCACGACCTAACAAAAGTTAATCCAGCTGCCATATGATCAAAAGTTGCAGCTTAGGAACTCAAAGTCCCCTTCTCAAGGGAAAGCGACCCATACTTTTTCTGTAACCAACTAACCAAGAAACATGAAAACGAATCTTTGTTCTTCTTTTATATTACCACCCAAGATTACAATCAAAATTGTTTTTGTTCAAGTTTCATCAAGAAACTCACTAACTCAAAAAACTCAAGAAACATACGATATGAAAACCAAAGAAAAAATAGCAATGATAACTAGAAAGCAAAGATTGTATTGGTTATTGATAACTCTTATGTAAATGTGCTGAAATAGTCTTCCTTAGCACTATCCTAAAAGATTTGTCTAAAGAACTTATCTTATCCGAGTAACCAAGATTAGCAAGTCAAATAGAGAGACTAGAGAGAAAGGAATGCTTAGGTGTATGTGACAACTACATTAAAAACAAATGACGGTTGTATTAAACACAATAAATATAATAACTGTGGTTTAATTGTATTTGATGACACAACTGAAAAATTAGGTGACATTTAGTTTAAGAAAACATGTTATGTTTTCATTTTTTATTTTTATTTTTTGAAAACTATTTTCATTTTCAAGTTTTTAACATTCAAAAGATATGTTTGTTTTTACTTTGAGTTTAATTGGTATACACGGTCCATGTGAAGGGTCTTTATACTGACATTCAATCACAATTGTTTATTTATGTGACTTTTAAAGTAGTAATGAGTAAAGTCAACAAATCTACCATAAATAAAGGGTTGTGATTGAATGTCAGTATAAAAATCTCTTTACACTGACAGTGTATACCAATTAAACTCTTCTACTTTATATTTTTTTATTAAAAAATAATATTGTTAAATTTGATCAATTTTAGTAAAAATATTATAAATTATTTATATATATAGTTTAAAATAGATTCAAAATTATTTTTTATATAATTACAATATTGTTATTAAGTTTTCACACAGTGATAACTTTTGAAAACACTGAAAATAATTTATTTTCTGTTTTTTTGTTTTTAAGTTATTTTTGAAAATATTTTCAACGAAAATGTTTTCTAACTAAACATATTTTTACTGTTATTTTCTGTTTTCTCTGAAAATAAAAATAGAAAACACTCAAAACAAACGTCACTTTAGTCCAACAACTCAATTGATTTCTAATGGATCTAAAAACATATTTAGAGATAGGCTACTGAAAATTAATTTTTAAATAAAATTGATTAATTTATACTACAATGGACCCATGCAACTGAAGCTCATGCTCATAACACTTCTTCCTCTTACTAGCCTCTTTATCAAGCATTATTCACTTTATCAATATATACCTTTTTAATGTAGCTTATGTAGACCATGTGAGTTTTTGACTCTTTATAATATATGTTAAACTTACAAAATCGATTACTGGAGAAAAATGCACAAACTAATTATACAAACTACAATGTGACTAAGACATGTCGTCTATTCAAGAAACACATGGTAAATTTAGAAAATGACGCATCAATCTTATCTTAGCCTATGCAGACATAGGCTCTTTACATACGCAAATGCTTTTACAACCATCAAATGCTTTGAAGCATGCTTTTTTACCATACTCATAAATCTTCATATGCACTTCTATATTTAAAGATATTCCTACTCCGAGAGTCAGAATCAATAGTTTTCTATGAAATCTAAAATATTCTCAAGTTACTACCAATTTTTAGTTTCAGTAATTGAGAAACTATGATTTTAGTACATTAACTTTCATTTTTTGTTTTATTACATAAAGTTTTCATGAAGCGATTAAAATATACTAACCTTTTTTATCTATTACTTTGACAATTTTATCTCTTTTAAATAGAGTTTAATATTTATATATTCTTAGTTTAAAAAAGTTTTATACTAATATTCAATCACAATTAATATTCAATCACAATATTTTAAAGTTGTTGTAATTGAATATACCTAATATAAATATTGACATTCAATCACAACCCTTCATTTATAGTAAATGGATTGATTTTATTTATTATTACTTTAAAAGTCACATAAATAAAAAATTATATTGAATGTTGGTATAAAAATTTTTTATACTAACTATATATACTAATTAAACTCGATAAATATTTGTTTTTTTTTAAATATTAAGTGATGATGTGACATCATATGTGTTTTATTATTAATTTATTTTAATTATATTTTCTAGCCCACAAATAAAAAAGTTGTTTATATCATATTTCATAAATTTCCGCACCACATCAATCTCTTCCAAGGTGAAAGGGATTGTAAGGTTAGAGAAGGGTTTGGGGGATGAAGTGACAAGGTGAGATGAGGTGCGACAGAATGAAAACATATGCATACGTATGTGTGGTGTGAGAGTGAGAACTTGGTTGTGATTTTCTTTTTTTATTTACAAGAATTTTTAACTGTTAAAAAATGTAATTAAAAAATATAATATCACATCCTCGCTTAACATATAAAATATATGAAAGTACCAAATATTAAACGAAAAAAAAATAGTATATTTTGATTAGTAAATAAAAATTTAATATATTAAATTAAAAAAAAAATAATATAGCACAAACGCTTAAATCTTATTTTCTTAACCGTACATATGTAAGGACAATAACATTGGTATTTCATTTATAAAGAAAGTTTAATTGGTATTATATTATTAGTGTAAAAAATACATTTAATCATGATTTTTTATGTATATGAGTAAAGTCAACAAATTTACCATGAATAAAGGGTTATGATTGAATACAATGTAAAAATTTTTATACTATAATGTATACCAATTAAACTTTTATACCTATTTTCAAATGGTTTATATTACATAAACAAGTTTTCATTGTATTATATTATTTTACATAAAAAATTAGCATATCAGAATATTTTCGTTATGTAATTTAAAATTTTAAAAGATACAAATGAATTACATAATTAACATTTTTTTTAAGATTACGTGATTAACATTATACTTTTAAAAAGTAATTAACTTAGAATTTAATTAATATAGATGGACAGTTTAGAAAATTATACTGTCATTTAATGACATCTTATTATTTATATAATTTTTACTTTTAAATATTAATTATTAAGGTTAACAAATATATTATAAATTAAAACTTATATTGAACGTAAAATGTTTAATACTGCATGTATATTATTTTTAGGAAATATAACTCATTAACTTAGTAAAAATTGATAAATTATTGTTTTTAACCTTTATTTTTTGGTAATCAAATACTTTGATTCTTCGGTACTTAGTTTGATCCATTCAATTAATTTAACACTATTAAAAGGCAATTTAATTTATTTATAATAAAAAAGTATTTTAATTTTATCCTATTAATTTGATTACTATTATAAAAAGAAAACTTTCATTGTGATTAATTTTAGAGTTTAATTAGTATGTATTAATAATTTGAAAGAGTTTTATACCAATATTAGATCACAACGTGTAAAATTTCTTAAACTGAAAGGTAATTTTATCCCAAGGTCTTACTTGGAAGAGTTTATATCTTATCATATAAATATTTATACAAATGTTTGGATCAATCTATAAAAGCATTTACACAGTATCCATAAATTATTTTAAACTTATTTGAATAAACTGTTTAGAGTAGACTTTTGAAAAAAGTTGTTTTAAATTTATTGAAAATTCACACTTCCTTTAACTTTCACCTCTGACCTTTTTGTCTCTCTCATAATTAAAACTTAGTTTCCCTCTCCTCCCTATCCCTCTCTCCCTCTTTATAAAGTCAGTTTTTTTTTATTTAAAAACAAATACTATGAAAAGATAAAATGAATAAAATTATATTGGTTTATCTATTGGTTCAAATTGTTAGGTTAATCATATTTAATCAAATTTATCAAACCCAATGGTGATTTACAATTTCAATGAACCTGGACCAAATCAATGATGTGACCCTTATATCATTAATTATTATATATTTAGTTTTACACTATAATCATAATTTTTTATATTTTTTGCTAGTATTTAATTGATGAAAGTTAATTGTAACAAAATATGTAGTTAACATATTTTAATGACAAAATTATGTGTTAAATTTTGGTAATAGTATATTTATTTTTTTAACGTAAAATCAAACTAACTCATTTTTAATTAGGTTAATTTGGTTTGATTTGTAAAAAAAATTGAAAAATCTGAATCAATCTAAACCCATAAAAATTTCATATATCATTTTTCCAAAATTTCATCTAGACCGGCGTTCTTTAAAAAAAATAAAAAAGAAAGAAAAAAAACACTAAACCATAAACAATGTTAATTTTTTCTTCTCTAAGTTCTAGCTACCAAGTCCCAACCACTTTCCTTCCCTAGTTGATTTTTGTTCACTCACGCAACATCATTGATGTCTTTCATCTTATCTATATATATATATATATATATATATATATATATATATATATATATATATATATATATATATATATATATATATATATATATATATATGCAACAGTTAGATATTTATTTTATCCAAGTTGTCTGAATTTTTTCAAAAGAAATGAAATTGTGAAGAAAATAAAATTAAAATAAAAAAATTAAAATATATTTCTTAGAACATGCTTTTGTTTTTTAAATTTATAAAAAGTACTTTGTAAAATATAAAAAATAATAAATTACTATGGAAATTATTTTTTTCGGAACACCTTTTGTTTTTATTGACATTTTAGAAAGTAATTTACCAAATATAAAAAACAAAAGAGTATTTCAAGAAGTATATTTTTCTATAACAGTGTTTTGATTTTTATATTTTAGGAAGTATTTTTTAAAATAATTAAAATTGAAATAATTTTTTAAAATAATGATACACAACATGCATTGTTAATTTAAAAAAAAAAAAAAAAAGAGTATGCAAACTTGTTGACTCACAATTTCAATTATCACAGTTTTTAATTTGTGTGTGATGAAATGATAAAATGCATGATATTGGAATATGTTTCATAGACAAAAAAAAAAAAAAGGAGAGAAAGGTTTAATAAACAATTTGAAGTATGGTTCTTAGAATTATATTTAGAGTTGGTGATATACTGTTAGTTATTTATATTTATACATATATATATATATATATATAAGGAGTTTTCATATTTATGAAAAAATTATAAAAAAAATAGTGTCTACGAAAGAAACAAAAAAGTATGGATATAGCACAAGAGGAATTTGAATTAACATCTCTCGTAATTGGAAAGTAACACTAAAAGATTTATATGTATTTTATTTTATATCTCTTGTTACTCTCAAACAACTATTTGTCAGAGAGTAAAAAATAAGAAATTAAAAATTTAATTTATTAAAAAATTAAATTACTCTACTAAAAAAATAAGAAATAAAATAACTATACTACACTACACTCACCAAATATTAAATTAAATAAATATATTAAACACATAATTCATTAAGTAAATTAATATAATAAACATGTAATTATTATAATAAAAAATAATAAATTAAATAAATATACTAAAAATAATAAATCAAACATACTAAATTTATTTTTTTAAAAGAGAAATTTTATTCAGAAAGAGCAATATTTCAAAAAGTCAAAAGATATGACAAGAAGGAGAATGCAAATTACAATAGCAAAGCAATATTGAGAGTACAAAAATACAATAACATGAAACGAATTAGCCTTATGAAAGCTTATGAAATTCTTTTCCTAATCCTATTGAAACATAATAATAATTGTGTAGACCACTCAACAAAAGATATTGATGAGGCATTATAGAATTCTTTTACCCACAACCAAACTCTTTGCAAAGATAGTTGTCAAACTTCCTCAACACTTAAAAGTTCTTCCTTAAAAATCTAACTAACCAAATACCTCACAAATTAGCCAACCAATTACACTAAGGATATCCCTGGTTAATTTGCTTTTGAAAGAGGAAACATTTAGATGATGCCAGAAGTTGGATTCACAATCAGAAGGCAATATAGTCGGGTAACCTAACCAGCTATAGCAATGCATTCAGACAAGGTAACTAGACTTACAATCAAACAGAATGTGACTTATTGTCTTTGGATTCACATTACAAATAGGACATATAACGTCAGCCGATAGAATTATGTTTCTTTTTGTCAATTCAATCTTTGTAAGAATTTAAATTACTATATTTAAAAAATAAGAAATTAAATAACTATACTATATGTAATTAACTACACTAACCAAATATTTAATTAAATAATTATACTAAACACATAATTCATATAATAAACAAGTAATTATTATAATAAAAAATTAAATAACTATGCTAAAAACAATAAATTAAACACACGAAAAATTAATTAAATTACTATACTAGAAAATAAGAAATTAAATAACTATAGTACATCTAATTAACTATACTAATCAAATATTTAATTAAATAATTATACTAAACACACAATTCATTAAGTAAATTAATATAATAAATATATAATTGTTAAAATAAAAAATAATAATTAAATAACTATGCTAAAAATAATTATTATTATGATAAAAAACAATAAATTAAATAACTATGCTAAAAATAATAATTTAAGTACACTAAAAATTAATTAAAGTATTATATTAAAAAATAATAAATTAAATTAATCTATAAAAAATAAAAAAATTAAATAATTATACTATATGTATACCCTAACTAAGAAATAGGGAGAGAAAAGAGAAAAGACGAGATAAAAAAATAAAATAAAAAGAAAGGAGAAAAAGTGTTACTGAAAAAAATTATGCAGAGAAAAGAGAAGAAAGAATTAGGATAAAATAAAAATTTAGAAAAAAATTTTAAACAAATAAATATTAATTCAAATAAGAAATAGAATTAATTAAAATCTGTATTTGTCTCCGGGGCCAAAGGGGTCCAATAAAATTCCTAATTTCTACCTAAACAACATGGGATGGCGGTTGTGCATGCAAAACAGGCAGTGTCAACCTTTTTGCTGTATTTCCTTCCACCTCTTAACATAGAATCAGCCACGTGGCAATACACTAAATGGCCAGTACCATGAGGTGGGAACTTCTGGATTCGACCCTACTCGTAATGCATTAATATGCCAACACGTGTTTGGCTATATTTTCTTTTGTCTTTTTTTGTGGTCATTATAATCGCCAAAAAGTATCAATGAATCACTAAAAGAATATCCAAACTCAAGATTACAAGAATATATAATATGAATGTATTGGAAAAGTGTTAACCAGTAATAGCTTTAGTAATTAATTAATAAAAATTTATTTTCTTCTTGAAACCTTGCCCTGTACTATCATATCTTTAATCTCTATCCCATCTCTCTCTTGTTTGGTGCATGCAACTACAACCGTGTCGGCTCTATCTCAATTCTAAAGGTTAGGTTCGTTGTTCTTTCATTTATTTATTTTGGTATTTTACTTCTGTCCTATTTTCTGCTTTCATTTGTGGAACATGTTCCTTATTTTCAAATTATTTCAGCACATAAATTCGTCTAGCTAATGATCACAGAGTTTGGTCTTGAAACTTTTGACACTGACTTTGAACTTCAAAACATATGATTATATTTTACTGCAAACAATCATGGAGTACAAGTGTAATTGAGATTCTAATATTTTATAGTTATACTACTGTCACTTTGTGTGTATTTGTGTGTTGAATTTGAAATCAATTTATATGGAAGTGTAGTATCTGGAGTTGTTTTTGCAATTCAACCGTTCATGTAGAAGTTTTGAAGTTTGAGAGAGGACGAATCTGGTCACTGCCGCGAATTCTGTTATGAATATTTGACTCGTATCAACTATTATTATCCTGAATTTGTATTTATTTAGTCAAATATAAACACAATTTTTTGAAATAATTACTGAATTGAATATTAATGTTTCTATGCTTTGCAGACCGTGGGTATACTAGGGAATATCATTCAAAATTTTCAGTATACTTCTGAAGTTCCTCACATATCTGTGGTACACATGCATGTGTATATTATTCAGCTGTGCTTGACATAGAGTCAAAGACACGCAGGGGATGCCGAAAGATGTGCTCTGTTTCTGAAATCCATAAGGTTATGTCCCTTGTGTCACTGCCCTGCTTAATACTTTGTAATAGTGGAGCAAAAATCTCTAGCTCATTCTTTCACTCTTCGTTGATGAACAATTTGTACTCAAATTTCTTTGTTGCGCCTGCTGTGTTAATACATTACCTGCACGAAGACGGTTGAATCGCTCATTTGCTATCATATAATCTTTGTAAACTGTAGGCTTATAAAACAAAATCTTTGTAAACTGTAAATAATATAGAAATTTTAATTGGCTGGGGTGAGGGAGTGGTATTTTGTTTTGTCCTATTTCGATGTCTCCTATGGAGAACACATCCAATGTCTTGTTGCAAAAGTATGAATTAGGAAGGTTACTAGGCCAAGGCACGTTTGGAAAGGTTTACTATGCACGTAGCACAATAACTAACCAAAGTGTGGCTGTAAAAGTGATTGACAAAGATAAGGTTATCAAAACTGGGCAAGTTGATCATATTAAACGGGAAATAACTGTTATGAGACTGGTCAAGCATCCAAATGTAATTGAGCTTTTTGAGGTCATGGCCACCAAGAGTAAGATTTACTTCGTTATGGAATATGCTAAAGGTGGAGAACTGTTTAAGATGGTGGCCAAAGGAAAACTCAAAGAAGAAGTTGCACACAAATATTTCAGGCAGCTAGTGAATGCAGTGGATTTTTGTCACAGTAGAGGTGTATACCATAGAGATATAAAGCCAGAGAACATTCTGTTGGATGAAAATGAGAATTTGAAGGTCTCGGATTTCGGGTTAAGTGCCTTGGCTGATTCCAAACGGCAAGATGGCTTGTTGCACACAACATGTGGAACACCTGCCTATGTCGCTCCTGAGGTCATTAAAAGAAAAGGTTATGATGGTGCCAAAGCTGATATTTGGTCTTGTGGGGTGGTTTTGTTTGTCTTACTGGCAGGTTACATTCCTTTTCATGACTCTAATCTGATGGAATTGTATAGAAAGATAAACAAGGCACAGTTTACATGTCCTAGTTGGTTTCCAAGAGGAGTGCAAAGGCTATTGAGAAAGATGTTGGATCCCAATCCTGACACTAGGATTTCCATAGATAAGATTAAGCAATGTTCTTGGTTTAGGAAGGGGGAAAATTGTAGACAGAAAACACAAGAAGGGGGAAACAGGAGTGCCTCTCCTTCAGTTACAAATCATTCTGAACAATGTGATGATGGAAGTGATGGTTTAGCAGCAGAAGCAAGGGAAGAGTCAGCTGTGCCAGTAAGTATGAATGCCTTTGAGATCATCTCCCTTTCACATGGTTTTAATCTTTGTGGATTCTTTGAAGACAATATTCAGAGAAGGGAAGCAAGATTTTCTTCTAGACAACCAGCATCAGTCATCATCTCCAGGCTTGAACAAATTGCAAAGCGGCTGAAACTGACTATAAAGAAAAGGGCAGCAGGTTTGTTGAAATTGCAGGGCCTTCATGAAGGAAAGAAGGGGGTTTTATCCATTGATGCAGAGATCTTCGAGGTTACTCCATTTTTGCACTTGGTGGAGGTGAAGAAATCAAATGGAGATACATTGGAATATGATAAAATATTGAAAGAGGACATAAGGCCAGCTCTTAAAGATATTGTTTGGGTTTGGCAAGGTGATCAACAAGAGCAATCACAACAGTTGGAGCAACAGCAGCAACAAGATTCACATTCATGAGTACTACCTTTTTCTTAGTTTTCAATGTTTCATGCTTTTTTATTTGTGCATCAGATAATATGAAATTTTGTTTGAATCATACTGTCTCTGCATATCTTTCTTCTTCTCTTTTACAATGCCATGACCTGTATTGTAATACAATGCGTCTCAAATTCTGTTAGCAGATGTTTCAGTTTGAATGAGCGAATAACGAGAGTCCCAGTGTCCTAAGAAAAATTCTTTATTGATTTTCTCTAGCGTACACCTTTCTCTTTCGTATAAAGACCTGCTTCGCAAGGTATTTCTGTCACTAATCAAACATAAGTAATGACAACAAGTCAACCCAAATATTTTGAAGTTCAAAACACATCTCATCTCTCTTCTGTGACTAGAATAGTGATTTTCACAAATAATTTCAATAGAAACTCGCTACATACTCACATCTACGAAATGGATTAAGTATTCGTTTGTTTTGAAGCTAAGTTGAATTTATGGATTTTATATTAGAACTTTTTTTATGAAAACCAGACAGATCCTTACTTTCACAATGAAGCTATTACCCACACAACCTGGATTATGTTCTTCCAAAAGACAATTCTACTTGAGATAATACTCCACACACTAAAAGGTCTACAGATTTTTGTAGCATTAAAATTTAATTCCTAGTTATCGAGAAAAAGTTCAAATAAAAAACATACACTTGTCTTTTTATCAAGAATTTTAGAAGCTATAAATCTTTTTTTGAACTAGGTGAAGCAAGTTGCATCGGTGGGTTAAACCCCATTTCCATACTCGTAAGCATTGACCACGTACTTTTGTTGCTTACTTTATTAATTTTTTACTTGACTCCTTTATTTATGAAAATTTTTATTTTAGTCATTCTATATGTCAAAAAGAAAAATTAAGTAACGGATCTTTTATGATTAAAATGAAAAATTTGTAAAATGAGAAGAAGGCCTTTGATAACATAGGTTCATAGTAATAAAAGAATCAAATCATTGATCACATGGACATGATTAAATTAACTACATAGGTATTCCATTTATAACTTCACATAAGAGCGACTGCAAGTCTAATTTACATGTTAAATAAGGGTGTGGATAAAAAGTTATAAATTTGAAATCATATAACTTAGTAAGGTAATAGAGTGAGAGGTCCTAAATTTGAATCTCTTCATTAACAAAATTAACATACTAACATTTGTCTATAAAAATTAAAAATTTTAATTAAATATTTTGTTCTAAAAAAAGTTGAAATCCATTTAAATCTTTACATTCATATCCAAAAGATGAGTATTATCAATTCATATCCAAAAGATGAGTATTATCAATAAAGTGTTGAATACCAAAATCTTGGCAAGTGAAAAAGAAGGCAAGACCATCACATTCTTCCCCTCTCAAAAAACATGGCTTTACCTAGTATAAAAATTTCTATAAGCACATTCCTTGACCTCAGTGAAAAATTGCTAGTAAGATTTATCCTCATAGGATGGATAACTGGTAACAACATAACACAAAAGGACTGGTTATATGTGTGGTTTGTAGGTCTTTAGTACCTTTGAAAGGCATACGATGCCTTAATATTCCATAACAAGGTTCCTGGTATCCATGCTCTCGTACTAACTGCACAACTGAGTTCTTAACATTGAGTAGGGCAATGCAGTTAACTACACATAGTTTTACAGAGTGGATAATGAACTTATTTTTTTATTCTTATTGATGAGGAAGTGTGTTTTTTGTGGTCTTTTAATTGGCCTTAATGTTTTTTATTTCTAATCTGGTTTTCAAACTTTGTATTATAACTTGTAGGCATATCTTGTGCTTTTCACTATTTGTTATTTTTAATATATTTGTTGACTTATAAACAAGTTATAATGCAAAACATCATATTCAATTACAAGATAGCAAGACAAGGAAATGACTATATATTGTTTGTTGAGGATTTTAAAAGAATGAACTTTAACAAGTGAAGGAATATTTTGGTCTTTCTTTGCACATTTGTTTGTCAAGTTTGCCCCTCTATCAGCCTAACGAGTACTTTAATGGGTGAATATTAATATTTTATATATGATAGCTTTTAAAAACATGCATAACTATTTTTTAAATTTTTTTATGCTATATGCATTATATAATCCACATTCTTTTTTGGAGCTCCCTTATTCTTGGATCTTAGTGATGTAATCCTTGACTTTCCAATGATATGACTTAGTGTTGATGTAGCTAGGTATGTGAGGACCACTTTGGGTCTTCTCGAAGGGGGGTAGTGGTGAGTTTGGCGATGTCGTCGATGAGTATAAGGTCAAAGTTAAGGTAGACAATTTTGACCCCAATAAAATTACTTTAATCACTGAGTCAACTATTGTTACAAAGTTATACCTTTTGCCATAAACTAGTGGGAGCTATATACCAATATTAGAGGGATAAAGTGTCAAGGAGTAAATTGGACACAACTTACAAATATATGTAGATAACATAGTAGTCAAGTCACAAGACTCATTCACACGTACATAGCAACAACATTGCTAAAATCTTCACGCAGATTAGAAAATATAGCAGAGACATAATTCAAAAAAGTTCATCTTCAAAGTCCAAGGAGGAAAGTTCCTTAACTTCATGCTAACACATAAGGAAATAGAAGTCAACCTTGACAAATGTGTCGAGTAGTCATTAACATAAGGACTAAGGAGTCCCCAAAACAAAGAAAAGGTACAAGACTGACTGGCTAACTAGCATCCTTATCCCATATACTTCCAAGGATGGCAAACAAAGCTTACCCTTTCTTCAAGCTAATGAAGAAACACCAAAAATTCTAGGGGACTGAATAATGTACACTTGCTTCTAGTGAACTAAAGAATGTGAATTCGCCTTCTAGGAGTTCAAGAAATTCTTAACAAAGCTCCTTATTCTAATGAAACCATAATATAAGGTTGACATATTGATCTACTAACCCATTGCTGAAGAAGCTATAAGCATTATCTTGGTGCAAGAAGAAAAGAAGAATCAATAGTTGATCTACTTCATTAGTAGAGTTGCTAGAGGTGAAAAAATGATATCAACTCATAGAAAACTTAGCTTGGCCTTAGTCACGATAATTTAAAGACTTCATTCTTATTTTTTAAACAACCAAGTAATAGCCATAACCAACTACCTCATCCAAAAGATTTTGAGAAAGTTGGAGCTAGTAGGAAAAATGATAATATGATTTATTAAACTTTTTGAGTACAAACTCAAGTATGAACCAAGAGGGCCCATGAAACAATAAAAGAGTATTGTACCTTATATGTTGGCAAATCATTCAATTGCAACATGCATCCTTCTTGAAGGACCCAACAATCCCACTAACAGCCTCCAATAACCATGTAAAGTGCCCTTAAGTTCACCTTCGACATCAAGGTCCTAAATCTAATATGCAAGAACAATTCATAATTAATTACTAGATAAGTCAACCAGAATGCCAAACAAAGGACAACTAATTGTTGAAATTTTATCACATTGCCAAAATCATCACCCAAGATTTCGATGAATTCCAAATTGAACATATCGCCAAAAACAAATGCTTGAGTTGACCTAATTTATAAGTTGAGAAGTACCAAAAGACCTGATCATCATTGGACCATAATATAGGAAACCTTAAGATGCTCATACTTTGATGTCTCGTTGAATGAGTAAGAAGAGACCACATGGATGACCCCAATATACAAGTACCTTTCATAGGAAACTCTCCCCAACAATGCCAAACAAGCCTAGTAACTAAAAAAAAAAAAACTAATGACTTATATGTCATATAAGCAAATGAACAAGGAGCAAGCAAATTGTATTCTCAAAGAATTACATGAAGGAATGTGCATCCTTTACTAGCAAAGTTGTATAACTTCTCCTTCCTATGGTTTTTCATATTATGGGATAGACATCTTGCGCCCCTTCCCCTTGCCTACAAATAGGTAACATAGCCAACCTCTCTACATCAACTCTCTCTTCCATAGACAATATGCAACCTTTGATGCCTTTAAATTTCTTAGGTACCTTCTACCGGTAAAAGGGAAACTTTTCACTTCAAACTACCTTAAAAAACAACATTTTGCAAGTAAGACAATGGTTTTTAACATCCACCTTGAAAAAATCACTCTTAAATTTTTTAAAGTAAAGAAACCTCTGTTCATGTCGTTCAAAGAATACAAAATTGCGGTAGAGCCACATTAACATATCTTAAAAAATCACACCCGAAGTTTGAAAAGGGAAGAGTAACTCCAAGGTTTTGAGAAAAGGTATATACAAATAAACAGAAGGAATATTGGATGGATTAGACAAGAATATATATTTGGTACTAAAGCTTGGTTGCATCAAATATAGATCAACATTTTTAGGAAGCGAGATAAACTTCGTCTCTTGTAACTTGCTCACATCGACATATGACAACTTGATCGAAAACTCAATCACATCACTCTACACCCAAGTATAACCTATAGTTAAGAGGAAGAATATCAACCTTTCATCGATTTCCCCCTCCTTTTCCTTGTCTCAAACCTAAGAGTGTTGTTGGCAACAGAAGTTGAGCTTACATGCATGGTGACCCCAACACCACCCACAGCCTTACCCATTTCTCTTGATCCCTTTTCCCATAATTGGGAAATGGGATCCTCATTATCCTTAAAGTTATATTGAGAAGGATCTAGTCTCGCCTCACCTAACTCATCATCCCTCTATCCTATAAACTATTTAGAAAGCTTGGAAAGCTTCTTTCTATCGTTAACCCTACCTTCAAAATTGGAAGACATTACAAACAGAACAAGACAAGAACACGAGGGCATCACTTAGAGCAAGGTATGAGAATACAAATTTTTTTAAAGACAAACACCTTAAGCAATAGTGCAAGTTTTTTAAATGAAGGGGGAACTATAGGAAAATAGATTGCAAGATGCAAGAAATAAAGAACTGGAACCCTCTAAAAAGGGAAATCCCATTTTCTCAAAAAGTCATACATACAAAGGGTTAGACCCATCAAATGAATGCAATCAAAGAGTTAAGATTCATCTAACAATTAGGAGCCATTCAAAAATTCCCATTTAAAATATGACCTAGCCATTATACCACCTATATTAGTATGTGCACGTGGCACCACACAATTTTCTATATGTCTTTTTGCTACCAATACTTTTAAATGACACAAAGACATGTGTCTGCACCAGATACACCTATCCAAATTGCGTCAGCTTTTCTCGTTGACACGACTCAAAGCTCTGGAGGCCTATTAATCACCATTAAAGCTTGATCATAAAAACCTCAGCATATTCTCAGCCTAGCCACCCAACTAATGGATTCAATCATCAACTTAGTTGTTTGTTTAACTCGAAGCTTAAGAGGCTTATCTACCACCCTAGGATCTGAAGTCCACCGACAACAAATCTTTCTTGTTATACATTACTCTATACTTAAGAGCTTATGTACCAGCCTAAAAGCTCAACCTAGAAGCCACGAGTTCAACTCGACAACACGACATTGATTGTGCCCAAGTTTCGATGGAAATGAGCAGTTATAGATCATAAATGACCACCTTTACATGGCCTTTAATGCATTATATAACGATTACACAACATTATAAAGTGGTTACATAATGAATGTCCTACATTTGACAACATTTAAGAACGGTATTAATGAGTCATAATGGTCATTCCTCTCTTATCATGTTTATATAGAGACCAAAGGTAAGCCTGATCTTTCACATGTTTACACTTTTTACTAATTTGGCTGTGAAAGTCCAATTTGGAGGTACCACCGATGGAACCATGCTCTGGGTATGACAATCATTAGTTAGGATATTCTTAGAGCCTACCAAATAAGGAAACACCTTTGTATCCTTTTACAGTAAGAACAAGAAATATCGTTATTCTAATTGATTACAAATTAAGATTGATGAATGAAAAGTCAAATTTATTTTTTTAATGGTTTTAAAAATTTAGTAATTGTTATTTTTCTTAATGATAATTTCAAAGATTTAACCTGAATTTAAAATTGGTTTATAAAAAAACTCTAATTCTTATTTATTTGAATTTAAGTTTGAATCGAAAATGTTTATATAAAAGAAAGGAAAATTCAAGATCAGATAAAGTGATAATTAAGTTTTTATTTTAGATTAATAATCAATTAAAAGCATTTGAAGAATGCTTCTAACTGTATGATAAATAAAGTAAGTATTAATATCTTAATATAATATAAAATATAGATAAAAATAAATAAAATAAATATCAATTTATAAAATGCACTTCTTACATGTGGTAACATCTTAGATAGGGAAAGAAAATAAAGGTAAAAATGTGTATTTTATGGGTAACTATTTTATGGAGCATCTAGCAAGAAACGTCTGAAGGCAATTTTGTGTGGTAAAAATTTTGGGTTTATGAATTTGAAACTTCTATAAAAAGAAATCACATTTCTCTTTTTATAAATGGACAATCTAAACAAATTGTTGTATTAAAATAATCTATTTTATCTTTGATCTTTTGAGTGTTGTCATTCTAAATTAATACATGTGATTTGTCCTTATATACAAATTTCTTTGATTATGTCTTATTAGAGGGTGTTCAAACATGCTAAATGCAATTATTAAAAAAAAAAGTAACAAAGAGTTTCAATTTTATTTTTTTGTAATTTTGATAGTTCAAACTCAAAATTTAAATAATATTAGGCATATATATATATATAATTTATTTAAGGTAATAAGTATAAATAAAGAGTTTCAATTTTTTTTGTTTATAGTTTCAGTAATTCAAATGTAAATTTTAAATGATATTAGGATAATATAATTAAATGGTAATAGATAGGTAATTATAATGATATTAATTATAATAGGATCAACTCAAGTATAATTTATTTAAGGCAATAAACTAACAAGAGATTCTGTAATTGTCATAATAAATAGCAATTGATTAATTAATATAATTTTTAAATTCAAACATTAAATACATATATTTAAAAATCATTAATGTACAATTATGATTATGATTTTAATTTGTAACTGAATTAAATATTTACAAATCACAATTTAATGATACGCGTAATTCGATCTAATCCTTCTCGACGCTAAATGTATCTCTTGAAGTTTCATGTATTATGAAGCTTTTGAATGGATTGTCGAATTTTTATTTTTATTTTTATTTTTTTGAAAGAAATGGATTGTCAAATTAAATATACTAAACTTGACCATGTATTAAAAAATAAATTAATATATTTATTAATATATTAAAAATTAATTTAATTAAATATATTAAATTAATATAATTTAATACATTTAATGATGTAAAAACATTTAATATATTTAATTAATTTAATTAATATTAATATGTTAAGATTAAGATACGCGTAGAAGTGTTTCTTGAAATATCACATATATTTTGAAGAGAAAAACACTTATACATTGTAATTTTATATTGATATTTAATCACTATCATTTATATATGGTAAATTTTTAACTTTATCAATTAATATTTTAAAATTTGTATAAATAAAGGGTTATAATAAAAGGTTAATTTACAACTTTTTTTTAACTAATAGTGCATAATATTAATATGTCAAGAAAGAAAATAGAAGGATAACGTATATCTGTTGAACTCTGTTCGAAAACTGTTGATTGGATTGTCAAATAATATTAATATGTCAAGAAAGGAAATAGATCTTCTTCTCTCTTTTTTTTTTTGTTTATTTTTTCCATATTTTATATTTTTTTTGCTGGAGTTTCCATTTTCTATCTATTTTTATACTTAGAAAATTTAATTAAATAGAAATTATATAAAATTTATAGAAGGTAATATTTATTTATTGAAAAGTTTAATGAAAAAATGGAAAAATAAAAAAATAAAGAGATCTTAAACAATAAAGAAAATAACATGTGTATTCTAAATCATAAAATATCTCTTAATGGCAATATATCAAAATTAAGGAATATAAATCTTTTGTTTTGTATCTCACCAATCAAAAGACATCATATTGTTTAATGAGTTTTATAAAAGATAAAAATATTTATAATAAAAAAATTATTAAATACTATGACGTTTTTTTATTAATAAAGATAAAAAATTTTATATATATATATATATATATATATATATATATATATATATATATATATATATTATAGGACACAGGATTCTCGTCCTAAAATTAAGATGTGCTCATGAAAAACACATACTATTATTATTGTTTCCATACACATTTCAAAAAACGTTTTCGTTTAACTTTTTGAACGTCTGTGGATAACAACAATGAGGAGTAATATTATTAAATTTAATTTGATTCTCATTATTGTCATCGTAAAAAAATTTATTAGATTAACTTCCCCATATTTATGTTGTATGCATTAATTAAGACAAACTATCAAGATGTTGAGATATTAAATGAAACAGTGTTGACATTAATATATTCATATATATATATATTGATCGTCCAGAATCAGTGAAAAGCAACTTTAGGCTCACAGTGTTGTGTTTAGGTTGAAAAAATATGGGTAGTCTCGTAAACAAATGTCATGTTTCTTGCAATGTCTCAGTCATGTTCTTGTTCTTAATTTGCACACTGATCATCAACATGAGCACCGTTACTGCCTATTTCATTCCTTGTGCAGGTAAGCAATTAATATTTAAAGTATACCTTTTTTTTTAATTACTTTTTTTGTTGGCATTTCGGGTACAGATTATTCAGCACTGAAATTCGTCCTTTTATTTTATTGCAGATGATAGTTGTACTCTGTCTGCCAAAACTGATATTGATGTTCAGGTATGGACGGATCCTTTTTTCAATGACCTTGCCGTATTTATGTAGTATCTAATTTAAAGTCACAACATTGTCGTAAAAAGATTGATGTTTGCTTAGGGTTAAAGCAAGGGATTAATTATTCAAGTTATCTTAATTAAATTACGATGGTTGGGCATGCAGGAGCGGGGAGAAAATGGACAAAGTTTGGTGTCTAAACGAAAAACAAAGGTCTCATCAATGGGGTTACCGAGGAGGGTTTTGGGTGAGGTTGGGTCAGAGCCACCAAATTGTAATTCAAAGTGTGACGAATGTTCACCCTGTGAACCATGTCTTAATACGGTGTCGTCGAGGCCTAATGGCTACTATCCGTTGGCTTGGATGTGCAAGTGCGGCGACAAATGTTACCAATCATAAATACATTTTCTCCAACATGTGAAAATTGATACTCTATCTATTTTGTACCTATACAGACTTTTCTCTCATATTATGCTTCTCTGTTTGTGTTATTATCTTTTTATGTACTTATAGATGTGCAAGGGCGGCCACAAATATTTTATAGTGTTATTATCTTATTATGTATTTATGTAAACTTTTCTCGTATTATGCACTGAGATTTGTCTCCCAAATTGTTAAATAAAATATTTTACCATTTCAAAAAAAAAAGATAGTATATTTTTTTCTTTGTAAAATAATATTGTTGGATTTTTAAGCAATCAAATTGCATGTCATCTATCTTCGTACTAGTTAAAAAACTTGTAAGTGATATTGGAAGTGAGGCCCATGAAGAAAGTATCATAAGGCTATTATTTTGCACGAATTTGGAAAGAAATTTAAAAGTGGCAGATTTAGGATGCTCTTCAGGACCAAATACACACATTTATGGTTGTAAAAGGAAGTGAATTTTGTCAAGAAGTATGGGAAACATGGTCTGAAGGAGGTTT
Organism: Psophocarpus tetragonolobus; assembly: GCA_037954015.1. Classification (NCBI taxonomy): domain Eukaryota; kingdom Viridiplantae; phylum Streptophyta; class Magnoliopsida; order Fabales; family Fabaceae; genus Psophocarpus; species Psophocarpus tetragonolobus. The sequence continues at coordinate 35,769,641 of CM075695.1, forward strand.
TTTTAAGGTGGGGAGCGGTGAGAGATGTTTATATCCCGGCAAAGAAAAACAAGTCGAGATGAAGGTGTTTTGTGACTTTTGGGCCAACCAAGGATATGTCTGTCCTGGAGAGATGTTTTGCAAATGCCAAAGGAGGTCATGGTTAAACAATGGAGAGAGGTGAAGAAGGATAAGGGAGAGGGTGCAAACACAAATGGTTACAAGGGTGTTTTGTGAGTCATACTGCGCAACAAGGGCATTAATTCTGTGTCAGTGGTGCCTATAAGGGAGATATGGTGTTGTTAAGACTCGCTAGGGTGCTCATGTGCACTACGGAGTGGGAGCCCATTAATGTGCTGATTGTGCCTCTGAGATTTAAACGAATGCCCCAAACACACACCTGGGTCATCTTCTTGTTTGAACTCCCTTTCCTGCTATATACACATATTGAGCCAAATGTTTAGGCTGTTTCTTTACCATTCACATTCCAGTTTCCACCCTTAAAAGCCCAAAATATTTCATTTCTTTCTGTTTACACAGTCAATTTTTCAAAATACACTTTCTCTTGATCCACCAGTTAAACCAGATGTAACTGAATAAGAAATGCAATGGCTGCAAGAAAAGGATCCATTTAGTGTAAGTTAATTGATTTAATGAATTGTTATTTTGTGTTTTGTGATTTCTAATTTAATTTGTCCTATAATGCCATTTAATAGAAATATGTGAATTCTAAAAGTGGGTGTATGAATGATCATGGGAAGAGTGAGCTAGATCAATATTTGGTTAAGAGACTACTTGAGCCAACAATTTTTCCACAATTGGATGTTTTGGGTTATTGGAAGGAGCACCAACAGCACTTTTCAAATTTGGCTTTGTTGGTATGTAACATATTAAGGATTCCAATAACAATTGTGGCTGGTGAATCTACATATACCGTAGGTGCTCTTGTGCTTAATAAGTATCGTTCTTTCCTTTTTTCGACCAATGTTCAAGCACTAATCTTAACCCAAAATTATTTGGGTAATATATATTTGTTAATACTTTATTATTATTTTATTTTATATAAATATATTATTATTATACTTGACATTAATTTTTCTTATGGTTGTAGATGAAGATAATGGTAACATTGAAAAAGAAGAGAAGCTTGTGTTAGACTTGACAATCCATGGTTTAAATGATGTTCAACAATGACAGTTTTATAATTCATCTTTACATTTTGGACATTTGATGTATTTTTATTTAAACTTAAAAACTTGTATTTTGTATGTTGAAGTTGAATTGTATGTTGATGAATGATGACATGGATCCATTTAATCTATATTTGGAAGGGAACTTTTAATTAGATTATATGTAAACATGGTTTGAATGTTGTCGATTTATATTATTTATAATTTTTACGTTATTTAATATTACGTATACATTAGGTATCTTTTTTTAAATTTTAAAATTATTTGCATGTTTATAATTTGCATATTTAAATTTAATTGCGTATTTATAATTTGAATTTTTTTATAAAAAAAGTCTTACTTAAAAAAATCAAAAACTGTTTTTTTTTTTTAAATATAGTGGGTCAACCCACCTAATTCGCCCATTTTGACACCTTTATCTTATGTTACTATACACACCCTTTAACCCAAACACACACCTAAGCCATCTTTTTGTTTGACCTCTCATTTCTGCTAAAACACACCTGGTTAAGCCAAATGTTTGTTTATTTACCATTCACACCCTCATTTCCACTAAACGCACCATCTTTTATTTTGAAGCCCAAAATATTTTATTTCTTTCTATTTACACCGTCAATCTTGCAAAATTCACATTCTCTTAAAATAATAATAATAATATTTAATTTAGATATCTCCTTCATAAAATAAAAATTTATGAAATTTGTCCCATGAAAATATTTATATTTATTTACCTGAAGTTTAATATGATGTTTTTGTTTCTTGAAATTATGAGAAAATAAACTATGATCATTTTGTATACTTAAAATTCTCCTTAACTAATTTTAGTTATAAAAAATATAATAAAAATCTTAACTTTTTTTTTCTATTTTTATTTGTAATATTTCTTTAGTAGAGATAAAAGGATTAATTATATGTGACGTATTTTTAATATTGAGATTTTAAGGCATAAGTTGTGACAACTTTTTGTTTTAAATCCCATCTCTAAAAATTAAAACCTTAAATTGTGAAAATTTTGTGCACTTAAAATCCTCCCTTAATTAATTTTAGTAAAAAAAATTATAAGTTTAATTTATAATAAAAATCTTAACTTTCTTGTTACTGTTTTTATATGTAATATTTCTTAAATAGAGATTACAGGATTAACTAGATGTGATATCTTTTTTATTTTAATATTTTAAGCATAAGTTGTGACAATTTTTTTTTAAATATATATATAAAATAAGTTTATTAGTCAAAATTTTATTTCTAAAATAATAAAAATAACTTGCAGGGTAAAATATTCTAATAAATTGGCTTGAGTGTATATCCCTGTCTGATTTTAAATTTCAGATGCATAAGTTGTGAGAGTTCAAAAATCCTAAGCTTAACAAAGTAAAATTAAAAACAAAATATGTCAACACACATGTACTTAAAGAAAAATATGGTTATAATAATGATGATGATGATAATAATAATAAAATAAGAAGAATAATAATAAAGTCCTTTTTTTTACTTTAGTTATTTTAGGATAAGATAAATATTTTAAAAGATAGATAATTTACTTAATTAGTCATAGATAATGATTTATGACATTGTAAGGTGCTAATATTTTTTTTACAATTTTTTAATATTTTTTTAAAATAAATATTAGTAATGATTTCTCTTATTTTTAAATTATTTTTCAGTATGTCGTCAAGACTCACTTGTAATCAATATTTTTAAATTTAATTAAATCAAACCACACTTAATTTCCTTATTTAATTTGAATGACTTTTACGATAAAAATCGAATTAAACCTCACCGGAGAATCCTATCATATATGATGTATACATCAATGCTCCTTGAAGCAATAAAAAACAACTTTTATCTAGAATCTGTTTAGATTGAGGAATATATTTTTAAGAAAAATATGGGTAGCCATGTCAACAAATCCCATGTTTCCTTTTAATACTATTAAATAATAAATATATGATTAATTTTTAAGTTTAAATTCGATTATAGTCAAATTTAAAATTCAAAATGCTATTAAATTATTAAATGATTTAAAAATAAGATGTAATTTAAATTTAAAATATTATTCAAATATTTCAATGTTTTAAATAGAAAAAATATATAATTTATTTTGAATAATATATTTTTATCTTTAAATAAATATAAAAAAAATTCCTGTCAAAATTTTAGGAATCCTAATTAATCTTGTTTAAATATTTGAACATTAAAATAATTTAAATAATAATAGAAGGATAAATTTTTAAATTAAAATCTTGCGGCAGTCAAATTTAAAATTTCAAATACTATTAAATTATTTTAATAGTTAAAAGTAAGACGTAATTTAAATTGAAAATACTATTAAATTATTTTAAATATTTTAACAGAAACAAGGTATAATTTAAAGTTGAATATATATTTTATCTTAAAAACATATTTAAAGATATATGAAAAAAAATTTCCTTCCAAAATTTTAGGGATACTAATTAATCTGATTTAATATTATTTAAACATGAAAATAATTTAATAATAAATATAATTATCTATTTTTAAATTTAAATTTAGTGATAGTTAAATTTAAAATTCAAAATATTATTAAATAATTTAAATGATTTAAAAAATAAGATAATTGAAGTATTTAAATTATTTTAATAGAAAAAATATATAATTTAAATTTGAATAATATCTTTTATCTTTAAAGAAATATAAACAAATTTTTTTCTTCCAAAATTTTAGGATGCTCATCTTATTTCATATTATTTAAATAGGATAATAATTTATATAAGCATTTATGACTAAAAGGAATATATACCTAACAAATTTTACCTCATAACTTTCATAGATAATTTTGTAATTTGATATTTTTTTAAAATGTTACAATAATCTAAATATTAACTTTAAGAAAAAAATATATAAATATATATTATATCGAATAAAATTTAAAGATTCAAAAATTTATTAAATAATTTTAAAGACTTTAACCAATATAAGATAATTTGCATCATTTATGTAGTTTTTACTGATAAATTTTACTCAAAAATATTTAAAGATAATTATGTAATTTTATATTTTAAAACAGTTACAATAATCTTAATATTAAATCTTTTACCAAAATAACTTAATATTAAATTTAAATAAAAAATAAATATGAACTCATGATAAATTTTTAAAATTAATTCAAAATAATGTGAACTAATTTAAATAATTTTAAAAAACTAGATTTAATATAAATTTGAATTATAGTATATCATTTTTATTATTTAAATTAATACAGATATTATCTATATATAGAGAAAGAGCATATAGATAATGTTTGTCTTAATAAACTAATTTAAATAATTTTAAAAAACTAGATTTAATATAAATTTGAATTATATTATATCATTTTTATTATTTAAATTGAGACAAATATTATCTATATATAGAGAATAGCATATAGATAACGTTTGTCTTAATGAACTAATTCAAATAATTTTTAAAAATTAGATTTAATATAAATTTGAATTATATTATATCATTTTTATTATTTAAATTGAGACAAATATTATCTATATATAGAGAAGGAGCATATAAATGACATTTGTCTCAATAATCACTATATATATATATATTAATTAGCCTATTTGAGATAATTAACTTTGACAAATGATTAAATTTTTTAATTTAGTTAGTATACATTGTTAGTGTAAAAAATTTGACATTAATATTTAATTATTTATGATAAGTTTGTTAATTTTATCTATTAATATTTTAAAAATCATATGAAATAAGAGTTATCGATACTTTTCAATAATCAAATATTGTCTTGAAATTAATATTACCTATTTAGACCAGTCCACTATTTCATGTAAATTTTTTTATGCTTGATTTTTCGGTATTCAATATTTTGTTAATATTTGCTTTCATGTATATATTTATGCTTCCTGAAGCAATGAAAAACAATTTTTGGCTCACATATCTTTAGGTTGAGGAATATATTTTGAAGAAAAGTATGGGTAGCCTTGTCAACAAATCTCATGTTTCTTGTGATGTCTTAATCATTTTCTTGTTCTCAATTTTGGCACTGATGATGAGTACTATTACTGCCTCTACCATCCCTTGCGCAGGTGTAGTATTACTTAAGCATACTCTTTATTAATTACTCTTTTATCTTAGCATTTCTTCTATAAATTATTCACTTCTCAAACTCGTCCTCTCGCTGTTGCAGATAATAGATGTTCCACATTTGCCAATGCTTATATTGATTTTCAGGTATAGACTATCCTATTATTCCATATTTCCATAGACATGTGTTAATCCTTTTACAATTTTTCAATGATCTTGCCCTATCTTCAGTTATTGCATATGAGTAAATTTAGCATCTAATATAAAATTAAGCATCCATTAATTAATTGACATACGTAAATTTAACTCACGATAGCATGATAAACATTATTATAATTTTGACAGAAGTTCAATTTTATTTTAATTTTTGTAGAAATTAAAAAGGGTTATGCTGTTTGGAAAAATATTCAAAGGAGTGGGTTGATTAATAATATATTTCAGGACAAGCATGAGATTTACTTGGTTTCTTAATATAGCATTAAATATTGTGACTGTTTTGCAGGAACATAATGGAGGAATAGAGAGAAGGTTGGTGCGTGGAGAAAAAGGAGAGGGTTATATTGTTAGGCCTGGGTCAATGCGACCGAAATGCACTGGCAAGTGTCGCAATTGCAAAAGAACATGCAAAGCAGTTCTGAAGACAATAAAGACTAAGGGTGGTATATACTACCCAAGAATTTGGGTTTGTAGATGTAGATAGTTATTAAAGCCAACATCGGTGACTCCGTGGACCTTCTTTCTAGTACTATAAATTTTTGCACAAGAAAGAAAAATACAATCACTCTCTGATATCTGGGTCTCACATGCTTATTGTATTTTTTTTTTCTCTTCTATAAAAAATTTTTAATAATTGGATAGGAAATTTTGTCCATGAAAACATCCTTATTATGTTATGTATTTGGGAGATTCTTGGAATTGCTGAATAAAACTGTCTTTTTCTAAAATAAATATATGATTTTCAATCTCATTTTAGCCTAACAGATCATTATTGTTTTCAAATTCTTTTTAATCTCTTCACACCCAAATTTTATTCAAAAACCAACAAAATTATATATTCCAATTCTACTACTCTCTTTTAAAAATATTTTTAATATATATATATATATATATATTGACCTATGACAACAAACAACCATTTGATCCAACTCTAATTCAAAATTCCATTATATAATTTTAATACGTATTTATATTTACTTAATATTTAAATCATATATAAATTCTTTTATTGGATATGAATGAAATTTAATTTCCTTGAAAGTGTAAAATAATATTGAAATTCTACAAGTATTTACATCATCGAATGACAAGAAATTTTCACGATTTATTAATTATCCAACTTAAATATGCACGCACTAACAAGGCTTTTTTATCCTTGTAGCACTAAAATCCGATTCCAAATTATCAGAAAAGTGCTAAAAAATTTTAGAAGCTACGAAGATCTTTCTTTGAACCTTGTGAAGCAAGTTGCATCCTGTTGGTTGGTTATCCGAATAAAATCATGTTTCTAGTCACGTAACGTTGACCAATTTTGCCTCTTACTTTATAAATTTTTTATTTTACTCCTTAATTTATTAAAAAAATATTGATTTAAGTCGTTCTATATATTCGGGAACAAATTAAGTAATCTAATTAAAATAAAAATTTTGTAAAATCATAAGAATGCAAGTTTCCGAAGGAAAATTCCACATTTCATTAACAGCTTTTTTTTTATGTACGAGGTATATTTTAGCATTTGAAAATCAAATACTATTTCTACACCAACCACATGTAGATTCCAAGAGACAAAAGTCTCTTCTACGCAGGTTCTAATAGACAAAAGTCTCTTCTACGCAAGTCACACGTGGGTTTCAATAGACGTAAGACTCTTCTACACTAATTACATGTAGGTTCCAATAAGCAAAAGTATCTTCTACACTACCCATTTGTAGGTTCCTATAGGCAAAAAGTCTCTTCTACGTCAGACATGCGTAGGTTCTAATAGGTATAAGTCTCTTATACATCAATCAGGTGTAGGTTTCACACAACTTAAGAAGAACTGATCCAAAATGTTGATGGACAAACCTTACAAAACTTTCTAAATTGTCACTATGCAGTATGCTCATGCTCATGTCACAGTTATAACAATATCTTACAATAGTATTAAATTTCATTTCTAACCAAAGCTGGAAAGACTCCCTATCAGACATCCTTAACTCATATCATCAATCACACTATCTCAAATCATGCTCATGTTTATCAATACATCACACATTTATAAACCACACATCATGTTCACATCCTCAATACATCACATTTATTTATAAATTAAATAAAACATTTCATCCTATACTCATTTGCATCACATAAATTCACCACAACCCAAGGCACTCTGAATACATTCATCCACAAAGTATTTTTAACATATATTATGGCTAATAACAAAATTCATCATTAATACTCACAACCTAAGTCACCATGTTACTATCATAGATCAAGACAACCATCCATTTAAAATCCACAACATCATTCATGAACTCTTCTGTCTGTGTTTTGATCATTTGAACATTGTTAGTAAGAGCAACATGGGAAGTACTACAAAAATTTAATAAATACCCATAATCTTTTGAGTTGGGTTGTTTGGGATACTACATAAATAAAACCAAAGGCACAAACATAATCAATATAATTCAATGATAACATGATTTCACATAACAATTCTAAGTTACCTTCAATGCTAGTGAGCAAATTTTCTACTATACTCTTGGCAAATGCACTAGTTATGTGTAATATCCAATAAATAACGGGTTGATCCCATAGGGACTTGAATGATACTATGGAAATCCAACCTGGTATGTAAATAAAAGTATGAATAGTAAAATAAATAGTTACTCTTATAATAAGATTTATTGGGTATTGATTTCACTCTATCATTCCTCAAATGCATAGTCACATTTCCATCACTCATAAAAGTACCCTCTACCCCAATTCCTCACCAATGAGAAACTAAGCTATTTGGGTTTTAGAGTATCGATTCCTCACATATTCTAAAGTTTAATAATTTGCACTAAGAAAATGAGCTCAAATGACCAATGGCTTTTACTTTCTCTTGAGCAATCAACCCCATTGGGAGCTCTTCTCATTCTATAAGTTAAAATCCTCTTTCAAGCTCATTCAACAAGTAAAATCCATATAATATAAGTAAATAAAGCATAGGGGTAAGAAGAACACTAACAATGAGTGATAAACTTAGATTAAGAGAACAAAATATACAATTGAGTTTAGGTAAAGTTACATCAAACCCCAACTAGTGACGCGCCTAGTGATTAACCTGATTTTAATCCGTATTTTTATCATGTTTAATATTTTTTTGTAAGAAAATAATGACATATTTATTGGCAAAACTCAGTTTTAGTGTTTATTCTTGCTTTAGACATGTACTTTAGAAACAGAAAGAAAAAGTGGCAAAATAGGTTCTTTTCAAAACAATTATTAAAGATCCAGGTTAGCACAATTGTGCTCCATTTCAACACAATCATGCTAAGTTAACACAATCCAAAAGTCAACCAGAAGAAGCACACCTATGCTCAATTCAGCATTGCTATGTTGGGATCTCTCGACTACGAGCACGGTCGTGATGCGATTGCAATCTTACGAGCACAATCGTGTTTAGCAGTAGCATGGTTGTGCTTAATTTCAGCACACCTGTGTTACTCAGGTCTAGTGAAAGACACTAAAAAAACTCAAAATCTTCTTATAAATAGGATAATACAAGAAACAAAAGGGAACTTGCTTTGACTCAAAAAATGAGACAAGTTTGTGACCTAAGAGGCAAAGAACGGCGAGGAAGCTTTAGGATTGAGGCAATTCAAAGTGCTCTATATAGTAATTATTTATTTATTTGATATACTCCACTATTAGAAAGATGTTTGGTTGTGCATTACCATGTCTGGCTAACCCCTTTTTTTCTAGAGTTGTATGTAACTCTTTGTAATTCCTCATTGCACTTTGCATGATTATTTGATATCGTTCAATGATTAATTTACTTCTCTATTTTATTAGTTACATTATTTGAATAGTTATGATCATTGATGTTTCAACAATCAATTTGGAAAGTAAGTAGCTTATTATCTCGGTAGAATCAATAATAATCTAATATTAAACCTTTTGCCAAAAAAAATTAATATTAAATTTAAACAAAAAATAAATATGAACTCTATCATGATAAATTTTTAAAATTAATTCAAAACAATATGAACTAATTTAAATAATTTTAAAAAACTAGATTTAATATAAATTTGAATTATATTATATCATTTTTATTATTTAAATTGAGACAAATATTATCTATATACAGAGAAAGAGCATATGGATAACGTTTGTCTCAGTAAGCGTTGTATGTGTGCATGTATATATACATATATTAATTAGCCTATTTGAAATAATTAACTTTAACAAACGATTAAATTTCTTATTTAATCAGTATGCATTGTCAATATAAAAAAATTTATATTAATATTTAATTATTTATGGTAAGTTTGTTGATCTTATCTATTAATATTTTAAAAATTATATTAATAAAGAGTTATGACTAAATATCAGTGTAAAACTCTTTTATCATGATATAAATGACTAAACATATTAATACTTTTCAATAATCAAATATTGTCTTGACATTAACAAGGTTATCAATATCGAGATTTTACATAAACTCGTGGAAGTCCTGTAAACTCGTAAGAGTTTACTTCACATAAAAAATTAGTATATTTGTATATATAATCACAAATTTAACATTTTAACAATATAAATATATAATAATAATACCATCAAATTCCAACCATAAGTGATAAGTTCAATCATACGTCATTAAAAGTTAAAACTACATACGGGTTGCCTCACCACCACCAGTCGCCGCGCTGCTTGCTGTTAGTCTGCTGCCAGTCGCCGTGCTGCTCACTGCCAGTCGCCTCACCGCCAGCCGCCTTAAAGGTTGAAGCTCACCACCAATCGCCTTGCCGCTCACCAATCAGCTTGCCTCTTCGCTGCCAGTCGCCATTCTCCCGGTTGCCGCCGCCAGTCTCCGTTCTCCTGTTCGTCGCAGCCAGTTCTCCCGTTCGCCAAGCTTGTTTCGAGAAATGGGGGAAAACACAGGTGGAACTGCTTGCCGCCGCCGCCATCAAAGCTCGCTGCCAGTTGCCTCACTGCTTGCTGCCAGTCGTCGCGCTGCTCGCTGCCGGTCGCCTCACTGCCAGCCGCCTCGAAGGCCGAAGCTCACCACCAATCGCGTTGCCGCTCACCAATCAGCTTGCCTCTCCGCCGCCAGTAGCCGTTCTCCCATTCACCAAGCTTTTTTCGAGAAATGGGGTAAAACGCAGTGGAACTGTGCAAGTTTAGACCCTAAAATCGGTTTTTCTGTCACGCCAAAACGACGCCGTTTTGAGCGTATGTGAAATCGTGAGTAAACTCGCGATTTCACACGATTTTACGGAGTTCCCACAATTTTACCCGATTTTATTCAGAAAACGAGTTTACTCATGGTTTAACTCGAAAGGGACCACTAAACTCGTAAAATCGTACGATTTTACGAGTCATATCGCGATTTTGATAACAATGGACATTAATATTACCTATTTAGACCAGTCAAGTATTTCCTGTAAATTTTTTTATGCTTTATTTTTCGGTATTCAATATTTTGTTAATATTTGCTTTCATGTATATATTTATGCTTCCTGAAGCAATGAAAAACAATTTTTGGCTCACATATCTTTAGGTTGAGGAATATATTTTGAAGAAAAGTGTGGGTAGCCTTGTCAACAAATCTCATGTTTCTTGTGATGTCTCAGTCATTTTCTTGTTCTCAATTTGGGCATTGATCTCAGCTGTAGTACTATTACTTCCTCTATCATCATCCCTTGTGCAGGTATACAGTTACTTAACCATACCCTTTATTAATTACTCTTTTTTCTTTTAATTTCTTCTATAAATTATTCATTTCTCATGATGTAGAGGATACGTGTTCCATGTTTACCATATTGATTTTCAGGTATAGAAGGATTCTGGACGGTATTCCATATTTCAATAACCTTGTCATATATTTAGTTATTGTATATATGCAGCATCTAATTTAAAATTACAGCATCCATTAATTAATTAAGTACCTAAATTTAACTCGCGGTGGCATGAAAAACATTATTATAATTTTGTTGGAACTTTAATTTTCATTTAATTTTGTAAAAACTAAAAAGTTTCATGCTTTTTGAGAATTATATATAATATAAAAAGAGAAAACACTTATAGGTTATAGGTTGTTACCGTAAAAAATTTTACATTATTATTTAGTTATAATTAATATTTTAAAAGTCATATAAATAAATAATTATAATTAAACTCTAAGATAATACTCTTTTACGTATTAAACTAATAAAAAAAATCTAAATTATCATGTTCAAAATCCTCTTTTATCTTCTGTAGGGTAAAGAAATTTAAATATATTGGCAGAATTACCCTTTTCAAAATGTAAAGAGAAGTTTGAGATTTATGGATGTAAGAAAAAAATAATCTCATCTAATCCTCAATGAAACTATCACTTATATTTATGAAATTTAAGACTTTGAAAAAGTAAACCACCATTCCACCAATTTAGTCTCTAAAATTCAGACACAATAGCTAACACGCTTATGTTACTGAATGAAATTTTAGAGAAAATTTTTATTTAATTAATTATATTTTTATGTAAATTAATCCTTAAAATACTTTAAATAAAATTTTTTAAAACATTAAAAGCGTTTTAAGATTAATATACATAACGTTTAAAAAATTAAAAAACTGATATATTGAAAATTTTTTAAATCACCTCTAATATATTTTGGGACTAGTTTGAAATTTACTTGTTATCTTAATATCACATGATTAATAATTAATTAGTGTGATTGTTGGGGGGCGGCAGGAACATAATGGAGGAATAGGGAAAAGGTTGGTATGGTAAGAAAAAAGGTTGGTATCGGCAGGAACATAATTATCTTAATATTATTTTTTAACTCTTCAATTTATGTTTTCTAATTTTTTGAAGTTATATATTTTAAACTTATTTAACTTCACAGTTATTGATGAACTTTTGTTTCTTATATTAAACACAAAGTAAATTTATTATACTGCTACTCTGTGTGTGTTTATTAGTATATTAACAAATCTATTTTCTCTCTTGAAATTACAATTTTTCATTATTGAAATCTAACATATGCAATGTAAGTTTCTCTTAATAATTGAAATTTTAGAAACTAAAAAAAAATTAATTCTGGGTTTAAAAATACTTTGATACAAACAACAATTAGAATTTAATAATAAAATTATTTCATTTTATTTTAAATTTCAATTATTTAATTTTAAGAGAATTATTTATTTTATTTTCTTTAATGACTTTAGTTTTGACAACATATAACTGTTATATTGATTTTTTTTCAGAATAAGATGAATAGTAGAAATGAAGAATAAATTTGTTTTCTTGTATTTTGAAAATAAAAAAATCATTTTAAGTGAATAATTTTATTTATTTAACGACATTTTGTGTTGACTATTTCTAACTGTTACACTGATTTTTCTTCAAAAATTTAGATACAATAACATAAAACCCATTAAACCCATTTCCGTCACTTGGGCCAACACAATTATTTTTTAATTCCTTTAAAGCTGGGCTTGCTCCCAGAAATGGCCCAAATAGTCTCCAGCCAATAAAAAGTTTCCCAAATGGAATTTAATTATTGTTGGTGAAAGAAATGTGCAATTGAAAAGTGTTCATGAAATATGGCTTTGGATTTGGAGAAGAGAAACCAGACTGAAAGCCTAGCCTAGAAATAAACCCTTGAGTGCAGTGTAGGAATTTTGGAGTTCCTCGGGCTTTCCGCATAAGCTGCCAACTGTTCACACTCCTATTTCCACTAAATCCAATCCCTTTATACTTAGTCTCTCATTTATTAAAAATAGTTGATAATGTTAAACAAGTTAACAATTAATTAAAAATAAATTATTATAAATTACACAAAATTATTCTAACAAATTTTAAGATGATGTAATAAATGTATTGAAGATTAATATCACAATTATGTCATCAAATATCAACAAGGTGAAGAGATATCAATTTTACTTATTTTTAATGTTAATTAATATCATAAGTTTTATTTTTAAATGACTAAAATCAAATAAAAAATATATTTATTTTCTTAATTTTCAGATAAATAATAATGAAAACTATTTTACATAATGTATGCAGACAATGGTTGTTGTTGTGTGAGACTGATATATATGCAACTAAAAAAAAAGTTTAGATGGTGGCCCAGACCGAATTAAGGTCATGAAGGTGTACTTTAGCCTCGTCATATGTACACACATTGTTGATTTGTAGGTCACCCTGCACTGAGGAGTATAGTTGCAAAAATTGCTTCAGATTGGTTAGTTGGACTGGTTGGATGAGACAAAATCACATAACTAGTCATTTTTCTAACAAATCGGGCATGCAGTTGATTTCTTTTGAACTAGTAGATTCAAACAAAAATCGGTGACCTAGACCAGGTTGACCTGAGCCGAGTTGAGTTATTTTTTAAAAAACAAAATTGAAAAGACATCATTTCTTTTTTTATTTTTCATGCAATTTGCGAATATAGGAGTAAGAATTGTAGGACATATCAGATTAGGGTCAATAAATAATATATAACTTGAGAGAAATAGGAGGAAGTGAGAAAAAGTTGCAAACTGCATCTTACAAGTTGGTTTTCTAAAGGTGAGTTAGGCTCAAATTCCCTATTTTTAACGTGGTCTCAAAGTTTATACTAGTAATTTGTTGTTGTTGAGAATATCATGTCACTCGTTGTCAAGTCATTGTCAAACCACCCACATATGTTCGACTTCATGCTTGAGGATGTGTTGGAGATCTCATATTGACTAGTGCTATAACTAAACAATAGTATTTAAGTGAGGCGCAAACCTCATTTTACAAACTGGTTTTGTAAAATTAAGTTAGACTCAATTTCATAATTTCTAATAAGATATCAAACTCTAAGCCTTTTTTAACACCCCGACAATTACTATTTGCAACCCCATGGCATTAATATAACTTTTACCCATGCATTAATCGTATCTCTTTTTTTTTTTCTCCCCATTTCCTCTCTTCTTCCCAATATGCTCACTCTCATTGTACAACATTCATAAAACCTCCTTTTGTGGCAGCATAATCTCGATGATGTCTCAACCACCATTTATAATCTCTCTTCTACAACATAATAGGTACACCTCAAGTCGATATTTTTTCTTCTTTTCATTTGTTATTTTGGATCAGTTTATATAAATTTTATTCTTTGTGCAACTTTGTTATCAGTTCATCCAGATTTAACTTTCAAATTATTTTCACATATGATCCAGATCAACTGATTTATAACTAAATCTTGACTATTTTTCTAGATTAGTTTATTCGAAACACATAAAAATATATATTCCAAATATATAGAGTAAATGCATCTAAGACTAAAAATTGTTATGAGATATATATAGGATTCACAACATGTCATGTGGTGTAACTAACTATTACATGTCCATATATAGAAGACATATAATAAAGATTAGAAATTACTAAGGGTACAACAAAAGTTTTGGTAAAAGTGTATAACCGAGGATCAACAAATAGAAACACCACACACTCCCATTAAATTATCTCAACCAGACACTATTACGAGACACTTTCACTAAATGCACTCTCCTTAAATGGAAGTTTTTAATTAACTTGTTGACAAACCATACGAAATTTCAACCAATTCAAGTCAACATCATCATATATATAAATATTTGATTTGATAGGATAAATCTTGTATCTATCATTTGTTGTTGTTGTTGTTTCGATATTAATGGAGATCTCTGCCACGACTCAAATCTGGAAAGCTCTAAGTTTCTAGTTAGAGGCCTCAACAAACTAGGTTTTTTTACAGGCAACAAACTAGTTTGTGCATCCTTTACCATGAAACTGGAGACAAATCTAGTTAATCTAATAAAAAGCTAGCCAAAGAAAGTCACCATAAGAGGAAAGCCAAGAACTTGATTGTTTAAATTAAAGCTATTATGCAGTGAATGGATATCAAGTTATCAACAATAATTTTGTATACATTTTAAAAGCATTTTTGATTCACAATGATTACATTACATGAACTACCTCATCATCACATAATTTCAATTAACAGTTATCCTTATTTCAATTACCACCTACTGCTATTTTTTTATAAATATCTATTTTACCCCTTGTAGCCCTATCTTTCTTTTTAAATTGTTTTAATTATCTCTCTCTTATATTCTTTCCTGTTTCTCGTTCTCCACATATTCACTCCTCTTTCTCGTTTCTCCTCTCTCTCCCGCTCCCCTCTTGTTCATTCCTTCTCCTTTCTACATTGGTTTGGTTCATTCTTCTCAAAGTCTCAGCTTGCTTCATTCTTCCTATTTAGGTAGTTTGATTTCGTTCTGTTGTTGCACTATTTAACACTCCGGCAAGATCTCGCCTTCGCCGGAGACTAAAGAAATTGAAATTTTTTTTACTCTCTGATAGGATCTCACCGAAGACTAAAAAAAATTAAAATTTGAAATAAATATTGTTTTAAATTTTATAGTTAAATTTATTTAAAATTTTAATTAATTTTAATTTATAGTGAGTAAAATTGTTTTAGACATAAAGTTATCTTCTTCACATACCTCGGATATCCATTCTTGTATGTTCAAATCTCCACACATGTCCATATAATTTGCAAAATAAATTGAGATATGTTATAATTTATCTTTTTTAAAATGGAAGGCACAGCTTAAAAAGGAGAAAAAGATATACAAAAATAAGTTGTTATTTGTTTGTATTTTTTCTCTTTTCAAATAAACGTGCTTGAAATATTTGTTTATGATATTTTTTTTTCTTTAAAATTGACTTTATTCTTACTTTGAATGTTGTATTTGAAATTTACCAATTTAAATATCATTATGCGTGATTAAATCAATAGTCATATTGTAATTAATTAATCTATAGAATAAATTAGGTGGTGAAAGATAAATAATAACATCTTTCCTTTTAATTAATAACAATTTTATTGAAACTTAATCACATTGTATGTTAAAATAGGACTAACAATTCAAGAAAAATAATGATATATTTGTTTAAATTTGTTTTTCAATTTTTTAGTGAAATAAGTAATTTTCTATTATTCATAAATTTGTTTAAATTGCTTATTTTTTAAAAATTAATTTTTACTTTTTTTAAGATCATTAGCTTATTTGATTCTTAAAAAAATTAAAAATATTTTTTGTTGAACTTCAACAAACCTTTCTCGTGAATGAGTATTTTTAAAAAATAAAATAATTTATAAATTTTTTTACTCTCCCATCAACACTTATAGAAGAGCAAACAGAATTTGTAACCGTCAACGGTTATAAAAAAAATAAAAAAATAAAAAATATATTAATATTTTTCATAAAAATAAGTGCAAATTGAAATAAAGGAAGTGAGAATGACGATTACTGTGCGAGTATTGCATAATTGTCTGCTCCGGGCCCAAGTGAATAGACTCATGTTACATTATTAATTTTAGGAAATTTTGTTTGCTATCTCTTGTCCCATTAATTATTAACACGATTACGCAATTCTTTTCTATTTCTATGGCAGGACCCACGGCAAAGGTGGTGATACTGATAATACTACACACATCTATATAGAATTATTATTATTATTATTATTATTATTATTATTACTTTTAGGAAGAGACCCTGGTCCCATCACTAACAAGCCATGTTAGGTATCGCACATTAGATTCAGTTCTCTTTTTATTTATTATATATTAAGACGATAGCAGTATCATCATAGGAAATAATTTTAAAGCGTTATTATTTTTGTGCAATGATAGAGAGACTTAAATTTATGAGAAACAACACGTGGCATGTATGTATGTATGTACCTTGAGTCCTGCCCACTACAAATCATGAAATTAATTCAAAGTTAAAATTTCCAGCATGCTAAATGCTAAAATTTGGTGTCATCCGTTGATAATTGAAAAGGGTAGGTATATGGGTTTTGGAAGGCTTGATTCCAACACCAACCGTATTTTAATTCTGTGTAATTCAATCAGAGAAAAAGCATCAGGACAGCCAGAAAAAAGAAGACAATGAATTATGAACTGAATAGAGGAACTATCCGGAAGAATACTTTCATTGTTGGATGGGTTTTTTGGTGCAGATTAAGTGCACCACGGATGCACGTGTTGTTCAATTAATCCAAAGCTTCAATTCAAATTAATATGCCATTGCTAGAAATTTGGATAAATATATGCTCCCAGCTAGCTCTTCCTCGTGGTGCCTTACCATAGTGTCTCTTTTTAGTGCATTATGAAGAAATTGAAATTAATTCAGGATAACAATTACATTTAAAGATTGGTGGCAAAAGTGGAAAGAAGGATTGTTAATTCAAATAATTTTATTAAAAAATCTAGTATACTAGATTATTAATAAATAACATTTATATGTTAAAAAAAAGAGTTAGAGTTTATTATTACATTCCAAAGTTTTGTATCATCGTACACTCTTCTTCTTTCATGAAGGTTGGTTTGGCACAAGTGATATTCAATTCCTCGTATAGTGTCACATGATTATAAATTGACTAGTAGTTGCTAGCTATTTTATACATGACTAACTTCAACTATACACGCACGACAAAAGTTAATTAACATGTTGGAGTACAAGTCTGAGTTAATATTTTATATTGTGTAAAAATTGGAAAGTTAAGTAATATATAAATGAGAAAAACCTACAAACCTAATGTCTTAAGGTTTTGAGTTGAAATGAATGTTATGTTGTATTATATGTTGGCTTGTGTCTTATGGTGATACATTTCATTGGTGTTTATCCCTAGTAGAT
This sequence comes from Psophocarpus tetragonolobus, assembly GCA_037954015.1. Taxonomy (NCBI): domain Eukaryota; kingdom Viridiplantae; phylum Streptophyta; class Magnoliopsida; order Fabales; family Fabaceae; genus Psophocarpus; species Psophocarpus tetragonolobus. The sequence goes on from CM075695.1 coordinate 35,787,778, forward strand.
GTTGTTACTATCACATATTGATATAGTCTCACTAACTTTTATGTGAATATCTAGTTTTTTAAAAAAAAAATTAATAACACTTATTAATATAGCATCATACAACGGTTGTTAATTAAGGTCCCATTAAGTTTAATAGTGTATTTGATTTGTCATTTCATCTAATTAAAAGCTGAAATTATTTCAATTCCGTGTGGATAGCAAAAAGCTAACTTTTGTAGAAGTTATTAGCTTTTTAAAAAAAAAAACTACTGAGTTTTTTAAAAAGATCTCTCATTTTTAGTTATTAACTGATTTTCTTTTACAACTTTATCCTTCATTAATTAATGTAATATTCTCCACTAATTCTTTGTTCTAACATGATACAACTTCTTTCTTCTTCATTTCTCTCTCCTTCATTAATGTAATTATAGTAATTTATAATTTAAATATATAATTATAGAAAATTATAATTTAAAAAATCCTTTTCAAAAAAGCTTTTTCATTACTAGCGTTTTTTAAAAAATAAATCCAAATAGTTTTTTTAAAAGATCTCTTATTTTTAACTACTAGTTAATTTTCTTTTATAACTTTACCATTCATTAATTAATGTAATGTCTCTCACTAATTTCTCTCCTTACATGATACTATCTCTCTCTTCTTCCTTTCCATCTCCTTAATTAATGTAATTATAATAATTTATAATTTAAATATATGATTATAAAAAATTATAATTTAAATATGTTATTGCATAAATTTATAATTTTAGCTAAAACTTTGGCTAACACCTTGTACAAAGTACAAACACCCAATAAGTGAAATAGGGTCATAAGGATGAGTAAGGTAATGCAGTATCTAATCTTGGAGACACAATCAACTTTTGTTACAGGTAGGCAAATTTTGGATGGTGTTCTAATTGCAAATTAATTGACTGAAGATGTCAGGTGCAAACATAAAGACATAGTTTGTTTTAATATGGATTTCAAAAAAAGCCTATGATTTTGCAAGTTAGCAATTTTTGTGGTACATTATGGAAGAATGGGGTTTTGTAACATGTGGATCAAGTGGGTTAAGGAATGTGTGTGTCAACAAAACTCTCAGTGCTTGTTAATGGAAGCCCCATAAACGAGTTTAAAGTAAGGAGGGGCTTATATAAGGTAATTTGTTTTCCTCATTCCTATTTATCCTATTACGGAAGGGTTAAGCTAATTGATTAATTCAACAGTACAGTTGGGGCTCTGGGAGGGGTATGATGTCGAGGATGGAGGTTTATGCATCTCACATTATCTTAAATCATGTTCATATTCATCAATATATCATACACATTTACAAATCACACACATTACCTTAACATCATGTTCACATCCTCAACACATCACATGTATTTATAAATTAAATAAAATATTTCATTTTATACTCATTTACATCACATAAATTCAACACACTACAAGACATTTACAAAACATTTTTAACATATATTATGACTAATAATAAAATTCATCATTAATACTTACAACCTAAGTCACCATGGTACTATCCTAGATCATGACAACCATCCATTTAAATTCATAAGTAGTATAAGATCCTTAAACATAGTTAATTACTTGCATTTTATTATCTTTCACTCCAAATGTTTTTTTGCCGATCCAACCTTTGAAAATAAATATTAATATCTTAAGAACCTACTGTTCAAAAGTAATCGAAATCTAATGGTTAACGAATATTATAGAGGCTTCAGACGAAGTCTTCAACTGGTTTAAGATCTTAAAAATATAGTTCTTATTCTAACTTTACTATCTCTCACTCCAAACATTATTTTGATGATCCAACTGTTAAAAATAAATATAAATTTCTTATGAACCTATGGACCAAAAATAAAATAAATCCAACTATTAATAAATCCTATAAAGGCTCCAAACAAGGTGTGATGCAATATCATATAGCTGGACGAAGTTCATTAAACTCAAGACAAAAGACGTAAGACATAAGATGAAGTAACATGAGATTTCACAACCAAGATTCTAGCTTCCCTTCACATTCACATTTCATAATTTATTTCACAATCAAGATTTAAGTCATAACATTCTAATAATCATCCAATATTTACACAATTATCTTACCACATCAAAACATCATTCAACCCACTGAAACATAAGATTAGCCACATTGTTTACTCATGTAATTTAACAAAATTTACATACTCAATCAACAAGATGGAAGAACACCTCAAAGAAACTTAAATACATATAAAAAATGTAAATACAACCATTAAATAACTCAAAATCATATGAAAGTGCACAGAAAATCAGCAACAATAATTGTAAAACGAAATTGAATGATTACAAAAATGAAATAACTACAGGTTGACTTAGGGCTTACCCTTACTACCCTCATCTCTTAACATGCATATAGTGAGATAATCTCACCCTCCTTACCTCGATAAAGAAACAAAGACGAACAGAGAGTTTCCTTTCTTGATTCGACGAATCTTTGCTAAAATAGATCTTCTATTGTGCTACTATTTTCTCCAAACCATAAATCCAAATGTAGACCCAAATAGTCAAAATGTAAAGCCCCACATCTGGAACCTACTGTCCGATTTTCACTCTAATCCAATTGTTAATGACTTCATAATGGTGAAATTACAAAAACTGCATAAGGTTTTTGTGGAAAGGACATTCTCTCTTTCTTTTTCTTTCTATGGCTTCTTTTTTTCTTTCACCAAGCTTAAGAAACTTTAGGGAGAAAATAAGACAATAATGACCATACCACTTCCCTCTATTCTCACATAACAATTCTAATGGGCTTACCCCATCCAATTCTTTACCTTCTCACTTATTTATTAACTTAAAATATGCAAATGTGTACTACCAATATAAATGTACTTTCTTCTCATTATTATCATTTCCGAAAACATTTATTTTATTCATTTCTAGTAACAAAATTATATATATATATATATATATATATATATATTAGTCTCTTTGAAATAATGAAATATAATAAATAACTAAATTTCTATGAATTTAATTAGTAGGTACTGTCAGTATAAAAAGTTTTACACTGATGTTCAATCATAATCTTTCATTTATTAACTTTATCCATTAATATTTTAAAAGTCATATAAATAAAGAGTTATGATTAAACATTAAGATAAAACTCTTTTATAGTATTAATGTATATTAACTAAATTCAGTTTCTATTAACTAATTTAATTAATTTAAAATAACTAAAATAACTCATTTAAAAAAAATTGACTGCTAAAAAATTTGCAAAAAATTCTTATTCTAAAAAAGTACTTTTGTCTTGAGTTGACTTTTCTATAATTAAATATTGTCTTGATATTAATATTACGTATTTAGACCAGTCAAATATTTACTGTAAATATTTTTATGCTTTATTTTTCTGTATTCAATATTTTGTTGATATTTTTCGTGTATATATTTATGCTTCCTGAAGCAATGAAAAACAATTTTTGCCTCACATTTAGGTTGAGGAATATATTTTGAAGAAAAGTATGGGTAGCCTTGTCAACAAGTCTCATGTTTCTTGTGATGTTTCAGTCATTTTCTTGTTCTCCATTTGGGCATTGATCATCAGCAGTGGTACTATTACTTCCTCTATCATTCCTTGTGCAGGTATACAATTATTTAACCACACACTTCATTAATTTCTCTTTTTCTTGTAATTTCTTCTATAAATTATTCATTTCTCAAACTCATCCTTTCTCTGATGTAGATGATACTTGTTCCATGTTTGCCAATGCTGATAGTGATTTTCAGGTATAGACGGATCCTCTGTTATTCCATATTGCAATAACCTTGTCATAGATATCTTTAGTTATTGTATGTATGTAGCATCTAATTTAAAATTACAGCATCCATTAATTAATTAAGTACCTAAATTTTAACTCGCCGTAGCATGAAAAACTTATTATAATTTTTTCGGAACTTTAATTTTGTAAAAATTAAAAAATGTCATGCTTTTTGAAAAAATATATAATATAAAATAAAAATTAAAAAAATCTAAATTATCATGTTCAAAATAGAAAAACGTAATCCTTTTTTTCTTCTGCAAGTGCAAGGGTAATCTGGAATGTAATTGGCAGAATTACCTTTTATCAAAATGTAAAGAGATGTTTGAGATTTATGGATGTAAGAAAAAAATAATCTCATTATTATTATTCCTCAATGAAACTAGCACTTATATTTATGAAATTTAAGACTTTGAAAAAGTAAACCACCATTCTACCATTTTAGTCTTTAAAATTCAGGGACAATAACTAAAACACTTAGATTATTGAATGAAATTTTTAGACAAATTTTTCATTTAATAAATTATAGTTTTATACAAATTAATCTTAAAACACTTGAAATAACATTTTTTAAAACGTTAAAAGTGTTATCTAAAATGTTTTAAGAATAATATAATATAGATAAAATTTAAAAAACTAATATGGTGTAAATTAGCAGGACTAGTTTGAAATTGACTTGTTATCTTAATATAACAGTGATTAATAATTAATTATTGTGATTGTTTGGGGGAGGCAGGAACACAATGGAGGAATAGGGAAAAGGTGGTTATCGGAAGATAAAAGAGAGGTGTCATCAATGGGGTGGGTTGCCGATGGGCCTGGGTCATTGCCACCGAATTGTACAAACAAGTGTGGCAAACATTGCAAAAAACCATGCAAACCAGTTCTTAAGACATTGCCTTCGGGGGATCCTAAATACTACCACACAGTTTGGGTTTGTACTTGTGGTGGCAAGTAGTTGTACAAAAAAAACATCATGTCATTGAGACATCCCTTATTATGCCTTGTGATCCGGAGATGTCTTTCAATTGCTCAATAAAACTATTTCTTTTTCTCTTAAAAATATATAACATTTTCAACCTCATTCTACCATTTGTCAATCATGGCTTTCAATTTTATGCAAAAACAAATACAATTATATGTTACAAGTCTACTCTTTTTTAAAAATATTTCTAATATAACAACAAACAATAATTTAATTCAAAATTTCATTGTATAATTTTTATATCTAGTTTTATTTACTTAACATTTAACTATATTTTTTATTGGATGTAAATTAAACTTATTTTAATTGAAAGTGAAAAATAATATTTAATTTCTAATAATTTTTATATCATGACAAGAAAATTTCATACTTTATTAAATTATCCAACTTAAATATGCAGTAAATAGAATTTATATGAAAATGTTAATTAGAAACCAATTACATATAACTGAAAGTATAGGTAAAAATTTAATGGAAAGTATTAAATATTTCTCTTGCATTAATTATTTTTCAAAAATGTCCTTAATTAAAAAATTTTCTCTTAATTAATTCAATAATTAGTTGGTGAAGTATATTAATTTTTGTCTTTAAATGACAAATAGTCTAATTTTTTTTCTGAATATCTAAATGCTTTGGAAAATTGTACTATTTACACATTTTTTTGTACATAATTATTTCTTTTCTATACAAAAATAAATATATTAAGGTTTGTATATTTTGTTCATACAGTTAGTTTTAAAAAAAAATGACTAGTTTAGAAAATATTTAATGTCTTTCATTTAAATTAAATAATTTGTTTGATTTTAGAGAGTTAATTAATTAGATCTTATAATAAGAATATAGATACTTGAGATTATATTATAAGAGAGAAAGGTTAATTCACATGTAAAAAAATAAATTACATTAACATTTAATTATAATTATTTATATTATTTTTAAAATATTAATCGATAAAATTAACAAATTTATTATAAATAAAGGATTTTAATTAAATATTAATATAAAACGGTAGTTTATAAATAGTAAACTCATGTTATAAACATTACATTTTTAAACACGATTCATGGTTAGTGTGTCATGTTTCTCCCACCATTTCAATGTTGTTCTAGTGGGGCTTTTTTTTTATTATTCAACTAGAATGTGTTGAATTAATGTATATATTTGTTGAAATAGTTTTTCTTCTTTTTGGAGTTATTGCTCAGTCATAATGTATACTTTGTTTAGCATTTTTATCACGTTTTGAAGATTTTGTTGAGATTTGTTTCTGTGTATATATTGACGCTTTCAGGAGCAATGGAAAAGAACTTTTTCCTAATCCCAATTCTTTAGGTTATTGAATTTTCTTTTCTTCATGGCGAGGGGTAGAAATATTCACCCTTCTCTAATTGTATTTATAATTTCATGATATATAATAATTTATATCATCTAAGTTGTGGTTTTTCCTTTGGAGATAGGTGTCCCACTTTTGACAAAGCTCGTAATATTGATTTACAGATATAGAGTGGTCCTTTTCTGTGCCCTTAAACGCGCTTTAAAAATTACAACATCTTGTAATTAATTAACATAACTACCTCAACGGCCTCACGGTGATAAAAGATAGAAGTAGAATTTCTCAATTAATTTTGTGATAACCTTCTAAACTCTAAATCTATAATGAAGATTTTTGCAAGGTATTTTGTCAAATTTTTTTACACAAAAGTGACTCCTTTAAACGTTATTACATTTCTTGTTAAACAGATTGTCCATGATATTAAATTATACAATATAAAACAATTTTATACATTTGTTAATAAATAACTATTTTATATAGCTTACATATTTATTATAAAAAAGTTAAATAATATGTTTTTATCCTTCGAAAATATAATGTTACTCTTTTGAAAACACATTAAAATTTTAAAAATTATGTAAAATTGGACTCTCACCTTAATCTCGTTAACATTTTTGCAAGTATTATCAATTTATTGACTTGTTATGTCATAAAAAATCTAATCAAAATATTCGATATATTTTTTTAGTAACTTGTATATTTACTCTGTCATTTATCAAAAAAATTGTTGATAATTTAAAACAGTTAACAATAATTATAAATAAATTATTAAAAATTCCACAAAATTATTCTGACAAACTTTCAAATGATATAATAAAAGTATTTACGATTAATATAACAATTACTTCATCAAATATCAACAAGAGTTAGGGTGAAGAAATATCATTTTTACTTATTTCTTAAATTTTAATGTTAATTAAATCATGTTTTTTATTTTTAAATGACTAAAATCAAATTAAAATATATTTTCAGAGGAATAAAATATATTTAATTTTTATACAAATTAACAAATTTATCGTAGTTTTCAGTTAGATAATAATGAAAACTATTTTACATAATTAATATGCTGTGTTAGAATTTTGGATAAATATATGCTCCCAGCTAGCTCTTCCTCGTGGTGCCATACCACATTGTTGTCTCTTTTAGTGGCATTATGAAGGAATTGAAAATAATTAAGGATAATAACTACATTTAAAGTTGAATTGGGATTATAAGATTGTTATTGCTAAAATCGACATGTACTTGTGGGGAAAATGGGAAGAAGAGATAATGAATTTAAATAATTTAAAAAAATAACTAGTATACTAGATTGTTAATAAATGACATTTATATTTAAAAAAAAGTTAGAGTTTATTATCATGTTCCAAAGTTTTGTATCATACTATGTTTTTCTTTTGTGAAGATTGGTTTGAGTAGCTGCTAGCTAATTTATGCATTACTAACTTCAATTATACATGTATAACATAACTTAATTAATCTCTTGGAATATAAGTTGAAATTTTACATTGTGTAAAGATTGAAAAGTTGAGTAATATATAAGTTAGAAAAATCCATAGATATAACTAATGTTTTAAAGTTTTGAATTGAAGATAATGTCATGTTGACTTATATGTTAACCCGTGCCTGATAATTATATATCTCGTCGGTGTTTATCCCTAGTAGATGTTGTTACTCTCACATTTGATATAAATTTTATGTGACATCACGTACTTTCTAAAAATTAATAATACTTATTAATGTAACATCATACAACAAGTGTTAATTAAGATCCCATTAAGTTTAATAGTGTGCTCGGTGTATCATTTCATCTAATTAAAAGCTGAAATTGTTTCAGCACCGTTTAGATAGCAAAAAATTAGAAATGTTTTTAGAAACTACTAACTTCTTCAAAAAAACTGCTCCAAGTAATTTTTTCAAAAGATCTCTTGTTTTCAACTATTAACTGATTTTATTTTATAATTTTACCCTTCATTAATTAATGTAATATCGTCCACTAATTTTCTCTCCTCATATGGTACAACTTAGGAATGACAAAAAAATTTGCGCATGCGGATTAATCCCGAGAAAATACCTGCACGAATAATTTAAATGGGTACCCGCCATGCGCAAGTACGAGTCTTTTTCTACTCACTTCTTAATGAGAACGGGTACAAGTATCATCGTACTCGTAGGTATCTGTTACCCACTAAATTAAAATACTACACATATTTAGTTTAAAAAAGATAATTTTTTCGTTAAATAAATTAACTTAAAATATTAGTTATCAATTTTTATTGTTATCAATGTTAATTATTTTTAATTAAATAGAAAATATTCATAGAATTATTTTTTATAAAAAGGTCGATAATATAAAATGAATATTTTATTTATATTAAATATTTTCTATATATATATATATATTATATTAATCTATTTTTAAATCCAATTAATCTTGTAGAAACTTACTAGTATAATTTTATTTTTATAGTTTTTAATAAATAAATTATTTTTTTGTTAAACTTTAGGTAAAAAATAATATCTTTTTAAAATAATATTTTATAAAAATATTTGTGGCTACCCATAGATACCCGTGGGTATTGAAAAAATCCACAAATATTTTTATAACGGGTATCCAATGGATTTTAAGCAGATAGCATGTACGGATGTTTTATGGCGGGTAGGCAAGCACTACCAGTATTCGCTCCAACCCATTGCCACTCCTAAGAACCTCTTTTTTCTTAATTTCTCTCTCCTTTATTAATGTAATTATAGTAAATTATAATTTAAATATGTAATTATAAAAGTTTATAATTTAAATATATAATTATAATAATTCATAATTAAATATTAATTAATTTATATTATTAAAATATATTATAATTATTTAAAATACTCTATTGTTGATCTAACAATTAATGATGCTTTTATTTGTTATTTTATAAATTTTAGTTAGTTTTATTAAACACCTAAAATTGTGTTTGGTTTGTTATTAAACGAAAGTTGAAAAGTTAGCTAAAATTGTAGTGGTAATTATTTCAGTTCAACAAAAATCTAAGAGTTCTTTTAGGAGTTACAAGTTTTTTTTGAAAAAAAACTACTCAAATTAACTTTTTTAAAAGACCTCCTATTTTGAGTACTCGTTGATTCTTCTTTTTATACAACTTTATCCTTCAATAATTAATGTATTGTCTCCCCTAATTCTCTCTTCTCACATGATACAACTTATCTTTTCTTCATTTTCCTCTCATTCATTAATGTAATTATATTAATTTTAATTTAAATATATAATTATAAAAAAATTATAATTTAAATATGTAATTACATAAATTTATAATTTAAATATATAATTATAGAAATTTATAATTCAGATATATAATTATAATATATATATATATATATTTAAATATATAATTAATTTATATTATTCAAATATATTATAATTATTTTGCATACTTCAGTGTCTGATCTAATAATTAATTATGTCCTTATTTGTCATTTTATAACTTTAAACTAGTTGATCAGTTAGTTTTATCAAACACTTTATACTAATTTTTTAACTTTCAACTAGTTTTGTCAAATACACCCTAACATTTTTACTTTCAACTAACTTTTCAACTTTCATTGAGTTTTTCAACTTGCAACACACCTTAAGAGTGTGTTTAACAAAATTATCTGAAAAGCTAGCTAAAAGATGGAAAACTAACTGAAAGCTAAAACTAGTTGAAAGTTGAAAAACTGACTGAAAGCCAAAACATTAATTGTAAGTATATGGTAAAACTAGTTGATCAATTAACCGAAAGTTGTAAAATAACAAATAAAAGAATCATTAATCATTAGATCAATAATGAAGTATTTAAAATAATTATAACATATTTTAATAATATAAATTAATTATATATTAAAATAATAAATTATTATAATTATATATTTAAATTATAAATTTCTATAATAACATGTTTAAATTATAATTACATATTTAAATTAAAAATTTATGTAATTACATACTTAAATAATAAATTACTACAATTCATATTTAAATTATAATTTATATAATTAAATATAATTTTTAAATTATAATTTCTATAATTATATATTTATATTATAAATTACTATAATTTCAACTAGTAGTTGTAAATAGAAAATCTTTTGGAAAAGTAGTTTTTTTTTAAAAAACTAGTAGGTCATAAAAAAGTTTCTAGATTTTTGTTATACAAATAGAGCTGAAACAATAAAATCATTGTAGTTTTCCGTAATTTGAAATAACAAACCAAATATACTCTAAAGCACCTAGAGCATCTCCAACTACAGCTGCTAACAAAATTGTTTAACTCAAGCACTCAGTTCTTAAAAAAAATCACTTTTGAAACAATCCTATATAACACTAAAAGTTGTTGAGAATAATTTTGAGTTACTTGTTCAAGCAAATAAAATATCATTTAAATATTATTAATTTTTTATTAAATATATTATGTAATTATCATTGTTTTTAAATAAAATATTATTAAATATTATGAATAATAAATTTATTTATTTTTGAAAAATTAACAAAAATAATTTCAGTTATTACAATAATTAATATTTTAATAAATAATAAAACTAAAAATAAATTTATAATTTTAAAGTAACATAATTTTAATAAAATATAAAATTATGAATACTTAAAGTTACTTAAAACTTCTGTTATTAACATAAAAATAGACTTAAATTGCATAAAGTTGATGTATCGCACTAAGGATAATGAGATACAATTTTTAATTTTTTATGCAGGAATCTGTTAGAAAATATTGTGGATTAATATCACTCAATATCTAATTATCATTAACCAACAATATAAGATATGATCATAATACCAATATGGTTATTTATCTTGAACCGACAATATCTTAAAATATCAATATGGTTATTTTAACTGGAATTACAGTGAGATTGACTTTGTGATGGGTCAGGTCAATTATATAAAATGTCCAATTACGAGTGGTCTCTGACTACCCTGGGGGTTATAAATTTGCCATCCCATTAAGCAAATTTACACATCAGAATTGTTCTCTACAATAACCCCTCAGAAGGAAGTCAGAAGAACCTCCTAGAGTTCTGTTCAATAGTGCTTATGGACATGAATGTCAATTCAGGTACACATTCATTCTCATTCTATCAATTCAATATTATTTAATTAACATATTATAATTTGTGTCTAGTACAGTATAATTCAAAACCTAATTTATACTTTCATGAGAATCAACTCATAAGATACTTTCATCTGAATCAACTCATAAGGTTATGTTCCTAATAATTCCTGAACCTGGAGGGAACCGTGGGAGGAAGAATTTTTCAAAAGTCTTGCGCGTATACTCTTTTGAATTTTGGAGCGCTAGCTTGAGTAAACATGTGCAAAAGCTGAAAAGCAGAGACAAATAAAACTACATAAGTACTGCAGCGTGTCCATATGCTATTAATTAAAGACAGTAATATATTACCAACTTTTGAATGCGACTAAACCATATATTGGATTAGCCTCACGGATCCTTCTTCTACCATCAATGAAAAACAATAATAATAATAATAATCTTTCTTTCAATTCACATGTTATATTACACTTTACGATAAAAACATTAACTCTCCATCAAAATATCTCTAAACAACCCGTGCCAATTAGACACCGGCAGACCATTATTTTAATTATTTTTTTATGAGTAAAAAAAATAAATTATTATGACAATAAGAAAAACAAAAGTTACAAGATATATATTTCTGAAAGGTGTAAAAATAAATAACAGGTACATTGACATAAACACAACAAAAAATGCAGTAAAAAACTAGAAACAATAACTATTAAATACTAACATTTATTTATAAAAGAATAATCATTAAATAAGGCAGACCCTGAATATAAAAATGGAATTCATGATCCATTATTTTAATTACTATTATTACTCATTACTACAATTTGTGAATTTGTGCTTCGGTGCTGGGATCAATCCCAATTTCTTTATGCTTAAAAGTGAGTATAAAGTTTAACCAAGAAATAGAATAAAATTATAAATATAATTCAATGACAATGAGTACCTAAAAAATTATATTACGGAATCTAACTTTTTTAGAAAAGGTAAAAATGTTTTATTTAGGAAAAGATATATTACTTGAGTCTAATTGAATCTTTTACTTTTTTTATGGTTACTTTAGTTTTTTAATATGAAATTTCATTCTTGAAAACCACTTAAAGAATATTATGCGCCTAGCATGTTTATTTGGCAATAGTAATTTTAGAAAAAAATATTTAATTAAAAATAAAAAGTATAAAAATTATGGAAATGTGAAGTGAGAATAGATTATAGGTAGCTATTGTATTCTCATGAAAAATCCAATATATCCACTTTTTTTCATAGAAATCATAAGCAATAATTGCGTGTATTTTACATTTTTGAAAATTAATTATTTTTGAATTGAAAATGTTTTTACAACTTGTATCAAACCGTAATATTACTATCTTATATATCACAAATCATCAACAACAACAACAATCTATATATCGCAAACGTGTAAGCCCAAATCTATTTGTTTTCCAAAATTTATTGTGAGTTTTATTACTTTGAATGAATAATTCAAGAGTATTTAGATAGCATAGCTAAAATATTTATTGGATTTCTTATCACGTGAAAAATTGTTAATTATAAGTTGCCATATTGAAATAAAAACTTATTCAAAGTTATAATAAGATTGAAAATTCTTAAGATCAGTTCAAAAGAAACAATGATTAAAAGGTTATTTTTATATAAGTTACTTCTCGTATGTTTGAATTAGAGCCAGTTTGTTTAAATTTAAAAAATAAACAATCGTAAAATAGATGTCGGATACGATTTGTTATTCAAAAGAAGTAATTAATTTTTCTGTTTAAAATAAGTAAAAAAATTCTTTATTTTAAATAGAAACAATATATTTTATTAAAATAAATATTTTTAACAAATAAATTTAAATAAATTAAACCATAGTATAGTAGGAAATAATGATGCATTTATATATGTAAAAGTAAGTGAACTTATATTTTTAATGACTTTTATACAAATTTTATTGATTCAACTATTAAATATTATGATATTATATTAATATGATGTATATAAATTTTTACATAATTTTAAATTTTCTATATAAAGTATCTAATAAGTAGATATTCTCACATTTTTATTTTATATGTTAATGTTAAATGATATAATGATAAGTAGATATTCTCACATTTTTATTTTATATGTTAATGTTAAATGATATAATGATTTGTTTTAAAAATATAAAATTTATTTTATATGTTAATGTTAAATGATATAATGATTTATTTTAAAAATATAAAATTTAACTGATAGATTTATAAGTTATAAAATTTATATTCTATGAAAAATTATTCAAAATATAAGTTAATTCACTTGAAGCCGAAACTGTTTTTAGCCTATTAAATGAAAAAGCCAAAACCAAACCGCGTGGGTAACAACAACGCCAGTTCAAGAATGCGCTTAACTTGAAGAACAAGCGGTGCAGGGACAGGAACCTTGTCCACATACGCGTGGAGAAGAGGAAGTGAAAAGAAGAGTCTTTGCAGTCAAAGTGGGACACGTTATTGTTATTGTTTTTGTTGAGGGACAAAAAGGGGTGGTTGTGGAGAGCAACGATCTGGAGAATCCCAAGCGTGGAAATGGAGAGAGTGTTGGTGCCATAGTTCAAGGGGCAACGCTGGAAGTTAATGTGCCGCAGTTGACGGAGTCGAAGGAACCCTAGAAGGTGTTGAGGTTTCTGCTCAACCCAACCAGGGAAGTAGCAGAGCCCAGGCACTCACCGCGTCGAATTTGGAAATGGGACTGAAGAAATTTAAGGAAAATACGAAATCTCACTGAGAGAATGGAAGCTTCTTCATTAGTCACCAAAATATGACTTAATCAGTTAAATCATTTTTTCCTTATTCCTGTCTTTCTTTTCCATCAATTTCACGCTTAGGTTTCCTATCTTTTTTCTCAAAGGACCATTTTCTCTTGCAAATTCCATTTTATTACTCAATTTGAAATTCGTTTAAAGAAGTTACTTTTAATTCAAATTCAATCTTGTGTTTCTTTCACGGTCTAAAATTCGTTTAAAGAATGCGCTTGAGTAACAACTAATATGCAAATGCTAAAAAAAATAAGGATAGTCTCTAAAATTCTTTTTGAACCCCAGATCTCAATCTATCTTTTAAGTATCTGTTTGATATTTCAGTCTAGCCAGACAAACCCTATCACTTCATAGTTCCGTTGAAACACCAATGCAGTTCAAGCGAATCCAAGGTAAATAATTATTATAGTAGTAAATTAAATCTGCAGATGCAATTTTGTGCAGAATCTATGATCATTCAAATTCTTGCTTTACACACCATGAGAAAAAATTAGTGCCGATTAACTTGTTTAAAAAATAATTGTTTAATTTTTATAATGATTTAGAAAGACTGAGAAGTGCAATGATTTTAAAAAAAATAATTCAAAACAAAATACTGAAATGGTACCAGTATACTTTACCGTTGGTCTTTACTTAAAAGCAGCATCATAATATACATAATTAACTTTTGCAGTCACACATGTGTTCCACATCTTTTATGCCCCACGGGCATTCAAATAATGGGGGTTTCAATTTTTCAAACCTCCAGCAAGGTTATATGTTTTTTCAATTTTATTTAAAATAAAATTTAAGAATTAAGAAATAACAATAATAAGCGGGCTTCATGATTCACCGGCGGCAACCGGCTGCCCCTGACGATCCGAGGTAGTAGTACTGCTACTTGCAGCACAGAGCTGCGGCCTCAGCTTATTCCTCCACACATCCCTAAAAGCCCCACCTTCCCCCTCTCTCCTTCTAACCTCAACCACAACCAGTTCCCCCGGTAACCGGTAAACTTCCACCAAAGCAGCGAAATTACCAGCACACCCCTCCAACTCAACCCCACATTCCTTCCTCCTCCGCACAACTACTCCCTCCACCGTCTCCGCCGCTGCAACTACCTTCTCGACTACCTTTTCCGGCGACCCCTTTAGCAAAAGCCTCTCCCCATCTTCCACTTCAAAAGACGAATGAAACAAGCCCGAGAGATTCAACCCTGAAGAAAATGAAATAATATCGAAAGCATTCAGATCCTTCACTTCCTCCCCCTCACTCTTCCACTCCAAACCCAAATCCCCAAACTTAACCTCCTTATACCCCTTTTTAAACCATGGTTCCCTCAAAATCTCATCAACTGTGATCCTCGTATCGGGATTCGTATCCAACAACCTTGCCAAAAACCTCCTTAGATCCATCGAAAACCACCTCGGACACCGAAAATCCCCCTTATAAATCTTCTTATACATCACCATCAAATTCGGATCATTAAATGGAAGATACCCAGCTACAAGAACAAAGAGGATAATCCCACAAGACCAAACATCGACCTTTGCACCGTGGTAACCCTTCTTCGCCAAAATCTCCGGTGCCACGTAAGCAGGAGTACCGCACAACGTGTGAAACAACCCATCCACCCCAAGCTGTTCCTTCACCGCGCTGAGTCCAAAGTCGGAGACTTTAAGAATCCCGTTCTCGTCCAGAAGCAGATTCTCCGGCTTCAAGTCGCGGTGGAAAACGCCGCGCGCGTGGCAGTACCCGACGGCGGAGATGAGCTGCTGAAAATATCGCCTGGCGAGATCTTCGCTGAATCTGCCCTTGGAGATTCTCGCAAAAAGTTCACCACCTTTGGCGTATTCCAAGACGAAATAGATTTTGGTCTTGGTGGCCAGAATTTCGTGGAGTTTGACGATGTTGGGGTGGTGAAGGCGTCTCATGATGGCGATCTCGCGTTTCACGTTGGAGGCCAACCCCGATGCGGTTAGTTTCTTCTTGCTTAAGACTTTCACGGCCACGCTCTGCCCCGTCTCGATGTTGCGCGCGTGGTACACCTTGGCGAACGCTCCACATCCTAGGAGCCTCCCGACCTCGTACTTTCCGAAGAGGGAGGTGTTCTCCCCCGCGGCGTGGTCCACTTCCGGCATTGGTTTTACTGCGGCGACCGAGCTCTCATTAGAGAGCAGGATCTATTCTCAGTTTGAGAAATTGGGGTTAAGGTGGGTTTGTTTAAATGGAAGTTTCGGAGAATTTGTGAATTTGGGTTTAGTTTCCTTTGGAGCTGGTACGGGAGTTATGAATTTGTTCAAGAAAATGAAGTTTAATTATTTGAGCTGGCTTGGAGACCTTTCAGGAATATCCGGTAAGGTTCTTAGATGGAGTTGAATGGGGATGCTGATTATTGTTGAACTTGAACTGGATTGTGGAATATGGTAGGAGGATATTTATTTAATGCAATTAAGAAATAGGTAAAGGAAATAAAGATTAAAAAGAGATGGGAATAGAAAAATAAAAAAGATTTATCTTACGCGGGATAACTGATAACTGCGTGTGAGTCGGAGACTGCTAGGTGGGAACGTGATTCCGCTTTTCTTTTTAGACATTCGTTGGTGCAATTGTAACCATACACTTGTTGGACACTGATTGACAGGTAAGATAGGAGGAGGAGTATTTTATTAATAGGATATTGCAAACGGCGGTGCCGTTTTAACTGAAAAATTACAAGACAAGTTGTTTCTCTTCTGTACACTTGTTTGTGGTGGTTGGGACTTGAAATTTACCTTTACTCACTTGAGACATCAGACTACATACGTGTTAGATGAGGATGGTATAAGGAAGTTAAAGAGTCAAATTTTCATTTTCATTTTTATCTTATCGGGTAATTTTGGTTTCTATATACTTTATTATGTTATATTGTTTTTTATAATTTAAATTTGGAAGAACGATGGGAATCATGACTCATTGGTACTGTCAGTTCCTCCCTCCCTACATCTTTCCCCGTCTCTCAATTTTTTAAGCAGAGATGGGTGGGATCAACAACAACGCCTGTTTTATTGTCAAAATTGAAATAAAGACAAGGTTGTACTCGTACGAACACACATAATACTCATCCGTACATGAAATTGCTTGTAACAAATAAAAAACAGTTAACTACAGACTCAAATCTTTTCTTGAAATTTATTTTATTTTAAAATTTTAAATGTTTTGTAATGAAATATCTTGTTTGAATAAAAAAATTTAAAAGAATTTAAAATTTTAAGTATCTTGAAAAGGGTTTTGATCAGTTAAAGTTATAAAATTTCAAACCTATTTTTCTTTTACTAAAATCAACTTAGGTTGTTTTTTACTTAACATCGGTTAGGGTGACAAAACAAGGGGGATCTAGCAAGCTGGGTCACTGACCCACCCTCGTTTTAACATATCATACTAGTGTTTCTCGTCTATTTTGGCATGCCTCACCAAATATGTCAATTTAGCGGACAAAAGTAAGGTGAGGTGGTCCGCCAACTCAACAATATTATATTTTATTTTTAAGAAAATAATAATTTTATACAAATTAATAAAGTAATTATAATATTAAAATATAAAATAAGTTATTAAGTAGAAATTATAAAATATTTTTGTTAAAAAAATAAAATAAACTTTGTCAATAACTTATTTGTCATTTATTTATGCAAAATCATAATATTGCCAAAAAAATAAAACCAATTATGCAATGTTTACTTTTTGTGATTTTTTATTTATTTTTGGAAGAGTATGACTTTTTTGAGAAACTAAAAATTTTTTTAAATGAAAATTTATATTATTTTTTAAAAAAAAAAAATTCAAAATATTGTTTGATAAAATAAATTTTTATTTCTAGTAGGAATTAAAATACTCTATCTAAACAAGAAAATTAAAATTCAATAAATTTAAACTACCTTATCTAAACAAAATATTTGAAAAATTAAATAATTTAAATTAAAAAATAAATAAATTTAATATATTTCAAATTTCTTACTTTTATAAAATTCTTTATCCATATGTTAAGATACTCCTTTACAATTTACAACACATGATATTTTGCAAGTTGCAATGAAAAAGGGAGAAAAAGTGTTTTCCTTTGTTTGGATAGCATTGAAACAGAAGAGGAAAATTTGGTGGCTCCATGTCAATTTAGTTTCTCTCAATTAGAAAAGAAAAACGTATATCAGATGAAATCATATAATATAAATTATACTATGGGTGAATATATGGATTTTATGGAGATGAAAAATGTATAATTATTAAAATAGAAATACAAGAGGTAAATGCGTATTGATACAAATAATTAAAATATTTTGTTTCAAAATATATTAAATTTTAAATAAAAGTATTTACATCAAGCAAGAATGAATATTTATGTAAAAGTAAAAATTTTAGAGACGAACATTTTATACGAGCATGTTAATACTTTTCATAAAATATATGAATAATTAAATGTTTAAATATTTATGAAATTTGATTGTTCGTTGTTATTATAATTTTAACATAAATAGTTTTTAATTTTATATTTTCACTTTATTAATATATTAAATTTTATCTAAATGTTTGTAGTTTGTTATTTTAAATTACCCAAAAGCAAATTTATATATTAAATATGTGTTATTGTAAAAGTTCTAATCGATGATATTCTTTTGAATAATATAAAAATATTAATATTATTTTATATATATACTAGCATAGAACCCTTGTATACACACGGTTACTTAATTATTTAGATAATTTTATTAAAAATAATATGGAGAATCAAAATTAATTTATTTTAAAATAGATTAAAAAAATAAATATTTGAGAAACTAAAAATCATACCAATTATTTTGTATTTTCTTTAATTGATTGGACATGTTGATTAAAAATATTTCTCAAGAAAATATTAAAAATTATTTAGAGATAAAAAATACATATTGTAAAATTAAAAGAAAATAAAATCATGCTTCATAAAAATTAAAAATATTTTTTATCATATATAGTCTTGCATAAATTATATTTATAGTTTATCGTAAAAATTGTGAAACTAATAATTATTTGTTTATATGTTATAAAATAATTTGGAACTAATTTTAACACTATTATATACATATTAATTATATAATTTGGAATAAATATATAAATAACTAGATTTAAATTATTTTTTTAATAAACGAATTTATATCACATAACTAAATATTATTTAAAATTATATATATATATATATACAAAGATATTTTATATGATTTGCAGTAAAAAAAAATGTTTCTAAGTATAAATAAATATTATTAAATATTTAATTATCTCTTTTTAATATCTTTAATTATTCAATTGCATTAAATACTTTGAGAAAATTTTAAGTATTTATAATGGTTATTTATACTATTAATAAATGGAATACCTTATTTTGAGCCTACTTTTTCAAAATAATTATTCTATCCTTGCACCTATTTTAAAATAAAAAAAAAATAATACTTGGTCATAAGAGGAATTTAAACCTACAACCTCTCACTTATCCCAGATAAACTTTACAACTAGACAAATCTTATAAGTTTAACAAAAAACTTACTTTAAAATACTAATATTCATCATACATAATTGTCTAACTATATCTATAATTTGTAATATATGATATTATATTATATATTATATATTTATACTATTAATAATTTATACTTCTATACTATTAATAAAGGGAATATATCCGTTTGACGTTTACTTTTCAAAATACCTATTATACACTCATATTTATTTTAAAATTAAAAAATAAATTTATCTGTCATAAGAAAAACTCAAAACCCACAACCTCTCACTCCTCAAAAGTAAACTTTACCACTAGACCAACTTATAAATTTAAGTAAAAAATTAACAAAATATATTTCAAAATGTATCACATAATAATTTATATTTGAAAATATAAAATCTTATAAAAGATATTAAATAAAATCTCTAAGATTTTTATAACATATTCAAATAGAAATGTAAATAAACAAACGCAATAGTGTCTGTGTTTTCACTAGTATTTATACTAACATTAATTAGTAAACTTAATTTTGATATATTATAATATATTCATAAAAATAATTAATATTATTATCAAAATAAAAATCAAGAAAAATTACATTAAATAATTTCTATGAAAAAGTTAATATATAAATTTTTAATAATAAATTATATATTATTGAGTAACTGGTTTAAAATTATTTTAGAATTTTAGTATATTAAATACATACTTACAATGTTATTATATAAATATACATAAAAATTAGTATAAGAAATTTTAAATATAAATTCAAGAGCTATTTTATAATAAATATATTATCTAATATATTTAAATATTTTGCCAGCATAAAAATTCCAATCGATAATTAAATATTATTTAACAAAATATAATATATAATATGTTTTTATATAAAATTTAGCTTTTAAAAAATAAAATTGATTTATAGGATTTGAAAGTATAAGTAACTATTATTAATCATTGATATATCTTTATTAAATACTTAGAGAAAAAAAAAATTAACGTTTATAATAGTTATGCTGATAATAATGTCGAGTAAAATTATCTCTTATAGACGTACTTGCAATAGTTATTATAAAATATTAAAATTAACTTAATTTAAGTTATTATTTAATATAAATATTTTTAAAATTATATTTCTTAAAATTAATTATGACATATGTATAGTATATTTATGAAAAAATTAATATTATTATATAAGTATTAATAAATAAAATTTAGATGTAATTTATCAAACATAAAATCAATATATTGTTTTATAATACTAAATTATATATTATTAAATTTTAAAACTTTAAATGTGTTAAACTATAAAAAAAACATCTTGTTAATTATAATTATTATATAAATATTAATAAATAAAATTTAGATATAAATTATCAAACTTACAATCAATATATTTTTTTATAATAAATTATACATTATTTAAGTTTTAAAATTTAAATGTGTTAAATTATTGAAAAAAATGTATTATTTTATGAAGGTTATGCGTAGAATTATCTTCCATCAATCGTGGTCATGTTTATTTTAAATAAAATTAGAACTAATCTAATAATAAAATTGAATATGATCTTTTTTACTAACAATATCAGGGTATCACCTATTGTTTATATAAATTAATCAACAAATATGAAAATATAATTATAAATTATATTTAACATATTAACTACATAAACATATAAAATACAAAAAAATAATTTAAATTATATAAAAAATGAAAAGATAAAAATATATAAGTAATAGAATAAGGAGACATTTAAATAAAAAGTGAAAAGACAAAAAAACAAACTGAACACATGTCCATGAAAAAAAAAAGAAAAAATTGTAATTTCCTTAATATATAAATATGTAAAATATATAAAATATAAATAATAATTAAAATTATAAAATGAAAAATAAATAGAGAAAAAGTATATAAAATACATAAATATATAAATAAGTAAAAAAATAAAAATAAAACAAGATAGTAATATAAAAAATAAAACTAAAAATAAGAAAAGTAAAAGAAGAAGAAATTAAAAAAGTAAAAAAAAAAAGGACAAATGTCCATAAAGTAAAAAAGGAAAAAATTGTAATTTCCTAATATATAAATATGTCAAATATATAAAATATATAAAGAATAATTGAAATTATAAAAAGAAAAAATGAAAAGATAAAAATATATCTATACATTAATAAAGAGAATTCTCTCGTTGATTGTTCTCTTTTTAAAAGACCTTTTCTATCCTTTTTAAATGACAAAAAGATAATTATTTGTAAAAAAAAAAAAAAACAAAGATTTGTTTTGAACGCATAACATCTCCCTCTCCATACATGGACCTTGACAATTGCCTATAACTTTATAAAAAACTACTCTTTAAATCATTTATATCAAACATATATAATTGTGCTACTATTTATAATCTATTATATTATTATTATATATATATATATATATATATATATATATATATATATACTAATAAAGACAATTCCCCGTTTTAATGTCCACTTTTCAAACTCATGCTCTCTCCCTCCCCATATATGGAGTTTGGGAATTGGCACTAGATAAAAAAAAAAAATTTAAAATATTTATATTCAACATACATAATTGTCTTATTATCTATAATATATACTATATAATTTTATCACTTGTTAACTTTTTGCCCCCCTCCCCCCTTTCTTAAGGAATGTTAAAAATTTATCCTTTCATGGAGGCATTGTAGGACTTGAACTCAAGACCCTTAAGTAACAAGTCAAACATCTTACTAATAGAGTAAAGACCAACTTCAATCTTACTTTGCAACATAACTTAAATTTAATTAAACTATAATTAACGTTAAATTAGAGAATTAATAAAAGAGGACTTTCACATAACAAACCAACATTTGAAAAATATATAGAAGTGCGGGCTTAGCTAGACTAAAAATTAAGACTTTCACATAACAAGTCAAACATTTTATCACTAGACAAAATATCCATTGCATTTTAACTTTCAACTCCAGTCTAATTAAACTTTAATTAATGTTAGTTTCAAAAGCAAAAAATGCATAAATAACATGAATGCTATTTTTTATTTAACTTTTAGTTTTAATTTTCACTTTCATTTATAATTTTCAAATTTTAATTTAAATTTTAAATTCTATCTTTTTTTTTAATTTTAGTTTTTAGTTTTATTTTTTTATTTAATTTCAATTTATATTTTTAGTTCTTAATTTATACTTTTTAATTAGTTTTAATTTTTTAATTTGTAATTCCTAGGAATTTATTGAAAATTAAATTTAAAATTATTAATAAATATATAAATTAACTTTATAATTTATAATATATAATCCATACTGGTAAATTTAATTTATATAAATTATAAATTATAAATTATGAATTTAATTTATATATTTGTTAATAATTTAAATTTAATTTTCAATAAATTCCTAGTGATTATAAATTAAAAATTTAAACTAATTAAAAATATAAATTAAGAACTAAAAATATATTTTCAAATTAAATGAAAAATAAAACCAAAAAATAAAATTAAAAATAAAAATAGAATTTAAATTTAAATTAAAAGTTTAAAATTATAAATTAAAGTAAAAACTAAAACTAGGGATTATATTAAAAATACCATTCATGTTATTTATATTTGTGATATTTTTGAAACTAACATTAATTAAAGTTTAATTAGATTTAATTTGCAAAATATAAATGACATGGATCTTTTGTCTACTGGTAAGATGTTTGACTTGTTACATGGTTATGAGTTGAAATTTTGCTAAAGTGTTTTTTTTATATATTTTTCAAATTAGCATTGTCACGTCATCAGGTACAATTTAATTAACTCTTAATTTCGAAAGTATAAATTTTTAGCAGTTTTCAAAATAAATATTCTACCATTCTTTAAAAATTAAAAAAAAATTATTTTTTCAAAACAAAGATTTGAACTCATGACCTCTCCCATCTTCATATATGAACTTTTCCAATAGTCACTAGATTAATCATATAATTTTTAAAAAAAAATTACTTTAAAATATTTATATCCAACATGACAACATATACAATTATCCTTCTATATATAATGTATAATATTATATTTATTACAGAGATTCCTCATTTCGATGTCTACTTTTCAAACATTCTACTATTTTAAAAAACAAAAAGAAAAAACTATTTTTCAAAAAAGTGATTTAAATTGACGACCTCTCCTTCCTCGTATATGAACTTTGTCAATTGTCACTAAATCAGTCTTATAACCTTATGAAAAAAACTACCATAAAACATTTATACGAAGGATACATAATTGTCATACTATCTATAATATTATATTATATATTATATTTATACTATTAACAATCTATACTATTAGTAAAGGGAATTCTCCATTTGATGTCTACCTTTTAAAATATATATTTTACCTTTTTTTTTAAAAAAAAAAATTATCAAAAAAGATATTTGAATCAACGATGTCTCCCTCTTCATATATAGACTTTGCCAACTATCATTGGATCAACCCTATAACTTAAAAAAAAACCACTTTAAAATATTGATATCCAGCATACATAATTGTTCTACTATCTATAATATATAATAGGAATATGAGCTTTTGATATCTATATTTTATGACTATTTTACCCTTCTAAACATGTTATGACTTTTCTCACTCCTGCAAATATAACTTCTTTCATATTAATATATGCACATATTCACAAGTTTTATCTTACCATAAATCAATCTACCTTAAACGATCATTAATATATCTATATCTTTGATCATAAATATTTTTAATAAAAATATAAATACACGTGCACAAAAACATTTTGAATTCTATTCAAATTCTCTTATCTTTATTTTCTCAGCGATTTTGTTATCTTTGTTCATGATATGAGATGTTTTCTATCATGTTAACATAAACAAAAACTACTAAACTAAAATTATTGTACATAAAGATGACACGGTGAATTATTTGTAGAGTTTAATTAGTATATACTGTCATTGTAATGATTTTTACATTGACATTCAATCACAACCTTTAGTTTATGATAAATTTATTGACTTTACTTGTTACTACTTTAAAAGTCACATAAATGAAAAATCATTATTGTATACCAATTAAAATATTTTACACTGACAGTGTATACCAATTAAACTCTTATTTGTATTCTATTATATTATTAAAAAAATATTAAATTAAAACTCTAATATTATTATAACAAATCAAAATAGAAATATGAATACATAGGCACAATTATATTTGTTCTTTTGCTAGTAAATATAAAAGGATAAATAAAAACAAAATAGCACAAAAAGGAAATGGAAATGAGATATTAAGATAAAAAATTAAAACTAAATAAGAAAAATAAAAGAAGAAGAAATTAAAGAAGTTGAAAAGAAAATAATAAAAAACAGACACATCAGACATGTCCATAAAAGAAAAAGTGTAAAAGAAGAAGAATTAAAAAATTTAAAAAGATAAAAAAATACAAAAATAAGTAAACACAAGTCCATAAAAGAGAACGGACAAAATAGAATTATATATAATAATAATTCTAAAGAATGTATCCGTGTATAAAGCGTGGTCTACAATTTATAACAATAATAATAAAAAAAAAAACACTTTTATTTGATATACACGTTATTTTAGATAACTCTATTGGTCCTTTTCTCATGTTTCAAAAAAAAAATAAAAATATTATGATTATTTTCGCAAACTATTCTTTTAAGTTCAATTTCATCTATTCAGCTTCCTCCATGTTTGAGTGACAAATATTTTCAAGTCCAAATATTCTCTTAAACTTAAAAGTAAAAGTAAAAGGGTATCTGTCCTCCAAAATTATATCAATTTAGTGAAACAGATTTTATTTGGAGAAGAATGCTCACTTTATATATGTTCAGGATTCTCAATACTGTTAATAATTGTGGTCGACACTAATTCATACCACTATTATCATTTAAAAAAAAACAATGCTAATAAATAACTATTTGTATCTATTACAATTTCCTATAAGTATTTTAGACGTTTAATAATTGTTACCAAAATTCCTCGAGAAAACTTTAGAAACAATATAATCCAAACTGTAGAAGTAATGTAGCCAAATGTAGCTTTTTCTTTTCTTTTCTTTTTTTTTTTTTTTGAGTAAAACCCAATGTAGCTATTTGTCGTAATAGACATCGTGCTTTGAATTTTATAACACAACTTGGCAGGATCAAAATGTCAATTCACCTTTCCATTACAACCTAGCATTATTGCATATCCACTTACCTGTCTACTTAAAAATATCCCTAAAAGTTATTAAAAATGACATGGAAATTACTAATCTCAGTTGACATTTTGGATTTTGGTAAGAGTAAATAAATAAATAAATGATACAATATGATAGAATATGCTGGTAAAAAAGGAGAGATAATATAAATTATAGATATTAATAAAGCAAGTCTTATGTGAGATGTTTACATATAATTATTTAAATTTTTTTTATCTATATAATTTATTTATTTTTCATATAGTATTATTTTTTAGTCAATATAGTTATATATCTTTTTTATAAAAATATTACTACATGATGTTTTCTCCAAGGTTCTGACTCTTCCTTAAATAGATAACTATTTTAATTTAAATAGACAATTATTCTACTATTTTTTAAAGGAATAATTATTCTAGCTATTCCGAGTAATTATTGCAAATATCCATCTAATTTAAAACCCATATGCATTCTTACTTCATTAAAGTTAAAATTGATATAGCGATAAATTAAGGATTAGAATACAGGTTAAATTGTAATATTATCTTTTCATTTTACTATTTTTTACATGGTGTCTATCTTTTAAGTTATTATATTATGTTTTTAATTTTTTAAACTGTTGAATTAATATCTGCTGTTAAATGTTAACTGATATAGTATTATAATGATGTGGCAAATTGTAATAATGTGATTTAAAAATGTAATTAAGCTAATAATATAAATAGGTCCTAAAGTTATATTTAAGTGTCATAATTATATTTTGTCGGCAAAAGAAAAATCTGTACTCGTGTGCCACACTGTATTACCTGAATAAAACCATTACGATCTGATTCTGACATGAAGGAATGCGGTCCAATTGGGGTACGGAATGCCTTAGCGTGCCCACCAGTCTTATTGATTAATCTTTCCACATATTTTTTAATTCACCGAGAGAGGAATTTCACCATATTTTATATTTTTAATACTACAACTTTTACTTAATATAACCGCTACTATCTTCAGTTATTTACGCCAAATAAATTATTAATATCATTATAAATACTCGGTAGCTATATGTAAGCAATTAATCTTTTGTATTTTTTTTATATCATAGTTACAATTAATGTATTAGTGATTTTAAATATTTTTTATTTTTAAATTTAATAAAAACTATCTTAATTATAATAATTAAAAATTATTTATTGTATTAAATAATTAATTTTTTATCTTATTTAAGCTTAATCATATAATTATTATACCTTAAAAAAGTATATTATTATTCTAAATAATTTAAATACAACGAATTATTACTTTTATATAAATTATTATATTAGAAATCAGTTAAAATTATTATTTAAATTGAAGATTTTTTGGTTTAAATAATTGATATTTTTATATATAAAAATATTCATTTTTATTATTTAACTTAAGTATAAAACAAGAATCACGTTGCATGTTTGGTATAGAAAGGTTTTACACGGAACTGCAGAGAAATAAGCAAAGATTAATGCATGTGGTAAGTAAGGAAAGGCGTGGTCTTAAGTTCAATCATTACACGCTAATAACGCTATTATTTAGTTCCAGAATTCTTTATACCTCTTGTTAAAGGTGGAATCTGATTCAGGTTTCAGTATGGAAGATGTATCAGTTGGCAAGGAAGTTAAAGGCCACTAAAGTAGACATAAAAAAGTGGTCTGAAGACGTGTGGAAAAAAGATGTCAACTTCCTGGCCGAAAGGGTTCGGGAGATGGAAGAGGTTGACCAACAGGTAGTGGCAGACGTTCAGGTGGATAACAGAGCCAGGCAGGACCTCCTGACAAAATACTGGTCCAAAGCAAAGGTCATGGAACATGCATTGGCACAGAAATCAAGGGTGAAATGGGCTATCAATGGAGACAATAATTTCAGGTACTTTCATAATTGTTTTAAGTCGAGATGTCAGGCAAACTCCTTGTTGGCAGTCCAATCGGATTTGGGGTGGTTGGAGAGTGTGTCTGATATAAGAGCCAAAGTATTAGAACACTTTTCAGGGAATTTCCAGGAGAGATGGGAGGATCGACCTACCATAGACGGAGTGCCTATTGTTCAAATATCAGAACAGCAAAGGCAGGGGTTGGAGGAGCCTTTTCTAGAGGAGGAGATTAAGGCGGCTGTGTGGGCATGTGAAGGAGGGAAAAGCCCAGGGCCTGATGGATTTGGAATGAATTTTTATAGATCATGTTAGGAAGTAATTGGGGCAGATGTGGTTAAGGCAGTACAGGAGTTTCATGGGACTAGGATTTTACCGAGAGGGGTAAGCTCTTCTTTTATTGCTCTCATTCCAAAGGTGGCTTGACCTGCAGGTTTAAGCCAGTACCGGCCTATTTCTCTAATATCAAGTGTGCAAAAGATTATTTCGAAGATACTTTCTGAGAGGTTGAAAAAAATGTTGTTGGGCTTAATATCGGCCTCTCAGACGACTTTTCTGTCTGGCAAATGAGCTTATGGACTGGGCAAAAAGGAGAAGACACCCGTGCTTCTTGTTCAAGGTGGATTTTGAGAAGGCTTACGACTCGGTCAGCTGGAATTTTCTGGATTATATGCTGGGTAGAATGGGGTTTGGAAGGAGATGGAGATTGTGGATGAGTGCTATAGTCCGGAATAACTATGTGTCCATCCTAGTAAACGGATGCCCGACTCCAGAGTTTAAACCAGCGAGAGGTTTGAAGAAGGGAGATCCGCTATCGCCTTTTCTGTTTTTTATAGTGGTCGAAGCATTACCAGCACTGTATACAACAACAATCCAAAAAGGTCTGTACAAAGAACTAAAGGTACAAGAGGATGTCAAGTATTCAGTGCTGCAGTATGCGGATGATGTCATAATGATGGGTGAAGCGGACTTGCAATCGGTATGGCATTTGAAGGTAATTCTAAGGGGGTTTGAAATGGTGTCAGGATTAAAGGTAAATTTTAGTAAGAGCAGTTTCTATGGTCTAAATGTGTCAGAATCTTTCACATTGGCGGCCACTGGCATGCTAAACTGTAATGGTGGATCACTACCGTTCAAATTCTTAGGGATATCGGTGGGAGTCAACCCTAAGAGGGAACAACTTTGGAAGCCAGTTATTGATCAGTTCAAGAGGCGGTTGTCAGGTTGGAAGGCAAGGAATATGACTTTTGCTGGGAGGTTGGTATTATTGAACTCTATGTTAACTTCGCTTCCTCTGTACTTTTTATCATTTTATAAGGCTCCCAAGTCAGTGTTGAAGACACTCAAGAGGATGCAACGTACTTTTTTATGGGGTGGTAATGATAGTCAGTCAAAAATTGCATGGGTGAAATGAGAAAAAGTATGTAGACCAAAAGATGATGGAGGGCTAGGAGTGAAGTGTTTGGAGAAATTCAATTTGAGCTTGCTGGCAAAATGGAGGTGGAGAATATTATCAGATGAGGCGACTATTTGGGCACCGTTGTTGAGAAGTCGGTACAGGAAGGTAGAGGGGTTTGTGGTGAGACCCACGTCTTTTGGCCAAACATCGCAGTGGTGGAAAGACATATGGGCCATTGATGGACCAAATGCGACCTTGCCTAGATGGTTCAACATGCGAATTAACAGGACAGTAAGGTCCGGAGGGCGGACGTTATTCTGGGAGCAGAGGTGGCTGGGAGAGACAGCCTTCAGTGCACTTTTCCCTAGATTGTATGCTTTGACAAAGGATAAGTTTATTACTATTAAGGACAGGCGAGATACAGGAGGCCATCTATCATCATGGAAATGGGTTTGGCGGAGGGAGTTGTTCGTCAGGGAGGAGCAATTGCTTCTTGCTTTACAGGAGGCGGTAAGTGAAGTCGTATTGGTCGAGTGGGATTTAGATGTGTGGGGATGGAACTCAGGAGAGGGGGGGATACTCAGTGGCCGAAGGATATAAGGTGTTGAATGAAGGAGTATCTGATTTATGTCGACTCCCAGGATCTACGTAGGTTGTGGAAGAAAAAGTTATCGTCAAAGGTACTGCTGTTCTCCTGGAGATTGCTAAGGGACAGATTACCCACTGTTGAAAACCTGCTAAGGAGAGGGATTCAGGAACCGGTGCTCAATTATGTCTGTGTGTTTTGTAATAATGAGATATAGACTAAGGATCATTTATTTTTACAATGCCCTATCATACAAAGGCTGTGGTATAAAGTTCTCAGATGGGTAGGGGTACAGACACCACTGCCAGAGGATCTGAATCAACTGTTCCTATTATCCTCTGCCTGGGTGGTTAGAACGAGGAAGGAAAAGTACAGGTATGTCTTTTGGACTTCAGTATGTTGGACTATTTGGTTATCAAGGAATGAAGTTATTTTTCAAAGGACCAATGCCGAGTCCCTTGATATGTTAATGTCCATAAAAATGTTATCCTGGCAATGGTTGTTGTACTCTTTTGGTTTTAAGGCAGGGTGGGTATTCTCTGACTGGTGCTTCCAACCGAGATTGTCTATGCTGAATATAAAATAGATTTATAGGTTACGTGGGTATTGTAATACTATATTATTTATACATCAGGTTGAGTTGTGTTTCAACTCCCTATAATAGAATATAATTTTGCTGTTCAAAAAAAAAAAATACCTCGTGTTAAGAATATATTTTTGTTTAAGAAAAACACTTGTAAAAAGTCTTTTATACATTGTAAGTGTGTTGGGTTTAGTAATTAATATTTTAAAAGTAATATATAATTTATTTTAAAATTAATGACAAAAGAAAATTTGTTTTGTTATTATTTTTATTTTACCACAATTATGTTTGTCTATTTTAAAGAAGTTAGTATAAAAAATCTAAAAAAATTCAAATAAACTATATCTTTTAATTGACCTCTTTACGACTTGGTTAAGTTGAGTTAGATTTTAAATATAAATTACACAAAATAATCACAATCCAACTTAAACAATTTTAATTAAACTGACTAGAAAGTTTTATCAAACCACATATATATATATATATATATATATATATATATATATATATATATATATATATATATGAGGTCCATTGGGAAAACCATAAATATTTTGTTTGCCGCAAAGGGGACAAGATATTCTAGGGAGAATCGAATGTTTAAGGGATTTTAGGAATATGACTGAATATTCACTATTCTTTATTTAAGTATTAGATAAAATGGTTTACCATTTTAATTCGTTGAAAACTCAAATCATGATTAGAATGAGTTTAGTGGATCTTTTTGTATATAAAAATAAAAATTACCAAAATGATTTGAACCTATATTATTTACTTAAATAATTTTTCATGTTAATAAATTAATTACTGGGGAATCAATTTTCTGATTTTTTTATGTAAAAAATTATAAGAAATCGGTTGTTAGTGAAAAACGTTTTTTTTAGATTTATTTATTTTAGTTAATTTTTTAAGTTTTTAAATTTATTTTTTATTTATGTATGTGGTTTTAAATTATGAATTTTAATTTTTTTTATTTTATTTTATTATGTATTTTCTATTTACATTTTGTATTTTTTTTATTGTTTTTATTTTTAAAACCTTTGTAATTTAATTTTTAGTTTATATTTTTTAAGTTAAATTTCTTAAAATATTTTTACCAAAATTATTTCAAAATAATTTGAAATATTAAGTATAAAAATTTTAAACTAAAAAATAAATTACAAAAAAATTAAAATAACCAAAAAGATACACAACATAAAATTAAAACATATAAACAAATAAATTACAAATTAAGTTAATAAAATTTTTGAAATCATATTTTAGAAAGATATATGTATATAAAATAAATTAAAAAAATTTCAAAAAACAAATATGAAAAAAGTTTAGTCAAATTTCTAAATATTTTAAAGTTTTTATTTATGTATATTGTTTTAAATCATAAATTTTAAATTAAAATTTTTAAATTTTATTTATTTATTTTTATTGTATTTTATTTTATTATGTGTTTGTTTTTAATTTGTGTATCTTTTATTGTTATTTTAATTTTTTTTAAACACTTTTTAATTTATTTTGCAGTTTATACTTTTTAATTTAAATTTTTAAATATTTTTTATCAAAATAATTTAAAAATAATTTAAAATATTTTCAGTTTATAATTTATTTCTCAGTTTAAAGTTTTAAATATTTTAATTAAATTTTTTAAAATTTTATTGTCAAAATAATTTAAAAATAATTTGAAATACTAGGTTTTAAATTCTTAATTTAAAACTTTAAACTGAAAAATAAATTATAAAGCATTTTAAAAAAATTAAAATAAAAACAAAGACACACAATAAAAAAAATAAAACAAGTAAAAAAAAATACAAATTAACTTAAAAAAAAATTTAATGTGTTTATTTTCTGTTTGAAATAATTTATATTTTATTTTATTTTTTATGAGTTTTATTGTATTTTTTCTGTATTTTATTTTTATATTGGGTATTTTTAGTTATTTTAATTTCTTTAAACAATTTGTAATTTATTTTCAGTTTAATGTTTTTAAATTGATATTTTTAAATCTAATATTTCAAATTATTTTTAAATTTTTTTTCTAAAAAGAACTTAAAAATTTAACTTAAATAAAAAACTGAAAAATAAATTACAAAATGTTTAAAAAAAAATTAACAAGTGAAAAAAGATACACAATGTAAACATAAAACACACAATAAAATAAAATAAAATATTAACTAACTAAATTATCTTAAAAATTCATGATTTAAAAAATATACATAAATAAAAAATAAATTTAAAAATTTTTAAAGTA
Organism: Psophocarpus tetragonolobus; assembly: GCA_037954015.1. Lineage (NCBI taxonomy): Eukaryota > Viridiplantae > Streptophyta > Magnoliopsida > Fabales > Fabaceae > Psophocarpus > Psophocarpus tetragonolobus. The sequence continues at coordinate 35,820,162 of CM075695.1, forward strand.
ATTTAAAATTGTCTAAAAAAATTTTGAAAAAAAAAATTTATAAGAAATTATTTACGCTTTTACGTTAAAAAAAATCACGTTAAGAAATTAGTTTCCTAAAAATCAAATTCTCAACATAAATAATTAAAAAGATTATTTAGGTAAACAATATGGCAAATGTGTCATTTTTGTAATTTTTTTTGTATATATAAAAAAAAAACGATTTCAACTTCATTTGGATAACAAAAAGTTAGGAGTTTATTTAGAAGTTACTAGTTTTTTAAAAAAAACTACTCTAAGTTGTTTAGAGTAGTTTTAAAAAAAAAAAACTACTCCGTGTAGTTTTTTCAAAATATCTTCTGTTTTCAGTTATTATGTAATTTTTTTTACAATTTTACATTTCACTAATTAATGTATTGTCTCCCACTAATTATCTCTCTCCACATGATACAATCTCTCTCATTCATGACTGTAATTATAGTAATTTATAACTTAAATATATAATTATAGAAAATTATAATTTAAATATGTAATTTAAAATTTATATATTTTATTATAGAAGTTATAATTTAAATATATAATATAGTAATTTATAATTTAAATATGAATTTATAATTTGAATATGTAGTTACAATTTAAATTTGTAACTATAGAAATTTATAATTTAAATATATAATTATAATAATTATAATTTAAATTTTAATTATTTAAATTATTAAATATTAATTATTTAAATTATTAAATATTAATTAATATTAATTAATTTGATTATTAAAATATATTAGAATTATATTAAATACCTCATTATTGAAATATAAAAAAATTAAATATTGATTTAATTATTAAAATGTGGTATATTATTTTAAATACCTCATTATTGATATAATGATTAATGATGTTCTTATTTTTCATTTTACAACAATTAATTTTACCAAACATTTATAACTAGTTAATTTTTCAGTCAGCTAACTTTTCAACATTTAATTGATTTTTCACTTCCAGTTAGTTTTGTCAAAACACACCCTAAATATGATTTATGCATATGCTTAACTTTCATCCATATAAACTACTTTCTCTTCCTATTTATTATGTTCTAACGTAATTTAATCATAATCTAAAAATTTTAAACTATTTTATTATAAAATCAATAAATTAATTATAAATAATGTTCTTATCAAAATTTGGTGAACTTGTAGTCTCTTAGTTCTTGGGAATCAGGAGTCCAAAGTGACAGGTGGATACCTACAAAAGAGACTCTGATGCCCAAGTCAGTGTTGGGATTCGAGTAAGAGATTCAGTGTGTAAAGAATATCGTACATGCGATGAGATTGATCCCTCATTTTAGGGAAGTTTTTCCATACATTTGTTCCTGGTTAACTTTTTTTGAGTGTTGACCCTTGTCATCTTGGTACTATGAGGAGGACTCAGATTGTGCCAATTACTGAGGTATTGGTCTCGGGCACATCGAGAAAAAGGTGGTAGTCTGGTTTGCATCGATGACCGAGGTTACAGATGCGAGATTGGTCAGTGCTACGAAGGTTGAGGTTGATGTGCGAGGGGAGGGTTACACATGCTCCCTAGCCTTCGAGATCAACCGACTAGTAAGAGTAATGAAGATGCTAAACAATAAGATACAGGTTAGGTGGGAGTTGGTGACGGGGGGTACACATGTTGCAAGAGGAATGACGAGTAGGTTTTTAATAATGTGACGTTTGGGTTTCAAAGTGACAGTTGAGGTTTTTTGTGTGTGTGGGAAGTTATAAGTTGCGTGTCTTTTGACCTTTTAAATGTTCAAGTTGCCATTTTTGTTCTGGGCGGTTGAGCTTCCATGTGTGAATCCTTGGTGGTCTTTGAGTTATTTCTCTGGTGCAAATGATTTGCTTGTGATGCCATTGTTCTTGGTATATTACTAGTTTCTTTCTTTCCTTTTTGTCCTGGTCTTAGGATGTATAGTTTTGGGGGAGATTCTAGTATTCTGGGTAGTGATAGCGATAGGTCATTCGTGGGTTGTCGTTACCCGATAGTGGAACGTGAAGTGGATGGTATGAGCAGGGGTTTGTCTGTGATGCACTCTTTGGATTCTCTAGGGCTATTGGATGACAAGGAGTTCGCTAAGTTGATGGAGGACCCGTTCCACGTGTTAGAGGAGAGTGTTGGTGGAATTGCTGTTGGTTGTCGTGGACCTTGTGTCTTCCAGTGTGGAGGGTGATGCGGAGGGCCCTAATGATGTGCTGCTTTCATCTAAGGGTGCGACACCAAAGGCAGTTGCCTCTAGGGATCGTCACAAGTGACGTTGCATGCTTGTGATGGACGATGAGACTGCATAGGAAGAAGTTGCTGAGGAGGCCCCTAATGTGGTTAGGGAGAGCCCACACGGGACAATTGTTGTGCAGGGTGGGGGACCTGTTGGGCGTATGAAGAAGAAGGGGCAAAAAAGTAAACCAATGTACCTCACAGTAGTAAAGGTCGAGCTCGAGTGGGTCGTCAAGGAGGTGGGGATGTACTTGTGTGTGTCGAGCACTTCAGGCTTGCCAATGTGTGTGTCGAGCACTTTAGACATGCCAATGTGTGTTTTCCCTTCTCGAATTTTCAATGCGAGGTATTAGTGGCTCTAAACGTGGTGCCCTCGCAGCTGCACCCCAACAGTTGGGGCTTCATGCGAGAGTTCGAGATCTTGTGTGGTCTTTTGGGTATAATGTTGGTCACGAATAAGTTTCTCTATTTCTATTGGGTGAAGGGTGCCGAGGATCCTAAGGTGGGGTAAATCTCCTTGTCTGGCTATCAAGCTGATACCTTGTTCAGACTCCTCAATAACTTGTGGAAGAGTTTTTTAAGTTTAATTTTTTTAGGGTTCGAGCAAACCCGCAGTATGAGGATTAGAAGAAGTTCATTTTTAAAGAGGACGGGGTTAGTACTCCGTTCCCCCTTTACTGACAAGAGAAACCAAGTCGGTTCAAATCACGGTTTGATGACATGTTGTCGATGAAGGATCTTCAAGATATTGCTATAATTAATCAGTTTCCTCGACGGATGGATATAAAAGTTGTGTTGGACCTAAAATATGTGGTTGACGTAGATAAAGATTTCAGTAGTGAGTGTCCTAGATTTTCTTTCCTCTTGTTGGAGTTGTGATAATTGAATAATAATATAAAATATTGTTGATTGTTTTTTAAATCACTTCTAGCAAGTGTACCAGTCATATGTAATATCTAATAAATATATTAGTTGGTCTCTTCAGAGACTTGGAAGATAATTTAAAATTTCAATTATTTTTTTAAAAAACCTTTACAAGATTTTACATTTAAACAAAGAAAACAAAATAATTTAAATTGAGTTATAAAAATAAATAATATAGAAATTATGTTTTTATAATTTTTAATGAAATTTAAAATAATTGCCATAAATTTTTATATAAAATAAACACTTATAAAATCCTTTACACTATTTTTCTCATTTATTATCGTTAACCACCTAAAATTGACGTCTTCGGTTATAACGACAAAATTTTACACCATTTGACCTCCAATATTTTCTTTCGTTTGAAAACCTTTATAGCGACCATTCACTTGAAATGCTATCTCTCAATGGCTGTAGCAAGTTTCCTTTCACATGCAGACAAACATCAATAATGAGCATTTTTAATAATGAGATTCCGAATGTTAAGCAGATTGTGGGATTCAACATGTCATTCTATGCATGATTACTCCACTCAACCTATTGCAAAATTGTGTGAAGGAATTAGTGGGTGATAGCAATATACGAATTACAAAGTAAGCAAAACTGAAAAGAATATGTGGCTGTGTGATGTTGGAAAGTGGATAACATTAGCAGCAAAACAAAATAATTCATGGCTCTTATTGTTTTCTTATATCTGGTTAGCATTTGACAAAAGAGTGTTGAGTACCGTACTTGTTTTTCAGTGTTAATCTCATTATGTATCCTTTTGATTGTCAATAAAATAAAATAAAATCTCATCATGTATTGGGTACAGTACCCCTTGCATCTGATTAACGTGTGTATCTATATATATATATATATATATATATATGTCTTTCTTTATTCAATTCGCAACATTAAAATTTATCTCAAACTAACTATTGCAACCAAAAGTCAAGGGACGCAGGTAAATATTGAATCAGTTTTTCATTAAGAATCGGTAATAATATTATATTATAACTATATTAAAATTAACATCAAATGTAGCTAAATTTGAAAATAAAATATTTTAATTTAGATTAAATAGGGTATTTAAAACAATAAAATAAAATAATAGAATAGAATAGAATAGGTGTAGTTATGGTAATATACAAATTTAGTCATTTATCTTAAAGTTTATGTAAACTAAATACTTTCATTTATTTTAATTATTAAAAAAATTATGTATTTTATGCATATGAAAATTTATTATACATGGAACTGAATTTTATATTATTTGTACATGGTATAAATATTCATACAATTCTGAATGACTTAATTATCATTTTGGTATTATATAAATATATTAAAATCATATAATATATATTTCTAATAATATATATAATTATAATTATAATTATTTTAAAAAAATTAAAATAGATTTATTTTCAAAGTACTCTTTTTAATTTTTTTATAAATTTTCATGAAAGAAAATAATAATAATTTTGTAAAAGAGGCATAGAAAAAGTATGTATAAGAAAAGAAGTAACAAAAAATGCACTATATGACAAATAGCAAAAACTTTTAAATTTAACATGTTTTAACAGTGTGTAGAAAAAGCCAGACTTCACACATGCAAATGGAATGCAGGACAAAAACTTTTCTTTCATCTATTTATAAATGTATATGCTATTTCATTTGATTGGAAAGTAGTTTTTATAATTTGTAAATATTTATAAACTAAAGGCCAAAATTTAAAATAATAAGATGACAAACAGGTGTTAACTAGAGCTGCATGGGCATTGGTGGATGTGGTGGTGAAGTTGGAAACAACACGTTCCGATCCAATCAATCTGCCACGTGTGTTAATACCAAACACTGCCTTCGATATGAACCACACAATTACTACAACTTCATACATATCAGTTACGAGGGTCAGTCAGGTCAACACGTGTGGTAGGTGGTAACTGGATATTCAATTCAATAATTTTAAGTAGAGAGAGTCTATTGTCGTCTTTTTCATACTTTTTTTTAATTAATCATTTATAACTTTTTTTTATTTTTTTTATAAAATTTTAATTGATATATATTGTCAGTATAAGAAATTTTTACACTGAAAATCAATTATGATTTTTCTTGAAGTAATAACGGATAAAATAAATAAATTTACCATAAAAAAAGAATTTTGATTGAATATCAGTTAAAAATTTTTATAAAAAAGGAAATTTTTATGTTTTTGAATCTACAGCGATCTATAATTTTTTTCTTATTTACTTTTTTTTTCTGTTAAAAATATAAATAAATAATACTTATTTTAATTTATTAAAAAGGATAAAAATAAAATTTATAATTTGATTAGTTAAAAAAAAATCAAATACCTTTTAAATTATAAAAGTGACGGTAGAATTTGCCTTTTAAGTAAACTGCACAAACACATTTATTTTCATGTTTGTTAGTTGTTACAATTGCGAATTTTTTTGTTTTAAGAAATATATAAATAAAAATATTTATTTACATCTTTGTTATATATAGATATTATAATTTAATTTTGAAATAGTTTGCAAATTTCAAAAGGAAAGTTCATCTCATTTAAAAATTTCGAATATGATGAAATATATTGTTTGCAGGAGAAATTTCAGGAGAATTTGAAACTCTAATTATTTTTAAAGCATTTTGATTATTTAAAATGGTAGATCACTGAAAAAAAATAAATTAAAATTGTATAATTTCAAAATTTTTTAAAAAATTAAAAATTTGAAAATTTTTAAATATACTTTTCTTTTACTGAAATCGATTAGTATTGTTTTTTTGCTTGATATCAGTTAAAATTTTTTTAACTAACATTCACCAAATTATTTTTCGGTTGATGTTGACTAGAGTTAATTTTTGACTAATTTTTATCAATATTTTTTAAGAACATGTCGCTTAGATTTTTTTTTTTTAATGTTGATTGAAATTGTCTCTTAGCATGTAGAACTCTGCAGCATGAAGTTTAATACTTTGTGTTACTCAATTGTACTATGGTAGGTGTATTGATGACTAAATTTAAATTTCACATTTTTGTTAGCAAACCACGATGTTGTGGGAGTTGCATGTGAGGTAATTGAGTTCTAGCGTGTTAGCCACAATATTGTGGTCTATTTGACACACCTATGAAAGTATGACATGTGGATCTCCAAAGGCATTAGACATAGAACTATGACTTATACCATAATGGTATTGTAAGGGGTGAATTGATGACCAAATTTAGGTTTACTCTCTTGTGGTTGATTTCATCTTATTGGAGTTGAGTATGAAATATACAAAGCTTCGATGAACCATCCATGACACTAAAATATTCCACAGCACTATGGTAAATGTGTTGAAACGCGTTTGTGTTACATGCAGAGCTCTAGAGTGTTAACTAGCCTATCCAAAGTAGTATGGGAGGTATGTTGATGACATGATTTGGGTCTATAATATTGTGGTAAATCCCACTTTAAAATACTGAATCCAAATAAAAAAATAAAATTTAATAAATTTGAATTATCTTATCCAAACAAAATATTTGAAAATAAAGTCATTTGAATTAAAAATATTTCAAATTGAACGTATTTCAAATTTCTTGTATTTATAAAATTTTCCGTCCAACACAATGAAGAAGTTTTTAGAAGTAAAATATTCTTTCAATTTTTTTTTTGATAAAAAATATTAGTTACTATTCCTCTAATATTATGAAACGTTATTTGATTAAATTTCTTATCTTTTAAAATTTTATATATTGTTAATAATGGTTTTAAGGTTTAATTTGATACATTTAGCAGATATATCTAACAATAGCCTTTTAGACTTTGATTTATTTTGCAGCTTGTGCCGAAAGCCCAAGGAACTCCAAAATTCCTACACTGCACTCATGGGTTTATTTCTCGGCTTTCAGTCGGTTTCTCTTCTCCAAATCCAAAGCCATATTTATTCCATGAACACTTTTTAATTGCACATTGGCAGTTATTTTTTATATCTCATTTCCTATTTATACACGCTCAATATTTATAATTCTCTACAAAATCTTAAAAGATTCTCATCAATTTTTACTTTTAATTTTTTCACAAAACATCACTCAATTTCATAATTACATGCGTACATTTATTAACCTTTTTGAAAGATTACACTCAAATTACTTTCTCTTAGAACATATTATATATATATATATTTATTTATTTACATCTCTATTTTTAAGAACATCTTCTATTATATATGTTTGAAGAGAGTTAAACTGCTTTTTTAATAAAGTGGGTAAGGATATGTATATAACCGTGAAACTAAATAATGCTTTGACAAAAAATTTAAGAAAATAAAAGAGGTAAAAATGTTTTAAGATTTTATAAAAAATTATAAATATTGAGATATTGCAAATAGCAAAATAAGGAATGCTAAAAAAAAATTGTCTTGTACATTTCTTCCACTCAACAATAATTAAATCCCATTTGGGAAACTTTTATTTGTCTGGAGCACAATACTTAGGCCATTTCTGGGAGCAAGCCCAACTTTAAAGGAATTAAAAAATTGTGTTGGTCCTAGTGACGGAAATGGGTTTAATGGGTTTTATGTGCCGCATCTAAAGTTTTCAAGGAAAACCACTGTAACAGTTAGAAATAGTCAAAACAAAGTGTCGTTAAATAAATAAAATTATTCACTTAAAATGTTTTTTTATTTTCAAAATACAAGGAAACAAATTTATTTACTTAATTTTTTTTTATAATATAGACAAAAGAAGTTCCTTCAAAGACCTAACATCTTGCGTAGAAACTAGAAGCAGATAGATTGTCAATAAGAAACAATCTTTAGAAAAGAGAAATACTCCAAAAAGATAATATTGGTTGCACATTTTGTAATAAGGCTTTGGAAACAGGTCAACAAATATTCTTTAACTTTTTTTTTTCTAACCAAGTTTGGTCTAAATTATGTAATTGGTGGGGGCTATCCACGTCGTTACATAATATGATCCGAAACTACTATAGTTAGTTCATGAGACTAATTAGTTGCTCAAAGGAGTTGAAATGATTATTTTCTCTTATTTGGTTAAGTGAGAATTTAAAAAATTTGAAAATACAAAAATGATAAAATTTTCAAGAATAACCTAGTTGGGGATATAATTTCAGCAATTCAATTGAAAACATGGAGTTTGTACCATGCTCTGACATTCTACTCTTATGCTGAAGAGTGATGAATCCTATATTTCATATAAGTTAATACATTCTATATGAGTATTTTTTTTTTACTAAAATGATGTATTTTAGTTGTCAGACATATCTTATGTGTTTTTATGAACAGTGAGAATTGAAATATTAAAGTATAGTTCTACACTACAGGGATATGTTTTAATTTATTTACTTAGATGTGAACTTGTCAATCAAATCACTCATGTAGAAGGGAGTGATGTGGTGTCGAAAGCCTGGTTAGGTTAATTTGAACTTTCAAATTCAAAACACACTCCGTGTCTGTTTATTAATTTATATGTTATTCAGCTTGAATTCTTTTTCCCCATAATTGAAGAAGCATCACACCGTGGGTCCTGCTTGCCAAATATTGACCCATAGTTTCTCTTAATATATATAGTATTTTTTAAGTCGCTTTAGTTACTTTTAGAACTATTCATTGGTCGTCTCTGCTTTCTAAATTTGATTTGCTTCACTCAAAATATTTACCCTCCATTTCACATACTATACGTCTTTGTAGATTCATTGCATATATATATATCACAAACTATGTATTTTATAATGTCCTAATTAAGTTATATGTATAATTTCAATCACACATATACACTCATGGTATATCTTGTTGTTTAAGTTCGATTATTTTATAATGTCTTAATTAATTGAGTTATATGTAAACTACGAATTTTGACTAAATCACTGAAATAACTTTTAAATGTCATTCTAATAACAGAAATCGTGTCAATAATATCAGGTCAGCTATCTTATCTTTAGACAAAGGGTCGCACGTGAAGTTTTACATTCCATATATTCCATCCAGAAACTTTGAACATGATTGTCCTTCCTTCCCGTTTGTGTTTTGTTGTTACATCAATTTACTTTTAAGTTTTGCTTAGTACAATTTCAATATGTAGATGCACCAAATTAATATCTCAAGATTAAATTTAAATTAAAATATGATACAAATCAAGCCAAGATGAATAAAACTAAAAGAAACTACAAAGAGCAGACACAGTACTAGTTTCAGATTCAGACCAGACCACATTCTGGCAACCTAAAACGAACTGTCACTGCAAATGGGCCATCTGAATGAACTAGTCTTCCTTCAATTAATAATGCATTAAAGAATAGAATAAAAAAAGAGTATAGGAGAATTTAACAACATAAACATAGCTTTATTGTTACTAGTTAGCAGGAATTAATTAATTCGTTATGAGTGTGAAGATATTATATATTTCACATAAAATAAAGTTCTGTACTCTCTTTTCATATCCAATATCCACCACAAGCTAAAGCTAAAGCTAACGTAATTGATCATCAAAGAGGTGGGAGTCTTTGTAGTCAATAAAATGAACTATATAACAAAAATACATCATAATAGAGAAATTAATTATATTCATGGCATGTACAACTTGTTGCCACACTTGCATCTCCATGCCTCCGGGTAGTACTCGGCGGTCACCGGAGTTCCCGGCGGCACCGGTACGTGAACTGGTTTGCACGGTGTACATTTGCCACACTTGGAGGTGCACCGCGGCGGCGATGACCCTGGTCCACCTAGAATCCTCCTCGGCCACTCCCTTGATGAAATCTCTATTTTACCTCTTGACACCATGCCTTCTCCAATTTTTCCCTTCACTTCCTGCCCAACAATCATCAATCATAAAATAAGATAACTATAACAATAATGTCCCCCTTTCTTTTCATCCAACATCAATCAATTTTAATATAATCAAACAATGCAAATAAATAATAATAATTATCTTTACGTATTTTCATGTAAACTAAGACCTAGAGACTAATCTCTATGATATCGTCTTCTATTTTCAAATTTAACTTCTCTTAATGAATCTATTTTCATATACATAACTGAAATTGAAGCTCCGATCTCATAGTTAGTCTTAAATTAAGATAACTGTAGTAACCATCCCCTTTCTTTTGGTCCAACATTAATAATTTCTAATATTATATATAAAATTCAACTATTCATAAAATAACAACAACAATAACTTCAAAAAAAACAACTTGATGTTTGTTTGAATAAATTCAGAACATTTTCGACAGAGAGTTAAATATTAAGTACAGAATTGTTCATAAAAATTGAAACCAAACCTTAACATATAATAATAAAAAGTGGATTATTATATTGTTGAAGTTGAAGCACGCTTTTAGCATGACTTGGTTGTGATAATGTGGGGTTTGATCCAAGTCAGCGAAATATGCACAAGACGAGGCTAACATGCACCATCATGTTCATGAGCATGATAGAAGGAACTCTTGTTATGTTTGCGGTAAAAGCACTGAGCCTTGCACACCACACCGTACGCGCACGTTACCGTCACTCGTGTGTGGTGTGGCTGTGAGAAAACAAACACGACAGCTAATTCTCCTGCCTGATTCTAACGTGCGCCAGTTGTGTTAGGGCGCTGAACATTATTGAATAATGGGCTAATGCTAATGGGTCAGTAATAGCCAGAAAACATTTCCTACGTTCACCTTTTCTCACATTCGTTAATGTTCATCGTTGGATGAAACACCGGACAATTTTGTGTTTGAACGTGTCTTTTATATTCACCGTGTGATTTCCATCCAACGGTTGTGATTGATGAGTTGGTGAGTTCCATGAGCGCAGAGAATAAGAGGATGAAACAAATGGGGTGGCAGATCACGTGTGTTTCGTAATCACGGTGGAGTCCATGCATCTGACGGCTCACATGCATTGAAGTGGGTCCCACAACACCCCTGCACCTATTTTGGCGCATGTTAGCCACTATCAGTTTGTGTCTGAGGCCAAAGCCAAAGGGTGTGTGTGATTTTGGAGACTGTCACCATCAAACCTTGTTCCAGTTAGTTGCATATCACACTCTCACAACAACCACAGCCATGCTCTCAATTTCTTTTTGAGATTATAATTATCTTCACAAAATTAATTGAGAAGTGGTGTCTAAAATTTAATAGTGTTCACCATGGAATAGTTGGAGTTAGACCTAGGTAGGTTAATTAAATAGATGCTACTACATGTAATAAGTGAAAGGTCATAGATAAAATATAATGGAGTTACATCATGTGTATGGACAAAGAATAGGACCAGGCTATACCTGAAAATTAATATCAGCTTTGGCATTCAAGGGACACCTAGTATCTGCAATGTAGAAAAGAACAATTAGATAGATGGAGATGTTATAAATTTATGACAACATGGGGTTGAATAGAATTTGAGAGGTGAGAAACTTATATTTGAAATGTCAGAGTAATTAATAAGGGCATGTGTGGAAGAATTGCATACCTAAACATGGAATGGCGGAGGCAGTAACACTTGTCGTGTTGAAGATCAGGGTGGAAATTGAGAGCATGAAAAAGAATAAGAGACTAGAAAGATGGGTTTTGTTCAAAAGGGTAGGAGTATTTCTGTTCCTCTCCATGAACAAGAAGAAAATTTCTTCACTACAACAGCAACACTGGGATGGTTGCAGATATAAAAGGGCACGCACAAACACAAACACACTCGCTCTTTTGACCCTATGAAGAGTAGTGTTTGAAGCTATGAGCCAATAATAGGGTTTGCAACATCAGGGTTTGAACGTTCCATGCAAATAAGAGCTAAACAAATACCTAACACTTAGCCCATTTGTCTAAGGTAGACAAAGTGACACCCTTTTTCAGCTCTCACACCACTTTTATTTTGTCTCAGTGCAGAGCAGTGTGTAATAATAAAGGTGTAGGAAGCCAGAGAGAGTAGAAAATTTGGATGGCGTGGTACGGGTTATCTGATGGGTTGTGTGTTGTGGCAGAGTTTTTATGAACAGTACTTAATAAAGAGGTTAAAAAGAAAAATGAGAAGAAGAAAAACAAAGGTGAATCTATAAAGATCATCACTTCCTAAGCTTTACCATGTTTAGGTCTCGGATTCTCTTGCAGGCTTTCTCCTCTGTCTTTCAACGATTCCCAAACCCAGAAAAGCTAAAGCAACCCCAACCCTTCACTCTGATGCTTCCTGCTCTCACCACTCACTCTGTTTTCCTCTGCCTTTTCTCCTTCTGTATATAGTTTTTGTTCTCCAAGAAAAACTTGGGGCAACCCTCTTAAATTTTAACCACCTTCGGTTTTTAACTGCATCTTCCATTCTCTTTTATACTGTCATCTCATTAATAATACTTCTTGTTCTCTATGTAATGTCAAGATACTATAATTATTGGTGCCACAGTTTGGTATTTAGATACATTATTATAACCACTAATCTCTTTCTTAAAGGACACAAATTATCTTTAAGCAGGCTTTCTTTATTTTTTATACTGTCATCTCATTTGTATGGTTCTCTTGTTTTCAAATATTATTAATGGTATGATAGTAGTACTACGAAGTTCTGGTTAATTTTTATTTGGCACATTCATTTTTTTTTAAATTAAAAACTGAAATTGATTAGGATCATTTAGTTTCAGACTATGTAATATATTTTTTCAACAGACTGTTCTTAATATATTAATTACTGTTAAAATTCATTAGAAATTACAGGAATGAGTTTATTTTAAATTTATAGAGAAGTACGTATACTTGGGTAAATTTCAGTCAATTTTACTAAATAATAAAAAAATATTTAACAAAGTGTGTTGTTATTTGTTGATATTTAAAATAATTGGTTAAAAGGCTGAAGAAAACTATAATTTAAACTGCAGCTGAGCTTCAATTCTCAACTCCCCCGTTGAGATATGGAGAGAAAGCGTTGGAATATCTTGGTACTTGCATTAAAGATTCATTATGTACTTAATAATTCACATAAATACAATATTTTGGTTCACCATACTTCCACTTGGACTTTTTGGGAATGGAAAAAAGTACAAGATGTTGAAAATGTACTGCACATCTGGTTACATTAATATGCTCTAGCAGCTAGGTACCTTAGAATGTGGGCCAGCTCTCACACGGAGGAACCACCCATGTAATTACAAGAATAGCCTCTGCTGTTGCACGTGTGAGCATGATGGGTAGTTGTTAGGGACTGAGACCAGAGGAACACTCAAGCCATTGATATCTGACCAATATGAGACATAAGAGAAAACGATGTCATCGGCTTTGGTCAAAATGACTGTTTAAAAAGTCCATCAATTTGCTCAGATTCCAAAAGCAAAAGGGTATAGACAAATATTGTGTAAGAAAATGGTGTATTCTTTGACAGATCCATCTATGTTCTCTATGGCCTCAGTTCCCATTAGTGCAAACCAATGTTGCATTGGTGCTCTAGGGTCTTCAATTTCAACTGCATAGTACCAATAATTGGACTTAATTTTTGCGACTTTCTTTTTACAAGTTTCAAGCCGATTTTATGGGATGTCCATTTTGGATTGGATTTTCTACGCTACTTTAAAGTTTATCCTTCTTAATTTGGCATTTCCCTTTCTTTGGTAAGTCTTGGTTGATGCAGATCTGTTGAATTTCTTAACCTTTAAGGGTTTGAATTATTCTGATTTCAATGCTAATTTTATGACAGGTAGGTGAGTTTGGAGCAATTAATAGGGCAGCTAAAGACATGTTTGAAATTTGAAAATTAGCAGTGTGTCCAAACCTAGTGTAGTGTCCACACCTGAATAAAGAGGGCATATTGCCCCTGGAGGATGAAGTTTCACATGACCATATCTTTGTTCTCAACTTCTCAATTTTAAGATGATTATGTCTTGGTCGGTTACAGCTTACCATTTACTACAATTCACCACACAGCTATTCAGAGATCACATGTAGCAATATTTTATTCCTTTCCCTTCATTCAGCAGAGATATTGAATTCCAAAGCTGTGGTGTGGAAACTATTTGAAACCCAGGGCCCTCGGCAGGTTCACTTTCCTTCAAAAATAACATGTACTGCTAACTATATTTATCATCTATCACAATCCATATTTAATACCAGTTCAACCAAAACACCATTATAAACTAATTAACACTCCCTCACAGTGTATTTCATGTTGGAAAATATTACTTAGACATAAAAAAGGATCAATAAAAAATTGATTCTTGATATATGCCATATGTAAGAAACAAAATAAGTGATAGATGTAACTATATACTATGTCACGTACGAGCATCCACATAGTGAAACTGTTTTAGATTAAGCCATACAAAAGCTGTAGAAGATACGATGTGTCTTGTGTTTGTACGAATGAGAACTTGAAGATGCCTCACACCAGTCCATCAAACTGTTTCAAAATCAATTGTGTTTCAACTTTGAAGTTGGGTAAAATGTAAATTACACATGCATTATCCTTAAACTTGCTTTGTCCACTGATTTTATTTCTGCACAATAACATAATGGGATGTTTAATGCTTTGATTGTTTTTTTTTTTTTTTCATATAGGAATCAAACACATGTCCTGTTCAATCAAGTGAGTAAAAACCTCATAAACATGCATTGATAGATTAAATATAGCTTGTAGGATGAAATATTAAAAAAGTATAAATTAAGAAATATTTAAAAAATTAATTTAATTAATCAAAGATATTTTATTAATTAAGAAATCAATAGATGTAAAAGTTAATCATTTTCATTAAGAAATTAATTTGATTTAACATTAAATTTCAGATAAGGTGTTTGTAAACTGAAGAAAACACATAATAACCTTTAGAATGAATAAAAAGATGAGAGTTTTCTACTCTAAAAATCAGGACTCAAATGTTGAACTCATCACTTTTAAAATGCGTGAGTTCAGGAACTTCAAGTTGTTTTTGTTTTTAAGAAATCGGAAACCTCAAGTTATGTTTATTATGTATAGATACGACCGAAAGGAAAGGATAGAAAAAAAAATTAATCAAATGTTTTGGTTTTGATATTTATGTCACTTCATATTTCGATTCAAATATATAACTATTTAGGATAGTTCTTCTGTTCACTTTTGTGGGGACCTATCTTATTGGTACAAAATTTTATTTTGTGCAATGTTATTGTGTATATGTTGCACATTTAAAGTCTATGGAAATATTAATATAAAAAAGTCTCTGGAAAATATTTAATTTTAATTTTAAATCCTTTTAAATTATTTATTAGTTTTATTTTATAAATTTTAATATTTAAAAAGAATATTTATCGTTACTTATTGTGAAGGGAAGATTTAAGAAAAACACACACAAACAAGGAAGAAAGATGATAAAAAATAATTGTTTTTAAATTGTGAGAATTACAATGATGATATAGAACTCACAATTTCCACCCTTGTTAGTTACAGAACATCCTATGTATACAGAAGGGAATGAAATGCTAGCTCATAATGTTGGACAAAATTGGACTTGACTAAATTGAATATACTGTTGAAATATTATACATGATTAAATAAAATATGGCCACATTTAATGTTATCATTATTATTATTATCACAAATTTATCATTATTACTGTAACTACCACTACAAAAAGAATTATGTGATGATATGCCAATAGGAATGATAATAAGATAGTGATTATGATGATGCCATTAATAGTGATAATCACAGACATGATAATTGTCATTAATATCATTGTTATTGTTAACATTACTAACATTCTTTCTATCATGATAGTGATCTAGTTACGAATATGGTGTCAACATTAACAAGGAATATTAATGGTATTAATAACAACAATCATGATGGTTATAGTAATACAAAAACATTTCTATTTATCTTTAATGAGGATAGTGATAGTATTTCATCAAGGTAGTCTAACTGAGTTAGTTAAGAGTAGGATGCGTGAGTTATTGAAAACTTTGATATTATCTTTAACTCCTAGGAGGATTAACAAAAAACAAAAAAATACAAAAATATTTCTATCTATCCTTAATAACTTTAAAAGGTTAATAAACATTTTAGGTATAAATACAATATTTTCTTCTCTCATGACAATTGAATGAGATGCGAAAAGTTAGTTTCTAAATTATTTTAAGTTTAAGTTTTTTTTTTATTTTTTAAAATATTAAAAGATATTTTCAAAATACTAAAAACTAATCAAATATATTTTTTAATATATTCAGAAATATCATTCCCATTTTATATTTACGAAAATAACATTTTAAGAATAAAAGATGCGTCAAATAATCTCCCGTGTAACAATTGAGTTTAATCATACAAAATCTCCGTAATTAACCATCGAATAGACAAACCATATTAACAACCCTAAAAGTACATACGGTAGCTAATAGCTATCTGTCTTTTTTTTAAAACTTTATTGTATGTCCTTTTCGTTAATTTTCCTAATTTCTTACGCTAAAGAGCTATACTAGTACAATGTAAAAAAATGTTAAATATAGTTTCATTAAACTAAAAAGTTGTAACTGTATATTTACATAATTACATTTGAGTTTCAAAATATAGTTTTGCAAAACTTATAGTTATTTCTAAAAATATTTCTAATTTTATTAGAAACATAGAAATAGTTAAAATGTGTTTGATTCCATATCCAAAGCTCAAAACTTCAAAAACTTGGATATCATCAGAAGCTATTGAGAGTAACTTTTTTGTCCTGAACCTTTTTTTAAAAAAAAAAGAAAATGAATTTTATCATAAGATAGGATAGACGAGGTCAATAACGTAAGATACGCTAGAACACAAAATATAACTTTTGTCTTCAAACATGCTATTACATTTATCTTTTTCCCCGCGTAACTAAGTTGGCGGAAACTATCTAACGGGCTGTTTTGAAAATGTATACCTCTACAGATGTTTTATTAAGGGACTTTGGTACAAGGGTATATAAAAACTATACGTATTTATCATTAAATTTGAAGTTTCTATTAAACGCAGGGTCATAAACAAGGTTTTCCAGTCACACGAATGTTCTAATTTAACCAAATTGAGGTCTAGATTCTTTCTGTTGTGAAAACAGATATCAATGATTTCAAATTCAAATTATGGTTATGGTCTAAGGATAGCTTAATTGGTAGATACACGCATTCGTGCATGATGATAACGACAATTGCGTAAACATGTATGCTATTATTAGAAACAACCATTGTGGATCAAGATAACGATCGATAAGTGGCTGTTCTAGTGGATGTTGATTTCGATATATTGTGATCAATTAATTCTTGTTCTGTTGACCATAATTTATAACCATACATACACAAGAAGATAGAATTTTAATCAGTGATCCTCAAAAGTTTTGGTTGAGAATGACTGGCTTGTCCGTTAACATAAATGAAATCAATTCCCTTAATTTAGACAAGCTAACAAATTAATTATTAACCATAAAAAGTTGTCTTAGTTGTAGAATTTCCACACCGTTTAAAAACTAACGAATTATATCTATCTATATATATATATATGAGAGCAATATTTCAGATAATATTTCATATTTTTTTGTTTAAAGAAAGGGTGATATAGTAACAAAAATAAAAAAAGAGCGGAAAGTACTACTAAAATCAAAGTTAGGGATGATAATAATATTTATTTTACTCTCATCCTGTTCTCCTTTTATCCTTTTATGTTTAACAAAATTTTATATATATATATATAATATGTTACATATTTGTATATAAATTCAAACTTTGTAAATCATTAAAATTAAAATATAGTTAATAACTTAATATATAATTTATTTAATTAATAAGTAAATAAATATAATTAATAAATTATAAATAAATTAAATTTAAATTATAAAAAATAATATAACAGAATACCTATAAATAATTCTCGAACTTGAAAATATTAAATAGAGATGAGGATAAAAATTAAGATTTCATACCTATTTCTTACGTGGATGTCATTCTTAATAAAAGCTAACTTACAATTCACATCTTTAGTTTAACCAAATAAACTGTCTTAAGGGCACAATTTGTCGTATGATGAAGGAACTTGATTTTTTTTAATACATTATTTTGGTTACTACTACATTTATTTGCCTACAACTGATCAAGCATCATGGGTTTGTTGTTGTACATTAGAATTTGTCAATTTAAAAGTACCAATATATATTAATGTGTCCGTGCACTTAAATTCAATTAGGTATACGAAATGAAGACAAGAATCCAAAGAAGGTAAATCCAGAACAAGATGACCCATACGTGATGGAAGAAAGGAATGGACAAGTCGGTGGTGGATCTCTTTTTAGATTTTAATATACAATATATAATACGTAGACAAAACATAATATATACATACTGCAGGTTTTATATGTGTATATATATTCCCTTATCCATGCTTATGATGAATGAAACAAGTTTTGTTGCAGCGTGAGAGTGAGAGATGGTATCTAGAAAATAATATAGGATGGTTTGTAACATAGTTGTATCCATCATGTTATGAAGTATGAAGCATGGTCCATGAATGCATGCCTATGCCCCTTCTGAATTTCTCTCTCAATCTCTTTCACTTCAAGGCCCTCTCTAAACAGATATCACTGTCTCAGCAGTTTCCATCGAATCGTATATACTTTTGAAGCTCGAAATTGATCGTTGTCCCACCATACCTAGAGCCTTGATAGTGATATGGGAAATGTGCAGGTCTCAATTATTCATCTTTGAATAAAGCTGACACTTTCCCTCTTCTTTCTTTTTCCCTCAATTTCTTTGATTTTGACACAAGAATCCTTCTCTGATCTCTTTCTCTGTCATGTGCCACCATTTTATTTACCCCCTTCATTTCTCTAGCAAATTAATGGATATGTCTCTTCAAGTTCAACTCGTCTCCACCCATGTTTATTTTTAAGCAAAATTACATTTTTTGTCCACATCTAAACTATCTACACTCTCTCTAGATACATTAACTACATAGGATGATTAATTTCCATGCCAATATTATTCTTTTTCTTTTTCTTTTTATAATTATTGACTTCCATTTTAATTAACCTTTAAAGGTGTTTTACTCATATATCTTTGAGCAATTTATTTTGTAAATGAATTAACAACCAGGGATTGAATATTCCATGTGAAATCTGGTATGTCCATACCTACAAATTTTGGGGAACGTAAGCAACACTTAGCTCAACGCTCCGCTGGCTAGTCAATTCTCATACAGTACTTCGTTGCATACATGGATAAGAAGCTAGATGAATACTGCTACAGTGATTGTACATTAGCTTTAAGAATAAATCATAGAGTTAGTACTTTTTTTTGTTTCAAAATAAGTGTAAGAAAAAAGATTGTCATAGAATATGGGTTACCAATATTTTTTTTTTACTAATACATTTTTGTCAATATTACTTTAGCTTTTTAATTTAATGTTTTTTAATTTAATATTATTAAATTGGTGTAACTAAGAAAGTTATTAAACTTTATCATTTTAAGAAAATTTGATTATATGGGTATGATTAAATTAAAACTACTATGGTATTTTTCTGAATGAAAAAATTACTTATTATTGTAAGTAGCAGAGTAGGTAATAAATACATCTTTAAAATAAATTAATATTAAATTAAACTTTGAGAAACTATAGATAAATAATAATATTTGAAAATATAACCATTAAAAAGAAACTAAACGGACTAATTATTTTTTGTTTGGGTAAAATAATTTAAAGCAATACTTATTTTGAGAGGAAGAAATATTTTTTTTTTTTAAAAAAATGAATAGTGAACACATTCAGTTAACTTAATAGTTAACTATTTAATAGTCTTATAATCTGTGCTTTGACCCACACCTTTCATAAAAAAAATAGTTATATAATCTCTTAAAAATTTAAATAGATTTCCTTTTAATTTTAAATATAATATATTGTTCTATATTTATAATTCACATTTAATAACAATAAAATTTTTCTAATTTAACATGTTATCTATATATAACAAATAAATTATAAAGTAGATTATATACAATATTATACATATTTAATTTAGTCCTATACATGCATATTATGAATTATCAATTTAATCTTTATACATGAAAATATTAAATTAATCTTGATAATACAAAAGTTATTGATATGCAACAATTAGGCTTATTAATTATAACGTCATTTATACATTCTTAACATCTCATCTCTATATGTAACATTCTCTTTTTCTTTTTCTTTGATAATGATAGTAACTCCTTTGAGATGGCAAAAATTAAATACTATGTTTAAAATAATTTGTGCACACTATTTCATAATTTTAAAAAACATGGATTTATATCACTTGTTTGATTTTTCTATTTCACTTTTTGTCTTCATCAATCATAACATGTGTTTAAATTATTACATATTAATTAGGAGTATTTTGAGAACAATAAAAATTACACCTACAAACTTAAATACATGTCATGACATAATTAGTAAAAAAAGTGAGATGCAAGTTTTTATGGGTGATTTAAATTCCTTATGATATATAGACTCCCTTGATTCCTAGTTTCCTATGGCTATAGTTAGGTTAGGTTTACTTTCGCTTTTAGACAAATAGTCTGTGGGAATTGAAGAATTAGTTATACAAACTATATGCACGATCTCAAACACCATAGTCAATGTACTTAGGAACATATTTCTCCATTACTTTCAAAATCAATGTAATTAGTTAGGAGCAGCAAAATCATATTGGATATATATATATAGAGACACACACATACACAATCTTAAGATACTGCATAATATAGCTATATTGGTTAATTTCTTGCAAATTGTTCATACTAACATTGAGATTTGAAGTTAACACTTTGCAAGACTGAAAGAGGTGTGCTAGTAAATTTAAATAAATATTGTTTTTTTTTTGGGTGAAGCAACAAGGAAATTAAGGGGAGCGTTTTTCATGCTACGTCTAACAAGCATAATCCAACATAAAAATGGGTACATATCAAGTTCTAATTTTATTGGCACCCTCACACACAAGAGCTTAATCATAATAGTAATGTTAAAAAAAAGTTGTCAATCTCCATGCTGAAAGTCAAATGTGATTATCTCAGTATTTTGATATTAATAAATTTAATTTTCAAACTTCAAAGAAATATAAATTTAGTCCTTTTTAACTTTAAAAAACATAATTAATTGTTAAAGGAAAGACTAAATTTATGTTTTTTTGAAGTTTAAAAAATGCTTGGGGACTAAAAACATTTATTTTGTAAGGCTGATAATTAAAGTTTAAGGTCTTAGGAAACAGGAACAGGAACAGGATTGTAAGAAATGGGAACTAAGATGAGATCTGTTTTCCTTCTTGAAGAGGCTCCCAAAGCTTCAGTCATTTGGAGGTCATTTTCAGTGTTTCCATTTGGAAGTTCCCAGTTAAAATAATAAAGCAGGTGTGCAAGACAAAGCTCAACATTAGATACACCAAATGAAATACCTGGACATATTCTCCTTCCAGCACCAAAGGGTATTAGCTCGTGATTGGAACCCTTATAATCAATTCCACCATCCATGAACCTCTCTGGATAAAACTTCTCTGCTTCACTCCAGTACTCAGGGTCTCTTCCATTTGCCCATGCATTCACTATCACTTTGGTCCCAGCAGGAATTCTGTACCCTTTAACCTCACTACTTTCTCTGCATTCTCTTGGAAGAAGGAGAGGAAAAGGTGGGTGCAATCTCAGTGTTTCTTTGATGATTGCTTTCACAAATTTTAGTTCTTCTAGTACTGCTTCGTTATTGGTGTATCCTTTGCTACCAAAAACTCTTCTAACTTCTTCATGAGCTTTGCCCATAACTCTCGGGTTTTCCACCATTTCTGAAATGGCCCATTCTATAACTGCTGATGATGTATCGGTTCCAGCACCAAACATGTTCTACACCTCCAAAATCACTTCAATTTTATTAGCTTTGGAATTTATATACTTGCATACACGTTTTCATAGTTTTCCAATAACAAATTAAAAGCAACCTATAAGAAGAAATATACTCATACAATAATATAGGTAATTAATGAGAACATGGAATATACATACACACATAAAAAAGAGAGAGAACATGGTATAAATGAATTTTCTTTTCTGAAGGGTAATCACACTGCAAATTGCATATGTATGGTCATTGATAAGTTAATGACTGACTTGTCTAAGGGTAAAAGTAAGAGTATATTTAATTCTCCTCTCACTTGCAGTAAAAGTTATTTTCTAAGGGTATGCTTAATTCTTTTCTCACTTGTAGTAAAATTTGTTTCTAAAATAATTGTACACTATTTAACAATTAATTTAACATTCAAAATTCAATGATTTTTAGAATTATTAATAATTCAAACAATTGTCTAGAAAACTATACAAATTAATTTAATATTCAAAATCCAATGATTTTTAAAATTATTCTAATTTAAAATTGTTTAGAAAACTAAAAAATAAATACAATGGTAACTAAATATTTATTTGAGAATAATTTTATAAAACTATTTTTAGTATTTTAGTATTTTAATATTTAAAATAAAAAACTCATAATTATTGTTTTCTTAATTAAAAAATAATTCTAGCTTTTTAGTTTGTAGTTTTACTCTTCAATTTCTTATTTTTGTTTAGAAAACTCAAAATATAATGAGAATATACTATTTTTTACTTTTCATTAATCACATTTTTGTAAATATAAATAATTTTTTTTATATCTTCAAAAAAGTTTATAGATAACACTTATCAAATAAGTTTTTTTTTAAAAAAAAATTTTAAAACTATTTTTAAAAACTTAAAAATAAAATCAAACTAATGAAAGCGCTAAATATCCTCTCATCCTGTTTCTTCTGTTTTTAAATTATTCAATATCTCTCAATTTTACACATTGGCTGCCCACTTACACAACTTATATGAGTTATTGTCTAAACAACCTTATTTAGTTACATTTATAAAAGTAAAATAGTTTATGTATATATTGAATGAAATTTAAGGTATATTGATTTTTTTTCTTCAAATTCAAAATTTAATTTTTTAATCATTATAACTTAAAAAATTTGCTTAGTTCTTTTTCTCAAATTCTCTCTATCCAATAAACACCTTGAGAATGAATACCTTCAAACAAAAATACAAATACAAATTAATGCGGTAAGATCTTTTATAATAAGAATCCAAAATTAAGTTAAAGTAATTTTTCATGTAAACGATTTAGAATTCGTTAGTAACATAAAAGTATTAATTTTAAATTAATTGTCAAAATTAATTATGTTACAAATATTTTATTTAATTATAGGGACTAAAAAGATTAATTTTAAATTTGGAAAAAAACTTAATTACCAAAAATTAATTTAGAAAAATAAAAGCCAAAAGTATTTATAAATAAAAATCAAACACATCCTAATTCTCTCTCATTATTGTTCTTTCTCTTTATGTTCATCTCCCTCCGATTGATTAAATACCATTAACACTTTTCAAGGAAATCATTCTTACTAAAGAAAAATTCTTTTTGTAAACTATCTTTCTAAAACTAAGAGAATAATTTTAAAAGACTACAATATCTTTCTAAAAGTGTACAAATGTAAAATAAAATATTTAATACGTGGAAAAGAGATATAAAAAAAAGTTGTAAAAGTACGTTATACAAAATACATACAAAAATGTACATAGTAAACTCAACACAATATAATTAATATTGAAATCAATAATAATATAATTCTTCTAACAATTATATGAAGCTAATTAATATCTCCTATCTTATTCTTGTCTCCAAAATCTTATGATGTTTTTTTTTTTTTTTTCATATTTTAGCTTATAGCAATAACACAAACCTTCTCCTTATATGGACAAGTGGGAGAGAGACATTTGTGTCTCTCTTTATATTGTTAAATGTAAAAAATGAAAGAAAAAAACAACAGAAAATTGAAAATAAAAAAAAAAGAAATTACATAAAGCATGTAATTTGATAGGTGGTTTAATTTTTAGTAGTTAGTTAAAGGATAAAATGTGAGTACCAATGGAATATTCATATTATAATAACAGTACGGACCTTATATAGATGGATTAATAGTTATAGATATACGGAAATGAAGGTCCGAATATGAAGTAAAATATCAAATGATAACAGAAAGTATAAGGCACAAACACTCACCAACATTACAGCTTTGATGTTGTCGATTGTTAAAGGACATTGAAGGGCATCATGCTGATTTTTAATATTTAAAAGAACAGAAAGGAGACTAGCTACTTCTACTTCACCGGTCTTTTTTTCTGCATCTCTAATGATGTTTCCAATGATCATATCATATTCTCTATGCAACTCCTCCAGTTTAGGTATCTCCCCACTGATCACATGAAGCCACTTTTGAGAAGGAAAAATATCAAAAACAAATAAACGTTCGACCAGATTCACAAGTTTTTTGACCAAGGAAATGAATTCTTCTTGGCCCTTGCTTTTTTCACCAAAAGCTGCCCTTGCCGTGATGGCACTTGTCATGCAAGCCACTTTCTCACTGAGGTTCACACAAGATCCAGTGTTGGCCTCAATATATCTCATTAGATTCATCACTTCTTCTTCTCTTATTGGTTGATATGACCGAACACGTTTGCTGCTTAGAGGCTCTTGTGAGCATATTCTTCTAAGCTGTTTCCAATAGCCTCCTAATGGTGCAGTAGCAATATCAGTGGAACCATAACACATGATATCTGCACCAACTTGATGAGGTCTTTGAGCAAAGATGGCATCATAGGTTTTCATCACCTCTTTGGCAACTTCTGGAGAAGAAACCACAATGGTTGATACCTCACCAAGTTTTAGGTGCATGAGAGGGCCATGTTTTTGGGCTATCTCAAGCGATGATGGGGTAGATAACCTATCAGGTGGTGTATGCTTCCAATGATAGGAAGCTTCCATGGCCCTGGTGGAAGGTTCAATATTTTGACTTTCGATCTCTTTCCCCATTTCAAAATTTGGGAAACAAAAAGGAAGAAACTCCGTGAATATAAAAGAAAGGGTAAGAATGAGAACAAGCGATCCATTAGGAAATTTTATGGCATGTGAACATGTGTGACCTATATGTGCTTCAAGGCTATTAATACAACTTCTTATCCAAGTACATCATAGTATCGTCAATTTTAAGTTATAATACTATACATATATGTACATGCATGATATTTTAAAAGGCATTACACTTGTTCATGACGAAAACTTTCTCCATTAAAAAATAGATGAGTTGAAAAATACCTATTTAAAGTTTTATTCCATTAAAAAATTGTGTCCATTTCTTGAATTAAGATTGAGATAAATATACCATGTAAAAAAACGGAGATCAAGTTAAATAAAATAACATCAAACTGATAGTAAGTCTTTTCTAGTTCAATGATATTGCTTTTATATTTGGATGACACTGATTGATTTTGTGTGTGTGTGTGTGACTGGGTTGGATATTAATTATAAGATTCAAATTATATATGTTTTCAATAATTCTTACATTTTTAATTTAAAATCAATTATATATATATATATATATATATATATATATATATATATATATATATATATATATCAAAATCTAATTTGTATTATACTAAATATTGACTCATGTAAGGGAGTCTTCAATTTAGAGGGGGAAAAGGTGAAAATTGAATCACCAATGTTAAAAAAAAAAAAACTTGTAATTCTATAACTAGTTATGAATTTATTAAAACTAGCTATAACCTTTAACATTTTTATTACCAAGCGAGATTCTCAGCTACTCATTTTTTCCCCCTTCTAACGTGATTTTTTTACTGTAAAACGAGTCAGATGTAATTGTTTAGCAACCAATTTTAATTAGTTTTCCAAATAACAATATTTAGCGTTTTCTATAAGCTAAGAATTTATAAATACCATAAATTTGATCTCTAAAATTATATATTAAATTAGTATTTTAAAATATTTTAAGCAATCGATATTTGAAAAATTAATTATTCTATCACGTTTTGAGCCATTTTAGTCGTGTCACTTGAAATCGCTTAAGAAATTAATTTAATGTCATTTGTTCTAACAGATTCAATTATCATCATTGATATTTAAAAAAAGAAGAAGAAGAAACTTCATTAAAAAAATCACGATTTAACGAACTGTAATATTTAATGAAGAATTTATAATTAGGTTTGGTTAATGATAGACATGCCGGCGAAGGAAACAAGTTATGACTTATTAGATAATGGCATCTCCCAATCCGGAAGTTCATTCTGTTTGTAGGTTTTGTATGAATAAGGCCTATAAACATTAAGAACTGCTATTTCATAGTTATCGCGCCAATTCATAAGAAAGTGATGTGTTCTATTTTTTCTTTACCCTAATATTATAGCATCTATAATTAACTATTATCGATTATTAATCTTGGTTAAAGAATGTTAATAATCCTTTTTATATGATCTTCTTTCTCAATCAGGTTTTTATATCCGCAGTACTTGATTTGATAAAAATTACTCGCTAGCTTGACAGATATCATGCGTATTACGGACTTCATGTTGCTAAAATTGCCTAAGTAACATTTTTTTAATCCAGGTATCTGCATAGGAAAAAAAACTACTAATATTAAAAAGACTTATGCATCTAATTTTTTTTATATAATTACGTTAAGTTTCTTAACTTTATTTATTAATATTTTAAAAATTATATAAATAAAATATTGTTATTAAATGTAAATATACAATTTTTTACATTATTAATACATAAATATTAAACTCATACTTTAAATATAAACCTATTTAATTAAAGATGAACTTCTAACCAATTTTTTGGTAACACAATTTTTTTCCATAAAATTTTGGACGGTATGATTATTTGTGATTCATAACACTATATATTAGTGTAAAGTAACACTTAAGTGTATGAGTTTAATAGTATAGTGAGTGTAAATTTTTTTATAATAACATTCAATCAAAATTATTTATTTATGGTAAGTTTTTTTATTTTATTAATTAATATTTTCAAGGCTATATAAATGAAGAGAAATTTTTTTTACACTGATAATATATATTAATTAAATTTTTAACAAATTTATATATATATATATATATATATATAAATTCACACACACACACCAAATTTATATATATATATATATATATATATATATATATATATATATATAAATTAAAAAATTTACTCTATAAAA
This sequence comes from Psophocarpus tetragonolobus, assembly GCA_037954015.1. Taxonomy (NCBI): domain Eukaryota; kingdom Viridiplantae; phylum Streptophyta; class Magnoliopsida; order Fabales; family Fabaceae; genus Psophocarpus; species Psophocarpus tetragonolobus. The sequence continues at coordinate 35,847,352 of CM075695.1, forward strand.
ATTTATATATATAAATTAACAAATTTACTCTCTATATATAAATTAACAAATTTACTCTATATATATAAATTAACAAATTTATATATATATATATATATATATATATATATATATATATAAATTAACAAATTTACTCTATAAAAATTTATATATATAAATTAACAAATTTACTCTCTATATATAAATTAACAAATTTACTCTATATATATAAATTAAAAAATTTATATATATATATATATATATATATATATAAATTAACAAATTTACTCTATAAAAAATTTTGTATAATTAGACGAGAATGTAAATAAATTTAATTTTTTTCTGATATTTTTTTTTTTACTTTGGTGGTGTATTTAATTTAATTTTATAAATACTTATGTCATATATATAATTAAATCTTATGTTAGTCTTTAAAATCATAATTCAGGACCGAGCTAAGTTCATTGACGTCCTTGACTCAATATTTAAAATCATAAACCTGTTGACTCAGTTGGTTCAAGACAGAGAATCAGAATATTTAAATTTACAGTTACAAGCAATTTGTCTAGAGTCTCTTTAAGAAAAAAAAAAAAAGAAAAGAAGAAGGTAATCTAGAGTGAAATTTATATCATTTATTCTTCTAAACAAATTAAAGGATCGTTTTCCAAATTAATTAATATAGGAAGGAGTGTACACAATCCTTGCTATTGTGATTGGAAGGTGCTATACTAGAGATGTTACCGTAAAATGAATATCGTTTATATATTGCCAATTAATATACTTAAGCTTTTACAGAACTACAGTACTTTTGCATGTTGAAGTAAAATACTTTTGAAAGCAAATTAGTGAATTATGTATGAATTCGAAGCAATGTTTAAAGATAGAAATTATTATTTCTTTGGGATTTTCTCCAAAATGAGAGACATTCAGACAAATTCTATTGTGCAGTATTATTGTTGAAGAGCTACCGATGCTGAAGGCAAGAACTGCAACCATCTTTTTGATAAAAGAACGACACAAACTTATTGTTGGTCATACTTCTTCTATAGTATTATTTTCCGAATTAGAAAAAAAAAATATTATTAAAAGAAAAGAAAGAGCTCAGATGTGCCACCTTTCGTCTGAATGTCAGAGAGTAGTAATAGACCCATCTATCACAGTCAACACAAAGCTCCTCATTGCTCCAATCATGCACCAGCCGGGAATCGAACCCGGGTCTGTACCGTGGCAGGGTACTATTCTACCACTAGACCACTGGTGCTTTCTTGTTTCGTCTCTCTGCAAATAAAATAAAATATAATTTTTAAATAGTTTTGGTTGTCCTCCTCTGACTTGGCGTGATTAAATATATTAGACTTTTCATACGGATTTCACCATCGAGAAATAAAAGTTTAAAATCAAATTAATTTAAATGAAATAACTATACCTTCCTATCCATTTGCATGATAAAACTGAGTCAAATTTATTAACTTTGTTTAGAGTAAAAGTTAATTACGGATTCAACTTATTAGCTCTTCTAACTTGATAACTTTAATAGAAGTCAAAACAAGTTGACCTCTCGATAAACATTATCACTTTGAATTGATTTCATTAAAATCTATATTGAAATATCATTTTGAATTTGATTTCATTAAAATATATATTGAAATATAAGTGTAAGTTGTTCTGCATGATTTTAAAATATTTTGTTTTTGTTTTTAAGATTTTCTTAAATTCTTTCATTCTATTCTTAAGAGATTCTTTATCTCTCAACTCACCTTTTAGATTAACTTAAAAGATGGATTTAATAACTTTTTTTTTTTATCATCTCATATTAGTTTAGGTTATTATTTCTTGTGATTTTTAGTTACTTCCTTTACTTTAATAACATATGCTTATAAGACAAAAAATAATATATTAATAATTAATATTTATTTATAAAAAAAAAGTTTATCTTTTCTAAGTTGTCACCACTTCATCATTGGACTTGTATCTTTTTTACTTTTTGTATATGCTTTTTGAATTGAACATCAAGAACCAAACACCTATATTGTACGTGTAGTTATATTCTATCTTGCAATCACCTTTCGATCGTTATAAATAATCCTTTTGTAAGAATTTCTCACCAAAAAAAAAAAAAAATCCAATTTGCAGCATCGAGCTTCCACACTTATAAGTTATTAGATGTTTTTTCCTTCAAATAACATATAAATATCCTGTCAAGCTACAAACATGTCCATTTAGATCACCATCTAAGGTTTTTTTTTTATCCTTTTTGGAACGCTTTAAACCAACTACCCAACCCCAAAGCATTGTTGATTGTCTCATGTGTGACTCTTAATTTTTAACTTTTAAGACTAAAATTATGTCTCTAATTTTTATATCCATCTCACTTTTTTTTTCTATCCTTTTTCACCGTATAGTTATGATGATGGTGAAAATTTAGTAAAAGTGTCAAAATAAAAACTCACAATTATTAATTTTTTTCATGAAATTTATTGTGCATTGTCCAATTTTTGTGTAAATATTTGAAGCAATTAAGAATTATTTAGAATACCTTGTTTTTATACTAACAAAACAATATCCATCATTATTTTTGTGAGAATTGCAGGTAAAACTTCAAGTAATAGCAAGAAGAGCAAAATCCACTTGCCAAGTTACCAATGTCACTAAGTGAAATTCTAGAAAATGAATTGCATAGCCTACCCTTCGCTTAGTAAGTCACTATGCGAAAGAGGAAAGACATAGGAAAAAGCTGAAAAACACTAAAAGTCGTTGAGTGAAAAACATTTGTTAAGTAAAGCTACCGTTTAGCGAACACATTTCACTAAGCGAAATTAATGGCGGCAATGACACTTACTCAATGAAGGATTTTCGTAGAACGACGACACCATAATTTTCTCTATAAAAGGGGAAGCAAGTTTAGAAGATGAGGAATTCAATTCTTGCTAGAAAAATTCTCTTCTCTTCACTTGTTTCTTCCTTTCTTTTGTAATTACCACCTATGTGGATATAGTTAAAATATTGTTGGAAACTGATACACTAAATATTCTTTTGTTTCTTCATTTATCTATTTTGAATTTTTTGTACACTTAATGCTTGTTATATTCTGATTAGCTTAAAATGTGATATTTTAATTTTTGATATCAAAAGATTTTTTTGAAATTAAAGAATCAGGAAATTCATCATATAGTGATTATACTTAGGAACAAGGTAAGATTTGTAATCTAAATAAAAAAAATGTTTTGTTCTAATCAAATTGTTGAGATTATTTTTATTAAAGAATTAGGAGAAAATTTCAAAAATTTAGTTATCTGTTGCTAAAAAATTAGGATAGAGCAATCATTAACAATTTCATAATTAGATAAATAAATTTTAGGTAATAGTTAATGATTACATATGCTATAAAGTAAAATCTCGCTTCTGACTTTTTTATATTAACAAAATAAAAAATCACAAAAATATAATTTCTATCTTGTATACATTTCCAATTCAACTTCATTACCACGTAAAGGAATGTTGAATTTTTATTGTCATTTGCTTCCACGAGGAGACAGCTTGATTTATATAAGATATTACGATACGATTAGTGCACTTGCTAAAAGTAGTGTAGAAAAAACTCATTAAGTTTTTGGTGTCGTTGCCGGGGAAGAAAGAATTTAATATAAAATTCAGTTTTCTTTTATCAAAACATGTAAATATATTTTTGTAGAAAATTATAAATACTAATAGTCTTTTTGTTGAATGCACAGTACAACTCCGCTTGAAGAACTATTATTTGATCTTGAAATTGAAAGAACAACTAGGAGAAATAATAGTAAAACCAAACAACCAAGGAGACTGAGTAAAGAACGAGCAATACAAGAAGAACCTTCATCTCCCTCCCCTCAACAACAAGAAGAATATAGAATAATGGTTACTCATGGGGATGCTAATGAAAATCAAAACAATCCTAGAAGACTTCTTGAAGATTATGTTAACCAACAGGGACCAAGACACTTGTCTAGTATTGTGAGACCATCTAAGGAAATAGATATGAAACCAACATTATTAACCAATTTGTAGGAATGGATTATGAAGACCCATACAATAACGTTGCGCCATTTTATGAACCACGTTGCCCCATTTTATGAACTTTGTGGTACTATGGGAGTAGCAAGAGAGGATGAGGAAGTAGTTTATTTGATTTATTTCCTTTGTCATTGAAAGAAAAGCAAACAATTGGCTTGAATCTCATCCAATCAAAACTTGGCTAATTAGAGAGATATAGAAGAATAATTTTTAGCTAGATTTACCCTCATCTTGATATGTTAATGCAAAATTAGCAATTGCTACATTTATGTAGAGAAACGATGAACTGCTATGTGAAGCATGAGAAAGATATAAATCATTAATGGGAAAATGTATGAACCATGACTTTGATGATATAGCTCAACTAAACATCTTGTATAATGGTTTGGAATTAGATACAAAAAGATTCTAAATGCTTCATCACAAGGATCAATAATAATGGAGAGTCCAAAAAAAGTGTAGAAATCACCTATCACATTGTCCTCTAACTAATCCTGTGTACCAAAACTTAAAACATATACTATACATCTCTTTATATTTTTAGTCTCTCTTTAAATTATGATAACCACTAATGCAATAACTTTTTTTCATATGCATTACTTTCAAACAATGACTTAAAATTTGGTAAAACTTTGCTGGAAATAATTCATGTTTGATACAATGACAAGTTTATTGTCAAAAACACAATACAATCTTTTAAAATAATCCAAACTTAAAACTAACGCGGGTAAAAAAAAAGAAAAAAACCTAAACCTAAAACTAAATCTGACTATTTTTTCTATGTGGCTGAAATTAAAGAAAATCAATTACAATGAATAAATCGTTTGCCTAAAACATCAACACGAAGAATGTCATAAAGCTCAGAAGGAGATCCATCAAGCAAACAAAAGGGATAAAATCTAATGCTCCACTTCTAGCAAGAGCATAAGCAATTACATTCCCTTATCTAAGAGAATAGGTGAAAGATATACCCCACTCCAAGGACATGAAATGACAAATGCTATGAATTAAAGGGGCATGTCGATGGAATGAGTGCACGTTTTAATAACTAGATGGATAACACATTTTGAGTCAAATTCGCAAATAACTGCATTTAAACTTAAAGATCAAGCTATATGAAGACCATCATAAATGCCCAGAAGCTCAGATTGCATGCTAGATGCATTTCCACATAAGCTAAAGAAACCATGTATTCAGTTAGAAAAAGAATCACGAATTAAACCTCCAAACCAACCTTGGCGTGGAACTCCCAAACTACTTCCGTAAGTGTTAATTTTAAAAATTCTTGGAGGGGATTGAACCAACCAACTTGTCTAATGCGATGAGGAGTATTATATTCCTTCATGAAGACACTACTAATCATGGGAAAAAACTGAGATTTGTGCAATCAATGCTGACGTTTTATGAGTTTTTTTGTTGAAACACCTTATTATTCCTTGTCTTCCATGAATAGCAGCAAGCAATACAAAAGATAACACCTTGATTCTCACAAAAGCTAAACATTGTAACCAATAGAAACTATCAATCATAAGAAAAACATCTAGATTGAGATCATTCAAAACACTCTTACTTTCACGCAATCCTTTAAAAAATGTAAAATGGATTTTTCAAATAACCCCAGCATAAAACAAACCTAAACCTTTATGAAGAGGAGACAATCATCAAACAAAGAAATAAATATGAGAAACCAGATGGCTGGTTGCCACTCCTTAACTTTTTGTTGGATAAAGAGAGCTAACTTCTCCGTAAAACTAAAACTGATTATGAAAAACATTAACGGGTCAGAGAAGAAAAAACTAAAGAAAAAACAGATAATATACTGACAACATAAAACATTGAACATTTATACTGTATTATAATGTCCATGTAGGATGATTAAACTGATTTTCGTAAAATCATCTAACAGTAACATCAGGCAAGCGAGTAAAGAAAGTTAAAAAATAAAATTATATGAGAAACGCTATGAACAGAAGCAGAGGAAGGGTCACGCGCAAAGAATTGAACGGCTATGATGGCTTGTTCTGAGTTGGAACGGAATCAATCACTTGCGTTGCATCTGCATGGGGATCCATGATTTAGAAAAAAACCAAACAAGTAGTAACAACCTCGCGTGCCATATTATTTCTTTATCATTATTTCATTGTTTTCTTCAAATTTTGGAACTCACTTTTACTTCATTTTTGGTACTACTTTGCGCGTGTCCCTTCCTGCACTGCATGTACACCTTTTCTCTCTCACCATTCTGTGAAAAAAAAAAGAAAAATCTTTCAGTTTTTTTAAACAGTTCAGATTGAGATTCCCTTTCCCAAACACCCAAAATAATAATAATTAAACAATGACTTTCTCGCGTTTCGCAGAAAGCTAACACTAACACACACGTATGTATGTGTGCTCACTCAAGTTTCAAACTTTCAAATGTCAGAGAGACAGAAGCTGGTGCCAACCAGCACTGAACTCCAACCAAGAGACCTTCCAACCTTGTACTGTTCATCTCTGCTCCTCCAACTCCACTTCCACTTCCACTTCCTGGTTAGATTTTGGCATCATATTGTTGCTTTCCTCTGAAACTCAAATGGTTTTGGTTCTTTTTCGGGGGTGTTTTTAGTTCTAGTGTTTCAGTGTTGCTAAGGTTGAATATAACTATGTGTCCTTTTGAGTGCTGAAATGTGCCCTAAGAGGAAAGCCTGGCCTTTGCATATGCTACATAGTTTTTTTTTTTTTTTATGAATTAACAAAAAAACTGCATTTTTTTAATCTGGGACTGGGATCCTAGTTGCCACCACTACCAGGTTTTTGCGCCTGAAATCTTGGCTCTGGCTGGGTTATTGAGTGTGTGCAATGTGGCTAGAAAACCCCATTTCATCAAATGCATTTTGAGTGAGTGTTTTCCTTTTTCTCTTTAATCTAGATTTTGTAAAGTGGTTACTTGTTTGTTGAAGCAAGGATCACTATTGGATCGCTTTGTATGAGTTCAAGGTTTGATCTTCTTTACAATGGAATGCTCAGATACTAAGCCTGTGAAACCCAACTCAAGTAATATATCTGAAATGGTGTGCAAGTTTGCCAAAGTTTGTAAATTGAAGTCTATTGGGGTGTTCTCCTCTGAAATCCCCAATCTCCCTCAGTTGCAAAGATCCATTTGCAATGAGACACTTCTGAGTGAAAACAGCAATGATGCAAACAGATGCTATGACCAGAAAGTGCATCCCCGCCCCATTGAAGTGCCAGCCAAACAGGACGCTTGTGCTGGTTTGGAGGTCATGAAGAAGATATTTGATACTATTTCAGCGCTGAAGTTAGCATACCTTCAGCTTCAGCAGGCTCATATCCCTTATGAACCTCAGAAGATTGTTGCTGCGGATGACCTGGTTGTTGCTGAGCTTGAGAAGCTTTGCAAGTTCCAGCGTGAATACAGGCAGAAAAAATGCAAGAAAACAAGGTTAAATGCTGCACGTTCTGCTCCATTGATGGCTGAAATTGTGACCCAAGAGGTATTGTTGGGGAAGCTTAAATCTCAGAACAATGCCAAAGATTCTGAGATTCTGCGGTTGCGGAGAGTGTTGCTGGATTTGGAGATGGGGAATAAAAATCTCAATGAGAAGATCAAGCAGATACGTTTGGAGAAAAGGAGAGCAGGTGTTTTGAGTGTTACTAAGTTTCAGGATGTCTTCAAGGCTGCTTCAAAGTCCATCCATGATTTTGCAAAACCGTTGATCAGCTTGATGAAAGCTTCAGGTTGGGACCTTGATACGGCAGCAAACTCCATTGAGAATGGTGCTGTTTATTCCAAAAGGTGTGACAAGAAGTATGCTTTTGAGGCCTACATTGCCCGTAGAATGTTTCATGGGATTGCATTAACCTCTTATGATGTTAGTGATATTATGAAGTTTCATGACCCTTTTGATGCACTGATGGCAAATCCACATTCAGATTTTGCAAAATTTTGTCAAGCAAAGTACCTTCTTGTTGTTCATCCGAAAATGGAAGAGTCATTCTTTGGCAATTTGGATCACCGAACATTCGTAATGAATGGCAAGCATCCTAGAACTGAGTTCTATTTATTGTTTGCTAAAATGGCAAAATGGGTTTGGGTTTTACTTGGATCTGCTGTGTCAATAGATCCTGAAGCAACCCTGTTTTCTGTGAGCAGAGGAAGTGTGTTCTCCAGCTTGTACATGGAATCTGTTGAGGAAGAAAAGGAGAGTGCAGTTCTTTCAGCTGAAGAAAGAGCAACCCATAAAGTTCAGTTTATGATCATGCCCGGGTTTCAAATTGGAAAGATGGTGGTGAAGTCTGCAGTTTATATCTCAAAAACTTCTTAAAGCTAAATGGTGCATCTTTTAACTGGTAATTCAGCTATAACAGGACCATATACTTTTTGTAAGAGAGTTCTATTAGTGGTACCTAGCTAGTCAAGATAACCATAAGTACTAGGTTATGCTAGAATCTGAATCCACCAGCTCTATGATTGTAATATTTCCTATTAATTAAGGACCTGATATAACTAGTAGTTAAAGTGGTCTTAAATTTCTTGCTGTGCTATATTTTCTTTTTTACCTTTCAAATTTCTCTATAAACTGTAAATAGGTTTGCAAGTGCAACTAAAACTGCCTTTCAAGAATGCACTTTATTTTATTCCTTGGTCGTCACTCATCAGCTATCACTGTTTGCTTTTATGTAATCACCCTTGCCCCCAAAGAAATTAAGTATTAATTTATGGACTAAAGCTTAGCTGCATTTTGTTAGATTCTTTTAATGTTTTTAAATAGAATTGGAGTTTTACCTTAACTTGTATGGATCTTTAATATAAAGTTCTATTATGCAAATTATCGAGGTTAAATTCTAATTTTGATTGGAGCACAACACTAAGAGTACCTAAAGAACTGTGTTGAAGTTTTGTTCTTAATTTATCTGTTTTCAATATACTGAATTAACAAGGTAATACTATATTTTATTATTAAACTGTTGTTGATGTATTAATCCTTTGTAAGGATGTTTATTTACTATGTTTATGTAGTATGTATGTGTTATTAGTATATGTAGGATCATAATTTGTCTCTATTGTTAAAGAGTTATCATATTGGAGACTAGAAAGGGTTATAGATTAGAATGATCTGAGATTCTTTTCTAAAAAAATGCGAAATTGTAGTTGCTTTCCTGTTTTCATATTGTCAAGTACATGCTAGAAATTGTCCTGATATGATTTCTTCCTCGATGTCAAACTTGATTGTTGCCAAAAAGACTAAAGAAGCAAAATCTGAATGCAGTTTTTCAAACCAAATCAGGAATCGGATCTATATGAAAGGGCAATAGTTATTCTTATAACCATAGCTGTTGAGACTTTTGGAAAAGTCGGTTATTTTCCTCAAAACGGAGGAGAAATAATTCATGATGGATCATTTCATAAAATGTTGCATATCAACTGGATTCATAGATAGCACACATCCTATTTTATGGGAACACTCAATTGGAAATTATAGTTAGAAAAAATTAATATCTATTTACTCTCTCACACTCTCTCCTTAGGACATCACTGGGAGCTGTCACCTTCTTCACTATCAGGAGAAAACAAGTCCTTACAAAGCTCTCCATAAAATCTACTAACTAAATCAATGAAGACAGGACACTTAAGGTTCTTCCAACAATATAGAAGCTCTTCCACATCCATTAAGTCCCTGGTCTTCCCTTCTTCCACAATCATCTCCACCAAATAGTTCTCAAAACTCCTGCAAGCATCTTCCACCTCTTGCCTCGAAGCTTCTTCCCTTTTCTCCGCCCCATGAGCCGTTGCACAAGCCGGGGTAATTGGAGACGGAAAGAGTGGAGTTTCATGCACATTGGAGGGACTCCTAAATCCTTGCATCATGTCTGAGTGTTTAGACTTGTTTGGAGAACGAAACACTGATTGTAGTAAAGAAGACATAGTTGGTTTTGTTAAGAAGGGCTTAGGGAATGTGGACTTGTGAGCACGGAACTTGAGAGCTCTTATAAACACAGGTTTCTTGGGTTTAATCCTGAAGAGCAATAATATATTTTTGCATGGCCTGAGTAGCTTGGATTTAAAGACACCCAATGCTTTCCCTTTCCCTTTCATCTCTAATAAGCAAGAGAGGAGTGCTGTTGAAGAAAGTATAGTGCTTTAGTGTACTACTAGGGTGGTGGCTTTGTTGCTTGTGATTACTTCTAGGTGGATGTTTGTTGGAACCTAAGTTGTTGTTAACTCGGAGAGAATGAGGTTATGATGTTGGTTAGAGAGAGAGAAGTGTCTATTAGTGCGTTGAGAGGGTGTGAGGTCTTTAATAAGTTATGCTTCTTCTATAGTTAGTTGGTGGGTGTGGGTTTCACGTCTTTAATGATGTGGCATTGGATAGAAATGGCATAGCAGTAGCATGAATATGTTACCGCACAGCATACGCGTTAAGCCAAGAACCAGCCAGGGCTGTTTTTAGCTGTACTAAGATTATTGATAAAAAAAAAAAGAAACATTTTGTTTATTTTCATTACGATTCTTATCTCTCACATGTATGAGTATATGCAGAGTTTCAATTATGAATATAGTACAATTCTGCACTGTTCCATGACTTCTAGGATAATAGACATAAAGTTTGAGAATATTGGGTTAACATCATGATACATTCCTTATAAAAATCATGTTGCATTGTACATTAGATATGGGGAGAATCTGGATGTATTGAAAATGTTTTTTTTTAATATTCTTTTTACAGCAAAACATATTCAATTATTAATAAATAATAACTGTTCAAATATATTGGTTTAATTAAAAAAAATTCAAAATCATTAAACAAAATGCTCTTATCGTCTAAGAATATGTTCAGCTTTTATAGCAAAGGATATTAGGTGAGGTTATTAGAGTTAGTGGAGTTGGTGGGTAAAAGGAATTTCGGCTTTGTCTTGAGTGTTGTCTCTTATTTTATTTCGTGGCATGTTGCTGATGAACAAAAAATATAAATAAAGGTAGATATGTGGCAAGTAAAATTATTATTATTAACAAAGACTACTTCTTAACGGAACTGCGGAAAAGAATAAAATAAAAAAAATTGTTATTAATGTAATTTTTTTATCCCTATGATAAAAAAAATGAGCCAACTACAGGGAAGTTTTTTCTCCGGTTCGCCCCACGATTTCGATGAAACTATAAAATTGGAATCATTTACAATCTTATTGGGCTTGAAATAATGCACTAAAAAAAGGCTTGATCACGCGCATGGAAGGTATGGAAGCTTCTATTCATACCTCCCTTTCTTGTCCCGTCCCTCTTTCTTCTCTTCCCATGTTTTAGATGTGTTTCATTTTTTATGACATTATTAAAGCTCTCTAAACAGATTGAGATTGAGCTGGGTTACATAAAAACAAAAGACCCTATATGGGGCTTGTGTTAAGAGTTTTTCTTCCTGAATTTGTATAATTTTTTCCTATACCCATTCCAAAACCTCCATAATGACTAATCCAGAAGGAAAATGAACTTCCAGACGGTATGCAGGAAGAATTTTGGAGGTGAAAGAAGAAAAAATCGAAGAACAGATATTGTTTTTGGTTTTTATAAAAATCGAAGATAGTGTAATTGAGTTAGAACCTGAACTCTTGACTCAAAGGGCAAATACAATGGCCTATAGAGTAGCTAGACATGACATGATGCACCCTATTTCATCATAAAAGCCACACACAAAAAAAAAAAAAAAAAAAGAGATAGAAACGAATCTAAGAGTGTGAGAGATTGTTAAGGGCACTATGCGTGTGGGGGATTGCGGACAAAAAGGCACAGAATGCCATCATTCCTAAAGCCAAGAATTGGGGAATAAATGAATGAGCACCCATAACATAAATGGTTCTCATGATTACTTGTTAAAGGTCAAATTGAAATATATAATAAATACATCCGAGCCAGACAGGGCGTGGAGAACCAGATCATGATATTCAATCCTTCAACTGCCAGCAAAAATATTGCTACTCATCAGACCAGTCCAGACAAAACAAAGAAAATATGCGTAAACAATCTTGTTGCACAGTAATCACTTCTACACACTCCCATCTCCAACATTAGTCCCATAATGAAATGCCTATCATACATACACGCTTTTACCATGCAACTTTTTAGCATACCGTGTATCTTGGATTGTGAAATCTATGGGGGGGACAATGCCACAATGTGCCTGTTTTTCATTAATTTTGTTGTAAGACACTTTCTTTCTGAAATTCAAGTTCAATTATATAATGCTAAGTAACACTACTTGAGGATTCCAAATTTCACACCCCAGGTTGTTTTGACTAATTTTAATGGGCTTCTTGCACAAGGATCAGTATCTTTTTTAAATTTATTTGCTATTTTGATATATTATCAGTATATGGATTTTCACATTATCAATTAAATTAACTTTTTATGCTGAAAATATGCAGATTTTTTATGCTGTTAAATATATAGAAAGTTTGTGACTTCTGTTCCATTGAGATCAGTCTAGCGGAGAAGTTATTAGTTTATATAAAATTTTAGGTTAAATTAGTTGAAAGTGTGAAAATATACATGAAAATTAAACTCTTATACCAATCAAACTCACAAATATATTTTGTGCATGCACCTCCTTTTTTATAATAATGAATAGTGTGTGTTACGGAAGGTTTCTTATACAACTATATTACACCTGTTATAATGGAACTGATAGCTTAGACGAGCGTGAATATAGAAAACCAATAATGTTGTAGTAATACAAACAGTACGAGCTTTGTGCATGTTTGCTGGTAAGCAATGATGAGAGAAAGTAATTTGGTGGACAAACTTGGTCCCCTTGCTTTCATGCTGGGAACTTTTGGACCACCAACTTTATTTTTTTTCTCCTGTTATAAACCAAGCTTTCTTGCTTTATTCATCTTCCATTTCATCCTGTGTGAATTGGAACACATCTGAGGTATCACGATAAAGAAACACAAGAAACTTAGAGAGCAAGTGTGTGTGTGTGTGTCATATCTGTGATGGGTAACAACAAGTTCAAGTTGTCAGATATGATACCAAATGCTTGGTTTTACAAGCTAAAAGATATGAGCAGATCAAGGAAGAGAAATGGTTCTCATGTTATGAAGAGTAAAGTATCTTCACCAACCACATCCCAAAGGTCGCTGCCAAGATATTCACACTATTTCTCTACTGAGCCAATCAGAGCTGGTAAGCTATACAATACTCCCATTCACACCAAAGACTTGGACTTGCCATTCACTGATTCACCTAGAAGGTCTTCCAAGAGAAGGTCGAAGAGAAAAACCATTTACAAGCCTTCTCCCTCTGTTGTTTCCTCCTCTTTCATACCCACTTCCAACTATGACTCCTCAAATCATTGGATTAAGCCCTATCAAATTCAGTCACCAGATTATGATGTTTCTTCAGTGGAAAGCTCTTCTGAATCTGACTTCCATGAATATGCTTACTCTGAGTCTGAATGTGACAGCTTTTCTGTCCCTGACTTGCTTAATGGAATGGCCTCTAATTGCAGCTGCAGAGTTAGCTCTTCCACTAATGACATCATCATTGACATGAACAGTGAATCCTTCCTTGGGAACACTGAAAAGCAAGATGGATTTGATGCAATTTCACAGCTCGGTCTTGCTCCAATATTGACAAAACCAATGAAGTTTGATGATAAGGTCATTGAAGCCACTGAGTTGAGAAGCTCAACTGAATGGGATGAGCTGCAGGATGATCAGTCTTTCTCAATTGAAATTAACAAAGAGGAAAGCAATATAACTCAAAGGAGGAGAAAAAGCAGTCATAAAAAGCCCTTTGCTAATTCTGCAGGCATAAGGCTTAGAGTCAATTCTCCAAAACTTGCTAGCAGGAAAATTCAAGCCAGTGCAAGAAGGAGTGTGTCATCCACTGCAAGCAAAGCTTCAAGTAGTACAGGCTTTCCAGATGGATTTGCTGTGGTTAAGTCCTCATTTGATCCGCAGAGTGACTTCAGGGAGTCAATGGTGGAGATGATTGTGGAGAACAACATCCGGGCATCGAAAGATTTGGAGGACTTGCTTGCCTGCTATCTTTCCCTCAATTCAAGTGAATACCATGATCTCATTGTTAAAGCATTTGAGCAAATTTGGTTTGACCTGGCTCAACTTAGAATGTAAAGATCTTATTGCTGTTCAATGCATGTTTATAGTCTTGTAACAATCACCAATGTTTGGATCAACTTCTGTTCTCGATTATCAGGATGCCAAATTTGGTATCCTCGTATAAAGAATATCCCCAAGTTTTGACAAACTGGAAAATGCCAAGAAACATTAAATTTGTCTTAAGAATCAATTCATTTTATTGTTTTTAGAATTTGGCTATGGAATGTGATAATGATATCTCTGGTGGATTATGTGATGACTGCAAACTAATGACTAAAAAGTCTAAAACACTGGCTGAATTTCCTTGTCACTTCTCTATCAATGTTGCCACTATTTGAGTTGCTTTGGATGTTCTGTGCTGTCCATTTCAATAAAATGTCCTTCTTTGAATATTTAACAATATCTTGAGTGAGAAGTAGAATGTCTGACATACAAAAACAGCTGATACAGCCCAGAGTATGTCAGGTTTTTAAAATTCTTTTCTGCAACCTAATATGCCAAACTCCACAAACAAAAAAACAAAAAACCAAAAATAGCTCTCTGCATTTGTAGTGGTGGTGTTACAACAAATTAGTCCAATTGTGGCAGTTAGTTCTGCAGTATAGAAAAGTTAGTCCGGATAAATTTTACTTGAGATAAAAAATACGATATTCATAACACACTAAGAAATCAGGACGAGCATTGGAATAGTAGTAAAGTTGTGTTTTGGTGACTGATTGATTATAGTTCAAGTGAAACAGGAAGTCTAATACAAATTCTTTCTAGAAGAGTCTCTGATTGTATGGAAATTTGTGACACAGAATCCCTGTAGAAGATTGTCATTTCCTTTCACAATAGTGTTGAAATTTGGAAGTTGTAACAACCGCAATTAGAGGAGCAACTCAAGCACGCGATCATACCAGTTACGGTTGCTAATAGGTCATGAATCGGAACGGTAGACATTCCCTATAAGAAAAATTGGCAGCCACATTGTCAATGTGAGCATTTGATACATCACATGCACTAGATAGCCTTACAATTATGTCGGCAATTCTGCATTTAGGGTCATATGAAAGGTAATTGAATGATATGAAAAGTCCCCATAAAGTGGCTCTCTTTTCTAGCTATTTGCCAATTAATAATCCTCAATGACATAAACTATGGTAGGCCTTAGCTAAAAACTATGATAATTATTGATATTGGCAGTAGCCATAAATTTCTTAGTCAACGTTTTAGTGAAGATTTTTCCCTCGATATAGGAATACTCCATAAATATTGGAAAGTTAGGTATCTCCCAGACAAGTAGCATTTAACTTATGTACATTAAATTCTAACTATCTTAGGCAAACTGGATTGATATGGTACATTGTAATCTTTACTCGAGCATTTTTACACCCTCATGGAAGATCCTCTTATTAATTTACCATACACTTTATGAAGCAGTCTTATATAAAAATTGAAAGCATTTAATGAATTTAATTTTTATACACGTAAAAAATTTATATTGTCAACCAATTCAACTAATTTACCCTCAATGAGATCTACTTCATGTGTTTACGTAATGTGTAAGAGTTGTAAACTTCTTGTATTTGAGTTTGATTCTCAAGTGTAAAAAAATGCAACTAAATTTCCACTTATTTGTGAATTCATTCACTATTTATTCATTTAATATTTTGAAAAACTAGATAATGTACAAAGATATAGAATTATTCTCTTTACCTCATTTTTTTTTTATTTGCACATGAGATTCAAATGTACTAACTAGAATGGTATGAAAAATATGTAGACATAAAGTTAAAATCTTATGGTTTTTCTATTGTGTGCCTTTAACATTTATTAGTATTTAATTTTTAATATAATTTTTAATGTATTTATTACGTGAGAAAGTAGAGATAATTAAATAACACTAAAAATATTTTCTAATACTAATTTACTTCCAATTTTAACCTTATTTTTTCACTTAAATCTTCTTTTAATTCTTACTTTTACATTTTTTATATTATTACTTCTACATTTTTTTCATATTAATTTTTAAAAAAAGGATAAACTCAATGCAATGCATATCCATTTAAAATATAATAGTACTTATTTTTATTATACTTTAATTAGGTATTGTGTTGAATTTAAAAGACAATGTTGAAGACTTTAAATTAAAACTATTTTATTCTTTTAATATTATTTTATCTCTTTCACGTTATTATATTTACTTTTTATTTGTCATTTAAAGTTAATCACAATATTATAAAAAAACAAATAATAATATAAAAAGTTAAAATGAGAAAGACATTGATATTAATATAAAAGATATGCCTTGAGTTTATTTTTTAAAAAAAGTAATATAAAAAAAATGTAAAAGTAATAATATAAAAAATTGTAAAAATAAAAATTAAAATGAAAACACAATATTCAAATTGAAAGTAAATCTGTATTAACAAATATATTTAATACTCTTTAACTGATTCTTTTACCTAATAAAAATTGGATTTTGTAAATATGTGTAATGAACGTGCAATATCTCACCCAAATAAAAAATGAAAGTGCAATATTTGCTGCATTTCATTTATCACAAAGTGATGGTGATGAATAATGTATCATTCAATCATAAGAGTGCAAAAATCTTCGTGTCATAGTACGAGGGGTTAATTAGAGACGTTAAGAGAACAGGAAAAAACATGATTGGTTATCAGTACCATTATATCTTTATGCTGAAAATCTGACAATATTATTGATAATGATTAATTTTGTTAGAATATATGGCTGTTTAGATTTTGTGCGGACAAGGATAACGGAGAGAAAATTAGAAGGTTTGATTAAGAAAATTGGAAGACTTCAAATGTTTTGAAGTTTCTAGCTTAGATGGGAGCTACAGTAACATGATCGATCTCTTCACATAGAAGAAAAAACATGTCTTGTCATGTTTCTTGCAAAAATGTACTAGAATGTAGATTCTAGATGAATCCAAAATTTATAAATAGTATTTCATTATTGAATTAGTATAGAAAAATTTGCTGACACCCCAACTTTTATATAAAACGAGCTTATAATGAATTTAATTTACTCACTCTTGTATGAACACACTCTGAAATAAAACATCATTATTCCGCTGGGATCCAATATTATTAAGCTTCTAGATCAAGGGACATATAATTAACATTATGGTTTTATTCAAGTATATGCATGTCTATAATCATAGTCTTGAAAATAACGCCATGCTGCATCTAACAAATGAGACACGCGATGGTGATACAGCTCCACATCTTTCATGACATGAGTACATTAGTCATAATGGGGTCCATCGTTATAAATCCTTTTTTTTGGTACATATTATAAGTATCATTTTACCATAAGTAAATTTTTGGGATAGATTAAAATGGGTCAAACGAAGGATGCCACTTTTGGATTCAAAATTAATTATTTGATTATCTTTAGCTTTGCATTTAAGTGCTATAACGTCTAGTGTGAAGTACTGCAAGTCAAACTCTAGCTATTCAACTCGGAAAACTAGGCACATAAACACGTTGAGATTTTATGAATTAGCATTATTTAATTAAATTTAATATCATAAATAATATAAAAATGAAATATAGTTTACTAATTATTTGAATTTATTATAGCAGGGTGGTTTCACTTGCCCTTCATATCCAAATGAAAAGTCTACTCTCTCTAAAGTAGAAAGGAATATTTCCTTCACTTGGTGCTAATTTAATTAATATGCAAAGATTTATCTCTTCTCCATATAATCAACTCACGCAAAAATATATTAGAGTTGATCATTAGGATTTTGAAAAATGTTTCTTAACACTTTGAATTTTTTTAACTTTACACTATTTGTTTCTAAAATCGTCTTCTAGACGTTTTTAAAATTATTATTGATAGCAATAGTTTGGAAGTTTCATGTCGAGATAGGTTTAAATGTTTGATTAGTGATTTTTTTCTCATTAAATTCATGGTTTCTTTAGTTTTTGTGGAAATGCATCGAGCATGTAAATTGAGATTTCAAGTATTCATCACAGTCTTTATTTAGGTTGGTCTTTAAACTTAACTACAGTTATCTGTGAATCTGACTCAAAGTGTGTTATCTATTTAGTTCTTAAAGGTTTGCACTCATCTCATTCACATGTTGTTTAATTGACAGCATTTGTCATTTCATGTCCTTGAATGAAGTCTGTCTTTTTTTCCTATTCTTGGAGAAGGAATGCTCTTGCTAAAAGTGAAGCATTAGATTTCATCCCCTTTATTTACTTGATGGATCCTTCTTTAATTCTGAGCTTCATGACAAGCTTTGTGTTGATGCATTTAGAAGATAATTTATTCATTATAATTAGTTTTTTTTTTAATTTCAATTATAAAAAAAAATCATTCTTAAAATATTTTAGATAATGTCATGATGCAAATTCAAGGTCGTGATCAATACACAAACTAACATTCTTAGCCTAATAAGAATAGAACAATATCTGACAAATATTTTTTCAAAATAAACATACTTCTAGGATTCTACAGAAATTTTGACATAATTTCTCCTATATTTTGGATATTCCAAAATTTACAAAAAAAATGTTTATTATCAATATAAATCACCTGTCAAAGTTTCCAACAATATCATATTTATTTAATTAACATAAAATATACAATATCTAAATATAAACCTTATAACTAGACTTTCTATAGTTACAAAATATACAAATAATCCCAAAATAATATTAAATGGTCGTCAACATAAAAGAGGTCTTCCAAAAATAAAGTAACTGTAAAGTTGATACAAATGAAGATGTCAACCATCTGCTACTTACCTGCTGGAAATATGGATGAAAAACAATAGAAAGGGAAAACATTTCAACCACAAGTTGTTTGATAGAAACATTTCTCAATATAAAATTTACTAAACTAGTGAGTTCAATAAATCCCACAACCTCAGGTAACTTATTCGCAGTATCCAAGAGGTTATGTTTATCATATCCAAAACAACAATAACATATTTATCATAAGTAGATTTGAAATGAAATACATTAACTTAAAACATAAATCATATAAAATGTAAATACAACTGGGATCATTCATGAGAATTGAGAGACGACTTCATCTCATTGATAGTCATCTCCTCTCTAGAACCATGTCCACGTCTCAATATCATCGGGGTAAAGCTACATCTCATTGATAGTTTTTTCCTGCCATAGTGATTTTTTTCTTGGGACGACTTCATCTAACCGATAGTCCTCAAAATTATATCACATCTCAATCTCCTATCATATAGCTTATAAAAAAAGTCATATCATATAATAATGTATCATATCATATCATTAATGAAACTTCATCTCATTGATAACCCTCTCCACAAAGGAGCGGTTCCATCTAATAGATAGTCCCTCTCTCTTTCCAGAATCATACAACTGGCTGCACCTAGGTCATTATCATTTGCTAACAACATACAGAGATCTAACATGGATCCCAATAATATGAATATTAAATTTATTCTATTTTCTCAAGTTCCTTCCAAAATTAAATCTTCAATTTCATCAAATTAAATTTATAAAGCTCTCAACCTTTGAAATAAATTTCATAAAAAATTAATAAAAAGGAGTATGTTCCCAAAACTTATAAAGTAAACAACATTAAAATATAATAAAATGAATTAAAATAGTGATTATAAAAATACTAAATAGACCGTTAAATAACTCACAACTACAGAGAGTGAGTCAAACTACTATCGAACAACTCCAGGAATATTGTGTGGTAGAAATCAACATATCTAAGCCCCAATAAATATTTTCAACATTTAAAAATTTGTTTGAAGCTCTACCTATTTATGGGTAACTATAAAAATCTCCAAAACTAGTGTTCATCACTCTAAAAATAATTCTACCCCAAGATAATATATGTCAATAGCCTATTCTTTAAGTTACAAGTAGTGAGTTTTCTTTAGAGAGCTAAAATAAGTAGCATTTATGAGTATTCTCCATCTTTCTTAGAGCATTATCTCTTTCACTAAGTGGAAGTGATTTGAGAGTAAATGAAAAAAAAAATAAAAATTGGAAGCGATAAGAATGAAAGAAAAATGAAACCAAGGAGAGGAAAAGTGAACCAGAGAGAAAGAATAAAGGGAAGGTAGCTATGAAAAATGTTTCTGACGTATGCAAGAAGCTTCAGTAAATTCTTTCAGTTTTATATAAATGAAATGATGCGTCCGATAATGTTTAAAAGCACTATCTATAATATTTTAAGGACTAATGTATAACATTACTATTAAAAGACTGATTTTGCTTAAAAATTTTATTCAAAGTACGGTGCTCTCTAAATTTGAGGGATGGTGGTTTACTCCTTATTCGGATACACGTTTCTTAAATCTCATAATTAATTATTAAGACTCATTGCAAACATGGTATAAGTATGCATCACTTGTTCTGAAGTTCCATCATAACTACTCTGTTTTTGTTTGGATATACTGAGCCAGATTTAGCAGCTATTTTCGCAATTGTTCCAAGAGAATCCGCGCTTGAGAAGAAAACTGAAAATTGAAATAAGATTTGGGAATAGATATCCATCCATATATTCCATGCTTCTTTAGTTAATTTATGGGTAATGTCTATCAATTAAGATTAAGTTTTAATGTTAATGGTCAATCACACAAACAAACCATGTGTTAAAAAAGTTTAGCAGCACGGCTCTTTAAATCTTGACAAGTGACAAAAGGGTTCATGCATATACGGTAGTTATATTCAACAACATGCAAATCGGTATATGTTCCAAAAATGAGCTAGAAAGCAACTAGTAAAACAAACCACCAGCATCGTGGATCTTCATCCTTATCCCTTCATTTTCATCTACAGTACAACATGTTGGTCCAGCATCCTAGACCAGACTTTCTTCATCGCCAAAAATAATTTGGTTTTGCTCAGAACACTCCATATATGTAATCTATACACATACACTAATTCGAACCTTGCTAAATCCCAAAGAGAGCAATTATTTGCCTATCTTAGTGGCCAAACTTAATATACATTTCCTTCTTTGGAAATCTGATCATGAAATCCCTAGAATACAATGCATTACAATTACATCTATTTATTTTCAATGTTCAAGAGACATTCATTTCTAAAAGTTTCTTCATCTCTTAATTTTTTCTCCCTTGCCACTCCTTGGAGAGTTCTGATTTGGAGCAACACGTAGATGCTGTAACCTTTTTGTTGTAACATCACAAGGTGCCTGAAATCCAATATTTTCCACGGCACCAACTGTGTTGAATAACCGTCTTTTGTTCACCTCTTCAACCAGTGATCGATGCAATAGCTGGCTCCGTATATCAATCAATGACCTGTTCCTTGTTAATCTATGATGATTGTTCATCATCATCTTACTTTTACTAGTAAAGGGAACCTGTGATCCAAACATGAGTTTATTACACTGGTTGAAATTGCTTAACTCTTCGCCAGAGAAAACCTTTTTGCCCTTGTTGTGACTCTTTATGATGGAAAGTTTATCTTTTCTCAAAGGAGGCACGTTGTACTCCTGATGATCATCCATACAATAGTAATTCAAGTTGGAATACGTTCCTTGTGAAGAGCATCGTGAACTGGTATCATCATGCAAATCATCTGCAACAAATAGTTCATTTGTCACGTCATGTTATTGTTTTACTACACTCCCCTTCCTAGTACATGATATAAAGGCAAACCTATGAAGATACTTATTAAAACATGAATAAGGGAATATGGTAAATTCTTTAAATTCAAGATATGACACGGTCTAAATACGTTAATAGAAATTAAAAAATACTATACATAAATGAATAGTATTAATAAAAAGACATTGAGTATTTCTTATTAATACATAATTATATAAGTAGATGTTGATCATAAACTCATAATTACCAAAAAAGAAACTGGTAAATATTTTTGTATAATTTTACCAACAAATTAATTACAAATATATAATAAAATATAAATAATAGTTATAATTAAAAATTAAAAAAAAATTAAGAACATGAAATGATTGGTCCCCTTGAATTGCGTCTCCTTGACCTTGAGGCTGCCCTGGTGACTGGTGATCAAGCCACAGTATCTAAATATATTATTGTCCCCAATGAACAAGTCAAAAAATGACATTTTTCCCCGATGTCAAAATGTCACAAGAAGTATCAGTAGTCCTATTCAAAACTCAAAAGATGTCTCGACATATATAACTGCCTAGTAGTTTATGTAGCATTTAGTTGACCAAAAATATATAGGCTTAAGAATCCAGAGGAGAAGATAAAGTCATACACAAATTTAGTCCCAATCAAAGTATTAGAGCTGTATGACAAACATATAAGGAATTTTTAGTGAAAAATAAAATAAACTAGAGGCTCCCTAAACAAGTTACACATATTTAGGTACAACGTATGCATTTGCATCAACTAAGGGTACAGAACAGCAATATTTGGTCATTTTTAGAACATCTAGGTTTCCAAGAAGTAAACTATATTGATTTTCATATAGACCTCCTTTCAATTTCTGATAAAGTTTCCCCTTCTTCACAAATATTAAAAGTTTAAAACTGAAATATGAGGGGATAAGGGAAGAGGATGGAAGACTGTTATCAGGCATTCTATACCAGTATGCCCTTTCTAAAACGTTACTTGTGTGATTTCATAACACAATGTTTCTCACAATTAAACCAACATGCAGTAGTTAACTAGTTATGTCCTATAGAAAATTGTTATTCCAGTTTAATCCTAGCAGTCCCAACAAATACCAGCCTAGTAAATTGTAAAAAAGTCTCCCAATAATCCTGAAACACCATGTCTGTAGTTTCAATCAAATTTCATGTGAAACATAGTTAAATTTTTTTGAATTTTCAAGAAAGAATAAATAGAACATCTACATCATCAATACAGACCAAGAATACATACCATGGAACCAATAATATTCACTTGATATTTCCTCAGCTTTACTGACTAAATCTGACATTGGTTCTTGGAATGATGAACTAGAAGAGAACGAGCGGAAATGATGACGAGGTCCATCATCATCACAATCATCATCTAGATAATTGAATGTTTGAAAGGCATCTGAACAGCTACTTTCCCTTTGAGGTAGCAGAGCAGATATCTCTCTATCAATCATATTTGCAATCTCAAAAGGCTCCCAATCAGAAATCTCCAACTCTTTCACCATCTCAGATGCAACACCAATAGGGGTGTCATTGAAAATGTCAAAGGGAAAAAATACATTCCTAACAGAACCTGCAGAAATAGGCAGCAAAAGAATTACTGTTACTTCATTTCGCTGATGTATATTTTGGACATGTAAATATGTAATGTTCAGTCTAACAAACAGTAAAGACTTAAGTTCATTAACAAAACAAATGCAATAGTTTAGTGGTCAAATCTCAAGAAGCATGTACTTAAAGTCCTAAACAATTTTAAGAGGAAATTTTCCTTAAATTGAACCAAATAGAAATTGTGTTAAGAAAAAGAGCACACACCATTCTTATCAGAAATTTGCACTTTGAGAAAGATAGTATCATCTTCAGGATTCAGCTTCCCTATCACTTTCATTCCAGTCCTTGGAAGATCATCACTTAAGTGCAGTTTCTCCATCTCACTGGCATTCAAAAATGGCTTCTGAATTGCAAACTTCATTGTTGATGATGGATCATCAGACACAAGAAAAGGGTCAAGCAACAACTCTTTTGCCGACGGTCTCTTTTCTGCAGGTAGTAAGCATTTTCCAATAAACCTTTGAGCTTCCACGTCTTCAACCCGGAAAAAGGCCACTGGTAGTTTTCCCTGAAATATAAAATATTACTTTTAAATAAAAGCACCTACTACACTAATATCCTTAACTTAAACCAGAATCATAATTT
Source organism: Psophocarpus tetragonolobus (assembly GCA_037954015.1). Lineage (NCBI taxonomy): Eukaryota > Viridiplantae > Streptophyta > Magnoliopsida > Fabales > Fabaceae > Psophocarpus > Psophocarpus tetragonolobus. Next base: position 35,871,313 of record CM075695.1, read on the forward strand.
ACCGATGTCACTTTCTTGTAGATTTGTGCTGGATTAGAACATTCACTATATGGATATTCAGATGTAAGCATTTCCAACACACACATGCCAAACGAGTACACATCAGCAAGTTCATTGTATTCTTCCTCGTACAATTCTGGAGCCATGAACTCAGGGGTGCCTAGTACATAAGGAGAATATTTTAATTGAGAATAGTAAATAAGTAGCAGTTTCTTAGTATCTGCGAGTGTGCGACCCTCATTGGAACCAAAGTCAAAGTGAGTACCTATGACACTGTGTGCTGATTGGGAACCGTGAAGAATTGCAGCTAGACCCAGGTCACCAATTTTTACTTGTCCAAGATGACCATTGACAAATATGTTATCACATTTGAGGTCCCTATGGATCACAGGTGGATCATGACAATGTAGATAAACAAGACCTTGTAAGATTTGACGAGCCCAATTCTTTATAGCTTGTATGCTGGCACGTTTATATTTCTTCCTGTATCTGCACGTGCCAGAAATTCATCAGTTATTTTTTTGGTAAACCTAGAGTATCTCCAGTCAGAAATTAAGAACTAATTTCTCGAAATACTAAAAAAGTCATTGTGAACGAAATTTCTATTGCAACTTTCTATTTCTACATGTTTTATGAAAACTATCAGTTGTTTCATAAAGTATATAAAAAAGTAGAAAGTTGCAATGTACATTCCGTGCTCATGATTATATTCTCATTTGTTTTCTGATCAAAATTTCTATAGCTTTGCTTGTATCAATCAAAATGGATGTGCTGACTTAGTCCTAAATTGCCCAATTTTTGTAAGGAACTACACAATAGGGCTGGAGTAATTGCCTAAATTGATAGTTGGAAAGGAAGTTAGTTACTCTCTCAGTGACCCTGATGTGAACAATTCTGTGACAAAGTTGAAAGCCTTGTTCTCAACATCAATCCAAGAAGTGTAGAATCTTATGATGGACTGGTGCTTGAGGGTACTGAGGAGATGAACCTCTGAGTAAAGCCGCTGCAAATCTTCCGGAGTGCGAAGCGCCTCATTGAGTCTGACCTGGTTCCATGCTACCTCAATTCCAAGCACCTCATCAATTGCTTTATACACTGTCTTCATTGCTCCTTTTCCAAGAACATCTCCAAACTAATGATCAATCACAAACAATACACAACATGTGTCACATAACAAACAACTTGTCTCAATCATTTACACTTAATAACAAATGGTTTCCCTCAACTTACTACAATTTTAGGAGATTATTATCACAAAGTCTAAGAACTAAAAAGTTCATGGCTTAAACTTGCTTACAATACTAACCACGTGAACAAAAATAGCAAAATATTATGTCTCGTCTAAAACAACTCATACCTATGATACACAAAAACAAGGCGGGTGTATATATTTTTCCCTATTATTATCATAAATAATAATCCTAATTCAAACAACATAACAAATGGCGCAGGAAATAGAATGAAAACAGAGGGATAGAACTCACCCTGCCATAGCGACCAGTTGGGTCGGTTTCCACATAACAATGTTCTGCCATGATTGATTCTTATACGCACCAACTTGACAAGCACCTCTTATATTTATTGAAACACTATACTATGTCTTTCACCCTGCACCTTAAATTGTGCAGAGAGAAGAAAGGAGGAAAATAAATAAAAGCAGAATCAATTTTGGCTATGGTACTATCTTAAATTCGAGGCTTTCCCTCATGATTTACGTGAGAGAATACTCCAAAAAATAGCCAGAAAAGTCTAGAATAGTCAATGCTCTGCATCATTTTGCCCATGTTCACAACCGTACATGTTAAGTGGTTATAGTCCTTAGCAACCATTTGATTTTTCTCGTTTCTTGTTCTATTTGAAAACGAAAGTTGCAGAGTGGTGCTAGGTGTGATTGGACGGGAGAATAAGCAGGTACTATTTAACAAGGAAAGTGACAGGTTCGTGTCAAAGTACCCCTTTTTGGTTCAGGGACTTAACAGGGGATTTGTGGCAGATAAGGATCGAAGGCAGGGTCAGTTTGGGGCATTCACAAGGCACAAAGAAGAGTTGGTATAGATAAAGAAAAGCACTAAGGCACGGAACTTGAAGAATCTGTGGACCCTCTTTGATGTAATCATTGATGGGTAACAGATGAATAGCAAAGAAACAGAGGAAGAAGGTGCAAAAACAGAGAGAGATGGTGCAGGGAGGAACAATTACAGAGATGTGAAGGTGAGGAATTGGTGTTGTTTGAGTAGGGTAATACAGAGTAAATTTATAATGAATTATGGTTGGTGGTGGAACCCTTCTGACTTACTTGGCAGCATTGTGGTGTGGCTCTGTCATGTGAGATAAAGCCTGGGCCCACTCAGTGGACAAAGACAACTTCTAAAGTGCTCTGTCAGCATTTAACTTCTCTCATATGCATTCTCTGTTGGATTTTATATATGAGATTATACATTATTAATGTCAACAATTTAATATTAATATTTAATTTTTTATATATAATAAATACATTAGTTTTATTAATTAAATAACATATTTTTATTAATTAAATAACATAAATAAAGAGATAAAGATATAATTAATGTAAAACTCTTTTATTCAAAATTAAATTCTTTATATATATATATATATATATATATATATATATTTATAGTAAGTTTATATGTATTTAATTTAGTGCATTATTTTACCTTTTTCAATTCATATTTAATTATATGAATTTAATTTTTAGTATACTATTTAATATGATACTAAAGTCATCAATTAATTAAATCCTTTTTAGTATACTATTTAATATAATTCAAAGTATAATATTTTTTTATATTATAATTTTATCAACTCATTATTACATCAATTATTATAATAATTTAGATTGAACTATAGTTATCAAATCTTAAAGTATTGAATCAATGTCCTGTCTTAAATTCCAATATTGATATCATGCATATTAAAAAAAATATTATTATACTCAATTATACAGAAAAAAAATTATTTTTATAATAATTATTTAATATGATTTTGATTAGTTAATAATATAAATATATTTAATTATGAAATAATTTTATTATTCTAAATAAAAATGGCACTCACACTAACATATTATCTTTAGGTCTGTTTTTATATAAATGAATATTTTCAATTTATTTTAAAACTTTTAATGTTATGAAATCCTATTATCAAATTTAAAACTTCATTTCAAATGTATTTTTAAATAAATTATTTTACAAATAATTATTTCAACAAAAACTCTCTGAAGGAGTTACAAATAAGTATTTATTTAAAATATGTTGAATGAAATAAGCATTTTTCTTAAATTATAAAATGGATGATAAAGCTTTAAAATTAACTATTTGTGATATTGAAAGTTGTAAAAAGAGATTAAAAAAAAGAATATCCAAAAGAATAAATTATAAATGAATCTCTTAATAAAAGTGAGTAATCATAATTATACAAAAATAGACACATAAATTTTAGAATTAGAAAGAAAAATATTTAAAAATATGTATTAATTAAAAAATAAAGAGCATAAATTATTCTTAAATATTAAAGATTATTTTCTATATCAATGATACATATGAATCATTATAAAAAATATAATTAATTATGTCAGATACATTTAACACATGAAGATAAATATTTTTTTTTAAAATTGTAAAATTAGTTCAATGACAAAGTTTACTGGTTAGGAAAAAAAGAGGTTGCAGATTCAAATCTTTTCATTAACAAAATTAACACATTAACAACTAATATTTGACTCATAAAATTTTTTTTTTAATATAATTTATTTTATAAAAACATTATTAAAATTCATCAAAATTACATTATAAAGATTGAAATCATAATTAAAGAACACAAATAGGTTCTAAACTATAAAATGTAAGTAAAATATGGTAATATATGTGTATGTAGCGAAGACAATTGATCCATCCATAGAAACATGTAGAAATTTCTTCATTGGTAAGAAGAATGCAATTTTGGGATGACAATTGAGAAGTGAGTGGAATGAGGAATAATGTTGCCTACCACTACCTCTGCCCCGCTTCTGCTAATGCTATGCTCATTAGACTTTTTCTGCTAGCTGTGTGTCACTCTGTTTTTATGGTAGTTGGAAATTTCATATATGTTTAAATATGTTTGTATTATGAAAAATGAGTAAATTTACCTTTGGCATATTTAAAAGTGTTTTTATTTTTCTAAATTCATAGAAATTTTAATACTGATATTATAAATTAATTGTATATTATTAATTATTATAAGTTATCAAAAATATTTTTAAAATAATTATCGTAAAAATTATTGAATCAATCATTATAAATTACATTATCACTTCGAAAGACATTTAATAATATACATATAACGAAAAAAGTTATAAAACTAGTAGATAACAAAATTTATATAAGAAAAGAAATAGGGAGAAGTCGTAATTTAAATTTTTCTATTAATAAAATTAACTCTTTTTTTTCTGTAAATAATAAAGCTAACTTATTAATGACTTAACATTTATTTATTAAAAAATATAATATGTATTAATGTTGTGATTAACTTCAAATTTTTTGTATACATGTGTCTTCGTTTTTTGTTACAAAATAAATATTATTTATATATTCTAAAATAAATATTAAAAAATAGAAAGGGATTTTAAAGTTAAGAAAGCTAAAAAATAAAAATAAAAATTAATCACTTATAAATATCATAATTAATTATTTTTAGTTTAAATATTAAAAATTAAAAAAATGATTTAAAAGATCAAAACTAAATTTGTTTTAAAGCTGAATGAAAATGTGGTGTGAGAGATTTGGGATGATGAGGAAGATAGGTGGAAATGGCTTGGCGAAGAAAGTTATTTGTTTGGGAGGTCGAATTGTTATAAACATTAAAATATAGAGTGGATTCGATTGCAATTGTACCTCAGAAATGGGATAAGTGAAAATGGGAGCATTAGGGTGTTATTTTATTTCATCAGCATACAAAGTACTGGAAGAAGACTCATATTATCAAAATGATGACTTCTACAAAATCTGGTTAAAAGGTGTTCCTCACAAGGCTTAACTGATGTTTTGGAGAATTGAAGTGGATAAATTACCTATTCGGGGAAATTTGGTGAAGCGGACATAATTCAAAGGGGAACTAATAGCTATGGGTTATGTTAAGCTACATCAAAAACAAGATCCTATCTTTTTTTCTCTTGTCTAGTGACTTTAGGTATGTGGGCTGGAGTGTGCACTTGATGGGGAGTCTCTACAACCCTTCAAGTCAAGCTACGAAGTCATGTTCTCCAATTTTTGGAATTGGTCAACAAGTCAACAAAAATAGTTTTGTCATATGTGTGGTTTACATAACTTTGGCACATCGGGAAGGCATGTAATAACATACAACAATTTTATAAAATTGTTTTCAATATTTTAATATTTAAAAACTAAAAAACTTGTTTGGGTAGTGTTTTCTGAACAGTTTTTTAAAACAGTTCTGGTTTTTTAGTCAGGAACAACTGAAAGTAGTTTTGCTTTTCAGTTTTCTATTTTTGTTTTTAAAACTCAAAATACAATATAATGTGTTGTTTTTTGCTTTTCATTAATAAAATTTTAATAAATATGAATAAGTTTTTCCATTTTTACATCTTCAAAACAGTTTTCAAATAACACTTGCCAAACAAGTTTTTTTTTCTTCCCGGGAATATTTTTTGAAAACTATTCTTGAAAACTCTTTTAAAAAACTAAAAAACAAAATCAAACCCTTAATCTTTCAAAGTAAGACCCCCTGATTACAATGCTATCATGTCATTCAACTCAGTTTTTGGTAATGAAATAGGACAATGCAATTGACCGATAACAGTTTTACAGAGTAGGTGATGAACTCATTTTATTGTGTACTATGCCAAAAAAATTCTTAAATATTTTCCTAATGTTTTAGTGAGGGTTCAATCTTTATATCTTAATTGGCTAACATTTCTTGTGCTAACCAATATTATTATTAATAATAATTGTTTGACTTATAAAAAAATTATTTTATTATACAAGAATTGTAATCATAATTTATCCTGAAATTTTATATGATGTATTTCGGATGTCAATCGAAGCTTAATGTCCTTCATATTCCACCATGTATTGTAATGTTTTTGAATGGGTCATAGTCATACTTGGTGCAAATTGAATCTGACTCCTCCATTATGTTCATGACATTCGCCTAAAGGCAGAGTTATATGCTATAGTTGGAATATTGTCACTTATTTGTATTTTACTTTTATTAATTGTATAATTCAATTATCTAATTAAATATTAGGTTAAACTAACTATTTGAATTTTATAGGTGTTATTCATTCAAAAATAATGTCTCAAAAGAAAACCTAAGTTATAATCCTTATAAAGTTTTAGAGTTTAATTAGTATATAATGTAAAGGATTTTTATACTTATTTTTAATCATATTTTTTTATTTATATGATTTTTAAAATATTAATTGGTAAAATTAATAAATTTGCCATAAATTAAGGATTATGATTGGATATTAGTGAAATTTTTTTTACATTACATACTAATTAAACTTAAAGTTTTATATATAGGAACTAAAATTTAAATTTTTTGCATGGATTAATTTATAAATAAGAGTTACATATAAGGACGAAACTATTAATTTAACCTAAATTATCTTATCCTGCCGCGATATATAATTACATTTCATATTTTAGATTCTTAATGCTAAAACGTTAGTTCAAGCTGTGAGTTGATAATTGGTATAAATGAGTGGTACAAATTGTTCGATTTACTTTTGATTGGGTTAGTTATTTATAGATAGGAGCATTGTTACTTATGGTCCACAATGATCACAGATCTATTTACAATGAAGTAGGAATTGAATTTATTCCAAAAGTACAATGTAAGATGTAATTTCATTCATATCATTTCATAAGATGCCATATAATGTTTTGGAAAACTGATGGGTCAAGATCCGATTATCCACCTTAAGTGATCCTTGATACCACATGAAAAAAGGCTATTCCAATATCATGGTCCAAAGTGAAGCCAAGTTTTTTCTCTCCAAAAAGAATAATGAAAATTTTCTTAAAAAGAAGAATAATGAATTTTGTTCTTGACTCGAATAAAGATGCCAGTAAATTTTACTCTGTTTCAGCTATGCTATTAGCCTGCTACATGACCCAAAACTAACTAATTGTGTCAAAGTACCACCAAGGCAACTAGGTCAAATGGCATTTAACAGAATTTAAACATAGAAAAAAAAAATATGAAAAGACAACGAAAGAAAAATGAGTGGAATATTAATTAAGTGGTAACTAATCTCCTCACAGTACAAGTTTTCTTTTCAAGGTTTAATTTTAAGGTATTTTTTATAAACTAGCATTTTAACATCTTGCATATTCTTATACATATGCATGCAGTATGTTTATTTTACATTTTTACTGATAAATATCCTGTGTACTTTATAGATCGATATTTATAAATAAAATTATTATAAAAATGTATATTTAAAAAATTTAGGAGAAGATATGTTTAATTAATAGAAGATTATTTTATCAGAAATGAAAAATTTTAAATTCAAAAACACATTCATTTAAAATTTTTAGTTTTGAAAACTTTCAAAAGCTTAAGTTAATTGTTAATTCTAAATGGCTTTCCAAAAAAAAAAAAATTTTTAATTCTAAATATAATTTGTTAATATGACACACTATACTTATTATCAAGGATAAAAATTTCTGAACTGATTAGACTTTTCATTGAATTAAGAATTTAATTTTTGTATATTATTTTACTCAGTATAATAATTTTTATTCTATTAACCATTATAAATTTTTATATATAAGCATTTCAACTTAGTCTCCAAAAAATAATGAGCATAGGTTTCTAGATGTATTTTGATATTGTTTGACCCACAAGATTCTTAACTTAAAAACTATTTTAAGTTAAAGTTACGATAAGTTTTTGGACTATTGATGATATATTTAAATGAGTATAATTTGTTCATTAAATTTTAATTTTTTAGTTTAAATTAAAAAATATTGATAAATTATTTTTTATTGTGTAATGAAAAATATATTTATAATTTAAATTATAAAATAAACTCTTTTAAGAATTTAAATATAAATATTATTGGAATTCAATTTCTTCCTTTAAGAGAAAAATAAAGTAGGCCAAACATGACCTTCAACTGCTAGTTATGTGTAATGTAATATTTCACCCTCTATAATTTAGCATTTTTTTAAATTTTAAAATAGTGCAACGAATTAAATAAATTAATTAATCTGGTTCGATGGTCTCATTTTACCAAAAAATAATTAAAAAGTGGTAAGAGACAAACAATAGCATGTCCTTTAGTTAGTATAAATTATAAAATACTCTAATAATTGTTTGTGTTTCTTTCCTAGCTTCCATAAACATTAAACAATACTATATATAACTTTTAATTTGTGTTTGTTCCTTCCGCTGTTAGCAGATAAGCTTAATTATATTGTTTGAGCAATTGATTTGGTATTTTGTTTGTCCCATCCTATCCCATGTACATCTCAGAAAGAACAGTAGTACATATTCTTGTGTTTTATATTTCAACATATTCGCAATCTATGGTAGGCAAAACGCCACCGTTTTCGTAAGTCAAAAGATGAACAACATGAAGGGGGCAATAATGAACTAGTTAAATAACTTGGACAAATTATCTTCAACTCTAAACTCTAACATCTTAATCTTATAGATGGACTCTAGGGCTAATTCCTCTGTCTCTTGTTACTTTCAACAATCAAGACATATATTAATTATTTAATTAGTGTTACGTCCTTCAAAATGTTATATATCCAAACTCCGCACACGTACGATTATTGGTGAATAACTTCATTTTTAGGTATCAGGTTTTATCACACTCACGTAATTAATTTTGTTCCACAACGACTCTATCACCAAACTCATTTTGAATTTGAAACCCAAATGTTGTGTATTTCAATGGAATTATGTGAGATTCATCATGAGATCGTCACGAATGATCCTATTTAAGAAATTTTCAGATAAATACTTGTGTATACCAGAGTTTTATATATAAGGGATGTGAATCATGTTAGAATTTTACCTAAGTTTAATATAAGTAAAAAAAATTTTACACTTATTTATGTAATTTTTAAAGTACTAAGTACTAAAAATAACAAACTTACTATAAATAAAAAGTTTTGATTGGTGTAAAAATATTTACACTATACCAATTAAATTCTTTTAAATAATACATTACACAATTAATTATTCATTTTAATGTGTTATACCAGTTAGCTAGCCTAAAAATTTGTCTATCGACCTAACGAACAAATGGGTGTTTATTCTTTTGTAATAGGAGGACAAAATATCATACAAAAACGAATTGGACACTGGCCTGGAGGTTCATTTTTATGCAAATATATATGTGGGAATGCATGGTTTCCTGGAAGTGTATTAGGTGAAAATTCTTTCTTATTATAAGAAATAAGAATAATAACTATAAGTCATTAAATTAGATTTGAATGGTTGATAGATATTAAAAGATAAATGTACATAATTTATTGAAGTTTTGGTACATATGTAACCATTAATTAATAAATTTTTATTTTGACTATTTATATATAACTGTGACTTTTATATTTATAATTTTAACCTCGTTAAAATGAGAATTTCTCTAATTATTATATATATGTATCTATTTTTTTTTTCATTACTAAATTTCACAAAGATGCATGTTTAGAAAATACCGTAACTACAAAAAATATGTGCTAGACAAGTATCTATTACATTTCACAATTTTGTGAAAATCAATTCTTTGTGTGTTGCATATAGCTAGGATTCCATAAAAGAAAGAACACTCAGGTTTTGTTCCTAATTTTGTGCATATATTCTGGCTAATGAATACTGCACCCTTGAGAAAGTTGTTGGATATAAATAAGTTGTTTTACTTTTGTATTTTGCTTTCTATTCCACTAACAATACGATGATGACACGTGTTTAAATTATCATATTAATTAAAAATATTTTATAAATTAAAAATACATAATAGTTTAAACACGTTGTCACTCATTTTGTAGTGAAAAAAAAATTGAGACATAAAAAAATTATCATTTATATATATATATATATATGGAATTATAAAGTTTGTCTGTGATAAAATAGAGAGATGAGAAGGTAGAAATAATATGTTTGAATTCTTTCACTAACAAAAATTAACATATTAACTATTAATATTTTGTCTATAATAAAAAAAAAAGAGTTTAATTAGTAAAAAATCAACAAATTTATAAGGGTTGTAATTGAATGTGAAGGTAAAAAGTTTTATATTGATGATGTATACTTTTTAAAAAAAAAAATACCAACCCACAAATGGCTTGAATTTGAATCTTCTCTCGGCTGCTGCATTGCAGGAGAAACAAAAGGAAAATTTTCTTCATGCACTTCCATAATTTTTAACTTTATATCACGCATATGAATTCATATTACACATATGGAAAGTCTAATGTGAAGTAACAAAAAAATACACATAAAATAAATGCACAAGAAATTCCTGAATTGGAGGAAGAAATTGCCCAAAAAAAAATGTTGGATTCATGTGAGCCCACTACATGAATCCTATCTAAACGTCGTGTTTTTTTTTCTAGCAGTTGAAAAAAGACAAGAATTCTTGGCGTTCGTCTTGAAAATATTTTTTTTGTTGTTAATAATTTGTTGTAGTATTTGAAACCTAGGAATATTCCATATCAATAATCGTGATGCTCCTCTGACTATATATATGTATAATATAGTTTATAATAAACATATATAATGTCATTGATGATATCACTTCTAACTTGCACAAACATGTATCATATTCGCGGAACAAGAACAACCAAAACAACACTAAAAAAACAATAAGTACTATTTTTTAAATTTGAGTATATTTTTATTTTTAAAAAAACTATATAATAAAAGCAAGTTGAAAATTAATCAAATATTACAGAACCATTTATTCAGTTTTTAATCGTATCCAACAAAACAAAATTTTCTCTGAATGATTTTCAAATTGTACTATCATGTTTAGTGACGGAGCTTAGTTGAAACGAGGTATTCATGCCCTTCCAATTTTTTTCCTTTCCTTAATAAATTAAAGAATGTTCTTATAAATATTATTAAATACATGTACTTTTATATTTGGTCTTTCTAATTTTTTTTTGTAAGTTCCGTTAGTAAATATGTTAACACAATTAATTAAGAAAACTGATTTTTTTAACTAATTTCTAACCCAAAGTTCATATTTAAATTACTTGTCCTAATTTTGTTTTTGACACTTCTTTTCTCGTCATGTTTAATTTATTATGTATAATTTTTTTAATTCACAAAATATTAATACTTAACACAATAATTTAACATATATCACCATATGATTGGTAAGTAAAAAATGAAATGAGTGTTAATTTAAATATAAAAAATTCAACTCTCCCCTACCTTGTTATATTTATTTTATTTAATATACAGTGATTTTCTATTAAGTAGTAATTATGTAATTGACCAAGGAAGAGAAAAACAATGAGTAGTGAGTTCCTAATAATAATAGAACTAATTAGCTATTAATTTCAAGAAAAAATGTTATGACAAAGAATGGCAAAAATGATGTTGGGTAGGCCACTAGAGGACCTATCAATAACGGAAACCATATCAAATGGCATCCCTTTGGGTGATGAAGGGGTAGTAAATCTTCAGTATATGGGTGATGACATGGTTCTTATATGGGGGGTTAAGGAAGAGCACTTGAAAGAGCTGCTAGAAAATCAAGATCAAAGATAGTCAAAGTTTAGATGTGACTCTTCTGAAGGAAGGGGATGCGGGGCAAGAGGTAGCTAGCAACATCAATAATAGTACAAATTTGGTGAATAAGGAGGAGATAGGGGAGCTCAAGGCGTCAATAAAATCTTGCACCAATTTAGATGGTGCTGTTGAGGACAATCTCCATGAGCAGATAAAGCAACCCTGCAATAGCTCAATTTAGCAATATATGATGCGCTTCCTAAGTCTTCTAATAAGGGAACATGCACTATCCACACCTCTCTTGGTTCTACTGAGCTTTGCCTCTAGTATTTAGTTCAAACACACAACCAACTTTTGATGGGCCAAAGGATTGTTAAGACCCATCAAATTTGTCACTCGGGCTGGAGCGTGTAAGCAGTACCCTTCCCCCTATCTATTCACACTCCACATCTCAAACACACACCATTAGGGGCTTCATATGAATGTGAAGGTATAGGGCAAATGTGTGACAACAGGGATAGAAATAACTCTGATTCAAGGTGCTCAGGTGAAGTGTTCACTGTGATGAACATAGAGCATTCTCCTTCTCATCCTCCATCGGAGTATATGGCCAACAGAGGCCTAATTCTAGCTTAGTAAAGTACGCCAATAACGCTCAGGCGAGTTATTGGGACGTCTTTCTTGCAATTTGAGGCTTCTCCAAAGGTTTCTACTAACAAGTTCTGTAACATCATCAATGATGAAGACATTAGAAATGTGAATAGGATTATTGCATTAGGGCACAAACAATCCGAGTCAGAGTTGATTATGAAAATTGGGAGGATGCTTGGGGTGTCCGGTATCGAGCTTGATGCCGACCTAAAAGGTAGAATAGGCGATCTTGAAGACAAAGATAGGAAAAAGATTGAGGAAGCTAGGAGGTTCATGAAGAAAGGTTCAACGAGTAAAAATAGATAAGATTCTTTCTTATAACATTACGAAGAAGTTGGAAGTTGTTCATCACCTGTGGGAGCTTCCTGATAGTGAGGAAGCCATAATCTCTCTATCGGATTGCCTATTTGTCTATCTGTCTGGTGAAGAGAGAATAGAAGAAACTCTCAATAGGGCAAGCACCCAATACCTCGTCGAGTGCAAAGATCCAGCTTAAGCAGTTCAATCCAATTGAATTGAGTGATCAAGCATGTTGGAAACTTGGTATTGGTTGAACAACTTCAACTTATCTGCCTACAAGAGACAAAAAATGAAGGATCAACAATTATGTCAATGTATTTGGGGAGGGAAAAATCTAGAATGGGCACCGTTGTCATCTATCAATACCTCACGTGGTCTGGTATGCGTTTAGTCCTCTTTATTCTTTCAAATTTTAACTTCCATAATAACAAAAAAGACTACATTCTACTAGAAGAGATATAGGCAGAACAAGGATTACAAGTAGTGTTGGTGAATGTTTATTTACAATCTAACTTGAATAGTAAGGCAAAAGTGTGGGAGGACCTACTTATTAAAAAAAGAACCAATAACATAAGCATATGGTGTCTTCTACGAGATTTTAACTGTGTATGCAATCCTGAATAGAGGCAAAGGGCTAGTGGAGAAGGTTATGATAGGAAGGAATCAATAGGTTTTAATAAGTTCATATATGAAATGGGACTGATAGACATTCCACTAATTGGAAAGAAATTTCTTAGTTCAGACCAAATGGAGAAGCAAAAAGATGGTTAGATAGGTTCCTGGTAATGTTTGATTGGTTGATGGCTTGGCTAGGTGTGTTCAACATGTGCTTAATCGGAATTTCTCTTACCATTACCCTATGATAATGAGGACTCTATCAAAGATTAAGCTCCCAAACCGTTTAAGCTTATGAATTGTTGGTTCCAACATAAAGGGTTCAGAAAAGTTGTATTTGAAACTTGGTCATCATTATCTATCCAAGGGTCAAAGTCTTTTATCCTGAATGAGAAGCTCAAAGGTCTAAAGACAACCTTGAAGATGTGGAATAAAATCCATTTTGGAGACATCAAAGCATGTTTGTTGAAAATAGAAGATGGATTCAATGCGCTTGAGAAGAAAAGTGGGGAGACAACACTAACCAGTGATGTCAACTCCAACAAATGCTTTGGGATCTAGCTAACAAGAATGAATCATTACTACACCTTCAATAATTAGGTGGACACGAGAGGGGGATTATAACACCAAGTACTTCCACAGAACTGTCAACTAGAATAGCTTTAGAAATTCTATCAAAGTAGTCATCGTGTGTGAAATAAAGACCCCATAATTGTTAAGGAAGAGATTAGGCAGTTTTTCCAATGCAGGTTCTCAAAAGAAAACTATCAAAGACTTTGCTTGGATGGGATTCAATTCCAATCAATTTCATAACAAGAAAATACTGACCTATGTGCTCCTTTTGAAGAATTGGAAGTAAAAAAAGCAATTTCAAATTGTGGGAGCAACAAAAGCACAGGCCCAGATGGGTATGATTTTAACTTTATTGAGCAGTTCTGGGATGACCTAAAGTCGGATATATGAATTTCATAGGTGACTTCCATGCATTTGCAAAACTGGTCGTATGAAGTAATTCTTCCTTCATAACTCTAGTCCCAAAGACGAATAACCCACAAAACCTGGATGAGCACAAACCTATCTCCCTAGTCGGCTGCATGTACAAAATAATCTCCAAAATGCTAGCTATCAAACTTGATAAAGTTTTGCATAAGGTGATTGACTCGTCTTAAAGTGTGTTTCTTTAAGGGAGACACCTAACCCATGGTGTGTTGGTAGTTAACGAGGTCCTCGGCAAGGAAAAATGAAAGAATAAAAGGTGTCTTACATTTAAAGTGGATTTTGAGAAGTTTTATGATTCGGTGTTTTGAGGGTTTCTTCAATATATGATGATCAGACTATACTTCAACCACAAATGGATTTCTTGGATTATGGTTGGTGTCAAGTCTAGTAGAGTCTCTATCTTGGTTAATGGTTCACTAACATTCAAAATTACTCCTCAGAAGGGACTTAGACAGGGTGTCTCATTAGTGCCTCTATTGTTCACAATTGCAACGAAAGATATGACTGGACTAATGAGAAAAACAGTAAAGAAGGAGTTGTATAGCCCATTTCTAGTAGGTGATAAAAGGGTCCTAGTGTTTGTACTTCAATATGTTGATGACACAATATTTTTGGGTGAGGAGTCCCACAAAAATATTATGGTCATTAATCGCATCCTTAGGTGGTATAGTTTTTGGCATAAAGATCAACTACTTCAAAAGTAGTTTTCGGGGGGGTTGGCCTTTCAAATACGGAGGTTCAAGCATTTTCTAATGTCCTAAATTGTAAAATCCTCATCTTTCCATTTATCTATTTAGGACTCCTGATTGGGGTTAATCCTAGAAAAGTGGCTACCTGGGATCTGATAATCAAAAAAATGGAAAGAAAACTGTGAAGTTGGAAACACAGGAACTTGTCTCGTGTGGGTTTGATATGCCTTATAAAGTATGTCCTCTCATGTATACTTTTCTTCTATTTTTCTTTCTTCAAAATGTCAATGGAAGTGGGGAAGAAAATAACTAGTATCCAGACAAAGTTCCTTTGGGACCATGTGGATTATAGAAATAACATTCCATAGGTAAGTTGGAAAGAGCTATGTGCCAACAAAAGAAATCGAGGTCTAGGAATCAAAGATATCACTTTGTTTAATGAGGCGTTATTGGAAAAATAGAGATGGTCAATGTTATCTCAAAAGGGACATTTATGGGAAAATATTATTGAATCCAAGTATATTGGGTGGAAAGGCCTAACTCAAGGTGAAGACAACAGACACATGTCAATATAGTGGAGAGATTTGAGGAGAACTTGTGGGTGAAAAATCACCAAAGATGGTTTGACCAAATATTGGAATGGAAGGTGGGAAATGGGTCCAAATTCAAATTCTAGCTTAATGACTGGCTTGGAAACGAAGCTCTTTAGGCTAAATTTAATCATGTGTTCCTTAACTTAGTTAATAGGGAAGGAGAAATAAACCTTTTTAGTCAGTTACTCAGTTTCTTCTTCTTATGCAACTTCATAGGTTTGGAACTCTACAGGGCAACCCCAAGAAGTGTTTCAAAAATTGTAGGACATTCAGGTACCTTCAAGGTTCCTCTTTTTTTTTTTTGGAGACTACTCAAAGACGGACTACCAACAAAACTCAACCTAGTGAAAAGAGGAGTTTTGGACCACCAAGGAGATTTAATGTGCATGTTTTGTGACACCTACATATAGTCAAATGATCATGTATCCTTCCAATGCCAAAGCACGTAGACTTTATGGACTGTCTGGTATAAGAGAATGTTCATGATGACAGTCTCCCCTGGAACATCTGAGCAACACTTCCTTCAACACCATTTGTGGGTAGAAAAATCTGGCACAACTGAGTGAGCGGTTATGGAAAGATAAGTTGCCCTCAAAAGTTTTAGCCTTTTCATGGAAGCTACTCTTAAACAGACTTCCCATGGTAGATAACTTGTTGAAGAAAGGCGTAGACATCTAATCAAATGCGCATTCGTGCATCTTGTGTAGGGAGCACCGGAGGATTGTAAGCATATTTTTCTATCATGTTCTTTTTCTCAACATATGTGGTATAGAATTTTGAAGTGGATTGGTAAAGAGTCACCATTACCTCGTGAGTTATATCAATTGTTTCAATTGTCTAGTTCATGGGTGGTTGGTAAATACAAAAGAAAATGCAGATATTTGCTCTCTTATATCGTCTGTTGGTGCATCTGGTTACATAGAAACTCCATTGCTTTTAATGGTAGAACAATGGAGTCTTTGGATATCATATTGTCTATTCAGGTCTTATCTTGGAAGTGGCTACTGTATATATGTTCGATTTTAATAGAGGTTGTGTTTTTTCTGATTGGTGTAACAATCCTCGTTTGTACCTTTTGATCATGAAGTAGTCAGTCTTAAGTGAGTTTCTTTCTGGAGGTTCGTAGTCGTAGTCGTCGATGTGGGCTCGATCCAGATGTATGACATTTTATGATGGTCTTACCTTTTTGTGTAGGGTATGAAACTTTTTATTTCATCCTATAGTTATATATAATACATATTATGTTTCCTTTAAAAAAAAACATTATTTCGTATTACAATATATAATTGCAAAGTTTTTTCTTCTTTTTATACAAGTGAACTTATGCATAAAAATATTGTGAAATTAAATGATGAACGATTAATATGAGATTTTCTTTATTGTAAACCTTGTAAAAAATATTTCACTTATTTTTTATATATTTAATAAATTAATTAAATTTCAATCCTTCGTTAAGGATTAAAAACACATTATTTTACAAAGATTGGAAATATATATTTAAAGTTAAATATAATTAGAAATCATTAATATAGTTTAAAAAAAAAAAACCATCTTGCCATATCCAGTTGTATATATGTTGTATGGTAAGATAATTGGCTTTTATAACAATTACTTTAAAAATCATAAGTATAATGTCTAATTGATAATTAACACTACTGTAGCAATATTAATATTAAGTTCTTTCGAATTGAAAGTATGAAATTTTGCCTATCAGAATAGCAAATTAATTTTCTTAAACCTTGTATGGCCTATAGGAGTTCATCAAGCTTGCTTTGAGTTATTAGCAGGATGAAACATCACAAGTCTTTATGCTTGATTGAAATGTCAATAGCTCAAGTAGTCACCAGTGGTATCCTAATCCTTCCAAGACTTTTTCCCTAGGTTACCTATATATAGAGAATCTCACTTTTTGGTAGTTCTTAGTGGTTTTGATTGTGATTACCAAAATAATTAATGTCTATATATAGCTTGTATAGGAGCTTTTAAGTTATCTTTTCGTTGGCTTAAAAAAACCCATAATAATGTAGAATAAATTAACTAAAGAAGTATGCGTGAATTAAATTTAGAGAGAAAACAATGTCATGATTTTGTGCTTTCCCTAGGTTATATATAGAGAATCCAAGTTCTGATGTGGTCGGCTACGATATCTTAAAAGTAATATGGTTAATTGAACTTGGCCATCTTAGATGATTAAAAAATCATGATGAAATTGAAGAAGTGAAAGTGTTGTCACTCATTAAAAAATAAAAGGATTAAAGTAGAATTAATGTGAAAAAATAAAAGCAGCTGGTGCATGTTTCCAAACCACCCTAGGAAAGAAAGAAAAATATTTGAAAAATAGTTTGATGAAGAATGAAAAATTGAGAATAGAAATACTTGTTGGAATCGAAAAAGCTTTAGAAATCCGTAACCAGAGGGTTCATTGGTGACAAAGAAAGGCATTAGATTGTGATTGTTGGAGTTGGAGGAATATAGTTGGGGTGAAGGCAGCCATGCATGCACACACATTACAAATACTTGCTCATTTGGCCACTAAGTTTGTTGCCTTAATGGCAGACCCAGCAAAGAAAATATGTGGTGGAGTGTGGAGAATTACATACCCAGCACTCTTAATTATTTTAGGGCACCCAAGGTTTGAATCTTCATAGAAAAAAAAGTAATGGTTTGAATTAATGACTGTGTTTAGGAGAATGATTGAGTCTATTATTGTTGTTGCCAATTATTATAATTAGAAAGGCATTAGATTGTGATTGTTGGAGTTGGAGGAATATAGTTGGGGTGAAGGCAGCCATGCATGCACACACATTACAAATACTTGCTCATTTGGCCACTAAGTTTGTTGCCTTAATGGCAGACCCAGCAAAGAAAATATGTGGTGGAGTGTGGAGAATTACATACCCAGCACTCTTAATTATTTTAGGGCACCCAAGGTTTGAATCTTCATAGAAAAAAAAGTAATGGTTTGAATTAATGACTGTGTTTAGGAGAATGATTGAGTCTATTATTGTTGTTGCCAATTATTATAATTAGAAATAAAAGAAAAGTTTTTATCATACCCAAGAGAAAAAAGAAAGTCAGATGTGCCAGCTTTCTTCATAACTCAAGACCCATCTACCAGATTGGCACAACTTTCTTCATAACTCAGACTGCACCAGCCGGGAATCGAACCCGGGTCTGTACCGTGGCAGGGTACTATTCTACCACTAGACCACTGGTGCTAGTTTGATGAAGTTGGTATAAAAGATATTTATTAAAGAATTTATTTATTCTGTGAAAACTTAACCTAGCTAGAATTTGTATCAGGAATGATAGTCATCTTTTCCAAATTTACTTTGATCTCACTTACGTCTTTGACTTGACACGATTTTACGGGGGAGATATAAATGTTCAAGTCGAAGGAATTAAATGAAACAACTACTAATTCATTTTTAAAAAATGATAATAAAAGTCAAGAATTCCCTAAACATTTTTATAATCTGCAATTCACTTTAAGTCACAATTTAGTCTATGAAAATAGCACAGTATTTATCTTATACTTAATGCATGATTTTATATATAATCTAATTCCAGGAGATTACAATTATTTTCTTTTTATTCATTTTAATTTGAACGTTTGTTGATTAATTTGAAATTTAGTAGAATAAATTATTCAAAAACCTACATTTAAGTCTCCTTGGATTCTCACAAAATAAATACACTCTTAGGATAAGTAAAGATTCTTGTGGAATGCCAGAAATACTCGTACACGTGGGTACCGCTTGAACCATCCTAATTTTGATTGTTATTATTTGTATTGATCCGATATGAGTATGATTATTACCCAATATGATGAACCGAGTATAGATACGAGTATGAATATGTGACTATTTGTCTCGTGGCTGAACTTGTACCTGTCTTGTTATAATTTTAATAATTATATAATGAGTTTAAAGTTATATATTTAATTAAAAATTTTAATTCTAAAACTTTAATTTATAATTTCTTGTTATTAATTATTCGTTATATATTTTTAAATTAAAATATAATTAGTAATTTAATATATAGATACACATAATTTATTTAATAATAAATAAGTAATTTAAATTATAAAAAATAATATAATGGATACCCGCAGGTATACCCTAACCCAAAAATACCCGACAAAGACAAGATGAGAATTAAAATTTCATACTCGTTTTTTTTTATACCTAAACTAGAACCTGCCCCACACTTTCCGAGCACGTAGAGAGCCAAACGTGCCTCCGCCTCATTGTCATCCTTAGGCAGTTTCTTTTAACATCTCATTTCCTATTCACACTCTCTTAATGTTATAATTTTTTGCAAAACTCAAAAATATTCTCAACCTCTTTTGCGTATCCTAAGTTTTTTATTGAGCATCACCCAGCTTTATGACTGCATGCACACCTCTACCAACTTTTTTGAAAAATTACATTTGTTTCTCCATTTTCCATCCTTACCGTCTTCAAACATATAAATTTTTTCATCTCTACTTTTAAGAATTTCATCTGTCATATATGTTCGAAGAAGGTGAGAGTGTTCTTTCAAAAAGGTGGTTATAGATGCACGTGCAACCGTGAAGTCAGGTAATATTTTGTTAAAAAACCTATGATAAAAAAAGGATGAGTATGTTTCGAGGTTTTGCAAAAAATTGTAAATATTGAAAGAATGCGTATAGCAAATGAGAAGTACTAAAATAAATTGTGTATAGCAAATAAGATGGTGAAAATTAAGAGTAAGTTTATAAATATGATTACATAATATACGTTTATATAAAACTATACAATTAATATATTCTTTGAAACAAAAAATAATTGTGTCGTATATATAATTAAATCAATTAAATATTTAATAGTTAAATTTTTTTAAATTGATAAATAAATAGACAAATAACTTCATGATTCTGATAAATAACTTGATTGCAGTCCTGCTATATTCTTTTACTGTTTTTATTTCTAATATTTTTAAATTATTGTAAATACTCTAATCTCTATCTTTAAATCCTATTTAGTAACTTTTAATTGTCACATTAGGACTCCCACTCACGCGTTTTGCAAAAAAATCATATGCCAAAAGTAGAAGAAAAAAAAGGTAGGATAAAATCAAATTTAATCCATGGGTACAAGGTAAAAATGCATTTAATTCTATTTCAAAATATATTACCCTTTCCGTTTGACATTTTAGTTTTCTATTTAAAAAATCGTAATAATAACAGAGTTGAGAACCTAGTAAACTTCGATTTGAGGAAGTGTACAGAAGGTGGAAAACATTGAGGTATTTCGTATACTTAAGACAATATTGATCATTTATGTAAGTAGAGAAACTCTACTTTCTTCCCATTATTTCGTTTCAAAAATTTATTCTAGTCCTTAAATTTACGAATACTCACTCAATGGTGTATATAAATATCGTACTATTATCATAGATAAACACGCAATAATAATAATATCATTATTTAGGTGGATCAAGGAAGATGATAACACTCGATACAGTTAATAGATATATTAGAATGAAACAAAAAAAAAAAATCATATTCTATATTTCGGAAAATAAAACAAAAAAGTTTGGAAAATGACGAAATTGAATTCTCTACTAAAAAAAACAAAATAGTGCTAAGCAATTCTACTCGGCTTTATCTTCGCACCAAACTTCCTATAAATCTAGCCTGATGAAACATTCTACCAAGGTACCTCTGCATGTTAAGTTCCTTATGTTTATGTACAACCATAGAATCTTCACTAGTATAAAGATACAACTTACTTCCAAACAAAAAGAATATGCTAACTCATCTACTTTGAACCCTGCTTTTGGCTGGATTAGGTTCAATAAAGCCTATGTCTATTCACAAAATATTATCATTATGAGCTACGCATGATGAAAACTACCACGCCTGTTTCTCAGGGGCATCATCAAGGCAATTTGAATGGGCATGGACTCCACCGAAGACACTGCTGTCATGAACACAATAGGTAGAACATCACATAAAATGAACAAAACTACTTCGTCTCAATTTATATAAAATGAAAGACAACATATTGCTAGGCAAAATACCAGCTGCTACAAAGGTTATCATTCTGTTCTCCAGTTCACACTAGAAAACATCTATGTTCCAGATACAATACATCTGGGACGAGTGGAACCGCACCAGTGAAATCATAAAATGAATCCAGAAAAGTCATTGGTATTTTACCAAAAGCTACATTCACGGGGAAAAAACACTTTGATAAACACCTTGGGTAATGCTTCTACTACAGTTTTTCCTCCATCATCTTCTATTGTTTTCTTTTCACATAATGACTAAACATCTTAAGAGACTGATCTTTTCACATAATGACTAAAGCATCATGCAAGGCCATGAATAATATCATGGGCAAACACACCCAAATGCCAAGGAAAACACTAAAAATACTTACTGCAACTGACAGAAAATTTTGGGTATCCATTCCAGTAAGATATCTAAACTTTCAGTTTTACACTTCAAAGCTACAAACAACAGAACAGAACAGAACAGAACTATAAACTCAACCTCAGGAAATCACCTGGTATATACATCCCTAAATGAAAAATAAAAACAGATGTAAGAGAAACAAAAAGTAACCAGAATATACATGCACTTTTGTACAAAAGCACCAAATGAAGTAAGAGAGAATAAGGATAACATAACACTCAAATCTAGTTTAGTCTAGTTCGTTAGTTTCTAAGGCTACTCCCAGCAGTTTTCTACTTATTTGGTACTCTCATTTTTATGTGTTCACCAATCTCTAGAAGAGACCCAGAGTTGAGGGAAGCTATCTTCAGTTTTGAGATGAATGCACATTGTTCTTACTTCTTACAAAATCGTCATCCTTTGGTAGCACCTGCTGAAAGGTAGGCAGGTCATAGTTTCCATGTATTGACCATTACTGTTAATGCTATTACATATTCACCATCCTTCACTGGCACTCAGTGGGAAAGTGGAGGAAAATCATCTTCATTCTTCAAACGATAAGCTTGCACTTCAATCCTGAATCTCAAACCATAGACACCCCCTTAAAGAAGAGGAAAACTAGGAGTACAAACTATAATTATACTTCTTGAAGCTCTAAAGGAAGTTGTTATGATTTAATGCATAAATAATCTCTATCAACAAACAATCATCATAGCAAAATTATATTACCTTTTGGAATCAACTACAGATAATGGATTTAACTTTTCCTCAGTCACTACTGCAGCGTTGGGCATAGTGCCCCTAGAAGTAGAAATGCCAGAGTCTGGGTAATTGCTCAGTTCAGTTCTTGGAGCTACAGGAAGCTGAGGGCTAACAGATCCAGATTCATGTTTCTCAGATGAGTGAAGGAAGCCATTAGGATAATGTGACACCCATGTAGAAGGATGAGGGAAATAGATTTCAGATGATCTGGTTTTAGTGCTACCAAGACTAGGGTATCCTTCTAGAGCATGTTCAAATGTTCCTTCCACAGACAAATTCATCTCCGGTGGAGCTAGGGCCATGCCATTGTTTCGGGTGTGTCTCTGCAGATGCCCATGAATACCTGGAGCTTGACTCCTTCCCCTTCCTGGCATTGGCCTATTATCTCTGTATGGCCGAGAAGTCTGCAAAATTATGAGCTTAAATATTAGATGGCTACATCACTCGAGGGCTTGTATATATATCTAAATAGATTAGAAGCATATATGTTCGATTTTGTTATTATAAACATAAATACCATGTTAGGGAAGTATGCGCCTGTTCCTCGTACTTTCCTCTTCTCTTCTGTACCAAAAGACGTCATTGGCAAAGTAGGATGATTTATGACATAAACTTGTTGTCCAATTACACAATTTGAGTTTGCCTGAGAACGCATATTGTGATTAATCTGTACACATTGTCGAACAGTTTCCCATGGATTCCTATTCGGAAACTTTGGGGACATGGGAGGACTAGGCACAACAGTAGAGACAGTATAACCGTTACACATCTGACCATATTGTAAGTTTGCAATGTGACTATCATAATCCCCAGTAAGGTCCAACAATGACTTTGAAGCTTCAGTACCCCCAGAAACAATAGCAGTGTATCTATCATTATGAATGAAATTATTTTCAATGATATTAGCATCTGTTGAAACAGTTGAACCATAAGATGCCATATTCTTTTCATCAGCATGTGATCTGAGAGAATTGCTCACCATACCTTGCTTCTCTTTCTCATCACCTATAACAGAATTTAGAACAGCTTCAATATTAGAAATATTATTTTCAGATTGCCCATTAGAACAATATGACAAACCATTAGCACTTGAAATATCCAACACTCCAGATGTTGCAACATCCTTAGAATCTTCACTGAGTTTAGAACTTGCAACTCCATTTCCATCCCCAGAAGAGTAAAAGAACTCCCCTTCTGAAGAAGGGGCTTCTTGTATTACAGATCTCTCTCTTTCATCTCTGCTTCCATAATTATGTTTATTTCCAGATATCCTATCCCTTTTGCATGCTGTAGATAAGCTCAAAAATGACTTGTCTACATTACCGTGAGTACTTCCATGCCTTTCCAGAGTGTTCGCAAAGAATCTAATAAGTGCATCTGTTATTCTATCTTCTGGTAACGTAAGAATCCAGCCAAGTTTACGGGCACCATACTTAAAAGCACTGCGTATTCGATAAAAATTACCTAAAATAAATAAATCAATGTTACCATCAACACAACACTTCAGACAAAAGCAAGGCCTATATCACTATTTTTATGCTTGTGTTCATGGATACTATATAAAACAAACAAAAACAAATAATACATAGATTCAGTGTTGCAGTGGCAACGTTTGTAAAGGTAGTACAATCATGTTACTCAATGGATTTACACCTGCAATCTAGCAGATAATTAAATACATCAATGCAAGTATGCCTAAGCAATTATGGAAACACAGTATAAATTTAACAGAGGTTTAAATACAATTTTGGTCCGTAATATTTACTTTTATTTTGGTTTTGGTTCCTATACTTTATAGTACACATACAGAACAAAAATAAAGGAACAAAGATCTCTGACATGAACAGAACAATGCACTAGAGTGCCATTCATAATAAGTTGGCACAAAACTCAGCAGGAGTGTCATGAATCATACTGAAATGCAACCAAGAACTGTTTGTACCAAATTGAGGAATGACTGAGACCAGTGTCCAATTCAACTGCTTGAATGGGTTTTTGAACACTATCAATTGAGAACAGGAGGCTTACAAAAAAAATTGAGAACAGGAGATATGACCAAATTAAACCAAAAAATTGGATGAACAACCAATAATCAGGGGTAAAGAGAACCAGGGATGGTTTTGGCCTTTATCATAACTGTTTTACAGCTCACTAAAGAGAGAACCAGGGAGAGTGACTCTTTGGAACCTACTAAGATAAACAGATACTTGGAAGCTATTGCAACAGGACAGGACAACTAACATCAGTCCTAAAAACAGCAGCAGCTATCTCATCCTCAGGACAATTGATTGATGAATACAGGAGAATGTTGAGGTCTATCTTCAGAAACAACAACAGAGTTAGACAAGTTCTTATGAAGTTAACAAGGAGTAAGTTTCAGTGAATAAGGGAAGCACACAATCTTTTATACTCTTTCCTTCCCTTCTTTTATCAAGTGATTGCTGGACAGCTTCATATTTCAGATTGATCTATTACATCATATTTAAAGCTCCTTGAAAGAGGAGTATAGTTATCTCTCAATAAGTTCAATAATATAGATTCTCTGGACAAAGAATATTATTACACAACCTTGACCATATCATACTAAAACACAATTCAACAGTCATTTAGATAAAAAATTAAACAATACATGCCTTTATTGACACTGCGGCCAAGATTGTTGTTTTCCTTCAATGGATCAATGATGTTAAGATGTTTTTGGGGAAATGCACGCATATTTAAATCAGCCCCCCTCGATGGTACTGAGAATGATTCCACACAGCTTCTAATGAATTCTTCAGTCAGTAGAGTATTCCCTCCATTTTCAGGCACCTCAGCTTCACACAGCAAGAAACGAGTAATTAGAAAAGGAAAAAAAATAAAGTTACTAAATGATACCAAAAGAATCCTGCCTACCTACTATATTAGGCAGAGAAGACTTGCTAACTGGTCCCTTCAAACTAACACAATAATTGTCCCAATCAAATTTGCTGAAGTAGTCCAAAAATCTGTAGAGAACCTGGAAAAGGGCAGAGTGCACAAAATTCTTACTGAAAGGATGCATCACCATCATCAAGTGATGCAGATTTTCTTTACCATCTTTTCAAGATAAAGTATGATCCAGCTATATTTGATGGAGAACTTACTGCTAGAGGACCATCTAAGGATACATGAAACTGATGGAAAACATACAGAACCAGTGTTTCCAAAGCATATGTTGAAATCAGACCATGATGGGCACCCAGTACACGACTCTCATAATAGCACCACGCTTTAATCAGGATAATGCTACGTTTGAAGAGATGATCCTTGGCAACAAGTCGATCAACCTATAAATTATAAGAGCAGAATTTAAATAATATCAGACACAATGAGACATAATATAATATATTATTGCTATAACTATATTGTTTTCTATTATAATTATAATAATAGTAAAAGGGAGAGTCAAACTGTAGTAATGCACAATAATACAAACTGTGACATGTGCAAGCATATAAATGCTGCAATACATAATAATTGTTTCCGAAGTCTTGAGACTCAAATAAAATAAAGAAAAACATTCTGCTTTCTGAAAAGTAAAAAAAAAAATGAAGAAAAGTACAAATGTTGCATTTCAAACATGATTGTGACCATTTCAAACATGATTGTGGCCTTAAGAGGCTACTTTCAACAATACCTTCTCAAGAAAACATAAAGTACTGAGTCCTCCTAACTGATTGAAAGAGATGTCAACAACAATATCCTGTACAATGCATTTAACAAGCTTAACCTGCAGAAAAAGAACCCCCAAACAAATGAAACATAAAAATATCAACACATAAAATCAGAAAAAGAAATCAGTTTGCATATATTGCACTTTAGACACACATTAAGCATCATGTATGGCAGAATCAGCAAAGCACATTAGCTTAGAAAAGTCTACACAGATACAACAATTTTACTGTCCTTGTGATGAGAAAATGAAAATAAATTTAAAATCAACAAGAATTGCAAAGAGCTGCCAGTTTGGGAGGGTAAAAGACATTTCCATAACTTACTGAGCATAGATCACGGACAGAACATTCTTAACTCTGCTGCCAGCTTTGGAAAAGAAATAGAGTGTAGGGGAAGAGACAATTATCCATACAATCATAAAGCACAAATGGTACATTCTTAACACTGCCAACTTTGGAAAAGAGAAAGAGGGTAAAGGAAGAGACCTTTATCTGAATGTTTGTAAACACCTCAAAGTTTCAATAGAGGGGGAAAATGCTTGGACCATGCTTGAGAGTAAAATACATTCCCCTCCAAACAAAAGTAAAAGTAAATACAGATCCAACATTTTCAGTCTTATAACAAGTTCACAACTCTTTCTTACTAATTTAGTTTGGCAATTGGCATAAAATATTTTCAAACTAAAATGCATTCAATTTCTGATAAGGCATCAATTAAGAGAGTCGGAAGAACCTCTGCATCAATGAAACGAACATCCTTTACTTCATATTCAGCAGCTTCATTGATTTCTTCTCCATGAAGAACAGCACGAACATCAGAAACCAAGCCATCCTCAATTTTTTGACAACTGAGCGCAGTTAAATCAATATCTCCATCTGGAAGATATGTTTTTAATGGAACTGACCCATATGGAAAAACCTGCAACAAATAAAATTTAACATCAGTAATGTTATACCACATTAGAATTTAGAAAGAATCCCATCATCATTGCCTGAATTCATGAAAATTTATTCATCAACTGTGCACACCAAAAAGCTGCACTTAATTGAATAACTAATAAGCCCTTTCAAAGATATAATCAAGGCATGAAACACCAACCTCAATATATGTCAGAAATATCTTCATTTAATTCAAAAGGATTAAAATAAAAACAAGAAATCATGGCATACACCCGATACAGCATACGCACTGGAAGGTGCCAGTTTCCAGGGTTGTCAACTGGCCTTTAATGAGAAACAAGCCAATGCTACTTCAGGCAGACTTTGCTAGTTCAAATAAGGCATGTCTTTAGAACCTTACTCATTATAAATAAACAAAACACCCAAGTCATAGGAGTAGTTAACCATGTGTTGATGAGAGAAGAAATGTGATTCTTTGTTAATTGAAGCTTTTTTCTTTTATTATTACTACGTATGTTATGCTTGAGTAGGTATTTCAGAGATATCAATGCAAGAACATGGCATATAGTTGTCACCCCCCAAAAAACTACACAGGCATTAGGAGAAAAAAATTCAAGGAAATTATACGAATTACAAGAAAAAATAACCAATAGTGATTTAACTACATTATTATGAGCATGGAAGTATAAACATAAAATATGGCACCTAAAATGATTAAAAAATAAAAATAAGAAAATGTTATTTGATTTGGAGGAGTGGGGTGGATTCTTATGTCTAGAAATCAGCATAAAATGTGAGATTTGAATTGATTTACAAATCAAATTCCATGTTTGGAACACATTAAAGATTAATTTAATTGATTTTACAAAATTAATTTACTTTATCACCTTTACTATGTAGAATTTAGCACAAGTTAAGATAAAATGACAATTAAAACAATTAAACTCATCAAAACCAATCTTCTCAAATCCATCCAAAGATGGATTTCAATTTCTGTGTAATAAAAATGAAATAGGTTTTCAAATCAAAATCACAGTGTTATGCTATAACTTCATAACAAATTTTATCACAAAAAAATCTAAAGGGCACATTTTCATCTGTAGAAAAAATCAACTCTTGATTTTCCAAATATCTTTTATTCCAAATACATTCAAAAAGTAGTTATTACATACAACAACTAACCAGTGGCTTACTAACAATAATAGGGATATAAGAAAAGAAAAAGAAAGATACAGACAAGAACATAAAGAGTTGTGCAACACTTTTTAAAAGTGAATTCCAAACCCTAAATTACTTTGTGGGTATCAATGGACCTAAAAACCTACCACAGCAACGTTGTTAAATAACCACCATGGCATGGCAATTTTTTGCCAGCCACAAAATACACAATTTGTTAAGGCATGACTGCCATGGCAGCACCATAAGGCAATGTGACATGTTTTCACAGTGGGATTTTGGCATTCCACTACATTCCACCATCGTCCATTGATAACACTATGCTACAAATAACAATAATGACCCTCCACCACGTGTCTAAGATTAGCACTTATTACACTGACAACCTTCTTGTTCGGGAAATTACACTCACCTCCTTTTCTTGCTTATATACTTCAGTGTTGTTAAATATCCGCAATAGCAGCACTTAGTGCTATTGCATAGCGGAATTTCTTAAATCCGCGATTGTGACTCTGTCTGCTATTGCGATTGCTGTTAGTGTTGTGCTTGCAGCATGCATCTTACATCTCTTGTCATCTCTAGCAAATCTCCAACCAAATGAATTTTTAAGTTAATGCTATACCAATTTTTTATGTATTTTATTTTTAATTGCAGACAATTTAATATTTTATAGATTTACAGTGGATTTATATCATATATTTTAACTGTTTTGTGACTTCTGCTATATGCCCACAATATGATATAGCGGATTTTGGCTTTCCGGTATTTTCTGCAATTCCCAATTGATAACACTGTTATATTTGAGGGAATCCTTGTATGAGGTTCATAAATAAAGAGAGAAAATATGCATAATTCTTAAACAAATTAGGGTACTGAGTGTAAGGGCAGTGCATAACTAAAGAATGATATTGTTATTTTGCAAACAAGGAACATGTTAGTGTAACAAGTATCAACCTCAAAGGAGGTCAGTGTAAAGTTCCTTACTTATATGGAAATTTAATGCAAAATAGTCAATACCATACTGTTTAGTGCTTTTACTAATATTAACGTCTTCCTTTAATGTGTGTTTTGGCACCTATTGCCTCAAATGAATTATAAGTTTACACATTGCAGATGACAATGCCTAATAGGAAAGGGAATGTCAGGACAATGCATTTTATCACTGATACAAAAATATCAAACAAATATATGCCAAACTAAAAATATACTCCCTCCATTTCAAATATTTATTGTTTTACAGAATACATACATTTTCTTTGTTTTATCTACAGATTTTGAAGACTAGTTAGAAGGCATTAGTTTTTTTTCTCAATCTTATTTCTTGATATCTACAATAAATGAAATGAGAGAACATTAATGAAATCATGTAATATAAAACCATTCACAATTTCACATGGAATAGTTTGGTTGATGACAAGGTACAAAAGCTTATAGTATCTAATGGTCTAAAGTTCAATTCTTTCCGCCTTCATTTTTCTAATAGAATGTTAAATTTTAGCACAGGATAAGTGAACATATGCATCATCCATACTTCAAGATCAAAATGTTCATGTGAGGGGATGTCAAAAATGCAATAAAATCATTCTTGGGTCTTTAACTATCAGCTTAAAATTCTAGGATAATGGGACAAGTTATCAAAGCCTCTGACCAAGTGTCCAGATTAAAAATCAGATTACCAGAGTCACTTGCTATGGTACCCTTATGGTTATATGGTTCCCAAGTTGAGTTGTCAAGCACTTATCAATTGTTGTTATCAAAATAAACTA
This sequence comes from Psophocarpus tetragonolobus, assembly GCA_037954015.1. Taxonomy (NCBI): domain Eukaryota; kingdom Viridiplantae; phylum Streptophyta; class Magnoliopsida; order Fabales; family Fabaceae; genus Psophocarpus; species Psophocarpus tetragonolobus. Next base: position 35,901,601 of record CM075695.1, read on the forward strand.
TTCGAAATTCAGAAGAACTATTCAAAAAGTATATTAAATAACAGCTAATAAAATGCTTGACAACTCACCTTGGATATCAAACCCAAAAATAAATGAGTACCAGAGTAATGCCCTTCAACAACTGACTCCCTCTTTAAATCACTGATTTTGTTTTTTCACCACATGCCCCATGCTAGAAAGCACACATAGTCACATATACAACATGAGAGACACGGAGACAATACAACAGACATTATAGCTCAGTAAATTTTAAAAATTAGGAAAGACAAGACTGCTATAAAACAAATACAATTAGTATAGCATTAACATAAAATATGTCTTAAATCAAAAGAGAGAATGGATATTTCAAAAGTGAACGTAAGTCATTTAATTTTAGAGATAATAAAACACTTCAATTTACCTAATCATTGCAATATCCTCACCCGTATAACAGTTAAACAAATACATAATTAAAACATAAAAAATTGTAAACTGCAGCTAAAAATATTCAAAATGCCTGTGAAGAATGAAGAATCCAATGACTGAAATTGATAGGAGTCAATCACCAGTAGCCATTAATATAAGTCCATCGACGTTAGACATTAAAACGAGTTCATCACTCCCAAGAAACAAACAAACAAACATAAGTAGTATTTTGATGCGTTCATTCTTACTATGTCCCATGGTTCTACCTTCACATCATCAGAGCAAAAGAATCTAAAACACAACCAACCACACTACATTTTCTTTCACATTTAGCTTCCCTAATCACCAAAACCAAAAATGAGCTTGGTGAATCTGTCAACTAGAACATTTTTTCTCTGCCTCACGAACAAAGGCAGAGAGAGAAAAAGTTCATTCCATTACCAATTCACTATTGCAACTACCACAAACATTCCTAATCGTGGAGTTATTATTTATCAGACTTATCACCAATGTCGCCCTAATTTCCAAAGCAACACCATCAAAACAACACAAACAACTCCGAATTCGCCGTCCAACACCTTCACACTCATCACAATCATAAGAACAAAACCTAAACACCAAACAAGCACGTCAAGATCGTTCAAACTCAATTCAATTCAATTCAAAAAAGATTAAAGCAAACAGAAACGAACAAAAACGGCAACGACAATCGAACAATGACGAGAAATCGAAGAGAGCGAGCAACATCACCTCGCAGCGCGCGCCGTACCGAATGAGTCTCTGGACGTAATCGACAACATCCCTGCGCCTGCGGTCTGCGGCGAGCGTGGGCTGTATGCGGTGGAGAATCTCAGCGGTGGTTTTCTCGGCCGCCACCCAGGCATCCGCCACGACGGAAGACGGATCGGGATTCGAAGGCGGAAGCGGCGGCGACGGCGGCGAGGACGCGCAGGGGCGATCCTCCCCGAAAACTAAGCCGTTATCATGAAGATCGCCCATCACTGTCGTCTAAAACGGGAACGACCCGACCCGGAATCGGAGTCCGGGACAAACCACAAAAATACGGGAAAAAGAGAGCGTTGGTGCGAATCTAGAAACAGTGGCGCGTGGCTGGGTTTTGAAGAAGCGAAAACGAAACGCGAATGAAGGAAAAGGGAAATTAAAAAAAAAAAAAAAGGATATGAATATCTATCTGCGAACCAGCGAAAACACAAAAAAAAATAATAAAATGAGAGAAGAAGAGCAAAGAGGGAAAGAAAGAAAGAAAAATAGGGCAATAGGGCTTGTCTTGGTTTCGTAGTACTCGATGCTTGAAGATACCGACTCTAGCAGGCTCCTATTTCTGATTTTGATAAAATATTAAATGGATCAAAATTTGGGCCTTGGCTTGCAAAAAAAATAAAAAATATTTAAGGTAAGATAATATTTGGTGTATATCAACAAATGAAGAAAATGGTTTTCAATTCCTACTGATTCATTAGTCAACTTTGTGTAATTATAAACTAATTGACAATTGTGAATTTATTATGATGGGCTTGGGAGGTTTTCTATTTTTCTTCTTCTTTCTTCATTTAGGATTTGTAATTAACTTACACGGAATGTATGTTGGGAATGTAGTAGACCTTTGCTTTTGGTGTATAGGTGTAGGAATTATCAAGAACAATGATACCTATGAAATTAGACTTTGTAGGTATAGGCTGTGTCATCTATGATCTATAAATTTGTGTAAGTTACCTTTATGTGTATGATAGATTTTGTGTAGAATGTATTGTACTTTGTAATTTGGTTGTTATTGCATTAGAACTTAAAACTTTTTGTGAGGAAATTTAATATCTATATAGACACATATTTTAATATTAAAATTGCTTTAAAAAAGGAAATTAACCATGTTAATGTTTTTTGTCTTTGTTTTTTTTTATAAGTAAAATCAATTATATTAAATGATAACATCAGAAACACAATACACGTCTTTCATGTAAAGTAAAAAAAGATAGTAAAAAACAAAAGTAAAACACACGTATAAAACATCTTGCTTGTCAATATTAACCATACACAAGATGAAATTGTTGTGATTTTATAAGTAAACTTATCTAAAAGTTATAAAAAAAATATCAAAATAAAATTTTAAGAAATATATTATGGCAATAATATACTAATTTACCTTTTTAATATTATTGTTGGCAATACTGTGGATAAGAAATTTTTAAATATATTTTACGTGACACGTATTCCTTGACTTTTAATGCATTTTTTATTATTACTAAAACACATTTAAAAATAATTACCCTTCAAAATTCGGCGAGATAGAAAAGAATGAGAAAAAAATTACACAAAAAAATAGAGTTTTTAATTCTTATTTGGAGATAACTAATTAGGTTTGGGAGAATGAGGAACAACAAGTGTGTGTGATAATAAGTATTTGTACATAAAAAGATAATAGACACAAATAATAGAACGGAGATGATAACAACACCATGTCTCACATGTCCAATCTTGCTTTTTTATATGTTTACTATGTTTTCTAATGTGATATACTTCTTTACACTAATATTGTTAGGTAAGCAAAATGACAGTAATAGAACATTGATTACAAGTCAAGCTCTAGCAGTCCAATAACTTTTCACAAGACAACCTCTAGTAGTTTGATAAATTGTGCTCAAACTCTGATTACACTATTCTCCCTAAATCATTGTGTTTTCACACTTACCTTTGTAGCTCTAGTGAGCACCTCGCATTATCGGCAACCACCTCCATAACTCTTGTGAATTATTGAAGTCGTAAAGATTACTAGTTATCTAGTTTTACTATTTTTAGCCTTTTAGGGTTTACTTTTTATTTTTTATAGACCACTTAATGTACTTTTATATGTTATTTTGAAAAATTAGTATATATTGAATATTTTATTTACAAAATTTGTGTTTAATGTTTTATAAAAGATACAATAGATCTAATTTTTTTCTTTATAATCCCTAGATCCATTCTTAATTGAATTGTATCTTTAATTTTTTTATAATTAAAATTGATCAAATCAAATCTCTTTTACTCCATTAGGTCATTAGTCATCTTTTAACTCATTTTCTTAAAGCAAGATACTTGGTTAAGCTATTTGAGGGATTGATAGTTTAGGGAGGGAACTTAGGCACTTTCACCTAAAGAATTAGGATGTTGGTGTTTTTATGAGTTTATGATAATATATGGACTTACTCTAGATGAATGACTTTGTATGCATAAGGGGATTGTTTGGTGAAATCAAAAGATGGTCAAAATCAAAAGTTTACATAAATTCATGAAAGCTGAATAAACTTAATATAACTTGACTTATAAAATCGTCGTAAGAGTTTACTGTGTTAAAAATATATCTATAAATAACATAAAACTTGAAAATTTTCATAACGTAATAAATTCAAATTCACATAATAAGTTCAAATTACTCAAAATAAATACAAATTAGAGTCACAATACTAAAAATTTCAAAATTCAATAGGGATTTATGACCCTTTTGATTCAAACAACTTTACTTTGAATCTGCGTGATTCTACTAAGTTTATTATAAATTTGTTATCCTTTTAATTTTACATACGATTTAACTTGTTAAAAAATTATAAACTTTATGTTAACTTGGAACTTGATAATTATGATTATAACTCTTTACATTATTGTTATTTCACGTCTATTTTTTGCTCTTTTAAGTTTGAAAGGTTTTCAGAAACAATATTTCTTAGTTTTACGATCTTTATTTTACTCTTACTTTCTTGTTGGTTCTGTAAATAGACATCAATCTCAAGTTCTCATTTTATGTGTTGTTATAGTAAGTAGTTACGTGAAATTAGCCAAATATCAAGCAAGTCTTTTGGAAATTTGTTACTTGCAGAATTTGGTATGCTTGCCAAGGACATAATAAGTTTGCCAAGAACATAAAATCTAACGATAGTCTTGATGATATAATTATATAAAGCAAGATTAGAGATAATATATAGGAGGAGAGTATTTCTTTTTGCACCTCCTACTTTTCTTCCCGTACTTCCTAGAATATTAAATTCCCAGGTTTATCCTTTTATACCTAAGATGTTACAAATCATGTAATCTGGATCATGCTGTCAAGGCTATATTGTTTTATATGTTTTTCTGGTTCAAATTGAAGCCATAAAACAAGATGCAATTATATCTAAACTCATAACTCACTTCCTCTCCCACTTCCCTCTTTTTAGGGATATTTTATATACTTGTAACAATGCGACCAACTTAGTAAATCAAATTAAAAATTTAATTCTTTTTTATTTAATTGGATATGGACCTAATTTAAATCAATCAAAATTAATTATATTTGGTTTTGTTTGTAATTTTCGTATTTCAAAATTGATCCAATCAAAAGTTTGTATATATATATTATATTTATTTTATATTTTAAGTTAATAAATTTATTTTATATTTATTTTTATATTTTAAATTTATTCAATTTATTATTTGTATTATATTGTTTCAATAGTTTAATTTAACTAATTTAATATATATAAAATACTTAATATTTTATTATAAAATTATAAATTTAATTGACTATATTTGACTAGTTTTAAGCATAAAATTATTTTTTTTATTTAATGAAAATTTTTTTATTGATTGTCCTTAAAATCTAACCTAATTATTATTAATTCAGGTCAAGAAAAAAAATATATAAAACCAAACTAATTCAATCCAATTAAAATTAATTATTTCAACTTTTATTTTCTCTCAAAACTTAATAAACCCAAACTGTTAACGCTCTTGCCTCTTTCAGTCTCATCCCTTTCAATTCATGTTTTTTCTGTGTGATGTTGAAAAGCAGTGAAAGAAGCTTGAAAGTAAACCCCAAAGAGAGGAAATATAAAGTTAAGTTCTGTCTATATATATATATTTATTTTTTTTTTTTTGCACTGGTCGTTGTTTTTGAATTACAGAATCCAAAGAAATTTTTAATATATTTGGATTATGTAATCCTGAAAGATATACAACCATTCTGAACTAATTTTCAAATTAAGTATCCGTTTGAATGAACGTTGAAAAAATAAACTAAAATTAAATACGATAAATTAATTTTGAAATAATGGAAAGTGTGTAACTTAATAACAGTTAAATAGGAATTCTGTTTTTGACAGTAAATATTATAAATTAAACTCAAAAGATAAAGATAAGATTATCTGTAAAGGAAAAGAAAGAGGGATAGAATTAAATAATCAATACTGAATTAAACATCAGATTTGTGAAGTCCCTATATATGACATATAAATCACCTCAGCTACTTTCTAGAATCATACAGATGCGAGAATCAATGCCTGCCTTAACATATTTTTGGCTAGTCTTGCATCAATAATCTACAAGCTTTTCAAATAACCTACTCCACATTGCAAAGTATAAAATGAAGTTATTATTGTGTAGTGTGGAACTACATAATTCAGATTAACTTCCACGCAAGACGTAATTTATGCAAGAAGTTAATAACAGTGTAGTTTTGTTTTTCCTAAAACTGAGCACCTTGGAAGGTCTGACCAAACTGCCAGTTAGATGGTGCCACATCGTAGCTTGTGACAGTTCTACCGTCACTGGCAGTGACTTGAAAAGAGAGGCTTTGTCCCTTGAGGTAGGAGTTGCTTTGCCAATTTTGCCCCCAGTTCCTTGACATGGCTTGCCACCCAGATGGACACTGCATGGACATCCCCTGCACCCGCCACGTTGGTGATCAAAACCAAGTTGAAGTAAGAGTGGCCATTAATTGTGAACCTTATTCCTCCCTTTTTCACACAAGCCACTCTGTCATCATCATCAAATAACAAAAATAATTGTAAGTATGTTGGTGGGAAACTAGAACAAGGTAAATATACTATCATATCATAATCATTAAATAATTAAAGATCTCAACTACGCAAAAAATGTTCCTATAATTCAATACATCTTTTTGGCTATATTTGATAGTTCTTATATTTAGTTCCAAGATTTAAAATAGATAATTTTGTAATTATGTGGCTGATAGTTTGTAGAGAAAAGGAGTTAAAAACTTAAGCATATTGAAGAAATATGATTTTCAAAGATAATCATAAATATAGAATAAGTATATATATATATGTCATCATCACGTTGCACACTTCAAAGCTTGGTTTGGAGGCAAACGCAAACCGACTTCATAAACAATTAAACATAACAACAGTATGATCGAGTAACCTTTTTACATAATTTTGGGTTTCATGTTGTGGCTTGAGTAGTAGTTAAAAAATAAGTTACATTTTTGTTGAATCAAACCGTGGTTTGACAACATAATCCAAACACGTTCTTTTTGGAGAATAAATATGATGACATTTTAAAAACTAATATAGATTTATAACTTTTTTTAAAACTAATATCATAATATAAAAGTTTTGAACAACTAATTTAACTATCAACACAAGTGATAAAATTGATGGGCATATAAGCTGGAAATTGTGGCTAGGTAGAAGCAACCCCCAATATTTACAAAGAACAAGTGCTTAATTGATTCTTACTAGGTCTCGAATGAGGGTGGAGTTGGTTTCCAAAATTTAATCTTGAATTAATTAGTTAGTATAATTCACAATTGTATGTAAGAGAATCTCTGAAAGTGTACCTTCTAAAAGCCACAGGCACAATTCCAGCTCTATATTGAGCAATTTGAAGGAACGCTGGTTCTGCCATATCGAAGTGTTGTAGAGGAGGGTTGCACCAACCACCATTATTGTTGGGCAAAGCAAAGTTTGGAGGACAGAAGTTTGTAGCAGTAACAACAATGGTGCCAGGCTTGCACCATCTTGGATCATCATCACACCTCATTTCATAGCAAGCTCCACAACTCAATCCATTGTTGAACAAAGCAGTGCTTAGAGTTGCAGTGTTGGTACCATATCCCTGACTGTACAAATTCCCATAACCACATGCACCTCCTGCATGCAAGTATCAAATTAAAGGGTTATATTTATTTTTATTTGGCTAATTTTATTAAAAAACTTTTGAAATGACCACACCATCCAATAATAGGTTCCCCCCTAGCTATATGAGCAACTCTATTCTGAAATAAGAAAAGTAGCTAGCAAAGATGGAAATTAAACTGACCCATTGTACCAGAAGCATCACCACCACCATAGAAAGTAGCATGACCACCCTGCAACCACCATAGTCAGAAGTGGCACCCTGGAATTGCATTTCAATGAAGAGAAAAATGAGAATGATTAGTGCCATTGGAAGTTCCTTGGTTCAACAGGGGAATGTCAAGTTATTTTGCTTTGCTGTGATGATGTTGAATTCAATTGGGGGGGCTCTATTTATAAGCACCATTTCGTTACTAACAAGTAAGGCACAATGGTGGTGGGGTAGTTACCTTAAAGGCACAGAACAAGTGCCAAATCGAGTGCACATGCGCTGGTTCTAGTTGAGATTCCCAACCGCTAATCTAGTAGGCCACACTCCACCACATGCATCCCCAACGGCCCAACAAACTTTATAGGCCTAATCTCATACTTCTTTCCGACATCACTTTAGGATTTCTTTTTTTCTTTTTTCTTTTTTTACTTCTTAAAAATTCTTATGAGCTTAGGTACTATCAATAAGCCATCTTGACATTTTGTGGATCAAATTTTATAATGAAATATTAAATAGGAATATTTTATGTATTAGAGTTATAAATATATATTTTACAAAAAATATGCATGTGATTACGTTAAATATATACATTTTATTATATATTTTCTCTATTCATAAATGCGTACAAATATAAAATATTACGGGTAAATAGATATTTAATTTTTAGTTAAAATTAAAATTTTATTAGCTTTTTATTTATTTTCACCAAAAACATTTTTTCAATCAATAATTAAATACTGATTTCTTTAGAAACATTGAGTACATTTTGTCTTTCACAACAAAATAAAATTTATAGTCGATAATGTTTGAATAAATTAAAATTTAAGAATCGAATGAGTTTTAAAAATTTTAATAAGATGTTGTGATAAAAAAAGCAATTTTTTTCTCACATTAAAGCTATTTCAAAAAATTTGAGATCTTTTAGCTAGGTTATTGGCTAACACAGCATCAAATTTTTTATTTCTTAGAAATCAAATATCAACAATCCATAAGTGGTTGTGGAAAGTGCTAGTTGGTGCTGAGCAGAAGGAGGTAGTGATCAATAATGACTGATAATCGTTAATCTAAAGTGACAATTGGTGTTCGACAATCAGAGATGACAGTTGAAGGCAATACCTAGTAATCACTAGTCGAAGGATTATAGCGATTAACGTCATGTGATAAGCTTAAATAAAAAAAGAAATAAAAACTAAAAACAAAATTTTAGGATTTGATTTTGCTTTTTAGTTTTTTAAAAGAGTTTTCAAGAATAGTTTTCAAAAACTATTTTCGAAAAGAAAATAAAAAAAAATTTGTTTGATAAGTGTTATTTGAAAACTGCTTTAAAGACATAAAAATGAAAAAAATTATTCATATTTATTTAAATTTTATTAATGAAAATAAAAAAAATATACTCTAATTGTATTTTGAGTTTTCAAAACAAAACAGAAAATTGAAAAACAAAATTACTTTCAGCTGTTCCTGTTCCTCAATTTTCAAAAACTGCAAAACCATTTTCGAAAACTATTTTCAGAAAGCAGTACCCAAACGAGTTCTTTAATTTTTTAAATCTAAAATACTGAAAATAGTTTTATAAAATTATTGTAAAACAAACACTTAATGATTTTGCAATTGGGTGAAAAGTGTTTTAAAATTAACTAAAAAATCAAAATTTATTGATTTTGAAATTAAGTGAAAATAATTTAAAAAATAAATAAAAAATTAAATCAAAATCATTTTTGTCAAACACATTTTTATTTTAAAATATATTATAATTAACAAAAAAATCAGAAATTGAAAATAAGTCCGAACTAGACAGAGAGTTAGAATGAGAAAAGATGTTCAAAACTATCAAACACATTGCCATAATAAAAACCAATTTATTAGATGCAAGTAAAAATATTTAGGTATGTTTAATGAAATTAGTTTAAATTATAAATAATTCTCCTTAATCACAACTACTTAACTAATATTTGAGTATGCTTAAATAAATTAGTTTATAAGTTGGCGGAAGTTTATAAACTAGTTAAAAAGTTCAAAATTTATAAGGTAACTTATTTAATTAAAAATATTTTGTAAAATTAACTGATAAATTAGTAAATAAATGTAAATAAGATAAATTATACAACTAATTATTGGATTAAAAAAGATAAAAGTATCTTAAATATCTATAATATATAATTTATAACTTTTTTTTTACTATCTATAATTTATAACTATTACGATGAAAATGACTCATTTTGATGTATATATTTAATTGAATTTTTTTTCTTAAATAAATACTTAAAATTAACTAATAACCATATGTTAGGTTTAATTTCTCTTTTTTCACTTTCTAGTTTTATTTAACTTTTTTTTATTTAAAAATATAAAAAAAGTACAAAGTGTCTGTCTTTCCTTTGTATTAATAAGAATAAAACTAACAAAAAACTTATAAATTAGTTATTTTATTACGTTACTAGAGGTAACTTATGAAAACAAAAATATTTTTTCTTAAAAAAATTAAAATAAAAATAAGTTAGTTGAAATAACTAATAAAAACAAGTTTAAACTATTAAAATAATTCATTGTATCAAACTTATTTTTTCGAACTAACTTTTCTAATGATAATAAATCTATCATATATATCATATATATTAAAAGAAGATTTAATTTGAGTATGTGCCAAGTACATAACTTTTTGTTTTATTTTTCTAAAAAAATTATATGTTGACACATAATCTAACAAAACTTTCTTTCATATGTTGATAGAGTTTTTTTTAATAATAATTTTTGTTTCATTATATTTTTATTTTTTAAAAATTATTTTTATTAATATGTTTTTTTTATTATATTTTTTAAAAAATATTTTTTCTTAATATCATAATATTATTCAATAATAATTTTTTATTTCTATTTTTATTTTTATTTTCCTTTTTTGTATTTTCTAATATATTTTTAATATTATTTAATAATAATTTTAAATTCAAATACATATCATTTATGAAAGATAATATTACTAAACACCACCATAGGTGTCAAATAAATTTGCTTAAATTTATTTCAATATAAACTATAATATTATTTATGAAAAATAATGTTATTGAAAATTATTTTAGATATGGTATACATATTATAGATGTGTAAAATTTTCTTAGACTAGTAATGGTCACAAAATATGAGTAAAATTATTTTTTGGCCAACTCAATATTACGAGAGATATACATGAGTAAAATATAATTTATAATAAATAATTTAAAATTATTTTATTAAATACATTTTTACAATCTAAGAATCATGAGTAACATTGGTATCTAAAAGGTTGGGGATATACACTCATGATCTTAGATCTAAGAAAAAAAAATTTAAATAATTAATTTTAATTTAGTTATAGTATAAATCATAATATTAATATCATTTATGGGAGATAGTATTATTCAAATTATTAAAGATAATAAACCTATTTACACACACGAAAGTTTAAATACAATCCGTAAGCAAAAAAATCATATTTGATTAATATTTATAACTATTGTTCACTTATAAATCATTTTAAATTTGCTTTGTGTAAATTTCTTTATAGACAAGTAACAGCCACAAGTACAAACGAAATAAATGTGTAAAATTTGTGTAGACCAATAACAGTCACAAAAAATATAAGTAAAAATTAATTTTTGACCAACTCAATAGTTTGAGAGATTACACTCATAATTTCTAATTTTAGATATTAAAATATAAATTTATAATAAATATTTTAAAATTAGTTTATTAAATACATTTCAAAACATTGGTATCTAAATAACAAGTTTGAGATATTCACCCATCATCTCATATCCAAGATAATAAAATATCTTAAATTTTTATTTTAATTTAGTTATAGTATAAATTATAATATTAATATCGTCTATAGAAGACAATATATATTAATCAAATTATTACTGATAAAAAATCTATTTATATAAAAAAAAGTTTAAATACAATTATTAAGCATAAAAATCATATTTGATTAATATTTTATCTAATATTATTTATTGTAGAAATTATTTTAGATTTTCATTCCTTTGTAAATTTCTCATAGACCCTAAACCAGTAACAATCACAAATATGAGCAAAATAGTTCTACATATACTTATCCATAATTTTTATTTTGGACAAAAAAATATAAATTTATAATAAATATAATATAATTAATTTATTAAATATATTTTTACAGTAAAATAGTTTTAAATTACTTACTTAACAATATCATACATGAAATTAGTTTATTTTTTAAAAAAACACCCAAATATTATTAATAAAACATAACCTTACTTGATATCTTTATTAACAAAAAAAATTATGATTATTTAACATCCTCACATTTCAAAAGCGCGATAATATAAAAATAATAAACACAAAATAATATAATTTTATTTATTAATAATTATGTATAATTTTCATTGTTATCAACATATGATACATTTATCAAAATTAATTTAACAAAAAAAATTATGATAAGTTGAGTAAATTTTATTTAAAAAAACATAAAATTAGGGTGCTCAAAGAAGTAATCATATATATATATATATATAACAAGACACTTATTGTGCCTTAACATGTCATCTATATCTTACTTAGTTTCTCAAAGTCCATAAACAAAAGTAGTACAAAGTCAATCTACCCTTCATAAATATTTTATCCATAAAAACTTAGAAGATGTATCCATATATATTGTAAAAATCCATATATATTATTCAATTCACGTCATTGATTCAAACAATTTTGCATATTTACTCTAAATGTATGATAATAATTATATCCATTAACATATTTTTATTGATAGTTTCCAGTCATATCTTATAATTTGGAGAAAATTTTTGTCCTGTTGAATATATATATATATATATATATATATATATATATATATATATATATTTTGCAAAAAAAATAGTTAGATAACGCTTCTTTAAAAGATAATTGCACCGTGTTATTTCTAAAAAATCTTTATTTAAGTTTAATTAGTTTGTATTTTTAAAGTTTAATAAATGAGTTTAATTAATATACACTAATAGTAAAAAAAAATATTATATTAACATATAATCACATCTTTTTGTTTATATAACTTTTAAATGTCAATATAAAAAATTTTACACCAAGAGTACATACTAATAAACTCTTAATAAATTCATATAAAAAATTTGTGTTAGACTTCTAACATATTATTCTGCTTCAATATTTTTTAATTCTTTATTATTTGAAAATCTTGATTAAATAAAAATATTTTAATTGACCTGTATATATACGGTAGTGTACTTAGTTGGCTAAAAAGAGAAAATTTAATGATTTGAAAAAGAATCATAGAAAAATGAGAGTAATCTCTAAATGTGTAATGACTAGTCCTAACAGGTGTTGATATATGCCTTAATTAAGTAAATTATAAACTCAACATTATATTAGCACATGTAAGGGTATCTGTCGATCTGGGCAATCAAAAGCAGGAGCATCTGAGGGCATTTGCATGATATATGCTCCTCCTTTTCCCAGCGCAAAAGAGGATAGAATCTTCACAGTTTGGCACATAGACAGGATTACTTACATAGGGTATGTGTCATTAACTATGCATATAATTAAAGTGTTTGGTTTAATTTAAAAGATAAAGCCTTGCCTCCAATCTGTTGCAATTAAGATACTATAGCCTAATATATCCCCTGCGTGTAAAAAAACAAATCAAGAATGATTGAGTTGATGCGCATGCTCAGATTTTATTTTATTTTTTATTACATGAGATGGAAATTAGTTGTTGCACTTATCATAATCGATTATTTGCAATTTTTTTAGCAACCTTTATTCACAATCTCATGTTTACCTTTTCTTTTTGAGTCTAATTAATATGCAATAATAGGGTAAAAAATATTACGCTAACATTTAATTACATATTTTTATTTATATGACTAAAGTATTAATTCGTAAAGTGCTGAGAGTTTTAATGATCACTCTACTTCTAGCAAGTGCACTAGTCATATTGTAGTATAGAAATGATAAAATCAAGTTGTCTCTTTATGAACTTTTTTTGCAAGAATTGAAATAAAGAAAACTAAGAACTAAATTGAAAGATAAATTATATTTATGTGATTTTTTTATAATAATGCAAAATGATAAGAGATTTGATTTACTTCATAATACTGCAATTACTAACTCTTACCTAAGTTTAATAATCTATTGCTGAATTGTTAGAGGTTTCTTTATCCTAATCCCTTAGCAATAAAGAACTAAATTATTAGAAGTTCCCATAATTCCTTAGCAAGAATGATTCCAATAATTTGATAAGTGTAGAACAATTATTAAGTCAAACATACAACCCTACCCTGTTCCTAAGCGTAGTCACTATATGATAACTTCTTGTTTTATAATTTCATATATCTTCCGATAATAGAAATTAAATAGATTACTTATAAGTTGATCAGACACATAACAAACATTAAACACAAGGATGATTCAAGATAGATAGATAAACTTAAATAAAAGTAAAAGTATATTACAGAGTATTAATCACTGCTTCAACTCCTGACAATCTTGCCTAGATAGATCCCACCATGGACTATTTAAAAGGGTAGATAGATTTGAGGAGAAAGAGAAAAGAAGAGAGAGAACAAAGTGATTTTGGGGATGCCTTCTCCCTTTCCCTTGCACTCCTATTTATAGGCTTTAACCAGGGGAAAATCACTTAACGAAATTAGATTCACTGAACAAAATCAGATTCGCTAAGCAAATGTTTACTTTTTCCAATTATTTTGAGAAACTTCGCATAGTGAAAATTTGTTCGCTAAGGGCTTCTTGTTGTCCTTAAGTTTTGTTTGCCAAGTTTGATTTTCCTACCCTGCAAATCACATGAAATAATGCTAGAGCTTGTTTGTTAGCATGATATCATTCACTTGAGTCCTTTGTTCCATGCTTATCTTAAGATGAGTTTCAATCAATAATTCAAGGTTAAATGCACAATTTCAAAACTATGTTAAAAAAAAAAGGATTTTAATAAAAAAACTACATTACACAAAGCATTTTCCTTAAATTCTCGGTGAGATAAATATCATAAAGATATAGATTTTTACACAAAAACAGAAACTTATCATAAAGTTAAAAAACTTACCATAGATTTTTGCATAAAAATAGACACTTATCTTAAAGTTAACAAAGTTACCATAAATTAAAGATTGTGATTAAATGTCAGTGTAAAACTTCAATGCATACTAATTAAACTATTTCTTTTTATGTCTTTACAATTATTTGATATTAATATTGTTTGATTTTATTTCTTATTACCATTTTTAATAAATATCTGTTTCAATAAAATAAAAAAATAATTAATATCCATATTAAATTTATAATTATTTTTATTAAATAAAAAGAGTAATTACCAAATAAAAAATAATTACTATATTATGCATATCATTTAAAATATTAAATAAATTAAATATAGTTTAATTTTATTTTTTATTACCATTTAAAAATTGTAGAAAATAATTATGTATTCTTACTATTTAATCACAAACCTATCTTTTTCTTTATTCTAATCTATTGTCATATTAAAATATTTTTTAAAGAAAATTTATTTGCATTTATAGATATTTCACTTTTAAATTATCAACAAAATCTATTTATACAACTTATTGACTTTTATCATACAAGATTAACCAACAAATATGTTTTTTACTTGTGAATTTGTATATTTTTTTAAGCTCCTTACGTAAAACTTTACTTATTTTTGTCTTCTAAATATATAAAAATTAGTCAAGCATCTAACTCACTTGATTGAGTACAATACGTGAGATGTTGTAATTTCTCTACATTGTCTTTGACTTGTATTAAAGGATAAAAAAAAGTATGAAAATTACCTTTTCAATCCTCTTGTTACCATTACTCACGATTTATACATGCTAAGTAAGAATATAGTGTGGAGTGATTACGATCAAAATTATATTTTTTTTAAATTTAAATAAAAAATACAAGTTATAATGACTTAAAGTTGTGAATATATAAAATCATAAAGATAAGAATCATCATCGTTCATTGATCTTTGTGATTTGAAAAATTTTCATCCTAGTATGTTCACGCATGAATGCGTAACATTTTAACATGTTAATTGTTAGATAGTTTTTCATTAATTTTGAAGAAATTTACCAGCAAAAAAGATAAACAAAATAGGAAACACTTTACACAGAAATAAAAGCTAAATGAATTGATAATTTAGCAATCTCCGATGAATGAAAATAAGAGTAAAGATACATATTCATATTATATTTGAATGTATTTCAAGATGTGCAAGTAGTGGAAAGTGAAGTAGAATACTTATTGCATGTTAGCGTGATTTAGGAAAGTGTTTGGTAAAATTCTATCATGTTGGTCAAATGTTCGACAAAATTTCACACACAATTTTATCTATTCCACTATTTTATTTCTATACACTTGTCTTTAATTTTTTTTACTAGAAATTCACAAAATAAAAAATTTTACTCATCATTGTATATCTTGTATCTTGAACAATTTGGTATTGTTACCAAAATAATCAACATTTTTAGGACAAACTCAATCTTATTTTTATAGAAAATATAAAAATGACGTTACACGAGGATAAAAATAGTAATAATTTCAACTATTAATTTAAAATAGATCTACATTGAAATACTTGGATGTATTTTTGTTACACTTATCTTGCCTCCTTTATTGACTCATTTGTCATGAATGAAAACCTTACTCTCTTATCATTCATGGTTAGTCGTAGTGACAAGAAAGTAATAACAAGGAAGAGGTTCACACAAAGGTTTTTGTTACAAAGAATGTCTTGTTTGTACTTACACACAGGAGCAAGATAAAATTGCTCTAAATTATGTTCTTGTTGGTGTAATTTTTTTTTTGAAAGGCAATGTGATATATATTCAATATAAGTAAAGGAGGAGACAAAAGTTAACCCTATACACCCGATACAAAAGATCATAAAAAAGTGACTATTCTGAACCTAAAAAACCACATATTGGTACAAACCCCTCCATCGACCCCCCTAAACATTACTACATATTTATAAGACAGAATCGGGGGTTACTCCACCATTCAGAGAATAGCCTTTTATTAAAACCAAACCTACACAATAACAATTTCCAATATATAGTCTGAATAGGTGAGAAGATATCCAAAGAATCAATTGTTCTATTATTAAAAAACAATGAAGTTCTTAGATATCCAAATAGTCCAATGGATTGCATGCCTAAATAAAAGCCTACATTTACGTTTATGTTTTCCAACCACCCACGAACTGACTAAAATGAATAACTGGGGAAGTTCATCAGATAAAGGGGACTGAATATTGATCCACATCAGAGCCTTATACCACAACAATTGAACCAAACGACATGAAAGGAAAATATGCTTACTCTCCTTGACATACTCCTGACAAAAAGGACAAGACTGCAATTCAGGACGAATAGTGACTCTTCGCTTAAGAAAATTAACAATTGTATGAAGCCTATTTAGGAGAAGATTCCAAGAGAAAGCTAAAATTTGTTAAGGCAACTTATCCTTCCAAAGCCACTTAAACAAAATAGGATAGGATATAGACTTGTTACCATTATTGTGATATACACTTAAGAGCGTATAAGCTTCTACTACAAAAAATTCTCCGTTACTAGTTGGATACCAAGACCATTTATTTGCTGGTTATGATCAACGACTAAGTTCTGCAGCAAACCTCCAAGGAAATCAACACCTCTCCCTCCCAAACATATAGTCTCCTCCTCCAATCCCAATTACACCACTGTGAGTCTGAACCACTACCTACCATTACTTTAACTGAAACATTCTTATTCATTGCGAGATCGTACAGTCTAAGGAAAAACACTCTTAAAGAATTGCCTTATAACTAGATATAATTCCAAAACAAAGTATTATCCATATCCTCTATCAGTCTTCTCATGTTGTTTACAAACCACCCTGGAGATGCTGTCGTATAATAATTTAAAGACTAAATATCCTTTTACCATACCATATTGAACATCTAGACCTAGATGTCATTTGGTATTGTAACTTCTGGAAATCTCCTTACCTACTCCGAAGTAACAGACCCCATATTGAATTTTCCTCAATTAAGAGCACTTCCATATCCATTTAGCAAGCAGATTGAGATTGAATCTCATCAGACATTTAACCTCCAACCCCCCTTATTGACATAATTAACAGTGCATCCAATCACATTTTTTTTTGGATGAAAAGCAATATGGTTGCATTATAATAATGTCTTAATACAATATTTGATAATTAAACATTATGCTATTTCTGTGGTTAAATATTTTTTCATTCTAAAAAATATATAAAAAGCAGGAAATATGTTCAAAATATGGAGTTTCCAAACTAAGAAATGCAATGAATATTAACTAGTTGGTAACTATTACTAAATTTTTTTATTATATTCATTCAAAGATAAATTGTATTTTAACATTATTACATTTATGATTATAATTAAAGAAGATTCATGAAATAATTTATATATACTAATGAAGAAGTTAGCAAGATACCCATGATAATTTGAATAATTAGTAAGTTTGAGCTTTATGACTTCTATTATACAAAAAAAGAAATCTAAAAGACAATACCAGATGTCCTATTAGTAAATCATGTGTGAAAGAATATTTAAATATAATACTTCTTTAAAATGAATTTTAATACCTCAAAGAGTTAATCTCTAACTCTTGATCAGAAGATACCATGGTTAAAAAGAAAAAAAGAAAGTGCATGCAGCTTATGAGCTTCACAGAAAGAAAAAAAAAAAAGATGAATTAGAGATGCCTGCAGAATTCAACATTCGTGTGTAGAAAAATAATTGAATCATTCATTATTCATTCGACATTTTGTTAAATTCATATGGTGTGATGGCCTGATGGGTATTGGTCAACGAAACCAACAAAGAAACAATAAAGAAAAAATAACCTCTGCATCTGGCGTGATTAACGCGACCTGTTAAATCTGCTCTTTCTCATTATTGGCTTAGATAGAGCAAAATTGGTGTCAATTGTCAAATCTAATAAACTAAAGAGGTTACAACGTAACGTGTCCAAATACTACATGGAAGCTACCTCTTTCTATTTACCAAGTTATTATTTATCTCCCGCTCAGCTTTAGAATTTCATTTGAATATATTACTATGCTTGGCCTACAGGTATATGCCACCACATCACCTAATATTAATAGGAAAATGCTAAACACTACCATCTTTTAAGAAATTATAGCAAAAATAATATTTTATTTGAAAAACACAAAAAAAAATTCTCTTTATAATTTGTTAGGATATCGATAAATAAGTAACATCATACACAATATTTTTTGTAGTTTATGTTTTCTTAATTTATATTTCTTTTGATAACGACGTGAGCATATTTTGCCGTGTCATCGCGTTCTTCTCTCTCTTTGTCTGTCTAAAAAAGATATAGATAATTTTAAATTAAAAAATTATTGAATATAAAGTGAAGAGAGAAGAAATGAAAAGTTATGTGCTTATATCTTAATAATAAAATTAACGTATTAATAACTATGTTTGCCTGAAAACAATCACATTAATGATGAAAAGAGAATTTAGAAAATTTAGTCAAAAATACAAATGACAGCTGATACCTGCAAAGCCGAACGGAAAAATAATACTATGAAATGAAAGGCAATGTCAATTTGGAGTTTCAACACTGCAACAGCCTGAAAAAGCTAACTTGCTAAGGATGGATAATTACTGATACAGTACTTCACTTTTATGGTGACCAAATAAAGGATATCCGTGATGCTTAGATTTGATTTTTAAATAAAAAAGTCTTTAAACTAAACATAAAATTGCATATATTTTTGTTTGATTTAGTTTAAATATAACTTAAAATTCGAATCAAACAAACCAAATTAACTTATTTGCGGTTAGATTTCAATTGATGTTGTTAAACATTCTCTTTTTTTAGTAGCTATTTAATAAAAAAATAACAATAAAAAATTTGTATCATAATCTAAATCAACGTAATAAAAAAAAATAATTATAATCAAATTCATGTCAAACAATTATAATAATAATAATAATAATTTTAAAAATATGTAAATATGTATAACCAAATTAGCTATAATGAAGAAAATAAATATAATTTTCAATTTCATAATATAACTAAGAGAGTATACTAATAACTAAGCATAGTCCAATTATTCAACTAAGTAAATTAGGATTCAATGGTAGAATCACATATGTTCTTAGGTAAACTTGCAGTTTAATAAGAATAGAAAATAAAAATGTCAAAAATACTCATGCTTGTAAGATCTAAACTTGTCCTTTGTCATTATAATTTTAATAATTATATAATAAATTTAAAATTATATATTGAATTAACAATTTTAATTTTTAAACTAATTTATAATTTTTTATTATAAAAATTATTCTTTAGATATTTTTTAAATTAAAATATAATTAATAACTTAAAATATATAATTTTATTTAATAATAAATAAATAAATTTAAATTATAAAAAATAATATACAAATATTCATAAGTATACCTGAACTTAAAAATATCTGAAGGAAACGAAAATGAGGATTAAAATTTATTACTGATTTTTTTTATACCAAAACCTAAATCGTATCCACACTTTCCAGAGACGGAGACAGAAAAAACCAAACTTGCACCTATCCTATTGCCTTGGCAGACTAAAAATTACCAAATTACAAAAACATTGCAATTCTTTTTTTCAATATTTGGTTTTCAACTTTTTTGTTAGGTCTCCCAATAGATAAGGATTATTTTAGTTTTGACCACTCATAGCTAAATATACTTGGTAGAACCAAAAGTGTTCTATTACAAAAATTTATATTTCAATTAATTTATGCATCTTCTACATTAGATTTACTGCTAAAATCAGAAGAAAGAAAGAAATGCCAGTTATTCCAAAAAGGTCTGATCTCAGAAGCAGCTTAATACAACAGGTACCCAAAACTCTTGGATTGTACAACGACTATGAGTAAATCTAAAACTAAGTAATTAATTGTTAAAAAAAAAAAAAGAGTCCGTCTAGGACCATGAATGAAGTGAAACACAACAATAAATCACACAGTATACATGCTATTACGTAAACAATGATACAAAAGAGCAGCGGATCCAAGCATATCCCCACATACAAAGATACAATGAGAATGACCTTTCATTCCCAATATTCCAGCGCCCAGAAACACCAAATGCCATGCTGAAAGATGATTACGTGAACTTTGCAACAAAACCTCAAGGGTGCTTCCCCTTTTTGGTGAGCATCCATAAGAATAAATAGTTAAGAATTAATCCTCAAATCTGAATCATGAAATAAGGTACCTTCATCAGTTGACTATTATATGTCAACAACACTATGAACAATGAATGCCATGGATAAGTCAGCAGGTCAAGTGTTTACTGTCAAATTCAAAATGTAGTGCTACTCTCACTTGCAGAAAGTGAGGGTCCTTCAGACTTCACGAGTGTTGATCCTTTGCTACTAATGTCAAGCCCCTGGAAACGACCAAGCTGGTCATTTTGTAATATTTCTGAAAGTGAATGAGAATTTGTTTGATGCAGTTGATGAGTTGGCATTGTGGAAGGAGAGTGACCAAATGGTGGCATCTGCATGTTTTGGTGACCAGAAGGGCCTGATTGTGGAGGGATTGGAACGAAATTTGATCCTGTATATGGCATCTGGTGCATTCCCAGATTAAAGGATTCAGTGTGGCTCATCATCTCACCGGTAGCAACCTTAAGTCTCTCAACTTCCTTCTTCAATGCTTCATTAAGAGCTACAACATACCGAAAACTAATTTCAATAAGCTAATCTTAACATGTTTTAAAGTTTCATTAAAAATTAATAAATAAAGCAGTAAAGAACATATTTTAATGCATCATGAGAAAGTGATGATGGTTACCATCACGAAGCTGGGCTTGTTGCTCCATGGCTTGCAGACGGAGCTTAAGCTCTGTGTTTTCAGTACTCAGGCCAGTTGTGTCCCTCTATTATAAAGAATCAAGAACTATTTGAGTTATATTCCTATTCAGCCATAATATGTTCATGAATGGATAGAAACTAAAGTCAACCATGGTAAAGCCTCAAAAACAAAGTAACATTATGTTACCCAAAACTTACCATTGTGATTACATACTTTTCTAGAAAAATTTATATTTCTATACTAAAATGAGGAGTTCCAGAAGAGAAATACAAACAGAATGATCCAAAATGTAATATTTTTAGAATCAACAAAGATATCTATGGTTCAAGCAAAATACTGGAAGGCATTAAGCAAAAACAAAATTAAAAATATATACATCAAATAGAAGAAAACTGGATTAGCATACTAAAACCAGGTTGAAGCAAAATTGGAATACCAAAAAAAAAAAGCGGAAGTAAATTTTACAATAATTCTGGTGTAAATGTAAATATGTAATAATATAGTTGATTTAATTGCACTAGCAGAATCATAGTTTATGAAATCCAATTTACAAAACAGGGTGTACTCTGTATCATGAAACTTGTAAAAGTAAATCCAGCTTCAGACACATGTCAACACAAACCTGGTACAATGTCAATTGGGCAGAAAGAGTTGTGGCTTCTGTCTGAAGTGTCTGAACCTTGCGCTCAAGTTCTTGTATATAGCGCGCTTTCCTCTCTTTCGAGCGAGCAGCAGATTGCCGATTAGCAAGTATTCTGTTCACAACAACAAAACCATAAGAACAATAATAAACAAAATAAACACAAACAATTACCTCGAAAAATCGAGCTCTATTTTTCGCATAAACACGAGAAGATTCTTAACGGTCGCTAACAAGGTTTTAAAAAATGCATCCACAACCTCGATCTTGGCCACAACATCATGTTGTTTTACCCGAATTTAGGCTACAAATCAAGGTTTTTTTTACTCACTGCAATAACTGTAATTAAAAACCTTGATTTATAATTATTCATAATATAAATTAAAAATTAAAACTTATTAACTCACAAAAAGCATCACAACAGAGAGAAGTCGAGAAGTTTCAGCCTTGGAAAATTATACACAAAAAGCTGAAAAAAGCCTCAATAAATTAGATAAACCAATTAAACTTGGAACTCGAAAAGCCACTAAAATAAAACCCAAACCCAAACCCTGTGGTTTATATGTTCACACGTCACATGGAAATAAAAAATCAAAGTAAAAGACGCATTTGTGTGATCGAAATTGAGAACCTCTTGGCACGTTTGGGATCAATTGTCCATAACTCAGCTAACTTATCAGGAGGCATAGCCTTCTTCGCTTCCATAATTTCCCCGAACGACGAAGACCCATCGACGGAGCTACTGTGCCGGTGCCGCGGCCTTGCCGGACTCTTCTCACGCTCGCCGATCGGATCCGCTCCGTTTCCGGCGCCGCCCGACCCGTTCGTGCCGCCTAGCTTGTCCACGTCAATGTACGTCGAGAACAGGTCGTCCTCCGATCCGATCTCCTCCATGCTCGCCGTCGACGACCCGCCGGCGAACGGATCCGACGGTGACAGGTCCATCATGTCGTCCGGCAGCCGGAAACTCACCTCCGAGTGCGCACGCCGGTGGTGAGATCCGCCGGAGCGCGCGAAGAAAGCAGACGAGGAGGCACCGGCGCCGGCGGTGGTGGCCGCCGTAGATGGAGGCCGGCGCGGTAGTTGGGATGCGGCATTGACAGTGTGAGGATTGGGATTAGGATTTGGATTGGAATTAGGGTTTGAAGATGGATCTTGCATCTGTTCCTCGCTGCTATTCGTTTTGTCACTCGACACAATTGAAGTCCCTTCCTCCTTTCTTTACTTCTAATTCTAACAATCCCCATAACTACACCATAAAATAAATAATATTTAAATCACAAGAATAATGTAATGTCATCACATTTTAAAGAATGTAATTAAAATTATATGAATTTAATTAATATGCTCAATAAAGTCTATATCACAGTCCTTATATAGATTTATCAATTTTTTAATATAATATTTTAACAATCATATAAATAAAAAAGTAATCAAAATTTTATTATATTTTATGATAAATTGTTTTTTTTTTCTCTTTTACCATATATAAAAAATAAAGTGCATACCAGATTACTAGCATAATTTGAAATAATAATTTGTGTTTTTTAATCGAGTAACATACATTACAAAAGATTATATAAGAGAAAAATATTTGACTTAAAAAAACTCACATTATCGAGCGTGTTTATTAATACCATGACAAAAAACAAATCACCTAGAGAAGAATATAATTTTAAAAAAATATATACAAATTCATTCAATGATATTGTTATTTAATTATAATATCATATTTTCTTATAATTAAATGTTAATAGTTAATAATATGTTATTTTTGTTAATAAAAAAATTAAGAATTAATAATTTCTTTGTGGACTTTATCTTTAAAATTAACTTTATGATTGAATGAAAATAAAGAATATATTCTTATTTAGAATTTTTTTAATAATATATTAATCTTTCACAAAATGATAAATCAAGATTCAAATACCTATTAAAAGAGGTGTTTAAAATCTAAGCAACAGGAAATTGTTTTCGAAAGTAAATAATAATATATATGAGAGAGTAAGAAATGATAAATTATATTTTGCTTAAATATAATTTTATTTTTCTATTTAAAAATAAAGATATGTGGCCGTCCTATTTTATCAGAAAATTTAATATTCTGATCTAAATTCAAATTATCTATGTTTCATTTTTTTTGTTTTGGTTTAATTGAGTCCTAAATTTAACATATATATTTAAAATACATTCAAGAAATTATTTGATTAAATAAAATGTCATAAATAAATAAAAAATTATAGATTATATCAAATTGAAACACTTATGATAAAATAAAATAAAAATTTGTTGCACATAATTACTTCACACAATTCAATAAGAGAAATCTTTTACAAAATATAGGTGGTTTTAGACGGAAAATAAATAAGTAACATAAAAATATATCAATGATGATTTTTATATTGAAATTTCTATTTAAATATTTTTTAATTTTTTTTTACTTTATAATTTTATAAATCACATTGTTTATTTTTTATTTATTTTTATGAATTCCTTGTGATCCGCCTGCGCAAATGAAAGCGATGGGAATTGAATAATACATATTTATATATATATATTATAGTATGTCTTGTTGAAGGCCCGAATGGTATTTAATTCGTTGTGCCCAAAAAGTCATATTTAATACGCATTTTATATAGATAGGTTTATCATTAATTTATGTACATCATTTTCAAACATCACGTAGCACCACATGCACAATCATGTGACACAGTTGAAAAGGTCCAGTGATATGTCACTATACACTGTGCGAATTGATGTTTTGACCTTTGAAAAGGTTTCTTTAGCTATATTTAAGTGTGTGGGTGAAGAAATTAACGTAAGTATGCATTGCGTGTTTTCATTAGCTTATTTTTATTTTAAAATATTGATATTTTTTAACTTTTACCTACATTAAAAGATTTTAATTAATTGATAAAAGTTTATAAACTTTTATATAACATAAAAAATTTTATAATAATATTTAATTACAACTTTTCTTTTACATGTAAAATATTAATTGATAAAATTTATAAATTTATCATAAATAAAATGTTATAATTAAATATTAGCGTAGAATATTTTATATTGAAAGTGTATAATTTTTTAATTAAAAATCTATTTGATATTTTAATTCTTTACTTAATTAATCATTATAGTTAAAATTTTACATTTTGTAATTTTAAAATGATAAATAAAATAAAAATATTTTTATATATAAAATACCTAAAAGAGATTATGAGATATAACATGATAGAGGCTAAGCCATTGACTTAGAAAGTGTTGATTGATATATAATGGGTGACATAAGGACGTGAGGGATGAAGCTGTGTTTTGTTACAAAAGTTTCATTAATGAAGTGTTTTGCTTTGTCTACAAAATGGGAACCAGCATTTTAAATGGTTCAAAATACATATAAGAAAGTATTTAGTTTATTTTCTAGTTTTTGGTTTTAAAATTTCAGCACTACAACAAAAATATTGAAAATCTTAGTGACTAAATTTACAGTCATGTATTTTAAAAGCACTACAATTCTAAATTGTAAAAGTAAAACTAGGAATGACAATCGAACGAGACAAATGCAAGTTTAGTTCTCTCGTTCCTAAAATATATGGGTGAGTTCGGTTATAAAAAGAGTGAGTATGAAACTTTAATCTCATTGTCTTTGTCACTGTCAGGTGGGTGTTGGTATACCTGTAAATATTTGTTATATTATTTTATAGATCATTAAGTGATCATTGGAAATTTCAATTTCTCACTTATCTATTTTTTATTTTCCATCTACTAACTTGAAAAAAATAATAATTTCACTTATTTAGTTAAAAAAAAAACATATTCTACGATATAGGCTTTTCGTAGAAGAAAAAAAAAATCCTTCTACACACAACCTCTTCTTAGAAGATTTTTTTTTCTTCTACAGAAAAATCTATCTATAAAAGAAAAAAAAATCCCTTTTATAGAACAAACTTTTCGTAAAAGGAAATGTTTTTCTTTCTATAGATAGCCTGTTCCGTAGAAATTTTTTTTTAAAAAATTTCTATGTTATAATTTTATATTTTTATAATTAATAAAAATTTTATATTTTTATTAATTTATATTTTTATAATGATTAAAAAATATATAATAAAAATATAAGTTAATAAAATAAAAAGTTCACTTACACACCACTTTCTTGATAAGTTATTTTTATTAATTCTATACTTTTATAAATAATAAAAAAATTTATATTATAAATTTGTTTTAAGTTATTTTTTTATGCTATTGATTTTATGTTTTTTATAATTAATAAAAAATTTATATTATAATTTATGTTTTTATAATAAAAAATTTATATTATAAAATATAAATTAATAAAATAAAAAGTTACATAAGGACACTTTCTCTGTAAATAAATATTTTTATTCCATTAATTTTATAATTAATAAAATAATTATATTATAAATTTTATTTTTTATTAATTTTATATTCTTAAAATTAATAAAATAATATTATAAAAATATAAAACTAATAAAATAAAAATTTACTTATAGGTCTTAATTAATTTTTTGTATTTTGTTAATTTTATATTTTTATAATTAATAAAAAAATTATATTATAAATTATATATTTTTAAAATTTTATAATTTTAAAATTAATAAAAAAATTACATTATGAATTTATAAAATAATAAAATAAAAAATTTACTTACGGACCACTGTTTCGTAGAACAATTTTTTTAAATTAAATAAGTGAAAGTATATTTAATTTTTTCAAATTAATAAGTAAAAAATGAAAAATAGGTAGATAATAATAAAATTCTTCCATTTGGATGGCGAATGTGATGAAGTTAACTACGAAGTCAGAATATATACATTATAACTTTTCTATAAATTCTTGGGTTACAAAAAATTGTGAGATTTTATATTATAAACATACAAATGAGATATGTGAAAGACAATAGGAGCTTAACCATTAGGTGGGTAATAAATACTTTTTTCGTGAACCTTTAAAGTTGTGTACACACTAAAAAAATGTTTTTATAAATTTGTTATTAACAGTCTTCTCTTAATCATACTCCTCTCATTTTCTATTTGAAAATTATTTACGTATAATAATTTATCTCATCTTTGTAATAAAATGTTTATTTTTTGTCTTGAAAAATAATTAACAAAAAGATAATTAATATAGTTTTAAACTTTGTAAATAAAAGATATATAACTAGAAACAAAAACTTTCTAAACTATAGACAAATACTTAAGAAGGTGTAATTTTGCTAGATATTTCTGGTATCGATTTAATAAATTATTTTTTTATAAAAAAAATACACACTTAAAAAACAATAAATGGTGTTAGATGGTTAGGTTCTTTATTTTCATGACTTTCAATAGTTCTATAAATTTTTCCTACTAAAACCTACAATTTAGAATATGTAGCCTCTCAACTTCAAAGATTCCCAGTGTTAGACAATTCTTGTATATCTTGACCGTCTCTTTAATACTTAAAGAATTATTTAATTGGCATTTTAAATCATACAATATAAATTACCCGCTATCAATTATATATTAATTAAATGATGTTAACTAAAAAATCACTATTACCTGCTATCAAATATAAATGGCAGTACTGAAAATACAAATTTTGTGGATGCATATTTTGGATTTATTTTTTTTGTACAGAGTGTCATTTTAAAGAAAAATGATAGAAATGGGTGAGTTTTTATAAAATTTCTGAAATAATGTAGTTTTGCCTCAAACCGCTACATGAATTCCCGGTTTGAGTAATCAACATCTAACTTGGTGGTTTGCGTTGAATGTTTCCAAAACTGACACTGCAACTGATGAATTTTGCAAAGTTGTTGGAAACTGGCAACTGACCTGCTGGTTTTGGACTGACAAAGATTTTGCGCCTTCTTGATAAAGTAAAGACAACGAGAAAGACAAGCCTTTGAAAATTTGTAGCTAAGGAAAAATTATGTAAAGCCAAAAGTGTTGGAAAACTTTAATAAAGAAGAAAAAATAATTTGTAAGTTTTTATTATTAAGATTATATTATTTTCTTTAAATAAACATGTTATATTTTAACTGCAACAAATTTATGTTTTCTTTATAGTTCTTATTGCTAAATACATTTTAAAATAAATTATGACGAGTACCTTACATTCAAAAAATATGTTTATAACATATGCTATTTTTCTTTAAAAAAGCATAAATTTTATTTGTTAAACTTGATTTTTAGATAAATTTAATATCTGTTGTATTAGAATATTTTTAGCTGTCATGTTTATTTTGTGCTAAAAATAGGTTTCTTTTTTATAATATTTAAGACTTAAAAGTTAGAATGTTTAACTAATAAATATAATTATATGTGTTAAGGATTAGAATGATTTATATGTGATAAAAACATATAAATATAAAAAATTTATGCATATACTTAATATTTATGAGCTTTTCATGAAAAATAAATTATTTTAACATAAGTTTACATAAAAATGAAATTTAATGAAAATAGATATAAATAATTTGATTGTTATTTGTGATGTTTAATTCATACAATTCATGATATGATAACATATTTGAATATAAAACATAGAAAATATAAAAATAGTTATATTGATTAATTTTATTTTATTTTATTAAAATACTAATTTTATCTCATTTAATAATTTTGAAAAATAATAAATGAAATCATGTTTAATAGTTTAAAATTTGAGAAAAAACACTTATTAATGAATTTAGTAAAACAAATTAATATGAATACTTTATACAAATTATAATATAACTTATAAAAGGACTAATAATTTTTTTTAAAACTATATGTTATAAAAAATAAAGAGTAAAACTATATTAATGTCTAATTTTTTTTAATTATTATAAAAAAAATTTATGTGTTTAAAAAGTAAACACAACATTAATATGTAATAATTGGTAAATAGTTTTGTTACTTAGAATTTATTTTTTTAGATATACTGCAATGCACTCCATGAAGGTAATTTGTTTGACTTTGAAGAGTATATATATCATGACGAGATGAGAGATTGAGGAACAAGTTAATCTTTCTCCCAGTTCCAGGGGTGTAAATCGAGTTTGATCATCTTGTTGAGAACTCAGTTACCATCCACAACCTCATAGATATATACAATAATCTCTATCAGTTGAGGACGATTAACGGGTTTTTAATATTCTTGTGATCTTATACCCACACACGTCTCAATTTATATAGTATTAATACACATTATTTTTGGGGTATAATATAGAGATGAGATTATGAGAACGAGAACATTAAATGGCAATACCAGTCTTCATGTGTACAAGTTTTACTATCAACACATACCAACACATGCAATACAGATATATTTGATAAAAAAGAATCCTTACATAATGGATTTGGATCTCTGTGGTTTTGTCAAAAATCAGATGGTGATGTTCATTGTATCACTATCTCTGTCTGAAATATTGACGAATGATGAATCTGACGCTAATTAGTTCTTTATGGAGATCCCCCACTTTATGTAAATATTAATTGACCATGCACTTGGTTTAATAGCACCTCATTGATTGGATGGAGTTAATTAATGGCTAAGTTATGGAACATTATTCATTCTTTTAAATTTATATCCACATGTCATCAGTCTCTGCAAAAAAACTATAAGACATAATAATATCACAAGTCTACTCTGATTAGGCAAGCAAACATAGATAAATTATTATAAATTTGAGTGCATTAATTTCTTATAAATAATAATAAAAAAAAAAAAAACCCTCTGAAACTTGTTAATCGATATACCCTAACGGCCGGGTAGATGCATGAAAAAAAGGACATATAATAAGCTCTGAATTAAACTAAATCAACAAAATAAATTAAATTAAAGCATACAATAAAGTTAAAAAAAAAAAACAAATTGTGATAGGATATCCTGAGGAGGCACAGTGTGTATCTTATGAAGTGTTATTATATAGGGAGGTTGTAATGAGAGGAGAAAGGAGAAAAGGATGAGGACATGACAAAAGAGTGTTCATTGGTAGCAATAGCTTGAGAAGTGGTTATTCGTGGGCTGATAGGGCTTCGTGATCTTGAGTTTTCCATCCCACTGTGACCATACCTAACACTCCTTCTTGGCCCCTTCTCCGCACACTTGAGCTCAATCTGTTTCAATGTCTTTGGGTACCTCCAACTGCAGCACCCTACCTTCCCTGCTCTCTCTATATACCTGTGCTACAATTCAAATCAATTAGCTAAAATATATGTTCTATATGATTCATTTGAAGCTAACTGTCATATAGGCATGTATATACTGATAAATATTTTATTAGCAGGCACAACTGTAGTTAACTTTATCAAAGTTAATAAAATAAATAATAAATTGAAGTAAGATAATTAAGTTAATAATATTAAATGTAATATAAATATACAGTTAAAGGTTTGCCATGGAAAGGGGATTAACTAATCGATGTGTAAGAATTCATAAAAAATCTCTTAGCTTAATGAAGCAAGGTGTCTTCTTGTCACAAAATTTTGACAAAACCAATATATTTCAAGGCTAAGAAGAGTCAGTCATTGAATGAGTAAGTTGTCTATATTTTTAAAATGGATTATATAATGTACTTTATTTACCAAATTACAGATTAATATTTTAGTAGAGTTTTATTATATCAATTTACTTTTGTGTGATTCTTGTTGAAACATATAATTGGAATGATCCTAATAATGCCTTTAAATTTATAGTAGGAATATTAATTGGTCCAAAAAGAAAGGTTTCGGCAATTTATTTATTTATTTAAGTATAACAAAAATTAATATATACATTACACTTATATTTAATTAATATAAAATAATAATCTCATATTATAATTAAAATTAAAATATTTTATTTGTTATATTTAAAACTAGCCTAAAATTTTTTTAACTATTGCTGGTGTATTTAAAATTTCACCTATTGACTTGTTTAAACTTTGACATGTTCAGTTACCTATACATCTTAATATTAAATAGTTTGTTAATATTAAATAATTTGTTAAGTAGGTTAACAAATCATACTAAATTTTAAAACGGTCAAACTAAAACTAAAATAAAAACTTTCTATTGATAATAAGTTAAACTTAGGCTTTAATTTTTTAAAGTCGAAATGATAGAGAAGTATGACACAAGATGGATAATACAAAGAAAAGAAATTAGAAAAAATTGAATTGTAAAATTTATTGGAAGAATTTGTTGTATATGTGTAACTCTTTCGTCTTCAGTATTATATTGTTCTGGATATATATATACTTGTTTGTCCTTTGGTCAGTGGGAAAGGACTATGCCTGCAATGTTTTGATTGGGATAAATTTGATGCAGATGTATGATTTATTTAACGGGACGGCAAACCAAAGCTTAAATAATGCCGTCTCAAACCGTAGATATTATAATTAACAAGTATACTGAACTGGCTTATAGCTAATCAAACGTTGGGAGAAAGCACAACGAGCCAAACAGCTACCTCCAGAGTGCAGAGCTTAGACAGTATATAAACTAAAATATATTATTAATTTACTATATAAAGAAAACAAAGTGAGACGGAGTTAAACTTAATAGCTTTTCAGTCTGAGGATTCAACACAGCATCATGTTTTATCTGATTTAGTTGTTACATTAGTTGAATCTGTGACTACCCCTTGTACAAGAAACTATAATATGATTCCAAATTACCATGGATCCATCCGGTCAATTACACATGCACATAATCGAATTTTATCAACTCCTTTATAAAAACTGAGAAATTAACATGACCAGATCTCATGCAGAAATTCAAAGAGACCATCATCTCACATGATATGCTCGGTTATCTAGTAATTTCTTTTCTTTTGTATATAAGGCTATGTTTGATTCAAGGCAGAGAAGAGAGTAAAAGAGGAAAGAAAATTTTTAATTATCTATCATGTTTTATGTTTGATTTAAAGAAAGAAAGAAAAAATCTATTATTTAAAAGAGAAGATGACATATTTTAAAAAATAACTATCTTTTGTTTTTATTATATTTTAAAAGCTACTTACTTATATACTTTCCATGTTTTTATGAATTATTTTACTCACCTGACATGCACACTTTTCTTTCTCTTTGAGCAGTTTCTCACTCTTTGGGTTGTGCTATATGAGAGAAGGAGCAATACACTTTCTTTTCTAATATACCTATTACATGGCTATAGCTATATTGTTGTGACGTGAGTCTTAATGAAAATTAAGAATTGAGTTTAATATAGTTTTAAATAAATTTAACAAATTTATTGTAGAGAAAAAAAAAAAGGTGATTAAATACTAACTGATAATAAAACTGAACATGCACCAAGAAGAAAATACTTTGAATGCAGAAACATTTTTCTGTTTAAGATCTTTCTCATCCCTTACATCTCTCTGAAATCAAATAGCTAGGGTGTAAAAAGAAATAAATAAAAAAGCAGTCAAATTTATTTAATCAGATATAAATTTCAGTGAGTATATTGCTTACGTACATAATTCCTTTCCCGTCAATAGTTTGGCTCTTACCTGAGCTAGTATTACTCATTATAATTTATAATACACAAGCTCTTCCGTTTCAAGGTCAAAAGAATATTGAGGTTTATATATATAATATCTGAAATTTAAAAGAGAGTATCAAAAGAAAATGAATTAAACTGGGAAATAACCTAAACTGGTCTCATTGGCTACTTAGTTCAAACATTAGAGTGTTTTTCTTTTTTTAAATAAAACACAGAATAACTTTACCTTTGGCTGAATCTCAATCCGAGGCACTCAATACACTTTCTTCCTTCGATCATCTCCCCCATTCCCAGTTCTACACATTGCCTGCAATACACCCTACCGCACACCTGCATACATGCATATGCACCACAATACATTATAAGCAAAAATTCATCCAATATATATCCAGCTAGTATTTATATTATGTTATTGGCCATTACAGTCCCACGCACCTATTATACATATTACTATCAGTAATTAATTAATATATATGCATACATATTTCTACATGGATAGAGATAAATATATTAAATAAGGGTTACTTGATTGATAAATCTAAGTACGTACCAGGCATCTAGTTCGGAGTATATAAATGTAGGTATTGCAAATTGCACAAATCTTAGAGTGAGGAATCCCAGGTCTGCGTCGTCGATTAGCTCTTCCGGAAGCAAGACTCATATCATCAAAGCTCATCCCAGCACTTTGTCTTTGAGCAGCACTACTAATTGCATGGCTAAAATGATCCAATGATGAGTCACCACGGGAACGTTGCCCCTGTCCAAAGTCATGCAGGTGGTGGTGATCATGGTGTTGACGACTACTACTACCCTGCAAGCCTTTGGTGAAATCAAGACTAGGTAGTTTGGCTAGAGAGTGTGAATTATGTGTTGTTGTTGTGGGTATCTCTGATGTGTTAACTTCAGCCAGGTGTTTGAAGGTGAGATTAACGGATTCATCAGGGATTCCTTGGTACAATTCTTCAAGAACTACTAAGATTGGCTTTTCCTGCATAGCCTTATTATTCATGTTATGATCACCCATTAGAGTTCTAAGGTAATTAGGGATAAGATTTGATAAGGCTATATATCATCATGGCTTTGAACCTAAATGACAGGAACACTATTTAAGCAAAGGATGAAAGAAAGAGACAAGATACACATGTTTGTTAATTCGGTCCTATTGGAAATAAAGACGAACATATGTGGCCATGGTAACGTGTTATGAGGCCGGTCGAAAGTAAACTGTGAGAAAAATACATAATTACATTCAAAGTTCCCTGTTATAGTTGTAGCCATTTTCTAAGACAAATATCCAATCAATCGTCTGAACCATTCAGGAGTAGGGCTAGGCACTATATAATATCTAAAATTTTTAAACCAAGATAATGAGGATTTTTGTTTTCACCCCAAATTATACGTGGATGAATTGTCACGAATTATTTTAGTGTAAGAAGAAAATTATATGTTTCTTTCTTTTCTTACCCAACCAAATGCTTGCATCTTACTTGAATATAATCACAAATAAAAATTAGAATAATAATTCTTTTTACGTGTAAGTAAAGTGCATACGCCTCCTCAAAATATTCAATTTTAAAAAAAATAATCATAACTAGTTAATATTTAATTTTGAAAAAGATAATTATGATTAGTAATAACTAGTTATATAATAACGTGTTATTTTAATAAGGCTATAAAACTATAAACTGTTATGTGGATATGGTTTAACTTAACTTTATTAAAGAAATAATTATAATTAAAGTTGGCTTCATAATCGGTTATGTTTAGTTATTGTCAAATTCTTTTAATTTTAGGTTTTGTATTTAATAAGAAGTGTTGGTTAAATTTGGTTTCATAACTAGTTATTTATAGTTATGACACAATCGATACATCTGTTCCAATGACCACATCTTTGTGAAAAATGTACATAAAAGGAAAAACTTCTTGAAATCGTTCACTCCTATGTGAGAGGGGTCACAACTTGTGAAGATATGCACTAATAAGAAAAAAAAATATTCACATATCTATTACTTAAGTCACATCCTTGTGGATAATGCACTGAGTAGAAATATCCTCTCTGATACCACCCACATCTTTGTGACAATAGTCACATCCATGTGAAAACATTGAGAAGGAAAAAATTTTTCTTACATCTTTGTAGTGTGTTCACAATTCTGTAAATAATGAATTAAGTAAAAAAAAAACTACTCGTGAACCTCTAACATCTCTGTGATAAATGTCACAATGTTGTGGATAATTTATAGAATTTAAAAAAACTTCCTTAATGTATTATGCACCTTTGGGTCACTCACGGTATTCAAGTGAGGAACATATTAAGTAGAAAAATAAATTTTAAGAATTATTTTATTTTTCAAAATTAATCATTTAATCAATTATGGACAAATAACTAATTAAATAATTTATTATCTATATATTTGATTATGTAACTAGTTATTTATAAAAGTAGCCGATTATAATAAATAATAATTGGTTCAGAAAAAATGATTATATATATGATTATTTATTAGTTATGATTTGGTTATTGAAATAACCTAATCATAAGTATTTTACTCCTTAGGAATCAAGGTCAATGGCTCCTTATAAACATTTTTCGCCTTTAATCACAGAGACACTTTTTCTTAAAACAAAACTGTGACAAAGTCATCCTAACGTTATCTTAGAACTAGCCATGAAAGCAAATTCCAAAATTTTACCTTTTGATTTAAAAAAAAAATTCTAAAAGTTCTTTTAATATTATATTATTTAATGTTTTAAAATATTAACACGATGTTGCAAATATCGAATATGTCCTAACACGGTTTTTCTGAGGTATCCATCCATGTGTAATTTAATTAACTTAATTACAATTTTGAAAAAATAAAGAATAAGCGAAGTTTAAAAATCTCCTCTCAAATTAAAAAGAAAGTTAAAATCGAAATTGCTTCTCAAACTTTTTCTTTGAATAAAAAGTTATCATGACGCTTCCGCCAAAAGCCCAAAACACTTAATCTGTATAAATCGCATAATCTGTTAAACATATAAATATTAGATTCTCAATTTTTTTTTCTTTTATACAGAAATTTGAGGACTTTTGTGCTTATTGAAAAAAAAAAACTCAAACATAAGATTTATCCTTCGCTTATATATTATTATTTGATGATATTATCATTAGATAGGAGATTTGAGTTTCTTTTCTAATACCTCTCGTTAAATCAATTCTATATCTTCATATAACCTACATGTAAAATCCCAAACCAAAACCTAATGATAACTAAGCAGAATTCACAGAAAGAGCCCCTCTCCTCCTCCTTAATCTCAACAAAAAAGTCTCCCACTCCACATCAAGAACATGTCGCCTAACAACAAGAATCCACACTAAAAAATACCTCAAATTAAAGGATGACAACACGCCTAGCAGAGGGTGAATCATAGACAAAAAGTAAGAAACATTTGTTGTTATCAAAAGGAAAAACTGAGTCAGGCAACATACTCCTAGTTTGAAAATGTTTTTCATTTTTTGTTTATGAGAACCATGAAAGATGGGATTTGTCACCCAAAAATGTTTTTCATCTTCAAATAAAAGAGAACTTTAAAGATAAAAAAAGTAAAAATTCTACACTTCTGACTTGAAAAATTAAGCTACCTTTTACCAGCCTTTAGAAAATAAAAGCAAACTATGTTGAAAATTACGAAATAGTGTTCTGATTGTGATTGGATTAAGAACAATAACTTGTCTCTTCTTTCCCGCTATAGAAGATTAAGTAAAGAAGTCTATCATTTAAACTGTAATTCATAATTAAAGTTACAGACCATTTTGTCTCAATATATTATTCATCCACTTACTCTTCTTCATCATGAGGATGAGTGTTGAGGTCAATGTCTCTAGCATTGAGTTCATCCATCACCTTAAGACGACCATCTATTGAAGCACCATTGGTATCTCCCTCATCCCTGTGATGAATATGATCTTTTGGGATAGCATCTGCTTCAAGTTCAGTTTGGTATTGCTTCTTACGCATCATAATGGGGTTGGATGGTTGTCTTGCAGTCATGCAGGCAAGGCAAGTGCATGTTAACTTATGTTTCCCTTTTCCAATGCAAACAATGCAAGTGCATCCTTGACGGTGCCTTGGATGTTTGTTGGAGGCTCCTGCTGATGAGTCTGCATGGTCAACAAGATCATCATCACCACCCAAAATTGCTAAACTGCTAAAAGGCTCATGTTCTTCGCTTGAGTCTGGTTTTTCTATCATTCTTCGCTTTTTAGAATCTGGACAAGATCACATGCAGCAAGGAAATTCAACATTTAATAGTCTAATAGTTAGCAAGAACAAATCAAATGTAAAAATTGAGTTATATCAAGTGGACCAAGGAATAAATTCAAAGCACTGAAAGGATTCATTCTCGAACCAATTTTGCAGCTTGACCCTAGATTTCGAACCACCAAAGGATTATTACATGGTATGATACATTATCACTTGTTATTTCAATCCCCAAAAATATAGATGCCGTCAAACTTTCAAATATAAATATAAACGAGTAAACGTTAACAAAGATACCAATCTACCCAGCAAACAACTCACCCCCATAAAGTTCACGAATGTAAAAACAATTCCTATGATGCAGTATCAACTCCAACCTCAGTTGTCACCAACAAGACAATTTGTCAAATTTATAGAATATATAAAAAATACAGAGAAGTATCAAACCTTTGCTGGTTACCGAAATCATTTCTAATTCCTTTCGACTCATTTCCTCTGATGCATAGCTCAAAGGCCTGAAAAGCCATTGTTCACAATGAGAACCATAGACCATATGTTTACTCCAATAAAGGTGTAAAAACACATAATAAAGTTCACTCGCTAGTACCCCTAACATTTTAAAGTTTAAACAAAACTAGAGAACAATAAAATTGCAAAAAAAGTAAAATAAAAAGAGAGATTATTATTTTTATAAAATTTCTTCGATGAATGAGTACTTCTTGGTATCTCTTACACTCTTAGTCTTACATTTTTGGGTGCTTAATGAAAATTTTCATCTACATTGAATCTATTACTAACTTGATGCCTATTGGTTTCTAAACCCATATCAAATTACTAATACCTCCCACAATAGCTTTAAACAGAACCAATACAACTACTAAACATGGAACTTCACCAACCCATTAATCCCCAACCTTAATCACCTCAAGTACTAACTTTCCTTTCACCATAGAATTCAATGGGAGCAATCTACTACGCATTCTTTAACATCCAATGCAAGAAACTGAACGAAAATGGTCTTAATTGGAACATTTAGTTATATTGGTAAAAAACAATAGTAAGACATAGCATCAGTATCACCCCATGTTAAATAAAAAAGAAAAAAATCATTAGTTCATGCTTTAGGATGAACAGTCAAGCACTGGAACTATGATTTAATACTTTTTTTTCATATAAATAAATAAAAACTACACCCGACAATCACAACTAGTCATTTTTGTCCTAAGACTTCCTAAAAATAAGCTCAAGTACGTAAAGAATTACGTATATTTTTAGAAAGTATGAAAAGAACATTTATTTATTTATTTATTTATATATATATATATATATATAATAGAAAGAGAATACTAATTGGAACTTTTCATTAGTAGAAAAAATAAAGTAGTATTCTTCATAATTTCATCCAAAATATACTTATATCCCTTGATTAAATAAATAATTATCAGAACGAAATAATCCTTTAAATTTTTTATGCTTCCTCTTTTTTACTTACACAAAAAAAAAAAGAATGAAAAAAAAAGTGATCATCTTTTTCTTTTGTGTCATATATATTTATGGAAATAAAATTCATTTCATAATTTAGAAAATGAACATATAATTCTTTTTTGTAATTGAAAATGATAAGGATATTGAAAATAATGAGGATAATTATAAAAAGAGTATTTTATATAAGAATTAAGTCATTACTCAACAAATTTAAATTTTGATTTTTTAAAGAATGAGATCAATTCAAAAGTACCTTTTGTACTTTTTATTTATTAAAATAAAATGTATTTTTCTTTCTTAAACATTTTTTTTTAATTTTAAAATTTTTTGATTAGAACACATAGAATTCAATTGGTCCAATTTAGAACCATCCGATAAAATCGAATCTTATCTATCTTAAGGATATATCAAGGCATAAATAACCAGCCTGATTCTTAGTTTTTTTTAAGACTTTAAAGGAAGCATATGAGATGAAAATCTTACATACAGTTCTCTGATAGAGATGTTAAAAATAATGTTATCACTTACTAGAATTATTTAATAGTTATAACGCCATAATTCAAATTGAATAATTCTCAAATAACTAAAAATAAAAATAAAAACAAATCTTTTAGCTATTTCATTTATTGAATGGTCTCTACTCCCCTTTTTGCCCATGTTTCATTTCTTTTGTATCTATTTTTCAAATTTATTAATAATAAAATTGATGAAATAATTTGAAAATTATATTTACTTGTTCCATGATCTTTTAACTTTTCTTTGAATCATTGACATTACTTTTGGAATCTTAAATCTTTTCAAAAATGGCAGCAACATACCATTTTTTTCTTTCTCTAAAAGACTCATATAAATAGAAGGTTAATTCTTGCATATACATTTTTTTTATCAAAATAGTTTTAATAATTCCAACAAGTTTTTTTAACCTTGCCCAAATTGGATCTTTCTATTTTTCTATAAAAAATATACTTACAAAGCTGTTCTAATTTATTAATTTTTAATAATCTTAGATACTTGAGCTTGAGAAATAATCTTAGATACATTTTCAACATACCATTTTCAAATACCACATTCTACATATGTAATTTATTCTCTGCTATATTTTTAAAATGAGTAGTAATTCAATCCCATTCTACAACAAGGATCAGAAGAAATTTTGTAAAAGAAGTTTGTGAAAATTTATACATTGTTTGTTTGAGATGATTTTGGGAAGAGAAGTAAATGAAAAAGAAGTATGATGGAGAATGATTTTTTTTTTGTTTGAAAAGGGAGAAAAAGTGAGAGAAGATAGAAAAAAAATTGGGGAACCCCGTTAAAAAAAAGTATCTCTTTAATAAAATATATAGGGTACAAATGCAAAAAGATTATATGACAAAATTAAGAAGAGTTGAAAATGATATTTGTATCCTTTATTTTTATATTATGTAAATATGTTATTAGGAGTAAATATGCTTTTTGAAAGAACATTTTTCTTTCTCGTGTATTTTTTTACATCTCAATCAAAATAACTTAAAATCTACTCATTTTTAACTCATTCTATCTTCGGAATCTCTTCTCTCTACTCCATTTCTTTCTTCTCAAAATCCTTCTTTATCCAAACAAAAAATTAGAGGGTTTGGTTTAAGGCTTTCCACACACACAAAAAAAAAAACTCTTAGGTTAAATCTAAACAGATATATTAGAATTAAGACAAGAAAAATTGTAAGAGCCCAATATGATTTTGATTTTAGAGAATTAAATAAGGAAATACAATCTATCCTAAATTTGTAAATGCTTATGATATTTTAGAATCATGAATATTAGTTTTAAGTCACAAATTATAAGAGCAGAATTAGAAAAGTTGAATTTAGGAGTCTTATCACACAATATAGATTTCCATTTTGATGTTTACTTTTAGAAATAAGTTACAAATTCAAGAATCAAGTAGTGTAAGCTAAAAAGAGATAAACATACGGTTTTAAAGGAAATTATTGGAAAAATAATGTAATTTAAAATTATAAGATAGTGTTCTTATTTGAGATGAGATTCCTAAAGATAAAGAAAGTTATTATAGTAGTCTTAGGGTGAATTAAACTGAAATAGAAAAGTGTTGTAAGATTACATGGATGCAGAATACAATTTTTTTTAAAGAATTTGATTTTTCCAATATCTTAGGACAAATAATTGGAAACAACATAATATGTGTGTAATTAAGCTTGTTAAAAGTAAATAAAGGATAACAAAGCATTTGGGTTAAGCAATATTTATTAAGCACAAATAGAGAAAACTTTTGGTTAAAGATCAAATATTAATGAAATGTGAAAGAATTATTTTTATAAGTTGAGGTACTTTTTATTTATTCTTCCTAAAGAAAAGTAAACTTTATCAGCTACGACATCATTAAGAGGGAAAAGTATTTTCTTCCAAAAAAATTAGAAAATAAAATGGATCTCCTAATAGAATGAACACGATAAAATGGTTCAACATTTTTTTTAAACTAAGAGGAAAAATATTACAATAATATTTAGAAAATTAACAAATGTCATAGTCAAAAAACTTAATAGATTATGGTAAAAACAAGACAAAAACATAGAGTTAACTAAAGGAATAGGAGATGTCCACGACACTCGTATTGAAGTAAGACTACAAAGGCAAACAAGTGAGGCTTAGACTAAAAACAAGAAGACAACACCATTTTGCCATTCTTTTCATCTTGTAAAGTAGTACAACTCTTTCTTTTTATTAGTAACTATAATAGTCGTCCCATGGTAAGATTTTGAAAAATACAATGAGAAGGAAAAAAGATTATTATGAAATTTTGGTCTTAAGTAAAGCTTATGAATAAAGGTTAAGTTAAAAGAGTTTGGGAATATGAAACAAGTTTTTCATTTTAAATAAAAGTTGAAGGCAATATTCCTAGAACCAATATCATAGGTATAAGAACCATAAAAAATAATAATATAGAGAACCCTAAGAAATGGGTAGGATGAAAAAAAGTTATGAACCAAATGTCATGGGATCAATGAAAATAGAATTAATAATCTATACATCATGGAGGATATAACCAAATGCGATAAAAATTGGGAACGAAACGCTTACCATGTACATCCTAAGAACAACATTGAAAGGTGTTATTAAAAGAGTTAAGGAGAGTTCTTAAGTTGTGTAAGTTAACGTCTTCCAAACCAATTAAAGAGTTATTAAGAAAAAAAAAATCCTTTGAAAAATTTTCCATAAAAAGAAAATGTGTAAAAAAAAATACAACAAATAACAAACGATAGACTTAAATAATGCCTTCAAAAAACAATACTCAAATTACGTTTTGAAGCCCTTAAATGGACTAAGGAAAAGGTGGGCAAAAATATTATGAAAATTTCACGACAAAATTATGGCACATGAAAGGATGTTTAACTTTCGTTAGATACGATCTTTTTGTTTTGGCTAGTTTTGCAAGGGTAATCCTGATAATGTGGTAGCTTATGCGGGGTAAACAACAAATAGTGGTAATAAACATTAAACAATTGCTAACAAAGTTTGATAGCATCTTGTTAAGGAGGGTAATGCCCAACAAGCAATATAGGATAGAAGAGAGGTAACAAATGTTATGACAAATATGTAAAAGAAAATTTAACAAAGAACATAACAAATGCAAGTAGGATTTTGTGAAAAAGCAAAATCCACAAAACTAGAAGCTTATGATACCCTCTAAAAAAATCTTTTAACATTTTTTCTTGATTTGGAATATAATCATGAATTTACCTTTATAGCCAATTATGATAATAAATAATAACAAAAATAGGAACATCTTGCTAATTATTGCTAGAATCAATATATCCTAAATCAATGTTAATAAGGAAAAATCATATCTTAAATTAATTACATATTTACACCGATGTCATTTGTTTTATAAATAAGATCAAAGTTACAAAGAGCACAAACAATTACTAATACCTAATTAATATTTTCTATCAAATCAAATATAGGTATGATGCTAAGCATGCAATGTATCTAATCTTACCTAGATGCGTGAGAATTGTTTGTAGTCCCATCTCCAAAAACTGGGGGTATCTAAATAAAATGAAGCCAATTAATAGAAAGTTGAATATGATGCTCCAAAATTCATAATATATCAATCCATAATTTTCTTAAAATAGAAAACTAATTTAATAAAAAGATGGACTACCATGACAATGTCACACTTACCTCATACTCCTCAAATTCTCTATCATCAATTGTTACAATACTTGGGTTAATACAAGGTGGTGGACGAAACATGTCTTGTGCTTCTTCCCATGTAAGTCTCAACTCCATAGCATCTTCTTTATCTATGAGCAACCTTTTACTCTTAGGTCCAATATTTTGAGTTTTCTCCAAAATTGAAATTGGTTGTCGCAACAAATTGTTGTTTACCATTTGACAATTCTCTGTAGGAAAAGAATCAGTAGTTCAAGTAATCAAATACAAATATTTTGGACTTCTGTTTAAGCAATGTTTATAATTCTCTTTCCTTGTTAGGAAAATATCAGGGTTACTATTTCTTGAGTCCATATTTTTACCTTCAGTAGAAATGGTTGTTTCCTTTGTTAAAAAACCATTGGAATAAGCAAAAGTAGAGACATCCTATTCAACAATAAACATTTATCACATTCAGATAAAGAAGATACTAATATATATATATATATATATATATATATATATATATATATATATATATATATTATATAACGAATAGACAACATATATGAATAATAACATCAGCACCTGAGTATTTATAGAATTTGATGCCCTTCTGAAACCCATGAGAAATTTGCCTTCAGGATCTATCCGACTAAATGTTACTAGATAAAAAAGATCATATAAATCCATTGCAACTTTAAATTTTCAATGTATTAGTTTTCCATGTATATATGCACTTAGGTTGTATAGTATCAAATACGGAATAGGGAAATAATTCTATACCTATAAGCTTATTAAGAGTCATCTGGTGAAAAAACTTAAAGAAACCATAAAATATTATTGCCAAGAAAACATGTACTTTTAGTAAACTTTTCACAAAAATCATAATGTTAAATACATTTTAATACAGTATAAAATGATAATGAAATAGGTTTATGCATCAATTCATTGTCAAGATGGATATATACCAATGTCACCAGCATTTAATTGTAACTCTTGCATGCACGGGGTTACTCCTTCCAATACATACATCCTACTATTATTATTAGGCCAAAATCTAAACTGAAATATCCACTCTTTTCCTTTCATATCTTTGATTTGCAAAGGTAGACCTTCTGGCTGTGAAATAGGAGGAAAGTAAGCCTAAAATTCAAGAGAAAATCGTTAGATTATGTGTGTTGAAATTACAGAGTGACCATATATTTTTTTAATAAAAGATAATTGAAAAGAATTTTATAAACACATGTACAAAAAGATAAAAATTAAGATTAAATTAATAAAGGCATACCTCAGCACAAGATTTTGGGAGAACAATACGGCCAATTCTACCAGCATCACTTGCACTTAATACCTTCTCAAATAATGGCACTATAGTAGACTTTAAACTGTGATGATAAGATTAAGGGAACCTAATGATTAATCAAAATTATATAAAAAATTATTATAGATGATGTGCAACATACCAATCTTACTACTATATTATAAATTATAATGCAAAACTTGAAAAATGAGACTTTTTCAAATAGAAATTTTAATTCTTCATTCTCTTCCATCATCTACATATATATTTCACACATTATTCCTACAATTAGTTAAATACTTCTCTCTCAATAGTATTCAAAACTCAAATTATCATATTTTTATCTTTATCCGTATATGTTCTCCTTAACTATTTATCCACTACAATCAACTATCCATTTACTGAATTAAATTTCTATAATTTTATTTAAAGCAAATTATCAATAGTTAAGAATCACAATTAATAATGTTATTTGAAAAATTAAAATATAATTCATATATTTAAAGATATTTGTTTATTATGAATTTGAATTATAGTATAATTTATATTTTAAAATTAATTAATTATTTTTTACTAATTTTAATTATATAAAATAAACATATCATATATAATACACAAGCTAAAGATTTGGTTAATAAGTATAAAGGATACTCCACGGACAATTTCTCCAACTCTTGATCAGTAATCTTAGGCCAATATCGAGAAAGTAACAAATTCTTGCCTTTCCCATCAGTAGGTGGTCGAGCAACACGTTCATGAGAAATCATGTCTTTACTTGTTTCCATATTCATGGTTATCTCACTTAATGATGGTTTAGGAAATGTGGGGAGAAATATTTGCCCTTGATGAAAGGGA
The DNA here is from genome assembly GCA_037954015.1 of Psophocarpus tetragonolobus. Classification (NCBI taxonomy): domain Eukaryota; kingdom Viridiplantae; phylum Streptophyta; class Magnoliopsida; order Fabales; family Fabaceae; genus Psophocarpus; species Psophocarpus tetragonolobus. Next base: position 35,946,169 of record CM075695.1, read on the forward strand.
GAAGATGATGATTTGCCCTCAAGTCTTCTTTCTACAACATTTAAAGCAAAAGGGAAGATAGAATTTCCTGATGAAGTTCCTAGTGAAATATTCAATGAACTTGAATTATGCATAGTTTTGGTCTCCCATGTTGGTCTATTATTTTTTAATGTAGGAAAAGCCAATGAATGCCTACACGGTTTCACCAAATTTGATAATCTTCTATCTCCTTGATTGTTTGGACCAATGTATGAATCTATGTCATTTCCCTCATCTTGATGCCAATGGTGGGATTCACTAGTCTTATCAATTTTGCATGATTGAATAAATTTTCCTTTGCCAACATCATCCATCAATAGTCTACCATCAATATGTTCTATATGATGATCACTTGGATTATTTTTTATTGATCTAACCGGCTGATTAGGGGTTTCAAGATCCTGTATCTAAAACAAAACATCAAGTTATTAAAGTTTGAGTTTATGTCACAATAGTAAAGCATAAAAAGTAACACAATATGTCTCATTAGAGCCTCCATAAAATTGTTGTTACTTGCATATCACCTTATGTTAAATAAATGATGAAATAATGATAGTAACAAGATATCAAGACAAGGCATCACTAAAAAGAACTAGCAAGCAACCAGTAATAATATGCAAACATGATTAGAAGAAAAAAAACTATATGAAAAAAGTAGAAACAAATCTAGAAAATGACAAAGGATGAACAAGTTATAATAAATATGATGTTTAACTTCCTAATGCATAATTTACATTACATTTGTCTTCTTTTTTTTACAAACATAATAAGTTGTACTAGACCGATACTTATAAAATTTAATATTAGTATCATAAAGTATTTTCTTATAGAAAAAGTATTAAAAAGTATTTCATTTTCTATTTTATGTGTGTTAGGTTCAAAAGGTTTGACTAAGAATATAATTCACTTATACCGTTGTGGTTTTGGTGAATAAAAGGTATAGAAGATGATTATATAGACCAGAAAGTGCTTATATAATACTATCTGGAGATAAGAACATCACTTCTTAAAGATATTATTATAAGATAAAAAAAATCATCTAATTAGAAACTTCCTTGTAAAGATCAGAATATGTTATAGGATACTAGCTGTTTCAATTGAGGTGATAAGATGATAAAGTCCAATGGACCAAAGTCGCTAACACAAAACAAAAGATTGTAGTCACTGACATAGGTCAGAAGGACAAAGCACCTGATAAAGATTAGAATAATGAAGCGTCTGTTGAAGACCAAAAGGTCAAAGCTTTTGACAAAGACTTGGAGACCGTAGTTGTTATCACTTTTATATGTGTTTTGTAGTTGTTAATGATGGAAGATTGAAGTTTCTAACTTGTTGAGAGACCATCTGTGGAGCACTTGACAAATGGAGACAAGATCGTCTTAAGGGACTTGTTATACAAGACAACAACTTCTAGATGAGTATGTTCATACTTTGACCATCATATGGAGACTTTTTCTTAAGGAAATCACACCCTCCTCTAAGTAAACATCTTTTCAGTAGGAATATATCATCTTATGGATCTCTCTAGCCATAAGAAGACATATTTTCTATCCTTGTATCCCTAGAAACGGAAGAGAAGACACACATGAAAAGATAAATCATGAACCTTGAAGAGGAGACACACGTGATCAATATGGAGTCTCAGCAAATCAAATTTAAAGTTAATTCAATCATAAATAAAGATTCAAGTTCTATATAGAATACTTTGTTGTAAGCTTGAAATTACAAAAAATAAAACATGATGAAGAATGATAAAAAACTTAGTATCTAATCATATCATCTAAAGCTTAGGATAAGTTAACTTGTACAATAGAGGATCATCATTTGTGTCGCAAAAATGGAAGTTCAAATTGTACAAGTGAAGTTGAGCAAAAGTGATGAACAGACTTAAAAGCTGAAGATCCAGCTCAAGAAGAGTGTTTCTAACACTGTCACTGTCTACAAAGCCACCAATCAAAACAAGTTAATATGTAAAGGTGATAAATGGTGCCAATATTAGAAAAAAAGGTGACAAGCTCGAGATAACCTCTCAAAATGTATTTAATGCAAGACCAGTAATCAAGTTGTACATATCCATTTTTTCATCATTGAAAAGGAGCAACGATCACTACATGAAGACTATAAATAGAGGTTTGTAGAAAAGAAGAAACATATTGAAGTGCATAGAGATGAATATTTTTTCTCTAAGTTTTAGCGTTGCTATCTTTGTGTTAGATAGATTAACCTTAAGCTATAAGAAGTCTTCTATACAACCTTCTTGTGAGCATAAGTTATATGACATTCACCTAATGAAGTTAGTCTTTGTGAATAAATACACACACATGTATGTATGTATATATATATATATATATATATATATATATATATATATATATATATATATGTGTGTGTGTGTGTGTGTGTGTGTGTGTGTGTGTGTGTGTGTGAGACATATCTAGTGAGAAAGTCAAATTGTGATACTTGTTGTAAGTTAGAAATGACACAAAAAATAATTGTGATATTTCTAGTTGAAATAGTGGAACCCTTTAAAGGGTACTTAGAAGAGATTGGACATAACTTACATTAAGGAAACCAGTATAAATTGTTTTCTCTCTAACCTTCTATTACATCTTCTTAATTATAATTTATTTATAACATAAATAGTTTTATAAGAAACTCTGTTTATAAGAAACTATTTTATTTATGCCAGTTTATTAGAAGCTTTTGATAAATTAGGCTATTTTTTTATTAACAGTTTACTAAAAGGTTTTCTAATCTTCTTATACTTTACAACTTTTTATAAATTTATCAAAACCATTTTAGAAAACTCCTTAAAGTAGTTTATGAAAAAGTTTATAAACAAGTTTCATATAACTCTATTCAACTCTATTTAAAGTTAACATTTTTTTTCAATAAGCATAAAACAACATGAATATACATTTGAAGCTATTTGCGGTATTTTATATTCCATCCTTACAATTTCAACAATAGAACTATAATATTTTTTCCTACCCTTCCAATGAATAACTTTTATGAAATTTAGACATCTATAAACAAAAAGTTCAATCATAGAAGTAAAATTTTGCAATAATATAAGATAAACTAAAATATAAATAGTAAGAAATCATTGATTATTAAGGAAATAAACTTTATGAGGGAAAATCATTTTTAAACAAATTCATATTAATCTTACCAAAGAAAGTAGGTAAGTCTTCACACAAGTAACACAACCTATACCGCCAAAATCAAGGTACTGAAACAAAGACCTTGATACTATGCATCCACAATGGAGACGCTGCAAAATAATACAATTCAGTCTAAGTAGAGTAAGACAAGGCGTAAATAAAATAGTAATAGAAAAGAAAAAAAAAAAACAAACAAACCATGCTATCACTTTACCTTGTTGCAAAAGCTGCATTCTCTCCAACCAGTTTGATGGTGGTGAAATTTATCACAGAAGATTGAATTGGCATAGGCAAATCTAAGGAAAACAGAGTGACTAATTACGAGTTTCTAAGCAGGAAATAGAACCAAAAACATACATATGTACCAACTAGGTAGACTTTAATAAAACAAAAAAAAATTAATATCAAAGTGAAATAATCATTTACAAAAAATATTAGAATATGTTCAACTAAGTAAACATACACCATATAAAGCCAGTGCATCACCTAAGCTAATAACTTTTTTTTTCAAAGAATATTTATTTTATCTCATCCTCATTACCTGTGAATATATCTTAAACTAACTACCCCAAAAGGTTAAGTTATTTTGTTCAGGTTAATAAATGGTTTTATTTATAACATATCCCTCTTATGTAAGAGACCTTTGGACTTTAAGGCGTTGACTTATGGTCAATACACAAGTACAGCCTACTTTGGGTTGTACTACATTGTTAGAGGCCCAAATATATTATAAAGTAAGGATTCCAAGAGCTTAAGTTATTAGGCAAAGGTTTTGCATGATTTTAATTAAAAGAAAACAGAGAAACACTATTTTGTTTGTTTTATCTTTTGCAATACAATTTGTTAAATTGAAAACTTTGGGATGGTTTTAAGCATATAAAAGTGTAAGTTTTTATTAGAAAATAAAACACTACAAATATCTTCTTTCCTAATAAAAGTTTTATTCTTTTAGTTGCTTAAAATAACCTTAATGGATAATGTTAATAAAATATTAGAAAACAATCAAATCAACTAATTTGATCCCTATGGGAACCTTTAAAGGAAAACTATTTTATTATTTCCATTCGTACCTTCCAAAATACATCACCAAGCATATTACAAAATAAAAAATAACTATCACTAGACTTTGTTACACGCTTTTATCAATGATGTGTGAATTGTTTCAAACAAGAAAAAAAAAACCCGATTTGACTCAACATTAGATAGCAATATCTCACTAGCTTTTTTTCTCACATTAACAAAGAAGGGCTACAACTGTTCTAAATTATGACATTTTCAATATTATTATAAGACAACTAAATCAATTTCTTTATATCAGTAGCACCCACATAAAACAAGAAAATTTTAGAAAGAAACAACATTAAACCTTACTTATCCAATTTGAAATTATGAGAAAACCAAAATCAAACCCCAAAATTATCCCAAGAATAGTCAGGTCAAAGTCCAAAGTTATGATATCGTAAAATTAGGATCCAACTTGTCTAGAATACGAGGGTAAAATAACAAATCTTAGTTGATAAGAAAATCAATTGTCAATATTCCTTATACTTGTATAACAAATCATGAATTTGTTAAAATATCATTAGTTTAATTTTCTTGTCGAGGACTAAGGTTTTTTATTTGGGATCACATCTTTCACCGTTAATATTGTAAAAAATTATTAACAAATGCAACTTGTGAACACAGTTGTAGTAGCAGACAGTAACACCTTCGGTGTGTTTTAGCCAAGATCACAATGGTGGCTCGTCGATTAGTTTTTCTTATCAATGACCTAGGTTTTTAATCGAGTACGCAATTTTGTCACACTAGATATTGCAAGAATATGACTGATGCCATCATACAGTCATAATTGTAGTTGTCATGCAGCCACAATTGTAGTCACCCTCACCAACACACCAAAATCTTTAACGTTGTGACTAAAATTCTTGTCTTGTCAGAAATCTCTTAAAAACCTTGTTGTCGATCAACAACACTTCCTTTACTATACTCATGGGCTTAATTGAAAAACCATAGAATTTTAGCAGGAGAAAAAATAAAATGGGAGAGGAATAAAATTTACCCGCACTTTTCACAGAGTCTAGCAAATCCACCCAGTTGCATAGGCCACCCCTGCTTCCATTCTCTCGAAAACCTATTCATGCAAGAACCATTCATGCAGAGCTCAACCTCCATCACAGATAACCCCCAAACCAAATCAACCCCTCATTTTCACAGCATAGTCAAAACCCTAAAAAAGCACAACCAATAAGACAAGCTAACACCGATATGCATGGATTTTGAGATTAAAAGGACAACAAAACCAACCTCAAAAAACAATACAACTCTAGAGTGTTTTCTGTGTGCTAGAAAAACCATGCACACATGAATAAAACATTGAGATGTGAATTAATGTTATATTGAGGGAAGAGAGAGAAAAAAGTAACGAGGGTGTAAGTTTAGTGTAAAGAGAGAAAGTGCATGAAAAGCAAAGCAAAGAACCGTTACATAAACGCTTAGAAGAATTGTGAAAAATGCATGCATGACAGCTTACCCTATTAATAGATATTCCCTTATCACTTATCACTTCCTATGGCCTTCAGTTTAATATAAGCTTACTACTTTTCCAAATTGACTTTCCACTTTAACGCCTTTTGCTGTTGGACTCCTCCTCTCTCACCCATTTTCCTTCATTTATTACTTGAATAAATTAAAATATATATTAATTAATTATTGCAAAACAAAATATTTTAACAGTAATAATTTATTACATTTATAAAAATTGACCACTACACCGTTACTACATTTTTTATATAACATGTATCATTTACCAAAGGTAATTCTACTATACAATAAATTTACATCAATTGATCAAAAGTATAAACATATTACTTTATGATTAAAGAAAATAAATTATCAATTATAAAATTAAAAAGTAAATACTCATCATTCAAAGTGACCTTGCTATTCCATCACTTTCATGTGACTAAGTGACAAAAGCATTAAATTAATAATAAATATAAATAAACATTAAATTATACTAATTTAAAGTATCATAATGTTTATTTATTTCATGCAGATTGTTCCTTTATATTATAAAATTTATCAACAATATAATTTATATCGAATATTTCCAAAACAAGCTTTCTCTCAATGTAATTAAACAAGGATTTAATGGTTATACATTGTTATTGTAAAAAAAAAATACATTGCTGATCAATTAGAAATTAATATTGATATATTTTAAAATAATTATTATAAAATTTATTAAAATATATTCATAAACTAATTTTCTTGAATAACTAGGAGACTTGGCTGTCCTAATTTTTTTGAATTTTAAAAAGTTAATATTTATTTTAACATTAGTGTAATTTTTTTTTATTTAAGTTTAGCTATGCTATTTAAGTATTATTATCTCCTTTTCTTTTGGATAGAACATTCCATTTTCCTTTTATAATATTCATTGTGAAGATAATGACATGTTTTCTCTTTTTAGATAAAAGTTTATTTCTCATATAGTTTTTATTATAAAGATTATTTCATTTTCATCCCTTTGTAGAAAAAATATTTGAATATAATTTATTTTCCATTCTAATATTATTTTTCATTTATAATTCATTATTGTTATTTTAAATGTTAGAATTGATTATATTTGGAATTAAATGAATTTTTTTTTTATTTTAGTTTGATAGCTTTTGTTTATATTCATTCAAAGGCATGGTTGTTGCACAACTAATAATAAGATTATGTTTAGTAGGATATTTCTACTAGTTTTATAAATAATTATTAATTAAAAAGCTTGTTTGTTTGTCTTGTAAATAAGTTTTTTTTTTTATCTACAACCTCAAATTTTTTATAGCTACTATGTTTCATTTTTATGTTAATTTTGTTAAAATACTGGGAATGGGAATGTATCTCTTATAATGGTCTCACATAGGATTGTCTCTAGTATACGATACGTATAGTCTTTAACAAAAACGATTTATTTTTAAAATTTTTGTATATACAATAAGAATCTATAATTTCTTTCTCTTTTTATCATTTTTAATTCACATTTCCATTTACTTCAATGATAAATAATTCTACGAAATATTTATTTTCAATAAATTAATTTAACAACTTTCAACTACTAGTTAACTTTCCAATTTTCAACTAGTTTTTCAATTCCCATCATCTTTAAAGTTAATTTTTCACATAGTTTTGCTATACATGGACTAGCTAAGGTAGCAACATTATCCCATTTTAAGTTTTTTATCTTTATATATTTTTCTGAAAAAGAATTCTTAATTGAAATTGTTTGTTAATAAACTTTATTAAATTATTAGTAAAGTTATATAGTTTAAAATATTTATGTACATTAGTATCATTGTAAATTATTTGAAACTTTGCATTACTCATTTAAAATATGATAAACAAAATGTTTTTACATTTGCTTTAAAATCAAACAAAAATAGAATTTAAAATGAACATAGAGATTAAATATCATAAAAATTATTATTCAAAAAATATTTTGATAAAAAATAATAACGAGATCACACATTCAGTTAAATATTTTTTTTTATTTTGATTATTTTATTTATACATGTCAATCAAATTTATATTATGTTTTTATTTATTCACAACTTATTTGAAATCATTTAAAATAATATAAAATATAAAATCATTTTGAATTTTTTATTTGAATCTGAATATTAATTTATGAATTGTAAAGGAGAATGATAAAAAAATATTATATTAATCTTGAAAGAAATTTAAATTTTAGTGAATATTAATCTGATATTAGGGATCTTGACTTTTTGTCTTAAATTGAAGGTACTACATAAAAATTACTAGCATTGTGTCAAAAAAAATACTAAGAAAATAAACTAATATCCTACAGAAGTATTAAATTATATTAAAACATTAATTTCTTTTAATTGAGTTGACTTAATGTTTTTTTAAGTCAAAAAGATTTATTTCAATAAAAAAACAAAATGTTAAGCTAAAGCATAAAGAATATCTGCTTACAGATAGTATACCGTGAATGAGTTAACTTAATGTTAAAAATATTAATAAATTATCATTTCATATATAAGTAATTATTCAAAATTAAAATTTTTATATTCAATTTTATATCAATCAATGCAAGATAATTATAGAATGATTAGGGTGAGATATTGAGATCTCTTTAAAGATTTAAAGAAAATTTAAGGAGGAGAAGCATTATATATGAGAAAGAAGGAGGTTGTGCACTTTGTTATGCGTGTGAGGATTACTTATGTCATGTCATCTCTAGGTTGATTAAAACTATGTGTTGCTTGGAATATTTCTACTTACTCCCGTATTTGTTGTTGCTAGTATATGATTAGCGAGATCAAAATTTTGAGGAAGGTCTAAGCCTTTGTTTGGTTTACAGGTTTATGACATATTTGGAAGGTAAAAAATGTCATAATTTCTAAACGTCACACACTTCCCGTACATTGATGATATATTTCATCCATAAGTTCAACTGAATTCCCAGAAGTGGTGTCATGCGATAAAACTTACTATTAATCCTTTCATATAATGAGTCATGAATCATTCTCATTCTGCTTAGATTTGTTACTTTGTACTAAACTCAAATTGTTTTGTATATTTGTTAAGTATGCACGTAATTGTGTTACCTGTTTGTTTTTTTTAATAATATTCTTTTGACTTATAAAAAAATATTTATAGAAAATTATATATAAAAATTAAAATAATAAAATATAAAAATTTATAAATTATATTAAAGTAGCACTTAATCATGAAACTTGAGTCTTAGAAGAAACAATTATGTATAGATTGGATTGTAATTAACCTAAAAATTAAACAATATTTATTATTAGAACAAACTATAACAATATTGTATAAAGTTTGGTATAATTATATAAGTATTTATTATGTTTTTTTAACCATTACTTTGCTCTGTTGAGAGAATGTTAAGGGATATTAGTCTAATATTATTCAAATAAATAAGAGAAAAAGACTTATGCATGGTCAATATAAAAAATTTTATACTAGAATATAATTACAAGCCTTTATATATAGAAATTTTGTTGATTCTACTTATTAATATTTTAAAAGTCAAATAAACGACGATGTGATTAAACAACACTATAAAATCTTCAACACACAATTTGTGCATAGATATTAAACTCAATATATATAAAGGATGTTAGTATAATAATTTTACATTTAAAGTGGATTAGGTTAGGGGAAAACAATAAAATTAGATGTAATTTCATAAAAGTTTATGATGTTGCTATAATTTATTCTTATTAGTAATATTTGCTAATACATTCTTGCAAAGGAGTGAAGAATGTCGAGTGTGATTAAACTTTAAGTTGAATACTTTTTTTTTTTTACATATATAAATATTAATTATTAGTGTGTTAATTAAAAGATTTGAATGCATGACTTCTTCCTTTCTCTTCTCCTCACGTGAATCTTGTAACTTCAAGTTGAATGATTACCATGATTCTTGGTCACAAAATTTTGTTAACGATAAACTTACAAATTATTTATACTATATTAAGAAATTGACGACTTGACCTTTGGAAATATTAATAATATTAAACTAGATTTTAAACTCATGCAATGTAAAAATTCCTTTCAATTATATATTGTCAATTTTATATTTGATATTTTTTATAATTACATGCGAATTTATAAAACTATTTAATTATCAAAATAATTAATATAAATACAATTATATTAAAATTATTGAAGATGATAATAGTGTTGTAATATGTATATAAAATGTATAATTCAAAAAAATATAAATTTAATAAAATGAAATAAAAAATTTTATTTGATAATTATTTAAATTTGAATTTTCATTTAATATAAGAATGTAAAACTTTAAAGAATGTGATAATAATTTTATAATATTTATATTAAATATACTTCATTTTATCTCTTTATAGTTAATTATTCTTAAATATATTTGTTGTAAAATTAGAATATATTTTAACTTTAATGAGGTATTGTGTTTTTTATTAAAAACTACCGTTTATTAATTATTTTAAAATGATTTTTAATTATTTTAAAACATAAATTCTAATTATATAATATAAATTAATATTTTGAACTGATTTATCTTTTTGAACATTAAATATTCTCAGATACAATAAGATGTACATAGCTATATTATTATTAATATTATTAAATGAGATTTATGTAAACTTATGCATGAACATAGTGATAAAAATATTCTAAATTTTTATAATAAAGAGCATTAATATGAATCTTTTACAACTCCATAATGTTTAAATTAAATCAATGGCAATAATTAAATCAAAATTTGTATAGATGGTTCTGACTTTCTAATAAAATCAACGATTATAATAAAATTACAAATTAAATTAATGGCAGGTATGAAAGACTCAAATTTTCTTTACGTATAGATATAGATAAATAGATTTTTCTTGTAATGAATTTGGTCACCGTTATCATCGTTTCAATTTGAATTCATTTTTTTTATTTGTTATTTTTTCAATTCTAATCATGTGATATCTACTATATATATATATATATATATATATATATATATATATATATATATATATATATAAATAAAGCCAATGCATAAGACAAAGTTGAAAATTATCCCTAATTAAATAAATAGGTAGTTTTTTTTAAGTAAAAATTTTATTAAATACACAACACACAAGCGCACAAGATATGACATTGTCAAAGTAATAACATTTTCAAATAATAATAGTTCAACAACCATGATCCTTAGATGAATAAAGGTTACCACTATTCAATTCAATAAAAAAGGGTTTATTTCTTATTGTACATGTGCATGAGTTGAGAGTCTAGCTAAACAACACCACTCTCAGGACATCAATTGGATCCATTGCACCATTTCATGATCATTCACTCGAAACCCTCAACATTTATAGCCCTCCATAATTGTCAAAAACCCATAAACCATACAAAGGACCAAACTTAGCAAATCTCTTTTGACCCATCCACCAAACTCATAAACTGATAATAATGATTTTTATTCTCAAATAGAAAAGTTGTAGAGATCCCCTACCATGAGCAAAGTGATTGTCATACGCGATATGATATGCTACAATTCAAGAACAAGCGTATACCACTCTCCATTATGTCACAACAAAAACCGCATAGTTCCTCTACATATGGAATAATTCGTTGTTGGAGTAAATTGGACTTTATTGGTAGTCATCTGCTTCCAGTGCCACACTAGGAATTGAATCTTTGAGAACACACCCTTCAACCACACCACTTTAAAGAACAAATAAGGTTACAATCAAGGTCCTCCTACCAATGCCATATATGATGCCAATGTATATTGATCTAAGCCTTCTAACTCCCACACCAACCTGTCAGGTACTCCATCTTGTATCACTACCTCTACCAACATCGTAGTTAACTCATCCACCAGTTCTTATTTCTAGACAAAAAGATTCTTCCCCTAAACCCACTAATAGCCCAACTTGATGTTTTCATGACTTTAACAGATACATTCTGCTCTATTGCTAAACCATACAACTGTGGGAGGGAACCTATCACATAACTTGTGATTTCCTAGCTGCCTATCCTTCCAAAACAATACCTCGCTCCCATCCCCCAGACCATGCCTAATATATCCTAACCACCAATCCTTTCACCTTTGTCTAACTATCTCTATAGAGTTTAAATCTCGCCACCACCTGGAGCACTTATGAACTTTGATTTCCAACCCCCAATGCCCTATTTATACTTAGCTGAAGAGACTCTAACCACACAGTATTAGACTCCACTCTCAAACGTCGTTTCTACCGCCCCAACAAGGCTAAATTAAATGAAGTTAAATCTCTCACCCCAAATCCACCCTCTTTCTTAACCCTGCGTACATGATCCCAGACTAGCCAACACACGTTTCTTTGCTCACCAGAACCACCCTATAAGAAATTTTTAAAAGGAGATTCAAGATGAGATATGATACCCTTTGTAGCCTTGAAAAACGAAAAGAAGTAGATCGACAGTGCCAACAATATAGACTTGATCAACACCAATCTCCCTGCTATTAAGAGATCTTTACTCTCTCAAGACTATATTTTCTTCACCATGGACACCACCAGAGACCACGTCACTATTGATGATGGATTATCACCTATGGATAAGCCCAAATAATTAAACAGAAGGGAACCCATTCTACAATTCAGCATTCTTGCTGCATGATCAAGTCAACCTTGCTCCACATTTATCCCAATAAAACTATTTTTATGGAAATTCACCTTCAGTCCTAAGACTAACTTGAAATTCTATAACACTGCTTTAACCACTGCCATTGATTCCTAATTCATCTTTGCTAACAATAATATATCATCTGCGAATTGTAAGTGGGAGATCATATTGGGTCCTTCATTCCCTTACTGTACACCCTTTCCACATGCCCTGATTAGTTGCTGCTTCTTGGATCATTCGACTCATCCCTACTAATACTTTTGTCATGCTAACACACTCCTTTACCCATTGTACCTATTTTCATCCAAACCTCATTCTCCTCATAACATACCAAAGGTATTTTCAACTAACAGAATCATATGCCTTTTTGAAGTCCACCTTTAAGCATAGTAGTTCTTTGTCTCTTCTCCATGCCTCATCTACCATTTCATTCACGACTAGCATATCATCTAAAATTTGTCAACATTTTACAAACAATATCTGATTTTTAGATATAATTGCCTGCATAACCATACTCAACCTTCTACCCATCACCTTTGTTAGGACTTTATACATGGACCCAATGAGGGAAATTGGTCGATAATCCCCTACCTTCTAAGGACATGACTTCTTAGGAATCAAAGTAATAAATGAACTATTAGACCTTTTTACTAGCTTTCTATTCATATAAAACTCCTAAAAAATGCTAGAAAATATCCTTCTACAATTGGTCAAAACTCTTTAAGAAATAGAAACTAAAGCCATCAGGTCTTGAACTTTTTCCATATTACGCTCCCACACTGCCTCCTGTATCTCTTTCTTCGAAAATGGCCTCAAGTTCCTCCATCCAGCCTTCCTGCAACTATTTAAAGGATGGTTGTCCAACCTATATCTGCTCTACTCACAACCCTTAAAATGATTTTCCGAATAACCTTTCACTTGGTGTTTTAGGCTATCCACCTCCCACACGTCCTTACCATCAAAATCTAGACTCGATATTTATGTCATTTTCCTTTGTGTCACCAACACCTTGTGAAAAAACTTTGTATTCGTATCACCTACCTGCAACCACTGAAATCTCGTCTTTTGCCTCGCTAAAGAATACTTCCTTCCCACCGATTTCCACAGATCCCTCATATATATTGTGTGGTCTCTAATCTTTTATGCCTCTAGGACTTTCTCCTTTTTTAGCATGTCAAAGTCATGAACTCATTTCCTGACTTCCTCTATTTGCTTGTCAATATCCTCAAACACCGATTTGTTCCATTCCTTTAATTTATCTATAAATAGGTAATTTTTAACTATTAAAAATTGTAAAAATTGCTAATTTACTTTATAAATTGAAGATATAGTGCTATAAGAAATTATTTAATATTTACTTAGTACTTATTCATACTAATTTTCTTTCTGTTTTTTCCCTCCAGAAATAATGTCTCAATTGCCACTTCATTTATTTAATAACAGTAGATTATAAAGATTATTAAAATTAATAAATTTCAGAAACCAAAACTGAAATAAAAATAGACACAAAATTTTTAAAAAAAACACTATTTACAAGAAATAATTTTATATGTTCTAAACAATAAAAAAAATGGTCAAACAAATAAATAATTTTATATTTAAGCATTTTTATTTTATTACTTTCTAGTTACATTCTCCCCGTCAATATTAGATGGCTTGTCCTTTCCAATCATTTTCGTTTTACTTAGAGAAGGGTTTAAAAATAAAGTTTAAAAGCCACCTAAATGATAGGATATTAATTAAACTCTTCGAAATAATTAATACTACACTGAGAAACAATCATTTTCCCTTTTATCACTTAATCTTATAGGCTAACCTCTTAATTGCAGTGATTTCCATCTACGTGCTCGTGTGTTTAATTACAATAATATAACTTTTATCGATAAAGTTAATAAACTTTTCAAATTTTAATTCACTGTCAATGGAATGTGTATATATGTTTTTCTCATATTTTAAACAATATTTTTTATTTGAAATTGTTTGTGTACACCGATTAGAATTGTGGATTTTTTAGTTTATTTGCTGCAATCCAAGAATGATAAATGCACGAAGAACCAATCGAAAAGTTGTCATCCTAGTAATTTACTAATACTAGCACAAAAAAACAAAAAACATGTAAAACAGTATATTAGAGACAAAAGTGTGGGTTTTATTAAACCATCTCAAAATCATCCATCACTTAAAAGTTCTACAGAGATTTACAATGGGACAACATAAACATTAATTACCCATTAGCAGGTGAATCATGCATGACATTTTAAGAAGAGTCCTTTTGTAAGCACTGATAGAGTACAGGGAGTAAGAAAGAAAAAAAAAATAAAGGGTATTGATGATGATGATATGGTGAAGCCTAAAAAGATCTTGGCTTTGCAACAATGGTGGAATGCTTGAGTATGTGCAAGCTAAATTGTCCTCCTTTCTCACTAGTGTCAATCTGGGACTGACCAGGGGGAGGCAAGAGCTCAAAGTTTTGGACCAAACGTCCCAAAGTGATGCCAAGAATAGGCAATGCAAGAATGATTCCAGGGCAGCTCCTTCTGCCAACACCAAAGGGAAGGTACCTAAAGTCATTGCCATTGGCCTCCACATGGGCCTCCTCTTCAAAGAACCTCTCTGGCCTGAACTCCTCTGGCTTCTTCCAGTTTGCAGGGTTGTTGGCAAGCCACCATGCATTCACCAAAATCTTGCTCTCAGCTGGGATGTCATACCCACCAAGCTTTGCATCATGGAGGTTCATGTGTGGGACTAGCAGAGGAATTGCCATTCTAAGACGAAGAGTTTCCTTTACCACTGCTTGTAGGTATGGAAGCTTTTGGATGTCTGGCTCTGTCACTTGGTTTCCTGCTCCAAGAACTCTGTCTATCTCATCCCTTACCTTCTGCTGGATCTCTGGGTGGTTCACAAGCTCAGCAATTCCCCATTCAATTGACCATAGAGTTGTCTCAATCGCTGTTGCAATTAATAACACATCTTTTCTACATTAGAATATACTGTTCATTATAACTTTAATGACTTTTATCAAGTTAAATCAACAATCCACAATGATTGCTTATTAATTAATTCTAAAAAATTGTTCATTATTAGAAATCCAACTCTATAGGGTTTGAATTTCCAAGATTCGGTCTTGATCATTCTATGCCTTTTGTTTTCACTTTTCCTCTTAAGCCCCCATCCCTATACCAACATTTAAAAGGCCGCACTCGTTTTCTTCTAATACCTTCCAATTCAAACCAAAGTTATTTAATCTAAGTAAACCATTTGCTATTTTTAGCTGAGGCAGGTATACCTAACAAAACTCAGTCACCATCATTACCTACCAGTATGATTAACCCCACTCGTTTGGAACCAGAAAACAGTGAAACACAACAAAAAAAAAAATTAAAAGAAAAATTTAAGTTTGCACACTCATAATAAACAAGTTGACAAAGAGATAAGAATGAGTCCCAACTGGCGTGGGAAGAGTACCTACTACTTCAAGCGTCCACCAAACTCATTTATTCATTCAATGAATACATAAAAAAGAAAGAAACTCTCCTTTATAAAAAAGAAAGAAACTGATTATATTTATTTTTAATAAAACTCTTCTTTTATCCCTATATTGTATAAAAAACATGAATTTGAAAGAAAGAATCAACAAAATTTATCATTTCAGTAAAACAGTGGAAAATCACAACCATTTATTTATAAGATTTTTAAATATTCATTTACAAAAATTTTAAATATTAATTAGTAAAATAACAATTAATCACAACTATTCAACTTTTTGTTCATATAATTGTTAAAATATTAAAAAGTTAAATTAACAAATTTATGATAAACAAAATATTATTATTAAAAGTATTCTAATTAAAATGCTAACTTCTAACATAAATAAAAAATATGTTGTGGATTAACAAAGTTGAAAAGATAACAAAATTAAAGTGACACGTGCCCCAACTCTGCTTCTCTAGAGCTAATAGATACGTGGTATATTTTGTATAAGAAAAGAAAACATCCTTTAAAATCAATTGAATGTATTAAATTTATTAATTTAATTAATTTTGAATCAATGGTAAACATTTTCTAACTTCTTCACTGTAATTGTAAAGTCTATATTTTTTTTACACGTATTAAACGGTCCTAAAAAGTAATAATGATTATTTTGTTTGTGTTTGAAAAATAATAAATATATAAAGGACAGGGGATAATAAAAATTCAAGGGTACGGGTCTTACCAGCAACGTTGATGTTCTCAACAATGTAAAGGACGTTGTCTTCATTGATCTCGCCTTTTTTCTGAGCATCCAAGATGTGGTCAATAGCGCACTTCAGCCCTTCGTTGCTGGTGCTCATGGTGCTTCCAAGTTTCCTGTTTTAATTCCAATTTAATTTAATTCATTAGAAATAAATACACTAAAACTCCACTTGCAACTTACAAACAAACTGACGTAACTACTCCGTAACGTAAACTTTCTCTCACTTGTCATCAATGACGTGTGATAATTAGACAAATATTCATATTTATATTTATATTATTAACACTCTACATAATTGAAATGAAAAAATTGCTTTCCACCGCTTCAAGTTAAACTATTTTATACGTATTCTCAAATACAAATATCTATTCAAGATTAAACGCGGAGAAAAAGAAAAAGAAAAACTATTTGACTCAATCAAAGTGGTATCTTGTACCAAATGAAAAACAGCTTTTAGGCAACATGAAGGTGAAATAAAACCAAAGATTAAAAAAAAAAAAAAAAAAAAAGTATACACAAAACAAATGATTGAAAAGGGGGCCAAAACGAAAAGAGAAAACCCAGATAACAAAAAAAGAAAAAAGAAGAGATTGAGAAAAGAAGGTTAAGGACAAAAAACTTACCTTAAAACTAGTGACATGTTAATCTTAAAAGTAAAGAAACTTTGCAGGGTGTAACTGATAGTTAAAATTAATTTGCACAACATGTTGTCTCTCATCATAAATAGTAGCAACATAAATTATATATAGAAAGGGTAGACATTGTTAATTAAAAAGAAAAGCATTTATAAATGATTTTTGAGTAAGATTTGCAGTAGTGTTTGAAGATGTGAAAAGAGTGAAGGGAAGAAGGAAAGACATACTTCCTCTCGTCGACGAAGTAATCCTTGAAAAGCTTCAACCTTGTCTCCTTGACCTCCTTGCAAATCTTCAAGTAACCCTTCAAGAAGGGTCGCAAAATAGGAATGAAATCGCCGTAGTTATAGTCGAAGCTCTGGGCCAAGCGACTCCGCTCGCCGTTGAGGGCCCTGAGGCGCTGGAAGACGGGATCCTCCTCGGTCTCGAAGCGGCGATCGAACATGATGCGGTACATGTTGTTGTACATCATGAGCTGGAGGCGGCGGCGGATGACGGTGCCATGGCGGGCGGCGTTGGGGTCGTTTTTGACGTCATGGACGACGGCGGCGGCCTCGGCCTCCCAGCCGTGGCGGTACTGCTGGACGACCTTGTTGGTGAAGAAGGGGACGGTCATGATGCGGCGCATCTTGCGCCAGTGCTCGCCGTAGACGGTGAAGACCATGTCCTGGCCCTTGCCGGTGAAGATGTCGAAGACGACGTTGCGGGTGCGGGAGCCGAACTCCACGCCCTGGGTGTGGAGAACCTCTTTGGCGAGTTCCGGTGAGGAAACCACCACCAAGTTGCGCTGCCCCATGCGGAGGAGGAAGATGTCTCCGAACTTCTTCGCTAATTCCGTCAGGTTCCGGTGGTTTAGGTCATCCCCCACCTGTAGCCAGTTTCCGAAGATTGGGACCGGTAGTGGTCCCGGGGGTAGCTTGAACCTCTTCCCCCGGAGCTTCGACACCACAATGGCTCCCACCGCCGCCAGGAACAGCCCCAATAGTGTCTTCTCCACCAGTAGGAGATCCATTCTGATTGCTCAAGAGTGCAAGTCTAAGTGTTTCTTTCTGTGATTTTCTTATTTCCCTTTATTTGGTTGGGTGAACTGTGAATCATATTCCAGCTTTTATAGACCTTTGAATGGTAGCTCTAGGACGGGGTTAGGTGGAACTTGTGGTTCCTCCCTCTGTTTCTTTTCTCTCTATCACCCACACTTACTTGTAAACGTGTCAATACATTTTTTTTCTCCCTACTCCCATACTTCAAATAAATACTACTAAATATCTATTCTTCCTCTATTATATTCAAACAAAAAATAAATGTTACCAACATCAACATTTTTATTTTTATTACAAACTACACACCAACAAAATCAAAAATCATAAAACTACATATACTTTTATGTATTTTCTTAAACAGTATCTTAATAACGTTAATATTGTAAAGAATTTGGTTAGCATTTCTTTCATTTTTATTAGTAATTTATTTTCCATTTTATTAATTCGTTTTTAGTAATTAATTTTTTTATTATGTATTACGTTAAGATTAATTGATATTTTCTATATCAAAATTAAAATATATCCATCTTTCGGTATACATTATTTTTCATTTAATTGATTTTGAAAATCACACTCAATCATGATAATTAGTTAAATTATAAAATATAAAAAAATTTGTGTATACAAAACATCATCACTGACTAACATAGCTTGCATTTTGAAAGTCCTTGTCCCTAACGTTTTTGTTTTTTTTTTTTTTTTTGAATTGATAATATATTTTTATGGTTTATAATTATATCATAAGTTAATATTAATTAAATTAGTTATATTTATTTACAGTTAGATAATAATATTTAAAATTCATATAAAATAATATACTTAAACAAATTATATTACACTATCTATCATATTCAGGCTACATGCTTACTAACGTCATTATTTGTTAAAACAGAAACTAAAACAAAAATTATTTAAAATATTAAATTATAAGATCAAAACAAAGACAGCATATTTGAGGACAAAAAGTTAATTAAATTATGTGAATATAAATTTTTTAAATTATAAATTCATAACTTATTGTTTATAAAAATTTTGTTGACTTTGCGATTATTATTTTAAAAGTTAGATAAATAATAATTAATAAACAATTAATAACATTATTTATAAAAAATTCATTGAATTTTGCAATTATTATTTTAAAAGTTATATATCCATTTAAGTCAAATAACATTATTAAGAGTAATAAATTTTTAAAAAAAAATATTTAATATAACTGTATGTCGAAAACCAAAATCAAGGTATGATTCTTTATTAGGGAAAAGTATGCTTATTAATATAGTGATTTTAGATTAAATAATTTTTTTATTTAAACTTTTTATACAATAAAAATCATGAAAATAAATCTTAAATTGTTATTTCGAAGAGAATAAGAAATATGATATTTTGAATTCTATGATACTAAGAGTGGCTGTATTAGTTGTATTCGTAGTACTAAATGGGTTGGAAGGGCTGACTGTTTATTTTTAATTATACTGCCACTGATTCATTGGAGTTGCAACTCCATTATATTTTGTACATATTAAAAAGAACATAGATGATGACATGGAAAGAAATTGAAGACAGGAATATAATTTTTTATTTGTTAGGTGAGAAGTTGAGGGAAAAAATAATTAATGAGGATTGCAGAACTTTGGAAACTCTTATTTTAAAATTGATCAGGAATAGGTCGAGGAGGCTCTTACTGTTTTATTAAATTTTTTTTTTCTTTTCAATCAATAAAAACATATTAAAACTTATTATTCTTGAATAAAAATATAATTTTGAACGTAATTTTATTAAAAAATACTTTAAAAACATTTATTTATTGTTATGCTAAATAATTTATATTTTTATTTATTCTTCATCACTTTTTCAACTCAGTTTGTTTTATTTTACAAGTAGAAGTGTTTTGGAGCATGGGGCAGGGGGAAATCGTAAATGGAACGGTGACGGCGTTAAATTACGCTGACTTTAACACAGATGAGTGGATGGTAGGCCGAGAAAGTGTGACGGTGGCCGCTGCTGTGATGACGTGCTTGTGCTTGTAGTAGGTGAGAGGGGTTGGTGGCTCACTGGCTTGCACGTATTTTTATTATTCTTTTTATATGATAAAATGGTCATCTTCTTAACCATGAAATAATTTGCATTTCTATTTGTCAACAAGGCATTTTAACTTATACAGTAAGAAATTACTACTTCCGCTCTATATATTCGGTCGATTAAGATTAATTCATATAGACTAATTTAATAAAAATAAAATGGTTTCCTTAAAATAAAATATCTAAATCTAATACATTGATCTATAATATTTACACCATTAGTGGGAATATTTTAAAAATTATTAATTAAACATTTGTTTTGTGAAAAATAAACTAATAAGACAATTAATTAAACACATAAAAGGGAATATGTAATAATACTTGAAAACTTTTTCTTAATTGAACACATTTTCTTTTATTCTTTTATTCTTTTATTCTTATTATATAATTTACTTTTTTTTCTCTTTTTTATTATTTAGTTTATTTTTTACATAAAGAAAAGTACTAATGTCCCAGGTACAAAGATCCATACGTGGAATTGACATCCTTCAATAGATTCTTATAAATGTAGTCCATATAGATTAAACTATTCATTATATTTTTAAGAAACAAAGTTATCTTTTGACTATGGAATGAAATACCAAGCAGGGTCTTGAAACATTGAAATGTTACTATTTAGGTTTCTCAAAGAATTTTAAAGATATATAGATTCTTGAATTTTTGCACTATTTACACGTAAGTCTCTCTGTTATTAACGATATTAAACAACTGCACAGTAAGCAGTTAACTGTTGTAATAATAGTTCTTTTCTCTCATACATGGTCGTCCAATTGTTTACGTGTCACCATTTTATTTAATTTTATAAAAGTGATACCATTTTATGTCCCTAAAAGATAAAGTAATGACATATAGATCCTTGAAAGATTTTTAGAGGGCATTTAGGTCTTTAAATTTTTCTGTCATTTGCATGTAGGTCATTAATTACTAACGACATTAAACAACTATACAGTCAATAGTTAACTAATATGCTAACAATTTTTCTTTCTTATACGTGACAATTCAATTGCTTACGTGACACCCACTTTTAATTTATTTTTTATAAATTAAAAATATTTGTGGAAGTTCTTATAGTGAAAAATAGTTGTATGGTGAATACGCAAAATTAAAGAAGAAAAATTGTAATTTATCCATCCAATTATGTAACATTTGGATTCTGAAAATAATTTGGTTATTTTGGATTTGTTGTTTTGAATTTTTAATATAAAATAGTTTTGTTTGTTTGACTTGCGACAAATTAACAACACGCAATGGCAATGCACACTCACTCGGTCACTCACCCTTAGTTCTCACACAACTTCGAAATACATCATTGTCGTCGTTTTAGATCTCTTTCTCATTCTTATATGCATTTTCTCTTTTATTCACTTTTTGTTCCTCATTCAAGTTCTTCATTTTTTTAAATCTTGCAATGACTACAATAAGAGATTTGCATTCTCAAATCACCTTATGTTTTCGTGAACAGTGTTGCGAGGTATGGGCTTGTGTTGGGTTGCAAGGAGTTGGGTCGTACGGTGGGTGATTGGAGTTGAGTCACGTTGTGGGTCAAGGAGGTTCTAGTGAGGAAAGTTGCTAAATAATTTTGGAAACTAGGTTCCATGTATTAGTTTGATATTTCATTAGAAACATGAGAACTTTAATAATCAACATATTATAATGTAACGAAATTTTCCTTTCATGTTAGTTTGATATTTTATTTGATGCTAATAAACTGTTTGCAGATTTATTTGGTATTGATTTTTTCTCTTCTTTTTTTTTAATAGGAAAGGAAATATATAGGGGATAAGCATAAATTGGGGATTTTTTTATTTTCTAACGGTTAAAAACTTCAGCAAATATTTCTTAATTTAAAAAATAAAATAAAAGGTTAGTTATGTAAGCAATTGGACTCTCACGTATGAGAGGGAGGGTATGTTAACACAATTGTTAACTACCAACTATGCAGTTGCCTAATGTTATTTGTAACTGAGAGATCTACATGCAAATGGTATAAAATTCAAGACCTACATATCTCTAAAAATCTTTTAAGGATCTAGATGCATTTAAAAATATTTCAAGTACCTGAATGTCTTTAAAAATTATTCAAGGATCTAGATGTCACCACTTTAATCTTTAAAGACCAAAATGATGTTTTCACTTTGACTTGGATACCTATGACTTGAAATGTCACATATGAGAAAGGGACTTTGTCAGCGTAATACTAACTATTGATTGGACACTTACTAAATGATGTTAGTAACATAGAGACTAATATGCAAACAATAGAAAGAATTAGGAACCTAGATGCCTCTAAATTCTTTTAGAGACTCAGGTGTCAATGCTTCAATCTTTTAGGAACTCGCTTGGTATTTCACTCATCAACCATGTTACTGTAGAGTAGTGGTAGAGTAACAAAGGAAACTGTTATTATTTCAATCATAATTAGAGTGCATAAAAGTTGCACTTATATAGGTTTTGAATACAAACTAATAAGCTAAATGATTATCAGTATAATAACAAATTAATAATTATTAGTATCAATATAATAACAAACTGATAAAAATAACAATTGAAAAGATAACAAATTGGTAAAAATAACAATTGAAAAGATAACAAATCTAGAGAGATAGAGTACTAAGTTAGTACTCCTACATGCCCTTGCAAGATCAAGGTATTTTCAGTAACACTGATGTTGGATTTGAAAAAGTGAAGTTGCAAAGATGAAAGTGGCTTGGTTAATAGGTTTGCAAGCTGGTGACTGGTAGGGACATGTGAAACATTGAGCTTCTTTTTTACAACTAATTCGTGAACAAAGTGAAAATATATGGCGATGTCTTTCATCCGTTAATTGAATACAGGATTAACACATAGTTAGGTAGCTCCAATATTATCAGAAAATATTGTTTGTGTAGAGATAGAAACTCCAAGTTCGTGGAGTAATTATTGTAGCGAGAAAACTTTAGCAATGTAGTGCAATTATGCTATACTCTGCCTTGGTAGAAGATTGGGCAACTATAGGTTGCTTCTTGCATGACCAAGATATGGTGTTAGGGCCAAAATAGATCAAGAAAGCTCCAGTGAACCTTTTATCCATTTTGTCTCTGCCCCCATCTGCATCACAAAAAGTAGAGATGCATTTATTTTATGACTTGTTGAGATGCAACCCATGAGATATAATGCTTTGAGATAACGCAAAATTTGTTTTAGTGCTTGCATGTGAATGGTAGCAGGAGACTGCATGTGTTGAACAAGTTTGTTAACTGAGAACGTTACATTTGGATACGTAATAACTAGATAATGTAGGGAGCCAATGATACTGCGAAAGAGACTATTATCACAAGTTGTGGAGTCCGGAATAGAGTTTTAAGAGAATGATGTGACTATGGGTGTTGACATAGACTTTGAATCAGTCATGTTAGCTCATTGTAAAAGGTCCCTTTATGTATTGGTGTTGGGTTAGGAAGAGACCAAAAGTGGTAGAAATGATCTCAACATTAAGAATTGGTTGCCCTATGTCTTTGAAGGAAAATTTGGTTGCAAGAGATGTCTTGAATTGACAAAGAAAACATGTATTGTTTCTTGTGAGTAATAGATCATCAACATAAACTAGAAAATAAGCAATAATTGATCCCTTGTTATAAATAAAAAGGGACATGTCTGATTTGGCATTGATGAAACCTTGGTGCTGCAGAAACTCATGTAAAGGATGAAACTATGCTCGAAGGGCTTGTTTGAGCCCATATAATACCTTGTGAAGCTTGTAGACATAATTGGGAAAGGAGGAGTGAGTGAAGTCAATTGGTTAAGACATGTATATATCTTCTTGTATAATGCCATGTAAAAAGACATTATTAACATTCATTTAGGTAAGGGACCAACCACGAGCTATAACAAGACATAATACCAACTTAATTGTTTGGGGCTTAATCACAGGACTAAAGGTGTCCTTAATCATTCAGGCGGTCGAATAGTAGCATGAGTTGCATAAGTAGCAAGATTCAAATACCATCGATTGTTCTTAGTGAATTTGTAGCAAGTTTGAGTGATGTGTCCCTTCTTGGAGTAAAGTTGGCAAACAATGCTAGAGGTGAAGGAAGAATTGTTACATTTTCTGGAGGAAGTGGATGGGCCAATGGAGTGATTATGGTTGCGCCCCTTGTTGGAACATTGGGAGCGTCCTCGATTAACATGGTTAGCAGTGATTGAAGTTTGGTGCTTGAAATATTCATGATGTTTAAGATACATTTCATAATCCAACAACTTGACAAACTCATCAAATGAGATTAGTGTGTCACAAGTGCGTATGGAGGTCGTGAACTCGTGAAAAAAAATATCAAGGCCATTAAGAGCATGAATGACCAAATCGATGTCATCAACAACGTGGCCTATCAAGGATAACTCCTCAATTATAAATATGCAGCAATAGTGGAAGAGCCCTTGGTGCTAGAATTCAAATGCTCTTTAAGGGACATGGCATGGAAGTGAGAGCGAGTGACAAAGGCTCGTTCCAAGAACAACCAAGAAGCTTGTGATGCTTCTACCATGGACATGACGATGTAGGCCTCAATATCACATGAACCAAGTAAGGCAATGTAGAGGTATTTGTCTTGATGAATCCAAAAATTATAACATGGATTGGAAGACACACCAAAGGTAGCGGTAAGGTAATGATTTTGAGGGGACAAGGTGTGTCACCCGTGATGTAGCCTTCAAGGTTACGGGTTACAAGCAAACAATGAATCTGTCAATACCACACGAGATAATTGAAAGAGTTTAATTTGATAGGGAGTTGGGTGGTGGTGTCAAATTCCACATGATCCTTTGGATCATAAAAAGTGGAGAAAAGATGTGGACGAGTGAGAGACCATTGGATCGAAAGAAAAATTTGTTAAGCAATAGGCTTTAATCTAATACTATGTAGAATAGTGGTAGAGTAAAGGAAGTTGTTATCATTTCGATCATAATTAGAGTGCATAAATGTTACACTTATATATATGTTGAATACATATTATTAAGCTAAATAATTATAAATATAATAACAAACCGATAATTATTAGTATCAATATAATAACAAATTGATAAAAATAACAATGAAAATATAACAAATAACAAACTGGTAAAAATAATAATTGAAAAGATAACATATCTAAAGATAATCTAAAGAGATAGAATACTAAGTTAGTACTCCTACAATTACACCATATTAATTTCATAATATTTCATTTGCATCAAACAAAAGGTTAGATTTTCAAGTTAATATGGCAAAAAAAAGTTAGAATATTTGTAATTTATTATTTATATTAGTCTTTTATCTTTAAAAAAAAAAACAGAAGAAGAAAAGTCTTTTGATTAAGAATTTTCTTTCTTATTTTTAAGGAATTATGTTGATATAGTCTTTATTAAGATGTAAATGAGTAATTATTTATGATATGTTGAATCTAAACATATTAAATATTTATTTAAGAGTTATAAGATTAGTTCAACAGTAAAATCTATATATGAAAAAATAAGGAAGGGATAGTGAGTTCAAGTTTATCCACTAATAAAATCTAATATATATTGCCAACTAACTTATAACTTATAAAAAAATTAAATATTTATTTAAGTTTAAAATGAAACTTAAGGTTTGATTCAATTATTTAAATGAGTGGAACACAAGCATCACAAAGCTCTTAAATAGATTGTTTATTTAAATTGATGGTGAGAATTATTTTATCATTCTTTTTTATTTGCATATTCATTAGTGTATGTGTTTTAAAAATGGAGAGCAGAATGAGTGGTGGCACCTGCATTGTTGGACAAAATAGACAGATAATTACCAATTGTGGGTGTGGGGAAGGTCAGTGTCAACCAAAGTGGACCATTGGCCATTGCTGAATATTATTTACATATTCATATTAGTTTCTCTTTCTCCTTTAATTTGGTTTGGCAGCTACAAAAAGCCCAGCCACTGCTACTTGGACCACATATTAAGCATTCTATCCTCCTCTCTCAATTCGCAAACTACATTTAGTCAAACAATTTAACTAAAAAAGTTACTATTTTAGCCGTCTATGGGTCAGGGATGATGTATTCACTTTATTCCTTTCGGAATATTTTATTTTAATTTTAAAATTATATGATTCTATAAATTTACCAAAATTTTAAGAATAAGCATAAAAAGTTACTCTTTATATATCCATATCTTTCGTTATTTCATAATTCTAATACTTAACGTTTGTTATTCATTACGATAATTATATTTTAATAAAAAAATAAATTGTGACAATGAAGAATAAGTATTTATCAGTATAGATAAAGTCAGATCAAAAGTTAGGAGAGACAAAATAAAAATATATTTATATATAAAAATTAAATAAAAATAAATTATCAATAAAACTAGTATTTATATTAAATATTTCTTTTTGAAAAATTATAATAGATTATTCATAAAATTACTTGATTAATAAAAATTAACATGAAATAGTATTTGATTTTCAAGTCAAGATAAAAGAAAGACCGAAAATTATTTAATTAGTAATCAATCTTTTATATACTTTAAAATATTAATTAAATATTACTATTATTAAAAAATTAATAATACTAAAATTTTTTATCTAAAAAAATTATAATTATCTTCACACTGTATATTAATAAATATTATTGTGACAATTAAATAAAAATATTAAATTTAAAAGAAAACATGTTAAAACTATTATATATTAAATTTTTTATCGTTATAAATATTAAAAAATTTCAAAAAAAATTGGGGGCCAAGCGCTCCTCAAACAAGACACATCTGTCCATGAGTAGGAAATATGAAAATTATTATATAAAATTTCTAAAAATGACTTTAAGAAAAAAGTTTAATTTGTATATATTAACAGTGTAAAAGAATATTACACTAATATTTAATCACATATTTTATTTATATGACTTTTAGTATAAATCGTCAGAACGTTCAATCACAACCTTAATTTATGATAAATTTGTTTATTTTATCTATTTATAATTATCTTCACACTGTATATTAATAAATATTATTGTGACAATTAAATAAAAAATATTAAATTTAAAAGAAAACATGTTAAAACTATTATATGTTAAATTTTTTATCGTTATAAATATTAAAAAATTTAAAAAAAAAATTGGGGGCCAAGCGCTCCTCAAACAAGACACATCTGTCCATGAGTAGGAAATATGAAAATTATTATATAAAATTTCTAAAAATGACTTTAAGAAAAAAATTTAATTTGTATGTATTAACAATGTAGAAGAATATTGCACTAACATTTAATCACATCTTTTATTTATATGACTTTTAGCAATCACAACCTTAATTTAAGATAAATCTGTTTACTTTATCCATTAATATATTAAAAATAAAAATAAAAATATGTAATTAAACGTCAGTATAATATTTTTTTTACATTATCAATGCATTTTAAACGTCAGTATAATTAATTGAATGTACGTGTAAACTATACATACTAATTAAACTCTTAAGAAAATAAAATCAAATTTGTTTCTGGTAAAATCATAACAAACTCTCAAGAAAATAAAATTAATGGTGTAACATTAAGACCTTGATTAGTTTGATTTGATTTTATTTTTTAGTATTTAAAAAAAATTTTAAAAAATTGTTTTTAAGAATTTTTTTATAAAAAATGAAAAAAATACATGATTGGTATGTGTTGTTTAAAAGTTGCCTTGTATAGATGAAAATGAAAAAATTTATTTATATTTACATAAATGTCATTCATGAAAAGCCAAAAACAACCTATTTTTTATATGTTTTGAGTTTTCAAAACAAAACCAAAAGTTTAAAAAAAAAAACTGCTTACAAATGTTACTCTTTTTTTAGTTTCTAAAAAAATAAAAATTATTTTTAAAAAACACTAAAAAATTTTTTTTTGAAAATTATTTAAAAAAAACACTAACTGAATGAGTTTTTTTATTTTAAAATACTAAAACAATTTTCTAAAATTTCAGCAAAACTAACCGTTAGAGTTTGATTGATTTTATTTTATTTTTTAGTTTTTAAAAAGAATTTTGAAAAACAATTTGTAAGAACTTTTTTTCTTAAAGAAAAGAAAAAAATTATTTAATAAGTGTTACTTAAAAATTATTTTAGAGATATAAAAAAAAATTATTATCTTTATATTTTGAGTTAATATAAATTTTTAAAACAAAAATAGAAACTAAAATATGTAAGTGGGTATCTATGGAACGTCTATTACTGTGACAGTGGTATGTCTATCACCACTCATAAATTGCCTAGCCCTGGACCATCCCATTTTTTGCTATCAAAATTGGAGGCAGAGATTCATTTTTTCACCCTACTCTACTCCTGTCTTTATTATAAGACACAAACATAATGACTAATACTTTTTTAGTTTTCCGTGACATACATTTTAACACGCAAAAAAATATTTTAATCATAAAATACATACTGTCAACTTATACCGTTATTGGAGTTTGTTTTCATATATATATATATATAAATTTAATTGGTATATATTATGAGTATAAAAAAATTTTACATTGGTATTTAATTATGATTTTTTATTTATGTGGTTTTTAAAATAATAATAAAATTAACAAATTCACCATAAATAAAATATTGTAATTGAATATTAATATAAAAAAATTATACTAATTAAACTTATATATATTTAAAGAAATGCATATATTCAATTTTAAAATTTTATACGTAAAAATTATAAAAAAAAAGAAATGCATATATTCCAAGATTAAAAAATTTTACAACTCAAATTATGCTAATTCATTGGTCCATTGTTATTCAAAAACATATTTTGTTATTCTATTTGAAAACATAAGTTATAATTAAATAACAAAGTCACAAAACTTCATCACATAAAGTTTTTGTAAAGACAACTAAAAGGTTCCAAACATAAATAAAAAGTTCCAAATAATTTTTAAATATAAATAAAATGACCCAAAATAAATTTTTTTAATTTCTTTCAAATGAAAAAAAAAAATTATCGATCGAGTCGGGACTCAACCAGTTGCCGATTCACAACTACGTCACTTGCAAAAACCATCCAAAGAATTACTCACAATGATTCTAGGGTTAACAAATCTCTTTTTATCAAGCTAATCTCATTATTCAATAATTAGCAAAAATACAGACGCTAGCGCTACTCTATATTTACATTTCTATTTTACTATGTTATATAATAATTGTAGGGTTTTAATTTAATATCTTTTGTAAATTTTTATATTTTGGAATATAAATTGTTATGTGACATGTTTTGAAATATATTTTGTTAATTTTATATTTTTTGTTTGTGATGACATGATAAAAACATGTCAAATCATCAATAGATATGTAAAATATGCAATGAATATGAAAAAATGGAAAGAGAAGAGTTTGAATAGAACTCAAAATATTGTTGCACCTGTGTATTTTCATGTTTATTAAAAATAAATATTTATCATGAAATATACGCATATATTAACAGGGAGAAATTATATTTGTGAAAGTAGGAACAGTCATAAAATGTTTATAAGGTAAAATAGTCATAAAATGTCGACACCAAAAAGTCATATTACTCTTACATAATATATAGTATATAATATAATATCATGCATTGCACAATGCAGATATAATTAGACAATTATGAAAGTTGGATATCAATATTTTAAAATGATTTTTTGCTTAAAGTTATAAAGTTGGTCTAGTAGTAAAGTATATGTTTGAAAAATAAGAAGTTATGGGTTCAACTTCCTTTTAAGACAAATTGGTTTATTTTTCTAATTTTAAAATAGGTGTAAGAGTAGAATAAGTGTTTTGAAAAGTAAACATGTATTCTCTTTATTAATAATATAGATTAATACTAAATAGGTGTTGATTTACCAATGCATTGTTTATATAAATGAAAATTAGTTTTGAATTTCTTAAATAAGATGTTGAATCCTTTGTAGATAAGAAACCATATATAATTAAGAAGAAAATTTTGATAATCTATTAGATTTTTCGATAAAAACTGATTATCAACAAAATTATTAAATATTTTGCATTAATATTACGGTGATAAAAACACGATTTCTTTCATTTTTTAAAGGAACTCAACAAAAGTAAACATTTTTTCCCCTTTCGCTGTCGCTCTTCTTGGCTCGTGTTTTCTTAACTTTTAGACAATCGTTCGACACATTAGAACTTATTTGTTTCACCGGAAGTATTTGAATTCTCAATGCTCTTGTATCCAAAAAAAGACAATCCCCTTCTAGGCACATAGACATCAATTGATGTTGGGCTCCAGGAAATCTTTGTAAAATTTATGGTTGGCTGATAGTGACATTTTTCTCCACGCTATTTTATTGGTAGGTAGAATAAAGTATACAAATTATTTTTTAAGTTGAAACTTAAATGCTTAATTGCATGTTTCTTCTTCTTCTTTTTTACACGTGTAAAAAAATCAACTAAGACTTTACATAAACCTGTGAGAATGTGAGTCGATTAGGTTTTTTCATCTTTAAGAAAGAAGAATTAATTTAATTAACAAAAAATATAAAAAATAGAATAAATAAATGTAAATAAAAAGGTAAAATTAGATAAAAATGTGGATTTTTTAAAATAAGAAACCAAATATGTGTATTATAATATTGAAGGATAAAAATGTGAATTTGAAAAAAAATAAGAGTTTAAAATTATATTTATAGCTTGTGTGTAATGAAATTACTTTATGACATTATCTACTTTTGTTAGAATTTGTTAAAAAATAAATTACCTATGTTATTTCAATATACATAATGAGAGAGAAATATTAAGTGGAAAGAAAAATCTATCAAAATTTTAATTAACCAGGAAGAAAGACTTAAAAAAATATTATAAGGAGTGTCACTATCATTATTGTTTATACTTTGTTAACAATGAAGGTACGAAGTCGTGTGTCCATGTGTTTATATACATATATATATATATATATATATATATATATATATATATATAAAATTTTGAGGGAATCCGCTTACTCAAAATAGTAGAAGATATTTATTATTTATTTCTATCATTTATTTTTTTGAATTTAAAAGTTATAATAAATAACTAATTTAAATTATTAGATTTTAAAAAAATAAATAATTAAAATGAAAAAATAAGTCTTTTATAATATTATTTGAATAAATAAATCTTTATATATAAAAAAAATTAACACATTAACCATTAACATTAAATTTATAAATAAATATATATATATATATATATATATATATATATATATTATATTATATTATATTGAGTGATACACACATCACAAAAGTGAAGTATTGTAATTTATTTGTGATCATGAGAATTTAATTAGACACAAATACAATTCACAAATTAGAAATACATTCACTCGTATATTAAAAAATATTTAAATTCTTTTTTTTTTAACAGTAAAATTATATTCTATTATAAGAAGTTGAAACACAATAATGTAGTATTACACTGACTGTGCTCCACGTAACCTATAACTCTATTTCATATTCAGCATCGACAATCTCGGTTGGAAGTACCAGTCAGAGAATACCCACCCTACCTTAAAACCAAAAGAGTACAGCAACCATTGCCAAGATAACATTTTTATCGACATTAACATATCAAGGGATTCGACATTGGTCCTTTGAAAAATAACATCATTCCTTGATAACCAAATAGTCCAGCATACGGAAATCCAGAAGACATACCTGCACTTTTTCTTCCGCGTTCCCACCACCCAGTCAGAGGATAATAGGAACAATTGATTCAGATCCTCCTCCGGCAGTGGTGTCTGTACCCCTACCCATTTGATAACTTCATACCACAGCCTTTGTATGACGGGGCATTGTAAAAATAAGTGATCCTTGGTCTCTCTCCCATTATTACAAAACACACAGACAGAATTGAGCACCGGTTCCTGAATCCCTCTCCCTAGCAGGTTTTCAACAGTGGGTAATCTATCCCTTAGCAGTCTCCAGGAGAACAGCAGTACCTTTGACGGCTGCTTTTCCTTCCACAACCTACGTAGATCCTGGGAGTCCACAAAGTTGATTCCTAAGTCAGATACTCCTTCATTCAACACCTTATATCCTTCCGCCACTGAGTATCCCCCCCCCACACCTGAATTCCATTCCCACGCATCTAAATCCCACTCGACCAATACGACTTCACTTACCACCTCCTGTAAAGCAAGAAGCAATTGCTCCTCCCAGACGAACAAATCCCTCCTCCAGACCCATTTCCATGATGATAGATGGCCTCCTGAATCACGCTTGTCCTTAATAGTAATAAACTTATCCTATGTCAAAGCATACAATCTAGGGAAAAGTTCACCGAAAGCTGAATCTCCCAACCACCTCTGCTCTCAAAATAAAGTCCCCCCTCCGGACCTTACTGTCCTGTTAATTCGCATATTGAACCATCCAGGCAAGGTCGCATTTGGTCCATCAATGACCCATATGTCTTTCCACCACTGCGATGATTGAACAAAAGACGTGGGCCTCACCACAAACCCCTCTACCTTCCTGTACCGACTTCTCAACAGCGGTCCCCAAATAGCCGTCTCATCTGATAATATTCTCCACCTCCATTTTGCCAGCAAGCTCAAATTAAATTTCTCCAAACACTTCACTCCTAAACCTCCCTCATCTTTTGGTCTACATACTTTTTCCCATTTCACCCATGCAATTTTTGACTGACTATCATTACCTCCCCATAGGAAAGTACGTTGCATCCTCTTGAGGATCTTCAGCACTGACTTGGGAGCCTTATAAAATGATAAAAAGTACAAAGGAAGCGAAGTTAACACAGAGTTCAATAATACCAACCTCCCAGCAAAAGTCATATCCTTGCCTTCCAACCTGACAACCGCCTTTTAAATTGATCAATAACTGGCTTCCAAAATTGTTCCCTCTTAGGGTTTACTCCCACTGGTATCCCTAAGAATTTAAATGGTAGTGAACCAACATTACAGTTTAGCATGCCAGTGGCTGCCAATGTGAAAGATTTCGACACATTTAGACCATAGAAACTGCTCTTACTAAAATTTACCTTTAACCCTGACACCATTTCAAACCCCCTTAGAATTACCTTCAAATACCATACTGATTGCAAGTCCACTTCACCCATCATTATGACATCATCCGCATATTGTAGCACTGAATACTTGACATCCTCTTGTACCTTTAGTTCTTTGTACAAACCTTTTTGGATTGTTGTTGTATACAAGGCTGGTAATGCTTCCGCCACTATCAAAAACAGAAAAGGCGATAGCGGATCTCCCTGCTTCAACCCTCTCGCTGATTTAAACTCTGGAGTCGGACATCCGTTTACCAGGATTGACACATAGCTATTCCGGACTATAGCCCTCATCCACAATCTCCATCTCCTTCCAAACCCCATTCTATCCAGCATATAATCCAGAAAATTCCAGCTGACCGAGTCGTAAGCCTTCTCAAAATCCACCTTGAACAAGAAGCACGGGTGTCGTCTTCTTTTTGCCCAGTCCATAAGCTCATTTGCCACGACTACTCCATCCAAAATTGATCTGTCAGACAGGAAGGCCGTCTGAGAGGCCGATATTAGCCCCAACAACACTTTTTTTAACCTCTCAGACAGTATCTTCGAAATAATCTTCTGCACGCTTGATATTAGGGAAATAGGCCTGTACTGGCTTAAACCTGCAGGTCGAGCCACCTTTGGAATGAGAGCAATAAAAGAAGAACTTACCCCTCTCGGTAAAATCCCAGTCCCATGAAACTCCTGTACTGCCTTAACCACATCTGCCCCAATTACTTCCCAACATGATCTGTAAAAATTCATTCCAAATCCATCGGGCCCTGGGCTTTTCCCTCCTTCACATGCCCACACAGTTGCCTTAATCTCCTCCTCTAGAAAAGGCTCCTCCAACCCCTGCCATTGCTGTTCTGATATTTGAGCAATAGGCACTCCTTCCATGGTCGGTCGGTCCACCCATCTCTCCTGGAAATTCCCTGAAAAGTGTTCTAATACTTTGACTCTAATATCAGACACACTCTCTAACCACCCCGAATCTGATTGGACTGCCAACAAGGAATTTTCATGACATCTCGACTTAAAACAATTATGAAAGTATCTGGAATTATTATCTTCGTTGAGAGCCTATTTCACCCTTGATTTCTGTGCCAATGCATGTTCCATGACCCTTGCTTTGGACCAGTATTCTGTCAGGAGGTCCTGTCGGGCTCTGGTATCCACCTAAACGCCTGCCACTAACTGTTGGTCAACCACTTCCATCTCCCGGACCCTTTCGGCCAGAAAATTGACATCTTTTTTCCACACATCTTCAGATCACTTTTTTATGTCTCCTTTAATAGCCTTTAACTTCCTTGCCAGCTGATACATCTTCCATCCTGAAACCTGAATCAGATTCCACCGTGCTGCTATCAACTCTCCAAAAGAGGTCTGTTCCAACCAATAATAAAAAAACTTGAATGGCTTAGGTCCCCAATTCTGCTTATTATCTTTGGTGCTGATCCAGCAATGATCAGAGAACTCCCTCGAGCCTACCCTTTGTGCCGTAATTCCCCACTCATCCATCAGCGCGGGTGAGAAAAGGAACCTGTCTAATCTGCTTGCTGACTGCCCATCTGGTGAAATCCATGTGACTCCTTTTCCAATGACTGGGATGTCTACCAGTCCCATCTGTTGAATGAAGAATTCAAATTCCTCCATCTCCCTCCTCGAATGGTATGTAGATCTTCCTATAACTTCACTCCTTCCGGTAACCGCATCAAAATCTCCACCAACTACCCTTCTTACATTTGGGACCCATTTTCTAGTCATCATTAAGTCAGTCCAGATCTTTCTCTTTCCTTCCAATGTGCATGGAGCATAAACATTGACAACACAGTTGACCGCATCTGAATTCTTCCCTTTAAAGGCTACGCCTAAAAAACCGTCCCCTTGAATTTGCCACACCACCTCCAGCAACTCTTTCCTCCAAATTGTGACGCAACCCCCGCTTAGCCCCAGTGATGGAAGTATTCTCCAATCGCATTCCTCATTCCCCCAAACCTCCTTTATCTCCCACTCCATCAAATTTGAACATTTTGTTTCCTGGAACAAACATATATCGATTTGGTTCCCTACTACCATCCTCTTAATGCGCCTCCTTTTCACCCTCTCCCTAAAACCCCTCACATTCAATGATAGAAGCTTCATTTAAACTACCCCTTGTTCCCTCCTCCCCCTATTTTCCTTTTCCGCCTTAGCTCTATCTTCCATTTTTTGTAGTTCTGCTATATATACCGCATCAGATTGCTCCCCAGTTATTCCTATTACTTTCATTGCTGACCACATATTTCGCATCTCATTACCTTCTCCTTCTTTGTTTTGGCTTGTTTGCTCCTCTTCTCCCTCCCAATTACACAATTGGAAGTTGCTTCCATCTACACTATGCCTTCGAACCTGCCTCCAAGTACTAACCATCTGCCTGTTCCCCTTCCCTCCCCATGACATTTCTTTCTCCCCCATCCACTCCCATTGCTTGCAATTGTAAATCTTTGTAGCACTTGACTCTGCCTTGTTACTATCAACTGCACCGTTATTGAATTGTGACTCGTCTTTAGCACTATCTTCTTTTCTAATACTTGCCTCGTCTTTCTCCAGTCTTCTTTTCTCCAGGTGAGGTTGTGTTTGTTGAAAATTGGAGCTGCTTGTATGACTGGTATATCCGGCCATTCCATTGCCTAAATATATATTTATTCCGTCAATACATGTCCTATTTCCATCAGATTCCAATTTCGAAATGGTTTCCCCTCCGTTTTGCTTTTTGCACCCCTCCACCGTAAGACTGGGCCTATGAACAGTATCTATTTCGGCCCAACATTCCTGTCTGAACCGGCCCACTTCATCTCCACCCGCGTGTAGCGTATCCACGGCGACACATCGTGCCTCTCGATCCGCGTGCGGTATCTGCACGCAGCAAGATGCGGGGCCCATAGCGGCAGAGGGACAGTCTCGGGTTTCACGCTGATTAAACCGTTCGAGCAGGCCGTCTTCTCCATAGCCACGTGGTGTGCTCTGAGTGGATGTGCATCGACCAGCGGGGCCCACGGCGTCAGCGTCCGTGCCTCGAGTCTCGTGCTGAGGTAGCTGTTGCCATTGACCTCGATCCCCGTGGCCACGTGTCGCATTCTGGATGGATGCACAGCAACTAGCGGGGCTACGGCGTTAGCGTCTGTTCCTCGATTCTCGTGCTGAGCCATCCGTTGTCGTTGACTTCATTCCGTGTGGCCACGTGTCGCACTGTGATTGGCCGGGCTGTCTACTCGCAGAGGGGCCATGCCGACTGGCCACCCGTCACGTCGCCAGTCACTGTTCCCGATGTCGACTGCACGGTCACCGAGATCTGCTTGAACTCCCCTTTTCCTGACGGCTTCTCCATTTCCACACCATTTTTCCATTTTCGGTGTTTCTCTCGACTGTCCTCCCCCTTCCTGCGTGTCCCTCCTTTCCTCTTCCGGCCTGGCCTCCCATTCGTTGTCGCGGCTGTCCTCCCCTACTCTTACTCCGACGCGGCGGCTACCGGTACCAAGGGTACCATTAGCTGATTGTTCATCGAAAATTTTCCGGTTTTTCCCTCCGATTCCCTCTTTTGGAACCAAACCCCACCACCGGCCAAACATTTCGTCTTTTAACTCCGCCAGCCGCTGTTCCGCCACAAAAGACTCGTCAAACTCCCCTTCACCCATACACGAGCTCATGTCGGAACTGGACTCTGGATAGCAGTCACTACTCAAAACCTTGTGCCATTCATCGCCTTCCTCCGCCACCTTTATATGGAAAAGGTGATCATCTACCACAACTCTCACCACCTCTTGTATGGGCTCAAAAGCCTTCCGGGATATAAGCATCCGTGCCACGTCGAACCTCTCCTTCCTGGCCGTCCCGGCGCCGATTCGCACTAGCTCACCATAGGGAGCCATGAGGGTCCGAAAGAATTTTTCCCCCCACACATGAAGCGGGACTCCATAACAACCCACCCATACCCTTCTCTTTGTTTCTACACTCCCTGGTTCCCACCTATGTATCAGATGAAACCAGGCTTTTATCCAGTCCTGACCACTTTCTACCGCCTGTTTCAACACCTGCGCATCACCTTCTTCTAGAAGCACCTTACTCCCTCCCATCGGAGTGACTTTTACATCATATATTCCCTGTTCAGCCAGAAACTGTTGTGTCCTAAACGCTGTTCCTTGACATATCACCTCACCCACATATGTTGTCTTCAGCCTCCTCAATTCCTCCTCCTCAGCTTTAAACACCAAAAGCCCACTTGTTTTTTCCGTTCGGCTTCCCCCTTTGCTCTGTTGGTTGCTCTGCCTCATCCCCTCCTTCCCCTTATTCTGCCTCTCCTCAACAGAGCCTACCGCCTTTGCATAGGACATTCTATTGCTTGCATTCTGAGTTCCTATGATTGTGTCGTTAGGTTTTGGTTTCCTTTGAACTAAACTCATCTTTCCCATATGCTTCATCTTTGCCCCAGTCATGATTTGATTCATTCGTTTTTCAAACCTGGGCTGATTGACCCATATCTTCTCATTTCCAATGATTATATTATCCAGTTTAATCCCTAACAGGTGCATATCCTTCACCCCTTTAAATCTCACAAAACCAAACCTCCTTCCATTTCTATCCATTTTGTTTGGAATGTAGACCTCCTTAACATCCCCGTACCTTCTAAAAATCTTCCATATCTCCCCCGCCTTGTATTCATCAGGGAAATGTGTGAAAAAGAACTAAATTAGTCTTCCTTTGTCTGGCCATTTCGTCTCATTTTCAGTTAACCTCCTTGGCTGCCTAATTCCATTACCTCACTATACCTTTTCCTCCCCCGTACCTCTCTCCACCCTCCTTCACTCGACAATTGATGTCAAATGGAGCATAACAATGTGACAACACTATGTTCAGAGCAAATAATAACCAATTGCCAAACCTATCTTAAAATTATGTGTGGAACTTTCAAAGCAAGTAATATCATATTAATTTTAAATTTTATTTGATCCATGGTGATATGATGCTAATAATTGTCCTACTGCCTTTACATATATAGCCTATTATTAATATGTTTTTTTCCTCTCATTTACGAATTGCTCGTATAAATTAGA
Organism: Psophocarpus tetragonolobus; assembly: GCA_037954015.1. Taxonomy (NCBI): domain Eukaryota; kingdom Viridiplantae; phylum Streptophyta; class Magnoliopsida; order Fabales; family Fabaceae; genus Psophocarpus; species Psophocarpus tetragonolobus. Next base: position 35,984,605 of record CM075695.1, read on the forward strand.
AGGGAAGTGGGTAAAGGAATTCATACAAATTACTATGGTTGAACTTTTGAACCAAAAAAGCATTGGAAACTTTTTTAAGAGGTGCTAATACAATTAAATACTGTGGTCATATGCCAATTTGAGACAATTTTCAGGTTTCTTTTTTTTTCATTTATGTAGTCTCTTTTTTATTTCGTTCTCTATTTTTATTTATTTTCACATATAAAACACGGGCATCACCTAGTACACTTTAAAAAATAATCAAATTAATAATAATCATTACAAATCCATTGACCAGAAAAAAGGAAAGGAAAGCTGTTAATTAACGGCGTTCTGCTGTCCAAATGATACTGTATTATTCAAACCCTCTAAAAGATCGAACGGAGTCCCAAATGCAAACTCACACGTACTGTTCAGTCAGATAAGCAACAAAGATGTCATTCGACAAAAATGAAGGGTCAAATATGGTAGTTCGCACGTGCAAGCTACCATGATGTACTTATGTATTCCAATTTGTATATTTCCGTGTAGTATGCGTTTCTCTTTTCAAATGTATAGGTCAGACATACTTCATAACTGTCTTTGGTTGGTCAAATTTTTAATCCATATAAAATTTAATTAAAATATATTGATAATATCGTATTTGTCGAAAAAAAATAATGGATTGTGTTATTTAATCAAGTAATTTAGAATTTAAATCATTTGGATGCCTTCAACGTTCTGACAATCTTAATTAATTGTTGATAATGATTAATTCTTATCAATATTATTATCATAAAAAATATTAATATTACGAACGTGATAATATTTTTTTCTAGTAATAAAATATAATTTTTATATAAATTATCATACATTCATCCTACTACTCTATTAACTTAGTCGGAACTTTTTTTTAGGCGACTTATACTATTATTGATATATAGGTGTCGCAAAAGTAATAAGAACTCTTATTCTAATACAAAGCATAGAGGAAGAAAATAACAATAGTGCTACGAAATCGTGTGGGCACGTAATCTGGTCATAGAATACCCAATGGTTTGTTTGTTATTTTTTTTAGCAAAAGTATAAATTTTCATTACTATAACATAAAAGGTAGAAGAAGTACCGCATACATGAATATCCCATAAAAGAATACCTAATAATGTTTGTCCAATAATGTCTATAAAGGGATGAGGATTAAATTCAAATTTAGTTGATATTAAAAAAATAAAAAAAAAAGAAAACTTTAAGTACATCAAGATTTAGATGTAGGTGTTTTATTCGAACAAAATTGTGAGATGAAAGTGGATAGAATATTTTATTCACCATCCGTTTTATTTTATGATAAACTGGCTATAGGAGTGATACTTGTACATCGCCTAGTTTAAAAAATAAATAAAGGAATAGACAAACAGGTAACACTGTTCAACAGATAGGGTAAACAGGTAAATTTTTGGATAGAAAAATCTAGCAGCTTTATTTTATCATCATTTGTTTAACATTTTCAAGAAACTTTGAAAGGATAAATTACTTTTTAAAATTATTGTTTTTTATGGATGTTGTTTTTAATAGGATTCTGACTGTGCATAATTTGGTGAAGAGAGATGTATATTTTTAATTTAATATGTAGTTGTGTGTTCTATATAGAGATCATAATAAAGATTGTAAACATTTTTTTTTCTTGTAATTTTTCTCAATCTATTGATATAAGAAGATAACCTGGATTAGTATATCTTTATCTTTACTTTTTGATTTATTTCAATTGATCAATTTGGCTAGTACTTAAGTGGTGGGTAAGTTGAAAAACAAATTTAGGAATCTATTTTGGTATGTTGTGTATTAAAATATTTGGATATCCAGAAACTCCAATATTTTAAAAAATAAAACATTAGAGTCTTTGAATATTTTCTTTTTTATTAAGATTGTGTCCTAAAAACGACTTTTGTATAAGTTTTTTTCTTTTTTTTATTAGTGTTGTAAACTATTTGCCTGTTTTAAGAATATGTAAATTGGGCAGGGTAATATTATGTTTTTGGACATATTAATGGGTGGGGGTATAAGTATTATACTCAGGTGGTAAAGATTTAGTAGTGAGTTGTTGTATTTTTTGTTACATTCATGTATAGATCATGAAACTTTTTGTTTCAGAGCTATTTCTCATATATCTATATATTATAGTTTGTCTTTAAAAAAAATCATTTGTTTCTTTTCTTATAGTGAATTTTTGTGTAATTTAGCATTTTTTTCCATAACATTTTTTCTTTAAAAGAAACAACAACATTTCAAATTTAATCAAGTTTCAGTAAATTTCTTACATCCAAACTTTTAAAATCATTTCTTGTTACAGATTGATTTCTAGGTTAGACTATTTAGGTAAAGAAATTAGACAGCAATACCGAATTTGCTTAATTTTAAAATAAAAAGATTTAATTAGTTAAAAAAAACTTGAAAAAACAAAATGAAGCAGTGTCCGAAACAGGAGTCCAAAACATTAAAAATATAATTAATTTAAAGTTATACAACTGACTTTAATTCTTATAAAATATAAAATATCAGTAGTACTAATGAGTACGAAAATTACTTGTACATTTTTGGGCATATAATATTTTGCTTATAACCACGCAATATTATAATTAGGATATCAAATAGCTTAATTAACACAAAAGGGTGACGACTAGATCAAGGTATAAATATTTAAGTATCTATTCCACGAGAATACTGCAAAAGATGTTGTTATCCATGCAAACGTTAGTATGAGAATAGATCATTTTTAAAAGTATAGAAATGACAATATATTATATATACCTCCTTTCCCAAATCCATGCCTACTCGTTGGTATAAGCAATGTATTAAACGCCATTTTTTCTATTTTTATCAGCTAACTACAAATTTGTATTGAAAATTATTATTATTTTAACTTGAAAATTAGAGTTACTGAGTTTTTTAATTTCAAAATTATTATTTTAACATAAACTTAAAAGTAAATCAGAATTGTTTATATAAATAACTCCTAATCATTTTAAAACAATCCACTTATAAAATTCACGTTAAAATAATATTTTTTATGTTAAGTAATTCATTTAAACAATTTTATTAAAAATACTCTAACTAGTGCTTTTATAATTTATAGGGTATATATATCTAATAAGAAACTACTTCCTTCGTCTATAATAAGATAAAAAAGAGTTAATTTTGATAAATTTATTAAATATGTTAATTATGTTATTGATATTTTTTAATTTTATTTATATATTTTATTTAATTATTCTCATAAATTAGTTAATGTGTGGAGAGAAAAAAAAAGTTGTTTATTAATAAGGTTTAATTACTCCATAAATTTATAATTTTTTTTAAATTTAACATGTATCCTAATTGTTAAAACTGTAGAATTTTTGCTCAAGTATTAAAGTATTAAATAATTGTCATTGATAGTTAAGTGAACCTTCAGTAACATAGAAATAATTGATTTATTAGGGTGACATATTCCAATTATCTAATTTAAAGGTCATTTAATTAAGGCTAGTTAACATAACTAATGAATATTGAATTTTAAAAAATTCATAATTAACTATACTATTAAATGAATAGTGATTTGAATAGTGATTAATACATTTTTATTCTATTTTTTTATTTTAATTCTATTTAAAATTAAAATAAAATAAATTAAAAATAAAAAATATTAAGAATATAAATTAAAATCAATAAATTTATTTTATTTTTAACTGTATTTTCTAACAGCGCTAAAATAAAAAAATATTAAAATAACGTTAAAATTACTTTATTTTGAAGTTTTTAAGTTTTCTATGAACATCAAATAAAATATCAATAAAAAGTATTGATAAAAATTTTTATTATTTAAATAAAGTAAAAACACATTAATAACTATTCAAATCAAAATTCATTTTATAACAAAATTATTATAATTTTTGTAAAGTTTAATTCATTAATTATTTTTAAGTAGTGTCCTAGGTCCTTTAATTAATTAAAATTATTTTCTCATTATCTAAATAAATTTTAAATAAAAAAATTGGAATATGTTGCATAATTAAATTACTATTATACAACATTTTTATTTAACAATCAAGGTAAATCCACCAACAACTGATACAAATTCAACAGTTGTTTAACTTACACAATTTTATGATTTAAAAATAGAGAAAAATATATAAAATTAAAAAAAGGAAAAAATTGAAATGTAGTCAAACCTATTAATAGGGCTCATTCTCTAATTTGAATAAGAGAGAGAAAGAAAAAAATTATTAATTGATTAAGGATAACTTAAAAAATAATTAATACATCTGAACTGAAACATCTTACAAGAAGAGGTAAAAAAAGTTAATTTAAACTAACAATTTTTCTCTTCTCTTTTTCTTCTTTTTCCAACTTCTTAACTTAAAAAGCCACAAAAGTTAAATATTAAGTAACCAATCAAAAGGTACCTCTTACTCGTATAAACAAAAAAAGAAGGTTTTATTTTGAACTAAATATAAATAAATTTAAATATTTTTTATTATTTAATATTATTCCTAAAATACTCTTCATTTAATTATAATCGATTTTTTTATTTATAATATTAAGTTTTAATAAAAAGTGTTTTAATTTTTTTTTTATTTTATATTTGAAATTAATAAAATTAAATAATTAAAACTAATTATATACGTGAATTTAAGTCTTTGTTTGATAACAATTTTATAAAATTGTTTTCAGTATTTTAGTATTTAAAAATTAAAAAACTTGTTTGATTACTGTTTTTCTAAAACAATTTTTGAAAATAATTCTGGTTTTTTAGTTTCTAAAAACTAAAAAACGAGAACAATTATAAGTAGTTTTACTTTTCAGATTTCTTTTTTTATTTTGAAAATTCAAAATACAATGAGAATAAATTAGTTTTTACTTTTCATTAATGATATTTTTGTAATTATAAATAAGTTTTTCTTATTTTCATGTTTTCAAAACAATTTTTAAATAATATTTACTAAACAAATTTTTTTCTCTTCTTCGAGAAAAAAATTTTTGAAAATTATTTTAAAAATTCTTTTTAGAAACGAAAACATAAAATCAAATCAATCCATAAGGTCACATTCAGAGTGGTTTTTTGTTTTTAATTTTAAAATTTATAAAACAAAAGCCAGTTTTGGTTTTAAGTTTTCAAAATTTTAAAAACAATATTGTTTTTGTTTTCAAATCTTAATCAAAACACAAGTTGGACGTAGCTGTCGGTAATTGGTGATTGAAGGTGGTGGTTGATAATTGGTGGTTAGAGGTAGCGGTCGGTGATCATCAATTGAAGGTGACGACAAGTGAACGCTAGTTAGAGGTGGCAACCAGTGATTGTCTGTCGGAGGTAGCAACTGGTGATCGCTGGTCAAAGGTGATAGTTGGTGATTGTCAGTCAGAGGTGACCACCGGTCAGAGGCGGTAGCTGATGATGTCTATCAAAGGTGGCAGCCAGTGATCACCGGTCGTAGGTGATGATCAGTGACCGTCGATCAAAGATGGCGACCAGTGACTTCCAGTCAGAGGTGGTGGCGGCCGGTGATTGCTAATTAGAAGTGATGATCAATGATAGGGATTACAAAAAAATTCGTGCCCACGGATACCCATGGATAAAACCTGCAAAAATATCCGTACGAATAGTATAAATGGATACCCGTTACTCGCAAGTACGGATTTTAGTCTACCCGCTCCTTAACGGGCGCGAGTGCGGGTATCATAGTACCCGTACGCTCGGCTACCCGTTACCCGCTAAACTAAAATAATATATATATATATATATATATATATATATATATATATATATAAAAGTTAAAAAGATAATATTTTTGGAAAATAAATAAATTTAAAATATTAATGATCAAAATTAATTGATATCAATATTATTTTTTTATAAAAACTTCATAGTTAGTAAAATTATTTATTATAAAAATATCGATAACATAAAATAAAGATTTTATTTTATTAAATATTTTCTCATAATATATTATATTAATCTACTTTTAGATCTAATTAATCTTCTAGAAACTAGTATAATTTTATTTCTAGATTTTCCAAAAAAATAAATTATTTATTTGATAAAACTTCTTATAAAAAATATTTAATTTTAATTTTTTTTTAAAAATATCCATGGTACCTATGGATATTAAAAAAACCTGTGGATATTTCTATAGCAGGTAACCGGCGGATTTTTAGCGGGTAACAGGTGGCAGGTAACCACTACCCGTATCCGCCCAACTCATTGTCATTCTTAACAAGTAATTAATTTAAATAAAAACAAAAACAAAAATCTAAAAATCAAATTTTATTATTTTCAAAATTAAGTGAAAACTATTTAAAAAATAAATAAAATCATTTTTTTTAAATAGATTTCTATTCTCAAAATAAAAAATAAAAAATCAAAAATTCAAAACCACAATTTTGTTTGCCACTGTTCTCAAGTATCCCGTGGCATTGTATTCCTAACCGCCTGAACTCAGGCGACGTGAACCCATATTAATGGCCCTTCAATTATTGGCCCTTCATTCAATGGATTCTCCTACCCTTGTCATCCAACTTCAATGCATTCCTAATCATTTATTTTCCACCGTGTAAAATGTGCTTCATAACTCATGCAGTCAAGTCCAAGCAGGCATTTTCGTATATAAATGGGGACATTTCCAACGAAACAATTTATTTGGTTTCTTTTTATTATTAAAAATTGTGGTAAGTGACGTTAATATAATTAACTTAAACATAATTTCATTTTAATAGTAAAAAAATCATCTTTTATATTTTTTAATTTATCTCATTAATTATATTAGGTGGTCCCATATTAAATATATTATTTAATAAAAAGTAATTTTTACTCATTAATTTATTAAATAATTCTCATATTAAATATTGTTTACTATAAAACAATTGTTGCTTCATCATGCTACACAACCTCAATTTCAAGGAAACATTGTGCTAGGTAAGTTCACAGCAGCTTAAAGAAACTACAACAAAACTTTCATGGGAGATTCTCTTATAATTCTCCACTCATGTATACATTTGTATTATAAAACATAGCTAGTAATTATCACCATTTAATTTTATTTATCTAGAAATTAGTTAAAATTACTCAACATAGAAATTCGGTACTTTTTTTAATCATCAATTTTTTTATAATTAATATATATATATATATATATTATTTTTTCATAGCTATATTAGTAATCGATTTAGCATTTTAGATTTTTTTTTATAAGTCAAGTAAAATATTATAAAGAATCATATAGGAAAGTACAAGACATGTCTTCCAAATGAAATACAAAAAGGTATGAAAAATAAAAATCATGATAAAACAAATTGTTCATCGCAAAAAAAAACAAAACAACATAGATCAAACCTTGTTCCTATAAGACAAAAGTATGAGTTCATCACGCACTTTGCAAAATTATATGATGTTATTTTCGCAACTCAACTTCATTCCTAAAAACTGAGTTGCATTGCAAGAACTATGGCAAACACTTTTGGCGCTTTGCTATTGAAGACAGAAGCATTTCACGCCTTCTAGAGTTGTCAAAGGTTTGCCAACCACACCAACTGTCAGACTTTCTAGACTTCCTTGCTGCCATTGATCAAAACCAATAATTGCAGTCCATGTCGACAATTCATTGAATGTAATGTTGTACAGAGTGCCCACTAAGCGCATATCTCCATCCACACTTTTGTAGACACTGGACAAGACAGAAATAAGTGTGAGCTTGAATCAAACAACCCACATCTAGCCTACTCCCTGTTGATTATCCCATGCTTCGTCAAGTTAACCTTTGTTGGTAATCTATCAGCATCCAATTGTCAGACTAGTATCTGAACCTTTAAGGGTACCCTATTTACCCAAATGTGATTGAAAAGAGAATCTTGTCAATGATGTGTATCAACTGGAAAAACCGTGTGTATTCAATAGAAAAAGTAGATGCACGATTCATCTACGAACCAAATCCACCTAACTAACACCTCACCTGACAAGACAACTAGCCCCAACTACTTTTGTAAAGCCTCCACCATCTTTGTCTCCCAAGTGAATAACTTCCTTCGTCATTCTTAATTCCACCTCTTAGATCCTTCATCCCACATCTCACACACTGATATGTTTTTGTTGCATGCTAGCCTAAACAATCGAAGATAAGATCGCTAACTAATTTGATCTCCTGACAATTTATCCTTCCAGAAATTAACCTTCCTTCCATCCCCAAGCCCACGCCTAACATTTCTAGACCACCATCTCGTGTTCCCTCCAACCTCTCCTTCAATTGAATTCAAATTTGACCATAACTAAGAACAAGACCTACCCCTCCCTCCCCTAAAATTGTTTGCCCTCTCATACTTAGATTTCAAAATTTTCACCCAAAGGCTATTAGGTTCCAACCTCAAAATTTTTGCATATCTGTCAATCCCAAACCTTCGTTCTCCTTTGAATGATACACTTTCTCTTAAGACACCCACTAAACCTTCCCATCACCGATATTTCCTGCTCATAAGAAATTACAAAACAAAGACTATAGTTAAAAATGATACCTTTAGGAGCTTTGAAGAGAGCAAGGAAGTAGATTGACAACACTTGCAATACAAATTTGATGAACACCATTCTTCCAGCCATGAACACACATTTGTTCTCCTACCATACCAACCATTTCTTCACCATATCCACCATTGACTTCCATATATCCAACTTTGAAAGATTGGCCCCAATCAGAAGACCCAAATACTTGCATGGATTTGGCTCATTCACATTTATCCTTATCACTTGAATTTTGTGAAAATTGACTTGAGTCTAGACACGAGTTCAAAATTAAACTGCAGTGCTTTCATCACTGCAATTGTGTTGTAATTCAATTGCACTAAGACCAACATGTCATTTTCAAATTGTAAATTGGTTGCACAAATATCATCCTTCCCAATCTGGTACGCTTTCCAGAGCCCCCTCTGTACTACTGCATTTACTGATTAGCTTAACCATTCTGCTAATAGAAAGGGTGATAACGAGTCCCATTGTCTAAGTCCCATACCGATCTCAAATTCTTGTATAGGGCTATTATTTAACAAAATCAATAATCTTGTTGAGCTTGCACTTTCTTGTTTCTAATGAATCCATTTTTGTCCAAACCTTATCTTAACCATAACATACCATAAGCACTTCCAACTTACAGAATCTTAGGTCTTTTCAAAATCTTCCTTTAGACAAAGCAACTCATATTTCTTTTTACGCACATCATCCACCACCTCATTTTCGATTATAACTTTGTTAAGAATTTGTCTCCCCTATAAAAATGTCGTCTGATTTTATGAGAAAATTGATGGAATAATAATTTGTAGTCTCAATGTCATCACCTTTGGCAACACTTTATAAATGCACCCAATCAAAGAGATTGGGCAATAATCATTGAACCTTGTTGGACATATTGATTTCAGAATGAAAGCAATAAAGGAACTATTAGATCCCTTTACCAAGTTACTGTTACTACAGAACTTGTTAAGAAAACCCACAAAATCCTCCTTCATCAAATGTAGAATCCCTTAAGAAATCGGAAATTGAAGCCATAAGGACTTGATCCTAAACTGCTTTTACTTCCACCTTTGAAAGTGGTTTTTCTAGCTCCTCCCGTGCCTCTATTGACAACCTTTGAAAAGAAACACTATTAAGGTGAGGTTAAGGCCAATCCCGATTCTAAAAATGTTGGCTAAATTGCTATTTAATCTTCCCTTTAAGTCTTACCAAATCACCCACATCCTCTCCATCGAAAACAAGACTCAAGATTTCATTTTTTTTCTCCTTTTTACCATTGCTTTATAAAAAAATTTAGAGTTGGCATCCCCTTATCTTAACCATTTTACCCTGGACTACTGATGCATCAAAGAACACTTTCTCCCTATCCATTTCCTTAAGTTCACCAAGTTCTCAGTTCTATCCCTAACATTAGCCTTATACAAACCCTTGCTTCTATTTTCAAGTCTAGCTCATTCAGTTGTGATCTGCTTCTAATGATTTTGTTATCAATGTCACCAAACATATCCTTATTCCACTCTTTCAACTTTCCTTTGAGAAACTTCAATTTTTCTTTCAATAAAATCATCCTTCAACTAAAATTTGTTTCCATGTCTCTTTAACAAAACGCCTAAATCAATTATCTTCAAACCAAAAATTTAGTACACGAAAAGTTTTGGGGTCTAGTCCACCTTTCCTCTTGCAACATGGCAGGACAGTGATAAGACACAGTATGTAGTAAACCTTATTGTTCTACCTTCTCCCAAGCATGCTAAAATCCATCTGATAATAAAAATCAATCTAGTTGCTAATTATTTTTCTGTCATTCCCATACCATGTGTACTTCCTTCCTCCCATTGGCGGTTCTGCTAAGTCTCTTTCCTCTATAAAATTGTTGAAAAGGTTTGTTTCCTCTATCCTATGATTGTTTGTAACACCCTTCCATTCTTCCTCATAGGTAATAGAATTAAAGTCCCTCATTGTACACTAAAACTTCTCCCCACGCTCCTCTTATACCATTATAATTTATCCTAACATAGCCTATTTACCACAATATCACATGAGCATATACATTCATCATTATCGTAATATCATCTTTCCCACTCCACTTACCAGCTACCCCTATAAACGAACTTCCCTTCAAGCAATCTATCTTTGTGATTTTTTTTACGGTGTAGTCCCACAACATTCAATAACTAAATAAAAGATATTTTTCATTTAAAATAATGAGTAAATTAATTATAGCCTTTCCTAATCAAACCTGCGAAATTAATTTTTTTATATTTTTTATTTAAGATTCTCTTTGGATATAAAAAAATATTAAATGTAAGAAAATAGAATTCACTTACTTAAATGTTCTTGAAAAAAAAATTCATGATAGACAGCAGTAATAAGCTAGATATAAACACTATACTAATTAAGTATTACAAGTGCTATGGTTATAACAGAGTTGCATTATTGTATAAAAATTAATCAATAAAATAAGTAATTTTAATTAATTTTCATTTGAATATGATTTATTTAATTATAATAAAAAATATTTATTTACAAAACATATGATCCATGTGAAAGAATAATATTATTACATGACAATATCATTTATTTGTAATTTTTTCACACCAATATTGTAGCATTATTAATTAATTTTATTTAATTTTTTTATTATAAATATTTTAATATAAAAAATTATAAAATAATATAGAAATTAATCGTGTTAAATAGTTTGGTTTCTTGCATAATAGTTACCACTACACTTAGAAAATATATAATATAGATAAATGGTAGAATTAGAGAAGTGTACACTTACAATTAAAGTATAGTTATATCAATTATGTAAATATAAATATAAGATAATGTTAAACAAAATGTTTTTACTAAAATGTTTTTACTAAGTCAAAGAGTTGTATTTCTGATTGATTAATTTTGTAATTATCTACTTGTGATTTTGTCACATATAAATTTTTTTATCCCTCTTCAATAGTGTATTTTATGAGGACCAAACTTAGGTCCTTCTCCGTAAACTCGGAATTTGTTGCTAATTGAACTACACCCATTGAGTTAGACTTGTATTTCTAATACATAATTGTTTGAATTTATATTTTTTTAAAAAACAATATATAAAATCAAGTTAGATTTATCAAAATAACCCAGAGTATATGACCAAAATTTATTATTGGTCCAATAGGGAATCTAGAAGGAAGGGTTGAATAGATTCCAAAAATATTTTTTACAAACTTTTTATTCAAAAAGTAATATAAGAGTTTTAAAAAATATCCATTTTTGAGAAATTTTCAAATCTACCTTTAGTGTTTTCACAAATGGGTTTTCAAATAAAGCTTGAAACAATATGTGAGATTCAATTCTTTTTAAGATTTGTGCAACAAACTTGACCTATATTAATTCCTTCAATAATAGTTTTCAATTACACTTAGTTAAAACATAATACAAATTCCAATTGTTAATCTTTTTTAGCAAAGATAATGGGTAATGAAAGTATAATATAAGATTCAATGCCTCAATTAAAGTTTCCACAACCCAATTCCAAATTCAGTTATATGAATACACAAATCCATTTTGTTGCATAAAAGATTCAAATAAAGTTGCAACTGTAAAAACCCACTTGCAAAACAATCAATAAATCAATTAATCACAAAGAGTTCAGGGAAAGAGATAATTTCCACATTTGTTTATACTGGTTCGATCAACCTGACTTACATCTAGTTTTCAGACTTAGCCTTCCGTTAATTTGTTTTTCACTAAAAATTCAATACATGCACATCACATATACAAATTTTTACCTAGAAAGATTCAAAAAACACAACAAAAGAGGCTTCCTCTTGCACCCCACAAGAGTTTACTAAACCGTGACACCCCTCCATTCACAATGCCTCACTCATAACACCCTATTGCAAGATTTCACAATAACCTCAAGAATCCTTCAAGAGATTATCAAGAATTTGTGCAAAAAGACAAAGAAAAAGGTATATAACAATATTACATGATTTGTGATGAGTCCTAACCAATAGAAATCAAAATCACAATTCTTTTTCCCTTTGATTAATCAATTCTTGGTGCTTCAAATCATCAAATTCTCGGTTTTCTTCTTGTATAAAATGGGTATTTCAAGTTAGGAATAAGCAAACTTTCCTTTTGGACCTTTTAAAACTTGTAGAAAATGCTTTTATATGAGTTATGCAGTAGGATAATCAATTAGTGAGTTGATTACCTGATTAACTACTTTAGAACTGGCCTAGAAAGCTTGGTCTCGGGTTTAATCGATTGCTATTTTCAGGTAATTGATTACTCTCGAGAGTAGGAAAAGAATACTCAAATTTCATGAACGGGTAATCGATTACTCAAAAATGGTAATCGATTACTTTACTGCAAAATCCAGTTTTGATTTTTAAACACTTCCCAGCCTATGTCATTTATCCCTTTTCTACTTAAACATATTCTCATGTCTATCTAAACATATAATACAAGTACCACACCTATCAAACGTGTTTGGTACCACAAATATGAATTGAACTAATACTCCAAACCAAAACTTCATACTTCTTCAAAACTAAAACTTCATACTTCCAAAAAAGACTTGATAGCTTCATCATGTTTTCCAATCCTTCAATTCCAACAAAATTTATCTTAAAAAGACACTACCACTAGGTTTAACTTTTAAAATTCAACTCCTTAAAAGTTCTTGTGGAAAAGGTCGATTGGATGGGACAAAACGAGTCACTTAATACTCATAATATAAATATATATTTTAATTTAGAATTTTATGTTTTAATATATATATATATATATATATATATATTCACAGGTACCTTTTAAAAGATTTATAAGAGTTATAAGATGCACAATTATTAAAAATTAGAAAGAATAGAGAAGAGAGAAGTTATGATTTTGAATATCTCCATTGAAAAAATTAATAGACTAATTGATCAATAATATTTGTCTATAGAAAAAATTTATAAACAAAAATGTAAATACACATTTGAAAAATACTCAGATAGATATAGGTGTGTGACAAAGGATCTATCAACTTGATACTTACCTTATTATTGATTTGAAAGATCACCTTTGTTTTAGTGTTATTGTGATACATCCATGTCACATTTGAGTTTAAAAAATATTGATAATTTTGGAAAAGAATTATTTCTTCATAAAAAAAGAAGAAATAAAAAAATATATACAAGAAATCGTAACCTCATAAGTAGGGGTGTTCACGGATCTATGTTTATTCGAAAAATTCTATAATGTAATTAAATCAAATTCGATTTGTAAATTGATCCAAATGTAATCATATAAAATTCAATCTAATCCAATCAAATCCAACTTTAATCGAATCGGTTCACGAATTTGAACTTTGATTATCTATGAGATTCTTAATATTTATTACTTTTATATATATATATATATGTTTATATAGTCAATAAGGTATAAATAGTAATAAATGCAACAAAACAAAAAAATATGTGTTCAACTTTGTATTAAATTATTTTATAGATTTGTTTGAGTTAGATGTAAGTAAGGGTACAAGTATTGAACCTAGATTCAACACAACCAATACTTTAGCAAAAGTTTTAGCTCGTCAAATTAGGGGGGTTATCCAGATGGACATCTGGAAAAATCAATCAATGTTTGTTTAAGGCAAACATATCTTGGATGGAATTCTGATAGTTAATGAGGTGGTGGATGACGTGAAAAAGACAAATAAGGAGTTAGTTTGTATAAAGGGATTTTGAAAAGGCATATGATTTTGTTCATTGGAAGGCAAAGATGAGTTTTGGATAAAAATGGATTCGGTGAATTCAAGAATGTATGAGATCGACATCAATCTCGGTCCCATTGAATGGCAGTCTGATAGAGCACAAATTTTCTACTCTACCAACACCGACAAGTGCATCAGTCGTATCGTAGTATCTAATAGGTATCAGGTTGATCCCACGGGGATTGGATTAATCCTCAAAATTCTAATAATAATTACTTGCAAATAATAGGAAAATTAATTAAAAATATCTACTATTGCAGAAAGTAAAATGCATAAAAGTAAGTTAAAATAAATACAATGAAAAGCTTGGTAGGGTTATGATTCCACTCTACCATCCTTCTAAAGCATAAATACTTTATCAAATCCGCTTTCATCACTCACGCTCCTATCACTCATAAAAATACTCTTTCTTCAGTTCCTTAAGAGTCAAAGACCAAGCTATTTGGGCTTTATATTATGGATTCCTCACATAATCTAGAGTCAAATAACCCACATTAAGAATAGGAGTTCAAGATAGCCAATGACTTTTACTCTCTACCAAGACATAAATCTTATTATGAGATTTTCTCATTTTGAAAGCACAATTTCTTTCTTGAGTTCATTCGACAAAAGAAATCCACAAAATATATATCAATCAAATGCCAAGTAAAGGAAAGCTTTAACACTGAATAATAAACTTAGATTAATAAAGTAAAAATACAATAGAGTTTAGGACAAAGTTATATCAAAACCTCAACCAAAAGGATCTAGTGGTCCATGGAGGTGGAGAGCTTGATCAAAGGCATGGAGGTGCAAAAATGTATTGAAATGGAGATAGAAATGGGTGCCGAATGGTGGCTAAGACGAAGAAAACCCTAGACGTTACCGCTTCTCCCGTTATGCTCGTGCTTCACGTCTTATTTTCTATTTATATGTCCTTCTTAGCACATCGGTGTTAGGTGCCAAACAGGGTAAATTAACCCTTCTCGGATTCACAAGCGTTGGGCGTCAACTTTGCCTTCACTAGGTGCTCGGCGACCACTCCTTGACCTTTGGATGCTAGTTCCAGACTTAAGAATTTCCACTTCTTCTTAAACCATTCTTCCACATCTTGACTCAAATAGTATAAATATGAAAGTGTGTGTTACTAATATGAGATTTTGAAGTTCTTTTTTATTATTAATGCGGTTATGATACATGTAATCACACCGGAAAACATATCTTGTATTGTAATAGTGTATCTATTACTAAAATACCTTTTGCACCTTTTGCTTATATAAAAAAAAACACAACCAATACTTTTAAAGGTTATGAATTATATTTTTTATTTTTAATTTAAAATTTACAATTTTATACTAGTTTGTAAATAATTTATAACATTCAGTTTAATTTAATATTGTATTTGCGTTTGAAAATAAATTAGAAAAGATATTAGTAGTTTAGTTTCATTTTTTTTTAGAAATTACTGTTTATCTTTTACAAATTACTTAATATACGTTATTTTGAAAAAAATCAATGTACGTTGAATATTTATTTACAAATTTTTATATTTAATATTTTATTTCATCTATTTTATAAAAGACAATAAATTATTTATTTTTATTAGAGTTTAACATTATATAATATCTGTTTTTCACTTTTTATTATTTGTGATATGAATTGATCCTTCTTTGTTGAATTAGATAGGATTAATTTTTGTTTTAAAATTCAATCTGATACAATTTTTTAAACGGATGGAATAGAATTTTAAGTTAAATTAAGTTTGAAGTAGTGAATGAGTGAATGGGGTGTGGGTCACCTACTACTACATAAAAAGATGTTGCTCACCTAACTCAAACAAAAACTCAACTTTCATAAATTTACGCACCATCCAACTACAATGCCAACCACTCCAAATTCCATACAACGTTTTTTAAATTGCATTTCTCCACCTCCCCGTCACTGGAAAAACACCTGTTGCACCAGACTCAAATATCATTTTAATGTTTCAAAATTTTACACGCTAACACTTCAATTTTTAAACAAAATTTCACGTAAATTACCTTTCAAGGATTTTTTTTTTTCGCAAACTGATCTTCTAAAATGTCTTAAATAGCATTTTTATTTTTTCAAAAAAATTATTTAAATAGTATTTTAAGAATTAATTTGCATAAACATAAAAATATTATAAATTAGTTTGCTTGAATTTGTTGTAAGATAGAACATGTGAAGATGCACATTTATAATTGTGAAATAAGTCATAAAATGTTTATAAAGGTAAAACAGTCCTAAAACTTGCATATCAAAATGTTTTATTTCCATTATATATTATAATATTATATATTATAAATCATAAATTATTGATAATAGAACAATTATGGATGTTAGATATAAAAGTTTTTAAGTAATTTTATTATTAAGATTATAAGTTTTCGATTTTCAAATTTGTATATTTTATTTTTCTATGTTTATATCTTATTTTGTATATAATGTAATTTATCATTATCTTTATTCAATTTAATTTAATTGTTTTTTTTTAGTTTTACAATATGCCACTGTATAATTAG
This sequence comes from Psophocarpus tetragonolobus, assembly GCA_037954015.1. Lineage (NCBI taxonomy): Eukaryota > Viridiplantae > Streptophyta > Magnoliopsida > Fabales > Fabaceae > Psophocarpus > Psophocarpus tetragonolobus. The sequence continues at coordinate 36,001,361 of CM075695.1, forward strand.
AAGATATATATTTTTTTAGATTTTAATTAGCATGTACAGTCTGTTTGTGTAAAAACAGTATAAAACTCTTTTAAACTATCGGTGAATACTAATTAAAAATAAACTAAAAACTTAAATCAAATTTACTATTGGAAAAAAATTATATAAGAACTCTTTAATTCTATTTATCACTAGCAAATTAAAAAAAATGTTCTAAGACATATACGAGTCTGATATTGTGGATTTTTTTTTTTTTTGTAAAACACAAATATTATTCAAGATTAAAAGAGTTACATGTCATAAGATATGATAGTGATAAAAAAGTTACAACAGTTTAGCAGGATACACTTGAGATCCCCATTACAATTAAAACTTGACCCACAATCAATTTCAACCCATAAGTCCCCAAGGTAGAAACCAGAAAATCATCAGGACTTTAACACAAGGACAAAATTCTGACCCTACACTCCCCACAAAACTTGATTACCAAACTGCCCTAAACTATCACCCTATTCATGCACATAATTAGTTGGGAAACCCATTCAGAAAACAATACTGCTGAAACCTTATAGAGCCCTTTAATCCATAGCCAAGATTGTTGCATGGCCAAATGTCATACCTCTTTCCCCTCGGAAGATCTTGCCATTAAAGAATATATCATTCCTTGCCAATCAAATACCTCACAACACTGACATCCAACTAATACTCAGAATATGACTGACTTTCACACTAGCTGAGTTACATATTCCCTGCAACTGCCAGAAATTTATTTCACAATTCACTGGCAGTGCGACCTTAAAGCCTGGCCACTTATAGCACATCATCCAAACAGAGTAGGTACATGAGTAGGAGAAAAGCAAATGAGGTACCGTTTCTGGATGCCCTCTACAGAGATGACACAAAGACTCAGCCAAAGGAAGAATGTTCTTCTTTGCCAATTCAACTTTTATGAAAAATTTGTTCAAAGCCACCTTCCAGGAGAACGTCAGCACCTTGGATGAAGCCTTTTCATAACCTGCTAAAAAAGACAGAAGTGTTATTCTAATCTCCCTTTTTATTAACCTATATGCTTCCGTTACCAAGTAGGTCTTAAATATCCCCGGGCTCACTCCCCACATGTACGAGTCTCATATTGTGGATGCTCCTTGAGTCTTAGTTGACCACTTCGAAACATTATCATCAATTTCTTATAGTTAAAATATTATAATTATTACTTAGTAATATTTTATTAAAATTTTTTAAAGAATTTGAGTTTAATTAATATATACGGTTAGTGTAAAAATTTTACAAACATTTAATCACTAATTTATGATAACTTTATTGACTTTACCCCTTAATATTTTAAAAGTTGTATAAACAAAGAATTATAATTGAACATTAATGGAAAATTTTTTACTAACTAGTTAAGGATATAAAAAAGAAAATATTTATTAATTATCATATATGAGTGTAACTCAAAATTTTACGTTAACATAATTTTATGCGTTTTAATAAAATATTTTTTCTTCATTACTCGTTAGCAAATATTTTAAGATATTCGTTCCATTCCATTTTCTTGGTTTAAAATAAAAGAGAGCAAAATTTGGAATCTTCAATATAATTCTACAATTCATTGTTATATTGTTTTACCATCAAATACGTAACAAAAACTATTACTTCATTGTGTATTTATATGTACTAATGTATATCCCTTTAATTGCATCAGACAGTAGTAGGCGTCAAGCTTCAAATTATTAGAGTAATTAGCATCGTCATATAATTAAAACTAAAAATAATTAGAGTAATGAGGAACGTCAATTAAATAATTAGACTCAAAGTAATTAAAGTAATTAATGTCATATAATTAGATCAAAGTAATTAGAGTAATTTGCAAAACAAAATTAAGAGAAGGTTTCGTAATAAATTTTATATTTTATTTATTTTTATATTTTATCATATAAAATTTTAATAAAATGTAAAAAAATTATATTATAAATAAATTATATTATTAAAATATAAAATTTTATAAATATAATATAAATATTATATATACATTTTCTAATTAAAATAATAAAATATAAAATTTATAAATATAAAATTTTATTATGAGAAGGTTTTCTGTAATAAAATTTTATATTTTATTTATTTTATATGTTAAAATATAAAATTTTAATAAAATTTTAAAAATTATGTTATAAATAAATTATATTATTAAAATATAAAATTTTATAAAGATAATGTAAATAGTTAAATAAATTTTTTAATTAATTTTTTCTTTATTCGAAAGCTTATTTTATATAATAAGTTATTTTATTTTGAAATGTGAGTGAGTGAGGTTAATTTATTAGAGTAGGTATTGTGAGAGATAAGGTTAATTTATTATGATAGGTATTAGGATAGATAATTAGGTTAAAGGGTATTTTTGAGTTTTTAAAAAATTATTAAAATTGGTAAGTGTTAAATAAAAAAGAAGTAGGTGTGAAATATATAAGAAAATGGGAAAAGGGCTTTCATTGCTTTTATAGATCACTAATTGAAGACTTAGAATAATATCATAAAATATTTTTTTATATAACTAAAAGTGCAATACTATTCTATTAAGAATTTTAAATGATATAAATAAGTCAGATTTTATTTAATTAAAACTATTAATATTTTTTTTAAAGCATAACAAAATGTTATGATATTTGATTAAGATTTTTTATAATATAAAATATATATTAGTTTTGACACATTATTTTTTAAAATGGATTCATAGATTTTGTGTCTTTTTAGTAAAATGTATAAATATCACTTGCGTCCAACAATTTCACCTTCCGCTTTAAGAATTTCCAGACTCTCTTTCAATTTGGTTATCCCCACTTATGTGAGACTTTTCTTTCTCCCATTAGATATAATTTTCTATTTCTTTATTGAAGGTTAGAATATACATTCATTTATAATATATTAGGGTTTAGTTTAGTTGCTGAGTAAGCTATGTTGTGAACTCCCTGACACTAGTGTTTAATTTATATAAAGACAAAAAATATAATAATATTTCATAAATTTTTAAAAATGAATTTTGTTTAGATGAATTTCCAGTTGATCTGCAAATATTCTTTCCATATTAAACCCAAGAGCATAACTTTGAACCTATATTTTAAACCTAAGGGCATAAACGAGAAGATAAAATAAAATGCCTGGAGGATTATTATAAGAGATATGAAAAATATAATTAATTAATCATTAAAAGATTGAAAAAAATATGTTGATCTAACTTTTTTATTTTACAATTTTTTATAATTTTCATCCTTAATTATAAAACGGGATTATCAAATTATGCGAGTAAATTTATATGTTGATATTAAATTTGTAATGTTTCTTTTTTCTAAGTTTACTCTCCACAACCACAATAGTAATGAAGTAAGGAAATGTTAATTAATACCTGGAGAAAGAAAACATTCTTGAAAAAACAGTAAGGTTGAGTTGTATAAGTTAAGGATACCATCTTCTAAATATTGTATAGGAGGATAGAAATATTTTAAATTGATGTCTCAATTTTTATTTCAATCAATCAATAAATGTATTATTATTTAATGAGTTATATAAAATATAAAAAATTATAAAAAAAAATATTAAATGTTTATTGATAGTAGAGAATAGGAAATAAGATACCAAGGTCTAACAGATGATTTTTATACAAGATGTACATGCCAAGTTGGTTTCTTATAATTTTATTTTTTTTTGTGAAATCTTAGAATTAAAATTCTATTTGAACAAAAATCAATTAATTATATCAATAATTTTATTTAAAATATAATCAATTAAAAAATATGTCAATATTAATTTATTAACCTTTTCAACTATTAAAACAAAATTATGTATGCATATCTTAAAATAAACACAAAAAATTATTTAATATTCTTTATTATACCCATATCTTGAACTTTAACAATTAAAAATAACCTACAGGATATTCTAATAAAAAAAAATTAATACAAAACATTTATTTCTAAAAGGAAACCGACAAATCTTGACACCCTTTCTTATAATTGTAAACAGACAATATTACCTTTTTTTTCATTATCTCTTATAATTTTATATTTTCTAAAAAATTATGGAATCTTTCATTAGTCTTCTCAAATCTTTTAAATTATTTCTTTATAAATTGAAACTACAAATTTTAATAATAAAGTTCTATTAAAAAATAAAATTAATTGCAACATTTTAAATCATCTTTCAAAATTTTAAAAATATTGAAATAATTTTTAAAATCTCAATGTAATAACCTCCGTAAAACTTAGCTAAGCAATGAGATGTAAAAAAATATATATGAAAAACTAAATTCAGCAATACTGAGACTTCAAAATGTCACTGTCAGTGCAAATTAGTATTGTGGTAAGAAAATATAAAAAATATAGTAAAAAATATATGCAAGATATAAACAAATATTAATTAATAAATTATTTGATTTTGATTAAATTATTTTAATTTTATATTTATTGAAAAAATTTATTTTTTATAAATCAGATTACACATTAAATTAATGACTAATAAAATAATTAATCATATATATTGTTTATATTATAAATCGAATAAGTAAAATTAAGGGTGGGTCGGGTCTATTTGGTTTAACATGAATGAACCTGTCCTTTAAAATTTTTCACTTGTTTTTTATTGCTTATTCTTGTGGCTTGCCAATTTTCGGGTTGGGTGAGTTACTGGTCGAGTTAGGCGAATTTGCACGGTTTAGACTTTGATTTATCAAAATTTTTTATTTTTTATCTTTTTGTAAAAGTTATAAACTTTCAAACAAAAATTGGTTTATAAAAATAAAAAAAAAATCTCATAATCTTAAACAATGTTTTAGACTAAAAAAAATACATTTATATATATTTCGATTAAAAAATATCAATGTTAAACAATTAATGTTTTTACAGTTGGTTGAAAAAAACACAAAAAGAATATATCAAATACATGCTTTTCTATGAGTACAATTAGTTGAATGATATTAATTATTTAAGAAGATAAAAATCAAGAAAATTATTATTAATTATAAAACATATATATATATATATATATATATATATATATATAAATATATAAAATAGGTGGTCCAGGTGGGTATAAGTGGGTTGTAAAAATCAAACTTACACACCCCTTGTTGCAACCATACGTTAACACGTTTTAACCCATTACCCTGTTCTCAACTAATCGAATATCAATTTTTTTTAATGAGTTTGTCAGGTTAGGTTAGGTTACAGTTTTCTGCCCATCCTAAACACAGGTGAACACCAAAGATATAGTTGAATGATATTAATTATTTAAGAAGATAAAAATCAAGAAAATTATTATTAATTATAAAACTGATATATATATATATATGTGTATATATATATATATATATATATATATATAAAATAGGTGGTCCAGGTGGGTATCAGTGGGTTGTAAAAATCAAACTTACACCCCTTGTTGCAACCATATGTTAACCCGTTTTAACCTCTTACCCTGTTCAAAACCGACCGAATATCAATTTTTTTTTAGTGAGTTTGTCAGGTTGGGTTAGGTTACATTTTTCTGCCCATCCTAGGTAAAATGGTTTAAAAGTTGAGGTGATAAAAAAAATTGGGTTAAATAAGTCTTTTGTCTCTAAAGTTTCACCAAAAATAACTTTTAGTCCTTGAAATTCCAAAATTTTTTTTAATCCTTGAAATTTATTTGTTTTTGTATTAACCTTGTTCATGTATAAGTTCCAATATATTTGGTTGTGACAAATGTGAAATTGAAGATCAAGAGGTTTAGAGTTGAAGAGGAGAGTGATTCACGAGTAGCAATTTTTTAACCTTGTTAACAGGAGAAAAAAACTAAAAATGAATCAAAAACTAAAAAAAATATTGTAAATTTTAATGACTAAAAGTGATTTGTGGTAAAACTTTAAAATAAAAAATTTCTTAAAGGCAAAAAAGTTTTTAAATTACTTTCTCACATCATCTATCCACATAAGTGTTCCATTTCCATCATTCTTTCAAAAATGAACATGCGAAATTAAAATTAATTAATTTTTAGGATTTATTTTGAAAGAGCATAATCTAAATAACCTCAGAAACGAAGTTGTGAACTTGAAAATATATTTATAAAAAAACTAGCAAAAACGCAGGCACGATAGTGCCGATGTATTCGCATTTCTATTTTAATATATTATAACAATTTTAAGGTTTTAATATTTTTTGTAAATTTTTATATTTTGAAAGATAAATTATTATGTGACATGTTTTGAAATATATTTTGTTAATTTTATATTTTTTCTTTATGATAATATGATAAAAATATGTTAGATCATTAATAGATATGTCAAATATGCAATGAATATGAAAAAATGGAAAGAGAAAAGAGTTTGAATAGAAGTCAAAATATTGTCGCACATGTACATTTGCATGTTTATTAAGAATATTTATCATGAAATGTATACATATATTAATCATGTTTAAGAAATATTTATTATTTATAAGGTAGAAATTATGAAAATGTGCATATATTAATAAGGAGAAGTTCTATTTGTAAAAGTGTGAACAATCATAAAATGTTTAGAAGATAAAAAAGTCATAAAAATATGGACACCAAAGGTCATATTCCCATTATATGATATATAATAAATATAATATCATATATTATAAATTATAGATATAGTTGGACAATTATGTATGTTGATTATCAATATTTTAAAGTAACTTTATGGTCATTTATTTTTTAATTTTAAATATGTATAAGGGTAGAATAGGTATTTTGAAAAGTTGACGTCAAAAGGGGTATTTCTTTTATTGATAACTAGCGAAAACACAGGTGTTGTCGCACCTGTATATTCACATTTCTATTTTAATATGTTATAACAACTGTAGGGTTTTAATTTAATATCTTTTGTAAATTTTTATATTTTGAATATAAATTGTTATGCGACATGTTTTGAAATAACATGATAAAAACATGTCAGATCATCAATGGATATGTCAAATATGCAATAAATATGAAAAAATGGAAAAAATGAGAGTTTGAATAGAACTAAAAATATTGTTGCACCCGTGTATTTGCATGTTTATTAAAAATATTGATCATAAAATGTGCACATATATTAATAGGGAGAAGTTATATTTGTGAAAGTGAAAATAATCATAAAATGCTTAGAAGGTAAAATAGTCATAAAATGTGAACACCAAAAGGTCATATTCCCATTATATAATATATAGTATATATATAGTATATAATATAATATCATATATTATACATTATAGATATAATTGGACAATTATGTATGTTTTATATCAATATTTTAAAGTAATTTTTTGCTAAAGTTATAAGGTTGGTCTAGTGTTAAAATATATTTTTAGGAAATAAGAGGTTATGGGTTCAAATCCCTATTATAACAAATTAGTTTATTTTTTTAATTTTAAAATAAGTGTAAGGGTAGAATAGGTATTTTGAAAAGTAGACATCAAAAGGGGGTATTCCCTTTATTAATAGTATAGATATAGAAGTATAGGTATAGTATATAATATATAGTATATAATATAATCATATATTATAAATTATAGATATAATTGGACAATTATGTATGTTGGATTTCAATATTTTAAAGTATTTTTTTGTTTAAAGTTATAAGGTTTGTCTAGTGGTAAAGTTTACATTTTGGGAGTGAGAGGTTGTGGATTTGAGTCTCTCTCATGACAAAATAATTTATTTTTAAATTTTAAAATAGATGTAAGGGTAGAATAAGTATTTTGAAAAGTGGACATCAAAAGGAAATATTCACTTTATTAATCGTATATACAATGTAATTTATTTTTTAATTTTAAAATAGGTATAAGGATAGAATATGTATTTTGAAAAGTGAACATTAAAAGGAAGTATTCCCTTTGTTAATAGTATAAATTTATAAACCGCACATATAGTTGGACAATTATGTATGTTGAATATTAATATTTGAAAGTAATTTTTTTCTTAAAGTTATAAGGTTGGGCTATGGTAAAGTTTACATTTGGGGAGTGAGAGATTGTGGGTTTAAGTCCTTCTTATGACAAAGTAATTTTTTTAAATTTTAAAATAGGTGTAAGGGTAGAATAAGTATTTTAAAAAAAATAAACGTCAAAAGAGAGTATTTACTTTATTAATAGTATAGATATATAGTATATAATAAGACTTTAATTAGTATACACTGTCAGTATAAAGATTTTTACACTGACAGTAAATCACAACCCTTCATTCATGGTAGATTTGTTGACTTTACTCATTACTATTTTAAAAGTCACACAAATAAAAAGTCATGATTGAAAATGTCAGTGTAAAAATCTTTTACACTGACGTGTATACCAATTAAACTCATAATATAATATCGTATATTATAAATTATAAATATAGTTTGGACAACTATGTATACTGGATATCAATATTTTAAAGTAATTTTTTTGCTTAAAGTTATAAGGTTAATCTAGTGGTAAAATTTACATTTGGCGAGTGGGAAATTGTTGGTTTGAGTTTGTTGGATTGAGTCCCTCTAGGGTATTTCCTTTATTAATGTTATAGATAACACATTATCTATAATCCTGAAATTATGAATTATATTTATTAAAATTATAAAATATTTTCTTCTCATAACAATTTTTTTAACAATAAATATACAAATAATATTAAATAATATTATCGAATCTAATATTTCTCAATAATTCTACAATGAAAAATTATTTTACCTAAAATTGAGAAAAGGTTTACTTCTTATTTTAGTCATCTTTATTATCATAAAAGATTTCATTTTAATTAAAAATATTATTAACTTAATTATTTAATTAAACAGTAATATAATAATGAAATTGGTTTCATCCCTAACAATTGTTTGGTAATCAATTTTGCAAATATATATATATATATATATATTCATAAACTGTATACATATCACGATTAAATAACTAAAAAACAAATTTGAATATATTTTAAATTTGCTTCTAAAATTAAAATTTTACACGCATTCACACATGAAAATTTAAAAGGGGGGAATTGAGTGAATAAGCAATCCCAATCATGTTGTACATACTGAAAGAACTTGAAATAATTTCTTTAATTAAAATTGAATTGAATAGAATATATCTAAGTAAACACGTTAGAATCAAACACAATTAAAAAAGGTAATTAACTAAGTTATTTTTCTATTTTAAAAACCTAAAATTTATTCTATAAATAAGAATGATTTAATTGAGTACCTCATAGTCCCTCAAGTTCTTGTAATAGTCGTTCTAATTATTTTTATTTACAGAGAAAACAGCATGGCTTTTGCAAAAATCACAGTTGCAGTGATTCTATCGTTGTTCATGGTAGCAGCAATAGCAAGTAATGGTGTTACCAAGGTGGGACTCTAAAACATGCAATGATATATACATATCTTACATTTAATAAAATAGCATAATGATGATTTATATTCTAAAGCATGTGCATTTTTATAATTTTGTTGGCGTTGCAGGGTAACACTGAATTTGATCTAATGGGAGAACGTGCAGAGGAGGGTTCATCACTAACCTATGACTATGAGACAAGCGAAGCCTCTATTACAGTGCATTTACTGCTTCCTGTTGGCATTTTCTGTGTTCTTCTGTTTTTTGGTACCGAATTTCTAATGTTTGGGGTTCCTATTTTGTTTGTTGTTGCTCTATATGTTCTCTATTTAGGAATTAGGTAGTGGATTCCATTATCATAAGTCGCTTATAAATCTTGATAGTCTGTGACTTCTTAGAGACAATAGATTTTTTTTACAAGGTTAGAGACAATAGGTGAGATCTTCTTCTATATGATTATTTTAATTTTAATTCAATACTTATATTTAAGAAATAAATACACTTAACTTTATTGAGAATTATATGTTTTTACCCTTTCACGAAATTTGTTAACTCGTCACATATTCGTAACAATTTTTCGTCCAATATAACATTACTATATGTTTTATTACATCTAATGAATAATATATTCTTAAACAAAATTTTTATGTGTGTAATAGTTTTAATATTTGCACCTTTACCTATAAGGTATTTAAGTGTACATATACGTACCTCTTACCCACACTTTTTTTTTTTCATTGGAAATTACCTTCACTATAATTAGCTATGAAGATTAACAAGCATATTAATTAAAAAATACGTTTGCAATTAGCTTTTCAATAATCCAAAATCAGGTTGAAAGTGGAAATGTGTAATGTTTTCGTGGAAAGAAGGCAAAAACTTAATACTTTTAAATGAATTGGTAAAAATTAAACCAATATGATATGAAACATGGAATTTATCACAAATACAGATTATGATACAAATATTTTTATACAACCAATGTTTAAAACATACAGCACGAAAATATTTCTTATATACATATAAATATAGACATAAAATAAAATGTAAGTATCATAATAAATAATGTAAATCAATTATATAATTGTCTTATTTAAAAAAAAATTCTTTGTTTTTTTATTACATATCGAGAATTTTTTTTTAATAAATCACATGTTTCTATCTATATGGAAGTCTCAATTTAAATATTTAAGTTGTGTAAAGATATAAATTTAAGTATCTAATTAACAAAAATATTTTTAATTAAACTTAACTAGAAGTATCTAACATACGTACAAAATTTTGAAGTAACATTTTGAAAGAGAGATGTCCTAGGCAATATATAAAATTAAATTTTATAATTGTCAGTATTATAAAATAAAATTTGTTCAAGAATTACCTTATGTCAACTAAATGGTGATTGATGGCCACGTCAAGGCTCGATAATAATTATATATGTTTTTATCTACCTCTCTTTTTGTAAGATAGTGCACTGTTTTTAACTAAATTACGTAATTTGTGAATGTAACTCAAATTTCAACAAATAGGAAGTGGCTTTCATATCAATATATGATCTTTTTTTATAATTATTAAATATTCAATTTTTTTATTTAATTTATTAAATATTTAATTTATTAAATATTTCACCCCTTACCTATCGTTCCCTTTTCCCTTGCATTTCTCTATAGAATCTCACTTGAAGACTTGCAAAATGTTTGTGGTGAAATTCATTGATTAAAATAATAAAATAAATTTTTTCATGTTCTTGAGCCTTTCAATCTGAAACAACTTTTACCATATTCATTTGCGAGGTATCCCAGCCTCAAGATGTATTATTCGTCTATCTTTCTATTTTCAGATAATAATATAGGCTATTCCATATGAATACTCTACTCTCTAACTGTCATTACCACTTGATGTCTCCATCTATTTTATTCTCTTAAAATGGGATCATCTTTTATCTTTCTTTAACGTTATACTCCGTTTCCTTAATCATTAATATTTTAATAAAGATAACCTATTAAAATATTACTTTATTTCCTTGATCCCACCACAAAACAACAAGGAAATCAATAGAAAAAAAAAAGTTTTAAAATTATTTATACATTCCATGGTCCTTGTTGCATCTCAATTTGATAATAAAAAAAATGTTTTAAAATTATTTAAACATTCCATGATCCATGTCGAATCTCGTAGGTTATGTTTTATCACTTGAACATGTTTTTTTTTGTCAAGTACAACATTTTCAAGCTTGTCATTCCTAAAACAAGATTACCTTAAATTGTACCATTTAATATGACAACCTCAAGGTACTCAATTTACTTGCACAATCGACATACAGTATACACTAGATGACCAAAAAGAATTAGAACAGTTTGAATTACAGTATTTCAAAAACCAATAAAAACATATAGAATAGAACAATCGTATTTATCTGTTTTTAAGGATCAAGAAAAATAGATGGTGAACGGGTGATATCTGTCTGCAAATGTGTGGCTTTCTGTTTCATCCGGACCAACACCAAGTAGAACAATTAAACAAACTCTACCCCGTATTGAAATTAAATTACGAGGCATAAGAGGAGGAGAGATGTAAGGCAAAAGACGAGGAAAATATTTTAAAGTAAATTTAATTAAAAATATGGAAAGAAAATATATTCATTAATCATGAGTTGTACAAAAAAACATTCAATAATCATGAGAGAGATATTTAGCAAACTTTGAATTGCTAGCCATAACCTTCCATCCTAATGTTCGAACCCGACTTAAAATTTTACTTGGCAAAAAAAAAAAAAAGAAATTGGTGAAGGGGCAGGTGAAAATCAAAGTAAATCTAAAACTCAATTTTCACAAAGCTTCCTTTTGTTTAAGAGTAGTAGAAGAATTGAAATGCATTCACCAAGAACAGGAAATTTCTCCCTGCACCCCTAAATTTCTCCGTGTCCCCGTGGACGTCCATATGACACATTCAAAAAGTCCAAAATAAGAAAATATAACACACCTCAGAAATGGAATGCATGAAAAATTCCAGAGGTGCAGGAGACATTGCCCCAAGAATATTATATAAGAAAGGCCGTTTGCAATAACTTAAAAAAAAAAAGTTGCACAACCATTCACATCAGACCAGACTGGTGGGTTACAATTTACAACATACCAAAAAGTAAGCAAATTTTCAATCTCTGATGAGCCCTTAAGGAAGGATTCTCCGTCGCAGCTTCTTAGTAGAATCGGAAAACACTTGACAATGGCATCGGCATATGTATAGTATAGCCAACAAGCTAGATTATATAAATTACACCATGTAAACATGGTCATCACTTCTCCGTACTAGTACACATGACCTTGACTCATATACATCAGATCCATAAGCATAAGAAAAACATCCCAAGACAGAGAAATGAAGATAGCCAAAGCAATATACAACATTACGTTCAAGTTTCTTAATTAGGCAGCCATAACCGGAACCCGTTTGTGCCCCATAACATGCTGCCGAAGCATATTATAACCATCTCTATAGTGCTCAAGTGAGAAACATAGCTGCCTTATGGCCTCACGTTTCTCCTCTGCTCCTTCTAAGATCACAGCTTTTTGCCTCTCAACCTCTTCCTCAAGTTGCATAGCTTTTGATTTTAGTTCCTCCACTAGTTTGTGCGCCTCCTCCATTCCAGCAATCAGGTGTACGTGTTCCATGTGCAGCTGGTTCAAATGGTTGTTCAGGTGTTCAATCCTACCATCTTTGGAGTTCACCTCTTCCTTGAGTGAACCAACTTCTACATGGAGATTATCTTTCTCTAACTTTAAAGTATCAAGGCTTGTGTTGAGATCTTTTATGCTGTTCCCCCTCTGCACAATGTCTGCCTTTAACAGCTGAATCTCTCCCTTGAGCGCCTCCTCCATCTCTATTTTTTCAGACAGGATCTTTCTGATCTCCTCTTCAAAACAACGGCCTCGACATTCCCATTCTCTGATCTGCTCTTCTAAATGACTCCGTTCCTCAAGCAACTTTGACATTTCAGATTTCAACTGAGCTTTTTCTGGGAAGATTTTCTGCTCAGCATCAGATACTGCTGTTTTCAAATCCCTGATCTCATGGTCACGGTCTGATAGACTAGCCTTTAACCTTGCAAGTCTTTCATTGAGTTTGGTACTCTCTCTTTTCTCACTATTGAATTTGGTTTTCCAAGTAGCAATGTCTTTCCGAGCCAAGTCTAGCTGATCAAGCAACTGCTGAATTTGTTCAGATGATTTATTGACCTCAAATTTCAGTGAAGTAATTTGCGTCTCTGAAGCTTTGAGATTTTCTTTAGTCATTCTTAGCTCCCTCACAAGTGATTCAATCTCACCATTTTGGTCAACCAATTTATTATCCTCACTATCAATGCTTCCTTCAACTTCTATTGTCTTCTGTTCCAGTGCTTCCCCTCCGATGTTGATGTGTTCTTTAGTTGATGACAACTCAAAACCAGCCTCCAAATTTTCTGTATTGAAGAGTCTGTATTTTTCAAGCTCAATCTTCAGTTTAGTAATTTCTTCTTCTGAAAGACTTAACTTCTCATTCATATTCATCAGTTCTTGTTCATATGCATTAATTTTGGTATAAACATCTTCAGTATTCTCATGTCTTGATCCCCTAGACGAAACTTCCCCATTTTCCTCTTCCTGCATCCAAAGCTTTTCTTTCACCTCACGGAGCTCAGTCTCCAACTCCATAATTCTTTTGTTCATTCCCAGATCACTACCATTCTGTGAGAAACCCGAATAATTATTAACTGATGAATCATCAGATTCCTCCTCAGAATCTGTCAAAGTAGAGGACTCATCCCCATCTTTTTGGTATACATCAGAACCATTTCCACTAGACCCAAGAAAGAAATCAAACCCAGCAGCTCGGTTACTAGATTTAAGACGACCCCCCCTCTTTGGAGTTGGAGAGGGTAAAGTAGAGGATGGTTCAGAGCCAGCATCTGAAATACCTGAACCTTGGGATTGGAGATCAGAAGGTATATTCTTCCGTAGCTCTACTGTCACATGATCATAACGTTCAGCTAGAGCCCGGTACCCACGGTAAAACTCCTCAACTAGAGCAACCAATTCAGGCCTCTTCTGGTAATACATTTCAGCTTTTTTGGCAAATGAATCTGCATCTTCTTCTATCAGCTTCAACATTCGTTTTACACTCCTGTCCATCTCTGAGGTTGAATATCATGTTATTTTCTTGGATATAATGATAAGAAAAGATTGACATATAAAGAACAAAATGTAAGCCCCCTCTCCCCCACACACACCAAAGAAAGTGAGGAATTCTTATCCAGCAAATCAGGTGAAAGAAGAAATGGTTATATCACAAATTCAGAATGACAATAATTACTTCACTAGTTTTAATTTGCCCTTGTTTAGACTAAGCAACAAAGATCATAGCCTTCACTATCTAAAACCCATGATCTTAATAACAATTGCAACAGGTTTCCCTTTTTAGCTCACAGCAAAGACTGTAACCTTGGTGGTCTAAGCATATTCTTTGAAGAACCAACTTATTTAAAAGGTGCATGAATGGGGGGAATAAAGGGTTGGAAATTGATATTATGGTTAAATTTGTTTTGGGAATAATGTTACATTCCTGGAAATAAGATAACCAATAATGATATTCCAAAGTATGATATTTTTTAAAACATATTATGTCCATTTTTGGTATGTGGTATCCTTTAAAGCTCCTTACTAGGAATATGAATCCCTCCACAGACAAAAGATTAACAAATTAACAATTAATATTTGCTAATAAAAAAAAGAAAGATATTTATTAAATATATTATTTCCATTTTTTGTATTTGGTATGCTTTAAAACTCCTTAATCCTTACTAAAAACTAACAAATTAACAACTAACATTTGCCGATTAAAAAAAAAAAAAAGAAAGATAATCAGCAGTCCATTCACTGAAACAAAAAGATAATTAACATCCATAGCTATCTTAGAGCAGAATTTGGCTTCTCTAAAATGAGGAGTGTACTTTGGAGGGACTAAGGGAGAAGTGTGAAATTATAACCATGGATTAGAAAATGAATAGCTGAGATTATCATAAATACATATAGATGTATTAGAAACTAATATGAAGCTGCTAAAAATTATTTCGTTGATTTTCCAAACAATTATGATTTCACACTTTCTCTTCTAAAGTGCATCCACTCACTAAAGAGGTTCTAAATCCCTTATAGGACAAAAAATCATTTCAAACTACAATAGAAAACTCCACTTAATGATAGAATCATAGCAGTTGAACTGTTGAAGAGTTATCATTCAAAACACACTTTTTTCCCTAAAGATGTAAAAATATTTTATTTTCTAGCTTCCTGCTGAATACAGAACATTACAACCTAGCAAAAATATTGAAAATAGCATACCAACTAATAAAAGAAGCTTTATGGCTCTCTAGTTGTATGAGTATTTTTGGTACCCTGCCCAGTCGGCGTAAATATCAAATAGCCAGATTTGAAGTCGGTGCAGAATGATGAAAAAACTTTTCATTTAGACAGATAGCGGTACTTTGTGGGCATAGGACAGAAAGACATTCCTACACCACCAATATACCTGGTCCAAAGCACATTGAAAGATATTTTTCCTTTCTTTTTGGAAAGGAGAGGGGTGTTAGGGAGGGGATGTCGCTCCAAGACGTCATCATAACCTAGACTACCAGCTGAATGTTGATCCTGGTTCCAAGCATACATGCATACAATGGGTGGAATTACAGGCACTCCTATTTACCTATTTAAACCCCTATTCTATTTTGTAGCCTAAAAGATTTGGCTTATTTCATATGTCATGCGTCAATTTCTTCAAAAATAATAAAAATTTCAGGCATTGAGAACAAACCTTGCCACTTAACAAACAGAAATTTGATAGAGATAGAGATAGAGATAGAGATAGAGATACAGAGAAATCAAAGAATGAAGACAAACATATAACTATAAGATCATACCTTCAAGATTTTCTGAAAGCCACTTGGAATTCTTGGGACTGATGTGACTATCCCACCACCAAGAGTGGGACTTCCTGGATTCCAACCTCCTCATTTGCTTGCTAGAAGGAACCTGAAATAAGAAAACAACCCACCATTAATGAACCCACGACTATGTATAACCAATAATAAGTGAATTAAGTTCCATAACACTTACCCAATGAGCTGCCATTTGGAAGAGCAAGTTGTCGCTACTAGCTAGCAGGTGAAGCTCTGGTATCAACAAGCAAGCATAGAAGAAGAAAGGAAAAAAGAAATCAGCATTCAAAATTCAAAAGGTCGAATAGTTGGATGGCGTAATGCCTGAAGATAGCTTAAAAAGGTGACAACAAAATATTTATTATGATAGTACTGAGATATGAATGCTGTATATTTATCCCGCAGTGTGGGCTCCACCTAGGTGGGCCTGCACCCTCAGCCCAATGCGAAAAGAGCGAGATGCACACATGACCGCCCGCGACCATGAGCAGCGCGCGGACAAATTTAAAAGCCAAAATAAATAAATGAATAATCAAATAGCCATAACTTTTGACCTTTTATTTTATTTTTATCTCGTGCCTGAAAATCACGGACAACTGGCGGTATCTAAGGTACAGCTATATCCACGCGTCGTGCACCTCTCTTAAACGTGGTAAACTGGTAGTTGCATTTTGCATTTTGCATTGCACACGCAAAAAATAAATTAATCTCTTTCTCTCTCTCTAGATAAATCTTTTATTTTAGAACAAAAAAATAATTTAAGTCATTCAGGATTATTACGCTATTTCTCAGGAATTCGATTTTCAAATGAGTCCAAAAAGTAGTTCGGTGCGACAGGATGTGAAAGAAAACAACAAAACTAGAGTCGCAGTGAACAGAGACAAATACGATAAGCTCTGCCTGGACCAAGATTTCATGTAATCTGAATAATCGCTTCCCTTCCGACAAAATAAATACAAAAACAATCGAAATTCGAAGATGATAATCAGAGAAAATAGTGATGAAATAAGGAAAATAATGACATGAATGGAGAGGAGAGAGTGAGAGAAAGAGATTCTTACATGAGAGAACGCAGCGGTGGATGGGATCTGAGAACTGAGAACAGAGAAAGAGAGAAGAGAGAAGAGAGAAGAGGAGTGGCAAACAGAGATAGTTGGATTTGAAGTGTTTGTGAGCGAAATGCGAAATGCGAAATGCGAAATGTGAAATGTCAAGTGTTAATAATAATAAGGGACTGAGTGGGGACTAAAAAGAAAAGAAAACAAAGTGCCGCGAAAGGAAGGGCTTCTTCCATTTTATTATACTTACGCATACACACACCTATTTCTTGCTAAATATTCAATTCCCCTTCACTTATCAAAACCCTGTTTTATTATTATTTTTTATTTCTTGCCTTTTTATAAATATCCCAATCATGCATTAACTCTTCTTATTCACATCTTGCCGCGTTCAAACATTTTTTTATTTTTTCCAACCATTAAATGTAATTTTTAATTATCATATTGGTGCGAAATATTATTTATTTATTTATAGTTATTTTTACTAAAATACTGAGAACTTAAAAAAATTCTTCTTTTAAGCACTTTTTATTCGTTTGTAGGATCCAAATCTCAAACTATATTCAAGAATCTGGATTCAATTTTACTCGGGTGAACTACATCTATTATGAAATATAAATTTTATATTAATATTTAATTAATCTTTTTATTTATATAATTTTAAATTAATAATTATAAAATTAATAAATTTATCATAAATTAAAGATTATGATTGATTGTTAATATAAAAAATTATACTGATAATTAATTCTAATTAAACTCTGAGAAAATATAAGTTTGAGAAGTGAATATTGCAAAAGTCATATTGCCGTCCATTTCGGCTTTTTTTTTTATTTTTTTATTTCAATACATTTCTCTAAACTCATTCGTTCATGTGGAAAAATGGAGTTTTGGTTTATTTTTTACTTCTTGGAGGTTGGAGGTTGGAATTGGTAATCCATCTTTTTCTTTATTTTCCGATTAGAAAATATGCGTGGTGTCTTTCATGCCTTAAAAATAAAAGTGGGATAAACATTAATTAGGAGTATGAAATATGAACGAATGTTGAAGCTGCCAGGACTGTTCCATTATCTTGGAGCTACCTACCAACCATTACTGAATATGACAATTAATCGAAAATGTAACGAGAAAGTTAGATTAGATTAGATTAGTCATTGGTATGCATAGCATAGGCTTAATCAGAGGTAAAGAAAGAGCGTAAGTGACAGCCATAGGTTTCCAAATTTTCATTTAAGGCTGTATATTTATTATTTAATCGTGACTTTAATTTAACTTTGTGACACTAAAACTGTAAAGATGAAAGTTGTACATAACGGAAAAAAAAGTTATTAGGTGCTAGTTTTTATTACTGTGTAGACCAAAAAAAAAGAATTTTTTTGTTACCTAATAGGGAAGAATTAGTTCCTATCTTTAAACCCATTGCATTTAATTAGGGTGTTTACTATTTGGAATTTTGGTTCCATTTTAGGATAAAAACAAAATTGATTGCGTTCAAGAAATTAATTTTTTTTTCATTAAATTATAAAAAATAATTTTATATTTCAAACAAATCAAATTCATTAATTTTCTAAATTCATAATTTTATATCAAAATATCAATTCTTTCGTATATACCAAATTAAACTATTAAAACAATTCAATTCAATATAATACAAATAATAAGTTCTATGTATTTAAAGTAATTCTTACAAGCAATATAAAATAAATATATAATAATTTATATTTTTGGTTTGATTTAGATTATATTACAGTTTTGAAATAGAAAAATCACGAATCAAATTTATACAAGCAAAATATAAAAATAAGTATATAATAATTTATATTTTTAGTTTAATTAGGGTTAGGTTAAGGTTTTGAAGTGATAAAATTGTGAACCAATCAAGTGAAAAGAATTGAACCAAATTAATTGTTTTAAAATCATGATACACCCTCTATTTAATACAAATCAAACTAAAAAGTTAAAAATTCAATTCCACGATAATTAAATAAATTATTCTAGCTTCCATAGAATAAATTAAAATTGAAATAAATATTTTTTATTTGATTGAGTACATTTCAAATATAATTTTAAAATTGTTAAATTTACTTTTAGATAAACTGTTTTTAAAAAAAAACAACAAATATTTTATTTGACATTTACCAGACACAGCCACGTAATTCAAATTAGACAAACCACGCATTGTCTTCATCTCATATAAAAAAATAAAAAAAAAAGTTAGATAGTTTTATTGACAAATTTATTACAAATAAATTACGTCTAATTTGAATTAGGAACGAACTTTAGGTACTTGCGTGGTTTGTCTGGAGGCACCCTACAGTGACCCAACTAACGATTGTCTTGAGCCACCCTAACTAACATCTTAGCCTCAATTATTCATTTACATGCATTATGCATAAGTCTGTCACACCTCACTTCTCACTTCTGTGTTCATTCGCATTATTCCTTTTCCAAAAGTCAAATTCACTTTCCTTTTCTTTTTTTGTCTTTTTTAATGGCCCAAATAAAAAGAAACTCTGATATTTATGAAAGGCACTTTTTAATTGAGGGGTCAGAATTAGAGAAGTCAATTCCATCCTACACTTATGAGAATTGCAAGTTATTTATCTACATTGTAAGTTATTTAATTATTTAATATTTTTTAATTAAAATATTTAGTTGGTAATCAATAGTAAACATTTGATGTTTAAATAAAATGATAAGTATCCATATTTATCTTAAAAATTAAAATGATAACTAATGAGTTTTGTTTGTTTGGAAATAAAAATTAGAAACAAAATTGTATGACACAATTTTTGTAAGTCATTAAGTATTTTGAGTGAATAAGAATGGTAAGCTGTGAAATTATCTTACTGTAACTTTGAGTTTTCAAAGGGGTGAAGGGTATTGAATGTTTCTTTTTTTTTTTTAAGAGCAAAAATATATTATATTATAGAATAGAAAAAGCAGTTGAAATGCAACGTTTCAACTGATAATCAGTAGTCTAGTAACATATTGACTGTGCTCCGTCTAACCTATGAATCTATCTCATATTCATCAGACACAATCTAGGGTGGGAGCACAAATCAGAGAATACATATCCTACATTAAAACCAAAAGAATACAACAGTCATTTCCACGATAAAAATTTTATCGACATTACCATATCAAGGGATTCCAAATCTGTCCTTTGAAAGATGATAGCATTCCTTGACAACCAGATACACCAGCATACTGCAATCCAAAACACATACCTGCATCTTTTCTTCCATTTTCCTACCGCCCAACCAGAGGATAACAGAAATAATTGGTTCAGATCTCCTGGAAGTGGTGTCTGTACTCCTACCCAGCTGATAACTTTATACCACAGCCTTTGTATGAATGGACATTGTAAAAAGAGGTGATTCTTGGTCTCTATCCCATTATTACAAAACACACAAACAGAATTGAGCACCGAATCCTGAATCCCTCTCATTAGCAAATTTTTCACAGTGGGTAATTTGTCCCTTAGCAATCTCCACGAGAAAACCAATACCTTAGATGGTAGCTTTTCCTTCCACAAACAGCGCAAATCCTGGACTTCCACGAAATTCATTCCTAAGTCAGATATTCCTTCATTCAACACCTTATACTCTTGCTCCACCGAGTAGCCCCCTCCAACAACTGAATTTCATCCCCACTCATTCGAGTCCCGTTCTGCCAATACCACTTCACTTACCGCCTCTTGTAAAGCATGAAGCAACTGCTCCTCCCATACGAACAAACCCCTCCGCCAAACCCACTTCCATGATGATAGTTGGCCTCCTGCCTCACATTTTTCCTTAATAGTTATATATTTATCCTCTGGCAAAGCATACAATCTGGGGAATAGTACACTGAAGGCTGTATCTCCCAACCACCTCTACTCCCAAAATAGAGTCCCCACTCCAGACCTTACAATCCTATTGACTCTAAGTTTAAACCAGTCTGGCAAGGCCTCTTTTGGTCCATCAATGACCCATATGTCTTTCCACCACTGAGAAGTATGGACAAGCGACGAGGGCCTATCTATATAGTCATCTACCTGTCCGTACCTACTCCTCAGAAGCGGGCCCCAAATAGCTGCATCATCTGATAATATTCTCCACCTCCACTTTGCTAACAGGCTCAAATTAAATTTCTCCAGACACTTCACACCTAGCCCTCCTTCGTCTTTCGGCCGGCATAATTTTTCCCAGCTTAACCATGCAATTTTTGACTGACTGTCATTACCTCCCCACAAGAAAGTTTGCTGCAGCCGCTTAAGAGATTTCAACACTGACTTTGGGGCCTTATAGAAGGAGAAAAAATACAATGGAAGAGAAGCTAGCACAGAATTCAGTAATACCAACCTCCCAGCAAAAGTCATATTCCTCGCCTTCCATGCTGACAGTCGCTTTTTGAATTGATCAATAATTGGCTTCCAAACTTGTTCCCTCTTAGGATTCACTCCCACTGGTACCCCCAAGAATTTGAATGGTAGTGTACCCACGTTACAGTTTAGCATGCTGCTAGCCGCCAATGTGAATGATTCTGACGCATTTAAACTATAGAAACTGTTTTTACTAAAATTTACCTTTAACCCTGACACCATTTCAAACCCCCGCATAATTGCCTTCAAATACCACACAGATTGTAGGTCCGCTTCACCCATCATGATTGCATCATCTGCATACTGTAGCACTGAATACTTCACACCCTCTTATACCTTAATTTCTTTGTACAAACCTTTTTGGATGGTTGATCGATACAAACTTGGTAATGCTTCCGCCACTATCAAAAACAAAAAAGGCGACAGCGGATCTCCCTGCTTCAACCCTCTCGCTGGCTTGAACTCTGTAGTCAGACACCCATTTACTAGAATTGATACATAACTATTCTGGACTATAGCACTCATCCATAGTCTCCATCTCCATCCAAACCCCATCCTACCCAGCATATAGTCCAGAAAATTCCAACTCATCGAATCATACGCCTTCTCAAAATCCACTTTGAACAAGAAACACGAATTTCGCCTTCTCTTTGCCCAATCCATAAGCTCATTTGCCACCACTACTCCATCCATAATTGATCTTCCAGACAAGAAAGCTGTCTGAGAGGGCGAGATTAGCCCAGTCAACACTTTTTTCAGCCTCACCGACAATATCTTTGAAATAATCTTATGCATGCTTGATATTAGGGATATAGGCCTATATTGGCTTAACCCTGAAGGTCTGGCCACCTTTGGAATGAGAACAATGAAAGAAGAGCTTACCCCTCTCGGTAATGTGCCAGACCCATGGAACTCCTGTACAGCATTGACCACATCTTGCCCAATTACTTCCCAACATGATTTGTAAAAATTCATTCCAAAACCATCAGGCCCTGGGCTTTTCCCTCCTTCACATGCCCACACTGGCGCCTTAATCTCTTCCTCTAAAAAAGACTCCTCCAACCCCTGCTTTTGCTGATCGGATATTTGAGGAAAGGGAACTTCATCCATGGTGGGTCGATCCAACCATTTTTCCTGATAATTGCCCGAGAAGTGGTCTAATATTTTGGCCCTAATATCAGCCACACTCTCTAGCCACCCCGAATCCGATTGGACTGCAAAAATGGAGTTTGCATGACATCTCGACTTAAAACTATTATGAAAGTACCTGGAATTATTATCTCCATTAAGAGCCCAT
This sequence comes from Psophocarpus tetragonolobus, assembly GCA_037954015.1. NCBI lineage: Eukaryota > Viridiplantae > Streptophyta > Magnoliopsida > Fabales > Fabaceae > Psophocarpus > Psophocarpus tetragonolobus. The sequence continues at coordinate 36,024,363 of CM075695.1, forward strand.
CGTACCCTTGATTTCTGTAACATGGCATGCTCCATCACCCTTGCTTTAGCCCAGTATTCTGTCATGAGATCCTGCCTTGATCTGTTGATCACCTGGACCCCTGCCACTAGCTGCTGATCAACCACTTCCATTTCCTGAACCCTGTCGGCCAAAAAATTATCGTCTTTTTTCCACACATCTTTAGACCACTTGTTTATCTCCCCTTTAATAGCCTCCAGCTTCCTTGCCAGCTGATACATCTTTCAACCTGAGCCCTGGATTAAATTCCACCTTGCTTTTATCATCTCTCCAAAGGAGACCTCTTCTAACCAATAATCAAAGAACTTGAATGGCTTAGGTCCCCAATTCTGCTTATTATCTCTTGTACTTATCCAGCAATGATCCGAAAACTCCCTCGTACCCACTCTCTGTGCACTGACTCCCCATTCCTCCATCAGCGTCGGTGAAAAGAGAAACCTATCTAATCTACTTGATGACTTCCCATCTGGGGAAATCCATGTCACTCCTTTTCCAATGACTGGAATGTCGACCAACCCCATCTGTTGAATAAAAAATTCAAATTCCTTCATTTCCCTCCTTGAATGAAACGTCGATCTTCCTATAACTTCACTCCTTGTACTAACCGCATTAAAATCACCAGCAACTACCCATCTTACTTGTGGACCCCCTCTTCTAGTCATCATTAAGTCATTCCAGAGCTTCCGCTTTCCTTCCAGTGTACACGGAGCATAAACGTTGACAACACAATTTACGTCATCTGAATTCATTCCTTTAAAAGCAACTCCTAGAAAACCCTGCCCTTGAATTTGCCACACCACCTCCAACACCTCTTTCCTCCAGATTGTAACGCAACCCCCACTCAAACCCGATGATGGTAGCATTCTCCAATCACATTCGTCATTTCCCCAAACCTCCTTTATTTCCCACTCCTTCAAGGTCGTACATTTTGTTTCCTGAAACAAACATATATCAATCTTATTCCCCACTACCACCCTCTTAATGTGTCTCCTTTTCACCCTCTCCCTGAATCCCCTCACATTCAATGATAGTAGCTTCATTTAAACTAGCCTTTGATTTCTGCTCCCCCCTTTTTCTTTTTCCGCCTTATCTCTCTCTTCCATTTTTTCCAATTCTGCCATATACACCTCGTCAGATTGCTCCCCCGTTATTCCTATCACCTTCATGGCTTCCCACATTTGTCGCATGTCATTACTTCCGCCTTCTTATTTTGGCTTGGTTGATCCGATTCTCCCTCCTGATAAAACCTCTGCAACTCACTTCCATCAACACTATGCCTTCGGACCTGCCTCCAAGTAGTAACCATCTTCCTCTTCCCCTTCCCTCCCCAAGACTTTTCTTCCGCACCCACACACTCCCATTGCTTGCATTTATAAATCTTTGTGGAGCTTGACCCCGTCTTTGTACTATCACATTCAGTATTATGAAATTGTGATTAAACTTTGTTGGATCCGCTAACGAGCATCCTATTACCTTTCCGCCAAGTCTGTGTTAGATCCATTTCAACTTGTAGTTGTTGAAATTCAGAATTTCTCCTATGGATGTCATTCCAAGCCATTTCGTTGCCCAAATATGTGTCTGTCCCAATAATTTGATCTATATTTGCATGATGTTCGTTTTCCGTAAATCTAGCAGCTCCAGAATACTCTTTGCACCCCTTGCCCGTGGTTACGGGCCGTTGATGTTGCAACCCGGCCCAAGAGGCCGGTCCTGGAAGGCCCGAAACCAGTCCAGGAACGCTCGATCCCGATCCAGACGCGTGATGCATGTGACACTGCTGAGCCAGCTGGCGTGGGCCCACGACGTCAGTAAGCTCTCCTTGTTTCGCGTGCGATGTTATCCGGTTGCAGGGATTTGCAGGGCCCGCGTCGTCAGATTGACCACCTCAGTTTTCGTGTAATTGTAGCTGTTGGGGCAGTGCGTCTGCAGCGTGACCACCTCGGTTTTTGTGCAATTGTAGCCGTTGGGGCAGTGCGTCTGCAGCGTGGACACTTGGCTCATCTCGGAGCCAGACCCCGGATACCGCTCATAACTTAGCATCTTGTGCCATTCATCTCCCTCCTCCGCCACCTTAATATGGAAAAATTTTCCATCTATCGCAACTCTCACCACCTCGAGTATTGGCTCGAAGGCCTTCCTGGAAATGAGCAGGCACGCGACATCAAACCGCTCCTTGCTGGCTGTCCCGTCACCTAGTCTCACCAACTCACCATAGGGTGCCATCAAAGTCCAAAAAAAATTTTCCGCCCACACATGAAGCGGTATACCATAACAGCCCACCCATACCCTTCTCTCCGTGTCTACACTTCCGGGTTCCCACCTAGTTATCAAATGAAACCAGGCAGAAATCCATTGCTGACTACTTTCGATCGCCTGCTTCATCGTTCGCATCTCTCCGTCTTCTAGCAACGCCTTATTCCCTCCCATCGGAGTGGCTTTAACATCATAGATGCCCTGCTCAGCCAGAAATTGCTGTGTCCTAAAAGCTGTTCCTTTGCATCTCACTTCGCCAACATAGGTTGTTTCCAACCTCCGCACCTCCTCTGCCTCGGCTTTAAAAACCAAGATCCTGTTTGTTGTTTCTTTTGCTCTGCCTCCTTTGTTCTGCAGGCTACCCTGGAACATCCCCTCACTCCCTTGATTATGCCTTACCACAGCTGAACCTGCAACCTTTGCATAAGATAATATGATATTACCATTCTGATCACCTGTCATTGGTTCCTTAGACTTTAGCTTCGTCTGATTTAATTTCGGATACCCAATCCGCTCCATTGGTGTCGCCATCATGTTTTTAATCACTCTCTTGTCAAACCTAGGTCTATTTACTCATATCTTCTCATTTCCAATAAAAATATTGTCCAATTTGGTTCCTAACAAGTGCGCATCTTCCACCCCTGTAAACCGCACAAAACCAAACCTCCTCCTATTTCTATCCAATTTTGTTGGAATGTATACCTCCTGAACAACCCCATATCTCCTAAAAATCTCCCACATCTGTCTCGCCTTGTATTCATTTGGAAAATGTGTGAAAAAAAACGAAGTTAATCCTCCACTGCCGTTTCCTTTCCTATCATGTTCACTTACCCTCCCTCTCTGCCTAATTCCATCCCCGCTATTATGCCTTCTCCTCCCCCGAACCTCTCTCCAATCTCCCTCACCCTCCATTATTGTTTCAGTTTGTACTATGCTTTGTACAACCCCACCATACTCCTTTGTGTTTGTGGAAGGTAACTTCACGATGAGATGTGACTCGAAAGGGTATTGAATGTAAATTTTGGAAAACACAATTAGTATGGTTCATATAATATGTAAAACAATAAAGTGAGTGTTTGTGTAATATATGAAAAATACAAGGACATGTATCTAAGATTTGTACTAATGACTTTAACACCTTTACGATTTAAGAGGTGCAATTGTTACAATTATAAAAGTTAAGGGAGTGTGAGATCACAAATAACAAAAAGACCTAGCGTGTATAATTAGTGTAAATCTCAAGAACTCTTCACATAATTTACTCCATGTTATTTGGAGATATAAGGTAGATTTGATAGTTGGGATAGGTGAGTTAAAAAATGAAGAAAAAAAATGGAGAAATGAGAGGTCAGATAGCCAATAACAAAAATTAATATAAAGCTAAAAACTAAAACTAAAAAAAAAAAAGAAATATATAATTAGCTTGACTACCAAACTCCAACATCCATGATCAAATTATGTGATTAGACAGTGGTATTAAAAAATAATATTAAATAAAAAGTTAGAAATTAAGTTCATCATGTAAAACATCTTTTTTAACTTGTGAATATTTGTAACTTAGAAATTAATTGAACTTTCTAATAAGCGGTATGCCCATATATATAATAAACATGATAAGGTGGAAATGAATAAAGAAAAATAGATGTAGCTGGCGTTGAAAATGATACATTTTGGATAAAAAATAAATTAAAAATCATGTGAAGACCAAGGTGAATTTTTTGACAAGTTTTACTACTTTGTTGTTCCATGCCACAGTGGCTCAATCCCTTCATTTAATAATGTTTAATTATAAAATTGCACATATATGATACATGATAGTATATGTTTGCACAACCAATTAGCCTAGGACGATGCAATCATTGTATCCCACCTCTTGTTTGTATCAAATGCTCGATGCTTGATACCATATTCTCATCAAATGCTGAAATTAACAATATTTTTCCTAGTTTTAATCTCAATAGTTTTTATTGTTATATATGAAACTTATAAATTCAAGTTCCTGCAAAGCCAGAATTCCCTCACAAACACAAGGAGTTGAACAAGTGTCCTTAAAACAATCATTAGGGAATAATGATAAGTGGCAAGAGCAGCTTCCTTATTTGCTTTTCTTTTGGGACTTTTTTCCTCCTTTTACTCGACCCCATTAATGCTGAAAGTTGGTACTCCTTTTCTCACTTTTTTTTTTTTTTTCTTTCTATATTTGTTTGTAAGAATTTATTTAGGGTTTAATTATTAAGTGTATATCCTATGACATATATGTATACAGAATCCTTGTATAAATATGTGTGAAAGTTTATGAAAATAACAATGATTACAAAAACAACTTGTACATAAATATATACTTACTCTTCACTCTGGTGATCATATTTAGATAAAGTAGAAAAATGGATCCTTAGAGAGTAGAAAATGAAGAGACATGACATGTTGTGTTTCTCATTTCAGATAGAACTGAGCCGAGGAAGAATGATAATCTAAGCCCATTCGAGAGTTGGAGGAGCGCTTACTTCTGCATGTTGAATGTAATCAGCTATATACACACATTAATTAGTTAACGAGCATGTGTTTGCTTTTTAAAGTTCCCCTTGTAACAGCTATATATTTGTAGACATCAAGTTATTGCTGGAGATACGGACACACCCTACAACTGAATGGTGTATTAAACGTCGATGGGTCTGATATAAAGAACTTTTGCGAAGCTGGTTGCTATCAACACACCTTAGCGGTCTTAAGTTGCATCGAAGATGTGAAGAGAGACTTCTTCTTCGTAACCAAACAAAACGTCTCCTATGTCAGGAATGCTACCAACACCGCCTGTGCTTCTAAACTTCACGGTTTCCATAACATTTACTGTTTACACTTATATTCCTCTTTCATAAAACAATTTACACCTCTCCAAAATCTAAGTCAAATGTTTAATCTTCCATAAACTGTGTTCAAAACTACACACATAAAAGGTGTGTTTGGAAAAACTTTTATTTTAAATAGAATTAATTTTATAGATTTATGTTTAAATATTCTCGTTGTAAAAATAAGTTAAACGTAAAATTCAGTGTAACATAATACCTATTGAAAGTTATTTCCAATCAAAATCAATTTTAAATTTTAATTATAATCAATTATAAATTATTTTCTAATATGAAACTAATTGCGTGAAAAATTATTTCTTAAAGTAAAACCAAACACTAATTATCAGAGACAACCAAGAAAATTACATATCAGTAAAAAAATTAAAAGTTGCTAATGGTGGTGCTGATTATGCAGGCTTCAATACAAATGTTACGAGAAACAGTGCAACTAGTTTGTACGGGAGATTTTATATGGCAATTGTTTCAACAGTAACCACCATGGCCTTCCTTGCTACCTTTGGTGTTTAACAGTTTTCTCAGTCATATGTTAAAGGATATGAGGAAGAGGATCGATGAGATGGCGAAAAGATGGACATTGAGTTGAATGTTGAGTCTTCTGATTTCTTATGTAATCATATAAATAAATATGCAAGTGGTAATTCGGATTACTCTCAGCATGCATAGCATAATAAGGGGAAAAATATACTAGACAAATTTAATTATAACAAAAATTATTTGTTATTTAATATGTCATATACGCATGTAGAAATACCAATCTATCTATGATCCAAAGAAAATAGACTTTAATCAATTTCCATATAGTGAGTGTAGTGGAATCTTGAACTCACTGGCTAACTGTGTGCCCATTATTAATTTTGTTGAGAGGAAATATATTTTCCCTCTGCAGGTCGAACATTCACATTCAATTGTTATGTTTTGACCATAGACACTAAATGGAAAGAGCTGTCTCATTACAAGTCGGAATATTTACAACTATATGCTGATATAAACTGGAAGTGTCTCTAAATTGGTGCCTCGATTGAGGGTTTCAATGTTGACTACAAGGAACAGGAATTTGAATTGCATCCACGGCTTAAGTCTGTAAATTAAATTACCAAAAGCTATACTGCCGGAGAGGATGTTCGACCTATCTTTGCTTGACTCAGCCTATTCAAAGATGTATAAATTAATATATGTAACCATTGCGTCAAGACATTAATTTAGAAACTTACCTATTATAAATGTTTTTAAACACAAATTACTATATAATTCAATTCACTTTTTAAAGAAAATTAATTTAGAAAAATCAATTTCTAAAATTAAAACCACTTCTATGCGAAAACCTCCAAACTCAACCAATCACAGAAAGAGGTTGGAATAAGCATAACAATGGGGTTATATGGCATTCTCATCTTCATCTCCGCTCTTCAAACTTACTTTATCTTTGTTCTTGATATTTTATGAGTATGAGATTTATGTTTCATTCTCATTCTCATCAGGTATACTCGTACCTTTCTCATACCCACTAAAACAATTGCAATAATTTTTTCAATAAAATTGCATAAATATAATTATATTAATAAGTTATCTAATAAACACTATAATTTATATGTCAAATTTTCTTGACATCCAAAAACCATGTCATTTGGTTTGAAAATTAGCTAATAATTCAAGAATAGAAGTTTAAAGTATGTTAGTCATTAAAATAAGAACGAATACTCAAACAGAATGAATATATCCTCCATCTCCATCACCGACTTAGTAAATTGAATATTCCTCGTACTCATACTAATCAAATCAATTTGAAACCAATTAATAAATTACACTTGGATACAAGTTTATTTGTCATCTGTTCTTAATTTTCACATCTAACTAATGGTTTATTTCACTCTTGGGAATGTTGAACGGTGACAATTTCTGTTTTCAAATGTTTCTTTTAGTTGAGATTCTGGAGCGTTTCTAATTTAGGTGTCCAAGTTTATTGATTTTGGTTGTAAATAAGTAAAATTAAGGTTATTTCCAGTTCAAGTTGGTATGGTTTTAGGGAAAAATGAAAATCAAATTTTTTAATTGGATTGGGTTAGTTTAATTTTTTGAAATTTTTTCCCAACCAATTATAATCGGGTTGGTTAATTCATTTTAAGAAAAAACTTATCAAAAAATTAAAAATCAATTTTTTATTAAATCATAAAAAAATAATTGTGCCTGAAACTAGTCAAATTCATAATTTTATAACAAAATATTAGTTGTTTCATATATACTAAATTAATGAAATTAAACTATTAAAACATCACAATACAATACAAACTTAACAATAAATATAAAAAAAACTTAATATTTACTAACTTAAAAATATAAAACAATATGAAAGAGTAAAGACTAAATGCTTTAGACACTGAAACTCTAAACAAAACACTAAAACAGGTTATTAAATTTACTAATTTAAAAATATAAAATAAATATATAATAATAATATAATATATATACTTTTGGATTAATTCAGATTAACTCAGAGTTTTGAAATATAAAAATCACGAATCAAACCAGACATGGTTGATTTGGCTCATGTCCAGGCCTGGTTAAATAAAAAAATCGAATCAAATTAATTGGTTCAATTTTGTTTAACGAGTATGTAAAATTGACCCGAACGAATAAATATTGAGATTTTGGTAATCTAATGTGAACCTAAATGGAATAGACTTGAAATTTTATTAAAATCATCTCAAACTCTCTAAATAGCATAGTATAAGCTTAAATGCTTAATAAAATTCAGGATTTTCTAATGCAATTGAGATTAGATATTTTATAAATCATGTTTGTAAAAAAATCGTTTGCACCTAAAGAATTAAATTTGCACCATAAAAAAATAACAATATTTACTAAGAAGATACAACAACTGCAACAAACTCAAATTTGTAGTAGAGTAAAAGGGTATTTGGTAACCCATATAGAAACCAGTACATATGGTGAATTAGTGATTGAGCTCAACGATCATTTGCGACAAACAAGCGTTCAAGTTTTTTAAAGCATAATTGATCAGCATCCTATTATCAGAATCGAAAATGGCAATGCAGCACCACAATGCCTCACAACCGCAACCAATCACAACACTAGCTCCAACATCATCATAGGAAAGAGGGAGACGCAGAAGAGTCAAGAAAAACGAAGAAGTGGTTCTTTGGAGGTTGGACGGGGACAAAGGCAGACTACGCTATTTAGGGAGAAGTCGAAGAGTGGTTGGTGGGGAAAGACGTCAAATGTTAAGAGAGATGGAGTTTTTTTAGTTACATTTAATTTAAATATTTAATTAAAATAATATTTTAGTTTGCTAAAAAATTTTAATTAATTTTACGCTAAAATTGTAAACTTTTTATTTTGCTACAAAATCTAATAATTAATATTATTAACATTTTTTAACAACCTGAATAAATATTTATTTTAATAAATATACTATTCAACATGCTTTTTATCTTTATACCCTAAACAAGTGTTTATTTTTATGAAAATAATTTTAAAATAAAAGTAAACAAAATTAAATCAAGTTTCATTTAACTTGCATTTTGTTTATACTCAAGTTTAGAAAGTTATGTTCAGTTGAACTTAACTTTTTTAACTTTAATCCAAACACTCAAAGGGATAGATACAATGGCAAAATTTCCAGAAAAAGGTTCATATCCTCAGCCAAATACATTTTACTAAAATGACCAAATTATGTTCCCGTGTTCCTTCTGCCAACACGAGCAACAAAACCAGCCTTGATTGGAGCAACAGATCTTCCTGACCCACACTGACAGCAAAGAAAAAACAGTATTATAGGATATTTAATGACAATGTAAATGTGCGTAACACATTCGAATTTACTCTTTACAAGTATGAGATAAACACAATTATTTGGCAACACTACATGCACAAATAAACAGTGATTTAAGTAGGTAAAAAATCATCCTTAAAAATGAAGAGAAAGTTAAAAAAATCTTGACCAAAAAGTTTAATGAACCAACAATCCATTTACAAGAAACTATCATCCGTGAGAGAAGCTTGTCGCAGAGTTCCATCACGCTTGTTTTGAATATTTTGTGTTTATTTTCACAGCAAACAGTAATAAAAACATGTTTGCTTACAATTTAGAAAACATTTTCTTTAAAACATTTTCAAAAAACTGAAAATAAAAAATAAAAAAAATTGTTTTCACTTTTTTCAAAAATTAAAATTATGTAAAAACTTAATAATAATAATAATATTATAATTATAACAAAAGCTATATATCAATGTATTTTAAATTATACATATAAATATTTTATAATATTTTTCCTAAAATTGATTGAATTTAATAATATTATTTTTTGAAACAGAAAATGAAGCAGAAAACAATCACATTTTCTGAATATTGAAACTTGAAAATCAAAACTGTTTCAGAAAATAAAAATAAAAATAGAAAACATTTTCTCACACCATCTGAACGTGGCCCCCTTAGTAAGCAGAAACACTTGACATAAAATAGACGAGGGAAAAGAGAACCAAATATGAAATGTATAGAAAATTCACCTTCTCACACCGGAGAAAGAATAGACGATTCTCCTTCGTAAGTATAGTATCTGGACTCTTGCACCCAAGGCAAATGACATATTCATCTGAGAAAAATAGAAGGTAGATCAACTTCAATTGATGGCCCACAAAATAGACAGAAAAGCAATATCTAAAGTCATACAAGTGTATTAAAGAAACATTGTGAAAAATATATAAAGTAATACAAGCGCCGCCTAACACCACACAGAAATTTGACACTTTCAAACGTACTATTTCTGAAAAACAACAGATTATAAATATTAAAAACAAATACTTACTGACATATCGTCGGAGAATTCCTTCAAAATTCTTTGGTGCAAACCTTCCCTTTACAACCAATCTCTGTTGTCCATCAAGGGAACCACTTGTACCCAATTCAGCAAGCAAGAAAGCCATGACATGATCTGGCTGCCGATGCATCCTAAAATATTGCAAGTACATCATTAACATAAAGGAAGCATATATGATGTAAAATTACTTTCTTATATTTAGACAATTATGTTATGGGGAAATAAAAAATACTAATAAATCATTAGCCGAACAGAGTCAATGAACCTAGTACAAATGTCTCAAACTTGTATTTTGCAGGCATTCAAACATTGGGCAAGCATTTTTTATTCATATATCAAAAGTTAAATTTAAAAGAAACAAACAGCAATGAACTTGGAAAAAAATTGAAAACAACTATTAAATTTAAAGATATGCCAGTTCAAATTTTGGACTATAAAGTCTAGAGGAAATTCAGGATCTGACATTGTATGTGATAGCATAGTAATAGACAAATATCAGATTGCTATATTGATAGAACACCAATTCTGATGTTTTATATATATTAATATTCCATGCAAAACCTTGCAGGTGGTTCCAAGGCCAAGGGCTCCTCAAGAAAATACTTCTCAGATCAAAGACTGACATATATTCTGCCTGAGTCCTAGTCTTCTAAACTACAACCTATAATTAAACAAAAACATAAATAACTCGCATCACAGTATTTGGCTACAATAACTGCCTCACACAGCACAAACTCCCAGCAACTGCTCAACATGGCAGTTCCTAAGATCTTTTTGTTCTTTCTGGAGTCAGATGGATGGTTTACTTGGGTTTGGATTCAGCAACTAATCCCCTCCAACCTAACATAATCTTAGTCCCTATCATATACAGTAGTTACAGACTTCATACCAATGCAATACATCACAAATATCAGGCCAGCTGTTTCATGAAACAACTTTCATCACATTAGTCTGAACAATTTAGCATTTTGCATGAAATATTACATACGTTTTGCATAGATCCATAAAATTGACAAACACGGTTTTCTTGGTGCCTTCACGAAGAACTTGAGGGGGCCTCATCACTGTCCTTCGCCTATCTCCAGCAAGTTCTGGATTATTCTCACGTAGTATGTTAAACACCCTGCCAAGGAGCTGCACAGAGAAACATCAGAATCCAAAAGAGATGTATTGGAAAGAGTCCGCAAGAGAGTAACTTTCCAAGTAAAGACATGATATTATAACTTAATGCTTCAGGCAATATTTTATGGATTTATAACTAGGCACATTCATAAAGATGGTTTAAGGTCCAAGGCTTACAAAAAAATGACATTTCTTGATCCCAGAAGGATAAAGCACTGACAAATATATAATTAGACACACACCAAGGCACACAAATTATTAAATAAAATGGTACGAAATTGATATTTCCAAGCATATAAAAGAATCTAAAACATCAATCAAGATTATATTTTATAAAGAGGAGACCTACAAGGGCAAATCCACAAAATAAATTATCAAAATTATGAGTGAAAATTAAGATTAGCTCAGAAACACTTTTCAACTAAATGATAAAGACTTCCCTAAAAAACCAAACCTAGTGGATACATAATCAACATAAAATATGTTTCACCTGAACATTTGAATTGAGAGATTGCGTAGAAGTATAGCAGAAGAGTACTTAAAAAACAACTAACCTCCTCATATTCATAATCACGATCACTCCCTTCCCAAGGATAACGAGCCTGGGGAGCAATCATTTCTGCTTCATCATCTTCAGGGTGATCTAAAAGCCAAAAATGCAATCAAATATTCAGTGATCAGTTAAAATCCCTCAAATCAATGCAGTCAGAACAAACACAAATTTCACTATTAGCACACAAAATATTAACACAGGTACATGCTTCTGACCATCCAAATCTTCAATTGCATCTGCACTCTCATCATTCAAGTTACTTATTTCAACCTACAATCAATAAACATCAAGTGTCAAATTGCTTAAAAAAAAACTAGCTACATGATAAACTTAACCTCTCAATAGATAGCAAGAAGGACAAAGCCCAAATATGACTTACAGGCTTCTTCTTCTTCTTCTTCAAGCCAGTAAATGCAGTCTCAACCCCATCAGAAACTGCAAGTGAAAAATAAATGGGAATCATGCATAAGCACAATTTCCGAATAGAACAAAAAAAAAAAGGAATTGTTTGCCTTATTTTGCATACCTGAAAGGTTTTCTGTCTTCTCAGCCAATTTCTCCACTGGTTCATCAGCAGGATCTACAATTGTAATTTTCTTCTTCTTCTTCTTTTTGGTAGGATCAAAAGGTGCAATCTGTGATTTAGAAATTAAGGTATCAGAAGGTGATACTGCTACAACAAACTGAAGTGTCAACTAATCAAGGTGGTTTGGTAACTAAAATACGCAACACAAGCCATCATAAACAAAACGCAATTTATAGGAACAAAACATTAAAAACCTAAATTTATGGCCTTACACCAATTAAGGAAACAAAGTGAGAAATATTTTTTAAAAGTTACAGATAATCAACAGGAAAATAAACTCACTTCTGGAACCTCCTCCTTCATCTCATTTTGTGTTTCATCCGCCATATTTACTGCAACACAAGTAAAATAAAGTTTCTACGTGATTAGAGAATTAGAAATTAGAAATAAAGATAAAAAAGTAAGAAACAAAGCAAAAGAAGTAGGGATATAAGACAAAAACGTAGAAAGATTAAGTAAACATTCCATAAATAATACTAGTAGTTCTACCAGGGAAAAGCCGGAAACTCCGAAGTGCTGTTACACATCAATAATCCGAAAAAAGCAAAAATAATTTAAGGAAAAAAAACACATGAGATCCTCACAGATAGAACAGTTTAATACTAAAATGAAACAAATTGTACAACCTAACATGACATATGCTACTTCCAAACAACAACATCAACCTTATCAAATCCAGCACGAGTAGCAGGAGGAACTCTTATCTTCAGAAAATCACATATCCATGTTTACTTATGTGTGCCATTGAATTAGCTAATTACGTGTTCCAAACATCTATAAAAAAAAGGATTATCTTCTCCCTAAATAATGAAAACCTCAAAAGATACGATAAACGGATTCCATAAACACGCATCGAATCGAATAACTTGAAAAGGAGAACGCAAATGCGAAAAAAAAAAAAAAAAAAAAAAAAAAAAAGCGCCGAGTTTAGAAATGAGAAGTGAAAAACGCAAAATCGACGGAGATGGATTGCGCGAAAACATCAGCGAGAAAAAAGATAAAGCAAAAACCAGGAAAAATTAAAGAAATAGAAAAGCGAAAACGAAAGAGTAACCTGATAGCGGAGAAAAAACCCTGCAAGTGAGAGCAGAGAGAATCGAATCCCTTGAGAACGAGAGTGCGGCCGGTGCTTGTGAAATGAAAACCCTTTCTTTCGGAGACAAAACTGTGCGTTGCAGATCCTTTGCTTTTTCCTTTTCTATTTTTGTGCAGTAATAATGTGGGTGCACGGGCTTTTGTTCTGGGCATCTGAATGGGCCTGATCAATCCGGATTAAAGGACCATCTTAGTCACAGTCTTATTTATACTATTTGCAGCTCGTTTTCTTTTGACTTCTTTTTACAAAAATATTCTTCGTAAAACCTCATTTCCTTAACATGAATGTTTAAAATATTAATAAATTTAATTTTTATGATTAAATATGTGTATATTAATTTTTTAAACTGTAAAAAATAGTTTTTGTAATATAAAAAATATTATATTACTAGTTTTCATAGTATTCATTTTTGCTCTGCAAAACCTATTTTCTGAGATATAATATATTTTAAGATTAATTAATTTATTATATTAAATATTTGAAAAATATAACATGAAAAGGAAGAAATCTAAATATTTTGAAATTATATAAAAAAAATGGGACTGTGAATAATAACATGGTTAAGAGGCCTCCAGGCTAACTAAGGTCGCAATGTCTGGACCCAAAAAAACAACTTGGGTATCTCTAACTAGTTAAAAGGATAAATTATTTTAATCCTTGAAAACCAGCAAAAATTCAATTCAATCAACTGAAATTATTAATTTATTATTACACCTTTCCAAACAGAACCTTAATTATTACATTTTTTTTACTAGTAAAAATACTTATTCAACTATAACCTAGGAGTATATTATAATATCTTTCATTTTTTAGGTTTAAGATATCTATTTTAAAAAATATTAAATAATATTTTTATCCTAAAAATGTCATGCACAACTTTTTAATTAATAAATAAAATTTAAAAACTCACATTTTCATATTTTTATTTTTATATTTTGACAAAAAAAAATCATCAACGCAATTAATTGGTATTGCCAACAAGAACATATGTTAATTGATATGGCACGTAATATTTAGGTTAAATATTAAAAAAATGAGTTTGTCAACATGGTGAAAGATAAATGTAAATTTTTTTCAAATAACACCTATTGTTTTTAAAAAACACATTTTATCACGTAAATCAATTTCTAATGGATATTTTTTAAAAAAATATATGGTATCTTAGAAAACATATTTTATCATGCCCTATAGTTGAATAATAATATCATTTATCCTTACTTTTCAAAATTATAGGCAGATGTACTGTTTTTGCATCCTTTGTATGAAAATTGTAACACTCTTTTGTAACTGAGGGAGTGGATTATCTCCATCCCTTCTTTGAATATATTTTTACTTTTTCTTTTTTCTAAAAAGTGTCAATATGTATTGTAAAAAAATATACTTATTCCATTTGAATAAAATAGGATGAATAACAATACTCAATGCAAGAATTATCCGGAAGATTTTTTTTCTTTTTCTTAGCGCTCAAGTCCAAGATAGAAAAAAAAAATATTTTCATTATTTACTGTACATACTTTGAGAAACGGGAAATAAATTTTAAAACAAAGTAACATTTGTGATTAAAAAAAACATGGTTTTCAAACTAAACAAATTTTTATTTTATTTTATCGTTCACTAGAAATTAGATGTGGTTTCATAAAAAAATAAATAAAAAGTTTGCTAAATTACATATTAAGTTTCCCTTCTTTTATTTTGTTCATAGAAATTAGACTCCTTGATGAGTTTTTCTTTTTTCGGTTTCCTTCTTTTGGCAATTACATAAAATTAACTATGTCACTGTTACACGGTCGTGATATATATATATATATATATATATATATATATATATATATATATATATATATATATATATATATATATATATATATATATATTTATTTGAAAAAGCATAAGCATCAATACATTAGTCAACCAAAACAAAAAGTTTTAACAAATTTACATCATATTAGCTACAAAAAATATACCTATAAAATACTTACAACATGTCATATATACCCCAAAAAACTCGACTATTCTCTCTTAAAACAATGAAGATGATTAATACACCAATATGAAAAAGCATGACTCCTGTGCAAGCCAAATCTATATATCATCCATTCATAAGAAAACAAAATCAAGCATATTTAAAGACTCCAGTGTCTTATTTTAAGAAACAATAGAGTTTCTAGATATTCATACAGTCTAACAGACAGCATGCCAAAACAGTAACCTGCATTTAGACTTATGTTTTCTACAACCCAAGAACCAGCTAGGTTACACCGTTGAAATAAATCATCAAGTAGTGGACTCATAACACACAGTTAATTCATTACCTTATACCATAAGTATTGAGAGGTAATTCCTCTGGTTTGTCCTTACACAGAGCGCATCTTTGAAGGTTGTCCTGAATCTCCACTCCTCTCTTCACTAGGTTATCAACAGTTAGTAGCTTGCTCAGCATGAGCATCCATGAAAAGGCAATGATTTTGGAAGGCAAATAATCCTTCCAAAGCCATTTGAACACAAAATTACCAGAATACAAGTTGCTTCCTTCATTTGCATCTACACACAGAGTTCTATAAACACCTACAATAAAAAAATGAAAGTCACCACCAGAAGACCAAGACCAAAACCAATTATCACAAGCCTACTTAACAAATTGCACATTTTGCAGCAAAAGCCACTAGAGTTAGTAATGTATCCCTCAGAGTCCCTCCATCTAGCCAATTATGATTTCCAAAAGAGCATCTCAGTCTCATCCTCAATTCTCGTCTTAATGTTATTTGAGAACCATACAGGAGATATTGTATCAAGACTATCAATCTCCTATATATCCCTCCACCAAATAGAGTACTTTGACCCACAAAGGTTTGATGTGGATAAGTTTGAAAATGACCATATCTACACTTTAAAATATGGCTCCAAATAGCAACAACAATATTTAAGAACCTCTATCTCCAAATAACACGCACGTAATATAAAATAAAATCATACTTTAAAAATTTAGGGTTGGATAATGAATAGGTAGTTCAACTACTTATGTTCAATAATTTGAACGCTTATGTCATTAATCTAATGTGTATCATACAGTTGTATTTTTTATTTACAAATTAATAAAAAATTATTTTTATTAAATATGAATTTTGTATTAATATGTTTTAAAGTGTTTTTTTATTATTTATATTTTGCAAACTTTATTATGTTTTTTTTATGAAAGCAAATTTTATTATGTTGTTACTTTATAATTGTTAAAATTACAAATTTTTCATTTATCACTAAGAATCATGTTTGCCATTTGCTATAGAAGATTATGATTACAAATTATTATAAATTTAAAACTTGTTTTATTTTTTTAAAAAATATGAATATGATTTAAACTTAAATGATATGTTTCTTAAATTATATTTATTTTTTATTAATTAATTTGAATTTTAAGAATAAGTTTAAGAAAAGTTATATTTATTTGTGATGTTATAATGTAATTTTTTTATATGATATCATATATGAGTTTTTATTTTTTAATTATTGATCAGTCATGCAAATCAATTATTCATGTGATTATGCGTGTCTACCAAATTAACCTACAAGTCAGTTTTTTTATCTGTGTATAAAATATTTAATTTAATGACACATCTTAATTAATTTAACAAATTAAAATTAAAAAACCCTTCTTAAAACTTACTATAAAAAGATAGCAAATGCAAAGAAATCATACCTAAAGTGATATCTACTAGAGTTGTCAAAATGAATTAACTTCATATACATGAGCTAGCTTACCGCAGGTTATAGAATAAATAGGTCGAGTCAGTTTGGCCAACAAAAATAAAGATACCTAAATTTTTAGTTTGGTTTGGGCCATCACGGGCTAATGAGTTAGGTGGACCGACCACCATATTTGCAAAAATAAATTATTAAATTTAATTTCTAATTTTTTTGAGTGATATTTCTTTAAAAAAATTATAAATAATATTAGAACAACATACATACATACATACATAATAGATTCATATCATCAACATTAAATAATATTAAAACAACATGCGAATTAGGGGTTTTACTAATTTTATGTTCACAAGAAAAACTAAAAAGGAAAATGAAATTAAAAAAAAAATTGTAGTGTTGATATTGATATAAGTGAAACAAAAAAAAAATTGAAAATTGTTGTGGTGGACCAGCCTAACTCAACCTAATCTCAACCCACCAAACTCATGGGAGAAACTCATGGGAGAAATTTTCCTTGCACTTCCATATTTTCTCCTTGTACCTCCATAACCCTGTGAAAATGTCAAAAATACCCTTACATAAAAAAGTTAAACGCGCCCTTTTTTATAACTTCGGATTAGTCAATCCAGACAAAACAGTTGCAATTTTTTTTTGCAAGTTTGGATGGGTCTATCAGGACTTGCAAAAAATATCCAAACACTAGTGGCAACAACAACACACATAATGGATCGCACACTTGAACAAGCAATTATCCTAGGCAAGAGTTTATGTTCTACCAAAGTTTTCTACTCCCACATGAGAAGCTCCAAGAGAAGCGCCCCCACTTAATAACAAAGTTGTCCTCTCAAATGCATCCCTAATTTCATGCATAAAAACACGTTTTTCTTCTCATTAACTATACAAGTTTGGATGAGCTTGTAAAAAAAAATTGTAAATCTTTTTTACGAAAGAAGTACAAAAGAGATAATTAATTTTTTATTTTTTTTAGGTAGGATATTTTTGCCATTTGAAAAATTATAAAGGTGTAGAGAGAAATTCCCTACTCATGAATTAGGTGATTGGTTATATGAATGAGAATGAATATTTCTAACCAGATGAAGCTAAACCTGTGACAGATTAAGCGAGCTAAACCACTAGAACGGACCTGTTTTAAAACTTCTAATAAAGAAAATGTTTAAAAAAAATTAAATTATATTAACCGTCGCAACTCACAACCCATGATTCACCGACAAAAACATATACCAAGTCAAACTCAAATAAACATTATAACAAGAAATTGAAGTAGGTAAAATAAAATTAATGGTCTGCCAACCAAATCCATAACATCTAGAAAGTCAATTCCTACTTTTCAGTCTTTAAAAATTAAAATCTTGTGCCTTTAAATTCACATATTTATCTGAAATCTGGAGTAAATATTTGAAAGATGAGGTAAGAGTGTTTAACTGGAGGGTATTTATATTATTCTTTTTTTTTACTATGGGAGTGCTTTTTATATGATGCCGTGATTTTTTATCACATTTACTGACTACCAACCAGTAAAAATTTTCTACAGCAAAAAAAAAAAAAAAGTAAACATGTTGAGTAATTAATAATATTTTATTAAAAATAATGTAGTAAATTAGTCAAAGAATGAAAACATTCCCTAACCTCGTGACCACAGTATCGTTACTCGTAGACGACAGAAGAAGTGAATCCAGTCTTAATGAACTTCTTTTATGATCGAAGACTAGTTAATAATATGTCAACCTTACCTATTTATTTTAATTATATTTAACTATTTTGAATAATCTTTTATTTCAGACTTTTTTATAAGACATAACTATCGGTGCTAATTAGTTTTCAACTTATGCAAAATCCAAGGTTTACAGTGAATCTGTTGTAAAATTACAAGAATGTTTCAACAAAAGGTTAGTCGATTGTGAAAGTACTTAATGATTTTGACTAAAACTTAAGTTGATACTTTTTTTTTTAAGTTTTCGGGAGGTTTCAGCCAAAGATTATGCCAAAACTTTTGTAGATGATGCAAATGTTTCAACTAAAGGTTATATCTAAATTTTCGCAAAACTACCTAAACGTTTTTCTACTAAAAGTTTGGTTGAAACATTTTCAAAGTTATCTAAAAGTTTTGACCAAGACTTAGCTCAAAATTTTTGTAAAGTTATCTAAATATTGATTGTCTAAGGTTAGAACGATATACTATTGGATTATTTCAAGATCTCCACACGAAGTCAAGATATTTGTCATGTTATTTTTTTTTTCAAATATCTTTATATTCCTACCAAAGTGAGATTGAGATTTATTGGATTTACTTTATGATTAATTTACTTTTGCTAATTATTTTGTTGGAAAAGAAAGTCACTTTGCTGTATTTTAAAACAATATCAATGATTCTCCTCATAAGTAAAAAAAAAAAAAAAAAACCTAAAGTTTCAACTAAAAGTACGTTTGCCAAAAACATCTTACAAGCTAATTAGTAGCTTATAAATTTTTAGCTTATGAACTCTAAGTTAATAAACTAACTTATTAGATTAGAAGCTTTTGGTAGAACTAACTAATTAATAAACTAATTGTTAAAATATATTATTATATAATTATAATTTTTGAATTTTTATAAAATAAATAATATCAATAGAAATATAAAAGATAAGGGATAGTAACAAAAGAAAAATAAATATCAATAAAAATAAGTAAAAAGAAATTAAGAATAATGAGAAAAATGTATTAAAATATAAGGGATAGTCTTAAAAAAAATAATAAAGGAAAGTAATAAAAGAAAATTTAATAAGCTACAAATTATAAGCCAGTTAGAGTAGCTTGTAATTATAAGTAAAAGTTCTCAAAATAAGTTACTTTGGTTTTTGAGCATTTTATCATATATTTTTATGTTGGTTAAATTAACTTATGAGTTAGTCAAATAAACTAATAATTAGTTTATTAACTTTATCAATAAAATTTTAAACAACTATGCTCTCCACTCGTGAAAAAGAAAAAAAAAAAAAAGTCTTTACTTTCCAACATACAGTTTCGTTTGTTTGTATATAGTGTTCGGAATGTGTTTTTCGTTTGTTTATGTATAGTATTCAGATTGTGTCTGTTTAAAGTTATAAAAAATTATTTTTAACAATAAAAATATAATATTCCCATATTTTAAAATTTTGAACTACATTTATTTTTTATTGTTTTCATAAAAAAGATATAATATTTTATTTTCTCTTTAACTATATTTCTTTTTAATTAATTAAAATTATGCTTAACCAAACATGTTGAACACGAATAGCATTCTAAACAATAATAATATTTTAAAAATATTATTTTTGAAAATATATATTTAGCCGTAGGCCCTGATTTTATCCGAAGAAATTATATTTATATAATAAATTTGTATAATTTTTTTAAAATAAAAAAAAACAAATTAATGAAGTAAACTAATTAACTAGTATAAAGATAATAGTATAAAGAATTATATGAATACTATGGTAATAATAATATAATTATTTTATCTGTATATAATAATCTATATATACATCGTATAGTGTCGACACAATAGTGGTCACTTTTCAGACTTAAACGTGCTGTAATATGATTGTTTTTTTTTTTTTGAAAAGCTAAACATATATTCAAAAATAGAAACAAAATGTTTCTTAGAGTACCTACTAATTACATATGCCTCCATATCGTATTGGAGCATATCAAGGTTTATCCACCTATTTCATGTTTAAAAGACACAATGTAGGATTAGCATACCAATCCGAGAAGACACACCTCCTATTAAACCCAATGGAAAATGATAACCATTTCTACGAGATTACCTTTATGCACATCAAAATGTCGACAGAATCCACCAGTATGTTATCAAATACAATCTGATTTCTAGTAATCTAGATACTCCAGCACTCGGCAAGCCAGAACACATATCTGCACTTCTTCTTTCGCTTTCCAACCACCCATGCTGATGACGAAAGGAAGAGTTGGTACAAATCCCCCGAAATGGGTTCTTGAATTCCCAGCCAGCTAATGATATTGTTCCACACCATTTGAGCCTTGGCACACCTTAAGAACAAGTGATTGCTATCTTCAATAGCGCTGTTACAAAAGACGCACAGTGCATCGTCAGCTGGGATGATAACACCTCTCCTCAAAAGATTTTGGGTGGTTGGTAATCTGTCTAACAACAATCTCCATGAAAATGCAATAACCTTGGAGGGCAAACTATCTTTCCACATTCGTCTCAAAGCTTTGGGTTCCACCTCAATTAGTCTGAATGAAGTTTGTTGCAAACGCAGAACCGAATAAGCCCCCGCAACTAAGAAGCTTCCATCCGTACTAGACGATCAACTCCATCTATCAGCCATATAATCCACAATTACCACTGGCTGCAACGCACTTTGTAAAAGACGGATCTGATCTTCTTCCCATACGAATAGCTCCCTTCTCCATACCCATATCCACCCCCCGAATGCTTCTTTTTTGTCGCTAATAGTGGTACCTTTATCCACCGCTAGCCCATATAACCTGGGAAAACTTAAGCTGAGGGGACCATCTCTTATCCAATTCTGTTCCCAAAAGGGAGTATCCTTTTCGTTCCCAAGTTTTCTAATGGCGTTATTCCGAAACCAATCTGGTATCCCGGCTTTCGGTCCATCAATATTCCATACATCCCTCCACCACTGAGAAACTGTAGATAAATTCTCCGGTCTTTCATTGAGTTTGTATGTCTGGCCATATCTACCCTTCAACAAAGTCGTCCATATTGCGTTTGGCTCTGTTAATAGCTTCCATCGCCACTTTGCTAGTAAACTCAAATTGAAGTCCCATAAGCACTTTACCCCCAGACCCCCTTCTTCCTTTTTCCGACACACATTTTTCCAGCTAACCCACGCAATTTTGGTTTCCTGGTCTTTCCCTCCCCACAAAAAGGAGCGCTATAATCCGGTAATGACTTTTAGGACTTTCTTGGGCACCTTGTAAAACGAGAACAAATACAGCGGAAGGCTAGACAGTACTGAATTTATCATAACTAACCTTCTTGCAAAGGACATATGTTTTGCCCTCCACACAGCCAATTTCCGCTGAAATTGCTCGATAACTGGTGACCACGTATCTACCTTCCTCGGGTTTGCTACCACCGGAATCCCCAGAAATTTAAATGGCGGTGAAGACACAACACAATTCAAAAGGTTGTTAATAGCGCTTGTAAATGAGTCATCTACATTTAACCCAAAGAATTTGCTTTTGCTGTAGTTTACCTTTAACCCCGAAGTCAGCTCAAAACCACAGAGAATAGCCTTCAAGTACCACACTGACTGCAGATCAGCCTCCCCCATCATAATGACATCATCTGCATACTGCAATATTGAAAACTTTGCCTCCTCAGCAATATGTAGCTCTTTAAACACCCTTTCCCTACAACTGTTCTGAACAGTCCAGTTAAGGCTTCAGCTACCACTGGAAACAAAAAGGGAGAGAGTGGGTCTCCCTGCTTCAAGCCTCTCCCCAGTCTAAATTCCTCTGTTGGACTCCCATTGACTAGAATCGACATGTGACTATTCCTGACAATACTACTCATCCACTTCCTCCATTTACTTCCGAACCCCAACCTAGCCAACATATAATCCAGAAAATCCCAATTTACCGAATCATACGCCTTCTGAAAATCCACCTTAAACAAGAAACATGGTTTCCTTTTGCGCTTAGCCCAATCAACTATCTCATTCGCTACCAGTACCCCATCCAATATCGATCTACCTGTCCGACCTTGTCACCTTAGGGATAAGAGTAATAAAAGATAATGTCGCTCCTCTTGGTAATACTCCTGATTGGTGGAATTCTTGAACTGCCTTTACTACGTTGTCCCCTATAATTTCCCAACATGATTTATAAAAATGGAAACCAAATCCATCAGGGCCCGGGCTTTTCCCTCCCTCACAGGCCCATACCACCTCCTTTATCTCTTCCGCTGAAAAAGGCTCCTCTAGCCATTCTCTCTGCTGATCATTTAACTGATTGAAAACCACCCCATCCATCCTTGGTCTCGTCTGTTGTTCCTCCTTAAAGAGCCCGGTGAAATGATTAAGCACATGATCCCGAATATTCTGAACTCCCTCCACCCAACCAACATCTGTTTTAACTGCCAGTAGGGAATTTGCATAACATCTTTCCTTAAAGCATTTGTGAAAGTAGTTTGTATTGCTATCTCCATTTAGAGCCCATTTTACCCGAGATTTCTATAACATGGACTGTTCCATTCGCCTTGCCTTCCCCCAATACTCTGCTAAGACTCCCCACTCCTCCATCAAATCCGGGGAGAATAGAAACCGATCCAACCTACTAGATGACTCTCCATTCGGGGCTATCCACGTTGCTCCTTTTCTGATGACTGGAATATCCAATAAACCCATTGATTGGATAAAGAATTTGAAATCATACATCTCAATTGTAGAGTGAGAGCTAGATCTCCCTTTAAACTTACTCCTGTCTAACACAGCGTTAAAGTCTCCTCCAAGTACCCAATTAGCCTTCGGAAATCCTCGTTTTGTCATCATCAAATCATCCCATACTTTCCTTTTTCCTTGTACCGAACATGGGGCATATACATTAACCACACAATTGACTGCCGATGAAGTCGTTCCTCTAAAACCAATTCCAAGGAAACCCTGCCCTTGTATAACCCAGACAACCTCCAACCTATGCTTCTTCCAAATTGTCAGACAGCCTCCACTAAGTCCTGCTGACGGTAAAATTCTCCAATCGCACCCTGTCGTCCCCCATAGCTCCTTAACCTCCCATTCACTTACCGTCTTGCATTTTGTCTCCTGTAGTAAGCAGTTATCAATATCATTATCATTTAGCAGTCTCCTGATCCTTCTTCGCTTGGTCCGATCCCGGAACCCCCTCACATTCAAAGATAGAATCTTCCTTTAGTTATTCCTATCACTCCTCCTTTCCCTTCTTTCCTTCTCCTCCTTATCCCTCGTCTCCATCCTCCTTAACTGCTGTATATATATTTTATCTTATTGATTTTCGGATATTCCGACTTCCTTCAGAGCCTTCCATATTTTTCTGCTTCTTCCTCGTCATCATCTTTTCCTTTCTCGTCTTCGTTTGCCTCATCCAGTTGCCCTCGCCTCATTAATTCATTCCCATCAAAGCTATTCCTTCTTAACTGCTTCCATATGGATACCTCTCTCCTTTTCCCTTGATCTCCTTCGGACACTACTTCTCCACCTACTAGTACCCATTTTTTGTGGTTGTATGGTAGAGTAGAAATAGATTCATTTTTTCTGTAATCGCTATTCTTTGTAATAACACCCTTCCCTCCGTGACCAATAGCAATTCCGGGACGCTCCCTTCCATGACCCTTGTTTTTCCCTATAAACGGGCCCGAATTTTCTGCTGTATATGGACCCATTTCCGGGCCTCGAAAGTGCTGTTTACCAGCCGAAACTACTCCCGCATCAAGGCCCAGATTGAACGCCGTTTCTCCAGCGCGCGGACCAGTAAAATGGGCCTCCGGATGCCAGCCCAACTTCTGCCTCGGCCCAACTTCAACCTTCGGATCTCCTGCATGGCCCTGCACGTGACACGTCGCTGCTCCAACGATCCGATTCGCGCGTCTCGATTCTGGCGTCCGTTGCGCTGTCCAAGGAGGCCACGTGCCTCGTGCCCGTGCGTAGCAGATGCGGGCCTTACATCCTGTCCCGTCTGACGCGACATGTCTTCAATTGACAGGTCTTGTGCAGCGTGCCCTTGGTCTTGATCTGCGAGCCCGTCTTCATCTTCCCCCCGTATTCGCATAGCTTTTTCGTGTATTCCGCTTTCTCTGCACAACTTTCTTCATTCTCCATTCCTTCACTTCTGCATCCCCTGCCAAAGCCACCTACTCTCTTCTTCTTTCCCAAATCAGACCCTGAGTCTGGGCGGAAAATCTGGGATATTGTCCCCTTTGCCATTTCGTTCCCTAACCACCAGTCCTGATAGTCCTGCTCATCGCCGTCGTTGAGGTGGTCTATGGCCGCCCTTATTCGCCTCATCCCGACCTCCGAGGGCAGCTTCCAGATCTTGGTCGGTGTGTTTCTTTGACCACCGTGTCACCTTCTTGCCGGAGACCCAGACCCCCGCGACCGACATTCCTCTCATCCCCCTCATCCCACACCTTCCAGTCTCCCTTGTAAAACATCTCCTGTTTCAGTTCAGCCAGCCTTCTTTCTGCCTCAGCCGATTCGTCAAACTCTTCCTCCCCCTGACAGGAGCTCATTTCGGAGCTATAGGTAGTCTGTACCGGGCTTTCCTTTAGCTTATTCACCTCTTCCGCCTCCGTTATCCTTATATCGAACTCCCACCCATCAATGGTCACCCGAACAATGTCATCGAGCCGCTTCATGTCCCTTCTGGACATCACCATCTGTGCTACATTGTAGCGTTCTTCTTTTTTGGTGATTTCCTCCGTATATAGAAACTCGCCGAATGGTGCGAGTAAAGTGGAGAAAAAATTTTCTCCCCAAACATGTAGCGGAATCCCATAGCAGTTCACCTTTACCCTCCTGTCCGTGTCAACCAATCCCGGCTCCCACCTCTGTATCCCAACAAACCATTGTTCAAACCACTGTTGTTTCCCTTGCATGATCTCTTGGAGTGACTCCCCCCTTTCCAACTCCAGCAATACCTTATTAGCCCCGATGGGAGTTATGCGCACACTGTAGATGTCGTGAGTCTTTAGGAGTAACTGCGTCCTAAACGCAGACCCTCTTTTACGTACTTCTCCCACATAGACCCTCTTAAGCCGAATAACATTCTCCGCTGATGCTGTGTACACAAGTTTCATCTTCGGGTCTTCCTTCTTCCCTGCCTCTTTCCGCATGTTATTATTTTTAGGCCCCCCAGGTGCACTAAAAACCGATGCATATGATTTTTTTTGGTTTACGTTATACACACTCTGTTGCCCCATTTGCCCCGCCACGGTAGAGTAAACATTTTGAGTTCGTGTCCTCCTTCGTGTGATCATCTTCCTCTGGTTCTGCTCGATTTGTTAATCATACCTTGGTAGATTGACCCACAGCTTTTCTGTTCCAATAAAGATATTATCCAGTCTTACCACCAGTATTTTCACATCCTCTACCTCCGTAAACCTAGCAAAACCGAATCTTTGTCCCTTACTGTTCCTCTTGCTTGGAATTACCACGTCATGAACTTTTGCATATCTCCCGAAGATCTCCCACATATCATTTGCCATGTATTCTTCCGAGAAATGAGTAAAAAAGACACAGGTGATCCTCCCCTTCCTTTTCCCTATCTCAGTAACTAGTCTTCTTCCTCCATTGACATCGTTTCTTTTCCGTACCTCGGTGCACCTGTCCTTCATTCTTTAGTCAATAAATCAACCTATCATGAATGCGCGAGGGGATCATCATTATATATTACCTACTTGAAAGTCAGCATGCTGTAATATGATTGTGTTGACCATTGGTTGTGTTCATACTTCATACTATAACTTAGTCGCCTGAGTCTGCAGTGCGCACTCAATAATCGGATTAAATAATTTGTTGTTACACATATTAAGTGATGTAAGTGTAAATGTTATATAAAATATATAATTTAATTTGCAACGTAAGATTCAAATATGATGTTTCTCAATTTCTTGAGTCTTCAAAACGCGTTAAATATAGCAACTTAGTGAATTTCACCTTTCGCCAAAGTAAATCATATTCTACACGAGGCGATCGGAGATTAGAAATGAATTAGAATTTTAATTTTGGTCAAATTTAAGTAGAAAAAGGCTATATATAGGAGCCTAGAAGATTTTGAAACTACAAATACAAAAATTGACGCATGATTGATATTTACTGTTAGATCATAGTGATTATCTGCATGGAGTTGACATACGTAAAAAATTGGGTAAGCGACGTCGACTACTTGACTATAAATCATACATACTAAAATAAATAAAAACATATTTGAAAATTTTACCATACAATTTATAAGATAATCATCTTAATCTATCTCAAGGTAATTATAAAAAAATTACTTTTAAGGCAGAAAGAATTTTTAGATAAATACTATTTCTTCAAATAAAAATTGATTTTTTAATAATTAAAAAAAAAATCTTATCCAAGACATTTAAAATTAATTAATAATTTTGAGACACACTTGAACATTGAATTTGAACCTCAATTTAATCTTATTTATGACACAATTGAACATGAAATGCAATTGATATGATAAAGATACCTCAATTTAGCTATCTCCAAATAAAAAATAAACATTTTATATACTTTTCCATTTGAGAATAACTAAAGTTATATATAACCGTTTAGCAATTCTTTGCTTAAAAAAACTGTGGAACAAAGAGATACTATCATGGTGATTTTCCTTCCTAAATAGATAATTTATGATGAAAAACAAAAGAAATTGTGTTATTCTAATAAGTTTTGTCTAATACAGCAAAAAACGCTCCGATTGAAAAGTAGGGAGAAATTGCAATCAGGATGGAAAGAAATAAAGAATAAAATTAAAAATGTCAAATTAATCTCTAATACCAAATTTTAATATCTAGATTCTAGAGCGAGTAGAGCCATAGTAGAGCCATAAACTTGGGCATTGGGGTATTTGGAATTTGAAAGTTAGCAAGTTGCGTGGAATTGGACTGTGCTTGACTTAAAAAGACCAAATATGTGGTAAGCTAACGGCCCAGTTTAAGATTCAGCTCTCTCTTCCTTTTCTAGTCCCATTCAATGTATTAATTGAAATTGTGACATCTTCAAGTATTGAACAAGTTTATTCATATACGTACCCAGACTATTTTAACCTTGTTCTTTATAATGTGCCTAACAAATATTGTGCACTCAGATGCCCTCAACAGAAGATAACAGAATTTGTGACAATATAGACTATTCAGAGAAAACGGGTCTTAAGGACGAAAAGACTAGGAGACTAGCTTATTGGAAGTTACACTAATAGGTGTTGGGCACTATCAATTATCAGACCCATAAGCTAGATTTTTTCTTTTTTTCATTCACTTTATTAATTCATCACATTTACCGGCTGTTTCGTCTTATTCAGAACATCGAAAGGACTGTTAAATTATTCATAACCACAAATTTGGTTAATATATTGAAGCTTGTTGGTCTTTGGAATTTTTCCACTTAGTGCACTTTTTAACATTTTGTATTTGCCGTGTGAATAGTGTTTGATGCTCCTGCGTGAGGATAAAGGCATGCTATTAGACTTTTACCACTATTTTCTTTGTTCCTTTGATCCTTAGTATCGTGATTCATGATTCCTGCCCTGATCGTGATATATAGAAATCGTTTAATAATCTTATCTTCCTATTATTTTTCGCCTTGAGATTTTTCTTTTTTGTGAAAAGTACTTTCACTCTTTTGGTATAATATAGCGATATTTAACCCTATTTTTCCTCTTTCAAACTAGATCAAATAATGTTAAAGTCCATATATTTAACACTTTAAATGTTGGAGTTGATTGGTTCCATGATTTTGGTGTGTTTAGTCTGAATTTGTCTTGACAAGACAGCCAAGGAGAATACAAGGTCTAGAAAAAAGGAGTAGTGGAAAACGTCTTCTTCTTCTCTCTCTATAATTTCAAAATAAATGATTTGGTGAAGAACAACGGCGACAATTTGTTTTTAGGCTAGCATGATCTTTGAAGAATTGTAGTAAAAAGTATTAACCAAAAAAAATCAGCTGCAGTTGCTTTCTTTACTTTTTCTCCTCTTATTCTTTCGGTTTGTCTCAGGCATACAAAGCTTGTTCCTATCCTTCGCCAAACCTACCTTACTTTGCGGTCTATTTGGATTGACCAAGACAAATAAGATGAAATAGAATAAAATAGTATGCAACACGATAAGATGTATCTTATTTTATTCTATTTTATCAAGCTTTCAATTTTTTAATTAATGAATTTAAACTGAACTTTTTATCTATTTTATTATAACATAAAAAGCATATTTGAATATAATGAAATTAGATCGATAGTTATTTTGTTCAATGTGGATGTACATACATTATAACCAAGGAGAGTCTATTTTTTTCCAGTTTAATAAATGAAGCATAAAAAGATCAATAGTTAAAATTGAGTCTTGTAAAGAACTTAAGATGTTATTTTGGCATGTTAAAATTGAGTCTATTAAAATATGAAACAACACTAACAAAGACGGTGCTGCTCGAGAACGTGGTGTTTGTCGATCACGTCTTTGATAACTGGGTTGAAATACTAACAAAGACAGGGAGATTTCAATGGCAGAGGCATATAAGGTCTTGAGAGAAGATAGAATTGTCTTTGCCATTATACCGATAGGACCACTAGTTTTGCATAGATCGTGGAAGGAGAAATTACCGTCCAAGGCAATCGCGCTTTCTTGGAGGTTGTTACTCAATAGGCTACCTACAATGGATAATTTGGTAAGACGGGGGGTAGATAATCAGCAACTCAATCCAGTTTGTGTGTGTTGCAAGAACAGTAGGGACCACCTCTTTCTAACATGCCCTCAAATACAAAGGCTATGGTATAATGTAATAGGTTGCGTAAGGATACAATCGCCTCTTCCAGGGGACATGATCCAGCTATTCCTACTATCCAGCGGTTGGGTGGTGGGTAAGCGAAGGAAGACATGCAGGTGTGTCTTCTAGCTTGCTAGGTGCTGGTGCATTTGGATAACTAGGAATTCTATTTTGTTTAATAGGGTAATAATTGAGTCGGTTGATATGTTGATGTCTGTTAAGTTAATTTCGTGAAAATGATTGTTGTATGCATTTGGCTTTAATAGAGGGTGTGAATTTTCTGCTTGGTGTGTTAATCCTATCTCACATTGTGTCAGTTGAATTTGAAGTAGGCCTTGGGGAGGTGGTAGGATCGTCATTAGGAGGGGTACATTGTGGGGCCGAATGTGTTAGGATGAAATGTTTTGTTTCACCTTTATTGCTTATTTAATATATCTTTGTTTTGCTCTTAAATAAAAAAAAACACACGAAACAACACGAATTTTATATCCTTGATTTTACTAGTAATTTATTTTATTCTATCCTATTTTAATGGTTAAGCAATAATTTAATTAGGTAATTCCCAAACTCATCTTGAAGTTAAGAGAAAATCTTTGATTTAACTATGCATGCATGACTATAGGTATGAAGACGAAGATAGGGATATACATATTTACATATTTCATCCACATCCCTGCCCCCGTACCCACCCTATGTGTTTACCCTTATTTTAATGACTAAAATACCTTAAACTTTTATTCATGATTTATTATACCTAATTTTTATAAATCAAATAATCACACAGATTTATGTTTTTTTTTCACAAATTAGAATTTTGGAATGTCAAGAAAGTTTGATATTTACCTTCTTAAAAAAAGGAAAAAAAGTTTAACTTTTAATTTAAAAATTACAAAATTTATGTTTATTAGATAACTTTAAAAAAATTCGGACATAACATGGAACATAAAATCTCATACCTATCAAATGTGAAGAGAGAGTTAATAAGTTTTAAAAGAAGGATGAAAATAAAAATATTATACTCATTTCTATCTCTACCTCATTGTCATACTTAAAAGAGACAAATACTATCATATAAAAAATCACAAAATATACATACACAATAACCAACAACATCTCTTTCACAAAACAACATATTATAATTAATTTTTGCAAGAATGTGTTTTTAATTTAGTTATCCAATACCTTTCTTATAAACTCAATTGAATAGTTTTAACAATTTCCTAAATAATTTTAGTCTTTAATATATAACTTAAATTATTTAAGTCTCCAATCTTTATGGTTTATAGCTCATATATTTTTTTTTTTTTAAAAAAAGAATATTGGTCCACGCAACTTGAAGATCAACAGGTCTATTCCACACACAACATGACGTACAAAACTAAGCTTCTAATTAATTGTACCTCAAACAAAATTGCCTTTAATAAAAGATATCTCTAAAAAACATCAAAATAAATTTTATCTGATAATAAGTTAGATAAAAATATTAATTTATAATGAGATATAAAAAATTTAAGAGCCAACATAATTTGGAGCCCGAGAGATCTGTCTCATTATATCCTTGTGGTTGCCATGAATTTAAGTCACATATTGGAGTCAGCTGGATCAACTACAAAATTAGATCAGGTCAAGTGATCAGAAAATAATTACATGACAACCATAATAAATGTACTAGATTTACCAAAATTCAAATATTTGCAGACAAAAATTAAACAATTGAAATGGTTGAGACCAAAATCACCTAAAGCCTGTACTATGAACGAAAATTACAATCAATCCTACTATGAAGAAAGTAGCCTTTTGAGTTCAAATTAAAAAAAAATGAAAAAAACTTTACCATCAATATACTCGCCATAAAATATTTGGTTCAGCACAATTTACTTTGTTTTCATTTTTAAAGATTTTGTCTCAATCAGATCCACCGTGTATATTAGTGGGTTAAAATTATTGTCCGCTATCTAACTGGAAATTAATAAAATTTATTTTTAGAAAATAAATTTGATTATTTTGCAAAATTCTTAATTTTGAATAATGATTATTTAGAATAAAAAATCCTTGACTAGATTTGAACAATATTATTTTTAAATTTTATTACTTTAAAAATATAAAATATTAGCACTAAAAAACCACACTTATAACAAGCTAAACATCAATTTAAAAATTATAAAATATTAATTAATAATATTAAAAACCAAAAAATATCTCGTAAATATATGCTAAAAAACAAAATCATAGTTCAAAATTTTTAAAAATGACAAATACTTCATGTTAACATAATATATAAAAATAAAATATAATTAGAAGATCAGTGATTTTTTTTTTAGAAGGAAAAATTATATTAAGTCTTAGTAGTAAAACTATCTTGAGTCACAATATATGATGGAGAAAAGCTTCTAAATACAGATACATAGCAAACTGAGATATTACAACTAGAGTTGTCCCCACACAATTGCCTAAAAATCCCTCATCAAATCAAAAGTATCTCCAAAAAACAGAAATAGGAATCTAAATTATGTATTCCTTATAACAATTATAGTAAAACACAATTCCAATTGAATAGAACACTCAATAAATGACACTCACGAAACATTTAGCCACATGCAAGCCCCCTTGATAGAGATAATTTTCAGACTTCCTCAATAGTGAAAAGGTTGACCCTTAAAAATCAATGTATTCCTAGCTAACCAAATATCCCACATAATATTTAACCAAATAATAATAAGAATATTTCGGATGAATTTTCCTTTCAATAAAGAGATGCCTAAAAGATGCCAAAAACTAGATTCGCAATCAGAAGGCAAGACAATCAAATAACCTAACCCCTTATAACAGTACATCCAAATAAGGTAGTTAGACTCACAAGTAAATAGTATATGATATATATACCTGACACGTGACATAAGCAGACAAGATGATCTTCCTCTTTGCTAGTTCCACCTTTTGTAGGAATCCTATTATGGGTCACCTTCCATGAAAATGCCACTACTTTACACGACATCTTTGTCTTCCAAAGCCTTTTGAAAAAAAAAAACAGAAGAATAATCCACAGGTTCTCCACAAGCAAGACAGTAAACTTCGTTCACAAAGTACTCTCCATGTGCCCAACATCTTCTCCCTACCCCTAATCATCATTCGCATCACACTGCAAACTAAGTTCATTCAGCACCTCCTCTAACTTCCTTACTCACTCTTCCTCCCAGTTAAACAAGGTTCTCCTTAAACTAAGCCTCCAAACCTATTTATGGTTCCTTCAGCCTTCGACTTCAGAAATATATATCTTTTTCTGATTTGAGAGTGCATACAATCTGGGGAATATAGATTTAAGATCAGCCCCACCTTCCACTCGCCATCCCAAAACTTAAACAAAGATCCATTCACAACCCGAGACTTAACCGTACTAGAGAACTACCACACATTTAACTCGGGTAAAGCATATTATAAGTGGTTAAAGTCATATTTTTATAATTAACTAATTTCATATTTTTTTCAAGTCCAATTGGACCTAAATTTAGGTTAAATTGAACTACGAATATTAATCATCTTCTTCTTTCATAAAATTTTAATGGCTGAGTTATCATAGTTAAATTAATTGGGTCCAAAAGATTCTTGAATCGAAGAGATACTTCCCGAGCCAGATTAACAAACTTGTTTAACAGTAATGTGTTCTTCATTTCAATTTTAGAGAGGCCTTCAATTTATGGACTCTAGTCCATGAACAAGTTAGTTGTTTTTTATGCAATAAACACTAAGCTTAGACAAACAGAAAGCAAGAAATTTGGCATGCTATAAAGGGAAGTGGTGAAACACAGATGACCTCTCAAAAAAGAAAGTGGCATATCTATTCCAATTTCCATGGTTGAAACGTTGTCATCAAAGAGATACTCATTATTAATGCAGGGGAAGTTAATTGGGCAAGGAAAATAGGCAGTGGGGTTTTGTAGCCACCCATTAGCATCACACTGTCAAGTGAATGGTAATTATAACCATGTGAATGTAACTGACTGTGTATATGACACATGATGGCTATTCCATCAACATGTTCCTAACTTTTGTGTGTAAGTATCACAACTGTGTGTTTCTCCTTTTTGCTACCCCTCATTGCCTTACGTGATTCCGCTACTCAATATGTACTCTTATTCTTGATTCTTCTGTACCACTGGGATTGCTAAATCTTAGTGTGCCCTTTAGAGCCTCAAAGCAATCCATAAAATCAAAATTAGTTATAATATCCATATATCCACTTTTTCATAATTCTTTCTTACAACTATAATTCATTTTCTCATCTTTCTCTTTTGGTCACATGATCTGTCATCTTTTTTCAAAGGAAGTGATATAAATTTTCAAGTTTCAATAGTATTTAACAAGATATTGTAGAACATTAATGACATTTTGAATGTTAGCAATGGCTTGCCTAAAAGATGAATTTATATATTTGGTTTTTTATTTCTCTTTTTATTACAAAAAACTTTGTACAAGCATAACGTATAAAAATAATTTCTCAATTAAAGAAAATGTACTATTTACCTCGATAGCTGGGTCTCAAATCAATGAAAATATTAAAAAGTATAGAAACATATCACCACAGGGGTAATTATGTCGCACACCCAAATATGATTTTGGTCCTAGCTGCTTCCTTCTAGATTGTAATAATGCACGAATCAGTAATAGAATTGAGGAAGAAAAGTCTCTTTCCCCACCCTGTTAAAAAGAAGGCTCATGAGAAGATTGAAGTGTCGGGTCCTTTAGAACTTAAATGATGAAGGGGGAAAAGAATGAAAAAACACACTAAATTATTGCTCCTAGTTGCATTGTTAATGTATAAACAACTGTGTCCTT
Source organism: Psophocarpus tetragonolobus (assembly GCA_037954015.1). Classification (NCBI taxonomy): domain Eukaryota; kingdom Viridiplantae; phylum Streptophyta; class Magnoliopsida; order Fabales; family Fabaceae; genus Psophocarpus; species Psophocarpus tetragonolobus. Next base: position 36,058,740 of record CM075695.1, read on the forward strand.
TGTAACACCTGGAGTAAAACCTCCAAGTTAAAAATTGAGATAAAACTTTGAGAACAAAATTGGAAGTTACTTTTATATACATGGTTAACGGAAAGGTCGTTAAATTGATTGATGATGAGCAAAAGCAGCCTCTTGAACTGTTCATGCAACTTAGACTTTATTGTCTCTTTGTCTTGTAGTATTAAATGTATCCATCATCTGAATCAAAACACCAAAAACCTTGTGATATAAAGCATAACGCTGTAGTTGGGTTTGTCTATTATTTATCGCTTTAACTACACAGCTATGTTAATGTGGTGACCCTATTTCTTACAATTTGTTTTGGTATGTAAAATGGGTGAGACACTTTCATTTATCTCTTATAGGATTAATTTGATAACTTTTCTATTTTTGTTAGTGTTAAATGATATTCTTAATATGTATGATACTTGTAGCATATCTTATTGATATATTTTGTACTTTACTGACAAATTTAATGAAAAAATGGAAAAACCTTAATAACTAAACCATAAAATATGAAGAAAAAACTAAAACAAAGACATTTTATAAGGTTTTAGTTTCTCTAAAGTATAAACATAATATGCATTTAAAAAAATAAAGCATGAAGCGAAAATCATGGATTAACAAAACTAACAGTCAATTTATACATAATTACACATATATAATGTTTTTTATAAATTGTTAAAATATGAACCTCTAATTTTTAATTACAGATTATTTTTTATGTATTAAACATATAATTCAAAAAGTAACCATCACAATAAAATAATAATAATTTAATTAAATGTGGTCAGACGATATTATACGGGAGTAAAATTTGTCAGCATCTGTTTTACCAAATCAGGCATAGACAACCTTTTTTTAAGTGTCTTGTAATCTACATAGTGAAGAAGTGAAGAAATGAATATTAAGAAGGAGTTGAAGCAGTGTGAGCATTTAATAATGCCAAATAATTTGGACACAAATTGTAATCTAGTACTGGTACTGTGACATGGTTTCACTTAAATCCTACGTTAAGACCATAGAATGCTAATTATTTAAAATTAAAAAAAAATTGGTGAAAATGGAGATAGTGGAAGGCGGCTACCAAGTTATAGGGCGGTGGGTCGTCATATTTAGGTTTTTTCTCAATTTCGTATTGTTTTGGTCACCAACCGTGGGACACACCAAATCAACCCCATTCACGTCCTTTCAAGTTTCAACATCTTTAACCCATTGATTTCGGGATTTTTTCCCTACATTCTTTCATTAGTTTAGGAAAACAAGATCTTCACTCTTCAGTAATCGAACCCCCCTTCTATCAATTAATCCGTATACTTTATTCTAGTTTAGTTAGTTTTAATCAATTATATTATCAACTACGAAGTTAGAAACTAATTAAAAAAATGTCATTGAATTAAAAGATTCCACCGTTAGCACTAAAAAATGGTCAATATTCCACATCAGGATCATGGTAACATACAACGTAAAGATACGTCAGAAAAAAGTGAGACAATATAATTTTTTTACAATTTATTATCTATCATAAATTTATTAATTTTATAATAAATATTTTAAATATAGTTAACTGTAATCAAAATATAAAACCCATATCTCTTTAAGAAGACCATTTTTGTGCCGCTCAAATTGTTGCCCAACTAATACATTAGCTTCATTAACAATATTTTGATTTTTTATCATTCTTTCATTTTTTCTTAGAGTTGCAGTAACTTCATCTAACTTCAATGTTATCTTTGCTACAAAAATGTTTGAACTAAAGGTTTTTAGGATTTTTGTTGTAAAGCCAATAATAATATTTTTTGCTCATCATTAAATATTTTTTCATCTACATTCAATAATTGACATATTAGTTTATTAAAATTGTTGATATGGTTGTAGAGATTTTCCTCTATCTCCGTTTTGAGTTTCTACAACTCCATTTTCAAACATAAACAATTAGTTATCGATTTTTTCAAACATAAACAATTAGTTATTGACTTAGACGTGTAAATGTTCTTCAACTTCTCCCATATGACTTTCTATGTTGTCTTGTTTAGCACGTTCCACTTAATCTCAAGAGCAAGAGCTAACTAAATCATACTTAGTGTCTTCCTCTCAATTTGAGCTCATTTTCTTTCACATTTATTGAATGACTTTTCATCTTCTAAAGTCAAATCAAAATCTTATTACATTAAAAGGTCTTTAATTGTATGTTCCTAAATCATAAAAACATATTTTTCAAACAACATGATTTCAAAAGATTTGTATATTCCTGACTATAACTCTGAAATAGGAATTTTTTTTTTATACACATAACAAATTACTCATTCATCTTACATAAAACACGCTACACTAATTTTTATTATTTTTTAACTTTATATATAGAGTAAAATAGAAATACAAAATTTAAATTTGATGATATTTTTAATATTTAAAAAATAAATTTTTAAAGCAATTAAAAAACCAAACTAATCAAATATTTAAATTTAAATAATATCCTGATAATTTAAAACAAAATTAATTTTTAACTAATTAACTTTATATATTTTAAAATTTTGAATTGTTTTCATACACTTCATCATCCCTGTGGCTGTGTATGCGCAATAAATAATAGCTCAAATTTCAGATCCACTGAGGACTTAAATGTTGAAAGGGCAGGTTGGAAAGAATGATGTCATCGTTGGATATTAAATATATGCATATAAATAGCATGTAACTTATAAGTATCCCTCAGATTCAAAACTTTTCCAAACCCATGATCGCATGTGAATCAAAATAAGTACTGTAAATGTTTCTTTTTTTTTTTAAACTGAGTTTAGTTAATAATTGTTTTAAGATTAAGTGTATTAATTCCGGAGCTAGAATAATTAATTTAGGGTGTCGTCTTTTATGCTTAATTAAGGAGTGTTTGATTTTATTTTTTAAAATTATTCATTTACAATTTTTGGAAACAAATTTTTAGAGAAAAGAATTATTTTAAGAAAAACTATCAGTAATAGAAAAATAAAACATGAAACCAACATGGAAATGTTCTGGATTTTATTTTAAAAATGACTATTATCAAATAGAAAAACTTATCTATAAAAAGTTGAAAACAAAACAAACAAACCCATAATCTTTCCTAATTTTGATTTATTACTATACGAAAAACAAAAGCATACACTTGTTACCAAAATGTTAAATTAGTATTGTAATAATTTAGGGGTTTTATTGGTTGGACTGCTATGTGTAGCAATAGATAACTAAGAAATATGTCGATATCACACTTTAAATTGAATTAAAAAACTTAATTAGCTATGTGCATGTATTTTGAATTTTGTAAAGTAGAAGATAAGGGAGTAAAAACAAAGTTTAGGGGAAGAAAACACAACACCAACGCAAGAGGAAATGTTTCAAATCTTGAATGTAAGTTCAGATGATTGTCAACAGATTCATTAAGAGACACATCTTATAATAAATGCAAATAATGTGGAGCAGTATATATTAAACAAATAATTTAAGTGACTCAAAAGTCCAAGCACCTCACCCGTTGAAACTTCATAGTGTCTACTATTAGGAAGCGTCCTGAGCCGCCGGTAATACTTTATTGGTGGGCCCCAGGCCCATTCCAGAGGCCATTATGTGCAAGCACGAAGCAGCTTGGTGGGCCCAACCACTATTATTGTAATTAACTATGGAGCCACATATTGTGGGCTCATGGGCCCACTTTGTTACTTGTCTTTAAGCTGTGGTCAATCAAACTTAGATTTGGTCTCATCTTGACGCATGTAAAAACCGAAAAGGAGGGGACAGGGGAACTATAATTGCAGTGAAAAAATGGGGTTGTGACATGATATTGCTGAAGTGGCCCAATCAACATGTCTAGATTGAGATATCTTACCAAAGGGAAGAGGACTATGATGGTAATTACATTTTTTTTTGTCACGGATGATATTTTCAAATATGCATATAATATCGCTTTTCATTTATCAATATTACACCTTTTTACATGGATGTTAGTGGAACTAAATTTAGATTTTTTTTAAAAATAAAGTTTCAATCAAAATAATCATTTGTATTTTTCTAAAATTTAATCATTAGCATAGTTAATAGGTGTTTTACATCTATTACATTAGAATGAATTGGTTTACATTTATTGAAGCTTTTATTTCTAATTTATATATATGATTCGAGGCGCTATATAAGACGCTGTCAGCAGTTACAGCCTACAGCCTACAGCCTTACAGCTAAATAGTAAGTTGACTCTTGAACGGTACGAGAACGAGAACATTGATGAGTGTTTTCTTTTTTCAAAGAATTCTACTGACTATTCATTAATAATAAAAATATGAATATATAAATATTTAATTTTAATATTAATCAAATCAAATTATTGTGTAGGACCTAGCTCAATTGGTTTGGAAATGCATGAATTGAGGTAAACTTTTTAACCTTATTTTCAATTCCTATCGGACTTAAAAAAATTAAATTATTGTATGCGATATTTATATATTATGTTCAGATTTTTTTTTAAGAGAAAACTAACACATACTATGATTGGGATAAACTATTTTTTATTAATCATGTTTCTCTGATATAACAGAAAGAAATGTACACAAAAATTAGAAGTTGTAAACATGTCATCATATACTCCTTTATCGATATTTTGTTTTCCACTTTAGTGACTTCATCTTCTAAGAAGTCAAAATTTATAGAGGCAGGAAGCTATAGATTGAGAACAATGTTAACTATAAACTAGATAAAGAAAAAACAAAATGTATATGGTTGCTTGGATGAGTATTACAAAAGATACGGTGGGCATTATTTTTACATGCGTTCTTACTTCCAAATCGTTCAGAATCTTATAGGTAATTTTGATACAACGATTTAATGTGAGTTACATACTTGTAATTTATCCATTTTTTTTAAGTTTTGATTTACTAAACCATAGAGATACAAACATTTTATTATAGGATTTAGAATTTATTTTTTTGTTTAGTTATTATTAGCAGTTTCTAAACATACACAGTAAACTTTACTGTAATACGTTTAAAAATTTACTTCTATTCTTTTATGTACTTATACTGTACCTTTTATTATAATTTTTTTTCCGAAAAAAAAAATTATTGGATGTCAACTATAAATGCGATGGCCAAAGCTTGAAGAGAAATATGATGCGACAAAGCTAGCTTGGTTGAATATTAATGTGCTTGGGTTCTGAATTATTATTAGTAATATATCCTATTGATTTTGAAATAACTAAAGACACAAATAAGAAAAGTAACAAAAAAAAAAGTTCGGTTCCAAATTAAATTTTTTAAGGAGATACATAATTATTTAATGACACATCATCGTTATTAAAATTAAATTTATGATAATGTGCCATTAAATTTAGGCTTCTAGTTTTCTAAAATATTTTTATTTTTATTATCAATTACAATTTACAACTAAAGTGTAGTTCCTGTAATAAAAATGATTTAAAACTAAAAAACTAATATTTTTCCAATTAATTATGAACAATGAAGTATTCCTGATCTGTTTTTCTTCCATAAACATTATTTTTATTGATGATATTTAATTACAAAGCTTGCAAGTTGTAGTACTTTATAGTTAATTATTATGTTGCTTTAGGACCTTGATTTTGAATACATGGGTTATCATTATGTTATTAAATCAGCATGGAATGGGATGGCTTGAGAGTGGTAAGACTCAGCCATTTTCAAAGAGCAAATAAATATTCGGTCAGTCTACTGCATAAGGTGTACTCACTGCTTTAATTAATTACTTAGACTTAAACATATGGTCGGTTTATAAAGAAATTAAAATTTTCCAAAATAATTAATATAACTTATTTTATTTTATTAACATATATACATATGGTGCCTGTCTTGCTCCCAGTAGGTACGAAAACTACTACTTAATGCTTTAACTGTTCTTAACTAATGTAAGATATTCAAATGAGCATGAATTCTATGTTGCCCAAATGACTAATGATAGTTTGATTTACAAAAGAAAGAGAAGATATCTATTTTTAGAATGGATAGAAGAAAATGAAAAGGACAAATAATCTTTTGTCTTTTCTCATATTTAGTTATATACAAAGTGGAAAGAAAAAATATAAAATGAAATGGAATAGAAATAAGGAGGATATTTTTGTTATTGTATAAATAAATAAAATAATAAATTTCTCCTCCATATTTCTTTTTGAAAGAAATAAGAATAATTGGGAACTTTTTTTTTCATTTAAAAATTTGAATATTTTTCTTCCTACCTTCCTCATTCCATTCCCCATTTTATTTGCCAAATAAATAAATTTTAATCCATTGTTTGTTAGACAAAAAGGAGTAAAAAAAAATAGTAATATTTAGTGTAATGAATGTTTCACTCTTTACTTTAATTTAAAATTTTCATTTTTTTTAGTTTTATATATTTTTTCTTCCCTCTACTAAACACTATTTTTTTTTTATAAGCAAGAGATGATGATATAAATAGGCACTAGAGTCCAGAAAAAGAAAAGCTAAGCATGAAATGGTTCCTAAATATTACCACCTAATATGAAGGAACCATAATGCTATAGCTGAAACAGAGGAGAAAACTATAACATAAAGACAGAGAAAACAGGAGATTAAAAGCATACTAGGAACACAAGAGCTACAAAAAAGAACAACAACTAGGGACTGCATAGAAGAACAAGAACTAACACTACAATCAGTTGCACATGTTCAACAAAGAATTACTGTCTCATTCGCTAACAGATATTTCAGCCGAACCATCATAAACCTTGCATTCTCAAAACCATGCTTTGCCAGGAGTTACAACGAGTTCCAGCATTCAGGCCATGAGTCATAGTATGTCAACATCAGCAGCTAGCCAAGGGTACCAACCAAGCAGAATCATTAACCAAAAGAACAACCAAGCAGCAACAAGTAGAATTCCATAAGTCCAGGCACCACTATGTATTCCAAACTTTATGATTCTGATAACCTACCAAAAAACAATATTTTGTCCCTACCTAATGGACATGATTACTGCAGTTGGGGTCTTCTACATTAATTAATTATTGTTCAAATCAAAACAGGCACTTGTATTGTCCCAAGCAATGAACAAGGCTTGGAAGTCTTTGTATCTGCTTTTTATCCAGCACCAAGACATAAACAGCGTATCACTTTCATTACATCCTAGCTAAAGCCTTTATTTCTAAAAATGAGATTATTCCTAAAATTTCAAATACTTGACACCACTGCCACCCATATTACCATCCATAAAGGTTTTGTCTTGTGATTTCCAATCCACAATTGATGTTGCAGTAGATGTTGCCCAACTAATCTTGGATTAACCGACATAATTCCTAACCACCTATACCATGAGTTCCATAGATTTTGTGCAACCCAAGGCGGCCGTGATCACCGGTCGGAGGTGGAGACCGGTGACTGTTGGTCAGAGTTGGCTACCGATGATCATCGGTCGGAGGTGGCGACTAGTGATCGCCGATCGGAGGTGGCGGTTGTGATCGCCAGTTGGAGGTGGCCGTCAGTGACCTCCAGTTGGAGGTGGCGATCGGTGACTGTCAATCGGAGGTGACAACTGGTGACTGCTAATCATAGGTGGGGGCTGGTGACTGCCTAGTGGCAGAGGGTATAGTAGGGCTTATGCGGCAAACAATGCAAAAAGATTTGTCCACACATTCTATGTTGGAAAGAAAAGGATACCAATTTTTATTCTCTAATAAGCAGATGATATTGTCTTTCTTGGAGAAATGTCACACAAAAATATCTTGATAACTAAGATCCAAACTTTTGGTAGAGTAGGTTTGTCAAGCACGAAGATCCAAACTTTTGCTCAAGAGCTAAATTGTAAAATCCTCAAATTTTCCTTCAATTACTTGAGCATTCCAGTAGGGGAAAACCTAAGGAAGGTAGCAACATGGGACCCTATAATCATAAAGATGGAGAGAAAAGTGTCAAGTTGGAAATATAGACATTTATCATATATCGGTCATGTATGTCTTATTAAAGGAATGTTGACTTTGATTCCTTTCTTCTACTGATCTTTCTACAAAATGCCAGTTGAAGATGGAAAAAAAATTATTAGTATTTAGAGGAAATTTCTTTGGAACCAGCAGGAAGACAACACCAAGATAGGTTGGGTGAGATGGAAAATCATGTGTAAAAAGAAAGATAACAAAGGTTTAGAGCTGAAGGACATTTTCTTGTTCAATGATGCACTCCTAGAAAAGTGGAAATGGTTATTGATGTCTCAACAAGGTCTCTTCTGGGAACAAATTATTGACTCTAAATATGATGGATGAAAAGGCTTAGTGAAAAGAGAAGACAATAGCTACATGTCAATATGGTGGAAAGACTTGAGAAAGTGTTATGGAATAACAAATGCACCTTGCTAGTTTGATCAATTCCTAGAATGGAAGGTTGGAGATGGATCAAAATTTAAATTCTGGATGACAGTTGGCTAGGAGGTGAAGCCTTGAACCATAAATTCAGCCACTTGTTCTCAAACTCAAAAAATAGGGATGGGACAATAAATACTTATGGGCATTGGGAAGAGGGATCTTAGGTCTGGGATTTTGAGTGATGCAAACAATGGTTCTACTGAGAGGAGGGAATGGTAAATGAATATAAAACACATATACACAGGGTGAGAATGTTAAATAGTGGAGAAGATTCTTGGGTCTGTAAGCTAGACCCTGCTGGAATTTACTTTGTTTATTTTTCCTATGCAACTTTGCAGACTTGATCTACAAATGAACAACAATAGCAAACTTTCCAACTACTCTTGGGGATTAAGGCTCCTCCCAGGTTCTTATTCTTTTCCTGGAGGCTCCTTAAAGACAGATTACCAACAGAAAATAAATTAATCAGTAGAAGACTTCAGATGCACCAATTGGACTCATTGTGTTCATTTTGCAAAAGTGCTTTGGAAGGTGCGAACTCAGTTTTTGGCAAACCATTAACCAATATAGATACCCTAGTAGATGTGAGACCAACCATTATGCCTTTCTAAAAGTCCAATTTAAACACAAAACATCCCTTCTTCCTTCTTTTTGCCTCATCTGGAGCTTCATTCAGAATCATAGTGCTATGCAGAAGGTGTCTCCCTTTAATGAATGCATTTTGAGAGTGATAAATGATCTTTTGCATAACTTTTCCTAGTCTTCTTGCCAACAGTTTGGAAATTATTTTAAACATGCATCCTAAAAGAGATATCAATCGAAACTCATACAGGTGTTGAGGGTTACTAATCTTTGGAATTAAGGTTATGAAAGAGGAGTTTCTCCCTGCCACCAACTTCCCAGATGTATGGAAGTCATGTATGAATTGCATTACGTCCTCCTTAATCACTTCCCAAAACTTCTTAATGAAGTTAAAGTTGTACCCATCCGACTCTGGACTTTCACTGGCGCAACTCCAAATTGTTTCTTTAACTTCGAGATCCTTAAACAGTGTGCATAGATCGACATTATCTTGGCTAGAGATTGTTTGGAAGTTAACCTTATCAAGGCGAGGTCTAAAGAAGAAGTCTTTTGAGAATTTTTTTCAAAGAACAACTTAACTTCTTCTTTCACACTTTTAGGATCATTATTCCATTCCCCTTGTATGATAACTCCTTTAATAGAGTTTTTGTGCCTGTTCCAATTCACAAAGAACTTTGTGTTATAGTCTTCTTTTAAGGCCTACTTAATTCTTGATTTTTGCCTCAATAATGTTTCATTCATATTTTTTGTTGAAGTTATTTCCTCATCTCATGCTCTATCTCTGACAAATTGCATGTTTCATTCTTCTTCTCTAGCTTATTCATCTGTTCGTTAGTTTGCAGCAAATTAGTTTTAATATCCCCAAATTGAATCTTGTTCCAGTCTCTGAGTATTACCTTTAAGCCTTTCAATTTTTCCTTTAATATATATGACTTTGATCCTTGTACCAGTATGGAGCTCCATGCATATGAAATGAATTTGATAAACTCCTTTTGTTGAAACCAGTAGTCCATCACCTTGAAAGGTTTTGGTGCCTAGTTGATAACCTTGTTCTTCATTATCACCGTGCAATGGTTTAAGAAGTTCCTATTCATAACATATTGTGCACAAGCTTCCTAAGTCATTGTCCAGTATAATGAGACTAGGAACCTGTCTAGCCAGTTTTTTGCTGTCCCATTAGGTCTAAACTAGGAAAATCTGTTTCCAATCAGTAGTAAATCAACAAGACCTATCTTATGAATAAACACATTAAATTCCATAGTTTCTCTTTTGCCTTATTGCTTGCTACTAACTTTCATCATTTCTCCCATCTTTCTTACACAGTTGAAGTTTCTTAGGACACACCAACAAGTAATGTTGTTATTTCCTTCTCTAACTGCCAATTCCTCCCAGGCCCTTCTTTTCTGGTCTATGTGGGCTTGTAAGTAAACATTGACAAAGACTACTTATGCATTAGTCTCTACCTAAACCCCTTATAACACAATATAGTTTGTTCCGATGTAAGAGTGAGAAATTTAAAAATAGTTTGGTGACCAAATACATACTAGCCCTCTTGCGAAATTAGTAGATGAGGCTAATTCCCATTCCAATTGTTGTTCTCCATATAGATTGGCACATGTTATGGTCCCATGCCTCCCTTTTTGTTTCATGTAGGCATACTAGTTGAATTTGCTATTCCCTTACTAGTTCACAAATATATTTTGTTTTTATTCCCCCTCCCAACCTTTAACATTGTAAGTGGGGTCTTTATATGGGCCTCCTTTCTAAACCCTTCTTCTGTATCTTGCTTGCATCTTCAATTCCTTTTTTATATATGTCTTCCACTTGTTGTATTCTGATGAGTTTTATTGGCTCTGGCTCTTAGATTAAAATGTTGAGGAGTTTGCCCAATTCCATAATTTTCACAGCCTCTAAATCTAGATGTCCAAGGATAATTATTCGATTTCGGTTCCTGATATCATCATTGTAGATGATGTTGTTGAATTTATTGGTTGAATTCTTCGATGATGGGCCTGCAATTCCAATTTTGCGCACTATCAATGATTCAGCCATAAAGGATTCATGCATTTATTGGTCGATCGATCCTCTGTAAACTCCCTAGTGTTCCGCCATAGGCCTCTGTGTCGATGAGTTATTTCCGTTGTCAGAGGGTGTTTTATTGATCCCTTGATTCTTCAATCTAATTAGGCGGATGACAAGGGCATGTGTAGACTATCTTCATTAGGTGCTTTTACTCCTTTATTTGAATTGGACTTGTGTTCCACCATTTCTCTGAACTAGATGATAGTCTCACTATTGCATATAGATTGGTTCCCATCAAATTGAACATGCTCTGTGAAATTAGACCCAGGCCACCCTTCACTGCCACATTTTGATTATTTTGATAGGAATTTTTCCTTCCTACTACTAAACAATGAAAAATTATCATCTTTGTAATCTTCAACTCTTTAGTGATTACAATTGTAGGATACGTTTGATTACCAATCTCTTTGAAGACATTTACTCTATACTCTTCTTCATTAATTCCAATTAACTCAAAAAAATTAATTGGTTTCAAAGAAGACATTTTTAATAGAATCCTTGCATACTGAAGGACTTCCCTGTTCTTAGTTTTCTCCTCTACCTTTACCACATTCCCCGACTTGCATCAATTGGTTAAAGCTTTCGTGCTCCCAAGTGTGTAATGGGAATCCATAAATTCTAATCCAAGTCAATCTATTTTCAAATACACATTTAGTGTTCCATTTTTCAATAGATCGGAACTGTGGCCAACTCTTGTCATGCTTATCTTGCACTTGTTTTAACCATTCTTCTTTAGCTCCCTGAATAAGCACCTGATCATCCCCCAAATAAGATAGCTTTATCATCCCTCCATCTCCTATCAGAAGGCTACATGACATGTTTTATATTGTTGACAAATTCTCTAAATGACCCACCCAACATACCTTTAACTATTCTTTCCTACCATACTTACTCTGATTTCCATACTTCTAATTAGTTTTATTGTTCCATTTTTCATCCTCTACACACCTCTATCATTCTTGTGACCTTGTTTCACCACATGTGCTTATGATATGTGATGTGTGAAAACCACAAGTATACGGTGGCGTCAAGTAATAAATTTAATCATTCTTTCATGGGGACTGTGCATTTGGAAAAGAATAGTTGTTTATAATTTTAATTAATTTTAATTTATTTTTTTATAATTTAAAACAGAATCAAAGTTTTCTAAAAAATAAAAAAATAAGGTAACAGTGAATTCTAAAATTAAAGATGACAATTTTAAATAATATGATATCATAGATATTAGAAAACTGTAACTAAAATAAAATGTAGATTTTTTAGATTTTTAATATATTTGAAATCTGATAAAATAAACGAGAAAATAATTCAAGTAATTGAAAATTCAAATTTTAGAAGATTTTCAGGATTCGGGATGTCACACCATGACTGCCTATTGAATAAAAAATTAATTATCTTTTATGTTCTTAGTGGTTTTCTATGAAGGTGAATTAACCTAAGGTAACATTCATCTTCTTTCAAGGTACGAAGGTGTATCTAATTGGATTGACCTCTACTTTCGTGATAGGTATGTTCAATTAAATCCATTAAGTTCTTTGTTAATTCATTGAGTATTCGAAGGGTTAAACTTACTTTTGTAATTTAATTCCTAAGTTCCTTCCCTAGGGTTCTGATAATTAAGTTCACCTTTCGGTCATTCCCTAATTATCTATTATTACAAAACGTATTGCATTGGTAAAATCAATAGAGAATAAATTAAGAGAAACCAACCTAAGAATAATAAAAATACTTAACTCATCATGAATAGAGTCAAGGGTTAAACTCCAATCCTAGAATAAAGAGTCTTACTCAGACATGTTCATGACTATAAAAAACAGAGAAATAAAATTCATCAAACCAATAAATAAAGAATGAAGAGGAAAAAAATTCAAGTCTTGCCCTCTATGTCGTCTTTGAATCAGAAGTTCAGGTCCCCTTTTTCAAGCTAAAACTTTTTATTTAAACTAATGGGTCTCTCTCACTAAACCTAAAAGTGTCATAAAATAGAGCATTTAAACTTATTACACAAGAGAATGCATATTTTTGCACGGGAGTACAATATTTTATTAATTAATTCATAATTAATTTTTTTTCTAAATTTCCTCTAGAGCTCCAAGCTTCACTCCAATGCTCTAAATCAGTCCAAAAGCGCATCAATATCTACCAAATTATATCCTAAACATAAAAAAACACTAAAAGCATAACAAATTCCAAAATATAATTAAAAAAACCTAAAATGCAAATATTAAAGCCTAAATAACATAAAAATAGACAAATTTATAATTAAAATAAAACTTAAAAATAGATAAAAATGCAATGCATCAATATGCCACCTTTCATCAGATTTTGCTTTTTGACCTTTTGCCTTTCTCTGTGGCCTATGTGTTGCCCCCCATTTTGCATTTTGTTTTTTTCGTTTAGTTGTTGTGTTACCTCTTTCTTGAATCTTGGTATATTCACCTTCAATTTCACATCTCATATGTAGATTCCATCTAGTTTTCTCTCCAATGTCTTTTCATTCTTAACTTCCACAAATCTAACAAAACCATAATTCTTTCCACTTATTTCTTCTCCTTGGAATGAACACTTCACATACCTATCCCCATTTGCTGAATATCTTCCACATTTCCTTTTTCTTGAAACTTTCTGAGAATTTTGTGAAAAAGTATGAAGTAACTCTTCTCTGATTCAGTCATTGTTCCTGACTCGTATCATTATACTTTGGCTTTTTGTTTCCCAACCCTGTCCTCCTTAAGCACTCATTACCTGAAATTCTTCTACCTCCATGACTAGTGCTCCCATTGCTCCATCTATTCATTCACTTACTTGTTGTCAATCCACTTATTTTGTCATCCCACCCAACTCTCTCATCACTCGATTGCTCTCCCATCCCCTACCAAACACTACATTACTGTATATTTTCTTAAGTTCAATATTTTATTATATTTATGATGAAAGCAATTTAACCTTATTTTATTTCCAAAAATTAAATCTAAGGATGGACTATTCTCTTATTTAATATAATTTTTAAGAAAGTTCTCAAACATTATTAATTCTTAAATAAGTAACATTCTCATATTTTTTTTTTCATGACAAAAATAACATTTAGTTTTTCACAGAAACGTTGAAAAATATCATAAATCTAAAAGTCCACTTTTAACTTTTCATTTAAATTAGAAAATATTTTTAAAATTGTTAATTTTCAACTAAAGAATTTTATAAAATGACTTAAAATTAAAGTATTTTTATTTACAGAACCTTCACTTAATGCTAATTGTTTTAAGATGTATCAAACGTAATAACAAATTCTATCACTCTTATTTCTATATGTCAATTTATGAATTCCTAATCATTTGTAACTTTTTATTGAAATTTTTTTATTAAGTTTGACAATTAACCATACTTAAACACTTGTCATTCTTTCTCTAAAATGTATTTTGCAGGATTAAATGAAGTTTTTTTTTTTATATATATATAAATTCAACCTATGTTATCAACCAAACTACATTGATTTGGTTTAATTTCTATTAGGTGAAGGGTTAGAGGGATGTCAAACAACCCTTTTTAATTGTTTTTTGCAAAAATACATAAATAATTTTATGGAGAAAATATTATATTTTACAATACCATTATTTAGTATGGAAGCTTGGAGACAAAGAAGAGTTAAGAAAGATAACAACCAATCACATCCCTGATAAGAATATAATACAAATATACCACTCAGAATGCTTGTGGGCGTGGCAATCATTGGAGCATTTTCATATGAAATGGCTTTATTGTTTATACGATCTAGTATTGAATTATAATTCTTTATAATGGGGTCTACTTCTACCACTGTCCCATTCTCTTTTACTTTTGTAAGAAAAGAAATTTTCATTAAAAAAATGGGTGCATGTATTAAAACAAATCTATTTAACTTATTTTCATATTACTATTTTAGTAATGCTAAAGAAGAAAATTTATATCTATATTTTTAGTAATTATGAATTATAAAAGTGATTTTATACTATTCAAAGTAAAAATCATTTTTCAAATAAATATTTCTAAATACAAATCAACAACTCATATTTTTAAAGCAAAATTAATTTTATAAAAACACACACATATTATATATTATATATATATATATATATAAAAGTTATTTATTTCCATTATTATAAAAGTGTTTAAAAGACTTATTTTTCATTTTTTTTAAAATCTAATAGTTAAGATTAATTATTCAATACACCTATTAAATTTTAATAAAATAAATGATTAAAATAAAGACTAAGTGTTTTAAATTTATTCCAACTCCGTTCTCTTTTCTCTCTATATACTATTAATGTTGAGATTTAAATTTTCTTTTTCTGAAATTATTAAAAAAGAGACAATTTAAATGAAAATATTTTAATTTTCTCAAAATTATGATAATGTGAATCTCGCCACAAGAAATTGGACATGTTGCGACTTTACCACATATATGGGATACCTTGTGAATCCAAGTTTGTAGCAGCAGAAATAAATTTTTAAAATGAGCATTTGAAGTGTGCGTGCTTCACAATGATACTATGTAGTAAAGCCTATTTTATTAAAGAACTTCAGTACCACCGTTCCTAATTTAGCAATGCCGATACTAATAATAGAAATAGGCACTATGTACAATACAATCAGACAACTTTCACGATTTTTTACGGATTTAAACATAGCTACTTTTTTTTTTTTTTTTTTTTGAAAAAAACATTCAAAACGAGTCCTTGAATAAAATATCGAACAACAATTTTTTAATAATCAAAACTCAGTCATTCTTTTCTTTTATTGGATGACAAATTATTCCTATTTTTCAATTGTCTTGTGAAATATGCGCTTTGCAACTAGATTTGACTAGACGTGAATGTTGTATGGTTATATTACCTATATGTTTAAAAAGAAGAACATAAAAGACACTAATTTGAATAGTTGTCCAAGACTTTTCTTCTTTTTTTTTTCAAGTCCATATTTTTAGGATATACATTTTCGGATTTATTCTCTGATTAGATTAATCAACATCGTGCAGCTAAAGAATCAATAGAATCCCACTTGCAAGAATCTCATTATATTACATTTTTTTAAACAATAATCAATATGACATCGATTGGCATGATTACTGCCTGCCGAATGAATTGAATCACTCCCTAACTATTTTCATTTAGGCATGCAAATAAATAACCATAAGTGCAAGATATCAACAAAATAAAAATCTAATAATGACAATAGAATGATTCAAAACATACACTCGCGGTTGTGATTCAAGAGGCTAACCCATCAATCTATATGTAAACAACACCAAAATCTCTTCAAATAATTATCAAAATTTATATACGAAATTACAATATAATTCTTTTTCCATCTATCATCATATCATATCATCTCTTTCTTTCTCATTCACTTATCTTCTTGATATTTTTTCAATATTTTTTTTCTTTTTCATAATAATTACAATTTAAATTCTGCCAAATACAACACAAAGAATCGCCGTTTCAGGTGGTAGTAAAATATGACTACATATTTATACCACTAAAACTCTACACTCTTCCAAAGTTCCAACGAGTACCACAAAATTTCAAACTCCAACAAAGAAAGGGCAATTTCGAAATTTCACTTTCATACTGCTAGGCAAAGATGGCACAATTACTAATCTGTCCCTGAGATTTTTAGTAAGGCCATGTCATGAACTCGTCAAGGTCGAATTCATCAAACGTCTCATCGTTTTTGCCGTGATGACACGTCAGCAAACCGTTAACGTCGGGCAAACTTAATGGCGCGTCGATGTGGAATCCCAACGCATCCACGTCAACGTAACGGAAACCGTCGAACGGCATCGAGTCGCAGTTGTAGGCCAAAACAGATGTTGGCGAGGCCACTAGATCGGAGTACGACGCGCCGCCGTCGGTGCTGAGGCTGTCGACGGTGGCGACCGGAGATGACGCCGTTGGTGGCGACTTTAGGGGGAAGTTGGTGACGGCGTTGGGGCCCTTGAGTTTCACGGCTGCTTTGTCGTACTCCGTGGCGGCTTCCTCCGCAGTGTCGAAGGTTCCGAGCCAGAGGCGTTTCCGGCGGGTGGGGTCGCGGATCTCTGCGGCCCAGCGTCCCCACGGCCGCTGCCGGACGCCGCGGAACTTGCTGCGGCGGCGGACCACGGCGGTGGACGGCGGGGTTTTTTTAGGTCTCTTGCACTTCTCAGAGGAACAAGAAGTGGAAGCAGAAGAATATGAAGAAGAAAAAGAATCTGAAAGAGGGAGTTGCATGTTGATTTGGGTAATTTGTCTCTTCACTCTTTTAGTCTTTGTTGGGTTGTTTGGTTGTTCTTCGTCGGAGGAGTCAGAATCAGTGGCGTCGTGGTCGGTGATTATGATCCGAAGGAGCCTCCTTTGGGTTCTGGTCTTGGTTTTGCATGGTGGGTCGTCCTCAAAACGGGAACTTGGGGTGGCGAGGTTCATGGGGTGGAGCTTGGGTGTTGAGTGAACGGACATGCCTGGAAGGAGCTATGGGGAGAGACTTATTTATTTTTTTGTGTGTATTTGGGGAGGTCAAAGGTGCTTTTGTTTGAGGGAGGGAGGGAAGGATGAAGGTTGTTGTGTGGTGTTGTTGGAGTGCATGAAGGGTGAAGGGTGGGTTTAAAGAGTGGGGGGGGAATTTAAAAGAGTATGGGGAAAAAGTGAAAACAGTGGACAAGTAGATGTATATGCTGGGGGGAATTGAGACTTTTGGTGATGCAGAAAGAAACCAAGATGTTTATGGGTAACAACTAACAACTTTTGCTTTTCGTCTAGAGATATATTCCGAGAAAGAGAAGAATATGGCCAACCTTGGATGCGCTTCAAATGAGTGAGGGAGAATCAAGAACAAGGTGGGGTTTTGGCGGGAAGGCAGAGGAAGAGGAAGAGGAAGAGGCTGAGAGAGGGAGAGAGAAACGGTGAAGAAAACGAGATGAAAGGGGAAAGGGAAAAGGTTATTTATAGTGCACGGGGTAGTGTTTCTCCATTGGAGGGATTCAGAAAAACATTTTTCTCGTGAGAGTGGGGTACAGGAGTCAGGAGGGGAATTGAATTGAATTGAATTGGAGTGTGTGTGAGTGAGTGAGTGAGTGAGTGACTCGCGAGTCTGCGTGTGAATGTGTCCCTGTCGGGAGGAGAAAAAAATTATAGTTTCAGGTTCCAGCTGTCACTGCTGACGTGTCCCAACCCAATTTTGCCTCAACTATAATTCCACATACACATTCCTACTCCCACCACTCTCCTTAATTAACCTTTTACTTTTCAAAATTCATAATCATCTATGTACCTAATTTCACTTTGATATATAAGGGTTCTCATGGGGCATGGATGACGATATCTCTACTATCACTTTTTATTACCAATAATATTTGGTTTCAATGGGAGGAGGGAAACCGTCAACACTTTACACGTTGGTAAAGCTCAGGTCAATTGAGGAGCCCTGAGTTTGGAGAGTTTTTATTTTATTTACTTAAGTTTTTACCAAGGCGGTCCAATAATGGTAAAATAAAAAATAGTAAAACTAAGAAAGGACACTGTTAGGTCGGGTTTAGCCAACTCATGATGAGCTTGTAACGAGACTCTTTTCAGTACAAATTTCTGCAACCCGGGGCTCGCATGACACTGCTCTGCTGGATGCATTACTTATCTGCAACAAAAAGTCCGAATATCATTATGCACAGATTTGTTTCAACAACGAAACCAAATTAGTGTGCTGGCCGAGGATACTTGTTTCTTTATTTTTTTAACCTCTCATCCTAGTAATTCTGTGATACTACTACTTTCACACAAACCCTCTATTTTTATTAACCTTAAACCACAGAAACTCAAGTTCGACACTAAAACTTACTGCAATTCTCCGAGAGGCTAGGAGTTTTCGATCCTTCCTAATACATCAAAGTTTTACTATTTGCAATTTTAGGACAATTGTCTATCTACACAATCTTAATTGATATGATGATGTCGTAGAGAAAATAGAATATATACACGGTAAGTGATATGATATAATGAAAAGAAAATTATATGTGTTAATGTATAAGAAACTTCATACCTTTAATTTGTGACGAATTTAGATGCGTCACTGGTGACATAGAGAGGATTCTATTCTAAGTATGAATCAAAGAATGAAGATTTTGTTTTATTAGGATTAAACGAGGGTTCACGTTTATTTAACAGATAACCAAACATGTTATTAAACACAAGCAAGCAATTGAACATTCAACCTTTCCTTCTTCCGTCTACACACTCAGCTAAAAATAAGTATAACAAAGTTTTTTGTACTTATCTTTTCTTTTTTTTCCTGGAATCAAACATAGATCTTGGACGGTTTACATTACAACAGTTGATGTATTCTACTCAACCAAGTGAACAGGAATATTCTTTCACTAATATTTATTTTCTTGTACTCTTTTAAAGTTTTTTAAATTTGTATACGTAAATATTTTTATACTAAAAAATGTTCAATTTATTCAGTCCATTTCTTTTTGCTTAAGGTTATAACACGTAATGAAGAAAAAACATTTTCTCTTTTTTATTGATATTATATTCTTCTTGTTTTATGTATAATAATAAAATTAATTAGTAACGTAGTAATTAAGTTTGATTTAAAATTTTATAATGGAAATAAAAAAATATAGAAAAGTTACTGGGAGATAATAATATATTCTGTGATAGCATAAACTAAAATAAAAACAAAACACAAAACTGGAAGAGCATGAGACACCCATGTCTCCCGCCTACGTGCTTCTTATTTTTAATTGTAAGTATCATAATCAGACATGGACTCTTCCTTCAAGATAAAACTGTCGTTTTTAAATGGCGTTTTTCTAAAATATAAAAAAAAACTTCGTTTGTGTAATTATTCGTTGAAATCTTAATATCTCTTGTACAAACATTCTGTAAATTATTTTGATAGTGTAGTATGATTTACCAAGAGGTTATTGTTGTGTGTCTATGAATATGTAAGTAGTGTGAAAATATTAAGTACATCTTCTTAAATATTTTAATTATTTAAAAATGAATAATTTTTATGTTTTTAATATATTATATACTTTCCTTTACTATAAAAGTTCCTGTTATATATTTCTTATGATGTGTCAATGATCATAAACTAGAAAATGATTTTAAACAGTAAAATTCTTACTAAGTATTTGTTGATAAACTTGTAATAAAATGTTTGAATAAATTCAAAATACACTCTTTCAAACGGAACTTTAAGCTCCTATGATGATTTTTATGTGTGAGAAAATGACTCCTCTACTGACTCAATTAATAGTATTCATGTTGGTGTAATATGAAGTGAGTTGAATTTTGAAACAGTGCACATCACAATGAAATTCTTTCCAGGAATTTGAGGAAACCAATTCATTTTCCTCGAAGAGATACATTTCACAACAGTTGTCAGTGCGATGGTACGAAATAACTTTGGTTTCGCAATAATTTTACACGATTTTTTTTTAAATTAAAAAAAAGAGAAGGAACGTTAACGTGATATGATGGGTTTTAATTTAAAGGTTTATGGCTTGAAGAAGAAGCAAAGGAAAAAAAAATAAAAAAATGGAAGATAGTCAAACACGTGTGGTGTTACCCTGATGGGAGAGCAAAAACAAAAACGTTGCACCACAACACAAGGGTGACCCCGCTCTTAGCTCATTTTGCTTCTCATCCAAGTGACCAGTCTTTTATGCTAACTTTTCCTCCAAGGTTTTTGTTTTTGTATTAACCACGTAGCAACTTCTTGTGACCTCACCATAGACGTGTCTTAGTCCTGCTTCAATGCTAGAACCTTTCCAACATGCAATTTTCACGCACAAAGTCAACCCAACCTTTCAACTATATTTAGAGATTTGTCTAATACAATTGTATGATTTGGAGTGAAGACATAGGAAATTATTAGTTACACGATCTTTTATAATAATAATAAGACGAATTAATAGTGAGTTTAGACATGTGTAGTGCTTTCGCTTCAGCATCACTATCATACAAGAGAATTAGCTAATTCTTTTCGGTTGAAATCGGGCACGGAAGGTAATAAAAATCTGGAAGTCCTCATAATTGATCATACCCATTACATGCCTTTCACTTTCCAAGTATGGAGCACACAAGTGGTTCAGTTTTCCTTTTACGCTATGCACATTATTACATGAATTTGTAGTTGGACTTTCTCCATCAAAATAATGTTTAAAGGGATATTCACTCAACAGCTATTTTCAACATGCTCTTCCACCATAATCTATACACAACTCTAAAACTACGTATTGAACGAATACGCAAGTGGTATTAACCCGTGCACCATAACAAGACGTCGTCTGCCCCTGTAAATGGCTAAAGGTTTGCGCAGGAACACAAAAAAACTAAATAAAATTCTATCCTATAGACCATGGGCACACCTCTAATGAGTTTTAATAATCCCAAAAAAGTCCCAGTTTCAATAAATATAATTAGTTACTGCCTAATTTGTAATGATTATATGGGTCACTTGTTTGGAATATCAAATCAACAAGCAGAAAAGTTTGCATAACATTACATTCTTCCAGCACCAGTGTATTGCAAAGTAAATATTCACAAAATGGCAACCAGGTCGTCTCTTACCATTGTCGCTAATAATAAAAGAAAGCAATTCAAATTCATTCGAAATATCTTTAGTTCTTTTACATAAATTATGATTTTTTGCTGCTTCATTGAACATCTAAGCCTGGGTGTGATCATCCCATGGCGTACTTCTGTGTCCAGCTGCGGGCTGTAGCCTCATACTTGGCCCTGTCAGTCTTGTACATGTGTGCAATTTCAGGCACGAGAGGATCATCAGGGTTGGGATCCGTCAACAATGAGCAAATTGACAAAAGGACCTGAAAATAGCGGAATTAGTTTCCAGTCTTGAATACCCAAAGTTATTTAGTATAAATCCATGAGACATGAAAAATACTGTTCAAATCAAAACAAAATATCACACGTTAAAAACATTGAACACACAGTCATACACAAATCTTAAAATCATGAGAATAACTTGGCATAATTGCATGTCATAAAAGACAATTTTTACACATTAAATAACCCTTGTTCATCTGCATATAAGCTCCAATTTCTCAACAGAGTCTCAATGGCACAAAAAGCTTTTTTGTACAAAACTCTAATTTTTACTTTCAGCAGTCACAAGCAATTGCTCAACACAACACATACTATCCCAGTATCCCACGGGCATTAATTTAGCTTATAACAGACAAAATATCACACGTTGATTCAGATAATCCATCTAGCTACAATCAACAAGTTGAATACAACCGCAATCTTTATGTAAAACTATTTAAATTTCAAGATAGCAAAGTAAAATCAAACCTTGGAAATAGTTAGTGCTGGGCTCCATTGTTCCTTGAGAATGTCAAGGCATATACTTCCATTGCTGTTGATGTTTGGGTGAAAAACCTTAGTCCTAAATGCAACCTGCACATTAATGTCATTGCTTCTAAATAACCTGTGTTGACTGAGTATCCTCTTGGCTTACTCTAAAGGGAAAATAATATCTTTAAAACTAGAGTAGAAGCTTTTTGACAGTTTTCGCTTCATTTAGCTTGGAAGAAACAACTCAAGATTGGGAAAGCAAAGAGGAAACAGAGGGTGTGGGATTGTGCGGAGGAAGACAAATGTTGATGATGCTGGTAGGGAGATGTTATATTTTTTGCCTCACTTTTTTCATCTTTCCAGAAGATTTTTTTGTTCTATTACCCAACCCAATAGACATCAGACTGACTAAACAAGGATACTGAATCCATCTAAACCCAGTATAGTGTAGTTTGCTTTGTTTAGATTTCAGAACACCTCAAACCCTATCCAACCCAACCTGATTATATCCCTACATTATGTTTCCAAGAATTAGCTTCCTTCTCTACTTATAAATTTCATACAAAATATCTTTTCTATAAAATGTTTCCAAGAATTAGTTTACAGTGACATCTATCCTTCTTCAAATCAACATTTTAGCCTGAAATGTTTCTATAAAAACATCTTTTCTATTAGTATCCAGTCTACAATGCCTGCTGGTGCAAAGATAATTGCACAATGCCAGTCATGATGATAATAAAAAAAAGTTTTATATTTAAAAGAAAATCTTTATAAACAAAACATTAACTCTTCAATGATACATATTCAACAAAAAGACACCATTTAATTAAGAATTACTGGTCAAATTATTTTGTCATGTAAAAAAGCAATCTTATTAATAATGCATTGAAAGAATAGAAAAATGAATACACATATGCAAATTTGACGGGCAAGTGTACACGTAAAAGTTGACATGTGAAAATAAGACTAAAAGAAAAATTTTTGTAAATTGTAATTATGGAACCACAATATTAGTTTTAAAGCTGTCAGTGGACATTTTCTCCTTGAGAGGAATCCAAATTTTTAACCAATAAATAGAAGGATGAATGCAGAATATTAGTTATCTTTCTATGCTTGTTTCATGAAAATGGTACATGAAACACAAGTCCTCTATTTTTAATCTGTGGTTATTACTTTATAGGGCTTCCCACAGTGACTCTACAATTAAGTAAAACCTATAAACAAATGCCAAGACATGAAAATTAACAGCTTTTGCACACTAGCCATTCATGACTGAAATGACAAATGGCCTACTTGAACAAGCAAATCCGTAACTTTCTACAATGATTACAGCACACCAAACTGCAGGAGCAATAACAGATAAATAGTCAGACAAGCCACATGACTAGTTTTAATAACAGTAGTTGGGAGCATCCATTAATTTTCAATTTTTTTTTAATAAAAAGTGATCATAAAAAGGAAGGTAGATGAAATGGATAAAAGGTTTGAGTGCATAAGAATTAGTGACCCAAAGGTGTCTCATGCTCCAAAGAAATTTCACTATAAAAGTCAGCTTAGTTTAGTGCTGGAAACTAGGCAGCAAGGTGACAATATCCAAGCGTAATAGATCTCAATGTGGTGGATGAGTGGACACACGATGACAAGATCAAAAACAAATTAATTTAGACATAGCATCTATTGAGAAAAGTAAAAAAGACTTAAGAATATTGTCAAAGATGGTTTGGCCAAAGTGAGGCAAACAAGAGCAAAAAGTCCAATAATTAGAAGCATTGGAAAACCAAGAAAAAACCAAGTAAAACAGTTTAAAAGGACCAACGAATTTAAGTGATCTTTCCGAAGATTTAGTTTTTGAACAGGATAGATGACCCTTTGATCCAGGAGGACAGCCCAAACGGCTAGTGGGAAAAAGCTTTGTTGTTGGTTTTGTATGTATTTCAAGTAAAAAATAAATACCATCAACTCTGGTGCAGAATATATATAAGAGAGGATAATGTACACTTTGAAACAAATAACAAATTGAATGAAATAAAATATGAAAACCACATAACAAACACCTCAGGGAAAAACAGGCAACAAGAACAACCACTATTGCCTCCAAATCCTCAGAGGAAATTCCATTTACAACCACCTCCCCACTTTGGGGGGAACTCTGTTATCAATGGTGGTCGAACATAACAGAAAGCCAAAATTGTGCTATAAAACACTTAATTGCGCCTAATGGTGCCGCCATAGCAGAATTCCTACACAAATTTTGTATAGTGGTTGGCAAAAACACCACCATGCGATGGAGCTATTGCGCAACCATGGCATCATTTAACAACACTGAGGGAACTAGCAAAAAAGCAAAACCAAATAACATTCCCTTATGGTTTTTAATGAAGCCAGCTTCAAAGTTTCAAAATAACCTTCATTATTAGGCACTTGATAACTTACTGTTGTTTGCATCCAACAGTAATCATCCCAGAAACTGTAAAATGTTGTGCATGTCCAACTCAGTAAATGTTAAATGTAAGTAGATTCATAAGTCAAAGAATAGCAGAACCACTTTCAATATAACAATGAAAGGGGTCCTCCATGGCAGAGACTGGAATCAGTCAAAGGCACACTGTTAACTGTTTGCATTAGTCAACATGACAAGTTAAAAGCTGGGTAGTATATGCAAGTTTGCCAATGATCTAGCTAATACAAACCTCGACTACATCAAGTTAATCATTGAGCAAGTCTTTGAAACAGAAAAGTACGTAAAAAAAATTTGACATCTGAAGATACAACTTCAAGAAAATGTTCAGAAGATGAAGACCTAACAATACAAGCATATAAAGTGAGTAAAATATGGGATAGAGCACCTTTGGTGGCTTGAAGGGATAGTCAGGAGGAAAATGAATTGAAACTAGGAAAACACCACCTGCATACGGGCTATCAGCAGGTCCCATGATTGTGGCTTGCCAGTGAAACATGTCCTCAGCCACAGGACCTAATACAAACAACAAAATGTTTTGAAGTTACAATTTACAAGAGACAGAAAAACATAAAACATATACATGTGTGCATATATATATACACTTAATGAAAACAGTTGAAAGTACAACAAATAAGATTTACCTCTTCTAATGTGAGAGGTTCACATTAAATGATAACCATTAATTAAAAAAAATCAACGGCATTAACAATTTCATAATTTATCATACAAATGCATATATTTATCACAATCTCAGCAGTTGATTGCCACTCTACACTTTTTGTCTCTATACCCTAATTAAAGGAATTATTTTCAAAGAATCTATAAAAGATGCATTATTAATGATGGTATGACTATATGACACCACAAACTTTTTTGCATAAATGATGTTTCCAAAATAATCAATGCTAAGAGCAGTCTCAAGTATCTCACCCATACTTTGCCATGTTAATAAAAATGCAGCTGACACACACAGAAAGAAGATAATAGTCTGATGAAACACGATGTACGATTTTATTTTAATTTTCGAATCAGCACACAGTTTAAATAAAATTCAAAATCTAATCGGGGAAACCTCCACACGGATACAATAAAATACCAAAAACATAAACAATGTTTTAGGCACCCAGTGTTCTGGTTTTGTGTCTTTACGTTATGATTAAAAATACTTTTGCTACATTATTCATAACATTAATGATAACATAAAGGCACAGAAACACAAACAACCTATTAGGCAAAAATTGTCAGCGTGGTTCCCCCATTAGATAACACTCAAAAAAGAAATCTATGCGTGACTTTATGTGAAGATTTTGGATTAGTTATCTATTTTCCGTGGATTAATATGAAAAACAAACGAGGCACTTCTATGATTTCTTCTGTTATCTAATGGGGGAATCTTGCAGATAACATAGAGGCACAAAAATATTCACAAAATGCAGAAAGTGGAAAACCAAAAAATTTCTAGTCTCTGTTTTCTTTCTGGTGGTTCAACAATCTACAACCAAATACATAGACGTGGTTGGTCTCCTTCACAATTAAAATATAAAAATAAAAGCTTCAAAAAAATTTATACACCCGAGCAAAACAAGAGGGGAAAGGGAGATCTAGAAGCTCACCAGCACTGCATGACGTTGGAGGATCCTTCTGCAAATCCTTGAGTTCCTTCAAGATGCGTTTCGAGGCCATGCCTAAACTTCACAGCATAAATAAAATAAATAAAAAAAAACAGAAATAAAACCCAGAAAATAGAGTAAAAAAACCCATACACATAATAAAGATTAAAAGCACCAGATCGTGATACCCAGAAACCGATGAAGAAAATAAAACCTAAAAATCTGGAATTGAATAGGTATTGACAAAGGGGTCGCGAATCGGCAGGAGAAAAGGAAGAGAGGGAGAAACTGACCTGGGTCAGAAGCGAAGATGAAGACCAAACAGATTTAGAAAGAAGGAAATGGAGAAAGACAGAGAGAGAGAAAGAAAGGGGGTTGAAGAAGAGGGGGAATCTGAGAGAGAAAGGGAAAACGAGATTCTAGAAAGTTCACAAAGAATTGGTATTGGATGATAGCGTGAGATCAACGTCGTGAGGTTTTCTTTTTATTTCTTTATTATTTTTACTTACTATTCAATGTGGACATAATGAAAATATATGTCCTCATCATAACCAAACAACTCATTGGTTTGTCAAATAATGTATGGAACAGGTCTCTGTCTTGTTAGGGTGATTAAAATCTTTCTTTTTTTGTGAAAGGGTTATTAAAATATATAATCTTCTATATAGAAAATAATTAAATTTAAAAAACTAAAAATAAAAGTATGTTAATTCATTTTATTTAAAATTATACCTACACAAGTGTGTCAAGTAGCATTTAGTTTAGTAATTAAATTTTGAAAACTCAAATAGATTGACTGGTTCAATCAGTCCAATAATAATTGAAACCAGTTCATTATTTCTCTTTTTAATAGATTGAGGTGTAAAAAATTGACCAAACTAATAAAAAATCGGGATACCCAACCCAAAACATTTGTTCAGGAATTAGTATTTTTTGAAGGAAAAAAGTATAAAAAAATTATAAAAATAAAAATTGTAGTTTTTGAAATTTTAAGTATACAAATAAAAGATATTATAATAAACATTGCGAAATAAGAATATTTAAAATGAATTTTTGCAAATTAACAAACACTTATCACATTTTATAATATGAAACATCTCTTAAAGTCATTTTAGAAAACATCAGATTTTATCTTTTTATAATAATATAAAAACAACAATAATCAAACTTAATAAAATATATTATATGTGTGTATTATAAATTATATATAACTTATTTTTTGTTTAATATATTACTATATTAGTCAAAATAAATATAAATAAATAGTTTTATTAAATCCAACTATTATTAACTATAAACCCTTCTTTTCATCACTTCAATAAGTTTCAAAAATCTTATCTAGTAATGTGAAATATGTAGAATTTAGGATTTAGATATTTTTCAATTATAAAAAGGAGAGAATGTACAATCAAACAAATCTTAATTATCTATTATAATTTTTTTACTATTTATTATTTTTTAACATGTTAAAATTATTAAATAGTAAAATAAACTAAAGTTTTCATCTAGTTTTATAAAATGAAGAGAATGCATATCTGAAGAACAAAAGTAGGTAACACTCCTTTTATCAATAAAAAATGTGGGACACTTGAAAATTATACTCCAACAGTTTTAATTTAAAGTAATTATGGCACAATAAATACAACTCAAAGAATAATTAAAGGTAGTCAAACTTGATTTATTATATCCTTTTATAGATGTTATATAATATACGATTCCACGATAGACTTGTGTAATTATGGCTTAATGTTTTTGCTGCTATAATCCTAGTTTATTGAGAAATAATTAATATTTCAAATTAATTCACCTTTTAGATTGTATACTACCTCTAGTATTTTACTAAGTGGTCGAGATCTCGGTCTAATAATGGGCTGAAACTGCGTTATATCATTATGTGATATTTGTCTTCTCGATCCAATGGTAAATTGAGACCTGTCTTATGTATAAGATTTCAATTTACTGACAAACCAAAAATTGACAACATTGAATTCTTTGTTTGTTGGTAAACCGAAATGTTAACATATTATACAAGTGTTTTCACCTTGAGCGTAAGATGAGATGGTAAATTATACCATGCTTATGATTTCAACCATGCGTCGACTTCTTATTATATTTGTTCATTGTTTCTGGATTAAAGATTTTATCATGCCCATGATTTTAACTTTTTAGTATTTCTACCTTAATTTTATTTCTTGTTACCATTTTCAAAGAAAAAATATTAATAAATAAATATTAATCATTTGATAAACTTTCTTTTATCACTTATGTATTCCTTTCATTAGAATTTGGTTATCTTATTCATTTTTTTCTTTGTTAATTTTTATACTTTCCTCTATTTTTTTTTCTTCAAAATATCTCTCATAATATGTATTTGTATTTTTCATCAGATGTAGTGACTGTTTCATCTCTATTTTTACATAGATTTTTAGGATTGATTTATCAGCCACATTTTCCTATACAAATGTTGTTTTGTAAATGACCATTTAAGTGTTGTTGTGTGCAATTTCTTTTGTTTTAAATTAATATTATATTAAAATATTTTTTATTGTTTAAATAAAAATTGTCTATATTTAAATTTTTTTACTCTAAATTATCAATATTTTTTATCATAAATTCACACCAGTCACTTTACTTGATATTGCTGCTACACAAAACCAACTATTTTTTTTACTGGACAAAACTAGCTAATATTAAAATCTTCAAAATAGTAAAATACTATCAATAAATAACATTTTTATTTTTCTGAAGGGCCTAAAACATGGGCTTGGATCACCTTATATTGGGTTGTTCCGAGCAGTTACAAAATCCAATTGTTCAGCTCAAATTTAATTTCTCCAATCTTTTTTCCACATATTTTCAATATAATAAAACAAGTGTGTATCAATAAACATAGAGAACCCTTCAACATACTTGTTAGAACAAGAGCATCTACAGAGTTAACTTTTTGGAGATGTATTTGAAATATGACAATTAAATCCCGATTATGTTTTTAGAAAATATGACATTCTTCTTCTTCTTCGTGCGTCTCACTCAAACGCTTTCAAAAAAAAAAAAATCGCAACCCTAACTTCCTCTTCTTCTTCTTCGTGCTGCTCCTTCAACTGTAACCTTCGTCTTTGTCTTCTTTGTGCTACCGCGACGCGAGCAGCTCTGCAACTGCGACGGTCGCGAGAGCGAGGTGAGACGCGATGCACCGATGAGGAGCGGCCGCCGACCGCCGACCGCCATGCACCGCGCGAAAGCGGCACTATTTAATACTATGATACTGGTATTAAATTTTGTACTCCATTATCTATGCTGTGTAAAACTATCCATATTGGTTTCTCATTTTGAATCCGAACTTGTTAGGGTGCCCATGGTAGGAGACTTTTTCGTCCCTGGTATGTGCAGGATCTCCAAGAGCAAATGGCCTGTGTTGGAAGGTATGAGCAAAGTGATTCTCAACTTTTCCATTTTTCTTCAGAAATTGTGTAGTTATCAAGATGAATCCTTGATGCTATGTGATTCTCTCAGTGGAAAAGCTGGCTTCATTTTTTTAACCTTGATTGGACCTGCCGCCAAAAAGTTGGTCTGCATTTTCTAAGCAAGGTAAGCTTGATGCATTTTTGAGTTTATCATAATTCATAGCAATGCATTGTGCCGGACATTAAGTCCAAACTGACTTATGCATACCAGTTGTATCGCCTGTTGGTTGTGTTGCTCTTCTTGTTGAATGTTTAGGGTGAAGAATTTAAGAATATTGCTTATAAAAAAATTTAAGAATATTGGACTTTGATTTCTGAACATGCACCATGAGTCCAAACCCTTCCTTCAATTAAAGTATTAAACCAAATGTTGGAGTTTGATTTCTTGACATGAGTCCACAGCCCATAGGAACATCTTTTTTAACAATATAATGTGATATGGAAGAAAAGTAGGAAAGCTTCGGTATACAAATGCTTTGTAGTAGAGTACGAATGCTTCTGCATACTCTTCAAATTAACTATATCTGGTCTTATGTTGTCCTGTCTAGCTTTCGGTTTTGTGCCGTAGGTGAAGTTTGGTTGTATGGTTTCATTGTATTGCTTGATGAGTGAAAAAGAAACATTATTTAGGTATAAAAGTAGATTGATTAGAGATAGTTAAATATATATATATATATATATATATATATATATATATTAAATTTTGTTTAATAAATTTAGTTCATAATAAAAGATGTCTTTTAAAATAAAGTAAGAAAAAAAGTTATATGTTTTTAATGATGCAAAAACTCAGCTTCGCTTCTGACCCAGGTCAGTTTCTCTCTCTCTTCCTTTTCTCCTGCCGATTCGTGACCCCTTTGTCAATACCTATTCAATTCCAGATTTTTAGGTTTTATTTTCTTCATCGGTTTCTGGGTATCACGATCTGGGGCTTTTAATTTTTATTATGTGTATGGTTTTTTTTACTCTATTTTCTTTATTTTATTTATGCTGTGAAGTTTAGGCATGGCCTTGAAACGCATCTTGAAGGAATTCAAGGATTTTCAGAAGGATCCTCCAACGTCATGCAGTGCTGGTGAGCTTCTAGATCCCCCTTTCCCCTCTTGTTTTGCTCGGGTGTATAAATTTTTTTGAAGTTTTTATTTTTATATTTTAATTTTGAAGGAGACCAACCACGTCTATGTATTTGGTTGTAGATTGTTGAACCACCAGAAAGAAAACAGAGACTAGAAATTTTTTGGTTTTCCACTTTCTGCATTTTGTGGATATTTTTGTGCCTCTATGTTATCTGCAAGATTCCCCCATTAGATAACAGAAGAAATCATAGAAGTGCCTCGTTTGTTTTTCATATTAATCCACGGAAAATAGATAACTAATCCAAAATCTTCACATAAAGTCACGCATAGATTTCTTTTTTGAGTGTTATCTAATGGGGGAACCACGCTGACAATTTTTGCCTAATAGGTTGTTTGTGTTTCTGTGCCTTTATGTTATCATTAATGTTATGAATAATGTAGCAAAAGTATTTTTAATCATAACGTAAAGACACAAAACCAGAACACTGGGTGCCTAAAACATTGTTTATGTTTTTGGTATTTTATTGTATCCGTGTGGAGGTTTCCCCGATTAGATTTTGAATTTTATTTAAACTGTGTGCTGATTTGAAAATTAAAATAAATCGTACATCGTGTTTCATCAGACTATTATCTTCTTTCTGTGTGTGTCAGCTGCATTTTTATTAACATGGCAAAGTATGGGTGAGATACTTGAGACTGCTCTTAGCATTGATTATTTTGGAAACATCATTTATGCAAAAAACCTTGTGGTGTCATCTAGTCATACCATCATTAATAATGCATCTTTGATAGATTCTTTGAAAATAATTCCTTTAATTAGGGTATAGAGACAAAAAGTGTAGAGTGGCAATCAACTGCTGAGATTGTGATAAATATATGCATTTGTATGATTAATTATGAAATTGTTAATGCCGTTGATTTTTTTTAATTAATGGTTATCATTTAATGTGAACCTCTCACATTAGAAGAGGTAAATCTTATTTGTTGTGCTTTCAACTGTTTTCATTAGGTGTGTGTACATATATATATATATATATATATTAAATTTTGTTTAATAAATTTAGTTCATAATAAAATATGTCTTTTAAAATAAAGTAAGAAAAAAAGTTATATGTTTTTAATGATGCAAAAACTCAGCAAGCTAAGCAAGTACGTGGAGGCACGAACCCATCCTCCATAGAAAACAAATTTAGTTCACTAGACTTCAAAACTTCACGAAAAGTTCAATTTCTTTTTTCCAATGACTAATCTCATAATGAGATCTGACTATTTAACCTTCTAAGAAAACTTTTGAGCAAAATACATTTTTAATATCTCAAAATTCAATTTTAATCTCTACAAGTTTAATATATTTTTAATGGCTACCTTCTATCTGCTATTGCTATAGTGTTTTTGGGGGAAAGCCACTACACATATCTGCTATTGACCAGTGTGCAGATAAGTTTCAATTTTCCCCTTGTGTAGATAGTCCACAGATAAAAACCCAACTGTCTAAGTGCATACTGCATAGAACTGACCTTTTTTTCTCTTTTTCTGCGTTGTGCGGAAATAAATGTTCAGCTCCCATATTGCATTTTATTTTATCCCATTATAGTATAACCCATATATAGAATATAACATTGTGTGTTGATTTCAAGCAGGTAAAGGTGGAAGGGAAGGTTCAGTTCTAAGTTAAACTTGGTGAAATTGGAGCAAAAAGTTGCAGACATTAAAGGTGTGTTAATTACTTTTACCAGTAGATTAATTTGATGGTCAAATGTTATAGCTCTAGCTTTTATGTATAAATTTTAAGCTTATGTGTAATTTAATATATATTTATCCACCTATGAAGTGATATGTTATTATTAATTAATCCAGATTTCATATTTAAAGCAATGGATAAATCATGGATTATGAAGCCACAAAACTCTATTGAATATTATCAAGGTGTTAGGGTGTTTATTAATTTTGCATTTTAACATAGCTCAGTTAATGAAAAAATAATATGCCCTTGTAAGCGGTGCGGTTTCAAAAAAATGGTAGTGTAGAGAAGTTGTGTATGATCACTTGGTCTGCACCATTTCCAAAAGGGTATACTTGTTGGCTCCATCATGGGGAGTCAAAAATAGGAAATACTAGTAATAACTCATAGTAGAATGCCAAATGTAGTTGAAGACAATGTTGTCGAAGATCCTATTCAAAACATGATCAATGATGCTTTTGAAGTTGATAGGCACCATGCAAATAAAGTACCTATCACATCAAATTTAGATGTTAACTTGGAAGATGTGATTCCAAATGCAAGTCAAGAAGGCCATGAAGCTAGAGAGTACTATGAATTAGCTAGGGATGGAGAACAACCTTTTGTATGAAGGTTGTCCAAAATATTCATGATTCTCATTTTTGGTGAAGTTGTATTACATCAAATGTTTGTGTGGCCTTAGTGATAAGGCCATGACTATGATTTTAGAACTATTGAATGATGCATTTGAAAAGGTGAAGATACCAAGTTCATTTTATGAAGCTAAGAAAACAATCACCAAACTTGGCTTGAATTATGAAAAGATACATGAATGTCCAAATAATTGTATGCTCCACTGGGGTAACAGGGAAGATGAAGAGAGGGAAACTTGCAAAACCTGTCACACTTCTAGATGGAAATCAAGGGCAAAGGCAGGTATGACTGAGGTGACTAATGAAGACAACAATATGAAGAAAATACCTGCAAAAGTTCTTTGGTATTTTCCTTTAAAACCTTGGCTGTAGAGGCTATTTTTGTCATAAAAAACGGAAGAGGATATGAGATGGCATGCTGTTAGTACTAATAATGATGGGATGTTGAGGCATCCTAGAGATTTTGAAGCTTGGAAGCAATTTAATTTGACACACAGAGTTTGCATCAGATCCAAGAAATGTGTGTCTTGCACTAGCTACTGATGGTTTTAATCCTTTTGGCATTATAAGTTCAAATTACTGTATATGGTTAACTATTCTCATTCCATACAGCATGCCTCCATGGTTGTGCTTGAAGTAGACATCTTTTATTATAGTGTCAATGATAATACTTGGTAAAAGAATGCCAAAAAATTATATAAATGTCTACTTACAACCTTTAATCAAGGAGTTGAGTGAGTTGTAGGCAACAAGTGTGAATGCATATGATTCTTTCAAGGAAGAGATGTTTAAATTGCATGCAACTTTAGTGTGGACAATTAGTGATTTCTAGGGTTAGGAGCACTTTCTGAATGGAACACTTAAACTAGACTTGCTTATCCATCTTGTGACTTTGACTTTGACTTTGCTCCACTTCATCTCAAAGATAGCGGAAAAATTTGCTTTTGGGAATTTCGTCTTTATCTTGATTGAAGACATAGATTTCAATTAGGTAGGATTTGCTTTAATGGCGAGCAAAATATGTGTAATCCACCAAAAAGATTAAATGGTAACAAAATTCTTCAACAAGTTCAAAATATTAAACTAGTATTTGGTAGGAAAAACAAGAAAGAAGTCAAGAAAAAGAATACACAATGTACGACTTGCATAAAGATCCACTGAACAATGGCATAAGAAGAGCATATTTTTTTATTTGATTTATCGGAAAGATCTTTGTTTGCACCATTGTCTTGATGTAATGCACATTGAGAAGAAAGAATGCAATAATGTTTTAAATACTTTGCTAAATGTTCCCAAAAAGAGTAAAAGACCATGTTGATGCTTGAAAAGACCTTCAAGTTTTGGGAATAAGACCTGGCCTCTAGCCTAATGAAAATGGAAGATACACTCAAGCTGTCTTTACTTTGTCTAGTAAAGGCAAAAAGGCATTTTTAACAACTTTAAAGAATATAGTCATGATGTGACTAATGATTGTCATGTTTGTTTATATTATCACTTAGTAATGATGCATAAGCTTGAATATAGAAAAGCTTGAGATAACTTTACTCAGTTTAGAATTCTTATTTAAATAGAGATGCAATACAATATAGAAAATGGTGACTACAATTACCACCAACCTCTGACATACAATAATAAATGAAACATAATATACCTCAACTAACAACTAAATAACCCAACATTAATTTAACACTTCCCCTCAAGCTGAAGCATATACATCATATGTTCCAAGTTTGGAAACTAAGTATAAAATCCGAGGACCCTTCAAGGGTTTGGTTAATAAATCTGCAAGCTGGTCATTGGTACCAACAAATTCGGTCGTAATTTCTTTGGACAACACTTTTTCCCTTACAAAGTGACAATCAATTTCAATGTGTTTAGTCCTTTCATGAAACACCGGATTAGAAGCAATGTGGGAGCTGCCTGATTATCACAATAAAGTTGCATTGGAGAAATTTCACAGAACTTCAATTCTTGTATGAGTTGTTTAACCCACACCAACTCAAGCTGCAAGAGCCATAGATCTATACTCAGCTTCTGCGCTAGATCGAGCAACAGTCTTCTGTTTCTTACTCTTCCATGAGATAAGATTACCACCAAGGTATACACAATACCTAGTAGTAGAGCATCGATCTGTATCGAACTCAGCTCGATCAGCATCACAGTATCCAACAATTTGGCTATTTCTTTTATCTTCGAACAACAGACCCTGGCCTGGAGCCTTTTTTATGTATCTGAGAACACGCATTACTCCATTCCAATGATCAACACAATGTGAATTCATGAATCGACTTACAACTTCAACTGCAAAGGAAATATCTGACCTCATAATAGTGAGATATATGAGCTTCCTAACTAGCCTTCTATACCTTTCTGGATCTGAGTATAAGTCTCCCATATCAGCCACTAACTTCTTGTATGGGTCCATAGGACTATTGACTGACTTACAATCAGACATTTTTGTTTCCTCCAAAAGATCCAAGGCATACTTTCTCTGGGAAACTACAATGCCTTCTTTGGATTGAGTTCTATTCCCAGAAAATATTTCAGATGACCAAGATCTTTTGTTTGAAAGTGATTGCATAAGTATTGCTTTAGTTGAGATATTGTGACTTCATCATTTCCTGTAATGACAATGTCATCGACATAAACTAAATAAACACATTTGCCAACAGATTTATGATAGTAGAAGACAAAGTGATCCGCTTCACTCCTTTTCATTCCAAAACCTTGGACAACATTGTTGAACTTTCCAAACCAAGCTCTTGGCGACTGCTTAAGACCATAGAGACATCGCTTGAGTTTACATACTAGACCAGACTCCCCCTGAGCAACAAAGTCAGGAGGTTGCTCCATGTAAATCTCCTTATCTAGCTCACCATAAAGGAATGCATTTTTAACGTCCATATGATACAGGGGCCAATGGCGAATAGCTGCCATGGCAAGAAGAAGACAAATAGTAGTGATCTTGGCTACCGGGGAGAAAATGTCTCCATAATCAAGTCCATATATCTGAGTATAATTTTTGGCTACCAAACGAGCTTTAAGACGTTCAATTTCACCATTTGGACCAATTTTAATAGCATAGATCCATCTACAACCAACAGTTTTCTTCCCAGGAGGAAGATGAACCAATTTCCACGTTCCATTGTGATCAATGGCTTGCATTTCATTAATCATGGCTAGTCCTCATCCAGGGTGATCAAGTGCTTCACAAGCAGTTTTGGGAATAGTGATGGATGATAAAGAATTTATAAAGGAACAATAAGATGGAGACAGACGATGATAACTCAAAATTGTAAATAGGATGAGGGTTTCGAGAAGAGCGAATACCTTTTCGAAGGGCAACAGGCCAACCTGAGTTGTCATCGGCCATAGAAGGAGAATTAGGAGTTGTTGTACAAGAAGCAGATGGAGATGGACATGAGCCACGCGAATCATCAGGAATGATGGGGGTAGCTTCAGGTGTCATGCCATGAGGAGCTGAAGGAGAATGATGAGTATCAGAGAAGTTAGGCATTAGACTAATATTGGTGTGGTCAGGATGATAAGACATGTCTGGAGAAAAGACAATTTCTGGACTCGAGGAGGGAGAGGGCAAAACCTCTTGGATGGAAATGGAGTCAGGTGCGGATGATGAGTAGAAGGGAGAATCTTCAAAGAATGTAACATTAGCAGACATGTAATATTTCTTTGTATGAAAAGAATAACATTTGTATCCTTTTTGAAGGCGGGAGTATACCAGGAAAACACTTGATCGACTTGGCTAACAATTTGTCAAGACCTGGAGACATATCATGAACAAAA
The DNA here is from genome assembly GCA_037954015.1 of Psophocarpus tetragonolobus. Lineage (NCBI taxonomy): Eukaryota > Viridiplantae > Streptophyta > Magnoliopsida > Fabales > Fabaceae > Psophocarpus > Psophocarpus tetragonolobus. The sequence continues at coordinate 36,095,884 of CM075695.1, forward strand.
CAAGTACAACCAAATACACGAGGTGAAACGTGATATAGAGGTTCAGTTGAAAATAGGATGGAATGAGGTATTTGATGATGACATCCTATTGATAAGATAGCAGGCAGAAAGAATCGCATCTCCCCAATGATGTAATGGAACTTTTGCATTAATCATTAAGGAGCGAGCTGTTTCAACAAGGTGACGATTCTTCCTTTCGACTATCCCATTCTGTTGAGGAGTGTGGGGACAAGTGGACTAATGTAATATACCTTGAGAGAATAAAAATGAAGAGAGTTAAGAAGAAAAATATTCTTTTGCATTATCACTTCTGAAACATTTCATTGATTTTCTAAACTGATTTTTTATTTCATGGAAGAAGGACACAAATATGAATAGAAGTTCAGACCTTTCTTTCATTAAATAAAGCCATGAGCACCGAGAATATTCATCAATAAAGGTGATAAAATATTTAAATCCAAAAAAAGTAATTCGACTAGGATCCCAAATATCTGAATGAACAGTAGAGAAGGCTGAATTACTTCTTAATTTATCTTTACTTGAAAAAGAAGACCTAACATGTTTGCCTAATTGACAAGCTTCACATTCTAAAGTTTGGATTTTCTGGGTACTAGGAGTCATTATCTTTAATTTGGCAAGACTAGGATGTCCAAATCGATCATGCAACAATTTAGGAGAGATGGATGCAAGACAAGACACTGAAGAGCTAGATTCCAGGTAATAGAGGCCTCGTGATTCATGTCCTGTGCCAATCTGCCTGTCCGTACCATGGTCCTGAATAACAAAGGAGTCAGAGTGTAATTGAACAATTTAAGAACTTAGTTAATTGACTCAAGGAAAGTAAATTGGGACAAGAAGGAATGTACAAAACAGAAGATAAATTTAAGGAGGGAGAAATAAAAACCTTTGACCCATTGGCTAATGTGACAAGATGTGGAAATTTGGGAGGTAATAAAGATGAAAACAAGGAGTTATTACCAGAGATATGGTCTGAAGCACCAGAGTCAACAATCTATGGGTTTTGACCTTCCACAGATTGAGAAATGCAGGCCGTTGAGACATTAGGTCCAGAAGAAGGTCTAGCAAAGTTGTTAGATTTCATCCTTAAATACTCTTGGTATCCTTGATATTCTTCTTCAGACAGTTTCCTCTCTTTCGGTTTCTCAGACCTTGATACATGAGCAGACTTGTCTGGAAAACCATGCAGTGAGTAACATGTCTCATGAGTATGACCCATCCCTTTGCAATGAGAGCATTGTGGACGATTACCTCTTCTACCGCGACCTCTATTTCCACGCCCTCCACTTCCTCTATTGATATCATAACGGAGGACTCCATATTATTTTCAAGGGAGGTACCCTCATTGCTTAAGGTAGGAACGCGGAGGAGTTGAGTAGTTAAGCTCTCCATGGAAGGAATATCTTGAACAATCAGAACTTGATCACGAATGTGATTGAATGTCGGGTTCATACCACGAAGAATCATAACCATATAGAGGTTATCAAGTTGTTTCCTTATTTCTTCTATAGAATTAGCTTCTAAGAAAAGCTTCAATTCTTTTGCAGTGGTTTGAGCTTTGGAAACATAAGACACCATAACTGAATCATTTTGTTTTAAGGAGGCTAGCTTTTAAACACAATCAAACAAGCGTTAGATGTCATTAGAGTAGATATCTTGGGTTTTCTTCCAAAACGAGTAACAGGTTTTGAAAGCTAAAGCTTTGAGGTTCGTCAATATCTTAGGCTCCACTGATTGCCATAGAAGAGCACACAGCTGAAAGTCAAGTTTCTAGATACTCATGGTGTCTTTGACCAAGGAACCAGAGTTTCACAGAATCAACTCAAGGTAAATAATTTTTACCATTAAGCTTTTCAGTTGTGATGACGGCAGATCCGAAAATAGGGAGAATGGGACCAGAGTTGAGTAAGGTAGAAGAAGACATTTTTCAGATCTGAAAAAGGTAAGAAAAAGAGGCCCGAGAGAGAGATTTGAGTTAACTCTAAGGAAACTCGCCCAAACTGACAAACGAAGACTGACAATGGCACCAGGAAGCTCCGGCGACCAAGACGACGGCGGAACGATGGCGAACGGAGCTCGATTCGCCGGCATGTGGACCTCATGCGCTCGCTGTTTGGCTGTGCTGTGAGGGCATGTGAGAGCGCGTGGGACAGTGGCGGAGACGGCGACAAATAATGGCGGACAGCCTACTGTGACTTTAGACTTAAAGAGCAGGGTCAAAACCCGCTCTGATACCAACTTGAATATAGAAAAGCTTGAGATAACTTTACTCAGGTTAGAATTCTTATTTAAATAGAGATGCAATACAATATAGAAAATTAGAGTAGTGACTACAACTACCACCAACTTCTGACATACAATAATAAATGAAACATAATATACCTCAACTAAAAACTAATAACTAAATAACCCAACATTAATTTAACAACCACAAATATATTTTTATTATAAATTAGTTTATATTGTTATATGCATAACATTAAGTGATGATGTGGCTAATGATTGTCATTTTAGTTGTCCCAAGTTATTGAAAATAATAATATATGATACATTTATTAATTTTTATAGTAATTATATTAAAAATCATATTATTCAAGGTCATAAGTTCATGATTCAATGAAATAGGCAAGGTTGGACTGAAAAAATTTAGACCTATATAGAACCAGGCTAAATTAGGTTAGTGCAATGGGTCCATAGAAAGCCAGAATGAGCTCTCAAGAAATCTAAATTCATATCGAACAAGCCTATTTGAGTTTGACATTGTTAAAACTTTTTTGTTTTTCTTTTAAATTTATATAAATTTAGACAAGAAAAGGAGAAACAAGTCAATATAGCTCTGTGTAACATGGCATTATTTTTTATTTATTAACAGTAATATTTCTTATTTTAAAAAAGTCATTGTTATTATTATATTATTATTTTTAATAACGTAGAGCGACTAATGTAATGTAAAAAAACAGTCACATTATCACTTAATGTTATACATTGATAATGACTATTTTAAGACAAAAGTATATTTGAGGACTAAAATAAAATAAACAAACTTTAAAGGACTAAACTAACTTAATATGTATTTTTCAGAGATAATGTTGTCATCCTATTAAAATAATATTTTTTATTTTTATTATAAAAAATCATGTCATTATTATTATTATTTTCAGGAAAAGACAAACAGTTAATAAACTTTAAAAATGTAAAATAAAAAATAGGTATTTTTAAGAGACAAAAATGTTGAATCCTATTTTTTTACTTTTTGTTTATATTTTCATTTGCTCTTATTTTCTCCTTACAACCAAAATGCCATTAGTTGATTTTTTTCATTGAATAAGAAGCAAAGTAACATAACAGTGGATTGGTTAGTTTTTGTAGATGCAGTGGCTGAGACTTGTGCATGCAACGATTACATGAACAAAGTATGTTTTTGCATGGCAGAGGGTGGTCATGCTCTATATCTGCTCCAAAAATGCAGCATCGTGTCTTCACTGCGACAGGCACGTCAACTCCACGCCCTCATATTAACCACTATCACTGTCTTCAACTCCCAATCTCCCTTTGTCTTCAACAACATCCTCTCTATGTATGCACGGATTGGTTCACTCACAGACTCTCACCTCGTGTTCGACAAAATGCCTCATAGAACTCTTGTTTCTTACAATGCACTCATTGCAGCCTATTCTCGTGCATCACCCTACCATGCCATTTCTGCTCTTGAATTGTATCTCCAGATGGAAACCAAGGGTCTTAGACCCTCCAGCATGACTTTTACTAGCTTGCTGCAAGCATCTTCCTTGGTTGAACATTGGTGGTTTGGATCATCCCTTCATGCCAAGGGCTTCAAGTTGGGATTGAACAATATTTGTGTCCAAACATCTTTGCTTAACATGTACTCCACTTGTGGGGATTTGGGTTCTGCCGAATTGGTTTTTTGGGATATGATTGATAGAGATGATGTTGCTTGGAATTCTCTCATTCTGGGATATATGAAGAATAATAAGATCAAAGAAGGTTTTCAGCTTTTTATTAAAATGTTGAAGGCTGGTTTTACCCCAACCCAGTTCACCTATTGTATGGTTTTGAATGCCTGTGGTCGTCTGAAGGATTACTATTCTGGGAGATTGATTCATGCCCATGTGAGTGTTAGGAATGTGTTACTTGATTTACATCTGCAAAATGCTCTGGTTGACATGTACTGCAACATTGGCAATATGCAAACAGCATATAGGATTTTTTCTAGAATGGAAAACCCCGATTTAGTTTCTTGGAATTCAATGATTTCTGGGTATTCTGAGAATGAAGATGGAGAGAAGGCCATGGATTTGTTTGTCCAGTTGCGTGCAATGTGTTTTCCTAAACCTGATGACTATACTTATGCTGGCATTATATCTGCAACAGTTGCATTCCCATCTTCCAGTTATGGAGAACCTTTTCATGCTGAAATTATTAAGATGGGATTTGAGAGAAATGTGTTCGTAGGAAGTACTCTAGTGCGTATGTATTTTAAAAATCATGAAGGTGAAGCCGCCCAGAGAGTATTTTATTCAATCGCCGCGAAGGATGTTGTTCTTTGGACTGATATGATCACTGGTTATTCTAAAATGACTGATGGAATTAGTGCGATTAGATGCTTTTCTGCAATGGTTCATGAAGCCCACGAGGTCGATGACTATGTTCTTAGTGGAGTTTTGAGTGCATGTGCTGACCTTGCAGTTTTAAGACAAGGTGAAATAATTCATTGCTATGCTGTTAAATTGGGTTACGACATTGAAATGTCTGTTTCTGGGAGTCTAATTGATATGTATGCAAAAAATGGTGGCCTTGAAGCTGCATCTTTGGTATTTTCTCAAGTATCAGACCCAGATTTGAAGTGTTGGCACTCAATGCTTGGAGGATATAGTCACCATGGAATGGTGGAGGAGGCATTGAAACTTTTGGAAGAGATTCTAAAACAAGGTCTTATTCCAGATAAAGTGACATTCTTGTCTCTATTGTCTGGTTGCAGCCACAGTAGGTTGGTTGAGCAAGGAAAATTCCTCTGGAATTATATGAACAACATTGGTTTGATTCCTGGGCCTAAGCACTACTCTTGTATGGTAACTTTGTTGAGTCGAGCAGCATTACTGGAAGAGGCGGAAGAAATTATCAATAGATCACCTTATATTGAAGATAATCTAGAACTGTGGAGAACTTTGTTAAGTGCATGTGTTATGAATAAAAATCTTAAAGTGGGAATTCATGCAGCAGAAGAAGTTTTGAAATTGAAAGCAGAAGATGGTCCAACGCTTGTTTTGCTTTCTAATCTTTATGCTGCTGCAAGAAGATGGGATAAAGTTGTAGAAATAAGAAGAAATATGAGGGGATTGATGCTGGAGAAAGATCCAGGGTTAAGTTGGATTGAGGCCAAGTATGACATCCACGTGTTCTCTTCAGGAGATCAATCACATCCGAAGGCTGATGAGGTGCAGGCTGAACTGCATAGGCTAAAAAGAAATATGGTTAGAACAGAAAATGATGACAGTGGGTCACGAAATCCATGCTCCATGCATTGCAGAGATTTTTTATTTAATTTAAAAACCATGTATATACGAGACTGAAGTTATATAGAGGAAATAGATAAGGATTGAACTACTATCGCAGGGATAGTGGATTATAAATTTTCCATCTTCTCTTTGTATTATAAAAAGTTTTACTATTTCTCTAAGTTTTTTTTCTTTTTTTGTTAAATGCACTAATACAATAATATGTTTGTAAATTAAATTAATATTCTTAAGTAACTACAAATAATAAGCTCTTTGGCCTATTAAAAAAAAACTCTTTGCTTCTATTTTTTACCATGTTGAAAATCACGTGAATTTCTTTCTGTTTGGACATCTGTTTGATTGGGTTAACTGAGATTGGACCCGTCCAATGTGTAGCCTTGAAGTTGTCCAGATGATGTAGTGTTACAGTCATCAAGTACTACAGTGAAGGTCGCGTCCAAACCAGCTAAGTCGAGTGTCGTCCGATGTGTCATTCAATCCTTGACAGCCTTCAGAATCTGTTTTTCTATTACAGCTATTGCTAGTTGTTAGTTTAGTTCGGTACTTCCTTTTGAGTTGACGTTTGGTTCTCTTGTATATGTATGTAGGGATGGCAAAGCCCATCGTTTGGTTCCTTCAGGTATGGTATTTTTGCCAATTAGAGGAGTCAATTCCATACAACACTTATGAGAATTGCAAGTTATTTATCTATAGTGCAAGTTATTTAATTATTTTTTATTAAATTAAAGATATTTAATTTGTAATCAATAAATATATTTTTCTAATTTATAGTATTTTTGAGACTGTATTTGGCACCATATGAGAATTTATAGTATATTTTGGGTGTGGTTTAAGCTCAAAGTTGTACCATTAATCCTTGTGATTTCACTTTGCTTCCCTTCAGGTGCTTGCTTACTCATTGACAAATCTTGCCTTTCCATGTGTCTGCGTGCCAACTTGTGCTATTAACTTAGCTTGCCGATCTGGGGTGTTTTGTTTTAATGGTTTACATGAATGCTCACTGCTTGATTTCAAACACCCAAATGGGTTCCACATTGTTGGTTTGGTTCCCAATGATGTGATTCAAAGTAGATTTTCGGTTTTCTTTCTTGTGCTAGTGCTTGATGTTTTTCCGCTTTATCTCAACTATTTCTTCTTAGTGATTGGGGTTTTCTTTTTATTTTATGAAAGGTGTTTTGTTTTTAGTTGTTGGATGAAAGTTTGGTTGTTGTACAACTTTGACTGTTATTGGTCTTTTAATTTCCTTCCTAATACATTAAATGTGGTATGTGAATAAAATTTGGGTTCTTAACTCATTCATTCTATTCAATGTAGAAATTTTGATTGTTCCACTTCCGTGTATGAAAAAAATGGGCATGAAGAAAGCTTACATTGGTTACTGTTTGGCAAGAAAATTTGTTTCTGAATTCAGAGAATTGACTGCAGAATTGTTAGCTCGGGTTATAAAGTCACAAGAAAGCTAAATTACCTACTCCAACGAATTTGACAGTAAATGTTGTTGTTTTTATTAGTTCCTTTAATTTCTTCTTTGGCTAATAAATTGGGATTCCTTTTCTTTTGGGGTTCATCTTCTTGACTTTGTATAGAAAAGCTTCTGTCTCTGAAAAGTGGTTAGTGCCAGATTATTAATGACTTTTGCCTACATATTAAGGAGGAATTGGTCATTTCATTTGATACACTAAACATTTTCCTTTCCTTTCCTGGCCAAACTATCTTAGCATAGTCTTTTTGATTATTTTCACTTCATTGCTTATTTCTCTTTTTAATTGATTTGCAGCTATGATTTAGGTATGGACATAGTTTGTACGACAACTGAGTATTTTCCTTGTTGGTGTAGTTGTCATTTGACATATTTTATTTTCCATTTGTTGAAATCTGAAAATGATGCAATTGTTGTCATTCTACTTCATGCAACGTTTTTTTATTTGTTAGTTATCCTCTTAGTTACTCTAAACGATAATTGCGAATTTATGATTGATGTAGATATCTTGCTCGTGGCGCTAGCGCCAAGTTAGGTTACTGTTGTTCTGCTGCCAGGAATTATCACTCTCTAAAGTTGAAGCTACATGAGGCATTTTTAAAATATTAAGTATGTTTCTGAATATTGAGCACTTTTTAAACCACCAAATGTACATTCCTTCATTATGTCTCTGAAGGTAGCAAAAAGAGATTGCAGAATTTATTCAGAGCTTGCAACTGCCTATATGTTTCTTAGTTGATTCAGATGTGCCTTGTATAATTAACTATAATTATTCTACAAAGACTTTCAAAAATGTTGTCATTATGTAGTGCTTAGTGCTTGCTTCGTCATGCTACTGTATCCTCACTTTGATTTATGGTTATGGCGCTAAACCAGGAAAATATGAAGGATGGCAGAGGTTACTTTGAATTCAAGTGTCAATATCTTATTCCTTACGACCAAAAAACTATCAATGAAGTTTTACTCCCCTCCAGTGCATGCTTTCCTTTTCATCATTGTTATTCTTAAGTTCTGATAAGCAAGCCCTTCTTGATTTCTCTGCTTCTGTCCCCAATCGCCGTAACCTTAAATGGAATCCATCTAGCTCAATCTGTACATCTTGGGTAGGCATAACTTGCGATCCAAATGGCACTAGTGTGTTTCTGTCCGGCTCCCTGGAATTGGTCTAGTGGGCACCATCCCTTCCAATACACTTGGAAAGATTGATTCACTCAGAAATATCAGCCTCCGCTCCAACCTACTTAGTGGAAGTCTTCCTCCTGACATTACTTCTCTTCCTTCTCTACAATATCTCTACCTTCAGCATAATAACCTTTCTGGTAACATACCTTCCTTGTTGTCCGCCCACCTCAATGTACTTGATTTGTCATACAATTCCTTCACTGGCGCTATTCCAAAGACATTACAAAACATAACACAACTGACTAGATTGAACCTCCAGAACAACTCCCTATCCGGATTGATACCAAATCTCAATGTCACTAAAGCTCAGGCACTTGAATTTAAGCTATAACCATTTGAATGGATCTATACCTGATGCTCTTCAAATTTTCCCAAATTCTTCCTTTGAGGGTAACTCTCTATGTGGAAAACCTCTAAAATCATGCTCCGTAGTCCCTCTTGCACCTCCCCCCCCATCAACTCCTGCAAGACATAGCTCCAAAAATAAACTTAGTAAGGCAGCTATCATTGCAATTGCAGTTGGCGGTGCTGTGCTATTGCTTTTAGTAGCTCTTGTCATTGTTCTTTGCTGTTTAAAGAAAAAAGAAAATGGAAGCCCCAGAGTAGCTAAAGACAAGGGTCCTAGTGGTGGGAGAAGTGAGAAGCCGAAAGAAGAGTTTGGAAGTGGGGTGCAAGAACCTGAAAAAAACAAATTGGTTTTCTTTGAGGGCAGTTCTTATAATTTTGATCTTGAAGATTTGCTGAGAGCTTCAGCTGAAGTTCTTGGAAAGGGTAGTTATGGTACTGCATATAAGGCTATATTGGAGGAGTCGACTACAGTTGTAGTGAAAAGGTTGAAGGAAGTTGTGGTAGGCAAAAGGGAATTTGAACAGCAGATGGAGATTGTAGGCAGGGTTGGACAACACCCAAATGTCGCGTCACTTCGTGCTTATGCATTTCTGACTACATCCCAAGTGGCAATCTATCTACTCTCTTGCATGGTATGCATTTCTGCTTCTCCTAGTTTCAGTTAGGGCTTTAAAACTTGCTTCAGTTTTCTTTTATTATGTGGTATGCATTTTTGCTTATTCTTTTTATAAATCCCTCCTAACCCACTTAGATATCAATTCCCATCATTACTTGTTGCCCACAACTGAAACTGCAGATAATTTACACAGTATAGTCTGTCATAATCATTTTATGTAACAACATCCTGTCTGTTTGGCATCTATACACTGGGTTTCTTGTTTATTGTTATGAAAGCAGTAGAAATATGGTCATATTTGAAAGAAATGAAATTTGTTATCCTATGTTGGGAATTATTCTATTGTTTGAAGTCCTTTAAGATGATCTCATTTTCCACCTGTTAATGTAATTTACCTTCTTAAGGTATATATGTACCTGAGTCAGCTAGAGCACTTCATTTCCAGCTAAATTAGATATGAATTTGATGACAGGTAACAGGGAAGTGGAAGAACTCCATTAGATTGGAACTCCCGGGTAAAAATCTCTATTGGAATTGCTCACATACACTCTGTTGGTGGTCCAAAATTCACGCACGGAAATGTCAGCCTCAAATGTCCTTCTCAACCAAGATAATGATGGCTGCATTTCGAATTTTGGTCTTACCCCGCATATGAACGTTCCTGCCCCTTCTAGAGCAGCAGGTTACCGTGCTCCTGAAGTGATTGAAATGCGAAAGCACACTCACAAATCGGATGTTTCTTGGTTGATTTAGATGTGCCTTCTATAATTAACTATAATTATTCTACAAATACTTTAAAAAATGTTGTCATTATAATTTATGTAATGCTTAGTGCTTGCTTCGTCATGCTACTGTATCCTCACTTTGATTTATGGTTATGATGCTAAACCAGGAAAATATGAAGGGTGGCAGAGGATACTTTGAATTCAACTGTCAATATCTTATACCTTACGACCAAAAAACTATCCATGAAGTTTTACTCCCATCCAGTTAATTATAACTATTTGCTTCCCTATGAACCCTACCCAACCAACCCTGGCAAACAAACACATTAATTAATTCCCTCCCAACAATTTACCTCAAACTAAACAACTTGATAATTCCACACTTCCAAACTATTCATGTTATACCTAGTAGTTAAATTTTATTTAATCAATGACATATTTATTGATTTAAAACAGTAGGTGATACTGTATTGTGAGACAGCATCACATATTTCTTGAATCTCAAACTAGCTCATAAATCTTATTTTGTTTGTCCAACTACTTGAGTTGTATTCACAAATCGTAGACAAACTATAAAAGCATGCACGAATAAGAGGGGCTCCAACAACAATATGTATTAGGTAAGTTGAGCAAGAATTACATATATATGTTTTTTTCAGCAAAAAGGTAATGTATTAATAATTATATGGCACAAGGGGTACTTGCCTGTGTTTAAAAGAAAAGTATACGGCAAGCATATGTATATCCTGAAAAGTGGTTATAGAGTATTTAAACAAATTTGTAATAAATACAATATAACCACCTAAGACAAAGTACCCAATTATAAATTTTAATATAGAGTTATTGTGGATAAATTTAAAAGGAAAAAGCAATGTAGCAAAAAATTTAGAGGCAAAACTTTGCAATACTACTAGTCACTAGCCATGTTTTCTGAATAATTATGCAACACTTGCACCTATAATTCACTATTTCCTAGTTTAGATCAAGTACAATCAATGAATTAGGCACTATGATTTTCCATTCAAACCACACACCAGGGGTACTCTTGTGTCTTAAAGCACCAATATGAATCATACATATTGTTTAGTGATGTTAGTCCCATTCTTTTTCATGACATTTTTTTTTTTTGGATTTCTTGATTTTCACTTGCTACGTTCACTTAGCTTTAAAATTGGGTATAACATCATAGTTTTTCTCATATTTTAATTTTATGGACAATTTTGCTTCATTCAATTTTGTACTGCACGTACCATGGACAATTTTAGTAAAATTATATGAAAAAAGAATTGTTTCACGTTGTTTCACTGGTTTAGAGTTATATTATTAAAATTTAAATTTAATTAGAATTGTAACAATAATATAATTGAAGATAGCTTTTATATAACTTAAAAATAAATTGAAGTTGGGACTTGGGATTGAAGATAAACAATGTCTGGAAAATAATTATAAATAAAATGTATAAATATAATATCATGTTTAAGATAAAAGACTACGAAGTGCAGAATATGAAATTATGAACCACTAAAGCCAAATTGCTTAGCTTAGTGTGTGTATGCATTCAAGAAGAAATACCATGCTTATCATAAAAAAACCATATTTTTCCATTACACAGAATTTTTAAACATTTTCTAAACAGTTATGTTTGGATTAAAATTTAAAAAAAAAAACAAAAAATACATAATACAGTCTAACAGAGCTTGACTAAAGCATATGCATAAAACTCAGGTATACTTAAATATGAGTAATTCAAGAGTAGTGTACCCACAAGCACTGGCATGTACCTTAATGTATCAACATAATTACACCAACCAGTGAACTCAAGTATACTTAAATATGAGTAATTTAAGAGTAGTGTACTCACAAGCACAAACATGTACCTTAATGTATCAACATAATTACACCAACCAGTGGAGTAGTATTAAATGATAGTTTCTAACAAAAATAGTCAAAGATAAGGGGAGGACCCCAAGCACAAACATGTACCTTAATCATTATAACAGTTATGAGTGGTAATCAGATAAGAGCGTGAAAGGATAAAAACGCGTGAGTATGGGCTATATAAGACCCTTTGTGTATGTAATTAATTCTCATGAATAACATTGTGATCTTCTTTGTTCCTCTTCAACCTTCATTGTTGAGAGTGAGTGAGCGCTGTTAGGGAGCATTGATTTTGTCCTTTAACAATTTGGTATCAGTTAAGTCAGAGATGATGGTGACCGCAAAAGAACTTGAGATACGCATGGAGAAGACAATGGTTGATTTGCAAGAATTAACACAAAAGACCTTAGAAGCATTGTAGAAATCGATCGATGGATTAGTTTCCTCAATAGCAACCTTAAATGCTAGCCGAAAAATTACAAAGAAGAATGAATCACATAACGAGACGCTGAAAACTCCATCCTCGGTTCTTGATAGAACCCAGCTGCAATTTCCATCTTTTGACGGTACCAATTTTTGTGAATGGCGCGCAAAAGCAAAACAATTCTTCGAGCTTAAAGGCACATTGGAAAACCAAAGAGGTTGTCTACTTCTTCTCTCCTTGGATGGCAAGGCATTCTCATGGCAACGCCATTACATTCAAACACAAGATTTTCAGAGCAAAACATGGATTTAGATCTTGCAAGATGCTAGAAATAGGTTCAATGATGGAGCATTTGATGACCTAGTTGCAGAACACGCAAGATTGAAACAAGAAGGTTCTTTAATCGAATATCTAGGAAGTTCTGATAAACTTTTGGCTTGTGTGACGATTTTCGAGGAGATAGCATTAAGCTTCTTTCTCTCAAGATTACGTTTGGAGTTAGAGAAATCAGTTCGTGTCCATCGACCATCTACAATCCAAGAAGCTATGAGGTTGGCACGTTTACAAGATGAGGTGCTTCAAGAAATTACAAAGAAACTCAATGGGAACAAGTCGACCAACTCGAAGACACAATGTAGATATTTATGATCTTAGTCTAGTGCAAATAAAAACAACAGAACTTAACCTATAACTACACTGTAGCAAAATCACACAACAGTATCATAAAACTCAACTTTTGTTGCAGACTCAAAATCTACCATTGCAAGCTCAATTTCTAGGAAAGAGGTCAGTGAACATATTTCTAAAAGATTATGTCGTTTTTGTGGTGAGAAATGGGATAAGAACCATAGACTTAAGTGTAAAGTTTAGGGAAAATTAAATGCCATTTTCTCTGCACAAGATGAGTTTGATGAGTGTGCCAATTCAGATTCAGAAAAAGAACAAGACAATGAATTAGTGGAACAAATTCTCGAATTAGTCAAAGATTTAAATGTTCATATCTCTTTACATGCATTACAAGGTGTAACTGGGGGTAACACGTTACAATTGATAGGACTAATAAAAAAACAAGAGGTTCCCTTCCTGATGGATACAGGAAGTACACATAATTTCATTAGTGAAAAATGGATGAAGCTGTTAGGATTAAAAACCATGTTCATGAGAGACTTTCATGTAATAGAAGCATCAGATAAACAACTCATGATTACAAGAAAATGTCCTTAAGTGACCTGGAAATTCTACAATCATTCATTCATGGCTAGATTCCTGGTTTTTCCTAATATCCATTTTGGAGTAATTCTTGGCATACAATGGTTTAAGACACCAGGTGAAATCTCTTGGAATTGTGCCCAATTGACCATGAAGTTTCAGCATCAAGGAGAAACAGTCACATTACAGAGTGAACAACATCAGAGTGACAACATACAAGTCTCAGGAAATCTAAAAACAGCACAGGTCCAAACCATGTTACTTACTATACAAGCTATTTTTGCTTCCAGACTATAACTAATCAAATGCACTAGCATTAACAGCAACACAACATTCTCAATTGGACACTTTACTACAACAATTTTAGAATTTATTCCAAGAACTAACCCAATTGTCGCCAAAAAAAAGGTATGACCATAAGATCACACTAACAAGCAATATACCTTTTTGTACCATACATGTACCCATATAACCAAAAAGCAGAAATTGAGAGGCAAGTCAAAGCTTTGCTATCCACTAGCTTTATCTGAGAAAGTTTAAGTTGTTATGTAGCACCTTTAGTCTTGGTCAAGAAGAAAGATGGTTCTTGGAGATGCTACACTGATCTCAGAAAACTTAATTCTCTCAATGTCAAAAATAAATTTCCAATGCCCTTAATTAAAGACCTCTTGGATGAATTGTATGTTGCCAATTACTTTTCTAAGTTGGATCTAAGGAGTGGCTATAATCAAGTGAAGATGAATGAAGATGATATTTACAAAACAACCTTCAAAACAGACAATGGACTTTATGAATGGGTGGTTCTACCCTTTAGCCTCAGCAATGCTCCTGCAACTTTCTAGAACTTAATGAATGATATCTTCAGGAAGCATTTAAGAAAATTCATTCTAATATTTTTTTTATGATATTCTAGTCTACACTACGACATGGGAATATCATATAAAATGCTTGCCAGCAACTCTACAAATCCTACAAGACAACTATCTAGCATTTAACCTGAAGAAATGCATCTTTGGCAAGTCACACATGGATTATTTGGGACATCAAATCTCAGCAACAAGTGTGCAACCAAATCCTGACAAAATTGTAGTAGTGCAACAATGGCCACAACCTAAAAATCTAAAAGAACTCAAAGGCTTCTTAGGATTATCGAGGTATTACAGAAGGTTTATACACGGATATGGGAAAATAGTAGCACCTTTAATTAGTTTTTTACAAATGGAATGAAGCAGCAAAGGAAGTATTCAACAAGTTAAAACCGGCATTAACTTTAGCACATGTTTTGATATTACCTGACTTCACAAAGCCTTTCACAATAGAGACAGATGCTTTAAGCATTGGCATAAGAGCAATATTGATGCAATTAAACCATCCAATTGCTTACATAAGCAAAGCTATTGGGCCAAAGTATAAGCTTCTATCAGCTTATGAGAAGGAGTTTTTTGCTATTCTATTTGTAGTAAAAAAATGGAAACACTACATTTTAGATTAGCATTTTATTATAAAAACATACCAAAAATATCTTAAGCATTTCCTTGAATAACCTATTACTACACTTATGCAAAATTAGCGACTAGAGAAATTAATGGGATTGAATTTTAGTATTTAGTAGAAAAAGGGAAAAGAAAATATTGCAGCAGATGCTTTATCCCAAAATGCATGTAAAAGGAGCTTAGCAACACTTTTGATTTTGACATCTCAGTTGATTGAAGAGGCAAAAGACTCCTGGAAGGTAGATCATAGATTACATAAGGTAGTAGACAAAATCAGAATGACACAACAGCCTTGCAAGCACTACACTTATGATGGAGAAGTCCTTAGGAGGAAAGACAAGTTAATGGTAGAAAATGATTTAGGTTTGAAGACTTAAATCCTACAACAATTTCACAACTCAACCATTGGTGGCCATTCAGGTTATGAGCTAACATACAGGAGAATCAAAGAATAATTTCATTAGAAAGACATGCAGAAGGAGGTAAAACAATGGGTACAGGAATGCAACACTTGCTAACAGAATAAGCCCTAACTGTAGTTGTCTGTTGGCCTTCTACAACCTTTATCAATCCCTGATAAATCATGGAAATCTATATCTATGGATTTCATAATTGGTCTTCCTAAATCCAACTCTATGAATATTATTTTTGTGGTAATAGATAGACTAAGTATGCTCATTTTTTGCCATTGGCTCATCCATTTGGAGTTGCAAAAGTGGCACAAGTCTTGATGGACAATGTGGTAAAATTGCATGGATAGACAACAGAGATCATCTCAGATAGGGACTTAACAAAGATCATCTCAGATAAGAACTTATGCAAAAACATGGGGTAAAGTTATTAAGGTCTATTGCATTTCATCCTCAAACTGATGGTCAAAATGGGGCCTTGAAAAAGTCTATAGAAGCATATTTGAGATGTGTTTTTGGAGAAATGCCGAAGAAATGAACTAATTACTTATGTTTGGCAGAATTCTAGTATAATACCAAGTTTCATACAGCCAATAAATTAACCCCATTTGAAGCCTTATATGGGGGTACCCACCTTCACATCCAACCGTGATACTGACTGCAAAATGGTGGAACCAGTGAACTACACAGTAAGAACCAAGGAGGAAATATCTCAACTGCTGCAGGCAAATTTAATCAAAGCTCAAACAAGAATGAAGTGGTTTGCTTATCAAAAGAGGGTCAATAAAGAGTATCATTATGGAGACATGGTGTATTTGAAACTTCAACCTTACAAATAGTACACATTGACCAATACCTCTTTTCACAAATTAGCAACAAGGTATTATGGTCCTTATAAAGTGTTACATAGAGTTGGGAATGTCACCTACAGAGATTCATAATGTCTTCCACGTATCCTTGTTGAAGAAATACCATGGTAACAAACCAGTATTTGATCAATTACCCCTACTGAATGAAGAGTGAGAGTTCCTTCCATGACATCTGGCAGTATTAGACAGAAGAATTAAAAAAAAAATAGACTGATGACTGAGGTTCTAATTAAATGGAGAGAGACCAATCTAGAGGATGCTATATGGAGAAAGTTACATGACATGCAAATTCAATTCTCAGACTTTGATTGGAGTTGTTAAAAAAATGGCCTTGAGGTCAAGTCCAATGTAGAAAGGAGGGACAATTGTAATAGATAAAAATAAGAAGACTGATATTTTAGGGGTCAGAATTAAAAACCGTTATAACAGTTATGCGTGGTAATCGTATAAGAGCGAGAAAGGATCAAAATGCGTGTGGATAAGAATTATGTAAGATTCTTTGTCTATGACATTAATTCTCATGAATAACACTGTGATCATCTTTGTTCCTCTTCAACCTTCATTGTTAAGAATGAGTGCTATTAGAGAGCATTGATTTTGTCCTTAATTAACAGTTGGGGTGAGACACGGGAGTGAGGGTGAGATGCATATAATTGTGTTTTTTAAATAATTTTAATTTTAATTGTAAACATAGTGAGCAAGATGAGCTTCAAGTTGGCTCCACTTGCTGCATTCTTCTGCTATTTGCTTGTTAACGTACGTTACATTTCTGATTTCCCGCTTCAAATGCGTGCCACATGGCATGCAGATGATGATAATATACTTTAAGCAAATTTTCTACGCCTTAAGGCAATATCTCATCTCTTTGCACATGACATAGATGAGGCGGATTTTCAAGACCTTGAAGCATATTCTGATGTTCTTGGACTCAGACCCTCTGCAGTGGTTTTTCAACCTGCACCAAATATTGCCCCTTATTAGGAGTTAGGAGTTTAAGTTTGTTTTATTACAAAAAGACCTTTTTTAGGCATGTACAACTGTACAAGTCAACTACAAAAGACCTTAGATTAATAAAACTTATTTTTAATAACATGTTATTAAAAATATTATTTAACAAAATCTTCCATTTATCTTGTTTCTGATCATATGTATGTAATAAAATACTAGAGCGAGAAAGCTGTTAACACTTGTATTTGAGATTAAGACATGAGCCAATGTTTTCGTGCCGGTGACTAGGAAAGCGAGATGTAAACGTGCTTTGGTCATATGCTCTAATCCCGGCACATGTTGCTTTATACAAACAGTAAATAGACTTTTGGACACCAATAAAAAAAAAAAAAAATTGGAGATTATACAAAGAAATTTGTAGAGCCTTTGTGCATCAATGCTTGAAGGGTGAGTTTTATTTTACAACAGAGTTCATAAAATACTTGATTTCTAAAATAAAATTAATAATCTATAATACCATAAATATAGTCCTTTTAATTGAAAATAGTTAATATTATTAATTATTAATATTTTGCTACTACAAGGATATACTTGGTCTAGGTGTCTAGCATATATCACTCTACCGAAGAACACGTAGGTACTGTTGCATCTATACCAGCACTTTGGTCAGATTTTAATCTCAGGATATCCACATACATCGTATGCCTTTTAAAATTTAAAGCATATATTAATGTATTCACCACACGGTCACTGAAAGATCAATAGACAGCATGATCTGATGGTTGAGAAATACTTGATTGCTAAGTGTTCACACAATCAGCAGAACAATTAGAGGGGATAGATTGTTCTTGAATGAAGATCATCAATTGAATCACAAAGTTAATACACAAGAATTAAAGAAAGTTAACCTTTCTAGGGAATAAAATAACAGAAGTAATTCCTTCCGTGAGAATTGTTTCATGCACTCTTATATACCACTGAATCTAAATGTTGCTTCCTGGAAAAGAACAAGTTCAAGAAATCAATTTACTTGGAACACAAGAAAAAGGGGCAGAGTTAATTAAGGAGTTTGGGCAGTTGATTCCTCCTTGGACCTATTCTCTTCTGAAGATGGACGGTTTTCCGAGTCAGATAGCCGGATTTCTTCAATCATTCTCACTACTTCCTCCATGCTAGGCCTCATATCTGGAACCTTTGCTACACAGGCCATGGCAATTTGCAACATTTGCACCATTTCCTCTTCAATGTTTTGGTATCTCATTAGCTCCACATCAAAAACCTCAGCTGTCCACTCTTCCCTAACAACAGACTGGACCCACCTAGGGAGATCAACCATGTCATCGCGTCCCGGAGACTGTTGTGGCGCTTTACCAGTAAGCATTTCCAGAAGGAGGACACCAAAACTGTACACATCTGATTTGTGAGTGTGCTTTCGCATTTCAATCACCTCAGGAGCACGGTAACCTGCTGCTCTAGAAGGGGTTGCAGGAACATTCATAAGTGGGGTAAGACCAAAATCCGAAATGCAGCCATCATTATCTTGGTTGAGAAGGACATTTGAGGCTTTGACATTTCCGTGCGTGAATTTTGGACCACCAACAGAATGTATGTGAGCAATTCCTCTAGCAATTCCAATAGAGATTTTTACCCGGGAGTTCCAATCTAATGGAGTTCTTCCACTTGCCCTGTTACCTGTCATCAAATTCATATCTAATTTAGCTGGAAATGAAGTGCTCTAGCTGACTCAGGTACATATATACCTTAAGAAGGTAAATTACATGAACAGGTGGAAAATGAGATCATCTTAAAGGACTTCAAACAATAGAATAATTCCCAACATAGGATAACAAATTTCATTTCTTTCAAATATGACCATATTTCTACTGCTTTCATAACAATAAACAAGAAACCCAGTGTATAGATGCCAAACAGACAGGATGTTGTTACATATAATGATTATGACAGACTATACTGTGTAAATTATCTGCAGTTTCAGTTGTGGGCAACACGTAATGATGGGAATTGATATCTAAGTGGGTTAGGAGGGATTTATAAAAGGAATAAGCAAAAATGCATACCACATAATAAAAGAAAACTAAAGTTTTAAAGCCTTAGCTGAAACTAGGAGAAGCAGAAATGCATACCATGCAAGAGAGTAGATAAATTGCCACTTGGGATGTAGTCAGAAACCAATAGCTTCTCATCCTTAGAATAATAATAAGCACGAAGTGGCACGACATTTGGGTGTTGTCCAACCCTGCCTACAATCTCCATCTGCTGTTCAAATTCCCTTTTGCCTACTACAACCTCTTTCAACCTTTTCACTACAACTGTAGTCGACTCCTCCAATATAGCCTTATATGCAGTACCATAACTACCCTTTCCAAGAACTTCAGCTGAAGCTCTCAGCAAATCTTCAAGATCAAAATTATAAGAACTGCCCTCAAAGAAAAGCAACTTGTTTTTTTCAGGTTCTTGCACCCCACTTCCAAACTCTTCTTTCGGTTTCTCACTTCTCCCACCACTAGGACCCTTGCCTTTAGCTACTCTGGGGCTTCCATTTTCTTTTTTCTTTAAACAGCAAAGAACAATGACAAGAGCTACTAAAAGCAATAGCACAGCACCGCCAACTGCAATTGCAATGATAGCTGCCTTACTAAGTTTATTTTTGGAGCTATGTCTTGCAGGAGTTGATGGGGGGGGAGGTGCAAGAGGGACTACGGAGCATGATTTTAGAGGTTTTCCACATAGAGAGTTACCCTCAAAGGAAGAATTTGGGAAAATTTGAAGAGCATCAGGTATAGATCCATTCAAATGGTTATAGCTTAAATTCAAGTGCCTGAGCTTAGTGACATTGAGATTTGGTATCAATCCAGATAGGGAGTTGTTCTGGAGGTTCAATCTAGTCAGTTGTGTTATGTTTTGTAATGTCTTTGGAATAGCGCCAGTGAAGGAATTGTATGACAAATCAAGTACATTGAGGTGGGCGGACAACAAGGAAGGTATGTTACCAGAAAGGTTATTATGCTGAAGGTAGAGATATTGTAGAGAAGGAAGAGAAGTAATGTCAGGAGGAAGACTTCCACTAAGTAGGTTGGAGCGGAGGCTGATATTTCTGAGTGAATCAATCTTTCCAAGTGTATTGGAAGGGATGGTGCCCACTAGACCAATTCCAGGGAGCCGGACAGAAACAACACGAGTGCCATTTGGATTGCAAGTTATGCCTACCCAAGATGTACAGATTGAGGTAGATGGATTCCATTTAAGGTTACGGCGATGGGGGACAGCAGCAGCAAAATCAAGAAGGGCTTGCTTATCAGAACTTAAGTCAGCAACAACCAGAGGACAAAGAATAACAATGATGAAAAGGACAGGATGCATTGGAGGGGAGTAAAACTTCATTGATAGTTTTTTGGTTGTAAGGTATAAGATATTGACACTTGAATTCAAAGTAACCTCTGCCATCCTTCATATTTTCCTGGTTTAGCACCATAACCATAAATCAAAGTGAGGATACAGTAGCATGACGAAGCAAGCACTAAGCACTACATAAATTGTAATTACAACATTTTTGAAAGTCTTTGTAGAATAATTATAGTTAATTATACAAGGTACATCTGAATCAACTAAGAAACATACAGGCAGTTGCAAGCTCTGAATAAATTATGCAATCTCTTTTTGCTACCTTCAGAGACATAATGAAGGAATGTACATTTTGTGGTTTAAAAAATGCTCAATATTCAGAAACATACTTAATATTTTAAAAATGCCTCATGTAGCTTCAACTTTAGAGAGTGACAATTACTGACAGCAGAACAACAGTAACCTAATGAAAACTTGGCGCTAGCGCCAGGAGCAGGATATCTACATCAATCATAAATTCACAATTATTGTTTAGAGTAACTAAGAGGATAACTAGCAAATAAAAAAACGTTACATGAAGTAGAATGACAACAATTGCATCATTTTCAGATTTCAACAAATGGAAAATAAAATATATCAAATGACAACTACACCTACAAGGAGAATACTCAAGTTGCCGTACAAACTATGTCCATACCTAAATCATAGCTGCAAATCAATTAAAAAGAGAAATAAGCAATGAAGTGAAAATAACTATCAAAAAGAATATGCTAACATAGTTTGGCAGGAAAGGAAAGGAAAATGTTTAGTGTATCAAATGAAATGACCAATTCCTCCTTAATATGTAGGCAAAAGTCATTAATAATCTGGTTGAAACATTAACCTTTTTCAGAGATAGAAACTTTTCTATACATAGTCAAGAAGATGAACCCCAAAAGAAAAGGAATCCCAATTTATTAGCTGAAGAAGAAATTATAGGAACTAATAAAAACAACAACATTTACTGTCAAATTAAGTCGTTGGAGTAGGTAATTTAGCTTTCTTGTGACTTTATAACCCGAGCTAACAATTCTGCAGTTAATTCTCAGAATTCAGAAACAAATTTTCTTGCCAAACAGTAACCAATGTAAGCTTCCTTCATGCCCATTTTTTTCATACACGGAAATGGAACAACCAGAATTTCTACATTGAATAGAATGAATGAGTTAAGAACCCAAATTTTGTTCACATACCACATTTAATGTATTAGGAAGGAAATTAAAAGACCAATAACAGTCAAAGTTGTACAACAACCAAACTTTCATCCAACAACTAAAAACAAAACACCTTTCATAAAATAAAAAGAAAACCCCTAACATTCCAATCACTAAGAAGAAATAGTTGAGATAAAGAGGAAAAACATCAAGCACTAGCACAAGAAAGAACACCCAAAATCTACTTTGAGTCACATCATTGGGAACCAAACCAACAATGTGGAACCCATTTGGGTGTTTGAAATCAAGCAGTGAGCATTCATGTAAACCAATGAAACAAAGCACCCCAGATCTGCAAGCTAAGTTAACAGCACAAGTTGGCACGCAGACACATGGAAAGGCAAGATTTTTCAATGAGTAAGCAATCACCTGAAGAGAAGCAAAGTGAAATCACAAGGATTCATGGAACAAGTCAGCTTAAACCACAGGCCAAGATGTATTCACACTGAGAAGCTAAGTAAGTTATAGCGTTGTACCATGTTTCAAAATCTCAAGTAAATTAACAAAGCATGAAGAATCTGAATCTGGGCAGCTCTAGATTGGAGCAGAGAAGCTCAACAACCCAGAGAATTTGCTTGAAATTGAAGGGCATTTTGGGGTAGAGGTTACAATAATAGCTACAGGAAGTGAAGACACATGTTTCATTAAGGAGTATTCAAAATTAAAGTAAGAAAGGCTCAAGATTCAGGAAAGTGGGCTCTTTCTTTAATTATTTTTGTCAAAGTTAGAGATAAATATAAATAAAAAGCAAAGAGCCAAAGAGGAAACAAAAAGGTTGCAATTAGATTAAAGAAAGGAGAGGACAGCAGAGCAAAGCATAATATTCTCTTTTCTTGCTTCTTAACTAAACTACAGGCAGAGAGAGAGAGAAAGTGAAAAGTCAGAGAACAATGCACACGTACTACTAGGACTATCATACAGTTTTATAACTATCAACTATATTTTCAAAAAAATAGCAAGTGTATATATATGATACTAGTGATTATTATAAGAGTAAATGATCTCTACACATTAATTTTCTTCTTTTCTTTATTTATCTTAATAATTAGAGAGATTTTTTTTTCAATCTTTTTCTCGTTTCTATCATGTAAAATTGAATCCATCCATACTTGACATATACGGTTACAAGTTACAATCCAAAATGATGAAAATGGTTAATTCAATAGTAAAAATAGTTGTATTATTCATTCACCAACTCATATTTAGATAATATATTTATTTTTCTTCTTTATATATCTGTTATATAAATATAGATTATTCTAAAAATAAGATTTTGAGAAAAAAAAGTAGGAAAACAAAATATGAAGTACCCATTATTCACTACGCTTGTTTGAATGGTAAACCAAGGCCGGTAGATGTCTTTATTAGAGCACTGGCAATAGTTGATAACTCACATGCATGAAGTGGCATCACATTTATTTCAATTATCCATTCACTTATACGTTGCATGTCATTCTCATTAACACATTCCATTTTCTTACCTGTTTAGTACGTTTACAGTTTACTTCTCATTTTTTCTTTTTGCCATGCTCCTTTGCAAAATTCACCATAACTCTTTTGTTTATACTTTACTCTCTTTTTTTCTTTACTACTTTTCGGTCTTGTAACAAAATTATTTTTATATTATTATTTAATTGCAATTTATTGTTTATATAATTTTCAACATATATATTATAAGTCAATCATGTTATGTGATTGAACAGTGTATCACCTATTTTCTTTAAAAATATACATTTTATAAATTTATTTTGTTTTACTTTTTAGTCTTCTATCCATTTATTTTTTATCAGCAATGCTCAATCTCAAGATTTTATTTAAGGAATTTAAATCTAGTTTATGTTTGATCAATAATCCAGGGAAATACAAGGATTATATTATTTTTAGTTTAAAAATTATTAAATTAGAGATTATTTGTTGAAAATGAAAATTTTGCCGTTTCCTTCTAAAACCCAACTTTCAAATATTTCCTTAAGTTTTTTTTTTAAAAAAAAAAAACTATTTGCTCTATAAATAACTAGTTTTGAAATCCTTCTATCTAATATAGACCTGGATACTCGGGGAAAAAAAAAAAAAAGAAGAGTTTGAGTGATGTTCATATATATATGGAGTAATATAGCTTGTTTGATTAACATCAAACGTGAAGTTATTGAGAGTAAATTTAATATTATTTACTCAATTTGGAATGTTTTTTTTTAATTTTAGATGCATATTGATGTGAGGCTAAACACGGTAACGCACACTATATATAATACGATATTAACTACCATTCTACCAAAACCTTTTTTTACTGGTCAATCAAAAGCTTAAAAGTTGAAGAAAAAGAAAAATATATTAAAAGGGTCTTAGTGATTCACTATCATTAATTGACTTGTTTATGTCAAAATAAATTAAAAGCATATAACATGTACTAGTATATCAATATCAGAAGGAAATTTTTTACGTTTTAAAATAAGAGAGAAAAATAACACAATTTACATAATCCAAAGAGAAGATAATATAATTTATTAAAAAAATAATCAGATTTATCTATTTAGTTTTATAACCCAATTTCTTGAATAAACATTATGTATTATCAAGCAACAGAATATTGGTTGGCATGAACATAAAGTTAATTCAAGTCATATTTTGTTTACCTTCACTATCCATACACGAAAATGAATAGACTTACAGAAATTGTGTGACATTCGCATTCGATAAATGACTGTTTATAATTGCATTTTTGGAATTATTTATTTGATCTCATTCAAAGCTTTTAAAAAAATCACTTGTTTTTTTAATATAAAATCATGAGTTTTTATTCATGGGTGTATATCCAATCTAACGTGTCAATACTAATTTCACTCGCAATACAATGAATTACTTAGTTCAGAAATGTTCGCCTGCAAAGTAGATTATTTTTCTATGCATGCATAAATGTAGCGAAACCTATATGAGTTAAAAAATCATGATATTTGATATTTTATCTGCCCTAACATACAAGCAAAAATATCGTATATAAGATAACTAAAATATAAAAAAAAAAATTAATCAATTTTCTTTTATCAATAAATAAATTATACAATTTTCAATAATTGGTATTTTTAACAATCTTCTCTCTTTTTGTCATATGCAATTGAATGTCAATAATTTAGAAAGTTAATTAATTTTTAGTTGAGATTATAATAACATTAATTAATACTAACTAAATTTTTTCATGGACGTAATTTTTTTTATAATCCCAAGGGAATACCGTTTTTTTTTTCATGATACATAATGTGAAATAGTTTGCATATGATTGTGTCATTTCTGATTATAATTCGCATCTTAGTCAAATTGTTGAATTAGTGATTGGCTATTCAAAGAAACCAACACGTTTATTTATTTCTTCAGTAATTTGTCGTAACGGGAAAACTGATAAAATGTCAAACGAAACGAAGTCTCTCCGTCCAAATTTTAAAATTACTCATAA
Organism: Psophocarpus tetragonolobus; assembly: GCA_037954015.1. Lineage (NCBI taxonomy): Eukaryota > Viridiplantae > Streptophyta > Magnoliopsida > Fabales > Fabaceae > Psophocarpus > Psophocarpus tetragonolobus. The sequence goes on from CM075695.1 coordinate 36,121,085, forward strand.
AAAGGGGGTCAAAGTCCCTCCTATTTTTGAAGAAAATCAACCGAACGAAATGGAAAAGACTTTAATGCTTTAAGAATTTGTTTGGTTCTAGATCCTTTCCATTTTTTTTTATTTTCTTCTGGTTTTTAATTACATAAATGTTAAATTTTATAAATTTTATATTCTATAATAGAAAATGATAAAAAATAAATAAAAAAATGAAGAAAATTTATTTCAGTTTAGTTCTTAGTTTGGTTTTTTTTCTTCTTTTTTTTATCATTTAGGAGTTGAAGACAATGATAAGGGTTCACAATCGCTCATATACTTTATGTAATCAACTTAGAAATACTCATTGACCTAATTTGTCTTACCTCCGACCATTGAAATATATTTTTTAAATAAGTAGCATCCCTTCTTTAATCAAGATAGAAACATAATTCTATATTTCATTTTTCATGTAATTTTAATTTTTTTTCATTTATATTTTAATAATATTTTTTAATTTTAATGCAATATTAATATAAAATTTAGTTTGGTAAAAACACTAATTTACTTTTTTATGAAAACCAATATAAAACGACATTTATTTTGTAATGGAGGATTTAGAGTTTGGAATCAAGTATTCATTAATTTATTTTAGTTTGTGTAACAACATATTGTAAATTTCTTACATCTCCTGTTATTGAGTCTCATGTAATCTTAGGTGTTATTTTCTTTAAAAAAACACTTTTAGAAGAAAAAATATATAAAAAAACTAAAGCAACCTTTTTATAAGCTTTTTTAAGAAGATATATGACTTTTTATAAGTTAATTTTAAAAACCTACATTTAAAAAATTTCTTATATTTTTTTCTTCTAAAAACTCATAAAAAAAAAAAAACTTATCCAAACATATAATAGTTATACATTGTAAATACTTTTACACGTGCATTCCAATATTTAAGTACTCTATTTTCATGTTGTATTAGAGTCGATTTGCTTAGTATTATTTTTTGAAAGAATTGTTTTTTTCAAAAAAATTATTTAGAAAAATTTTTAAGATATTTTTCTAAAATATTTTTCAAGAAGCAAAAATATTTAGTTTTTTTATTTTAACAAATGACTCAGATTTATTTCTCAAAAAATTAGTTTTTTTAAAATTAATTTTTAAACAGTTTTAAAAAGTGATTTTTTTAGACACAAACAAAGCCTTAATTGATAATTAATAATCATTTAAAAATAATAATAACTGAATTTCCAATTCTGTGCATTTTGGGCCTGCATTTTTTCTTGCTTTATAGCGTTATTTTTTTAATAAGTTAAAAAATATATTAAAAAATAAAAATATAAGATATGTCTTATATAATAATATATTATAAAAACATTTTTTAAATTTATTAATGCTTTTTTCTTTTCTAATTATTTTTTAGGATAACATTATTTTTAATCAGAAAAAATCTAAAAATAATTAATATAAAAGACATTATAAATCATATCTTATAAAAAGTATCAAACACCATTTCTATATAACTTAGTTCTTATAAATAAAACCAGAAACATTTAATTAATTAATAATCACTGTTAGCGAATTAAGAATGAAAAAACATGTTTGAAGAATTTTATTTTTTAATTTTGAAACTACACATTCAAGAATTCATATAACAATATTCATATTTTTATGATTTAGATATTCGTAATTTTTTTTATTTTTTATGTTTATACATTTTGGAGTTTTCTTCTATTTGTTTAAAATTAAATTTTAATATAGAAATTAGTTTAAATATTACTTTTGCATGATACGAGTGTTTTCTTAGAAAAATAGCGCATACAAAAATAAATACCACAAAATAAAGTAATTATTATAAGACTTTAAGTAAGCTACACATTTAGATCGAATTATTATTTTTTTTGGTCGGTTAAGTGAATCATCTAGACGCTCTCAAAAGAAGAGAATTATCTTTGTACTTACACGAATTTTATTGTGCTGAGACTATTTTATTTTATAATTGTTCTTACATAAAATACTACTGTATGTATATTTTATATTAATAATAATGCATAATACTCTTAGAATTTAATATTTTTACATCATTGGTAATAAATTGATGATTATTAATAATGATAAAATTGGTGTTTTGATTTAATAATATTTAAAAAAATAATAAAATCAATAGTATTGACTGGTTTTATTGGTTTATGTAATTTATATAAAAATACCTTATAACAGAACAAAACAACACGGAATATTTATTTTTTTTACCATTTCAAAAAATAATTTCTTTAAAGAATGATTATTTAGTTAAAAGACGAGTATTAAATAAAGAGGATGCACAAAAAAATCCATAGAATTTAATTAATAAAAAAATTCTAATGCATAATAATTAATGTTTCAAATACATAAATAATTAAATAAATGGTCCCAAATTGAGTTCGTAGACTATAGATGGACCATAGTACATACATTAATTAGATTGATTACTCGATCTTAATTTAAATAAAATAAAAACTTATACTTTCGTCTCAAGCATTGGATTCAAGCCTAGATTCCACAGAAAACAAGGTCAACTTATTTTTTTTAAAACAAAACTAGTTAGCATCTCCTACCAAATCCACTTTAAATTTTGTCGCATAATTTGTCTGTTTGTTAAAATATTGAAGATAGAATGACAGAGGGTAAAATCAGAGGTTCAAACTCAGTCATGCACATATATCATATGAGATAAAATTTAATTCGTAATTTCTTAATTAAAAAAACATTTTAGTTTTTTAAAGGAAAAACGTGTTTCTCATATTTTCTATATTTTTTGTCAAATTTAATTCGTTGATAAATTTTATTTTTAAATTTTAAGAAATAATGTGAATTTAGTATTTTTAACTTTAAATAACATGATAAATTCATATAAACAACTGGCTGATTGACATGATTTTTGACATGATTTTTTGAAAAAATTATGCACTAAATTCAACAATATAAAAATATAAGGATCTATATAAGTTTGACAAAAATTATAAAAACTAAAAACTCATTGTTCTTCCTTTAAAGCATTTCTATTAAATTAAATAATTATTTTATTATGTTTATACGAATAATATTAGTGTTTTAGTTTATATAACAATTGACAATTTTCATACATCAGTAAATCAACTAAGTTAGATGACAAATTAAAACATGTTAAAGACAAAATTAAAACATTTATTAAATAACATAACAGTTGTTGAATAATTGAGTGAGGAATTTGGAAAAGAAGATTTCTATCCTAAATTAAGTGAAGAAAATTGTACTTTAGAGGATCATAAATGATAAATGTATGTGTGACGACTAACGACGGGATATTAACAAAAGACAATGTTACAGTATTTACCTTTTTATGTAGTTGGTGGTGCTACTGCTACTGCTACGTAATTTAAGCACAAGCTTCTACATGGTGATATGACATGTGACAGATAAGGAGAGAGAGTAAAACAAATCTTCCAATCCAACTCCTCTCATTGTTTATTTTGCCAACCACTTCTACCTATTTCTTGGATCTGGATCTCCAAATTTATTTATCACCACATATATCAACTATAAAGTACCAAGTCTAATAACTGAAAAAGATTTTTTAAAATAAAGCTGAAAAATAGATAAATGACAAAGTTAAACATTGCACAACAATAACTATGAATACTCAAAGCAAAACACTGTGAACAAAGTTTAAAGTGAGTAGTAAAAAAATCACAATAACTATGTTGAACAAATTAAGGAGCCTAGACCAAACGGAATATCAATGCAATAATGATGGTGAAATTAAAGATGCATTATTGCAACTAAAAGATTGTGCTATAGTTCTGTTTAAATCTTTAATGAAGTCAGCAGTGGGAACTTATTGGTCAATAATAGAGAAACCTATTGAGTTTAAAGCTCCAACTCTTTCATTATGCCTCAACTTTAGCCCAAAAAGCACATTATTACAGTATATTGTGGGGCTCTTGACGTAACAAAAGCTACCTGTTTTGTTTTGAAATTGGTTGCGGTATAAGTTGTTTGGTTTTAATAGGATTTTTTTTTCTCACATTGATACATGGGATAAAAAGTCTTCAGGTTTTTCTTTTTGTTAGAGTTATCGTGGGTGTCGGTTTGTTTCGACTTTAGTCATTTTTTGTTGTTCTTATCTTTTTACAGATTTATAGAGTTATGAAACTCTTATTGTTTATTTATTTATATATATATATATATATATATATGAATGAGATACTATGATTTGTCTTAAAAAAAAAAAAAAAAGCTAACTGTTCGTTCTGTGAAAGTTGTAAATTGTGATCCAAAATTTCATCACAATAAAAAATAAAATCACATGAGCTGTGATAAACATTAAATAGCATAGCATAAAATAGACAAAAGGACGTTAAATATGGGAATCATCGATTATATCACCATGACATTTCTTATGGTATGAATGAATTATATAATGTAACTGAATAGCGATTTGTTGTCGTAGTCACATGTAAGTTGTACAATATGATGTTTTTTTTTCTTTTTTTCTATTATATTACACCTTTTTTTTATTATAAATCACCACTTAGTTATAACTATTTTTGTCTAAAAAATTTGTTTATAATCTTTAATTAAGTCTTCACTTTACTTATATTTTTTTATCTACAAAATTTAAACTAATAATACCGGAAGTAAATTGACCAGAAAAAGTTTTATACTACTAATCAAATATGGGTAATGGCAAAGGTGTTTGTAACTCAAGCTCAAAGAGATTATTTAAAGGATGGAGGTTATTATCCCTTTTAATCCATACTAAGGTAATTATATACTTTCCTTTTGAATAATCACCTTTAAATATAACGAGGAATTGTACCTCGAAGGGGCATTTTGTGAGTCAATGCTAGTGTTGTTGTGTTTGCTTATTCTTGTAATCTCAAAAATTAATTACTTTGTTCTTAATACATAATTATATATGGATCATTCTTGTGGGTTTGAGAATAAAGGGATTAAAGGGGTTAAGAATGATCCGGTTGAGTCAGATTTTTGTTAACTGTTACTCTACTTATCAAGGAAGCATTGTCATGCATGGGAGCTATAGATTATCAACACTATTTATGGAGAAACTGTAAATAGTGATGTTCAATCCTAGCAACATGTTCTTAAAGAAGCAAATTAGTTTGCAAATGAACTTTCTAAATTTAGCCTTTCAATTACAAGAAGGGCTACTTTTTAATAGGTTCCTCCTAGGTATGCATGGACCAATCTATATACAATTCAAATCCAATATGATATGGATTTCATATCTTGGATTGGATTTTTTAAAAATAATTTAAAATTAGTTTTAATATTCGTTTATAATTAAATTTTATTTTATTTTAAATATAATTTTTTAGCAAATTTCATAGAAATATTTTATTTAATTTTTTCTTTATCACAACTATAATTAATAATAAAAATGATTTTTCATTATATTTAACCACATAACTTATTTGGCTCATAAAAAAATATTTTTTATCAAATAAATGATAACTAAAAACTTAATTCAAATGAAGTTAAAATTCATAATGGTCATTTCAACATCCACTACAACGATGTGATTATGTCCATAAAGGTGTGGGGCGTGCATTAGAAGATAAATTATATCAGTGACTCGAACACAATGATGTGATTCATCTCATAGAAGAGTAGGAAACGACAAATGCACCTTTTGTTTTAGCATTGTCTATACTTCTGTGGTATGTGACATCCACACTTCTATGAGAATATACACACTACTGTGTCACCGTTAGAGAGTAAACTATTCTATAAGTAAAATATAATATTTTTCATGCCTATTAAAGAAAGTAAGGATAAATTCAATATTTAATAAAATACAGTATTCACTCCATCAGCTATAGAGATGACAATAAAAGTTGTTGTTTCCATTAATAAAACTATTAAGTTTCAAGATCACAATAAATCTATATATAAGATAAAATCCTTATATTTTACAACATAATAGTATGCAAAGTCAACAAATTTCAATGAATAAAAAAATAGTATTTATGGTTACACAAACCGTTGAGAATAATTCTAGATCAGGTCCAAGACAAATTGTTGTACGAAATTTATTGAAACTTTTTAAATTCAAAATATGGTAAAGTAGCTTTGGGGTAGGGAACTACTTCTTTGATATCTAATTCAACTAATAAATTTTTAGTATTTTAAATATATGATATTTTAAATTGTATTTTTTTGTAATTATTACCAAGCTTTCACATAATATAGTTTTTATTTTCAAAATTTCTATATCCTTAAAAACATAAGTAAAATTTGAAACATTTTATTAATAACTCTATATACTTATAGTTTGAATTTTAAGTGACGTTTGTTTTTCCTGTTTTTTGCTTTCATTTTTAGAAAAAACAGAAAACAATAGTAAAAATATGTTTTATCACAATTTAAAAAAAAATTACTAAAAATATTTTTAGAAAACAACTGAAAACAAAAAATCAGAAAAAACTTGTTTTCAAAAGTTAACATTAAGTAAAAATTTAATAACAACATTGTAATTATATAAAAAAAATATACAAATGTATTTTAAACTATATATGTAAATAATTTATAACATTTTTACTAAAATTGATTAAATTTAACAATATTATTTTTGAAAATGGAAATATTAAATGAAAAAAACATATTTTTTAAATATTGAAAATTTAAAAATGAAAACAGTTTTTAAAAAATGAAAATAGAAAATATTTTCTCAAATCAAACTTCACTTAAATTTTTAAAAATAAAGATAAATATGTAATTAATTAAATTAGATATAAAATCTAAAAAATAATTATGATATAAAATCAAGTTAAATGAATGGAATATTAATTGATTTTACCTATCCGAGACTTTTATACACCCGTGATTCCTTCTTTCATTTCAAGTTACAAAAAGAAATGTTTATATATATATATAAAATATGAGGAAAACCTCTCGGGTAGACTGAACTTTGGCGCAGCATATATTACTAGAAACTAGAAAGTGTTATTTATTAGCATAATCGCTTAGGTATAATTAGGATAATAATTTTATTGTTGACATATTTATCAGATAAAAATTAAATTAATAATTCAGAGGTGAGAATATATCACCATAATAATTCAATAAGGCTTAAACAAAATTATCTCAATACCAAAAAATATATAAAAAAGAAAGATTCTAAATATAAAATAATTAATATGATAAGGTCTATTACCGATGCATTTATCAAGCTATCCACAAAAGATGTAAGACACTAATTTTTTCAATAGTAATAATTAAAATATATTTGGTTATTTGCAGTGATTTTTAATTCAGCTTCCACCCGAACGTCTAAATAATTTACAATGACTTACTTAATTTTGGGTTTTATAATTATATAATTGGTTATTTTATTATACATTATGGCATTTTGAATCGCTGGTCTAAAACCATTTTCAATATTGTTTTTCCTTCCATGATCATTGATCCAAGCCCCACAGTGAACACGATCATGCCACTTGTATTTTCTTCTCCAATCACCCTTTTGCCCTTGCTGACCACACCCTACCACCAAGCCTCCATTCTTTTCTCTCCCTTCCCTTCTCTTGTCCTCCTCACCATGCATCTCGTTTTATAGAAGAAGGGGGTTCGTCTTCTTCTATAAAGGAGGGTGTAAAAAAAAGTACAAGGTAATTTGTTTTGCTTCTTCTGACACTCTTTCGTGTACAAGCAAATCAAATTTACATTCTTCTACGCCCTACAAGGGTAAGTGAATAAGTTTAATTTACAGCAGATGTTTTGGAATTTGAGACAAAAGTGAGAAATAGAGTATTTTAGATTTTTTTTTAAAAAAAAATTATGTAGGTAAGTGTTAAATAAAAATAGATGAGGGTTAAATGAAAAATTCCAAACAAAGATAGCTAAGCCTGTATGTACTACAGGTATTTAGCTGTTAATTTCTACACTTTAGATTTTTGCACCTTCAATTACATTCCGAATTGGTCTTTCTAGAACCTAAAAGATAAGCGTATAATTCAATTTGATAGGTGCAGAAGCAGAACCAGAACCAATGTCCCAAGCATTCTCAGACAATTAAAAGTGAAATTAATAATCTTTAAGCTTAATGGGTTTGTAGGTAACTGCATGCACATGTTTCACGGATACAACTACAAATATATCCGTCAATTTTAAAAACTTAAAAATAAATATTTAATATATTAATATTTTGACTTTTTGAATTTTATATATCTGAATCTTCGGCTTTTTGTTTCGGTTAAATACATTGATGTGTCCAAATTTTTTAATCTGAGAGATTGATTCGTCTTTTTAAAAATATATGAATAGATACTCTTTTGTAAATTATTGATTATTAGTGTATTTATTGTCACTGTATAAAAATTAGGTTATAAAGAATAATTACTTAATAAAAAAGTTAAGTTAATGATTTGAATTTACTTTTTTTTTTATCAATACTTAGTTCTACTCTTTTGGGTTTAGTTAACCCTTTTATTAAGTAATTGTTTATATGTTTTTATTGTGTTCTGAGCTGTTAAATTAACTCCCGTAATAATTATTTGTCATGTTACCTAATTTTTTAAATATAATAATTAACATACATTAGAATTAACCATTTAGGTTAACAATTTATATATGAATATCAATTCACATATTTTTATAAATCGGAGATATAATATCACAATTTTAAATTTAATACTAGGAACTAAATATCTAAAATTAAAAACATTTAGAATATGAATTATATTTAAGCCTTTTAATCTTTATACTTTCAAATTTTGTATCTTAAAGTTTATATATTTGAATAATTTATTCTCAATTATTTTATATGTTGTTATCCTTAACTTTATATAAATAAACTAATTTTTTAATTTAATTGTTAGTTAATGTACTTTTAACAAGAAGGTAGAATTTTATTAACTAGAATATGTTTTTATTATGGATTACTAATTTTTAAAATTTCTTTTTAATATAAATAGAGTGATGTGATGTTTGATTTGAGAAAATATTTTCTATTTTCATTTTTTGAAGATTATTTTTATTTTCATGATTTCTAACATTCAAATAATATGTTTGTTTTTATTTGATATTTTCTATTTTAAAAAAATATTTTTAAATTTAATTAATTTTAGTAAAAATATTATAAAATACTTATATATAATTTAAAATATATTTATACATAATTTTTATTATAATTACAATATTATTATTAATTTTTTATATAATTTTAATTTTTGAAAATACTAAACAATTTTTTTAAAATTTTTTATTTTCACTTGTTTTTTAAAATATTTCTTGAGAAAACATTTTCAAAATCGTAATTAACCATATTTTTACTATTATTTTTTTTTAATGAAAACAAAAAACAATCAGAACAAAAGTCATCTTAGTTTTTTATTTTATTAATTTTCTTTAACTACGACGCAGCAATACGTGAAGAAATTCAGTTTTAAATGTGTATGTATGTGCTGATGATGAAATTAAGTTTTAAAATATTACGTGCGTATTAAAATGTTTAAATAAGAATTCCCTATTAAAAGATACAAATGAATGAAAATATGAATACCAACGAAACGAAGAAGATGAAAAGAATCATAACATTGTATTATTATAATTCATTAATATTGAAACTAGGATGCTTCTATTAAGATCAAATACATGATAGGTATTCTTAGAACATACAGGAATGTTCAAATCTAATATAAGAAATCCAATATGGTCTCAGTTTTTTCTTAATTACAAATTGACATCATAAAAAGAGAATCAGCAATCAAGAGAGAGAACGAAATATAGTTAAAAAACATGGAAATTTGAATTGACAGAAGAGAAGAGTGAGGAGGAGTGAGGAAAGGAAATCTAGGAAATGGAGAACCTTCTCCTTCTGGGCTTGGTCAAGTCAACTGGTGCGTCGTCGATATGGGAGGTGTCCTTGGACCCATTTTTGAACGGGTTCAGCTTGCTTAGTTTCTTGGACATGGATGAGAAGAAGGTGGGCTTTTTAGTGGTCCCCAAATTTTCCCTCCCAGAGGACGACGTTCCCTGAACGTTTTTCTGCAAATCTGAAATGTACATTTTCATCTTCATCAGTTCCGATCGTAGCTCTTCGTTCTCTCTAACTAAGGACACGTCAGCCTGCAGCTGTTTCCGCTCAGCCGCCGCCGCCATCGCTCCCTTCTCATCCGCCGTACCGCTCCTTAGCTGTAGTTGATCGTAGTATAGCGCGTGAAGCACAATCTGCAGAGGTAGACGCTTGTTCTTTGACGCGTGCACACGCGCCTCGTACGATAGTTTCAGCGGGTCCATCACGCTGCACACTTTCTCCTTCTCTATCTCGTCCAGGTTCTGGTGTACCTGAAACAACACGTGTCAATGCTTGTCCAGTTCTAAAATTAGTAACTGGCTATACTAGACTAGTTAATTTTGGGTTTAACTTTGCCTTTATTCTGCAGAGTTAATATAGATGTCCCAATTTGAAATATTAATTCTTTTATGACAAAATTGTATGATTTACTAAAAATTAAACCTTTAAATTTTTTAGTCAGTACCTGAATATTACTTAAACATTGCAATTTAACAACTTGAGATTAAAGGTGAGATTTATTTGGTTAAAGTAAGAGAAAAAATTGAGAAAAGATAAGGATTATCGTTGTTAATGAAAACTAACAATGGACTTGTAAAACAAACAAAAACTCAACTCATGAATATTTCATTTTTTAACTTTTAAGAACTACTTATTCAATTTCATTATTTTGAGAGTTAATAAAGAGATAAGAGTGATACTTAAAAGAGTGATACTTAAAAGAACTTATTTAATAATTATTAATTCAATTAGTTAGCTCCTTCACAAAAACTTGTGAGGTTATTGAAAGAAACTACCAGTCCTAATTATAGTATTTAAGATACTGACTAGAATATTAGTTAGTTAGTTAGTTTGATTCGAAACGGCGTCGTTTTCTTAGTTAATCACTTAATCCAGTTGAAGAAAGCAATTATGTTATTCCGTACCTTGAGGTAGATATCGACGGCGCGGTATAGATCGTCATCGGATTTTCTGGCGCCTTTGGGAATGAGAATGGCGATGCCGTTGAATTTGGAGATAGAGAGTTCGCTGTAGGCGGCGATCTCGGCGAGGTACGCGTCGATGGTTTTGGCCACGCGCTGTATCGCAGCAGAGAAGTCCTCGTTGAAGTTGACGCTGGCATTGAACACCGTCGTGCTCTTCTCCCTCTCCACGAAGCTTGACACGATCCTCCTCACGCTGTCCAGATCCAAGAGCCTCTCGCCGTCGTAGGTAAACGTCAACACGAGGAGGTCGTCCACAGTCACGTGCTCCAGGATCTCAGTCACGCGCTTCTCCAACTCTCTCTTGCACGCTCCCGACGCGCGGAGGTAGATCGCGCACCGCAGGAGGCAGCAGAGGAAGTTGATCGGAAACGCCGCTTTCTCCGACGGAAAGAGAGGAACAATAGCCTGCAGAATCTCGCGCTGTTCGCTTCTTTTCGATTCCGAATCTGACTCGCCGGACTCCGATGAACGAAATCCTCTTCCGCCGGTGTGATCCCTGACGAGCTCCCTCAGCGCGCGTTCGGTGTATGTAATCAACGCTCCGGCGACGGTTAGGTACTTCGCGCTTCGCCGTTTCATGGCGACCATTACTTTCGCGAAGGAATCGACGTCCAGCACGGCGAGCTCCTCCGTCCACCAATTCGGCGGCGACTGGCTTGGGAAGTTCGCCTCGCAGCAAGCCTTGGAGCTGATGGCATCAACGCAGCGGTCAACGACGTTGATCTCGGCGGCGAAGGGGAGGAGCTGCTCGCAGGACTTGAGAACAGCGACGGCGCTGTGCAGCGTGGAGAGGCCGACCTGAGAGAAGAAGTCCTCCGTCCTCCCGGCGAGGTTTCCGTCACAATATTCGTCGGTCATCTGGAGGAACACGGCGGCACAGTGCAACGCCGCCACGTTGTGAACGGTAATTTCGAAGTTGACGCCATAACAGAATTTCGCTGCTTTCTCAAAAGATTCTTTGCCACCAGGTACGTCGGAAAGCTCTATTCTTGTTAGGTCACTCTCCGCTGATTCCATTATTACTTTTCTGATGTAGTTGCTCTTTGCCGCCAGAATAAACTGTGTTAACAAATTCAACACATACAAAGTTAAAATCTCAGAGATAACAAGAATTAATTACATTCCTTGCAATAGTGCAAAATTTTGGTACCTTGTGGAGAGAAAAATTAGCTTCCCCAACTGTAACAATAACATCTGTTGGGATTTCTGGGGAGAAAACCCTGCAATAGTAATTGATTCATGAAATTGATTCTTATAACAACTAACACTAAAGCTTGTCAACTGATTCATGAAGTTGCGCATTGGATATAGAACTAATTAAGCATGGGAATGAAAACGAAGGAGTGGAGTGGTGTTTACCATTTCCCGGTTCTCTCCATGGCAAGGGAGAATCTGGTGGGGCTTGGAGTCGCCATGAGCTGATGTAATTGGTTTTTCGTGGTCTGAAATAGATTAGGAGTTTGAGAGTAACAGGGGTGGGTGCTTAGTTGTTATAATGAGATTTTATTTATCCCTGTAGATTCATTTCCATTATTATGATTGTTACTCCTATGTTGTTATGAGTTGAGTTAGTCACCGTGGTCCAAATCTGTCGTGTTTTCTTTTTTCTCAGTTGTTGTTATCTTATTTATCCTTTCATTAAAGTGTTCCTTTTTTAAGATAGTATCATATATACTTTCATCAATTTTTAAGACAGTTCATAGATTTTTTTTATATTTTTTTTTTTTCAATATTCAAAGAGATAGTAGACAGTTCAAGATATGAAGAGAAAAAAGAAAAAGTGAATATATGATAAAAATGGGTAATTTGACAAAAGTAAATTGCTGTAGCTTGCGAGTTGCTTCTTTGAATTCAACCCTGTAAAATAATTTAGAATAACTCAAGTTACAAAAATTACCAAATTTCATAGTCAGATAATTCATGCCCAATTTTTTTTCATCTTTGATTCAGGTGATCTTGCATTCTTATGCATTTCCTTTTTCTTTTAACATGCATTTTCCGTTTTTAACTCAGTAGAATTGGTTGTTTGAAGTTTTCTTTTCTGGCGTGTAGCTTCTTCTTCACATAATTTTTGCATATGGGAGCTTGAAAATTATCTAGTTTTTTATTACTGTTTTTCTAAATTAGAGTACACATAAACTGGTTAACTGGTTATTGATTTTAAAAAATGGATAAATGTTTACTTATTAGCAATTAAAACAAAAAATTGGAACACCATTAAGCTTTAATAAAACAATTGGTTGCCGAAAGGGAACTAATTCCAAAATATATATGGAAAGATTCGTTTTCATCCGGTATAGCAGTTAATCAATTTATATTAATTGAACATCATTGAGGCAAGGGAGGTATCGTTAAGGCAGGGGAGATTGTCGTCGGTGTGGGAGAATTAAGCAAGAAGCTGAGGTGGGAAGAGAATTGTTAATGAGAAAGAGGAGGGCGATGAATTGAAGAGGAGATATGGAGATGTAAAAGATAAAGAATTTTATTTTAAATTAAAATAAATTTTTTAATAGATTATAATTAAGATATCTTAATAAATTTGAAATAGAGTTCAATGTTTCCCGTTAATGTTCTACAATTAAATTTAAGATTTGATTAGTTTGATTTTATTTTTAAGTATTTGAAAATAATTTTTAAAATTAATTTTTAAGAATTATTTTATAGAAGAAAAAAAATTGTTGAATAAATATTATTTAAAAACTTGTTTGAAAATAGAAAAAAATTGTTCATATTTAATGAAATTGTATAAATAAAAATAAAAAACAATATATTTTTGTTGTATTTTGAATTTAAAAAAAAACCACTAAAAAATAAAACTATTTATGATTGTTTTTATTTTTTAGTTTTAAAAATTAAAATTATTTTTAAAGATCGTTTAAGAAAACAGTTTTTAATTTTTAAATACTAAAATATTAAAACAATTTTATAAAATTGTAGCGCGAATCACTTAACCGTTGTAATATCTCTTAAAATTTGGAGACAAAATGCATAATTTTAAAATAAAAGGTAAAACATAAAAAATTTATAAAATTAGAATACAAAATCATAGAGTCATTTCATTCATCCATTAACTCCTATCGACAACATTATCTAGTTTGGTTTTACCGTCTCCATCTTGGTAGATTTTGTCATTATAGTGTGCTCTGATAATTATGCTTCATTACTTCACCTCCTCAGTAATAATTGTCATATGATTTTGAGGTTAAGCGATAAACTAATCATTGAGAGACAAATAATAACAAAACATGAGTTACTTTAATCACGTGTCTTTGGTTATGGACTTGCGTGTAATGTAACACATCTTAAAATAGTGTCCACCCTCACCATGGGATTTAAGACATTGAGTGTGACAAAATGTTCCTCTCGTTGATTATCCTAACTCGATGAAGTCGCAAAAGTGATAAAAAGAAAATATGTGTGTATACCAAAAGCAATTAAATGTAGGCCAGCAGCTAGTAGCTTGATGTTATTTGTTCAAATTGAATGTCACCATGTGTGCACCTTTGAAAAAAGGGAGGAAAAAAAAAACAATTCTTGAGCACCGTATAAAATTCTAAGCTAAAGCTAACAAGCAAAGAGATGTAAGAAACTTAGAAAGGAGATACATATTCAGCAAACACAAAGCTACATATTTCTTTAATAAAATTAACAAAAACAAATAAAAACTTACTATTCATTTAGTCGATCATATATACTTATTAATAAATTACCCGGAATATTTCTTAAGATTTTCTCACATTACACAAAATATTTATATTTTTTATTCTTACACAAACATTGTATTTTTTATTATTACAATGGCACTTATTTTTACATTATATGCGTCTATTAAGATTTAAGAAATATTACATTGTGCAGTCATGTAAAAATGGTTATTGTAATTATAAAATTAAAAAAATACGGATATTTTATATAATTAATAAATTTAAATTTTTTATATGCAAATATTAATTGTTAATATATTAATTTTATAATAAAAAATTCAAATTAACGACTTCTCCTTTTTCATTCTCTCCATGTACAGAATTTATCAATATACTAACTTTATAATTCCTACAAAATTTAAGAATACACTAACTTTATAATTCCTACAAAATTTAAGAAAAGATGACTGCAAAAAGTTTTAAAATATTAGTATTATTTACTCTCTATCTATGATATAATACTTCCAACTATGCGTTACTCAAAAAAAGGATTATACCATTTTTATAAAAATTACTCCATATATTTTTTTAAAAGGATAAGAGATTAAAACTACACTAAAATAATAAGAATAGTATAAGATCATATGTAGAATTCAACGAGAATATAATATTTTTATTTTATTTTTAATATCATTTATCAAATTTATCATTTCCTCTTTCCTTTTATTTCTCTTTTTCTAAAGATGTAAACACCTAAAAATTGACCAAAGATAATTTCTCTTTATTGATGATGTTTCCAATAATCCAAGTAAATTCTAGTGAGAGTAAACCCACACTGAGAAAATCAAGTTTCAGTTTAAAGAGTGAATATTTGTTGTTTTTCATTTCATGAGGATGAGAAACTAGAGGAGATTTAGATAAGATAAATATATAAATCTGAGAGAGATTTAGATAAGATATAAGAACGAGATATTCAAATATAATGAGATGGTTGAAGATACAAATATAAAGAGATTTAGATAAGACACGTGGTCGGTAGGATAGGATGAAGACTAAAGAGATAGATAAATACTATCCCGTAAATGATTGATATTTGTTGATTAAAGTCTTGGATTTAACTTTTATCCACCACGAATATAAAAAAAAAATTAAATGCTTTGAGATATATTCTTCGTATATGTTTTTAACAAAATTAAATATTATAAAAATTGTTGAGACAACTGAATTCATCTAATAGACTTTTATTTAATATATACAAAAAAATTACTAAAATAACAAATCTCCCACATTATTTACCTGATAAACCTTTTTTACCATTTACATTGTGAAATCGGTTAGAGGAAAAGCCATAACCAATCTTTCAACCTCTTTTTTTTTTAAAATAAAAATCCGGTAAGAAATCGGTTGCACAACAATTGGCTTATCATAGGGCTTTTTTTTTCAGATTCTTTTTTTAGTCATTTTTAGTTTTTTTTAAATTTATTTTCATCTATGTATATTTTTTTAAATCATGAATTTTAAAATAAAGATTTGATATTTTTTAGTTAATTTATATTTTATTTTATTTTTATGTTGTGTGTCTTTTTTTGTTTTAATATTTTAAATGCTTTGTAATTTATTTTTAAGTTTTTATTTTTTAAGTTAATTTTTTTAATTTTTTTGTGACATTGTTTATTATTTTTTGGATACTTGTATAAGTTAATTTTTTTAAAAAAAATTTATGTTTGTTTAAAAAAATTTCGTTTAATTTTTTTATTTATTAAGTAGATAAGTATTATTTTTTTATTGAAAGACTAAATACCTTATCTAAACATTATGTACTTAAAAAATTATACAAAATTAATTTAAAAAATTAGGTTTAAAAATCTTTAATTTAAAAATCTTAAATTGAAAAATAAATTATAAAGTATTTAAAAAAAATAAAATAATGAAAAGATACACAATATAAATAAAGGACATAAAAAAAATAAAATACAAATTAACTTAAAAAAATTTTAAAATCATATTTTAAAAAAACATACATAATAAAAAACAAATTAAAGAGAAATGAAAATAAATTTTAAAAAAGAGTCTATAAAAGATTGGTTGCCCAACAACAATCTATTATGAGTTTTTTACATAAAAAAATAGAATACATTGAAAAATCATTTCCCCCTAACCGATTTCAATATAAATCACAAAAGAGATTATTTGATTAAATAATATGAGAATGACTCATTTTGATAATTGTTTTATATATAAAAAAATGTTCATCGAGTATCATACTAATGTGTAATATTAATAATAATTTATCAAATACTTAAAACAAATAAACTTAAGCAGTTGTGAGATTAAGGATCCAATTGTTTTAAAACTGAGTAAATTTTTTACGATCTTTTTTTTTTTTGTTATGAAGACGTATATTAAAAAAATAACTTAATAATAAATTTTAAAATAAAATTGATTAATTTAATTAAATATCAAAATTAAACCTTAAAATATATAGTCGGAGTTGTGATTAGGTTACATGAATTTGTTTTATACTTAACTTTTTAAATAATTTGAAGTGATTATGATGTATATTAAAATTAATTGAATCATAAATTAAACAATTAGAAAAGAGTTTAATAGATAAGTGTAAAAAAATTTTACACTAATATTTAATTATAACTGAAAGAATGTGATTGGACACCAGATATAAACATATCTGACAGTGTATATATAATAAAAATATAGTACAATGCATGTATGTGAACTATGTATGAAGTGAACAAATTGTTAGTTGAGTTGGTGCAGTGTGTGTGTCTCCGCCACACAAAGAAAGGAGTGGCTGTGATGCTTCAAGAGCGACAGCAGCTAGATACTAGGTTACAGATCCGCCACGTCATCCGTACACTCCACCTTGTCTCCCTGGGATCCACCATCTTTCTTATCCGCTTTTCTTCTATTTACTTTTATACTTGCTCACCTAAATAAAACAATTATTCTACTCTTTTATTTTTATAAATTTATATACTTAATCCTCATTCTTTTTATTTATCTTCTTTCATAATAATTTTTTATATTTATTAAAAACTTCCAAGTAAAAAGACATTTAATGTCAATTAAAATTTATATATTTTTTAATAAATTTTAATCAATTATGAATATATATTAAAAAAATGTGTTGTTAATATTTTTTTTAATTGGTACTTCGTTTATGCTATGTTCAAAAAGGTGGTTTATGAGAGGAAAGAACAACGAAATGATGTGATGGAAGCGCGTCACATACTTCTTTTCTTGGTTTTGTTTGTTAAATAAAGTAGAGGATGGAAAATAAGTTGTGGTACTCAAATTTATTAGTCTAGAAGTGAAGAGAAAAGGAAAGTGGTGGAACGAAAATACTATTTTTTTAAATAAAAATAAAAACTATCATACTATATATTCTTTCACTTAATAAGCAATTAAATAAAAAATAATTTCATTTTTTAACAACTTAAAGTTTTATTTTATTTTCTTTTTTTAAAAAAACTAAAAATATGCTCTTACTTAAATGTAAGTAATGATTGTGGCCGACAACTCTACAAAGTCAGGTCCAATCTGTGTTTTGGTAGTAATTGCTTTTCTTTCAATTGTAATTGATGTTATTTCATAGTTTTGTGGATTTTGATTCTACGTCAAAATCAATAGCACTTGAACTTTCGTTTTAGTCACTCTTTTTCACTTTATTAATTTTTATCCATTAAAAGAAGAGAAACTACGTAGAGGTTGAAGAATATATATATAAAATATGTAGAGACGTATCACTTGATAATGATGTTTTTATGCGAAAAAAGATAAAAATATTTTGTAGTCATTTAAATTTAAACAAAGTATTTATATTAAAATAGTTCATTTAAAAATATCACATACATCCTCTGTTGTAACACTCCACCGATAAGTAATATTTGTTTTCTACTATCATCATTGCCACCAGTTACCACAACCACGATTACGCTCACCACCATCATTGTTGTTGACGATGGTGGTCATGACAAGGGTGGCGGTGGCGACAGTGGTGGTGAGTGATGACGATGGTGGTGACTGTGGTGGCGACAGCGACAATGGTGGTAGGAGAAGAATATTACTTGTTGGTGAGGTGATATGGTGGAGAACACATATGATATTTTTAAGTAAATTGTTTTAATTTCAACAATTTATTTAAACTTGCATAGTTACAAAATATTCTTATTATTTTCACATAGGAACAACATTTTCATGTGATACACCCCCTATATATATTATAGTTTAATTAGTATGCATTTATAATGTAAAAAAAGAGTTGTGTCTACATTGTATTAGAATCTAGGTGATCTACTGACTCTGTATTAGGAGAATGTTAGTATAATTGATTGTTTATTTTGGTAACTCTTGTTGACTTTTGATTACTATAGAGGTTGGTCATAATTGGTGACCTTGATGAGGTTTTTTGAATGTATTGTTTTCTATGTTGTATCTGTAATTTGCTAATCATCATTGTCATATCTACTGACATGTGATTATCTTAAATTTTAATAAATTTGACCTTTAAAAAAAGAGTGTAAAAAGAGAGTTTTACATTGATGTTGAATCATAATTCAAGTTTATATGACTTTTAAAGTATGAATGAGTAAAATGAATAAACTTATCAGAAATGAAAAGTTATATATATATATATATATATATATATATATATTAATGAAGAGTTGTAATTGAATGTGTAAAATTTTTTACACTAATAATGCACAATCTTTTTTCTCTCATATATATATATATATATATATATATATATATATATATATATATATAATATTTAAAAATATATAAAATATTCATTGTCGAATGACATATATAACTAAGTATAAATTGTGTGAAATTTAATTTGCATCAAGATAATCCTTAATTATATCTTGCTGACGCACTCTAACTAAAAAAGAATATCATGTGCGTTAAACTAACAAACATTTGGAGTATATTAACGAGTAAAACTATTGATATGTGTTAAGATTATTTTTAATTATAATTTGTTAACGCACTCCAATTGAAAAATAGTATTGTGTATGTGAGCAAATTCGATATATACTAATCCTAAATTTAAATAAAATTGATTACTCTATAATTAATTAATTGATTTGCGAAAGTCCACTTTTTTGTTTTATATAAATTGAACGGTCAAACTCTTTGAAATTTCTTAGTTTATTACCTATTAATAAATATATATTTTTTATAATTTTTAAGGATTAATTGAAGGAAAAATATTAAAGGTGTTATTTCCAAGCTCAACATGAGTTTGGACCTTTTATCTTTAATTTTTATCCAATCTTCTTTCATTTTTCAAGCTATTGTCCCTTTGAGAGACAACATTGCATAAAAAATATTTCTTAAAATTTTACATATTAAACTTATTAATTTACTTTTTATTTATTTTAATCAAAATTTATTTGCTTTACTTACTAGGAGTGGTAATGGATTGAGTCAAGTCATACCTTATCTAAGCTTCGTTCAGCCTACTTTGAAATTTTATAGCCTAAGCTTGGCAATCTTCTTAAAAACTGTTGTGGGAAGCCAGCGTTCCAGCAAAAGTACAGTTTTTGGTCTGCCAACTAGATGCGGATCGACTACCTACTAGGCATAATTTGGTGAGGAGAAGCATTCTTCTACAAGGAGAGACAACATGTGGATTGTGCAGGGTCATCGAGGAAACCAAAACTCACCTCTTCTTCAACTATTCTATAACGACACAATTTGACAATTGCTATGCTAATGGTGGGGGATATTAGCAGCCTTATCAACAGAAGTCAAGACTCACTACTACCAATTTGTGGATCTAACTGATGGGTCATAAGAGATTGGCAAAACATGATCTTTTGTATGGTTCGCAGGGATTTGACACATTTGGAGAAGCAAAAATGCAACATTATGAGTTCATGAATGGAGTCGTGATGGTAACTTGACCTCTCATTCTTACACGGAATGAATCATGAACCTAATTCATTACATCGAATGAGTGCGTCACAATTTTAAATCTTGTGTCTTATATGATTTCAGTTTGTTGCATGTGCGATATGCATTTCTCGTGCTTCCATATTTTTTTTTTAGTAAGTTTTTTAGCTTATAAAAAAATTATAGACCTAACTCGACCTTTAAATATGCCCACTTTGACTCATTAGTCTATTAAAAAATCTATTTATATTTTTTTTAAAAAAAACTCAATGAAACTTTTATTGATATAAGATGACCCCACTATTTAAATATAAAAAATATGCTGAAATAAAAATTAATGTCCTAAATAAGAGATATAAAATGATTTAGTTGGTCAAGAACAAAGAATGGGTGGAAAAAGGTATGAATTTAATTTTTACCCTAACAAAAATTAATATTATTAACAACACTTATATTTAACCAATAAAAAAATATAATGACCGAATGTTTTTATACTTTTTCTATTCACAATGTGTATGTAGGTTTTATATCAAAGTAGTGTTATATATATAATTGATAAGAAATCTATTTTCCTTACTATGTTAGAGACTTAAGGAATAGATAAGGATTAGGTACTGAGACGAATTATTTTATATTTTTATTAAAATATATATACTATTATATCATATTATAAATTATATTAATAATAATATTTTTCAACCAAATCAGACCTTAGACAAGTTAGGTCTAAAACCTTCGACAAATAGTTTGATCCATTGCTGCCCGTACTAGTAACCTGATAAATTTATCATTTCGAATTACTTTATATTATTTAATTATATTTAGAAATTATTAGTTTTGCAATAGTCAAAGTTTTTTTCTTGTATCTTTTTTATTATATTATACATTTTTTGTGTTTTATGTAGAAAATATTCTAGATAAACATGTATAGTAAACAAAATAAAATTTATTTATCGAAATTAACAAAATAAAATATTTAATTAAGTCATTCTACCACTGAACGTATGTATCAATCGGTAAGAAATTGTTTTAGCAATTGTCTCCAAATGTATATGTCATTATACAAAATGTTAGCCATTAAAAAAATTTAGTTAGGTGGATCTTATTAAAATATAAAAATAATATCTGACAAAAATTTTTAAAATAAAATAAAATACAAGCCTAGAGTCAATGATTTTTTTTTCTTCAAAAGCATGATCTAATTCAATTCATAAATTGAATTATTTGAACATTACTAATTAATTTTGTAAGAAGATGTAAAAAAAAAAAAGCATTTCTTTGGATAACGATTCATATGACAATTATCTCATATATGTAGCTGGCTGGAGATTCAAGCACCTATCCCGGGGAAGTTGAATTAACTTTTTCTCTCATCGGCTTTTTAGGTGGTTGGAAAGTGGAAGAAGATGTGCAGGTATGTTTTCTGGCTGGCTGATTGTTGGGGAATCTGGACTACTAGGAATCAGATGGTCTTTGATAACATAAGGAGGATTCAGTAGATATTTTGATGACTATAAAGGTAATTACGTGAAAATGACTATCATATTCATTTGGTTTTAATAGGGGATGTGTATTTTCGGATTGGTTCGCTAATCCTAGATTATGTTTATTAAATATGTCTTAACTGGATAACTTATAACATATTCCAATGGAGGGGTTCCTTTATCCGGTTTTTGTACTCTAAGAAACACTTTGTTTCTTTTTTCAATATATTTGAGCCTTTCAAAAAAAAAAAAAATGACAATTATCTTCTACCGTATCGCATCATGCATGCCAACTAAAGTAATTAAATCTCTTAAGCATATTTTAAGTTCAAAGAAAAATCTCCGGTTGTATCGTTTCTTTGTTGGCTACAGCCTTCTTTTTGTGTGCTGTATTTTTTTTTTGGTGAGGGAGTTTTTGTTTGCTTTCCAAGATTATAATAAATTAAATTTATATTACCAGTGAAATATACAATAATTAAATAAAATTATAAATATTAATATAATATTTATTCTACCATAATTTAAAAATTAAAATTAAAAATATTATAATGATCCAAAAATATATAATTTAAAAAATAATTCCACCAATGCATTTATTTTTATTTTTATTCAAGTTAAGAAATGTGACAAAATGTTTATTTCTATAATTTATTAAAATAATACACTTTTATTGATATTTAAAAAACGGCTAGGTTAATATTAAAAATCAGTAAAAAGTTATAACTAATTAAAGAATTAAAAATCATATTTTTAACAATCTCATCTAAAATTTAATTTATTCCAAAATATAATTAATATAGTAAAAACTATTTATTTACTACAAAGTTTATTTACAAATAATTTATATGATTTTCTATATACTTATTGTTTTTTATAAAGAGTAAATTAATAAATTAGAAATACAAATTTCTTAAAATGCATCCGAAATGTCACTTGCTAACATATACTCATTCTAGCATTAAGCAGGTGTAAGTCAATGTGTATATTGTTATAAGTTATACCACTTATATATTTTTTTAGAAGAATGGTTAAGTATCAAATTATGACTACAAATTTATTAAAATATATTCCACGTATAACTTGTTATCTTACTTATTCTAAAAAATAACGTAAAAATAAATTAACAAATAATTAATTTATATTTTTAAAATATTTATTTCATATAATTTTTAATTATATAATAAGAAAAAAAAGTTTATGTATTAACAATGTAAAAGCACAGTAACTACGACTCACATTCAACAAACTTATCCTAGATATGATTGAATGCGATCGTAAAGTAAATAAGTAATAATAAACTCATATAATAAACGTCTACTTTATGCTTTGCATAAGCTAAACTATATTATCAATTGACTTTTTCTCTTAAATTTCATTTCATATACTAACAAAAGGAGTATGTCATGCGGGTTGTTTTACGTAGGGAAAAAAAGTAATAAATAAATAAAATAAAATAATGATTTCATAAAATTAAACTCAATATTAATTAATATTACATTATAATATTAAAGTGACATTATTAAAGATAATTAATATTATATTTAAAAATTAATAATGACATTTATTTTAGGATAATTTTTTTTTGTTACAACACTCATTGTAATTTTAGGACGAGAGAGTAATATATATGTGTGTGGTGAATATTTATCGTGTAAAAGAGAATGAAAAGTTTTTTATAGACAAAATAACATTATTAATAACGTAAAAACAAAAGTTTTTTTATAAACAAAATAATATTATTAATAAAGAAAAAAACGTTGTGGTGGCATTATGCTAGACCTTAATCAAAAGAAGAGAACGAAAAAAGGTTAGTCAGTCCTGCTACTCTATTCTTCTAAATTCCAACATATAATCCATCTGAACTGGATATTCTTGTGGATAACAATATCTTATATTAATTGCAACCAGATAATTTTGTAAACTCCACATTCATCTTGCGCCTGCGGAATTTTAACCTGAGTCTGTTAGCAAAGTGGAGGTGGAGGTTATTATCAGAGCCAAATGCAATATGGGCGAGCCTGCTGGAGACTAGATATGGGCACACATACAACTCTAATCAAAGGCAGCACAATTTAGCCTCAGCTTCGCAGTGGTGGCGAGATTTATGGGACATTGATGGGCCGAAAGCACAGAAATCAGACTGGTTTGTGGAAAACGCCAGGAGAAAAGTGGGGAACGGACAGGATACGTTGTTTTGGGAACAAAATTGGATTGGTGAGTGTCCTCTCAGTTTAAAGTTCCCCAGGCTTTATGGGCTAGCGGCTGATAAAGGTACCAGTGTCAACCACAAAAAGCTACCAGCTGAGGGGTGGAGTTGGGTATGGAGGAGGGACCTATTTGTTTGGGAAGAAGAGCAGCTCAGTCAATTACAAACTATGCTACAGCCAGTGGTAATTGCGGACGACAGCCTGGATAGATGGGTCTGGAGGTCGAGTAGGGATGGAGTGTTCTCAGTAGCTGAGGCTTATGTGGTACTGAGCTCGCATCAGAACTCAACGAATATCCCCGAGGTGGAACCGAATCAATTGAGACGCATGTGGGAAGATAGACTCCCATCAAAGGTAATTGCATTCTCTTGGAGATTATTGATAGATAGATTACCCACCATCGATAATCTGCTGAAGATAGGCGTTGAGATTCCAGAAGAAGGGATTCTATGTGTTCTCTGTAGAAGCAATATCGAAAGCAAGACTCATTTGTTCTTAACGTGTGCCAAAGCTCAATCAGTGTGGAGTAATATAATCAGCTGGCTGGGAATCCAGGGACCTATCCCGGGGGATCTGCATCAACTGTTTCTATCATCATCAGCATGGGTGGTTGGGAAGAGAAAAAAGAAGTGCAAGTATGTTTTCTGGCTGGCTGCTTGTTGGAGAATCTGGATGACTAGGAACCAGATTGTCTTTGATAGAATTCAGGTGGAGTCAGTAGATATTATGATGACTATTAAGATCATCTCCTGGAAATGATTGTCATATTCTTTTGGGTTTAATAGGGGGTGTGTTTTCTCAGATTGGTATGCTAACCCGAGAGAGTGTTTATTAAGTATGCCTTAGGCGGAGAAGGCTTATTTCCCATGTTCTAATTGGACATGCAGTAGTATGGTGTTTACATCCTTGTACTTCAAGAAACTCTTGGTTTCTCTTTGGAATAAAATCTCTGCTTTTCAAAAAAAAAAAAAAAAAAAAATTATGACCACTCTTCACGATGTCAAACAAATACGTGCCATGTATGAATTGAGTTAGAATCCACAAATTTTAATCAGGTTATGAGGCTAGGTTTAGGGTTATGGTGTGATAAGCATGTATATGAAAAATATTTTGTGAGAGCGGCAAAAAAACTCACCTTGATGATTTTTACATTTTAGAAAAAGCTTAGTTCAATTGTTGGTAGAAGTGAAAGTGCAATGTTTAAGAATCGTAAGTAAGACCTTCCTGTATATAAATAATGAACCCTTATGAATTTGAATAATTTAATGAAACAATATAATTAGCACATTTGCAAAATTTGGTGATTTGCTTATGGCTCAGGGCAATCCGTCTTTGTTCTCTTTTGCGAGCATTCTAAGTTTGAAGAGCCACGAATAGTGTTTGTTCTTATACAACGTTGCTTTTGGCAACTGAATTGGGCTCTATGGTGCAAGTTGGATAGTGATTGATAATGCATGTCCGACAGGGATATCTCTGTGTGGTGCTTCTTATCCAACTAGGCAAAATTTGGCCTGTTGCTACACCTTTCTATTTCCATTAATTATTTCACCTTATCTTTTTGAGTTTGACCCAAAGTGTCAATAGATATGTTGCTTTCAATTACTACTACTCCCATATTTAAATTGTATTAATTAGACATTTGACTAATTCTAATAGAATATGGTAGTAATTAACAAGATTATTTTGAGTTTCTTTTGAAAATTGTTGGTATAGATAAAACATAACTTTCCTAACTGTATTTCATAGTTAAAACACATAATGGATATTTTTGCTTTTATCATTACTAGTAACAAATACGCACTAAGTGTAATAATTATTGATTTTATTTAAAATTTTTAATAAAAATAAATATTTGAGGAGTTATTTTCAATTTATGTATTTAGGCAGCTATTTTTAAATAGTTGTTTGAGTCAAATGTGGTAGTTTTAAGAATTAGTTAGAGAAATAAAAAAAAAATAGTTAAAGAATAAAATAATCTAAAAATATGTATACACTAAAAGATTGAATTCCTATAAATAACTTTTTTATTTTCCTTTTACTGATTATACCTTTATTTTTCGTGCAAATCCTAATTTCTATCTCTTTAATTTTATTCAATTACACATCGTATGCCGAAGAATATATGGCTTGAGAATCTATCTTAATTAATAAATTATGTCATTTTATTCACTTAAAATAATCTCCTTCTCAATCAATATTGATATTATATTAGGTTCGTGCAGAGCTGTTAGTTGAATTATTTAAAAAAACAAAATAATCACTCACCATTAACCAACAGGATCCAAAAGAATATTTTAGTATACAATTTGAATTGTTAAAAAAAAAACCCAAGCTAAGATAATCTTCTGGTGTTTCTCTCTCTGGCCATTTATGCAGAGGTTGGCTTCGAGACGGAGATGATTGTGTGGTACACTTGAAGCAGAGATCGTTAAATTCAAGTGAGTTAAAGTCTTACGTTCGTTAAGATTATTTTAAGATTTTGGATTAAAAGTGTTGAATAATCCTCATTTATTAGTGTATGGTAAAAGCTCATTAGTAGAAAGATAAAAGATACACTGTCTTTCTACCTCAATGTTAGTAAGACCCAATATAGACATTTGACTTCTTTTCCAAAAATAGCAACCACTTGTACTAAATTATTAATGATTACAATGAAGCATTTTTAATATTTTTCCACCATTCATAAAAAAAAAACCTTCAGAGTTATTTCTTTTGCAATCGTGGATATATATTGGATCTAAAACCACACCTTTAATAGAGACTTTTTGCTTTTGCAAAGTGTGCCTTCTTAATGAATAGGGATGCTTTAGAAGAGGAATTAGTGTAACAGTATTGTATGTGTCCAAAACTATTATTTTTTAATTCTAATATTATTAATTAAAAATATTTTATTTTCTTAATTGGTTATTAATTAAAAATATTTTATTTTCTTAATTGGTTTTTATTTCATTTCAACGTATAAGTATTCTTTTTCAGATATTTTATTTAATTAAAAAAATCATAATTAAAACCGTACCTATATATATATATATATATAAAAGTCATATTTGTTATACATTTCTATTTCATTATATAAAAGATAGGGAAGATTTTTATTTATGTACAAATCTCCTCTTTACTTTTTCCTACTATAATAATCACATAACTGGTGATAATATGTTTAATAACAAATTTCTATAATTAGTAGGCGAGCGATAAAAAGTGATGACCAAATCTCCTCTTTACTTTTATTACTAGAAGTCTTTCTATTATTAGAGGTCTTCCTGGATAGTTGACAAACACTAAAGTGGAGACGTCTATCCTCTTGAACCGTAACTGAGTTTTTAATCATATTAGTAATCCAACCCGTGTCTAAAAATATGTTTGAAATAACTGCTGAAAAAGGGTTTGAATAATTGGGCGCGTTCATCTTTCTAAATTTTCATTTTCATATTTTTTTATATATAAGAAACAAGAAAAATAAAGGAGTGAGTACAAATATCATATAAATAATTTAAATAATAATAATTTAAATAATAAAAGAGAAAAAAAAAGTCTATATATATACATATTTGTTTATAAAATCTATTTATTATTATTTTTTAATTATTGGAGAAATTTGAATTATTTTTGTAGTGACTAATTAAGATAAAGAAGTTTCTTTACCATGATTTTTAAAGAATATAAGAATATTTCACCTTAAATATTTACTCATTTAAATCTCCAAGGTCAAACCTTGACTATAAATTAATTCAAACATTTATTTAAGGATTAAAACTTTTATTATAATTTTTTCATGTTTATATAAAAAAATAACCATTACATTTAAAAATAAAATGATTAATTAAGAATTTAAAAATAATTAATTTAATAAACTAAATAAGATTACGAACACCATATCAAATAATTATAATTAAAAGTAATATAAAATAATAAACAAGAGAAGGTTAAAAACAACTTACTAAATAAGTATTACTAAAAATAACATAAAATGATAAATAAAGTGGGACATCTCACTAAATAATTATAACTAAAAATAACCTATAATAAACAAGTATATAAATATAATATTTAAAAGTGATAAAATCGTCTCTTTGTCTTAATAATGAAAATAATGCAAGAGTTTAAAAATTTTTTTTCTTTTAATAGACCCTCACTAGAATTTCACTACTCTATGCGAAAAAAAATTGATGTTTCTCTTTGTTTTTCTTTCCCCTCTTACAATCAACATTTGACTCTATTTATATGTAAGTTGCAATAATATTTTATTTTATTATTATTTTTTATCTAACTATTAGTTACTATGTTTAGTTATACATAGTTTTTGGTTAGTTCTAGCTAAGATTAAACACGAGATTCTTATCCATATTCACATAACACTCATTGTTAGAGAAATAGTATAGTTTAATGATTACGTTGCTATTTATACATACATATATATATATATATATATATATATATATATATATAATAGGAAAATTTAAAAATAAAACAGTCTAGTGAGAAATAATAAAATAATATATGTTAAAATTTCAAAATAAATTATAAATTTATTTCTATTTTTTTAATATTGCAACTAAAAATTTAAAATAAAATAATTAGTTTATAATTAGATATTATTTAAATTTTATTTGATTTACTAAATATATTAAATATAATTAAATATTTTATTATAAATTTGGGAATATTACAATTAGCTTGTATTAAAAAAACTATTTTAAACACTGTAATTATTAAAATTATTTTTCAATATTATAAGCACAAATAAAAGACAAAAAGGAATCCCCAAAGAATTATATCTCATAAATTATAAAACAAATGCAGCCTTTGATGTTGGGTTTCATATCAACTTCAATAAGAAGCGGTTTTTCAAAGTGTGCCTGGTTAGAGTTATAAAACGAATTAATAGTATTAAACTTCCTCAAATTTAGGATCACAAGTTTGTCTTTTATCCTTCAAATTTAAAATTATTCTTTTTTGTCCTGTAGTTTGAAAAAAAATTACTCCTTCATTGTTATATATTTTACTTACATATCTCACTTTGTTGATTATGATATTTTATTATCGAATACCTTACCATGGGTGTTTTTTTCAAAATATTTATTTTTACAGCGTCCATTTACTGAATGACTGTATCTGAGAATAATTAGATGTGATGACAAAATGATCAAAGATAAATATTTATTATTTCTATTCAACAATGTATGGATAGTTCTAAGATAAAAAAGATGGATTGATGTAAATTTGATCTGGATTATTATCTAAGATAAATTCTGAAATGGGTGTAACATTCTTTTAATATGAAATATGTTGTTTGGTAGAGGATTAAAACAATTTGTTTTTCAAAATTATAGGAATTAAAAAATATCAATTTTAAATTTAAAAGAAAAAATAAATTTACTCTAAATAAAAGGATAAAACAATTTAAACCGAAACAAAAGTAGTTTTCTTATCATGATTACGTAAAAACATTCGTTAGCTCTTATTCATTCTTTTGGATGAAATTGAAATTAGTCACCAATTTCATCATTCCTAAATAATAACCGTTGGGACCAACAATTGTGTTGTCGACATATTACGATTAGGTACAGTTGCGGATGAGTTTTGGTTTTTAATTTTGAAATTTATAAAAATAAATATTAGTTTTAGTTTTAAGTTTTTAAGATTTTAAAAACAATATTATTGTTGTTTTAAATTTAAATATTGTTTTCAAATTTTAACCAAAATACTAATTGTAGGTAATGGTCGAGACAATCATTAAAGGTGGCGGTTGGTGATTGACGATCGGAGGTAGTAGTGGTTGGTGACCGCGATCGGAGGTAGTGGTCGATGACCGGTGATCAGAGGTGATGGTTGGTAACTGGTGGTCAGAGGTAACGGTCGGTGACCAATCGGAGGTGGTGGTTGGTGATTGTTGGTTGAAGATGGCGGGCAATAACCACTGTTTGGAGGTGGCGGCCAGTAATCATCGATAGAAGGTGGTGGCTGGTTAGAGCTGGTGGTTGGTGACTGTTGATTGGAGGTGATGGTCAGTGACCGTCGATCGGAGGGTCGCTGGTTGAAGGTAGCAGCTGGTGACTGCTGATCGGAGGTGACAACCAGTGATCACCAGTCGGAGGTGGCGGCCAGTGATCGCTGGTCAAAGATGGTGGCCAGTGACCATCGATCAGAGATAGTGGCCGATAACCATCAATCAGAGGTGGCGGCCGGTGACTTCCGGTTAGAGGTGGCGACGGGTGACTGGCGATGGTCAATTATGACAAGTGACGAAGTAATGAACTTAAATAAAAACAAAAACAAAAATTTGAAAATCAAACTTTATTGTTTTTTAAATTGAGTGAAAACTGTTTTGAAAATAAGTAAAAAACCAAAACAGAATCATTTTTACCGAATACTTTCTGTTTTCAAAATACATTTTAAAACAAAAAACCAGAAACTCAGACCCACCCCGAACAGGGTTGTAGTGAGCTTGTTTTAACACCCTCTTATTTACTATTTGCACTTGCTACGAATTACAATTTTCTACAAATTCTCAATGTACATTTATCTTATTTGATTTCTAAACCTTTAAATTTGTCTATTTTTTTACTGTGTTGTTGTGCATGATCTTGCTCAATTGTTCCTCTTGTGTGCTAAATATCAAGTGACAAGTTGTCCCATGTTGTATATCTCTACCATAATCACGATATGTTTCTTACAAGTTTTTAGGGTATTGTTTGTTGACTCAAGCGGTATTTAAAAATTAAAAATGAAATTTTGTTTAGATATGACTTTATTGGTATTTCATATTGCTTAGGATTGGTTTGGAGTGTTCTTCACGCGTCATTTTTTATATTTAAGATTGATTTGTAGTGTTTCAGATTAACCAATCCGAAATAGAAAAATTACAGTTCTAAATCATCTCTTTTGGAATACTAATTTCTTTACAATTCTGGATCAAGTGATCCAGAATACAGTTGTCAAGTCCACGTTTGCATTCTGAATCATCTAATCCGGAATGTAATGTACATAATGAATTCCAGACTAGTTGATATGGAATATATTATGTACATCCCAGATCAAGTGATTCAGAATATAATTTCCAAGTCTAGATTTACATTTCATATCACTTGATTCATAATGGTTTATTTGAATTAAAAAAAATTAAATGTGTTTTTAGCAAGGTAGATAAAACTTGATAAAAATGCCTTTAAAAAATGTTGTTACAATTCGCACAGTTATTATTTAAAGAAGCTAGGTGGTAGAGATGTGTAGAACGTGAAAACTTAATTCAAAACTCAAAAAAAAAAAAAGTTTAGGTTAAAACAAGTAATGTTATGTTGATAGTTAGTAATGTAAATGTTGAACAAACGAGGAGGCGTTAAAAAAAGTGCCTACAAATTATAGAAGGAAGTCCATATACATATAGTTAATCACAATGTTCAGTATTCTATATATATTATATGGGCCTTTGTTTATCACCCTATTTTTCTATTAACACCCCAAAAATACTACTTTCCTAAAGTATTCTCATCTCTTTTCGGTGGTAGTGACATTGTTGAATGTTTCTGATGGTAAACACTAAACACTAATAGTTGTAGCCGTGCTAATTACGGTCAAACAAAGAAGTTTTTCAATATAAAATGATAGCAAAAAGATAAATTTTATTTTATTTATTGAATTTCAACTAATGAACATAAATAACCAAATAGAATAATAACCTTCTAAAAAAAAAAAAAACCAACCGTACATTAAAAATAAAATTTCATACCTTATTAATATTTTATCTCATTCATCCTCGGAGGAGCCTGCGTTCCTTTTCCCTGTGACAAGAATGGAAAGGAAAAGTATATGCATAACTTTTCATGGCAGGTGTTCTGTCTTCATCACTTATTTAAACTGTTTTGAAATTTTCTTTTTTAAAATGTCTCTTATCTTTGGATTGATTTTAATATTTTTTTATCATAATATTAATGTGAAGTATCTATTAAATTTGTTGATGATTAATTTCTAAAGAATTTTATTGACTACTTTAGCACAATTTGAATCGATTATTTATATAGATGTTACATATTTATTAATTGTGATTATGAATGATATGTAGTCCATTATCATCTAAAATCTCATCTCTCAACCATATTTTTTCATCTAGAGATTGAACTTAAGGCTTTATTTAAGACACTAAACTTATTATCACTTAGATAAACTATTTATTAACATGGATTCTAATATTTGCATAAGGTTTTCAGTCTAAATTTATTTATTTTATAATATACTACTCTTCAAGTTACAAAATATTTAGTTTTAGTGTTTTATTTTCCCTTCACTTATAAAGAATATATTTAGTTTTTCTTTAACCATAACATATATAAAGGCTTGTTTAGTTTAGCAAAATGTAACAATTACAAAATCACTTTGATTAGTTTTATTTTTTTCCTGTTTTAGATAAATTATATAAATGGCAAGAACATAATACTTTCATTTTCCAAAATTTTTTTACAAATGTTTTAAAATAATACATAGCGTTAAAAATAAGATAATATTTATAATAATTAATAAAAATAAATTTTAAGTGAAATAATATATGGTTAGCGTTTATATCGTTTTGAAGTTAATTAGTTAGAATTTATTTTAGTTCAATTTAAATTTTACATTAGTATTCAAATCAAAATCCTTAATTTACAATAAATTTATTGATTTTACCAGTTAGTTTTCTAACAGTCATATAATTGGAAGATGATTGAACATGTCAGTTTTTAGTGTATACTAATTAAATTTTTTTTAAGAAAAATTACTTGGGAGTTGAGACATGTTGTGTTATATATTATATTATTTTATATGTTTTTTTTAATAAGCAGTTTAGTCAAACATAAAATTTTTATACAAATAAATAAATAAATTAGACATTTTATATTTGTCTAAATATTAAAAATCAATATTTTAAATTATAACATTTCTAAAATCAAGCACAAGATGAAAAAAATAAATAAATTCCATGTTCTAGAAACTAAATAATAAAATTTATTTTATCACTAAAGTTGATATTTTCGTTGTCTATAATTTTAAATAAATAACTTGTTTATAAGTTCAAAGATTAAAATGTTATTGTCTATAATTTTCATATGCCATGGTTTACTCCATGAATAATATAAATTTTTTCTGTTTATATGCTACGTACGCAATCTTCTTCAAAAAACTTAAATCGGCCTGCAAAAACTATGAAGAATATTTATTGAATTGAAATTTTAGAAGATTTTAAAAGACTTTTTTTATTAAAAAGTCTTGTGGTCAAAACATCAATATCCATTTTAGAAGTGAAAATAAAAAGATATTAATAATTAAGCTTTTAAGTTACACATGTATTGGTAATCGGTGCGACATCAATCACCATTTGGCATCGGATTCAGATTATTCAAAATTTGCAACTTAACTATGACAAGAAACTGTGAACATAATTTATCTCAGAGGAAATTCTAGTTAAATATTTAAAGATTACATTTGGACCTTCTTCAACAGAGGATAGCTTGGAACTTAAATCTACGGTTTGAAATCGCTCATTAGTTTATGGTTTAGTTTGTATAGTTTGAAATCGTCCATTATTTTAAGGATTAATTTGTCAAACATGACTTCTATTATTGATAGAGTCAACTTCTATCATATTTATCAAAGTTGAAAAATAATTGACTTGTATATTATGTGATATATATGGAACAAAATCGTTTATCTCAACTTGATATCTTATTTTCTGTTTAACTAATTAATAAAATTAATGTTATTTAATAATTTATATAAAATATAAAAAATTTATAATTTTTTTTATTAAATAACATAACGTGATTAATTGAGACATGAAATAAAACGAAAATTTAAGATAAAAAATTTCGTTCTATCATGAAAAATGAAGTTTTACGCCTTTGATGGTTTTTGTGCAGGTAGGCGGTTTAGGTTTTATTTTGACAGAACGCTTTAAGTTTGTTTCTTTTAAAGGTGAAATATTTTATCTCGTCATTATCAAATATATTTAAATCATAAAGCATGATATTAGAAGAGTCCAAAATTTCAATTTCTTTAAAACAATTCATGTTTTCAAAGAAAACTTTTTCTAAATTTAATTTACATTCTTAAACCTCCTACTTATTTTTTCGAAATAACTTATAATTTAAAAAATAGATTATTTTCAAAAAGACTCTAAATAAGTGAGTCACAATCAATAAAATTAAATGAAAAATTACAAATTGATATAGTTTAACTATTTTTTTAATAACCAAACAATAGTTGTTAATAAGTCAGTTTTGTTACCTTCTACTTTCTCTTTACATGTGAATATTTTCTTATATCAATCTTATAATCCTTATATAGTTTAATTGGTTAGAAAGGGAGTTGGTAGTCCAAGATTAAACCAATGATATAATACAGTTAAACTGGTGATCCAACATGATTATCCCTTTTTTTAATTAAAACATTGTTTTATTAATTATGATTTTTTCTTAATAAGTTATCAAATTTGTTTTCTTTATTGTTCAATGTTCTCTCTTCATTTTGCACACTTTACTTTGTTGTTACTATTATAAATATATCATTCATACACTTTGGAAAATTGTTTGTTGTTTGTTATTGAAGATTACGATTACAAATTTTGTTATAAATTTAAAAATTATTTATTTTTTTAGAATTTATGAATAAATACGATTATATGTATGAATTTAGAGGTAATTATGGATATATTCTCTCATGTTTAGTATAATTATATATGCATTCTTTTTTTTTTTCAAATTATGCAGACCCCTTATTTTTACGTATTAATTACAGTTGTACCCATTTCCAAAACAATGTAATATTATACATAAATTTATTATATATACTTCTAAGTTTTGTATAATATTACATATGCACCTCTCTATATTCTTCTAACTTACATTGACACCCATATAATCTTTTGTCACATTGTTATGAAAGTTTGAAAAAAAATATTTATATCACATTCACACGAAATAAAATTTAATAATACAAAAATAAACAAAGGTTTGTATAATTTATAAAGGAGGAAGTGTGTATATATAATTATTGCGTTTGAGAGAACACATCCGTAATTACCTCATAAATTTAATTTGAACTTAAAGGATGAATGATTTTAAATTATATTTAATTTTGATATAATTAATTTTAACTTTAATGATAAGTTTGTAAAATTACATTTATTTATGATATTATATGGGATTTTTTAAAGTAAACTTTTAAAGTTAATGAAATAATTATTTATTTATTTAATTAAAAACCGGATTATGCTGTTAACTACTAACCCTCTTATTCGACCGGTAAGCCAATGACCCATGCTTCCATCAAGTGAACCTCTTAAACCATTTTTAAAACTTTGTTGAAATTGCTGTAAAGTTGATTGTGGCCACCAACAAAATGCGTCCATATTAGCTTTATTACCAACAGTGTACACGTTAAGTTTAACAAATTGAACTTGTCCTTTGAACAAATTTTAATTAAATTAAGAAGTCGCATGTTTAATGTATGTTGATATTATGTTCTTATTATTCTCAAAAAACATATAAAATTTTGAGGTTAATTAACGTATACAGTTAGCGTAATAAAGTTTTACACCATTGTTCAATCACAACTTTTTATTTATATTAATTTTGAAGTATTAATTGATAAAATTAACAAAAATCTAACATAATCGAAGGGTTCTTAAACCTAAGTTATTTAAAAATATTATAATCTAATATTAATATTTTTTTTGACTTTTTAATAAGAGTTTAATTGGTATATGTGTAAAAGTTTTTATACTAGTATTCAATCACAACCGTTAGTGTAAAATAGTTTAAAAATCAAATAAATAAAAAATTATGATTAAACATTAGTAAAAAATAGGTAAAATTGATATACACTGTCCTCGTTAAATTCTTTTAATAATTATATTTGCGGAGTAGAATCTTATCATGAGAGTGGGAGGTAGTATTTATTCTTTTTAAATTTGATTTAAAATTAAAAAAATACCCGCACAATTAATCGTTGCAGTTTGAACATTCAAGCATATAATTGGGGTCCCTCTCACTCTCACGTGGTCAGTAAAGGGGGTGACCTGCTACTACAACCTCGTCACTTTATCTTGAATCTCTCAGTGGTTACCTCGTTCTTGTCCAATTCAGGCTTCAGCCATCATTAAAATTAATAAAGGGTAAAATTATGTGAAAATAGGTTATGCATTCATTTAGTAAAATAATTTTTAATTTTGTTGAATTTATACAAAAATAATATTATAATGGCTCTTCAAAAAGTTATTTTACAATAAGCGACCAATTCTATATTATTAATCATCTCCTAACCATTTGATAACAGAAAGTCAAAACAATCAAATGTACATAAATAAATGTGATTAATTGTATAACACGAATCTCAGTGTTTGATTCAACAAGTTAAAATGACCAACTCAACTGAAAAGAAAGTTCTCTCCCTCTTTTTAATTTGTTTAATGTTGCTGTTTACGCATGCACCTACGATGAGAATTAATTAGCTATATAGTGATGAGAGTGATGGCTTTCGTCACCACACCCCTAAACTATCCCTGCAATTCAAGGTAGCATTGAAGACTTGGTCAGAACTTTATTCTACCTTACTTCTATATATAGTATATATAGCAAGTTTTCAATTCTAATCTTCTTTGTTACTCGGCGTCTAAAGTTATAACCCACGTGTTGCTTCTCTCATCTAATATCTTCTTGCAAGTTCTATCCATATACACAATCTTTTTGCGTTTGGGATATATAGGTCATAGGTTCTGCTGTGTTCTTCCGGCAAGTGGGGTTCTCTTTCGTGTCCTAAAATTTAAGTATAAAGGGTATATTGTTATTTTATGGTTTGATAGCTTTCTGGAATCTTTGGCTCTAGGACATGCACGCTTGAGGTTGAGGTTACTCTTAAAAAGCGTATGCTGCTTTAGTTTGATAGCAATAACAATCTGTGTTTTTGTACTTAGAAGTTAGAAGCATATGTGGGGTAGCTTTCGAGTGCATGGAAATGAATATTTCTGACTGGTTTTGTTGTTACAAGGGCAAAGAGAGAAAAACCGTGTTCAGTTCAGGAGAGTCAATTAAGAGGCTTGGTGAGTTCTGTGTTCCTGGGATGTATCTTTCAAAGGTTTGCCGGTGTGAAGTTGTTCTCTGTTTGTGGTTTTGCTGGTATTTACTATTGGCTGCTGGTCAGGTCACTGACCCCACTGAAGGTATATTCCATCCTCCTGGTTTTTTGTTAGTATTCTATGCTTGCATTATTTTATGATTGTGGAAGTGGTAGTAGCAAGTAGTTGTACTGTTGGGCTGTACTTTCTGTCAGATCTCATATCATATATTACCAAATGTTTTCCCCTTTTGATTAGGACCAAATGGGTTTTATCGATATATTTATTTGCTTATGTGCATTTGATCATGCAAAATATTACCCATAAAGCTATTAGCAAATATGGAAATATTGTGTTTATCTCACTTTTAAAATAATACTCCCCCATATAATTTTACTTTGTTCCTTTTGGAATATTTTTGTCTCAAATTATGAGGTTAGAATATCAAGAAAATATTAATTACTTTTTCCAAGAATACGCTCAAGAAATAAATGCACTTTTAGATGTTTAGCAGTCTTAGTTAATCATTTATGGAAAAGGGTGTTTTAGTCAAATAATATTGTTTTATTTTTTTTACTGTCATATTGTTTTATAATAGAAATTGGTATAAGCAATTGCTTTCATTTCTACCAAAATTATATGCTTATATGTGTAATGTTTTCATTTGATTTCCAATAACATGCAGTTGATGCATTGAGAGCCATAAAGGGAAGTTTGGTTGATATTAATGGAAATTTGAGCAGCTGGAATCGTGGAGACCCATGTACATCTGATTGGACAGGGGTTTCGTGCTCCAATACAACATTAGGCAATAACTATCTACATGTTCTGCGATTGTACGACTTTAATCTTCCACTTAATGTTTCGTTTTCTAGCACCTATTTTGACATTTATAAGCTTCTATTTCTTGGTCCTTGTTTATGTATTTTCCCCCCCTTAATCAGTTAAGGATAAAATACAATGGTTGTTTCTAAATTAATGAGAGTAGTTGCTTAGATTAGAAAAGATAGTACACTCAGCTGACTTCAATGAGGGCTGTCAGCTATAAGCCCATAAGTGGACAATGCTGTATGATGATATTTGCATTGTATGCTGACAAATTCAGATATCTTGAAGTTAAAGCAAAACATAGCTATGTATCTTATTCATCAATTATCTTTTACTTCTAGAACCAATACTAATTTAATGCATTGCCTAATAATCCAATGTCAAGTAGAACTCGAGTAAGCTTGAGAATTCCAGTGAAAATTCATTTTGGTATGCCAAAAATTGAAGAGGTGACAGAGTTGGTCTTTGAAAAAGATTTAGGGACATGTAGGTTCCTGATTTTTTTCTAACATTAGTTCATCCGATGTTAACATCATTTGGATGTTATTACCTCAATCTTTCGGGAACAAAATCAGTGTTTCACTCTTAGAATTCAGATGAGTCTTCTGTTGATTGCTAATTTCATTTTGACACATAGCTTAGAAACACTTAAATTGCTGCTACTTCTTTTGACACATTTTTTTTAGAACATTTTATTTTTGTATGTAGGCAACTGCTGAATTTGAACTTGTCTGGAACTTTGGCACCAGATATTGGCCGCTTATCTCATCTGGAAATATTGTAAGTTTGTAGCTGCATTGACGATTTGATACTTCTAAAGCAACAACATATGAATAGTTTTCAATTTTTCCATTTATAGATTCCACTTTTCCTCAAGAATATAGTAGATTTGGTTCATTTGAATATTTCCTTTCTCTGTCAGTTTGTAATTATTTTCTTCTTCTAATGATGCATTTAATTTGTATTCTTGAAAGGGACTTTATGTGGAATGGTATAGGTGGGAGTATACCGAAGGAGATTGGAAATATCAAAACTTTGAAACTCTTGTAAGTTGAATCATCAATCTTGGCCAGTATACCGGGGCACTGTATGTTTTAATACTTTAGTAGCTTTATCACCTTGATATATTCTGAGTCATTTTGTACACAATAGTACACGAAAAAACTCGCCATTGCATCAAATCAGAATATATGGAATTTGATGTTAAATATTTGTTTCTATCGAACTGAAATTTGAATTCAAATGGTTGCACAAATAAATGGCTGGTATTTTGACGTGAAGATTAAAGAGCTATATTGTTTCGGATTTCTTTGCAGACTCTTGAATGGAAATAAACTAACAGGTGATCTGCCTGAAGAGCTTGGCCATCTTCCAATCTTGGAGAGAATACAAATTGATGAGAACCATATTACAGGACCCATACCATTATCGTTTGCAAACCTGAACAGCACACAACACTTGTAAGGTTCTTTGTACGGTGATGGCTAAACTAAAAAAAAAATATCACTCCGGCTACTTGAATTCTTCCTTGGACTTTCTTACCAAGAGAATAAAGAAAATAATTCCTTCGTCTTTCCCCCATTGGAACAGTCACATGAACAACAATTCACTTAGTGGACAAATCCCACCCCAGCTTTGGCAATTAGGAAGCCTAATGCACCTGTAAGTTATTGGTGACATGATTGTAGTCATTGACATATTTTTTTGGCTTTTGTTTAATTTAATCCTTTATTGTCATGTTTATATCTTGTTAACAAATGGTATCTTTGGACATGCAGTCTTCTTGACAACAATAACTTCACAGGATATCTCCCCCACGAACTCTCTGAGATGCCGAGCTTAAAGATACTGTATGATTTATTATTCTGTGTTAAATATGCTTTTATGCATGTCTATAAGCTCCTTTAGTTTTCAAATTGTTTGGATGAAAGGAGCACATATTCTTTATGTATGTTTAGGACACTTCACTTCTCTTCCTCAGGGTTTTATACTTTTTATCTCTATTAGATATTTATGATCTTCCAAAATGCTCTTTGACAAAGTTAGATTCCTTAAGAGATTAATACATTGTTTCTATTTATTGTACTCATAAAAATGACTCCTAACTAAAGCTATTTATGTGAAAAGATAGATGCAAGAGATATTCTAGATTTTGTTTTACTTATAAAAACTATCGGAGGAAGTAACATTTATATTTTGACTGAAATGATCTTTTCATTTGAATTTTTCAATGCCACTTTTTGGGACTTGGGACTTGTAAGCTTCTCTAGAAGCATTTTCGTATGAGAAAAAATGCAAACAAAAAAGTTAAAAAACTTCTCCATGGACTTTTTAAAATAATGTAAGATCTTTTTAAGCTGATTTTAATTAATATGTAAAAGTTTTTTCATATAATTTTTTTAAAAGACATGGAACTTTTTAAAAATTAGCTTATAAAAAATCTCATTATTTTAAAAAATTATGAAAAAATTTTGACTTTTTTTGTTTTTGTTTTCTTCTTAAAAGTGCTTTTAGAGAAGATGATCCAAACATATTGTTGTCATGCTAAAAACTAACTCTTATCTCGTGTCGCTGCGAGTAATTTCATATCACATATATACTTTCATCGTGTATCTACTTGCCAACAATATCTAAGTCACTAGAGATGTCTTTCATACTCAGTTCATTTTGTATTTTGACTTTAAACCTTTTTAACATTATTAACCTTTGTATAAATTGATTTCGTCTGTGTGTAATGCTACTAGAAGCTCATTTGTCCTTAATACCATGCGTTAGGTGGTCCCATGATTTTCTTTTGTTGTTTTCATATTAACCTGGGATTGGTGATATTGACACCTAAACCAAAAACTACCGAGGCCTAATCAAAATAGATAGTTGGTTTTTCTTTTCCTCTGTCCTTTCTTTTCCCTTGTATTTGAGATTCTTCCATATTTGATTAAATTACCTTACTTTTTAGCACGTTATATATTACTTATACTCATATTTCAAATATAAGGTACTATTAGAACTCATTACTTTGTTTTAAATTTGTTCTTCAGATATGCTTTCCCATAGAAAATTTTAACCAATGTACTCTTTAGAACAAATGTTATGAGGCTCCTATGCCTTCTTTAAACTGTTTAATCATTGGGTATTTATTTCCCTGAACTGTGCTTCAAACCAAGAAAAACTGTTTTACTGGGAGATTGTTAAATAAAAGAGGCATTGACTATGTGCGATTAATTAAATATAAAAAGGAAGAAAATTTGGTGACAGAAAATTGGAGAAGCATTAACAAGTACCATTTTTTTTTTGTTGAAAAGAGAAGTTCAGTGTTGGGTCAAACCGAGGGGTTAAACACCGGAAAAATGTACAATCATGGGACACAAGTCTATATATAAGAGAATATGACACCACCTTCA
Organism: Psophocarpus tetragonolobus; assembly: GCA_037954015.1. Classification (NCBI taxonomy): domain Eukaryota; kingdom Viridiplantae; phylum Streptophyta; class Magnoliopsida; order Fabales; family Fabaceae; genus Psophocarpus; species Psophocarpus tetragonolobus. Next base: position 36,162,659 of record CM075695.1, read on the forward strand.
ACCCAAAATCTTAAAACATTAGATTATGAGTCTTTCTTCAATTATATATTACTCAACTTCCTAATTTCTTACCCACGTGGGACTTTAACTCACATTTGCACTCCAACAATCAAAAGATTGATAAGATTGATGAAAATGTACAGAGACCGGAAATCTGAGATCAGTTTGTTCTTAAATCACCTTGCCACCACTTTAGCTTGCCCTTCTCCTCTGGCCTCTCCAGACCTGTTTTTAGATCACCCTCGGATCCCAGGAAAATAAAGGAAATTATGGATTTATACAGGTCTAAATAATACAGATGAACTACGGTAACTAAGTTGAAACTTGAATGTAATTAAGTTCTGCAAAGCTATGGGTTATTAAGGTACTGAAACAACAACAAAAGCCTTTCCATTCCAAATTAGTATGGGGAGAAGTGAATCTCTAAAGTTGAATTTTTTTTTTATTTAAAAATGTTAATTGTTAATATATTAATTTTTAAAATTGAATATTAACAAAATTAAGTGAATGTTTGTGAAAGATGTTTTTTATAATGATAAAATTTTTGTCATGGTAAAGCTTTTAAAACCTTTTTTATGTTTTGTTTCTACAATATTAACTGATTCTTGCTTGATAAATATATTTTTGAAGTATTTTTTGGATCTTGTTCTTGCAGTCAACTTGATAACAATAACTTCAGTGGACATGGCATTCCAGAATCTTATGGCAACATGTCAAAATTGTTAAAATTGTAAGTGCATTCTGAGATCCTATGTTTGTATTTACGTCACCAATACCATTACAAGGAGTGCAGCTGAAATGCTTGAAGCCTTTATTTTAATGTATGACTAGGAATACCAATTTAAGATGCTAAAACCTTTGTGGTTTCTTGTATATAGAATTTTCAATAGGTGAAAAACATTGCAAAGAGCTTAAAAATAAAAGTTAAAACATTTAAAAATGATTGTTTCATTGAAATCATATTTAGACAATTTACCACCTTAAAAAATGTAAATAAAAAAGAAAGCCATACACTAAACATGGTTGTTTGATTCAATTAGTATAACATGGTCTTATCTTCTTGCTCTCTTCAAATGAGTATTTCATGACATTCAATGAGCATAGAGTCAATGGCAACATGCACTGTTAACTTTGCATTTACCTGGTCTCGAAATTGTTTTGGAAATTTTTTATTAATTATTTCCTCTTTTTCCTTTTTTTTTTGTTGATTTGGATGATACCACTTTATCCCTCCTTATACTTTTCCATTTATTCTACTCAATAAATTTTCTTGTCTCGAACAAATTATTTAGTTTGGTGAGGAGAAATGTTCAAACTGTAAGGTTGACCATCTATATATTGTTGTTTGTTACTTGGTTTTATCAGGAGCCTTAGGAACTGCAGCTTGCAAGGACCAATTCCTGATTTCAGCAGGATACCACACCTTACTTATATGTAAGTTCAGTTATCTCATTTTCTTCCAACTCGGTTTATGCAACGATTGTTTTGGATACTATATCAAGAGAAGTGGCTGCATGAACAAAATGACATCTACATGTTTAAAGGACAGACCAGACTGTTGGTAACTATTTCTACTTATTTATGTTTGTGTATATTCCAGTGACCTCAGTTTCAATCAGTTGAATGAATCAATTCCTACCAATAAGCTGTCAAACAATATCACAACCATGTAAGAACATTTATTGCTTAAATACTATACAAATATATTGGTCTTGTATTCATTTATTTGGATTCACCATTAAGACCATTATGGATATTTTCCTATGGGGGGATGTGTGTAGTGACTTATCAAACAACAACCTCAACGGAACAATTCCATCCTACTTTTCTGATCTTCCACGTCTTCAGAAATTGTAAGTTGTCTTCTACCCTTTCTTCTTCTGCATCAAACAGTAATATACTGTAAATCTAAACCAAATAGCATTAAGTGTCTATCTACTTATCTTACTTACAAATCGTATTTGGTTGTATTTCTAAATCACTGCACACGTATATATTATAAATATTTAGTTCTAATTTTATTAATCGTGCTATAAAATCGACACTTTTTCAAGACATCTTTTCTTATGACAGGTCGATTGCAAACAATTCATTGAGTGGCAGTGTTCCTTCTACCATTTGGCAGAACAGGACTTTAAATGGAACAGAGGAACTTATCTTGTAAGACTTAAAATGCTAGTTGCTAATTTTTTCTCACGTAGATTTGTTTTTGGGAGCATGCATACATGTTTCCTTCTTTTTTTTCTTCTGCATAGGGTGATACTATGTGTGAGAACATGCACATGTCTGTATATTCTCCGAAGCATCCTGTATTTGTATATGTGTTTTGTTACAATTAGATGCTTTATGATTTTATTGTATTGATTTGTTCTTCATGTGTTGGTGATCTTGCAGGGACATGCAAAATAATCAACTTGCAAGCATATCAGGCTCTAGAAATCTTCCTGCAAATGTCACACTCAAGTAAGCTTCTAAACATACTTTGCATGTTCAAAATAACAATACATACCCTTATAAAAAAGGTCAAAATTTGTTGGACATTGAATTTAATATCAATTCCATCTTTCTTGCATAACTTTTCAAATTATTATTGAAAATTATTCAGGCTTGAAGGAAATCCTGTATGCTTAAATAACACCTTAGCTCAGTTTTGTGGACCTGAAAGTGGGAATGACAAGAATGGAAACACCAATTATGTCTGTTACAGTCAAGGATGCCCTCCTCCTTATGAATACACTGTGGATTGTTTCTGTGCTGCACCATTGGTCGTTCATTATCGGTTGAAAAGTCCAGGATTTTCAGATTTCCGTACATATGAGAGAGAATTTCAAAGCTTCCTGACAAATGGTCTTACTGTACATGTTAATCAGCTGTTAATTGAGAATTTTGCGTGGGAAGAAGGGAGGTTGAGAATGAACTTGAAGATTTTTCCTGAATATACTGGCAATGGAAGTTCTCACAAGTTTAACACAAGTGATGTTATTCGGATCAGAGACATGTTCAGCGGATGGGACATTCCTGACAATGACTTCTTCGGGCCTTATGAACTTCTGGATTTCATTCTTCTGGATCTTTACAGAGATGGTAAGTTACAGAAACTTTGTACGCTATGCTAGCGTTTATAAGTACTTTGACATTATTAACAATAAAGCTGAAGTAGAGATTCAGTCAGGTGATTGAACAGTAATTATGAAACCTTCTAATTGAATTGTGCGTGTAACATTTTCTGCATGTTGAGTCATTCTCCAGATTCTATGAATAAATCAGATTTGAATAGTATAATTGATTTTTCACATGTCAAATGTTGCAGAAATTGTGTTACTAAATTTTTACTTTACAGTTTACATTCATTTACTATTTGATATACTCTGAAGCCGTACTGCAAGCCCATTTTGTCAACATTTATCTATTTATGATATTCTTCATGAGTTTACTTTGTTTGATTGCTCATCATGTTCAAGGATATTTCGGTTTGTTTATTCTAATTCTTTAGAAATTCCATGAAAATAATAAATAAAGCACTAGGACTAATAACATGTTGCAGTTAAGGTAAGAACTCTAAACCATGTAGTGGTACTAGGACTAATAAATGAATAATCTGATGTATAATATAGCCAGAGTCATCCATATACTGAATATGTTATTTGCAAACTGTTTTAAGGTTGATCACTTGGACTTATACTGCTTATTATTGTGGCAGCGATAATCCCCTCTTCGAGTTCAGAGATAAGCAAAGGTGCACTGGTTGGAATAGTCTTAGGTGCAATTGCCTGTGCAGTTACATTATCTGCAATTGTTTCCATTCTTATATTGAGAATACGCTTGAGAGATTATCGTGCACTTTCTAAACGGCGTAATGGTGAGTACCTTAAAATGAGTTAGCCTATTATTTTTCCTATTTGAAATGTCTTCAGGGCCCTGGTTCTATCACAATCAAAAGTCTAGACGTTGTTGGACATATTTTATTTCAGCTCAACTATATTCGAAATCAAATTTTCTCTTATCATCATTCGTAATATTCTAAAAGTGTTCAAATTAACCTTTCGAGACTATTCCTGTTGTCATGGATTGTCAAATTCTAAAAAATGCTGCCATGATGAATAGATTTTTGTTCAGAATTGAACGATGAATGTTGATCGTCCTTTTCCTGAAATTTTTTATTTTTTTCCCACCGATTTGTGTTCCTTTGGTTTTCACCCCTGCTTTTGTTAGAAAGATGCTTTATTAGAAAAAACGGTAATTCTAATTAAAATGGTATTTCACGTGGAAGATAAAATATCATCAAAAAATGAAAATTCTAATTAAAAGAAGGACCAAGAACTAAAAGAACCCTAGGCAAGGCTTCCTAGTCTCTTTGCATATCAAGAAATAGCACTCAAAAAATGGAACAGGATGAACACCAAGCATAACCCTGTTTCATAAAGAACCCTGAAGATGAGAGCTTTCCACCCAAACCATTATATTTGGCCTTTTATCTTATTTTATTTTGGCATTCAATAAAATTTTCATTGGAATAAAATCATTTTGGTGCTTGTATAAGACTGAAAAAATTCACTTGCTGTATAATCAACTGTTCATCCTGTAATTGAGTTGGTTAGACAATTGATTGGATTTAAGGAATATATCATTCTTCAATTTTCAACACCACTCTTTGTCGAGGGGAGATATCCAACTGATGAATAAAAAATCCAAAATTTGTCGTGTTATTATGTTTATGTTTTCAAATGTTAAAAAAAAAAAAAAATACAGTCACTGCAGTTCAAATATTTATTTATAAGCTCCATACTCAATAGATAGATACCTCTCACTTTCAAGCTTTCTAGTAAATTTACTGTCTTCCTATTCTATTAGATTTCCATCAAGCATATGGAACTATGTATTTACTGATATCTGCTACTAACCATATCTAATACAACTTGTCAAGAATGAGCTGATTAAAATATATCTTAAACAAGTACTTCTATATTTTTCACAGCCTCTAGGATCTCGATAAAAGTAGATGGTGTAAGATCATTTGATTACAAAGAAATGGCCTTGGCTACAAACAATTTTAGCCAGTCTGCTCAAATTGGAGAAGGGGGCTATGGGAAGGTTTACAAAGGTTATCTTCCTGATGGCACTGTTGTTGCCATTAAACGTGCACAGGAGGGTTCACTGCAAGGTGAGAGGGAGTTCCTTACAGAAATAGAATTGCTATCAAGGCTACATCATCGCAACCTTGTGTCTCTGATTGGATACTGTGATGAAGAGGGTGAACAGGTAACTTCTGTTTTAAAGTTCAAAAAACTAAATTCAAGAATTTTTTGCAGTATAATTTTCAGTTACCTTTGATTTGTGACTTATTTTGGAAAGTTTTATTTTCCACAAGTCCCATTACTATACCGTCTCATGTTGATTGACTTGATTTCAGTAGAACATGATTTGTAGTTAAGTAGGATATCCATTAAGATTAATATTAAAAATAATTAAATAAGTTTTTTGTTTGTAAATTTTACAAAAAATTATTTTTAGTTCTTAAAATTTAAATATATTTTTAGTTCTGATTCACTTTTAATCTTTTCTCTTCCGTCAACACTGTTAAAAAATTGGTAACATAAAACACGCTTTTGTACTCATGAATATTAACCTTCTCGATCTTCAATGTTACATATCACACAACTAAATATACCAGAATTTATAAACAAACAATGTTAATACAAAGCAAATTAATTTTAAGGACTAAAAAAATATTTTTGAATTTCAAAAATAAAAAATGATTTTTGGTGAAATTTTAAGAACAAAAAACTTATGTAAGTTTATTAAATATAAGTGTTAATAACACACTCTTTCTTACACATTTGTCATGACCCAAATTCAAGACCGTAATTAACGTACAGACTGACATCCTGAGCCTGACATACCTAACAAGAATAAAATAATACAAGACAAATAATTTCCCAAAATAAATATACTTTTAAAATTCTACAGAAATCTTGACCAACCAAAGTTTTCAACAACATCAATATACAATATCTAATCATAAACCCCATAACTAGATTTCCTATAGTTGTAGAAAGCATAAATGGTTCCAAAATAACATCAAATAACCACCAACACAAAGGAGGTCTACCAAAAAGACATAACAGTAGAGTTAGAACAAATGAAAATGTCAAAATTTGTTATTCAACTGTCTGAAAATCTGAATGAAATACAATAGAAAGGAAGTAAGTCACAAAGACTTAGTGAGGGCCTAACAATAACCATCAACAGGAAAGAAAACATATTAATGAGTTGTTCGATAAACACATTCCTCACTATAAAACTTACTAAATCAACGAGTTTAATAAATCCCAAGACCACAGGTAATTTATACCCAACATCCAAAATGTTACATTTATCATATTCATTAAATAAGCAAATTTGAAATAAAACACATTAATATAAAACATAAAATAAATGAAATGTAAATACAACGGAGTCACTTATCATCCAAGAGGTAACTCCATCTAACGGATAATCCTCTCCTCCTAGAATCATATCATGTCTCAATATCATATTATCGGGGACAACTTTATCTTGTTGATAGTCTTCTCCAAAGAGTGGCAGCTCCATCTAATAGATAACTCTCTCCGTCCGAAATTATACAACTAGGTGCACCTATACTATTATCATCCGCTAACGACATACGATGTTCTAAGATAGATCTTCATAATATAAATACCAAATTTATTCTACTTCAAAGTTCATTCTAAAATAAACCTCCAATTTTATCAAACATAATCAATTTAAATTTATCCAGCTCGTAACCTTTGAAATAAATTTTGTAAAGAATAAAATCAAATAAAAAGTATGTTTCTAAAACCTATTAGGTCAACAACATTAAAATACAATAATATAAATTAAAATAATGATTGTAAAACTATTAAAATAGGCCACAATACCGTTAAATCACTCACAACTACAAAGAGCTAACTAAATTGATTCACTTTAGGAATATCGTGTGAGGTAGAAATCAACATATTTGAACACCAATAAGTATTTTCAACATTTAGAAATTTGTTTGAAATTCTAACTATTTATGGGTAACCATAAAAATGAGCAACCCTTATGAGTTTATCTTAGAAAACCAAAATGAGTAACCCTTATGGTGTGAATACTCTTCTTCTTCCTCGTAGCACTATCTCTGATACCAAAGGTTATCAAAACTTAGTTCCGGAAAGAAAAACAAAATGTGTTGAAGTTTTGAGTTTCATTACCTTTCAATAGGTAAGAGATTTGAGAGTAAATGAAACTCAAAAAGATAAAAAAAGATGAGAAGGAAAGAAAATAAGATAGAATAGGGAGAGGAGTGAGTGAGAGAGAAAGAAAGAATGAGAAAGGGGTGAGGGTTATGAAAAAAAGAGAAAGAATGACAGTTTTAATTTTATTTTTTTAAAGAAATGGAGCCCTATTAATTAAAATTTATTGGAAAGAATTAAAAGTAGATCTCATTAAATACGAAGTGAAACCATAAAATTTAGTAAAATTTCAATAAATATTAGTCAGTCAGTTCAGATGTGTTTTGCTAGAATTTTTTTAGAAATATTTCATTAAAATGAAGTCGTAAAGTCATAAATCAGCTTGGCCTGAATAACTTTAAATAAAAGAAGGAATATACAGCAACAAAGCACAACTAGGCCTGTTTTTAGTTATGACGTAACTTCTATTAACTATAACTAGGGAATTTAGGTAAATCCAAATCCATATTTTTTTTGCATATTCTCCTTTAAAAAATATTTGGGTTTTATTTCTCACTTAAATCTTAGTTCCTTTTGTGACTAATTTGTTTTTTTTGTTTGGTTTGTTTCATGGTGCTTGCAGATGTTGGTTTATGAATATATGTCAAAAGGAACACTAAGGGATCACCTTTCTGGTAAATTTTGTCCTCTTATTATCTAATTTTCTGTATTGTCTATCAACTAATTAGTGTCCGTTGCATTTTACTGTTTTCTGTATTTTCTGTTTCGCCTGCAGAAGTTTTCTTGGTCTTTCTAATTCCAATTTGATTTGAAGTAGATGCAAAGAGACTAATTGGATATTTTTATTTCAATAAAAAAAAATACCTTTCTATGTTGTTGTTTGTCTTACCTATGTGCTTCACGGCAGCTTATTCAAAAGAACCTCTTAGTTTTTCTCTGAGGTTGAAGATTGCTCTAGGATCAGCTAAAGGTCTTTTATATCTACACACTGAAGCTGAGCCTCCAATATTCCACCGAGATGTAAAGGCCAGCAATATATTATTGGACTCTAGGTACACAGCAAAAGTTGCTGATTTTGGACTTTCAAGACTTGCTCCAGTTCCAGATAATGAAGGAAATATACCTGCTCATGTATCAACAGTGGTAAAGGGAACACCGGTATGGTTTTCATAACTGGATTTACTTCTTTAAAATTGACCATGTGTGCATTCTGAATAAGATTCGAAATCTTATTAAAGTAACTGCACATTTTCCAAACTAACTGCACATTTCATATTTGACAAATAGTTCCCTGATCCATGCTTAAGTTTACTACGAACACATTTGAAACATTGGGAGTGTGAAGTTATGTGTAGAAAATTTGTATTAGAAACTTCAGGATGGCAATTATGTGTAGAAAATAACTTGTTGACAGTCATGTACTTCTTAGTGGTTGTAATTTGCGCTATACTTCTAAAGAGATTTTTTTTTTAAAACGAAAATAGAAAAAAGTATGTAACTAATTGATTTTAAACTAATTTTTATATTGGTTAAGGTTGATTTAATCCCTTCATAGATTTAACTTCTCTCGTTTGTTCACTGTTTTAAACGTGCAGAATTATCTCTTATCTCAATCCACAACACTTAACTTGCAATTTGACTGACAAATTGTTCACTGTTTGAACACATGCAGGGTTATCTTGATCCGGAATACTTCTTAACTCGCAATTTGACTGACAAAAGTGATGTTTATAGTCTTGGTGTTGTATTTCTGGAACTTTTGACTGGGAGACCACCAATCTTTCATGGTGAAAATATTATTAGACAGGTATGGTTGGGTTCTCTTCTTGATAATTGACTTTAGAAGGTAAATTGAATTAAGTTCTCGTTTATAAAAGCTCCCATTTAATTTTTCTGAAAGCTGATTTTAAACTTGGGTTAATTTTAACTTATAAGAGAATTTTAATTCATATCACCCTCTTATCCTCTTCTTTATAAGTGTTTGTTGAGAACTTTATCCAAATAGGACCTTAATCTCGTATTTTTTTCTTCTTAATTTCAGGTTAATATAGCATACCGATCAGGTGGAATATCTTTGGTTGTTGATAAACGTATTGAGTCATATCCTTCTGAGTATGCGGAGAAGTTTTTTACTTTAGCCTTAAACTGTTGCAAAGATACACCAGATGAACGGCCTAAAATGGCAGAAGTAGCTAGAGAGCTTGATTCCATCTGTTCCATGTTACCCGAGTCAGATACAAAGGTAGTTGAATACGTTGCAAGTGATTCTTCTGGTACTATATTCAGTTCACAACCTTCATCATCTACCATAAAGACTCCATTTATCTCAGGAGATGTGTCAGGTAGTGACCTTGTCAGTGGAAGTATACCAACCATCAAGCCAAGATAGAAGTTTAAAAATATATAGTTGATTGAATCTGAGAATGTAAGCACCTTGTGAATTGAAGAGTGAAACCATATTTATATATATACTAATTTTCATTTATTCTTTTTGTACTACTTGTTGTGAGATAAATTGACAGAGGACTGGCTTGTTAGTTGTAATATATCGATTTTGTAACAGTGGCACAGAGTAGTTTATAATGGTGCGCCTTCCAAGTATTTTTGAAGAAGTACCGATAATGGATTTTGAGGTTATAAGGATTTGAGGTTCTTGACTTAGGTTGTTATTTTGAAGATTTGCTTAAATTCTGGGTTAATAGTCATTTTGCTACATTCAATTAGATTTCCTAAAAGATTAAATCAACGAAACAAGTTAGAAATCAAGGTTCTGAGGTATTTATTTTTAGGCTAGCTAGTGTAATTATGGTTTCCTTGTTAATAAGTGATAACCCATATGTGTCAACGATAAGTAACACAAGTTTCCACTTCTTTGACCACAAATATTGATTGGCCATGTGAAACCTCTGAGGGCATATTTGATTATCTCTTATAGAACTCCAATCTCCTTGTATGAGACCTGTGGGGATTGATCAAGTTGGATATGAATTATTAGCAAGATAAAACCTACAAGTGTGCCTGATTAGAAAGACAATAACTCAACGAGTTGAAAAAAGATTCAAATAGTGTGACAAATTAAAAGCATTCTTAATTAATCACTGTTTATGAGAATGATAGGCTCTATGGAACAAAAAGAGCTCAGATGTGCCAGCTTTTCGTCTGAATATCAGAGCGATGTGATAGACCCACCTAACACAGATTGGCACAACTTTCTTCATAGCTCAGACTGCACCAGCCGGGAAACGAACCCGGGTCTGTACCGTGGCAGGGTACTATTCTACCACTAGACCACTGGTTCTTCCTTGGCTGTTAGCAGAAAAATATTCTACTTTATTGGCAATTAAACTCTTTCCTAGGCCACTACCCGTGTTGATAGTTATGCTCTTCTCCCTTACTCAAAGTTAAGGTTGAAATATACTTTATATATGTCAACCATATTTTGGCTTACTATATTACTGTCAATTGAATTCTTTATAAGTATTCACAAATCATCCAATAATTTAAATTAATAAACTAATTCAAATATTTAATCCCATCATTTCATGAATTTGAATTTTACAAATTTAAAAATGAGCTAATATTAATCCAACCTATATTATTTTTATTTTATGTATAGCCCAAATGTTTACATTGAATGTCAGTAAAATGCAAGTGTCGGTATTTGACCTACATTCAACATAATTAATAATTTTAATTTATTTTAATTTTAGACTAATTTATAAATAATTTTTAATATTTAATTTCATTCAATATATTATCTATGACTGAAAATAAGTTAAAAAATAAATACACAGTAAGTCGTGAAGATTATTAGTTATTTAATTTTAATTTTTTAAGATTTATTTTTTATCCTTTAAAGCCTATTTAATGTGTTTTTTGTCATTTTAAAAAATCAATTTGTGTTTAATGTTTTAGTTATAATTTTTTTATTATTTTAATATTTGATTTTCTATATTTTATAAAAAAAAATAGATCTAATCTTACTTCCATTTCTTATACTAATATTAAATATTTTTTTTCGTAGATACTAGTATTGAAGATTAAAGATAGGTAATTAGACTCTTCAAATTAAATGCAACTAGAACTTCATTTGCATAAAAGTTTCGAGACAATCATTTATAATTTTACCCGCATTTTGTAGCAAACTTCAATCTGTCAAATCTAATGCAATAGAGTGAAACTCTTGGTTATTGTAATTAATATGTCCATTATTAATGGGTTGGAGCCAATTTAGGTTGTTTCTAGGTTTTGGTTTTGAAATTATTTTGAAAATAAGGATTTGTTATAATTTTGTTTTGGTTTTTTATTCCCTTTAGAAACAGTTTTTACTTAATTTTAAAAACAAATTAAATGATAAAATTTGTTTTTCAAATTTTTATTTTTATTTTTATTTATGCTCATCACTTCCACCATTGAGTATCACCTTTGATCGATGGTCAACGACGACCTCCTCCTCTCATTGGAAATCACCGGCTATCATCGATCACTACCTTCGACCAATAGTCACTAGCTCCTCACCTTTGACTAGCGATCATCGGTTGCCACCTTCGATCGGTGATCGCCAACAGCCACCTCTGATCGGCGCTCACTGGTCCCCACCTCCGACTGACGATCAATGAAACTACCTCTGATCAGTGGCCATCGGCCGCTACCTCCGACTGGTGGTCATCAGCCACCATGTGCAACCACCAGTCATCAATTGGTCAATTACTGATCACCGACCACCATCTTGACCTCCACCTCCAACTGATGTTTTCGTTAAGATTTGAAAACAATGTTTTAAATTTGAAAATAAAAACAATGTTGTTTTTGAAATTTTGATAAGTTAAAATAAAAACTAGTTTCTGTTTTTATAAATTTCAAAACTAAAAAAAAACTAGTTTTTCACATTGATAAAGTTATGTGTTGAAGTTGTTGAAGATGTAATATGACAAAAATAAAAAGAATTAATGTTCTTACCTTATATAAAAAAAGATTAAAAAGAAAATTTAATACATATTTAAGGACAAAAAAATGCATAGATATAAAAAATAAAAGTTAGAATCTTAATAATTACTAAATATTCATGTATTAATACATAAGTTTGTAATTTTTGTAATTATTATGTTTAAGAACTTTGAAATTATGTCTCTTTTTTTTAAAAAAAGTTTGACTTTGGTTAGAATTCGGTAAGAATTCATTTTATTTCAGAATAATGGGTTATGTTTTGAAGGAAATCTCATGTAGGAACATGTTGGATAATGAGAGAGTAACATGATGCAAAGGAATACATCTAGATAAAAGCTTATTGATAATTGTGAAATTTGAGTAAAATTATTGATAAAAAAATCTCACAAAAGTCTCTTTAATTTCTTCACTATCTTTTGAATGAAGTTATCCAAATTTATATAAATATTCAATTAAGTTTGAGTTTAATTAGTATGCATTAATGTGTAAAAGAGTTTTACACTCAAATTCAATAACAACTCTTCTTTTATATGACAGTAAAATAAGTAACAAACTTATCATAAATAAAATATTGTAATTAAATATGAATGTAATTTTTTTTTACATTAACCGTGTATACTAATTAAACTCATTAAATTTTACTACACAAGTATCCTTTTTTGTGTTAATTGGTATACTTATTAGGCATTTTTTTTAATGAATGCAGCAGATTACTTAAGAATAAAGAAATCAACATTCGCCTTCATCGCTAGGCAAATTTTAGATTTCCAAAATTTGCTTAAAACTGTTCAACGTTTAGTTCAATAAATAACATAGTTCATTCTCTTGTTATATATTATTAAGACTATTTTTATATAAAAAACTATATATTTTTACTATCAATTCATCAAGAATATATTCTTAGTGGCATTCACCGTTGTAATAATAGATCTTTAAGAATATATTTAGTTTGCTGATTTGATATACGTAACTATAAATTTTTATGTAAAATTTTATTAATCAAGATCCTTGTTATTTTCCTTTAATTAATTTTATCGCACATTATAGGCCACTTATAGTTGAGGCTAACTGATGAAAACTTCTTAACAAATTCCTCTCTTTTTTTTTTGACGGTGAAATTCATTTTTTAATCTCAGCGGGCGTGCTAAACATATGTTCGTTTCTCATGAATTTGCAAACATATATTTACGTAATTTTAGCAACTGAATTAGTAAAATCAAATCAAACTAATAACCCAAATAATCAATTGATTTAAAATATTGTAATTCCTATCAAAGTGAGTTCATTAAGAAAGAGACTTTATTCTTCAATTAGTACGACCTTTAACATCAAACCTAAATTTTCACGGATAACTTGTTCATTCTAAATATTACACTGGACTTTTTTCATGTTTAAATTAAATAAAGTTTGAACCTAGCTAATAACTTCAGGATTTAGTCAAGTTTGACTAGAATATCTATGTTTGATATAAAGTTGCTTCAATCATAAATTTCATAATTTTGAATTAGTGGATAATTGACCGTGTATTATACTATTATTTCAAATATTTATATTCACCAACTTGAAGTCGAGTATCTCGTTTCAAACAATTAAAAAATTATGAAAATTAAATCTTTATTTGCATTTCTTTGGTGTACCCTTCATTGGCATTAGGTTCAATTTTTTTTTATCAACGAAGGTAATATATATACTCAAAAAAGAAAAGGTACAAAATTTATAAATTTTCAATTACAAAAAGTTTTAATTGGTTAGTTCACATTTACACATATATTAGCTTGCTTTAGGATAAGAGGAGTGTTAGGAGAATTCTCTTTCTAAAATTTTCTGAATTGATTAAAATTAAGTGAAAATTACTAAATTAAGAAAAAAAAAATTTAATAACAAGTAAAATCTAACTATTAAAATTGATAGTTTTTAATAAATTGTAACCAATTATAAATAGAGAGAGTTTAAAAAAGAAAAAAATTGCTAGAATTTTCCTAATATTTTTCGTTAGTATAAATGAAGTATACTAATGAAAAAGTAATCACGAAAGCATCCAATATTGAGACATGTTGAAAAAACAAACCCACTTATGTACTTGTGGTAAATTGTGGTACGTTCTAACTTTCTTATATATATGTATATTAATTCTTTATACAGTACGTACGTGTATATTTATGTTTCATTGTTTTTTTACTGGATGTTCATTATTTTATTTATTTATGTTTTTTATTTGGTCATATATAATTAAGAATTGATCAATATTCTATTTTCTTAAATCAACTTTTAAGGACGAGATACTCATATCAATGCTAATAAGCGGACAACCAATACTTCTTATATGGTTTGTGATGGTCAATACATATATTATTGATTAAATGATAATGCTAATAAGCCGACAACCATGTCAGTGTTGTTAAGATGAAAATGGGTAGAAATTAGTAAGATATGACAGTATTATCCCACATTTAATAAATGTGTAACTTTTATTATGAGTAGATAACAATTTTTATCCTATTTTTTTACATGTTAAGTATTTATATACAATTTATATCGATGATTTACACTTTACTTATGTATAAAAATAATAAATTAATGAATGAAATCATTTTTCTTAAATTGATGTCTCATTATCTATTCAACCAATGATGTAATTTTTATTGATTGGTTGGGGCAGAGGATTTTCATCTATAAATTAATATCTTTTACAAATAAGTAAATATAATATAAAAAAAATTCAATATAACATTAAACATATAACATAAACTTTCTATATTTTTATAAGATTAAACATAAACTTATGTATTTTACCATACCATTCAATAATGTTGTAAGTTTATTAAGAATTTTTTTTATAAATAAACCATTTTTTCTTATAAATTGTATTTTTATCTTATTAAATTTGTATAAATATATTAGATGTATCTTTTTATTTTATAATCATATTACTTATCATAAATATAATACAATATTTTTCAATCAAAAGTATGATTATATAGTATTATCATATTAAATAATATTTTATATATATATATAAAGTGTAGGACAGGTTGAATACTATAGTATTTATATATACCGTATAGATGTACAATTTTTTAAGCCCAGACCTGTCTAGATCTACAACCATTTTACGAATAATTATCTGCTCAAATGAGGATATTATTACATATAGTCATAGGATTTGAGTATATTTTTTCATTCTTAAGTGTTGTGTTACCATTTCTCATTAATATATTATTATTAGTAATAAGCAATTACAAAATAAAAGAAGTCTACTTTGATTAAAGTTATTAGTTAGAATAAGATATAAATTAACTGCAAAACTGTTGCTCTTTTTAATTTGTTTTCCTGTTCAATTATTTTGTTGCGTGCATGCACCATTGTTAAGAGGAGCCTAATACGAGTGACGAAAGAGATGGCCTTAGTCAACTCAGAAGTTTAATTAGCCTCAGCCGCAATTAATCTTTGCATTGAAGACTTAGTCAGAATTCAGAAGTTTACCTTAATTAATTACCACATGACTACCTATGAAATCTTCAATGCTGATATACTATGCTTATATTAATATTATAACCCACATCACATAACGTTGCTTCTCTCATAAATTGTAACATTTGCTTGTGAGTTTTACAAACATTTTGCATTTTGACTTCTGTTGTGTTCTTCCAGCAAGTTCATGTGCATCTATTTCCCTCCCGGCCTGGGTATGGTTTGATGGCTTCAATTATGTGCTTAGTATATGCACACATGATACATATATAGATACCCATATTATTATATTCTACTTTATCTTTAGTTTGATAGATGCAAGGATTTTGGACTAGTTAGAAGCATAAAAGGGGTTCATGATGTTTCGAACAGGTTCTGTTGTCACCAGAGGCTAAGAAAAACACACTGAGGAAGAATATCAGAGAGGTGATTCGAATCCGTATTAGTGGCATATCATATTATGTATCTTTCAAAGGGTAGTAAGTCTGAAGTTATTCTGTGCTTGTACTTTTGCTGCTATTTCCTATTGGCTGTTGGTCTCATCACTGACCCCACTGAAGGTTTACTTTTAACTCTTTTCTTTTTTTTTTTTTAATTTGTATTCCTTGTTGGTATTTCTTTTGCATCTCTTCTGTTATTCCCCACCGTTTTGGAGACTGTAGGTGTATATTTAGCTACTAGCAAATACGGTATTCCCGTGGAATTTGGTTTGATTTATATGAAAAGAAGTCTTCCTATCAACATAAAATTAATATAATACTAAATTGCCAATTCTTTGTGATTAATTTGTTTTATTTTTCTTACAAAATAATTTGTTAAATTTTATTTTTTAAAAGATATATATGTATTATTTTTTCTCATATTCTGCAAAATTAACACTATCAAACATTTCCATTTTTTAAAAGGTATTTAATCGAAAATAAAAACATAATTATTTTTGTCATAATCCAAATATAACCAAATTTATATCAAACAATTAATAATAAGTGAAAACATAATTACATTATTTATAATCTAGAAATTCATAACAAAGTTAAAAAGAGAATACTAGTAACTAAACATAACTTGATTGTGAGACTCTTTATTTATTAGTTATTTTCATATATGTAGTGAGACATCCTACTCATGAGTGAGGGTGTTTGTGGATGGATATTTTTGTTACAAGTTATCTTTTCTCATGTGTTATGTAATTTTACTTTTCTAGTTCCTCTTATATTTTATCATACAAGTGAGTTTCATTATTGTTGAATAAATTTGGCTTTTCTTTCCTAAAAAATGTAATTAAAATTAACTAAATTGAGATAAAATAATAAATTCAAATAGGCTTAACTATAAAGAAAAATTATTTTTTTACATTTTTTTTATTTTTTCAGTCTTGTCTCATGATTTATATAGAATTATTGAATTTTGAAAATCTATATTTGGCTTTTATGTATCTCATCTCGCGTGTTACCTACATAGATTTTATTTTATCTCATCTTGCAAGTTACTTATTAATTTATTAATATTTTTCAAATATTGTTAGTGAGAGAAGTCATATTTGATTTTTTGCATAATATTTTAAAAGAAATTATTAAATATTTTTATTACAAAATGATCTTAAATACTTACTTAATAATATAATAATTAAATTATTTTTTTAACAAAGATACTAAAACTATTATTCAAGGTGATAATAAAATTTCAAAGACTTAACAATAGAAATTTATTATTCCTTTTTGTTCTATTTATAAGACTCAAGATAAACCATATACTCAATCTTTTTTGTAAGATTATCACTTTTAATATTATTTTTATATTTAAAATACACCTAATCAAGTAAAAGATAGTAGTGACAAATACATTGAAAATTATCTTTTTGTCCTTCTTCTATTTTCAACAAGTGTTCTTTTTTAATGTTTTGTGGTCTTTTTACTTTTTTAATTTCTTTTTATTTTTTAAATTTTTATTTCTTCTTACTCTTCTATTTTTATCTTTTTATGTATTTTTGTTTTTATTTTTTAATTTCTTAATTGTTTTTATTTTTGGTTATATTAATATTCTTATATTTCTTACTTTATTTTTTTATGTATTTGTTCTTTTGTGGTCTTCTTATTTTTTTAATTTATTTTTATTTTTTATTTTTTCTTTCTTCTTACTCTTCTCTTTTCATCTTTTTTATGTACTTGTTGTTTTCAATTTTTAATTTATTAGTTTGTTTTTTATTTTCTGTTATTTTAATATTCTTATACTTAAAATGTTATTTATTTTTCCTTTAATTTCTTCTTATTTTCTTTTTATGTTTTTATTTATAATTTTAATTTTTCAAATAAATTTTAGTATTTAGAAAATAATTTTTATTTATATATAAAATAATTTCAAATATATATATATATATATATATATATATATATAATATTTATACACTGTAGAAAAATCACATTTGAAAACGCCTAATGTTTGAAAGATTTTTGGTCTTTGGAAAAATATATTTATATCTATCAATAGGGTGTTTGGAAGATTTTTTTGTGCATCCGGGTTCTTGATGTTTGAAAACACCTGCATCACAGTCCTTAAGTCAATGATGTCGTCAAGGGTTAGCACAATCAGCTTTCAAATGTCACACTGGCAGGTCACTACACTTTACTTGTCCCTCAAAGTCACATCCTCATAAACATGTGACACATTTTACTTAAATACGTAATGGAAAATCCAGCTCATTGGAAATTTAAATGTGATTGGTCATTGATATGACTGTTGAGTGTAACATTTCTTCTCTTCCATTTTAGCCCGCAAAAGAGAAATTAGTAAGAGAGTTGTAGAGCAAGGTTTGTATCACGAAGATGAACGTTACGAAAGAGGGTTTTGGAAAGACGCTTTAGGATTTCGTTTTTATTGTTGTGCTTATATCACGAAGGTAACATTTATTGTCTTCCATTTTTATTATCTCTAAGATGAAGTCCCTATTTTATAGTGGGTGAATAATTTTTTGAGTCGTTTTGTTAGGTGTATCTTTGTTTTTTGGGGGAAGTTAGGGTTTCTCTGAAATGGGTTTGAAGTGGTAGAGTTTTTGATTTTGTGTTTTTGTAATGTAGGATGATGTTTGAACTTAGATTCATTCTGCACCATGAAGGACGTTTCATGAGGAATGAAAAGGGTTTGCTTGAATGAAAGAGGTTTCATTAGAGAGCTTTATGTCTTTGTTTCTATCTTCTCACATCTTCTATATTCCTTTGTCTCTTCTTTCTTTGTATCTAGGTTTGTGATTTTAGGGGTAAAGTTGCTTTAATTTGACTTGTAGGTCTAATTTAATTTGGGACTTTAAGGTTTGTTAGATAAGAAAGAAACTATGGTTTGAGAGCTTTATATTGAGTGTCAGGTCTGATTTGGGGGTTATTTTCATATGAGTGGTTCAACTGGAAGAAGGCAACAAGGAACATTGTAGGTGAAAGGGTTAATGAATCGCAAATGTCCTCTGCTCGTATATGGGAAGAGGCAAACACAAATCATTCTTCGTGCTATTGTGGAAGCAGAGCTCATCCTTGTTTTTACGAAAAACATTTGTTCCACTTCGTGGTAGGGCTTACATTCCTTACAAATATCGCTGAACAACCATGTATTGACATAATCTTCGTCAATACCTTCCCACACACATATTTCGCCTTCGTCATATTCAAGCAAACCCCTTTCATTCCTAATGAAATGTCCTCCGTAGTGTATAGAATGAATCTAAGTTTGAACACCATCCTACATTAAAAAAACACAAAATCAAAAACCCTACCACTTCAAACCCATTTCAGAGAAATCCTAACTTCCCCCAAAAACAAAGATACACCCAATAAAAAGACTCAAAAAATGATTCACCTACTGCAAAATAGGGACTTCATATCAAAGATAATAAAAATAAAAGACAAGAAATGCTACCTTCATGATACAAACATAGGAATGAAAACAAAATTCTAGAGTGTTTCCTAAAACCCTATTTCGCAACATTCGTCTTCATGATACAAATCTTGTTTTGCAACTCACTCTTATCAATTTTTCTTTCGTGGGCTAAATTGGAAGAGAGGAGAAGAGAAGAAATGTTACACTGAATAGCCATATCAACATTCAATCACTTATTAAACATTTTTCAAATTTAAATTTTCAATGGACTGGGTTTTTCCACTACGTGTTGAGGAACAAGTAAAATGTAGGGACCTGCTAGTGTGACATTTGAAAACTGATTGTGTTAACTCTTGACGGCGTCATTGACAATGGAAGAACTGCAATGCAGGCGTTTTCAAATATCAGAGACCCATATACACAAAAAAATCTTCCAAGAACCTAATTGATAGCGCCCAAACATTCAGGGACTCATTTGGTGCTTCACTCATTTGGTTATTGACATAAATCCCCTTGGTATTACTCATTTTATTGTTTAATACCTTAACTAATTTAAATTGTTCCATTAAATAACTTAATTTTAAAAATTTTAATTTTTAATATTTTAACTTTTAAAAATTCTTCGATTATAATTATATTGTTTAATACCTTAATTAATTTAAATTGTTCCATTAAATAACTCAATTTTAAAAATTTTAATTTTTAATATTTTAACTTTTAAAAATTCTTCAATTATAATTATTCTGTCCAATTAAAAATTAAACTGACTATATTAAGTTATAAAATTTAATAATTTTGAATTATAAATAGTAAATACTAGCTACTAAAAGTAACTACTATCTTAAAATAGGACCGTTATAAACCACTACTTTATTTATTTCAGGAAATATAACACTCCTCTTTCCTGGTAAAATTTGTTGGTGTTATTCTTTTATTCTTTTTTTTTTTTTTTTTTTGCCTCTGCATATGTTGTGTTCATAAGAAGGGAATTTGATCCATTAATTTCCAACAGTTTAATATGTGGGGTTGAACAGAGTGTAGCAGTTTTAATGATGTGATCGAATATGATTTCATTTGCATTGTCATGCATGCAGTTGACGCACTAAGGATCATAAAGGGAAGTTTGATTGATATTAATGGAAATTTGAGCAACTGGAATCGTGGAGACCCATGTACATCTAACTGGACAGGGATTATTTGCTCTAATACAACATTAGTCGATGGCTATCTACACATTCTACAATTGTAAGTCTTTAATCTGCTTCCACTTAACATTTCTTCCCAAAAGCCATGTTAGCATGTATAGTGTCCAAACAGATTCACTATAGTTGTGAGCTCAGACTTTTTAATCAACAGTTAGTAGATTAGAGAAGCTAGTATTCTCAAAAAGTAAATCACGACAATACTGAAGGCTGCAGGCTATAAATGCACCTTTCTGTATGATATTTTCTCTGTAACAAGCTAATCTTATTCATCAAATATCTTTTACTTCTATAGTCAATACTGTTACTACTTAATGCATAGCACAATAATAAATGTCGAATAATTAAACTTTGCATGAGTCTTTTCTCGCTTCTATTTTGGCACATTTAATTGAGAATATTTTATTTTTGCCTGTAGGCATCTACTGAATATGAACTTGTCTGGAACTTTGGTACCAGAGATTGGCCGCTTATCTTATCTGGAAGTATTGTAAGGCTGTAACTGCATAGATGTTTCTAATGCAAACCTGTCATATGAACAATTTAAATTTTGCAATTGCTAGATTCCACTTTTGATCAAGAATATAGCAGATTTGGTTCATTTGAATATTTTCATCCTTTCTTCTTCTAATAATGCTTTAATTTGTCTCCTTAATTGAAAGGGACTTTATGTGGAATAACATAACTGGGAGTATACCTAAGGAAATTGGCTTTATCAATCCTTTGAAACTCTTGTAAGTTGAGATGAATTATTATTCTTAGTAGTTCTGACTTTTAAGTCATTTTACTTATCGTAATGCATGAAACACACAAGCCATTGAATCAAATCAGAATAGTTCTAAATAAAATTCAAATGGTCATTTTTCTAAATAAATTGAAGTTAAATTACTAGTTCTGTAGGATAAAAAAAATTCAAATGGTTGCATAAATAAATTCCCTGTATTTTTATATGAAGAAGTAAACGTTTCTGCTTTGTTTCTCATTTAAAGTTTTTTTTTTTTTGGTAGACTCCTAAATGGGAATCAGTTAACAGGTGAGTTACCAGAAGAGCTTGGCTATCTTCCTTTCCTGATAAGATTGCAAATAGATCAGAACCATATCACAGGGCCCATACCTTTATCATTTTCAAAACTGAACAGCTCTGTACATATGTAAGGTTCTTTAAAATGACCACCTCAGTTTAAAAAATAGCTACTTTACTTGAAATCATTGTTACAAAATCAGAGATGGGAAATTGGATATTGATAAACATTATTCATGAACTTTTATCCTAAATCATCGAGAATATAAAAACAGAAATGAAGTGGAAGCATACAAATATCTATGGATGATTAATTGAGGAAGAAACAATTAAGTGTACAATCCCTGGGGGATGTTAAAAAAGAAAAATTGATGCGTCAGACCTGGGGACCATAATCCTTTTATAGTAGTTAAATACTTTTTCATGAATAGTTGGGTCTTTTAAAACCTTATACACCCATTAACAAAGAGGTATGAGTGTTATATATTACTTATTTACATTTTTGTCCATTATTTCTATTTTTTCCATTATATTATAATTATATAAATAAGACTTATGTATCTACACGTTATATATATAGACTACACGAAATGAGATGCTATAAATCATTTTCTTTATCCTTATAAGATCACTTTATGAACAAAAGTCTTTTAGATAACATAATACATAAGTTGACATTATATGTAATCTCACAAATTAAAAATATTAACAAAAATGTAATGCTTTATCTTTTCCTTTAATGGAGCAGTCACATGAACAACAATTCACTTAGTGGACAAATCCCACCACAGCTTTCCAGCTTAGGAAGCCTTCGTCACTTGTAAGTTATTTATTGGACATGATTGTAGTTATTGACATATTTTTGGGGTTTTATTTAATCCTTTGCTGTAAAGTCTATATTTTGTTGACAAGATGTATTTCTGGACTTGCAGTCTTCTTGACAACAACAACTTTACAGGATATCTCCCCTCTGAGCTCTCTGAAATGCCAAGCTTAAAGATTCTGTATGATTTATTGTTCTTTGTTTTGCATTTGTTTATGAATGTCTGGTATTCTTTTGTTTTTGGTTGAATAGGACACATAATCTTTATAAAGTTGAGGACATCTCACTTTGCTTCTGCTGGATTTGAATCTCTGTCGGCTGTTCCATTTTTCTTATAACGTACATGTGAGACCAATGAGAATGAAGCTGATCATGCAAAGGAAATTGTAGGCAGAAAGAACCTAAACAAACTCTACTTTCATTGGGGCACTTTAGGATTTGTGTATGATTTTCTTCGCATGACCCGTCATGTGAAAACATAAGAAGAATAATTGTTATATATCATAATATAGGAACTGAAGCGATTTCTGTGAAAACACATGACTGATCTTTATTAAATCAGTTTTGCAAAGTGAAATTCTAGAGTTAAATAGTAAAATTCTAAGTAGTGACTAGTGTATCTCATAATAGAGTCTGTTTAGGTTCTTTCTGTTTAAGGGTGAGAGATGTTTTCAAATTTAATATGACTTTACTAGGAACTGGAAATAGCGAATTAAGATGGAGGCTAATAATCTATGGGCTAATATGTTTTGGTCCATATATGAAAATTTAGATGGGATCTGGGAGGATCAAGGACATCAATGCTCTCAATGGTGGTAGAATTTAAATTTTATAGAGAATCAGGGTTAGGAGCAGTAAGGGTGGTAGTCTAAAAATGTTAGCAGAGTATGGGGATGGTAGTAAGACAAAGTTTTGGAAAGACAAATGGTTAGAGGCTCAACTGTTTGAGTGTTGAGTTTAGTAGATTGTTCGACTTAGCAATAGACACTGATGCTTTAGTGAAGTCGATGAGGGTGGAGGGCTCGAGATGGAGATGGAGATGACAATGGAGGAGACAATTATTTATGTGGTAAGAGGAGATGTTGGCAGAGTTAAACCTTAGGTTTGAGTTTGTAGAGCTGAGTGCAAGGAAGAATGATACTTGGGTTCTGGTTATAGGCTCAAACATAGTTAGTCAAATCTGCTTATAGGCTCCTAGAGGAGGCGTTAGGGTCACCCAGAGTATGTGTTTTACAACAGCTTGCGGGTATCAGGAGTTCCACCACCTAAGGTTCAATGTCTAGCTTAGAAGGCAAAAGCAGATAGGTTGACAACAAGACTTAATTTACAAAAGACAGGAATAATTAATAGAGAAGGAGCCAACTGTGTGTTTTGCAGTTTTGACAGTGAAACTTGACATCACTTATTTTTCACTTGTCCAGTGTTTACTCAAGTATCAGGGGCATTATGTGTATCGTGGAGAATTCAGTCAGGATTTCACTATGGTTTTCGAGAACATTGTTAACAATTCCATGAATTAGTTAGTCGGGCAAAACAAGTGTATTGAGTATGGTCTTTTGTGTGGTTTCCTGGATTGTGACACATTTGAAATACACACGATACTATAATTTTTAGGGATCAAAGTCAGAATGTTGGCAAAATAACTCTTGCCATCCAATTGATTTCATGGTCATAGTGTAATGCAGCGAAATTAACATATCACTCCTTTACCAAAAGGATTATGAATCCTAGTTTATGTGTTTGAAAGGAGTTGATCAACTTGTAGGATTTCCCTGTTAATTATATTAAGGTATTCATGTACTTGTTAACAAGACACAACTTGTGCGTTGTTTGATTTTTAATAATATTACTTGACTTATTGGAAAAAAAATACTAGTGCCACTAATGTCTTCATAGAATTTTTTTTAAAGTTTGTTGCTTTTACAATATCAACTGCTTTAATAAATATTCCTTACTTTATGATTGGATTTTAAAGTATTTTATGGATCTTCTTCTTGCAGTCAACTTGATAACAACAACTTTAGTGGAAATACCATTCCAAATTCTTATGCCAAGATGTCAAAATTGACAAAATTGTAAGTTCATTTTGTGATCCCTTTTTTGTAATTATGTTAATGGTACAAAGACTGCAGTTGAGGTGCCATGAATCTTTGTGATTTCATGTATAATGGAATTTCAGTTGATTAAACACACATACATACATATACATACATATATATATATAGAGAGAGGCAGACAGACAAGTAATTTAAATCTAAGATTCTAGGAATGTTTCAAAGTATCATCTGAGAGATATTTTAGTTAAACATTTTTTTTGGGTAAGCTAAGTAATCTATTAATGAATAAAATTTAGACACACAACACCAGAGGTTCCATATGCTCAAGTGCATGTGACAAGAAATACAAGGACCTATTCAACATAACAAACAAAACAATACAAAACATCCCTCTAGAAGTCTCTTCCCTCCATACAAAGGATGGGATTCATGGTCCATTTTGTAAAGGAATATGATGTAACTTTAGTCATGTGACACTATTCCCAGGATGACATTTGCACTGCTTGGGGGTTTTTCATGAAAAATGACTACATTCCTAGTCTTCCAAATCTGCCATAGTCTAGCAAACTAAACACTACTCCACGCCTTTTTCCTTTTTTGACTTCCCAATATCAAGCCCTTAAATTGATAGCAATGTCATTTGATCACATTAGATAGGATAGTTAAAATTGCCCACCACCAATGATAGAGATTTTGCCAAACTAAATAAGAGACTGAGCATGTAAAAAATAAGTAAGAACCTGTCTTTACCTCCTAACCACATAGGCCACACATCTCCTCCTCTGACTGGATAATCTTTCTATGCTGCAAGTTTTGCCTCGTGGGTAATCTATCTGCTAGTAGCTGCCAAGCTAGAACTTGAACCTTTGGAGAAACCCCTTTCCCCCACAACATTTCATGGGAATTATCTGTCCCCTGCCCTTGCTCCTAGACTAGCAGTTTATTCACTGATGCTATCGAGCACATTCCTGATAGATCCTCAGTCCACACCCACATATCCTGAATCTTATTAGAAAACCAGATTATCTCCAAAAGAGTTTCTAACTCCCTTAAGCAGTCTTCCTCCCAATCAAAGAGTCTCCTTCTCCACATCCAGTCCCAACTCAAACCTTCACCTGTTTCTCTTTTATTGATATGTTTTGTCCTCCACTAGTCTATATAGCCGACTATATTCCTCTCTAAGTCTACACTCACCTAGCCACCGATCCTGCCAGAATGCTATATCCCTATCGTCCCCTAAATTTCGACAAACATTCCTTAACCACTATTTTCCTTGATGCACACCCACCATTTCAATAGAATGTAAATTAGACCACTATCTAGAGCACCTACTTTTTCTCACCTTCCAAGTACCATCTACATGCATATACTTTGCTTTCAAAACTCACACCCACAAGCTATCACTGTCCACTCTCAATCGCCATCTCTATCTGCCCAACAATGCAGATTAAATTGGCGCATGTCTCTTAACCCCAAACCTCCACCCTGTCCCAAGACACCCAATGAACTTTCCTTCTATCCTCCCCAGAGAAAACTTGCAAACAAAGACTGAAATTTAGCAATTATACCTTTAGGCGCTTTAAAGAACAAAAGGTAGTATGTAGGTAACACTGATAACACCACTTTTAGGAGAACAATTTGCCAGCTATTAAGGCAAACCTATTCTACTATGATGCTAATCTCCTCCGCACTGCGTCCACCAGAGGCTTTCACATGCCTAATTTTACTGGGCTGTCATCCATAGGCAAACCCAGATACTTTAAAGGAAGATTGCCCACCCTGTAGTTTAGAAGGGTTGTTAACATTAAAGAGGAGAATTTTATGGAAATCACTTTTAGCCCTGAGATCAATTCAAACATTTGCAACACCGCTTTTACTGTCTCCATAGAGTCCCAATCCATTGTCGAGAATAGGAAAGTGTCATCTGCAAACTGAAGGTGAGGGATCTTCAAGCCCCCTGCTCCCACCTAATACCCTTTCGACAACCCTTTCTCTACCGCCGCCTTTATAAGTTTGCATTAGCCCCTCAATTACAATGACAAACAGGAAGGGTGAGGGTGACAACAAGTCCTCTTGCCGTAGACCTCATCATAGACCATACTCCTTGTGGAACTTCCATTCACTAACATTGAAATTCTGGCTGTGGACACACACTCTTTCATCCACAAGATTCACTTCCTACCAAAACCCATCCGCTCCGGTACATACCAAAGAAATTGTGGATATTGCTTCATTAACAATGAATTTAAAAAATAATTGTCCAAAATTAAAAAAAAAATTGTGGATATTGTTTCATGAAAATGATATATAGACAGTTGATCACTCGGTTGAACACCAAAATTGAAAAAGAATTAATTAATATTTCACACATATATGTGTAGTTTTTTTTAATCAACTAGTAACATAATATTAATATTATTATTATTATTATTATTATTATTATTATTATTATTATTATTATTATTATTTTGTCTTTGTTGATGTTTAATCATATAAAAAAAATATGATCTTATTATCTTGATTTCTTCATTGTATAACTTTCAATGAGAAATTGTTAGGATATATGAGTTTAAATAAGGGTAGTCAGGAATTTGTCAGAAGGCTTTGGTTATAATAGAGCGAAATTAGATTAGAGGGATTCAATATGTGAATTTGATACTGATAGTCTGTCTGTGTGCACGGAGACATTCTCTCTATTTTCTGTTCTTTGGTTCCTAACAGCAATGAATCATTCGCAATGATCCTAAGATACTGTTTGCATTTATCTGAATCCAAATTGTTTTAAAAAAAAATTATTTCCTTCATTTTCTTTCTTTGGAGTATACCATGTTGTCACTCCTTTATATTTTTCATTTGCATCACTTAATAATTTTTTTGTCAAAATCAAATTATCTTGTTTGGTGAGGAGAAAGGTACAAATTGTAAGGGTTTATTATATATATGTCGTTATTTGGTTTTACCAGGAGTCTTAGGAACTGCAACTTGCAAGGACCAATTCCTGATTTGAGCACGATACCATTGCTTGGTTATCTGTAAGTTCAGTTATCTCATTTTTACTCAACTCAGTTTATGCATTGTTATGTAGGGATCAGAATAGAAGTGTCTGCACCTGACATAATGAAGAGTGAGATGAACTTGTTCAAAAGAAAGTACCTCCAAGATTATAACTATTTCTACTAGTGCTGACTGTTTGTGTATATTCCAGTGACCTCAGTTTCAATCAGTTGAATGAATCAATTCCTACTAATAAGCTTTCAGACAATATCACAACCATGTAAGAACCTCCATTGATTAAATAGTACACAAATCTATTTATCTTGCATTCAATTATGTGGATTCTTAATGTGGACATTTTCCTCCTAACAATTTTGAATATTCAAAATATGATAACAAAGATTTCATAATGTTTTTTTATTTGACCTCTGGGGATGTTTGCAGTGATTTATCAAACAATAAGCTTACTGGAACTATTCCATCCTATTTTTCTGGTTTTCCACGTCTTCAAAAACTGTGAGTTGTCTTCTTTTCTTTCTTTTCTTCAGCCTTTATTCTCCCTCAACAAGCTGTACTGAATAACATAAACCAAATGTTATAAACTGTCCAAGTGTTTATCACCTTATCTTACAAATTAATAGTATGTTGCATTCCTAATCAAATTCATTTTCAATTAATTTGGTAATTATGTAAAAATGCTATCGAAACAGAATTTTCAAAACTTGTCTTTCCCTGACAGGTCAATTGCAAATAATGCATTAAGTGGCAATGTTCCTTCTACCATTTGGCAGGACAGGATTTTAAATGGATCTGAAATGCTTCACTTGTAAGAACAAAAATGATAATTTTGCAATTTCCTCCTACACCTGTACTTGGGAGCATGTATACATGTCCTTTTTTCTTTTCATTTTGTTGGGTAAAACCGAGAGAAAAAAATATTGACGACAATATAACCATAGGATACAAGCTCATATATAAAAGAACACGATAGTATATGTATGTGTCAATGTGTGTGTTAAGATGCAGATGAATGTATATTCTCAAATGCCTCCCATAGTTAGTTGAATAATTAGTTAGTTAGGTTGAGACTAGAGACAGATAGAATAGATTAATAAAGCACGTTACCTATAAAAAAGGAAGAGGAGTTGAGGGGAGTAGTTGGTGAGTTAGTATTGTGGCTAGATAGAGTCATGGATCTCTTGAATATAGTGGGTGCGAATACTATATTCACATTCACATCAAGGCCAGAAAAATAATAGAAAGCAGAGTACCCGAAGAGAATAGAGGCACACGAATATTCTGTTTGACCTAGGAGAAATCAAAGCTATTTTGGGACTGCAGGTGGAATCCCAGTGGCACATGGTTTTTAGCTGCCAATGTTATGTTAGTATTGTGGCTATGAGAGTCCAGTAATTCTTGAATATCCGGGAATTTACTATTCTGCGTATAGTTTTAGTTCTTGGTATTGTACCCACATTGGGTTAGGATTGGGATCTAGGCTTCATCAATGAAGATTCATACTTTTACTCACAAATTTGATCCAATTCTATCACATGTATTCTTATATGTGTTTTGTTATTATGCTTTTATTTTATCTTGTGCCGAAATTTGTTGTTCTGATCTGCTCAGCATGAGTTTATGATCTTGCAGGGACATGCAAAATAATCAACTAACTAGTATATTGGGCAGTACAAATCTTCCTCCAAATGTCACACTTTGGTATGCTTCTGAACTAGGGTAGTGGAGACTAGAGAATTCTGTCGCTGTTGTCCTTGTTATGGATATTAAAACTAAAAATAATTATATGAATATGCGCTCAGTATCCTTACTATAAAGGGCAAAACTTGTTGAACATAGCATTTGGCTTCAATTTCATCCTTTTTGGGATTACGTGTCACATTATTATTTTTATTATTATTATTATTATTATTATTATTATTATTATTATTATTATTTTTGGAAACATAGTTCTTAGAATCACATGATTTGATATTCAAATTGCATGAATCAAGATGAATTAGCAAATCAACAGTTCATCTCGATCACGTGGTGAATCACAAATGCCTTTGAATCAAGATTTAGGCATGAATGTATATCATATCATGGATATGAATTGCATGATTCAATTTTATTGATAATCTTTTGTTTATTTATTTATTTATTTTCATTTTCCAATTACAATAAAAAAATTTAACGTTTAGATTGAATGATTCTTGAGTTCTTGCTTCATGTCCTTGGAGAAGTCAAAGAATTAATCACTACAATGAAATTTTAGTTTTTTAGCAAACTTCGGCCTTTCCACCAATCATGGGCCTACAATGACATTCCCAAGCTCCATTAATAACTCTTTAAATCATCAATTGAAATTCCAAAGCTTTAATTATGACTCTCTAAATGGAAAAAGCGTACAAAATATAAATTTCTAACTTAACAAAATATTTATTTTTAAATAAATCAAATTAAGCATGGGTGGCAAGACCATATGTGAGGTGATAGAAGAAACAAGAGAATGTGAATTTGAATCCCTTTGCTAACAAAACTAACAACTAGCATTTATTGATAAAAAAAATCAAATTAAGCATGACAAAGATCCAAAAACATATAAGCATTGCACCAAAAATTCTTCTAAAATGGAAGTGTAGGGGCATTTATACCCAGTTCACACAGTCACTTCTTCTCTCAATGCACACCTTATTTGGCTTTATAACTGCTTTGTGATTTTATTTTGAGTCTTTATTTTAATAATTCCTAGTTGAAATTATGACATTGAACGCTACAATTATTTATATGATATATTTCGTTATTTTATTATTTTATCTCTGAATCTTCTGATTCATTAGGTTTACAATTCATGATTATTAATTACCTTAGCGATTCACAATTTAAATTTGGATCGCAATTCAATAACTGTATTTGAGAGTTACTATTTTTCAGGCTTGAGGGAAATCCTATGTGCTCAAATAATGACACCTTAGCTCAGTTTTGTGGACCTCAAAATGTGACTACTAGCATCAATGGCAACTTAAGTGTTAGCTGTCTCAGTCAAGCATGCCCCCCTCCTTATGAATACACGGTGGACTGTTTCTGTGCCGCCCCATTGATTGTTAATTTTCGATTAAAAAGTCCAGGATTTTCAGATTTCCGTATATACATGAATGCATTTCAAAGGTTGCTGTCAACGGGTCTTAAAGTACAAATTAATCAGCTCTATATTCAGAGTTTTGCATGGGAAGAAGGGCCTCGGTTGGGAATGAACTTGAAGGTTTTTCCAATATATGTTGATAATAGTAGCTCTCATGATTTCAATAGAAGTGAGGTTCTTCGGATCAGAGGCTTGTTCTTAGACTTTGATATTCCAAGCAATGACTTGTTTGGACCTTTTGAACTTCTAGACTTCATTCTCCTGGATCCTTACAGAGATGGTAAGTACAGAAACTTTTTATGATCTGCTAGTGTTTAATTGAAGGATGGGCACGACACAATATAATTAACCTAGGTTCTGTTGCTGTAAATGGATTAGGTTTCTCAAGTATAATGCATGTTTCACTTGTCAAAGTTTGCAAAAATTTGTCAAAATAAGTGCTGCTTTGATTCTATTATCTAGATACGATATTCTTGAAAAATTATAATCTGTCTTATTACTGAAAGATATGGCTAATGGTAGAACTCTTCTATGAATATGCTGCTTTTCTAGAATCGTAAGTTATAGGCCCGATACAACCCAACAGCCAGCTAATGGTCTAATATATGCTGTATTCTTGCTTTCCATATGGGACTTAACTTTTCCTCAATATGCTTTCCTAGTATGAGTCATAGCTATCTATATATAGAAATTATATTTGCAAACTGTTTTATGGTTGTTTCACTTGTCCTCATACTGGTTATATTTCCACAGTGATCATAACCTCTCCAAGTTCAGGGATAAGCAAAGGTGCACTGGCTGGAATAGTGTTAGGTGCAGTTGCCTTTGCAGCTACATTATCTGCAATTGTTACCATTTTTATATTGAGAATACGCTTGAGAGATAATCGTGCACTTTCCAAAAGGCAAAAAGGTGAGTACCTTGAAATGAATAACCAAGCCTATTATTATTTCTTCTATTTGACTTGAATTCAGTGTTCTGGATCTGTTACATTAGATGTTACTACATATAATTTTATGTTGAATGAACCATATTCTAAATTTAATTATATTTTATCATCATTTATAAGAGTCTTAATATTTTCATATTAATCTTTTTTAAGTCTTCTCACCAGAGAACCATGCAATAACTAGATTAACTCTAGTGAATTTTCTAGACTACGAATTTTCAAAAGATGTGCAGAAAATTAAATAATAATTTAAAAACAATTGATGAAATAGTTGGCATGTAGAGTTAAGAAATAGTTGAGAATATTACTAGGATTTCAATTCACCAATTTTCAGGCCATGTCCGAGAATCTTAAACCAATAATTTGAAATTTGTCTCCTTAAATCTATCCCTAGAATAAAATGACTAATCTCCCCAATTTTACTTTGAAGTCTTTGACTCATAAACTTGAGAGAATCTCATTGATTCATAATACGAACTGAAGTTTAATAGATTATAGTTTATTCTTAGGCATACAACCATCAGTTACTCCTAGCAATTCTATATTTAAAGCTACCATTAGTTATTCTAGGCATTTGATTATTCTTAATAGATTAGATTATATCCTATTCCTAGCCATACTCTATTCCTAATGCCTATGTTTGCATAGGATGCATAGTTCTCAGAGCATCTAACCTACTCTCTCAACCCCTCTCAATCATCTCACAACGCTAAAATGCAACACCAAAAATGAGATACCCTATTTTCTAAAATAATACCCTATTTATACAATAAGTGGTGTGTAGAGCTCGATGAGTACACTGAATCTGCAGCCCGTTCAAGTGCAAGCTCGCTCAAGTAAGCTTGATGTCTGCTTGACAGGTCTATGAGATGCTTCTTCTTATTGTATGATTTTTTACTAAGAGGAGTCAATGTCGAATTTTCCTACATCCTTTACACTACACTCCTAGTTACTCTTCTTATCATTCATCTTATTTTTGTATGAAAATTTTTTGAAACAAGCACATGTTATTCTACGATAAAATGAATTTCTACCTAAATCATAACCTAAGATAGAATTCAAGTAATTTCAAAATTCATAAGCATAAAAAGTATAAATAATTATAAATTTTATGTATTAATACATGAATATTCAGCCAATCAAACATTTTACTCCAACCATTATATTTAGTCTTATTTTATTTCCTCTTAATTCGTATCACATGGGTACAAATATTAGTTTTTACTAAAAGCAAAAGTTTATGTTGCTTATGAATACGTGCAAAAAGTTCATCGTATTCTGCCGTATATTAACAGTTTATCCTTTCATTTAATTGTCTTTCATTTCTTCCTGTCCTTTTTGTGACTTGTCTTTTCTATAACAGTTCATCCTTTCTTCTCTTGGATTTCTGAATTAATACCATTCTTCAATTTTAAACACTGCTATTTGTTGAGTAGAAATGCCAACAATATAAAAAAACTGTTGTATTATATTATAGTGTCTTTTCTAACATGTGCTAACTAGTTCTATACTTGAATGGATTTAGAAGAACTTCTGCTTCTGAATATATGTAATCTTCAGAATATCAGAATTATTCTCTTTGCAATTCATCTTATCATGATCCACTTCCACTTTCAGTTAAAGTTACTGTCTTCCTGTTCTGTACTTGGAAGTTGGAATAAAAATCATTATTACTTTGAATTTGCTGATGCTAATTATATCCAATTTGTGACTAACTTGTCAAGAGTGAGCCGATCATGATACATGTTAAGCATAGGCCTGTATTTTTTTTTCACAGCATCAAGGATCTCAATGAAAATTGAAGGTATAATATCATTTGATTATGAAGAAATGGCCGTGGCTACAAGCAATTTTAGTGACTCTGCTCAAATTGGACAAGGGGGATATGGGAAGGTTTATAAAGGTCTTCTTCCTAATGGCACTGTTGTTGCCATAAAACGTGCACAGGAGGGTTCACTGCAAGGTAAGAGGGAGTTCCTCACAGAAATAGAATTACTATCAAGGCTACATCACCGCAACCTTGTGTCTCTAATTGGATACTGTGATGAAGAGGGTGAACAGGTAACTTCTGTTTTAAACTTCAGAAATGTAATCTCAACACAACTTGTTCTGGTAAAATTTAGTTTTTTTTATTCATGATTTATTTTTGAAGTTCTAATTTCATAAGTATGTTAGCTTGTTGTCTTGTATTGGTTCCTTAAGGACATGGTTTACCAAAAATAGAATGTTGATTACAACTGATATTAAAAATGTTTTGTTTAAAAAAATAATGTAAATGCCTAGAACCGATCACTTAAATCTTATTTCGTTCTTTACTTCTATGACTAGTTTATTTTCTAGCTAATTTATGGCTTTGAGCTTGCAGATGTTGGTTTATGAATACATGCCAAATGGAACGCTAAGAGATCACCTTTCCGGTAAATTTTGTGTTCTAATATCTAATTAGCTGTAATGTCTATGAACTTTATTACAGTGTCCGTACAATTTGTAATTGACTTTGACTCTCTTGAAACAACAAATGATGTTTTCGCTGTATAAGTTTTCCTTGCTCTTTCTATTCCCAATTTAAAGTACAAAGAGACTTGGATTATTTTTAATAGGAAAAAAGCATGAAATTCTGTGCTGTTTATCTGAACTCTATACTTAATGTTTTATGACAGCTTATTCAGAAAAACCGCTTAGTTTTTCAATGAGGTTGAAGATTGCTCTAGGATCAGCTAAAGGTCTTCTATATCTACACAGTGAAGTAGATCCTCCAATATTCCACCGAGATGTCAAGGCCAGCAATATATTATTGGACTCCAAGTTCACTGCAAAAGTTGCAGATTTTGGACTTTCACGACTTGCCCCAGTTCCAGATATCCAAGGAAACTTACCTGGTCATGTATCTACTGTGGTAAAGGGGACCCCGGTAAGGCTTTCATTACCCGGTTTATTTTTGCTATTAATGAGCATATGTGTACATTCAGGATAAAATTAGAAAATATGATACTCCACCCTGCATAATTTAAATTAGTGTAGAATAATGTATTAATACACAATATCCTACCATTCCTCCAAACCTTTTCCAGGTATTCCATTCTTTACGAACGCTAAGATGAATTTGATTATATTTTCATTCCACTGTGAATTTTGAATGTCATCAATCTAACCTTTTTTGCCTACAATCCCACCAAACCTTTTCAGATAAATTGCATACTCTTGCCTTCTGACCTTTTTATGTATGTTGTCTTTTTTGGGTGTGCTCCATGCAGCCATCAAATTGCTCACACACCCATCTTTTTATAAAATATCTTAGCCACTAAAAAAAATAGTGTTGGAGTTAGGCCACTTTAGATGTGGATCACTTTGGGTATTGGGGTCTTTTGAAGTTAGGTAATTGATTTTCTTTTATTAATTTGTGTATAGAAAAAATGCCTATTTTCTGTAATCGTTTAGCTTGTTGTTTTTAAGTCAAGCTTTGCAGGATATTAGAATATATATTAGGTATTTCAAAATTAGTTAGTTAAAAAGTTTGTTAAAAGTGGTAGTTAGTAGTTGATTACCTCTAAGAAATTTAATTTATAAATAAAGAGATTGTATCCGTTATCATTTATATATTCTAAGAAATTTAATTTAATTTAATTTATAAAAGTGGTAGTTACAATTATATTCTATAGAAGTCCTTTGTTCAATTTTGAGTTGTATGATGGTTGACCCAATTTTTTTTGGTCCCTTGCATTTATCTTCATTCTATTCCTTCCGAAAATTGACTTTTAGCGATTCATATTCAATTAGAAACAGCCTAAGCTCCTTCCAAGGTGTGAAGGTGACAATGCTTGGAATGAGTTGCTTAAAACAACTCTCAACTCTGTTATAGAAACAATAATACTACACAATAATTCAAGTTGTTTAAAAAATTATATATAAATTAATAATAATATATAACTAAAAAAATAAAAAAATTATTTTCTTAGAATTATTTATAATTTCTTTTTTGACTAATGTACAGTGACAACAAACCACAAAATGGATAACTGACTTCTATCCTACATTCTCCTAACAAAATTGTCAATCAGCATCCTCCTGCTGCTCTCTTCTATTCCAGACACACACTTCCCAAACCTTGAGCCTCTCAAAATTTGGGCTACATTCTGGTCTGGTTCTGTATCATAATATTAATATCTTTATTGTTTATTCACTGTTTTAAACATTCAGGGTTATCTTGATCCAGAGTACTTCTTAACTCACAAATTGACTGACAAGAGTGATGTTTATAGTCTGGGTGTTGTATTTCTGGAACTTGTGACTGGGAGGCCACCAATCTTTCATGGTGAAAATATTGTTAGACAGGTATAGTTTGGTTTCGCTTTCAAATTCTATTTCTATAAATTGATTTGTATATTTTTCAGACATAACCTTAACCTAAATGAAAAAATGTCTACCTTTATTTTTGTTGCATGATAATTACACTTTAAATTGCTTTTCCTGTCGAACCAGGCAATGCCCTCACCCCAAAATAAAGTAATGGAGTCAGTTTGTTTATCTTTTCAGTTTCTACCTGGAATTTTGTTTGTGATCACATCTAACCCGGACTTTTTAAGGGAAATAAGGTTTTATTCTTTTCTTGACATAGTGGGATTAATTAATTATGCCATCCCATCATTATTCTCATCCATTTTTTTTTTCCGGAACAATGCTTGTAGCTGTCATGTTCAATCATTATCCTGTTAATGGAAGGTTTTGGTCCAGCCAAGTTTACATGTTTACTCTTGTTTAGTTGAAAGGAAAGTGGAAAGTTGCATGTATTAGGAAAGAGAAAAATTGCACTTTTTCTTTCTCTAATTTATTTTCTCTAATTTGTTAGCAAAAAAAGTAATAGAAAAATGTCATTAATTTTATAGGTTTTTCATATTTAATTTTTTACTCAAAAGAGACACAGGAAGAAAAGTACAAAGAAAATTAATTTTTTCAAAATTATCTGATTATAAAAGGGATATCATAAATATATATGAATAATTTTGTAATTATAATAACTTTAATTTATAACTTTTAATCCTTTTCACACCGCTTTTCACTAAGAATTTCAATTTCTACTTTATTTCATCTCTCTTTTTTTCTTTTATTTTTCTTGTACTTTTTTCCTTTGCTTTCCTCACAACCGGTAGAAGCCTTAAAGATATTGTTCATGCTCTGTACACTTGATCTCTAATTTATAGTCTGATATAATCAATCAATGTGGTAATCAAAGGGATAATTAGGTGTTGTTTAAAGCTAAGTTGCAGCCTACATATCAGTAGCTAACTTATAGTGTATCACCAGTTAGTCAACACTCAACATAATACATAATACTTATTTATATTCTAATTTCTAAGCTAAATTTTGATGTTTATTAATCTAACAGCATTAAGGTCCAAATAATTTATATCATTTGTCACATTAGTTCTCAACCATTTCCCATCTCTAAGATATGAAGATAAAATAATCCTTTACATATTTTTAAACCTATTTTTTCAGGTTAAAATTGCATACCAATCTGAAGGAATATTTTCAGTTGTTGATAAACGTATCAAGTCTTATCCTTCTAAGTGTGTGGAGAAATTTCTGACTTTGGCCCTAAAGTGTTGCAAAGATGCACCGGATGAGCGGCCTAGAATGGCAAAAGTGGTTAGAGAGCTTGAAAACATCTGTTCAATGTTACCTGGGACCGATGCTGTGGAAGCTGATTATGCTACAAGTGATTCTGGAAAAATATTCAATTCACAACCTTCATCATCTACTAACAGGACTCCTTTTATTTCAGCAGATGTGTCAGGTAGTGACCTTGTCAGTGGAAAGATACCAATTATTAGGCCAAGATAGAAGTTCGAAAAGATTAGCTAGCTTTATTTAATGTGGTTGGTCTAATATGAGAATGTCAATACTCTGAACTAAACAATGAAACAACATGATAATTTCAGTTATATTTTGTTACTCTTTTTGTGTGCTGCCTATCTTAAGGTTAATTGACAGAGAACTGGTTTGTAAGATATATTGATGTTGTTCACCCACTTTTTATCTATTTTAAATGTGTCATGGCTGAAACATAAGCAATGACATTGGTACATCAACCACTTGAATTTTCTTCAATTGCCACTTCATGTTCCAACTCTTGCATTATGGTTATTAAAATCGCGAGTTAACTCGTAAAATCGTACGAGTTTACAAGTTTCAAACGAGTTAAATTGCAATAAAATTGAAAAAGTAGTAAATTCGGTAAAATCAGAATAAATTCATAAAATCAGAGTAAACTCGTGAACAAAGATGATATTTTTCTATGTTAACTCTAATTTTAAGTGTTTTGAATAATGTTATGTTTAAATCAATTTTAATATTTTAAGTGTTTCAACTTTAATTTTATGTGGATTTGAAATTATTATGCATTGAAAACTTTCAATTTTTATGTGATTTATAATCATATTTTTAGTGAAATAAACTCTTACGAGTCGAGATTACTGTACTCTCACGAATTTACATAAACTTTCAATTTTGATAACATTGTTTACAGTTCACACCATTGTTTAAAATATATTTTTTAGGACTAAGATATAAAAAGAGCATGGATACATCTAACTTATGATACATCATAGAGAACATCATGAAGTGAACCTCTTACGTTGCAACTCTTAATCACCTTGCACTTCCTGTAATTTACTACTGCAACTTCGGACAACGCCACAATGCGCTCTGTACATCATTAAAACAACATATACTTCTAATTGCAGACCAAATCAATGGTACATCATGTCTTCTTTTTTTTTTTTTTCAAATAGCTAATATAACATATCTAATTCAGCCTCTTCATGTTATATCTGACTCAACTTGATACCATATGCTGATATGCAAATGATGCACAAGAATCTTGCTCATGATTGAGTTCACCATTTGAAATTATAACAACTAAACAAAATGCATAATATTGGTTAACAATATGGGCATTTTGTCCACAAGAGAAAGGCAAACAAAAAAAAGACAGAGAAAATCACTTCCTACCTAGAAGTAAAAACTATCAAACCTTTAACTCACAACAAAGGGGAAAAAATCACTGGACATCCTATGTATAACCATACCAAGTGAACAATTCTGATACAACCTTTCTAGTTCTTCATTAACAATAAACAAAGATGAAAAAAAAATGAAAAGAATTTACCGAAGAAGAAGCTCTCGTAAAACATCAAACAACTCACTGTCTATTTTTCCTTTTCTATACCAAATATATTTTTTTAGAAAAATAAATCAATATCCAGTATTCATAATTCGATCAACTTCAGCATCACAACAAACAACTCACTCTTAATTGTTTCACTCTCAAGTCAAAATGGTTAACCTGTTGTTGTGATGGGAGTTGAATTGTCATAGCCTGTGTTCATAATCATATTCAAATACATTACCTAGGACATGTTTGGAAGAGTTTTTCCAAAAGCAATGCTAAGTGAGATCAAAAGAAGAAAAAATAAAATAAAATTTTTCCTAATTTAAAATTAACTTAAACACAAATTGTAAAAGTACGTATATTTTAGAAAAGTTATAATGTATAAACTAATTTTAGTTTATAAAAAAATTCATTTACTACTTTTTTCCCTTTTATATTTAAATTCAAACTTGTTCTACTTTTGGGAGAAAAGTTATAATGAATAAACTAATTTTAGTTCATAAAAAATTCATTTTACTATTTTTTTCCTTTTATATTTAAATTTAAACTTGTTCTACTTTTCAGACTCGGAAATATAAGACCAAACCTGCCCCGCTCCACCTCGATACCAACCCTAAGATTTATCTTGGTTACATATATTACAAACTTGATCAAATAAACGTATGTTTTTATACAAACACGATTACGTGTAAAATCTCATGTTTTGGATTTTCTGCGTTAAATTAATATTATCTATAATAATTAAATTAAAAACTTAATTGTCAAAATAAGTAATTAAAAAGTTATAAAAGCATAAGTTATTGCTTATAAGAACTTGAGAGAGAAACATATAAAAGAGTAGTGCAAATTATTTATAAGTGAGGTAACTAGATATACATTATTCAATTAATTATAATACCTTTAACCCCAAACCTATTCTTTTCCGGATAACTTCCAGTTCATTTTAAATATTAGACTGGACTTTTTAATGTTTAAATTAAGTTTGAAGCCATTTAATAACTTCAGGATTTAGTCAAGCTAGACTAGAATATAATATATGTGTTGGATATACAGTTGCTTCAATCATATATGTCATAATTATCAAGTGGATAATTGACAAATATATATACTCATCAACTTGAAGTTGAGTACCTTGTTTCAAACAATTAAAAAAATTGAATGTTGTACGCCTTCATTGGTATTAATATTTGGTACATGCTGAAGTTTTTTTTATTTATGTTCTTTATATATACTCAACATGTGATTCGATATTTTATTATAATTAAAAGAAGTAGTATTAAGCAAAACTACACGTCTCTTTTTTTTAATATTAGTCCTTCGTGTCTAACATTAATATATAGAAAACCTTCCTTTTTGTAGGAGAAATTTGGTAAAATAAAATGACATCACATCTTCTCTAACAAGCATGCATACAGATTTAATATTAAGGATTCAATAACAACACACACAAAATTATTCTGAAATTATTGAAAATTAATTTACATATTATATAATTTTTCAGCAAGTTAAGTAAGCTATCCATAATGATAAAAAAAAGTTGCACTAGTTGTGAAAGATTTATTGTATAAAATTATTATTAATTATAAAGTTAAAAAACTTTCCTTAATGACCAATGAATGTATTATTTAATCATTAAATAATATTAATTTATTCGTAATATATTATTAAATAATCATTACTTTAATTTCTAAAATTAGAAAAGATAAAGAAAAGAATATGTTCGTTGATTAATTTTATTAATTTTGATAAGAAAAAATTAAATGTAAAAATATTAATCTTTTTAATTTGTTTTTCGTTCAATTCCTTATATTTTGCTATTTGCGGATGCACCTTTGTTAAAAGGAAGCTACATTGACGAAAGTGTTGGCCTTTTTCATCAACAACTACATTCACAATTCCTCATTGCATTGGCGAGACTAAGTCACAAGTTTACCTTTTGTCACACAGGCTACAAAGTTTTCAGTGCTGATATTCTATTATAAGCTACATGTTAACGTTGCTTCTCTCATAAATCGTAACATTTGGTTGCAAGTTATTGCAAACATTTTGCACATTGACTTCTGTTTTGTGGTTGTATGCTTCCAGCTACCAGCAAGTGCATGTACATCTGTTTCCCGTCTTAATTAAGGTAAAAAGGGTATTCTTGTATGTTAGCTTCTGTGTTTAACTTTGTTCCACTTAGAGTATGCATGCATATATATAAGTTTGCTTTTTAGAAGGGTATCTATGTACTTTAGTAAGATATAGGTGCTATCTTTTTTACTATTTAGAAGAATATTTAAAAGGGTTTCATGAATGTTTGTAACTGGTTTTGTTGTCACCAGGATAACCAAAAACATACTGCTCAGTTGAGGATATCATGTATCTTTCAAAGGGTTGTATATGTGAAGAATCTATTCTGTGCTTGTGCTTCTGCTGCTATTTCCTATTGGCTGCTGGTCTCATCACTGACCCCACTGAAGGTATACTCTTTTTTCATCCTCTTTTTTTAAAAAATAATTGCTTTTTTTTTTTTTACTAGTTGGCATTCTGTTCTCTTTTATGATTCTCTAGCATTTCTGGAAGTGGTAGGTTATTCTCTTCTGGGAAGGGCTTTCTGATAGATCTCATCTGTGTGTTTTCAAATGGACTTTTTGTTTCTTTGGCAGGATCCACAAATATGCCTGATATATGTATGTCTGCTATAAAATAGTAATATTCAGATTCACTAAAAAATTTCAATTATATAAAAAAGGAAAACTCCTTTATCGCAAAATATAATATGTGATTATAACAAAATATCTTATGCATGTGGATTTAGTTCCTCCAAGTGATTAGATATGTGCAAATTCAGAAAGTAATAATTAAAGAAGGCATTTCTTGTTGATTTAATACATTAAATTTACATGATACTTTAATATTTTTTTTATCACTGTAAGATTCTTTAACTTAAATCAACTGTACATTCATACTTTCTTTTTCCTCATCACATACGTATCTTTGCTTTAGGTTATAGGTTATACATTATGTTTTAAGTTTAATATATGAAGTATATATAGATTAAAATAAAATATTAATTATTTAAGATTATAAATTAAGGATGTGCTCACTCACGTAAAAAACATATTTTAAATTTAATTTTTATCAATTTCACTATTTGATTGACAATTTTTCATTAAATAGATCAAATTTATAAAGTAATTTAAATATCCATTTAAGAACATTTTACAAAATAAGAATTTAATAAATTTAACCATTAAGTTATGTGATGATATTAATAGAATGGCCATATATATACATACCAACTTTTACATAATTTAGAAAGTATTCCATACATTGAACTGATTAATATAAATATATATATATATATATATATATATATATATATATTAATTTAATAATTTAAAATATAAGTAAACATAAAAATATTTCAAATTATAGGAAAAATGCATAATTAATTTTAAGAAGAAGAAGAGCACATTAATCAGTTAAATTTTTTATGTTTACTTATATTTTAAAATTAAATTATTTCGTTTTAAAAATAAATGTTTTTATGTTATAAATTAAATGTTTACTTATACAGTTATACTCTACATTTTCCTGTTTACGTAAAATAAATGTTAAGAAAGACAAGCGTAATCTCAAAAAATGTGTAATGATGTTTTAACATGTAATTTCATTTGTATTATTATGCAGTTGACGCATTAAAAATCATAAAGGGAAGTTTGATTGATATTAATGGAAATTTGAGCAACTGGGATCGTGGAGATCCATGTACATCTAACTGGACAGGGGTTATGTGTTCTGATACAACATTGGTCGATGGCTATCTACATATTCGACAATTGTATGACTTCAATCTTTAACTTAAACACTTCTTTTGTAAAAGTCATGTTAACATGTATAAGTATCCATTTTCTTCGTCCATATTTTATTATGTGTTCCCTCTTGTCTTGTGTTGAAACAGATTCACAATAGTTGTTGTGATCCCAGACTTTTTTATTCAAAACTAGATTAGAGAAGTTGGTCTACTCAAAAGTTAACTGACTACAAGCTATAACTGCATCCTCACTCTATATGATATTTTCTCTGTAACTTGAACCACAATAATCTTTGTTTAACAAGCTAATCTTATTCGTGAACTATCTTTTAGTTTTGTAGTCAATACTATTACTAAATGCATTGCATAATAATCAAATATCAAGTAGGATACACAAGTAAGCTTTGGCATATTTGTTTGAGAACCTTTTGTTTTTGCCTGTAGGCATCTACTGAATATGAACTTGTCTGGAACTTTGGCACCAGAGATTGGCCGCTTATCTTATCTGGAAGTATTGTAAGGCTGTAGCTGCATCGATAAATTTCTAATGCAAACCTGTTACTAATGAACAATTTAAATTTGCAATTTCTAGATTCCACTTTTGCTAAAGAATATAGCAGATTTGATTCATTTAAATATTTTCATCCTATCTTCTAATAATGCTTTTAATTTGTCTCTACTTGAAAGGGATGTTATGTGGAATAACATAACTGGGAGTATACCCAAGGAAATTGGCTTTATCAATCCTTTGAAACTCTTGTAAGTTGAAATAAATTCTCCTTTTTGGCTCGTAAGGTTACCTTAGTAGTTCTGAGTCACTGAATCAAATCAGATTAGTGTTTTATAAATAAAATGAAGTTAAATTACTAGCTTCTGTAGGATAAAAAAATTCAAATTATTGCATAAAAAAAATGCCCTGTATGTTCGCATGAAGAGGTAAAATGTTTCTGCTTTGTTTCTCATTAAATGAATTTTTTGCAGACTCTTGAATGGAAATCAATTAACAGGTGAATTACCAGAAGAGCTTGGCTATCTTCCATTCCTGATAAGATTACAAATAGATCAGAACAATATCACAGGACCTATACCTTTATCATTTGCAAAACTGAACAGAACTGTACATTTGTAAGGTTCTTTATAAGGAATACTTCAGTTTAAAAAATACTTTACATGAAATTTTTTGTTTCTCTACCTGTTATTCTTGCTTGAGAAATGAAAGAAACAATTTTTTATTTTTTCCCCTAATGGTGCAGTCACATGAACAACAATTCACTCAGTGGGCAAATCCCACCCCAGCTTTCCAGCTTAGAAAGCCTTCTTCATCTGTAAGTTACGTATTGGACATGATGGCAGTTATTGACATATTTTTACGGATTCCATTTAAATACTTCTCAGTGAAGTCTATATCTTGTTGACAAAACGTATTTCTGGACTTGCAGTCTTCTTGACAACAACAACCTTACAGGATTTATCCCCTCTGACCTCTCTAAGATGCCAACCTTAAAAATTCTGTATGATTTATTATTCTGTGTTACATGTGTGTATACAGGTGTAGCTTTTGTAATGTCAACTAATTTAATAAATATTCCTTAACTTTATCATTAGATTTTAAAATATGTCTCAGATCTTCTTGTTCTTGCAGTCAACTTGATAACAACAACTTTAGTGGAAATAGCATTCCAAATTCTTTTGCCAACATGTCAAGATTGATAAAATTGTAAGTTCCTCGTATGATCCCATTTTTTTAAGTATGTTGACAGTACAAAGAATGGAGCTGGCTAGGAATCTTTATGACTTCATGTATATAGGAATTTCAGCTAAACACTGGCAATGAATTAAAAAATGAAGGTCCAAAATATAAAAAAAAAATATATACAATTAT
Organism: Psophocarpus tetragonolobus; assembly: GCA_037954015.1. NCBI lineage: Eukaryota > Viridiplantae > Streptophyta > Magnoliopsida > Fabales > Fabaceae > Psophocarpus > Psophocarpus tetragonolobus. The sequence continues at coordinate 36,207,198 of CM075695.1, forward strand.
GGGCATTGTTTCCTGGAAATGATATCTAGAAAACTGATGATCAGTCGGTCAATCACCAAAAATGAAAAAAGAGTGCCATGGACGTTAGACAAATAGTTTTTTCTGAATCAACTACTAACTAAATCTTATGTCTTGCTTTCTTCATCTTATATCAATGAGAAATTATCAGGATATATATGAGAGTGAACAAGGGTGTAGTCAGGGAGTCCATTAGAAGGGATTGGTTATAAATTATAATTAGGGGGAGAAAAGATTTGAGGGATTCTTTCTGAAAATTTGATAGTCTGTGCGAGAGGAAAAATCGTTTGTGAAGGGAAATCCTTGCTTGGAGGAGAGGCCATTGCTCTGTACTCTTTTTCGTTCAACCAATAATATCATTCTTCTCTTCTCGCTATTTTCTGTTCTTTGGTTCCTAACAGAAATGAATCATAGGCAATGATGCTCATATACTTCTAGAGTTATCTTAATCCAAATTGATTAGAAAACTTTTATTTCCTCTATTTTATTTTTTTTGGTGTATACCACATTGTCACTCCTTTATATTTCCCACCTGCATCACTTAAATAAAATTTCTTGTCAAAAACAATTTATTTGGTTTGGTGTGAAGAAATGGACAAAGTATAAGGTTGATTAAACATATGTTGTTATTGTTTAATTGGTCTAATCAGGAGTCTTAGGAACTGCAACCTGCAAGGACCAATTCCTGATTTAAGCACGATACCGCACCTTTCTTATCTGTAAGTTATCTCATTTGCATTCAACTCAGTTTATGCGTTGATTTTTAGGATTATAAGAGAATCCTGATATAATGAAGAGTGAGATGTACTTGTTAAAAAAATAGTACCTCTACTACTAGTCTTTCTACTAGTACTGACTGATTTTGTATATTCCAGTGACCTTGGTTTCAATCAGTTGAACGAATCAATTCCTACTAACAAGCTTTCAGACAATATCACGACCATGTAAGAATCTTTAATAGCTCAAATTAATATAATCTATTTATTTTGCATTGAATTATTTGGATTTTCAATGGATATATTTTCCTCTTGTGTTAGTATTTGCTTTGACAATCTTCAAAATATGATAACAATGATTTCGTATAATTTTATTGTTTGACCTCTGGAGCTGTTTGCAGTGACTTATCAAACAATAAGCTTATTGGAACTATTCCATCCTACTTTTCTGGTCTTCCACGTCTTCAGAAACTGTAAGTCGTATTCTTTTCTTGTTTCTTCATCCTTTCTTCTCTTACAACAGCCAGTACAGAAAACCATAAACCAAATGATATAAACTGTTTAAGAGTATATCACTTTAGATTACAAAGCATATTATATTGTATTCCCAATTAGTATTCGTTTATTTTAAATTTCTAATTATATATAAATGCCATAAAATCAACGAATTTTCAACACTTGTCTGTCCCTGACAGGTCAATTGCAAACAATTCATTGAGTGGCAGTGTTCCTTCTACCATTTGGCAGGACAGGATTTTAAATGGATCAGAAAGACTTCACTTGTAAGACATGAAAATAATAATTGCGTGATTTTCCTCACAGACCTGTACTTGGGAGCATGTGTATGTGTGTCCTTTTTTTTCTTTTTGGTACGAAAAGGTGGAGAGTAGGGAGCTGAATTAACTAATAGTACATGTGTGTGCGCTTTAAGATGCATATGGCTGTATATTCTAAAATGCACCATGATAGGAATAACTAGACTTAGTTTAGTTAGTTAAGCTGAGACAATTAGAATAAACTAATAAAGCATGTGTATTCTCTAAAGCTAATTCTAAGAATAGCCCTTACCTTACAAAAGCTAGGGTGGGAAAAACCATTGTGATGTCTTAGTGGTAAACTTGCATCTTAAATTTAAATAAGACTAGGGAACCAGGTTCGAACCTAGTATGAAATGACCATTTAGAGTTATAAGATTAGGTTAAAGCTAGAAAGATAAGCCAAAGGAGAGGCCACAAGGGAGGGGTCCCTTGATAACTCTTAGAAGCTCTCACAAAGGAGAATGGGGGATACTCAAAGGTAAGAACCTCACAACCAATATGATCTCTAAGATTAAATTCAAGTGTAAAAAATACAAGTAAGGGGAGGAACTCCTATTTATACATGTCCCAAATTAAATTCCTAATGCTCCTCAAAATTAAAATAAAGCAAAATTACATTTTATTAACTAAAGTCTCTAGCCTAATATTTTCACTCTCCATAGGAGGTGAAGTCTTCCTTTGTCTACAAGGGCTAGGTCTTCTTCAATCCTTCTAGCCATGGCCCTAGTAATAGGTCCTTGGCTAGGCATGGTCACATCATCTCCTCCCCCTTGGAGAGGATTTGACCTCAAATCGATGGGATCTTCATCATTTTCAGCACCTACAAATGAAGACAAATAAAAAACATTAAAACTAGTGCTTACCCCATAATCCTCAGGCAGATCTAAAACATAGGCATTATTACCGATATGCTCAAGGATTCGGAAAGGACCATCTCCTCTAGGGCTAAGTTTGGACTTCTTTTGAGAAGGAAAACTATCCTTTCTCAAGTAAATCCATACTCATTTGCCCTTTTCAAAGATGACCTCTTTCCTCCTCCTATTGGCGAAAGTAGCATCTCTCAAAGATTGACACTCTATGTTAATTTTAACCCTCTTATGTAATTGCTTTACAAAAATGACTTTTGCCTCTCATTCTTTATGCACAACAACAGAAAGAGGAAGAGGTAAAAGATCTAGAGGAGTATGAAGATTAAAGTCATAGACCACCTCAAATGGAGAATGCTTGGTGGTTCTGTGAACCACCCGGTTATAAGCAAATTCAATATGGGGAAGATACTCATCCCAAGACTTATGGTTGCCTTTAAGGAGACCCCTCAACATAATGGATAAAAGATCTATTCACCACTTCTTTTTTTCCATCAGTTTGAGGGTGACAGGTAGTGGAAAAAAAAAGTTTAGTTCCCAGCTTAGTCCAAAGAGTTTTCCAAAAATGGCTAAGGAACTTCACATCCCTATCTGACATTATTGAAGAAGGTATGTCACGCAATCAGACAACATCTTTAAAGAAAAGTCTTGCAATGTTGCTCGTATTATCCACTTTGTGGCAGGGAATAAAATGGACCATTTTTTAAAATCGGTCCACCACAACAAATATGGAGTCTGCACCTCGTTGGGTTCTTGGAAGCTCAAGGATAAAATCCATGCTAATATCCTCCCAAGGAGCAGGTAAAGGTGTGTATAGTCCATGAGGCATTACTTTAGACTTTGCTTGCAAGCAAGCTATACATCTAGAGTAATGTCTATGGACATCTCTACGCATATGGGGCCAAAAGAATTTCTCTTGTAAAAGCAGGAGGGTTTTTGAAATCCCAAAATGCCCCATGAGCTCACCTTCATGGCTCTCTTTTGTGAGTAAGTTCCTAATTGATCCTTGGGGTATACAAAGTTTACCCCCTTTGTAGAGATACCCCTCACTGATGAAGTACCCATCATGGGCCTTTAATGCGAATGCAGATGCAGAGGCAGCAAAGATGGGGCAAAAATCCTTGTTAGAAGGATACATAGCCCGAATGTCATCAAATCCTAAGATTTTTGTACTCAAGGATGAATAAAGGGCATGATGCCTAGAAAGAGCATCAGCCACCACATTTTGTTTTCCTTCTTGTACTTGATGACATAAGGGAAGGATTCAAAATATTCCACCCACGTTGCATGCCTTTTGTTCAATTTACCTTGACCCCTCAAATATTTCAGTGACTCATGGTCACTATGAATGAAAAACTCCTTGGGAGCAAGGTAGTGCTCCCAAGTTTGAAGGGCCCTAATTAGAGCATAAAACTCCTTATCATAGGTGGGGTAGTTGAGGGGGGCACCATTGAGTTTTTCACTAAAATATGCAATGAGGTGCCCTCCTTGCAACAACACAACTCTCACACCTACAGCAGAGGCATTACATTCAAGTTCAAATGTTTTAGAAAAGTCAGCTAATGCCAATACTGGTGCATCGGTCAGTTTATGCATAATTAGTTGAAAGGCTTTCTCTTGTTGCTTACCCCAAAGGAAAAGAACTTCCTTTTTCACCAAATCATTTATTGGTGCGAAGAGCATGGAAAAGTTAGGCACAAAGTGCTTATAAAATCCAGCGAAACCATGAAAGCTTTTTATCTCTGTCACACTTTTTGGGGTGGGCTATTCTTGAATAGCTTTTATCTTTTCAGGGTCAACATGAACCCCTTTTGTGCTAACTACAAAACCTAGGAAAACTACACTATCTACACAAAATGTGCATTTTTCTAAGTTACCAAAAAGATGATTACTCCTAAGAACAGAAAAAACATGCCTTAGATGTCCTAAATGATCATCTAGGTTCCTAGAGTAAACTAAAATGTCATCAAAGTAAACTACACAAAATTTACCAAGGCAATCCCTTAGTACATGATTCATTAAGCGCATGAATATGCTTGGGGCATTGTAAAGGGCATAACCAACCACTCATAAAAACCAAATTTAGTCTTAAAAGCAGTTTTCCACTCATCACCCTCTTTGATCCTTATTTGGTGGTAACCACTTCTAAAATCTATTTTTGAAAATATTTTTGCCCCATGCAATTCATCCAACATGTCATCAAGACAGGGGATTGGGTGTCTATATTTGATGGTGATGTTGTTGATTACACGACAATTAACACACATCCTCCATTGGCCATTCTTCTTGGGCACCAACAAGACTGGCACAACACAAAGGCTTAGGCTCTTTTGAACTCAACCCTTCTCCAACATTTCATTCACTTGAGACTCAATCTCTTGGGTCTCCATGGGGTTGGTCCTATAGGCAGGTCTATTAGGTAGACTTGCGTCAGACACCAAATCAATTTGATGTTTTATACCCCTAATGGGAGGAAGTCCTTTCAGAACCCCATTAGGGAATATATAATCAAATTCCTTTAAAATATCTTGAACCCCTTGAGGAAGGTGCTCATGTGCATAGGCTGTGGTAGTGCTCTTAGTAGAAGAATGCAGAATGGGAGAAGGATTTGATGCCTCTTTGCAAAAGAGGAGATAAAAGGACTTGTTAGTCAAATAAGCTTCTTTTAAATCACGTTTAGTAGCAAATAGACTTCTTTTACTAATATTCCCTTTGGAAGGGGTATCACCTTCTGACTCTCTTTCTTTACCCCTTTCAAGCTTTAAGGGTGAAGCTTGTTGTGTTTTTTTTTCCTCAACTCTTTTCTTTTTCATATCAAATTGATCCTCAGCCACTTGAGAAAGTGACAAAGGATACAATTTGAAGCACTTTTCATTATGGGTGAGGGTTATTTGGTTGGAGTGACCATGGTGAATGGCTTTCTTGTCAAATTGTTATGGTCTCCCCAACAGGATATGGTCAGCCTCCATAGGAACTATGTCACAAAGAATCTCATCATTATAAAATCCTATGGAAATTGGAACTATAACTTGTTCATTGACTACCGTCTCCCCTTGCTCATTGAGCCATTGCAATTTGTAAGGTTTAGGATGAGGCATAGTAGTCAAGGCTAGTTTTTCAACCAACCTAGAGCTACAACAGGAGCCACTATCAACAAGAAGAGAACATACTTTATCATTTACTTTACATCTTGTATGGAAGATGTTCTCTTTTTGTGACTGGCCAAGCTCTAAAGGTTGGCTTCCAAGAAGCCTTTGAACCATAAGGAGGTCTCCCTCATAAGGAAAAGCTTCCTCACACTCTTGTTCAAAAGTATGTTCCCATTCTTCCTCACTCTCACTAGAGGAGGAAGATGAACTATTCTCACTACAAATGTCTTGTCCCCTCATGATCATGGTTTTCTTGTTAGGGCATTGAGAGGCAATATGGTCTCTCCCAAGACATTTGAAGCATTTGATACTACTTTGCCTCTCAGTAGGCTTAGTAGTAAGGGGTTTTCTCTCTACATGAGGTGTTTTTGTATGTTTAAAGTGTTTGGGTTCCTCTTTGGGAAAACCCTTGAAAAAGTTCCCCTTAATTTGGTCTTTCTTTGCGTAAGAGGGAGAATTTTTTTTCAAGCTTTTTCTCTTGAGTTGATTCTTAGATCTTACACAAAGTTATACCAACTCATCAAGGTTTGAGTATGAAAGAAGTTCTACCTTATCTCTAATGTCAGAGCTTAATCCACACAAAAACCTAGCAAGGGTGGCATTGGGTTCCTCAATGATATTAGCCCTTAGTATGAGAAGCTCCATCTTTTGTCTATACTCCTCAATACTTAGGTTATGTTGCCTAAGTCTTTGGAGTCTATCCAAAAGATCCCTCTCATAATATGAAAGAATGCGCCTTCTTCACAAACAAGTTTTTAAATCATTCCAGTAGCGAATGTCAGGCATTTGTTTACAGGCCCTATCCTTGACTAACCCATCCCACCAATGCAAACCAGGACCTTGAAAACTAAGGGAGGCCAAAGGTACTTTCCTTTCTTCCCTTATTTCATAGCATCGGAAGAGTTGTTCCACTTTGACTTCCCAATCTAGGTAAGTTTCAACATCTTCCCTACCATGAAAATAGGGTAGGTCTACCTTTGGCTCCCTAGCATGATTTGTGTTCTCTTGAGGAGAATGATGAATGGGAGTGATGCTATGTTGATTTCTATAGTATTCTTCTTCACTAGAGCTAAAATGCCTAGATGGGGATCTTATGAGAATTCCTTTCTTTTTTCCATCACTCTTCCTCCCATCTCTCCTCTTACTTTCTTCTCCTCTCCTTCTCTCTTTTTCCTTTTTTTCTTTTGCTTTCTAGTTCTTTCCTTTTTCTCTTTTCTTCATCCTCTCTTCTCTCTCTTTGCCTTCTCTCTTCTCGCTCTTTTTTCTCTTTTCTCATTTCCAACATCTCTTTTTTTAACTTTTCCTTCTCTTTTTGTTTTTCCTTTTCTTTTATTTCTTTGTTTCTCTTTTTTTCGTCCCTCGTTTGTTGTTCTTTAGCCATTCATTCCCTAAATTCTAAGTTAAGGTTTTCAAGAGTGTCTCCCTTAGAAGGTTTTCTTTGGTTGACACTCTTACTTGATGAACTATGTGCACTAGAATATGTGTGGGAAGTCATGGTGCTTGGATGCTAAAAACTAAAAGGTAGACCAAAAACTTTTTTTTTTCAAGCAAGACTCCTCTCTTTTTTTGTTTTCTCACCTAAGGTGGCTTGATGAGTCTTTGGAACTCTTAGCCTCTACACATTTTTTCAAAATAAAATAAAATAAAATAAAAGTGCAAGAATGTAAAAGAGAAAGGGTTCTAATCGTGCTCCTAAGGTGTTGAAGAAAGTGTACCACTTCTCCCTTCTTCACCTAATTAATGAGGAACTAAGCTAAAATTAACTAAAATTATTACAAACCAAGGGAGGGCCTTAAGGGCACTCAAACTCCCAATCTAAAATTAAGTTTACATAATACAAAGAATAAAAAATAAAACAAAGTATTCACTCCAAGCTTGTTGGTGTTTGGCTCGTTTTGATCAAGCCCCTTTGAGTTGCATCAACCCACCCCAAGAATGCTACCCTTGTTTCCTCTTGTTTGGACTTGCCAAAATCTTGTGTATGACACCTTTCCCAAGCTTTCCTTACCAAGGCCAAATACAACACAAGACAAAAAAAAATGAATAACAAAACAAGGTTCACAAATCCAAGTAGATAGATTAAATAATGACAAACTCAAATAAGTAAATAAGACAAGCAAGAAAACATAAGGCTCACAAAGGAAGGTAGCACACAAATAACTTTTCTAGATTAGCTCTAAGAGTGGAGATGAAAAAAGACTGAAACAAAAAAATGAAACCAATAGTTGCACACTTAATAAAATTTAAGTGACCAAAAGCTAAAAAGCTTACTCAAGTAATTTTTTTTTAATTCCTCATATCAAATGTTTCTACTATTAGGTACAAAACTTCAAAATTGTCTTTCTTTTGAGTTCTTTATCTTCTTTTTTTTAACTTGAACTTTTTCTAATATATTTTTTTTAACTTTTTCTAATCATGTTGCTGCACCTAATAGCTTGTTGAATTGAAATTTTAATGAGGATGCTTGAAATAATAACGTTTGAGTGAATAAGCACAAAGTAAGGTCACATAATTTTCAAGCAATGCATGCAACTAAAGGAAAAACAACTTAGTAGTTTCAAATACCACTGAACTAATGGTGCTTAAGAAATGATTTAAGGCTGATTTTGAAGTAAATTGATTGCTTAAATTACTAACACAGTTCGCCCAAGTTAAAATTCCATAAAGAGGCACCAATAGTAAAGGTAAACCAAGTGAAAAGCTACTAATAATTCAACATAATACAAGAAGCATATAAAGATTGAATTGAGCAAATATTTAAGAACAACAAAGAGATTACTATGCTTGAACTAAAAGCATAAAAGACTTAAGAGACTCAACAAGAGGTTCACCTCTTAGGAGCTCAATTCAAAATGTTTTTTAAGGCTTTTTGTAAAATTTTTAAGAGGCTAAAACCTAAGGAATTTAAATGAGACAAAATAGGAAACTAACATGACTAGTATTTGACAAAACACAAGATTAAGAAAAAAATAACACACCTAAAAAATAGAGCAAAAATTTCAGCAAGAGACTCAAAACAAAAGGCACAACAAAGTGGTCAAAGTTGATCACCACAATGGTGTGGAAAAATCCTCAACCATGTGGGTTTAATGGTCACAACTTCTTAGACACACTTTAACATAAAGAACCAAGGGAAAACTAAGCAACTTGAACACAGAAATAAGATGCAAAGAAAGGGACAAATAAAATTGCATCAAATTAAATGGAACATAGGCGCACAGATAGGAAACAAAAAGCGCATATAATAACAAGAATAAAAAGTTATACTACTAGATAATAAAGGAAATAAATATGACAAAAAATGAAGGACTTTAAAATAAAGAGAGCAAAGAGATAAACAAAAAAAAAACAAGTAAAATTTTTTGAGAAAGAACGTGACCTTTAGAAAGTGACTCTAGATACCACTTGATGTGATCTTTGATGATCACTTGCCTAAAGGATCCTTTCAAAGGTCACTTAGAAGGGAAATGGATTTATGGAGAGAAAAGGAATAGGGTGAGGTGCCACAAATACTAGGTTTGATAAGCCAAAGGGGAGAGGCCACAAGGGAGGGGTCCCTTAATAACTCTTAGAAGCTCTCACAAAGGAGAATGGGGGACACTCAAAGGTAAGAACCTCACAACTAATATGATCTCTAGGATTAAATTCAAGTGTAAAAAATACAAGTAAGGGGAGGAGCTCCTATTATACATGTCCCAAATTAAATTCCTAATGCTCCTCAAAATTAAAATAAAGGAAAATTACATTTTATTAACTAAAGTCCCTAGCCTAATATCTTTACTCTCCACAGGAGGTGAAGTCTTCCTTTGTCTATAAGGGTTAGGTCTTCTCCAATCCTTCTAGTCATGATCCTAGTGATAGGTCCTTAACTAGGCATGGTCACATCAGTGTGTTACTAAAATTAAAAATTTTAAGAAAACATGGTGGGTTGTCAGCCAGCCCGAACCACCAAACTCGCGGGTTGGGTAGACCGGGCTACAAAAGATAACCTATTTTGTGAAACCATAATTTTTTCAACCCGGGCCCAACCCATGGTGAATCGAGCTAGTCCACCAGACCAGTCCCATCTTGACACTACTAATAGTGATGTGAAACATGCACTGTGAGTTGTGATGAGACCAAAGTGAAGGTCACAACTTTATAGAATATGTGATTCTGCAAATTATTTTTTTCAATTTAAGTGCAAGGGCAAGGTAGGAGACTAAACTCACCCAGCTTAACTGGCATGCCTAATGACCCACAGTCTTTCCCACCTTCCTCTTCTTTTAACTAATTCATTCACCTTTTATCTCTTCAATTAAAGAGTTAGTCATTTAAGTTAAGAGAGTAAGAAGAAATTAATTAGATATGTTGCATATAAAAACCAATGGTTGAGAGGAGTACACGTAGTATGTTAGTATTATATAGCTAGAAGATTCGTCTAAGTCTTGAATATCCATGGAATCTACTATTATTTGCGCGTTTAAAATATTCTAATTATTTGCAATTTTTAATTTGATATCCATTTTTTTAGAAGTTTAATAGGATACCATAATTTTTAAAAATATAGTAGTATTACTCATTTTTTTATCGGCAGGAATATTACTCATTCTATCCAAAGGGATTCTATCCAAAGGATACGTCGAAGCTAATAAAATGAACTACATTGTTACACTTTTAAAAATTAGAATATTTAACTGAACTTTTTAATTAATCGGATATCAAATTGAATAACTGTAAATAATTAGGGTACCAAGGGCTAACAAGGTAAAGACATATTACCATTATAAAGAGAAAAATCATATACAATTTCTTCTAGTCATATAAGTTAAAATTAAAGTAACTAAGAAAAACTACATATATGATGAATACACTAGCGAGTAGCACTACCGGTAATAGCTAGCCCCTGAAAGAAAAATTAGGTGGGTATAAAATAAAATTGTTTTTAAGACATTTTTTATTGAACTTGATATAATAGATAAAAAGAGTCATAATTATAATTAAATAAATAATAACATTAAATAAGATTAGATTAATTGGATTAGCTTATATATATGAGTTTAAAGGAAATATTATTTTGTTTAACTCGTGAGAGGCAAATGGTACGTATAAACCTAATTGCAAAGGAAACATATAATCCGAATTTCTTTGGAAATGTAAGGTCTGACAAATAAGATAAATAAGAAAATGAGACTTGGAATGTTTTCATAGTTAACATTGCTTAACTTATTTGGAGAGAATGAATTACATTACTGCATTTTCAAAAATTAGGGAATACAGACACCTGATTGAACTTTTTAAAAATCGAATACAGGATACTAATGAGGGAATAAAAAAGATCACATACTTCATCTGATAAAGGATTTAACCAAGTTAATGGAATGGACTATATTGGTACACTTTCACAAGTCAGGGTACCCAATTGAATTTTTTAAAAAATCGGGTACCAAATTAAATAACAGCATATAATTGGGATACCAATAAGGTAACTAAGCATTCTTTTTATAGATTAAGTTCATGGTATATTGTACCCACCCTGGGATAAGATTTCGAACTAGGCTTCATAAATGATGATTCATACTGACAAATTTGATCCAGTTCTATGACATAATTTTATTCTTACGTGGGTTTTGTTTTATCTTCTGCATAGGTGCAGCTGAATTTTGTTTTTCTGATAATTTCAACATGGGTTTATGATATTGCAGGGACATGCAAAATAATCAACTTACTATCATATCAGGCAGTACAACTCTTCCTCCAAATGTCACACTCTGGTATGCTTCTGAACTTATATTTTAAAAACATAGGCTTCACAAGTCACTTGCTCATTCTCTGGGCACCTTATTTGGCTTTATTGTTGCTTTGTTCTCATTCTAAGTCCTGACCTATCACGTATTCCTTGTTCAAAATTATTACATTGAACACTACACGCCATTTATATAATATTAGAAAGTTACTCTTTTTCAGGCTTGGGGGAAATCCAATGTGCTCAAATAATAACACCTTAGTTCAGTTCTGTGGACCTGAAAGTGACAGTAGCTTCAATGATAACTTCACTGTTAGCTGTCCCAGTCAAGCATGCCCCCCTCCTTATGAATACACTGTGGACTGTTTCTGTGCTGCTCCATTGGTTGTTAATTATCGACTAAAAAGTCCAGCCTTTTCAGATTTCCGCAGATATATGAATGCATTTCAGAGCATGATGTCAAAGGGACTCAAAATACATATTAACCAGTTCTATATTGACAGTTTTGCTTGGGAAGATGGCCCTCGGTTGGGAATGAACTTGAAGCTTTTTCCTATATATGTTGATAATAGAAGCTCTCATGTTTTCAATACAAGTGAGGTTCTTAGGATCAGAAACTCGTTCATAGACTTTGATCTTCCAACTAATGACTTGTTCGGACCTTTTGAACTTCTAAACTTCATTCTCCTTGATCCTTACAGAGATGGTAAGTCACAGAAGCTTCTTATGATCATTTAGTGTTTAGTGGAAGTTGGACACTAAACAATATAACCTCAGTTGAATTGTCTTTAGGTGCTTAATCAGTATTACTGTAGCAATTTTAAATTTTATTCTTATTAATGTAATTGATTGTATCACATTTTCTGTAATTGAGCTAGTAGTTACATAAATTATGCTTCTCACATGTCAAAGTTTGGAAAAAATTATGAAACTAAAGCTTCACTTTAATTCTAGTGCTATTTGGTATGTGCTTGCTCTGAAACTGTGCACACATGTCATTTTGTCAGTATTTATCTGCATATGACATTCTTGGAAATTTGCCATCTGTTTGAGTACTCATCAAATTCAAAGTTAACATTCATTTTGTCGTTCTAATTCTTTAGAGATACTGTACCAAAATGAAACTTTTTTGTTGTGATAACTCAGCATTGGACAATTGATGCAATGCCTTTTTCATGATTATATTCCGTTACTGTCAAGTTAAGACTTTAAACAAAGCCAATTAAAATTGCAAAGTTAATGCCTCTAGAACACATAAATGAATATGCTGCTTCACAGTATGAGCCATACCCCTCTTCTATGTATAGAAAATCATATTTTCGAACTGTTTTACGGTTAATCTCATACTGATTATATTGCCACAGTGATTACTACCTCTCCAAGTTCAAGGTTAAGCAAAGGTGCACTGGCTGGAATAGTCTTAGGGGCAATTGCCGTTGTGGTTACATTATCTGCAATTGTTACTATTCTTATAACGAGAATATGCTTAAGAGATTATCGTACACCTTCCAAACGACCGAAAAGTGAGTACCTTAATGAATAACCTAGCATATTATTGTTTCTTCTCTTTGACTTGTCTTCAATGCTCTGGCTCTGTCACAATCGGAAGTCTAGATGTTACTACACATATTGGGATTGTCTGTGGCTCTGGCTCTGTCACAATCTGGCTCTTTGACTTGTTTCTTCTCTTTGACTTGTCTTCAATTTTACTTTGAGTGAACCATACTCTAGATTTAATTATCTGCTATTCAGATCGATTAGTCTTTTGGGATTGTTCCTGTTGGATGTTGACTTGGATATTCATGTTCTCAAGAATGCTACATTAATAAATTGATCCCCTGAAAGAATTGCAAGAAGCATATTGGGCCACCTTTTATACTGAAACCTTTTGTTTCACATTTATGTACCTCGGATTTTTCCCATTGTCTTTTATAGAAAGATACTTTAAAAAGAACTAGCGTGACTGGAGATTCCTCACTATACAAAGGCATGAGGGAGGATTATGGTATGCAATCTTATACAAAGTGGCTGTTTCCGGTTTTGAACTCATGACTAACAGGTTATCAAGACACAACTTTACGGCTGTGTCAAGACTCACCCTCTACAGAAAGATACTTTATTAGAGAGAAAAAAGAGAGTATGTACAGTTGTGGATCCATAAGAGATGTCCAAAATTAAAAATTTTAGTTACAATAACGAGCATGGAAAACCCTAGGCAATGTTTCCTATAGTCTCTCAGCACATATAAAATAGCAACATATTCAAAACAGCCATGAACACCAAAGATAAGATAACCCTATTCCATTCCTAGTTTAGGGGAAAAGAACCCTAAAGATGTGAACATTCTACTCCAAGGATTACATTAAGCCTCTTGTTTTATTTCCTTTTGGTATTCAATAGCATTATTACTCAAAGGAAAATTTTCTGTTGCTTATCAAGGAGTGAAAAAAGGTTCAAAGATTTGTGCTGTACATCTATGAGTCTGCTAGATTTAGCTTACACTTTCCGGTAAATTTGCTTTTTCCTAAATTTGTGTCATGCAATTTTAAAAATTACCCACTTTCAGTTAAATTTTACTGTCTTCCTATTCTGTATTTGGAGGTTGGATTGAAAAAATTATTACTATGAATTTACTGATACTAACCATATCTGTTTTGTTGTTAACTTGTCAAGAATGAGCTGATCAAGATATTTCTTAAACATAGGCTTCTATTTGTTTCACAGCATCTAGGGTCTCAATAAAAATTGAAGGTATAAGGTCATTTGATTATGAAGAAATGGCTGTAGCTACAAACAATTTTCACGAGTCTACACAAATTGGAAAAGGGGGGTATGGGAGGGTTTATAAAGGTCTTCTTTCTGATGGCACTGTTGTTGCTATTAAACGTGCACAGGATGGTTCAATGCAAGGTGAGAAGGAGTTCCTTACTGAGATAGAGTTGCTATCAAGACTACATCACCGCAACCTTGTGTCTCTAATTGGATACTGTGATGAAAAGGGTGAACAGGTAACTTTTGTTTTAAAGTTCAGAAATTTAAACTCAACAACATTTGTTGTAGTAAAATGTCTAGTTTCCTTTGATTATTTATTTATTATTTGGAAGTTTAAATTTCCATAAGTCCAATTAGCTTGCTGTCTCGTGTTGTTTCCTTGAGGATATGGTTGGTACCAAAAATAGAAAGTTGATTACAAGTTTACAACTGATATTAAAAACGTTTCTTATAAAAAAGAATGTAAATGCATAAAACAGATATCCTTTAAATCTTATTTCCTTCTGCGACTAGTTTATTTTTCCATTTGATCTATGGCTTTTGGATTGCAGATGTTGGTTTATGAATACATGCCAAATGGAACGCTAAGGGATCACCTTTACGGTAAATCGTGAGCTCTTATATCTAATTTTCCGTATTGTCTATTAACTTATTATAGGGGTCCATAACATTTTGTCACTGACATGAAACAACCAATGTTTTGCCAGTGTAAGTTTTCCTTGCTCTTTCTTTTCCCAATTTGAAGTAGAAAGAGACTTGAATTATTTTAACTTATAATAGAAAAAGCATGTGTTTCTATGTTGCCTCTTTGAACTCTGTCCTTAATGTTTTATATGACAGCTTATTCAGAAAAACATCTTAGTTTTTCCATGAGGTTGAAGATTGCTCTAGGCTCAGCTCAAGGTATTCTGTATCTACACAGTGAAGTAGATCCTCCAATATTTCACCGAGATATCAAGACCAGCAATATATTATTGGACTCCAAGTTCACAGCAAAAGTTGCTGATTTTGGACTTTCACGACTTGCCCCAGTTCCAGATGCCCAAGGCAACATACACGGTCACATATCTACTGCAGCAAAGGGGACCCCAGTAAGGCTTTCATGACTGGATTTATTTTTGCTAAATAGAGCATATGTACGTTCAAGATCAAATTAGAAAGTTCCAGACACCATTTTACATCATTTAAAAAGAATGTAGAATAATCCATTAATACACAAGATTCTACAATGTCTCCAAAGTCCAAACCTTTTCCAGCTATTCCAATTAGTAGTCTCAACTTTTCTGTGTGTAATTTTTTTCGTGGCAAAAGAGAATTGTCGACTGAGGATTTGTTTTGATAATCAAATTAGTCATGATAGTAAAACAATTCCATCAAGTCATGATTCTATATTTTACCTTAAGCTATCTATTTCTCAAAACAACCTTAAAGACCGGAAAGATAAAACACTTTTTTCACCAGATTTTAAGGGTTACATTCCTCTTAGAGTAGGTATTTACAGAAACCACTAATTTTTATCTACTTTTGTTTTATCACTAGTCTACTAATACTTTGCAGTTCATAATATGCTCTATACTATTAGGAAGTCTCACATGTCTCTCTGAATTCTTAAGGTTCAACTTATATACTTGTTGTATAACTTAATCCCAATAGGTTTTAAGATGAAATCTAACATATAATTTCAAAACATTTGACTTTTCTATTTATGAACACGAAATAGAAAAAGCATCTAAATAATTGAGATGGTCTTTATGCATGAAAAAATTTAATCTCCGTTGCTTTCACTGTTTTAAACATGCAGGGTTATATTGATCCAGAGTACTTCCTAACTCACAGATTGACTGACAAGAGTGATGTTTATAGTCTGGGTGTTGTATTTCTGGAACTTATGACTGGGAGGCCACCAATCTTTCATGGGGAAAATATTATTAGACAGGTATCGATTGGTTTCTCTTCTTAATTCTATTTTATAATTTCATTTCTATACTTTTCAGAAATATCATGTATGGAAAAAAAAGTCTGCCTTTATTTTTGCCGCGTCGTACACTTTACCTTCATACAGTCCACGCGTTCAACTTGTTTTTCCTGTTGAACCCATCATTATTCTCATCCATTTACTTTCTAAACAATGCTTGTAGCTGTCCCGTTCAACCATTATCCTATTAGTCAAACGTTTTGATCTAGCTGATTTCATATGTTTAAAGAGAGAACTATTGAGCATTGGGTCAACGATCGATCTGCACCCTTGATCTCTAATTTATAGCTTGATTACAATCAATAAATGTAGTAATCAAGGGATAATTAAGTTTTGTTTAGAAGCTAAGCTGCAGCCCGGTTTTCACTGGCTAACTTATAGCCTATCACAGTTATGCAACATAATTATACTATTGTTGGAGCTCAAATGTGACGATAAAAGTCTCGCATTGATAACAAATGGTGAAGTTAAACACTATATAAATAAGACCAATAAACTTATTATCACCGTAAGGTTCTGATTGAAGTTAGTGTCAAATACTTACATGATATGTGCTCATGGCCCTATTGGTAAAAGATCTCCGAGTTTAATCCCCCATGAAGGAGGAAGATCCAATAAAACTATATTCTAATTTCTGAAGTAAATTTGATATTTAATAATCTAATGTCATATTAGTTCCTTAACCATTTCTCATCTGTAACATGAATATAAATCTTTTTTTATCTATGACATATTTTTAAATCCTTTTCAGGTTAATATGGCATACGAATCTGGTGACTTGTTTTCAGTTATTGATAAAAATATTGGCTCTTATTCTTCAGAATATGCGGAGAAATTTTTTACTTTGGCCTTAAAGTGTTGCAAAGATGCACCAGATGAGCGGCCTAAAATGGCACAAGTGGCTAGAGAGCTTGAAAACATCTGTTCAATGTTACCCGAGACTGACACTGTGGAAGAATATGTTACAAGTGATTCTAGAAGAATATTCAATTCACAGCCTTCATCATCTAACACCAGGACTCCTTTTGTTTCAGCAGGCGTGTCAGGTAGTGACCTTGTAAGTGGAAAGATACCAACCATTAGGCCAAGATAGAAGTAGATCACAATCAGCTTTAATAAATGTAGTTGTTCTAATCTGAAAATGTCAATTCCCTATGAATTGAGCAATGAACCACCACATGTACTATTTTTTCAGTTTTATTTTGTTTATATTTTTCTGTAATACCTAGTTTAAGGTTAATTGACAGGGAACTGGTTTGTAACTTATACATTGATCTTCTTGTTGTTCACCCTTCTATTTATCTGTTTACAATGTGTAATGGCGGAAACATCTATAGGCAGTGACATGGCTACATCAACTACTTGAATTTTCTTCTTCAATTGCCACTTCATCATTTTGCTGATGCGCTTATCTTTCGAGAGACTTTCATGGCTAAAATTGATCCCTGCCTTCCCTTCATGAGTTCATGTTCCAACCCTCCTACTCCCTTGTTTAACATATAAAGATTTTTGGATACATTGTAGACAACATCATGAAGTGAACCTCTTAGGATGCAACTCTTATGTTGTATAGTGGTTCCAAAATTTTGTGTGTTTTGTTTTAGTTACCACAGATAACTAACTTAACTAACTTGGTGTTAGTTAAGTTAGTTGTTACATCCTGCATACTTTAAATAGCTGTGTTATTTTGTTTGTTGTTGTGGCTGTGATTACTCTAGATTGAAAGAATTTTATCCAATTCAATCCTTACTTCTCAAGTTTAGTTCTTGAGAATTGTTTTACCACTTTTCTTCCTATTCTCTCCCTGCTGCAATTTCTTTCTTGACTGTTTTAGGATGAAGTTGCAGTGAGTCTGCAACTCTAATTGTTCATACTCGAACCAACATCTTATATGGAAAACCTGCAAACCCTCATTCAACGCAATTTTTGCTTGCACATGAAAAATAGGTAATCATCCTCAATTAGACTTTTTGAAAAATCACCAAGTTGCGCACTCTCTAGTCTACTAATGCAACTTTAGCCAATGCCACAATGCACCTTGTGCATCCTTAAAAGCAGCATATTTTCTAGTTACGAGCAAATCTATATCATCAAATAGCGACATAGCATATTTAATCCAACTTCTTAATGTTATATATCTGATTCAATTTCTTAACACCATATGGCATATGCGCTAAGTTCTTCCTTATACAAACAACAAAGAAGGATGAAAGAAAGTAAAATAAATTACCCAATTTGTGAACAATAAAGTGTAAACAAAAGTTTCAATAAAATGACAGCATAGTGACCATGGGACATGAGAGTGTTTGCTTTTCTTATATGAATGTTCGTGAGGTTTGAAGTTTATAGTTGAATGTTTTTAACAAGTTTGAAATAAAATCTACTATAAAATTTTTATCCAATGTAAAAACTACTCTACAACTATTTTAAGTTGCTTCAATTTACAGAATTAGTTCTAAACTCAATCAATGATGAATTCATTCTACATGAAACCAAACATGTTAAAATTTGTTCAAAATTAGTTTTGAGTTCATAATTAATTTTCAAACACAACCAAATGAACCATCGTTCATTTTCACCACCAATTCTTCAATAAGATTTCTCACTTATATTGACCACCGCCTCCTTTAACATTACAGTATTTTTAATTTTTTCCACCCTAAACAAAATGTTCTATTTAAACAAAATCAATAAGAACTTTAAATTAACTAAAAATTTAAAAATATATAATTTATCTAAAAATAACTAACACATATACTATCTTACTAGTTTATAAAGAATTTTTAATGTATAGCATGGAATAACATTCAAGTTTATTTTATAACAAATTAAATATTCATTTTCTCCACCATTACTTTAATAAATTTCTCACATACGGCCTCATTTATTTCAATTTTTAAATAAAGTCTTTTATTTTTAATCAAATAACAAGAATTTTTAAATTATATATATAATTGTCATACCCACTTATTGAGCAATCAACACCTTTAACAAGGGAAAAGAGAAAATGGATCCAAAATTTTAAAACAATGCATTTGGCAAAAAAAATGGAACTAAATTAACTCATTTTCAAAATATTTTTTACATTGATATTCAAAACTACAAAAAAAATAATATATATTTGTGAATTTAATAATGACCGTTCCTAGATTTTTGACAAAACCTTTCCTGTTGGTACCACCACCAGAGTTGAAATCAATGTTATAAAAACCCTAGGGTTATCGACCCAATAGAGATTGGTCAGACACTGGATCACTGGTTGCTTTTTAAAAAATAGTGGTTTTTAAATATTTCATCAATGTTTTGTAAAAGCAGTTACCATTAATCCACAACATAAAAAAATTGTCTACTACCACAATGTACTCCACCCGTCTTAAATGTACACATATTTCCATTTTCTATAACAACTTTTTACCATTCATTAGCTTCAAGACTATGCTTTCTTTCTGAACAACTTCCGAGCTGGTTTTTTTCTAGCCTTCTGTGACACGCATTTGCTTGCTTCTTCAACTAGTTCAACTTTCTCCAACTTGCTCTCAGAGTCCTGAACAAACCCATTCTTTTGCATTTTTCCATGAGAAAATTTAGTTTTCTTAGTTGGATTTACCCCCTGTCGTTTGACTTCATTATCAATGCTGCTATCTGGTAGATGCTCCTGAGAACTGTCTGATTTAGCAGCCAGGTTTGGCTTTTTTGCCTTGGATTCTGATTCAAGATTACAAGCAGCTTTTGGTGATTTGGTTTCACGCATATTTCCTTCTTCCTCTAAAATTTCCTTTCCCTTTTCTTCAACTGAATCTGGAAATGCTCTGACAATATAAATCTGCAGCAATAACATGTTAGGTTCATTATTTATTGCAAATTATTATCTATGCAAACAATTAGAGGAATTATGACACATTTCAGTTCATGTCATATAAAAGCCCGAAAGCAGATTTCAGACATCTAATAACAAAGCTAAGACAAAATGGTGTTAATAAATTCATAATGATTGTTTATATTTTTCAATCAAGAAACTTATTTTAAGGGACAACAAGTAGAAAAGGAGTATGAAACCTGAATGCAAAAATTTTGTTTAAGGATCAAAATGAAGTGTGTCCTGGCACACAAGACTTAGATTCTTTCGTCCAACAATTGTGTGA
Organism: Psophocarpus tetragonolobus; assembly: GCA_037954015.1. Taxonomy (NCBI): domain Eukaryota; kingdom Viridiplantae; phylum Streptophyta; class Magnoliopsida; order Fabales; family Fabaceae; genus Psophocarpus; species Psophocarpus tetragonolobus. Next base: position 36,227,379 of record CM075695.1, read on the forward strand.
AGCATGTCAGCTTGGCAAGTGGAGGGGTTAGGAAGAAACAAGACCATTATCCTTGATGGAAAGATGCAATAGAGCCTTTACCAATCTCTACTGAAGCAAACCAATTCCCATTAAAGCAAACATTTGCAACCAGTACTCCAACTCAAAATAAATCCTTAAGCAAACATTCCTGATGAAGCTTTCCTCAACAAGCCATTTCAAGAAAAATGAAACCTCTCCGGCTTGTTCATAATGACTTGGTTCAAATAATCAGTCAAGTCTTACGTAAAACATTTCCCTCCATTTTTCCAAATTTAGAAATTTTGGGTCCCTATTTTAGAATTCAAAATTGTCTCCAATTTTAAAAAATCGCAAATTTTGTTGAGCAATTAACTTGATAGCATTGACTATTCAGAAAGAAACATTACCTCTATCTAAACATAATTGAAGGACGTGCAGGATTCATAAAAGGAGATTACCCAATTAACTAATTAAAATAAACAATAAAACAGTAAAATACTATTCTTAACATTTTTTAGATAATTGATTGATTAATCAATCCGTAATCTGGCTCCACATAATCCAATTAACTTTAAGTGAAAGTCAACATTGTTTCCTTCCTCACTAGTATCGCTTTATTTAACGGGTTTGACAAAATTTGTAAGTTTTTAAAAATTGGGGTATATAATTTTGAAATAAGAGAATAAGGTCTTCATTGGTTGGATTTTGTTTTTTAGTTTTTGAAAAGAGTTTTCAAAAACTGTTTTTGGAAAGAAAAAAAAAACCTTATTTAGTAAGTGTTATTTAAAAACTGTTTTGAAGATATAAAAATGGAAAAACTTATTCATATTTATTAAAATTTCATTAATGAAAAACAAAAAAACAACATATTTTGATTGTATTTTGAGTTTTCAAAACAAAAATAGAAAACTGAAAAATAAAACTACTTTTAGCCGTTCCTGTTTTTTAGTTTTTAAAAACTAAAAAATCAGACCTGTTCTCGAAAACTATTTTCAGAAAACATTACCCAAACAAGTTTTTTAGTTTTTAAATACTAAAATATTGAAAACAATTTTATAAAACTGTTGCCAAACAAACATTAAAATTTCCAAAGTTGAGAAGTATGAGAACAAAATGGGTGTAAGAATTTTAAGCAACTAAAAGATAGTGTAATGCTCCCATCCACTAAATTCTCCTACTCATGCAACTTTCCCAGAAAGATGTCACATGAACTGTTAAAAAAATGAGTAAAGTTGAAATAAGACAAAGGCTCTAAATATTAATAGTGAGCATCTAAGTTTTGATGAAGTTATAAAAATGAGATCAGAGAACAACCATGATGAAAAGGAAAACCAGGGAAATCATCATCCACCACCACCACCACCCCGCCCCAGAAAAGGATATTTAATAATGGAGATGTCTATATTTTTTGCATAAGCAATTGCATATCATCTATTGTTTGTCATGATTGAAGCAAGCGTTACAGATGCAATGTATTAAATTATCATTATATTAGAGAACAAAAAGGAAAACTCTGCACAATGTTCCCACATTGCACACACTTACCCCTGCAAAGGCAGAGGCTGTAGGATTTAAACCAATGATCTCCAAGTAAATGGGCAGCAACCTTGCCATTTCTTTAATGCTCGTCCTCATTTCATTAATACAAACAATGTGATAGATATCCTCCATTAGTTAGTCAGTTACATAAATAGTTAAGTTTGTTGGTGGAAGAAATAAGGTGTGTTGCCTGTAAATGCTTAGAAGAACCTTATCAGAAGTTCTAGTCATTGTAACAAGAAAAGCCCAAAGCCTGAACATATTGTCTATTCTAACATCTTGCGAGGCTTAATATGAAATAGTAGATATTTAAAAAGAAAATCGAAGGTGGGTGTTGTAAATAATTAAGAATTCTTTAATTCAGAGTTCATTAGTGGTAGTCCATTTCAAGGTATTCCTCTGCCTCTAACAATCCAGACTTAAATTTTACTTTTTCTAATCAAGATTACCTTAATCTTGATCATGCTTTATACAAATATTATAACACAACTTTTCTACCAAACTAGTTTTAGGGGCAGAAGAGCTTCCATGCGGCTTATTTGAGCTTATGAAAATAACTTATGCATAAACTCACATATTTAGAGTCCAATCTCCAATCAATAAACCCTTATTTAAGTTGTTTACCCAAATACATCCTTAATTATTCTTTAAATAATTATGATAGGGCAGATATAACAATTAGAGTTTAACACTTATAGACTTATCGTGTAAAAAAGTTTTACACTGGCGTTTAATCACAATCCTTCATTTCTATGACTTTTAAAGTATTAATTAATAAAGTGAACAAATTTACTATATATGAAGGGTTGTAATTGAATGTCAGCGTAAAAGTATAAGTGTTTTTCTCTAACAATTTTAGGGCTTAGAAGTTAAAAGAGGGTTACAATGGAACTGGTAAAATAAATTACCTTAAATCTTGAAGCTTCAATCAATTCAAAAATAAGGGCATCACCATCATCCAGTTTATGATCCAATGCAAATGCTCGCCAGCCACCACTAAGCCCAGTTCGGTTGCCAATGTAAACAGCCTCATATTCTGAGCTATTTTCATCTTCTAAAACCATGTTATATATGGTTTTCGGAAGATGTTTCTCACAAAATTTATTAGGAAGACCCTAGCAGAATAAAGTTAAAATAATATAACAGGAAGAATAACATGTGTTACAGTAAAAAGAGCTTCAAGCAGTTTAAGTACGGGAGGCCATATAGAAAGATTTTCTCAACTACAACATAGTGAACATACCAACCAAAAGCAGCTATAAACGTGAGACCGAACCATTGACTTGATAAATGATGGATTTGAAGAGTTCAAATTGATTTGGAGTGCCTCGGCAGCCTCCAGAGCACAAAGTCTTTCCTCTTCCGTTGCTTCTTTGATTTCATCTAATGGCCTTGCAGCATAACTGAGTCCCATAACCATGTTATTAATATTTCATAGGCAATATAGAAAAGTCATTTAAGTAATTAACCACCTTCCCCATGTTGAAGACCTTGACCTCTTCCGCAAAGGTGGAAGATCTATGCTCACCTGTGATAGAAAGAAATATACACACTTCAACTACAAATTTCTTCTAAACTAACACATCAGAAAGAAATAGTGAGAGATACATTAACATTAAAAATAGAGACAAAATCAATTATTTTTTGAATCACACAACATTGGAGAGCTAAATATGGATGCTCATTGTCACACCTAATCATTAAAAAAATGAAAAAATAGATATACAGAACAAGAACAGAGTATTTATTAAAAACATTTGGAGAATTGTTGGGTTTTTATAAATTAGTGATCCCATGCATAGTTTTTAAATTAAGAAGTTATATTTGACTCTGGACAAAATCTACATTCAGCTTTGAGAGAATGAGGAGCCAATTTTTAAGTAAAGGGCTTGGAAATGTGAAGAGTAATTTATATTTTTGGAAGAAAAATCACACCACCAGTATATAAAGGAAGCTTGTTAAAAGTTGAAGAACCCAACCCATCCATCGAATCCAATCTCCTAGCATTTAGAGTCCCCTAGAGAGTGGAGAGATCTTCATGTTTTCAGAAAACTTGGAATGATTTTATTTTGAGCTAGTGAATATTTTGTTGGAATGGTTCCACAGACATAGTCAGATGCTGCTAAGCCACATAACCATATGCCTTCCATCTTTGTTTGTACTCCCATCATCAATGATTGGAATGTGTGAATTTTGTCAGCAGTGAATTTTGCCATCATGTAATCAATTCAAGCACAGATTCCTTGTATACATTTTCTATTATATCTAATTGTATGAGCTTAATAATTTATTATCCAACCCAAGTTGATTATTGTTCTTTCTTGAGTCACATGATTGTTGTTTGATCCTGTGTCATGGTAGTTTGAAAGACAATATTGCTTACATCTTCACGGTATGAACAAACTGGGTTTCGCACACGAGATGATCGTCTAGGTACCACTTCAACTTTAATATTTGTCTTCTTTGGTGTCAGTTTAGGAAGATGATGCTGCACAGGGAAAGGTGGAAAAATGCATCAAAACAAACCCAGGTTGTTTGCGGAGAAAAAATAAGAAACCAAATAAAATACAAGTTTACCGGCGTCTTCTTCTTTGCAGAACTTGTGACTTCAGTCAAATTTTTTGAAATCCTTGAAATTCCCAAATCCTTGAGTGACAAAAGGTGAAACCAAGTTAATTAAACAGTAAAAGAATCCAAAACAGAACAGAACACCATATAAACCAACATCAGTACCAAAAAAGGTTAGCATTTCAACTGAAACAACATGAAATTCTTTACAGATGCACATATGCTTCTCACAAAGTATAAGATATTATAGAGAAAGAAAAACTAATGATGATTAGTATTATACCATATGCAACAGCAACAAAATGGTGATTACCTGAAACCTCTTCTTGTTTTCTTCAAGCCTTTGTTTTCTAGCCTCTTCATAAGTGTTGTTGATGCAACCCTTTGCCATCTGCTAGCGCATATACTTACAGAAAATGACACAAAACACCTCACTAACTACTATCCAATAGAAACAAAGAAACCTGAAATGATTTTCAACGGCAGATCTTAAAAGACAAAAGTTGAAAGCTTTTTTAGTTTTCCCATTTCCTTTATCTTAAAAATAAAAAGGGTCATCTAAAAACTTCAGTAACAGTAAAATAGCTAAACTGGGTTCAACCGAGGTTATGAAATATATGAACTTTGCTCAGAAGGCAAGTGAAGAAGAATGTTGGTTGAGCAAAAGAAAAGAGGGAAAATGGTTATTACCGAATAGGAGAGGAAGGCGCAGTGGACTCAACTGAACTTCTTCTCCAATTTCAAATTTCGTGTTACTGTTTTCTCCTTTACCATAGAGGTATATAAAAATAAAATGTGATAGAAAAACTTAAGTATTAAAATGCATGAAAATATGTGAAAATTTGACATGCTAAAATTTGAAAAATGATAATAATTAAATAATAAAATATGTAATTAAGCCCATCAATGATATAAAGAATAAATAAATGAAGAGTCTGTGGTAAAAATAAATAAATAAATAGTTTATCACTTCCCTCAAGTTGTCAAATTTACACTTGATCTTATTTTATTGAAACTTAAAAATTAAAATACTCGTTAAAATTATTAAATTTTAAGAAAACGAAAAATAATTCACTCATTCTTTCTCTGATTCGAAGATACAAACATGCATAAAAGTGAAATTGGTTAAATTTTACTATAAGTTGTTTTTATTTCGTTTGATTAGATTTATTCACTTTTTTTTTATTTGATTGTAGTGATTTTTGTACTTTATATTTCCTCTCAGTTAAGGTTAGAATTACTTTTTGAATAACTAATAACTTGATCTTCACCCACGTTTGTGTTTTGATACAGGCAAACTTGGAACTAAAAATATAACTCAATCAAATTAAAATTAAGTTTGGTAAATTTAGCAGTTCAATTTGACTCGGTTGTTTTAAACAAACCTAACATTGTAAAGAGTGAAAAAAATAAACATAGTTAAACTTTGTAGTTAAAAAAAGAAGAAAAGAGAAGAAAAATAAATTAGCAGTTTTTTATTTTAAACAATAAAATAAAAATAATATAATATGGTGGATTGATTTTAAAAATAAAATATTAATAAAAATTATATTTTATCTTTTTAATATATACTTATAGTTAGCACTTTTTTTTTTATCATAGCCCCACAAACAACATATAATCAATTGTACTGTTAGTCCTTTATAATTCATTTTATTTTCAAAAATAACTTTAGTCCTTTATCTTAAAAAGATTATATGTTGTGGGTAGGGCTTAGATAAAGAACTAAACTTTTTATTCATTTTATTTTTATCGTAGTCCCACGCACAACATATAAATTCATTTTATTTTATTTTCAAAAATAATTTTAATCTTTTATCTTTTAAATTTAGATAACTTTTTGCCATTTCAAAACATTGTTTCTTTTCAATTTTAGAAAATCATTTTGAATATTTTTAACATAAAATTTATCTCAATATATTCGCTACGTGAAAATTATAATGTGCAAGTCCAACTAGTTTTTGAATAAAAAAGAATAATAAACATAATTAAATCGCATAAAAGAAATCCAACAACCAACTTCAATGGAATTAAATACTAAAATTTTCATTTCATGCCATTTTATGACCTTTTTGTTAGAGCATCGATTAAATTGCATATTTAAGGCAAATAAATTTAATGAGACAAGTTAACATCTTCCAAAAATAGAGAAAAAAAATTACAATCATATACCAAAATCAAACAATATTATTATTTTAAAAGAACAAAGTGACTCATATATAAAAAATAAAAAATTAAAATGATGTTTTTAAAAAAATATCATACTGAATCTTAAAAAAAATATAAAGGATACCAAAATGTAATATAAAGAAAAAAAAGCGGAATTTACCCTATAATTAATTATAACTTATAAGACAATCTTTTCAAAAAAAAATAATGACAAAGCATTACTGTGATATTTAAACTATAATTAATTATATGACCCCTTATAATATTATATTATATTATATTATATTATATGTAATCATATTATATTATATTATATATATATATATATATTATTTTACGTTGCGAATTAATTTTGTATCCAAAATTTATATCATATAAACTTTCATATATTTGGTTTGACGTCGAAGAAACATAGATTAGTAATTTTAAGTTAAAGCAATTTAGAGAGTAGGTTATAAAATAATTTAAATTTAATTTTTCAACATTAATTCTATACAAAGTTGATCCAAACATTCACATAATCAATTTTGCATGATTTCAGCTGTGTTGAAATTCTTTTACATGACTTTGATGGATTCCGTGGGAAAATGAATTATTTTTAATAATGGGTTGTTAAGTGATGCCCTAAATCGCAATCAGGTTTTTGTTTTTTTCTTCATACCTCCTTGGCGAGAAGGTTAAACTTAGAAAAAAAATAAAATTGAATGAAAATTGAAGTATGTGAAAGTGTCAATTTTTATGTTTTTCTTTTCTTTTCTAACAACATAGAAAAAAATATTTTTTTTTCTTATTTTCTTGCTGATCCAATTTTCTACAGGTTTTTTTTTCTTAAATAAGTTTTTTATCTCAGAAATTTCACCAAAAATTACTTTTGGTTTTTAAAATTTAAAAATTTTGTCCGTCACTAAAATTAATTTGTTTTTTTATTAACGTATCCGTTTATAAGTTACGATATATTTGGGTACGTCAAATATAAAATTAAAGATTGAAAAACTTAGGGTCAAAGAAGATACAGATTCATAATTTGTCAGATATTTCTCAAGAACGTTAATTAGAGAAAAATAACAAAAAATGAATCAGAAATTAAAAAAATATTTTTTTATTTTAAAGACTAAAAATGTATTTTATGAAACTTTAATAAAAAAACTTATTTAAGTCATTTTCTTTTAATGAAACATAACATGAACCATTAACATTTCTATTAAATAATTAAATTAAATAGAATAAAAGAGTTTTACACTTATATTTAACAATCTAACTTCATTTATATAAATTAAAAAATATTAAGTATTTATATCTCTTCATAAATGAAGGTTAAGCACAGAGAAAGTTTACACTCGTTGTACATAGACTTCAAATGTACTTTAAGGCTCAGTGTCTGGCAGTTTGCTAAGAACTGAGTGCTCTGGCTTGTGATCACATTCGAAGTCTAGATGAACAAATGCCCTTTCAACTTCTGGAAGTTTCTCTAGCTTTATTTGCAGGCTCTCTCCAATCGCATGTGCTTCTTTTAAGGGCAAATCCTCTGGTAGTTCAATGTCAACCTGTTAAAAATAGAACCAAAATTATAACATCTTTTCTTTTTCATGGCATTAGATCCTGTCCTTCAAAAAATTTATGATAGAAACCTGTTTTATGATACTAAATCTATGCCTTAAGTTTAATCTGCTTCTCCCCTTGTGTTATGTACATAGAAGAAACTACAAAAAGAAGAGAAACATGGCCCTGGATGGACTGCAATGTTTCTCAGGGAGAATGTCTCATGAAAAGTAAAGTTAATAGAATTAATTAATGGAGTGGGAATTAAGGGTAGTCTTCTATATGCAATCTACTAGCATTGCTACCTCAAATTAAATAACAAATATATTAAGGATATAGTCTAACGCTAAATACTGCTAAAATTTAATTTTATATATATATATATATATACACACATACCTCTACAAAATATAGAACACCAAATGTGTAGGCACGGACCGTGTCAATGCGTTTAATTTGGGAGTGCATTATTACAAGATATGTCAGTTTCTGCAGAACTTCAGGAGGAGCAGATTGTCCCACTAATGAAACTGAAAAAAAAATGAAACCTCAACAAAATTATTTTGCATCCATGCTAATATAAGACAACGAAAAGAAGGTGCAACTGATCATAGTTTATCCCCTGACCCTCAAAATAAATTTTTCATATTTATTTTTCTATATATTATAAAAGGACAAAATTTTGATGTAGTTATTTTGTTCATCTCTAATCAGAATTGAAACTTTGGTAATAAAAGTTTGCATTAAATATAGTGTAAGTTAACAAGGTAAAACTTAGTTCTGGTTAAAAAACAATACCAAAAATACTTTAAAAACGACATCAAAGTTTCATCAAAACGTAAAATTTAGAAATTACTTTGCCTTAAAGAATTGCTCCTCAGTTTTACCTGCATTTTCCATCATAGTGCCAGACCAATTTGTAATAGTGTAAATTGAAAGTAAAACAGCACCAACTGGGTCAATCCACCAGTAAAATTTATCACCAAGAACAGCCGCAACTAATCCTACCACATTTGTTACAACATCAAAGCGATGATCCTGCAAGTTGGCATTTGTAAGATGTTGCTGATGTATAACAACAGTCTCTTGACTCAACTCATAAAGCAGTTTATAACAACAAAAGAAGCACACATACATCTGCATAGGCTCGGACAATTTTGTTTCCTGAGCTTCTACAATAAATCCAGAGTGCAAGCTTAACCAATGTTGCAAATATCATAATGGAATACAACCATAGTAGTTGATCAAAAGACATCTTCTTAGGAGGATTGTTTTCTATTAGTTGTTGCACAGCCGTGATGAATACCTGAAACCCTGTAGAGAAATGGATTATACGTAATCTTTTTTAATTCATATGTCCAAATGATTGTTTCTACGTCCTCTAAAGTAATCTATGCCAATAAGCAACGATACAGGTACAATTTGAAGGCAAGAAATAGGCCAAGTCAACTCAACTCACCAAGTGTTGCCATGACAGCTGCAAAGATAATTACGCCCACTGGCTGCACCCTCAACTTTCCAATTGGGTATTTGTACATATTTATATCCTTCATTGCGAGGTGGGTGAACCAAAGTATGCCACCAGCCATGAAGTCAAGAAGAGAATCCAATGTTGATGCTGCAACAGCTATTGATCCACTCCTTATAGCTACATAAATCTAGATATGTATATGAATATAGTTATTTAACTGAGACAGTGTCAACAAGTATGATACATACAACATTAAGGAAGCTTTCGCTAAAACAAGTTCAAGTAATCAATTGTCAGAAACTGCTCCTGTATGAAATTTCATTAGCATGAAGTGAAACTTATTTAACACATGATAGACAGGTTTAGAACTAAACGAACCCAAACTTATAGACTTCGTCAAAAGAAATTCACCTACATATGAATATGTACATCTTATGAGTTATGAATATCACCTTCAATGCTAACAAAGCTGCATTTGCAAAATTAGAAATCTTCATTGCTCGTTCTTGTTGAGCTTGTTTTCCGATGTCTTCTACATCATCGCAGTTTGATGTTAATATGGAGTCAACTTCTTCAAAAGATCTCAGAGTAGCAAATTGCCTTTCATAATATTCTTTCTCTCCTGTAAATATTGAAACATGTTACATCAAATAAGAGAGAAGTTTGTGCTTTGGACACAAATCATGGCAAAATATTTTATGATTTCCTCCTGCTGAACGCATAATGCAAAGCAGTAAATTGAGTTAACAAGTATTGCATCAAAATAGGGTTTTGGTGCAATTTCATTAGTATTGCATTTTGTCTAGAACTTGTCGCTCCCTTGAAATTCCTTATGTTTAATTTTATTGGAGTGTATTGGCCATACTGAGAAAAAAACTGTATAATGATAATATAAAACAATCTTATGTTGAGAGAAAGACGGTCATACAACATTGAATCTAGTAAAGTTTGTTTTCTGTATAATTGAAACACTAGTCCATACAACTTTAACTTCAACAGGGAGAGAGAGACCTTGGCTTAAGTAGGTGGTAGTGGAGAAATGATGGTCAAACTCAAAGGGAGACTCAGAGTCGAGGCCAGAACGAAGCTTGTCAGGAAGCTTGGACAGGAAAGTTGTTCTAAGAGAGTTAATTTCATGCCTGTGGTTCTCCAGTAGTGGCCTTGAACCTGAATTGCCATCCATTCAATCACAGCTAGTACCAATGTTAGCTAGTGGTCAACCATGCACCAATGTCCAATAATATATATACAACACAAAATAACTATACTAAACAAGGTTTCTGCTGTAAATTAAATTGAACATTTGATGTACAGTCTTATGATTTTGGTTTGAAAAGTAACTTTAACATTATCAGTTTATCACACAGCCCTTGTAGAACCACCTATTACAGTCTTGCTTTTACTTGTTGAGAAATTTATTCAACGTGGAGAAAGTTGCCATTTGACCAATTAACAATGACACTCGAAAACAAGCATGCTTAATGCTGCATTCTGCATGCCCCATGCTGGCACTGCAAGGTGTCTTGCAAACGTGGTTGTAGTAAACTAATAAAATTTGAAAGTTTGATTTTTGAAATTTGTGCTCACATAAAGTATTTTAAGTTGCTGTTGAATCTAACAACGGATGACGAAGTAAAGAGTACTTGATTCTCGCTTAAATAAACATATGTTTTTACTTACATGATTTTGATTCAAATGATAAGTAACATCAATTTAATCCCATAATAAAAAATCGACATCAAACTTATCTAATATAAAATTGATGGCAGCTTTCTCATTTTGAAAGACTAAACTGATATAATTTTTTAAATAACTAAATTGTTAGCACTCCACATATTCGAAGAGCTAGTGTAATTCCAAAAGTCAAAAACCATAATAACAATAGACTTTCATTTATTTTATGAAATTCAATCTTCCCTGAAAAAAAAAAGTTTAATTTCAATAAGCTGAACAATTTAATTTCACATGCACCTTTTAAATTAATTTGAGATTTTTCTTTGTAGAATGCCAACAACAAAGTTTAAACTTTAAGATTTTACATAAATTATTCAAACTCTTCGCCGTTATTCCTTTTAAATTTGATGTTAAAAGTTATACATCATTCTTTTTTTCTTCTTAAATTTAGTTTCTCGAAAGCAACAGGATGCATGTCAGAAAATCATGCATAATTATTAAAATTGGTAAAAATTAACAATGAAGATTATAACAAGAGAGAAAGGGTGGTGGTAAAAATTAAAAATGAGGATAATTTATGATTGAATGACTATATTTTACACTGTTAACATCACCTTTAAACTCTTGTAACAACTTCATAGATTATACATATGTAATTATTTATAAAATATTAATCACCGTTTTTAATTAATAATTGTAATTATACTTCATTTTTTTAAGTGCATTCATTCACATTAAAAGACGCAAATTACTTTTCGTTTGGATTGAAATTTCATTGGCTGAAAGGGGAAAAAACCTGATACCTGATAGAAGTGTCCATAGCATACTTACTTACGCGCTCTTTTTTAACACTGCTGTTGAACACAAATCACAAACACAATCTCTTTGTCTTATCCCATGTTTTTACTTTTTGGATCAGTTGTCGAACCAATGAAGATATTTGGTATACGGTTCATTAGTTTAATTGTTATTATATTAGTTATGGAACCGGTTTTAATAAAATAATATTTTTTATTATTAATATACTATAATAATTATGATTATAAAAAAATATATTAAGATTCTAATTATATAAAAATAAAGATAATTTTACTAAATATATCTTTATATGACAAGTTTTTTTAATTTTTTAATTAAAAATTGGTTCATTTAGAAAAATGAAAGGGTAAATTTAGCAAAATAAAAAAAAATACAAACTAGTTGAATCAACTTTATTGATTCTTGACCGATTTTCTAATTTAAATACCTATTTTTGTTCCATCAGTTTTTAAATTTGACAAAACTGGTTACTTTACTTCATTGATTTTTCAATCAAATCGATCAGTCGAGTCTGATTTTGATAACATAGGTCTTAACCATTAATAAGGATTGAAAACTTATTATATAGAACCAGCACAACTGAAAAAGACTTCATTAAATAATTTAAAGAAAAAAATTTAAAGTGTCAAAAATGAATTGCTGAGACTTAATAAAAAAATATGAATTGCTGACAAGTAGGACTTCTAAATAAATTGGAAATTAGAGAGAATAAAAAATTGATGGTAATTATTCGCCAATATAAAATCTTAATTAGTATTTTAAGTGTATGTTTAGAATAAATTAAAACCATATATTACATACTATTTTGGTTTAAAAAATGTTTTACAAAATAATCTATATTTATATAACTTAAATTTGTAAAAAGCTTTTTTTTTCAAAAAATAAACTTTTTTATGATGTAATTATTTATAAACTTATGGTTAGTTTTTCAACAATTTTTTCTTGAGTTAATTTTATAATATTTACTGTGTAAATTTTGGTTTTTTTACTACATCTAAATAAAATGTTATTTTAAAATTAATTTTTCACAAACTTGTCCAAACTCGTCCTAAAGTGTTTTACAACTTTTAGAAAAGCTAAATATTTTTCTAATGGCAAATTAAATAATACATTTTTTTCGTCTACCCATCTAAATCATGCCTCATAATGGTCAAGTTTAACCAGCCATCCCATTTTCAAGATTGCATGCTGTTCTTCCACAAGTCACAATTTTCAGTAATTGCCTTCTATAATCTCTATTTTAAAATTATACTTATTTTATTATTTTGATTTTGTTCTAAAACCATAGTTATTTTATGAATACAAGAATATTTTTATAATTTTCCTAATTATACCTTCATTTATTAGTTTAATACCTTTACATTGCCACTAATCATTAATTACAATCCTTTATTTACATAATTTTTAAAAGTATTAAGAGTTTAATTGATATACATTATCCATGTAAAGATTTTTACACATTTAATCACAATCATTCATTCATAGTAATTTTATTAACTTTACTAATTAGTATTTAAAAATCACATAAATAAAAAGTTATGATTGAACGTCACTGACAGTGTATACCAATTAAACTCTTTCTCTATTTATATTTATCAATATGTTAAATTTTGTTAATTTTTAAGCCAATTACTAACCATCTATTAATAAAAATATTAATGATCAATAATAATTTCAACAACCCAATATTCATTAAATAAAAACATTTTAGTCTGTAGATATATTAATATTTTTTTAATGCTAACTACTAACCTTAAACATCTGGATGGAATACATTAAAAAAGCTCATGTGCTGATAATTTTCTTTATGGTGCGATATGCAATAATACATGTCAAATTTTAGCGAATGCTTATTTGAATTTTTTTACAAAAAAAAAAAAAAAAACAATAACAGTCATCAGTCATCCCTGAGTTCTAACATGCCAGCTCGTTAATCACGAGAAACTAATCCTGACTTTATTGACGATACAGATTCTCTTTTATAATATAATAAAGTAATATAGATGAGGAAAATGAAGTATTAGTAGACTATCAATAAAAACCATCAAAGTTGAAAAAGCTCGAACTCAAGACATTTCAAAACCAAAGGGTAAGAGCAAGTTTCAACAGTGTCACATTATTGCTGGCTAAACAAGGGCAAAGGCAACAAACATGAAAGGTAATCCAATCAGCTTGTGCGTGAGCTCAGTACCTGTGAGCCAACTTCTCCTTTTCCAGGTAGTGCTGGGCATAGCTGCATCCATCAAAAGCCATATTAGAGATTAACTTTAAATAGAGAGATATTTTTCGTTCAAAACTACTTAGCTAACAAGTTATCTATGCATATATGAACCACTCGAGAGGTGAACTATCACTATACGATGCACATTGAGATTCATTGCATTGGCAGGACGTATTATAAATAAACTAATCTGGCATTTATTTTATCTGCTTCAAATTCATCTTCTGAAAATTACTGCAGCAGCCCCTGCTTTACTAAACAAATAGTGCTAAGTTAACACACTTGCTACAAGACGATGATAAATACCAAATCAAATTTCTAGTTAAATTTTATTTTTCACCTTTCATCTTTTAGTAGACTGAAATTACAACGATGGTTGCCTGCCGAGGGTACATCAAATTTAGGGAAGGGGGTGTAATCACTGTAATGTAGTGGAATAGAATGACATACATTACACTACTTGTAATTGTTTAAAATCCATTGAGATGGAACGAACCTGTTCCTTCCACCCAAAAACTCTTTTTTCATAGGTTGCAGCTGATATACAACATTTGCATTTCATTGTTATTTGTTAATAGTAACATATAGCACTAATGTTGTTAAGATCATAATCTTCCTTGTAGAATTGCTCAACCTTGCACTTATATGTCCGGGGCTTCAATCCAATTACTTGCACCAACTGAAATTGGTGAGAAAATTATACAATCATCAGGCAATTTTGTCAAATCATTGAAATTGGGTGATTTTCATAAATGTGGATGCATTTAAGTGGCAGGGCTGAGCAACCCATTTTTCCAGACAAAACCATGGGGCTGTGACACTAAGTGGTGCCACAACTCTGTTGGTGGAATGATCCCCAAATGATTCATGTTTGCATCCCATAATCTAGAGAAATTACTTGGCCTATTGAATCTTCAGCACAACAGCACTCAATCAATGAACTATTATGCACCCTGTCAAGGGTGACTACTCCTAGGCAAATCTCGTGTCATCTCTTCAACAGTGCAATTGTACCTCATTTAGCTCTAAGTGGTTAATTAGGGACCTTAGCTCATGATCCACACTGCTTCCCTCTCGAAAATATTTTTGCTTTTCAAATTCCTAAACCTGAGTTTATATGACTAGTTGACTACCTATGCATAAAACCACGCCGCAAAACATGATTTCCTAAAGCGAAAGAAAAAATAAAAAATTATCTGAGCACATGGAGTTTACCAAAGCAGAAACAATCATGCTGAGTTGGTGATGGTTTATGGGGCTTCATCAAGAAACTTCCCTGTATCTGATTTGTTGTTATGGTGGCTTATGTTTTATTAAGGTGTGGGTAACTGTCCTTTGACTCTGTTGAAGGGCCCCAGGTTTTTTAAGGAGCCAAGGCCTAGAAATACTAATATTAAAAAATTTACAATCTTGTACCCTCAGGAAAGCACCCACAACACTTGACTGTGTTATGTGGATGTTTTGGCTGAGTCGACTGGTTTTATGTGTAAATAACTTTTTATATCTTCTATTTATAAATTATAACACTTATTAGATTATAAATAAATTATAAATTGAGTTTAATTAAATTTATTTGCAATTTTAAGATTATTTATCCTAGTTAACATTATTTATGTTTGTGAGCATGTTTGAATTTAATAAGGAAGAATCTTATGATCTGATTATGAGTTTATCCTCCCTTCCCATCTCAATCTTAACAAAGTTGTATTGTGCTTTGTAGGCATAGATAAAAAATTGTTTCTACAGCAACTGAAACCACTAATTTCCAATGAAAACAACAAAAAATCAAGGAAACCATACAAAGAGAAACAAAATATAAGCAAATATACTGATAGACAAACCAATTCAGCAGACCAGGGCAACCCACTCTTATTGACACACACAAACATGGTTACAGATATGATGTGACTTGCTCAGATACATGCCAAAGCAGGCTTGCCAAGTCCATTATCAAGCATACCAGTGAATCCCTGTATGTGGATTCATTGATTTCAATAAGAAACTTCAGCAAAAAAGAACAAGCTGAAGGACCTAGCATTACCTCTCACTGTCTCACAGAAAACCAAAAAAGGAAATTAACACCCGAAGAGACATCAATCCATTTGACAAGTACATCAAATTGAATAGAATCACCAACTAATTCAGTATCTACTAAAACAGATTAGTTCCCTTTTCCCAACAAATCAGAACACATAGCCCTCTTCCAACAACTCGGGACAAATACCTCTCCAATTTTGAACAAACTGAATTAATGCTCAGCCATCCTTTAATTTTAATATTTGCTACATTTAAATTATAAAAAATGTATGAATTGTTGAGATTGATTAAACTGGACACTCTCCAGTTTTCCCCAATGGAAAGGATCCGCATCCCTTTCAGAAAACATACAGATCAATTAAGGTCAACTTATTTCCTAAATTAAAACAAAAACTCTAATTGTTCATCGTTGTTCGATCCATTTTACAACCACGAGCATATAGATACACAATCCTCGAGTAAACAGAGATAAAAGGAAACCCTAACTCAGAGAGTGAGAGAGAGAGTTACGAGTAGGTGCCGATGACGGGACCGAGCAAGAGAGTAGCGCTGATCCAATTCTCGGAGACCTTATGGTGAATCTTTGTGGGCAAGTCCTTCCAGAGACCCGTCATTATCTTCTGCTGGAAAGGGGAGAGCGCGTAGATCACAGATTTAACAGGCACAACCTGTTTCCCCATCTTCTTCCTCTTTGATACTCAACAACCAACAACGCAACACAAACCAATGCCAGCGAATCTGATACGAGACCAAATTAAATATGAACCCTAATTTCTAATTTTCGTTCACACTTTTCGATAGGAATTGGATTGGGTCTTCTTTCTGTAAGTCCAGTCCAATATGACTGCATACCATACCACGGTTATCTGGCTCCCAAACACTCCACGTCACCTTTTTTCTTTAGAAAAGTATGGACAAGTGCTTTTTATTTTTTTTGTTCTTAGCTTGTGTAAAATATAGAAATATGAATTAAAAATATTAAAATGATTTATTTTATAAAAAATATATAATATGTCAAAAATATGTAACACATTTATTGAAAAGTCGGAAATCATATCTATTATTGTTTAAGGGAAATTAATTTTTTAGAAAAATACACACTTGTAATTCATTTTTTATATGCAAATGTTATGTTTTTGGTTATTAGGTTAATTTTGTTAAAAAACAAAATTAAACTCAAAATTTCTTTTCTCTTCTTATAAACATACCAATTTTTAACTCGTATATTTAAGATCCATTAAATGTAATAGTAGGCATTTACTTATTTATGATGGTGTCATACTGACGAGACATTTGTATAGCTATTTCAATCATTATTATGGTTGATAGTAAAAAAAAGATAAATATATATAAAACAACACTTTTTTTTAGTAGGAGTAAACTCGTCTTGGGTCAGATCAAATCAGGTTTAAACAAATCTAAAATTCAATTCAAGAGAAATTCTTTCAATCCAATTATAAAATATTGGGTTGTGTTTTTGTTTCTCTTTATTAAACGTAACTCAATCTAGCCCGTCCTTGAATGAATTGAGTTGGGTAATTGAGTTATAGTTTTAAAAAATACTTTTTAAAAATTTTTTTTTAAAAAAATTAAATATTGTTTTGTTAGCTTTTTTAGGATATTTTTTGAAAAATAGACTATATCATTGTTATAACATAAAAATAAACAATAAATTATAGTTACAAAATATATATATATATATATATATATATATATAAGGGTGAACACGGATTGGGCTTGGTCAAGTTTAAACAAACCCAAGACCCAACTCAATCATAAAACATTGGGTTGGGTTGGGTTTTCACTTTTTTGCATTAAATTCAATCCGCCCTTGAACCGGTTATGTTGAGTTAGGTTAATTGAGTCACAGTTTTTAAAAAAAATTAATTTTTTTTTTAAAAAAAGTAAATTTTAGAATATTATTTACATAGCTTTTTTAGGTTTTTTTTAAAAATAGACTATAGAATTGTTATAAAATAAAAGTAAAAAATAAATTATAGTCACAAATTATATATCAAAACTAAAATAAATTAAAATTAACATACAACCAAATTTTCAAGTAATAATAACTAAAGAAACATTTGTTTAAAATAAAAGTAAACACAATTTGTTGAAGCTAATAAAGTCATTCAAATAAATACAAACTACAAAATTTATCTAAACTAACAAAAACATAATATCATAAGAAACACATAATAACAAAACACATAATTTTAAATAATAATATATAATAATTTAATATTATATTCAGGTTGGTTAAGTTAGATCTCGACCTCAACTTACTCAATTCATCACCCAACTCGGGTTTGGTTGAGTCGGGTTTCTCCTAATCACAAGAGAAACTTAATCCAATCTATTTAGGTTGGACGGGGTCTTCAAGTCACCAACTTAATGAACACCTTTATATATATATATATATATTAAAACTAAAACAAATTAAAATTAATATACAACTAAAATTTCAAACAATAATAACTAAAGAAATATTTGTATAAAATAAAAGTAAATGCAATTTGTCTAAGCTATACAAATTACATAATTTATCCAAACTAACAATAACATAATATTAAAAGCAATACATAATAAAAAAACACATAATTTCAAATAATAATAATAATATATAATAATTTAATATTAGAGTCGGGTTGCAAGTACTTGTAAACAAGGCATGACTTTTGCGTTGTGTTCTTTTATGATCAATAATATTGTTTGGCTCATACAAAAAAAGATTATAGTCAAGTTAGATTGAGTCTTAGGTTGAACTTATAGAATCTGTCGTTCGACTTGTAGTAGATTGAATTTGATTAAGTTCATTCAATCATAAAAAAAATTCAACTCAATCAATTTTGATTGGATTAGGTCGAATTGAGTCTTCAAGTTACCAAGCTAATAACCACCTTACATATTAGGCATATAAATTATCACAATTTTACACATCACTTGTTTTTATATTTAAACAACTTATCTATATTCTATATACAATTCAAGGAATCCAAATGAAAACTTTGTTCTCGTGTCACACTATGATCTATATTCTATGTGTATATATATAATCAATTTAATTACCACTCAACAATGCGATCGATTCAATTATTGGTCTTATATATTTTTAAAATCACCGTCTCATATATGAAAAAGAGACAGGCAAAATAAAACAAATTCAGTAAAACTAAAGTACATAATAAGATATAAATTTAATTGATATACATTGCAGTATAAAAATTTGTTATACTAACATTCAATTATGATTTTTCATTTATATAACTTTTAAAATAGTAATAAATAAAATAAAAAAAAAATTACTATAAACATAAGATTATCAATGTAAAAATCTTTAAATTAACAATACATATCAATTAAATTCTTAAGATATATATATTAAAGTATGTATTATTGTGTTGTCATCGTCACGGACAACTAAAATGCTTATATAATTAATGATGATATATCAACTCACGTTAATTATTGAGCCTACATAGTTATAAAGCATATTTTAAGCTCATCTTGTATGATTGTAAGTGTGGTTTGACATAAGGATCTGGTGGTGACTAGGGACATGATGGCCCCACGATGGACTCGCAGAAATCTAGAATAGTCCCACTTTACAAAGACATGCGTTAATAAGTCAAGCCAAAAGGAGATTAGTTTGGTTCAGTAGAGCTATGGACAACAACGTCCACGTCTACATTAACCTCAATGGCCCTACCAACATTGGACATTATCCTTGAGATATGGCCATCATAACAAAGCGTGGTGCTATTGTGCTCAATCAAGTACATGCTCTCATATCAAACCCTTCTTTCCATGCAATCATGAACCAACAATAACAATCAGTTTATAAGTCCCAGCAGGGTCGTATTTATAGACATTACAGATATATATACTAATCAATCGATCAAAATATAATAATAATGAAATTCTCCTAATTTTACAAGTCTATGATGCAATTGATTGTGACAACGAATATGTACCACCCCTGGTTTTTCTTTTTGTGAAGTTATCTTCTTGTTGCTTCACAGAATTTACAT
Source organism: Psophocarpus tetragonolobus (assembly GCA_037954015.1). Lineage (NCBI taxonomy): Eukaryota > Viridiplantae > Streptophyta > Magnoliopsida > Fabales > Fabaceae > Psophocarpus > Psophocarpus tetragonolobus. The sequence goes on from CM075695.1 coordinate 36,247,444, forward strand.
GCAGGAACTTACATCAAATGCTACTATTGGTCAGTTTTGGCCCGTTTCATTTCATTGGAGCTGAAGGTAGAGGGACTACCACTGAGTTGAGGGCTATCTTCTCTGAAATTGGAATTCAGCATTGCAAGTTCTCTTAATTGTTGCCTTTTGTAGAGGTCCTGTGACTCATCCTGCGCAAGAAATACAGGAGAATAAGAAATATTTTTATGCCAAGCGATATGCAGCTTGACTTATGGAACATTTTTCTCCAAAGAAACCCACTTTCAACATACTCATGTGTCATGGTGCAGCTAATTTATCAGCACATCACAGAAAGTAAACACTTAATAGTGGATTGATTATCTTAAAGTACTGTGCTGTGAAGAACAAAATAGCAAAGAAACAACAGAACAGATGGAGGAAAATAATGTTTTCTGATAACTTGACAGTTCTTTTCTTACTTTTTAAATCTGTGTAATAGTCACTATAAAGGAAAACAATGTAAAATTGGACAACACCTTGCATAAAATATCTAGGGAGAAAAGTAGAAATAAAATATCTCATTAGTAACTAGTAAGTAACATTCGGAGTTTAGCAACAGAGTTAAAACTATAAAGACATACCACGGGTTTAAGTAGCTCTTCTATGATTTCCTGTGCTTGCCTCAGCCTTATATCAACAATATTGATAGGTAACTCAGCCTCAATCAAAACGTGCAATGGTTCATTCAAGTGCTCATAGCCTGGCTTTCCCCTTAACAACTCTTCCTTTAGATTTAAAATTAGAAAAATGTGTAGTCAGAAAGCAAGAAAAGAAGATATTCAACAAATTGAAAGGAAAAGCAACAATGACATTAAATTAAGTTCTTAGAATTTGAAACTTCCAAAACAATCCACTAAAGAAGAGATGATACCTTATCTAGCTCTTTTATTGAACCTTTCCCTCTGATATATACACGGCAACCTGTGGTAGCCTCCACTCGCTTCAGTGAGTTACCCCTAGGACCAAGCAGCCGTCCAACTAAATTGAACTGAAATTTAAGCTAGGCTTAGTGACTCAAAGCTCAGTATAATACCACAAAACTATTCGAACTATACATGGTAAAAACCTGCATAAGATCAAAGCAAAATGCATTACAATGTTCTACATATCTTACATTTGGATAATTATCATTAGCAATATCCAAGCGCAATATCCTCTTAACAATGTGAGAGCTTGGGACACCTGGCGTTATTTGCCAATCCACGTTCAGTCCCTGTACTCCAGCTAACCCCTTATGTAAGATTGGACTTAACCTCTTAAGAAAATGAAATGGTTAAAGGATTCTAAGAGAAAAAAGAAGAAACAATAAATAAAATGGAGAAGGGATAGTAATTGCTTTCCGGAAAGAAATCAATGTGTAGCTGTTCTGCTTTCCAAATATTGACAAATAAACAGAAAAATATGTATAGAACACAATTATAGAACAGAAAAATAAGTATATAACAGAACTTAAGTATGAATAATTAAACAGAACATAAGTATAGATCCGAAAAATAAAATACTTACTTCATGTGACATGCTGTTCCAGCCTGTAAAATTTGGTTGTACGTCTATTGAAGGCATAAGATTGGGTTTGGGGCTTCCGAACTGCACTCTGTCATAATCACCACCAAACCCTTGGCTCTGCATCAATCCATTCTTTCCAGAAACCCTTAAAATCTCTGATTATAAAGTAAAACTGAATTTTAGAACGAGTATAAACAATGAGACCTTCCAACTGTAAGATGTGAAATATGAAAAGGAAGGGGCACTAACAGACACATACAATTCAAACCATAACTATGCAAACATATTATTGTAGCAAGCATAAATATTTAACAGTAAATCTGGTTGGATAATGCTATCTCTACTCATTCAAAAATTTATTTCTTTTACCATAGTGAATATATCTTCAATCAAGAAAACATTTTGTTCAATGTTTGAAAATGAAGAGAAATAATTGTATCGATACATTGTTGTGGAGAGTAATCCGTATTTCCACCATCTTTTAGGACCTTGTAAGGATCTTTTCCTCCCTGCATTTTCTTGCTTTTCAGTTATCTGATACTCACCAAGACGATTGATTCCTTTCCATGAGTTTATCAACAGATGAGAATTCTATAGAATCACATTGAAGTTTTCTATGGTCACATAAGGAGACTAATCCGGTTTCCAGTTACGCGTATTTTGTTCAACAATCATCTTCAACTACACGAGTATATAAACTTCCAATTCCTTTATCAATTATTACTGATGACAGAGTTATTATCAACCAGTAAATTGAAACGAAATCCGACTATTCTTCAACGGTTCAACCCAGTGGCAAGATTATAACTGGACAGTGCAATTTGAAGGGGATAAAAGGAAAATGAGATACTAGTCGAAGTAACCAGAAAACTGGATTTATGCCTATGCCCAATTCATCTGAAACAGGAGATCAGATCGGTTGAAACCAACAGAACAAAAGGAGGAAATTCTCAACAATAACACTTGGAAGGTTTTTAAATTGGTCTGCAACCGTGATCTTGGTCGTAATGTGAAGGGATTTATTTTCCTTTCGGTGACAACAACTGCATCTGCTTCAGCTATATTTGTCCACAATTTCCCATCATGTCAAGGATCAAGACAAAACCAAGAACATGACTGCAATTTATAATCTTATGAGTTATGATACATAGATTTAGGATAACCAACCTTGATTTAAGAGCCTGGTACACAAAGGTAGGACTTGCATGAAAGGTCCAAGCTTCTGGTGTTCTGCTAGCAGCTCCGTTAAGTACTGACTATAAAAAACGTGAATAAGAACATGCACCCAGAAGTTAATTGAAGTCTTGACACTAAACATATTGTATACATATAACATAGGTACCTAAAATATTGAAATTTTCAGTTTTATAATAAATAACAAAAGAAGAATCACAATCAACCAATCCATTTACCTTTCAACATCGAAATTGTTTCTCATGTTTATGTTGGGTGAATTGGCCCTTGCTGTTGAAGGTGAGGAAATCTGATTGTACAAACCAGACATCAATTCTACAAGAATAAGATTTGCAGTATAGCACAGAAAGACTAGAGAAAATTCAAGGTAGCAAGAGAGAAATAAAGGGCTAGCTGGGATGAGATTTGGCCTTAAAGATCCTACTAGTAAAACCCAGAATCACCTCACTTATTTGAAAGGAAAATAAATGGTAATTGAAGAAGCAAAGTTACAAAAACTAGGTATATAGATGGAGGGCCACCTTCTGTTGTTGAGTAGTAAAAGCAAGCGTTAAAGGGGGTGTCTCAATCTATGCATCTCAGGCTATGTTTTAATTGTTGTTTTGTTGACTTCTGTTGGATATGCAGCCTTTTATCATTATTTATATGTGTTTTCCTTCCTCAACAAACAAATATCTCTATAGATAGTTTTTCGTTTTGTTTTATAAGTTATACGTTCACCACAAATTGATATAAATGGATGGTAACTTTATGAGTTTTACAATTTATATCTATCATGATTTGTGGTTAATTGATGGAGTAAAATTTTGTGTTCATAAAAATTAAACTCAAATTATTGTTGTAAATAAATAATTTTTCCATTCCAGAGAAGAAGGGTAATCAAACAAATATATGAAAGCACTTCAAATCTTCGCTACAATCTTGAAGAGCTAAAGGTGAAGAGGCCCTTTTCGGGTGATGTGACTATGAGACTTCTCAACTAGAGAATGGTAATTAAAATGGTAAAGCAATATTAAAATGCTGAAGAAGTCATGCACGCTCCTATGAGAGTGCGTGGAAATGGATTCGCTTCAATTAAGTAACGAAGAAGGAGCAAAGAGACATATTGCTGGAAATTTCCAATATTAGTGATAAAGTCACAATTGTATATAGGATTCACGTTCTTACGTGGATACCACATACTCATTATATTTTTTTTTTTACTAAAAATTTTCGGTACTAGAAATAACCTGTTGTTTTCTAAGAGAAAAAATATCTTCTCTAATTACCGAAAAATTTCAGTAATGGAGAGAAGCTCCAGCCAGAGCGAAGGTACCCCAACTACCAATGTGGGATCAAAGCCACCAGATCATGATCCCGCACTAAATTTGAAACCAATCACCTCATGTTTTACGCTTATATACATGATACGTTACATGGCATAAATGATGATAATCAAATTATTAGTATTGGTTTGTCTCTAAAAGCTCCATTCAATTCTTTATAAAGTATAAAATTTTAAGTGGCAAAGAATTTTTATATAAGTTTTCATAAGTTTTTTCTTATAAAAGTTTTATCAAATGTCATTTTTTTCTTTAAAATTCAAAAATATTTTTTTAATCTTGAAAATTAATTTTTTTTTATTAATATTGTTCATTTACAAGTTTCTGTGTATTTTATAATGCAAGACGTGAAATTGAAAAAATCGATAGATTAGAATTGAAAAAGAGAAAAGTGATTCACTAGTATAAAAAAAAATGTGTTTTATATCACAAATTTTTTAACAGTGTTAATTGTGAAAAGAAATCTAAAATTAAGACTAGAAATTTAATTTTTTTTATTTTAAAAACTAAAATTGATTTTTAATAAAAATTTAAGAAAAAAAACTTATTTAAATCTTTATATAAAAGTCGTAAGGAATTTAAAGGAGCTTTGTCCCTTTAAATAAATCTACTAATTCAATTCAAATATGTCGCTATTAAGTTTATAGCTTACTGCATGTTTGGTTTGGCAGTATAAATTTAAGTGTGAAGTAAAAGTAATTTTGTGAACGGATCTGGATTCTTGTATTAGTTTTCATTATGCTTTTATCTTCTTTTTTTGTGGAGATCATGCTTTTATCTATTAGATTTTTACCTTGGAATAAGAAAAAGAGAAATAAGAAAAGAAAGTCTGTATTTATACGGCGGTACTCCAACCAATACCAGATACTCCTGGTTACACCTCATGAGTTTAGACTAGATTTATACGGCGGTAATTCGCGCAATACTAGATTCAACTCGACAAGTTTACCAAAACCCAGGTTTTTCGTAAATACAAGGGCAGAACCCAGGTTTTCGGAAGAAGATGAGAAAGATGGTGAATATACAGACATATGATAAGCCTTTAAATGATTATCGCATCTTTAAATATTTATCATTTTAGGCATCCGAAGATACCTTAACGAATAGACTACTCCATGATTAAAATTACATAAACATAAAAGAAAAATAATAGACTTACAGAAGGGAGAAGAGGGGAGGGGTGAAGAGAATCTTCGTATTTTATTGCAGAATGAGAGACTTTACACAGGAGAGTTTTTAGAGAGAAGGGAGAGAGTTTAGAGAGAGAGGGTGTGTCTCCAGCCTGCCCCGCATAAGAGACTTAAGGCCTATTTATATACAAAATGTATGACCGGGAACCGGCTGTATAGGTCACCTAATTACTGGAAACCTGTTGTGTCAGTTTTTACCCTTCAGTCAATTACCCTAAGGTAAATTTACTGTGTCACAGGTAAAACTTTATTTCAAACGAGTGATGGATGCAGTAAAATCTTGGAATTCTTCGTCCATTTGTTCAGGAAGAGATTGATCATCTCCTGCTTCAGAAGGAAGAGAAGAAGCTCCTGATGCTCCTGGTGTTTGTTGGCCATAACAACCAGCTTCTTCATAAATTTCTTTGAAAATCCTTTCTCTTTCAAAATGTCGGACTAAGGTAAGATTAGCCTTAGTGGGGAAAGGATGAAATTTGGAGCCCATACTCTTCTTCCAGTAGAGCTTGGTATCTTTTGTTTCTTTTAATAAAATCAATGTTTCTGAATCAAATTTAGAAAAATTCCAATTTGAACCTTCAGTGTGTGCTTTCCACAGGTTGTACTCATAGGTTTTATTTTTGTTTAGTGAAAGACCCTTTAATTCATCATGATCTGATGTTTTGTAAGAGTGAAACTCAAGGTTCACTTCTGTGTATAGTTTTATAACATGTGTAGGGTTACTATCTTGTAATGTTATACTTCTTGGTGAAGTAGTAATTTGTAGAGCAACCTTTTGCATGTGTTCAGCCTGTACTTCATTTATGACTGAATTTATGGGAGAGGATAAAGATTGAAATCTATCCGTAGGTGGTATTATGATTGTGTGTAGACATCCTACCTCTAGGAATGACATAGGAGTTATGAGAAAATCTCTGTGTAAAAATTATTCGAAAGTTTCTAAATCTATGTGAGCTTTTCTGACTAAATATTTTATTTGACATGTACAGTCTTTGGTTACTGTTTTACAGTAGTCAGAAGAGATGACACAAACAGTTTTGTGATTGAAATAAGTTTGTATTTTAACAAATAAGCCATTAAATTTTATGGCTTCTGAGTGTGATTCAAAAAGGAATTCTTGAAGAAGGTTAAATTTTGATAAAAGAATATTTGGGTTTAGACTGGGCGGAATACTAGTGGCACCAGCATAAGTTTGAGTTTGGATTCTGGGTTCCATTTGTAAGGCAGTTTTGATCTTTTCTTCATCAATTGTTTGGAGTCTTACTGCCATTTGGGCTTCTTCTTTAGAGTAAAAGCCTTTGTAGGTAGACCAAAATTCGTCTTGTTTGGCTTCAGAGAGATCTCTGAATGAGGTATATACCCCTTTGTTAGGCCCATCAATAAGAGCAAAGTGTGTAAAACCTTTTCCAGATGGAGAGACTGGAGATGTTAAAACAACTCCTTGATTGTTTTGTCCACAAAAATTGTATAGAGCACAGATAATGCTTTGTTTGACTTTTGTCACTTGAGATTTATTCTCTGTGGTATATTTTGGAATATTCCAAATGTTATCGATCAAGACATTAAGCTTGATATTTGTATTGTCTCTACCAGGATACTGATAAATATTTGTGAGTATTGGCAATTCTTGTTTACCATATTTTGTGTATTGATCTACCCTAAAGGGTGATCTTACTTGTTTGGGGCCCTGAAGACCTTTCTTTGTTGGTTCCAATGTCATGGATATGTGTGGATGTGACCAATCAGGTCTTTGTAGAAATTCTGATATTTATTTGATAAACCTGGACAAAATATCAGCACAAGTATTGTCAGTTCCTTTGATATGTTCAAAATTAATAATTTTTCCAGAAAAATTTATATAATCTTTAAAAGTAACCATCTTTTGTGTGGTTTTTTGTCATTGTTAATTTGATTTTTACCATATGTAACTATAGCTTCACAATCTGTTCGGATTGTTATTTCTTTCTTATTTATTAAAAATAACTTAAAAGAATCCATAGCATGTATTATAGCATTAACTTCATAGTCAGTGCTTGTTTGATAAATTTTGGGTTTTGTAGTATATTTTCCTGAGGAATATCTACAAATTTGTTCTTCTGTTTTTGGTAAATATTTATTTTTCTTTCGTTTGAGGATTGCTCCCCATCCAAGTTCACAACCATCACATTCAATTATTAAATAATCTGAATCTAATGGTAATTGTAAAGTTGGTAAATTTATTACCATTTGTTTTAGCTTTTGAACTAATTTTATATCTTCGGAGTTAAATTTTCTTTCTCCTTTTAAAGCAGTTTTGTTATATAAAGCAGATGTATATTTTCCTAGATTAGGAATAAAATTTCTTACATAATTTAGTAATCCTAAAAAGGATCTAAGTGTTTTTATATATTCCATTTTATCAGGGAATTCTTGTATTTTTTTAGAGATATGAGGTTGGAGTTTTATGGTTCCATTACCTATTTCTGTTCCTAAGAATTCAATGAAATTCTTGCAAATTTCCATTTTTGATTTAGAAATTATTAAACCATAATGTTCTAATTTATATAAAACTTGTTTTAAATGAAGAAAGTATTCATTTTTTGTTTTGGAAAAGACTAAAATGTCATCCATATAAACACAAGTGAAAGATTTTACATCTTTAAAAATATTGTCCATTTTACGCTGAAAAACAGCCGGCGCATTTTTTAAACCAAATGGCATAACATTCCATTCAAATAGACCTTCAGAACATGAAAAGGCCGTCTATTTTATAGAATCAGGATCCATTTTTACTTGATGAAATCCACTTTTTAAGTCGAATTTAGAAAACCATTTAGTATCTGATTTATTAAAATATCTTTAGAAGGAATTGTGTAGCTATCTTCAACAGTATTATCATTTAATCTTTTATAATTGTAAACCATTCTAGATTTACCACGTTTTTGTTCTGAAGATTTATTAACAATAAATGCTGGACTTCTATGGGGACTAACACTGGGTGTTATTACTCTTAATTTTAAAAGATTTTGTATGTGAGTTTGACATTCTTCTTGTTCCCAATTGTTAAATTGAATATCTTTTGTTTTTATAATTAAATCAGGATTAATTATTTCTAGTTTACATGTCACGGGATCTCTATCCCAGAATTTTGTTGGATCTTCTCCTATTATATTTGTTTTGTTTAACCTATCAAGGATTTGTTGAATATTTTCAAATTTTATTGACTTTGAAATTTTTATAGAAAAGAATACTTCAGCTGTATTATCTAAGATATTATTTAAAAAATAATTTTCATTTATTTCTTCTAATGTGTATAAATATTCTGTTTTACATTTACATGTATTTGAATTTTTACAATTACAATTATCAGTAATAGTTTCTTGTTTGACTGAATCACCACTGACTATAGGTGTCATATGTGTTTTATCACTTATTAAGATATAGTCTTTATTTATAGTAATTGATCGATTTTGTCTTAAGATGAAATCTAAACCAATTATCATGTTTTGTTTAGAAGGAACTGGGTTTTCTACTCTCATGGTTTTGATGAAGGTTTTGTAACCAAAAATTTCACAGTTTGTGCTAAATTGAAGAATAACATTATTAATTGCTTCATCATTTATCATGATTTCACCAGACATAGTTCTAGTTTTTTGTATGTGTTTACTTTTAACTATGTTTTGTTGTGGAGTTACAGTTTTACAGATGACTGTTTCTGAACAACCTGTATCTAATAAGGCTTGTATAATTTTTTCTGTAGAAGGTTTATTATTTATTTTTGGAAAAGTTATTTTTACTAATACTTTTAGAGTTATTAATTGTTGTTTATTACAAACTAATGGGATACATTCTGTTGTTCCCATCATATTATTTTGTATAGAAATCTGACTAGTCTCAGGGGTATCTATTTTAGTTTTTCCTTTTATTAATTTTTCTAAAAGAATAACTTTTTCTTCTAAGTAATTTATGCGAGTCTCTAATACAGAAACTCTTGTATCAATTAAATCTTTATTACTAGGTTTATTTGTATTTTGTCTTGCTTCAAAAGAAGGTATATCTTGTTCTGATATGTTTAAATGTTTTTCTATACATTTAATACAAAAATTTTTATAACAAAGTGGACAATGAGCCCTTTTTTATATATGAAAATAACGTTCACAATATGTGCACGGGATTGAATCTGTCCCTGAATAATATTGGATTTTATGATAACAAGTTTGTATTTCTAAGGTATTCATTAGACAATATCCTAAATCATCTAATAATTGACCCATTTCATTGTATTCTTCTCCCATGAGAAAGTTATCTTCATTAGTATTAACATATAAATGGTTATATTCATTATTTGTAAATTCATTGATTAAATCATAATTTTTGTGTATTTTATTAGAATTTAGTTCATCAGTGTATTCTGTTATGCTGATTACAGATAAAATTTCTGAATCTGTTGATACGTCTTCATCTATTGGAAGCAAGTTCATATGACAAGATTTTATTAAGTTTGCTTCTTTAGTGTAAAGATTTGATATATTTGGACAATCTCTTGAAAAATGTCCTGGTTGATTACAAGCAAAACATTTTAATATTTGTTTGTAAGTTTTATTATCTCTGTATTTTCTAACATGTCTAGTAGGATTGAGTGTAGGTTTTCTAGCATTAGATGCCCTTATTGTATAAGTTTTTCGAGGATTTCTTGGTCCTAAATATTTTTGTGTATTAATATTTCTAGGTTTATTTCTAGAATTATTTCTTTTATTTTTATATTTATTTTGTGAATATTGTTGTGGTGTATATATTTGTTTACAGATTCCTGCATCAGAATGTTTAAGTTGTTTTTGTATGGCTATATGTGTACATGTATCTTCCATTATTTTCATAATGTGTTGTATACGTATTGAGAGATTATTCAACATGGGAGTAACCTCATCATTTTTCCAATTTTCTTTAATTTTTTGTCCTAATTTGCCTGGCAATTTAAGGAACATTTTATCTCCTATATTCACGTCATGGAAGCATCCAGCTATAGACGCGTATAACAAATAATCTTGGCAATATTTTTTTATTTTTCCAAAGTATTCAATGGACAATCTTTCTAAATGTCCTAAATAAATTTGTTGTCTAATTGTATTACCATCATTGGCGGATTGTGAAGTAAACAATCTTTCAACAAGAGAACAAAAGTTGTACATGTTTGGACCAGGTTCTATGACCAAAGTATTCAGATCATTAGGGAAGTTTTTCTTAAATGATTCCCAACCAGATCTAGCAATATCGCCGAGATATGTTTCTCCTTTTGCGATCATTTCTTGGGAAGACTGCACATCTTTTTCATGATGTATGCCATAATCACGTATTACAGCAGCAGTCCATTGTTCAATGTATGTAGGAAGGAGTTGTGGATCTATTCCTCCTAAGTTAAGAAGTAGATTTGGAATTTGAAAATGTGGTTCTACTGGTAATCGTTTACCATGTGAGATATATTTATTATCACTAAAGACAATATTTTGAACTGTGTCTCTAGGTAAAAATCCTGGACTATAATTCTAAGTACCAGCAGGATCTAACCTATAATTTGTAGCAGTGGATTCTTCATATTCATTGATTAATCCTACTTTTGTATTTTCAGAGGTAGTAGACAATTCATCGTCTTCTTTATTTTTTAATTTTTCTTGAAGTTTGTAAAAGTATTCTTGTTCTTCAGTTTGTCCTTCAAGTTTTAAATTTTGTAAAAAGATATTAACTATATCATTTATATCATTTTCTTGAGGAGTTATAACTTCATTTTGTTCTAAGGGAAAACAATCCCAAGGTTCCCAGTTTGACTCACTAAGAATGCTTTGTTGTAAAGGATCTTGTTTAAAATTAGTTTCCAAAGTTCCTTGCCTAAGCATGGTTATGTTTGCTTGATGATGATTCCATTCTTCTTCAGTCATGTCATCATCTTCTTCATCTTCACTATCTATGATATTCATCATAGCAATATGATCATTGTCGAGAATAGCAGATGTACTATCCCTTCGATCTTGTTCTAGATCTGTTAGAGAAGTGCTTCTGTAGTCAGTAAAACTTAGACTAAGACCTCTAGACCTATTATGTAAAATGACAGTGTCTGGATTTGTAATGGGATTTTGTTCATCCCTTTGTAAATGGGTTTGCCATAGATGACCCTCATTTCTTCGAGTAAATGCTTGGGCTGGCAAAAATTGTGTACCAATTGAAGTAATGGCTTCTTCTAAAGGTCTAGTGTTTATTCTATACATAGAAGAAATATAATTACTTATTCTTCCTATGAAGGTTATGTCTAAGTGTAGGTTATGTCCTATCCAATTTGTTCCAAATCCTATGGTTTGTACTTCTAGACTGATGTGGTTTACAAAATTTTGAAGAGTAAGTGTAAAGTTAGGGGCAAGGTATATCAAAGATATAGGTTGATTTAGGTCAACTTCTAGTATACCTATAATACTTTGGGAATCATTGTTTTGGAATCTGATGTCATGGAGAACTATTAAGGCTCTAGCACCAATCATATGTCTAGCTAGGGATCTTACACCAATAGTAATTAATCCCATATGAACATATCGTCCATGTTGGTTTAGGAGTTGTGTGGCTGTTTGCTGAGATATTAATGGTATTATCTCATAAGTATCTTTAAACTGCACTTAATAATTGATCGTATTGTTAAACTCAACTTGTTACCTTTGTTTCAAATATCATATGATTAATGTTTTACCATTTGTTTTTTAAATAATTTTTTGTGTCATTATTATCTTACTCGAAAGAATCCTTTTGATTTATCATAATAATTCTCTTAATTAAAACTTTATGAGGTTGATTATTAAATACATATGTATAAATAAAAAATATTTTATTATACGATTAATATTATAAGATTAATGTTATCCCATTTGTTTTTTAAACACTTTTTGTTTTATTTTTGTCTTACTGGAAAGAACCTTATTGACTTATCAAAACAATTCTCTTAATTGAAACTTTATATGGTTCATTAATGGGTATGTGTGTATAAATAAAAAATATTTTATTAATTTTTCATAATAATATTTTTTTATAGAATTAAGAAAAAAACATTTTAACACATTTTAGATTTTTAATTTAGCTTAATTGTATAACAAACCAATGTTATACTACTTTTACCTGGTCAAATCAAAGTTAAAGTTCTATCCTTACTTGAGCATGGAGTCACATTCAAAAGTATTATTTTATTTCAATAATAAGCAATTTGGTTAGAGGATGACTATGGATATATTTGGTTAAGCTTATAGAGAAGAGTTTATAGAAGAATTTTTCTAAAAATTCTAATATGAAAAAACTTATTTTAGATAAGTTGATTTAGTTTGAATGATACATATAAAAATTTTAATTTTTTGGAGTAAAATACATATAAAAACTTATATGGTACAATTCTTTGAAAAAATTGTATTTGGATAAAATTACAGAAGTGCTTCTATATTATTAAATTACTAAAAAGATTATGTAAAAATTAAATGCAGTAATTGTTAAATTAAATATAAATAACAATGATATTTTTTATTAACAAAATTATCTTTTCTTCGTTCTTTCAATCTCTCAAATTTAGGTTAAGATTTTTTTTATCTCCTAAATTAAGAAAGAATTTTTAATCAGGATAAAGTTTTTCTTTAAATTTATTGTCATCTAATCATGAATTAAATTTAATGCCAAAAGGCATGATCAGATACATGAGATATATATATTCTCTTTCCATTTTCCTTTTTATATATGAAATATGATTATTTTTTAAAAAAAAACCTACCTATTTTGTGTATCTAGAATCATGCTATAAATATAAGCCCTTAATTATATGTGAGTACTCTAACTAATTTCAATTGTTCAATTTAATATATTGTTTATTAAAAAACTCTAGTTAGACCATTTAATAGTGTCATAATGAAGTCTTGCCTTCTTAAGTTCTTATATAAACATTTCCCTTTGCATTTAATAAGTATTTTCCTCATCCATAAAACAAACTCATAACCTTAAATAATACTTTGATGTAATAATGAATTTTTTTTAAAGCAAAGTTTATTCAATATGAATAAAACTTCAATAAGTCATAAGACATAATAGGGGAAGCTGGCATATTATAAGTACAATTTAGAAATAAGAAAAACTTACAAGATGTCACCCACAAACATAGTTACTAATTGCAAATTAAGAGGAGAAGATCACCTACTAGGTACCAATTACAAGCCAAGGAAAAGTACTACAAATCCTTCTCTCAATTCTATCAAAACAGAGTTTTAAATAAGAAAACCACTCAAAGAAAGACACTGATGATACTTTACAAAACTTCTTTTATCCACAACCAAGACCTTTGTATAGATGATTATCAGACTTCCTCTACGTTGAAAGATACACCTTTAAAAATTAAATCATTCCTTGTCAGTCAAATACCCCAAGAACAGTCTCACAATCGAAATTAACTCTTGATTTACATAGACCTAGAAATTAAATCACTCCTCTACATTTACACTTAGGATGTCAATAGTGAAATTAACTATTGATTTACATATACCCAGAAAATTTCAAAAATTAGACTCACAATCCGAAGGCAATACAGACATATAGCTTAACCATTTATAGCATTTCATCTATACTAGATAACTAAATTTACAGGTAAAAAGCAAGTGACTTACAAATTCTTATTCCAAACAGCATATGAGATCAATAATATCAATTGAAAATATGATGTTTCTCTTTGCCAATTTAACCCTTGTTGGAGTTCTATTAAGGACTGCCTTCCAAGAAAACATCACCACCTTAGATGAAGCATTTGCCTTCCATAGCCTTTTAAAGAATATAGAATTATTTGCATGAGAAGCTCCACAAATTAGGCGATAAGCCTTCTTCAAAGAGTATTGAGCATAATTCTCATGACTATCACCTCACCCCCAATTACCCTTCACCTTACGCCTTATTTGCACCCTTCTAAAACCCTCATTAACTTTCTCACTCATTCTTCCTCCCAACTAAATAACTTCCTTCTCCAGCTGAGCCTCCATTCCCACCTATGATTACTCCAACATCAGACTCTAAAGCATCTCTTTGACCGAACAAAGCATACAACCTAAGAAATAGATATTTAAGCCCTCCCGACATCATCCACCCCTTTCCCAAAACTTAAAGAAAGAGTCATCCCTAACCAAGGACTTAACCTTACCAGAAACCATTCTCCCTCCCCTAAATCAAAGGTTACCTTCAGGATATCATTCCACCATTGGGTCCCTCATTTCCTTTACCTTACTGTTATATCTCTTCTTATGCCCTCCCCATATCTTGTTTCCAATACTCTGATCCAAAGAGAGTTACTCCTCTGAAGAATCCTCCAGTGCCATTTACCTAGTAAAGCTTTGTTAAAAGCCTCCACATCCTTTAACCCAAGACCTCCTTGACTTTTATCTTTACATTCCTGCTCCCATTTGATCTAGGCTACTTTATTGCACTAATCCAAACCACCCCACAAATTTTTTCTTTGCAGAGACTGTATGAACTTTGCCACCTTCTTTGGAACCTGAAAAAAAGGCAAAAAGTAAAGCGAAATTGAAGATAAGGTGGATTTGATCAAGCAAATTCGTCCTCCTAGAGACATTTTTTTCCACGGTGTTAATTTCGCTCTCGTTTTGTCAAGGATAGATTTTCACACATGCTCACACCTTGCATTAGCCCCACTAGAACCCCTAGATAAAAAAATGGAACTTGCAAAACCCCACAATTAAGGATCTTAGCAAAGGACAACAACTTTTGTGTCTTCACCTCTACACCAACCAAACTACTCTTGTGAAAGTTAATCTTTAGCTTTGAAGCTAGTCATAGCACCTTAAAGCACTCTTCAAAGTGTAAATATTCTGATGATCCAGTGAAACCATAAATATAGTGTCATTTGCATACTGTTGGATTACAACCCAAAGATCATGTTTACCCAACTTAATGCCTAAAAGGAGATTTACGTCCAACACCTTCTTAATCAACCCTTTAGCTATAATAAAAAATAGGAAGAGGGTCAAAGGGTCCCCTTTTATTAATCCCTTTTGCATACAAAAATCCTGAGTTACACTTCCATTGACTAATATTGAAAGCGATGATGACTAGAGGCATCTGTGAATCCAACCAATCCATTTTTTACCAAACTCAAATCACTTAAGCATATATAGCAAAAAAGGTCAACTGACTGAATCATATGTTTTTTCAATGTTCGCTTTAAATACTAGCAAGGGTTTCTTGTGCTGCTTCACCTCTTGAATAACTTCCTTTACAATAACTACACTATCTAGTAATTGGTTGCCTTTAATAAATGAAATATGGGTTTCTTCAATGATACTAGGCATTATCTATTAAATTCTATGAGTTGACACCTTTGCAATAATTTTGTAAATTACTCTGATTAGAAAGATGGACCTAAAATCCCCAAGGCAACCTGGATTGTCCTTCATGGGAATCAAGGAAATAAAGGAAGCATTGGAACCCCAAGGAAGTTTCCCATTTTGATGAACATCTTACATGACCTTCAATATATCCTCTATCAACATGTCCCAGAAATGTTTCACAAATGCCATATTAAATCCATTGAGACCCAGGAGCTTTTGAGCTATTACAATTCCAAACAGTTGTTTTAATTTCTTCCAAAAAGAATTTTTTTTCAAGACCATTCCTTTGGGTTTCCGACAAATTACTGAATTCCACCCTATTCAGCCTCACTCCCGTATCCATTTAGGATTGAAACCTTTCATGAAAAAATTGTTTGACCTCCTGTTTGATTTTTGTTGGGTCTTCCACCCACACACCATTAATCATGAGACCTAAGATTTCATTAGATTTTCTCCTTCATTAATCACTGCATGGAAGAATCGAGAGTTCGTATCTCCTTCCTGTAACCACTTCACTTTTGCCCTTTGAGCCAGCAGGGCCTCTTGATATGCACTCCATATTTTCAATTCTCTAGTAGCCTCCATTCTCATCCTGATCTCCTCATCCCTAAGTGTCCCGTCCTCTGCACTTTTATCAAAGGTCGCAATTTTATTCTTTAGGTTGCAGATTGATTCTTCCACCTTATAAATATTGTTTTTACTCTAACTTTTTATCTCTCCTTTAAGTGCTTTTAATTTTTCTTTAAGCACGAAGATGCCTCACCCTCCTACTTCTATTTTCGTATATCTTTGTTTTGTAAATTCTATAAAGTCATCACACTTAAGCTACTCATTAATAAACTTGAAAGGTTTGACCCCTCCTAATTTATTTTCGAGTGCTTCAGTATAATGGGGCAATAATCTGAATAGCCATGACTCATATACAATTGAAAGCTATTGGGGGTATATTCCATCCATTCTTGGAAAACTAAGAACCTGTCAAGGACACTGCATCCTTTGCTTCTAATGCTAAACCATGTATACCTATGTCCAACAATTGACACCTCCATTAGCTCCATGTTATAGATAAAAGTCGAGAATTCCTTTGAACCACTTAGTGACATTCCAACCACCCTATTTTCTCCAATCCTTTTCTTTGGATATCTGACTGCATTAAATTTCTCACTACACACCAAATACAACCATGAAACCATTGTCTATACTCTAGTAGAGCCTCCCACATCTCCTTTTCCCCTGACATGGAACAAGGGGCATATACATTGACGAATATCCTTTCAGCTATTTCAGATTTAAACTTGTCTTTCACACAAGAAACGTTACACCAATTATTTCAATTTGAGATGGTTTATTTAGAATAATAGAACTTGTTTCTTAACTTGTACTAGTAGAACCAATTGATTAATAACAACACATCTAAATAAATTAACATTTGTAGAACTTGATTTTGTTGAGTTCACACGAGAAAACAACTTCATTAGAATCAATAATTCCTCGAATTTTAAACGATGCATAGTCATATCCCTCGAATTATTATTTAATGAGTTACAAATGAATACTTATAAAAATTGATTTAAATCTTAAAGAAATCACAATTTTAAATGAATACCATTTTGGTAGAAAAAAAATGTTTTTATTAGACTTTTATTTTAACTAGGAATATTCTCCTATCAATAATAAAAAATGAAAGTATAATTCTTTTCAAAGCAAAAAGATTATGAAACTAATGAAAGTAAGTTTTGGCTTTCGTAACAGCCACTTTTTTTCTCAAGTTAAAATTTAATAATTAAAGAGTTTTGAAAAAATTGATAAGATAAAGTTATTGTCAAAAGAAAAACTTTTTTTCTTAACAATCACAATCAACATTATCCTGATAATCACTCTCACATGAATCGTTTTCGTTATGGCACGTAGCAAGAATGACAATCGTGACGATGAATTGTTAGGTGAATGATAATCATTGACAACATAAATATTTTTTATTTGATAATTTTTTGTTGATTAATGAGATTTTGATTTTAATTTTAAATATTATATTAGTCATTCTCGTACAATAAGTTATACACCCCTATAGCAAGTATAAGAAGTTAATATCCCGTGTTTTCTAGTCCAATATAAATATTTCTACGAGGACATAAAAGCTTTTAGTTTAATCCGAATTCTATTTTTGAGCTAATTAATATATCATATATAAAAGAAACAATCCTAAATTACAACAAAAGTCGATAAATCAGATAAATTAAAATCACCAAGGCTAAGCTTAGCATTTCAAGAGTTTAGTTGTAACTAACTTCCAATAGAAAAATTATAATTCCGTTCCAAGCAGAAATGAAAATGAGGGAAAACAAACAAAAATGCCTTAAATCTAAGGAAAGTAATCATGTTCTATCATTGGTCTTGTACCAGTCCCAAATGCTAATGGTAATGTGATGTTGTCAATGAATGTCATAGCCAAGATTTCATGGCTATCAGATACGCATTTTAATTCATGTGTCCTTGTCCTTTTTTTTGTATATTCTCACTCCAACAACCAACAGACACAAAATGATAAAAACAACACAATCCCACCAAACACATATAGAACCACAATCCTCAACATGGACTTATTCTTTGCACCACCAGTAGGTGTAGGTGATGAGGCATTTGTAGATTCCACAACTATGGAGAAGTGCCCTTGTTGCACTGTTGAACATACATTTCCAGGTAATAGAATGTCAAACTTCACTGAACCATGCAAATCAAAATACACACACTTGGCCAGTTCCACAAATGGTGTTGCTTCCACATCAGGGAATTTAACCAAAATTGGTTCATTAGAAGCCCGTATATCTAATTCAGGTAACTCTGAGGCAGACAAATTAACGGCACTATAGGCTATGAAGCCCAAAATAGGAGCCAAATATGAATAACCAGGCAAAGTATAAGATGTATCAGACCAATTACCTAAGTTGTGGTACACCAACACAAGCCTCTCCACATAAGGCTTCTCAACAACCCCAATTGGGATCTCCAATTCTTTGTAGCTGTTAATACCCCTGGTCTTTTAAACTATCACTCTTAATCCTCATTGCTGAAACTTTAATCCCTGTTAGGTTGGTGGACACTTGACCATCATAAGCTACCCCAGTTCTTGGGCTCAAAAAGGCCTTAAAGGCCCAATTTTGAAGATGAGCATCTAACAAACGAGGTGAGATAACAACATTAAGTGGAAGTTTATCAGCACTTGAAAGTAACACACAAAGAAGGCATGCCAATGAGAACAACACAAACAAGTTAGTTCTAATTCTCATCATGATCTCATTTGTATGATCAAATTAACCAACACCCTCTCAGAATTTTTTCCTGTTGAATCAAACAAACACGTGTAGAGGCTTCAACCATAAAGAATGCCACTTAAAGAAAAAATGTTCAGAATTCCCTTTTCAAGAGAACGAAATAAATCTTCAACATCTTGTTTTGTTTAGCATATGCTAATTATCAGGGTCAACTAATTAAAAGATTTAAACAGAGAGAAAACACCACTACAAAAAAAAAAAAAAGAACAAACAAACACACATGTTCTAGTCAAGCCACAAGTTAGTTGGCAATTGGATGAAGGTTTGAAGAACAAATCTTGAAAATTCTGATCTAACATGTTTAATTTTTTAAATCAGAAGAGGCGAATTAAAAGAGAAAGTTAAGCTTTGGTAAGGAATTCACTAGTGAGTTGAACATTTGGGAAGAGAGAGAATAAAATGTATAGCAAATGGAAAGTGAGAAATTTGGGAAGTATCAGCTGAAATTTAGGAGATGTGGAGTGGCATATGCATTTGGGACTGTAATACTCACTTTAATGTATAGATGACATTGCTTACTCTTCTCTATGACATTTATTATAGAGTTTAATTGTATATAAGTTGAGAGTAAAAATTTTTATGATAACTGTACCAATTAAACTCTTTAAATTATGGGGAATGTTAATATGGGATGTGTTGGGTAAAATTAGCTAAAAATTGAAAAACTAATTGTAAGTGTTTGGTAAAACTAGTTGAAAGTTTTAAAATGAACAAATAAAAGTATAATTAATCATTAGATAAAAAAAGGGTATTTAAAATAATATAAAATATTTTATTAATATAAATTAATTATATATTTAAATTATAAATTATTATAATTATATATTTAAATTATAAATTTATGTATGACATATTTAAATAATAATTTATATAATTAAATATATATATATATATATATATATATTACATATTTAAATTATATTTTTTTATAATTATATATTTATATTATAAATTACCATAATCAACCACGTCATTTGTTAAAATAAATTAATTTAAGTGTATTTTAATAAATAATAATTTCTCTTATATATTCACTCATTTCCTCTCTTCTATCATTTATTATCATCATTTTCTTTTCTCTTTCTTATCTCATCAACATTAATTTTTCAAACTCTCTTCTCTCTTCTTTTCGTTAATGTAAAATATTAATATAATTATAAATAATAATTGTGTATAATAATAATGAGAAAATAATATATAATTTGCATTAATATATCAATTAAAAATTAATTTCCAACTAAATATATATATGGTCAATTTCTATAAATGCAAAATACATTAATATATAAGTTATATTGACATATATTATAATTATAAAGTATTATTATACATAATTACTAACACTATTTATAATTATATTAATATTCTATGTTGTGAGAGAAGAGAGAGAAAAATGTCTAAAAATTAATGTGGGAGGGGTAGGAGAGAGTAAAAAGAGTGTTAAATAATAAATGTAAAAGAGAATGAGATGTGTAAGAAAAATTGTTATTTGCTAATATATTCCTAAATTAGTTTAGTTTATTTTAACAAATAAGGTGGGTGATTGATTATTTTGTCCAAAATTATTGGTGCATGATGCTAACATGATCCAACTAAAAAATAAGTGAGATCATATTAGCATTCTCCTTAAATTATATTCTATAATTAAATATATGGTTTTTAATTTATATATTTAAATTATAAGTTTCTATAATTATATATTTAACTATAAATTAATATAATAACATTAATGAATGATAGCAAAATGAAGAAGGAGAGAGAGATTGTTCCATGTCAGAAGAGAGAATTAATGTGAGAAACTAGGTAAAAGAGAATAAAATCAACTATGAGTTAAGAGTGTGTTTGGAAAAACTAGCTGAAGAGCTGAAAAACTAGTTGTAAGTGTTTGGTAAAACTAGCTTATCAACTAGCTGCAAGTTGTAAAATAACAATTAAGGATATCATTAATCATTAGATCAACAATGAAGTATTTAATAATTATAATATATTTTAATAATATAAATTAATTATATATTTAATATAAATTATTGTAATTATATAATTAAATTATAAATTTATATAATAAAATATTTAAATTATAATTACATGTTTGAATTATAATTTTACGTAATTATATATTTAAATAATAAATTACTATAATTAATATCTAAATTATAATTTCTATAATTAAATATATAAATTCCAAATTACATGTTTAAATTATAATTTCATATGATTGTATATTTATATTATAAATTACTATAATTACATTAATGAATGAGAGAGAAACGAAGAAGACATGTGGTATAATGTGATGAAAAAGAATTAGTAGGAGATAATACATTAATTAACAAAGGGTAAACATATAAAAATAAAACTAGCTAGTAGTTGAAAATAAGATATCCCTTGGAAAAGATGTTTGAGTAACTTTTTTAAAAAAACTAGTAGCTTATAGATTTATGTTATTCAAACAAAGTTAAAATCATTTTAACTACCATTTGAGCTATTTTTTAGCTTTCGGCTAGCTGAAATAGCAAATCAAACACACTCTAAGGATGTGTTTGGAAAAATTAGCTGAAAAGTTGGTTGAAAGTTGAAAAGTTAAGGATGTATTTGGTAAAACTAACTGAAAAGCTGGTTGAAAGCTGAAAAAATAATTGTAAACATTTGGTAAAAGTAATTGAAATAATAAATCAAACACATTCTAAATATAAGATATCTTTTGAAAAAAGTTAATCAAAGTAGCTTTTCAGGAAAAAAGTTAGTAGCTCCGTAAAAAGCTCATAACTTTTTTTGTGTACCAACATAGTTAAAACCATTAAAGTTATCATTACATTTCAGTTTTCAGTCAATTGAAATGGCAAATCACCAACACTCTCGAGTAAAGGATGTTGTTCTATTACTCACAAATTGATATATTTGAATTCCTGTAAAGATGTGATTTAAGGAACACACATAAACATTTATTGTTTGACAATATTTCAAGTAGAATTGGAAAAAAGAATAATGCATGTTATCTTAAATATTTTATGGTAACCAAAATAAATGTAACAAAAAAACATTTTATTTTTAAAAGGCAAGTATCAAAATTTATTTTAAAAAGGTAAGTATAAAAAATTACTTGTAATTTGTTTGTTTAATATGATAATGAAATTCATATTAAATAATGAATGTTTAAATATTTTATTTTATTTCTTTTTCCAACATCTTAAATGAACATATTAATGAGTGGTTAGGTGAGCAATGAGTCATTTGAGTTGTTGTTTCACTTAGTACAAAACAAAAGCATAACAATAAAGGAGTTAAAAGGGGAAGGGGCAAAGTGGCAATGAAAATGGAGGAGGAGGGTTTTTGAATAGGAAGAAGAATTGCTATCTGAGTTAGTAGATTTAAGGAAGAGATTAAGGATGAGTGGAAGCTGATGGATCAAGTTGGTATGTAGTGTATTTCGCCTATAGAGTGTTATCATCTGTGCAGGGTCTACCAATGTCATTGCTGATTTTTGTTGGGCAATTGGGATTCCTCAAAAGTTACAATGTTTAATTTGGATATTGAGTTATGATCGTATGCCTACAAAGTCAAATTTGCTTCACCGCTGAATCATTGGGTGTCAATCAAGTGTGTCTATATGTGTGGGATAAAAGAAGAAACCTATGTAGGTGTGGTATAAGTTATACTCATGGTGGGGGGTTTTGTTAGTTTTGCATCATCAATGTCATAGCCATTTTTATCAATGGCAAGGTTTAATCAGTGGTTCCAAGGATGTCATCCGGGCATGGTCAACAGTGTGGTTTGCTGGTGTCTGGCAGATTTGGAAGGGCCGAAATGTAAAGATTTTTAAAGACTATTGCATTGAACTAGATGATATTATTCAGGCAACTCAACTAAGTGTGTAAGAATGGTGTTATGCAATAACATTAACAACTAATTGCTTTGCAGAATGGGTGTTGAACCCTATTGGTTGTATTTAATGCTTTTTCTATTTTTTATGTTGTCATTGTATTATTTGTGAGATAGCACTACTAGTGCTTACTCAATTTTATTTGTAGCATCAATAAAATTAGTTAGTTTATATAAAAAAAAACTATAAAAGAAGTTACTTGCTTTTAATTAAATTCTAAGTGTTTTTACTCTTTTGTCTTAACCTTTTGGGCTACCCTTTCAACCTCGGGTTTCTTTATATTTATACATCCCTTTGAGTTGTCCCTTTCCTTCTATGGCTTTTTGCTCAACATGATTCAATATGCAAATATAGATTATCAATTAGTAGTTTGATATGCTTCATTATAAAGGGTAATTAACCATTCAACTGTGGTTTTTTTTTTCCCTTCCTAGCTTTTTGCTATCAATTTCCAATCTCACATCAAAACACACCATAATGGCAAAGAAAATTACATCATTCAACCCACCAACTACAACTTAATAACATCACGATAAATCATGTCGCTTCAATATATAATTTAAGATTGTGTACATACTTTTTGTTTTTCTACAAAATTTTCAAGTGTTTAGGGTTTATTATATAGTGTGATTTGATGGAGTAACATATTGTGAGTTTATTTATGTATTAATAATTTTTTTTATAAAAAAATAGTTAGAATTTATTAAATTTAGTATTTTTCTTTAAAGTTTATTATTTTCTATAAATTCTAACTCATTTTATGAGAAGTTTTAGAAGGAAAAAAATTAAGAGTTTTTTTCACATAAATCTTCCTTTAAGATGAGATCAAATTCTGTTATATTAACTATATAGTTAGATTTGTTATATAAATTTTGGATTTGAAATGTTTAATGCTGGACTTGAAAAATATGCTGAAAATTGAAAATCACAAATAACACTATTAAAATAAATTATAAGTGGGAAACAATCTCTACAACATAAATCGATTTTCTAAAATTTAACTAAAACCACATTGTTATATAAAATATAACTAAAACCACACTGTTATATAAAACTAATTTAGAATTCTAAGAAGATTAACAAGATACTTGTACTCTAAAATCCAAAAAAATTAAAGCCACAGACGAAGAACCTAATACCATTTGACAAGAAGTCATGGCATGGTTACGGCTAATTTATAAATTTCTATCCTATATATGTAAGATATTTTTTGTAGAGTAGTTTACGTGAAAAAATTGGAAAAGAGTGGATGTGACAATCCAACACTTACGAGTCAGCTCTGACGCAGTAGCAACAAGCAGCCCCTAATTTCTGTGTTAAAGCCATATAAACAAGCATGAGTAACATTCTTCCGGGACGATTGCTTGGTTTTCGTTTTTCAAAACAGTTTTTAAAAATTGTTTTTTTAAAAGAAGAGAAAAAAAATATATTAAATAGTAGATGTTATTTAAAAAACTATTTTAAATATATGAAAACAAAAAACATTGTTTATATTTACAAAAAATGTGATTAATGAGAAGAAAAAATAATATATTCTTATTATATTTTAAGTTTAAAAAAATAGAAAACTAACTTGATTAGTTTGGTTTTGTTTTTACTTTTTTAAAAGAATGTTCAAAGACTGTTTTGAGGAAGAAAAGGTAAAAAAAACTTGTTTAGCAAAAATTATTTAAAACTTATTTTGAATATGAAAAAATAAAAAAAAATTGTTAATATTTACTGAAATTTCATTCATGAAAAAACAAATAACAACATATCCTTATTGTATTTTGAGTTTTCAAAACAAAAATAGAGAACTGAAAAACAAAACTATTTATAGTTGTTCCTGTTTTTTAGTTTTTAAAAACTAAAAAATCAAAACTATTTTTGGAAATTGGTTTAAGAAAATAGTAACCAAACGAGTTTTTTATTTTTAAATACTAAAATAATAAAAACAGTTTTATAACACTTTTGTCAAAAGAACACTTAAAATACTAATTATTTTAGCTATGTTTCAATTTTATTTTCACCTCATTATATGTGGGATCTCCAACACATCTATCACTAATAGAAATGGGATCATCTCAAAAACAATGATATCATGTTAGAAATAGTGAAATTGAGTCTAACTGAATCTTATAAAATAGACTTATAAAATGAGATTTGCACTTCATTATTATTATTATTATTATTATTATTATTATTATTATATATTCATTATTTTTAACAAAATAAAATTAAGAAAATTTGAGTTAAACTCTCTTAATTATTCAAAATATTAAAAGTATCGTACTAAATATTTTCCGTTTTGTTTTAAAATGGGTGTTGTTGTATGTTATTTTATACTTATAAAAAATTAATAAACAGATAAAATAAAGTAGTATTATTATCAAATTATTTTTTATATTAATATAGTATTAAAAAATTAAAATAATATTATTAAAAATATGAGTGAAAAAGAATTAATGCTACATTGAAAAATCAAATATGACACTTAGATTTTTTTCAAATGCGAGATTTATTTTAGAATAAAAGGAGTACACAAATTTCTTCTTACAGAAAAATTTATTCTTCTCCGTTGATGCAACTTATAATTAGCTATGAGAATTTAATTTAAACATTATTAATAAACAAATTTTAATTTATAATAATTATTTTTAAAATAGTATCAAGATATTTTTAAATAGGAACTAATGATATAAAGAAAAATTAATTAGTATGCATTTTGTGAGTGTAAAACTTTTTACAATAATATTCAATCACAACTCTTAATTTATGGCAAATTTGTTAATTTTACCAATTAATATTTTAAAAGTCATATAAATGAAAAAGATGTGATTAAATGTCAATATAACATATTCTTTTACACTGTTAATATATATTAATTAAACTAAAAAATATATACTCATATTGTCTTGGAACGTAAGTTTGGTTCAGACTCAATTTTAAGGGTGTTATCCTCACTTATATATTATTTCTAGTCGAAGTAAAATTTGAGCCTCTTTTCCAATCCATCATTTCAGACACAATACTATTAGATTGGATCTAATGTGTGAACCTAACAGAATAACTCAACCTCAAAAAACTAGCTCAGTGGGTAAGATGAGGGTGAATATATGGATTTGAGTTTGCGAATCCTGCAAGTCCATGTGAATTTTGGATTTTTATTTAAAAAGAAACATAATTGTAAAAGAAAATGAACTTAGCTTACTGAACTTAAGGGCTAGTTATCCGTGATCAATTTAAAGAAACAAGTTTATTTAGACTTATTTAATGTGAATTGTGACATTTTAAGTTTTTAGTATTGAAAATATTTAATGTTAAATTATTATAAATGATTATATAAATTTTAATACAATAGGATAAAATCTAGTTAGTTTAAAATATGTAAATTTTTTTAGACAGATCAAACTTATCTAATCGTTTAAAATACATGTTTCGTGAACTGTTCTATCTATCCACTGTCCTTACCGTAAAGATCTCCCTTTCCTTATATTTTATTTTAATACTCGAGGTTCTTTTTCGGGCATGAAAGTAAACTATTTTTATTAATAGTTTTATCAGCTAGTGTAATATTTATTTTTATTTTTCAATTACAATATGATAAATTAAAAAGGATTAATTTACTTCTTCTAAAATGAGTACCAATTAAAAAAAAATAACAATTGATATTTTACAACATTCATATGGTCTATCCTAAAAACACAAACGAACATCCATATGATTTATCCTAAAACACAAACGAACATTCATATGATTTATGTTTTTGTCCGTACAGCAATCAGTTTCAAGAGGATTATAGCATATGATTTTTTATGTATCTGGACCCTTACTTTTTCATTAATAAGTGATGTTAATTACAATTACACTCTAAAATAAATTACTCAAATTAAAGAAGGTAAATTTAAAGTAAAAAATTGTTCTTTCAACGTGTTTTTTTTTTATTACTTTAATATGAGTTTTTTTTTTTGAAAAAAATGTTCAACGTATAATCTTTTCAATTATTGTAAATTATTTATATCTTTTAAAGTACAATTATTAAACATTTCGTTGAATTCCACTAGTTTTTTAAGTTGCTTGAATTTTTTAAATTTATTAGTTTAATTTAATTTTAAATTAATCATACTTATTTTATAATTCAGCCTATTTTTATAAATGGATCCAAAACCCAAAATTAAGAAATTAGGTTATCATCATCAGAGGCATAACAGTCCCTTATATAAGTCATATCCCTCCGCAAGGGAACAAAAACTCGTACAAGCTGACTCATAGTCATAACCAAACATGGTACAAATAAAATATTTTTCTTTTAATCTGTATTTTATATGTTATTTAATCATAAAATACCCATATAATATAGACTATATGTAATAAAAAATAATATAATATAGACTGTAGAGGTACATATTAATGTTAATATCAGTATTAAACATCTGAGTTGTTAATCAGTACTAATAGATGTTTGATAACTTTAATTCTGCCTTATGTCAGAGAGATCGTAAGCATAGCAAGATGCGGTCTGATACAGTACTTATAAAAAACAGGTGGCTTGCATAATTTATATATATACTTACCATAAATTTTTTGTCGGATATTATCGTACGTAATTAACACATAATCTGTTAAATAAATTATAAGTAATTTAAACAAATATGGATTTGTGTCGTTGGCATGTGTAACTACGGAAAGACAAAGAAAAAAAACACATGATGTGTGTTGCTCTTTGGAATAAAATGATTGGAAAAGGACTTGAATCATGTTATTCGATCACTTATCACATGCGTGGATAAGGAATCCGGGAATCAGGTCTCCCCTCGTATACTTTTGAGTTTGCAAAAGTTAAAGAAAAAGGCACAGACAAAATCATCAATCAAACTATCAAAGTACGAGAACAATATTCAATGTTTTGGAAGATATTCCACTAACTCGGTTTTGTATGAGTTTAATAGGTTTGAGTTTTAAAAATTAAATTCTATGTATTTTTTGAAATTGAATTTAACATATGATTTTCGACTTGTTTCAAACTACAAGGTTTTTTTAATAAATTCATATTAATTAATTTAATAAATAATATATAAGTTTAATTAATATGCATTGTTAATATAATAAGTTTTATACTGACATTCAATTACAATTATGATAAATTTGTTAATTTTAATAATTAATATTTTAAAAATTGTACAAATAAATAATTTTGATTGTAAATATTTTTTTATACTGATAGTATATGCTGATTAAAATCATAATATTTTATATAATCATATTATTTATTTTAAATATATATTAATTTAAGTTTTATATTTTTATTTTATAATTTAATTACATTATATTATATATATATATATATATATTATGTTTTAGAAGAAAAAAAGAGATACAAGATGAACTGGATAGTTAAAGAAAAAGGAAATAAAATAAAGATTTAGTGTTCAATTTTGTTTTTTAGGTATGCCAAATGAGGTGGGGTGAGGTACGGATGAGTATGACATTCTTCATCTCCATTTTCAATTTTTTCCTTCCTCAAACTCATTTTCATCTTCATTGTAGACATTTGACATATATGATATTTATGTCCTATTCTCGTTTCCACTAAATAGAGTATATATGTACCCATCATGCACCCACAAAAAAATTTATAATGTTTTTTATTGAAAATAAATTATTTGAATATGATACTAATTCAAAAGTTATATAATATAATGATTAACTTGTGTCTTTACTCTAAAGGGGGGTTTCTGATCTTGAACTCAATCTAAGATAGTTCGACTTCTTGAAGTACATAAGATGGTTTTGTAAATGATGTAGCTAGACAACATATTTTTGTGAGTAGTGAACATTAGAAGATTACTCACCTCTTTCAATCTTTCAGAAGATGTCTGAGTTAGTTCAGCTTTTCTTGTTCATTGGCTTTTTCTCCTTCTATGTCAAAAACACATCCTTATACGATGTTATAAGAGAAAATACATACTTCCCTTTTTAATAAAGCATTGCCCTCTTAACTAAGAGAGTGTCTTCATTTTATGATCTAAAAAAGATGCTCTCAGCTATATGGTTTGTCTGCCTTTAACAGAAAACATCATATTTTGAACATTTTGATTAATAGGTGCGCCATTTGTCTTCTAACAGAAGTGCATAGCTTTTGATTTTCTACACCTTTTGAGCAGTTTCTTCTTGGTAATTCATTTGATGCTGCTTATCTTGCATATTTTGTTCATCTCTAACTTGTGACTGATATCTTCTATAGCTCTTGAGCTTGTAAAGTTCTAATGCTACAAGCTTTTTATGTTATGATATTTTGACTATTATGTCTTCTTGTATGCTAATGGTTAGCTACTATTTAGATAACATGCTCTAGTCTTCATATTTTTTTATTGTTTTAACCAAATAATATTTTGATAATCTCCTTATCTCATTTATGAGTTGTCTATTGTTTTACGTGTCTTCTATTAACATGACTCTACAAAGGTCAGTATATGATCAAACTTAATATATTTATTATTATCAAAACCACTTTAGATGATCTTTTGTTTAGTCAATTGTATGAACCTTTTGAACTAATATTTTTTAAAATTTTTGAAACTTATTAGGAACCTTCTCAAGTTATAAAAAAAATTAAAAATTTGTACTATTTTAATTTTTTCTAAATCTTACAATTATTTGTTATATTTTTTCATTAACTCTTATAACTTTAAATGTTTTGAATTCATTTTATAAATTCAATTTTTTTAAATCTTATGATTTCGTTTTATGAAGCTCTTAATATCTAAATTATAAAAATGTGAGTCTTATAAAATTTTACAAAGTCATTAAGTCTTTTAAAATTCCAATTGAATATACTATCCTAAGATAATAATTTTGGGTATCTTAGACGATAATAATAATTTTTTGTAAACCAACAACTTATGTCACCTTTGAGATACTAATACATAATTTTGTCCAATAGTTACAAAATTTAAAAAACTTTATTTATACACGTATATATATATATATATATATATATATATTATTTTTATTAATTAAGTGCAAAATGGTATTAATTGAATTTTTTAATTCTAAACAGTCATATTTTGCTGACTTGTTTTTTAAAAAAATCTTCTTATCACGATCTTAAATGAAAGTGCTCTCACCTTATAATTATAAATTCCATTAATTGCTTTGCATTAAAAAAATAATAAAACAGGACCTTTAAGGTTAGAATGTTTAGGATTAAATTGGATCATGGAGTAAAATAAAATCCCACCTTATGAAATTGTTAATTTGATGGTATCATAATGAATTTTAGAAAAATAAATTTAGTGGTCTAATCCAATTTAAATAATTGATTGAATTTTATTAGATTCATAAATTACAAATCAAACAACTTTAGATGTTTTTTTTTATAAAACATAAAAAATAAAATATTAACTATAAAATTTGTAATTAAAACATTAAAAAATTTAAAATTAATAAATAAAAGCACATTAGCTAGCCTATAAAAGATAAAAATTAAATCAAGGCTAAAATTAAATAATTTATAGTCTTTTCAAATTATAAATAATATATTAAATAAAAACGTTAGAAGTTATTTATAAATTAATCTAAAATTGAATTTGTTAAATTAATTTTAAATGTATTAGTTATGTTAAATCTATGTTCAAAACTCAGATTTACACCATATATATTGACTATATGTGTAAACTAAAAATAATAAATATTAAATAAGTTGTTTCATTAAGGTTAAATTGGTTGAATTAATTAGAATTTGATCCATCAATTTGCAAATCTAATTAAATTTGATCCTATTAGAAAGTAATATCTATGTGACACAAAAATAATCAAAATCACCCTCTTATTATACAATTAGAAGCCTCATAATCTATTCAGACATAGGTGAATTCAGAAGCTTTATTTAAAAGGAACTAAGATAAAATTTAAAAAAAAATAAATTTATATGAACAAATTTTTTTTTAGATAATTATATTGTATATGTAAACATCTTAATATTATATACATTTCTTTTAATATCTATATTATTTTTATCAATCATATAATTTATCATTTTTTTTATTTTACTTTATTTAAACATTAACTAACATTAATTTTTATATATAATTTATTTTATTTTAAATATTAAAAGAGTTATACAATTTTCTTATAAAAATTTAAAGTAATTTATAAACTTTGAAGAAAACCATGTTCCTGCAAGTCCTCTTCCTCCGGGCTTGCCATAATGAGACACAAACTTAACACTACTCTCACAAATGCATATATATAGTTTGAATTAAGTGTTGGATATCCACTAGTTGTGAAAATGACCACCTTCCTTCTTTATTAGTCATCTTATAATTAAATTGATTGGAATGATGAAATTTATGAAGTCAGTCGAAATTCGTGAACCCAAGTGTTGAACGTGTGTCGTGTGGCTAAAAATCTGAATTGTGAAGAAAAGTTGGGTTACACGCTGATGTCTTGTTTGGTGAAGTGACAAAGATGAACTGTAGATCCGTGGTGGGTAGGTGAGTTATCTTTCATATTTTATTTTTTAAAATAAATTCATTTTTAATTTTAAATGGGAGAATTCTAAGCAACCTGTTGCTTCATACTTTACTCGATCCGCCGGACTAATGAGTGATCTGAAACCCGCCACAATACGGCTATGCCCATCAATGTTCACCACTCTGTAAGTGTACAATCATACTTTTTTTAGATGTCCATTGGAAGAGAGAAACAATGACATACACTGGATGTTTGATTTAACTGTGAAACATCCTCAAACTCTCTGTTTAATTAAAAATTACAAATTCCTATATATTTTTCATAAAATGTATATAAAAATTTGTGTTCGTTCATTTAAAATTTAAACTATCAGATACACAGTCTTTCTCTCTCACTCGGAGCTAGCCAAGTTTCTTTTTAAGGGATATGGGCAAGTAATATCAGATATCATCATATAATATGAAAGATAGCAAAAAGATAATTTAAAATAGAATTCGAACAATCCTCAAATTCTTGATTCGTGAACAATCCTAATTTAACAAGGCTGTCAACTAGTAAATTCATCTCTAGTAAAAGCTCGCCAAGTAAATGGTCAGAATCCATACTACTTTAATAAAAATTAAGTAGTATACAGTAGATTGCGACAATTCGAATTATTTTACTCTAGATTAAGATAAAAAAGGAGATAAATAATTTAATAAAGGTTAGCTTATATATATATATATATTTATATATTTATTTGTAAAGTATCTACTAGCTTTATTGAACATGACTGATAATTTTTTATTAAGTTTTCTTTTTAATCATGTTTTTTTTACACATACTTAACATAAGACTCAGCTCGAATCTAATATATTATTTAAAAAGAGTATAGTAACACTTAAACCAACAACTAATTAGATTTTACATTTTAATAGATCCAACTTACATATGATAATTAATTTGATAGTAAAAATATATTAAAACGAGTAACCCGTTCATCTTTCCTCAAGATATATGCTATCACTAAAATTTATGATGATTTATATTAGTTTTTTATTTTGTGAACTATGATTTATATTAGTTAAAACATTATTGCGTAAGGTTTTTTTGCATAAATAATCTATCTATTTAATGAAACTTTATGTATCAATAATCATATATTTTTTTTATAATTAAATAAAAATAAGATTAAATTATTTTTGCATAAATTTTAAACTTTTTTACAAGTTATATCAAACAAACTATTGTAATAAGTTGAAAATAGCCATTTTTTTTAGAAAAGCAAAATAAATAGAGTGAACCATATATAGCATAAGTTCCTTTGAAAAAAATATAAAAAAATTTGAAAATAACTTAAGAAATAAATACCATAAGTCATTTTCATAACATAAGTGTCAAGATAAAATAAACCATAAATAACATTTTTCAAACACACTCCTGACTTCTAGCACGATGCTTTAGGCTTATTTTAAGTAATTAAAATATATTTTATTAAAAAAGAAAATATTTATAACAAAATATTTTGAACAATGTTAATTGTTGACAATATTTCTTAAATAGTTTACAAATAAAATAAGTATAGCTAGATTATAGACATTAATTAAGAAATTAAAAATTAAAAGTATAATAAATATATATTTATTTATAGCCCCGATGTTGTGAAGAGGCTTGTAGCTGTACGTTCTAATTTTGTACTTTTAATTACTTAGAAGTATTGTTAAGAATTTGGTTGAAAAAGAATTGAAAATCTAAAAACCTAGAGATAGAGACTATAGAGTGTAATAGAAAATAGTGCACTACAGTTGAATGAATCCACTGGCACAAAAGATGAGAGAGAATGAGTTAAAGGGGGCAACGGAAACCCCACCTTTCATCCCACTCTTCTTTTTTATTTATTTATCTCTTTCTTTACAGTACTTAAACAGTACAGGTAGGTTGGATTTTATGTGTGTGTGGTAAGGGTCTCTTTCAGTTTTGAGGGAGAGAAAGAAAGAGAGGGTGTCTCTATAAGAGAGGGAGGAGGTTGATGACTTTGTTATCACAAAGGAAGAAGAAACAAGAAAGAAAAACGCTCTACTTCTGCTTCTCTATATCTATCTTATTATCATATGTTTGCGAAAGTCTCCTGCAAAAGAATTCCCTTGCTGGGAAAAGATAAAGATGATTTTTGCTTACCTTTGTTTTCATTTCTTTTGGAAAACAGTGCTTTGCCAGATTTGTATGTGTGGTTATGAGATCTTCAATCGCTTTCTCTTCTCTGACTCTAATGAAGACAGTGACACTTCCCATCCTTTTCTCTCTCCCTCTGCTACTTCTTTAACCGCACCTTCTCTTCTCTTCACTGATTTCTGCCTCTGACCCTTCAACTCTCTTCTACTTTTTATAAGTTCTGCACTCTCAATTTTTCTTTGATCTAGCTTCTTAATTTACTTATATAAGCCATTGGGTCTTCTAATTTGTGTTTTCTTCACCCTTTTCTCTGTCATGTTGGTTCTCATTACTGTCAACAGCTAGTGCTTCTCATATCGTCTTTGACTTGAAGCTTTAGATTCATGGTGGGACTTTGTGAGAATGACAGTAAAGCTATAACTGTGTAAGATGTAGTATAGTTGATTTGTTTGTTTGTTATTTGCATTATATAAGTTGACCATTAATTTTTCTGCTTATGAATAGAACATTGCACACGTGTTCAAACTGAAGAAAGAAGCTCTGGTTTTTGGCTTAATTAGTCACTTTCGTAATATCTCATTCTTAGATGTATATTGATAAATCAACTGTGCATGCATAATCAAAAGGTTAGAAACAAGGGCACAATCTATTCTTTTATTGTGAAAGAAATTGTTCCTCCCAAATTCTCAAAATGTCATTTCCAGTTTTTGATTTTTGGTTGCTTTGGCACTTAGGGTTAGGGTTCTTGGTAGAATACTTTTTTCATATTTTACAAGCCAATTACATTAAAGTTAAAGTTGTACAATTGATGCTGATTCTTGGAAAAAAAAAATATAGTACTTTCTTTTGCACAAGAGACTGTAGTAAACATGTAATTCTTTATTTATGAATATATTTTCAACTGGGAAGGCTGAGGGTTCTATGCTGCGTATAATTCCTTCTCTAATGAAATTATATCTTATCTTTCCTTAAGGACAAGTATAAGTAAGTTTCTCTAGCCAGAATTGTTTTTGAAATATATCTGAAGTATTCTTGTTATACATATAGTATATATGAATTAGAGACTCTATTGTAAATATTACATGTAGTATCTACTGACCAGAAAGTTTTATTTGATTAAATGGATTACTTGTGATGATTATGTTTGATTTTCCATTTGTATTTGAACATTGTTTTGAAGTCTAAGCAAATTGTGCATTTGTATTTTAACATTGTTTTGTTTCGATAGACATTAGATATGTTGAAATATTTTAAATTGGTATCCAAATTCTTTTTCAATGCAATTAAAATTGCTTTTGGATTAATATTCGAGCTATATATATTATTAGGAATAGTTGAAGAGAGCTTCCTTCAGTCCACTCATGGATGGGTAAGGGGTTTGAATTAGCTGCTGACTCATTCATTCAAACACAATAGATCCAGCGTCATGATATGCTATTGTGAATGTGTGAATGATGCGGGAGGTAAATTTCTTCCTTTTCTTGTCTGTGCTTGGACTGAAGGGAGCTCCCTCTAACTGTTTATAATGTTATATTCTCTTTTTTCTGGTCACTTATTCTTTACTACCTTGATCATATATATGGGTTTTAGTAGAGCGATTATTTAGTCTTTTTTTTTTCATTGTCTCAATTGATGTGCATTTTTTATTAATTCATCATTCCAAGCATCTATGAATTGATTATGTTGGAGATTTGAGGCAGATCCAAATTGAATTTGTTGCCCGAGGTTTCCTTTATATCATCTAAACTTCAAGTGTAGGAAGACTAGTATTGTACCACTGGAAAACATCAGTGACGTTTCCTGCAGCTTGTCTTGTATAAATGTGATATTAGTTCAACAATGATTTTGATGGTCATATTTTGCGGTTTTACTGATTCACATTGTTTTTTGTATGGTTAGTATATACTGTAAATTCAATTGGCATGATTTTCTGGCAGGGTGTTAGCTCCGTCTTTAGACCTTGAAGAATGATGGCCCAGAACTATTAGATAATTATGCCTTGCTACTTCGGATGAATCGTGTAGGGAATAACGCCAATTGTTTTGGTTTTGATTTTACGAAACCTTTTACTAAAATCTTGTCTTGGTAGTTCATGATGGGTTATTTAAAGCATGTGTCTATCATGTTTTTTCAATGTCAACAATTTTCTTTTACTTGTAATTTTGCAGGCAAAAGCTAACAAAATGGATGGATTCTATGGTTTTGTTAGTTCGTTGGACAAAGTGTTTTACGACATTTTTGGGTTGTTTTTCCTGTGGTTTTGTTAGTTCGCTGTACATAGTGTTTTATGACAGTATTTCTTTTAGTTCCGAGGAAGAATTCACATTGAGTGGGATGATAAAATGTTTTTATTTAAATTTCACATGTGGTTAGCTAGATATTTTGTGGCAATTTATTTTCTTGATACAATCAATGGAGTTTTCTGTAAGATATCCCATCTCATAGAGTATAAGGGGTGGAATGAAACAAAAGTTTATCAAGGACTCATTGTATATCCATGATGAGAGATACGTGAGATTTTGAGTAAATAATACATGTACTAGGGTAAGCGAATATTGTCACCAATTACTATTTATTTTAGAATAATTTTGTAAATAATAATTTTGATGGTGATTTTGGTTGATTTTACATTGAAAGTGTATAGTTTTTAAGTTGTATGAGTTTATTTCATTTTTATTTAACATGGAAAAATAAATCTTTGCTGAATTTACAGGACAATAGATTTGTCGATAATCAGCTTTACTTTAATTATTGCAACACTTTAAAAAGAGAAAATTGTAAATTGTAGGCCTATTGTTCATTGAATCATACTTTAGTTTTCATATTGGTTGGGTCACTAGGTAAAGTTGATGGCTCTGAACTCAGTTTAGCTTAGAATTATGCCAACATTGACGGTAGTGCGTGTTGGTCACTTCATTCTCAAATAACAAACAAAATATCAAACACAGGCCGCATCCCACATAAAAACACGAGGCCACAACATCAGTTTGCTTTCCCCATGCTTTTCGGTCATAGGAGGAGGCACTTGAAGGAAAACAATATGATCATGCTGACGAGTCAATTGTGATTAATTCTACATACATATGGTTTCCCACGCTTTTCGGTCATAGGAGGAGGCTCTTGAAGGAAAACGATATGATCATGCTGGCGGGTCAATTGTGATTAATTCTACATACATATGGTTTTCCTTGTGTCATTATCAGGTTATGGTTTTACCAGGACAGTGTAATAAAAGATGAAGGAAGCTATCTTGTAACCGCAAGACAATGGATAATACTAATATGTAATAATTGGATCAGATTATATAATTTATATCCTTGTGATTCTAATTGGAACAAAATACAATGCTGTTAGATAGCTGTTTGTAGACTGGCAATCTACATTTGTATGACTTTTTTTTTTTCTTCTTGGTGTAGCGATGTTTTAATAATTATTGGATATATAATAACTGATAAATCTTCTGGACCCTGACCAGTTTAGCAGTGCCTGATATTAAATATTAGCCGTGCAATCCTCCCCCAGACTGCCTTTTTGTGTATCATTACTACTCACTATGCTGGGTCTAGCACTCTAGCTAGAGGTTGGAACTTGGAGCTATAACGTTCTAGTTTGTTTGACATTCGAGAGAGAAACTATTATATTATTTTCTTTTTCAATTTCCTCTTAAAATCTTGTGCAATATTCAAATTATTTTTCTTAAAAGCATATTAAAAATGGACTAGTGGGAATTTTGAAAATCCTTACTCTATATAGTATGTACTTTACCATTTCTTCATTATTTTTTATATTTTTGTTAGTAATCTTTTATGATGCATAACATATGTAATGAATGTGTAACAATAAGCTTTTAAGCTTAACCATGGATATTCATACTACAAAATGATAGTTTTTGTAGAATACGGTAAAAGCGCTTCTCTTTCTTATATACTTCCAAAAGGACACAATATTATTTATAGGTTTGCATGTGAATAACTGAACTAAAACTAGACTAGTTATTTGAGGAGTTCGAGATGCAAGTACAATTGAACTCGATCTCTTACTTTTTACCTATTTGTTTAATACTATATATTTTGATAAATGAGCATGTGATAGGAGCCTGTATGTTAAATCATAAAGTTCTCTTAAATCTGTAGTGGATTTTCTCCCAATTCCCTTTTTGTCCATATGTTAGAATCTGCCACATTAATATTTTTTAGTCATGCTCAATGTTGATGTTACTGTAATGCAGGACCACTAGTCCTTCAGGTTTATCCAAGGATGTATGAGTCATTTTCTATTTTTTATAATCCATTGTATGTCACGTGTTAAAAAACCATTTGCGAAATTGTTTTCTAGGAAGCTTATATTGGTGAAAATTTTCAATTGTTTTGTGATAATACAAAAATGACACTTGGCTTCATTTTTGTACATGTGTATATAATTTAAGTGTGATGTGCATCTCACACTAGTCCACCATCAATGGTGGTCCAAAGTGATGTGATGTGCATGATTCTTATTTTATATTCCCGCCTACTTAAGCAATGTTGAATTTTCACTTCACATGATGAGTGCATGGTATGGCATCATATGCATGCTGATTCCTGGAAGAGAGAGATGGTGAAACAATTTTTTCTGGTACATATGCAAGTGGGGTGGTCTCAGAAAGCTTTTACAATCACTAAGATTTATCTGAGAAAGCTGAGCTTGAAAGGCCAATCAACAAGGTTGGTGGAGAGGGTTTTGCATTCCATAGGGCAAACAAAGAGGGACAAGGACAAAGAAAAGCAATAAATATAATAGAGTAACAAAAATAAAAGCCCATTATGGAGGACATTGCATGTGCCTTGGACAGTAGTGCGCTCTTTAGTAGCTACCAATTCTCTCATGGCTCTTTGTAAGGGGTTGAGCCAGAGCAGAGCTTGATAACACAATGTTGAGCTGGATAACTCTTTGATTAAGAAAATGACGCTGCCTGTGGTCTCATCTTTCTCTCCCTTTGAAGTGATTAATATCCTTACGTTTGTGGGCTTGTGTTTTGTCCTTTAGTTAAAACCTCTATTGGCACCATTAACAAGCAAGCACAGGGTTAATACTGTTGTAGTCAGAAAATGAGTCCAACTTAAAAAGAATTCTGGAGTCACATGATGTTTTCTCCACTGACCCTCCATCAGTTTTCACTGATAATAATCTCTTGATATCTTGTTTTTTCAAGATTTTGTCTCTGTCCATGAATCTAACATGGCCCGAGTTCTCGTTTTCCACGAAGAAACTTGAGGATAGTGACACCACTCTTAGTCCAAGTGCCAGTACATTAAATACACAAGTGTGGGGTTTCACCTGTGGTGGTGTGTGGTCCAGGTGAGTGTGATTGCAGCTGGGTAATCAATGATGTATAGATATGGTAAAAAGGGCAATAGTAATTATTCATTTGGACGGTATCTTATTATTTAAATCTTTAAATATTATATAAATATTCAACTAGTGTTCTTGAGCTGTCCCCGTCACTGATGTTGCTAAGTCTCTAAAATGTTTTATTTAATCTAAAATTGCCAATGTTTATTATTATCATTGGACGGTTTAGAATCAACTTTGGAGGGTGCAGGACAATAAAAATAATGATGGTGATGGTGATCATGAATGGGACATGGCTTCTGATTTTATTTCCTGGCCGAGGTGGAAGTCACTAGAATTATACTTTCTGTCTGGTGTGCACCTTAACCCTTTGAGCACACTGGCGCCTTACTCCTAACAAGTCATGGACTTTATTTATGGGAACTTGAATAATCAAAGGGAGAAGCTGGGTTTGGGTTGTTTAACTATTAGTAGGGGACAACTTGAATCTTTCACTGGTGGTGCGTGCTTCCATAAAATAGGAATTATTTCCTTTGCTACACTGAACATATATTCAAAACCCTGCTTTGTTTCTTTGCTTCTATCTAGCAATGTGTATTTCATCTTTTCCCCTTTCAGGTTCTCTTCCTGTTTCTTTTAAACGTGTTGCCACTGGATTATGTGTTTTCATCATATATTAAATTCTCTATTCAAGTTTAAAATTAAAAGTGTAAGAGCATATGTTTGGATTTCCTTTCATTTATTGTCATAGAAAATACGAGGTAATAAAAAGTTTAACTCAATCTCACTGCAAAAGCAAGAGTGTGGATATTTTATAAGCTTAAATTTGCTTCAAACTTAAGTTTGTATTGCAAAAATAAACATGCACAAGTCTTATTTGAATATTTATAAAGAATTATTTAAAATTTTAAATATAGACTACATATTCAACACCATTAGTCATGGATGAATTTAGTGTGGAGTTATTCCTCTTTCAACAATTATCTTGAGTTTGAGAATGTGGTCTGTTAAATATATAGAATTTTTTTTCCTGCAGGTCATCAATTTGGACTTAGAACCGCTTGCTCTAGATAGTAGTGGTAATCTCTTTTAATAATATAACCATCACATGATTGAATTATGCAAAAAAATTATCACAAATTAAAATTGTCAAAATGTACCTCCACTGAAACCAGATAAGATACTGGCATGGTTCAGCATAAAGAGAACACTAAGATCAACTGTTTTTCCTCATGATTCATGTCTATACAAACAATTAAGCTAACAAATTTAGAGATTATAAAAATAAGTTTGCCAAATATAATTCAATAAACTGGTGAGGAAGTGATAATCTACTTTCCACCAAACTCAGAGTCGAAGCTCTAAGTCTAGCTCGTTATCATCATTAGCTTCATTGTTCAGTGGCTGTGCCTGCTCATCCTGTTCATGAATCACTCCTCCTCCTTGTGGCACTACTCCCCCTTGTGGTTGGTTATGATCATGATTTCTCATCCACATCTGTTCCATAAATCTGTTGCTAGGAGGCAAAGGTTCAGCTGAGGGTGATTGTGGCAGTTGCACAGGAAATGGACCCATAGGGTTTAGTATGCCAATCCCCCTTTGAAGATTTTCATAACTTAAAGGAAATGCATTGTTAGTTCGCTGTGGTTGTTGGTTCAGCATTTGTCCATTGTTGAAGGTCCTTGTCTGCTGGCTCATATTTGGACTTATCAAGGCTTGCAAATCCTCATCGTGATCTGGGACTTGGTTCAAATCAAAAATATCATGCAAAGAGTTGTTTGGATTGGACCTTATTGTAGACAAGCTTGAATGTTCTGAATGAGAAAATGATGGCCATGAGTTTGAGGGGGTGATGGGATTGAGGCTTCTCATGGCATCTGTTAACAGTTTTGATGGACGGGCAAGCATCTTTCCTTTTCCTTTGTCAGTTTCACCATTTTTATGGTGAAAACTGGTATCAGCCGCAAGAGCATTAGCACAGCCATGTTCAGTGGTCTTTTCCTTTTCCTTCTCTGTGCTTTGAATAAGCCATGGCATTGAAGTTTGGCCATTGAAAGTTTCCCTAATGGTTGTGTTTTCAGCTGCTCCTGGTTCCTGTTAGCCAAAGCAACCTCGTTAATTAAAACTTAAATGATTGAAATTTTAATAACTCCATATACACATACGCATTTTTTAGAGTAGCTAGATCAATAATATTCCGTGAAAGGGTCATGGAGGTGTAAACTAGACATGTATATAAGTCTGAGTATAAGATGTTAGTATCTTTAATGTGCTTTTCAAAATTTTGGGTTCCACAGTGAGGATAGTTAATGATGTTTCATAAATTTGCCTCGCTCATATCAATACAAATTGCACCAAATCTTGAAACGGGTTTACTATGAGTCTATGAGCTATATATATTGACTTTTTAGTAGTTCTATAAATGCACGTATCTCAACCATTTAGGGCAGTGCTTACTTGAGTGGTGTGTCTTTGGGGAGCATTTGTACCTTCACCCAGTGTTGCAGAGTGACTACCAATGTTTTCACCTGTGTCAAGGAAGGATGGAAAATAAAATTAGTTCTACTTAATCAATCAAGCAAAAGAAGTCTTAAAAAGGATCTTCGTTTACTGTATGTTCCTGGAGGCTTTTTTATTAATAAAGAAATTACCAGAATTTAGCAAACAGGTTACCAAAAAATTAGAGAAGTTTAATTAGTAGCTAAGTTCGGCCGAGTTCAATTTCCTTTCTTTATTTGTGGGGCTAGCTAGTTACTCTCATTTTTTGTTAACATGATAACGGTATGCTGTAAGGAACAACAAGCTTACCAAAAAAAAAACAAACTACCCTATACAAATAATAACGCATCTTATTGTAATATTTTGCATTTTTATCTTTCACTTGATTTTGTCATGTTAATTACTAACTTGAGAGGATCTAAATCTTCATTGAGTAATGTTACATATATCTTTTTACAATATTCTTCTTTTGATTTTTTTAAATATAGATTTCACTGTAGGGTTGCCATTGAGACTATGGTGCAAAACCTTCTTTTTTTAAAAAAAGGTTAAGATGCTTTTCCTAAGTGATTGACTTTTAGATTTTGCTTCAACATTTGATAATAAAACAATGAAAGGGAATTGGTACGATTAAATCCACACTCCCAATATTAAATATGCTCAATCACTTTTCCAATAGACGGGGAACTTTTTTTTTCCCCACTTACTAGAAGAGTCCTAAAAAATAAAAATGCCACATGATATGGAATCTAAAAGAGTGAATTTTGAAAAAACTTAAATAAGTTTTGTTACCAAAGTTTTACAAAAAAAATTTTGATTATTTTTTTAGTTCTTGAAATTAATTTATTTTTTGTATTAATTATTTATAAGTTCCGGTGTATTTGATTGTACTGAATGTGAAATTAACAATCGGAGAGGTTACGATTGAGGAAAAGAGTAATTTAAGAATAGTCAACAATTTTTTAATGACGTTAACAAAAAAAGAAGGACTAAAAGTGAATTACGAACTAAAAAATATTTTTAAATTTTAAAAACTAAAAGTAATTTTTTATGAAACATTAGAGACAAAAAAAACTTATATTACCTTTTAAAAATCAAGACATGGCACAACTATAATACATTATACAATATTATAATATTAATGTAAGCCACAAGCACAAGATAGTGTAAAAATGAGTATAGACATAATAAACCACTATAATTTATCTAATGTGTGTGGTATATTCTCATATCCATTGGTATAAAAGTCTTAAAAATTCAGTAAAAATTACAAAATATACTTAGAAAAATACAAATATCTATTATGTAGAGAGAAAAATGCAAATATCTATGATGCAAAGAGAAATATATAAAGGAGAGTCTTCCAAGTGTATTTTTAAAAGTGTTAGTTTCTATCTTCACAATTTATTTTATCAAAATCTAATGTTATAAAGTTGTCAAAATTGAGAGTTTAAATAAACTTAACTAATAAGATTATAAGAGTTTACTTTGTTAAAAATATATCTATAAGTAACAATAAAAATTAAAAAATTTTATCACATAATAAGTCCAAATAACTTGAAATAAATATAAATTAGAGTCGAAATATTCAAAATTTAATTTTTTTCGGAAAATAAGAACAAATTAGAGTCAAAAGACATAAAATTATAGTTAACACAGAAAACACCACTCGAAAAATTTGCTCAAGTTTGATCACAAGTTTACTCG
This sequence comes from Psophocarpus tetragonolobus, assembly GCA_037954015.1. NCBI lineage: Eukaryota > Viridiplantae > Streptophyta > Magnoliopsida > Fabales > Fabaceae > Psophocarpus > Psophocarpus tetragonolobus. The sequence continues at coordinate 36,290,407 of CM075695.1, forward strand.
ATTATCTTGAGTTTATTTTCAGTCACCTAATTCTACCAAGTCTTCTCCAATACTTCTAATTCTATATGCAATTTAAGATGGGACCTATAAACTCATAAACTTTCATACAATTTTACGAGTTAACTTGTGATTTTTATAACCATGATTGTAATAAGTAATGAAAGTTAACTATTAGATTTAAAAAAGAAAAGAATGGTTAGGATAGATAGTTATCCATTACAAACATTAGATTTTAATAAGATGAACAGTGAAGATAGTGAATAATTCATTTAATCTATTGAAATAAGTGAATTTGTTTATGTATATAGAGACCCATACAATTAAGTTTTATGCAATTAAAAATAAAATAATAAAAAATTAATAAAAAAATTAGTACAACATTAACTTAAAAGTTCAATTAGTTGGACATTTACTAGTTAATTAGTTGGACATTTACTAAGATAACAAGAGATGTAGGAGATGCATGCTGCAAGCACAATATTGATAACGGCAACATTGACATCGGCTGCAATAGCGGACAAAGTGATAATCGCGAATCTAAGAAATTTTGCTATGCAATAGCACCATAACGGTGGGGATATCTGATCGGAATTTTAAACAACGTAGTTAAAGTTTAAAGTGTTCAATGTCCATGCTTCTCTAGGTGAGACACCATGAGACATTTTTTTTATTGCAAGATGGAGAGAGCTTCACAAGTTATAATAAAGATAGAATAACTACATAAAGGTTAAGTATTCTATGGAGCAAAGTTCCTTACCAGTAACTATAGAAGAAAAAATTGCATGCTCTGCTGTGGTTGTCTGCTGTCCAACTTCTCCAATTGGGGCTCCTTCAGACATCTCATCATCAGAGGAAGGTTCAATCTGAAAATGTATAGTGTCAGCAGCACTTACATCCTCAAAAATCTTTCTGTGAAGACTATGTACATACATATCTTCACCATAGAAAAAATTATGTTGAACAAAATTATATCTTAGAAAAGCAGTGAATTAAGGCTTGCTATTTCATTTGGTCATGCCACTTGGAAAGAACTACTTAGTTTTTACGTTAACCACATGAAAACAGTGTTTAAGAGGATACTTGAAATTGAATACATAGATAATGACTCCATTTACATAAGAAATAATAAGATAATTAATTATATATGTTGATGTGACTTAGAATTTTCTAACGGAATAGATCATCTTATAGTTTGGATAGTAAATCAGATAATCTAATGAACGAGTATAATAGAACATCTTATGATACCAGATGTATTGAAACATCTAGTGACTAGCATATGTAGTATCAATGTTTCATCTAGTCACATGATTATATCACCTAAATTTGTTTGTACCTCTATATATATATATATATATATTATAATGCTTTTCAATTCTTGTTTCTTCTCTCATTTCTTTGGGTTGATTTTTTAAGACTTTATAGAGTTGTCCTTTAAGCTTCTTAAACTCAACAATATATATTGACTTCAAATAATTAAAAAAAAAATCTGGTTAAATATATATGCCAATATTTAATCCAAACCTTGATCATCTTGCCAATGGAAAGTCTTTCTGGGCAATCATCCTTGAAATAAATAATCTAACATTAGCAAGCTTAATGATAATCTAATAACGAGAAGTAATATAGATCTTCAAAGGCAATAGGAAATTACATTAGGATTATTCTCTGGCTCAGCATCTTGCTCATTCGGGTCGACCCTGCATATTTAAATCACTTATCAATCATTTGAAAAGAACCCTTCGAGGTTTAATGCTGTTAAACGATAATGTAGGTTAAGAAAAAAAAAATCACCTTTGTGGGAGATCAAAGACATTTTGATGGTCATTGCTGGCTGGCACAACATTAGAAGATGACCCTGCAAGGTGAAACAATATATATTTATACACATAAACCATAATGTGCTAATATGTTTAATATGTGATGCACCATATTCTTAACGTAAAACTAATTAATGTGTATACTAATAGTTGCGTCGGTGCAAAGTAATAAGGTGAGAGTCTACTTATACTAGTGAAAACTCTATAGGCAGTAAACTTGTAAAAGTATACTTTTACATAAAAAATTATTGATAAAACATCTATAAATAACATAAGAAGTGATCAATTTATTATTTTAACAACATAATAAAATAAATAATGACATAATAATTAATATATTAGTAGAAGAAAAATAAATATTTGTTAATCATCGTATATAAAATAATTATTAACGGATACAAATCTACTAAATTTACTAAAGCAAACAACTACTACTTGCGAGTTGAAAAGAAGTAGAATCGTAATTTTATAATGTAATTGTATACTTGCAATTTCGATAACCATACATCATAGTTCGAATATATAATCTCTGTTTTTTTTTTCTTTGGAGTGATATTTAGTTATATTATATGAAGTAATTAATGAAGGAAAATATATGACCTATAATGGCATAGGAAAAAAATGGGAGGGTACAAAGAAGTGTACATGGATGTGTGAGAAAATTAACCAGGCTTACCATTTGTTCTTGAAGTAGTGCCACTTCCACGGGCGCGTCTTCTCTGCACGATCATAAAATGGAAGAGAAAATTAATGCGCAAAGAAATTGGTAATAAAGAGAGAGCTTATGTATGGTGGTGGTTGTGTCCACACACATTATTCACCGGTAAAACCACAAGATTAATTGTTCAACATGTAATGAAAAACATAAAACCTGATGAGTGGATGGCCTCCGTCGCCTAGAAGTTTTGACTTTAGTTTTCTTCTTCTTGGTTGGAGAATATAGTTCATCGTCCCTTTCATCGTCAGGTTCATCAGAATCTATTTCTATAATGCAGATCCATTCTTCTAAATTAGCGTCTACTTTTTGTTGGTTCTGTAATTCGTTGCTTTTCTGCTCTTGCAAGGCACTTATCCTGCTGCTCCTCCTTCTCTGCTCTGAATCATTTTCAAACACTATAGCTTTATTAATTAAGATAATTTACATAAATTAACACACGCCCTTAACACTACACACGTCATTTTCTTATCGTACAATCTATATCTAACGTTAGATTTTGAATACTTTTGAGTGTGTCAGAGAGAGAACCTTGAAAACATATAGATAAAACAAAAAGGTGTATTAATAATTTTTAAAATTAAAATATGTTGTACAATAAATGATGTACAACAAAAATTTTAATAACAAATTTTTTCAGATGATATAAAGTAAAAGAAATTAAATAGTATGCACAATAAAAAATAGTTGATTAATTATAATTCTTCCTATGACTTTTTAAATTATTAATTTAACAAATCTATTAATTAAACTCGAAAGTAAAATAAAAAAATCATTTGTATTTGCACCGCTTATTTATTCTTGCATTAATTACTCGGCAAGTTTTTTGTATATGTTTACAATAATAGTCTTGACAAAAACTAATTTTAATTGTGTGTCTTATTTAAATACAAAATTAAGAAAACTAATTTTTGTTGTGAATCTGATACCCTTACCCAACTTCCTCACTGTTTATTTTTTATATCTAAGATGTGTTGATTTTTTCCTCTTCCCCCTTTTCTTATGAAAATTTTAAACAAAGATGAGGGACATTTGTTTTAGAGACCCACATGCTTAGTATCCATAGAAAGGAATTCATTCATCTACCCTTATAAGATTGGTGATGATAATCTCATGCTCCTTGCTAGCCTTCACATCAATGAGTTCATAAGGCTTAATGGGTGGAATTGTGTTTTCGCTTTTAAGGATTCCTTTATCATCACAATGTTTTTCCCACACTTGTCGAAAGATCCTAACATATCAATAACCTTAAACTAATGGATAGGTGTAATGTTTTGCAAAATTCAGCACATTCCAAATACATAATAAAAACTAGTTTTTATTGTGTAACTTATTTAGTATCTTGTCCAAATACACAAGTATAACTATTTTCCATTATGTAATTACCTAGAACAAAGTTAGATTTTGTGAGGAGTATATTTTTTTTCAAAAATTTAAAAATTGATGGGTGATGAAAAAAAAAAAAACAATGGTTTGAATAACGAGTAAACTACTAAATTGGTCCCTTAAATATGTTAATATGGTAGATTTCTAAAAAATAATATAGTATGTTATGCGCGTTAGTTTTTAAAGGTTTTAGATAACGTTTTACTAACTAAAATATTTTAAGGATAAAATTATATAACAACATAATAATAAAAGATTAATTTTCCTAAAAATAATAATTTATATTGTGAGTAATATCATATGTTGTTAGGGATGATAAAAATATCCATACTTGTAGGTATCACTCCAAACTCACTCAATTTTAATAGATATTACCTGTTTTGACATACAAGTAAGAATGCGTAAATATTTATGCCGTTATGATTATAATAATTATATAATAACTTTAAAGTTATATATTTAATTAAAAATTTTATTTTTTAAACTTTAATTTATAATTTCTTAATATTTATTATTATTTATATATTTTTAAATTAAAATATAATTAATAACTTAATATATAATTTATCTAATAATAAATAAGTAAATTTAAATTGTAAAAAATAATATAATACTTTCCCAACATATATACTCAATCTGAAAATACTTTACAAATCTGAATATGAGATTAAACTTTTATGTTCATTTTTTTTTTTTATAAAAAATCCGTCTCACTTTTCGAAGACGGGAGAACCAAATTTGTAGGCGCCTGGTTGCCATTCAATTATATGCAATTTAATCAAACCAAAATTTTAAAAAGAAAAAATTTATTGTGAGACCTTGTAAAATAAAATAACATTTTCAGAGCAGATATGTTGTTGTAAAACAACTAAATCTTGTAGATAAGAGAAGGTTGAAAAAGATCAAGAGCATTAGCAAGAGGAAGTTCATAAATTATACTAAAGTAAATTTCGCAATTGCAAGTTGCAATATAAATTACAAAATTACGTACTAAAAACATATTAAAAAAACTAATAATGATGCATAAGACATACGTACCCATAATGACTAATAAGAATTTACTAGTCAAACTAATAAAAGTTGAAGTCGTCCTTTTGATGAACACAGGACACAAAATTTCCACTGTTCTTGGGTTGTTAGCTGCCTTTTCTCCAACTCCCTTCTATTGTTACATGCCTAATTTAACAAGACGATGTCTTGATTCAAGGCTCAAATCCTATAAAACATGTACCAAAAGGGTTGTTTCACAAATTAACCCTTTTTTCACTAGTATACCTCTTTTTAATCTAAAATATTTTTAGTCTACTACTCAATCAACAAATTAAATCTACTTCTTTTTAAATGAAAATTCTTTCAACCACTATTGAATAAACAACTCAACTCTTCCTCTTTTTAAAATAAATTTTATGGTGAAATTAATTAGAGTGCATTTATAATACGCAATCATTTATGTTTTTTTGACAAGCATTTAATGTAAGATAAAACGTAAAATTTTAAAAATATTTTAACAAATTATTATTTTCTTAATATTTCAAAAAGACACGAATTTAAAAGTTAAAGGTAAAGTTGACTCATTCAAGACGAGAGTTTGAGATTTAAGGATGACAGATGAACAAGACAAATACATTTAATAGTTACTTATCTTTTCGTATAAATATACGTCATGTGCACGCTCCCTTACCTGCGTGAGTACCAATTAATCATATACCTCCTCCAAAATTTTTAAATGTCCGCTAAAGTTCATGGGTATTTATTGAAAATTTAACATATTTAAATTTATTTTTAATATTTAATAGACAATGTCAGTATATGTTTTTGATAAAAAAATAACATATGAAACATACTATTTTTTAAGTATTTTAACAAATTATTATATTTTTCTTAATATTTCAAAACTCCCTTAATGAAATCAAATGTAAAGTGAAGATATAAGATGATTTAGTTGGTTAAAAAGTAAGAGATGTGAAAAAAAATTATGGGTTCAATCTTTACTTTTAACAAAAAATGACATTACTAACAATATTAAGTTTTGACGCATAAAAAAAAGTCAAATATAAAGTTTACTAATTATACATAAGGTTTTGATCTAGGGATAACAAGATGGAACAAGAAGAAATAGTAACTACTTATTTTTTTCTCCTAGTATTAAGTATTTGTCATATGCATACTTCTTACCAACACTAACCTATGGATTTTTTAAATAATCCTTAATATCCATGGATATTTATTTAAAAATAAAACAATTTGAAAATATAATTTAACTGCAATTTTGTTAGGTATAGTTGTGTGGTAAAAATTACCTTCAAGTTTGGTAGGCACTTTTATGTAACACATTATTTTCTGTAATTTGTGTTTTTATGTGTTTAAAATATATAATAATTAATCTTTTAGTGATTTTGATGTGAGTTTAATTATAATTTGTCAATTCTAATGATAATTAAATTTGTGTGTAGTAGTGTAATTTGAAACTCGACAATTGGAATATTTGGCTATTTGCAGTTTTAAATTTGGAAACTTTTGGGAGTTAAAAAAGTTTCTTTGAACTAGCTACGTTTATCCTTGAGTAACTTTGACTATTTTATAAATTCATATCATTAATGAGTTTTAGTCATTTTGTATCCTAGATTCCTAAATATATTATGAAATGTTTTAAAAGTAGTGGTAAAATGAAAGGCTTTAAGTTAAAAGTGTCCATTTCCCCTTTCTTTCTTAAATAACCATAAAAAAAAATATGTGCCTTCCTCTCTAAGATCTGTGTAATTTATCCTTTCTTTTTATTGGATAAAATTGAAGGGGACAAACATAGGGGAAATGTGTAATATAATAGGGGACATGAATTAAGATATAAGAGAACATGATACCACCTTTAATCTAAAACCTTAAGATACTATGTTTGTGGGTCATTCTCACTTATATATTACTCAACTTTCCAATTTCTACATAATGTGCGATTTCAACTCACATTTCCACTCCAACACTATTGTCTTTGAAAATCTATTGTAATGGTAAACATTTTTTTCCTTTTCTCTTCTTATTCATAAACTAACCCATAATGGTGCTTTGTCATAAAAATATGTGTTTGAGTTGCTTGTGGCTCATGAAATTCATGGGTATTCTTGTGGTAGTGTCATTGGTAAGAGAAGTCTAACATTGTGTTTGGATAAAGAATTTTATAAATGTAAAGAATTTGAAATATATTGAATTTGAAATCCTTTCAACTCAAACATATTCATTTTTCAAATGTTTTGATTGAATAAGGTAATTCAAATTTATTGAAGTTTAATTTTCGTACTAAAAATAAAAATTATTTATTAAAAAATATTTTTGGAATAAAAGTTTCTTTTAAAAAATAATATAAAATTTCATTTAAAAATAATTTTTAGTTTTTCAAAAAAGTCATGCTTTTACAAAAATAAATAGAAAAATCACCAAAAGTAAATCTTGCATGGTTGGTTTTATTTTTTTGACAATATTATGCTTTTACATAAATAAATGATAAATAAATTAATGAAAAAGTTTATTTTATTTTCTTAAGAAAACCATTTTTTATAAATTTTACTTAATAATTTATTTTACATTTTAATTATTATATTATTTTATAATTTATATAAATATTATAATTGTTTATAATAAAATATAATATTTGTGGGTTGACAGACCTTCTTACCTTGTCTTTGGCTGCTAAATTAGTAGGGTAAGTCACAACAGACTGACAGACTGAAAACACTAATTTGATCTGCCAAATGAGGGCGGGTTGACTTGTTTGGTCCGTCCCATTTTGTCATCCCCTAACTGATGTCAAGTAAAAAATAATCTTAGTCGATTTTAGTAAAAGAAAAGTAGATTTGAAGAATTTTCAAATTCTTTGTTTTTTTAAGAAATTTGAAATTCTAGAATTTTAACTAATCAAAATTCTTTCCAAAATGCCTAAAATTTCAAATTCTTTTAAAATTTCTCATCCAAACAAGGTATTTCATCACAAAAAATTTAAAATTTAAAAATAAAAATGAACTACTTTCTTGAAATTCTCCATCCAAGCACACTCTACCGCTTTGCCTTAATAAACTTTGATCCTTTTTTTCTCCTTAAAAGCCCTAAACTTGGAACTAACCTAAGGTAAGGAAAGCTTAACTTTTTAGTAGTCATAAATGAATGAATACGATGTATAAAGTGTATTGAATATAAACTTCTATGTAAAATGATGTTTTGGAATGGTCGGGAATAATTTAGAAATAAAAAAACAACCTTGGGATGAGTTGTTCATGAAAGACTCAAAAAGTTGCAGAAATGGATTTTAGCTTAAGTAAGATTTTCTTGCTTAAGTGAGTGTGCTAGTGAATTTCTAGCTTAAGTGAAAGGGAATCTAGCTTACATGACCTGAAGTGATAAAGAGTGGGTATAAACCTCACTTAGGTGAGAAGGGCCATAGCTTAAGTGAGATTGAGTTTAATTCATTTCCTTTTCCAATTATAATTTATTCTTAACGTTAAGGAATGATTTACCTATTTATAACTTATACAACTTAGACATATTCTTAATGTAGAAAGTCGATATTAACACCCTTATTTACTATTATTGAGATCATTATGATGTTGTTGAGATGGTTATAACATGTTGAGGTGATTACATTATTGTTGAAATGCGTAAATGTTATATAATGAGGATGAATTTTATCGTTTAAATACTTGTTGAATGTTGAATTTCTTTTCTTTTCTTTTCTTTTTTGAGATCCTTGGATATACTAGAGAACATATAATTAATAGTAATTTTTTATGTTCATTTTAAATAAAGACATTATGTGGTCATTCAAGACATATTGTCATGGTATTAATGTAAGTTATTCTTATTCTTGATTGAGGTGTTACTAAAACCATGTCTCATTAAGACCCATTTTTTTAGTGGGTTCTCCACTCACCATTTTCTTTTAATAATTTGTTTTAGTGTTTTTGGCATCTACCCGTGACTATTGTTGGAGCTTCGTGACCTTTCCAATCAATAACTTGCGGACCTTCGTTCTTGTAAATATGTCAATGTGTCTCTTGGATGACCATTCAATATCTTTATTTATAATGAGCAGTGGGCCGCTTGCAAACAAGTGCATTAGCACCAATGTGATTCAAGCTAAAGCCAAACTACGTTTCTTTGTAACATTAGACGAATCTTGGGATGTATGGTGGTTGAAAGGATGCTTGCCAAACGATATGGTTAGAGATATTTGTCAAATGCCTCCACCTAGAGGTGATATGGAGGAAGATATGCCCCATTGGGGAAAGCGCTTGGACATTGAGTTTTCCATTCTATTTTCTTATGAGGGCATTCTAGACTAACGTGACAACCAATGGAGACCCATCTTTAAACACATGTGGAAGTGGGAGGGACTAGAACGAATTCAAATACTTTTATGGAAAGTGGCAAGTGACATCCTGTCTACAAATGACTTACAACACAAGTTTTATATGACAACTACTCTTACTTGTGCACTATGTGGCCATCATAAGGAGACTAGCTTGCATGCGCTTTGGAATTGCAGTAGAACCATGGGTGTTTGGACGAATTTGGGTGTAGGCAACATTCCTAACTTTTTTACTAAACCGTCATTAGAGATTTGGCTCTTAGTTAATCTGAGATCTGGGCAACAGATCAATAATAACATTTGGAATCAAGTTTTTGGTGTTGCTTTTGACAAGGCTTGATTTTGGTGAAATGACTTTGTTTTCAATAGCAAAACTCAGTCTAGCCATCAAGTTGTCATGGGTGTAAAAGTCATGCTTCGTGAGCTCTAACATATCCATGACTTGAGAGTTATGTTGAAGGACACAAATACAATTACTCTGATTTTTTTTGCAAGTTAGTTTAGAAGCCTTCAATTGGGTCAAAATCAATTGTGGTGTGGTATTGAGGTGCTCTAATGGGATTGTAGTTGTGGGTGGTGTGGTTCGTCATTGCAGAGGTACATTCCACCTGGGATTCGCCTGTAAGATCCATTACTATGAAGTTGATAAGGCGGAACTTCTGACTATTCTCAAAGCCTTAGATTTGGCCTATGCTCATAAGTTCTGGAACATTGTGATTGAGTGTGATTCCCTGCCTATGGTTAGCCTATTAGATGAAGGTTGTGTCATCAACCATGAGTACTATCCAATCTTAGAGAAGATCTATAGGCAAAGTGGAAAGACAAAGAAGTGTATCTTTGCCTTTGTACCTAGAGAGACGAACTTTGTGACAGATAGCTTGGCGAAATTAGGCATGTTCAACATTCAAGGTAATAACATTTTTAGCTTTATTCCACAACAATGGCTTATGTAAACAACATGAACTGTATTTTGTTTTCCAATGATTATAATTTCTTTGGTGAGGATTTTCCCTTACCATTCACAGAAAAAAAAATGTCTTTAATAAATAATAAGGAGTAAATCTCAAAGTACTATCTAATCATAAATAAATAAATAATATAAAATCTTAAGTTGGATCAAATATTTGATATGAATGATAATTATCTCATATGTCTAAGGGATTTGATGTAATTAACTTAAACTCATGAATATATTTTGATATTTAATTTAAGTTTATTATTCAATGTTTGTGTCTCTTTTTATGCTTTATTTTCCTATCTTTTGTTTATTTTAAGTTTTGAATGCAATTAAAAAATATATTTGACTTATAAAATGAGAAAAACACTCAATGAGATTTATTGCTAGAAATAGGGTAAAACAAACTATTTAATTTAGGTTATGCAAGAGATTAATGACATAAAATTCAAATGAGCTTAGATACTACTACTAAGATATTAGAGTTAGAGTATTTTTACGAGTGATGAAAACATGAATAATAAATAAGATTAAATGTTCATTTAGGCATGAGTGAAGATTTAGTGAAGTCAATTCCCAACTAATTCTCCATATTTGAAAACCTTTTCTTTTATACTCTATGCTTATTCTTTGTTTTTTTAGTAACTAGTAGCTAAATCTGATTAATTTCATTAAACAAGTAAAAAGTATACAAATTTTCATAGTATTAACCAAGTCTCTGTGTGTACAGCATTGTACTCCTTAAGACTATACTACTTGATTGGTATGCTTGCCAAAGAGTTTAATAATGAACTAACTTGTTACATATGTAATAAATCTAACAAATCCAATAAGAATTAAAAAAACAAAAGACATTTATAGTCATATGGTTATGCCAGATAAACATGGATCAATGACAACCAACAAAGTCCCCAAAGTGACGATGGAGACCAATATGATGTTTTTCCAAATATGTGTCAAACTAGGAATGACAAATAAATTCGTGCTTGTGGGTATTCTTGAAGTTAACAGAGAATCCCTGGTTTAATTAGACATGAGTATGAATATGAAAAATACCCAATTTGTTAAGTCATGGATGCTGATATACATACTTACTGAATCCTTGTCCTCACCTCGCCCTTATTTTTTAATGACTAAAATACTCCAAACTCTTATGTTTGATTTATTATACTTCATTTTTAAACCAAATTAGCCCTTAGATGTTTTCTTCACAAATTATAATTTTGGAATGTTAAGAAGGATTTGACATTTGCCTTTTAAAAAAAAAGTTTCATATTTAATTTACAAATTACAAAATTTGTGTTTATTATATAACTTTTGAATTAATAAATTATATTAAAAAAATTTATGTTTTATTGAAAAATTATTATAACTTTTTTTGTGGGTATAAACAAGTATAGGTATACCCAACAAAGACTAAGATGAAACAAATTTTATACACATTAGTTATGGGGACAAAGATGAAGATGATTTTCAGGAGCATAGATGGGATAAGAGTGTCATTCCCATCCTCACCCACCCTATTGCCATGCCTATGTCACACATCATGCCCATGAATTTCACATGCTAGTGCCTTGCTTAGAATTGGATATAGTAGGATTGAGTTAGTTACGTACATCGATGACATGGTGATCTTTGAAAATGTTAGCAATACAAACTAACAAAAAAGGTGACAAGATGATTGCAAAACAGATGCAATAGTCAGCACAAGTTTTGTTCGCCCACAAAACTTTTTTGCACCATTGCATTTGTGCATGAAACGTTGGTAAACATCATTTATTCCATAAGAGGGCAACATAAAAACTATCAAATAGGGGCAAAGGCAATGCGATATTGTTGACATTGATGACAGTTTGTGCAAGCAAAAAGGATGTATGTTAGAACATGTTTATGATTTTTTCAAGACATTGTGGATGGAGAAATGTATATTGACGAACTGAAGTTTGGCAGGTTATTAGTTGAAAAGGTCCAAAAAAACTAGAAGAAATTATTAAAAGAAAATAGTGAGTATAGAGCCTACCAGGTAGGGATGGAAAAAAAAAAAAACCTACACTTGCAAATACCTATGAATAAAACCTGTGAAAATATTTGCAGATATAATATAAATGAATATCAGCTCCTTAATAGGCACATATACAAATACCTATGAATAAAACCTGTGAGTATAGAGCCTACCAGGTAGGGATGGAAAAAAAAAACCTACACTTACAAATATCTATAGATAAAACCTGTGAAAATATAATATAAATGAATATCAGCTCCTTAATAAGCACAGATACAAATACCATAGTATTCCTATCTGCATATACCCACTACTCGTTAAACTAAAATAATATATATATATATATATATATATATATATATATATATATATATATATATATTGAAGTTGAAGAAGACAATATTTTTGTAAAATAAATCAAATTAAAATATTAATTGTCAAATTTCATTGAAATAAATTTTTTTTATGAAAACTTCATAATTAATAAAATTATTTATCATAAAAATGTCAATAATATAAAACAAAAATTCTATTTATATTAAATATTTCACATTTATATATTATAATAATCTATTTTTATATCTAATTAATCTTATAAAAAAATTATAATTTTATTTTTAGATTTTCCAACAAATAAAGAATTTATTTATTAAAACTTCTTATAAAAAATAATCTTTTTTTCTAAAAAAATACCTCTTTAAAATATCTACTAGTACTCATGGATACTTGCTAATAGGGGTGAATATACGAATTTATCCAACCCAACCCACGAAGCCCGCATTTTAAACGGGTTGGATAATTCAAATCCGCTAAAATAAATTAACTTTTTTGCAAGTCCATATCCGACCTACAAAGTCCACGGGCTTAACAGATTAGTTTGTGGGCCCACATATACATATTTTTTCTAAAAAAAATAATTATAACATTATTTATAATAATTTAAATAATTAAATATTGTCAATATTAAAAATGTAAAATATCACAATTTACAACAAAAAAAAGTCACAATAATATAAACTAATAACATAAATGACAAGTTTGCCGCTTTAAACAGACTACGGGTCAAGCTCGTGAGCTTATGAATTTAGCCTACAAAATTTGCAAGTTTTGCAGACTAGACTCAAGTTTCTCCTATAGTTATGATTCTTTAAGAAAAAAAAGATCTAAAACCCACACAGGCATGGAGGTTCACAGACTTGAGTCCGTATACTCACCCCTACCTGCTAATATTTAAAAAACCTGCAAATATATAACAAGTACTTAACGAGTTTTCAATAAATAGCGAGTTTTGTGACAGGTCGGATAACAGGTAACTATTATTCATGCCCGCCTCGACATATCGCAATTAGGAATGACAACAGGTTGGGGCGGGCAAGGGTAGTGGTTACCCGTTATCTAACTCGCTACAAAAACCCGCCACCCGTTACCCGCCGGATACATGCTATAGAAATATTCGTAGATTTTTTTATTACCTGTGGGTATCCACGAGTACCCATGGGTATTTTAAAAATATTTTTTTTAAAATTAAATATTTTTTATAAGAAGTTTTATCAAATAAATCATTTTTTAAAAATCTAGAAATAAAATTATACTAGTTTCTACCAGATTAATTAGATCTAAAAGTATATTAATATAGTATATTATAAGAAAATATTTAATACAAATAAAATATTTATTTTATATTATTGGCATTTTTATAATAAATAATTTTATTAACTATGAAGTTTTCATAAAAAAATAAGATTGATATCAATGAATTTTGATAATTTGATTTATTTTCAAAAAATATTATCTTTTTTAGTTTAGCGAGTAGCAGGTACTATGATACCCGTGTCCATGCCCGTTAAGGAACAGGTAGAAAAAAACTCATACCCACAAGTGGCGAATACCCTTTTATACTATCCATGCGAATATTTTCGCTAATTTTATCCACGGGCGCAGATTTTTTTATCATCCCTAGTTGCCATTCCTACCACTAGGGATAATAGGTCTTGATGAGACATGATTTTTGTGATATCTCAATAAAAAATGAAAATAACTTTCTCTAATACCATGTAAATGTGTCAATATAGGTCTTGGATTATCAAACAATGTCTTTATTTATAATAAATAAATAGGACCACTATTAATTACATAGGAATTTATATAAATAAATAGGACCCCTAATAGGTAATAATGAGTAAATCCTTTATTATTATTAAATTATAAATAATAAAATAATATCTAATCTTTAACCAGGCAAAAAGCTCATCAAACCTCATTCATCATGGACTGAGAACTTAGATATATGTGTGCAAAGAAAAAAGTGTTATTATCTACTACATGACCCGACATATCGTCTATGCAGTAATTGATCTAGCTAAAGAAAAAAGTGTAATAATATCAATGTTATCAAACCAGATAATAAGAATATATATTATCTACTACATGACCCGAGATATCGTCTATGCATTAATTGATCTAGCTAAAGAAAAAAGTGTAATAATATCAATGTTATCAATGACCGGTGGCGAAACATAGCAGAATGCCAAAATTCCGTCATAAAAACATGTCAATGAACCTTATGGTGCTGCCATGGTGGACATTCCTTCATAAATTCTATATAAGCGGTTAACAAAAATTTTGTCATGCCATGGCGCTATTGCACTGCCATAGCAGTTATTTAACAACACTGAATAATATACAAACGGCTACGAATTACTATACTTCAAAATTGTAAACATGGGCAATTAACATTGTATTATGCATTTTTTTTCTCACCAAGAGGAAAAGAGAAGCTTTGTATCATTTATGCTCCGAACTTGATGGCTGTATCAATTGCATCAACAGTGTTATTCTGCTGTCCCCACAGCTGTGCATATCTTCCTGCTTTTGACAAGAGCACTTCATGGGGTCCTTGCTCAATCACCTTTCCGTTTTCCAAAACAATGATCTGGACATTTGCACACCAATCTTTTAATGTAAATATCGGATTGTCAACATAGTACATACCAGAAAAAACATAAAATGTTAATTATAGTAAGGATTTTTCTTTTTTTTGAAATATCATAAATTTAAATTTACTGTTATGAAATGTGCTTTTTAGTCTCTTGGCTTACTGTAAAGATGTGTCCAACTCTAACTTATACATTACTATTAGAAAGAAAATTAGTAATTGTATTCTGGAGCTATCTATGTGAACGAAAAAATTGTTATAGCAGGTACATGTTCAGATATTAATATACAGAATCTAAGAATTGAGTAATCTCTGAGGACATAAAACTAGATAGATAAAGATTTTACCTCGTCACACTGCATTGCAGTGGTAAGCCTGTGAGCAATGAATATGGAAGTCCGATTATTTGCTACTGACTTCAACGCAGTTAAAACCTCTGCTTCTGTTGTGCTGTCAAGAGCACTTGTAGCTTCATCGCACAACCTAATAACAAGACAGGACAGCAGCAAAGGCACGCATTTAAAATAAATTTGACAAACGTTTATTTTATTCCATATAACTGACAGTATGGCATCGATGCTTGTCACTTGATCTTGGATCACAGGGACCATCCATGATTGAAGAGTAGCAAAATAACTTATTTAAAATTTAGATCAGATTGTTAGATTAGTAATGCAGCATGATCACAAAGGCACAGCACAATATCCCATTAGAACCTATGGGTTATTTAACATGCTCATATTTATAATTTTAATCACATAACACATCACAATATTATTATAAACAGAAAAATTTAAGTAAATAAGTCAAGTCACAATGTCAACACCTCCTTATACATGTAATCAGACAGGTGTCTCTTCAAATCGATCATCTTCCTTACAAAGTCTATTTATAGTTGATAGGAAAATGGAGAACTTAGGACATGGCATTGGGAAGCACATAGGGATAAACTTAGATGCACCACTTAACTACAGATGCAGGAAGTGCGTTTAGTAAGTTCAGGGTTTGAAACTTTGGATTACTATATTATCATCATGATACATTGTAATACTCTTAAATGGTTGCAGAACTCGTACCTGGTACTTATCCAGTAATATAATTTTTTAAATACACATGGATGTTTACCTAATACTCACTCATCTCTCAAGTACAAGTTGGTCCATGTAAATTGTAAAGCACCAAATTTTATTACCCAGTGGTTTGGTGTGCTACTAAACATAACCAGTTACACTTAACTCCTTTCAAAACATAACCGATTATATATTTTATACTTATCTTTGATTTTCATATTAAAATTAAAAATAAAAATAAATGTTTAATAGGGGACTGATTCAGACTGGATTTTAGTACTGATTCCTGACCAGTTGTAAGATTCTCAGTTCTGCATGCTAACCAAATTGGTCACTAGACCGGTTGCCAGTTGAACTAGCCGGTCTTGACTGGTTTTTTAAAACATTAATTGTTTATTTGACAACAGTTTTAAAAAAATTTTAGTATTTAAAAATTAAAAAACTCATTTGGTTAATGTTTTCCTAAAATAGTTTTCAAAAACAGTTTTGATTTTTTTAGTTACTAAAAAAGGGGAAAGTAGTTTTGCTTTTCATCTTTATATTTTGTTTTGAAAACTCAAAATACAAAGAGAATATGTTTTTGTTTTTCATTAATAGCATCTTTCCGTAAATATGAACAAGTTTTTAGAGTTAAATACCAAATGGGTCCGTGAAAGATTGAGACACTGACATCTATCTATGTTTCCTGAAAGAATTTTAAAGGCATGCAGGTTCTAAATGTTTCTTCCCTAAATGTTTCTTCTGTTTGTATCTAGGTCCTTACTTAGCTGACGCCATTAAGGATTATTTTTTTATTCTTTTATTTAGTTTTTAACCACCAAAAAAGCCTTTTTTCCCTTTCCAAAAATCCTTCTTCTTTCTCCTTCGAACCCTACAAAATTCTCAATCAATTCCCCATCTTCATTTTCCATCCTCCCTTCACAACCTCCCTAAACATAATTGCTTATAATATTAAAAAATTAGGATGAAATTAATTAAGGGTGTGTTTGATAAAACTAGCTGAAAGCTGAAAAGCTAGTTATAAGTGTTTATTTGAAAACAGTTTTATAAAATTGTTTTCAGTATTTTAGTATTTAAAAACTAAAAAACTTGTTAGGTAGTATTTTCTTAAAACAGTTTTCGAAAACAGTTCTAGTCTTTTAATTTTTAGAAACTAAAAAACAGGAACAGTTGAAAGTAGTTTTGCTTTTCAATTTTCTATTTTTGTTTTGAAAACTCAAAATACAATCAAAATATGTTGTTTTTTACTTTTCATTAATGAAATTTTAATAAATATGAACAAGTTTTTCCGTTTTTACATCTTCAAAACAGTTTTTAAATAACACTTGTCAAACAAGTTTTTTTTTTCTTTTATTCTCCAAAACAGTTTTTGAAAACTCTTTTAAAAAACTAAGGACAAATAAGGGCATCATTAATTGTAAAACTAGCTAAAAATTGTAAAATGACAAATAAGGACATCATTAATCATTAGATCAACCATGAAATATTTAAAATAATTATAACATATTTTAATAATATCAATTAATTATATATTTAAATTATAAATTATTATAATTATATATTTAAATTATAAATTTCTATAATAACATATTTAAATTATAAATTTATATAGTGATGGTAAAAAAAAAACATGTTTTTTTGGAAAGAGATACTATTTCACCAATCGAGTCACAGGTATCTAACATATTGATTCCTAACGTTACATATTTAAATAATAAATTACTATAATTAATATTTAAATTATCATTTCTATAATTAAATATATAAATTTTAAATTACATATTTAATATAATTTTTTATAATTATATATTTATATTATAAATTATTTTAATTATATTAATGAAAGAGAGAGAAATGAAGGAGAAAGTTGTATAATGTGATAAGGTAGAATTAGTGAAAAACAATGCATTAATTAATAAAAGATAAACATAAAAAAATAAAATAAGTTAAGAGTTAAAAATAGAAAATCTTTTAGAAAAACTACTTTGAGTAGTTTTTTTAAAAAAGTTAGTGGAAGTAGCAGTTTATAGGTACGATATTTACGGACAGCAAGTGGAAACCTTTATTAGTGTTTCCTCGTTTTGCTCGGCATTTTGGTCTGGTAGAGGGTGGTTGAGCAAGTGAGTGTAATTGTTGTAAACCGCTTTGTATTGTACTTGATTTCAACAAAATTGATAGTGTTAAAAAAACACTATCATATTTCTTATAAAAAAGACCATTACAGTTTTTAACATAGTAATTACACAAATATTAAATAAACTATTTATTATATTCATTAAATATAATATATAATTAACATTATACAACTAACATCACATTAAAGTTGATCTAGTAACAAAATCCTTATATGAAGAGAAGGGAGAAAGGAGAAGTTGTAGGTTCAAATTCCTTTGATAACAAAAACTAACATTTTATCAATAAAAAAAATATCCCACAAACATATGTATTAAATGTATGTACAACAATATTACTTATAAAATTAAATAAAAGAAATATTTAATATTACGTACACTTTATTGATATAGTATTTACTCAAATATTAAATAATCTCATCTATTACACATTAAATATTATATTTATTAAATATAATATATAATTAATATTATAAATTAATATTTCACAAAAATGTACATATTCAATAGACACAATAATATTACTTATTATATTCATTAAATATAATATATAATTAATATTATACAAACGGACATACGTATTTAATGTATGAAATAATGCATATTTAATATTAGGTTCTTCCTACTCAAGAATCTCTCTCTAGTTTTTCTATTGGCTCTCTATTTATTTATATATATATATATATATATATATATATAAAATAATAATAATAATAATAAGTTTAATCTAAATTATTTATTGAAATACTATAGTTATTATTATGTTTTTACATGTCTCACACATAAACCACATCTTAAAATCAAATATTTATCAAAAAGAACTAATTATATCATATTTTTATTAGAAGAAATAAAAATAAATGTAATAAATAATTCAAAACTTTAATATGCTTCTTCAGGAAAATTGATTATTTCGTAGTATGTTCCGTAAGATTTTGATAACTTAAAGAAATTCAAACTTTTTTCGGTAAGAATTTTTGTTTTTCCTTTTTGACTTAGTTTCTAATTTCAATTATTTTATGAATTTCATATTTTCCTGATTTTAATGTTTTTTTCTTTATTTGACAAAAGAATGATAAATTACTAGAAGAAAATGCTATAGAATCTCCCATATTGATTTCTCATTTTTTCCCAATTTTGAGAATTCAAAACTTCAATATCCTTCTTATAGTGAAAACAAATACCTCTTCTTTCGACAAGCCTTAAAACCTGTCTCCCTTATCTCTGTCTTCAGGACGTTTGATGTTTTCCTAGTATGGTGTGTTTGATTTTGATAACTATGAAATTCAAACTTTCAGTAAAATTTTTTGTTTTACCTTTGACTTAGTTTCAAATTCCAATTCTTTTATGAATTTCAAATGTCAGCTTTCTGCTCCAATAAAACAACAAACAACTTCTCTCTAGAACAGTATGAATGGTTTTATATCTTTAACAACCCCCCTTACATGCCTACTTTACACTATGATACCATTTTTGTAAAAGAAAGAATTGTTGGAATTCTATACCTAGTTCTCCCTCCATTTCAAAACTATAGCTGTTTTACAAATTCAAAACTGCATTTGTATTTTTTCCCAATTGTACCTTTACTTATTTTTACCCATGCATTAAATTTTACAAGTAATAAGTGCATGAATTAAGTGTTTTATCCTCTCAATTTGCACTTCTCTTTTGAAGTATATGTACATATTTTAACTATATTTCTCTTCAATTAATTGATATATTAGAAAAGAAATTTTAAGAGAATGTAGTTGAGTTTTACTGAACTTCTCTCTTGATTTTTGTAGAAAAAAGAAATTTTCAAGTATTCACTGCTCAAGCACGGAATCCATCACTCCAGCCATGAAGAAAAAGAGAAGAAATATGCATAACAGAATTCTAAAGCTTTAGCGGTGAACCACAGCTAATAGCGGTGGGATTTGAAAAACAATAATGAAAAAAACAGAACTCTGCAGCTATAACGATGAACCACGACTAATAGTGGTGAGATTTAAAAAACAATAAAGAAAGAAACAGAATTCTGGAGCTATAGCAGTGAATCATGGCTCAAGCACTAGAACCTTTCTTCAGCATGAAGGACCCTCCACCGCTGTAGCATCAGAATCACAGCTCAAGCAATTGAAGCTTTCTTCACCCTGAAGAGCCCTCCACGGCTAAAGCACTAGATTCACGGCTGCAGAAGTGGGTTTAAAAATCTCATTTTCCCCCTGTTTTACTAATCAATATAAATAGCAAAAAGGGGAGAGAGAGAGGTGGGATTGGTCAATTGGGAAGAAAGGGAAAATACCCACAAGAGACAACTAAGAGAAAGAGAGCTTGGAGAGGATTTGGAGTGAAGATCGCTTGGGAACAAAGATCATCCTCTTCAATTCTTCTTTTCCTTTCTTAATCTACATTTTGTAATTGCTAAGATCCTCATCATCATGAGTAGCTAACTTCTCTTGGATTGGATTCAATGTAACTACTAATTCTTTTGTACTTCTTGAGTTTATATGATATTCACTTTACATATTTGTGTGTGATTCTATTTTTAATGCTTAAGCCGACTTGATCACTCGTCGTATGATTTTTGGTTTGGAATCCTGTTAGAAAAAGTTTTCTTAAACCTAAACTGAATCATTACACTTAACAAGTTCTTATACTAGGAATAGGCTTTAGCCATTTACATTCTTGATTTTGATCCTAATGCAAGGTTTAAATCTCAAGCATAGAGGAATCATGTTTTGAGGTTTAGTTTCTTAGATACTTGAGGAATCAAATTAAGTTGTTTTATAAATGCAAGAATATAACATTTGATTTCATGTTTACTCTTTGAAGGCAAAAGTGTTGAAAAGTGCATTTAAATCAATCTCTCTCTCATTGATTTCATCTACTAAAGTATACTATTTTATCAATTAGTTACTTTTAAATGTAATTTAAGCTCATAACAGTGATTTCTGTTCAAGTATATATTTGTTTTCCAAATTTACAAGAAAAGAAATTATAAAATATCCTGAATCTCTGAAGACAATACCTAAAAGTATTGTAATGAAGCTTGGTACACTTGCCAAAGTCCCATCAACAAGTACCTATACTAATGACTAATCACCTATTAAAGGAAATATTAATGACTAATTGTAGTTCAAACCTTAAACAACTAATCACCCGTCAAATAAGTGTATTTTATTCTTACAAATATACTATTAATGTTTTCTTAATGAGTGTGTATCAACCTTAAACAACCATAGTTTTGAAACAGATGGAGTATCTATTAATGGTCCAAACAAAAATTTAAAGATATTCAAAGGTGAAAAAATTATTTCATTCCCAAATGTTATAGTACAACTAAGTAATATTTATTCATTGAAGATTGTTGTCACTAACTGAGCTTAAGATAGCTGCAACTGACAGCTATCAAGCTTTAACTAACCCTATGATAACACCACCTTAGAGACACAGTAATAAACTTCTCTCAAATAAAATACTCTCAATATCCAAACAGTCCACACACGCATATATTTATCCTTATACAATATGCATTACAGAACTAATTATTTGAAAATATATTATGCATATATTCTATAGTTTCTAATAGGTATCTTTTCTCTTCCTGATGAAAGGTAATTCAATCACCATACTCAATAGAAATTATTCAATTTAATCTTTGGGAAGAAAGTAACCAAATTCATTAAAAAATTATCAATCCATAAAGACCCTTATTTATTTTCAGCCATAACTTAGTAAATTTAAAAATACAATGCTACACACAACAAAAGTTGTCAAGTAGATAATATGGTTAGAATACTCACAGTATTGCAGGTGCTTTTAAGAATGCACGAGCTAGGGCAACACGTTGCTTCTCCCCACCACTTAACTGTTAAAAATAGCCACTCGCTCAAAACTTAAGAGTTTGTCTCTATAAACTTTTGTTTTCAACATTACATTTGAAGGAACAAAAAACTAATGATGTAACAAAAAACCAAAGTATCAAAGTATACTACTAACAAACAGGACAACAGAAATCGCGTGCCATTCATTAGTCACAAAATCTTTTTTTGTTTTTTTAATTGTAGTATACTGGTGATAAAATTGGAAAATTAACAAATGCTAGGGACCAAAAATGAGAAAATAACATAAAAGGACCACATTGAAAAGCATTAACGTATTGGAACCAATTTCAAATTAAGCCTTTAAAATAAATGGGGATTTCTATCACCTTGAGCCCTCGCTCTCCCACAACAGTTGAATATTGATTAGGAAAATTCATTATAGTGTTATGAATTGCTGCTTGCTGAGCAGCTTCATAGACCTGTATGCATATAGTAACAAGATAAGTACAACTTGGAACCTAACAGTGGAAATTTGCAAGGTGCAGAAGCAAGCAGAGATACAACATTACAGAAGTTACCTCCTCTTTTGTTGCAGAAAGCCGACCATAGTGAATGTTATGAAATATAGTATCATTGAAAAGTACCTGTCCACAATCACTCAGGTTTTCAGTTTTTCCCAAATTTAAGATCTGGCACAAGCAATGACACAAGGTCGTAGAGGTAAGCAGTGGCACTTTGTTCAACTTACAGTATCTTGTGGAACAACACCAATGGACTTCCGCAAACTATCAAGGGTTACCTCCTGAATATCTTGATCATCTATCTTTATCTGTAAAGTATAAGTTACAGATGAGAATGTGATTGGAAAGAAATGGCAAACTTGATATAAAAGACAACAACCAAGATCGATACTAGTTACTTAGCAGACACATTTACATGGATGATGGATCAAAAAATGCCACCGAGGCTCTATTAAATACGATAATGATAAATACAATCTGCTTGCAAGAACTGACCAGTAGTAATCACCAGCACTGGCTAGAAAGTCATCCGAAAAACAGTGTACCACAAAAGCAAAAAGAAGTGTTATGCATAAATGATGGCTAGAGTCTGATGAATTCAAATTTCATGCATAAGCCCTATCCACGTCTCCAGACACAATATCTTGGGTACCACCTATGATGGTGACCACATCTGCTGGCATGTGATGTTTGGACATAGAATCCAGTCCTTGTGGATGGGCAGTGCCAGGTGCTCTTATTTTAAGATGGTAGGGACAATTGCTTCCATTACTGACCAGTTAGTAGAAATGGTAAAATTGGACCTAACTCAACCCTACAAAACCGGCTTGTAAGATGAGGTTTGCACCTCACTTATATACTACTATTATTTGGCCATATCTCTAGCCGATGTGGGACGTGGGTTTCTTTCTCAATACACCCCCTCATGCCAGCACAGAGGGTGACCCTTTTAATGGATCTAGGATAGACTACGATATCATATTAGAAATGGTGAAATTGGATGTAATTCAACCCCACAAAACCAGCTTTTAAGGTGAGATTTTCACCTCACTTATATATTATTATTTAGTCATATCTCTAGCTGATGTGGGACTTGAGTTTCTTTCCCAATACAGGTTATGTTTTTTTTAACAAATTCCATGCCAAGTATTATTGATTTGTAAACTGAAGCATGCTAATCTTGGATTCTGCTGTAAGTGATAGCTATTTTTTTCAGATTTGAATAGCTTTCTAGAAGGTTGCATAGAATAAAATCAGATTTTATTCTGAACTGATCCCTGAACCAGATCTGATTTGATCCTTGATTTTTTCCTATAAACAGATCCCATTCTGATATGAATAGATTCTTGATGTTCCTATCTTTAATTTAATTTGTTTTGTAATCAGATTGGCTAGAGAATCTCTCTAACCAATACTGCCTATTTATACCCTCATTCTAACTATTTGTAAATCAGTGAATAAGAAAATTATTCTCTTCTACTAAACTACATTTACATTATAATGGAATATAAATTCATCAATCACAACCAACATTAAGCTTCATTACTTCCTGTCTTACCATGTAACCATAGATAAGTAACCAAATTAATTGAAGTTTATAAACACACCTATAGGGCCATATAGCACAGGTTAAAAATCATGCATCTATCAGTCCAAGTTAGACAGGATAACACTACACTTCATATATATTGAAGAAATTAATATTTGCATTGACTTAATTAAATAAGAAAGGGCTTTTTCTCCTACACTCCATATACCATACTTTTTCATATTCAAACTTTGCCGTTTGACAAAAGTTAAAATGAGGTGTAGGAAGACAGAATAAGTAATCCAGAAGGGTTGAAATGAAGTTCTGCAATTATATAAATCAATTTTGCATAATTTTGAAATGATCGTTTTGAAAAGAACTTTTATCCTTTTCGGAATGAACATTTTGGAAACATGTTCTTAGGGATTAGATGGGATACTTCTCTGAATTTGACTACACTTCTGTATTATAATTTTCAATAATCATTTGAAAATTCAGAGTCATGGGTTCTTTTATTCTATATTTAGTTCTCAAAATGAACAAGAATAGTGGCATTCAGCAATTTGGGATTTGTGCAATGATAGTTGAGAAAGGGCCAAGGGAGTGGAGGTTCTTGATAATTTCTTGGATGGATTTGCTAAAATGATAAAGGTAGTCGTTGAGAGTGAAGTTTGTTTGTGCATTATAGTCATGACGGTTAAAACAGAGAAAAAATGAGTTAATTCTCTTGTATTGACTACATAATGAGAGCAATTTTATATAGACGGGTTACAATAAATACAAATAATTATAGGACATTTTATTCTTATATACATGATATGATATGCCGTATAGATTCTAATAAACCTCATTCTAATCAGATATCATATATGTCTATAACTATAAAGATTCTAATTAAACAAGGTAATAAATCCTAAGAAATCATCTAGGACATTCTAATATATTATAAGGTGACACTTATCAGATATTTCTCATTTCTAACCACCTACCTCAAGCTAAAGCTTACTAAACTCTCAGCTTGTTACAAGAAAATAATTTTTTCCCAACAAATAAATAGAAAATCAAAGAAATTGAGCTCCACTAGAAACAATAGTTTGAAAACCGCTTAGGGATGTTGAAGAAGTAGATAACATTGCCAAAGAGTTGGAATGCTCATCAACCTAAGAAAATTCATAGCAAGCATAACAAGATCCCACTTTCTTAAATCAAACATTTGGAAACTCAGATCAATATTAGTGAAGACAAAATTATTTAAACGAAGAACAAGCTGAAAAAGGATAACAGCAAGATAGGTGACTGAAAAGTTCTTTGCTGAAAGTGAGCTGCGAGTAGAAGGCAGTAACCTGAGCAACATTGGTAAATGTCATAACAGGCATGACAAAAGTAGGATCTGAAAAGGCCATGAGAAACAAGCCTAAAATCAGGTCAAACACTCAAAGAGACCAAAAACGAGCCAAATACTGTGAATATGTACCCAAAAGGCGGCAAACAAAGCTCACGATGGTGCGCCAGAAGGAGACAAACTAACTGAGTGGGCCATCGGAGCCACAGAGGACACTTGCTGGAGGAAAAGTTGTGTGTGGGCATGTGCAATGGTGTCCGCAGAAGTGGCTCGACAGGTTGTGACGCTAGAGCAAGGTGATGGTAGTCATAAATATTAGTATCTTATGATTCACAATTCAATTCTCACGATTTGATATCTAAATTGGGTTTGTATTTTACAATACATGAATAAATAGTATGAATCTTACTATTTACACGATTCAACGATTCATTTGAATCTTACAATTCATTATTATTTTAGTTTTTTTTTAACCACTTCTCATAAAAAATTTGAGAAGTCATATAACCTTAAATCTTTAAATGAAAAGGAATTAGAATAATATTTCTAAAGTTATCCTTTTTTATTATTCCACTACTTTATTTGTTACTCATTCATTTCATACATGTATACTATTTAGCTATTAAATTGTTTTGTTTCTATCCTTCTAAAATAAAAACTTCACAAACTCATATAACTGATAAGTTTGCTCTATAAGACTTATAGTTTAGTTGTTTTATGATGTGTTAACTACTAATAAACAATTTATAAATCAATAATTTTGATCATGAATCTTACTATTCACGATTCAAAAAATAGACTTTCCAATACACAATTTGTATCTCAATCTAACTACATGAATTGTCGGTGGTGGTAGTGGTCTGGCAAAAGGCAGCAGCAACGCTGAACAGTGTTTGGCCAATGCATGTACTGTTCACCCAAGAAAAATCTGGAAAGAAACCTAAACTATTGATACTATATAGAGTATAGAAGAATTCAGGAATTGTGTTATGGGTCACTCTAATATATTTATAATATATGTATTAGGGATATGTGTAAACTGTCAGTTATTCAACTGCCTTTAGTTAGTTTGTTATTTTTCTGTTGTGGTTGTTAGCATTTAGTTAGGCAGTTAGCATGCTTCCTAACTAACTCAACTGTTTCATTTGTAACTACTTCTTGAGCCTATATAAGCTCAATTGTAACCCTTCTGTCATTTGGTGAAAATAATACAATAAGCCATCTATTCTTGCTTAGTTTTTCTCTCAGTTTTTCTACTCTATCAAATTCTATTATATGTACAAGATAAATAAGGAAGCAAGATAAAATAAAATCTCTACATGTTTGTTCTTTATTTCCCTATTTACATATAATCAAATCATATATTTAACAATTATGCTATGTCATGTTATTGATTTTCTATTATGAATTTAAGTTTAATTTAGTATTTGAATGCATATTATATATGTATATATATATGAGTTTAACACCTATACACGTCAGTGAAAAAGAGTTTTACGTTAGCGGTTAATCACAATCCTTTGTTTACACAACTTTTAAAGGATTAATTGATAAAGTCAACAAACTTACTATATATAAAGGATTGTAATTAACTGTAAGTGTAATACTTTTTTAACTAATAGTGTATAGGTGTTTTTTTCTCTCTCTTTCTGTAGATATATATGAATTTTATAATTCTGGTAGAATCTATGTTTCGAGATATGATTCAATGTTTACGATTTTGTGACCCCTTTCCAAGTCGAAATAGAATCTCGATTTTGTCAACCTTGATCATATGAACCAAGCTTGATACATATACTATCAACGCGAGACTTCTTGAGGGATTTAGTGAACATGTTTGCAAGCTGATCACTTGAACTAAAACAAACAATGGTAATTTCTCTAAAGAGCACCTTCTCTCTGACAAAGTGACAATCAATCTCTATGTATTTAGTCTGTAATTTGATGCAATGTGAATAGTAGTCTAGTTATCACACATCAATTTAGTGTCATGGATCTTTTACACCTCTACTCCAAAAGCTTGCCATAAAGCTTCTAGTACAACCTTGTTCTTTCTCATGTTGTGAGAGGAATTGGAGTACATACTCCAAGCTTCGACTTTTGTCTAGTGAAGAAAGAGTTGAACATGCATGAATCCTTGTGTTGTTCCACAACCAAGAAGATATTACATGTATTGTACAAAAAAGAAAATACAAGGAAATGGGCTTAGACCCATATATTGAACTACATCTAACACTCCCCCTCAAGTTTGTGCATATAAATTATATGCACCAAGCTTGTTACAAATATAATCAATTCTAGAACTTTGCAATGATTTTGTGAAAACATCAGCTAGCTGATCATAAGAACTAACAAACTGGGCAGAAATGGTTCCGGATACAATTTTCTCACGAATGAAATGGCATTTTTGATATCCAACTGATAGAGGGGCCAATATCGTAGCGCAGCCATGGCTAAAAAAAGTCGAACAGAAGTCATCTTGGCAACAGGAGAGAATGTGTCAGTATAGTCTAACCCGAATATCTAAGTATAACCTTTGGCAACTAAACGAGCTTTGAGGCAATCAATAGTGCCATCAGGGCTCACTTTGATAGTAAAGATCTACCGACAACCAACAACAAACTTTCCAGGAGGCAAAGGAGTAAGATCTCATGTACCACTATTCTGAAGAACACACAATCATTACACATGGCCTGCCGCCAACTCAGATGGAATAAGGCATCACCGATAGTTTTAGGAAGGAACATAGTAGAAATGGAAGACAAACAAGCATAGAAAGATGAAAACAACCTGTGATAACTCAAATTAACATAATGAGGGGAGGGATTACGAGTAGAGTGTGTACCTTTACGAAGAGCAACAGGTAGATCAGACACACATGGAGAAGCTGGAGGAGACGAAGTAGGTGACAGCGGAGTAGAGTTAGTGAATGGCCCAACGAGATAAACCTGGAGAGGAGGTGGTGGGTTGGTAGGTACAACAAAGGTATCTATGGGATGGAAGAGAAAAGAGGAGGGAGGAGACATAAATAGGCTCAAAAGAAGAGGAATTGGATGAAAAATAAAAAGAAGACTCAAAGAAAGTGACATCAGCGGAAATCAAGTATCGACGAAGGGAATGTGAGAAACACTTATACCCTTTTTGAGACTTAGGATAGCCTAAAAAGACACTTATGAGATCGAGCAGACAATTTATCAAGATCAGGACTAAAGTTGTGAACAAAATAAGTGAACCTAAAAACTCTAGGGGGTAAAGGATGAAGTGAATCATGAGGAAACAAAATAGAGTGAAAGATTTGGTTATTGAGTACAGAAGAAGGCATGCAATTGATAAGGTAACACGCAATGAGAACAACATCCCCCCAAAATTTTAGAGGAACATGACCATGAAGTAAAAGAGTTCAAGTTATTTCAAGAAGGTGTCTATTCTTACGTTCTGCGACCATATTTTGTTGAAGGGTTTAAGGACAAAAAGTTTAATGAAGAATACCAAGAGAAGACATGAAAGTCTGAAAAGATTGAGAAAGGTATTCACGAGCTTTATCACTAAGAAAGGTACAAATAGATGCACCAAAGTGAGTTTTTATTTCATTATAAAAGGTCTGACAGATGGAAAACAACTCAGAACGATTTTTCATTAAAAATAACCAAGTATATCCAGAATAATCATCAGAAAGTTACAAAACACTGAAAACCTAAACTAGAGTTAACACGACTCGGACCCCAAATATCCGAGTGAACTAAACCAAAAGCAGACACAGTTCGTTTGGGGACACTCTTAGGAAAAGAACTACAGCTATGTTTTCCTAATTGACACGACTCACATGACAAATAAGGCAACTTAGATAGACGCGGTACAAGGCACTGAAACTTGGCAAGACTAGGATGACCTAATTGAGAATGAATGAGAGCAAGGGAATCTACAACTGAGCCAATATGAGCAGACGTTTGTAGCTGATAAAGGCCATTTGACTCACATCCGATCCCAATTATCTGTCCTAAACTCCAGTCCTGTAAGAAAAGAGAATCTTTAGTAAAAGAAACAAGACAATCAAGAGAACGAGTGAGTCGACTAAGGGATAGTAAATTAAGGGGAGACCCAGCAACATAAAGTACATTATCAACAGAGAGAGAAGAAAAAATAGGAACACTACCAACACCATGAGAGGAGGCCCGAGCCATTAGCCATAGTGACAGAGGGTAAAAGACCAAAAGTTACAAGAGAGGAGAAAAGAGACTTATTACTAGATATATGATCGATGGCGCCAGAGTCAAGGACCCAAGGGCCAAAAGAAGCAGAGTGAGTGAGACCAGCAAAGGAAGGGCCAATGTGCACAACAAAAGTAGTGGAGCTGGAGACTTGATGTTTCTCGTACCATTTCAGAAAGTCGTTGAACAGAGCTGAAGGTCCAGAACTACCAGAAGGAGTGGCACTAGAATCAACGGGATCAGTAAGGGTAGTTTGAGCAGCATCAGCAGTAGTAGCCGACCGTGGAGGACGACCATGCAATGTATAACACCGGTCAATAGTGTGACCAATTTTATAACAATGGTCACATTGAGGGCGACTTCGTCTAGGTTTGCGAGAACGATTACAATCATCACGCTGAGAAACCAAGGCAGACGAGTCACTAGGAGAAATAGAAAGAGATACGTTCGGTGATAACTTGCATGGTACACGCACAGTCGGAGACCCAAGATATGATCACGAACAGAAGAATACTCATCGGAAAGCCCATATAAGGTCATCAACATAAAGAATGTCTGACATTACTCTAGTTCCTGGGTTGGAGTGGTAGCAGGGGGCAATAGTTCATTGAAATCATGAAGAAGACCATGAACCTTACCCAAATATTCAGCCATGGGACTGTCAAGACAGCGAGAGCCAATGATGCTCAGTAGATTTTGGCACACGCCATAGAGGCGTTGAGTATCATTGATGTACAACAATCGAGCCTATTCCCAACTTCCAACGCAGGTGTCATGGGCCCGGAATATTTGCTTCAAAGAAGGATGAATAATGGACTTTGTAACACTACAAACTTGAGCATCAACTTTCGACCAGCATGGACGATCTTTCTCATCGATTGAGGCAGCTATCTAAGTGAGATGATCAACATAGTCTTGCCCCTTAAGCTAGAGTTTGATGCCAGAGGCTCAGGTGTCATAGTTTGTGCCATCTAACTAGTTAATGAAGAGAGGCACATTGACATAATTCGTAAACAAAGACGAGTCAGACCTCATGGAAGCCATGGGAGACAGATCAGAGGGAAAAAGCTGCAGGAGAGAGAAGACAAAAACACCCAAAAGGAGAGAGAAGACTAAAGACAAGGCCCAATGGAAGATCTGAGACCAAATTCGAAGAGAGGACAACACGACGAGTCAAACGCCAGTAAGCGCCGCCACGCTCGGCTGCTGGAGAAGAGAAGTGAGAAGACAAGCGTGACTTGTCAACACACATGAGGGCGCATGGAAGAGCCAACAGAGGAGCTGCCGGTCGTCGGAGGATGGCGAAGCAGTTAGCAGGGTCACCGGCCTGAACGGTGGCGGTGGACAGCAGCAGTGGAAACGGTGGAAAACAGTCGAAAATTGAAAAGAAACATGATTTCAAGAAAAAATTAGGCAAGGATCCACCTGGCTCTAGATACCATGAAGAAAGAGCCGAACATGCATGAATCCTTGCGTTGTTCCACAACCAAGAAGATATTATATATATATATATATATATATATATATATATATATATATATATATATATATATATATATATATATATATATATATATATGTGTGTGTGTGTGTATATATACTGTACAAAAAAGTAAATACAAGGAAATGGACTTAGACCCATATATTGAACTACATCTGACATCTAGGAAAGCTGAAGGGTATTAAAAAGGAGACAAGATTATGGGATGTTAGTCAAGATGTTCATGATCCACTTGATGATAGTGCTGGAATTTTGGAATTGACAGATTTGTCTCTTGATGACCATGCGTAAGAAGCTATATTGTTTTTAGATGATAGTCAAGGAAGAGAAGAAAATTATACAATTAGCATTATATAAAAATTTAGTAACTAGTTTTTATACTTTTGAATTGTAGGCTTTTTTTGTTTAGAGTCAATACTTGTTTTTTTAATGATATAGTTTGCCAAGGTTAGTTATAATATGGGCAAAAGCTGTATTTTTTGTTATGATCACATTTTTTGTGTAAATTGTGATCATTATTATAGTTATGAATTAATGATTAATGACAAATGATCAATTTATCTTGCAACTCTTTATCCATAATTTGAATTTATATATAATTTTGTTCTAATGTATCGCATCCCTAATTTTGGAAAAAAAAATTCATATCCTCGTATCAGTGTCATATTGTACCCATGTTGTATTGTATCCATATCTAGGCTTCATAGATTCAAACACATGAAATTAAATCAAATCTTCTTCCATTTTCTCTCTTTTAACATGGTATCTAGAACCTAAACTAGAGTCTAAGAGTCTGAACCTAAACTAAACCTAGACTAGGTCACCACCAGTAGACCCATATCTTTGCTTCATTGCTTGTGTGCCAGTTTTTTTCAGCTATCTTCCAACATTTTTTGACAGCTTTTCCAGAGATGATAACTTTTTTCAATGACATTTCGAACCAGTACCTACATCAATCTGAACTGCCCTCCGCCGATTTCATGTTCTTTCATTTTCTTGGTCGATAGTAACTTCCACTAGCTGGTCTCTACCCGCATGCATTGGCTTTGTCTTTATCCTAGATGCACTGCCTTTAGGCTTTGGCCCAGATACACTAGCCTCGTTTATATCCCCGTTGTACTAGTCCTATTTGCAACGGAGATATCTCTATCCCAAAAGCAGTGGACTTGATTTCGAGTTTAAATAATTTTGGATCTTTACTAATATTAATTTGAAGCTTCCAAATGTTGGATTTAAGAAAGTTATTCAAGCTCTTTGACAATGTTATACTTTCCAACTTCTGCAACATCCCTAAGTTGTTTTTCAAACTATTTTTTTTGTGAAGATCAATTTCTTTTATATTTTCTAGTTATTTATTGGGAGTAAATTTTCTTGGAACATGTTGAAAGCTTAGTAAGCTTCAACTCCAGGGGAAGTGTTAGCAATCAGAATAGGATCAAAATAAGATGAAAATAGGATAAGGTTCAGATTTTATCTTATCATCATATCAGAATTATAGGAACAATATCTCCTATAATTAATTGTACTGATCTTTATTTAATCTATATAAAGAGACACCACTATATTCAAACACATGAAATTAACTCAAATCTCTTATTCTCCTCTCATTTTTCTCTCTTTTAATAGTTTGTATTGAGTTAAAAAAATAAAGGGATACAAGAGGGGTACTATAAAAACAACCTAAAATTAATGGGCTTAAAGGCTCAATACTAACTGACATGAAAAAATACTAGCAAATATTCAAACATATCACAGAAATATAGCTTAAACTCACAGGTATTCACTACAAAGTAGATCAATCAATTTATATCTTACACTTCCAGAATGAGGATCGAAGAACCTGAATAACAATCTAAGAATGGTTGATTTTCCTGTTAAGAATACAAATTTGAAACATGTCAGTAATGAACATGTATCATTATAGAGCAAAGAATGTTCAAAAGCCAAAAATTACAACAAAAAACCACATTTAAATTTCAATAATGAGGTATTTCATGTTTTTGAAGTTGGTATACCATACAGGAAGTAATAGAATATTAAACTTTAACGTAATACAGAAACACTTTAAAAGAGAAGATTTTCTTCAAATGAGATTGGCAAGGCAAGAAATGACAACTTTACTCCCAAATAGCTAGTTGATATGGTTGTGATTAAGTAAAACTAACATGCAAAAACTTAAAAGACAATAAACAAGTTCAGTGAGAGTAGTCTGAATCCAAATATCAGCAGTGGCAGAAGCACGACTTCTGTATTCTGTTTCATTGCTGAACCTGGCAACAATGACTACTTGTGGAACCACCAGGAAACTAGATTTGAACCAAGAACAATGGTCGCACCAGAGATCTAAGAAGCACTGACACTCCTAAGAAATGGTGTGTCAAACACCTCTTCAACACCGACACTCCTCTGTAGTGTGTTAATACAAAAAACATTTTTTTCATGACTAGGATACGACTCAAAAAAAGAGCCAAGACGTGAACCGACACCATTTCTTTGCTTGTTATAATAGGATTTAAGTAGTTGATTTAATATATATGTTTTATCTTATCGTGGAATTTGTTAATAAGAATTGCATTGCAAAATGACTCATCATTCCCTCTTAGTACTTTTTTGTGATGGTTATTATCATATAAAAATCATAAAGGCTAACAACTTTACCTTTAGAAGTTGAATGTATAATAATCTTAATTTTCTTAAGAGTTTAATTGGTATACACTGTCAATGTAAAGATTTTTACCCTGACATTCAATCACAACCCTTCATTCATGGTAAATTTGTTGACTTTACTCATTACTACTTTAAAAATCACATAAATGAAAAGTCATGATTAAATGTCAGTGTAAAAATTTTTTACACTGACAGTGTATACCAATTAAACTTTGTTCTTAATATATATATATATATATATATATATATATATATATATATATATATATATATATTAAGAAAATTAAAGGTTAGGAAGAAGAATAAGTCTCTTAAACTTACTCTTGAAGTAAGTGGATCCCTCCTTATATATATAGTGTCATTGTGTCTTATATTCAGACATTAGCCATGTCCTTGTGTCTGTGTTGTGTCCAGTGTCAGAGTTGGTGCTTCATAGCCAGAGATTGATCTGTAATCCTCTGGGTCAAAAGCCCAATCAGCAACATAAAAGGCTTGACTAGTGAAGAGCTTGTAAGTATAGCAAGTTGTCAGACATGTAGTGTTTAGTGTCACTACAACTTTCAATCAAAGCCACAACATAGTCATACTCTTGAGGTAATCCCTCGAGTATGGAGTCAAGATGTTCCTTCGAAGAAATAGGATTGCCAATAGAATAAAGTGACTGAACAAGATCTTTGATTTGAAGAAGAAATTCTGCAACAAAATGTTTATCCAAAGATCAGTTGCGCAACTCATATCTAACTTGACAAGCCTTCATACATGTCCGATGGTGAAAGTATGCATTCTCCCAAATCTCATAGGAGTGAATGCATTCTAGAGCTCAAGATAAAACCACGTTGGAAAGTGAGGATTGAAGTCAAGCTAAGAGTATTTGATCTTGTTGCCAAATGAGATAATCAACATTGACACAATCAAGATCACAATCTTGCTAGGAGAGAAAATGCAAGGGAGTCTTTAGTGCAAAACCAAAGAGATGTATATATCTAGTTGTGTAGCATGGAATATATAAGAATTATTTATTGCTATAATGTGTGTCAATGCAAACCACAACTCATGTTATTTATAATATTAAAAAGAATCAGTATTGATTACAAGCCCAATCAATTACTAGTAAATAGACAATCAAATATTCTGATGATAAATACAATATCAGGAATAATATCTATCCTCAAACTGGACCGTATGTATGATATAATTCAAGCTTGTTACAGAGTGGACCCAATAGAAAATAAAGGTGCTTCAAAGTCTTGTGGTTGCACTGAATAAACATGGCTCGGCAACAGCCAACGAAGGCCCCATAGAGATAACTGAAACTAATGTGATGCTTCCGGAGATGTGTCACGCGTCGTGCGTGTGCGCGTGTGTGAACATCACAAGCCACGACCCAACTTGGGTTGTATGTGGCGGTGTTTTCAATTGGTTGGGCACAAGGATTACGCGACAGTCTTTGGAAAAGTCATTGGTATCATATTGACAAGAGGGCAGCACAGTGCCTGCCAAACAGGCCAAACAATGGGTACGCATACTGTTCATTTGCAAAAAAAGTTGTGCACAAAATTTATTTGTGCAAGGGAGATTGGTAAATGTCATTTATGTGACAAGAGGCCAGTTGGGTGGCAAAGGCGCAGTGCAGTGCTATTCACCCTAAAGAAGGGTTGTGCAAGCAAAAGGACACACATGAGAGCATGATGGTGGTCCTTTCAGGACACCGTCATTGGAGTGGCATTGATTGCAGAAGCAAGATCTGCAGGTTATTGGCCAAAAAGGTCATGGAGTTGCGATGGTGACCACTGTCTGGAAAAAAGCTTAAATAGGTTATTGAAAGGATACGGTGAGCAGAGAGCCACCAAGGACAGTGGGTCCTCGATGAGACGCATTTTTTGTGATATCTTAACCAAGAATAAGAATAATCTGCTCTTGTATCATATAAGAATTAGTTACTATTGCAATGTGTCGATACAGACCACATCTCATGCTATTTATAATATGAAAAAGGAATCAGTATTGATTACAGGATCAATCAATTACTGATTAATACAAAATCAAATATTCTAATAATAAAGACAGTATCAGGCCATAATTTCATAGCAGTCATGCAGTTGTATGATTCCAAAGAGGCACTATGGTGTCTCAAGTAAGGCCAGTGATGGGAATTTTAGGATCTGACTCAATGAACAATTAGTTCCCCACTCTATACATATACCAGCAGGATCTCTGCAGCGGCCAGATGACCTTTGGTTTTTACTAAATGTTGCAATGGCAGCTGCTACTTGAGCTGCAACCTGGCACTGTGGTAGCACTTCACATTGCAAAAATGAACACTTTGCAACGTGCATTAAAGTGCGGAGCACGACAGAATGATAGCTGCCATTCTCAATTACCTATAATTACTGTAAATGTGTGTCAATGTGTATCTTCGATAACTATTGATTACATAGGATCTTTCTAATAATAACTCAATCAATTTAACAATAGGTAACAATGAGTAAATCGTCAGTTACTATCTAATCATAAATAAGAGAATAATATTTAATCTTTAACAATTACCATGGTGAAAACCATTCACAAACTAGTGACAGAGTAAAAATCTATCATAGAAAAATTCTGTTATTCCTCTTGACCAAGAGGCAGCAAGGGAAATTTTCTAAGGACAACTTGGATGCAAAATAATTTAAATAAAAAAAGAATTATCAAGCTGAACCTTACCACTTCCACTAGTCCCAACAATTGCAACACTTTTACCCGCTGGCACAACAAGTGATATTCCATCTAGTATCTTTCTTTCTGTGAGGTAACTGAAGAGATAGCATGCACCAACATACAATTACTTGAATATTAGTCAGAACTCAGTTATATTTGAACAGCATGTTCGCTTCCCAAAAAGGTGAAAGTGTCCTATTTTATTCAATACAAACTCCCATGCTACCTACTCTGTAACTTATTAGCAAGCAAGATTAACTAACTAATGATTGTGTGAACCAGTGGGTTCCAGTAGTTTATCAATTATTTTATTTTCACGAGAAAATGAATATGTGGGTACGATAGGAAGCATAAAATCCTAAGTTAAAAGTAAAACAAACGATAAATCATCTTCCTATGTTCAAATTAATTAATAAAAAAAAGTCCAATTGTAGGCGTGTTATTTTTTTTTTTTCTAGAAAAAGAATTTTACTGGAGAAAAGAAGTAATGTACAACTAGGGATAAGAAGATATCCTCCAAAACAGAACATCAAAAAGCAAGAGTGCAGTTGTTCAATCTCTCCACATAAAAGCATGGAAACTCTTGAAAAAACCATAAGGAAAGACAAAAGAAAATGAATTTGAATTTCTTCCAAAACGGACTACAACAAAAGCTATTGATCTTCTATGGGAGCTGATGAAGAGGCATATGACTTTTATTGACTTGGACAAAGCATATGACTAGAAAGTTGTTAGTATTGCTTATATCCAATCTATACAAAAGATGCATTATGTGATAACAACTAGTGTAAGAATTCCAGAAGTCAAGACTAAAGACATTGCTATAAGGATGGGTTTAGACCATGACTCAATTTTGAGTCCTTGTTAAATATAGTCTTGCACATGCCTATCACTGAGATACAAAATACTATCCTAAATATGGGCCTTTTTGTATATGATACAGTTCTAATTGAGAATCAAACAGACAAGGTTAACCTAAACTTGACCTTTGAAGACAAACTTTGGAATCTAAGGGTTTTTGCTTCAGTAGAAACAAGACAAAATATATGCCTCATTAAGAACAAACATGAAGACAACTCAAAACACAAGATGGATGCAGGCCATCAGACATAAATTTGTCTGCTTAATTTTCTACATCAATCTATCTCTGATAATTCCATCACTATATATATTAGCCAAATTATGCAGGAATTGTAACACATTATGTAGTAAAGAGACATCACACACCTAAAATGTACGTTCTCAAATTGGATTCTTCCTCCTTTGAATCTCAAAGGCTTTGCATTTACTTTATCCCTAATGTCTGCTCTTTCCTGTAATAATGATTATATAAAATGCAAAGAAATGGTATAACAGAATCAGGAAGGTGGAGAAAATTACCAGTAAACATGACATACCTAGACAACATATCATAAGAATAAATGAAGACAACATTACATCTATCATAACAAAGCTCACAAGAATGTAGAAAATTCATCAATAGAAATAAATTATTAAAATCAGAGAAACAGAGGAATAATGGAGTGAAATTGTGTTTTAATGCATAGCAGAAAGGAAACATGTTTATATAGGTTAATAAAATTGATTGTAAATAAATAGAGAATATTTTGTTTCCTGTAAAAAAGG
This sequence comes from Psophocarpus tetragonolobus, assembly GCA_037954015.1. Lineage (NCBI taxonomy): Eukaryota > Viridiplantae > Streptophyta > Magnoliopsida > Fabales > Fabaceae > Psophocarpus > Psophocarpus tetragonolobus. Next base: position 36,328,674 of record CM075695.1, read on the forward strand.
ATAATGTGCACATAAGCCACTATTATTACTAGATCAGAATATTATATTCTGATTTCCAACACTCCCCTCAAACCGAAGCTTTCTAAGTATTCAGCTTATTACAAGAAGCAAGTAGAAAAATAAATAAAAACCAAAATTGAGTTCCACCATAAAAAACATATTTGAAAAGGCAATTCAAGGATGTTGAAGAAGTAAGAGAATATTGCTAAAAAACATAATATTGCTAATTTGCTAGATAAACGGAATACCCATCAGCCTAAAAAAATTCATGGCAACCAAAACAGGTTTCAACTTTCTTAAAACCAATAATTAGAAGTTTTAAACAAATTAATGGAGATCCAAAATTATTTTGAACTTGAAACTAAGTCCATTGCTTCTAGGAAAGAGACAACACCACTATTACTGTATATAGTTGGGCCTAGTGTAACATAGACAAAATGGTCTGGGACAAAGATAGGAGTCAGACAAAGCCGAAACTAGTACATTTAGGACAAAGATGAGGTCAGTACATATGGGTAGAGGCAAGCCAGTTGAAGCCATTATTGAAGAGAAAAATAAAGACAAAACAAACATCATAAAAAACTAAAAGCATCCTATTGTTTGGTGCAACAAAAGAGAACATGAGATCAGCATAGGTATTGGTCAGAAATGTGGATGGCGGCAGTCGCTGAAAAATGCACCAAATAAGGAAAATATATGAAAAGGATTTCAAGAAAAAGGAAAAAGGTTTTAAAAGAAGAGCAGCAAGCAAAAAGAGCTCACTAGGGGTAGTGGGCCCTGGTGAGGGCCATTATTTAGTATTTCTTCAACTTGACTCTGATACCATGTTAAAAGAAAAAAAACAAAGGAGTAATAGTGGAAGCATGTTTATATAGGTTAATAACATTAATTGTAATTTGTAAATGAATAAAGAATATTTTGTTTCCTTTACATAAAAGATAGTGTGCCTATAAACCACTATTATTACTAAATCAGAATATTATTATCTAATTTTCAACAGAAATAAAGAGCCACCTGAAAATTAGAAATAACATTATACTAACTAAGATAACAAGAAATTACAGATTATCCAGGCTGCCAAAAGAAAATCCATATTTTGAACTCATGTATATGTACATATTGAAGTGAAAGAAAGAAATTCATAATCAATAATACACATTTAAAATTAACTTCAAGATAAATCATTAAAATTCCATGGGGAATATACCTCAAGTAACTGAAACATAGACTTCATATCAACTAGACTCTGAATAGTCTCACGATAAACACTGCCAAGGAAATTGAGTGGAAGAGATAATTGGAAGAGAAGCCCATTCACCATTACCTGCATATAGAATTTAGATTATAACCTAGATAAGTAGATAATAACTATTAAATATAGATAGAATAGTTTATTTAATGATTTTAAGGGGAAAAAATCATTATGATGAAGAGAAGATAATTATAAAGGGATGGGCGGATAAGGAATCCTTTTTATGTAAAAGCAAAACACAAACATTAAGGACCAAATAAAAACTTCAAATTTCAATGAAGCAAAGCTGCCCAACCCTAAAAATAAAATTAAATTTGACAAAACTTTACCAAATCACCAACAGTCATCGTGCCATCCATGATCCCATGAGAGCACAGCACCATTGCTGATGAAAGAGCGGTACTAAATATAACATTTTGACCAAAGTTCAACAAAGCAAGACTGCGTTGGGTTTTCAGAGCAGCATCTTCATACTCTAAACAACGATATTACAAACCACAGCAGAAAAAGCAATGTCAATTTCAAAAAAGAATTAATAGAAGAAGCATAAGCAATTAGAGAAGTTGTCACCAAATAAGGAGAAAGCAATATTTCCCGACTTTGCAAACATCTCTAAGTTGTCTTTCCAAATATTGTCTATGGTGGAACTCAATTTTGGTTTATTAATTTTGTTACTAACTTCTTGTAACAAGTTGAATGCATAGTAAGCTCCAACTTGAGGGGGAGATTAAGATTCTTAGATATCATCTTATCTTGATATTATCTTATCTTATGTTGAGAATCTTAGATATCATATTATCTTGATATTATCTTATCTGGATTTTAAATATAGTGTGTAGAAATAATATCTTCGAAATTCTAAGAAACAATATCTTCTATATTCATATGTAATTTATGAAGTAAATCTATATAAACATGTTTCTGCTGTGTATTCAGACACACGGTTTCAATATATTACTTTGTTTCTCTTTCAAATATAATGTTATCAATGGCGGAACATGGCAGAAGGCCAAAATTCCGCCATAAAAACACTCCATTGCGCCTTATAGCACCACTATAGCGGGCATTCCATAAAAAATTATGCATGATGGTTGGCAAAAAATCCGTCATGCCATGGTGCTATTGCGCCGCCATAACGATTATTTAAAAACATTGTTCGTATATTACTTCTTTGTTTACCTGATTTTAACATATTATATACTTTATTCCAAATTAATGCCCAAATTTCATCAAAAGAAAATTTATTTAAAGGCAATGCATACATAGTGAAAATAAACTTACCAACTCAAGAAAATTGAAGATACAATTAAAAAACAAAAACTAATACCTAATTCTCATTCAATAAAAATAGCCAACACAGCATTACTAAAATTTATTTAAAAGATAAACCAAATTGTACAGAATCTACACATAGCAATATCTTTTTATTACTTGATCACAAGATATTTTCATTCCTAGAACTAGTGACATTTTGCAGTTTGCACACACGGTTAACAAGAATAATAAATTACTTACTCTTTTGGTACTTGTCATAGTTATCAGCTTCATAAACTTCATTATTAAAATATTTGACAGTCTGTGAAACAAGAAAAAAAAGTCATAATAGAAACATGAAAAAAAACCAAAGACAAAAAAAATGGAATGCTCACCTCATAATTAATAAGTGAATCAATAACCCTTGTACTAGCATCATTATCTGCCTTATTCATGGCTTTCCTGAACTTAGTCCTCCACTTAAAAACCAGAAAAGAAGAGAGTATATGAATACTATAATCAATTAACTTTTCAACAAATCCACTGTATCACAAAAACCATTTATCCTACCAACTCAGTAGTAGGCCAATAACAAATAAAATATGTTACCGTGAAGTGAGAAATAAAAATTTATTTCATACAAAAAAAGAATAGTAAAATTACTAAATGTGGTTTATTAAGTCAGTAAGAGATTTTGGTAGTGGTAAGGGGATGAAATTTTTATGGTAATGTGCAACCCAGGCTACTATCAGGTGCTATTTGTTGGATCATAAGGTTCAACATTTTAAGGAGACTTATTTGACTCTCAGTAGCTGATTTGAGGGAAAGATTTTGCAATTCAGGTTCATTTGGTGTAAAATGGTCCTTGTAGGTTTCCCTGCTTTTAATTTGAAGAAGAAACCAATCTCCTCCATCTTATCCAAAAACCATGCAGAACAAAAGAAAAAAAGAAGAGAGAATTTTGCACACAAGGATCCTGACAGTTCAAATGCTTGATTTATAAGACGTGAAATGATGTCCAAGGCTTCCACAATGTCGTTAGCATATATAACAAGAGTACAAGACCAAAAATCAATACAAGGGAGTACTTAACTATTCCAAGCTTAACTATATTAGATAATTAGATTGGTTCAAGGCATGTTACCTGTGTGATAGCCAGTGTAAAAAAAACATATGCAGCAACTGATAAGGAAGTAATCAGTGCAAAGGGAGCTCCAAATTTGTAAGCCAGTATACCTGCTACCAAAGATATCTGGATGGATACATGTTAAATCTGCTGAAGTTGTTCGGGAAAAAAAAAAAAGAAGCAACAGTTGGGACAACAAATTAATTTTCAAAGATCATTAAAGAAAAATCAGAGACATCAACAAGCCACAAGTAAAATGTAGTTCCTGCTATATATTTTCCATGCTTAACAGTGAGCAAAATGGGGGAATACATAAGCAACAAGGTAAAAACAGAGACACACCTCTAATATAGTGGGTACTACATTGAACACCATAGAGGAGAGAATGAAATTTATTCCACGACTACCACGATCAATTATTCTACTTAACCCACCAGTTTCTCGGCTGGAAAAACAATAACTAGGTGAGAGGGGTACACTTATTAAACAATAGACGAACACTCAAAATGCAGAAGGAAGCATAAATAATGATGAATATTTTGTGATTTTGATGGCTTAGTTAATAACAATTCACATTTAAATTGGTATTCGTGGTCAATGTTGCCTTTCTTAAATAAACACAATTCACACAAGCAAACTACAGACTGAATTTTACTTTCAGTCCTAAATACTATTAGTAGGTGTTCACAAGTACAGAAAATCAACCATGAATCATGAATTACACTAGTGGTTGCTCAATGCTCAAACCCTAATGGATGGTTGGCCCAGTTCAACTTGAACCACAAATCCTTTGAAAATTCTAACACAAAACTAGTAAAAGGTGAGGGTTGTCCCCCATTTATATAGTGGATTTTAGCATTATCTCAAGCCGATGTGAGATTTGGGTTTTTTTCAATACACTCAACTCCCAACACAATTGGACTTGTTGTGTAGATAATATGGTGGATGACCCATTAATGGATCTAAGATAGATTCCGATACTATATTAAAGTATGAGTTTAGACCTAATTCAATCTCAAAAGCTAGTTCATAGGACGAGGGTTGTTCTCAACTTATATATTGTATTCTAGTTCTATCTCTAGTAAAGTGGAAATTGGGTTTTAGTATTATCTCAAGCCGATGTGAGATTTCGGTTTTTTTTCAATACACTCCTTAACTCCCAACACAATTGGACTTGTTGCGTACATAATATGGTGGATGACCCATTAATGGATCTAAGATAGATTCCAATACTATATTAAAGTATGAGTTTAGACCTAATTCAATCTCAAAAACTAGTTCATAGGACGAGGGTTGTCCTCAACTTATATATTGTATTCTAATTCTATCTCTAGTAAAGTGGAAATTGGGTTTTTCAAATGCACCCCGTCATGCCCAGAACTATTGAATTAGGTGCGTGGATAATATGGTGGATGACCCGTTTTCAATGGACTAGGATAGGCTACCATCTTAGAATTGTGGATTTTGGGTCAAACTTGTTAAAAATATGATTTGATTATATGTAAATAGGGAAATATAGCACATATATGTAGGGATTTTATTTTATTTTGTTTACTTATTTATTTTGTGCATACGCTTATAAATACATCAATGTGTGTGACCTGATATTCCTCTTTATTTCTCTGATTTTAACATGGTATCTAGAGTCAGGTTGAAGGAATACTAAGGACTCATTGCCCCAGATGACCTTGTTTTGCTTTTTGCTCTTATTCTGAAATATAGTGTTTCAACTTTCAATATTGTTCATCTTGCTTTTATTTTCCTCTTCAACAATGGCCTCCATCGGCTCATCTCTACCCTTATGCACTAACCTCATCTTTGTCCTAAATGCACAGGTCTCGGCTTTGTCCTAGATGCGCTGGTCTCGCCTTTGTCCTAGATGCACTGACCCTATTTGTCGTTATTGCACTAGTCCCAACTGTTGAAGATCTGATATGATTCGATTATGTTTCTATATCTTACTTAGTACCCTTTCTACATTATATGATTTGATTCTACATTTATTTATATTTTATTATAATCATTATAAATAAAGAGTTGAAGAACCCTTATTTCTCAAGCATTCAGAATCACCAAGTATATCTTTTAACTTGGTATAAGAAGGGCACCAACCCCTGTGGGCCTTTAAAAAAAACATAAAAAAATCCTAAATAGTGCATCAAAGGTACTCTCCATGGTTGTCCCAGCTGTCACCTCCGTTCAAGGTCAAATGTACATCCGAGGTGGAAGAAGTCGATTTACTCACCCTAGGAAGCACCGCCGGAAAAGCTATCTCACGCACGGCCACACGCACCTAGTCTCGTTGGCACGTGAAACCCACGTGTTGCCTTCCCAACCTCCAATCACGACGCCATTTGTATCACCTAGCTTGTTGTCGTCTTCTCGTTCTATTACACAGGTTGCTTGGCTTGTTCGGAGTCGTTTAGGTGTCTAATCCTCTTCTCTTCACCTCGTGCATAGTTCACACGCATCCAATGGCCTCCTCCACTGGCAATGTTGTCTCCTTTATCTTTCTAGGTAGCCCTCTATTACATCTACAAAACTTACCAAGAAGAATTATATTCAATGAGTAGTCGTTGTTGAGATCCGGTTCATGGGGCAAGGTCTGTCTGACCCCTTACAAAAGACATCTGACACAATTCCCAGTGCAAATCGTGCTTAATGGCAAAAGCTGATGCCCAACTTGTTGCTCTCCTATGGCAATCCATTGACTCTTCTCATATGATTCACTTCTGCATCTACAAGACTTGTTACACAATTTGGCACAAAGTTCATGATCTTACTCCAATAATGTCTAACGCCTATATGATGTCATCCACAACCTCATTACCTTAACCATGACAAATCTTGATCTCCATTTCTATTATGGTAGAGCACAATCTGCCATTCATGAAATCAAAACTTTCATGACCTCTGATAACCTTGCAACGATGTTAGAAAAAATGGATCATATGTGCATGGGTATATTCTCCATAAAGACTTTCAATCAGTTTGTAATCAAATTTTCACCAATTCTATTGTTCCTACTTCTAAGGAACTCTTGTTTCGTCTCCTTTGAGTTCCTTATAAAGAATCTTTGATAACCACTAGTTTTGATTCTTCAGCTTTTGTTGTAGGTCGTGACAATCGCGGACGTGGTCGAGGTGCTAACAGTGGACACGGGGGTGGTTGTAGTAGTGGAGGTAATCACCTATAGTATTCCTACTATCACCACATGGGGCGTACTCAAGATAAATGTTATCATCTAATAGGCTTCCCTGAAAAGACTGTTGCGTCACCTCATCTCAAAATCTCACCCTAGATCCAATCAAGAGCAACACCCCCAGCAACACCCTCAGCAACACTTTGTCTGATGCCCCGAATATCAAGGTTATCTTCAATACAAGGCATCCCTCCAAGCCTCTACTACAATTGCTCAGTGTGGTAATTCTACAATTTTTCTCTCACAATTATCACATGTTGGGTCTTGGATCCTAGACTCTGGTGCTTCCGATCACATAGTTATTAATCCTTCTCTTGTTTTCAATTTATCCCCACCAACATCAATCTACCATATTACCCTAACTTATGGGTCTAAAACCCTATCACAGCCATTGGCCTAGCCAACCTCACCCATCTTTACCCTTAAAAACCTCTTTTTGCACCCAAATCTCCTTTTAACCTTGTATATGTCAGCCAACTTACTCTTTTAATTGTTCTATAACTTTTTTCCTGATTATTTTTATGTACAGAACCAGAGCATTGGACGAGTGATTGGCACAGGCTATGAAGCACATGGTCTCTACTACTTCCGCACACCCACACCTTCTCCTTGCACCGTTTCAGAGTCTCCAGTTTTGCTTCATCATTGTTTAGTACATCCTAGTTTGAATAAATTGAAGGTCATGGTTCCCCATCTTTCTAAGATGAAATCTTTAGAGTGTAAATCTTGTAGCTTGACAAGCATGTTCAAGCCTCCTTTCTGAGATGCAGTTCTTGTCACACTAATACCCCTTTTGCACTCATCCACTCTTATATTTGGGGTCTTATTCGTGTACCTTTTGTTTTAGGTTTCCGGTATTATGTAACGTTTATTGATGATTTTTCTAGGAATACTTGGATTTTTTTATTAAAAAAACAGTCTGAATTTTCTATTTTTCAATAATTTTGTGATGAAATTCATACTCAATTTGGTCATATTATTTGTGTTTTACGGAGTGATAATGCACGAGAATGTTTTCTCAATCTTTTAAACGTTTTATATCCTTTCATGGTATGATCCACTCGTCATCTTGCCCTCACACACCACAGCAAAATGGTATTGCTAAATGTAAGCATCGCCATATTGTTAATATTGCACGTACTATGTTACTTTATTCTAATGCACCTTTCAAATTTTGGAGAAAGGATGTTCTTACTGCAAGATACTTTATTAATAGAATGACATCCTCATCCCTTAATAACAAAGTCTCGCATTCTATTTTATTTCCTAATGCTCATTGTTTCCTATTCCTCCCCATATTTTTTTTTTCTACTTGTTTTGTTTGTGATCTTACTCCAAGTCTTGACAAGTTGTCAGCACATGCTATTAAATTCATTTTTCTTGGGTACTCTCAAACACAAAAGGTAATTGGTGTTACTCACCCCTCACTGATCACTTCTATATATCTACTGATGTCGCCGTCTTTGAAAGTAACTCCCTTTTTTTTCTCAGTCTACCTCACCTGAATATGCTTCTCAGGTATTTTCAATACCCTCTATCATTCCTACACTGTTTGTTCCATCTATCCTCCCTGTCCCTCCTCTCCTTATTTATCAATGTCGACCACACACCTACCAATCAAAGTAGCTCCTGTTACAGAGACAATTGCTTCATCTCCTTATTCACCTCCTTTGTCAGTTCCAACCCAATCAGACTTACACATTGTCATCCGCAAAGGTAATCACTCTACTCATAATCCTTGTCCCATTTATAATTTAGAGTTATCAACGTCTTTTCCCTTCCCATTATGCCTTTGTGTCTGTCATTTCCACTATGTCTATTCCCAAAAATCGTACAGGAAGCAATTTCCCATCCAGGATGGCAACAAGCGATGATTGATGAGATGCAAGTCTTGGAGTCCAACCAAACCTAGGTTCTTGTTCCTCCTTCTCCTGGGAAGACCGTTGTTGGTTGTCAATGGGTCTTTACAATTAAGGTTGGTGAGGACGGATAGATTGATCGGTTAAAGGTTCATCTTGTAGCCAAGGGTTACACACAGATCTTTGGTCTTGACTACAGCAACACCTTTTCTCTAGTTGCTAAGATGGACTTCGTTCGCCTCTTCCTTTCTATGATTGCATACATCACTGGTCCCTTTATCAGTTGGACATTAAGAATGCCTTCTTACATAGTGACTTGACAGAAGAAGACTATATAGAGCAACCACATAGATTTGTTACTTAAAGGGAGTATACATGTTTTGTTTGCAGGTTATGTAAAGCATTGTATGGCTTCAAACAAAGTCCAGGAGCATGATTTGGGTCCAGCTTTGTTTTACAGAATTTTGGCATGACTCGCAGTGAGTCTAATCATTATGTCTTTGCAAAATTTCTTCCTCTACTAATTAGTGCATTTACCTTGTGATGTATGTACATGATATTGTTATTACTGGAGATGACCATAGGGGTATATCCAGGACCTTAAAAATAATTTGTTTCAGAATCTTCAAACCAAAGATTTAGGACAACTACAATATTTTTTGGAGATTGAAGTTGCTTAGTCAAAAGCTGGTATTGCCATTTTCCAAAGAAAGTATGCTCTTGATATCTTGATAGATACTGGAATGTTGGATTGCAAGCCCATCAATACTCCTATGGACCCAAATACCAAACTTTTTCCTGATGAGTGGGAACTCTTCTCAAATCCAGGTAGATATCGAAGACTAGTTGGGAGGTTGAATTATCTAACCATGACAAGGCCAGACATATCTTTTGCGGTCATCGTTCTTAGAAACTCTCCATGCACAATTCATTGGGAGATTGTGACTCGAATTCTGAGATATATAAAGGAGACTCCTGGCAAAGGGCTAGTTTATGATGACAGAGACAATAGTGATATTGTTGCATATTCAAATGCAGATTTTGTTGGAGATGAAAGTGATTGTCGGTCAACCTCAAAGTATTGTGTCCTAATTGGAGGGAATCTTATATCTTGGAAGAGTAAAAAATAGAGCATTGTGTTCAGGTCTAGTGCAGAAGCAAAATACCATGCTATGGCCTTTATTACATGCAAGTTGATTTGGCTAAAGCAAATACTTAATGAGCTCAAGTTTTGCAAAGTTGAATCCATGAAGCTCATTTGTGACAACAATGCAACCTAACATATAGCATCTAATCCGGTTTTCCATGAATGGACTAAACATATCAAAATTGATTGTCATTTCATAGACAAAAAATTGTTTTTGAAGAAATTACCACTACCTTTGTTGAGTCCAAAAATCAGCTAGCGGATATCTTCACCAAATCTCTCGCCAAATCAAGAATATCTTACATTTGTTCCAAGGTGGATGCCTATGATCTATACGCTCCAACTTGGGGGGTAGTGTTGAAGATTTGATATGATTCGATTATGTTTTATATTTTGCTTAGTTACCTTCTTTACATTATATGATTTGATTCTACATTTATTTGTATTTTATTATAATCATTATAAATAAAAAGTTGAAGAACTCTTATTCTTCAAGCATTTAGAATCACCAAATATCTCTTCTAACTCCAACTATGTCCAAGTAGCAATAGTGTAATGGACTTATTTTCAAAATATTTCTTTATCATGGAACTTAATTTTGATGTATTTATTTTTTTACTTGCGACTTGTAACAAGTTGAATGTTTAGTAAGCTTCAACTTGAGGCAAAGTGTTGAAAATCAAAATAAAATAATATACACTTATAATTAATAGGGAAGTAGAATTTTTAGGAAAGTATAAATCTGATTTTGAGGTAACAAAATATTCCCTATTTATTAGTATTTATTGTTATTAACCTATATAAACATGTTTCCGTTGTGTATTCAAACACAAGGTTTCATTCCAATATTTCTCTTTATTTCTCTGATTTTAACAACTATGCATCTAACCTAATAAAGGAAATACAAGGGAATAAAAACAGTACAAATGAAATCAAATTTGCCTAATTATAAAACTGCCTAATAGCAGGAATAAATCTTACTACTTATATTACAACACATACCTTAGATGATAACGAAGGTCAAGGTCATGCAAATGTGAGAAGACCTACAACAGCCAGATACTGGTGTAAATTGAGTGTTTTAACATCATATAACCAACTACAGTCTAATTTTGAAAAATACGGGGGATGAAGCTGTATAAGTTTAAAAGAGAAATTTTGGATTTGACTAGAGTGAAGAATTGTAAAGTGTGGTTTCTGAGAGTATCTACTATCTACCCTTGAATTAAATTGAACTACCACATAAAATTAATGCACTTTAAAACAAGCAGGGATGCACTATTACTTTCTCACTTTAACATTTTAGATAAACCAAATCCACAATCCATGTAACCTATTATATTAAAATACAAACAACGGTACTGAAAATACTAATCCTTATTAGATGTATCAAAACCATGAAAGCAACACGCATACCTTCCTTGATACTAATCGAATTGTTCGCAGTGCAACCTTAGAGAATACAGCAGTCCTCAGTTCTACCTCAAGTAGTTGCATCAAATAAATAAAAATTAGCAGAATTAAACATGAAAAAACATACCTTTTTTCAAAGAAATATAGATAAAAGAAACCACATCAAAATTCTAATGCAAATATTCTGATGGGGGACATTAGCACCTACAGCTGAAATGATCCAGGCTGGCTCAAGGGTTCAAGGCTATTGAGGCCAGGTCTGTACAACCTGACAAGTTCATCAGTTTTTTAAGAAACTTGCTGATTGCAACAGTTTATACCAGGTTGTATGCATTTCTGATCTAAAATGTCAACCAGACCAAATTATCTAGCTTGTCCATTGGTCAAACCAGTCATATGATCAGGGGTGAACATGGATCGGTTGGATTGAGTTTAGGCAAACTCAAGATCCAACCCAAACATAACACATCGGGTTAAGTTGGGTTGAGTTTTTGCTTTTTTTTCATTAAACCCAATATAACCTAACCAGCCCTTGGACGGGTTGCATCAAATTGGGTTAATTGAGTCATAGTTTTTTTAAAAAAAATAGAATTTTTTTTTAAAAAATTGAATGATTGGAATGTTTTTTTGTTACCTTTTTTAGGTTATCTTGTTAAAAAATAGACTACATCATTGTTGTGACATAAAAATAAACAATAATTATAATTACAAACTACATATCAAAATTAAAACAAATTAAAATTAACATATAACTAAATTGTCAAGCAATAGTAACCAAGGAAACATTTGTCCAAAATAAAAGTAAACACAATTTGTCCAAATTAACCAAGTCATAAAATAAACACAAACTACACAATTTATTCAAACTAACAAAACACATAATATCAAAAGAAAGACATAATAACAAAACACATAATTTCAAATATTAATAATAAGTAATAATTTAATATTATGATCGGGTTGAGTCTCGGGTTCAACAAGTTGAACCCTTCATCAAACCTGTAGTTGATTGGGTTGGTTTTCATCCAATCACAAGAGAAAACCAACCCAATTTGGTTGGGTTGGGTTGGATCAGATTTGTTCTTCAGGTTGTTCGACCCAATGAAGAACCCTAAGTCTGGTTTTAGTTTCAAGACTCTAGAGGGACATCCTTAAAAATAGTAACCTTTATGGGCAATTTTTTGTAGATATTTTAGTCATTTCTGTAGTATTTTATTATCTTTTTTGTAAGCTTTGATTTGACTATTATCAGGCTCGAAGAATTTTCTCAAGTGTTTTAAAGTCATACTTGGACATTTAAGTCATTCTTAATTAGTTAGGAAGAAAAAATTCTTATCAAATGAAAACTTTATTAGTTATTAGTTATTGTTGTGGGATCATATTTAATATTCGGTTTTCTGAGAAATCGGCATCTTTAAGAGGAATAGAGTTTCAGTTTCCCTTCAATTTGTGTTGGTATAGGGATATGCCCTCAAACTCTCTCTATTAATTGTATTGCCAAGTGTGTGGGAACCCTGCTCTACTCCTAGTTACCATTGTTTCTTCAATTTTTTTTATTTAGATTAGTTCAGTTCAGCTGGTAAGAATTGTTTACCATTAATATGAGTTGCATGACCACACCAAGCCTTTATTTATAATGAGCAAATAGAATTAGTATTGATTATATATGATCAATCTAATGATGAATAAGGATAAATCTAATAATAGTAATAAGGACTAAATCCCTAATGACTATCTATTATAAATAAATGAATAATATGTAATCTTAATAAAATGTATACATTTCATTAAACCCAAAAAAAAAGAACTTTAAATTAAACTTCTCTCTTTCTCACAACCTCCGTTTCCCCCATTCTTTCTTTCCCTCACTCACTTTTCCTCCCCCTTCTACTTTTTTTCTTTCCTTCTCATTTCCTCCTACCCTTTTGCATTCCATTTATTCTCAAATCACTTACCTAGTGAAAGGTAATGAAACCCAAAATTCCTACTCCTTCCTTTTTTTCTTTCCAGAACTAAGTTTTGGTAACTTTTAGTGTTAGGGATAGTGCTTTGAAAAAGAAGAAGAGTACTCATACCGTAAAGGTTGCTCGTTTTGCCTCTCTAAGGTAAACCCATAAATCATAACCTAAAGAATAGGCTTTTGCAGGTGTTAGCTTCAAGCAGAATTATTTTTAGAGCGTGGAACACTAGTTTTAGGGATTTTCATGGTTACCCAAAAATTGGTAGAGCTTTAGAAAAATTTCTAAATGTTGGAAATCTTTGTTGGTGCTTAGATCTGTTGATTTCTACCTTGCACAATATTCCTTAAGTTGTTAGGAAGCAGTTCGGTTGACTCTTCGTAGTTGTGAGTGGTTTAAAAGTTATTGTGGCCTATTTTAATATTTTATAATTTAATATTTTAATTTATTTTATTATATTTTAATGTTATTTACTTAATAAATTTGGAAAACATACTCTTTTATTTGATTTTATTCTCTATGAAATTTATTTCAAAGGTTGAGAACTTTATAAGTTTGAATTGATTATGTTTGATGAAATTGGAGATTTAATTTGGAAATGACTTTGAGAAAATAGAATAAATTTGATATTTATATTATGGGGATCCATGTTAGAACTTAGAACCCCATATGCCGTTAACGGATGATAACGGTCTAGCCAGTGTACCTAGTTGTATGATTTTGGGCAGAGAGGATTATTCATTAGATGGAGCTGCTACTTTGTGGAGAGGGCTATGAACGAGATGGAGCTACCTCCGATGATATGATACGATATGATATAGCATTAATACATGATATAATTCCAGGAGAAGAGGATTATCTGTTAGATCGAGTTGCCCCAAGAGAGAGGTCACTTTTGGAAGAGAGGGTTATCAAAGAGATGAAACTGTCTCTTGGTTCCATCATGAGTAATCCCCGTTGTATTTACATTTTATATGATTTATGTTTTACGTTAATATATTTCATTCCAAATTTGCTTATTTAATATATATGATAAATGTGTTATTGTTTTGGATATGATAAACATAACCTTTTAGATATTCGGAATAAGTTACCTGAGGTTATGAGATTTATTAAACTCGTACCTTCTTTCTATCGTTTTTCATCCATATTCTCAGGCAGCTGAGTAGCAAGTTGCTGACATCTTCTCTGTTCAGTCTATTGTTATTTCTTTTTTGTAGGTCTCCTTTGTGTCAGTAGGTATTTGATATTACTTTGGAATTATTTGTACATTTTACAGCTATAAAAAGTCTAGTTATGGAATTTATGTTTAGATATCATATATTTGATGTTATTGAAAACTCTGGTTGATAAATTATATTGATAACAGTTGTTTTTTTTGTGAATTTTGGAATGTTCAAAATATAGAGGAGACTCTGTCAAAATTTCTATAGAATTTTAAAAGGATGTTTATTTTGAGAAATTATTTGTCATGTATTGTTCTGTTCTTATTAAGTTTGTCAAAAGTAAGAATGTTAGTCTGTGCATCGATCACTGCCTTGAATTTGGGTCGTGACACTTAACTCTGCTCTCAAGGATATGTCTTATCGTCCCTCCTAATCTACTTACTTCTCTACAATTAATGTTGAAAGGTCCCACATCGCTAGCCTCAATTATTGGATATCTATTTGTTGGATAACTTCACCTAATGTCAATAGGTTTTAACTTTTAAGATGAAATCTAACATGGTACTAGAGCTATACCCATCTTGGTAAATTGCCTATTTTCAAAGCCTTGCACCTCTTCAAGAAGGCATTTGTGGACGGGGTGTTCCCATATTCTCTGCCTCAATTCTTGGGGTGTGGTGAATATATTTGTTGGACAACTTCACCTAATGTCAATTGCTTTATATGAAATCTAACAATTAAGTGATTAACATTGTCTTTCGTTTCAGGGGTGAGGGTGTAAAATCTTTTAACATAAATATAGGTCCAACCCAACAAACATGTATGATGTATCATAACTCTAAAAATTGTTTGAGAAGCCTAAGCATTAGAACTTAGAAATGCCAAGCCTTTCAATGCCACTCCCATAGATAATCCAGCTTAACCAAGTAGACACAAAAGTATATAAATACCATTGAAGGCAGAAGCTCCTGACCGTGCAATTCCATACCCAATCAGCACTGCCACAGGGGTTGCGAAAAGAGCCAACCCACTTGAATTTGAGGCAAGAGCACCAGCATTCCCAGTGGCAGCAGACAAAGAATCAACTGCAAGCTTGAACAAGAAAGGGACCTGAACATTCAAAACCTGAAAAAACCAAGTGCCAATCATAAACAAGGGTTAGTAATCAGCATCGGCAAGTTAATCACAGCACAAAACCATGAAAATAACCAACCCGGCCACTAACCTTGGCCCCAACAAGCAAACCCAATGCAGCAACAACCCGAACACGAAATTCAAGATTATCTTTCATCCACAAGTAACTGGCGAGCTTGCGAAGGATCTTCACGTCAGCAACTTGCCCTCCTGGTGGTGGTGCTGGTTTACCAATGGTAGAAGCAGCAGCCTTTTGCCCCTGACTTCCATCATCAGTTTTAGTTGAAGTTGAGAACAATGCTCGCCCATCCACAGTTGAACTCTGTTCCACACAATTCCACAACCACAATCAGCATCGAAGCCATTGAATTTGATCGATCACAGGCATTTGTTCAAGAGAACCAAAAAAGAAAAGGACAAAACTTATATGCAGTTCCTTTACAGTTTTTGGTATTATTCCTCAATCAAAATCAGAGTTTCGCCTCGGTAACCTCGTTTGTTTCACCTCAACAATATGTAAACCTTTATTATGAAGATTACCAAGATGAAACTTTGGTTCCAATGGGAAAAACAGCACTAAAAGCACCTAAGAAACAACACTTCTAAGTTTTGTTCCAAAAGAAAAAGTTAGGCAATTGAACTAACAGGCTGTGGTAAGTAAGGTCTGGGAACTCTGCCACGTGGGGGATTAGAATTTGATGAATCAGAGAGGAACCCTTTTACAGAAAAAAGCAAGCTTGGGCATGTTCTGTGTTTTGGGTTATTGAAAACGATTTCATAACCGTAACTGTAACATTTTCTAATGCGAATTGGGTAGGTTGTGGTGATGGCAGAAGCGGTTAAAAGAGAGCGAACTCGACTGCCACTGCCACTGCAAGCACCTATGCTGGCATCGCGTTGAAGAAGCTGCCGAGAAGCTGTAGCAGCAGCAGCGAGCATTTTCTGCAGAAGTTGGAAGCTTTTTGTGCTATTATTTGCTTCTGCAAATGGGTCCAAGGCAAAGCACAGAACTTTGTAGAAGTTGACAGATAAAAAAAGTTTAGAAATAAACCCTAACGGGATTGGAATCGCAGAATGTTAAATGGAAATGGTACAGGAGAAACATTCATATGCGATTTAGGAAAACTAGACGAATACAATGTGCTGAATTTTGTTATAAGGAAAATGGAATAGAGATGGTTTATGTTTTTTCACTTGAAAGTTGAAATTCTGAAATTGATGCAGAGAATTTAAAAAGTGCTTCATTTTTTTTATCTGACAATGACTTTGAAATTTAAAAATATCTTTAGTTTTTTAAATTAATTTATTTTTTATATTAATATATTCTGTTTATTTTTTACAATGTTTAATGTATGATTAAAGATGGAGAGAGTTAAAAAAAAAATCATAAATTATAAAAATATGTTTATTGTCAGTAATTATGCACATGTATTTTTAAATGTTTCAAAATTAACATGTGTATTTTTAAAAATTTATTGGTGAAGGAGAACACGTTTATATTTTTGAATTTCAAAAATAAACTTTAAATTCTGATTTAGTTTACCTAAATCTGGTTTGAAAATATAAAATAAACTTGATATGTTTTTTAATTTTGAATTTCTTAAATTTTCAATAACACAATACTTATTTATAAAAAATCTTTTAAGATTCCTCAATTAAATATATCCATAAGATAAGTTTATTTTTAGAAAAATTGGAAAATATAGTTTTAGTTTATCTAGATATGATTTAAGATTTTAAAAAAATATAAATGTAAAATAAAGAAAATAATTTCTTTAAAAAACTTAAATATATTTTTAGTTCAGATAATTTTTTTATTGTCTACAAATTTAAGATAGGTTTGATATAAGAATATTAAATGAAAATGGATTATCATTTTTATTGTCATGGAAAAATAAATATTTTACCAAGGAACTCTAGATATGTTGTTTATATGAAAAATTTTAAAATAAGTAAATATTTTACTCATTTGTAAAAGAATTATAAAAATTTAAATATAAAAAATAAGAATTAAAAATGTTTAATTTCTTCTTTTTATACTTATTGAGAACGAGTTTGATAATTGATTATACAATTGTTACTTGTGGGGGTTTAACTAGTAATGATTATACTTGTATTTGCGGGAACTGTCTTAAATTCATTCTAATTTTGATAGGTATTACACACTTTAGTCAGGTATGAGTACGAGTATTACCTTACGATAATGGATTGCATTATTTGCATTTCATCACCATGTACTTTGGATTCAATGATATGTATTTGCCTAGAGTGAGGTTGCCCCCTTTTGGGTTGCACTGTTATCCAAGAAAGGGAGCAAAAAATGTAGTATTTTGGGAATGAGAAAAAAAAAAAGCAAATCCAATAAACTGGTCATGAGGTATGGTAGTTGTTAGATTCTGAAAAATTCAAGCCAGTTAATCATTGAATTTCTGAAGAATTTGAATTAACACTTCTTGTAACTTGAAGTCACACTTACTCCATGAAAAAGGCTTACATGTTATTCACTTTACTTTATCTCTCATATTACTCTTAGTAGGGGGACAAAAATTGGTTTTTCAAAAAAATCGAACTGAATTATTTGAAACAATTCGATTTTTAAACTTAAAAAGCAAACTATTTTAGAAAACTGGTTCAGAACCGAATTGTTTTTATAAAACTGGTTCAGAACTAATTCGAAACAATTTTAGATTAAACTAGTTCCAAACTAGTTTTGAACTGGGTTTTTTTCCAGTTCTTTTTTTATCGTGTTGGGGACATGACCACAATAATGTGAACAACTAGAGGGAGTGTTTTTTTTTTGTAAACACATTTCTCACATGATTGTGGAAAGTTTCACAGAGATGTGGGATACGAAAAAAATTATAAAGTACTAAACTAAATTATTTATAAAACTAGTTCGGTTCGAACCGAATTGGTTTAAAAACAATTTAGTCCGAACCGAATTGGTTTTAAAAACAGTTCGGTTCATTTTATTAAACTGGTTCAGTTTGGTTTAAAGACTAATTCAGTTCGAACTAGTTTTTTCGCACACCCTTAACTCTCAGACAATAGTTTTTCGGAAAGTAACATGTCCTTTTTTCTGGTAATAAATGCTTATTTCCTTTGTGCATCCATTTCTACTTTTCCTTAAAATCTATTAGTTAATTCCACCGATTGGGAGAGCATATACTAGATTTGTGCATATTTGTTTGTAGAATGGCTCGATTATGCAGGTTTGTTATTAACACGAGTCAGGTCTTGCGACTAATGTTCCATTAGATAAGAAAGGATTGAAATTTTTTTCACTCTCCGACGAGTTTTTGTCAAAAAGTTTAAAAAAATTGAGGTACGATATTTAAGGACAGAGAGAATTAGATTTTGAGGTTAAATGAGAATTTGGAAACAAAATTTATAAAAATAGGTATAAATACAAATTGATAGGAATGTTAATTCAAAATCCTGAATATTTGTGATGTTAAGCAAGTTAGTCTTTTGCCACTCTTCAACTAGTAACTTTGTTAATGTATGAATAAGTAAATAGTAATAACCTTAGATGACGTTTGTTTTAGTTTTTTTTATTTTCATTTTTTATAAAAATATATTTAATTACAATTTAAAAAACACATTTTACAATCTATTAATTAAAACAGGTACTACAAATCTCATTACAGGATTTACTTTTGGAGAGCCTAATTTGAATGTTCCAATATGTTGGGTTTGGTTTTAAATTTTGATATGGGAAACATGTTTATGCTGTTTATGGAAATTCAAAGCATACATTTTTTTATAGTTAAAAATTATTGTGAATTTCTTTTAATTAATAAAAATTAAATAAAAGAAAATGAGCAATGTTAACTAAGCACCCAAGTTTTGAAAATTAAATCGAATTGATTAGTTCAAGGGGAACCAAACCAATGTCTGGTTTATAATTTCCAAAAAATCGGACATGTTAAGAACAACCAAGAATCGGTCAAACCGGTTAAAAATCGGGTAAATCGGCCAAACTGACCGGTTCAAGGGTTAGCCCATTTTATTTTATTTTTTTAAAAAATAAAAAAATATATAAAAATTCATAAAAATTGAAAATTTGTGTTTTTTTAAATTTTAGGTACACTGATAAGGTATTGCGAAATAAAAAATATTTAAGAAGAATTTTTACAAATTACAAAATGTTGATTGCAATTTAGAATATAAATATTTCTTAAAAAATCATTTTAGGTAACGTGAAATTTTACTTCTTTGTAATAATATAAAGATAACCATATTTAAACTTAATAAGATGTATTATATTTATGTATAATAAATCATATATATTTTATTTTTTCTCAATATATTACTATATTAGTAAAAATAAATATAAAAATAATATTTTATTGAATCTAATTAAACTTTTCAATATAAACTCATGTCGCAATGAGAGATTTGGTTTTGAAAATCTTGTTAAGTACTAACTAAGTTATTGTTCATTTTTAACGTCATCGTTGACGGAAAAACTAATGTGCATAACACTTGTAAATCCAGGGATTGATTTTCTGGAAAAATTTAGAAACATATCAGTCACCTCTCAAATATTTTAGAACCTATTTGAAGGTTTACTCGTGAGAAAAGTTTTTTTAAAATATGCAGGAAGAAAAATGTGGAGTGCAAAAAGAAAATGCTATTTGTGAACGCATTACGGGTTTTTCTCCCTTTACCCATTAATTTTTCCTTGCACCTTCATATATTATAATATTCCAAGTTTATCCTTTCTTTTTTATATGAACAATTTGATACGTCATCTGGATTGTATATTCCGAAGTGAGGTTTGGGATAACCACTCTAGATGACATGCAAATTTTATAAATTTCATAATGCCTATTTCGAATAGTGTTTGGACAAAAGATTATGACTCTGAAACACGTTTTGGATCATGAATCCTTTGTCTTAACCTACATATGCCTCCTATACCCACCTTCCTATTTCATAATGCAAATTTTTTAAATTACTTTTTGACAAACTTATCCAAACAAAAAACTAATTTTGATTATCATCCATTATAAAATAATCAATATTACATATATAATTGATTATTGAAATAATTTAATTTTTTCAAATTTTCCAACATGCTCTTAATTTTGAAAAAGAATAAAACATTTCATCGAGAAGTGATGTACATGAAATTCTATTTCACTAAAACTTTGGAAATTAATTTACAGTATGACATCTTTAAATAAAAAGCAACAGACTTCTGTCAACAGAAAAATGCTATAAACAGCTGAATCAAACAAGAAATCCTACGGAACTGCCTTAATAAAACCTACTCCACTTTTTTTTCCTCTTTTGATACAAAAAACCCTATTCTAATGTTAACGGGTGACATCTAATATCTACTCCAATCTCAATCTATAACTTATGAATAACATCCTAATTAACTGTACAGAATCTAACAGTGATGCACATGATGAAAAACCTAGGGTGGTGAGTGCTAAGCTGGAAAACCTATCTACTCAAGCCATCAACCCACTTGCCCTTGGAGAAATAGCTTGCAATTAATTCACAATAATGAAATGGATTTGCCTGCACGAGGAAAACACTAAATTCTCCGTTTTCCACGTCTTCGGGTGTCTATATCAACTAGCCTTGATGATGATGGAGCGGGTAACGGTGCTCCCAGACCAATAGATTCTGGAATATCAAGATTGACTCCCATAGATGGGCCTGCCATTGCACGCTTTATGTCCAAACCGTTTAATTGGCGAATTTCAAATCTTACTTTGTCAATCTGTTAATCAAAATAGTGAAATAAACAATAAACATTTGTAAAGACAAAGACATACTGCATGTTGATTCTTTCTAGAGATGAACTTACTATTTCAATATGATAAATGGATGCATGTGCATTAGCAAGTCTCCTCTGCAAATCTTCTAATTTTTTGGTTTGATACTCAGCATTCTCCATTTCGTTGCCCCTTTCTCCTAATTCTTTATATAAAGCTGCAAGAACCAGGATGTAAAAAGCCAAACATTTTTTTCAATAAAATTAAAAGCAATCTTACAAGAAACATTGATAATACATGCAATTAAGTGTGATAACTGAAATATATATACATACACTTAGAAATGGTGGATTAATAAGACTAATTCAATAAAGTCAGATTAACATCTCACTTATATACTATATTTTGATCATATCATCGGTCGATGTAGAATCTCCAACACACCCCATTTGCATCGAGGACCAAACATTTGAGACATGAATTTTGTAGGACTGAACATATTAAAATGTGAATTTAGATCTAACTCGACCCCATAAACCTAGGTCAAGGAATATAATATTCTACCTATATCTCTAGCTAAGGTGGAATTTAGGTTTTTTCCCAATATACCCCCTCATATGTACCACAATTGGGATTGAGCGTCGAATGTGGATAAATGGTGGGTGACCCACTTAATAGATCTAGGATACTCTAATCCCAACACTGTATATGTATGTATATATGTATGTGTATATATATAAATATATATATATATATATATAGGAGAGATCCATTTACTCCAAGAATAAGTATAAGATACTTACTTTTCATCCTAACCATTTTTTTTTTAAATCTAATGGTTAAGATTAGTTACTTATTACAACTATTAGATTTTGATAAAATAAATTATGAGGATAGAAAGTAACTCCTTTAAACTTACTCTTAGAGTTAGTGAATCTCTCCTTTTATATATATATATATATATATATATAAAAAGAGAGAGAGGCAGCCCAGTGTATGCGTTACCACTAGATGGGGTTTGAAGGGAGGGTATATGTGCCTATGTCAAAAATTAGTACTCTTACACAAGATTTATCTTCAAAGTTCAAACCAGAAATGAGCACAACAAATTCAAGCAAGACAAGACACTCTGATGCTATCTAAGCTGTCATGAACAAAGTGTGTAACTGGGAGCACTTAAAAATCATAATAGATTCGTAGCATTCACAAACTCTATGGTAAGTACCTGTCAAAACAGATAGCACCCATATCTGAGTAGGGATATCATAAAGTTTCTTTGCTAAGGTCAAGGAAGATCTCAATATCTCTCTAGCTTGTACAGTGTCACGTAATGCAAGGGCCAAACTACCAAGGATTGTCAAATATTGTGAAACAAGTTGAAGGTTCCCCAAATAAGTATGTGTCAGCTGCAATCCCCTTGCCAGGCGATTTCTGCAACAAATTAGCAACTTAGAGGAAGGTAGAAGAAATAGAAACTATATATGTGCATGGAGGTAAGTATTCAGTTGCAAGTGAGGTTCTATTCTGAAGATTACTTAATTTTAAGGTTCATAATCCATATAACAGGCAAATCTATTATTTAACATAATCGTTTAAAGAAACATCCACCAACTAAGGCATAGCACTGGTTTTTTTATAAGAATTTAAGGTTCATAATCCATATAATAAGAAAGTTACTGTAATCATTGAACAAACATCCACCAAAGCATAGCACTGGTTTTTTTATAAGAATGAAACCATCCAAATTTGTCTCTAAATTTATGTTAGAACCAATAGAATGCACAGAAACTGTTCCTATTATTTTGTATCCGTTCTTTAGAAACTGACACAATGAAGTAAAAGGCTCAAGAGTCAAGGATAAATAGTTCAACAGGGGATATTAAATAATACATAACACAGGTATATTGATGAATAACTACGGGTAAAATACATTTTGTCATGTGGCTGCTTAGTTAAAATAGGATAAATTAAATATTTTCTCATAACTATTTTTTATTGTAATCTATAAGCTTTTGCAAAATAACTGACAAATACATTAAAAAATTGTAGATTGTAAACTTATTAACTTAACACCCATGCAAAGCCCAGGTTATTGCACTAGTTATCTAAAAACTTACCTTGCTTCTTGTAGATCCTGTTGCTTCATCAATAAAAGACCATAAGCAAAAAGAACACCTGTTTTCTCTCTAACTCCTACGAAAGAATCCATTACTCCATAAACTGGCCCGACCAAATCAAGTGCCTGTGGGAAAACTATCATTCAATTAAAAATATTTACTTAAAAAAAAGTATGTAGAACCAATTTAATTTGCAATCAGAGGTATTTCTCCACCCGTGAAGAAGATTCAGCATCGCCAATGCAGATGTAAGAGACAGCAGCGTAAACTTGGCACATAGCTTGCATTGATTTGCTGTCTGTAAGCTACACAGAATTCGTAGTCATTACCAGTACAACTTAAAGTTATCCCCATAAAAAATTCATAACAAGCTCTAAAGAGAAAAACAAATTTTGTCTCCATCATCACAAATCAGTTTATAGATGAGTAAAAAATTACCAGAACTGCACTACATGTTGTTCACAACTAAAATATCCCATTTATGTCCCATATCATACATACCTTCACTGCTTCAATAAAATGAAAAGCAGCTTCGTGATAACAGCCAACTGAATGAGCATATTGGCCTCTAAGCATCTCAATGATGCATTCACATGCCTGTAATATGGTTGGAAACCTCATGAACCAATTTTTCATCTGTACTAAAGCCTGAAAATTTGCAGTAATTATCAGAAATGATTTCAATTCTGGAATGTAATGAGATGCACATTAACTGCCAACTTTTAAGTATATAGGTACAAGAAAAAAAGTATCATCAGAAGCAAGCCATCTAATAAGGTGGATTATGAATAGGAATTTCAAATTTTATGGAATAAAATGCAAGTTATCATGCCTTTCATCTTTAGAGCTGACAAAATACACAATACGAAGATAACCAACCTCTTGTGCTTCAACAAATTCTGCTCGTGTCAGCTCTATAGCCACTTTGTTTTCAAGAAACTGAATTAGTAACATTAAGTACACGCCAGCCATCCAAATAGAAGAGTGTTGTAAATCCACTTCTGGTAACATTCAACAAGGTTGCATAAGGAATCCTAGTTTGCATGGCATTGTAAGCATCTTACAGACAAGATAAGAATGACAAATCTCACCTCTAACATCATCAGTAATTCCAAGCTTCACTAACTCATCTGCAAGCAACAAGTCAAAAATATGAAAAATTTGAATATTATTGATTCAATTAACGTATATAGCACTATTTTAACATATAAACCTGAATACTACAATACCAACCCAAAATAAAATGTCATGTGTATGGCAATTGATAATCATTATAACTAAGAAATTAGAAAAATACTTTTTTTAAGAATATTTACAATGTAGAACACTATTACAACTGAAGAAATATTATTGTCAGAAGGAAAATAAGTCCAGACTCCAAAGTGGTTACAATTTTTTCAGTATCCAAAGTAATGTATAACAGGAATGATTAACATGGAAATCCATTTGAATAACAGAAACTACTGAACTCACTAATCATGCTTTCGAAACAAATAATTCTAAATTGTACTGCTACGAAATAGTCAATGCTTCCTAATACATTTCACATTAAAACCTAGAACCAATAGAAAAAAGACATTTTATGGCTGTAATTGGACATGTAGAATAGCCAGCAACTGAAGACGTTGGAAGTGCAGGTAAAAGGGTATAATGCAGACAACATGAAAAATTATCACAGGGCTATTTGGAAAGTCAATTCATACAAATTGGTTTCACATACCATAATAAGCAATTATTATTTTGTACTCAAAACAGCTGTCAAGTGATTTTGCCTTTACATGCTAAGAAAAAAATTGGGGATCTAACCCAAAAGAAGAAAATATTACACAAACTAAAAAAAAAAGTTGGTGAACAACCTTGAATTATACGCATCCCAGACTGTATGCGTTTAGCACACTCCTTAAAAAGTCCTTTTGGCCGCCCAAATACAACAACTATTAGATCAACTAATGCATAGACAGCACTTTTAGGAAGCCATTCACCATCAATAGGAGGAGGTGCTAACTGAAGTTTATCTCCTATAGTCCTTCTGACATTCCCAAAATGTACTGGTTGCAGTGATTCTTGCCCAATTGAACTCAATCCAGTCATGTTCTTCAGTTGCTCCTGAATCATCGTTTGCTTTTTAGATAGTGCTGTCCTATCCCTGTAGTGAAGGTCCGATCGGGAGAGACTTTGGTCTAAAGCATTGAGCTCCTTCATTAGCTCTTGTATGCATTGAGTTTGCTGCATATCAACCTTCATGGCAGCATCAAGATTGTCTACATGGGGTGCAGCATTCTTGTAATCACATAGCCGTAGTCGATAAAATATGTGCAGTAATTCATTATAAAATAGTAATCCAGGGCATTGTTGTCTCTGAGGAGTGTGTGGAAGCAAGAGAAAATGAATTAGATCAAAGATAGGAAAGAACCATGACACATCTCAGCTGAAAACATGCAGTGTGAATAATTCTGCATTGTCTGCACAAAGAAAATTGGAAAAGCACGAATCTAAAGAACGTCTGTACTCACTTTATCTGGATCAATTGACTCCCAGATCTGGTTGCATCTATTAACAGCTTGCTCGACCAAATTATCATCATCCCATTGCATGAGGTGGACATGCAATATTGAAGTGGCAAAAAACATCTGTTCCATCATTATAAAATAAGAAATTATAGACAGAGCTGACGGGAAATATCATATTAAACTCAAACACAAATGGAATGCCCTTTATACACACAATAGATGTGACAGACAACAGGCTTTTTGAAGGTTCTATCAATCTATTAGTGGTAAAAATTCACCATCAAAACAAGGGTAAAGAAACAGAGAAGGAAACAAAGGACATGCCTTTTCATGTAAGTTGTAACCTTTGACAACATACCTGCAACTCCGGGAAGCATACTTCAGTAGCACAGACATATCCACATTCTAAGGCAGAGATTGAACCCTGGTAATCTCCTTCAATTGATAAAGCATTCGCAAGCTGTGAATTGAAGTTGCATGACCACAACTTCATTGAAATCCTTCAAGAAAATAAACCACAAACTATGACTATGCAGTAGTAACAGTGTTAGTCATAATAAGTAGCATGCAATATGAACAACTTCAAACACATTATAAACATAAATGATAAATAACTGCTATGCAATTTATCCAGTGATTCATTAATATCAAATATCAAACATCTTTGACATTTATTATACATGCATATTGATGTGAAAAGGTAAAATTTAATTTACCATACAGAATATGTAGTTTATGTACTACATACAATAATCACTATTTACTATCTACAGGCTAGTACACTACTGCTACTATTGTTATACTCCACCTCTAGGTGAAACGTACAAATCTTATGCACCAAACTTTTACAAGTTACAACTTACAAATGGAATCCCAATTAAAAGGTGGGTCAGTCTCAGTTATTTAGAAGTTAGAGTGGGAGAGATGACATGATCTGATAGCATTGATAGGTATAAATAATAGGTAGGAGTGAAACAGAAATATTAGTGATCTGTATTTTAGACTTAGAGTAGAGATTCTCTGGAATACCTAGAACAAGATATTCTGCATTCCTATTGTTCTTCTACAATTTCTCGGTCTCATCTTCAGTTCCAGTTTGAAACAAATTCAGAAATTATCTGTTCCATCAATAAACACCGCATTCTTCACCTCAATTCTGATCCAATTCTATTATTCTACTTTCAAACTTCCCTTCTAATCCAAAAAATATATTGGCAGTGGTAGAACTACAACCACACAAGAAACAAAAATTCCAAATACAAGATAAACATCCTTAAAGGCTAAGAAGCCATTTTTATTTTCCAGGTAATCTAAGAATCCCTGGAAAAAGATAAGCATCCAAAAATAAAAATCCTGAAAAGACCAAAGCTTGAAAGCTAAACCAGACAATGATAATAATAACACAGGCCTGGACCAACTGTGAAGAATAACATTATTATAGGATAAGGTGCAGTGGCAACAACCAGTGATTTTAAGATGCAAGCACGGGAATAACAAGCTTTGAAGCTATAATAACCACATTTTTATTCTCCAAACTCTAGAGTGCAATCCCCTAGTTCGAGAGGAGCTAAACTAAAACCTAAAATGAAAGTCGAAAGTGAGATAAAAAAAAGGGAAGGCATACTCGTATCCAACAGATGCAGTGAGGTCGAGTCCCTTGTGCAAGACCTGCTTCTGCGGCGGAATAGCTCCGACGAGATGGTAACACTGGCTGAGCAAGCTGTAAGCGCGGCACTTCAATTCGAAGCAAGACGGAATAGACTTCAAAAGCAATTGCTGAAGAAGAAGGAAAACGATAAGCGAGTAATTCGAATTGGAATTGGAATTTGAATTTGAATTTGAAGCAGGAGAAGGAGAAGGAGAAGACTAACGGAACGTTCGAGGTGTGACTTGGCGTGGTTGACGTTGTGAGAATGGTGGAGGAGAAGAGTGGCAATGCGAAGACGAGTCTTGACCTCAACGATAGGAAAAAACGACACTTCGCTTTGGCATATGGCTTCGAGGCACTTCACTGCTTTCCCTATTTCCCCTCTACTCTCGTGGTATTCTGCAAGTCCCCATAGCCCCTCCGCCACTGCTTCCATCTGAACGCGATTCTTCTTCTGCTTCTGCTTCTGCTTCTGCTAAGTGCTAACCCTTTCTCTCCCTCCAATTCCAACCCACATCCAAAACTTACAACTACCGCTTTTGCGTTTTCACTTTTCCTTTTTTTGCTGGCTATTGCTTAGCTTGGATGTGGAGTCAAAAGTCAGCCACCAAAAAGAAAAAGAAAAGTAAAAGGAAAAGGAAAAGGAAACGAAAATCGAAGAAAACAAAAATAAAACCGTTCTGCTCCTTCTTCGTCGGAATGTTTACTTTTTGCATCACATTTTTTGCTATCTTTACCCCCATATTTGAACTTCCGTAATACCCTTGTTTCCTTTCTAGCTCGGCCAGTGTCATCACCTCACACCTTTTATATATGTATATAATTTATATTTTATATATTACATAATTTTTTATTAAAAATATTGAGTGAAAATATTGTTAATATATTATCTGCTTTATAATTTATGATAGGTAACATAATTATAAAATGAAAAAAGACATATAATATATTTTATGCAAATTTAATAAAATAAAAATATAATTTGCAAAAAAATCAAGTTATTAATAGAATAACTCTTAATAAACTTATAACTTATTTAATATTATAGTAAAAAAATACAAGTTAATTGTAATGATATAAAACTTTAAAAAGTATTTTATAGTTTGTTTTATATTTAAGTTATGTTCGGATAAACTTATAGTA
This sequence comes from Psophocarpus tetragonolobus, assembly GCA_037954015.1. Classification (NCBI taxonomy): domain Eukaryota; kingdom Viridiplantae; phylum Streptophyta; class Magnoliopsida; order Fabales; family Fabaceae; genus Psophocarpus; species Psophocarpus tetragonolobus. The sequence goes on from CM075695.1 coordinate 36,357,338, forward strand.
TCAATATTTATTCAATAAGATTTTTTAATAAGTACTTATATTATAAGCTCTTAAATTCAATAAAATATTTATGTTTAGATATACAAATTTAAAAGTATTTGAATATATATATATATATATATATATATATATATGTGTGTGTGTGTGTATGTGTGTAGAGAGAGAGACTCAGTAGCAAGTTTAACCACGAGACAGACAAAAAAAAAGTGGAAGATGAGTGTCAAAGAGAGTGTAGATTTTAAATAAGCTTAAAACAACTCTTTTTTTTTCAAAATGTTACTCTAAATAGTTTGTTAAAATAAGCTTAAAACAACTTATGAGTCCAATATAAGTACTTGTATAAATTTATCCAAGCATGTGTATAAGTATTTATATGATAAGATAAACTCAAATAAGCGGTAAATAAGTTCTTTCAAATGGGATCTTAATGTTATATTGACTTATTATATTATGTTTTCTTGTGTGTAAAAAGTATAGATTTATTATTTTTGTACGTAAGTAAAATGCAGGTCGTAGATGCAAGTATAGGTATATATGTACCAAGTGGGTATGCAGATAGAATCATAATTGTTTCTTACCTAGACCTTACTCATTGTCATCCCTAATCCTAGCCCCTATTCCTCTGCGCCTTTTCCTCCCTTACCCCATGCTTGCGGATCATGCAATCTACAACTCCCCTCCCCTTCTTGTTGATCTACGAATTCGCAACAGAGTATTTGGATTGCATATCATGTGATCCATAAGCTAAAAAAATTGAATAAAAAATGCACTATTGATCATTGTGATTCACAATGTATTTTTACAATTCATTTGTTAAAGCTTCTCAAGCCAATTCTAACTCCAATTAGCCTAAAAATCCTTAAAAGATCACAGGGTCCTAGATCAGAGGTGATGGGAAAATGAATTGGGGTTGTAGCTAGATAGAGGCATGATTGAAGGGCATTATCAGGGATGGCGAGAGGTAAGGGCATCGCTTAGGGTGGCGAAACATGGAGACATCGCTAGTGGGTTAGGGTTGTTGGTTTGTTAGGTACAGAGGAGAGAAGGTGGTGGCAACATCACGTTGAGTAAGGATTGTTTTCATTTGGGTAAAGGAAATTTAGGAAAAATTTGGATTTAAGAGATCACACATATATAAATTTTATGCTCGATAAGAGATGACAAATGAGTGTCCTCCAGATTATTGGGTAAAAAACTAATTTGACTCACAATTCATGATTGTTGTTGGTTTAGATAAAAATAAATGTTGTTTAGTTTTTAATATGTAAGTATATTTGAAAAAAGAGATTTATTACTCATAATGGTGTTGAAAAAATTGTTTCCTCTAAATAATAGTCGTGGTTTCTATTTTAAAATAATTTAATTTATCATATACTAAGATATTTGTATAAAAAACTAACAAAAAACTATTTTATATGCTTGGTCTCGACCATATACCTCGAACACACTTATCAACTAGTAGAAATTCTAAGTACGAATCGCATTGTCGTCGATGGTGGTTTTATTGATGATAACTATTCTCTATGAATACCTATGTGAAATTTAATAATATTATTTTATCAAATATTTTTTTACAAATTTATAAACACACATAATTATTTTTAAATAATACTTGAGAAATAATTTTTAACAAAATAGAAGTTTTGAAGAATTCTAGGCCTTATTTCTCCATTTTAGAACACAAACATTTGACTTCTATAAAATTATAAGGTTAGTCTAATGTTAAAATAGAAAAAGGGGGAAGGAAGAAGTCGTAGGTTAAACTTTCTCTATTAACAAAAAAACTAACACATTAACTGCGCCTTTTATATATATATATATATATATATATATATATATATATATATATATATATATATATATATATATAATATTTGACTTCTATTTTAACATAGATATTTAGTAGGAAAAATAATAAAGAAAACACGAAAGAGAAAAAGCATAAAAGAAAAAAAAAGTGTAAAGAATTTTTCATGTAATTTTAATTTTTAAATCTTATAATATAAATATTAATATTTAGACTAAAAAAAATAAAAGGTAACAAAAAAATTGTAAAAAAAATATACATAAAAAATAGGTAATTTTGTTTATTTTATAAGAAAATATTATTTTGTTTAAGAAATAAACTTATACGTGTCAACAAACAATTATCATTGTGTAATTTTTTAAGTTTTAATGACTAAATTACCCTACTTTTAAAATAGATTTCATTATTTAAGAAAGGTTAAAATAGTAAGTTTTTTAGCCTAAAATAACGTGATATTTAAATTGAAGACTTCAATTACTTACCACATTAGATTATCTTAATAAAGATAATGTGATATTTTTATTATAATAATATTTTTTATATTTAAAAACTTGATGATAAATTTTTTTAACTTAAAAATAAGTGATTTTAAAATAAATAATTTATTTACAACCAATTTTATAAAAGCATAAACTTCTTAAAGTTTAAATATAATTATAAAAAAATTATTTAAAAATGATTATTTTTTGTTTGTTTGTGACAACTGTATATTTGTATTGGTTACAACATTTGAAGCAATCACACAAAGCCAAAAATCATGACTCGACATATACAAACCAACGAATGCCGCCACCTTCCTGCCATTTTCTTTCTAATTCATTTGATACAAAAAAAAGGTCAAACTTAAGAGAAAAATTATTGTAAATTGAAAGTGAGTTCAACCATTTATTTATAATAATTTTGTTAATCTTATTAATTAATATTTTCAAAACCAGTCATATAAATAAATAATTATAATGAAACGTTAATCTAAGATTTTTTATATTATCAATGCATACTAATTAAATTTTATGTTAAATGTCGTCGAAATTTATCTAATTAGTATTTTTTTTAAAAAAAAACATGGATTTGATTCACACTTCATGTTTTGAGAATGTTTACCTGCCAAAAGAAGAAAAAAAAAAACGGAGTTATTATCTAAAAAAATGTCTTTAGAAAAGGTAGATGTATAGAACTTTTCAACAAGATAAGACTTTTTCAACTCTCTCAAAGTGGAATCTATTCAAAACATATATACTATGGTTCATGGTTCCTTACCTTGATAGGGTACAAATATCTAAATTTTATATTTTAAAATACTTTTCACAAACCTATAATCAATACTAAGTAGAAGTCAAAGATTTGTATCCATTTTTCATAATATTATGTACGGGTAAGACATATTTCATTAGTATCAATTTATTTGTCCCCACTTTGCAAATTGTTGATAGGTACACATATACACTTGTCAGAGCAACAATTTTTAGGATCCATATTCTTTGCAATTACTTTATAATTATAAGAACATATAATTACAATCTAACCATTAAAATTTTTAATATTTATATTTTTTATTATAAAATTTATTATTGTAATTGAATTTTATGCTTTAGATAGGTGACCACAACAAATTCATATCCCAACCTTTAATATGCTTAGCAGTGTTATTAAAAAAAAATAGAGGTGGTTGAGTTCAGCATTATGACTTGTGACAAGTGAAATGTTAAAAATGCAATTAGCATTTAGCTTCAATTGCCAAACCATATGTGGACATCCTTATGTTGATTCAATTGGATATCAGTAGCTAGGTAGGATAACTCATGAATTCTTTATAAAATCATAAGTTTACAGAAATTAGAAAGTGAAGAAAGGTTTTGTGTTTGCTTAAATGTACCTGGATACTATTCAGAATGGGGGAGGGTCTGCAAAAGAGGACTTCAATGCTCAAGTGAGAAAATGCACAAATTATGGGAAATAGAGAGTAAAGATAACTCAATGAATTGATGGTAGACACATACCTCATAACTAGATATTTATAGCAAAAAATGAGTTCTTACCTTATGGGTTTTACTTGTTTAAAGCTAGGAATACCTTTATTTGTTGTCCTCTATCTTTATCCAGCGGGTATTTTGTTCACCTGACTCAACTTTATTGGGAATAACGTTAATTAGTAATAATGTTAATCAATCTGTGCTTAATTTAGTTAATTATTTTATTATGGATACAAGGTTTTCGGCAAGGTCGAAATCTTTTGTATTATTGACATTACTTTCTCTTTTGAAAGATGTCATCTTTACACTTAATTTTGGTTATGCTAAAATCCAAAATCCCCATAATCTTGATGTCCTGAGGGTACTTTGGTGTTTATTTCGGATTTCGATTAATGTTGAAATTTGAAGTCCTTTTAGCCCTCTATTTTGAGGATATTTTGGTCATTTCATTATCCTTCATTCCTTATGACTGACTATACAGGTTCCATCAAGTTTTTCCATGCAAATCATTAACTCTGTTGAGCATAATAGACCTCTAGAAGCTTTTAATTAAAAGAAAATTACAAACTAATTTATATTTAAAATATGGATCAAAGGGATATCTTTGCTACAAAATGCCCTTCCAATATGAGTTTTAAATGACAGCTAAAACTTCACTGTGAAAGTAGTTTTGTATACAAAGCCACTATTAGATTCTCCTTCATCTCCCTCTTACAAGTTTTGAGGTTGTCCCAATTTTAAAATATATTTTAATCATAGTAAATATGTTTCTATCTGATTTCAATAATTTAGGAAACAGATTCTTTGTTGAATATAACAAATTAACAATTTGACATATTCAAGTTGTCTTTGAAATCACCTAGTTTTCCTATATGAAGTTTTTCTATATGATAGTGGGGAAGCCTTTAACACCAAGCGGGGATAGCTCAGTTGGGAGAGCGTCAGACTGAAGATCTGAAGGTCGCGTCCCACGCTCACCGCAGTCGATGTTAGTTTTTGCATTTTTCTATCTCCAGTTGGATTTTTCTTAGGATTATTATTTTGGTAATGGATTTTGCTTTTATTTACGATATTTGTCAATTGAAACTGAAGCAAGGATTTTATTTTTTCATTTATTCTGAAAGACCTCGAAACTCAGATATTTGATAAAGTGAAACGGAATATTATCTTAAACATTGCTTATTTTTATATTCTATATATTATTTATACGTTATAATTTTTTATGTACCAACCAATTATGATTCACGACCCAATTGTTTATTTTGAAATTTTTTCTTTTTTTTTATTAATAAGTACTTTAATTATGATTCAGCAAAAAAATTACTTTAATTATTATTTTTTAAATATTAATTTTATCAATTAACTTTTTTATAACAATAAAAAATTTATACGGTGAAATATGTTTTACTTTACAATTACTCTTATATATTTTAATTTCTCTCTAAGAATCATATGCGATTCATAGACTAATTGTTTATTTTCAAAAGAATTAAGTAAGTTTTTTATTTTTTAAGTTTCATAAAAAATTATTTTTGATTCTTGAAATTCAAAAATATTTTTTTAATTCCTAAAATTAATTTTTTTTTATTAACATTGTCAATTTATAAGTTATAGTGTATGTAATTGTGTTGGATGTGAAATTTAAGATTCAAGGGATTAAAGTTAATGAGTAAAGTGATTCACGAGTAAAAAAATCTGCCCTCTATTAGCAATTTTTGTATGACATTAATGGAGAAGAAAGACTAGAAGTGAATCAGAGACTAAAAAAAATATTTTTAAATTTTAAGAACTAAAAATGATTTTTGGTGAAACGTTAGAGACAAAAAACTTAGGTAAGCCTTTTCAAATTTTATCTTTTGCTATCAAGTAAACAGTATCAACCAATTAAATTAGGTTTTGTGTTCAAAATCTATATTTTTTTTAAGGGAATGAGTAAAGCCCATGTGAATCAATCAATAGAGTCATAACTCAACATACAACATATATCATTCTGATGAGCTGGAAACAAAACATTCTTTTTATCTATCGACAAACCTAATTTAGCAAAATCATAAGCCAGCAAATTCGCTTTCTAGTGGGCGAAAGTGAAGTTACAATGAATGGTTTACTTACTATTTCTATAGACTTGGTTGGGAATGGAAAAGAAATACATGATCGACTGCACAATCCTCATCCTATCTTGAGAGTTTGATTCAATATGTAGTGTTTGGAACCCTTACTCATAAGCCACCCTCAAAGTTTGGGGGATAGTCATCGGTTCAACCTCATCAACTTGACAAAAAGGAATTTTGTGGGAGAATCCAAGCAGAAACTTTCTTGTATGATCACTCACCACCCCTCCAATAGTTGTCTGCCTGTAGGTTGTAGAAACAGTCGCATTACAGTTTATCTTGATTGTACCTATTGATGGAGCTATTCAGGGAACTTGGTGCTCAACATTAACATATTGTGTGTCATTCTCCTTCATTATTGAACACATATGTATGTGAGCTCTTATACAAGATCCTAAGCATAATGAACCACCTAGTCTTTAGATTGACAACTACCTTTAAAGATATGCTCATTTGGCTTTCACCACAGTCGATCAATTGTACAATACTAAAAGTTTGACTCCACCATTTATCCTACTTTAGGTTTGATAGAAAAGTCACACATCAAAACTCTATTGCATGAAAAAATTTGGATTGTCTTTTGTGCCAATTTTCCTCCAAATTTGACTGTGTGGGCATGGTCACGTAAAGCGTGCATCACTGACTCCTTATGTCTATAATGCAAATTAGTTTGGTGCAGGAGACTTTCGTAGGTCGATTTAGAGAAGAACATGTCATCTACTTCTCGTGTCAAACACAAATTATCCTTAATCACCTTTAGATGGTCTAAAATTTATCTTTTGCTTCTTTATTAAGTATGAACTTTTGTTTTATTTAATTCTATTTTTTTATCCTAACATCATACCTCATATTCAAACTTCAATATTTGTTTTGATAGGTAGAAATCAAAGAAGTTTTAGAACAATTATAGTTTGTTCAATTAACTACTTTAAACCGCATTTATATGTTAATACTAGATTTTAAACTTAGTAAAACTATACATTCAATAATATAATAAAAATTTGACCAATTTAATATGATATTTAAAAATGTTTAATTATTAAATTACATATTTATAAAAATTTAAATTATATTTTTTAATGATTAAATATTAATATTGTTAGTAAATATTAGTTTTTATTAACATAGTTCGAACTTGCGACTGTTTTCCGCCTGAATCCTTTTTTTAACCAACTCATTTATCTTATATGTTCTGAAAAAAATCCAAATTATGAATCAACAAGATAATACAATTTAATTAAGTAAAATTGGTGAAAATTTTATTCTTTACAAAATTATTGAATATGTAAATTGATTAAATTTGACACATGATATAAGAATTAATTTAATTTAGTTTTTTTTATCCTTGTAAAGAATTTGCTCTTAGTTTTTGCTAATTATATTTACTTTGTTTTCGTCTTTAAATAGAACTTAAAATTGTAAAAAATAAGTATGGTCTAAAAGAATAAAAAACAAAGAAACATAATTTACAAGAACTAAAAGCCATTTTTTTATGATTAAAAATACATGTTAACCCATTTTAGTAATATATTAACACGAGAAAAGCAAATATATATTATGTTTCAAATATATTTAAATTACATTAAAGTTTAAATTATAAGATATTTCAACCTTAATTTACCGATGTAAGTATTATATTATGATATTATTTTCATCTCTCATAGTAAATATTTTTTTTTCAATTATATATATATATATGAGAGAAGAGAAATTTGCTTGAGTAAGTTTAAGGACTTACATTTTATCATAACCATAAAATGAAAAGTAAGAGTTTGATTGATTTTGTTTTGTTTTTTAGTTTTTCAAGAGTTTTTAAAAATTGTTTTCTAAAAGAAGAGAAAAAAAAACATGGATAAAATGTTATTTTAAAAATGTTTTGAAAATGTGAAAATGAAAAATTTTGTTCATATTTACTTAAATTTCATTATTGAAAAGTAAAAAGTAACATATTCTTATTGTATTTTGAGTTTTTAAAACAAAAATAAAAAGCTGAAAAGCGAAACTATTTGTAGTTGTTTTTTATCTTTAGTTTTTAAAAACTAAAATATCAGAATTGTTTTAAGAAAATAGTAACCAAACAGATTTTTTAGTTTTTAAATACTAAAATATTGAAAACAGATATATAATATTGTTTTCAAACAAGTACTAAGTCACTTATTATTACTTTTGTAATAAGTGAATCTCTTTCCCTACCCCTTTCTCTCTATATAGTTAAAGGTAATTTTCATACAAATTAAAAGTTTGATAGATTTTTGTTTTTAGTACAATAAGAAATATTTTACCGATCTTCTGAAATATGGTTTGCCACATTGTGGCACATATGGAAGAAACACGATAGGATTTTTTGAAATTAGGTCCAAGACGATTAGGAAATAATATGCAATATATTCATATGAATACATGATTATGGGTATATGGAAGGGGTGAAATGTCATACTTGTTCGTGAAATGAGTGATGAATCCTTTATAGTGTGCTTGAATACTACTGTTGCAGGAAGACAAACATAGCAACATAAAACACACAAAAGACGGACCACCCCAGTAGTAAATCTAAGGGAAATAATTGTAAGGGTGACAGACATAGCACTTAAAGCAAATGTAGAAGAAACAAACACAATAATAATACATAAGATATTAAGCTATGGTGGTTAGATGCGAGACTAGAGGAGATGCAAGGATTATGATATTTGATGTAAAGTTTAATACTAGAAAGACATATCATATACTTTCCAATTATATTATCTTAATAAACTTTTGGTTTATAACAAAAATTGTTTCTATAAATAAAGTAGTCTTATATGAAGAGAAGTAATAAAAATGAAAATATTTTTTTGTCACTTTCTCTCTTCTCTCCTCTATATTCTCTATTCAAGGTTATTTTCCATAACAAAACACATTTTTATCCAATAAAAACATTTTTATTCTATATAAAATTCAGTACAATTTCTTTAATAAATATTTTATATATTTAAAATAATAAATATATTTCTAATTTTCTTATAAAATATTAAAAATATTCTAAAAAGTTTGAAAAGTATAGTAAGAAATCAAATATATAAAATACATAAAAAATAGTATTTAAAAAAATATATTAAAAAACGTGTGGTGCATGCATCATGAATGATATTTTAATTTCATAGATAAACAATAAAAAGAGATATGTGTGAATGCATTAAATATAACATCAATTATATTAATTATAAAATTAAAATATGACATTTGTCTTTATTTTATCCACGGATTAAGATATGATTATTTAACCTATTTTTTATTTGAGATTACTTAGACAAACTATATTAAATACTCTCATCTTAATTAATTATTTGAGATTACTTAGACAACCTATTTTTTATTTATAATATTAAATAATTTCTAAATTATATTTAAAAACTTTGCTTCAATTTTGGCATGGCACGCATGACTTTATTGTGTTGGTTATTTGTCAAATTCAATCGATCCATATTTATTTAAATCTATTATAATGATTAGTTTCATGTACAAATTCGTTTTATTTAACTTTTTGCGATTTTGTATCCAATTTAATCAATTGAATTTTAATTTGCTTAACTACTAATATACAAAGTATTATTAAAATATTCTAAATTTCACTTATACTTTTTTGGGATGTAAAAATTTTAAAAATAAAATGCTATTAATATAAAAAAATGTAACTAAACTAGTCTACATTTTAAACGAGATTGAGCTTATTTTATAAAATGTTACTTATCTTTAACGTGAGCTACTATTGATATAATAAATAGTTTTTTATATCAATTAACTAAGTTGTGTGACTAAATATAGGTAAGATTATTTTTTATATTAAGTTTAGTTGTAATAAAAAAACTAAAACTTTAAAATGAGGATATTTTAAATATAAAAAATTATAAGACATTTCACTCCATTGTTATTCCAAATGATGCAATGCAATATATAGGACATTTTATTAAGAACTATCTAGAAATGAAAGAATTCAAAGTAACTTTAGTATATAGCCAAATAAATAAACTATCGAGAATTTGTATGAGAGTCGGTCTAACTGGGCGAGATATCAATAAACAAGATGTACTTCTATTTATTGAAAATATCTTTGGTTTTGTTCAAGTATGGAATATATACTTTTTTTCTCTATCGTCAATTCAAGCAAAAGTTTCCTAGTCATGCTGAGTCGAAAATGTTGCTACCGGATTTGCCAAATTTTTTTTTAAAGTAACACTGAATTTTAATTATAATTTTGTTTTAAATCATTTTTAAAAAAAAATCCAACCCTTTTACATCCAATTAATTGAATTTGGAAGAGGTACAAACAGGATTAATTAGAGGCTGCCCTACCATTGTGAGTATGAATATTGTGCAGTGAACAATCGAGATATGTTAATCTAAATCTTATAGAGCATGAGGACCTGGCTTGCGAGTCAGTGATTGATAAAATAGCAGATAGTGCCGCCATCAACAAATGGAAGAGAATTTGGGTATTTAACTTGTACATAAAGAGAATAATGCTGGCTCACAAGCCACAACAATATAGTTAGAGTAAGGTCCACCCCAAACAACGTGTGAAGATAGAGGGGGGAACAAAGGTTAAGCGTAATTCTGTAAGATTTTTTTTTTTTTTTTATGTATAAATTATAAGGCCAACTGAAAAAAAATGTTATTCTTTGTGTAAAGCATCCTCCAAATCTAGTTCCACCCCAATGCGATTTTTCAAAATGGCTTTGGCATTTGAAGGTGTTTTGCACTTGCATTGGAGCTCCTTGAATGTTTCCACATCAAAATTGAACTTCTTGTGAAGCTTCCTCTGCCTTGAGAGAAAGAGCCTCTTCATGAAGTCTTGGTAAGTGGGGTCTCTTGAAGTGAATAAGAAGTAGGCATAGCCTACCACTAAGCCAGTGGTAGTGGTAAAATATGTAATAGGTTCCATAACATCCCATGAGAATTCCCAGAATGTTAACCTGAAGAATAGTCCAACAGTGACCACACCAAATCCAAGTCCAGACCACAGGATTTTCCGCACCTGCCTATGTGCCAACACATCAATTTCTTCCTTCTTCTCCACAAGCTTCTTTAACTCCTCGCTCATGGGATCATTATCAGCTGTCAATGCCAGTGGAACTGCTCTTCTAACCAGATCCACCACCTAATATTGACATGCAATATAAAAGGAGTCTACAGGCTAAATCATAGGACACAAAACGATCATAATATAATGCATAAAGTTAATATAATGCACAAGCAAATGTTCTGATTTACCTTATTACCATTATAATTTTTAGACTAAACTTAAATGCAGTTTCTTAAATGTTTTTAGTATTGTTTTTCAATCTGTATAATAAAGAATTGCATTAAAAATCAATATCGGTCACAAAGGAGAAAGTGAAACTTTAATTTTGCCTTGATAAAAGCATTAAAAGTGACCAAGGAACTACATCTAAGTTCTGTCATATTTTTGCAAATATTGATATAAAAGTTTGAAGTATTGATTGCAGAATAGTACTAAAAGTTTCCAAAAAACTGCATCTAAAATATTTTCGTATTTATGCAAGTGTTGTTATAAGTTTCAGGTATTGATAGATTTGTGTTTAATACAGGTATGGACCAATATCAACACACCTACGATTTTGAAGTATCAATGCTTCCTAGTCAGCGCTTAAGAACCAACTCACATTAATCCAGACAACAGAATTCCTTTTTTACTTATTGCCTACTCTTTTTTTTTTCCTTAAATTATTTTCCTCAAGTGGTTTATGTTAGCAAAAAAAAGATTATCTATTATGATGATAAGGTTCTATGATTGTATCCTAGTCCTAGGCTCCTAGCCAGGCAAGCTTACTGGGTATCAGGACTCATAACCAAAGGATGCACAGCGAGCAGGATTGATTGTTTAGAGGTTATTTAGTTAGACCCGAGGGATTCAGTTCAATTTTGATGTCATTCTTCTATGGAAGTCCTATTCTCTATTTTCAGTTTTACGATGTTTTGTCTTATCAAGTTGGCTTCACATGGCTGTCCTTTCGAAATTCTGATAACAAAGGGCCATATGGTGGACTGCAAAACACACTACTGAATTGAACAAAGTTTTGGAGATGTAGGCATAGCGGACAAATATTTTCTGCTGTCAAACCATGCTCTTGGAAAGTAGCTACATTTAACAGTTAATAATATTGAAACTATTCGTGAACACTACTTCCAAATTTCAAGGAGACTGTTTTTAAACAGAAAGGCACCTTTCCACCAACTGTGCAGTTAAGCCAAAGGAGTAATTAATGGATTTATTTCAGGTCCAAATATTTTATGGTGATGAAGCAGTACAAGTACGACTGAATTGTAAAACTCACAGATGAGTTTTTTGTATATATATAAAAAAACTATCATTAAAAAATTAAATTACAAATAACTTAATTGGTGGACCTACAACTATAAGAACCGTTTAGACATGCCGTAAAATGTTGACTTTTATATGACCAACGATTACATAAGTTACACCTCCATATTGAACAACCCGAACGCTATATTGTTAATGAATGTGCAAATTGGCTAGTAAGAATTAAGTCATAGAATGCGTATGCTAAGTGCAGTATAACTGGGGTAGAGACTAGAGAAAAGGTGTGTAAAAAAAGGAGTAGTAGAGGAATGAATAGCACTTGTAAATCCTAATGCATTCAGCATACTCTATCGGACTATCACTGAGACAATTCATTAACTTTCAATTTAAGGGCAACAATACTCACAAGTCATGAACCACCATAAGGTCTAATATTACTTAAAAAGGGTTGTAGCAACACAACATAAACATAGCCTTAAGGATAGGGAACCATGAAAATGGGTAATGAATGGCATCTCCTGTCATCAAATACATGATGATAGACCTTAATCTTATCATGCTTTAAGCTCCCACAAGAACAAATTCAAATTATTCTTATAGAGAAAGAAGTAAAATACATATAGTCATATAGATACATAGCTGATAGCACTCACCTTATCAGGGTGCAGATAGACCTTGTCTCGGAAGAGGAGAATAACTCCAGCTTCATCAAGAACCTTGGCAAATGCCGTAGCCTCCTCAGTATTCCTTGCAACACCCATCTTCTCACACTCCTGAAGAAGCTCACCATAAGGAATAACCTCCTTCCCATCTATACCAAGCTTCGTCTTCAGCGATTCAACATTAACCAATCTTATAAGCTTCTTAGCCTCACCGAACGATATAGATCCTCCAGGTCCATTATTATCATCACTCCCACTGCCATTTGAATTGGAGTGGCCACCACCGGCAGGGCATGAAAGTAAAGTTGAGGAACATACCCCCCTCTTCATCTGCTTCAACAAAAACGCCACCCCTCCTCTCCTTCGACCACATGCCTCCCCAAAATCCCTCAAACCCCACAAAAGAGGATCAAAATGATGGACCTTTTTTCCCGCACAACCATGGCTTCCATTAAAAACAAAAGATACCCTTTGCCTCAGCGACCCAACACCACCACCACACCACCATCTGCTCCACATCTTGAATGCCGCAAAACAAAAAAACTCAAACTTTTGTGTGCAAAACCACACGAAACAAACACTACCCAGTATAGTTATCACTTACCACCCTGAAAATCCAGTGCAACCACAACCGATATTCTCCTTTCACATGGACAGGGATGCACAAGGCTATCATGTTCTGAAGAAAGAAGAAAAGTGTGCACTTATTTATTGTACTACAAAATTTAAAAAACATACACAACAAAAAAGGAAAGGAGGAAAGAGAGGCAAAGACATCGGAGAAGGAAGAGGGAGAAAAGCAAAAACTAATTCGGGAAAGCAAAGACAAAGCGTGTAGTATTATAGTAAGAGAAGGGAATGCTAACAACCACAAATGAAGAGTGATATATATGTTCCCGTGTGAATAGCTAACAGTCTAACATCATTCTTGTGATTGGTAGTTGACGGTTTTCAACAGATGTATCATATATGTCGTTAGAACTTCGTAACTATCACGATGTCATTATTTGTGTCCTTGGAAACAACGAAAAATCATGGTCGGTTTTCATTTTTGATACATTTTTAGATAGGCACCGAGATCAACTCTTAAGCAAAGTTGATGCTCATGTATAATTTAAAATTTTCGTATTTTATTGGACCCATAAAGTTAATGCTTCAATTCCCAAACAGGTGTCGTGCCAAGACCAAAGTTGGATTCCAGACTGTATTGTTCATTCCTTCAGATTTCGAGTATAAGTTTATAAATTACTTATCATGAACGTAAAGCTGTCTCATGTATTTGAGGCTAATTTGAGCGCTTATTCATTATATATTTTTTTCTTTTTAACCCTGTAAGACTATCAGTATATCTAACTCAGATGCTTTTATATACAGAATTTAATTTAAAATTTATGCGACTTTTAAAAATAATAACGAGTAAAATTATGTAATAAACAAAGGATAGTGATAAATGTAGTTTACCGATTAAGTTCATATATATTTTTAGTTTACATTTTTTAAAAGTTTACTCTCGATTATTACGTTTTTATTAAAGTGGTTGAATTTGATTCTTTTTACGCAAACAATATATTTTTAGCATTTAAAAAATTTAAAGCAATGTTATGTTTGTAAAATCAATCTTCCTTTATTCTCTTTCAAATCACAATTCCATTAGAAATAGAATATGATTTTCTGATCTGTACCCCAAACTTTAAGTTCAATATAAATTTGAGTGAGGATTGTATATTTGTTTATAGCAGGACAAATATGGGATTGGTGTCCTGAGTTTTGGTGTGAAAATTTGAGATCTTGAAAAACTTTGTTGTGATTTTACAAAATTTGTTTATAATAATTTGTGATACTTTAAAAAAATAATTTGTGATACCTTAAAACCGCAAAAAAAATGTTTATGCTGGTTAAAACATAAAAATAAATAACTATTAAAAGTTCCCAAGTGTTTAAAAATATAAATATAAATTGTTTACAAGATAATATTTTTTTTTTTACAAAACCATTGAACTAATTAGCATTTAAAATATAATAAACTAAGATATCTTTTTTAAAAAGATAATGGATTATGTAGAAAAACTTAAGATATTCTAACTTATCTAGATAAGAATGAATTTAATTAGATATTTTCTTAAAAATACTCCTTTCCATAATTATTAGTTGAAAGCAGTAATTGAAAAAGAATAATTTATAATATTTTCCATAACTTTTTTAGGGAATTTTCCATGATTATTACCAATAACAGATTTTATGCATAATTGACAATTATCCTTTTCCAAAAGCTAGATCCTTCTGTTTACCGACTGACCCCCCAGTAAAGATTGGAATTCGCTGCCATTATCTGTTCTTGTATGTTTTAAATATTTTTTGGATAATTTTTTAGCTCTTGTTCGTAAAAAAAAGAAAAGAAAAAAAGATTGACAATAAAAAAAATTTCAATTGATTAACTCAAATTTCCAAATATACATCTATAGTAAAGCTTACAAGTTGAAACAAAAAGTTGGTTGTAGCTGTACTAAAACAATTACTGGCCATGTCATTGGTCAACATACTCTGTCAAGGGTATTTATCATGTTCACTTGCTGTATTTTGTTTTTGTGAGAGTTTTAACTAAACCCTTTACAATCTTCCAGAACCAAAATATGTTCAACACTGCCAACACAGAAGGCACCATAATCAAGGTGTAAAAACCAAAAAGAAAGAACTCCTTCACCTGAAATTAACAATATGGTGGAGTTTTGGTTCAGCGGGAAGATGATAGGCATAGAATGAAAAGGTGAAAACTTAATGTGATAGGGAATCCGAGAGCACATGCTAACCTCATCAAAACGGGTCCCTATGTGGTAAAAAAGGAACAGGAACAGGAAAATTCTTGCAACCTGCCACACAGTTGATGATAATTAAGCATAAAAAATTCAAAATACAAGGGGGTTATAGCCACTCTTCACAAAAGGCATAATAAGGTCTGACTGGTCTGTACCTGGAACTACCAAGAAAAGTAGTTCCATAACAACCACTGCAACCAGAAACATCGAAAGTCACAACAAAGTTTCAAACCCTTGCTTACATCTATTGTACACTGCATCTGCTGCTGAAAAACAAATAGCTTCAGCATTTAAAATTTTCTTTTAGTTGGATGACACAGACTTTACCCATGCTATCATTACCATACACTAGACGGTCCAATTAAGCTACTAAGTGGTGTTTGCTATTGTACAAGCCTTCTAATTCTTAAAGCTCATGTAAGCTTCCCACTTGTGTTTATTTTGTCAAATTAAAGTGGGCTTCATCTACATGTATGATAACATCATGCAATAGTCATTTTTCATTTTGTGAAAACCGTTCTAATTATCTTTCACTATTGCTTTCTAGCTTGTGCCTTTAGCCCGAATATGGCTCATTCAGAACCAAAGAAAATTATGAAATCACTAAAACAGAAATTATACATGGTCATAAGTAGCTCCTTCAGGTCTTACACCATTACACAACTTATCATAAATTTCATTACAGAGGAATTATAGTTGAGGTCAAATCCGTAAAGAATATATTAGACAGTACCAACCACCCGAAGAACAATGCAATGCCATTCCAAATGTAGAGTTTGGAGCTCTTAAGGTCAGCAATATCCAAATACCTATATATGTAATTAATGTATTAGTAACATTGACAAATGTACATGAAGGTAAATGGATTTCCGAACAACGGATTTACCATCTAAGATTTACAAAAGGAGTAGTGCTCTCGGAGAAAAGAACCATAAGTACGTAGATGTGAACTTGACCACTTAGCAGAGATAGTGTAATAGAACCAATGGATAGCCCGTGGTGTAGAACCTAAATGTAAGTTGATGAAGTTGGTTTACCACTTGTATAACTTAAACATTAAATTCAACATATCGTGAAAGTAAAAAGATGACCAAAAGATAAGATAAAATATACTGTCAGTATTGATAATATTGTTAATGTATTACTAATGACAACAAAGCTTGTGACTACTTACATATTCAAGACCCCCTAAAGCTGGAAAATTCCAAAGAATCATCGCCAGATCTGTTAGAAAATAACCAATAGAAATCTGTACAAGGAAGTATAATGCAACAAAACAGAACAAGTAAGCCAATAGACACAAATAAATTACAGATAGAGTGTTACAAACTGAATCTTAATAATGTTTAACAATAGTGTTGCTATTAGAGTTGCCATGAGACCAACCAATCATACAAATGGATGAAAGCAAGCCAAACTTTGCTATGAGACCAACTACCAAGTTTTGCTTATATCTTCAACTTACCCCTAATATTGCATCTGATAATGTTGATGATCTAGTAATTACTACGTCGTCATGTGATTTCACATTGAAGACATCTGATAAGATGAGGAGGTAGAAAGATGCAGATGAAACAAAAAGAGCGTGAAATGTAGAGATTCCTCTGCATAACAAAATATGTTAATACTAGCGCAAAAAAATAATAGTTGATGTAATCAATGCAAACAAAAAAGATTATGCAAAGGCATTTCACCGGTTATTCCATTCAATTTTATCTGCACTACTCAATTTGCCATATCCTTTGAACGCCAAAGAACTCAAAATAGCAGTTGATGGATAAGCCTTCAAGAAGGAACAAAATGGTCAAGCTTTAAAATTGCTAACAAAATGTTCTTGATAAAACTAGTCCTTATGAAAATTGATCCCCTTAAGATAAAAGTGAACAATATTTGACAAAAAAGAACAAATTTAAAGGGGAACAAACAGAAACTGCATTCATCAAGATAAATCAACCTTTTAGATAACCAAAAGTTTTCAGGATTTGAAGTTACAAAACCAGATTGTTGGAGTCCATACGAGCCATGAAGGAATAATATATAAAATTATAAATCCTTAAACAAAAATAAAAATCCCATCTTTGAAAGTTATACTAAGTGATTCATGAAATAATATTTTCCTCGACTACTAAGTATTTAACTTTTTTTTTGCATGCTAAAGGAATGGTGATCGACACCATAATGGAAAATTACTCTTGAAGGAAAATAACTATAAATTTGAACCATATAATCTGAAATACATCAGCTTACCCACTTACACTCAATGCCTCCAACCTATCTATATATACCTTCCATTTTTTCTACTCTTCCCGCAGGAAAAAAATAATTTCCCCACACCCCAAACTCCAAGAAAGTTTCCATTTTACCATCCTTATGCCATCCCACATTTTACATTTTTAAGATTTTATCCCACATCCAACACAAAGCATTCACCCAATAACTTCGTTTTAAAAAGGCACAACATAACAGTCCTCACAGGAAAAACATAAAGGCTCCTAGCTCCTTTTTGAGGTTTGCAAAAAAACATATTATCAAAGCTTAAGAGGCAACATAAAATTCATACCCAAATAATGAACACTTGAGTTTACTTACAAGAACACATAAGATGATGCCAGAAAAGATAGATGTCAGCCATAGAACTACTTTGCTTGGAGTAGCGTAGTCATAAAAGGAGCTTAAATCAAAAGAAGAAACGAATTCCATCAAGCCTTTTTGTTCAAATTTGCTGTAACATACCAAACAGCATCCAAGACGTGACATGATCTGCATAAGTGTGTTTGAGTTCAAACTTCAAAGAATATTCTGTTATTATGAAGGGATACGATAATAGTGTTGGAGGACTCTCCTCTCACCAGATATAAAAAACATGACCATAATAATTCATGAGAAGTCTAATTATTGTTTTTAGTCATTTGTTAGCCCATGTGACTTTTCCCACCGTAAATACATTATGGCCATCCATTTTGCATATCCCATCGACAAAATTCTTTGAAAAGCGAACAAATCCCATCACATGGAATAGCAATTGGGTGGGACAAAAGCAAAAGAACATTTTCTTTAAAGATGTAGTGCCACTTTGTGTGTCTGTTTAAGATAATTTAATTAATAATTTATAAAATTAAAAACAATTACCGTTTTCATAATAATTGGAAACTTCTTCAAACAAATTTCAACGAAATATCTTCTCAAGAATAAAAATAGCTTCTAACAAAACTATACAAAAAAATTGTACATTTGTAAAAATATATAAAACCTAGGTAATCATAAGATTATGTACTGTATATAAATAACAAGAAGTGAAGATGAGCACGCAACGGTGGGTTCCTGACATAGAAGCTTCACTTGTATGCTAACCCATTCTACAAGCCACGTACTCCATTGGTTGTAGCTTTTGTGTCATATAAGCATTCTGACGTCATCTGTTGCAGTGTTGCTGGTTAATTTTAACGTGTTACCAAAAATAGTTAGAGTTATTATTTAATCAGAACTAGAGTTTCATAACTCCTTTAATATAAGTTTTTATTACGTGAACTGTAGATGAAATTTTAATTTTAACTAAAACTTTGAATATAAAATGTATAAATAACTGCATTTAAGTTCGTTCTTTTATATACTATAGCTACACTAACTTTTCATTTTATTCCCTATATTTACAATTTTAAATTTCTTTTACTCATTTAAAATTTCACATATAAAATATAAAATGAATTGTTTTTATTTATAAAAATAAGAGATAAGTTAAGCTGAAGTACTAAATAAGTAATTTTTGTTTATTAATTATCAAAGATATTTATCATTTTGAGGTTTTTTTCCACAAATTTATTTAATGTATGTCTCTAACTACGTTACATTATGAAAATGTTAATATGAATAGGATAAAAGATGAAACTGATTCACATATACCGGAAAATAAAATTAGATATCATTAACTTATATTCTGACCCTTAATGTCAATTCTTATGAACAAAACATATTATTATATCATTATTTGAAATATATTAAACACCGAAATAAAATATAAATCATATTTAAATAACAGAATTATCCTTCGATAAATTACAAGTAATTTTTAAAAACAAAATTAGTATCCTTTTAACATTTATATGTTATTTTAATTTTTTAAAATTAAACAACATAAAATCATCTGATGTTAATAAATCATTTAACTCAATAAATATGTAATTTAATAAATATGTACTGAATTTTAAAACGTAGTTCTTATGAAACCGTATGTTTAATTAAAATCTAAAAATATTAGTAACAACATATTTTAATAAAAAAGAGTAATATGTGATATAAGTATTTTATGTACTTTAAAAAAATTAATTCACATGTAAAAAGAATAAGATTGAATCTTTGGTAGTCACTTGGTAAGATGGTGAGTAAGAAGTTGTAAGTTTGAATTCCTCCACTAAGATACTAACATCTTCTTATAAAAAAATTAACAAAAATAGAATAAAAAATATTTTAAAAAATTACAAAAATCTACTGTGACTAAAAAAAACAAGAACAAGCAGTAGTATTTTGTTGTCTTATCAAACTATGGATTAAGAATTTAAGAGAGAATCCAGTAACTTATCCTGTCTTGTTTCTCTTATCATAGTCAGGGTCTTAGTATTTAGTGGTAAAAATATGATAAGATAAAATAATTATTTTATTTTCTGTAAAAATTTGTATGTTAAAAAAATGTGACTTTTTTATTTTATTTACCTCTTACATTTTTCTGTTAGTGTAAAATATATTTTATCCGGAGGAAGGTGTTTTGCTAAAAAAAGCCAAGATAATTGTTTCTGTAGTGTATATAGGAAAGCTATGTAAGTAATCTATAAAAAATAATTTTATATAATTTAATTGTTTCTGTAACGTATATTTACTTTGTGTAGGCTTCTTTTTGCAGAAAAACAAGTAAATTGTTTTAATCAGTATTTTTTTTATAGTTATAAATTTTATGATCTGAAAACAATTTATTTTTTGCAATAATGTGAATTATGAGATTTGTAATATATACATTGATTTTTTTTTCTCCTTGCTGATCATGATATCCACAATCCATAGCAAACAGTAGACAACATAATTGCAAATTTCTATATATCAATTATAATAATTAATTTTAAATTATAATAATTAATTTTTATTTTGTATATCTGTTTTCTCTTTATTTAGATTAATTATCATGGCTAAATTGGTGGAGTTTGTTTCCTTAACTCTCTCCAATTTAAGTTATTAGTTTGTATATTTATACTATTGTAACCCAATAATAAAATATTTATTAAAAGAATTCCTCTATATGGTATTAGCCTAATACACGATCATCTTCTTCCTTCGTTTTTTTTACTCCAACACAGGACGTCATTCCTTCCTTTCTCTTTGCCTCTCATGGCTAACGATAACTCTTCATATATTAGCAACCCTCATGAACCATCAAAACTCTTTACTTGCATCACTCTTAGTAGTGTTACCAAGCTTCATCCCTTCAATTACCTCACATGGAAACTTCAAGTTAAAGCTCTCCTTGATGGCTATGATCTTCTCAAATATCCTGATGGATCATTTCCTGTGCTGACGCTGACGGTCTCCACCACCATTGAACCTTCGGTGACAACTCCGAATCCTACTTATCAAACTTGGCGTTGACATGACTGTCTCATATACGGTGCTCTCCTCACCACTCTCTCTCCTGAAGTGATCCCTGGTGTCTCAAACAACGACATCACATGATATTTGGACTCTTCTCCAGCGCACCTATGTCAAGGCATCCCGTAGCCACCTCAAGCAGTTAAAGGAGCGTCTCCACACGGCGTCCAAAGGTACCCAATCCATCACCACCTACATGCATTCTCTGAAGCAAACGACAGATCTCCTTGCCTCACTTGGCTCTCCTGTCTCTGTTGAAGACATTACCCACCATGTCTTGCGTTGCCTCAACGACGGTTATAAAGCTGTCATTAACGGCGTCAATACAAGGGACACTGCCATTCTTTTTTATGATCTCCTCGAGAAGCTTCTCATTCAAGAACTCTCTCTTGTTGCTACTCAACGACAGGTTCCTGCTCCCATGACAGCCTTGAATGCACAGGCTAGAGCCAACCATTATGACAAAACTCGGTCTGGGCAATTTTCTGCATCATCAACTTCACGCCCTGGCAATCAAAAACCGTTTCTTGTCGCTGTCAGTGGTGCAATGTCAAGGGCCATGTCCTGTCTCAGTGTCACACCTTCCAGCAGTAGCACCCTGGTGTCCCGATGCCTCCTCGTTTCTCTTCTGCTAACCCTAGACAGGTTCAGGTTCATACTGCAACTGCTGGCACATCTCAAACTAATTTTCTGGTTGACAGTGGAGCGACGCATGATGTCACCAATGATCTTACCAATCTAGCACTTCATCATCCGTACACGGGTCCAGACTCATTGTTTATGGGTAACGATTCAGGTTTAAACATCTCTCATTCTGGAACACTTTTACTTGATGATTTATCCCTCTCACATATTTTGTGTGTTCCTTCCATGCAACAGAAAATCCTTTTTGTTTCTCAACTCACCAAACAAACTAACTCTGCTATTGTTTTCTTGCCAAACTCTTTTTATGTGAATAACTTGCAGACAGGTCAAACAACCCATAATGGCTCATGTGTGGATGGACTCTATCTCTGGCCAGCCAACTCTCCGTCCGTCCACTCTGTCCGCACAGACTCCTCTACTTCATGGCACCATAGACTTAGGCATCCCTCCTCTTCTATCTTCACATTTATTCAGCAGCATTTTTCTTTGGGTTCAAATAAATTCCAGCAATCACATTGTAACTCATGTCAAATTAGCAAAAGTCATAAACTTCCCTTCCATGAATCCACTCTTAAATCATCTTATCCTTTGGAAATAATTTTATCTGATGTATGGACTTCCCCTATTTTATCAATTGATGGTCTTCGCTACTATTGCATGTTTCTTGATCATTTTACTCACTATATTTGGCTATATCCGATAAAACGTAAATTTGATGTGCAAACTCTATTTCCCAAATTTAAGTCGCTTGTTGAAAATTTCTTTCATCACAACATCAAAATTCTTTACATGGATAATGGTGGCGAATATATTGGTCTCCGTCCTTTTTTAAGCACTCATGGAATAAGTCATCACACCACCCCACCTCATACACCTGAACATAATGGAATTTCCGAACGCTGAAATCGGCACATTGCCAAAACCGGTCTCTCTCTTCTCCACCACTCAGGTTTTCCCCTCACATATTAGCCTCATGCCATGACAACAGCTGCCTATCTCATAAATCGTCCCCCAACACCAATTCTTGGGTACTAGTCACCCTATTCCAAATTACTCAAAATTATCCCGGATTATCATAAGTTAAAGTGTTTTGGTTGTTTGTGTTTTCCCTGGATTACACCATATGCTAACCATAAACTTGCACCAAAGTCTGCTATGTGTGTTTTTGTAGGTTACTCGGCTGATCAATATGCATACTTGTGTCTCGATCCAACCACAGGAAGGATCTACACCTCTCACCATGTCAAGTTCGTTGAATCTGAATTCCCGTACAGCTCCCTAATACCTCAAGCTAGTCTGAGTGCAGAGCAACAACAAGGCCCACTTCAACTCTCCATACTTCATCCCATAAACAACCCATGGTCAGTACCACTCTAAACTCATCAGAGGAAATCTCGGCTGCCTCTTTATCTTCATCCTTCCCCAACTCCCCGACTTCGGCCCAGCCCTCCACTAAACACTCTGAATCCCTTCCCTCACCTCCAACCTCAACCTCATCCTCACAATGTTCTATGCCACCATCCCAACCTGATGCCAACCCTAATAGGAGACACCAAATTGATGGAGGTGGCATCATAATCCGGTATAAAAACAACATTGTCAAACCCCTTAAGAAGCTTAACCTTCATGTCCAACCTTCTTCTCCACTCGAGCCCAACGCCATCACCCAAGCTCTTCGCGATCCTGATTGGCGCTCAGCTATGCAAGCTGAGTTCGACGCCTTACACCGCAACAACACTTGGGAACTTGTCATTCGGTCCTCTACTCAAAATTTGGGTGGCTGCAAATGGGTTTTTTGAATCAAAGGACACCCGGATGGATCGATTGATCGGTACAAGGCTCGGCTAGTCGCTAAAGGTTTTCACCAATGCCCTGGTTGAGACTATACAGAGACATTCAGTCCGGTTGTTAAACCAGTCACCATTCGCATTGTTCTCACACTTGCAGTTCGTCAAGGATGGTCCATCCGCCAAATTGATGTCAACAATACGTTTCTTCAAGGGACGCTCAAAGAGGAAGTTTTCATGCTTTAACCCCCTGGTTTTGTCAACAAAAGTTTCCCTCATCATGTTTGCCGCCTCCAAAAGGCACTCTATAGGCTAAAACAAGCACCCCGCGCCTGGTATATGGAGCTTCGAGTGTTTCTACTTTCTCTTGGCTTTGTCAATTCAACTGCAGATGCATCTCTCTTCATCTACCAAAAATCAGGTTCCACACTATATTTATTAGTATATGTTGATGATATCATTGTCACTGGGAGTTCCTCTACAGAGTTGTCCAACCTTATTTCCACCCTTGCTACTCGGTTTTCGCTGAAAGAACATGGCTGTCTTAACGATTTCTTGGGCGTCGAAGTAATTCCTTCCTCTACAGGACTATTTCTTTCACAAAGGAAATACATCACTGATCTACTCCATAAATCAAGCATGGCTAACACAAAATCAGCATTCACTCCCTTGTCCGCCAGTGCTCAATTACTCAAGGATTCTGGTGATCTCCTACCTTGCCCAACTGAGTATCGCGCATTCGTGGGAAGTCTTCAATACTTAAGTCTTACTCGTCCAAACATCGCCTCCAGTACCAACAAACTTGCACAGTTCATGCAACACCCTAGAACAGCGCATTGGTCTGCCCTCAAACGAGTGCGCCGTTATTTGGTGGGCTCTTGCAACAAAGGCATCTTCATCTCGGCAACTGCTCCCCTAACCTTTCATGTTTACTCAGATGCAGATTGGGCGGGTGATAAGGATGATTATATCTCTACCATTGGTTATTTGTTGTATCTTGATAGTACTCCCGTCTCTTGGAGCTCCCGGAAACAACGCTCTGTTGCTCGTTTCTCAACCAAAGCAGAATACAAAGCCTTGGCTGACACGGCCAGTGAACGTCTATGGGTCCTATCCTTGTTTATTGAACTTGGTCACATGCCCACAGCTATTCTAGTTATCTATTGTGACAATCTTGGTGCCACAACTCTCAGTGCTAATCCTGTTTTTCACTCTCGGATGAAACATATAGCCTTAACCTATCACTTTGTTCATGAAAATGTTCAAAAAGGCAAGTTTCGAGTGTCCTTTGTATCTATTGATGATCAGCTTGTTGATATACTCACAAAGCCTCTGCTTCGTCCTTGATTTAACTCATTACTGTCAAAGTTGCATCTCTCTTCCAGATCGTCCAACTTGCGGGAGAGTATCAATTATAATAATTAGTTTTAAATTATAATAATTAGTTTTTATTTTGTATATCTGTTTTCCCTTTATTTAGATTAATTGTCAGTGCTAAATTGGTGGACTTTGTTTTCTTAACTCTCTCCAATTTAAGTTATCAGTTTGTATATTTATACTACTGTAACCCAGTAATAAAATATTTATTAAAAGAATTTCTCTATACTATAAACCGATTACATAATTGTGTATCTATGATTTGTAATACAAAAAATTTATAGGTTTGACAAGTACATTACATATTATAAAATTCATAATATAGTTAAAAATCATATTATGAATCACAAAAAAATCTGAAATACCATTAAAGAAATTAATAAGATCCTAAAACCCACAATAAACTTAAAAAAACATTAAAAATTAAGGTCCTATTATGGTTATGAGTTTCACATTTTTTGTTTTGAAATGTATTTTATGTTTCTGTTTTTATTATTTAAGTTCTTATTTGACGTCACTTGTCACCATATCAGCTGCCACCTCTGATCAGAAGTCATCGGCTACCACCTCTAACTAGTAGTCACCAAACGCCACCTTTACCTGACGGTCATCGACCACCACTTTCGACTGGCTATCAACAACCCCCCACCTCCGATCAGCAGTCACCGGTCATCACATTCGATCAACGGTCACCGGTCGCTACCTCCGACCGACAATCACATGTCACCACCTCCGATCGATGGCCACCAATTGTCATCTCGCCCTATGGTCACCGTTACCTCCGAGCAGCGGTCACCGACCATCACCTCCGACAAGTGGTCGTCAACCACCACCTCCGATCGGCGATTACCAATCGTCACCTCCGACCGGCAATCATTGGCTGTCACCTTCAAGCAGCAGTCATTGGTTGTCATCTTCGATCGACAATCACTGATCGCCACCTTCAATTATCAGTCATCGATCGCTACCTCCGACCACACCAACCACCACCTCTGATCGTCAGTCACCGAGCCAATCACCGACTGCCATTTTCAATGATTGTCTCAATCGCTACCTCCAACTAGTATTTTGATTAAGATTTGAAAACAATATTTTAAATTTGGAAAAAAAAATAATGTTATTTATAAATTTTGAAAACTTAAAAGCAAAACTAGTTTTTGTTTTTATAAATTTCAAAACTATAAAGCAAAAACAGGCCTAATAAATCCACAACATTTATGTAATAAAAAACTCAAAATATAAGAGTGCAAAAAGGAAAAACTCAAACTATAACAGTGCCAAAAGAAAAAGTCTTTTTTTATCTGGATTGACCCGAACTTTACAAACCCAATTTGCTCGTTAACTACTTGTCAATACCATATTAATAAAATGGACACATCACAAGCACCTCAGTCTATTAACAATTTTGAAAAAAAAAATATATATATATATATATATATATATATATATATTACTTTATTTTATTTTATTAGTCTGTTCATTAAAAAAATATATTCATATTATTTAAAATAAAAATATCCATATTTATTTAAAAATAGTTATACACTAATAATGTAAAAAAAAATATATAATTATTCAAAATAACCATCATACTTTCCAATATAATCTTTAAAATTGATTGAAATTCAAAGAATTATATGGGCCTCACTCTGTTTAATAAATCTCAAACATATTACGTAACTTTTTCAAGACATTTTAGTAAAATATTTAAGATAAATTTCAGTTAGTAGTCAAAAGAAAAAAACAAATAACTTCACAATAATAAATAAAATTAGTTAATATCCTTTAATTTTACAAATTTCAATAAAAAATAATGTCCTTTTTAAATTATCCTTTATTCAAAATTTATATTATGAATAAAATATTTTAGAATAATATAATTAAATTAAATTAAATATAAGTAATTAACATTGACTTATTAAGTCTAAAAATATTTATAAAAAATTATTATCAGCCACAAAAACTCCCACCCATATTTAAGAAAAAATATATTTTTTCTATAAATTTTTATAAATATTTAAGAAAAATATTTATTAAAATTACTTCCATTTTTTAGAGAAAGAATTATATTTAAAAACCAATAGTTTTTTTATAACTACCCAAATGGACCTTAAATTAAACAATGAAGTACAAACTTTATTTTTATTTATTTATTTTGGTTTCTTAAAGTACAACATTAATATCACCTAAATTTGTAAGAAACAAAATTATTTATGTTGATATTCAAATTTTAAGTTTGATTATATAAACTAAACACTTATAATTTATTGTCTTAACCCTTGAGGTTTAAGAAAAATTGGATATAAATAATTAATCTTCACTTGCTTTATTGTCTAATTCAAGAATTCAGTTGTAATATTTTAGGTTTAATTTTTCTATTATTAACATTTTAGTTTATAGGTTTATTTATTATGATTTGCATAGTTTTTTATTTTTTTATGTTCATTGAAAAACTATCATGATTTTTTCTCAGACCATTAATTTTTTAAATTTTCTAATATAATAGAGCAAGGTTATCGATTTTTTATGAATGTAAACAGCTATTTTTACTTAATTCAGCCTATGTTATCAACATCAATTCCAAACTTCGATAGAGAAAAAATTGTATTAATATGAATGTCAATTCAACATCAAAAGATTCAGAAGACGTTGAATCACTTACGACATAAAAAACAAAAACAAAATCTGTATGAAAGTAAGCTAAATAATCATAATTATAAGACTATGTTTAAAGATATTAATTTATAAGTTACTCGAAACTTACAAGTTAATTGAAAAGTTAGAAATTTATAAACTAGTTAATTTAATTAAAAAATATTAGATAAAATAAGGTAATAAATTAGTAGATAAATATAAAAGGATACAAAAATACATAATTAACTATTTGAGTAAAAAAGATAAAAATATCTCAAATAAATTGATATGATAAAAAACAATTTATAAGCTAGTTTATTTTATAAAGGGAGACTCTAGGATGTTTGTCATAATTTGAGCAGTATTAATACTTTTTTATTTTAACCGATCAAATTATAAATTTTATTTAAGTCATTTTTTAATAAATTAAAATAAGTTTTATTTATTTATAAATAAGTAAATATATTTATGATTTACAATAAATTGATTTTATTTTAAAGACTTATTTATAAAATTTATTTTAAATAATTTTATAAAATTATTTTATTGTAAATCCTAGACATATTTTTTACTTATTTATAAATAAATAAATAAATCTTATTTTAATTTATTAAAAAATGATTTGGATAGAATTTATAATTTGATTAGTTAAAAAAAAAATATTTCCAATACCTTTTAAATTTGAAAAAGACACCATAGAAATTTCCTGGAAGTAACTTATTAAAATAGCACAAAAATTTCTACAATAAAATTGTGGGCAAACACTTATTTTAGTCTAAAATAACTGAAACTTTGGAGTATATATCAAACAAAATTAAAGTTGAGTTCAACTCTTTTTTCATAATTAATTAAGCTTAATATTTTTAAATACTTTGACAATAAAAAATAAGTTTAATTGATATATATTGTGAGTCTAAAAGATTTTTACACTAATATTCAATTATAATTTTTCAGTATTTATGTGATTTTTAAAATAGTAATAAATAAAATGAACAAATTTACCACAAATAAAGAGTTGTTATTGAATATCATTATAAAATAATGATGTATAACAATTAAACTCGTAAAAAAATTTAAAAGTTGCATTTTTCAACAATAGCATAATTTCCTGGTAGGACAAAAATAGAAGAGTGAACACCTGCAGACAGTACAAGTTAAAGATCCATGCACTCAGTAGTGACACATGCTTGAAAACAAATTCAAACTTCATCCAGTCGTTATTATTAACATGCTCCTACTCCATTTTGGGTTAATGTCCATAAAACCGAAATTACAGGAAAGCAAACAAGAAGGCTCTGTGGCCAGAACATATTTACAAGCACTCAAGCTTATTACATAATCCAAATTAGCTTGAATACCCTTGAGAGGGATTTTCATCATCATTATCTCTAATAACCCCCTTGTATAAAAGCATTCAAACGCTCAACCTCTTGTCTGTGCTCGCGCACCACAGCACGAACCACATCTCCAATGGACACCATGCCAATCATCCCTTTTTCATCAATGACAGGGATGTGCCTGATTCTGTTATCTGTAAACAAAAACCAGAATAAGAGTAGAAATAAGAGTTACAAAGCTTATGTAATCTCTGTTTAATAATGATAATTGTCAAGTTATATGATGTCTTTTAGCGTGAAAACACATATGCTGACAATGTAAACTTCTTTTACACCACGATCCTATTATAAACCATAATGCATGATAAATTTATTGAATTTTATAATAAATAACTCTCAAACTCAAAGTCATACCAACAATGATTTATGATTAGTTAACAAGTAACATCTTTTAAATTGTATCTTCTAATTTTTCTTCAAGGAATAGAAAAGCTCACACATACCAGTCATCAGTTGCATAGCCTGTAGAACTCTGGTATCAGGGGTGACTGTGATAAGTTTGTTCTGCAGCCAGGACCTTCTTATTTTAGTTGAGATATCACAAATGGGGGAACCACTAACTACGTCAACATTTTAATTCTCTAAACACGTAGCAAAAACTGCAGGTTCTAGCAAGTTTGTTTAAGCTTAATTTTAAAAATATTTGCTTGCTTCTCAAAAGCTCTTTCAGCAAGCTAGCAAAAACAATCAGTTATTTCTCCAAATAAGCTGCTGAACTAAACAAAAGAAGTACTATGATACATACCTCTTCAGTCATAATATCTCCAACCTTAGTAGACTTGGATGATCTTCCCTGCACAATGATCTTTCTCAGGTAATCTGGATAACAAGATGACAAAATAGTTAACATAATCTGACATACATTGCAGAAGATATTAGAGCATTTAACTTTATCCTATAATACATTGATTAAAACAGATACAATATTCCTCCTCTACATTATCCCATCTTTTTTAGGATCATTAGCTAGTTAATCATTTTTGCTTCTCCAACATAAATCATATCATTCTTATCAAATGACATGATACATATTCTCGAATGCCAAAATCACCATTGAATTAATATCACCCAATCATCCTTCTTGTTGTCTTCTTTCTTGTATTTACAGGGTACCTAGTGCCAACAGTGTCAAGCATCACAATCCCATTTTGCTTGTTCAGTTATGCAATTATGAATATGTTGCTCGATAGCTTAGCATACAATTATGAATTGAACTATCTTACCAAAATTCTTTCCCTAATATTTTATCGAATTTTAGGATTTTACGTGGCAAGGTTAGAGAGCAAGAGATGGAAGAGCATGAGAAAGCTGCTTCTACTTTCTACCCACTCTTTGTTTCTATAACATGGAACATTTAAGTTCACTACTTTGCATTTCCTTAGAATATTATAGGTAAATGTTAGCATAAAGACATTTGCACATTCATGTTTTATTTCCTTACAGAAATTCTTTTCTTAAACTCCACTTAATTTTAAGAGAAAAAGCCACTTTAAACACCCTTCAGAAGGACTCAAAAAATTATTCCCTATGTCATTAACTATTGATTGAGTTGTTTCTTCATAATTCAATATTCTTGATCCAAGTAAAGATCTAAAAATCAATTTCAATCTGATTTATACAGATAATTACAGCCAATAATAGATAAGCACAATTTTTAAGAAAAAACCTGACATAAGCCAAAAAATTTTTAAATATAACTAAATTATCCATTATTAGACAATACATAACAGTACGCAGAGGAAAAAAAATTAAATTCTTATCAGGTACCTCTTTCAGTTATAATCCCTGCAATTGCCTTATTCTCATCAGGTTTCACAACAACCAAAGCTCCGACGTTGTTTTGGGTCATCTGCAATGGATGTCAATGTAGCAGTGTCAATCCTGTGCAAACATCAACAAATTTATTGCAAAAACAATCGCAATAAAATCAAACACAATTACCGATTTAACAGCATCATAAACAGTATCATTTGTGGTGCACCAAAGCCAGGAGCCATCTGCGCCCTTGCCTTTATCTTTCAAGATGTCTGAAATTGTTGTGCTCTCAAAACCATGCTCCTCAATGCGAGCAGGCGTAACAGATTCAAACCGTGAAGAGGCAACTGGCTGTAACAAGGGATTCACCATGCGAACACGTTGGAGAACAGCATTTCTAATGACATTTCCATGTGACAAAAATGATCGCAATCCTCCTTGCATCTTAGCTGTCTAATAACCAGATCGCAAATCTTAGAATTTGCAATAATAATTAGTCCTAAGACTATCAATGCAGAGATTCATACGAAAACAAGTAATGAACATATATTGCACTCTACCAAAAATTGCAGTGTGTTTAAGTACATGCGCATACTGGAAGGTAATTTAGAAGTAGTTTTGGAGTCACATAATCAATTAGATTTCCAGCCGTATCTCACAAGTTCAAAAGGAAAACCAAATATTCTCTTGTCTAATTAACAAATAATTACCTCCAATCATGGAAATCGCTGGATTTACTTGTTGACATTTTATTCAAAGAAGAAAGGAGAATTTCAAACGTCAAAAGTCAGACATGCAAGAGAAAGAACATCACCTTACAAGTCACAGGTACCCGAAGCTCAAAATATATAAAAAAATATTTTTTTAAAAAGAAAAAATGAAACAGAAGCAGGAGGCAGGATCTAATCCACAGATCCAATCCCAAAATTAACAGCAAAAATTTAATTAATCACACTCTCACCTCTCCTTTCTATTCAGTTGTTTCTTAGATCCCCAAAGGCTCATGGCTTGGACATATATATATAAAAGTTTACCAAAATCAAGCTGGTCCCCCAGAAACCAAATGAATCGACACAGTTTATCACAACACAACCTTACACACATCAGCATCAACACAACATTAACTAAAAAAAAATCAATGAAAGAAGCGTTCATTTCATTTCAAAGTATCCCTTTTGAATTAAATTGAGATAGGTGAGACGTGGACCCTTATACTTTATTCATGGTTAATCAAAATAGCAACACATCAACCAGAACTAAAAAACTATTCAGATCTTTCATTTCGAAACCATGAAAGGTCTGAAACAAAAGAAGAGTACATAGATCACAGGGAAAGTAGATGGTGAAAGAAAAGGTGAGAAGAATTATACCAGAGTCACAGTGGATGTTTGTGAAAGAGAGTGAGAGAGCGGCGTGCAGATAGAATGGCTGAGCTTAGCCCTACCCTCGTAAGACACTGACAACACTTGACTTGTTCCTCAAATCTCACAATAACCGTGAGGGTGGGGCCCACACTACACTTTTGGATCATGACATTATCCATATTACTATTTTCTTTCTTATTTATTGCATTTTGCATTTTGCATTTTGCAATTTGCAATTAGGTGACTGAGTGATGCTGACACCCTATCTTATCTTATTACCAGATTGTTAGTGTTATAGTACATCATTATGCTCTACTTTTATAAAGATTTCGGAATCTTCATATTTAAAATATATAAGTTGGACATGTAATTTTCGCTTATTATATTAAGTCTTATTAGAAAATAAAAACTTGTATAATTAACTTCACGTAATAATGACAGACAATGTGGCAAAGAGGTATAGGCTATAATTATATTTGGTAATAGTTAAAGGTTGTTAAACCAATTTATTATGTAATAAATATTTAATAAAATTATTATACGAAAACTTGGAAATAGTAGATATGTAAAATAATAAAAATAGAAATATAATAAATTATTATTATAGAAATGATTAAAAAATAAACATAAAAAATTAAAAAGTTAAAAGTTAGTTTTAAAATTTGTTATTTATTTTTAAAAAAAAAATCTACAAGCTATTGAAAGTTTATTTACTACTGAATAGTTAAACAAATTTTTCCACTAATAAAAAATTAAAAACTAACTTAATGTCTTTGCTAAATATAATTGCAACCTATCTTCTCCCTTGCCTGTTACTAATGTTATATGTTTAAACTGTTTATAAAAAACGTAGGGAAACTTTGTTTTTTGAATTTTTAAAAAAGTTAGTACGTTGACATATTATTTTCATATATTTTATTTTAAAAATACATATAATGTAATTTTTACGTTAATAGTATATACTAATTAAATTCATAATAAAAATTATATAATTGACTTAAATATTTTTTAATCTCTCATAAATATTTAAAGTTTGAGTTTTTTACTCTTTATTTAGGATAAGATTAAATCCCTAAGGAGCGAATTAAGATTGAAATGTTGGTTTTTATTCCTTTATATTTTGCTTGGACGAGGGTAAAAATGGAGGAAAAACAGATAAAATATAGAAATGAGAGAAATAAAAAAAAAGTGAAAATTTATATGATTGGAATTCCCAGAATTAAGGAAAGAAGAATAAAAATATTTTCTTCTCATTTGTTTAGCTCATCAAAAATTGAAAAGAAAAAAAAATAGTAAATGACAATTTTACCCTCTGTAATCGTTTAGGTAACAAGAAATCATACACCAAATGGGGCAATTGTCACAACAAAATGTGGTTGAAATTAATGATGAAAATTATCGCCAATTTGGAATAAATGTTTGTTCTTCCTCTCTTTCTCATGAGTTTAAAATAATTTTTTCTATTAATTAACGTGGAAAAGAACGCAGGCACAGCTCTTATTCCCATTCTGTCCGATTGTTCATTGTTTAAAATAGGTATATGCTATACTTCAAACGCTTAATTGCCTTGTGAATCACAATTTTCATCAAGTAATTATAGAAGCAGATTTCAAATTGATATAGGAATCATATTGAAACCAATGAGGAACATATTTCTGAGTGTGTAATGATTGTTAGCCAAATTAAAAATATATTAACATCATTTCCATTTATTAAGATTTCGGGTTGGTAGAAGGTTAATTTGGTAGCATTTTTTTAGCTTGAAATTTTGTTTTGTTTGATGCCTAACTTTTTCATCAATAAGCATGAATCCAATATTATGTTTGGCATATGTAAGTGATTTTGATACTATATTTATTTTTACTAACAGTATTTTATGTTTTTTGTTGGGATTTAATTCTAATTTGATTTTCTGGTCTATTTTGTTGTATACTTGTTTGTAATTTGATTGTGGTTTATTCTTTATATAAGTTTAAAAAAATAAAAAACTTTTAATAATGTTGTATTCAAATAAATTCTATTTTGCATCAAGTATATGTCTTTTAAGTTTGGCTTAACCCTAAATGTCATTGAGTTAATCCACATGAATTTAAAGGAAATTTGAATTCACATTTATTAAAATTTCAATTTTCGCCTATTGTGAATAAAATATCAATATATTTTTATTGATTTTACTCTCTGACAATTTATCTAAGAAAAAAATCTTGTGGAAAAGTAAAAAATTTGCAATTTTCTTTTCTTCTCCTGCAATGCAGTGCCGGAGAAGTACAAAAAAAGAAAAATTAGTGTTCAGTTAAAAAAAACTCAATTATTATAATATGTCTTTTATTGTTTATTTAAATGCACTATTTTTTAGTTTTAAATACACAATTGCTTCAAATAAATACTATTATAACTCATAAAAAATACAAATTTAAATAAAAACTTAATTAATAGTTAATAGATTTTCATCTTTATAATTTATTAATATATAAACATATTGCATATTTTGTTAGAAAGATTAATATATAAATATATTTAATATTTCTTGTTTAAGTGTGAAATTTATTTAAAATTTAAAATTTGAAATAACTATTGTTTTAAATAACTAAAAAATTTAAATAAATATTGTTTTAATTTTTATAATTAAAGTTATTTAAAATTTTAATTTATAATTTGTAAAATAAATTGAGATATGTTCTTCTTTTTTTTTAAATGGAGGACACAACTAAAAAAGGAAAAAGAATTACAAAAATAAGTTAGTGTAAAATTGTCTTACTTTGATTATTAATTTTGAGATTGGTGGTTTGAAATAAATACTATTATAACTCTTAAAAGATACAAGTGTAAATAAAAACTTAGTAGTTAATGGATTTTTTATCTTCATAATTTATAAAAATTTAATTGGTATACAATGTTAGTGTAAAAGATTTTTACTATCGCATTCAACTATGACTTTTTATTTGTGTGATTTTTAAAATACCAATGAATAAAACCAACAAATTTACATGAAGGGTTGTGATTGAATGTCAATGTAAATGTATACCAATTAAACTCATTTATTAATATATAAATATATTTAATATTTTCTTTAAAAAATTAATGTATAAATATATTTAATACTTCTTTGTTTATATTTGAAATTTATTTTAAAATTTGAAATAAATATTATTTTAATTATTGTTTTTAAATTTGAAAATTAAAATTTTAAATAAATATTAATGTAATTATTATTTAAATTTGAAACAAATATTGTTTTATTTATTATTTTAAATTTTATAGTTAAATTTATTTAAAATTTTAATTATTTTAATTTATAATTTACAAAATAAATTAAGATATGCTCTAACATATTTAAAAAAAATGAAAGTCGCAACTAAAAAAAGGAAAAGAAGTACAAAGATCAATTGTCACTTGTTTAGGAGTTTTTTTCCGTTCAAATCAACATGTTTGAAATATTTATTTATGATATTTTTATTTTCTTTTTGTTTTCTTTAATGTTAACTTTGTTTTGCCTTTGAATACTGTATTTGAAAATTTTCAATTTAAATATTATCATGGGTAATTAATTATTCAACAATATATTGACTTTTTGTTTTAATTTATAATTTTTCAATCTTTTTTATTCTTCAAAATGGTTTATTAGAGAGTAAAAAAATTTGTAATGTCTTTTTACTTTCCAGCAACCGTTTGTCGTAGAGTAAAAAAATTTACATTTTTTTTTACTCTCCAGCAAACTGTGGTCGAAGAAATAAAAAAATAATAATTATACTAAAACTGTAATTCATTAAGAAATTAAATAATTATACTAAAAATATAAGAAATTAAATAATTATACTACACTAGACTAACCAAATATTTAATTAAATAAATATACTAAATATGTATTTCATTAAGAAAATTAGTATAATAATTATGTAATTATTATAATAAATTAGATAAATATATTAAAAATAATAAATTAAGTACACTAAAAAATAATTAAATTACTATACTAAAAAATTAAATAAATATATTACATGTAATTAACTACACTAACCAAATATTTAATTAAATAATTATATTAAACACGTAATTCATTAAATAGATTAATATAATAAACATATTTATTATAATGAAAAATAATAAATCAAATAACTATACTAAAAACAATAAATTAAGTAACTAAAAATTAATTAAATTGCTATACTAAAAAAATAAGAAATTAAATTACCATACTAAAAAAATAAAAAATTAAATTACTATATTACATATATACACTAACCAAGAGATGACGAGAGATAAGAGAGTCGACATGACAAAAAATAAGATGAGGAAAGAGAGTGAGTGTAGAGAAAATTATGTGAGGGAAAAATGAGAGAAAGAGAATTAGGGATAAAACGAGAAGTTAGAAAAAACTTCTAAAAGAGTATGTGTTATTCCAAATTAGCACAGATGTGAATTCAAATTCCCGAGTCTAAATTTACTTAGTCCAACTTGACTCATTTACTCGGGTTATGGGTTTACCTATATATTGGGTCTAATCCATTTTAATAGTCTAGATGCATAAATAAGTGGAAGAAAATGTATATCTACAATGTTAAATCTTTAAAAATAAAAAATTAAGTGATATAAAATTAAAAAAAAATTATTTTGATTATTACTAAGAAAATGAACTTAATTTTTCTATATTATTAATAAGTTGTGTACTATTAAATAATTAAAAATGATGAGACGAATTTTAAAAATAATTATTATAAGATTATCATAAATATATATATATATATGTTATTAAAAAATATATTATGAATTAATAACAAATATTTTTAATATGATTTTATTGTAATATGATAAAATTAATAAATTCATCATATATTATTATTTTCAATGACATGAAACAATTAATGTGACAAAATATTAACTTAATGTTAAACATCTAACAATAAGAACTATTTTAAAATAAACACATATTTGGAGACTAAAATAAAATACAAATTTTCAAAACTAAAATAAAAAATATTTTTTTTTGAAAATTAATTTTAATTAAGCTTATTAACAATAATATATTTTTATTTAAAAAGTCATGCTTGTTTATTATATTATTATTTTTAGTTACATAAAACAAATAAAGTGATCCAAATGTTAATTGTGCACCACTTAATCTTAGACAACTAACCATAAAGATGATTTTAAGAGCTTAATACTTTAATACTTATATACTCACAGTGTAAAATAGTTTTATATTAACGTTGAATTAATTATTACTTTATATGACTTTTGAAATATTATTGGATAAAGTACATTTATAATTATGAATGATTGTGATTAACTATTTTTACACTAATAACGCATAAGTTTTTTTTTCTTATTTAAAAAAAATGTTTTGATGAATAATTTTTTTAAAAAACTAAAATTAAAATTAAATATTTCTTACGAGTAGAAAAGTTAATCAATTCTCTATGATAAATATAATAGTTGTATCCAATTTGAACAGGTTTAAGTGTTTAACCAAAAAATTATCTCTTGAAAAATCTTGAAGTAATGTTTAAAAAACGGTAAAAATTACTAAAAGAAATTATTTACTAAGCAACTGAAATACATTGTGAAACACGCCCAATAAAAATAATAGTTGTATTCAATTCAAACTCAGTTACGGACAAACAAGTTTAAGTAAAAGATTCTCTCAAAAAAATAAAATAAAATAGAACCTATGTGTGCGTGACAGAGAGATATTTGTGATTGATTGAATTAAGTGAGTTTTTATTTTAAATAATTATTTAAATGAGTTTGTTAAAAAAAATTATTAAAATAAATCTGCTTTTAAGTTGATTTAATCCTACCGTAATTTTTAACTACAATTTTAATGTCACGTTAGTTACATTATAAACTGGTTTCTGAGTTACCAAAACTACCCATTTAAAATTACATTTTAATGAAAGTGAAATACAATATCTTGATACTATGAAATACAATCTTAAAACCATAATATATAATTACACTTTAATAACATGCACAAAAACATCGTAATTAAAGCAAGCACCACATAATTCATTTAGTTCTTTTCTTTCAAAGTTGATTTTTGAGATTTCAAGGTGGAGTGATATGTCTTTTTCTTTTTTTCAATAAAAAATAACTGATGTATTTGTTTTATAGAATAAAAAGTTATTCCTCAAGAACATGAATTTACATGTTTATTTTAAATTTGAGAAAAAAATAGATATTAATTATTTTTAGAAAAATAATTACTATATATTTAGTTTTTTTATCTCCACACTCAAGGGTAAATATATAATATTTTCATAGAAATATCCGAAGATATTTGTTTTAACTCATATATAATTTCCATTTTAACTTATTATTTTGAAATTTTAAAATTCTTATGAATGTATAACAAAACACAATCTTAAATATTCCCTGAAAAAAATATGTCGAGTAATAATATTTCCGAAAATATAATTTCCTAAAATAATTGATTATATTGTAAAACAAACATCACCTAAAAAAATATTTGCATTAAAGACGAAAAAAAATACAACATTTTCATTCCTATTTTTTACATATTATACCTTTTATAGGTTTAATGGTAATATTTTTTTAAATTTTAAAATATTAGTGAATAAATATAAAAACGATTATGATTGAATTAAATTATAAAAAAAAAATATCATCTTGTGTCTTTTTAACATATTCCATTCTAAGTTTCAGGTGTGAAACTACCGACAAAAGAAATAAAAACTTGCCGATACAAATATTTTAAAAAATATTAAAAAAATTAATATATATTAATTTTTACCACAATTTTTTATTTATAATAAATTTATTAAGTTTATTAATTAATATTTTAAAAATTATATAAATAAAAATACAATTAAATGTTAATGTAAAAATCATTTATATATAGATAGTAAACTAAAAATAAGAAAAGGCACATGGTAATCTAGATAGAGTTATGATCAGGGATGATGATGCATCATGGATGCTAATGTATCATGGATGACACTTACAGATATTTCCATTTATAACCCTCACCCCCTGTTCGCTTCCTCTCGTCACTTCCCTTAAAATCCTTTTTCCCTTTTACCGAACCGGTCTCGCAACACGTCACCGTCGCATATAAGTCTTTTTATACGTAAATTAGTAGGAAATGTTAATTAAAATTCTCGAAATACATTAAGAAACATGGCCAATAAAAATAATAGTTGTATTCAATTCAAACTCAATTATGGGCAAACAGTAAAAGATTCTCTTATAAAAAAATAGAATTTATCTGTGCGAGAATCGAGATATTTGCGATGTTGTAAGTGGTTTATCTGCACATCAAACTAAATTCATGAAATTTTGTCGTTTAGCGGGGAGGGGTAATTGCCAATCGCCATACGTGTCAGCAAACGACACTGACCCCCTTCGTTTTCCACTTCTCAGGCTCGTCCTTCACACGGGTCTTCTTCGTCTTTTTCTGCCTATATAGAACGCCATTTCCATGTTAAAAGATCTCTTTCTTTTATTGTTTTTTTTTTTAATTTGTTTCTCACAACACATATGTTAATAATTATTAAAATTTAATTTTTAATGTTATTTTCTACATCTATTCTGTTAATAAATGAAATATTCTCTTTTTATGTTTATTTTTCAGAATATCTATTATATCTTATTTAAAAAAAAAATTACTTTATCACAAGAAGACTCAAATCCATAATTTCTTACTTCCTAAATATAAACTTTATTATTAGACCAACCTTATAATTTTAAATAAAAAATTACTTTAATGTATTAATATTCAACATACAAAATTGTTCAACTATGTCTACAATTTATAATATATGATATTATATTATATATTATATTTATACTATTATTAAAGAGAATATCTTCTTTTAACGTTCATTTTTCAGAATATCTATTTTACTCTTACACATATTTTAAAATTAAAAAATTAATTATTTTGAAGAAAGACTCAAACACACAATCTCTCAATTCCTATACATGAGTTTTATCACTAGGTCAACCTTATAACTTTTAAGTAAAAAATTATTTTAAAATATTTATATTCAACATACATAATTGTCCAACTATATCTATAATTTATAATATACGATATTATGTTATATATTATATATCTATACTATTAATAAAGGTAATATCTCATACGTTCACTTTTCAAAATATTTATTCTACCCTTACACCTATTTTAAGATTAAAAAATAAATTACTTTATCATAAAAGGGACTCAAACCCATAACCTCTCAATCCCCAAACGTAAACTTTACAACTAAACTAACCTTATAACTTTAAGTAAATAATTACTTTAAAATATTGATATTCAACATACATAATTGTCCAACTATATCTATAATTTATAATATATGATATTATATTATATACTATATATTATATAATGGGAATATGACTTTTTGGTGCCCACATTTTATGTCTATTTTACTTTCTAAGCATTTGATGATTGTTCTCACTTTCACAAATATAACTTCTCCCTAATAATATATGCACATTTTCACCATTTTTACCTTATCACAGATCAATTTTCCCTAAACATATATTCATTAAACATAATTAACATATGTATACATTTCATGATAAATATTCTTAATAAATATGCAAATATACAAGTGCAGCAATATTTTTAGTTTTATTCAAGCTTTATCATTTTTCCATTTTTTCATATTCATTGCATATTTGACATATTCATTGATGATCTGACATATTTTTATTATGTTATCATAAACAAAAAAAATATAAAATTAATAAAACATATTTCAAAACATGTCACATAATAATTTATATTTCAAAATATAAAAATTTACAGAAGATATTAAATTAAAACCCTAAAATTGTTATAACATATTAAAATACAAATACGAATACACAAGCGCGACAACACTTGTTTTCACTAGTATTTATTATGTGATAAGTGTGAATTGTTAGTAAAATTTTCATATGGAATTGTGAAATTTTTTAGTCTTAATTGTATTCATTAGATGTTAATTTTTCATAAATTAATGAATGTCTTACACTTATCACATAATTGTGTATCTATGAATGTTGACCGTAGTAAGCATTGTCAATATCACAGGAACAATGGACATACTACTAATAAATGTCTTGCACTGAAAGACAAAATAGAAGATTTAATCCAAGTTGGCCGTTGGCAAAAGTTTATTAACAGAGACAATAGTAGATTAGATAGATATGAGGACGTTACATCCTGTGAATGTCAATACTTCTTACAACATTCTATTAGGGAGACCGTCACTCAACCAGCTGAGGGCCATAGTTTCAACACCCCATCTTGCTATGAATTCTCCTTGATAAGAGGAGAAGTCGTTATTGTCCATGCGGACCAAAAGACAGCTCGATAGTGTTACTTGGCCAACCTGAAAATACTTTCCATGAATGACACTTTGGACCTGTCGAAGAGACCTTAGACTGACATGGTAGTTATGGTAGACCTAGACACCAAAACAGAAGATACCACCAAAGTTGAACCAGTCGAGAGAACTTAGACCTTTCTCCTGAAAGATTAAGGTCGAACAACTAACATAGAGGGGGGAAGTTTACTAAAGAAGGCGAAATTATGACCTGTGATGTCCTTAGGATAAATGTCGACCCGTTTGTGTGGATAACCACTGAGATGCCAAACATTGACCCAAAAATCTTATGCCATAAATTATATATGTGTCTGCAATCTAAACATATCTCACAGAAGAATAGGAAAGCGGGAGAAAAGAAAAGGAAATCAGCCTTAGCAGAAGTTGACAAACTCCTGAAAGGTGGGTTCATCTGGGAATTCCTGTATACGACATGGCTTGCAAATGTAATGATGGTTGTCAAACCAAATGGAAAGTGGCGCATGTGTACCGACTACATTAACCTGAACAAGACCTGCCCCAAAGCTACCACAACCACAAGATCGACCTGGAAAAAATGTTTGCCTCACTCTAGAAATACAATATGTGGCTTAATCCTAATGAATGTGTTTTCAGGGTGAAATGTGGAAAATTCCTAGGCTTTGTGATAACTTGGAGAGGTATTGAGGCAAATCCTGACAGGTTTCGAACTATCATCGACGTGAAAAGTCTCTAGGGTCAAAAGGAAGTGTAGAGACTAGTAAGAAGGTTGATGTCATTGTCAAGGTTTCTACCAAAGGTTGTCGAAAAAATGAGGTTGATGACAAAATTGCTGCGCAAAAATGATAAGTTTGAGTCGACCGAAGAATGCAAAGCCAACTTTCGAGATCTGAAAGTGAATTTGTCTGCATTTCCTATCCTCTGAAAACCTGAAGTCAAAAAAGACCTTTTCCTATATCTATCTATCTTGGATGAGGCAATAAGCGTCATCGTAGGTCAAGAGTATTCCTCCAATCAAGATTCAGTCTACTACATCATTATTCACACTCTATATGGCCTCGAAATCCGCTACCAAATGATTGAAAAACTCGTTCTAGTATTGATAACTACAACGAGAAGACTTTGGTCTTACTTCCAAAGTTATCAGGTGACACGTAAGACCGACTACCCAATTCATAAACTCCTTCGAAACCTTAACTCGCCAGAAGATTTATATCTTGGTCAGTGGAGTTGTTTGAGTTTGGACTTTGTTTTGAACCAAGAGGGGTTATCAAGGCCCAGTGCCTCACCGAATTCCTAAATGAATTGCCCCCAGCAATCGAGGTCAAACCACAATAGACGTTGTACATTGATGGGTCCTCAAATAAACAAGGTAGTGAAGTTGAAATCGTTATTGAAGACGTTGATAACATTATGTTAGAACAATCTTGAAATTTAACTTTCATGCTCTAATAATCAAGCAAAGTATGAAGCCCTAATTGTTGGATTAACCTTAGCAAAGGAGATGGGAGTCGAGGAGGTAAGGTACCGAAGTTACTCCTAGCTAACAATGTCCCAACTAAATGGAGAGTACCAGGTTAAGGACCCACTCATTCTCCAGTATTATTACAAGTTGTTGAACTTGAAGCAATTATTTGCTGAGGTCATTGTCGAGCACACCTCGAGGGAAAGCAACAAGCTAGCTGACTTGCTAACCAAATTGGCAAGCACGAAGAAAACCAAGCATGAAAGGTTGGTATATAGCAGAAGGCCTTAGTATCACAATAATGTGTGCAACACTCGTTGAAGAGGAAGCAAACTGAATGACACGGATCAAAGCTTATATTGAGAGAGGGGGAGTAACCTCCCGGTGAAAGAGAGGCAATGGCCCTATGAGCCTGGTCGACAAGATTCTAAATCGTGGGTGATAAGCTATTCAAAAGGGCTATTCGACCCTCACTTTTGAAGTACCTGATCTTAGCTCCAGGGACTTATATCTTGTAGAATTGCATGATGGAATATGTGGATTCCACTCAGGGGCATGCACTATAGCAGCTAAAGTAATGATAGCATAATATTATTGACCAACACTGAAAAAAACACTGAAATCTATGTTCGAAAATGTAAAAAATGTTAGAAATTTACAACAATATGATCCAAACTCCCCTCGATGAAGTTCGAAGCCTGATCTCACCTTGACATTTTGTCATATAGGGTATCGGCATCTTAGGGCATTCCCACTAGCAAGGTACAATGCAAGTTTCTTGTCGTCGATATTGACTATTTTACAAAGTGGATAAAAGTTGAGTCGTTAGCTAAGATCTCGACGACCAATGTGAAAAAATCCCTCTGAAAAATCATATGTAGATTTGGTATACCCCGCACGATAGTCACCATTAACAAAAGACACTTCACAGACCAAAATGTTGAAGAGTTCTTAGAAAACCTCTCCATTAAACATGCCAACACATCATTAGAACATCCTCAGACCAATAGTCAAGCAGAGATAACTAACAAAGTTATATTTACCGAGCTGAGAAAATGGTTAGGAGTATCTAAAGGGATATGGGGCAAAGACCTTGCCGAGGTCTTATGGGCATATAAATGCACTTCGTAGACTACCACCCAAAAGACTTCTTACAGCTTAGTCTATCGAAAGGATGTAGTTATCCCCATCGAACTAGGGGAACCTATACTTCAGCGTGAGCTGTTTGACTCAAACCAAAACTAGGAGGAAATGTTGGTCGATCTTGACCTTGCCCAAGAGCTTAAAGATAAAGCATATACCAAAGGAAAAGTTTCCAAGAGGAGGGCGACCCAAAGGTTAAATAACAAAGTGACACAAAAAATCTTTAAGGAAGGAGACCTTATTTGGAAAATGCAAGTTGAAGCCAGGAAGAAGCATACTGAAGGGAAATTTCCATCCAAATGAGAGGGCTCATTTCGGGTACATCAAAACTTGAATAATAGAGCCTACAAGCTGGAATATTTCTCGGGGAAGCTAGCGCTAAGGACATGAAATACTACTCATCTCAAATTTTACTTCAGTTAAATGTGTTACTAAATACATATATGTAGACAGATGTACTTTTTTTCTTACCACAGTCTTTTTCGCAAGGCGGTTTTGGTCGGAGAGGTTTTAATGAGACACCTCACTTTGCAATGAAATGACTACTATGGTTATCTTAATCTTTCTACCTTTTACCAAGATCGTACGTATGGTAAAAGTCGCG
The DNA here is from genome assembly GCA_037954015.1 of Psophocarpus tetragonolobus. Lineage (NCBI taxonomy): Eukaryota > Viridiplantae > Streptophyta > Magnoliopsida > Fabales > Fabaceae > Psophocarpus > Psophocarpus tetragonolobus. Next base: position 36,402,142 of record CM075695.1, read on the forward strand.
TAAACCCTTGTGTGTAAAGTAACTTGCATAATAATTCACATTCACCTATCGAGAACACCTTAGACTAAGTTGTGTAAACACTTGTGCATAAAGTAACTTGTGTAACAATCCGCATTCACCTGCTGGGAACACCTCAGACTAAGTCGCGTAAACAATAATTCGCATTCACTTACCCATAGCACCTAGGACCAAGTCACGTAAACACTTGTGCATAAAATAACTTGCATAAAAGTTTGCACTTACCAACCGAGAATACCTCAGACCAAAGTTGTGTAAACACCCGCGCTTAATATAAATTGTGTAAAAATTTGCGCTCACTAGCCAAAAACACGTTTGGTAAAAGGATGCATAAATGTTATTCTTTATTAAACTGCGTAAAAGATCAGTCATTAGCCGAAATATTGTTGAACTGATCGCATTAGTTTCACATAAAAATTTGCGTTAGTTGAGATTTGGTCGAATTAACTTAGCATTAAAATTCATACTAGTTAGCCAAGATATGATTGAAATTAATCGTGCAAAGACTACAAGTATTAAAGTTGTAAACTACGAACATATTCACACAAAACTCATCATTAATTGAGATATAATCAGAACAAGACACTCCAAAAAATTAAAGCAATAAAATGTTCATTAGTTAATAAGGCCTGATTACAAAGGTGGTATGGGTGACCACCATGTACAAAATGAGGTCAGATCGGCCAAACGAAAAAAAAAATAAAAAATCTAAGGCCTAAATATATACAATGGAGCTCTAGGTCAAGCGATGACGATGTTGTCGACGGAAAGAGACATCTCATATATGATCTCCATAGCCAGAGAAAGCACATTGGTTCTATTAACAAGGATGTCCCTTGGGCATTAGGCGACCTTCATAGACGTGGCTGTCCACGTTGAACTCTTGGTCCGAAATTTCGAACAACAAAACGACTTGGCAAACAACTTTGTTAAAGCCTTGAATTTGGCTACCCTCCACGACCATTTGGGCCTGCTTGATAAATAGGGCCCTACCGGTGGTTGCCTGCTCCTTCTCGTTTGACAACACCCCCACCTCTGTGTAGCTATCCTTTCTCCATCTCGACTACCTTATCCTTTGCCTTCTTCAGCTACTATTGTAAGAAGAACTGAGTGTTCTTTGTCGACTTCAGCTTAGTCTATAGATCTTCGTTCTTCTTGGTTAGGTGCAGGACTAAAGTAGTATTGTGAAGGCATCAAGAGTGGTGGAAAGAGAAGCTTGGGTGTCCAACAACTCCTTCTTTATTTTGGTGATGTCATGGGGCTTCTTCGCTTCCAGTATGAGCTTCTGGTCTAGCACCCAAGTCTGGACTTGAAGCTTGTTAAAACTGGAAGAAACCTAGTCCATGCTCATCGAATTTATTAGTGAGTTCTCTTTTAAAGATAGGTAAGAGATCTTTATTCTTATTTTCATCTTCAAATCCCTTGAAGGAAGGACTCCAGAACCGTGGCATTAGAGTCTTCCCTTTTGTTGAAGCTTAACATGTGCCTCAACTTCTTGACGGAGGGATCCTTGGCTGTAGCGGTCTTTTCGGTAGGATGCTTATTCACCAAATTTGATGCGTCGACTTGTTTATTCAACTGGTCGTCGTCCACAACCTTCATCTTGCCTTTGGTTTTTGGATTGTTGGGAGGAGGGAGGAGTAGGTTAGGATGTCTTGTGGCCGCTACCCTGATTCAACCTCTTTGTTCTTGCTTTCCTCTTCCCGAGAAGAGCAAATGTTATTGAAGTAAAAAAACAGGTTTGGCGGGATCTTCTCAACCATTAGAGTTGCACACAAGAAAGAACAAAATTCAGTTAAGTTAAAAACATGACATAAATAAACAAACAATAGAAAGAAGACTCACAATCTAGGCTCGGGCCGGGATCTGACAACAACACCGAACCCAAAATGTCTTTAGTCGGCAAACATTGGAAATCTTTTTGTCGAGGATACATAACAACTTTAGGTCACTTTCCAACATGGATGACCTCGACTACGAGCTATAACGTTGAGGTTCCCATGTCAAATAAAAGGGAAACCTCGGTCGCCATCCTTATCGTAAAAATGACGATGATCATTCTAACCCACCAAAACTTCAAAAAAGTTTCCTTTAAAGTCTTTTAGAGACAAGGTGTATGGAGTAAGGATATAGTACTGCGACTACCTGTTCAATGAGACCCATATTGACAATTCATTAAACCGGACACAATAATGGTACAAGAAGATTTATGAGTTAGGCTCGATAAAAAAGGCCCTGCAAAGATCTCAAAAGGTCTACAGAGACGCCCAACTGTTCGGATGAAGTTGAGACGACACCACGTTCAAAACTCGAACACCGCCATGGTGAACTCATTGAACATTAGCTGAACATGGAAGTCGGTGAAAAGGCACTCGTACATTAAGACAAAATCAATGCTTGCGTCCTATCGACCTTGGCAAACACAATTTGAAGACTGAGCACAAGACACCATGATCAGGTCCTCATAGTCGTTGTGCCCCAAGATATCCACGTTATTAAGTATCAACTGTATATCTCTGTTCCTTTGGATGTTTTCAAACCGCCAAATCCACTTAGGAATAATCTACAGTCGGGACGACCTCAACATCAATCTTGACTGCAACGGGCTCCTTAATGGAACTCGATCTTACTGACTCCTTATTGGAGACCTATAAACTATTAGTATCTCTTACCCTAGAACTTTGAGAGCTGAAACTGCTTTTGGACTCAGACTCCCCGGCGAAACCTCTAAAAATTGAAGAGTTTGGGGAAGACATGACACCAACCTTAAAGATGAGAAGAAGTTGAGACTACAACTTTGGATATGCTCAAACGAGGAAAGCTTAGACAGAATCTTCGCAAAAGGGTCACATGCGATGTTCAAAGGGTGCACCCCCTATTTATAGGTGTGCGACGCAACACGATGGAAGTTTTAAGACACTTGTTTGTGCATGTTCGGTGGTTCATATTGTACCATGTGTCGTCTGGCGATTACCTAACGCTTTGAATTCCATCAATCAGTGACCTCGGCGCTAGCTTAACACATGACCCGCAATAATGGTTGGTTTTGGTCTCACCTCCACACAAGTCACCTAAGACTTACACTTCGACCATCCACCTGTCCTTATGTGAGCTTCGTGGGCCTATGTACGGGACCGAGGTCTCAAACTGAGGTCATCTCGATCCCAACTTAATAGTGCGACCGCTATAGAAGAACAACAAATTAATGTGAAGGATTAGTCTAACATGATAACTAACCAGCTTAAACATAATTAGCACGTCATTGAACCTTAATTAATTAATGCCCATGATTCCAACCCATGCCACCGCCTATAAATATCAGGTAAGTCAGTAGGTAAAGGTTGTTGTCACTGCATTTATTACTTCTTACTTTTGCTCTGAACTGACCTTCACTAAATACTGACTTGAGCGTTAGAATAACTTCTACAAATAACTTTTTACTGGACTTGAACAAGAGAAAAAAGATCATCTCAAACATAAGAAACCTCATCCTATACCTCACTATAATCGAACACTCTATTATGTTTTTAAGTTGAGAAAAATTATATTCAAAGTTATTACTTTTAACATTGATAGAATTTCGGGCAATATTTTATGTAACAGTTTTCATTGTATATTTATTTTGGTAACTTTTATTTTCATTTAAAAAATTCATAATTTTTAACACAGTTTCTTCTTCTTCTTTTTAAAATGCAAAGTATTTTATTTAGGAATAAGAAAACATCTTTTTCATCTTAAATTTAAATTGGTGAGTGTAGCAATTTATTAGAAGATATTGCTTAACTTTCAATAGATGCCTTTTCGATCGATTTGTGAAAATACACATTTTGATAATTTTTATTATTCATTTTTTTACAGGCAAACGAAATGGAAAATCACAATTTCCCAACAAGTTGGGTGAAACTAAGCTAAAAGATGAAAAAAAGATCAGGGTCATGAATACAAAACAGAGATCCATTGCCCATTATACTCTTATGTTAAAAATAAAATCTAAAGTTATGTGATTTTTATGCTATAAAAGAACGTATACAGAAGTGTTGTTAAGTTTTGAGAGAGGGTTGACTATGATGAGTCTAGTTTAGTCTCATTATCAAGTTATGGTTCTATCTAGGCCCAGCAGTGGCTGCGCATGACGAGGGTGTAACTGGTGGAGGGTTAGATGCGGTGGCTGGGGGACATTATTACTTTCCAATGGTTAAAGAAACTTAAGAAAAAAAAAATTGTTTTTCACTAGCTACCAACTTTTTAAAAAAATTATTTAATTAATTTTTTCTAAAAAATATGTTATTTTTATTATTGATTTTTTTTTTAATTTTTGATTAATTAATGAATAGTCTTTTCACACTGATTGTCGATGTTCACACGATATAATTTTTTTCTTTTATTATCTCATTTATTTATTAATATAATTATAATAATTTATAATTTAAATATATAATTGTAAAAGATAATAATTTAAAAATATAATTTAAAATTATAATAGTTTTTATAATTTAAATATATAATTGTAAAAGATAATAATTTAAATATATAATTTAAAATTATAATAATTTAAATTTAAATATATAATCATAAAAAATAATAATTTAAATATATAATTTAAAATTTATATATTTAACTATAAAAAATTATAATTAAATATATAATTATAATAATTTATAATTTAAATATATAATTATAATATTCTATAATTAAATGTTTAATTAATTTAAATTATTAAAATATTATTATTATTTTAAATACATGATTGTTAATTGTTAATTTAGATGTATTATTGGGTCAGCAATTCTAAATTTCTGGGATGTGTCACGACTTATTATCTGAATTCTGGGTTAAAACCCGAATGGGTGCTCCTAATTCAACAGCTAACCAAACTGCTATATAAATTTAGACGTATCACAATTCACTCAAAGTCCTATCGATTTCTAACTCAGTCACACCAACTCAAACGCTCCTTATCCACCGGTTACGATGGAGATAGACGGCAACATTCTTGCGGCGAAGTCGCTGGTCCGCTTCGGCGTGCACCACATGTTCGGCGTGGTGGGGATTCCGGTGACGTCGCTGGCCAACCGCGCGGTGTCTCTCGGCGTCCGCTTCATCGCCTTCCACAACGAGCAGTCCGCGGGGTACGCCGCCTCCGCCTACGGTTACCTCACCGGCCGCCCCGGCGTCTTCCTTACTGTCTCCGGCCCCGGCTGCGTCCACGGCCTGGCCGGCCTCTCCAACGCCTCCGTCAACACCTGGCCCACCGTCATGATCTCCGGCTCCTGCGACCAGGCCGACGTCGGCCGCGGCGACTTCCAGGAACTCGACCAGATCCAAGCCACCAAAGCCTTCTCCAAACTCTCCGTCAAAGCCTCCCACATCTCCGAAATCCCCGCCTGCGTGGCCCAGGTTTTGGATTGGGCCCTATCGGGCCGGCCCGGTGGCTGCTACTTGGATCTCCCCACCGACGTCTTGCATCAGAAGGTATCCGAGTCCGAAGCGGAAAAGCTCTTAACCGAAGCGGAAAAGAACCGTACCAAAACCGAGCCTGAAATTGTTTCCAATTCGAAGATTGAAGAAGCTGTTTCGATTCTCAGACACGCGGAGAGGCCGTTGATTGTGTTTGGAAAGGGAGCGGCGTATGCACGTGCGGAGCACGCGCTTACGAAGCTGGTGGAGACGACTGGGATTCCGTTTCTCCCCACTCCGATGGGGAAGGGGTTGCTGCCGGATACTCACGCGCTTGCTGCCACCGCAGCGAGGTCACTCGCGATTGGCAAGTGTGACGTGGCGCTTGTGGTTGGAGCCCGACTCAACTGGCTTCTCCACTTCGGTGAACCACCGAAATGGTCTAAGGATGTTAAATTTATCTTGGTGGATGTGAGCGAGGAGGAGATTGAGCTGAGAAAACCCCATTTAGGGTTAGTGGGCGATGCTAAACACGTGGTTGAGGCATTGCATAAGGAGATTAAGGATGACCCGTTTTGCTTGGGGAGCACGCATCCTTGGGTGCAGGCGGTTTCGAATAAGGCCAAGGATAATGTGGCGAAGATGGAGGTTCAGTTGGCCAAGGATGTAGTGCCGTTTAATTTCTTGACACCTATGAGGATTATACGGGATGCTATTGCGGCTGTGGGGACTCCTGCTCCTATAGTGGTCTCTGAAGGGGCGAATACCATGGATGTCGGAAGGTCTGTGTTGGTTCAGACCGAGCCAAGGACGAGGTTGGATGCCGGCACGTGGGGGACCATGGGACTTGGTCTTGGTTACTGCATCGCCGCTGCGGTTGCTTCACCAGGGCGCCTCGTGGTTGGCGTTGAAGGGGATTCTGGATTTGGGTTTAGTGCTATGGAAGTTGAGGTACATTTTTGACTCGTGTCTATTATGCATCAAAACTACTTCGTTGCTCTTGTGCTATATGTTTATGTTCCCGCATTTTCATTTATTTTCTTTCTGTTATCTTATGCAAATTGTTTTTTTTTTTTTTTTTAATTCATTTTTTCAGTCTCTAACTCTGTCAGAGTAGATTTTAGGATAGTGCTCCTGTAGGTGTAAATTGATTTGTTAATGTTGACTAATATATTTCATTTTCATTAGAAATGAGTGGTTATCTCGTGAATATCTTCGTAGCAAATAAAAGGTATAAAATAAAAATTAACAATTAATATATTTGACTTTCTTTTATATACGAAGAGGTACATTACCATATGCACATGTAAATTCTCAGTTAATATGACCATATGATTCCAGCTGTGATGTGTTATATCTTTTATGCAGACATTAGTTCGGTACCAGCTGCCTGTGGTTGTGATTGTTTTCAACAATGGTGGTGTATATGGTGGTGACCGCAGACGCCCAGAAGAGATAGATGGACCTCACAAAGAGGATCCTGCCCCCACAGATTTTGTCCCAAATGCAGGGTACCATGCTTTGATAGAAGCTTTTGGTGGAAAGGGCTATCTTGTTGGGACTCCTGATGAACTCAAGTCTGCCCTTTCAGAATCCTTCTCTGCTGGGAAACCTGCTGTAGTAAATGTTGTGATTGATCCCTATGCTGGTTCAGAGAGTGGGAGGATGCAACACAAGAATTGATTTACACCTAGTTGCCAAATGTTCTATAGCATCCCTTCACGTTATTTACTTTTTGGTTTTAAATAACTCAGAAATTGTACTCCAATGGCTTTTTTATGCTTGAATTCTCTGGTCCAGCATAGCCATCATCAAGTGTATTTTTAACTTCAACATAGTAAATTCTCCGGTACCCTCAATTTGGAAGGGTTTCAACTTTCAATATCCTTCTTATGTGGATCAACAGTAATTTAACATGAGTACCTTAGCCACCCGATTATTAGACATGGTTTTCTTGAATTTCTTTTGAAGGCTAAGAAATTATGGAACTACCTATGGGTTAACTTCATAATATTCAACTGCTGGCCTCCCTATTCAGTTAAATTTTGGAAGAGTTGGATTCTGATTGGAACCAGAGTGAATCCTAAATCTTTGTTCAAAACCACACCATGAACCAAAGGATTGAACTGTGGATTGAACCCTAAACCACGTTAGAAATTTTGTAAGCTGGTCTGCTGGTGGCCTTAAGATGAACCATTACTGATATATCTTCCGGGACAAATACAGGGCTACATATTAAGGTGCAAATAGTCATTGAGCAAATCATGCCAAGATGAAGTGATGCTCATGGCTTGAATTTTGACTGTGCAAACTAGGCAGCCAAGGAATAGCAAGCAGATATTATCTCTAATATTGGTGATGGCCAATGAAATCCACAGTATCTGCCTGCAGGTGAGGGGTTCTAAAGTTCTTTTTCATGTTTGTGGTGTCTTTCATAAACTGCCCTGTGTTAATGCCACAATAATATACAAATTGCATCGTTTGTGGAACCGGTTGCTTACTAAATTGGGTACATGAAGGACAATGTTTTTGTACTGTAGTCCTACAACATGAGTACCATTCTTACCCTTTTAAAACAACACAACTGTTCCATATTTTTTGCTTCTAAGGTGTGATTTCTATATATAACAGGTGCCATTATTTAATTATCTGTTTGTATACCCTGAAAATCTTGTTTATATATTCAAGTGATGTCAATCACTTTTCAGTCATGGGGTTTAACAAGTTATAAAATAGAAAACGAGTGAAGTACATTAGGTATCATATCGACATACAATTTCTTGCTCGAGTCAAAGTTCTCTGGCAGCTTGTCATATTCTTTAAATGAGTTACAATTGAGTTTTAATGAGTTATAAAAGCAGAAAATGAATGAAGTACCTCAGGTATCATATCAACCTACAATCCCCTCTCAACTCAAGGTTTTCTCGCATTTTGTCATCTATTTGAGTAATAATATTATTTGGCGATTGCGAGTAACATTCAACCATGCGTTCTTTTTATTATGATATTGTGCATCATTAACTTGAAGCCATAATGACTTTTCCAGGTGCGCTAGGATATGCAAAAGAAGCTCCGGAAATTATATTCATTTTGATATTCTGAAATCCTGTTTCAGTGAAAAGGTTTGGATATTCTCTCATAGTTTTTGGATTTACTCTGCATCAATGACTGAAATGCTTGAATATTCTTTCGTAGTTATTGAATTCACTCTACACAGTGGAGCTAGCTGAGATACACGAGTCATATAATCCAAGTTTTGGTACATGAGAAACTACTAATGCAAACCATTGGAATTGTTCTGTAACAAAATTTTCTAGTTGATTGACTGAAAATGTAAAAAAAATAAAATAAAAAATTGCACCTTTAAAGTTCATCCGCCGATTATAAAGTGGATTCAATGTTTGTTTTAAATGATGTTCCAATGCTTTGAGTGCTTTGATATTCATGAATCCAAGCATTTTATTTAACAGCACCGTGTTTGATGAAATGCCATTCCTTATTCACTTACAGTGATGATTTCGTATGAGGCCATCCTTTTTCACTTACAGTGATGATTTCGTATGAGGCCACGCTTTATTTACATTAATTATTTCCTCGTGCCATCATTTGTGCCCTCTCAAGTCTCAAGCATCACAAGAATGATTTTATTGGTATATGAATGCTCAGTTTTGATAGGTTACTGATTTAGTCGCTAGATTTGACATCTAATGGATAAAAGCTGGAGAGACATGTATGTAGTAGTGCCTAGTGAGTGTATCAATGCAACGAATATGTTTGACGACTTGACGTGTTGAGATTTTGTGTATGTGTATATAATCTACGTAATATACCCAGTTCTTTCTACATATGTCGAGGGATCAACATTAAATTTTTAGATATGTGAATCTGGAAAGAGGCACATATTTTGTGCTGTTGATGTTTGGTCCATCCTACTTCTTATACACGATTAAATTTGTACTTAGGACTGGGTTCTCAGCCATGAAAGGGAGGAGAGAATACCTGCTACGCATTTGGGTTTCTTCTCGTAAGGCTAATCTGTGAATGTTGGCAATAAATTTTCGTCAGTAGAGCCAAATTACAGGTGCAGTTTACTGTGTTCTTTCTGTTTTAAGTCAAATTAACGAATTTAGAATAGAAAGTAAATAAAATAGAGACCCAGGTGCAACAAGAATTAGAATTATTAATGATGTGTGCGGACATCCTTTGGATGTTATTATGTACTCGTAATTTTGTTGAGGATGAGAAAAATGGCGACGTCGGTGCAACGAAGTTGTTCTATCAATTAATGTTAGTTCGATCAACTTTTGATGTTACTATAAACCACTACTAAGAATGGCTACTAGTTTTGTTCGAGGATGAGAAAATAGATGGTGTACCCCAGTAAAATTCAACAAAAATACCCAAGCCATTCCATGAGCAAGATTTTCAAAAGGATCAATTAGAGTACTTAGCTGTATTGACTCATAGTTATCACAATAAGCTAGCACACTAGGCAAACTGAAAAAGAATATTAATATTTTGCAAAGTTTATTTGCAAATCAAACTACAATATATTTTTTATTCACTAAATTTACTTCTTAAACATCAATTATATTAGAGCAAATTTCATCGAAAGCGCAAATACAAACACCATTAGACAACAACAAACTAAGAACTTCAAGATCTTCACTTCATCTTCCAATTTCTACCATCCATGCAAAAATAGAACTAGATTCCATGGTTGCTCCCCCTTCTTGAAATTACTAGGATAGACTGGCTGCTCTGGATAGTTGCTCCACATTTCACAAACAAAATACAACATGCCATTGATTGATTTTAGAACTCACAATCTCCATCTTAGTCTTCTTTTCAGGTTCCGCTATAATCAAGTTTCTACTTCCATCGCCATTAGTCTTCTTTCAAACTAAACATTTTCTCAATCAAATTGTTTTCAATTTTTCCTTGTTTTTAAATATTAGTATAGAAAAACATTGAAAGACTTTTTTATTACTTATAGAAATTGTTGAAAATAAAAGATAAAGTGACGTTTCTAAAACCAAATGAATTCTAAATTTGTGATAGTTATTTGTTATCTAAGTTAATAGTTCTACACGTGAGTGAAAATGTATTTTCTCTCCAATTCACTAGTTTATAATAGAAAAAAGAGACTTTTAAACCTTAACTCACGTAAAACATTAAGATTTAAGATAAGCATAATAGAAGGACAGCGCTTATAAGAGGTTTTGATTTCATATGATCACAACCCTTTATTATGAGTAAAGTCATATAAATAAAGAATTGTGGTTAAATATAAGTGTAAAACTCTTTTACACTATTGTGCATGGTAATTAAATTCATAACCTTAATTTATCTACTTGAGAAGATAACTAGATATAGGTTATAGGGTGAACATATATTTTTAATAGTTAGGAAGTATTTGAAATATTTATTTGACAATCAACTAATCTCATTTCTACGGAGTTGGTTTATTTGAAGGTAAAGTGAAATAATGATTTCTTTAGTCCTAGTTAAAAAATAAACGGTTTTTCTAATGTGTGTCCTTTGACACATGTTAACAATTATTAGAATATAATTTACAAGATAACTTTTTATGTATTTATTATGTGAGAGAATAAATATAGTTAAAGATCATTACATATGTTTTCTAATACTAATTTACTTCTAATTTTAACATTTTCCCCCTTCAATCCATTAATTTTTATTTCTATATTTTTTTATAATAATTAAAATTGAAACTATTTTATCCTTTTATCACTATTTTATCTCTTTCACACTATTATATTGCATTTTTTATTTGTTGTTGAAGCTAATTAAAATGTTATAAAGAAACAAATAATAATATAAAAAAAATAAAATAAGGAAGACATTGTTTTTAATATAAAAGCTACGTTTTTTTCTGAGTTTATTTATTTATTTAAAAAAATAATATGAAAAAATTCAAAAGTAACAAATATAAGAAAATATAGAAATAAAAATTAAAAAAAAAATGAAGTGAAAAACAAAGTTAAAATTAGAAGTAAATTAGTATTAGAAAATAAATTTAATGTTTTGACTCAAATTGAATTGATTAACTGTTAAGATGAATCGATTCAATACAGTTCTTATATAACCATGAGTGCAATATTGGATTTGAATTAGATTTCGGATCAATCCATATTGATTGAGTACCTTCTTTATTATGTTGTTGCTAGCAAGTACCACTATTTTGGGTTTTGGATCTTTAAAATTATTCTTGGAAGAGGTTTGGATCTATTTTTTTATTATCCTTCGATAAAAAGATTCATTCTCTTCATAAAAAAAAAGGAGGTAGGACAATAAAGAGTGATTTTTCGATTCATCCCTGAGTTGAATAACTCATTCAAGAAATGTTTTTGATCCAATCTGGAGGAATCAATAGAAAAAGCAGATCCCTTATGATACACCAGATCCGACTCAGTTATTGATAGAGGGAATAGATCTTCCATTTCTTGAAATATCTCTTTTGATTCAAAATCATGGTATAATGTGTATCTCCCCCTGTTCCGGTCATGAAATAGACGAAATAAACCCCAAAATGGATTTTTGTTCAAGAATGAAATATTATTGGAACTGTCCAGTTCATCCTTCGGAACCATATTACATCTTGAATATGATGAAATAGGATGAATTGAGATGGTATTTTGTAAGTACATAATTATCTTGAATAAATTCACTATTTCTTTATTTTCTGATCGCCTGGAAAGAACAAAAGAAACATCTTGTTCTTTCTTAAACAATTTCTGATCTCTAGTAGACCTCTCAGTAGGATTCGAACCCATATGAAGTTTTGACCATCTGTTAGAAAAAAAAGAACAAGTGGCTCTTGCAGGATTTTCAAGAAATTCTTTGATTTTTTTCAGAAGCAGGTGATTATTCATATGCTTCTCACTTTCCATGAATAGTCAGGACATTAAGGAATATACAGAAAGGATTTTAAGGAATATCTTACGGACTAACGTTTTTCAAGCGCTTTATTCCTATGGGTCTTGGGTTGTTTGACAACCCTCGACTACGCACTCGTAAAACGCTTGTCCCTTCTGGTTCTCTAGGGAGTAACTCATCTTTTCACTACGTGAAGCTATGCTTCACTCGGTTTGGCTCCAGATTCCCACCCCAAAAACGCCAAGCCTCATGTGTGCACCCTTGTCTGCGCCCACGTATGCAGATGTGGCTGCATGTGTCTATAGTAGCTAAATATTGTATGTAGTGTAGAGGTCTTACTCAATTTCCTTTTGGAATTTTGGCCTCGTTAGCTTTAGCTCAGTCCTCCTTGTCCAATTTCGGGTAACTCGAAATCTAGGAGTGTTTATCTTAAAAACGTTACCTGCGATGATGTTTTAGTAGTCTAAATCTTTAGTTTTTGCTTTTTATGGGTCAAAGTACTTCAAGATTTGGAAAAAGCGATTTAGGTACCCAAAACTGGTCATATGTTGCGTTTTGGTTAAATCGTTAGAGATATGCAAGCTCATAAGAGAATAGCTCAATAACTCACTTGTACCGTACATGTTATTATTACGCTTGGTAGGTGAGTTTAAATAACCATAACATACAATATAAGTAAGTAACATAAAAATTTAGTGTAAAATTTAATATAGGGTACGTGTCACTTCTTTAGAAGCATTTTTAGAAAAAAAATATAAAATAAAAGTTAAAACAGTTTTTCATATATTATTTTAAATAAAGTAAATTTTTTTACCAATTAACTGTTTTATATTTTTAAAAATCATGTAAAAAAGTTTATACATTAATAAAAATTAACTTAAAAATATGTAATATAAGTCTAGGGAAGAGCTATTCTATTTTTTTTTTTGCTGGTAAAAATATTTTTAGAAAAGTTGCTGAAAAGGCAAAGGCGAATTAATTGGAGGAAGGACGAAAGTGTCGTGATGGAGTGCTTCTTCTTTTATTTTATTTGTTTTTTTAATTAGTAGTGCTTCTTTCTTCCTAGAGTGCCGTAGCCCGTAGGTACATTGTTGTAGTTGTTTGAGTTTGGCAATTCAAATTACAAACCCTAGGCGGGAAAATTTGGTGGCATGAGAACATTTGGCGCCTTTTCTCTTGCAGTTGTATATAAACCCTAACCTCCTCCTTTCCTATTCCTATTTGCCTCCTCTTCTACTCTATCCATTCACAGACACTGCCAGAGACTAAGACTATCCTCAATGGCCCAACAACAATCAGAGTCCCACACCACCAATGGCACCCATGAGCCATCGCCCAAAATCCCTAAACTCCACAAAAACGGCGACGTTTCTGAAACCCCTCCCTTTCTCCGCGTGAAGAAACTCTCCGACAAGGCAGTCTTGCCCTCAAGAGCTTCCCCTCTCTCCGCTGGTTACGATCTCTCCAGGTATTCCCCTCTCTTTTTGACTCACAGCATTTATTATTTAATTTCATATAAAATATTAATAATATTTGCTTGTAGCGCGGTGGAGACGAAGGTGCCGGCGAGAGGGAAGGCTCTGGTAGCCACTGATATCAGCATCGCCATTCCAGAAGGGACCTATGCTCGCGTTGGTACGTTGCTCTCCATTTTAGGGATTTTATTATTTTTTAGATTAGATTTAATTTATTTTGGGGGTTGAATTGCAGCGCCACGTTCGGGGTTGGCGTGGAAGCACTCGATCGACGTGGGTGCGGGGGTGATAGACGCCGATTACAGGGGTCCGCTTGGAGTTATACTGTTCAACCATTCAGACGTAGATTTTGAAGTGAAGGTTGGTGACAGGGTTGCGCAACTCATCATCGAGAAGATTCTGACCCCTAATGTTACCGAGGTTGCGGATTTAGACGAAACTGTCAGGGGCCAAGGTGGCTTTGGATCCACCGGTCTTTGATTTCTTCTCCTCTCCTGTGGCTAGTTTTGTACGCCACTCTCTGCTCTCGCTGTACTCGAATGTCTCTTACTTATGCTATTATTAATCACTTTCGTCTACAAGAATTATGTAAGTTCTGTGCCTCCACATTTTACCAAGCAAATTTGCTAAATGCTACTACTATTATTAGGTAAGTCCTGTCCAGGCTAGAATTTTTTATTCGAAAATATTTCTCTAATATGCGTTCATCTTATCAAAATCGTAGACTTAATAGAAGGATTGGATTCTCTTCGTTAATAGTTAATACTGATGCCAATAACGGGCATCCAACTCAAAGCAAATGTATTCTGCATTTAAATGCTTCGTCTTTGCAAGGCGCAAGCTCACGTTGATATACAAAAATAGAGTTGAAATATTTAGGATTAAAATAAATCACGTTTTTTCACCAGTCAATCAATTTATATGTTTGAAATAATTTCTTTACAATTTAATTTGAAAAGTTGCTTTTAGCTTATACAGGAAATTTATACTATAAGACTAACTAATAAAGGTGGGAGAAGCGGCTTTTTATAAAACGGGGAAATGTGTGTGAATTGATACACTTGAATAGCAGTATAACCTTTAAGAATAAGACATTCAAACCTCCATATGAGCTATTAGTTAATCAACCTTTTTCAATTAATAGACCTTTATACCTCCACGTTATAAATGCAGACAAAATTTCCTCTTCTGAAGTAACTTGGTTTGTTTAAGGACGTGGCTTAAAGGAACAAAAGCAGCTATTAACACCGTATCACTTTGGGATGAACGTAGCACAACCTTATCAGCGATCTCAATCTTCTTGTTTTCAGGCCAACACAAAAACCGAACCTCACTCCTGAATGTTGAGCCCGTTCCCTAAAACTACCTCTATGGATGAGATTCATCTGATCCTATAGTAATTAAAATCTGCAACTGCTTATCCACAAATGTTGTATTTTAATAATTATGTGTCTTCAAGTATTGTGTTGTGGTTGGTATCTATTTTCATCTTTCCAGGGTCAAATAGCACTGTTCAAACTCAAGTGAACTTGCATTTCATTAATTTTATCCAATCTGTTGTTTCCAAATTCTGTTTGCATAGTTGTTACTCTAAATCTCTTTTTCAATGTCGATTTTTCGTTGAAGTGCTGTAGGGATACCTGCAAAAGAAATTCCAGCCCATATCAGTAAGTAAATAATTAAAATTAACATGTAAGTTGGAGATTTTTTACCTGAAACATATCCCTTTATTTAGGATCGTATAGTGTCAGTTGTGAGTTAGCAGGCTAGATAGTTCAGTTTTTATCATCCACTAAGAACTTAAATATATGAGTTACAGATTCCCTACATAGCCTGTTCTAATATTCTTATATATTCCCGGCATAACCTAAAGGAACAGGAGAATAGAACATTTCACGTAAAATTCAAACTATAGATATAAAATTGAAATTCCACATTAATAAAAAATTCTTACTGGACAACATAAGTTCATAAGTTAATTACAGCAATACTAAAATTTCATATAATTACACAATTGTTCTTACTTTTTTTAACACTTACTCCCATCTTTTCATCGAATGATAATGTTTTGAAGAGTGTTAATACACATTTTTAAACATATATGAAATGATAATGTAATATTTTCAAATATGTATGAAATGTTAATGTAATAATAATCTCTCTATTATGTACAGTTCATGTGATAAAAAACATATTTTAGGATTCTTCTTTGTTAGGCCAGCATAGGCCCAACACTCATTTGACTTTAGTTTTTCCTATTCTATCAGCCCACTCCTTTTTTCTTGATTGGATACCCTACTGCCTTGTAAGTCCACTCTTTCCAATCTTGTCTCTCTGTGTCTATATATATATATATATATATATATATATATACAAAAAATAGCTTTTATTATGTATATAATAAAAATAACAGAAATTAGTTTCCATTGTACATATTTAAAAAATTAACAAAACAGAAACTTGTTTCTGTCAGTGATATTTTGTAAAAAGAGAGGAAGGTAGAGGGAGTGGGAAGAGAAAAGAGAAGTGAGAAAACAATATTTTTTCAGTTTTTCAAAACAATTTATTTTTTAATAGTTTTTTTTTTTAAATTTAACCTGGATTCTCAAACAACTAGCTTATTTTTCAAAAAACTCATAATGAAAAATATTATAATCCAAAATTAAAGTTTTCCCAAACATACTCTAAATATATCATTTTCAAAAATTAATTTCTGAAACGTATAGTATGTAGGAATATTTTTTTATTATATCTAAACTTAATTAACTTTTTGGTTTTGGTCCTATAGAAACATTTTTTAATTTTGGACCTGTAATTTTTAGAACTAAAATAAAAAAATGACATATTTACAACAATTAAACCCAAAAAGTAAATTATTTACAAGAACTTAATGAAAAAATAACAGGACTAAATAAAAAATTATATGAATACTTAGGAGAATAGTTCACACTAAAAGAATACGGAATAATTTTTTTGAGAAAAAATTATATTTTTTATAGAAAAAATGACATCATTGTGGACTTTGTGGCTCAAGAAAAAAGAAAATATGATGCTCTTTTAATTAATTTATACTTTAAGAAGTTGGTTAATACAATTGGTAATATTAAATTTGTTAACAATATATATTATTTTGCCAAAATTATCCTTGAAATCATTGATACTCATACTCTTTCTTTTTTTACTTTACTTTTTCGGTGGGTTAATTAATATGCAATACTCTTCTTATCCAATGCTTATGAGATAGATAATGCATGTATTTTTTTTACTTAGTTCCCGGAAATACCTCATGTTTTATTTGAGTAAATAAGATAATTTAATTTTTTGTTTTTAATCCTATAAATAAGCCACTTTTAAATTTTCGTCATACAATAAGTTGTATTTATTTTATTTTAGTCTTTACAAATGTTTTTTTAATTCTTATTAATATCACACTTTTTTTTATTATTTTAGTTTTACAAATATGTTTTTTATTTAGTCTCTCATGATTCATGACATCATAACATTGAAGTGTACTATACATTTTCTTTTATTATCGAGACATAATTAATGTGAATTTAATTCAGGTCTTGATTACTAATTGATTGCTATTTAAATTTTTCTTATAACTATTGGTTTGTAAGGACTCCCATATGTTCTCTTTGATAGTCTGTTGGGGCATGTGTGGGGAAAAAATCCTCTCAGTACTCGATGATTCTCGCAGGAGAGAGAAAAACACATGAAACGTGTGGAACCCACTTAGAGGAAATGAACATGTGTGCGTTACTTCTCTTGTATCGATTTGTATTTCCTGGGAGTTGTTGATGGGGTTTCGTGTGAAGATGGTTAAGGGTGTGAGTTCATCTAAGGGAGGTTGCCTAAGTTGGCACCACCAAATCACTTTGACAAGATTGTTCTATGAAAGTTGTCTGATTGACGTTAGATGACTTTAAGGTCATGGGTGACACAAGGGGTAGTACATAAGCCTCTTGAGCTCTAAGACTTGTGAGCAAAGCATTGGAACTGTGGAAGTTGTTTGTTTAGGAGTTGGACGACCTTAACCTTGGGGTGACATATGGGTGGTACAACATCAATATAGCCTTTACATGTGATGGATAGTTCAATTAAGGGAGAATGGTTCTTTTAAATTTTTTTCGTGATAATTTCTCACTGACCCATATCTAAGTTGATTACTGCCTTCAATTGCATGATTACGAAGTTTCAAATAAACCCTATTGTTGAAATTCAAAGATCGAACAAAGGATTTTTTGGGTGCGTTCGTGAATAAAGTTTTTGTACATTATTAAACATTGTTCTCAATCTTTATGTTATATTAACTGAGTTTTATTGGTTCCATTACTCTTCTCTTTCCATTTCAATAACAAACAACCCTATAGTATACATAGTATGTTTGGAAACAATAATTATTTTTACTTGAACACTTGTAGTTACAACATGTATGTGAGTGATCAAGGGTAGATGGGTGTCAAGGTTAAGATTCAACTAAATAATTAATTTTGCATAACACAAAAAGATAAAGTTTATCCCACAAAATGACAAAATTACAGTAATATTATAAAAAGTAAAAATAATTATTTATTACTCCTATGTTCAGAGTAAAAAATATTATAAAAAACTATTTATTACTCCATTTGTTACCATGAAAAATTAAACTAATCTAAATACACTATGTGGCCTTCAAATAAGTTGCTATCAAAGGTTTTTAATTTTGAAATAGCAGCCCTACATAGAAAGCATAGAAGACGACGTGTGGTAAAATTGAGTCCATGTGAGTGAGTGTAAACTAAACATTCCTGTTGATGGCCAAAATACCAACAAGAATCCAATCGCATATAGCCGTTGCTTATTTTTTTAACCATACAATACAAAAAACTGGCAACTTTCTAGGTTTACTGTTTGTTTATCCAAACGAATTTAGACGTTATTATACAAATTTGAATGCTGGGAGAGACGACAAACGCAAAATGCTACGTTGGGGATACCCATCTGGCATCTGCAGTCAAGATCCAAATTGTTTTCCTGATAATTTAGTTATTATTTTTACATTAAAAAACTGTGAAATTGAAAGTAGTGACTTAGTGGGGTCAGATAACAACACAAGTACACAACACAGCATAACTCTCCAACCTTACATATGCTTCTTTGTCAAAATTTGAATTTTTCCTCTCTCTTTCTCCCCCTCTCGTTAAAGTTAATAATTTATTATTTTTGAAAATGCTTCTTTGGACAACGTTCCCTTACAAGTTACAGGCCACAACCTTTCTTCTCTTATCTAAATAATTGAAATTCAAATCTCCTTAAGCTCCTTTTCTCTCTGATTGAAACCCCCTTATTTCCTTCCATTTCTTCAACTATCTCTCTCTTTGTCATTTACCACCCTTATGGGTACATGTTTGAGCAAGAAGAATGGGTCCTCTAATTCATCCAACAAGTCAGTTTCTCAGCACAGGAATTCTGAGAACAGTGTCACTTTCGCCTTGTCCAAACCTACTGAGCCTGAAGTGAGCCTGAAGAAGAAGACACTGCAAGAGAAACAAGGCCCGGAATCAGCACCACAACATGAAGGTGAAGTAAAGAGAGAGATATTCATCATCAAACATAGGAAGAGCCATGATGATAGGGAAAGAACAACCCCACCAGCAGCACAACAAGCCGATGAGGTTGTCACCAATGAAGAACCAATGGTTAACAAGATTGCACCATCCACACCAAGCATTGGTGTGGGAGTGAGGACCTCAAGCTGCACCAAAGAAGAGGTGGATGCTATTCTGATCCAGTGTGGGAGGCTCAGCAGAAGCTCTTCTGGCCGAAAGTACTCAGGCTCCAAGAGAAGTTTTGATTTTGACCACTGTGACAATGACACAACTTCTGCTGAGGATGACCAAAGGAGAGCCAAAGGCAATGGCAGGGATGAAAATGATGGGGCGGCGACCTCAGAAAGCCGCCGCCACCGCCAGTCTCCGAGGCGCTCTCAGGGACGGAGAAGAACCCCAAGTAGGGAAAGAGACCAATCCAGCGGCAGAGAAAGGAGAGTGAGTAGATCTCCTGGTAGAAGATCATCTGACCCCACTACTGCTAATGCAAGCAACACCATCAACACAAGTTCTAGGCCTGGGAAAATGGTGTCTGTTCCTGCCACTGTTTCATCATTGGTTATGGATAAGAGTAACAATTGTGGTGGAGAATCCGGCACCAAAAGGATCGTTGTTAAGAGAAATGTTGGTGATGTTGGTTCAAGGGGTGCTGCATCACCACGGACTCAGTCTCCTGCTAGAGTTAATGGGAATGTGGCAAGGGATAATAGAGTGTTGAGTGAGAATCAGCAGCACCAACAGCCCTCTCTTAGCCGTAATACCTCTTCAAGGAAAGCTGAACAATCTCCTTACAGAAGAAACCCTCTCAGTGAGGTTGATACTAACATCAAGGTGCAACAAAACAAACCCAAGATTGGTGCAGAAGCCATTCAGGTGAGCACTTAGTCGCGGGAAATAATTGTGTTGTTGATGTGATCGTGCGGAATATTGATTTGGTTTCATTATTTGTTGTAATAATTAGCTTTCCTGTTTATTTAATGTAAGTAAGCCGGTGTAAATCATTGGATTGGCCTAAGGGTGTAATTAAGAATTAAGAAAGCCCAAATCATTTTATTGATTATAAAAAATAAAGAAAGTTAACGATAACATGAAAAATAATCAATGTTCCTCGTTATTAATGATGTTATTAAGGTGATCTTTTACCACTTACACTGCAGAAACCAAATGGCAGAGTTGCATTGGAGAAGGGTGCGAGTGTGAATTGCAAGACAAAGGAGCAACACGAAGAAGAGTCTTCAGTGCCTTTTAGTGCTGTTGTGAAGACAACAATGGTTTCATCCGGAGTTGACAACCTGAAACCCCAAGGTTTAACAAGAAGCAGATCTTCTAGAAGATCTAGAGATTTGGACACGAATCCTGAAGCTTTGGTGAATGGGAATCCTACACATTCCTATGCCTCCCTACTGCTTGAGGACATCCAGAACTTCCATCAAAAGAACACAACACCACCACCACCTCCACAACAACAGCAACCTTCTTCTATTTCTCTCCCAGCATGTCTCAACAAGGCTTGCTCTATCCTTGAAGCTGTTGCAGATCTAAACTCCGCAACCAGCTCAAATTTCTCTGGTGGTGCCTTCTCTGAGGACAGGAGGAGTCCATCCACTCAACAATCTATTAGGAATGAGTACTATGGGAAGAGAGTGGCAGGTGCTAAGGACCCTTTTATGGAATGTGAGGTAGCTGTTAGTGATGATGTGATGGAACCAAGCTTGCACAAGTATGTGACAGTGAAGAGGGGCGGTGGGGTAGTAGACATGGAGGACCAAGAGTCATCGGGAAGCAACAGCTTCACTGTGAGTAGTAGTGGCCAACATCAATGGGGGGGCATTTCTTGTTCTTCATGGGAACCCAATTCTGCTGACTCAACAGATTGCTGGACTTCAAGATTGAGCTCCAGAGAGGAGGGTCACAAAACCCCCTTGGGCTTGGAATGTAGTTTGTCATCTGAAGCCAAGAAGAAGGGTTTGAGCAACGGCAAAAGGAGAGCGTGTGATCATGAACACAGCACTGGCATTGGACGTGGCAGGATTGGTTCCAATAAATGTCTTGACTCTTTACCTGTTGCCACAGCTGCTGCAACAACATAGGTGCGTGTGTGTGATCATACCTGAGTTCCTCCTTTTGTGTTGTATCTTAGATATTCAATGAGGTTGACATTTCTTCTATTTGAAGTTGCATACTTGCAACTGTTTCTTGTTTCATCACGGCTATTCAAGTTGATCTCCTATCTGTGCTAATTTCCCTGTTCTGTTTATGAACAGTTTTTGTCATTCTTCCTAAACTAGTGTTGTGTGGCATTATGTTTTATGCTATAGTTTCTTCCAATAGAAAAGGAAAAAAAAAAGAAAGATTGCTCAAACTAATAATACGTAACCTACCGGGCATCTTTTCATAATGTTTTCCTTTGCACATTTCAATAAAAAGTATTAATCTAATGGAAGTAATGTAACTTAACAAAGAATTGCTCAGATTTTATTTATAGTGAGGGAACGCATGTTAGAGATCATAAATGTAGTATTTTTTCATAATGACATTTTTGGATGAACTGCTTCAGCAAAACAAAGTTTTGGATCTGATCCTTTGGGCATGTGGAGAGAAATTGTAAGGAGTAATTTTCCTGTATTTCGTATAAACTTTTCCCATGCTCCATTTTCTATAAAAAGAATGAGATGCAATAAAAGTTTACGGAGTGGTAGAGGAAGAAGAAATAGTATAATATTCAGTATTCACTGGGAGCGTTACATTTTTGGACCCAACAAAAACAAAAACAAGTTGTATCACAGTTCACAGCTAGATGAAACTTCTTTTAATTTTTTTTAGCATGAGTTAGGAGACATCTTAATGTTTTCCCATAGGTCAAGCTTATTTATTCCACTTTGCATATTGGTTTGGTACTTTTGCGGATGGAAACTTTTATTTGGAATTAAATTCTCTTTAATTACTTATAAATTTCTATCTTAGGCATGAAAAGGGGCAGCTGGTTGTGGGTTTGATCCCTGGAGATCGTTTTCGAAAAGTGTATGACAGATTCTCATATAAAAAAAGTCTATACAAAAATTTAATCTTTATTTTATTTGAGTTTGGATATATTCATAGTACTTGTTATATTATGTTTTTTATAATTTAAATTTATTTATTTATTATTAAATAAATTATATATATTAAGCTGTTAATTATATTTTAATTTAAAAAATATATAAAAAATAATTACTACAAGAAATTATAAATTAAAGTTTAAGAATTAAAATTGTTAATTAAATATATAAATTTAAACTTATTATATAATTATTAAAATTGTAACAGAACGGACAATCACATATTCATATCCATACCCGGTTCATCACATCTAGTAATGTGTAGGTCAAAACGAATAATACCCGTCAAAATTGAAACGGGTTTGGAGTAATATTCATACACATGTTAGGTAAAAACGAATAATACCCGTCAAAATTAAAATGGGTTTGGAGTGATACTCACGAGTACGAGTATTTTCGTCATTCGTACTCTCTTTTCGCCTAATTCACTTATACATAAAATGCTATAAAAAAAAACAACTATAGGTAAATTTTCTTAACTTTATGTAAATAAATGAAATATGATTTTTTTTTTAAATTTTAGTTCTTTAAATTTTGGCCCGTTTTGGTTCTCATGTTTTTTTATATAAAAGAGTTGACCCTATTATCATTTAGCAATAATAATAACCTAGCATGTATTTAGACACGTCATTTATGTAATTATTTTGGGATGATATGTGGGGTAACAATGTATATAAATCTTATCTAAAAAACTAAATATAATCTATGTCACAACGTTAGTAAACGGTAGTATATATTATTTTAAAAACCTTTAAAATTTATAATAACCAAAACCAACAATTTTTTTATAAGAATTAAAAAAATACATAATGTTTACAAAAAAATACATAATTTTTTGCTAGGATTAACAAACATATTGAACCATTTTATTTTTATATATTTTTTCTCGGCAGAGTTATTTATTGACAAGTGTCACATTATCACTTTCTTTACCACTGTGAGATTAAAAACACATTTTTTTTTTTAAAATTGAAAAGGCCGAACTATTAATTTTAAACAATAAAAATAATTTACCACAGATTTTATACACTAAAAAGCATAATTAACCTTTATTTTATTTTTCCTCCCTAATATTCTACTTTCAAACATATATACCCTTCTCCCCCAAAGTGACAAAGACAAAAACTACCAAATGCATTGTACAGAGAGATGATAGCATCCATGAGATTATAAAACCTATAGTATTAGCTTACGGATTTCGTAAGTTAAAAACACTATTAAATTAATATTATACAATTAATAGGTGCATGTGCATGGATTTCGTTAGAACTTGTTATATATAATAATAATCATTAAAATTTAAAGGGATGGCTTTGACTTGGTCTTTTTCAAGAGACAAGTATCTATGGCGAAAAAAGACTATAAATTACACAAGGAAACATCTAAACTATAACCACTTTGTATGAAAGGAGACGTTTTACTTGTATTAAGCAAAAGGTGATGCATTGCATATGCTACTTAGAGGGACAATTATATTATATTTTGGTATTAGAGGGGCTTCAGACTTTAGAAGGACATTTCAGCTTTTTGTTCAAGTCAAGGAAAAACAAAAGAATAAATTTTCAGGGTCAAATGTTTATATTATCAACCAATTGTACAATATTATATTATATTTTGATAAATGATTTATATGATGTTTTATAATATTGAACGTATAGCTTAGAATTTTTTTTTGGTCTTCTGTCATTTTCTTTTAATATTTATTTTTATATAGGTTTGCTAACCTACTCATCAAATTATCAGTGAGTTTTAAGAGATGATTGATAAGATGACATTTGGTTTCAGATTTTTTTTTTTTGAAAATTATTTTCATTTTTAAGTTTTTAATATTAAGAAAATATGTTTGCTTTCGTATGATATTTTCTCTTTTCAAAAAATAATGTTGGTAAATTTAATCAATTTTAGTAAATTATTATAAAATATTTATATCTGTAATTTAAAATACATTTATATATTGCTTTTATATAATTACAATATTGTTATTAAGTTTTTATGTAATGTTAGTTTTTGAAAACACTGAAAACAATTTTATTCTATTTTCTATTTTTTTAAGTGATAAAAAAAATTTTAAATAATAATCAAATATATTTTTATTACTTTTTATTTTTTCTTAAAATGAAAATAGAATATGTCCAAAACAAATACTCCTAATTTAGGATAATGCAAAATATTGCTAAAAGCAATTAGAGATGAATTTATCAAATATTTTACGATGTTCCGTTTCAAACTTTAAAACATTGTGTATAGGCTACTCCTTTTCTTTCAACAATGGCATATAATAAAAAAGAAAAAACAATGGCTTTTAAACTAAGGATTTTTTTTTGGATATAACCTATTTTTCAAACGAGTCATTGACTATTACTGCCTTCAATTTCAAGTTTAAACTCCTTTGAGGTGAAATAAAACATTAAATAATTATCTATAAACCCTATTAACCAATCATCTTAATAATTTTAATTACTAAATAAATAAATACTTTTATATTTAACACGACTAATATATATATATATATATATATATATATTATTCAATAGAGGAAATATATTTTAAGAATATGTAACATAACATTAAAACATGGCACTGTATTACATATAGGGGTCAAAGTAATGAAAAAAAATAGACAAAATACATCTAAAAAAATAATAACTTATTTATCAAAATTTTAATATAATATTTCTCAAGTTTATTAATTTTCAGATAATCGAGTGATTTCTCATTTCATTTAAAAGATATTATAAAATCTACCTGAAATTTATTGATTTTTTTAATACTATTCCAAATAATAAGAATATCGTAAACCGACCACCTCACTTGAATTAAATTTATTTTTGTGCTTGATTTAACACGCAATTTTCCCCGTCAAAAAAAAAAAAAGATAAGAAGAAGAAAACTCGCTATTTTACCTTCAAAGAAATAAACACGCTATTTTTTCTTTCAAATGCTTTTCTTTTTTTGTTTTTTTACAACACGACGACTATAAAAGAGTAGTTGCAGCCATTATAATAATATTTTAAACAACATTATTCATATACATTTTTATATACCTCTTCAGCTTTTCACACACACACACAAAAAAAAAAAAAAAAAACCTCTTCAGCTGCCCTTTTTCTATTTTTGAAAAGAAAAACTCTGTTTCCTTTCTTTCTTTAAATAAAGAAGAGTGGAAGAAAAGGATGAATAATCAATTACTAATTTAAATAAAAGAGTAATAATTTTTTGACAACCTAATCCTACATAACAAATTAGCCCACGTTTTATCGTTTTTAAAATAATAAAGTATATATCTTTAGTTCATTTTTAAACAATATCTTCCATTTAATCTTTATTCCTACTTTTCTTTATTTCACGTTACTTATTATATTTTTTATTTTTTTCTCCTTATCTCTCTTTTTCCTCCTTTTTTTTGGCATTGATCTTAATACACACCAATAATTTTACTTGTTAACGCAATCTAACTAAACACAAGACCGTATATGTTATATTTACTAGTAAACGTTTAATATATATCATAAAACTTTTTGCATGTGTATATATGTTGTGAAGTTTTTCCGTAGATTTGTATGTAGCAGAGAATTTGACTACGAAAAGGTCTAGAAAATATAACATAGTTACATCATGCACACAATGGAAAAGCAAGAAATTAAAGAAAGAACCTTCTGGCGGCATTTTATATCTTATTTCTATAAAGACACAGATTGAATATTAACCCAACATATGAAATATGAAAGAGAACAATACCCACCCTAAAGGATCTGTAGTTACACTTTTGGCCATTCAAGTCAACAATGGGAAGCTTCAAGCCTTCAACCATAATTCTAAACCGTGACTCACTCAAACAAAACGTGTTCATGTCAACCTTCTATATAAATAGTAATAAGACGCAAAAAAGAAAAAGAAATCAAACAGCAAAGTGAAATTGTCCTAAAGCAAAGGTATGGCAGACCCTCAGAAAATTCATCCTGTCCATGATGTTGAGGCACCAAACCAACCTTCTGCACCATTGGTGCCAAGGAACATGTCCAAATCTGATGCAGGTGATCCAGAGAGAGCACTGCAGCAGCAGCAACAACAACAACAAGCTCCACAAGGCACCATTCCTGTGAAGCATTCCAAGCCACCAAAGAAAAGAAGAAGCTGCTGCTG
Source organism: Psophocarpus tetragonolobus (assembly GCA_037954015.1). Taxonomy (NCBI): domain Eukaryota; kingdom Viridiplantae; phylum Streptophyta; class Magnoliopsida; order Fabales; family Fabaceae; genus Psophocarpus; species Psophocarpus tetragonolobus. Next base: position 36,428,764 of record CM075695.1, read on the forward strand.
CAGGTTTTTCTGTTGGTTAATAAGCATATTGCTGATTCTGATTGTGGCAATTGCCATCACAGTTGGGATACTATACCTTGTGTTCAGACCAAAGATTCCAAAGTACTCAGTGGATGAACTGAGAGTCACACAGTTTGATCTTGCTGACAACGACAGTTTATCAGTGACATTCAACTTGACAATCACTGCCAGAAACCCAAACAAGAAGATTGGAATATACTACAGAGGTGGCAGCCACATAACTGCTTGGTACATGGACACAAAATTATGTGAAGGTTCTTTGCCAAAATTCTACCAAGGTCATCGCAACATCACAAAACTTAGTATCCCTCTCACAGGGCAAACACAGAATGCTACTGGAATGCAAAGTACCCTTCAGCAGCAGCTGCAAGAAACGGGTAATGTGCCCCTCAATTTGAAGGTGAAGCAGCCTGTGAGGATCAAACTTGGGAAGTTGAAGCTGTTCAGAATCAACTTCAGAGTTAGGTGCAGGATTGTCGTGGACAACCTTAATGCTAATAATTCTATTAGAATTCAGAGCAGTAGTTGTAAATTCAGGTTTAGGCTGTGATTTTTATCACTGCAGCATATTCATTAGACACAGCTGGATGTGCTAATTGCTTTCTTATTACTATTTAATTTGTTTTATTTTTTTATGGTCTCTCATTGAGATTTCTTTTTAGATGGGTTTTTCTTTTCCATCACCAGATACTGTTTTTTACTTATGAGTCTGGCTTTTCAGCCACTTCTCTTACATATTTTATATACCATATATTCATATTCTATCCTCGATCACACATGCCACAATAGCTTCCAATTTTTTGGATTTTCTTTTTGTGTCTTTACATAAAATGAAAATTTTCAACTTTAATTAAAAAAAAAAATTCTCCTCCTTGGCAGAATTTTAAAAAAATAAATTAATTAACACAATTTTGCACTCTTTCTTTCAACTTTTATAACTTCTTAAGTTCTAAATCATTGTCCAGGAAATAAGAGAAGCCGCGTACTCGTTTTACTTTACCTACCAATCAAGCCACTAATACACGTTTAAATCGATGTCTATCTACAGAGATAATTTGTTAACTATTTAATCGGAAAATTAAGTGAATGAGTAATTTTAATAAAAGCATTTTTTTTTATATTGGATTACAATTATCAAAAGTACTGTTTAATTAAAGATATATTTATGTTTTATAAATTTTAACTGCATGAGTTTATTAAATTACATCAATTATCTTATCAAAATAAGCTGTTTCTATTTTTTTAAATTATTCAAACACTTAAAAAATCAAAACTCACCGAATAAACTGTAACAACTGATTTTGGGGTCAGGGTGCTTAAAATATATAACTCGATAATTAAGAAGATACTAATCACCTCGTTTCGTACACCGATTCGGACCAAACTTTATTTAATCCAAAGCCCTAAGAACACAATAACACGTTAAAAATACGAAAAGCTAAGGCTGCTAAACTTAACCAAAAGAGAGTTAACGAAAAAGACACTTCTATATCTATTCTATTATTTTATCTTATTAGAATCATATCAATGACTTATTGATGTCATTGATATAGTGATTGGGGTAGATTACCAATGCTTTTAAGAAATAATGTAAATTAAGATATATCAACAAGTAGCATTCTCTTAAAGATACGATATCAATGTAAGATTATATATATCCTTTAAGATTACTTTAGTAGCCACAAGCAACTTAGTCTGGAATTCTGGATTAATATAAAATTTATTAGCATGCTCACACTAGATCTTTCTCTTTAGAAAAAAAAAAGAAAGAAAAGAAGCTACGCTGTTTATAAGAACTAATCCATTTTCAATTCATTAGCTGGATGAATGGATCATCAACTGGTATACAATAACAAAACATATATATCGTTAATTAACGAGTTTAATTTTTGACATTTTGTTAATTTAATCTTTTTATACTATCAATAAACTAAAATACATTTTACACTTAATTTCTAAAATAATTATTAGAGAAATAACTAATTCTTAATTTACACGATATTTCACGGTTGAATAATAATTCAAAAATATTTTTCACTAAATGTTTTCTAATTATATTTTATATGAGTATTTCTCTAATTAGATTCAATAAATATAATTCTCAAAGTTAGGTTACAAATTCCAATTTAACTTTTGCTTTTAAACTCGAAAAGCAACTATTGAAGAAGTAAAAATGTGTCATTTATATTTTTTTAATAATTTTTTTTCTATAGAATTAGGCTACATTTCTTTTTGAGGTATTACAAACTTAATTTGGAGAATATATTTCAATTTCTGACTAGTTTGGTTATCCTACAAAACTTTTTGTCAATAAATACTAATTATTAATTTATAATTTTCGTTAGTGAGAAATATTTGAATGTGATCACACTTCCTCCCCTCCACTTATATTTTACATGAAACTAAATTTTCAAAAACCATAGTAGTTAATAGCAAGCAAGTGCTAACATTGCTAACATAGTGAAGATAACATTAAAAATTACAAAAACCAAATAACTCCTAATTAAATTAATTTTTTGTGATTTTTTTTCACTTTAATTCGGTTTTAAACACCCCACTTTTTTAATTTTGAAGATTACCATACTCATTTAATTGGTAAAAAATGATATACATATCAACAATCATATTGCAAGGTTTTGAAGATTACCATACTCATTTAATTGGTAAAAAGTTATATATATCAACAATCATATTGCAAGGTATTCATTGTCCAAGAGAAACATATAGTCATCTCACTCATCTGAAATATGATCTCTTTGATTACTTCATATGACAAGGGAAACTAGAAAGATCTTTCAAGCGGCCTCTCAAAGAACAGGAAGAGTGTCACCACATACAGCCAATAACCTTCAATTGGAACACCCATCGAATGTGCAGTATCTTCAGAGCCATATCTTTGGAGAAAACTGTGTTATTGCATACCACCATGCCACTTCAGAGGAAAAAATGCACAGTAAAGCATAACAAATTATTATTTAACGAGTACACACATATGGAAATGTAAAAAGATCAAATAAATTATGAAAACAGGACAAATTGACCTTAATTTAATGTCTTCAACCATTCTCTTGCATACACGTATTAACATTCTAATTCTAGCATACGGCACAGAATGCCAAGTGGTAGTACTTTCCGGCATTTATCACATCAGACCATAGCCATATTACTACTGATTAAAAACATTCTTTTGATAACTTGAAAGCACAAAAAGATTAGCACTAATTTAAAGTTTCATCGTTATTTACTTACTTTGAAGTTTCATCATTACCTTCATGAAGTAAGAATGCCATGAAGAGAACCAACAGTGCCTCGTGAACCAACGGTCCCTCGTTTTCTTCCCTGCAGCGGGATATGTAAAAAGTTAAGGTAGAAACTCAATAAGTCAAGATTAAATATGGACCTGATCTCTCTCTCTCTCTGGGGCTATAGGAAGATTAGACTCGCCTTGTCATTATTAAATAGTTCATCAGCCACAGCTTCCATTTTCTTTCGCCTTTTCTCCTCCTTCACAAGCTCAGACGTTTCATCATTCCCACAGTCAGAATCCCTGGGGAAGAAAATAAATAAATATAACATAAATATCACTAGGGGAAAAGGAATCAAAGTAAAGACTAACTAGATTCTAGTTTGAAATAACATCAGATTTAATATCATTCGTACTTGTATGGATATTTTGCAAATGGAACAAGATTGTCAAAGCTATTACCAGATTGAGTTTGTGCCTGCAATTTCATGCAAAAGATTCCTGAACAGGTTAGGCTCATGTTTCGCAAACTGACATTAATTAATCATATATGTTAAAATTTAATAATTGACATTGCATGTGTCAGAATGATGTCAAACAAAATTCAATTAAAAACGCCAGAACATGGTTGGTTTCAATTTTCTATGATATGCTCCTTGTAAGCAAGAGATATGGTACTGAAACTACATACCTTTCTGAAGCGTTTAAAATTTGGAACACTGCTGTCTGGTACAGTACTTGTGCTAGTAAATGTGTTTGTATCTCGAACAACTAGATATTGGCCGTAAACAATATCTGAATTTCCACTTTCACAATCATCAGCCTTGTCTTTCTTTACTTTGATACGATCATTATCATTCGTGAAGCTGGTAGCATGTGATCTGACAGAAGCACCGTCCAAGGACGTTTCTGTTTTTGCACAGTTAGTGTCATGTAATCTGGTTGAAACATCATCGGTGGATGATTCTATTCTCTCATGTTTTCTCTTATCCAAAGCGTTAGAATCATCATATAATTCTTCTGTTTTTTCATATTTTAAATCATTGCCATTGCTGACTGCCTCATTTGAGTGGGCTGATGTGGCTGTTTCAACTTCAGTATCTGAATCTGCTACAACCGTTTCGTCTGTAGAGCATGATGATGAAACAAGTACTGCAACAGCACATAGAAACGTGTTATAGTAACTCACTGAAGTGCGGATTTTGACACTAAGCATGATACAATGTGTATCAAAGGCACCTGCATTCAGGAAATGAAAATAGCAGAATAGAGAAAATGGGAAATGATCAGGTAAGTTTCAGAGAGCAAGCTCTCCCAAGCAAGAGAGAAATATCTCTCTGCTCCAAATATCCACTAACGGATCCCAAGGATGATCCCATCATTCTTACCAAAAGAAATATATAACTAACCACCCTCAACATAACAGAATCAGTAATTCCCTAAATACCCCTCCCAAACTAATAGACTCTAACAGCATTTCCACTAACCAAAAATACCATAGAACAATCAATCCTACCTCTTAATTTTGGGCCTCTAACTATAGACCTGAATGGGCTTATGCTTACTCCACTTGGAGGAGCAGTTTCTATCAAAGCATGAGTGTAAAATTTATGGATTTCTAGTGAAAAATATGATTGAGGAAACATTTTAAAAATTCACATGCTTCCCCTTTCAACATTGGATTCATAACTAAGTAACTAGCTGTCTCATTATTTGAAGCAATGTATTGCATAAACCATGCCAATTGTTCAATTATCCATTTATATCAGCTTACGATCCACTCCATAGCAAAAGTAATATGTGCCACTGTTGAGACAACATAAGGATTTATTTGAGATTAATATGCAGATTTTTACATCCCAACAATTAGGGATTGCATTATAGAATCTCCGTATTTAGTGAGTTCATTTATTCCCTGTAGTTAGATATTTATTTTCTGATTTGTGTCATGCTTCTTTAATAAAATGTAATTATATTAAGTGTGTGCACGTATTCAGTGCTAAGGTGATCAAAATATTCAGATATTTAGACTGTTCTTAAGTTTGAACTGCCCTTTTCATTCATACAAATGTGATCATTTTTGTTACTTGGGTTAATGAAAGGAGATCTTGATTAAGAAAAAACCTAGCATAGAAGCTACAACTGAGAAGATGCAAATTAAAACTTCTAAATCAGGGCTGATGGTTCTGAACTGCTATGTGCCTAGGTCAGGGTTATTGGCAATTTCTTGAAAAGTTGGCGATGCCATGTGTTATTTTCTACCCCTACCCCTCTTTCTGAGACAGTAAGACCCAACTCACTTATTATAAAATCATGAAGAAGCGAGCTCAAAACTAAACAGAATCAGATTTATTCATCATTAGTTTGATAATATAGAAATTGCACATTTGACAATAATACAATAAATAAAAGGAAGTTACTGATTGTCCACTGCAAACAAGAAGTATTGGACAGCACAAATATTTTATATATTACTTGAGAAGAACACTTACTGCATGGAGATTTCAAAATGGACAGATCTAACTGTCCACTGAAAGCTGCACATATTACATCCATCTCATCCACTCTAAGCAAGGAATTTAGTTTATTAAAGATATTAGATTTGCATGCTGGCCCTCCTGGGATGACACAAACCACACGATTATCGTCTCCAAAATAACCCTACAAGAAATAAATGAGAATTACTTTACTGTTTCACTGAAGTACATAAGTAAAGATAATCTGCCCCAGAATATGTCTAATGTCTAAAATATAGAAATCAAAGGTATCAACTGAGAACTTGGATGTGTTTTGCTATTCAATGATGATTGTCTTTCTAACTCCGGGTAGTACTAGAAAGGGCAAGAGAGTCACAACAACAATAGCCTTATTTCACTAGTTGAAGTCAACTACATAGATTACACATTGTCATTGGACTAAACTATGTCCTTTTTGGTTTCCTTCAACCTCTATTCATGGTTAAAATCATACACTACTGTCCTCAATAGTGGCAAAAATAGCCTTTTTTTATATGCCTAAACCACCTTAACCATCTTTACTTGGATACTTGTCATACTAATACATCTTTATATACAATCATCCCCCCACATCCTGTCTTTTCTTGTGTAGTCATACATTCATCTTAACATTCTTATTTCTACTCCCACTATTTTCCATTCACTGTCCTTTTTAAAGCCCAAAATTCACTACATTGAACATAGCTTGTTGTCTTATTATACCATAAAGATTCCCTTCGAGCTTGATAGGTAATGTGCACTCCCAAATAACCGTTGATGTATTTCTCCATTTTAACCACCTACAGTATATCCTATGTGCGACATGTTCATTAATTTCCCAATCATTTTGTATATTGAACCAATATACCTTAACTTAGAGTCCTGTAATATGACACCTTCAATTTTTACCTCTAAGTTAATTTCCTCTCATTCGTCACTAAAATTGCGAGCCATGTACTTTATCTTATTCGCAATCAAGCAAAAATCCTTTGATTCTATCATGTCCCTAAAGCTCAAAACTATTGATAATATCTTCCCTTAATTCTATAACCAAAACTATATCATTCAGAAAAAAATAATTCATGAATGGAAAAGAAAGAATTGAAATACATACTTGGCTATTTGAACAAAAATCTTCCGAGGAAGTAACTTTTGCACCAGCCACTTCCAATAAAAATTTTAGCTGATCCCCAAATTTATACTGCAGCAGGAAAAAGAATTAAGAATATTGTCAAGATGAGCTATATTTCAAAAGTACCAACATGTTTCCATCTTATAGTTTAAAAACAAAAAAGCCTGCACGTCTCTTCCTGCATATTTACATGTGCACATTTAAAATAAAATAAAAAATCCAACAATAAAGTACAGAAAATGTACCACCAATCCACCATATTCTTTAAAAATGGAAATCTGAATTACATCAAAATATTCAAAACAGGCTAGTACTATAATGCTAAAGTTGGGTTTCAGAGTGAGTGTAAAAATAAAAGACTTGGGGTAACAAAATACCAGATGTTCAGATTCCAATAAAAACGTGTATCCTTTCAAGCAATCTTCACGTGTTCTGGGGTCAGCAATTTTAATAGATTCTCCACCTGCTGACACTGTTGGAACATATCTGCTTGAGAAGGAAGGAGGGGGTAGAGAAGAAAAGAAGACAAAAAAAAGCTTCTTTAGTTAGCCTAACTGGTGTGAGGGTCACGGAATACAAAACTAGCACAACCAAACTCCAAAGTCAAAGCAGTACTTACAAATGACAGCTAGGAAAGTCAGTGCTAATGTTCTTTTCTGAAAATAACTAGACAGGGAAAGGAACAAACAGTCACAAGTTAAACTTAAATCCTTCAATTTAAAACTCACTTCTAGACTATAAATTGGATAATATGTTTATGCTTGATTTTTTGTTATGATAAATGAATTTTATCACTTCTACCTTAAACAACAATTAGTAGCATTATCATTGGTCAAGAATCAGGACTCCAAATACAAATTCTGGCATCAATTCAGGGTCTATGCTGCTAGCAAACACAAAATAACTGGAGAACATTTAAAATGTCATAGACTCATATTGCATTACTTTAATCATGACATCATGAGACTTCAAGAACATGATCCGCAAGCTACATAAAAACTTATGATTATGGTTGTAACTTAATTCTGAATTGATTCTTAGCAAGCTATTCCTACAATTTGAGAAGGTTGCAAATACCTAAATATATTATTATTGTGTGCAACAAGAAACTTCCAGCATTCTATCCATAGATCAACTCTCTTCTTACACAACCTATTCTATTATAAAATAATGCTATATCACTTGAATATAGAAAAAGCTTGAGTTTACTTTCACTCAGCTTAGAACCTCTTATTAATAGAGATGAACAACAGTACAAAAATCAGAATAATAAGCTCAACTACCACCTACCTCTGACATACAACCATAAATGAAAGAAAATACACTTCAACTAACAACTAACACCAAATACAATATTATATTTAACACTTCCCCCTCAAGCTGAAGCGTATAAATCATATGTTCCAAGCTTGGAAATCAAGTTTTCAATCTAAGGACCCTTTAAGAGTTTGGTTAATAAATCTGCTAACTGATCATATTAACTAACAAATTCGATTCTAATTTCCTTGGACAACACCTTTTCTCTTACAAAGTGAGAATCAATTTTAATGTGCTTAGTCCTTTCAATTCTTGTATGAATTGTTTAACCCACACCAACTCACATGTAGCTAGGGCCATAGACAACAGACCTTGGCCTGAAGCCTTCTTTATATATCTGAGAATACGCCTTACTCCATTCCAATGTTTAACACAAGGTGTATTCATAAACTGACTTACAACTCCAACTGCAAAGGAAATATCTGGCCTCATAATAGTGAGATATATGAGCTTCCCAACTAGTCTTCTATACCTTTCAGGATCGGAGTATAAGTCTCCCAAATCAACCACTAACTTCTTGTATGGATGGATCCATAGGATTGTTAATTGGCTTACAATTAAACATTTTGGTTTCCTTCAGAAGATCCAAGACATACTTTCTCTGGAAAACTACAATGCCTTCTTTGGATTGAGCTACTTTTATTCCAAGAAAATATTCCAGATGGTCGAGATCTTTTGTTTGAAAGTGATTGCATAAATGTTGCTTTAGTTGAGATATTGTGACTTCATCATTCCCTGTAATGACAATGTTATCAACATAAACACCAAATAAACACATTTGCCACAAGATTTATGATAGTAGAAGACAGAGTAATCTGCTTCACTCCTTTTCATCCCAAAACCTTGGACAATATTGCTGAATTTTCCAAACCAAGCCCTTGGACAATGTTTAAGACCATAGAGAGATCGTCGGAGTTTACATACTAGACTGAACTCCCCCTGAGCAACAAAACCAGAAAGTTGCTCCATGTAAATCTCCTTATCTAACTCACCATGAAGGAATGCATTTTTAACATCCATATGATATAGCAGTCAATGGCGAATAGCTGTCATGGCAAGAAGAAGACGAATGGTAGTGATCTTGGTCACCGGTAAGAAAGTATCTCCATAATCAAATCCATAAATCTGAGTGTAACCTTTGGCTACCAAACGAGCTTTAAGGCGTTCAATTTCACCATTTGGACCAACTTTAATAGCACAGATTCATCTACATCCAACAGTTTTCTTCCCAGAAGGAAGATGAACCAACTCCCATGTACCATTGTGATCAAGGGCTTGCATTTCATCAATCATGGTTTGTCGCCAATGGCGAATAAATTCAAGTGCTTCACAAATATTTTTGGGAATAATGATAGACGATAAGGAATTTATAAAAGAATAATAAGAAGGAGACAAACAATGATAACTCAAAAAATTGTAAATAGGATGTGGGTTCTGAGAAGAGCGTATACCTTTGCATATATCTTTGCGAAGGGCAATAGGCCAACTGGAGTTGTCATCGGCCATAGAAGGAGAATTAGGAGCCATGGTACAAGGAGCAAATGGAGAGGGACATGAGCCACGAGAGAACGATGCAGCTCGCTTCAGGTGTCATGCCATGAGTAGTAGCAGAGGGTGGATGATCGGTTTCAATGAAGTTAGGAGTTGGACAAATATTGGTATGGTCAGATTGAGAAGAGATGTCTGGAAAGATAACAATTTTTGGACTAGAGGTGGAAGTGGGCAGGATCTCTTGGATGGAAATAGAGTCGGGTGTGGAGGATGCGTAGAAGGGAGAATCTTCAAAGAAGGTAACATTAGCAAACATGTAATACCTCTTACTATTAGGAGAATAACATTTGTACCCTTTTTGAAGACGGAAGTATCCCAGGAAAACACACTTGATAGACTTAGCTAACAATTTATCGATACCAGGAGACATATCATGAGCAAAACACGTACAACCAAATATACGAGGTGATACATGATATAGAGGTTCATTTGGAAAGAGGATGGTATGAGGAATTTTATTATCAAGAGAGGAACAGGACGTCCTATTGATAAAATAACGGGCAGAAAGAATTGCATCTCCCCAATGATGTAATAGAACTTTTGCATTAATCATTAAGGAGCAAACTGTTTCAACAAGGTGGTGATTCTTCCTCTCTGCTATCCCATTCTGTTAAGGAGTGTGGGGACAAGTGGACTGGTGTAATATGCCTTGAGAGGACAAAAATGAAAAGAGTTAAGAGGAAAAATACTCTTTCGCATTATCACTTCCAAAAACTTTAATTGCTTTTCCAAACTGATTTTTTATTTCATGAAGAAGGACACAAATATGGACAAAAGTTCAGACCTTTCTTTCATTAAATAAAGTCACGTACAACGAGAATATTCATTAATGAAAGTGACAAAATATCTAAATCCAAAAGAAGTAATCTGACTCGGACCCCAAATATCTGAATAAATAGTAGAGAAGGCTGAATTACTTCTTGGTTTATCTTGACTAGAAAAGGAAGATCGAACATATTTGCCTAATTGACAAGCTTCACATTCTAAATTTTGGATTTTCTTGATGCTAGGAGCCATTATCTTTAATTTGGCTACACTTAGGTGTCCAAAATGATCATGTAACAGATTAGGAGAAATAGATGTAAGACAAGACACTGAGGAGCTAGATTCCAGTTAATAGAGGCCTCGTGATTCATGTCCTACGCCAAGCTGTCGGCCCGTACCATGTTCTTGAATGACAAATGAATCAGAATTTGTAACTGAACAATTTAAGGATTTAGTTAACTGACTTAAAGAAAGTAAATTAGGACAAGAAGGAATGTACAAAACAGAAGTTAAATTTAAGGAGGGAGAAATAGACATTAAACTCACTCCTTGAGCTGAAACCTTTGACCTATTGGCTAATATGACAAGATGGGGAAATTTGGGAGGTGACAAAGATGAAAACAAGGAGTTATTACCAGAGATATGGTCTGAAGCACCAAAGTCAACAATCCATGGATTTTGACCTTCCACATATTGAGAAATGCAGGCCGTTAAGACATTAGGTCCAGAAGAAGGCCTAACTAGGCTATTCGACTTCATCCTCAAATACTTTTGGTATCCTTGATACTCTTCTTCAGATAGTTTCCTCTCTTCAGGTGTCTCAGACTTTGATACATGAGCAGACTTGTCTGGAAAATCATGCAGGGAGTAACATGTTTCATGAGTATAACCCATCCTTTTGCAATGAGTACATTGAAGACGATTACCTCTTCCACCACGTCTTCTATTTCCTCTTCCTCCTTTCCCTCTAGAAGATATCATAACAGAAGATTCCATATTATTTTCAAGAGAGGTACTCTCATTGTTTATTGTAGGAACACGGAAGAGACATGTAGTTAAGCTAATATGTTGTCCTGTCAGAACTTGATCATGCCAAAACTTGATCACGGATGTGAGTGAATGTTAAGTTCATACCACAAAGAATCATAACCATATAGAGATTATCAAGTTATTTCCTTATTTTTTCTATAGAGTCAACTTCTAGGAAAAACTTCAACTCTTCTGCAACAGCCTGAGTTTCAGAAACATAAGAACCATATCTGAATCATTTTGCTTTAGAGGGCTACCTTTTGAACACAATCAAACAAGCGTTGGATGTCATTAGAGTAGATATCTTGGGCTTTCTTCCAGAACGAATAACAGGTTTTGAATGCTCTGAGGTTCCTCAATATTTTAGATTCCACTGACTGCCATAGAAGAGCACAAAGTTGAAAGTCTAGTTTCTTCCACTTAGCTTCTTGTTCAATTGATCTCTCAATATCTACCTTTTCTAGATGCTCACGGTGTCCTTGTCCAAGGAACCAGAGTTCCACAGAATCAGCCCAAGATAAATAATTTTTACCATTGAGCTTTTCTATCAGATAATGGCAGTTCCAGAAATAGGAAAAATAGGACCAGAGCTGACTAAGATAGAAGAGAACATTTTCAGGTCTGAAAAAATGGGAAGAAAGGAGACCCTAGAGAGAGATTTAAGTTAACTCTAAGGAAACTTGCTCAAACTGACACACAAAGGCCAGCAATGGCACGAGACGGCTCCGACAACCCAAACGACGTCGGAACGATGATGAACGAAGCACGTTTCGCTGACGTGTGGAGCTCACGCGTCCACTGTTTGGCTGGACGTGTGATGGCACGTGAGACGGCGACTGGAAGAGTGATTACTGGGGTTAGACTACGTACGTTGAGGCGCACCTGATTCTGGGCTCACTGGAGAAAACGGTCACCAGAGATGGCGGACAGCCAGCAGACGGCGGTGACAATGGCGGATAACCAACTGTGACTCTATACTTAAAGAGCAGGGTCGTTCCCGCTCTGATACCAACTTGAATATAGAAAAAGCTTGAGTGCACTTTCACTCAGCTTAGAACCTCTTATTAATAGAGATGAACAATAGTACAAAAATCAGAGTAGTGAGCTCAACTGCTACCTACCTTTGACATACAACCATAAATGAAAGAAAATACACTTCAACTAACAACTAACACCAAATACAATATTATATTTAACATATCAATCATAAAAGATTTATTTCAGATGTTAAAAGATAATTGAACAAATAGGCAAAAAATACAAATATGACAAGCATGTAAGCAACTAACTTTCATGTCATCACACTATGAACACGAGTGATCATTTCACTGTAACAAATATTATAATGAATAGTCACGAATCAATGCATAAAATTAAATGCTTCTACCTCAAGCCAATTTTTTAGAACACAAGATTTTTTGGCCATAACAGCTTCAATGAGATCCTTTTTCAATGGCATGAGTTGGTCTACCAGTACATGTGTGCACCCTTCACCTAAGGTATGAGTAATACTAGCACCTACATTGCAAGAATAAGTAGGTCAGCATTCACATGAAGAGTCGAAGACAAGGTCTAGAGCTTTAAGCAAAATAGTTTTTCCAGTTTAAAGAGGAAAGCACAGTAAATTTATAGCTCATGTTATGAAATGGCATAAGATTTTCTTGAACAAAATGAGTCTAATACAGCCTCCGTAGCAAGATGAAGATTTTTCTGAATATCTTATAATTTACATTTACATAGTTACTAAGTCATCATCTAAGATATGCAAACTACACTTACTTACCAATACATTTATCAGTTTTTCACAATTATTACTAATGTTTGTTGAAAGTTGAAATTACTAAAATTTAAGCATTTCATAATGTCAAGACTGCACAACTAGCATTAGCATGGGATAAAAGGCACATTCATATTACCCTTTCAAAACCAACAATACAAATTTCCACCAGCCAAATGTTTTTTTCTTTACTAATTTTAAGCAAATTTGATATCATCTGCAAGTAACTATGTATATTAAAGCAATTACACAGCATTTATTCATGAATTATAAGAACTGAAGAACTTTAACAATTTTTTTCTACACTGACCAATTGATGAAATTTTCTCTTCAAGAGATTGATCCACTTTATTTAAGGAACAGATGAAAAAAACGAGGGGTACATGGCAAAACCTGTCAGATTAAATTTGAAAGCATTTTAGCAGACATAAGTAGAAGACAGACAAATGTAATGATATTGCATGTACCTATATAAACCCAAGTTTAAAAAGTACTGCAACCATATTTTCTAAAAGTTAAAAGTGAATATCACAAGGAGGAATAGAAGCACACTGGGGGAGATAGTTAACATACTTGTAGGTAGCAGTACCAGTGCCAAAAGAAACAAGGTCACCATCCTCTAATGTTATTTCTTTGTTTGGTAGCTCATGAACTTTTTTCTTAGTCCCAACATTATTGCTAATAAAAGTTCCATACTTGGAGCAATCTCTAATATGTATACCGGATGACAAATGAGAACATTCATTTGGTAAAGAATTTCCAAGGTTCATTGTGTTAACAACTATTTCTGCATGAACCCGAGAAACCCCTTTGTCTTTAGTGATTATCACATCACAACCTGTAAGTTAGTAGATGTTATAAACCATAATGATACCAAAAAAACCAATAATAAGTAATGATTATTATAGGACAGAACTTTAAAAATGTGAACAAAAAAAAAAGCAAGCAGCCAATTGACATAACCATCTATTCTGAACAGCCCACCAGAATTTCACTTTGCTCTACAGGGGGGAAATAGTTTTAGATTTAGGCAAAATAGTTTTAGATTTAAAATTTATTTTATTTTATTTGCTTTTATTTTTGGTTACTGAGTTTTAGTCCGTAAAGAGGAGGAGAGGAAGAGCTCTAGAAGGACATTAGAGGAAGTTGTCAAGAGGGACCTCATGGTAAATGCATATCAGAAACCTTGGTTTTAATGAGCCAAATGACATCATGTGATCATGGTAAACCCATCTCTGAAACCTTTGCCACTCCCGTTATTCTAAACAAATTGTAAATTCAGCACAAGGTTGGGTTTGGATTAACTAATTTTGAAAACTAAATAACTTTTTTTTTGTAGCATCAAGGTTTTGGCGTTTAGGTTTAAAACAAAAGCGATCGTTTATAAAAAGTAATCCAAAACAAACATACAGATATCCGCCCCACATGCCCTAAAGGGTTCTGCGTGAGGTTGCATACTAGAGGTCCTAACAGGATAATTTTTTGTTGCTGTTGTGTGTAACTGTATATTAGAGATAAAATTCATTCACGGGCTTCAACTTCACATCTTAATCCCTTCTGCCAAATCAATACTGATAAAAACACTCACAGCCAATTTCTACATTTTCACTCTGATAGGCAAGGCAATGCAAAATACCATCAAAGAGTTCCCTGTTGATGTCTTCTTACTCTTAGCAATGAAAATCAATCAAAACACTTCAGACACAGCGTCTGCGTCTAGATAATCGTTTAATCGTCACATATATGCATAAGACCATAAGCCTTCAAATTTGAAAAGTTATTAGAAGGAACCACGAATTACAGTACCTTTTCGACCAACTTTGTAAGTTCCAGTTTTGAAAATGTAGTATTTATCTTCACCTGCAACACAATTTTTCAAAAATAAATGAAACTTTTGGTACTCCAATAGTATGTCAAGTGTTAACAGACACGGAACTATAATCCTACAAAAAGAATAGAAACATAAATAACAGTCTCTTCTAAGAACTACATTCATTCGTTGAACAGTATGGGAACCTGAAAGAGGATCGACGGGGAAGAGTCCCCACACCATGATTTTTTCTTTTTTGTAAACCAGAAAATCTGAACCAGCACTAAACGGAAAAGGGGGAAAAGAAAGAATTGAAAAGGAACAATTTAAGGTTGCAACAAAACGACAACCCCTTTGTTGGCCATCCAATACGGCATAAGTTCAATCAAGTTTACAAATAAAACGACATGCTTCTTTATGATTCCACTTATCGACTAGTGTGGATATTGCATTTTTTTATGTTTTTTATTGGCAAAAGGGTTCGGCATCACTCATGCTAAAAAAGGTTTATACAAGCAACAAATAAAAGGATGATAAATTAATATGTTGATTGAATTAGGTAATTGGATTACCTAATCTGACCAACTAACACAAATCTAATAGGGGTTTTTTTTTCGAGTTTTAAACTAACGCAAATATATATGGTTTTTTTTGGTAAAACTAGACCTAATTTAATAATTTATGAGTTAGGTAATGAATTTAGAATTTTCAAGTCAAAATTCAAGCCTACTCAATAAATAATAATAATAATGATTAAAAATACAAAATTAGATGAGATCTAATAGGTGTTTATTTTATTTTTTTTACTTTTAGTTTCGACTACTATTATTTTTTGAATTCATATTAATATATTTTATACTAAGTATGTTTTATGACTTGAATTTTGAGAACTTTATTCATTTATTGATTTTAATTTTTTTGTTTAATATTTTAATTATAATTATAATTTTCTATTTATGTTTACTTTACCACAACTACATTTTCTGTTTTACATAAATTATTTTAAAAAATATAAAATATTTTAACTTTTAAATTTTAAAATATATTTTTTAAATTATTTGACTCAATTGAACAACCTAACTCAAACCATTTGTGTGAAAATTAAGTTTAGAGTAAAAATTGTATACCCAACTTGATTCAAGCAATTTTAATTAGGTTGAGTGATGGACTTCACCAAACTTGACCTATGTACAAATCTAATTTTACTAGTATAATAACCTGTGCAAGGAAATATATAAAAAAATATTTCAAATATAATAAATTAAGAGAAATTCATTACATAAAAATATTAATGATGATAATATTTTAAATTTAAATTATATTCTAATGTATCATATATTATATTTAATTTTAAATTATAATATTAAATAGAATAATTTAACACAGTAATATAAATATAGCAATATTATAAACTGTATATATAAGTTATATATTTAAATCCAATAAACACCTAAAATTGTTTAATTAACTATCAATAGATTCAAGAGATAAATCTCAATCCTAAAACAAAATAGTTTACTCCCACCACCTAGTCATGAAAACTAAAATAATAAAATTAAAGAACATCAAATAAGAATTTGAAAAGGAGAGAAAATGAGAAGTTTTAAACCTAGATTGTGGATAACAAAATGTTCTCAATTGTAATCTCTAACAAATTTATTTCTATTTATACTAACGGTCTCCACGAGAGTTTAGTTTGAAAAATAAACTAATTAATACCCGTAACCATTAATATTTTTTTTTTGTTAAGCCAAAAAAATTAAATTTATGACCATTAGTTAAAAATGAAATACTTAACATAGTTTAAAAATTAAAACTAATGACCATTAATTAAATTAAGACTTAAAAATAGTTAAAAATGCAATACATAAAATATGAGTGAAGCATCAAATGGTCCTTAAATATTTTGCACGCTATTAATTGGGTCCTTGAAAAATTTTTTTGTGCATCTGAGTCTTGATGTTTGAAAATGCTTACATCATATTTTTTACGTCCATGACACCGTCAAGGGTTAGCACGATCAACCTTCAAATGTCACATTGGTAGGTCCCTACACTATAGTTGACCCTCCAAATCACCTCCACATAAACATGTGGCAATAATGATGTGGCAAAGCCTAAGCAGCTAAATCCTTAAAAGTTTGGGGTTCTTACAACTAGGTCCTTTAAATATTTTTTTAGTCATTTAGGTTCCTAAAAGTTTAGGGTATTTACAATTGGGTCCTTGAAAAATTTTTTTTTAGGCATCTAAGTCCTTAATGTTTAAAAATGCATGCATCTATATCCTTCCGTCCATGATGTCATTTATAGTTAATGCATAGTCAACTATTAAGGGTTTACGTGACAGGTCTCTCTCACATTACGTGTAATGACAGTTCACATCATTCATATTACACATATAAGAAGAACAATATTTGTGGTAGCTTTTAGCCATTAAAAATAATAAAATTAAAATCAACAAAACCACTTAATCTCTTTCCCATTCTCCATCACAAACAACCCAGACTCAAAAATCAATTTTCTTGATTTGCATTTGTTTTGTTATTTCATAAATTTATTAATAAACCTCATTAAAAATATGTCTATTTCCACTTAAATATCACTTTCCAACATGGACCAGATAGTGTTTTATATGTTGGTTCTACTTCCAACTCTGATGTCGTTAACACCCTATGTTCACAAAGTGAAGTTCAAACATGATAAGTTGATATATTTTTATCAACAACACAAAAATAGGAAACATTTCACATTTGATTTACATTAAATTGTTAGAGAAATGTAAGTTCCAATGAAATCTTATTAGCAAAAACAAAAATAAACATTGCAAACTACAAAGTATTCCACAAATGTATCTTATCAGCCACAAAAGTATAAAATCATAAAAAAAGTGAGTCTTTAAGTTTCTTGAATCCAGAAACCATTGTATTTAATTGGCCCAAGGATTCCTATTTCCATCATTTCTTAGTGTCCAGTCTTCGAGTTCCAACCATAATTGAATGGTACACTGGAATATCATGTGTTTGTGGAGAGTGCAATGTCATACCTTATCGGGTTTATATACATCAATTTGTCATCTTGCAACCCTTCACTCCTCCGGCCACCGCAACCCTCCCCATGTCCTCCACCAAATCTTGCAACTTCTATTGTCGCAGCTTAGCCGACGACGCTTAGCTCAACCTTTCCTTGTTTTCCTTTCACACCATAGAAGGCACGTTTAACAGGCCCTTAGTTTTCCAAATCTCAGCGATGAGGTTGGAGCAAAAGAGGGATTCGACATTGAGATTGCCGACGATGGAGATTCGTTGCTCATCGGCGTGTAGTGACGACTTCAACACAAGGAGATATGAGACTCACATAACTACTTCCACCACCAGCTTTTCTTCTTCCCTTTGGTGCTTGCGATCATCGGCACAATTTTTAGGGTTAATGTGTGAGATTGAGATTTTAGGGTTTCAAGATAAATTATTTGGGGCTAGATGTCCACAAATATGGTAGTCAAGATAAGGGACCTGGTTAGGTTGTTAATGAAATATAAGAAAAAAGAGAGTTGATGTAGCCAGATACAACCCAAAAAGGTACTGTTAATGAAGTAACAAAGCAAATACAAATCAAGAAAATTGATTTTTGAGTCTGAGTTGCTTGTGGTGGAGAATAGGAAAGGGTACAGTGATTTTGTTGATTTTAATTTTATTATTTTCAATGCTAAAAGCTACCACAAATATTGTTCTTCTTACATGTGATGTGGACTGTCACATAATGTGAGAGAGACATGTCACATAAGTCCTTAATAGCTGACTGTGCATTAACTATAAATGATGTCATGAATAGAAAGACCTGGATTCTAAAAAAATCTTTCAATGACCCAATTGCAAGCGCCCGAAACTTTCAAGAATCCAGTTGCATGGGTTTTGCCACGTCATTATTGTCACGTATTTATGTGAAGGTGATTTGGAGGATCAACTAAAGTGTGAGGATCTATCAGCGTGGCATTTGAAGGCTGACTGGGTTAACCATTAACGACGTCATGGACGGAAGGACTACAATGAAAATATTTTCAAACATTAGAGACCTAAATGCAAAAAAAATAAATTTCAATGATCCAATTGATAATGCCTCCAACATTAAAAGACCTGTTTGGTGTTTCATTCCATAAAATACTAAATAGTTTTAGTTACAATAGATATTAATATTATTTATTGGAAATAACATCTTACTCAACACCATTAATTGTTTGTTACTTACAATTCCTTATATTGAAATTTTTATACTAAATATAATTCAATAATAACATCATAAATTACCACAAAGCACTTGAGTCAATTGGCACAAGGTAACTTAACTAATGGCCTCAAATTTAAATTCATACTCTAAAGAAAAATATTTGTTGCTCACGATGATCCCAAGGTTCAACTATGATTGTCTTTGGTTTAAGATATATGTAATCAAACAAATAAATATCATTATAAATTAAAAAAAAATTAGTTAGTATAAATATTACAAATATTATTTACAAAAAATCATGCTCAAAACAATTATTTTACATAATTTAATTAATTACTTTGTAATTTCTTTTAAAATATTCAAACTAAAAACTATAAATCTAATTAGTATCTCAAACTAAAATAATTTAATTATATAGGATTATCTTATAATTTCTCCAGAAATTATATTTTCTAATGAATAATTTATTTTTTATCTAAATATTTATAAAAAAATTATTTTACTAATATTATAAATTTTTTTTGTCACTAAAAAATTATTATAAATATCATTTTATCGAATGTGCACAACAAATTTACGAATCCGTGGGTGTCTGTCTGGTTCATATTAGTAGCGTTGAGTGTATAATTATATATAGGTTCTTTTCGTGCAGTTATTGGGTTGGGTTTAAACTTGGATAGTTGGAAGTACTGTCCTAAAGACCTAAACTACTAACATAGGGACAACCTACTTTCTATTGCAAAGAACCAACCAATAGCACATGCCCCTAACATGCAATAAATTCAACCACCTTCAGTCACTCCCCTCTAAATAATCAATCTCCTTCCCACCCATAAATACTAAATATTCCAAACTGAAATTTACCAAGTATCTTTCCATTTTTTGGCATTCCATGATTATTTTCTTCATATATATTTTTTTAAAATATATAAATAAAACTCCAAATAATTTTTTAAAATAACGTAGACCTTTTTATTAAAAAGTCTCATTTTTTTTTAAAACTATATAAGAAAGCTTTTACATATTAATTAAAAATATCTTTAAAAAATTATGAAATTTAAAAAAAAAACTTATAAAATTTTTTTGGACTTCTTTATATATATATATATATATATATATATATATATATATATATTATTTTTCTTCTTCTCTATAAATGCTTCTATCAAAACTTATTCAAACATACTTTTTTTCTTTTTCCTTTTTTAGCCGGTGAGAAATTAATGATGTATTTACATATATGCAAGTGATTGAAATATATATTGGTATAAATTATACAAATGTTTACATTACTGAAAATATAATATATACATGGCATATAATTTATGTATAATTTTAAATCTTAAATTAAAACATATTTAAAAGCAGATAATTGTAACAATACATGTAAGTGAAAATTATTATAAGATTTGAAACTTAAAGGCCAGTTAGTGCTTACATATTTATCATTAGAAAATTAATTCTTGCTCTTCTAAATAAAATACGCTTTTTTCTAATAAAAATCTATGGCTAAGATTAATTTCGGTACACATTTCAATCATATTTCATGACTTCAAATTGATTTTATTACAGATAATTGTACACATTTCAATCTTATTTAGTTCTAGTCATGATTCATGAACATAGATGTAAACTAATTGTAGTTAACTAGTTTTATTTAATATTAAAAATATTATTTTAATATAGATTTCATAAAATATATTTTTTTAAAATAATAAGAATTACTTATACAAACATGAGCTTAAAAAAAAATCTATACTAACACTATTTTAAAGTTAAATAATAATTCATATATTAAACAAGTATCGAATTAACTCAAAATTTGGTGAGGTGAAGCCCTAATATGCATAAATGATACCCCTTTAGTCCAGACATCACTATTATTTATTTCATATTTGTACTTGCAGAAAATCTTAAAATGGATATTATTTTGTCAGAACATTGATATAAAAGTAAGATGTAAATCAAATATGTTTTGTTGAGTTGTCCGGTGACATGTGAATGGACAACACTATTATTGATGATAAATATTGAAATTCACTCATTAAAAAACACGCAAGTACAGAAACAAAATCAAATCTGGTGACGATTGACAAGTTAATTCCACCTTGTGTGACACCTGTAAATCATAATCCTTACTCAAACTCAAACTCAAACTCAAACTAAAAAAGAAAACAACCAAAACCTTAAAACTGCAGGGTTGAAACAAACTTGACTCTATATGCGACTAGGTGTAGGTGACAGTGGCACGACCAAGGACCCCATAGCCTGCGCATCCATCCTCAGCAAGTGCTTCTGAATCTTCCCCGTCGATGTCTTGGGCAGCGCCTCCTTAAACACCACCGTTTTGGGCACCATGAAGTGCGGCAATCTCTCTCTGCAAAACTCCACCACCTCCCCCACCGACGGCGGCGTGACCAGCCCCTCCTTGAGCCTCACAAAAGCGCAGGGAGTCTCCCCCCAAAACTCGTCGGGGCGCGCCACCACCGCCACCTCGTTGACAGCCGGGTGAGCATACAACACGGCCTCAACCTCCACGCTGCTCAAATTCTCACCCCCACTTATTATGACATCCTTGGACCGATCCTTTATTTCAAGATACCCATCTGCATGCATAACCCCCACATCGCCTGTGTACAACCAACCATTGTTTCTGATGCAGCTTTTGGTAGCTTGTTCGTCTTTCAAGTAACCCAACATGACGCAGGGCCCACGAAGAACTATCTCACCGGAGGTGACGCCGTCGCGGTTGACGCTAAGTCCGGTGGTCGGATGGACGACGTCGACCTCCGTCATGGAGAGCGTCCTGACCCCCTGTCTAGACAGCAACCTGGCCCGGTGGGTGGGCGGGAAGCGATCCCAGTGTGGCTTCCAGGCGCAGGAGACGACGACTCCCAAGGTCTCGGTCATGCCGTAGCCGTGAGTGACCTTGAAGCCTAACTGCTCGGCGAGTGTGAGGAGCGGCGGGGGAGGAGGGGAGCCTCCGGTGAGGAGGTGAACTGGGTTGTTGAGCGGTGGGGTGGGCGTAGTTGTTAAGAGCATGTTGAGAAGGACGGGGGCGGCGCACATGTGTGTTACGTTGTGCATTTGGATCAAACGGTTGATTGTAGGGGCGTTGATGCGACGTGTGCAGATGTTAGTGCCGCCTGCGGCTGCAATGGCCCAGGGGAAGGTCCAGCCGTTAGAGTGGAAGATGGGGAGGGTCCATAAGTATACGGGTTGTTTTGGCACGGACCAGTCGATGAGAGAGTCTAGCGCCATTATGAAGCCTGAGCGGTGGGAGTGTACTACTCCCTTTGGAGAGGACGTGGTACCGGAAGTGTAGTTTAAGGTTATTGGGTCCCACTCCGAGTTGGGCCTGGCCCACTGGAAGTTTGGGTCGCCTTTTTGTATGAGCCCCTCGTAAGTGTCGATGACGGGAGCAGGTGTGGGGTGTGCGAGTGCATCGTCATCGTCATCGTCATCGTCATCGTCATCGGTTATAAGGACGAGGGAAGGAGGCGTGGTGGTTTCAGTGAAATTGGCGAGGGCTGTTAGGGCTAGCGGGAGGCAGTGTGAGTGGACGAAGAGGAGCTTTGATTGGCTGTGGCCCAGGAGTACCGTAAGCGTGTGGTGGTCGAGACGGATGTTGAGGTTGTTGAGAATGGCTCCACACATTGGAATGGCGAATTGAAGTTCATACATTGAAGGAGTGTTGGGACAGAGAACAGAGATGACTTGGCCACCTCCTAGACCGAGAGAACTTAGGGAGGACGCTACTTGGAGGCATCTACGCTGGGTTTGGGACCAGGTGAAGCAAATGTTGTTCTTGTAGAGAATAGACTTTGAGTCACCGTACACAATAGCTGCTCTTTCCAAGAACGTGAGGGGTGTCAGGGGTGCTGTGTTTCCAGGGTTTCTGCCAAGGTATTCCATGGATGCTCACTCTACTCTCAATGCCAATGCAGTGCTCGACATCTTCTTAAATACTAAGGGGATCCTTTCATGCAATAAATTCCGCTGTCAGAGGCCTTGGGTAGGGTCCTCCCTCAAACTTAATTCACTACCACTTCCACTTGTTGCCCTTCACACTTCTCATTCACTGCCATTGCCTTTAACATTTCCTTCAACCATTCAAACTCTCTATGTTATTAGCATTGATTAAGATCAACAATCCCATCTCCACTTTATATATATATGTTGACTATTCATTTTCAAAGGGAAAAAAAATAATTTATTTTCTAAATAGTAGCATTAGGTTGATGTTTAAGTGATATTAATAATAATTTAGTATTTATATAATAATTTTGTTTATATGTTATTAATTATTATATTTAAACATTTTTATTAATATTATCATGAGTTTAATTAGTATACAATTGACATTCAATCACAACCGTTCATGCATGGTAAATTTGTTGACTTTACTCATTACTATTTTAAAAGTCACATAAATAAAAAGTCATGATTTAATGTCAGTGTAAAAATCTTTTACCAGTGTATACCAATTAAACTCTATTATCATTATTATATTTATTAAGTGCAATAGAATTATTAAAAAATATGGGATGAACATTAAGAGAAACTTGTCAGTCGAGGTGGTTCCCAGTGGTGACATTGTAAAAATCACCTCTAAATAAGGAGTGGATGACTGGTTCGCTGGTAAGATCAAGCCTGTGGTAGGGGATGACTCCCTGTTTAAGTTTTAGGAAGAAGGGTGGAAGGTATCTAGAGGGCTCAAATATGCTTACCTTAGGTTATACTATCTCTCTAATCAATGGGAGACACTTATTTCTGAAATGGGTGAATGGTGTAATAATAATTGAGTTTGGAAGTTTAGTTGGAGAAGGGAGTTATTCAATTGGGAGAATGAATGAGTGAGGGAGTTAGAGGGTGATCTAGTTGCTCTTTCCATAAAGCAAAGGCGAGAGATGCTTGGGGTGGGAGTGAGTTCGAGGGTCTCAGATCAATATTTGTTAAAGATGGCTTATCAGGCAGTGTGTGGAGCTTTACAAGATGATACGTCTCCTTTTTTCAGACAGTTATGGAAGTTAAAAGCTCCGTCCAAGGTGGTAGCTTTTTCTTAGAAGTGGACATTGGAAAGAATCCCGTCAAAGGTTGAACTAGCTCAACGTTCCATCCTTCCAATGGTTGAGGTAACCTGCCCTCTCTGTTGTTCGTTACCAGAATCAGTCAATCATTTGTGTTTCTCCTGTAAGTCTAGCTACTCTGTTTGGATGTTGTGCTTTAAGGTTAGGATATGTCTCAGTTCTGCTTGCTAATTATGAAATGAATTTATGGAGTTTCTTGGGGATGTGCAATTCAATAGGCATGAAAGCTATCTGTTCTAAATATTATTTGGATGTCAACCTTGTGGAGTATATGGATTGCAAGGAATGAGGTGGTTTTCAATAGTAATCCCTTCCTTGTAGAAGAAGTTTGGCAATTAACTATGCAATGGTCATGGATGTGGCTCAAAGAGATAAGTAAGGTATCAGACGTATCTTTTGTTGAGTGGTTCTCTAATCCGATTTTGTCTATTAAATGCATTTTGTCTAAGCGTGATCTTTGTATTCGTATGGTGCAAGGTTAAAGTTTTATTTGGGGATGTCTCTAGTTTTTGTTTTCCCCTGTTAAATGTTATTGGGGGGTCCGTCTCACACACCTGATGGTGTTTGTAGTGGTATCATCTCTCTGCTATTTGTGGAGAATTTGTTCTAATCTGTCTTTACTTTCTGTATCCTTGATCTCTACAGTATTATTTCTTGTGACTTGTATAAAATTATCATTAATAAATTTTACGTTTTAAAAAAAATAACTTGATAGTTGGAGGAAAACTCTATTATATTGGATAAAGCTTGGACACTTACCAAACTAAACAGCAAACCCAGATTCAAGATTTATATAATAAGTTAATAAGTAATAACTGTCAACTTTAATCAAGTCACAAATATAGAAAAAATCAGCAGAGTAATTAATTTTTCAATATCTCTATATTGAGAATAATGTTCATTAGTTAGGTGTTGGGAAGCCCCACAGTCGAGCCTAAAAAATACAGTACGTGTTTCATGTGAAGATTCTAAGTTGATGTCACATAGAAACTAGAAAGTGCATATTTCCAATCTCAGCTAGATATCTAAAATTAATCACCTTCCTCCAAAACAAATCAAGCTATAGGCAAGCGATATCCAAAATAAAATGCCAAGAAAATGCAGTGACCATGTTGAGAAAGAGATTTAGATATTGGAAATACACATATATTGATTTAACAGAAAACTGCTTAGAGCTATCTATTAATATTCTAGACAGAAGTTCCTCGTCGTTAATTAGAAGGAGTTACAAAAGGGAAATGCAAAACAAATGTTTGAAAATGGAGATTAAATTTAGATTTTTTAAAAATTTATATCTTATAATTATTTATGAACAACTTGTCTTTTCTTTTTGTTGTTGTCACATCTCTTTTAAAACTTATTTTTTGTTACATTCAAAGAAAATTAATTATTTTTAAATTAATTTTCAATCAATTTATTTTTAAAAAAATAATTTTAATTATAATCAGTTATTAAATAATTAATTAAACACATAATTTATTATTAAAATAATTTAATTTTTTTTTAAAAAACAATTTACAACAAATTTTGATTATTTTCACTTTTTACACTATAAATATACTCATGTCAAAAAAGTCTAACTCAATGATTAAAATTATAGTAAACTCCATTCGTTTGTAACAAATATATATATATATATATATATATATATATATATATATATATATATATATATATATATATATATGTGTGTGTGTCATGCCTAGTTTGTAACTCCATCAAACTCCATCCCTACGGCTACGTGAAAATAGTTAGCCTCAAAGGATCACAACGTAGTTAGCATTGCAACTAGTCAATTATAATTTATAAATGGATTGTCAATGAACATAATGTTGTGTTAATTTTTTTTAATATTATAAAGAGCAGTTTCACATACTATAAAATAACTTTTTGAAGGATATATATATATATTTAAGTTACAGTGAGTGAATTGTTTGCAATATTTTTTTTAATATTTATTTTCTCTCTAAGAGAGTTATGAAAAATTGTGTTATTGAAATGTTTGTTTTTTAACTATGCCTCAAATTGTATCCATGTTTTAATTGTTCATAACGGTTGTAATTAGATGCATTTAATATATAGTTGTTGTTATTAAAAATTATTTAATTATTATGTTTGTTTTATTGATGTTCTAGCAACTACAACTAGACAGGAAAATAGGATTAGACGGGTGTGGGTGTGGGTGTGGGTTTGGGTTTGACCTTTCTCGTTCTTGTCTCTCCAAAGTACGGGTGTGAGTTCGGTATAAAAAGAGCGGGTACGAATTTTAATCTCATCCTTATTCCCGTTGGATATTTTTGGGTTCGGGTGTACTCGTCATATTAATTCTTACAATTTGAATTTACTTTTTTATTATTAAATAAATTATATATATTAAGAAATTAGAAATTAAAGTTTAAGAATTAAAATTTTTAATTAAATATATAAATTTAAATATATTATATAATTAATAAAATTATAACAGGGCGGGTAATCATATACCCATATACATACCCGTACCCAGTTTAATAAATCGGGTAATACCTATACTTGATCAAACCAAATAATACTTGTTAAAATCGGGTTGAATTGGAACGGATATTTACATATATGAGTATTTTTGCTATAAAAAAATAAGTGTCACACTACCATACACAATGACTTTAGTAACAATTAATAGACATAAACTTTTTTCTTCTCCTCTTTCTCTTATTATAAGTTCAAGATAATTGTTAGTTTTGTAGCCAAGTGTACACTTGGAGGTTCTATTAAATTTTAGGAGATTTGCGGGATATTCTTATATAAAAGTAATGTTTACTTTTTTGCAGAAAATTTGCTTAAAAAAGATTTTGTAATGTGGGGTTGGTGATATTTTCATCAACCTTTTAGAAAACAGTAGTGTAGCTCAAAAACTCAATCATGGAAAACATTATAAAGAGGAAAAACCATTTATTCCTTATTTGTTTCCAGTGAAATAAATATTTTGATATATTGAGTTTCTAAATGAATCTCCGTAAAGGATTCTTAAAATACATAAATCATTGTTTGTTGCTTTCAGGTATGCTTTCTCTCTTTTCTTTTCCTTTTTTTTTTTCTAGTGTGTAATATTGGAATACCGACATCAGTAACCTATTGAGCTTTACATTTATGGGTCGAGTTAAAGTCTGTAAAGAGAATTGATATTTTAATGATTGAGCATCGATTCCGTTATGAGGTATGACATATTTTATTATATCCATTAGTTTATAACATGCCAAACATATATTTATTCGATATATGTTTTGATATAATATATTTTTAATATATATTATCTTTTATCAAAATTAATTAATCTAAAAGTAGATTAATATAATATATTTTTAAAAAATTATTTTAATAGATATAAACTTTATATTATAGATAATTTTATAATAAATAATTTTATTAATTATGAAGTTTTTATAAAATGTAAGATTCAATGAATTTGATAATTAATATTTTAATTTATTTTATTTTACAAAATATTATTTTTTTAACTTAAATATATATAATATTTTAGTTTAGCGGTATCTACAAATATAAATACTATGATACTCGTGTTCAGAAACAACTAAAAAAAAAACTTGTACCTTTGGGTAGTTAAATGTATAAATATTTTTATGGGTTTTATCGTAGATATTTGTAAGTATAGATTTTTTCCCATTTCTAATAAGGGTGTTCACAATTCAGGTAGTTTAATTGAGTTAGATAATTTAATTTTTTGAAATTTTTTCTGTGATCCAAACCAAATCAAATCAATAATAACTGAATTGGTTCGGTTTAATTTAAAGAAAATCAATAAAAAAAATCAATTCTTTCATTAAATTGTAAAAATTGAAAAATATAATCAAGCAAATGATGTCCTAAGCATTATCTGGAGAGGAGAGGGGCAAAAAGTGAAGTGGCTTTTAGGTGATGTTAGTTATAGTTTACGTAGTTTTTGTGGGGTTGCATGCTGAATATTACTTTTGTAATTTTTTATCTTAACCTTTATCCAATTATTTGTAAACATGTGGAGCTTGTATTATTTCATGAAAAACGTTCCCACCATACAACACTATTATTTATAATGGATAGATTATATGCAGTGATGTGGATTGTTAGGATTACAAAATCTCTAATGGATAATATGTATATATTTTTTTTTTGAAAAGCTAAACGTATATTCAATAATAGAAACCGAAGGTTTCTTAGAATACAATCCGGTACTTGTCATCTGTATCCTATCGGAAACAGGTAAGGTCTATTCAGTTATCGCAGATTTAATAAGCATAACCTAGGGTTAGCATACCAATCCGAGAACTCACACCCCCTAATAAAACCAAAAGAGTATGATAGCCAATTCCAGGATATTACCTTTATAGACATACAAATGTCGACTGAATCTACCGATATGTTCTCGAACACAATCCGGTTTCTCGTAATCCAGATAATCCAAATCACCGCGAGCCAGAATACAAACCTACACTGCTTCTTTCGCTTTCCTACCACCCAGGCTGACGATGAACTAAAGAGTTGAGATAGTTCACCCGGAATCGGTCCTTGAATTCCCAACCAGGTAATAATGCTGTTCCACACCGATTGGGTCTTGGCACACCGTAAAAACAGATGATCTCTATCCTCAGGGGCAATCTTACAAAATACGCATAGGGGCTCCGTACCTGGTATCTGAACGACTCTCTTTAGTAGATTTATCTGTGGTCGGTAACCTGTCCCACAGTAGTCTCCATGAAAAGACTATTACCTTGGAGGGTAGTCTGTCTCTTCACATCCGACGCAAATCTCGAGGCTCCACCGCTACTAGTATTGGACCTGACTGTTGTGAGCACAACACCGAATAAGCGTCTGCAACTGAGAAAAATCCATCCGAATTAGGTCTCCAGATCCATCTGTCCGATCTAAGGTCGACCATCACCACTTACTGCAACATACTCTGCAGAAACTGCCCTTCTTCCCATACAAATAGCCCCCTTCTCCATACCCACTTCCACCCCCTGATGCCTCCTTTTTGTCATTTACAAAGATGCCCTTATCTACCGCTAACCCAAACAACCTAGGAAACTTTAAACTAAAGGACCCATCGCCTAACCAATTCTGCTCCCAGAAAAGAGTCTCCTTTCCATCCCCTACCTTTTTCATGACATTATTCTCAAACCAGTATGGTATGGCCGCCTCCGGGCCATCAATAGACTATAGATCCCTCCACCACTGAGAGGCTGTAGATACATTCTGCTGTCTTTGATTGGAATTATACGTATGCCTATATCTGCATTTCAGTAGGCTTGCCCATATTGCATTTTGCTCTGTTAATATCCTCCACCTCCACTTTCCAAGCAAGCTCAAATTGAAGTTCCATAGGCACTTTACCCCCAGACCCCCTTCTTCCTTAGGTCTACACACGTTTTTCCAACTAACCCAGGCAATCTTGTGCTTCTAATCCTTCCCTCCCCACAAGAAAGAACGCTGTAGGCCGGTAATCTCATTTAGGACTTTCTTGGGCACCTTGTAGAAGGAGAAGAAATACAATGGAAGGCTAGAAAAAACTGAATTTATCATCACTAACCTGCCTGCAAACGACATATGTCTCGCCCTCCACACTGCCAACTTCCTCCGACATTGTTTGATAACTGGTGTCCACATATCTGCCCTCCTCGGATTCACTCCCACCGGGATCCCCAAAAATTTAAAAGGCGGGGATGAAACAACACAGTTCAAAAGATTGTTTACAGCGTATGTAAATGTATCTGCTACGTTTAAACCAAAGAATTGGCTTTTGCTGTAATTCACTTTTAATCCCGATGTTAGCTCAAATCCACGGAGAATAACCTTCAGGTACCAAACTGATTTCATATCTGCTTCCCCCATCATAATAACATCATCTGCATATTGCATCACTGAAAACTCTGCCCCAGCTCCAATCTTGAGCGCTTTAAACACCCCTATCCCTACCGCTGACCTAAACAAACCAGCTAAGGCTTCAGCTACCACTAGGAACAGAAAGGGAGATAGTGGGTCTCCCTGTTTCAAGCCTCTCC
This sequence comes from Psophocarpus tetragonolobus, assembly GCA_037954015.1. Lineage (NCBI taxonomy): Eukaryota > Viridiplantae > Streptophyta > Magnoliopsida > Fabales > Fabaceae > Psophocarpus > Psophocarpus tetragonolobus. Next base: position 36,459,247 of record CM075695.1, read on the forward strand.
CCGGCCTAAATTCCTCCATTGGGCTCCCATTGACAAAAATGGACACATGGCTGTTCCTGACAATACTATTTATCCACTTTCTCCATAAGCTCCCAAAGCCCATCCTAGCTAACATGTAATCCAAAAAATCCCAATTTACCGAGTCATATGCCTTCTGGAAATCCACCTTAAACAAGAAACATGGCCTCTTTTTCCTTTTAGCCCAATCTACTAATTCGTTTGCAACCAGAACCCCGTCCAGTATCGATCTACCTGGCAAAAAGGCTGACTAGCACTTCAATATTAAGTTCCCCAATACTTTCTTCATTCTCAATGACAGCAGTTTGGAAACAATCTTTTGAATGCTAGAAATTAAGGAAATTGGACGAAACTGAGCTAACCTGTCTAGTGTTGCCACCTTGGGGATGAGGGTTAGAAAGGATGATGTGACTCCTCTTGGTAAGGCCCCTGATTGATGGAATTCTTGAACTGCACTTACCACATCGCCCCCAATTATCTCCCAACATGATTTGTAGAATTGAAACCCAAAACCATCAGGACCCGGACTTTTTCCTTCCTCACAAGCCCAAACCGCCTCTTTTATTTCCTCAGCTGAGAAGTGTTCCTCTAGGCTTTGACTCTGCTGATCAGACAACTGGTTGTAATACACCTCATCCATCTTTGGTCTCATATGTTCTTCTTCGTTAAAAACGTTGAGAAGTGATTAAAGACATGCTCCCGAATATTCTGGACTCCCTCTAACCACCCAGCATCTGATTTAGCTGCCAGTAGTGAATTTTTATAACATCTCTCCTTAAAGCATTTGTGGAAGTATTGCGTATTGCGATCACCATTCAGAGCCCATTTACTCTGAGATTTCTGTAACATAGACCGTTCCATTCGCCTTGCCTTCCCCCAGTATTCTGCCAAAATTTCTTGTCTATGATGTCCACTCCCATTAACCCCTTGGCCTAACTGATGATCCACCATCTCCAACTCTGCCACCTTTCCTGCCAAAAAACTCTCATCTCGACTCCAAGTTTCATTTTTCCACTTTTTTATTGTCAACTTCAAGCCTTTCAGTTTACACGCCAACTTATGCATTCTCTATCCTTAACCGTGGTCAAATGACCAGAACTCTTTCACTAACTCCATGAAGCCTGGCTCCAATAACCAATGATCAAAAAACTTGAATGGTTTAGGACCCCAATTCTGTTCATCTACCACTGTTAGTATCCAGCTATGATCTGAGAATTCTCTAGTACCGACTCTTTGCACTTTAACCCCCCATTCCTCCATCAATTCTGGGGAAAATAGAAACCGATCCAACCTACTGGCAGACTCACCATTCGGAGCTATCCACGTTGCTCCTTTCCTGATAACTGGAATATCCAACAAACCCATTGACTGGATAAAGAATTGAAAGTCGGACATCTCAATTCTGGAATGGTAGCTTGATCTCCCTTTACACTCACTCCTCTCCAACACTGCATTAAAATCCCCACCAAGTACCCACTTAACCTCCGGAAATCCTCGTTTCGTCATCATCAAGTCCTCCCAGAGCTTCCTCTTGCCTTGTGGCGAACATGGAGCGTATACATTTACCACACAGTTAACTTCGGTTGGATCTTTTCCTCGGAAAGCAATTCCGAGGAAGCCCTGCCCTTGAATGACCCAGACCACCTCCATAAGGTGTTTTTTCCAGATAGTCAGGCATCCACCACTAAGCCCTACTGGCGGTAGTATTCTCCATTCGCATCCTACGGATCCCCACACCTCCTGCATTTCCCAGTCATTTACCGATGTACACTTTGTCTCCTGTAATAAACAGATATCAATGTCATTATTCCGCAGCATTCTCCTGATCCTTCTTCGTTTGACCCGATCCCGGAATCCCCTCATATTTAAAGAGAAAATATTCATTTAAATATTCTGGTCTGTCATCGTTCCCCTTCTTTCCTTGGCACCGTTATCCCTCTCCTCCATTTTCCGTAATTCCAGTATGTATTTGTTATCTGGTTGATTACCAGATATTCAGATTTCATGCAATGCCGTCCAGATTTTCTCGGCCTCATCCTCCTCTTGCCCTTTCCGTTGCTCATCCTCATTTGTGTCATCTAATTGCCCTCGCCTCATTAATTCATTCCCATTAAAACTGTTTCTCCGTAATTGCTTCCATATATCTACGTGTCTCATTTGCCCTCCTTGTCCTCCGGACACCTCTTCTCCCCCGACTAATACCCATTTCTTATAGTAATATGGCATCGTAGAAATGGATTCATTCTTTCCGAAATCACTGTATTCCGAAATGACACTGTTCCGTCCATACGCTGTAGCAGTTTCGGAAACCTTGCTCCCGTTACGAAAAGCAATTGTTGCAGTTGGGCCAACTAGTTCCCCGCTCCGATTTTTCCCGCAAGCCCGTTCGCTTTTTGCACCTTCATCCGTTTTTTCCCCTTCAGCGCACTGTAGACGCGTTTAGGCCTTCGAAACCCGGCCCAGCTGCGCTGGCGTTCCGCGTCCCGCGTCAGCGTCGTCGAAGACGCGTCCTGTCTCGTGCTGCGCGTGACAGCCGAGAGCCGTTCCTCGAGCTGCGCGCCTGACCAACAAGACCGCGCGTGACTGACCTGACCGATTTGACCTGCTGTCATGCCTCGTGCTTCGCGCCTCACTACCCGGCCCGTGATACTTCCGCATGTCTTCTTCTTCCTCTTCCAGCCTCCCTCTCCCGAGCCTTTCTTCCACCTTGTCTGACACTCCCCTCTTCTTCACCATTTTTGCTCTGTCTCTGCCCCTGGCATACCCACCTAAGCTCTGGTTTTTTCCCCATTCGGACTCTGACCCTGTATACGCTAGTGGGACCACTAACTCCTTTCCTCTTCCGTCTCGTGGCTGCCGTCCCTGTCCATGCTGGTCGGAGGTATTGGTGGTATATCCTTCCTCCACCACTGGTCTCTCCCGCCCCTCCGCCTCGTTTCTACTCCCAGATCTGGACCTGATTGGTTCGCGAACCACCGTGTGACCTTCTAAATGAAGATCCGGTCCACCGCGTTCGGCGTCACCATCGCCATATGTAAACCTCTCCTCATCCCACAACTTCCAGTTTTCGGTGTGGAACTTCTCCCGTTTCAGTTCGGCTAAACGCCTTTCCGCTTCTGCCGATTCATCAAAATCTTCGTCTCCCTGGCATGAACTGTTTTCCGACCCAAGGCTCGTTGTCACTTGGCTGTTCTTGAGCCGATCTGCCTCTTCCACCTCCGATACCCTGATGTCAAACTCCCCGCCATCGATCTTTGTCCTTACCACCGCGTCGAGCTTACTCACATCCTTCCTAGACATCATTAACTGTGCAACGTCGTATCTTTCATGTCTTAGAGTACTTCCTTCCTCATACAAAAGCTCACCAAATGGTGCCAGTAGAGTAGCGAAAAACTGTTCTCCCCAGACATGTAGCGGAACCCCATAACAATTCACTTTGACTCTCTTCCCAATGAACCATTGGTCGAACCAAAACTGATTTGCTTTTACAATCTCTTTCAACGTCTCCCGCCCTTCCGTCTGCAACAAAACCTTATTTGCCCCCATCGGTATCGCGCTTACATGGTAAATACCATGGTCCATCAGGAAAACTTGCGTCCGGAAAGCCGCCCCTCTGTTTCGAACTTCTCCCACACAAGCCTTCTGAAGCCGCGCTACAGTTTCCGCTGGTGCTGTGTACACTAGATTCATTTTCGCATTTGTCCTCTTCCCTACGTCTACGTATCCGTTGTTCTGGTTAGGTTCCTTCTGCCCACCTAACACCGATGCAAAGGATTTCCCCATTTCCCTGGTTGATCGGCACTGTTGTTCCGTCTGCCGAGCATCTGTAGTTTTAGTGTTTTGGTCTTGTTTCGTCCTTGGTATGTTCATGTTCCTCCGCTTTTGATCAGTTCGCTGATTATACCGTGGTAAATTGACCCACAGTTTCTCCGCCCAATAAATATATTATCCAGTTTAATCACCAGCATTTTCACGTCATTAAGATCCCTGAATCTGGCAAAACCAAATCTTTGTCCCCTCCTATTCCTCTTGATGGAAATTACGACATCCTGAACCTTTGCAAATTTCTCAAAGATGTCCCACATATCTTTTGCCCTATATTCTTCTGGGAAATGAGTAAAGAGGACAGAGGTTAGAATCCCCTCCTCTTTCATTGCATCCTTTACTGAAAATCGTCCTCCGTTGACCACCTTTCTGTTCCTCACTTTCGTCCACCCTCCCTCCTCACCACCGTCCATCTCCTAATATGCTTATATGCAATGACGTGTTAAAGATAGCTATCCATTCTGCAAGAAATTTATAAGTTTTTTCTGTAAAAAAAATGTTATAAATTTCTAGGCACGAAATGCCACCATTGACAAATTGTTATTTGACTAAGAAAGTAGAAGTGTAATGTAATAACTTTTTTACCTACCTGTCTTAGAAAAAAAATTGTTTAAAATTTTCGCATTAGTTAAAGTTTATTTAGAATTATCGATTTTGAGATATATTTATGTGAAACTCAATAAAATTGGTTATTTTTAATAAATTTTAATTAATTAAAAAAATAATTTTAATTTTTTTTCTGAAAGAGTTTTAGTGATATATACTACTCCTTCCTACATCTTGTACACCTGTCATTTTTTTAAAAATATATTTATCTCGTCCGCTGTAAATGAATTATGTATTCCTTGATAAGTGTCGTCCATAACATTGTCTTAGCTTCCATGTTTTATGAAGTTAAAAGTGTAATTTTAAGATATATAACTAATTTAGAAGTTTAATTAAAAACATTAAATATTATAATTAATATTTTGGATTTCAATTAACAGAAGTTACTGAAACTTTGATCATGTGTAACTTTTTTTTATACTAGTATAGCGATAACTTACCATAAAAATATAATTTCAAATATTACAATCATAAAATAAAAAGTCACAAATTAGTCTAATAATTTTATTATTAAAAAAGTATTAATTATTGCTAATAAAAATTTCCATGACAAGAGATAAATATTTAATGATTAATAACTATAAATATTTTTCTTAAATTTAATAAATAAAATAAAAATTGTCTTAAACCTCAAATTTTTTAAACACCGAAAACTTTGACCCATCCGCCGTGATGCATATGAATTATAAAAATCATCACTTTCTATTTTAAAATAAAGACATAGCGAAAAAAAAACATAATAAAGCCTTCAGTTAATGTTCTCCAAGCTTTTATATTTAAAAAAAAAAAAAACTAAAATAAGCATCATCAGTTGCAGATTTATACAAGTAAAGGTAAGAGTTGTAAATATTGGCACCTAAATATAACCTTTAACATAAATAGCAATAGTCTAAAAACCAAGTATATAGCAACAATGCACCATAAAATCACAGGTTTATTTAAGCTGTTATTACATTGAAGTAAAGTCCTAAAAAGTTGGGCAAGCAAATAATTTGGAGGCAGTATCACATTCGACTTTGCGTGGGGGTGGAGGCCATGTCCTTAGCAATTTGTCTGAGCACAAACTTCTGGATCTTCCCTGTGGATGTCTTGGGAAGTTCATCTCTGAAAATGACCGTTTTAGGAACCATATAGTGGGGCATGTTGTCCCTACAATACTGAATTATATCTGACTCAGTGGGTTTCTCTTTCAAACCCACTTTCAAGCTGACAAAGGCACACGGCGTCTCTCCCCAATACTCATGGGGTCTGGCAACCACCGCTGCTTCATTCACCGCCGGGTGACCGTATAAAATGGACTCCACCTCAACACTGCTTAGGTTTTCACCCCCACTAATAATAACATCCTTTGACCTATCCTTAATTTCCAAGTACCCGTCTTCATGCATCACTCCAACATCCCCAGTGTAGAACCATCCATTCTTAAAACAAGTCTTGGTACCTTGGGGATCTTTAAGGTACCCTAACATGACGCACCCTCCTCTCATCACAACCTCCCCAACGGTAACCCCGTCGCGCTTCACGCTCTCCCCGCTGGGACCCACGACGTCCACCTCCGCCATCCCCACCGTCCTCACCCCCTGCCGCGCCTTCAGCCGGGCCCTCTCGGTGGCCGGCAACCGGTTCCACTTATCCTTCCAGGCGCACGACACCACCAAGCCACCGGTCTCCGTCAGCCCATAGCCATGGCTGACGAGAAAGCCAAGGGCCTCCGTCCGGAAGAGGACGGCGGCAGGAGGCGGGGCTCCGGCGGTCAAGATCTGAACGGGGTTGTCCAACGGTTTGCTATCGGGAGAGTTGGTCAAGATGTTGAGCACCACGGGGGCGCCACACATGTGAGTTACGTGATGGCGCTTTATGAGAGAGTAAACAATCTCCGCATCGAACTTGCGGACACAAATATTAGTCCCCCCTAGAGCAGTGATCCCCCAGGGGAAGCTCCAGCCGTTGGCGTGGAACATGGGAAGCGTCCACAGATAAACGGGGTTCTTGGGAACTCCCCAGTCGATAAGAGAGTCTACTGTGACTATAAACGTTCCCCTGTGGCAGTGGACAACGCCTTTGGGAGACGACGTCGTACCGGAGGTGTAGTTAAGTATCATGGGGTCCCACTCCGAGTTGGGCCGGGCCCACTCGAAATCGGGATCGCCCTTGTTGATGAGGCCCTCGTAGGTGTCACGGAAATCAACGGTGGGGGTGGGGGTGGGGGTGACTTTCTCCACGGACTCGTCGCTTATTAGTATGAGGATTGGGCGTTGACTGTCTTTAGGGAATAGGGATAATGCTTCCAGGATGAGATCGCGTGAGGCGCAGTCGACGAAGACGAGGGTGGAGCTGCCGTGGCGGAGGATCACCGACACGGTGCGGGCGTCCAGGCGAGTGTTGATGTTGTTGATGACGGCGCCGGCGAAGGGGATGGCAAAGTGGAGCTCGTACATGGCGGGAATGTTGGGGGCCAGGACGGAGACGACGCTTCCGCGGCGGATGCCTAGAGATGAGAGGGCGGAGGCAAGCTGGAGGCATCGGCGGTGCGTTTGGGACCAGGTGAAGGTGGTTTGGTTGTAGATCAGGGAAGTGACGTGGCCGTATACACTTGCTGCTCTGTCCAAGAAGCCAAGCGGAGTCAGAGGGGTTGAGTTAGCACCACTTGGCTTCAGCAGTTCCATTCTATTTCTTTTTCTGCTTAAGAGATAAGCCTCCTCAGTAAAATACACCCTCCACTCACAATCCACAAACTCTTATATCATCTCCATCACCACGGCATTTCCATCCCATCAATTATAATGTCCAATTTTATTACATCATTACTTTTAACTAACCGTTCAATTATATACAATTATTCAATTACATATCTCTAAATTTCCTAACATGTTTATTAAGATTTAAAGTAAGTTTTTTGGCATTAGAAGTTCTTATTATATATGTTTTTTTTGAGTTTTTATCCTAAGAATTTTTGTGGATTATTATATTTTTGTTTATTTCTAAATATATTTCTCCTGTTTTTAAATCTATTTTGTGCATATTGTTGGGGTGTGTATATTTGTTTATATATCCCAACATCAGAATGTTTAAACTGATTTTGTATTACTATATAAGAGCAAGTGTCTTTCATTATTTTCATAATGTGTTGTATTTATATAGAGAGGTTATTCAGCATGGGAGTAACCTCATCATTTTCTAGCTTTCTCTAATTTTTTGTCCCAGTTTTTCTGGAAGTTTAAGAAACATTTTGTCTCCTATATTAATATCATGAAAGCAATCAGTTATGGATGCATACAAGATATAATCTTGACAATATTCTTTTATTTTACCAAAATATTCAATAGGCAATCTTTCGAGATATCCTAGATAAATTTATTGTCTAATTGTGTTGCGATCATTGGTCGATTGTGAAGTAAACAGTCTTTGTATAAGGGAACAAAAATTGTAAATATTTGGACCTGATTCAATAACCAGTGTGTTTAGATCATTAAAGAAATTTTTCTTAAAAGATTCCCATCCAGATCTAGCGATATCGCCTAAGTAAGTTTCTCCTTTAGCGATCATTTCTTGAGAAGATAGTACATCTTTCTCATGATGTATGTCATAATCTCGGATTACAGCAGTTGTCCATTGCTTTATGTATGTTGGAAGGAGTTAGGGATCTATACCTCCTATGTTTAGAAGTAAGTTTGGAATTTGGAAGTTTAGTTCAACTGGTAATCTTTTACCATGTGATATGTATTTATTGTTACTAAGGATAATATTTTGTATAGTTTCTCTGGGAAGGAATCCTTGAGAATAATTTTGTGTACCAGTAGGATCTAACCTATAATTTGTAGTAGTAGATTTTTCATATTCATTTATTAGTCTTACTTTTTGTGTTTTCAGATGTTGTTGATAAAACATCTTCTTCTTTATCTTGTAGGTTTTTTATAAATTGATAAGAAAGTTCTTTTTCTTTAGTTTCTTCTTCAATTTTTAATTTTTGTAAAAGTGTATTAACAATATCATTTATTTCGTCATTTTCTTCATTTTCTTGAAGTCTTCCAACTTCATTGTGTTCAAGGGGGAAATTATCCCATGGTTCCCAGTTAGGATTGTTTAGAAACCTATCCCAAGATTCAAAGTTTATAGTTTCTTGTCTAGACATGACTATGTTGGCTTGGTTGTCTATAGTTCCTTGCCTAAACATGACTATATTTGCTTGATGATGATTCCATTCTTCTTCAGTCATATCATCATCTTCTTCATCATCACTGTCTATGATGTTTCATCATACCAATATAATCATCATTAGGAATAGTGGATGTACTATCCCATATGTTTGGTTCTAAATCCATAAGTGAAGTATTTTTATAATCTGTAAAGTTTAAACTAAGGCCTCTAGATCTATTGTGTATAATAGCAGAATTTGGATTTGTGATTGGATTTCGTTCATCCCTTTGTAGATGAGTTTGCCAAAGATGACCCTCATTTCTTCTTGTGAATGCCTGAGCTGGCAAAAATTGTGTACCAATAGAGCTTATTGCTTCCTCTAATGGTCTAGTGTTAATTCTATACATAGAAGAAATATAATTACTTATTGTTCCTATGAAAGTAATGTCTAGGTGTAGGTTATCTCCTATCCAATTTATTCCAAAACCTATAGTTTGTACTTCTAGACTAATGTGATTAACGAAGTCTGAAAAGGTGAGTGTAAAGTTTGGAGCAAGATATATTAATGATATGGTCTGATTTAAGTCAACCTCTAAGATTTCAATGATACTTTGAGAATCATTGTTTTGAAATCTTGTATCATAGAGAACTATCAAAGCTCTCGCACCAATCATATGTCTAGCTAGGGATCTGACTCCTATAGTAATTAATCCCATGTGGACATATCTCACATGTTGATTTAGGAGTTGTGTAGCTGTTTGTTGAGATATTAAAGGAATTATCTCATATGTGTTATCAGGAAGGTGAAAATCTTCTATCCTCCTATATCTGTAAAGACTAGTTCTTTCATAACTTAACCAGCCTATATTGTATAGTTGTCTAGGATTCAAAGAATCTATTCCTGAGTTGGATCCTATTTATATATTTTGATGTATATCTATTAAGTCTTCTAATCTCCTGACATTGGTAGTTCTTCTTCTATTTAGAAATCTATCTAAGATTCCTGAGTGTTGTATGAGATCTTGTCTCCTATTCTTGTGTTCTCTTAATCTGCGAGAAGTTCCTGGAAACCTCTCTGTTGTTTGACTATTGGGTGTATTATCCATAGAAACATCTTGTAATTGTGTTTGTGAACTGTTATTTGGTCTTAAATTCATATTTTAAATAACAGTTTTGTCTTTGTTGGAGGTATTATTGTCCTGTTTAGTCTAATTCCTATTATTGGATTCAGTTATGTCTGTTTTTGCTATTACTTTGACAAATTTATGAGTATTTTTACATATTGTTCTAGTTTGTATATTTGTTCCTAAAGATAGTCTAGAAACTTTATTAACTAGATCATTTATATCATCGGATATATTTCCGTTTTTGTTTGAATTTATAAGATTAGATAATTTTCTAGAAACTTTTTATAGTAAAGCTATTATTGTGTTATTTAATACTGTGTGAACAAAATCTGTATCATTAGTAGATTTTGTATATCCCACTGGAGGGGACTTTGTTAAAGATTCTACAGCTGCAAGAGCTGATTTGTAGTCTTTTCTTTTAAAAGGTTGTATGTTAGCCATTTATTTCTAAAAATTTGTTTATATGTGTAAACAAAATTTTATAGTGTTTACGAGAGTGAGAAAACAGGAGTACGGAAAGTAAAAGAGCAGAAAAGCAGCAGAAAATAAACAGTAGCAGAATCAGAAAAACAAAAGTAGTAGATAAGATATTCACGAAATACACTGTAAAACAACAAATATTAAAGAATATAAAAGATCATAAGGCTTATCAGAAAGTAAAAAAAAAACTTTTTTTTTAATGAAAATATATATCTGAATTTGGTGTCGCAATCTGCACGTGTTTCTCAACCCATCAAGGTAGGAAACTAGGGACTTACAAATGCTCTTCACTGGCCATCACTGTCCTTCAACTACCATGAGTATCCTAGCAAACACTATACACCTTTGATAGATACCTATTTTTAATTAGAAAATTATGATTTACATGATAAAAGAACCGTCCTTGGAAAGAACAGAGCTCTGATACCAAAAGAGAAAGAGAGAGAGAAAGAGAGAAAATGAAAGAAGATGAGAAAGAAGGTGAAGAGGAAGGTGAGGAAAACTTAAAGAAGAGAGAAAGAGAGAGAGAGAGAATGAAAGAAGATGAGAAAGAAGGTGAAGAGGAAGGTGAGGAAAACTTAAAGAAAATATTCATATTAACAGATCAATATTATACGATACTGAATCTAATAGAGCCGGTTAGACATCTTCGTATAATATTGATAAAACAAGTTTATAAGCTACTGAATCTGGTAGAGCCGGTTAGGTATCTGCTTATAAACTTGATGAAAAGTAAATTCAATTAACATATGATAAACCTTTAAATGATCATCGCATATTTAAATATTTATTGCTTTAGGCATCCAAAGATACCTTAAGAGTAAACTACTCCATACTTAAAATATTAAGAGCAGAAAAATTAAAAGAAATACTTACAAAAGGGGGAAAGAGAGGGGAGAGGTTGCTGAAAACTTCTGATATTATTGCACAGAATAAGTTTTTACAAGAGTAAGGAGAAAGGAGAAGTATAGAGAAAAGGAAGAGAATATTTGGGAGTTAGAGAGAGAAGTGTTTTACTTTAAGTTTAGGATTTAGACAAGGAAGAAAACTTGGACATTATAAATCATTTACAACAATGAAATTAATGAAAGTTGTAAATGATTATCACGTATTACATAGTCATCATTATCACGTATTTCATTACTTTCAACTAACCATTCAATGATATACAACTATTCAATCATATATATATATATATTCATCCTTTATCATTATATCACATATCCAATCCATTTCTTGTACACACAATTTTTGTGCTTTTTACATTCCTTATACAAATCGTGTTTCTCATCCAACAATGTTTTGGTTCACTATAAAAAAAAATATTTGAGAAAGATAAATTCGTATTTAGGTCCTATTGTTTATGTTTGTCAGTTCCACTAGATGCATTGAAAAAAATCCAACTGAAGGTAGCCAAACATCATGTGCATCGATGATCTTTAGTTCTTTAATTCCAAGTGGTTCAAATCAACCACGATACCAAGGAGTTCAAATCAACAATGATGAAGATGTTCAAGAAATTATCCATCTGAATGTTTAATGAAATTTTTCATTTTATAGAAATGCTTGCAACCATCACCAAAGGTAATGCTAACATTTTCTCTCCCACAATATTACCTATGATAAAACCTTCCTTACTGTATCTCCAATCGTTATTAAATTTATCATATCCACAAGTACACAATTTTGTTCACCCATCTTCTTTCTACCGTCACTCCTATTGACTTTATTTCTTCTCACAACACACAAAACTAGGATCAAAATTCATTGTTTGAAGTTGAAGATCAACCCACAAGCAGTTGGTCTGGTTGTATGCTGTTACTGTGTGTAAACAAAAGATAATTAACTTAAAAGGAGGATTAACAATTGCAAATTTTACTATTAGAAGGGATGAATAATAGTGTGATTGTGTCAAACATACTTACCACGATTATACATTAGTATATACGTTAATTTAAAGTTTATAACAAATGTTTTTAAGAATAATAATGTGATTGTTGACCAAACTATAAAAGTTATGAATATTATCTAACATATTATGATTAAAAAAATTCGTTCAAAATCATCGTATACATGCATATAAATGGACATCGTAGAATTTAGATAACCTAAGAGATATTTAATTTATAAGAATGCAGGTCATTTTAAAAGAGGATGATATTTTTGTCTAAAAATATCACACTAATAGCTATAAATTGTATATATCTTATTTACACAGTATAACTTTTGATTTTTTTTTAATATAACTTTTGATGATTCATTGTGTTGATGTAATATATATCATTTTTTTAAAAATTGAAATAATAATATATGCATTGTCTTTCTATTAGTATTTATAAACATTCCAATAAAAAATATATACTTGATTTTAAATTAAAAAAAAAGTTATATATGAAATTTAGAAAAATAAATAAAATTTAAAATTAAAATTTCAATATAATAAAAAATTATTTTATTTTAAAATTAGAATCTCAAATTAAAGTAAAAGTTAAGGATGAAAAATATGAAATTAAAAATAAAAAACAAATCTGACAAAAAAACCAACGGAACCCTAAAAAATAGGGGAGGGGACAGAGAGAAAGAAAAAAAAAAAAAAGACGGGACAAGATACAGAAAATTAGAAAAAAAAAGAAGTTTCAGATGGTTTTAGCAATCAATTTTCACCACATTAAAAAAATATAGCGTAGAAATTGGTTTTCTCCTGCCGATTTCTTGTGTAGAGTAAAACAAATTATTTACTTAAACAATCTTAGGTGGATTATTCACATAAATAATATTTTTTTTATATATTTTAAAAAAGTCAACAGGATAAGAATGACTTATAAAATGTAGCTCCACATTTCTGTAAAGGAGGGAAGTGATAATCTAAAAAATGATGAGTCATAGAATGTGATTTCACTTATTCAATCCTTTCACTGACAAATGATTGTTTTTTTTAGGAGACTAACAAATACTCTTTGTCTTGTTAAACCAGGATCCGATTCTTAGATTTTTTGTTTATGTTTGATTTTTCTGATATAATATATCAACCATAAATTTTTGTGGATTACCATTCGGTTAATGTTTAACTCCAAATCCGTAAAGTAATGGATTCTAATTTTCTAAAGAGACGTGTAATGTGACAAAAAGAAAAATTTAAAAGTTGTCCGACTAAATGTCACCACTTAAATTTTTAGGAATCAAAATAATGTTTCATTTTTTAATTATCTGTCATACCCTTTTTCTTAAAGATGTATATCCTCTGAAACCTCTTTTTGTCTTCCAGGAATGTATTTCAGGAATAACATACAAAATTTTATTTATTACCACAATACATAACTTTAGTGAGTTGATTAAAGTAATTTTATTACTAAAATATGTTTAAAATGGGTTTGGATTCTCTTGAGATTGGTAACTTCAAAAGCAAAATCATATTTTAAAATACAAATTTTAACATTCTTTTTATTTAAATTATAGAAGTTGTGTTTTTAATTTAAAGTCATGATTTTCTTATATTTTAATATTTTTAAAAAAGAAAGAAAGGTGAAGTTGTGTATGTACACAACTTTTGCGTAGTTTTATTTTTTTTTTAAACATGAAATTGTTTAATTTAAATAAAAATAAACATAAGTCTTGTTTTATAATACGATTTCATGAAGAAGAAAAATTAAGTAAAAGACATGTTTGAAAACATGACATTTTTAATTTAAATTAAAAAATAAAAATATTGAAGTCGTATTTTAAAACACTTTTTAAAGTAGTTGTGTTTTAAGATACAACTTACCTAAATTTGTAATTTTTTTAAAATTTACCCATTCTTGTTAATTTTTTAAATAAATTATCCTCTGACATAAATAATCCATTAGGCAATAGAAAAATATAGTAGAAAAAAGTCTGTAGTTTCCTTCCTTTCATTGTATGCTGATAAAAAAACAAAAAACTTTGCTTTCAGTTTGGGCAACTCGTAGTCCGTCTAACAGGAATGCTACCAACAAACACTTGTGAGTTCCAGCTATGCTAACTAATAAAAGAGTTAGAAAGGAAATGAGACACACTATTTGAAGGCACTCGCATAAATTTCCTTAGGTAGAATTATATTAGTAGCATTAATAATAATTTATTGTAGCTATTGTCTCCTAGACTGGTCTTAGAGGTTCAAGCAAAGTTGCAGTTGCAACCCCTTACATCTAGCCTCCTTCCTATATAACCGCGATAAATGTTTGTTTGTTTTATCAAGTTGACGAAGCAAAACTTGGTAAAAAAAAAAAAATTCATAACTTTTGCAACCTGAAATACCTGTTTTTCAAGGCATTACCTTTCTCTTTATCAAGAGAAGGAAACTCCAAAAAAAAAAGAAAGGAAAAAACACTTGACTATGCTGAAATAGATTTAATGCTTTATGCTCGGAAAAGCTTGAGGGAGACATCACCATAAACAAACCAAAACTACACACACACATATGTGTTGAGTTGCTCGATTCAAAAGAAAATAGGGTGATTAAGATTAGCTAAGCTAAAGTAATTTGGGTCCAAATCATATTGCACAGACACTGACAGTTGTCACGTTATTTTGATAACAGACGTGAAGCTATAATGTCAATCCAATGTTTTATATATTAACAAGGTAGCAACACAATTTTGTGAACTGAAGAACATGTTTCGTAAATAGAAAGTTAGAAAGCGCACAAATAAAAGGAGCAGATATTGGAGGGAGTTGAATGTAACCACTAGTGTATGGGTAACCCATTAACAACATAATCAAGCTTAACATTCCTTATAACTGTTTTCCAATCAACTCTAATCTTCCTTGGTCATCTCAGTTGTCTCTGGTACATCTACGGCTGGTGAAGCTATAAGCCTTTCCACCGGAACTTTAGATACATCACGGCGTACTCCGATATCAGACATCCATCTGCCTGCACAGTACGTGCCAAAACCAACCACTGCCAAACCACTAAAACTGGTTGTCATAAAACGAAGTGGTGTAGAAACTATAGTACTAGCAGCAGCTAAGTAAGATGCTGCTTGCCCACTGCGGCCAACACTGATGCTTGTGGATACAAGAAGACCTGTTTTGCAGTAAATTGCAAAGTCTTCACAGTTATTCTTGAAAATATTGTATCCACCAAACCCATTTTCAAGAAGAAAGAAAGAACGATGAAGGACATCTTCAGCTGTATCAGAAGGAGCAAGAGTGCAGGTACCTCCTCGAGCTTTGGCTAGAAAAAATAAAGGTGAAACCCCATACTCAAAAATGTATAGATTACCACCAGAAAGGAAACAGTCCAAACAGGATGAGATGACACCATCAGTCCTTGTTTGGTCACCACATCTTGGGCATGGAGTGTCAGAAGAATGAGAGGGAGATGAACTGAAAAGGAGATTGTCCAACACAGTTCCTGTTCCAATTTCTTGACCTGCTGCTCTGGTAAAGTGGATCACCATTCCATCACCAACATATATTCCTGGTATTTTGAATTAAAGCCATTGGAAAGCCAAGATGAACATTTCAATACCATACATAAATAAACAGAAGCTGAAGGTTCTCATTTAATTCAAGTTGAAGTCTCCAAATTTCAAATATAGAAAAGGAGTAAGAACTAAACCATGCTACAGGATCTAAGACATTGACATCTTATTAATCTGAACAACATGCTTATTAATACTAGAATTCTTGCGAGTGGTATCTTTTCTGACCTGAAGTTTTCTTCATACACGAAGAGCAGAAGTTTTTTCTACTCCCCACCAAAGAGTCACACTATTGCACATACACACACAATGAGCACACCCAGCCTATGATTCTCATCCTCATCTACCTTCCCTTTACAAATAATTAACCAGCCAGCCTAGCAAAGCTTCATTATCCAAATTATATGTCCTCATTGACATCCAATATATCCCTTAATATCAATAGGTTATATAATTCATGCAGCAAGTAGTCATCATTTGCAAATTAATCAAATATCAGACTCAATGTTGGCTTACATAAATTAGCTAAACAAACTAATGGAGTTTAATTTTTAACTTATTTCATATGTTTGTCCAGTTGTAAAAGTTACATATTTCCCATTATGTTTAATGAACAACAATAACAAAATGGTATTCCACTAGGTGAGGTTGCTTAATATGTTTTAAGTAATACACAGTAAAACTACGTACATTGAAGATTCACCCCCAACTGGTCACACACATAAGCCAGTCAGACAGTTCACCAAAATACATCCAAAAATTGTAAAATTTATTATAAAGAACTAATAGCTATAACTTTTAGTTTTGAACACAGAATATGCAAGTAGAACATAGCCATAAAACTTATCAGTGCATATTTAGTTTAAATACCAATTGTTAGCCACATCCAACTGGTCCTTAGAAGAAAATTAAGACATTCAACAATTAATTTCCAAATTATTTAACTTTCCAAAACCTTAGAACATAAACAGTATAAAAGAACCACTTTAAATAGATAATGGCCATTGGCCAATATACTGGAAAAAAGTAATAAATAAACAATAGACAAAAATCAGAGTTGGTAGGATTTTGCAATTCTTTTAATGGGTAGAGCAGAAACTGACTTTCCATCATTATAGGTTCTCTCGGAACAATGATGAGTGACATCAATGACATGCAATTTCATAAAAATAAATCTACAAAACAAAACATTCCATAGTCATAACGCAGACTTTTTGACTAACAAAGGGTCAAAATTGTAAAAATTTACCAAAATAGGGTGGTCAATGGAAAAATTACCAATATGGTGTAATTTGACCGTTCGACACCCCAACATGCCAGACGCATTGGAGTATTGGGCCAAACACACTAGATGGATTGGCTTGTTGACCTTTGTTACGTGCATGCATTCGAACACGCCAAACCATTTGGCATATTCAAAATGGAGAATCTCCAGTACACTAGACTATCTGACGTGTTCCATGGTCAAAAGATTGGATGGGTTCGAGAACAGCACCACCGATTCTAGTCTCCTCAAGGGTCTTAACTTGAGTGCCCTAATGACCATGACAACTGCGAGCAACAAGAAGCTTTTGTTGGCAGATGGAATCCCTTCTGGGTGAGTGAAGGATAGAGGAGGCTTCTCCAGGCTGCAAACCCCAAACCCAATGTTTTTGTGGCCCAGGATGGAAGCGGACAGGTGAAGACCATCCACGAGGCTCTTATGATGGTGCCTAAGAAGAACAAGCAACCCATTTGTCATTTACATCAAGGAGGGTGTGTATCAGGAGTATGTTAACTTGAACAAGCACCTGACCTATGTCACCATGATCGGAGATGGCCTCGCCAAGACTAGAATCACCGACAACAAGAACTACGTGGATGACATCCAAACCTACAACACAGCCACCGTGGGTAAGTAAAGTAAATGAATGCACGCACGCTGCCTTAATAAAGTATAATTAATTAAAATAACATGGATGGGGCATGGCAGGTGTGAACACTGCGGACTTCATGGCAAAGAATATCAGGTTCGAGAACTTAGCAGGAGCAAAGAAGCTCTAGGCATGGTCTGGCATGTTGGAGAAGCAGAGATTTAATTTTTATGTTCCATGGAACATGCCGTATGGTCTGGCATGTTGGAAATTATCAACTTCGAATATGCCAGATGGTTTGGCGTGTTTGAGTTCATGCACGTGACAAAGGCCAACACGCCAATGCGTCTGATGTTGGGGCGTTGAACAGTCAAATTACAACATATTGGTAATTTTTCCGTTGACCACCCCATTTTGGTAAATTTTTATAATTTTGACCCTCTATTGGTCAAAAAGTCCATAAAGCAATATCTATCCGATGAATAACTGAACACAAAATATTGCTAGAGCAATTGAGGTTGAATAAAGACCAAACTACAAGGTTTAAGCTGTCTATTTAAGCCTATATCTATTTATCATTGGGCCTAACTCAACCCTACAAAACCGGCTTGTAAGGTGAAGTTTGCACCTTATTATATACTATTGTTTTGCCATATCACTAGCTAATGTGGGATCTCCAACACACACCCCTCACGCTGAAGACTGGACATCTCAAGCGGAAAATTTATATTTGTAGGTGGTCCAATAACGGTTCGATAGCAGGTGGCACAATAGGCCTAACAACAATGAACTGTAAATTTAACATTTTGTGGGTGGTCCTATAGCGCCCAATAAGCCCAACAACAACAAACTGCTAGGATAGATTCTGATAAAAAAATAACTTAATTGCTTCTTCTGTATTTTGTGAACTTGAATAAAATTTGCTGATCCTTTCTGGCATTATTGGCCAAAAAAAAAAAGATCTCACATTGGCTAGTACTATGGCAAAACAATAGTATATAATGAGATACAAACCTCACCTTACAAGCCAGTTTTGTGAGGTTGAATTAGGCTTAATTTTACCATTTCTAATAATAATCACTATTTTACTCGCCTTAAATCTCCCAGAGTTTAATTTATAGACAATTTTGTTTCATTCAGGAATATCATTTTTGTGAATAGTGATTTAGTAAAGTGACTAAGCTTAATCCAATAATAACTACTGTCATAGCACTTCAGCATGCTGAATTTTAAGTTTAGCAGAAAATTGCAATTAGACATCACTATATATATAGCCAAACCAACACAAAACATTGTGCGTATCTAACACTCTAAACTGAATAAAAACCTCAATAACCCTACGTCCATTTAAGATTTTACCATGCAATAACTGAACAATGACAATGAACAAAAAGAAACACTTTCAACCAACACTAATAACCCCAAAAAAAAAAAAGGCCTAAAATTTGATAACGGCAAGGAAAACAAAACATGAACCAAACCTAATTGAAAACAACAACCAAAGGGAAAATGCAAAAAATCTCAAAATCTATCTGAGTTAAAGCAAATAGAACAGAAGTGCAATCGATGAACACCCAGAAAGCAAAACCGAAAAAAGATAATAAATTTAAAAAGAAAAAAGCGAAAGGGGTTAAGATGAGACCGTGGTGAGCATAGATGTATGCTTGCCTCCAAGAATAAATGTGATCACCAGGCTTGAGTTGTTCCCGATCGATCATGTTCGAAAGCACACCCATTTTCCTTTCCCTCTCTCTCTGAATCCAAACCCAATGAAAATAAGAAGAGAATCTCAGATTATACTCGTCGCCGATTTGTATTGTGATGCCACTCTCTCCAACTTAGGTTTCTATTCTTTCGAATTTTAACTGCTTAATTTATACACTTACTGTTAATTAGTATTTTAAAAGACAGTACTGTAATATAGAATCTTCTGAGTTGGATTTTTTTCGTCGACTTTTCAACTTGCAAACAGTAATGTCAATTTCTAAATTTTCAGGAAGGTTCCAATTGTAAATTACTGTATATCCTCTGAAATATGTTGGATTTTTTTTTAGTTTTTAACAGATGATTTTTATTTTTTTAAAAAATGTTTTCACCGTATTTCTACTGTCATCATGTCTAAAATGTTTTAAAATTTAAAAATAATGATATGTAAAAATCAAATATGATTATTTTATGTTTAAAAATGAAAAAATTAAATATTATTAATTTCTATATCTACTAGTTTGTAAACTCAAAATGACTGTATTTGTAATGTCAAAATTCAAATATAATCTATATCTATTAATTTCTATTATTAATTATTATTTAAATTAATAAAATATTTAGAATTATATTTAGTTATATGTAAAGTATATTTTGTAAATATAACAAATTCAAAAGTCTTAAGCACAAATATTAATGTACCATTTAATTTTTACATAAATACATAAACAAATATATTTTTCCTTATAGAGTATTATTATTAAATTTATTAAATAAAATTAATAATGAACTTTAATAATATTATTAATGTGTTATATTTATTAAATTAATATATTTACCTTCTATTGGGATTGTGTTTTAATCTCTTATGTAATCTTTCATGTTTAACCATTGTGTACAAATTGGCAAGGTGAATATAAATTTCTAATGTGAATATGTCTTTTTTATTTTCTCTTATTAGTTTTAAGAAAATATTATATGGGATAATAATTATTAAATCTATTTATACAGTATTCTATTTTTTTTCTCTTAGCTGTTTCTCCTGGTATTGGTTATATCCTTTACCTTTTCCTTTTTTCTTAATTTTTAGGCTTTATTGTTTTTTTCTCTAAATTATATTCATGTTTATATTAGTTGTTTTTAATTATTCAATTATTTTATATTTTATTGTGCTCTTAAAGACATATAAGGTATACATATTTAGAGTTACGTTGTTTTATATTATTTGGATTGTTATTTTATAACTCTAGATAAAATGACACTTTTGAGTTTCTTAGTATTTTTCTGTCTCTTTATGGATGTAATAACATGGTGGAGATAATGATAATGGTGCTAAAGCTTCCTACCATGCACTACACCTTTGTAACAATTTTCACAAAGTTGTTGATGATTTGGAGATGCTCAAAACCAATATTCATACCTTGTTTTCCATAGGAATATGGACAACACAGGTGTTGAAGATTTAGATGTAGATACACCCGTCTGTGACGATTTTTACAAAGTTGTAGATAACAAAGTAGAATTGAGAGAAATGTTGAAGTTCCAAACCCAATTGTCACATTTTTGTAAAGATTTCCATGGGGTTATGATTGACGTGGTAGGATGTAGATATATTGTGAATCTCTAAACCAAGCGATATACTTTGCAACTTTCCACAAGTCATGATTTACATGACATAATGAAAATATTTTCTTATTGTCATATATATATATATATATATATATAATCTTTATTTAAATAAAGTATTCATTATTTATATATCTTTTCTTATAAATTATTAATGAAATCATTTTTATTTATATAAATTATTAATTTTTGTTAATATTTTTTACATAAATTACTCTTTCATCAACTAATTTTTTAAATTATATTTTTTTTATTATAAATTCAAACTCATAGGAAACAAGTCACTTTAATAATAGTTATTTATAGTTATCGATTATATGATCGTAGTAGACAAGAATCTTGCGAATTAGTTTATCTTTAATTCATAAAAAAATGTTTGGTGAAGTGTATTTGGTAACTAATCTTTTTTCAGAGAAGATATTTGTATTTCTTAAACATTTTTTGCCTAATGGATTTTCTCAGTCAAAAAAGGTATTTTGTGATACACATGTTCAAATCTCCTACACCATGTACATTAATACATGAGATATGGTTTAGAATAGATGTGATAGTATTGTCAAACTTTTAGATCCATGTATTGTGGCATTGGTTTTGTTTCTAATTAGGGATGACAAAAATATACATACTGGTGGGTATCACCTCGAACTCGCCCCGATTTTTATGGTATTATCCACTTTGACCGGGTATGGATACGAGTACGGGGTATTATCCGATATCATGAACTGTGTATGGATACGAGTATAGGTATGTGAATACTCGAACTCATACATGTCTCATTATAATTTTAATAATTATATAATAAGTTTAAAGTTATATATTTAATTAAACATTTTAAATCTTAAACTTTAATTTATAATTTTGTGTTGTTAATTATTCTTTTATATACTTTTTAAACTAAAATATAAATAATAATTTAATATATAATTTATTTAATAATAAATAAGTAAATTTAGATTGTAAAAAATAATATAATGAGTATCTGTGAGTATACCTGAATTTGAAAAGACCCGATGAAGGATAGAGACGAGAATTAAAATTTTATACTCACTCTTATACTTGAACCCAAATATGCTCCGCACTTTCCGAAGACGAGAAGGTTAAACTCGCACTCGTCTTACCTCATCCCGTTGTTGCAGTTCCTAACACTTCTTGTGCTTGTGTTTGATTTACTAATAAATCATTTAACTTATAAAAAAAATATAGACATTGGTTCATTTAATATAACAGTAATTAACAAATTTATTAATTTTATCTAAGTATTTTAAAATAATAAATAAAAACTTTAAAGTTAAATTAGGGTCTTCATTTACAAACTGTTATATTAATCTATAGGAACTGATAATACTTAAAAAAATAGAGGATGTTAATGTTTTGGGACTACAAATATATTTCTTAATTTTTTCTAAATAAAATTAGGACCTCAAACACAATTAACCAAAGTTATTTTATGCATTGGGTGATCCACAAATAGTTTACATTTGTTAGTCCGCAGTTTTTTCTTCCTCATGCATTTCAAGCGTCGTGGTAAAGATTTTCTCAAAGGATTCAATGTACTGTTGATGCTTTGTTATATCATAGGTATTCTCTACTAAACACAATCAAGTATTTAAGAACGCATACACATGTCAAATCTAAACTTGAGATTTCTATTAAGGCAAAACAATAACAGTGGAGTGATCAATATGACGGTGGTTGATGTCCTATTATAAAAGAGATATTTAGTCTTCTATTCATATTTCTTAAAATAGAAACATTTTGTCATCTAATGTTGTTAAATCAACAACTTTAGTCATTCTTTTAGATCAATGACATTGATTATTACTATCAAAACCAAATTAACACTATTATAATATGAATTAAATAAATAATTTCATGCCACATAACTAAATTTGGATCACAAGAGGTTAATATTTTTTTAATGTTTAACACTTCTAATTTTAGTAAAGGACCAAAATCATGGATTTTATAAAATTGATGACTAAATCTCTATTTTAAGATAGAAAATCAAAATTACAAATTTTAAAAATAAAAAACTAAATATCTCTATTTTAAAATAAGACACCAAAATTGCAAGAAAGATGAAACCATAATTGCAAGAAAAATAGTACCGAAATTACATTTAAACCAAATTCAAATAAAGTTATATGGTATAGATGCTTAGATCAAAGTGAGCAGCTAAAATTAAAATAAACTTCTTTCATAAGTTATAATTAATTTATATGTAGGCCTACAAAACCAATGCAACATTATATAAAAATTAAAGTATGCAAATTAATTTAAATTTAAAGGATAATTTATATGTATATGACCTTATTTTATTTTTCTATAAATATTTATTGAAAAATAATCCTTCTCCTCTAGCTTCTTTTACAAGATTGCATTTGAAATGAATTTAACTAAAATGAAAATCAGTATTGCTACTCTGGCAACTTCTCTAAGAGCTCTACAAATTCTCTCCGAGAATCAGAATTATAGTTTGCATAACAGTAATCAACATGTTTTCCAAACTGCGTAACATCATCTATTAGTATTCTCAAAGGTTGTTAAAAACATTTTCCATCGTCAGCTGTTCGAATTAAAAATGACAACGTTACTCCTACAATGAGGTAATATTTTGAACACTCATTGGGAAGCAAAGCCATAAATAAGAGAATACGAAAATATGGATATTAACCTTCTCTAGATTTTTTTTTTCTTCTACTGTACAGTTCGTGCAAGTGATTAATCACTACAATCGAAGTAACACTGTCTCTAGCTTTCAGAACACGTTACAAATTGGCACAAAAGTTTGTCCTACGTTTCTCATAAATATATATATATAGAGAGAGAGAGATTGTTTTGTCCTGAAAATCTCAACAACCCTCTACGAAATAATAACGGTGTTTAAAGTGAAAATAGACAATACAGTATATATTGATTCAGATATGCAAGGTCGAAAAGTAGTGTTCAAACAGAAGTACTAAACATGTGTTGCAATAGTCTTAGTCTTCTTAACCGCAGGACCCGAGAACAAATTTTAAAATACCCTCAGTATTCAAGGGAGCCTATTGATGGAAGTCCAGAAACAATTTCATGAGAATCAGCACCAGTGCTATTCAGCCTCTGTCCTGAACTGGGACCAAGGGATTCCACGGCCTGTTCTCCCATTTTCTGGATATCTTCAGGTGAAAGTATTTTGATATACCAAACATTATTGACAAATGATCTACAAAAGGTTATGCAGGAAATCCACACCCAAACGAGAAAAACAAATGTCAGCAAGATTTAGCCAAGTGGAATAAACAAGTATAATAGTATGTTTAATTTTTATTTAAAGGTTCAAAGATAGAATATCACTATTTAGATCACAATATGAATGCATTTAGTAAAACTTTTTTATAATGTAAGTTGAAGTTGAACTTACTCCCACGGGTCATCTCCAAGGAGAAGAACATCGTTCTCCCTGTCGACGAATACAAGCTGCCAGCCTGATCTAAGAGGGTCTTCTAATTTTCCCTCAATACCAAACATCTGCGCCAACTCCTCCCGCAGCTCATGATAACTGCTGAACCGGGAGATGTCAAGTGAGCGCCCTACCGACCCTGATTTGTAAACCTGTAAAAAGACAAAATTAAACAACAATATTTAAGTTAAAGGACTGCTTTTTGCGAAGACTAATATTTAATATTTATGATTCAAACCTTGACAAATGTTCGTGTCTGGTTCTGAGGGTCAACTTGCCCTGCACTTTGCAACAACTCTGCTGAATCTTGCACGCAGGGATATAGAGGAGCCTGGAATCCAGACTCTCCTAATGGCATTGCTGTTGCATCAGTATCAGCTGATGCAGTAGTATAACGAGGGACAGTGGTAGGGAGCAGAAGGCCAGATGAATCAATGTTGACACCAAATAGAATAGAATTTTGGGTGTCTGAGTTACAATGTGGTTGAACCATGGCAGTGTCTTTTCCAGAATACTGCACATGTGAGATTGAGTTGCTGAAAGAATTAACCTGCAACGGAGAGAACTTTGGGGCCCATGATTGTTGAGGTAACTGTTCAGTCAACATGGACTGACCACTTCTTGATAAATTCAAGAGATTGCCACTCCCTTCAGGACAAAGTGAACTAAGCATGTTTTGTCCTGGTGAAACTGAAGCAGAGAACTTCATGCTTGAATCTAAGAAATCTGGTTTTGAATATGATGGTGAAGGTAAACTGGAGTGTTGCCTCTGATGGAGCTGATCACTTTGTAGTAAAACTGTGTCTTGATAAGTGTGCTGCTGCTGTGTTTGGTCATCTCTATTGTTGTGTGATTTCTGAAGGAGGTGCTGAGACAGGTTCTCAGCCAATACCTGAGCTTGTGGTTGTAGAATATTATTAGAAGATACAGATTGCTGGATTGCTTGTGGTTGCTGAAGCTGCAAATGAGGATTGGGGTTCCCTGACTGTTGAAGATAATTGAAAGGCTGTTGAAAACTCATCATTTGTTGTCTCAGTAGATCTCCACTCCCTAAATTCTGCAAACCAGATGCAAACATGGCTTGGTACTGCTGACTATGATCATTTCCAAGCAAAGTGGGATCCATTCTCTGCTGCATCCATGGCAACAAGCCAGAACCTTGAAAATTAAGGGAATTGAGAGCTTGGTCCCCAGGTCCACTCCTCAGCCACATTAGCCCATTAGTTGCTTCATCTCTGCCATCTGTAACAAGATCCTTTGTAAAGAAAGGAGACAAAAGAAGTGCCCTCAAAACCACCATGGCCACTTATTATAAGGAGAGTAGGAGAAACTAGGGAAAATAAATGTAGATGAATGAAATAGAAATAGTAAAAATCTTATGTGGCTAAGTAGATTTACATTTATAATTAATAATGAATTTCTAGCAAACATATTTAAGCGTTTTTTAACAATATCTTGCATAAGGACCCTGGTTAAAGAGTATTAAATATACCTTATTAAATGCTTTCAGTTACTTGACAATAGAAAGTCCTAGATGACTTTTGTTCTAATTATTACTTTTGTTTCCTGAACTATTTCCCTTTAGCTTTTACGCAAAAATAATTAAATTATTGGATTGTAAGAAATAAAATTGGGGGGAAGAGGATATTAGAAAATATGAAAATTTCCCTTTTTAGATGGTTAAAGGGAGAAAAGTTAATAAAAATAATTGCAAATGTTCTCAAAGTATGTCTTCACTTTTAAAATAAAAATTTCTTCTTTCATATCTCACTAGTTTCATCCAATAATATTGCATTAGTATTTTCATAACATTGATCGTCATACATATAGAAGGAAAGTGGTGAAACAGATTGGTGTTGAGAAGGACATATACCATGAAAAGAAGAGGTGCCAGGATGCCATGGGCGTTTCAATCTGAGGGGAAATAGAGATGGATACATCGGAAACGTTGTTAAAGGCTCAATTTCCCACAATGATACCCGTGGTTGTCTCTCTCCTGCTGTTGATTCATCCCAACCAACCTATTCATAACAGAAGAATAAAAGGTAAAGACGAAAAAATATGACTCCGACAGATGCCAGGTTAAAAGCTGCTTTTGAACATTGAAGTAAATTTGCCAGTATCTTTTAAGGCATGGTATAAAAATTCTGAAACCATGAACCTATTAAAAATTTTAAAAAAATTGTCACTTCCAATCTCTCTGGACAACAGACAGTAACATAGGAACACAATGTATTGCAACTACCATTTTGTATGTACATATGTGAAAACCAAAATACTGCAGAACATTGCAGGTGTGCTGATAGGCTGTTATCAAATTTGAAATTATGAATATGATAAGGTCTGATGTATTACTCGCTATGCCCCTAATTATAAGATCCTTTTCAAACAATTCTTTGTCTCTCTTTATATAAGACCGTTTCCTGGTTTTTAGATGTTTTAATTGTTTTTTTTCCAAAGTTACCCTTAATTAACAATTTTTTTCTCATTTATATTGGAGAATGTGAATAGCCTTATTCAAATAGCAGCTTCTCTCTCTGCACACATTAATTAAATAAAAAGAGAAAATATGGACAAGTTTGGAAGAATAATATCAACAATTGACATATTTATGATGTGATTACCTAAACTAACTACTTTTTTTAAGGAATGTTTTTTTTTTTTTTTTGTAAAATGTCTTAAAACAAGAATAGGAAGTACATGCTAAATCAACAAAAGTTAACTAGCTGATGAAGAAGGTCAAGTATAACCACAGAAAAGTAGATAGCACTCCAGACATGTAGCAACAGACCCTATGGCCAAAGGCCAATAAAGAAAAAATATTACAACAAATATATATATATATATATATATATATATATATATATATATATATATATGTACATATGTATATGAAATAGGATGAATTATTTAGACTAGTCTAGAAAATGTTATTTATAAAAATTGGTCACTCTAAGAATGTGGATTTGGACCTAACTCAACGCCAAAAGCCAATCCTTCCCTCCAAACTTATATATTGTATTTTGGCACTATCTCTAGTCGACGTAGGACTTGGTTTGCTTTCCCAATACATTTCCTTACGCCCACTATTGAGCTTGGTACATGGATAATATGAAATGATGAATGACCCACTTTAATGAATCTAAAATAAACTCTTATACCATCTTAGAATGTGGGTTTAGGTCTAAAGTGTGTTTGGTTTATCATTTCAGCTAGCTAAAATAGTAGCTTAAATGATTTCAATTCCGTTTAGATTGCAAAATTCTAAGAGCTACTAGCTTCTTCAAAAAATCTACTCCATGTAGCTTTTCCAAAAGATTTTCTGTTTTCAGCAGCTACCTAATTTTATTTTTACATGTTTATTCTTCATTAATTAATGCATTGTCTCCCACTAATTATCTTTATCACATTATACAACTTCTCTCGCCTTCGTTAATGTAATTAAAGTAATTTATAATATAAATATATAATTATAAAAAATTATAATTTAAATATTAATTTAAAATTTATATATTTAATTATAGAAATTATAATTTAAATATTAATTATAGTAATTTATTATTTAAATATGCAATTACATAAATTTATAATTTAAATATATTATTATAGAAATTTATAATAATAATTTATAATTTAAATATATAATTAATTTATATTATTAAAATATGTTATAATTATTTTAAATACCTCATTGTTTATCTAATGATTAATGATAAACTTATTTATCATTTTACAACTTTCAACTAGTTGATCAATTAGTTTTACCAAACACTTATAATTGACTTTTTAGCTTTCAACTAATTTTGTCAAACACACCCTCAACCCCAAAAGCTAGTTCACTAGGGTGAGGCTTGCTACCCACTTATATATTTATTTTGGTACTATCTCTAGTCGATGCAAGACTTAATTTTCTTTTCCAATAAAATTAGTAAAACAAAAGAATAATTGACTAAAACAGTGTATTTGAATACACCGCGAAAACATGATTATACATAGATTAATAACAAATTAACAATAATTGGAAAGGACCATTTTCATATAAGTTCCATTTTCATATAATTGTACTAAGGTTAAGGTTCATCCTCTTAACAGTCGTTTATAATTGGAAAGGACCATTTTCATATAATTTCCATCCAACCAATCATAATATATAATGTAATGACTTTACCTTAACAGATCGCCAATGAGAATTCGGCCATCGAACAGGATCCAGATCACTTATGCCAGTTATTGTACCCATGTACCTGCAAAACAAAGGTGGCTCGTGCATAAGTAGAGGAAATTTAGTATGGCACCACAAAATTGAATTAATCATAATATTTCGTCCTCAATTTAAACTGCTAGATTGAAACCTTAAAAGCTGTGTGTTGAGGCGGTGTCACATTTCAATCAAATCAAAGCACATGAACGCAGGCAAAAGTACAATACCAGACTACGAGAGAATAGCACTTAGCAGTTGGTTTACACTGCCATCAGATTGCAGATACTAACTATTTCTTCCCTCAATGCCCAAAATTTAAAGCTCTTTTAAATAACAAAGTAAGGAACAATTTCCTAATTACTCAGGTATCTGGTAGATCCATTTTATAACCATCAATCCAGTTACCAAATGAGCTTGCCTCCTTACACACTATGGATGCAGATGCGATATCAAGCTGTTGTATATAAGCTATTTTGAAGGGCCCATCTTCCTCTCCATAAATGTTTATAACTATGTTTACCCCTTGCAAAATACAATTATCTGATCTAAGATTTGCAACTGCAAAAATGTCTACAATTTTTAGAAGAAAATCAACACATCCTTAAGGAAAAAAATTACAGCTACAAGTACCTGCGGACACTTGATTCTTCGGTCTCAAAAAGCATCCTGAAACGCATACCAACAGAAACACGTGTATGGTACACAGCCTTGATATATTTTGAAAGTGGTATGACAAACTCAGATGGACTAGCCCTGCCAATGATGTAGGTGTCAAAATAAGTATTATATTTTCTAATAAATAAGTATCAGAATCAGAAAGGGAAATGTAGACAATAAATATAAAGATAACCTTGGATTATAGAATACTGTAAAACAGCTATTAGTTGCTGCAGCATGAGCAGCAGCTGCAAGAAGCCCAATGTGCATACTATCACTGGATAGAACTGAGGATGGCATGACAGTTTGTGGTCGATTGGCTCGACGAATTCCCAAAAGAAGCTGATTCTTTTCATTCCTAAAAATGATGTAAAAACAATAAACAAACAGTTTGCAGCATCCAAGGGGAAGAAAAGGTAGCAAAGAAGAAAAAAATTAAATAAACACCATATGAAAAGCACGGAATCTCCAGCCACTAGTCTTTTGGCACTAACAAATACGCTCCAGCCTGTTGTAAGAAGATGTCGTTTTGGCTGTCCTGAAATAATAAGCAAGCAATAGACACACATATTATGCAGAAGATACAACTAAACTAAGAATGTTTAGCTAAATATAAGTGTCGTTGAATGCAGCTTATATTTGTATTCAAAACAGCTTATATTTGGTCGAAGAGAGCTTGTGGTTAGAAGAAGGGTGTTTTCACCCAGAAATAATAAAAAAAAAAAAGATATATGTAGACGATTAACAAGGATTCTAGCACTTGTAAAAAGTGCACCATGTGTTTCATATTTCTGTTTTAATGGAAACAGCACCTTTGAATCTAGCAAAAACTCACTATAGTGAATTAAAACAAATGTACGAAACTGAAAGGGAAGGTAGTAGTTATTATATCAGACAGGTTAATCTGTTTCTTAATCATAACAAATCACCAGCTACCAAATACTGTAAAAGATTGATAGAGTATGTTACAATAACAAAGTACAAAGCAAGATCTAAATACATTAGTAGCAACAAGGTCCAATGGAAGACCAAAGACCTCATATTTGGAACATTCGTCATAATCAATGTCAGAAGGCAATGCAGCTGGCTTGCTATGATTTTAATATGGCTAGCTTTAAATAGTTACATAAAATTTTACGCAATTGAACCAAATATACTGATTCACTGGCAATCCAGTATACTTGAATATATTTGTCATGGCAAATGTTTGCAAAATTGTTCTACTTGTGAAACAGTGATCTAGAAGCTTACATGACATTTTATAAAAGATAATACAGGTTTTACAGAAGATAACCAATTGTTTACCTTGCATTCAAGGATTATTTAGGCAATGTAATTATGTAAGGTTAGCCAAGGAGTAAAGCTAGAAACTCAACCTTGGTATGTTCTATATTATGTCCAGAGTTTTTTACTCCATAAGGATTTGAATCAATCCCTTTATTTATAACTGAAAGATAGACTTCCCAAAAAAGATCCACTATATTTCCCATGGGATATAATAAAGATTCAAACAATACCAAGGTTGTCTATACTCGCATGAGCGCTTAAAAAATTACATCACTATCACTGTTGAGTGTTGACTAATTTCAAAATATGCAAAAAGAAACTTGCATGTCATAACTCAAATATGGTGACACTTCAATATAAAAAATAAGTTTTTGACGACATAATACAGCCCACCTGCTGAATCACTACCATACTACACAAATAACATCTTCCAACATTAGAAAAGTTGTATCCCACCCAAAAGACAAACAACAATCCAACCAGACACAGACATGCACACCCACTTACTAACCAGCCAAGAGGCATAAGGAAACCACCAACTGTACAACTGCCTGACTGTCTGCATTTTCAGTTGAGAAACTACATACTGTCTTAAGTAACTATAGATAGAAGATAGAAACAACCACAAATTAAACAGCAAGATTCTCAACCAGAAGCACTCATGGATCAAATCAAATCTCAAAATCAAGCATCTACAGTCCACAATTGAGGCTGAGTTTTAGTCAAAAGGACAGATGAATGGGAGAAGTCAACTGGGGTTTGGTTCTTAACATTTTGAGAGAGCTTTCAGGTTTTAAGAAATAGGCCACTATGCCAGCATGGTGACATCGTAAGATCCTACTTATTTCACAATCCAGCACATCAATCATGTGCAATCTCAAAAAAACGAGCTCAAGTTTGATCAGGATTTAAGCAGAGTGCAAAAATCATAGTAGTGTGCATTTTTTTTACTACCTTGATCAATGCAAGAGATAATCAATGCAATTTTTGTTAAGTTGGGACACCATCGGTTTCATATTTGCCAAAGAAAGCATATGCTTCTATAGATATAATTGATGAATGATATGTTTTAACAGGAACGAAGACTATTATAAGACATGAATGCTATGGTTTGGGTTACGGAACTCACATGTCAGCTTCCTCCACTTCTTACTTCTAAGCCACGCTAACAAAATCTAACTGTTCTTAGCTTCTCATTTGCTGTCATTTTAACTCCTCACCAAGACTACTTAACAAGCTTAAATATTCTTTCAACACACTTAAGTCTACCTATCCAACAATATTCATTTTATCTCTCACTATAATTCCAATCTTACAAATGTCTTTTTCATATAGTTATTAGAATCTTTTGACTCACAATTCAAATCCTACTATTCAAACCTTACAGCTTGATACAATTCAGCTACCTATTAATTCGTATCTGAACTAGGAAGATGAATCTCAAATGACTCTGATTCTTACAATATTTGAATAAATTTGTGCAAGTTCATAGCATAGATAGAAATTACGCACTTCAACAAATCATTATTTTTTTCTTTTTTTAACTTTCCTTTACCAATTCTCATTAAATAAATAGAATTCAAATAAGCTAAAGCAGTTAAATGAAAAGTAATTGAAGGAGCACTTCTTAACTTATCCTATTTGAACCACTCTCAATTTGCCACACACCCATTCAATGCATGCCCTCTATTTGGTTATTTCATTGCTTCATTTCCACCCTTCTTAAATAAAGACTTTACAATCTCAGAAAAAAATGATATTTTTGTTTTATAAGACTTGTGGTTAAGTTCTTTTATTATTTCTAGTTTAAAATTATTACATTGGACAATATACTCATTTATACAATATATTTGAATTTTGAAGAATTTTCTTATTGTCCTTGAATCTTACGATTCGATACAAATAATGATTGATGATTGAAAATTAACTTTTAGCAAATCTCGATATGATCTTTTCAAGCTACTTTTGTTAATTACTCCTCTTAGTGAGTTTACATACTAGTTCGTAAGATTTAATTTATTTAAACAACTAGCTAAAAGCATTAAATTTACAGAACCCAATAACCCATGATAAGTTGACAATGAAAATATTAATATTCAACTCTTTTTCGTTTAGCTAAAGGGTAATCCTATTAAACAGTTTCTTAACATAATATGGTAAATACCAAATCTATAACAATTTGATACGTATGTAATTTCCATTTGCAACATGTAGCTTCGTATCTTTTTTCCAAATCCAACACCCTTAACATGATATTTTTTCTATTGGGCGTGTTTGTTTCAAGTCTCACAAAATCATTTCTGGAAATGTAAGTTTGAGAATGTCACATTCCCATGTTTGGTACAAGTTATCCTAATGCAGTAATGCGGTAAATACATTTCATTCCTGTTAACTACTACTTTAGCATACAGCAAAGATTTCATTTTTGGTACAATGATAGTTTTTTTAAAAGCAAAGGGAGAGGTTTAGAAATGGACTCAACAAAGAAATAAAACCTTACCCCGAAAAATATGTCGAAACTTCCACTCAACATCATGGAGATCCCTAGCAATTAATTCTTGCGCAGGCGGTTGCTGTGAGAAATCCTGTATACCAAATAGAAGGGAAATATATCTACATCCATATCTAATCACAATTGAAAGTTGAAACACAAAAGGAAAATATGAGCACTACCAGTGGAGGGAAAACTTTCTCAGCTGCTCGACGAGGAACAGAGAACCCTCCATGGGTACTGGTGTCACTTGCCGTTAACGTCTTGCAAAAATAATTTGAGGGCTGCTTACTTGGAATGCCCAACTCCATGGGAAGAAACGTATCCTTTTGCTCTTGCTACATAAACAATTGCAAGCACACTTTTCAAATCCATAAAAAAGAATAAGCCCATCACCAATACAACAAGCTGTCCAAAAGAGCAACAAGATACCGGAGTCAGCGGCTGTAGCGTCATTTGAGCATATACTTCATCTGTTTCAACATCTGCCTGAAAATCAAGACACTCTCTAGTTGACTGAGTAACTCTAGTGGGAGGTAGAAGTAACTCAACTATTATAGCAACATGGAAGGCATAATACCCACATGCATTGTAACATTGTGAAGCTGGCAAATCAACTGGGGTGGCAAACTCGGGTAATTGGGTATGTGACCATCAACTTCTCTGTTAGTTGTGGCAGCAACCTAAAACCATTGTTCAGCACATGCTCAGTCCAATCTCCATTCAAAAGAATCCAACACAATTAGATTGAAGTGCTTCCAATCCCAAATTAGCAAGTCATGTATACTCCACAGCATATAAAGTAGACAAAATTGAAACAACCATGGGTAGAGTAGGGACTAGAGTAAAAAAGCACCTGCTCGCTATGACCCTGAGGGAAATAAACCACACGAGTCCCTGCAGTTGGTAGGGACACCAAGGGACCCGCGCATGCATGCCATAGCTCAGAATTCAAACACTTCTTCTCCCCTCCTACCATCATTCCACACATCAAATTATCTCAACAAAAAAAAAACATCCAAAAGCAAAAGGAACAAAATAATAGGAAAGAACAGTCAGGAACCAATATTGAAGCAAAACCCAAAAGGGGTTTTGTTTTAAAAAGGGGCACATACTATGTGATAATATACTATATACTAGTACTAATACTGGCACTGATTATCTACACTAGAAGCCCACCCTAACAAAGAGCTCAGAATAGGGTGCTAAATAATATAGTTTTTTCCAAAATAAAAAGGTAAAAAGAGAGAAAATGGAGTGGATACCTTCATGTCCCTGCTGACCCAACCCTGATGTTGAAAGCTTCATATCAAGCTTTCCCCTTTTTCCTCCTTTTGAAGACACAGTATTCGGCAATCACAGAGACACATGGAACCCTAGCTCAGAGGCACCTTCCTCAATTTCCCCAAACCCATTATTGATATAATTATCATTATTGCATTCCCCCATGTTCCCGTCCCACTTGCCAATGCACTCCATGCCCACAAAAAAAGCCAACTTCCGAAAATCAAACACACCCGAAAACCCCTTCAAAGGGATCCATGAAGCTCCACATGCTCACAAAGCTCAAAACCCCACAAAAGCAAAGAAAACAACCAGAAAAGGAGAGCATCAAGCAAAGCCAAAAACCAGAAGGGGAACCCAATTGGAAGCAAGCAGCAACAGCGAGGGTGGAACGTTCCCCGAGATGGCCATGAAAGTAACAGAAGAAGAGGAAAAAGAAGAAATGAAAAATGAAAAAAATGAAGGAAGGAGGCAGAAGTGAGTGTGTATGGAAGTAAAGGCCCTCTTTTGTGGCCTATCACTTTCAGATTGTGACCCAAGTGAGGATTTTTGGGTTTGAAACGCACAGTGGAGAGAGAGAGCGTAAAGGAAGGGTGTTTGCCATATATAAGGGGGTCCCGACCAAGCTGGACATGGCTGCAGAGGAGAGAGAAAGTGAGAGGAGAGAGAGAGTGTTCGACAAAAAGAATCGGAACCGTTCGATCATCCGTACATTTAAATCCTCACCGTTGGTTTTGACCTGATGTGACAGCAGGCATGTGCCACCATCCTTCAGTGGTCGTTGTCAGAGTACGGAGTATTGAGAAGGAAAATATATTGCCATAAATAATGCTAATAGTGATAATAAATTGTTTTTTTTTATAAGTATTAAAATAAAATAAAATATCAAAGGGGGGTTGTGTAGTGTTGTTGTGTGAGAGAGAGAAAGAGAGCGTGGCATGTAAATGGATGGGCAGAGAAGAAAATGTGTATGTGAGGCGTAATAAGTAGCAAGAAAAAGTTAAAAGCAAAGGTCATTGATGATGATGGTGTATTCCTACTCTCTCTTTTTCATTTCTTTCTCTCTCCTCAGTTTGCAAATAATACCTTTTTTCTAATTTGTAAGTTGTAACTTCTAGTTCTAACACTACCCTACTATTCTACTAACAAATTATTTTTGTAAATGTTTTCTTAAGACTTAAAGTTTTAATTAGAGGCTCCAGATAACATTAACACCAGATAGTATAAGTATAGCAGTATGCTACTGTGCAGTGTGGACTCAAAGTTGTCTATAACAATTATTAATTATTGACGTCGTGTGTCAGTCTCTCAATGTGGTAAATAGTTTTCTGTTTTCTAAATTGACTAGATTTTTTTTAACATATTCAATTACAAATGCTAACGTCTGGGGAAGGGGAGCTCCAATGTCTCTGTTTTCATTCAATTTTTTTTTTACATAAACATTTTTCAATTTCTCAGACCTTTTAACATCGTCAAGATATAATAATTTCACAGCTCTTTTCTAAAAAATAAAAGTACATAACAAACTTAAGTTTCAATTAATAAATTTTAATTATAAAAAATATTGAGATACTATTTTGCATTGATAAAATACCAACTATATATGTATGTATTACTAAATAAAATATTAAAATGTCATTTGATTCACACAAAAAAATACATTCAAATGTCATTCATATATTATATACGTACGTATAAATTTAAAGGCGATTTTGCTATTTTCAAATATTTGAGAACCTTGTTTTCTTAAAAAAAAAAAAATAGACATTTGAGGACCATGTGAGGTAGGAAGTATATCCCTCATTTCCTTTCTGAAATTTGTTAGGAAAATTTTTTATCTTCGATTTTTAAAAAAAAAAAATTATTAAGAAAGAGTAGAACTCAATTTTTTATATTCTTTTCCTTTTCTTTCTTAACCAACCCACCTTATGACTTATTTTTTATCTTTGCCTTAATTTTAATTTGTTGAATAGGAATCCTTAACTTTAAAAATCGTTTTTTTAATAGCTAATTTCGTATTTAAATCAAACAATTGTTAAAAACGATATGAAATCAAATGGATTAAAATTTGTTGATTTCTAATCATAATTTCTAAAATCTTATTTATTTAACCAAAACCATTTTTTTTATAGAAACAATATAAAATTATATTTATTTTTTCCAATATTAAGTAATAAAATTGTAAACTCATAAAATAAAAATAATTCAAGTCAAACACTGCTATTCTGTTCCATGCTCCAGATGAATAAAGAAGTTTCATTGATATAAAGAAAAACAAAATCATTGTAAGCAAAAGATTCTAGTACGATGAAGAATAAAATATATTATGTTTGTATCATATTGATTTGTATCCTTAAAATGAGCATTTAAGTTCATATTATGGCAAACTTAATGATGATACTAGCAATTATAAAAGTAACCACGATAATAACGAATAATCCATTTGAAAAATATATTTCACAACACAATTAAGCTTGGAATATATTTATTCAATAAAGAATTTATTTACAATGTTTTAATAGTGTAAACTTTTTTTACAGTCATTAAATTATCATAAACAATAAAATATGTAAGATTGTTCAAATGAAGCATAACTAATGAATTAAAAAGAAAGGTAAATTTGCCTTTAATTATCTTGAATAAAATTTCATTGAAGATCTTAGTAACACTTTGTATTCATATTTTTAATAATATAATTTTTTAATTTATAGAAACAAGTGGGAAGTGAACAGGTCATTTATGTGAGCGTTTAAAGGAGTACAATTGGAATTTTAAACTTGTATGAATTCTAGTTTTTTAGTTATTTCTAGGAAACACTTTTTATGTGTCGGCTTATTATAAAAACTTGATTTATGTCTCTTGTCTTACGTCTTACGCCTTACGCATACTGTTTTTCCTTTTCGATTTTGTGATGTTTCTTTTAAATCATATATAAGGATGATAAAAATGTTGATTGTGATTTGTTAGTTGAATAGTTATTTAAGTTCTTTGTTTTTTAAATATGTTTTGTAGCCGTATATACCAACCTTGGTAATAACTTAAATTTCAAACCAGGTGACTAACAACATCTTATATATATTTAGTGGTATAGCTGGTGTTAGATTTCATTGCCTTGAATTGTATTACATCTAAATGTTATGAAAGAATTTGTTACATATGATTGGATCTACTTTAGTGGTTACATGTATAAATACCCATTATATGAAAGGGAACAAGTTGAAATAGTAAGGTGAGGTTTGGTTTAGAAAATTTTTTTTATTTGATGAAAATTATTTTTATTTTTAAGTTTTTAACATTTAGAAAATATGTTTTTTTATTTAGTATTTTTTACTTTTAAAAAATAATATTACTAAATTTAATCAATTTTAGCAAAAATGTTATAAATTATTTATATATATAGTTTAAAAAGTATTAGATTTTTTTATATAATTACAATATTATTATTAATTTTCACATAATGTTAACTTTTGCAAACAATAAAAATAATTTGTTTCTATTTTTTGTTTTTTTAAATATTTAGAAAAAATTCTAAATTATAATACAATATTTTAACGTCTGTTTTCTATTTTCTCTATAAACAAAAATAAAAAACACCAAAAACAAATATCGCCTGATTCTCACATTAGACACCCTATAAACAAATGTTTTTGCATTTTCTCATGAAAATTATACCTTGGTAGAGGAGATTGGAAATTCATGAGATCACCATCACTTATCTCCATTTCTAACTTGTAATTTCTCGTTATTTTGCTACACCTTCTTTAATGTAGCTAGTATTAGATAAACTGTTTGTAATTTTTGTATAGATTTTATGAGTTAATATAGTTCCTTCTCCTAAAGAATTTTGAATTGTGTTTTTCATGCTTTCTCTCAACTAAAATCTACTCTATTAAAAACTATGCGAGTACAAGCATGTCGAGGAATCATATTTATACTTCGGTTCCGGTATTCAATTTATATACCTTGCATTGATATCCAAAATGTTACTTCGTAAAACATATAATACTGTATACCTCAATGTAAAATGTAAGCTCTTCGGGATTTAAGCGGTTCTTTGCGAAGAAATTAAGTGCAATGTTTTGAATTATGTTGAAAACCAATGCAAAATCAAAATGAGTTTAATTAGTATAAACGTTTTGTTATTTATTCTAATTTTTTATTTATATAACTTAAAATGCTAAATTAATAAAATAATTGTACATACCAATTATACTCAACGAAAATAATGACTGAAAATGACTTTAGTTCTTTATTACTCTTAGTATCTTACTGTTCTTAGAAAATTATTTGAAAAATTATAAACATATCAATAGTTTTTTTTTCTTTTTAATTTATGAATTTAATATCATATTTTCCCCCCTTTAATAACAATGGTGAATAAAATTAAAGTTAATTACACAATTCTTGAAAATACAACATGCTACTCATTTATTTTATTACTTGAACCACGATGCATTGGCTAATTTTTTAAAATTAATTTGATAATATATTTGTAATTTGTAAACACCACTAAACTTCAATGATATCTGCCTAAAAATCCAGCAAATAGCAATAAAAAAAGGAAAAATAAATTATTAATCTAATTTAGTATCAAAACAAGTAGCAATAAAATATGTCAATAATTGGATTTTTTATATATTGCTCCATTTCGCATAAAAAAATCCTTACATTTTTTTCTTGATTTGGATTTTTTTTATAATATCACTGTATGGTTAATTTTACTAATTATAAATATATATAGTTGTATTTATCAAACAAGATGAACAAACATAAACTATTTTGTTCATAAAAATAATTAATAAGTGTATGAATAATTTTTGTAATTGTAATAATTTTAATTTATAATTTTCTTTATTTTCATACCATTTTTTCTCAATCAAGTAATTTAAATTTCTAATATATTTTATTTATGTTTTTATTCTCTTTATTTTCATTCATCGTTTTTTTTTTCTTTTCATTTTTTTCTCGTTTTCCTTTTATACAATGGAATAGAACCTAAATTACTATTTGTATTCACCTTGCTTTATTGTCTTCCGCAAATGTAAGTGGAGGTAAATTATTTTTTTGTATTTATCTTCCTTTATTCTTAGTATCGTGAACCAAAACCCTACTTTTTCAATTTTTTTATAATTAAATATATTATGTTTCTAATCAAAGACAATTACCATTATCTATTCTGAATAGACTCTGTATTCAACATAAATATCTATCTTGGTTGGTTTCTAATTAATTAATAATGTAAAATTAATATAATATGCAATTTTAAGTCTAATGATTACCAGTTTAAAAATATTTTAAATCTAATGAGATGCCTTCTTAAATAATAATAATAATAATAATAATAATAATAATAATAATAATAATAATAAAATTTAAATATTTTTTGTAATATTTTTAGATCATAGTTTATAGGTTCAGATATTTAAATTTATATTCACAAAAAAAATATTTAAATTTATTGATATATATATATATATATATATATATAATTTTTACAGTAAAATAGGCTATTGATAAAAAGAGTTTTCAAGACATTTTAGACTTTTTTTAAAAATAAATTAAACTTTAAATAGGATTATATCAAGTACAAAGCTCAAATTCAAACCTTGATAGGAGACAAGCAAATCTAGTCAATCTTGCTAGGGCTTTTATTTTGTATGCTGGTAACCAATCATATCATGTTTTATCATCAGTTCCTTAACATATTTTAATTTAAATGAAATGGTATGACTATATGTTGATATAAATAAAAAGGGTTAAACTCAAAATCTTATAAAATCTTACATAATCTTTCTATTCCCGTCCTTAATTTATTTAAGCATAATTAATTCATTATTATTACAAAGCCAATGCCATATATATATATATATATATGGGGGAATGAATGACCAACTATCTTTCTCGTTTTTTTTTTTTTGAAGGAAACTATCTTTCTTGTTATTGAGAGCCATACTTTCTTTTTAATAAATTTAGGGTCATACACATATATATATATATATATAAATAAATAAATAAAGTAATTTTCCTTAGAGTAAAAACAATGGTGGAATTAAAACTTTTAATTTTTTTTCTATATATAAAACTCAAACTTCAAATTATTAGGCATGTATTATACAAATAAAGCTACCTCATAATCAAATATATGGAATAGAATGAATTATTATCAAATTTTAGAATGAATTGTTTTTTCTTTTATTATCATGTGTATAGAATATTTACTAACATTGTAATTAATTTTATTAAAAAATGCAACTACCTTTAGTGATATTTATCATCTCAATCGTATAATTTTTTCATCAATAAACCTCAAATTCAAAACTTTGCTTAAGTCATCTAAATCTATATATTGTTTCATTTGAACTAGTTTAATAACTCAGTTCTAAAATATAATTTAAATAAAAAACTAAATAATAATCCAGAACTTAATATATTCTTTACATTAAGGAATGATATTAGAGTTTAATAAATGATTAATATACTGATTACTATTTTAAAGGTCATATAGATGAAAATGAGTTTAATTAATATATACTGTCAATGTAAAAGATTTTTTTTTACATTGACATTCAATCATGACTTTTCATTTATGTGACTTTTAAAGTAGTAATGAGTAAAGTCAACAAATCTACAATGAAAAAATGGTTGTGATTGAATGTCAGAGTGTATACTAATTAATCTCATGAAAAATTGTAATTACACATCAATAAAAAACTTTTTTATACAAACTCATAATGTTATAACATAAAATTTATAAAGTTAAATATTTTTGGATCAATCAACATCTAGATTAAGGCAGATTCCAATATTAAAA
The DNA here is from genome assembly GCA_037954015.1 of Psophocarpus tetragonolobus. Taxonomy (NCBI): domain Eukaryota; kingdom Viridiplantae; phylum Streptophyta; class Magnoliopsida; order Fabales; family Fabaceae; genus Psophocarpus; species Psophocarpus tetragonolobus. The sequence continues at coordinate 36,500,243 of CM075695.1, forward strand.
TTAAAATTCAAATATTATAATAAACGTTTGATTTATATCTATACGCCGAGGACACCATTTTATTCTTATTTTTGGCAAAAATGAGGACTACAAGTTGAACCGTGTTACCTAGACAAGTACAACCTAGATAACAAATACATTTAACGATGTACGTAGCAAGAGGTTAAGACAAATTAGAGATATGTTGTTGTTGTGGTGTATGTTTAAGTCTATAAAGGGAGCAGTTTGGTAGGGTCATTTTTAATTATATAGTTATATAAAAATATTAGTTTATTCTGTCGGTTCAATATGACAAAAAACTTATATATATAGAATCTCAAAATAGTTATAGGCATTATTGAATCAAACAAAATACCTTTTAGTCATGCTAAATTATAATAACAGATTCAGTCGGCTTAGATGTATGGTTGAATCAATCATGTACTTAAGATATTATAGGACAAGTTGGTTTGATTTTTTATGATAAAAACTATTTATTTTAAAAAATAATTATTTATTATAATTTTTTATATGTTTGGTTAAATTTTTTATAAAATACAAATGCTAAAAATAATTTATTTTAAAAACTATTTCAAAACAAGTTAACGTAGAAACTGTTTTATGAAAAACTATAAATAATTACTATATTTAAATTACGTTTTTTACTTTTATAAAACCACTTCTATATAAATAACTTATTTTTAAGTTTAAACAAATTTATATCAATTCTTTTTAACGATCAGATATATATATATATATATATATATATATATATATATATATATATATATATATATTCTTGTGAAGCAAAGTACTTCGCATTTGTACAATCATGCAAAAAACTATATGTAAAGTTGTCATCCTATAAAGAGGTGAAAAATAAAATAATAGTCTGCAACTCCTACTGCATGTTAATATTAAAATAAAAAAGAATTGCAATGCTAAGTTATTCTGACCATAACCTTCAAATTAAACTGCAAAGTTGCAGATTTCATCCGTGTGAATTCTAACCAATCATTTCTAAAAGGTGAATTTAATAAAACCAATAATATTCGAAGATTTTAAAGTTTTGTTATTGAAGATTATAGAATTTTTACGTATTCAAATACTTCAATAAACTAATTGTTGGAAATAATAGTGGATCGGTATTAATCAATTATATTTTATCATTATCTGTCAATTTAAGATATGTTGATACTCATATCTTATAATATTTTTATGATTATTTGAATGGGATTATAGTAAGATTGACTCTGTGATGGATTGAGTCAATCATAAAAAGCCCATTTGAGGGGTCTCTGCCTATCCTGGGGGATTATAAATTTGTCATCCCATTAAGCAAATTACAACAACAATACACATTCTCTAAAATAATCCCCTAGAAAGTAGGTAGTAAAATCCTCAAGAGTTCTTATTAAACTCATATCTCTACAATAATCATTCCTAAGGTTTTTTAGTTCTTGAAGATCAAAAACTTCAATTCAATATATTTGAGGTACACAAATTCTCTTTCCTCTATCTTTTTATATTTAATTCTCTATACATACTATAATCTTGTATCTATTGATTTAAGGTTTCCTTTTATTTTCATCGTATCAGAGCCAAATTAGATACATATTATGGTTGTTTTCTATTAGAGAATGATGGTTGTTTTCTATTAGAAAATTAAATTTGAATTGAAAATTTTTTGTGTTATTAGTGAAATTTTATAATATAGTTCACTATTATCTTTTTCACAAAAAAAAGGGTTTACGCTACTTGTTATTGTTAAAATAACATGTTAAAGTTTCATTCCCTTACTCTTATATGGGGTAAATTATATATTGAAACTTTTTTTAAGTGCTACCCCTTTAAAACCTAGTTTTCTTTTAAATAATTATGGAGTAAATTGTTTTTGAAATTACTTAATGGTTTTCCTTTTTTTATATTTGACCAATATGAGTCATTTGTGTGGGCAACATAATATATTTGTATTAACTTTACTTTGGAAAGTGTTAATGGGTTGCATAGACTCATTTTTATACCCACATTTTTGTGATTTGGTCAAGGGAGAACTTTGTCGTTTTGATACGATCATGTATGATGATTCATGTGTTAAATTCATTCTCAGAAGCATTGAATTTGGTTGCTAATTTTTTATATTCTTATTTTTTCAAAAATACCATATTTATTTAATATTTTTATATTATTGGTATTTTTTAGTATAAAAAAATTTGATTAATTCAAGATTAAATTAATTTTTTTTTACTATTATAATCTTGAATTTTTTACCTATTTTCATTGTGATAATTCTTTACGGTATTTGTATTCTCCAATTACACTGTACTCTCTTTAATATTGAATTATCATTTATAAATTCATTTTAGGTTACTTTATTAATTATGCACAATCTTAATTGTCTTTCTCTTATGAGCATAATTTTCTTTATTAATTTGCATTATTATTACTTGTCTATCATGGGTATAATAATGTGAATTTTGTATGTTGGTCATATAATATATATGATTAAAATTATGCAAATTTATTGGACAATATGAATAATTTCTTTTTTCATTTACATAATTATAATTTCACTATTTTGGAACATTTATATGAATTTTGTGATATAATTATTTTTTTTTATTGCATTGATGATAACTATACTCTATCGGTGTATTGTTATTAATGTAATTTGGTGTTATACAATGTATTTTTCTTGGCTTATGTTAATGATTTTTTAATACCCTATCGGTATTAGGATGTTATTGATATAAGTTATAGTGCATTGTAATTTCCTTAGGGATTCTCTTTTAACTGAACTTTTAGAATTACATAATGTTTCCCTATTTTTGTAATGTTCAGTTTATTTCCCTCATTTGATCATGTTTAGTTATATTTATATGGAACCAAAATTTACACTCTCATTTTTTTTGTTCCATAATGACTTATAACTTTTAATTGTACATTTTTCCTTCAAAACAAAATAAAATATTGCATTTTTTGTGGTGCAAATTTTCTATATATATATATATATATATTGATAAAGAAATAGTTGAATTTTATTTAGCCATCTGGGTATTTTTTTTTATGTCAACTTATTTTTTCTTTATCAAGTGGAAGGATTTTGTATATTATAATTTTAATTAATATCTTATAAAATAAATTGTTGTGATATAAGTTTTTTTACTTTAAATGTCCAATTAATCATACATGTGCAAAAACAAATGTTCTTGATAAAATTATTTTTTCTTATCACATTATTTGTGATCACATTGTTGGGATCTATATTAAGGATTTTATATTGGTCTCTTGTAAAATATTTTCTTGTATAACAAACTCTCTGTTGATTTGCAATATTAGTATGCAATTCTTGTAAGGACAATATAGGAATCCCAAATTTTAAGAGATTAATTTCTCCATACCATATTTTATAATATTGTTAATGGTATTATTGTAAAAGCTAGAGGCTTTATTTTGGGATATATAAATAAACCTATGTCCATTATAAATTGTGATGAGAGTTAGAGACTACTTATTATTATATCCTTAATATATGCAAGAATAGGTCTCATTCTTACGCTGCGTGTAATCATGTTTTATTCTCAAGTGTGCGTAAATATTGTTTATTATAGCACTTGATTTTTGTTTATGATTACTTGAGAACTTGCTTATGATCTCATATTCTATGTAAAATTATCAAGTGATCCATTTTCTCACTCATGTAATTATTTTTCAAGATCCTCATAGGGGTCAATATTTTTGTAAAGATTGATTAATATGTGGTTAATTATGAAACCATTTGTGAGAATTATTTATTCTTATGGATGAATTTGTAGGTTTCATATTTTTGTTATTTTAACCACTTCTCTCATTAATCATTTGTTATTCTACTACTTTCTAATTCCTTAAGTAGAATAATAGTGAATTTTAATTCACTTTTATTATTATCTTATAAAGTCATCATCCCACTATCACTAGAACTTTTAATACTAGTGTACCCTAATGATAATCCTAATATTTTTTTGGTATATTAAGGATTAGTGGGAGTATATATAATCTTGTGTTATCTCTCGAAACTTATATATTTTTTATTGTCATATAATCTTGTGCACATTTAATTATGATATGACATATTCTATAGGGCTTCTCTATTTATTTTTGTCCTATTTTTATTGAGATACATAAAATTCATTGTATCTTTGTAAACATCTTTAACTGATGTTAAGGTCATTCTGTTGGGTACTGCACATTAATCCTTTTAGCATAAAATTATGCATTGTTCATCTCTTTTACCCAAATTTAATATTGATCAAAATTTTAGAAGTATATAATTTTGTATCATGTCTCGAGACTTATCTATCTGTATTGTCATATATTCTTGTGCACATTTAATTGTGATATGACATACTTTATAGGACTTGACTATTTATTTTTGTCCTATTTTAATCGAGATACATAATTCATTGTATCTTAATAGACATCTTTAATGATGTTAAGAGCATTTTGTTGGGCATTGCACATTAATTCTTTTGGTATGCAATTAAGTATTGTGCATTTTTTTACCCAAAATTTCACATTTTGTTTAGTCAAAATTCTATAAGTATATTGTAGATGCAGTACTCCTATCGAGTATGATTTTCTACTTTGTAAAAAAGTGCTTATTATGATAATACTCCTATTGAGTACAATTTTGCACTATTGAAGTACTTATGAATTTTTTTTGTTTGGACCAATTATCTAAGTGTTTGCTCAATTGACATTTTGTGGCCACAATAATCTGAGTATCATTTTATATAAACTAGGTGTCTATGTGGTTTTAGTAGGGAATTTATGGATTTCCTACTTATCTTTGGATTCTTACATAGTCACTATTTTTTGAAATTCAGATTAGTTAAATGTCAAATATTATAGAGCATTTAGGTAGCCTATATGTAATTACATATGTTATTAGGCTATGATGAATAATTAAATGCATGTAAATTATTCTTTCTCACCTATATAATTTTTCGGACTCAAGTAAAAAAAAAATTATATTAATTAACCATTTTTTTATTCACTGATCAAATACTTAACCTTAGAGTTTTATAACTCATATGGTTTGGTTAAGTTTTGATGTCTTAGATCAGTGGGAGTCTGAAAACTCTCTTATGAGATATGTGTGAAGTAATATCATTTTAGTAACATATCTCTTAGCATTTTTGGATGCTTGAGACCATGTAGTATCATTTTATTGAACTACATTATTCTATATACTTTATGAGAAATATTTATGATATATATCTCTATCGGATATTATTTTGTAGCTCAAATTTCTCATTATTGTCATTCTAACTTAATGATTTATCTTTGTATTATTGATTAATACCATTCAAGTGGGAGAATGTTGGAAATAATAGTGGATTAGTATTAATCAATTATATTTTATCATTATCTGACAATTTAAGATATGCTGATACTCATATCTTATAATATCTTTATGATTATTTGAATGAGATTATAGTAAGATTGACTCTGTGATGGGTTGAGTCAATCATAAAAAGCCCATTTGAGGGGTCTCTGCCTATCCTGGGGGATTATAAATTTGTCATCCCATTAAGCAAATTACAACAACAATACACATTCTCTAAAATAATCCCCTAGAAAGTAGGTAGTAAAATCCTCAAGAGTTCTTATTGAACTCATATCTCTACAATAATCATTCCTAGGGTTTTTTAGTTCTTGAAGATCAAGAACTTCAATTCAATATATTTGAGGTACACAAATTCTCTTTCCTCTATCTTTTTATATTTAATTCTCTATACATACTATAATTTTGTATCTATTGATTTAAGGTTTCCTTTTATTTCCATCACTAATATCAAAACAAATATGTAACCCTCCTTCCAATTCTTTTAACAATCTAAGATCTAATTATATTCTTTTAGCAATTTAAGATCTAATTATATAAAATAATTGGACAACGTCAAAAGGTAAAGGAATAGCTAAATCAATCATTCTCATAACTTTATATCACAAAGATTGAGTTATCTTACATGTTAAGAATAAGTATTTGCTTTCCTTTTGACGATCTTTACACAAACTGCACAATAGATGATTCCTCTACAGACTAACTCCCCTCCTCAACAAATTATCAAGAATAGGGAATTGATTGAGCAATAACCTCCAAGAAATACCATAGCTTTTTACGACAATTAATCCTTCAAGCAAAATTTATGGCAATTATTGGTTGAAATCCCTTTAGAAGTGGTTGCATATAAAGAATTATAAGTTGATGCTACCGAAAAAGAGTTGTTTCTAGCAAAATTCCAAATCCAATAATCTAAGTTGTGCTGCTCCAATTGAGCATTATGAACTAGTTCAGATAATTTTTGTAAAATTTCATTCTCCCAAACAAAAAAAAAATCCTTCTCCAATGTCAATTCCAAGAGCCTTGTCCCCTTTTAAATTGTTAATTGACAAATCTTTTTCCTACTGCCAAAGAGAATATAGTCTTGGATATTTATCGGTTAGTAAAACACCTCATAACCAATTATGCTAAAAAAAGAGTATCACCACCATCCCTATCTTTCTTCTAATGTCACTAGAAAACAACTCAGGGTAAGCAATAAGACTATTATCTATGGACCACACATCTCTCCACCAAATAGACCATTTTGATGACTAAGGAGATAAATATATGGGTTATTTTGAAATAATTTGAATCTATGCCTTAATAATGAGCACCAAATGACATCATTACCACTTAAAAATCTCCATACCTATTTAGCAAGCAGATTAAGATTGAATTTCATTAACCATTTTATGCCTAAGCCTTCCCTTTTTTTGGCATGGAAACTCTCTTCCAACTAACTCATGCAATTTTATTAACATAATCATCACCGCCCCACAAAAATTTACGTTGTAAGCTAACTAAACATTCAATGACTTTCTTTGGTGCCTTGTAGAAAGAAAAAAAATATAAAGTCAAGCTTTTAAGGACAGAATATATAATTCAGATAGCCTCCAAGAGTCATGTTGTTTGCCTTCCAAGTTGTCAACCTCTTCTTGAAATTATAAACAACTCACTTTCATGAAACAACGCACCTTAGGTTCACCCCAATTAAAATGCCAAAAAATTTAAATAGTAGTGAATTTACAACACAGTTCAATAGATAGCCCACATAAGAAAAATAATGATACACATTTAAACTATAAAAATGACTTTTATGAACATTAACTTTTAATCTAGACACCAATTCGAACCCTCTTAAAATTCATATTTAGCATGTATAGTTGCAATTCTTAGAACAACAAACAACATTTAAACTTATATTTATTCATATTAATAAAAATAAATAAATTTACACTTCATTTTATATACACAACAAGATTTTAGGATAATTGAAAAACTTTAAATCTCTCAACTTTTTTGTTAATATGATTTGTAATTTATGTCTAACCATGACAAGATTTTGGGACAATTAAAAAAAGTCTATAAACTCTATTTCTCTTGAAGTTATGATTACTTTTTTAAATTAGAACGATAAACTTCTGTTCAAGCACAATAATTCTTCTAATATTATAATATCTCTTTATAAACTTAATATCTTAATTTATATAACAAAACAAAACTTTTTAATTATAAATAATATATTTTTTAAATAATATATTAGAAAATTGAAATTAAATTAATTTAGTTATTTTTATGATAACTTTAAGTATATCAAATGTTTCAAATAAATAACGGCCAACTTTTTTTGATTCAGAGTCATTGGTTAAAAATCAATTTTAATAGATTGACTATAAATATAATTACCCCAAAACAAATGTCTAGTTTTTAGATCAACCAAGTTGGCTCAAACTAGAAGTGGGAACTCCTAAGCAAGGACTGGTCCTTGTCTCCATATGGGAGCCTCTCTAAAAAGCAAACCAAGATAAAAATAAATATGACATTCCAAATAATGGAAACTTATATCCTAGGTTAGGGGAGCCTACCCAAATCCCATCATGCTTAGCTACCCCACTAAATTGTATTCAAGTACCACTGTCTTTAGTCTCTATATTTTTATGAAAAACTTCCTTTCAACTATATTAATTTTTTATTACATTTTTAAATTTGAATTTTTTTAATTGAATTATTTTCTCTTACAAAAATATTCATTGTTTGAGGCGAGTTTGTAATAAGGTTGTCATGGGGCTTATAAAAAAAAACAAAAAGATTGTTATGGGGTGAAACTTGGAGAAACTTACGGAATAATATTTTAGTTGAGTGAATTTATAAAGATAATACTGACCTATATGTAAAAATACTATCCTATAACAGTGAACCTGCGGATGTGAAAATACTATCCTCAACAATTAATTGGATTCATAACATAGATCACATGATGCAATTAAAAAATAAGAAATAACTAAATGTTATAAAATATTTAGGATTTCCAATTAATATAACCAAATATTTTTTACTGCAAAAGAAACCATCAAATAAAGGAGGGTATAAGCTGGAAAAAAGTGGAAATGCAGGACTGGGCCTGACATGCATGTTTTTGTCTTGTGGGCCACTCGTCCTAAACGTTTTTAAATGTATCATTTAAGTCTAGGAACCAAAACCAAATGATTAAGTGTTATTAGTTTTAAGTTAACAAAAAATAAATTAGCGAATATAAAAGAGGGATACCTCCAATCTCTTTTCAAGTGTGCACTTAAACAGAGCGAAATCTTATGGTAATTTTTGTTATAAGTTACTGGTGCCGATTAAAAAATGGAAATTACACGACCAAGCATGGTAACAATAAAAGTTACGTTGTCGTGGCTACGTGAGACAATGTTAAGCTGATATTGTTGGTCAACAAAATAGTGTGTTCCTTTTAAATTCATTGTTTGTTTTGACATTGTTCCAATGTTCCCATATAGCATTAACGGAATTAACCACACTAATTGAGGCAGTGTACTTTGTAAGGTCCTCTGTCTTATCGTTTACATTGAAGAAAACGACAAAATGAAAGGAAAAAGAGAACAATGAGAAAACAAATTCTTTCGTTTGAGGGTTTAAAATGTCCTATTGATGATGGGAATGATTTTACTATTTTAAAGAATTATTTAATTTAATTTTGATTGATTTGTATCATTGAATGGAATGGCACCAATAATTATTAAGGCACCATCGAAGTCAGTATAAAATTTAATTGCTATGGTTTTCCCCAACATGCAACATGCACCATGCACCCAACAGTGTGATGAGATGAAAGCCGTCGTACTCACTACCTAACTCCTTAAACTTTTAAGCCACCATCAGTAAAAGCCCTCCTACCCCTGATGTGATCCCTTTAATTCACGCACCTTCTAAATTTTCTTCTTTTCTTTTTCATATTAAAGCTTTTTTGATACACAGAATTCAAAACACTTACTAAGATCAACACAAACGTCAATTTTTTTTTAATTATATCCAATAGTTGATGTAAGTCATCGATTTTTCAATTTTATTCTTTACAAGTTTTTTTATTTTCATTTTTAGTCATAATTTAACATTTTTTAATTTATTTTGTTTGTAAAGTATTTTAAATGGTATTTTTAAATTTAAAAGTGCTATCTTAAGTGATAATATATATATATATATATATATATATATATATATATATATATATATTAAAGTGGTTTAAAATCAAAATTAACGTACAAACGTTATTAGAGAGACTTAAAAAAAAAGTAACTTACATAACTACAACTAGAACAGAAAAAAATATCAACTTAGAAATATAAAAACATGATTAAACCTTTAAAAAATGTTTTAAAGATATTTATAGATTGCCATCTTTATATTGGCAACAAAATCCAAACTCGTATTTTTGTAGAGTAAATTTATAATTATGAGTAAATCAGCTGTTGCTACATATTAAAATATCATAAGTTGTAAAAAGGTTTTACTTCATGACTCACCACTGAAGCTTATGTTTGGGTGAGTGCTTGTAAACTTTATTTTAGATTATCTGAATTTTGTAAAATTAATTTAATTAGTTAAAAGTAAGCATTTTATATTGAAATATTTTTATTTTAAAAGTAATTAGCTTCTTGTAGTCAGATTTGTACTAAAATTCACAACCTAACATAAAAAGCTATCATCATGATTTAATTTTAGCGCTAAAACTCCATTTAGAGTAGACAAAAATGCACAACCAAACACCCTAAAAAGGGATAAACTCACGTTTGTAAACTTGCGTTTGAACTGTGTCCCAAAGTATAACCAAACATATGCTACCTGTTAAGAAGTTTGATATATTGGTGCATTGTTTTAATGTTTTGTATGAGTACAGGAAGAGCAAATCTAGCATGTATACAGTATCTATTATGTTGATGCTTGATTTGAATCTATGTGATACAAATGACTAGATCACCAAATTGAACTGCTAACTTTATCCTTAATTTGATAGACAACCCTTTGCCATTAAGAAATTATCAGGTGGCCCTTTTTGAATTCTCACGAACCCTTGAAAGCTAACTTCTTTGGCGACACCTTTTTTCGGTTGATTTTACTGTTATGATAATATGACCATGCTTTTATCTTTCTTGAATTGTGTTAGCTGCAAATATGAAAACAAATTCCAAGTGTAATGAATGTGTTGAGTATGTGTATTGCTTGATAATTATCTACTGAATATTTATGATGAATAGTGGAAATTTGGCACTTATATTTGTAGACTTTGTTAGTTGTCCCTGTCAATTTGTGGGTTAGGGTGAAAAGGAGGCTAATTGGATGGAGCTTAATGGAAGTGTAGAGGGGATCTTAGAAAATCTTATGAAAACATTTGATCTCTAAACTTTATGGAAGAATTGGATGTTGAGCTGGAAAAAGAAATGGTCGGAATATGAAGAGAAAAGAAGTCTCAAAATTAGAAGTCTTACTTTCAAAGTTACAATATTATAGTGGGAAGACCAATATGTTTATGTTAAGGGAAATGAAACAAGAGTTGAGAATCCATATTTTAAAACTAACGTCTCTTTTTAAAAATAATTTCAACCAACAATAATAAACAACTATAAAATTTTATTCTATGTCATATCTATTAGGTATCCTGATTATCCAAGCTATCACTTTATAGTAGAATATAATTAGAGACATATTATTCTTGGCGAACATTTGAGAGATAAAGCATTTCTACTGTTCTCTCCTTCTGGACTTTCTTAAAATAGACAAGGCTATTTTCTTTTAGTTTTCTCACCTCGTTTTTCTACAAGTAAAGTTACTTGTGCATTAAGATACGCATTCAAAGAAATAAAAGACAGCTATTAGCTAACCAAATAGGCTCTATTTATTTTCCAAAATATAGTACATGCTAATCACCAAAGGATCTCTTAGTCATAGAAAAACTACATCCAGACCTTTTATTTTGATGTGTGGCATTCTTTATTCTCTCTGCCTACCATTTATTTGAATCCCCCTCACTGCTGATATTCAATGTCTCTTTGGTACTTACATCCGAAGTAGATTACTAGGTACATTAAATTACAAAGAACAACTAGAATATACACCAATCCCAAGTAGTACTACATCAATCCCAAGATGTAACTTTATTTGTTCACATTCAAATTAATTAATGATTTACCATAAAAAAAATAAAATAATGAAGGGTTGTTCCTAAAAGGAGTAAATGGAAAATCAAGTGTTGTATTTGTTACTAGTAGAGATTAAATGGGGGGCGGCAGAATGAAGGCGTTTACTCAACAGGTGAATATTCTCACTTGTCTTTTATGAGTTTATCCATAAAAAGATATTATCTAGCTAAGAGATGAGGGAGAATCACTAATGGCGGTTATGTATAAACAAATATATTGATAGATACAAAGTCCAACTTACTAGTATCCACTGTTCATACAGTCAGTGTAGAAAACCGTGTGAATTGTTTCAAAGACATGAAGATCACTTAAGCCCACAGGACTACTTGGGGAGATAATTCAATACAAGTTGTAAGTTGCAAGTCTCAGTCAGCTAATGCAGCCATGTATGGGTTAACCACCTGGGCACCAAAGTCCACTAAGATTTTAAAATGATCACTCAACTACAAATTCCCATCCCTCACTTGGTTAAAGGGTTGCTTTCCCTCGAACAAATCGAGACAATTATGTAGATAGCAGTTGTTTTTCTTCTCTTCACATATCTATTAAAGACAATTTCAATTTGCCTAAACTATGTAATTTCCATTGTTGCTCATAAAACTGACTACATCTCCTATGATCTAATTCTAAACATCATTGACTTTTGCATGTAAAATTCAGCAGCACCAACTAAATGAATCTAGTTGGTAGCTATTGGTCATGACAGCAAGACCATATTATTGAAAATAATCTTCATCACTTGTAAACAAATAAAGGACAAGTAGGTTAGTTACAACTACGGATGCTTCCCCTCGCAAAATCCCTCTTCTTCTCTCCCTTACATAGCTGCACACGGAACATACCTTTCCTTTCCGAACCACATATGATTAGATACTTATTTCTGCTGTGGTTGACATAAACATAGGACAAGTTAAATAAATCGACAATAATTGTACCTTGGCGGTAGCTAAGATATCTATTATTGCCCATGCAAGATAAACTCATAAAAATGACTGCCTTCTTATCTTCCATGAAATGCTTCACCAAGGCAATAACTAACGAGACCATCGTAGTTCTTAGGAATCACGCCTTCATCAATCAGCATCAATATGCTTTAAGGCTTATATCATGTACGGAACATAAACCAACAAAAGCCTTCAAAAAAAGTATATAACATAATAATCTTTTTTAGAGAATTCCAATAAAAAAGTACCTATTAAATCTGATTAAAGTCAATATCATTTCTTGTAATTACTTTTTTGTGTGTCGAGTTCTACAGTAAATTTGTTCATTTTTTATAATAATTACAAGTTAATTTAAACTTATTAGTTTCTTAGTAATAGTTATCTATTCTGTTTTGGATTCAGATATTAGTTATCTTTAGCTGCTACAAGTTAGTTGGAGTTTCGGCGGGAATTAACTTCTTCCTTCTTCTGCCATGGCTTAAGAAAAACACTTTCAATTATTGAAATTTTTTAATGATAAGCACCAAAAACCTGTTATGCTTTCTAAATATTTTAAATTTTTAATTAAGATAATTAGTGTGACTTTCCCTTACACTCTTTGTTGAAGAGAGATGGTGAGGAGGGGAAGGTATATCTTTTCATTTTTCTTGCACTTAATACTTACTTCCTTATTATATGTTATAAGAGATATTTTTTATTAATTAAAACTAGTGAGTAATTATATTTTAAGTATAAAAATAACAAAAAAATTTATGAAGCTTAAAAAAAATGCTAATATTAAATTTTTATTTTTATTTTAGACCTAAAACAATGACTTTTTTTTTATACTATGAGATAACTCAGACAGGGATATGAAAAGAGAGTTAGGAGTTTCTCTTTTCTAAAATATGTAGAGTTTAGTGTCTTGTCGGTATAATGATTCATAGAGTTGGAGTTTTTCACAAAAAAGGTTTTTCTACTTAGTGTGTTTCTAGCAGGGTATAATGATTCATAGAGTTGGAGTTTTTCACAAAAAAGGTTTTTCTACTTAGTGTGTTTCTAGCAAGGTTATGAACATTGACATAGAGGTGTGAAAGGTTTATAGAAAGTTTTTTTTTTTTGTTTTGCTTAGCCCCTTTTTATAGGGTTTTTGCCAATGTCTCAAGGTGTGTAAAATGTCAAAGAAGTTTTCTCTACTTAATACATTTTTCAAAGAAACGTGGATATTAACACAAAGGTGTGACAACACCAGGGGAGATTTTCTACAAATGCGTTATCCACAGTGATGTAACCTTTTTCATAGAGGTGTGGGAGGTTTGTGAAAATTAAAAACTTTACTCTTCTTAGCACATTTCTCTACTTAGTACATTTCTTATAGGGGTGTGACTATTAATAGAACGATGTAGATACGTCACTAAAGCTTTTCTACTTAGTACGTTATCCACTAGGTTGCGACCTTTGTCACAAAAGTACGGAAGGTTTGTGAGAAAATATTTTGTACTAAGTGTTTTCTTAAGAGTTGTGGCCTGTGTCACATAGGCGTGAGAGAGGTCAAAGAAGTTTTTTTTTTCTTCTCAATGCATTTTTCACATTGTTGTGACAATTGACGCAAAGATGTGGGAGATGTCAAGGAAGATTTTCCTACTTAATGAGTTATCAACATGGATATGATGTTTATTAGAAATGAGTGAATGATTGTTTTGCACACATTATTTTCATATTTTGTCAATAAGAAAAACATACAACCTATATCTTGCTTAGAGAATCCAAATTCTATTTTACTTAGACCAACATCTTTGTAAATCCTTTACACACATGCTATTTAGTTAATAAAAAAACATGCACACCAATATCTTGCTGAGAATTTCTCCTAGTACTTGCATAAGTTTTCTTTACATCTCCATAAATTTTTAAAATGACAAAAAGGTCCTTAATAAAACAGTAAAAATTTAATTACTACGTGTCTCTTTCTCTTCTTCTTTTGTCTGCACTTCTCTCTTGTTTTGCATCTCTCTTGATTGTTTCTCTCGCACAACTTTATTTTTCTTTTTCACAGAATCAGTGACTTCCTCCTCTTCTTCTTCGTGCATTTGTGTTCTTCCCATTTGCGTTTGCTTTGTTCTTCCCGGTCCAGGTTTGCATTTATCTTCTCTCGGGTACATTATGAAATCAAGTTTTTTGCAAAAATTTTTATAAGTACAGACACCCTTGTACGGAGTCGTAAAAAAATTTACCAAAGTTTTTACAAGTCTTGAGAATAGGTGCAGAGAGACCGCGATCGCAAGCAGAGGTGCAGAGAGACCACGACCGGACAAGCAAAGCTCGGATGAAGAATGAAGGAGGAAGAAAAAGGGGGTACAGAGGAAAAAACTTGAATAAAAAGTATCCAGAGGAAGAAAAATGACAAAAGAAGTTAAGTTATTTTTTAACTTAGGGGTGTTTTAGATTTTTTATACATTTATGGAAGTGCAAAAGAAGTTATGAGGGTGTAGGGAGAAATTTTCTATCTTTCTTAGAGAATCTCAATTCTATTTCACTCGGACCAATATGTTTGTAAATCCTTTGCATAAAAAAAATTTGAATTTAGAGTTATAAAGTTGATCTAGTGATAAAATTTACATATTGGGGAAGGAAATGTCATAAGCTTGAATCTTTCTGTTAACACTAATTAGCAACTAACATTTGATCTATAAAAAAAAATTTGAATTTAATTATTTAAAATAATAAATAAACTAATAAATTTATTTTAAAATAAATGCTTAATTATCACTGGTGCCCTCTATTTAAGGTTCAATTCCCTTTGTGGCCCCATTTTTTTTCACACCTTTTGCCTCCAACTTTTATAAGTGGATAAATATTTATTATGTTACCAATGCCCATTTAACATTAATTTATGCATTTTTATGTTACATATAAGCGCTGATTCAAACATAAATGTAAGTATAAAAAAAAAGTTCCTCTCCAAGAATACATGAGACCTTTCATACCCAAAGCAAGAATCATACCACTAAACCAAATGCCAAATTTATGTTAATTTTATCTATTTTTATGCTACATATACATGCAATTTCATTTTTTAGTGTTTAGTTTCATAAATTTAGTTATTATTAATGTTAATCATACCTATTGTAGTTTCATAAATTTTGTACTTTTTTCATTTTTTAATAATAATAATTACAGCAATAGCAATAACAACAACAAAATTTATAAAACTCGACATTAAAAACTGAGAAAAAATACACATGCACGTTACTATGAAAATACATAAATTAATGTTAAATAGATATTGATCTAGTGATATGATGTTTGTTTTAGGTGTGAGAGTTCTCTAATTCAAACTTTGAAAGGATATTTTTTTATTTTTTATATTTATGTTTAAAACTATACTTTACGTGCCATAAAAATGCGAAAATTAACATTAAGTAGTCCTTGGACCAAAGGGTAAATTTTACCCACATATTAAAGTTGGAGGGAAAAGGTGAAAAAAAATGAAGAGCAAAAAGTAAGTTGAACCTTAAAAATTTAGTCTAAAATAAATTTATCTCAATTTAATAATTTATTTTTAAAAAGTTAATCAATAAATGGACTAAATCAATCTATAAAATATTAGAATATGTCTTATATCCTATAGTGGTAAATTTCATAAAATTAAAAGTACGTGAGTTAGTAATCACATATAGTTTAACTACAAAAAGGCCTTCCTAAACAAAAACTACAAAGAGGCGCAGTTTCTGCGAAACATTCATGGGAAGTTGGGAACTTTGCTCAAGGTCCATCCACATAGAAAATATTAAATATTAAATTTGTAATTCCAAGCATCAGGTGGACGTGCCGGAGTGGTTATCGGGCATGACTAGAAATCATGTGGGCTCTGCCCGCGCAGGTTCGAATCCTGCCGTTCACGCTTTTTTATTACTCGGAAAACTTCGAATGAATAAAACTGAAATCTAAAACTGTAATGAACTTCTTCAGGAATGAAGTTTGTATGTCCATGGTATATAATCGTCAGCTGTGTTTCAATGCCTTCGTTTAGGATTTCAACAACCACAAACATCACTTCCTTGGTTTCCGTGCCCTGTCACAGACCAACGCTAAATTAAAAGTTGCATCAACACAAGTTATGAAACTAGTACTGCCAATCAATAACATATGCAAGAGAAATACTGTTTACCAATCTATCATATGCAAATAACTTTACTTCATATACATTCAAAAAAATAACAACGAAGTTGTGTTATTGGATATTATATATTGTACGAATATGAAACTCCCCATGAATTAAAAATTATGAAAACTATTCCTCCACTTACCTGGAGAAATTAGTAGTTACTCCTGACTTTTCTCCTAGATTGAGTTTCTGAAACTGTGATTCAGACTCTTCAAGTTCAAGCTCAAACACGGCATCCTTAATAGCCTGCTCCAATTTCTTGTCCTCATCAGCGTTATGGAAACAATCTCTCTTTTTAGCATCAAGAACTAGTTTTCTCCACACAGAGTTGCTATTGATTAAAGTTGCTGCATTTCCTAATATCCAAAGGCAATATCTGCATTTAAGTGAATAAAAAAAACAACTTTCATTTACCTGTTACACGTTTATAACTTGGAAGGAGCATGAAAGAATGACCAAAATCTATAAGTAACATACCTAGCTCTAGTTAGAGCAACATTTGCTCTCTGTCTGTTGGAAAGAAAACCTACTTTTCCACTCCCATTGGATCTCACAGTGGAGAATATTATAATATCTTCCTCACCACCTTGAAAACCATCAACGGAACGAACACTAACAGAGAAAAAAGAATCAGAAACCGAAATATACTTCTTAACTTTCTGCTGGATTTCAAAAACTTGGGCCTTATATGGAGATATTATTCCAATGCTAACTTTCTTCCTTGTGTTCAGAAATTCTGGAACAAAAAATTAAAGCAGAATTAATCCTCTACTGCATGTTATAGTTTAATATTCATGCAGTTAAAAAGATTTTACATTATCAAAAGCATACAAGATATGAGTTTTAAAGTAATTGTTATTATGACAAACGTAATTAGATGACACTATTAAATAACACTATAAATAATATGTACACCGTCATTCTAATCAAATTCTATTTTATATATTTTAAAAAAAAACAAGCAATCAGTTCATGATTAGCGCACACACTGGCACCACAGAAGGAGAAAAGACAAGCAACCTTTTTTAAGGCTTCCAATAATATGAGAGATAGCAGCAACCTCAATTTTATTCATCAAGCTGTGGTCATGATTAGACTGCTCTTTTCCCTTAGATATGTTTATAAAAGAGTAGGAAGCATAAATTTTTCCATCAAGGAAACGTTTGCCATAACTTATTTCCCTGACAATAGGAGCATCAGAAAGTTGCTTATCATAGAACTCTTTACTTGGGAACATGCTAATGGATGGATGCATTCTATATTGAACATCAAGCATGTGCCTCTTGTACCCCAACAATACCAGCCTCTCAAACAAACTTCTTCCAAATTCAGCTTTTTCAGCAATCTAAAATTTGACCAATATAAATATATATTAGACAAAAATCTTTAATAGCAACAAACAAAATCGTATAATTAACAACAACATCAACTCTAGAGTACCTTGCTTTTGATCATTGCAGGAAGTTGTCTCTCATCACCTATGAGGATACCACTGCAGAGGCCCGGAAGTTGTAATGGAATGGCTGATTCACATTCTTTTAATTGGGCTGCTTCATCAATTACTAAATACTTGAATGGTGTCATCCCTTCAGTGTACAATTTAGAGGAACTTGAAGCTGTACAAAAAACCAGGCGTGCATTCATCAAGCAAAATTTTGATAAGCCATATTTATTTCTTATGTTGTTGGGAAGTGAAATTGACTGAGAGAGTGAACTCAGGATGCCAAGGCACTCTTCTCTTTCCAAGCCTAACCATCCATTGCTGCCAGGAAGACTTTGTTTGCACTTCTTTTGATGCATGGAAATTTCAAGTGATTTAAGCAAATTCAGGGCTCTCAACATGTTCTCCACCACCTTTAAAGAAATAAATGATGTTGGTAAGTTTGTGTATAAGGTTCGCATGAATAACTTGAATTTCACTAAGAGAAAACTGAATCTCTCCTTTACAAATTGCTCAATTGTCATGCCAGCGCTTAACTTTTTCTCATTCTTATACATGTGGTATTGCTCAACAATATAAGGGTATTTTTTCTCCACAAATTGTTCTAATGTCATAGGTTTGCGATTCTTAACACGTTTCTTGTATGACCTATATGAAAGTTCTACATTAGTGCCACTTCGCTTAGCAAATCCTTCTAATGATAGAAGATTCTCCACCTCCACATTACATTTGTACAAAACATATGCCTTTTCAGGTTCCTCTAGAAACTCAATCATTGAGTCCAAGTAATGTTTCCACCCAGTCAATGGAGATAAACAGCATAACAAATCCTTCACACGGTTATCAAGAAAAACTTCCCCAAGACCCTTATAACACTCTATTTTCATTCTAGAACTATTGCCAAATAACACTATATCACCAAGCCCATATGTGTCACAGTCACACTCAGCTGAACCCTTAACCAAACCGTGCAACCTAACTGCCACTTCCAACACCGCAGTGTTAGTTGGAGCACATGTCAATGTTCTGATTTTTAGCTTGAGAAGGGAAAGTAGCAAGGAAGCAACTGTCTTGGTTTTTCCAGTCCCTGGTGGACCCCATATAAGTTTAATAGTGTCATTATGATGACATTTCTTCATTGTGACACACCTTAAAACGGCATCCTTTTGCGACTCATTCAGATTTTGGGCGCTGATTATGTTTTGTGCCATAAGACAGGCTCGGCTACGATTTTCTCCAGACAAGCACTCGGGACAGTTTTCTCCACTCTGTACAATACAAAGAAAACATGAAACATGTTTCTTTCACATAGCTATATTTTAGAGAGAGGAAAAATCTCAGAACAAAAGTAAACTTAAGAGGATATCCATGAATTGTTTATGAAAAGAACGGGTTCTGAATTCTGACAAGAATCTTGCTTATATAAGCAGGGTTTTAACAAATAACAATTATCGTTCTAAGAGAAGAGTTGATAAAGCTCTTATGTGACATTTTAGGCTTTTTGCGAAAAGTGAGTTATACAACTCCACCGTGGTTGTTCCATTCAAGATGCACTTAAAAGCCCTAAAGGAAGGTCTAGCTTTACAAGGATTGCAATCAACACAAATCAGCAACGTGCAAAGGAATGCATGAACAGGCCTAAATCGCTTCAAGTTAATGTTTGTGGAATGTGTAAATACTAAATAGCATTGCAGTACATTATTGAATAACAGATAAGCTATCAATAATGAATGAGTAAATAGCATTGCAGCAGGCGATTCTTACCGTTGAATCAACTTTTAGCATTTTCTTAACGATGTTCATATTTGCACCCTCCAATTGTAAGTTCAAGGCATTCCAAATTCGAAAATTTGTTGTCATGTTCACAAGATAGACTGCATAAAGCTTTTGTTTTTTGTTATTCCTCAAGTCAAATTCAATGTCATTCTCTAACAACTTGGATGTCAGTATAGGGACCTCATCAGTATATATATCAGGTGGCCCTTGAACATAAGCAATATGGCAGTACCTTTCGGTCTTTTGCAAGTCATCTATGCTTCTAGGTCTTATTTTTGTGAATGCAATGAGATCACCAGCCTGAGGTTCATATATTCCTACACCATTTACATCATCAGTAGTGTTCTTCAAGGTAATCTGATACAACAAGTCATTGGGAGGTTTGAAGTCCTTGTCCCTCTCAAATGTCCTGATTTCACAAAGAGGAGCTTGAGACACACTTATCATGCTTGAAGACAGATCACTGTGTGTTTCCTCAATCAATGCAGGAATGAATGACTTCATGTAACTATTTGTTGACAAGAATGTCAGTGGAATCTTCTTCACCTGCCAGAGAAAAGTGAATAAAACTGAGGCATAGTGATATTATAGTATTGCAAATGAAAGAAGAAGAAACCTGGCGTTTGAAAAGGTTTTCGTTGAGAACATCCTCGAGAGTCCATGAGAATACAATATCTAATAAGTTTCCACGCTGAAGATTTTTCATCCTTGGTCCTTAGTCCTTAGTCCTTACTGATCAATCAGTTGCACAAGCAGAAAACTAGTTTTCACAGCTTGTGTTTTGTACACAAACAAAAGGACATAAAAGAGAGGCTTACTAATTAAGCAACTGAACAGTTTCACGTATAGAACTTTATCAACAACAGCTAGACACACTTTGGTGAATGAAGCGTCACAACTAAAAAACAGACGGTAAGAAATTTAAGTGGTTATCGGTCAGAAATTTTCATGTCACATCTATTCTACTTTTATTTAACATCTACTCGAATATTTTTTGAAAAATTTAAAAATATATTTTAACTTAATTTTCTTTCCTAACACCTAACCTAGTAAATTAGTCTTATTTACTTCTCAAAATAAAATAACTTATTTAGGGATTAAACTTTTTTGGACAAGAAAAAATTAAATAGAAAATTTATTTAAAATATTTATATTATTTTATAAAATTTTATATTTTAAAAATAATTTATTTATAACATAGTTTTTAAAAATTTTATATTATAAAATATAAAATAAATAAAATATAAAATTTTATTAGGAAAACCTTCTAGTAATAAACTTTTATATTTTATAAATTTTATATTTAATTATAAAATTTCTATATAATATTTATATTATATTAATAAAATTTTATATTATAATAATATAATTTATTTATAATATATTTTTTAAGATTTTATATTCCAAAATATAAAAGTTTATTACGAAAAACCTTAGTAAACTTTTATATTTTATATTTTAAAATTTTTATTTTAATTATAAAATCTATTTATAATATTTATATTATATTTTAAAAATATAATATAAATTTTTAAAGCATTAATATAATATTTTTTTTAAAAAAATATTTTATAATATTTATATGATATTTATCAAATTTATAATATAAATAAATTTTATAATTAAAATAAAAATTTTAAAGGTACAAATATCAATATGTTTCTCTTAAAATATGTTTTTTTCTGTGTTTTTTTAGTTTCCATCTTGATCATTTATTAGTCAGATAAATATTTAAATTATTTTTATGTTTAATCACATGTACAAGTTTGAGTCTTACAGGTGTATATGACAACAGACTCTATCGAAATATTTTAGCTCTGAATTTAAAATTTAAACCTTTTGAATAAGTTAAAACAAACTTAGGAGATCACATGTTTTGTGATAAATAATTAAATTAATTTACAATTATATTCTAACCTCGTGTTTTTATAAAAAGTATAGAATATATGAGACGAAGAAAGCAAAGAGGTAAACCTTTAAGAATTTAACACATATATATATAAAATATCTTTCATCATTTTTAAATGAGATTAATTGATATACATGGTCAGTGTGTAAAGATTTTTACACTCATGTTCAATCACAACCTTTCATTTGTGTGGTAAATTTGTTGACTTGACTCATTACTATTTTAAGAGTCACATAAATAAAAAAAATGTGATGATTAAATGTCAAAAATTACACTGACAGTGAATACCAATTAAACTTTTTTCAAATACTACTACACAATTATACATACAACCCAAAACCAAAAAAACAAAATAAATACGGAGAGCGAAGTAGTTACAACTCAGAACCAAAGAATTTAAAGAAAATAATAAATTTTATATTAAATACATGAATTTTTTACATAATAAACAAAATATAATTCTCAAATTCAGGCTTCTACAAAACAATTACAAAGATATTATATTCTAAAATCATTACAAACAAATACTACAAGAAAAATTTGATTTGATTAATAACAATTCGGAAAAATAATTACGGTACCCGCAATAATAAAAAAGTATTTTTCTTTATATATAAATCATGATTTAATCAAAATAATTTCTAACAATAATCATAAATATGATAAAAAATAGTTTTCGATGCAAAAATATAATCCACAAATCATAGTGATACTATGATGACTCACTTGCACTCTACCTAATAGATTCATGTTTATGAACTTATATTCCATACAATAACATCTCATGATCTTCCTCACCCTTATGAAAGTATTCCAAATGAAGGTATCTCCAACAACACAAAAATAATTTCAAAACATAAAACACGATAGCAAGAATTTTTAAAATCATTCCATGAAAGGTTTCCAAAATATGTTTTACTCAGTGAGATCCTACAACTTTAATTTGACTTTTTCTCTCTGTCTTTTTTCAACTCTTGAATAGTCAACTACTCTAGACTTCTATGAGTGAATATATATGATAACAGGTTGATTTTCCACTCTCTTTATTTTCTTTTTGATAAAAGATTAGTTTTTACCATTTCAATTCAAGATCATGTCAAATCTTTATTCATTTTATCATTTTATAATGTTATCTTAAATCAATTTATCTTTAATTTTTTAACTATTTGATTGATTCTCACCCAATTATTATCTTCTTTTTTTTTCTTGAATATGATATACGACTAAATAAAGTACATCATCATCTAAATTTCATATTATAGATGCATTCAAATAATATATGATAAATATTTATATCATTAATAAGGATCACCAATTAAAATATAACAACTATTCTATCTAAACTATAATAATTATTTTGTAATAGTAAACTTCTAATCTTTTAGTTTGAATATAAATTTTATCATCTTTTATTTTAATAGCTTATTTATTAAATCATATAATAACTTAATATTATTATTTATTAACTAACTGAATTATTATACATCTAAATAATAGTTATTAATTATGTGATATAATTTTTGTTTTAAAAATCTGAGGATATATCGGTAGTAGCTTTAGTGTTTGATCGGGTTTTCGCAAGTCCACTGTGGTTTCAAGCATGGCAATAAGGCATTTTATTTTTGTAACCTCATTTTTACTATTTGCATCCCTTGTATTTGAAATCCCATCCTTCACCATCTCCACAATCGCTCTCTGCGCATAACCTACCTTCCCTCCCCCCCTTATAATCTATGGATCTGCAACTTCGTTCTACACAAATACAGATCATTTTCCAAAAAGATATATGATCTACGGTTATGTAACGCACATTGCGAATCATAAAATCCACAATTTTTTTTTTTTGCACAAAGTTTTTAGCCAGTGGATGACATGATTGCAAGAAGGGCGAGGAGAGTTGCAGATATGTAAGAAGAGTTGAAGGAGGCACAGAAGGGTGGGATGATGCAAGGGAGCAAGCTGTGTGAAGGGAGGAAAGCACACAGTGTTGCACGCGGTGGACAGTGGCGGAAGACGACGAATGTCAGGAGAGTATTTTGAAAAATAGTATTTTGGGAGATGCTAATAGCAAAAATAAGAGTGTAAAAAGAAAAGGCTTGGTAATAAAAGCAGAAAATGGAGAGCCAGAGTTCTTTGCATCAAATTGCTTATTTATTATAAAAGATTATGATTGAATGTTAATATAAAAATTTTTATATTAATATATAAATAATAATAAATACAGTTGTTTTAAAGTAGTAATGTTAAAAATTAATTATATTAATAATATAAAAATATGATAAAAACAGATTTCGGCTTAAACGCTGTCATAGCTTATATAAATATGATTAATAAAAGCCAAAAGTAATAGACTAACAAATTTATAGGGAATACAGTTTTTTTTAAGTATAGTAATGCATAAAATTCAGAATAATGTTTCAAATCCCGGGACAATAACAATGTCATATGCTTCAAATTCAATATCTTTACTTTTGGAAGGACCAAATACATCAACACATTGATTTCCTGGACCTGCCACAACAAAAACGCTGAAAATTAATTATACAAATATGAATTTTCCAAACTAAATTACTGCTAATCTTGGAGTCTTGGATGACTATAGATTAACATAAAGAAAAAAAAGCTTAACCCTACTGTTCTTCCATCAAGTTATTTTACTTCATACAAAATTGTGATGTTGGACTAAACATTTGATATAAATATATTTATGATTGCAATTGGTTAATTTAGTAGTAATTTCAGACCTATTATCCGTTAGGCTGAGCTTCTTAAACCGTGACTCAGTTACTTCTAGCAGTTCCAGCTCAAACGCGGCCATCTCAATAGCTGGGGCCAAATGCTTGTCATCATCAGCATCATGGAAACAATTTCTTTTCTTGGCATCAAGAACTAACTTTCTCCACACAGAGTCACTACTTACTAAAGTTGATGCATTGCCAACTATCCAAAGACAATATCTGCATAAAAAATAAAAACAATTTTCAATCAACTATTACATTACATATTTATAACATGGAAGAAGCATATAAAAAAGAGTAAAACATGCAAGTAAGATACCTTGCCCTAGTCAAAGCAACATTAGTTCTTTGTTTATTGGAAAGAAAGCCTACATTTCCACTGCCATTAGATCTCACAGTGGAGATTATTATTATATCTTCTTCACCTCCTTGGAAACCATCCACAGAACGAATACTAACAGAGAAGTCAGGATCAGAAACGGAGATGTGCTGCTTAACTTTCTCCTGGATTTCATACACTTGAGCATTGTATGGAGATATAATTCCAACGCTAACTTTTTTCCTTGACCTCATAAACTCTGCCAGAAAAAAATTGTTTACACATACTAATGTTTTCTTAATATAAACTGATCAAAAGCTGAAAGTTTATTAATAAAGAATGTGAATGTAGCAAACAATTAACACACACCGAGAGAAAATAACCTTTTTTTAGACTTCCAACAATCTCAGAAATAGCAGCAGCTTCAACCATGTTCTTTGAACTGTATCCTCCACGACCAAAATGCTCTTTACCCTTGGATACGTTAATAAAAGAAAAAGAACCATACATTTCTCCTTCAAGGAAACGATTATTATAGCTTCTTTCCATGACATTGGGGGCATCAGAGATTTTGCCATCATAGAACTCTTTGCATGGGAACAAGCTAATTGATGGATGCATTCTATACTGAACATTTAGCATATGCTTTTTGTATCCTAAAAGAACCAACCTCTCAAACAAACTTCTTCCGAAGTCAGCCTTTTCAGCAATCTAATTATTTTTTTTTAAAAAAATATTATATATTAGGCAACTAGCTTTATAATTTGTTAATGCCAAATAAACCACAACTCAAAATAAAAGTACCTTGCTTTTGACCAAAGCTGGAAGTTGTTTCTCATCACCTATAAGGATGCAATGTTGTAGGCCTGGCAACCGTAATGGAATTGCTGATTCACATTCTTTCAGCTGAGCTGCTTCATCAATTACCAAAAGTTTTATTTGAGTCATCCCTTCTGTAAACAATCTAATAGAGCCTGATGCTGTACATAAAATTATACTTGCATTCAACAAGACAAATTTTTCTATTCCCCCTTTCTCACGAATATCAGGAAGGGAAATTGACAGCGAAAGAGATCTAAGCAAGCTAAGACACTTTTCGCCTGAAGCTCCAAATAAATCTGTAATGCTCTTTTCATCTCCATAACCACGAAGACTTGCCTTCAGGCTTACTTCAAGAGAACTTAACAAATCCATAAGTAGAATCATTTTCTCCACCTCGTATATTGAAATGAAAGATTTTGGTAAGTGGGTATACAAAGTTCGCATGCAGAACTTGAAACTCTTTGCTAACTCTCCAAATCTTTGATTAACAAATTGCTCCATCGTCATGATACATTTTTGTTTATCCTGTACATGCGATAGGAACTGGTCCAAAATGTCCGTCCTTTTCTTACTCAAATAATCCATAAACGTCATTGAGAATTCACTTCCCTTGCTTTTCATATATGCACGATAGGCAGGTCCTACATTACTGTCTTTCTGCATAGCAAAATCTTCTAATGAAAAACGCCCATTAACTTTCTCATACAGGGAATACTGTCCCTTAGGATCCTCAAGTAGCAAGATCATTGATTCCAAGTTATGCTTCCAACCACTCATGGGAGCAAGGCACTTCACAAGGTTTTGGACACGATAATCAAGAAACACATCTTGAAGACCAGGATAAGAACTTACTTTCATTCTGGATTTGTTGCCCAAAAGAACTATGTCACCCAACCCATAGGTATCATAGCCAAGTGAACCGTTAGCTAAACTGTGCAACCTAGCAGCCACTTGCAAAACAGCTGTGTTGGTTGGAGCACATGTTAATGTTCTGTGTTTTAACTTTAGCATGCAAAATAACAAGCAAGCAACAGTCTTTGTTTTACCGGTCCCTGGAGGGCCCCATATCAGTTTAATGTCCTTATGAACACACTCTATCATTCTAACACAGCTTGAAACAGCATCTTCCTGGGATTTATTCAGATTCTGAGATTCTGGTAGACATCGTTCAACGGAAAAGCCAAGTCTTTCCATCACTCTAGACTGGCAACTTTGACAATTTTCTCCTCCCTGTAAACACAAAGTAAGCATCAAGAGGCTCAATTTTTTCTAGGATTCTGCATAAATTGTTGTAGGGTATTCATGGTAAAGAAGATTACATCTATTATTTATATACATTTCATCTGCACCTCTTATTTCTTTTTTTTTTTTTTAATCTACCTATCATAAAATTTCCCATATATATAGGTATATTTTTTTTATTCATAAAAATAAAATTTAAATACTAAACCGTTAACAACGTTTAATACTTAGTTAAATTAGACCCCTTTAATAATGTAACTATATTAATTTTTATGTTTTATTTCTTATACAAGAAGATTGTAAATTTTATTCTCTTCATGTTTTATAAACTTTTATCATGAAGTCTTCACTTAAACTAATTAGATACACAGACCGAAACCCGACCTCTATATATATAAAGAACCAAAGAAATAAAATTTTTGGGAGTGTTTTTGATATGTATTTAACTCTAAATAAAGACACCAGGCCCCAAATATTTTAAGAGTTTACGGCTTCTGCGGCCATAATTACAATTCGTTTATTTATGTGAATTTTAAATTACTAATTAATAAAAATTAGTAAACTTATAAATAAAAGATTATGATTTGATTAAAATTTTATCGTAGACATAATTATTTTTCTCATATTTTAAATGTACACAGCTAAAAAACATTATTTTATATATGAAATAGGCAAGAGATCCACGACTAATAAAAACACATCTACGGGGAGCAAGTGAGTATTTTAAATGTACAAGGCTAAAAATAATTCAACCTAAGCAAAATAGTTCTAAAAAATAACCAATGTAGTAAACTGTAAAAATATAACTCTGACCAAACTCCAAAATTTATAAACTTGAACTCAATAAAAGAATTTATAAATAACTTAATTAATCATTTCAACAATTTAATAATTCATAATAATATACTATAAATTTTCCAATACTTAAATACTCAGTAATTCATTATTGTTAGAAAACATTTTAAACATTATTGATGTTTGAATAAAAATGAAAATTTATTCTTTTCAGATTTAAAGTGTTTTTTATTCAAGAAGAATACATTAAATAAAAACATCCTAAAGTATAAATGCATAAAAACAATTCAAATTTGGTATTACATTGACTAGCTAATAAACTGGAAAGTTTACTAAATTTGTATAGAATCTAATGAATTTAAAAAAAAAAATCTGCATACGTATGGTGTTATATCTCGGTGAATTGTAATTTTTAGAGTCTAATGAATTTTACAAAATTTGTATAGATTCTAATGAATTTTACAAAATTCGTCAGAGTTAGCGTTAGCTCGAGAATTGATAATCATGTTATTTCTCCATGATTTGTAGTTTTTAGAAAGCATGATATGGTGTTAAACAAAAGGGTTATAGTGATTCTTACGTTTATATCAGGCTGGAGCACTTTGTTTATGATGTTCACGTTTTCACCCTTCAACAGCTGCGAGTTCAATGCATTCCAAATACGAATAATTGTGGTGAGGTTCAAGAGATGGATTGCATATAGTTTTTGGTTTTTGTTGCTCCTAAAGTCAGATACATCCATCCCCATAAGCTTGGATGACAGTATTGGTATATGATCAGAATCTGGATCTTTTTGGCCACACACATAAGCAATATGGTAGAATCTAACTGGCCTATTCAAATCATCAATTCTTTTGGGTTTAATATCTGTAAGGGCAAATAAATCTCCTGTCTCGGGGACATACTTGCTGATATCTTGACCCTCTTCATCTTCTACTTCTGTTGTTGTCTTCAATGTTATCAGGTATAACAATTCCTTGGGAGGTTTGAAGGACTTGTCCCGTTCAACCGTCATGATTTCACATAAAGGAGCACGAGACACGCCCTTCAAACTCGAACAAAGATCAGAATGTGTTTCCTCGATCAATGGAGAGATGAAGGAGTTCAAATAATCTGATAGTGACCTAAAGGTCTCAGGTATCTTTCGTACCTGTGAGACATTTCTTAAATAAAATAAGAATTCTATAATTTAACATTTATATTTCATGTCGCTTGTATGTGTCTTATTTTAATCCTGACAATAATATATGAAATTAACCAAAATATTAATTGAGAAGGACAGAGGGAACAAAAAGAATACTTCTCAATGAATTAATGAAGGTAAGCATGAAATAATTAAGGAGAATATTATACACGAGACTTGAAATAATCGGAACAAATCAGTCCCACGTAAAGAAACGTCATACATTTGATCAATCAAGAAACATTCCATAGAAGACAATACTGACAAATTATAGGAGAATATATTGTTGAGATGTTGCCAAAGATTTTTCACGAAACTAAGGCATTTTATCCATGGAGAGTTGAAAAGTAGTAGAAGAACCTTGTGTTTGTAAAGGTCTTCTTTCAAAGCTTCCTTAAGATTCCAAGAGAATACAATGTTTAAAAAGCTGGCATTCTCAACATCTTCTTCCCTTGCATTGTTAGTGATCTTCTCTTCAAAACATTCCATGTTGCAGAAGTAGAGACGCTTGCTCTAAGCTCTATTTGATGATTTTGGTGGTACGTGTGTGTGAAGAGGAAAGATCGATCGAATAGAAGTAGCTTAAAAGTTTGCATGTGAAAAGCTCCTTAAAACTAAGAGTTTGCATCTGAAGTATAAATTAACATAAAATAAATGGAGTATTTATTCTTCAATTTCAGTGTGGTACAATTATGGCATACGTTATAGACATCTTCACGTTTGATGATTGGTTGTTTGTTAAGGTGTGTTTGATTTCTATTTTTAAGATATACTATATTTTTTGGTTTTCAAAATGCAAGTTAAATAAGGCTGCGAGGAAATTTAATAGGCATAAGAAGATGAAAATTGAGCAAAGTTGTTATGATTATGATGGAACATAAGAAGATGATGAAAAAGCATCTTCGGCGTAGCGGTTCCTATTTCGAGGCAAACTCTTTATATTCTTCTTCACTAACATTCTCTCTATATCACTGATCTTGGATGAAATTCATTGAAAAACATAGGTGATTTTACTTCTAATCTAGAATATACTCATGAGTAATTAAAAAACTTAAATCAGTCAGTTATAGAGTGAGTCTTAAAAAGAGAATATTCGAGAAATAGTAACTGACATTTTTTATTTTTTAATATTGTTTTTAAAAATAATTTTCAAAACTTAATAGATTTTGAATGAGAAATTAATGTATAGGTAGTGCAAAATTGTTTTTTAAAAATCAAAAGGGGAGAAAAAAAAATCAAACGTTAACATACATGCCTTTAAATTTTAGAAATTATTTTATAAAATAATTTTTAAAGCTGCTTTTTGGAAATATAAATGAAGAAATAAAATATGAAACTGTGAAAGTGTATAAGAGTTTGATTGATTTAGTTTTGTTTTTTAGTTTTTGAAAAGAGTTTTTAAAAATAGTTTTTAAAAATAGTTTTTGAAAACAGTTTTTAAAAATAGTTTTCAAAAACTGTTTCCGGGAAGAAAAGAAAAAAAAAACTTGTTTGAGAAGTAATATTTGAAAACTATTTTGAAGATGTAAAAATGGAAAAACTTGTTTATGTTTATTAGAATTTCATTAATGAAAAACAAAAAACAACATATTCTGATTGTATTTTGAGTTTTCAAAACAAAAACAGAAAACTAAAAAGCAAAAATACTTTCAGCTGTTTCGATCTTTTTAGTTTTTAAAAACTAAAAAATCAGGACCGTTTTCGAGAACTTTTTTAAGAAAACACTAAGGCCCCGTTCGGGGTGGTTTTTGGTTTCTAGTTTTAAAATTTCTAAAAACAAAAACTAGTTTTAGTTTTAAGTTTTCAAAATTTTAAAAACAACATTGTTTTTGTTTTCAAATTTAAAATATTAGTTTCAAATCTCAACCAAAACACTAGTTGAAGGTAGTGATCATTGAAGGTGACAGTCGATCATTGGCGATCGCTAGTCGGAGGTGTGGTTGGTGACCGCCGGTCAGAGATAGCTGCGGGTGACCGTTGGTCGAAGGTGACCACCAGTCGGAGGTGACGCCGCCGGTCGGAGGTGGTGGCTGGTGAGTGTCGATCAAAGCTGGCATCCAGTGAGCGCCGGTCGGAGGTGGCGGCCAGTGAGCATGGTCGAAGGTGGCGACCGGTAATCGCCGATCGGAGGTGGCGACCGGTAATCGTTGATCGGAGGTGGTGGCTGGTGACCGTTTGTCGGAGGTGGCGGCCGGTGATCGCCGATCAGAGGTGGCAGCCGGTGACCGTTGGTCGAAGGTAACAACCGGTGACCGTTGGTGAGAGGTGGCGATCAGTGATCATCGGTCGAAGGTGGCGACTGGTGACCGCCAATCGGAGGTGGCGGCCGGTGATCGTCAGTCGAAGATCGGAGGTGGCGGTTGGTGACCGCTAGTTGGAGGTTGGTGACTGCCAGTTGGAGGTGGCCGTTGGTAACAGCCGGTTGAAGGTGGCGATTGGTGATTGTCAATCGGAGGTGACGACCGGTGACTGCTAGTTGGAGGTGGGGGCTGGTGATTGCCGATCGGAGGTGATGACCGATGACTGTCAGAGTGGTGGTCGGTGACTTGTTGGTCAGAGGTGATAGTCAATGATGAAAAATGAAGTCAAGTAATGAATTTAAATAAAAACATAAACAGAAATCTAAAAACCAAATTTTATTGTTTTTAAAATTTAGTGAAAACTGTTTCGAAAATGAGTAAAAAACCAAAACAGAACCATTTTTGCCGAAAAAGTTTCTGTTTTCAAAATACATATCAAAATAAAAAACCAGAAACTCAGAACCACCCGAACGGGGCCTTAAAATACTGAAAAAAGTTTTATAAAACTGTTGCCAAACAAACACTAAACTACTGAAAATAGTTTTATAAAATTATTGACAAACAAGAACTAAGGGCTTGATTGATTCAGTTTTGTTTTTTAGTTTTTGAAAAGAGTTTTCAAGAATAGTTTTCAAAAACTATTGTCAGGAAGAAAAGAAAGAAAAAACTTGTTTGACAAATTTTATTTGAAAACTGTTTTGAAGATGTAAAAATGGAAAAACTTGTTCATATTTATTAGAATTTCATTAATAAAAAAAAAACATATTCTGATTGTATTTTGAGTTTTCAAAACAAAAACAGAAAACTGAAAAGCAAAACTACTTTTAGCTGTTCCTGTTTTTTAGTTTTTAAAAACTAAAAAACCAGAACTGTTTTTGAAAACTGTTTTAAAAAAACATTATCCAAACAAGTTTTTTAGTTTTTAAAAATTAAAATACTTGTTTGGGTAGTGTTTTCTGAAAACAGTTTTCGAAAACAGTTCTAGTTTTTTAGTTTTTAAAAACTAAAAAACAGAAATAACTGAAAGTAATTTTGCTTTTCAGTTTTTGTTTTTGTTTTGAAAATTCAAAATAAAATCCAAATATGTTGTTTTTTGTTTTTTATTAATGAAATTCTAATAAATATGGACAAGTTTTTCTATTTTTACATCTTCAAAACAGTTTTTAAATAAAACTTGCCAAATAAGTTTTTTTTTTCTTTTCTTCCTAAAAATAGTTCTTGAAAAATCTTATTAAAAACTAAAAATAAAAATAAACCAATCAAACTCTAAGAATAAACATTAGTGCAAACTGGTTTTAAAAAAACATTAGTAAATTAAGCCTAAAAATTTTTACAACAAATACCATATATATGCACTCACAAAGAAATTAAACTAAAATGAAAAACCAAAACAATTTGGATTTTGATTTTCCGCTCTTTTTTTTTACCACAGATTTCCAGAACACTAATGAAAAAAATAAAAGAATTTATTTACGTATAAGAGGACTTTAATTTTCATTACAAGGCATGATTTGTTGTCCTAAGAAGTACAACAAGGTTCAACATACAAGCATTAAATAAATAAGAAATGAACTCTTAATATGATATCACATACTCCACCCTATTGTTAATTATCGTAGTCCTTTAATATATAATTTTGGTTGTGATTGCTACTTGAAAAAGGAAAAATAAGCTCTTTTATAAATAAGAAATTATTTTCAATAAAAAGAAATTGGCTGACTTTGAAACAATAGGCCTCAATGAGGAATTTTTTTTTTGTGGTTTCAAAAAAATATTGTCCCCTTAATTGAAGGACCTTTGGAGTTTTACGTTTCCTTGCACTATAAGAACCTTATTTTTTGAAAAATATTTGTGTGATTTGAGGTAAACATTAATGTGATGCCATGTTCTATTTTCCAAAAATTGGGCATGAGGGAACCATAACTCACAAACATCATCATACACCTTGCTCATAGGTCTTTAGCCTATTCAAAAAGCATAGTGGATGATGTTCTGGTTAAAATGGGTAGTTTTATTTTTCCATATGACTTTATAGTGCTAGATATGGAAGAGGATAAGGATGTTCCAATTATACTGTGTGTCTTTTCCTCAATACATGTGATGTTGTAATTGAAGTGAAGTAGGATAACTCACCCTCAAGTTAGGTGATGAAAAAGTAACTTTTACTTTATTAGATTCAATGAAAAGTTCTGCCTTCTTTTCAGACTGCAACTTCATCTAGGCTAAAGATTATACTGGATATCAAGTGGAGGCTTCATTCCCTATTGTGGAGATGGATGACTCATTAGAGAAGGTTCTCACAATTGAGATCTTAGATTGGGAACTACTTAATGAAGAGGAGGAAATAGTGGGGATGGATAACAAGTTAGGGTTATAATATAGTGTGAATGACTAAACGTATCACAACAATTTTTACTTTATATGGTGTTTTTCTCAAATTGCATATATTGTATCATTGGCAAAACTCTTATCCTTATTTGATCTCTAGTGGGATATGGTTAAAACGCAAATGGATAAGATAAACTCGTTTTTTCTCTATATATTATACAATATAACATTAGAATATAACTATTATATGTAATGGGGGGAGGGGGGAAAATCCATTCACTATTATGAAATAGCTAACAGTGACGGTTAACAGTGACTGCATAATTTTAGATAGGAGTGCTCGCGGTACAGTTTGGCGCAGTTTTGACTCTAAAACCAGTTCGAACCAAACTAAAAAAATAAGTGTAGTGTGGTTTGGTTCGGTTTAGAGTAATTATAAAATCTGAACTAAATCAAACCAATATTTTGCGGTTTGGTTTAGTTTGGTTTTGCGGTTTAAATTTTCTACTATTAAGTATTAAAAAATACATTGACAAAATTTATTTTCAAAATTGTATAAAAATTACTCACACTCAATAAAATTATATAAAAGTAACAACCATTAAAATTAAAGTATAAACAATCAATTTATTTTCATCATTACATTTAGTGGTTGTTGTCAAATTGTATCCAATAAAATTAAATCAAATATTTTTGCCAACATATTTACTCATGATCAATACATATTAATTAAAAATTCTAATTAAAAATCAAGTCAAAATCTTATAAACTTAAAAAAAATGAGTAATTATATATGTCTTTCTTGATATTTTCTAAAATACTAAGATGGGGGGTTTGGTTTGGTTTTATGAGATTTCAACATTTCAAACCACAAAACAAACCAAACTGTTAAGTTTGAAAATTACAAAAATCAAATCACCCCTAATTAAAGCAGTTTTTTCGGTTTGGTTTTTTATTTTCAATTTGACTTGGTTCGATTTTTAATACCTCTAGTTTTAGCCTTTTCTATGATTAAAATGGTGAGCAAAATATTTAAAATTATTTTTAAAAAGTTTTCAATCCCCAAAATAGTCATCGATTTGCGTGACCTAGTCTTATTACTATTGAAAATGTATCTTTAAATGTAATATTTTAATAATTTAGTTGATAAAAACTTTAATATATCATTTTATTAATCACTCTTTTTTAGATAGTATTTAAGAAATATATATTTTAAATGTAATATTTAATTTAATTTATAAGAATTTAAGTATATAACTTAAATTTTAAAGTTTAAATTTGAATTTCATTTCATAATTTAAAATGAGTGCCTAGAATTAATTATTATAATAATTTAAAACTTCTATTTTTTTAATGACTCTAATAATTTTTATTTTTATATATTTTATAAGTGACTGAATCTAGATCACTACAGATGACGACCATTTTATCAGTTATTATTTTTAATGTAATATTTAAGAAATATATATTTCTAATCTAAAATTTTATTAATTTAATTGATAAAAAATTTAATTTATATCTTAAATCTTATAGTTTAAATTTCAATTTGATATCATAATTTAGAATGAGTTTAATTGGTATACACTGTCAGTGTAAAGATTTTTACACTGACATTCCATCACAACCCTTCATTCATAGTAACTTTATTGATTTTACTCGTTACTACTTTAAAAGTTAAATAATGAAAAATCATGATTGAATGTCTATGTAAAAATCTTTTACACTGACAATATATACCAATTAAATTCATTTAAAATAAGTGACTAAAAATTAACTATTATTATTATAATTAAAATTTCTATTTTTTCCTTTATGGCTCTAAATTTTTAATTTTATTTTTTTATTTTTATAAGAAGTAATTGAATATACAATCATTTCATATAGTGATCATTTTACAAGCCACTCTTTTTAACATAATATTTAAGAAATACATGATTTAGATGTAATATTTTATTAATTTTGTTGATAACAATTGTAATCCATAGCTCAAGGACTCTAAAATGTTTTGATTTTAAGTTTTGTATATTTTATAAGAATTGGTCGAATTTGCAGTGATTACAAATGCTGACCATGTTATTCGTCATTCTTTTTTACATGTTAAGAAATACATATTTTAGATGTAATATTTTATTTAGTATATGTAATTTAGATTTTAAATTCTATAATTTAAAATTGTAATTTTTTATATTGTAATAAGTGACCGAATCATGCCTAGTTTTATTTTGGTGCTTCCTTCTAAAACCAAATAGGAGTATTCATTGGGTTGGGGACCCAAATATTCAACTTAACTTAATCTGACCATAATATTATATTATTATGTATTATTATTACTATTATTTAAAATCATGTTTTTTGTTATTGTGAGTTTCATTTTAGAGAAAAACACTTATACACTCGCGGGTAATTATAACCCTTTATATACGTTAAGTTTGTTGACTTTAATCATTAATACTTTAAAAGTATTAATACTTTAAAAGTCATATAAATGAAAGGTTGTGATGAATCGTCACTCTTTTACAATGACAGTGTATGAGTGTTAAACTCTTAATTTTATATTATATTTTTGTTAGTTTAGATAAATTGTGTAATTTGTGCTTATTTGTATGACTTTGCTAGCTTGGACAAATTGTGTTTACTTTTATTTTGGATAAATGTTTCTTTAGTTATTATTTCTTGAAAATTTAGTTGTATGTTAATTTTAATTTGTTTTAGTTATGATATTTAATTTATAATTATAATTTATTGTTTATTTATGTTATAATAATTATATAGTCTATTTTTTTAATATCCTAAAAAGGTTACCAAAAAATATTCTTTTTTTAAAAAAAATAAACTATACCACAATTAACCTAACCTAACTTGTTCAAAAGTGGGTTAGGTTGGATTTAATGAAAAAAAAAAAACAAAAATTTAATCAAACCAGATTAAATTTTGGATTTGCCTAAACCTTACTCAGTCTAATCAATGTTCACCCCTAAAACCAAACTTCACCTATACAAAACCTAGCACCTTTAGTTTTGTTGAACTCCAAAATCCACTCTCTCCCTCCCATGGCAGAATACATTTTCATGCAAATTCATTACACATTCACTCATCACCCTTTTATTTGAGAATTTATTATAAGAGACTTACTTTTTTTTCTTTATTTTTTTTAAATCTAATATATTTCATAAATTTTTTATAATAACCATTAGATTTTCAAAAAATAAATGATGGATGAAGAGTAACCTGCTCATATATAATTACATTTTATTATATAAAATAATTTATATTCTATTTAAAGAATAGCATATATAAGGTTTTTATAAAGCATAGAATATATTATAATACAATAATGTATAATATATATATATATATATATATTTCTAATAATTTTAAAACATAAATTTAAACTATATTATTTATCAAAATATTAAAATTAAATTATTATTTTTCAAGTATTCTTAAATATTAATTAAAATTTAAAATTTTCGTATTTATTTTTTAGAAACATAAATTTAAATTGTTTCTAATAATTTAGAAATATAAATTTAAACTATATTATTTATAAAAATATTAAAATTAAATTATTATTATTAAAAAATTATTAAATATTAATTAAAAATTTAAAATTTTCATATTTATTTTTTATAATTTAAAGAAAAATTATTGAATAAATAAAATAAAATTTTATATAATTTAGCTAAAATTATAAATTTTATAATTTTAAAAAAAATATAGATTACGTTCAAAATAAGAAAATATATATGTAATTTTAATAAAATAGTAATTTTTCATTTTAACATAAATTATATTACATTATATATTTGTCTTATTTATTATGTGTTGTACACTAGGATTTTAATTTATCATGTTTCTATCCTATCATATTTTGTCATCTTATCTTATAATATATTGCCCACCAAACAAATCCTTAATCCCTTATAATAGATAACGAAATTGAAAGCAACTCAAGAAAATACATAATAAAATAAAAAGAATTCTTTCATTGTATTTATTAATCAAATCCCTATGAATGGAATGGTTAGTTACTCATGCAAGTCCTTAGTTCGGATAGAATGTGTGGGTACTCGTTGGATTCATCCTGGTACCCAGAAAAGCTTAACTGCGATGGATGGAAACAAAATTCTAGTTTTGCTTGTGCGGCGTGTTCTCTTTTGCAGCAAATATTGGTCACTCTTCGGTATTGTATGCTGAAGTTTCGGCCATCTTTATTGGTATCCGTATTTCTTTGACGCGAGGCTATAATTCTATAATTCATACATCAAGATATCATTGCCTTAAAGGACAAAGATGATGCATGTGTTATAGTGGAGCCACACGCATAGTCTTAGAGAGGTGAATCAAGTTGAGCATATGCCAGCTTCTTTTTCTTCAGACTTACAATTTGATGTCTATTTTTTATGGTTGTCCATCTTTTACTTGCTGTTTCTCTGCTGATGTAAATTCAATCGTGTTTCCATGGGTTTGAAAAATTACCCTATCACCTCAAAAAATAAAAAATCACACTATTCACAACAAATCATGAATAATTCTAAGAAATCATGTTAATGGACAATAAATTTCTTTAAACATAACATCATGACAATATATATTATCTTAATGGACCTGCATAACATCATCACAATGTAAATTATCTTACACGTGACAACATATATCGTTGGTAATAGTTACAAATATAATTGCAAACTTGTAATAATAATACAGCTAGCAGCCACACGTGCACAAATTCAGAATGCAATAAATCAACATAAGGATTAAATGACCATGACACTCAAACCGCTGTGTTTCAAATTCAACTTCTTTACATTTCAAATTATCAAAATTCAAAAACCCCACAATAAATCTCCAATCTTATATATCAACATCGTGTTGTTTCCCTAACCTGCCATTGGTAGAAACTTAAATATTATACAAGTTTTCAAACTAACAAATATGCAGGACAAATACTTGGATAACAATAGAGCAACATTTAATAAAGAAAAAAGAATATGCATGTTAATGGATACTCAAATTTTACTGCAAATTAGATATTATGAAAATTTGGAACCTGTTTTGGGCTTGTCCCCAAGACTAAGTTTCTTAAATCGTGACTCAGATTCTTCTAGCAATTCAACCTCAAACACAGCATCCTCAATAACACGAGCCAATTTCATGTCAGCTTCAGCATTATGGAAACAGTCTCTTTTCTTAGCATCAAGAACTATATTTCTCCATACAGAGTCACTATTGACTAAAGTTGCAGCATTTCCTAATATCCAAAGGCAATATCTGCATTTTTAAAAATAAAACATTTTTTAATCAACTATTACATATACATAACTTGGAAGGAGCACCAAAAACAGAGCAAACTATGTGAGCATCATACATAGCCCTAGTCAAAGCAACATTTGCTCTCTGTCTATTGGAGAGAAAACCAACTTTTCCACTCCTGTTGGATCTCACAGTGGAAATTATTATGATATCTTCTTCAGCCCCTTGAAAACCATCAACAGAACGAACACTGACAGAAATTAGGATCAGAAACTAAACTGCACTTCTTAACTTTCTCCTGAATTTCATATACTTGAGCATTGTACGGAGATATGATTCCAATACTCACTTTTCTCCCTGATCTCATAAACTCTGCAAAAACAAAATACAATCAAACAAGAAAAAAACGATCTAATGTATTCTAAACACTAAAGTTGAAGATTACTTAACATAAAACAGTCCATGTAGTACACAATTAACAAACCAAGACAGAGGAGAGAAAATAAACTTTATTAAGGCTTCCAACAATATCGGAAATAACAGCAGCCTCAACCATGTTCTTCGAGCTATATCCTCCACGACCAAAATGCTCTTTACCCTTGGCTATGTTAATAAAAGAACATGAACCATACATTTCTCCCTCAAGAAAATGGTTATAGGCTTTTTCCAAAACATTGGGGCCATCAGAAATTTTCTGATCATAGAACTCTTTGAATGGAAATGAGCTAATGGATGGATGCATTCTATACTGTGTGTTTAGCATATGCTTCCTGTATCCCAAAAGAACGAGTCTCTCAAACAAACTTCTTCCAAATTCAGACTTCTCAGCAATCTAAAAAATTATGATAATTTTTTTAAATTAGCTAACTATATTAAATCATTAATAATGGCAAGAAAAGACACTACTAAAAATACCTTGCTTTTGACCAATGCAGGGAGTTGTTTTTCATCACCTACTAGGATACAATGTTGTAACCCTGGCAGCTGTAATGGAATGGCTGATTCACATTCTTTAAGATGAGCAGCTTCATCAATAACTAAAAAATTTATTGGAGTCATCCCTTCTGTATGCAAATTGATAGAACCTGATGCAGTACATAAAATTGTAGATGCCATCAACAAGCAAAACTTTTTTATTCCACCTTTCTCCAGAAAATGCTGAAGAGAAATTAATTTTGAATCCAATCAACTTAATATGCTAAGGCATTTTTTGCTTGATGATCGAAAGCGATCAGTGATGCTTTTTTCATCTTTCCAATCACAAAGAGTTAGGTCTAATCTTGCTTCAAAAGAAGTTGGCGAATCCATAGCTAGAAACATTTTCTTCACTTCTTGTAATGAAAGCAAAGATTTTGTTAAGTATGAATACAAAATTGGCATTAAAAACTTGAGCTTCCTTGCTAACTCCCGAAATTTATTTTCTACAAATTGCTCCATCGTCATCATATTTTTCCTTATCTCTTGTTGATCCAATAGAAAAATCTCCATCGTCATTTTCTTTGTCTTATCCTCTAGATCCCTTAAAAATTGCTCCACAATGTCTTTCCTTTTCTTCATCACATATTCCATAAATGTAATTGTGCAATCACTCCCCATGCATAGCAGGAATGCACCATATGCAACCCTTACATTACTGTCTTTTGTCATAGCAAAATCCTCGAAAGACACAATACCCATATCTTTCTCATACAATGAATATTGTTCCTTGGGTCCTCAAGTAATTTAATCATTGTTTCTAAATTATGGTTCCAACCACTTGGTGGAGCAAAGCATTTCGCAAGATCTTTAACACGATAATCAAGAAAGACATCTTGAAGGCCCCGATAAGAATCTACTTTCATTCTTGATTTATTGCCCAATAGAACTATGCCACCCAACCCACATGTATCATATCCAAGAGAACCATTAACAAGACTATGCAATCGAGCTGTCACTCCCAAAATTGCAGTGTTTGTTGGTGCACATGCCAATGCTCTTTCTTTTAAATTATATAGACGAAACAACAAGCAAGCAATTGTTTTTGTTTTTCCAGTTCCTGGAGAGCCCCATATTAGTTTGGTGACCTTATGATGACACATTGTAACACAAACTTGAAACTGCATCTTCCTGGGATTGATTCAGATTCTGAACGTCAAGTATGTGTCCTTCATGTTCAGTTATTTGGCGAAGTATGCATTGTTCACGTCCAGACTGGCAATTTTTACAGTTTTCTCCACTCTGAAAAATATAATTAAAGCAGTCTTTAAACATCTATTTGCTTGCAGTAAGAAAGCATCTATTAGCTTCCTATTTATGTTTAGAGGAAGAGATCACAGGAAATACTATTCACAAAAAAAAATTGAACAAAAGTAACGATTTAGCATAAACATTGTTAATAATTAAAGATATGCCTAACCAACTGATGCTTAAACTACTAATTAATTTGGTTCCTAAACGTGAGAAACAAATCATTTTATGTTTTAGTTCTTACCTTAAAAAATTGTAAGTTGTAGCCCAGAGACAGTTTTTTTTGTAGGGATCACCACCAGACAGTATTTATAACTGTTACACCAATCAAAAATCTTCTGTGTTAGATATTTACTTATATAAAAAGTTAAGAACAAAAACTTAAAATGGGGACAACTACAAATACCAAGTAAACAATTTAGCCAACAATAATTAACGGTGTAAAATTACATAAAACAGTGCAACAATGTGGAACTAAATAACACAAAATCTCTTTCTTAATGAAGGATACAGTGATTCTTACAGTTAAATCTGGTTGCAGAACTCCTTTAATAATGTTCATATTTTCACCCTCCAACTGTAAGTTCAAGGCCTTCCAAATACGACTGTTTGTTGTCAGGTTCAAAAGATAGATTGCATATAATTTTTTTTCTTTGTTGTTGTTCTGGTTGGTTTGTTCTTTGGTGCAGCTCTGGTCCGTTTGATCTTTGCTACTACTTGGGTTGTTCTGCTCTTCAATGGCGTTCTGGTTGGTTGGATAGTTGCTACTACTCGGGTTGTTTTGCTCTTTGTTGCCGTTTTGATTGGTTTGATCTTTGTTGCCGTTTTGGTTGGTTTGATCTTCGCTACTGCTTGATTTGCATAGCTTTTTGCTTCTACAAAATTCAGATTCAATATCATCCATGCACTTGCACGAGAGTATTTCAATTTCATCAGTGTATTCATCTTTTGGGCGACACACATAAGCAATGTGGTAGTATGTTCCACGCCTGTTCAAGTCATCAATACTATTGGTCTGATATCTGTTAAGGCAAATAAATCTCCAGGCTCATATTTGTCAACATCTTCTACTTGATTGGTTTCGGTCTTCCATGTTATGAGATATAAGAAATCCTTGGGAAATTTAAAGAACCTGCTCATGTCAACAGTCCAGATTTCACAAATCAAAATGTGTTTCCTCGATCAATGCAGGAATAAAGGAATTCAACTAATGAGAATGCAATCTAAATGTCTCTGGTATCTTCTCTACCTGAAACAAAACACCTTCATTTTCCAGCGTACAAGTTTGACAAAGAAAATATTTAATCAACTTTAATTACGTATCATAATAACCGCATCGTAAAGATGATTTCTTAAGCCTTACTCATAGTACTAATGAAAATGCTAATAAATATCATTAGTCGAGATGCTATAATCTAACCTAACAAGATACATTAACTAAAGTTGTAGAGCCCGCTTATTAAATTCACCAAACATGGCTAGTATGTCATAAGTGTGCGGCAAATTCATGAGGTAAGGATGCCACCTTGAAGTCTTCCCTTTACCCATTTCATACAACAACCAAACAATCAATATCTGCAGTATACACAACCTTAGAAGTAAGCATACGAGACTCAACTAAAAGCAGTAATAGAATACATGACAATAATACAACATCAATGATGAAACATATTCAAATAGTGTTTTTAGAGCCAATTTCAACCATGACAATAATGCAGCTAATTTCATCATAACCAACACATACCAGGAAATTGCTGGAAGGTTTGCTTAAAAAGCCAAACACTCATGAATGAGAATAAAACAATACCTAAAAATGAAATCTGAATTTGAAGTTTGATATTTGCAGCAAAGATAGATCTGGACAATATGAAAGTCATGCAGCATTTACCCTCCCAGGACTGTGTAGGGATAAGTGTGCTTGATCCTAAGTTCAACATAGCCGCACCAGGAGCTGACCAGTCGTTCTATTTTCCTTACACAGAGAAAGAAAAAAGGCTCACTCAATTTCACCCTGCCATTGAGGACCTTCTCTTTAGTAAAGTGGATGACATTGACCGTATGTAATTGACCTTTGTTGCGCTCTTGTCCCTTAGCCTCAACTGTGTGCTTATTGTTGTATACCCAAAGTTCCACGTCACATAAAAATTGAGACCAATATTATTTATAAACATTCTCTTCCCTTATCTCTTAACCCATCAAGACACTTTTTTAGGACAAAATAATGGTGGAACCACTGAACTCAAAAGCAAAACAATACATCAAACATGATAACCCTACCGATGACCTACAGACCAACAGTAGGAATACACAACTTAACAACATAAAATAAAATAAAAAAATATTTTGATAAGTTTCACTAAAAAATTCATTGGAATAAGTTAAAGAAAAACTCATAAGAGGCATGGTCCATTTTCACACGTTAAAACAAGTTTCACGCAAACTTTTCCCGACATTCCATTATGAATAACTAAAATCCACGGAGAATTGTCAATAAACAGTTAGGATTGTGAATACTCTTACCATTTTAAGCTTGCGTTTAGCCTCCTCTTACCAGGGCTCATGACTTCATCTACCCTCTAAGGGGTTTAACAAACTCCCCTTTTAGATGTAATACTAGCAGAAAGTGAAGTTTAATGATCTAGAACGTCCATATATTACAAGCGCTGTGT
Organism: Psophocarpus tetragonolobus; assembly: GCA_037954015.1. Lineage (NCBI taxonomy): Eukaryota > Viridiplantae > Streptophyta > Magnoliopsida > Fabales > Fabaceae > Psophocarpus > Psophocarpus tetragonolobus. Next base: position 36,543,882 of record CM075695.1, read on the forward strand.
TATTGGGCACCTGTCCTTATTTTTCCAATCGTATGCACTTAACAGTGGGGCAATGATTTAGCCTGTTATTTTTCTATTTATTGAGTCCTCTACTGGTCAGGTCCGAGGATATAATTTGAGCCTCTCGCTGCATTCCCTCCTCTCTTAGTCCGGAAATTAGCTGGTAGCACATGCAGTCATTTAAAAGCATACCCCTGTCAACCGTTTCCCTATACCAAAAGTATGCACCTTTGAAATCTTTCAAGTCACAATGTCCCTTAACCAGAATTTTATATGTATCAACTGTTGGAACCAGTCCTTTAGCCTTCATATCATCAACAAGATGCTTAATTTCCGAAACCTTTGTACCTCTAAGATATGCTAGAATCAAGCAATTGTAAGTCACCTTGTCGGAATCAACTCCCTGATCAACCATTTGTTGGTGCAAAGAGATTGCCTTCAGAACATTTCCATCTTCAGCATAGCAGTAAATCATTTCATTATACACAAATCAATCCGGGACCAAATCCATTAGTAACATTTCTTGAAACATTCTCTCAACTTCCACCACCCCTTCCTTCCCGCATGCATAGATCAAAGGGTGAAAAGTCCCAATTGTAGGTTTTATGCCTTGCATCTTCATATTATCATACAATTCAATGCATTTCCTGGTGTTTAGTGACTTGGCATATCCTGAGATCAGAGAGTTGTATGTTATTACATCTGGATTACATGCCTTGCCGGACATTTGGAGAAACAAATCCTCAGCTTCCTTTACTCTTCCATTTGTTCCAAGTCCATCTATCATCGTATTGTACGTCACAAGAGTTGCATCTATTCCACTTTGTGCCATTTCATAAAAAAATTTGAAAGCATCTTTCAATTTACTCAGTGAGCAACTAGCTTCAATGAGCATATTATATATTTCTGCATTGGGAGAAACCTGACGACCTATCATATCAGCAAGCACAATCTCAGCATCAAGAAGCTTACGATCTTTGCAAAGCCAATTTATTAGAGAACCATAGCTGATGACATTAGGCTTTATCCCTATCGTCTCCATTTCCTCAAGAATCTCAAAACACCTGGCAAAATTGCCCCTCTGGCCATAACCATTAATCAATGAGTTATAGGTTTCCACAGTAAGGGAAACACCCTTCTCTTTCATCCTCTTAACCCACGTCTCTGCCTGTTCCACCTCCCCAGTCTAGGAAAACTTGCTAATCACAGTATTAAAAGTTATATGATTAGGCTCCAACCCTTGTTCTTCCATTTGTTCAGTTGTCAGTACAGCTTTCTTCACGTCACCCTCTTGGCAATATGCATTCACCAGTATGTTATATGAAATCTTGGTTGGAGTAACTCCATGACCCACAAGTTTGGCAAGAATCTCTTCAGCCTTTTTAATCCTTCCAGCCTTGCACAACCCATTCAACAAAATACAGTAAGTTCGTTCATAGATACATATTTCTTTTCCATCAAACAAAGCACCATCACCTGCACCATTTGAATTATCATAAAAAACAACACTAAAAAACCCACCCGGCAAAAAACCATTGCGCTCCATCTCTAACAACACCTGACTCGCATCTTCCACCCTACCTGAGGCACATAGACCATTTAACAAGCAATTATACGTGATGAGATTAGGGTCCAGATTTTGTTCTTTCATCCTCTCCTTGAAGGAAAACGCTTCCTCTAAGTCAGTCACCTCACAATAGCCATCAATGAGCGTGTTATAGGTAACAGTATTTGGAACAAGGTTTCTCTGAATCATTTCCTCGAACAGGTTCCGCGCATCCTTGATCCTTCTAACTTTACACAACCCACCAAGTATCAAGTTATAAGTGAAAACAGACGGGCTGAGTCCTTCCTTTTCCATGGAAGTCATAAAATGAAAACCCTTATCGAGGTCATTCAACATAACAGCCGCCTGAACAGCTTTTCCATAAGTGACAGCATCGGGTCGAAAACCAGAATGGACAGCGTCGGCGAAGAGAGTGAGTGTTTTCTGGAAGTGTCGGGAATCGAACAGGGTTCGGAGCAAGCGATTGAGGGAACGCGTGGAAGGGAGAAAACCGTCTTTTCGCATGGAAGAGTACAAGTCGGTGGCTTCGTGGAGCATTTTGGAGACGCTGCAGAGCCATAAGAGGGTGTCGGAAAAGAGGGGATTGGAAACGTGAGCGTGGAGTTCGGACAGTGAAGAGAATGCGGTTTTGGAGAGAAGAAGGGATTTGAGGAACTTTCTTGCGGTGATCGTGTGACCACGGCTTAGTAAGGTCTCAAGTTTTCGAACCTTTTGATTTTGAAGGCGCAGCTGATTTTGGGGGTGGGGTTCGCAAAGAATGAGTAGATTGAGAGCAGAAGAACAAAATGAAATTGTTCAAGCGCGAATAGGGACGTAGACGAAGACGAAGACGTAGACGAAGACGTAGACGAAGAAGAGCGGAACCAGTTCCTAATCCCATTCTTCCCTTCCCAACAACACCTTCTGCGCCTCACCAATAACCGCACCGCGATTCTCGCTTTCACTTTTCACTTTGCTTAATTAAATTTATTTAACTTATTCTCACACTCTTCCTTTCACTAAAATAAAATCAAACTTTATCCTCCATTCTTCACTTATCTTTTTACTTTTTTTAATTAAATTTATTTAAGTTATTCTTTGATTTTTTTTTATTCAAAAATGAAGAAAAATTTACATTTTATTTTAATTTTTTGCTAAAAATAAATTATGCATTTAAATTCTTGCATAAAAACACTATAATAAACTAGTATCATTACAATTCAATAAAACTAAATATTATTTTTTGACATTTTACGTATGAATATTAAAATATAAATATTTTTATTAATATTAATTGACACGTGATTATGTTTTTCTTATTAAGTAATTCAAAACTAATTATCTTAATTAAATAAAAAATGCACCAAGTATAAATTTTAAAATTTTAATCTAATATAATTTAAAAAAATCTAACGCTCTTACAAACATACATGATAGAACAATTTATAAACAATGATAAGTAAAAAATAATACTTAATAATAATTACATATTGACCATAATTTCTAATTGGTTGATAAATTTTATACATTTATAAGAAGACAGGGGAAGTATCTAGAATCAAATAATACTATGTGTATGTTTGATATATTAAATAGAACTTGTGGACTTTGTACTGGAGAATTTTACAGTATATTTAATTTACTATGAACTTTTCTTTATAATTAATTTATTTAAACATAAATCACATTATATTAAAATTAATTTTAACTATAATTAAAAAATCAATTTCATTCCAAATCAATTTTCATTATTCAAACACGCACATACATGTATCTCACCCTAAAAAAGCAAGTGGAACGGTATCCTATAATACTAGACCCTGCTTGTTCCACCTATGTAAAATTTATTTTTCGATTTACAGCCTTTTATCGTTAGCATCAATTAAATTACCGAATATTAAGAGAAAGACGAGATAGATCGTATAAGACCAAGTTTCAACAACGAGTAAGTAAATATGAAATATGGAGAATCTTTCACACAAGACAACATAAGCATTTGAAATAACCCTATCTAACGAAAATCAATATACTTCATCAATTAAGACACACAGAACAAAAAACAATAGAGGTCCAAATAATATTAATAAGATTTTGCCACATAATTGCCATGAAAAGATGTAAAAGAACCTGATGTTTGTAAAGATCCCAAGAGAATATAATTCTTAAAATGCTGGCATTCTCGTCATTCTCTTCGGTCGCATTACAAGTGATCTTCTTTATCATTGTGGTCACCTACTCTATAACCTCTTTCTCAAAAGGCAAGAAAGTTGCAAAATCATTATCAATCAGCTTGCGTTCGGTTTTATAAGATTTTTTTGAACTATAGCATGCATACACAGAATTAGACGTGTCATCTTATTTAACCCCTTTCATATCTAAGGATCAGAATTAAGAAAGGCTAGCTTTATGCACTTTTGCATAATTATGGTGTTATGTGAAAGGGTATATAGAGATTCGAGACAAGCTACTTAAAAGAATAGTACAAAAACTCCTTATTCTTCAATTTTAGTGTGCTAAAATTATGAATTAAATTCAAAGTCGCTATACACTTGATGCCCACATTAAAAAAAGAGAGGTTAAGATTATTAGCACGAGCAATGCTTTTCGCCACGCACCTAGATTTTTCTGTTTTCTTGTTGGAAAAGTTTAACTACTAGATTTTTTTTAAAAAGAAAAACACTAAACTATTAATGTAAAACTTTTTAATTGATAGTTAATCATAACCTTATATATATAATAAATTGGTGAACTTAATAAATATATACTTTAAAAGTTATATAAATAAAAGGTTGTATCAATGTAAAAATTCTTTTTACTATAAGTGTATAGATGTTAAACTCCTTTTTTAATATACAAAAAATTAAAAAAAAATTACAAAAATAACTTAGACGTTATTATTTATCTAAACAACTTTCTTTACTATTTGGGTTGAGAATTTGGTAATTGATTGTTGGGGAATCAATTTCTCAACGTAATTTATTTTGTTTATAAACAAATCTATAAGAAATTGATTGCTAGACATTTTTTTTAGATTTTTTTAGTCAATTTTTAAATTCATTTTTTATTTATGTATATTGTTTTAAATAATGAATTTTAAAATTACTTTTTTTTTAATTAATTTAAATTTAATTTTATTTTAATATGTGTTTTATTTTCATGTTGTGTATCTTTTTTTATTGTTTTTTTTAAATGCTTTGTAATTTATTTTTTAGTTTATAGTTTTTAATTAAATTTTTAAACATTTTTACGAAAATAATTTTAAAATAATTGAAATATTAGGCTTAAAAATATTAATTTAAAAACATTAAACTCAAAAATAGAATACAAAGTATTTTAAAAAATTAAAATAATGAAAAAGATACACAGCATAAAAATAAAACACATAAAAACCAAAATAAAATACAAAATATTTCAAATGGAAAAGATACACATTTTAAAAATTTTTTAAGTTAATTTGTATTTCATTGTTTTCTTATGTTTTTTATTTTCATGTTACATATCATTTCTGTTATTTTAATTTTTTAAAATATTTTGTAATTTATTTTTCAGTTTAAAGTTTTTAAATTAAGATTTTTAAACCTAAAAAAAATATTTTAAATTATTTTGGTAAAATATTGCATTTAAAAAATATTTAAAAAACTTAAAACAATGAAAAAGATACACAACATAAAAATCATAAAATAAAAAAATATAAATTAACTAAAAAATTTAAATTTAAATTCATGATTTAAAACAATATATATAAATAAAAAATAAAATTCAAAAAATTGACTATTTTTTTTTTTAATTTTTTTTAATTTCTTTTTTATTTTTTTATGTACTATGCTTTTTCTAAAGTATGATTTTAAATTTTTTAAGTGAATTTGTATTTTATTTTTTTTATGTGTTTTATATTTATGCTTTATCTTTTCTGTTATTTTAAATTTTTTTAAATATTTTTTAATTTATTTTTCAGTTTAAAAATTTAAAATTAAGATTTTTAACCTAATATTTTAAAATTAAGATTTTTAACCTAATATTTTAAATTAAATATTTTTTAATTTATTTTTAACTTAAAAATATAAACTAAAAAATAAATTACAAATAATTTTAAAATATTAAAATAACAAAAAGGACACATAACGTAAAATTAAAATACATAATAAAATAAAACATAAATTAACTAAAAAAATTTAATTTTAAAATTCATGATTTAAAGCAATATATATAAATAAAAAATGAATTTAAAAATTAAAAATTAACTAAGAAAAATATCCTCTAAGAAGAATTAGTTGTCTAACAATCAATTTCTTATAGGTTTTTTACATAAAAAAATATCACGTTGAAAAACTGATTTCCCAATAATCAATCTCTCGACATGAATAATAAAATTCTTATTTAGATAAATAATATGAGAGATCACTCATTTTGGTAATGTTTTTTGTGTGTGATATATAAAAGAAAAAATACCTAATTACTACTGGGCATGACAATGAGAAAGGGATGAGTATGACATTTTTATTCTCATTTTCGCTTTTTGAAATTCATTCTCATCTCCGTCTCCATCCCTAACAGGTATGAGATTTACGTCCTTATTCTCATCCCTATCGGGTATACTCATACTTGTCTCATACCCAGAAAAAAAAAATATTTTAGTAAAAAATAATTTTTTAAATATAATGATATTAATTCAAAAGTTATCTAATAAACACAAAATTTATAATTTGTTAATTAAATATCAAACTTTTAAAAAATAAATAAATGAATATTTTAGTAATTAAATTAAGAGGGGTGGGGTAGAAACGAAGACGAGTATGTGGTGATATACATATCCTCATCCTTATTCTCATCTCAATCTCGATCATAGACTTAAGAAATTGAATATTGTTCATACTTAAGTCAAATGAAAAATTTTCTGTTAACTTGAAAACGGATTCAAAAATTATTTATAAATACAATTTATTTATCATTCCTAATTACTACACAATACACATTAATTTGGATGTACAATGTCTTTTGCCAGGCAGTTACTGTATTATCTGTTGTATATTTTAGAAATTTAACTTCTAAACAATGATGAAAAATAATTCATACAAAACATTTTCAATAAATTATAGAATCCATGATCCGTTAATATGGTCGCCACCTAATCTAATGCTAATGGCTCGTTTGGTGTCAGTTTTTTTTTAGAGAAAAATAAAAGGTTTTGTTTAAAATATAAAAACTTAAAAAAACTCTTTTAGTGTTTTCTCTCAAAAGAGAATTAAACAATTCACAAACCATTTTTTAAGTTTGAATAAAAGAGTAAAGAAGGCAGCGTACAAGGTAATTTATGCGAAATGGAAAAAAGGAAAAATACACAATGCATTGTATCTCGACTTTTATAATTCCTTCTTGTAATCTAGCATGAATTCGATAGCAAGCGACCGAAAAACAAACAAACAAACTGTATATTTTACGTGTAATAAGCTTTCATATGTCCTCCTGCCCGTACCCTAGGATAAACAAAAATTAATTAGTATGTAAATATAATTTTTACATTAATATTTAATTATAATATTTTATTTTTGTTAAATTTATTGATGTTACCTCTAAATACTTTAAAACTTATGTATAAACCAAGACTTGTTTTTGAATTTCATCGTAAAACTCTTTCACTTATGTAAGAATAAGGTTTTAATTTCTATATTTTTCAAATTGATTTTACTCATATTATTTATATACTTATGTAATGTTAGATATATCTTATTTTTAATTTATTTTAAAGATTTTTTAGAATTTTGTTTTATTTATGTTTTTTTCTCAAATATATACTCATATCCGATTTTTTTTTTCTCAAACATTTTAAACATTTTAATTTAATTTAATTTTTTAGAATTTTGTTTTAATTATTTTTAGAATTTTTCTTTAGAATTTTAAATATTTATTTTTCTTCCTCTCCACCACTCATAATCCACAACTCATCTCCTCCCAAAATACACCTCATTTCATAAATCCTTATTCCATTTTGACAATTGCTTCTTTTTTTTTTTTTTTTTTTTTTTTGTCGTCACGAACTTCTTGTTTACTATGCACTTTCTTCCTTCACCACAAATCTTATTTGTGAGACACACATGTCCTTCTCCAATATTGTTGAATATTTTCATGATATCATCAATTTGCAATTATCATTATAAGAGGTTGATTATTATTTATATTGTGCACATTGGATTCATCTTTTTTGCAAATTTACATCATCATTAAGTGTGTTACATGTGTATGCAGTATGAAGCAATTAAATTAGGTAAACAATTAAGATTTAAATAATAACAAAGATAAAATAAAATTAATTTATATTAATTTTATAAAAAAATAGTAATAACAATTAAATAAAAAGAAAAAGAAATGTATATGGTGTACTTATTAATTTAATAAAGATTATGTTGAAAAGATAATTATAGGTGCATTTTAAAAAATATTTAAAATAAAAATGACAATAGAGATATATCTAACATGGAAATATAAAACAACATAATCCAATTGATATTTGCATCCATCTAACCTAATATAAAATGAATTTGAAGAATGAAAAACCCAATTTAATGGGTGTAAAAATTAAAATCCATCTATTAATTATCTGGAATAGCCAACATCAAGATTGGATTATTTGATGGGTTGAACAAAAATTCTTTATTTTTTAATCATCGAATGTTGGCAAGTGTTGAACATAGCATACAGCGATATTTCACGTCTATTTTGAAAATTCCAATTCAAAATATAATTTATATTTTAAATTAGATTTTTCGGAATGTACATAAAATGTCCCAAGATTTTCATAGGATGCAGTAATTATTTTTTTTAACAACAAAAAGAAATTATATTTTTGGGTACTATGCTTATAATGTAAACATAGTTATGCCTATGTACCACAAAAAAAGAAAAAAAAAACATAGTTATGTCTATTTTTAGTATTTACAGTTTCTTTTTTTGTTAGTTTTAGATCTTTGATGGTAGTATTTTTAATCTTTACTATTAATGCTAGTTAGTGTTGTGTTGATATGTTTAACAAAATAAATAATATTAATTAATATAATCTAACAAATGATATTTTAAATAAGATAATTAAATTATTTTAGGTGTCTAATTTAATTAGATAATGTATTTATTATTGTATATAAATAAAGTAATTCTATATAGTTTGCTTTTATAATTTACTTTTAGGTGGCTCATGGACCTAGAATTAAAATTTCATCTTGAGAAATAACATACTGTTGAAGTTACTATGTTTGAAAGCACTTAAATTGTATTTCACAGAGCAAGCAGGGGAGGGTTGTCTTTTTATTTTGGAGAACAACTGGAAGAAAGTTAAAGTCATGCATAAGCATTTGTTACTGTGTCCATATATATAATAGTACATATCACAAGCACAAAGTTTTGGGTCAGGCATGGAAAGCAACAATGTCAACACTCAACACTCAACACCCTTACTGGGGTTGCTCACAGTTGGTGTATCATATTTGCTGAATAACTTGTATGAGGAAATGAGTGAAAGCAAAACATAGCATAAAACAACAACAAATGTGATAGCTGTTGATGCAGTAGCCTTGTGACAAAATGGACCAAAAGCCCTACAAGCTGAGCCCCATGTTGTTGCCATGTTTCCCTTTTCAGCAAGGTATAGCACCTCTGTTGATGCAGCTCCAGCAGCCAGTATTAGGTATGTTAAAACCTACCAAACCAACAAAACATACATATCTATTCTGTTTAAATATAGCAGGTTATCTAATTTATTTATTTATTTTTTCTAAACGAAAGACATCAATATTTTTAGAAGAAAAAAATAAAATAAGATTCTTTATAAGTTCTATTTTTTTTATAATCAGACTCAGACTAAGATAAAAAAAAAGTTTTTCAAACTAGTTTATCTATAAACTATTTTTTATTGTTTTAAAATATTTACTTTTTTTAACTTTTGATTTTTCCGCTCACTCTTGAAATTAATTAATTTATTCGAATACATATGTACAATAAAAGAGTTACTAAAATACCAAATAGAGGTCGTAGTTGTGGATCAATGGCTACGGTAAGATCTCAGTAGTCTCTTATGCTGAATGATTTTCTATGTTGTTGATATGTATTAAGCAAATTTAGCTGTAGGGTAATGTGTGATGGACTTGATGGATGACATAGTGGTTACAAAATGTAATGTATGATAATTTTACCTGATAGGGGTGGTGGGGATCGTGTATTTTGTGGGGTTTGTTTTTTTGGCAATTTCTATAGTGTTTTCTATTATTTGAGAGGTATCTTTTTTTAACCAATCAAGTTACAAATTTTATTTTTATCTTTTTTTATAAATTTAATAAATTTTATTTATTTATATCCTTAACAAAAATAAATAAAAAAGTGATGGATTGATACAGATTCAAAAACCAAAGATTTTTTTTTTTGAAAATATATAGATTAAAGTAACTGTTTTAAGGAAGTTTATAGTAAAATAATTTTCTATTAAGAATTTATGTATAAATAAATAAATAAAAATTATTTTAATTTATAAGAAAAGATAAAAATAAAATTTGTAGTTTGATTGGTTAAAAAAAAATCAATATCTCTCAAATCTTGGAAGACACAGCAGACTCTCCCTTGCTTTTTATGATATATTGCTTTGTTTTTGTAATATGCTATATTCCATTGTTATTTCTTTATAGAGAATTATTAATGAAATTTTACTTTATTAAAAAAAAACTAAAATACCATACAATTCTCATGTAACCCCTTCCTTAACTGTATATAATATATCGTCCCGCATTTACTCAACAATTCTAATTAAGATTATAACCACAAACCAAACATGTTCAAATCATTCAATTCACCTAGCAGAATCCTTTTCTTTCACGAATACTTCTTTTCCTCGACTATCATTTCTTAATTAATTAATAAGAATATTTAATCAATATATATAACAATATTTTGTACTTGATCACCAAAAAAAAAAATTGTACTACTAGTCTACTATAATATATAATGACAATTGGTAGTATCGGCACAGGTTAAAAGCATTTAATACAATATAAACGGAAAGTCTCAATTATTCTAAAGTTCCAGATATTTTGTTGTACATTATTCAGTTTTATTATTACTAATTTTTTTGTTTGATTTAAATACAAAAATTCAATTTCCATATATTTCAATAGAAATACATATTTTAATCTAAATGAATGATTTAAATTAATTTAATTAAATACATGAATAAATCGCATTGAATTGACTATTACTCATTCTTACTTTAATTAAAAGTCAAAAAATGAAAAAGTTATTGTAAATAGTGATAATTCATTTTTATTATGTTTTTAACAAATTTTTCAAACAAAAAATCCAATATTATAATTTTCCTTTAATTTTGAATGCAAGAAATATTAAGTATATATTTCACATTAATGATGAACAACCAGTGTTGGAGTGCTTACCTTTTTGGCAATTCATCCAATATGATTCATTCATGCACAAGCACAACAAGAACTAGAAGGGATTAGAGTATGAGATAACCTGGTCAAGCAAAAAGAAGGACCAAGCTCTAGTCATGCTGTAAAGGCGGGGCAAAGCAACAATTACTAATGAAAATAATGAATATCCTGCACAAATTCCATTGGCATGCACCAAATACCTGCAAAATACGAAATCCGCAGGTCAAATATAAGACCTTAATTTGCTTCATCATTCATAAATATGTCAATGCTACTTAGTACTTACTGCCAAAAAATCAGCTAACACCCATACGAATAGACAGCTGATTTTGGTTTTTTTTTTTTTTCAATTTTTTTCTTCAAATTATAAATTTGTTACCAGCCAATAAAGGACCTTCCCTTTGAGATTTCGTTTAAATTTGTCTGTAATGTTTTCCTACCACAAGGCACCGCTGTAATAATTATAGTTAAATATATTTTTAAATTTTAATTTCAGTAAAGTTTAAATTAATTTTAATCTCTCCCAAAAAGTATGTTTTAAATTTTTATATTTTGACAAATATAACTTGTGAAACATTTTTTTTGCTAAAATAAAAAATTAAGAAGAAATAAATTTTTTTAAGAGATTTGTTTTTACCTGTAAAAAGGAAATTCAAGTAATAAAAAGATCACAACAATTTACACTCATTGTTTAGCTCTTTAACCTATTGGTGTATTTTTTCAGATAAAAATATATTTTTGCGCTCACATGTGATTTTTATTATAAGTTTTATTATTATAGATTTTTAACAAGTGATACCATATATTTTATATTGTTTTGGAAAACAAAAACTCATTTAATCCTGGTAATAAGAAAATCCAAACCTGTAAGTTTCAACTGAGGTACTCATAACATCCCAAAATTGTTTGAAAGTGAAGGCCCAAAAAGCAGCGAGTAATATTTGAATTATTGTAAAAGAAAAAAGAAATAGTAAAAATGGGAGTGGAGAGTTGATTGAGAAGAAACCTGAAAGGTCCAAGGTGGGTGTAGCTAACAGAGCCGTACTGATTTTGCTGAGAGTTTTTAAGCATAATGACAAGAGCTGTTACACAAAGAGCAATGGGTAACAAACGCAGGAAAGTCTCGAGAAGGCGAAGGACGCTATGATTGTCTTCTAATCTCTGATTGTGGGTTCCCATATGCTGCTTGCAAGATGTGGAAGTTTGAAGCACTTGCATGTTTATCTATCTACTTAATTAGTTGGGTGTAGCGTGTAGCTCCATTGCAATGTGCATCAAATATGAATACATGATATGATGTATCCCCAAGCAGCCAGCGTAGCATTCAATGTCCATCATGTCATTAAAGGAGAGCCACCCATTCTCAAGGCTAATAATATGATACCACTAGTCAACTAGATCATTTTCCCTCCTTTCTTATCTACGTAATTAATGTTAGGGTTTGCCTAAACCATCAAGCAACATCAATTAGCTAGTATCACTATCCGTTGCCACACGCAAAAGTAATTATTTTAGGTACATTTATTAATATTAATATTACTGGCTAGTTGAAAAATGTAATAACAAAATTTTATTTCATCACAATCATAAAATTTTTTATGCGAAATAATAAAAATAATATTATTATGATAATATATAATAATTATTAATATAAAAATAAATTAGTAAATAGTAAAACAAAATGAAAATACCATAATAAAATAAAAATTAGTATTAGCATACTGTTTTTTGTAATGTATTGTAGATGTGTGTATATATGAGGGAATGTAAATCATAATCAGTTATATAATCGATTATAAAAAAAACTTGTCTTTTTAAAATATTTTTTTCTGATTAAAATGTGAAATTACAAAACTTGAGATTACATTGTCAATTAGTCGAATGTCAAATCTAATTGCTCGAACATTTGCCACAAGCAAATTAAGCAAACAACTTACAAAGAATTTACCCACAATAATTTAACATTATTGTATAATAGCTAAGTCTAGAAAACACAATATTTTGAAAAGTCTGCACACCATTAATCATGATATGTACATAATGCATTTTCAGTAAACTCATGCTCCTGCAGATGTAGGAAACCCAAATGGCAAAAAGTTAACCAAATATAAACTTTGAGAAAATTCCAAATTTTGATTAACATTGCATTAGTAAAGTGACTCCTTCATCATCATTTTGTATAAAAACAATTACTCTTGTTGACAAAAGCATTCCTAGTACCCCTTTGTAAAGCAACAAAGTTGAGAATGGGTATAATTAAAAGGGTTTTGTTAAGTTTGAACATATTTTGAGATATATAGTTAATGTTAATATAGAGTGAAAAGGAGAAAAGGGAGAAAGAGACCTCTTGAACTTTGAAATGAATGTTTTTATCAGGAAATACAAAGGCAAAGGAGACCTTAGCATTCCTTCTTCTTGCAGGTGGCGCCACTTCCTTGACCTGTGGAGTGAGTGAGTGAGTGAAGTAGAGACATGAAGGAAAGAAAAAAGAAAAGAGAGTTATAGTGTCAACAAATTTAGAACAAGTTCAATACAACATATTATTAACATTATCAACCATAATAAAAACAAAAAAATAACTAAAACCTAACAAAGAAGTGAAGCAAATACAAATCAATTAGGGTTTACTTGAAAGTTCAAAGATTAATCTAGGAACCACTTCGATCGAAATAAATAGGAAAAAAATCGCAATAAGAGAGAAGTATAACATGAGAAATGAGAGGAAAAAGTGAGAAGGTAAAAGAAGAGGAAGAAGCGAGAAGGGAGAAGAAGAGAAACACACAAGAAGCTTGTAACTAAGAAGAAAAGAGACAAGAAACAAAACAAATAAACGTAAAAGATAAAAAAGAAACCTAGTTTATAATCAGATATAAGTTCTAACCTAACCCTTTTATTTGGTTAAAATAAAATAAATTACTTAACTGTTTTTAAAATAAAAACAATTAAAATTATTAACTTATTTTAATTTAACTAGTTATTATATAACTGGTTAAAATAATCGGATATAAGTCCTAACTTTATCCTTTTTATTTGGTTAAAATAAAATAAATAACTTAATTATTTTTAAAATAAAAAATAATTAAAATTATTAACTTATTTTAATTTAACTAGTTATTATATAACCGGTTAAAATAACCATATATAAATCCTAACCTAACCTTTTTTATTTGGTTAAAATAAAATAAATAACTTAACTATTTTTAAAATAAAAAACAATTAAAGTTATTAACTTATTTTAATTTAACTAGTTATTATATACTCAGTTAATCATTATTATAGTTATTTTTTAAATAATTGATTAAAATGAACACCCATTTGACTTGAGATTTTAATGGATTAGAAATATGTTCCTGAGTTAACCATCCCCTAAAAGGATGTGTTGGACAATGTTTTACATGCATTTATCCATAGTCAATGAAAAAACAAAAAAAAGAAAAATCATAGGGTTTGTACGTTCTAGAAGTCTCATGCATTTTACCACTTTAACATAGACTTGACATGCTATATAAACCGCAATTGTTTGAACAAGTCAAACAGACTTATTTTATTTTATTTTTTGAACAATTCATCATAATATTTTATTTTATTTTTTAAACAGACTTATTTAGATAATTATTTTTAAAAAATAATTTATTTAAAAAATATTTGTTTCTTATATTAAACTCATCCAACTTATTTAAAATGTGTATTTTTTACAAATCAGAGTCAACAGAACTCGTATCTTTATTCATTTAAAATGTGTACTTTTTACAGATCGGAGTCAACAGAACTCGTATCTTTATTCATTCCTACAAATTATTCATCCGTGATTTTCGCTAACAATAACAGAAAATGATAAATATTGCCAACTTCAATTTGGAAATAGATTGTTTGCGTGTTTGGGTAAACATCAATTGATTATGAATATATTTAATTCTATAAAATTGATTTTGATGTCATTATGTTTGTTTGTTTCCAGTTGTAAAATTCAGGGGAAAATCAATTTTAAAACTAAAATTAATTTTAAATTCTTTTTCAACCTGAAACCAAATATACTAATTAATTTTATTTAAAATTAATTATGAATTTAGAATCAATTCTTTAACATCAAATCATACATGCACTTACAGCATTATGAAATCTGAATTCTTCATTTTTATTTTATATTAAAATTAATAAACATAAGAAATAGAAATTAAAACAAACTGCAGGCATTTTGGTTAAAAAAAATATAGGATCGAATAACATTAAGATACAAAAGAAAAACAGAAAGTTAAAACTACTTTTCCATTTTAAAACTATAGTTGTTTTTTAAAGTTAGTACATATTCTTAACAAAACATATTTAATTAGTATATAAAAACTAAAACATTTTTGGTAAACTAAAATACAGGATCATCAATGAATGTAACATTTAATGCAGTTGGTAAATATAAATAATTGTATAAATGAAAAAATTATAAAGTGTTCTTAAATTTTTAAAATAACTATAATTTCATGTGTAACAAAACTAAAATGTTAAAATGAACGTAACATTTTTTATTAAAAAATAATTATAATTTTGGAACTGAAAAAGTAACAAGTATTCTTAGAATATTGATTAAGAAAATAAAATATTTTTTAAAAAATATTTTATAATTTTTAATTATATTTTTACATGATTCTCAGTATTTTTTTTATTCCTTACCAATTCTATTATGATAGACCAGACCTAAATAATAAATAAAATTAAATATTAGAAAACATAATATATATATATATATAAGAAATACAAATAACTAGGGTAAGCATTAAAAATAAATAAAAACTAAGTGTAATGCTGCTGACTGAATGGGACATGATATAATAATGGTAGTGAATAATTAATTTTGGAAGGGGACATGGCATCGAATTTAAGCTTAGATCGAAGGCTACTTAATTTACTTATTTAAATAAAAAATAAAAGAAAAATAGCACGGCTCTACGGCTATTAGTACTAATTAACAGTTGTTGTTTTTTAAAAAAAAAAAAGAGGTTATTGCTAATGGATAGTTAGAAATTATGTTTGCAAAGTGTAGAGACGAAAGAAATAGGTTTTATTTCACTCAACTCAGCTATTTCTTATCTATATTGAACTTTGAAATTCAAGCGATTTATTTTATCATCATTACCAAAAAATCAACATGTAGCTACACTAAAAAACCATTACTAAAAGTCTGAAATTCTTGTATAAAGGATTTCGACCTATACATATTTTTCTATCAATTTTAAGAATTTGACTTGTCTCCTGTGTAGACATGACAACAAGGCAGGGACGGGTATGATATTCTCATCTTCATTCTCGTTTTTGAAATTCATTTTCATTCTCGTCCTCATATCTAGCAAGTATGAGATTTACATCCTCATTCTCATCGGGTATCGGATATACACATATCTATCTCATACCCGCATAAAAAAATTATAATAATATTTTAGTAAAAAATATTTTTTTGAATATAATTATATTGATTCAAAAGTTATCTAATAATGACAAAGTTTGTAATTTGTTAATTAAATGTCAAATTTTTTTTATAAGATAAATGAATATTTTAATATTAAAATAAGAGCGGAATGAGGCAGGTATGGAGATGGTACGGGTATGAGGTGAGTATGGATACTTTTTATCTCCATCCTCATCCCCGATTTAACAAATCAGATATTCTCTATACTCGTACTCATATCCGATCAAATCAGGGATTCTCCATCCACTTCGAGGCGCGGATTGAGGAATTACCCACATATACGAGTTTATTTATTATCTCTACTCATATGTGAAGACTTTGCAGCGTCTCAAGCACTAGCAAAATTGGCACTGCATTGTTAAACTCTCTCTTCTTAAATTAAATTTTATTAAGTTACTCTCTCACACATTCTTTTATTTTTGTTCAATTAAAATTTATTTTAAGTTATTCTCTCACTCATCCCTTCTACTTTTTTCACTAAAATCAAATTTTATCTTTCTTCAAATTAATATCCTTTTACTTTTTTTATTTCTTTTACATTTTATCTTTCTCAAATTAAAATTTATTTAAGTTATTCTCTCGCTCATTCTTTTGCTTTTTTTCTTTTAATTAAATTTATTTAAGTTATTCTCTCACTCATCCTTTTTACTTTCTTTACCAGAATTAAACCGAATAACTAATTATTAAATTAATTTACAATTACTTAAAATATTTTTTTCTTAGAATAGACCAAAATAGAGGCATACAATTTTAATAATTATTTTGAAGTTTAATTAATCGATATAGTAATTATAAAAATATAGTTAAATGTTTTATAAAATAATACTAAGTTATATTAATAATTCTTATAAAATAATATATTGATAAATTTTATAAATAAAGTGATAGTTTAATTCTTGCATTTAACTTTTTTTTAAATCCTTACGTCTACAAACTGTTTATAAATTGGTCTTTATTATCATTTGTTTAAGTTGTAATAGTGTTAGATTTTTTTAAAAATTATGTTAGATTAAATTTTTAAAATGTATGCTTGATGCATTTTTTATTTAATTAAGATAATTAGTCTTAAACCACTTAATTAAGAAAAACATGATCACATGTCAATTAATATTAATAAAAATATTTATAATTTGATATTGATATGTAGAATGTCCAAAAAAAATATTTGATTTTCATTGGAATTATAATCATAGTAGTTTATTGTAGTATTTTCATGTAAGAATTTAAATACATAATTTATTTTTATCAAAAAGTTAAAATGAAGTGTAGATTTTTTTTTTATTTTTGTAAATGTGAGTTAAATAAAAAAATCAAAGAATAACTTAAATAAATTTAATTAAAAGAAAAAAATTTAAAAAGATGAGTGGGGGAATTTGAGAAGGATAAAATTTACAAGAAAGAAAAAAGTAAAATGGATTTTAATTTGAGAAAGTTTGATCTAATTTATTGAAAAGAAGTAAAAAGGTGAGAATAACTAAAATAAATTTAATTAAAAAAAGTGAAAAAGATTTTAATATAGTACATGTTTGCGGTGTGGTTTTTTATTATGTTGGAGGTGTGCAGAAGGTGTTCGTGTTGGGAACACGCAAATGGTATTGGTACTAAAGACAAGTCAAATCCTAACTTTAAGGAATCATATAACAACAATTGATTGTTTGTTACTAAAAATTTTACCTACAAATATGTACTTATACCTACAATTACATTTTACTACAAATGTAAATAATACTTATAGTTTGAAACACATGTAAGTAAAAGATATTAATTTGCATAATTAAGCATTTCATTGCAGGTACAAGTCTTAACTTATACCTACAACCAACTGTAAGTAAAAGTTATATAATAACAAAAATATATATCTTTTGTGTAGGCTCAAGTTATTAAATTAATATATATTCTAATTTATTATTACATGACAAATTTTCACTTTAGGCGTTATTTTCACACTCTTGTGTGAATACTTAGTGGCGGATCTTGACTAATAATTTTAGGGGACCAAAATGGTATATAATACGACAAAAACTTGTACTCGTATATATAATATCATTATCATACGTGATAAAAAAAAACTTTGTCATTAATAGAAAAATAAATTCATAATGTAATATGACTATAGGGAGTTATAAGGTTGGTCCAATAGTAAAGTGGAAAGATGTGAAAAATAGAAGTCATGAGTTCAAACGCCCCCGTGACACATTAACCACTAACGTTTGACCTATAACAAAAATATAACATGACCATAATTATAAAAAGCATTACATCTATTATTCCCTTCGTTTCTTTAAATTGCAAATGGCAATTTCACATTCACATTTTGACCTTTTGCTACTCACTAATGGCTAAACTTTTTTTCTATTGTTTATTATATTTAATTTAATATTTATTTAAGAAATAAGTGGATTGTGGGCCTGATATTTTAATTTGGGTTATCACAAATAACTTTTAGACGTCTTGCCTATATTATTTACTTTTCACACTCTTGTGTGAATATCCAATAACGAATCTTGACTAATAATTTTAGGGGAACCAAAATGGTACATAATACGACAAAAACTTGTACTCGTATATATAATATCATTGTCATATGTGATAAAAAACATTGTCATAAATACAAAAATAAATTCATAATGTAATATGACTATAGGGAGTTATAAGGTTGATTCGATGGTAAAGTGGAAAGATATAAGTCATTAGTTCAAATTTTTTCACTAACACATTAACAACTAACGTTTGACCTATAAAAAAAATGTAACATGACCATAACTATAAAAAGCATTACATTTATTATTCCCTTCATTTCTTTAAATTGCAAATGACACTTTCACGATCACATTTTGACCTTTTGCTACTCACCCATGGCTAAACTTTCTTTCTATTGTTTATTATATTTAATTTAATATTTTAATATTTATTTAAGAAATAAGTGGATTGTGGGTCTAATATTTAATGAGTCATCACAAATAACTTTTACATGTCTTGCCTATATTATTTTCTTTTCACAATCCCACTAAAACTTAAAAAAATAATTAAATTTAACTATCTTAAAATTATTTGGAGGTATCAAAATTATAGATGTACAAGGAAGTTAAAAAAAAAAGGGAGGAGGGGGTTATGGCCCCATGCTCTCAATATAATCTTCCACTGGGAATACTCACACTTATGTGGTGATGCCCAAATGTTTCCTCTTAGAAAGGCCTCGCACACATAGTTTTGTGAAAGAACCCGTAAACATTACCTCTCTAGACACATCTCCTACACTCATATCGACATAGACACATTACTGTGGGTAAATCCATAATGCATTTTCTCTACAAGTGCATCCTAACACAATTGTAAGAATATCCACATTGGCGTGAGAGAATCCTGATTTGTTTTTTTTTTCAAAATCATTATAATATATATATATATATATATATATATATATATTAAATTTCTATTATAAAAAACAATATTAATGGAGAGCCTTTGACGATTGAATGCCTTATTATATCATTTGTTACTCTTATAAAATAATTTCATGTAATTTTTAAAACAAACCGTGTTTTTAATATATTATACGCTTATATTGACTTATCCAGTTAGATTTTTTTATTACGTTATGAATTATCATACCACCAAAGTTGTTTAATAAAAATTAGTGACAAAAAATGTACTAAATTTGCGACTAAAACAAAAAGCATAGGAAATCAAAATTCAAAACAATCAGCGAATTTGCAACTAGAAATAATAATCAGTAAAAATAAGCGATCACTATAGTTGAGTATTGATTATTATCAACGACCGATGGCTTGTTTTCTCAATTATTAATCACTTAATAAATATTGTCGTCTATGAATGATTTGGTGGCTACTTTATTCTTGCATATTAGTAGATCAGGAAGTGGGGAAGTACATAATACGAATCATTAGATTTGCAAGTGTGAGTGGGTTAGGGTATGGAGGTGGGTGGGGAGGGTCTTGGGGGCGTGCACGACGGTGGAGGGCAGCGACCCGAAATGACAATGGTAGATTGGAAAAGTAGTATTTTGAGGTGATAATAGCAAAAATAAACGTGAAACAAAGTAAAAGCCTTGATCATAGCCCAACACAATGTCCAAATTCATAAAACTTAAATCTGCGAGTCCAAAACCATTCTTATGATAAATTAATAAATAAAAGAATACCTAGCAATTGTTATAAACTTCCTCCTTCAATTCTTCTAATAAAAAATTGTTATTTTAAAATTATTTTTTATTTAATTTTGATATCATAATTTTAAAATATTATTAAAACTAAAATTTCAATTAATTAATAAATATTTTTTAAAATAATATTGTTAAGTGAGGTTAATGTGTTAACATTTGTTTATATTTGAGTTTTTTTTTTATCTTAATATTGTTAAGAAATATTAATATTTTTTAAAATAATATTGTTAAGAGAGAAAACGGAATATTTAGTGGATGTTATGAGAAAAAATAGATTGAGAAGGAGTTGTAAAAAATAAAATTGTAGAAAATTATTATCCAAAAATTATACATTTTGTATATATGTTTTTTAATAGGAATGATTATATATATTTAAATATTAATTATGTGCGCAATTTTTTGAGTGTAAATTAAATGATAGATTATAATATATGAATAAATTGAATAAAAATATGATGCATAATTTTTATATTTATTAAAATCATGTTATGTCCTTAATTTAATAAAACATTTAGCATTTAATAAATTATGTGTATATTTTTATGTAATATATATTTATATTTTAAATTATTTTATATTATATATATATGGGATCTTTATTATTATTTTGTCATAGGCCAACAACTTTTCTATATGTTTATATAGTAGTAGTGTAAAATATTTTATATTAGTATTCAATTAGAAATTACTACTTAAAATGACTTTTGTGGTAATTTATTATTATTATCAAAATCAATAAACTGAATTATCATATATAATTTATATGGTGATTTGTAATTAAATTGCAATACTCTCGTTAGAATCCTTATTTCTTTTAAAAGAGTTTGATAAACATACCCAATTTTAAAGATGTGACTTTTATGGTGTTTCAGCGAATTCAAAATTAATTGGGGACAAACATTATTAACTTGTTATATTATTCATAATTTTCTTTATGATATTGAATTTCTTAAATATCTAATGCTATATTTAATCAAGTAAAAAGGAAATATATAATAAAAAGTTAGGGAATTGAAATAAAGAGAAATAAATTATTTCTCTTGTTTAGTATTAAAGATACTGACAAAGAAATATGTCAAATAGTTTGTATATCCTGGCTATTTTATTTTCCACTCAAAAAAATTGTGAAAAGTTTAAAAAATATAATTTAAATCACTTTTCACCTAATTTCATTTATTTATTTATTTTATAAAAAAAATCTCTTTATTTATTTTCTTCATTATTTCATAGATTTTTTTTAATGAAACAATTATAATTTTATCTTTATTTCATTTCTTTTTGCTTTGCCTTTATCATTCTTTTTGTCATTTTCTTTCTGTACAACCTACAAATACTATGAATCCGTAGTCTTATATTTGATAAAATAAAGTTCTAAAGGGTTGATTTAAAAAAGGGATATTCATTAATGTGATTTTATTGTAATATTTCTATCTTTAAACAATTTTTGTATTCACAAAGAAGATATCTCTTCAGTGTTTTTTATTATTAATATTACAAAAACAAAAACTAGAAGTATCAAAATTCAATACATTAATTTATATAATTTAAGAATAATGTAAAAACAAGATGAATCAACAACTTTATTTAAGGTAAAATATATTTTGAAAATACAAATATTATTTATAAGATTGCATATGTATTACATAAGATGACGTACATAAGACTTAAGCTAAGATAATATTGAATAATTGAGTGATTAAATTTGTATTTTATAAGAAAACATTAATTGTTGACCAATTAATCTTACGTAGTACGTATAGATTCGTTGTTTCTGCAGTGATGTATGGCCATGCATGAAGCTTCCACAAGGTCCAAATTCACCCCCTGAAAGTGAATGTGATTAATTATTTTCTTGACGCGGGGATGGGTAAGTTCTAAAAAGTTCGTGCCAATGTTTGGCGGACCAAAACTCAAGACCATGCATCCATCATTACTTCCACAACTTTCCATTGCTTTTACTTTATTAAGCTTCTTCCAAACAACTTTGGTCTCTCTCGGAAAGAGATATACTTCATGCTTCTTTATATATAGTTTTTAATTAAAGACTAATTGAAAAAGATAATTGTTGCATGAATTACTTGAAAAATGTAGTCATATGAATGAAGACAGAAAATTGCATTAAATAAAGTGTTACGTTGGATTATTGTTGCATGAATTAATTTCTAATTAATATTTCG
The DNA here is from genome assembly GCA_037954015.1 of Psophocarpus tetragonolobus. Classification (NCBI taxonomy): domain Eukaryota; kingdom Viridiplantae; phylum Streptophyta; class Magnoliopsida; order Fabales; family Fabaceae; genus Psophocarpus; species Psophocarpus tetragonolobus. The sequence continues at coordinate 36,566,668 of CM075695.1, forward strand.
ATGTATATCAAATAAAAGTGCATAAAAAAGAGTTTGACGACTCACAAGTGAAGAAAACAAATTATCCATGCATGTATAATTTTGATTATAAAAATAATAAAAAAATAAAATAGCGGAGTGGATGAGCGCAACATCCGTGATTGATTGAACTGAGTGACATTGGGGTTACCACGGCAACACATTTTCCAGTATATATATCCACTTGTGTTGTGATACAAAGACTTCACCCTTATCCAAACTCCTTGTCAATTTCACAATCCACGCACTCACCATTGATCTTCACACCCCTTTTAATTATTATTATTAAAGGAAGAGAAGGGTCTTTTTATATTTTTAAATAAAATTAAATAAAACATATAATAATTACTTTTGTAATAATTATTTAAAGATAAAAAACTTAATAAAAACACATATAGAAAATATTCAACGCATTAAGAATAATGATAACAATTTATTTCCTTTTTATTGGTGAATCATGATAATAATTTATTTCAATTCTTAGTCTTATATTTTCTTTTTTATAATGTTATTTTTCTTGTACGATATTATTTATAAAAGTTTTTACTGGGTTTTCAGTTTTAAATCCATCGAAGAAGCGTTATATATATATATATATATATATATATATATATATATATATATATATATATATATATATATATATATATATATATATATATATATGTACTGTGTCCTTAGAAAGGTTATATTTATAAAATTTAAGCTTCTATGCTCTTAATTTAATAAATTTAATTTCAATTTAAAATTTTATATAGAATTTCTTTACATTTGATTATAAAATCCTCCTAGTAATACATTTAATACTATAAATTTATTAATAAATAATAATAATAGTAAGTAGATTTGATAGGAGAATACACAATTATATAATAAATAAGAAGAACAATAAACAATTTTGCCAGAAAATATAAATTATAAAATTATTCTTATTTTCTATGATAAAATATAATTTTATAATCAAATTAAAAATCAGAAATTTCAGTTTGATAAGTAAACGTAATTTTCCCCCATTTTAAGTGTAGTGAAACAGTATTAAAAATATTTAAAATTGTATTATTGACTATTCACCGCCTATGAAAGGCCGGCGCTTGCTGTTGGGGTGAAAGTATAGTGGGAGTTGCAGATTGGGGAACAAGAAATATGAAATTCGGATAAAGTCGAATCTTACTGTCTTTGTCAATAAAGATTATGATAAAATAGATAATAATGCGAATAAAATAAAATAAAACTAATCTTATCCAACATCTTAAAGCCATGCTTATAAACCGTCCAAGTCTTCACTTGACAAACACAAAAAAGTACTACTTCTTAATCTTGTGATTCTATTTAAAGCATAGCTTCACAACAGATAAAGTGCGTGCGTACATGTTTCCACACCATTCCGTGCTAGTGCTATTGCGTGTGGTTCTTTGATTGGGAAAAGAATTAAACAAAAGGTCCATACATAAAAAGGGTTTTCAAGAGATGGAACAGCTAACGTATAAGGTTGTCGAAGGTGATAATAAGAAAGGAGCAGTTGATGACTATGATCTTGCTTCTTCTTTTTCTTCTTCTTCTGAGTCCGGAATTTCAAGTGTCTCATCATTGGAATCTGATTCATATGAAGATGTTACATCCCCTGTTTGGTCTTCACCCTCCTCAGCTGATCACTTTGCAAATGAACCCTTGAATGATATGTCTTCTTTGTTTCAACAACTTCCCATCAAGTAAGCTTCTTTCGCCTGTTTAGATTTAAAATAATTATTATCAAAATCGATTACTTTTTTATATAAAGTTTACGTTCAATAGTTTATACAATCAATCAGAAATCACTATTGTTATACCTTTGAAAGAAGTTGTAAAAATGGTTATTGGAGGTTAGTGTAAAAATGGTTTATATATGGTGCATAATTGTAAAAAGGAGTTTTCCAATTTAATTAAAAAATTTTGTTTTTAGGTTCTGAAATTTGTGTATTTGACAATAAAATAGGAGGGGGCTTTCCAAGTATTACCAGGGGAAGGCACAGTCTTTCAGTTCATTAGCAAAAGTGAGGAGCTTGGAGGATCTTGTGAAGCCAGAGAATCCATACAATAAGAGGTTGAAGTCTTGGAGAAGCTATGGAGGGGTAATGGGTGAGATAGACAGAGCAAAGTGCACTTCTAGACAGGATTCTGAAAGGGGTTTATGTTCTTCTCTGAGACCAAGAAGAGGCAGTGGTAGAAGACCCTCAATCCCCTCTCATAGATCTACCACCACAAGCTCCATTCCTTCTAATCAAACTGCTTTGTTTGTTTGAGAGATAAAAAATGGAGATCCAATTTTTTTTTTTTTTTTTTGTTCTTTTTGTAAAATAATAGTTGAGACTTGAGAGATATTTCATTTTTATGTTGCGAAATTTTCGGTCAGTCTTTAAAAGTATAATTAGCGGTCACATGATACTGATTCATAGATTTAATTAGTTTCATTCTCAAAGAAGACAAATAAGAATTTCGATTTTCATATATCTTAGCTAATAATGATTATCACCAAAATTAATAATTTATAATTAGTGGATGGTATTGAAAAAAATTTGTTTGTGACTGTGACTGTCATCATATGATATGATATAACAATTGATTAAGAATATTATAGTTATTATTCTTGAAAGCATAAAAATATTATTTATGAGATATCTTATAATTGTTTTATGTTAAAAAATAAAAGTTTTAATTTTTTATTAATTTTTATTAAAAAATTATTTATTTATTTATTTACAAGATATAACAATAAAATGTGCCAAAAATGTTTATGAGTTGAATAGGGTAAAAATCTTATCCACATCTATATGGATTATTCTATAAAACAATTTGATACATAATAACTCTTTTTATAGGATTATGGATGATGTGATTTGAGAAACAAAATCAATAGTGTCCAACTTATAATTGAAACTATTTTACATGGATGTGGTTGACATAGTTAGATGAAAATAATTTCTTATGTTTGTTTTTGCATTTTTCACCTTGACAATTACATTCAGAAGATTTATATGACTACAAATTTTTACAAGTACTCTTGATAGTTTTGATGATAACAAATAATATTAAGTTTGATCTTTTAACATTTATATAGAAAAATATAATACTAAAAAAAAACAATTTTAAGACAGTTAAGTGAACCAAATAAGGTTTTTATAAGATGCAAACCATATACAATAAGAATATTTTCACAAGAAGCATCTATTTGGATAATCTACCAAATACAACAGAAGATAAGAAGATTGATCTATTCAATGACAACATTAAATATGTCAAAATATAAGAATGTTTGTACAAGAATATTCATTTATCTAAAAAAGCATTGAATACATCAAGACATGAAGACACATTGATAAAAAAAATATTATATATACATTGAAGAGAAAATCTCAAATTACATTCATAAAAACATATGTGTAAAGAAGCATTTACTTGAGAAAGATATTCAGTAAACACATAAAAGAAAAAGAAAGTCTCATTCTGAAAAGAAGGTCACATGCATGACAAGAATCATATGATAAACAGAGCATCGAATCTTCTACATACATGTGTTGACTTTCTACCAAGAAGTATTTTATAAGAGAATCTCACTATACATATAAACACATTGTCTATCCATCAAGTCATGAGACAATCTCATTACATATCCAATTATGAATACATTAGAAACTATCAAGCTTAACACACTAACTAACTATAACTGTGTGAGAGCGTCTACCAACATAGAACTAAGAAGTATCTTATGTTATATAAGGAGATCTTATGTACCTGTCAAAACTTTGCTATGATGACAATATAAGAAGTATCAAAAGGTGTGACATTCTAATGGCTAAATAGAAGCTTTTCTTTTTCAAATGAACAAAACGACAACATATGAGTTCAATGATCATATCTTTGGTTAATGCATTTACTATTAGCATAGACGTTGAAGCAAGTCAGAATGGGAAGAAAGATAAATGCAACAAAGTTGTCTAAACAATGTCTCAATCTAAGTACTCAGTGAATTTCTCAAAAGTTTTTTACGAAGAAGCAATAACTCAATAAAATGTCTCAACAACTACAAGTTTCATGATTATATAAAGAAAGTTTGAGTTTAAAGATATGTTGACTGCTTTTAGAATATGAAATTAGTGGAAAAAAACCTTACAAACAATAAATCATGTTGTATATACTTAAGCTTCTAAAGCTCTATCAAACGACCAAATTAGATACTCTTATCTTGAGTGATAAGTAGCTTTTAGTCAACTTGCTAATGAACACAATTTGTGGGGAAAGGTCATTTCATTTTTTTACATAGAAATAAATAACTTCAAGAAATTGGAGAATTAAGAATACCCACTAGAAATACTAATGCAATCCATAATAATGTACCAACAAATAGAACATTTCTATTACTCAACCAACCTTCAGGAGAACCAAATACAACAAGTAAACTAAACAATAAAATAAATAAAATAGCAATTCATGCAATAGTAATGTTTCTAATCCTCCAATTTACCAAAAAAAAACTATGTTGTTTAATCCTCAATCCTTCACTTAGGGAAGTAATTTATTCTGAGCAACTAGAGTATACATGTATAAACACAACCTTCTCATATTGTATCTAAGCTAAAAGTCGCTTATTGTTCAAAGAATACTTAATTATAGCTAATAATAACTTTGTGTACTTGGTCTTAAACTTAGAAGGGTTTAAATGTAAAATCAGGGAGTGATTTAAGTACAATGTAAAATCAGGGAGTGATTTAAGTACAAGTTGTAAGTCAGAAATGACATACATAATACTTGTGATTGTATAACAATAGTAGTTATATAGTAAAACCTTTCAAGAAGTACCTACAAGAGAATTGAATGCAATTCAATTTGAGTAAACTAGCATAAAATATTCGCGTGCACGTTCTATTTTAGTGTTTATATTTACCATTTGTTTTAACTCAAAGTTTTTATAAAAGAATATTTGTCAACTATTTTTAAACATGTAGGCAGTCTATTGGATAATTTACTAACTTAAGAAACTCAATAAACTTGTTAAGAAAGATTTTTCAAAAGAATTGTGAAAATTTAACCTTTACCACCTTTTTGTTGTCACTTCTCACACTCCTTCCATGTCTTTCACCTTGACCTTTACCACTGCATCTTCACTACTTCTACTACTACCTCTTAGTCTCCTTTTGCACCTACCACTCTGACATTCACCTCCTTTTCACCTCCATCTCTACCTTTCTATTTATGTCGTCACTCTTCCTTTGTTAGGAAATAAAAAATTATGAAAATTAAGTGTTTGTTTGACAACAATTTTATAAAACTGTTTTCAGTATTTTAGTATTTAAAAACTAAAAAATTCGTTTGGGTAGTATTTTCTGAAAACAGATCTGGTTTTTTAGTTTTTAAAAATTAAAAAATAACAACAGGTAAAAGTAGTTTTGCTTTTTAGTTTTCTATTTTTGTTTTTGAAAACTCAAAATACAATCAGAATATGTTGTCTTATACTTTTTATTAATGAAATATTAATAAATATGAACAAGTTTTTCCATTTTTATATCTTCAAAACAATTTTCAAATAATACTTGTCAAACGAGTTTTTCTTTTCTTTTCTTTTTGAAAACAGTTTTTGAAAACTATTCTTGAAAACTCTTTTCAAAAACTAAAAAACAAAATCAAACCAATCAAGCCCTCCCTAAGGGTTTGGTTTTGTTTTTTAGTTTTTGAAAAGAGTTTTCAAAAACTGTTTTTAGGAAGAAAAGAAAAAAAAACTTGTTTGACAAGTTCTATTTGAAAACTATTTTGAAGATATAAAAAAAAAAACTTGTTTATATTTATTATAATTTTATTAATGAAAAGCAAAAAATAACATATTTTGATTGTATTTTGAGTTTTCAAAACAAAATAGAAAACTGAAACTGTTTCGAAAACTGTTTTTAAAAAAGACTATCCAAACAAGTTTTTTAGCTTTTAAAAACTAAAATACTGAAAACAGCTTCATAAAACTGTTGTCAAACAAATACTAAATTTATCAAAACACACTTTCCAAAATTCCATACCTTTTTTAGGAAATGTAAAATTTATAAAATTTACTAAAATGTATTCTAGGAAAATTAGGAGTGCAACTAATTAATATTTTGATAATACGTATATAATATCTTTAAATTAGTGTAATTTTGAAATGAAGAAAATAGTATATAAAAATATTTTTATATAATCTAGCAAACATTAAAATTAACTTCCGCAGATTCACATTTTAAAAAATAATTATATAAGACTCAAAATAAACATACTGACGTGCAAGTTACTCAAATCTTAAACTCTTTATTAAAATCAAGAGTTTACTTAAATTTATAAGAGTTCAATAAACTTAATTCATAAACTCAACAATTTATTTTGTTAAAAATAACTTATAAATAACATGTTGAAAATTTTCAACTCATAATTTAAATTATTCTAAATAAATACAAATTAGAATTGAAATCTCAAAATTTCAATATCCTTTTTATACATAAAAACAAATTAAATTGAATACTCTCAAAATTAAAGTTGTTACAAGAAAACACCACTTGCAAAGAGTTTGTTCATAAGTCTAATAACAACTTTACTTTGATTCTACCAAATCTATTCTAAATTTATTACCTTTTCAATTATACATGCAATTTAACTTAAGAGGAAGTTATAAACTTATATGATTTTATAAGTTAAGTCACTATTTTGATAAATATATCATTCGTCATTATGCCACTTGATAAAGGGGAGAGTTATCACACATGGACACAAATTATTTAAGAAGTCATTCAAATTATCCTTTAAAGTTTTTTTTTTTAAAAAAAAACGATCAAATAAGATCTTAATTATCACCCTTCTACAACATCTTACCATTACATTATTTTTATTTAAAATAATTAATATCACTTGCATGATCATTTAAATAACATAAAAAATTTCATAATAAAATTATTAATATTTAACATAAATAATTATTAATAAAATAATTTTACAAAAGAATAGTTGTAAGTCAACCTTATCATTATATTTTATTTGAGTAAAACTAATTTTGTTTTTGAGAAATTGGAAGCCCAGGCAGCCCATTGATTCAAGAGTGGACCAAATTAATAGCTATGTGCTCCTCCACACACAAACAAGCCTAGCCTTGTCTTCTTTGCCTACACTTTTCTTTTCAGTTGCAGTGGAGGACTATGGCGAACCCCAAATCCAACACTTTATTCGCATAGTACCAGTAAGATCTCTTTTACCCCTATATCTTTGCTCTTTACAAATGAATGAAAACAATTTGTTCTTCTAATTTTATTTTATTTTATTTTTTATTAATTTGTTCTTGTTAGCAACCATTCTTTAGTTCATGTATCCTCATTCATGCATATAAGGTGTTTCTTGTGCTATTAGCCCCCATTTTTTCATACGATGATTACGAGAATTTCAAAGTAATTTTTGGATGTTCAGGATTTTGTGATGTCTCTAGGTATTTGATGTTTGTTCATACCGTGTGTCCTCTTTCTGTTTTCCTGAACTTGAACTGTCATGGGTGCTCAATTTTTTATCGGTTATATTTTTTCAGTGATCCTAATCGAATGATGGGGTGTAGTGTGTCAAAAAGTAACCAAGGTAGTTTGGAGGAGAGAAAGGAAATTGTGGTTTTAGTGGGGTTTGATAGTTCCTCTGGCTGAAACTGGATTCTGTTAGTTTTTCTTGGTCACATATATTCCTTTTGTTGCATTTTCGCATTCCAGAGTTTTCAGAGGGATTTCTGGTTGTGGCTCTACCTTGTTTTCTAATCAATCTAGTTAGTTCCAATCAGAGTCCAAAACCAGGGTCAGGTTTTCATGTGTGGGGAAGTAATAATCGAGATGCTTTTTATAATTTGATAACATTTTGTCCATTTTGCCTGCTTTGAAATTGAAGTTGCTTGTTAGAACTTTGTGAACGTTAATCACTAATGGAATGAACAAATGTTATATTTCTTGATCTGACGGCAGCAAGGGAGTCTGATTAACTTTTGTTTGTTATATTTCTTGGTCTGATGGAAGGAAAGGAGCTAGTATGCATCTCTTTCATATCAGGGACAAATTGTGACTCCAAGGATTTTCATAGGGTTCTAAGAAGTCTATCGCTTTTTTTACCTTTCTCTTTTTAACTATTCTTTTCATGAACCCTATGGAAAACAACAACAGCACAAGAGCCAAATTGAAGCTACCTCGAAAGGCAAAAAGAAAAAAGAAGGGTCTCGGAGTAAATGAAGCTCAAGTAGCAGAAAACCCATCAGAATTTTCATTTTACATAGCAAATGTTGCAGTTGCTCAAATCTGTCAATCAGTTGGATTCAAAACTTCTAAACACAATGCTCTTGTAACCTTAACTAACGTTTCCACAAGATATCTAGAAACCATTGCAAGATCAGCTGCCTCTTTTGCTAATGCCTCCAACCGTACTGACTCCAACCTATTTGACCTCATCAATGGCATTCATGATCTGTGTTCTGTTCAAGGATTTCCTGGTGGTTCAAAACTGCACAAAGGTAACCTGCTGAGGTCTTCAGCTCTAAGGGATATTATGAATTTTGTCAACATCTCTTGTAAAGTTCCATTTGCTAAACCAATTCCATTAAAAAATGCTTCTGAAGTAATCACTAATCCTGATACATCAGTGTGTTTCTTTAGGCAAACAAAAACTCACATACCAAGATGGCTCCCAGATTTTCCCAAAGAAAACCGTGATCAGGTTTTAGTTAAGGAAAGGAAATATGGTGAAAAATTGTGGGAACATTCACTTGCTGAGGAGGGGAACAGTAGCTTATTACAGATTAATAGTAATTGTGGAAAAGAAGAGAAAGTCGTAAGGTTCGAATTGCTGAAGGAAAGAGAAAGAATGAAATTTAAAATTAGAGGGGAGGAGAAACACGTCGGATTGGGTGTGAATATGATGAATGGGGTTTATAAAAGAAGAAAAAGGGTGTCTTGGAATCATAACAAAATAGATAATTAAATTCCGATGGAAAAAGGTGCATGGATATCATGGAAATGAATGTTATTTGTAAATGTTGTGTAAGCTCTGAAAGAGATTTGAAAATAGAAAACAAATGAAAATTTAGTGCAGCCTAGTTATTTTGAGAGTTTTGTTATGGTAGAGTGGAATGGGTCCGATTCCTATATTATGACTTAGATTTTGAAACTTATCTTTTTGAATGTAGTATGTGTTACCTAAGTCTAGTCCATTGTTATCAGAAAATATATTTCTTTATCCTTGTTGGGTCAATTTTTTTTTTATATTTTCAAATGGTAGTTTTAGTTTTTGTTAAGGAAGGAATTGAAACTTACTTTTCCTTTTTTTTATCACAACCTTATGACTCCTGTTGGGTCAATCCTACTGACTCCTTGTAGTACATTTTGGGCCTTCTTTGCATCTTGATTATATGAAGTTCTTTTCTTTTGGCACTCCTTTGTTTTTGCTATTTGTACTCTTTAATATTTATAATTTTCTGCAAGATCCCAGAACATTTTTATCATCTTTTATCTTAAGCTTTTTGACAAAGTATCACTTAACTTTATAGTTATACATACATCTCTAGTTACCTCTTTGAAAGAGCATCTTCACCTTCTTTTAACATATATGACAGAGGAAGTTCTTAAAAATAGAAGTGAAAAAATATATACGTTTAAAGAGGATGAGAATCAAAAACAAAGAAACCAATTTAATCTTTTAAAGAGGTGGGTAGAGATACACATGAAATTAGATGATGTTTTGTCAAAAAACTTAAGGAAAAATGCGTTTTAGAGTTTTGCAGAAAATTATAAACATTGAGGAGGTGTGAATAGGAGATGAGGGGGTGTTAAAAGAAATTGTTTTTATATAAAATGTTCATTCCAATAAAACTATTTATTAGCTTAAATAATAAAAGTATATAGTATACTTTTATTTTTAGTATAAACATGCATATATTTTTAATTAAGTTATATTAATATATCTAAGTTTAGAAGACCCACACTTTCTATTATTCTAATTGGAAAAGATAGGGGATACATTTGTATTTATAGAATATTATTCTAAAGTGGAGGTTAACCTAATCCACCCTAAAAAAAGCCCTAACAGAGAACATTTTTAAGGCCATTTTAGTCACTATATTTGATAGTATAAGATGGACTGATGGAGAGATGTGCTATATTTAGTAAAACTAGTCACTTAAACTACTATAGTCGATAGAAATCTTACTTATGTGTCCCAAACCAAGATCAACAGTCTTGCACAAATTTGTCATTTTTTGTGCTAGACGTTTGTGTCCCAAACATAATGTTTTTTACTTTTAACTCGCTAGGCTTAGTTTCATGATAATTTCTTTTTTTATTTTTATTTTTTACTTGGCAACATGATCAAAGAAGTAGTAAGGAGTGCTCTACACAGATCATTACGCGGTAATTAGTTTTTTGAGTTAGGTTCGATCTTCATATAAAAAGTATTTTAAATTAAATATAAAAAGTATATACTGCTTTACTGCTTAGTTTACTTCAAATTTTAGTTTTTTAATTATATTTTATAACTTTAAAAATCATTTTTATTTAACTACTAATAAGATAAATCAGCATAATATAAAATCTTGTAATTACTTAAATTTTGATAAGTTACTTGGTAGTAATAAATATTAAAATTTTTTATAGTATTGTGTTATACTGTAAGCATTTTTTTTATCTAAATTAGTGTTAGAGATTTACCATAATTTACTCTTACACCTTCTAATTTAAGTTAAATGCATTAACATAATGGGACATTAAGAATACAATTTAACGTCATACAAATTTTGAAACAGAATGCGTTAAAAATAATATAATTTTTTCATGATTTTAAATTTTAATTGCTAGGCATTATTTTAGTTTTAATAAATATTTTTACTGAACAATTTCCAGTTGTTAAAATCATAAAAAATAGCGATAAATTAAACATAATTAAATATATTAAATTTAATTTCACGTCATCACTTAATGAAAGTAATTAGTGAAATGTATTAAAATTATTGACAGACCAAAACATTGTACTAAGACTAGTTAAATTTTTGCTAACGTCCTACAAATGAAAAAACATTAAAGTTGATGTATTAAAAACCCATTTTACTTTATATAAAATTTAATTTTGTTACAAATAATTTTTAAAAAAAGTTATGTGGGTATGTGCACATAAATTTTTGTATGAAGACTAGTCAATTTTTTCTATTGTACTGAAAATAAATTTTGTTGAAACTTATTGTATTGAAAACCTATTTTATCCCATGAGAATTGAAAAAGGTAACAACACAAAAGTAAAACTTGTAATGGAACCAACAAGTTAACAACTATTTTTTTTTTTTGGTACAACCTTTTTTTGTTATAAAGTTAATGTTTAGTTTATCGTTTGAAACATGAATCAAATAATTTTGTCCTAATCAATAAATTCCGAAATAATAAGCGAGTGATGTACGCATTATTTTAATGATAAACATTAAAATGCATTTTGTCATCTGTTGAAATATATGAAGATGTTACATTTTTTTTATTTGAAATACATTACATAGGAGTTTGCATATTCTAAATTATTCCGAACATTCTGGGAAGCTGAACCAAAATGTATTAGATTCGAGTTTGCAAATTGGTTCTTTTTCCATATTTAACCCAAACCAAAAGGTTTAATAAACACAAATAAAGGATTCAATCCAGGGATACAATGCCATGATATAAAACTATGTTAGTTTAACGATATTATTAATCATTACATTAATAAGATATTTAAAATAATTATAATTGATTTTAATAATATAAATTGATTATATATTTAATTTATAAATTATTATAATTATATATTTAAATTATAAACTAGTATAATTATGTTAATGAATGAAAGATAAATAAAAGAAAGAAAGATTCTATTATAAGAAAATTAAGGAGTGTATTTATAGGTATTATGGAAAGTGATATCCCATAGGGCTTGGGATTCCCTTATCTCTGTATGATTCTTTGGATGAGATTTTAGATATATGTCATTGATAGGATAAAAGTGTGAAAAGATAGGGCAGGGCAAAAATTACAGGAAGATAATACTCAATGTAAAAGATTACTACAAAATAATTGTACGGTCAGCAGGTACAAATGATCTTATTTTTTAAATGGTTTATCGTTATAAGGCACTGAGAGGTTGATTAGTGTACAACACAAGAGGTACATAACTCCAAAGTCACAAATGTTTAGTGAAGCACAAAGTGACTAATAAGTGAGATTGATAGACATTGGCACAAAAGGTGCACAGTCCCAGAATCACGAATGTTTAATAAAGCACAAAGTGACTAATAAGTAAAATTGGTAAGTAATACACAAACAAATCACACTCAAAATGAATAAAGTAATAACAATTAACAAAAACAAAAGAAACGAACGGATATATGGCTAATTCATTGAAGAAATTCACAAGTAAAAAAACAAATAGAGAGACATATTAACCGACATTTATTTATTTTAAAAAAAAAAACAAATATAAGCAAAAGGAAGGATGCCGTAAGTTTGAGGTAGCATTGGTCGGGTGGAGGAGATAAGAGCGAGGACAGCTACTAACAGCTTGTGACGGAATAGTGATGAGAATGTTTGGCAAACACGTTTTTCCAGGGCAAATTATTCTCTTTGCGTCTGGGTAGGTACTTGAATTCAATTCTAACCAATTTCAGTTTCCACGTTTTCCAATTCCCTTAAATCGCTACTTAACAGGGTTCTGTTCTTGGCATCAACAACCTACGATGTGCATAGATCCATCAAGAACAACCAAACACCCCCTTCCCAGGACCAACTCAAAGCACTTCAAGACTACATCGATTCTGTGCGTCGCTCCCGTTAAATCAACTGCCACGTCATCCATGTAACTAGCTACTTCTTCTTATATCAATCAATAATTTCACGAACTCAAAGGGTTCAGGAACGTGATATCTACTATTTACTCATGTTTTCTTATGCTTATAAACATAACATATTGGTGCCCATGTGCCGTCATGGCTTCTCAAATTTGTCATTCACATCTTCTAACATACCTCTTCAAGTCTCTGGAATCACCTGCTGCTGAAAAATAAAGTCAATTTTTAATCTCATATCTTTTTCAAAATTATCAAAGTTTTACATATTAATTTATATATACATCAATTAATTTTAGCATATAAAAAATCTCATTTCATTTTTTTATATCTTTTCCTTATAAATGTTTATAAATCAATTCATTCAAACATTATTTTCTTTAATAACAACATTACTTATCTATACTTACCGTTAATAAAGGAATTACCATTATTTAGGTCTACTTTTTAAAATATATATTTTACTTTTATATCTATTTGAAAATTAAAAAATAAACTATTTTATTGTAAAAGAGATTCAAATTCATAATTTCTCTCTCACCAAATGTAAATTTTGTCACTAAATCAATCTTATAATTTTAAAAAAATTACTTTAAAACATATAAATTCAACATACTTAATTGCCCTACTATGTATAATAATATATAATATTATGTTTTATATTATATATTATCAATACTATTAATAAAGAGAATTTTTCATTCACTTCTCAAAATATCTATTATATTCTTATACCTTTTTTAAAATTAAAGAATAAACTCTTTTGTCGTATGAGGAATTTTAATTCACAACCTCTCATTCCCTTTTTGTAAATTTTGTTACTAGATTAACCTTATAACCTTAAGAAAAATATTACTTTAAAATATTTATATCCAACATACTTAATTGTACTACTGTCTATGATTTATATATATAATCAATAATATATTGTATTATATTTTATATTATATATTATTTATATTTCTATACTATTAATAAAGGAAATTCTCCCTTTTGGGGTCCAATCTTTAAAATATTTATTCTACACTTATACGTGTTTGAAAATTAAAAAATAAACTTTTTTCAAATGATGGATTCAAACTCATAACCCTTCCCTCACCAAATATAAATTTTGTCACTAAATCAACCTTATAACCTTAAGAAAAATATACTATTAATAAAAGAGATTATCCCTTTTGATATCCACTTTTCAAAATATATATTCTACCTTTACACATATTTGAAAATTAAAAAATAAAAAATTTTGTCACAAGAAAGATTCGAACCTACCACCTCTCTCGTCGATTGTAAACTTTGTTATGAGATCAATCTTATAACCTTAATAAAAAAAATACTTTAAAACATTTATATCCAACTTACTTAATTGTTCTACTATCTATAATCTATATGTATAATCAATAATGTATAATATTATATTTTATATTATATATTATCTATACTTCTATACTATTAATAAAGGAAATACTCTCTCTTGTTGTCCACTTTTCAAAATATCTATATATCCTTATAGATGTTTGAAAATTAAAAAATAAACTACTTTGTCAAAAGAGGAATTCAAACCCAACGCTAAATGTAAACTTGTCATTTGAACAACTTTATAACCTTTAGAAAAAAAAAACTATTAATAAATGTAATTTTCCCTTTTGATGTCACCTTTTCAAAATACATATTTTACCCTTATACCTATTTGAAAATTAAAAAATAAACTATTTTGTCAAATAAGGTATTTGAACCCACAACCTCTCCTTTGCCAAATGTAAACTTTATCAATACATTAACCTTATAACTTTAAGAAAAAAATTATTTTAAAATATTTATATCAACATACCTAATTTCCCTACTATCTATAATCTATATGTATAAAATATTATATTTTATATTATATATTATCTATATCTATACTATTAATAAAGGAAATTCTCACTTTTAACGTCTACTTTTCAAAATACCTATTCTATTTTTACACTTATTTTAAAATTAAAAAATTACTTTGTCATAAAAGAGGGACTTGAACCACAACCTGTCACTCTCAAAACATAAACTTTACCAATAGATCAACCTTATAACTTTAAGCAAAAAAATATTTTAAAATATTGACAACATACATAATTGTTCAACTATATCTATAATTTATAATATATGATATTATATATTATATCTATACTATTAATAATTTATACTATAGGGAATATCCCATTTTGACGTTCACTTCTCAAAATATCTATTATATCCTTACACCTATTTTAAAATTAAAAAAAAAATTACTTTGTAATAAGAGAAACTCGGACCCACAACCTCTCACTCCTCAAAAGTAAAATTTACCACTAGACTAACCTTATAATTTTAAGCAAAAAAAATACTTTAAAATATTGATATCCAACATACATAATTATCCGACTATATCTATAATTTATAATATATGATATTATATTATATGAGTTTAATTGGTAGATATTATAATATATGAGTTTAATTGGTATACACTGTCAGTGTATAAGATTTTTACACTGACATTCAATCATGACTTTTCATTTATGTGACTGTTAAAGTACTAACGAGCAAAGTCAACAAATTTGCCACGAAGGGTTGTGATTGAATGTCAGTGTAAAAATCTTTACACTGACGGTGTATATCAATTAAACTCATATTAGATTATATTGTATATTATATAATGGGAATATGACCTTTTGGTGTTCATATTTTATGACTATTTCACCTTTTAAACATTTTATGACTGTTCCAACTTTCGCAAATATAACTTCTCCCTATTAATATATGCACATTTTCACAATTTTTACCTTATTACAAATCAATCTTCCTTAAACATAATTAATATATGTATACATTTCATGATAAATATTCTTAATAAACATACAAATATACAGGTGCGACAATATTTTGAGTTCTATTCAAACTCTCTCCTCTTTCCATTTTTTCATATTCATTGTATATTTGACATATCCATTGATGATCTGACATATTCTTATCATGTTATTATAAACAAAATATATTTCAAAACATGTCATATAATAATTTATATTTCAAAATATAAAAATTTACAAAAGATATTAAATTAGAATCCTAAGTTTAACATATTAAAATATAAATGTGAATACATAATCGTGGCAACACCTGTGTATTCTCTAGTTATTAATAAAGAGAATTCCCCATCTTCACTTTTTAAAATACTTATTTTACCTTTATACCTATTTAAAAATTAAAAAATAAACTACTTTCTCAAAATAGGGATTCAAACCTACAATTTCTTTCTAGTCAAATGTAAATTTTGCTACTAAATCGATATTATAACTTTAAGAACAAAAATACTTTAAAACATTTATATCCAACATACTTTATTGTCTTACTATCTATAATCTATATGTATATTCAAATTATTTCCTCTTCCTATTTTCTCAAATTCATTACAAATCTGTCATAATCATTTATGACTTCACATTTTTCTATCATGTTATCATAAACAAAAAACTATACAAATTAACAAAATTTATTTTATCATGTTATACACAAAATGACACAATAAATTAGATATATTCTATCATATTATTGCAAAACATATCAAATTAAACTCCTAAAATTATTATAATATATTAATAAAAATAGCGTCTATATTTTAGCTAGGAGCATAATAGCAATATTATTTTTTGTTAAGTGCTATCTTTTATTGATTTTTCCCTCTTGTATAATCTAACGTCGGTTGTATTCCTTCCTACATATTCTTACTTGCTTTTTTTCTTTTTTTCACGGAACAGGCAATAGTCCAAAGTCCAAACAGAAAGATTCTTATTTTTTAGATGTATTAGAGAAATAAAATTGTTTTAAAACAAGAGTTATATTTTAAAAAAATGTTTTAAAAATAAGTATTGCATTTGCTTATTGTATTTTTTTTTTTCATTAATACTCCTAATATGTCTTTTGTTTTTCTATGCACGATTAATATTAAAAATAATTTTGTAAAATCAATGATATCTTCTTTTTTTTATTAGTTTTTTTTTGTAAGTACAAAACAACCTAAGGAAACTCTTATTTTATGACAGAAAAAATCTATCAAACAAGTTGGTGGTATACTATGTTACTTCGCACCACTTTTTATGAAATGTTCATTAATAAATAGTTTTCCATAATGCATTAAAATCTATATATCTAAAATAGAATCTATCTTCAACGAGACATTTATGTTAAGTTTCATCTTCAAAGTCATATTATTTGTTAATAAATATTAATTATTAATTTATTAGTGAAAGAAATTTTAACATATAACTTGTTTATCATTATTTTCCCCTTTAAGTAATTCTTATCATTAAATTAACCAGCTTTATAACTCTTTCAATAAAACCACATATTTTTTTGCTATCATTGTTGCCTTGGGTGTCATCTTATAACCATAGATAAATTCCCAATTAATAGTTTATTAAGATTAAATTTAAGGCCTAGAGATCAATTCTCTTTAAATGTATCATCTAAATTTCAAAAGTTTATCACATGGCTATAATCTTAGTCGTGTTTTATGTGAGATTTCTTCAATTTTAAAAAAGAAATATAAAATTTAGGTAATAAATAGAAGCCAAGCTAGAAAGAGCATAAAAAATGGCCCATACGGATCTCGAATCTTTGTTTCCAAAGTTGTTAATGAAGTCAACCAAGTAGAGCATAAATATAATAAAATGGAAATAAACAAAATGCATGTCTCGAACCTGCGACCTTCGCGTTATTAACACGACGCTCTAACCAACTGAGCTAATAGGCCACTTATGCTTAATTATTTAAGCTAAATATATTTATTCATTATTATTTGTGGTACATTTTGGGATTCAATTCCACTACTGTGCGTTTAAATGAATTGAAACATCATATTGGTAAAATGTATGCTAGGTTCGTGTTAGATATCATTAATAAATTAATAAAATATAATTTTAGTCCTTAAAAAACGTTGATATTTAGGTTCTTGCGAGAAATATTAAAACAAATTAATTTTATGTTTATATTTTTGTACAAATAAAATCCTAAAATACTATTTAAACCATATTTGTAGTGTTTTAAAATTATATGTAAAGATGTTAAGATCAAATTGTAAACAAAAGAATAATTAGAAACTAAATTGTATATAAATTTCTTATAAAAATCTAAGTTTAAATAAATGTAACTTCAAGGATTAAAATATATTTTACTCGTTATCGAATGTGTTCCTTTTTAATTATCTATTTTCTTATTTATTATGAGAATTTTTTAGGCCTTAGACATGTTTTATATTTCAGTTTTATTTAATTTTAATTTGTTAATTAAATTTTAATAATCGAGAATTTTTACTCTTTCATTTATTTCTAATTTATTTAATAATTACCTTGCAGCATAAAAATTTTAAATTGAATTAAAAATTAATTTTAAAAATTTATTTAATAATGAAATAATTACAAATATCATTAATAATATTCTATAAACAACATATTTACTAAAAGTAATTATTTTTTAATACAGTTGAATACTTTTAATATGACATTAATTTTCTTGTTAGTATTTCTTCTACCAACTTCAATTTAAAATAATTTATAAATACTATTAACATCAAATTAATATTTAAAAGTTAAATCTATTTTAAAATTAATACAACCTCGTTTTATTCATTATGTTTTATAATATTATACTATTAGGATCCAAATGAAAAATATTAAGGTGATTTCATATCTTAAATTTTGTTCAAATGAATATTTTGTTATAAATTTGTAAATGTATAATTAAACTTCTAAAATAATTTATTACAATATATATGTATACGTACATATTTTTAAATTGTATAATCTTACTAACAAATTAACTATAAATAATATAATATAATTTATTATTTAATAATTTAAATTAAAAGGAATTATTAAAAATATATACAAATGAGAAATTTAATTGGAATCTAAGACCATTGTCTCAAGAACCCTGTGCTTGCCACGATCTTGCTATGGTGTTTTTGTTTTGGTTTCCCTCAATCACATATGGGAGAGAATTTTTATGTATTTTTCTTACCATTCTTCGTGGCTCCGGCTATTGTAATTAATAAAATAATGAGTTTCCAAGCTAAATTTCTATGGGGAGGGGGATTGAAGATGGGAGAAGGGAAAAATACACATACATTGGGTGAGTTAGGAAAAAATATGCTCACAACAAAAATTGGGGGGAGGTTTGGGAGTTAAACATTTAGCTATATTTAATAATATTTTTTTGGGGAAATAGAGATAGGAGCTATTCCACCGTGATGAGGAGTTATGAGGCCAAATCCTTAGGTCTGAGTATGGGGGGTGGGAAGGGTTAGAGTGGGGAGCAAAAGCAATCAACAATCCACACGGTGGAGAGATGTGAGGAAGGCTTATGGGAGTGACCAACCGAATGGGTTGTTTCAGGAGCTGAAGGAATAGAGAGTGGATGTGGGAAATAAAGCTGGTTATGAGTTCATGATTGGATAGGTGATGGGATCTTACAAAATAGATTTTAGAGACTTTATAATAATTCTCAGCAACAAACAAAGTTGATTAGGGACTTAGGTGAATGGGTGGGGGTTGTTGGGTGTAGAACCTTAGTTGGAGGAGTCAATGGTTTCAATGGGAAAAATTGATTCAGTTTAGAGGTTTCAGGAGGTACTAACCACCATTATGCAAGATAAAAATCAATATGATAGTTGGCAATGGATGGCTGACCCTACAGGGATGTATAACATAAAAACATATTTTGGACTGCAACAATGAATAGGATCAGAACTAGAGGAAATGAAGCTATTATGGACCTCTAATGCACCACAGAAGGTACTCATATTCACTTGGAGACTTATGCTGGACAGATTACCAACCAAGGTCAACCTACAGAAATGTAATGTTGACTGGAAGCAGTATGTTATGTCCTTTCTGTGAGTCTTGTGAAGAAAACATAGGTTATATATTCTTCAACTGTAGCTTTGTATCCTAGATTTGGCAGATATGTTATACTTGGATTGGAGTGTTCCCAATATTACACAAAAAATATGTGATCAATTTTAAACAGCACATAGGATGGGACCTTAGGGGAAATAGCAAACAAAGATGGAAGGCAGTATGGATTGCTATCATATGGTGCATATTGAACCAAAGGAATCAGTACGTTTTCAGAGGGACGAACTTTGAGGTACAAAAGGTAATGCACCAAATAAATTATCATGTTTGGTCCTGATTACATACTTTTCATACATCCTTCTCATACTCTTTCTCGGTTTGGTATCAGAACTCAAGGAATTGTATGAAAGCGGGTGATTAGGAGTGCCTTGTGTTAGGAAAGTTGATTTCAAGATTCAGTAATTATAGTTATAAATATAAATGATCTTTATTAGGTTGTGTCTTCCACTTTTGGCTTAGAGTTGTGAATGTTGAAGGTTGCTTAATCCTTTGTGTTTGGAGATAGTATTAATCATCCAGTAGCTCTTTTTTATGTATATTCTTGGAGTATTTTATACTTCTTTAATAAAATTCTTTTGCTTATAAAAAAAAATGGTAATAACCTATAAAACTGAGACTAGAGAACAAAACATACAGACCGAAACATAATGCCAAATTGGCTGTAAAGATCTAAATAGAAGCCATCATAGTTATGAATATAGCTTCGGTGAGGAGACATTTGTTTCAAGGTTGCATTTTATATTTTTAGAAATTAGATTGCTATGTCTGAAAATACTATTTTTATTCTTATTAACATGTTTGGTTGGAATTTGATTGTTAAAAAAATTAAAATTTATTAAATTAAAAAAAATAAAATTAAAAAAAGATGGAAGAAGATAGTGAAAACAAATAGTTATTATAGAAATTCTCATGCTCACTTTTTCACAAACGTGCTGTTACTGCTATAAGCTATTGACTCGGTTGTCTAATAAAATATTTTAAAATTTTTACACTAATCTTATTATGCTGTGTTGTAATACTCAAATTATATTCCTTGTGAATATTACCACTAAATTATATTTAAACAAAATATAAACTATTCTTTCATGTAGTATGTTTATTACTTAATTGAAACATCAACTAAGGGTATTGTTCTAGAGGAAATGTGATCAATTTCAATTTCAATTAACATTTTAATATACAATTTAATAAAAAAGTACATAAAATTGACAATTTTTCAATTATAATAGTAGCGGTGAATTAAGAAAAGTGAGAGTCAGTTCAAATAATTCATAACTCGCATAAAAAATTGAACTAACTATACTAAGTAACAAAATATTAGACTATTAGTACAGACTTTTTTTTAAAACTAAAATTATGGCTTATTTCATCATATACAAATTGTGCTTTTACATTTTTCTACACGAGATTATATGACGTTGGATTTTAAGTCTTCTTGAGAGGAGACAACTTTCTTGATGGAGGAACTATAGATCTAGCATAAGCAGCTGGCAAGGAAAGTAACTTCTTGCCTTTGCTCACATAAGCCCTTCTTGTGAAATTGTTGTAATCATTAGCTTCTATCTCATCCAATATCTGGCGATACAATAGCAAGGAAGCCCATACCTATAAAACATCCACAACACCCTTTTGTGTTCACATGTGAAAGTTAAATAATGAGTTTTTCTCATGCAATTTTATAGTTTTTAAAATGATAAAAATGCTTTTAGATAAAAAAAAATAATTAAAAAATTTATAAATTCAGATTAACCAATCTCCACTTTAAAAAAAATAAAAAATCAAGTTTTGATTAATTAATCCAAATTCATAATTTTTTTTATGATTTTTACAAGTTCAAATTGACCTACAAATGTTTTTATAGTTAAGAATACGTGAAAAAGAAGAGCCACGTACAGGATGCAAGAAAAAGAATACGCGCGAAAAAGAAAAAGACAAAGATCAATCACGAAAAATAACATCGACAGGATTAAGTGCGTGAGTATAACGAAGGTAGCAACAGGAAGAAGCAATGGAGATTGCAATAAAAAGTAACAATGGAGGTGTGTCTAGATTTTAAAAAGTAAGAAAAGGATACCTCAAGAATGAATGAACGAGAAGTGCAAGAAAGATGAAAATTTTAATTTTTTTATCTAATAATATTTTTTACATTTTAAAAAATTATGGAAGTGCACCCAGAAATCATGAAGAATAAAAGAAAAAAACTCTTAAATAATGCATAAAAATCGTTTGCCTTAGCCAATAGCTTGACCTTTTTTCCATTTAAGCTGAGGGTCCATGCTGGTTCTAGAATACGTGTATCCTTCTTTCTTTAGCACATAAGGGTGGGCCTCAAAAAAATGCTTTAGGAGCACTGAGGTATTGAACATTAAAAAAATACTAATTCGACATTCAACATTTCATTGTTATTATATTGGCAAATCATGAGTTAGTTACAATGACGTCACTCCATTAGACGATGCTATAAACTCATCAACAGACACGGAATACCATAACCTATAATAAATATTTTTTGTTGACACTGACTGCAAAGCTTTAATTGTTGGATTAAAGTTCAGATTTTAAAAAGAAAAAACGTGAGTGTGAGTATGACTTTCACCGTGAAACAAATATTTTGACTTTTAATATACGTGTCATCAAGCTTCCCCAGTTCCCACTCCCACTAATTCTGAAATGGCTTTGCGTGTGTCTTCATTAAAATTTGAATTAACCACCAATTTGGTGTCTTTCAAGTATTATCACGTCTTTTAAATAGTCTCAAATAATAAAACTATGTAAGTACTAATATTCATCAATTTAGTCCCTACCTTAATATATTTTACTATCAGTCAGGACTTGGGAGACTATGCATGATTTCTAATACTCAGGATTTAGGGACCAATTAGGACGGGGGAAATACTTAAAAGATAAATTGATGTTTATTCTTAAAATCTGAAAGCACAAAAAAGGTTTTATATAATTATAAATGTTCGGAATTTCTTACCGGCCATCTGCTAGCTTCATTAAGCTCCGTCACTCCCTTTTCTGCCTCATCAAAAAACATTCTTGCCCTTTTAATTTGGCTCTTCATGAAGCTCCTCCACTTGTCTGTCACCTTACCAGCAAATATATCTTCATCTGAAATCCCTGCTTGAGCCAACTCATCTTGAGGAAGATACACTCTTCCTCTACTAGCACTGTAGAAAATTGAGCATGTGATAAGAAGGGTGGAACCAAATTAAAATGCAGGTTCATTCTTGTATAAAAAATACTGCATTTTATATACATCTCAAGATTTTTTCTTTTTTGGTGAGACAATACAGTCCAGTTATCCTGTGTCTCAATGAGGTGATTTGCATCTCAAAATCTTTTGGAATCAAGTTAGATATTGACTTGTAATGGTCTAATCGACAATACCACAATGATGATAATGGGAGAAGTAACCTTCTCATTCTACAAGTACTTTCTTCATAACATTTCTGATGACTTAAAGAAACATCAAACTAGTTATGGACTTACTCCTCTCCGACATCTCTGAGTATGTTGGTCAGCTGATTTGCAATTCCTAGGGCCAAAGCGGCATTGTACACACTCTCTGTTGTGGCTTGTGAATTCGGGGAAATGCCCATGATTGGAACACTCATTATACCAACTGTCCCAGCAACATAGTAACAGTAGAGATACAGTTCATCAAAGTTTTTATATCTCGACTTCTTAAGATCTGTTCTCATTCCTTCTATCATATCTTTAAATGGCTGCATTGAAACAAATTAAATGTTTGAAAATAAGTCCTCTGAAGGTTTCACAAGCTTATCGTAACTAATGAAACATAATTGAAGGTTAAAAAAAAAATGTGAGGGGCACATGAAAAACTGGCAGTTTACAAGCAGTGTGATACTTTCAGAAAAATTTAAAAATGTTTCACCAAAAATTAGAAGTGCAACACATTAAATTCTTTCTCCAATTGCGTTAGGGAATTCAAACTAAAAATTAACCAGGTTAGTATCATGAAGAGTTAAGCACTCTGATTTGGACAACATAGCAAGAAAATTTAGGACACAGACTGCAGATTTGACAGTCTGTTCCCCATGAAGATATGCTTTGTAAGATAGAATGCAAATCTGGTGACTGCACTAATGATCGAATTCAGAGCAAGCAGAGGTCAGCCTCATCAAAGACTAATTAACATTAAGGAAAACTCTGAAGTGATAATAATAATACAAAGGAAGATATGTATTATTAGAAAATAATGAGAAGACGCTGAACTAAAAGAACTTTCACCTCCGGTAGCTTTAAATTTTACACAATCATATTAAATTGTGTGCTTGTGTGTGTAAAGATTAACAATGAATTTCCTGCCAATATATCTTGTTTAATTAACAGAGTGGTTCTGTACCTGGATATCAACAGGAAATTTGGCAACTGTATCAGATAAAGCAGCATCAAGCATATCAAATGGACAACCTTGGAAGAGTTCTTCCAATCTTGATTCCCACCTATCCAAAGCAGTCGGTGTAATTTGTGAAGCATTAGGGCCATCAACTAGTTCATCTGTTCTCCTACACCACACTGAAAAACAGGGAGCAACATAGGGCATTTGAAATTTGATTAGGCAATACAGGACAAAATAAAGCATAACCAGATTTTCTTCATTCATGCATCCATAACATTACCTCAGCTTACCCTTATCTTTCCAACTTTGGTTATAAAAATAGACATCAGAGAATTTTAAGCATGTAAACGTCTAACAGTTAAAACATTTTATCACAGATTAGAATAACACCGTTTTTTATTCCAAATTTATCATCTGTTGGTGAAATCTTCAAAATTGATAGCTTATTTCAGAAATTGGTCAACTTATATTGTTCAGTATGAGGATTAAGTTATTACTTACATATTTTATCAGATACATTATCTATCATGCAACGAACGATGATTGAGTTTTTCTATTACAGAATGGACATTGATACAAGTTCCTTTTGATGTCTAGAAGGAACAAAGACACAAATTTCTCAATTTTGGAGGACTCATTCAAACCTTTGTCTGCATAAAATTGGATTGAATCTTAATTGAAAAGCGCATTTTCACGCCTGAAGATCCCAATAGCACAAGTGGTCCGTCAGTGGAATTTGCTTCGAACATAGACCAAAAGTTTAAAAAAAATGCACATACATAATTAGTCAATATGCTTTTTGGAGACAAAGCTTTGTTTCTTATACATTTAACTCCTCTTAGTTAGAGTTTAGAGTCTATTTGGGTAAGCTTTTTTTAAAAGCACTTCATAAGGATTTTTAAAAATGTAGGACATTCAAGCTAATTTTAGATAATATGTAAAAATTTTCTTATATAATGATTTTAAAAAATGTGACACTTTTTAAAAATTTGCTTGTAAAATGTCCTACATAATTTAAAAAAACCTATGGACAAGTTGTTTTGACTTTTTTTTGTATTTTTTTTCTTAAAAGTGCTTCTAGTAAAAATCACCCAATCAGACCTTTATTGTAAAACCATCAAATTCTCTGTTGTTACAATAACTCTCATTCAAGAAAAGTTTATGAAAAACCTTAAAGTAATTTGCTTTTGATTCCCACCACTGTACAAGTTTTATAGTAGATTCCTTTAGCAATTCTATTATGTCTCAATTGCTAATCAAAATGAAAAGCAAGACTATGAATATAAAATGATAAAAAGAAAATAGGGTAGAGAAAGAAATCATAACCAAATGAGCATGATCACTTACCATATATTGCCCAGATAGCTCTTCGCCTTTCGGGAGTCATTAGGAGAGTTCCTGAAAGACAAAATCCCATGTAAAATGGATTGAAATCATGCACAAACCAAAATGTAATTTAAGCTAACATCCTCACATGAAGGAAGGATAAGAGAAAGCTAACCCAGGTAAAATGTTTTAGCATATTCTGCACATATTTCTCCACATCGGTCATAGGCTTCATTCAACAAGCTCATATTGCCAGGCAGAGCAATATCTGGCTTTGCATCAAGTTCACCCGTAGAGCTCAATTTCTTCTTAACCAAAGATGCCTGCTTTAGCACCACATCATAGACCTTCTGCTCTGCTGAAACAGCTACTTCTCCTGCTGCTGGGTTTGCGAGCACATTCGCTAGCAGAGGGAAGTTACTAGAACTTTCTAAGCCATGCCGACCAACACACACATAATTCATATCTGTACTCAAGGAGCAAAATCTCCATCTATTTTTCTTATCCTTCGTCGCTCTAGTCAACCCAAAATCTCGAGACATAACCTTAGAAGAATCTAAGAACTTCACACGTGGAATAGAATCAAATAACCCAATGGAATGGGAAACCACCAAACCATGGGAAGAAACAAACCATATGGATGTCACAGACATGACTAAACTCTTGTGTTCTTCAAACCTGCTAAGTGAGTTGATTCCTTTCCTCCTTGACTTCCTATTTCTCAAATATTAATCCTTCAGAGAAACAACAATTAAATTGAAAACACTGGCAAATCCTGCAAAACTTTGCCTTCAATCCTATAGAAGTCTTAGAAACCAGTTTTAACCACCGCAGAACTTGGTCCACCAAAGCTATCTGTTATGTAACCAAAGCAAGCATCATATTTACAGCAACATCAACCAAAAACAAAACAAAACAAAAGAACCCTTTTTCATTAGATGCGACAAGATGGCAAAAATTCACCTAATGAGGTATCAAATTCATACAACACCCTCTCCCCCCAAAAGAAAAAAAAAGAAGAAAAAAGCTGCAGCTGTGACCAGAGAAAACATTAACCAACAAAGCCAAGACTTTTGATTCATTCAAACACCCAAATTGCAAACGGCATTAAATCTATGTACTATGTTCCCTAACCTTCAGGAAAAATCGAAGCACTTAGAGAAATAGTAGCATGGAGGAAAGAAACAAGATGCACACACACCTGTCGGGTGGTGCTGTTAAGACCCACTCAAAGGAGTTTCACATTAATTAAACATATGGTTGAAGACATCAACATCATTGAAGGAGCAAAAACTAACAACGAGCATTCTTTCACTCAGCATATGATATGACCCACCAAATTCTCTCCACTCTTCCAGAGTCCAGACCTTAATACTATTTTTTTTTTTGCTTGTCTTTTTTGTTTCTTCAATTTTATTTTTTTAGGGAAAAAAAATGTCCCCATTTTGCATCATGTACATGGAAATTCGCTGTGTTACGGCATTTGAGGCCACTCTCTCGACACCGTTGTCTGTCTCATACTGTACTGAGTTTACCACGCCTGTCAGAGTTTGGAGCGTTTTGCGACTTGTTTCAACATAAGCTGTTCCCATTTGTATTGGATCGGGTTTACCCAATTTCATATCCCATTTTTTCATTCTCTTGGGTTGTATGAGTACAATAAACTAAAGCTTTTGATTGGTTTTTTTTTTTTTTAAATAATTTTCGAAAACTCTGTTTAGGAAGAAGGAAAAAAAAATTGTTTAATAAGTTACTTGAAAATTATTTTGAAGATATAAAAATAAAAAAAAATTATTTGTATTTATGAAAATGCTATTAATGAAAATTTAAAAACAACCTATTCTTCTTGTATTTTGAGTTTTCAAAATAAAAATAAAAAACTAAAAAGAAAATTATGTTTTTTAATTTTTAAAAACTAAAAATTTCATTAGTTTGATTTTGTTTTTTAGTTTTTAAAAAAAATTTCAAAAATAATTCTTAAAAACTATCTTCTCGAATTTGTTTTTTAGTTTTTAAAAATAATTTTCAAAAATAATTCTTAAAAACTATATTCTCGAAGAAGAAAAAAAAAACTTATTTAACAAGTGTTAATTGAAAAATGTTTTGAATATGTAAAAATAAAAAAAAACTTGTTTAAATTTATGAAAATGTCATTAATAAAATTAAAAAACAACAAATTCTGATTGTATCTTGAACTTTCAAAACAAAAATTAAAAAACAAAATCACTCATAATTGTTCTTCTTTTTAATTCTTAAAAGCTAAAAAAAATTAAAACTTTTCTTAGAAAACAGTAATCAAACAAGTTTTTTAATATACTAAAAAACTAATTTTAAAACTAACATAATTTTATAAAATTGTTGTCAAACTAACATTAAAAATTCAGAATTATTTTTTAGTTTTAAAAACTAAAATACTAAAAACAATTTGCTGTTAAACAAATACTAAGAAAACAGAAGATAAATGAAAAATAAAATTAACCATGATACAGGAATATCAATTAAAGATAAAATAAAAAAAAACTAAAGTAGGATGTTTCGTTTAACCGTTTATTATTTTTATACATAATAAGATTTTAATTTCCCTCGTCTAAAATAAATAATAAACAATTTCAGTCATTCATTAAAAATTAACGATTTCATGAAATATTTTATAATATAGATAAAATAAAGTATACAATTGCTTTCATTGTTTTAGAAAATGTCATAATTGAATCTGTTATAAATTTTTAGAGGATAATGTATGTTTTAAATTCCACATTTAAACTTTGAATTTTTTTTCTTAATAAAATTTTTGCATTAATTTGGTTTTTATAAAATTTAAATCTATTTGTAAAATTTCTCACTAGGATTTAATATTTATAGGTAAAGTTCTTGTTTATTTTTTTTATAAGTTAAACTCATATTATTAATGATGATTTTTTTTGTTTATTATAATTAACCAATATATTTTACTGGTAAGATAAGAATTCGGTTCTAATGCCTAGATCATTTCAAATTTTAATAGTGGTGTAATGTTTCCATGTTTTCAAATTACTATTTAAGTAGGTGACATAGAAAGACCTGTAATAATAGATTAAATTTTAGAGGTAACCAATTAACATCAAATTATTTTTTTAAAAGACAAAATTAATATTTACATATTTTATAAAGATCTAAGTCCTAATTTGTCTATTTTTATATTAGCATTATTTTAAATATATTATTATGAGTTTACAAATAAGTTAAAAATTTCGAAAAGATAAAAAATCATTTATTATTTTAAGAGATTTGTTGTGTATAATGTATATAAGAAAGAAAATACGGGGTTCAGATGAGATGGTTGAACATGTATTTGAATTGTTGTAAATTCGTTGATTTTTAATTTTTATTACTAAAAAAAGGAAAAAAAATACCATTAAGTTTTAAAATAGAATATGTCATGAGTTATCCTCTTTCGTTGCATTTCATTCATAATTTTACGAAATAAAAAATTCAGTAAAAAATAAAAAAAGAAATATACATCATATATCCCAATAGAACAGTTATACATTATATTCGGTACTATCATAAAAATAATGATGTACTGAGCCTATAATATATATACAGAAAATTATGTAGCGGACACAAAGAAAAAAATGGAATAGACAGGAGCCGAAGGCGGACCCGGACCCGGACCCGGACCCGTATCCGGAAATGACGGCAGGTACGTAAAAGGGGAATCCAACCAGAACACAATCAGCCAATCAGCGAAGGATAACCTTATCGTATGCCCCAAAACTGTGTCCAGTGATGTGGGAAATGACACGTGGCGCTCTTTCATTGATTCCCGCTCTCATTTGTATCATGTTATGGGATTGGCTTGGCCTTGGCGTCAGAGTGCGGGCCCTACCGGGTTGCCAATTATAGAGTGTCGCCCTTTAATACCTTAAAAAGGGACTGTGTGGGGCCCAGTGGGTTTTGTCGGCTTGCATCGTACCCTACATAGTGGAATTGAAAAATGCCCACACGTTTACTCCAACACAATTTGACACGTAGTCATATTGCACCTTGTGTGGATCTCATCGCATTGGATTATCATATATTATTTGACTAATTTACACTTGGCACTGGAACTTAGGGACGCAATTGAAATAATACTTATGAGTGCTTTTGTCATCTTACTAAAATTAACGGAAATTACATTGGTGGGGTCAAATCAATTGGGTATTTAAGGTTTTTGAAATTAATTAATAGACCTAATCTTAATTGGTAGGGAGAGGTGTTTTCGACTCAGATCTCATTACCCAATATATAATGGGAAAAAGCGTTGGTTAGATTGCTAGTCAATGGTCATAATTGATTAAATAGTCAAAACGTAGCAATTCTTATTTTGTATTGAGCTTGAAGAGAGGGTGGGGACTGTGTCAAAACATGTCTAAATCTTAATAAAGAAATGCCGTGGGGGTACGAATGGTAGGTTACCATGGACATGATTAAATTTCTTAATGTCTTCCAAATTGGTTACCATGTACATTGGATTCTATCTCCTTTTCATTTGAGGTGTGTTCCACAATTATGTTAAAATTAATCTTAAGAACAGGTACTAACTCCCAACTCAATTATAAATAAAAAAAACTTAAATATTAACAAACTTTATAGTTATTTCTTTTTTATTTAATAATATTATTTAAAACTATCTCTTAATTATTTGACATGATATTTTTAATAACTTATTATTCGTAATATAAATTTTTAATAAATTATGTTTTAGAACCATTCTTATTTTTTAGTAAATTTAAATTATTTTAATTAATATAAAGAGTTGGTTTTACTTTTATTTATTTAGGCTTGCAGGATGTAAATAATGAGATTCTTTTACACTATAATTAATATAGTTTTATATAGTTAATAGATAACTAAATGGAATTTTTAATATTTATTTTTTTGAGATTTAATGGTTATAATAAATAATTAATATTAACTATTAAATTTTAAAAAATAAATGTTTCACAACTTATTTATAAAACTATTTTTAGTATTTTAATATTTTAAAACTAAAAATCTCGGTTAGTTACTGTTTTTTTAAACCGTTTTCGAAAACTGATTTTTTTTTTAAGTTTTAAAAATTGGAAATTTAACCACTATACGAAGTTTTGTTTTTTAGTTTCTATTTTTTTAACTCATAATACAATGATAATATATTATTTTGTGCTTTTTATTAATGAATATTTCTATAAATATTAACGAGTTTTTTTTCATTTTCATATTTTCAAAACAGTTTTCAAATAATATTTGCTAAACAAGTTTTTTTTTCTTCTAAAAAACATATTTTGAAAACTATTTTTAGAAACTCTTTTCAAAACTAAAAAACAAAATTAAATCAATAAAGCCATAACTCTTTTATATTTACTATTTTTAAATAAGTGATATATATATATATATATACCCTTCTTAACACCCAACCACTACTCAGGCACCCACTTCATCGCCAAGGACCACCACCTTGGTCCTCAACATGACTAGTGCCCATGGTATCTCACTCATCTCGGCACAACCCAAAGCACGAGTCTAATTTCCTAAAAAAGGTAACTATACATAAGGTATTTAAAAAGGGTAACTAGGCATGGTGTGTGGGGAACGCCTCACTCCCCCAAGGAGGAATCGCCCTCCCGTCAATTATTTAATTATCTTTCATACATTCTTTCACTTTTATCCCAACATTAACTCAGGTGTCAAAGTCCTTTTTGTAGGTATTCACCTGTAACTCTGAAACTCCCTAACACTTAGGACCAAGAGATTATAAGTTCTACCAAACTTCGTTAAAAACAATACATATATATATATATATATATATATATATATATATATATATATATATATATATATATATATCACATGCGTGTGAGACTAAATATACTTAGATTTAACTGACCTTGCTATGATATTTACACATGTAGATGTTACTATTATATTATCAAGCGGATTAGCAGTCAACAATATTTGGATTTTGCTCTTCGAAAAATAACATTAGCTCTGATAATTTCATCCCTCGTCTACCAAAACAATTATAAATGTTTTTTAGAAAAAAGTAGCATTTGATATACAAAAAGTTTATACCATTTTTTATCTCTAAAGATGAGATGTTTTAAGCAACAAACGACTCTTCCATCTTCATTACTCACTAAATATGCTCTAAATAACTCTCTTTTATTTTATTATTTATCTCAAATAATTTTTTAATCAATTAATTTTTTATTTATTATACAATTAGTTGATTTTTGAATTGAATATTTTATTATGTAAAAAAAAACAACATAAAGTTTCCTACTACATATGATTTAACTACGCTAGACCTTTTTAGTATTTTAAATACATTGTTAACCAAGCTATATTTCTTTAGTGTTTTAAACAATTTAAAATATTTTAAATACTAAATAAATATTAAAATATATAATAAATATAAAAATTAATTTAGTAAGATGTCTGACATTTTTATTGGTGAATTTTAATTATTAGTTTATTAATTTTATTGTTGAGGGATTTGGGCATGTAACATCTTTCTCGCTTTCTCTCTAACAGTAACTTTAATCACTAATTAACCTCGTAAATCTCTAATTTGTTAGCTTTAAGGATGTTTAACCTATTGTATTCCTAAAATTTTTGAACAAATATAGCTTGGGTTCATTTACTTTACCAAAGGCAACATGTGAGCATGGGTTAATTTACTCTATATATCAAGAGCAATATGTGAGCAGGGAACACAATTCTAAATGAAAAATTATTTTGCATGTTTTAATAAAATTTATTCTTTGTAACTCCCTGACAATGCATTAAGAACATAGTTATTCCTCTGTGTTTTCCTCTCATAGTAAAATGTTGTACAAGAAAAAATAAATTTTAAAATAGTACGTAGTACTTTTTACTTTAAAAAAATCCAAAAACATTTAAAAAATAAAATTGAATTATGTTAGTACTATCCTAGATTCACAATTCTGAAAATAACTTTGTATACAGTGGAGATGTTTTAAAAGTATTTTAAAAAAATATGTGAATATCTTTTAAAATTGGGACATGCTGTTTATAAGCATGAGATTAGTGTTATTTGACTGGAACTTAGTACTGACCAATCAAACCGTTTTATTGGATCGGTTATGTAAGAAAACTATGACTGACCGCTCATACATCGCACACTTTCCAACACAACACACTTTCCTACACATCACATTATCTGTCTACAGTAATAGTTGCTACCAGACCTGCGCATCCCACATGTGTCGGTATATATTCATTATTTGATTTTAATTAATTATTAAAAGTTTTTTATAAGTAATTAATGATTAAACTTAAAACTTCAAATTAAAATTTTATGTCTTTTCAAAGTCAAACCCTAGTGAAATGGTTACATGAAGATGAAATACTATTAAATCAATTTCTTATTTTCAAATTAAAATGAACAATAATATATATACTTAAATATTATATAAATTATTTAATTAATCTATATTGTATTTTTAGTTTAATTACTTTTTATAAACTTTTAAAGTATAAGATTTTATAATTTTAAATTATGAGTTTAATTAGTATATGGTTAATGAAATTTTTTTTACTGACCTTCATTCGTAACTTTTCGTTTATAGTAAATTTATTAACTTTACTCATTACTACTTTAAAAATCACATAAATAAAAAGTTGTAATTGAACATCAATATAAAATTATTTTACAATGTCAATACATACTAATTAAATTGTAAATTTTTTAAATTTTATTATTATAAAACCATCGATTTCTTATCTGGTTCAAGTGAATAATCAAGAGTCTGATAACATTGCATATGATGCAGAAATAAGATTAAAAGAATAAGTTTTTTAAGAATTTTTGTCATCTTTTTTATAATTCACTTTATATAAATCATATAGATAAAAAATAATTATATTATTTAATTTAATTGATTTTTATAAAATCAATAATATACTATTTTACCCTTACTTAACATTTTACCTAAAATAAATGGTATATATAAAAAATAATTATATTTTTTATTTAATTGATTTAAAAAGAATTAATAATATACTGTCTTGCCCTTACTTAACACTTTACATAGGATTTGAAAGCTTAAAAAATGAGAGAAAAATATATAAAATTATTTCTCCCATTCTCCTTAAAATAACATAAATACTCACTGTTTTCATTAAAAGTAGATAAAGAAAAAAATTATTATTTTATAGAAATATAAAAAGACTGAAATAGAAGGAATGTACTTAGCAAACTTAAATGTGTAAATTGCAAGGGTCTAGGCTAGGGTTTATTTTTTATTACATATTAGTTTTGATTCAATAGTAAGAAGATGATAGAAAATAAATCTATTATTATCTGATTAAAAAAAATAACATAGATTTTAAAATTAATTTTTTATCCTTATGTTTTAAAAACATACTTGACTAGTTACTCTACTTGTAATGTTTTTCTAAAATCTATAAAGATTATATTACATCCTTATTATCAAATGTTTTGATATTTTTTTAAATATACTTTGCGCAGTGTCGTATGTCACACTCACTCACAGTGTGATATGCCACATGTTAGAATAATATATATGATTTTTTAAACCTTATTTTTAACTGGGCGATCCTATAACTACAAAAGTTATTTAATAAACCTTAAAAAAAATTAGGAGAACAAATTCAAACTTAATAAAAAAAAGTCGGATAATAATTTAGTAAAAGAATATAAAATTTATTAATTAACTTTTTATCACGGATATAATTAATCAAAATTTATTGAAAATAACAAATTATGTACGTCTTATTTATTATTAAATGATTATTTTTTCTAATTATTTTATAGTTTCAATAAATTTTAACTCATAGTAAAAATGTGTTAGAGCATTTTGTATTTAATTTTAGAGTTTAATTTTAAGACTAAACTGTTATGTTATCAAGATAAATTATTAGAGTGAATGTATGTATAATTTTCACAACAGAAATTCACTCAACATCAACACTATTTTAAAAAAATAAACATTTTCACCATTTTTTTTCAAATATGAAGTTTATAAAAATATTTTAAGATAATAAAATTTGATATTCTATTAAAGTAAAAAATAAAATAAATTTTAAAAAAGATGTGACATTGCGTGTAAGATAAAAAGGCTCGCTTCCAAAATTTGATATTCTATTATGAAGATAGAATTAAAAAGTGTCTTCACTCCTTTATGAGAGAAACTAAAAAAATGTAATTTCTTTCATTTTGTACATTTTAAGTTCTATTTAACTTTTTTATTTTCTTCATTTTTTTAAATCCATCGCAAATAGTAAATTATTTATATTTTATTATATTATTACAAAATATATTAAATTAAATTAAAATATGTTATTGCAAATATTCAATAAAAATTATTGATGCGTGATTTTAATCTCAAAATATCCACCAATAGAGGATAGCGGGAGATGTTTACCTGTAGACATGATGTTGCAGAATGAATTATTAATTTAAAATAATTTTATTTTGAATTAAAATAATCACCAACTTATTAATTTGAAACATAAATAAAATATTAAAAGAATATGTGAAATTCAATTTAAGTTACACTAATTTCATGGTTGGAGTAAAAACTGTATAAAATTTTTTAAAATGATATTAAAGTGTAATATAGAAAGTAAGTTAAGAATTCAATATTAGATTTTTTTATGGTGGATGTTGTAAGATAGCAAAGAAAATAAATTAATATTAATAGAAAAAAAAGGAATATGAATTTGTTGGTTAAGAAGGCAATAGGTTAGGGTTTTTGGTAGGAGAAGATGGAGCGGGAAAAAGAAAACCTTGAAAGCTTGTTATCGTGGGCAGCACAGCTTGGAATATCAGACTCAACGACACGCACCAACCAACCTCAACACTCGCTTTCCTCATGTTTGGGTTCTTCTCTCTGTGTCTCTCATTTTCCTCACTCTGGCGGGTACTCACAAATCCCTCTTATATTCCCTATTAATCTTATATGTTCATCATAGATAATAGAAACTTTGCATTGGATTTACTTCCTTTACCGCACCAACAGTTTCATTGCTCAGTGACTATATCCCTCTTGCTGTTCACATGTGTTTCATTGAGTAACTTAGCAAAGTCAACGATAAGGATGTAAATGTTGATACTTTTTACCTGTTTCTGTTAACAAATTTTGACCCATTTTCGTGTATTATTTGGTGAATGCTGCAGAAGAGGTTTGGGTGCTGTAAGAGACATTAAGAAGGGAGAAGCTGTTCTCAGAGTTCCAAAATCCGCTTTAATTACACGAGAGAGTGTCATGGAAGATAAAATGCTCTGTGTTGCTGTCAGTAGACACGCTTCTCTCTCCTCAGTTCAGGTTTCTTTCTTAACTGTATCACTTAAATGTGATAGTTTTGTTGCTGGTTTTGAACTTTTGATTATATTTTTCGCTCAATTTAATTTGTGACAATGTGCTAAAAAGCCTTTAGTTTTATTATCTTTTATTGGTTATTGGACCATGCTAAATAATTTGTGTTAAAATTATTGTATGGTTGAAATTGGCTCTAAAAACACTATTTGAATATGGTTTCATCATTGCTGTTGTATTATTGTCATGTATTGCATTACTGCTTTTAATTGAGTCTCGTATGCTTACTTCTAAGGTTGTGTATACTGCAGATATTGGTTGTTTGCTTGTTGTATGAAATGGGTAAAGGGAAGACATCAAGGTGGCATCCTTACCTCATGAATTTGCCGCACACTTATGACATTCTAGCCATGTTTGGTGAATTTGAGAAGCGTGCTCTGCAAGTTCAGTTTCTGTTAGAAATTTTAATTTAATTTGTTAGGTTAGATTATAGCATCTTGACTATTCATTAGTAGCTTAGTACTATGAGTAAGGCTTAAGAAATCATCTTTACAATGCGGTTATTAGGTCGATGAGGCGATATGGGGCACGGAAAAAGCTACACTAAAAGCCAAATCTGAGTGGAAAGAAGCTCATGCTTTGATGGAAGATCTAATGTTTAAGCCCCAGTTTTTAAAATTTAAAGCTTGGGTTTGGGCTGCTGCAACGGTTAGTCAGTTAGAAACCCAGCCTTTCAGAGGGAAGGACGTATGCATGCTAAAAGTAGCTTATTCATAAATATGCAATTTGGTTTTCATGCACATTCTTGGACTGCAAACATCTTTAATTGTGTTCATTTTAATTTTGGTTAATAATACCAAAATAACTTTTTCTTGCTTCAACACGTTCTTACATTCATGAAATTGCAACAAACTTCTTTTGACTAATCTATTTTAATCTGTGTTACGTGTTTAAAGTTTTTTAACAATAAGAAAAAAAAGGTTTTATTGAATATTGATCTGCATATGCCTTCATGTAGCATATTTGTATTTATTAATTGTTGTCAGGGATAGATTACCACTCACTCTCTATCATGTACATTTGAATTTTCAAAAATTTAGATATCTTCTCGGACATTGCATATACCATGGGATGAAGCTGGGTGTTTATGCCCCGTGGGTGATTTGTTTAATTATGATGCCCCTGGAGAGGAGCCATCTGGCATTGAGGATTCAGAGCATTTGCTATCTAACACTTCTAACCCTGATACTATCTTATTGAGTGGAGACAAGAATATAATGGTAGATGCTGACCTGCTTGATTCTCATTCTCAGAGATTAACAGATGGTGGGTTTGAGGAAGAGATTAATGCCTATTGCTTTTATGCTAGGGCATATTACAAGAAAGGAGATCAGGTATTACACAAGTTTTGGAAATTTTAAATGCATCTATTTGCTTTCCACTTTTTATTTTATATACTTCAAGGTTTATTTTCCATTTTTTCAATTGTTTTTTTACTGGACCATTTTTTATGGCCTAATAACTTATTTGAATGACACTTTTAGCATTAGTTTCTAAATTTGAGCAAATATGAATTAAAATTTAATTTGATTGATTGTGTTGTAGGCTGTAGTGGGTAGTGAGTAATAAGGTTCTGTTTTGTCGCTTGTCCTCTGGCTATGAATACAACCTAAGAGCTAAGACCTTTTTGTTACACACAGTTTGATCCTACAAGTTGAGCCAACCCTTATTGGATATGTTTATGGGTATCCAACTGTAGTTCAACTAAAATCTCTATTTATGTTTTTTAGCCTTTAGAACTATTCGAGTCTAGGAAATAGGAATCCTATTAAGTTATCACTGTGATTGGATTTACCGAAATTGTTATTGACTTAATGGATGACTGTAGGCATCGGTATGGTGATATCATGTTTCAGCACCAATTTTGTTTTTCTTTATTTAAATTTCTTTTCTTGTCTTGTCTTAGTGGGTAAATTATATTGAATAAAAATTGGAGTAGATGAACTTTATTTCACATTTAACATGCTTTATGTAGAGCTACGAATATTACAGCTTCTAAATGTTGAGAACAAAATTACCTGACACTGTGACTCTATGGTAAAGACACATTGGCAATTTGGCACTTATTTGTGGATGCAATGAGCCCTTTCTCTATTCATCACTGGCTACCTGCCCTTTTACCACAACATGGTGCAAGTTGTGTTATAGCTGGGATTCTCTACAAAGCCTTGTGCCCATGAAAGGGCTTGAGCCAATCAATTGATGATTTCCTCTAGCCCCTTATCCCTGTAGGTTCTTTTAAGTAGTCTTCATAATAAATAGTCTTCATAATAAATAGAACCGCTTCACAAGACAGTGTTACACACTAACAAACTAACAAGGGCAGGCTTATATTTAGAATATGAAGCGGTAAAACTGCTGTTAGGTTTACATATATACTTTGGGTGTGAATGTCACTACTTTCTTTTCTCAATAGATCTAAATTTAAGTTATCATAAATTCAACCTCAATTAAAATTCTATAAACAAAATATCACTTTTTGCTCGTCTCCTAGATATAAGTTATCAAATTTTGCTGGGACTAATATTTTACGGAAGTATAATTCCTGTTTTCACCCTCTTCATAGTTCATTCCATTGTTTACAAAATTGGGAATTACTAATTACATTATTTTCTTCAGGTTCTATTATGCTATGGAACTTACACAAATTTGGAGCTTCTTGAACATTATGGATTTCTGCTACAAGAAAATCCAAATGACAAAGTTTTTATCCCTTTGGAACCTGCTGTATATTCTTCCAGTTCATGGTCTAAGGAATCACTCTATATCCATCATAATGGGAAGCCTTCCTTTGCACTACTAGCTGCATTACGGTTATGGGCAACCCCTCAAAACAAGAGGAGGTCTGTTGGACATCTTGTGTATTCCGGTTCTCAACTGTCTGCAGACAATGAAATTTTTATCATGAAATGGCTGTTGAAAACTTGTGATGCTTTGTTAAAGAATCTTCCAACATCTCTTGAGGAAGACACCTTACTCCTCAATGCAATGGATAATAGTCACCATTTTTCTACTTTCATGGGGATCACAAATCTAATGTCTTCCAGGAATGAGATTTATAACTTCTTAGAAGGACATCATATAAAGGATGCACATAGTTTTACTGACGTAATTTTATCTAGAAAAGCAAGAAGGTCCATGGACATGTGGAAATTAGCTGTCCAATGGAGGCTCAAGTATAAGAAAGTCCTTTTTGATTGTATCTCTTATTGCACTGAGATATTGGATTCTTTCGTGACATAAAGCTTTGATTTACTGGTTGCTGTGTAGTTAAAATTTTTGCATTTTGCGTTCCTCACATAATATTTTCTTATTGATTGAAAGGAGGAAGAGAAAGGAAATTTACCAGAAATTTACAAGCTAGCTTTTTGCAACAGTTATTTAAAGCTTCTTAGTTCTTATGATACTGATGATTTTAAATAAGTATTTAGATTATTTGAAAGCAATTGGTCTTCTATTCTGACATGCAGTTTGTGATGGATGAGTTGCGTCATAAAGATCAAATAAGGCATATTTGGAAGTTGTCTGATGACATCCGATTTCAATCATTTTACCCAATTGCGGTTATGAAAACGTAAGGATTTACATCCCGATTTGCCAATATTGATTTAATATATATGTTGAAAACAGATTCAGAGAGAAATTATAATTTGTTCACTTTTCATCATTATTTAGTTAATAATAATCTAGATTTACGGACTTGTCTATCCAAACATGTCAGTTTGCTATTTTATTTTAATATTTTAACTAGCACATGAGCTTAATGGAGTGCAGGATAGGCATATTTAATATTCTGTTCGACATATAATTTTTGTCCAAGGCACAACCCAATCCTTATTTGTAAGTTGTAACCCACACTAAAAATGACAAAATGTATCTAAACTTCATAGGTAAAAATAGCCTGATAAATAAATAATCTCAGTTGGTATGAGTAAAAAGCAGGTCCAAACCCACAAATAATCTCTATATAAATTAATATTTTTTTATTACAGCTTAATTATAGTTTGTTAAAAAAGCATTATATAATATTATACAATTATATAATAAATACAGCTTAATTATAGCTTGTTAAATAAAAAAAATCACAATTTAAGAAAGTATTACTTAAGAAACTAAAATTACACAACATAACAACTTTAGATTTAGAAATAGAAATGCAATTTAAATTTAGGGTTAAATATGTTTGTCTCTTGAAAAATTAGCAAATTTTATTTTTTTTTCTGTAAATTTTTTTATCAAAAGTAATTTTTTTACTTGCTTTCCTCTCTGATAATAAAGCAAATAAAAAAAATTCAGAAATACTTTAATTAAAAAAAAAAAACAAAATTCGTTAATTTTATAGAAACAAATGCATATTTAACCCTTAAATCTAAAATGCATCGGGTGCATCCATCCCATTAATACAAGAAAACTTGTTGGCTACCAGCATTCACTGTAAATTGAACAAATGGGAAAAGGTGTTGCGTGAAGGATTGGGAAGTAATTTTAAACATTTTTAATTTCAAAACATTTCTTAACTAAAGTATACAAAACACAAATTTAAACAATTGAAAATTGGAAAAAAATTCACCGAAAATTAAAAAAAAAACAATTACGTGCTTATGACGAAATCAAAATCAAATACTTCAACTAATTGGCAATGAGAAATGGATCAGATTTATTTGGCTTGGTTTCTCAAAAGAGAAAAAATCGCACAGTTTGTTCAGCGTCGATCATCTGGGGAAAAAATCATCACTTCCATCTCCATATGATGCAGATTGCTATTCCAACAAATACTTACCAGACACATGATTTTAGTACACAAATTGAAACTTTATCTAGATATGTGAACACCCTCTAGTAAAACAAAATAAGGTTGGATTATCTATAACCTAAAATTAAAATCCTCACTAACTGAATACCAATTTCACACACTAATAAGAGAAACCTATAAAACTAAAGCAACCTAATTTGAGAAAAAGATCGCAACTGTAATAGAATTCGGGGTTGGTAGAAAGTTTGTGGTAATAGTAGACAAGGGTGAACGATTATATATACAGAGGAGGAAACCCTAATTCCAGGTTGGGACTTGAAAGAAGCTTCTAGTGCAATTGTCGATAAAGGCCAAGGAAACAGGTTAATTACGGGCCTTTTACAATTTCTTTTTGGCCAATTTGATTTTCTATTCTCTTCATTGTCTTACTTCTCCGACGATCCATGGAGTAAAATTTTTTTTTTTATTCTTCTGCGGTGTATTTGAAAATATTTGTAAATTTTTTTAATTATCCAATAATACACTATTAAAGAAGAAGTAAAAAAAAAGTACAAAATTTTCTTTTCAAGGCCTGTAGAAACTTATTATATGCTACACATACTTCTTCTTAGGTATTATTATTATGAGATAGGAAAGAGAGATGAAGAAAAAAGGTGGAAAGGACAGAGAATAGATAATAGAAATAGAGAATATTTAAACTTAAAAGTTAAAAAGAATAAAACTAGTATTTAAAAAAAAGAATTAAAATTAATAAATATTAAATGAAATTTTAGTAAGTATTAATTATAAATTCTTATTTTACCAATTGTATTGCCCCTGAGACCATTAGGTAAGTGGAATTTAAATTTCCACTTACCCATTTTTTCAAAAAACTTTTACTCTTTAATTCTTTTTTTTTCATTATTTTTATTGTTTTCCTAAATTTAATTCCTCTCTCCTTTAAAAACTGTTCCACTGCTCTTTAGTTTTTATTTATTCTACGAACAGTAAAAAAAATTCAAAACAAGCATCCATTACCTGAAACATAATATGCATATTGCTATTGCATAGTATAAATGTTTAGAGTATATTACGTACTTTTGTGGTGGAGAGTATATACTATACATATAGCTATTTATCTCCCTAAAATACTTTAAACATATAATACGATCAATTTATCTCCATATTTTATACCCTTTCAAAAATCTCAAACAAGTATACTCTCCGTAAATCGGAGAGTAAAAAAAAATTATAAGCAAAATTTAAAAGGTGTAAAGTTAAAAACATATATGTCTTTTTATTCTTTTATAGATGTAAATTCAAATTTTAATCGGTTTTAATTTAAATTTTTTTAGATAAGAGTTTTGAAGAACTTATATATTTTGAATACCAGTTTCAATTATTTTTTAAATTTTCTCTTTTTGTGAAGGTAAACTCTCATTTATCTCATTCTAGCTTATTGAACTATATTTTTTAATAAAATCATAATTTTTTACATTAATAATAAATGTATTTGATAGATAATATATTTTGCATAGCTGGATACAGTAATGCTTAACATTACGAATGAGTTTTCGTAATAAACACACGAAGGATGTATTAATTATCTGGTCAATTTTTTATTCACATTTTTTTATTTATTTTAATCACTTTTATTTGAAAACTGGTACTGTACATCCTCTATTTTTTGTTATTTGTGTGCTATTCTTTCGTGCTAAAAGCACTGTTAAAATGATATTGTATTTCTATTTTTTTTTTAATTTCTAATGATACTATTTTTAAATTGTTTTATAATTCTCTTATTGTACGATATAATTATAACTATGTTAAGATTGATATTTACCTTAAAAGTTGGATTGACTCAGTCTTGTTCCATATATTATAAGTGTTGTCCTATACACAGGATCGAATTCAATAAAATAAATAATCCAATCAATTTTTTTGAGTCAATTATTTTTTTGACAAAAATAAATCTATTCCAATATGTCTCTTATTCATTCCTAATTTCAGGTCGGGTAGTTTTCTAAATATTTTTAGGCTAGCGCTAGTATGAAAACTAATTTTAATAACATAATTATGTTTTTTAGTAATAATATAATTATTTTTTTAGTAATAATATAATTATGTTATGATGGAATGAAGTTATGTAATGTAAATTAATAAAGAATTTAATTAATATACACTTAAAGTGTAAAAAAATATTACACTGACATTAAATCACATCCTTTTCATTTATATAACTTTTAAATATTAATTAGTAAAATTAATAAACTTAACATAAATTAAGAATTATGATATAATTAAATTTCAGTGTAAGAAGTATTATACTCATTATATATACTAATTAAACTCATTAATAAACTCTATATCACAATAA
The DNA here is from genome assembly GCA_037954015.1 of Psophocarpus tetragonolobus. Classification (NCBI taxonomy): domain Eukaryota; kingdom Viridiplantae; phylum Streptophyta; class Magnoliopsida; order Fabales; family Fabaceae; genus Psophocarpus; species Psophocarpus tetragonolobus. Next base: position 36,609,639 of record CM075695.1, read on the forward strand.
ATAATTCCTATAAGTATAAAGAATTGTGTAAAAAAAAACTTATGTATTAACATAAAGTCTATGATTGATTCAAAAACATCTTGGATTCAGGCGAAAAATACATTATGATTTATGAAAATTACGTATTGCATATAATCAGACTATAGAGGAGTGTGGGAGCAGGAATAGACGTGAGAGAAAGAAGTAGTCCATGGATATGGGTGCAATGTTGGGGAGGTTACAGCCTTCAGGTATTTTCCTTAAGCACTACCAAACTTTCTGCTCCACCCCATTATTTTTTTGTTTAAACTCTTTGGAGTTATAAAATGTAATATTGGAAGAAAATATGAAGATGCAGAACAAATTTTCCAACCAGAAGGAGGATAGAGGTAAAAAAGAAGAAAGCTATTTTGAAAATATAAAAAAAATAATAAAATTGAAAGTTAGAGAAAATATATCGCAAAAAGAAAGCGCTTTTAATTTGATCTAACACTTTTAATTCATTAAATTAGTTTAACATTTCATCTTTCAGTTAATTTGTTTAGTTTTAAGCTATTTTACCTACTACTTAATTACCAAACGGTCCACATTAACTAACATTGTTTTTATCCCATTTTACTTTTCGTAATTTGGGTTTTGCATCCTATGAAAACTTTTTCCATTGATCCATTTTATATCGTTTGAAATGATTTATTCGAAACAAAAATACAACTTCATGAGATGTAAGAGACATTTTGATAATTGTACAACTCCTAGAAGGTAGATTAGGAGTCAGCAAATTAAATACTTCGGTTCTTACACAAAAACAAACGATATTTAAAAAAAAAAAACTAGTTTAGAATCGAATTCTTTTTATAAAAATGATTTTAAACAAGTTCAAGTTAAAATCAATTCTAAATTGAATTGATTTTGAATCATTCAAACTTTTTCTTTTTTTCTTTAACTAAATACATTTCTATCAGGAGTGTAAAATCTTTCATTGTGGTGTAGGAAATGTCAAGAATGTTTCTTTAATTCTTTGCAATCAGTGCGCTTTCCACAAACTATGAAAATTGATGCATGTGTAAAAATAAATAAAAGAATTAATTTTTTTCAGAGTTGTTGACATAAGCACAATTATGTGGAACACTTGTGAGAGGATTTTTCTTACTCAAACAATTTTTGTGGATATTGTAAGATATGTACAGACTATGTTAACAACTTCTGTGCGTTCTCCTTGCAGATGTGGAAACTAGCATTGAGGTGTGTAAGGTACATAAAAAGTTTTTTATTTTAAAAATAGTGTATTAAACTATTTTTAAAATGTATTCGATTGAGCTGAATAAAACAATTAGTTTATACCAGACTAATTTTAAAAATAATTGGATTAATTTTTATTTAACTTTGTTGAATTGAAAAGCCTTAAGTGGTATGAAGAGTCCATTATTGCCCACATGAACAATCGTAGGAGGGAGTGAGACAGGAAGAGAAGAGAGAAGAGAGAAGAGAGAAGAGAAAGTGTTCCAAAAACTGCTACAGATAACTATGCTGCTAAAGGATATGCTTCGGATCGTATATTTGGCCCTTATACTGTTTACAAGGGCAAAGCTGCATTCTCGTTGAGTCCCTGTCTAGGTCTGGGACTGTTGTAGTTGATCGATGTGGTTCAATAATGATGACTTTCATGCATAAATATGACTGGGAGAAGAGACAGAGTCGGCAACTGAAGTTGGTTCTGTGACTGTTGTTGGGACAAATGCATCGGAACCCAAAACTTTAAAATATTAAGTTATGGGTATTTCTTATTTATATATTATTTAACTTTTTAATTTTTAATAAATGTACTTCAACTTAAATTTCCAATCCAGCAACTGTTGTTCTTCAGCCTAAGGGTGGCTCTCAAGTTTTAAATTTGCAATGGAAAAAATGAATTGCTGCATAGGATATCCGAATATGGAATGGATCCTAGTTTGTTTCGCAACTCCGTTTTTGTATATTGTCAATTTGAAGACTAGAATTGCTGGGGGAAGATAACTTGTAAATTGCAATCTTTAGTAAAGATATGAGAAATATCAAGGTCATGTTTGTGTTATATATCTTGTTAAACCAGTATGGCCTTTCTGCCTGGCTTTGAAAATACCATAGTGTTGGCTGTTTGAAAAAAAAAAAAAAAAATCGTAGGAGGGATCATGGGATGGCTACAACAATCTTCTCTCCAAAAAAAAAAAAGAAAAGAGTTCCACAATGTTTGTCTCTGATAAAATAATAGAAATAATGTCCACGTGGCATTTAGAACAGGTGGACAAAGTGGCATATGTTCATATTCCTTAATTTTCTGTTGATCATCATCTTGTCACCCCAAGACGGAGAGAAGAAAAGAATGATTCCTATAATTCCGTGATAAGAATTAAATTCACACATTCCTTCACTTTTAAAACATGAAATTTCTTCTCAAAGCGCAAAAATTCTTTTCCTTTCCCTCACTAACCAAATATTCCTTCTCCAACTTATGCACGGTTTCACCTAGCTATCAGAGCCTCAAAGTTATTTCACATTACATACACATACACATAGTAGCCATGCATCATATATATATATATATATATATATATATATATATATATATATATATAAATTGAGACACATCTCATGTGACCAACAACAATCAGGACCCGTCTGAATTTCAAAACCTTAATTAACATTTTCTCTTTTGCTTTGTTTAAATGACTTCTAAACCAGCCTTAAAGCGAACTGATTCTGTCGTTGATAATATGCCCGATGCATTGAGGCAGAGCCGGTACCATATGAAGAGGTGCTTCACCAAGTACCTTGAAAAGGGTAGGAGGATTATGAAACTTCATCATTTGATGGAAGAAATGGAACAAGTTATCGACGACAAAAGTGAAAGAAGTCAAGTTTTGGAGGGAATTCTTGGCTACATACTGAGCTCTACACAGGTTCTTTGTTTTCACTCTTCACCTTATATATACACCACAATAAATAAATCAATTAAATTGTCACATCATTACTAATTATGAATTTTTAGTTTGGATTATGTAACTATGATTATAAACATTAAAATATTGTTGGAAAGTCTTATATCACCTCCTTCAAATTTTGGAGTGCAACTTCTACCTCAGAGCATTTTACTTAATATGATATCATAATTTACGATCCATCAATCTCCGTGATGAGAACTTTTTAGTATGCAAAGCTTTGGTTCTTAATTGAGCTAATGCATTGGGTGATTCATATACAGCGGTCTTTATGTAGTGGGATAAAGCTGTTTATTTATTGTTGTATATGTAACCTGAAACTTGCAGGAAGCTGTCGTTAATCCACCATATGTTGCCTTTGCAATAAGGCCAAATCCAGGAGTTTGGGAATTTGTAAAAGTGAGTTCTGATGACCTCTCTGTTGAGGCTATCACCCCCACTGAATACCTCAAATTCAAGGAAAGGGTACACGACCAAAAATGGTGCGTCATTTCTCTTCATTTTTCTTATTTTCAAACTTGGCTTCGAATTTTCTCTAGTAACTTTATAATCAACAACTTTCATCACTATCTACATTTTCCATACTATTTGCATTTATTTTCCTCAATGAAACAATCATTAGCACAAATTTAGTACCAAAGTAAATACAATCAACGTGACATGATTTTTATCACATCTTTTAATTTTATTTATTTCTCAACTTACATAGTTACATGTTTATCCAATAAAATGTAAACAAGTCTAATTGGAATAATTTTTTGCAATAATTTTCATACTTCACTTGGACTTGGAACGTCTAGTATAAGTCAGGAGTTTGGTGTAAAATAGTCAAATATTATAGTTTTGTATATTACTACCAACAAGAAAAACTTACTTTAGCTTTGGATTTGATGTTTAACTTGTGTCTTTGTTAAAGGGCAACCGATGAGAACTCATTTGAAGCAGACTTTGGAGCATTTGATTTCCAAATTCCTCAATTAACCCTCTCTTCTTCAATTGGAAATGGACTCCAATTTACTTCCAAGTTCTTAACTTCTAAATTAACTGGGAAATTGGAGAAAACACAGGCTATTGTGGACTATTTGTTAACACTAAATCATCAGGGAGAAGTAAGTGAAATAACATGAGATAATTCATCAATATTATACTACGACACCAAAGTTATAACTTAATAATATATTAATTTTCCTTTTTGTCATGTACACTGGCAGAGCTTGATGATAAATGACAGCCTAAACTCTGCTGCAAGGCTCCAGACAGCACTGGTAGTGGCTGATGCATTCCTCTCAGAACTTCCCACGGATACTCCATATCAGAATTTTGAGCTAAGGTAAAAAGTTTATTATATTTTTCAAGTTGTAACCCATCAGTAATACCAATTTCATTGACAGGTTTAAGGAGTGGGGGTTTGAGAGAGGATGGGGAGATACGGCGGGAAGAGTGAGGGAGACAATGAGAACACTATCAGAAGTACTCCAAGCACCAGATCCAGTGAACCTGGAGAAATTTTTAAGCAGCTTACCAATAATATTCAATGTAGTTGTCTTCTCTGTTCATGGTTATTTTGGGCAAGCAGATGTTCTAGGCTTGCCAGACACAGGTGGCCAGGTAAAATTCTTACCCTTAGGATTTAGGAACAGTTAATTTGATTATAAGGATAAGCTGATAGAGATTTTTCGCCTTGTGGCAAGGTAAAAACAAAATATAATAAAGACATGCTAACAACATACTTTGTGTTATTAATTGAAGTTTATTAAAAATTACAAATTTATAAAATTTGCTTCATATTTAGTAAATCTCACTCACAATAATTATATAATCATGTCAAGTGCTATTACGGTTAAAAACAAGAAAACTGTTGTAACTAAGAGACGACTCAAAAGAAAAAAAATGGTTTTTTATAACTAATTCTGATCGAGAAAAGTACAACAGGTCGTTTACATATTGGACCAAGTCAAGTCTCTGGAAGCAGAGTTGCTTATGAGAATCAAGCAACAAGGGCTCAATGTGAAACCTCAGATTATTGTGGTGAGTTTCATGCAAAGGAATGAAGAATTATCATTTTGTATATATTTACTTAAACTTGCTAGAATATGAAGAGTATACCATTGATCATGACAGGTAACTAGGCTCATACCTGATGCTCGGGGAACCAAGTGCCACCAAGAGCTGGAACCAATCAATGATACCAAACACTCCCACATTCTTCGTGTTCCTTTCCATACAGATAAAGGAATCCTGCATCAATGGGTTTCTCGCTTTGATATTTACCCCTATCTTGAGAGGTTTACTCAGGCATGTATACCTTGTTCGACATTCTTTACCTGGTATTTATTTTTCCTCTTTTGAACTTTGCTACTGACCAAACTTTTGTTCATATTAATAGGATGCAACAACCAAGATTCTTGAGTTCATGGAAGGGAAACCAGATCTTGTTATTGGAAATTACACTGATGGAAATTTGGTAGCATCTCTAATGTCTAGAAAACTTGGGATAACTCTGGTAACTAGATTTTAGTTTTACTTTGAACAGTTTTTGTGGCTGAAGCCAGAAAGGATGTCTCCTTTCCAAGTTTACTAATTCCATAGGGTGATTGAAATTTGAAAACCAGGGAACCATAGCACATGCCTTAGAGAAGACCAAGTATGAAGACTCGGATGTGAAGTGGAAAGAGTTGGAACCCAAGTATCACTTTTCGTGTCAATTCATGGCTGATACAGTGGCAATGAATGCAGCTGATTTCATCATAACCAGCACATACCAGGAAATTGCTGGAAGGTTTGCTTAAAAGTCCAAACACTCATGAATGAGAACAAAACAATACCCAAAAATGAAATCTGAATTTGAAAATTGATATTTGCAGCAAAGATAGACCTGGACAATATGAAAGCCATGCTGCATTTACCCTCCCAGGACTGTGTAGGGTTGTTTCAGGGATAAACGTGTTTGATCCTAAGTTCAACATAGCTGCACCAGGAGCTGATCAGTCTGTCTATTTTCCTTACACAGAGAAAGAAAAAAGGCTCTCTCAATTTCTACCTGCCATTGAGGACCTTCTCTTTAGTAAAGTGGATAACATTGAACATATGTAAGTGAGCTTGTTACACTCTTGCACAGCAAATTCAGTTATTATTGCTAATAACTACATCCTTCCAAATGAACGATTTTCACCTCTGAAATTGTTATGAAAACAGTGGATATCTAGCAGATAGGAGGAAGCCAATCATCTTCTCAATGGCAAGGCTCGATGTTGTGAAGAACTTAACTGGGTTAGTTGAATGGTATGGAAAGAACAAGAGACTGAGAAATTTGGTGAACCTTGTTATAGTAGGAGCCTTCTTTGACTCTTCAAAATCAAAAGATAGGGAAGAAATAGCAGAAATAAAAAAGATGCATGAATTAATTGATAAGTACCAACTGAAGGGTCAATTTAGATGGATTGCTGCACAGACTAATAGATATCGCAATGGAGAGCTCTACCGATGCGTGGCTGACACAAGGGGAGCCTTTGTACAACCTGCTTTGTATGAAGCATTTGGATTAACAGTCATTGAAGCAATGAATTGTGGCTTGCCCACCTTTGCTACCAACCAAGGAGGTCCAGCAGAAATTATTGTTGATGGGGTCTCTGGCTTCCACATTGACCCCCTCGATGGAGATGAATCAAGCAATAAAATTGCTGATTTCTTTGAAAAATGCAAAGTGAATCCATCACAATGGAATGTAATTTCTGCAGCAGGATTGCAGCGCATAAATGAATGGTAACCAACTTATCATGTCATATCATATAATTTCCTTAGCTTCTAGCTAGTACATCTATTGTTGTTTATCATTTATGTTACCCCTTAGTGTAGCAACATTTTCTTCTTTTTTTTCTGCATCAGAGAGAAATTAAATTTCAAACGTGTTACATGACTTTGTCTTATAGCTATACCTGGAAGATTTATGCAAACAAGATGGTAAACATGGGGAATATTTACACCTTTTGGAGGCAAGTGAATAAGGAACAAAAAGAGGCAAAGCAGAGATACATTCAGATGTTCTATAATCTTATATTCAAGAATCTGGTAAGCTAATATGTAGTTTATAGACACATTCACCAATTATTGTGTTAGAAGTTTCTGAAAAGGTACACACTTTTGATATGTAAATGTCAGGCTAAGACTGTACCTATTCCAAGTGATGAACCTCAACCACCTATGGGCAAGCAGTCGAGTTTCAAATCGCAGGGCACTAGGTATGTCACTTTACCAATAAATCATTTTTCATCTTTGTGAAGTGACAAAATTGACGAAGTTAATTAAAATATAGAATATCTTCATTAGTCTTTTTCCTTATGAGATTTGTATGTATGACATACTTTCCATTTGATCCATGCTTACATATTTTTTTTCTTTTTTCTTTCTCGGTTTGCTGCATCAGACGTTCACAGTCCAGATTGCAAAGGTCAGGTTAATTATATATAACACTGAATTAGTTCATGATTATTAGTTGTGTATACTAAAAAACTACTACTCGCTTCCTTTCAGGTTATTTGGAAATTAATGTCAAAACCGGGATTGGATTACCAGGCATCTTGCACTGTGATATTGATCTTTCTCTGATGTATACACCTTATATTTATTTTATTTTATTTTTTTGTTATTCATTAAACGGGAAAGCCTTGCTGAATAATAACAATTATTTTATGTAATCAATAAAATATCCTACGCGAGGAAATTTAAAACTAAGACCAAGATAGCAATGTTTAGGAAACTTTACTCTTAAAAAAATTAAAACAGGTTATAATCACCAGTGGTTTTTTTACTATTTTTTTATATAGAATTAGTGAAATAATTTTTTGCTCATTTACACTCAAGTAACTTTTCACTCCTAGTGCACCGAACATAGGGGAGAAAAAAAAATGTCAATCAACTAGGAGAGAAAAAAATTATTAATGACAATGATAATTTAAAATAAAATTCAAAACATATTTCTTACTCTAAACTAAATTAACTTTTTCTTCAGTTGATAATTGAAGTTTATGAATAGGAATGAAGAAATATCTTTTGTATAAAAAAATGTTTCTAAAATATTTATGTAGTAGTAATTTGATGCGTTTGGAATGTGAATCTAAAAGATTGACATGGACAAAAGTTTACCATGATCTAAAAAATTAGAATATGTAGACAAAAATTTGAATATCAAATCTAAAACATGGATAGTTTTTTATTAAATAAATTCTACCATCATCCAATCAAACAAATGATAAGGATTTATTTATTACAGAGCAAAATAACTAAAATAAACAAAATGTTGAAATTTTAATTAATTAAGAAAACTCATGGTTTAAGAAGACTAGGTTGTAATTTTTCAAAATTCTTAACATTTTTTCTAATTCTAATTAAATCTTATGATGATTAGAAACTCTCTTATAAGTTACTAAAAACAATTAGTAGTCTCATATTCAATTAACTCTTGTTGATCCTTAGATATTATTGAGGAAAGAAATATTAAGTTCAAAGAGATAAGTGATAAATGTAATTACACATACTATTCTTTATGTTTATTGACCTTTCAATATGGTCTAAGTATGATCATGTTAAAATAAGGAGAATTTTTCTCTGCACTCCAATAAGTTCTTACTACATCTCCATAATTTCTCAAAATGGCAAAAAAACTTAATAAAAATAGTAAAAATTTAATTATCACACACCTCTTTCATCTGCATCTCTCTTCGTACGTCTCTTGTTTCACATCTCTCTCATTAGCTTATCTTGCATGACTTTGTTTTTCTTCTCACTGAATCAGTAGTTTTCTCTTCTTCTTGGCGCATTGTTGTTCATCCTTTTGCGTTTGCTTTGTTCTTCGTGGTTCAGCTTTGTGTTTATCTTCTCTCGATATCTTAGCTTTTTTTACAAGTCCGGACACCTTTATCCGAACTTGTAAAAAAATTGCAAATTTGTTTTGACAAGTCCAGATACCCTTGTTCAAACTTGTAAAAAATTTTGCAAATTTTTTTACAAGTCCAGACACCCTTGTCCGGACTGAGTCTGGAAACCCCTATTCAGATTTGTAAAAGTCTCAAATATTCTAGGTAAAAAAAAACTTTAATCCTAGTAAAAAATTTGCAAATTTTTTACTAGGATTAAAGTTTTTTTTTACCTAGAATATTTGAGACTTTTAATTCCTTTATAGAGGTGTAGGGTGAAATTATAGAGGTACAGGGAGAAATTCTCCAAAATAAAAATATCCATTTTCACTTTTCAAAAGCACAAACCTCGCTCATTTTGGTATTTTTTCATATATTTTATGTATAAAGAACTTAACCTACTAAAAACACAAAATTAGATAATTTAACGTTAAAATATAACCAAAGACATAAAACTCAACCTAATACATTGTAAAAAAAAAAACTAATTTAGGGTTTATCAATAAATGTTAAAGAGTTCTATTAAAAAAATGTTAAATTCAATTAATTATATATATTTAGACTAATAAATTCTAATAACAACTATGCATACTTTCCTTCTGAGAAACAATAAAATACATAAATTTTAATAACAATTAATTATACATTCCTTTTTTAAAAAAATTAAATACATTACCATCTTCACATTGAATTATGGTACTTGAGAAACCAATAAACATACAAAGAGTACAAAAATAATGAGAGAATAGAAACCTATTTAAAAATTCTTCTCTAAGTTTTATAATCTCTTTTCAAAATCTTAGAGTCAAGTGTCTCACAACTCTCTCGAAATATAAAATATAAAACTAAACTATGAGAAAAAAAGTTTTTTTAAAAGAATCAGATATCTATTTATAGACTTAGAGCAAATATAAGTACCTTAGATGCACTTTTATATGGGCAAAATAAATTTATAAACACAATGATTATGAATTAGTCTCAAAATTTACTTTAATAAAGCATATCAACATCAAATTATTATATATATATGAGAGGGGATTTACTAACTTCAAGAGTAAATTTAAAAGATTTATTCTGTATTTAACTCTTTATTTTCTTAAAATCTAATTATAAAGATAAGTTATTCATTATCACTGTTAGATTTCAATAAAATGAATTGTGAAAATAGAAAATAATTCTCTTAAATTTACTTTTAAAGTAGGTGGATTTCTTCTATATATACATATATATATATATATATATATATATATATATATATATATATGAAATCTCATCACTTCACTGATTTAATACAATAAAAAATTAAATTTCATGATAAGTTAGATTATTGTTTGTACATGTGATAATATTAATTTTTTTTTCCTTATAAAATTTAAGAGAGTGATAAAAAAATTAAAGATACATGAACATTTTTTTTGTAGGCAAGATACACGAACATTCTATTCATAATTGAGACTGAATATAATTAAGTCTTAACCAAATAACATGTGATGCTAAAATAAAGTATAACAACTAAATGGATTCATTAGCCTCCTACTTAACTGGGAGAAGCACAATTTTAAGCATTCTCAAACTAATTCCTAAAGTTAGAGACAAAATTAAATGACTTGGGAGGTTAAGGGCTAACTATCATATTCTGGTTAGTCCACATGGTACAAAGAGCCAAGGATATTGTGAGGAAAATGCCTATTTTCTTCAAGACCATATTTAATCCTTTCTCTCTTTTGACACCAACAAAGCAAACTTCATTTGACTCATTCCATTTTATTATCTCAGATGATGGACTCATTCTCTTCATGTTGGTAGCAGTACTTCCGCAACATGCCTCATTCCAAATTCCCTCTTCTTCCTTCAAATAAACACAATGCATTGACACAATTGCAAAGACAAATACAATTGCACTTGCTATCGTCTTTGAAGATTTTATGAGCTTCCCCATCAGATAGGCCATAAACTTCCTTAATAAAGACCCTTGATTCTCCATTATCATTAACATTGCCTCGTCAATGTCTACGTAATGATTGTGTGCCATCACTGAATTGAGGTGAACTTGGACGGTTTGTGAAGGAACTATTTGGTGAAAGAATGTTTCAGCTACTTGTCGACTCGAAACAAGCATTCCATGATTGACCTTTATTTCCTCAATCACTTCAAAACTGGGAGAACTTGAATAATCATCCATGTTACCATCTTCTATGAAGTTGTCGTTAAAGTCATCTTCATTGATGAAGCCCAGGAAATCGTTTTCAGTGTCATTGTGTTCCTTTTTGCTATGTTTAGATTCTGATCAACCATCAATTACTAAAAGATTAGAATCGAAGTTTGCATGACCATGATCACTTACCAAAAAAATAATTTATATAAAAAAAAATAGCAAATGAATCATGCTTAATTGGGATTTTCATATATACCTTGCACCGCATTTTCTTCCCTGTTAGTTTGGAAGCTTGAAATATCCTCTATGGGAACAATCTTTTGATCTTCCATCTGTTCGTACAATTGGTCAGATTATCAATCATATAAACTTGATGATCATTAATATATTATCAAATATTGCGATGGATTCAAAGTACATGATCCTATGAAGAAATAAATATTACTAGCTATACCTTTTCTAAATCTTCTCTTGACATCCCAACCCATCTTAAATTCTCTACCATCCTCTCAGCCTTAAATTCTTCATCCACATCTCCGATCTCTATTGTCTTTGTTTTTGTATCTTCGCATGTTTTGTCTGCATGTCTCGTTAAGTTCATTTCATTTAAATGATTGAAATTAGTGCCAACCCTAAAGGTAAAATCATCTTCAAAAGGAGCATAATTATCATTGCCACCCCATTCCTGTGAGTAGCTGGATTGATTTATCAATTCCTGAGAAGCTTGAGCAACTGAAAGAATTTCCTGCAAGATATCTGTTTCAGTTCTGCTTCCTTGTATGGAACCGGAGGCTTGTGTCATTTTCAGCTCTGAGGTTCCAACTTGAGGGAAGTCATCCACCTCCAAAGGAGGCATAGTAAACCTATGCTGCATCCTTGCACACTCTAGTGCTATATCCACCTGCAAAATAATTAAAGCACGTGTAAGAGGAAAGATATATAACATTTAATCAAATTAGCTTACATATATTTTTGTCATATAGTTTCAGATTGTAATTCTTACTTTTTTTTTTTTTTTTGGTTTTTAATATCGTCTCTATATTTAACAAAAATATTGGGGTTTTAGTTTTCTCACAATAACTAAAATTGAATAATATATATATACAGAGAGAGAAAGAGAGAGATAGATAGATATTAATTTTAAAAAATATAGTTAAATTACATCAAACATTTAGTTTGTAGAAAAATGAAAATAGTGTATGTACCTTGGATGGAGGATATGCTATGGCTCCAAAATTGGGAAAAGAAGAAGTTGGAAGACTAAATAATGGGTCATGTGATGAGAAGTGTGACCATTCCTCATGTTCCCTTGTTGTCCATTCATTGATCGTGACAGAAGTCTCATTTCCCATGTTGTGGGGCGAGCAAGTATGATCCACCGACATAAAATAATTTGAGCTATCTAAATCTTCACCCCTTCCTTCATGAGAATACAGTTCAATGCTTGATGATTGATCACTTGTAATCTGGTTGGTATTGGGAACATTAACATAGTGCCCCCCAATTTTTGGAGGAATCACTGTTGTCTTCTTGCACACACGACAAAGAGCATACGCATCCTGAAAATTAAAAAAAGAAGCATATTGTAAAACTTCTATACATATGTGTATATATATATATATATATTGTAAAATTTGACCAGAGTACTCTACAAATCCAGGAGCTTAGTTCACACAATTTATATCGATCATTAATTTACCATTTATACTTGATGCTATATTATATATTATATTAGCGGTTATTGATTGTTTTTATTAATACTTAATAAAAAGGAATTCAACCAATGCATGAATTTATAGCTATATATCTGAAAGGAAATAAAATAAAATGAAAAAACAAAGTTCTATGATTAATTATGAATAAAGAAAATAAAATCGAGGATTGTCTAAATGGAAATGAAATAAGAATGGGTGAAAAAAAAAAAAGAAGAGATGAAGAATATACCTGCAAGCCTGAAGCGGTTTCGCATTCTCTCTCATCAAGACGATATTCATGCATAACCCAATTTGTACGAGAGCCATGGGGTGCTCTTCCTCGATAATAAACTAGGGTTTTCTTCATGCCCACTGCCCGAGCTTGTGAATTTACTTTTCTATCCTTCCCTGTGGCTTTCCAATACCCACATTTGGTTGCACGGTTTGTTCTTGATCCATTTGGGTACTTCCTATCTCGAGGGCTGAAGAAATACCACTCCAAATCCTTTCCTGGTAACAATGATTTTCCTGAAATGTTTAAAAAATGGTTATATATTCAAAATTAATTCCAATATTTTCACAAACACGTGAAGTAAACTATCATATATATTCTACCAAAAGTAGCAAGTTTTTTGTTTTTCCCTTTATTTCATAGTTTTCACGTCAAATTCATAAGGTGATAAAGCAAAGGGCGATGGGAGAATAAGAAACGCAAAGTATATTGCATGGGAGTCGTGTATAAATTAAATGTATTAATATATATCTTGTACAATGTAATCCTTTTCTTTAGCTTGCGCTTTTTGACTTGGGAATCTACTATTGTCTCATTACTAATCTGACGGTCACAATTGGAACCCTAAAGGTAAAGGGACCCAATTCTTAAGTACAGTCCTTTCCACCATATATCACATTAGATATTTTATGATAAAGCAGGAAAATATACTTGACCAAGAAAGCAAGTATGTGTTTCATCATCACTAAATAAAGATCGCAAGTAAATCGAGTCTAAAGCGCGTGCTAACTTTTTTAAGATATAGTATTTTGGATTCATTAAGTTGTACGAAACTATTAAGGAGAGAAGAAGTAGTGATTTTACAAATAAGCAGAAAAAGAAAAAAAAACAATTGAGCTAAGCTTTTATCAAAACTTCTCTGCATGATGTTAAAATTTGTACGTCTTCATGGGATTTCCTTCTCGTCAATGCTCAAGACTAAAGTCAACAAATTAATTTTACACAAAGATTATCTGGTGCTGGTACGTTGGAATAAGATCGATTTTAAAATCAACTACAATTTAGACAAAGCCATGCAACCTTTCGTAAATTTTCAATCTTTAATTTTTCCTACAAAAATATTAGTACGAGATGCATATCCATGCACGCATATACAATTAAAATATGTTATGTGCATGCATAGGTAATTAAATTAAGCATCTAATAATTAATTAATTAATCACCTGGCAAGTCCCATGGTTCACACTTGTAGAGATCAACTTCAGGTATGATCTCCAACTCAATCTTTCGACCATTGATCTTTCTTTTAAGGTAATATGCAACAAGTTCTTCGTCAGTAGGGTGAAACCTGAAACCGGGAGGCAAAACAGGTGCCATATGTGTGTGCATATATAGATACTTAATTTGGACCTCCTTCTTCCTCTTATCTATCTGAACAGCTTGGAAATAGAGAGCATATACGTACATACCAATCAGTGCACAAAAGCCTTAACTCCAAGTGATGATCACCAAATTATACAAATCAAAACCTTGTCATGCATATAAAATTATTCCAATGAAAAAATAAAATTAGCAAATTAAAACAATTAGCTTAAACTCTTTTTTTATATATATACATATGTGGCAAGTATATGTAGTTCTAGTAGAGAGGGGGAGAAAGAGCAAAAACCTTATAGGGAAGAAGAAGATCCAAAGGCAGAAAATGGTGGGAGAGACAAACACAAGGACGAGATGAGAGGCAAAGAGGAGAAGGGGTACTGGAATGTGGGGCTTGCTTGGGGTTTTGATAAAGAGGACAAAAAGAGAAGAGAGAGAAGATTGGGAGGAAAAAAAAAAGTTGTACTGTGTCACCCCTTGATCTCTTTTTCTTTTTAAGTACTTTTTATTTGTTTTTCTAATCAAATGGATGCATCGATTCCTGTTATCTTTCCTATCAAGATTGAATGAATGCCACTTTACTAATTAATTAATCCATGGGCAGCAGATATATAGATTAATTAATTTATATTATAGTATATGTTATAAATTTATAATTCTCTTCTCTACTGCGCCCATTGATCCTATGCTTCTTGGTTGTTCTTTCTAGGATTCTGGGCCCTATAGCTAGCTATTATTCCAAAGAAGGATCTTACAGTAACCGACATTAACGTGACGAGCTCTAAATTAAATCTTTATAAACCTACTATTGCGGCTGTACATAACTGAACAAACGACCTTTTCACATTTGTTGCCAATACTTCTCTAATTTATTTAATCGCCCATCTCTTTTTTTTTTCGTTCACTTGGACGATTGGTTATTAATTAGTGAAAACCTTGACTTGAAGCTTTCAAGCTTCATTTGGTTGTTTACATTCGAATCATAGTATATTTCTGATGAAAAAATAATTTACTCTTACATGTTATATTAACTACAAAAAACGCGTATATGTTATTTTACACTAGTTTATATATGAAACGTCCATAAGAAAAGGAGGATGCTGAGGAAGAAGGCTTCAGTGAAGAGGAAAATACAGAATTACAAGATTTCAAGGCTCTTTTGTATATGAGTGACATTGATCCTATAACAGGTGAAAGAATAGTGTAGGGAATAGCTAGGGATGACGTTGTGTGACTAAAGCAGCAGCAAGGTAAAAGTGATTCATGAAGGAATTGTTAGTGTGAGGCACTTGTTGTACATATAATTGCTAGTCAGTGCAGTAATAGGTAATAGTGTCAGCAATTGTAATGGTTGCTCTTATAGATTATGCATATATGTTTTGTTAGTATGGTGTGATCTATTAGGAAGGTCTTACTAGGAGGTCTCTTTTTTGTGTATGTTGTTTTCGGTGATGGTTCTAGTTTTCCAATTTGGATGTATTCATGTTAATTTCCTGTTTCTGTAATACCAATGGCAGTGGCACGTCTTATGACATAGTAATAGTACCAGTTGTTTATTCATAAAAAGATATTTTTGTTGGTGGAAAAAAAAAACATAATTACATTTCTTATATTAATTCGACATTAAATAGAACGATATTGATCATCGATTCCTTCCGTAAATGATCAGCTTTTATATATTATGAAAAGCAAAAAAAAAATAATATATATATATATATATATATATATAAAAGTAAATGTTAATCATTAGTTTTCATTGCCTACTTTTTTTTTCTTTCTTTTTCTCTTCCAGTGATTTTTTTTACCATTAGATCAATTTTTAACTCTATGAAAACAATAATTTTTATTTTTATCATTTATTTTTCTTAATTTTGTAATCTAATAATTAAAGATAAATTACTCATTAAAACTTTAACATTAAGAAAATATATAAGATAAAAATGAAAAATAGTTCTTTCAAAATTGTTCATTAAATTAAGTAAATAGTAGAAATAATTTTAAGTTACGTACTGAGACGTTGGAAGAAGAGAAAATTTTCATACGGCGATTCATAATTAATTTACGAGAATTACATCCCTTGGTTCTTGAAAATGTTAAAATATATGCTTGATTGGAATTAATATGGTTTTTGGAAATTAAAGATCTCTTTGTTTTATTACAATATAGTTTTTTCTAAGTAAGATATTTTTACAAAAATATTTTTTATTTCATTAAATATACTTTTTACTAATTAATTTATGAAAATTGGATAGACTTGACTCATTCTTTATAACTTTCACTTTTTGTCGTTTGGACTGAGTTAGTTGCTTATCAACACAAAATTTATCCATTTTACTTTTTTTAAATTTAAATTTAATTATATGAAGTTAAAGAAAATATAAAAATTAAAGTAATATTAAGACAAGCTAAGTCTAATTGAATTTAGATCTATTGTTCTTAAGCCAATGACCCTACTTGTTTATGTCATATTTGTTGAATTAATCCATATCAATAAAATTCTATTAAGATTTTTTTTTTTTTAGCAATTCTATTTAGACCATATTTTTAAAGTTTAACCCGATAGGCTAATGTACTAATATGGCCCAACTTATTAGTGAAGCAAAATGGATCGGTCTAACATATATTCTGTATGGATTTTACTTTTTTGTGGTATGTGTTATCATAATTATTTGTTGGACTAATAATTTATCCAACTTGGTTCAGTTGTATTTAGGCCACTTTTTGTTAGGCTCAATACTAACGATTTAATTTACGAGTATAACTTATTTTTACAAATTTAGCTCTAGATGTCGGATAGAACATTATAAGAATAAAAATATTAACAAAATTCATATTTATGACATAAATCTTTTGTAAAACATTCTAGGTATCCTCTCACAGGAATGTTTCGTAGAAAAATGATATAAAAATATTTATGACAGAATTTTGTGAAATACATTTTTTTTCAGAATTATGCATGAAACATGGAAACTAAAGTTTCTCAACTTAATTAAGGATCCCAAAAAATAAAAAACTCCTCCCTTATCAAACATACCTTAAGCGGTCTTTTATAATATTTTTTAAAGGGTGGAAGCTTTTTTCCTTTTAATATATATCGGACAATATTTCGGTTTGCAACTTTTGCAAACAAAAGTTGAAGGTTAAGTATTAAGTATAATTAACGATAGACCAAACTTCCAAGAATTTTAAAGATAATAAGATAACTTTATGTTAAAAAACACAGTAGAAATATATTAAAAATTAACGGGGTATATTAATATTATCTTTTGAGTGAATCACTAACTTATTCCCTCCATTAGCTGACACCATCTAATTTGTTAGAAAGACTAATTACATGAGTAATATCTAATTATTAGGAATACATGTGGTTTTGATGCCACATAGATGAAAATGTCACATATATGAACCATGGTTAGATGAATGAAATTATGCTCATGGTGCTTCTAAATTGGCTCGTACTTATTTTTATCTTATGAATTAATTAATAATTGAACTAAAATACTAAGTACAATAAAAAATATTATTTGTAGATTTTTAGAATATTTTTTATGAATCCCTAGTGACGTGTAAGATTGGAATATTTTATAATTTTATGATAGAACTCATTTGAATTAATTATATCACAATGAACACTTGTTTTAGATAAATAATTTATCATTGAGGAAACATAATCATTCTACCACAGTAAAAGACTCATATCCTCCTATAATGGTATTTTTTGGGAAGAACAATTGTCATGCCTAAGAATGATTTCCACTAAAGTTGCTCTATAGCCATCTCCAAACTTTAGTGAAATTTTCTATACATGAATTGTTTTAAATACAATATATCACATTAAAAACTATTTATTAGAGACCAATTTACATAACAACATGGATTTCTTCAAAACAAGAAGATATCTTCTACAAGTTATGATTTCTTAAAATAAAAAGTTATTTTTTTAACAAACAATTAATTATATTAATGACTTTATTTTAAACTTAAATAATAAAAAATAAAGAAAAATAAATAAATATATGAGTTTTCATGAGTGTGTTAAAACTATCGTCACAAAAAATTATCTAATATTCTCCTCTAAAATATGAAAGTGAATGTCTTAATCTTTTACCATGCTCTAACTTATTTATTTAGAAACAAAAATAATTAAAATTTTTCATTAGTATATATTTAAAGGCATAATGAAATTTTGTAACCTAATGAACTCTCAGAACTCAACTCACAAACTATTCACAGGAAAAAAAAACATTTGTTTTTATTTTACTTCTTTTAATTTTCAAAACCTTTATACATAGAAATAATTTTTGTTTGTGCGCAAATTTCCTAAAGTGTGTTTAAATGAAGAATTGTAAGAAGGTAATTCATTTCATTTTGAAATTTCAAATATTTTGTGATGAAATATTGTGTTTGGATGAGGAATTTTAAAAGCATTTAAAATTCTAGACATTTTAGAAAGTATTTTCATTAGTTAAAATTGTAAAATTTCAAACTCCTTAAAAAAAAAGTAAGAATTTAAAATTCTTTAAATCTAGTTTTCTTTTACTAAAATCAACTGAAGTTATTTTTTATTTGACATTGGTTAGGAGTGACAAAACGGGGTGGGTCAAGCGGGCTAACCGACCAACCCACCCTTATTTTTACAGGCCAGACTAGTGTATTTAGTCTGCCCACCCATTTTGGCATGTCACGCCTAACTTTTCAATTTGACGAGCCAAAAACAAAGTGGATAACCAGTCAACCATCAATATTATATTTATATTTTAGAACTATAATATTTATATAAATTAATAAAATAATTATAATAATTAAAATATAAAATAAATTAGTAAGTAGA
Source organism: Psophocarpus tetragonolobus (assembly GCA_037954015.1). Taxonomy (NCBI): domain Eukaryota; kingdom Viridiplantae; phylum Streptophyta; class Magnoliopsida; order Fabales; family Fabaceae; genus Psophocarpus; species Psophocarpus tetragonolobus. The sequence continues at coordinate 36,628,794 of CM075695.1, forward strand.
ATTTATAAAATGGATTTGCTAAGAAAATAAAATAAACCTTGTCATAAATTTATTTGTCATTTATTTATTTAAAAGCATAATATTTTCAAAAAAGTAAAACCAATTATGTAAGGTTTACTTTTGTGATTTTTCTATTTATTTTTGTAAAAGCATGACTTTTTTGAAAAACTCAAAATTATTTTTAAATAAAATTTTATATTATTTTTTAAAAAGAACGTTTTTTTTTCAAAATATTGTTTAGTAAAATAAATTTTTATTTTTAGTAGGAATTGAAATACTCTATCTAAACAAGAAATTAAAATTCAATAAGTTTGAATTACCTTATCCAAACAAAACATTTGAAAAATGAATTCATTTGAATTGAAAGAATTTCAAAATCAATGTATTTCAAATTTCTTGTATTTGTAAAATTCTCTATCCAAGTACAGTGTAAGGTGCCGCCAATTTAATGCATTTATGCATCAATCAATGGAATCTTATTGATGAGATTAAACAATTGTTTTTATTCCCGCATAAATGTAGAGCTACAAATATCCTTCAAGATAACGCAACTATCCTTTGGAATGTACTAAATTGTTATACTTCAAAATGTTAAAGTTGATTCTTTAACTAGAGAGTGAGTACCTACAAAATCACTTTAATACTCAAGGTAAAAAAAAAATAGTCCAAAATAATAATGACATGAATTAATTCGAGTAAAAAAATGTAGTTAAACACTATTAATTATCCTTATTTATAAGAGTTTAATTGATATACACTTATAATGACATTATTAATTACTCTTAAGTCATGCTAAATTTTTTGACTTTATTTATTACTACTTTATCTATTTTAAAAGTCAGCTAAATGAAAAATCATGATTGAATGTCAGTGTAAAAATATTTTACATTGATAGTGTATACTAGTTAAACTCTATTTATAAATATATGAAATTGACTTATGTTTTTTGGATTTTTAATTAAGAATAATCAATATGTAATTTTCCCTTTCTAGATTATTATAACCTTAATTTTGCTAAATTATATGTATTTAAATAATTTATTTGTCTTGAAAAGTATGTTATATTAATAAATTAATTTATTATATCTATTTTTTAGTTTTATAAACAAATATTAATAATTAGTATTAATGAGAGAATTCTCACTCATTAATTATATGCATGTTGTAGTGTTGAAGTTTTAGTTTTAGCATTTAAGCACGAGTTTATCAAAAATAGATTCTCTTTTTTTTTATCTATTTCTTTCATTTCTTATATTTTGAAAAAGTTAATTAAATATAAGTTATATAACTTTTTATAATGTATAATTTATTTATTGAAAAGTTTAGTAATGAAAAAAAAATAAAGAATGATCTTCTCCATTTTTTCTCTCTCTATTTCCATCTTTTATTAAAGTTTTTAATAAATAAATATTATATTTAATAAAAATTATATTATTTATTAAGACAAAATTAATTAAGTGTAAAGTGGGACCCATGTGGGGCCAGCTTTGCCACGTGAACCAATATGTTAGTAGGAGAATTCTCTCTCTCATGTGTGGTTTCCCCTTTCATGAATCCATCTTTTGGTTTTTTTCTACTTTATGAGTTTATGCTTCCTTTCGCTTTGTCTTCCTAGCTAGTCTCCTCATTCCTCATCCGATGTACACCAGGTTACTTTTAATTCATTTTTCCACTCTCTACCTATCTCTACATTATATATATAAAAAAATGCTATATGATATTCAATCACTAATTGTAGGCGTAAAATAGTATAAAACATAGGAGTGAAGTGCCAAGTACATAATTAATAAAACTCTTATGAACATAGTCTTCAATAATAAAAGTAAAACTACCTTGAAATTGTTATTTATTCATTAACAATTTCAAGGTAGATTCTTCAGACATGAAGAGGACTTGGTTGTGAAAAAAATAAAATAATATATATATATATATATATATATATATATAAAAGAATGATATTTTTGGTTAAATTGAATATAAAAGCATATTCAAATTAATTTATGTGAATACTACTAAATTAAACCAAATTTATATTCGGCCACTAACAAGTTTTAACTTGAGCTTTAGCCTTTAATTGCCGAGAGTTGTAAAAGAATTTAATTTTAGAAAAGCATTTGGGCTTCCAAAACACAACCAATTTAGGAGACTCAATGCAAAACTATGAAACACACTCAAACCAAATTTAGTGTAATGAAATTTCTATAATCTATCCAATTTGAAATATACAAAATGATGAAAAAACAGAACCAGTATAAATGGATTGAAATTTCTTCGTGCAAACTAGGCAATCATTAATGGTTTGTAATTTATATATGTGATCTGATCACAAAAGGTACGTCGGTCGGTGTATTATCCCACAACGAGAAAGCAATACCCATTTGAACGCACTTATATTGCTTAATTGGGTTGTTTGGCTTCTTCTTTTTCTTACAAATATTCTTCATGCCAAAATATTAATTAAGTTTAATTGGTGTCGTATTAATTATACTATTTACTTCCATATTAGTTATTCTTTAAAAAAAACCTATACATATATGCAAAGTATATTGCTGCCGAAAGGAAACAATCATGCATATCTTTTTCAGCTTCAAATCTGACATTCTGAAAGCTGAAAAATACCTACTCATGCTGAGGGGTCACATGGATCAAAAAGCTTCGAGTGCAAAATAAGACTAGAGTAATAATTGTATAATTTGATTTGTGTGATTTAAGAAAATTTGAGAAATAATAATTAATTCTTTGATAACAGTTTTATAAAATTATTTTTAATATTTTAATATTAAAAATTAAAAAATTTGTCTTTGTAATGTTTTTTAAAAATAATCTAGTTTTTTAATTTTAAAAACTAAAAAACAGAAAGTAGTTTTATTTTTCAGTTTTATATTTTGTTTTAAAAATTCAAAATACAATCAGAATATGTTATCTTTTACTTTTTATTAATAAAATTTTAATAAACATGAACAAATTTTTTCATTTTTATATCTTCAAAACAGTTTTTAAATAACATTTATTAAACAAGTTTTTTTTTTCTTTCCAAATTTTTTTTTAAAAACTATTCTTAAAAACTCTTTTTAAAAACTAAAAAACAAAATCAAAAGATCTAATCTCTTACCCAATTAAGCATATGGAAAAGATTTTCCATTATTTCAAATGTTTGTCTCTCAAACTTTGGAAGAATATATATGTGATTATTTTCTATAGCTCATTTAATTGAAATCTCATTTTTATTGTACATGTTTATAGGCATAGTTTACAGAGGCAATTATATTTGAGTTTGGTGATTACAAAGTTTGTTTTTCTAACATTTAACGTATATATCTAGGATTCAAAATTAAAACTACTAAAATTCTATTTTTATCATTTGATCTAAGCCTAAAAATATTGGTGAAATATATATTATTATATTCACTAACATTCAATTGGCGAAAGAAAACAAGATAAAAATGAATTTCTTTCAATCTTTTAAAAAAAAAATAGTACGGCTAACAACATATTTTTTAAAGCATTTTTTCTAATACATGTTTATATTGATTATAATTTATTTAAAACTTTAAATAAGGAGAGATGATTATTTATTGATAAATGAAATCTAAATTTTAATAATTATTAATTAATTATGGAAATGTGTACGTTATAAAGTATATTGTTAGTAATTTTTTTAAAATCACTTTTTGTCAATTTTTTGCACCAACTTTTAGAAACCATCAATTAGTAACTTGCAAAACTATCCATTTATTAAACTTGGTTTAACTCATTGAAAATCAAATATTCACTTTGGCTTTTAAATTACTCATACAAAAAAAACAAAAAACAAAAAAACATTTTGTAGTTAACAAACTTTTTTGTTTGAAAAGAACTTAAATTAAAATATTGAAATTGTAAATTTAGTTTCTCTCATTTTATTATCAACACCTTCCATTTTTAAGAAAACACTGTCTCTATATCAAGTAACAAGCAATATTAAGAACAACGATAACATAATTAACTTCCCCTTATATATTTTAATTCCATAAGTATAGTAGTTAGGCACATTGGAATTGCGATTAAGTTGATGAGTAAACTAGTAGAGAAGATTTAAATATATAGTTATATCGAGTGATAAGTTTAGATCTCCTACCAAAGAGAAGTAGCAGCATAGTAGAGCAAGGAATTTTGATTTCTAGCTAAAACCCCTGATATTAAAAATCTTCCCAACCTTTATTTTCGAGGCATAATAATTAGGTAAGAATACATTACATAACAATTATACATGCTAAAATAGTTTATCGCTTAGCATACCGTGTAGTTGAAAACCAAACTCAAAGGTGGCTGGTATTTCTTATTTTCCTTATTTTAATTTAAGCCTTATCTAAGAGTAGACAAAAAAACTAAAACACAATTCCAATACAGTGAAAAAAAAAATAAACAAGTACCATTCCCGGTCATGAGTTATGAGCATATCAAGCATGCTTGATTTCATTCATTAATCAAGTCCTGACATCTTCCTGAAATAAAGGACAAACTGGTAGACTTTCTCTGGGTCAGGCAGAACTTTGGCAACAGATTCCCTTTGCAAACATTTCTTAATCCAAGCTGAGATTTTTGGTGCATGGTCTTCAACTTTGAAGGCTCCAAGCTTCTCATAAGCCAAAAACCAGGCTGAATGAGGAATGGCTATAATGTCCACATATCCAAAGGCATCACCACCAAAATAGTCCTTGTCCCCTAAAGCTTCCTCAAGATGCTTTAAAACTTCAATGAAGTCCCTAGTGGCCACTTCTCGCTCTTCTCCATTGCTTGCCCAGATATTCCTCCCAGCTTCAAATACCTTCCAAGTATAAAAGTAACCACCCATTAAAAATTATTAACAGTCTGGGACCACCATGATCCTAACTAATCTTTACATAACAAGTAAAAGAATATTATTAAATTACACATGATTTTACTTTTTTTATTTTCTCACTCTACTTTTTTTTATATATCTGAAAACATTACATAGTAGCTGTCCATATGTATTACATTAAACTTAAATTACTCTCTAGAAATATTTATCACACCAATCATGGGATTCAGATTTTTTTAAACGGTAAAACTAGTTGATAATCAATCGTGGAAAGATCGATTTTATGAAATACTATAGCAATACAAATAACAAACAACATGTAATGTTATATTGATAACCCTTTACTGTCCAAGTATACTATAATTTCAAAGGATCCAAATCCACAAAGCACGCCATCTTAAATGAAAGATATTGAGCATAAATAAAAATATGCAGAAATTTCTACAAAAAATAAGGGGAGAAAGTTCTTATATATGAAAAAATAGTACTCCGGGTTAAAATATAAGAAAACAAATTTGGTACACGATACTTTTAGCCATTAAGAATGAGACAGCTAACCTTTTTGTCAATGTAATCAGCCCAGAATCTGGCTTGTGCACGATCATAAACAATAGCTGGAAGCAGTGGGTTGGAAGGCCAAGCTTCATCAATATAGCTAACTATGATAGCAGACTCAGCGAGAGGTCTGTCATTGTGCAAGAGCACAGGAACTTTTTGATGAATAGGATTTGACTTCAGGAGGAGTTCACTCTTGCCCCCAAACAAATCGTGCTCTTCTCTGTCTACATGTTTCACCCCCTTCTCTTCCAAAGCAATTTTCACTCTTGCACAAAATGGGCTAGCCCAAAAGTCCAAAACCTCAACCTTGTCACCCTTTGACATATTTCCTCTTTTGCTTGTAATCCGTTTTGAGGTGACAAGAAAATATGAGGGAAGTTGAAATTTATAGTGAACAATTTAATTAGATGAAATCTTCGGAATTTACGCCGTGCCTAGAATGCTGTTAGCTTAGTACCTCACAGTGTTACTACATTGTGCATTCTAGTAAGTGTCAATTTTCTGTGTTTTGGTTTTAACAGCCTCTTAGTGTGAGATGTGACGGAAGTTTGGCATGGGGTGCCAAAGGATGTAGTATCAAATGGCCGGCTGAATGATTTAGAATGAATAGGCCTATGCTAATTTTATTTTATTTTCGGATACGTCTCTGCTATTACACCATCAAATTACAGCCCACCCACAATGACGGTGTTAAATTAAACAGCATAAACGCTATCTTGGGCACATCAAATTCATTCAATAATAAAAATGTCTTAGAAGAGTGATAGTTTTCATTGCTCTATCCATTATTAATTTATCAGCATTTAAAATATAGGCATATTTTAGAACAATTAGGCAAACCAATTTTTTTGTGCAAACAGCTTTTCAGCCAACTCACTGACGGAATCGAAAATTCAGAACTGAAACAAAACCAATTTTGCAGGAAAACGGTACCCTTGATTGGACTTAAAAAACACTCTGTCAACATTTATTACATTTCGTAGTCGAAAACAGCAACTGTATCATGAAATGAATATGATATGAAACCGTTCTGTACATTTATGTACAAAAGAATTGTACCCTTCTGATTTTTCCAGTAAATGTATGCCCAACATAACTAAATTTATCTCTATTGCACAGAATTGGCCTTTGAAACTTTTAAGCAAACACACATATGAAGAAAATACTCAGGATTCATCAAGTTGTTAACCACCCAAGAAAAAGGTATGTCTAAAATTGGTTCTATCCCTTGAATGCGTACAAATTTGATTTCAGCAATCTCAAGTGTGTTGCAAGACGACCCAAGATCAGATGAACTTTCTCCCTCTTCTGCACTTCGGTTTATGGTTGCATCCCCTTCACTTGCAAAGTAATTTTCTGGAAAAAACTCGGGCAATATTCTTTTAACTGCATCGTTTAAGGTAAAATGTTTACCTGCACACAACAGATAAATAAAAGACAAATATATCAGTTAAATTGTAGGAAAATAAAGATGATGCTGAGAATAAAATAATTTTCTATTAATTGTAAGCAACTTAACCAGAGACAAAAGGGATACCAAAGGAAGCACAGACACTTCTAAATAGTAGTCATATCCCCCATAGACACACATTAAGATTTAAGACACTTGGCCTTTTACAAATTTTTACTTATATATTTCGAACTTTTATACCACTACAGATGAAAGTATCACAATAATTAGATAAATAATAATAGCATTTTATTTATGTCAAAAATTATTCATGTTAACTTTATCATCTTTCATGGGGTCACGTGGTCATTTTGCTTATATTTGTTATTCAATTCAACTGTGTATCATGACCACATAGGTATAATTGTCCTTTTTGTTTTATGCTCTTTTGCACCACTATTTTTTCATCTACAAATGAAAATTTACCACATTATTATTAGAAGAGCCAAAAATCTCACAAGTTAAACAAAAAGAATATATTCTCTTACAAGATTACATGAGAAGGAGAAGGCAAAGAGAAGAAAATAAAACTCAAAATAAACAGTGCTCTTTGATTACCAATTCAAGCCACCCCCTAATAACAACCTAGTTGCAGATGAAGTAATGGAAGACACTTTTTTTTTTTATTCAATTTAAATCAAGCTGCTGCAAACATAACATACATCCCCACAAACTCTACCTTTATTTACTACCAAAATAGTTCGTGATCTATTAAAATACGACAATTATTTAGTTGAAAAGTACCTGTCGTGGTCACTGGATTATTAGGGGAAATAAAACTCCAAAGTGTATGACACTTGTATGCAGTGCTACAGGCTACATTATGGAAACATAAAACGAGCTTGCATTTTATAAATGTTTGATCATTTTGAAAATACATTATGAATAATTACAAGCATTGGCTCTAAATTTGTGGATTTGGAGATGTATGCATTGTTTGGTTTAGGAAATAAAGATAAAGAAAAGAAAGCAAGAGAAAAAATTCTCGAAGAAAAGAAAATGAGAAGATTGCTTAGCCAATTCTGTTTGAGAATTTTTTTTTTTTTTTGTTTCCTAAAAATAATTTTCATTTTCAATTTGTTGTAAGAAAAAATAAAAATATTTTATTTAATAAATTTTAAGAAAAAAAACTCAACATTTTGTATATTTTTTTGTTATAACTACAACATAGTTGTTTTTATGTGCTTTTAATTTTTCAAAATGCTAAAAAAAAATTTTTGTTTTCCATTTTCATCTGATTTTTTGAAAAGCTTTATAATCTGTAACTAAGCATACTTTCATTATTTTCTGTAAAAATAAAAATAAAAAACGCTCAACAAACAGGTTGTTTGGTTGAATAGAAAAAGAATAAATTATAATTTTGTTTGGCATAAGTGGAATTTTCACTTTTTATTCTTTTTAGCCTTCACCCCAAATTTGAGAGAAACCATTTTAATGTGGGACCCACAATATTTTTCTTTTATCTCTTGTTTTCATGCATATACCAAAGGCGGGAAAGTACTTTGAAATATGTGCAATCTTTCATTTCCTTTCTCTCTTTTTTCCCAACCAAACAATTTGGTATTGTCAGAAGAGCTAGGGATTCTGATTAGCAGAGGAAAATTGCGTATGTAGTTAAAGTCCGTCCGACAATTGCAATTTCGTATTCATACAAATTGCAATTAAGTTTCTAAAAAAGTTTCTTTCATATTTACCAATGAGATATCAAATGAAAAACTCATGATATTTATAGGGGTTAAATGGGTAAGAAAAAATGACACTTAATGGAAAAACAAATGAATTATATAGCAAAGAAAATGAGATGATGACCAAGATTTTATAAATAAGGTACTAAGTCAACAAATAGTGAAAGTGTGCCACTTAGATTGACTATAAGTTTGTGTAAGCTGTAAAATTAGTGATTTATTTATAAGTGATTTTAATAAAAGCAGAGATTTTTTATATTTGGATACAATTATAAAAGACGTTTTCTAATTAAAGAAACCTCTAGGTTCTCTAGATTTCAATTTCTGGGTAAGCTTAGATTACTTTGAGAAGCTGAAGCTACTACAAATAGCTTATCAAAATAAATTGTTTTCAACTTTCTTTTAGCTTGTGCTTTTTTAAAACAGTTCATCCAAACAACTAAAAAGTTGCAATATTGCTTATTATGTTTAAATAAGTTTTTCTTTTTCTTAAAAAAAGTTTAAACACACTCACTATATATCTTCTGTTAACTGTTATGTAGAACAGAAAAAGGACAATTATACTTATGTGGTCATGATACAGTCGAATTCAATCAAAATAGAAAGCACAAAACAATGTGAACGGCGATGTGGTATAAGCACAATAACCCCACAACCCCATAAAAAAATGACTTGCATAAATCACTAAGGCTAAATGGCCCAAAAAGCCTATCAAGAGACTAAAACCTTCAAGTAGTCCGGGTAAAAAGTTATTATGGATGAATCATATAATCCTACAACTACAATTTCATTAACTAATATGGCTAATATATGAATTGAAAACACAATTAAGGTGCCTGAAAATTATATATGGGTTAATATATGCCATAAAGTGAAAAGTATCATATATATCAAATTTCAAGTATTCTTTTACCATATTATAAACAAGGAACTACTGTTAAATTAACTTTAATTTTCTATTTTCTTGATTTCTTCTCTTACAAGTACAGAAGTACTTATTGAAAAGTTCATCTAAACAGACCAAAGTTCATTTATGTTTGAGTTTTTGCCTTTGTGGCACTATTGTTAGATTGTCCTTAGTTATTACTATTTTTTTCTTAAAAAGAAAAAGTTATTATTATGTGTATCGATCTAGATATAAAATACTAAGTACTTTTATAATGTGTAAAACTCTAGATATAAAATACCAAGTCCTTTTATTTAGTTTCTATGTGATTATCATTCTTTTTCTAACAAGAATTTCTTTCCCCATTGCCCACCACTCCATCATTCATAAAACTATTGATGATATTTGGCCTGACACCATTGCCCATCATACACCATTGCAGACATAGTGACTATTCACTTTACTGTGTACAACTTCCCATACAAAAAATGTCATGGAAGATAACCAATCTAAAAGTTACAGAGTATGACTTACCATTTTCCGTGTGAATCTCAACAGGTCGATTAATATATGAGACTCTGTCCCAATTATCAATTTGTGGAGCATCTTCAAAATCATCAAACTCCTCAGTCACAGTCCACAGATATAAACGAACAGGAACCCTAACTAACAAAAAGATAGTAGATATTAACCACAGAATAGACATGGTATTAATGAAAAAAGTGCTACATGATGCTGAATCAAGTCACCAATGTCAAAACTCAAAAGTACACCCAAATTGAATTTCTATCTACAAAGGAGAAAAAAAATTGTACGGTGAGCAATGCATTTAAACCCAAATTTGAACCATTTAAAAATTGCCCAGTTTTGGTGAATGTAAACAAGGGAAAATAAAAAAGAAGAAAAACAACCCGTCACAGTATTTAAAGTCTACCAACTAGGTAAGTTGTAAGTTTAAGTTTTAATACATCAAAAGACTGTAAACAACTTACAAACAGGCAATATGACTAGCAGAGCTATTCTGTGACAAGCTTAGATGCATATGCATTTATCTAAAGGTCAACATCAAAGGAATTTTAAGTTAAACAACTCTAAGACTAGATGTTGGTCTAACGGTTTAAGGTCCCACAATATATTAAGAATTCCTTCAGTGACTACTTCTAAAAAAGTAAAATTGAATTAGTCCCATCATCCCATAGCTCTAAGCCTTTACACAAGATCCGAAACACCATACAGAAATCATTTCTAAAAGGGACAGCTGAGAGCCCACAAGTCATTAAGAAATAAGTATCAGTTTAATGCATTTGCATATGTCTGGCAGTTCCATAAGGACTAAGGAGGAAAAAGGCTCCATGCCTGTGCTAAGAATTTAGAATTTACAGCTAATAAGAATTATCTTTATGGATAAAAAGAAAATATATTATTAAAAAGTAAGGATGGGGAGGACATGAAATGACCTATAAAAGAAGAGGAAAACAACAGCAAGCCAAATTGACACAAACAAACAAGTTCATATTGCTCACCAGTCTTCACTTGTCCACCAGCATCAGTATCCCCTGTACTTTGTGGAGATTTGGTTGAGACTAAACTGATATTTTCCATATAATCATCTTCAAAAGTGCCAAGCTTAAGCTTAGATGACACCTGCCGATAAGATTCCAAATTACCTGCAGTGCAAGTGGGTATTGATACAAGTCCAAGATAAGAGAGCAAAAAAACAAATTATCCATAAATTTTCAATGGCAGAAGTAACCCTTATTTCTTTCTGGATTTTATTGTTGAATTAGATTGACTATCTTATCTTTTTATGGATCTTAGGGTCAAATAGTATTCATTCAAATTTCAGATTGGTTATATATTGTGTAATTTGTGTTGGATCATGTATGTGCAACTGTGTTTTGAATTATTTTTTTTGCAAATACAGATGGACAAATTATTTGGTTAAGGCAAAAAATTGTTTCTATTATGGGAAAGGTCCTGTATGTCTCTCCTGAAGACCGTTGGAGGAAAAAAAAACCTTACATGTTTAATCTTTATGACTTTGTGTGTCCATAAAGATAGGATATGTTTGATTTGCTTAAAAATAAAGGGCAGAACAGCACAAAAAACACTTGTCCCTCCCATGCTTTATTTAATAAATAGTAAAGGAATAGTACCAAAGAAAGGATAAAGTACTGGACAGAATGTAAAATTTTTGCTACTCATTAAACCATGGGGCAGCTTAGTCTCATAGTACAAGATTATAAAAGATTTAAACATCAAAATTATCCCTTTTCTCCTCTATTTTTGTAACCCCCTCTCACAGCAATAAGTGCACCATACATAACACCAGCACAACTACACTCCTAGATGTCAGGTTTAACTCAATCCCAAAAGCATGTGATAAATGCACCATACATAACACCAGCATAACAGCACTCTTAAAATATGGATTTCAAACCTAACTCAACTTCAAAAGTTAGCTCATAGAGTGAGGATTACACCCCCAATGATATCCTATATTTTGGTACCACTCTCTAGGCAATATAGGACTTGGGTTTTTGCAAAACACCCTATCACATCCAGCACTATTGAACTTAGTGCGTGAATAATAGATTTTGGGATTTGTGCCTAACTTAACCCTAAACGCTAGCTTATACGGGGAGGGTGGTCTGCCACTTATATAGTGTATTTTCACACTATCTTTGGTCAATAATGAATAATGATCATGAGCTTTTCTCAGTATGAAGTTATGCACAAAAGATATAACAAGATTCAAAAAATCAACATCCCTTACTCATTTTTCCAGTGGTTATTATCAAAATAATAACTATATCAACATTTGTTATAATATTAAGAGTATATTAAACTCAAACCAGAATGTATTAAATTATTATGTGTGTATGTAATAAATTTATTATATAAGAGAAAAATAGAACATGAAAAATAATTAAATGATAAGCATTAAAATGATTAAAAATACTAAAATTTTATCTTCTGCCTCATAATTCAAAACAAACATTATATAGCACAAAAGAGTATTATATCACAATGTTCTTTCTATTATATATATGGACAAAACAACACAGCACCAAATTCCCTGTGGCTGATTTGTATATCAACACCAAACAATAGACAAAATGAAAATAGTACTGTAGCTCAAATACTTATTTTGTGTTGTTTTGTTTGTTCTATTATTGTCTCTCCCTTCCTTCTAAACAATTTGATAAGAAATTCCCACCAATTAACTATCAATAACATAAATGGCTCCACCCTACTTGCTTATGTTAATCCTATTTCACTTAATACTAAGGGTTTGCTAACATCTATTTGATACGAAAAAAAGGTTCCAAAACCTGGATGAAAGACAGGATGAGGATGTTTTACAGGTAGAGCATAAAATCACTGAAGAGCCCAGAGAAACAGAATAGAAGATATACAAAGTATCAGATTTAATATCAAGTAATTTGTGGTAAAAAAAATATCAAGTATTTAGCAACAGTACCATTTAAAACAGATCCCCAGAGCTCCACCTGATCAGGTTGAGACATGTTCATGACATTCTTGCAATTGCCATGTATTACATATGCAGCCTGCAGTAAAATAAAAATTCAGTTAAGGGGAGTAAATTTATATCATTTAACACCTCACATGTATTGCCATTGATACAAAATCATAGTTTGTTAGGCATTTTGTTGGGCAGAGAATAGTTTCTCTGAGGATAGGCTCCGGTTTCTTTCTTTTACTTCTATAAATAGCTCTTGACTATTAGCTCACTTCAATTCAATAAAAATCATCACATTCAAAATTTTGTTTTCTGGATTCCAATTACCTTAGCATAATTATTACTAAATTACTAATTTTACCTACTAAGTTCAAAGATGTATTCCCTTGCCATTTCATTACTAATTTTATCATAGATGTATGCATATTGAGTAGTACTGCAGTAGTAAATAATATCACTATATTAGAGTTGTTCCACAATATGGGAGACCTGAAAACATCATAGATTCCATTTGAGAAGTCCTTATATAAAAGCAGTAATAGGTTCTAGCTACAATGTTCCACAAAACCGATAAAACTAACCGTTATTATTAAAGAACACTCCATAGCAGTCAAACAACACACTAACTTGGTCTGTAAGCATCATTCCTGTCCAGTAAACCACCATTACCTTAACACATCCTCAATAAGTCTTCAATCTAACCAAGTTGCACAACTGTCATCCATCCAAAACCATAACCCTAGTCCCTAGTCCTTGACATCACAGTTTCCTTTCCTTACTATCCTATACCTATAAACCATGTAAATGTAAAGGACTCAAGTAAGAAGTGTTTAAAGATTCACGTAAGCAAATACCAGTAAATGCTTATATTTAAGTGCAAAGGCATCCACTTTAAAAAATTGTACAGCTATGAGGCATCATGTAATAAATCAAACAAATACCATCATAAACACGGACATACAAAGAAAAAATCATACAACTGACCTCTTTCAGTGAGTTAATAAAGCTCCACTTAACACTGTCTTCACCTTCGCAGGGAAGCAATACATTACAAGGATATCCTCTAAAGTGTACCTACAAGTCAGAAGGTATAGATTATATATTATTCTCTTATTTGTGATTAGATAGTAATTAGGGATTTAATCCTTATAAGTCATTATTAGATTGTTCCTATGTAACCAAGATCCTATTTGCTCATTATAAAAAAAGGCTTAATTTAGTCATCCAACACACTCAATTTCTGTATACAATTCACACAGGACCATTAAAACGTTTGAAGTACATCAGGCACTTTCTTTAATAACAACACCACCAGGCAGGCAGAGGTGAAATGGAATGAAGTGCAGGATCTAATCAGTCAAAATGAATAAACAGGAAAGCAAGACAAAAGCAGAAAGCCATTACCGTTAAATTCCAAGGCCTCTCTGGCTCCACGCATAAAAGATCAAAAAGAACTCCGGTCGGTATATACCTATAGAAGGCACAAAAAAGAAATATATATATATAGTGTAAAATGCGAGAGTTGAAAAACAGAGAGAATGCGTTGTAATTGTAGGAGACAGACCACTTGAGGGGAATGCCTTTGTAGTCAAACCAAATAGTGTCAACTCCAGGAGGAAGCGTGGTGCTGAACTGAGGCTTCAAGAGCGAAATCAACAACGGCAAATAGCCAATCCGAGGGGCTAGCACCTGAAACCACAAAAGAGTAGCGATGAATCAAAAACCCTACGAAGAAACAGAGCGTAGAGTGCAGCGTGAGAAGAGAATAATACGAGAGCAGGTGGAGGAGGAGGGAGAGTCGTGACTTCAGATTCGTGAAGATGAATCTGAAGAGGAATGGCCCCTTTCCACACGTGCTTCTGCGCTTCACTCATATCTTCCAGATCTCTTCCTCTCTCTCTCTCTCTCTCTCTGCACTCTTATAACTACATTAACTGCACTTCTTCTACCTCTTCCACAAAATCGCTACCGCTGCTTCTTCTACTTGTTTTCTTTTTCGTTTTCTTTTCTTTTTTAGGTACTAGACTTAGTTACACAGTCTATCAACATTTTTCATCAAATATTTTCTTAAATTTATATACAATTAAAGTAAATTTTAATTATTAATTATTTTTGTGAATTCTAGATATCTAGTAGGTTATAATTTTTAAATCACTATAATAAAAATTAATTGTGTTTGGTAATATTCACATTATATTAATATTAATTAGGTTTAAATATAATTTTGATTGTTCTAATTTTAAATATACAAATTTATTTTAATTTTTATATTTTAAAATATAGACTGTCATTTTATTTTCACAATCCTTAATTTTATTCTTATATTTCAAAAAAATAATTTGATCATTTAATTATAAAATTTGGAATTTGGTCATTTATAAAACCGTAAAACATTAATCATCAAATTAACATTAAAAATAACATAAATTAAATAAATAATAGCATGTCACTTAATTTAGGTAAGTTAAGTTAATTTCTTAATTATTAATTCTTATAATTTTCTGAGCAAAATCATAAATTTTAAAAATTTGAGAAATTAATTATATTTATTTTTAAATAAAAAACTAAAGTTATATATTTTGAAAATACTTAATTAAATTTTTATTCCCTACTAAATTCTACTTTTAATCTCTGAAAATTAAAAAAAAAATCTTAAATTAGTTAAATTTAATCTCTGAAAACAATATAAAGTTAAAATTTAAAGATAAAAAAATTATTTTTAATTTAAGGACTTAATATCTTTATTTTAAAATAAAAAACGGAAATTTTGAATTTTAAAAAATAAGAAAACAAAAAATATATTTAAGACTGATAATTATTATCAAATAACATTTCAATCCATTTATAACAAGAGTTATGAGTTATAAAAAAAATTGGTCTGAAATAAAACATTTTAATAAATGATATTTTACACTATATATTTTTAAGTTCAAACAAGATGTGTCATACAAAACAAGTATGTTGATTAAAATGTTATGAATATTTTAAAAAATTAAAATATAAAAATATGAATTGAGAATTATGAATTGAAAATCTTAAAATTTGTGTTACATATCAATCATATTTATCGTAAAGTATAATCATTATTAAATTATTAATTGCTATATTAGGAAATATAAATAGTTGATTGAATATTCGATTAACTATTTTATTTAAAATAAAATATGAAAACTGTGGTTAATATTTTATATGTATTGTATGTTATCATGTTACATTTGATTTCCTACACTTGTGTTATGACTTATTTAAAAAAAAAATCAATTAATCAGTATAGAAAATACATTTGCAAAAAATATTACTATCACGTTGTGCATTTTCTTCTTCTTCTTTTTTCTTGTGTTAATAAAAGTATTTGTAAATTTATTTATTTTTTACGGCATAAGTATTTGTAGTTTTTGGGTCAAGAACGCTGACTCCTATTTGAGTTATGGAGAGTAAATTTTGTTTTTAAACCACTATAATTACATAAATATTTGATATTTTTCTTTGTACCAATCGGGATTCTTCTCATTTTGGTTTTGGGCTGAGAAACCTATATTTTCTTTGTGGATTATTTCTTAGTTGTCAATATTGGATTAAGCACTAAGGGGGAGATGATGATCCTGAAAAAGACAATAATAATTATAACAACATGGAGACAAGTACTAGTGGCACTATATAAATTTTAGGTAGTGGAGGATAGTATATAGATTTTTAAAATAAAATTTATAAAATGATAATTTTATATATTTGTATACTTGAAATTTTCAAACAAAAAATTTGAAATTTGAGAAGAAAAAATCTTCACTAAATAAGTATTATATATTAAATTAGAATCTAAAAATATAATTTAATTTATTTAAGAAAAACGTTTGTTCAAATAAAAGAGAAATAACAAACAAATAAAAAAATTAACAAATTTGTTAGGAATGAAAAAAGAATAACAAAATAACTGCAGTTTGAAAATAATAATTTAATCAATAAAACTTGTCTTCAAAATTAAAATATTAACTTATTTATATTAAAATAAAATATTATAGAGAATATATAAACACTCTCAACTTTTATCAATTTTTATATAACTTCCTTTTCTTATTTTTTTACACTAAATTCCCCTTAAGTTTAAAAACATTATACTAAGTATGCTTGAAGGCATTAAGAGTACAAAAAGTAATGGTTAAAAAATAGAAAAGTATGTGTAATTATAATAAACTTTAAGAAAAATCATTGTGATTTAATTTGTTTTTTTATACCAAATGTTAGTTACTAATGTGTTACTTTTTGTTAATAAAAATATTTGAACCAATGATTCTTCATCTTTCATCTTTTCATTTTACCAGACTAACCTTATAACTTTCATGATTTACTCAAACATTTACTTAACTCTTTTATTGGTATTGGATAAAAAATATAATTAAAAAACAAAAAAAAACATTTTCTTTTAAATTATTTTTAAATAAATGTCTCCATATCTATCTAAAACAAACAAATACTTTTAATTGTTATTATGTAAAAGGTTAAAGTTACATGCCAATGAATTTAAATATATATATATATATATATATATATTATATGTGAAATAATTCAATTAATTGTTTTTAACAATTTGGGTAGAAAAAAAAAATAACAATAACTACTTGAAAAAAAACAACTTGAATATACCTATATTTTAAATAAAAATTATACATAACTTTGGAACTATTACTACTACCTAGAAAAAAAATGTAACTACCTATCATTGTTGCACATCGACCGTGAGAGTAAAATTTAAATTTGTTACAAAATTAAATAATTCACAAACAAGAATAGGGACAAATTATAAATAATATATATATATATATATATCATAATAAAACAAGAAAAGAGTTTAATTGGTATGTATTAACAGTGTAAAGAATTCTACACTAGTTTTCAACCACAATCTTTAATTTATGATAAGTTTATTAATTTTACAATTAATAATTTAAAAATCATATAAACGAAAAGATATGATTAAATATAAATATAAAAGTTTTTTATATTATTAATGTATACTAATTAAACTTATAAAAAAATTAGCAGGACAACTATTCACACGTAAATTTATCCATAATAACTTATGCGTTCTATTGTTAATTATTTTTAGATTTTATTTTAAAGAGAATAGATAATTAATAAGCATTAAATTGATTTCATAGTTAATTAAGTTATTATATGAATTCTTATTTGAATAATCATTAATGCACTTTTATTTTATTTAAAGGAAAAATATTCATCAATGTTTTTTTTAATTTATCAATGTTTTTAAATGATATTTTATTTAACAAAAACTTTAAAAAATTAAAAATAAAATAATTTTAATGTTTTTTATTATTACACTAATAAAAATAAAAAATAAATAAAAATAAAATATCAAAATATAAATTAAAAACTTAAAATAATTTTATTTTGAATTTTCAATAGTGTTAAAATGAAAAAGAAATAGATAAATAACTTGAATTTTTTTTAAAAAAATTACATTAAATAAAATATCAATTAAATACATTGACGAATATTTTTGTCCATTAAATATAGTAAAAACACATTAATGATTATTTAAATTATAATTCATTTAACAACACGCATAACTATTACTTTTACAAAATTCAAAGATCGTTAATTATTTTTAACAAGTGTGGTTTAGAAGACCCCTGTTTTAATTAGAATTTTGTTTCTTTGTATGTCATTTTGGCTTAGTATTTTTATTTTAGGCATATTTTTATCATATTATGGAATTTGCTATGCTTTCAGTCTTTTTTGTGTTTTAAGATATGATTTACTAGTATTTTAGGCACTCTTTGAACTTATTTAGAGCATTTAAGTGAAACTTTGAGGTTTGGAAACAATTTGAGAGAAAAAGAAGTTAATTAATGAAAATTAAAATATTATGCTCTTATGCAAAATATGTTTGTATAATCATTTTAATTTGTTAATTTTTTTTAGCTGGGATATGAGGAAGTCCACTAATTTAAATAGACTTTTTTTTTTCTAAACTATAGTCCCTGAACAAGACTTGAGACTCCTCCTTTTCCTTCTCACTTCTTATTTTTAGGTTTGATTTATTTATTTCCTTGTTTTTTATAATCATGTGTTTGCGTGAGTAGACATTTTTTTTATACGATTTGGATTTAGACCTTGACTAAATTAAGTATTTTTATGTTTTTAGTAGGTTTTTCATTATTTATTTTATATTAATTTTATTGATACAATAAGTTTGATCACCATGATTGTAGTCATAGATAATTAGGAAAGGAGACCAAAAGGTGAACTTAATTATTAAACTCTGAGAGAAACTTAGAAATTAAATCATGAAAGTAGGTTTAACTCAATAAGCATTACCACAAAAGTAGGGGAGTCATTCATTTAGATATACCTTTTGTCTTGAAAGATAAAGGTTATTTTAGGTTTCATCTTCATCAAAAACCAAACATAAAAAGTAATTAAAATTGAATCAATAGGTAGTCGTAATATGAAACCTCAAATCCTATAATTTTTCTATATTTGAAATTTTAATATTTTGAATTATCATTTCCTTATTTATCTAATATTTTCTTATCTTTAATTTTTAAATATATTTAGTTTGAAATCTCTTTCCTAGTGGAAAGAATAATTTTAATTATATTTAACGATACTATACACTTGCTATTTTTTCATTTTTCTCATGTCAATGAAAATAATAAGTAATAACTAATTTATAATGTTTTAGATAATTTTGTCTTCTAAGCCAAAACAATACTATTACTACGAAAAACAAGGCAGCCAGAACACAAGATGTGTTCTTGATATCCAATAAAATAGGGTTTAGTTAAAAAGTTTTATACTTATGTTTAACTAAATTAATATAAACCGATAATATAAAAGAATTTAATTAATATATGCTGTTAGTATAAAAGAATTTTACATTGTTGTTAAATTGTAACTCTCCATTTATATGATTTTTAAAATATTAATCAGTAAATTTAACAAAACATACTATAAATAAAATATTATAATTGAATGTTAATGACATTGCACAATTGTTTTTCTTAAAATTTTAAGAATTATGGAAAAAAAGTATATAATGTTAACAAATTTAATGTTAGTAATTTAATGAGAGAGTAGTAATTTAAGAAGAATATTATTAAATTTTGAGAAAAAAGTGATATTTTTCTAGAGAGTATCAAGTATGAAAAAATAGATTTTATAGGTTGAAAAAATTATTTAATTCTTAAAATGTACTGTTTAATAGTTAGTATACACATCTTAAATGTAAAATAATAGTAATATTTAGGTAATTTTCAAAATAAGTTTCTTCCAAGTTTAAATATAAAATATTTTATTAAAGACAGATGAATTAGGATTTCTTATAATTGAAAAAGTGTTTTTATATCTAATTGTACTGGCGGTGGCAACTGGCGAGGCACCTGTGAGACCTTGCAGCACAAAACTAAACCCATACCGCAAAATATTCGGTACTGGTGGACCAAAACACCAGAGGCAAGTAAAACGACACACAACACTCACAATCATTGGCACCGGTTTCTGGATCGGACGACGCTACCGTGTTGTTGTTGTATGTAAGCAATCTCATTCTCGCACTCAGTCTTCACATTTTAATCCTTCTCCAAAATCTTACTTCTGCAGTTATCACGTTCCCATCACCCTAAAAAAAAAAAAAGAATTACCCTCAAATTCTTCAATCCCAAGCCATTCACGAACGCCCCACCAACTTTCTCTCCGACCCTTTCCCTAAGTCGGAGAAAAGTTTTGTTTTTTCCACAGATCTCAAGTTTTCCTTCAGGGGTCACGGAAAAAAGAAAAACCCACCCTTATGTGAGTTCCAAAGGGATCTGGGAACAAGAAAGGGGGCAATGTTAGGTGCGGTGCAATTGGGTTTGTTAGCGGCGTGTGTGGTTCTCTTTGTTCCCATGGGCATGGCGGGGTGGCACTTGAGTCGCAACAAAGTTCTCTTCTTCAGTGGCGCACTTTTCATTACTCTCGCAGTCGGGGTTCACCTTACACCCTATTTCCCTTCAGTTTCCAATTTTGTCACCTCGGTTTCATCTTCTACTGTTAACGTTGTCATGGATAATCGTGCTTCGTGTGTTTCCTTGCTTCACGAGATTGCGTGGGAGGTGAGGCCCGGAAGGGTGTTTAACTTTGAGTTAAATAACAATTCCGTGAATTACGAAAAGTCTTGGTCTTGGAAGAGATCAGGTTCTGTTGATTCCTGCGAGTTTCAGAGACTTAAACGACACGACGTTTCGGTTTTGCTTAATGGGTCTTGGGTTGTGATCGCGGGGGACTCGCAAGCTCGAATGTTTGCACTGTCATTGCTGAGTTTGGTTCTGGACTCGGAGGGTATGGAATCTGTTAAGGCATCTTTGTTCAAGAGGCATAGTGATTACCACACTGTGGTTAATGAGATGGGGATGAAGTTGGATTTCATGTGGGCACCTTATGTTACCAATTTGACTAGTTTGGTTGCGGGGTTGAAGAGAAATCTTGTTTATCCTGATCTTTTGGTGGTGGGTTCTGGTTTGTGGCACATGCTGCACTTCACCAATGCTTCGGATTATGGTTTTTCTTTGGGGGTACTTAGGAGTTCCGTGACTTCATTGTTGCCTGTATCGTCAGAATTTGGCAATGATGAGGGTGTTGGAGGTTCTGTGTCGGTTAGATCTCCACATTTGTTTTGGTTGGGGATGCCAACTTTGGTGAATTCCATGTTGAATACAAAGGAGAAAAGGGAAAAAATGACGGAACTTGTGTGTGGAGAGTATGAGAGAGAGGTTCAGGAAAGTGGCATGTTGAGGCAGTTTGGGGGTCCACTTCAACTACTGGATATAGGTTCATTGAGTTGGAATTGTGGGATCAGGTGTACAGATGATGGGATGCATTATGATGGGGTTGTTTATGAGGCTGGGGTTCAAATTATGTTGAATGCATTGCTTATTGAATCTCATCAGAGGCTATGAAGTTTGTAGCACTGCACTGGTTTGGTTCCCCCTTGGATGTGCTAATCTCAGCTTCCTCTAGGGGATATATACGGTAGGACTCTCCAACGATTTTTGATTAATAGAAGTTGAGTTCTTCCACAGTGGCTTGCAAATTTTTGCCTTGTTACTTCCAAGGCCGTAGATTTAATTAGTTATAGAGTGATTATTGTTATAGTAAACAACATTTGAAATTCTTTTTTGTTTCTTTTTTGTTTTTCCCCGTTCCATTGTATGCTAACAGCTCATGTATTAGTCAAAAACTGGAAACTCAAATTTCTGTAAAAACAGTACACGTTGCTTTTAACCACAGTTTAATTGGGATTCATTTCTGATTTCCTTTGGGCTAACTAGATTGTAGTAGTGGCAAGTCGATGAATGAAATAATAACTCCTGTTTGTTACTTTCTCTGTCTGGCTCATTTTTGTGAGATTTGTTATTGGGAAGCAGACTTCAGATTAATTGATTGTTGAGGTAAACCATGAAAACCGTTTGTTTACTTTATCTTCATGGATCAATACACTAAAATGAACACGAGATCGTTTAATGTTTTCCTTTTGACTAATAAAATTTGGTTGACAGAAGTAGATCACCTCATTCGACATTAGTTTGATGGTAGCAGCTTGAACTTATGGTAATCAACCATCATTCTGATATGCTGTCATTTGTTTGGAGCTGTTACATTTCTTTATTAAGATATCGTACCACAAAAACAAATGTTTTAATTTTGCATTTTAAAGCAAGTCTTGACTTAACTGGTGTATTTAATACGAATAGGACTTCCAGATGGGCTAGGCCTATCAATAGAGTAGAACACAAGACTCATTTGTTGTTGAAGGGAAGGAAAACTTGAGCATATGTTGAATTTTGACGATCCCGGTTTTTGCATTCAGCTGTAGTAAGGCAGATAGGGGTAAAACAATGACCGACTAACGGCTAACTAGTACTGAAAAAAAGAAGCATTGAAAACGTACATAAAAAAATCATTCAAACTTGAACAAAAAATTATACGTACACATCTAGCATTCTGATAACTGTTATGCGATGGGTTGAGTGACTAGTAAAACTTTAGACAACTTGTGAGTAAAGTTAGTAGGATATTGATACGTCTTATGAGAGAGCCTTACAAAATTTACATTGCAAGTCTTCTTTGTTGTTGACCAACAAGGAACATATATATTTTAATACAAAACTTCCTAAGATAATAAATAGAAAGGTACACCGTCACATTGAAAACCTTACAGACCACCAAATCATTTGCTATCTACAGAGTCTTCTACAAAACCAAAAGAATGAAAATGTAGAAAGAAAACTATAGCGGTAGTAGTAAAAATCTTTTGGGAAGGAGAATGGTCCCTTAAAAACAAGATATCTTCAATTTGATCTTTCAAGTCTCAAATTGCTTGCCTTCAAAGGTTTGTCCAAAGGTCCAATCCTTGGGAGCAACATTGTAAGACGTAACCGTTCTCTTATCACTAGTAGTAACCTCAAACGAAAGAGGTTGATTCTGCAGCAACGCATTTACATGCCAATTTTGCCCCCAATTCCGACCCATCTGAAGCCAACCAGTTCTGGAGCCTTTAACCTTCACCGCCACTATGTCTCCGTGACCAGCAACGTTGCTGATCAGCACCGAAATGAAGATTCCAGAACCGGTAACAGTAAATCGCATACCTCCTTCCTTCCTACACATTATTCTGCACCAACCACAACACAACATTCAAATTAGTTTTCACAACCAAAAAACTCCACAAACAAACAAGTTTTCACTGACTTACGCCTCATTTAAAAAATATGAATCGAATTCAGACTTGTTTATTTTGACCTACATCGCGTTGTGCGGACTATTACATGCCTATCATATGAATGAAATGGTTTTGTCACACATAAAAATTTTTAATTACTAATAAATGAAGCTATTACATACCGAGATGGATAAAATTTTATTTATGGTTTTTAATAAACTTGAATAAAGGAGTTGGAAGAGGGAAAAAATAGAGCAGTGAAGGAAAAAAAAGGTTGAAAGGAACAGGAGTAGAAATTGAAGAAGGGAAAGAGAAGAGTAGCGGTAAGGGAGAGGGAAAGAGAGAAAAGGGGAGTACCTGCGATACTGGACGGGCATGTTGCCGGCTTTCCAAATGGCAATCTTCTCGAAGGATTCGATAGGAAGAACGAAGTGATTGTTGGGAGGGTTACAGTGTCCGCCAGCGTCGGAGGAGAAGCCGTAGTTGGGGGCGCAGAAGTTGGTGGCGGTGACAATGATGGAGGTGCCGGGGATGCACCATTGGTTGTCGTCCACGCACCGGAGCTGGAAGCACGCGCCGCAGATCTGGCCGCGCTCGAAGAGGCTCTCGCTGAGGCCGGCCGTGCCCATGCCGTAGCCGCCCCTCACGAGGTCGCCGTATCCGCACGCGCCGCCCACCGCGTCCCGGGGATCCGCGGCGGCGTAGTAGGTGGCGTGGGCGGATCGCCACTCGCTGAAGGACGGCGGGAATTGGTCGGAGGGATGGGAGGAGTAGTGAGAGGAGACTGGTGAGGAGAGGATGATGCATAGTGAGAACGCTGCTGCGAGTGCCAACATTTCCGTTTGGCGATGGAGATTGTGAAACCGACCAAAGCTATGGATTATTTGCAACCTTCCACACTCCACACTCCACACTCACTCTACTTTCCTTTTCTTTACTTACCGTTGCCCTCTCCCCACCTCACTTTTCTACTTTTCATTTTCCTATTCACTTTTAGCCTCTAAACATGTTTTTTCCCGCATAAATCACTTGCATTTTTTTTATAATTATATTCTCCATATGAAATATTTCTTTTTTTTATTATTATCAACATTAAATAACTGCTTTTAATGGAAACTTTTCTTTCAAGTTTTAATTGTTGTTTTTTTATAAAATATAATTTTTAAATTTTATTCAATGGATTCGAACGTATATTTTTCTAAAATTTACGTTATTTTTAATTCTTTAAAGATTGTTGTGCTGTTATTTTTAATTTAAAAGAGATTGCTGGTGTAATAAAAATAAATTCT
Source organism: Psophocarpus tetragonolobus (assembly GCA_037954015.1). Taxonomy (NCBI): domain Eukaryota; kingdom Viridiplantae; phylum Streptophyta; class Magnoliopsida; order Fabales; family Fabaceae; genus Psophocarpus; species Psophocarpus tetragonolobus. Next base: position 36,653,685 of record CM075695.1, read on the forward strand.
AAAGAAGTTGGTATAATAAAAATATAAATTATAAAAGTTTTTATATAATTTAAAAATAAGAATAATAAATATAATAATAGAAAACTTTAATTTACTCTAAATATTATTGTTGGCGTAAGGTGCAGAGGTAAGAATGCTGTATTTTCTTTACTTAAAAAAACACTGTATTTTCAATTCAATGATTGTAAGGAGAAATGTTATGGCAATTATTGTAACGGTAACCGACACAGATCAATAGTGTTGAAAATCATTTTGTTGAATAGGTGTCGAGCCAAAATGAACTAGTTATATCATATTCAGCAAATTAATAAAGTATCCCTCAATTTTTATAAGCTAAATATAATTTTAGCTTTTTTTTTACGCTAATCTCTTAAAGTTTAAAAGTAAAACTAATATTCTTTGAAAATATTCCACCAACATCTTCTTATACTAAACTTTAAAAATATAAAAATAATAGTTAAAAAAATAAAATTAATGTTTAATTACACTAAATTTCAAAAAACACTAAAATTTTAGGATTATATATTTTTTATGAAAAATAATTGTGATTATTCGACTCAAACTTTAATCTCACTAACAATTATTCATCCATCTCCAAAAATATATCATGTGCAATTTGATATAATATGTTTTCATTTATTAGATCAATCTATATCGTCCAGTTGTTTTTTTATGATTTTCTAAATGTTATTTACAAAAAAGCAACATATAAGAGTTTATCTTTTATTTTGAAGTTAAATATTTAATTTTTTATATAAGCCAAATAATATTATTGATCATCAACATAACGCATACGTGGTGTCTTGTCTACAAATACCTAGAAACTATAATCTAAAGAACAATACAAAAATATAGATGTCTAGTATTTGCCAAACATATAGGTTAGGGTTCATAAATCATTCCACAAATGAATGAGACATTAATTTCGTTGTGTTACACCAAGACCGTGAACTCAACTGGATCATAAGAGTTATCTTACCAACAATCTAACCCTAATCCTTGAATATGATAGTATTTCACACCTTCCAAATGCGGCACAACCCAACAAACTATACAAATGACCATGCTCAACACACTTGTTTCGTTCCACTGACTAATCCATGAAATTGTTGATAGTGTTTGTGAAAGCTATAGTGGAAACCAGATTGAATATCCCACCATACACATAATGTTCCCCATACTTGTGGTCACTAGACAAGTTAAAAATAAGTATTGTGAGGTTTCATTATCAAGATTGCAAAACATACAGCTAACTCTTTCTGCAGTAATTGCTCCTTTCTTCTATAAATTAAATCTTGTTGCTAGTCTATCTATTTCTACCTTCCAAGCCAGACATTGAACCTTAGGTGAGACTCCTGATACCCACAATCTACTGTAGAACGTATCCTTAGGGTGTCCTGTTGCCTTTTCAAACAACCTATAAACATATATGATTGAGTAATTTTGTGACGTGCCTTCTTCCCAGACCCAAGGCATCATTCTTCCCTTCACTTTACTCCACTACCTCTAGCTTGAGATTTAATTTTGTCAACATCTCTTATACGCAAATAACTGTCTCATCCACTGCCACCTCTAGTTCCTTTCTCTCACGCTCATCGCCTTCACTATTGTGTTGGTATTAATTGATAAGTCGAACAACTGATTAAACTCAACACTAAAAGGTTGTCCTTATAACCATGAACTTCGTCTGACTAACATCCCCCATACTTTTTCTAACATGACTAGACCACCACCCTTGCTGCATGCCTGCATCTGACCCTGATTTTCAAGAGTTTAAATCCTTCCATCATTGAAAGCAATGTTGTCCTTGAACCTCACAAACTCCCTCTCCATTTTCATATTTAGATTGAAGTATAGTAGCCCACAGACTACTAGTCTCTATCTTAAGGCGCCACCTCCACTTTCCTAGCAAAACCAAATTACACTTATTAATTTTAGTTATTTACACACTAAATTAGTTCATGCTCTTTTGGTCGAAAAATAAAGTCAATAAAGATATATAAGTGCACTATTATGTGATATTAATTCTAATTTTCCATGAATTTTTCATTTATCACGAAGGAAATTGACTTTTTTTTTTAGATGAACAAATCAAATGATATTTTTGTTTCAATTTTTGTCTTTGAATCCACTTTTCCTTACCATGTTTTATAATTCTATATTATTACTTAATTATATCATAACTTTTCTTTTCGATGTAGGGAAAAAAGAAACTTTTCTTTTCTATTATTTCTACTATCACGCTTTGTGAAAAAGAAAAAAACTATTCTTGTCCTATAATTTATGCAAACAAACATTTTTCTTAAAAGAAAAAATAGAGTATAAAATATTTTACGTTATGATATAATTTTACATTTAATTTTTATTTTATAATTAAATTAATAAATTATCATTTATCATTGAAAGATAGTTTAAAATAGTTTTGCTTTATTAACATATAATATTTCAATGTAAGGCTCCACTAAGAGGAAAGATAATTTTGTTTTATTAATATATAGAAAGAGAAGAGGTTCCACTTACTTCAAGAAGAGTAAGTTTAAAATACTCGCATTAGATAAGGTTTGTTTTAGGTATTTTTTGTTTTTTTTTTCTTCAGATAATAGAAAACAGTACTAGAAATATGTTTTATTATAATTTAGAAAATATTTTTTTAAAAAATATTTAAAAAAACATATTTACTTTTTATCTTAACCATCCATTTTCTTAAAATCTAATGGTTAGTATTAGTTACTCGTTACAAGCATTATACTTTAATAAAATAAATGGATAGGATGAAGAGTAAGTTTTTTAAACTTACTCTTGGAGTAAGTAGATCCCTCCTCAACAAATAATATATATAAATGTATTTTAAACTATATATAAATAATTTATAATATTTTTGCTAAAATTGATTAAATTTAATAATATTATTTTTTGAAAATAGAAAATATCAAGCAAATAACAAACATATTTCTTAAAAGTTGAAAAATTGAAAATAAAAATAAAAAACATTTTCTTAAACCAAACACATCTTTATATTTTTTTTTTCTTTTTTCCAAGGCAATGAACGTGTCAAGCATGAAATCAACTTTATTTATCAAGGTATATAATACAAGCATACTATAAGTCTTTGTATTGGGTTATTGGACTATTTAGAACATGAACTCTTTAGCATTATAACAGCTTTTACAATTACAACCAACCAAATGAAAATAAAAATAGATGCTAATCCCGCCTATTAAAAGCCATCCACACTGATAATTTATTCACACAAAAGAATACATGAATAATTTATTCACCAAAAAAGAATTCCACACCAATAATTTAGAATCTAATATCTATTATCATAATTAAACTACTACAAAATGATTTTATAATTAATACTTTAATAATTGTTCTCGAATATAGGTACGTCCTGATGAGAGTATACTTTGCTTGTGTCTCTCGAGGACGCAATGATGTGTATTTATATATATTGTAGGGATTAGGAAGTGGGTTTCTCGGAGGTCTAAGATACACTTATCTTAGTATGATTAGATGGTTGAGATTCAGAATTTATGTTGTTAGTCTAGATAAAATATGAGAGATGATGATGGGAAATGGTTATAAAAATATAAGGTATAAGAAGGGGTAGTTACGAGTTGGGGTCGTGACCGGTGAATGCAGGGTGGTTTTATCTTCTAAGTGATCGATCAATCATGGGGTATCTCTGAGTGGCAAGAAGATCGGTCAACGTAAGAAAAGGGGGAATTATAGGTACACAATCCCTCAGCTACAAGTATTGGTGAAACATGAAGTGGCTAGGGATAGAATCGATTAGCTTAGGGGACTATATGTATAATAATTTATAATTATACTTTGAAAAATATATACATTAAATAAGACTAATTTATACAAATGATTAAGGAAAGCAACAAACTCACCATAATTTATTGATTTTCAAAATATAAATAAATTACACCATCCACCCCCAAAACTTTAAAGAGGTTACACTCAATATCTCTTTCTCTTTATTTTTTGAAATTATTTTTACACCCTATCATAATGTCATTAATAATTGAGTTCAATAAGCAAAAGATAAAAAAAAATTGAGTGTAATTTATTAATAAATTATTATATTATTAGTTATAATATATTAATAAAATTAATTAAACTCTATCCTAATTCTTCACAAAAAAAAACTCTATCCTAATTCAAAATTTTAAAATCATATCATATCTTTGCATAAATGCTACCTCGATCAAATAATTAATTACTACACTGGTATATCTGAGAAAGATTAAAATTATACATTTTAACTTATCTTGTTTTAGTTTTTACAACTAATCCATGTATTTGATAACACAACTTAAGTTTTAAAGAAAATATTAAGATATTTTTATAACTTAAATGTTTATAGTTATAATTATTTTTAATATTTTTTTAGTTGCTTTTATGATCTTTTATTATGTATAAATCTTATTAATTTTGTTACATATAAATGAAATTGTGTCTAAAAAAAATTTAATCATATTCGTGCAAACAAGTACTTACAAGGTTGTGGATTAAGGTGTTGCGATCAAAATATGAGGCTGTGGATGGGAGTTGAGTGATGAAGGAAAGACACTGATTGTAGCGGTGGTCAGATATAAAGTCTATTGAGGATGCTAATCAACACAAAGTGGTGGTTTAACAAGGTCAAAAGGGTGTTGAGGGATGGTCAGGAAGCGTTGTTTTGGCAGGACAAGTAGCTAAGTGAGCAAAGCTTGTGCAAATCATTCAAGCATTTGTTTAACTTAGCCATGAACAAAAACATCACGATTAAAAGTTAAGAGGGGAGGGTCCAGATTAGAAGTGAACCTGGAGGAGGAGGTTGTCTAAGTGGGAGGAAAAATTGTTAACTAAGATGATTGACTCTATAAGGGAGATAGTTATAAGGGAGGGGTTAAAGATGAATGGGTTTGGATTGTTGATGGATTAAGCCGATACATATTGTCTTCTGTTTATAAGATGTTAACATCTATACAAGGCCCTTTCAACCAATGTCACTTTTGATTTTTGCTAGGCTGATGGGATTTCTCAAAAGGTGCAATGTCTAGTTTGGTGTTTGGGGTATGATCAAATGCCTACGAAAGATAACTTACGACGATGGCAAAAGCAAACCAGCCTTTTTTACTTTACAAATGATTGTGATTGTGGAGTTGAGGCAAGGGCTATTGCTTTTTACTAGGCTAGACGACTCGATACTTGGAGGGATTTCCAATGAGTGTGTCTTATGTGGGGAGGTAGAAAAATTGAGCTTCCATTTATTCTTTAATTGTTCTTTTATCTTACAGGTGTGGTAGAAATTATGCTATTGGTGGGGGATTGTGTCATCTTTGCATCAACAGTGTCGTACTTAGTTTTATTAGTGGCAGGGCTTACTGAGTGGGTCTCAAATCAGGTTTGGGCATGGTTTCCAGTATGGTTTGCTGAAATCTAACAGAATTGGGAGAATTATAATGCAAAAAATTTCAAGATAACCTTGACGACATAATTCAGGCAACTCAACTTAGTGTGTGGGAATGGTGTCATGCAATGAAGTTAATATCGCACTCCTTCTCAAAATGGGTGATGAAGTCAGTTTGTTTGTGTTTAATGCTTTATTCTTTTTTATGTTGTATTTATATTATTTTGTTATCTTTTTGAGATGGCACCTACAGTGCTTACTTGCTATCTTTACAGCATTAATAAAATCTGTTGACTTATAAAAGAAAAAGTAATTGCAATAGACTACAAAAATAAGAAATTTATATGTATAATTTATTATTAAAATAATTTAATTATTATAAAATTTCCAAGCATGCCTTAATATTTCTATTTTTTTATCCTTCTAATAGAAGTAAAAGACAGTGTCAGAGGGTTTACAATAATTTACAAATTCTGCTACTCAACCAGCTGAGTTAGATCCCGTAACTAATATTACAACTTTTTCCAAAAACGCCTTAACATTTGTATTATTACTACCTTTCAAAAAATTGTATTATTACCACCTCATTAAAATTAAATTAGAATTCAACTTATAATTACAATTTTATGTTTTAAATGTTTTTACAATTAAAATATAGAAATTATAAATTTAAATCAAATTTAATAAAATCGATAAATCATTATTTAATTATTATATATTAATTTATACATATACTATACTCATATACATTTAAATTGTTCTATTTGAAATATATTTGATAAAATCATTCTTAACAAATAGAGTAATAAGTAAATATTTTATATATATAATTACAAATTAAATTTTCGTTATAATTATTTTCATTTTGTAATAAGTTTCTTAATTCATAACTATTATAAAATAAATAATCCGCTTTTGTGTCTTTTTTATTTTGACATTTTTATCTTTATACTATTTTTCCAACTCTTTCTAAAGATGACTTTTATATTTAGTTTTTTTAGAAATTTTAGTTATTTTTAAATATAATTAATTTTAAATTTCACATAGACACAAAGAGCCTTTTTTTATCCTAATATAAATAAATTCCATTAAAAATTATAATTTTAATATATATATATTAAATTCAATAATTTTATTATTGTTATAAAAATTAACCAACTTATTATATAATTATTTGTGAATAAATTATACTATAAAATATTTTATACTATCACTATATATATTTTTCGTCATTTCATATAATATAGTTATTTACTTATCTGTTTTTTTTTTTCTCTCCGACCCTACCTAAGCTAGATATTGCATTTCATTATCGATTCATAGGATATTGCTATGTGTGATAAGAGGGGACAAGTATTTGACCAACATAGCGGAGTTGTAAGGCAGCAATAATATATGAATGATGTGAGTGGTGATAATGTCAGGGAATCTGATTTAACAATCCACTGTCTGGGAGAAGCCAATATAATGTGCATTTTGAAGGTTACAATTCCTTAGTCCTTACCAGTTGCCACCCAAATGCACATGTCCCCTCATAAATTATGATCGTATCCTCGCACTGTAAATGCGCTTTTCCATTCATTTCCAACTATGTAAGATTAGTAGTTTAGTACGAGGATGCCAATAGTGATTAGAGGTTAGAAAAATGACGCATGAAAAGTAATATGGATATTGGATAGACATGAGCCAAGATCCTCAAAATCAAATCATATTTAGGATCACTCACTCAGATCTAATTATTATAATATAGAATAACGAGTAGCTTCTTTTTTTTTTATTATGAGTTTGTTTTTACGGAAAAAAAATATAATATACTCTATCATTGTTAATTTACTATTTTCGCATAAACATATGTGAAGTAAACTTTGAGTTAAAAAATTGTAAAACCAAATACTTAGTAAATAGATGTTACTACATGTTTTTGTAATCAAAAGTATAACATAACTTAAGAGTTGAGAATAAAAGTAGTTTATAAACACTCTTTTCACTTAATTTATGTATGTGCTTCTAAAAACAAAACTGTGAAGGAACCATCAAACTCCATAGCAGATAATACCTTAAGTGCGGTGATCCTAACAATGTTCTACAACTAGCAGTAGAAATATTGGTACCTCATATAGGGACCATCACACGCTGTCGCTCTCGAAGTATCTTTTCAAGATAAAAGGATAATATTTCACCTTTGCTTCAACAGATACAATAGATTTTCAATGAAAAACATGATATGCGAAAACGATCAACAAATTATAAAAGGTGTTTGAATTTTTCTTGGATAACTATTTAAATGTTTAATCACATAATTATTTAATACATAACAAGTTTTATAAAAATAACTATTATTATTTATACATGTAAAATTATAGATAAAATTTTCAATTTGATATGATATTTTCTTTATTTATGTATTATTAATTGTTTTTACATATGTAAAAGATTATGAAAAAGTTTCGTTTTGTTCCCTTTTATCCACCCTAAAAGGAGAAATGTCAATTACAATTTACATATCATATCATGTTTGATTTAATGGAAGGATGACTGGAAAAACAATTTTATTTTTATTTGGTTTACAATCAAATGAAAAAAACAAATATATTTAAACTCATTTGTAATCATAAAAGAATGAGAATAATTTAGTAAAATGAAATAAAATTTATTTATTAACTGTTTCTTTCCTCCAAAACTTTTTCACGCTAGAGAGAAACTAAAATTGGATAAAGGTTGTCTTCCTTCCTCTTTTAAAAATTTAACCAAACATAAATTTTAATGTCACACTCTCTTTTATCTCCTTTAAACAAAAACAAAACAGGTGTAAATATCATAACTTAATACCAATCAATGATAATTAAAAAGAATTTTATAGCTTGGAAATAAATCTATTCGTGTTTAAGGGGTATAGTACAAGAACACACTAATAATATAAACCAAATGAAAACAATATTCTTATATTACTAAGAATTCATTCTGATTACAGTAGTACAAGTACATATATATGAAAATTTTACATATAGGTAAATTTGAACTCCTATAAAATTTTAGATATGTTTATCAATTATTGATTTAAATAATAAAAACGGGCCTATTTTAAATTTTTCTATATATATATATATATATATATATTTCTATGCTGCTGTTTGTTCATATTTTTTATTTTTAAATTTATTTTTCATGATAAATATACTTTGGAAAAAGATGAAAAAATACTAGTTATTAATAAGGGAGTTATAAAACTGGTATAATGGTAGAGTGGAGAGATAGAAAAAAAGAAACTCTGAGTTTAAATCATTCTATTATTAACATATATTAATAAGTAACATTTATCCAATAAAAAATCAATTATTAATAAGTATCTGATACATTAAATTTTTATTGGTACAAGTGGAGAAAACAAAAAAGAACAAGAAGAAAGAATCAGACAAATTAACCCCTTAAATATGGGAAATCAATTGAATCCACCGGTAAGAGGGTTTCCAACTCTGGTGGAGCCTTCAACAAAACAACAAACTCTTGATCTTGTAGTGCTCCTTGTTTTGCACTGATTACCCTCTCTAAGTGAATGGGTAATAGAACAGACTCACTCTCTTTATAGAATGTCACGAATTTCATGGAACTCAATAGTAAATACATGAAAAGAAGAGAAAGAACTCGTCAACATTTCCACCCGAACTTTTGAGTCCCTCTTAAAGCCATGCGCGTAACACATCTAAGACCGTTTAACATGGTTAAAATTTCCGCATACAACATGAAAGCAGTTTGCCCAAGGGCCACCCGTACATCCAACTCTAACACAAAACCCAAAAAAGAAACTACTGTCATTTACCCTGCAAAGCTCACCAAAACCAACCTGAGGAGTAGCTCTCGAGACGTTTCCATCAACATTAAGCGCAACTAACCCAGCCTAAGGAGCCTGCCAAGCCACCAATCGTGAAAGTGGTTCTACTCTTCGCGAATCACTATATGCCAACATGACTCACTCCATCAAAGCCCAAGCATGCTAACATGCAATATGCACCTAGCAACTCTTTTGCTAAAACACCCAAATGTTCCTCCAGTCCAAACTAACCACATTCCAATGAGAACAACAAACCAAATTTCTTGCATCTCTAACCAAACCAACCAAGAAATCTCACCCGATCCCTCCACCACAACTGTCATACCCATAGCCACCCAAAACAAGTTACTGAAGGGTCAGGAAAACAAGAAGTGAGAGCTCGTTTCAGCATGCTCATGGCACCTCGAACAAACTAATTGAACATGCAGTCCACATTGCTACAAAATCCCACATGTTGGAATTACCTCATTCCCTACCTGTCAAACTAAAAACTGAATGTGCGCTGGGAGATGAAGTTGCCAAATCCAACTCCATCAAGTATCCAACTGTTGACTCCCACGCCTGTCCAACCCACTCATAAGCTAACATGGATTACAATGAATACATCATCCGAAAAAGGCGTAAACAATTGTCCCAACTGCCAATCCACCCTATTCCATACGTCACAAAATTTCAGCTAATGTCATGAATATTTTCATCCACCCATGACACCATATTAGCTATTGGGTCCTTGAAGACCCACACATCTTGCCAGAAATTTGACCTCTCATCCCCTAGTTTCATAACAAAGCTCTCCTTCAACTTTACCAAGGCTTTAGTCACCGAATTCCAAATCGGTAACCCCCTTGATGTCGAATTAGAGAATAGATCACCATTATGTACATATTTCTCCTTGATCACTCTTACCCAAAGCTGATTTCTAGGATGCAACAAATTCCACACCAGTTTGCCAAGTAACACTGTGTTTTGGTACTTGGCCTATGTAGTCCAAGACCTCCTCATGTCTTGCTTTTTGTGATCTTCTCCCAGCTTATCATGTGCATGCTAGTGGTCCCCCAGCCCTGTAATATGAATTTTCGAACTGAGTTGTCAATGTAGTCACACGTATTGAAGAAGCCAATGTAATTGCATCCCATATGAAGACAGTGCCAAGATAACCAATTTAGCTAGAGTTACTCAACCAACCTTATTCAACAAGCAGTTTTTCCAACTTGACAACTTAGCTTGTACTCTCGCAGTTAAGACCGCAAAATCTCTCCTAGTCACCTGCCCCTAGAAAGCCTTAAAGCCCAAGTACTTCCCTAGGCACGATGTTTCTTGAATTCCTGTTGCCTGAGAAATTTAATGCTTCACTCTATAAGGCACCTCTTTAGAGATAAAGAATCGTCACTTGGTCACACTAAGCTTCATGTCTGAGATTGCACAAAAGTTCTGAAGCACATGAGCTACCAATTGTGATTGCACTACTTCTGCTTTTTGGAATAACGATACAACATCTGCAAAAAACAAATTAAAATTGATGTACCCCGTCTTGAGACTTGTACATGCTTCCAACTACCATCCTGAATAGCTTGTTGAGTCACGTACCCCAACCGCTATGCACAGGACAAACAAATACGAGGAAGAAGTTCCTTGACACAAACCTCGAGCAAGTTGAAAACTTTCCATTTTATTCCCATTCCACGACAAAGAAATAGTGATTGAAATATGTAAAATAAAGATTATTCTTTAATAGTTTATTTTTTGTCACTTATTTTTTAGACTCTTTTATTCAATAAAGACCAATTTTATGTTGTCTCTTCAACAAGATAAGTATATTTTGATGATAAGTAAAGATCTCGACCTAAGCACATAACTCTTGACAAATTATATATTTGACCATAAGTATTCGGTTACAACAGCGAACAACAATCTAATTAGAATAAAGGAAACGACTAATAACAGGTCAAGAGTTGAACAAACACAAATCGTAGTTATTAACTGAAAACCAACATTAGGATTTTATTACCTAGATTCAGGTTGATTAGACGAGGCCCATCAAGTAGAGGCTCAGTCCATCTCCTATAAATAGGTAACAGGTATCCAGGTAAACAGAACCTGTACATACAATTTCTACTAACTCATATTTACTATTTTGAACTGAACTATTCTAGACTTGAGCGTCGAAATTTCTTTTGCAAGTCCCCCACTTGTAATTTCTACTAACTCATATTTACTACTCTGAACTCAACTCTTCTAGACTTGAGCATTAGAATTTCTTTTGCAAGTCCTCCACTTGTTTGCATATGTAAAGTTTGGCTGAAGACCCAAGGAAAAGGAAGAGATTGAAGTCAAGACACACGTACACATCTAAATAAAATTAATTATTTTTAAACTTTTTACAAAAACAACTCAAACAAAAATTGAGATTTATTATAAATGAATGGATTATATATATTTATTTTGTTGTGTTGGTATCTGTTTTCTCTTTTTTTAGTTACCTAATTGGCATATTTGTTGTGTGAACTGTCAGGACACCCGCGGGCTTATCCAAGACAAAGAAGAACCAGCCCATGCAAGGAGATATCTCCAAAAAAAAAATAAAAATTAGTGGTGGTTATGATACGTATGTGGCGTGACGGCTGAGTTGAAGAAGACGGTTGGAGCTATTGCTTCCACCAATACCAAAGGTTTTAACTCCACCTCCAACCTTCTCCCAGGTCCGTTTCTCTTTTCTCTCTATCAACACATGGTTTGGGGTGAGTGAGCTACGAATTGGCGAGTTCTACATCCCTGATTTAGGTTAATGGAAGTGCAGTTAGTTGGTACGGGTTTTGATTACCTCCGTAAAAGAAAGAAATGGGCCTTGATTCTGTGTGCGGTTGGGTTGGGTGGATTGAGTGCTTACAAGCTCTATCACGCCCCTTCCGTGGCTCGAAAGAGAAAGACCCTTTCCAAGCTTTTCACTGCGATGCTTTCTGTTGCCGAAGCCGTGTCAGAATCTGCAGATACCATTGGAATCATCTCCAGAGACGTCAAGGATTTTCTGCACTCCGATTCTGATCAAATCCCCAACTCTTTGAAGCAACTTTCCAAGATAGCTCGCTCTCAACACCTGTCAGACTCATTGGTTAGCGTCACCCGTGCCGTCACCGTCGGATTCTTGCGCGGTTATCAATCTATGAACCCGACCGATGCTGACCAAACCGGTTCAACCATGGTGGACCGGGTGCTTGAGAAAATGTTAACCCCGGCTGGCTCAGGTTTTGCCTCTGTAGTTCTTGGAAGCTTTGCTCGTAACCTCGTTCTTGCCTTTTATTCAGATCAACATAACCATTCGGGTGGGGAATCCAACGGCGATAGTCCCAACTCGGATCCTGTTATGGCATGGGTGGATGTAGTTTGTAGTGATAGGTGTGGGGAACTGATTGGGAATTGTGTTCAATTGTTTGTGAGCACCGCGGTTGCTGTTTATCTTGACAAGACCATGCACATCAACACCTACGATGATTTCTTTGCCGGCTTAACCAACCCAAAGCATGAGACCAACGTGAGAGACATGTTGGTATCTGTTTGTAATGGTGCCGTCCAGACTCTAGTCAAGACGTCTCACCAAGTGTTAACAACTTCAAATGCTGATGTTCCTTCGTCTTCGTGTTCGGGTTCATATAATTTAGCTGTTTGTGATGACGAAAATAAGAGTGGCTGGGTGAGCAAGGTTTCGTCCACATTGGCTGTTCCCAGCAATAGGAGCCTTGTTCTTGATGTGACTGGCAGGGTAACGTTTGAGACTGTTAGGTCCTTCATGGAGTTTGTTTTCCTCACATTGTGTGCTTCTCTCAGGACATGTGCTCATACTGTTCACCAGGCAATGCTTCAGATTGTCAGATATGTTGCTGCTAAATACTCTGTTATTGTCACAATATGTCTCTCGCTGTGCCTCCACCTAATGGGTGGAGCCTCGGCTATGCTGCCTGCCTAGCTAGCTAGTTCTCTCGAGTTTCAACTAGAAATATTTTCTCTCGCTACTGCTTCTTTGCCCATGCACCTGTATCATAATATTTGTACAGATTAACACTTATACCTCTCAAATATAAAATAGTTTTATCTCTCAACTACAAATTTTCTCTTTTTAAAATATTAATTAATAAAATCGACAAATTTACCATTTATAAAAAATTATGATTAATGATTTATGTAAAACCTTTTACACAGTGTTTTTTTCATATTTTTATATTATACTATCAATTATTTTTGTAGATGATATTGAAATATTAAAGAATGTACAGTGATCATAGAAGTCTGTCTTTTCTCATATTGTAACTCATAAGGCAAACAACCACCTTCCTGGACTTCCTCATTGAAATCCCGGATTCAATATTGAACAATGTTGGGTGTTATCGATCATGATTAAACCCACTCTTGTTATATGTTGTTGATTTGATATTTTCTATATGCTACATGACAAAACTAAATGAGATGGTTTTCTAATGCTCTGTTCACTCAGTATGGCTAGAATTCCCGGCCTTGTTAAACTAGAGGGGCGAAGCCAATGCTGCTGGCATTTCATACTCTGCAAATTTGGCGCATAACTAACAGGCTGAGCTCACATATACTGTGTTTGTGCTTAAATTGCTTTGCAACTACATGACAACCAACCTGTACTTTAAATTCTTCACACGTCCTTTTCGTATTGTTCATTTTATCATCAGTGGAAATGGAATGTTTGATATGTAGTTTGCTATCTTCATATTAGTAAGAATTTTTTTTATCATTACAAATACATGATTTGAACCTAAAATCTCGTATTTATTACTTCAACCTTCCACCATCCAATTACTATTAAGCATTTAAATCAGTTAAGATTACACTTTCATTGACGTGTCACGGAATACTGTATAAAGGGTCTACTCGGAAGCCGATCCTCTCCTTCGAGTTGTATTCTGAAATCTTAGATGCATTGATGGGACAGAATTAAAAATTAAAAAGTCATATTCAAAACACTCACGACAACATTGAAGATGCAAAAAAACTGCTGCCATGTTTTCTACCATGTCCAAGCTTCGTAGCATTTTTTTTTCCATCTTGATACAAATTCGCAAAAATTTTAAAGTTAGAAAGAAAACTGTATTGATATGAATTTGAGAGTGATTTTAAAATTAATTATTTTTTTATATGGAGATACAGTTAGTTGGTCAAGGAAGAACAAAAGATAAAAAAACTAATATCTAGCTTATAAAAAATATTTTTTATATTTTTATTATATTTTTATGTGTTTGTATATATAAACTAAAAGTTCAAAACTAATATTTAGAGTACAAATACTCATTAAAGGATTAACTTCTCTCAACAAATGTTTCTTTATACATACATAACACAAATTGAATCAGGAGACCATATGTATAAACAATCAAGTATTTATTAATCATCTTATACCATATTTAAAATTTTACTTTTACTTGGTTATTTATTTATATGTAATTTATCGTGTCTCTTGCACTTTTATGTATTGTAACATACTATTATAGATGAATTTCTAATACATTTTGTCTTTCAAAATATGTTTCTTCTAATTCCATAGGTTGAGTCAATTTTGTGAGTAAATTCTGTTTACTTTCTTCTTAAGCGTGTTTCTAAGATTTTATCATTTTCTTTTTTTCTTTCTGGTACATCTCACATACATTTGTGAATATAGTCACATTGTTATGACGTTTATTATAATGTCAGTTAATAATTTTTAACATTATATTTTCAATTAGGTTTAGACTAGTAACAATTAAAGTAATTATTTATAACTTTTTTTTGAGGTAAAGATATTAAACATGCACAAAAATTGAACTCACTTGTAATAGTAAAAAGAATGATGAAAATTTTGTAAAAAAATTGTCGAATAGATTTTCTCTTACCTCCAAATCTCTCCAACATTCAAGGAAATTAAAATTAAGTGAGAAGGATTTAGCTCCTCTCCATTTCCGTCCTTTCTCCTTTTACCGATTGAACCAAATGATTTTTTTTAAATGTCTTCGCACGCTCTACTCGATCTTTCAAATCAAAAGATATAAATATCATAAATGACCAAAGATAATTAAAAAGAATTTTCTGGTTTAGAAATAAATTTATCCCATTTCATCGGTAGAGGTATAAGAAGGCATTAATTTTTATTTTTTTTTTAAAAAGGAATTTTTCTTTCACTTTTAATAAGAATGCATTAATAATTTAAATCATGCAAAAACAATGTTCTTGTATTACATAAAGGGCCTAATTGAAAGTTGTACAAGTATATATATATATATATATATATATATATATATATATATATATATATATATATATATATATATATATATATATATATATATATATAACACATGTATGTGTGTATGAAAAATTTTAGAGATAGATAAAATTTTAGCTATATCGGCGTCAAACTGTCAATTATTGATTAAGTGATATAAATGGACGTATTTTAAATTTTTTTCATATATATATATATATATATATATATATATATTTCTATGCTATTATCTGTTCATATTTATTAATTTTAAATTTATTTCTTATGGTAAATATCCTTTGGAGAAAAATAAAAAATTACTAATTATCAATAAGCACGCAATATATTATACAAGTATTTTAGTTTAAACAATTAATATAAGTAATTTAAATTCAAGAATAAAGAATAAATTAATTTTAAAATACAATAACGATGACTCAAAGTTGTAATATAAAAATAATTAACCATATTTCTAACAAGACATCTTGAAACTAAATGTTAATATTTTATGGTTATCAAATATTATTAATAAAGTAAATACACCCACGTTCACTTTTTAAAATACTTATTCTACCCTTACACCTGTTTTGAAATTAAAAAATAAATTACTGGTCGAAAAATTATTTGAGAATATTGATATCCAACATACATAATTGTCCAATTATATCTATAATTTATAATATATGATATTATATTATATTATATATATATATATATATTATATAATGATAATATGATATTTTAATGTCCACATTTTATGACTATTTTACCTTCTAAACATTTTATGATTGTTGTCACTTTTGCAAATATAACTTCTTCTTATTAATATATGCACATCACAATTTTTACCTTATCACAAAATAAATCTCCCTTAGACATGATTAATATATGTATAGATTTCAGGATAAATATTCTTAATAAATATGCAGATACATAACTGCGATAATATTTTGAATTCAATTCAAACTCTCACATCTTTCCATTTTTCATATTCATTACATATTTGACATATCCATTAATCTGATATATTTTTATCATATTATCATAAACAAAAAATTATAAAATTAACAAAATATATTTTAAAACATGTAACATAATAATTTATATTTCAAAATATAAAAATTTATAAAAGATATTAAATTAAAATCTTAAAATTCTTATAACATATTAGAATAGAAATGTGAAAATACATATGCTGCTGCGCCTGTATTTTCACTAGTATATATAATTACATTTTTTATTATTATGTTGTTGGTATGATTTACGATAGTTAAATTCATGCACTTTACTTAAAGAGCTTAACTTAAATTAACTATTTGTTGGTATATATAATTACAATTTGAACTAATCTGTTAAATTACCACTCTTTTTTAGGATACCTTAGTCTAAGATAACTAAATTTAATTACTTAGCCGAGTGTTGGTAACAAATAATAACTTTATCAGAAAAATATTTATATACTCTGAATTAATCACAACTTTTTATATATAAATTTACACTTATTAATACTTTAAAAATAATATAAATAAAATATTGATATTAATTATCAATATAAAAAATTATTTTTCAGTGACTGTTAAATTCTAACTTTATTCTATTTTCGATTTGTATTATCTTTTCTCTCTTTAGTCAAACAGTAACTTGATCTTTGATTTGGCATCCGGTGAAGAGGTGAGCTACCCCATCTATCCCCACCCTCATGCATTTGACTTTCTGTCTATGGCCCAATTCAACATGCTCAGCTCTCCCTGTGTTTGTTTGTTTGTAACATCCCTATTTGTGACAGAAAATTTCAATTTTGTTCAAGCTTCGATGGGCCACTGTCGTCTATTCTCGTAACATCCACAAAATATGCCTAATAGGAAGTGACTCCAATATAAAGGACAGATTACAGACATTTCTTAATGTCTAACAAAATTTTAATCGATAACCTCTTCATTTTATACCTACATAAACTTTGTTTAATTTGTATGACAACATGACACCACCTATCCTTTACCTTAATACAGAGGTCACATGATTTCTTGTCAATCATTATTGCTATTATTATATAGATGAAAGGAAATTAAATAATGTCTTACAAGAAATTAAGGAGTAGTAAGTATTCAACTTCAGCTGATGTGAGTATAATTTACCCCATTATGAGAAATATGAACAATTTCGCTAATAAGCGATACATAAGTATGTAACTTACACTTGAAAGACAATTAGCATTAAAAAAAAAAAAAAAACTGGTTGACTGAGAGAGGAAAGTGGGAGGAAAAAAAATTGAAGAAATACAAAAAGCCTCCTACCTGGCTTGAAGAAATATAAAAAAAGTGGGATAATTTACTGGATAGGACCCCATAGTCTTGAGCTCATACAGGCAAAGACACAAAGACAGGCTTGTGGAGAACTCACAATGCAGTATTAGAACTAGAAATACCAAAAATTTCAGCTCCCCTTTCTTTCTTCTCATACAAGGTCATCCGGCAACAGAAACAGGCACATTATACCTGTAAGAGAAATGCTTTGAAGAAAAACCAATATAAGAGGGTACTATAAAGATAGCTTGATACGTTTCTCTTCTCTCTCCTCATCACATACTGATGTGTATTGGTTTTCTCTCTCTGCCATGCACCTTTTATATGGTACAAACCCTTTCCCGCAGGTTTTAGGTTTCACCCTTAGCTCAGATATAGCAGATGTTTCTTTTAGTGTAGTGTGACCACGAAAGTTCAAATGTCCATCCCCTTTGCTAAAGCAATGCACATGACTCTTGGCCTTGTCATCTAAACTCGTGTTTGAACCAGTCC
This sequence comes from Psophocarpus tetragonolobus, assembly GCA_037954015.1. Lineage (NCBI taxonomy): Eukaryota > Viridiplantae > Streptophyta > Magnoliopsida > Fabales > Fabaceae > Psophocarpus > Psophocarpus tetragonolobus. The sequence continues at coordinate 36,671,969 of CM075695.1, forward strand.
AAGACCCTTCCTTTTGAACTTCATGTTCAAACTCTCCAAGATTGGAATATAAATGTTTCCCTTTTGGCTCCTTGTGCAGTGCCACAAATGTGGCACTGTGGGGAAGAGTCCACCTAGGAACAATACTTGCAGGACCATCTGTAATATCTGAACACCCATTTTGATGTTGCATGAGATACATTGCAGCCGCAGGTATTGGTTTGTAAGGATCCGTTGTTGGAGAAGGTTTGCACGTATCTGTTACCAGTAGAGTGGTCCCAAAAAGTTTGAGAGTACGACCAAATGATTCTTCTGCAGCAGTATCTTTGGCAGAAACACTTTCTTTCTGAAAGAGCTCCAGTTTCTAGACATTAAAATCAAGAGAGAGTTTAATCTTCATGTATTAACTATTAACTAATTAGAATTCCCCTCAGCTTGACATTTAAAATAATTGTTGTAAAAGTTAAGAATCATGTTAGTTTATAATTAAATAACAATTTAACATATTTAAATTAAATTCTAAAATCAAAAGAAGAACATCAAATTGATTATTTTCTTAAAAGCATTCTCATGATGATATTGTAGTGAAGAAAGTGAAATTGATTAGGATTTAAGAAGTACCGCAAGAGGTTGCTCATCATGAGCTGAACTTGGCGGAGACCCTTCTTTCTTAAATGATGTTTTGGGCTCAGCAAGTGGAAATATGTTTGTGGAGACACCACTAATGGATGAGACTGGTGACAAACTTCTAGTAGGTGTATCTGAATCGGAGGAACCAAGGGTTTCTGAAACAACTGTAGACAACACTGACTTGGGAGAATTGTTTTCTTGACCAAAATCTGATGACTTGAGAGAATTAGACCTCAGTGGATGTTCTGAGTTGGAAATTTCTTTCTTTGTAATCTCAACTAGTTTACGAGGGTAAGGATGAATTGGCTTCCGTTTTGGTCGTGGAGGTGGAATTTCTATTGACTCCTCCAAGGCTGTGTTGTTTCCACTAGGCTCTCTAAGAATCTGCATGAAGTTAAAACAAATGAGTTAGAGAGAATTAAGATGAACCCTTCAACTTCACTCTCAAGGAAAATTTGCACTTTTGCATCTTTTAAGATCATCACAACTTTATCTCATTACCCGTTCATGACTAATGGTTTATTGAAAATATAGTAAATGACGGGTACTGGAATATAGCAATAAACCTTAGAAAAAAACTTCTGAGCATGACTTCGAATCTGAACAGCAGTCTTTGTGCCAACATGTTCTGTGGTGAAAATAAAAGGATCCAAAAACTTAGACCATGCTTCTTGATTCACTAATTGATACATATTCTTTGGCAACAATCTTTATAGCATACTTCGCCTAAGACATGAAAGTTATAAATTAATTATACCTTCAATCCGTCGCCAGGCCCTGCCATATAGCTTTAAAGCCTCAAGGAATTTTTTGTGTTCTTCATCTGTCCACCTCTCTCTCTGCTTTGTGATAGTATATGGCTTCCTTACCTGTTGGTGTAGATATAAAATTGATTAAAACATAGGTGAGACGGACACATGCGAAAATCAAATTTATAATGCCAGAAAGGCTCAAACACATAAGAATCACGGCGAACCTTCAGGGCATAGTCATTTCCACAAGAAAACTGATCATGTAATGGAATATCTGCAACAGAATGCCCACCAGAATTCAAAGATATTCCATCAACATTTTGAAGACCACCCCGTGATCTAGAAAATGCATTTTGGCCCTGCATCCAGTCCAAATAGCAAATATATAAAATATAATAATCAAGACTAAAATGAAAAAAATAAAAACTCATAATAGAAAATTCAAGTAAAATTATATGAAATCATAACCAAAGAATATTTATCCACCAACGAATCATTCTTCTCTAAGTAAACTAAATATCAATCAACAAATCACAATTTCTCCATCAAATGACCCTTAAGATTTATTTTTATTTTTTTTAAATAAAGAACAGGAAAATTGCGTCGTTGATGTAGATTAGTCATTCATAAGAACTCAGGGGGACTAAGTGTTCTTAGAAACTGTTAACAAACCTGAAACATTCAAAACTTACTTTATTATTATAAAATTAAAAACTACATATATTTAACATTTGAAAAGGTAAACCAAATCATAGTTCATAAAGTTCATTCTATCTTTTTTATTATTTTATTTGACTTTTTATCTTATCTTCAAAAGAGAACCAAACATATCCTACCCAATTGAAAGGACTTCTTAGCTGGAAATCCAGAACAAACCACAAAATATACAAGTACAATCAAAATTAATTACGATTCCATGTCCCCCACAAAAAATCCCTACATCATCAAATATTCTATATTAAAAGAAGAAGAAGCTCATATTTACATACTTGTATCGCCATGTTCTGAATATCTTCTTCTCGGTTGGCTCACAGAACACCGAAATAGTAAAACTTATCTTTCTTTGTACACAACTTTGTGAGCAGTATATAACACAAACAGACAAATCACAAAACTCCACAGTTGCCTTTCTTCTCCCTCTACAACACTAGAACCAACAAATTTCTGTACAAAAATGGACTTGTCTAGGCACCAAACAAAAGCACTGCTTTGTCTCTTTGTTTTTACCCATCACAACTGTTTCAACTCAGAATTGAAGAAACACTTTTAAGATCCCGTGAACAAAAGCTTGATCATTCAAGCCGAATCCACTTCATGAATTTGGAACGATGACCCCAAAAACCTTTCCAAATCTCAGGCTCTGAGAAGCAGCAACAACAGTGACTCGGGTATAATAACTAACTGAGAAATGGTTCATGGTCCTATAATCAACAAAACCCCACCACGGAAAAAGGCTGAATAATAGATGGTTTCTTAGTTTAGCAAAAAAAATGATGGATGTTCAAAAATACTTGAAAAAACAAAGTTGGCAACAGTTTGTCTGAATGGTCATGGTTGTTGAAAAGCCCAAAAGTGGTAGAAAGAAACAGAGAGAAAACTGAAAAGAACTGAAGGTTTGAGGTTACAGAAGAAGAAAGGGGTGAAGGAGAATATGAAAGAGAAGATAGATATAAAAGCCAAGTGGGAAAGAGACTATTGTGAAGGAGAAAAATAAAAGGAGCAACGAGAGAGTGCCACGTCAGATGTTGAAATTTGTTTCATAGGAGAAAAAAGAAGTTTTCTTTTTAATTTTTTTTCATCTGGAGAACTCGATGCAATCTTGTGGCTCACGTCGTAAGAGGTCCTCCACACGTGGCGTTCCGCTGTCGCGTCTGTTTCTGGCTTTTCTGGTTGTTTTTTTTTTTTTGCACTTTTTTTTTTAATTAAATTTGCATCGTTTTCTAATTGGGTGGGCGAAAACTAAGACAGAGCGCGATGTGGATAATTTGGGACACAGAGCTACTCGCGGGTGCCACTGTCACAGAGCTACTCGCACTGTCACAGGTGCCACGCCACTTTATCACGATTAATGCGTGGCCATTATTTTCCCAGCTCCCATACAACAGATAATTTCACTTTATTTTGTAATATTTTCACATATTATTTTATGATTTTAATGTAAACACTGTTTTTTACATGCTCTAGTTGTTTGGTAAAAGATTTTGACCTGCCGTATACTCCGCTTTGCATTTAATAAACGATGGTTGCATTTTAAACAACAATCTATGTTTGACTAGATAAAAAACTTGTTTCTAAAAAATAGCATTTAATGTTTTCTCATGTTTGAATTTCTATAATTACAACTTTACATTTTCCACATGTGCAGCATTTGACTATTTACTCCCAAAAACGTGTTTTATGTAATTTTTTTTACAGTTTTTTGTGTAAATTTAATACACAGCCTTCGCATATTAATTAATTAGAACTGTAACAAAAAAATATTAATTAATTAAATCAATGTCGTTTCGTCTAAAAAATAGATAAGGGATATATAAATTTAATCACAACATGCATAATTAATTTTAATTTAATTTAAAAAACCATATACATGTTTAAAACAATATTTTTGAAAAAGAAAAGTAAAACAGCTTGTTAAAAGAAGGATGGGAAAATTTTTCAACGGGAATAAATAAGCAACAGGTGTCAGCAGCAGTGAGCGAGTAGGAGGTGAGTCAACCAAATAGCGTTGCAAGGCGAGTATACAAGTGGGTGATAATATACTAATATTCCAATAAAATAAAATGATAATAATAATGAGTTAATATGATGTGATATACGTGATAGATAATATTATCTTTAAAATCAGTGTGCGATGAAGAAAATTTAGTAGAAATTTTATTAATATATTATGTGGGCGAAAAGATAGTTAAAAAAATAATAATGAGTTCGGTTGTGAGTGTTAATGAAATGAAAATAGAAGGGATATTTATCTGTGAGAGGGAGAAAAAGGGTTAAATATCTGAAAAATGAAGGAGTGTGACAGGGAGAGGAGAGTGAGGGTTGGCCAAGAGTTGTGGATCGAAAAGAGCGAGCGATAGAGGGTGTCATTTTCACCTTTGCGCTTTTCGCCACGTCATCGCCACTTGCCGCCCCACTATACCAACACCGCCACGTGTACATTCAACGTAGGGATAGAGATCATTCCACACCACTCGTTTTTTTCCTTTTTCTTTTTAACAAACCCTCGAAAGTTTCTAGCCACAACATTTTGCTGTTCGCTCTTTTCTTAATTTCTCCTTTGCATCCGTGAGTTGACAAGCGGGAACATCAATGCGTGGTGTTAATTTTCATTAAGAAAAATTACTACCTTTTCTTTTGAGTTTTCATATCAACTTGATGAATTTAATTAAGAATATTCTGATTTAAATAAAAATGTTGGTAAAGTGATTTAAAAAATCTTGATAAAGTGAAAAAGTTTGTGGAGCAATAGAGACATTTGAAGAGTTTAATGGACAGAGGCAGGTGTAGGATTGCAGCAGAACGTGGAAGGTTGCAGTGTGGATGTGTGAGGGACCAGTGTGTCTGGGCAGATATTAAGTTTCCGGGTCTAACCCTAGAGGCACTGTTTGGTGGGGTGACAGCACAAACGATATGTACCAGCGTTGCGTTGCGTTAGCTTCCCTTTCATTCCATCGTTGTCGGCTCCATTATTCAAACTTAGGTTTAACTAAGATTCGTTTTATAAAGTTTCCATATACTAATGTGTTGGTTTTGAAGGTTTGAAATACATGTAATACGATATGGAAGTATGGATGACATGTTTCCTAAATTTTAAATTTCGTCACAACTTATAATTATAAGTACACAAATAAATAACAAAGAGATTCAAATACTTTCATTATAATAATAACTAGGTCCAAAACACGAACTTTCGGGCTTTTGAAAAAATAAATAAACAGAGAGACGTGAAAGAGTAAAATACAGTAAAATTAAGGAGTAAATTGTGTAAACATTATACATATATATATATATATATATATATATATATTAATTTTATTTTAAATGTATTTATATTAATTATTTAATATATATATATATATATATATATATATATATCCATGCATTGCTCGGGTTATTATAATAATACATAAATTTATAAAAAATATGATTTATTTTATTTGATAATTAAGAAAATATTATTATATATTATGTATAATATATTTATTGAAATTTTTAAAATTTTATTTTTATCTGCTATTTTATAGTATCGTATATGATTGAATGATTCAATATTTATTTATTTTAACGATCATTTGAATAGATTATTTTCAGTATTTTTTATTTCTTTATTGAAAATAAAAGAAAAAATGAAACAAATAAAATGCTATTTTATTTTAGATAATATGATGTAGAGTAAATGATAAAAAAAATTATGTAAAGTAAATTATAGATACTTTAATGTTTGTTATTATTACCCGTCACTTCTCATCTTTATACATTATTTTTAGTGATTAAGAGGGTTGGTGCAGTATTATTTTTTATTAAGAACATAAGACGGAGTTGATATAATAAAAATAAAACTCAACTGAAACATATTAAAGAGAATTTTTATAAGATACAAAAATAAATGAGGGATAAGTGTAATAATATAAACATTGTATAATTTATTAAATAACATGTCCTTTTTTATGATGTATATAGATATAGATATATTTATTTTGTTTGTCGTTAAAGATACGGCTGCACTCCGCATAATGATAATTCTTTTGTTAAAGTACATATGGAATAAAAATAAATGCAATTTTTTAAAGAAACATTACTTGAAGTTACCTTAATACCTAAATTGTTAATCTGTCAAAGAAAAATGTATTACCAATTACATAGAAACTAGAAAGTATGAAAAATATATAACTAACAGTGATGAATTATTTTTTTTATGAAAGTATAAAGAAAACTTTAGAATTTACTTATCATATGTATTAATTAAATTGATAAGTTAAAGGGTCTAGCTCATTTGTTGAGCAAAATACATAAATTGTTATAAATTTAGAGACGTTGTTTTTAACTTCTATCATTAGGATCAATAAATTTATAAAATACTGTTTTTTGCTGGTACTATGCATGTATTCTTATATGTTTATATTAAAATAATAAGTTTAATTAGTATGTACTCATAGTGTAAAAGAGTTTTTATGTTGACATTCAATCACATATCTTTATTTATGTGCAAATCGTTCATATGACTTAAATATAGGGGTGAAAGACTAATCGAACCGTCTAATAGTTGGTTCCCTCCGAAGTTTCTAATGGATAGTTGGAGTTCGCAAGCGAATTCTATCGAGTAAAGCCAATGATTAGAGGTATGGAGGCATAACATCATCGATAACTTTTCAATATTAATTGATAAAGTGAACAAAGTTATTATAAATAAAGGAATGTAATTGAATGTCAATGTAAAATTGTTTACACTCATAATGTATACTAATTAGATTTGAATAATTTATCAGTAGTTCATGTATAATATGTAATTTTCAAATGATAATTAGGTAATTATTATGATTTTTTTTTTTAAAAAAAAAAACTCGAATCCAAAAAATTTTAGAAACAATTATGTTTAAGGATAAAAGTTTGCAAAACGATTGATTGAAATATGCTATTATAAATACCAACAAACACCTTGCAATGTAACTTGATACAGATTCATTGATAAACAATGTTTGTTATTCCATAGCTTTGGTAATGTAATTTGAGTTTAACTTGTATACAGATAAATATAAAGATTTTTATATTTACGTTAAATCACAACCCTTAATTTATAGTAAGTTTGTTGACTTTACTAATTAGTACTTTATATAAATAAAAAGTTATGATTGACTTTTATACTGACAGTGTATACCAATTAGACACTGACAATGTATACCAATTAGACTAATGTAATTTCCTCTTCTTTTATATGTTTCCAACAAAATAAAAAAAAAAAGATTTTCCATCGAATCATTTAAATTAAATTAGATTATTACTTTCTAAAGTAAATAACCAAAACTATTTTAAATGGTTACTAAAAGCTGTTTGTAAATACAATAAGGAAAAGTATATATTTTAAAAAGGATTTAATTAGTATGCACTGAGAGTGAGTCGATTAAGTCCATTTACATGATTGTGCTAAATGAATTAAGTAAAAAATGTTTGTTTCTATCTATGTTTTCTTTCCTAGAGTCTAACTTGACCCATTTGTAAGCCTGTGGACCTGACCTATTTTAACAATTCTACTAGACAGTAATGTGAAATTAATTTACTACTTTATTTTTAGAGAATTTCTCTCTGCACCTCAATAACTTCTCATTGCGCCTCCATAAATGTGAAAAAAGTCTAAAATAACCATAGGAAAAAAAATAACTTAATTCCTTCTTTTTTATCTCTTGATACCTCTTCTCCAAGTTTTGTGTCCTACACCTCATTCTTCTTCCTCCTTCATTCTTCACCCGAAGTTTGTGCCTCCTGCACCTCTATTCATCTTCTCGTATGCGGCCGTCGTCGCCCTTGTCTTGTTCATCCCTCGTCGACTTCTCCTCTTCTCAATTGTAAATTTTTTATAAATCCGAACAGGGGTGTTCAGACTTATAAAAAAAATTCAAAATTTTTTTACAAATCCAAATAGCGGTGTCCAAACTTCTAAAAAAATTTGGTGTGTGGACACTCTGGATTTGTAAAAAAAAAAATTGCAAATTTTTTTACAAGTCCGAACAAAGGTGTCTGAACTTGTAAAACAATTTGCAAAATTCCCCTAAAAAAATTTGCAAATTTTTTACAAGTCTAGACAAGGGAATCCAAACTCGTAAAAAACTTTGCAAAATTTTTTACAAGACTAAGTTATGTTTTTTTTTTAAATCTAGAGAATAAATTAAATATTAAATAATAAATAATAATAAGAACCAGATGATAATATTTGAAAAATAAATTAATAATAATATAGAACATAATATAATTTATGGAGAATAACTACAAGTTATAATAGTTAGACATTATTGAACAAACAATTAAATGATTGAAAATAAATGTTAGAATAATTAGTATATTAATAAATAATTAAATTTATAATAAAAAATTTAAGTATTATAAAAATAGAATTAGTATATTAATGAATAATTAAATTTATAATAAAAAATTTAAGTATTATAAAAATAGAAGTAACAACAATTATAATAATTAAGAAATAATAGGAGTAACATATAAATTTACTGAAATTAATACCACAAATATTTATAAATTTCACTATCACCTTACCTTAATAAAGTTTGATGATGAGTGGTGAAGAATTTTGAAATATAATATTAACTTGGCTTGAAATATTTTGTGAATGATAAGAGTGCTAGAAAGAGAATAAAATAATTTTATTAAACAAGAGTGTATGCAAAATTTAGAAACAACACTAGTATGTCAAATAAAAAATGAAAAATATTCTCTTTAACAATTAAATAAAATAAAAATGCAATCAGTTGGGAAAATAATAAAAGAAAAATTAATAACTTGGATAGTCATTTCGAATAGTTGCTATCATCAAGTTGTTAGTTGTCTTGATAGAAACAGCACTAGTATGTCAAACATAATGGTAATGACTAATGAGGTATCCGGCAGATCAATTTCTTTTTTAACCTTTAAGACTAACTATCAATATTTGTCTTCACAAATGGTTGATTGGTTCAACCATGAATTTGTTTGATTTAACGTTAAGGTCACGGTATATATTTTAATATATAATAGGTAAGAAATAGAAATTTATATTTTTTTTATGAGAAAAACACAAACTTACGATTAATCATAATTTTCATATATGTTAAATTTATTAATTTTATTAATTAGTATTTTAAAATGTATAAACAAAAAATTGTAATTTGATGATTTTTGTTTTGGATTTTAAAATTTCCCATCGTTAAATCAAATATTTACAAAGTCCCCAGGTTGCAGTTATATACCAGTACACTTCTATTTTTCAAACCCGAGATCATTAGAATGTGAAAGTATTAGAAAGAGTTGTCCCACCCTAAACTAAATAAAGTAAAATATTTATTTATTAAAACAAATATAAAAATAAAGACAAACAGGTAAAAGATAACGCTAGCACCATAAAAAAGATAATCCATATGGCATGCATGGACTAAAAGAAGAAACATATCTAAGTCACATCTTTTACAACCAATAACCATTTGCCAAACATTTTACCGTTGATTTTGATTTTTGAATAAGAAACACAAGTTGCACTTTCTAATTCCATGAAAGTGAAAATACAATTTTAAAACAGTGTAAAGGACTAAAGAGATTAAAAGATGAAATTGACAAGATAAGGATTCCAATTCAAGTTAGGTAACATTATTATTTATTCTAAATCCATGAGCTAAAAGTTCATACACTTACGTCGAGTTGGCTGAATAAAATGGTTGATGAAAAACTATTGGTTTATACTGTTTTTTTTTTAATAAAAAATGCTCATTTGTTAAATATATTCATATAATAAGGATTGTAAGAAAAAAAATTAATCTCAGAAAAAATAAAAAGAAAAAGGTTAATCTTTGCGCCAAAATTTTAAACAAATAAAAAATAAGCCACAAAAAGTACTGTAAAAAATGATACTTCAATCAATACTTCCAATTACAAATTGAGCATTATGGGTGTAGATAATCCATTGCAGAGTTTCTGTCTCAAACCCAGTATGACAGAGGAGGTATCGATTTTTTAAAAATTTTTTTGGGAAACTATTAATTTTTTTCAACCAAAGCTTTTATTTGAGATTTTGTCAACGAAATACGGAAGATCTTAAAAAGAATCTCATAACATAAAAGGAATTTGACCATAATAATAAGTTAATAACATGCTGATTGGAACCAAAATTATCAAAAGAATTTTAGTGGGTAACTCTAATTACAACCCGGGGGTACAAAATAATATAAAATTCTTGACCTAAAAATAAAGGAAAAGTTTTCGCAATAAAGAGAAAAACTCAAGAAAAGGACTTATTTCTTAGTTTATCTTAAAAATTTAGGAGAGATTTTTATTTATAAGTTATGCTAGTTAACCTTAAAAGCAAAAAAAGAAGTAAATATAAAACCACATACAAACATATTACATCAAATGAAATATGAAAACAAAAATACATAGGATTTCTAAGTGCTGTGCCTAATATGAACACATATGTACTCACTAGAATTTGTTCCACTAATTTGTCCATTATGTACTTATTTTTCACTAAGCGTTAATTGACCTAGAAACTATGAAAACACACATGAGCATATTACATAAAAAACAAATATGAAAATTCAAGAAAAATGAGAAAATGGATCTCAATTAGTTTTTTAGCCAAAAAAAAACTATGTAATATACCAAAATAAACTACATCCCATATGTGCATCTTGTGTATAAAATATTGGGCTCGTTTTCTCTCCAAATTTTTGTCTTTTGAGTTTGGTGAATTTTTCTTCACAATGTAGACATACAATAATTCTTAATTTATAAACTTCCATGACTAAACTTTAAAAAGTCTTTTTAATTCTCTTAGGTTTTTATGGATCATATAATTTCCTCACTCTTAAAAAATATTTGTTATCAATCAGGTTCATTATTTGCAACAAGATAAGTTTAGACATAATAAAGTATTATTGATTTAATAATACCATAAAATTAAAGTTTATATGCATCATGGGTGATCTTTTCAATCACTAGAAAGACAAAGATATCTTGGTAGCAATATTAAGTATCTTTACCAACTCAAGTTCATAATTATTTAATGTTTTGCTTTCTACGCACTTCCTCAACTCCCTTAAAAACAAGTCATAATTTATGAACAAAGGGTTAAAACTTATACTTTGCATTACTCATTTAGAACTATTGCTTTGATTTCCTTCCAAAAAGAATCATCACAGTTAAACAATGAGTAGAATAAAAAAAAAAAAACCTTCTGTTTATCTTTCTCTCTCATTTTTTTTTTCCTTTTCTCTTTCTAGTTATTTTTTTCTTTTTCTTTCTGATCATGATTTTTCCTAGGAGGTCCTAGACCTGAAATTAGATTGTAAATATTCAAATATAGCATTTAGAGATTTTAATTATTCTTTAAATGCCTTCCTGAACAACTTAAATTCGACATCTTTTACTTTTTTCCTGTTTATGTTTAAAGTGCTATAAAGAAATTAAGTTAAAGAAAAATAATCCTCACATAAACACTCTTTCATGTATTTATATTCAAATAATGATGTAGTCACTTATGTTTTTCACTCAATTTTGCGTCTAACAATCTTCTAACTCTTGCCTTTTATCACTCAATTTCACCTTGTTAGCCCTTAAGTAAAAACCTTTAAGGATGATTTCACACAACAAGAAATAGTATAGTGTTACTAAAATGATAAGTTTAGGAAACAAGAACAATAGTAAATGTACCTATTAAGAGTAGTTGGATATGTCTTCTTGTTTGTTTAGTGATAACTTAATGTTTTGGCTGGAAGGTGGGGTACCTGCAAAAGGCACTCCAACACTAAAGTCAGGATAAAGTTTAACCAAAAGTATAATGATAATAAATTCGCAATCAATGAGCAATGTTACCTTAATACCTTCAACCTGTTTATAGTAGCCTACTGGACGTTTACTTTATCCTTCTAATTAAGAATTAGGTAAGATTGTAACCTCGTTTTATCTCCAATAAATTGACTTAAACTAAATTATTGAATCCTTCGAGTTGACATGTACATTCAGTGTCTTCGATCGTGTCAAAGATCGAAGAGTTATAACGATTGATACCCAGTTCTTATATTTTGGCCAGATTAAAGACTGAAATTGTCCTCTAAATTATTCCCATACAGTAAAAAAAGAAGAAGAGAGAGAGTAGAAACTCGAGACATACTACCAAAGAGAAGTATATAGAAGAACCAACAAAAGAAACAAGATTAAAAGTGAACATATTTTTTAGTAATAAAATATAAGATTGATTGACTTTTTTTTCTTAAAATGTATATTTTTATACTGTGCAGTGAATAGTTTGAAGCAAAATATTGATTTTTCAAGCACTTTATATATTTTTAAATATAGATTCTCTTTTTATTTTCTCTACACAATCTTCACAATTTTTTTTGCATGAATTTTTCTCAAACTGAATTCCACTTTTTTCTCTTATCTTTAAAGTGCAGATAAATTAGCTTAAAGACAAGATAACAAAGTAAGAAACATATTTAATCAAAGATGATAAAGGAAGGCAAAATAAGAAAATAAAATTGAAATAGGACAAAATACAAAGATTGAGACAAAAGAAGAAACAACAAAAAGCAAAAACAACAAGAGTAAAAAAGACAAACAAACAAAAGTTAGATAAAATCCTAATTCAAGAGTTGAAACTTTAATGTCAAATGATATGAATCTTATAAGAATTAACCTGACACATAGTTGAACAAGGATTAGGTTTAATCGAATTCAAACCCAAAAACTCAATTTGAAGAAGTCGCATCAAATAATATTAGACCCTTTTTTAATTTTTAAAATCTAAAATTATTTTTACAAATTATTTTAAGAAAACACTAAGTAAAAAAATTTTTTAATTTTTAAATACTAAACTAGTAAAATCAAATTTATAAAACTCGAGCTAAATAAGCACTAAATGTCTCTATTTTAATCAATTTTATTTTTTGATATTCTACAAATTTAAAATATCATTAATTACTTTACACTTATTTCTACAATTAACAATAATAACTATTATATTAATTTATCATAAGTAATGATAAATCTATTTTAATTTACAATATTTTACATCTATTAAATGTTCTTTAATTTATATTTATGTACATTTATCTTAAACATGAATATAATATAAAATAGAATATATATGGCATAGTTTTATCCAAAGAAATATTAAAATTGTTGTAGCATGAATACGTGAATATCAAGATTTGTTTGGTTTAAGATGGGAGGAAGGAAATAAAAAAGAAAATTGTATTTTAGATAACATTTGTATTTTACCATACATTATGGATATTCTTTTAAAATAGAATACTTTTTTTATACTTAAACGAACTTATAAAGTATTTAAATCTTGTGTAACACTTATTAAAAGAAATTAAATAAACTAAAATGTCTTATCTAATATTAATGATAACTGAGCCAAGAAAGAAAGTGGGAGAAAAATAAAAGGAAACCGAAAATAGAAACCAAGGGCACAGCAGCATTTTTCTTACCTTACAGGTTGCGTGAAAGATGCGCCAGTCTTATTTCGTATTGGACGAGGGCATCAGATCAAAGCAGGGTCCCCTGATATATCTACATATTCGGGTGCAATGCAAGCATATTCTCTCCAGAACTAATTGTAATGTCATTTTGTTAGCGTGTCAATTTCTGAATCCACCACCACACCCTCTCTTCTATGCTACTATTTCTATTACCACCACCCCCTTCACACACTCTCACACCATCCTCGCAATCTTCTCTCCACACGTAACCCTCGCATCTTTCCTATTCTCTCCAATCTTCCATCGCTATGGCCACAGCCACCGAGAAGCTCCCCGCTCTCCAATCCGCCGTCGCCGGATTGAACGAAATCAGGTCTAGCATTCTCTTCATTTCAATTCTCCTGTCTTTCGTTTCCATTTTCGCACGAATCCGCGTTATCGGAACCTGATTTTTGTTGTTCCGTGCAGTGAGAACGAGAAGAATGGATTCATCAACCTCGTCGGTCGCTATCTCAGGTGAATGAATCAATCACCGAGACCGAACTTCCTCTTCTAAATCCGTGCTTCTTTATCGTTGATCTCAGCGGATCTTGTTTTTGAATGTGCTGCAGTGGCGAAGCGCAGCATGTGGAATGGAGTAAGATCCAGACGCCTACGGACGAAGTGGTTGTGCCTTACGACACTTTGGCGCCAACTCCTGATGGTAACGAATCATCGTGTTTTGTTGTTTGCTTCCGTCGATTTAATGTTTTATTTTAATCAGAGCTCAGTGTTGCTATATAAAACAAAATTGGTGCAGATTCTTCGGAGGTGAAGAATCTGTTGGACAAGCTTGTGGTGTTGAAGCTAAATGGAGGCCTGGGAACAACTATGGGTTGCACTGGTCCAAAGTATGTCTATGCCTAATTGGACTCATTATTCTTTGTTTATATCAACGGGAATTTAAATCGTATTTAGGATTGGGATCAGATATGATTTTTATTGATTGTTAATCTTAAGCTTTTCTAAATTGATTATGATCGGAAAGATATATTATACATACCGTCAATGTATGTAGATATAGTTGTGTGTACTGTGAATGCATTTTGTTTGTAAGCAAATCTGCGTGCCTCCTTCTACGAATGAAAATAAAATGTGAACTACTTATCAACTTATTGAAAAGCGATTTGACGTGCCAGATTGAAAATTTCCGGACGGATTATTTTCTTAAATCGCTATTTCTTGTGAGCTGTATATGTATTTAAGTCTTAATTGGCATGTAAATGAAATGCAGATCTGTCATTGAAGTGCGTGATGGGTTGACATTTCTGGATTTAATTGTCATCCAAATTGAGGTTATTCTCGAGTCCTTCTTTTGCTTGATTTTTATGTTTCCTCCCGCATATACGCACTTTCCACTGATCAATCCATTCAACACTCGTGATGTAGAATCTCAATTCCAAATATGGAAGCAATGTTCCTTTGCTTTTGATGAATTCATTCAACACTCATGATGACACTCAAAAGGTACTGTCCTTTATATCCCTTTGCTGACTATAGAATTATAATCTGAATTTTCCTGTAAATGTAAACTAACAATTTTACTGTTTGTAGATTATTGAAAAGTACCAGAACTCGAATATTGAGATTCATACTTTTAACCAGGTTTGTACTCTGATTTCTTGTTCTACTATATTATTGATTTTCTGGACTTCAATAATTTAATTTTTTGCATTGATATTTTGTTGCACTATACTGACTTATGCAGAGCCAGTATCCTCGATTGGTTGTTGAGGACTTTTTGCCATTGCCTTCCAAAGGGCGCACCGACAAGGATGGATGGTATTATTTCGTCATTTGATTTTTATACTCGACTATATTATTGCACTGATTTAACAACTTTCACGAGAATTATGTCTTTATTCCATCTTTTTTGAATTAAAACTGATAATATAGTACATGTCTACATGGATAATTTAGATGTAAATCTAAGCTATATAAATATTCAAGCAAAATTTTATTTGTAGAGTGCCTAATAGGGTTTAGAGTATGTCGTCTATATGCATTGGAGTGTCATTGTTGACATGTAAATTTCTTTGATGCTGAAAGTTTTCCATATATCTTGACCAATCTAGTGTCCTATTTATGGATTTGTACTTAATGTTTTCTCAGTGCCCTGGTTGTCAGTGCAACTATATTCTTTTTGCAAATATGTGGCTTAACATGGGATTGTTCACTGTTTTTCATATTTTGATGGATTACTTGCTTATTCTTCTGTGCCTCCACCTGTCATTTTTGTTCCAAGTGTCAAAGGAGTTGATTTACTATGAAAACAAACCATTATAAAACTTCTCTTTTTGAACAGCAGCATAGCTTTTTCTTTTTTTTGAGGAGGAAAAACGTCCCACCTGATAGCAGAAACCTTAGGATAAGTTCATATATATTTGGTACCAAGAAGAAGAAAAAGGGCTTAATATTATTTATTGAAAACTATATTCAAAGGTTTATCCCTTAAATTGGATTTTTTATAATCAACATATTATTGACACTGAACTCCCCTCATTAGCAATTATGCACCTTTTGAGGTTCATCCAATTGAGTTTATTGTTTCTGGTATGCCTCACTTAGTCACTCGTTTCTTGCTTGGGTCAATTTGGGACTTTGTAAAAGCTGTGTTTGTTTCCTCAGACTTTTTGGGCTAGAATTTTTGTGCTTGACATGAGTATGAGGTTTGCCAGGGTAAACCCCAATTACACATAGTTGGATACAATTAACCACAGTTTAAGTATGCTGTATGTCATATAAAACTTGAAAGTAATTGTTAGTATGCCTTAGATCCAAGTAATAGTATATTTGGTTATGTTGGATGTGATATTTATGTTTTATGGTTGTTTTCTAAATGGAAAGTGTTCAAATTAGGAAACCAATATTGAGCTTATCAGCTAATAGAGTCTAAAAGTTTGGCTTATGAGTAATTCTTATTCATAGGTACCCTCCAGGCCATGGCGATGTCTTCCCATCATTATCGAACAGTGGCAAACTTGATGCACTATTGTCACAGGTAGATCCCAGGGCTCAGCCTGTTTCTTGTTGGACTGTATTTATTTATTTATTTTTTATAATCATAATCATCACTATTTTTATTTTCCTTTGTTCGTACAGGGTAAAGAGTATGTGTTTGTTGCCAATTCAGATAACTTGGGAGCTATAGTTGATTTGAGTATCCTTATTTAAGTTTTGTTGGTTCTTTCTGTTTTGTTTTTTTAATTATTTTTGGCTACATTGCTTATTATTATACATAAAAACAGTGTCTTAGTGCCATCTGTGTACTTGACTCATGGATGTAGAAATCTTAAATCATTTGATCCAGAACAAGAATGAATACTGTATGGAGGTAAGGAAAGAAGGTTGTAATTGTGTTACTTTTATTTTCAAACTTCAAATCTCTTCAATTTTTTCCTGTATCTATTATGCAGGTGACTCCCAAAACACTGGCTGATGTAAAGGGTGGCACTTTGATTTCTTATGAAGGAAGGGTTCAGGCATGTAATCTTGCTGATTTCATTTCTTTACAACCAAAGTTTTATCTGATTATTGCAGACTCTAGTTATAGAAAAAATTCCTAGTTTCTCTCTGTAAATTTGCTTCTGTGCAATAATTCTTTCCCTAATCTATATTTTAAAAAAAAAATCCAGAGTTTAACAATTTTCCTGCTCTCTTCCTCTTTGTGGTTTAATGAGAAAGACAACTGAAATCTCAAGAAAGTTGCTACTTAGTGACATTTATATTTGATTCTTTAATGCAGCTCCTGGAAATTGCACAAGTCCCAGATGAACATGTAAGCCACTAAAATCTGTCTTTTATTATTGAATCATGTCTCTCTCCCCAGCATAGGCAATTGTTTTAAATAAATTTGCAATTCTTTTGACACAATTTACGGTATCAGGCTATCAGGAACTTTTTGTAAATAGAGGAGATTTGCCAATTGTTGCATTCTAATGTAATGCTGTCTTTAATGCAGGTCAATGAATTCAAGTCAATAGAGAAGTTCAAAATTTTCAACACTAATAATTTGTAAGTTTTGCTTGTTAGTGTCCTTATTGTTTTAGATTATATACTCATACGTAGGTGTTTAACAATAATCTTACAGGTGGGTGAACTTAAACGCAGTTAAAAGGCTTGTTGAAGCTGACGCTCTTAAGATGGAAATTATTCCCAATCCAAAGGTTCAAATTGGTTAATTTTCAAGTGATAACCCATCTTTCCTTCTGTGGGGATCTATTTTGTGGGCTAGTTGTTTGATCATTGATATTCGGTTGCGAAATCGTTGACAATTTATTGATCTGTAGGAAGTCGATGGAATAAAAGTTCTTCAGCTGGAAACTGCTGCCGGTGCAGCAATAAGGGTACTAATGTTTATTAACAAATTAATGAAGTGTTATTTCTAATAAGTTTCTTCTGGTGCTAATATATTCACATTGTTTCTAACAGTTCTTTGACAAGGCTATTGGGATTAATGTTCCTCGATCACGATTCCTTCCGGTGAAGGCAACTTCAGATTTGCTTCTTGTTCAGGTTATAAACTTTTCTGATACAAAGCATGCAATCTTGCTTTGAAATGTGAATCTTTTACCTGACATAATTAGTTATCTTGTTTTTCAGTCTGACCTCTACACTTTGGAAGATGGATTTGTCATTCGTAACAAAGCTAGGGCAAATCCTGAAAACCCATCTATTGAACTGGGGCCAGAATTTAAGAAGGTTAACATTGATACTACTTTTACTTTGTGTTAGGGTAACCAGAATACTAATTTCCTTAGTCTCCTCCACAGGTTAGCAATTTCTTGGGCCGCTTCAAGTCAATTCCTAGTATTGTTGAGCTTGACAGTCTAAAAGTGGCTGGTGATGTATGGTTTGGAGCTGGTGTTGTCCTCAAGGTATTGAATTTAATCCTTAGTTTCTGTACTTTAACATTGTGTTTCATTTTTAAATGTGAAACCGACATTAATAATTCAAACATCGAACTCGAGAATTTTAGAATTGAATATCTCTAAAATTATATTAATTTTTTCTCGCAATATAATTTGGTTACTTTGTGGATGAGAGAATTGTTTACTGTTATGATTAATGCAAGACACCTTTGTAAAAATTCCTTTGCTATGATTAGTGTTTTAGATGTATTTAATTATAGAAACTTGTGTTTTTTTACATTGTTCTCCAAAGGAGTTTATCTCAAGAACCTATTTTGACGTCTAATGCAAACATTCATTTTGTGAATTACTGAAGTAAAACTCCAATTTTCATTCAAGAACAATGCCAAAAGTATCTAAAATTTGTCCCTTCTATTTGAGCTCAGAAGTTAAAATTGTTTCCCTTATCTTTAATTGCAACAAGCTACCAAGTTTTATCCACTAAGTGAGGTCAGATATATGGATTGTACAACACCATTCAGTCCGAAGCTGCAGAAATATTAAAATCTTCAATTGAAATGTTAATTAAAAGTTCTTTATGTCTAGAAAGGTTCTAATGTTTAAGTGAATAGGAATGTCACGAAGAAAATAAGGAAAATATTTCGTTTGGAAAAGTTAATTTTAGTCACGATAGTGTCCACTGTTTTGGGTGTTCAGTGTTTGTTTTGGTCCCTATTTTGCATTTTAGTCCCTGTGATTTTCCTTATTCGATTCTGGTTACTAAGCCCTATATTTTTCAATTGTGTTTTAGTTCCTATAAAGAAAATGATCCTGGATTCCTGATGATAGTCATTTTCATGCCTATAGTCTAACTTGTTTAGATAAATACTTGATCGTATGAAACTATAGGGGCTAATATTCAAGAAAAAAATTATAGGGGCCAAAACCCAAGCGAAGGACAACTATAAGGACCTAAAAATTTGTCCAAACTAAGCCTGGACAACTTTTTTCTATATGGTTCTTACTTATTTGAAGCGGCCCAAACTAAGCCTGGACAACTATAAGGACCTCAAATGGGGAAGAGTTTTAAAAAGTAAAATAGGTTAAAAAATACCCTTTTGATTACTTATTTTATTTTCTAGTTACAGTTTAGCCCGTTAAATATAAAAGGTTCTACTGGAGTCCCTTAAATTAGTTTCGTCATCAGTTTACCGCATCAATGTTATCAGTTGACTAGGTGTTTATATAATATGTCAGCTTTCATAATTTATCACGTATCACTAACCTATATCTTAATCAAGTTAGTGTGATAAACAATGAAAGAACTAATTTGGTCTATAACAGAGAGGAGACATTTTTTAAGAGACTACAAAAAGTGAAATGTTTCCAATTTAGTGGATCAAACAAACTGAAAGATAAGAAGAGGGATAAAAAATATTAATTTAGCTAAAATATTTGTTTCTGATTTTTGTTTTCTGGTGTGGTGCCTTAACAGGGAAAAGTCAGTATCGTAGCAAAGGCTGGTGTAAAGCTGGAAGTTCCCGATGGTGCTGTCATTGCGAACAAGGTATTTATTATCTAACTATATATGGATTTTATTGGGCAGCATGAGATTAGCATTCTAATTTCTAGGTCTAATGATGGAATTGTTACATACAGG
The DNA here is from genome assembly GCA_037954015.1 of Psophocarpus tetragonolobus. Classification (NCBI taxonomy): domain Eukaryota; kingdom Viridiplantae; phylum Streptophyta; class Magnoliopsida; order Fabales; family Fabaceae; genus Psophocarpus; species Psophocarpus tetragonolobus. Next base: position 36,692,058 of record CM075695.1, read on the forward strand.
AAATTAACGGCCCAGAGGACCTGTGAGGAAGATAAATGAGTTTAGAAGTGTATCAGACTGTATACTATATTTACAGTCTCGTGTTATTTTAATTAATACTACCTGCAAGTTTGATAGGAAAAGAAAATAAGAAGTCGTATTTAGATGAGAGGATGTCTCAGTGTGGAGCTTTGGTTGTTTTTTTATTCTGTTTATGAGAAAACAAACTGAGAAGGTTTGGTCATGAGTTCTTCCCCTACGATCATTCCATTTTTGTATAATAACGTTCTTCCAATTACTGAGTATTACGAAGTGATATAATTGAGGCTCAATGGTAAAATGCACTAGTTTTGTCCCCAAATGATAAAACCAACAATGCAGTTATTGAGGAAGGATTTTGATAATGCATTTATACTCTATAATATTAATAAAGAAAATTATTATTTTTTAGATTTATTTTTTAAAATATTTATTTTATCTTTTTTTAGAAACAAAAAGAAAAAAACTATTTTTTTAAATGAAAGATTTTTCAAATCTACTATGTCTTCTCTTTCCATATATAAATTTTTAGATTAACATTACAATTTTAAGAGAAAAAGAATTATGTTGAAATATTTATATTCAAGATACATAATTATTTTCCATACTTATGACATATTAGTGAAGACACATTATTTTTCATACTTATGACATATTAGTGAAGACACAGCTGTGTATTTGTATTTTAATTTTAATTTGATATAGTGTGCCTGTATATTTGTATTTTAATTTAATTTGATATATTTTATTATGTAAATATAAGAGTAACTGTTTACACTTTATATCCTTAATAATGGAAAAAGTAATCAAAAGAGAGAATTATATATATATATATATATATATATATATATTATATACACATGTGTATATATATAATAAGATAGTATAATATTATAGATTATAGATATAAATTATAAATAATAAGACAATTATGTATGTTGGATATAAATTTTTTAAAGTAGTTCTTTTATAAGATTATAAGGTTGATCTAGTGACAAAATTTATACATAAGAAAATAGGAGAGCAAGAGGTTGTAGATTTAAGTCACTCAGTTGATAAAATAGTTTTTTCTTTTGCCTTTTTAATTTTAAAATATGTATAAGGGTAAAATTGAAAATGAAATGTGGACACTAAAACGGTGAATTCCTTTCGTATGTTATAGATAATATAATATAATATATTATACATATAGAGATTATAGATAGTACGATAATTATATATGTTTGATATAAATATTTTAAAGTAGTTTTTTTCTTAAGGTTATAAGATTGATGTGGGGGAGAGAGAGGTTGTAGGTTTGAATTTCTCTTTTAACAAAATAGTTTTTTTTTTTGTTTTTTAAAAAGGGTATAATAGATATGTTAAAAAGTGGACATCAAGAAAATTCCATTTATTAATAGTATAAATAATATAATATATATATAGACTATAGATGATAAGATAATTATGTATGTTAGATATAAATGTTGTAAAGTAGTTATTTTTTTAATGTTATAAGGCTTATCTAATGATAAACTCCATATATGGGGAAATGAGGAGAGAGACACACAACAAAGAAATTTTTTCTTTTTGTTTTTTAAAAGGGACACACAACATTTCACTTTCCAATTTTTTTATATATGTACTTTACCTTTAGATCAATCTTATAACCTTAAAAAAAACTATTTTAAAACATTATATCCAACATACATCATTCCCTTATTATCTATAATCTATATATATAATCAATAATCTATAATGTTATATTATCTAAACTATTGATAAAAATAATTTCCCTTTTAATGTCCAATTTTCAAAATACTTATTCTACCATTTAAAAAAAATGAACTATCTTGTTAAAAGAGCGATTCGTCGAACCCATGACCTCTCTCTGTCTAATACATGGACTTTGTCACTATATCAACCTTATCACTTCAAGAAGAAACTACTTTAAAATGTTTTTATCATAGCTCATTTTTTTGTGGACCCACAATTTAAAGATCTATTTCATTTTTTACTCGAATGGATGATCACATCTTGTGAGCTTGGTAGACCTCACAATGTTTGTGCTTAAATATTGTGCTAAAGAGACAAACATTAAAAAATAATTATTTTTTGAACAAAGAGTTTTAATAGTTTTCAAAAACTATTTTTGGGAAAAAAAAACTTGTTTGACAAGTGTTATTTGCAAATTGTTTTGAAGATGTCAAAATAGATAAACTTGTTCATATTTATTAAAATTTCATTAATTGAAAAAGCAAAAAACAACATGTTTTGATTATATTTTGAGTTTTCAAAATAATAATAGAAACTGAAAATCAAAACTACTTTAAGTTGTTCCTGCTTTTTAGTTCTTAAAAAATAAAAAAGTAGAACTATTTTTTAAAATTGTTTTTTAAAACTATTTTCAGAAAACACTACCCAAATGAGTTTTTTTGTTTTTAAAGACTAAAATACTGAAAACAATTTTATAAAAGTGTTACCAAACAAGCACAAACTCTTTTTCTCTAATAGTTAATCTTGTTAAGATCAGATCTTGACTTCAAGATCAATCTTCAATATCCAACAAACATAATTGTCCTACTATATCTATAATCTATAATATTATATTATATACTATATCTATACTATTAATAAAGAAAATATTCTTTTTTATGTTCACTTTCAAAATACTTATTCTACCTTTTTTAAAAAATTAAAAGGAAAAACTATTTTATTAATAATAAAGATTATAGATAATACTTATTTATGACACATTTAATGTTATACCTTTTTACACATACATAATTGTGAACATATCAATTTTTCTTAAACACCATTAATATTAATATATATATATATATATATATATATATATACCTTTGTTAGAGTAAGACGCTAAAAAGAGAAATTCGCTCTCACATTTCTACATTATAATGAAGCTCTAGATATTAATTTGTTAGAATAAAAACTCCAAACCCACAAAAATACACACGGAAGAAAACTCGATATTTTTTTTTGTTGTTATTCAATTACAAATATAACTCTTAATATACAGAGTTTGAAAGATCAGTCTACCAGTAAAACTAACTTTTGAATTAGTTATTCACTAACCAGGATGTTTTTAATTCATTGTCATTATTATCCTAGTTTTGTTGGTGTTGTTAATGTTATTGCTCACAAGTGATGTTTTGTAAATATGTGCAGTCCTGGTAAAAACGGAACCTTAGGTAACTTCACAACTCCATGAATTATACAAATGCTGATTCCTCAGCCTACAACCTTTAAAGCTATGACCGTAGAATTAGAAGCCTTTTGTCAATTGATTTACGGTAAATCAGATCATTTTGTTAAAAAATCCAAACATGCTATAAATAGAATTTCAGAAACGCTCAAATTTGTGTCTTCGCCTCTCACGTGCCATTGTACCAACTCCTAATTTTGGCGGTTAACAGTTACTTTTTCATTTTTTTCCTCGTAAGAAAAATTACTTTTTTATATAAAAAAAACAAAATCATACTAAATATTTTATTAAAAAATAAAGAGTTTAACTACACTGACAGTCAATCACAACCTTTCATTTATGGTAAGTTTGTTGACTTAAATAATCAGTATTTTAAAAATCACATAAATAAAAAGTTATGATTGAACGTTACTATAAAAATCTTTTACACTGATAATGTATACTAATTAAACTCAAAAATAAATTATATTTGATTTAATAATTTGTGAGTAATTCTTGATGTAAAAAAAATATTTTAATAATTGTATTCTTAGTCGCTCTCCGAACGACCTCGTCTATGTATTTTCAACTATACTCTGACTGAGTACCATCAACGCCCTTTTCACCATTCTCCATATCTTAACTAAATCTCTCTTAGGTCCCAATCTTTATTTTATCTAAATCTCTGATAGATCCATGTATTCAACTACCTCATTATATTTAAATACCTCACTCCTCATATCATATCTTATCTAAATCTCCTCAGATTCGTATCTCTAATCATTTCATCATGTTTGTATCTTTATCTTATCTAAATTTCTCACTATATCTTTAACCACCTAATCATGTTAGAATATTTGTATTTTATGAATATCAGGATACTCACTCCCTCTAAATAAATACTCCACACCCACGACGTGTGAGACAAGGAGTTCACACTTCCTGATGCTTTTAATCTAGGTATATTCATGATTTAAAATAATATACATAAATAAAAAATAAATTAATTTTTTTAAATTAACTAAAAAAATAAATATAAAAAAAATAAATCACGTTAAGAAATTGACTCACAACAACTATTTCTTAACATGAATGATAAAAGAGGTTTTTAAATAATATCATTCATTTTGATAATTTTTTTTTTTGGTATATATATAAAAAAGTCAAATAATGTTGTAACACACATCCTGGGTGTGGAGATATTTATATAAGTTAATAACTTCTCCTCCTCTACGGTTGCACTAAATAAAGTTTTATAAGTGTCAATCATACTTTTATTTTAATTTACTATTCTTAATAAATTTAATCTCCTAAATTGACAGTTGGCGTGTGGGTTATTGACAGCTTCAGTTGTAACATCGTGAGATCTTCATGATTATAGCAACCGGGGCAGGGATGATGGTATTTTTGTCTATTAAAAAAATTAATATTCTAACTTAAGGGATTGCAGGTAAGGAGTGCAGGATTGATGGACTTAAATGGATTTTTTTTAAAGATAATTACATAAATAAGTTTATTTTGGAAATATTTATTTATCAAGTACCACCAAGTTAGTTGTGTGACTTCTGAATTGATATCAATTAACTTATCAAATTGCAATCACATATTGTTGATTTTGATATCAACCACTAACAACAATTCGTAATTATGGTTTTAATGGCCAATATCCATTCGTTATGCGTGTTACCAAAAACAAACTACAATCCCTCATTGTGGTTTCAGTTGTCAATACGAAGTAAGAATGAGAGATTGTGAAAGATACATAAACTGTTGTTCCTTCTATTGTAGATCCTAATTATGTCTGTTAGTAACTTCTTTAGGTACTTATCAATTTTTTCGCTCTCTTTCTTGTTGATCCCATTCTTGCTTAGTTGATATATAGTACGTATACCCTTACTTAGAATATTGTTCTTTAAAGATAATCTTGTTTGTCACAGAATCAGATAGTAAATACAAACATCACAAACATCTTTCTCACTAGGAATTTGAACTTTGATAATTCACTAATAAGTTGCGAAAGGCTAAATTGCGTTGCTTTCTATTAGATATGTTTGTAATTAATAACAAGTCTTTTTATTACACTATTGTTAGGCATTCCACTTCTCATCCAATGCTCTATTACATTTTCCACTTCATATTGACATCTAAAACTGCAATGAGGGGTTGTGATTTGTTTTTTGTAGCGCGTGTAACAAATAACTATTGACTGTTGAAATCGCAATTAACAAAATCTGCAATATGTGATTCTTGGTGCTAATTTAGAAGTCACATATCATACAACTGACATGGTACTAAAACTGTCAAATCTAAAAACAGACTTACCTTATTAATATTTCTAAAACAAACTCATTTAAGTAATTATATAAAAAAAGACTCATTTATATCAATCACCTTGCGAACGTAATGCAAAATAGGATATTTGGTATTTATCTTTCTTAAGTATAGATTGGGGAGGGATATTTATCTTGTCACCATCCTTGTAACCAAGATAAACACAAACCCACCACATTTTATCATAATTCACAAAATCTCATTGCTTTGCCAAATTATATAATTCAATCATTTATTACCCTTTATACTTTTGCTATTACGTTAAATATTTGATTTCAATAATTACCAAACTATGAGAACTAACTGTAAATAATTAAAATTATTTAGATTAAAATTACACTTTAGTTAAAATACCAGACTTGAAAGTATAAGTATAATTGAACTTTTTTTTATTATCAAACATGTAAATCAATTGGCATGAAGTTATTCCATTTTAACTCGTAGTATCAAGTTCAAGTCCTAAATATACAAATACGTTAAGTAATAGAAAAAGAAATTTATTACCCAATCACAAAATGGAACATGATTGTGTGAAAATATAATTAAACCACCAGAAAAAATAATCAAGCCTTTTTTTCATACGACAAAATTTAAACTTTAATGACCCGTAGAACACTTACTTTCATATATATTTGGTCTATGAGAGATGCTTGGTAATAATTTATTTGGTCTAAATCGCAAGTATTCTCTGTATAAAAGAATGATGTATTAGTAAGAAATAGTTAGCTTATGTGCCAATGATTTGTAGATAGACTATGTTTTTTAAATATGTGATGAGGGTTCAATTTCTAGTATGTGGAGAAGCACATGTGAGTCAATTACCTCACTAATTTTTTTTCATGCACATGTTAAATTCAATAATTTACTAATTACAGACTTGTTGGATCTCAATAAAATAGGGGGAAAAAAAAACAGAATCGTAAAATAGTACAAGAGACATTATTTTTAAAATGAAATCCCTCCATGCAAGTTAAAAACAGGGTCATTTAAACCAAATAAATAATAATTTACTATGCACAAATGTTACAAGAAGGTGGAGTGCGCATAATGTGCTTACAATAAGTCAAAGTGAACAAAGGACCATTGCTCATAAATAAAAAACAAGAAGAGGAAAAACTCCAATTGTAGAGTGGAAAGTCACAAACAATATTGCTATCTCTCTGTACTTTACGAGAACACTAGTGAAGAAATGACATTTATTAAAGTGAAAACTACAACAACAAATAAAAGATGAAGAAAATCTATTATGATTCGCACACACCTCAAACAGTTATTTTTTCAAAATTTAATTGGAGATTAATTCACTATTTGATTAAGTTGATTTTTGTACAACAGATTTATAACGTAAAATTTCGTTTTGTTTCATTGAATCGTAGAAACGACGGAGAGGAAGAAATTAATATTGTTGATGAATTTCTACTTCACAATGGAGATTTTTTCATTTGAGTCTATAAATTTTGTTCCATCAAAATAAAAGCCACAAATTATTTTGTTCTTAAAATAATAAAAGAATCGTAGAATGTTACATATTTCAGAAGTTAAAAATATAAGAAAAATGAAAACTTTGCCAACCATAATATTTGAGAAGAATTGCTTTAATTTCCTTGAATAATACATGTGATGTTGAAAAAAAAATTGAAACAAAAATGTATGAGAAATCCATGTAATAGATCACACCTCCATTAAAATCCAAATTCTAACCTTACATTGTTTCTCCATATGACACATGCTTGTGTTCCTTGAGTAGATACCAATATTTGTTTTCAACCTACAAGCAGTAAGGCAACTGGGTCAGGCGGCATTGATATCCCAGGTCAGGCGGCTCTATGTGTCTTCTGTCGCGATGCTACTGAAGACAACAACCATCTGTTTTTAAGGTGCGCTAAGGCCCAACATATCTGGAATGAGGTCATCAGCTGGCTGGGATTTCAAGGACCGATACCGGGAGAGGTGCCTCAGCTTTTTCTTTCATCGTCAGCTTGGGTAGCTGGGAAACGAAGGAAGGATTGTAGGTACGTTTTCTGGTTTGCTGGAGTTTGGAGTATCTGGATTACTAGAAACCAGATTATTTTTTATAATATACCGGTGGAATCAGTCGACATTGTCATGACTATAAAGGTAATATCGTGGAAATGGCTAACATATTCCTTTGGTTTTAATAGGGGGTACAGGTTTTCGGATTGGTATGCTAATCCCAGACTATGCATGCTAAATATGAGATAGAAGGATAGTCATGATACGATCTAATACGGTTCCGAGGAGTAAATAATCCTCTTTGTATTTTAGAAACAATTTATTTCTTCTAATGAATATATGATGAACTTTTAAAAAAAAAAGTAAGGCAACTGGACATAGAACATATTCATCACTAAAGTAGCAAACTTCCATGCTTAATTGGCTCATGCATGTTGGCCAATAACCTATATCTAGGAATTACGAGTAATATAAGATTGAATTGTATATATTTTTGTCCTTGAATAATGGTCACTTTTGATTTTGTCTTTAAATTTAAATTTTATGTTTTAGTCCCGAAATTTTGAAAATTATTTTTTAGTCATTCTCGATTATTATATTTTGTAGTTTGGATGTGATAGTTTTTATCACAAAAAGACTAAAAATAACATTTTCCAAGATTGAAGAGTTAGAAAAAGTTAAAAAAAAAATTAAATTTGAAGAACTAAAAATATGAGTGATTTAAATTTGAGAGATAAAAACGTATATTTAAACCTATAAAAAAAATCTGTCACTCACTCAATATTGTATTAGCATGTAATTGAAACTCAGGAGATTAATACAAGTTGATTGAAGAGTATGCTGTATGCATATTTGCAGACCAAGGCTGAATTTATAGCATAACTTGTGTGGACTTCAAGTGACAGATTAAAATAGATTAACGTAGCATTCAATTCAAGCATTCAAAGTTGTGTCAAAAGTTATTAAAAAACATAATTAAAAATATTTATTGAGTTCAGATATTTTTTAAAATCATTAATAGATTTACTTTAATTGTTTAATTGATATACAGAGTAAAACATTCCATTACAACTCTTTCTAACAAATTTGTTGACTTTACTCATAAAAATTTTAAGAATCACATGAACAAAGTCATGATTCAATGTCACTATAAAAATATTTTATATTAACCATATATACTAATTAAACTCTCAATTTAATGTGATAATTGATTCAAAATAATATTTCTAATTAATTTGAAGTGAGTGGACTGATAATAGCTAGTTACACCCCGTTATTAATAAGTGAGAGTTAGATTTTATTATCGCAAAAAACAAAGAAGAATTAGAGCAACAGTTAATAAAAGAATTAAATGCTCTTGATTTTGATAATATGTATTCATAAAATAAATTTAATTTTTTACCACCATAATAAACCATTTATATTTTTTTTTAAAAGCAAAACTATATTGTATTATAAAATATAAGATGAAGTTGAAACAAATTGTTTCAACTTGTGAACAGTACTCAAGTAATCTCTTTACAGAGCTCCACCTAACCTATCTATCTATTTCATATTCATCAGACACAATTTAAGATGGGAGCACCAAGCAGAGAATACACATTCTGTGGTAAAACCAAATGAATACAACAATCATTTTTACGATAAAAACTTTATCGACATTAACATATCAAGTGACTTCATCGCGAACCTTTGAAAAATAATAGCATTCCTGGACAACCAAATGCACCAACATATAGCAAGCCAAAACACATACCTGCACCTCTTCTTCCGCTTTCCCACCACCCATCCAGAGGATAAAAGAAACAAATGATTAAGATCTCCCAGGAGTGGGGTTTGTATCCCAATCCACCTAATAACTTTATACCACAGCCTTTGGATGGTTGAACATTGTAAGAAAAAATGGTTTTTGGTCTCTGGCCCATTATTACAAAACACACAAACAGGATTAAGCACCGAAGTATGTATCCCTCTCATTAGCAGATTATCAACAGTGGGTAGTTTGTTCTTTAGCAGCCTCCAAGAGAACATCAGTACCTTAGATGATAACTTTTCCTTCCACATTCGGCACAAATCCTGAGATTCCACAAAACTCATTCCTAAATCAGTTATTCCTTCATTCAACACCTTATACCCTTCTGCCACTGAGTATCCCCCACCGACGACTGAATTCCACCCCCACTCATCTGGATTCCGATCCACTAATACCACTTCACTTAAAGCCTCCTGTAAAGCATGTAGCAGCTGCTCCTCCCATACAAACAGCTCCCTCTGCCATACCCATTTCCATGGTGACAATGGGGCTCCTGACTCGCATTTATCCTTAATAGTGATAAACTTATCCTCTGCTAAGGCATACAGTCTAGAGGAAAGTACACTTAATGTCGTATCTCCTATCCACCTCTGCTCCCAAAATAGAGTGTCCTCTCCAGACCTTACTATCCTGTTTACTCTATTTTGAAACCATTCTGGCAATAATGCATTTGGTCCATCAATACCCCATATGTCTTTCCACCACTGAGAATTGTGGATAAAGGATGTCGGCCTATCCATATATCTATATACCTTCCCTCAAAAGCGGACCCCAGATAGCCGTATCATCTGATAAGATTCTCCACCTCTACTTTGCCAACAGAATCAAATTAAATTTCTCCAAACACTTCACCCCTAGACCTCCTTCGTCTTTTGGGTGGCAGACTTTTTCCCAACTTAACCATGCAATTTTTTATTGACTCCCATTGCCTCTCCATAAGAAAGGCCGTTGCAACCGCTTCAGAGTCTTCAACACTGTCTTGGGTGCCTTATAAAAGGAGAAAAAGTACAATGAAAGAGAAGATAGCATAGAGTTCACTAGTACCAATCTCCCAGCAAAAGTCATATTACTTGCCTTCCAACCTGACAATCGCTTCTTAAACTGATCAATGACTAGCTTCCAAACTTGTTCCCTCTTAGGGTTCACTCCCACTGGTACCCCCAAGAATTTGAATGGTAATGTACCAACATTACAATTTAGAATGCTACTAGCAGCGAGTGTGAAGGATTCTGACGCATTTAAGCTATAGAAACTACTCTTACTGAAATTGACCTTTAATCTTGACGCCATTTCAAAACCCCGCAGAATTACCTTCAAATACCACACAGTTTGCAAATCCGCTTCACCCATCATAATGACATCATCTGCATACTGTAACACTGAATACCTCGCGTCCTCTTCTACCTTTATGTCTTTGTACAAACCTTTGTGGATGGTTGATCTGTACAATCCTGCTAATGCCTCTGCCACCACCAAAAACAAAAAAGGAGACAGCGGATCTCCCTGCTTCAACCCTCTCGCTGGCTTAAACTCTGGTGTCGGACACCCATTGACTAGGATCGAAACATAACTATTCCATATTATAGCATTCATCCACAATCTCCATCTTCATCCAAACCCCATCCTAACCAGCATATAATCTAGAAAATTCCAGTTCACCGAATCATAAGCCTTCTCAAAATCCACCTTGAACAAAAAACACGGATTTCACTTTCTTTTTGCCCAATCCACAAGTTCATTAGCCACCACTACTCCATCCAGAATTGATCTTCCAGACAGAAAGGCCGTTTGAGAAAACGATATCAACCCCTTCAACACTTGTCTCAGCCTCAAAGACAATAGCTTCGAAATAATCTTATGCACGCTTGATATTAGGGAAATGGACCTGTATTGACTTAACCCTGAAGGTCTGGGCACCTTTGGAATGAGAGTAATAAAAAAAGAACTTACCCCTCTTGGTAGTATGCCTGACTCATGAAACTCTTGTACTGCCTTTACCACATCTGGCCCTATTACTCCCCAGCAGGATTTGTAGAAATTCATTCCAAAACCATCAGGTCCTGGGCTTCTCCCTCCTTCACAAGCCCAAACTGCCGCTTTGATCTCCTCCTCTAAAAATGGCTCCTCCAAAAACTAATTTTTCCTGTTCTGATAATTGAGAGATGGGTACTCCATCCATTGTGAGTTTATCCATCCATCTTTCCTGGAAATTGTTCGAAAAATGGTCTAATATTTTTGCTCTAATATCAGACACACTCTCCAGTCATCCCGTCTCCGACTGAACTGCAAAAATGGAGTTTGCATGACATCTCGACTTAAAACAATTATGAAAGTACTTGGAATTATTGTCTCCATTTAGAGCCCATCGTACCCTAGATTTTTGTAACAGTGCATGTTCCATCACGCTAGCTCTGCCCCAATATTCTGACATGAGATCATGCCTCGATCTGTAAATCACCTGGGCCCCTTCCACTAACTGTTGATCAACCACTTCCATCTCCTTAACCTTCTCTACAAAAAATTTATCATCCTTTTTCCATACATCTTCAGACCACTTTTTATCTCTCCTTTGACAGTCTTTAGCTTCCGAGCCAGCTGGTACATCTTCCACCCTGAACACTGAATTGAGTTCCACCTTGCTTTTATCAAATCTCCAAGAGAAGCATCCTCCAACCAATAATAAAAAAACTTGAATGGTTTGAGTCCCCAATTATGCTTATTATCTCGTGTGCTTATCCAGCAATTATGAGAGAACTCCTAGTTCCTACCCTCTGTGCACTAATTCCCCATTCCTCCAATGTAGATGTGAATAGAAACCTGTCTAATCTACTAGCTGACTGTCCATCTGGTGAGATCCATGTCACTCCTTTTCCAATAACTGGAATGTCTACCAGCCCCATCTGCTGTATAAAGAAGTTGAATTCCTCCATCTCCATCCTTGAATGGTAATTCGATCTTCCTATAACTTCGCTCCTACCTCTAACCGCATTAAAATCACCGCCAACTACCCATCTTACATGTGGGGCCCCTCTTCTAATCATCATTAAATCATTCTATACCTTTCTCTTGCCCTCCAACGAACACGGGGCGTACACATTCACGACATAGTTGACCTTATCTGGGTTAGCTCATATAAAGGCAACTCCCATAAAACCCTGCCCTTGAATTTGCCACACCACCTCCAGTAGACCTTTCCTCCATATTGTAACGCAACCCCCACTCAATCCCATTGATGGTAGTACTCTCCATTCACATTCCTCACTCCCCCAAACCTCCTTTATTTCCCATTCCTTCAAATTCGTGCATTTTATTTCCTGAAAAATACATATATCAATCTTATTTCCCACCACCATCCTTTTAATGCGTCTCCTTTTCACCCTCTCCCTAAACCCCCTCACATTTAGTGACAGAATCTTCATTTAAACTACACTTTGATTCCTTCTTCCCCTAATGTCCTTTTCCGCCTTGTCTCTCTCTTCCATTCTTGCAAGTTCTGCTAGATACACCTCCTCTGATTGCTTCCCAGTTATTCCTATCTCCTTCATTGCTAACCATATTTTACTAATGTCACTACGTCCTTCCTCATTGTTTTGACTTGCTTGCTCCGTGCCTCCATTCTGGTAAATCCTTTGTAGATCGCTTCCATCAACACTATGCCTTCGAACTTGTCTCCAAGTGTTGACCATCCTCCTATTCCTCTTCCCTCCCCAGTACATTTCTTCTGCACCCACATACTCCCATTGTTTACAATTATAAATCTTTGTGGAACTTGAACTCATCTTTGTATCATCACTTTCACTGTTATGAAATTGTGTTGCCAATTTGGCATTCTCCTCACCTCCGGTACATGTCTCCTCTCTTCCCATCTGCCTTATTTCATCTAATTTTGCCCCTTCACATGTAACTAAATGGCATCTACACATTGGGCCATCATTGAAAGGGCTTCGGGTGGCCATCCTGTTACCGTTACTCAATATTTGTGATAACCCCGTTACAAATTGTTTTTGCTGTTGTTCCGATTTGCTATTATGGCCCACATGTCTAGCCTTCTCACATACATGAACACGGCTTGTATGGCATGTGCACAGTGGAACGTCGCTTATTGGGCTTCGATTGACTTTCACCATACCGTTGCTAAGTGTTTGAGAAAAGCCCATTTCAATTCCGGTTATGTGTTGGTCGAAATTGCTGGTTGGGCCCACCTCTTCAACCTTATCACTTTGGTGCTCGTGCTGCTCTCTAATTGGACCATTTTCAAAAGCCTCCTTTACACGTGGCTGGCTGTATGTGGCGATCAAAAAGTGCTGACAGTCTTTATTATGAGCGTGCAGCAGAGGCGTGTTGCATCCCTCACCATCAGCGTGCACAGGAAGCGTGTTGCAGCCCTCAATCTTGTCGTGCAATCCAGTTTTTCCAACCTCTTTTTAATTCCCGGGCCATACTTGCTGTATCAGTGCACTGCGTTTCTGACCCCCCTTTACTTGGCGTTCCAAGTATTTCATTTCCGGCCTATTTCCATATCCGTTTTCATCTTTCTCAGACCCTATTTTGGCGTCGGCGTCTAGGTCATCAACACCTAGCTTGACATTTGATGACTCTACATCATAGACTACCCCGTGTTGCCTTCCGGGTTCCTCCGCCGGAGCCATCTTCCACCGCCCACCAAATAGCTCCTCCTTCAGCACTGTCAGTCGTTGCTCCGCTTCAAAAGATTCATCAAACTCCCCCTCTCCTTGACACGAGCTCATCTCCGAGCCAGACCCTGGGTATTGCTCTTGGTTCAGCTCCTTGTGTCATTCATCTCCATCCTCCATCACCTTAATATGAAAGAGTCGGTCGTCTATGTCGACTTTCACAACCTCCTGTATAGGCTCGAAGGCCTTCCAGGAGATTAGCAGTCGTGCAACATCAAACCTCTCCTTTCTGATTGTCCCCTCTTCTACTCGCACCAACTCACCGTAGGGTGCCATCAGACTCTGAAAGAAGTTTTCCCCCCATACATGCAGCGAAATGCCATAACAACACACCCATACCCTTCTCTCCGTGTCTACGTTTCCAGGTTTCCAACTGCTTATCAAGTGAAACCATCTATGTATCCATTCATGACTGCCTTCTATCGCCTGTTGCAAGGTTCGCGACTCCCCCTCTTCCAGCAACACCTTGTTCCCTCCCATTGGGGTGGCTTTAACGTCATAGATACCCTGCTCTGCCAGGAATTGCTGTGTCCTAAAGGCAGTTCCTTTACAGAGCACTTCTCCGACATAAGCTGTTTCCAACCTCCTCACTGCCTCTGCCTCTGCTTTAAAGGTCAAGAACGTCTTTGTTTTTGCACCTCTTATTTCCCCGTTGTTCTGTAAGCTAACTTGGTTCATCCTCTCGTTATCCTGATTATACCTTACCGCAGAAGACCCTGCAACCTTTGCATAAGACAGTCTTATGCTTCCATTCTTAACTCCTATCATTGTTTTCTGAGAATATGGTTGCGTATGCTTTAGCTTCAGATGCCCCTTCCGCTCTGTAGAATCCATGTTTGTGTTTTTAATCACCCGTTGTTCATATCTAGGCCTGTTAACCATATCTTCTCATTACTAATAAAAATGTTATCCAGCTTGATCCCTAACAGATGATCGTCCTTCACCTTTCTAAACCGTACAAACTCAAACCTCCTCCCATTTCTATCCATTTTAGTTGGTATGTATACCTCCTGAACATCCCCATATCTCCTAAAAATCTCCCACATCTCTCTCGCCTTATAATTATCAGGAAATTGTGTGAAAAGAATTAAGTTATTTCACCCATACCTGTTTTCGTCGTATCACTTTTTACTTGTCTCCCTCTCTGCTTACTTCCATCACCGCCGCTATACATTCGCTTCCTCCTTTCCCGGACCTCTCTCCAACTGAATTCACTGTCCATCTTCATCAGCTGATTCACTGTCCATCTTCATCAGCCTGTTTCAGCACCATTTATATTTGATAATATAAATTAAAAAACATTTTGATATAAATTACTATAATTAAGTTGTTTATTAAAGAATAAGTTAGTTCAATGAAAAAATTCACATGTGGATAAAAGAATGAGATAAGATGATAAGTTAAAATTTATCTATCAATAAAACTAATATATTAATCCCTAAAATTTATCTTTAGAAAAAAAATGAAATTATCTCTTAAAAAGTGGTACATCTATTTTAAAATGGTGTCGTGACAGATTTTGTCATTAATTTTTTAATCATGGTATTATTAGAAATTATATATCGTAGATAACATTATATATATATAAAAGATATATGAAAAATAAAAGGGTTAGCACGTGGGGAAGATGCCCTGGACAAGTCGTCGTACCTTAATATAGTGTGGATGGAATCTCTTTGTGAACCTTGCAAAGTACCAAACGGCGATCAAGGTTGCCCCATCCACCCACCCCACCTTAAAGAATATCCCAGAATGATAGAGCAACAATCATGACCATCCATCACTTTGAAATAATACTAGTAATATCACTTACGGAAGCTCACGCTCTGTTTAGATTTTCAGTAAGAGCCTCTAAAATTATATTTAAGAAAAACATCTTATTTAATTATTCTTCAAAAATATGTTCCAGACTAAAATTTTTGCTTGTAAATTCAATTTCCAAGGAGTAACATTTAGGTTGCTATCACAACAAAAATTACCTATTTATGTTTTCTAAAGTTAAAAAGAGATTATGTTGCTCATTATGCCATGTTTTCTCAAAATTTATGGATAGAAATAAAACTAAAAGGAGTACATTTTTTTATAGTAGAACAAGATGATATCAAAACGGTTTGGATTTGAATTTTGTGGATGAAAAAAACAAAATCTCATTAAAAATTATCAACTAAGCTCTGTGACATAGATTAATTATCAAATGAAATATTGGAACTTGATAAGATAAAATATTTAATTCGTTTTAGTAAGATTTAATTTAAAAAAAAATTGAAACTTAAAATTAGAAACTAAATTTTATTTTTGATTTTTTAAAATTTTAAAACTATAAATAAGAAACCACCCAAATGAAATCTTATTTAATTAGACGTTTCGAATGGTAATCTTTCAGTAATATTTTTTGGAAGGCAAAATATAATATATATATATATATTATATCAAGAAAGAAAAGTTATATATGTACATCAAGATTCTATATAGAAGGAAAAACAAAGAGTACTTACCAACGCGAACATGAATAAACCTCAAACTTAACATCATAGAGCCTCATCTGGTGATACATTCCCAAAAAAACTTGAAAACAAAGTTTAAAGGCATTGCAAGGGGTTTAATACCGAGAAAAAAAGCACCCCTGGTTTAACCTTAGATTTGCAATTAACACAATGCCAATAGACAACTTGTATTTTAATATTTTATAGAGTACATAAGTTTGAATTTTAAAGGAGTCTCCTCTAAACAAAAAAGCATTTATAGCATACCATAGTGACTAACAATTAACAAATAATATGTGCCAAAATAAGTTTTCTATCTTCAAGCCTTTGATCCAAAGAATTAGATCGTCTAACTACTTCTACAAGTGCGCGTCATAAATATCATCACTTCATCAGGATCAATAATACAAAATCCAACCAAGTTATTTAAAGATAACACACCGAAGACTATATGAGAATTGACAATTAAGAAAAAATATGCTTTTAGTCTTCCACATGAGAATGACATAAAGTGCAAGACCAAGGAGATATCGCCATAAGATATACCTTTTCATGCATATTAAAACAAGTTGGTAACCTATATAGAAGGAATTTCAAGAGAAATGAGAACCTTGAAGAGACATTACATTTGCAGAAGGATTTAAAGATTAGTCTCGAATCTCGATACCCCTTACTTGCGTGTTCCAGCATTGAGAAGAAAATCATAAACAAATACAATAGAAAATTAACTAGCCCTATAAACCTCAAACTACAAGAAAGTTAGCCAAATTGTTTTTCTCGGCTACGATAGTTAATTTATCATATGCAACCTAAAAAAGGCCTGAGAATTTATCTTTTAGAAACTTGGCGTACTCAAACATGAAATAAAAAAAATGTTAGCAATCCATTATCAACTTTTTATTCTTTTTCAAGTTAGATAAAAATTAATTTAATAATGATCTCTATAATAAGAATTTAGAAGATGCATATGTAAATGATATAAGAATATGTGGGATAAAAGGGAGTAGAGGTGAAAATGAGCATGGTAGAAGAATTGTTTACTTAGGAAGAAGAGTTGGTGAGATAATTAACGGAATGGTGGAGGCTGTAAACCTAGTACCAAAGGTACATGATAGTTGGGTTTATTCCTATAGTCGACATACAAAAATTTCTTCAGACAAGTTTGGTGTCCCTCTCCACAGGTATAACTTTTTGTTCGAAAGTTAGAAGCCAATAAGTTACACACAAGGGAAAGAGAAAAAAGAAGTGCAGGTATGTCTTCTGGTTGGCGGCTTGTTGAGGAATCTGGATGACTAGGAACCAGATTGTCTTTGATAGAATTCAGGTGGAGTCAGCAGATACTATGATGACTATTAAGATCATCTCGTGGAAATGGTTGTCATATTCTTTTGGGTTTAATAGGGGGTGTGTATTCTCGGATTGGTATGCTAACCCGAGAGAATGCTTATTAAATATGCCTTAGGCGGAGAAAGGTTAATTCCCATGTTCTAATTGAACATGAAGTAGTATGGTGTTTACATCCTTGTACTGCAAGAAACTCTTGGTTTCTCATTGGAATAAAATCTTTGCTTTAAAAAAAAAAAAAAAACACAAGGAAAAATTTAGCGAAGCACAAGATTACACAACAAGAAGCACACTCATGCAACTTGTGTGGAGAGGGGACAAAAATAAGACCTCATGCATTCCTAGCATGTATAGTGTTATGAGTAAGAATAAAGATTTATACCCATAGGATTTGATATAACACTTCAAATCATGTATCCGATAGGAATATTAATTCATAGGGGTAGATCGAGAGAAGTAAGGAGAACGTGACCTTTTATGTGGTTTGTGAGTCTTTCATACATTTAGAATACTCTTTTGTAGAATAGATTATGAACATGTATTTAATTTTCTTTTGTTTTTTTAACTATGACCAATTTGAAGTTGAATCTACTTTTAAATATATTAAACATTTTATTTACACAAAGAATTTCTTAGATTATTTTATGAAATTCTTTTCATTTATAAAAAAAATTAAAAGATAAGTATCTTTCAATCATAATAAAAAAAGATTTCAACTTACCACTGTATAGTTGGTAAATTAAAAAAAGAAAAAATCACCATATCTAACAGACAATAGCTTAGAACGAAGAGTTGTGTTTTAATCTTTCACTAATATTAATAGTTGACAAACATTGAAGCAATATTATCTAAAAATAAATAAAATAGTAATGATGTTTCTGTTTTATTTTTTAAGATTACATTAAAAAAGACTTTTTGCTGCAATTATATTAAGATATAAGAAATTAAAAATGGTTTAAAAAATACTCTTGTCTAATAAAAGCTTAGAAAACTGCTCTTGTTAAATACATAGAGAAAAAATATTATAGAGAAACTAATCAGATTATTATTTGTATGGAGAAAAAATATTATCATTCTAATTTGTCCAACGTAAATTGTATTCTTATCCTTATCCGCATCTAGAAAAAATCAGACTTTGTAGGCCGATACTATTATTATTTGACCATTGACATCCAGAGCAAGATCTGACAAAAGAAATCATGGGACTTTTTGATATCATAAATATGACTATAATTATTTTTAAAAATTGGATTTACACCACATAAAATATGAATTATTTTAAAATTAAACAATTTTGAATATATTTCAATATAGATGTTTCAATCTTGACTAAGTTGATCTAAGTTGAAGAAAATAATCAAAATATATAATAAAATTTACTCAACCTATTTTTAACTACAATTTTAATTTTACTAAAAAGCAACCGATTCCAGACATAATTATTCGTTTGAAAAATATAAGGTCAATGGGTCCTTATTACAGGAGAGTTATTGCAATTTAATCTAGAGAAAAAATGGTTATTTTCCTCATATTTTAAACATAGAAATTTAAAAACATTGGAGAGATTTAGAAATAGTTTCATTTTTTTAGTGTACTCATAATAAAAATAAATTAAAATTAAAAAAGCTTACACGTAACTTTTAACATCGTTTTCAATGATAATGCCTTTTTAGAAAAAACACTAATTTGCATAACTAAATTCGTAAGACAAAAATAACAAAATAGATTGACTGGATAAAAACATTAAATATTTTTTCTTGGGATTAGGTAGGACCAGAGGCAGCTAAAACTTGACTGTACCAACCACACTCAGTAACCAATGGGGTAATCACTTATTTAAGGCTGGTCTGGCACAACCAAATATGCCACTCTTACCCTTTGTTTAACACTTTTGCCACCCATGGCACCGTTACCTTACTTCTAGGCATCTCAACGTGGCGGAGGTAACTATGCTATTCTTATTTTTATTTATTTTTATCCTCCTTTTCATACCCAATAGCCATGAGATATATGTACATATATTTATATTTGCCAGTGTATTAGATATACTCATACCTATAAAAAAAACATAATAATATTTTATAAAAAATAACTTATTTGAATATAATAATATTAATTTAAAAATTATCTAATAGATAGAAAGTTTGTAATTTGTTAATTAAATATCAAATTTTTTTTAAGACAAATAAATATTTCAGTCATTAAAATAAGAGTAGGAAGCGGGTATGGGGATGAGTACAGGGTGGTATGTAATCCTTATCTTGTCCCCATAATTGACTTAATAAATCAGGTCTTTTTGATACTCATACTCGTACTCATGTTTGGTCAAACCAAAAATTCATCGCTAACTTCGGGACAGTTTCGGGGATTAGTCACGGATACAGATTTATTTGTCTTCCTTACTTTCTTCCTCCTATTTGTATTTAACTTGTTGTTTATTATACTTGGTTTACATTTTATTTGGGTTGTGTTGTGTTTACATTGTGATTTTTGTTTTATATTTTTAAAATTTATAAAAAAAATAGTTTTAAATTTAAAACATTGTTGACAATAATTATATTTTTACTATAATTATTTTTTAGATTGAAGATAGGTGATTCGTAGTTGAAAATGATAATTGACTATCAACAATAGAATTGGTCACTTGTTGAATGTTGAAGGTGGTGAGTGGTGACTGTTAATTGATTGCCAGAATGATACTTAGTGACTTTAGGTCGAAAGAGAAGACTAACTAAACGTGACAGCCGATCATCGATAATCAAAGTGGTGACCAATAACTAACGATCGAAAGTGGTAATAAAAAGTCGTGGTAAGTATCGTTAAATGATGACCACAAATAAAAATAAAAACATAAAATTCAAAACTTTTTTTTTTTTTAAATTGGGTAAATTTTTTTTTAAAATAACTAGAAAATTAAATAAGAATTATTTTTTTAAAACATACTTGTATTTTCTGAAAATCACAAAACCTTCCTGGCAGTACCTTACACCATCTGGTATATATTTTGTTGGAAAAAAAAAGGTTTGAATGATAGAGAAAATTCTACCGAAGCGATTAAACGTATATTTGAATAAAAATTATATGATTTATGTTTAAATGTTTTACTTATGAGTAAGGAATAAAATTACTTTAAAGTTATAGAAAAAAAACAAGGCTAGTATATCTAACTTCAATCCGAAACATTTAATATAGTTGTATATTTAAGACGGGACCGATTCAACAATCTCGTGTGACAATTTATCCATTTGTTCGATGGTATATAAATAATTATATGAAAATTAAATTAATTTTAGTGATATTTTTTATTTTAAAAGAATAATTTTAACCAGAGAAAAAACTAATTCTACGATAAAACTTATGTCCGGTTGTTTTGAATGTTTTTTATTTTTATTTTAAAAAATAGAAAACAAAAATGAAAATATTTTTTTGGTTACAATTTTGATTTTTTTTAAAAAAACATTTTAAAAAATAGTTGAACACAGGAAAAAAATTGTTTCCACCCCTTTCAAAACCTAAAATAAGTGAAAGCAAAATGACAATGTTATAATTATAACAAAATTATATATATATATATATATATATATATATAAATTATCCACATAAAATATTTTATAAATTTTTATCAAGAATTGATTGAATAAAATGTTTTTATTTTTTGAAAACAGAAAATGAAAACGCAAAATAAACATTTTTGAAATCTTGAAAATTTGAAAATAATTTTTTCAAGAAATGAAAACAAAAATAAAAGTAGAAATATTTTCTCAAATTAACCAGCTTTTAAATTTGTAAATTTGGTTTCCAAACAACTTTTAATTTAAAAATATTTTAAAGCTAAAATAAAATAAAAGGTGACAGATAACTGTTCTTTTTCTTAAAAATATTTTATTTCAAATATTAAATTAAAACAAATTTAGTCACATATAATAGTTTTATCCGATTCCAACCGGATATTTCTAGTAAAAAATATAAATGCGCTATTAAAAAAAAAGTATTCTATAGATTAAAAGTTCTAAAGTTTTAATGATTATATAGGTAACCTTTTTCGTTAAATACACATTTTTTAACAGAAGAAAAATTAACTCATTTCATTAATAATATTAAAATGGATAAAATTCAAAATAATTGAAGACTTGTTAGAATCTTGTGCCCTAACAAGCTTATGAACTGCAAATAAGCAAGACTTATTATCAAAATCACCCTTGAGATACGAAAGTAAATGTATTTTTTTTTTTAATGAAGCTAGCCAAAACGCAGGCGTGAAATACTGTTATATCTGTGTATTTTTATTTTGATATGTTATAATAATTTTATAATTTAATTTAATATTTTTATAATAACATAAAAAATAAAATAATTTATTTTTTTATTTTGCTTATAATAATTTTAGTTTATTATATTTTGAAATATATTTTGTTAATTTTTATATTTTAGTATTTATGATAACATGATAGAAACATGTCAGATTGTTAACAAATATGACATATTTGCAAGGTAGCAAGTAGATAGTTTGAATAGAACTCAAAATGTTATGTTATCGTGTTTGTGTATTTGCATTTTTATTAAAAATATTTATGATCAAAGATATACATATATTAATGGTGTGTAAAGAAGATATTTGTGGTAAGATAGAACTTGTGAAAATGTGTATTTATTAATATGAGAGGGTTTATATTTGTGAGAATGAGAAAAGTGATAAAATGTTTAGAAAAGTAAAATAGTCATAAAACTTAGATATCAAAATATCATATTCCTATTACATAACAATAATAATAATAATAATAATAATAATAATAATAATAATAATAATAATAACAACAACAACAACATGATATAATATTACCGACTATAGACATTATAGATAGTAGGATAATTATAAATATTACTTTAAAGTAGTTTTTTTCTTAAGGTTATAAAATTAATTTATTGATAAAGTCCATTTAGGGAAATCGAGGAAGAAGAGGTTGTGACTCATGAGTTTGAATTCGTATTTTAACAAAGTAGTTTTTTTTTTAATTTTCAAATAGATATAAGGATAAAATAAAAATAAAACATAGATAAAAAAATGATGAATCCCTTTATATATATGTTTAGATAACATAAAATGATAATACATATAAATTATAGATAGAAAAATAACTATGTATATTAGATATAAATGTTTTAAAATAATTTTTTTTACAGTTATAAATTTAATTTAATGATAAAATTTATATATAAACAAAGAGAAGCTATGAGTTTGAATATTTTTTTTGAAATATGTAAAAAACTGTTGTTTAATAATGTATTTTTAATTGCTATCTCTTATGATTTTTAATACTTATTTTTTTCTCATATACTTGTCATCAATTTAAAAAATAAATATAAAAATCCACAATTAATCTTATCTTAAAAAATTAAGATACCGTCATATTAATTTGCTAGTTTTTTTTTTTGTGAAGTCATTAATTTTCTACTTTTTATTACATTACAACGCACCTTTTAATGTTGTCATCTTATCACATTCTTTTATGGGGAAAATTTTTGAAAGTTACATTAAACAAAGATGAATGTATGGAATATGGATACAAAGAGGTGAGGGGCAAAGAAGTAATTGAAAGAAAATTAGGAGGGCAAAAGGCATATAAAAAAAGTTGGATGTTGGATATATATTATAGATATAAAATAATAATAAAAGCTCATAATTAGGTGGAGTTGAGGTGCGGAAGCATTACTTATACTAGTGTGTTCCACAGACAGAGCGGAGAAAGCAGCGACTCGGACTCTAACTCATCTCTTCACATTACTCATTCCTCATTTCTCACCTAACCTCTCCTCTCAGCCATGGCCGTTCAGAAGATCAAGGTCGCCAACCCCATCGTCGAGATGGACGGTCCGATTCTTCTCTTTCCGATCTGATCTCTCCTTTTCTTTTCATTATTCTTCTTTGCACTCTTCATCATTGCTTTTCACGTTTCATCTATATCACTGTTTCTTTAGTTTTCTGTCTTGTCCTGTCCATCTTCTCCCTCCCTCTGATTTGCTCCAATTAGATATTTTTGCCTGTGATATTTTTTCTTGTGGACCACTCTGTTTAGTGTTTCGGTCTCTCTCACCAATGGAACTTACGATGTAACAGATCGCTTTTTATTTCTATTTAATTATTTCTTATTTAGATATTTAATATTTCTATATAAAATATCAATCATATTGTTTTTATTATCATTGTTGCGGAGATTTGATCCGTGTTCTTGTAGAAAGTAGATCTGTTTTGTTTTTTTTTTTAATTACTATTATTATGACTGTGGCGTGATTTTTTAGTGAAAGGAGTAAAATAAACTCACGGAAAATAAATGAAAAAGGCTTTATTAGTGTATTGTTCGTCCCAATGAAGCGCGTTATTATTCTATTCACTGAAGTATTCAACACTTGATGGAAGTTTTTTTTTTTTTTTGGAAAAGTAGATGGGATGACATCTGTAGCTAGTTTGTGTTGTTGGTGTTATGTGTATAAGTAACTCCCCTTTAGCAGTAATTGCACATGGACTCTTGTTTTAAAAAGTTTTATCTACTTCCATTGCTCTGTTATTTTTAAGGGAACTTTGCGTGTGACTCGCTATTTTTTAGCAGGGGAAATGTTTAGTTTTTTGAAAAACTTGTTGAATTGTTAGAACAATAAATAAAATAAGGGAGGATGATGTAATTTTCAAACAACAACAAAAATGTAAGTGTAATTAGAACTAATATGAGGGGGTGTTAGTGTAATTATTTAATTTAAAACACCTGAATTATGGGATCCTAAAATGCTAGACTTTTCTTAGTTTTCCCCCTTGCTCCTAATTAAAAACTAGGGGCGGATTGGTTTCGAAAAACGTTTTCAGTTTCCTCTTCTTTTTTTTTCTTAAAGAAAAGTAAAACGATAAAAACACTGTTTCATTTTTAAACTTTTAGAAACAGGAAATACAACGAAGTTATAGTGGCATTTTTACAATTAAAAGTGAAATTAAAAATAAAAATGAAAAATATTTTCTCAAAGTAATCAGGCTCTAGAATTTTCAGTTTGTTTCATATTAATTTCCATGGCGATTGTGTGTTTATCTGTTGGGACAATCTTTATCTTCTTCCTTACATTGTTTGTGGATTCTACATTGCAGGAGATGAAATGACTCGGGTTATCTGGAAGTCAATCAAGGACAAGGTGGTTTATCATCATATTGTTGTTAATGCAATCATCACATTTTTATTTTCTTATAGAAAGTGCTTATAATATTAATATCTTAATTTCTCTTATGGAATAGCTCATTTTGCCTTTCTTGGAGTTGGACATCAAGTATTATGACCTTGGCCTTCCTTACCGTGATGAGACCGATGATAAAGTTACAGTTGAAAGTGCAGAAGCAACTCTTAAGTATGTTATTTGTATACCTTCCTCTAACAGTCCTCCCCCAAAGGGAAACTTTAAGCCCTCAATGTTTATGTTTTATTTAACTATTTTATTTATTTTAATATATGTTTTTCTAATATTCTAGGATTCAGTATATATGTGAAGCAAACATAAGTTGTGTATTTTGGTTATATAACAAGTGATCTATAGTGGAAACTATTTTAATTTTATTTATTTATTTTCCATGTCATATAAAGTTGAATTTAAAGGCGTTAAATGCATTTTATTGTTAAGCTCTTGTGTTGTTGCTATCTTTGTTTATTTAATGGTTGTACTGCTTGTAGGTACAATGTAGCAATCAAGTGTGCAACTATCACTCCAGGTTTGTCTCTGTCAGATCCCGAGTCTTGACATATTTATTTTTTACCTTCAATTTGTGTTTGTGCATAAATATACGTTTGCTAAATTAGAAATACAAGACGTATTGCTTGATCAAGAATCATACTAATTGAATTGCTGCATCATAATGTTCCACTTGGTAGTACATGTTGGAACTTATACTAGCGTTGTAATTGACAGATGAAGCTCGTGTTAAGGAGTTTGGCCTGAAGCAAATGTGGAAGAGTCCAAATGGAACCATTAGGAACATTTTGAATGGTAGCTCAACTTACTTCCGTGATTGTTGTTTGTTAAATGTTAAATACTAGTGAGTTTATATATATATTCTGGTCACTTATTGTAGCTAATAACTGGTAGATAATAACAATATATATTTGTTGTTTGCAAACTTTTCAGGAACTGTCTTCAGAGAACCAATTCTTTGCAAAAGCATTCCCCGCCTTGTTCCTGGTACTAATTTTGAAAATTTCTTTTTAATTACTTCTTGATGAATGGAGGTGCATAACTATCTTAACATTACCAGGTTGGACAAAGCCAATATGTATTGGAAGACATGCGTTTGGTGACCAATATCGGGCAACTGACACAGTAATTAAAGGAGCTGGAAAGCTGAAGTTGGTCTTTGGTATACCTCTTACTTGATATAGAGACATAGACAACTGTAATTAGATATGCTGCCCCATCTTAGGGATATAGTTTTCATTGTTATATTTTCTGGTTACTAAAGATTATTTTTATGAATTTTCCTATTGTAGTTCCAGAAGGTCAGGGTGAGAAGACTGAACTTGAGGTTTATAACTTTACTGGTGAAGGAGGTGTTTCATTGGCTATGTACAATACTGATGAGGTCGATTCAGCACTGTCTTACATAAATTTGATTGGATATAATTTTATGATTTCTGATAGTTATTGAATTTTTATTTGCTATTTGGCATGTGATGCAGTCTATTCGTGCTTTTGCCGAGGCTTCTATGTCGACTGCTTTAGAGAAAAAGTGGCCACTTTATCTTAGCACCAAAAATACAATTCTTAAGAAATATGATGGAAGGTCTACAATTCATTATTAGCTTATTATTTAATAATTTTCAAAAACTTCTATTGTCTTGATCACCTTTTAATTATATTCATTTATTGGTTGTAGATTCAAGGACATATTTCAAGAAGTTTACGAGGCAAGCTGGAAATCTAAGTTTGAGGCGGCTGGTATATGGTGAGTGGGCGAGTACTCTTGTTTTGAGGGGAAAAAATTTCTTATTATAGCATTGTTACATTTATCTGATGAATTTGGAAGGTATGAGCATCGACTCATTGATGATATGGTGGCGTATGCACTTAAGAGTGAAGGAGGTTATGTATGGGCATGCAAAAATTATGATGGAGATGTCCAGAGTGATTTCTTAGCCCAAGGTTTGTCTGTTGTGTTTATTTGTTAATCACTTTCTTTTTGCAACTTCATTTGCATGAGTTTCTTTT
Source organism: Psophocarpus tetragonolobus (assembly GCA_037954015.1). NCBI lineage: Eukaryota > Viridiplantae > Streptophyta > Magnoliopsida > Fabales > Fabaceae > Psophocarpus > Psophocarpus tetragonolobus. Next base: position 36,719,127 of record CM075695.1, read on the forward strand.
CCTCTTTAACTAATACTGATTCACCCTGTTTTCAGGTTTTGGATCATTAGGTTTGATGACATCTGTATTGGTAGGTTTTATCACAATATATTGTGAACTACTTAAATTTAATTAGATTTTTTACTTATTATTAAATCGAGTTTAATAAATTCCTTTGCAATACGAGAGTTCTTGGTGTCTGCCTTTTGATACTTATTGAATAATGGAATGGTTTCAGGTTTGCCCTGATGGAAAGACTATTGAAGCAGAAGCAGCCCATGGAACAGTGACCCGTCATTTTAGGGTTCATCAGAAGGGAGGCGAAACCAGCACAAATAGCATAGCATCCATATTTGCCTGGACAAGAGGGCTAGCCCACAGGTATATTTAGTGATTTGCGTAGTTGAGAGCTAGGATTTACTCATACTCATTGTATATGTAAATATATGATTTTACGCTAACAGGGCAAAACTGGATGACAATGCTAAACTATTGGAATTCACTAAAAAGCTAGAGGCAGCTTGCATTGGAGTAGTAGAGGCTGGGAAGATGACCAAGGATTTGGCACTTATTATTCATGGATCCAAGTACGTGTTGCGTTCTTACAACGTTGCCCTATTATACATTTGCTTTTCTACTTGACATGAACAATAAGCTCACTACATACTATTCTTGCAAGTAGGCTTTCAAGGGAGCATTATTTGAACACTGAGGAATTCATCGATGCCGTGGCAACCGAGCTTAGAGCGAAGCTTTCTGCGTAGGCTTGACTTAAGGTAGAAACACGCGAATTGCTAAAAACATACCATTAGTTACGACTTCTGTTATAAAAGAATTATTTATTGTTAAAAAATCTTCAATTTTTAATGTGTAGCATAAATTATTTTATATACCGGTCACCTTTTTTAATATGTAACATCAAAGCAGCTCTGTATGTTCTTTCGTTATGGGAAACGAATAGATAACCTTAAAAAAGTCTTGTCTTTTTTCTCGAAGCTATTATTGTTAATGTCTGAGAAAACTCAGAAAAGTACTATAACGCTTTTTTCCATGTATATTTTTTACGTCGTTATTATAATTTTAAATAATTACAAATAGTATTTTTTATTAAAAAAGTCCGAATTCCCGGGCTCATGTCGTAGTCTATGGCTAAAGGGTTTTTGGTTTTTCATTGTTTTAGTTTCTGGCATTGTCAGACGGGTGGAAAAAGACAAGACCAACAAGGAGCTTCCGAGTATGCTCTATTACGAAGAAAAATAACAAAGAAAAGAAACATTGGTCCTTAACCCCGTTTCCTTCAATTATTTGTTGGTTGGGATGTAAGGGTTGGTTGTTTCTTCTTCATATTGTTTGAACTGATTTCTCCTTTGTAGTTTTTAATTGATCCCTTCCAACTTCCAATTTAAAATGGATTTTGCTACTTTTTGGCTGATTTTACTTTGCATGTTTGTTTAGCATATTAGTCTGATCTTACCTCCCTTATCATAACACGGTCTCAGTTAACAATTGAACTGTTAAATGATGGTATTGAACACAATTATGGAAAACACGTAGGATGCAAATGTAATTTACTTAATAAATTACATAGCATATATAACTAATATATTAAAGCTAAAATTAATTAAATATTATCTTAAAACGTGTAAAGCTAATTCCAATTTCATACTTTAATCAATCATTTACACAATTCAAATATAACATTAAAGCTAATTACAGTAATATTTTAAAAATTTTGTATAATTGTATAAATATTTGCTTTTCTTAAGGGATGTAAGTATTGTAGGGAGTACAATTTTAATGCTAAAAGATATATTTGTTACCTTTCATACTAGTTGTTATATAATATATTTATTACATTTAATAAATGTTGTGATAATATATAAGTATAATTTTATATTGAATATATATATATATATATATATATATATATATATTAATATTTAGATTTTATTAAAAATAAGAAATATAAAAAAACATAACTAACATTATTATAATGTACTAGCAAAACATAGAGTGCTTATATATTCGTATTTTTATTTTAATATATTATAATAATTTTAGAATTTTAATTTAATATTTTTTATAAATTTTTATATTTTTAAATAAATTATTATGTAACATTTGAAATATATTTTGTTAATTTTATATTTTTTTATGATAACATGATAAAAATATGTCAGATCCATTAAATATGTAATGAATATAAAAATATGTCAGATCCATTTTGTTAATTAATATTATATATAATAATTTGTAAATATAGTTGGACAATTATATATGTTGGATATCAATATATTAAAGTAATTTTTGTTTAAAGTTATAACTTTGATTTAGTGGTTAAGTTTATCTTTGGGAAGTGAGAGGTTGTCGGTTTGAATCCCTTTAGAGTAATTTATTTTTTAATTTTAAAATAAGTGTAATGATATGATATGTATTTTGAAAAATAGATGTAAAATGAAGTGTTTTCTTTATTTATAGTATAAATGTAAGTTTTAGTTAAATAAAAATAACTATTACAAATTTAGTTTGTACTTATTATATTATATATATATATATATAATTTATTTTCTTATTGTGTCTTAAAAATTAATTTATAGTACGTATTTAAAATAAAATTTTAAATTCATTTAATAATAATAATAATAATTTGTATTAATTTGAGTTAAATTTGTTTAAAATTATAATTTTTATAATTGGATGAAAACGATAATGTATGACACTATAATTAAAAGTTAAATTCAAATTTTGATGAGAATAGTGATGATAATAGTATTTCGTTAAATTTATAAATATATGTTATATAATTTTGGTATGTAGTTTATTAAATAAATTTTATGTGTTTTCTATAAATTGTGTTGAAGAGGAATGTTAGGAAAATTATCTCTTGAACTCTTATTATTGGCTTAGAATTTATTGGAAGTTACCTATTTTAATGCTTATTACTAAATGATTTGATAATTTTCAATAACTTTTTAACCAATCTATAAGTTTTTAAGGGAGCTTTTCTAACACTTTTATATTCAATACCTTCCACTTACAATCCAAACAATGCTGTAACAAGGACTTAAAAATAATAGTTTAATAGTATACGATATTGTCTTTCTTCACTCACGATATTGCTGGATTGGGCTTTCATCCATTGTCCAAGATTCTCGACTGCTGCCTCTTGTGGGAGTCTAGGCCATGTCTAAGTCCTAGTGTGGCTGATTATCCGAAAAGACCAATTAAGCATCATTGGCTTAGTTAGCCTTTACCTGACCAATTACGGTTAGTGTAACACTTTTTACATTGATATTCAATTAGAATTCTTAATTTATGGTAAGTTTATTGACTTTACTAATTAGTATTTTAAAAAATCATATAAATGAAATATGTGATTTAATATCAATATAATATTTTTTGAGTTTAATTGGTATACACTGTTAGTGTAAAGATTTTTGTACTGACAGTAAATCACAACTCTTCATTCATGGTATATTTGTTGATTTTACTTATTATATTTTAAAAGTCACATAAATGAAAAGTCATGATTGAATGCTAATGTAAAAATTTTTTACACTGAGAGTGTATACCAATTAAACTCATATTCTTTTACATTGTCAGCCGTGGATACTAATTAAATTCAATAATAATAATAATGTTAAATAATGGAGAGGGGTTAAGAATCAACGATACTATTACTTTTCCCAGTTATATGATGATACTTGCAAATTTTGATTCTTTTTAAAATGAATAAATTTAGAGTAAATTACACATAGGGTTTATTTTTATTTCACCTAGCATCTCTCTATTTTTGGACCTTGCAAAAATTATTCTTAATATTTTAACTTTTGTTATATCAACCTTTGAGGTTTTTATCTTTAAATAAAAAGTAATACTGCATCAAGATTATCAAATTTGAGAATTTATGTGGAAATTCGATAAACTCGACTTATAAATTCGACTTATAAGAGCTTGTTTTATAATTATACATTCTGATTCATTGTAAGAGCTTACATCACCTTGATAAAAAAATATCTATAAATAACATATAATTAAACATTTCAACAACATAATAAATTAAAATAGTAAATCTTACATTACATAATATTTAAATAACTAAGTTTAATAATGAATAATGGTAGAACATTCTGATTCATGTTTGATATTGTTAAAAAATGAAAGTTTGATGTTCTTAAAGACGTTTATTCTTCGATTTAAAAATGTCACATTAAATAAAAATATATGAAATTCTAAACGCGTACAAAACAGACTTATTTGCTCAGTAGTAAACTCGAGAGTTTATACTCAGAGAAGAGTTTACACACGAATTAATTCGCAGATGATAAGTGTATTTGTAAACTCGTAAGAGTTTAAAAGTTAACTCTAGAGTTTGATAACCAAAACTAACCTATCCTCTTAGGACACTAAAAGTAATTTAAAAAAATAGATAGATGATAGATGCAATAAAGACAAACCTTAAAAGAAGATTTATGTAATTTACTCATAAATTTACATACTAATATTAAATTTGTATTATTTTTCAAATTTTCTTTTAAAAATATTGGAGAGATAAAATGTTACTAATTATTAGAGAGAAAGAATTCTTTCGGTGGGAAAAACAATAAGGTTGTTTTAATAAAAAATAATCAATGCAAAAACATATTTTAAAAAGAATAAATGAATCTCAAAATTCTGTATTATAATTAGGAATAGAGAAAATAGTTATCCAGCATATATATATAAATAAGTTTTACACCTCCATTTAATCATAATATTTCATATATAAAATAAATTAATGATTTTTTAATCAATGTATTACTATTAATAGTCATATAAATGGATGAGTTGTAAAAAATGATAGTATAAATTTTTTATCTCGTAAATGTTTGGACATTAAACTCTCTTTTTATACATATAATATAATATAACAGACACACCTCTTCACGTATTTTTAAAAAAATAAATTTCAATATATATATATATATATATATATATATATAAAATTTTAAAATTAATTGAATGTTACTACTTTTGTTCTTTTAATTAACAAATTCTAGATTATTTTGCTACTCTTTTATAGAAATTGAATAAATGTGTCAAATAACTTACACTTTTACAATTTTTGTTTTTATTTATTGGTTTTTTCCAATTTTTAAGATAATATTGATTACTTGTCAAGTATATTCTCACTTTTCTTCTAATATTCCATTAATTCATAATGTATATTTATTGTAAAGTGAAAATACAAATGAGTAAGATAAGAAATCACATAATTATCCTATTTGGATGAATAAAATTTATTTAACTTTTGTTTAAAATACCTAAAAATAGATAAAATGGAATTATGGAGTAATGTTTTGATTTGAAAAAAAAAAAGACATTGATGCAAATAATTTGTTGCACATGTAAGATCCTATTTGTTTAAACCGGTAATAAGTGTGGAATAAATAAAAAAAATAAAATTTAATTTAAATGTAATTAATAGATTAATTATGGAATATTTGGTTTATATATATATATATATATATATGTGTGTGTGTGTTTTATTTTGATTAAATGTAGTTATTTAATTATGAATGTGACTGTAACCAAGTCAATTAAACAAGAATATGAGAAAATGAAATTTAGCGAGGTGAGGATTGATTATAATGAGATTCTTTTAGATTGAAATAGTCATGTTGATTTTACGAAAAATATTTGGGAATGTATCCAAAAATTGTCAGGAAATTGTGGTTAGAAAATTAGAATTACTAAGCATAACTCTGATTCTTTTTCTTTTTCTTCTTTTTTCTTTTCTCCCTTTCTTCTTCTTCTCCATTTCACCGATTTCATTCTCTATCTTTACCTGCATCCTTCTCCCATTTGTATGGTTAGCCAAACATGGGTGGAATCAAACACAATCTCTTTCATTGCTCCTAATTCTGAGTGTTTGTCATTATAGATAATTTTGATCTTAATTTCTTGAGTTTTTTTTGTTTGTTTGTTTCTAGTTCAATAATTTCCAATGAGAAAAAATTCTCTTTAAAATCTCATTTATTCTTAGATTATTTCTTGATTTGGGATATTGTTTAGTTTTGAGTTATTTCTGAGTGTGGATTCTTTTTTATCTTAAAATTCAGTTTTTTAAGGGAGAAATGACTAAGGGGAGCTCGATTCTCATTTTTAAATTATGTAAAACAACTTTGATTTGAAAAAATGATTGAACTTGTAAATAAGTGAATGATATTTTGAATAGTGATTTGAATTGAGAATAATTTATGGGATCTGGATCTTCTCCTGATTGCAAAAACCAGAAAATACGTAGTTGCTATGATCTGAACCGTCAAACAAAGTGACAATAAATCAATGGTAACATGATACATTTATCTTTATTGTGCATTCATGATTACCTAGTGAGAAAACTGGAATATAGTCTCATCTTTCCATGGACATTGTTGTTGTAGGAAAAAAGGAACAACAAAATTTAAAAGACAAATCTCAATATCGATGTAATGAAAATATAAAATTTAAACTTTTTGTAAGATTAAAAATGAAAATATATTAAATGTAATGAGGATAATCACAAGAGTTTTTATAATTTATTCGAACTAAAAATAATAGAAAGAATTTAATTATTTTTGTAGTTTTGTAGAATGTAGAAAAGAAAAAGTTAATTATTTTTAGTTCTGATCTAATTTCTTTTAATCTAAATAAGGATATTAATCTCCAGAGTTGGTATAAAAAATTATTATGTGTTGATATAATTTTTAGTCATGATCTAATATTTATGAGTTTAATTAGTCCTGATTTAATGTTTTGTCCTTATTTAATTTAAAAATTTATTCAAACTAATTATTTTTAGTCTTATATGAGTTTATAGTATTACACTAACATTCAATAATAATATTTTATTTGTAATAAATATGTTGACTTTAGCAATTAATACTTTAGTGTAAAATTCTTTTACATTGTGAGTCCATACTAATTAATTTTTTTTTTATATTTTCATTACATCAATATTGAAATTTTACTTTTATATATATATATATATATATATATATATATATATATATTACACAATCAAGACTTAAAAAATAATACAAAGATGAAAAATTAATTTTAATGTATCTTAGAGAATGCGAGTAATTTCTTTTAGTTTTAATGAACTTTCATTTTTGTCTTTTAATTTTTTTGTTCATATTTTTCCTAAAACAACAATGTCTATGGAAAGATGGGGACTATATTCCATTTTTTTCACTAATGTAATCATGAATGCACAAGAAAGATAAATGTGTCATGTTACCATTGATTTATTATTATTTTAGTTTAATGGTTCAAATCATAGCATCTACACAGTCTCACATTTTTTCAAAATGGGAGAGGATCCACATCCTAATTTATGTGTTGATCTCAATTTGAGTGTCTTGTGTAATTAATTATTGGAATGTTATTTTGGGAGTGTTTTATGATTAATTGCACAAATGTTTAGTGAGTTATATTTGTTTTGTGATTTAAGCGTTTTGAGATAGAAGGATAGTTTGATGAATTAATGCATGTTTTGAAAGTGATAGATTGTTGATAGATTGTGATATGGGTTGTTACATGGAGGTAACAGAATCTTTGATGTGGTACATTGAATTAGAGAGGTGAATATATTTAAGTGACTCTAGTGCTAAGGCCTTGTTTTGAGTGATGATGCAGTGTTAGGGTTTTGTTTTGGGTGATGATACACCGCATGATATACACAAATAACAATTGATGTCAAATTTGGGTTAGGTAAACTAGACATCAATTGATGTGGTACATTGAATTAGGGAGGTGAATATATTTAAGTGACTCTAGCGCTAAGGCCTTGTTTTGGGTGATGATGCAGTGTTAGGGTCCTGTTTTTGGTGATGATACACCACATGATATACACAGATAACAACTGGATGGCAAATTTGGGTTAGGTAAACTAGACATCAATTGGGTATCAGACGAATATGCTCAAACTTTAACTGATTATCATGTGTCATATAAATACCAGATATCAATGTGAGGGAAGTAACATGAGTAACTACATTGGAATCCAAATTCAATATAGTTAGTTTTTTGGAAAACATCTTGTTATGTAGATCTTGGGTGCTTATGTTTTGAGGGAACATAAGTCTGAATGTTTAAGTCTGATTTGCATGTTTGGTAGTTCTATGTAATCAATGTGAATGATAATTTATAGTGTTATTGGTATATGTGTGTGTGTGTAATGTGTGCTTTTATGATATTATGAGCTCACCCTTGTTTGCATGCATTTTCTGTATGACTGTGATAATCGTGCTTTGCACGGGAGTAGATACCAATGATGGAGTTAAAGATCAAGGTCAGCAGGACTTGGGGTTAAGTCATCTCTGGCATTGGATTTCTTTTGGAATAAATTAGGATATTTAAATTATGGTTTTGATATTGTAAAGTAACATAACTTGTTAAACTTGATGTTGTGGATTTGTAGAAACAAGATGAATGAGATAAAATTACAATAAGCTTATGTATGCAAAATATAAATATAGATGGTTAGTATTTGTATGTTATTAATTATTGAAATGATGGTTTTGGGCTTGAAATGGTTGAAGATTGCAACACAAATTTTGTTGTTTTGCAGGATCTCGCATGCTGCCCAGGGAAAAGTTATTTCTGTTGGAGGAGAATTTCTTAGCTTTGTACCTAACGAGGTGTTTCACCTAATGTGAAGTTTTTGCTGTCAATAATTTCATGAGTTTTTTACCTAGCGATGTATCTTGTTAAGCAAAATTCTTTCACTGAAATAAAAGAAGTGAGATACTCTGTTTCTCGTTGTGTGATCTGTCTTACTTAATGAGTTTGTGCGATGCATATCATGATTTATTTGATTTTAATATTATGAAATTAATAGTTAATTATGCTAAACATATTAGTAATTATTTGAGATATTACATGTATTGTAACTAATTGTTCAATTTTAATATTCAGAGTTTTAAATTAGATAAAAATGTGTTATTTACGAATAATATTATAAATGGTATTAGAAAATTTTGGAATATTACAATATATATTGAATGGAAAAATATCTCTTCTAGTACGAAAAATTTTTAGTAGGAGAAAGAAAAACACAATAAATATATGAGACTCACATAACTATTGAAAATATTCCCTCAAAACATGGGCTGATTGACCCAAGTGGGTTTATTTTTTAAAAAAATTACCAGTATAGGTCTGCTTTGAAAAATATTACCAGCATGGGTCTGTTTTGGGTGGTTGACTCGGTCAAACCGCAACTCTGAATTGCGGTTTCGTTGTCACATCAGCAAAGTGATTACGTGGAAGCCAGCGTGGAAAAACGACTACGAAACCGCAAGTGGGAATTGCGGTTTGACTAACGATGCCTGTAAAACCGCAAGTCAGAGTTGCGGTTTTACTGGGCTCACATAAAACCGCAAGTCGCATCTGCGGTTTGAATTAAATATTATTTTTATCATAACCCGCAAGTGCGAACTGCGGTTTATGTTAAGTATAATATTTAAATATCATCAAAGTGACTGTGGTTTAATGTTGAGAATTTGATGTTGTAGTTGTGGAGAACCGGGCTCGAATCCCAGCAGCCACACATAAAACCGCAAGTCGCATCTGCGGTTTGAATCAAATATTATTTTTATCATAAACCGCAGTTCGTTAAATATAATATTTAAATATCATGAAAGTAACCACTAGTTTAGTGGTGAGAATTTCATGCTGTGGTCATAGAGACTTTCATGCTGTGGTCATAGAGACCTGGGCTCGAATCCCAGTAGCCACACATTGTTAAAATCACCTGGTTTACTTTTTTATCCTATAAAAGTGAAAAAAGTAAGCCATGTGATTTAAATCCGATATCAATTAAAACAATGTGTGGCTACTGGGCCCAGGTCTCTATGACCACAACGTGAAATTCTCACCACTAAACTCACTTTCATGATATTTAAATATTATATTTAACATAAACCGCAGTTCGCACTTGCGGTTTATGATAAAAACAATATTTGATTCAAACCACAGATGCTATTTGCAGTTTTATGTGTGGCTGCTGGGATTCGAGCCCGGGTCTCCACAACTACAACATCAAATTCTCACCATTAAACCACAACCACTTTGATGATATTTAAATATTATATTTAATATAAACCGCAGTTCGCACTTGCGGTTTATGATAAAAATAATATTTAATTCAAACCGCAGATGCGACTTGCGGTTTTATGTGAGCCCAGTAAAACCGCAACTCTGACTTGCGGTTTTACCGGCATCGTTAGTCAAACCGCAATTCCCACTTGCGGTTTCGTAGTCGTTTTTCCACGCTAGCTTCCACGTAATCACTTTGCTGACGTGACAACGAAACCGCAATTCGGAGTTGCGGTTTGACCGAGTCAACCACCCAAAACAGACCCATGCTGGTAATATTTTTCAAAACAGACCCATACTGGTAATTTTTTTAAAAAATAAACCCACTTGGGTCAATCAGCCCAAAACATGTGGGTCTTATACATCATTATGTTTTTCTCTCTTCCATTAAAAATTTTCCATACCGGAGAGAAAGTACACCCACATTGAACCTTTTGAGACTAATTAGAGTTGTGTGCATGGGTGGTGAAAGGAAATGGGAAAGACTACATAACATATTGAATGAAAGTGTGTGGTGGAATTATACCAAATAGCTCTGGGAAATGGTTGCGTGAAATTTTTAAAAACCTTGGACTGTGCTCTATTAATGCGGCAAATTTTGGGGTACTGTCATTCACCTTCAAACGCCTTGGGACAAAGGTAACGAAAAAGTTTGGATTGAATCTAACTCAAGAGTTATGATGGATCTCATCTCTAAGCCACTCAAAGACATATTCTTCTAAATCCTATTGTTTTTATGACTCCATAGTTGTTGAATCTTGGGCGTTTTGCTTGGATCACAATTGTAGGTAAGCTAATCTTGTTGTTAATAGTTTGTAGCTTTTTGCCTTAACAAATCTTTTTTTTTTTTGTCAAGCCTTAACACATATCTAATGTTAACAAATGTAGTTTTGTTAATATAAAGAATTAAACTCATCTTATTAGAAATAGTAATTACATATCATCCAATAATATGCACACATTTGATAGCAATGAAGGATTATAACTTAAAACTTAATTTTAAATATAAAATTATTTTAAAATAAAAAATTAGTAATTTTCTTAATAATTTCAATTTAACTTTAAAATGACACTTGATTAAAAAGAGATGGAGTAATAAAACTCAAAATGATATATAAAATACAATTGGAATCAAAGGAGTCACATTGAAGTGTAAAGATTTTTATGCAGACAACCAATCAAAGTGATTTATTTTAAATTAAAAATAATTAAAAATCCTAACAATGTGTATGAATGAAAAATTTTAAGAGAGTAATTCATTTCATTTTGGAATTTCAAATGATTTGTGATGAAATAACTTGTTTGGAAGAAGAATTTTAAGAGAATTTGAATTTTTAGGCATTTTAGAAGCATATTGATTAATTAAAATCGTAGAATTTTAAATTCCTTAAAAAAAAGTAAGCATTTAAAATTATTTAAATCTACTTGGTTATTTTTTACTTGATATCGGATAGGTGGCAAAATGGGATGGGGTCCAAGCAAGCTAACTCAGCAACTGATCCTCATTTTTACATGTCAAACTAGTGTATTTAATCACTTGTCCATTTTTGTCTATCTTGTCTAACTTGCCAATTTAGTGGGTCAAAGGCAGGGTGGGCTGACCCACCAACTCACTAATATTATATCTTATATTTTAAAAATTATAATATTTATATAAATTAATAAAATAATTATAATAATTAAAATATAAAATAAATTATTAAATAAAATTTATAAAATAGATTTGTTAAGAAAATAAAATAAATTTTGTCATAAATTTATTTGTCATTTATTTATATAAAAGTATAATATTGTCAAAAAAATAAAATCAATTATGCAAGGTTGATTTTTTGATTTTTCTATTTATTTATTGTAAAAAAGTATTACTCTTTTGAGAAACTAAAAATTTATTTTTAAATAAAATTTTATATTATTTTTTAAAAAGAACATTTTTTTTTTTCAAAATATTCTTTAGTAAAATAAGTTTTTATTTTTAGTAGGAATTAAAATACTCTATCCAAATAAAAAAAATTAAAATTTAATAATTTGAATTATCTTATCCAACAAAACATTTGAAAAATAAAATTATTTAAATTAAAAAATTTTCAAATTCAATATATTTTAACGTAAGATGTAACCTGATAAATTATAAAAAAAATCTTGTAACCTGGTAATCCGAACTCCGCAAACAGTTAACAGTTAGACAGCTTCCCTCCGATCCGAGCTCGAAATAAGCATAAAATTTAGGTTGTCTTAAACCTTTGCTAAAATCCAAACACCGATAAACTCTCGAATCAAATGACGCCTAAACCTTTCAATTTTCCCGCCAAACGCACAACTGCAATTTTCCTCTTAACCGCCGCGGCGGCGGCAGCGGCGCAAACTGCCAACTCCGGTGTGTCATCTCCCCTTCCCGCACTTTCCGCTGACACAATTGGAGCCGAAATCCACGGCCTCATCCGCACCGTTCGTGCCGTCTCCACGGTACCGATTGTTTCTACTTTCCACTTTATCTCTTCATTTTTCCATTCCACTCTTCGCATCCTTCGAATTCACCTTCACTCTTATTTTTTTCAGGTCGCTTCCACTGTTGCTGACTACGAATTCTCGTTGCGCCGCCTTCAAAAGGACTCCGATCAGTATCGTCAAGCGATTTCGCAGGTTTCCGCCATATCATTCTCCTTTCAATCTGTGCTGAGAACAAATTAAGATTGTAGTCGGTGAGAATAACTTCGATTTTATGCTGTGCTGAGATTTTGAACGCATCGTTTTGGTGCTTAGGTTCATCTACGCTCTGCCAAGAGGTTTCTCAAGTTATGCGAAGCCAACAAAGGATTTTATGTGAAGGCTGGACAGTTCGTTGCGGCGCAGAAAGTGCTTCCGAGAGAATACTCGTCTACTTTGTCTTCATTGCATGATCAGGTATAGCTCTATTTAAGTTGAAATTTATTTTGATTTTGGCTAATTAACCTGCTCCTTGGAATATCTTGATGACTTAGGTTGCTCCTCTTCCTTTTAAAGCTATTAGGGAAGTGTTAAAGGATAGTCTCGGACCTGATATCTCTGAGATGTAAGTTGCCTTTTCTAACTGAGTTTTGATTTTACAAAATCATTTGCCTTTCAAAAATTAAAAATCTCAAAAAGCTTAAGCTTGTAGGTGGAGTTGAATAAATGTTTTTAAATTTCTAGTAAGTCCTATCCTGCATTAGTCATTTGAGCTGAAGTGTGAAAATGCATAAGCTAATTTTGTAGCTTGAGTTGGACCTGTGTCTGAGACTACTGATATATCACTGCCATCCCGTTAAATCTCTGAGTTCACTTTTTTCCAGCATAATTTAAAATCCTAAAATTTGATGGTCTTCTTTTTTAAGTTTTAACATTACTATGTGAATTACAGGTTCTTGTCCATTGATGAACTGCCTATAGCTGCTGCATCTATTGCTCAAGTTCACCATGCAGTGCTGAAAAATGGTCAGGAAGTAGCAATTAAGGTTTGTCTGGGTGTGAGTGGTTTCCTGAATTCTTGATGGATTTCAATGAAGCAGAAACTCTCCAGGGATTTATTGCAAACCGGGATACTGCACATGTGTACACACACACACAAATATAAAGTGAAACTCAAATGAAACTGAATATGACAAATGATCTAAATTAATAGTCAAAAAATTTCTTTATTCTGTTTCTTCCAATGACAACGGGCATCATAAAATACTAACTGATATCATTTTACAATTTAGTTTTCTCAAGAAAACTTGCTAAGTTTTACATTTTTCTATTATAATGAGTGTCACAAAAAGTGATAGGAGGCATTTCTTTTAATATTTTACAATATATATTTTCAGCTGACTTTTCTGGATGTTGAAAAAAATTGAATGTATATTTTTTTAATGATACTAGTGTCTTTGTAGTTTCATTCATATGGAGGTGTTGTGCCAAGTGTCCAAGCCTATAAAAATTAATTTTTTTAATTGGACACATAACAAGAATGGTCAACCATGTGTCATAGTGTTGGTGTGTCAGTGTTGGAAGCGTGTCTGACTCCCAGACACCTCAGCTTATTTGTGCTTCATATGTGTACTATACTTCCTGTGTAAATCAGTGTGAACTTAATCATTGTGCGCTGGGCTATCCTTGTGGGGCTTGAGATAGGAACTAAATTTATACTTCAGGCTGATGGCATTTGGAAACATGAAAAAGTTAAATATGTTGTTTTGATTTTAGTTAAAAGTTTATTTTAGTTTCTTAATTATTTAATAAATAACTTGTTGTGACTCATGTCAAATTCCCGACCCATGTAAGCATTTTCTATTGATATCATTGTATATGTTTTATGAATACAACAACAACAAAGCCTATTTTTATGGATAACGTTTTTGATGTTTTTATCTTTGTAATTTGTTTAGCCTATTGGCTTTTTGGATTCAAATCAACCACATGTTTTCTTGTATCTGATTGGATGTAAAGACACATGAACCAGAGTAATGTTTTTTATTTCAGCAAAATTAATGGGTGTGCAACATTAATGAAATCTAATATATTTAAATGATTTTGTTTTTTAGGGTTTGAAGGTGATATAATATTCTTTACTTTAGAAAATAAAAGGACAGGACCAGTTATGGGTTTCATGGATATCCTTCTTATTGCAATCCTAAATGATGAGTACTTTATGAATTAAAAATGGTATATGTTCAGAAATTGACTCCAATGATTTGGAAATTGTGCTTTATTAACAATAAATTGGCTGGTAGTTTTTTTTTTTTTAGTAATCATTAAAATGCTTCTTCTGCAAACAGTATTTCATTTGAACCGAGTGTCTTCTGTCTTATCTTAAAAACATCCGAATAGGTTGAAAGTAACATTATCATTACAATATTTCCTTGGCTTGTTTTAATCTGCTGATTTAGTTATATTCAATATATTGTATGTTGATTCTATGTCACCAGTATGAATGACATTATTTGAGTCCAAACCTGACTGTAAATATAAATAGGAATGATTTACAAGAAGGTCATAGGTACTGACTTTTCATAAATTGCATGGAGTAAATAGAAATAATTCTTTTGGATAACAATGCTATTTAGAAGATATTTCCTATTTGCGGTAGCATAATGTCACAGAACTGAAAAATGCTAAAAGATTTATACTTTTGTCATTATTAAGTAAATACGTATGTTATTTGTTTGTATATGATGCTTTTTGCTAATACATATTTTGTATTGAGGTAAGCTACATTGGAAAAACACTTCTCAATTGTAAGTCATTTTCTTCACTGGAAACTAGGTACAATATCCTTGGATAGAGCAGCAGATGAATTTTGATACAAGAACAATGAATTTCCTATCAAAATGTGTTGCATGGGTACGCTCTGACTCTTGACAGTTGTTCTTTGTTGAAAGATATTGAAGAAATTGTGCTGCAATTAATATTATTCTTAGATATTTCTAAATTGTTGGATATTGTGATTGTTGATAGCAAAAATGGTTAGAATAAAACACGGCACAATTAGAACCAAAAGGAAATTGGTTCACATGACATTACCTGAGAGCTAAATCAATGTGGCAATCCTGAGTGTCATTATTGGTCAGTCTAGAACGATATCAATATGTTTAAGTGACATTAACATTTCTTCCTATTTAGTACTCTGCTTTCCTAGTAAATTCTTTTTTGAGAAAAAGATTAAAGAAGGAAGGAAAAACCCACAACTACATGAGTAATATATAATTTTCTTGAAATCAAAAGATTTTCATAAATTTCATGTCCAATAGCTGGCTGAACTATGGATTATCTATATTATCTCTCTTCTTTTCTGTTAGATATTATGCAAGTAATGTTATCAATTCTCTAGTTGCTGTTGCTTCTTTACTTTAATGTTTCTTCCTTTGGTTGTAGTTATACCCTCAATACAGGTTCGATTGGCTACCATTAGCATTTGGGAAGTCTGTGTCCTCAGAACTTGGTTAGTAAGAATAACTAGTTACACTATAAAAAATGCATTATATTGTTGTTTTTTACAATTTACTTTGTCTCACATGAAGGGCATATTGTCTATCCTTAGACTGCTAATAAATTAGCCCTATATGTTCATATTTTTAGTATTTAAACTAAGGATGCAAGCAATGATATATTGTCTAGATTTTATTTTATCCTAATAAACATGAATTTTTTTTAAAAAATATGTCTAAGTTATCGTTGAGACAAGGAATTTGTGGTGACTGACTGAATGAGATATATATCCTGACTACTTCCTTGCAGATTTTGTACAGGAGGCAAGGAATTCTGAGATAGCATCCAAAATTTTCAGAAATAACAAAATGGTCAGAATTCCTCATGTATTCTGGGTATGATAATTGAGATTAATTCTATTCCACCTATGAACTATCTATTTAGTATTTTTCAATTAACCAAAATCATCAAATTGTACGTGCAGGACTTGACGACAAGGCTAGTCCTAACTATGCAGTTTTACACAGGACACAAGGTATGGTATATCAGTAATGTCAGTATTGATTATGTTGGGAAAAATTGTCATTGTATTAATTCTAAGATAGAACATATATTATAACTTCAATTTCCAAATGTCTAAATTTCTTCCTTATAATTTGTTAAGAATGAGTTACCGTTACAGAGGGTTATTTTGTCTCCTTCATGTTCTTACCACCATATAGCCTGTTTGATTAGCGGTAGAATCACATTTCATTCTTTCAAAGTCAAGTTGCAAAGTAAAGCAATGCATTTGGGTAATTTTTTTTAGAAGTTCAAAATCAATTCTGTGGTGAGTAGAATTGATTTTTGCAGAAGTGATTTTTTTTTAAAAGTTTCAATTGACAATAATTGATTTTGGAAGTGATAACCACAAAATAAATCTATTTTTACACTTTAAAATTGATTTTACATTACCATCCAAATTGTTAAGAGTTAGGGTAGATGGGAAGGTTAGGCATAAATATGCTGCTTATTAAAATAGATGTAATTGCCTTCTGAAATATGCTTCATTGCTTCTTCTGATTGCGGCAGAGACTTTTCATTTGAGCAGAACCAAAACTCTATTATTGTAGCTTTAATCTATTCTGCTCAGGTAACATGAACTTGTGCATACCTTGCTAAAGTGTTCTTGTAGGCATAAATATACACTAAAAACCATTAATTTATACAATTATTAATTGACAAAGTCAGTTTTGCATGGTCATTTTTATATTATGTTACTGCTTTGTGTTTGTGGTATTGTTGATATTCAAGTTGTGCTATGCTTTAGATTTCTGTATATCACTCTATTGATAGTTAGCTTACTAAATTTCAGATTGATGACTTGGATTTTCTGAATCAAATTGGGGTTGGTCCAGAAAAGGTTGACTTGTCACAGCTATGGTGAACTCATGTAAATTGTGCTTTTATGTTCTTTCTGTGGGATTATTTTTGTCTTATTGTTGTGCAACATTGGTAGTTGGTTGATGATTGCTATCCCCAATCAGACAAATATCAACTCAAAATCTCGTTCATTTTGTCCTACGCTCCTGTTGTAGTGCTAAGTGCTAACTTGCTTAACTGATTCATTCTAAACCTGTTACTGAAGGTAGCAAAATCACTAACTGAGCTGTTTGCTGAAATGATATTTGTACATGGTTACATACATGGTGATCCACACCCTGGTAATATATTAGTTTCTCCTGAAGGTTGTAACAGTTTCTCTTTGGGTACGTACTAATGTATTTGACATCATTTTTTCTCTAATTGTATTCTAACTGAAACTTAGAACATGGAAAAATTGAACCTTAATCTTTTCCACCCTATTGGAATATTTTGCAGTTCTTCTAGATCATGCTGTCTACACGGTATTGGATGAAGAATTTAGGAAAGATTTTTGCCAGTTATGGGAAGCTTTGATTCTCAAGGATTCAATGAAAACAGTGTGGTTCGGTGAGCGATTAGGTGTTGGGAAATATTCCAGATACTTACCCATCATTTTTACTGGAACAACCATTGAAAGGTTCTTTCTTAACTTTCCGTTTATTGATGCATATAAATTCTTATAGATTGCAATTTGAAGTTCATTCAATTTGAAAATTGTTGTTCTTTATTATAGATTTGACTTAGTGGTGGGTTACAGATTACAACAGTAATGCATGCACTGCAATTGGTGCAATCAGTCTGTTTATTTATTTTATTGTGTGGATTGTGCACAGTATTCTTGCTTTTAACTAATTTATAGAGGTAAATAGTCGAGGGCTATTGTAGTTATGAGTAGTCAAGTAGTGCTATTGTGTGGCTTTTAAAAGGCAACTATCGTCGTATAAACCAAGGATCAGAAAAAAACCATTTGATGATCATTTTTAAACTTGTTTATATTGGAGGGTATCAAATCAGTGGGGAATGTGTTCAAATTAAACTCCATATCCTTATCTGCCTTCCGGGTGAAGTTTTATCATTAAATGCTAATAATGTCAGGGGCAAAAATGATTATTTCTTGAATAGCCTGATTGTCATCAGGAGGAAAAACAAATGCATGATATGATAATTAAGTTATGGTGTGTTTGGAATGACTGACAACTTATATTATTTCAATAATCAATTATATGTATAATTGATTATTGTTATAATCAATTCCTATCAAAATCAATTTTTGTTTGGGTAAGTTAAAAAGAGATATCATTGTATCAAAATAATTAATTATTGGGTGTAACAGAAAGTCCGTTTTTACATAGTATAAGAGTGTAAAAATAACTAAAAATAAAAAAAACTTGTTGAAAAATAATCATAAGTTACAAATCCTTGGATTATAAAAAACAACTTATCTTCATAAAAGAAGTTCTTACAAATTTAAGTAGTATTACCAAACATGTAGATTATTTTGCAAAATAACTTTTTATTATAAACATATCCTTGGTTGCTTCTAAATGTAATGATCATTCCAAACAAAACATGATTGAATATTTGGCCTATCTTTGGTTCTAAGCCTATGATTTATTAGGAGTTAGTAATTATAATTGTAATTGTAAATTAGTTATAAAAGTGTTAGTTGCTGAAATCATTAAACGTGTAGATCAACTTGTTGAGAGTTGTCCCCGTTTAACCCGAGGTCTGGAGTTTGAGTCTTAAGTATACAGTTACGTTAAATATTCGAAGGAAGAGTTTGCTGCCCATAGTTGTCCCACAAAATTGTCTTTAGTAAAAGATACTCATGAGTCATGATTAAACAAAAGAAACATTACCTGATTAGGAAATTAACTATGTGTTCTGATACAATCAAAGTTCCATATCGTTTAGGAATCTAGGACAAGAGTCGTTTGTAAACACTTTTTTTCCTTAACCCACCAAGGTACCTTTTCAGAACAAAATTGAGACAGAGCCAACGAGCTCCAAAGCGGACAATACCTCGAATCCATGCCCTCGCCCCTTAGTCAAAGTTCCACATCGCTTAGGGATTCGAGGCCAAGAGTACCTTGGGCATGGTGACCCTAACAATTCCCCTTAGCCGAAGTTCCACATCTCTTAGGAATCAAGGCAATAGTCGTTTATAAACACTCTTCTCCCTTTCTAGCCTTTTGTATTAATGATCTTGTTTTGTTTATAAGCTCCCTTCTTTCCTTAACCTACCAAGATGTCTTTTCAGAACAAAATGGAGACGGAGCTAACAAGTTCCAAAGTGGACAATACCTCGAATCCACACACTTGCCTCTTAGTCCCTTAGTCAAAGTTCCATATCGTGTAGGGATTGAGGATTCGAGGCCTAGAGTACCTCGGGCATGGTGACCCTAACGATGTCCCTTAGCCAAAGTTCCACATCGCTTAAGAATCAAGGAAAAAGTTGTTTATAAACACCTTCCTTTCTAGTGCCTTTTGTATTAATGATCTTGCTTTGTTTCTAGTGCCTTCTGTTTTTGTTCTGCTTTGTTTCTTGCATTAAAAAAGTTATAATGGAGCTTTTCATGTACGTTGCAGCAAATATGCTGTTGGACTATCAATCGAAGAAAAAGAGGCCTTGAAACACGAATTGAAATCTCTGTTGTTGGAGGATTTGTCTTCATTCATGGAGTTTCTGCCCCCAGATTTTATTGCTATAATGCGTGTAGAGTAAGAAACAGAGTTCAAGCTTGGTTTATCAGACGCTGAAAATTTATCTTACTTGATGTGTTTAACATGTCTTCTTTTTTCAATGTAGTTCACTGATAAGGTCTATCATTAGAAAGATGGATGTCTCACGGGTCATGAGGCTGCTAACTTACACCAAATTTGCTGTGTATGGTCGTCTCTGTCCAAAGTTGCATGGTGAAGGTGAATTAGGTAAAATACTCGAAACAAACTTCTGTGAGTTTCCTTGTCATCTCTTAAAAGTTTACATGAAAGCTTATCGTGATTGACTAGTGACTACTGTTCATTGCCCCTGACTAGTGTCTTTAGGACATTAATTAAAGAAAGAAATACAGAAATTATTTGTTTAAAATAAAAGTATTTACGATGTTAAAAATACACAATCATTTTAAATTTGTTTCTTCATATAGTTGACAACACTTGATTCTAGAGAGTATTCTTTAACATTACTTAACAGGACCTTGTAGCAGTAATGTTATCTCTATACCTAAATCCGTACATCTATCCCTTACACTGCACCGTCTGTTCATGTTCTTGACAAAAAAAGCCAGACCTGTCTCTCAGGTCTCTTTCTTACCCAAAGATGGTAGGTGTAAAGATGGGAGAAATACTTGCAAAATCCTAGTGTACCTAATTTGGATGCTCTAGTTGAAAGTATGAGATTTATGCAATTATTTCTCATAAAGGCAAGTTTTTTTTGGGGTTAGACGACACATTTTTTTCACTTAGGTTTGAGAAAAGAATGCAACAGCTCGCTGAATGAATTTTCACTCAAATTTTGCTTTTTGTGCTTCCAGATTTTACCGTGAAAGCTGAATTTTTCAGCTTCATATCAACGTTAAAATATCTTCGCATCCTAATAAGGGTTCTTATAGGTGAGAATGCTTTTACCTGTAATTTGATTTATAAATATCACCTTAAGTTTGAAATATTTTTTCCCTTCTATTAGGGGCTATTGGTGTTATCCCTTGGTGGCAGAGGTTGAAAACTGTACAGGATTACTTGTATGGCAAGATCAGTTGTGACTTTTTGGGCTTTTTGGTGCATTCTGTTTTTCTTCTTTTATGCATCCGTCCTAATGCATTGTTTTAAACGTTGCATTTTTGTCCTGAGCAAAGGCTCATTTGACGGTATACGATCCTTGAATAATAGTTACGAGTGTGTCATGTCAGAGATCAGAGTATGAAAAAGGTGAATTCCAATTGTACAGTTAAAAGTCTGAAAAAGTATTATATGGTTAAAGTTTTCTCTTTGCACCACTTATGCACATGTTAGAAGTTACGAGGGTGTGTATAAATGATATTTCCAGTTTGCAAATTGTTGAAAACAGAAGGGGTCGCTTCACCGAACTAGAAGTGATTGTTCTTTCTTTGAAAAAAAAAAGTTGTATGTGAATTGCATATTTAAGTAAGAGAATTTATGAACTTAAAAAAGTCACAAATTTATAAATGCAAGTTACAGATTCATGTTTTAATATTTAACATGTAGCCTTTATTATTCAATTTGTAATTTTTAAAAATGTACTTGTTCCAATTTTATTTATAATACAAGTTAAAAATGATGTTTGATATTTTGTCTAAGAGAATATGTAGAGCCGGGTGTTTAACTCGGTTCTCATGCTTCAGTTTCGGTTCTTACAGGAATCTATCATTGGACAGTGTTTACATGACAATCAGATTATCTAAGTAACGTTCTTATAAATAAAAAAATATTTTTTGTCCCTCCCGTTGTCCTCTGTGGTCATTGACCTCTACCCTCTTAGAGTTTAGTGTTTTAATTCTGATTCAACTCGACCCTCACCAAAAGCTCAAGATTAAAGATCTATTTCTATAAAAAAAAAATAATCTTAAATTTTGTAAATAACATAATTCAGAATCAAAACCTCTTTAAAAAGAAATTTTCAGATTTCTCAGGATCGAATATCTTACTTTATAACTTATATTCTCTTACTTCTTCCCTAATTTGAATGTCTATTCTCTTATTTTTTTATTAACTTGAACGTTGAAATTCTTTTTGCAATAAACATAACTTCTGCAAAATTCTGGAAAGAACATTTTTTAAATCAAAAGCTTCCAACCATCATTTAATGAAGTACAAAGAAAAAGATCATCATTCGAGAAGAAAGAAGGAAAATTAAACTAGACCTACAATATTTAGAACCAGTAAAAAAAAAAAAATTGTCCAAAAAATGGAATCTTGACACCATCATCTCTGACTTGTGCATGCTGTTACACAGTTAGATTTTGCTGCAAGATCCACCATCACCTTTACAGAACAGGGTCCGAGAAGAGAAAATGGAAAGTGAGGGATGGAGGCTGAAAAGGCGGGAAAGAAGAGGGCGAGCAAGGTGGAGTAGAAGGGTGGGTAAGTCACACGAGTTTGGGAGATGAGAAAGGTTGACCACAAAGAATTAACAACTAACATATTGATTTATAAAAAAAATGAAACCAAGCATTACAGGAAAACATAACAAAAGTGATTAGATGTTCTCCAAGCAGATTATGATAAAGTTTAGTGTAATTTTGAGTTTAAAATTAATTTAAATTAAACTAAAAAAATAAATACATTAAAAAAAAAAGATTGTGCAGTGTTTTACACATTTAATCATAATTCTTTATTTATAATAAGTTTGTTGATATTATCAATTAATATTTTAAGTCTATAATAACTTTTCTACATTATCAGTGTATAGTAATTATATTCTACTAAAAAAATACATGGAAATATTTTATTTTTAAAATTGTATAAAAATTTATTCACTCCTAACAAAGTATATAAAAGTAGAATTTAAAGAATAAATAATAAATTCATTTAAATATTACATTTTACTTGTTGTTATCAAATTATATCTAATGAAATTAAATAAAATTAAATAATTTTTCTAAAATATTCATTCATCAACTAATACATATAATTAAAAATTTTAATTAAAGATTAAGTTAAAATCATAAAAACTTAAAAAAAAAGAAAAGCTTTAAAGGAAAATCATCCTGTGATATCCTAGGTGTAATTGGCTAGCAATGTTATGTGGAATTTGGTTTGCTATGAATGTTAAAATGTTCAAGGATGAACGTTTTAATGTAGAAGAATTTTGATAATTATCTTTACCATAACCTTGAGTTTGGATTAAAGGATTCTATAATGCTTTTTCAATGACTTTTTTTTTTTAATGATCTTCTTAACTGGTATGTTTTGATTGGGGCTCTACGCATGGCTGGATGGATTGTTTTCTGTGTCATTTTAATATATGTGATGGATGTATTTGATTTATGGGCTTACATGTATGGTGTTGCTTGTGAAGGGTTTTATGTAATAGATTATTAATTCTGATATGCATTGTTCTTGTACTTTGCTTTATTAAAAAAATTGCACAATTTGAAAATTATAAAAACTAAACCACCTTATATTAAAATAGTTTTTTACAATTTTTAATTTTTGTGATTCAATTTTTGATTTTATTTTGTTTTAATCACTTGCGATGAATAATATACGAGAGATAAAGCAAAGTATTTAATCATATTTTAAATTTTGAAAAGAAATATAAATTTAAGACTTTTATTATTATTATTATTATTATTATTATTAATTAAATAAATCACTCTCTTAATTTCGATGAAGTAGGTATTTTGATCTTACAGGAAGAAAGAAAGTGAAGTTTAGTAAATTTTAATCAATAATGTAACGGTAATAAAGGAGAATAATTCTAAATTCTCTTATAATAATATCTTTCTATTAATTATCCTACTTCCCTTGTATGATAAGTATTGATTGTATTTTCTATTCTCTATTTTTTTTGAAAAAAAAAAAAGTCATTAAACGCATTTGCTTTTTTAGTTAATACTCCCTTTAAAAGATAGAGGAGGATTTACAAGAGTATACAAAATTACTCATTAAAAACAAGGTGGAAAAAACATTTTAGCATTTCTTGCACTTTTCCTTTTTTCCCTTAAAAATCAAGATGTGAACTTTAATATAAATATTTTTAGATTTTAATTTTTATGCACCATTAATATAAAAAAAATTAATCATAATTATTTGTAGAGTTTCATACTTCGTCCGTAAAGTAGTAAAAAATAATTTTATGAATTACGAAAATATAAGAATATTTATAGTAACAAAATCATCTGAGATTTTTTAGGCATTTTTTGTGGGTTCCTTAATTTTACATAAGATTGTTATAAATTTTTACTTTATTGATAGAGTTTATTGAGTTCATATTTATAGGTTTTATTATTTTTATATTTATAACGTGCCCACGTTTCAAATATGATTTATGTTTAAAATGTGAGTTAATTATCTTATAATGAATTTATGAATCAATTCTTTAGGAAAACAGTTTTGGGAGGTATAATTTTTATGAAGAAAAATTGTTATGATTAAGAATTACCTTACAAATTACTACTATATATGATCTAACATTTCTTATTGAAAAAATTATAAAGTATATTATTAATATTTTTTGTACTTAATTATTTGTCCAATAAAAATCATGTACAATTATAAATCTATTATCAACATTGCATTTAATATATAGAAAAAACCAATAAATATAAATTAATTGACGGGAAATTATTTTAGTTTAATTAAATGTCTCGAATTTAAGTCTAATTGTGTTAAAAAAATTTATATAAATTTGTATTGGAAATGGAATGCTAATTATAGTATTGAATTGTGTTTTGGATGGAATATTTTAAAATTTTAAATTATATAGAAAATTATACAAATACTTAATCAACTAAGTAATTTGAGGTGGCGTAATATTTACGTATCTTTCACATTTACATACTATGTACTTTCTTTTCAATTTTTTTATGATTAAGATTATAGTATATGGATTAAGAATTATTAAATGATATTAAAATATTGTTATACTAAAACTAAAATCTATTTAATATCTTCATCTTTAATGTCTGTATCAATAAGGATATATTTTTATGTGTTAAATAATTATCATTTAAGAAAAAATATAATTAAACTTTAAAATTTATATAAATTGTTGTAAGAGGAAACAAAAACCTAAAACATCAAAGTATATATGAAAAGAATAAGAACACTGATCTGTTTCAAAACTAGCAAAACTCACTAGTTCTAGAATTTTAAAATTCTGAGCATTTAAAATTGTTTAGAATTCTAGAATCTTTCACCCAAACACATCTTAAAAAACACGTTTAGGGATTAAAAACAATTTTAAAAACAGAGAAAAAAATTAAATTTATAATATTTGTGTTTTATAAAGTATTTTTCGTTTTGAATTCCATTGATGTATATGAGTCAAATTTAAAGTAATTTTAAAATATTTGTGATCTGTAAAGTTGTGTTTGTTCCTTGAAGAGTTTATTTACTATTTATTTAAATTTATCTTATTAGAATTAATAAGCTATTTTAAGTTTATTTTTATAATAGTTTTTTTTTTTTAAAAAAAAAACTGTTTTAAAATGATTGAAAATCCATGCTTCTTTTCATTTTTACTTTTTACTTTTTTTTTATCTCTTTCATAGTCTCTCTTTCTTGCTGTTTCTCTGTTTCTTCCTCCTTCTCCCTTTCCCCTCTATATATATATATATATATTTAAATATTTTATTTTTATATAAATGTTTTTAAATTTATATACCTAAATATAAATAACTAATTAAATTTAAAAATTTATATTATAAATTAAATAAATTCTTATACTATAAACTTTTTTTAATCCAACATTCATGGTAGTCAAATTTTAAAGCAGCGAAAACAAGAGAAATAAATGATTGGATATTTTCAGTTTTGGTGAACCATAGCGATTCATGCATGAAGCATGAGGCTACTTTCCATTGTTAACAGTATTCCATCATCCATGTCCATTGCCCAACTTGTCTTTTTCTATCTCTTTCTCTTTCTTTCTCAGAGAACACACTCTTGGATTTTTATGCTTTAGATCACTATTCACATCTATCCAGATCTTCTCTTAAACAATATCCACATTCCAGAATTCCAATTTAATTTTGATTTACTAATTTATTTTTTTATCATTTGATACATACTTTCTGTTATATCAGAATAATAATTTTAGTTCAATTTTATTTTTTATTGATAATTATTAAAGGATAAAATATATTTTATTTTTCTGTATATTTTTAAAATATTAAATAAATACGTCTTCCAAAAATTTGTTTGTGTTCTCTGTTTAATTTTAAAATATATATAACTTTTTTGTCGCCTTCAAATATTTTATAAAGAGGTAAAAAATATTTAAATAACACTTGAAAGATTAAAAAAATGTATATTTTAAAAATAAAGAATCAAAATAATACAAATTTTTTGAAAGACAATATATTGAGAATTTTCTTGAAACATAAAACATATTTTACTTATTATTAAAATTTTAAAGAATTTTAAGAAAACAAAATAGTAATTTTATAAGTATTAAATAAAACAGAAAATAAAAAAAACGTTTTTTAAAAATTAAACGAGTAGTCTATATATGCCAAATTTTCTACTGACCGAGATAATGTTAGAACAAAAATGGGAAAAAAACATATTAAGAAGTTTCTTTCATCTTATTGTTAATTTGTCAAAGACCATTAAAGTAATTGTTTATCCAAACTCAAAAGCATTTTGATATTCCTTTCTTCCTTCTAGCTCTTGCAAATTAAACGTTGCAGTCTCAACATTCAAATTAAAGGCTGAAATGAAAAAGAAAAATAAAAAGTAGTCTAAGAAGAAAATTAAGAGATAGATGAATTTGATTTTGTTTTTTAGTTTTTAAAAATAATTTTTAATAATTTTTAAAAAAAAACTTATTTAATAAATATGGTTTAAAAACTGTTTTGGAGATTTAAAAATAAAAGAAATTGTTTATATTTATTTATGGAAACGTAATTAATAAAAAATAAATCTTTTTTTGTTATAAATATTTTTAAAAAAAATATAAAACTGAAAAGTAAAACTCTTCATTTTAACTTTTTTTTAAGCCTCCTCTATTGTTTTTTTTTTAGTTTTTAAAAATTAAAAAATTAAAAAAATTTTGAAAATTTATTTAAAAAAATACTCATCAAATAAATTTTTTAATTTTTAAATACTAACCTATTAAAAAGAATTTCATAAAAATGTGGACATACAAAATTAAATATCTGCACCCCTTGGCATGCATATGATTGTTTTTTTTTTTACTTAGGTTTATGTAGCATATTTTAATCTCAATAACAACTTCTTATTTATATAATTTTTAAAATATTAATTATTAAAATTAATAAACTTATCTTAAATAAACGATTATAATTAAATATTAATGTAAAATTGAGTGAAAACAATCGTTTTTTCTCTTAAACTTTTAACTAAAGAAATTCTCTATCTTTTGAACTATCACGCTTAAAAAAACTAAAAGGAACTCTTCATTTTTCTAATGAGTAGCTAGAAAGCTTGTGCATTAGGCAATTCTGTCATTGCTTTGATTTTATGGGCATATGTAGTTAAGAAAATCCAAATGCCTGCACCAACGTTAGTCAGACCAGACTAGAGGCCAAAAAAAGAGCTTAGTTTCGAGTTGAAGGTTTCAGCTGCAGCAATATACCTGAGTGGCAAATCATTAAATCCACATCATGAACTTGGAGAGCATCCATCCTTCTTTCTTTTTTTTCTCGGTTTCGAACCTTGGTATTAAAGAAAATTCAGATGATGAAAAAACCAAAATATCCCTTACAAGCATAAAAGGGTACATAAAGGACTTTGAGTTTCGGTAAGATAGAAATCTAAATAACACACCACTACGATACAAAGAAACAATACAGTCCAGGTTTCGGATCTTGGCCTGCCAAAATCCTAACATTATAATAAGAAATTAACTAAGAAGATAATTACAATTAATACTAAAAATTTAATTTATCACCCCATTCAATAAAACTTAACAGATAAATATAATACTTAGAAAACAAAGATAATACCCTTTCATAAACCAGTAATATTTATATACCACTATAAATAACAAATGATATGAAAGTTTTATATAAAGAATAGTGTTGGACCTCGATCACTCAAGCAATAACTCATGTTATCAAATAGAATGTATATTTTAAATTTTAATGATGATTTTAAAAGTAATTATGATAATATAACTTAAAAAAGTAACACCCGTTGGATAGTTACTGTTGAAAAAAGAAAAAGAAAAAATATGGGCAGTAGTAGAATGTTTAGTAAAGGAATAATGGGAATGGTTATTGAAAAAGTAGTATTTAATAAGTTAATCCATATTAGTTAAATTTACACATGGGTATGGACACAGGCAGTGGCCAGTCTATTTAAGAAGAGGTAAGAGGCTAATTAGTCTCACAATCGATCGTGAAAAAGGGACATAGAATTCTGTGTAGATCGAGATGGTTCTCTCAAAAACAGCCTCACAGACAGACATATCTGTGCATTCGACCTTCGCTTCTCGCTATGTTCGCACCTCGCTTCCCAGGTAGGTAATTGGAT
Organism: Psophocarpus tetragonolobus; assembly: GCA_037954015.1. NCBI lineage: Eukaryota > Viridiplantae > Streptophyta > Magnoliopsida > Fabales > Fabaceae > Psophocarpus > Psophocarpus tetragonolobus. Next base: position 36,747,741 of record CM075695.1, read on the forward strand.
CTGTGTTTTTGATGCATAGAAAGGTAGAAATGAATGGACGATGGATGATGCAGGTTCAAGATGGCGGAGGAATCGATCCCGAAGGAAGCGGCGTACCAGATCATAAACGACGAGTTGATGTTAGACGGAAATCCGAGGCTGAATCTGGCGTCGTTTGTGACCACGTGGATGGAGCCTGAATGCGACAAACTCATCATGGCTTCCATTAACAAAAACTACGTCGACATGGATGAGTATCCTGTCACCACTGAACTCCAGGCATGTATCTAACCATCAAATATTCTTTTTCATTCATTTTCCCCATTATTACCTCCTCCTAATTCTTAATTGCCTCTCCTCTTCTAGAAAAACTTTCTTCAACATATTATTAAAGATTTCCCTTATTCTTAATACTGCTCTTCCACCCTAGATTTAGCCTCTTCACTAATTACATAATAAATGCCATTTTAGTTCTCCAATTCATTTGACTCATCAAGACATTAATTCTTTTAATTTTTTATTTTGAAATTCACATTCAGGACGTTAATTCATTTGGCTAATCAATGTCATATTAATTCGCTTAGTAAACAAGGTGAAAACAAAGAAAGAAAAAAAACTTAAAAACTATGATTTTGTAGGGTCTTTAATATGACAAATTTTAAATATATATAAATTTTCACATAAATATTTCTAATAAAAAGATAGAGTATGTAAAGCTAATGATATTTTAGTCTTTTATTAATTATAGATCGATGGATGTTATTGTTTTTCTTAATTTGGAAGAATTGAAAGTATAGCTAGGCAACTTGCACAATTATTTTTCCTTCCTTCTCTTTTATAAATCTTACCAACATGCAACAATAATAATATAAGGAAAGGTAGTTGTTTCTTTCCATTCTTTTTGTCTTCATGTCCCCAAACATACCATAGATGGTTCCTAAAAGTCTATTTTATTTGGAAAAATTACTTTTAAATTTTGTTAATATATTTAATTAAACTAAAAAGATTTCTAATTCGTTTCAAATTATTGAGTGCTATTTTTTCCAGAAAAGTTGTAACTATAAGTTTTCTAAAAAATAAAATTACTTTTAAAATATAATCAAATAAAAATATTTTTTTTAAAATTACATAGTAAATAAATATTTTTCTACATTCTTAACATTTTTTTTAACCTTTAACAAATTGATTGTATATGTCCAATTATTCTTTTGTTCCTGTGTGGGAAACTTTCATTTCTTTATATGTACGTGAACCGGATGCTTTAAAAATAATATACGTATGGTTTTAAGAGAATATTGTTATAGGTTTTTTATAACTTTTAAAATAAATTTATATTATGATAGTTTTTATATTTTTATTTAAATAAGTATTCTAAATTTAATGTTTTGATCTTTTACATTTTATACATTTTTTTAAAATCTTATTTTAACTCAATCTAAGTCAACCATTTTAAAGATAAGTCGAATTTAATTAAATTTAACAAAATTATAAAAATTAGATTCACCACAACATAGTTTTGACTTTTTTTTTATTGAATTGGGTGCTGAATTTGATTAAATGTGATTCAATTCAACATATGTACCACCTCCGAAAACGAAAAGTAATTGGTTCAAACTCTCTCACTAAAAATAATTAATATTTATTTATACAAAATTAATAAAATTCATGGCTGGTATCAAATCACAAAATGACTAAAGAACGGGGCTTGTCTTTTCCCAAAGAATTATAAAGGCGTGATCAATGCTGTGTTAGTGGGAAAGTTTTTCTTGTCTTATCTAAATAAACTCATGACTTTATTATTTTAAAAAAATAATCTTAAATATTCCATCAAAATCACTAATTCAGTCTGTTGTGCGCTGTTTTCATCACTAATTCAGAACAGCGGCTCTTGCATGGCCTTAAAGACGAGGTTTGAGTTATTTTAGGAAAATGCCACTTTTTTTAACTTGTGAAACTGTCGTGACACGTGAGTGCATGGGTCCATGGTTTAGGGTTTAATTTCACAGTTTTCATCACCATAATCTAAACGATATCAAAGCTTGCATTCTGGATGAAGCAATCCGGAGATAATCTTACTTCAGTTTTGGATGGAGTGGTCTGGATTGTAAAGAACTGAAAATTTTTTGGATGGTAATAATGATGGAAATAAAAGGAAATCTTAAGTCAATAGATACAAGATAGATTATAATATGTATAGAGAATTAAATATAAAAAGATAGAGGAAAGAGAATTTGTGTACCTCAAATATATTGAATATAAGTTTTTGATTTTCAAGAAAAAAAAAAACTCTATGAATGATTATTGTAGAGATATGAGTTCAATAAGAACTCTTGAGGGTTTTACTACCTACTTTCTAATGGATTATTTTAGAGAATGTGTATTGTTGTTGTTGTTGTAGGCAGAGACCCCTCAAATGGGTTTTTTATGAGTGACTCAACTCATCACAGAGTCAATCTTACTATAATCCCATTCAAATAATCATAAAGATATTATAAGATATGATTATCACCATATCTTAAATTGGCAAATAATGATAAAATATAATTGATTAATATCAATCCACTATCATTTTCAACAAATAACTCTTTTAGATTATGTAATTCGGAATGCGGCAACATAATAAATTGATCTAGAATATAGAATGTGTAAACACCTGTTAAATCCGTAAGAACGAAGACTTAAAACTTAAACAGCCATTGGGATCAACTGTTTAATCCATCCTGCACAATCATTTTTTATCTGTAGGAAAAAATTTACTGATATAGTCTTTATCGTATAAATGTTTATGTATATATTGAATAAATCTGTTGTTCATGCAGTAAAAAAAACTTTCTGGAACTGAAATCTAAAATAGGAAAAAAAAAAGAGATGGAAGTCATATTTTAACAATAGAAACAGGACAAGTCATAATTTTCTTTATATATAACAATCACATGAGCTAGAAAGCCAAGTTGGCAAGTATTTGGGTATCATATACATAATAAATTAAAAAAATGAGATATAAAGTGGATTAGATGATGGAAGGAGAAGAACACAAAGATAGGTTGCCCTAAGTCTTTTTACTAACAAAAATTAATTTATTAATAATTAATATTTATTGTAAAAAATAATAATTATCTACGTTGACTAGCTTGGAAACTTGTCATGTGCGAGTTAGGATTACCATAATTAAAACAAGAAATGTTATGATGGAAGGCAGATTGAAGTAAAAATTTATACTGATTGGTAGTTAGGTTAAAAGATTTTTCGAGTAACATTTCATTATAACTTTTTATTTGTGTAATTTTTAAAGTAGTAATTAGTAAAGTCAGCAAACTTATCATGAATGAATAGTTATGATGTGTTAGTGTAAAAAACTTTACACTAATAATATATATAAATTAAACTCTAAAAATATATTACATCATACTTGTTCTATTGAACAAGAGAGAGTATTTGATGTCTTTCCTAATTTGAGGGACATTGATACTTCTCTTTTTTTAACTAATCAAGTTGTATAATTTATTTAAATTATTTTGAATAAATTAAAATAAATTTTATTTATTTATAAATAAATAAATATATGTATAAGATTTACAGTAAAATAATTTTATTTTAAAATTTATTTTAAATAATTTTATAAAATTATTTTATTGTAAATCTTAGACTTATTTATAAATAAATAAAATTTATTTTAATTTATTAAAAAATAAATTGAATAAAATTTACCATTTGGTTAATTAAAAAAAATATCAATATCTTCAAATTAAAAAAAAAATAGCAAAATAGCATAAAAATTATCATCGAATAAAAGGGTCCAAAATTTTTGTACCATTTTCCAAAGATACACGTTAAAGACAATTTCATGTTTCCGAGACACTCATGGGACATTGGCGGATCTACGACCTGGCACTGCTAAGGATAATTTATTTAAAAATAAATCTAATAATAATTATCATATATATATATATATATATATATATATATATATATATATATATATATATATATTTTAAATTTTATTTATTTATAAAAAAATACATAATAGACTTTTTAATTAGATATAACTAAAATAATAATAATAAACAAATAAAAAAATAATAAAAAAATAATGAATTCAAAGAAGCATAAATATTAAAATAGAAGTTATAATTATTTATCTTTACATAAAAATAAAAAATAGTTCAAACATAAAATTAGGGACAGAAAATATAAAATTTTAACACAGATTTTATTAAAATAAAGGGGTGTATTTACTTGTAAGTCTGCTAGGGAAAAAAGAAAAAAAAGAAAAGAAAATAAAAAAATATAATAGATGTAATAAAAATATGTCATAATAAAATAGATAGAATGGAGAGTAAAGTAAGAATAAAAGTTAAAGTACGAAAAAAATTGGAATTGAAAAATATTCTTATAAATAACAATGATTGAAAATTGAAAGCTTCTGATCCAACTTAATTTTCATTCCGATTCACCTCTTTAACTAGCTCAAGCATATGAGGCAACGTTGAGAATATATCCCATGTTTTCTAAAAATAGCATAATATAAGTCAGCTGTGTACATGTGTTCTAATTATAGTGTATATTAATGTTATCATTCAAACTTGATTTGATGATAGTTCGAGCAAAGTTGATTTATGCATAATGTTTTTATCCATTCAAACTTGTATGTGTGCAGAACCGGTGTGTTAACATGATAGCTCACCTTTTCAATGCTCCACTCAAGGAGTCAGAAGCTGCAGTTGGTGTTGGCACGGTTGGCTCATCAGAGGCCATAATGTTGGCCGGATTGGCATTCAAAAGGAGATGGCAAAATAGAAGGAAACAGGAAGGGAAGCCTTATGATAATCCCAACATTGTCACTGGTGCCAATGTTCAGGTACACAAAAACACTTGCATCAGTTGCATGTTCTGCCACAGAAATTTTAACATTGTAGAGAACTGTTTTTGAAAAGTCTAGCACTAATAATATGAAGAGAGATTCTAGTAACACCTATTTTGTAATACACTTTTTGAATATATCTTCCCTCATTAGTTAAAATTTATTAGAAATCACAAAATTTTGTGATTTTCTTTTTTTAATAGAGAATATATTACATAATCTATTGCTAACATTCCTCTCTGTATCAATAACAAGTCATTGAATTGAGCTTTAATTAATTCTGCATGTGAAGGTTTGCTGGGAGAAATTTGCAAGGTACTTTGAGGTGGAATTGAAAGAAGTGAAGCTGCGTGACGGATACTATGTAATGGACCCTGAAAAAGCGGTGGAAATGGTGGATGAGAACACCATTTGTGTTGCCGCTATCCTTGGTTCCACTCTGAACGGGGAGTTTGAAGATGTCAAACACTTAAATAATCTCCTAGTTGAAAAGAATAAGGAAACTGGGTGTGTATTTCACAAATTGATTGAGTCTCAACTGCTTCCTTTTTTGTGAACCAATTTTAACATACTTTAGACTTGAAATTGACATGTGAAATTAATTATTGGGTAGATGGGACACTCCAATTCATGTGGATGCAGCCAGTGGTGGATTCATTGCACCCTTTCTTTATCCAGAGCTTGAGTGGGACTTTCGGTTACCACTGGTGAAGAGCATCAATGTTAGTGGACACAAATATGGTCTAGTCTATGCTGGTATTGGTTGGGTCATTTGGAGAAGCAAGGAAGACCTTCCTGAAGAACTCATTTTCCACATTAACTATCTAGGAGCTGATCAACCCACCTTCACCCTCAACTTCTCCAAAGGTAATTGACACACACGATTGGTTCAATAGCTGCCAACTAGAATAGACCTGAATTATCCTTTCCCTTTGTACCACTAATTACTTTATGCATATTGATCAATAGTAATTTCTTGCATAAAATATGCAATGCAGGTTCTAGCCAAGTTATTGCTCAGTACTACCAACTAATTCGATTGGGTTATGAGGTATTAAGACAACCTTATAGAAAAAGCTTACATAAAATTACTTATACCTTTAACATTAATTTTTTAAATCAATGAAAAGTGAATGTATTTTGTTACCTTAGACCTTAAATAACTTCTATTAAGATTGTTTATTAAAATACATCAGAACAACTTTATTATTAATTGGGTTTGCAGGGATATAAGATGGTGATGGAAAACTGTAGAGACAACATGACAGTGCTTAAGGAAGGACTGGAGAAAACAGGACGGTTTGCAATTATATCCAAAGACATTGGAGTACCATTGGTGGCGTTCACTTTGAAGGACAACAACCACTTCAATGAGTTCCAAATCTCTGATATGCTGAGACGCTATGGTTGGATAGTGCCGGCATACACAATGCCACCAGATGCAGAACATGTGACAGTGCTACGTGTGGTGATTAGGGAGGACTTTTCTCGCACCCTTGCAGAGCGTCTTGTGATTGATGTGACCAAAGTGGTGCACGAGCTGGATCTGCTTCCTGCTAGGGTGATCAGCGCCAACACCATAACGGTTAATGGAGCAGAAGGTGAAGACAATGACAACAAAGTGCTGGTTGCCAAGAAGAGTGAACTAGACACACAAAGGGAAATCACTTCTGTTTGGAAGAAGTTTGTCATGGAGAAGAAGAAGATGAATGGTGTTTGTTAGAGCCTTATAATTTTGAGTTGTGCGCTCATTTATACAGGGCAGAGCAATTCTTGTGTGACTACAACCTCTGTACTTTGTAGGCACAAGTTTTACTACACTACTACTATTGTTTTAACATATTTTGAGATTTTGATTGGTTATACTTTTATATAAAGTCATTATTCCCGAATCGTGGTCAGTCCCGTATGCTAAATGTGAGTTTCTCTTTTACCGAAGATTTCAACCTTGATTTGTCATGTTGTGAAGAATGAGTCCTTTCTAGTCTGCCAGATCGTTAGTCATATGAATACTCCGATAGCATTGTAAAATAACACAATAAAATATATCCTATAAATTATATATTAATATATTAATTAAAATATGGTATAATATTGTTTAAATTATTTTAATTTCTTTGATAAGTTAGAACATTCTCATTATCTAATTTATATGGATAGAAATGGAATAAAATTTTAAAACTTCTGTAATTTTTCTTAAAATGAATTTTAGGAGTAATTTTTTTATTCTGGTTAATTATGAACTGTTATGAAATTGAAATGTCTTATTTTTTATAATAATTTAAAAGTCATATTTATAATGTTATTTAATCAGTATTTTTTATGCGAGTGTTATTTAATTAGTTGATAATGTAAAGATTATACTAAGCATATATCAAAATTAAACTCATTATATTGTATTGTTTTTATCAGGTTTATATATTTTTTAAATTCTTATAAATTTAACATTTGTTTTTTGTTTTAATCTCTATAGAATAGTTATTTGATTCTAGTCTTCAATTAAATTTAACAAAGTTACAAAACAATGTAATTTCAGTCACACATGGATAAAAACAAGTGTGGAATATTTAAGGACTAAAGGGAATAAACTTTTTACAATGATCAAAACTTGAAAAAGAAAAATTAAACCTTTTTTATTATTTGGACTGTTTATTATGTCATAGATACATTGCTTAAAAATATTAATACAACATGTGTAATATTTTAAATTACTTAAACAAGCTAAGCATTGAATGACTTATATTTTTTTATATAATATATACTTGCTTTTTCATTTTGTCTTGATTTGTTGTCATGTGTTCATGCAATAGAAAACCCTTTATATTTTATAGATTCTATGAATTGTGCCCCGTTAAGCGGCAATACCAAGAAGAAACTGAAAATTTGAGACAAAAAAGAATGCCCTTGATTATTAGTATATATTATTGAGGGAGGAGTGCATTGATGACTAAGTAGTGAGCCCCCCAATTATATTTGGTAAATAATCAAGAACTGCGACTGATCTGTCCTAGTGGTCAACTAATTATGAGTACTAGGATTTCCACTAGTCTTGCCACAAAACTATTTGTATTTGTCTTTCAGGACAAAAATCTTTCAAAAGATATAAATTAAAGAAAAGGAAAATGAGATGGTATGTTTTCGTAAGTGTATTAAATAACCTAATGAAAACAACTACATGAACTCATAAACTATAATGGTCGACTTGGGGACCAGCGGAGTGCTTGTGTTGTGTGAATGATTGGATTACAAATCAAGTGCAGAGTGGCTTCACACTCTTTAGTCTTTACTAGAATGACTATTAGAAGAGTGAGTAACTACTGACAACAAGACAGAGGGTTGGTATATAGAAAGTAGATATCATAAAAGATGCGAACAATCACGTAAATCTTACCAAAATGCAGCATACAGTAGAATAAATATGGACAAATTTATTTTGCATTCAGATTTTCAAAATCGAAAATGCAGATACATTATTCAGTTGCTATATCGCTACATAAATTCCTCGGATTTCTCATACATTATTCAATTGCTGTCACCATTTATCACAATCATTTCCAAGGCAAAAGGGCATAGGCCTAAACAATACCACCGAATTTGATACTTCAAGAGACCAAGGCACAAAAATAAAAAGGGTAGCAGAAAAGAGGCAACTAACTAAATATTGTTAGCATAATGGACATCTAGCTCGCGTGTTTAATGACTTTAATCAGACAAGAGAATAACACTGCATGTACCGATGTCTACAAAAATGTTCCAATGACACCATAAAAGAATTATAAGAAAGATGAATCTTACAGCATTTTTAATTTAAAATGCTATCAGCATTCAACAGACAATCAATCTACAAAAAAACAGGTCAGCAATACATTAAAGTGAACATTTGCCATTTATGGTCTCCTTAACCATAGTAAATACAAAAGGTAAGTTCAATCACCAGAAGTCATTTATTCAGTAATTGCCTCTTCTCCATTTAAACAGGGAGAACACACTGCAGGTTTATCCAAGGAAACGAAGAAAAGGGCCTGACGGTAAAAAGTGCTCACATACCCACAGAAGAAAATATTACCCTGTTGAGATTAAAACTAGATAATGGTTCTTCATAGGGGCCTTATACACGATTTGTTTAGATGAAGAAAAAGAGGAAGGATTAGGAGGAGAATGACTCATGCAGCAAACACTTACCTGAGCTAGGAAATGGGACCACAAAGGTTCACTTTGCAGTGGTTAGGATCAGTTAGCATTTCCTATATTTTCCTGCAGTTGTAAAACAGAATAAACTATGCACAGGATTGATCACCAACGGGGCCATGCCTCGTGCATCTGCCCTCTCATCAGTACTAATGATGCGAAAACAAAGAAATACCATTAAGTTAACTAAAATAAATTCACCATCATACTTCGCTGTAAAGTAGAGAAAAAACCAATAATCTTTCTATAACTCTACTTTAAAATTAAAACAAAAAGAGGAATATATACAAATATGAAGGATTTTATTAACTATGTATTTATTTGTAAAAATGCATTACATAATAGACAAGCAGAAGGTCAAGGTAAGATGCATTGGTAAAACTATTCAGAAGTTAATTTGTCTAAATAAAAGGACAAGGTCTGATTATGAGTGCCCTTCATTCTATCAATAAAACAGTGAAAAAACACCATATATATCCCCACTCCCCAGTGCCACCAGCCATTAATACCCTGGTCAGTGATCACAAAATTCTAAAATGAGTAATGAGAATGTCAGAGAAGCTAGAAACAGTACCATTTTCCAACCCAATATGTATAATTTGTCATCGGAGAATCAAGAATTACATTAAGAAAGTAGAGAAGATATGCCCATCAAGAAAATAGAAAACCCTTTACCTGCCGCATTATTTCTTCATACATATAGTGTATATTTCTGTAAGTGGGAGATACAAAACCTGCATTGCCACAAAGAGGGCAAAGGAGAAAGCTTCAGAGAATTTTCTATCTTTATTACACCACATAACTTAATTCAAATCGTCCAAAGAAAGCTTGTTCAGCATCAATTGCTTAATACAAACTCACCCTATGATTGTGCATCAATTAGAAGCAGAACACTAATCTATCTAAAGTTACATCACTTTTCCCAGAAATTGTATTTAACTTTTCAGACCAACATCTTGCATTGCTCTGCAGCATGAGATGAACCCCTCCAATTAATTTGTGCCAAAACGTGTAAGCCAGCACTCTGCTATGAATTATGAGCGCTAGAGGCAGAATAGCATGAACTACAAAATATGTTATTGTCATTTACATACACGGACAAATGAATACATATCTCTCTCTATTTACACTATGAATCAATAATTAAAAATGCTGTGTTCCCAGCCAAAGATTTTCATCAGACTATATCCCCAAGATTGAAGCTGTTCTCTGATGTGGAGGTAGAGATGGTGATTATACCATCACAGTCAGATACACTATCTTGCAAACTCAGTAATAAGTGGGAATGGGAAGTACTAAAACCGGTTGTTGGCTTGGTTCTTGGGACAATAGGCACTTCAGCCTCACCCACCAGCATCTGAACCACACCCCTCATAGTAGGTCTAGTCAATGGATCGGGGTGAGAGCAAGCTAGCCCAACCAAGAGCACCCTCCTCATCTCCCCCTCATCAAACTCACCCTCAAGCCTCGGATCAGCTGCCATGTGCAACCTACCTTCCCGATGCAAACTCCAAACCCATTCTACCAAATTGCAGCTAATCCCAGCTTTACCACCGCCATTGGCATCCTTCTCTATCGGTCTTCTCCCACTAGCCACCTCAAGAACCACTGCACCATAACTGAACACATCAGTTTTCTCCGTTGCCTTCCCGGTCAGGAGATACTCAGGTGCCAGGTACCCCATCGTCCCAGCAGCCACTGTGGCATCCGGCGACTTATCATGCTCAGTTTGCCTTGCCAAACCAAAATCTCCCAACCGGGCATTGAACCCTTCATCCAACATTATATTACTAGTCTTAATGTCCCTATGAATCACCTGATTCTCACACTCTTGGTGCAAGTAGGCCAATGCAGAAGCCACACCCAACAAAATCTTGCGACGGTGAGGCCAGGGAAGCGGCGTCCTAGCCTCAAACAAAGCCTTATCCAAACTACCATTAGGCATCAAGTCATACACCAGCAAAATCTCCCCTTTCTCATGGCACCACCCCTGAAGCCGAACAAGATTTCGATGCCTCAGGCTCCCAATGATGGATAACTCAGACAAAAACTCGTTCTTCCCCTGGCTACTATGACTGCACCTCTTCACAGCAACAATGTCCCCATTCTCAGGCAAAACCCCTTTATACACTGTCCCAAAGGCACCATGACCAATGATCCTATTCGCATTGAAACACTTGGTAGCAGTTCTCAGCTCCTTATAGGTAAACTGCTTCGGCATTTTAATGATCTCAGAACCAAGTGAATCAAACTTGTTGACGCGTTTAACCTTCTTAGAGTAAAACCAAATCAATGCACCAGCAAAAAGTGCCAAAACAAATGCCCCAGCAGTAACAACACCAGCCACCGCTCCCAAATTTTGCTTACACAAGCCATTATGGCAAGAAGATTTGCTTTTGCTCTCTTTCTCTTCACTATGAGAAGGAGCCAGAGAAGGAGGCGCGGACTTCACCGAATTGGCCGTCGGGTTCATCAAACTGACAGCCGGAGGAGGAGGCGGTGCGGCCTCCGCCTCGGCCACCGCAAAAGACGAGCCAAAACTCCACCACTCTATTTTATGGATCTCGGTGCTACCTTGGGTTGAAGCAGAGAACCCGACATACATAAAATCATTCAAATACTTATCCACATCGAGATTCATCGACAAAACGGGATCTTTCGGTTTGAGATTGGAATAGGAAACCCACACACTAAACCCTTTGCTGGATCCATCAAACTCGATCCACGCATTGATTAGGTCACCACTCTTGAGATCAATCCCAATGTTGGCCAAATCAGCAACCTCAGTGGAAACGACGCTGTTTAAGTCGACACCAACGTGGTTTCCATTAATGTCCTTGAACTCGACGTCCATGAGTGTATCAAACTCGACAGCGATGAAGGCAGCGGCGGAGGAGAGGGGGCCGAGAAGGCCGAGAAAGCCGCCGGCATCGCCGATGGTGTCGTCATCGGGAGAGAGGAGAAAAGAGAGGCCGGCGCCGACGGAGGAAGGGTTGAGGTTGGTAACTGAGAATGAAAAAAAGGTGGTGAAGCTGGCGGGAGAAGGGGTTCCAGGTTGGCGGAACCTCACCGGACGGGAGTAAAGGGCTCTGCCGGCGCTAGAGGTGGGAACGGCGAGCTCGCGCGTGAGGGTGAGGGTTCCGTTATTCAAGTGAGCATCACCGAGAAGTTTCAGGCTTCCTAACGTTAACGTTCCGAAGTCGAACTCGGTGGCGGCTGTAACGAGATAGAAGAAAGAAAGAATAGAAAGTATTGTGGAGACAAGGGCGAAGCAGGGAAGCGACATTGGAGTGGCAGAGAGTGAGGGCCGTTTTTGTTTTTGTTTTTGTTTTTGTTTTTGTTTTTGTTTTTGTTCCCCAAACGGGACTGACTGAATGTGAAAGAGTGAAAAACGAGAAATCACGGGTAGAGAAGAGAAGAGAAGAGAAGAGAAGAGAATAAGGAAAGGAGACAAGTTGGTTTGCGATGGCCAGAGAATCCCATGGGAGACTGATGAAGACAGGTGCCTCGCCACGTCAACACATGTCCACTCTCTCAAACGGTTATTTCCTTTCTTTCTTCACATTTATTATTATTCTTTCTATTTGTTTCTCTTTTATTCATTTTCTTAGGACTCATGACTCATCCGCACTAACTTCTTCTCTCTACCACCCATAACATAACTTACATACATACATACATACGGAACCTTCTTCTCTTCTGTCTGCGCTATGAGGCGTCTTTCTAATTGTATTGTCATGCTGTACTTTCATGAATGATGATTATAGAACAATTATTGGTAACTGGTAATTTAGTTAATTATGTTAAATGATGGAGATAAAATTAATGTCAAAGAAAGATGGTAAGGGAGTGCCACTTTGCGTATGAATGCGTTCAACTGCAGACAAATACTTTGCTCAAGTCAAGGCCTCTCGTGGACATGTGCACTCGCCGATCAATTATAAATATTCTTTTATACTGTCCGTTCAATGTTTCGTCTTTTGATCATTCTTCAAAAAACTGTTTCATGATATTTTTAAATAATGTGAGAATTTTTACAACAATTTTTTTAAAAATTTCTATATTTTTAATTAAAAATTAAACTATATGAGAAAACTTTTATATATTGGTTAAAATTAGATTGAAAAAAAGTTCATAATTTTTAAAAAGACATAGAAACATTTTTTTAATTTTTATTTTTATTTTTTTAAACAGTTTCTAATTTTTTATAAGATAAAAAATGTCATTTTATTAATTTTATTGTAATGTATTACCTGTGTTAAGATTTTTTTATATTGGAAACCAATCATAAATTTTTATATTATTAATATATTATTTATTGTAAAATTAATTATGTGTACAGTGTAATGGGGTTAAAAAGAGACAATTGAATACAAAAGTGCCAATATTAAATAAGTACATAAAATTTTATAAACATTTAAATAAGTAATAGACAAATTCAATTATCTGTTATTAAGATTCAATTTTTCGCTTGTTTCAATAGTTTATATATACTTCAAAGGAAATAATTTATTTATTTTTTTACATAAAAACACTTAGTGCAAAACCATTTAATAATATGATACTTACATTGATATTTTAAAAAAGTTATAAAATTTACGCAAATGATCAGAAAAAGAGGCAGGCACAAACTCAATGAAAATGTTTGATGTAAAATGTCAATTAAAAATAATATAATCCTAAAATTTGTACCATTTATCCTCCAATTCAATGAAATACTGTTTTCCTGATAATTAAAAAAAATGGTATAATGTACGTAATAATCTATAATGGAAGCATTTATAAAAAGTACAATTTGAATATATATATATATATATATATATATATATATATATATATATATATATATATATATATATATAACGTGATAGGAGCAAAGTGTACTATAGCAATAATATGATACTTGCACTGCAATTTTTAAAATTATGCAAATAATCAGAAAAAGAGCCAGGCAGAAAGTCAATGAAAATGTTTGACATAAAACGTCAAGTATAAGGTAGATTATCCCAAAACTTTGTACCGTTTACCCTCTAATTCAATGAAATACTATTTTGCTGATAAATAAAAAAACTATAATTACATAATAATATGTAATGGAATTATAGATTATAAAATAGTACAATTTGAATAAATATATAAGGTGATATGTGTAAAGTGTACGATAGCAATATTATTTATTATTTGCGCGTTTTTATTTTAGGATTGTGTCACTTCTGAGAATTATTTGATTATTTTGTTTGGGGGAATTGTTCTTCACGCCTCTTTGATGTTCGGAGAGAAAATTTAAGTAACGTTAATTGTTTATAGTAGTTATTTACTTCTCTTTTATTTTTCTGTATATTTTATATATTACTAATATTTTTCCACTATTTAAATTTTTTATTATTTTAATTATAGTATAAATCATCTTAATTTTATTTTTATTTCCATCCCCAAATTAAGTTTCAATATTTAAAAATAAATTTATATAATTAATAATAAAATTTTCAATATAAATATAAAATGTAATTCATATATTGAAATATTTATTTATTAAAAATTGTAATTATAAATTTATTAAAAATATTTTTTATTAGAAATTTTAATTGTACAAAAGTAAACATATCATATACAATAATTAGAATAGACCCAAAGATATGAAGCAGGTGCATGGATGTTATCTAAGATAGGCTACCCGAGTATAGTAGACTTGTTGGACTTAATGACGCAAAGTGTGATCATATTCATGACTTTTATAAGAGAGGAAGTAAGATGTGAAGTTGCAAAGTAAAATACACAAACAGAAACTTTACTAAATGCAACACCTTTTGATGATATTTGAGGGAATTGCCAAATATTGACAAATTGTTGTTGTTATTAAGGGGGTTTTAATACTCCCTCTTATCCTTATTATAATGCATTATTTTGAAAGTTGTATATTTTATAAGAAATTTCATAATTTTTATGCAGCATTTAATTTTTGTTTTCACTTGTTACGTTTACTAAACATTATAAGTATTTTGTGTTTTTTTATTGGTAGTGGAACAATAGTAAGAATAAAATTGATAAATAAGTAACATTTGTTTAGAAAATCAATAAAATTAACAATATTAATTAGTTTCATTGGTATATGTGATTTATGTTAAGTGTCTTATAATAAGAATCAGAGAGAATAAATACTTCTTCCATGTTAATATATAAAGTGGTGGAGTGTTTTTAGGTTAAGGATTAATAATTTTGCTTAAGTAATCAATAATAATTATTTAGTAAATTTGGAGCATTTTGGTGGTCACTTAATGTGGCAATGAAAATGTGCGAGGGGTATTTTGGTTTCAAAGATATTGTACAGAGGAGTGTGGAATTAATCATGCATAGAGATTAGCATTGATAAAGACTACTATTGAATACTTGCAAAAAAACAATCGAAACATAATTCATTCCCCTCTCTCTATATGTGTATATATAGCTTGCAGAGGATTATACAATTAAGGTTTCAAGTCCTGCCATACTCATCAAGATTACACGAGGTGGTGAAAAACACTTGAAATAAGGAGAGGGGATGTGTGGACATACTCCTATATTTATTGGCCAATATTATTAAGAAGAGTGCTAGCAAAATATTTCTTCTAACATACTCTTTATTATTGGTTGAAATTTATTGAAAACTACAAAATTAAAAGAGAGTTATTTAATGACAAGTGAAACTCACAAAATTTGTTGTTTTCGATAAATTTTAATTAATCATGTAGAGAATGTTCAAAGAAGTGTGTTCAATTAATCATAAAAATAGTAGTTGTTTGGGAGGATGGAACTTGGAACCTTTAGACCTTATACACACCCATTCCTACTCAAATTCGAACAAAGATTCTAACAATACTCATCTCATCTAACCCAATGGGGGATTATGTTATTGCTTGGAAGCCTAGTGCCGATGACAACTACACAACAGTCATTAGCTACTCCAGCTTATTACCCTATGAAGAGACCACAGATCTAACTTAGAAGATGATATGGAACCTTCATGTCCTAGAAAAAAATAGGTTATTTGTTTGGCAAATTCTACGAGATGCACTCCCATAAATGCTAAGCGACTTACGTGTCACTTAGCCCAATTTGCTTCTTGCCCAAGATGCTCTACTCATTCAAGACTAGCATCCACACCCTACGTGACTGCCTGCATGCTAAAGAGATATGGATCTCCCTGGACATTGGAAATCTAGTTATCATGCACACAGCTAAGACCGGACCTTGGCTCAAAGCTATCTTGCACCACCCCCATTACTTACTCGCCCTTTTCTCCAATGATCATTGGCCCATACACAAGGTCCTCCATTTGATTTGAGCAAAAAACATAAATTTTACTATTTATTGCTTTAAAGCTAGTAGGGACAGATCCAAGTGGATCCCACCTCCACATGACACAATCAAGTTGAACAGGAATGACTCTTGGACCCATCAGGATATCATAGGTGGTACGGATGTCCTCCAAGTCTCTTGAGGTGAACGGGTCTCCAATTTTTAAATCATTATAGACATGGTGATGACTTGCTCGTTGAGTTACTAGCTTCGAGGGATGACCTTTGTACTGACTTGACTTTGAGGGTATAGGAAGATTATTTGTAAAACAGACTGCAGAGAGGTGGTTCATGGGTACAATAATGGTGGATGACAAATTCTTATCTGTACACAAATACAAAGAACACATTTCTAAGATACTTAAGTATGTGTACAGAAATTAGTCTGTGGTAATCATCCTCATCAACTGTGACTCCAACAAAGTGGCTTACTCGTTAGTCAAATTTGGTAGCCATAACTTTAATAGTCATTTTATAATTCCTTCTCCATTTTATAGTAACCTTGCTTTTTTCTTTATCTTTCTTTTTTTTAAGTATAAAAAAAAAGTGTGTTATTAGTATTTCTGAATTAGTATTTCTTCTAAAACAAATCCCTAATAATTCAATGGCTGATTTATTTATTTTTTTAGTAGTATGATAAGAATCTTGCGTACGTGAAAACACGATGGAGCTAGGGAAAGTAAAAACTTGCATGTTTAAAAAGTAGTTTTAATCTAGCATATTTACTGCGCAGCCATAGGGTTAGCATGAGAAAAATAGGGTAAGGATCAGAAAAGGTTATCTTTTAGAATAAAAAAACCGAAGAAAAAGTTATTAATGAACATTTAAAAAAGGGTTAAACTTTACCAACAATGTAAAGGACAAAGTGCAAATGATGGCTTTTATGATCCAACAGCATATATAAACAAAAAGAATCACTCGATATTTTTGTTAATGATTTATCTCTCTCTAACTTTAAGTTGAATTCATACTTTTCAATGATTTGATTTGTATTGAATGATTTCCTTTTCAATAATATATTTTTAATGAAAAGAGAAAAAAATAAAAATCATAAAATGCAAGAAAGATTAATCATGTTTGGTAAAAATACATGAGAGTTAACTAAAAACAAAAAGTGATTTATAAAACGTTGGTTGGTAAAGCTGAGATGAAATTTTTTTAATATTTTATACCATTATATAATTTTATTTTGTTGATGAAAAGAAATAGTGTAAATTTTTATTCAAGGATTAACTATTTCATTAAAAATATAAAATATATAATGTAATATTAAAATAAATAATAGTAATAATCGATATATTTTATTAAAATATTTGTAATGAAAAAAAAAATCCACTAATTTTTTAAAATTTAAATATTCAATACTCAAAATTTGTTTCCATTTTTATCATCCTTAAAAATTATTAGTAATCTTTTCAGTGTACGTAAAAATATCTCTACTAAAATTTATCTCTCAACCGAAATTTTTCTACAAATAGGAATCAAACCAAAGTTAACATATATTTAAAGGATCCTAAATATTTTAAATTGATAGGTAGATATTGAAATCCCTATATATTCAATTACCTCTTCTTTTTTACCTATAAATTTTTGTTAAGAAAATTCATTAAATAAATATAATTAAAATTGATATTTTGAAATCACCTATTATTAGTCAATAGTTAATAAATAAATTCTGAAAATGAATTAATATTTTTAAAAAATTAAATAATAGATTAATAATAAAAATATTTTAAAATTCCACCGTTGAAAGGAAACTATTGGAGTATATATATTTTTATGTTTCAAAAGGCACTATGATGGAAAGTCGGTCCATGTATACATACCAATTGACAGCTACTGATTAAGCGCTCGCCTCTTGCTATCGCGCCTATATCACTTGTGATAACTTATTTTTCTGTACACATTTAGTTAGATAGTTTTACTTTTAAATAATTATTAAAATTTAAATACTAATTATATGTTTTATTTAGTTTTTTATTTAAACATATAAAGAGAAGCATGATGCGCTCTTTTCCCCTGATTATAGTAAGTATAAAAAAGAAGTAATTAATTCTTTGAGAATGGATTTCAAATAATTTTTGTTATAATCATTTTTTTTTATTTTGAAAAATTATAACAAACACGTAAAATTAAAATAATTAATTTTAAATATAACAACTATTTGATAAAAAAAAACCTGAACATTGAAGTGCATGCAAATTAATTCACAATGTATAAATAATATTAAATTCAAACAGTGCTGTCTAACTATTCCTTATATTTTCTTTATTTTGGTGAATACTTATATTTTTATTCAGTGTTATACATTTTAATTTACATTTCAAAATAAAAACTGCAAGAGCATATTATTTTTTCAATATATATATATATATATATGGTTAGCGGTAGATAAGTGCATCACTATTATATATATATGGTTAGCGGTAGATAAGTGCATCACTATTAACGAGAAAAAGGAAATATTAGGGGTGGAAATGGATATGGAGAAGGGAGGTATTTGTATGAGAAGAAGATCAGTTATGTCTTTTACAAAGCGAGTTGCAGCCAGTGGTAATTGTAGATTACATGTCAAACAGATGGAGATGGAGGTCTAATAGGGATGGAGGTTTTTCAGTCGCTGAGGTTTATTCGGTTCTGCGCACGCAACAGACTTCATCGATACTAATTGAGGTGGAACCCAAAGAATTGAGACGAATGTGGAAAGATAGACTACCCTCCAAGGTAATTGCTTTGTCATGGAGATTACTGTTAGATAGATTACCAACCACCGATAATCTATTAAAGAGAGGTGTTGTTATTCCAAGAGAGGATGCTCTGTGTGTGTTTTGTAACAGTGCTATTGAAAGTAGAAATCATATTTTCTTAAGGTGTGACAAGGCTCAATCTGTGTGGAACAATATGATTAGCTAGCTGGGAATTCAAGGACCTATTCTGGGGGATCTGTATCAACTTTTCCTTTTATCGTCAGCATGGGTGGTTGGAAAGCGAAAGAAGAAGTGTAGGTATGTTTTCTGGCTTGCTGGGTGTTGGAGTATCTGGATTACTAGAAATCAAATTGTTTTTTATAAGATACCGGCGGATTCAGTCGATATTCTGATGTCTATAAAGGTAATCTCGTGAAAATGACTATCATATTCCTTTGGGTTCAATAGGGGGTGTGTTCTAGGACTGGTATGCTAACCCTAAAATATGCTTATTAAATATGAGATAGGCGGTTAAGTTAGGATATGCTCCAATAGAGTACGGAGGAGTATGTACCCTGTATATAATCTAAGAAACTTTTTGTTTCTTTTAATGAATATATTCTTTGTCTTTCAATATATATATATATATATATATATATATATATATATATATATATATATATATATATGTGTGTGTGTGTCCTACGTGCCAACCTATCCCTATCCACTTGGGGAGAATCCAGCACCAACCAATTTATAGAAAATATGACTATCCAGCACTAACCAATTTATAGAAAATATGACTATTTATCCCGCACTTGCTGGTCACGAGCCTATTCCGCAACCATGGTCTAATTTATTCCTTACTTTATTTATATCAAAGATATATGCTCACAATCATAACTATCTAAGCATGTTTCGCCTATCCCTCATTTTATCTATATTAAAGATATATGCCCAAAATCCTAACTATTTAATCATATCAAGGTAAACATATTCTCGATGAGCGTATTCCCAATCTAGTAAGATAATCGCTACTACAATATCTATAAATACTCCACTCACATTCTCAGAGAAGACAGCTCAATACTCACTTCTTAAACTTATATTTTTAGTCTAGGTAAACTCTCACCAATATCAACCCAAATTCGAGAACAATATATATACAGAGAGAAAAAATATGTGTAGGTGGTTTAATGTTAAAAGCTTAGGTGTGGGAAATTTTGTTTGTTAATATTTATTTCTATGTATATAAATATAACTTTTACAGAAGCTTTTCGTATACTTGCATTTGAATGTTGCCCAGATTCTTTTTACCAAATACCATCGGATTAGAAAGGAATAAAGGAGAAAAAAAGGGTTCATCTTTTATGTTTTAAAATATACAAGGATATATGCAACCGTGGAAACGGTGACGAAGTTGCTCAATTGCTCTTTTCTTTTTGTGTGTGTAACTTTTTCTTTCTTTAGTTGTTCCCTTTAATTGGAAATCAGGAAATGATGTCTTCATTTATAGTTTGACAAGGATATGTTATTTTACACAATTAATGAGAAAGTTAGCGAAAGCATCAAAACTAAAATAATGAAAATATAGAAACAAGTTTAGAGTTATAACAAGACAGCCAACCGAAAAGTGTTGCAAAGGAGAAGCCGGTTTGGTGGAAGAGAATGGAAAAATTCATATAAAAATGCTGCATTGAAAATTGATGAAGACGCAACGTTGTTTCAAACAATTTCACCATGAGACAAATGATCCGTTACAATGAAAAGTTTCATTGCAACAGTGGAGAGGGTATTTTTCAAAATCGATATCATTGTTTATTACTATAATGGATAAGATGATGTTGTTCCCACCTCAACTACTCGTATGCTTACGAAGAGTTATTAAAATGAATCTATATACATTTGGGTCAGATTAGTTAAAATACAATTATAAATATATAGATTTTAAAAATATGTATTAATAATATATATAATATATGTTAAAATTATATCAAATAAAAAATATACACATAAAAATATGTGTGATGTAAAATCAATTTATATATATTGTTTATATATATATATATATATATATATATATAAATAAAAGTTACATATAAAAATATATTTGATGTTTATTTAATAGTAAATTTTAACAAATAAAAATTATGTTATTCTAAAATATATATTAAATTAAAATATATAAAAAATATGTTATTTTAAACTTATTTATGATGTATTTTTATTGATTTAATGTGTTGTTTTGAATTGATTTAAATTTATATTATAAAATAAGTTATTTGTTTATAAAAATTTAAATTTAAATTTTTTTAAAAAGACTCATTTAAACTCGATAACCTGAAAATCCAATATAAGATTAGACTAAAGTTAAAAATATGTAATCATAATAAAATATGAAACCATCCGGTGTAATGCACTTTATTTAAAAAGTTCGAGAACAACTTGCCAAAATTGTAAGCACTCTACATATGGAGCCAACCTTTTCGTGTGCATACTTTACCAAACTTCTACTCAAACTCTATGCCTTTTTTGACAATTAGGTTACTTCATCTCAAAGCCCACCTCACCTTTCCACAATCCATTACAATCTCTAACACACGTCTATTTCTGATTTTAATTTGCACCAACCACTATGTTATGTGTCTCAACGTGCTTAAAGTGTCTACACTCTACACACGTTTGGATTTTGATCATTTAATTACATACATTTGTTTGTATAAATATAGATTTGCAAACTCACATGACTGGATGGATTTTATATAATACTTGCCAAAACATAAATGCAATACGTGCGTTCTCATTTCTATGTTAATCATTCAAAAACTAAGTGAATAGAAAATGTAATAAATGAAAAGAAATAAAAAATTAAAAAATGGAAATAGTTTTTAAAGTTATAAATGAAACCTAGACATGTAAGGAAGTTAATTATTAAATGAGTTATAAGTAATTACACTATATGTAAAATAGAAAATTTAAAATGTTTACAACAAATGGGTTATTTTTTTATTTAATTGTTATAGATAAACAAGTGAATCAAGTTAATATAACTTATATCTACTTATCTGTCAAGTGTATTTTAGTTTTAAAAATTCTATTTTATCGTATATAGTTAAAAAATATTATTTAGCTAGTTCTTGAATAATAAAGAAACATAAAAATAGATGTATTTATTTGTTTTAGAATATAATATGCTAGTGTATATGAATATTTAAAAATTTCATTGTTTTAACAATAAAACAAGTTTTTAGTTATTATGAATTATATTCAAATCATATCTTATAAATGATTTTTGTATAAGTTTGATTTTAATATAAGTTATATTTTTCTGA
This sequence comes from Psophocarpus tetragonolobus, assembly GCA_037954015.1. Taxonomy (NCBI): domain Eukaryota; kingdom Viridiplantae; phylum Streptophyta; class Magnoliopsida; order Fabales; family Fabaceae; genus Psophocarpus; species Psophocarpus tetragonolobus. The sequence continues at coordinate 36,770,122 of CM075695.1, forward strand.
TTGATATTCCAATCCATAAAACTGTCTTTTTAATATGAAATAAAGGATTAAATTGAGAGATTTTAAGGAGGTGATTCGAGCTAGTAATGTTACTTTAAATAGATTACATTTGTACGATTTTATACTTTTTTGCTATTGTATAGAACTTATAAAATAATTTGTTTCATTCTATGGTAATATATATAATACATATTTTATTTTTGTTTGTCTTTAAAAAAAATATAGTGAAAAAACGCGTATTAATTAATGATTAATATTTGGAAGTGGGAAAGTGAGGCAGCAGACACTTGGACTACAGATTCGCATCCTTTATTTTGCTTTGGGCATTTGCTGGTAGCAAGTTATCCCAAACAAGTGACCTATCCTCCTCATTTTGTCATTGGGTAGTAAACTTGCAATCGGAAGGTATCATTTTTCTACATGCGGAATTTGATTTCACACGTACTGATTTTTTATTGTCAGAAAAATATTAATATATTTTTTATTTTTTATTTTTCAGTATCGCATTGGTGGAGAGGAAAAAGATTTGTAAATTTTTTTATTTTTTTCTTTATTTCTCCAATAATTTATTATTGAAGAATAAAAAAATTTACAAATTTTACTTCTTCGAAAAATCATGTGCCTGTTGTTCTTAATAATAACAATATGTTGCAGGATTCTTCTTTTTAATAATAAAATAATAATAATAATAATTATTATTATTATTATTATTATTATAATAATAGTAGAATAGGAAAGAGAGAAAAATAAAAATAGGAAAAAGAGAGTATTTAAAGTTAGAGTTAGAAAAGATAAAATTGGTATTTAAAAAAATTAAAAATAATAAATATTAAATGAAATTTTTGTAAATATTAATTAAAAAACTCTTCTACCTTGGTGTGAACTGCAAACGATGCTTGCAAATTTGTTGTAGATCAAAACTATCCAACAATCATTAAATATTTATATGAATCCTAACTTTAATTTCTCTTGGTTACATATATACATCTCATGACAACATCTGGAATGCTTCATTTTCCCATTTATATTAATGCAAGTAGGCTAGAGCTTTCTCAATATATACTTTTGCTGAATGTATGGAGCGTATGAAGTCTTTCCTGTCCGGATTAATGATTTTTTTATATTTTATTTAATTTATTAAATTACATAATATTTATTAATTGATTAAAATAAAAAAAAATGAGACACAAATTTAGTAACTAAGATTATTCTGCATAATACACAGGAACTTTATTTTCAGTTTCTACTGTTTTAATTATGTATACTATTATATCCCAAATGGTTAAGATGTCAACATCCTTCTATATATATCCGTGACCGTGAGTGATGTACTTTCGTTCTTATTATAAATTATAAACCGAATATATGATTGCATTTATGATGACTCTAAGTTGTTGTTGTTTTCACTTATGAAAACCTTTAAGTTATTTGGTAGTGGGGACAAATATCTAGGCTAAATAAATGTTTATAAAGGGACTACAAGATTATTTTCTTGCAATTTGGGAATATTGTTGAATTGTTAATTGTTTTATTCACCTATTTACACTATTTCAATTTTTGCTGTTTTTTGAAGATGAAATAGAAGAAAAGTCAATTGCGTGTAGTCTTTAACCCACACAATGCTCATCATGTGTGCATTTTGGCAGGACACGAGTGAGGATATTGGTAGTTTTATTGATAAGTAATATCTTAAAAAAAATTACTCTTCAAAAACTTCAGAACCTCAAACTCCTAAAGCTACTTTCAGGAATTTAAATCCTTGCAAAATCATAATTTTGTTTCTTTGTATTTTTTTAGATTGTTATAAAATTTATGCACATACTATATGTTAGTACACGTTACCTTTAGGTAAAAATATTTCAGTATAACTTATATACTTGGTAAGACTTATTGTTAATTTTAATATGATTGAGGTTTAATTTTATTGTTTCTTTTAAATATATATATATACATACATATATATATATATATATATATATATATATATATATATATATATATATATATATACACACACAAAAATCCTTAATTTAAGTCTCTTAAAAAATATTTGATATTAATATTTTTATTTATTTTTGTAGCTTCATAATTTTTATTATTTTCTCTTACTTAAAAATATATTCATTACTTTTAATTGATAAAAATATTTTTTAATTATTTATTTCAAATGGTCATTCTTAGTTATATTTTTAATCAAATTAATTAAATAAAATATTATTATCAATTAAAAATTTTCACTTTATATTAAAAAAATGTCATATTTTAATATTTACTTTAAGCCCAAAATATGTTGGAGCACAGTAACAAATTATGATAAGTTACTAAAACATTTATAATTGAAGAGAAACTGTGAATTATGTTTAAGGACTCTTTTAATGTACTTAAATATTTTCACTAAAATATATAGTAACGGTTTGACAAAATTAATCATCGGTATAATAAGTTAGGATATATCACTATATTGATGAAAGTGAGATCATATATTACCAACAAAACAAATATCATCATTAAAACCTACAGCGACATATTTTATTATTTTACTATAGTGAGATAATTTTTTTTTTATTTTTTTGAGGAAATTATAGTGAGTATATAAATGTCGTCCGTGGGTAAAACTTTTTTCGAGTGTGTATGACCTTTTGTCCTTGAACGATTGGTTAGATTTCTTATAATCTGTTATTATTGTAGTTAAAAAAAAATCTGTTAACATATTATTAAGAGTTTAATTATGATATTTGTGAATAAGAGCAACAGTGCAATTGATTGCTTCATGAGTTGTTTGATAATATGCATGTCCTTGTTAATCTTGCTTATATTAAGCATCAATTCTCGTATCAACATAGTTGATGAATAAAAAATTATTGATTGTTGAATGATTACTTCTCAAAAACTACTAATTACACTTATATTTAATTTTGTATGCACTTTAAAATATGAATTAATTAGTTTAATGAAAATATTTATTTATAATGATTAAACTAAAATTTGAATTTGTTAGAATAAGCTAAATATAAATAAAAATTATAAAAGTTTTGGTTGCTTATAAAATTTCACCGGAGCAAGATTTGTAAGAACGTTGAGTTTAATTATAACACATTATGATAAGTCAATATTTTTATATATTTAAATTTTAAACTAACTGAAAGTAACACTACTAATATGTTGTGAAATGGAAAATTATCCTAACTCATTGTTTCCGCCTAAACTTGCGCCATTGACAAAAGTAACCTCCATTTTCGGGTTGTTTTTTTTTTCTTTTTTTATACATGGAGGTGGCTAAACAGCCCAAACTACACAGCACAATAAAGAGGAAAGATCTTCTCACGTTGCTAACATCTATTTTTGGTCTTATTTATGATTATATGAAAGAAAACTGATTTTATGTAAGGCTAGTTTGTTTTGATTTTTTTTATTATACAAAAAATAGAAAATAATAAATAAAATATGTTTAGTTATGGTTTAGAAAATATTATTTTAAAAAACACTTCACAAAATGAGTTAAAAAAATAGTTTTCAACATTTTCAAAAACTAAAACTAAGGTGACTTTTAGTAAGGGAAATTTTATTTCATACCCAAAAATTATGGTTTATGCTAAAGTTTGATTACTAGAACCATGATTCCCGGAAATATATAAAATAGGTTTAGTTGTCTTGATCTACGTTTTCTAAGAATTAAATATTTTTATGTTTAATTACACTATAAATTTTATGGTATATAAAAAAATTTTACAAATATATACTTGATGTGATTATTTTAGAGACTATTGATAAGATTCAAGACTAGTTTTATTTACTCTTTTGGGTTAGGGTAGAAATTGTGTATTGCTTTGACTAGCTATCCAACGTATAGATTGGATTTACTGGTACATAATTTCATTATAACGATTTCAATATTATAATTGAAAGAAGATTATAACTTTTTATACAACATTAATGAACATTTCGTTTAATAAAAATATTATTCTCATTTTTCTAGTATGGGTGTGTCTAATTTGATAGTATTACACACTTACACTCTCTATTCGAGAAAGTTGGATCCCGTCCCCCTCATTGAAAATGTTTTTACTAAAAAGTGAGCAAAAATTGATTTCCAAGGAACATAGTTTTACAAAAATATTTCTTTAATTGCATACCAAACATGAAAATAATAATTTTTCGACTTAAGATTTTTGAAAAAAGTAAAAACTTTTAATCTAGTAAAGGTTTCATGATTGAGTGAACACAAAATGATAAGTTGTAATTGTAACGAAATATATATTTGTATATATATATATATATATATTCAATTTTTTAAATTAGATATATATATATATAATATTTTATAGTTTTTATTAAAATTGATTAAATAAAATATTTTATTTTTTTTAAAAAAATAGCAACTCAAACTAAACATATTTTCTAAATCTTGAAATTTTGAAGAAGAAAACTATTTTTAGTAAATGACAAGAAAAATGATAGAAATTATTTTCAAAAAATAAAATTTGAAAATAATAAAAAATAAAAAATATTTTAACGTTCCAAAATAAAAACCTGAATAATATTAGAATAAAAAAGTTAATTTAGAAAAAATACATTATAATCATTGGTTGAACACACATTCTCCCGAGGCAGGATTTATCATTTATTATTCACAATAATAATGGGCAAATGAGATGTCTTATGGCTGAAGGGATTTCTACATACATGGAAGCATGTGAAAAATGTGTTTTGTTTTGTTTTTTAATATTTGATGGTTTTTGGGGAGCTAGATTGTTATATCCATCTTAATGAAAAGAGTGGTTTGTGGAAAGTAGGTATGTGGTATGGCTATGGTATTATCATTGCTATGATTGCTAGCCAGCCTTAGTTCACAACACAAGGGTCCCATTGTTCGGTGAGCATCGCTGGAACTTGCAACTGTTCAAATCCTACATAGCATATAAAGTGTAAATTATTAATATTGTACAAATATGATCACCAATGTAAAACTAAGGAATCATAATGCCATCCGATCGAATCAATTACTAAAATCAGAATTTATCATAATCCTAAGTTAAGCCTTCACAATATAATTATAAAAGAACATTATCTCCATCCAAACAAGTCTAATTTTATAAAACCATCCGCCAGAAAATTTTCTTAACCAAGACTTTGTAGAATTTACATTTCAATATAAAACTTTTTATTATATACAACTATAGTATGCATGTTTTTCCTTTTCATTTATTATTTTCGGTTTTCAAGTAATTATATTGTTTTGTAAAGCTTTTGATGAGGCTGATTGAATTTATTCTAAAAGGGATGCATTTTCATTCTTCATCTAATTTATCAACTAGCTACTTGATCCATGCACATTTTTACGGATCATGTTTCATGCATAAAAAAATTGAAGAGTTATGAAATGTAAGAGAACTGGTAGGAATCTAGTTAAAAAGAGAAATCAAGTTAATAAAAAAACGTCACGTATCAGTTTAGGACATATTTTTATATTATAATAATAGATGGTTTGTTAAAAGAATATAGTTATTTATATAAGGTCAAATAGTTTTTTTTTCTTCTTATGTGTTTGATTCGTTCAAAGGTAAAGAACAACAAAGTAAAAAAAAATACAAAAAATAATTTAACATTATTATACTCAATTATTTATAAACAATGATATTTAAAACGAATTGTGATTCCACGAATTAGGCGAATTGTAATAAGTTATTTTTAAAAGTAAATAATAATGTAATTGTTTTGTGACGTGATATGTTAAAGTATATAAATATCTAAAAGTTTTATTGCATTTAATAATAAAACTTTAGAATATCTTAATATTCTTTATTTTATTTCATAAAAGTAATTGTTGTATCAATTTAGTTTTGATAGGATTATATTTACTTAAATTGGTGTAGTAATTCTTTATTGTGTTTAGTATGTAGTCTATGTTGAGTCGGAAAAAAGTATTTTTTTTGTAATAAATTGTGGACAATGAGAACAAAATATTTGCATATTGAATCTTTTTGGACATTGTAAAAATAGTGAAACATTTTGTTTTATTGATAATTATATATATATATATATATATATATATATATATATATATATATGAATTTAATTGGTATACATTATTACTATAAAGATTTTTACACTGATATTCAATCACAACATTTTCTTCTGGGTGAATTTGTTGACTTTACTCATTATTACTTTAAAAGTCACATAAACACAATATATATATATATATATATATATATATATATATATATATATATATATATTTTGAGATTTCTTGCTCTTAAAAAAATTATTTTTTAAAAAAAAATATGAACTAAAAAATTTTGAATTAAGAAGGTAATGGGTGTTACACTTTCGTGTCTATTTTGACCACAATGATTTCGTAATAAGAATTAGTTTCTTATTTGTGAGATTTTTAAGATATTTGTTACAAAGTAAATAATTTATTTTTGGATTGAATAACCATATAAAATATTTTATATTAACAGTATCATTATTTTATTTTATTTCTCTTTGAGTGTTTATTACTTGGATAAGATAAGAGAAATACTTGTGTCTATTCATAGGCAGAATCTGACATTTTATGTTTAATGTTTAACTTATTTGCAACTTAGTTCTCACTCACAAGTGACAAATAGAAGAATGGCACGTATTCAACCCTCACGCCACGGTCACACTCAACTAACTAGGGTACTTACAATCTTACATTAATATATACACCAATAGACTAGTGGGCTTGGACCATTTTGATTCATCTAAAAAATTATGTTTTCATATCTTACCAACTATGATTAATTCATCTAATGCAGCCAAAGTTATCAATGCTTCCACTTCAGCTTCCCAACTATAATTTAAGCGCGTTTTTATCGATTTGTGACATATAGGAAAGTTTCTTGTCGGCTGAGTAAATTAGTGAGTGTATTTACAATTAGGTCTTGCTAACTTTTTTTTTTAATGTCTGCTAACTTTTCTTTTAGGGCGCTGATTAACAATTAAAAATAAAAAATTTTAGTAGAAATTCTATGTAAACATAATTAGTGATGGATCGAGACATTTTTTTTAGGTGTAAAAAAAAACTTATAATCTTTTATAAAAATATTTCATTTTTTTATGAAATACATAATGTTATAGAAAAAATTAAAATACCTTTATTTTTTACAAACTATATTTTATCTCTACATATTTACATGTTTTTAAAATGTTTTATATTTTTTCATTGTCAATACTAAATAGTTAAAAAAAATAAAGTTGTAAAATCAATACCAATTTATTTTTTCTTTTATCTTTTATAAATTTGTAAAGTCAATAAAAATCTGGTATTATGGCGAGCAATACTAACTTTTGTATGGAGACGATACTATCTTTTATGGAGGAAAATTAGAAGCTATTAATATATTCATCTAAAAAAAAATTTCGTAAGATAATTGTACACATATTTTCTATAGTGGATTTTTCCATGTCAGAAATTCAAAATTATAGGTAAACACAATTTTACTTAATTTTTTTTATAATTTTGATGGAATAATGGTGAAAATATAATTTTATCAGTTATCTGATTTTATTTTTATTATTTAATTCTGTCTTTTTTTTTATTTAATCGTTTTTTTTTCCTTAAATTATATTTTTATTTTGCTTCAATTATATAATTTTATATTCAACTTAACTTAAAATTCAATCATAGACTCATGAGAAAAAGCTTACAAAGGAAGATAAAGAGCTCGAGGGAAAAATCGTCCCCTCCCTCAGGTACTTATGAGTTATTTGTTGACCAATACATGCATAAACTTTAATGTCAACAAAAGATGAGAAACGGAAACTTATTTTTATTATGATACACGTTTTTGCCATTACATTAAACTACAACAAAGTAAACTTAAAAGAGAAGATATAAAATTAATTTAATAAAAAAATTTAAGGAGAGATCGCCGATTTAAATATCTTTTTTAACAAAATTGATATACTAATAATTAATATTTGTTTATTAAAAAAAATAAATAAAGAAACAAGTACTAACTACAGAATAAGTTTTGTGTTGGGTCTATTCGGTAACACTGGTGGAAACAAGTCGCTTTGTGGTTGGCAGCCCCAGTTCTTCTTCCCACTCCTTACCAATTGTATTGACTACCTTCCCTTTTGTTGAAACTATTTTAAAAGTAAAACATCTCAAAGTTGTATGGTTTACCACAAAGTTTTTTCCTGAAAAAAATTATAAATTCTAAAAGAGTATACATGTTCCTATTTCATTGTCAACTCGTAAAAAATATAGAAAAAAGTTGTAGATTATCAAGTTTTACACTAGTATTTAATAATAACTTTTTATTTATGATAAATTTATTAACAATATATTTTTTTAAAAATCAAACAATTTATTAATAATAACAATCACACTGTGAAGGAGTAGATATATCTTCCAATGAAAATACAAATTTTCTATTTAAAAACAAAATAACTGCCCCTTGATACATATTTGGAGCCCTTTGAAAACAAAAAACAAATAAAAATCTCTACTTTAGTATACATTGGGTTCCTAACACATAAAAGTGTGTGAAATTAACTATGTTAACCTATTCCTTTCTCAAAAGCTGAATTGTAAGGTAAATACAATTATTTGAGTACCAAGTACTGTATTTTGACAAATTGAACCATGACGAACATTCAAGATGTTAGAGAGACTTTATTAATTAATATTTTAAAAGTAAACGAAGACTTTATTAATTAATATTTATTAATTAATATCAATATAAAACTTTTTTACAATGTTAATACATAATAATTAAACTCTAAAAAAAATTGAGAGTTGCAAAGTAATTTTAGTGCTTTATTTATATATATGAAATGGGAAAATGTTTATCATAACGAATGAGAGAATTTAATAATGAATATAAGATTAAATTTAATTATTTTTAATTGCATTATTTATTGAAAAGTATTAACATAACCAATTTTAATAATAATTGTAGAATTAAATTTAACTATCTTGGTTAAGGTAATTAAGTTTGACAATAACTATAAAATTAAATTTAATTGGTTACATATATATATATATATATATATATATATATAAATAGAAATGAGAGATTATTTTAAGAGACTTGTTCTTTATTGTAATCTTTTTTTTAAAAAAGAATGATAGGAAAAATTAGCTATTCATTATTACATGTAAGTAGATCTTATTTATTTATTTATATATATGATATTCTTATTATGAAATCTATGATATTCTATTGTGGTTAAATATGTTTTTTTATACAATGTAATATACTCTTTTTATTTTGATTTTTTAAAAATATTTTTTATAAAAATGTTTATTCTTTTTAGTACATTATTTTTTCGTTGTAATCTCTATATAATATCATGTTTATTTTGAATTAGTTTCACAAAAAAAATGAATAGAGATTAAAAGCAAATAATTTAATATCACGAGACCTAAAATGAAAACAAATATATTATAAATATTAAAGAAACAAAATTCAAAACCAAAAAAAAAAAAGTTACAAATAACCGTTTTTAGAAAAAAATAATTTTATTAGAATCAAACCAAAAAATAATATATTACAAGCATAAAAAATATGTTTAAATGTATTGGATTGTAATGAAACCCATCCAAATATTTAATTCACTTGAATCGAATCCAATTCAAACATAAAGTTTATTTAATTGATGAATATCTGACATATACCTACCTGTCATTTTAGGAGATATACACACAAAGTAATATAATAATGATTAATTTTGGTAATCCGAGTAGCTAAATAGAGAAACTGAAACAAACTTGTGGATTTTCTTTATTGAATAGCAATACATGCATACTAATCATTCACAATCGGATTTATCGGTGGGATTTGGAAGATTGTTTTCCCTTAATCACTGTGACGGGGCAAGAGGCATTTGTCATCACATGCTTGCTTACGCTGCCCATCAACACCCTGGAATAAACATATCATCCTTTTGAATCACATTTGCCTATAAAGTATCTAAAATTCTACAAATTAATCTCTGCTTTAAGATGAATTGTAACAAAATGTTTGAGTATTTGTACCTGTACATATTTTATGTACAGCATCTATTTAGAGAGATTAGAATTTAGAAGGGGAAAAAGAGAATTTAAAAAATAAGTTATGAAAAGTTTTATAAAATAAACGAAATTTGAATTATATGAGCTAATAAAGTAATAGGGTTGTTGGTAAATGGTAAATAACGTTACCTTTTAATGGTACCTAAACCCCTGCTTCCAACAACCAAGCAGTCCAAGTGAAGATCTTCCACAGCATTACACAACTTCTCCCTTGGATCTCCCCAGTACACCTTTGCCACTGCCTTTGCCTGTTTCAAAACATCAAAACAAACACACAAAGGTTTACCATGCTTAAGTTAATTACACTTGCACTACACTTTCTTCCCATAGTAACTGCAGAAGAGAAAATAACACAGTAAGAAACCGCATAAATACCCCTTTAGTCTTGGAGGCAGTGTCAAGGATATCTATGACTTCTGGATCTCTAGAAATCCCATATTGCTTAGTAAAATTCAACTCCCTCAATTCCTCCAGAGGCACCAAAGCTGAAAACCCATAAACCAATCAAACATCAAATGTCAAAGCACAATCCACTGCTTACTATATAGAAGACACCCGATATACTATACAGTATATACATAATAAAACTATCATCTAATTAAAATTAAAGTTTCACCATGATAATTAATGTGCGCCATTTCTTCAATGCAAATATATATAATGCAAATTATTGAGATAAAACTATAATTCTAACTAAAGAACAAAGCTTATAAAGTTGTGTCTAAATTTTGTGCATGGCCATATATATACACACAATGAAAGGACAAGAGAGGCACTAACGTGAACCAGTGTCCTCAAAAAGCTCCTTTCGGGTGTGATGAGCTTGAGGAGGCTGAACTGTGATCAAGATGATTTGATCACCTTTGTTGACGAGATTATCAACGGCCCAACGAAGGGCTAATTTGCTTGTAGGAGAAAAGTCCACAGCTACTCCAACAATGCGTGTCTTTGCCATGTTTGATTGATGATGCCAAAAGCTAAAGCTTGAGTTCCTTTTATAGTTGGTGTTTGTGTTTACTGTTTAGTATTCAGGGGATATAATCTGTTTGGCGACTGCGCCAACTGGTTTTGAAAAGAACTGCACAAGAGAAGAATGTTCGTGACAGCGCTAGAATAAGATAGTGTGTGCTTTGTTCCTCAAAGATAAGTGTTGAAGTGGGAAAATGTGACCAATTAAGATGGTGTGGAATATGGCATAAAGGTGAAATACATGGAGACAGTGAATAATCTTGTTTTGGTCCACAGCAAAAACACTGGTTATGCCATGCTAGTGCCACGTGTACTGTCTTATTCTGCCTTCACCTATGACTAGCTTCTATAGTTGCTTCAATTAATTAATAATTAGCTGATTAAAAGACTTTACTCGAAAATAACATAGAAATTTATTGTTCTTAATACCAATAATCTTTTTTATACTGCTTAAAAAAGAATGCACAACGAATAAAGGCAACTAATAGAATCATTATACTTCTAAAAGTTTGTTTTACAAAAAATAAAGAAGCTAGAAAAATCTATTTACAACTTGCTTGCCTTATACTTTTAGTCGTTCCAAATCAGACATTCAGATTTGATAATAACTCACCACGATCCAAATATAAATGCTTTTACTTTTCAATAGTTGAAAAATTATTTTCTATATGTTGAAAATTCCAAGCGGGTATTGTGAATGATTTGTTGCAAAATTAATTGGAATAAATGTACATTATATAAACTTATATTCACTAATATCTTAGAGCATCTTTAACAAATAGTTATTTACAACAAACTCAAAGATTTTATGGATTCAACCACATTACATCATTGATATAACTTCTTCTTTTTTTTTATAAATTTTACTCTAATGATTCGTTTTTATAAGCAACTCAATCTTTTTTAATTTTTTACTTCAATTATCTTAGTTTAAAAATTTAAAATTTTTATTATAATTTAATGCAGATAAAATATTTTTAGTAAAATAATAAATGAAATTTAATTATTATTCATTTGAAGATTATAACCATCATTAAAAATTATTTATAACCAATGATGTTTATTTAAGAGCCAATACTTATTTATTTTTAAGCATGCTGTATTGTCATCAAACAAAGTTATTAATAACTGCAATTTTTTGTTAGTAAAATACAAGTTAATAGCTTTCACTATATAACTCAATAGTAACATGAACAAAGTTTTGATAAATTATGTGAAAAGCGAGAAATTTAGATTATTAGATTAATATTTTATATATTAATAGTTCTTTTGCAAATAAATTTAATGCTTTAAATTTTTTCCCTCGCAAGTATTCGACAATCTTAATCAAATATAGTTAGGCATTAAACAAGGGAGTAAGTCTTACTTAAAGGGAAAAAAAATCATCAAATTATAAGGGACTAGTCCTTTCAATAAAATTCCAATTGCATTTACCGAATCAGCTCAAAATAATTTATTGTTAAAATAATTAGTAACGTAACTGTGTCTAGATCTGAATTTTAAATAATTTATTATTAAAAATTAATAAATAAAAAAATAATTTATTTAATATAAATGATAACTTATAATAAAAAAAATCTGTAAATGAATAGAAAAATATTAATTACTTACATAGGAAAATATATAATTTAAATACATGATAAATCACGCAATTTTTTTCGACACTTAGAATTTCTTGTGTACTTCATTTTGAAGATGTATATTTTATTTTAGATTGAATTTTTTTTATGTGTGATGTGTGATGAATGTAAAGTTTTCTACACTATTATCGGCAAGTGTATTCCGATCAATATTGGGTCAATTTTACAAGGACTTGGTTGAAACCCGACGAAACCCCTTTTTGAAGATAACTCTTGACCTTTTATATTTTTTCCAAGTTAAAACATCAGCCCAACAGTCAAAAAGTGGTTGTTGGGCGCTATAACTCCTTAGGCTCTAAGTTGTTTGGGCGATGGGTGACGGTGAAAGTAGGCATTCGGCACCCACTGGTTAGACGTTGAGTGTTGGACACTTGCACTAAGACTACTGGGTGCTTTTAGCTTAAACATGAAATTTGTAGTTTTTTCTAACTTCTTTAGTCCTTTCCAAAACCTGACTCAAAACAACTAAAAATAGGAAAACAAACATACAATATGCATAAACTAAAATCCTAAACTGAAATTTCTAGAGAAGTATAATTTTAAGCAAAAATAAAGAAAAACATAACCTTAAATAAGAAAGAATTATGATAACTGTTATATTTTATCTATGTGAAATTAGGTAATTTAGACAATTATCAATGTGCAATATGAAAAAATTATAGAAATATAGAAATCCAACAAATCAATACATAGTCATACACAATGTACCAATTTTAAAGCTCATGTAAATTTACATATAATGCTAGTAAAGTAATCAGTGTATTAAAGGGTTGAACAAAGATACCAAAATATATAATTTAAAAATATTTGATTTTAATAATTTTTATGAATAAAAATATTGATAATTTAGAATAAAAGATATGCAAAAAATGACTCATTTTTCTTTAAAAAATATGTATTATATAAAAAAATTAAAGCAGAAAAGTATCACAATATACAACTTAAAAATATATTTGAGATACATATACCTTGTTAACCCTTAAATAATTTGTAGGATATATATACATTTAACAAACATACAAGAAACAAATAAAAGCATAGTAACGTGTACTTAAACCCATATATTATAAGATAAGTAATAATTAAAAAAATTATTTAATAAACCTTAAAATCAGAATTCACTTATTTGATAAACCTTGACCTATCTTCAAACAATTCTACTATTAATAAGTAACTAAACATAAAAAATTAAAGTGGAACATTAGAGAAGAGATATAAAACGATTCATATGGTTAAGAAAGGAAAGTGAAGAAACGTCGGAAATTCGATTCTAACCCTAACAAAAATTATCATCACTAACAATATTAACCTTTCACTGATTTTTTTTTTTTTTTAAAAAAGAGAAACATTGAAGACTGTGTAGTATATATCTTATAATTTCCAGAAATGTATGAGCAACGCAGCGCCAACGGATTAGTCAAAACAAAAGAATTGAAGGAATGGATTTGGGTATTAATTAGACGTGAATAGTAATAGGGGTTACTATTGGCACCCTGCAATTTCTCCCGACACCCCTATTTTTAGGAAATTAGTACCCAAACATGATTTAATATTTGAGCATTTGATTTTTTTTTCGTTTCTTTACAAGATTTTTAATTTAATTTGAGTTAAAAATTAATCAAAGAAACTTCTATTCAGTACCAATTCGTAGGAAAATTAATGTTAGACTGCAATAAGTTTTTTATTAATAAAAAAACTTAAAAACTCTTATACCATCTCAAACTGTTATCGTTTTATCTTTATCCTTATTCTTGAATTTTCAACCGCTGATCTCTGTTTATCATGCTATTGGCAATTTATCCTTATACAATAGTTAAAAATAATTTTTGGGTCATGTTATAATTTTTATGGCAAATCCAAAGTATAATCTATATGTATAAAAATGTTTGTTTATTAGAAATTTTAATTATGACTTATTTATATCTTCAAAATATTTAATTATTATGAATTTTGTTTATATAAAAATAAATATCACATGGCACAAAATAAATAAATATGACAAGCTAAATTCTAGTATTTATAATAATAATAAAAAAATTTAAAATAAAAGTATCATCTATAAATTTTGTAATTTTTTTGCTAAATTAGTTTATAAATTAGCTGAAACTAATAAGTTAACTAAAAAATTAGAATTTTTTTAAAATAATAAATATTAAATTACATAACAGGTCATATTTAATTGTATGGTTATATTCGTTAAATCAATTTTTTAATAAACTAATATTGTTGTAAATTAAATTTTTCGTCCTTTCAAAGAATAGTTTTGAAGAGAATAAACTTGTATTGTTTATAAATTTTAGTATTCAAATAGTTTTAAATTATATTAGTTTAATAAAAGACAAAATTTACTTTGTATAAACTAAAAGTAGAATTCCAAATTTCATAGTAATAAAGAAAATAAACATGCCATCTAAGACCAACTTCTCGTAATAATTCTAAAATTGATATTATTCAAGGGATTTTTAACCTTAACGGTTGATAAATGAGTTAGATTTTTAACACAAATCAAGCAAATCTTAATTGGTGAATAAGATAGGATAGTATTGGACAAAATCTAATTGGTGAATAAGATATGACAAAAAAAAAATCTTAATTGGTGAGTAATATAGGAGAAAAAGTGATAAGATATTCTTAGCTTAACAAGCAAATTGATTATCATGTTCACTAAACTGACTTTTCCTAAATAATAACAAACTCAAAATTTTAATTTAATTATGTATATCATCCTTTTCAGTTTTATACAACCATACTTTAATCTTACCCTCTTTTAAATTCTATTTTGTAAGAAAAAAATGCTATATATACTGTATATGAATTTTAAAACGTAATTCAATTGAGTTGCAGAAAGAGAAGACTTTCCCGCTATGTTACAGTCACACCTCAACAGCTTGTCTTCTGACTGCTCCAGTTCCATGGAATTGGAGATTGGAGCCACACATACAGATCAGACACTTGGTACATCTGCTATATAATACTTTCTTCTTCATCTTTAATATTCTTCTCTAGGTTTCATCTGTTTCTAAGAATGCTACACTATTAGTTCTATTTGTTTGTGACCTTAACTTGCTTTTGTCTACACCAGAGCCTTGGTTTCAGTCTGATACATCTACTGGGTACCTTCAAGATGCCATTGCAGCCAGGGGCATTTGGTGCAAGGAACAAAATTTCCCATCCTGCTCTAAGGATCAAAAGGTTATGCTAATTTGCTTCATTGTGTTATTCCTAGCAAAAATTGTAACTGTCAAAATCCTATGACTGAAAATTCATAATTTGGATGCTCAGGTAGACCAATTTCCAATATTGTCCACAACAGCCATACAACCCCTTCATGGTATGTTTACCTTGCTATCTTTTTCAATCTATGTTCCACTCTCAATATATATCTTCGTGGTCACCAATTTGTTCTGCTGTTTCTTTACCGTTTGATGCAAATTCTTTGGCCTTATATAAAGTTTGATGACAGAGTTTGGAGTTGTATCTAAGTCACAGTAATTGAAGGGAAACATACCCACCACACCATTGAGACACTGTTATTTTTGCATGATATTAATATATAAATGATACATCTCCTCACCACCTTCGTAGATTGTGGCTTTACACACCAAAAAAGGTTTCTCACTTCAAACATAACATCACCACCACAAGGTGACACATATGAAACTGCAATCAAACATGATCCTGCTCAGAGCAGTTACGCATATGGTGAGTTAGATGAGAATTTTGCTCTAGTTTCATCCATCACGCACTTATTTTGAAACAAGAAAAGCACTGTGCTTAATTCAGCATGCCCCCTTTGTCTCTATTCCACAACTTATTCATCATCTACTGGTCCTTTTCTCTTGGTGTCATCATGAAGGTCAAAGGAAGAAAATTGCTTACCCGTTTAAGTTGGTGAAGTCTGGAGGAGTTGAAGGGGAAACAACCCTCAAAGATATCAATAACCAAATTCAGACCACCCCATCAGCATCAAAGCCAATTCCTCATCCTGTTAAAGATTCAGTGACTCATCCGTGCAAATTAGTCCGAGGAAGTTTTGGTTTGTCTGGAAAAGCAGTGGCATCCCTTACAAGGATTCACACACGGGGTAGAGGTTCCATTACCATTATTAGGACCAAGGATTAAAGAGAAGTACCCTCATTCATGGGTTACATATGTCAATGTCAGTGCTTTTTGCATAAACTAGAAATCCTAGTGAGCCTTTTTTAATTTATATGGTACAATGTAATGACAAAAGGACTTTCTGTTGTATAAAAAGTTCCACCCATTATGACCATTGACTATTGAACTAGAAGGTTTTACTGGTTGCAACATGAATGAACAGAGCCTTTCACTTTTCACATCTTTTTTCTTAATATAAGCCAAAATGTTAGATATTTCACCTTCATGGTGATATAACCAAATATATTATATAATGCAAATCTTACAAAGTCAAAGTTAAATTAGATCAAAATTCATTTTTAATATGGAAATCTTTCAAATTCATATATATATATGAATGACATGCAAATGAAATTGAGTTTTCAATTGCTATTCTTTCATAAACTCTAATAAGAGGTCATGTTATTCTGTAAATAAACATGTTGTAGGTATGCGTATAGGATCATTTATTAAAATTTTATGCGATTAGTTTCAAAATATAATTTTAAATATCTAAAAACTTATCACTTTGAAATGTTTAAAATCAATACTAAAAACTAATGTTAACAATTTTCTTATTTAAAAAAAAAAAAGACTCATCAGTGTAAGAGACTCACATCAAATGCGATCCAAAGAGTATCCTATCAAGATAAACGCAACTTAAACCTTCCTTCTGAAGGGTAGCAGACATGACTGATGAGTGTTCTAAATGGATAAATTTTGAAATCCTTAAACTTCTAGTCTGATAATAGTAATAACAATTGTAAGTGAAAGTCTCGGCTAAAAATGCAATCGCACTATAATAATATAGGTCACTTTTTCAAAGTTTACGTGCATTTAATGTTAGAAAATGTTTTCTATATTATTTAAAAAGAAAGAAAGATGTTTTAGGATCAATCAAATAATTTAATTAGTACAAACTGTAAAACTTTTACACTTTCGGTCCATATTAACTAAATTGAATAAGCGAGAAGTCTTTTAACGGAAGTTATAACTGATTTTGTTAACTTGACAAGCACAAAAACCAACAGAGTGAGATTAGTTTACCACAAGAAGCCAATGAGCAGAAATAAATAAACTAATAAAGTATTCTAAAAATAAATCTTATTTTGTCTTTTCCAATGCTGACTCGCCCAAAATGTAAATGAGAGAATCTTTGAAGGGGTTATTTGTGGTATCCTAGTACTTGCCAAGCGTTGAAGCAAGCATTATTTGAGCAAACATGATCCCGAAATCCGCTTCTGTGTTTGATTGGAATCATATCTATACCTTATTTTTAGCTCTCCAGTCATTTTCATGAAACAATCAACGACTGTGTTTGATGTCACACACCACAATTGGTTACCATGAGAGACTCCTAAAATACCATCAAATGTTCATCGTGCAGAAACATATATAATGCAATATATATGGTTTTTTAATTTATTATCAAGGAATTTTTTTTTTTAGCTAACAACCTTAATTATCACTATTTCTTCGGGATGTTTAATTGATATTTAATGATGGAGAAGGTATTGGAGATGAAGCAGCCGGCAATTGAGTTGGGTTACGACTGAAACTTATGTTTAGAGGATAGACCAAATCCCTGAGTGACTCATGGCTTATATTTCAATCTCTAATAAATAAACCATCATCAAGCTATCATATTTGCTTATTTTTAGAACTTTTATGTATTTAATTGGATAAGACACGCAAAATTAGGAGAAAGAGATTTCTAGGGATGCAAGTATAATTCCAGAAAATTTCAAAAGGTATTAGTATAATTTAATTTAGTATTAGACTTTTCTAAAAATCTATAACTTGGAATTGTTTGGAATAATTTTTCTAAAAGACCTTTTATAAAAAGAAAATACAAAGAAAAATAAAAACTTTTTTATAAGTTTTTTACAAAATTGAGATTTTGAAGTTATAAAATTGATTTGATGATAAAGTAGAGAGATAGGAGAGTAAGAGATCGTGAATTTAAATTTTTACACTAACAAAAACTAACACATTAACTATTAATATTTGACTTATTAAAAAAAGAACGTGGGACTTCTATAACTTATATTTTAATATAAAAAATTTTTACATATTAATTTATGATAAACTAATTTTAGCTTATGAAAAAATTATTTTTGTTTATATTTATTTTACTAGAAATATTTCTAAAGAAGTTTACTCAAACTTTTTAATTACTCAATAGATTTGAGCTCATGATATTAAGTTTTTCTTAAAAGTAAAGTATTGAGATTGAGATACATACTTAAAGATGAAAAGGTCATAGAATTAGTACTGTAAATGATTTTTAAAATATTTATTAATTAACATCAAATTTTTATTATATATATATATATATATATATATATATATATATATAAGATTGTTAAGTGGTATAAAACTTTTTATAATAGCGTATAGTCTTTTTTTTCTCATATACTTTTTATAAATTTTCATATTAATAAAATGGAGAAGTTGAACTTTTTTTTCATATGAATTTTAACTTTTAGTTTATACTTTACAGTATTGAGAATTATTCATAAGTATACATATATACTTTTTAGTTGTGCATTTCTTATTAAAATACCATTTAGAAAAATATTCTTTCAAAAGAATAACTATGCTAGCTAAATCCAGCATCCTATGCAAAATCTAGTGGAGGTTGACTAAGACATTAAACTAATAAAAAAAATCTATGTTTGATTCATGAAAAGTAGGAGTGAAAAGTTACTCTAATGTAGAAAAAAATAAGAAGAGATAAAATATTTTTTAGTTCCTCATAAAATAACTAGTAAGATAAGATGTCAATCATTTGAATCTTACCTATTTTTTTCTTTTCACTTAAACTAGACATAAAAAAAAATATAAAGAAAATTTATGCTTAAATAATAAATACAGTATAGTGATAATTTTATATTGTAATCACTTTTATTTATCATTTTTCTTTTCTCATATTAATTTATTCAGTAATGAAACAATTTCAATTTTTACATTATATTTATCTCTCTTTCCTTTCTTTTCTTTCATTTTCTTTTTTCACATTTTCTTTTCCTTTACCTTTCCTGTCGCCTAACCTGACAAAGCCTTAAACAAACAAAATTTGCCTATCTAGCTATATGAATTAAACAACTGAAACTCTTCTTTTTCAATTATAAAAAACTCTACTTATATAAACACAATTTCTTCCATGTAGAAATTCTATCGTTAATAAATACTTCGGTCCCAGAATTCATTAAATGGGCTCACCTGTAAGTTTTATTTAGGAATGTTTATAAATCAATCCATTTTAATATAACTAAAATATGAAGCAAAAATGAAAATATAATAAATCGAAATTTTTAATTGAATTTAACCAACTATCAAAGTAAACTTGAATACGCACTTAATTTTACTACACAACTTTGTTAATTCACCATGCATATGTTTGATATACTTATGTATTTATAAAACCCATACCCTTTATATTTATTTATTGAAAGTGAACTGTCAAGATACTTGTTTTAATGACATTAAAAAAAAATATCATAAGTTGTTAACCATAAATTTTCATTAACATTTTGGAAGCATGAAGAGAGGTATTTTGTACATTCTCTTTCCAGAGTTTGACTTTAAAATGAGTGTCATCAATATTATCAAGCGTGTTATCTTATGGAAGGATACTTTTATTCCATATTTATTGTTTAGACAAATACTAGTTATATATTTTATAACACATTTTTTCATTATTGTTGGAGTTAATTGGAAATTATGAAATTGTGTAGATTTTACTTTTTATTTAATTAATCTATCTAATAGTTTTGTTTTTTAATAAATTATACATAATTAATAGTAGCTTAATATTCCTTCAGCAATAATATTTTTTACTTATAAAAAGATATATAACCAATAGTATGGAGTATGTTAGAGAGTGTGCAAATAATACTTCCCAAGCAATAATTTTGTTGGGTAGAAACAGAGTTAAGGTGACTATACTTTCTTTGTAAAATATTTTCTTCTTGGTAAATCTCTTCTTTTTTTTTAAAATCAATGTAGATGATATGATCATCATAAGTGATGACAATTTAAAGAAATTAACTTCAGAAAAGAAACTAGTAACTTAATTTGAAATGAAGAGACTTAGGGAAGTTAAAATATTTCTTGGGAGTAAAAATTGCTTATTTTAGAGAAGAAAGTTTTCTCTCAAAAGAAAGTAGATTTTTTATCTTTTCAACCAGATAAGAAAATTGGGATGTAAGATTTGGGGGTTAAATGAATAAAATCATAAGATTGAAAAAGAAAAAAAAGATCACAAGACAAAAAAAGTCTTAATATAAAAGATTAATGGCTAGCTAGGAAGTTTAATCTACTTAACTCACACTTGAATATATTGTCTATATCATTTCAATTTGTGCATGATTCCTCTAAATAAAGATCTTTAAGCAGTTGAAAGAATCTTATAATACTTGAAGGCAAGTCTAAAGAAGGTTTATTTAGTAAAAAAATACTTTGTCCATGAAAATTTACATTGGCCAAATTATGTAGTGCCGATAGTAAATAAAAAATTTACTTATGTGTTTTTTAGGGAAAAACTCTAGTGACTTGGAGGAGCGAAAATTAAACTATAGTTACTTTAGTCTTGCATAAACTTTGAATTTCAAACTATAACACATTACATATATGTGAAAAACTATGGATGAACATAATTTTTAATGACCTCAAAATTCAGTACGAGAACTTTATGAAATTATTTTGTGACAACAATTTAATTGTTAGTATTGTCCATAATCAGGTTCAATATGATAGGACCAAATACAAATACTGACATACATTTCATTAAAGAAAAGTTAGACACTGACTTTTGTAGCTATAACTTATGTTCTTATAAGACTCCAAGTGATGCTTCTCTTTCCATTAATGGATTTTAGAAGCATATAAGTAATTTCGAATTAATAGATTTTAGAAACATATAAATAATTTGGAAATGATTCCTATTCATTTTAATTACTTGCGAAAAGTGTGGTAAATAACACAAATACATTAGGGGATCCAAAGTTATCTAATTTGATCTTTTAACATTATTTTTCTTTTTATCTTTAAATAACAATTTTCTTATTATAAACATAGTTTTCTTGAGAATATAATTTTTGTAACTCGAATTAATAAAAATAAGTTTTTTGTTCAACTATATATCATTTTGTTTTAAGTTAAATAAAAGTATATATAAATGTATAATTTCTTATTAACGTACTTTTATGATGAAAATAAATATGAATTTATTTACGAGCTATAAAGTAAGTTGAAGGGCCAAAAAAGAGAAAGAAATAAAAGAAGGTTTACCCTTCTAGCTAAAAAAAAAATTAACAATCAATTTTTGTCTATAAAAAATATGAATTTATTTCTTTAAATATAATGAAAAGTTATTTGAAATATCTCTAAATGTAGTGATTTTTTATTTTATTCTATTTATTTTCTTGTAACATTATATTCACTTCATCCATTACCTTCATGTAAAATACATGTTTAATTACCCTTCATATGTATGCAAGACTGTGTTCGCAAATAACAGAAACTTCTATACACATAAAAAAAATATATATATAAAATTTCAATAAAATGGCTTATAATCACTATACATAGAAGCATGGAAAATTAAAAACCGTAAAAACCAATGGAATTAAAATTAGAGCTCAACCTACCTATATACTACTATATCATGGCATTTAAAAGTATATTCTTCACTTTTATGAAGCAACAATAATGTTTTTAATATCCGTACTGTTTTTTTTTTTCAACTCTCTCTTTTTTCAGCCCTTCACTTGTTTACTTAATATTTTAAAATTATTAGTTTATAGGTACAAAATATGGAGAAGATAAGAGGGATGAGAGAGGGAATAGGCCCTTTCCCTTTTACAAAGACGAGCCACCTAACGAAGTTGGTCCATTTCCACACAGCTACAAAAGATGAGGTCCATGTCCAACAAGGACTCAAGCAATATGTGACAGAGTTTATAAAGTAACAAAACGTGCATCCTAATGAACAACCTTTGATTCAAAACGTTGAATACGCATTCCTTTTCATCTATTCTATATATATTATTAAAAGAAGGTTTAGTTGTAATATATATCTTTTGTTTTATTTTTCTTAAAAATTATATTTTCACGTATAATCTAATAAAACTTTCTTTTAAACATATTTTTAATAATAGTTTTTGTTTTATTATATTTTTATTTTTTAAAAAAAATATATTTCTTAATATATTTGTTTTATTATATTTTTATTTTTAAAATATTTTTTTATTATTATCATGAATTATTATTTAATAATATTTTTTATTTATCTTTTTATTTTCATTTTCCTTTTCTGTATTTTCTAATATATTTTCAATATTATAAGTTATTATTGAATAATAATTTTAAATTCAAATACACATAATGAAAGATAAATATTACTCAACACCGTCATAGGTATAAAATAATTTTTCTTAAATTTATTTATAGTATATATTATAATATTATTTACGAAAAATAATATTATTTAAAATTATTTTACATATAATATATATATATATAATAGATGTATAAATTTTTTTAGACTAATAATAGTTATAAAATATGAACAAAAATTAGTCTTTAACTAACTCAATAGTTTAAGAGATATATACTTGTAATTTCTAATTTTATACAATAAAATATAATTTATAATAAATATTTTTTAAATTATTTTATTAAATATATTTTTACAATCTAAGGCTATTATAGAAAAAAATATATTTACATAAAAAACATATTAATGGGAGACGATATTGATCAAATTTATAGTATAGAAAAAGCTTATTTACATAAAAAAATAGTTTAAATACAACTGGTAAGCAGAAAATCATATTTGATTAATATTTTATTTAACATATTTCGTTGTAGAAATTATTTTAGATTTGCTTGGCTTGTAAACTTTTCATGGACTACTAACCATTCCAAATATGAGCTAAATAGTTTGATAGATACTTATTCGTAATTTTATTTCAGACAACAAAATATAAATTTATAATAAATATATTAGAATTAATTTATTAAATATATTTTTACAAAAAAATAATTTTAAATTACTTACTTGACAATATAGTACATGAAATTAGTTTATTTTTATAAAAACCACCTAAATATCATTAATAAAACATAATTTTAATTGATATCATCCTGAACAATAAGAAAAATTATGATTATTTAACACCGTTGCATTTCAAAAACAATAATATATAAATAATAATTACAAAATAATATAATTTTATTTATTAATAATTGTATAATAATCTTAATTTTTATCAACATATGATACATATATTAAAACTAATTTAATAAGCAGAAAAATTATATTTGATTAATATTTTATTTAATATAGTTCGTTGTAAACATTATTTTAGATTTTCTTGGTTTATAAATTTTTCATGGACTACTAACAATTATAAATATGAGCTAAATAGTTTGATAGACACTTATCCATAATTTTTATTTCAGACAACAAAATATAAATTTATAATAAATATATTAGAATTAATTTATTAAATATAGTTTTACAAAAAAAATAGTTTTAAATTACTTACTTGACAATATAGCACATGAAATTAGTTTATTTTTATAACAAACAGCCAAATGTCATTAATAAATCCTGAACAATAAAAAAAATTATGATTATTTAACACCGTCACATTTCCAAAACTCAATAATATATAAATAATAATTACAAAATAATATAATTTTATTTATTAATAATTGTATAATAATCTTAATTTTTATCAACATATGATATAACAAAACATTTTTTTGATAAAATATTTATAAATTAATTACTAAATAATATTATATACTCAATTTTATTTTTTATGAAAAATACTATAGGTATTGTTTAAGAGAGATAATCTTATTTGATATAAAATAGTTTTAAATTACTTACTTAATAATATTAAAATTAAATTAGTTAGTTTTTATAAAAAAATTCCAAATATTATTTATGAGAATCAGTTCTCCTTAATACCAATATGAATGATAAAAAAATTTTATGATTATTTAACACATCATTTCAAATATCAATGATACATAAATTATTATTATAAAAACAGTATATAAGTTTTTTATAATGTTTATATATAATAATATTATTTTTCTTCAATAAATCATACAGACATCAAATTAATTTAATAATATATTTTTTACAAAATATTAGTAAATTAATTTCTAAATAATATTATAAATTTAATTATTTTTTTAATGACAATACTATTAATATTATTTATGAAAGACAAACTTATTTGATATCAATATACGTAAAATCATGGTAAACATCCAAGTTTATTTCACCCGCTTTAATAAAATTTCATTTATTAACTAAAGATTATGAAAAACAAACTTATTTGATATCAAGGTACACAAAATTATTTTAAATATCAAAGTTTATTTTATAAGCTTTAATACAATCACATTTATTCACTAAAAATTATAAAAGATAAGTTTATTTTATACTAATGTACGCAAAATCATGATTGACGTCAAAGTTTATTTTATGAGTTTTAATATAATTTTATTTATTCACTAAAAATTATTACAATTGCATTTTAAAAATCAATAAAATTAATTTTACTTTGTTCAAGAAAAAAAAAATTTTCATGAATATTTAAAACTTCATTTTAAATATTAAAAAAATTTATTTATACTTTGAAATCTATAAAATTACTGTTACACTTTTAAGAAAAAAAAATATTTTACTTAAAAATGTATATAATAATTTTATATATTTTTTGTTGAATATTAAACTTACATAGTATGAATTTTTATATTAAAAATGTTGTTTAAATTTATTAGATAATATATATTGCTTATGCTCTTATTTTTTGTATTATTCTCTCACAAATTTTAATAAAGTGTTTTTGAGTTTTACTCTCATTATTCAAACTCTGAAACTATATAAGGTTCTTTTATATTTATATGATTACAAATATACTTTATCAGTGAGAAATAATTAACAATGAAAAAAAGAGAATAAAAATTATTTATTTTAAAATTTAAAAAATATTTTACTAAAAATTTATTTAAGTATTTTTTATGAGTTGAGTAATTTTTTTTTTAAAAAAAAGAAGAGCATAAGGTTTAGGGTGCTAAAAAATAACCATATATAACAAGACAATTTTAGTATCAGATATGTCATTTATCTCTCACTTGGTTCCTAAAATCCATAAGCAAAAGTAATAAGAATTCAATTTACCTTTCATAAATATTTTATACAAAAATTCAGAAGATTGATCCATACATATTATAAAAGTCCATACATATTTATTAATTCATGTTACATTACTTTTCTTTAAAAGATAGTTATTTGTGTTATTTTTATAAGATTTGTAATTAAATTTAATTAGTTTGTATATTTAAAGTTTAATAAATTCATATAAAAAATTTTGCTAGACTTTTAATATATTATTCTGCTTCAATTTTAAATTTTGTATTATTTTGAAATCTGAATTAAATACAAATATTTAATTTTATAAATAAATATATTTTAATTGACCGTGTATATACATGGTAGTGTACTAGTCGTATTTTATTTCTAGGATGAGAACTACATAGAATATTAAAACTTTTAGAGTTATATATGGTCAAAAGGTGTGCTTGTATGTTTTTAGTTGAGGTTCACACCTTTTTTCTTTTTATGGTGGGTATAGTTTTAATGCATTGTCAATAGAGAAATAATACATTGTAATTCTATAATGCATGGTTACATGATTTTAAAGAAATAATAATATTCGAAGATTTTGTTTCACTAAATACAACGTTATAATTATTTAAATCCTTTTATTATTTGTGTACCTGGTGTGAATTGTCAAATATAATATCCATTAATCCAACATTTATAGCATTAATGTAATTGTAATGTTACCTAACTCCACTCATTTAAGAGTGCCAAACTTTTTATTTTATGGAGAGTCAATTAAGCTTTTAAGCAAAAGGTAATTATTACACTTACACTACTCATATTTTCTTTAGGTATAAGTTGCTAAATACAGGAGCGTTATTGATTATACAAGAGAAAAATCGAAACGCTTACTAATGAAAAAGAGCGTTAATGAAAGTTAGTAAATAATTTAAGAAACTAGAAATAAGGGGTAAAAAATGAATATGAGAAGATGTTGGAAAGGTGGCAAGTGGTGAGTTGAATTGAGATTATGACCACAAGAAAAACGATGTTGTCTCGTGAAATAAATCAAAATGAAAGGAAGAAGGAACCTTAATATATGTCAAAGCGAAATGACGTAACAAAGTGGACGGATATACATATGTTGTTGAAAGCGAAGAGAATGTTGAGGCACGATGTCATTTGTTCGTGTTAGGCACGTATTTGTCATCATTCCCCATTCACGAAGATGATTCATTTTCAACTCCTTAGAAAACGACCATCATTCATTGCTATGTAAGAAGAACAAGTGCGTGGAATTTCAAATCTTCATTTTCTCTCTCTTTTTCTTTTGGTTGAAGGAAGAAGTAACGTGGATATTCCCTCTTCTTCTTTCTCACTCTCATGCACTTATTTCGCTTATAAGTGCAAGAAGAACCCATTGCATTGGAGACTCTCTCTTTCTCTTTCAATCTGTGTGTTTGTATGGGAAAGTCAACGGCATGTTTTGTTGGTGCCATTGTCATCCTGTGGTGCTGCATAAGCCATGTCACATCTGATGCATCAGATCACCGTTATACCAAAGGAGATTCCGTTCCCTTTTATGCCAACAAGGTGGGACCCTTTCACAATCCCAGGTCAGATTTTAAATCTCTGCCACTCTCACTTTTCAACTATTCATTTTTATGCTTCGGAACATTTTAATCCCAATGTTCCTGAGAAGATTTTTTTTTTTAAAAAATATCTTCTTTTTTTGTTGTTTTTTATGATGAGGTTACCATTTTGTGAATGAGATTTTCTCTGGAATTTGAGTGCCTTGCCTTTTTCATCCTCTAGTGTTGGTCAGATTTATGTGTAATGAAGATTCAATGACTTCTTCATCTTACGGTGCCGATTTGGATATTTGGAACCAGTTTAAGACTTTGACCACTGAAATCTAGTTGTTTGAGTGGTCGGATGGATGAATTCTTCACTGTGGATGAAGAAATGAATGTGACTTAGAAACTGGATGTTAGTAATGAATACTTTCAATTTCAATGCAGGAGACTCAATCAAGAGATTCTAGTTTCCTTTGTTTCAATTTTAAATACATAAATTGTAGGCTGTATTCAATAGAAATTTAGAATGAATCCAGAGATCAAGTGGGCAGAGTTGACCTTTAAATTGTTTTGATACAACTATACAAGACTTACCTTCATAATCAAGTAACGTTCAAATGCATCGCCCCTCGATTTTTTTCCTCCAACATACCATTTCCTTTTATTCTAATTTGATTATCCTACGGCCAAGAAAGAAAGTGCAATATTTTTTTCACTGAAAGACTACTAAATCCATAATCTTAATGTCTGTGTATAAGAATGTAAACTCGAATAGTCATGCATGTATTAATTTCTAAAGCATAGTTTATATTCACAAATTTCATCCTCAGAATACGATGACTTCATTAATTCTGTGTTTTCCCCTTTTTCTTCCTTACCACAGTGAGACATACCGATATTTTGATCTTCCCTTTTGCTCACCAGGTGAGTTTGTTAGAACCATTCTTTTATCTCTTATTTCCTAATAATGTCTTTGGTTTCTCCTATTCGTACAATTCAAAAACTTGTTGGCTGCAGCTAATGTGGAAGAAAAGAAGGAAGATCTTGGTGAAGTTTTGAATGGGGATCGATTAGTTGTTTCTCCCTATAAATTGGACTTCCAAATTGACAAAGAACCTGAAAGTATCTGCAAAAAGAGGCTTACAAGAAAAGAGGTTGCTCAATTCAGACATGCTGTCTTGAAGGACTATTTCTACCAAATGTACTATGATGACTTGCCCATTTGGGGTTTCCTTGGAAAATTTGACAGTGAAGACAAGGATGATACAACTGGAGCCACAGTCCATCTTTTCACGCATGTCCATTTTGAGATTCTGTACAATAAGGATCGCATCATTGATGTTTTCATTCGAAATGATCCGCACGCAGTTGTGGACCTAACATTAAATAGGGAAGTAGATGTGGACTTCACATGTTCTGCCAAATGGATTGAAACAGATATTCCATTTGAGAAGAGGCTGGAGAAATACTCACAAACATCCTCACTGTCACATAACTTGGAAATCCATTGGTTTTCTGTCATCAACTCATGTGTAACTGTTCTTCTCTTGACTGGATTCCTCGCCATAATTCTCATGCGTGTGCTAAAGAATGATTTTGTTAAGTAAGAATCATTCTCACTTTTTCATCTCACCAGTATTTACTTTCATGGATTCAAACCTCTTAATTCTAGGAACTTATTGTATCAAATCATCATTTCAAACATGACAGGTTTACTCCTGATGAGGAAGCAGTTGATGATCAGGAGGAAAGTGGATGGAAATATATCCATGGTGATGTGTTCAGGTACCCAAGATTCAAGTCTTTGTTTGCAGCAGCACTTGGAACAGGAACCCAACTATTTACACTGTGAGTTACCTGCTTTAAGTATTTGCCTTTTGAAGTTGTTGGCCTTGTATTGTTCAGCTTTTTCTTGATCAAGATTATTTGCTCCTGCTTTCAGTGCAATCTTCATCTTTATGCTCGCTCTAGTAGGTGTTTTCTATCCATACAATAGGGGAGCTTTGTTTACTGCACTTGTGATCATATATGCACTAACGTCTGGCATCGCGGGCTACTATGCAGCTTCCTTCTATTACATGATTGAAGGGAAAAACTGGGTACATCAACACTCCATAAGCATTTCACTGTCTGAGTAGCTAGTAAACTTGATTGAAATCCTTTCTGGAATTCGTTTCAGATATTAGTACGTTGTGTAGTTTTCCAGCTTTGAAAATTCAAATGCATCAAACAGATTCTTGATTAGAAACCTTAATAAGTTGTCTGTTTTTATTTAGTCATATTTGTGATTACGCAGAATTATTATCAAAGCATAACGTTCAATTGCTGTGTCATTATTTCTTCTTGTTTTAAACAAGTCAAAGTACAGGGCAACTAAGTGAAGTACACTTATGAGATTTTTTATTTGTTGCTTGACAGGTAAAAATTTTGGTGTTGACTGGAAGTTTGTTCTCTGGACCTTTATTTTTCACATTCTGCTTTCTTAATACTGTTGCACTTGCCTATCACGCCACTGCAGCGCTTCCATTTGGAACAATTGTGGTTATTTTCCTCATATGGACTCTTGTAACTTCGCCATTACTAGTACTGGGTGGGATTGCTGGTAAGAATAGCCAATCAGGGTTTCAAGCCCCTTGCCGAACCAACAAGTATCCTAGGGAGATCCCACAACTACCTTGGTACCGAAGAACTCTTTCTCAAATGGCTATGGCAGGTTTTTTACCGTTCAGTGCCATTTACATTGAACTCTACTACATATTTGCTAGTGTGTGGGGTCACCAAATTTACACCATATACAGCATTTTGTTTATTGTTTTCATCATCCTCTTGATTGTCACTGCTTTTGTCACTGTGGCATTGACATACTTCCAGCTTGCTACGGAAGACCATGAATGGTGGTGGAGGTATGTAGACTGTTACATGAGAATGCTTCACTGTTTTCTTTGCTTAGTAGAGTTTAGGTTAGACTTTGATGTAATTCTTGTTCCTCCGTTCTCTAACCATTTCGTTTTTGGCATGATTAGGTCTTTCCTCTGTGGTGGATCAACTGGGTTATTCATATATGGGTATTGCTTGTATTACTATTATGCAAGATCAGATATGTCTGGCTTCATGCAAACCTCTTTCTTTTTTGGCTACATGGCTTGCATTTGCTATGGTTTCTTTCTCATGCTTGGAACTGTGGGTTTCCGTGCTGCTTTGATCTTTGTTCGTCACATATATCATTCTATCAAATGTGAATAATAGCTTACTGGAACCAACCAGACGCTTTATTTTCCCTTAAATGTACTGATACAGAAATTTTTCCTGTGTCCTTAGTTCTTATAGCAAATGTTTTGTCAAAACATAATGAGGAAATATTTAAAGTGCCTTTACAAGAATGCCGAATCCCAGATTTCTACCAGTGCCTCTGCAGTCTCAGCAGCACGTCAGTAGTGTAACTCAATTCTCTCTGGGAAATATAGAAACTTTTTACGTTACTTTCAAGTTTCAATTATATTTCTACCAGTGCTTCACATATTCTCTTCTCAAAGAACATGTATACCAATAGAGTAACACCGAATTCTCTCGGGGAAAAATATAGAAGCTTTATGCATTACTTTCAATGTTACTCTGCATCAGAATAATACCCCTTTACCCCTACAAGTGGCGTTTTATTTTAATCTAAATCTAAACATTATGTATGTCACTAAATCAAAGTAGATTTCCTGGTTATTCTATTCTATGCTAAGAAAATTAATAATAATAATAATAATAATAATAATAATAACAATAATAATATTAATAATAATAATAGTAATAATAATAATAATAATAATGTTTAAAATAAGCACTAATCTAACCTAATTCGAAACTCGTACGATGCAAATTTTAGCCAAATTAGTATTAAAGCTTTTCCACCAAAGACATCAAAGATAGCAACTTGTCCTACATGGAGCATTATTATAAAGGAATCAGTAGATATCTTATCAATCCCTCCTAAAGGTGTTTCGAAACACAAATAATTATCTGTACAGGAACGCGGTAAAATATTAAAGCAATATAGTAGTTCAAAACTACATAAAATTATCTTAAGAATAAAACTTTCGATTACAAAGCATGAAATTCAATGCATCGGGAATAAATTTTAGTATACATTATCTATAAATGCTAATATAGATAGCATTCACCAATCTAATTATCTGTCCATCAAAAGACAATGTCAATAAAAGGGCAAGACCCAATATTTTCTCCGTGAAAGCCATCCAACATCTGATACAAGCATTCCATAATAACTTTCAATACTTCCAATTAGACCCGCCAAGTCTAATAACTTCTTCGCCTCCACTATCTTTTCTAGGAATTCTTTCCATCTTGGCATCTCCTTTATTATCCCCTAAATCACCATACATATCCCTAAGTTTAGCTAGATTACTGGATGCAGAAGTTTTCTTACTCCCATCTCTCTGTGGACTAGAATGTGATTCATACCGAGCAGTGCCAGCTTGCAGACTCCGACTTCTACTGCTGCTCCTACTTCTACTCCGACTCCTGCGATAGTGCCTACTATCATTGTCATAATCCCGGCTGCTTTCTCTCTCTGTGTGCTTAGACCTCCTTTCATAATCATAACTCCTCTCTCTTTCTCGCTCCTTATCCCGCCTGATTCTGTCCCTCTCCTGATCTCTGTCTGAATCACGATCCCTGTGTCTTTCACGGTCTCGGTCTCTGTCCCGGTCCCGGTCCCACTCCCTATCTCGGTCACGGTATCTGTCCCTATCACGCTCCCGATCCCTGTCCCTGTCCCTGTCCCGATCACGGTCCCTGTCCCTGTCCCTGTCTCTGGACTGTGACCGATCTCGGTCCCTATCCCTATCGGGATATTCCCGGCTCTGACTGCGACGACTACTTGGAGATCTTCTTACATCATCACTACCATTTCTTTCATGAGAAGGTAATGTACGGCGAATAGGTGAAGAGTCCCTTGTAGAGGCACGATGTGGAGCCCGCTGACCAAAAGAGACTGAAAGGGCAGCTTTAACAGAAGGTGGTCTACGAGCAGTATCATCAGAACCGTGACGAGTAGATTCCCCTGTTGAACCAGAATGTGTAGTGGGGAGCTTCAACTTTTCAAGATTAGACACAACCTGCCGCAATACAGGAACTGGGATGCGAGGAAACAGTGTGTCGAAGTAATACTGCAACAGCAAAACAGACCCATCAATCTCTTAAAGTATTAGTCAGATAATCTTGAATTAAAGGGGTAAAGTAAACTTGGGAACTGCAAGAATCAAGTCTGTCAACCAAGGCATATTGTGTACCACCACAACGTTCCCAAAATCATAAAACATCAACACCAAGAGGTAGTAACCACTTAACCAAAGAAGCATCAAATATTGATATTAATATCAACTATTCATGATAAATACAAAGAACAAGATTAAGTTTGTGTGCTCTCTAGAATCCTTCCATGCATTAAAAACATAATCAGATATTTTTAGTTCTTGTACTTGTTCCTTTTTCATTTGAACCAGAAAAAAAAAAAAAAAAAGCCATTAGCTTGATTCATCAATTGTCAGTCCTCAAGATTTTCAGGAGGCATCTAAAGCCTCCACATTCTGGTGATAGGGGAGCAACTCCCCCATTCCAAGAAAAGGACTTTGTCAACACAATTAAACTCTCCTTAATAAAAACTATCATAAAGACCTGTAGATATATCATCCAAATCCTCAGTACATCTTCAAAATTTACAATACCATGTATTAGGAATGTGATCCATAGTTAAGCATTAGAAAGCATCCTTGTAATCAGGGAAGCAAGAAACATAAATTTTTTTGTTACCCATAACATTGAAGCAGTAAAGCTAATTAACACAAGAAATCATCAAAACAAGACACATTCAGTCTTCGGGGCAAGAATATCAATTCAAGCACAAAAACACTGGGTTAAAGCTTGAATGCCGGATGTTATATAATTCAAAATTGAAATAAATAAATTTAAATTATATAGAATTATTTTACACATAAGCTTAAAGATTAATATACATTCATCACAGAAAAATCATAATGTAACGAAAATATGAACAGAAACAAACTTAACATCCAACAAGCCAGTCCTTAAATAGAAACTCAGATGAACTCGCATTTACACCTCAAAACAAGAAAGTGGCATATCATCTATACTATAGTAGAAAAGTACATGTAAAATTTGATGACTTTTGATGCTGAGCCTCCCAAATTTAAGGATGGGCAGTTAGTAAATGTATACATGATAATATGGCAACTACTGTTACCAGGAATTAAGTATTAGGTTACAATGATTGAAGACACAAATTGCCAAATAGAAAGAAACTACTTCTCAGCCTACATCTTTCTCTAAGACCTCAAAGAAAATAAGAAATTATGCTTCATTTTAGCCTACATCTTTCTGTAAGAACTCAGAAATTATGCTTCATATAAGCAAACAGGGA
The DNA here is from genome assembly GCA_037954015.1 of Psophocarpus tetragonolobus. NCBI lineage: Eukaryota > Viridiplantae > Streptophyta > Magnoliopsida > Fabales > Fabaceae > Psophocarpus > Psophocarpus tetragonolobus. Next base: position 36,804,080 of record CM075695.1, read on the forward strand.
TAAATACTCCATAAGACTTGAAAGTTAAAACATGTTCCAACACCAGAAGTACAACAAGTGTAAAAAATGAGACCTGGATCTCCTACTATCAGGGATGTGAAACAACTGGTAAATACAATTTGTAGGTGAAACAAATACAAATTAATGCCTAAAACAAACATCAGCTCAGTCTCAGAAAGAAAAGGAAAGAAGTAAAAAAATAAATAAGGAAATGATGATATGTGAAATGAAAAATGGAGAAAATGTCATTTTAGTCCTAGAAAGATAAGCCTGTGAATGATTTTTCCCTTATGGACTAATTTCATCGATTTGATCCTTTAAGTTCACATTTCCAATCAGTGTACGTCCATCCAAATAATGGTGAATAATGTAGTTTTAGTGATCAATGTAGTTTTAGTGATCAAGCTAATTTGTATGGGTTAAATTGATAAACGTATGTCTTTCAGACAGAAGTTCTACTCTAGAGCAATTACATGAAAAGGTATTCGATTTTTTACCAGAAGCCTCGGAGTAGTCGCTTAAGAAATGCTAAATCAACCATCATGAGCATGCAATAAAAAAAAGAATGTGAAAAAAAAAGGAAAATTCCTTGGAACTAATTCTTATCACTTTATCAGTATCAGCAATTACTGGTAGGTATGAGTTTTATGTCCAAAGATACCGAAAGCACCTCATACTGTTACTCCAAATTATGGGATGATGAGGGACATATCTGCATTTGCAATCTTGTGATGCATCTGAATTCTGGTAGGAGAGCTTTGAAGAGAGAATTCTCAGTTTAACTAGTCAATACTTGAATCAAATGATTTTTTCCCCCTTGCCATTGTGTGGCGTACATTTAAAAACCTCTAAATAAAAAAGGTCAGGATATAATTTGCCAATTATCATGTAAATGCATTTCATTGTCTACAAGCAAAACGGAAGCATGAGTCCAAAGAGGGTAAATCAGGAAGTATGCTCTTATGAATAAAATATGCTGATAGATTTAAAGATACAAACCTGTCCAAGAAGCAAATCACGGACATATACACCCATTGTAGTCATTCGACCATTAGATCCAGGAGAAAATTCCTGAAATACAACATTGTAATTTAAAATGAATAAAAATTTATATATTACTTAAGAGAGCACTTTAAATGATGTCCCAAGATCAGAGATAATTCAAGACAACTGCACACAAACAAGTAACCACCTTCCAAAACAAAGCAACATATGGGCACAAGCCACAAAATATATCGCAAGGGACTGATTTGTTTAAAAGCATGTCATATGAGAATACTTGGCACACGACATTTTTTATAACAGATGCTATTAGTGTGGCTTCATATATGGCAAAGGTATAACCAGTACTTAGACAAATGGAATAACAACAAATTATATCCTGCTATCCAGGCTACAGCACTTTGATCAAATCCAACGTGAAGCATGAAGAAAGTACACATAAATGGAAGAAGGCAATAATCTATTAATGTTAATGAAAAAATACAGGGAAAAGAAATATCAGAAGAAGGTACACATAAATGGAAGAAGGTAATAATCTATTAATTTTAAGAAAAAAAAATACAGGGACAAAAATATCAGAAGATAGTAACATTACTAACATCATAACCATGTCAATATGTCATCATACCTCATCATCTTTAATATATGGCTCAAACCAATTCCATAGTGTTTTCGGATCAGCACAATACCTCAGATAGAGAAATCCAACCTATAAACAATAACAGGAATCAATACAGAGCATAAGATAGAAGAGGGAAAAACCACCAAAGAGAATGTTGCATATAGAACACAGTATCTATTTTGATGCCAGGCAGAATATAATCATACCATCGTTCATCTCATTAAACAAAACATGAGATTGACAGAAAAAATAAAACATGAAAGTCAATACACTCCCAACATCACAACAATTTGAAGTAGAAAGGATGGGATGAATTGAATTATTAAAGGTAAGCAAGTTCTAGGGAGGGTAGATGTATGCAACCTTACTGCCACAAAAGGAAAATTGTTCCAAGATCTGAACCCCTGGTCTCTGGGATCATAAGGCAAAAATCCTTACCAATGCGCCAAGCTTCACTCTTATGGAATTGAATTATTACAAGACAGCAACCATATTTTCTTTCAAAGAAATTATTTTTAAAAGCAACTTAAAAGTGGGGAGGTTGAGGCACTATTAATACGTAATTTCAGAAACAAAATAGATTTGCCTTTCTTTTTTCTTTTTCCCATTAAATAATACTTCAACACAGCAACAGAGTAACGGTAGATAAAGGGAATAGAAATATATATCAATTAAGATCAAAACTTGATATACAATGTATAAAACAGCTACTACAATAGGGCAACCTCAAATCAAAATGTAAGCACATAGCTCCCCAATAATGCAATAAAAAAGTAAAACGGCTATGATGAACAAAGGTATCAATCCCAGAATATAAATATTAAAAAAATAAAAAATAAAAAAATTTCCTCCATGATACTAACTTACTAAGAAAAATAAGGTATTATGATGCATCGATTGCATATAGGACTGAATAAGAAGTATAATATAGGCTCGAGATTGCTTGGCTTTGTTGATTCAAATATACAACAAAAATTCTCCATTTTGCACAAAGGAACATAAATTGCAGGCCACTAAACCACTTCAGTTTGTGTTAATGCATCAGGATGTAGCATGATATAGAAAAAATTGCAGTTAGATACTTAGATTAACAAATAACAACTGAATCAGATCAACTATTAATATATAGAAAGGTCATTTCTACAAAAGAAAAGAAAAACAAGGTCCCACATCCACCTTTGGAATGGGATTACTGTTTCTAATATTCCACTTTTCCTTAGTAGTTTATACATTGCACTTTTCAAAAAGCATAGGAATAATCACACTGTGTGAAGTCACAAACTCCACCTTAATACTAAATTACAACTATGTTTAAGTTGCAGTAAAAAAAACGTACAAGTCAAAACTCATAATATAAACCATGTGTTTTTTACAACATATAAAACTAAAATAATACTTAAGAAAACGGCTCAGCAAAAATATTAACGGTATTTTGCGTTTATGGAAATGTTTTTTGCCTTTATTTTCTTTTTTCACTAATATCACAAGACAACTTGAATTTTTTTACTTTCCCTATTTTTTACCAGATCCTAAACATGATCAGAAATGGTCAGAAAGCCATTCATGTACATAACCAACAAAATTTTCAAGCACAGACATACATAACATAATGAACACAATGTTTTCACGACTAAACCCATGTACATTGTCAGACACTGAAGTATACATACCGCTCTTATGTAAGGAGAATCAGTATGCTTTAGCAGCCCATGCATCTGCTTGACAGTGAGCTTCATTGTAAAAAACTTGTACAGAAGACAGAAAGCAGTTGAAGGACCACGACAATTCCCGGTCATCCATGGCTCCACGTGATCAACTTGATTGTAGATCTCATCAATAACTTCATGGTATGTTTTTAATCGATAGAGCTCCTTGAAGTAATCGGACGACAAAATATTCATGCACAGCACTTTCTCTAGCAACGAGTCAATTGGCTTGCCACAAGTCTGAATCTCCATGATGTCACAAAATATACTATTGCTCCCACAGTTCAAATTTCAAAATGTCAACTACCAGCACGGATATGAAGCCACAATCACATTCCTGCAGCAAAGGAGACAACAAGTGTGAATTAGTATTCAAAACAATAAAATAATGATCATCATAATTATAACAATGAACTAACAAACAACAAAAAGCTCACAATTTTATTTCAAGCACAAGGACACCGATTAAAAGTAGGACAAAGCTACTTATATTCAAATTTCAAAGAAATCGTTCTTTTGCTACAGAAATATGACAACAAATCAACAAGGTAGAGGATTTTTTATTTTTTGCGCTAAAATTTCACAAACAACATTAAAATAGATCTGCTCGTGGAGAACGAAATTTGGCACTTGCGTGAGAGAGTTACTGCGATAAAATGAATAAACAAAATCGGTTAAAGTGGCGAATGGAAAACCAGCAGAAAGGAGGATGAGCAGAGGCGCGTGAAGAAGGAAACAAAAAGAAATCGAAATTGTGATTAAGGATTAGGAAGGAAAAGAGCGAGAAAATTAATGAAAGAAAGGAAGCAGAGTTGAAGAAATTGGTACCAAATTGGTGGGGACGAAGGGAAGGTTGGAGCGCGATGAAGAACCCTAGCTTGTGAGGCTCGATACGTTTGTTTGAGTTGGCAAACTCGGAACGCAACTTGTAACTCACGAGACATCAACCTCGTGTCAAAACTTAAAACCCGAATTGGACCGGACCGGCTCACGGAGAAAAAAAATAATATTAATCTCTTTTTTTTTTTGTGAAAAAAAAATATTAATCATTTATTTGGTTCAAATTTTTAACTTGATAAGAAATTTTAAATAAAAAGTAATAATTAAGAAAAATGTGCAAGAATTGAAGTCATAAAATTTGTAATCTCGAACTTTGGTAAGTAAATGAAAAACTGTCTAACAAGAGAAAAAAATTGTTGATAATTATTTTTAGTTAAATTATTTTGTAGGTTATTAATCTATTTGACAGATTCCAATTAGATTCTTGAATTATTTATTATTTTTATTTTATATTTATTTTAAATAATTTTTTGTCTAAATATCATTACGAAAAAATAATAATAAATAACTAAAAGTGTTATCAGACTAAAATGAGTTATAAGTAAAATTGAATATGTCATTAAAATTTTCATATATAGAAAAATAAGTTTCATTCTCCAAATTACGTACTCTAATTTATATACAGATAGATAATAGATTGATACTATTTATATTTTTAAAATAAATTATTACATTTTTAATTAAATTTTTTATGGTAATTTTTATTGTTGAAAAACTGAAATTATTAAATCTCAATCGTAATTGCTTTTAGCTATTTATAATTTTATTTTTTAAATCTTGATTACTCACTTTTTTTAGAATGCAGAAAATTCTTACTAATTTATAAAATGAATTTAAGAAAATATTCGCTTTTTAAAAATCTAATGGTAGCAGTAATAAATGATTAATTTTAATCATTAAATTTTTTAAAAAAATGATATTAGCATAAAAAAGTAAATCTCTTAAAATTAATTATTTTATTATTATATATATCTTGTAAAACTTAATTTTTTATGCAAACCATTGTTTTTTAAATAATTATAACTTGAATTTTATGATTTGTTTTGTGCAACTCCTATTATTGTAAGATTCTAGATTATTACTAGAGTTATTAAAATAGGTCATTTTAGTCTATTAAACCCAACTCACCTTGACTCACTTAATAAATAGGTTGACTCGATTTGTCTAATCTTTATTTTATGTTAAAAAAAAGTGAGTTCAACTAGGCCCACCATGGTGGATTGGTTGGTTAAACAGACAGACTCACTAACCATCGAATATTAAAAAAATATTTTTTAAAAAAAAAATTTGACTAATTTAAAAAAATATTAAAATTTAATTAATTGATGATAGCACTAATTTTAAATTTAACGAGTTTAAAAATAAAATAAAAAATACTTAAATGATATTCTCCACTAAAAAATTATATTTACAATGTTAGATATTAATTTTAAAATATTAATTAACTAATACCAACAAACTAAAAAATATATTATAATAGATTATAAGTCAAATAAGTGACATAATAAATTAAAACTTAAAAATAAAATAAAAAATCATATTCACATAATAATAAAAATAAAATTTAAGTAAGTCGATAGGTCAACCCGACCCACTACGAGTTCACCTCATATGAGTTGGGGTGTAGGGGTGTAAGTGAATCACCTCATATATTTATTACAATAAATTTGTTTTTAATTATTAAACTCGGTTTGTTTCGAACCTGTGGTAGGTCAAGTTAATCTGTGGATCTAAATTTGTTTTGACAATTTTAACTATGACAATGTTTACTCAATATTAGAATTGTTTATTTTTCCATATTAAAATTGTTTATTTATATAAATAAAAAAAGTATGGAACAATATGAATATATAAATCCTCAGTTAGTATGATAATAAATATAAAAGATATATGGAAATGGATATTAAAAAGTCTACCCTAGTTGAATCGTTCTACTAAGAAATGTGCTATACCATTTGCAAATAGCTTCAGGCATCTCTTTAGTTCTAAATGATTCCTATCAATATAGTATATAGGCCAACAATTCACATACATTTTAGGAAAGACCGTGCAAAATAACCTTTTAGGTTTAATTCATCTTTAAAGATTTTAATATCACTTTCATTATTAGAAAGCACATCAAAATCCCAAATCTTAATTTTTTGGACTTACTTTAATTGCGTTTTGGATATTGTTTCATTCATTATATGAGTATCTTGATCTTAAAGGTAAATATCCATAATCAAAATAACAATGTTTAATTTCCATGTAATGTTGTTGTAAACATAGTCAATTAATCACACTAATGAAAGGTGTGAAATTTCTGATATTATTATAAAAGTTAACAAAACCTATTATAACTATTTGGATTAATAGATTCACTCCATACTTCTCCAAACATTAAAAACTTGTTGCAATAATGAAGTAAAGCATTTACATCGTACGATTTCGAGGGAAGAATAAAGTAGCAATAGCAAAATATTTGACCCCTAAGGTCTCGAGCACACTACAATTGTTTCCATGCAAAATATTTCATCCTTAAATTTTATGTAGTTTTCCCATATATTCTACCATGTAATTAGGGATGAAAAAAAAAAGGTCAATCCTACATTTTTTTGCTAGATCTGCTGTGACCCGCAAAACGACAAACCTGTCATGTTAATGGGAGGGTTGAATTGTTTGGTCAGCTCCGCCTTAAGGTGGACTTACAGATTGGCCTCTGATTTTTTTATTTTTTAAACAAAAATTTCTATCCAAATATCAAAATAAAATATCTTAACTAAGCTAGTCTAAAAATTATAAAGTAAAATAATAATATTAAAATAAATTTGTAATTTTTATTTTTAATCTAAGTTAAATTTTAATATAATTTGATTAATTTATAAAATAAAATAATAATACTAAAGTTTGATTGTTTAATATATTAATTCTCATACTTTAAATTTTAATTTTAATTTTGATTGATTGATTATATTTTATATTTATAATATAATTAATATAAAAAATATTATTAATATGAGGTGAAGGGTTAACAGGTTAGTTCGACGGCTTATACGAGACAAGTCAAAATGGGTTGTTGGGTCAAAACCTTTACCCTACCTACCAAAATTGTAATGGGTCGCTAGTTCATTGGGCCTAGCTTGCTTTTCCATCCCTATATGTAACCAACTCAGTTAAGTAAAAGTAGATAATTATAAAGTTAAATTTAATACAAATTATTCTAACCAATTAATTTTTGTTTAATGTTCAACTTTACCTCACCCTCTAAAAATAAGTTTTATCCAATTACAAAACCTAGGAAAGTTAGTTATTGATTCAAGTTGTTCCACCAATGATGTGGACATAGAAAGTCAAAGCATGATTAGCAAACTCAAGCCTATGATGAGGAGCATTAGGATCAAAAATCGATTCAAAACTTATGAGAATGCATAACTAGAGACAGACTTAGAAAGACTAAGAATGTAAGGTCAGATTTAATTATATGTTATAAGTATGTGAAATGATTAAAAAGGAAAACTACTTTTAATTTAAGTGTAATTTTAATTTGGTTGATATAGTTATACCTATATTTTGTTATGTTGAATGTGTATATATAATTTTGATTGTGATTAAAATTAAATGGTTTATGGGGAATTAATGTTTAGTTGAATATAGATGATATTCTCTTGAATTGATGTTGTTGAGCTAGTTTTAGGGAAGTTTTATTTGGAAAAATTGTTGGGAACTGCAGTTAACAAATCAGAATTTACTACATACAACTTTGATCCTATTACATTTTTTTTTCTTCTGTCTTGCCTCTTCATTCTTCTCGTTTCTCAATTTTCTTTATTCATCATTTGGCTTCCGATATGAGATTCTAGAAAAACCTCAAATTTAAAGAATAAAAGACAAAAATAATTTTTAAGAGATAAACTGACTAACATTAACATGAATCTTTAAATAACCTAAACAAGCGATCGTAAGCACAACAGATGCTAGAAAAAAAAACCTGAATCAATTATGTGAGAGTTTTTGTTTATAAAATTCCAACCTTATACATAGTTAAAAAACACAAACCCCACAGATTTATGAAAAAATATTTGGGTTAAATTAACATATAAACATTAAAACTTAGCAGTCTAAAATGTGTAACTTTTTTCAAAGATTGATCATATTTTAATTAATTGGTATTATGGTGTGGGTTGTTTTGGCAGATGGCATATATAGATTTAGAAGGGCATGCGGGCCTTGTACATAGGGAATGTTCTAGAAAAGCCAAGATGATTCATTCCCGGTGAATTTGTAGAAGGTGAAGTAAGAAACACACACCTTAACTTAACCCCTGCAGGTGCCAATCTTCTCTGCATCATCGAAGCACAAACACTATCAGTGCACTCCATAGTCCATACATTCTCAACATGTTCGGAGTAGTTTTCCCAAACAGGAGCTTCCCCATGGACATCTCCACCTTCGCTCAAATCGACACCTTCCACTGGGTTCTCGACATGAACACTTTCGTAGGTAACATTAGCCCTAAACTATAAACCAAGTATTCTATTTTCCCAGCCGCACATTATCTTTCAATTGCCCTAACTTTATAACGTGCGCAGGAGAGGTCTACGACCAGGTTCGCGAGCTCTGCATCTTCCTCCTTAACGGCTTCACCCTCCCGCCGGACAAGGCGCTCGCCGTCTACATCCAGTCGCCGGGATCGCCCTTCGTGTTCTGCGGCGCCGTCACGCTGGCGCGGCCCTCCGCCGTGCTCACCCTCGCGTGGCCCCACCCCGGCGCCGGCGGCCCTTTGCAGCTCACGGCGGACGCGCAGCCGCTGTCGGCGAAGATCGGGGTTTCGGTGGAGGATCTGGCCTCGTTGCCGTCGCTTGATGTGGCAGCGGAGAAGCGAATTGAAAGTATAGCGATGAAGGTGGGAGAGAACCTCTTCAATTTCATGCAATCTTTTTGCGGCGTGGACGACTCCAAGTTGGTTGTGCCCATGGATATATTGGACCGCTGGTTCAAGAAGTTTCAGGAACGGGCCAAGCGCGACCCTGAATACTTGAAGGGTTTCGCTTTGTAAGTCTGAAATGCTTTTTTTTTTTTTTTTTTTTTAATTTAATGCTGTGAAATGATAATGATAAAGAATAGAAATGGGGTATCTTCTTGTATTGTGATTCTAACTTAGATGTGTATTTATGAAGACTTGTGCTCCCGTTCTGGATTTTGTTCTCCCTATCGAGTATATCATTGAGAGATAGGGGGAATTGAAGTTCAATGTGTTAAATGGTTGGAAATTATTGGTTCATCATAGTTTAGAACTTGGTAAGTCTCTGATAGGGGTATGGAATATATTTTTGGGATTAGTCGAACTGAAACAGAGAATATTATAACGCAAGAATGAGGAGTGAATTTTCTATACATATGATAACTAATATGGTTCTATTGGTTCTGTAGTCTATCTCATGTGTATTGAAAGTCTTCCTTTTTGAAGTTAGATAAATATACTTTTAAGATTTAGATATGATCATTTAAGCTAACTACTTTGCTAGCTTTTGGAGGTACGAAATATTAAGATCCTTATTTGATATCTTAACAGTTTTAAGTGTATTATGGTATGTGGCTTTATGTTTATTTTTCCTAATTTTTGTATTTACTTTTGCCTTTCTGGTACACATTAATCTCACTTTGTTTAAAAAAAAAAGAATGAGGAGTGATATAAAGTTTAATACATTCTTAAGTTTTTTTCCTGGGGATAAAGATCCGTTTCTGATTCTAGTTCTGAAACATTGAATGCGAAATTCGATTTGGCTTCTCTACATGCTCAGGTGACATGACATTACTATCTGTGGATTCCTCATGATGTGTTGCTAGCTCTTGTTTATGAGATGTTTGGTTCTGATACGGTACAAAATTTATATCTTACATTAAATGCATTCCTCTATTCTCAACATGTTGATTTGATTGGTAAAAGGAGAAAAATGGGTATATTGATTCAGGTTAAATCACTGGTTGAATCAAGACACCAATGTTGGGTGGTTGTTTTGAAGCTGCAGCAGAACATGTAGTATATATTAATTTTTGGGTGGAAAAGAATTTCTCCAATCTAAGTTGTGATAATTCATAAAACTTTACTTCAAGACACCTTGCCGTGGGAAAGAAAGATATCCGTTCCATATATTGGATTTTTAATCAAAGGTTAGATTTTTTATTTTTTTTTTTGACTTACATAAGGTTTTCTCTTTTTATTTTTACCCCCTTTTTTACCTGTTTACCCCACTGCCTGCTCACCCTTTTTGCAACCCAACCATCTATAATTTCTCTTCTTCCCGAGACCCAATCTTGTTTCCTCATTGGGTTCTCCACAATGATACTTCCAGCAGAATCTTATACAACTCAATAAATTTTTAAAATGCTTTCTTTTGCAACATCTTTGCCTAAATTAAAATGACGCAACATCCCTACAACATTTTCAATTGGCGGCAATCCACTTGTGGATTAAAACTGACTTACAAAATCTCCTATAGCCAAATTCAATTAGATGAAGCAATAATGACGCGGATAACATCCAAAAGACATAAGCAAAGAGACGCAGTGGCAGAGGGGTGGTGAAGAATAGTAACAGTAGGAGGTCTCTTTTTTGTGGGAATTGTTAAACATGAATTTCTTTAAGCTTTTGTAATTTGTTTTAAAAGCTTTTGTAATCTGTTTTAACTTAATGTTATTTCTTGTAATGTGAGATATTAATGATTAGAACTAAAGCATGAACCAATAATTTGGCATAAATTGTATTTAGAATAAAAGCACCATGATTTGCAAACCAAAAGGCAACGAGTCAAATTTAAATTAAAAGCATAGTAAGGAATGCTCAACTAAAGAAATTGGCACACCTAATTGAAATCAAACTAGAGAACCTGGATCGATCACTTGAATTATTGAATCAAATATGCAAATGCAATAGCATTACGTGGAATAAAAGTGACAACTTCAACTTTTGTATGCAGCATTGCAGTCAAATCATATCAACTTCAAAACCAAAAATAGAACATACTATTCAACATAAGGAATGTTGAATGTTGCTTTGATTACCAAATTATGTGAATTCTTTTATGGATAAAAAATCATTATCCCAATCGTGTGAAATTAATGGAAAAATATAGAAAATAGAAGAAAAATGGATTGAGATTAAAAATGCATGAAATAACAATATCATGATCCCAAGAAATTGATAAATTAAGGTAGATTTACCACTTTGAATATGAAAATTCAAACAAGATGTTCCTAAGAATTTAACAAGTCTATTAAATTTGAGAGTTTACGTAGAATCATATAAGTTTCATAGAATTGACTCCGGAACTCATATAAATCAAATATTTTAACACCAAAATAGCAAAAAATATATTTTACAATACTTAAATAATTAAGTTTATTAATACATCACTATAAAATAACTTGCAAAGTTGATAATAATATAAACATGTATTGTTAAAAAATGAAAGTTTCAAGTTCTTAAAGATGAACGTTTTTTCAACTAAGAACAATACATTACATGGAGATATATTTAACTTTAAATACAAAAAACAATACAATTTATTGACTTATTGATTTATTCAAAGTTGACTACAAAAAGAGTTTTTGCATAAGTTAAATCATAAAGAAAAATATATTTGTAAACTTATAAGAGTTAAAAGTTGGATAATGATAAAAGTGAAAGAATTTCCTCTAACAAAAACTTCCAAACTTGTTTCATAGAACGAAAAAAACTAATTAAAGGATGTCAAGACCCAAAATAAATTAAAAAACATTACACACATAAAAGATCCAAATAACAAAAGTGAATTAGGCCCAAATTGTAACATAAAATGAAAGATGTTGAAAAGACAAAACATGTAGGAATATAAAATTATAAAAAGAATAAAAAATTAATAAATAAAAAATAAAATAAATATAAAAAGGAAACTAAATTGATTTAAAAAAATTAAAATAAAAAAAAAATTAAGATTGGAAAAAAAGTTAAGAAAGAAAACAGAAAATTGTGAACATATAAAATATAGAAATATAAAATAATAAAAAGAAAAAAACATAAAATAATTAAAAAAAATAAAAATTAATAAATAAAATAAAATACTTTGAAAACAATAAAAGTAATAAGAAATTAAGATGAACAATTAAAATAAAAAATAACATAATAAAAAAATAAGAAATTAAGAAATTAAGAAATTAAGAAAGAAATTAAAATTTAAGAAAGAAAAGAAAATATGAAAATATATTTAATAAATAAATTTCCAACGGATGACAGAAATATAAAAATTTAAAATATAAATAATAATTGAAAATATAAAAAATAAAATAACGTAAAAGAAAAATTAAAAAAATAAAAATGTAGAAATAGAAAAATATAATTTAATAAAAATGAAAAATAATAAAAAAATAAAAATGGAATAAAATAAAAATAAAATAAGTCTAAAAGTCCAAAAAAACATAAAAATGGATACATATTCACAAAAGAAACCAGTAAAATTGTAATATTAATAGCCTAAAACTTTATATATATATATATATATATATATATATAAATTAGATTATATATTATATTATATAAAAGATAGTCAAAAATATTAAAAAAAAGGAATAAAATAAATAAATTAAATAGAAAAAATATAAAAACATAAATTAAAATTTTAAAAATAGAAAAAATTTAATAAATAAAAAATAAAATAACATAAAAAGAATAAAATAAATAAGAAATTAAGATAGAAAATGAAAATAAAAATAACAAAATAAAAATAAGAAACTCAGAAAGAAAAGAAAAGTATTAAAATATATTTAATAAATGAATTTTAAACATATTAAATATAGAAATATAAAAAATAAAATAACATAAATTGGACCATAAAAGAATAAAAAATAAAATAACATAAAAATAAAAAATTAAGATAAAAATGAAAAATGACATAAAAATAAGAAAGAAAAGAAGTTGAATAAAAGAGAAAATTTACTGCATGTTTTTACTTTCATTCGTTAACTATTCATTTTATCCTTTTATCTTTTTAAGGATGCAGTTTTTTTTAGGTTTAATAATGCAATTATGTTTCATTTATCTAATATTGGTATTATGAGTTCATTCTTTCATTAACGTAGTTTTGCTTCATTATTCAAAGATTTATATCATGAGTTATCCAACAATGTAGATCTATTTCATTTCCTAAATAAAAAATGGAGTTGTTTTTAATTCTTAAAAAAATATAATTTTTATATTTACGATCAAATCTTCACTTTTATCGACATTTCCAATAAATCACTAATTCACCATCACTAACATCGTCATTAATCATAATTGTTGTCGATAATATTATCAAACTGATAAACTTTTTTTCATGTTTTTATTATGTGCATGTGTCTGCATGTGCATATATGTGCTATTTATCATATTTAATTTTTTACTTGTTCTAGTGAATTTTTGAGTTTTTTTAATAATTTGCTACTAGAAAACTTTTGGAAGAAAGGATGAAAACAATGCAAAAGTGGACATTGTAAAATTTGAAGGAAGCACAACTTTGCATATTTAACACTATCAGTTTAGGCAGAAGGTCAGGGGGAGTGGTACAATTAGGCCTTCTTTTCAGTATGCGATATCTGTATGTAAAGTTCATTTCTAAAATAATAGAGAATCTATAAATAAAAGAGACATTAATAATCAAATAATTGATCCCTCGTCAGTATGGTAAATATGCAGTTACAAATAATCTAGCCAAAGTTATACGAATTAAACCTAACACTATTCCAAATAAAAAAACTTCAATCATTTTTATTTGTTCTAAAGGTAAAAAGAAAGGTAATATCTATCCTTAAATATTAATCAGCTCTTCGTTCGAGTTGACTGTGTGATTGTGGTTTTATTTATAGCAACCGAAACCTTTTCCTGAATGGAGAATACAATTATGTGTATTAGTCTCTTAGATGACACTCCATTTACGTTTTAAGTTTTATGAAATTGCAACCCTAATAATTTATAAGTTTTCTCAATTAATTACTATAAATTTTTATGTTACTCTAATAGTTTTGTTCCATGGAGAACAATCTTAATTAATTTAATAGAAAATCTCAATATATTTATATTTAAATACATTTCAAATGCATTACAAATTATAATTATTTTTTATACAACTATCAAACCATCAATACACCACTATCGATACCATCGTTAGAACACAAAAATAAAGACTTTATATTCGTATTATGATTTTAAATCCATAAAAAAATAATTTTAAAGTCTTATTAAATATAATAGAATATTTAATTGTCAATAATACTTAAAATATTAGTTATTCTGTTTGATTTTTTCATTTATAATTTTTCTTTAAAGTTTTTTTATAGGCCAATTTTTCTTTAAATTTAAAATAAACTGTAAAATGCTTCTTTAATTTTCTAGCTAAAAACTTTATTTAAATTTAAAAATATTTATGTAGACAATTATGAAAAAAAAAACTTGCTTATTATTGCAAGAAATAACTAATTGTTCTGTGGATTAACTAATAATTAGTAACTGTAACTAATAATCCTTGGTAAAAAGAAATTCTAATAATCATGAAAATGCAGGATATATACAAATTGCAAAGAAACACACCTAAAGTGCTAAATTCTGGAAAGAAAAAAAAAAACTAAAATTATTAAAGCGAGAAGGACTACTAGACAAGTTGATTCCTTATAAGCCAAAGTCCTAGCTAGTCATAGCTAGGTTTCGAATGAGGACCATTTCTTCTGGTACACCCTATCTCTCAAAGTCCATATTAAAAAAAAAAAAACAGTGTTTGATAAGGCAATGTCAATTGTCTCATTCCTTATCCCATTCTCTTTTGCTCAATATTGTCCTTTCCTTTAACCTCATGTGGTAGAAGAAGATAAGCATTATTGATATTAAATTTTCCAACAACCTGATGTTAAAGACACTATGAAAGCATGTAGTTATTTAGTCTTTTAACTGGTACATAGCATTGTCAAGAACAAATCTCAGTCTATTTATTAAAAAGACCCCGCAATATAGAAAGTAATAGATGCTAAAGTAGGCTAAACTCTTCGGCTGAAGCACTTCGATCCTGTGCCCTTTTAATTATTATTGGGTCTAGGCCCATGTGTTGCTTGCTCCTTATAATATATCTTCCACAGTTTTGTTTTCTTCACAATTTTCTTTTATTTTATCTTTCTACAAATTACCTCTATTCTTACAACTATTTATCCAGACTATTCCAGTTTAAATTCAAATCTGAATATCTAATTCCATTAAATATTTAGAAGAAGACTCAATCCTATGACATTTCTAACTGAGTCATGTAAATGACTACTACTAAATAGTTACAAATATGTAGTTAATTTTACGAAAAATTTATTTATTTGACTAATAAAATGCTCAAAATTTAAGCTATATGTAAAGATAATTGTTATGTCTTAATTTGTGAACAAACTAAAATGAAAAGAAAAGGACCTCTAGTTTAGAAATTGTAAGCTAATTAATTGCATTAGAACTTCTTTTTTTTTTTTGCTCTGTTGTAGGTGCAAAATATTTACTAAATTTTTTAATGATTATTTTGTTCTATAAAAGTTAACTGGATGTATTCTTTATTTTCATTATTTTTTTTTCTTTCATCCATAAAAATAACTAATATAATCTTATTTTATTATAATTTATTTTACCTTCTATGTTTGTGCGTTTATATTTAAACTATATCTTTGACCTATCAACATGTTTGCTTAATCATTTACAAACTTACATTCTATTTGTTACAGCAATATAAATAAGTTTGAAGGATGAACATAAGGTGAGCATATTTGATATGATGAATTTAAGTGAGAAATAATTTTTAAATTGTTGAACTTATCGAAATCAAAGTTATTGACAATTGAGATTAAAATGTGAAGAAACTTATATATAAAAAATGTATTATAAAATTTATATTCCATTTTGAAAGAAACATATATGCTAAGGATAATGAGGTACATTTAGAAACAAATCAGAAAAGGAAGGAGTTTTGGAAATAAAAAGACATTTATAGGTGAGTTTGAATATGTGAAGCAAGATTTGAATTTTGAAAGATTGATGACGTGCAGTGTTATTCCTTGTTTGTGTAGTAAGGAAGTCATAAATAAAGAAAGTGGGAAGTATAAACTGAAAACAGTAGAATGAGTTAGAAAGAGTTTGGAGACTACGGAAACAGAGCGCGCTTTAAATGCGGGGCAGACAATAGAGTCAGCGACTTTCGTGAAAGACACTGTCAGGGCCATGATGTGAAAGCTCATGCCACACCCACACATGCATGCACTACAATTTACAAACGTTCCCACACGCTACTCATTCCTATTAATGCCGTAATGCATTTGATTAGTGTTTCTAATACGATTAAGCTTCACATATTCTAAATAATTTCATTCAGACCATTACCAACTTACTTTAAATGTTATTAACACATTATGTTATACACTTCTTTTAACATACTTCTTTATTAGTTATAATTTGTTAGCATATACATTATGTGGGTCCAACTATATATTTATTGTATCACAACATTGTAGTTTTTCCTAAATTTTAATCGTTTGAAGATAGTGTGTTGGAACAATTGGTATTAAACATGAGTACTACGTAATATGCAATCATGTACTTTTTTTTTTTTTATAAATTTAAGGAAATTCTGTGTAAAAATTAATAACCACCTATAAACTTGGTAAATGAAAATAGAAGAAAGATAATTTGAGAAAAGAGAAATAATATAAAGTATTAAGAGAAATAGAATAAAAGAAGTTGGATAAACTTAATCGATATTTTGAGTATATATTCAAAAGTCACAAAATCTATATTAAATATTTCACTAATTCATTATTTGATTTCAACAATCAATTGTTCAACTACAACAAGAGTTTTTATTTCTATTGTAAATCTATTTGATCTACCAAACACATGAAAGAACTATAATCTTTATCCATATGTACTATCTTTGTTTTACCAAACAAAATGATTATGAGTCTCTCATTTTCCCCCCTTCCTTTCCTAATATATGCATAGTTTGGAGCAATTTAAGCAATACAAATTGTCACATTCTTTTAACCCATACGAAATAATAAAATATGCAAAAACTATTAATGGTTATGAAAATTTGCTAATACATATACACTTGCATATAACAAAGCAAATGTGTGCATGATATCAGTCATTATATTCATAATTTTTTTTCTTTTCTTTTTCCTCTACCTGCATACATGATACACAGCAACATTGACTCATTAAAAAATGAGAATCTATATCTATATCTAATTATATTTAGGTTTTAATTAACCGTAATAACTTGATCCGTGAAATTGATGAATTGGGTTGAATTTATGCAAGATAGCTTTGTAGGCTAGTTTTTCATTAAGTAGTTGATGGGCCATATATGGAGCTAAATTAGTAAGGGTAACGCCACCAATTTATCTTTGCCTTTTATCAACAGAAGACAAAATGTACTGCAAGTCTAGAGTAAGCTATGCATGCGCTGAGTTGTTAATCATATTGTCATCATAACCTCATAATTAATGGTTGTTCTCTTCTCTGAACAGTTTTCTTGATTTGTCAGTATAAAAAGTAAAAGTTAAAATAAAGAACTTTTAAAAAGGGCTTTTTACTAGTAAACTTTTTTCTCTCTCACTGTCAACTGCATACATACTTTTTCAATGCTCATCAATCATAAAGCAATCGATTACAAAATCATTTTCTCACCTCTCACATCATGACCCTCTTTTCTGTTTCTGCCAAAAAAGTACTGTTTTCTCTCTGACCCTTTGCATTTATTATTCTCCTTTCGAAGAACGGGCCATGATAGGGTTACAATTCATCACACATCCCATACTCATCGCCACCGCCATTACCACCTATTCTGCTAAACCTCATTTCATCCCTTCCCTCTCTCTCCCTCTCGCATAGATACATACGTCAACTTCAAAGCGTACAATTTTGTTCCACGTATCAGCAGTAATAATTTATTATATGCCTATAACCGTCATTTTCTTTCACCAATTACTGTCTTTCCTCTTTTGAGCAAGAATCTTTTAATTGCTTTATACAAATTCGAGTACTAATAACAATTAAATTAATTTTTGTCTTAATTATTGTAATTAAGATGTTTGACTTTTTTTTATGCTTTATGACATATTTATATAAGTTTTCCGTCTTCTACATCTTAGTTTGAACGTAAAAAAAATGAGTGAAAATGATGGAATTTGATATGAAATTTACCACTATCATTTTACTTCAGTACAAATATATCTTCATTCAATTTTATTTCATTTTATCAAACTTATTATTAGACAGATTATGAAATTAAACTTTGATTCACAACATTATAAATTTATAATAATTAAAATTTTTTGCCTATTTGCTAAGATGCATTTATGGATGATAAAATTTATGAAAATATCTTAATATTATAGCATGCAAATTAGGTCTAAGTACGGAAAAAATCTGGATTTGTAAAAATTATGTGGGTATGAGTGAATATAAATACTATAATATCTAATCCATCATGCCATGCACCTTATTTATATACAATATTAATTAATATAATCATATTATATAATACTACAACTTATATATTTTAGCAAAAATTTGCTAAAATATTGTTTTTATTAAAATCTATGACAAGTAATATAATTATAGAATAAAAAACAGATGTATAATATATATTACGCAAAGTTAATAAGATAAAATACAATTTAGAAAAAAACAAATTGATTTATTTGTAGAGTAATTTTTAATAAATTTACAACATTATTTAATGTTATATGATTAAAAAAACAAATATTATATATAATTATATAAAATATTAGGGGGTATTTTTACAATTTACTCTAAGTTTAATGTTATGTTGACTTGTTTTTCATACTATATTTAGCTATGTGTAACAAATATTGATCTATTATCTCATACATAAATAAAGTGTAGATTATGAGTATTAGTATAAATATATAGGTATTTAACACATACAAAATGAGGATAAAGTTGATACTCATGCCGGTATAGGTTGGATAAGAGTATTTTTTTAATGTGAATATGAAAATGAGTCGTATAATATTCTATCCATTGTCATTTTTATATGTGTTGTTCGTGAATTAATTAAATTCAAGTTATTTTACAATATTATTTATTTATATATATATATATATATATATATATTATGATTTAAAGAGTGTCTTAGAAAATACTCATGGCAAATTTCTTAAAAAGTTCCTGCAAAAAGGATGGGCCGGGTTTTGTCATTGGTGTGTTAAATGTAGTAATATTTATTGTGATGAATAAGAGTACAATCAGAAATTTATCCAAAGATTCTTAGTTTATTTTGTATGCTGGCCAGTTCCACATCATTTTAATAATACTACAAATTTTTTTATTCCAAGGATAAACTTAGTATGAATTTAAATTATCCGATAAATGTTAATAATTTATTAATGCTTTAATCTTTGTCTTTATAAAGAGACTGAGAAAATGGTTAATAATTTGTTCCACATTTCAATTACTCATCTCTGTTCCTTTAATTAAATGACCTCTGCAGCGCGTGTAAATTAATTACTGCTTTTGTCATCTGCAACCTTTGGCACAGCTTCATTTGATTCTTGCAATTTTGGTTGGAAAAATAATAGAGGTAATTAATTATGGACATAAAAATAAAGGAAAGGACAAGTATATATTATTATGGGGGTTATAATTTGGACGCGTTATATGTGTACTGTACGTAGTAGAGGAGCAAAGAGGTAGGGGATGAAATTGTGTGATTGATGGGAGAGTGGGTGGTTGGGTTGGGTATGTAAGAGGTGGACACTGCATATATGGTACAATCTCTCTGGGTGGTGCCCTTTCACCTTCAATATATTCGCTTGCAATGAGGTTGGAATTTTGGACCCCAGTTCCTTTTTTCTTCAATTCCTAACATCTTACAACAAAAGTGGAATTTGACATGTCTTTCTCATCTTTTCTTTTCTCCTTCTCTCTATATTCAAAATTTATTAAATAAACCTATTCCTGTTAGATGTACCATGTGTCTAGCACCTATGTTGCTAGGGTAAGACTAAATTGTTCAGTGTTCAATGAGCCTGTCAAAGCTTTGGGAATTATATATACAACAGTTACCAATTTCAACCCAGGAAAGGAATCTATTTAACTATTCTACCATCATGGGTAATATAACATAGTGGTATAAATTCTAGCTACCTCATGTACTTGTGATGAAAACTTGTGGAAAACTGTATATATGTAGTTTACATAAAAAAAGATGGCAATCCGAGTAAGGAATTATTGATAATTATGGAGTGGGTGGAATGCTTGAAAAGGATAATATATTTTTCTACTATTATTTTATGTACATGTAAGAGGAAGGAACACTTTATGTGTTCTTATTTTCTTTTGTGTTACAAAAGGGATAACGGTCCATTTGTTACACATTTACATCGATTGATATGACAATATATATCACAGGTTCATGGAATATTGTTGGATATATGGCCCTGATTCATGGCTCACGAACAAACTTTTTTGAAGGAGACTCCCGACACTTAGCCACTTGAGGAAACTTTTCATGTTTCATTATTGAACAAGGTTAAAATTTGAATGCTCTTATTGCATACATATAAGAGTGATAAAATTAAGAGAAAATGGTTCAATATTATGAAACTTTATGAGATTTACAGAGAAAATATGAAAATGTTTATCATATATATCATATTTACAGAGCTATTTTACATTATCTTCGCACTAGGATAGAAAAAATTAAGAGAAAATGGTTCAATATTATGAAACTTTATGTATTTTATTTATCTATATAATCAAGCATATGTAGGAGTTTATAATATCTTGTACATATGCTCTACTAACTGACTTATACATTCTTAACAAATTTAGTGTAATTTATATTGTAAGGTTTCTAAAAATAGAGAAAATGGGATACCGAAGAAGATAACGAGTTAATATCTAAATTGAAATAATTTTTTACTTAGACAAAATTTATCTAGAAGAATACCTTATGGGATTCTCTACTTCGGAGTAGATATAGAAACTTCCAAAACTTATCATACCAAATAGCACCAAGGTCTAAATGCTCAATTTGGTGGAATGATATTTGGTCATTAGATAGTCTTTCGGTAGAATCATCAAGTTGGTTCGAATCCAATATAAGGAGACTAATAGGGGATGGGGTGACACTATCTTTTGGAATCATAGCTGGTTAGGTGGCGGTCCACTGAAAGTGCTTTTCACAAGAATGTTTGATCTGACAATCAATAAGAATGTACCGTCAAAGCCATGGGAGATAGTGACTTGGGTTCTCAACGATGGAATTGGGAATGGAGGAGGAGGTTGTTCATCTAAGAGGAGAAGGTGTTGATCATCGCCACCAGGATAGATGGTCTTGGTAGCCACATATCTCGGGAGAGTTCTCTGTAGCAAGTGCCTACAGGACGTTAAATGACGATATGTACAATGAAAACTGGTTAGCTTTGGACTCTCAATTGTTTAAGTGGTTATGAAAGGACAAATTGTCTTCTAAAGTTTTGGAATTTTGTTGGAATCTTCTCTTGTATAGGCTACCAACCATTGATAATTTTCTAAAGCAAGGAGTCTCAATCCATCCTGATATACAGTTGTGCCTTATGTGCAAGGATCATGCAGAGGAGAGTAAGCATATTTTTCTGTCATGTCCATTTGCTCAAAGATTGTAGTTGTGCCTTATGTGCAAGGGCTCTGAAGTGGATTAGTATTGAATCTCCACTACTGAATGAACTCCCCATTTTTTTCACTTACCCAGTTCTTGGGTGGTTGGAAAATATAAAAGTAAATGTAGATATTTGTTTAGCCATATAATCTATTGGTATATTTGGATGTCTAGAAACTCCACTGTTTACAATAATAGAACAGTGGAGTCTTTCAATATCTTCGGCTGTATTCAATCTATCTCTTGAAATTATTGTTGTATAGGTTTGAATTTAACAGGAGTTGTGTGTTCTCTAATTAATATAGTAATCCACGACTTGTTTTTGAATATGAAGTAATCATCTTGGGAGCTTTTTTGGGTGGGGTGCCTACTATTTTATGTGTTTTGGTAAGTACAGAGGAGACCCTCAATACTTATCTTTTGTTTTGAGTGCTTAGGATTTTTTACAAATTTTGTTTTGCTCCTTACTTTTATTTAATATTCCTACTACATTTGCCTTTTAAAAAAATATACCATACCATATGTACTATTAGTGTTATTCTCCTATAAAAAAAAAAACTCTTTAATTGTTTCTATGTACTAGCAAGATAAAATTCTAAGGGTCTTGTTAGTTTTGTTTGACTTTTTAGTTTTTTAAAAGAGTTTTTAAAATTATTTTTTTTGAAAAAAAGAAAAAAAAAACTTATTTGATAAGTGTTATTTGAAAGCTGTTTTGAAGATGTGAAAATGAAAAAACTTATTTATACTTACGAAAATAACATTAATGAAAAACAAAAAACAACATTTTCTCTTTTTATTTTAAGTTTTTAAAAAACTGAAAAACAAAACTTCTTACAATTGTTTTTGTTTTTTAGTTTTGAAAAAAATAATCAATCAAAACTGTTTTCAAAAAATGTTTTAAAAAAACAATAATTAAATAAATTTTTTAGTTTCTAAATAATAAAATGTTAAAAATTATTTTATAAAACTGTTACATAGATGTTTTTTCTTTTTTTCAGCTTGAGAGGACTTGGAACCACTGTCGCAACAGTGTCAAGTTCCAAAAAGGGGACCATGACCTATAAAAACTAGAGGTACTCATTCGAATCAACCCAATAATACGGTGAATTCAAACCAACTTAAAAAAAAATCAATTGATTCGGATCTTATTTTAAAAAATGCAAATTTGATGATTTTTTATCAAATATTAAATTTCGATTAGAATTTTATATAATTTAATCATTCTATAGAACAACTTAATTATTATGTTATATTTTTAAATTTTTTATAGGTAAATGTTAGTTATTAGTTGATTAAATATTATGCATAAGTTCATCACACATCATCACCTACATATTGGTAAGATATTTTCTGTTTTGATTCAAAGTCCTTGTGATTGTACTTTTGATTACCTCCAAAATATCTCCTACCAATGAAAGTATTCTCGTGTGTGTATATATATATATATATATATATATATATATATATATATATATATATAAAAACTCGTGTTAAGTCTCTTGTTTCACTGATGTGAGATTTCGTTTTCATCCCAATAATCCTCCTTTCAAGCAAAAGACCATGGTACCCCCCATTTAAAATGGAAACTTTATTCCACGAGTATATCCTGATAGAGGTTCATAAAACTCACTCACGCTCTAGGTTCTTGCAAAGTCACTCTACTAATGAGACATGTTTCCTAACAATCCATCCTTGAATCCACCATTAGGAAGACTTTCAATAGAAGAGATTTTAAACCCAGATCCAACTACTAATCATCACAGTGGTTGAGTCGATCACCTGATCAAACTAGTAGCTTTGATACCAGTTGCTATGCATTGAGGGTTGGTAAGATATTGACTGCTTTAGGACCAAAACCCTCATGATTTTGCTTTTGGTTACCTCCCAAAAGACTTCTAGTGTATATAAATTCATGTCAACCTTTTTGTTTGACCAATAATTGTCGATTTTGATGAAAATAATATATTTTGTTAGTATTCATTTGTATGTTGGAGAAATCTTAATTATTTCTTAAGAAATGAAATATCAAATTAAATAATCATAAACAATTAAGATAGCAAGTATATAATTAAGGAACTTTTATATTGCTAATATAGTAAATACTTCTTTTCTTTCATTCATAAAACTCAGTTTGTGCGTGTAGCGCAGGGATCGACAAAAGCAAGCCTAGTAGGCCACAAAATATACATAGGTTTCTTCCAAATGATAATTAGGGACAAAGTTTTACAACTATCAAGATCTATGACTTTGCAAATTAATCATTATTTCCTCGACAATCATATTTAATTTTGACATTATCTTATTCTCATTTCAACAATATTCATTATTGGACCTTGGATCGACGCCATTGTCCAAAATGCATAGCATCGAAGTAAAATAAATAGTAGAACATTTGGAATTTGGAAATTGACCCTAATTACCTGTTTTCATTTTATGCATATCCCTTTCTCTGTGATCTTTAATTAAATAATAAAGCCTAAATAAAAAATACTAACAATAAAGAAAAAAAGCCTTTTTTACCAGAACAATAAAGAAAATATTATTCTTTTAATAATGCGTTAATTATTTTTAATAAAAAAGATTATTTTTAATTAGAAAGCTACACAATAATAATGAAACACATACACATAAAGAAAGTAAGACTACAAGAGGAATGATATATTTACACTAAGATTAGTTGCTTATTTGTAATCATTAGATTTAAAAAATTATGGTTAAAGTTATTAATAAATCTCTTTTCCTTACTCTTTGAATAATTGAATTTTCTCATCTATATATATATGCATATATAATTGAAATGATTATTTATTAGTATATAACCACCGTTAAACATAACAAGTAGTTGATATATAGTCTCATAAGTAAAGTTTCACACCAATATCATAAAAAAAATGTTAAGCAACAAAATTACTTTTGTTGGCCATTTGAATACTATACACATTAATAATAATAAAAAAAATTTATATGAATTGTGTATGTCTATATTTATCTAAAAAACATATAACTATATTAATAGTTTAATTTTTGGTCGGTAAAGATTATACTTTATACTTTTTAATAAAGAAAATAATGTTTTGGGCTGCACACTTATTTTTTTTACATATTCATACTTTAATTAATTTTCTTTTTTACTTATCTTTTAATACTAAGTTCTACAAACTGCTATTAATTAAGATATATAAGATTATATTGTGTTTGATGGCTGGGATGGGTGAATTAATTATTAAGAAGAAGGGAGGGGAAAGGTTGAGTTGGAGTCCTCCCACAAAACTAATATAAACCTACTAAATAATAATTGTGGATAAAAGACTATCAATTTTGTTTCATTAGTATATATAATAATAAAGAGATCATAATCATAACACTTCAGTATTTAATTATCTTAGTGAATTATATTTTTGTTTTAGAATTGACACTGACCAAAACGTTAGTTTTATTTATCAAAATGCTTTCTTATGTTTGGGAAATTTTCTATTTTAGTTTTTTTCTAAAAAAAAAAAACACATAGGTTCAATCCATGTTTGCTACCTAAACCGAAAGTGAACAAAACATTGCACTTCTCCAGAAAATTCAAATATGTCACGTGATCAAGTTAATAGCTTTCGTAATTTTCAATTTGCCTAATATAATTACCAAATCAAGCCTATGTATCTCTTGCTGCTTAATATTTCGTTGTCAATTTTGTGTGTGTAATGGCTAATTTGGAATTTGATGCAGATTTATAGCTTTTCTTACTGTGCATTAATTTCTAGTAATAGTAAACTGTACTTACACTTTGTCTTCTCTGCATATACATAAATTATTCTTGAAAATATGCATTCAGAGCTGAAGGACAAATTTATAATTTATTTAATTTATCAAGTTAATGACAATGATTATTATGTTAGAAGAATGGCATGAATAGTGAAATTTCCTGGCATACACGTTCTGTTTAATTGGTAAAGAAATAATGGCTATGTTGAAAAAAAAAAAAAAGTAGAGTTTTACATTTATGTAATTACACTCTTTTATTTATATAATTTTTAAAATATTAATTAATAAAATTAATAAATTTATTATATAAAAATAATATTAATTAATAAAATTAATACACTTACTATATATAAAATATTGTAATTAAATATTAGTTTAAGTAACATGAATATGAATGGAAATAAACTTTAGGTGTTTACGCCTCTTTTTTCCGGTATTGTGTAAACTAGTGTAATGAGTATTTTTCTGTTAAAAGTAAGGTGTGAAATGTGTTGTATTATCCATTATATATTAGATAGATATTTTGGTATTTAGAAAAGATAGATAGAAAATATGTCCAGGCAAAAGTATTCGAAAAAATATATGAAATAAAATTATATGGAATTTTAAGAAAAGAAATTGTCATAAATTTAGTGATAGTAATGCTGAGGTCAGGTGTATAACTTCAACGTGAATATTTTTGTAAGGATTATTTACCTCCCAAATTTTAGATATTGTGAATCTGTGATACTGTAATTTTATCTTAAAAATTTGTTGGTGAATTGATGTTCTTAAGGGTGTGAACGAAAAAATTAATAGAAAAGTTAGTTAAAAGATAAAAACTAGTTGAAAACTGAAAAAGTAATTGTAAGTGTTTACTGAAATTGATCAATTAATTAATTGAAAATTGTAAAATGATAAATAACGACATCATTAGATTAACAACGATGTAATGTCCATTTTTCAAAATATCTATCTACTCCCCAATTTTCTCATATAGGAATTTTGACATTAGATCAACTTTATAACTTTAAAAAGAAAACTACTTTAAACATTTATATCCATCATAGATAGTTTTCTTAGTATCTAAGATAAATGAGAATAAGATCTTTTGATGTCTACATGTTGTGAACATTTTATAACTTTTCTCACTCTCACAAATATAAATTCTTTCATGTTAATAAATGTACATTTTTACAAGTTTTACTTTACTACAAATAATCTTTCTTAAACACAGACACGACAATGATACCATGTTTTAATAATATAAATTTTTACATATTTAAATTATAAATTAATATAATTATATATTTAAATTATAATTTTTTATAATTATATATTTAAATAATAAATTACTATAATGAAATTAATAAAGAAGAAAAAAATAAATGAAGGAGAAGTAGTATCATATGAAAAAGGAGAATTAATGAGGGATAATATATTAATTAATGAAGAATAAAGTTGTAAAAAAAATTAACTAACACTTAAAAATAAAAAATCTTTTAAAAAAATTACTTAAAATAATTTTTTTAAAAAAACTAATAATTTCTAATTTTTTACTATCCAAGTAAGCAAACTAAGTATTTGAATGTTGATGAACCAACTTATTAATGGACTAAGAGACAGTACCACAGTCAATAGAGGTAATTAATTATTGTCAGGTCAATTCGCACGTGTAAGTCAGCATCCAAAATACTTAAGCGGTTTTTTTTTTTTATATAATATTTGAGTCACTGGTTATAGTAAAGCGGTTTTTTACAAGTCACCAATAGGAAAATAACAAGGACCTTCCCGTTTTGCTCTCTTGGTTTTCGGAATCACAAAAGAACTTTTGTTCTCTCCAGCATTCTACTTGTGTTTAGATTGGTTTACGACGGTGACAAATGGTGTCAATTTGTTTTTTTACATAAAAAACGTTATTTGATTTTTTTTAACAAGTGTCAGATTTTATTTTTAATCAAATAGAAAAAATATTTAAATTTTTTTAGATAAACACCTTAAGAAAAAATAAAATTACTCATTTTATTAAAAAACTATTTTTTAAACAAACAAACCATATATAATCAATTACATTTTCATTGTGAAGGTAAAATAAAAAAAAACTATTGTCACCTTTTCATAGTATTAACATAATTTTGTGAATTTAAAATTTACTATTTTGTGATATTTACACATCAAGATTCAAGAGAGACGGATTAAAAAAATACTAAAGAAAATGCGGAATCTTTTAGAAAAAAAAATTGTATTTATTTAAATGTAAACGGTTATTTTCTTGGTACAAATTTTGAACGGTTGATTTTTAAAATATAAAATATTTGTTTGTCTTTTTTCTTATTCGCATATCGAAAAGTGATTATTTAACATTTTGAAAATGAAAATTTAATTTTTACAATAATTATGCTTTTTTTCTTCTGCTTTCATTTTTAATTATTTTTTTTCTAAAATTACTAAATAACAAGTAACATGTTGATGAGAAATAGAATTATATTGGTGAACATATACTAGAAAGACACGCTAATAATTTCCAAAGTGATGCTAGGATACGGGCCAGAGGTGGGCCCAAATGAAAAGTTAATATAAATCACGTAGAGATGGGAAGGGGACAACGATGTGTTGGAGATCGTATACATGATACATGTGCGCGTTTGGATCCACTAGAAGCATGTTTGGAAAAATTATACAGATTCTAAAATTAAGTTTGGAAATGAAGAACGTGATTTTTAAAGAAGAAAATAAATCTAAAATTGATTTATTATCCAAAGAAGACTTGGTTAAACATTTACTTTTACATTTAATTGATTTTATATTAATTTTACTGTAAATTAAATTTTGAAGTCATTATAAAATTATTTTTGTGATTATCACTAAAGTTTTTAAATATCAATTACCAGTTTGGAATTGATTGTTGATTAAAATTAAATTAAAAAAATTTATTCATTAGCATAATAGACTGAAGAAAATACAAATTGCAGTTATTTGCTTTGTTTGGATGTTGAATGGAATATATCCCTCTTGTATATGTTAGTTTAGAATTGAAAAAGAGTCAAAAGGTAGGGTCCAACAGAATCATCGGAGACTTTCATTCCCCAATATATTCTCTCTCACGCATAAGATAGCTTTGAGAAGGAACGTACACACACATGACACTACACATCAAAATATTCTCAAGAGGCATATCCATCTACTAAAATTTTAATTTCTATAATAGAAAATAATATGAAAGCTCTTATCATTAATTTAAGCTTAAAAATAATTGAACAAAATTAAAGATCAATTGGACTTATATGAGCTGACAATGAGTAGTTCACTATATATGGTACCAGACATTTCTTATTTAATTTATACATGTTAATCAAACGACGTTAACTAATATAAAAAATAATGACATTGGCATATTTTAATAATGTTTTTTCTTTCTGTACAATGAAATTTGAATCTAGAGTTTCACGCAGTACATTTACTTATTTAGTATATAGGTTTGGAAAACATCAAACAGTTCCATTTAAGTTATTTTTAACATTAAATTTTTAGAAAATTGTTTTGGAATAATCTAAATTCATGGATTTGATGCAAAGTAGTCATATTTTGTAGCAACTTTTAAGTGAAAAAAAAAAGGTGCTTCTCTTTAAAAGGTTTGTTACATATTCAAATTTTAATAACTTGATTAAGTCGTTATTGCTTATTCAACCTAAATTACTTTTAATTTAGACCCTACGATATAGCCATGATTATTTTAATAATTTCTTTTAACTATTTTTATATTATTAGAGTGATTTTTGTTACATAAATGAAATTAATCATTTTAAAATTATTTTAATAAATTGATCTAAATAAAAATTGTCTAATTATAATAAACTATACATATAATTAATTATTAAAATATTTAATTTTTACCGTTATTCCAAGGTTAAACTCCACTACCACTATATGTAGAAATTAATCCTTAGGGGTTGTTTTAACTTAAAAAAAATCTCAAGTTTGGGTCCTTTATATACAAATATTTGGAAAAAGAGTCTTTCATTCATGATCTTACTTACCTCCTAAAGTAGAGACATATAATTTAAGAAGAAAAAGTTAATCTCCACTACTGCTAACATTACATTGAAAAATATTTTGAGGCTAAATTAAAATTTCAACCAAACTTCATTCACAAACTAGAATTTCAGGTTAATATTAATTTAAAGAAGCTAATATAAGCACATAATAAAGCAATTATTAAGCAATGAATAATTTAATCCATTATTTATTTATGCGTGCACACACTCTGAGTATTATGTTAATGATTGTGCTTATCAATCTTTTTTACTCTAAGTTTCACACGACCTCCGGGAATCTAGCTTTTGATCAGTTTTAAAAAGAAAATCTATATAAATCGTTTCTTTCCTTGCATTCCAATAACTTATATATTTTTATAATACAACCTAAAAAGTGCTAAGAACTTGGTCCTCTTAATTATCTTTATCATGGTCTCACATAATTCCTATTCCCCCGACACATATCTTTATTCCCCCCTCTCTACTAAATCACATCACAACAATTCAGTTTTTCATCCATCTTTTTTGACTCTTATTTTCTATCGGTACTTCAATTATTGCTGTAAAGTTCTAAAATACCTTCAGTAAGGGACAAGTTGGCAGGTGGACATATATTGTTCTTCATTTCTCTCACTATTAAACACACAGTTAGCGATCATTCATGTTATCTTTCTGCCCCTTTATTTCCTTTTACATAATATTTCCATAGGCACTTTCATGTAGCAGTTATTTTACTTCTGTGGCTTCAAACAATTCATAGCAAAAAGAAGTCCTCCTTTCTTTAATTTGGACAATTGTGTTTGTCATACATTTCTTTCTTTCAACATCATTAGTGCCTCATATGAGGGGACCAATATTAATACCGGGCTACTTTCATTTCTATTTTGTTCATGTTCCTCAGACCCTGTTTCACTCTGTATAATCTGCGTGACAGAGAAAGTCAATCTCTTGTACAATCAACATGTGTGCCTTCATTCACTCAACAGTAGCTTTCCATCAGTACCTTCTTCATAAATGAGAAAACATACCGTCCCTGTAGCATTGAGAAATATTAGTAACATCATATTGATAGTACTTTTAAAGTTACTGTGAGAGATTTAATTCTTAAGGATGTAACTAGAGTGCTTAGGATGCTCAGGGAATGACGATTACAGAGCCTATTATTTTGGATCGCTTTTTGCACCGTATCTACTTAATATAAAATTTCATTAAACTGTCATGTATATTGTATTTATTATTTGTGGTAGTCGAAAATTTGATAGATATAATGTTAAAAATAATTTATATTAGCGTGAATAAGATGGAAAAATAGACTCAGACTCTACGGATAACCGCTAAATATTTTTACATGAGATGGGTAATTATCCACAAAAATGGCTCTGAGTATAAAACAGGTCTGAACCCGCAAAAAATATGCGATTATGGGTATTATAGTATCTAACATGACCCATCCCATACCTTTCATATATATATATATATAAAATTTAATATTACATATTATAATTTTAAGAGAAAAAATATTACTAAATATTATTTGTATTATACTTTATGATAAATAATATAATTATAGAAGAGTTTAACACTTATATACCGTTAGTATAAAAGAATTTTACACTAACATTCAATTATAATATTTAATTTATATGACTTTTAAAACATTAACGGATAAAGTTAACAAACTTACCACATATAAAAGATTGTAATTAAATGTTAGTATAAAATATTTTACACTGACTATGCATAAGTGTTTTTCTAATTATGAATAAAAAGAGACATATAATATGTTTTACACAAATTTACTAAGATAAAAATACAATCTTCACTAAAATTGAGTTATTTATAAAACAACTTTCCATAAACCTACAACATTATTTCATGTTAGGGTAAAAAAACACATAGGTTTACTCGTAATCATATAAAACTTTAGGTAGTATCTTATAATTTATTATGTGTTTAATATTATAATGATTTTTTATATTATGTGTATTTATGCGTAAAAATTATTAATTTATCGTCTCTATACATAAGTAAAGTGCAGGTCGTAGGTACTGACAAGTACTGATACATTTTTTTTTTAATGCAGGTATGTGAATGAGTATTTATTTAAAGTAATATTAAACTGAACTTGTAATTATTACATTGAAAGAAATAGATATTAATTAATATAAAAAATTATAAAATAACTCAAATGACTAATAAAATAAAAAGAAGAGAGTAATTAAGTAAAACCAAAGTCATATTTTTGTATATTTATTGAAAACACCTCATCAAACCAAAACTGTTGTATTAATCAAAATAAATAGACAATAGTTTTTGACTTATTGATTTTTTTTATAAGCGTTTTTGACTTATTGATGATATTTAAAATTCACCATTGAAGCTGAAGTGGAAGTTATTTTCATATCGGTTATACTTAGTGAATTTTATATTAGTAAAAAATATTCTATATCTAATTCATAATATCAAAATCAACTTAATATATTTTTTTAACGTATACTAAAATATATATTTTTTATCACCTTTTTTATGAATGTTTAATTTTCATAAAATTTGACATAAATGGTTAAAGATGGAGAATTTGACTAAATTTTTTATATCTTATGTAATTATGAGAAGTGGGAGAATATTCCTTTTCTAACACACACATTATTAATTAAAATGTATTAAAAACTTTAAATTTATGAAAGAGAAACACTAAGTGAGGGGTTGTGAGATTCATAAATATTTATACTTTCAATACATTTCAATCAATTGTGGAGTGTGTCACTAGGATTTCTTACACACATATATTGATATATAGGAGTGAGTTCTGTATAGTTGAAGGATAGAAAATTAATCAACTTACCATTAATAACTTCATTAAATGTAATTGAATCAAATATGCAAAATTTCAGATAAATTGAAATTATATTTGTGTAACAAGTATTATATCACCCAATAACATTTAATTGAATAATTTTAACTCAAAACCCTTGGTTGAGTGTTATACAACTCAATTACTTTCAATTGAATAATTTTGTCTTAAACTCCTCCATTGGATTAAAACTAAAAGTTACATATACAAAATTTTATATTAATTTAAAATTGTTCACTACCCCATTAGTATTGGAGATCAAAATCCTTAATACATGCTTCTCATGATATACTAAAATATAAATAACTTAATTAATTACCTTTTTATTGGTTTTCAATTTTTATAAAATTTTATAACTATGATATATATATATATATATATATGAAATAAACTTTCAATCTGATGATAGGTTATGAGATAAAATTATTCAATTGAAAATGATTGAGTGGTGTAGCACTTTATGAATGTCACACTAATATATAATCTCTTAAATACTAATTTCTCTAGTTTTGAAAATCACAAGATTTCTCGTCTTCCAAACTACCATATTCGTGAGACCAAAAAAATAGCCATACTTATTTGTGAAGCCAGTTACTAATCCCATAAAATAGTAATAGTGAAATTTGACGTCTCGAGGAAGTGTCCTCTAAACCCCACCAGTAGTACAGTTCTTGCCAATTCCCAGTAGGAAGTTGCACATATTACAAATAAGTGTGCATTTGACTCCAAGATGAGTCACATGGTCTACAAATGTTTTCCTCACTCGTAGGATGTTTCATTTAAATAAGTTGCTCCCTGTTTGCACTCTATATAAACTTTGTCACCAAGCCAAAATTTGAACTGGAAAGTACTCATTTTACCTATATTTGTTTGTTGAAAACGTTAATTTTCTTTTTCTATAAATAAATACCTGTAAACTAAAGATATATATAAATTCAACATATCTAGAGTCTATACCCATCCTTCTTGGATTCTGTTAAATACAACATAAGTTCCACTATCCGTTCAATATCCTTTGCAAGTTCATCTCTGTCTTATACATGGGTGCATTAACGAAAAACAAAATCAAAACGGAATATATCTTCAATGTATTTGCATATTTTAGGGTCCAAAATTTTCCTTACACTGTTCTACATGATGAGTTTGATGTCCAAGACATTCAAATTCAAGATATAATCGTGACCTTGTTCTATATAAGTATAATCTTATGAATGCAACACATGAAGCAGACAGCATGGGCATTTTGTAATGGGTGATGCTCTATTGTCATTTGGAGGTATGGGTCTCTTCCATGCATATGTAATGTAGTGGCTATCATCAATTAAGGTTTCTCAGTTATGGCCACTAGGAGTTGAGACCCTCCATAATGTAATCCCCTCTAAGAGAAGGAAATATGTTCAAGCTAAGGTCGCAAACTTGGATTTGTATATCTAGTATTATAATCGGGAATATGAAGTTATTAACGTCATGACTATCAAATTATATATATAACTTCTGTGGGTAAACTTCTATCCAACTATCCACATATTGTTTTAAAAAGACAAACATTTACTTTTTTACTTCATTATTTCGTACATACGTAACAGGAAAGTCACGCAACAAAAAAAGGCGACACATTGTTGTAAATTTTAAATCTGATTTCCGGTTAATTGGGTTTTAATTTTTTTTTCATGTGATTGATTTTAACTTTTGTGTGAATATGGCTGAAGTTAATTAGCGTCGGTGTCAAAACATAGATGTAAAAAACTATGTTAAAATATATTTTTAATTTTTATGGTTTAATTATATTCATTTCACCCATGTTTTAGAATAATTTTGATATCTGACATATATATAAACTGTTGAAAATATTTTATGTTAATTATATTTAAAGTTGATCTAAAAAGTATTTTTTTACGTCAATTTTAAATACAACTCCTACCATAGGTTAACTTGACCTATTTAAGGTCGTTTTCAATTTTTAATTTCAATATATTGTTGATAAATTTTAAAACTAAAATTATATCTCCTTAATGACTAGTGATCAATTGCAGTGAATAATAATCGAGGACCAACAATTGGCAATTAATAATTGATGATTGGTGACTAATCACCGCAGATGGTAATCATTGACTAGTGTTTAGAGATAGTAGTTACTGACTAATAGTCTGAGGTAAAAATTGATAACTAGTAATTAATAACCGGTAATCAGAGGGGGACATTTAATGATTGATACCGATGAATGAGAGTAGCAATCGTTAGTGATTGACAATTAGTAATTAATAATAAGAGGTGAGTGACATACTCAAAGGAGGCTATTAATCAATAGTCAAAGGTGGTGGTTGATGACCTGTGACCGACAACAATGATAGATAGTCAAAGTAGTGAT
Organism: Psophocarpus tetragonolobus; assembly: GCA_037954015.1. Classification (NCBI taxonomy): domain Eukaryota; kingdom Viridiplantae; phylum Streptophyta; class Magnoliopsida; order Fabales; family Fabaceae; genus Psophocarpus; species Psophocarpus tetragonolobus. Next base: position 36,838,913 of record CM075695.1, read on the forward strand.
TGGTGACTGTGACTGATGATTAACAATTGGTAACTGAAGGTGACTTTCAGTGATGGATGGTCAAAGATGACAACTAATGACCAACATTCAGAGGTGAAGATCAATAATTGATGGTTGAAAGTAGTAATCAATAACCTGACAATCATATATGTGGGTGAATGACTAATGATTGAAAGTAGCAACAAAGGATTGATGTTGTAGGTGGTGGTGGGTGATGGTGAGTAACAACAAATGAGCTTGAGTAAAATAAACATTTATCTCAAAACTAAATTTTATTATTTTTAAAATATAGTATAAATCGTTTTAAAATAACTAAAAAATTAAATCATAATAATTTTTACTAAACACGTTTCAAAATATAAAATTAGAAACTAAAAACTATTTCAAACAATATTGTTTTATATACATAATGGGTTGACTAGTAATGGTAGGTGCACTAAATATGCACGAGGATTTAATTTTAATTTTCAATGCTACTATGGTAAATCCAAATATAAATATATATATATATATATATATATATATATATATATATATATATATAATATCAATTAATTCTTTTTGTGTTTAACAAAAAGTAAAATAATCATTAAAAATGTCTCCTAATAGTGTATTTTTATCCTTACCCTAGAGTGCATATGTTGTTTCATGTGAACATGTGAGCATGACTCTTTTAAATAGCTTTTTAATTATAAATTTATGTAATTTATCCATCTTAAAATAAATATCAAGAGATTAAAAGTAATGATTTACAATTTTAGAAATAAAAATTAAAAATTCATAAAAATTAAAATTGAATATTTTAGAGGAATAAAGTAATAGCTATTTCAAAATTTCAAGACAGAAATAAAAAAATATGTTTTAGGGCCAAAAGGAAGAATTATTTCATTTCACAAAGGCAAAATTACATTTAATCTAATTAATTTTAATATTCAATTAAATGGTTGCAATATATGTCTAAATTAATTTCAACCACATGTTTGTAGGCATTAGAATCTATGTTTTTCTAGAAAAAAATGTGAACATTAATGTGTAGCCTACTCGAAAATAACTAAATAGTTAAAGGAGTTTATTTTTCCGGATAATAATTTAAGGAGAAAGAATAGTGTTTTGTCTAAATAAGAAAAACTTTTGAACTAAAAAATTAAATGAAAAAATTTTAGATTTATCCTAACTCCAATAAATGAGTAGCGTTGAAATGGAGCTGTTGAAGAAACTAGTAAGTAAACAATAATAAATGAAATAATTATATAAGAATAAATGTATATCTAGTGTTATTGTTATTTTGAAGAGGTGGGGGCGTTGTTTCATTTCGTGGGGACCCCGACGATGAATGGTTAGTGATTGAAGAGAGGAATGAACATTATTTGCAATTTGCATGGTACAGTGTCTGTACCAAATATTAAGTATGATAATACACGCTATTCCATATTCTCTACCATTCATTCTTGTCAATCTGACAACCAATAAATGTGATCATGTGGGTGAGAAAAATCTCCACTCAATTCTGCAATAATGACAAATGGGGAATTTCCAAAAGGTTGTATTTTGTTGTCCACCTAGTCTTTCCAACACCTCAATGCCCACTTTTTCTAACCATTTTTCTTTCCCCTTTTCTCATTAACTTTTAAGTGTAAGCTTATAACTAGTGGCCACATAAAATGCTGAGAAATAATACGAATATACACCTTCCCTTTTTTTAATATATTTTTTATTATTATGGGTGAAAATTTATGGAAAATACAACTTTATATAAGATTTCACTTATTATTAAACTGTTTATGATTCTCATTTAAAAAATACTAGAGTGTATTAAGAGACAAAAATAATGTTAGAGTAACTTTTCTATACGTTAGGATAAAAAGATATTAGAGTAACTTTTATATTATTTTTTGTATTGTTTAATGTTCATTAGATAATAAGTTAGATTAATTTATAGGATTAACGAAGTGGTTTAAAATTACATTCATATGTGAAAAACTATTTATTTAGTGGAAGAAGAGTTTCTGTTTAATTATTTTTGTATGCAAAATTCTCTTATACCAACAATCATGCACATGAATCATGATTCATTTTTAATTCAATAACTCGAGAAAAAATTATATCTTTCACCTACCTAGGACAAAAAAGAATACATTTAGACAAAAAAAATCTATAACTTAAATATTTAGTCTATGCTCATTTGGTATGTACAAACATATGTACCTTAATCGTGATAATATCTTATCGTATATATTATAGAGTTTTAAAAAAGTAGTTTAAATTTTAATAAGTTACACCCACAATATATACATGTTTTTTAGAAGACATATATACATGCTACTCCAACAACAATTAGAGTGTATATTATCATATTATAAAGACAACTAAACCTTACATTTTAATATGTAATTATATATATATATATATATATATATATATATATATAAATTTAAATTGGGGCCGTTGAATTTACCATATTTCCTACTTTTATTTTTTTACATGTCTTTCTTTTTGTCCTTTTATTTTTTTCTTTCTTAATTTTTATTTTATCTTATTTTTTAAATTTTTTTATATATTAAATTTTTATTATTTTATACTATATACTTTTATATTTTTATTTTCAATTTTCATTCTTAATTATTTTTTATATTGTAATTATTATCTTATAGTTTTAATATTTCAATATTTTTAGTATTTTATATTTAATATGATAAAATTAATTTCTTATTTATTTTTATGTTATTTTAAAATTAAATACTTGGAGTGAGATTTTTTCACCCACAGTGGTTGTACAAAAGTTGAACAGGATAGCTTCTAGTGGAGGATACGTATAATAAAACCAAAAGCTTTATATAAAAATTTATATTAATTTATTAAATAAATATTCAAGTTACTATAAAATTATTTGATCATTTTTTAAATTTCAATATGTTTAATTAATTGATAAAAAAATTCATTTTTTATATTAAAATAAATTTATTTTAAGTAATATTTGTTTCAATATTTCGTATTTAATTAAATTAATTTTATATTTTAAATCATTAAAAATGTTTATAAACTATAATATTATAAATTTAATAATTTTATAAATAGCATAAACAGTCGAGTAATGATATAATTTCATATTTTAAAATTAAAAAATATAAATTTAACAAAAAAATAAATTATTTTAAAATTTTATACTTAATAAATTTTTCTAACAAATTTATAAGTATTTTAAAATGAAAATAGGAATATAGAGATTCTAAATATGTATTTTTCTTCATTATTCTTAGTTTTTCTACTATTTTGGAAAATTTGATCAGGTATATTTCTTAATAAAAATATGTAATTTTATAAATAAATTTAATTCATGCTAATGCATGAAAATTTATATATCCACTAAATAAGAGTTAAATACTACTGTCAATTTAATGGACAAGTTTAATATATTATACTAAGTTGAACTAAAATTTCATCTATTACCCGTTGTTTAAATGATGATTTTTTAATCACTTTGTATTCTATTTATTATATATTATTTAGTTTTGAAAATTATAGATTGTAATACGTTAAATTTAAACTCCACATATGACTAATATCTTTTTTATGATATCAAGTTTTTTAAAACTATTTATTTATTGTTTTTTATTTATAAAATAATATTTTAATAAAATTTCATAGTAATAATAGCACAATCACAATCATTCGAGTAACCCATGTGTAGAAAGAAGCACTTTTCTAGTTATATAAAGAGAAGGATAACATTTGAAATAATTTAATTGCAGTGTAATTACTTTAAAAAACCATATGATTATATGTTTCATTGAATTTATTATTTTTAGTGATCAATTAATATTTTTTCAACCATTTATTTTTATAATAAGTAAAAGGTTTCATTCACAACATATAAAGTAAAGTACTATGAATGCGTGGATCAACTCACATAGAGTATTTTAATTTAATTAGTTGTGTCTTTCCTAGTCAAAGAAATGTAACTATATTAAACATTTTAAGAGTTTATCATTTATAGTTAACTATATAATTTATGAATAGGGACACTTATAAATCTAAATTGACCTAATGTAAATCAAAACAAACTTTTAACAATATTTTTAAAATTAAACTTGTCATTTAACAATCTTAAATTTTAAATTAAGTTTCGATTATTCAATTGGGATTTTTTAATAAGAGAAAATATATATTTAGCACTAGTTCGATCCGTCTAAGTCACAAATATGACTGGAGGCTAAAAAATTACAAGTCCAACACACATAAGAATAAATAGTCTATTATAGAACTCATCCTCCATCCATCTCCACAGACATCACCATATGTAAGTCCATCAAACAAATACATACATCACATAAGCTACATCGACATAAAATAAAGACTCCCTAGTTAGGTACAGAGCGCTAATAAAAAAATGATATGTCCTTTTCTTTTTAACTGATAACCAATTGAGAAAACCATTAAAAAAAACATTCAAGAAGCATTACAAAACCATTTAATCCAAAACCAAGACATTTGTATAAATGATTGTCATACTTCTTCTCCATTAAATGACTCACCCTTAAACATTTAACATTCCTAGCCAACTAGATTTTCTACATTGTTGCTAACCAAATTACACTAAGAATATCACGTAATAATTTCCTTTATAACTTGTCAGACCCAAATATTGTCAAAAACTAAATTGACAATATGAAGGCAGGATAGACATATAACATAATTTAGCCATCTGTGACAACTCATCCATATTTGTTAGTTAGACTTACAAGAAAATAAAAATGATTTACTGATTTAGGATGCATGCAACAAACAAGCAACCAACACCAGAAGAGAGAAAAATATTACGCTTAGCCAATTTCACCTTTAAAGGAATCTTATTATGCGTTACCTTCAAAGAAAATGCTACCACCTTGGATGACACACTTGATTTCCATAGCTTTTTAAAGAATAAAGAACTATTATTTTAAGTGTCCCTATAATTGATAGTTAAACTTCCTTTACAGAATACTGAATAATTTTACCATCATAATCTTTCAATCCCTATCCATCCTTCACGTCTCTCCTCACATGAACGCCATCTAGTGCCGTCTCCAACTCCTTCACCCAATCTACTTTCCAACTAAATAAAACTCTTCTCCAACTAACCCTCAATATCAGAGATAAAAGTCTCTATTTGAGTTGAAAGATAGAATAATATAAGTAATAAAGACTTTAGTTTTATAATAATAATAATAATAATAATAATAGAGTTTAATTGGTATACACTATCATTTTTACAATGACAGTCAATCATGACTTTTAATTTATGAGACTTTTAAAGTAGTAACTAGTAAAGTCAATAAATTTACCATGAAGAGTCATAATTGACTACCGGGATAAAAATATTTACATTAACCGTGTATATGTTATAAAAAATAATACGTGATATAAGAAAATAATACCATAATTTTATGAAACTAAAAATTTAAAATAAAACATAACTGTGTAGGTTTTTAATTAAAGTATTTTAAAAAAATATTATGATTCATGAGCTGAAGTTTTAATGGGTTACGGTAATATTTACTAATTTACTAATAATAGAAAATTTACATTTATAATAGAATAAAAAATGATAAATATATAATTTAATTTTAATTTTTCTGAAAATATAAAATAATGTTGTACTAACTACTAAGTGTTCCATAAAAATAAACTAATAAGTGTTATTGCATTTATCAATTTTCTGACTTTTTTAGCCAAATTTTTGCTTGATCAGTTCTGCAATTTATTTTAGATAGACACATGTTCAACGCTTTTCGGCTGAATCGATCGGTGAAATTCGATTTTTATAAAATAGAGTTTTAATGTTGGATAAAACCCACCCATTCATGTGACTTAATTTTTATTTTAATTTAGTATTTATATATGTTATAAAAAAATAAAAAATGAAAAAATATATTTATATTACTAGTTGACCACTTGAGCCCTAGGTCCTGTATGGTCTAGTTTTTAGCTTAAAAATAGTTGTTAGGTTAAAGTAAAAAAGAAAAAAAATTTCATTGTTAAATTCATTTTTAGTTTAAAAACTATTTTAATTCAAAATTTTTTAAATAAATTATTATTTTTTACTACCTAATAAAAATATATTTATAAAATAAAAAAAATTTAAATTATGAATAAGCTTCTTAAAAATTTATGCATAAATATTGTTTGATCCAATTTCTCCTTAAAAAAAAACTAAAAATAAATTCGATTAAACATAGTATTAGTTTTCCTCTCACACTTTCCTTTTCTATCTTCAATTTTTATATTATTATGCACAATAAAACATTGGTAAATAGTGTGGAGAAATTTTAAAGTAAAAATGTATCAACATTAAATGTTATATATATATATATATATTAATATTACTATATTTTTATTTTTATTTATCAATTAGTGGTTTTAAAACATTGGTAAATAGTGTGGAGAAACTTAATGGTACATCTGTCGTGCATGATAATATATATAAATTCCAAACATTAATTCTTTAAAATTGTAAAGTAAATTTTAATTGATTGAACCTATATATCCAATTCATTATTGATATATATCAGTTTGATTTTGTTTATTTTTTTTTAAATTAGGCTTAATTTTCTTTTCAATTCTTACAAAATAGGCGTCCTTTAGTTTTGATGCTTAACATACTTGTTTTTTTAGTTTTGGTGCTATTAAGTTTAATGGTCTTTGTCTTCTATGAAGCTATTAAGTTTAATGGTAATGACATGCGTGTATCATGTTACATGTTATCAAAATATACCATGTTATCATGACATCATTAGAATTAAAGTAAAAAAAATAAAATTAAAGATACTGAAAAAAGTGTGATATTTGTAGGACTAAAAAATAACTTACATAGAAACTAAAAAAAAAAGTGATATATATATAAAATTAAACATAATAATTATAAGAACTAAAAGCAAAGTGACATATTTACAATGACTAAAAATTTAAAAAATGTAAAAAGATGTTGAAGTATTAAACTAAAGTTAATTGATATTACGACAATTGGATTTGAAAATTTGCATTCAATACTTAGCCTCCTTTTCTTGCTCGAACTTCGTCATGTACCATCATAGTTTTGCATAATAGTCCGAGAAACAATGCAATGAACATTGGATGCAATTGGAAGGAGCCTATCAAGTTAAATTGTCATAGTATTAATGAATTTAGTTTAATGTTTAATATATATATATATATATATATATATTTACAAATATGAGACATTTTTCCTTTAGTCTTTTGTGTATTTTTTATTTTCAATCCTGGCAAATACGTTAGTTTTTGTAATTTTTTTATTTAGTCCACAAAAATGTCATTTTTTGTTTTAGTCCAATAAATAAGTTACTTTTTCTTTCTAATTTTTATAAATTTACTACTTTTCTATTTTAGTTCTATAAATATGTTACTTTTTTTTTTATTTTAGTCCTTACTATAATGATCATAAGTTGAAATTTTAGTAATTGCATTCCACAACATTGCCCTTTCACAATAATAAAAATCTTCGAGTTATATATCTTTTTAGGGTGTCTATCCACTTTTAGAATTGACCATTATCCTCATAAATCAACATTAGATTTTCAGTGTCTTTTGTTCTCACTAACACTTTTTCAAAAATTTCTTAAAAGATCATTTATACTTAAATTGTTTCAACTTAAACATGATTAAATATGTTGTTCTTAAATGATGAGCTACTAAAAAGTTGATTATCTTGTTAGTGCATGCACTAATAATTCTATAAAGTCATCTTTAACTGCACTTGATCTTATACTTATATAGCTTTTAGATCTTCTCATTCCCAAATTTATTCAATTAATTCATGTAGCCTTCCCGCTAGATGCCCGCATGAGTCACTCCTTGGTCATGTTGTCTCTCTCATATGATAATTTTTCTCACCCTTATAAGTGTCCAAGATGTTACCTACATGTCCACCAACTTTCACTTAGTTTGTCATCGAGAAATTATATATTGGAGAGAAGACTTTTTTTAATACCATTTGTAATGTTTAGAGAATTGAAACCGTAATAGCTAAGCTTTATGAATCTTCACTCACGTTTCTCATTGTTTAGAATTTTCTACTAGTAAGAACCTTCAATAGGAACCAAAACAAAAAAGAAAAAAGATTAGGGACCAAACTGAAAATAACCATTTTTTATAAGACCAAGAAATTGACCAAAAATTTATATAAATTTACCCCAACTCAACCCAAACCATTGATAATGAGCATCTCATTTTAATTTGTTAAGAGATACTAGAGTCAAAATCATTCTATTAATAAAAAATTATGTCTACATCTTTGAATATTCTAGAGATATTTGAAGCAGAAGATCAATTGATCCTCGAGCCTTTAGTCATGGCATAAATTTAACAGTTTAAGTGGTCATGAATTATGATCAAATTTGAAAAACTAATTTTTGTGCAATTACACCTTTTAAATGCTATTTTTTTTTCTGGATTGGAATAAAAGTTAAAAAAAATATTTAACTAAAATATAAGTAAATTTAATTGTTTTATTCTTATTTAGAGATATTATATTGAAAAAAAAATTAATTATTTGAAAATTTATTTTTAATCATTTCTTATTTATTGAGATTATCAAAATTAAATGATTTTTTAATTAATTAGTATGAATTAATTTTTTGTTATACTTTATTTTAGTTGGGAGAAAGTGCAATGGCATTGGTTGTTAGTATTGCACTCAATGTATTGTACGTGAAATTTATTTGAGTGAAAAAGTTAATTAACCGAAATATAGGCAAAAATATTTCAGCATTTGAATATCACATTGAATGTGTCGGCTGCTTTTCATCAACAGATTAATTTGGTATGTGTTTTTCCATTGGCTAATTCCTTAAGCAAAGTTGTATGTAATTGGTTGATTGAGCACAAGGACCTAGTTGCCGACTTTTGATGATATTTCTGACCGTTAGATCAAAGGAGCAAATAGGAGTTATCAAATCAATGGACCCTTCTAAGCGGTGCCTATTATGAGTCCCAACATATAGAGCATATGGTTCATGTACGTTAGTCTTAGGACAGTTTGACTATTACATTGAAAAACGATATCTTTCCCTGCTACATTTAATTAAAAGCTGCTTTGACAATATGAAGAATTTTAACAACGTACTATAATTTTTACAAAACTAATCTATTAAGTCTTTCCATGATGGATGTAGGAAGGAAAGGTAACATATCCCCTTCTGATGAATTTTCACATCTCACTCCTACTGAAATGTCAAGCATTGACCTTTTTAAGTTGGGAATTTTGATTTTATCTACCGGCTATACAATAGCAAATTTATGAATACATTATACTTGTTTTTTATTTTTAAGACAACCAGCAAATCTATCACAAGAAATGATAATAAAAAGATATAAATTACTAGTACAATTAAAGAATTAGAGTAGTTTAGAAGAATCTCCCGCAACAAATAGCACACTCTAAGACCACTCCACAACACCAAAAAGTATGAGTACAGTATTTTGCAAATCGAGTCCAATAGGAACGATAAACAAAGCCATAATGAAAGTTCTAAGTCATATTTGACTTTAATTTACTTAATGTACAAGACCGGATGAGAGGATTGTTTCACAAAAGATACACTTGAGACTTTATAAAGTCCTTTGAGCTACAACCAAGATCTTTGTAGGGATAGCTTTCAAACTTTTTCCCAGAGGAAAAATTTACTTTAAAAAAACCATCACATTCTTAAGAAACTAAATACCCCACAATAATGATAGTCAAATAATACTAAGGATATGAGTTACATCTTTGCCTAATAAGTTACGTGAGCTCAAAAGATTTCAAAAACTCATTTCACGGTTGACAAGCATAACAAATTTATAATCAAACCATTTAAAACAATTCATCCATAAATAATAAAAACTCACGCTTAATTTAGGTTCATTTTAATTTAATATTTGATAGCAGTAATTCGCTAATTAATTTAAGTTATTACACTAACCAATGTTTTAACCTTAAAAGTTAGGAGAAAGTTTTTAATAAAAATTATACATCCAAATTTAAGATGTTGACCGTAATTTTGCACATCTCAGTAAATTTTTTTTTTTATATCTTCTAAATCAATATTCTAACTAAAATTTTCCATTAATTTATATAATATTTAATTATAATGTCAACATGATCATTTAATTCTTAAGTCTACAAATTCCTGAATTTAGTTTCTTATTGAAAAAGATCATACATTTTTGTTTTTCTCTTGTTTTTTTTCTTGTTCTCATTTTACATCAAATCAGACTAAATTAAATTATATTTTATAGCTAGAAGCTAAAATATGATTTTTATAATGTTAAATCTAAAGTTATTTTTATAAAAAAGCTAAAGTTACGTTATTCATGCTTACAATTTCATAAATTGGATCAGGAATTTAATTCATCATTAAAGTTATAGCTAATTTATTTAAAATAATTTATTATTTTATATAATTAAAAAAATATTACTGTAATAATTTTGTTCTCGTGTTTCCTATCAAATACAAACAACATAAAAAAAATAATATAGATAAATAAATAAATGCTAGTTTTATATGATCAAATTTACCTTTTTATCTTTGACTTGAATTTGGTCATAAGTTCATTTATTATCTTTATTTGAAAACAAAATAAATAATTGCTTTACTAAATTTAAACATGTTCAATGACGACTTTTTGAATCTTCGTATACAGAATTTTAAATGATAGTATATTAAAAGCTTAAATACAAATATATAACTAATTTTTTAATTATTTTTTAAACTTTATACATTGTAATTTTGTAGTTTAAAATCGCAATATTATATCCTTAACTTTTAAAATTGTACTAATTGATATTCCTTCATCAATTGTTGACAATTATAATTATGTTCACGTCTAAAAAAATAGGTAAAGTAACATATAATTATTACTTAATAACATAGTTAAATTAATGTTTTGTGTTTACTTAATTTTTTTATTAAACAGTAATTTTGTTTTATTAAGTTGGTTACTTTTATTCTTTTATTAATTAATGATTTTTTGCATAATTTTTTAGACTTGTATAATGATCAACACATTCGGACTTAATCCTGAACTACAACCTTTCACAAAAAGAATATCAATTTATAAAATTTTTAAATTTAGAAGCACAATGTTATCTTAAACTCTGAGATACAATGTTTAAAATTAAATTTTAAAACTATTAATTTTATTTAAGTAGAAACAAACAATTCACTTCCAAGCAGTACTGCGGTCTGCGGGTGTTAATATAATATCTTAATAACCATTTATCTTGGCTATGCTAAGCTCAAACACTATTAAATAAAAAGAAAAATAAGAAGGGAGTAGTTTATTTATGAAATACCATGATTATTTATGAAATTTCTTTTCCCACTTATTAAAAAAAATAGCATGATTACTCAATCTTCCTGCAAATTCCTGGTCATGCATGGAGAAGACAGAAACTCTGATTCAAGGTCTTATGTAACTACTCCATGCTCTGTTAAAACTTATTTGCCATTATACAATAAACAATACGAATGTAAAATTATTTAACTACTTTTCTGTACATGTTGGGTAAAGACCATTAATCACCACAACGCATCAACTGAGTCAAAAAGATGACAGAGACATGTAAGAGAATGGTTGGAAGTGTGGCGGGGAAGAAAACAAGGTATGATACACGGAGTTTTGGAGATGAAAGGAAATATATTTTATTCAAAATTCAAAATTCAAAATTACTCCTACATTGTATTAATATTAATAAAAAAAATTATTACCTTTTCTCTACAGCAAAATCATTACGAATTAATATTACTTAATCATTTGATTTCTTATTTTAAAAATTACTAAACTAATTAAAATACGGTACTCATCCGTGAAGCATACAGCCTACTAGAGTAGTATGAACAAATAAAGAAAATTAATGAACTTCACTGTACCCAATTTGAGCATTTAATGAATCCCGCAAACAGTGCCTCTGAATTAGTGTTTTCCTTTGGTAACATTGGAGTTGGTGGCACTGGGACACTAACTATAAACCTTCATTAATTAACTGCTTGATTAAAAAGTGGAGACTCCAAGAGCAAGCTTAGAGCATTGTTTGTCATCTACGGTGTCAGCAATTAAAGATAGGGGTTTGTTCCCGATATAAGAGTTATGGATTGCATATTTTTTTTAGGATAAATTACCTTTTTCTTCGATTTAGCCTAGGGTTTTGGAAACCCTAACACATCTTCAACCGTGGTCAATGGCAGCTAGAGGATTTTCAATCATTCCAATAGAAAAGTGGCCATATAGTGTCAAACCTGGATTTTAAAATTTAATTCAATAATTTTGATTTTCTAATTTTTCAAACAATTAGAGATCTGTCTTATCCATTTTAAAATTTGATTTTACTAATTAATCTTGGAGTAATGGTTAGAAATAAAATTATGGAAATTGATAAAATATAATATTTAATATTATCAATATATATTTCTATCATAATTTGCAATACGAATTGCAGTTGCTATTTATTGATTTCTCTTAATCATTACATTTTAAACAATACTAGTTAAACAACTGTTTATTAATATAAATAAAATATTAAAAAATATATACAATAAAATTTATAATTATTTATTATTTTATAAGAAAGACAATAACGTGATATATTTAAAATGGGGATTTATATTTTCGAATAATTGTAAATACTTTGTTTACAGGTGCACTACGTAGATAGGAGTATTAAGTAAATTAAAAATTAAAGACATATAGGAAAAATAATACAATATTTAGATAATTAACTATTTAAAAATAATGAATATTAATTATATTTTAGTAATTAACATTACCTTCATCAACAAATCTAAATTTTAAATCCCCGTAACCATTATTTCTAATAAATTAAAAAAACACAGATATGTTAACCAGTACCATATTGTCGTGCTTAAAAAAAAGTAGAAGTAATTCTTTTTATTATGATGCATAAAGAAAAGACAAATATGCTAAGCACTTTTTAAAATTTCAACAACACACTCGTTAAAAGAAAAAACAAAATACTAAGTTCCTTCCGATAACTTTTTAATACAATATTAATTATTTTTTAATATTAAATATTATTTTTATCTAATAATTACTTTTTTTATTTCAAAAGGGGTATTGTATTTGAAAAAGTATTTATTTTAAAATAGGTATTGCATTTGGTTTTTCAATATAATATTAATTATTTTTCATTAATATCTCTAATTATGTCACTATAGTTTTTTTAATATAATATAATACTTGTCTTTATTATAATATATAATTCTAAAAAAATTGGTAGTCCATTTTATAAGATATTTCATAATTTCTATGCAACGTTTAATTTTTTACTAGTTATCGTTATTAAAATACTTTAACTATTCGTGCTCGTAGTTTATTTTAGTAAAAGAAAAATTTATAAATTAATAAAAGTGTTTAAAAATCAATAAAATCAAAATTAATTTTATTGGTTTGTATGAATTACGTCTAAATGTATTTTAATATGAACATTCACTATAACAAAATCACTCATGAGTTCTTGTGTCTCACATAGGATTAAAAAGTTCTTATAAATATGTATTCCAACAATAAAATTTATTTAAGTTTGTTGTTTATTTTTAATTATCTAACAATGAATCTATGTTTTAAATGAAAAACCTATTCAAGAAGAATATTATTTTAAATATCTATTTATTAACTTTTTTTCCTTGATTTGTGTAAAACAACCTGTATCTTGAAACAATTTCTTTCATATTATAAACATTTCATAATTTATATGTAACTCATTTTTTTTTGGAATGTATAAAATAGAAGGACACTTATCATGGGATAGAGTGTGTATGAAAAGTGTATCCATGTATAATTTTAATAAAATATCCTAAAAAAAAGAGTTGTTATGGTTGAATTAAAGTTGTAGTAAAAGTCTTGTATGCTTTCAAAAACAGAAATAAAACCAATGAAACGAAAAACTGCGTGGGTTTCTCTCACTCTTAATAAGTCAAAATTCAGCTGTTTGTGTGTGTGTGTTATGTTGTTCTTTTTATCTTATTAGTACATGGAACATAACAAAATTCCAATCCAATAGGCTCTGAGAAATATAAAATTGTGGGAAAGAAAAGTATTGTCCTATAGCTAAGCATTCCTATTTAAGCAAGAAAATGAGACACCACTGATTTATTTACTTGAGAGAATAATAAATATATTTTTATGACGAAGAAAGAGATGGTGGAATAGGAAGCGAAGAGAGTGGGGGAAAAGGAATCACACATGAGGGTGTCTTTCTCTGTCTAATAGTTTTTTATCCCCGCTGAAGGGAAATCCAAAGTGACCCTATTTTATGGTACAATTTTGTGGGTTTTGACTAAAGAGAGAGAAAAAAGAGAGATAGCGAGTGAGAGACACACCTTGTGCTCTATCTTCTTCCTTCACCTTCTTCTACTGTCATTTTCCTAGATATACTCTCGAGGAAAACAAAACTCAAATCCACCTATTTTCCTTCCCACGCCTCTCTGCATTTTCATTTTATTTTATTCCCTTTTTAAATTCCATTCCTTCTACTTCTCACACTGCTATCTTAACAACAATCTCTATCCGTCTCTCTCTTAACTTTCACCACAATCACAATCTCTTGAGCATGTTTGTTTCTGTTTGGCAAAAATTTCAAAGACTTGTGGTAGCCATGTCTTTTGCTTCTTAGCTTAATTTCTCTCCTTTTCCTCTTCTCCTTCCTCCCTTTAAGTTTTCAATAGCTCTCTCAAGGTTGGTCTTTGAGTTAGCTTTCCAGATTCTTTTCTTGAGAAAGACTTAAAAAAAAAGAAAAGAGAAGAAGGTGAAGAAAACAAAGGGATTATGTTGCACTTTTAATTGCCTTGTCTCTCCTGAGTAGTATCAAAATCTGATATCATTTTAATAAAGGAAAAAAGAAAGCTATTTCATATATATATTTTGTGAGCATCAAGCCATCCCATAAAGAAGATGACCTTGGATGGGATTTTCATTGAGCCCACCTCAACAACTGCTCCTGATCTTTCCCTTCACATAAGCCCCCCAAGCATCTCTTCTTCCTTGATTTCCAACAACAATTATGAATCTCAAGGAGGTTTCCCTTCAAGGACTGTGTCTCAAGCCCACACAGAACTCTCTCTTGGAAGGAATTTCACTTCTGGAGGACAAACACCAACACCAACACCAACACCAACACCAACATCAACACCTACACAACACAATCCTTATTATCAAATTCAAAGCCAACCCCATTTCCATCATCTTCTCCACAACAACACTAGTACCACACCAAGTGTTGTCGCAGGTACCACCACTCCCTTGAATCACATAAACTATGGTGTTTCACTGCTTGATGTACCATCATCAGAGGGCTTGAGGCCAATCAAGGGAATTCCGGTGTATCACAACCGTTCATTCCCTTTTGTTGCCATGGACCATTCTAGAGACAACAAGGAACACCATCACAAGATGTGCTTATATAATCACATGCCTTCTTATGCCTCTCTCTCTTCCTCTTGCTCCTCTCTGTGCTCCACAGCCATTCCTTCTCCTCCTTCTCCTTCACCGTCACCTTACTTTGTGGATCCCATGTCCCTCTTGAACAACGGCTCCACCGTGGCGTGTAGGGCAGCCACTGCCACAAGGTTTAATGGGTTTTCTGCCGATGCTTTCAAATCTCATTCATTGCACCAGTATGGGGTAGGCACTTCAGAAGCCTCTTCTGGGTTTATGAGATCAAGGTTTTTGCCTAAACTTCCCAACAAGAGGAGCATGAGAGCACCCAGAATGAGGTGGACAAGCACCCTCCATGCTCGATTTGTTCATGCCGTTGAACTTCTTGGTGGCCATGAAAGTAAAGATTTCTTCAATTTTCTCCCTCTTTAATTTTTCACAATTTCTTTCTTTCAATCATCGAGCTGAATGAGTTTTCTGATTCATGTGACTGACCTAATCTAATTTGAAAAAAAAATTGTTGTTATTGTTTCTCTGAACCCCTCTCATTTTTTTTTTTAACTTTTCAGTTGACTTTATTTTAATTTTTTTTACATGTCCCCTTCTGTTTCTTTTTATTTTTTATGGGTAAATGTCTTCTTCTCTTAATTTGTTTTATTATTGAATATTGAATGGAGCGAGTGTAGTTCAAGTCTTTTTTCCCCTTTTAAACTTTAGGTTTTAATTATCTAATGTGATTGGATTTGGTGAATTTTTAGGAGCTACTCCAAAATCAGTTCTTGAGCTCATGGATGTGAAGGATCTAACATTAGCTCATGTCAAAAGCCATTTGCAGGTACAGTTTTCAATCTCTTTGTGTATGTCTCTCTCTGTGTTCATGTGGGGCGGTGTTTGTCTATCCTACTGGCACGGTAACCGATGAAGAAAGCAGTGAATGTGGGAGTGGATGAATGAATTTAAAGTCTGTAGTCAGCTGAGTAGGGAGCCTTTAACGTCTGAGAAGACCAGACACAAAACAGTTTCTGCTTTGAAAGAGAGAGAACAGACAAAGGTCATCATTTTCCAATAATACACCCTTTCATTACCACCTCATCAAACATCAACCTCGTGATTAATGAGGTAACCCAGCCAGACAATCCCAGAAGCCAACATAGAGAGAGAGAATGAGAAGGGATCTATATGGGAAATCATTTTATATTCTTTGATTGTTGTAATAAAATATTTGGTTTTATTATATATTATATTATAACTATACATCTCACGCAGTCAAACACGCTAATTAATAGATTTTCTTCCAAGCATGGAAAAGCCTTTTATATAATGCCTTGTTTTTGTTTATGACTTATTCCCAGATGTATCGAACTGTGAAGACCACTGACAAACCTGCAGCATCATCAGGTAATTCGTATTGCTTAATCTTCAACCATTTTTTCTTTTTTTAGCAGCATTATATTTATCTTTTTCTTTAGCATACACCAATTAATATGTATTTCTTTTCAAATAACATAATAATGGAAATAGTGTCACACCTTGTTCTTTTTAGACCCTACAATTTTTTTACTATTACCTTTAATTTTACTGCTAACTATTCCTTTCTTCTTTCTCCTCTCGTACTTTTACACAAACCCTTTAAAAAGGGATTTCCACAGAGATATAAGATGTTGAACAAGAGTCTCACTAGTCCAAATAAATAAATAAATAAATAAATAAATTTTATATATAGCATTAAGATGCATGCATGCACATATCATATAAATGTATGCATTTAAGAAATGTTAAATATTTTGGATTTGCAGGGCATTCAGATGGGTCTGGGGAGGATGATTTGTCTCCGATGGGAAGCAACGCTGACCGCGGCGGTCTCCGGCAGTTCACAAACCACAGAGGGCGGCCGGAATGGGCGGCGCAACAAGACATGGACTACTCTTCCACCACCACTCTATGGAGTAATTCATCAAGGTACCCTCACCATTTTCATCTTTGAGGCTGTATATTATAAATTAATTTCAGTTTGATATATCTCTGTGAAGTGTGCATCCTGTTTGGACGTACATGTTTATGATTGTGCTTTATTTGCTTTTGCCTTTGCATGGTATCTGATGGATATCAATGCAATGCAAACCCACGTCCACTGGATTCTTCTTTTATGAAGAATAAAAAGGGTTCTTGTGTCAGCTTTTGCTTTGCTTGTGTTTGGTTGTTTTCTTTCCTTTATATATCTTTTGTACCTCAGCGAATTTTTTCGCCTGAGATTTCTATTGAGGCTATGATGGGTATATCATAAAGGAGAGCTTCTAGACATAATCAAACGTTAATTAGGATAAAAGCAAAGCACCTGCAGCTGCAAGCACTTTTTCTTTTCTCCTTTGGAAGAATTTGATCTATATATTAGTTGTTTGTGCTTATTAATAAGTCCTGCTATACTACCTACCATTAATGCTGCTTATTATTAATTTGATGAGCTTGTCAAAGTGTTATATATGTGTATATGGAGTTCTTATTCTCCACCACAGGAGATCCAACAAAACACAAATAGTAATATATTTCTTTTTATTGTGCCATTAACTTCAAATATTCTTATTAACAGTGATTATATTGAAACCACATTATATATTGTTTTGTATTGGCCATGGAAGAGATAGGCATATTCTACGTCAGGTGTTTTAGCCTAAAATGATTTTGGTTTGTTTTTTTATTGGATAGAGGCCCCACAATTGTGCTTAGCCAAGATATTCCGAATAGGGGTCTTGGAAGAAGAGGGAGAAAGAAATTGAAATAAATATTTTATAGTTAGAGGGTATTGACTGTTGAATCCTTTTATTCGTACATGTCTTAAGCAAGAGACTCTTTGTTTTTTTATTCTTGAAGATAGTTTGTGAACAATAAATCATCATACGGAATACCTTGCACGAGTTATATTGTTAAGAATTAAATAAATATTTCTTTAAGAAAATTCTAATTTATTAATTAAATACTGTCTTTCTAGTAAATACGTATATACATTTTTTTTCAACCCGTACTGTTTAAGCGCTAGTTAGCATAATTCATATAATTAACATTATTACAACTAAGGAAACTCTATGTATAGTTTCTTAGAAATTAATAAAAAACTTGTATCATTGAATTATAAAAGAAATACCCTTGTATCTAACATAATTTTTTTAAAAAAAGAAGCAAGTAGTTTTCAAGATATTCATTAAATTTCAAGTATATAGGTTGACTCGCTTGCACGATAACGAAGCTTTAGAAAAGCATACGATCCAAAACTTATTTGACAAATATGACATTATATAGTTGGAATATAAATTTCTGGAAATTAAGAAGTATGTGATGAGTTTTGGCTTTTTCAAGTAATACTATTAAGATGAATAGGAAGTTCAACACGTGACATGTATCTTTATGGTGTGCCTTTATAAGATAACCGTTCAACATAAACAACAAAATATCGGTCTTCTTAGTTTAAGTGCTGTAGCTTATTAGTGCCTATATATTTCTGAATTTATCTGAACTTTAGCCTAACAGTGCCTATTTTCTCATAGATTAATTTATTCTATATTTGAGTTAAATAAAAATAAAAAGTTAGTCTAATGACAAATTTCCATGTAAGAAAAAGGAGAAAATTTAAATCGTAAGTTATTATAAAAAATTACCACATTATCTATAAAAAACTCCCTTTTAAGGTAAATAAATTAGCATTCAAAATTCCATGTACAGTGCAATCCAACCAAACTTTCACATAGAGCCCTGTACTTTTTAAAAGCTGAAAAACCGGAAAGCATAGCTTCTACTATTGAAATAATATGGAAGATAGTGTGACGGACTAGTGTCAAGTCATAGATAGATTTTTTAGAAAAAAATACCAGCCTAGTACGTAGCACGTATAAAAAACTTTATATACAGAAATACATAGCAGCAACAAAACTATGCAGCATCTCATGTGAGCTGTGCTTATTATTATCCCTTTGTAACATATCTGCTAAATGAAGGATATGAAAGATTATTCAGACATAACATTTATAGATTGTAGATGTTAATGTAGTTGACTCCTTAGTTGAAAGTAAACATCTAATTAGTTAAATTGCTTTTATGTTGGTAGTGTAAGTTTAATTGCTATAGCAAAAATATACAATCATTGAAACATATTTTCCTCCATTTCAATATCGTTTGAATTTGGATGTGTCTCATATGTGTACTTCTTGTCTCTCTTTTTTATACACCTGTGTACTACTTCCCTCTAGTAAAAGATGCATTTGCGAACTACAAGTGGAAAAAGAACAGTGGAAAATTCTTAAGCTATTGCAAATTATTTGGGACATATAGTGTGCAAATAGTTAATTACTAGTTGACCTTATGGCATTGATCGGACGAAAAGAAGAATAAAGATGTGGAAAATGTAAAAAAAAAAAATCAAGATCAAAGATGTAAAAGAGTGATGGAAAACTTGTTCGATTTTGTTAATTTTTTTTTATGACCTTGTGAATTTTATGGAACTGATAACAGTTGTGGAGAGTCACGGCTAAGAAGTAGTTCTAATGACGTAGATGGTCTCAGATCACCTATCCTACATTCACAAACAATATCGGTAGGGCATCAAATTCAGGTGATCAATCAGAGATAACATTTGTTTGTAATGTTATGATTCTATTTCTCATGCATATTCACAATTGATTGTTTCCCTCTGCATAGCACAACAGTAACAAATGAACTTAATTTCAGGAGTGTGATTCAACCCAACTCAAGAAGAACAACATGACAGGTTCTGATTTGGAGGGCAAGAACCCAAGCTTGGAATTCACATTAGGAAGACCAGATTGGGATGGCAAAGAACAAGCCTAGCTAATTTTGATTGGTTCTCCTTGTTTTCTTTTTACTTTTGCAATTTATTTATAAACCGTGGTGGCAAGTTCATCACCTTTTATGAAATTATGTAGAGGTGATTATTTAGATAAATATATATTGGTGTCTAGGAGAAGAAGAAAAGACCCTTGGTAGTTCTACAATTAGTTTCGGGAATAGTGTTTTGAGTTCATGAACAGTTTTGTTTTTATTTATGGACCCGCGAGGATGAAGAAACAACTGGAAATTAAGATGTAACAACAAGGTTTTATATAGAGATGAGATGCAGCTGAAAACTAAATGTCCAAGAGCAAGGAGGTCGAGGGACTGAAACTAGGGAAATGAATATAAAAGTTTTTTATGGAACTAGTTTCTTCTAATTACTCTCTCCTCTATATTTCATTTTTTCAAGTTTATTCCTTTTAAATTTTAATTAGTTTCTTACGTTAAGATAATAATCTGCATGAAATTTAGTAAAAAATAATATAATCTATAGAGTACCCCTTCTATGCTCGGTATCCTTATTCCGAATTTATATAATTCCAGGTATCACTTCTCTCCTCTTTTTTCATGTTAGAAAACAGATCCATTTGAATCTTTTTAATTAGTTGTCCAAGTCCAATTAACCATCCTAAAGTATTACTGAGTTACTTAAAAAGTTCCAACATATTGTATTGGGTCGGAGTAGTATATTTATTAGGAAAGAAACTTATGCATTTTGATGTAAAAAGGTTAGTATTTGATAACAACCTTATTGAATTTACTTTTTAATATTTTAAAAATTATATAAATGATAAATTGTGTTCAATATAAGATAAAAATTTTATTTTACAGTTTACATGGTTAGTCTATAGATATTAAACTATATTTGTTATATCTTCTTTATTTTTGAAATACTTCTCTATTTTTCTTTTATTTTTCACAATATTAGAGTACATTTACCAGTTTTATTAATTATTATTTCCTAAATAGAGAACCTAATTATTGGATGTATGATCATCTCCTAATTACTATATGGTTTTTTTTTTAAAAAAAAATACTATGTCTTTTCATATTCGAAACCCTAATTCAACAGCTAAAGATTTGTTGGAGTTGTGGCGCATTTTTAATTTTTAAATATAATTTAAAAAATGTTTGGCAATAATAGTGCTGAAACAAATTTTAACTCATTTTTAAAATACTTTTATATTTATTTTAAAAAATGGTTTTATTATTTTGAATTTTGACTTTAAAAACCCATATAATTACACAGTAGTTAAATACTAATAAACATTTCTCTAATACATTTTTTTAATTGTTTAAAATTTCTTAAAAGACAAATTTTGTGGTTGGAAACTAATTCTCCATCTACTAACCGCTGCAGCAACCAGCCTTAGTTGTCATCTTAATGCTAAACTTTTGTCCCAGTATATTGAATTAGGTTTTTAATGTTTAGTTAATATTTTAATTATCGGTGTTAAGTAATTTATAAATAGTATATATTAATATGACAATAATTTGAAACATAAAAGTGCCCCAGTATAAAGTTTTAAAATATGTATGAGATATATATAATCTTTAAGGAATTAATTATATATATATATATATATATTTATATATATATATATATATATATATATATATATATATACACAAAGAGATAAACAAAAGTATAATAAAACTATTCAAGAGAACATGTTACATGTACTTTTAATAATAGTTGAAAATTAAAATTAGATAAACATTTTGTAATTGATAAATGTTATGATTAAGAATCAGTTTTAGTTACTCTATTTTTAATATAACATATCTTTATTATAATTTTAATAAGATTATTTTGTAAAATCTAACAAAAAAAAGAAGTTAATTGTTTAATTATGGTTGAATTATTTTACTGTGTAAATTATGATATATAGATGATGATATAATTTATTTATATAGATAAGACAATAATGCATTGAACATAGATTTATATATACTATTTTGTGAATTATATATTTTATTATCTAAATTATTTATATATACTATTGATAAGAGAATAATGCATTGAACATAAATTTTATATGATATATAGACGATGACATATTTTATAAAATTTTAATTGTTTAATTATGGTTGAATTATTTTATTGTGTGGATTTTCTATAAGGTAGATAAATAATATTAATTATATATTCATAATATTTAGATTTACAACTTCATTATCAATGTTTAAAAGTAGAGTATTAACCAATAATTATGATGTTCTAAGATAAAAATAATAAATTCCCACGATAAATTTTAGGAAAAAAAATTCATGCTAAATAATAGATTGAAATATTCATTTTATTATAATTATTAATACTCTTATTTATACATAGATAAATTATCTCGTGTTTTATAAATTTTTATATTAATATATTCTAAATTTAATTTAAAAAATACAACTAAACATATATTTATATTTTTAGTTATTTTAATTTTATTTTATCAGCAACATACGAAATTATGAATAATAGTAGAATAGTTAGGGTACAATTGTACAAAGAGGGCTGGACCTGGGCTTAAGCTAGACTGGATAAAGATGATGATGACCCAGGACCAATGGTTGAGGAGTCTAAAAAAAATTAAAACATCTTCAAAGAAAAACAAAATCACTCGATTAATTTTTGTCCTATTTTCTTGACTTCTCAATGGAAAAAATTTATAGTGTAAGTTTTCAAAATTAATCCTTAAAAACCCTTTATTGTAGTATTTTTAATTTTTATCGTCTTGCTAATGATTCACCTCTATTGAGTCACAGTTTTTATGTTTATTTTTCATTTTCCATATGTAGTAAAATGTTTGGTGATTGTTTATGATCTATATGAGAACTAAGTTATATATTTATTATTTTTCTTTGTTATTGAAATCTAGGTGGATTTCATTTCTAACTTTTCTCATTACGTACATTCAAACGAGTTGTCATGTTGTTGAGAAAAAAAACTAATTAAAAGATACCTAATCATTGGCAACACACCTTCCTTTAATTTCTGCTAATCTTTAGACTTGTAATGATCATTCCTGAATTTTTTCCAAGTAACCCAACAAGTGATAACATTCATTTTTGCCATTTTTTAGCACCTCCATTTCTATTCACAACACAGCGCTCAAAAACATAAAACATTCGAGATAATGAGATATCTTTATTTTTTTATAATTTTATTTGAAATATATAAAAAGATAAATTCTAGAGCAATTATTTGAAATGGATATTGTTTATGCTTTTTGGATCCATCCATTAATTTAAAATGTATTTTTTTATGTGTTCTAGATCAACTGATGTGATAAACATAATCATTACTCAGTTTCAATTAATTGATCTAACACATATCTAAATAAATTTTAGATCATTTGATCAAAATAACAAAAAGTTGAAAGTTACAAAATCAATTCCGGATCACATGAATTGGATAACATAAAGTTGAAAATTACAAAATCAATTTCATATCAACTTATTCTGAAGTCCCACAATATTATAGTGTTAGGAAAAATGATATCATGATGAAAATAAAATATAAAAACTAATATGAAATATCAAATGAAGTGAGAAAAAAACATGGATTTGAGATGTGTCTAGGGATGACAAATAAATTTGTACCTATGTATAACCCCCAATCTCGCCCTAAAATTATCAAAAAATTCTTGATTTGATCAGGAATTGGTAGGGTACTGGAAATACTTAATTTGTTAAGTCATGAATAGGATAGGATGGAGATATGGATACATGCTTGGTCCCTCTATACACGCCCCATACCTATCTTTATTAATCACTAAAATACTTCAAACTCTTATCCTTGATTTAGGGGTTGATTTGTCTAGTTTTGTTTTTTAGTTTTTTTAAAACAATTCTCAAAAATATTTTTAAAAAACTATTTTTTGGAAAAGAGAAAAAAAAACTTGTTTAACAAGTATTATTTGAAAACTATTTTGAAAATGTGAAAATGAAAAAATTGTTTATATTTAGTGAGATTTCATTAATGAAAAGTGGAAAACAACATATTCTTATTGTATTTTGAGTTTTCAAAACAAAAATAGAAAACTTAAAAAACAAAACTACTTATAAATATTTCTGGTTTTTAGTTTTTAAAAACTAAAAAATTAAAATTATTTTTGGACATTGTTTAAGAAAAGAGTTATCAAACGGGTTTTCTAGTTTTTAAATATTAAAATACTGGAAGCAATTTTATAAAACTGCTAAACAAACATTTATTACACCTAATTTTCAAACCAAATAATCCATTAGATTCCTGCTTTGCTTCATAAATGATAAACTTTGTATTTACTAGATAACTTGAAATAATATCATTGTATTCAAATAATTTATTTTTTATTTTAAAAAAAATATTGTAACTTTTTTTTTTATAGATAAGTATACCTAATACTTGATGAGGATTGAGATAAGATATAAATTTCACACTTGTCGGGTAATGAGAACGGTGATGACATAAGTTTAGAAAGTAAGTATAGATAAAAATGTTATATTTATCCTTACTTTGTTTCATGCCTATATGTATCTATTGTATGTCAAAGATAGGAAATTATAAAATGATGGTTAGAATATTACTAGGAAACTGTGCTATGGTAAAAAGAGATTTTTGTGAAGTTTTTCGGATAAAAATGAGTTAGATAAGAAGAGGAAATTATATGTATCTATTGTATGTCAAAGATAGGAAATTATAAAATGATGGTTAGAATATTACTAGGAAACTGTGCTATGGTAAAAAGAGATTTTTGTGAAGTTTTTCGGATAAAAATGAGTTAGATAAGAAGAGGGGAGGAAAAAGAAAAGGACAAGTAGCTAAGATATAAATAAAAGCTTTAGAATCTTGAAATAAAAGGGTAACCGAAGTATTTTAGAATTTTTAAAAATATATTAACAAATAAAATGCGAATAACAATTGAAGTGTTAAAAAAGAGGTCTTATAGCAAGAACAGTCCATTAAATCTTTTTGTCAAAGCTCATGAGTGCTTTTTTTTGGAAGTTGCTTTATTATGTTCCAAACTGGGATAACTCTATTATTCCAATGGTCGTTCCTAACTGATAAAAAAGTTATCCGAACTGGTAATCGAATCTAACCAAGTTAAAAAATTATATCAGTTCGGATGATCGTTCCTAACTGATAATATCTATAGCATATTTACATTTTCTTAACTTTTTTTTTTGACACATCAATTTGCAAATTAGCTCACTTGTAATTTGGGGAAGTCTCCTTAAGTAAGCCCATTAGGTTGCTTCTGCATGCAATTTTGAATCAATGTTCAATCCCAGAGACCCCAGCATTTAGAAACCTACTTCGATCTCTCTGCAAGAATGAATCTGATAGCCGGATTTGGCTGCTGGATATTTCCACTTGTGTTATCTGTTCAATTTGCCTTTTACTCTAAAAAATCACGCATGTCACATTTGGTTGCTCCTCCAATGCGTTAAAACTACTTTTAAAAGGTTTTGACTAGCTCCAGTTCCTTCCAAGGCACCACTAGCTTTCTCTTGGCTGTTGATCTTGGATGGGATTCTGTCCAAGATTGCCCTCTTTTGTCATACTGTGATTAGAGTCTCAAAAGATTCTCTGCATTGTAACTCATATCCGAGACATTTAGACCATTTCTTCTTCACATGTCCAGTTTTATTCCAAAGTTTGGTCTTGTCTCTATGCTTGGGTAGCGAGTGGAGTGGTTCTCAAGGTCAAGGTCAAAGTCAGCTGAATATATGTTTTGTCATGTAACTGTGTGGTCCTTCCGAACCATTATTTTGATTTGTTTTAGTGCTTGATAATATTAAGAGGTCTGCTCCTGCGGATGGTATAAGGTTAAGGTAGGAGGATCCCGACCTTCTTTTTACTTATTAGTATACTAATCCTATTGTATGTGGGTTAGAATACTCTGTGCACTCTCTTTAATTTATCTGTTTGCTTACAAAAAAATCCAAACATTCACAAGTTGAAGAGAAAATGCTATCATCGCCAAAGATAAATTCTTTTGGATCACCATATTACAAGTGAAAAATATCCACAAGTTTTGTTAATAACTAAATGGCAAAATTCAATTGGTGACCTCCACCATTTCAGATCATTATCATACATACACCTATAAAAATTGCATGCCTGAAATACAAAATAATAACTGATAAAGTAACATTTTACTTTACTACTCATTCAAACAGCAATAGGGTAAATAGTTATAACCATATGTAACGTACGTTATGTTATATAGGACCCTGCACTCAGATTTCATATAAAAATAAGATATCACCAACTTGATTATATATTTGATTGGTAGCTGTTCTAATATCTTGCATAAACATTCTTGCTCACACAAAAGCAGCAATTACAATTTACAACTCATTCCAAAATTACATCATTTACCATAGCAGTACAATTTCATGAATACTATAAGTTGTACAATACCATAAGACAACGTAGCTAAATAAAGAAAAAGAGCCTGTTTTCCCAAGTAAAAACTGAAGCACAATACATACACCCAGAAATTTTATGATCACTACTCCGAACTGAATTGAAAAAAACCAATCAGTGGCATTTTTATTAAAATAATACAAGCATGCTATGGACAGCAACTGAAATCAAACCATTAGCAAGATGAAGGATGAGAAACTACCGCCATTCCAAAAAACACGCTGTGTAAGATTTGTGCACAAGCTTCTATATATGATCAGCATCTATATTGATTTTTTGTGTAGTAGGTTGCGGGTACCCCAAGCAGCAGAGTAAGTAGTAATTGCAGAACCAATCAAGCTCAAAGATTCCTTTGCAAATCCAAGGCTCTTTCTAGTTACTACCCACACAGTATAAAGGAATCCAACCCATCCTGAATCACGTCATTTTAATGTGCAGGCAATATATAGTGTTAGCTCACAAAAAATAGAACATACTAATAAAAGACTAAAGTCGTAAATTAAAATACTGTCCTCAAAAAGTTAAAACATAGCGCCAGAGGGATCAAATCTATTGCCATCATAAAGTTAGAGATGCCACAGAACGTTTCAGTGGCTAGCATCTGCACATTACTAGTCTATAATTTAGTTATATTAAGATGAAAAGGAAAGAGTCTATTAATCACTTTTCATCTGTAGCATCTATTTCAGAATCTTAGCTTATGTGAAAGGACAAAACATACATAACAGTTGTTTAGATACTTTTACTATAGTTTCCCTCCATTAACAAAACTTCAAACATTAACTATTAACACTAACATTTGGTCTATAAAAATATTAGGATTTCAACTTAAGAACCATGACTGACCTTTAGTGTAAACATTTATTGTGCAAATCATAAAATTGAAAGTTCCACTCCAATTAAAGAACAATACGAAAAACAAAAGTTGCACCTAAGTTTACGCCTGTTAGGAATCCTATTTAGAGCCACATCTAGTAAAAAAAAAAGAAAACAGATACATCAATAGCTCTACTCAAACTATTGGGAGTAAACCACCATTTTAATTCTTAAAAAGTTAAAAGTATGCATCCTTTCACAATAATGATAAAACTAAGAAAATTTCAAATAAGTGTAATATATCAACCACATCAGTTCAAAATTAAGGGAAAAAATTATTTAAGTGATAACATTAACATATGCATAGAAATCAAAATGGTATAAGCGGATAAGTGTAGAGACTTAGATGACACAATTGAGATATTTAAAATTTTCTTATTTTAAACTTTGAAGAACTAATGTGACATTGTGGCACACTTTGAAAACCAAAATGATTGTTTACTCAAGGATTGAGCTTCATAATTCACACAACCGATCAAAATGATGGTTAAGAATTTAATAGGAAAACAAATTTAAGCTGAAACACAATATGTGGGAAGTAGAGAGAAAAGAATGAGGAGCCAGAAATAACAACAGCCCAAAAAGTAAGCGTGGAAATAACAAATAGGGCCACTGATAATGCTCCAATATATATATAGCCGTCACAAGAGCTAAGAACAGAGCCACCCAACAGAATCCCCCAGTCACAGCCAATGAGATGAGAAGTGACACAATAACGGCATTTAAAGTAGAAGCCACTAACAAAAGCGTAAATGCGACAAGTGCTGAGAGTGCACCAATATGGATCACAAATCAATAAGCGATTAATTTCAGTTTATAAATAACTTTTTGATATTGAAATAGTGACTTTTGATCCAAGTTTTGAAAAGATTTTATTTTTTTTAATTTAATCTAAAAAATTATAAGATATTAAAAATACTGTTCTGTAAAAAATGTTTATAAGTAACATTGCTGTTTAAAAATAGAGATTAAAAAATGTTTAAAAAAAAAAATAAAAAATCTATAAAGAAAAAAAAAGAATTTTCCGTTGGAAAATGATTAAGCTTAAAAAATAAAGGAGGGGCCAGCCTAAAATTTGTTGACAGTGTGAGTGATAATAGTGCTAAAAGAAAAGCAATGTATACAGAGAATGAGAGAGTAACGGAGATGAAGAGGAGGAGAGTGAGTAGTTTGTAGAAGGTTGGGGGAGTAGAAAGATGAGACGGTGAACGACGTCGTATATGTTGTTGTCTTCCTTTGTGTTTTGTTCTTCTCCGCCATCGAAACGGGACAAGAGACAAACTCAGAGTTGAGAACTGAGATTGTGGGTGTTTATGTGTTTGCTATGAAATAAAATATGGTCCTCGTTTTAGTCATGCTTCATTATAATTTCTGATGCTTAGGTGCAGCGACACGTGAGAGGAGTCCAGTGGAGTGTGCTACTGCTTCCTTTGGCCTTTGCCTCACACTCAAACTGCCACACAAATATTATTTATCAATACAAACGGGTTTCATTTTCACATATCAAACACAACAACTAGTCACTTTTTACTTAATTTTACTCTACATTCCATAAGATGATTTTATTAATTAATATTTTAAAAATTAGTATTATTGAGTAGAGATAAATATGTAAATTACCTAGTTTAGGGATGTTATTGAAATTTTAACTACTCTTTATTAAGGGATAAACAAAATTTTACTACCGATAAACTATTTTTTTATGTCTTTTATAAATTACTTTTTTTTTCTTAAAATTTTGTAATATATTTTTCATTAAAATCCTTATTTTCAAGAAAACGTTAATGAAACAATTTTGACACTCCATTAGCTTATTA
This sequence comes from Psophocarpus tetragonolobus, assembly GCA_037954015.1. NCBI lineage: Eukaryota > Viridiplantae > Streptophyta > Magnoliopsida > Fabales > Fabaceae > Psophocarpus > Psophocarpus tetragonolobus. The sequence goes on from CM075695.1 coordinate 36,868,277, forward strand.
TGTTGTTAAAAAAGATAATCTAGTGTGATTTGTAGTAAAAAATAGATCATAAAAAGAAAATTTAAAAAATTTAATAATTTCATATATCTTTTGGAAGTATAAGAACAAATGTTAAATAATGTTAAAAAATGTGTCATAAAGGGGAAGTAAATTTTAATTAAAAAAATCTATCTTAAAAAAATTTAAACAAGATCTTTGTAACTGATTTATTACTACATATAGGTTTTTTAAGTTAATCTTTTTAATGCATATTCTTTTCATAAATAACCATCAAAATAATAAATTTATTTAATAAAACCCTAGACCTTAAAAATAATATATTTATTTATTATTTATTAATAACCATAATACTCAAACAAAACCTTATTAATAAACAACCTATAATCATAAAAATAACTAACAAATACACCATCCAAAAAATATAAAAACATCTCATGTATCTCCAATCATATGCAAGCAACATGAACCCTAAACCATTAATATACTTACAACATAAACTAGCAACATAAACCAATGATGCACCATCCACCAATATGCGTGTAAGAAATCTTAAAATATGCAAACATAAATCAATCAAATATGTAAGAAAGAAACCCTAATTTTCAAATTTTTTTACTTTTCCGATGGTATCTCATTGGAGTTTTACATCTCTCACTTTAAACAACACTTACTATCACGACGAAGCGGCTAGGGAGGACAGCCATGGCGAGGGAGTGGCTGGGAGAAGGAAAGAAGCAAAAACAATGGAGGAAAGGAGAAAATGAAAAAGAAAGGGAGAGGGGAAGAAAGACAATAAGAGAGAGAGAAGGGACGAATGGTTAAGAAAAGAAAAGGTAGTATTTAAAGTTAGGATTTTGGGTTAGAAGAGGGGAAAAGTTGGTATTTAAAAAAAATTAAATGAAGTAGGTATGAAATCAAATTTTAGTAGGTATGAAATAAAAAACCCTTCAGTTGGTTCATGGGTTTAAAAAAATTTTAAGTTTATAGATCAACTGGTCCATAGGTTTAAAATAAATTAACTACTTAACACTTGGTCATATCAAAGGAAATAATGACTTGCAGACCACTTGATCTGTAGTCATAAGTTTTTCTTTCAAGGAGTAAAAAATTTTAATAAATTTTATTTTTAAAAAAATTATATTTTAATAAATTTTAAAATATTATATTATAAATAAATTATATTATTAAAAAATAAAATTTTAAAAATATAAAATATAATATGTTATAAAAAAATTTTAATATTTATGATAAAAAAAGTTTAAAATATAAAATTTTAATAAAATTTTAAAATATTATATTATAAACAAATTAAACTATTAAAATATAAAATTTTAAAAAAATGAGACAGTAAAATTAGGTTAAAAAGGGTTAGCGGTAATTTGGATATTTTAAGGTTTATTTTTAAATATTTGGTGGGAAAAGAAATGAAGGTAGTGTTAAAAGAATTTTGTGATGATTTATGTAGGATAGGTGGGCTACTCCATGGGCTTGGGCATGTGGATTTCTTCACCCCTTTCTCTAAGAGTTACACCCCTTATTACACACAAAACATGTCCACTATTCTTACTTATATGGTGCTCCTCTAATCACATTTTAAGCATGGCTAAATTCATCTTGGCACAATCGAGAAAGGGGAAAGATTCATACTCTCACCCCTTATTTCTACTACACCCCCTAATCATATTTTAAGCATTGCTAAATGTATTTGCACTACTTCTTAGTGTATATGCATAGGTGGTTTGAATAAACCTAATTAGTGTATCATGGTTGAGTTAGTTTCACTCAAGTTAGCCTAACCACGAGTTGCAGTTGATCATGGTCTAGTTAAGTTAACTTAGCATAGACTAACCTATAAATAGAATTTATCACACCCTTTTTGTACAAATTTTGAATCATATATTGAATTTGAGTCTTTTGTATGAGAGTAGTCTCCTTTAGGCATGTAGCTTCTTCTAACTTCTATCAAGAGCCTCTTCCTTGTAGTAAACACTAATTTAAGTTTTCATTAGATTTCCTATAAGTGACACCATTTATTACCTCAACCTCCACCATTTCTCCTAATTTTTTAGATCTCTATTATGGAAGAAGATCAAGGAATTGAGTTTTCATTGGATATGGTATAAATCTAATCGATAAAAGTAAACTGAAAATAAAAAGAAAGGTCTCTATGCTTTTGCAAAAGTATTTGCCTCCAACGTACTTTTTCATAGCATTCTAAAAAATGCACGAATTTTTTCTTGCTCTATTCATGACCTCAAGTTTATTCTTAAGTCTCATTGTAAGCTTAAAGATCTTGGACAACTGAATTTGGGGACTTGAAATAGCACGATCCTCCAAAGGCATTTTCCTCCCACAAAGGAAACATGCCTTCTCTTTACTCGAAGATATTGATTTTCTTGAATGTGCACCATTTTCCATCCTAGTGGACCACAATTTGAAATTAACACAATCATTTGATGAGCTTCTATCTAATCATGGTTTGTATAGACGTGTTATTAGGAGATTACTTTACTGGACATTATCAAGACCAGACATTAGTTATGTTGCGGTGCTTAACTTGATGCGGTTCATCAGCTAACATCTGACGATTTTGCCTCTCAACATCTCATTGCTAACCTTCATGTGGCAGCCCATCAGCTGGTGCAATACATCCAAAGACCCCTGGCCAGGGAATATTATTATTTTCTGCTAAGTTCAGTCTTCATTGATAGGCTATGCTGATTATCATTGGACAACTTGTCCTGATACTAGGAAATCCACAATTAGGCTGTATGCTGAGTATCATAAGTAGATACTAGATACTCAGCTGAAGCTGGGTATAGGTAATTGATTACAGTTACTAGTGAACTAACGTGATTGTTTCATCTGCTGACCAACCTTAGTATTCCAACAATATTACTTTTGTGATAATGGCCAGGATTTACAGTGCCAAAAAATCTTACTTTTCATAATCGAACCAAACATATAGAATTTAATTGTCATTTTCTTCGTAAAAGTTGAATGATTGTACTATTGGCTATGATGTCCAACCTCGTCAGCAAGTGGCTAACCTTATCACAAAGCCTTTGCTAAAATCCTCATTCTAACTGCTATTAACAAAAATAGTCATTTGCATACGTTCCCTTACACAAGTAATCCAAGTGACACATCAAATAGACAATTCCACTCATATCTTAACTTTTTGGACTGAGATTCAAATTTCAAAATTCTAAGAAGAAGGGATAGAAAATCTAAGTTATTATGTATTAGATTTATCTAGATTTAAAAAATATTAATTGTAAATTAGAAATTTATTTACTTTTAGAGATTTTGATATGAAAAATCACTTGTCTTTTGAGAGGTTGTGGAGAGAAAGTTAAAAGATTTTCCAAAAAATATTTAAGTCGTGAATATAAAGAATTGATACATGTTAAGAAACGTTGTTTTTTTAAGGTATTTATGATGTTTTTTTCCAACATTATCTTTCTAACTAAAGAACTAAATACTAGTCTAATAAGATGAGTTTAATGGTCAATATAATCCACAATAGAAACAAAACACAGAAACATAGTAGCTCAATAATTACAGTGAAGTAAAAACATGATTTATATGACACAAGCACAGAAGCTCCAAAATTGTCCTCCCGGAGCAATTATACAATGAGAAACATTGAAAGCTAAATACCAAAGCAAGGATTCCTAAAAGAACTGAAAATGAAAGTAAAAGGAAATCCAACAAGTATAGGAATTAATATGGCAATCATAGCCCCGTGCATGCATGTCTTACTGTACAATAACATACCAATAAAGCAGACAACTCAAGGCCAGAACTATGCCAAATAACGTCCTTCAAAGTTTCAAAGTCAAGTCTGGTGTTGAGTTCTCTATCTCTACAGGTGGATTCACCCCAATAAAACTCAAATTTGAACTTCCAGTAAGTATGAAATTCTGATGACTATCACCTGCCTCGGCTACCTGACGAAAACTACCAGGCCACAACAAATCTGACTCATCCTCCTCCAAGAATATTGGGAGGCCAAGATACCCTTGATCTAATTTTGCGTTGTTTTTTATCTCAGGAGACATCATTGTTGATGAGAAACCATGGTGAAGTGAAGAATGTGCCTTTATGCCTAAGGACCTGAAAGAACCATGCAGAGGGAGAGAAGCTAGATTAGCATACCTTTCAGAGAAAAATCCCATTCTCATGGCCCTTTTGGCTAATGTCCTTTCTCTCTTGTGTGCATTCTGGTGTCCACCAAGAGCCTGAGAACTGAAAAACTTGCGCTGGCAGTAATTGCAAGAGAAAACTCGTGGAACAGTTGCTGCTGTAGTTTGGGAGGCAGGTTCATTACTGCTCTCACTAGTACTTGAGAATGAGAATCCTAATGAATCTCTTCCCCCAGGCTCATTATTCTTGAAGTTGAGAGTTAAGTCAAGTGAAATAGCATCTGAATTAGGATGAACCCCTATTTGATTTGTGATGCTAGAAATATTAGTGAGGCTGTCACTGCAAGGACCTGTAGAGGTTTCTTGAATAGATAAATTGGAAGCAACTTGGCTGCTAACCTCAGACTCATATTCTACACATGCCTCCACTTCAAGATCAAAGTTTGGCTTCATGATTTGACTGCGCTAGTTTGAAGCTAATTTACAAAATAGGAGTCGCAATTAACCTCCAGAGTATTCAGAATAAGAACTATTTCTGAACTTGCACTGGGATATTTATCTTATCCTGCAATTCGGTAAGCCGTGAAAATCAAGCAGCTCGTATTTAGCAATCATCAAAACAAAAAAAAATATAAAAATTCTTGATTCAATTTTGATACCGTGAAAGATTACTAAATACTCGTCCAAGTATCATGTTTTGTGATTCAAGTGCCTTGAAAATGAACTTTCACTGCTTAAAAAACATTTCTACTTGGTACTCGTTTGTTTCATGATATGTTTGGTCAGCCAAATGTAAAAGAAACAAGCACTAGATAGTCGGGTGATTCTGATGGAAGACAAAATAGGCTCCATATGCAGTAAAACCTATTGGTGACAACAAAGGGGTTTACAGCAGTGGCCAGTGGCCATAACCCCTTACCCAAATCTACAGGAAAAAAAACATTTTTAGTTGTATTTTTCGGAATTTATATGACATGCCTAATAACAGATTCGGTAACCAAATGTAATAGTTAAGTACTATTATTATTTTAAACACAAAATCCAAATATCCTTGATTCTTACTTTGAAGACTTGTCCAGTAAAATTTCAGATAAACCAAAAAAAATGATGATTGTTTAATATGAAATATTTAAACCCATCCAATTTACTATGTGTGATTTTGAATATTTGAAATTAAGGTGAAATTCAGATGGGAGGATACAATCATAAAATCTTTAGCGACGAACTTATCCTGATTGAATCTTCACATATGCTCATTATTTTTCCTACTTTTTTTGCAAGTGATGAAGTGGAATGTAGCAAGGAGACATGACATGAATTTCATGAACTATTTGTTAGCCAATTCCTGTAATTTGTTAACTATAATTAGTAACATACTACATATGAAATCAATGTTGAATATGCTATGGAGATTCTCTTTGACTATATATTTTCAAGGACTCATTGACAGAGAAGCTGAACGTCGTAAGTGCACCTCAGTCCCTTGAAGAAAGAGAGAAACAAAACACAACACACAGCTTGAACTCCATCAGTTTGAAAGTGCAAGTTAAAGTTCAGAGATAATATAAGACCACCATTCAGCAGACAAAACAGAAAAAAAAAAACATTAATATTGAGATCCAACAACATCGACATATCAAAACAAAGAATTGCATGCAGATGTTTGTTTCATATTCGTCCTCCCAATTCAGAACTAAATCTACCTGGATTTTCATTCAGTGTAAACAAACACACAGTTTACAAACAAAGAAAGGATTACTTGTGATAGTTTAGAGAGGAAAATTACTTTGGAGCCTGAGCAAGAGAAGCAGAGTTTGGTGGTGACTAAACGGTGGCATGATAAGAAGTTTGTAGAAAAAAATCAACAAACCATTTCCTTTATTCAGTGATTAAGACTTATCTAAAACTCAAGAAAGAGTTGAGACAAGCAAAAGTGGAAAAGTAAAATAAGACAAGCAGTACTTACTTAAGTACAGAGATGACAGTGAAGAAGTGTTGCATACCCTCTCAACTTTCAAGATCAAGTGAAAGTGGCTGGCTTCTGAAATCACCTAAAAACTGCTTTGGAATTGGAGACATCTGTTTCCAGTGTAGCTTTCCTAGCTATGACTGTTTATGAGAAGACAAAACTGGTCATTGAGTTTTCTGTGTTTCTGAAACACTAATAGAGGGCAAGGTGTGACCTTAGATATTTTTTTAATTAACAACTTAGACTGAAAAGCAATAAAAAGCAAAGGAGGAGTAAATGGGGAGAGAGAGACACAGAGATGGTGGGTATTGATGTTTAATTATGGTAAAGAACTGGTAAGAAAGAAGTGGAGAGTTGGGGAACACAGAAGTCAGAGGAGGAAAAGAGGTTTTGGGATATATAAAAAGACAGTGGGAGATATGATCAAATTAATATTAATATGCTACAGTATTTTGAGTGTCTAGGTAGTATACGTCTTTTCCATTTTGTTTAGTAAATAATCTATTCATTAAGCAATTTTATTTATTAAGTAGGATAAATTTGTTAATTTTTAATTAATTACATTAAAAGTTACACGTATATTATCATGACTTTTGTTGGTTAATTGTGTAAAAAAGTTTCCACTACGTAGAGATTAAACTCTTCTTTTCCCATTTTGGTGGATATTTCCTGAGGAGGGTAACAAGTAAGAAGTAACAACTGCAGTTCGTGCTTACAAAAAGTTCAAACTACAACTATGTTGATCGTACATGGTATATGAGGAAGAACCGAAAAACAAGCCAACAACAGTGTAGTCATTATTCCCACCAAAGATTCTCTAGCCTCTAGCTTTCTTTCTCTCTCCATCTCCACCACTTCAAAAGTGTTTCAGATAATACCACAATGCATGGGGTCAGATTTCAAAGCTTCATGTTTGGTTCCATCTAGCACGACCAGCATAACTACTCTCCTCATCCTATTTGGACCATACCATATATTATTCATGATCCCATGTACTATGATATAACATCATTTGTTTCTTAACAACTCCACTCACAATAAATAATACAACCCGTGTCCTTCCCTTCCCAACAACCGTTTTATATTGTATTTATGAATTGTGACCCCACCCCCCCTTTTTTTCTCTTCTTCATAAGGTTAGTAAAATTCCTTTCACTTTCTCTCTATTTTAAGATAAAAATATACAGCAATTAAAGCATGTACTTGTTAATGTAGAACACTGTTTGGTTTTATTTTTCAAGATATCATTTCTTCTGAACTGTTTGTGTTACTATTGTTTTTTAATCAGCAATTTGTAAAAATTTATGTCAAAGAATTGTGCAAATTACTGTAAAACTCCAATTTTAATTAAAAAATTATACAAAGAACACCTAAGAAAAAAATATATAAGCTATCTCCTATTGGAACAAGAGTTGGACAATTTTATCCAGAATCAAGTTATTCTGCTTGAAAATATACCTAAAACAACTGTCAAATAGAATTGGAACATATATAGTTCTTTTGTTCGGGTAAAAGGATAACAATTTGTACCATTACGTAGGATATAGTAAACCAAGTGGATATAATCGACATATTGAAAGAAAGAGATTGGAGGATTTTCCATTCCATGGCCTTCAATCTCCATCATTAACATGACAGTTTTTAGAAAGAATATGGGATGGTCCATTATTCCACGCACGAAATTATAGAAACATAATGGCCATAGATCCAACATTTGCTCTTTTCAACTAGGAAACACCCTTTTTCTTCCTTTGATGTTTAATTTCAGCCACGCGAGTTGTCATCCCTTGCTTGTGAGCACGAGCATGAATATATGGGTCACACAAATCCATCATGCTAGACTATCTAACAATATCATCACTCACTATCCTATATATATTTCATAAAAGGGAAAGCTGCTTCAGTTATTTAATATCAGTCATGCCCTTAATATGATTTCAAATTATTAACATTTTTACTTACACATGCATTTGTCTGAGCACAACTTGTGTACAATTATTACTGGCCACCCACAAGAGTGCTTTAAGTGGTGAAAAACTTTCATTTTAACAGTTGATATCTTTTTACAACATCAGTAAATCAATAGTTTGAACTTTGAACTTCCCTGAAATCACATGTAGCAATTCAATTTACAATTATGCACCGAAATAATAAAAAGTTTTACACTATCAACTAATAAAATTAAAAATAATTATAATTTTAAAAAATTTAATTTATATACAGAATCAATATAAAAGCTTTATACTGTGAATTAATAAAACATAATTTTAATTTTAAATAATTTAATTTAATCTTAATTATTACACCTTCTTTTTCAAAATTGCTCTCATTTCAATTCAAGAGATAGATAAATAGACACATTTTATTGTATTGACCGAGGACATTCATAGTGATTGAAGAAGTCCAAGACCAAGAAACATGAAAAAAAAGTTTTAGAGTTAAAAGTGATGTGATACACAGTTAATGTTAAATCAATTATACAATGTCATTCAATCACAAATCATCTTTGGTATGACTTCTTAAGTAATAATAATTAAATAAACTAATCATAAATGATAAATTATGATTAAATGATAATATAAAACTCTTTACATTGCTAGTACATTATTCATTTCTTCAAAATTTTACACTATCGATTAATAAAAAATAATTTTAATTTAAAGAATTTAATTTTAATATACAGTCAATATATAAAAATTCACGCTATCAATTAATAAAAAATAATAAGTTTTTAAATGATTATATAAAAAATAAAAACATGTAACATATATTATTTTATGATTAAATACAATATAAAATATCATTATTTTCTCGTACTATTTACTTTTTTCTAAAAATATTTCACTCATTCTTGTTTATAAAATCCAAGATAAAAATAGTGTATCATAAACCAATTAGTCTCAAACCTTGACAACAACCAATTCACATAACCACATGAAGATACCTTTAGGAACTTTGGTCATGCTCACCCTTAACTCTCACAAGATAAACCGTTATCAACTTAGACAAAGACAAATTTATATGTTGTGTTAGGGATCTTTGCCCCTAATTTTTTTTTGTTATTTTTAGTATTTATATAATAAAAAAATTAATATATAATATATAAATATTTTTATAATTTATTTTTAAAAATTCAATGTTTTGATTTAATTATTTTTATTTGAGGATTTGATTGTAAAAATAATATTTTTAATATTCAATCTAAAGATAATTATAATTTTCTTATTTAGATAAAATATTTAAGCATTATTGATTTTATTTTTAATAATATTTTACTGATATTTTAAATTATAAAAAGATTGTATTAGTAATTAAATATTTTTTAGTCTATTTTATCTTGATTTGATTATAATTAAATTGAAAACAAAGACTTTTTTATGTTAATTTTTTTAATTGAGTCTTATGAATAGCCTGTTAGATTTTTTATAAAAAATTATTCAATATAAATACTAATTTTTTATTAAATATTTTATTTTTATTTAATTTCTTATATGTAAATATATTTTTTGTTTGCACACCTAATTTATAATTCTAGCTCCTTTCATGAATTTTGGTGCTCTGAAATCATTAAGCCTTACAAGGGACCTAGACAAGACCGTCAAGTAAGTAACTAAAGCGAAGGGAGAAGTTATGAGATTGAATCTCTCTACGAGTTTAAATCTCTCTATTAACAAAATTAACACATTAATAACTAATATTTATTTATAAAAAAGTAACTAAGTCTGAGTAGATTATCCTTATAGAGTTTATCACCGACTTAGGCATTAAAGTTATTATAGGTATTTACATGACTCTCGTACCCGTCTTAGAGATCAGGGATCAACTCAACATATACAGACAAAACTCTCTAAGGTGAAATAAAATCTCATAAGAGAGATTAAGGTGATAACATTCAAAGTAGGAACAAGTGGTGTTTGACCCCTTTTTTTTATAGATCCAATCCAAACCAACATTGGTTGACACAAGTTGTAACGACTTGTGTTCCTTAACTAAGTAATCTAAGATTTGAATTCTACTTATGCAATTTTGGATGTGAAGCAAACTTATTGGGAGTACCAATGCCATATTTAAAAAAATAAGAAGACTGAATGCTTGTTTGACAACAGTTTTCTAAAACTATTTTCAGTACTTTAGTATTTAAAAACTAAAAAACAGGAAAACCCAAAGTAGTTTTGCTTTTTAGTTTTCTTTTTATTTTATTTTGAAAACTCGAAATACAATTAAAATATGTTGTCTTTTGCTTTTCATCAATGAAATTTTAATAAATATGAACAAGTTTTTTCATTTTTATATCTTCAAAACCGTTTTCAAATAATACTTACCAAACAAGTTTTTTTTTTGTTTTCTTTCTTAAAACAGTTTTTGAAAACTATTCTTAAAAAATATTTTCAAAAACTAAATTAACAAATGTTAGTTGTTAATATGTTAGTATTTGTTAGATGTCTTGAATTAATTATTTTTAGACTTCAGTACCCGTAATTAAATGAAAGGTTAAAAATGAGAAATAATTATGAAAGAAAATAAATATTGTAGTTTTAGGAAATATATACGAGTTTAATCACACATCTCCATTTACATGACTTTTAAAGTATTCATTGGTAAAGTAAAAAAACCTACTACAAATAAAGAATTGTGATTGAATATAGAACTTTTTTTTACACTGACAATACATACTCATTAATTTCAATAAAAAAATATTTTCTTTTATATATATATATATATATATATATATATGAAACATTTATTGCTTCTAATTAAACAAATCATTTTTATTAATTAAAATGAATTAGATAATTTGGTGTTTTCAATAGGATAGAATGTTATATGAATATAAACATTTTAATGTTATATATATTAAAATGTGGTTGGTGGTAACATCAATTATTAGGGGATAGACAAAGTAGAGTAATATATATATATATATATATATATATATATATATATATATATATATATTTTGTTAGTATATATTATTAATATAAAAATTTTTAAACTGATATAAATAATTTTTTTTATTATTATTTTAAAAATCACATATTAAATTATAGTATATATCAATTAAACTCTCTTTACATGTATATATATATATAAAAAGCAGGACTACACTCAAACATTTGGAGTATAATATGGATAATGCATCCAACATGGGATCCATTGTACGGGAACAATCACAACGGTACTCCAAAAAAACAACAGATAATCGAGAGAGTTTCGGAGGAATATGCTTCCAACAACACATCGATACATGGTTTTAGAAATAATGCAAAATGATTTTTTGGGTATGTCTTGTCGGTGTTCAATTTTTTTTTTCTAACTTGGTAAAATAAATTCACATAAATACAACAGTGTTCACGTTGTTCAATGTTTAGCAGATGTCAAGGAACCACCTCGATTTTTGTTGTTTTGAGATTAATTCCCTTACAATATGTTGAAGAATCGTACGATTTATGTTAGTATAACGAGCATTGCTTTTCAGTTTTCACAGTATATGAACCGTACTAATTGTGTTATGTATTGAATCTTGACCAATCATGCTACATAAGGATTAGCAAGGTGGAATTAATTTTGCTGTAAATTAATTGGTATCAGTGATCAATCAGTTACCCCCTCAATAAAAAAATTGGTCAGTTTACTTTTAAGGTTGTTACTATTTGAGATTCCACTGCTTCAAACTTAAAAAAGAAAATACGAAATAGCATCTTTACACAAATATAAGAACAGATGGTTCATAGGATCCCATCTCAAGTTAGTGCAGAAGCTTCAGACAGACAAAATTTGGCAGGAAGCTCTTGCCTTTTCATCACTCTATTGGATGTCAGCATTCTACTTCATTACAGTCTTAAAAGCAACAACCATGCATTGGCCATAGAATAATACTTAAAATTAGAAGAAAACTCAGAGCAATAAGAAGAATTAATGGAGAAAGAATATTAGAGAGAGGCACTTGTCTGAAGGGCTGACAAGGCAGGGCTTGTAAAGAAGTATACCTATCTTACAAAAAGTGCTTTATGAAGAATATATCTTGGCAAGATTGGATCCTGCATCATGCTTTTGGGATAAACAAGCCAAAGTTAAACAAAATAACATATATTTTAATGGGGCATTAGAAGCTTAAGCACATGTCCAAAGGGGATTAGTCTTTTAACACCCAAAAAAGATAGAGAAAGTAGCAGAGGGTAGTGGAGAAATAAGGGCCTATATGCTTCTCAAATCAAAGCAAAATTTTCTATGATTTAGGCACTAAAAAGAATTCCTAGGCTAGGGGAATGCCTACTAATTAGCCCATTAAGGCCTAAGCACATGTCGAAAGCAGGTTAGTGATCTTGTCAACTAGATCAAGTTAAATACTAAAAAAAACCTTGACGAATGCAACCTAGCCACGTATGTTAGATTGATGTCCAATCAAAATTCATCGAGGACAATAAAAAAATCAAGAGTGGAATAAACAATGCAATAGAACAGTAGCTTTTTTGTGAGGAAACTAACACAAGTATAAGACAGTGGCAAAGACAACACAATTTAATGAATCGTGTCTATCAATCCTATTCTGTTTGCTTTTACCCTGTCATATAAATGGCACGTGAGCAAGTGACACTGTACCTTTTGGTCATGGCAGTTAGAGACAAGTTCATGTTTCCGTCGTTTAGTTCTTCTCCCAAGACGCCGCTCGTCACCACCTTAGTCTCCAAATTGGTCCCCCACCATACACCCATTTCATATCTCTAATTGCATAGATTAATCAGCATTGGTATCAACATTGCAGTGCTGAAAATATACATAATAACTCTACTTGATAATTACACTCTACTACTACTCACATATTATTATAAAGCAAATTCTTCCACTTGGTTGGTGACCTTTTTAATATATTCTCATGCTTCCTCACTTTACAATTGTTTACCATAAACATCTAGGTAGTGCTGATTAGTTAGTGTCCACCAGAGACAAGGATTACTCGCATATGCTCATTGCTCAATTTCGATAAGTATTGTATTCATATCGATGCCTTTTCTTTTCCTATCTTCATTATTCCAACTTATTGGAGAGCTTGCCTGGTAAGCTTCTATATAATCTTTTAACTAATTTTGCTGTGATCAACCCACTTAACTATCAGACCTTAATTTTGGTGTATTAGTCACACACCAAAGATACTTGCACGATTGGGCACGGGCACGCAAATGCCATACAAATACCAATGATTCTGTAGCTGAAATGGGGCCAAAACAACTGCACCACACTGACAAAATTGTTTATATAATGCTTGTGAATTTAAAATGCATACTTCCACTTTAGTACTACAACATGTGTATTCTAGTTTTTTCTTTTAAATTTCAATATTATTATTTTTTACTTCATTTTTTTAAATACTATCTAGTATTCTTTAAACCCTAGTCAATGACTAACAAAATTATTAAAGTATTTGGTATTATCAATATAAAAAATAAATTGTGAAACCGGAAGGCACGTGTGCTCACACTACGGATGAAGGCTTTAAAGTTGTTTTCATTAGTTCATACATTCAATTCAAACATGACTATCACCGTTGAATTAAAGTCAAAGAGATTTTATTAAATGAAATTTGTTTGTAAACGTTTGAGCACAAATGTATGAACATGCATTACACTAATGCATATAATCAAGAAACTAAATTTTCAACATATTAAAACTGAAAAAAACTTAACATAATTAAAAAATTGATCAGGACTACTAAATACTTTTTAACTATTAAATTTAAAATACTTATAAATAAAACTGAAAGTATAATTAGTGTCTGTTTGGCTGGAAGTTTATATATTTCTTTTTAAAATTTTAGTATTTAAAAATTAAAAAAACTTGATTGGTTATGTTTTTTAAAATAATTTTCAAAATCAGTTTTAATATTTTAATTTTTAAAAAGTAAAAAAGGAAAACTGTGATAAATAATTTTGTTTTTTGACTTTATATTTTTTTTAAAAAAATATAAAATAAAATTTCTTTTATTAACAATGATTCTATAAGACAAACTTTTTTGTTTTTATATCTCAAACAATGGTTAAACATAAATTTAACAATATACACTATTTTTACACTAATGTAATCACTTTAAGGTCAATTATCATAGATAAAAAGGTTGTGATTAAATATTTATGTAAATTTTTTTTTACAATAATAATATATATATTAATTAAATGTTTAAAAAATACTTGCTGAGTTTTTTTTTCCTTTCAAAAAATAATTCTTAAAATATAATTTTAAAATTAAAAAAAAAAATCAAATCAATCGTTGAATTTTGTATCATGATTCAAATTTGCTTCTAGAAGCCACATTCAACCCTGTTGACGTCTCAAAATTCGATTCCAGGTCTTGTGGGAGAGTATGACCTTGCATCTCTATCCTTATCCTTGGTCTCCCGTGGCTCGTATTGCCCAATTTATTTTCGGTTCAGATTTTTTTTTTTTTTTTAAGGATTGAAACAACAAAGAAAAGGTCACCTTGCAAATTGCAATCCAATTAGACCAAAGATCCAAAGAAATAGGATTAAATTTAGAAGGGAGAAAAAGAAAAGAAGATAATGCAAATCACTCTCATTGCTAGCATTGGTAGAACATCAAGCCCCCTTGTTATCAAGAACTAGATACCCTATGAGGCCATTTTAATTTCTTTAGGCTAGAAGCCAAACAACTCAAGAAATACTTTGTTCCACACCAATCTAAAGTGGGAATAACATACCAATGGAATTTCGTCTGATTATTCGAGAAGAACTAAGATAGGAATTTCAACACTCAAATTAGTATTTACTAAGAGTATAAAAGTTAAAGAGTACACCTAATATCACTATAGGTCATGATAGTAATTCCTATGTGATGATGTATGGAAATTTTCTCTGAAGGTTTTCTAACCCCACAGTGTCTTGAACCTATAAAATCGTAATTGGACTTAGTAAAATTGAACCAGTTTGTTGGGTTTGTTCTTTATTGTTGGCCTAGATAGTTTTGGATGAGGTCCAAAACAGACTTTGGAGAATTTCTCGACATGCTCATAATTTCTCCATGCACCCTCATAACATATCTTTGAATAACCTAATTCAAAGTAAAAAATATACCTTGTGCAGGAGAGATTTCGGAGTTGCAGGAAAAAATTTCCCAGACTTTGTTATCTCATATCATATAGTTCATGATATTGTATGATAATAGTTGTTTTTCTTTTAATGTAATTACGTATAGTTATTCTCTTTTTTTTTAATAAGATTACATAAAGTTATTCAATAACATAATACTCCAACTAAAGTTTAGAATTAGACGTTGTTAATGTGTTTGTTTTACTATTTTCACACTTCAATGCATGTTTTTATTCTATTTAGTCTTTAAGTTTTAGGGTTTTATCCTTTAACCTATTATTTTTAACATAAGATTTCATAAATTTTATTTATATCTCAACTATAATTCCTTTCTTTTCTTTCTATTCACTTTTCTTTGATTAGTATCTTCACTCTTATACAACCTTCATAAAATCTCTTGGAGCAACACAATTTCTCAACAACATGCATCCACCATTTATAGTTTTTCTTCATTTCGTTTGTTATTTCAGATTAATTTATATAAATTTTATTTTTTATAGGACTTCCATATCAATTGATATAGAATTAACTTTCATATTTATGTTATTTGGATCATGTGACCTTGAAAATCATTTTTAATATAGGTTTTAAAAATTGGATCGAATCAACCAATTCAACTATTCCAACCGGGAACATGACCAATGTTCGGTCCATTGTTTCTAAAAAATCGGGATACAAAGAAATGACCAAAAATTGGCCAAATCGATCAAGAACTGGGAAAACCGGCTGGTTCAAGGGTTAACCATTTTTTTAAAAAATGAAAAAAATATAAAAAATTTTAAAAATTTGTGGCTTTTGAAATTTTAGGTAAAAATATGAGAGATGTTATGATAAAGTATTACAAAATAAAAAATATTTAAAAGGAATTTTTGCATATTACGAAACATTGATTACAATTTAGAATATAACTTATTTTTTACTTAATATATTATTATATTAGTAAAAATAAATATAAAATAATATTTTATTAATCAAGTTCAACCTTGATTCAACCCTGTTGAACCTTTTAACCCTAAAATCATGTCTTCACCAATTCAATGACCAATCTAGTTTTGAAAACCTTGATTTTAACATAGTTTTGGATCAACTAATCTATAACTAAATTTTGATTATTTTTCTAGATCAGTTCAATTCATTTAGAACACATAAAATTATAAATTTCATATCAATTAATCTAAAAAAAAAGTTGATACTCAGTTCTAGATTCATTCATCAATAATTTATTATTTTATTTATTTCAAATCAACTAATCTAAAATATAAGATATTTTAGATTTTTTTAATGAGGTGCAAATAGTAATTATTAGCATGCTAAAAGAAATTAGTTACGCACTAGGAACCAGAATTATTGGGTTGGGCTAGAAAACAAACTAGTACAATTAAATGGTGTTTTATAGGGATAAAGAAAGTGGGATAATTAGTAACACTTCTATCCTGATACGGGGCATGCTAGATTCACAAGATGGGTAACTTGTAGAATTCACTCTGTGAAGTCATAGTTCTAAACAGGTTTATTATACTTGACTTCCTGCAAAACTAATGGAGTTCTGCCGACTAATCTATATACAAATATAAAAGAAGTTTTTGTTAAAAAATATCCTATTTTTAATTATTATAAAAATTTAATATATATCTAAATCACTTCATTTCAATTTACACGTTTAATGTTTTTTTCTTGTCTTTTTTACCTAACATTTTAGTTTCCACATCTGCACCATTTCTACTTTTGATTCCTAGTATTTTTTTTTTTAAATTACAATTATATTTGTAATATATTTATTTTATCGTTATTCTCTCAAACTTTTTTCTCACTTTTAACAAATCTATTTTTTTTTTAAATTATAATTTTTGAAATATATCTATTTTATTTTTTTTACTCCCTCAATATTATTAATAAAGATCCACAACTACATAATCTCTGGATTTTGTGTCCCATCTCACCACCATCGATTACCGCCCCACCACCACCTATGCATATCTTTCTCGTGGATACAATGGTAATGGTAGTTTGATCTCTTACCATTTCAAATTCTCTTATTGAAAGCTCTATTATAATTTCTTCAGCATTAATATGATCCACTGTTGTGATTAACTTTTTTATCAAATTATCGTTGTCACATTTACAATGATAAAAGTTAGCTGTTGAAATTAGCAAGCACATGAGGTCGTGAACAAATATTCAACTTCTTCTTTCAGGTGTCTATGTTATTGTTTTTTTATTTGATTAGTTGATGTCTCTTTTATAAGATATTTCATGAAAAACATTTATCTAAAAGTGGAAAAAAAAATGAGATGAAGAATTATTAAAATCACAACTAAAGGTGATTGTAACAAAATATTTACTATTTTAATAAAATTTCTTATATATTTTATGTTTATAAATTAAAATTAAAATTTGTATACATAAAAATTACATACACTCACAAAATGTGAGGATGGATCCCTTCCTCAACTCACTCTTGTGTCCCCCCTCTACTCGTGGCCTCATTCTCTGCACATCAATTATACACCACAACATTTCACCTTCTTTCTCTATTATTTAAGTCATGTGAATTTGGTCCTATCTTATTTTTCATGCGGCGAAAATATATTTTGACCGTGACTAATACACATTATACAATAGAAATGCATTTTTTGCTGATATCAAAATTATATACCACAAAAAAGTGTTTTCACTGCAAAAGTGAAATAAAAATAATTATAGTTACAATTGCAAACTAATTACGAGACTCTGTATAAATAAAAACTACGAGACTAGTTATTGCTATTTTAAAGGAGTATTTAATAAAAGTATTGTGGGTTTAAAATTAGTTTACGTTTCATTTAAAGATTTAAAAAAAAAGAAAAGAGAATTATAATATGTGACATAAAAATGAACTTTTTTTCACAGTAAAATCATCTAAAACTACGTAAAATTCAAACATAAGAGATATTTGCAATTTTTATTTATGTTCAAAAATTGTTTTCACAAATGAAAAATATAAGAATGCAGCGTATCCAGAATGCAAGTGCCATAATTTCAAATCACACTCACTCTGATATGAAAAAAAATTGACTTTATCTCTTCTACATAAATTAGTGTAGGAAAGTTATAAAAATTTGTAAATATTTTTACTTTCTAACAAACTTTTATTGGAAAGTTAAAAAAATTTGAAACAAACTCTGACCGGCCGCACAACAACACTCTAAGAGTGTTTGTCAAATATAAAATTAACAGAAATCATTTGCATCTCCTATGTTAGTCTGCAAGAGAAGCATCATCACTAACTTCACTTTTCATCTGTGTTTCAATTTGGTTGTTAAAATGATAAGAAAGAAATTTAATTTTAAAAAAAATTTAATTTTTTTAACTCTACAACAAGCTCTTGTTATTTTTCAACTCTCCAATTAGCTCGTTAGAGTTGAGATATTTAAGAAGAGAGATTTAGAGCTAAAATGAGAATTTTAAATTTTTTTTATAAAAGTAAATGTGAGTTTAAATTATAACCTGCATTAATTCAAATTTCCTTATAAATGACATTACATTTTTGCCAACTATACCTTCGTGCTTTATTTCATTAACTAATCTTAACAATTAAATTTTAAAAAATAAGTAAATCCATTTTTTTCTCTTTCAAGTAGAGTAAAGTAAGTTTAAAGGAAATCACAACTATATATAGAATTCACTTGTTTGATTCTGTTTTTTAGTTTTTGAAAAATAATTTTTAAGGATTGTTTTCTAGAAGAAGAGAAAAAAAAATTATTTAATAAATATTGTTTGAAAAATGTTTTAAAAATATGGAAATGAAAATATTTGTTTATATTTACAGAAATAACGTTAATAAAATAAAAAACCTATTTTTATTATATTTTGAGTTTTTAAAATAAAAATATAAAACTGAAAAGCAAAACTACTTACAATTGTTCATTTTTTTTAATTTTTAAAAACTAAAAACATAAATTATTTTTAAAAAATATTTTAAAAAACATTAATTGAAATTCTTTTAATTTTTAAATATTAAAATACTAAAAAAAAAATTATAAAATTATTACCAAATAATTACATAATATGCAGATTTCAAAATAAAGATAACAATGCTATAAGTTGTTACCTTCCTTTTCCAAAAAAAAAGTCAAATAAACTCATATATGTATCATATCTATTTTTTTAGAATAAATAAGATAGCAATTTACATATAAATTTTTCAAACAAATTTAAATTAAATAAAAATAACAATAATAAATATAAAAATTTAATAAATATAAAAAGTAAAAAAAATAGCAAACTAATTCTATAATGTTAAGAAAAAGAGCTACTGCAACAATAATATTATAGTAGAAAATAAAAAATTGTAAAAAAATTATTATAATGAAAAAGATTAGCAAGATAAAACAAATAATTTTTAATAATTTTTTTTATTACAAGTGCATGCACATTTATGGATTCACATTTCTATTTTAATATGTTATAATAATTTTAGGGTATTAATTTAATATATTTTGTAATTTTGATGTTAGATATAACTTTTTGATGTTGGATATAAATGTTTTCAAGTAATTTTGTTTCTTAAGGTTATATAAGATTTATCTAGTGACAAAGTTTACATTTGGTGAATGAGAGATTTTACTTCAAATCCCTCCTTTAACAAAATAGTTTATTTTTTAATTTTCAAATAAGTGTAAGGGTAAAATAATTATTTTGAAAAATAACATAAAAAAAGGGAAATTTCTCTTATCAATAATATAAAAAATATAGATAATATAAAATATAATATTTATATTATTGATTATACATATACATTATAAATAATAAGACAATTAAATATATTAGATATAAATGTTTTAAATGACAAAGTTTATATTTGGTAAGAGAGAAATTGTGAGATTGATATGTTAATTTTCAAATAGCTATAAAGCTAAAATAAATATTTTTAAAAAGTTACTATCAAAAGAGATAATTTACTTTATTAATAATATAGATACTAAAACAGAATAATATTATAGAAATAATTTTAAGAAAATGAAAATAAAAAATTCAAATCATACATTGCAGAAGTACCGAATCTAGAACAGATTTTTATTTTTATATGAATGTAGAACAGATATAATGATAGAGATAAATAATATTTTTGGAAAGAAGGTAAATATAAAGATGAATGTTATAATATGACAGTCACAGGTAGGCCTACCTAACTATTGGTGGGCATGTGTAACAAAGGGCATTAAAAAAGTATGATTGTGTCAGTGTTAGTTTACTTCAAAAGATTGAATATCATTCTTAAAGTCTCCATTCCCTCATTAGCAATAGCCATATACACATACCCTCCAGCTAAGATATTGAGAGCTCAGCGTAAGATCAATCATGAAATGAGAGCTTCCACCGTTATTTAATTTCTTCCATTCCTCACACTTTATCTTTTTGTGGGGTTATTAACTAGCTATATCTTTCCCATGCTTATCTGTTAATATGCCCTTCAAATATAATAACAATGACATAAGGCAAAGTGTTATATCATATCTATCTATCTTTTTATATACATCTTATAAAATACTCAACTATTTTTCTTTAAATGCTCCATGTATGATTTTTATTTTCATTTTATTCTTTTAAAACCATTCTGGGGTGTTTGGACCACCAAAATCAAATGAACAACTTCAGATATTTTAAAAATATAAACTAAAATTAAAATATAGAAAATAAGAAATTAATTATAAAAAAAAAACGGTGAATACATGCAAGTTCGGGACAACAGCTTTGTCTAAAAGTTTGGGAGAACAGCTGGCCCTGGTTTTGCTCTTGCCATTTAACCCGTATTTGCATGTGACTGCTCTTAGGATAGAGCTAAACGTTACTTTTTATGCATAAAAAAGAAATCAATATTTAGTTAGTTTAAACAAAATAAACATTTAAAAATAAAAATATATTTCCCTTCAAATTAAATAATTCATAACAACTCATTAAACTTGTTTAACAACAAAACAAAATTAAAAGAACTTCAACTTTATTTTTGTTTAACTATAGACAATGTTGACGTTATTAGCATGATCGCGTGGTCAAGGAATGAGGTGCGTATAATGATGGTTGATCTTAATTTTGGGATGTCAGATTTTGAGTATATGAACAAGCCTTTTAATCCTGGCGAGCGTACAAGTTACTGTAGGCTGGATCTATGATTATTAAAATTGCCTTATAACTTATTGTGGGTTTACATACAAATTCACGATATATTATTCAAAAATTTCATTTCACTATTATTCGTTTAAAACGTTTAGCATCTTAACTAGGTTTTCTTCTTTATTCACTTTATAACTTTCATTCTATCAAATTCTTAAATTCTTTTATCGTTTCACTTCCTGCATTGAGTGCATTCCCATTCCGTTATAACTTTCATTCCATCATAACTTCTGGCGAACACTCATTAACGTCATGTGAATACATAATTGAGTGATTCTGCCACCATAGATTCCGGCAAAAGGCGATTCCGCCATTTCGTTCCACCATAGTTTCCAGCGAGCACTCACTAATACTGAGATTCTATGAATACATAATTGAGTGGTTTCGTGCTACCATAGATTCCAACGAAAAGCAATTCCACCATAGCAGACGTAGTTTTGATTACAGCATAATTCTGCCATAATCTCCATTCAGTCGTACCGTGTCATTTCGTTTATTTTAACTATCACATTAATTAGTACACTAAAACATGTCTTTTCAAATATATATTAATTTTAGTTTACATTAAACTTGGCCCATGTGAATATATTTACCATTTTGTGGTGATTCCATATATCACTTAATTATATATCTCTTAAAATTTATCCCAAAATAAAATTGACCTAATAATTTTTTATTTGCATTAATAGGTAATTATTCACATTAGATTGTAGTCATTTAATTGATAATATTATAGACTAGGTACATTTTGTTAAGTTTATTTTTTTAAGAAAAAAATACTTATTTTAAGCAACTTTCTATTTTTTGTGTATTTGGTTAAAAAGGTTTTTAACTTAAAATAATTTTTTTTTGCTTATTTTAATAAACAAATCCTACATGCTTAATAAATATACTTATTAATTTTAATAATTTTTTATTTTACAATTGTTTTTTTTAAATATACTCAATTCCCAAAATGTTTTTAAATGTATTTGAGAAGTTATTTATATGCTACACATTGTTAAAATGTTAAATTTGTTATTATATTATTTATATTTTTTATTTATGAGTTTAATTGATATGCACTTACAGTGTAAAGAACTTTACACTAATGTCCAATAATATATTTTAATTTATGGTGAGAAATATAAGATCGTCAATGTATACAAATTAAACTATTTATTTATAGGTATTTAATTGTTACTTTTTTATCTGAAGTAAATTATTAATTTACAGGTGAATGTCAAAGTTCTTACTATTAGTCTTGGAATATAATTAGGGTGATGACAAATTGTTCTCTTTGAAATTTTGTAACTTCATGACAATTTTATCATGAAAAGATATTTTGATAGATTAAGGAAAAATAATGTTTATAATAAATTCCTAATTAATGTAAGATTTTACATATATCAAAACATTCTTTAATAACATTTTACCTGTTTGGTTTAATATGAAAATTGAAAACATTGTTTTTCATTATGTCTTAACAATTATTCTTCTAAAAAAATCTTCCTAACAATATTTGCTTTTTTAAAAGAAATCTTTGTCATAGATGCCATAAATATTGTAACACATATCCAACAATTATGACTTCAAAGTTGAAACTGATTTTGTAATTATTTAGAAGGTATTTTTAAGAAGAATTTTTTTATTAATTTCCGGACAATTATATTTTGAAAATGTTTGGAAAGATGGCAATTGCGGTTACGGCGAGCACATAGGTTGGAAGAATGATTAAATTGATGAGTTGAAACAGTGTTATAGAATTTGAAAGTGAGAATTATTATTATGAAAAATAAAAAAATGTAGCAGAATGAGAAGGAAGAGGCAGTGATGACTAGAGACTCTCAATCTTAGTGGTGATGACAGGCAGATAGCTGGGCCCCCCATCCATGTGCGTTTCTCCTCCTTCTCCGTTGAACTTTCCATTTGGTTCTCCCTAACCCCTTTTCTGTTCTCTATGCACATTCACATTGGCTTCTCCACCTTTTCTCATCATTAATACTGCGAAACCAGTTACCAAAATAAGAAAATGATGAACAACAGTAGCATTCTTATGATAACCGTTACCCTCAGCATGATGGCTCTGTTTGGTGGCTCCCAAGATGACCACTCTGTAATGCAGGCACTGAAGGACAGCCTCAACCCGCCCGGGTGGTCCGACCCGGACTCCTGCAAGTGGGACCACATGAGATGCTCCGACGACAAACGGGTCACCCGGATCCAAATCGGGCGTCTCAACCTCCAAGGCACTCTCCCCGCTAGCCTCCAGAAGCTCACCCAGTTACAAATCTTGGAGCTTCAATACAACAACATCTCCGGTCCACTCCCCTCCCTCGCCGGCCTCTCCAACCTCCGAGTCTTCCTCGCCAGCAACAACCGCTTCTCCGCCTTCCCCACCGACTTCTTCTCCGGCATGTCGCAGCTCCAGGCCTTTGAGATCGACAACAACCCCTTTGAGCCCTGGGATATTCCTCTCTCTCTCCGAAACGCTTCTGCCCTCCAGAACTTCTCCGCCAACTCCGCCAACATCAGAGGCACCGTGCCGGAGTTCTTCACTTCTGATGTTTTCCCCAGTTTGTCCCTTTTGCACTTGGCCATCAACAACCTTGAAGGAACCTTGCCCTCCTCCTTTTCTGGCTCCCAGATTCAGTCTCTTTGGTTGAATGGGCAGAAGAGTGTCAACCGGCTCGGTGGCACTGTTGCTGTTTTGCGGAACATGACTTTCCTCACCGATGTTTGGTTGCATTCCAATGCTTTCTCGGGTCCCTTGCCTGATTTGTCCGGTTTGAAGTACTTGCGGGATTTCAGTTTGAGGGATAACAGGTTCACCGGTCCTGTTCCCCCTTCTTTGCTGCCTCTTAACTCGCTTCAAGTTGTCAACTTGACTAATAACTTGTTTCAGGGTCCAATGCCCGTTTTTGCTGCTGGGGTTCTGGTCGATAATAGTAAGGATTCCAATAGTTTTTGCTTGCCTACTCCTTCTAATTGTGATCCCCGGGTAGAGCTTCTTCTTTCTGTTGCAGGGCTTATGGGCTATCCTCAACGTTTTGCTGAGAGTTGGAAAGGGAATGATCCTTGTGCTGATTGGATTGGCATTACTTGTACTAATGGGAATATAACTGTTATTAATTTTCAGAAAATGGGACTTAGTGGGGAGATATCCCCCGATTTTTCACAGCTTAAATCGTTGCAAAGGATAGTATTAGCTGATAACAATCTTACTGGTTCAATTCCTCAGGAGCTTACTTCTTTGCCCGTGCTTACTCAATTGAATCTTGCAAACAATCGCCTTTATGGGAAGGTGCCTACTTTTAGGAGTAATGTAGTTGTGAGTATAACTGGCAATGTTGATATAGGGAAGGATAAGAGTAGCCAATCTCCTCAGGGTTCGGCATCTCCAATGGCTCCCAACGGGAAGGGACAAAGTGATGGAACTTCTGGAAATGGAGGCAAAAATTCTTCTCATGTGGGAATAATTGTCTTTTCCGTGATTGGGGCTGTGTTTGTGGTTTCCTTGATTGGTTTCTTGGTTTTCTGCTTGTTTAGGATGAAGCAAAAGAAGTTGAGCAGGGTCCAGAGCCCAAATGCGCTAGTTATTCATCCTAGGCATTCCGGATCAGATACTGAGAGTGTCAAGATAACTGTTGCTGGTTCAAGTGTCAGTGTTGGTGCTGCTAGTGAAACACAAACGGTACCCGGCAGTGAGGCAGGAGATATTCAAATGGTCGAAGCTGGAAACATGGTCATTTCCATACAAGTTCTGAAGAATGTCACTGACAATTTCAGTGAGAAGAATATATTGGGGCAAGGAGGTTTTGGAACTGTTTATAGAGGAGAACTCCATGATGGTACAAGAATTGCGGTGAAAAGAATGGAGTGTGGGGCAATAACTGGGAAGGGTGCAGCAGAATTCAAGTCCGAAATTGCTGTTTTGACAAAGGTACGCCACCGGCATCTTGTTGCTCTTCTTGGTTACTGCTTGGACGGGGATGAGAAGCTTCTTGTGTATGAGTACATGCCTCAGGGAACCCTAAGTAGGCATCTATTTAACTGGCCAGAGGAAGGACTGGAACCACTGGAGTGGAATAGAAGATTGACCATTGCCTTAGATGTCGCAAGGGGTGTTGAGTACCTCCATGGCTTGGCTCATCAAAGCTTCATACATAGGGATTTGAAACCTTCAAATATTCTTCTTGGAGACGATATGAGGGCAAAGGTTGCTGACTTTGGTCTTGTCCGGCTTGCTCCAGAAGGAAAAGCCTCTATAGAAACAAGAATAGCAGGAACTTTTGGATATTTGGCTCCCGAGTATGCAGGTATCTTCTAGTTATTTTAACTCCCCATCATCTTACTATATTTTTGTGAGCTAGGCCTATATTTTAGTTAGTTTTCCCAAATGAACAGTAGCGACAATATAGGCAATATTTTTGAAGTTAATGGTTTAGTGTCTTAGTATCCCCAGGAAAAGAATACCAAAGTAAAATCTAGATTTGTTTAGCATTTTAGTTTATCGCCTGCTAGGGTCCATACTGTAGACATTCATTTATTCATAGGAAGCTAATAAGACATTTTTTTTTGTATATACTGTCTAACCAACTCTATGTCAAGATTTGGCTCATTTACTAATGAAGAGGTAGAAGGAAGAGTTATTTTCTACCACGTACTAGGAAAGTTAGTCAAAATAAAACTGTTCGTTCTTTACTACCATTCATGGTAGTAATATTTCCTAGTTTAAGTATTGACTAGAAAATTAACTAAAACTACTTATTACAAATTTCTCCTGTACTAGAAAGTCAAGACTCAAGAATGTAACCTCTTTGCATCCTTGTTTTTATCTTATTCAATGCCTATAAAATATAAAATGGCCACCATGAGAGTTTGCATCTAAGGAATTCGTTTGTGTCTTCTAAATGTAAATTTCCCTTTGGATTTATCTTGTCTTCATGATAACGGTGTATTTGGATTAGACTGATGCTTGTGATTGGTTTGTCCTTGCTTGGTGGCATATAAGTTATGAATGATTGTGTTTAATCTTTGTTGGATGTTCATTGATTTTTGTGCATACATCTCTAACACCGCTATGCAAATGGCTATATGATTGCAGTTACTGGTCGTGTGACAACTAAAGTGGATGTGTTCAGCTTTGGGGTAATATTAATGGAGCTGATAACAGGAAGAAAAGCACTTGATGAAACCCAACCCGAGGATAGCATGCATCTTGTAACATGGTTCCGCAGAATGTCCATAAACAAGGACTCATTCCGTAAGGCCATTGACTCAACAATTGAACTCAACGAGGAGACGCTTGCTAGTATTCACACAGTAGCAGAGTTAGCCGGCCATTGCTGTGCAAGAGAGCCATATCAAAGGCCTGACATGGGTCATGCTGTCAATGTGCTCTCTTCTCTTGTAGAACTCTGGAAACCATCCGATCTGAATTCTGAAGATATATTTGGCATTGACCTTGACATGTCCCTACCACAAGCACTTAAGAAATGGCAGGCTTATGAAGGTAGAAGTCAAATGGAGTCATCTTCTTCGTCTTCACTTCTGCCAAGCTTGGATAATACACAGACAAGTATACCTACTCGCCCATATGGATTTGCTGATTCTTTCACATCAGCGGATGGAAGGTGATCATGCTTGGTTGTAAATATTTGTAAGGTATTTCTTTAGTGTGTATGTTTATTCTCCAGTCCTTACCTCTTGCTGGCTTTTCTTTTTGAACTTGTTTATCTTTTTTCCTGGTGTAGTTCTCCTCCATGATTAATTTTACACCATCTTTAGCACTTGTTAAGTTCTTTTACTGACAAACTGGGAAGAGATTCTCAGCTGATTTTTCATCATCTCACATTCATGTATTTTTCTCCTTTTAAGTTGATTTTGAGATGTGTAAATCAAATATCACTATTGAACCAACTTGGTAGCTTTAGCAGTGTGATTAGTTTGTTTTAATTACATTACATTACACTTGTTGAACCAACTTGGTTGTAAGTTGTATTACTAGCATGTAGATGACAGATGACAAATGACACATGAGGATCGACTCGTAACAGCTGGCACCATTTTGAAAGTCCGCACTTGAATTTTGTTTCATTTTATGCGAGGGAGATTTCAAAATTATGAGAATAGAACTTTATGGCTACATTCCACAAGGTTTCTGTCAAATCGAAGTTGCAGGGAATCTGGCGTTTATGAAGCCGTTTTGGATGAGCATGAATTTGTGAACTGGACAAAATAGACAGGTGAGGAAGTAGTTAAAAGAGAGAATCAAATATTATTTGCTGCAGCTGGTTGCCTCGGTGTGAAAAGGTGACAGCGTGGCAAAAGGCAAGTGCTAGTTAAGCCAAAAGATTAAAGCTATGTTTGTCAACCTTTCCAACTGGCTTCCACAACTCACTTTATTGTTTCTTATATATTAAGTTTAATATTACCAGAAAAGGATATATCATAAACAAAATGAAGCCTCTTTTAGCCTTTTAAGTTTATACGGGCTATTATTATAAATTTATAATTAAAAATAGAGATGGATTGATTAGCTTTGAAGACTAAAAAGATAATTAAAGAGGTATTTTAAGCTGTCAAGACTAGAAGTATTTTTTTCATCAGTAAGACTAAAGAAATATGACTATTAGCTACCCATTTTATATTGAACAAATGGATTTAGTGACATGCGCTTATGAACTCGAGTAAATAAATAACCTGCTATTTTAGCTTGTTTTTAAGAAAAAAAGTGTTTTATTAATAAAATAAACAGTTTTCTGTATATTTTAATGTGTTCATAAAAATTTTTGTGTTTTAAAAAATAACTTCTTTTTTATTTTAAAAAGTTCATTATATTTATTTAAAAAGTAAATGTTTAAAATAATGTTTTTATAAATATATTTTTTAAATTTAAACAAAATCTATCTGGAATAATCATTAAGTAGTTAATTTTGGAACAATTAAACTATTTACCATTAGGCTGGTGTTAAATACAATTGCATTCACCGGTAAAAAAAAATGCAAATTGATTCTAGGTTAGAAATTCATAGTCTTTGGGGTCTTTAATATAAGGTATTTTTAACTAAATTACATAGGGTGGTTTGTGATTATCTAAACCAATCCAATTATTTTGAATAGGATTTGATTAAATCTGACTTTAATTGACTTGGTTCATGATTTTTACTTTACAAATTTAATGATTGGTAAACTGATTTAAAATTTTTTAATTTTATTATTTTTTTTTATATTTAGAAATCAAGGTGTAAATAAAGAACATTAAAATCAACAAAACAAAAATGAAGTTCAATAATGTATTCTAGTTAACCGTTCGTCTCTCCTAATCGAGAATCTCTCCCTACACCTTCGTTACCCTATGAAATGTAAAAAATATTCTTAGTTAAAAAAGTTAAAATTTTGTTCTTGCGTACTTTTTTACAAGTTTGAGTTGATCAATTTGGACTTGTAATTACAAATTTTTTTACAAGTCCGCACATGACTATACTAGCATTTGGTGAATTAATTAAGGATTCACTCCAACTATTTTGAACATACACAATTCCTTGAGCAAGTGACGTTGCAATTTTCATCTTCATAGCACAAGCTAAGCTACAACCTCCGGTTGGTAATGTGATGTAGCCATTTATCTAATTGTCTTTTAGCTACAAACTCTTAAACAATGTAGCGATCACCGTGATAAAAGCAACATCCCATCAAAGCCACTAGATTTGGATGACGAAGCCTAGCAACCCTGTCGATTTCAAAGCAGAACTCCTTTTTCCTCTAAAAGGTTGACCTTTTTAATCTCTTAACTGCAACTTTGGTACCATATGATGGGATGCTGTTCTAGATGGCCTGTTCGAATGCAAATTTTTTTACAAGTTCGATAGGTTCATCCAAACTTGTAATTGTAAATTTGTTTACAAGTGTGGACAAAGCATTTTTGCAATTTTTTTTACAAGAGAGGCGCAGGAGAGATAATTAAATTTTAACTTTTTTACCTAGAATATTTTTATCATTTTAAAAAATTATGAAGATGCAAGAAGAAGCTTTGGAGGTGCAGGAAGAAATTTCCTTCCTAGTCCCCTCTTTCTCAATCCCATGGTTAAGGTATAAAGACTAGTTTTAGATTTTTAGATTTATTTTTACTCTTAGAAACTATATTATATACTTTAATTTGTTGTTTTAAAAAAATCAGCTTACCTTAAATATTCTATTTACATATTTTTATGTTCATCTTTTATTTCTTACGTTTTGTAAAAATAAATATGAATTTTTTCCTTTGTAATCCAACTATCTGATTGAATTGAATTAGGTGACTAATTTAGTTTTTTTTTTTATAAATTCAATCGGTGGATTAAAAATGATGAGTTTGGATTTTATTTTGTTTCAAACTTAATCCGATTCTTGAAAACAACTAAAATTACACATACCAATGAAAATAAATAAGTTAGTTGGTTTTCTTGATTTTTAAAATATCATTAATTTACTAATTTTACGCTCATTAATTTATTATGGAAGAAATGAAAACATGAAAATGTGAAACCGTTGTTAACAACTATGAATAAAAACACAAATATTTGAAAGTTTTAATATCAACAAATAAGGAAAAAATAGTTAAATATAGAAATTACAAAATGTCATAAAAAACCATCAAATTTTTCTAGATGTTATCTTATATTAAGACTAAAGGAAGGGAGGATGGAAGTGTTTCTGTTTGTTTTTTTTTTTTTTAAATGTGAAGGGCTTAATTTGAGTTGAGAAAAATGTATACTTATTATTTTATTTTATTATTTTTAGACTATTTTGTGTTTTTAATATAGGAATGACAATGACTAGAGTTTAGTCTCTATATCTATATCTAAAAAATGTACTTATAATTAGTTTTCTACTTATGCGAATTATAACTTTGATCCGCATTTTCTACCAACTTAATACTTATATATTCATACTTGCATTACAACATACACTTTACTTATTTATGCACCTCTAATTTAAATTCTTAAAATATGTCTTACTATTAACAAAATGTGTTTATTAGCTACTTCCATTCAAATTTAATTATATAACAATGTTGATTGCTTTTAAAGTTAAGTAATGACTTTTAAATAAGTGTCAAAATTTATAAATATGAAAATAAGTTTTACATGATTTTAGTATTCCAACAACCAATAGCTAATTTTTAATCTTCCAACACAAAATTAATGGTTAAGTTGAAAACTAAAACAATTTTTGTCTGATAATTAAAACAAGAGAAAGAAAAGAGAAAATAATGTAATAGAAAGTTGTTAAAGAAAACAAAGAGAAAAAATTAATAAAAAAAAAAGGGATATTACTCCAATAAATAACTCAAATTTTATAGTGTAGTACGACTTATATAAAAAATTCTATATATCTATTACTTTTTATCTCTAATATCTTTCCGTAAGTTAGAAGTGTTATTTATTATTTTCAACTTGAAATAAGTAATATAATACAAAATAGAAGAAAATACAATATAATAAAATGAAAAATACATAAAAAAATAGAATCAAGGATGTCAAGATAGACAATCAAAACTTAATCGTCAAGTATAAATTATTTAGAGTTTAACCACTTAATAAAAACACATGTTAATAAAATATTTAATCACCATAAGACAGAAGTTAACAATCAAAAAAATATCTAACGATCCACAACACAAGTTAAATATAATACTTAACCATCATAAACAAAAGTCGTCTAAAAAAAACTAAAACCAAACACTTTTTGAAGACAAACCAAACAATTATCAAAAGTTCACTAGTTTCGGTCCAAGTAGAGTAACTTTAGCAATAGATTGTTTCTACTTATGAAGATTACCTTCCAAGTGATCAAACAGAATATTATCACTATAACACAGTGCACAACACAAAGTGCAGAAATAAAAGAATTTCTTCCCATTCTCATGCAACTCCATATACATGCCCTTGAAATCTAAGAATTTTCTTGCCACTTGTTCTCTCTGATTGGAAACATCAGAGGCCCAATTCCAACTTTCCAGCCATTTAAATCTTCTAAACCAGACAACCAAACACAAAATTCAACACCAGAAAAAAAAAATCTCCAACAACCAATTGATACACAAGCACAACAGGAATCTCTCTTAAATTCCAAAACCACAAAACTTCTCGTCTTATTCCAGATCAAGGTTTTGACTTTATTCAACACCCTAACATGTGCAATAGAAAATTTTCTGAGATTAAACTTGGAGAACAAAGAAAGGACCTTAAAACGATGTTGTAAAAAGAGATATTCATAGCGTAATCGATATAAAACTGTTCGATAATCGTGGAGATCATCCGCGTCAATGGAAAGCGTGAGAACCTTAGAACGAATCTAATACAAGCTTGAATCCTCCATTTACATCTCCATGTGTCACACAAAATGAAGAAATGGAAGGTGTTTAAACTTTGGAGGAAGAGGAAGTAACAAAAAGAAAGTGAATTAATGAAATATTTTTAACTTAAAATAAACCGTTTCAGGTAACTTTTTAATTGTTGTTTTCGTCATATAAGAAAAATATTAAAATAAATTATTTAACTTTTAAAAAGTACAAATTATTATAAAACTTTTTATACACATACTAATAGAAAATTATTTTTAAAAAATTAAAACATGCACATAAACAAAGTAACAAACGCTCATCTTCTTTAAAGAATATATAGAGAGAGGCACGTATCATACTCATACAGTGATTACGTCGAACAAGAGCCACCACCGATTAGAAAGCTAATGATTATATGAACTGTATAATGTAGAACTGCAAAGGCAGTCTTCAAATCTACTGATTGAAACAACATTTTAACTATATATGCTCCATTTATACCGTACAATTTTCACGATACTTGTTTCATTCTGTGCAAAATTCGTACGAAAGACTTCGTATTGGAATTTTATAAAATTATTTTAGTATTTAAAAATTAAAAATTTATTTAGTTAATATTTTTAAAATGATTTAAAATAATTTTATTTTTTAGTTTTAAAAAATTAAAAAAACAACAGTAAATATACAGAAAAAATTATTTATTTATTAATAACATTTTATAAATATAAATAAACTTTTCATTTTTATATTTTTAAAACAGTTTTTTAAACCACATTTACCGAACACATTTTTTTTATCTTTAAATAATTTTTTCGAGACTATTTTTCAAATTTTTTTAAAATATAAAAAAATAAAACCAAACCATATCCTATATGTTTGATATGATTTTCTCGGACTCAGCTTTAACCTTTTTATGGTTAATGTCTAATAAATAATGATGAGTTTTCTCTTTTCATTTTTGTCCTCGATAATTGAATATCCTGCTTAAACGGATCTCGATTAATCATAGTCAAATTAGACGGATTTATTTAAAAGCAAAGAGCGGAATTAAAAGATTTTTAATTATTAAGTGATTTTTGTCTATTTTTTTTACTCAAAATAAATATAAAAATAACGTAAGTAAAAAAAAATTAATGTTTAAAAAATTATTCTTATTTTACAGGTAATAAAATATATGGATAATTTTGTAACTGTAATTACTTTAATTTATAATTTTTTGTGAACTGAACAATTCAAATTTTAATTCTATTTCAACTTATATATTTTTTATTTTCTTTCTTTTTCATTTATCACACTTTATTTTGTATTTCTATGCAACCCAACATAGCCTAGTTTCTACTTTTTATATCCATAAAACTTAAATGCAAAAATTTCCATAACAAAAATTAAAGGATTTATTGGAGTAAAATTTTAAATGAATATTTTTTTTTTATAAAAAGAAGTCTTGAATTTTGAAAGGAAAAAAATGGATAAAATGCAATAATTTTTTTAAAGGTTTTTATTGGATAAAAAAAACATTTCTATTTCTATGCAGTATGTATAGTGTTGCAATTTTAATTATGGTTAAAATATTTTTTTTGGTTTTTTTAAGACATAATAAAACTTTTAAAATATTACGTACTAGAAACTAATATTTTTTTTAGAAAAAAACTACGTAGAAATATAATGACTTATATAATTTTATAATCATAAATAACCAATGATTAATATTTTTTATTTTCTATAAATTTTACTGCATTTTAATCCTATTAAACAATCAACAAGATTTCACTTTCCCTCTATTCTCCTCTAACTTTTGTTGCATTTCAAGCTTATAAACTTAGATACATACAGTGAGAAATAGAAAGTCCAACAAAATAGCAAACGATTACAAAGGATAAGGGTCTAAATCTAATAAATAAAAATTAATACATTAACAATTAACATTTGACTTATAAAAAAAATTAATAAACAAAATCTCTACCAGCCAAACTATGATGGCAATAGAAAGGGTTTAAGTATGATATTATAATATCAATCCATATATTCATGTTTAAAAGATGTATCTATATACAATCTCATACTTGGATGAATAACAACTTTGATTTTTATTCTGATACTACTTGTGTGAATAACAACTTTGATTTTTATTCTGATACTTGTTTGGTATCTATATATTCGTACCAACTCTTACTTTACTTATTGTTCCTGTTCCAAAGTCAAGGTTGGGGTCCAACTAATTCTCTTTTGTCTCATGTTCCTTGTTCTTATCAAGTTCGAGATGTCTCCTTCTAGTGTTAAGAGTAATAAATATAATAGTTATTACCTACTTCCTATTTATAGGTTTCATATTGGGCCATGGGTCCATGGATTCTACAAATTAGGACTCAAGTATTGCTTAATCATGGTTTAACCCTTAATAATTAGGATTTTTCTTAAAACAAGTGTGTTTTGTAGGGTCTTAAGGTGGAGGAATCCTTGGTATCATTTCCTAGTGATGTTTTGTAGTGCGCTTGAGATCCTACTTGATCTCAGTTATTACCAAGGTGTCTCTAGTCCAAGTATTCCTGGTACACTTATGTACAAGGATAATATCATTTGGACATCCATAAACATAATATGAAAAATAGACATAACATTAGACATAGAAAATTATAACATTTCTTAAAGTTTTATGTAATTACACATGTGCTTCCTTTTTTAACCATTATTTTTACACCCATGAGCAAGTATTGGTGGAAGGTTTGAGAAGATGCTAGTGTAATGTTTTTAAACATATAGGAGAGTGTTATTGTAATATTTTTAAACTTAAAAAATATTAGCTTAAGAAAAAGAAAAATAGAGTTACGTGTAATTTGATAAAAAAAATAGAGTGTTACTTTAATATGATCTTAAATACAACATTAAGCAAACATAAACTTTTGTGCACATTTAAACATTTCAAAAATAATAAATCAGCATAACAATTCATATAGTTTATGTTGTAAAAAGTAAATATTTTGACATATTTAATGTTGATTTGTAAAAAAAATATTAAATTTCTAAAGTTATTTATATATATATTTATTATATCAAAGTTATTTATATATATTTGTCAGCTTTTTTTTTAAAAAAAATCATAATCATAAATTTTACTTATTAGATTTTGATTATATAATGGATCAGCTAAAATATTATTATAAATAAATAAAAAATATATAATTATAAATATTTGAGTATCTAAACTTTTGGTAGACATAATTGTAAGTCAATATAAAATAATTCAATAAATAAATTATTAGAATTCAATTTATACAAAGAAATATTAAATGTTATTAAGAGTTATTTTATAATAATTTAGTATATTTTGGTAACTTATATTTTTTATCTTATTAAATTTTCCTAAAATATACTATTTATCATTTTTTTTATTATTATATTACTTATAGTAAATTATGCTATAAATAATATTTTAATCAAAATTATAGTTATGTATTATATATATATATATATATATATATATATATATATATATAAAATGTGAGAGATAGACAAGGTAGATAATATATTACCCCATACCTTCTCCTCATGTACATAATTATTTTTTGTGAATTCAAACTTGATTTATCCAATCTATATGTAATTATCTACCTAGCACATGAAAATATTTTTACGTATACTTTTTCATCACTAAGTTAAACCAATTAGGTAGTAAAAGCATTAGGTTCTCTTTTGCTACAAACGTGAATTAAATGACAAATATAAATATAAAATTTAATTCTTATCTAACGTTCATTTCTTAGTTTTTGTCTTTTAAAATTGAGTATTTAAAATCAATATCTTTCTTATAGATTATTTAAGAAAAGAAATAATGATTTTTCCTAAATAGGGATGAATACGAGTTGTGTTAAGTTAGATTTAGACAAATTCAAACCCAACCTATTCATAAAATAGTGGTTTGGATTTTTTTTTTTTCATTAAACCTAATTCAACTCAATGCTGTCTTTGAGCGAGTTGGATTATGTTGGGTTAATTGGGTCACAATTTTAAAAAATATATTTGTAAACATATTTAAAAAAATAAATTTAGAATATTGTTTTATTAGCTTTTTTAGGTTTTCTTTATAAAAAAATTATATCATTATTATAACATAAAAATAAACAATAAATTATAATTATAAATGACATATCGAAATTAAAACAAATTAATATTAACATACAACTAAATTTTTAAGCAATGATCACTAAAAAATATTTATCCAAAATAAAAGTAAACACAATTTATCTAAGATAACCAAACCATAAAAATAAATAAAAACTACACAATTTGTCCAAACTAAAAAAATATAATATCAAAAGAAGCACATAATAACAAAAATACATAAATTCAAATAATAATAATAATATATAATAATTTAGAACTATGATTGAATTTAGTTGAGTTGAGTTTAGAGTTCAACTTATTGAATACTAAACCCGTAATAAATTGTGTTTGATTGAGTTGAGTTGAATTTCATTGAGTTATGATAAAAACTCAACTTAATCTGGATTAAGTCAGATTTGATCTTCAAGTAACTTCACTCAAATAAATATAAAATCTACGGATTAACATTCAAAAGATACACACACGTGCATGTGGGGAAGATTTATATAGCATTTGTTTATTTTTTGAATAATAGTTAGCTTGAATTAGGGTTTGTTTTTTTGCCCAATCCAATCCGAAAAAAAAAACCAAAGTTGAAAAAGGCAAAAATATACAAAATTTTAAACGAGCATATCTCGGCAGCACATGCTCATAACAATGCGTGCAGTGTGAGGACTAAATTCATCTGTATTTTCTAATTTCTCCTTGCATAAACTTTTCGCATAAGAATAAACATTTCTAATTAATTAGGTTTTTTGTTTGAACCTGATTTATACTGTCAAGTCAATTTTTGTTAAAGAGAAACGAAACTTATCCGTTAAAAAAAACATAGAAATTTGTACAAGTTGAATTATTAACTTAATTAACACATAAATAACAAATTACTCATAACAGTGACAAACATGCCAAGTCAATGAATTAATACGCCTTAATTCTTAGTCCAATTCCTTCAAATTTAGCGTAAAATCTCATTCGTTGTTAAGCACAGATTGTAGTTTTGCCGTAACTTAGATTTGAATTTTTTGGTCAGTTATTCAGTTTCATAATATTCTGAAACAAGGACATTTGACACGTGAGGCCACATTAAAACTTTTCTCAGCCAATCACCATTTTCGTTTTGGAGTCCTCAAATGTGCTTTAGATGTTAAAATGTTTAGCACATGGCCATGTCAAAAGCCTACACGAGTTTTTTTTATTACTAAATAAAAACGACATGATTCTGCCTTTTTTTTTACACAAACGCATGCCAAGCCATTTCCCATTTGGACTAATTTCTTAGACTTGGTCCAATTTGGGTTATTAGAAACCCATTCTAGACTTATGACTTACACCGCCAAGGGTGATCCATTATTAGCCTCCATTGATCGATATCTCATGATGTATAATATGGTTTTACCGAGACTTGCCAGAACCATTATTTTCTCGATCCTTCAGGTTTTGGAGTTCCAGGAGACAGATGTGCACCTGCAAAAGAAAGGTGAAATTAAAGTGAGACTTTTCCGTAAAGGTGAGGTAGAGAAAAGTAGCGATAAATCACTCTCATTTGTATCTCTTTGTTGTGATGGAAGAGGTATCACAACCTCCCGTCTGAGAAGATGTCTTTGTAATCGTTTTGTCAAATCCCAGTAAAAACATTTGGTGCCGTTTATGGGGACGTAAAAATTCCTAAGCTCCCTCTCTACTCACTCCTTCATGGTGCAAATTAGGAATGACCCCCTTCCTTCCAACATGAATGAAACAAACCTCATTGAGGAACTTAGAAAAATACAAGAAATGGCTAAAAAGCATTTCACCTCTTGAAAGAGGAGAAAAATGTCATGAGAACAATGATTCAAGACCTCTAGAATAATGAACACAACAAAGAGAACAACTTACGCGATCACACTAGCGACAACAAAACCTATTATGAAAACTCGGAACACCACTTATTTAAAAAATATACTATAATTGAGACAAAGCAGATGGTGTACTCTTTTTCCCCAAGCAAAAATAATATGGGTGTGGGCCAAGGATGTTTCAATAAGGCACATGGGTGCGTAAACGCAAATCAATGACACATTAGTAAATATTTACCTTTCATATTTTTATCATTTCTCTCAATTGTTTCTCTTTTTGTATGTTTTCCTTTATTTTCTAGTACAGTATCATAAACAACTCGGGGCTTTGATCTAACTCGGCACACCATCGCCTACTCGGCTCGGCGCTCCATCGCCCACTCGATGCACCATCGCCTTCTCGGTACTCTATTACTTACTCGACACTCTCGGTCCCCACGGCCTATCACCTACTCGGCGCTCTCGGCCCCTGCAGCCTATTTCCTATTCGACACTCTTGGCCCCTGCGGCCTACTGCCTACTCAACACTCTCGGTCCCTGTGGCCTATTGCCTATTCAACGCTCTCGACCCCTGCGACCTATTGCCTACTTGACATTCTCGGCCCCCGCGGCCTACTGCCTACTCGACACTCTTGACCCACGCGACCTATTGCCTACTCGGCGCTCTCGGCCCCTACACCCTATCAACTACTCAACACTCTCGACCCTTGCGGCCTACAGACTACTCGTCATGCCAGATCGCTTCACTTAGTACCCTCAAAATACAACACAAAAAACATTTCAATCTTCAATAGAGGCTTCGATGTCGCACGCTGACAGGTTCATATCCTTTTACTTTCTAGATCTTTATTTCTAGATCTTGATTGAGATTTTAAGTTCATGATCTACCATTTTGAAGATCTTGTGTCAGTGGTAGAAAGATATTTTCACAGTGAAGAATAGATTCTTCCACAAGATCCCTAAAGATCTCTAAAAATGTGCATGTGTATTTATTGAAAATTAAAAATTAAAAACTTAATATTTTAAAAAATAATATATCATATATTTTAGAATTTTAAATAATAAAAATATGAAATTTAAAATATATGTAATAAAAATAAAATAGAAACTAAAAAACAATTTAATTAATAATTTTTTATTTTTAAAATAAATTTTATATTCTATAAAAAAATAAAATGTAAATTGTAGATTCATTGTGAGACTTATACAAAATGTTTCAAGATCTTAAAAATGATATTTTTCACTAAAACAAACAATGATAGAGATCTTAATAATAATATAGTATCATGAGACTCAATGAAAAAATAGTTCAAGATATCAAAATGAGATCTACAAATAAAGATGTCCTATAATGAAATTTTAATTTGATTAAAAAATAACATTTAGAGTATTTTAATTTGGTTAAAAAAGACTAAAATCATTTAAAATATATTAATGAGATCGATAAGGCTGGCTATAATATTGAAGGTTAAATCAAACTCTTTTGTAGGTTAGGAAATCTAGATTAGTTGAATGATTGAATATTGTTTCCTGACATAGTTTTTAGTTTCTAGAGTGAAAAAACTTAAAAGAAATTAAATTCTTAGTGAGAGATTATAATCATATTTGGATATCAAAATCTAGTTAGAATAGATACAAACCTAACCCCTCATATTTAGAAATAATCAGTCACAAATTTACAACAATAAATAAATAATAAAAGCCAAACTTGTAAGATAAAAATGGCAACCTATTAAATAACAATAAAATAACATGTATGATTTTAATTCTCTCTCACAATATTTTTTGTGTGAATGATTCTCTCTCACAACTAAAAATAAAAAAGTCAACCTCTTAGATAAAAATAAAAACTCTACCAAAAATATAAATAAATAAGGCAATCACGTCTACAACATTGTTCCATCTTCTCTATCGCTTGACTATAGCTTATTTTTCCACTTGGACTACAATGCTTTCATAAAACAAAAATGAGTGCATTATTTATAATATTTTTTAGGATGACTATTCATTTTATTTTAAAATTCATGACACTTTTTGTTTAGAATAGACAATTGCAAGTGAAATTAATCCATGAAAGAACTCTCATTATAGCTAAAAGCTATATATTGTCAAATTCACAAAAAAAAAATCAATTACTTCTTTAGAAAAAAAATCATAAAATAATATATTTTCTATCGATAGAAATTAGGTTTATTTCAAATCTTAAATTGGATACTTTTTTATCGAGAAAGATAAATATATTTATATATAGGGAGAGAATAGAAAGGATAAATCCAAAGACGTAGAAAGCCCTAATACAAAATGTTCATTGTTATTTTTTAACACAATTATAGTCATGATTATATAAATTAAGAATAAGTAAAGAACAAGTCAACCAAATAAAATGTATAATTACTCAAAGTGATAGGCCCAAAATTCACTAGAGTCCATAAACTGAATATATGACATATAAAGTAATTAAGAATGCATCTCACATAGTTGTGTAATCCTCCACCCCCCTTAAAGTGTACACATAATTTTATAATATCAAGTTTAGCAAATTTATTTTAAAAAAAAAAATCACCAATTTTTTCTTGTAACATAACATTTTAGCTAATTTTATGGAAGAAAGCTCTATAGAAAAAAAAGAAAAAGAAGACTAGATGCGCAGTTAAGAGGTGAAGGAGGCAAATGAAAGGTGTAACCGTTTAATTAGTTATGATAGAGAAAATTAAACTTAATTACACTTTTTGTTTTATTCCTATTTAAGAGTTTTTTTTTTATTTTATTTATTGTAAATTCATGATATAAAGTTAGATTTGTTTGTATACAGGAGTTCGTCTCATATTTAATAATTAATACCAGTAAATAGCAAGAATAGGATTGGTATATGTAAAATAGTAAAATGGTTCCAACAAAGCTTGAAGTTCAACGAACGCGTGCATTGAATTATGAACAAAAATGAAGGTTTCATAGACTTGGTGTATGACTTAGAGAACAATAATTAAGGTACAACTAAAGATGAACGTATTAGACGGTAACCTTTAATTTGTAGCTGCTAACAGTTCACCCGACGTTCTTACTTCTTATGCAACAGGACAATGGTAGAAGTCAAAGTTCAATTCAAGTATACCTTCATCTCTGCATGTGTGTGGCAACTTTTATATTTCAATTTGAATTAATTAATTAAGTTTTATCCAATGTCTCTCAACATCCAACTTTACACTATTTATTATGTACTCTCTTACAATTTGTATACCAATAATGCTTTTAAAAAATATAGTTAATTGAATGGAAAATACAAACAACGCCAAGCGAAGAAAGAGGAACAAGATTAGTTGTCGATAAGACTGCATGAATAATTAAAAAGAGCAGTTACATCATTCTTATATCTAAATTTTTAATTCAATTTCATAGCTCTATTTCCTACTTTTTTATTTTAATTACTATGAGGATTCGTTCAGTTTTTTTAAGTATACATAAATTAATAACTTCATTCATTTCATGTGAATAGAATAACTGAATAAGTTTGTTTTTAAAAAAAGAATTAATAACTGAATAAGCTAAGTTTATAAATTCATAAGAATCAAATGGCTAAATTCTCCAATTAAAATATTAAGAAATAACAGTTCTAGTAAGTTACAACTAGTGTTATTATACTCGACTCTGTCTTTGACTTGGCTAAGACAAAAAATCACAAAATTACTGATCAATCTGACGGGGTCGACGATAATTGACCCATAGACTCAAATTATATTAAAAAAAATATAAATATTTTATAACTTACATAATTTTATACTATAAAAAAATCATAAAACAATTATTTTCCTCAAGATGTGTGAAATTAAAGGGCTAAGTAAAGAAGGGCTCAAATATGCAATCATCTAGTTAAGGAAACTATAATATTAAAAGTTAGTTTAAAAATTATAAATATAATTGCATGAATGAAACAAACATTTCAACAAAGAATCAATGCTAATTAATTAACCCACATGTGAGGCCACAAAACATGAAATTTCCACTTCGCAATTAGAGGTGGTAAATGACCTGTCCTTCATAGCACACACCCAGTTTTGCTAGGTCATTGGTGTTGTAGACAACCCTTTGGCTCCCAAAGGTTGAACAACCATGAAGTAAAGTTAGAAAACTCTTTGTTTCTTCGAAATGTAATTCTTTCAAATCTTATTTTCACATTATAACAAAGATATAACCCAATCAACAAAACAACATCAAAACAAACATTAGCATAACTACCAACACAATATCAAATGAAACCAATGGTATGGTAAATATATCCTTTGAAACTCGTAGCTACAAGAACAATAGTTTTCAACTTTTCATCAAACTTGTGGAAATCCTATGAGTATCCTAACAACTTTACTTTTCAAATTTGACAATTAAACTAGTACATTTTACTCACACATTGAAGTGAATTACAAATATCTACAACAACAATAAAAAGTTGCAACTTTTAAGGAAGAACCTCATACTCACTACACTGAAGGTCATGTCATAGTGCCGAGGAAGGAGAGGTGGAGAATGAAAATTGCATAGAGGCAAGGCAATGACATTGAAGTAGTGAGCATCGAGACTCCAGAGAGGCATATTGGGATTTTTTCTCCATTCAAAACGACATTGTTTCACGTGTTAAAAAAAAATATGATCCCCCGAGTCAACAAGACTCACTGGATCACCGAGTCTCAGTTGAGTTACTCTAAGTTAATCCAATTCTAAACATTTCTGATCTAAAGGATGACTCAAACCGATTATATGACCAGTTCCTAGTTGAACTTGTTAGTCTAAGCCAAATTTAATAATGTTGCTCACAACCTACCATGAATTTTTATTTTTATTTTTGCATTTGCAACCTTCTTTTTGTATGGTAAAATGCTAAAAATTGTTATATATATACATACTGATATCTTTAATTGATTTCTTAATTGAATTTCATGGTTTTACATCACTCACATTTACTCTTTTAAATCCAAACACTATTCTCTCAAACTCAATACCTTTATTTGAGTTCTTAATTATTTCTCACAAAAAATATCACGATTATATTTTATAATAATTTATTATTTCGTGAACATTTTGTTATAAGATAAAACATATATTACAAAAGGAAAAACCCCACATTATTTGGATAAACTATATGAGAAAAGTTTATATTGAGACAAGTGTACAAGACTTGGTAAAGAAGTTTGCAAGAGGAGGAAGTCTTGCATGCATGAACTTTGGTTAGTCGCAATGCAAATTTGATAATTTGCCCCTCTCTCTCTATATATATATATATGTGTGTATGTATTTTGAAACAAGTGAACCCATTTACAATGTTCTTACTTCTGTTTTGCTTGCTCTTTTTTTTTTAATTTTAAAATTATAGACGTATTTTGTTATTTTTCAAAATCTCTTGACCATTGACATCGTTAAACGTACTTCATTAACCAAGATTAAAATCACCTTAATTAACCAATCACTAGAGGTCAAGCCTAATTTTAAGCAATATGTCACTACCTTTTATATATATATATATATATATATATATATATATATATATATATATGTGGAAACAAGTTATCTATGATGTTCTTACTTCTCTTTCGCTTGTTTTTTTTTTTTTTAATTATAGGCATGTTTTGTTATTTTTCAAAATCTCTTTACCATTGACATCGTTGAACATACATCATTAGCAAGGCTTGACATCACCTTAATTAACCAAGCACCAGATGTCAAGTCGAATTTTAAACAATATCTCACTACCTTAAATAGAAAATATATATATTTATTGTGTATGTATATATATTTTTAAACAAGGGAAGCTATCTACAATGTTCTTACTTCTCTTTTGCTTGCT
This sequence comes from Psophocarpus tetragonolobus, assembly GCA_037954015.1. Classification (NCBI taxonomy): domain Eukaryota; kingdom Viridiplantae; phylum Streptophyta; class Magnoliopsida; order Fabales; family Fabaceae; genus Psophocarpus; species Psophocarpus tetragonolobus. The sequence goes on from CM075695.1 coordinate 36,911,722, forward strand.
CTTTTTTTTTTTTTTTTTTAAATTATAGGCACGTTTTGTTATTTTTCAAAGTCTCTTTATCATGGAAATCATTAAATGTACATCATTAACAAGGCTTAGCATCACCTTAACTAACCAAACACTAGATGTCAAGCCGAATTTTAAGCAATATCTCACTACCTTAAATAGAATATATATATATATATATATATATATATATATATATGTATATTGAAATAAGTGAAGTTATCTACAATTTTCTTACTTTCGTTTGCTTTTTTTTTTTTTAATTTATAGGTGTGTTTTTTTATTCTTCAAAGTCTCTTTAACATTGACATCATCAAATATACGTCATTAACCACACTTAGCATCACCTAAATTAACCAAGAACTAGAGGTCAAGCCTAATTTTAAACAATATCTCACTAAATTAAACACAATATAAATATATATATATATATATATATTTATATATATATATATATACATATATATATTTATATTGAAACAAGTGAAACTATCTACAATGGTTTTACTTTTCTTTTGCTTGTTTTTTTTTTTTAAATTAATGACTTATTTTGTTATTTTTACCATTGATATTATTATACGTATATTATTAACCTAGGTTAACACATCTTAATTAACCAAGCACCAGAGTTCAAGCCAAATTTTAAGCAATATCTCTCTACCTTAACAGAAAAAATAGATAAATAAAAATAAATAAATATGAATATATATATATATATATATATATATATATATATATATATATATATATATATATATATATATATATATATATATATATATATATATATATCACTACTGGCTTTGCCTGTTTTGCTTTTATCTTTCTCAGGGTATTTAACATTTCAATATTCTCCTCAGCTGTTTCATTACAATACCAGACAAGAAAAATAGCATGGAAATTCATTATAATCTTATTGGCAATACATCGCATTTAAATATTATAAGGAGAAAAAATGGTGCTCTATGTGTACGTGGAATTAAAAATTAATATACTTATTTTAAATAAAAAATTAAAATTTATTTAAAAATATGAATAAAATTGAAAATTATTGTTAAGAATAGTTAAAATTTAAATTTTTTTCCAAATAATGTAATTATGATATAATAATTAAAAATAAAAGTGTATAAATAAAAATGAGAATCGGTACTAGTTATATATTATATCAATAAGCCAGTTTGTTGAAATTATTCATCATAATACCAAAATATAACTATGGATTCATCACAAAGTTAAGTAACCATAAAACCCAAATCCATGATACCAAAATAGAACCAATTCACAGGTCTCAAATATTGTGTATATACTGCCGTTAAATTTAGTTTAAGAATGAATCATCACCTAAATTGCAATGTACACATGTACTTATTCCCAACTAACTTTTAAGTACAATCAGTTGCATCTATGATATCAATACCTGGGAATGAAAACATTCTAGATTATATAATTAATTAATAATTGTATGTAACGTAAAAGAATACTAACAATTTAATCATAACATGTTTGGTTTCGCAGTATAGTTTTTAAAATGGGAAAATTAAAAAATATACTTTAGAGTCAATGTTTTTATTATTTTATTTTAATATTTTGGCATTTTATTTATTAATTTTCAGGAGCATTAAAATTACAAAAAAAATGGTAAAAAAAGTATTGAAATGATTCTATTTTTAATTTTTAAAATTTTTTTAGTATGCATTAAATAAAATATCAATTAAAAATATTGATAAGTATTTTTATTTTTTAAATAAAATAAAAACTTTTTAATAATTATTAAAATAAAAATCTATGTAATAACAAAGTTAACTCTAATTTTTTGTAAATTTTAATATTTATTAATGATTTTTAATAGTAGGTAGTACTTATTGTCCAATAAGACTTAGCATGGCGAAATAAGTAAATTAGGACTGCAATGGTAAAAGGTACTGAAGCATGTTTTTCCGTGTTGCATCGGCAATTTGGCATGGGTACCGGTTTGATTGGAGCTGAATGAAAAGATTTTCCTAAAAGTACCAAACACCGACCCATGTTTCCCTACGCGGCGGGGACAAAATAAATAAACACACACGCACGCACTATTAGACTCATCCAACGCCAATGTCCCAAAGTAGCATACGTCACTGCAACAAAAAAAAAAGTCAAAAAGATTAAAAAAAAATAACAAGCATGCAATTTCAAATGCAAATGAAGGAAATGCAAGTCAGTACACCGACCTGCTGAGTGCTGACTCAGTCCCAGTCAGCTCCTATCCCACGCCGTTCAAACTTCGACCGTCTTATTGGTACAACCTCAACGAACCTTTATTTTTTCTTAATTTAATTCATTATTAACCCATTTCAAAATCCTCGAGCCCCGAGTGACTTTTCAAACCTTCAACGTTCAACATTCAAACAATAATCCTTCATTCCTAACACACACATGCCCAAGAAAACAAAAATAAATACTCTCTCCTTCTTTTTTTTCCCTTTATTTGACACATTCTCTTTGAACTGTTCCTCTCTCACGGTCTTACATAGTTGGCTTTGACCAGTGTACCACTAGCAGGTACTATATTTATCCAACCTTCACAACTTTCTCTCCTTCATCATTCACATACATACTAGAATTAATTCTTTCAAGCTCTACTTGTACCCACATAGAAAATATCGAAAATTTTTATTATTACAGTAATTAAAACAAAATGGTTTTGTCGTGGACAAAAGGGAGAGTATTCCGGCGTGCGAGGAAGGGCAAAGAGTTGAATTCCGGTGGCGATTTGGAGATAGAGATCGCGATTCCCACCCACTTCCGGTGTCCGGTAACATTGGACATGATGAAGGACCCCGTTACGGTGTCCACGGGGATAACCTACGACCGTGACAGCATCGAGAAGTGGATCGAGTCCGGCAACCGCACGTGCCCGGTCACCAAAACGGAGTTGAGCAGCTTCGACATGATCCCGAACCACGCCATTCGCAGGATGATTCAGGATTGGTGCGTGGAACACCGTTCCTACGGGATCGAACGGATCCCCACTCCTCGAATCCCGGTCACTCCGTACGAGGTAACCGACACGTGTACGAGGATCCTGTCGGCGGCGCAGCACGGGGACGAGAACAAGTGCGTGGAGTTGGTGAGGAAGATTAAGGCGTGGGGGAAGGAGAGTGAGAGGAACAAGAGGTGCATAGTGGCCAATGGTGCTGCTCTAGCGCTAGCTAACGCGTTCAACTCTTTCTCACGCGGGGTGGTTGAGAAGAACGTTGTTGTGTTGGATGAGATTTTGGGGGCTTTGGTTTGGATGCGTCCTCTTTCCGAAGAGGGTAGATCCGTGTTGGGGTCAGAGAGTTGTATTGCTTGCATGGTTTGGTTTATGAATGGTAAACAATTGTGTACGAGGCAGAACGCTGCATTGTTGCTCAAGGAAATGCGTGTTGAGGCGTTGCTGAAATGTGTGGAGGTTCTTGAGGCTTTGGTTACCATGATTAAGGGGCCTGTTGGGACTGGTTCCACTAAGGCATGTTTGTCAACCATTTTTAACTTGGTTAATTCTTCAGGGGTTAATAGAGGTGTGACTTGCCAAAGATTTGTGGAATTGGGTTTGGTTTCGCTCTTGTTGGAGGTTCTTGTTGATGCGGAAAAAGGGGTGTGTGAGAAGGCTTTAGGGGTGTTGGATTGCGTTTGTGATTGTAAGCAAGGCTTGGAGATGGCCAAGGCTAATGCTTTGACTTTGCCTCTTGTGATTAAGAAACTGTTGAGAGTTTCTCCGTTGAGTTCAAGCTTTGCGGTTTCGGTTCTTTGGAAGCTTTGTGACAAGACAGAAGAAGAGGTGTTGATTGAGGCGCTTCAAATGGGGGTGTTTCATAAACTCCTTGTTTTGTTGCAAGTGGGTTGTGGTGAAGGGACAAAAGAGAAGGCTACGGAGTTGTTGAAATTGTTGAATGGTTGCAGGAGCAAAGCTGAGTGTGTTGATTCCTCCTTGGATTTCAAGCATTTGAAGAACTCTTCTAATTGATCCGCTAGGATATCAGATTTGATTTCACTTTTTGTATAGGTCCTATTATAGAAACAGAATGTAGCACTCTTGTACAAACACACATACACAGTCTTATACGGAAGATACAAACTGTATCTCTAACATTCAATGGAAGTTTTGAAATTCATTTTTCTTTATTGAAATTTTAGATTTGAGACTTAGAGAGTTTTAAAGCTTTTACGCCTGTAATTCACAAATTTAGAACTACAATAGAAGAAAATGTTTCGGTTTATCATTCAAACCACGCGCGGATTAATGTGATTCATGTGTTGCTTATTGGTCAAGGGTTCCTAACATGAAATTGATAGTGTCATATTAATCTAGGATATCTGATCCGTAGGCTATTCGAAGTAAAATGCAAATGGAAGCTGTGTTACAAAAATATACTACTATTAAGAAACAAAACGAAATAAAACATTCTGGCTGGTAAATCATTGCATAATTATAAATAGAAGACAACCCACCATCACAGCAAGTACCAGTGGCTACCATTCGGAAAGAACTCCCCCCATTCTCTCCTTTTTCTATTGGAAATTGTTGGAAGTTAGTGGAGAGTGAGGTTCAACCTGAGGCTGAGGGTCCTTCATTCACTGTGTCAATGTCAACGCTTGTCTCATAACAACACGTCAACATTATTTTTTTAAGGAATAATAACATTAGTTACTTCTAAAATTTGGCTGCTATACTAATAATACTGAACTAATTACTTGTTCGTAGTAATAAAAGTTTTTAAAAATATAAAATTTTAACAAAATTTTAAATATTATATTATTAAAATATAAAATTTGTTGAAAGAAAAGAGAGTAAAATTAAGTTAAAAGAGATAATTTAATTATTTTAAATTTTTTTTAAATATGAGGCGAAAAAAAATGAAAATAGTTATTAAAAGAATTTCAATCTCCATCAAATCTCAATCTTTGAACAATAGAATTAGCCTTAGCACTACTAACTCTCGTTTCAGTGAGTGAAATAATACTCAAATGGTATTTCACCATTAAGTCATGGATCAAGCTGGGAGTTGTGTTATAAAACTTAAATTAAGAAACTATATTTTTTGTTGTTTGGTATTCCTAGATAGCATTTGGTATTCCTAGATAGCATTAATGGTTTTAGGTGGCAGACCTATAGGCATCATTATTTGTCTCTAGCATTTGAAAAGACAAAACTTTTTATTTATTTCCAGCATGTGAAGGGACAAATCTTTTTGCCTATAAATACTTGTATCAACGCATTTGAAATAAAACAGGACAAAAAAAAAACTTTTTAAAGAACTGCCAACCTTTTGCTTTCTTGTTGCCAACAAATTGCAGTAGCAGCCGCCCCAAGAATATTCCAAGATAAAATATTAATCATAACAATCATAATGAGTTAGTGGGAGAGGCAAACGAACTTGGTGAAGACACCTCTGCATCCTCAACGTGCATATCCTCAGGAGCTGGTGTTGGGTCGACATTGGCTTCCATCTTTGGTGCTGACGCGGTCACCAGTTCGGAGCCCCTGCAAATGAGTTCTTTAAATAGGAAGCCACAATGGCCACTGCCTCTTCGTCATAAGCTCCCCGTGAGAAAACAAAATCTGGCATTCTCTTCATGACTTCAAACATCTCCTTCGAACCTGGATGAGAATGGCACAACTGCGTGCCCTACCCCTCTCGTGCGTGTTCTAGGAGAGCAATGGGCTCCCTTTGGCCTTTGGGTAGTGTTGTTACTTCACGTACACTTGTCTGGCTCACTTGTAAATTATTAGCCTCGCTTAATCCAGGGTTGAGACCTAACTCATGTCCCAAACTTGACTCCACATCTAATGCACCGAACCAGTTTCTTCCTGGATTCTCGGGTACATCTTTACTACATTCATAACGTTCATTGGGGAGTTTGAATATTTCTGCCTGACCGTTAATCATCCAGTTGCCATCACTCCTAGCACTTATCGGTTTATTTCCATTTATATCATTTGTTTACACATTCGTAACACCCAATTGATTAGCATTAACTGTATTATTAGGGGCATCAATTTCCACCATAACAACCTCTTCTTTCTCTTTCATAGCAATCCCGGAGATGAGTTTACAACGGTGGTGGCCGCTATTGTACCATCATCTTCCGATGAGTTAGAAAACTTATTAGGACATTGCAACGTTTTATGCCCATAACGTCCACACTCGAAACAGATCAAATGTAAACCTTCATACTCCACGTAATACTTAAATCCTCTAGCTTTAATACGAGGTATTAACGGCTGATGGAGATCAATTTCGATACACAATTGGGAAAACTTCCCTCTAGAATGGATGGAAGTTAGTCTATCAATTTTCATCACCTTACCTAATAATGTTCCTGCTCTTCTCAAAAACGTGTCATGGTACAATTCCATGGTAATCTAGGAATATGAACCCATACTGCAATCTTAGTAGCATTCTTTGCATTTTCTAAAAAAGATGGATGTCATCTTTGAATCATAATATCTGCTACCATCCAATAGCCCTCAAATAACACATGATTGTAATCCTTTTCTGCAGTTTAATAAAAAAAAAACCATCTGACATATCAACAATGTCAACAATCTTAACGTTGTCATGCTTCGCCCAACACCTTTGAATCTTAGCCTCCAAAATTTTGAACCCCACTCGCTTCCCTAAAACATGGACCACAAGTGACCCCTTTCATGGTGCACACTATTGGGCAAATTCCTCATCTGGTATAGGAACAACTAAACAAGGATTAAATGATGAAAATATAAAGTAGTTTTCTGAATTATACTGTACTAGACACAAATTATAGTATGTCAATCATGCTATTGAATTAATAGAATGAATATGAATGTGTACCTGAATTGGCATTCATATCCATGAGCACTATTGAACAGAACTCTAGAGGTTCTTCTGTCTACCTTCTGAGGGGTTATTGTAGAGAACAATTCTGATGTGTAAATTTGCTTAATGGGATGACAAATTTATAACCCCCCAGGGTAGTCAGGGACCTCTCTTAATTGGGTTTTTTATCTGATTGACCTAACCCATCACAGAGTCAATCTCACTGTAATCCCAGTTAAATAACCATATTGATATTTTAAGATATTGTCGGTTAAAGATAAATAACCATATTGATATTATGATCATATCTAATATTGTCGGTTAATGATAATTAGATATTGCTTGATACTAATCCACAATTAATTTCAACATTCTCCCACTTGGATAGTGTCAATCAATAATCAACATACAAATCATTAAACTAAAACGACAATTGCCGATATATCATATATTAATTAACAGTATGAAAAATATGAGCAACAAAATAAATATCCGATAGGGATATTAATCAATTGCATGTAAATAATATTTTTCATAGATGTATGGCATAATGCAGTTCCATAAATGACACTACAATGGTCCAAGCATAAATAAAATGCTAATAAGAAACATGAACAAAATGACGTCAACTAGAGCATGTCTCTTAAAGAAAATAGAGAATCAGACTCCCACTAACTTAATACATCAAAAGCCTTGACTAAACCCATGTGAGTTACATGAATAAGAAAAATTCCAACAGTTAAGGCCTTAGTCAGTGGATCTGCTAACATCTCCTCAAAATCAATGTTTTCAATCCGAGTGTGAAAACTTTGAATTTGCTCTCTAACAAATTGATACTTGATATCAAAATGCTTTGAACGAGTAGAGCTTTTGTTGTTTCGAGAGAAACTCACAGCAACAGTATTGTCACAGTAAATCACAAGTGGCCTGGAAATGCTTTCAACTATGTGAAAGTCAGATATCAATTTCTTAAGCCACATGGCCTGGCGAGTGGCCTCAAAACAAGCAACATACTCTGCTTCCATGGTAGAGGTAGCTGTAAGAGACTGTTTAACGCTCTTCCAAGAGATAGCTCCTCCTGCCATCATAAAAATAAAGCCAGAAGTAGATCTACGATCATCAGGGCAACCCGCAAAATCAGAATCAGAATAGCCAGTGACTTGAAGTTGATCAGACTTCATAAAAGTCAACATATGATCCTTAGTTCCCTGTAAATATCGCATGACCCTTTTAACGGCTTTCCAATGACCCAAACCTGGGTCGCTCAAATATCTGCCTAAGGCATTGACGATGAAAGCAATGTCAGGACGAGTACATACTTGAGCATACATCAAACTGCCAACAGCAGAAGCGTATGGAATTTTCTTCATAGCATCCACTTCTTCATCATTATGAGGACATTGTTTGTTAGATAATTTGTCACCACGTTGCACAGGTGCAGCACATGGGGAGCAAGCATTCATGTTGAACTTCTTGAGAATCTTCTCGATATATCCCTTTTGAGACAATCCAACTATGCCATGTGACCTATCACGAATAATTTGGATGCCTAGAACAACAGAAGCTTCACCAAGGTCTTTCATATCAAAATGTCTGCACAACATTGATTTTGTCTCAACCAATAGGTTCATACAACTACTAGCAAGGAGAATGTCATCGACATATAATACGAGAATGATGAAATCACTCCCACTAGTCTTCAAGTAAATGCACTGGTCTGCAACATTTTCCTTGAAATTGTAAGTAGTGACAACCTGGTCGAATTTTAAATACCATTGCCTAGATGCTTGTTTCAGTCCATAAATGGACCTTTTAAGTTTACACACCAAATGCTCATTGCCTGCTTCAACAAAACCATCAGGTTGAACCATGTAGACATCTTCAGCAAGATCGCCATTCAGAAAAGCTGTCTTTACATCCATCTGGTGTAGCTCTAGGTCAAAATGAGCAACTAAAGCCATGACAACTCGGAGTGCGTCCTTCGTTGAAACTGGTGAAAAGGTTTCTTTGTAGTCAACACCTTCCCGTTGACTATAACCTTTAGCCACCAATCGAGCCTTATACCTATCAACCTTTCCATCTGGAGTACGTTTTGTCTTAAAGACCCATTTAGATCCAACAGGCTTACAACCTGCTGGTAAGTCCACAAGATCCCAAACATTATTATGAGACATGGAAGACAATTCATCATGCATAGCTTTTAGCCAGTCAGAAGCATGAGAACTAGAAAGTGCTTCCTGATATGTAATGGGATCTTCATCATCATGTGGATCATATTCGTGCTCCTGAAGGTATACAACATAGTCATTTGGTATAGAAGGTCGGCGTATTCTCTGAGATCGTCTTAATGGGGGCACAAGTTGTTGATCAAGTTGTTGATCATTGAGTTGTGGTTCATCAACATGCCTCTCAACAATTTGTTCATCTGTGTGAACCATTGGGATTGAGATGTCTGTAGGAAGAGAATAAGATGGTAATGGAAGCATGATTCGATCTTCTCTGAAGGTCATCATTCGAGGTGTGTAACTCCCACTGTCCAAATCGTCCTCAAAGAAAACTGCTCGGTCAGATTCAATAACTCGTGTAGAGTGAGAAGGACAATAAAATCTGCATCCTCTCGAACCGATGCAGTAGCCAATGAAATGACCGCTAATAGTTTTGAGATCAAGTTTCTTTTGTTTAGGGTTATAAGGTCTTACTTCTGCCTTACAACCCCATACATGGAAATGTCTCAAACTCGGCTTTCTACCAGTCATTAGCTCAAAAGGAGTTTTGGGCACAGATTTGCTAGGTACCTGATTAAGAATGTACATAGCAGTTCGCAAGGCATCTCCCCAAAGAAATTCTGGCAGAGATGAATGTGATAACATACATCTCACCATGTTCATGAGTGTTCGATTTCGTCTCTCAGCAACGCCATTTTGTTCAGGAGTTCCAGGCATGGTGTATTGAGCTTCAATTCCGTATTCATCAAGGAATCGAGCAAATGGACCTAGATTTCTTCCTGTCTCGTCATAACGACCATAATATTCTCCTCCTCTATCAGACCTTACACACTTAACTTTCTTCTCTGTTTTCAGCTCAACAGAGGCTTTAAAGGTTTTGAAGGCTTCAAGAGAGCTTGCTTTATCCTGAAGAAGATATACCCATCCATGTCTGGAGAAGTCATCTATGAAGGTAATAAAATACCTATATCCACCCATAGCAGTAGGTGTAATAGGTCCACATATGTCTGTGTGAATTAATTGTAGCACATCGTCACATCTGTTTGAACTTTTATTCCTGGTTTTGGCAGTGAACTTCCCCTTGATGCAATCGACACAAGTGTCATAATCTGAGAAGTCAAGATCATGCAGAATCCCTTCTTTTATGAGTCTTTCAATTCGAGGCCTAGAAATATGCCCCAAACGTCTATGCCATAGCATAGAGGAAGATTCATCAATCCTGTTACGTTTACTCCCACTAGTGGAGTTAACTGACATATCAGTTACGTTTAACATGTAAAGTCTGTCATGCAAAATTCCTGAACCAACAACAGTTGAATTATAATAAATTACCAATTTTCCATCACCAAAATGAAAGTTGTATCCACATTTGTCTAAAACAGAAATTGATATCAAATTCCTTCTCATGGAAGGGACATAAACAGCATCATGTAATAATAAAGTATGTCCAGAGGATAAACATAAAGAGACGACTCCAATATCAGCAACGGGTACTCCAGCTCCATCTCCCATAACAATCTTCCTCTCAACATCACTTGGTTTCCTCAGGCTTGTGAACCCCTGTAAAGAATTCACAACATGAATAGTAGCCCCTGAGTCTAACCACCAGGAATTTGGAGGAACATCAACCATATTAGATTCAAAGCAAGTTAGTGCTAGCAGATTACCTCGCTTCTCCTCTTTCTTTTTCAGGATAAAGCAATCTTCCACCTGTGACCACGTTTCTTACAATACTTGCAAGAACCTTTAAAGAATTTCTTCTTGGGTTCTAAATGTCGTTCTGCTTTCTCTGTACCCTTTTTCTTCTTTCCTTTATACCTGTTAGCACCTTTAGCACCTGAACTAGAAGCAACGAACTGAATGCTATTAGGCTTATTTTTCTTCATTGACTCCTCCTCTTGGGTGATTATTGCAATTCATCCACTCCATAGTCATGCTTTTGAATGTTATATGAAGTCTTCATGATGTCAAACTGAGAAGGCAGAGATTCCAAGATGCGATAGATTAAAGTGTCTTCGCCAACCTCAACCTTGAGAGACTTCAGCTTATTATAGAAATGTACTAACTTCATAATGTGTTCACGTACACTGCTGACACCATCATATTTGGTCTTTTCAAATAAGGAAAGATATTGGCTTTTCTGTGCCTTATCAAAAGTTGTGAATTTTTCACCGACTGCTTTGAGAAAAGCACTGGCATCATCAAGATCTGGAATGCTCTGTCTAATAGATTTCTCCATGGTGAATTTAATCACCTTCAGGCACACTCTGTTAGAGTGTTCCCATTTCTCATGAGAAATTCGCTGAGCTTCAGAAGACTCATCTGTAAGAGGCGCAGGCCTCGTTGTCCTCAATGCTAAATCCAGATTGCCAATAGTCAGGTAGAGATCTAATGATTCTTTCCAGTCCTCATAATTTGTTCCGTTTAGAGTTTTGACGGAATTAGGGAAGAAAACTGAACATCACAATAAAGAAAAAAAATGATTTAAAAGTTCAGCTTAAAATAAATCCCTAAGCAAATTACAATACATTATAACTTAAATTAATAAATCCTAGCACCGATAGGGTACCAAAAAACATTAACATAAGTAAAGAGAAATGTATTGTACAACAACAAATTATACTAATAACAACACACCGATAGGGTATAATTATCACTAATATAATGAATTAATATTTATTCATAAATTTACACAAATGCATCCACGATAGGTGAAATTACAATTATGTAAATTAATAGCATAAATCATGCTTTATTTCATATGATTTTAATTATCTTAAAATATGACAAACAAAATTCACATCATCATGCCCATGATAGATAGGTCATTATAATGCAAATTAATAGAAAAATCATATTATAAGTAATAATTCAATATTCAAAAAAATTTGAGAGTAATATGCTAAAATTAATTCGAAATTACATCTCAAAAATTAAATAAATTTCAAAATTATGAAATTTCAAAAAAATTATTTATTTAATAATTTTAAAAAATAAAAAAAATAAATAATAAAAAAAATAAAAAAAAAAATATTTCAAAAAGGGAGAGAGAGACGGTTTGGCGGAGACGGTTTTGAGGAAAAAACCGGAAGCGGTTCCTGCGCAGAACCAGCGCCGGCGGTGCTTCCGCCTTCTCTGCTGGAGCGCCGGCGAACCAGCGCCGACGGGAAGCCCGCGCGGGACGGCGGTGGAGCGGGCGGCCTTGGAGGCGCCGAAATTCCAACCTCCGACGGGATCTGGTCGAGGTTCGAGACAGCGCGGCGAAGAGCCGCTGGAGCGGGCGGAACGCGGCACCGAAGCCAAGATCTCCGACGGGATCTGCACGGCTGAAAACGCAGCGGTGAAGCGCCGCTTGGAGCGCATGCGCGGCCCGGTGCGCGGCGAAGAGCCGCTGGAGCGGGCGGCCGAAACGCGATCTCCGCCGCGATTTGGGCTCGCGAGGCGCTATCGCCGCTGCGATCTGGGCGCGCGAGACGCGATCTCTGCCGCGATCTGGGCGCGCGAGACCCGATCTCCGCCGCGATCTGGGCGCGCGAGACGCGATCTCCGCCGCGATCTGGGCGCGCGAGACGCGATCTCCGCCGCGATCTGGGCGCGCGAGACGCGATCTCCGCCGCGATCTGGGCGCGCGAGACGCGATCTCCACCGCGATCTGGGCGTCCGTTCAAGACGCGATCTCCGATCGTGTGGCGCGGCAGGGTCGGGACCACCGGGAGGTTCGCCGGTCCCGGCAGGCGACGCGGCTTCCGGCGGACGACTCGACTGCCGCCGCGTAACCGCTCAGGTATCATTCAGTCTCTTTCCCTCTCTCAAAAACGCATGTATGTTAATGTTGAAAAATAGGGTTTGTTCAATTGACAACCATAAAATGTATCTAGTATGCTCTGATACCAATTGATGAAAATATAAAGTAGTTTTCTGAATTATACTGTACTAGACACAAATTATAGTATGTCAATCATGCTATTGAATTAATAGAATGAATATGAATGTGTACCTGAATTGGCATTCATATCCATGAGCACTATTGAACAGAACTCTAGAGGTTCTTCTGTCTACCTTCTGAGGGGTTATTGTAGAGAACAATTCTGATGTGTAAATTTGCTTAATGGGATGGCAAATTTATAACCCCCAGGGTAGTCAGGGACCTCTCTTAATTGGGCTTTTTATCTGATTGACCTAACCCATCACAGAGTCAATCTCACTGTAATCCCAGTTAAATAACCATATTGATATTTTAAGATATTGTCGGTTAAAGATAAATAACCATATTGATATTATGATCATATCTAATATTGTCGGTTAATGATAATTAGATATTGCTTGATACTAATCCACAATTAATTTCAACATTAAACTCTCTTTCCTGATTATCGTTATTCCATCTATTTTCCGATAAATCCTCTTCCTCCTCTTCATCCATATGATTCGCATATCTTCAAAGAAATTAGAAGATAACAATGACTTCTTAAAGGACTTAACTTCACCATATTCACCTAAGAATCCTTTCTGGTACCCTTTCCTCTAAAGTCCACCCATTGCTTGTTACTTTTCTCTTCACATTCTGATTGTCAGTCACCGGATCACTGGATTACTAGAATGGTCCTTGTCAGCCCTATCCCACCAAAACTCATCTTCATTCAATCTTGAAAGGAGGACAATGAAAATTACATATACATTGATATTGATACCATAACATAATTTATGTATACTTTATTTGCCTTTAAATATAAGACTTTTAAAAAAATTTCTTTTATAGTTCAATTTATTTTTTTATTGATTATTTGTGGACCAATATATCTTTAATTATTTTATAATAAATAATATAAATTAATTGGTAAATTCATTCTCACTTTTGAAGACGGGAGAAGATGACTTTCACACATCAATTTATAGAAAATGCTTGTTAGTATGAAATTATTTTTATACTAACCACACAAGTGTTTAATTTTTTATTTTAATATTTTTTAAAATATTATATCATGGCACATCTTATTTGTATATTTTCGTTCCATAGCACTTCTTACCATATAGCAGCTGAAAATTTATTAAGATGGAAAGTAATTTTTTTTTTAGTAAAAGATGGAAAGTAATTACGCGGAGAGAAAGATATGTAGTTGCAAAACTTTTAAAAGTAGTTTTGGAAAAGCGACACAAATTGTTAGCCTATTTAATAATGTTATTAATTAATTTTTTTATAAAAGTCATTTAGTTAAAAGAGCCCTTTATCTAAGTAAAGGAAACACGTTTCATTTTATTTATCATACATGAATTAATCTCCTAGAAATGTTAATACTCCTACACTATTCCTTAAGTAGCAAATATATAAAATGCAACCACAAATTACACAAGACAGGGATATACCATAATATTTCAACTCATGAAACTGCTTTGTGACCACCCTTGCATCAACCATTCCGGACATAGTTATGATCTTCCATTATGCACTCATATGATCTTCCTTTCCACTAGCTCTTTACTGCATTAATAGTCTAAATGTTTTTGCTTGTTTGATTTCTCACTTTTTTTATATAAATAATCATATTCTATAAAAGAAATAAACTAATCATATTAATTACGACAGAAAAGAAAGAATGAAACAACAAATTTAATAAAATAATTTGATAAATATGCTTTTTGCAGTCAATGATACTAAAATATGACATTAAAAACTTACGATGATAGTATGACTTAAACGTATAATTGTTACAGCAAAACGTTGATAATCAATTTTATCATTAAAACATTCTTTTATATAGATATATATATATATATTGAAATTAAGAAGAAAAATGTAGAATGATGTATCTAAAATTACAAAAAAAACATTTGCGATAAAGCTTACTTATTTTATTGTAGGAAGATCATCACATATATTTAGGCTTGAATGAAGGATGGATTCCCTCAACTTGATTATATAGTTATAAAAGTCAATGAAATGTATATGGTTGTTGGCGTTGGGTGACAGGGATCTGAAGTGTATGCCATTGCCATGCATGTATGCAACGTCACCACAACCACAACCACAAAACAAGACCTAAACCTGATGCCAAAGTTTCATGCTGCCACGTTGGACATTGTTCACTCTATGCACGTATTGAGTGACTGGATTCCGGAGGCGATGCTTCAGCTTTTGTTGTTTGATGTGTTTAGGGTTCTTAGGCCCGGTGGGCTACTTTGGTTGGACCACATTTTTTTTAGAATTCCATTAATCCATTTTTCATTTAACACTTCTCTATTTAAATATTTTTTGATAAATTTAAAAATATTTTTTAACCTAATTATCTCTTCTAATGATTATCATAATAAATTAACATCACTCACTCACTTTTTAAAATAAAATAACTTATTCTACGAAATAAGTTTTTTACACAAGAAAAAAAATTAATTAAAAAATTTATTTAACTATTTATATTTTTTTATAAAATTTTATATTTTAATAATATAATTTATTTATAATATAATTTTTAATATTTTATTAAAATTTTATATGATAAAATATAAAAATAAATAAAATATAAAAGTTTATTACGAAGTATTTTCTTAATTATTCTAATTTGCAAATGACTCTAATTAATTTGAGTCTAATTACATGATGATAATTACTCTAATTACTCTAATTATAAATCATCGTTTCTAGTTACTTTGAGTCGAATGACATGATGTTAACTTTAATCACTTCAAATCTACTTACTCTAGTTATACTGGCGTTAATTACACAATATTATATATATATATATATATATATATATATATTTTTTTTTTTTAGGAGAGAATAAAGTTAGAATTAATCTTTATATTAATTTTAGACCACAAAAATAAACTATTCGTATTGTTTAGTATAATTTTAGTACTGTATTACTACTTTATTTGTTTTGAAAAATAATTTGTGTGCGAATAAATAAATAAAGTTATTTTTAATTTTTTTTTATTTCTCCAACAATGCAGTACTGTAAAAGTAAAAAAAAAAAATTGCAATTTTTTTTACTCTTTGGCAATGCACTGCCGAAGATTAAAAAAGAGAGGGTATATTGATATTTTTCTCACTAGTAGGTGGGAATTAAAGTTTGAGTAGGTGCGAAATAAAAAAATCCTTTTCTGTATTGAGGAGAATTTTGAAAAGGTTTATAGGCCCATGACTGAGAGTGTTGGGTTCGGGAAGGTGAAGTGGGTCACAGGAAGGATGCTCAATAGAGGGAATTTGAATTAATATTTATCCTAATTTGAAGTAACAGTTACTTTTTTAATTTTTTTTCTAAATTCCTATTTTATCCCATATTCCTCTGTCTTCTCTCTTCTTTACATAATGTTCTCCACCCTCATTCTCTCTCGTCTCTCATCAACTTACTTTTTTCCCCACCCTTTCTTTCTCTTCACCTCTTTGTTCCCATTCTCATATAGATATATTTAAGGCCCCGTTCGGGATAGATTTTGATTTCTAGTTTTGAAATTTATAAAAACAAAAACTAGTTTTGAGTTTTCAAAATTTTAAAAACAACATTGTTTTTGTTTCCAAATTTAAAACATTGTTTATAAATCTTAACCAAAACACTAGTTGGAGGTAGTGGTAGAGACAGTCGTTGAAGGTGGCGGTCAATGATTGGTGATCGAAGGTGGTGGTCAGAGGTAGCAGTCAGTGACCAGTGATCGAGGTGGTGGTTAGTGATCGCCGGTTGAAAGAGACAGTCAATGATTGCTGGTTGGAGGTGGCAGCCAGTAGTTGCCGGTCAAAGGTGGCGACTGGTGATCATCAATCAGAGGTGGTGGTCGGTGGCCGCCAATCAGATGTGGCAGTTGGTGGCCACTAATTAGAGGGGGCAGTCGGTGATCGCCGGTCAAAAGTGGTGACCGGGTGACTGTTGGTAAGAAGTGGGGGCTAGTAACTGCTAGTCGGAAATGGCAGTCGATGATTGTCATACCAAGGTGGTTGGTGATCGCTGGTTAAAGGTAACAGTCAGTGATTGCTAGTTGTAGGTGGCAGCCAGTGATCATCAATCAGAGGTCGCGACTGGTGATCGCTAGTCAGAAGTGGTGGTTGATGGTCGCTGATCGAAGGTGGTGGCCGATGGTCGCTGATCGAAGGTGGTAGTCGACGACCGTTAATCAGAGGTGGCAACCAGTGACCTCCGATCGGAGGTCAAGACCAGTGACCACCAATCAAAGGTGATGAACAATGACTGTTGGTCAAAGGTGAGGGCTAGTGACCGTTAGTTAGAAGTGGTGGTTGTGACCGTCAGACTGATATGGTGGTCGTGATCGTCAGATTGATGTGGCCGTCGATGACTGTTAGTCAGAGGTAGTGACTAGTAACTTATGGTCGAAGGTAGTGACTAGTAACTTATGGTCGAAGGTAGCGGTTAGTGACCGCCGGTCAAAGGTGACGGTCAACGATGACAAGTGACGTCAAGTCATGAACTTAAATAAAAATAGAAATAAAATTTGAAAACCAAATTTTATTGTTTTTAAAATTCAGTGAAATTGTTTCAAAAATGAGTAAAAAACAAAAAAAAATTATTTTTGCCGAATGCATTTCTGTTTTCAAAATACATTTCAAAACAAAAAACTAGAAACTCAGAACTACCTCGGAACCTAATATTTCCTTATTTAAGTGTGAAATTTATTTTAAAATTTGAAATAAACACTATTTTAATTATTATTTTAAATTTAAAATAAATATTATTTTAATTATTGTTTTAAATAACTAAAAAAATTTAAAATTTGAAATACATATGATTTTAAATAACTAAAAAATTTTGAAATTTGAAATAAAATTTTTTTTTTACTCTGTAACAACAGTTTGTCTCAAAGTAAAAAAAATTAAAAATATATTAATATTAGAATTTCAAATTTTAATACGTGTAAATTTAAAATCCTCTCGATAGAGGACTCCAGCTTCGGAAATCTTGCTCTCTGCTTTGTTGGAGAAGCCTTTCAAGAATTCTTGGTGATTTCATTTGTTTTTTTCAGATAAGTATTTCCACTTCATGTTTTCTGTGCTGCTCTTAAGCCTAATTTCTCAACACGATCTTGATTCTTAATATTAGAGGAAGGGTTTTTCAATCCTGTGAAACACACGTTAAGTATAATTATATTCTCATTTTAACTTACTCTTATTCTATAACTAATAGAAAAAATAACTTTTTTTTCTTATTTATTATTAACTTACTTTTCTATATTTTTTTCCCACCAAAACTTTAAACTTAGTTGTTTCTTCAATTTTATGAAATGTAGAATAACCTATTTATCTATATTTAATTAGTAAAATCAACAAACTTATCATGAATAAATAATTGTGATTGAATATGAGTTTAAAATGCTTTACACTAATATTTAATTACATTCCTCAAGTTATATGATTTTTAAAATATTAATTAATAAAATCATCAATCTTACCACAAATTAAGGTATATGATCGGACATAGTGTAAAATTCTTTAAACTATCAGTGCATACTAATTAAAACTTTTTGTTTATAGTCAACTATTAGTTTGTTAATTGAGTAATTTGAATCTAGCATTTCTCTTTCCATCTCTCAACATATAGATTTTATTATCATTAGACTCTTATAACCATTGCTTAAATTGGAAGCATGTGTATAAATTGTGAGAAATAATATTATTTTTTTTACATAACAAAAATATATCAATTTTATGTAAAAATTTTATGTTTTACATTATAATTTTTTATTATTATATTTTTAATAACTATAATAAAAAATTAAATTTAAATTATTTTTATAAATATTTTAACCACAAAAAGTTATTCAACAAAATAAAATATATTAATTAAATTAATTTTAATATACTTATTAATTACTACGTGAAAAGTTATACGATAATAACATTAAATTAAAAAAACTAATGTAAAAAGACATCAATAGCAACAAAAGTGGTAAAGTTTAAAATTTTTTAGGAAAAAAAAAAGTATAAAAGTGAGTCGATAATAAATAAAAAATTATTTTTCTCTTTTGATTAATTATATAATAAAAAGAGTTTAAATAATATATATTATCAGTGTAAAGATTTTTACACTACATTTAATCACAATGTAAATTTGTTGACTTTACTTATTACTATTTTAAAAGTCACATAAATAAAAAGTTAAAATTAAATGTCAGTGTAAAAATATTTTAAACTAACCGTTATACCAATTTAACTCTACTAAAAATTAGTTACAAAACTATAATTAATGTTTAATCGAACAGGATAGAAAAACCTTAGAGAATAGTTGATATTCTCAATGTGTTCATAAAAATGCACCTCGAAATTGTCTTCAGAATTAATTTAAAAAACATGTCCTTGTGTATTGGAAAGAAGGATTTTTTATTTTTGCTAATATCTTATTGAATTTTTCATTTTTCATTTTAATCGTCACTTACTTAAATTTGAAATTCAATCTATGTTTTTTAATTTTTTTTATTTCTAAAATACTATTATGCATAGAAGAATGTATTTTATTTTTTTTTTCTACAAATCAAAACAAAAAAAAATGCTTCTCCAACTATGTTTCTTCGGAGAAGTAATTTTTTTCTTCTACGGAGACTCTTCTCTGAAGAAGAAAAAAAAATGATTTTTTTTTCTTTATCCAAAGGGTCTCTAGAGAAAAGTTTTCCCTTCTATCTTATTCAAGACAATCTTAAAGAAGAACATGACATTGAAAATTAGTATCTTCAGTATGTTTTTTTATAAAGTTTTCAGCAAAAAAAAAAGGTGTGTTTGTTATAAGGAATCAAATCAATAACGCCCCAAAACAATAGATTAATCTAGGAAAGGAATAGAAGTTTCTCAATAATTGTTTGAAGAGGCAATTTTTTTTTTGCTTTCCGAAGAAGACTCTTTAGAAACAATGTTTTCTTTTTATATTTCGGGATACCTTTTATAGAAAACTAGTTCAATTTAACTCTCCGGAGATTCACTTTCAGAGAGCACCTATTAATTTACTTTTCTTAAAAGTTGTTTCCACATATAACAATTTTGATAAAGATATATTTACCCTTTTCTTTAAAGTAGGTGTTATTTCAAACTTAATTAGAGGACAATTGGAAATCTTGAAGATGATTAATAATGATATGAATTGTATTGAATACAAGTCATGTTACAAATTTTCTGTCCAAGTCCAAGTCCAACTATGAGGTAGGGACCAGTCAATGTCCACCTAATTGAATGTGATTGTCATCCTTGCTTCCACCTACTCCAGTGGTTCGATCTTAAATTTATCCATTATATGTTTAATTTATTATTTCAGTTACTTGAAGATTGAAAAAATCAGTTGAAATGGTTTTTGTTTGGTAGGCCAAAAATTAATAGTTTTTATGGTAGTTATTAGCTTTTTTTTTTAAGAACTACTCCAACTATTTTTTAAAATTCCTATTTTTAACTAGTAGGTGATTTTTGTTTACAACTTTACTTTTCATTAATTAATTAGTTGTCCCTCACTTATTCTTTTATTAATTTAAATATGTAATTATAGTAATATATAATTTAAAATTTTAAATATTTAATAAAAAATGTATAATTTAAATATATAATTACAGTAGTTTATAATTATATATTAAATTTATAATTAAAATATTTAATTATAGTATTTTATAATTTAAATATATAATTATAGAAATTTATAATTTAAATGTGTAACTATAATAATTTATAATTTAAATAACTAATTAATTTATATTAAAAAATTATATTATTTTAAATAATTATCATTGATCTAACTATTAATTTGCCCTTATTTAACTTTCAGCTAGTTGATTAATTAGTTTTACAAAATACTTACAACTAATATTTCAAATTTCAGTTAGCTTTTTAGTTTTTAGCTAGTTTAGTTAAACATTATGTATTTTAGAGTCATACAAATAAGTTTGGACTTATGAGTTATTCGTTTAACCCACAAACTCAAATAGTACATAGACCCACTGTGCAATGGTTCGTAGCCTCCACATTATTTTTAAAAAAATTATATTTAACTTTTTAGACACTTTTTATTGAATATTAATTAAGAAATATTACAAATATTAAAATAAAAAGTATATTTCATTTATATAGCTTTTAAAAATGTCCTTAACTAAAAATGATAAAAAGTAATTTAATTATATTAAAAAATTTTAATTTTTTTAATGCGTGATGATTCGTTTAACTTGCAAACTATGCTAACTAAATACGAACTTTCAACAAATTATAGTCCATTAAAATTGCAGGCTTCATAGAACATATTACAGACTTTATAGTTTGTAAACTTAAATGACAAACTCTAAGTTTAAACAACTCTAACTATATCTAGATCTCTCAACTATTGATGGATCACCATAAAACAATAAACATTATAATCTATATTAACTTCTATTTATATTATTCTTCACAAAACAATAATCAATATAATCTATTTTGATAGCTCCTAATAATATCCAGATCCTTTTCTTCTTTTATTTTCTATTTCTCATAATTAAATATTAAAAAAATTGAATTATTTATTATTTGTATAATTTATTTTATTATTTTAAAACTAAAATAATATTTTTATAATTTTAGAAAAACAAATATAACATTCTCTCAAATCAAGCTAGAATTGTTATTGAACCTGAATTAATTTTAAATGTATCAAATTTAAAATATATACTTATTTTATAAGTAAACAAACTATTAAAATTATTATATTTATATATTTAAAAGTAAAGTCAGTACTAAAATGATTTTCCAAAATATAGCTTCATGATAAATATTTTGATGTAATATATTATAAAGTATATTACTAAATTAATAGTGGAAATAATACTTTATTATTACAATATGTAAAATATTTTGCTATACTTTTTATAGACTTTATACATAATTATAATATTTTTTATAATTTATTTGCACTAAATCAATTATTATTTTTTATATCTATTAATATACATTATTATATATTTACAGAAATACTATGCATGTTTATGAATTAAATTTTTTTATAAATTAATTTTTTCAATAAGAATAAATATACATGGTCTAAGGCTCTAAGCGCTTCATTATATGTATGTGATAAGAATTTGTAGCTATGAAGGAAGATGTGTGACTACGACTTTGATGTTTGATTATCAATAAATAAATGCATGTTATCTTGATTAAAATATCTCTAATTATATAATAATTTCAAATTCTTACATCATTAATTTTCTTTTTCTGGAGACAGGCGCGGGTTCTAAAATATTTGAGGTTTAAGACAACTTTTTTTTTTTATTGAACTCAAGACAAAAAATTGAAAATATTAATGTAATACTAATAATTAATTTTTATATTAATGTTCTATCTTATTGAGTTGTAAAACATTTATTAATGTTTGATAATAAAGTAATTATAACATTTCATATTTAATAGATAAGCTAGTTAATCCCATTAGTCCATCTTGCAATTTTAATTTATTAGAATTAGAATTATTAATATTTTTAATATTAATTATAGGCGATTTTTTAAATTTTTTTGCATCAATTAAACTTGTTATATCTTTTTTATAAATAGTCTCAAACTTATCAGGAGAAACCATATTCAGACTCAATTAATTTATCAACTTTTATCTTTTTCTTTAACTCTTTAAAACCATAGTCATACTTCTTTATTTAATATTTTAATATTTTATATTAGTACAATTTTATAAAGTATAAAAATATATCAAATAAAACGAAAAAGATAAAAATAAAATACTAATAAAAATTATATAATAATTTTTTTATGAGGCAAGATAATCACAAACATAAAAACCAAACCCCTAAGAACCCCTTACAAAAAAGATATAAGTACTAAGGCAACATCAACTTCTAACAATAAAACTAGAGAAGCATGAATTACACTGAAAATAGAAATAGAATAAAAAATTAAAAGCTAGTTTATTTATCTCTCTAAAAACATGTCTAAAAGTCACAGTCATATCTTTAGCAATTGTCAAATCCTTAATTTTTCTTATTAGATTGTAAGATGCATGTGTTTTTTTTTAAAAAATAAACAAGAGAAAACAATGAAAGGATATAACCTGAAATTATATTTGAAAATTTGTTTTCTTTAAAAAAATAAGTTGTTTATGATTATTTTTCAACAACTTATTATTTCTTTCAACTATTTTTACATTTCTTTAATCTATAAAATCAAATTTTTATTACATGCAAACAAGATTAAGTTTTTTAAATTATTTTTCAGCAAACTTATAAAAAAATTGATTTTGATTATAATAGATTATAAAATAATTGATTATACATATAATAAATTATTAAAATAATATTTTTTTTAGCTTTCTCAAACACACACTTAATAAGAATCAACAACTTGGTATTAACTATCTGTTTTAGTGATTTAATTCAGCTTTTCAAGTCTCCAAATAATATTTTTTGTCAGTATACATAAAATTTGTAGCCTACACATGAAAAGTTAAATTTAAATGTTTTGCAACTTTCTATAATTTTATTTATTTCTATTCATTATCCACTTTAGTATTTTATGCTTGATAATGTAAAAATTTTAAATACATGTTAAATTCTTTGGTAGTTTCCATGATTTTATTTATTGGAGGTTTAGTTATTAATTCTATCTTTTAATAGTTCTAATTTTTAAATATTTATTTCTTATAATTAGTAGTTAGTTCCATTGAAAACCTAAGACAATAGTCTTACCACAAAGCCGTCTTGAATTTAAGTCAGTTATCTATATGTCTCCAACCTAACTTTTGACTTTAAATAAAATATGTGAAAGACTTAAATAATAAATCAAAATTACTCTAATTGATAACTCATGAACAATGTTATATATTTATTATGGCTATATATTATTCGTATACTTTATAGTTTTACTTTTTCATATTTAAATATTTACATATTATAGATTACATGTTTACAAGTTATATTTATTACTAAGAAAATTTTTAATCTCTAATACTACTATGAACTATTTTGAGTTATTTTAATGCACCGCTTAACCAACTAGTTGACAAATAAATATTTCCTAATTATTGAATACGCCTCCTATAATTTGATTTTGCCTAAAATATTCCTTCTAGAAATTAATGCTTAACTGCAAGTTATGTAGTTAACTCAATGATTAATCTCTTTGGCTATCTTTTGTAAGGTTTTTCATTCAACTTTTAATTTTTTTATTAGCTAAAAAATTTGTTTAAATATTTGGTAAATAATTTTTATTAGTAGCTTCTAGTGTTATTTGATAAATTTCTTCTAGTAGCATTTCTTAAAAAGTTTTTTAGTTTCTAAGTGGTTGTTTTAAAAACTGTTTTTAGTATTTTTAAAAAAAATTGGTTTGATTATTTTTTTTAAAATATTTTTGAAAAACGGTTTTAATAGTTTAGTTTTTAAAAATTAAAAAATAGGAATAATTATTATAATTTTTATTTTCAATTTTTTATTTTTGTTTTGAAAACTTAAAATGCATTGAGATTATTTTGTTTTGTTTTTCTTTATATCAATGATATTTTTATAAATATATACAAATTTTTTTATTTTTACATCTTCAAAACATTTTTCAAATAATATTTACCAAATAAGTTTTTTTTTCTCTTCTTTCAAAAAATATTTTTTTAAAACTATTTTTGAAAACTCTTTTAAAAAACTAAAAAACAAAACAAAATCAATTAAACTTTAATTTTTTATGTTTATTATTTTTATATTTTTAGAATATTTTTTAATCTTTTAACTACCAATTAATTATATCCCTAGCTATTTATAAGGTAAGAATTTAATATATATTTTTATATTTATGTTTAATTTTACAGTTTCAGCTATTTTAATAACTTTTAACTACCAATTATCTCTCTAGTTAGTTTTTCAATTAGTTTTACCATCATTTTTTTTTTATGTTTATAGCTAGTAATAAAAAATAACAAATAAATTGTTAATAATATGATCAAACCAATACATTAAATTTAAGTAAACTTTACAGGAAAATTGTTTTATACTTGGAAATTAAATTAATGTTCATTTTGTAATTTTGGCTAACTATAAATTTCTTAAAATGTATTGTAATTAATGACATAATATTTCTTTTCCTTAATATATTTCTCATGCAATAAGTTATCATAAAAAAATCTTTGTAATTAACTAAAAGAAAAATTGTCATGCAAGAAGAAAATTTTTTGTTAATTTTTTATTAGATTTGTATAGTTAGAAAGGTCATGGATAATCATATAGGCTAAACTAGACCAGCCTACTAAATTATATTAATATTTATCCTTATAACTTATTCTAGTTTCAATTATGTTGGTTGAAAATGTAAACATCAATTATGGACTCCTCACAAAAAGACCTTGTCCAATCCATTTCATATCTTGTTTCAAACTATTCTTTTTCCCTCACTATATTCCTATTCTTTTATTTAGTAGATGTCCAATGGCATTACATTGTTGTACTTTTACTTCTTTTATATTATTATGTCTTTCTCATCAACATTGCAATGTGAACAAATATTTGGTGAAGACTTTCATTAATAGTAATACATAATAATATAATGTTGTAATAGGTGAATAGATTATTGACATTCAATTGAAAATTAAATTGAGAGTATTCTAAAATGGAAAGAAATATTGATGTGAAGGTTCATGAATATGTTGATAAATAATAACGGCTCTACTGTATTTCATGTTTTTTTTTAATAAAGTAATTATTTATGTTATCTATCTATCTTTAAGGTTGAAGTTTGTTGAAAAATCATCATGTGTACTGAGGTGTTTCTAGCCATTATCAATTTTGGTGGTGAATTACATTTACACGTGTCACCTTAATTATATCTTTGTATTCTCTATCTTAATAAGTAAAATATTACATATGTAAAATGACTTCTTTGGGGTTTTTTAAAATTCTCTTCCTAAGGAAGGATTGTAATTAGGTCCACAATAAAGATGAAACGGAAGATTTGTTAATGACAATTTTTTGAGATTATTTACACCGACAAAAGTTATTTCCAAATAAACTCTTTACACTTGTCATGCATTTTTGACCAAGAAAACAAGTTGAACAGAAACGTTTCCGTTTTTTCTGTAGTCCTCTAATGACTTTATTTCTCTTTTTTTACTCTGGCTTTGAACCCATTTTGGTTCAACAAGCAATCATCACATCAAAACAGTGACTTTCTAAGGTAATATCATTTCTCCCCTTTTCTATGCTTCTTGATTCAATGTCTCATTCATCCAATTGACTCTAAAATTCATACTTAAGCTTCTTTTCATTCTAAAATGTTAACTTGATTTTCCATTTTAGTTTGCAAAAAAGGATATGATGAATGATTCTTCCTCTGGAAAAGTTAATAAGGTATGTGTCCAAAAACATTTTTGTGTGTATGTTCTACATCTTAAATTGAGTAGTACTTTGAACAAATAATTAATTCTCTTTGCTCTAGTCATTCTTTTACATATTATTTTTCACAAAAAAATTAAAAATGTTTCGATCAAGCTTTTTTATGGGTTTAGTTACTACAAGTTCCTGAATTTATACTAAACTTGTAAAGTATTTGAAATTTTTTTAATTGGTTTTTTAGATTTGTAATTTTTCAAATTGGATCATTGTGTTTCATTGTCATTATAGAAGAGACAACACTTCTAAAGTAGGTTATAAGCACAACTATGTTGATTGTAATATATTTTTGCAGAGTTTTAATATTTGCAAGTCAATTAAAGTCAGGTAGTATTTCACAAGCTTTTTACTATTGTTTTAACTCTATAGAAGATTGAAATTATATGCAAAAAGCTTTTGCAATTGACTTACAACACATTTCAAAAGTATCAACTTTATGTTTGCATAATTAATTGAGTGTGTATAGTTAACTTTCTATGAGGGAAAATCTAACTAAAAAAATTATAAATTCAAATTAAGTTTCTTTTTCTAAGAAATCAAGTTTCTTTAAATATATGCTACTTTGTAATGTTTATATTTGTCTATATATTTATCTAAGTAAACAGATTGTTATTTTGCAAAAAATTGGGTTCAAATCCTTATAAATGATTCAATATTTGAATGTTATAATGAAAAAATATATTGATTGAGAAAATTTTACTAAAAGTAACGAACCAAGTTGCTTGATAATAATTAATCATAAAAAAAAAATAAATACTTTGTATGTATAACATATAAAAACATATTTTTTTTATTATATGGAATAAATTATAATATTTATTAATTAAATATAATATATAAATAAATTTAAAACATTACTAATATAGTAATATTTATTAGAATTAATAAATATAAAATATGTTTATTAAATATGAAATTTAACATAAATTTAGATATATTAAAAATATATATTAAATAAAGTGTAATCATTAAAAATTTATTACCTAAACAAACTCACTTAATTTCTATAAATACATTCCCATTCACACTTTTTTAGTAATATATAATTATCTTATAGTATAAATGCATGAAATTTGTTATTATTTATTCTTGCTACTATTTGTCTACCTATAGATTGCAGAAAAATAGATATATACATACAAAGATAGATGGATATAGGAGGAGATGGAAGATCTATCTATCGATAGATTACATATTTTTTTCTATAATGTTAAATATTGTATTTATTATATAATATATGTTAATTTATGATTAAATAATTTTTTTCTATAATGTTAAATATTTTATTTATTATATAATATATTTTAATTTATTAATGTTATTAAATATATAATGTATTAAATATTTTGTATTTATTAAATTTAATAAATATAAAAATTTCATTAAGAATTTATTTTACTTTAACATATATTTATTTTTATATTATTAATTATTAGTTTTAACTAACTGTAATGAATTCTTTTAAAGTTAAGTAAATATTTTAATTATTATTATTATTCTCACAACATATTTTAAAGTAATGAAATTAAAAAATAAAATAGACTTGAGTATAAGTATTATATATTCTTTAATATTAATATTAATGTCGTCTTTGTATATACATTTTTTTATTATTTAATTAATATAATATGTGTATTTTTACGTTTTTTTTGTGAGCTGTATTTTTATTTTATGTATATTACCTCTCACTTACTTTTATTTAAAATTACGTAATTTATCTTTATTGCTCCTAGCTAATAGTTACAATAAGAGTTAATTACATATTCTAACCTCAATTTTTGTAATTAAAAAATGTTTAATGTAAGACATTGTGAATTTCAAATTTTAAAATTTTTTAGTTGATACTCAAAATTAGATGGAAGACCAACTGTGATAAATCTAATGTTGACATTGACTAACAATTTATTATTTTAAGTAAATAATTGATTATATCTTGTGTTTTGAATATATCTTTTGCATAAATAATCAATTATTGTAAGTAAATAATAAATTATTTTTCCAATAATTATTTATTTTAGATTTAACACTAATATTAACCTTATAATAATTAGTGTTCAAATCTAATTTGAGTACCAATTAAATTTTTTTTTAAAATTTAGGATTACAGTATCTTAAATTGAGGATTAAAAATTTCAAAACTACAAAAGTTAAGGTTAAAAACTGTAATTAAACCTTACGATAACTCATAATAGTTTTTAAAAACGTTAGATTTTAAAATTAATAATTATTTCTGATGAATTTTTATTAAGAACATTATTATTTGTTAAAAAAATTAAGCTTTTATATATATATATATATATATATATATATATATATATATATATATATATATATATATATATATATATATATATGGACTAAATTTGAGAAATAATAAAGAGACTGTGTTTGAAGTCTTTAATAATCACTTTAAGATATTGTTTTCTATAAACATATAGATATAACATTACGTAAATATCAACATGATTAATATAAAGCAAATTCTTTCTATATAGAATTGACAAATACTGTCGGTATTTTAGTGAAAGAAAATATTAACATTATAAACAATGAAAGATGTTTTAATATGGACGAAAGTACCAAACTAACAATTTATTTTTAAGTTAATGGATACTTAACTAAAAATACGTATCCAAACAACATAGTGAAATTAGAAATATAAAAAAGGACAATGATAATCCATTTATAATGATAATATTATTAAAATAGATAATCAATTCTTAGTATAATACATTAAAATTTAAATACTTTAAACTTTATAATTTATAATTAATTATATTTATCACTGACCGTATGGATCTCAACTATTAAGAGTTGTTCTAACTTAATTAGAGATTTTGAATTTAAATCATAGATAAATATATTTAGTTTATCATTTACAATTATATCTATAAATTAAACAAAACTTTGATGTCAAGGTTACAATTTTTTTACACTAATTTTAACCATTTCTGTATGATTTTGCTCAAAATATTTGTTGCATGGAATAATTTTTACCATTATATCTTAGTATCTTTAAATATTTTTATCATTTTGGTTCGATTTACCTTAATAATCTCATAAGCAATTTTGTTTAAAGCTAACAGTTAATAAATTAAATTAATTTCTCTTTCAAATACTCCTTTTTAACATACATAATGTTTGTTTGATAATAATTTTATAAAATTATTTTCAATAGTTTAATATTTAAAAACAAAAAAACTTGTTTGTTCACTGTTTTCTTAAAACAGTTTTAAAAAATAATTCTAGTTTTTTAGTTTTTAAAAACTAAAAAAAAGGAATAATTATAAATAATTTTCTATTTTTATTTTGAAAATTCAAAATACAATAATAATATGTTGTTTTTTACTTTTCATTAATGAAATTTAATAAATATGAATTTTTTTTCACATCTTCAAAATAGTTTTCAAATAACACTTACTAAACAAGTTTTTTTTTCTTTTCTTTTAGAAAAAAATTTTGAAAACAATTTTTGAAAACTTTTTTTAAAAACTAAAAAATAAAACAAAATCAATCAAGCCTTAATAATCTAGATATATTTTATGTCTGGTTGTACTTGTACAAAAAACAACTAAGATTTTTTATATTTAATATCAATCTATAACTAATATAAGATAAATAGATAAATATAATTAATCAAAGAAAATTATAGTAAGAAAGAATATTAGTATACTTTTTAGCTGATGGATTATTTAATACTATATTACATTTGCTTTTTAATGACTGACTTCAACGTAAAGATAGATTTTTTCTTGTTGTCATAATAGTGAAGGGAAATAATGGTAAAAAGAAATTATGAAAAACGACAAAGTAAATTTGAAAAACGCATGGATACATTAAAATGTAATTATATAATTTTCTAATTACAATATACCAACATTTATGCATGGTGGTTTCTTATCCGAGAAACAAAAATAAAAATAATAAAACAAAGAAAAGACAGAAAGAACAAATAATTATGAAATGAACCTTGATTTCTTTTTGTAACTTTCGATATAAACTTATTTATTATGTTTTACTTTTTAGGAAGAACAAGTGATGCAACGTAAAATCCAAAAGCCAAGGTGGCTTGAAGCTTTCTTGAGAAAGACTTTCTTTGCCTCATGCACAACTCATCCTTTACGTAGGAATGAGTTAAACAAGTATTGCATAAATTGCAATATGTCAGCTTGTCAATATTGCGTTTCATTAGGTCCTCATCGGCATCATAAGATACTTAAAATCTATAGACATGTTTATAAGGATGTTGTCTCTCTTGCAACAATGGAAAAATATATTGACATCTCACAAATTCAGGTATGATATGGTATAACTTTTTAAACTAAATATTTTAGGCATAACATTCAAAACTAATGTGATTGAATAAAATTTATCTTATTTTTGGTGAATTTGTATGCTAATCCAGTTTACATTCACATGGAGAAGTAATTGGTGAGAGCCTTGTAAATTTCACATTAAAATTCCATACTTCCAAGTGAGAAAAGTTCTATAATGTCATAAAATGCAACAAGAAAACAGGTTATGAATATAGTGAAAATTGATTTGAATGAATAATTACTCTTCATGTTAATTATGTTGTTAGATGATGCTCTTCCATAGTATTATTAGTTGATAACTTTTAGCTCAAGTGATTATTTATACTTTTATAAAATATATTTCATCATGTTATTTTATTTGACCTCATAAATTATTGTGACCCGATGAGATCAATGATTAATAACAAATTGTAAAGTTGTACTAATGTGATAGTGGCATGAAAAGCTATAATATAATAAAATGTAGGATATTCACTAAAATGTATATATGGCCATCTAATTATGAGTGCAATTTAGCATAATGGGATAAAATGAAGTAGAAAAATAGGTAAAAATGTATTAAACAAGCATTTGATAAATATGACAATAAAAACAGTATTTATTTCATACTCCTTAAATTAAAAGGGAAATAAAAATGTAGGGTTCAAATAAAATGGAATAGAATTATATCATATTTCATTCTTTTTAGTTGTAGTTTAAACAACTAATAGTTTGATAGACTTTTAATTACTATTTTTATCTAGTTAACATTCCATGTTATTTTTTTTATTGTCATGTTTTTTCCTATGACATATTAAGAGTGGTTAACAATCACAAAATATATGTTTAAATCATAGATTTAAAATCCAAATACAAATACTTTAATTGAATAATTAATGTAACATCTTGCGTTCATTATTATTAATTAACATAACATTAGCTAGCTTTCTAAATGAAATTATATCTTCTCCTTTCCACTTTTTACTATAATATTACATGTTTATGAAATTTAAAGGGTAAATCTATATAACTAAATATCTTTAAATAAATTCTAAATTATGTGACTTTTATTCTTTTTTTGTTGTAGCCTTATAAATGCAACAAGCGACTGGTTGTTTCTTTGAACCCTCTACCACATTCTGGTTCAACAACAAATAATGAAGCAACATGTAATACTTGTAGTAGAAAATTGACTGAACCTGATTTATATCGCTACTGCTCCATTTCATGCAAGGTGATGACAATAATTTGATAGTCACAACCATTTATTGTCTTCCTAGAAAACATTCCGACCATTAAATAAATTTTATAGTTGTAGTTTCTTACTTTGATTTTATTTAAACTTTAGGTCAAAGCTGTTTTAAGTAAACTTGATGATTCAGATCCTCCTTTCATTTCCAGCCAAACTCCTCCTCTTTCTCAAGGAAAGCAAGAGGAAACTTCTGAATCTGAAAAGTTTCAAAAGAGGAAGAGAAAGGGAATACCCCATAGAGCTCCCTTCTTCTAAGTGTCTTATATAAGTAAGTTATATATCATTAATTTGAATATGAAAGATAAAGAGAAATTATATCTTAAAGTTTGTTGACCAAGGCAATAAACCTATTGATTATATTATGATGAAATTCTTAAATATTATATATTTTGATATTTTATGGTTGCACTTCTTTGTTATTGTATATGATGCTACATTATGTTTTATATCATATTAGATGTTATTGACTTTTTTATTGATATTGTTATTTTTTTGGAGAAAGGGGGAGGGGAGGAGAGGAGATGGGGCATGAAAATCACAATTTGTGATTGAAAAATAAAAATATTTTTTTGGAATTTAAAACATGTCAAGGTTTACAACCATAAATATTTATACTAACAATTATGTTTACTATAAATATTATTAAATTACTCTTTTAATTTAAAAAAAACATAATGTGAATTGCATGTCCAAATTACAAAAGAACCTTAAGTCTTTAAATTTCACAATTTTAGAAAATTATTTGAAGTGAAAAAGATAATAAACATTTATGCATAAAAATTTAAAAATATACTTAGCTATCATTTTTTTTGTTGTAGTGACAAAATTTTTACTAGAATTATGAAATCAACACATAGAATTGTAGATAAAGATAAACATAATATGTTTTTAGGTTAGATTTGATTACAAATATGGGATTTTTCCTCCTAACATGTAAAATGTTTCTTAATTCAAAACACAAGAATAATATTTTAACATTTTACTTACCTTCTACAAGTTTGTCATATTATCAATATATCACTATAATATCCACGTAATAACGTATAATTCACTATGCAATTCAAAACTAACATAAAAATAATCGCTTCATAATTTCTTAAGACAATTTGAACCTCTTAATTTAAAATTTAGCTTATTAGCATTAAGTGTGTTTAACTTCTATTTAGTTTAATCAAAGTGACTTTGATAATCAATGTTTTATGAAAAATCATCCTATACCAAAACGTGTTTTCTCATAATTTTTTTTTGCCATAAACCTCAAATTATAGTCAACAAATGTCATTTAGTATTGAATTAACAGTATATGTTTTTATATAAAAAGATTATAATTAGCATAAACACAATTATTTTTTTACACTAGCTTTTTTACTATCATGCCTTTATTCTTAGATTTTGTTCTACAGTTTAAAATCATCTTGTCATTTCTTGTGTTATTTCAACATGAATTATCATCACAGTCTTGTTGATTGAATTAT
The DNA here is from genome assembly GCA_037954015.1 of Psophocarpus tetragonolobus. Taxonomy (NCBI): domain Eukaryota; kingdom Viridiplantae; phylum Streptophyta; class Magnoliopsida; order Fabales; family Fabaceae; genus Psophocarpus; species Psophocarpus tetragonolobus. Next base: position 36,945,112 of record CM075695.1, read on the forward strand.
GCCTTACAAGGTGAAAACATAAGAATTTTCCTACTTTGTTTGTTTAAATGTTACAATCTTGTAATGAGTGAATAACCATATGTTATTGACTTTATAAAAAAAAATTAGCATCATACCAAATTCCATTATTAAAAATGTTGAATCGAACTTTGGTCACTGTGTTAAATGCTTCTGACAAGTGTACTAGTCATATATAATATATGATGAATATCATGTTGTTTTCTTAGGGATTTGAAAGATACTATGAAATTCAACTATCCTAGGTATAATTTGATGATTTCAAATAACACGACAAATGATTTTTAGAGTAAAATATTAACAAAAAATGAAAATCAAGATCAATGGAGCATAAATCGATAATCAAATATTTTGTTTAATATTATTGTTGGAGTCTTGAATTCCTATTAAACACTTTGTTTACTAAAAGATTTTCTATTAAATCTAATATCAAAGTTACTTTGGCACAAAAAGTAATCAAACATCAATCATTTAGTGTGAGAATCTTAAATATTCTATTCAACTTCACTAATTAATATGAAAAGATTAGATAGTTATAGCTTTTATCAAGGAAAAAAAAATATGTACAAACATTATTCTATCCCTAGATACAATGTTTATACATCATTTTTTGAAATTCTTTACTTGAAATTATTTCTCAATTTACCCAAATGGATTAGAATGACTTTAAGGGCAATTAAACAAAAAATAAGCATTAACAACAAAGAAGAAACATAATGAGAAAATAAACTTTTTAGTAGAAAGATCGAATAGTTACCAAAAGTGTTGATTAGTACATTAATTCTCTGACTAATAGAAGATTTAGTTATTCATAATCATGAGGAACATACAAAAGCTAGAAAAATACAAAAAGATTGAAAGAGAATAAAAAAGTAAAAGTGAATTTGCTTCTGCTTCATCTCTCTATTCTTCGTTCTGTTTTTACTCTTCGTAACTTCCTTCCCTCAAAAGTTTTTTTTAAGTGAATTAGGTAATTTAATCTTTCCCGCTTAGCAACAATTTATGCTCCATGAAGGAAATGTGCATTAATGACCTAAGGCTTGTTGGTCTCAGTGATATTGTTCACTCAGCGAATTGTTCACTTATTATTATTAATAAAATTCATTATAATTCATTATAATAAACCATAATATAAGTATAGAGACATCCATTTACTCTAAAATAAGCATAAGAGATTTTTACTTTTCATCACCATTATTTTTTATTTTCTTAAAATCTAATTATTTTATTTTAATGAATAATTAATTTTAATCATTAAATTTTAAAAAAGAATAATAAAAATAAAATATAATTCTCTTAAAGTTATTTTGAATAAGTGAAGTGCATAAAAGATTTATAGAACAAACTTTATAACCCCAATAAAGTACTATTCGTTTCATTTATTGTCTTTCCTTCACTTGAAAGTATCAAATTAGCAAGGAAAAAACAAAGGGAACGGTAAGGGGATTTAACACACCTCATAAATAAAGAGAGGTGTGTCAAAGCAACTCATGTTACAACAGTGAGAACAGAAACAAGTATATTCTAATTCTAAGCAACTCATGTTACAACAGTGTCAAAGCATTTAGTATGCATAGTCATATTCTAGCAAAAGGGTAGGGTCCGTTGAAATCAGAAAATCAGCAGAATCCACACCAAAGGCCGATTCAGTCCTGGAGGGTGCAAGAGAATCACAGCAACCAGTGCACACAAACAATGGAGGCACTGTCTCAGAGTCATCTATGCCACAGCAGCGAGTATGTTGCCACACCTCACAAATGTCACAAGCCACCATTCTTTCCCCATCATCATCTTGAGCTCCACACTCACATCTGACCTTCCAGTTGTCAGATCCACCCTGATACTTCAATGGGGTGCACAAATCAATAGCGATTCCCCTCACACAAAGTTCCACACCAGATTGGATTAGTCCAAAAAGCACTTCCCCATCATTCACGGCCATAAGTTCTTTAATGTCCGTCACTATAAGTCTTTCTGCAATACAGTAAGTATCCCTCAGAGCAGCCTCAGCTGCCCTCTTCAAGTCCCCAACAGTTGCATGCAGTGGAACCACTACAACCTCTCCACATGCTACACCTTTCAACTCATACTTTTTGTCCACAAAATTTGGTTGCAAGCGGCAAATGAATGTCAATACCAGCTCCTCCATTTCATCCCTTATCGGCCACTCTTTCACAAAGTATCTGCAGTCTAGAATAGTCTGAACTGCCAACTCCACTGTTTCTGAATCAGAGTAACCCAATAGCACATTCTTGTATAGAAACAAGACATCACAATATACATCATTACCAGGCACCCAAGATGACTCTACTACTTGTTGATCTACATGAGTCATCACCTCAGGCTCCACTTCAGGGGCCGTCAACCCCTTGCCAAGATCATGAATGGTATATTCAAGGATTCTAGTTGATGGATTCACCATGCGACGAACAACATAGTTTCCAACAATTACATTGTTGAGTGATTTAAGTACATAGTCAAGTAAGCCTGTGTCACCAATGTGGAGTCTAGCTGCATCTCTCACATCTTGCCTTGCCATCCCACCCGAGCCTGGTTTTACAGCCTTGTTCTCTTTCAGTGCATCCACAATCACTTGAGCTGCAAACTCTAGTCTCCTTGTAGGCCACCTGCTATCCATGTTAGTCACTGCATTGCTAAACTTCTTGTACCTCACAGATTTCTCCTTCATGGAATTTGATCTGTTTGGAAGTGCGGGTTTGGTTGAATTTCGTGAGATGATTGCTGAAGAGGAATCAGCAGGAGTAGCTGAATAAGTGACTGTTAGCTTAGGCACAGGAGCACGGGAAGACTTGACAGTTAGCATAAACCTTAGAAGATCCCTGAGAGAGATAATATGAGTTTCACTCATATCTCTATAGCACCGAATCATTTGTTTGATTTCTTTGTTGTATTTTACCTTACTCAAATCTTTTACAATCATGTCAAGCTCCAAGGAACCAAGCGCTGTCATTGCTTGATTATAGTCTTGCTCTGACACTCCAAAGCTTCCACGGCAAAATCTATAACCCCACCTACCAAACCAGGAGTGTCCATAGGCAACTCCATGAAGTAAGCGAAGATCCATAGACCTCTTACATGAAACATCTTCAACTGCAATTTTCCTGCCATGCAAAGCCAATGTCCAAGTAAGCATCAGGAAATTAATGAAACACAACTAGAATGAAGATGAATCTTGAGTTGTGATTTCCTTACCTCACTCGGAGATTGGTGCATACCCTATCCCAGAGATCCATGATCTCTCTGCCACTAAGAATCTTGGAGCCTCCTTCAATGCCATTGACACTGAGCAAATGGCCATACCCATTGCAATGAATCACCCCATGCAACAGATGCCTCTGATTGTCAACCGAACCTTCTTCTAAGGGTTTATGCCACTCGTTGTCCATCGGGATTATAAAATGATACCTTCTCTTTGATACAAAATGACCACTCCAGCCTATAAATTATTAACAAAACAAAGCCATATATTAATATCGGCATCATTGGTAACCCATTTCAGTTTCTAAAATCCAGGCAGAAATTATAAAAAATTCAAAATCATAAAACTTCCTACCAACATTTTTGGAAAACTAGTGACAACAAAATGTTTCTGTTTTTATTTCTAATCACAGAATTCTAATATACCAAACAATAATCGGAAAGTATTTTTCCTTTACAAACTTTTGACTAAACAAAGCCGCGTATTAGTATTATTATCAATATCAACAATAACCCTATTCAGTTTCTAAAACAAAAGCAGAAGTTATCAAAATTATCACATTTCCTATCATCCCTTTTCTGAATAAATCTGCATTTTTTGAATAAGAAAGTGTTCCTCTTTTCGTTTATCATCCCAAAATTGTGATTTTCCTGTCTGTTTTATTTCCACAGGTCTGTATACCTAAAACAAAAAATGTAAAGTGTTTTTCCTTTACAAACTTTTAAAAACAAAATAAGAAAGCATAATTTTATTAATTCGAAACAAAAAATAATTAAAATAAACATTTTTTCAAATCTACCGAACCAGTAAACGACCCTGTTCGAGAATCATCAGCTAAGCTCCGCTATGACAGAGAAATCCAAAATTGGAAACAAGCCACATGACCATTGATATCAAAATCAGGACCCAATGACCACCCAAAACACATAACTCAATCACCATGAAAACACGTCAAAATAGAAACCCTTTTCAGGAACAGAACAAACACGCAATCACACCCAGTTCAAAAAGCAACTTAAAAACCGAAACTTGACTAAACCCCATTTCAAGAATCAGCAATCAACCCAAACCCAAGAGGGTGAAATCGGAAACGAACCTACGCAGCGGCAGTGATCGCAGAAGGGGTGCGCAGAGTGGTACACGTGGTCTTCGATGGAGTAAAAGGGAACCATCATGTTTGACTTGTCGTGCATGAGAAGGGTGCACCAAAGGGGGTTCCCGGAGACACTATAATCTTCGAGTTCCCCACCTTCTTGGAGGAAAACCCGAACGTTATCGCGGAAGGGACCCGAAGGTTCAATAGGAACACCAGGGTCGCCGAATGAGTTAAACCTAAAAAACTTTGGCCACCGTTTTCGCTTCTTGCAAGCTTCGATGAGAGAGAAAGACATTGTTGTTAACAGTGAAGAAAAAATGGCATCGGCTTCGATTATGATCGCTCTCGCATCGTGTTTTTGTGTGAAGAGAACAGAGCTCTATTCCAGCGAGAGTGTGAGAAGAAGGGTTTAACTGAACAAACTGATTCCGTTGAAGTTTGGCGCCTTTAAAAAGTTCAATTGCTTTGGGGCTATATTTGTCATTTCGGGGCAGCAAATGTTTTAGTTTGGGAGTTTTCTATGTAAAGCCACATGTTTGTAATGGTGGACGTGACCGTGGGAAGCGTTGATGGTATATCATCGACGGTGAAATACTGGTCAATGAATTGAGAAGGAAAGTAGGGTCAACGGTCATATGCTCGCGTCGTTCGAGTTCCTTTGTCATCAAATGATTCAAATCTTAGATATAGAGAAATGCAATTAATGCTTCTTCTTTTGTTTTTATGTATTCATTTTGTTTTTTTAGTGACATGCATAGTTTTAAAAACTGATTTCAGATGTTAGTCCGATTAAGACATAGAGTTATAAAGTCACAAGTAGAATCGAGATTCAGTAATTAACTCTCCTCTTGAATAAAAAAATAAAATTTCATATATTAATTTTTAATAGTATAAAAAAATCACATATAATATAAAAATAAATATTTTTTATAAATTTATTTTTAAAATTCAAATTAAATAATATCAACGTTAAATATAATTTTTAAAAAAATATTTTTTAAATTCAAATTAAATTCATTTACATAAGAAATAAACAAGTTTTAAATATATAATAACTTGTAATCAAAACCTTCAATAATAAATAATTTTCATAGGATATAAATGATAAATTTATAATTTCAACAATCACATACTAATAATAAAGTAAAATTTTTAAAATAAATAGAGAACATAGAATAATAAAAAAAATAATTGATAAAAAATAAAATATTTATTTATTAAGTTGAAAAAATTGAATGTCAACTTGTCTCAATTGGAACCGTCTAGGTCAATTCAATTTTTTAAACTAAGATGACATCTATATTAAATCTATCTAATAGTATCAAAAGTAATAAAAATTATTCATGTTAACATTGTTTTTAATTATTATATTTTCTCTATTTATTATTTCTTTTGCGATTTTGCCTTTTTTTTTTGTGGGCTTTGTATACTATATTAGCTTGGTAAAAAACAAAAATGTTTTCTCATGGATAATATCTCTTGCTAGACATAAAAAAGTTATCAACGTCTTAAAAATTAATTGATCCTAATTGATAAGAAATTGTCTTGTTAACCAACGAAAGTTTTTGAAAGTTTATCAAATATATGTAAGATTTTGAGGTTTGTTTAAATGTACTTGAAGTTCGCTTGAGCAAATACAGAAAAAACTAAGTGGTCTTTTGTACATTAAAACTGCAAAACAACTTGCTTAAATCGAAACATAAACTTATGTCAGCACAACAACCACTTTTTTTTAAGCATTAGCTTGCTTAAGTCATAATATAGCTTGCTTAAACACACGCATGCTTAAGCCAAGTTAATGGAGTTTAATGATTTGTTGAGTATGCTTCCTTTGGTTCATCCAAGTTGTACTTCATCCTGATTCCTACAAAATAAACAAAAACAAACAAAAATCCAATAGAAAAGGCATAAAGCACAATTCTAAACATAAATTTTTTATTCATATTTCAAATGAAGTAGACATGGATGAAGGTCCAAAACATCAAATGATGACATCAATCATTCCATTCTAGTAAGAATTAGTGGCAATTATCAAAATCTTATCAATCGATGACCAATACCCAATGTGACCTATAATCTAACTTAGTCAGATAGTTTATGCATATAAATTCGAGTTCTGACAATAAATTTAGTGTATTTTTTAGGATGGGTTCAAATTTAAAGTTGTGTCAATTTGATTGTGTTAACACTTTTTTTTTGTCAAAATAAAAAATATTCGATGAGTAGGCATGGATAAATGTCATATTCAAATTGACTCAGTTTATTGGATGAGTAGGTGTTACTTCTTCTAAGATTAGATGTTACTTTAAATTAAGAAAAATATTTTCTCACTTGACTCAATTTATTAGATGAATTTATCTAAATTGAGCCTAGATACAGACAGACACACATAAGATATAAACATTAAAAAAGGAGAGAGAAAGTGAGAAAGTCTTACGAGAGTGAGAAAGCAAATCCCAGCTATCAAGAGAGGAGACAAAAAAATATCAGAAAAATTTAAGTCATTGAGAGAGGAGAGAGAAAAGAGTGACAAATAATAAATGTTAAAAGAGAGATAATGGATAAATGCCTATGATTTTATCTCAACCATTAATTTTTATTTCAACAACTTATATTTGCTCTCTCACTCTTATATAAGATATCTTACTCTCATATAAGATGCTTTCTCTCTATATATATTTGTTTGAATGATAGATATCCTCTACGGCATGCAATTCTATTTGAGTCAAGAAAAAACATAGTAAACAACAAAATTCTTTCACAGATTATTTCATGTTGGTTCATACTCATGATTCAAACTCAATATTCAACTACAATTAGTAAGTTAGCTAAAAAAATTATAAAAACACATGTTAAAAGTAAATAAACTAATAATAGAGAAAAATATTATTAATATATGTATCTATTATATGATATTATTATTTAAAAGAAATAAATGTATACTTTAATTTTTTTTTTAAAAAATGAGTATATATTATTTCAAATAAGGAAAAATATTTTACTTGCAAGAGCAAGAGCTGACTATTTTTTTCGTATTTTCTCATAAGGAAATAAATTAAATTTTATTTTATCTGTTTGACACTAACATTAATCTTGTAGTACAAAAAGATAAAGTATTCACAATTCATAAATTTCACACTGCATTACAATACAAGAGAATAACTAGGATTCTAATACATATCATGCAACATTGCAATTATTTTACCTTACTAAACCGTATTTTGGATATCTATGCGTTTCCATCTTGACTCTTTTTTTTCCTCTCTGCCTGCTACCTTTTTCCTACTTCTATCTCAAACAATAATATTTCATATTTTATAATAGAAAAAAGCTCTTACACCAGAAACCCACGGATCTACAAACTAAGAGGAGAGAATAAGAGAGATACTATGTATGTAACAGTCTAACCGGATTTACGCGGCGGTAGTCCACACAATACCGGGTATCAAGAGCTCGGGGCGGTAGAACCTGCCAGTTAGAGCTCAGGTTTTCACAAATATGAGTGAAGATATAGCAGATAATAATACAAAATAGTTGTATTGATTGAGAGAATTACAAAGGTAGAGAGGGAGAGACACAGAGAGAGAGACTCGGTCTCAAAATTCTGCTCCCTCCTCTTTCATATTGATACAATTTATAGAATTTGAAAAGTTACTATTACAACAGTAAATTGTACTATTTCAACAGTAACTTAAAATTTCCGCTACAGTGTACAGTGTACAGTGACTGGCGGCTCCGCTACAGTGCTCAGAGATAAAATAGTGACTTTCCGCAAAATGCATGCGGGATTGGAGTCAGTCTTCGTCAGATTTCTCTATCTGGTAAAATGAACCGGAGGAAGAGGATGGAGACGAACTGTCTTCTTTCTTCATCTTGCCTTTAGACGAACTAGCTTCTGAGTCTGTCGAAAGGAGATTCAAGATTTGATGAAGATTCTTGGCCAAGGCTTCATCATCTGTAGATGCTGCAAGGGCAGCTGCAATCTTGGCCTTACGATTGAGGAACTGGCAGGTCTCTGGGTCTGCCGCTTTGAGGCTCTTTGGGTTCTTCTGGAACCATAAAGCCACTCCTTGGGAATTGGCGTGGGAGGCATTGAACTGATCCCACCATTTGACTGAAGCTTGTTTCCCTAACATTGGCAGAAGCTTGGGATTTGTTGCATTTTTCTGGTACTGATGGTGCCAGGCAAAAATCCATGCTAAGGAAAACATTGAGAAGAACCGAAGAGATGGGTGAAACGGATTGTTTCCTTCTTCAATTCTTGATTTAAACTGATTGAATTCTGCCTTGATCTCTTCAGGAAGGATGGATTGAATTGGTCTGAAAAAATCCCACCACTCAGCAAACCACTGAGGAAAGAAATATCGAACATTTTTCTTAAAATAAATTAGCCACGAGTGCCGATAATTTTTATTTTGAAACAAAAATACATTGGTCCAAGCATGAATATAATCCCAGTAGGTATAACCAATCGGGTCGAAAGGTTGGGAAAATTTTCTTACTTGGTTTGGTTTAGTTTCAAAATCTTTAAAAGTTAAAACTTTTAAAATTTGCAATGTAGAATGAGTGATAACTTGGTTATCATTTTTGTCAAAATTGTGTTTTATTGAAACAGATTTAGAATCCACCAAAATAAATTCGTAAAATTTCCTAGTCTTATTGAGACTAAGAGGTTTAAACAAAAACGTTGGTGGAAAGATTTTTTCGCAAACTTTATTTGGGTTGGAATCCCAGAATTCGGGTTCCATTTGAATAGTTTGATAAAATCTTCCTTCTTTTGGCAGATAGGAAGAAAGTTGTTTTTGGAAAATTGGTTCAGGCTGCTCCACCAATTCTTTTGTATGCAAGGTTAGCTTTGATTGGGCTATTTCTGAAATAATTGATTTCAGGTTCTGATTCCAGAAGAGATCATCTGATTCTTCTGAAAAGATTTGTTTCCAGGATTTCGATGGAAGGTTGGTCAGCCCACAGTCTTGAAGGGCTTGAAGGGTTGGAAGGGCCATCGCATAATCGGATGGTTTGGTTACTAGGGTAGAAGACCCCTTAGCTATTTGCGGGGCAGATGACCCCGTTTTTGTGATGGCTTGCTGAGTTGATGACTCAGACTTAATGATAGCCTATTGGGTTGATGACCCAGTTTGGGTAGATGACCTTTGATTTACAGTCTGTAAGGCGACTTGGATAGTTTGGGCATCCTCTATTGAGGAAGATGACTTGTCTGTCCGGGATGATCCCCAAACTGCTTTTCTTCAGCCTCTGGAGGAGGCGACCTTTACTTTCAGTTTTGGAGGCATCTCACATTTGTCCGACCCTGAAGAAATTCACGAGTCAGATAGTCAGGAAGGGTGTTTGATGTACCTTTGATATATTCAATTTCGAAATAAAAAATACTTAGAATTGCTTGCCAAAGGGCAAAAATTTGTTTTGATGCAAGATTTTTTACATCTTTTTGTAAAATTTCTTTGGCTGACTTACAATCAACCCGAATTAGAAATTTTTGATTTAGTAAATCAGATTGGAATTTTGATATGCAAAGAACAATAGCAAAAACTTCCTTTTTAATAGTGGAATAATTTTGTTGGGTTTTGTTCTAATGTTTTGAAGTGAATGCAATGCAATGCTCAGTATGATGCATGCGTTGTTTGAGGACACCACCATAACCTAGATCAGAGGCATCAGTTTCAACAATCTTAAGGAGATTGGGATTAGGCAGATACAGACAGGGTAACACTTTGACCTGCTGTTTGATTTGTTTTACAAGATTGGTATGGATATCAGTCCATGGAGGGGGAGACTTTTTGAGTCTGTCATGAAGAGGTTTTGAAATGATACTGAGCTGAGGAGAGAAATCAGCGACATAATTTAGACAACACAAAAATCTTTGAAGTTGTGATTTTTCTAAAATTTGATTGGGAAATTTGTCAGCGAACTCAATGACACGACAAATTGGTTTAATGGTTCCCTGAAAGATATAATGGCCAAGGAACTTGATTTTTGTCTGAAAAAGACAGATCTTAGTTTTGGAGACAGCCACACCATTTCGTTTGATAACTTTGAAAAAGATTTCAAGATGTTTGAAATGTTGGTCGACAAATTTGGAGAATATAAGAACATCATCTATATAGACAATGCAGAAATTGGAGCAGGGATTGAAAATATCATTCATGATATTTTGAAACTCCGAAGGAGCATTTTTGAGACCAAAGGGCATTACGTTCCATTCGTAATGCCCAAAGGGAATAGTGAAGGCCATCTTGTAGCGATTACTAGGATTGATTTGGATTTGCCAGAATCCAGATTTCATATCGAATTTAGAAAAGATTTTAGCCGAATGTAATCGGGAAAGAAGATCTTTCTTGTTTGGAATTGGATACCTAATCCATTGAAGAGCTTAATTGAGAGTTTTGTAATTTGATAACCAGTCTTGGGGCGCCTCGCTCAATTTCAGAGGCTTTGTTAACATAGAAAGCTGCGCAAGACCAAGGGCTTTTGCTCTTTTTGATTAATCTTTTGGACAAAAGGTCCTTGATTTCATTTTGACAATGAGTAACAAGATCATGACTCATTTGGATTGGCCGAGCCTTAGTCAGGATTTGTCTATCCGTAAAATCCTTTTCGTAAGGAAGATTAACCATATGTTTTTCCTATCCCAGAAAGCATTAGGAAGGTCAGAACAGATGGTAGATTGAAAATGATCAGAAAGATTCTTGATACGTTGTTTGACATGAGGAAGAGAGAGTTGACTCTCAATTTGTTTGAAGGAAATTTCTTCTTTTAGAAAATTGATTTGATTAAGTTTAAGATCAACTTGGTTGATGTTCCTATAGACAGGTTTGTCAAGGAATTTGAATACGATTGTTTTCCCTAAGTGTTGGGTGGATATACCTACACTGGAAATATTGATTGGGAAGATAGATTTAATGAATGGTGTTCCTAAGATTACATCATTCTTAAGATTTTTAATCAGAAGAAACGGAGTTTCTACCTGGAGATTGTCTTTTTGTATGATTGCCGAAGGAAGCTTATACTGGATTTCTAGTTTAGATCCACTAGCAGTCCTAAGCCGTTCGGAAGTTTTATGGAAGTATTTGGTTGGAATAAGTCCTTCCAAAATACAGTTTGAGTCAGCTCCGGTATCAAATAGAGCGATAGTTTTGAGTACGAAGTCGTCGATAAGAATAGTAACATCAATATAGAATTTTTGGATGCTACACTGATTGATTAGGCTGTTGAAGAGAGTATCTTCGTTTGATGAATTATGATCAGACTCATAATCCTGATTACAGTTTTCATGGTCATTTGGAACCATGTTATCAGATAGAGCTGCAGTTATTTGAGATATGATAGTCTCGTGCAACTGTGATTGAGTTTTGAGTTCTCGGACCTCAGAAGTAAGAGAACGAATTTCAGCCTGGAGGTCTTGAATAGTAACAGGCTTAGCTGAAGATTTTTCCAGTCGTTTGAGAGTTTGAGTAAGATAAAACTTATTATTGACAAACCTATTATCAGAACGCGTAGGTTTGGGTTTAGAAAGGATTGCCTTTAGTCTCTCAAGATACTCTTTCCTATCCTGAGGGTCTTGGATGGATTCTAGAGCGTCAAGCAATAGATTTTTCTCATCATTGTGAATGACATTGATGAGTGAAGATTCAGAACTTTCGCTACTAAAGGAGGAAAGATCATCGTCAGCTTGGATGTCGTTAGAAGATATTTTGACATTTTCTTCTTCTTCTTCTGAGGAACTATCAGAAGAATTTATCAAAAGATTATTAAGTTGATCCTGGACAATAGGATCAAGATTGAGTTCACGAATCTTAGAGAAGACTCGACAAAATCTAGCTAAGTGACCTTTTCGACCACATTTATAGCAAGTTCTAGTTTCTCTAGAAAGATTGGTATCCTTTTGAGGATGATTAGTACTTCTTCGAGGAAGATTACGATCAGGAGGCCTACTGGGCTTGGAATTAAGATGACGAGTCTTGAACCTAGAGACTCTGCGATAAGGTTTACTCAGCTGGTGTTGAGAAGGTTTTCTATGTGTAGTCTTTCCCGGATTCTTAGAACAAGGAAGGCCGAATTGTTGGCAGAAATTTCCCAAATCTCTGCGATTCTGAGCCTTTTCTTTGGCTAATTGTTTTTGGATGTTGTCGTCCTGACAGATTTTAAGAGCGACTTTTTGAACGTAAGTTATGATATTACCATAACTTAACTGATCATAAGGAATTTCTCCGTTAAACTGGGAACGGATTTTTTCCCTAACTTTGTCTCCTAAGGATTTTGGGAGTCCAGCTAGGAAGGTTTCTTTCTAAAAAGGTTGGTGACAGTCATCTCTAGTGTAGACTCGAGAAAGGAAGGTATCCCTATAATACCTAAAATTTCTACTATAGTCTCATCAGTGCTATCTAAAGCAGTCTGATATGCAGTGGAGACCATAGTCATATGTTGAAGAGTATTAAGAATGTTATACTCAGTTTGACCATCTATGTTCCATTCATAGATTTGATTGGCGTTGAAAGATCTCAGACTTTGATCATTTTTTTCCTCAAGGAGAAGATCAGGAGCAGTAGCTCGATTGTAATAGAGTTTAGAAGGCTGCTTCCAGTTGAGAGCCTTACTAATGACAGGATTGATTTGAGAAACGGACTTACTGCTAGATGCAGTATCCTCAGACTCAGAACCTATAGAGGACGTTCCTAACTTATTAATCCTAAGAGATTGGTCCTTTTGGGAGACACTCCTAGTGATTGGTCCTAGCTTAACAGATTCTACCTGTGAAGAACTAGGGGTATCAGGGATAACTACATAATTATCTTGATTGGATTTTTCTAAGGCTTTAGTCTAGATGAATAAGCCTAAATTTATTTCTAGTCTCATTTGTCAGACTAAAAGATTTGAACAAAGGTTTGGAAATGGAGGAGGTCTCATCGTCTTTAGTTCCTGAGGATGAGGCTTTTCCTATAAGATTTTCACCTAAAACTTGGAGGTATTTGTTGGTGTAATTGTTTTGTTCCATAAGGACTTTAATATCTTGGACTCCTATAGATTTGTGCTTAAAGGGTGAAGCTAAGTACTCATCCTCTAAGCCTGGAATAAAATAACTGCTAGACGGAGGTAAGTCAGACTTAATGAGTTTACCATTCTTAAGGTGCCAGACAGTTATGGTATTAACAGAAAGGTCTTCTGTGATTGTAATAATCCAAGGAGGATAGATTTGGTTCCTATGAAGGTAGACATTTAACCAATCAAAGAAACAGACATGAGTTTGGAATTTGTTAAGAAATTCATAAAAAGAATCGATAATTTTTGACCTATGGTCACCCTTAAAATTACTAAGAAACCATTTCCTCTGAGAGGTCCAAGTCTCAGAGTAGAATTCCTTACGAATGGTTGGTTTGTCTATGGTGTAACTATTCATAGTTGACCATACTGCATTTCAGATTGAGTAGGAGAATGAATTTCTGAAGAGATTTCTTCCTCAGCCCTACTGTAGATATTTCTAAGGATAGAAGATGAGTTATCTAACCCTTGAAGATTGATTTCTGGAGTAATAATTTTGGGAATAGAACTCCGATTTGACTAGGAAGCTATAGAAAAAGATCTTTTGGCACTAGTATAAGCCGATCTAGAAGCTTCGGATCGTGAAGAGAAAGAATTTCTTCGATTAAAAATAATTTCTACCTTACCAGCCTCGGATTGTCTTATTTCCTGGAATTCAGGGGTTTGACGAGGAAGGGTAGGGGTAGCTTTCTCGAGTTACCAAGAGGTTGGTAACTTTACCTCATCCCATTTAATGAGTTTGGGAACGACAACATTTGCTTTCGTCATATCCGTGACAAACAAAGTTGTTTCCCAATCATTGGTTTTAAGGAGAACTCTTGAGTTACAAGTGTTCATGACCTTATATTGGATTTGATAGAGGAGAGCTGCAGGGATAGAACCTTCTTTCATGTTTAACCCATGCAGACGAATGTTTAGAAACAATGAATCTAAGACATTTCGATCTAAAAGACTCACCGTTTTGTTTGGAAAACAGTTGAAATAAACAAGACCATGTCCTAGACTGGTTTCTACGGTTCCTATGAGGGAATCGTGAAAGTCATTGTGCCCAATATCGCGAAGGCACATAAGGATTGAGGCATTAAGACCTTCCCTAGCAAGGGGTTTGACAGCTACTTGAACACATCCTATATGGAGGTATTTGTACTTCCTAGAATGTTCAGCTATGGATTGTTTGGTAAGAAGATGGAATTCCTCACCGGCTTGGGGATCCAAAGGGATATTGTTTTCCACAGTCCTAATGATGTAGTCAGAACTACAGACACGTTTGGATTCGTCAGGAATATAAAGTTCATCCTGAGGGATTTTAGGGATTTCCCAATTGTCGATTGCTTGATAGATATCCTCAAAGCAAACTTCTTCTTCGAAGATATTATTTTTAGGAGGTATTTCCTCATAGATTGGACATGCTCAGTGAACGGATTGCTAGAGGAAGGAGAAGAGGATGAAGAAGATTTGAGAGAGAAGCGACGAGAGAGAGAGCGAAGAAAGGAACTCATATTTTTAAATCTTCTAGTATCATCACCTTCACTTGGTTCTATAAGAAATTATTAATCTGGATCTAAATCTAAGTTAAACACAAAATTATCATCCAAAGGTATTCCAGTTTCCAGGTTACAGACTTAATTTTTTTTTTTAAATACAAAATAAGAACAGAATCACAAGATTTACAAAACATCATCTCTTTCAAAATTACTTCATCAATGAAATAATTATTCATGGTAGAGATAGCTGGCAAAGGAACATAGGTAACATGGACTTACGGCCTCCCTTCGGGCCTTACTACCAATCCAGCCCCAGGCCACATACCAGATACACACCATGAATCATTACTCAAAGAAGGCATAATAACAAAAGAGATGGACAACAAAATAGAAATATTAACAGAACAGAAGAAAATTAGAAAAGAAGAAAATTAGAAATATATATATATATATATATATATATATATATATATATATATATATATATATATAACAAGATTTGTAACAAGTTATCCCCAAACCCTAACAAGTTGATGACGCAGAAAATAATACAAAATATTTGCAAAAGCCTGAGATTTGTAAGCCTGTTTCAATTTAATGCATTTCAGTTGTACTATCTAATGCCCTGTCCTGAGTATTATATATATATATATATATATATATATATATATATATATATATATATATATATAATACTCAAAGAATAAGTTTAAAGAGTTATTTTTTTTCATAGTTTATTTGTTTTATTAAACTTTAATTATTGTAATGAATTATTAATTTTAAGCATTAAATTTTAAGAAAATAAATTGTTAAAAAAATAAATCTCTTAAACATTCTCTTAAAGTAACTGGAGTGAAATTTTTATAAAATAAATTAAAATAATTAAATTTCAAGATAATAAAGATAAAAAAGAAGGGTAAGTTTATTATCTCAAATTGTTTCAACACATAATGAATCTCATATATAATTGAAACTAAACATTTTAAAATTTGTATAAAAAATAATTTATCATCTAGAATCAACTGTTTAATGTGAAACCAAATGATAAAAAAATAGATAGATAATTGAGGCAAGAATAAGACCCCAACTTTGTGTCTTACTCAAGCTAGACTTTAGTTGCTCTCCTTTGTTGACGTGGAGAAAATTTGTAGCATGCTGAAATCTATTGCCACAACCAAGCATCCACGTGGCTCTGGTTGCATCACGACCCATCCGCTTTCAAAGATGCCTTTTGTTAGTGACCGCTATGAGAATACATGATATTATGAATTTAATTATAATATAATTTTTAAGTTTATAAATTAGTTATCATAGATGTAGATTAGGATATTTATTATTTTTTAAAAGTAGTTTCACAATATAAGTAGTTTTTTAAATTTTAGTCTATTATCTTTTCTTG
The DNA here is from genome assembly GCA_037954015.1 of Psophocarpus tetragonolobus. Lineage (NCBI taxonomy): Eukaryota > Viridiplantae > Streptophyta > Magnoliopsida > Fabales > Fabaceae > Psophocarpus > Psophocarpus tetragonolobus. The sequence continues at coordinate 36,961,386 of CM075695.1, forward strand.
ATTTTAGTCAATTTATCTTTCTTTAATTTTAGTCTATTATTTTTCATGTAATATGGTATATAGCCACATAGTTGTTAATGTAATAGTGAAAAAATTATCTTCGTTTATAGTATCATAGCTAAGGGATTGAAATTCTCTCCCGCTTTCGTCACTTTCCTCTACCTAATTTTCTTTTTCTTCTCCTCTCCCTTGGTTATTTCTTGTGTCAGTCACCATGACTAACTCCAACAAATTCCACCAACTCTTGTTGTATTAAAAATCAAGAACTATATCTCCATCACCCTGGAAATGAAAAACGTCCAATATACGATGTGGGCAGAACTGTTCAAGATTTACGCATGTTCTCACATGGTGTTTCACCATATCATTCCATCAAAGCTAGACAAAGAGACGGTGCTGAACAATAATGCTGAAAAGGAGTTTTAGTCAACCTTTGATACTACGGTTCTTCAATGGATTTATGCAACAATCTCCCACGACCTGTTGCATACAATTCTTGAACCAGATGCAACGATAATTGAGGCATCAAATAGATTGCGTGATATATTCCAGGACAATAAGAATGCTTAGAATGTCACTCTTGAGCAAGAATTCTTGCATACAAACATGGATGATTTTCAAAATGTCTTTACATATTGTCAACGATTCAAGGAGTTGTCGGATCAACCTAAGAACGTCAGCACACCGATTTCAAATAACCGTCTTGTTCTTCAAATGGTGGCTAGCCTTACCGAGGCTACAATGGAGTTGCGACGCTCATTCGCCAAAGCAATCCTCTCCCACCATTCTATCAAGCTCCCTCTATGCTCGCTTTAGAAGAAGCTACTCTCACAAAGAAGGTTGCAACTGGTGTGAGTTTTGTCATGGTGGCTCATGATAGTGATGACTCTCACTCTCCCATAAAGACTTTCCAAAGTCGTAGTAACCATGGTAATAAGAAGGGTCAAAACCATAACAACAATGGCAAAAATAATAGCGATAATTGAGGTGGAGGCTAGGGATGGCAACGGGGCGAGGCGGGTGCGGGTTTGACCCTCCCCATCCCCGTCCCTGCAAAGTGCGGGGCGGGTTCAGGTTCCGGTATAAAAAGAACGAGTATGAAATTTTAATCCCCATCCCTGTTCCCATCGGGTATTTTCAGGTTCGGGTATACCCGTGGGTGCCCGTCATATTATTTTTTGCAATTTAAATTTATTTATTTATTATTAAATAAATTATATTATTAAGTTATTAATTATATTTTAATTTAAAAAGTATATAAAGAATAATTAATAACAAGAAATTATAAATTAAAGTTTAAGAATTAAAATTTTTAATTAAATATATAAATTTAAACGTATTATATAATCATTAAAATTATAATGTGGTGGGTATGCATTCGGGTATGGGGCGGGTAGTCTCATACCCATACCCGTACCCTACCCAATTTAACACATTGGGTAATACCCGTACCCGTATCCATACTCAGTGAAATCGGGTAATACCTGTCAAAATCGAGATGGGTACCCACAAGCATGAGTATTTTTGCCATCCCTGGTGGAGGCAAGAGCGGTGGTGGCTGCAATGGTGGCTAGTAGAGGTAGTCTGGCTTGCAACAACAAGCACACCAATATCAGTGGCCTATGGGACAGTGGCAATGGCCATGGATGCCTTGGGCTATTCCACCTTGCCCATACTTCTCATCAGCTTCCTCACCTTAGGTCAAGCCTGTGTTTCAACAAAACTAGCAAGCCAAGTAGGCATCCTCGGGCCAAAACCACCACAACATACACAACATCAACAACTTCACAAACTTCAACCGACATCGTAGCTATAATGTACACTTTTGAACTTAATCCTTCAAATGCAAATTGGTACATGGATACTGGTGCTACTTCCCACATACATTCGGGCAAGGTACTTTCGTGCCTTATTTTAATTTGAGGAGTAATCATGGTATACTTGTCGGTAATAGTCATTCAATCCTAATTCAGGGTTATGGTCACACTAGTTTGCCTCCCTCAAATCCTCTCTTGGCCTTGAAAAATGTACTATGAAGGATCTCAAGACAGGAATGCATCTAATGAGATGTAAGAGTAGGGGGGACCTTTATCCACAACCACTACCACCACTCAAGTCACTTCACTATATGCTTTTACTGTTTCAGCTCCATCATTATGGCATGCTCATTTAGGTCATCAAACATGATCTATTTTAGACTCTTTTAGGCAGAATAAATTTATTGAGTGTCATAAAAGTCATAGTTCTCATATTTGTCACTCTTGTTCTCTTGGGAAACATGTTAAGTTACCATTTGTTTCTTCTAAGTCTTACATTTTTATGCATTTTGATATTATACATATTGATATTTGTACATCTCCTGTTTTGAGTTCTTCGAGACATCGTTATTATGTTTTGTTGTTGGATGACTACTCTAATTTTTTGTGGACATTTCTGTTGTCTAAAAAATCTCAAGATTTTTATACTTTTTTATCTTTTAGAGCATTCATCCACACTCAATTTGAACACGATGTAAGGAACATATAATATGATAATGATAAGAAATTTGATAATGGGCCATTTTGGGAGTTTTGTAAAAAAATGGATTAATCTTTCAATTTTCTTATCCACATACATCATTACAAAATGGAAAATTCGAAATAAAAATTCATATCATTAATAACATTGTTCGGACTTTACTTGTACATGCCTCTTTATTACCTTTATTTTAGCATCATCACTCAAGATTCTTTATAAAAAAGACCCTCCTACTCTCATTTTAAGGTGTTTGACTATCTATGTTATCCACTATTTCTCTCTACTACCATAAACAAACTTCAGGCCCGGTCCACTCCATGAGTTTTTCTAGGATGACCATCTCATCATTATGGTTACAAGTGCTATGATTTGTTCTCTCACAAATCATACTCAGTCATCATGTGATTTTTTATGAGACCTAATTCTCATTTGCTAAATTACATAATCCATAACCTCACACTTACAATTTCATCGATGATAGTCTCTCTCCTTACGTGATCAACCATATTTAACCTCTCAAACTACCTATCTCACTGCCCCACTCACTCCTCACATACCATCACCCAACTCAGCCTCTACTCCTTCACCTATTTCGGTTTCGCGACCTATGACACATATTCAACATGGGATTTTCAAACCCAAACAACAATTAAACTTTTACAATATTGTCACTAAATCTCCCTTGCAACGTAACCCTATGTCTACCCTTCGTGACTCAATTAGAAATTGGCCATGAATGAAGAATTTAATGCTCTTATTAAGAATAAGATGTGTATGTTAGTACCTCGTCCACCTGATGTTAATGTGATTCAATCTATGTGGATTTTTACTCATAAAGAAAATTTTGATGGTGTGTTTAAGAGGCATAAGGCTTAACTTCTAGGTGATGGAAAAACTCAACAGGTTGACGTGGATTGTGGAGACACTTTTTTTCCGGTACTCAAACTAGCAAGTATTCACACTATTCTCAATTTAGCCATATCTAATGCATGACCCATTCACCAACTTGACATGAAGAATGCGTGTCTACATGCATCAACTACAAATACCCAAATCATCCTCATCATGTATGTTTGTTGAAGAAATATCTATATGGGCTCAAACATGCTCCTCGGGTTTGATACTAACGATTTGCTGATTATGTCTCTACTATTGAGTTTTCTCATAGTACTTCTGATCATTCTTTCTTCATTTATCAGAACGATACAACTACAACTTACATTCTTTTATATATGGATGATATTATATTGACAGTCTCTTATGTTGCTACCTGAACATCGATCGTATCACTTCTTAGCTCTAAGTTTGACATGAAAGATTTGGGGCCGTTAAGTTATTTTTTGGGTATAGTCGTCACCTGTCATGTATGTGGTCTTTTTCTATCCCAGCAAAGTATGCAATAGATATTATTCAACGGGCTAACATGACATCTTGTAAACCATCTTCTACTCTAGTTGATACTAAACCAAAGTTTGGGGGTAATGCTGGCACACCATATGGCAATCCTTCTTAGTATCAAAGCTTTGCAGGGGGCTTCAATATCTCACTTTCACAAGATCTGATATTGCTTATGTTATGCAATAAGTGTGTTTATACATACATGACCTGAGGGAGGCACACATGTATGCTCTTAAGCGCATTGTGCGATACATACAAGGTACTCTTGATCATGACTTGCATCTCTATCCATCATCCACATCCACTTTTCTTCCTTATATGGATGCTAACTAGGGTAGGTGCCCAAACACCAGATGCTCCACATCTGATTATTGTGTATTTCTTGGTGATAATTTGATTTCTTGGTCCATTAAACAACAAGTTATTCTATCATGATCTAGTGCAGAGGTGGAATATAGAGGTATTGCTAATGTAGTCTCAGAGTCTTGTTGCCCCTGAAATAGCATTGCTCTCAGGATAATTCTCACTCAAGCTAAAATTATCTCGCTTGAGAGAGAATGCCTTAATGTACCTCCCTTCTGTGGATCAATCTCGCTCAAGCGAGAAATCACTAACTTGAGCGAGAATGTGACAGATTCTCTTTCTTTTTTATTTCTTAATAATTCTTTCAATCCTTTGCTTCTTCCATCTTTAATTACTTGAAAAATGATACAAAAAATGGGATCAAATACTTTCATTTATAACAAGACTCGGAAACAAACATTTGGATTCAATAATTCTTAAATTAGGGACAATTAACATCTAATGAATACAATTAAGATAAAAAAGTGTCAAAATTCTATATAAAAATTTAATAACAGTTGACACTTATCAAACCACCAAGTTGTTAATGGAATAATGATAAAATTATCTTCATTTACTCTAGGCTCAAACTACATTTCAAAGCCTCCATGTTATCATCCATTATTAAATTTTACAACACACTTTTAAACACATTATTTATTGAGTTTAATTGGTATACACTGTCAATGTAAAAAATTTTTACACTGACATTCAATATATATCAATTAAACTCTTATTTATTATTCATTACAAATTCACAAATTTTTGTGACTTTTGTTGGTTAAAATCAGTAACTTCCCTTAAATCTTTCGCTGCAGAGAAATACCTTAATTAAATGTTTTCTTATCACATGAAATTATGAAAATTCAAACTTCCCATCAAATCATCATTGACATTCTGAGATTCCTCTTGCTGCTTTGGGAATGAATTATTTTAATATGTTTGTGTGTCAAAGCGTGCTAGTGTTCAAACTTCAAACAACGTTGCGAAGAAATTTCTTGTTTTCCAAGGCATGAGGAAAGAAATTTCTTGCTGTTTGTACTATTATTTTAGCTCAAATAAAAATTATTGCCCTTGTAGTCTTGTTGCTTTATCCTAATGGTCAAATGGATTCAGTGACTTTACTGGAGCAGAGGCAAGCATGTGAATTTTTCCTTTTTTTTTTCTATCGTGCTTAACACGTTGGAGACTTTTCTAAAGACTTCCCTTACCACTATAAGTTTAGCACTCTTCCATGCTTAGATCTCCAAAAACTTGAACTAAACTTTGTGCAACAGTTGGCTATGAGTATCAACAGGATGGGAGAACTTATATGCTCAACCTTGCCTCTTTTGAGCTGCTTTATGGAACTTTTTGTTGCTGCCACCGCTTCTCAACCACACTTCAACACATCATCCGAGGAAAATAAGTTGGACAAGAAGAAAGGTGTATCAATCACTGCTAATGTGGAAGCTCAAAAGCACTTTCGAAAAATTCAACACATATGTTAAGGGAATCTGATAATAGTTACGAGTCATATATAATTTTCTCAATAGACTTTTTAAAATTGTGGAGAAATCGTTCTTCAATGTCCCCTAAGCATAAGTTTTGCCACTATATGTAAACTTAATTGATTGTTGTCCTAGTGCTTCCTTTATTGTATTAGCTGATTATTAGGTTTGTTGACTTTTGGTGTGCAAGAAAAATTAGTACTGGCTGGTGGCATCTGATACAAACGGTGTTGAAGTTCAGAATCAAGTGAGAGAGTTGCAGAGAGAGAAGAAAAGGAGAGAACAAAAGTGTATTATATTCTGAATGCTGAAGGTAGAATACTGTATTATATTCTTATTAGTGGTGAAATTACCAGGCATAACTAATAAACTAAATACAAATCAATTATAGGTAACTTCTGGAGATTGTGGATTCACACTCTTTATTATTTAAATTAACATACTTATTTTTATAGATTTTTCTCTCAAATTTCATTTTACTTCTAAACCTAACGTTGGATTGAATTGAATAAAAAATAAATAAAAACTCAATCAAATCTAATATTGTATGATTGGATCGGATCTTAAATTTACATAAATCCAATGCAAACCAACAGCTCCGGTTGTGCTGGCCAGACAAAGCATATCACTTAACATCCCCACTAGTACAGGATGGTGTTGGGGGGACACCGTTTGATTTCCTTCACCTTAGTTTGTTCCAGCCTTGCTGAGTTGAAACTGGACCATGACTTGGTGGGGCTTGTGTGTCCATGATTAACATTCGTCTCAGGCTCATCAATCAATTGTTCATCCACACCACAGTTTTCAAAATCCAGGATCTGATTAACATTTGTTCCAGACATGCATACTTGCATCCAATTGGATTTCAATAGAAGTGGATAAAAGGTAGAAGGTGCTAGGAAGGATATCGATTCCGTACGGTTATAAATTTCACCGTTAAAATTTTTAATATTTTATATTTTTTATTATAAAATTTGTTATTTTAATTAAGATTTTATGTAATCATACAAATCACTGTAGTTAAAATTTTTAATATTTTATATTTTTTATTATAAAATTTTTTATTTTGATTAAGATTTTATGCAATCATATAGATCACTGTAGCTAAAATTTTTAATCTTTTATATTTTTTATTATAAAATTTGTTATTTTGATTAAAATTTTATGCAATCATACAAATCACTGTAGCTAATGTATTTCCACTTGGGAGCAGGGGATAGATAATCAGTTCTCAAATCTAAATGACCTTTAAGTCGAATCAGATTCAAGGAGATATCAGTCTTTCAACAATAAGCAGATGAATGTAACTTTCAGAATAATTTTTTTTTTCAATTACGTTCTCTCATTGCTCAGACAAGAAAAGAAAAATAAATCTTCCCGAGCCAATATCGAATAGCTAAATGCCTAAATGGATTATTAACAATAAGCAGTATTGAAATCACTGCATAAACAAGTTTTTTTTTTTTTAATTAATGAAATCTAAAAGAATGTAACTAAGTAGACCATGATTTACTTTTTGATATGATATCTTTGAAATTTGTTAGTTTATAAGCTTTGGGTTGATTATCATACACACAAAGTTTAAGAAAAGCAAATTTTAAAATTTAATTAAAACTGAAGATGTAATAATTGAGAACTTTGTTAGCACATTTTTTATCTAAGTGTAATTTCTGTAGAACTTGTTAAATTATTTAAAGAAGAATTATTAAATGCTTGTTTTTTTATTTAACGATTTAGTTATTATGTTATCAATACTCCACTAAATTCTAAAATTCAACTATTGAGGATTTATTTTATGGGGAACGAGTTACCAATTAATATATGAAGCCCTGCAATCTTAATCTTAAGCTCTTTATTAGCATTGATTATTTATTAGGATGGAGACTCCTTTAAATGGTGCGGTGGTGCCACTAAAGCATAATGCAGATGGAAGCACATTATTTGATCTTAATTACTCGCCTGTATTTTGACAAGATACGACACTTTTTTGCATGATTAATAAGATCAAATAACGTGCTAATTTCTAGAAAACACAACACATTACAAGGCACTATATTATATGGCTGTAAAGAGTCATAATATGGAACCTAATCATGTGTTTCTTGGACTAAATACAGCTTTTGGCCATCCTTAATCATGTCCACATCAGTAATTTTACCTGCCTCTTCTGATAAAATACAAGAACAAGAATCCCCAGAAAATTCTATTTGTTCTTCTGCTAATTTGATTAGCTCTTCAATAGAGTGTGGAACCCATAATACAATTCCATGTCTTCTATTATCTTTCGGATCCCACGGGTGGAAAGGGAACACTGTGCACTTCTTTGGATGTATTTTATCTGAAAATAGTAGATGAAATTAAGGTTTACAGCAGTTGGAGATCTAGAGTCTAGGAAAAACAGAGATGAGCAGACGTAATAACGAAAGGAAATTATGCATATCAATTATTAAATTGGAACAAAATGTTTTTCAGTCTAGATGCAAACCACTCACATAATTTCTTAAACATTATGTTTGAGAGAAAATATATTCTTAACCTGAAACATACGGAACTATAATAAAGTTGACCACAAAAATAAAATTTAACATGAAAACAAAGTAGTGAACAATGACTAATACATTCTGGTGCATGCTATAAAACTCTTGGGGATTTCCACTTCAGGATGGAAGAGTCAATCTCTCTCAATAATTAAGTAGCCCAGTCTATTACATTTACACGTCCTACCACCTCTCAGAAAACTAGAAAGGTAGCGCAATATGTCAGTACCTTTAAATTCTTCGGCCCTATATGGGAATTCTGACAGTTGAGCAGATTTTGCATCTTCCAGTAGCTTGATTAGATTCTTATTTCCACACATCCGGGCTTCATCAACTGGGGTATTTCCCCATCTGTTTGTAAAGAAAGCAAAACAACAAAAAGTTTTTGTTATGCTATTTTTATGTAATAATGAAAAGGAAAGAAACAATGAACAGAAATTATATTGAATGAGTTCAGTAAGACTTTTGCAATTAGGTAAAATATATGGAAAAGGAAAGAGGGAAACTATTTTTTTACTGATAATAGATGTGTGCGCTGAACTTGGTCCGTCTGGTTTATACTACTAGTGTGTCGATAAGGAAAAGGAAACTAGAGGGCAGTGGACAAAGGGATTCAATAATCAATAATCAAGGGAAGGAGGCAAACCAAAAGGGATTAGAGTTCATCTGACGCATGTACACAGTGGAAGAGGTTTGCCAGCAAGAGTGATACGAGTGTTCAATTAACAAAGCAGGAGTTTGTTGGCCATAATTAGTACATATGGAAACTTGGACACAGGCAGAGAATCAAGCTTCTAGTTATTTTCACTAGACACAAATGGGTGCATGTACAGTACACTCTATCAAAATATAAAGCCTAGTGCACAAGTGAATTAGGTTCCCTAGTATCAAACACCAGTCATGTCAGCATGAACCTGTAAATTAGGTAATGAATAATACCTGTCTTTGTTAAAAACACTAGCTCCAGCTTCTACTAGCAACTTTGCCATGAAGAATAAACCTTCAGCCGCGGCAATATGAAGAGGGCTTCGGTAATCATAATCTTTTAAGTTAGGATCCATGCCATTGGATAAAAGTCTTCTAAGATATTCTGAATCTCCCCTTGAAACTGCCGTGCATAAAAAACTACCAGCATTTTCGATCCTCAAAGAGGCTCCCTCTCTAACAAGTAAAGAAGCAACCCGATCATGTCCATTTTTAACTGCTTCAAGTAAGGGTGTGTTCCCGAAGTTATCTATAAAATTAGCAAATAATGATGGTGGTGTCAGGCCGTCAGCCAAAATTTAACTGTCTCAAAGCAATGAATATTTAACAAGTTAGACAATCACCTTTAATATTGACATCTACACGCTCATGAATAAGGAAAAGTGTGATATCTTCATATCCTCTAGATGCTGCAAGATGCTATAGGAAAACATAAGGGGGTCGTATCAGGAAAGTATTCTTCATAACAGAATCCATATGTTGCCAAGTTATTATTTACAAGCAACATCATAGATGAAGAGAAAGCAATAGAAAATTTACAAGGCATCATAAGTTGCAAGCTCCTTACCAAAGGTGACCTTCCATCATAATCTCTCTTGTTGGGATCAGCTCCAGCTCGAATTAAACCTTTTAGCTGATAAAGGTTCCCATGAAAAGCTGCACTATTGACCTTCAAAGCAAGCTCAGCTTCTTGCTTTGCGATATGAAATGTGATCTCTGACTCCAACTGCTTACCTCGGAAAGACTCTTTTCCCTATAAAATATGAAAATTTAGCTGTCTCATGATAAAAAATTAAGTTACAATCTTATATTTGTAACTTGATACATTCATTGCTGGTTCAACTGGAGATTAGCATATTGTATTTTATATTTATGTCAGTGAGATACTCTACTAAAGGGAGGAGGATGTGAGAAATAGCACATATAATATTATTACCTCTAGAAGGTTGTTTAATACTTTCCTTCCATCATAAAAGTATATGTCTAGGATATTTGTAAATGATTGTTTATCAAGTCGCAGGAGTCTACTCAGTTCACAAACGCGGACAGTATATGGCTGAGGAATGTTGCAAAGAATAGATATTTCTCCGAATGAGCTGTCAGGCTGCAGAAGTGAAACAGTTTCTTCAGTCCCGTCTTCTGATGTGCCTACTTCCTCCTGCGTAGAAACAGCTTTCAGCATTCAGAAAGAATAACTGATTTTCTGCGGACATTTTTTGGTGGCATAGTTCTAAAAATTCCACCAAAAACTTTCCTGTCTGATAACCTACTATTCACGTGAATACTTTCTCATGTGGAAAATTTATAAAATTCTCATGCCCTCTGTTCATACAAAAACTTTCTCAAGGTGATACAATACAGATAAGTACGAAATTTCAGTTTGACCCAGCATGTCCATGCCTAAAAAGATATGCGTAGCATCACGTCTATAATTCAAATATCTACTAAGAAGCTATAACTAGAACCATAAAAAACCTTAGAGGAAGTAAAAAAAAAAAAACAAGAATTTGAGCAATTGAAGAAGCGGTTGTGGAAAATATAAAATCATACCAGTACTCCATGACAAACAAAATATAGTTGATCTACAACATTTCCTTGTTCCATTATAACTTCTCCTGGAAGAAAGAACTCCTCATGGACCCTAATGACCTGAAAGATCAAAAGAACATAAATTTACATCACTTCAGCATGACACATTCAGAATAGGATGATGGACGACAAAGAAACTCTCATTAAAGTTACATCTTGTCATATTCATTCAGCGGTAGAGGCACCTGCTATGAAATAACAAGAGTGCTAGTAAATGTGACTATTTCCGTCAACGGGTAGGCTTATGTTGTGCAGTTAGGATACTATTCTTCATCCAACAAGTTTTTCAAGGATGAAATTGTTGTGGACTACAAAAATTGCATAGAAAAAGCAATTGAAATATAAAAAAAACAACTAAACATTGCTAACGACCTCCAGTTTGCCAGCAGGACCGGTGGCACGAAAATATACACGTTCCAGTGTTAAAAAGTGTATACAACAAAAATTTAGTTGTCAAATATAAAACAGCAAGAGAATGCTGATTTTCTCAGTTTTGTCAGATTAGAGATAAAGTACAAAAAGGAAAAGGAAGATTTGTTTGCACAAAGTACATAAAATATTGATTTTATTTCCTATAGACATGCTAGGCAATGGGAAATTGATTACTTACAATCTGATTGATGAATTCGGAAGAGCATCCTTTGAAAAGAGAAACCTTTTCGATGTATGGTAAATATAATGTTTGGGATATCTGCAAAAAGTGAGCAGACCATTGCATCATTCTAAACCAAAATGATTGAACCAATGAATTATGTGCTTCTCTAAAGGCATCAATTCGAAGTATGTGCTAACTACTTTGTTATATTATGAGACTGAGTAATCTCTTTATTCAAAGTATAAGCACTTAGTGCTCCCGAAAATGGAACGATAGAATGGAAAAAGGAAATGTTCAGACCCATTCTTTAAACAACACTGCAAAATACCTACAATTACAAATACATAAAAACTCTAAATGCATTAACTTGGAAAATATGACAAAAAGGTAGTCCAATAGAAAATTTGTGGGGGAAAGGCCGAGTCAAAGGAAATAAAGAAGCAAAAACATGTTGGAAAAAAACCTTAAAAGAAATAAATAGGTTAAAACGCAGAACAATCAGAAACACAATCTGTGCAACACTATATTGGGATCATTATTAATTTTCTGTATCTACATTAACTGAGAATGGAAGTTTTGTATGATCACACTTTAATTTATCATTATTCATTAGTGAATAGCAGGGGAAATATACAAGATACTGTGCAAGTCCCTTTTAGTGTAAAATTGTATACTTTCTATGCTGAGTAAAAAGTTGTATGTGGATGGGAAAGTATAGTTAACATATTTGTATGATGTGCAAATATAAGTAAGAAATTGTTATTTCTTACAAAACTGGGCTTTGGAATGTGTGCAGGCAGTGGGAAACTGGTAAGAAAACATAGGCAACACATTGACAACACAATGAAACAAATGGCAACACAATGGTCACTTTCATAACAGAAGATAAATGAGGTTCAAAGTCATTTTTTCTCATATACCTTAGCTCGAATAGAAATAGGGATATCCTGAATGACAGAAGCCTCGGTGTAGCTACTCTCATACTGTAAGCGCACATGGCCTTTTATTTGTTCACGGATATCCCTTCCAAGCCTATTTCTGTTCATATATTTCATAAGGTCTGTCATCTTGTCCCTAAACTTTTCTGTCTTTGATCCCTTGACTATCAAGGCCGTCATATTACCAATCAAATAGGCACCAAGAATCATATCAAATGAAACATATATCATTATGAATATCATCTCCCTCATATTTACTGCATGTATATCTCCATAACCTGTTGAAGAAATGATCACAACAAGATTCATCCAGAGAAATTGATAAGAGGGACAGTATACATATATTACATTTTGAAAAAGCAATATAAATATATAGACATCTATGCAAAAAGACGTGGATCCAGAATGTAAAACCATTTATAATTGTAGTATTGGAGTTCAAGTGTAAAGATGAAAGTTTATATTGGACAAAGCTGGACAAAAGAAGCAACATATAAGTGAGAATAACTCATAAGAGTATTGTGAAAAAAGATTGGGTTACAAAGATTTATTCTTATAACACAATGCAAAAACGTGAGTACGTATCAAGATATATCTAATTGAAGGAAAAATAATAATTCATGCACCAATTAAAAAAAAAAGTTCAAGTACCCAATCACAAATTTAATAAAATTTCATGCAACCGATTGATTATACCTTAAGATTAATGACCAACAAAATGAAAATAAATTAAATAAACAAACATACCTACTGTAGCCATTGTAACAATAGCGAAATACAGGGATGTAGTGTAGCGCTTCCAAATATCAATTTCTCTGAAATGTGAATAACTATAGTCACCCATTTTTAAACTTCCTATCCATGTGTACCCTTCTTGGGATTCAGGAAGTGTAGTAGCCAAATAGTAGAAAATGCAGGCTGCTGTATGGGTGCAGTAGAGTTCAACTACTATCAATTTCACAATCCGGGTGATAATGTAATTGACACGTATGTCCTTCTCCAACCTATGGAAAAAACCTGTGACTCTCCACGCCCGATATAATCTGATCCACAGAAGGTACCTCGCTTCCTCTCTCCGTCCACAAGCCTGTTAATAAAAAGTTAACCTAGTTGTTAGAGTCCTAACCAGAATCTGAAAACCTTCAACAACAAAATCAGACGTCATAACAAAATGATGTCAACATTTTAGCATAACAAAACCTCGCTTCTGTACAGTAATGTCTCAAAACCAGCCAATATGAGTCTTTTATCTCGATAACTGAGTTGCATGCGAGTCAGACGAGACCAAAATTCTGACATGTAGTAACCGGCTTCTCTACTTGCGCCGTAAAGTGATGTAAAGAAGACTGATTACATACTCGAATCCCAAAACTTGTGGACTAAGGAGGCATTCTAAATGCTTTAAAAAAGGAAGCATTCTAAATTTTTATCAATGTAATTGATTTGTCACTTTATTGCAAACTGAAAAATAAGCCATAACACTATAACTTCCACGAAATGTATACAGCCATTAAAACACTAACATAAGAAATTTGAGTTTAACTGGAAGAAGTATAACCTTGTAGATGATATCCCAGGGCATACATCCAAGAAGATCAATTATGAAGCTAGATTTTAGATACCTACAAGAAAAGAATAATGTAAGCAATAATAAGTCAATAAAAAATAAATAGATTACCCCCACAAAAAGCCAATACATATAAAGTATTTGTAACTAATCGCAGGCTTTCCCAAGAACCAAAGCCAGTTATACAGGAGCATCCTAAAAACTGAAGGTAGGAAATAATAATAATAATAATAATAATAATAATAATAATAATAATAATAATAATAATAATAATAATAAGCATTAGTAACCATGGCAAGAAGAATATCATTAGAGAGAGGAAAAAAAGAGTAAAAATTTACCGCAGAGCGATAAGGGTTCGCTTGTAGACCATACGATAGGTCTGACTGTCTCTATAAGCAACAAAGAATTGCAAGACAATATCGACCAGAAAAGCTATTTGTCCAATGATGTCCAGTATAAATAGATTCTCAGGCAGGCCTCGGAAAAATCCAAATTCCATTGGGGTGAAGAAGGATGAATACACTGCCCATAGCAATATGAATTTTGTCCATGTTCGATACCACCTGCAGTACCCAGCAACATAAGCATCAAAGAGTTTAGTCTTTTACTATATGAGGCAAACCTTTTGACTAAGTACTTGTCTTGAGTCAGAGGGTAAACCTTATGATCCAACGTGGTATAATGTTTTGAAATTATGAAGCAAAACCATCAACTAGTTGAGCTTACCAGTATCAGCAGAACCAGTGAAGGATATTCAATAATACTTCGTGCATTTTATTATTTCTATTCATTCGTGCTAGAGTGAACTTGCCTCATGTTCAGCATAAATGACCAAAGTGAAATGTAACATCTGATTTTTTTTTCTACTTCAAAAAGCTCTTTTTTTTCTTATTATTAACATAAAGAGAATTGATTCTAAAAGTAAATCAAATCTCATCAATGTACCTAAGTAGTTGTTGAACGTGATTTATGTTTTCTGTTAAAAAGTTGATCTTGATCCTTGCAACATAAGCATAGTGGCAACATAAAAACACTTATGTACCTTAGTATTTGGACTTGGCCTGGTGCGATCGCATCAAAATGTTTTTTTTGAAACTGACTCACAATGCATTGCTTACTAATGGTGAAAGGAGAGATAGGCATCAGGTGGCAGATGGCACTTGTTCAAGATGTTTGAGGGATGAAGAGACATGTCCTCACATTTTAAGGGATTGGAGGATGGAGAAATTGTGGTATCGAATCCTCCATTAATAAAAGTAATTCACTAACAAATAACATTTCTTCAAGCTTAACTTCTCACAATCCTTTTTTCATTACAAACTTTTTTTTATAGATAAATATTAGTTGTTAGATGTTAGTAGAATATTCAAATCTACACCTCTCCCTCTCCAATCTTAACAAATTACCATTAGATCAACCTTACATCTCTTTCGTTACAAACTTATTGATTGGCTATCTTGCAATATCAAAGTTTCTGATAGGCTATCTTGCAATATCAAAGTTTCTATCGGTACTGGGATCAATGTTTTAGATCTTGCAAGACATTTTTGGATTTAGTGCTGTTTGGATTTGTCCTCCTCTTTGGTTTAAACTTAACAATGATGGTAGTTTTTCTGCATCTGATAACATTAATGCGTGTGGTGGTGTTATTAGAGATAATCATGGTTTCTTTATGATGGAGTTCTCTTCTAACCTTTTAAATTATTCTGTTGACGAGCAGAAATGTGAGACTTAGTACATGGTATTAAGCTTGTTTTTAGTATAGGGCTATAGGCTTTATGAATCTTGTTATACTCTCCAAATGTTAAATCCTTGTTCCGAACAAGGTGCAGTCAAGTTCACCCTTGTTATCCCTTGACCCTTTATCTGTTGTATTTAGATTTTATATAATGTGATATAAGGAGTTTTATCTTAAATGATCACATGTATTTGGAGAAGGTAATTCTGTGGCTAATGCTTAGGCTTTCTCTTAGGGATGGGATTGTTTTTTTCCCTCTTGCCGTTCTTTTTGTACAAAACTCTTATTGTTGATAGCTGTATTTTTTATCCATCCGTTAATGGTTAATCAGTGTAGTCTCCTTTGGTCACAACAAAAAATTGACGTTTCTGTAAGTCTGCGATTATGCTTACGAAACTTTACCATCACGATAAGGTAGCCCTTATTACTAGGCTGAAACTTGAGCCTTGTTTAGCTCTTCTCCCCTGACCCCACCCAAAAACCCAACCCACTCCAAAATTTCTAGATGAAAATGTGCAACATTTCACACTTATAATTATAGATTATTATCAAATTTACTGACTAAATAGAAAGTTTTTTCGATTTTTTTCAAATAGTCTAGTCCTTAATCAAGTGGTTTGATCACGTTACTTTCATTATCAAGCAAATCATATTGAAAGACCCACTTAAGTGTTCAATGTCCCCAGAGAGTTTAGTTCTTACAACAACGTTTAGTTTTGACAATAACTAATTTATATGAATATTATAGTTAAAAGAATATTCAAAGTGTGAGATCACAAAAAGGGCATATATAATTAAATAGCATAAGTGTCAAGGCGTAGTTAACATCAAGTGTATAGGTTATTATCATTTTCTAGGTAGGGTTAAAATTTGTTGACAATCTACAATTTGATGGTTAGTTTAATGTAATAAATTCTATTTTATTATATAAAGTGAAAATTGTGCTTATAATTTTGAAATAATAAATTTTAACCGTTCTTTAGGGAAAAAAGTGAAAACAAGTTTCATTTTAATATACTACTAGTTATATACATGCACATACATGTGCTCAGGTAATGTGACTTTCTAAATTATATAACCCGTCCAAGGGTAAACTGTATGAGTCACTTGATAAACACTGCTTGATGTGGAATTAATCAAATTATACATATTTTATTTTAAATTCAATGTAGACTATGACTAATCAACTACGATTATGATAAGATAGACGACAGAACAGGATCACATGAATTATGGACCATGCCAGCACATGCCGCGAGTGGTGGCCGCGAATGAACCTTAACTTCAAACTTTCCGCAATCTAATGAACCTAAATACATCATACATGTCCTTCTTTTAACGCAACAACCGTACCCTACACCCAGTTAATTTCAAGCCCATATCTATTTCTTAACCTTTTGTGAACGTACACGTGTCTTTAATTGAGTATCTAACAATATTTTAATTTTACTATTTTTTTAATTATTTACTTCTGATTAATTAATTGCACTTTATCAATGTTTCTTTTTCTGAACAATCAATATGTTGTTAGGTGATTATACAATAAAATGTAATTAGCATAACGAGTGCATCCTTGGCACTAATGTTTCGATAACAAAATAATGAATTGCACTTTATATATTAAGGTGATTATACAATAAAGTGTAACATTATTTTGATAGGCAATAAAAAAGTAACATGCATTAAAGTTAATAAATAAACTAAAATTACTTAGTTGAAGTAGTGCTTGTATATATAAAAAAAGAAAAAACTAAAATAAAATGTTTTAAAAGTGTAAATAAATTTAAGGTTAAACTAGTTCTTATAATCGTCTTCATTTTTGAATCCTGCCTGTAACAAAAACTAATTTGTTTTAGTTACTACTTACACTTTTATAAAAGTTAAGTATTGATTTATAATCATTAAAATGGTAAAAAAAAAAAAGAAAAAAAAAAAGAGTTGGTGTTTTAGGAGCTCTGAGTAGGCTTTTATCCGAGGAATATATACGTGTAGCTAAGCTCTTGAAAAAGTTCTTATGTGATATAGGCTAAGTTAGGTTTTTAATTTATTATTATTTATTTATATTTTCATTGATAAAGAAAAACAGCATTAAGGTGAAGAAAGAAGGTGGAGAGAAATGAAACCTGTTATCGGGATGAATAACGAAGCGTTTAAAGAAGTCTTTGGAAAAGCATCGAATTCCATGGAGAAGTGCTTGGTGACTGAACCTGCTCCAATTGGAGTTGAATTCCAACTCCTTCTCTATTAGATCGAATCTGCTCCCTCTGGAGGACTTTAAGCGTTCGCGCACGTTCTGCACCTCGTACTCTCTCTCATCCGAAGACGAAGAAGAAGAAGATCTCGAATGCGACGTGGTTTGCCCCCCTTCCTCTCCCTCTTCTCCAATCACATTCTTCTTCTTCTTCTCCGTCATTTTCAAAAGGGTAATTGAGCGGTGAGGTGGTGGAGTTAGTTATATATATATATATATATAGGTGATAGATGGCGCGGCCAGAAAAGGATCACGGGATATAATAAAGAAGGATCGATATGGTTCACGGGGAGAAAGGGTTTATGAGCAAATGACGGTTACGATGGTGAAAGAGACATAAGAGGGAGAGAGGGGACGCTTTTCAATCTCTTTTCTGTCTGGTCTCCATAATCCCCCCGGTGGAGGTGGAGATGGTCACCCTTTTATATCGCGCCACACTTGGAAACTCAATTTACTTTTTATATTTCTTTTTTTATCTCATTCACCTTTCTCACTCATGCATACAAATCATATTCCTCCTACTCCAAATTATACATTTTTTCTGACGTAATTAATTACATGTCAATATCACCCTGTTTAATTCGCCTTTTTTACCAACCTCGGATCGTTTCACTAATATTTACCACTTTCGAATTCTTTTGCAAAAATTACAAAAATGAAATAATTTAAATGGTCATGCTAAATGAAATAGTGTAATCACCATCAAATTACTTACCACTAAATACGACACATTAAACTGTTTGACATTATTAAAAAATATAAAATTTATATTAAAAACTTAAATTTAATTAGATAATAATAATAATAATTTTCTACTAAAAATAATATAATAAATTAAAAGAGTTTTAATTATGATAAAAAAACTATAAATATTAGTTCAAAACCGTAAAAATCTACTTAAGACTCTTACTTTCTATAATTTAATGTATATAAATTATTTTTTATTATATATATTAAAAAGAATCATCTAAATCTAATTAATAATATCATAATCTAAAATAGTTTAATTTAGGGTTTAGGAAAACAAAATTATGTTCAAGCTATTAATCTGTATATTACCTTATAGTTTTCTCTGATGCATTATAATAAAAAATTAAATATATTAATTAATAATATTATAAATTTAAATAATTTTAGTATTAACCGAGACTATATTATTATCTATTATAATATATCTATAATAAATATAAATAGAGTATATTATGTTGGTGTACACAATTTTTAAATTTATTTCAAGAAAAAATGTTGCTAATTAATCTAAAACTATATGCACACTAAATAAAATAAAAAGAAACTCTTAAAATAGATCCAATTTCAACGAAAATAAAATGGTATAACCAATAAAAATGCAAATACGTAAATGTATTAATACATGTGTTTTCTCTAATATAAATAACATGAATGGGTTATTTAATTATTTATTAACATAAATCAGGTGAATAACTATTATGAATAATCCAAATCAATGACTATTATGAAGTCAAAACTTTGATAAATGAGTATGAAATGTTCAAACTTTAAATCGAATCATGACTATAATTATTCCAAACTTCCTTTACATATATAATAATTAATGATTATAATGAAAATAAAAATTTATTTATTTATTATTTTATACATAATGATTTAATAAATTACTAAAAATATTATTATAATAATATATCTAATAATTATAATTGAATTTTAAACTTTGAGCAGATTTTGCTGGTTAAAAATTATTTTTATTTAATGACTTTCATTGTATTGAAGATTATAATAATAATAAAATTTTATTTATTTGTTATTTTATACTTAATGGGTTTAACATATTAATAAAAAAATATTATTATAGTAAGCTATTTAACGATTATGATAAAAATTTTAACCTTTAGCATATCTTGTTCGTTAAACAATATTAATTTATTTATTATTTTTTTAATAACATAACACAATTTTATTAATTATTTAAGATTTTTAAAATGAGTAAATTAAATTTTAGAAGAAATAGTAAATATACCAATTAATACAATAAATCTAATATCTATTTAAATGTATAAATAAATTCTCTTTAACAATATAACAATTTCATTAATTATTTAAGATTTTAATTTTTCGTTCAAAACATTTGTGTGGAACAAATCAATTTTTTTATTTTCTATTTATTTCATCCTTAATTTTTTTAATCAATTTAGCTTATAAAAAATTCTTATTTTTATCTTTTTCTATCGCCCTATTCACTAGTTTTTTGTTTTCTATCCAAAGTTAAAATGATTTACCTAAATCAATTTTAATTCCCTAGTAATAATGGTATATAAATACGCAATACAACAAGATGATCGAAATCAAATCATTTTATTTTTCAATATGATTAAAATTGAAATAAAATTATTAATATAATGTTCTTTGGCTTGTGTTTAGCGACTAGCATTGCTAGGCATGAAGTTTATGGTATTCAGGATATGTTGAAAGAAGAGTTGGAAAGACAATTAAAGCTCATTAACAAACCTCCTATAAAGAGTATTCATGTATTTCATAGTCTTCTTATGTTTTATTCTACCCTTCTTTTTTCTTCAACTTGACCTAACTATAAAGTTTAATAATTTTATTTTATATGTTGTATTTTGGTTTTTATAGACAAAGTTTGGGGACATTGTTGATTGCATGAATATAAACAAACAACCAGCATTTCATCATCCGTTATTAAAGAATCAAAAGTTACAGGTATAAACTCTTTTGAACAACTTCAAACATAGTTAATTTTCACTCTTTATTTTGTTTTTACTTTATTTGATTATAGAGAAATCTTAGCTTTCAAAGATCATTTGCAAAAACAAATATCAAGAATTCACAAAGTAAACCCATATTTGGGCTTGAGAAGGAACTCTGTCGGATAGGAACTGTACCTATTTGAAGAACAACAAAATATGATATTATTCGAGGCAAATCAATATTAAATGATCATATAATGACTCAAAGTATTGCTAATACTTTTGTAAGTTTTCTTGTGTATAACTAAATTTTAAGTGTTGTTAGTTTATTTTAATTAATCATATCACATCTACTATTTCAAGTTGAATAATTATTTAAATATATAAACTTTTATAGCGTGCAAAAGTATATATTTTATCAATTTTGGGTCTTTATTTTTTTTTTAACAGCAAAATTATATTCTATTATAAGAAGTTGAAACGCAACGTTTCAACCTGATATACAAATAATATAGTATTACACTGACTATGCTCCACGTAACCTATAACTCTATTTCATATTCAGCATAGACAATCTCGGTTGGAAGTACCAGTCAGAGAATACCCACCCTGCCTTAAAACCAAAAGAGTACAACAACCATTACCAAGATAACATTTTTATCGACATTAACATATCAAGGGATTCAACGTTGGTCCTTTGAAAAATAACACCATTCCTTGATAACCAAATAGTCCAACATACGGAAATCCAGAAGACATACCTGCACTTTTTCTTCCGCGTTCCCACCACCCAGGCAGAGGATAATAGGAACAATTGATTCAGATCCTCCGGCAGTGGTGTCTGTACCCCTACCCAGCTGATAACTTTATACCACAACCTTTGTATGGCGGGGTATTGTAAAAATAAGTGATCCTTGATCTCTATCCCATTATTACAAAACACACAGACAGAATTGAGCACCGGTTCCTGAATCCCTCTCCTTAGCAGGTTTTCAACAGTGGGTAATCTATCCCTTAGCAGTCTCCAGGAGAACAGTAGTACCTTTGACGGCAGCTTTTCCTTCCACAACCTACGTAGATCCTGGGAGTGCACAAAGTTTATTCCTAAGTCAGATACTCCTTCATTCAACACCTTATATCCTTCCGCCACTGAATATCCCCCCCAACACCTGAGTTCCATCCCCACGCATCTAAATCCCACTCGACCAATACGACTTCACTTACCGCCTCCTGTAAAGCAAGAAGCAATTGCTCCTCCCAGACGAACAAATCCCTCAGCCAGACCCATTTCCATGATGATAGATGGCCTTCTGTATCACGCTTGTCCTTAATAGTAATAAACTTATCATCTGTCAAAGCATACAATCTAGGGAAAAGTTCACTGAAAGCTGAATCTCCCAACCACCTCTGCTCCCAAAATAAAGTCCCCCTTCCGGACCTTACTGTCCTGTTAATTCGCATTTTGAACCATCCAGGCAAGGTCGCATTTGGTCCATCAATGGCCCATATGTCTTTCCACCACTGCGATGTTTGAGCAAAAGACGTGGGCCTCACCACAAACCCCTCTACCTTCCTGTACCGACTTCTCAACAGCGGTCCCCAAATAGCCATCTCATCTGATAATATTCTCCACCTCCATTTTGCCAGCAAGCTTAAATTAAATTTCTCCAAACACTTCACTCCTAGCCCTCCCTCATCTTTTGGTCTACATACTTTTTCCTATTTCACCCATGCAATTTTTGACTGACTATCATTACCTCCCTATAGGAAAGTACGTTGCATCTTCTTGAGGGTCTTCAGCACTGACTTGAGAGCCTTATAAAATGATAAAAAGTACAAAGGAAGCGAAGTTAACATAGAGTTCAATAATACCAACCTCCCAGCAAAAGTCATATTCCTTGCCTTCCAACCTGACAACCGCCTTTTGAACTGATCAATAACTGGCTTCCAAAGTTGTTCCCTCTTAGGGTTTACTCCCACTGGTATTCCTAAGAATTTGAATGGTAGTGAACCAACATTACAGTTTAGCCTGCCAGTGGCCGCCAATGTGAAAGATTCCGACACATTTAGACCATAGAAACTGATCTTACTAAAATTTACCTTTAACCCTGACACCATTTCAAACCCCCTTAGAATTACCTTCAGATACCATACCGATTGCAAGTCCGCTTCACCCATCATTATGACATCATCCGCATACTGTAGCACTGAATACTTGACATCTTCTTGTACCTTTAGTTCTTCGTACAAACCTTTTTAGATTGTTGTTGTATACAATGCTGGTAATGCTTCCGCCACTATCAAAAACAGAAAAGGCGATAGCCGATCTCCCTGCTTCAACCCTCTCGCTGGTTTAAACTCTGGAGTCGGACATCCGTTTACTAGGATTGACACATAGCTATTCCAGACTATAGCACTCATCCACAATCTCCATCTCCTTCCAAACCCCATTCTACCCAGCATATAATCCAGAAAATTCCAGCTGACCGAGTCGTAAGCCTTCTCAAAATTCACCTTGAACAAGAAGCACGGGTGTCGTCTTCTTTTTGCCCAGTCCATAAGCTCATTTGCCACGACTACTCCATCCAAAATTGATCTGCCAGAAAGGAAAGTCGTCTGAGAGGCTGATATTAGCCCCAACAACACTTTTTTCAACCTCTCAGACAGTATCTTCGAAATAATCTTCTGCATGCTTGATATTAGGGAAATAGGCCTGTACTGGCTTAAACCTGCAGGTCGAGCCACCTTTGGAATGAGAGCAATAAAAGAAGAACTTACCCCTCTCGGTAAAATCCCAGTCCCATGAAACTCCTGTACTGCCTTAACCACATCTGCCCCAATTACTTCCCAACATGATCTGTAAAAATTCATTCCAAATCCGTCGGGCCCTGGGCTTTTCCCTCCTTCACATGCCCACACAGCCGCCTTAATCTCCTCCTCTAGAAAAGGCTCCTCCAACCCCTGCCTTTGCTGTTCTGATATTTGAGCAATAGACACTCCATCCATGGTCGGTCGATCCACCTATCTCTCTTGGAAATTCCCTGAAAAGTGTTCTAATACTTTGGCTCTAATATCAGACACACTCTCCAACCACCCCGAATCCGATTGGACTGCCAACAAGGAATTTGCATGACATCTCGACTTAAAACAATTATGAAAGTACCTGGAATTATTGTCTCCGTTGAGAGCCCATTTCACCCTTGATTTCTGTGCCAATGCATGTTCCATGACCCTTGCTTTGGACCAGTATTCTGTTAGGAGGTCCTGCCTGGCTCTGTTATCCACCTGAACGCCTGCCACTAACTGTTGGTCAACCACTTCCATCTCTCGGACCCTTTCGGCCAGAAAATTGACATTTTTTTTCCACACATCTTCAGACCACTTTTTTATGTCTCCTTTAATAGCCTTTAACTTCCTTGCCAGCTGATACATCTTCCATCCTGAAACCTGAATCAGATTCCACCTTGCTGCTATCAACTCTCCAAAAGAGGCCTGTTCCAACCAATAATCAAAAAACTTGAATGGCTTAGGTCCCCAATTCTGCTTATTATCTTTGGTGCTGATCCAGCAATGATTAGAGAACTCCCTCGAGCCTACCCTCTGTGCAGTAATTCCCCACTCATCCATCAGCGCGGGTGAGAAAAGGAACCTGTCTAATCTGCTTGCTGACTGCCCATCTGGTGAAATCCATGTGACTCCTTTTCCAATGACTGGAATGTCTACCAGTCACATCTGTTGAATGAAGTATTCAAATTCCTCCATCTCCCTCCTCAAATGGGACGTAGATCTTCCTATAACTTCACTCCTTCTGGTAACCGCATTAAAATCTCCACCAACTATCCATCTTACATTTGGGACCCCTTTTCTAGTCATCATTAAGTCGGTCCAGATCTTTCTCTTTCCTTCCAATGTGCATGGAGCATAAACATTGACAACACAGTTGACCGCATCTGAATTCTTCCCTTTAAAGGCTACGCCTAAAAAACCGTCCCCTTGAATTTGCCACACCACCTCCAGCAGCTCTTTCCTCCAAATTGTGACGCAACCCCCACTCAGCCCCAGTGATGAGAGTATTCTCCAATCGCATTCATCACTCCCTCAAACCTCCTTTATCTCCCACTCCATCAAATTGGAGCATTTTGTTTCCTGAAACAAACATATGTCAATTTGGTTCCCTACTACCATCCTCTTAATGCGCCTCCTTTTCACCCGCTCCCTAAAACCCCTCACATTCAGTGATAGAAGCTTCATTTAAACTACCCCTTGTTCCCTCCTCCCCCTATTTTCCTTTTCCGCCTTAGCTCTATCTTCCATTTTTTGTAGTTCTGCTATATATACCGCATCAGATTGCTCCCCAGTTATTCCTATTACTTTCATTGCTGACCACATATTTTGCATCTCATTACCTTCTCCTTCTTTCTTTTGGCTTGTTTGCTCCTCTTCTCCCTCCCAATTACACAATTGGAAGTCGCTTCCATCTACACTATGCCTTCGAACCTGCCTCCAAGTACTAACCATCTGCCTGTTTCCCTTCCCTCCCCATGACATTTCTTTCTCCCCCATCCACTCCCATTGCTTGCAATTGTAAATCTTTGTAGCACTTGACTCTGCCTTGTTACTATCAACTGCACCGTTATTGAATTGTGACTCGTCTTTGGCACTATCTTCTTTTCTGATACTTGCCTCGTCTGTCTCCAATCTTCTTATCTTCAGGTCAGGTTGTGTTTGTTGAAAATTGGAACTGCTTGTATGACTGTCATATCCGGCCATTCCATTGCCCAAATATATATTTATTCCGTCAATACGTGTCCTATTTCCATCAAATTTCGATTTCGAAACGGTTTCACCTCCGTTTTGCTTTTTGCACCCCTCCACCGCAAGACTGGGCCTATGAACAGTATCTATTTCGGCCCAGCATTCCTGGCTGAACCGGCCCACTTCGTCTCCACCCGCATGACGCGTGTCCACGGCGACACGTAGCTCCTCTCAATCCGCGTGCAGTATCTGCACGCAGCGATACGCGGGGCCCACAGCGGCAGAGGTACAGGCTCGGGTTTCGCGCTGATTAAACCGTTCAAGCAGGTCGTCTTCTCCATAGCCGCGTGGCGCGCTCTGAGTGGATGTGCAGTGACCAGCGGGGCCCACGACGTCAGTGTCCGTGCCTCGAGTCTCGTGCTGAGGTAGCCGTTGCCCGTGGCCACGTGTCGCGTTCTGGGTGGATGCGCAGCGACCAGCGGGGCCCACGGCGTCAGCGTCGGTTCGTCGATTCTCATGCTGAGCCATCTGTTGTCGTTGACTTCGTTCCCTGTGGCCACGTGTCGCACTGTGATTGGCCGGGCTGTCTGCTAGCAGAGAGGCCACGCTGACTGGCCACCCGTCACGTCGCCAGTCACTATTCCCGAGGTCAGCTGCACGGTCACCGAGATCTGCTTGAACTCCCCTTTTCCCGCCGGCTTCTCCATTTCCACACCATTTTTCCATTTTCGGTGCTTCTCTCGACTGTCCTCCCCCTTCCTGCGTGTCCCTCCTTTCCTCTTCCAGCCTGGCCTCACATTCGTCATCGCGTCTGTCCTCCCCTGCTCTTACTCTGACACGGCGGTTACCAGCACCAGGGGTACCATTAGCTGATTGTTCGTCTAAAATTTTCCGGTTTTGCCCTCCAATTCCCTCTTCTGGAACCAAACCCCACCGCTGACCAAACATTTCCTCTTTCAACTCCGCCAGCGGCTGTTCCGCCACAAAAGACTCGTCAAACTCCCCTTCACCCATACACGAGCTCATGTCGGAACCGGACTCTGGGTAGCAGTCATTACTCAACACCTTGTGCCATTCATCACCTTCCTCCGCCACCTTTATATGAAAAAGGTGATCATCTACCGCAACTCTCACCACCTCTTGTATGGGCTCAAAAGCCTTTCGGGATGTAAGCATCCGCGCCACGTCGAACCTCTCCTTCCTGGCCGTCCTGGCGCCGATTCGCACCAACTCACCATAGGGAGCCATGAGGGTCCGAAAGAACTTTTCCCCCCACACATGAAGCGGGACTCCATAACAGCCCACCCATATCCTTCTCTCCGTTTCTACACTCCCTGGTTCCCACCTATGTATCAGATGAAACCAGGCTTTTATCCATTCCTGACACTTTCTACCGCCTGTTTCAACATCTGCGTGTCGCCTTCTTCTAGAAGCACCTTACTCCCTCCCATCGGAGTGGCTTTTACATCATATATTCCCTGTTCAGCCAGAAACTGTTGTGTCCTAAACGCTGTTCCTTGGCATATCACCTCACCCACATATGCTGTCTTCAGCCTCCTCAATTCCTCCTCCTCAGCTTTAAACACCAAAAGCCCACTTGTTTTTTCCGTTCGGCTTCCCCCTTTGCTCTGTGGTTACCCTGCCTCATTCCCTCCTTCCCCTTATTCTGCCTCTCCGCAAAAGAGCCTACCGCCTTTGCATAGGACATTCTATTGCTTACATTCTGAGTTCCTATGATTGTGTCGTTAGGTTTTGATTTCCTTTGAACTAAACTCATCCTTCCCATATGCTCCATCTTTGCCCCAGTCATGATTTGATTCATTTATTTTTCAAACCTGGGCTGATTGACCCATATCTTCTCATTTCCAATGAATATATTATCCAGTTTAATCCCTAACAGGTGCGCATCCTCCACCCCTTTAAATCTCACAAAACCAAACCTCCTTCCATTTCTGTCCATTTTGTTTGGAATGTAGACCTCCTTAACATCCTCGTACCTTCTAAAAATATTCCACATCTCCCCCGCCTTGTATTCATCAGGGAAATGTGTGAAAAAGAACGAAATTAGTCCTCCTTTGTCTGGCCATTTCGTCTCATTTTCAGTTAACCTCCTTGGCTGCCTGATTCCATCACCCCCACTATACCTTCTCCTCCCCCTTACCTCTCTCCACCCTTCTTCACTCGCCATCTTTCTTAATTAATTTTGGTTTAGTGTTATTAGAAACTTCTATATTCAAATCAAATTTATTTTGGGTCCTTATTACAAAGTTAGTGGAGAAAATAGCATTTACAAGCCAAGACTCGAAAGAGCGGATCAAAGAACTGGTTCTCGTTTATGGATTGAGAATGGTGGCAGCAAAATCACGTCTGAATGCCATGTGACTTTTGATTGATCTAATTTTTTTTCAAAAATTTATATGCATGTCATTTAATTTGTACCTATTTAATGATAGAAAATAGTACTTAATTAATCCCATATTGATATTAGGTGAATCTAAAATTATACGGTGATGATGCAACTCATGTTTACTCCGTATGGATGGTAGGGATTTTTATTTTTTTTTATCTTAACTTATAGAGGTTAAACACATGAAATTTTTATTTATATAAATATGTAATATTTTAAATTCTACTTTGAATTTATTTATCATTTTAGGTTAAGATAGAATTGTGTTCTATTTCTTCAAAAATTAATGTGATGTTTAAATGTTACACAGAGGGATAATTTTTTAAAGACGAGATGTTACAATATACTATATTCAGGTTTTGTCCAGACTCACCGAGGAAATTACCTTGGTTCACGTGTGTCAAAGACATCGGTCTATGGCAAACTTATAGTTGAGTTTTCAATTTCTATTACTCAGGTAATGTTCATTCCATAAAATTTTCATTATAAGAAAGATGTAATTATACCCAACTCAATGAAATTAATATTATTTTAATACGTTCTTAAGTAAATAAAATGATAAATTTAATAATATTGTATATGACATATAAGATTAAGTATGGTCATATAATTCACAAAGGTATCAATAATGAGGATTTTGGATATTTTTTCGCTGCATTATTCTCCAACCTGATCTCAGCTGATAAAGTGGGGTGGAGTGATTTTACAATCGCTTCTCCTGACACTCCTAGGTCTCAAATGGGATCAGGAATTTTCCTGATAAAAACTTTGTTCATGCATGTTATTATAGGCATGTTGCATTTCAAGATGCATCAAGACAAGATTATGGACCTGAACTATATATCAAGCAAGCACAATTAATGACAATTCTAAATGTTATGGAGTTAAATACTATGGAGATCTAGGAGGAGCGCCTGGACATTCTCTCCAATATGGAGGACCTAGGGGCAATTGTAACAACTCAATCAAGATTTGTCTAAAGTTCGAAATAAAATTTTCTTGGTAAGTAAAAATAAATAATACTAGTATTATTATTTGGAATAGTTTATTTTTGGTTTTAATACTATTTATTTTCATATTTTCTCTAACAATTCATAAATAAAGTTGGAATTCTATTCTCTCTCATTGATATTTGAGAACTGTTCACGATTTTACATCTTCTAAATATTGTAAACCCTAAATCCTAAAAAAAGTGTTTTTCATATGGATATGTTACAATAATAGTCATTGATTTGATTTAAAGCTTGAACATTTTGTAGTCATTTACTTGATTTGAAATTTTTAATAATTATTTCTTTATTTGATTTAATAAAATTAAAATAAATAATTTAGTCATTATATTTAATATATATTTATAAATAAATTTAAAATATTTTTTAAAATTATAATTTTTTAAAATTAATATTAAAACAGATATATTTTAAATTTAAAAATATTTTTTAAATCTTAAATAATTAATAAAATTGTCATATTGTTAAAGAGAATTTATTTTTATTTATACATCTAAATAGATATTAGATTAATTATATTAATCGGTACCTTAAAAAATTTTATTTACTCATTTTTAAAATATTAAATAATAATTAAATTTTCATGTTATTAAAAAAATAAAGAAAATAATATTTTTAACCAACAATATATGCTAAAGGTTAAAAATTTATCATAATCATTAAATATCTTACTATAATAATTTTTTATTAATATGTTAAACCCATTACGTATAAAATAATAAATAAATAAAATTTTATTATTTTATTATAATCATTAATAAAATGAAATTCATTAAATAAAAAGTAAATAAAAATATTTTTAACCAGCAAAATCTGCTCAAAATTTAAAATTCAATCATAATTGTTAGATGTTTTATTATAATAATAATTTTATTAATGCATTAAATTCAGTATGTATAAAAAAATAAATAAATATATGTTTATTGTTTATTATAATAATTAATTAATTATTAAAAAATCACTATCTTAATAATTGCACTTTGGCAAAAAAAAATTGTGTAATGATATTTGTAAAAATTCAGTTAACTTTATATAACAAATAGTTAAAACTGTTATGAAATAATTATAATAAGTAATCAGGTCTAAAATAAAATTAATTATATTTATATACGTAATTAATTAATTAGTCACATAAATGATGCTGAGTGAATATGTTAGAATGTACGGATATCAATACCATGGTCATGCAAATCACGATATCCATTGAGCAAGTATCATTTCTAAATTAGTAAAAGCTATAAATTTTAACCAATAAAATGGGTTTAAAAGAAGGATATAATGTTAGAAATTTTCTTAAATAAAGTTATATTAAAATCAAACCTAATCCTTAACTGTGTGTGTATCAAAGCATATTTGTTAAGAGATATTACTTCTTTAAATAAATGAATTAAAGTGTCTTGAAAGGTTAAATTCTCGTCAACTTAAAAGATACTATTTAAGGGGGGAAAAAAAGAGTTAATTTATAATGGGGTCTAGATGATTGGAACAAAAATAGGGTGACATCTTTGTACATTATTGGCGCGATTATTTTATGAAATTTGCTTGTTATAGTTGAGTTGGACTTACATTGTAAATGTGGCGAGAGTGGCAGCTGATAAGCATGGGTGCGTATAGACGGTTGTCTACGACTCCACATGGATTTTTCTTATAAAATATTAAGATTAATGTCCACGGTTTTGGATGATTGACATTTTCAACCTAAATCAAGCTTCATGATGTAATAATAATTATAGTGTTTTTGCTCATCAAACAAGTGTCCTTGTCGTCTAATTGTGTGCTGTAATTCATTGCTGACTTGTTACTTTTTGTTTCTTCTACGTTTTGGATGACAACAAATCATCCTTGAGATGTCTTTAGCACATCGCATGACATAGAGAAAAACAAATTGGGTTTGAATATTTAGTGGACATTACAGTTTACAAAAGTTATACTCCGGAGTCAGGCCAACAATCAGGGGCTGCTCCTACTTTTTCCACGACCAACAAAAAGATTTACCCTTGTTCTTTGTATTAAACTTAAAAGGCTATATTGTACCTTTTTACCAAGTAGGTAAAAAAATTTGTCAAGTACTAAAACAAAATTTATATAAACGTATATCTAGTGGCATTAGTGTAAGATCAAACTAGAATTTAACATCAAACTTCAAACTAATCATGTTTTAAGTTGTACAATAATAATATATACATTAACATTCTAACAATATCCCATTTATTTATTCTTTTTTTCTTATCCACCAACTATATATTGTTTTAAATCACAGCAATAATAAAGTAAAAGCAAATACAAAGACATTGATGAAGTTCCTTTTTCATTTTGCGTTTGAAAAAAAAAATTAATTCTGCATTTAAAATTTATTCTAGATTAATTAAAGTAGTTTAGAGTAGTTTTTGGTTCCATCAATAATTTTACACTAAATTTAAAAACATTCAAACATAAATTACATAATCTTAAAATCAGTTTTAATTATTATCAATTATGTAAATTAATTTCATTCAAAATCAGTCCGATCAAATATGCATTAAAATCTAAGTTTGTGTGTTTGAGAGTTTTTTAACTTAGTTTTTAAAGTGAGTCTTAATCATAATTTAATTATAAATGTCTTTTAAGAGTTATTTTAGATAGATGAGATTTTATTTCTTTATAATATTATAAAATTTTATAAAATAATACTTAAATTTAATATTAGTATTGGATTTTATGTTATCATTATATATGACTTATTTTTGCTTAATATATTACTATATGTTAGTAAAAAAAATAATATAACCTAATCGAAATATAATTGAACCTTTGAATTTTAAACAAATGTCTTCGTTTAATAACTGATACAATTTTAAAAACCTTAGTTTTAAACTGAAACAGTTAGTTCATATTTTAAAAAATAAAATTAAAAGAGTAATACGCGTAAATTTTGAATGATCGTACTATTAACTATATTTTAATTATTCATATAAAATTGGATAAGTTAAAACTATAGTTTTTATATTTTAAAATGAAAACCATTTTCATTAAAAATAATATTTCAACTTGGGAGAGTTTAGAACCACTAAGTATACACCACTGAACAAATAAATAATGTTACTTTACAGGTTATCAAATTTAAAAGTATATTTACAAAATTTCATATTCCTAATTATAAGATTTTATTTTATATAAAAAAATAATAAAATATTTATAAATAACATATTAATTAAACATTTTAATAACATAATAAATCAATTAAAAGTAAATCATAAATTTTATATATTTAAATCACTAAGTCCAGTAATAATAGAACATTTCTATCGAATGGTTATATGTAGTTGAAAAATTAAAGTTTGATATTCTTGAAGATTGAAATTCTTCTATTTACAAACGAAACATAATATAATAAAAAATAATATAAAAATTAACTTTTTAATTTGTAAACAAGTTGATTTGATGATAATCTCAATAGTTTACATAATATACCCCGATTCTATTTAGAATTTACTGAAAACAAAATTTGCACATAAGAAGATAAGTTGAGTTACAAATTCATGAGAGTTAAGAGTTTCATAAACATGCTTATCTAGCTCGTTTAATAAAGGAATTTAATTAATTAGGTCCTGACTTATCAGTTATCAGCATTCACTAGTGGCACGTTTCAGTTGAAGAGCCGTGGGATTGGGCTATCCACTATCTGCACACTGATGACTGCACCCACTGCTCTCAGTTGTTTATAGAGCTACACTATATTAGTGCCTTCGCCACTTAATTATGTAAGTGCCCTAACTTTGCTTATACTTTATTTCGCTGCAATTAATTATAAACTTTGGCTTCTTGTAACCCCTAAGCCATTCTGCTAATCGATTAACTTTTATGTATACAAATAAATGTAGTCGTGGTTATGGAGTGTACATACCAGCTTGCTTATTTGTGGGATAAAGGAAAATTAAGAATTCAAAGGTCTATTGCTTTGTAATTTATTAACTTTGAAAATAAATACTTATTTTCTTTATCAATCTGTTACTTAAGTGACTAAATAGCACACTTGACACAAAAAAAAAGGGTGATTAAATAGCACGCAGATTAAAATTATAATTAATATATATTTTATTTTTAAATTATTTGCAAACTTTTCTTTCATTTGTTTTACTCTTGTTTCTCTTTAGTTATAATTAATATGGTAAGAGAATATACTTTAAGATATACTATTACTAGGTGACAAATGAGGACATGAATGGATAAATCATATATGATTAACGTAGTGAATTATAAAAAAATATACTCTTTTCTTTTTTTTGTCAGATTGGTATATTAATTTTCATGTGTCTTTTGTATAAAGGAAAATGTTATAGTAGTCTTAGTTTAGTGGAGAATATTTTACCACGTATGTGAGTAGATAGGATTGACATGACATGATAAAGTATGAATTCTTCTTTTATGTTATATATTCTTGATCAAACATTTTATATCCTCATCTTTTATATATATATATATATATATATATATATATATATATTATGTTTGGCTTTAAAAAAATAAAAAATTAACTAGTCTTAAACCCTCTCTAACTAACCAAATAAATAAGGAATATTTTATTTATGTTGACTGGACATATAAAAAAATGGAGGTAGCATATTTACGCCAAAGAGATGCCATTTGTTCTTTATTAAATTGTAAAAAGGGAAAGCATTAATTAGGTATTTTTTGGAAGGATAAAAGTTTCTTTAATTTGAGTTTTTTTCTCCTGACATCATCATTAAACAGATTAAGTAAATTAACATGGTGGGGAGCAGTACCAAGCATAAATCTGTCAAAACAAAGAAATTAATTAAGGCTACAAAACAAGATTAACCAATAATGGAAATCCACTGTCATAATCCACATTCTACATATTCAAATTTTTACTCATTTATTTAATTGATCATTTAATTTATATTGACAAACAATACTGAAAAGTTTGACAATACCAAAAAAGGATGTAAAGGGGAGAAAAATAAAAGGGAATACAGCCTAATTTTGTGAGTCCACTTTGTTCTGGTCCTCTCTCTTTTGAAAGGAAATGAAGCAAAGTAATGTCGTGAATCTTATCAGCTATCGTACGCGTATGTAATAACTAAAGAAAGATAAGTATCACTTATTTTTTCAATGAATGATATTATACAAGAGGTGTGATCATTTTTCAACCTTTCTCTTTCTATTGTGTTGTTTCTTTACTTTCTTTTATGATAACAATTAAATTTTAAGTGTTTTTATATATAAAAAATCTAAATTTATTTTGGCAATGCATTTAATTCGAGAAAGCATTCACTCACTCTAAAAGTATAAGAGATTTTAATAATTATTTTTTAAAATTTAATAGTTAAAATTAGTTAATTATTAAAAATCATTAAATTTTAATAAAATAATCAATAAGAATGAAGATTTTAATAAATACTATATACTTAAAAGAATCATTCATTTCATTGAGATGACTTTTGAGCTTTAATTGTATTGTTTTTAGATAATGCTTATCATACATATACATGTAACTTCTATTTTTTCTTTCTTTTTTTTTACTTAAATTATTTTAAATTTTAATAACATTTTAAGACATATAAAAAATAATCAAAGACAATTTAAAATTTAGTAAGACATAATATTTTTTATTTTTATTATTCTTAAATTGAAATTTCTGAAAATATAATAACATTGAAACAAACGTTCTTAAATCCTAAATCGGTAATCGATTTCTCGGTGTAAAAACATTAAAATCATGTATGGATTTCTCAACTTGAACAGTGTTTTATGTTACTGGGTAAATAAAATGGGCGGGTTATTTAATAAGTAATTAATTTTTTTGGGTTAAAATAAAGTTGAATTATGAAAGTCACCTTATATTAAAATGAAAGGCCAAAAATATAGCAAAAAAACATGTATATAGAAAAATGCAGGCGGATACAGACGAGGGTTAATTGTGGATGGCAGGAGAGAGCACAGTGGAAAAAGGAATGGTTGCTGTCTCACCAAAGCACCCATGCAAGTGCCCCATACTGGTGTGGTGTGCCGCTTCTATTGACTCTTTTTCTTTCTCATAACTTCTGCTTCTGTTGGCTCTCTACCATTAGATTCCCATCCACAGTATCCTGCTCATTACTCAGGACTCAATTTTGACTATTAAGACCATCTGTTGTTTAATATTATTTTAATACCAATTTTATAATATTCAAAAGTTTTAAATTATAGAGTTACTTATAAATTAAAAGTAATTACTTATTTAAAATTTATGTAACTTTATACACTGAAATTTACTTATTTATATACTTTCTCATTTCAAAATTTTAGTTATTTTAGTCTTTTATTTTTTTTTTAAAAAAAATTATTGTCCTTGATTTTTTCTTTTTTTAAGAAGGCAAAAATTTTATTCAATAATAGAAATATCTACCCATTTTATTCAGCAATAGCAAACAAGTCTAGACAACCAATAAGGCCAAACATTAAATACACCACAGTCAAAGACAAAGAGCTCTAATCAATGATCGTCTAAGCATTCTTATTTTTAATCCTACCAAAACATAGTACTAGGAAAGTAGATCATTTAAAAAAAAAAAGACACAAATGAAACATTACAAAATCATTTAATCCATTCACAAGCCCTTTGCGAAAACAATTATCATACATCTTCTACAATAAAAGATTCTCCCTTAAACACCACAATATTCCTACCAATCCAGATTTCCCACAATGTTACTAACCAAATTATTCCAAATATATCATGGGTTAATTTTCCTTTAACTTTAGAGACACCCAAATGTTGCCAGAAACTATAGTGATACTCTGAAGGCAACACAGATAAGTACCATAACCACCTGTAGCACCTCATCTAGACTAGATAACTAAACTTGTAGAAAAATAATAGATGACTTACTGATTCTGATTGCATGCAGCATACTGATTTTGATTGTCTTTGATTCTAGTTATCAAGTTTGGATAAAATGCTATAGATGGTTGGACTATTTACTGCTTTACCTTCATATTGTCAATCTCATGTCTGGCAACATCTAGGTATTATGAAAGCTATGGAAAAGAGTTTGGGGATATTCTGAGTATTATTTGGTTAGTCACTTTGTGGGAGATTTAGTTGGCAAGAAATTCCTTGGTGTTTCAGGAGGTGCATTTCATTGTTGAACAGGTCCAGCAGGAGTCCTTGCAAAGATCATGGTTGTAGGTTTATGTACTCTATAAAAATCCATTTTTTCCTTCTTTAAAAGGTCTGTATAGTAAAAAAAATATTTTTCTATGGTTAGATAGTGGAACTTTTTTTATTAATTATGACATTGCTCTTTATCTGTGCTAGGAAATTTGTAATATCTGAGACTTGTCATTTGTTGCTACTATATTATGTAACCACTGTAATGTCACTTCTTGTAACATGGGGAGTGTTATTCTATCCGAATAAAATTTGTCTTATTAAAAAAAGGAAATATTAAAATCTTCAATTTTTTAAAAATATTTATAGTAGAAAATTAGTTCTATTTCTTGATAAAAAAAATAGAAAACTGTTTCATAAGAATATAAATAAACCAGGTTGAAATAGTATAAAAATTATAAAACCATGTATACGAAGAATAACTTAGTCTAAATTTGTATAAAGTAAATATCTATTAACCTCTCCATATGAACTTGAAACAATCAAAGTCTTGAAATGAACAAAGTCCTTCGCATCTTACTTTATAAAAACATTATGTAAATAAAATGATTTTGTTGGCATTAAGACTAGCCTAATTTATATTTTTTTATATATTACACATGTATTTTTTTATTAGAAGAAAATTTGTTACAGCCAAGTAAAACTACTATAGTGGTACAGTTTTTTTTAATATTTATTCAACTTTATTTTTATGAGTCAACTCCATATTATTAGTTAAATTAAAAGAATTGATTTTGTAATTGATAATACAGTCAGTTTAACTGGTATATACTGTCAGTGTAAAGATTTTTACACTGACATTCAATCACAACCCTTCATTTATGGTAAATTTTTTTACTTTACTCGTTATTATTTTAAAAGTCACATAAATGAAAAGTAATGATTGAATGTCAGTGTAAAAATATTTTATACTGACAATGGTATACCAATTAAACTCTAATATAATTTGAATGGGTTTGATTACATAGAAATTATATGCAGTTATAAATTTTAAAGTACTGTTTCCAAAAATTTACCTTATAATACTTCTTCCATCTCATAGATATCAAATTTTTGTTTTAGCATTTAATTCTTTTCATATTCATTAATATTTTAAATTTTAATTAAATATTAAAACTTCAATTTGGATAACTTTTGTTTGTTAATAATACTAGTAATACCTAATTATGGATTTATAAAATTAAGAAATAAAATAGAGATGATTTATTAAAATTAAGTTTTAATAAAACAATACTTTTTAATACCAATTAATAAACATTACTTTTAACTAATAACTAACATTTATCCATAAAAAAATATAAAAACTACAATACTTGATTTTGTTAATTTGTATGAAAAATTTAAACACCAGTAATGTTAAAAATTAATTAAATTTTTTTATAGATAAATTTTAATTATTAGTGTGTTGGATTTTATTAATGAAAGATTCAAACTCATGAGTCACCAACTTTCTTTTCTTTTTAACATATGTAAACTTTGTTATTAGACTTACATTATAACCTATGAGTATATAAAATTGTGTAATTTCTTTTAATTATATACAACGAGTCTTACATGTGCTATAAAAAAAAAAAAAAAAAGAGTCTCACATGTTTTATTTCTTATTTATTAAAATAACTTTTATTCTATCATATTCTCTTTTTTTTCTCACAACTAAACACACACGCACTAAGCAATTTCATGCATGAACCAAAAATAAAACAAAACACTATCCAAGAACAAATTTGAGACCGTTATAGAGTTTTTGGATTTGTTTCCTTGTCCTAATAAAAAGCCAAAAAGTCTGTAAGTCACAGCATTTTAATGCCGTGTACATTGTTGGACATCACTGCCCTGTTTAAGAATTAAAAATTTCCTAATGTTTGAATCAATACTTAAAGGTTTGTGCATTGTGATGTCTGTTAACCAAAACAAAAGCAACTTGGTGTTGGCATCTAAAAGCCAACAGAACGAATCCCTTTTTTTTTCCTTCAATTTGGTGAAGTATTGTAGTAATTACGAGTTGAGAAATAAAGATGCACAAACATATAGTAATGTTCAGAAATCTTATAAGCGTACATATTAGTCATAGTGAGCAGTATTTAGCCAAAAAAAACTAGTTAAACAAGTTGCAGAAAAAGTGGGTGACTAAGCATTGACACATCGTGTAACAAATACGTTAATAGGCGTAAAAAAATGCGAAAAATATTATCATGTAACTTAATTAATTATGCACACAAAACCTTGGCATACACACGGTTGAAAACGTGAAAGTTGAAACCTAGCTATTCCCCAACTAGCTCAAACAACCACATCTCTAAACCACAAACAAATACCATGCAACAAAGCCAAAATCTCAACAAAGACAACTACACGTACACATAAAACACCACATATATCGATACACGTTATCTTAATTAAATAGCAAAAAATGTGCTTCAACATTAGTTTTTAAATTTAGTTGAATATTTCTTTCTAAATTTCTAAAGCTCGTTTCCTGTGTCGGTTCATCTTCATTTTGAGCATATCCTGTGCCTACTTGTTCTGAGTTAATGTATGGCTGAAACAACTGCAAGGTCATGGCCAAGTTTTGAAGTTTACGCATTAAAATATTAAATAAGTTTTAAAAAGTTAAACCATCAAATTGCGTGTTATCCTTCTCCGTACAATCACAGATGAAGTATAAATAAGTAGAGTACACAAAAACGTTGGCATGCTTTGACCGGAAAAAGAAACACGTTGGCATACATATATTTTATTGGTGAAAAACTGAAAATAGTATGTTCACTCTTCTTAAAAATGCTGCATTTAAAATAAAAATTGTTTAAAATAAGTGTTATATATATATATATATATATATATATATATATTTTAATACAATATTACTTTAAAAGTTAGTTTAATAATATTATTACTCTCTGTAATGTATTATAGTTTTTTAGATGTTTATAGAATAATATCATCGAACAATCATTCTACAACAGAAGTAATGTTATGATATGATGTAATCTTTCTTATTAAGTCTCTTAATTGAGATTATGATTAAAAGGAAAGGGAATAACATGACCAAGAGGGAATATGAGACACATCTCCTTACGATGAAATTGGAATTCATATAACCTTAGAGTTTGGTTTTTTTTATTTTGTTTTTTAGTTTTTGAAAAAAAATTTTAAAAATAGTTTTTAAAATTGTTTTTGAGAAGAAAAGAAAAACAAATTTGTTTAGTAAATGTTATTTGAGAACTATTTTAAAGATGTAAAAATAGAAAAATTTGTTTATATTTGTTAAAATTTCATTAATGAAAAGCTGAAAACAACATATTCTGATTGTATTTTGAGTTTTTAAAAAAAAACTACGAAACAAAACTACTTTCAACTATTCCTATTTTTTAGTTTTTAAAAACTAAAAAATCAGAATTGTTTTCGAAAACTATTTTCAGAAAACACTACTCAAACAAGTTTTTTAGTTTTTAAATACTAAAATACTGAAAACAGTTTTATAAAACTGTTGTCAAATAAATACTTAGGACTTGATTGGTTTGGTTTTAGTTTTTAGTTTTTGAAAAGAGTTTTCAAGAATAGTTTTCAAAAACTATTTTCAGGAAGAAAAAAAAAACTGTTTTTAGAAAACACTATTCAAACAAGCTTTTCAGTTTTTAAAAACTAAAATACTAAAAACTGTTGCCAAACAAACACTTAGTCATTGTTCTTTGTATTTCTTAGTTAGGTAATTAGTAGTTTATTTTTTCTTTGGACCTATTGTATTTTTTGTCACTTATCTTTATTGTAGGAGTGTTTATTAGTTAGTACATGGAATGTGTGAGAAAAGTAGGTTTGATACTTGGTTGTGGCCATGTAGATTTTTTAAATGCTAGTAGTGTTTTTAAAATATTAGTTTTGAGTTTTTTATGTTTTTTTTAATGTTTATTAATTTTTTAATATTATTCATATAAAGTAATAATTTATCATAATTTTTTATTTTGTTATTTTAAATTTTCAATTACTTCAATAGATAATTTTACTAAAAAATTATAATTCAATAAACTAATTTAATAACTTCCAATTACCCGTTAATAGTTATAAACTAATTTTCCATGTTTCAGTTAATTTGTTTTAGCTCATTTTGTCCAACAAAAGCTAAATAATATAAAACCTAGCTTGTTTAACTATATAAATTTTAATAATAATATCCACGTAAATTATTTAATAAGTAAATCTGGTTTTACTTCAACTTATTTGATAAACAAATGCATGAACATGATATTAAATAAACGATAATTATATTTATGGAAAGAGAAGTGCTAGAAAAATTGTTTAGAAAATTTTTTCGTATTATTGATTAAAATTTATTACAAATCACCAATTTTTCTTTTATATAAATTAAGATTATTATATTCCCTAATTAACCTCTTTCTAAAAATTAAATATTCTCAAAAGTAAAACTAGTTAAAAAACAAAAAACTAAATGTGGGTACTTACTAAGTGTAAAGGTTGTGGGCTTTTGAAAACCAAAAGTGGCATTAATACACAATTTCAACACAAGGTTTTGAAATATCAATCTTACCTATTTAAATTTATATTTATTATTATAATTTTTTTAAATTTTCATTTTATTTTCAATTCCCTCTCTCTTCTTATTTTGTTTTCTGTACCTTTCTCTCACTCCTTAATTACCTTATTTACTCCACTATTTCTTTATCTCATTTTCTCCACATCTCCTTACTTCATCTTCTCCCCACTCTCTCTACTTAAATCTACCCATTTTTTCTTTCTTTTCTCCTATATGTTTTTTTCTTTCCTGTTTAGCTACTTTCTTTTTTCTTATTCATTTTTTAACTCTCTGGCGAGAACTGACTGGAAAGTTAAAAGAATTTTAGATTTTTTTAACTCTACGATAAAAGTTGGTTGGATTTTTTAACTCTCCAAAGATAGTTTGCTGCAAAGTTAAAAAAAAATCAAAATTTTTATAAGAAAGATAAAGCAAAAAACATATAAATATTTTATCATATAAGTAAATGTAATTCAAATAATAAAAAGTCTTAATTTAAATTCTCTTCCAACACGATGAAGAAGGGGATTCTTAGATAGCAATTTTTTTTTTTCAACTCATGTTAATTACATATTCCTAGGTAATATCTTTATTTTTTATCCTATTTTTTATAAAAAATTATTATAATTTTTTCACATAAACTTTCAGAATTAACAAGTGTACCTTCTTTTTCCTTTATATATTTTTTATTATTAAATTACCGTTTTTATAAAACTAATACAACTTCTATTTTTATTTTATACTAGGTACTCTTTAAACTCTAATTTTCTCTCATAACATAGTTAAATAATATTTTTCAATTAATAAAATAGTTTAATAACACGTTTAATGAATAATTTTTTCTAATTACTATATTGTAAAAATTAAATTGAAAATATATTATTTGTAAAAAATTTAATATAATTTTAGATATAAAAAAAATAAGAAAGAAAAGGAAACGTAACTTTTTTATTCTCTTCCTAATTTGAAAATAATATAATATAATTATTACTTTTTATTAATTAGAATATTAAAATTCATAGAATAAATAAATAGTTGATATATCTGATAAAAGAATTATTCTTCAATGAATTCAATTAAATTCAGTTTGGTTCGTTGTGTTTTAAAAATTCAATTTTTTCATTTATATTTTTTTAATTATGTTAAAATGGTCTTTTTATCAATTTAAAATTATTCATGAGTAATTTTTACATATCATGGCAAAAAAAGTCTATATCTCCTGCTTTAAATGGGCAAATTGAACATTCCATAGCAATATAATTCAAATCATCACATGAATACAGAATGCACAACAACAAACAAATCGAAAATAAATAAACATATTGCAATACCTAATCCCACACATTATTGGTAGGAGAAAATAACTGAATTTACCGATGATTAACTATCAGTTGTTTCTTTCCCAGTGACTTTCGATGTAATTTTATAGTTTAGGGCTTAGGCCCTTTACTAAAAAGAAAAAAAAAAAAAAAAAAGAGTGAGGGTGGGAGGGGTCTGGGGAGGGTGTTGCTTTGCTACAACAGGGAGAGGTTTTGAGGACAGAAGATTCAATGTTCAACATGCTGATTTTCCTTACAAATTGGTACCATATTTGGCTTAATAAATTTTTTATTTTCTGAAATTTGATTAAATTCTACTGTTAATCCCTGAAAATTAAAAAATGATTTTTTTTTTAAATTTTAAGTTTATATTCTTTTCAAAAGACTAAATGTGATTAACTAGAAAATAAAAAAAATTATTTTTCATTTTCAAGAATAAAAAATTTAATTAAATTTTAAGATTAAAAATTTAATTAAACCTTTTGATTTTTAACTATCTATTGTTAAAAGTATTAACCTCGTTTGTTCTAAATGCAAGAAAGAAAGATTGCTTTTACTTACTTCTTTCTTTTTAATTATATGTATTTTTTATTAGAGACAATAGTATGAGTCATGTAAAAAAGACCAATTTTTTTTATCTTAACTTATTCTTTTATGGACCTCATAATTTAAATATCTATTCAATTTTTTACTCCAATTGATAATCACAGTTTTGTTGCACCCCACAATGCTTGTTATTAAATATTGAATTTAAGAAAAAGACAATAAAAAATTATTATATTTTGAATAATGAGTTTATCTTCTTTGTTCTCTTAGAGTGTATCTAGTGGTAGAACAAATTTTTTTATCTTATACTACTTTTTGTTAAATCTCGCAATACCATGTCTTTTTGAATATCAATTCCATTTTTTACTCTAACAGAAGATCATACTTTGTGATCTTGGAACACTTTTGGTGAACTTGCAATGTCATATCATCAAGTTTAATATTTTATTTTCAATTTTTTGTAAAATAATTTAAATTCAATAATTATATAGTTTAAATAATTTTAATTAAATAATTATATAATTAAAATTATATATTTTAATTATCAAATAAATTTATAAAAAAATAAAAAAAATATTAATAACTCAAATTTTTATGAATAAAAATACTTTAAATATACGATAAAGCGTAACATTGATAGGAAAAATACAAACATGAACATTGAATAAAGAAAATTAACGCAAAAATACATACATAACGATAAAACTCAAATTTTAGCATCATTGTAACCGAAATGTTTCCAAATATGTTCTAACAAATTTGCTTAAAGTTGTTGATAAGTGTCTCTTGTATACATGTAACGTCATGTTTGCAAATATACAGCAAAGTTAGGATGAACTTTCATGAAATACTTGAATGTTTGAATTGTCTTCGTCAATATGATCATAATCAATATCAACATTACTAGTGTATGTATTTTGTTCATTTTCAAGAATCATGTTATGCAATATGATGCATGTTAACATTATGTTCTTCATAGTACCTATTTTCCAATTACGTGATGGACCACATATAATTGCAAAACGAGATTTTAGCACATCGAAAGCTCACTCCAGATCCTTTCATGCTGCTTCTTGATGTTTTGCAAATAATTTTCTTTTTTCTCCTTGTGGAATTGTGATTATTTTCACAAATGTGGCCTAATCAGGATAAATTTCATCAACAAGATAATAACCTATATTGTATTGGGTTCCATTAACTGTAAAATACACTAAAGGAGTTTGACCTTGAAAAACATCATTAAACACAAATGATTGATTTAACACATTAATATCATTGATAGAACCTAAAACTCCAAAAAATGCATGTCAAATCCATAAGTGATGTGATGAGACAACTTCAAGTATAACTGTGGGTTTGTGATGATCATCTATACGATATTGTCCTTACCAAGAAACTGGATAATTTTTCCATTCTCAATCCATGTAATCAATAGAACCCAACATACCCAAAAATCCACGTGCTTCTCCAAGTTGTAGCAAGCGATTGATGTCGTCATTGTTAGGCTTTCTTAGGTACTCATTTCCAAATATTTTGTTGGTGCTAGTAACAAAAGCTTCTAAACATTCAAATGCAGTGCTTTCACCAATTCTAACATACACACCAACACTATCCGTAGGTGATCCATATGCCAATATACGTATTGTT
This sequence comes from Psophocarpus tetragonolobus, assembly GCA_037954015.1. NCBI lineage: Eukaryota > Viridiplantae > Streptophyta > Magnoliopsida > Fabales > Fabaceae > Psophocarpus > Psophocarpus tetragonolobus. Next base: position 37,005,388 of record CM075695.1, read on the forward strand.
GCAGTTCACTTCTGCAACGGAGGACATCTAAACAATTATATAGGAAATTCATAACAACTACCTTTTAATGGCTAGTTTTAATGACTAATTTTTTAACGACTAGGTTTTCAACAGTTAGTTTTTCAACGACTAGTTTTTAATGAGTAAATTGTAAATAATAAAATAAGAACAATTTAACATTAAACTAATTTTAAAGGCATTACAACATAATGACAACTAACTACATAATTAAAAATAGTGGCATAGACACACAACTAACTACATAATTAAAAATAGTGGCATAGACACACAACGAGTTACATAATAATTACTCAAGTCCAAAGTCCTTCCAAATTGCCTTGCAAAACTTTTCGTGAGTTTTACGTTGCTCGTTGGTCATATCTGATGTGTCCTTCATAATAATCTCATATAACTTTAGCATACTTTCGGTCTTAATTGCTTTTGTAATTTTGTTTTGGACAATATTTCTTTGCTGTATTTTAGTCTCAATGCGAGTCAAATCCACAACCGTTGTAGACGATGTGTCACTCCTTTGCCTTTCACCTTTCTTTTGGTCGCCTTTTGTCCCATTGGACAAGAGATTGGTGTAGATGTCTCAGCTTTAGAAATCTCAATCGGTGTTTCAAGGTTAGATGACAATGAATAAGTCTCACTTACATTTAGCTTTGTTCGTCTTGCAGGACCTTTGTTGCAAGTTTCTAACCATCTTTGTTGTTCCTTCAACATCCTCCATGCATGTTCAAGTGCAAAATCCTTTTGAAAATATTGCTTCCAAATAAGATATGCACTAGCCATGACATTATTATCATTGCAACCGCTTTTCTTTAAAGCAGTAGTTTGGTTGTAGCAACCATTATGGTGAATCTTTTTCCATCGAGGTCTCAATTGATTGTCGGACCTTTCACAGAAATTGCCACGAAAGTTTTTGTAATGCTTAAGTACTATTTTCCTAAATGCATCTTTTGATTGATCGCCACTAACGATTGGATCAATTGAGAAACTAAGTCATGAGCTAATGAAAAGTTTATCCTTTTCAATTGAAAATAAAACGCGTGCACCTTTTTTATTTTGCGAACTACTCTCTCCTCCTTCGTCTACTGTAACATTTTCTAATCTAATTTGGGTAGAAAATTATGGAAATTGTGTATCACCTTTCTCATTTGATGAAGCTTGTGCATGACTGCAACTAGTACCGGTGATTGTGACAAGTACGAAAAATAATATGGAGAAATTTGAGAAGTGTCATTTGTTGATGGTGATAGTTGAGGCAAGAAAGGAATTGAATGAGAAGGATTTTCCAAATTTTTGGATGGTTGTGGCAAGTACAGAAAATAATCAGGAGGATTTTGAGAATTGTTATTTATGGACAGTGGTGGTCGTGGCAAGAACAGGATTGAAGGAAAATAATTTTAGTTATTTTCATTTGGTGGTGGGATTTGGTATGCTTAAAAAAAATCTTCATAGTAAGATTGACAATTGTGTTGATTTTGATCCATTTCACAAGAAAAAAATTGAACGTAACACAGAGAATGACTATGCTGAGATAGAGAATGAGTATGGGGGGATGATGAAAATTTTGGGTGTGAAATTTTGAACCATCATGACTCAATTTATAAGAAAAAAAATTATCCAATTTTAAATTAAAAAAATTCCAACGTTCTTCTCCAACATCTCAATTTTCACACTCTATTTTCACTTTCCCCCTCCTTCAACGACTCTCTCCTCTCACCCTTAGTTTCACGCTTAATTTTCTCTCTCATACGCTCCTCCACTCTCATTTCACTCTCATTTGACGCTCCTCCTCCCCTCATTCATCATTTTCATTTCTCTCTTAGTCACATTGTTTCCTTCTCCCCTCACTCATCACTCTCATTTCTCTCTCAACCGCACCACTCCCCTCTTTCCCTCACTTATCACTCTTATTTCTCTCTCAGTCACGCTACTCCTCCTCTTCGCCTCATTGATCATTCTCATTTCTCTCTCAATTGCGTCGTGACACCCCTCCTTCTCCTTCTCTTCCTTCTTCTCTTCTTCTTTTGGAAAACCCTTGATCGCGCCTCAGCACCTCCTCCACGGCCAAGTTTCACTGTTTATTTTTGTTTTTTTCTTGATCTGGTTGTTGTTGTTTTTTTACATATTATGTGAATGAATTTGTTGATTTGGTTTTGTTGTTGCTTCTTCCTATTCTTCTTCATTTTCTAGTTGGTTTTATGGTTTCAGTTGAAGGATCTTTTTTAGGCATGCAAGAACAAAAGAGAAAAAATCAAAAACAATTTTTTCTGGGTAAAGGGCTAATCTTGGGTGTTCTTGAAGAAGAATAGATCTCCATATGGAGATCACCCATTTTTTCTCCTACAGATCTTCTTGCAAAGATCAAGATCTTGGCCTCAAGATCAAGGTTTGAAGAACACCATTAGAGATACTCTTAGAAGAACAAGATCTTCACCTGGAGATTAACTTTTTTGCTCCCGTGGTTGATCTTGTCAATATCATATCTTGGCTTTAAGATTTCGAGATTAACCTTCAAGAACACCCATGAGAGATGCTCTAATATGACTACTAAAGGACGTAATCCGTGTATTTTCATTTTTGGCATGTATTTTTTGCATGCTTAATATTTGAATTTGTAACATCTAATTAAAGATAGGAATGCAGCATAATTTGGTTCATTCGTGAAATTTGCATTTTAAAGGGGTTCATTATAATTAAGCCTAGATTTTTCTAATAAGCAAAATGTTAGTTGTTAATGTTTTAGTTTTTGTTAGTCGGAGGATTTGAACCACGACCTTATACCAACCTTATAATCTCAATTAAGCTTGAACTTATCTAACAAAACTAATGGGTTTGACAACTTATTTAACATTAAAAAATAACTTTTTATTTTTTAAATTGCTTCATTTTAAACTATTATACAAATTTTAATATCATCTAAAGTTATCACACAATAAGTTACAAAGACAATTATTAGCTAAATTAAAAGTACTTGGTAGTTAAATATCATGATAAGTATAATTTCAAATATTAAGTCTTGCACTTTTTTTTTTATTTCTTTCTTATCACACTTCTATTTTTTATCGGTAACATTAATGTTAGGCGGAGGTCTCCATTGTAAAAGCTCGCAAGTAAATTTGATGAACTCGAGAAATTAAAAGGCTAACCTAAAAAGTTCATATTTCTAAACAAGCTCAAATAAAACTGATGTATCATGCAAGTTGTAGGTTTTGTATATAGTCAACGAGTTTAAATTCACATGTCCATCTCTATCTTTGGTAGTTTAGTTAAACTGTAACAATTTCTAGCTAGTTGATTTATGAAGTGTTTGTCTTTAGTTACTTTAAAAAATATATAAAAAAATTACATTTATATTTTAAAAATAAATTAAAGTAAATTTGATTGAAAACAGAAAAGATTAAAAATATGTTTTAGCCAAATAAAAAATAGTCAAATATTTTAAAATAAATAATATAAATAACTTAGAATAAAATAAAGGTACATGTGAATAATAAAATAAAAATTCTTACTCGAAATCATGAATAATATAATCTAGTAATAACAGTGTGTTAAAAATGTATCTAGTAGGGGTCTTCATCGTTTCAGATTAATTCGATGATTCAAATCGAACCAATTAAATTGATTTGGATTTTTTTCTTATTAGGGTCAGATGCGAACCAAATCAATGGAAATCGTTTAAGTTCAGTTCGACTTGCGAATTCGGGATTTGAAATTTGATCCAAATCGAACCAAACCAATTACTATATATATGTATTTTAAATATTTTATATTAAAGTTAAAAATGGTTAATTGTCTTGACTTTGGGATAGGCTTAGTCGTTTGAGCTTTTGGACTATTGGCTACATTATTTAACTCTGAACTCTTAAAACTCACAATCTCATATGAATCTTAGTTGTCAATCTTTCTTTTGTCTAACTCTCTTGACTTTGGCATCATTAGTCACTTTCTTACCTAACTTTTCTTTGTTATATTCTAATGAATACTGGTTTTATTTACCTAATATAATATAAAATTATTTAGAACGATTAGATTTTGTTATCTTTGAATGATTTAAAAAGATTTTAAAAATTATTATTGCACCTCTTAGTTATAGGTTAAATAATATTAAATTATTTACTATTCACTTTAAATTTAAAAAGTAATCACATAATTTAATTTTTTATAAAATTTTAACTAAATCAACTTAATTATTATTGATTGGTTGAATTTAAATTCGAAAAAAAAAATTCAACTGTACATAACAACACAAATCAATTAAAATTAATTGATTGGTATCATTTAGGCAACAAATTGAGGTTGCTGGTTTTAACAATATGTAAGCTTGTAGGTTTAATAATTCAAAGATTAAATATTTTATTATTAATAATAACTAATTTCGGTAAATTTAGAATATTGTATTTTTTAAAAGGAGTAGTAGAATGGGGAAACATTCTGGATATTATTATATATTATACTAGTTACGTGCTAGCAATACCAAATCAACATAGATTTACTTAGATGATTAGTGCACAAACTTAACTTACAAATTGAAATTACAAACAATCTTGTTATAAATACTTAAGTAGTCCTTAAATGTAAAAAAAAGAAATTAAAATTGTTGATTAAACGAGAATTTAGTGCATTCATCTAGCTGTAAAAAAAACAAAATCCTATTCTTATGGCAATTGTATGTTATAAGTTGAATAGTGATTTTATAAAATGAGATTTTTGCATACATAAAATAAAAATTGATATAGATATCACAATTTACAAAGGAGGAGTGAAATGGCGATGAGGCTGAAGCAGTGGCGAGGAGGAGCAGTTGTTTCATTTGGGAGTCGCTCAGCCTTTCCGTACGAAGAGCACGAGCTTCTCTGCGGAATCTCCGAAGCCATAAAGGAGTCCGAAGCCAAACAGCAATGTGATTACTCTGAAAACCCCAAAATGAGAGGCATCCTCCGTTCCCTGACGCCGCGCCACGTGGCCAGGCTGATCAGCCTCAACCCTCTCTCCCTCTCTCCCACTTCCCTTCTCTCTTTCTTCAACTTTGTCTCTTCTCGCCCTCCCTTTCGCCACACTCTCGATTCCTACTCCACCATGCTTCACTGCCTCTTCCTCCACCGAATGCTCCCTCAAGCACACTCCCTTCTCTCCTTCCTTCTTTCCCGCAAAGGATCCCACTCTGCTTCTTCCCTTTTCTCTTCCATTCTCCGAACCATGACTTCCCATCACCACCACTCCCTTCCTCTCTTCTTCGACTCTCTCATCTCCGCTTACGCTCATTCCGGCTTCATACACGACGCTCTTCACTGTTTCACCTTGGTTATCAAGAACAAATTCCCCCTTCCGGTTCGCGGTTGCCACAATCTGCTTCGTCACGTCATCATCTCCCAACCCCTCCCCATTAATCGCTCCTGGTCATTGTATTTGGACCTTTTGGATTCTGGGTATCCGCCAAATATTTATTTTTTTAACGTTTTGATGCATCGCTTTTGTAAGGTTCTCGATGTTGGGAATGCCCGGATGGTTTTCGATGAAATTCTCAAGAGGGGTTTGAGGCCCACGGTTGTTACTTTTAATACGCTCATCAGTGGGTGCTGTAAAGCAGGGAATTTGGAGGAGGGTTTTAGGTTGAAGGGTGTTATGGAGAGTGAGGGTTTATGTCCCGATGTTTTCACTTTCAGTGCTTTGATCAATGGCTTGTGTAAGAAGGGAAGGTTGGATGAGGGGAATGATTTGTTCGATGAGATGTGCAGGAGGGGATTGGCTCCCAATGGTGTTACATTCACCACTTTGATTGATGGGCAGTGCAAAGGTGGGAAGGTTGATTTGGCTTTGAAGAATTTTCAGATGATGCTGGCTCAGGGTGTTAGACCTGACTTGGTTACTTATAATGCATTGATCAATGGTCTTTGTAAGGTTGGAGATTTGAAGGAGGCTAGGCGCCTTGTTCTTGAGATGAGTGCGAGTGGTTTGAAGCCCGACAAGATCACTTTCACCACACTGATAGATGGATGTTGCAAGGATGGAGACATGGAATCGGGATTGGAGATCAAAAGGAGAATGGTTGAAGAGGGGATTGAACTTGATGATGTAGCTTTCACTGCACTTATCTCTGGGCTTTGTAGAGATGGGAGAGTTCATGATGCTGAGAGAATGTTGAGAGATATGTTGAGTGCTGGTTTCAAACCGGATGATCCGACATATACAATGCTTATTGATTGCTTTTGTAAGAAGGGTGATGTTAAGACGGGGTTCAAGTTACTCAAGGAGATACAAAGTGATGGACGCGTGCCGGGAGTTGTCACGTATAATGCACTAATGAATGGACTGTGCAAGCTAGGTCAGATGAAAAATGCTAAAATGCTGTTAGATGCAATGCTTAATTTGGGGGTCTCTCCAAATGATATTACCTATAACATTTTACTAGACGGTCATTGCAAGCATGGAAGCTCTGTTCATGTCGACTTATTTAATTCTGCGAAAGGACTTGTTACAGATTATGCATCATACATAGCACTTGTTAATGAATCAAGTAAAATTCAAAAGATCACCTGAAGAGATGAAGATGTTTGCTACTGAATGCTTTTTTTTAGCTGAAATCACATAATTGTTGGACCCGTCTAACAGATAAAAATTCATCAGGGTAAATCAAAAGTAACTTAACTATTGCCACTGAACCAGTATACATCACAATATATTTTTAATTTCGTTGTTGTAAAATCCTTGATTTCTATGTTGGATTGCTGAAAGTATTGTGCAAGAAGGCACTAGGGGCTTCCATCTAGAAATTTTTGATAAAAAATATTGTCACACTGTATTGTAAACTAGAAAACTTCATTTGTTGCAATAACACCAGAGTTATTGGAGATTGGAATTGCCTGTATCTTCCTTCATTTTTGTATAGTGGATACTGTTAGAATTAATGCCAATTGATGTTCTTTTATCAGCTACCCAGCTTCAGTGATCCCTTGTAATTTGTAAATGAAGCAACTCGGCTGCTATGCTATTGTCAATGCTTAAGTGACTAGCTAATGGTGAGCTAGCTGGGATAACTCAGTTGCATCTAAATAACTACCTGAGGCTGATATGGATGCCCAAGTTGATTCTAAAAGAAATACATTGCCGATGGATATGTAGAGTGAGCAACGTGTATGATGCTAGATTGCTACAATGCTACTTCTATGGAGGAATGCGCCCCTTCAGAGAATGTGGTATTTTTCTAAACTTGATCATTTTCTTATAAGACTTGGTTATGGTGTTGCTACTTTAAGGTATGTTTCGCTCATATTATTGTTAAGTCATAATAATAAGAATTTAAGTAAAGCATACGCGATTTTGACAATTTTCATTTGTTTTAACTAAGAAAGCTACTTTTAAGTTAAAGCCTATTTGATAAAAAAAAAATAAATCTTTTGACCTTATTTAAATTAGTCATCTTCCTAATGAAGAATATATTTATAAAAATAAAAAAAATATTACGGAAAGATAATTTAACTGACAGAAAATTATTTTAGTAATGATAAAAAAAAATATTGAAAAAATTTAATATTTAAAAATGTTAAAAATATTTTAATTATAATTTGAAAATAATTTATTATATTAATAAAAGAAATTTAAATATTGACTACAATATATAGAGTTTAAAAATTTGAAATTGTTGTTCAATAATATTTTAAAAATATAAAAACAAAATTATTTAGTTTTAGATACGATTCAATAATGTGAATTTATATTAAAGTGTTTAAAAAAAAGTTGTCTCAGACTATTACTAGATGTGCCTCTTATATATATGTTCGCATGCTTGTCTATGTGTAAAAAGCATTTAAAATTTTGTTAGACAACAATGGTATCTTAATTCTGATGAGAAATTATAATTTAGGTGCTAATTATAATGATTCTATAAATAACTAATATTTTCTACACTTGCATAGAACAAATGGTTGTGCTAATTCAGTAATTTGATCCAAAAGTAAGATTTAGTTACTTTTTTCTCTAATCTTCGACCATTTGTCCTAGTGTTTGCTTTGGTAGCTTTCACTGTTTCTTGGTCTGCTCTATAACACAGCCAGCACTTAGACAACTCATATTCTTTCAGCATCTTTCTTCCTTAAAGTCAAAGGTCTCTCATTTCTTTCAAAGAGCAGTTTCCCTCTACTCGCTAGCCACAGCAAAGATGGAGATGTTAGCTTTAATGCCATTAATTTTCCCTAATATGGTCTAGTTCTCATTGTTTCTAGACAAATCAAGTGGCTGCACAGCTCTTTTTCTGTGGAGACAATTCATTGCAGTGGGTCATGTTGGCCGTCAGACAATCAAAATAGGAATTTATTCTTTATTATTAGATTGATCCTTAGATATTATTTGAGTAATTTTATGTAATTAACAGTGTTTCTATTTTATTCTATATGCTCTTTATACATAAAGGTTATGGTAGTCCTAGAGATAGATTGACACCCATTTACATAGTGTCAAAGCTTAAATTAGATTCTTGGAGTTTGGTGAACCCACTTTCCGGCAACCCACTGTTATATGGTCACCTTTCTTCTTTGAGACCATTTCTAGAAACCTTCTCGGAACCATTTCTGGACATCATTTCCGAAAACCCTTCCCGGAGCTATGATAGGCTTGCTGCTGAGGACTCAAATTTCATGTTGTACTTCTAGTTTTACAATCTTTAAACTCGGAGACATAATCATCTGCGAAGAAAATACAGCAATAACTCAGGTGGTTTTCACTGGTGTGAATGACGCTGGGTCCAGAAGATGACAGCATTCTTTAGAGTGAAATTCTTTCAAGCTTTCCAAGGCTTTCTTGATTTCTTCAATCATATCATTAGATAGCAATGTTGTATTGGATGAACATATAACTGACGTCAATGCTAAATTGTCCTAATCAAACTACGTTGTCTCACTTTACACACCTATCCTCTTCATATAAACACTATATATATATATATATATATATATATATATATATATATATATATATATATATATATATATATATATATATATATATATATATATTTGCTCTAACAAAAGACATTTTCCGTGTCTTGATGAATGAACTTCATGTTGATTAATCTTCACCATAATTTTTATAAAAAATCTGAGATGGAAGAGATTGAGAAAGAATGCAATTATGTAAGTGATACCAACAAATTGAGGCCATACATTATAAAACTTAAAATAAAGCAAAGGAGTGTCACAAAAGTAACTCATATTGATTGATGTGAAAAAGACTGAATGATTAAAAGATACAGTTAAATCTCAACCCTAGATGACTTTCCAATCAATATGATGCTTAACAGGCAGTCCCAACCATCAGCAAGTGACATTCCTGCGGGTCTAAGAGCAATGAGTACTTTTGAACCCTTTTCAATGCCAAACAAAAAGCATCTCAATAGGTTTCACACTGCTGTCTGTACCCATTCTGAGATATTGTTTCCATATAACTTGTTTCTTAGCTACATTTTTCCTAGGAGAACCATCAGGAGCTTTCCATAACTGGTTTGTCCCTTGTGTCAGTTCATCAAACATGTTCATTGGTTGTCCCTGAACTTATCCAATCTTTATTAATTTTCACATATAAGAGTTTCTTTCTCTCACATAAACAAACTATAGACAGAAGATATTATGTCATGTAATGCCACAGAGTATGTACAAAATAATGGAGATATCTAATATCTAAATATGAAATAGAATTCTAGTAACTACAAACTAGAATATTTGATAAAATTAAAGTTGGATTGTGAAAAAATAATGGATTAATAGTAAAAAGGGACAAAAATACCTTATAAATTGGAAATAATCTCTTAACAGCATTCTTAAGATGATAATTGAAGAGAACATGTGAAAAATATATATTTTTATTGGATAATGTAACCAATGCAATGTCTCATTGAGTTAAGAGGCATTTACAGATGTTCTTGTTTACTTGTTCTTTGAATTTTAATTGTTTTTTTATAATTTTTATAATCATTTTTCTATATTTTCAAACCCTAATTATGTATCAATAAAAATAATGATGAAGTACATGACACCAAGTGGAGTTGCATCTATAAAAATGATGACGAATTTCACGATCAAAGAATTTCATGATAAAGTCTTATGAATACGAGGACAATGATAGGCATAATGTAAAATAAGTTAATTTAAAATATCAAACAGTATAAGTAACATATTAGTAATTCACATTGAAAGTTTTTACATGATACACATAAGATCATTTAGAGTACATGACTCTAAATGTATCATTTCTCAATTCAATTCTCTGTTTTGTAATTTTTTATAGACAGATAGTGAAACATGTTGTAAGGTTAGGTGAGTATCTTAGGAGAAAACGTGTTGGAAAGGGAGGAAGGGGGTTTGGGTTGAGGGATGTGTTGAAATTCAATTTTACTCTGCTAGAAAAGTGGAAGTGAAGAATGAGGGTGCATACAAAAACTTTATGGGTAAAAGTCTTGAAAATAAGGCATGAGTTTGTAGATGAAACTTGAGAAGGGAAAGGTACTCATTGTTCCTGGTAGTAGAAGGATTTAATTTCTATTGAAATATTTGGAGGGTAAGGGGTCTACAGGTTGCTGGTCTGGTAATGCCGTCATCATCTTGAAGATGGAGGAGACACTAGTTTTTGGCAAGATGGACAAGGGGAGCATAGTCTGTAGCATGACTATAGTCACCTCTTTAGGTTAGTGTTACACAAAATCGTTTTGGCGAGGGACATGTAGGTTGAAAGGAAAGGAGATTGAATTAGGCTTGGCGAAAGGGTTTATTTGCTTGGGAGGAAGAACTTTTGGAGGATCTAGGGAATCGAGTGGGTACGCATGTCTTATCAATTGGGGTTCCAGATCAATGGATTTGGGCAGCAATAGGTCCAGGAGTCTATTCTATCTTCTCAGTATATGGGATCTTGACATTAGACAACCTTCAACATCAAGATGATTTTTTCAAATGGATTTGGCAAAAAAGGGTTCTGAAAAAGGTGCAATTATTGGCCTAGAAATTGCAAGCAAAGAGATTACCTACACAACTTGGTAAAATGTGGGATAATTTAAAGCAAAACAGATAAGTGCAAAATGTGCGCTGGAGTATAAAAAATTGGGCCCCATTTATTTTTCTCTTGCCCAGCAGCTTATACAATTTGGATGGAGTTGTGTGCCTATTGGGGACTCCCAACGACATTACAGGTCAAGTTTCGTAGTCATGGTCTACATTTCATGGAATTGGTCAGTGGCAATAATGCAATACGTAAGATCTGGTTATATGCGTGGTTTGCAAGTCTATGACAACTTTGGAAGGCACCTAATGCATTAGTTTTTTAGAATAAAGTGATGAGCCTATACCTTTATGTTGGTTGAAATAGGAGATTGTTCTTGTAAGGTATCAAATATTTGCTTAAGTTGTTTATCCTTTTTATTAAAATTCTTGTATACACTTAGAAGAGATATTTTGTGCTTTCTAACGCCTATTATTTATAATTGTTTTTTCTTATAGAAAAAACATTTAGTGTACAAAGAGCATATAGATTACACAACACAAACAAATTGTGACTCATCCATCTAAGGAGAAGAGTGTTTATTTATATACAAGAAAAATTACACTACTTCAAGTACATTATGAAATTTTAGCTTCATCATTGTGTATGCAGGATTCTATGATCAGTATTGAGCTATACGTTTTCTTGAATCATTATCTTTAAAATACGTTGTCTTGTGTTACCAAAAAAATGCATTGTCTTGAATTGGTGATGAAATATTATTAAGGGATTTCTTTTAATTAGGTGTTTCGCCCTTTTTTCCTCTTCTATTTTTGTGGTATTACTTTGACACGATTCACACTTTATTTTTCTTGAGTTTATTTATTTTATTTGTTAGACATTCATATCTCTCATTATTCAAAATTCTATTCCATAATAGGTTTGGTCTTCATTGTTTTGTAGATACTTTCTTGCATAGTTGAAAGACTTGAAAGTACCCCTCCTTGGTCTATATACTATTTTGATCATACTCGTTTTAATCTTTCTTCAAACTCTTCCTACAAAGTTTTAAAGCTATTAATTTTGTCGTATTTTTATTTATTTTTCTGCTAAAACAGGATCTTTGTTCTCCTTGAATCGAAGGTCTGATTATTTTGGGTATTTTGTATTTTTATTTTCACAGAAGATGTAGTAAAAATACGTTGATTATATTTTAGTTTTTTTTTTGGAAATATTTTAAAAAATCAACTAAAAACAAAAAAGTTTTCAAAAGTTAAAACTATATAAAAACTTAGTAACTATATTGTAATTAATTTATAACAAAAACTATACATAAATATATTTTAAATTTTATATATAAGTATTTTATATTATTTTTACTAAAACTGATTAAATTAAACAGTTATATTTTTTTAAAATAGAAAATATTAAGTCAAAATAAATATATTTTCCGAATGTTTTGAAAATTTGAAAATGAAAATGGTTTAAAAAATAAAAAGAAAAAAAATAAAAGTATAAATACATTTTTTCAAATCATACTACCTCTAGACTTTTGATGTCATTTGAACTGAGTTTTTCATCCACGTTATATTTTCTTTCTTGATTAAATTAGAATTGAATTTGTTCCATCTTTGTATTCTTATTGGTCATGCTGGATAATACATATCTACCTGTTTTACCAAATTCAGCTTAAAAGCAGTGTCTGTGAAATAATCCAGAGTGTGTGTTGACTTCCACAGACGAAAACAATTTGTAATCATATGCAAAAGTTAAATTTTCTTTAAAATATTGTTAAAGTGTGTTAATTTGTTAAAAAAAGAAAATAATCAATCAAAGTGACAACTATTTCATCAACTTAAAGTCTTAAAGCAATGTATATCGAACACAAATTAAAATTAAAAGAAAGAATTGGTTGTTTTACTTTGAATTGAGAATTATTAACCAAGAAGTACTGTGAGATGGTGAGCTTGATTGAATTTAGAACTTGGATGATCACCATTCACCCACACCTTATCGGGCAGTCTTTCAATGAAGACAACTTATTTAGATCTTAGAAGATTTCTCCTTCTCCACCAATTCACCTCTGCTCCACGCTTCGTTATGTAACCTTCTCACTTTCCTTTTATTTTCATCAAATATATATTCTATATTTTATTCTTATACACATTTTTTAAATTATTTTATAAGCATTATAACCTTCTCAACTTTAAAAACCGTTACACTGAATGTAAAGAAAATAAAAGTATTTTACGTAATTTTATAAAACTATAATTTGTTTTTTATTTTCGTTTGAGTTCTTCCTTGTCCTCCAGCGATTTGAAACATTTTAGTAAAATGATTTTTTCTTGAATAAAGGAGTTATAGTCTGGAAAATAAAAAGGTCATAGATTTGTCTATAAAAATACATTAACAAACAAAAATATAAGCATTCAAAGTAGAAACAAAATAAAAAAAAATATTTATTAATATAGTGAAAAAATATTTTTATTTAACAAAAAGTATTCTCTTGCAATGAATTGTTATAAAACATATTCTAGTTTTATATTTATATTAAAGAAACAAATACAAGTGTAAATAAAAGTAAATCCCACCCAAACAAAAAATCTTTCATATAGTCTCAAATCATTTATGGCCACTCAGTATGCTTGCATGTTTGGACCCGATATTTAATGGAGACGGATATCCAAGTGGCGTTCTTCCTGCCTTTGCTTCACAGACATGTCCCAAAATCAATTAGGAAAAATTATTATCATTTGGTTACAGTTACATAGACCAATTTTCTTTTATTTTTATTTCTTTTCAATTTTAGACTGAGGATACCATATTTATTAATTATTATTTATCATCTGTTATTTCAAAGGATAAAATAATAGCACCACTTCAATCTCTTTTTTTTAATTGAAGTTTATAATATTTTTAGCTTTTTTATTTAAAAAAACAATTAACATGAGTTATTAATTTATTTAACCTTTTCTCTTAATTTTTAATTATTTCATAGATACAATAAAATAAAGTAATAAATAATTAAAAGTATTACATTATAAAGAAATAATTTTGATGTAAGCCTTTCTTTGACTTATTTTCAAGCTTTTAATCATAAACTCACTTCGAATATATTTAGATGCAGTCATAATATCTTCAACTCTATAAGTCTATAGCTGAAGAAAAAGGTTATATTAATTAATTAATTAAAAAATATATTATTTATATTTACCATTTATGTAAGTATTACTACTTTTAATGTCACTTAAAATACAGCAAACAAATTATTTATTTATTTCTTTAGAAAATATTGGAGCAAACCTTTAATAAGAATATTTCTATGTAGAATAATTCCATCATGTTTCTTCTACATATCCTATAATTATTGTGATAATTAAAGGATAAAAACGAACGATGTTCCAATTTCGGATATAAAAGGTCTGCACATTCAAAGAATACTCATAAAAAATCCATTTGTGAAGTTAAAAGAATTTTGAAGGAAATTAGCTTTTGTTTTATAGTAACCAAAAAGAAAAAAGAAAGAAAACTATACTAATGAATAATGATATTTTATGTGTGAAAATTAACATCACGGGGTTTAATTTTAATGAAAGACTTGGAAACAAGGGACACGAGTGAGTTGCAAAGCTCAACTGTCTTTCTGTTTGTTAGTTAGTTAAAGGATAATGTCACTATCAGAAAATGAATAAAAGTAATTATCATATAATGCATGGCATACTAGACAAAAGCTAAAGAAGTTCACGAGGAATGATTGCTCCTTTTAACTACTAATTAATTAATTGCCCATTCTTATGAACTACCCATTTACCTTCCTTTTTTACATGTCCACACCATGCATGCCACCATCTTCTTGTGATTTATACGTAGCTTTATCAACACTGTTTTACATTAGATCTATTCTATTCTTCAGATGAGAGAAAAAAATTTAAAATTAATTTTATGAAATATTTTAATTTAACTTAAAATAGATCAAATCATATATTTTTTTATTTGCACATATATATTTTATTTTTTAAATCCCGTTTATATTTGTTATACATGCAGTTTGCTTTAAATTTCGAAGAGTCTATAATCAGTTTTTTCGTTATTTAATTTTTTTTATAGAACAAATTTATCTTTTGTTGAGAGATAAGTTTCTTGTATAAACAGTTTAAGATTATTATCAACTACACCAAAGGAGTTTAGCTCAGTAATTAGTCGAGCAATGTAAGTAAGTTATTGTACTCTATTATCTGAATTTGATCCTTACAAATAAAAAAAACTTATTATGAATGACAATTTTTTTTCTAAGTAATAAACATAACTATATTTCATTAAAAAATATAACTATATATTCATTTTTCAATACCACTTGTTAAATATGAATAATTTTAAGTCTTGTTATGTTATTATTTTATGTTAATTTCTAATCAATAGTAGGTGTTTTAATACTGAAAAAACAATTTTAAGACGTGCAAAACTAAACTACGTAATAAATTTTAAGACTAAAGGTATTCAGTCTAAATTTTGTCTAAAGATTATATAATCCACGATACAAAAATAGCCAAACTAAATTCCAAAAAAAATAAACAAAATAATCTTTTGATTAATTTTATTTTGAAAATAATTCTTTACTTGATGACAACACTTTGAATTGTGTAACATATAATGGAAGCAACTTTATCCCTTGGCTGGTAAGTTTTGTAACAAAAAATTATACTTTGATTGAAGGGAAAGTAATTGACGATCCCAGAAGAACAGTGAGAGTGAGGCAAGGGAGGCGTATATAAAAGCCACGTAGACGTTGGTTAAAAGAAAAAGAGTAAAAAGCTGCTACTCGTAGATTTTATCCTTAACTAAACAACACACGTTTTTCATAATCATGTGAGTGATGTGATTGTCGGGAATTATGTGGAAGCAGTTCGTGTCTTGGGCGGTCTAGAATAGCTGAGCTGTCCCTGTGTAAGGACCCCACATATTTTCCTCGTAAAATCTATTGCCATTTGCCACGACAACAACCGCCGCTGCTGACTTTGTTCCCTTTTGCACTACACAAACCCCATTCTTCCCTTTTTCATCACCACGCCCTTGTGCTCCAGCTTCGTTAATACGTCTATTCAGTTAAAGTTAAGTGCCCTTATTAATAATCACTTCACTCCTTTTCCACTCTCTACTCTCCACAACTTCATTCCCCCCGGCAACTGTATTTATAAGGATCACCTTACATTGCAATGCATCTGAAATACATTAACTTTTTCTTTTTTTTATTATTATTACTTATGTGGGGGCAACTCCCGTCGAACCCTTCAAAAGCTAATCTATAAATAACCCCAACAACTCGCTTTATTATCAACTTGTTTTGAGCAAACATTTCCAAAACAATTAGCATAAATAACTAGTATAAATTAACCTACTGAGTCATCCGAGAAATATTCACTTATAATTAACAAAATGATAGAGATTAAAAATTAAGATAAAATTAGTTGATTAATTTGAATGGCTGGCGAAGGTTTAATAAAGGAGAGGACATCAGCTTACGTTGTATCTCATTCAAGCTTATCTTAATTACAAACAGAAAATATACGCACAACATTATTGATTTTGATACCCGGTATCTCTAATCGTTATCTATACCCTTGAGATTAATAACATGATTATAATGTGCATGATGTAAATATGAGGTTTGAGGCATCGGTGGCTTGTGAAGGCCCACACTGGGAACCAGTCGAAAACGTTGATGTTTAGCCTTACCGCACGAAAGACCTCTTTTTCTTCCATTGGTAGACCGCTCCAAATAGAAACGTCACTAATCGCTTAATTTATACAGTAACAGTTTCATATCCTAACAAGGACTTGGGAGGCATGATAGCGAAATGCAGCAGCGGGCATCGATCCTATGATATTTGCTCTACTGTGTGGCCTCTAAGTTGAGTTGGGCAATCTGCTACAGTCGGCCTCACGGAATCCGATTCTGCGATTGGAGATATCGAACTCGACCCATAGATTCTGCTGATGGATGTTGCCTATGATGTTGCTGGCCGCACCCAATCGTTCGGACCTTCCTATGGCGAGGCAGTGGACCCGACCGCCGACGTCAGCGAAGACCCTTTCTTTAGGAACAACAATATCGACGCCTTTGTCGAACTGGAAGACGAGGGGCCCTATCAAGCGTTGGATCTCCAAAGAGATATAGGCATCGAAGCACATGTCAGCGATGCCACCGTAGACGTAGCCCTTCTTGAGCCTGGGGCCCACCAGTCTGGTGACCTCCTGGCGAAGGACATCGTAAGCGGCGTCGACAAGAAAGGTGAATTGGGAACCGGAGTCCAGCATGGTCTGACCGGAGCCGCCAGCGTTGGGGAGGAAAACGGAGGGTTCAATGTTGAGGGTTTTGCCGGAGATTCTTATTGCTTGCATGGGGAGGGTGTAGGCTAAGGGGTCTAAATTGGGCATGCGTTGACTTTGAGTTTGACTGAAGGTCAACATGTTGACGTAACGGAAGCTGGGGGAGTAGGGGTTGTTTCCGAGGTAGAAGGACCCGGTTGGAGTCGGAGGAGTGGGAACGCAGTAGGAGAATTTGGTGATTTTGGCTTGGGAGGGGAAGGAGAGGCGGCCCAGGTTCATACCGAGAATGCCCCTGGCGTCGCTGGATTCGGTGGCGCAACCAAGAGTGAGAGGAGGGGTAGTTTGGGAATGGGAGAAGGAGAGTTTTTCTCGGACGAGATTGCCCTCGGCGAGGGTACCGTCGGCGAAGAAGTAGGAGTAGTGGCAGAGGCGGTTCTGGTCGCAGGTAGTGGGGAGGGTAAAATCGGGAACGCGGGGTTTGCAGAGAGGGTGGGTGCAGGGGATGATGTAGAAGGAGGAGGAGAGGGAAGGGTCGAAGGAGGTGCTTTTGTTGTGGCACTGAATCCAAGAGAGTTGGCTTCCGGTGTCAAGCACCATTTGTTGATGCTGCGGAGGGGTTCCTATGGGGAGGCTCACCACCAGAGCCATCGAGTACTTGAACCACCATTTCAAGCTGTCGTCCCAAGAAGAAAGCCTTCTCAGTTGTTTTGGGTTCCTATTTAGACCTTTGCCTGTGGATGTCAGAGTCAGTGGTAAAGCCATCGAAACTGACTCTGAGTCTGGGATGCTGGAGGTCCAACTCGACAAGAGGACAAGCATGCTGAGTGAAATCACTGAAACAGACCCAGACACACCCATTTTTTTTAGTGTTCCACTAGAGTGCCAAGATCACTCACCACCTGCCCTTTTATTTATATACCCAAATATCAACCCCTACATTTATTCCATTTACACAATAATAATTTTTTAATTTCATAGCTATCTACAATTTTTATTTTAAGGCTATGTATGACTGTCCTACAATTTTTTTACTTTCCAACTTTCAATGAATCAGATATTATTACTAATATCAATTTTTATGTAGTTATTGTAAGCAATAAGTTTGATGTTAATGATAATTTATGAATTAATTATAGTTAATTGAGTTTAGTTGATATATACTATCCGTGTAAAATATTTTTACACTCACATTTCATCATAACAACCCTTCATTCATGTAACTTTTAAAATAGTAACGAGTAAAGTCAACATTTTTATCTTGAATAAAGAATTGTGATAAGATGTTAGTGGAAAAATCTTTACACTGTTAGTGTATATCAATTAAACTCAATTTTCATGCACACAATGAAAATAATAAAAATTTCTATCAAGTATGATTTTCAAAATAATTTTTATAAATAACAACAACTTATTATATATATGATATGGTGTATGAGAGAAAATATATAATTAAATTAACTTAAATATAGGAAAAAAGTTTGAGTGTTTAACTTATACTTGACTCAAAGCACAATATTAATAAAAATAAATACCAACCACTTAATCTGTATAATTATAAATAAAAGATAAATATGTACTTCAACTAATTATTAACATTAAATATAAGCTTATAGTTAACAAATTACAATATATTAGTTTTTAAAATATTTTTATGAAATTTTAATAGCCATGATATAAATACTGTCAACTAATAAAAAAATTTGTCGTTAATATGATTTTTAAAATAATTATAATAAAAATCAATTATAGTTGTTGATGCATGCAAAGCCTTTTTTTAATATTTCTTTTTGTTTCTATGTTAAAATTTCTTGTGTCGGAAAGAAACAAGTGGACGGCAAAAGTGGCAAGTGCAACCCCAAAGTGAGGACGCGTTTTCTTTGGTTGAGTGGGTGCATATTATGATTCTTAAACAAAAACAGGGTGAGTCTTCCTTCACATCCTATATATGTTTCATGATGATACCCAATTTAATTTGTTCTAAATCCATATTCCATTTCTCTTTCTCTAGCCACCCCTTTTTGAATATGGACGAAGTGGTTGAGTTAAGCGTAATGCTTTTTTTTTTTTTAAAAAAAAAAAAAAAATTTGTGTGATTAGTATTTGTCCTTCCTCTATGCCTATGAATAACGTTCTTTTACACTTGTTTATCAATGAAATGCTGACATGTGTATGCATGTAATCCACGATTGCTAACAAAGTTATCAATTACCTGTGCTATAATGATATAGTGTATAAAGTCATACTAAAATAAAATAAAAAAGAGAAAAATTATGCGAGAGATAGCGATACCGGATTACTTAACTAATACATTACGAGTTACTTTATTTCATTCTCTGGATTGGAAGATGCTGGATAATCATGACATTCATTGTTTTATTCATTTATTAATACATATTTAAACTCATTTGGGTTAAACGAAACTTTAGCATGCTTATTATAATCTTCTCTTATTTGGTCTCCCATATTAAGCAACTCTTTGAAAATCCAAGTTCTAAATTTGTCTTATCCAGTCAACTTTGTATCGTTTAACTAGTCTTTTTAATGGGTCCCAAATAAAAACAATAGATTTATCTCATGAAACTTCACTAGAATATCGTATATTTTACTTCTTACAATGAATGTTTAATATCAATACAGTAGAAAGAATAATTAAAAAAGATACCAAAATAGTTAAATAATTTTTAATGTATTTATAGAAGTATGTATTTTTTGTGTGGTAAGAATTTTTTTAGTGGAAAAAAATGGTCATGCTCTCTTAGAAGTTGTTGAATTAAGAATAGTTTATAAACATCATTATCTCCTAACCACTAAGATGTTTTTATGACAATTCTATGACCAAGTTATCAAATATCTTTGCATTTTGTTTGAAAGGTAACATCAATATATTTCACATATAATCTGTACAATACAACATGTACAAGCATGGTAATACTTCAAAAGTATAGAAAGCAAAACAAGTCTCAAAATATCCCACCAGGACTAAAAATCACAACAAAGAGTTCAGATTAACACATGTTGCATGATTTATAAACACGAGGAAAAGAATAAACTAGGCTTAACATGATCTCGAAACACAAATTATTAATTGTTAGATAGAATTTTAATATGTGATAATACTATATCAACCTGGTGCATCTTCACTCCCTAAAATTTGTAATTGAATCACTATATATGATTATTTTATCCATGAGTATGAAACTATTCCTAGAAAGATGAGCCTTTAGAACTTTGAAGGAAAGGAACAGTCTTGTAAGTACTAGTGTAACCTAGGGGCACAAGTCGCGAAGAAACACAATGACAAAGGACAAGTAAGATTTTGATAAGAGTTGGAGGACCATTGATCATGATTTGGGACAGTGGGATGTTGTAATCAACTACAGATGGTCCAGCTCCGAAAGTTAAAGTAGGCAGCAGCCAACACCAAGTCACCAACCATTCATAACTTAATGTGTAGGGTTATAATATAGTTTTCAAAATAAAATGAAAGAAAGAGGCCAAAGTCATCTCCACATATTAGTATCAATAGTAATATTAGTTTTTTTTAGTTTTTATTAATAAGTAATATTTAATTTTTCTATATTTTTTAATTAATTAAATAATCTTATATCTTTCTTTTATTTCACTTTTTCTAATATTTCAAACTTGACCCTCCAATTAAATCTATCAAACTTTGCTTGTGTACTACATGTATTTCATTATTTTGTGGATAACTATGATGTTACTCAAACTTTTCAGGTTCTGTCTATGTTTCTACCAGAAAAAATCTTTAATTAATTATCAAATGTGGAATTAATATTTAAATGAATAAAAAACTTGACACTTGTGAAAGTATACAGAAGTTCATTAAAAACTCATTTTTAAAACTTGACACAAAAGTACAATATGTATGAAGTCCCCAATAAAAAAACCTCACAGTTAAACAATATTTCCACACATTTTTGCATAAGAATGATA
This sequence comes from Psophocarpus tetragonolobus, assembly GCA_037954015.1. Taxonomy (NCBI): domain Eukaryota; kingdom Viridiplantae; phylum Streptophyta; class Magnoliopsida; order Fabales; family Fabaceae; genus Psophocarpus; species Psophocarpus tetragonolobus. Next base: position 37,026,640 of record CM075695.1, read on the forward strand.
TATACAACCTCACCCTAACTAATTAAAAGAAACCATCGTGTATATATATATATATATATATATATATATATATATATATATATATATATAAACCCAATATCTTGGTTAGATATTTATTTAAATATCTAGATCAATACTAGTAATTTTCACTCAAAATTAAGTTTGATATGATATTTATAGATTGAGATAAAAATAATGCTTTATTAATAAACTATTTTAAAAAACTTTTTGAAATGAAAAAATTCTAAATTTACTTTATATTTTTATTATAAATAAAATAAATTCATTAAATATTTTATATTTATATTAATTATTTTTATTATAATATTTTTTATTAAAACCCACACAATGGATGAGATACTTGATATTTAACTGTAACCCCTTTTACCCAAAAATTAATAAAGCGAGCATTATATTTCATTATATTTGTTTTAACATATGCATTGAATATTGTAGTGTACTATGAGATAATGGTTTATGTTCTTTCAAAAAAATCATAAAGTGATTAGATACATTGAAGCAGTTTTAAAAAAATCGATACATTTTACCTATAGTTGTCACGGCTAAACAAAGAGAGAAACTACTTGATTAGAAATGACTTGCTGATACCAAATTTACTTTTAAAGTAAAATATTAACTTGATAAATGGTCATCAACGATAGCTGTTGTCCACCAGGGTGATATAGACATATACTGGGTTCTAAGATTCGAACTTTAATGCTGTACATAATTGTATTTCGAATTGATAAAAAAATACTATTCAACCATACTATTTGGCCTTGTAAAGGGACATACTATTTGGACTATACTCTTATTACTCAACAGTGTATATTTTTGACACTGAACCGATTCACTTTTATAGAATCCATGATAAACTTCTTTTTTTTTTTCGCTTTAAAAAATCCTTTCTAGGATCAAATAAAAAAATGTCGGGATGATGATTAAGCAGACAGAGGAAATTAAAAAGGAGACAAATTCAAGGTAAAGAACGTGATAAAGTTATAGTTCACGGATTGATAACAGTATAAAGTGGTAATTAAATCAATCACGAGATGTGTAAAACAATACATATTTTAAACAGTGACATATAGTACCATCTTTTTTGCGTTGGTCTATCATATATAAAAGGAAAAATTAGTAAACATGTTATGCATTTTGGTTTTTGAGATCGGGCTTCAAGTACCACTTTCCTTCCTTTTCCTTATATGTGCATGGGACTCGTGCGTTCATTGATGCTTCAAGAAAAAGATATATCAAAGAAATGGATTAAACCATTGCCGGATTACTTTAAAAAAAGTGTTTTGTATAGGAAGATTTTTTAAGTTTCTTAATATTTTTTAAATTATAAATGTTCGATTACCATTTAATAATATGGTTTTTAAAATATATATGCTAAAGAAACAACATTGTTAAGATTTTTTTTTTTAATTAAAACCACGAGCGGTGTCACGCGTAAGTAGTTTTAAATTGAATATATATAAAACCATGATCAGTCACTTTGCTTTGAAGTTTGCTCATTCAGTTTTTTCTTCTTTTATTAATTTGGTTAATTTTGTATTTATTTATACTGTTGTAATTAATAAGTTGACAACCATGAGTTTGTAGTTATTTGTGACGATACAATTATTTAATATCCTATCCATGCATTGTTGATTTCTTTACAGATAGATAATTACATAATTTTCACATCTTAATTAATATTTAGATTGTTAATTACTTTTGAATCCATTTATTGAAATTTTTAATTCACAACTTTCAAATTACAAAGATTTAACAAATGAATATCCCTTCTCTAAAAGGGAAGATAAATTTCTTAGAAATCATTAGTAATTTTTTTCGTAAGAATAACTAATTGTAAATATGTAGTTTTGTTAATTGATTGCGTTGTAATATATAGTTAGGTTACATCAGCTTCCAATACAAAAATAAATGGTTACAGAGATCTAACAATTTATTTGTTCAAGTAATTTTGTTAAGAATATTATATTCATTAATTAGTTAATATTTTTTAAGAAATTCATAATTTCATATCGAATTTGGATCTTTTTCTGTAACTTCTCTTTACCGCTCTCCTCAATGCTATTTCAATAGTTTTTAAATAAACACACAGCAAAAAAAATAAAAATTAATAATTTAAGATTTGATCCACCCCAACAGTTACACTAGTGCTGGAAAGGCTAGAGAAAGAAACTGCAAGAAAAGATCCAAATTCTTTTCTATCCACTTATGCTCTATTTCATCTATCTAAGACATTCTCTCTCTTTGACATGACAACAAATTAAGTATATTATTTTTTTAATTTCATCTTGCTACATACACAATATTAGGGAAATTATATATAGGGGTGTCAAAATGCATCATGTTCATCCATCTATTGCAGTTTTGGTGGGACGAGTAAGACATTCTCTCTCTTGACATGACAACAAATTAAGTATATTATTTTTTTAATTTCATCTTGCTACATACACAATATTAGGGAAATTATATATAGGGGTGGCAAAATGCATCATGTTCATCCATCTATTGCAGTTTTGGTGGGACGGATAGATATTTTGTCTTACTGACTTGCTTTTGTCTACCTCACTTAGCCTAGTAACCTGTTGAGTAGAGTAGAGTGAATTGGTCCAAAATCTTTTCTTGCCTGTCCAAGTTTTGGACTTTTTTGTAAAATAATCATAATTATAGAAAAAATTTAAATTTAATTTGCAAAATGTATAGACTTTGCTGACTAAATTCATGGGTTCATAAAAGTATTATTGTTGTTTATTTTTTATGGTAAATTAGGATACTTTATACTTTTAGTATTAAATTATTTAGTGTTTTAAATTATTATAAATCATCATGTAATTTTTATATGATGTATTATATTTTAATTGACTTAAACATTAAATTTTTTTAATTATTTTTAAAAGTATATATGTCTACAAGACCACAAACAAGTTCGTTAAGTTTGCAACTTTGTAAGTCGGATAAAAATTCTTTAAAAAAATTTATTTATTTTAACAAACCCAACTATTTAAAATGTGACTTTTGCAAAAAGGCTTAAACCAATTCATTTCATCACCACTACCACTACGTAAAATCATTCATTTTCTCCTCTTTAATGGGGACAAAATTCTATACTCATCCCATCTCTGTTTTGAATTGGTTACATTTTTGTCTACTAAAAAGAATTACTGTATCATAACAATATTTTTTTTATATTTTGTCTAATTTTAAATCTAAACTGATCTTAAATATCGAATAAACCTTAAAAGTTCCAATGATCCATAAGATAAACTCCATGCATAGTTAAAAGATTTCAAATCTCACAAAAAATTAAGTAAAGAATTTAAGAAATATAACTTTTAAAGTATAAAGAGTTTTACATTGTAATTCAATCACATATTGTTATTTATATGACTTTTAAAGTATTAATAGATAAAGTTAACAAACTTACCCCACCAATAAAGGATTGTGATTTAAGTTAGTATAAAATCTTTTAGACTAAGTTTGCACAAACTCTTAAATAAATAAAGGAAATTTAATAAACATATCTTCAGAAATAAATGCGAGATGATAGGATGGCATGGGTATTGCTATGGAGTTTAATTGGTATGCATTGACAATATAAAGAATTTTACACTAATATCTAATCATAATCTTTAATTTATGATGGAGATATGATTGAACATCAGTATAAAAGTCTGTTAGGAGTGTTCATTAGGTTGGGTGTTCACTACAGGTTAGGTGATGGGTTCAGGGAGTTGAATCTGAGACTCAATCCAACCTCGATATAATATTATATTATTATTTATTATTTTAAATTAAAAAATATTTTTAATTAATTAATTTATAACTCTTGGGACTTTTACACTGTGAGACACTAAAGCAGCATAGACGACTAGTTTATTAGTAATGGTAATAAAAGTTATAAAAATATTTTAATCTAGAAAATCTAATGACTGCATGATTATTATTGTTGACAATTTAATATGTTAATATTAATTTGTTTTAGTTTTTACGCATAATTTGTAATTATAATTTATTTTTATGTTACAATAATAATATGTTATATTTTTTTAAAATATAAAAAAATCTATAAACATTAAAAAAATATTATTTAAAATGGTGATCTAATTAACCTAATTTAACCCGTCAACACCCTATTTAATGTATACTAATTAAACTTATTGTTATATATACTTATCTATATTTTTATCCAATTTTGTAAAGTTAGATAATATTTTTATTCACATTTAATTAATTAAAGTAATTAAGTAATTTTTATCAGCAAATAAGATATTTGCATATATTAATAATAAAAAAAAAAACTTATCGTCATTCAATCACAATCAAGCTGGATGCATTAGTACAGTGTCAGGATATAATTTGTATCTTAATTGTAACTATACTTATTTTTTAACCAATTTGAAATAATGTTCCACATGTCCTGGTAAAATTTTAGGGTTTAGGGTAACATTTTACGTAACAAACTAATTATGATTTTATTATTTATTATTTTTACTTAAATTTGTTTAATTAAAAAATATTTATTTTAAAGACAAGTAACTACTTTAAAATTGTAAAAAAAAAAACTTTACATAATATTATAATATTTAAATTCAATAGAGATAGCTTTAGCTTTCTATATAATAAATAATAACAATTAAAAAATATTTTATTTTGTTATCGATTTTTATTTAAAATAATTTAAAAGATAAATTTATATTTTATTTTGTTTAAAAATTACTGTTCTTATTTAAAATCAATTAAAATATTAGTTAATATTTTTATTGTTTTATTTCACTTAAAAAAATAAAATAATATTTTCTTTTGAGTAGATAAATTAATATTTTAAAACTCATTCAGACAAGTTTTTATTTTTAATGTTTTTAAATTTGAATCACTACTACAATAATTTTTTTTCCTTTAATAATTGAATTTTACATACAAGATTAATATTTAAATGATTATACAGTTACTTTATAATACATATGCATGGTATGGAACTCAGTCTAGGTAATATCCATAAATTGAAGGATTCTTACCATTCCTACATATGTCAAAATAGCAGGCTAATATGAAGTGGAAATGCGTCACATACATATGAAGAACAATGAAATTTAACACATATTATTCGAAATCATATCGTTTATCTTAAATTTGTTTCATTCCTTACCTAGTCATTTATTAATAAATATCATATTATTAGATGAGTTATATAAAAAATAAAAAATTATAAAAAATGATTTATTAAATTAAATAATATTTTTTTATCAGTAAGAATAAAAAATGAAATATTGAACCCAAGATTTCCATCTATTTAGCTTACCAATGAGCGCAAGAATTGCTCTCCCTATGCTGGAAGATCAATTGATAATAGAAAGTTTTTTTCTTTTTTATAATTTTTATAATTGGTTATGTCAAACTGTAGCTTTGTGACGTGAATTGATAAATATTTTATTGTAATTGTATTATGAATTGGTTCTGTGAATTGGGTTGGTGGGATACTGTACATTTAATTTGTATAAGAAAATTGGTCTGTGTCAATAATTTTTTATTATTATACAAAAATGGTTTTTATATTAATTATGATAAAAGTTCATCTAAGAGGTCCACTTTCTATACATGTTTCAGATAATACTCACTTTCTGTATATATAAACTAACACATCCTTTGAAAATGATGTAAAAGTAGAAAACAGCTATCAAAATATTTTTTTTTTCACTAAGAACTGATTATATTTATACTGATATACAAAAATTAATTATATTAAATTAAGAAAATGACGTTTATTTATTTAATTGTGCCAGATACACTGAAAAGATATACTAGATATAGCATTATTATCGGTGTCACTTTGAGTTTGAGGCATCGTGATTCTTTAGTTTGCTATTAATTAATATCAATGTTCCATGACTATCATATTATAAATATTATCAAAGTGTCGAGTCCTCGTCATCTTTTCTTCCATTATCATTTGTTTTTAACCTTGGTTAGCTCACTTTCGGGTGAATAAATTAATTAAAGCATCATACGTATATTATAGAGAAATAAATCACGGGTGGCCCAAGCAATTTAGATTAAGTATCCGCATTTCTATATTGTGCCCCTAAATATGCAAACATTCTATCACGATATGGAATAAACTAAGAGGAAAAATATAATATTTTTCGAGTTTTATGTTATCATTTAATCATAATTTTTTAAATTTATCATCAATTAATATTTTATTAATAATAAATAAATTTACTTATTTTAAGAATAAGTTTCTTTATTCTAAATTTTATTTTTTTAAAATCTAATGATTAAGATTAGTTATTCATTACAATTGTTCTTACCGGAGTTTGACAAAACTTATACTTTCTTTGGTCTTGGGTTCTGCAACTCCAAAGAGATAGGTGGGTACCTACAAAAGAGACTTCAACGCCAAAATCGATTTTGGAGTGAGTGTGAGAGAGGTGTCAATAAAATGATTGAAGGTGAGATTTATCTATTCTTTTACACTCGTTTTTTTAAGAGTTTTGTCCCTAGTTATCTTTCTTACCGTTCTCCTTAAGATTTATCTCTAGTTACCTTTTATACCGTTGTCCTTAAGATTTGTCTTAGTTACCTTTTATATCATTCTCCTTGAGATTTGTTTCTAGTTACCTTTTATGTCATCCTTCTTAAAATTTGTCTCTAGTTACCTTTTTCAAAAAAGATGGACCTTTAGTTATTAGGCTTATGCCGAGGTGGGCGTTGGATGTCAAGATGTAGTGTTGAGGTGCGTTTAGAGTTATGGTCCTGACATGAGTTTAGGGTAAGGGATACATATGTCTCCCTAACGTTGAAGTCAACTGAAGAAGCTATGATAGTGTGTGTGCGCGTTCTGTCTTAATTATTATCTTGGGTGTGCAACGAGCATGTTAAGAATTCCTCATGTGGGCAGAAAGTGTCAAGATAGGCAAAAAGTGTCCTGTTAGACAAAAAGTACTGATATGAGCAAAAAGTGTCCTGTCAGATAAGAGCCCCAAATTGGCGATGAGTGTCTCGTCAAATAAGAGTGTCAAGTTGGCGATGAGTGTTTCATCAAACAAGAACACCAAATTGGTGATGAGTGTCTTATCAAACAAGAGCACTGAGTTAGCGATGAGTGTTTCGTCAAACAATAGTACCGAGTTGGTGATAAGTGTTTTGTCAGATAAGAGCACTGAGTTGGTGATGAGTGTCTTGTCAGACAAAAGCGCTAAGTTGGCGATGAGTATCTCGTTAAACAAGAGTGCCAAGTTAGTGATGAACGTCTCATAAGACAAAGAGCGTTAAGTTGACCATGAATGAAGCATCGAGTTGGCGATGAATGTCTCATCAGACAAAGAGCATCGAGTTGGCGATGAATGGATTGTCAGACAAAGAACGTCGAGTTGGCAAGTTGTCGAGCTCTGGAGAGGTGCCGAGTTGATGAGTTGTCGAGCTTTGAAGAGTTGTTGAACTCTAAGAAGGTGCTAAATTGACAAGTTACCGAGTTTCAGGGAGGTGTCGAGTTGATGAGTTACCAAACTTTAAGGAGGTGCTGAGTGACACATAATGTACTTACTAGAGGAAAAAATGGGTGAAATTCTCCGGGAACTCCACAAAATAGAGTGTTGTCAGGGTACCATGTATACTTACATGTTGTTGAAGTGTCTTTTTTTGAGTCTATAATTGTGATAACAGGAAAAATTAATCACCCTATAAATGGTAATAAGGAAATATAATACTTGGTTAAAGAGATAATTAGAAAAGATAATATTTAGATTTATATATGGTAATAAGGGCTAAGTAATATATATGGTTAATTGTGTCCTGGATATTATTAGTCACGCTTAATGTGACTCTTTTGTGATCCCAACACTAAGTTTGGGCTTTGCATGAGACGCATCTGACCTTATGGAATTGTGTCAAGCTATGAGAGTATTGAGTTTGTTTGTGTGTAATGGTTTGTTGTCTATTGTTTGCTAGCGAGTTGTTGTGTGGTCGTTCCGAGAGGTTTCGTCATTATACATGCCTCATTCTAGGCCTTTCAAGTCAAGTTGTTCCATTGGTGTTGTTCGTTTCCCTTCTTGGATGATTGATTCTGAAGACCATGAAGTTGGATTTTCATGGTGGATCGAGATGTGTCGATCCTGATTGTACCATATATTATTAGGAGCATAGGAAGCATAGGAATTTTTACGTCCTCACAAATGGTGACAAATGTTCTTAACAAGGTTTGGTAGAACTTGTACTCTCTCGGGTCTTGGGTTCTGGGGCTTCAAAGCGATAGGCGGGTACTTGCAAAAGCGACCTCGACACCCAAGATGTGATTTAACTATTATTTTATACTTGTTTTTATAAGAGTTTTATCCTTATTTATCTTTTTTATTGTTTTTTCTCGTATTTGTCTTAATTACTTTTTATATGGTCATAATGCCACCGAGATATAATATTAAAGTGCATTTAGAGTTACAATCCTAACATAAGTTCAAGGTAGAAATAATGGATAAGATGAACTTATTGCTAAAATAAGTGGATTTACAGCTGCCATCACCATTTGTTCATAAATCAATCCAACAAATTATAACTATCACCATCTGTTTCGTTTCCTTTCATTTACATCGATCCTTAATTAATTAGATACTATAGTAATGTGTGCATTGATATTATATATGCCTTATATATGCAAAAACATGAACAGGTTCAACATTAAGACAAATCGTTACCTCCGATTCCATTTTCTATTTGAACCATTTCAATACGTACACAGGCAGCATCTGCAATCGAGATTCTTTTGTGAACACCAGGCACTTCACCTTCTATATATTTTACCTTTGTCCCACATAGTCACAATATTCTATCTAAAATGTGCACTTCCCAATGGACCACAATATAATGAAAAATCTCGTGTGCTTCGCGTGTTTTATGCAACGCAATACCCTATATGCATGGTTGCTGAGTGTTTGTATTTGAAACGAAAACCCTATTAGAATGGCTAAAGCAGGTTTTGTCGGAATATGTATAGACGAGTCAGTTAACTTTTACGATAAATACTAAAAGTAAACAGTAAATTGTCAATTCCAGGACATTACATAACCTTCAAATCCTAAAATCAAATCAATTTAAATCACATCGGTGTAACTTATTGTGTGCATAATTTTATTCTTAGGTTTGTGTCCTAAAAGAAGAGTCCAAGGTTACGTTTCACTTAGTCCGTTCATTGTGCAATCAACATCCTAGCTACTAAGAAAATTGGAATTAGAAAAAAGAATACAACAAGAAGAAAAATGGGCCATGCAATTATTGAAGAAGAAATATAAGTATAACCATTTGATTTGATCTTGTTCATGTCGACATGGTTGACACCGTATAATGTGTGCCATGTAACGGACATGAATCGTCATCTTAATTCTAATGAATGTGGAGAAAAAAAAAATCAATTAAAGAAAGTTGCGTAATTAATTTGGTTTTGGTGAAAAGTCTTTATGAAGCTGTACATGCGAGTCCAACGTGTGTTCGATTCGTTTTAGTATGTGACAACAGAGTAAGATGATTTAAATGTGCACCATTAACAGAAAGTATTTCTTACCGAGGTATATATATATATATATATGGCAATTGAAATATAAATATGGTGTCTGATTATAATTCTTCTCCCCCTTTATATTAAGAATGTGGCCGAATCATTCAAATTTATCTGCTGGGCTATTCATGGAATGTTAAAATACAGAGATATTTACACTGCTTAAATGCAACCCCCTATATTATATATACTCATAAAATAATGGTATAATATATTCAATATTTTTCAGTTAAGACCTTTTCCTTCTTCCTAGATAGTGAATTTTTCTATCTTATACTGTTTCAATCTCTGCTTGCTCACCATCTTCCATAGAGAACAAAAATAAACCATACAAATTTTACAGAATAATTTGTTACATGCAATTGAATAAAAATAAAAAAGGTAGTGACCCGAGAATTCCAAAAATTTTTAAAGAACAGTTACTGTGAGGAATATAAACTTCATCGTTGTTGGTGCTGAAACATGTTGTAGAGCATGATGTAATAAATTTTCTCTCGGTAAAACTCAACCAAAAAAGAAGAGTAGCCTCATAGCCTCATAGCCTGTTAGACATACAACTCTGCACCGAGGAGAGTTCACAAACCAAAGTCAAGTTCGGCTCGTTTTAACACAGCAGTCACTTTACTGTAAAATTCAGGTTCATTTTCCTTTATATCATCCAATGTTCGGGATTCATGCTCATCCACCTGAGTACACAAAGAGCAACAATAACTTATAATATGCAATTATTTACTTGAATAGTTTGTAGTCCTTATTACAAAAAATAAAAAATAAATAAAATTGACGCTCCTAAGTTTTTGTCAAAACATATAATGTTTTTTACATCTATACAAACCACTTAATTACCTTCTTTTTTTTTTTTTTTGACAAAGCAAACCACCTAATTATTTAGAAAAACATTACTCTGACACTTCTTTTTAAATAACATACATCTCCTTAATATTATTAATAACTAATCAAATTATACCAATTGCAATTTTATATCAATATTATGTCCCGTTGCTGAATTTGATTAGTTATTAATAAAATTCCTATAAAGTGCAAAGTTATATATGACTAAGAGAAACCCTTCTATCGTGAAATTGAAATAATTGGAAACATACAATTGCAAAAGAGAACTGTCATCTATCATATTACAGGCAAAAGGCCAAAGCAAGAATTGATGCTGATAAGAAAAGGAAAGTAATATTATTCGGATGTTTCTTTTTAATGTTTTATGCATCTTGTGTCAGGATATGCCCTGTAGTGGTTTTTCTATTTAACAATGTACACAGATACCCGTAGACAGTTCCATACCATGAATGGGATTCTTAAAATAAACTAAAGCTTTTGCTCAACATGATGGAGTAACAAAATTACCTCTTTGAATTTCAAAAGAATCAAATTTGAAATAGATGCCGGTTTTGTGCTGTCCCACCTAAATAAAAAACAAATGTGCAGAACAGTTAAGTGCAAAATTCAAATGAAAGAGAAAGAGATTGTTGTGTTGACACATGCTAGTATATAAGTAATATCATTTTAGAAAAAACAGCACAAGCAAGAAGTCAAATTACATATATAAGAACAAATATTACACCAAAAAAGTAACTCCATCTGCAATAGAACTGTAGTTTCTAAAACTTATACTACTCATTTAAGCACAAATAATTTATATTATGAGAAAAGAAATATTTTGAAATGTACAATTTTACAAGGAATGTGAGGAAAACAGTAAATACCTCACTCAAGGAGGCATGCATGTTTTAAACTGAAGCAACAGATATAGATGCATTGGGAGGCACAAATTTACAGCTCAAAGAAAGAATAAACCAAATGAAGTAGCTTGAAAATGACAACTAGCTAGTCTGAAAATGAAGTCAAAACTCAAGCCACCCCATACCTTACAAGCATTAGTTCATTAACTGATCGCCATATTCCTCTCCCAAGATATTTCACAAGCTGATCTCTAGCACTTCTTCCATGCCATAATTCTTTAACAATATACATCACTTCTTGAACATCTACCTATATAACAGAATTACATGATTATAAATAAAATATTCAATAATCTCGGCATTTTTCATTTGTCATGTCAAATGACAACTAAATTTATCTCAACAATACAAAAAATAATCATATAAAATTCAATCTGAACTTTACAAAACAAGGCCACCTTGGAGCTTCTTTTGGCCATCCCTTTGTGTGGTCCACTCACCATACTTCATGTATTATGCAAGAGATAAGTTTATTAAGTCAATTGAATTTTTCCACGCTGCTTTATCACTCTAAATGCACTTTACCAGAGCAATATCCTGCTGATTTCATATATTTTCATGATTTCATGACTTTTCATACTTCACAGAGAAATATCCAGACGCAGGGATATGGCCATGGGTATTGAAAAAATGGTAGGATATGATCATATGTGCTTGTGTTAATTTCCAAAACATGAAAAGAAAAGTGAATTCAGAACAAGACCTCCTAGATTGAAGAACACAGTTTTTCTTTTTGTCGTTGCAAATATACAATAAAAGCAACATTGATAAAGTATTGAATAGTATGGGTATGGCATTGATATTGATAACGTATACATATCTAACCCAGATAGCTATTTTAAAATATTTGTGCTTCTTAATTCTCATAATTATAAACTCTTTTGTCAAATATTACTGCTAATTGTAGCAAATTATTGAATTTGAAATTTTAAGAGGTTTAAAATTGCAAAAAGCAGCATTAAATTAGAAGGGTTCGTTTGATTGTATAAATTAAGGGGTGATGTGCAATTCAATAAATAGAGGTACAATAATGCAATTGATTGTAATTTTTTTAAGAGGTCAAAATATCCACATGTACTGAACAAATTGTAATGAAAAAAAAAAATTAAATGGGGAAACTTAACCTGTACTTCCAAGGATGTTCCATACAATGACTCCTCATGCTCAATAAGGCGTTGATGAAGAGTATGGTAATGATCCATGTCAAAATTGACTATGGGTTCTGTTTGAACATGCACTCCTGCTAATTCCGTCACAACATAGGAGGCCATGAATTGTCCAAATATTGCAGGGATGGTGCCTAGCACAGGGATGATGCGGACCCTAAAACCTGGTACTATCTGGCAAGAATACCGAATCAGTCAGAACTAGCAAGCACCACTAAGTGTGTGTTTGGGATAGATTAAAATTTTAAATTATAGATTATTTTGATTAGAAAAACTGTTTTTTAAAACAATCAGTATGTTTGGAAAAATAGCTGAAAGCCTGAAATCTGAAAAAAAAACTCTTTTTTCTCTTCTGAAAAATAAGTTCTTTCTTATAATTTGAAGATTTGTAACTTATGATTATTTATCAATAATTTTTATTTTCTTTTTCAGCTGTTTTTATACTATTTTACTGTAAAAGCTATTTTTTTTACATTCAAATTAATTATCTATAATAACTTTTCAGCAAACTTATCGAAACAAAAATTGATTATGAATATGTTATTGTAACAATAATCGATTATATTTATATATATAATTCATCATTGAAATAACCTTATTTTTCCAACTATCTGAAACACACCCTAAATTGATAATGAATGAGCAATGGTTTCACAAAAAGGAAAGAAATGGTAGTCTTAATTAATATTTATGATAATTAAACTGATTATATTTTATAGGTAGATGACACGGTTTATTGTCGCAAGGTCCCACTGAGCATCTTAGTAAAAGCAAGTATACAAAGAATCCAGTGTGACAGGGAGAAACTGATGATGATAACTAAAAATAGAAAAGATCTCCATTAGCTATACTACTGATTATTGAATGATCACAAAATGAGTGATGATACAATTAGTGGTTGATTAAACACTCACTAATGAAAACAAAGAGTGTGAGCTCACCTGGTAATCTGAAGGGTTTTCCTCTTCTCCACTTGGACTCTTAAATGGAAGCAGCTTAGCTTTGGGTTTTTCTAAAGAAAACACAACTGGGATACCACCTTCAATACCATAATCTTTCCTCAAACGGTGTCTTACCTGCATTGCTAGGATTGCAGTATGAGTTATGTAGCTAATATTATTAACAAGAAATTGAGAACAAAGAAAATCATAGTTGAAAGATGGAAGTCAGTAAGCAAAAGAAAATCAACAGGAGCAAAGTTACTTAAATTTGAAAATAATGGAATTTAATTGACTTGAAAACAAATTAGCTGACCAAAATCAGGGTCCAAATTAAAGTGATTGAAAGTGTAATTGAGACTTTTTTCACCAACAATAATTTATTGAATAATGATCAATGCCAGAGATTGAACCTATAGATAAGTTTTTTATATAAAAGGAAGAAAAAAAATCCAGCAACATAAGATAAGTTGAACATGCATAAAAGTGATTAAAAATCGTATGCTTGAAATAACAGACAACAATGATCGCTATCCAGATAATGTAAGCCGTCTATTAAAGTAGATCATCAGGACAGATCAAGCTTTAATAACGTTTTGGAAATAGCTGCTCTTTAATCAGATGGTAAAAGGATATGGTTCCACACATATCATGTTTAAATCACAAAACCATTAAATGAAAACGAACAGTGTGTACAATTTCAGTAACTCAGAAGTCCAAGCATTAGCCATCCACAAGAATTAAAACATCATTTTAATATAAAAATAGTTTTAGTTAATTGAAATGACAGATGACAATATGAATATGGAGAATGAGATGTTGTCAAAGGAAAGAAATAAAACCAAAAGAGAAATATCATATAAAAAACTTTGCACTAATGTCAAATATCAAACTGCTAGTGTTCATAACATCACCAAGAGGGGCCCAAGAGCCAAGAATACAGTATTCTTTAAAGTAAACAAGATGCTACAAACTGGTCATTTAAAAAATATACTAGTCAATTTTGGTGCTCACAGGTGAACCTTTCTACAAGCATTTGCACTTAAGTTTGTAAATTGAAATTAGCACAAAGTGTGTAAAAACAATACATTAGTGTACTATTGGGAAAATTTGGACATTAGAATCATAGGAGTACATGTATGTACAGTAGGGAATGAGAATTAGTGTTAAACTGCAAATAACAATTAATATACACAATTTAAGTTCTAGAAAATGCAATAGAAAAGAGGCATAGAAAGGAACTTTACAGCTCTAGATAATGGATCATTAGTTGATTCTCTTAGGTCAGCAATGCGTATTCTTGTTGGATCAGCTCTGGCCCCAGCTCCAGTGGCAGATAGAACCTTCAAACCCCTACGTACACATGCAGCAAGAAGCGCCACCTATTACATATGGCAAACATGCATTGAAAGCTCAAGTTTATGACGACTATATATTTGAATATGAATGGAATGATTAGTTAATGGTAAGGAGCATAGGAGAGAAGCTTTTATGAAAGCTTTCAAGGCCAGCCAAGTCATATTGCATATGTAGTTATGTACCAATATAAACTATAAACTATCGAGAAGACCACATTCACATATGAATCCCAATATTTTTGCATTTTTACAACTTAGAAGCTAAAGAATTGATAGAAAGAAAAGTAAAATACTATGAATATAAAAGAACCATTAATGCCACAGATCCGAAAAACTCTCACAACAGGAGACTGAGGCATGTCTTATGTGATATGATAGAATGACAGCAATGCAGCATGAACTTCTAATAGAACAATATAGTTAACTGGGCAGTGATCTTTAGAGGATACCTTTGTATCAATGTTATCAATACAATCCAAAACAAAGTCAGGGTGTCCTGAGAGAATTTCTTCTTCGGTGGATGAATCATATAATAGAACTTTGGAATCTATTTGGCACTCTGGAAAGATAGATAAGAAATGCTCCTTAAGGCAATGAGCTTTTGGGATGCCAACATCTGCTCTTGTCGCAACAGCATGTCGGTTTAGGGATGAAAGAGAAACCTTCTCATTTAACAAATCAATAAGTACAGATACTGTATGGAAGGTGAAGGCCTATTAAAATTCTACAGATGTGCAAATATGACACACAGATATAATCACTACATGTTATTACTTTGTTTTACCAAATACAACTTAATAATAAAGGCTTGTAAAGATTTTTGCCTGAGCTTCTTGAGTCATGCACTACAGTAATTAACAATCAAGGCTTGTAAAGATTGACATTTAATGTGATTAGAAAACTATTAAAACACTATTCACGATAACTAAAAATCAAAGGAACCAATTAACAAACTTTTTTTTCTAATCAAGACTCCAGTTTCTTAAACTATAATAGTTGAAAATTTTGCATTTTTTTATCTTTCCAGTAATATATTCCAGCCTTATATCTATTGTGTTCCCATACAATTTATTATTTAAGGCATATAAAATACAATGTTTCCAGCCAAAATGAAGAAAAGAATCTCCAAATAACATTGAGACATCACATTTGCATTTCACAATGTAGACAACTAAAATTTTCCTGTTTGTTGGTGACAACAAAGTCTTCTACCATGGCAATTAAACATCAGAAAGAAGAGAATCAAGCAGAGAAAAAAACCTGGTCAAAGTCTACAAGAAGAAGCTGGCCAATCCCTGATCTCAAGAGCATAGAGGCAGCATGACTACCAACACCTCCAAGACCAATGACCACTACATATGATGCAGTCACTTTCTGCTGAGACTCAAAGCCAAAAAACTGAATGTTCCTAGTTACAACATTAATGTTCCACCCAAAAACAGTTTGATTAATATAATTCCAACAAAAGATAGATATATCAAGAAAGTTCCACCCATGCCATGTATACCCAATGTAGATAATGTCTTGAGTGAAAAAAAATGTAATAAGAGCAAATCTAAAAAATGCATTTAAGCATCGCAGAAGATGTGTTGGTAGTTACAAAAATACCCCCCTCCCCCCAATTCAAACCAACCAAAAAACAAAACCCCAATTTTTTTGGTTTCTCCTCTCAGCTCACTCACATGAAGCTATGAATAATGGGTCCTCAAAGCAAAAAAAGTCTTTTTTTTTTCTAAAAACTAGTGTAATAACATTTTATTGGCCATCCAAGATGGTGGAAGTCATGGAACAACTGCAAAGTGTGTACATGTATTGCTATGAAAGGAAAAGATCTTTCATGGCATGTCCAACCTAAATAAATTAAATGTCAAGATGAAACGGTAAAAATTAGCACCAACCCTAAAGGGTGACTATTTTGGTAATTGATGCATGAATGCTAAAACTGTCCTAGATGGATGAAAGAGCTCCTAGTCAAATTGAAAAAAGATTGCACATGATTAGAGCATGTTTTATCAATTTAAATCAACCATTAGTTATGTTCAGAATTCAGATTCAGAAATAACTTCAGATAAAATGCTATATTAATTGGCAACAACTTGCAGTACCTAGTCAACTGTTCTGAAACAATCTCATCTTTCAAAAGATCTTCATTAGCCACCCTATCATTTTTCTTTCCAGCAATAGTGCATCCCTCAACACCTGTATGAGAGACATTACAACACTTAAGGGCACACACAGAACAAGTCTTATTATTAATTTCATGATGTAAAAGAAGGATTTAGGCAGATTGGACCATTAGTAATGTATCAAACTTATTTATAATTGACGACACATTTATGCTCTGTTTGGATTAGAGGTGAAATCTGATGAAAAAAAAATAAGGAGGAAAGAAATGGAAAGGATAGAAGTAAAAGAAAAATATGTTTTCAGGTGAATAAAAATAAAAAGGAAATGAATGAGAGAAAAAAATTCTTCACTTGTTTATGTGAGTGGAAGTGTAGGTAGAAATATATAAATAAATTGTATAAGAAAAAATTTTTGTACTAATAAAAAAAATAAAGTTTAACAAAAAATAACATTTTTACCATATTTTTTTATTAATATAAAATTATTTTTATTTTTTATGTTATAAAAAATTATTTAATTCTTCAAAAAATGCAAAACAAATTAACAAAATAACTTCTTTTTTTCCTATTTTTACTTTCAAACAAACAAAAAAGCTTTGGTATATACATTATATCTCCTCATCTCTCCATGTCCTTCTTCTCTATTTAAACTCAAACAAACATAGAGAGCTGATGAATACTTGCAACTTCAGCTCACCAATATTGATGACTAATGAGTATGTTAGTGAATGCACAATTTTATAAACAAAGATCTTCATTAGTCAAAGATGAGAGGAATCATTCAGAAGCAGGAACACATAGAGTCATAACAAAAGAAATTGATACAAGTTCATTACAGATATTCACTCCACAGTTAAATTCCATATTCCTAGGCCACTCACCGTTGAAATCAGTTGTAACATTCTTACTGGGTTGCGATATACCTCTTCTGCAAACATCAAAACAAGCATTCAGTGCCATCCAAAGTAAAATAAAAACTTCAAAGGCCTAAACAAAAAACAAAAATCCGCCTAAAATGAAAATATCCCTATGCTCAGTGCCAAGAAAGTTGAACAACTTGATCCTACCAACCCATCACGTTCTATGAGACTCAAATAAGCCAAAGATTCAATTTTCAAGCAATAAACGTTGTTTCAGCACCAGCCCTTCTTTGGGCGGTTCCAATGAGCAAAATATCAGTTCAGTGTGATTGTATATATGCTTGGGACAAAACAAAAAAAGCAAACTTCTGTTACAAGAGAAGAAGAAGAAGTTACATACTTTTGAGATTGAAGAAGCCGAAGAAGAAAGAAGGTGGAGACAGAACCCAAAAGAGCCCCTCCTCCCACCAAGGCCAAATATTTGCCTTTCTCCATTTTGTTTCTTTGCCAAAAACCTCCAACACAACAGTTTTTTAAGGTTTATAATTTTGAGTTATATTAACTGGATCGGGTCGGGTTAGCTTAAACGGTTCCAATTCGGATCTAGTCTCTTTTTACGAGGTAAGTGAGACTAGACACAATTTAAAAAACAATAGGACAAAATTAAGGGTTTAACAATTTTGTGGGTGTATTGAGGGTTATGCTCTGTTGCTTTTTTCAATCGTTTTACCTTACGCACATTCTTCTTCATAGTTCATACGAACGGTTACATGGATTCTTCGGTCAAGAAAAAGCCATTGTCTCGTGCTAGCTTGAGTCCCCAGAGGAAAGAAAAGTGCATAGTGTTTCCTCTTGTAAGGTTAAGCACTTCCTCACGCATCTCTCTCTCTCACTTCAATTCTCCTTTTCTATTCACAACTTTGCTTATGGAAGTGTTTATTTGTTACCTCTTACTGCTCCAGTTGCAAATACACGTTTTTTACTTTTTTTCCGTTTTTGTTCTTCGTATTAGAATGACACTATAGTCCTTAAACACCTTTTGCATTTGCATTTAGTGATGCCCATTTGTGGATTTGGTTAGTTTTCTGGTAATGTGTGTGTTGACTTGTGTTTGAGTCTGCAACGGTGTGTACATTTGATTATAGCTACTCATCAGCCTGTTAAGACACACCTCAACACATAAAAATATGCTTTCTAAATATGTGTTTCATTTTATCTACTATGGCCTGCCTGGGTATACTTTGTAAGCACTTATGGAAGGAAATAAGAAGGTAAGTGCATAAGTTGATATTAACTTATGTCTGCAGCTCAATTCATTTCACCTTCTTATTTTCTTCAGTAAGTGTTCATGGAGAAGTTTACTGTTTATCAAATGCTCATCTTAGACGTGATTTTTACTGTTCCTGTCTGCGTGTACTTGCAGGTATAATGAATTTCGGCAGCCTGTTTGCCAGGTTTGTAATGTGGTTATGTTGGAATCAATAGGTGCACACCTAGCTTCTCCTGAGCATGAGGAGGTAATGATATTTACAATCTTGTTTGGGTTATGCTTGCATATTTAAAACATCTCTCACTTGTATTCTCAAAACACTGATGTTTAGATAGTCTTATCATGGTTTTTTTTCCTTTGTGTTTGTTTCGTGACCTCCCTCCTCTCCCCCCAAAGTGAGGTTACCTTATGGAATTATTTTTTTTTGGGCAGTTAATGGGAAAACTGAAAGCTAATGGTACTGGATCAACTGAGCATAACAATACAAAGCCATTTACTGGTACCAACTCTCCCAAGTCTAATCCAGAACAACCTCAAGCCACAGAATGCCAACCACCTGCATGTTCTCCAGATGTGCCTAAACATCAGTCAACACCAACTCTTCCAAGAGATTTTTGTGATGACAGTGGTAAAATAAGGACAAGATCTGGTATGAATTTGTTTTAGAAAATGAAGCTGTATGTGTTTGTACTCTTGTACATTAAATCATAGAGTTTCAGGTTCATACCACAGGCAATCATAGTTATGTTTGTTCATTCATACGTATTTTATGTGAAGAGATGCATAATATCTAGCTTGTTCATCTACAGAATTACTGGGATAATTCCTTTTTTTTTTGGAACTTCCCCTTCTTTTGTAATTTAACTGATAGGGAATTTTCTGAAGACTGGAGTCTCTTGTTGGGGGTTTCATTGGCAATGTTCATTAGATTTCTTATTCAGACATAAGGAGTTGGTCTCTTCACCCTTCTGTTGTGTTTTCTTGCAAATTCTTTTTCCAATTTTTAACTTATTTGTTATCTAGAAATTCTTTCCACCTTCGAATCCCCTTCTATAAATCCAATGTTCTCTCTTTGCCATAACTTTTATTTGAGGTAATTAACTGTTTTAAAACAGTGCTACTCTTTCATCGTGATCTTGGTGTCAATGTCATGGCTTAAATACAAAGAGTCCAATAAACCTTTTGTGAAGTTTCTTGCACTACCTAATGCCTCCTTCAGCAAGGCTGATATATATTCAGATCCACTAAGTGAAGCTTTAGGTGTTTACAGGAACCAAAGAATTCAATAACTTTTCCTAATTCTACCTAAATAATATTTTTTTATGGCTTTTTTCATAATATCCAAATGCTGAAACTTTCTCCCTTTGCCTTGTTCAATATAATTCTTGCATTTCATTTCAACATTTCTATAATATATTTAACCAAAAGTCATTTTCTTTTTAGTTTCAAAAGTAACCGATATGATGGATCCTCCTAAAGCACAAGAACAAAAAGAATCCAATAATGACTCTACGGGGATGAAATCCAAAGTTTCACTTTCCACAGATGAAGCTTTGATGTCTTCAAAACGTGGAAGACCACGAAAAACAAAGGTAAATCCCATTTGAATTCTGAGTTATGGAAACTCACTTCTTTGTCTTCTGCTGAATTTCTTCTTCCTCACAGCCTACGAAGTTTGTAATCAACCAGCGATCCAATCCCCCATCAACACCCCGAAGATCTAAGAGAATAAAGCATGTGGCAGATAAAACTGCCAACAATGTGCCTGAGGTATCTTCATCCGATGAATTAATGAAGGTAAAATTAATTACATTACTGAAGGTAAAATTACTCAGATCACTACTTCTCAGGTACGTCTTCTTCTTAATCACTTTAACATTCCTTTCAATCATTACAGGGGCGTACACACACTGCAGAAAATTCACAAGTAGATGGCAAAGAAATCTCTTCAGATATGGACACCTTAGTAATCTACAAAAGAAAAAGATTACCTCGAAAGAGGTCATCTGGTCAAACAAGCAAGTCCCCAAAGAAAACTGCTCGTACAGGACCTCCAACTGCTGCTATTTCAAGCTCTACTGCTGCATCATCCCCTCATCAAGATCCTCCTGCAGCTACTACAGCCAATGGTGATGCTCCTCTTATTGAAAATACAAATACTGACGAGCCAGTATTGACTAGAAGCCATGTCGAAGAGGCCGAGAAGGTGAACACGGCTCTGGCCAATGCTCAAGAACAGGTTGCTTCCAGCAAGGGTCAAGAATCTCCAGATCAAGTTGACCCAAAGGCTGAGGAAATCTCTACTGGAAACACCCCACTCGATTTAGAAGCCATTAACAAAATGATCGAAGATGACCCTTTGGGTGCTATTGAAAATATCCTGACAGGGAAGGTTTCCATTTCCTCTATGACTCCACAATCTACCACTCAGTCAGAACCACAAAAAATTCAAAGCTCCCAATCAGATGTTCTGTCAAAAGAGCTAAAAGACTTAATGCAGACCTTTAGCTTAGGTGATTTTGTTACAGACTATGAACAAATGTCAAAAGTCTTACTTATTCTTGAAGAATTGCAGAAGAATGAGGAGCTTCTTTCTCTTGCTCAGCAAACATTCATAAAGGCCTTCAGACTCTTCTTCAACAGTGCTGTTACTCACCGCAAAGAATGTGATACTGTTGGAATTAAGAAAGTCGAGTTGAACCGAGCTAAAGAAGATATTCTTCACAAACTGCGAGAAGTTAAAAATACACAAGAGCAAATCACAACGTCCATTTCAAATGCCAACAACAGGGTCAATGAAATATCTTCTTGTATTGAACAACTTGAAGAACAGTTATCAAAACTGAAGGAAGAGAGGGAGACCTGTCAGTTGGCTATTCAGGAAGGCGAGAAACAAAGGGAGACATTAAAGAATGATAGCATCTTATGGGCTCATCAGGCTAAAGACCTGGTTTTTGATCTTGTACAGATTGAGGCCAAAGAAAAAACCCTTGGACAGCAACTTGATGCAGACAAAGATGCATATGACCAATTTAAAGCATCCTTTCCTTTCTAATTTAGGTTGATCAATTAATAGTTGTAATTACACTATGTTTAATTCATCCATGATTAGTTTATGTTCCTTAAAGTATTTACCATTTTAGGATTTGGTCTTGGTTAAGTGTAGAATTATAACCTTTTATTAGAAAATTAATGGATGAAAATTTACCAATTTCATAAGAGTTTAATACTATGCATTGATAGTTTAAAGTATTAATTAATAAAGTTAAAAAATTAATTTTATATAAAATTATGAAAATTTTGTGATTGAATGTTAGTATAATTTTTTTTACACAGATAATATATAAGTTTTTTTTTTCTCATTTTATAATGGTTTTGCTAGTATTCTATCTAATTGTAATAATATATAACAGTATTTTTACACAGTCATGTGAATCATGTTTTATATTTATAAACTAAGAAGCACAAACAAACATCTCAATTGTTTGAAATTCTCTCTTATGTAAATACATCTAATTAGGAGTCTAATTAAAAAGTTATTATTTTTTTATTAGAGATTTAAACTTACATTTATATACAATTTAGATATTTAAATTGACATTTCAATATAGATAGATACACATTGATATTGTTAAAAAAAATAATATATGACCTATCTTTTAAGATGGTTATTATAGAAAATTGGTTTAAATTAATAAATATACTACTACTTTAGTTAATTTATTATGTTACTTATATTTTATTTTATTAGATTTTCATTATTTATACATATATAAGTTGTGTTTCTATATTATATATATTTTAAACATTAATCGTGTCAATATCTCGTGTCTATACCTATGCTCATGCTACTTAGTTTATAAATATAAAGATATTTACATGGTTTAAAGTAAATTTTTTTTTCTATTTTATCTTAATTATGTTGCTGATTCATTCAGTTATTTTATCATTTTATTATAGCAACGTTATTACTGTATACTTGATATATTTATAAACAAGTTTTTAAAATGCTAGCCACATATATATGACATTACTCACACCGGCTACATTAAATTTAAATAATCTATTCACTAGATTAATTAGATGCCTCTTAAAAAAACTTGATGAAATTTTTATTAACAGAAGAAAATGGGTTTTTCTTAGATTATTTAATCCAAATGTATAATCGTATTAATGTTAATTTATTAGTCAATGTTAATATCATTGATGATCGCTACAAAAAAATTTAACATAACTAAATTGTAAAATTTAAAAAATAGAGGACTAAATTTGAGAAAACAATAAATAATAAAAGATTAAATTTATAAATTTTAAAAAATATAGACCAAGATTATAATTTAAATTTTATTAAGTAAGGTTTCGTCGAAGGTGTTTTTGGTCTTTAGATTTTTAATTTATAAAAACAAAATTAGTTTTGATTTTAAGATTTTAAATTTATAAAAACAATTTTTTTTGCATTTTTAATTTAAAAACATTGTTTTTTAATTCGACCCCATTGAAAAGTTTTTCTTTGTAACTATGGGAGACCAATGATTCAGTGATCATGGCATAACTCAAGGTTAATAGTTGATAGTGATTGATAATTAGAAACTAATTATTCAATGACTTACCAATAAAGACCACCAATGATTTATTACAGTGACAACAATGAAAGATAGTGTTGATAGGATACGAGATAATCAACGAGTTTGAGAAAAAATAAAAACAAAAATTTGAAAATCATTTTTTAAATTAAATAGAAATTATTTTAAAATTAAATAAAATAATAAATTACAATCATTTTATTCAAATATATTTCTATTTTAAAAATATATTTTAAAACAAAAACACAAAACTAATAAACGTTAGTGCGATGATTTTTTAATTATTCAATAATAGAGTTGCTTTGTGTAAATGCCTTGAAAAACATTTCAAAGTTGAATCAAATTAGCTCTAAATATTAATATATCGTTTTATTTTTTTCTAAGAGATATTTACTTCTTTGGGTTTTTGTATTGTCAAATTCTTATATTTGTTATCTCCAATGTGATATAAATATTTGTCATAGGTTAAAATTTATGCCATTGAAGATGAAAAAAGACAAATTTTGGTAAGAAATAACAAATATAATTACGGTTTAAAAGATAATTTATGGTTATATTGGATAAAGTATTTAAATTAACTTTTTAATTAATAGTATATATAAATTTGTCTAGCTTCTATAATTATTGTAACAGAGGTCACTATAAAATTCACTTGTCATTCGCTCTTAAACAATATGTTTTGTTGCCACATGTTAGCAAGCAATTAATTTTTTCTCTTTCTATTTGTCTTTTTTAATTTAATTTTTTACTGTCTTCTCAGTTATTTTTTTGTTTAATTGGTTAACTCATCTAATAGAACAAGAGTCTCTACTACAAGAGGAAAAATTTCCAAAATTGATGAAAAAATGGAAGTTCAAGCAAGTAAGTTACAGAAGAGAAAAGGATAGAGACACATGTTAAGGGTGAAGTAGTCAAACAGGAATGCTCGGAAGAATCTCATAATAAGAACTCATCGAAATGGAATCACCCAAATTGAGAGTCTAGACATAAAATTCCACAATAATCTTCTAAGTAGCCTTTAACTCAAGCCAAGTTGAGACTCAAAAACTGCCTGAAATGTTGCAGAAAAAAATTTGATCTGGCCACGAAAGACTCCACTACCGCATACGATATTAATATTTATTTTTTATTTTATTTTTTATTACCATTTTAATAAATAGTTATTTAGTAAAATACAAATTAATTATCATCCACATTAAATTTATAATTATTTTTCTGAAATGAAAAGATTAATTACTATATTTTTCATATAATTTAAATATTAGATAAAATTAAATTATCTAGCTTAATTTTATTTCTTATAACCATTTTAAAAAAAATTAAAAAACATAATTATTTATTCCTTCTACATGGTCCTAATTTTTTCTCTCTCAATTGATTTCACCTATCTTTTGCTATAAACTACTGTCATAATAATACATTTTTCCGAATCCACTATTTATATTTGCACAATTTTTACTCTAAGCTATCAATATTTTTTATTGATACAAACTATTAATTTTTATCGACTAACTTTTCGTAAAACATTATTTAAAATATAGAGCTATATAACACATGTCCCTTTACCAGTTTATTTTATTAGTTGAAAGTATTTTCTACCTTATAAGTTATAACACTAGTCTTCTTTTTTTTTTTTTTCTTGTAAGATCTTCAAATAGCATTTTTTTAATAGCCAAATAGATTTATGGCATGAGAAAAGTTGTTGGGCTTAACAAAGCCGAATATATTTTAAAACACTAACTTCTAACTTTTTATATTTATTTAATTTATATTCTTAAAATATTTATTAAGTTTTTTATATGTTTTAAATAAGATAAAATTTTATTATATATTTTTTCTTTCCCTCAATTTTACATTTTAAAACTATTTTAGCATATAATTTAAAATTAATAATACAACACAAAATATAAAAAGAGTAAATTACATTATCTTTTCCAGTTATGTAATAAAATATACACTTTAGTCCATTTAGTTTAATTAATACCATTAAAGGAAATTACTTCTCTGTCTTCTGAAATGTACAACTTTTTATTTTGGTGAATTATGAAATATACAACTATTATAGTGTCCTCCTTATTTATATTTAAATATAGGATATGTTATATATATTTTTCTTGAAAGATACAAACATTACGCTATCCTTCCCTCTTAATTTGAAATATAAATTTTATTACTTAATTTAATATTTTTTAAAAAAATATTCATTAACAGTTTTAATTAAAATATTTTTATTTTTTGAATTATATTTTACTCACTCAATAAATATTTTTAAAATATAATTATTGAATAAATAATTAATGATATCTTTTTAATATAAAAAAATATATTCAGAATTTTGTATATTCAAAGTCATAGAAAAATAAGAGGTTGTACGTTTAATATATATACATAGAAATATTGTATTTATTAATATAATAAATATAACTTGCATTTAATTTTATGAGTATTAATTGTATATTAATAAATACAAGAAACATACCAAAATATTAAATATTTATAAAAAATAACATGTTAATAAAATCAATTAAAATATTATCTTAATAATAATATAATATTTTTAAGTTATCTATTTTAAATTTTATTTCTAAAAAAATATTTGAAAATAAATATTCTTAAATATATAGTTAAATTTATCATAATTCATAATATTTTTAAATGATTATAAATACAAAATTAAAAGAAAAATTGTTAGAAAATACAACAACAAAGTGTAATATCTATGCAATTGTTAAGGGAGAAAAGAATGTATCTTATGTATCTCCTATGGAGTGGAGTAGGGGTGGGTAGAAATTTATAACCCGACCCAACTTAACAAATCTATTAAAAAAAATTTATATTCAGTTTCGAGTAAGTTGGCGGGTTAAAATAGGTTGATATATAGTTTTGAATGGGTTGTAACGGATGAGTGTAGTTTGATTTTTACAACCCACCAATACCCAATCCAAACCGTTTATTTTATATATTTATATATTATATATATTATTTTATTTTATAATTAATAATAATTTTCTTGATTTTTATCTCCTTAAATAATTAATATAATTCATACTAGTTATACTCATAGAAAATAATTTTCTCTGATACCAAGAAAGAGAAAGAAAGGTAGAAAGAAACTGATACCAAGAAAGAAAGGTAGAAAGAAAGAGAAAATAAAGAAAAAGAAGATGAGAAAGAAGGTGAAGAGGAAGATGAGGAAAACTTAAAGAAAAAAATTCATATTAACAGATCAACATTATACGATACTGAATCTGGTAGAGCCGGTTAGACATCTTCGTATAATATTGAAAAATCAAGTTTATAAGCTACTGAATCTGGCAGAGCCGGTTAGACATCTGCTTATAAACTCGATGAAAAGTAAATTTAATTAATATATGATAAGCCTTTAAATGATCATCACATCTTTAAATATTTATTGCTTTAGGCATCCGAAAATACCTTAAGAGTAACTACTCCATGCTTAAAATATTAAACGCATAAAAATTAAAAGAAAATACTTACAAAAGGGGGAAAGAGAGGGGAGGGGTTGCAGAAACTTCTGATTTTATTGCACAAAATAATTTTTTACAAGAGGAAAGAGAGAGGAGAAGTGTAGAGAGAAGGAGGAGAGGATTTTGGGGTAGAGAGAGAAGTGTTTTCGGACCTGCTTAGCATAAGAGACTTGTGGTCTTTTTATACACAAAGTTTGTAACCAGAAACCGGCTGAGAAGGTAACCGAATGACTGGTGACCTACTGTGTAGGTTCCTCCATGACTGGCAACCTGTTTTGTAGGTAAATTTTACCCTTCAGTCTATTACTTCGATAAAGAAGTAAAATTACTTTGTCACAGGTAAAATTTTTAGCTTCCTCTTCTTACTCGAGCAAGTGTAGGCAATTATCGTATTTCTTCTTCCATTTGTTCTGGAAGACTCTGATCTTCAGTGTCATCATAGTCAGATGGGAAGGATGACAGTCCGGGAGTGTTCTAACCATAACAGTCAGTTTCTTCATATATTTCTTTGTATAACCTTTCCTTTTCGAAATGCTTGACAAGAGAAAGGTTAGCTTCGATTGGAAATGGGTGAAATTTATTACCCATCATCTTTTTCCAGTACAATTTTGTATTCGACGTTTCTTTTAACAGAGTAGGTGAACTATGAATCTCAGGATTTATCTCATTAAATAATTTTATGACATGAGTAGGTGAACTATCATGAGTGTGAATACTTCTAGGAGAAGTAGTAATTTGTAGAGCTACCTGCTGCATGTGTTCCGCCTGAATATCATTTATGACGGAGTTTAATGTTGGGGACAGGGCCGAAAACCTGTCTGTAGGAGGTATCACCAAAGAATAGAGACATCCTGCTTCCAATAATAACATGGGAGTTATCAAAACATCCCTGTATAAGTGTGCTTTGAAAGAACTCAAATTTATCTGAGCTCTTCTTATTATGAACTTTAACTGGCATGTACAGTCTTTGTCCACAGTTTTACAATATTCAGAAGATCCAAAACAAGGATTTCTGTTATTGAAGTATGTTTGTACTTTTACGAATAAACCATCGTATGTTGTTGTTTCAGAATGGACTTCAAACAGAAAATCCAGGATTATCCTGAATTTACCCAGAAGGATGTTGGGATTTATTTGTTGTGAGATACTGCAAGCAGTAGTAGCATATGTTTGTGTTTGAGCACGAGGCTCTAATTGTATGGCAGTCTTTATTTTTTCTTCATCAATTGTTTCCAATCGAACTGCCATTTCGGCTTCTTCCATTGAGTAGAAACCTTTGTATGTAGACCAAAACTGATCTTGTTTAGCCTCATTAAGGTCTCTGAAAGATGTATAAACACCCTTGTTTTTTCCTATTATCAAAGCAAAATGTGTGAAACCTTTCCCAGAAGGAGAGGCCGGAGAAGTCAAAGTTACTCCTTTATTGTCATGACAACAAAAATTGTATAATGCACTTATAATGCTTTGTTTCACCTTTGTGACTTGGTGTTCGTTTTGTGTAGTGTATTTTGGAATATTCCAAATATTGTCAATTAAAACATTTAATTTAACATTTGTATTGTCTCTTCCAGGGTACTGGAAAATATTTGTAAGGATTGGCAACTCTTGTTTGCCATATTTTGTAAATTGGTCCGCCTGAAAAGGAGACTTTACTTGTTTGGTGCCACTGACTCCCTTCTTTGTATTCTCCATCATATGGATGTTTGTTTGGGTGACCTAACAGGTCTTTGTGGAAGTTCAAATCTCTACTTGATGTACCTGGAAAGTATATCAGCACAAGTATTATCAGAACCTTTTATATGTTCAAAATAAATAATTTTTCCTGAAAAATTTATATAATCTTTAAAAAACAGTCATCTTTTATGTGGCTTTTTGTCATTATTAATTTGATTTTTATCATAAGAAACTATGGCTTCACAATCTGTCCTGATTGTTATTTCTTTTTTATGTATAAAAAATAATTTGAATGCATCCATTGCGTGTATGATAGCATTTACTTCATAATCTGTGCTAGTTTTGTAAATTTTTTGTTTTGTAGTATATTTGCCAGAGGCATATCTGCAAATTTGTTCTTCTACCTTGGGTATGTGTTTATTTTTCTTTCGTTTAAGGATGGCTCCCCATCCAAGTTTACATCCATCACATTCAATTATTAAGTAATCTGAATCTAATGGCAATTGTAAAATTGGTAGATTTGTTACCATTTGTTTTATTTTTTGTACTAATTTTATATCTTCAGAGTTAAATTTTCTTTCTCCTTTTAATGAAGTTTTATTATATAAAAGAGATGTGTATTTTCCTAGATTAGGAATAACGCTTCTTGCATAATTTAAAAGTCCTAAAAAGGATTTAAGTGTTTTAATTTCTTCCATTTTATATGGAAAATCTTGTATTTTCTTAGAAATATGATGTTGGAGTTTTATAGTTTCATTACCTATTTCTGTTCCAAGAAATTCAATGAAATTTTTACTAATTTCCATTTTTTATTTTCAAACTATTAATCCGTAATGTTCCAATTTATATAAAACTTGTTTTAGATGGTGAAAATGGTCATCTTTTGTTTTAGAAAATACTAATATGTCATCAATATAGACACATGTAAAGGTTTTATCATTTTTAAAAATATTATTTATTTTTCGCTGAAAACAGCAGGAGCATTTTTAAGACCGAATGACATAACATTCCATTCAAATAAACCTTCAGAACAAGAGAAGGTTGTCCATTTTATTGATTCTGGATCCATTTTAACTTGATGAAATCCACTTTTTAAGTCGAATTTAGAAAACCATTTGACATCTTGAATTCGGTTTATTAAAACATCTTTAGATGGAATTGAATAACCATCTTCTACTGTGTTGTCGTTTAGTCTTTTATAATTGTAAACCATTCTTGATTTACCTCGTTTTTGTTCAGAAGATTTGTTGACTATAAAAGTCAGACTTCTGTGTGGACTAACACTAGGTGATATTACCTTTAGTTTTATTAAATTTTGTATATGATTTTGACATTCTTCTTGTTCCCAATTATTAAATTGAATGTCTTTTGTTTTAATGATTAAGTCTGGATTAATAATTTCTAATTTGCAAGTTACGGGATCTCTGTCCCAAAATTTTGTAGAATCTTCTCCTATTATGTTTGTTTTATTCAACCTATCAAGAATTTGTTGAATATTTTCGAATTTAATGGATTTTGAAATTTTTATTGAGGAAAAAGGCTCAACTATATTGTCTAGTATATTATATAAAGAAGAATAATCCTCTTTTGTTTCGTCTAATATGTATGGGAGTTCCGTAGTACAGTCGCATGTACCTGGAAATGTTGAATTTTTACAATTACAATTATTAGTGATAATATCTTGTTTTAATGAATCACCACTAACTATTGATGTCATCTGTGTTTTATCACTTATCATAACATAATCTTTGTTTATTGTAACTGACCTATTTTGACCTAAAATAAAATCTAGGCCATTATCATATTTTGTTTTGAGGGAACTAAATTTTCTACCCTCATTGTTTTTATGAAAATTTAATGACAAAAAAAATCACAATTTGTGCTAAACTGAAGAATAACATTGTTAACTTCTTCATCATTTATCATAATTTCACCAGAAATTGGTCTGGTTTTTTGGATGTGTTTACTTTTAACTATGTTTTGATGTGGAGTTATAGTTTTACATATAACTGTTTCTGAGCATCCTGTATCTAATAATGCTTGTATAGTTTTTTATGTCGATGGTTTGTTATTTATTTTTGGAAAATTTAGTTTAACTAATACCTTTAAAGTTATTAATTGTTGTTTGTTACAAACTAATGGGATACATTCCATTGTTCCCATCATGTTATTTTGTTCGACTGAGTAACTGGACTCTGAGAGATCTATTTTAGTTTTCCCTTTTATTAGTTTTTTCTAAAAGAATTACCTTTTCTTCTAGATGATTTATGCGAGTTTCTAATACTGAAATTCTAGTATTAGTTAAATCTTTGTTATACAATTTATTCATATTTTCTTTCTTTTCGAAAGAGGTTATTTCTTGTTCCTGTATATTTAAATGTTTTTCTAGACATTTAATACAAAAAGTTTTATAACAGAGTGGGCAATGTACCCTTTTTTATATGTGAAAATACCTTTCACAGTATGTGCAAGGAATTGATTCTGTCACTGAATAAAACTGTATTTTGTGAGGACAAAGATTTGTATCTGTAGTTTTCATTAGACAATATCCTAGATCATCTAATATTTTTCTCATTTCATTATATTTTTCCCCTATTGGGAAATTATTGTCTTCGTTGGGATATAAATGACTATATTCATTATTTGTAAATTCATTTATTAAATCATAATTTTTGTAAACATTTTCTGGATTTATTTCATCTGTGTATTCTGTTATACTAATAACAGATAATATTTCAGAGTCAGTAGAAACCTCTTCATCAATGGGAAGAAGATTCATATGACATGATTTTATTAGAGTCGCTTCTTTTGTGTAAAAATTAGCGATATTTGGACAATTTATCTAAAAATGTCCTGGTTGACTACAAACAAAATATTTTAATGTTTTTTTGTAGGTTTTGTTATCTCTTAATTTCCTAACATGTCTATTAGGATTTAAAGTGGGTTTTTTGGCATTATAAGCCCTTATTGTATATATTTTTCTTGGAGTTCTTGACCCTAAGAATTTTTGTGTATTATTATATCTTTGTTTATTTCTAGATATATTTTTTCTGTTTTTAAATTTATTTTGTGCATATTGTTGGGGTGTGTATATTTGTTTATATATCCCAGCATCAGAATGCTTAAGCTGTTTTTGTATAGCTATATGGGAACAAGTGTCTTCCATTATTTTCATAATGTGTTGTATTCGTATAGAGAGGTTATTCAGCATGGGAGTAACCTCATCATTTTCTTCATTTTCTTGAAGTTTTCTAACTTCATTGTATTCAAGGGGAAAATTATCCCATGGTTCCCAGTTAGGATCATTTAGAAACCTATCCCAGGGTTCTAAGTTTAAAGGGTCTTTTCTAGACATGGCTATGTTAGCTTGGTTGTCTAGAGTTCCTTGCCTAAACATGGCTATATTTGCTTGATGATGATTCCATTCTTCTTCAGTCATATCATCATCTTCCTTGCCTAGAGGATGTACTATCCCTTCTGTTTTGTTCTAAATCCATAAGTGGAGTATTTCTATAATCTGTGAAGTTTAAACTAAGGCCTCTAGATCTATTGTGTATAATAGCAGAATTTGGATTTGTGATTGGATTTCATTCATCCCTTTGTAGATGAGTTTGCCAAAGATGACCCTCATTTCTTCGTGTGAATGCCTGAGCTGGCAAAAATTGTGTACCAATAGAGCTTATTGCTTCCTCTAATAGTCTAGTGTTTATTCTATACATGGAAGAAATATAATTACTTATTCTTCCTATGAAAGTAATGTTTAGGTGTAGGTTATCTCCTATCCAATTTGTTCCAAAACCTATAGTTTGTACTTCTAGACTCATGTGATTGACTAAGTCTGTAAAAGTGAGTGTAAAGTTTGGAGCAAGATATATTAATGATATGGGTTGATTTAAGTCAACCTCTAAGATTCCAATAATACTTTGGGAATTATTGTTTTGAAATCTTGTATCATGGAGAACTATCAAAGCCCTCGCACCAATCATATGTCTACATTTAACTAATTGTAGAAATATTAATTATTTAACATTCATATTTTTTAATTGAATATTTTTCGGTGTAAAACACTTTTTAAGATTATGACATAAGTTTTTTTTTTTATAAACCAAATTTTATTTGAAAGTTTATAATTTTTGCAAAAAAAAAATTATGATAAATCAAAGTCTAAACCGCGCAAACACGTCCAGCCCGACTTTTAACCCGCTCAACCAAAAAACCGTCAACCCACAAGAGTAAACAGTCAGAAAAGAGTGAAAAATTTAAAAGGATGGGTTCGTTTGGGTTGAGCAAAATGGGTCAAACCCAACCGACCCAACCCATTGCTCACCCATAGAGTGCAGTGAAGTGAGAGTGTGTTACAAATTCTTTAAATTCAAAATACCTTTTTTTTAAAAAAAAAATCTATTTAAATTCATCTATATACATGCCAAACGTGAGGTTTTTATAAATACGATAAGTATTTTTTCTACAAGATATTGTGTCATTAAAAGAATTCACTTTTCAACCATAATCAATTAATTGTATTAATAATTATTTCAAATTCAATAATTAAAAATAAAAATATAAAATATAGTTTTTTTATGTGATTCTTAAATATAAGAATCAAAGAATCGCCATTACAAGAGGACACCAGTCTCCATGGTAAAAGAATGTTGACTCTTTAGTAGATGTACCAAACCATGTAGTATTTGCAATAAGAACAAAATGAACTTGGCTGACATATGACTTTTACTTATTTAACAAATGGTATAAGTTTTTAACTAATAAGTATTAAAAACAAGAAACAAAATTATAAACTTGTAAAAGAAAAGGTTTTAACACAGATGGAGAACTTGTTGAGATTTAACTTTACTTAATCGTCACTCATACATGTATGAACATCTAATTATATTTATTACTCATGTCTTCATCATTCATAAAAAGATCCTAATAATAAGTTAACAATAACAAATGGATAGATTTTGCTCTTTCTTATAATTTAAATTCATTGGATGATTCAAATAATTTTCCAAACACATCTAAACAACAAGATTAACAAATAAAAGATATAAACATTAAAGCAAAGATGCGAGAAGAACACAAATATTGAATAGTAAATTTAGAGTAAAAATTAGATAATACACATGAGTTAGATTTAGTTATATCAACCTCAACCCTAAGACAAAGCTTAGCTAGCTTATTCACAGAAGAGAGGAGCATCCTAAATTATGAAAATGGAAGAAGGAGAGAAGTTTACGAGCATTGAAAGGTGAAGTTTTGTGCTTTCAAGTAAAAAGTAGCTAAGTTAGTAACACAGTTTGAGTTTATAGTGAAGGTCAACCTAGGTTAGATCTCTATAAAATACACTATTTGGGAAGTATGATTAAATTTCGAGTCAAGTGAAAACAGATATAATTAATAATTGCGTACTCCCTAAAATTTTATGTAATTGCATATGTAATTCTTGTTTTATTAATTATTACTTTTATACTTGTGAAGGATGTTAGTGTAAAATTTGAGAGAAATACTAATTAATGTAATATTTTTAAACATGTTAGTGTAATGTTTTTAAATTTAAAAAAATATTAGTGTATAAAAATTTTAAAAAGATAAAATTATGTGTAATTTGATAAAAGTTGAAAACGTGTTGTTGTAAACTTGTAATTTTCTGTAAACATTTTATAAAACTTATTACAAGTTAGAAATTTAAATATTCTTCACTTTTCTATTGGGACCATATAATTAATAAGAGTGTTGATAGACTTATACCTATTTACTTTATACAGAGACTCATATCTCTTATTTTTATCTATTTCTCTTATCCTACCTCTATATATATATATATATATATAATTCTCTTTTTTCTTTTTTTTTCACTAAGTTTAAAATAGCATATAGGTTAACATGTATCATTTTTCCATTAATAATGTGTGTTGTGTAAACATAATAATAAATTAACTTGAGTTGTTTCTTTTTATATTCATACATATAAAAATGAACCCATTGTTAAGTTATTATCGGCCCGTACTTAGAATGGCTTCTTCCATTTAAGAGATATTTAAAGAAAAAGACAACAAATTTTCTTTTTTAACGAAAGTGGAGGTAGCAATAATTTGAATATGAACAAGAAAATGGTAGAATGAGAAGAAACAAGTATAAAGTATAATAAGGAGCAGTTGATGAAAATGAACATAGGAAACCCTTGACTTCGTTAACTGCAGGTACTTACTTTGGCGGTAGGCGAGTAGCAAGACTTGGACCAACCACATCTTCCTCTCTACCACAAACAATGCCATGCCTTAGCCAAAACCCTTTTTTAACTTTCTTCTTCTGCATCGAGTTGCTACCAGCTGTGACAAGTTTCTTGTGGTTGTGGTTATTATGAGAAGAAGAAGAAGAAGAAGAAGAAGACGACTCTACAAGACAATTGAGTTGCCTTGAAATGCTTTGCACTTCATATTCATCAAGAAGGGAGAGTTTTCGGGCATGAACATGGGACCCTTCACGTGCTTCCTTCCCCATTCTCACTGCTTCTAACTTGTAACGAGAAGGCCTTGCCTCACGCCGACTTATTATAGCATCAAATTCAGTTAAAGTTTTGCCCTTAGAGCCAGAGTTGTGTTGGTACCATGCCCATGCAGCTGCTTTCACAAAGGCTAAGTCATTTGTGTTGTTATTGTCTTTTTCAGGTTTTCGTCTGTGCACTACAAGGGTCCGAAAGGAGAGCTTGGAGGCCATGAGAATGTGTGGGAAAATGAACTTCCACGCAATGCAATAGGGAAAAGTAAGTAGGGTAGTTGGTTTGTTTAATTCAATATTGTTCTCTGTCATGTGTCAAGGAAGGTATATGTGACTTTCTTCCACTGCTGCCTGCTGTTGTCTGGATCATGTAATTTCGACGCGCGTGTATTGGGCCCACTCATGGGCCCTACTATGAAAATCTCTTCTTTTGTTTCTTTCTTCATGCTAGCCAACTTATATTTTGTTCTCAGTGAGGATCAATTTTATTATTCTTCTTATAGTTTTACAAAACCAGACATTTTCACATAAAATAGTGGCTACTTCTAGTTATACCTTTACGAGGGACACCAACCACTGAAACCCAGATGCATGCAATCAACCGGTGGCGGTGTCGTGAATGTTAATATGTATGAAAGTAATTTCAAAAGCTAACTAGGATTCAATATTCATCTAGAGGTTTGCGTATGATAACTTTTTCTTAAAATTATTATTTTAAAATAACTGCTTCAATTATATTTTCTCAGTAAAATAAGAAAATAATAAACTCTTTAACTTATGTTATAATTTTTTTATTAGAACTAGTAAAAATACAGACGCGACGGCACTTCTTTATTTGTATTTCTATTTATTATTGTACATAAATATATATTAATAATGTTTAAAAAAATTTGATTTATGATAAAGTAAAACATATGAAAATGTGCATTTATTATTATGAGAGAGGTCATAAAATGTTTATAAGAGTAAAACAATGATAAAATGTGCACACCAAATGCCATATTCTCACTATATATTATAATATATATATATATATATATATATATATATATATATATTATAGATCATCATATTATATATTATAGTTTTATATAAAGGTTTTAAAGTAATTTTATTATTAAGGTTATAAGGTTAATCTAGTGGTAAAGTTGATATTTAGGGAGTTAGAGATTATGGGTTTAAATCCTCCCTTTGATAAAGTAGTTAATTTTTTAATTTTTAAATAGATATAAGGGTAGAATAGGTATTAATAAAAGTGCAAATGAAAACACAGGCATTGCTATGTCTGTGTATTCACATTTCTATTTTAATATGTTATAACAATTTTAAAGTATTAATTTAATACCTTTCGTAAATTTTTATATTTTGAATATAAATTATTATGTGACATGTTTTGAAATATATTTTTTTAATTTTATATTTTTGTTTATGATAACATGATAAAAATATGTCAGATCATTAATGGATCTGTCAAATATGGAATGAATATGAAAAAAAAATGAAAGAAGATAGAGTTTGAATAGAACTCAAAATATTGTCACACATGTGTATTTGCATGTTTATTAAGAATATTTATTATGAAATGTATACATATATCAATCATGTTTAAGGACAATTGATATATGATAAGATAGAAATTGTAAAAATGTGCATATATTAATAGGAGAAATTATATTTGTAAAAGTGGAAACAGTCATAAATGTTTAAAAAGTAAAACAGTCATAAAATGTGAATACCAAAAGGTCATATTCTTATTATATAATATATAGTATATAATATAATATCATATATTATAAATTATAGATATAGTTGGACAATTATATATGTTGGATATCAATATTTTAAAGTATTTTTTTTCTTAAAGTTATAAGGTTGGTTTAGTAGTAAAGTTTACGTTTGATGAGTAAGAGGTTGTGACTTTTAAATTTCTCCTATCACAAAATAAATTATTTTTAATTTTAAAATAAATATAAAGGTAGAATAAGTATTTTAAAAAGTGAATGCTAAAAGAGGTATTCTCTTTATTAGTAGTATAGATTATAGAATTATAGATTATAGATATAGATTATAAGTGTATACAATTTTTTAATATGTATGTTTTCCTTATATTTGAATTGTTTCGAAACTTTATCAAATATAATAATTTTTATACTTTTTATAAGGCTGCGGTTGAAAAATAGTAATTAGTATATATTATCTAAAAGTTTAAAATAATGAACTAAAAATGTTTTTAAAATAATAGATAAAATATTTTTAGGTTCCTGTAAAAATTTTAAACATTAAATATGCCCTCTAAAAAAATTTTATATTTATTTGACATTTTTAATTTTAAAATACATTAATTTTGGTCTTCTCACATGTTTTAGATAATACTCTTTAGAGAGATAAAAAATAATTTAGATAGTATTTGGAGGACAAAAGGACCAAAATAATACAAAATATTTTAGAGGATGCATTTAATATATTGATAATTTTTTAGGAACCAAAAACATATTTTACCTAAATAAAAATAAAAGTTTATTCAAAGTGAAAAATAGAAAAAATAGAGATATTACGTTTTCTATTTTTTTTATTTATCTACATCTAAAGTAAACTTTTATATATATATATATATATATATATATATATATATATATATATGTATATATGTATATATATGTATGTTTATTCGTTTATTTGTATAAAAAAATTTAATCCATGATTAATTTAAAACTAATGCATTATTTATTTAAAAATAATGCATCATTAATTTAAAAAACTACAATTGCTTAATTAAATATTATGTTCATTTGGGATGATTTTTTGTTTCTAGTTTAATTTTTTTTAAAACATTATTGTTTTGTTTTTTATATTTAAAACATTATTGTTTTGTTTCCTATATTTAAAACATTATTTTTAAATCTTAACCCCACTAAAATATTTTCTTCTAAGAAATTGAAAATCGATGATAAAAGGTTACAGTCGATGTCAGGGATAGAGGTTGGAGGTGACAATTAGTGACATGTAGTTGAAAGTGGCGACCGATGAATGTTGATCGGAGGTGGTGGTCAGTGACTACTAATCGGAGGTGACAACCATTGACCGCCAATTGAACGCAGTGGTCAATAATGGTGGCAAGTGATGAAGTTGAATAGAAGTAGAAACAGAAATAAAAAAAACAAATTTTATTATTTTTTAAATTGGATGAAAATTATTTCAAAAAACTAGTCCTATTCAGGGTGATTTTTGGTTTTTAGTTTTGAAATTTATAAAAACAAAAAACTAGTTTTGATTTTAAGTTTTCAAATACTTAAAAACGCCATTTTTTTTTTGTTTCCAAATTTAAAACATTGTTTTCAAATCTTAATAATAACAGGATATTGCCTCCCTAGAGATAAAAAATCGATAGTGGTGGTTGGTGACCATTAGTTAAAGATGACAACTACTTATCGAAGGTGACAATGTTAGAGGTAGCAACCAGTGACTGCCAATTAGAGATAGCGGCTAGTGACCGTGAGTCGAAGGTAGTAGTTAGTGACCAAAAGTCACAAGTGATGATCGATAATTATCCGATGGCCATTGATTAGAGATTATGGTTGATGATTGACAGTGGAGGTGGTTGCCAACTACCAGTGGTTGGAACTTGTGGTTGAAGACCGTGGCTCAGAGGTGGCAATCAATGATCGTCGGTTAGAGATGCCAACAAGTGACAATTGATGATTATCAGTCAGAGGTGGTGGTGATTGGTGACAAGTATGTCAAGTAATGAATTTGAATAAAAATATAAACAAATATTTGAAAACAAAATTTTATTTTTTTTTAATTGGGTGAAAATTGTTTCAAAAATAACTAAAAAAACAAATCAAACTATTTTTGTCGAACATGTTTTTGTTTTCAAAATACATTTTAAAATCAAATATCAGAACCATTTTTACTGAACACCTTTCTATTTTTAAAATACATTTCAACACTAAAAACTAAAATACATACACGCACACACTAAAAATTGTAATTACTAAAATAAAAATTAATCTATTTCACACACTACAAATTGTAATACTTAATTAATCAAAATTTTAATATTTTCAATTTTTTTATGACTTATAATTAAAATTTATAAAATTAATACATGATTGATTTAACAAATACATAAATTACATTATCAAGGATTTTAGATAGTTAATTGAACATGTATGAGTTGTTATAATTTTCTTACATGTGATTGATTAAAAAAAATACTTATATACTAGTCTAATTTCTATATTTACCTTTAATTCATTTAAAAGTAATTGCGCAATCCGAAAAGCATTTGTTTCTTAGGATTTTCTTTTCCTACTCATCCATATTTTTCAAAACAACTACCACCTTAAAAAAATTCAAAATCCCAAAAATACTCTTATTCCTTTTAATCTAATTTACTTTTCACTCGTTCTCTCATCTGTTTCAGTGTCACACATCTTACTCTCACTTTCATCTCCTTGTGTCACAACTCTCTTCCTTTCTCTTCTATGAAGAATGGTTTTTGTAGAAGAGTTGCACACTTCTACATAATAGACTTTTCATAAAAGGAAATTTTTTTTTCTTCTACAAAAAAACCTCTTATGTAGAGGAAAGAATGTGTTCTATGAAACATATTATCCCTAGAACACATTCCTTCTTCTACGGAAGAGTCTATTTGGTAGGACTTTTTTTTTTCTTATTAGATGAAAATTTTGTTTAAAGTGTATTTTTTATGATATCTAATTCTAAATTGATAAATATTAGATTTAGATTTTACTTATAAGTTGAATTTTTTCAAACCAATGGTTGAGAATTTTTTAAATTTCAGAGATGCTTAAGACTCACAGAACAGTTTCTGATTTTGCTAATTAAAAAATGTATAATTGTAAATTCCTAAATTAAAAAATAAAATATTGTTAAATTAAAAAATTTTAAGTTAAAAACTTAATTTTAGAAGTAAATTTTATACTTACAGATCAATTAATCCGTGAGTATAAAATTTAACACTACGAAACAAGTGATCCGTAATGTTTAAATATTATGGATTAACTAAAAATATATACTATGGATTAACTAAAAACTGAGTGTATAATTGTATTTTTATAACCAAGTAAGTATTTGAGGAAAGTTGGTACGTGGCAAAAGAAATCCCTCCATTTTTCCAACATCTGCGGCCCACTGATTTGAAGAGTCTCTAATAAGGCAGTGAATTAGGAATTCTTGTCCGTACTAAACAAAGGGATCTTTCTTCTTTTTATAACTTATTAATTAAAGACAAATTTTTAATATCATATTATTATTTTAGAACTTCAGTAAACAAAATGATGTTTCAAATACTTTGTTAATGCTTCCCTCATTTCCTTTCCTCGTTAACTATACTTCATATGTTTATCAAAGAGTAAATATTAGGGATAAAAAGAAAAAAAATGTATAAACAACCGAAATAATAGTTGATTGATTAAAAGAGAGGAGGAAATATAAAAAATTCTCAATAATATTTTTTGAGTTATAAAAAAATAGATATAATATAAGTAAAAGGGCATAGATATAAATGTTAACATGCAGAATATTAAATAAGGAGACAATTAATGATTGGTGATTTAGAATGGTTATTATATGGAATTGCATGCAGAATCTTTGTTGATTTAAGATGGTTATAGTGCAAGTGCACGCCTCTTGAGTCTTGATGGTTAAAACATATATAGATACACTCTTTCCAACCCCAACACTTTGATACACAGTGCTCAACATTAAGGTAAGTACACAATGTCGTCCAGAAATAGCATGACCATCATCGTCTTCTGCATTCTTATTTTGGTCTCAATGACAGCGTTAACGTTGGCAGACACCCAAGTGACATGTCCATCTCTAAAGGAAGAAAAACCAAACCATCCTCGTCATCTTCTTCAGTCTGTTAACAATCCACAAACAAAGGAAGGACATCTCGACGCTAAGTTCCATCTCATACGTCGCATTTTATACAAAATCTTTTTTGCCTTTGGAGTTGTTTGTGTGGGGCTCACTATTCTCCTTGGATGCTTTTGTTTGTTCCGTCGTATTCGCTCCCGCAAATCACAAACACCCGCTTAATACTTACTCTCATCACATCTCCTATTACACTTTTTTATCATTATATTATTTTCAATTTTTTTCTTCTTCTTATGCTCGCTCTCTACTTTTGTTCCCACTCAATTACGTAGCACCAATAATTATTATTCAGAACATTTAATCTCTGTTATTACTACGTTATAAAATACTATTTCCTTTTAAACATTAAATCTCTCTTCTTTCAACATATTGTCTCAATTATTATAAATGTTAATTATATGAAAAAAAGCTATCAGAACTTTTTCAAAATTTTCTTTCCTTCAACAGAGAATATTGTGAAATGGCAAACAATGTATGGATTGGTTTTCTTTCAGTGATTTTAATAATTTATATTTGTCTTTATTTCAATCCATACATTATTCTTTACATTTTATTTTAATCTCATGCATTTTATTCTAACAATAAACACGTACATTAAGGGGATGAAATAACAATTATTCTTCACTTGGTTGCAAGTACCACCAACAATTCAACAAACTACGCCTAACAACTGGCGAACTAGTCAGAACAAGAGTATACCAAAACAGAAAAACAAATTGACCTGCTTACATAGAAATTGTCATAACAATTAATATTTTTGACGTTGCTTATGGTTTCCAAAGAATGGTTGTTTCTGCAATCATGGAAGTGACCACATAAGGGTCCATGTTAGATGCAGGCCTCCTATCCTCAAAATAACCCTTTCCTGCCTTCTCAGTCTCTTTCCCTACCCTAATTGAAGCACCACGGTTAGCAACACCCTGCATGCACATTGCACAACACAATCAATAACACTATAAACTAAACTACTAGTCAAAAGTGCTAATTCCCAACCATAAAATCCTTAATAATATTTTTCTGTTGCTTACCCATATGAAGGTGTTAATATCAGCTGTCTCATGTTGTCCTGTCAAACGATGTTCATTTCCTTCTCCATAAGCAGCTATGTGCTCCTTGTGCCTCTTTTCCAACTTGGCAATTGCTTTTTTTATCACTTCATAGCCACCATCGTTTCTCATTGACTTTGTACTGAAACATTATATATCATCCACTTGTCAAGCATCAAAGCAAAGTAACATTATATTAATTACGAACTAACGTATTTTTTAAAGTGACCACAATTACCTGAAATTCGTGTGAGCACCGGCACAGTTCCAATCACCCTGATTTGTAAGGAGTCAACCAAAATGACTTGAGTCAATATCATTACACCAAATTCAATAATATAAATAAGAAGAGTATCCAGTGACAATAATACATAAATGTTCTAGATTATTTTACTTAAATTTAATTTTAACCATATGTTAATCAAATGTATAGCCTCAATTTTTGCATTCCAATCAAGAACAAAAGTCAGTAGAAAAAGAAAAATTGAAATGGCATGAGTACGGGATTATCCACCTTAATTGGTTGGGGATCAAAGGAAAGCACCACCCCCGCAATCTCGGTGATCTTCTGTTAACAAACAGAAATATTAGCTGCAGTATTTACAAAAGAAAGAATTTGATGGTGAGGCTGACAGTGAGAATATTATGTGCTAGAAACCTCCAAAATGTAGCGAGCAACCCACAAGTCATCACTCGCAGAGATTCCAACCGATGGACCAACTTGGAATTCCCACTACACATCATGAAGTGTGGATTGAAATAAAAGGAGTTAGAATAACATAAAAATATATTAGAGGAATAAAAATGTGAAGACAAGTGTTCCAGCCACTGTCGAGCTCTAGGCTTTAAAATGGAACTAAATATAAACTCACCTACATTGTGTAAGCAATACAATAAAGAACCTAGTGTATACTGTATAGAACTCATTATTGGCTGAAACAGTAAAGTTAAAGAAGTATACTGTGTGGAAATTATATTCCAATTTACCTGACCAGGCATCACTTCTGCATTAATTCCAGTAATGTTAATCCCGGCATAAAGACAGGCTTTGAAATGAGAGTCAACAATATCACGTCCGAAAGCCTTATCAGCACCAATACCACAATAGTATGGTCCCTGTTGAGCAAAGGATAAAATAGAAGAGTAATAAGTTTAAATTGGTTCAAAAAGTTAGAAAGCTTTCTTGAAAAAAAAAAAGTATCGACAATAAAAAATATACATCATTAATTAAACAACGCAATAGTTTGTTAGTGAACTGAATTATTTAATGAATGACATTTGAAACAAATTAAATACAATGGTGATTTACATTAGACACCAAATCTTCCATTTTGAAGATTGAAGAAAACGAAATTTCACCTGGGGCCCTGGAAAACCACCAATAGGCCATCCAAGAGGCCATTGAACATGTTTCTGCAACAAAGTGTATTCCTGCTCAATGCCATACCTATTTGGAGATTATACAGTAAGTAACTTTTAGTTAAGGAAAAAGGAGAAAATCATAGCAATTCTTCGTTAGAAACTGCAAGGAAGCAACAATA
Source organism: Psophocarpus tetragonolobus (assembly GCA_037954015.1). Classification (NCBI taxonomy): domain Eukaryota; kingdom Viridiplantae; phylum Streptophyta; class Magnoliopsida; order Fabales; family Fabaceae; genus Psophocarpus; species Psophocarpus tetragonolobus. The sequence continues at coordinate 37,070,408 of CM075695.1, forward strand.
GATACCAGGGTTCTTCAGCAACAACATCAGGATGACTCAATATCTTTGCAGCCTTGTGTCTCTTGTTGGTAGGAATAGGATCCCCAGCAGCAGTGTAAGCATCACACATAACCTGTAACCAATGAAACTATAAGACATGTGAAGTTTACACTATGGAAATAGGTTTAACTTGAAAAAGGTACATTGATCACATATAGAATAGCAGACTGGAAGAAAAATACCAAGATAGTTTTACCCCTCCTGAATGGATCCTTGAAAATTGCTTGTGGACTGTCACACAACATTAAAACGAAAAGTTTGGAAAAGAACCAATTCTAAATAAGATGGTCCAAATTTATCAGAAAATGAAATAAGATTGAAAAGTGTGTGTACTAAGAAGATATGATCACACAGATTAGAAAAAGACGCTTATAGAACTGAAAAAATAAATGATGCTTACTATAAGATCACTTCACTATCTTGTCCAGGAGCTTGACCTGTGCTAGAACCATCATAGTTCCACTTGGGAAGCTTGGAAGGGTCATTAACGGGTCCTGAGAGAGTCTAAACCCAAATTCATTTTATATTTGCATCAGTTACCAGCCAAATAAAAAATTTGAAATTAAAACGTACTTTCCTAAGCTGGATCAGGTACTGAAATGAAAAAACTTCTTCAAACCGTAGAGATTTTTTAATAAAATGCTATTTTCATCTTTTACTTTGGTTAAAAAAGAAGTAAATTACCCTTGCTTTACTCCTCATGTCCATACCAGATCCCCCGATCCTATCATAATGAAAATAAAAGGAGGTAAAGTTGATTAAGTGCGGGGAAAGCAATTGAAGGGGAGAAAAAAAGGTTATGAAATAAACATGCAGTTGAATTATATGAGAATCAGGACCAGGAGTTAATGGTAACGTGGGGTCAATGCATTACTGTTTGTGGGAAGCAATGTTTTGAATTACAGTCACCATTTCGTCCTTCGTTGATATTGAGAAACTTGCAAGCAAATGCAGTCAATACAGCCACAATGCGGTGGTGTTACACCATAGATGGTTTAAAGCATATGAAAAATAACTAGTATATTTTCAAACATTTCAGAAACAAAATAAATCTCATTCATAATAGCATTTCTTCTCGATCATGGCCATAGCATAGAACTAACTTGCGTTCTAGTAGATGAAACATTGTTAGATTTATGGTCAAACATGACACATAAAAATAAAACCATAACAATATTATCCAAATACATTCACTGAGGAAACAAAGATAATTAAATGTAATAAGGAATATAACACAATAGCATATCACGACAGACACTTTAACTTTCACGTAAATTAAAGGGGGGGAACTGGGGAAACAGAGCGATACAGAAACTAGTACAAAGCATCGTGTCGATAAAGTAGAAATTGAATAAAAGGAATTCATATCCATTAAGAGAATCATTCCAGAAAATGTACATCCATGCACTTAGGAACATACAGAGACATGCAATATTGCAATGCTTGTTTATATGTGCGGGGGAAACAGAGGATGTGAGTGTGTGGTGAAAAAAGAAGAGACACTAACCATATATACTCGGCGATCACTTTCTCGGTGGTGTCGGAGAGGTTAAGGTTGATTAGATCGGACAGTAACGACATCTTCAACGAATCAAAACTTTTAGCAGAGACTCTTCAGAGGAAGAATTTCTCTTTCTGTTCCTGCCTTCGTTCCACTAAATGCAATACCAGTTTGTGTGAAATTTATAGTGCGATCTCTGAAAAAATAGGACACATATCGCTATGCGGACTTTGCTAGGGAGCGATTTTTCTATAGCAGGAATCGTGCATCACTTTTGAGAAATGTTTACACATGTTTATTCCTAAGCAAGGAAAAAAATTTATGTTTAAACTTTTTCATAGATATAAAATATATTATTTTTCAAAGTAAAGATAATTTTAGACAAATAACTTCATTAGATAATCATTTTATTTTATCATTTAAAATTTTTAATTTTCTTAATTATGCTTGAATACAATTCATGTCTTAAAAAAATTATCGGTCATTCTTATAGAAACTTGATTTCATTAGTCTAATTTATAAGCTATTAGTGTATGTCAACATTACTGCCACATAAGCTATTAGTCTATGTCAACATTACTGCCATATTATGGTTTAAAAAATCAAAACCAGACAAGCAAGTAATCTCTCGTGTAACCCCGTTGAGTATTAGGATTGGTAAAAGCTAGTTTTTCAAAAAATCGAACTGAATTAAATTGTTTAAAATAATTCAATTTACTTAAAAAAGTAAATTATTTTAAAGATTAGTTTGAAATTGAATTATTTTTATAAAATTAATTCAAAACTAGTTCGAAATAATTTTAGATTGAATTAGTATTGAACTGGTTTTTTTTTTTTATCAATTCTTTTTTCACATTGTTGTAAACATGACCACAATAATGTGTGTAATTAGAGAAAGTATTTTTATAATAAATATGTTTCCCACATCATTGTGAAAAATGAGAAGAAAAGTTTTTTTTTTATAAATCAAAAAACTAAACTATTTTTAAAATTCATTCGGTTTATTAGTTTTAAAATCAGCTTTATCAATTTTTATAAACTAATTTAACTCAAAAATTGTTTTGATTCAATATAAAAATCTCCATTGAGGATATTAAACATGGGGCAAGACTAGCAAACAAGTTTTATCCAAGCAATAATTAATCACAAAACCCGAACACAAATACATATATAGCTACCACAATGATGATCAACTTCCTCCACACCTTTCAAAATCTGGAAATGAGAACTTTTGTAACTTTTGCAGTGGTTAATGAACTGCTACCAGCCAGCTCAATGCAGCAGTGTGGTGAGATAAGGTTGGCGTTTTGGAGAAAGTTTTTAGAGAAAAGAAGGGGTATAACTTATAACTTTGGTTCAGATTTGAAATTTTCAGGGAGAGAGGGGGTTTGTGCATGTGTTGGGAATTATAAAGGAGAAATTAAAAAGAAATTGAACATCTATATTACACATCTAAAAACCCAATCCAGAGTAAAAAAAGTACATCTTTAGAACGGGATGTAGGAGGAATTATTAAGGTGCAAGGAAAATTTTCCTAAAGTAATTGAACATCCCATTTCATAGATAAAGAAAATGATATTATTTACGAGAAAAAACGCGTATACATTATTAATGTAAAAAAATGTTTATACTCATAATAGATTTAATTGTCTCGTTGGTACTCTAATTATTTTAAAAAGTTCAATTTGGTACCGAATTTTTAAAAAGTTTAATTAGATACCTTAATTTTCTAAAGCGTACTAATTTAGCCGACTTTGTTAGCTCGGTAAACCATTTAACGAGGGAATAGAATGTGGCATTTTACATAGTTTAATTTAATGACTATTTACTAATTAATAATAGTATTCAAATCGCTATTTGTGTTTGAGGTGTTATGTGGAAAATGTTAGGGTTCTTGTGTGAGGGGTTGTTGTTGTGATGCTTGAGCAAATCAGTATTCGTGTGTAAGGTGTTCATGATAGGCGAATTGTTGTGCATTGCGTGAAGGGTTGACGCAAGGGTTCGTGTTGTGCATGTTCAAGTACGAAAATGAACTGGGGGTTTTTGTTGTTGGATCATGTTGTGTTGTTGTGCGTGTCGAGGTGCGAATTGGAGGTGTAAGGTTTATGTATTATGGGTTTTTTTGTTTTCTTGCACATTGGGAGTTTGCACGTTGACCAAGGGATGTTTTGTGCTTTTTTGCAAATTAAGGAATTGAGGGAAAGTTAGTGCTGAAGGAAAATAGATGAGGGAACTAAGATATCAAATTGGTTTTTTCATTGTTTCACATCCTTGAACCAACATGTTGGCAAACACATGCAACTAGCAACAACAGAGATAACAATGTTTTACTAATTTATACGAAATGGGCTAAATTGGTACAATTACCGGTTGAAGTTTTTAAAAATCTGGAAATCAAATTCAACATTTTAAAATAATTAAGGTACCAACGAGATAATTAAGCTCCTCATAATATAATTTTAGAGGTACGTTCTTTTTATTTATACTTAAATCATTTTTAAAATATTTTTATAATATTCTTTTCTTTTTAAAAAAGTTACTTAATCTATAATCTACGATATTTTATCTTATTACACGCCTTCCAAAATCTATGACTCACTTCTTTTTAAAATTTCATAATATGCTTTATTTCACAACAAAATCTTCTTGTTCGTTGTGCATCATCTTCATCTTTTATAGGCCCTATTTTCAAACACATACACTCTTCCCTAATCATGTCATCATTGATTTGCAATCTCCACTTGGAGAGATTAATTTTCAACTCTATTTTACAAATTCAGAAGTATATTTCATATAATTTGGACCAAAACTCTATCTCTTGACTTCAAATGTTGACATTGGGTTCATCTTGTTGCAAAAATTTATTTTATATCATTGTGTGTGTTATATAAGTAGTGTCAAGTAGGGTTTATAAATGCAATAATTAATTATAAAAAGGTTATTAGATTATATCGAAAAGGTGTATGTTTAAAAATAAAAGTTCTGAAAAATACTTTTTGCAATTAGCATTTATACTATCGAAAAATACTTTTAAAAAAATGTGTATATATATATATATATATATATATATATATAAAAGAGTAATTTCCATACAATCATTTACTCTTCGAAAAAGTAGTTAGTGTAAGAGAAAATAAAAGAACAAAAAGAAAATAAAATACTAAACACATCTTTAATTCTTCTTAACATAAGAGGAAAAAGTTTACATTATTATAATGGAACATATTGTTTCTATTTGTTTGAGAAAAATTCAAAAATAATCATAAATAATATTAAAATAGAACTAATTGATTGATAAAGGTGTAAAGAAAATATAAGAATTAAAGAATAATAAAAAAATTATAAAATATATCCTAAAAAGTAATTAAATGGGAAACAAATTTATGTTTGAAGAATAACAAAATAAAATAAAACTAAATTCTATAAAAAAATATCTTATAAAAACATGAATTATTTGATGACCACGCATCCTACTATATTATGAAATATACATTTCAAGTTGTTTTAACATCATCCACAAAACATTACAGAATGTCTCTTCCATAACACATTTTAAAATATATATATATATATATATATATATATATATATTAAAGTAATCATATAAACATTCTTTGATTTAATATAATTACATATATAATTTTTATTTTTTTAATGATTACTTTTATTTACAAAAGTATTAATAAAATATGTTAATATAATATTTTCAGATATAAAGAAGGTTAGTGTAATATTTCATATTTAAAAAGAGATTAAAAATGAAATTATGTGTAAATTTATATAGAACTTAATCTGTTGTCTGTCAAACTATTTTTTTTACTGAATTCATATAAACTCTCTTAATAAGAAGTTAGGCGATAAACTTAAAATGATTCAATAATGTAAAATATAGATAAGAAAAGTGTCCTAATATTCAAATAAATTATAAAGAATTTGTATAAAAGATTGTAATATTTTGTAAAATAGAGTGGTCAGAAGATGTATAGTAGTAGAAATAGTTGATAAAGGAAGAGTGTGTATATTTTTTTCAGAAGGTGAATGGTAAGCAGTGGGCGTGTTGTAGCAGTGTAACGCCAATTTATCCGGCTGTCTCATACTTGTTTGCATTGAAAGGTGAAATTCTTGTGCTGGAACACATGCAGCTGTGTCCTAACACCTTCAATAATTATCTGAAACCTGTTCCCCTTAGCTGCCAAATCAAGGGGAGAAATCCAAATTCTGCACGCCAACACGTTTTCTGAATCCAAACACTTCTATTACTATCTCCAATCTTTATCACACTACATCCAAATCTCTATTTCATCTATAAAAACAAAACATTACACCCCAACATTCTTTCTTATAGAAGTGTTCTTCTAATCCTGTCAGACCTATAAATGATGACATATTACTATATTATTTTTTAATTTTAAAGAAATGTTATTATAGAAAAATAAAATAGAGTCAAATGATGTTTAATTTGATAAAAATTTTAGAAAATGATGCTATAATTTATTATTTGAAAACAGTTTATTTTTTTAGCAAAACCAATAGAAGTATCCTAAATTTATTTTTTGTTAACTCATAAAGTAGACGCAAATGATCTCATGTCCTATCACATGTGAAAATAATCTAGAGTAGGAATGTTGTATTTGATTTTTTGTGTAAAATTTTCTTGACCATTTTGAGTATCTCAATGTCTTATGACACTCACATATGAAGTAAAGTGATTAGTAACTAACATTGTAGTTATCGTTAATAATTGTATAACATGTTAATATTCAAATTTTAATGGCTAACATCCAATGTTTAATAATTAGCACATACATAAAATCATAAAATGTCTTAGTATGATAGAAGGACATAAATGGTTTATTTTTAAATTTAAAAGTGGTAAACTGCCACAGTTTTAAGATAGGAAGACAATTTTTAAATTTGATAAAACATAAGAACAAAATATACAAGTAAGAATTTAGTTTTACGGAAGTCTCTTTATTCTAAAAGGCAAAATGATAAAAAAGTATTTATATTTCACCTAGAGAAATGAATCAAAGATATTTCTATATATTAAAAAAAATTATGGATTGGGTTTATAAAACGAATCAAATCATTTTAAAAATTTCGATCTTATAATAAAGATCGTATTATTAAAAAAGACTCAAATATAGATAACTTTTAATTATTTTAATTTTTAAAATTATTGATATGCGTATGGTTATTTTTATATGTGTGTCACTCAATTTTTTTAAAAAAATAAACCTAATTTTTTTGTTCTAAACTAAAATAGTTATTGTCATAATTAATTTATATTTTATACACATCAATTTAGTTAATTTTTTATTTTTTAATTTTTTAAATGAGACAACATATTATATAAATACCCATGCGGTTGCGGATCCAGAATTTTAAAAATTATATAAACACTTGGGACTTCTGCAATAGATATTGCTTAAGAATTTGTTTAGCAACAAAAAAACAAAGTCTGCATTAGAGAAAGTATAAGTGAAACAGGGATTTCTTAAAGAGAATATGTGTTACCAATCAAAGATAAAGAGTGAGATGCCATTAGATTATTGTGACACTTAAAAAGTACATTAAGGAAGTGAAACAACAATTCGCTTGGTAGTTAGTATACCACCAAACAAACAATGCCTAACAACAGGCGAGCTAGCTAGTCACAGCGAAGAGTGCACACAAAACACAGAAAAAACAAATTGCCCATTCCAATGGGAAACAACAATTCTCTGCGGAAGACTCGTGATTTTCCTTCTTTTGTTTTTTGAGGTTGCTTATGGTTTCCAAAGAATGGTCGTTTCTGCAACCATGGAAGTGACCACATAAGGATCCATGTTAGAGGCTGGCCTCCTATCTTCAAAATAACCCTTCCCTGCCTTCTCAGTCTCTCTCCCTACCCTAATTGATGCTCCACGGTTTGCAACACCCTGCATGCACATTCCACTACACCATTAATAACACTATACACCAAGTTACTATTCCCAACCTTAGTAATCAATGTTTTGATTTCATGCTTCTTTTAGTGAAACATTTAAAACTTATTAAATAAAACCCATATTTAAATAGTTTTCTTTCCTTAATATTATTTATTATTTTGTTAATTGCTTACCCATACGAAGCTGTTCATATCAGCTGTTTCGTGTCGTCCTGTCAAACGCCGTTCATTGCCTTCTCCATAAGCAGCAATGTGCTCCTTGTGCCTCTTTTCCAACTTGGCAATTGCCTTTTTTATCACTTCGTACCCACCATCGCTTCTCATTGACTTGGTACTGAAACATTAAATATCATCCACGTGTCAAGCATCAATCCAAAGTGATATTCCTATTATGTTAATTACTAACTACCGCATTCTATATAAGTAATACCTATAATTTGTATGAGCACCAGCACCATTCCAATCACCCTGGTTTGTAAGAACAATTAAAATGACAAAGTCAATTTCATCACACTAAATTCAATTAGTACGCACAAAAGAAGAGTCCATTGTTCAATATAACTTCATTTTAATTTTAACTATGTGTTTTGATTATATATAGAATCAACATTGCCTCAGTTAGTATGGGAGTATTCACCTGAATTGGTTTAGGGTCAAAGGAAAGCACTACTCCAGCAATCTCAGTAATCCTCTGTTAACACAAACAGAGATATTAGCAACAAAACTGATGGAAAATGTGAACGGTAAAGTAGTTAGTCATTTGCTAAGTACCTCTAAAATGTAACGAGCGACCCACAACTCGTCTGCAGCAGAGATGCCAACGGATGGACCAACTTGGAATTCCCACTACGCATCATGAAAATTGGAATCAATTCAAAATATATTGGAGAAAAAAAAAAAAGAGTAAAGAATGATGAATTTATGAATATTATGACCCATATTTCAACTTACTTGACCGGGCATCACTTCTCCATTGATTCCACTGATGTTAATGCCCGCATAAAGACATGCTTTGTAATGTGAGTCAACAATATCACGTCCGAAAGCCTTGTTAGCACCAGTACCACAATAGTATGGTCCCTGTTGGGCAAGGACAAAAAAGTAAAATTATATTTCAATAACAAAACATACTAAGTGAATTAGCAGAATAATAAGTTGAAAGACTGTCGACTAAGAAAGAAAAAAAAAAAAAAGACTAATAATAAGCTTCAATTGGTTGGAAAAGTTAATAACCTTTCATTTTATATATATATATAAGAGTGTGTGGGTCAATAAAAGGTGTAGATTATTAATTAAAAGCTTAATGACATGGCAGACAATTTTTATACTAGTGAAATTTACATAAGACACTAACCCAATCTTCCATTTGAAAGATTAGAGAGAATTATCACCTGGGGCCCTGGAAAACCACCAAGAGGCCATCCAAGAGGCCATTGGACATCTTTCTGTAACAAGGTGTATTCCTGCTCAATGCCATACCTGTTTGGAGATCATAACTAATTTTTTATTTAAGGAAAAAGAAAAAGATCATTTTAAACTGAAAGGAAGTAACTTTGGATATCTTACCAGGGTTCTTCAGCAACAACATCAGGATGGCTAAATATCTTTGCAGCATTATGTCTCTTGTTGGTAGGAATGGGTTCCCCAGCAGGAGTGTAAGCATCACACATAACCTGCAATCAATTGCAATAATGCAATTGAATGATATGAGATGATTGCACCGTGGAAAGGAGTTTATCTAAAGAAATATGTACTCATCACAAATAAAATATTATTAGACAAGAAGAAACATACCAGGATATTGTTACCCCTCCTGAATGGATCCCTGAAAATCGCTTGTGGACTGTTGTATTTGATAAAGATACAAAACCAGATGGGATTAGAACAGAAGGCTAATTGAACCCAAAAAAAAATTAAAAAAAAGAAAAAAGAAGAGGCTTACTATAAGATTACTTCACTATCTTGTCCAGGAGCTTGGCCAGTGCTGGAACCATCATAGTTCCACTTGGGAAGCTTTGAAGGATCTTTAACTGGTCCCGATAAAGTCTATATAAAATATCATTTGCATTTTTACTAGCCAAATAAATAAATCTTAAATAGTTACATACTTTAAATAGCTTTTTCTAATTTGTGAATCATAAATAAATACTATACAGTACGAATGTAAACTAACAAAAGTACTAGTATTAATTAAAAATAGGAAAAACATAAGCAGAAATTTGAGGAAAATCAGTTATTTTTGTTTTTTATCTGAAAATCATTCTGTAGAAACTCATCTGAACGAACCTGGCTCAGGTACTTCATTGAAAAAATTCTTGAAACTAGACATATTTTTTAAACATTTTTCAAAAAAGCATGAAAGTTTAAAAATTCTAAAAAAAAATGCAATTTTCATCCTTTAAAATTTGGTTTCTAAAATGTGAAGTAAATTACCCTTGCTTTGCTCCTCATGTCCATGCCTGAACCGCCAACCCTATCATAATGAAAATAAAAAGCTGTTAATGTTGATTAAGCGCGGTAAAAAAATTGAAAAAAAAAAAAAGTTAAAAAATAGGTCAGGACGGTAGTTGAATTAAACATGAAGCAGGGGAAGGAGTTAATGTCAATATGCACATTAGAGTCCGTAGTGAATGAAACAGCAACAACACACAAGCTAAAAACAGAAAAAAAAAAAAAAAAAAAAAACAGGGAAACAGGGTAGTACGAAAAACAGGGGAACAGAGTAGTGCAGAGACTAGAAGGTAGCTCTGTGAATGTGATGGATCAACTGAAAATGAACGAAAATAAAAAACACCCATTAAGAAAATAATTCCAGCACACATATATCCATGCACATCAGAACAGATAGATGCACACCACATTGCAATGCTTGTTTTCACAAGCAGGGGAAACAGAGGACGTGACTGTGTTGGGAAAACAAAGGAAAGCACTAACCATATGTACTCAGCGATCACCTTCTCTGTGATGTCGGAGACGTTAAGCTTGATAAGATCGGAGAGTAATGACATCTTCAAGAAACCAAAATTTTCAGCTGAGACTTCAGAGAGAAATTTTCTCTTTTTTTTTTTTATTCTTTCTCTTCCTCTCTTCGTTCCACTGCCGTGATATAACGCGGTTCTGCGCGCTTTATAGTGTCATCTCTGTGAATTACGAAATTTAAGTTAAAAAAAAAATATATAAGACCACTTTTAAAAGATAACAAAATTTCCCCTGAGAGCGTGTGGTACATTTAATCTTTTTTGGGGTGTTAAAGAGATAACACTGTTCTGTTTGTTTTATAAGTAATTTGTTACAATTTTTTATTAGTCGAACATTTGGATAGCAATAATAATCAGTTTTATAATTCAATAGTGATAATTTATATATTGCATAATTATTTAAGCTAGCTCTTGCAAGCATGTATTGCCATGTAGTTGTAATTAACATGCTATTTAAACCTCAAAGGTCATTTTATAGAAAAATTGTTAAATTTAATTTATATAGTTATTAAATTTTGCCCTTTCAACTTCAACAATTACATTTTCAAAACACAAAAAGAAAGAAAAACTTCATTAATTGAGATGATCTCTTCACAAAATTCTCTTTCCCGTGAAAGTATATAATTATTATCTTTTCACATTTTTACATGTATTTTATTCTAATTTTAAGTGTTTAACACATAGTAAAAGTGACAAGTGATGTTTAATCATAATTATCTTTTATATGACTTATGAGTTTAAAATCTATGCATCCACATTGCAAAAATATTTTACACTAGCACCTAATCAATTCATCATTTACATGACTCTTGAAGTATTAATTGGTGAAGTTAATAAACTTACCATATATACAAAGTTGTGATTGACAACTATTGTAAAATTTTTTTACACTAATGATATATAACTGTTTTTCTCTTAAATTATCGATCGATAAAGTCAATAAACTTATGATATATATATAAACGGTTGTGAGTAAATGTTGCATAAAACTCTTTATACTAATAATATATAAGTGTTTTTTCTTTTAAAATCAATTTAATAATATTTTTAATTTAAATGATAAAAATAAAATCTTGCCATTATCTAAACAGCATTTTAAAAATTTAGATCCCGTTTCGTGGTTCCAAAGTTCTAGTTTTTTATTTTGATTCTAATTTCTTTTTTTTTAATTATTTTTAAAACACTTTAACTCAATTTGAAAAATAATAAAATTTATTTTTCAGGTTTGTTTGTTATTTTGATTCTGATAAATGTTTTTTATTCTAATTTCTTATTTTATTCTATTTAAAATCATTATTTGACGTGGCAACCTACTATCATCTCTAACCAATTATAATTTATTCTTCAACTATGAGCACTTCATTGTCACTTATAATTCATAGTCACTCACCACTACTTTTAATCAATGATCATCAGCTATCTTGTACGACAATCAATCATCTATCATCACATCCACTTTCTAGTACCAAATTGTCACATTTGATTACTTGTTACAAGTTATTATCTCTAACTGTCGATCTTTGATCTCTAAAAAGAGAAAATTCTAATAAAATTAAAATTTTGCAACACTATTTTAAATTTGAAAATCAAATCAATTATGTTTTTATAATTTGAAAACTTCCTATCAAAACTAAGTTTTGTTTTAAAATTTGTAAACTAAAAACCCCATTATGGTACCTTAAATTGCTTTCCAAAAGTTTTAAAGTGATAGATTATGTGCCACATATTTAGCGTAACAATTGGATCCATAAATGATTGCAATTGGATCAAAATGATACACATTCGTTTTGAAGCAATTTAATTTTTTTGTTTTATGTTGATTTTCTTAGTAGGAATTAAAGATAATAAAAAAAAAACTCGTACATCGTACTCAAATAACCAAATTAGATCATGATAATAATTTAACTAAATATTATAAACTAATTATATTTAACGAATAATTAAATTTAAAATTAGAATGTAATTTTTATAATTTTAAAAATTAAAATTATAATATTCATGAATGTTATTAAATAAAAGTAATGATTGTTAAATTTAATAAAGTTAGTTAACTATATGAAAAAAAAACTTTTTTAAATTATTATTAATACAAGCATATTATTAAAGTAATCAAATTAAAACAACTCATGTAATATATTGATTTTTTATCATTAGATAATTTAAATGAATTCTTTTCTATGTATAATTATTAGAAAATTTTATCTAATAAAATTAATTAATTATTATTTACATATAATAGTCAATAATATACATCAATAATTTTTTATAAATTTAATTTTAATATAAAATTTGAAGGAATAATATTATACATCTACTAAATAGAAAAAAAAAAGAATAACATCTTTGTTAAATAATTAATGACAATATACATGAACTTTTTTTTAATATTTATAATAAATTTAATTCTTAATTTTAGAATTATAAAATGAATATGTTCCTTAAAATATTATTATAAATGAGTTCAAAAGTATTTTATTAAATGTACAAGCATTAATTAAATATAATTAGTTCAGTGCATTTTGATAAACTTAAATAAAAAATTTTAAATAAGTACTTTTTTAATATAAACATGTTCTTAAAATAAACATAAAATTTCTTATTTTAATAAAAATATTTTTTAAAAAAATAAGTTACCCAAATGCGCCTAATATTTTATTAAATTACTCAAAATTAATTAAGATCTTCTTAAAATTGATTATATTAATAAAAAAATTATTAAATAATATTTTTAAAAATTTATTAATTTAAAATTGATTAAATAATATTGTATTAAATTTATTTAAAATAATTAAAAAATAATTATATAATTTATTTTATTTTATGACCAATTTGACATGATTATACATAACAATATCTGATTAATTTATATAAGTGTAGATTCACACGAGTTAAAATCCCTTAAATGATTACCGAACCAGAAACGATGCGATTAGTAAGGATTATATGTCTATCAGATCCAATTTTTTGTTGATTTTCCGTCTCGATTTCCATTAGCCCTTTGTCGCTTCATCTCGAAGAAAATCAGACATACATACCATGCACATGCAATCCTTGTTGGCCTTGTATCTATCCTTATATATATGAACCAGCTTTTGGAAAAGGTTTAACTTTTTCCTCTAAAGAATTCATAATATTTTGGTTAGTTTGGTATATTATTTTGAATATGATGTTTGTTGTTCCTAATACTCTTTTTATATAGTCTGTAATGATTCCTTTATTTGGGGTTTATAGCATATGCTTTGTTGTCCATTGATGCCTCTTAGTTCTGATATTAATTCTCATTTATATGGTTTCTAATATAGTTTTGCACTTAGTAGTAGAACATTATTATGGCCTTTACCTGTATGTCTCTTCTCCGATACCTCATTTGTGATTATGTGTTTTGTTTTATGTGTAGAGGATAAAAAACGGTGATACTTTTTGTTTTTAAGCGGGACACTCTCTTTTAGTTATGTGTTTTATGTGTTTTGTTTATCTAAGTTTAGACATATGTAATTTGATGGAAAAAGAAGAAAAAAATACATTGGCATGAGGAATTAAGTTGAACGTAATACTTAACAACCAATCTACAAGAACTCAAAACGAGAAATTATTAAATAGTTTTGGATCATCATGTTATATCTTGTTGATTGGGATTATAAATAACATTGATCTGAAATCATATAGTATATTTTTCGCCCAAAACAGATGACGAAGATAGGGCAGAAGAAATAAATGTAGCATCACTTATCACGCAGTATTGAAACATGATAGTAGGTTTCCTATACAACTAGTACGTATCATAATATAATTTAATACTTTTATCAATCTCATGTTTTTCAAATCCCAAAGCTATTTTAAAAGAAAAGTTGTAAAACTTGTTTTATACGTGCCTACCGGATTCTGCCCTATAAATTTTAGATATATTAATTTGTTCCTATTTAATAAACAATTAGTGGAAATTTGTACAAACCACACGAGAAGTTGAATTGTAATTTTTAAAATTTTTAGAAAAAATTCATAATGCTTATGATTAAAATAAAATAAATTTTAGATACATATTTATAAAAAAACTTTTATATTAGTTCATCTCGATCTCAATCTCAAAGTTATGTGCACTTCCTTAATACTTATTAAGGTTTTAGTAACTTTTAAAGTTATATGTAATTTTTTTAAAGTTTTTTATTCTCAAATAATCTTTCACTAACTTTTTTTTAATCTATTTTTCTGAATATTCTTTTACATTAAACCTCTTTAGATTTTTTTACTAAATTAATGAATTTATTAGTTTACAAAAAAAGGTCACAAAATGACAATCTTTCATTTCACAAGATGACAATTTTTAAAGTACTTTATCATAGGCTTCATGAAAATATTATTATTGTGACTCATGAAATTTATAGTTATTCCTCTAAAGTGTATTCATCCTCTTGTATACTAGTTTGACTTTAGAAATAGTTGTTGCAGCAAATAATTAATTATGAGTTATTATGATCAAGGTTGTTGCACACTTTTTAATACATTGATCATATCTTTTTGCTTAAGTTACAGTCACATTTTTGTCAAAAATGGATATACTTAAAGATTTTAACTAATATACACTGTGTAAAGATTTGTACACTGACATTCAATCACAATCCTTTCATTCATGGTAAATTTGTTGATTTTATTTATTACTACTTTAAAAGTCATATAAATGAAAAATAACGATTGAATATTAGTGTAAAAATTTTTTACACTCACTATGTATATTAATTAAACTCATATTTAAAATAGGAAGTGATAAGGACAAATTTAAAAAAGTGACTTTATTATGTTTTTCAATATGAGATGAATGTGTTGGCATGTATGTTTTTATATCTAAAATAAAATATTTTAATACACAAATCAATTTTATTTTTTTAATCATCAAAAAATTTAAGTGTCTTGATTTGTTTACCGACTTAATAGTTATAAAAAAAATGATATCTCATTTACTTCCTATCACAACAAGAGAAATTAAGAATGAAAGTTGAGTTTGAATAATTTTCACTAATATTATAACTAAATACTCCATCTAGCTGAATATTTGAAATATTTTCATTTTTATTTAATTCTTTTTCTCTTCAAAAAATATTAATTTCTTTTAAAACTTAATTTATACCTATTGACAAACTATAAGTCATAATTTATTTGATTGAGAAATGTTACAAAACTAATTTTAACCATAAAATTATCTTATAAGAAACTTTAATGCCTTTAGTAATAAAGGAAATATTAACAAATACTAGCATTTAGCAATCCATAAGTATTCAATATGTTCTTTTCATTTTGTATTTAATTAAATTAATGTTTCTAGTCCTACTTTTAACAAAAAATTATACTAATTTCCAAATAAAATCTCTACATATTAATTCTTGTATGAAAATTTGTTTATGAATAAACCCATATCCTTTGTCAAAATTACAACAAAGTCTTTACTGAGCTGATTAAGTTAAATTAAAAAGAACTCTTTTATTTGATATGGTTCTTCTTTTTTTCTATTAGTAAAAAAAAAAATATGTACACTTAATTTTGTTATTTATATAGAAAATAACTCCTGTAATTTGTTACTTACAGAGAAGACAATCATTAAAATCTATTATAGTCTCTACACCTCATGTTGGTCTTTATTTAAAAAATAACAGCATTTGATCCTTACATAACGGACAATTCACTAAAATCTAACACTAATTATACTACCTTTATCAAATGGTAGAAAATAATTCTATAAACTTTTTTCGTGTACGGATAAAAACTTAGCATTTTTTTGTGTAAAGACTAAAATGAAAAATCATATTATATGAATAAAAATTGTTAAACTCATCTTTATTAATTACTTATTTGCTTATTGGTTCAAAAAAGGGAAGAGAAGAAAAGTAAGAGGATATTTTTTTTAAAAGAAAAACAGATATACAAAAACATCACTACAGTAAAAGGAATCCAATACTATTAACAATAAGTTAATAAGAATAATTTGCAACGCGTTCTAAACCGTAAACCTTATCGAAGACGATTTTTTAAAAAAAAATTATTGTTTGGTTTAATTTTTAATAAGAGATCTGAACGGAGTAACAATGTTGAGAGAATTTAGAAGAAAAGAGTAGATGAATTAAAACATTTGAACTGACTTTTTATTTTTTTCCTGACCCTGTTAAAACATTTAAATCATTAATGTTGAGTATTGACTACTTATAACGAAAAGCCAGAGGCACTTTCTTGGTGGATGGAAAAGAAAGGAAGGTTGATATCAAGATTTAGACAGATGGTGGTAGGATGAGTGGAATAGCAAGCAATGCACATGCATGCATGCATGCATGCATGCATGCATATTCAACATTAGTAGCACTTGTAGAATTTCATTTATTGAAAGCAACAAACAGCTTTGTTGTTCTTGTCAGCCTTGGCGATGCCAAAATTAGAGGCAATAAAGAGAGCAAAATTCAACACATGACACATGTTTCCCAGTACGTACCATTTAGTTTTTAGTCTTTATCCCCATATGTAACTTGATGGTTACTGTTTCCATAATTCACAGAATCTTCTTCATTCAACGGTTTACAAGCGTTGCCTGATTTCCCCTGCTATTGTAAAATTACGGAACTTATTCTCTGCTCAAATGTTCCTACTGTCTATATTTCCATATCCTGGACCGTTCAATTTTTTTTCTTTTTTTCCATTTTGGAGCTAAGTTCATTTGAGCCACACGTTAATAAATTCTCGTAGATAGATAGATATTGCTTTTTCATGTTCATGTTTATGGAGAAATGTGTACGTTCAACTTTTCCCCTTCCCTTTAAGTTATGGGCATGCAGGGCAAATATCTTTTTATCTTTGATAAAGGGAATATATTTTTGCGCTGGAAACTTCAATAGCATTGCGAGGATATCAATCAGGCAAACGCAATATGGAAGGAAAAAAAAGGAGAGTAGGATATTAAAATAATAATTTCTTTTAGTTTTCCACCACGTAATTATCCCAACCCAAGTCCATACCTCCATTTGCCTTTTCCAACTCCCTGCTTTTCTTTTGTAATTTTTTTCTGAAAAAATATATTATTTTAAAAATTAATTCATTTTCAAAATGTATATTTAAAAAGCTTAACCCATCACAACTAATAACAAAACTTTGGATTCATTTGTACCTTTTAGAGGAATTTGGTAAGGTGATTCTATTTCACCTTATTTATTTGTTCTTTGTCTTTAATATGTGTTCCAGATGATTAAAATTGTTGTGAACCAAGATACATGAAAACTCATCAAAATATCTAGAGGCATACCTAAATTAGCCTATTCAGCATTTGCGAATGACCTTTTGCTTTTTGTAGAAGCCTCACTAGACCAAGTGAATATCATTAACAATGTACTTTATCTATAATTCTAGCTAGAAGGTGAGTGTCAATACGTGAGGTCTCAACGGGACGGTGAAAATTAGTTTTTGAAAATCAAAGGAGTCATCACTAATATTTATTTAGAAAAACATTCAAAAAACTTTAAAAATAAGTGGTCTACGAAACTAAATTTTGGGTTCCAAAATCTATTACACGTAAGGAATGCATTAGCACCCTACGACATCCGTCTTAAGGACAGTTACTTCTAATTAAACGTGCAAAACTAGATAACTTCAAATTATTTATTTCACCCTTAAAATATTTGAAATATAACAAATATTTTTATTTTATTTTATTTTTTTAACATTTTAATGAGAAAATTACTATTAAAAAATTCCTTTTTATAAAAAATATTATTAATATTTTAATTTTTAATGGACTTATTTTATTTTTATTTTTTGGGGCTCGACAGTAGTAAGTTCCTGCTCCTACGTATCTCCATGTGTAATGAAGAATCAGAGTATACGTAGTTCTTGATAATGGTTTGTTTACTAGGTTTCTAATTTTGGTGATTAATTTTTATTTTTTGGTTTATTTTAAAATACTATTACAGCAACCAAATTAGAAATGCATCCAAAGTAGTTATAATGATTATTTAGTGTAACCGTCAAATCCGAAGTGTATCTGAAGTGACAATTACTAAATTATGATAGCTTTTGTGATGACTAAATTAAAAGTGCATTCGAAGTAGTCATAATTTAAACTTTACATTTTATGTTTTTACATACAAAAAATAATTTTAAAGGATTACACAATAATCAAATCAGAAGTGTATCCAAAGTCATCATCATAATATTTTTTATAATTTACAATAGTCAAATTAGAAGTGCATCTAAAGTGGTTCTTTTAGTTTTTGTAATGGTCAAATTAGCAGTGCATCTAAAGTGACCATCATTAAATTTTCTTTCGTAATTATAATTGCTAAAGGTTTTATAACATTTAAAGGAAAAAACATCTAAAATAGTTTTTTTATAAATTTTAATTTTTTTCTCAAATTAATATTATTAAGATTATTATTATTGTTAGATTTAATTTTATTAACTGCTATTTCGAATATTCAGAACATGTTAACTAGCAAAACTTAAATAAAATAAAATGATAGAATAATAAAATAAAAACTTACAATCTATACTCACAAAAAGGATAAAAATAATACATTTTGGACTTTAAAATGAAAAAAAAAATATATTTAGCAAAAACAGCGGTGCAAACAGTAAACGGAGGTGAAAATAGCAAAACAGGTCATGATATAAAACAGGTGCGAATAGTAAAAACAGGGAGGTGGGGATAGTATCCGTCTGTTATTGGGCTGGGCGCAAATAGTAAGAAATGGAGATGTAGACAGCGGTTCACTTGTTAGACCTAAAGGTGTGCAAATAGCAGTTCTGCGGGAGTGAACTTAGTAAAACATGATTTTTTCATAAAAAAAGATAAAATACAGGGCCGCGTGCGCATCCCCTTTATGCCATCAGAGGATTGCAGAATAAAAAAGTTAACTTTAGAAAGTTAACTTCAACGTTAACTTTAGAAAGTTTTTAACTTTCAAATGTTTAAGCCATTTTTTAGAGTGAAAGCCATTTTTTAGAGTGAAAGAGAAATGAGAATGGAAAGACCTCTGGCAGTATTTTCAATGATGTTTCCGATGATACCCACCCCATCGGAAACTATTTCTGGTGGTGGTGAAAGGTGTAAGTAATTTTTTTTTATCTTATTTCTATTATTTTTACAAAGTTTTTGTAAAGAAAGTAGTATAAGTTAATACTTTTTGAATTTTTGAAACTTTTCTCCTTTTACTCTCTATCTTGCCTCTTTCTCCTCCTCTTCCAAACTCCTTATTCTCAAATAATATCTCTTTTTCTTTTCCCCCTTTCTTCAGAAAAAAAAATGTCTTTTTTATAGAGTCAGTTTAAAATCATTTTACTCACAACAATTTAAAATTTTTATCTCCATATTTTGTAGGATTATGTTAGTGATGTAACTGAGGCAAAGAGTATCTCCATTGATTCAGAAAGCTCAGGCATGACAGTGGTTCAAGTTGACCACTCTCCTTTCATTTTCATCCTCTGATTTTTTTTTTCCATAAAAATTTCTATTTTGAGCTCTCGGATATTGAGATATATTCTGAACATTGTTGTGTATGTTGACAGTGTATGAAAATGGCATTTTGTTTTTTTTGGATTTTTTATTTTATTTTAAAAAAATGGTGCATATAGTGAGCCATGAAAATTAGAGGATTTGCTTCTCTGTTAATGCCCAAAGGCATCGCCGAGAACAAATTGCTCAAGCTTTTGGTTTTGATTGGACTTGCTACTTCGATAAATATCTTGGCATTCCCTTCCATCATAAGCATGTATTGAAATATTCATTTTAGTTCCTGGTTGACACGATTCAACACAAATTGAGTAACTAGAAGAGGCACACCTTATCTTTTGTAAAAGACTCACATTAGCAAAATTAGCAGTATAGCATTGCCAAATTATGTTATGAAAACTAACCTATTATTTGTCTTTGTTTGTCATGTAAATGATTAGAAATGCAAGGACTTCAACTGAGGCGACTCTAGCACTTTGAAAAAGATTCATTGGCTTGGATGAGATACCCTTTGCAAGCCCAAGGGGACATAAGGTCTTGGACTCAGGAAGATTAGATAGGTTAACTTAGCCCTACTTTCAAAATCAAGGTGGAAGCTTCTCACCAAGAAGGATGACTTGTGGATGCAACTTGTTTGTGCCAAGAATAAATGTGGGGGGTTTGCAAAGCTTCTCCTCCATCCAACATCAAAATGCACCAATTTTTGGAGAGGTATAACTGAATCCTAGAGGGTTATAGCTTAGAATATAACCTGATAAGTGAGGAATGGATAAACAATTGAATTTTGGTTAGACAAATGACTCTCTGGGTGTAGCCCTTTGGTAGATTAATGTACTGAAATTGCTTATATTCAAAATAGTATTAAAGCCTTTTTTTTTTGTGGCATTAGATGGGTCTTAGGATGTTCAAAAACTAGCATGCTCTTACCACCTGATGTTGTTAATGAGATTTGTACAGTTGACGCCCCTAGAGAGGATCAGGAAGATGACTGTTTGTGTTAGGCTAGTGAAACAGATGGCTTGTCCTCCACTAAAACAGCATATGAAAGTCTTCTTAATGTGAATTCTATAAAGCATCATCTTATGTTTCAGGTATTATGGAAGTAGGAAGGCCCAAAATTCATTCGTGTATTTCTTTGGAAGTTAGCTTGTAGGGTGCTCCCTACAAAGGAATTGTTGTTCTCTAAGAATATGATTAATAATCCAAAGTGTCTGTTTTGTGACGCTCAAAGGGGGAATCCATGATGCATGTGCTTCAGGATTGTCCCTATATCAAGTATCCCAAATTGGATGGTGCTCAGGGGGCTTAAATCTCTTTTTCTAGATTATATGGGGTGTCTAGTCAAAGGGAGGCTTGCATATCTAAAGTCGAGGAATGGAGAGGTAATAGGTGGGTATGGCGTCTAAGGTGGAGGATGAAATTTTTTTAGTGAGAAGAGGAATAAGTAAGAGAGTTGGAAGCTATTTTGGAGATGGAAATGTTGGGTGAGTCAGGGAATTTCCAAGGAGTACCTTGTAAAGAGGGCGTACTGGTTGGTTAAAAGGGTGGGTCAGCTAACGATTATTCTCTTTTCTTTCATAGGTTATGAAAATCTAAAGTTTCATCCAAGGTGTTGGCTTTCGCTTGGAAGGTTGCCCTGGGCAGAATTCCAACTAAAGTAGAGTTAGTAAGGCAACCTGTTCTCCCATTCGTTGAGTCAACGTATGCTCTTTGTGGCCTTTAGAAACTGTGAGTCATCTGTAATCTTTTCCTATAATCGTTCCTACTCAATTTGAATGTGTTGTTATAGGTGGCTAAAACATATGGTAGTGTTGTCTGAGGATTATGAGCTAAGTTTTTTTATGTAATGGGGTTGTGTAAGTCATCAGGAAATGAAATCATTCACATGCTAAATATCATTTGGTTGTCAGTGTTGTGGGGCATTTGGTTGGCTAGGAATGACGTAATTTTTAAGAGCAAGCCTTTTCTTATGGAAGAAGTATGGCAAAAGGCAATGCAAAGATCTTGCGTATGGATCAAGAGTTATTTTAAGGGTTTGACATTTTCATTTGTAGAAATGGTCCTTACAATCATTTTTGTGCATGAAACAAGTCAAAGTTAAGGGGGTTGAAAAGTGTTATCTGTAATAGTAATTAATAAATGGAGTCAAATGACAATAAGGGAATCATGGGCTTAGCAAGGGAATATTTTTATTATAGACTTTGTTGAGGGTTTAAGTTTTGGGTACCAGTTAGTGGGGCTAGAGCTAACTATGTTATTCTAAGACTTATGTGTATGTTTTATTATTGCTGAAAACATTTCATGTTTACTATCATAACTTATAAATAATGATAGAAGGGTGATCAATAAATTTTGCTTTTTACAAAAAAATGTATATATGTGCCTCACGACAACTTTAAAAATAAAACTCTCTATATTTTATAATGCTTTAAATATTATTTACGTAGTTACATATTGAATTTCATAGGAGCCATGATCTGCAAATTGTTTTTAGTAAATATAAAATTTTAAAAAAATTATAATTTTTTAAGTATATTTATTTTATTCTTTATTTCTCTAAATTTTTTCTTCTTTTCAACGAATATAGATTTTTTTTTTTAAAATATAATTTTTTTAAAATATATCTATTTTATTTTTTATCTTTAACCTTCACAACCGATAGCACCTATCCTACAACACATACTTCTTGACCCTAAAGTAGTTTCTCAATTATTCACTAGCATACCCTAGATTCTGACGATCACACATATAATTCTTTAATCACTAAATTACTGAACACGGTAATCAAAACACTTAATGTTTGAACACCTAGTTTGATTCGTACATTAAAGTATGCATAGAATATTTCATATATGTCTTATTTGCTAGCATTTTATTTTTTTTTGTCAAAATGGGGTAGTTTTAAAAATTATTTATTATTTATTATTTTGGTGTCGTTTCATAAATAATTACCAAAATGGTATGGATTGACTTGCTAACTAAAAAGGTGCTAATTAATTAGAGTAATATACACGAAATTCATGTGAGACGCTACGAGGTATCAACCATATAAGGGTTCCCGTCAGACATGTCTCTACAACTACCAATCCCTCGGAGTAGGGAGCAATAGGGAATCTTTTTCTTATGTGTGGGTGGTGTCAACTCCTTTAGTGTTTACATTTTTTAACAAAACTTCAAAACACTCTCATTCTCTTTTGTCTAAGTTTTTTGACAAAGCCTTCACGGCTGCACATATACATCTACCCACCTCTTTGAAAGAGCACATTGACTTCTCCATTTTGCACCCTCACCCTGAATATATATTTTTTCCTCTCTACTTTTAGGAGTCTCTTCCGCCATGTATCCTCTCCTACTAGACAATTTGTTTTTAAATTCACATAAATCATTATAAACCAAGTGATCCAGAATCCCATAGTGAACTTGATCGTTGTATTCCAAACAAGTTGATTCAAAATGTAAATAACGTATTCCGGATCAACCGATCTAAAATACATTTGTGCAATTCGGATCAACGTATCAAGAATGTAATAGTAGACTTGAAAATTGTATTCTGGATTAATTGATCAAGGATATATTATGTATATTTCAAATCAAGTAATTCAGAATTTTAACAAATTTATATTCCGAATAGGCTTATTCGAAATGTACATAATGCATTTTGAATCAGTTGATTCAAAATACATTATTTACTTTCCAGATCAACTTAGCGTAGCAATCATATAAAAACTTAGGTGCTTAGCAATCTTCATTGCTCGTATAATATGTGTCATCCACTAAATATTTAATTTAAAAATGTAAAAAAAAAAACAAATTATTTGATCGACCTGTCTATTTAAAATGTGAAATTTACGAATTAGGCATTAACAATTAGACTGATGTGTATACACGTCCCTTCTAAAATCAAATTTAAATTCTAAATAACTTGACCAAGTAACACAACGAGAGCTTATATTGAAATCAAATTCACTACTTGAATGCAGAGGATTGGTCAAATATTGAGCATTAAAGTATTAGGCATTGTAGATTCTTTGATGGTAGCAGCCAACAAACTGAGGCTATGTGACACAACATGGTGTTTCGGTTATCTAATGGGGCACGCGTCTAATCATTCATTTTCATACATTATTTTTTCCCCAGCTGTTCTTCTATTTTCTTCTTGTGTATGAAGTGGGTTTTGATGATTTGAATTTCAGTTCTGAAGTCAGCAAAGACACTATCTTCATTTGTAATCTTGTCCACATACTCCTTTATCTCTATGATTTGATTCTTCACACTTCTCAAAACAACCATGTTTTGATTAAAATCAAGTATCTACCTAAAAAAGTTCATATCATAACGAATCCATATTTATATGCAGTATCAGTATTGGAGTAGTATTAGCTAGGTCTGTATTATGATGAAAGAAACTGCACTTTTAGTCTAAAATGTAGTTTGGGCCATTTCATCCAAGTTTTTAATATTTGATCTTTTAAATTGTAATGATGAATGCATTGATACAGTATATGAATGTAATTGCTTATCAACTAAATAATTGGGCATAGGTAATAACTGCATTGAAGAATTAGAAAAATTATAAAATTGGAAAAAATGAGAAGAAAGTTGCAACTTTATTTATAACTAGAAAAAATGAGAAGAAAGTTGTAACTTTATTTATAACTAAATAAAAAATAATAAAAAGAAAAGTTTGAAAATTAAATAAAAATAAAAGAAAGAAATTAATACCATTATAAGAGTAGTGGAAAAGTTATATTGGTTACCAAAACTTAAAAGAGGTTTAAGAAATTTATTAAGGATAAATTTTTTTAATAAAATGTGTACACCAAATATAAATGAGCCGACACAGGCAGCAAAAACCAGCATTGGCATTGACATCTTTGTTCTTTCCACCTTCTATTGCTGAAAATATACAATTGAGAAGAGCAGTGTTTTACAATACTATCACATTCAGGTTCTGTACTGTTATGTGAATTCTTCAAGTATGTATGTTAGGTGGTTAATTTCCAAACTACATTGACACTAAATGGTTTATCTCATCTTGTTGAAGTAGTAAAATCATAAAATGAAGCTTGGTGGTTGAATTCTCTGATCAGGAGTTGGCCAACTCAGAACATTAGTGAGTAATCTTGTTGAAGACAAAGATACTACCGGCTGGTTTCAAATGAGAGAAGACAAAGATACTACTGGCTGGTTTCTTTCAAATGCCATATGGTCATTAGTTGGAAGAGAGGGTGATAGAGGTTCAGAAGGAAAAAGCTCCTACTGAGATGGCTGTGGCTCAGCCATTTCTGGTGGTGGTAGTTGGTTTAGCAGATTGGACATGCACAATAAATTAAGAGTCACCATAATTAAGAGTCATAAATTGTGGTGACTGTTAGTTTATGGTGCATGCCCAATCTGCAAAACCAGCCAGCACCACCACCAGAAGTAGCTGAGCCATAGCCATCTCAGTAGTTCTTCCTTCCCATCCTCTATCACCCTCCTCTTCCAACGAATGACATATGGCATTTGAAAGAAACATGCTTCAGAAGTATCTATGTGTAATTTGGAGGTGCAACTGCAACTTGACTGAACCCCTGTATAGTAATGGTACGGAGTAATTACAAGGGGAACCTGCAAATTGGCTAAACTTTAAGATCACTAACAACTCCAGCAATGGAACCTGTTGTAGCTACCAGAGTAATTACATGGGATGTAACACTAAGCATTTATAGGCGTATCCATTTCATGGTCCACTTTGGTATTTTGGTCTCCACTGGGAAATACACTCTAAGGGGCCAAAATCCAGTGGTTCCAAGTTGCCCCTCAATGTCATTAAAGAAAGGTAGGAGCTTGGCTATCACAGTAGATACTATCATAAAAATTGTCCTCTAAACCAACCTGAAGAAGATAAACTTGTAGGGTTTTTTGCAACCAGGGATTGGCACTTCAAACTCTCTGCTTATAAAATCACTATCTAGGAATCTTTGTTTTCCTTGATGTTCAATAAATGAGAACAGGGGTTGGCAGTAAACTTGGTATGCACCAACAAGGTGGACAACAATGGCAACATTTGCTATGTCAATTAGTCAACATGGGTTGAAGAAGCCAAAGCCAGTGAGAAGGTTTCCAGGACTTGCATCTCCAAAACCGACATAGCCAAAGCATGATGTGATGTGTTGAAAGATACAATTTTTGTTGTGTGTAACAAGTGTAACAAAAATGTGCTAATTGGGTGTTGTGTTGTTAATCAACCAGGGCAGTCAAAAGGTCTAATTTAACAACATTAATTATACCTTGATTTCTACGAGGATCATTGAGTAGGAGTAGGCAAAGGCTATGTTACCAAGAGCTTGAAAGCTCCTCCAAAATTTTTTTAGGCTTCTGTACACTAGCACCAACAGTTACACCAGTCTAGCTCCCTTTAATTCTGCCGTTTCCTATTACATGTGCAATTCGAGTCAAATTTCTACCTAGTATTAGCATAATCCTTCATTATTATTATTATTATTATTATTATTATTATTAATAATAATAATAATAATAATAATAATAATAATAATAATAATAATAATAGTAATAGTAACAATAACAACAAATAAAAGCTTTCATGAATAGAATCATGCCTACTACTTTGTCAATACCAAGACCAAGTCCTATAAATGAGTATGTGAAGGACATGACATCAGCAAGAACAGAAAGCCACCATAAATCATGGAAATCTGGAATTTGGGAGAAGATAACTTCTGCTACACCAAATGAAATCATGTAAAGATTGCTATTTTTTCCTCCGCTAAAATGATAACAATTAGACCTTTTGACTGCCCTGGTTGATCAACAACACAAAACACCCAATTAGCACATTTTTCTTACACTTGTTACATACACAACAAAAATTGCATCTTTCAAAACATCACATCATGCTTTGGCTATGCCGGTTTTGGAAATGCAAGCCCTGGAAACCTTCTCACTGGCTTTGGCTTCTTCAACCCATGTTCACTAATTGACATAGGCAATGTTGCCGTTGTTGTCCACCTTGTTGGTGCATACCAAGTTTACTGTCCACCCCTTTTCTCATTTATTGAACGTCAAGCAAAACAAAGATTCCCAGATAGTGATTTTATAAGCAGAGAGTTTGAAGTGCCAATCCTTGGTTGCAAAAAACCCTACAAGTTTATCTTCTTCAGGTTGGTTTAGAGGACAATTTTTATGATAGTATCTACTGTGATAGCCAAGCTCCTACCTTTCTTTAATGACATTGAGGGGCAACTTGGGACCACTGGATTTTGGCCCCTTAGAGTGTATTTCCCAGTGGAGATGTACATAGTTCAAACCAAAATACCAAAGTGGACCATGAAATGGATACACCTACAAATGCTTAGCATTGCATCCCTTGTAATTACTCTGGTAGCTGCAACAGGTTCCATTGTTGGAGTTGTTAGTGATCTTAAAGTTTACGGTGTAATATCATGGGCTCCGTGTAATCTAGAAAGTGCATGGCATAAATGAAACAACTGGCACATTTTGGAATGCAATGCAACCATCGAAGTGTATGTGGCATAGAAAATAATCCAAACTTAAGAGCAAAGCAATTCTATGGGTTTACTAAAATTCCAAGGCGTAAAAGACTGTCATTGGACTCACACGGAAGGGAATTTTAACAGGTAACTATTAAATTTTCAATTCTCACTTGCTTTTTACTTGTGTGTAAAATATTAATATATTTTTAATAATTTTATTTTAAAAAAAAATTAGAAAGTGATAATTTAGTGTGAAATTATCTCCATTTTATTATTAATTTTAAGATTTATTTTTAAATATATAATTATTTAATTTTAAATACACAATTGTTTTAAAAAATATTGTTATAACTCCTATACAATACAAGTTTATAGAAAAATTTAATTAATAGTTAATAGATTTTTCATCTTTGTTTAATTATGAAATTTATTTTAAATTTTGAAATTTGAAATAATATTTTTTTAAATAACTAAAAAATTTTGAAATAAATATTTTTTTGAATAACTAAAAAAATTTAAAATAAATAATGTTTTAATTTTTATAATTATATTTATTAAAATTTTAATTTATAATTTTCAAAATAAATTGAGATATATTCTAACATATTTTTTCTAAATGAAAGGCACAACTAAAAAAGTGAAAAGAAATAAAAAAAAATTGTGTGAATTTGTTAATGTAGAATTGTCTTAGTTTAATTATTAATTTTGATATTAAGTTTTAAATACATGATTATTTCAAATAAATACTGTTATAACTTCTAAAAAATATAAGTTTAAAGAAAAAATTAATTAGTATTTAATGATTTTTTATCTTTATAATTTATTAATATATAAATATATTTAATATTTTCTTAAATATATATATATAATATTTTATTGTTTATGTGTGAAATTTATTTGAAATTTGAAATAAATATTATTTTAATTATTATTTTAAATTTGAAATTTGAAAAAAATATTATTTTAAATTTTATAGTTAAAATTATTTAAAATTTTAATATATAATTTGCAAAATAAATTGAGATATGTATTATCTTTTTTTAAATGGAAGCTACAGTTAAAGAAGAGAAAATAAGTATAAAAAATAAGTTGTTATTTATTTATATTTTTTTCCTCAGTTCAATTAAATGTGTTTGAAAGGTCTTTATGATATTTTTATTTTGTTTTTTCTTTAATATTAACTTTATTTTGTCTTTTAATATTGTATTTGAAATTTCTAGTTTAAATTTCATTATAGGTAATAATTAATTATTTGATAATTATATTGACTTTTTTTTTAATTTATAATTTTGTAATTATTTTTATTCTTCGGAAATGGTGTGCCAAAAAATGAAAAAATTTGTAATTTTTTTTTTTGCTATCCAGCTATCATTTGTTGTAAAGTAAAAAAATTTGCAATTTTTTTCACTCTCCAGCAAACGGTGGTCGGAGAGAAAAAAAATAATAATTATACTAAAAATGTAATTTATTAAAAAATTAAATAATATACTTAAAAAATAATAAATTAAATAATTATATTACACTACACTAACTAAATAATTAATTAAATAACTATATTTAAGTAAGTTAATATAATGAAATGTAATTATTATAATAAAAAATAATAAATTAAATACACTAAAAATTAATTAAATTACTATAATAAAAAGTTAAATAAATATATTACGTATAATTAATTACAGTAATAAAATATTTAATAAAAAAATTCTACTAAACACGGAGTTATTAAGAATAGGGGCACATCATTAGGATTAACTTCTTGTGATTTGTAGAGATGAACAAGGCAAGGCAGAGGTTGTAAGAGGCATATATTCCTTCCACCGTATGGTTTTGTAATTTAAAGGAGAAATGTTTCCAGAAATGTTGAAGTGAAATGTTTCCAGAAAAGGAGAAAAAATCTGCCCCACCCTAAGCTTTAAAGGCCTCTCCAGCACTGCACCTATTCGAAAACAACACAAGAAACAAAAACTTAAAATAAATAAAATAATTAATATATTGGATAAAAACAAATGAGCATGTCGGACTCTCATTCAGAAAACGAACTTCATCCAAAAGACAGTGACGTAATCAACACCTCCTTCACCGCCGCCAACCTTCCCAGTCAACTTCACCGAACCATACTTGAAGAATTCTCATAACACTGCAGAATCTGAATGTAATATTACTACTATATAACGCTGCTTCAACCATGTCAATGCCTTTTTGCTCCCTCTCTCTTCTCATTTATATTTGCTCTGCACATTTTCTTCAAATATTTTATCCACCTGTTCATTTCTTTCTTTTTCTTTTTATTTCATTTTCAAACTTTTCTTTTCATTATTTTTTATTTTTAAAACAATTATTGAGGCAGGGAGTGCGTGAGCCTCACTTCCCCTAGTTATAAATAAAGTTGCAACTTTCTTTTCATTTTTTTCAATTTTATAATTTTTCTAATTCTTCAATGCAGTTATTACCTATGCCCTATTATTTAGTTGATAAGCAATTACATTCATACAATGCTGTATCAATGCATTCATTATTATAATTTAAAAGAGCAAATATTAAAAACTTGGATGAAATAGGAAGTTATGTTAAACAAGTTAAGTTGATTGGGAATGAAAATAATGTATTTTATATCAACCTGACGCAATATAAATTTGTTAAAATTCTCAGTCATTTATCCTAAATATGCATTATATACATTATGTATATTTCAAATCCACCTGCTTGGAATATAAATTATTAAAATTCTTTATCACTTAATCTTACATATATACAATATAATCTTAAATTAATTAATTCAGAATACATTATATATATTTTAAATTAACGTATATAAAATACATTTTTCAAGTCTAATATCACATTACATATTAATTTATTACATATTAATTTGTTAGGAATATAATTGTCAAGTTTATTATTGTATTCTGAATTACTTAATTCAAAATTATCTATATGAATTTAAAAAAAATCTTAAAAAATAAAAATAGAGATAAAAAATATATGTTCAATAAAGGAAAGGTATGAAATAGAGAAATCGATCTACTCTTTTAGAGAATTATAAGTGCAGCTAGATGATGTTTTGTAAAACAAACTTGGAAAAAAAAAAAAGAAGTTTTGAAATTTTACAAACTATCCAAACTCAAAAGTATGCAAAAACAAACATGAGTTTGTAATTTGGGATGCCTTCCATCCATAGATGCAAGATGCAGCTAACGATATTCATGTCGAAAAATTTTTCTCTCTGCTTTTCACATCGGCTCCTTCAGTAGCACCTTCACCGGAAAGGTTTCACAATACATTGAACTGCAAAACCATACAAAACAACAGCTGACATGTGCTATCCAATTCATTCGTACATTGTAACTGCATACTGCATTACTACGTAGTTTTGAAGTGTGACAATAATCAACACGATTGAGATAATGGTGTGTACCAATTCAACTATAAAACTGGCTTTATCTATGTGCTTGACGCTGTAACTGTTGCTTTCAAGTTGTTATTGAGTAAATATCTGATAAAAGTTAAGAGTAAAAATACTTGTTATTTATAAGATATATTCAGCCTTAATGTTACAAATTTTAAAAAGAAATCTTATGTAAAACAACTGTTCTTTTATATATATATATATATATATATATATATATATATATATATATATATGATTTATATAATGAAAAAAAATTTAAAAAGCTGAAAATTTAATTTCATGATATGATCTACCAACAACATTAAATTAAATAATATAAAAGTAGTTAAAATTTATTTATATTTTAATTTAAAAAATAGAATAAGATGATGTTAACACTTTCTAAAGGAAAAGTACAGGCAAACTCTTATTTAAGGAAAAGTATAGGCAAACTCTTAACGTAGCATAGATACAAAACCATAGCATAACAGGACTAGTGAATCAGTTCTCTGTACAATACGTAGCATAAATACAAAACGTGGTGAATGGTGAGATAAATAACATGGCACCATTATTATAAATAACAGGACTAGTGAATAATAGTATTGATGATTTGGAAACATTGGATTATTAAAGAAAACCCCATTTGGTGAATGGTAGAACTAGACACAAGCATTAATCTTGCAAATACCTCTCTTGTGTTAGAAACTGAAGTCACGAGGCAAAAAACTTCATCTGCGGTTGAAGCAAAACAATCATCATGGATCCAAGTGACCATGTCCACACTAACGGCACAACCGTTGGATTAACTTTTTATGCATGATTCCTAGTCGCTCATATTCTCGTAAAGATGACAAGGCAAGGCAGAGGTTTTAAGATTGATTCTACCGTACGATTTTGTAATTTACGAAGAATATTGAAGTGAAATGTTCTAAAAAAGGCACAGTGATGATCGAATGCAGAAGAAGTGAAAGAGGAATGGTATGTGTAATTTGGAGGTGGAAGTGCAACTTGGGTGTACAGTAATGGCAGGGAGTTTCTCCATTTTGAGATATCTATTATGTATAGAGTGGACGCACACCACATGCACCTTCTCCACAGATATATACAACCCTTATTTATGCAAACCAGTTTCTCCCTTAACTTCTCCTTCATCCTCCCTCAATCATGAATCACGATCTCTTTATGTTCGCCACCGTCGCCATAGTTGCGTCTCTAATCACGCTGGTCACTCTTCTCTTAATTTGCAACATGCAAAACCACCACCAGCCTCAGCCTCCGCCTCCGCCTCCGCCACTGCCAGTAGAACCGCCTCAGCTTCAGGAGGACATTGTTCCTTCAGAGCCGCCGTCACCGTCTTCTTCCAACCATGAGCTATGAAGCACGGACGGTGTCAGACACCTCGTGTTGGGCCGGATGCTGAACGTGCGTCCACAAGGGTTTAGTGGACTTGGACATAACACTGTATGTGTCTCCCTTTGGATTATTCACCCCGTTTTCACTAGTTAGAATTAAGTTTCTAAATATTTCCACTCCAGCTTTCTTACTAAATTCCACCTCCCACATGACCCACTATTTTTGTCTACTTTTAAAACACATGACTATAGCTTTATTTTCAGGCATTTATCCCTCATCAAATTCAAAACAGCAAATTGTGTTTCTTGATAAATTGTGGTCTTAGTAAGCAACAAGTTCTTATTTTCGTATGTATGCAGATATAACTAGGTAAAAAAAGAAACAGAAAAAAAAAAAAAATATATATATATATATATATAACACATCCTTATAGTTTATATATCATTGCAAACTACAAGTAGGGCTAATCTCATTGAATTGGCCGAAAAAAGGAAAAGAAAATAATAATAGAAATATCTATTATTGCAAATTACAAGAAGGATAATCTCATAGGCAGACCTTTACCTATTGTAGAGATGAAAAGCATATCACTATAATGCAAATGCATCCTTCAATAAAGTCATACATAATATATTCCAAATCAAGAATACATTTTGTGCAATTCAGTGATACAGAATACAATCTAGATTATTATTATTCATTATAAAAGATAAAAATACATTAATTATTATTATTATTATTATTATTATTATTATTATTATTATTATTATTATCATTATTATGTTGTTAAAAATTTACCGAAAAATACTTTTAAAAAGTTATTTGATTTCAATACCACAAAAAGACTATTTTTTAATATGGAAACAAAAATTTTTATTGGTAGGTTGGTGGGAAATATGAGCAGGAGAAATGGTGTTCATTTGGCGATAATGCTTTCTAAAAAAACAAAAATTATTCTAAATTATTGATGCATAAAAAACAATTCTTTTTGCCAAAGATAAAAAACAAGCTATCGACCAATCTAAATACAAAACAAAAAACTACTTGTAAACAAAGACTAATATAGACCATTTGACAAACAGAACATTTTTATAAGGAAAATAGTTTAATGAGGATTTTTTTAAGAAAAAATAAAAGATGGAAGATTAAATAAGAAACTCATAAATTTTAGGAACTAATTAATCGTGCTCGTATCTTACAGCCAAGTTGGTATGCTAAAGCTATCCAATCTCAAGTCACTAACAAAGCAATTTACATGAGTCCCAAAAGCTACAAAACTGAAGAGGGGGGAAAACAATGTCTTGCATATATTGAAGCAGTACGGACAGAGAGTTATGCATTAAGCAGAAAGTTTTTTCCGGATGAATACTACAATTCCTCTACTTGGACGGAAAATCCACATTGGCATCGCTTTGTTAATAGAGAGGTTTCCTCATCAAAACTCTCCAACTCTTTCAAAAACACATGCTCATGATCTTTTACCGGAGTGCTTAATGAGGCATCAAGATTAGTATCACATTTGTCGACTTTCTTTGTTTGGTTCTGATTCTTGTCATAACTATCACTAACTGTGGCACTAGACTCATCATAATTTATACATAGGCAACCAGTTGGCATCTCTGAAGACAAAGTGTTATTAATATAACGATTATTTAACCTTTGACGAGTTACAATAGAAGAAAGAAGCTGGTACCACCGACCAAGAGCCTGTGTTTCATCCCTTTTCTTTTCCTCAGCCTGTCGCCTTTCTTCTTCCTCTGCATATGCCTAGGGAAAGGAGTAAAAAACTTAATAGCATAATGATAAATGTTACAAAAAGAAAACTATAAAAACGGAATATAGCATTAACATTCACGGAGTTAAGGGAAAAAATCACCAAGCCTACATGAGGGAAGAAGAAGCTTAGTCCTTCTTAGAAATAAATCTAAAGAAAAAGGGTTAAACAATTTCTAGAATCAAGGATATCCTTATTAATAAACTACCAAAACTATCATACGTTAATAAACTGCTACAAATAGCAATGTTTATCAAGTTAAACTCAACATATAGAGAGAGTAATAAAGATGATACACTAACTTGACAAGACAAATTTTAGTTTATTTGCAACTATATTTATATATTCAGCAAGTAAAAGAAATATACCTCTAGCAGTACATCCTTGAACTCGGCACACACCACAATACCATCAAAGACAGGATATGAACGGCCATTTTTAAATTCAAAACCAACCATAGCAGGTGCATAATCAATTTCAAGCCTCTTGGCAATAGAAAATGCCTTTGGAAACCTTAAGTGTACAGTCCCTGGCGGAAGACATTTCTCAGACCAAACATCTACTTGACCTCGCTCATTCTAGATGTAAAATAAGAAATATCACTCATTAATATGAAAGCGTCTATAAGCTCATAAAACAAGCAAATAAACACATGCACGTGCACTTTACAGTTAGTTCAGATGCATGTCTATTAACACAGTGCAGCAAATAACACGGGCAAATTGTATTTAAGCTCTATTAACTTCGTTCCCTTACATTTAAACCTAAAATGTCTTTCTCTTTATTGCTTATATTCATTAAAGAAAAAAAAATACTATTTGAAGCTCTACTTCATGTCATATAACATGTGGCTATTTGAAAGAGGTTTTAATTATCAGATATGGGTTTGTCAAACTGGTCGGAAATGTTCGGCTCGAGGAATCTAATTTCCAAACTACTGCCTTGATTGAGAAATGATCGTGGTGTTTTCAATTGCCACCTCATTGTCTACAGAATATGGTAATTAAGAACAAAAAATTTTCACCAGAATCATCATGCACTAGAGCAGTAGGAATATATAGTTGGTGACGAAATATGCTTGAGAAAATCCAAATCTAAAATTGTCAAACCTACAATTATTTTGTATTGATCCCATATAGCAAAATCAAGTGATAAATGCTGGATACTTTACAACAACACCCAAGCCGTATCCCACTAATTGAGGTCGGTTAAAATAGCTTAATACTTTGCAAAGAAAATTTCACACACTTCTT
The DNA here is from genome assembly GCA_037954015.1 of Psophocarpus tetragonolobus. NCBI lineage: Eukaryota > Viridiplantae > Streptophyta > Magnoliopsida > Fabales > Fabaceae > Psophocarpus > Psophocarpus tetragonolobus. The sequence goes on from CM075695.1 coordinate 37,105,603, forward strand.
ACATATCCATGCTATTTCCAATATTAAAAGTACACCTAGAAAGTAAGAGAGAATACCTTGGGAACTATCCCATTCACAGCATGTGGCAAATTTAACGGTTCCAGTTGCCACTTCCCATAAAGTTCAATTTTTCTCATGGAATCAGTGCAGCCATAGTCATCAGCTTCAGAATCTTGTACTTTTGGAGACTTTAAGGAACGTAGGAGCTCCTAAATGGATTTTGGGGTAAAGAATAAATTACACGAGTATATTAAAGGGAAAGAATACAATGGAATCGGGAATATAACACAAACATTGTCAGCCAGTTGATACCTTCACAGGATGTTCATTGGGTTTAACTTGCAGCCCTTCTCGCAGCCATCTCTCTTTTGTCTTAACTATTTGCACACAAGTCCTAGGGTAAACTGGGTGACCTGAACAAAATCCCAGAATTGGACCCTTTGGATGAAGTACTTGATACTTTGTAAGCCATTTTTCTATGGCATAAAGTGGGTGACTTTTGTAGGCCTGTAAAGGGATAAAAATGTCAAGATAAATATCACCATCTACAGTATTAAGGCATCAATGTTTTCTAATTTCTATTACTTTTGAAGTACCTGCTGATTAGTTGGAAGAGGTTCAGTTAATGCCCTAGTTTCCAACTCAATATCCTCAATAGAGCTCCTTGTAGGGACAAAAGAATCACTCATGTTGGATTCTGCAGAAATGATTTGGTTTGTTCTTAAATGAGCCACACCTCCTGTTGCCCCAGACTCTAAGTCTCTCAATGGTGCCAACACTGAATCCCACCATGTTGAATTAACTCGATGTGATGCTATCTTGTACCACTTCATACAGTACCTGACATGTCAATATGTAGTAGCATTTTCAAACCATGAGATGTAACTATATGTAGAGGTTTCAGAAGCCTTAGAAAAGCTGCTGCTTAACACTCACGTACTGGTTCAAAGGATGGGTGGAGGGGAGGGAAAAAGTTATGCACAATATACACTTATAATTATTAGCAGAGGGGAGAGGAAATAAAATACAAAATCTAAAGACAAATTTAACTAGAGCATAATTCGAAAGACTATCAACACCTTTCTTCCCCTTCTGATGGTCCCAAAAGATTGGAGGGGAGGCAAAAATGGGAAGGGAAGGATTTTGGTCCCCCTTATAACTTATTTTCCCTCTCTTTCCTGCAATTTCCTTATCAAAAATGGTAAAATTATAAAAAACTCTCACCTCTTTTCTGTTTCTCTCCAATCAAACTCTATTTTAGAGTTCCCCATAAAATATTCTCTTGTAATTTCAACTACCTATGCCAATTATCATAAAAAATGTGAATAGAATGACTTACTTTTTAAAAAGACTATTACCGTTAAGGATTTCTTGAAAGTTAAAATTACCTTGTAGTGCACCCTTTATACACTACAAATAAGTACTCTGCTAGGGAGGTGGATACACTGTGGGAGGTTTATTTTAGGAGGAAGAAGTAATGAGCAATTAGGATATGGTTGTTGAGATACCACATTGACTTGAGAGATATGGCCAATAAAGTTCTTGAAAGGTTTGGACAGTTCTCATCTTACAAGTTGGTTTTATGGTGTTGTGATAGGCCCTAAACCTAAATTATTATTATTATCATCATCATCATCATTATTTAAGGTGTTTATGTAATTAGTTAGGGTTAATCATTAGAGACATAACTAGGGTGCTAGGAGATGGGGTGAGTTTTGAAAAAAAAACTATGATGGCTGGTCTTTAGACCTAGGGTAGTGATTATTGGCCTCTGTTCTTGTAATCATTCAGTATTGAAATGCAAAGTAGCAAATTACAATAATAAGAGTGTTTTAGACTTTTAGTACATTAGTACTAAAGAAAATCAAACTATATATGATCAAATCATACATGAACATAAGTTGGTAAAGTGAAAAACATTTAAAGAACAAGTTGACTTTTTCGAGCTTGCTTCTTGACTAACAGTTTATGCCAATTTACATAAGTTCAAAGAGTTTACCCAATTTTATTAAAAAAAAATAAAATTGAGAAGTTAACTAGTTTTCTCTACCTAGAATTTTAAATTCATGAGTATCCTTGTTAGCTTGAGAGTTTGACAACATTGATGTGACCCAATGAACAAGGATATTTTGTTGTAACAGGATTTCCCCATCTATTCCCCTCACTTGAGGGTAAGGATTAATGAAAACATATGGTATATTATAGTATCAATTACTATAGTTGTTCCACAATGCTTGTTCACTTCAAAACTTGTCACTAGTTGCCTTTCTGTTAGTAGCCAAGAAGTTTTTAATGAGAGTTTATGTTTACTCTCCAAGAAAAACATAATTTATTCTAACTTTCTAAGAATATTTGAAATTTCTAAAACAAATAATAAAACAAGTTAAGCAATAAAAAAAACTTACGGTTTGTGCAGAACTATCAATGATTTGATTAGTATTATAGAACTATCAATAATTGGATTAGTATTATAAAAGTTGCAAAACCGTCACTGTGTACATACTGAACATATACGGAGAAAATATCAAACCTGCGGGTCACATCTTTAGCTCCTTGCCCAGCAAAAGCAACAACATATCTCAAAGATGTTTTGCATGCAGCTGCCATGGCTTCAACCTTGTCCTCTCCATCAATAATCATATTCACAGCATCAACATGCACCCACTTTCCTGTCAAATTTTCTTCACTGCAATATGCTTCTGCCCAATACAGAGGAGATCCTACTTTCATCGATCCAATTGCTGTAGAAATTACTTGGGGCGAGGTTGAAGATTCTTCCCCAGTAACCCTTTTCACTCTTTTTGATGGACAAGAAAAACTCGATGAATCAAGATTTGCAACTGACTCATTTTTACTCTCCTGACATCCAACTGCTGTGGCAGAAAGAGCCATTTCCAACTGCATCTCAAATTCAAGATCCCCTCTCCTCTTTGATTTATGAGATTTGTCAGTGAGGCATGATTCCATGTTACTATCTCGTGTCTCAGAAGCTTTTGAGTTTGCAACACTGCCATTTCTTACTTCAACAACAGGAGGATCATTAAACTGATCCTTGTGTTTTGTCACACAACATTTCTTAGTTTTCCATGAATGGACAAGAGAACTTTCATGGACATTTTCTCTCTTGCTACAAGATAATGATTCTTGAGGTGACTTAGAATCTAACTTTAGCTTAGATATCATTGGTGTAGAAGTTTTAAATATCCCATTACTAGATCCACTTGCAACTTGAACTGGTTTAAGAGGGGCAACATCCAAAATGGATACAAACCTGAAATATGCCTTTGATAAGAAATTTAACAACATATATTTACATCTTCAGAAGTTCATGAGTCATAAAAATCGAACAATTTTTCCTACTACAAGCAGTTCATACAAATAGTATTGATGTTTTACAAATTTCACTGTATTTCTTATTTAAAGGTATAACACTTCGGAGATATAAAGTAACCCAGTTAATTAAGGAAAGAAGAAGACAAGGAAAGGTTGTGAATCCTCGTCGTTAACAAAAACTAACATTACTAACAACATTAACATTTGACCTATAAAAAAAAAATAAAAAATATTCACTACTGACTTGCCCATATACCTTGTTAGGAATCTTCTGTAGAAAAATAGATGAAAGGGAGAAAACAAGAGAAAGATAATAGATTTTTATTGAGTAAAGACTGAATGCGGACAAAGGAGAATGTCTCCTTCACAAGAGTTGTTCCCTTAAGATTCTAGTATGTTGTTACCTACCTCCCTCTCTCTTGGTTCTCCCTATTTATACAATTAGCTTCTCGCATCCCCTTTAACAGAAAACACTAATTGACTTACTGTAGGCAGTTACAGGGCTAATTGAAATATTGAAAGTAACTAAAAGTAGTTACAGCTGTTAACTAACTACTATATTATATTGCCCCCTTCACTTATAGACTAATAAGGGTTGATCTCAGGTTTCTGCTCTAACATACCTGGAATGAAAACTTCACTCTACAGTCAAAATAAAGTAATTGCTTCATTATTAGTGTTATCACTTATCAGTTCTTTTCTAGATTCATTTCATTACATGCAACTTCATTGTATGTAATATTACCATTCCCATCTCAAATAATAAAAGTGAGATGCTGGAGGTGGTTAATGACATAAAAAAGAGTTTTGGAGTGGATGATTCATTTAAATTCATGAATCGGGGAATGCTTCAGCAGTTGAAAACCAACAATATAAACTATGCAATATCAATGTTTTCTATCAAATAGAAAATAATGGCTTAATATTGCACTTTAAGTATTGAACGTACAATTTTTCAATCCAAGAGTATAAAAAATTAAGTGAGGAAAGATAGAAAGATTTTCTATTCTGTGCTCCAATGCAATACCTGGCTGTAAGGTTTAAAGCTCTTAATAGAGCCACAGATAATGCTGCAATCTGCAATTGAAAAAAAAACAAATAAAACTTGCTCTTGTAAATTTTCTGCTAAGCACTACAAAATTATATAAAGTCTATAGATAACAGAACCAACCCAGTCTTGTTCAAAAAACTTTATTTTACTATGAGGAGTCTAACTAGAAGACCATCAAATCTTTTCTTTCAAGCCAAGAAAGAATTAGTAACATATCCTGCACTTTCAAGTTCTGACCATAGAAGTAGAGCATCTGTTATAAGCATGGGTAATCATACTACAGAGAATGGAAACCTTATTGAAAGGCAAACTCAAAATTTAGTGAAGTATATAAACAAAAATGTTATTAAAATGGATTGGGCCTGACTCGCTTCCAAAACCAAGCTCAAGGAATAAGGATTAACCAAGCCTTATAAAAAGTATTGACCATATTGCCAATCAATATGGAATATCTTAACAAAACCCTCACACTGAAGATTGGACATCTAGAGCCAAAAGTTTGTGGAACCAAACATCTACAGATAGCCCAACATTGAGATTAGATAGGCTTTGTTACCATTTTAGAAAAGACTGAGCCTAATGCATTTTCCCAAAATCTATTTCATGGGAGGGAGATTGCCCCCAAGCCTTATAAGCAGTATGCTAGAAATATTCCTACCAAATGTAAGAAATCTTGACAAAGGTCATTAAAATATATCTACCTCTTCAGAACTGCCCTCATGTGATTCCAAAGCTGATGCCAAACCAAAGTGAGGTGAAGGTTCTCTAATCACACAGTTTTTAACATGGAAATTATCGTGGAACTGCAAGTGTTACACACAAGGAATCAAACAAGATATAACAAGTTATATGGCATGAACTAAAATAAAACTGCAGATTAAATGTAACAAAATAGTATGTATAGTAATTAATTTAAACCATACCCATGATATTAAAGGATATAGACCTTTTGAAGTGAGTTTTGTGACATTGGATAGCTGGAGCAAGTGTGCTGGAAGTAGAGAAAGCAAAGAAGCCTGCCATTATCAAGAAACGCACAACTTGACAAGCAATTTTGCCAGTGCAAAAAACTTTATATTCTTGCTCTTTTGGATTATCTTATATTGTGGCAAAACAAACTTCTTCATATTTTTTTGCAGCTTCCAAAGACAGTCTAAAAAATGTTCTCCAAAATAAATATCTATTGAGCATTAGCTCAAGAAATAGAATCAGGAATATGCAAACTAAATAAAAAATTAAAGCAGCAACAGTATACACATAAATGCAAACATCTTGTAAGGAAATCCCTTTATTAAAAACTATGGAATACAAAGAAAGAGGGATGTTAAGGATGCAAAAGCTTGATAACACAACAGCAGCATACAATAGAAATGCTAATATAAATGTTTTATCCATTAAACACAATAAAAATTAACAAGAGGTAACCTGAATTAGAGGATCATCACAAGCACTGTCAATTAATCTTCCTCGAGCAAGTAAACAAAGCAAATGAACCTTGTGTGCAAGTTCAGCCGATTCCTGAAGAATTTTACAAAATTATTTTCAACAAGTGGCTAAAAGTATTTTCATGTTAAAGCCAACCAACTTCAGTACTATCGCAATTGACCTTATCTTCAGCAGAAGCGCGTCGAATTTGTTTCTGTACAATTGAAGGAGGGGTCATATTCAATTCAATTGTCATGGTATGATCCTCTCTGGCAACTAAACCATCCTCCCAATCTGATTCATCCAGCTCTTCCTTGCTATCCAAGTATTCCTGTCCACAATTACCACATCTCTCCTCTGCAGAATCATTTTCCTTGGAATTTCTACTAGAATGTCCAACCAATGAAGTCTTTTGTTGCAGACTTGAATCCAAGACTTGGGTTTCATTTTGTTTTGGCTCAAACTCAGGCTATAAGAATGTCAGACAAATTACATGCTTCTTTAGGAATTTAGACAACCATAATTTGATTTCAACATAAAATGCTAAGAATAAAGTCAAATCATGTAATTATGTCATCAAAAGAATTGCACTGCACAAATTATGAAAATGAAACAAGAACAAATTAGAGGAACCAACTGTCTTTTTTTTCTTGGAGGTGCCAACTTTATTAGCACGATGTAAAAGCCTTCCAACAGCCTCTTGAGATATTTCGGACAGTGTTCCTGAAATCCAGCATATACATTGATCACTGATGAGTGAAATGATTTTGCTCTGCTATTGTTGTTCAACATGATTTTATAAACCATTAACACTAGGTGATTGAAATTTGTTTCCACCTTCTGAGTTTTGTGGGGCTCTAGTTTGATTTTCTGCAAAATTAACAGGAAATACTTTAAAACATACCCTGTTACCATCAATTGATGTGTGAAACTAAAATGTGACCACATTATTTAAGAGTAGTGCATTAATATGTTCAGTTAGGAGAATTATGCTAAGAAAATTACACATATCCTGTTAAAGTAAACCAAGTCATGACTCATGCAAATCAAAGTAAACCACCTTTTTTTATTCCTAAAAATGTAACACGTTAGTTCCTATGACTAAAAAAAATCCAAATAAGTCCCTGCATTTTCTGGTTGTTTCATCGAAGTCCCTAAACTTAACCAATTAGTATCATTTCTGACTCTAAACATATGTTAATATTATCACTAACTCACATTATTTTTCAGTTTTTCTACATTTTGGAAAAATGCAGGGCTGACCCAAGATAAGGTTACTAAAGCTAAAACTTTAGGACCATCAATAAAAATGTTATTTATTACTAATATTTGTAAAGCAAAAAGACATAATATATAACTATATCATCTCGTAGTTTGCTGTAAGTCTCTCTCAAGGTTGGAACGGCCCTGGACTAACGTGATTCTCAGATTGTACTTTCAATTTCAGGAACTTATTTGAAATCTCGTTAGTTTGAAGAACGAAACGGTGAACATCAAGCCATGTAATTCTAAGCTTAAAAATTAAAATCCTAGTCCACACTTAGAAATTATAAACTGAAACTAATTCCCCCAGTCCTACACATTATGGTTCCTCTTGAGTCTTGTATGCTACTTCTTCTCATGCACACAAGTTTGACTAAAAAATTATTAAATAAAAAAAAAAAAAAAAACCTGAAAAGCGAAGTGAGCAAACAAACCTTCCTAATTGCTACGTTGATTACAAGTTCCAATGGAACGAGAAGATGTACGTGAATGTTAGAATAAGAAAGAGAAAAGAAGATTGTTGAATACCTGAGGTTGAGGATTGTCTCTTCCGCAGGGAACCGCCTCCTCTGCGTGCCATTCTTCTTCGGAGAAGAAAGCGAGAGAAGGAAAATCAACCTCGTCGCTCCTAAAACTGTTCGCTCTTTTGGGAACCGCGATTCTGTTACTCTGCGTGCGTCCTCATCCTTACTATCCAAGGTGTGCGACCATGAAGTTAAAAGCCCCTATAAAACCAATGACTTTTATTATAATAATATATATATATATATATATATATATCAATTAAACTCTATTTCAAATGCATATTTTTTACTAACTTGACGGTTTCTAAATAAATTTTTTTTCTAACATTTTTAATAGTAATTTTTGAAAAGCTAATTTTTAACTTCTAAATTTGTAGAGATTACCATGTAAATTAGTTTTAATCACAACTTTTCAATTATATAAATTTTAAAAAATTAAAATCAACAAATTTATCATAAATAAAGAATTATGATTTAAGATATTAACATATAAGATGTATCGAATTTGCAAAATCTTTTATATTGACACTTAGGAGCACGAATTAGGTTTGATTGAATTTGGAATAAAATGAAATCCAATCCTATTAATAACAAATCGAATTGGATCCTCATATTACAAAAAAAATTTAAATTTATTTTTTATATAAAACATAGGAAATAAAATATTAAAAACATACATTGTTTTTTTCAAAATAACCTAAAAGTAAAATTGCATATAAAAGTAGTCCATAAATGATAAATGTAAAAAGTTAAAACAATAAAATTTAATAACTCGTAATCTCCATCACTACAATACTTAATCCATTCATTTTTCAACTTATCTTCAATTAGATCGTGGACTAATCCATATGCAAATGAATCCAATCTGATTGAATCTAGTCACAAACGAATTGGATCATGAATTTAAACTTTAAAAATGTGTAGATTCGTGAAACGATTCGTTCAATTTAAAATTTAATATTTTATTTTTTATATAATTTAAAAGGATGTAAATAGAAATTAGCAATACAATCTAAAATTTTTTTTTTTTTGTATGATAGGACAATAACCCCTTACAAAAGAAATACCTACAGCATCAACTACTAACAATAGAACTAGAAAACTAGGAATTACACTAAAAGTAGAAATAGAATCAGGAAATTGGAAGTCATGATGGGACAAGGCATCTCTTGGTTTATTTGTCTTTCTAAAAACATGTCTAAAAGTCACTTATTTAGCACACATCAGGTCCTTGATTTGTCTGATTAGATTGTAAGATGCATGTGATCGCAAACAACAAAAATTAATTAAATTGATTGCAAATTTAGAATTACTCTCCATTATCACACTTAAGAAACAATTTTAAAACCATTGTAAATGGCTCCTAATTCAACATGTGTAATGTGTCAACATATGCAATGTGGAACCACTACAAGCAGCCTTAACATTCATTTGGACAACATCACAACAAAATATATTTTTATCAATAAAATTAATTAAAATTTATTTTAAAATATCATATAGCATATCAATCTATGTAATAGATTTTGTATTAACTTTTTTAGTTTTTTTTAACTTTCAATTTCAACTGCTTTTACTAAACACATTGTAAATATTCTCATTAAGTTATGATTTTATTTTTATTTAATTATGTTTCTAATTTTTCTGGCTACCGCAAAATAAAAAGGCATGCTTCCAACTCATTTTATAAAAACAAATTTACTCATCTTGTCCCCTTTTTAATGTAAATTGACATTTTATATAACTTTTACGCTAAACTATGTTTTGGTATAGAATTTTCTCAAATTTTTTGTTTTGATACGTAATTTTTTTAGTTAGGATATACAAATTTTTTTTTTAATATTTTAGTTATTCTGTTTATTTTAACTGTTAAGTGGTGATGTTAACAAAAAAAGTTGATTAATAAAAACACTGTTAAGTGGTGACGTTAACAAAAAAATTGATTAATAAAAGCAAATATAAACTATGTTTTTTGTATACAGGTGATTTTTAGTTGAAAAAATGTTTTCTGTTTTCATTTTCTGAAAATTGTTTTCATTTTCAAGTTTTTAACAGTTAGAAAATATATTTGTTTATAGTTGATATTTTCCATTTTCAAAAAATAATATTATTAAATACAATCAATTTTAGCAAAAACATTATAAATTATTTATATATAGTTAAAAATATATTTATGTATTATTTTTTATATAATTACAATATTATTATTAAGTTTTCATATAGTATTTTGAAAACACTGAAAACAACTCTTTTTTCTGTTTTTCAGCTATTTTTTTAAAATTGTTTCCAGAGAAAATGTCTTCAAAATCGTAATCAAACATATTTTTACTACAATTTTATATTTTCTTTGAAAATGAAAACAGAAAACGTTCAAAACAAACATCACCTAAACTATTTCAAATTTATATTTTAGTACAAAAACTTTGTGTTGACTGGACAAAGTATCTCACCTTTTCTTTTATTTTTGTTGTTAAGCGATGATGTATCACTCTATTTATTATTATTTTCTTAATTAAATCTTTTGGCAATTTTTAACAACCACAAATAAAAAAAAAAATTATTCATCTTCTTTCTCACATTCTTCATCCTCCTTACCCTACCTACCCCCACCACCTTATTCCTATATATGTCTCCTCCATCCCCACCACATGTGTCCTCACCCCACCCCATGTAAAGTCCATATCCCTCACCTATAGGTTATAATACCCTTTCTCCCTTCGTGCCTGGTGTTTTCTCTTGCTCTTCCTTTGTGTTTTTCACATCTATTTCATAATATTTTTTCGATAATGAATGAAATTGTATATCTCAATTTGATTTTTTATTTCATAATAATTTTTAAATTTTCTTTTCATAATATTTTTTTTTAAAATACAACTTTATTTTTTTAATTAACTTTAAGACATTTTTTTAAGATTATTATGAGATTTTTTTTTTTCTCAAATATTTTATAAAAAATATTTGTATACGTTGACCGATCAACAAAAAACTTGTATATCAAAATCAAAAATTTGAAAAAGTTTATATACAAAAACCATAATTTATCATAAAATAATAATAAATAAAGTGAAACGTCAATAATTAAAAACTAAAAAAGTTCATGTATTTTTATAAGTTCATATACCAAAAATTTTGGTATATAAGTAACGACCCAAATTTTTAAAACTTGGTTAGTGACTTAAGGCAAAAGAGGAATAGATCCATAAAGTGAAAAAGAAAAATTAAAAATATTAGCATGCATATTTAAATTAATAAATTATGAAATTATATATTTATATATTAAAAGCAAAGTCCGTATATATAATTTTTTAGAAAAAAAAACAATTTTAGAAAAACAAAGAATCTACCTTGTCTCTCGCTTCTATCTCTGTATATAAAGAGAAAAATATAAGGTGAAAACTTTTTATTAATGAGAGATAAAAGGTACAAATTATAATCTTTTGATTCAAATTAACGATTATATAAAGTCAAAATTTTAATTCTAAATTAAGTATTCATAATTGCTATAAGCCTAACAATTATATAAAATAGAAACAATTACTAAACTAATTAATACATACCAGAAATGGCAATTTGTCTGTATTAGACACTTGGAGTCTTGGACTAATCAGTAAAAAAAATACAAGGCCCAACAAAGTATGATAATCTCAATGCAGCCGTGACATTTTCAAACCTTTCTCAGTTTTCTGGTGAATGGGATAGCAATTTATTCTCTTTTTAAGTTGAATCAAACAAAGTTATACAAAAAAGATTGTAAATAACCCTGTGGATTAGTATAATGAGTATAGTTGAAGGGGGATAGTCAATGATTTATAAAGATTGAATCAATTTAGTTCTAGCTGAAAAGAATATAATAATGATGATTCAGTTGCGGCCTCATTCGGTCCAAACCCTTAACTGGTTTTTGTACAAAATTGAATGGACCACTATGAACAACACAATGCTACAAAGTCGAATAATATGTAGCATTATCATCAACCACAAAATTTTTTCAAGTAACACCTCTGACATATACCACTTTATAGCAAAACGACTACCCATATTAGAAATCCTGTTACCATTATTAGAAGGCTTCTAATTCTCAGGTCATAGCTGTGAAGGTTGTAGGCTGAGGAATCAGCATTTGTAGAATTCATGGATGGTGCTGTGAAGTTACCCAAGGTTCCGTTTTTGCCAAGACTGCACATATTCACAAAACATCACTTGTGAGCAATAACATTAAGAACACCAACAAAACTAGGATAATAATGACAATGAATAAAAAAACATAAGATAATATCTTATCTTACCTTCCAGGAAATAAACAAGAACCATGACCTACAATCATTCAAAAAAATGTGTTAATTATCCTAGAGACCGATGATTGTTGATAAAATATAAAAATGTCAAAGCTAATCCTACATAGTATAAAGGAACAAAAATTTACTTGGATCAGAGGTGGAGATTGTAGCCACTCCATTGAAGTCACATGCATCAGGAGTCTTTCCCATCTTATGAAAGTAAGTGTCAAATGCATAATTTGCATGTGCAATCACATTGTCTGGTTCATAGCATGGTTGCCCTTGCAGCAATGGAGAGCATTCAACCTTGCCCGGTCCACATGCCCAATCTAGTGCAGCTTGCAGCATCTTCGGGTCAGCACCGTCCTTTGCAATGCAGAAAGTTTGATTGCTGGTATCATTTGCTAGGACTGCCCCTGATCCTGTCAAGCGTAAAATGTAAATAGGTGACCCATTTGCATCAAACAGTCCCCAGTTCTTTTCTGACAATGGCCCAGGCTTCATATCTTCATTGTACAGCTCATAGATGTAAGTACTAACAGCCATTCCAGGATGTTTGGGAGTTCCAGTTTTGTTAAACACATGTTTGATCAAATTGCTGTTGTAAGTATTAGCATTGTCTACTGTTGCATCAGGTTCATTGGATCCACCTTTTGAGGGCCACCCTGACTCGGTCACTACAACAGGAATGTTGGTGTAATTTAGAAAAGCCATGGCGAAATATGCAGCATCAACCATTGCATCAAAGACATTGGTGTAGTGGAGAAGCGTATTGGAATCAACAGCTTCTTTGTTTGGAGGGAGAGGTTTGAAAAGTGCATAATCTAATGGAATCACTCCATTTGATTGCATGTAGTCGTAGTAAGGGTATATGTTTAGCATTAGATAAGAGCTGGTGGATTGCAAGAAATCAAGTAGCGGTACTAAAACTGGATTGAGTGAACGGTTAAAGAAAGCCTGAGAAGGTGGAAATGAATCGAGGATGATGGAAGAAGAAAGGGGTGTTGAAACTTTAACTTGGCGATCGAGATTGGAGGCCACAAGGGCTGAATGGATGTATTTGATAGCATTGACAAGTACTTTTGCAGCGTTGGGGAGGGTAGTTAAAACATCAGAACCAACACAAATTGCTGTGATATTGGTGGCTGGATAATGAGCTACCACATTGCGGGAAACCCAATTGGCAGCTGTGGAATTCGATTGACCTATTGCTAGTAGCTCTTCATTAGGGACAGTCACAACAACTTGAATGCCTGTCTTTGCAAGTGCAAGGAGCATAGCTTGGTCTGCATCATATAATCGAACATGCCGAATTTGCTGAGCTTTAAGTAGAGCTACAACTTGTGTAGGGTGTGGCATGTCTGAGAGATCTGTTCCAATATTCACTCCAATAAATGCTTCTGCAATATACAAACATTAGGATCCATCAATAATTATATTTAAGTCCTCACTGAATTAACTAGTAAAGTTGGAACTTGGAAGCACACGGAAGCAGAGTCTTATGCACAATTTATTTGTCCAAACAATCCAAGTTTTGAGGGCAAATATAATTTTAAACAATAGAATAGTTCCCCAAAAATAGAAAGCTTTTCCAAAAATAATTTCTCCAAGCTCCACTACAAAGTAGTAGCACATCCAAACATTAGGGAAAATGACAAGATAAGGCTGAATAGCAGGACAAAAGAACTGTCCTGTTTAATATTAAAGATCTGAATCCTACAGGTGGACAGCATCTAAGAATATCAACAAACAAAAGATTGACTATTTTTTTAAAAAGACATGTTATTGTTTATTAGCCAGAAGTTCAATCCGGGACAGAATAAAAATGCTATGAAAACATGCAAATTAAGCTACTAAACAGACAAACCAAAACACTCATTATTTCAACCATAACATGGCCATCAAGCCTTGGTGTTGGTTCAGAACATTTAACACAAATGATATCTCAAATAACATTCTAAGTTTCTAATTCACAGCAAGAGTGAGCCTAATGCTAGGAAATCTGTGAAAATGGAAGGATGTATTTGGGCCTTGCTATGACAAAGCATTGTTAAGTTGACTCCCACCAAACAAACTCCAAAAACCTCAAGAAAGCAGTAAGGAATCATATGAGACCCGAGAACTGAAAGTAAAGGCTCAAGAAGAAGCATGCAGGTTAAACAAATGATAGTTTTCAAAACAATGGCACCCCAATGTAGAGAAAATAAGCAAAAGGGCGATGGAAGATTCAGAATGCAAGCATAACTTGAAAAGGTAGAAACCAGAGGATCTCTGAACAGCAGAGTAAGCAAAGAAGAGGTGTTAAAAGTGTTGACTCACCTTCATCAGCTGCAACAAGAGACAGTGCAAAAAGCAGGAGAAGAAAATGCAGAGCCATAGATTGAAGGGGTCTGGAGAGAACTCAATAATGAAAGAGAGAGAAAGGAGGAGTGTGAAATGGGACTGGAGGAAAATGAAACCAGAAGGAGTAAATTGAAAAGCAGAAAGTGGGGTAAAGCTGTAGGAGAATATATGACTGTGTTAGAGGGGGCTACAAGATCAAGACAGAAATCACACGTGGAAAGCTTGTCAGACAAATCAAACGGCTAAGGAATCATCCTGTGAGGAGTTTCACAGTGCTAACATTAAACAGGCCTAGGACTTCGTCAAAGACAGAAGAAAATCAATAAACAAGACCCAGGACTTCAGATTAAGACACCTTTTCTCCTTTCTTCTTTCCATTTAGTTATTCATCCATCTCCTTCTTTTATAATGTGAAATGTACTTGTAAACATTACGTCAGATACTAAACTATTTTTTCCGATTTTGTAAGACTCGAATATTTTCGAAAAGAATCCAGCTTGCTTTGACGCTTGGACCAAGCATTCATATATACTCATATATATACTTACATAGTTCTAATAATTTTTAAACTACACTTTTAATGAGTTCATAACTTTTCAATAGAAATAGTTCATTAATAGTAATAAGGTTTCAAATTTAAATCTTAAATTTAGAAACATTTAAACGAAAGAGTTAATCTCGCCTAACAATATGTGTTAATTTAACTCAAACCAGGATAGAGAGAGAGTATATTGTTAACTATTGCTTAAATGAAATTATTTAATTTTAGTCATATATTTAATATTGTAATTTTCATGCTATTTTTATTTTTAATAAATGAAAATTTTAAAATTGAAAATGATTTATAATTAAAAACATGATTTACATTTTAATTTTAATCTGACAATCTCTATTAATAAAAAAGACAATATTTATTTTGTGTTCAATGTACACATTTAGTTAGATACTTTTTTCATTTAGGATATTGCTTCTTAAAAAATCACCCACCTGCCTCTATTTATCTCGATTTCTCATCTATGTTCAGTTTTAATACATTAGTAAACTAAAATTAAAATACACGTTTATATATAATAAAAAAAAAACAATTACAAATTTACAAATATAAAGTCTTCTTGAAAATTAAAAAAAGTAAACAGACATGCACGTTAGTTTATGCCTTTTCACTAATTATAATTAACTATCATCATCTCGACCTTTTTTTATTTATTTAGTATACTACTATATCATATTTCCTGTTATAAACATTATTACATTTTATAATAATGGTGTTATTATATGTTATATATGTGATTACTATGATGAGTGTGTGTGTGCATGTGCAGGAGGAAAACATGCAGCTGTTCTCCTAGCCGTTAACGTACGGTGATTTCTTTTATGAGATGGAGGATTTTGTTGTGTTGTAGTAATTAATAGCTGTGTCTGACTGACACTCTGTTTATTTGCACTCAAAAACTGGAATCTGTATATACATAATTTCTGTTTCTTAAAAGGACGAAACAAACAAGGAATGGTTGCATCTCTGAAGACACCGAAAGGACCCTCTGACTAGTGAGAAGTGAGTAGGCACTAGCATGTAACAGTAAGTAACAATGGATTATTGGACATTGGAGAGGATCATATTCATCAACGGTCCAATCCACCTCTTCTTACGGGATTTCATACCTACCAATTGGTCCACCTTGTAAATGCCATTGGCCATGTTCTTATTATTAGATACGTCATAATACACCCTTGTTTATTCGATACGCTACAAGCTTTTCACTTTTCACTCACTTTTTTCTCCATGCCAATTTTCACTCTTTTTTTGTTTGTTGTTGTTTTAAACTCAATTTGTTTAATCGTTTAATACTGTTATCAGTTGTTTGAATGTGGGCCCGGGCTCGATCCAAATAAAATGAATTTACTTAACTATATAGTCTGTGTTTGTATTTATGTAGATTTGAATTATAACGTAAACTGGGAAATAAGAGTTACAACTGAGAAACAGACACGCATATATCAAGTTGCGGCATTTGATATTATGTTGCGATATTTAGATTCGAATTATGTCAGGTCCATCTACAATATTGGACTTTATTGTGTTGCCTTTTGTTTTTATGAATGTCACACTAATATTTAATGAAAAATTATAGCAACTCATTCTTTTAATATATTTTTTAGTACACTCTTTAATTAATTAAAATTTATTAAAAATTATAAATTTATGTGAGTCTCATTTGTTATTATTAAATAATATTTTTTTGATTTTATAATTTTTAATATATTCAACCGGATAGAGTTTTAGAAAATTATGTTAGGAAGTGTATTATTGCTGCTTCTCAATATTTAATAGCATGTCTTATTTAATTGAAATGTAAAAAAGAAAAAAATGTGATGTGCTTATGTATTTTTAAAAAGTAAGATACAATTTTTTTACGATGTAAACATGATATACCTTGCTATGTATAAAAAAAAAAAAAAGAAAACATGATATACCTTTTAGTTTCAAAAGCATAAAAATTTATATATATCATATAAATATAAGTTCGTTTTAAATAATTTAATTTTTTAAAGGCCTAATTTTGCTTTTATTTAATCAAAACATCTTTAAAATATATTTTATTTAATTTAATTTTTTTCAATTTCCTCTTTTATCATAATATATGAATGAACAACTTTTACTCTGTTCAGTTTACAAATTTTTTTTTATTTTTTATGTATGTTTTGAGTGAAAAATATATTTTTGTTTATAATTTTTCTTTATTTTGTCTCAATTAAACAATTTAGGGTGTAGGGTTTTTCTTTATAATTTTTACTATGTTTTTCTTCGTTCACCATACTTTCTTCATTCTCTTTTTATACAAGTAAACGTAGCCTTAAAATAAAAAAGTACTATATTAAGTATTTTTGTTTGAAAAAAAAAATTGGATTTTTCAACCAATTAGTATGAAAGTATTTGGGAAATGAACTTTATTCTTAATAATTAATAAAAATAAATATTTAATTAATAATTGTTGCCTATTTTTAAGAGAAATGATCACAGATGTAGTCCATCATTGTGGTCATTATCTCAGCAATTAACTCACATTCTGCACATCTAATGAGTTTTGTGATGGCCAAAACTCCTTTATAAAAGGAGTGTTTTGCTTTTTCTTTGGGTCACTGAACATGGTCTTCTTTTCAGTATATAATATCATCGTGTATAGAGGATGGAGATTTGGAAAACAGAGAAAGTACTAAATTAGATAGTTGCAACAATGAGTAACAATGGCAGGAGGTTTCTTGTTCTTAATTTTAGCTTCCACTTAGAATAATCTGAAATGTATTTTGTGAAATTTAACATGTTTGGGTCATTCAATTTTTAATTTTTACATATATCACCTAAACCAATAGGTTGCTGACTTTAGATAAATTAATGTGCACAAACTTAATACCTCCTTGTGATACACAAACTTGAGAAAGGTTTGAACAACTTGAGAAAGGTATTCACAAACATTATCACTTGAAAGGTACGAATAGATACACAAAATTGAGTTTTAATTTCATTATAAAAGGTCTGAAATATGGAAAACAACTTAGAACGGTTTTTTATTAAAAAAAAACATAGTACAACAAGAATAATCATCAATCAAAGTTACAAAATACTGAAAACCTAAGCTAGATTGAACACGAATTGAACCTCAAATATTCGAGTGAACTAAAGTAAAAGGAGACACAACTCATTCGAGAACACTCTTAGGAAAAGAACTACGACTATGTTTTCCTAATTGACAAAACTCACATGACAAAGTAAACAACTTAAATAAACGTGATGCAAGGCATTGAAGCTTTGCAAGACTAGGATGACCTAATTAAGCATGAAGGAGAGCAGGGGAATCCACAATCGAGCCAACATGAGCAGACGTCTGTAGGTGATAAAGGTCATTTGACTCACAATTGATCCCAATTATCCGTCTCAAACTGCGGTCCTATAAGAAAACAAAATCTTTAGTAAATGTAACAACAAAATCAAGAAAATGAGAACTAAGAGATAATAAATTAAAGGGAGACTCAGGGACATAAAATACATTGTCAACAGAGAAAGAAAAGAAAACAGGGATAGTACCAACACCATGAAAGGGGGCCTGAGAGCCATTGCCATAGTGGCAAAGGGTAAAAGACCATAAGTTGAAAGAGATGAGAAAAGAAACTTACTACTGGATATATGATCAGTGGTGCCAGAGTCAAGGACTCAAGGGTTAAGAAAGGTGGAATGAGTGAGACCAGCAAAGGAAGTGTTAATGTGCACAAAATAGAAGCATTGGAGATGGAGATTTGACGTTCCTCATACCATTTGAGAAAGTCGTTGAATAGAGCCAAAGGTCCAAAACTACCAGAAGAAGTGGCACCAGAATCAATAGGAGCAGGGGGTGTAGCTTGAGCAGCAACAATACTAGACGACCATGGAGGACAACCATGCAAAGCACAACACCAGTCAATGATGTGGCCAAGTTTGTGACAATGGTCATTTGGGATTGCTCATAAGGAAGCCCATATAAGACCATCAACATAAAGAATGTTTGGCATTGCTTTAGTTTATGGGCAAGAGTGATAGCAGGGAGCAATAGTTCATTAAAGTCATGAAGAAGACCAAGAACCTTACCCAAATATTCATCCATGGGACTATCAATGTGGCGAGGGCCAATGATGCTTAGTAGATTTTGTCACACACCCTAGAGACGCTAAATATCATCAGTGTACAACAATCGAGCATGTTCCCAAACTCCAACACAAGTGTCATGGGCCCAGAGCATTTGCTTCAAAGAAGGATGAATGGTCGACTTCAAGATACTGCAAACTTAAGCATTAACTTTCGATCATCATGGATGAATTTTTCTCACCAATGGAGATAGTTGTCTAAGCAAGGTGATCAACGTAGTCTTGCCCTTGAGCCAAAGTTTGATGTTAGAGGCTTGTATGTCATAGTTTGTGTCATCTAACTTGTCAATAGAGAGAGACACATTGACATAGATGATAAACAAGGACGAGTCAGTCCTAGCAGAAACCATGAGAGCACAAATGTGAGATAGAAGGCTACACGAGAGAAAAAAGAGTGTCCCTAAAGGAGAAAGAAGACTGAAAGCAAAGCGTAATGGAAGATTCGAGACTAGATTGAATAATAGCACAATAGGGTGAGTCAAGCATCAATAGTCGTTACTGAAACAGTGATCGGACGCACCGCCACGCGCGATGGCTGAAAGGAGAAGATGAGAAGACAATTGCATCGAGAAACGCATATGAGGGTGTGTGGTATCTCTGGTCGAGATGATTCCAGCGACGTAGAAGTTGAGGATTTGAATGGCGACAACGGTGATGGAAAATGGTTAGAAATCGAAAAGAAACATGATTTTTGAAAAAAAAGATACTTAAGGGAAAGGATTCATTAGGCTCTACATACCATGTAGAAAGAGATGAATATGCATGGATCTTTGTGTATCTTGCGCAACCAAGGAGAATATTATATATGTGTATATACGTGTGTGTGTGTGTGTTGTACAAAAGAGCTAAAACAAAGAAATGGGCTTAGGCCCACATATTGAAATAAATCTAGCAGCATAGTAGTTTTGGCTTGTGGTTAGGGTGCAAAGGAAGTTGGATCACTCCCATTGCATTCCATTCAATGATCTTTCTATATGTCACTTGTAGAGAGGAAGTTGTTAACCCTTTAGGCCTCTCCATGCTCATTCTATTCTCTCCCCATTAATGCCCTATGGGTTTCAACATTAGGTGTGCTTGTTAGGCAAGTAGCTAGCTTTGTAATCATCTTGTTGAGTTGCAATGGCGAGGTTTCATACAAACTAACGAGGTTGATGGTTCGTATCAACTTTATATCTATTATATGAATAATAAAGTTGTTCAATTTGAGATTGAGATATCTCTTTTTTTATATGTTAATTTATTTTATCTCTTTATGTATTTTTATTTAATTTATTTTAAATTCAAAGGTGTGTGGATAGGATAATTCATCAAATTAATTTATTTATTTAAAGAATTTTAAATACCTTGTTAAAAAAGTAGTTGTTTGGGTAAAGCATTTGAGAGGATTTTAAAATTGTGTCATTCTTATAAGGTATTTCTGGCTCAGAAAATACAAAGAATTTGAAATTTCATCAAAATCATGGGAACTTGAATTTCTTCTTCCTTTCAAAAAGGCATACCACTCACTTGACCTAGCTACTTGCCCTTTCACAATGCATTCTTCATTTCCCTTATAGCTTCGTCTTCTTTTCTTTCTCTTTGTATCTCTTTTGCACCCTAGCTCTCTCTTCTTCCTCTCTATTTCTCAAACGATACGTGTTTTCACTTGCAAAACATGTTCGTAAAATCTTGCTCTTGAATGGCGTCATGATTCAATATAGGGTTTTCACTTCAACGTGTGCTAATTTTGATTGCAAAATTTTCACCTCTCAATTTTGACTATTACGCTTATTTTGAAAAATGCATGTTACTGTAGATTCGTGTTGTGTTTCTTTACCCTTTGAAATGATAAGATCTTGTTTGTTTTTGTTCCATTCTGTGATGAGTTGTCTTGATTGTACAATTTCTTATCTTTATCGATATGTTCAATTTTGTGGTTTTGTTTTTTTATTTGTTATATATCTTTGTTGAATGTTCAAAATTGGTACCTTTGAATCCCTTGTCCATGATGCTACAAGCTACACGAGTTCTGAAATGCAATTAGAAAATATTGTTGGTTGATTGCTATTATTTTGTTAGAATGTTAGTTGGAGAGATTTGAACTTTGTAACTATTTGAAATGCAATTCTTGTATTGCGAAGTTGTCCAAAAACAGGAAAAGTTATGGTTCACTTTATTGATATGAGCTTTGAAATGCTTGTGCAAGGGGTTTTAGGTTTTACACGTTATAGTATTAGTGAGACTCAGGTTCGAAATTGTGACCTAT
Organism: Psophocarpus tetragonolobus; assembly: GCA_037954015.1. NCBI lineage: Eukaryota > Viridiplantae > Streptophyta > Magnoliopsida > Fabales > Fabaceae > Psophocarpus > Psophocarpus tetragonolobus. The sequence continues at coordinate 37,126,741 of CM075695.1, forward strand.
TCCTTTCATTTTAGCTTCTGTCACCAAGCCGACCTTATAATTTTTTATGAAATATAGTTCTTGTATTGCAATACCCCTAAACAGGAGAAACAGAGGTTCATTTTATTGAGTTGGGTTTTAAAATTCTTTGTGGAAGGGGGTTTTAGGTTTTACATGTTATTGTAGTAGTGGAACTTGAATTTGACTCTGCGACCTCTCCCTTTTCACTTCCGCCTCATAACTCCTTTTGTATTTCAATATATATTAACACTTTATTGAGTTGAGTTTTAAAATGCTTGTGGAAGGGGCTTTAGGTTTTGTATGTAGTAGAGTGGGACTAGCAATGAAGTTGTTGTCCCACGAGGAAAGTATGTGGCTAGGGCTTCCATTTTGATGCAGTGACTATGTTCATGTCGGTGGCTCTTAGCATGTTTCTTTTTCCTCCTAGATATATCATCCCTATGGCTAACATGATGGTTGACAACTCCATGACGGTAGTCGATGTTCCTATGAAAAGACTTTGAGATGACAGTAGAGCTCAAATCAACTTGGTATGTCTTCTACTCTTCCCTATTCACTACCTATCATCTAATAAATAAATACATTTACAAACTTACAACTTCATACTGCCACTCTAAAATGAGATCTACACGAGTTTGAACAAATCCACACATGCCACAAATTAAAAAGTAAAGTAATGAAAATTCTCCAACCCGTTTAATTGCAACTTATTTGAATTTGTTGATTTAGTTGTCATAAAATTAATTCTTAGGCTTATTAATAGTTGAGTTGACTTGTTGAATTTTTTTTATTCAATGTTTACTAATTTAAATAAATTATTTTTGCAGCTTTTTTAATGATTTCAAACATAAACTTATTATAATTTATTCATGATTAACTACTACTAAATCAAACACATGGTTTATGTTATTTAATCTCTTCTAAATCAAATAACTGTTAGCAACATAATTACTACATACTTGTTTTGGTTTGTATTCTTCACCAAGGCCTACCAGTTAGAAACCAAAGTATTCTCAACTTGATTCCACCTAACTTTAGTCATTTGTTTCAAATTGTATACAAATTGAATTTCATAAGCTTCATTTTAATTGTTGATTACATATATAATAAGAAAAATTAAATTATAAGTTTTATATTAAAACATGTACATTGTGTGACAATTTGATTTTTGTGATGACCTTAAACTTTGAAATCCACCCAAATCAAGATCGTCTAAAGTAACATGGTGATGTTTAGTTGCATATCAAGATTCTGAATTTCAGTGTGCATTACATTCATGATTTATGTTTTTACTCCAACCATTATAAGGAGTTTGAATTCCTTGTCTCTTTTCCAATTATTTATTGCTTCATGTTATTAACTGTATATTATATTTTCTCCATGGAGAAGTAAATAGTAGTGATATTCTTATATTAGTCATGATTACATGAACGATTTTTTTTACATCATAGTTAGTTTCTTTTTATAAGGAGTGCATTTTTAGTTGTATTTATGTCACTCGTTGTTGCACATCTTTGAACATACCTTAGTTTTAATATCAATATTTTCCCTGTTAATTTAATGTCATTATTGGATTTGATTATATTAATGTTTTTGTTGTCATTTATAACGCGTGAAATTAGAAGTAGTGGAATGTGCATGTGTAATTTATTTGCCAGGATTGAAGGTAGGTATACTTTGGATTTTCTAAATATTTTGTTTGGAGATGGATCTTTTCATATACATGTGAATTGTTAAGTCATGTTCAAATCTTGTATTTGTATCTCTCTTAATAAATATCAAACAAGACTCACTCGGTCGTGTTATGTGAAGTGTGTAGCGAGATTGCAAAAAATGTTTCGGGCATTACTAATTATGGATTTATGGAAAAACAGAATGAAAGAAGTTTCATAGATGACAGTGACAACTCATCTAGCATGTTTGGTGGATGTTGGTGATACAACCCTTTTGCAACTTCTTAATGGATTGCTTGGTGATAGCGTTTGTTTTGCCATGGTTTTTTCGTGTAAATATGTTCTAAGTGGTGAATCAAGCTTTATCATTCTTGCTTTCAATTCTTCATACTCGCGAAATATAGTGAATAGATGATTGATGATTGGTTTTTGACATACATGTTATGATGCATCATCGTATTTTAGTGGGATGTTAGTGTTTAACCACACATCAAAGTTGATGTTTTGAGGGTGTGTCTTTAAAGATGTGAAGCTTCATTGTTTTACCAACTTTGGTTGCATTCTTTAGAGTGAGTTTTGCGATACGAAGATAAAGTATTTTATATTTGATGGACATAAAGCTTATTTGTAAGATATAAGTCAAAAACAAAAAATCTTCTGCAAAACAAAAACAGATGGACATTCTAAATATTTGGTATAGGATTTCACTTGGATTTGATTTTTAGTTGAAAAATATTATGTCTTGATTTGAATTTATGAAGTAGAATATTCAATAACTTGTTACATAGGTCTTTGATTTTATATGTAAAAGTTTCATGTACTTGGGAGGTTTATATACATGTTTTGGTATTTGATTGGTATTTATGTAAGTTTTTTTTTTTTTTTTTTGCATTGATGGGAGATTGGTGGTAAATGTTTAAGACCCTATTAGGATAAGTTTTTTATAGACACTTATAAAATAATAAAATAAAAATGAAATATTCTTTATTTGATTAAAAAATTGTGTATAAGGAAACAAAAAATTACTTGTATTTTTATATTTTGTAGTTATTTCTAGATTATTAAATATTAAAAAAATATTTATTTTCCTAAAAGTTATCATAAAAATATAAATTTTTAATATAAAAAAATACAAAATATATGTCTTTGCATGGGATGAAAGTCACAAGATAGTGGAAAAATCCACAACATTGTGAAATAAATTAATTTACAATGATACTATATATTTTTTAAATGTTATGAATATTTTTATATAAAGTATCAATATTTATAATTTTGAACTATTGAATATTTTAAGATATTTTTACTTAAATAATTATAATTAGATAATATAATATCTATTTTTTGATAAAGTTTAATATTAATTTTCTATTTTTTAAATATATATTTGAAAAAAAATTTAAATTTAATAACTTTAAGAATTGATTTGCCTTATCCAAACTAAAAAATTGAAATTGAATTAATTTTTTTAATATGAAAATTGAATTGTCTTATCCAAACAAAAAATTTGAAATTTAAGAAATTTCAATTGATTTATCTAAACAAAACATTTGAAAAATGAAGGAAATTCAAATAAAAACAATTCAAATTAATAGTATTTCAAATTGCTTAAAATTTCTTATCCAAGCACATTGTAAAAGAAAAAAACAAATAATTTCAAAGTAACAAAAAAATATCAAATTATAAAAAGGTTTTGCATTCCTTCATGCCGCAAAATTCATCTATTATTGAATTCATATTAAACTTTTTGACAATTCCTCTATCAATAAATATCATGAGACAATGTTTTAGAAAGTCATATTTTATGAGACAATAGTAAAAAAGAAACGTTAAGTAGTTTTCTAGAAACTAACAAGTTCAACATAAGTTTTATCAACCTAAAAAGTAAATAAGTATCTATTTTTCTTGTTTCCATTAACCATCAACACAGTTTTGAAACGCTAGATAATTTGTGAAATTTTTTATTGTTGACGGCCTCAATTTCAATGTGACGCAACTCAATTTTTCATCCTCGAGTTATATAAAGTCTCTTGGATAGAATTTATGGTAAGTTTGCAAATATCATCAATTTGAAATCATTTACAAACTTCTCTTTAATCAATAATGCAACTAAAATTCAATAATACAATTGTTTTCTTGTTAATATTTAATTTTTGTAGCTGAAAATCAATTATAACATTGAAGATGGATATTCACATGACAATGTCCACTGTAATATTATAATTTTGGTGACTAGCATGGCCTCATCTTCCAACATAATAAATGTTATGAATATTAATATTATAACATTCATAAAATGATTTTATTTTCACAAAACATTAAATTATTCAACTGTCCCCTTACTTTTGACGTCTTTCATAAGAAGAGTTGACACATCCCTCACGCCAACGACAACATAGGAAGAGGATACTAGAACATGTAAGGAAGACTAAAAGGATTGACACCTCCCTTTAGTGAACGACATGAGGAAGAGGAATAATTCTCCCTACACTTTCATAACTTCTCTTTGCACCTCCATAAGTGTAGAAGAAGTATATAATACCTCTAGGTAAAAAATAACTTAACTCATATTCTCCCTCTTCTTCCTCTGAACACTACTAATCCAAATTCTCTCATGCACCTCCTTCTTCTTGTTATGAATCAGTGTTACGATGTAAACAAAGCATTATTGTTTGTATTTTCTAAAAATAAAAAAATAGGTTGGCGACTATACGAGAAAGAAAATCATTGCGGGAAATCGAACCCTAAAAACATAAGAATAACAACAATATGCCTTTATTGGTTTATTCCCGCATCCTAAAAAAAAGTCATATATTATTGTTCACTTTTAGAATACTTCAATCAGATCATTTTAGGGTTATATGTTATTGCTTTCCGAATTTATCAAAGCATTAGCCCTTTCCAGATTGCTTACCACATTTGTGAGAATTACAAAGTTCTGACAAATGTGTTCGGACTTATACAAAAAATTGTAAATTTTTTTACAAGAGACGTGCAAGAAGGTCATTAAATTTTTACTTTTTTTTACTTAGACCATCTTTGTCATTTTAAAAAATTATGGAGGTGCAAGAAGAATTCACAGGAAAGATAATGGAATAAGCAAGCAAATACAGAAAAGTCCAAATTACTACGAGCCAAAATGACTCCATAGGATACTCCTTGCGGTTACTAGTAATCATCTTCCTAGTCAAACAACCCTACCCCTATAAATTTTTAAGAAACAACTCCAATATTGTAAATATTTTTAAAAACTACTATGTCACTATAAAAAAGTCTACCCATCTATCATCCATAATTTGATAAATTACAAAATGAGAGAAATGTAGATATTTGTAGGGATAGTAAAAAAATTCACAGTGGGAGAGCTTCACAAAAAAAATAAGGGGCTAAAATTTACTTTATCTTATTGGATCTTTCTATTTTTTTTAAATTTATAATTTTGATTTCTTATTTTTTAAACATATATTTAGTTACTTGCAATTTCAATTTCATTTTCTTATTATAAAATAAATATATTTAATCTTTCAATTTTGTAAAATTTACAATTTCAATCATTTGATCAAAATAATTATTATAACAATTAACGTTAATTACTCACATAGTATAGTAGTAATACATTGGGAAGAATTGGTGAGACTCCAAGTATATATAATAAGAGAAAATAGCTCATGCATTAATATAGTAGAATTTTTTTACATTGATATTTAGTTACAACTTACAATTTATATGACTCTCTAAGTATTAAAGAATAAAAATCAATTTATCAAACTTACTATACACATGATTGTGATTGAATATGTCAATGTAAAATTATTTTATTTTACACTAGTGTACATGTATTAAACTCATAATAATCATAAAATTTTATTATATATATATATATGTATATATATATATTATGAGAAGTTTAAAAAAATTTTGTGCAGGTCATGACTCCCCCCACCACAAAGAAGATCCACAATTGAAAATCATATATATGAATACTCATAGAAATATCCGTACAGATAATATAAATTAGTAGATGACTAATAACTATGAATACAACAATGAGAACTAAAAACAATGACTACGATAATGAGAAAAGAAAGTGAGCTATGTGTGGAGAAAGAAGGTGTCAAAATGGTAGAAGTAATTAGTATAAAATAATTAGTATAAAGTAACAACAAAAAAGAACATAAGAAAGAGAATGTCAATCTAGAAGAAGGGTTGCTGAGTAAAAACAAGAAGAAAAGGAATTAAATTAGTTAATTTTTACTATAATTTTGTTATTTTTTGTGACTAAAAACTAATACAAATATATTTTATTTAGAAATTAAAAAGTAATATTTTTTTTACGATATTAATAATTAAAGGAAGAATTAACGTAGAAAGCGTAACTAAATTCAGGAATTTAGATATTTCCTTTTTTGTTTTTAAATCCATCTCACTACTGCTCAAATCTTTGAAAGATAAAAATTATATTAAAAAAGAAAGAAGAAGCAAGAAGATGAGAATGAAATCCCTGATGCATTGTATTGGCCGTAGACACGAGTCCTCCCTCCAATTTGAAACATTTAGAATTACAACATGCCTAATTGTTCTTACGTTTCGGACTCCGAATCAAATGATTCTTCTCTCCACTCACTTGACTGTGTTCCCTTGGCACAGCGCCGCATATTGTTACATTCCCCAACGCTCCAAAACGACACTCCCTGTCTCCCTTTCCATGCTGTTGTGAAAAAGGAACACGATTGCGATTCTCAGGTCATTATTCTTTTATATGCTTTACCTCTTGTTTGTATAGTTTCACTAATTCAATTAGTTATCCAAGGTTTCTATCAAATATCTACTTTAGTTTAGCTAAATGTCAGATATATCATATCCGCTGATGTTAGGTTTGCTGACCGTGTTTTGACTTGTTTTTGTTGTTATGATTTAGAGCCATTTCTGCTTATCATTTTTTGTGTCATGGAATTAATCAAGCAAAGATGCCCTAGTTATGTGCTTCAATGGTGCACGTAGTAGAAAATTAATGATAACTAAAGGTCTACATAATCTTCATTGTCAATAACGATGAATGATTTATTAAATTAAAGTTATTTTCTTTAAAAAAAGTTATGGTGTTTAGAAGTGGCAGTGCTGTGTCATTTACATTTGTTGCAACTTGCAACTGGTAGGAGACTCAAGTGTGATTATTCCCTGATTTTCAACAGGAAATGTGTCCCATGTTTGAAACTGATGGTAGCGGAGTAGAGAAAAACTGTGCTAATGTTAGCATTTTAGCTCGATGTCCTACCCTTTCAGCCTTTGATGGTCGTGCCACTACAAAAGTCGAAGATTATGAGATTCCTTCAAGTTCTGTTGACAAGGGCAGAGAGGCATGTATTCAATTGGATTGTCCTACCTCAAAGGTGAAAAACGAGATTCCTGAAGGCATTGTTGATGATCTAGATCATATTGTATTGAAAGAACGGCTAAGGATGCTGCTAGCTTGGTACTTTATGTTAATTACTAATATTTTTTCTTTGGTTGGACTATTAAACATTTTCTGTTGTTATCCTCTTTAAATTTGTTTTTCAAGTTTCTGAAACAACAAATTAAGAAGCCAATATTAGATAATTAATGAAAATAACACAGTAAATGGATGTTCTGATATCTGTTGGAATTTACATAGTATTATTAATTACTAAACTAGTTTGAAGGAGTATTGGAGTCTTAATATTCAAAGAAATCCTTTCTTCTATTTATTTATCCTAGCGAATAACACATTGTAATTAACTTTGATATTTATAGTTCTAACTATGCTTAGTGTAGTTCACTCAAGAAGATTTATAAGAAATCTCCAAGTTTGTCAATCTCTTCAAGTTGTTATCAAAAGTGATTTTGCTTTTTCTGAGTCTCTGGGTTCTGCTCTTTGTTCCAACAAAATCCTAGAAATCCTTTGTCAATAATGTTACAAGTTGTAATGGAAATATGGAATACGACAATCAACAATCTTACCAAACAACTCTATTGTGGAAGTACTACTTGTAATTTCATAGCTTGTCTCTCTCATTCCATGTTGATTTGATCTTAGATTTTGGATTCCAGTGCTTTCAATCACTTTATCGGTAATTCTTCTCTTTTTGTAAATTTGTCGGCCACCAAATCTCCTAATTTCTTCACAATTCAATCTTCAACTATTACTTCTGTTCTTTTATTCCTCAATGTCCTTTTACCTTAATTCTTCATTAGTTACTTGTACTCTTACCTGTTCCACTACCTTTTGACTCTCTTCTTATACAACAGGGCCAGAGTACAAGACAAACAATTGGCATAGGCTTTGAATCCCATGGACCCTACTATCTTTGATCTCCACAATCTACCATATTTGCTATTTTAGAGTTCCTTAATCTTTTTCTTTGTTGTCTGTTTAGGTCATCCTAGTGTAAATAAATTTAAAATGTGGCTCCCAATTTCTACCATTTACAATCTTTTGAATGTGAGATGTATCATTTGGCTAACAGGTCCAGGCTACTTTCCAAATAAAGGATGATAGTTTTTTAAAATGTCCCTTATGTATTACATTATTATTCACTTAGATATCCTGGTTGTGTTGGATGTATTCTAGGTACTTGAATATAGAAAAAACTTGAGATAATTATACTCAGCTTAGAACTCTTATTAAATAGAGATGCAATACAATATAAAAAATCAGAGTAGTGACTAAAACTACCACCAACCTCTGACATACAATAATAAATGAAACATAATATACCTCAACTAACAACTAATAACTAAATAACCCAAGATTAATTTAACATAGGTGACAAATATTTGTTACTTTAATTGATGATTTATCTAGATGTGGTTGGATATTTATTTGGAAGATCTTTATTTACTGTTTGATAGTTTACAATTTTTTTTTTTGTTTTGAAATTCATACTCAATTTGGGTGCAATATTTGTATTATTTTCATGCACCAAGGGTATTTCTCAACCAATAACTGGAGATTGATTCTTTTCGCATTATTTGTTGAGTGGGCTTTGCTTGCATCTCCCAACAATGCCTAGTCCATACCCAGCTAGGAATTGAACCCTGGTTATCATGTATCATGCTTAATGGATACAATTATTTATCAAATGTGCTAGACTTTTTTGGTATATATGTATTTTAAGTAGTGACAATGCAAAAGAGTATTTTTCTATCCTATTCATTTCTTTCATGTTTTCGAATAGCATGCATGATTCATCACTCTAATTGTCCTCAATCTGCATGACAAGGTATTGTAGAAAGAAAACATTGGTGACCTTCATAGAATTTGATTCAAATAGATTGAATGTTCTTGTGGAGAGCATGAGGATAAAAGCGTACAAATTATCATGCTTTTGCAACATCTTTTCATGACCATCATTGATTAACATGAGGCCTGTTTGTTTAAACTTATTTTCTAAAAAAAGTTTTTTTTAATAATTTTCTTTTTTTGCCTTTGTCTAATCTTTTGGTTAAAAGCGTACAAAATATCATATTTTTGCCATTGGGAAGAATCAAAGTGAGCTTTTTTTTTTTTCTAAAGGAAACGAAGCTAGATAGAGTTTGCTTCTTTAAACATGGTTGAAATAATATATTTGTTATTGCAGGAAGCTTCCAGGATTGTCAAATACAGCTTTAGAGGTAATTAGTATTATTTTTCTATTAGTTGAAAGATTGAAAGAGTCAATCATAATTCACTTTTGGTTCTTTGTTAGCCTTGGTTTTCTAATAGCAGAATAATATATTTATTGAAAAAGAGTTATCTTATCAGTCAATTTGCTGATTCAGCATTATTTTTTTATGATTGTAAAGAAATTATTACATTGTACTATTGTAGTTTATACATCATCTGTCAACTGCTAATATGCTGATAAGGATTGGATTGGAGTGCCTCTTGACTTTATGAAATAAAACCTATCGATATTTCTTTCTTCTCTTTGTTTGACACATGAATTCTTGGTAGAAAAATAATACTTTTCATTTCAGGAACAACTATCCACATTAACAATATTTGAAGAATGGTTACTAATTAATGACTAGTCACTTCTTGTGCAACTCATTACTAACTAATAAGCACATCAGGGATATAAGGTTGATCTAGTTGTAAAATCTACATGTGGGGAGAATGGGGGAGAGAGAGGTGTGGATTCGAATCTCTCCACTAACAAAACTAGCACATTAACAACTAATATTTGCCTATAAGAAAAAACTAACAAGCACCTCATTTCTTCTAATTTTTCCCTTATTTTTTTAATGGCCTCGATTCAATTGATACTGTGGTAAAGATGAACTGCTACTCTGGGATACAAATGATTAGGGTGGATATTAAAGAAATTCCACATTTTTATTATCTAAAGTTAGAGTTGGTTTGGAGAGTACGAGGAATAATCTGTGAGAGCAAATGGTTCAAACATAGAATTTTTAGGGTCTATCAGTTATTCGGTAGTGATGATGACTTTTTCTTAGTTTCGTGTTAGTTTCAAACTAGTCTGTTATTTACATTAATTAGAGATGTTTAATAGTATTATGCTATACTTATATCTTTGGCTCATGTCATATACTCATTTTCTTTTCTAATTTAAATTGACACACCTGCACTTTCCTTTCCATGTTACCACCAATAGGCTGTTATTTAAATATTTTTTCAAATACTGTTGAAATGATCCCTCACTGATTTCTCAGAAGTGAAGTCTATCTATTTTATCATGTTTGGATCTCTTTATTAAAATTGCACCTTATTTAATTATGTTACAGGATAGTAATGGAGGCTCATTGGAAACCATCATGGAACAAACGATTAAAAAAGGAAATGAAGAGATTGATCCTCCAAATGGAAAAGCAGCAGTGGCTGGTGACCAATTTTATGACATCCCAGAAGGAAGTAATATTTCACTACCACTTGGAGTCACATGTGGATCATCTTTATTAACTGATTATGTTTCATCTAAATCAACAGGATCAGTAATTTCAGCTGGCTGTCAAGAAGATGACCTTATATTAAAATCCCGAGGAATAGTCATGCAGTTTGATTCACTTGTGGAACATAATATTATAAATAATGACGGTCTAATTAGTGCAACATCTCCAACTTTTGTCAAAGTCAAGGATGAACCTAGGGATTATAGTGAAAACCACAATTATAACAAGGATGTTATGGGTAGCATTTCTATTAAACGCCCAAATGTAAAAAGTGAAAGTGACATCTATAATGAATATCATGATAACCAAGTGGAACACATGAACTTAATAGATCGGCTAAATTTTCTTATGGCTGAAGCAGATTCTAGTTTAAATATTTCTTCAAGCAACTCATATTTGAAGATGACTAGGCCTTCTTCCTCTATATCAAGCTCTATTTTTTCAAAATCTGCTGAACCTTCAATCATCAAATGTAGGCGCAAAAGAAAAAAGACAGCCACGTACGCGCTATCTATTTCTGTTGTGTTAAATTATCAATTATAATATTTATGCCAACTTTGATAATCCTATTATAAATTATAATAATCATCGCAACTGTTAAATTATTTGCAGTGATTCAGTTCAAGAAGCACTTGAGGAGGATGCTCCTGGGCTCCTGCAGGTACCATATTTTGTTTGTGTTTTTTAGTCACTGAAATTGGTATTTGTATCAAGCTTCTTGGAAATGCCATTTTGCAGGTATTGCTTGACAAAGGTGTATTAGTTGATGAAATTAAGCTTTATGGAGAGAAAGAAGATGATGAAGTTCTGGATGAATCACTTTGTGAAAATAGCTTTTCAGAGCTTGAGGCTGTGATAACCAAGGTGAAGAACGTACTATAATTATATTGTCGTCCTTAATGGTTTGCCCTTTCATTTCATTTTAGGACCAAACTAACTCAAGATATTGTTAATTATAATGTCTTGATTTTTTTGCCTCCTCATCTCATTTCTTAATTGCAGATAAATAGAGTGTTTTGTCATATGTGGACAAGGATGACTTGACATAATACAACCTATTCTATTAGTATAAAACTAATTTATAAGGCTGAAATCTTAAATCAAAAGAGAAAATTAGTGTTTTAAAAGTGAGTATGAGTTCTTGAAAATTGTAACTATAACAAAATGTTAAATTATATAATTATTGTGATGTTATTTCCTTCTGTCTTGCCCTGGTATAAAAGTTGAAGAAATAGAAGAAAAAAAATTGTCAAATGCAGTTAGGATTTATGAGTATTTGAAGTGTCCTTTATGGGTACATGTCAGGATGACTATTATTTTGAAGTCTGTGTTTTGTTCCTTTGTTTTGTCAATATGAAGTATGACTAAGATATCACAAGTAGACAATAATTGACAATTATGCTATTTAAAAAATTAACATGATTTTAGAAGATATTTTAGTTAAATCATTCTCTTATAAAAATGGAATGATTTTGTAATATTTTGTTTTTGGTTTATTAGATGTATTTCCTTTTCAGGAAAAGTGAGTCATTTTCCTTCTCAAGAATGTTTTCCCCCACATTAGTTACTACTGAAACAGCAGAAAATACAGAATTATTTTCCAACTAAGCAGTTGTTATGATGGATCCGTTTCAAGGGAAATTATAAATCTAGTGAACAATCTAATTTTATAAGAGAAATAAAAGTGAAATCTTGATTGTTTCTGTGAATGATTGAACGGTTAAGATTCATTCCTCATTTCTAACATATACATGCTTCCCCTAGTTGAACACATCTCCTTAAATTTTTACAATATGAAGTTTGATGTGAAAAAGAAAGGTTTGATAGGAAGAAAGGAATAAAATGAAATGATGACCGTCATTTCCGACTGATTAATTTATTGGAGAAAATAAGGGAAACTGGTTTATCTTTGGCTTTCTTGTGCTCTTAGAAAGAAAAGGAATGAAAGTAAAATAGTATTTTTAGAATTTAGATAATGAAAATACCTTTCTGGAAGGTACAAAAGAAATAAGTACACTTATATCTTTGCATTTTCTTTCTGATTGCCTGAATTTTATGATGATATATGATCACATCTTCTGTGGAAGTGTATTTTACAGGATATAAGGATAAAATGAGATCATTTTTGGCAAATACTAGTTCAAAAAACTATCTGTTGATAAAAATTGGCTAAAGCTGAACTTCTGAACCCACATTATTTATATTATTACATTGAAATATTTAAATATTTTTCTAATAAGTCATTTGATGGTTTTAATCAATTGATTTAGATTTATTTGTTTTTTCTCTTTATTTGGAGACAGATTTTCTCTCAACGGCATTCTTTTTTAAGATTCCCTGTTATTCGTGGCTTGAAGGCTTCAAAAACAAGTTATTGCTTAGCTTGTCTAATCTCACTTGTAGAGCAGGTTATTGGTTTCTTACAAACTTACAGTGTTCATATTATTGTTTTTATAGTGCAATTAATTCTTATTTTATTAATGTTTATTTTTTCTGCTACAGACACGGTATTTAGAATTCCGAAAATGGCCAGTTGAGTGGGGTTGGTGTCGAGACCTTCAATCATTTATTTTTGTTTTTGAGAGACATAACAGGTGCTTTGTTTGCATTAAACTTCATCCTTTTGATCTCTGTTTTCTTCTCATTATATTCCATGATGTTGGCTTTGAGTCCAACTTCAATGCAGGATAGTGCTGGAGAGGCCTGAATATGGTTATGCAACTTACTTCTTTGAGCTGGTAGAATCTTTACCTGTTGAATGGCAGATCAAGCGATTGGTGATTGCTATGAAACTGACTACCTGTAGCAGGATTTCCATTATTGAAAATAAAGAATTGGTGGTAATGACTTCATGCATATTTCAACAATGTTGGATGAATTATACTAACTGGATTTAGTTCTTGCTACCCATATATATAAAGTTCCTTGTTAAGCTTGTAGTCCTAAGATATCTGTGATTGTAAGCTATGATACTTTTCCACTTTGAATAGTTACTACTGCACCCTGGATGGCATGTTATTGTGATGCAAAGGAAAAGTTGAACATTGGAATGACCAGAAATGTGTATATATTTTGCGCTTCATGGTTAGCTAGAAGCATGCTTTGATTCTGCTTTTCATAATATTAGATGGAAGATGGCTTTTTAAATTTGAGATAGATAAAATAGGTAAAAAATAGGGTTGATTGTGGAAGAGATTTTTTTTAACATCTGTATCTTGAAAGAAATGTCAGCCAACCTATCATTCCATAAAAAGTTATTGCTTGCTTGATTAATAACTAACTATTATTTGATTGTCCAACTGGGGTATTATTATCAATTTCTGAGATATAATATAACACTGGGATTACCTAAAGTATTTGTTAGATGTTGGTTAATTAGAAGTGGAATCCTAAAACTTAAGCAGCCTTTGTCTTTAAATGATTAGTTATTTATGTCCTTCTTGACAATATGGCTTATTTCTATTTAATGGCTATTCCTGAGTATTAGTGCTTTCCCTGTTTGTTTTTGCTTACTAACTCAGGCATTTCACTTGTTTGGTGTTTATGGTTTTACTAATCCTGAGACATTTGTTTGAACTTCTCATTCTCTTCTATCTTTTTACGTATTTGCTTAGTTTTGTAGTTTTTTCATATTCGCGAAGTGATTAGAATCAAATGACTGCATTGAACATCATTGGTATGTGGTGCCAGAGGAAGAAAAGTGGTTTATGTACATTTGGTTGTTCAAATTAACATGTTCAGTCATGTGAGCCTTTAATTAATATCCAAGTATCCAGTTAAAAAAAAAGGAGGATGGATTATAAATCTAATTTTGAAAGTCGGTTCAGTTACTTCCTTGCAGCCTTTCCTTATACTTATTTGTTTTTTTAATTCTCCGGTCTTTCTTGGCTACCTTTTTTCTTTCTATTTCTTACTCCTTTGCCCCTCTGTTAATGCTTAGAATGACTGCACAAGTTGCTCTTATTACTATTTTCCCCCCACCCGAAACAGAAATTTGGTATGCTTAATTCTTTCTATGTCTGGCATAGGTTGGAGAAGATTTGAGTGAAGGCGAGGCCAATGTGCTAATGGAATATGGTTGGACACCAAATACTGGCCTGGGAACCATGCTTAACTACTGTGACAGAGTTGTGCATGACAGGAAAAATGAGGGCAATAGTTATTCAGAGTGGCGATCTAAAATAGGGAAGTTGTTGGTGGATGGTTACAATGGTGGAACCATAGTGACGCCTAACGTACCAAAAAAAGTTGCAGATTACATGGGTTCTCAAAGCCCCGACATATGCTGCAGTAGTCCCATCTCCGATTAGAGGTTAGCTTTTGCAGGAAGTGTTTCTATTTGCATAGTAATTAATAATAGTAAATATCACATCATTCATTTGGTTCGGGTTTATAAATCATCTCCAGTACCCAAATCAATCACAATTGAATTTGATTGATTTGGTTCACACTGGAACTAATTAGACAAAAAAATCCAAACTAATTTAATCGGTTTGGATTGTGGGTTGATCCAAACCAATATATACCTCTTTGTATGTTCATTGGTAACCGTCTTTCTGCCCCCTGCCCATGACGTAGCTGTTACAGAGTAGTTCAAATTGGAAACTTTCTGACATTTGTTACTGAGTTACAGTGTATCCTTCAGAGGAGTGCATGGAGGAACATCAAATACTATATAGTTGCTTCGAACCATATGCTTTATCACTCTAACAAAGTTCAGACTAAACTGAAATGTTACACCCTTTTTAATTATTTATGTGATGTAAATTCTGAAGATTGTCTTGGTAGTATGGACCTTGGAAATCTATGTTTTCCCCCTTACTCTGCCTATTGTAAGTTACAATTCTCTCACGATGAAAGGGAACCTGCATTTTCGAGGAATTCACTTTAACCGCCTACTTCCATACATCAGAGGTCAAAAAAGCCCTTAGAAAGCAAAGCCCGTTAGATTTTTTTTGGGTAGATCATAGAATAATATAAAATAGAAAGGAGTGGAATTAGATGGAATGAAATAATTTTATTATTAAACTACTACTAGCTGTACAATGAATGGGATATAGGTAAAGTATGAAAATATTAAAAGCAATTAAAAAATAATATAATCGATTGAAAATTATTTTAATGGTAATAAGGGTATATTTAGTCCAACTTGTTTTTAACCTAAAAATAAATTTTTAGGTTAAAGTAAAAAAGGAAAGCTTAAAAAATAAATATAAATTATTTGTAAAATTTTATTTTTTAACTGAAACTTGTAAGTTAAAATTTGTTAAATAAATTAATTTTTATCATCTAATGAAAAATATATTTAATAAAATAAAGATTTTCATTGAAAAACAAACTTTTTAAAAATAGTGGTTGGTGCAGTTTTTTTTTCTTAAAAGTAACTTATGTAAAAAATAAGTCAGTCAAGTGGAGTCTAAGATGAATTAAACTTTTAAATTTAATTGATTGATATAGCATTGATTTATTAGGAATATATATATATATATATATATATATGCAGGTATTTTAATTTGATCATGTATAATGTTAGTTGAATAAATTCATATATTGATTGAAGAAATAAAAGAAGGTAAAATTTCCGTTTACAAAATGTGAATTAAAGAGAAACATATTGATTGATAAATGATACATTTTACAAAACCAAATAATGTACTGTCAGGTGAAAATTATATGTAAATATTTTTCTTTTAATGTTGACATCATAATTTTTTCATATAGAGATTGACGATTAGGATGGTTTATCAGAAGGGCTTGACTTGTAATATATTAATGGTTAAATTACTTTGTAGGTTTCCTAATTATTTGTGAATATTTAATATTTTTTTAGATATTGTGTTCCAATATTTTAAAATGTGACATTATGTCTCCAGATTAAAAAACTCTTGAATTGATATCTCTTAATCAAAGATTAGATATTGATTATAAATAATTAAAAGTTAATCACCATGTGTTATTTGATTATTAATTCAGGAATTTTTTTAATATAAGGACTCAATGTTACACATTTTCAAAATACAAGTCACAATGCATAACTTTTAGATCACCAATTGTACCTAAGCAATATATAATAGAATTACCTTGATTATGTCACCACTTTTCTGTTTTTATGTAAATGTTTTCTAACAATATGTTACTTCAATATTCTCTACTTTTAATATGTGTTTCACTTTTCACTTATATCATATTGTCTATAACATAATTGCAAGGTAAAAAAAAGAAGAAGTTAATTTGTTTAAATTAAAAATGTAATTTAAAAAATATTTTTTAAATAATTATTCTTTAAAGAAGTTGATAAGGTTACGTTTGTTTCAGTTTTTCTAAAGAAAAAAAATATCTTTTTAACAAAATAAATATTTTCTTGCATTTTTTAAATGTGTGTAAATTATTTTTAGTTAAAAAACTAATTTTATTTTTAATAAAATCTTATTTATTTCTTAAAAATAATTTTTACTTTTTTTACAAGATAAAAATATAATATTTTTATTTAAAAATACTTTAAAATTAGGCTCAGATTTACTTTTTGAAAATATAAAATTATTATTTTTAAATAAGTAGTTAATATACAAATACATCTTTACCTTTTATTTTTCAGGTCTTCAATTTCTTAGAACGTCTTTAATAGATAGAATTTAAAATATCCACTTTATATATCTCAGAGAATATTAGATGATTTTTATAATTCCTATAATACTATGTTAATTTTCATGTATTCACAAACAATTTTATTTTAATGGTTAAAAAAGTTACAAAATTCACATTTTCAATTTTAATTAATTGAGTTTAAAATAAAAATGAAAAATAAATTTTAACTCTAAGAAATTGGATTTTAAAAAATACTCATTTTAATTTTAAAAATCTTAATGTGATTAAGATAAATATATTTTAAAAGTTCAGATGTTTCAAAGTTTCTTAACTAATAATTTTTTTTTAAAAAATCATTAATTATGATCTAAAGTACTTGTTTTTGGATATTGTCTTGTTTCAATTTTATTATATTATTTTGTAAGGATACTTAACTTGATACAATTTACGATTAGTGTTTTCAAATTTTATAAATTTTAAAGATTGTGTTCTTAATTAAAAAATTTAAATTTGATGTCTCTACATTGATAACATGTGGTAGTCAACTTTTAATCATTCATAATTAATATTTAGTATTTGGTATAAGTGCATAAATTGAGATTTTTTTTTTTAATTTGAAGCATAATATTCACAATTTTAAAATATTAAAACAATTGTCTATTTATAAAATTTGGAACAACCATTGAAGTTAAGTGAAAATAAAATTTAAAATAACAAAAGTAAGCTTTGAAAAAATTAGACTAGACAATTTATAGGGTGATGAATTTTAACCGATCACTCCCAGGCTGCAACAATTTTAAGAATGCGGTTTTTTGTTTCCGTTTTTTTTCCCCCTCTTTTCTCTGTTATAATTACTTTATATGCAACAATATAATAATATCATTAATTAAGGCTGGTTCGGGTGTTGTTGATTTTTTTTTTAAAATTGTATTTTGAAAATAGAAATGTGTTTGACAAAAATGGTTTTAATTTGATTATTTTTTTAAAATAATTTTCACTCAATTTCAAAAGTAATAAAATTTAATTTTTAAATTTTTGTTTGTGTTTTTATTCAAATTCTTCACTTGACCTTACTTGTTACCCCTAACTATTACTTTTATGGGTGGTCATTGACTAACACATCTAATTGATGATCAGCGACTGTTCCCTCTAATTATGGATCACTAACTACAATCTTCAATTGGTCACCCACCACTACTTTCAATCGATGATCATTGATAATCACTTTTGTTAATCGTTACTTCCAATCGCTAGTGACATTGTTTCATGTTATTACATTTTAATACGTTTATTTAATTTCATTGTTATTAAAATATTTTTTATATATTAAATTATGTTGACACAGTACTTTAATTTTATAACTACATTTTATTAAACAAGATAACTACTTTTAAATAAAATATAAAATTATAAGTCTTCAATTTTTCACCAAACAACTTTTAATTTTAAAAAGTTATTAAGCTAAACACCTAAAAACAGGCAAACAACTTTTATTTATTTTGGTAAGGTCTTACTTTAAACTTTAATTCAAAAGTAGCTTAAAAAAAAAACTAGACCAAACAAACCTTCAAACAACGACCTTCCCTCGTAAACCTATAGGAAAAAAATAGTATGTACCATTATTATACACTTATTTTTTTAATATATGTTATTATAATTATTTAAATAATTAAAAAATATTAATAATAAATAAATTAAATAAGAGTGTATGATGGATATTCGTAACTATGCAATGGTACACATAGAACTACTCAAACCTATATTGGTTAATTTGACAAGATTAGTCTCCCCTTGAAATTTGCATAAATTAGACAAAAAATAGATTAAAATCAATTAAAAAAATATTTATAAAAGTAAAAAAGTCTAGATAGAAAACATTATTGATTAATATTTTAATTATTAAATATTATTTAATATTAAAATAATTTTTTATATATGATAAAATATAAATGTTTTATCAAAATAAAAAAATAAAGAAATTTAAAAATTCAAATAAAACATTAAAAAGTAAAACAATTTAAATTAAAAGGAATTCAAATAACATATTTAAATTTTATTATTACATTATAAAATTCAAGAAAATTCAAATTATCCAATCTAGTTGTTCATTTAGTGAATAATTATAAATCATATCGAAAAAGCTTTGACAAGTTGGTGGTGTCATTTTCCCTCAATACGTGTCCTAGTCATAGCTTCAAGTCTTCCACTCATTACATTGTAATAATAGTTTTCAAACCTTGTACCAATCATTACTACTCGATCCTCTGAATGCCAATACAACAGAGCGTGGTGGTTTCTCGAATTTAACGTTGAATTCTTGCAATCCACCACCACTTTCTTAACATAATAAAATACATATTAATATTTATGCACTCCCTGCATTAACCCTGAAAAAAAGGAAAAGAAAATACTAGTTAGATGACGTTATACGTGACATGTCTGATGTAACTTTGATCAAGTTCTTACATCATATCAAACTTGAGGGTGTATGGGGTTGGGGTTTGGTATTTTAACACGACTTTGACTAGTTTTTCTTTCAATGAATTCTATTACAACCATGCGGTACAATATGATTTTAAATGAAACACATCATAATCTTGAATAGAGTAGTTAAATCTATTTTTACATATATATTTTAACAAGCCTTTGGTAGTACCGAGTATTTGACAACAAATTAAACAGCGGAAAGTCACTGCTTCTGCCAACTCATTCAGATTGTTAGAATATATATTGAAAAATTATTCAAAGCAAGCTTAAATAGCACGTATAATTGATCATATTGAAGACTAAAATGCAAAACCAAATTCAAATGTCTGGGCCAAAGTGTTTGTCTGTCTACATCATATGATCTCTTTTCTTTCTTTTTCTCAAGGGAATTAAGGTCAAGAAATGTGTACTCTCCAAAACATAATGTTTTTCTCTCATTTTATAATGCTCTCCTTTCACCCCAGAATGACATACATGGGCAAATCTCAGAAAAAATGCATGTAGAGCTAGGAAGGAGAAATGGATTCGCTGCAAACACACAAATGATTACATAAAATCTCAATTACACTATAATAAATTTTATATATAAAATATTAAAAATGTTAATTTTTAGTTTATGTTCTTATCGTCATCAAGTGACAGTAGGAAATCGGATCTGTCTGTAACATTTATGAAAATTAAAAGAAAAAAAATGGGTGACAGTGTGATACAAAAACTCAAATATATATACTAGTATCTAGCTTTTGAATACTCATCATTAGAATCACTATTATATTCATCGGATAAAGTGATAGACATAAATAATTAATTGGCATTTGGAAAGTTGACATGTACTAAAAAATAATTTGTTTCTTTTAATTAATTTCTTCGGGGTTTTTTTCATAAAAGTAGTGCCTTCTAAATTGTTTGGTATGTATTGCGTTGGCAAGCAGTCATATCCGAAGACCGAACCAGAAACTATTCCAACTTTTGGTAGGGATTGTGGACCGATGGAGGGATTTAAGTGCAATGTGACACTAATTCTTTCTTTCTTTTCTTCACATGTCAGTTTAAAAAATAATTATGTTGAATTCCAAACACATAGTTATCTCACCATTCAGAACATATATGCCAATAGTGTGTAAACAAAATAATCATAATGTTTAAGATTAGTTAAAAAAGGGAGGTACCAGGATGTCAATCTATTTCTAAATTATTACGTCAAACCAGGGCGTTGCTGAAGTCATTATTGTTAGGTTGCACAAGTCATTCTATAGCCAATAGGGTATTAAAGCTAGCGTATGTGTGATACATGATACATGGAATGTTAGTTACTAGGTTGTACCTAGTTATTTTATATTATAGATTTCTGTTTTGTAAGCAATTATCTATTTTAGTATGGATACAAGATATATATACATGTGTGAGATGCATGTAATACATGTATCTATATTACCCTTCTTTTTGTTACATGGGTTTCTTAGAAGGTGAGGATTAGGATACTATTGAGCTCATGCATGGTGTGCTTACTTAGTTGAGCTCATCAAAATTTACTATTTCTCAAAACAATAGTTTTAATTGGTCCATGGTGGTAGAAATTAATACATGATATATAATACCATAAAGTTTGTATTTGAGGAAAGTTTATAATTTTGTTTTGGAAGATTAATACCATAATTATAGGTGATTAGCTATTAGGATATCCCAAAGGCGAAAAGAATAATTGATTAAGAGTTAATGATATAAATACTTAGACGAAATGAAAGAGTATAAAGGGTTATTTTAATGCCTTAGAGCACGAAATTTGACTTGTGAGTTGTGACAATGCACTCAATGGAAAATTGATTCATTAGAAACATGATGAAAAGCATGTTGGGTGAGAGAATAGCTTTGTTTTGAGACTCCTCTTTTAGAAGCATTCGGATTAGAGAATAGAGAGAAATAGATGGGCCCCAAAATTCCACTAATCCACCAATGGAATTCATGCGCAATTGGGTCTATCGTCCTATTCATTTTGGGAGACCAAACTGCACCGCCCCATCTTATTCCTCTTTTCTCTTGTGCACTTTTTGCTACTTCACAACAAATTATTAAATGCCTCCACACTATTAAAAGCATAATTATTATTTTATAAATTAAAATTTTTAAATACATATCGCATAAACATTAACAAATGCTATAAACGCAATAATTTACTGTTCTAACGGTGTATATTTTATTGCAGATAATCCTATTTAAATTTCATAAAATTATTATATATAAAAATTCTTTTTACATATATTTAAAACAGTTATGTATCCCACATTCGGGTTCAAAATCACTAAGTCATAAGAATTTGTACCAATTAATTTATACATGTCAAGTATCAATATATAATCTATTAACATCACATGTCAAACTCAGTCAATTATATTTTTAATAATTTAATTATTAAATTTTATGATATTATCTTATTAGTCATGTTAATTAATTTTTACATAGTTAAATTTTTTATATATGTTATGTAACGATACGAATCTACATATTATACATTAAAATTAAGTAATAGAGTGAATATTAAAAAATTTTAAAATTAAATAAAATTTATATATTTAATCTAATTAATAAAAATATAAAATTCAACTAAAATTTTCATTATATTTATCAATATAAGTTAGAAAAAGAGTGGCCTACCAAATCACGAAATACGAATCAATCATCTTTCACTTCCTTATCAACTCTCTCTAAGGAGTGTTTTTTTTTTTAAAAAAAAAAAAAAAAACATTTCGTACCAACTTCACTTGTTCTGAATGACTGAATCCCTGTTGTTCTTAAAGAAGCTTATCTATATCCCTCTTTCCCCGATCCATCAGTATTTAGTATTTTTAATTCCGATGGGTCTTTATATTTATATTTGTGCGTGTTTCTGTGGATGACATGAAACCTATGGACCGTCCTTTTCACATGTCGATTGTTTTATACAACATTTTATGTCGAGTCTCTTTGTACAACACTGACATACCTGTGCATTTGTTGTTACTTTTACGCTTGCTCGTGCTAAAAAAATGAAAATCAGAATCTTTCAATCTCTGCTGCTTTCTACTTTTCTTTTTATCTTTATGAAATTTCAATATTATTTACAGTAATTTATCAAACTTTTTTTTATTCAGTATAAATGAGTCCCGTTCCATAACATAAACATAATCAATTTACACAACTTTTTTACAAGTGATGTTTTAATTATAACTTCTTATAAATAACTAAAGTTTTTATAAGAGCATTTTTATTTAAAATTTTCTCTCTGTTAATGAATTTTTAAAAAATTTGCTCATTTAAGTTAAAGTATGTTTTAGATATGTTCTTTACAAAGTAAGCATCAATTATTAATTAAGAAAAATAATTTAAGCACCTGATGTTCTAATTATTTCAATAGGTAATTTTGTAACTACTGCTTTGTTATTAATTAGTTTCACAATGGTTACTTCCACAACAATTATTAACATTTTAAATCTATTTTAATAAATAAAATTACTTTAAATTAAATACATATAAATATAATTTGAATTTCTCATTTTAAATCTTTAAAAAGCTATTAATTTATTTTTTCTGAATGGAAACACAAAATTATTTTTAGATTTAAAACTTTTAATTATTTTAAACCCAAAAATATCAATTTAAATTTTTTATTTACTTTCTATTTTAATTTATGTCAATTATAATAAATTTTAACTTAAAGAATAATATATATTAAATAAAATGTAATAAAATCAATATGTCATCGATGCTTATTTAAAAATTAATATTTATTTTTAAACAACTCATATTATCATTCTATTAAATTTTAATTAAAATTGCTAATAAATACTGTTTTTCTTAATAAGATATATCTCCGATGCAAGCCATGTCATTAATCAATTTTTGCTCCTATGATCATTGCGTAACTTTAATCTTTAATAACTTTTCACTCAAATTTTATTCTTTACTTTTTAAAAAAAAAACAAAAAAACTGTTGAGGAGGGTTAGATCAATTAGTTGAACAATATGTTGTAGGAGTTTGTAAACTCCCTACTATCTGAGGTCGATTTAAAATAAATCTAAGTTCTTTCATTAATTTTTCTTACACCAAATTTTAAATTCTTATTTCATACCAAAATAAAGGGGCGTTATTATGATTAAGGAACTATTATATATACATAATAATGTTTAGAGAGTGTAAATGATTATGTTAGTCTTTCTTATATTTATGATAGAGTTTAATTGGTATACATTCAGAGTATAAAAATTTTTACATTCACATCCAATCACAATTTTTTATTCATGGTAAATTTATATAAATGAAAAATCATGATTGAATGTCTGTATATAAATCTTTTACACTGACAGTGTATACCAATTAAACTCTTTATGATATATGTTCCAATTGAGAAATATATTAGTTTTTGATAATTTCTTTTGGCATTTTTAATTTTTTATTTGAACCTTCCTTTTTTTCTTTTAATGTATTTTATTAATATGATAAAATTAATTTATTTATATATTTTATATATTACAAAATGATCTTAAATTATTTTAACAAAAACATGTTAAATTAATTTTTAATTGATTTAATTTTTTGTTTTTTTTTTATAAACAAAATCATTCTCTTCTTTATTTTTATTCTTAATTAAATAAACAGTTAAACTAATTGATTAATAAGATAATATCTTAAAGTAATAAACAATTAATGAACTTGATTAAGATTTTAATATATCTTAAGTAAGGAAATTCTCCTTTTGATGTCCAATTTTAAAAATACCTATTCTATCCTTATACCTATTTAAAAATTAAAAATTAAACTATTTAAAGGGAGATTAACCTTATAATCTTATAAAAAAATACTATAAAACATTTATATCCAACATTCATAATTGTTCTACTATCAACACTCTATAGTTAATATATATATATATATATATATATATATATATATATATATATATATATATATATATATATTATAATATATAATAGGAATGAGACGTTTTATTGTCCACATTATATGACTATTTTACCCTTCTAAATATTTTATGACATTCTATCTTACCACAAATCAAAATTCCTTAAGCATCATTAATATATGTATATCTTTAATCATATAAATATTTTTAATAGAAATAAGAATACAAATTCACAACGGTATGTTTAATTCTATTCAAACTATCTTCTTTCTTCATTTTCTCAAATTCATTCCAAATCTTACATATTCATTGATGCTCTGACATGTTTAAAAATCATGTTAACTGATAACCTCTAAATTATCTATTTTTACATAAATAAAATAGCGCAATTATCCTAATTCTTTCTCATTTAAAGTTGTGTTTTACTCCTTTTCCTCTTAAGTTTAAAATTCATTAGTAATTTAGTTTTAGGTTTAGATTTATGCATATTTTATATTTATTTCCCTATTTTAGTTGTTCTAAGACAGGTTGCGAGAAAATAGAAGAAATGGTAGAGAAGTTGAGCTAATTGATGTTGTGACAACATGTGAGCGCCCAACACTTGGGTCAAATTTTACTTGTTGAATGAGCTCAGGAAATGATTTTGACTTGTAAAATGAAAATGAAAATAGCTCCCAATGAGTTTTATTGTTCAGGAGAAAGTAAAACTCACTGACCATTTTAAGCTCTTTTACTTAATGTGAGTTGTTTGACTTTAGATTATGCGAGAAATCCATAATTTAAAGCCTAAATAGTTTAGTTTCTTGCTTACGAGGGATCAAGGTTAAAAATATTTTGATGGGAATATGAGTAGTGAGTAAGGATTTTGAATTCATTTATGCACTTGAGAGATGATTTAGTGAGATTAAACCCAATTGAATCTTATATGTGTAACCATCGTTTTTTATTTATTTCTGCTTTATTTACTTTATGTTAGTTGTGTTAGTTAAATTTATATCTTTTGTTCATATAAGTAGAAAATATGAAGATGTTTGAGGTTTTATTCAAGTACTTGTGAGATCAACCCGATATTTATTGGTTAGTACATACGAAAGGTTCATTTGTCAGCAGTAATATAGAATGTTTTGCACTCAACATTAATATAAACAAAAAAACATACTAAACTAAAATTATTGTACACAAAATGACACGGTAAATTATTTATATTCTATCATTTTATTAAAAAAACATATAAACTAAAACTCTAATTATTATAACATATCAAAATAGAAATGCAAATACACAGGTGCGACAACGCCTGTGTTTTCACTAGTAAATAATAAATAATTAACAACGTATTAATAAAATAATAAAAATATATTAAACAAAAAATCAATAAAAATTTAAAGAAAAATAAAAAAAGAAGGAAGTTGTTTTCGATTTCCTTTATAAAGTATGAGCGAGATGTGAAGGGGTACGTAAGTTATTATAAACCCCTTAATCATCTTCAACTCTTATAAGAAGGATAAAAAAAAAAGCGATATTAGCCTTTTTTTTATCCAATAAGTTGAGAGGTACTCCACATAATTTTTTATTTAGTATAAAATAATTTATAATTGATATATCAAAATTAATTTATTAAATATAATTCTTCTAGAACATAATTTTAAATAATTGTCATTTTAATTTTTACGAGAGACAATATTATTTTATACTATTATAAATGACAATGTCTTTCTATGATTTTTTAACAAATATGTAGTTCAAAGCCTCAATAAAACATAGATTATTATTAAAAAATAATATATATTTTATTTATTTATAATATATTTTTCGTCAACTTATCATTAATATATGAAAATTATTTCAACAAAATATTTTAAATTAATTATTAAATAATATTATAAATTCAATAATTTTAATTCTTGTATGACAAATAAGTATTAATTATGAAAGATAATTTTATTTGATATAGTTATAGGTAAAATCATTATGGCATCAAAATTGATTTCATGGGTTTTTAACATAGATATATTTTGAAAAATCCAATAAAATTATTTTAAATTTTTAAGAAAATTACTTTTTTATGAGTATTTAACGCAAATTTATTTTAATTTAATAAAAATAATTTAAAACGTATATAATTGCTTTATATATACATACTTGGTTGGATATTATTCTAATATGGTTAGAATTTTGATATTGAAAAGTTCATTTAAATCTAATAAGATAGTATATTTATTACTATTTTTTATAATATCTTGTAAGTTTTTAATATGATTGACTTGAGTTTTATTTTCATTACTCACATTCTTTTAAAGTATGGTTCTCTTTCCTCTTTTGAGTTTTATTTTCATTATTTAATATACTCAAACATATATAAATTATTATTAATAAACAATATATAAATTTATTTATTAATATTTATACAATAAAATTAATACAATAGCATATGGGTCAAAGGTTGTTTTGTTTCATCTTAACTAGAAATATGGAGTTTCAATATCTAAGACATGCGTAACTGCATTAAATACTTAGAGAAATAATTTATTGAAATAGTGATCTACAAGATTCACTAAGTGAAAAAAAGCTGTATTTAAAAGAATATAATAAAATTAATTTTTTCAACATGTGATACATATATCAAAATTAATTTCATAAAATATTTTTATGACAAAATATTTGTAAATTGATTATTAAATAATATTATAAATTTAATTAGTTTTAGTTTCTTTTATGATAAATGCTATAAGTATTATTTAACATAATTTTATTTGAAATAGACAAAATCTTTATGAAAGTTTATTTCATGATTTTTATTGAATTTTAAAAAATATAATAAAATTATTTATATTTTAGAATCTAATAAAAATATTTTTATCTTTTTTGATAAAAATTAATTTTATTTGAAATGGACATAATAGTTTTATATATAAATATTTTGTTCAATATATTTTTTTTTCTGAATGATTATGGCTCTTATGTGGTTGAAATTTTTTAAATTTTATATTGAAATTTTCGTTTAAATTTAATTAGATAATATATATAAAATTCATTTTTATTTTTTTATCATTTCTCACATGAGTTTTATTTTCATTATTCAAGCTTTCAAACTTGAGTTCATTTCTACGATTTTGATTCTAAATTGATATTGTATTATTGAGAACAATGATCAATGAAAAAAACTATAAAATTATTTATTTTAATGTTTGAAATAATTATTAATATAAAATTAAATAATCTCAAATATTAGACTATATATATGAAATGAAAAATGCTATAATTAATTCAATTTTAAATAGAAATCGATTTATCATTCACATGAGACATTATATAGCTAGTAAAGTCCTTTCTCCATGTATTTAACATTAGTTTTAACATTAATTTTTAAACTTTTTTTTTACTTAGGAGTTAAAATGTTGGTTTCGTGGTAAAGGGAAGATATAAAGAGGGAGAAGTAGTAGGTTCAAATCCTCAATTAACAAAATCTAACATTATAAGGGTGTTCATCGATTCGAGTAAACCCGACGAACTTGGTAAACTGAATCGAACCAATTAGTTTGGTTTGATTTTTTTCCTTGATCGAATATGAAATCAATCCAAATTGACCATGTCTGTTTCAGATTGCGGTTTTCGCATTTTAAAACTCTGACCCAACCCGAACCAACAAAAAAATATATATACTATATTATTATTATTATTATTATTATTATTATTATTATTATATATTTGATATTTTTAAGTTAGTAAATTTATTTTATATTTTAAATTTATATAATTTGTTGTTAGTATTGTATCGTGTTATTTTAATAGTTTAATTTGACTAATTTACTATATATGAAACACTTGATATTTTGTTATAAAATTATGAATTTAGTAAATCGATGAATTTGACTAG
Source organism: Psophocarpus tetragonolobus (assembly GCA_037954015.1). Taxonomy (NCBI): domain Eukaryota; kingdom Viridiplantae; phylum Streptophyta; class Magnoliopsida; order Fabales; family Fabaceae; genus Psophocarpus; species Psophocarpus tetragonolobus. The sequence continues at coordinate 37,155,168 of CM075695.1, forward strand.
TTTCAAGTATAAATTAATTTTTTTTACGATTTAATGAAAAATTTAGTATTTAATTTGTCGACTGATTTTTCCTAAAACCAAACTGAATCAACCTTATTATCATTGGTACAGTTTGATTTGAATCAAAGGAAAAAATATAGAAAACTGAATAACCTAATTAAAATTAATTGGTTCAATTTTCATTCCTCCCAAAAACGAATCAACCCTAACTGTGAACACCCCTAATACATTAACAACTAAAATTTGGTATATAAATAATATTTTTTTACTTTAAATCCAAAAATTACTTTTAGTAAGAGATCCTATAAAATAATTTTATAAATAATCTTTTTTTTTATATTTATAGTGCATAGTCAAAATTTCCAACTAAAAGTTTGTTTAAGTACAATTAATTAGTGTATTTATACAAAATAATATCTTCAGTCTTAGTTTAATAAATTCATATACAAAATTTTTACAATTTTTCAAATATTAAAATAAAATTAATAAATAAAAATAATCATATTAAAATTAAATAAAAGATATTTTAAAAATAATAAGACAAAATTTGTTAAATTTAATTATATTTGAGTTTACCGTACAAGGGTTTATTGAAAGTGATATTTATTTTGTGTAATGCACATGGTAAAATACTTGGTCTTATGTAAATTCCTTTTGCAAATATTTTCGTAAGCCATTTTAGTTTTACTTAAATTTAATTTATTTTTGCAAACAAAGTATGGTATATTTTTACCAAAAAATAAAAGGAATACTCCCAAGGAATAAATCAATATGTTTGTTTCTCTAAAAATTTTAGTATAAAAAAAGTAAGTTAATTGCATAAATATATCAATTATTTTTTTTACAATAATAATTATATTCTTATTGTTATTATTAAAAAACTTTCAGATAAAATTTATATATATATATATATATATATATATATATTTTCTTTGTGACCATAGCATTGGTACCGAATAGTAATTGTTAAAAATAAATTAAATTTCCTAAAAAATCTTGAACATTGCAAGGTGAATATTTCTATTGATATTATTTGTTCCATACTCAAAATAACATTATTAAGACTCAATTCTTAATCTAGTGGACACAAACTTAATAGAGATTTCACATTCATTAGTGATATAGTTAAAATATAAAATATAGGCTTAAGTAAGTTCTTTATCTCTAAAGTTTTACAAAAAAATCACGTTTGATTCTTGAAATTCAAAAAATTTTTTTAGTCCTAAAAATTAATTTATTTTTTGTTTTAACGTTGTTTGTTATAAGTTTTAGTGTATTTGATTATACCGGGTGTGAAATTGAAAATTGAAGAGATTAAGGTTGAGAAGTAAAGTGATTTATGAGTAAAAAAATATATTCTATGTCAGTAATTTTTTTACAGCATTAATTGAAGAAGAAAAAGTAAAAATGAATTAGGAGATAAAAAAATATTTTTAAATTTTAATAATTAAAAATAATTTTTAGTAAAACATTAAGTATAAAAAACTTATGGAAACCTAAAATATAAGGTGCAAATGGTAACTTAATTTTAATAATGTTGAGTTAAGCCCAAACATGCTATTTATAACAGAACTGCTTTCACTTCTGTCAAATAATATTACACATAATCTTAATATATAAAAATAATTTAATCTTTGGGTTTTGTTTTTTTTTTTTTTTAGAGAATGTCTCCCACCTAAAACGTGCATAATATATGACGTTTTAGTCTACTATTCATCAAAATGTTGCGGCCGTTGGTGGAAACATTTATTTTTAAGAAAAACACATTTTTAATGAAAGAAAAAAAAAGTATTTTATGTCTTAAATATAGTTTAAACATTTACTTAAAAATAGTTCTTTATTTTCTTTAAAAATAAAACTTTCATATGTTCTGTTTTTTTTTTAAATATGCTTTATTAAAAACTACTTTATTATAACAAATTAGCAATTTAATAATAATTATTAAAATAATTTTTTTTATAAAAAAATATTAATTGTTAATATATAAGTTTTTTGTCATTTAATTGTTTATTTTAAAACCAACATAAGTAAAATTATATTTTTATAAGAAAATCTAAAGCAGACTTTCTTGGTTAGTCCCTTTTGATGATTTGTTAACAGATAAGAAACTAAAAATGGCAATTTCCTATTGACTATTTTAGATGTATAAATGAAATTGGTATATTATCAATATGAGTTGTTGCAAACAGTCGTAGTTGTTTAAGGTCCGCACTTTTTCTGGCTCTAGTTTAAAACTTTTTGTTGTGTTTACGATGGGTTAGAATTAACATATGTGGTTAGATAGCGTGGGCATATGAGGTCATGTTGTAATTAACTAATTATGCTTGGTTGCAATAAATGTCAATGGAAATATTGTGCAACCAATGAATTGACCTTCCAACAACTGCTTAATAATGTTATGTTAGAAATGCTTCATACCCAATTCACAAACTATAAAAAAAAAATTCTATTAGGACGAAAATTTTACACGGTAAGAAGCAACGAACTTGCTAAGACAAAATCACTTTGCAAACCTTAATCATTTTAAGGATTTATTTGAAAGTATCCCTTTCTCTTAAATCAAGTGTCGCTCTAGATTATTTAAGAAAAAAATAGATAAAATAAAGTAATTAATAGTTTTATAAATTTAACCCCAATTAATATTAATATCTATTGAAAAATTAAAGTAACATTGTTAAGATATTAGGGAAGGAGTTTTGCTACCAGGTTTGTATAAAGAAAAATGCTGACAACACATTTTTTTTTTAACACACCTTTGAGATGACTGTCGGGCGGGGCAGGAATGAGTTTGATCCTCACCGTCTCCATCCCTGAAAAGTGAGGGCGGGATGAAGTCAAGTATAAAATTTTAATCTATTAAATAAATTATATGTTAGTTATTATTATATTTAATTTATTAATTATTAAATAAATTATATGCTAGATTATTAATTATATTTTAGTTTTAATGGTACATGTGAGATTAAAAATATATGTATGAAATTTTGTTTAACATATAAGCAAGATAGAGACGAGTACAACAATGCAGGTTTTGTCATCCGAGAACGGGCATGATTCCCTGTCAAATTTTATTGGAATTCTGTGTATGTATATGTTTAAATTGTTTAGTATAAAAAAGTATAAAATTAATTATGTAATAGTTATTGTAATAATTATGAAGGTTAATTCATTTTAAATTTATATAATTAGTTATATTTTTTATTAGCAAATATTAGTATGTTAGTTTTATTAGGGAATGAATTCGAACTCACAACCTCTTCCTTCTTGTCTTATCAAGTTACCACACCAACCTTATAACTTTGAATTAGTTATATTTTTGTTATTATTGAAATGATTAAGGTTATAATCAATGTAAAATCAGTAATGTCTATTGTTATTACAGTAGTAGTTAAAATTATTGTACTTACTGAGAAAACAGCACAATTGGTTCTTCGGAAAGTACACAAAGTAAATTCTTGAAAGCTCGATGTCAGGAGTATCTTGTAAGGAAGACTCCCACACCCAAGCCAGTCAAGGACATACAGTGTTTGGTTCAAAAGTGAGTATACATTGCCTTTTTCTTTTGTTTTTATCATTGGGGTATCATTTAACATGACTTTATAATTGTCAATGGTGGCTATGATAAATGCTCCTAGGTAGTTACAGGAGTGTCCATTATATATTTCGTGGTGACTTGTGATGTATGGCCAAGGGGTTAAGGAGGTTTTATGTTTAGGTTGATTAAGGGTGCAAGGTCTTATGAGGTTGGATATCTGAGTTGACTTGTAGAGATCGTTTGGCTGAGGTTGTTGGGGCTAACTGCTCCCTGTAGTGACTATTAGAGGTAAATATACAGATTTATTCGACCTATTTAACCTCAGCCTGCGAAGCTCACATTTTAAATGGACTAGATAAATTTGGTCCGATAAAATAAATGGACTTTTTTTAGAGTCCATATCTGGTCCGCGAAGTTTGTGGGCTTCACGGACTGGTTCGTGGGCCCGCACATATACATATATTTTTTAAAAATAATAATAAAAAATCTAATATTTTTTAGCCTAACTAAATTATAATATATCATACTAAAAATAATATCATTATTTATAATCATCTAAAAAATTAAATATTTTCAATATTAAAAATGTAAAATATCACAATTTACAACAAAAAAGTAATAGTCTAATAGCCTAAATGACAATTTTGTTCTTTTAACGACTACGAACCAAACCCGTGAGCCAGCATATTTAACCAACGAAGTCTACAGGTTTTGCAAATAAGCTCAAATTACTCTTATAATTATAATTTTTTAAAAAAAAAAACTTAAAACACCAACAGACTTGGAGGTCCACAGATTAATCTGCGGACCAGAGTTCATCTACTCACTCCTAATGACTATAATGAGGTCGCTTAAGGGTGACGTTTGGGTAGTACAATTATTATTATTATTTAAAATAAAATTAGTTTTAATATATGTGTAAAATTAGTATATATTTTTATATAATTTATTATTAAAATTAAAATATTTAAACATCTAATAAAAATTAGCTCGCTCTATTCGGTTTTTAATCCGTCCCTGCATAATTGAAAATACTAAAAATGAATCCAACCAATTATTATAATAGCATATATAGTTTTGGATTGCGACTATGTATGAAAGACATAGATGATTAATTATTTTCTGACTTTTAGGAAGTGTCATTCTGCTTGTCCTTACGTAAGTGATTTATTTCTATGCAGATTCGACGAACAAAGAATGCGTAGGTGGTATGGATTGAGAATGATGCGCACGATTAGGTATAATTCAGATGACTTATTCTCTCGTCTCGTATCGTATACTATTTCACATCCTGTAGTTAATTTTGTAGGAATATATTCATTTTCGTTGTGGTGATGATATTGACCTCCATTTTTTGAAGCACCAGCCCGGGTAAGTAAAAATGTTAATGCTCGATGTACAACCCATTGACCACTTCTAGCCTCAAATTTAGGTTGCAGACTTTTGTTAGTTATCCATTTTTAGTCAATTAAAACATTTTTTTACGGTTTTGAATTAGAATTTAATTTTAATGTATTTTCATTATAAATAATTTATTAGTTTTATATTTTTATTTACTCATAAATCATGAATTAAATGATTTTTAAAATAATTATTGCAAATATTAAGTTTAATTCATGAATAACAATGCAAAATATTTTACGCTTTAAAACATTTTCCCTTCAAATTATTCACCAAAAATTATAAATTATTTATTAAATTGAAAAATCTTCTTTATTAGTTTATTCACCAACTCTTATTACAGTAGTTAATTACTTTTAGCATATTTTTATATTACAATATTAACGAATAAACTTATCAATTTTAACCACAAATTAAATACAACACTTGGTCTGTACGTCTCTAATCATTATTCAATATTCACCACATAAAGGCAACTAATAATCTAATATCTCTCATATCTTTATATTTGTTGTTATATATTGATTCCCTAGCTTTTTTGATAGATTGATTCTCTAGCTATATATACTTCCATTTGTCATTCCTCCCATTAATACTAGGAATTCGGTAAAAAGAATAAATTATTTGAAAGATCTCCTTAAAATCAAGAGTTATATAAATTGACTTAATGGTTAAGGGAGGAATTGTTTGTCTTCTGATCATCCCATTATAACATTATAATCAAATACGAACAACTGATATTTTATTTCAAATGAACTTTTTCTTATAAAAAATAAAAACTAATATTTATTTATAATTAAAAAAATATTTAAACCATTTTATTAATTAATTAGAATGTCTTAAACATACCATTAATATTTTTTTTTCTAAAAAATATAAAAATACCAAGATTCAAACATTTACTTTAATTTGTTCAATTTTTTTGAAAAAAGTTTATATTGAAATTGCTATTATAATTACTCTCATGTCACATTCGATGCACTCTTTCAAAAAGCTTAAGTTATTATAAAAATTAAAACATCAAATTTGATTTTATATCTATATAAAATTAATTTATTATATGCTATTCTTTATTTAATAATTTTACGATAGAGATAATATATTTATATATATAAAAGAGAATACTATTAAGTGTGTGACATGGATCGTTTCACCTTAATCAAAGATAATGCAGCGGAAGATATCACAATATCTGTAATTAAATAAAAAATATATAGAAAATAAAAGTTTAAATTTTCATTTTGTATAAGGAGTAATATAAAAAAAAATTACAATAACACTCTCAACTTTTTATAAATTATACATAATTTTACTATTTTTTATTTTTTACACTAATCTCCCTTTAAATTTAAAATTATTATACTAACATTTCTTATACATTTAAAAATATTACACTAACTAACACTAGGAATGTACAGGAAAAAAATATTGGAGGAACCATTTAAAAAAATTAAAGTTGATATGTGCATAAAATTTTATATGAAAATAATTTTTAAAATACTAATAATAAATATATACTTAAAAAATTTATTTGTCCCTAAAAAATAGTGGCTTTTTTATTTTGGTCTTTTAATAATTTTGTTTTTTTGAATTTAGTTTTTTAAAATTTTTTGTTTAACTTTAGTCCTATTTTCAAGAAACAATAACATTTCTTATCACCTCATTAAATAGTCAACTTGATAGTCCATTGTAATTTTTTAACTAAATTTTGTTTTTAATAACTTATAAACAATGTTATTATAAATAATATTACGTAGTTCTATTCCCTCCAAATTCTTGATGACTTGTTAATGGTTAAGTCATGGATTTTTAAAACTTACTTAATTAATATTATTTTTTAAAACTAATGACAAAAAATAATTTTTTAAAAACCATAAAAAATATAACTAATTTAATTAATATTAAGATATTATGTAAATTAAAAATCATAAAAAAATATATACCAATTTTAATATATTACCAATATTTAAGTATCGATGTGATTAACCTTTTGTCGTTGAGGCAAAGAGTATTCAGGATTTGCTTCATTTTCTTTTCAAAGTTAATTTTTTTTTAAAACATAATATATACTGGAATTAATTATCCACGGCAGAAAATAGTGACTAATATATATCGAAAATCTTGAATACATATAAGGTATATAATTATAATTGAGATTTTAAACAACTAGTTTTGCATAAAAATCCTGTGAATTTCAAAAGATCGTAAAAAAAATTGTAGTTTGAATTTTAATAACTAAATTTATATTGAGAAAGAACTTTATGAACTTACCATATAAATTTATAAGTTGAGAGGGCTTTATGATTTTTTAGAAAATATTCAAAAAACAAGAACTAATGAAAAGAATACAAGGTTTGGATAAAGAAAAGCAAAATCAACACAATTTTTTTTTAATCATTCAATATCTAATTAATTATAACTATGTTTTTCTATAATCCTACTTGTATTAACGTATTCTTTTTCTTAATGTTGGTTTTGAAAAATAAGTGTAAAATTAAGGCCTTTGTTATCTAGTATACAGTGGAAAGTGTTGGGTAAAAGAAAATGTCATTACTTTTCGATAATTATCCTTTATAAAAAAGTTAGATAAAATAAATAACACAAGAATATAATGTGGAAACTCTAAAATTGACGAAAAAAACACGATCATTGTCTAATGACAACCAAAGAATAATAATATGTAGAAATTTTTACAACACATAGATTACTCTATATGGCCCTCGGTACATTCACATTCTTCAACACAAGTAACTTAACTAAACTTCACAACACTCTAAAATAAGAGTATAAGCTTTATAAAAAAGTTAGATAAAATAAATAACACAAGAATATAATGTGAAAACTCTAAAATTGACGAAAAAAACACGATCATTGTCTAATGACAACCAAAGAATAATAATATGTAGAAATTTTTACAACACATAGATTACTCTATATGGCCCTCGGTACATTCACATTCTTCAACACAAGTAACTTAACTAAACTTCACAACACTCTAAAATAAGAGTATAAGAAAAATCAAATACAAGCTTAAAGTGTTTTTGACTGATGCACTTTGATATCATGGACTAATTCAGTCACTCCCTTGTTCATCCTAGATGATATAAGACTTCCTCCAACATATATATTTTGAACAATGTGAAACTACAAAAATGTACTATTTTCATCAACTCCAATAATCTCCACCATGATTAAAATAAACACATTTTTGTTTTCATTATCATATCGGTTATCATTGTCTATATTGACAATCATAATCCACAAAAAAAAGTATACTTACTTGGAATTAGACCACTCCAATTTGTTTTCCTTCATTACCTACACCGGTAATCATTGTCTATACTGACTATCATACTTCACTATAAAAAGTATATTCATACTCCTTTTTACATTGCATTAGTTCCAAAAGAACCCCTTTCCCTCTTAGAAGTGAGCCTGGTCCCCAGGCTAATGAGGACCGGTCAACCAGAAAGTTCATGGGAGGTGTTTCTGCAAAAGAAACCCAAAAACACCAATGCAAAACAAACACTTAACAAGTATAAGTATTTACAAAAACATAATGCAATTACATAAATGTAATTACACAAATGGACACAGACATATGTTGGACAAAATGAAAAATACAAAAGGACATATGCATGAAAATATGATGCATGAAAATAGAATGTAAAATGAACAATATGGAAATGAATGCAATTGAAAATATAATGCAAGAATGTATGTAAACATAATGGAAATGCATGGGAAATGAAACATGGTCTCTGTTAGTTAATGTCCAGTAGCTGCAAAACCTCTATTGGTCACTCCCTAACAAAGACAAATGCAGAGAATACATGAAAACAGGAGACAATATGAGCGCCCAATGCTCCTGGAACGAGCGTCCAACGCTCATATGCAAATATGTAGAAATGGATGAGCGCTTAAAGACCATGAAGTGGGCGTTGGGCATTCATATGCTAACATGCAGAAAATGAATGAGTGCCCAACGACCATGAAATGGGCGCTAAACATTCATATGCGACAATGCCAATATGCAGAATTATGCAAAACCGGCGCCTAGCAGCCACATGGCAAGCACTGGGCGTTGTATACCAAATAGCATATTATGATTTTAAAAACTAGAATTTTGCCACCCAAACTCACAACTCACACACCCAAAATACAAATTATATATGAATTTGCTTCAACAATTTCATCACTAAATTTCATCACACACCCTAAATTGACACAAACAAAAACACAATTTCATCACTAAAACCTAAATAAATTTGCTTAAACAATCAAGTTAACAAAATTAACACTAAAACAACATAAATTATGCAAAATCACAATTATGACAAAATGAGGCACAAATGTGCCTAAAACACAACTTAAAGGGTCTAAACACAAAATATGCATGAAATGACTAAACTAACAATGCACACATGCTATGAGATATAAAACAAACTTGTACAAATCCTTAAATCCACCAATTTAACACTAAAATTGACAGATCAAGGCATATGCAATTTACAAAACAAAAGTGAGCAAATTTGTTTAGAAAACACAATTAACATCTTAAAATGCACAATACACATAAAAATTTCACAAACAACACTAGGGGTGCTCCTTTTAACCAATTATTTAAAAAATAACTATAACCAATATTAACTAGTTATATAATGACTGGTAAATTAAAATAAGTTAATAAGTTTAATTGTTTTGTTAATTTAAAAACAATTAAGTTATTTGTTTAAGTGTAACCAAATAAAAGGTTAGGTTAAGGGGTTATAACCAAATAAAAATAGTTTATAACAGATTATCTCTTTTTCTCAATTCTTGCGAGTGCTTGTTTCTCCCTTCTCGCTCCTTCTCTCAGCTCTCATTTTGCATCTCGGCTCTCCCTTCTCGCTTATCCTTTCTTGCTCATGATTCTCCATGATTCTTTCCTTTTTCATTTTGATATCAATCCTAGGTTAATCTTCAAACTTTTAGCTGAACCCTAACTCTCTAATTTGTATTTGCTTCGCTTCTATGTTAGGTTTTAGTTTTTTTTTTTTTAATATGGTTGAGAATGTTATTAATCTCCTTACTTTTTTTTCTTTTGGTTTTAATAAAAACATAGTCATATTTTTGTATGCTTATTATGCTGAATGTGATGCATTTTGGCAAATGGGGCTTCAAGTAATCAAGTTCTAGCAGAAATAGCTTAAGGAGGATTTTTGTCTTCACACAATAGAGGACTTTTGTAAGGTATTGATTCTTGAACATAACCTTATTATTGTTTAAATCATGAAGGGCAAAAAGATGTCTTTTTTTGCATTTTCATATTTCTAAAAACTCAACGTATAGTCTAATTTCTAAGCTTGTTACTTGCCTTTCTATTCATTTGGGTATCATTGTTTTGGATCGAGGGTTTTCTTCATCAATCTAACCTCATAAAATGGAATAATTACTTTGTTCCTCATTTTTTGCTGACTAAATGGTCTTTAACTGAATTCAAATTGAGGTAGACATAGCTACTATGGTAACAAAGTTGGATTTGTAAATGTTATATATGGCTTTATTGTTTTCTGTGGATAATGAAAAATTTATATAAAGGGTTGTCATATAAATTGGAGGATTTTTTTTTTAATTTTGTTTATGAAATTTAGCTTCTTGATGTATCAGTAATAGACTTGTAAAAAAAATTCCAATTAAGTTGCTCTTTCCGACCAATGCATGCTGGAATCTTTTTTCTTTTCAAGCAAGAAATTTAGAAGGTTGTTTATGAGCGGGAATTCTAGGATCAATTGAATGGTGTATGCATTTAGAATAAAGATCAAATGACACTAGTAATTTTAACCTTACAAAGAATAATTTTTTCACAAATTCTATGTTTGGATTTCGACTACAAGTTTCTATCATGTAAAGTACACCCATCAAATACCATATACAATTATTGAAACTTTTCACACTAAGAATCCTATTTTTTCAGAACATGACATGCAAGACCAAAATGATATGAAGTTTCAATAACTTATTTTCTTTCATGTCCTAAATTACTTATTTGACATTTAATTAAGGAGGCATCAAACATATATCAACTGTAAGCAATGTTGCCTCTTGTCTCGTTATGGATTTTAGTTTGAAGTCTTATCTCATTGGTTCTCATAATGTACAATTCATAACTTCCAATTTTCATCATTGTATGTAGTTTATTACCTTATTGAACCTTATTGTCTTTCTGCATATTATGCCTGAATCTTAGTAAATCCTTTCCACATAAGATTAATTTAACTTGGATATACTTGTGATATACTCTATAGTACTTCTTTCTGTGCTATAGCTTCCCTGCTTATGTGTTTAAACTAAATTGATTTTGCTTAAAAGAATAAAAACATTTTTATTTTTTACCTTATTTCCTAGGAATTATGCTTCCTATTTTTCTTTGAAATGTATTCCGTTACAATTTGTAAACCAATAAGCTTAGCTCATCTCTTGAGTGACTACAAGTTATCAATAAGCTTACTCAAAACCTAAGAGAATTGAAACATGCTGATTGTTCTTTTTTCAGATGCTTATATCAAATCTTTGTTTTATTCTCATTTTAACTTTTGTTCTACCCTTCTTGATCTTTCTTATCACGTGCTAACATCCTCAATGTTTGAATCATTGTTCAATTTTAGTCTTAATCTTCAGGAGCTTTATCTTTCTCATAATAACATCAGTTTGTTATCTTCTCTTGAACCAAATTTTTTCATCTCTTAAGATCCTTGATGTCTCTGCTAACAATCTAACATCATCAGTATTGTAAGGTCATTTCAATATTAGCTCCAAATTACAAGAGCTTTATCTACGAAGTTGCAGTCTTATAGATAAACCTCCCACTTAACAAGTTGGATGGGTAAATTTCTAGCTTCATTCAAAATTCTTCATGATCTTCACATTTCAACCAATTTAATTACATTGGTGCAAATAGGGTGTGAACTATAAAAAATCGTGAAAAACTCATTGGATTAATCTATAAACCAAAAATTTGAAGCAAAATACTTTTAGTTATTGTTGTGAAAGTTTTCAAAATTTATTGTCACTTTAGCCTCCTATTTTCACTTGAGAACTCTTTATCTTTTAGTTATTGTTGTGAAATTTTTCAAAGTTTATTGTCATAATACATCTTTGCTCTAATTGAAAATTAAATAGTTGTAGTTTAAGTCATTATATATGTACATAGCAGATAACAATGGCGCGTGAAATTAAGATTTTTTTGCCTTTTGTCTCTTATTCTTCTCTGTGGCTAACTTCTGTAACTTTTTATCCCTCTGTGCCTATTTGTACCCCTCAAAATCATGCTATCATAATTACTTCAAATTTTTCTCATGAATTTTTAATCTCTTAATTCATACATTATATTCACAAAATATCACAAAAAAATAAAATAAAATTGTCATGCATTACAACCATTACTAATAGAATGGTTAAGAAAATATTTTAAAAAAATGGATAAGAATTTTCTTTTCTTGGTTGATGAGTGGATAAGAAATTAAACTATATTAGAGTTCCAATAGAATTATAATAAAATTAAGTTTAATAAGTATACTATGCACTTAAAGGGTAATTTTTTTTAAGGACCTATAATAATTAAACTCATGAATAGGTAACATTTTAAAAGCTTTTATTCCTTAACAATTATAAAACTTATTAACAAGCCAAAAAAATAGCACAATAGCACTTATTAATTAGTATATATATTTTCAAAGTTTAAGTTTTTTGTAGCTGAGAATGATAAAACAGAGTATGTGATTTCTTAAAAATATCTTTCAATTCAAATTTCTTTTGAGGTCTTCTTTGTAATAAATTCAAAATCAAATACAAGTTTAAATTGTTTTTGACGGGTGCTCTTTGATACCATGGACTAATTCACCCACTCCCATGTTTATCCCAGGTGATGTAAGACTTCCTCCAACATACCTTGAATAATATGGAACTATCAAAATATACTATTTTCATAAACTCCAACACAAAGTAGGTTGGCATTGGCAGATAACCTATCATCACAAGAATTAACATACACTAAATGACAACAACCTTTGAAATCCCAGGTTGGTTTACTAATAACATTAGTAGGAAGCTAGGAGATGGGGATGAGACTTTGTTTTAGCAGCAGAGCTGGTTAGGTGAAGGTCCCTTAAGGGAATTTTTTCCTAGACTATATCATCTAATGCTGGATGAGGTTATGTCTATTAAAGTGCTGGGTGGGCAGTTGTAAGATATTCCTATGTGGCAGTGGGAATGACGTATGAGGCTATTTGTTTGGGAGAAGGAGATACTATTATCATTAGAGAAGATGTTGTAGAATATGACTTTTTGTGCTCAAGAAAAGGATTGTTGGGTATGACAATCAGGTGGTGGTAGTTAATTCTCTATAGCAGACACTTACTGGATTATAGGGGGTGGACCTAATCTAGGTGGAAGATTAATCGTGGACTTTCAGTTGTGTGAGAGGTTATGGAAGGATAAGTTGCCTTCAAAACTTTTAACCTTCTACTGGAAGTTACTCCTTAATAGGCTTTCCACAGTTGATAATTTGCTTAAGAGAAGTGTTGTCATCCAATCAAATGTGCAATCATGTTTTTTATGTAAGGAGCATACAGAGGATCATAAGCATCTCCTCTTATCTTACCATTTTCTCGGGTACTGTGATATAGAGTGTTGAACTAGATTGGAATTATATCACCTATGCCCGATGATTTATCTCAATTGTTCCAATTGTCTAGTTCTTAGGTGGTAGGTAAATACAAAAGAAAATATAGGTATCTGTTTTCGAATGTAGTTTGTTGGTGTATATGGATATCTAGAAACTCCATAGTTGTTAATGCTAGAACTTTAGAGTCTCTGGATAATATGTTGTTTATTTAGGTTTTGTCTTGGAAGTGGTTAATGTATATGTTTGATTCTAATAGGGTTGTTTCTTCTTTGACTGGTGTAGTTACCCTTGATTATGCCTTCTAAATATGAAGTAGGTAGTCTTAGGAGGTTTGTGTAAAAGGGTTGTCGTGAATATAACATTGGTCTAGTTTTGACACCTTCAGGTGAATTTATTTTTTTGCAAATGTATAGGGTTTTGAAACTCTTTGTTTCATCCCAATTTTATATATAATATATACTTTGATTTGACTTTAAAAAAAATGATGACAACGATTTTTGTAACCTTATCAGTCAACCTGGGTTTGGGATTAAGGGGTTTGTGTCTCATACTAGGTTGTAACCAATCTATGACCATGTGGCAAACTAATTGATGTATTTGAGAAAGAGAGGTTGAGGTTGGTATAGAGAGGATTGCCAAAGCTTCACAAAAGGGATGGGAGCTTAAATAAGTAGCTAACTTAGATCACATCTCCCAAACATTAAGAGGATATATTTTGGAAACAACAACTACATAGAATGACCTAGTTCCTATCGAAACATCTAGTAATACTAAAATATGATTTGTCTCTTTATTCAATTAAAAATTTATCATAACAACATTACTTGTTAACAAAATTATAAAGATTCATAAATGTATATCTATATGGCCTTAAGTGAAGAGGGGAAAAATTATATGTAACTGAAGAAAAAGAGAAGTTTTACAACAAACTCAAAAGAAAAGAAAGAGCCTCAATTAAAAAAAAAAGTTGATAGTTTAAATGACATTATTTATTGGTGTAGTATTTATATATCATACTAAAATATCACATGAAATTCATCCTAAAATATTAATTTATCAAAATTTATATAATTTTGCATATAAAAAAACTTTTAATAAGTTGGAAATGAAAATAAAATTCAGATTTAGCTAATTTAGGTGACTTTTGTTTTGAACATTTTTTGCTTTCATTTTCAGAGAAAACAGAGAACAGTAGTGAAAATATGTTTGGTTACAATTTAGGAAACATGTTTAGTGAAAACATTTTAAAAAACAACTGAAAAAAAAAGTTATTTTTAGTATTTTAAAAAATTAACACTATATGAAAATTTAATAACAACATGGTAATTATAATAATAATTATATATAAATGTATTTTAAACTATACATATAAATATTTTATAATATTTTTCTTAAGATTGATTAAATTTAACAATATTATTTTTTGAAATAGAAATTTCAAATAAAAACAAACCTATTTTCTAAATTTTGAAAACTTGAAAATTAAAATAATTTTTAATAACTAAAAAAATAAGACATTTTTTCAAACCAAACATTACATTATAGTTTTCTGCTTTTACCATGACTTATATTGAAAATTTTCAAATAAAATTATGTAGAAGTTCAATTTATTTTATAAAAATACTTTTGGCTTGAATCTCTTTTTAAATTTAAATCTAAAATCAAGGCTGTGTTTTACAAAACTATCAAATTTCAAATCAATCAACTTAAGTTTTACCAATTTGTAGTTAATTGATTTGATTTATCGGTTTCTCATCAATGCCCAAAATAAAATAAAAATGATTTATCAATTTTGCTGACCGGGCCAAAGCCAAAACTCAAAAGGGGACAAAATACGCGTGTGAAAGCAACAGTTTTGTTGGAAAGGCGAAAGAATTGTAACAAATTTGAGGTGCATAAAAGAAGGAAGACCTCAATTTTTATTTTCATTTGATAGCTAAAGATTGTGTAATGAAACTCGTACTAGTGAATATGGCAATAAATTTTTTACATCATCATTTTCCATTAAGTAGATTGTCACATAACACTGTGTTTAAAAGTCAATTTACATTGAAAGTACTAATGTGTTTGCCATTTATTATTCTTAGTCTAAAACTCTTTTGTAGATCGTGTCTATAGAAGGTTTTTTTTTTCATAAAATATTTTTAATTCAAAGTCTTTTTTTTTTCTTGTTACTTAATTAAAAGTCTTTAAATTAGGTTCACTTGTGCCTATCATTATCTTCGAACACTTTGTTTAGTGACCAGAAAAATTAACGGCTTTTTTACATTTTAAGGTGTACTGTTATATTTGTTGAATAAATTTATTTATGAATTATAATTAAATGTTTACACAGATAGTGTATACCAATTAAACTCTAACTGACAGTTATTAAACTCTTATAATTATTCTTAAACTTAATCAAGTTTTTATTTCTTGAAATTTTATTAAATTTCACTTTTAATCTGAAAATTGAAAATAATATTTTTCATCTTTAAAATTTCAAGTTTATATTATTTTTAGGAACTAAATTTGATTAACTTTAACTAAATTTAAGGATAAAAATTATTTTTTATTTTTAGAAATCGAAAATGAAATTAGTCAAATTCTATAACTAGATTAATTTAGGGTTGGTATGGAAGAACCACTAATAGACCCATCAATAAAAAAGTTATTCCGTTACTAGTTTTTATAAAAGAAAAGGCCTCCTATGAAAAAAAACCAAATTCGTTATATAATTTTGGTAAATAATTTTCATTGATCAAATTAAAAATATTTTTAAAATTAAATTCATGCAAAAATATTTCAAAGTGTTGTTTGATAAATTGATTTTTTATTTGTATTTTTGTCATATTTAGTACTTGATTGATTTGATTTTATTTTTAATTTTTGAAAATAATTTTCAAAAATAGTTTTCAAAAACTGTTTTCGGAAAGAAAAGAGAAAAAAAATGTGTTTGGTAAAATGTTATTTGAATTTTTTTTGAAAATGTAAAAATGGAAAAACCTGTTCATATTTATTAAAATTTCATTAATGAAAAGCAAAAAACAACATATATTCAGATTGTATTTTAATTTAAAAAAAAAAACAACTGAAAAGTAAAACTAATTTCAGTTGTTCCTATTTTTTAATTTTTAAAAACTAAAAAACCATAACTATTTTCAATAACTATTTTCAGAAAACACTGCTGAAATGATTTTTTTAGTTTTTAAATACTAAAATACTGAAAACAGTTTTATGAAACGGTTGACAAACAAACACTTAATATCTATCTATGAGAGAATAAATGCATATTTATTGACAAAACTCATTTTTCTAGTAATCATTCTTACTTTAGACAAGTACTATGTACAGGAAGAAAAAGAGACAAAAATGAGTTTTTTTGGGATAAAAAAATATGCAGATAAACATAGTCATGCTCTAATATAACATAGTTCGCTTCGTTGTCAAACACGACCATACTCTCCCCCTCGGTACCATTGTATTGTTTAAATTTTGAGAAGTAGGCAAAGACAAAAAATTAAAAAGGGTTCAATTTTTGTTCTATAACCCGAAAGTGAGAAAGAGAAAAAACTATTGAATTGAATCATTTCACTGTACTCTATCTTTGTAATTCTCTGTTATTTATTACGATGTACTATGTAATTTGTATGCTAACAACCTTGCTTTACGTCTTCACATAGTCAAAGTTTTACTTTGTAGACTTTAGTTTTGATGAAATAGTAGGAATACTTATTATTATTAATAAAAAATATCACCTTTAGGATTAATAATAAATAAAATTTATAGAATATAAAATAGTTGTATACTTATTATTATTAACAATAATATATATTTTTTCTAATAATAAATAAATAATAAGAATGAGTACGATAACAACAACAATAAGCAAATTTCATTGGATTGATTAAAAATATAATTTGAATTTTTATGGATAAGAAACATATAATTTATATTGGTATGACGTTAACTAACTCAAGATTTTAACTATATATTTCTTTTGTTAAAAAGACTTCAACTACATATCATACTTAAAACTAATAACTTTAAAGTGAAAAAATATTTTTCAATAAATATAACTAAATTTATTTATAAAACACATATCATTACTATAAAAAACATATCATTACTAAAGATAAATTTAAAATATAAATTGAAGTTATAAAATTGGTTTAAACGCAAAAATTTTCACTTGAAAAGAAGAAAGAGAGGAAATTGTGGATTCAAATCTTTCCATTAAATAAAACAAACACATTAATTGCAACTAATATTTGACATATAAAAAAAATTAAAATTATAAACACAAAAAATTATATGATAACATTAATGAAAATTCAAATTCAAATATATATATGTATATATATATTATTTGTATTTATTATATTACTTTTGTTGGGAAACGAGCTTATATGTAAAAAAACATGACATCACTTTCAACCCAAAACTTTAGGCATTAGGTTATTAGTTTTTCTCACTTATATATTGCTCAACTTTCTAATTTCTTACCAACGTGGTTGCACTCCAACCACCTTTTGTATTTATGTTTTGGATACTGTATCAATGTTATTTTAGAGTAAAAATAAGTTATCATAAATTTAAACAAAATATCATTAATCATCATATTAATTTTATTGCAATTGTATTTAATATAGTATTAAATATTTAAAATTTCATAATTTTATTTTTTATTTAATTACACGTTGGAGACCATTCTCTTAACCTTATTAGATCACTACGGATGACAAGTCTCTTTTAGCTTCATACTTATGATTTGAACTCAAAACTTTCCTAAATACGATAGTGTTAATTGATTCAACACACAAGATGATATTTCACAATTTTATTTATGTAATTTTTCAATTAAAATATTAAATATAAATAAAAAAATATATAATCTAAATAAATCCGTCGAATGCAGAAATTTAAAATTAGTTTAATTATATATATATATATATATATATATATATATTAATTAGAATCTCTCAAAAAGAAACACGTATGTATCCGAATACTGCAGTTCTCTTTCTCTCTTGCAGTTTGCAGCATGCATAATATTGCTTGGGGAAACCTGCAAGATGAGAATGTTGTATTTTGATATGTTGTTTAAGAGTACTTTAAAAAACAAAGTTTCACATTAGTCCACTGCGTGTACAATTTAAGAAAAAATACGAACTATAATTTAAAGATTAAAGATTTAAAAAAATTATAAAAGAATATGCTAACTTAAAATTAAGAATAATTTCTTATTTAAAATATTCGTAATAAACTGCAGTTATGATTTTATTGTATATTCTAAACATGATTTTTAATATTTTTTCTATTATTATTTCTAAATCAGTGTTCCAAGGAGATTGCTTCACAAAACCTTAAAAATAAAATCGAAATGAATTTCAGACTTTTAGTTATATATGAAGATAAAGACTTCTTTTTTTAATTATTTGAAAGATAACGACTTTGAAACTTGCATTACAACCACCTCAACAATTAAAAAAAAAAAGTAAAAAAATGACTTGGACCGAATAAAACAGCAAACCAACATGTTTCCACCTATGCCCCAAGGATGAGTGGCAACTGGCAGAACTTTTAATATTCGATTCATAATAGAAGAAATAAACAGAAAGCTCCGGAGGAAAAAAAAGACAATAAATAATAATAATAATAATAATAATAATATAATAATAATAATAATAATAATAATGTATAAATGCTTTATATTATTATTTAATTACAAATAATCATATATATATTGGTGATAAAGTTTGGAGTAAATGTATGACTGTTTAAATTCAATCTGTATTTTTTAGGAGCTTTATTATTTTTATAATCATTATCGTATATCAGAAGGTAAAATACTTTCTTATTTCTTAACACATCTTTCATAAGAATTTCTTAAATTAATTTTTAGTTTCTATAATACTTTTTTATTCATGTAGTGTTATGCTACTCTTAAATTTTTTTTTATAAATTTGTTTGATTAACAATTTAATATATATATATTATTAATATTAAATAACAGTTTCTTATATAAGAACTTTTTTTTTTAAAGAAACTCAGTTTTATAGATAAATGTCCTTTAATGAACAGTATAAAAATATTTAAGATAATATATATATATATATATATATATATATTATTTTAAAAGGAAACAAAGAAATAAAAAGAGGGACTTATTTTCATTATCATATTACATACACATATTTTTGTACATGACAAGGTGAAAAGGTTAAGGGGAAAGTTGGTAATGCTAACAAGAGTTGTGTTCTTCCTAAATCTTAATAAATGATTTACCGTTATTCTTCTTAAAAACATATGTAGAAACAAATTGCAACAAGGAAGAAGGATAAGCGAGAAAAATTAAAATCAAAAGAAGCCATATGCCCAAGATTCTGAATCCATGACCATTCTTGAGAACTGAGTGAGAGGAGCATCAAAAACTTGGTTTCCATTACTATCGTCGTCATCATTAATCAGCCAATTAAGTTTGCTAACAAACTCATCATCCCACAAGGCCATATTGCTATCGTTGTTGTCGTCTTCATTGTTGTTATTGTTAATAATAGTACTATTGTCATTGTAATTACAAGACCATTCAAAATCTGGTAGCTGAAGGTCTTCAAGGAAATTGGTTGAATTTGAAGAAGATGAAGAGGTGGATGAAGAGGAAGGAGCACAAGGCATTAGAATCTCATCAGGTTCAATTATTGGAACTTCATCTGTGCAGAAAGCATTCATTAGCTCCATTGTGTCAAATAATGGTGTTATGATTTGGTCTTCCTCTTTATCCTCTTCAGTGATGGTAGATGACTCAAGTGAAGTTTCTAGCTTCTCTGTCTCCTTATGGGGGTCAACTTCAGATTCAACTTTCGGGTCAAAGTCTACTTGCAAAAGTTGTTGGTTCTGCTGTTCTTCTTCTACGGGTTGGTGTACTTGGTGTTGTTCTTGTTTGTGTTGATTTTGGGTTTGTTCAGTAGCATTAGGGAGTGGTTTGTGTGTCACAGGATCAATACCCATTTTCTTGAGCTTTTTTTTTATGTGGGTGTTCCAATGGTTTTTTATCTCATTATCAGTTCTTCCAGGGAGATGAGAAGCAATCTTGGACCATCTGAGTAAAAAGGAAAAAGACAAGAAAAAAAAAAAAAACACATCAGTAATTAGTTAAATGACTAAAAGAAAACACGCGAAAGAAAGATCCCATCATTAACATAAGGTCCACGCGGAGATCACTTAAAAGGAAGCATGACTTTATAGCCACTAAAATGTTCTCTATGCCATGCAAGTTACGAAATCAAATAAATTGCCCACAAGACAAATTTTGGCCCCTATTTACTTTTCTACGTCAATGAAACCCCCATTTTAGTCAATTTTAACTGCAATCATCACTTTCTTTTCTTTTTGTTTAATCCTTCAAAATATGAAAAATAAAATTTAAAAAGAAAAAAGCCTAGTCTACAATTTTTATACGCCTTCTTCTCCTAGCAGGTGTAAGGCTACGGGACCATGTCTTTCGCCTAAGATGAATAAAGAAATTACAACTTGGGGTGTATGTATTATAAAAATAATATATTCAATTAGGTTGGTGCGTTTGGTGATACTTAATCTATCTTTAGATGGTTTTAATCATTTCAAATGAGCACTGTAGTAATCATTTAATTTAATCGTTAGTATGGTTCTAGGAAGAAAAAATATACATGCAGAAAAGGCAAACAAGGGAAAATGGTGGGTGAGGAAATAACCTATTGCCAAGTTGAGCATGAAGATCAATGACCATTTTTTCTTCATATTCTGATAGAAGGCCTCTCTTTAAGTCTGGCCTCAGATAATTTGTCCACCTAAGTCTGCAACTCTTTCCACACCTTAATAGTCCTGCATAGATTCACGCACCAATTGTTATATTTCATTTCAGCAAAATGATAATTTCTGCCAAACATTTGTATTAAAACGTACAAAATGAACATGAAGGTTATTTTCTACACTAAAGTTTTTTTACCCTCCTTTCCCAATAAAAAAAGACAAAAAATATATGCAAGCTCTAACATTTGTTGTATCCTTGTTGCTGCAAAAAAGACTGAACATGCCTTGAAGATTAGTAATAAAAGGTGAAAAGAATATGGCAATTTTGAATGTTGGATATCCTTTTTATTTTGACAAAGTGAAAATCAAAGGAACCAAGTTGGGAACTGGGCTGGAAGAAAGATAAAAAACCAATTGACCGACCATAATGCAAAAAATATTGATGAACCCTTTCAATGATATTCACAACCAAATAATAGAAAAGGAAACATGAAATTGTGGCATTTCAGCTTCATTGTATGGGTTAAGGATTTGAATGGCTGGAAATTAAGGGATAAAATCCGTAATTAAGGAATGAGAGGAGACCTGCTAGCTTAGGGACAGCTCTCCAGCAACATTGGCCATTAGTGAGGATGAAGCTGATGAGCTTCTTATCCTCCTCTGCAGTCCATGGACCCTTCTTCAACCCAACTTTGTCACAACAAGGTTGCCTTCCCATTTTATATACCAAAAGGGTAATGCTACAAAACCAAGTTATAAATGATCCCCTGACAATTGAGGGTTCAAATTGAAAGAGAGTTTAAGAGAGCTAATAGGAATGGGCACATAAGTTGGGATAGAGCACCACCACCTACTTATTTATATATAGAAATCAGCCCCTAAAGTCCTACAATCCCACTATCACTATTTATCTTTGAACAAAATTGTGTCTATTATTCAATACATTTTCTTGCTCTGTTTTATTAGTTACCGATTTGTGTTTAAAATGGCCACGTGTGCATAGGGATGAGGCACGTGCCGGGTCTCAATCAGAAAGCGCCACCTCATCAACCGGCTTTGCTTGTGATGGAAGCGTGAGATACTCCACTCACTTAAACCTACGAAGATGGTAAGAATATTAAGTAAAAGTAAGACAATACCACAAATGATATACATACAGGTCTCTTCTTCTCTTTTTTTTTTTTGGACGTTTTTTTAATTTATATGTATATTATTGATAAAGAATTTTTTTTTAATGATTACTTTTCAAAATATCTATTTTATATTTATTTAAAAATTATAAAAGAAATTATATTGTTATAGGAGAAATTTAAATCTACAATTTCTATCTTATCAAATATAAATTTTATTATTAGATAAATCTTATAACCTTTAAGAATAAAATTATTTTAAACTATTTATATCTAACATATTTAATTACTCTATTATCTATATAAATAATCAATAATGTATAATATTATATATTATATTATATTATAATATGATAGAAATAGGATTTATTGGTGTCCACATTTTATGAGGGACTTACCATTTTAAACATTTTATGATTGCTTCCATTCTCACAAATATAAATTTTATAAATAAATGTACACCTTTGATTATTAGTATTTTTAATAAAAATACAAATAATCCAACAAAACAACATTTTAAATTTTATTCAAATTCTTTCCTTATCTGTTTTCTCAAATTTATTGTAAATTTGTTATAATAATTGATAATATAACATATCTCTATCATGTTATTATAAACAAAAAAATATATAAATAATTAATAAAATATATTCTATTATGTTATAAGCAAAATAACACAAGAAATTATTTATATCTTTTATATTATTATAAATATATAAATACGAATGTTCACGCCGGATTCCGTCACTAATAATAATAATAATAATAATAATAATAACAATAATAATAATAATAATAATAATAATAATAATAACAACAACAACAACAACAACAACAACAACAACAACAACAACAACAACAACAACAACAACAACAACAACAACAACAACAACAACAACAACAACAACAACAACAACAACAACAACAACAACAACAACAACAACAACAACAACAACAACAACAACAACAACAACAACAACAACAACAACAACAACAACAACAACAACAACAACAACAACAACAACAACAACAACAACAACAACTTCCAAATGTGTCGATTTGGTGCCAATGCCAAAGAGAGAGAAATTCATAATTTGTTTGTTTTAATCAGTACTTTGCCCGGATAAAAACATTGAGTCATTAAACATAAAATTGAATATTCCCATCTAGATTACTCCTACTAGAAAAAAAAAAAAAAGGTTAGACAAAGACCAACTATTAATAAAATATTGTGAAATAATTCTTTGCAATTATTTTTTTAAGTGACAAATGGGAGGACCAAACGTGTGCATATCATAAGATATATTGGCACCAACACAAACAAAGAAAAGGATACTAATTTATTTGTTCATTTAGATTTATAAAAAAAATTATAATATTAAAACATATTTAAATTTTTAAAAACAATAAGTTCATGAAAATACAATATGTAGTTTTAACTTAAAGTAGGGTAAGCTACTATGTTTCTGCCGGGAAAAAAAACTATATAACAATAAAAATAACTTCTTCTTTTTTCTTAACTATACGTTTTCTCTCCTAAATTTCATTATTTTATAAATTTTAATATTTAATATTTATCTTCACACATTTCACATTTTTTGTGAATTTTACCTAGGAAATTTCTAAGAGATTTCGTTCTAAACCTTCCCTTTTATAAGATAAGTAAAAAATATCTAAGTTGTCATTTGTGATTCTTTTTATAACTTTTGTGGTCCGATATAGGAAGAGATCTCAATTATCTTTGGTGGGATCGTAGATATGATAGTGAACTTTGATGATTTTTTGAGAGGCTAACCATATCTATGACTAGGTCAGGGTTGGTCCAGTTCTCTCTCTGACTCACAAAACCCAACCTCGAGTCGCAGGGTGACAACGAGGCTTGAGAGGTTTTGGATTGGTTCGATCCTCCCTCTTGTCAATCCTATTAATTAAATGTGTTGACTTGTATAAAATAAAAAAATATTTTGATACTAATATGATGGTAAATTTTCAAAAATTGAAAAATAATGATACAATGTAAAAAAAAGTTGGATGATAAAATTTATGAAATATTTATAATAAGTGATAATATATGTCATTAAACTTTTTTTATATATAATGACAATAAAATTTAAATTTACAACTATGCATTTTATTGAAATCTAAGGGTATAGAAATTAATTATTCATTATACTCATTAAATTTTAATAAAATGAATTGTTAAGATAGAAATTAAATCTCTTAAACTTACTCTTGAAGTTAAGGGATCTACTTATTGCAAGAGTAGATATAAGATACTTACTCTTTATCCTAACTATTCATTTTTATAAAATTTAACGATTCATATTAGTTACTCATTGCAATAATAAAATTTTAAAAAAATAGATAATAAAGAAGAAGAATTAGTCTTTTATACTTATTATTGGAGGGAGTGAATCTCCTCTCTCTCTCTCTCTCTCTCTCTCTCTCTCTCTCTCTCTCTCTCTCTCTCTCTCTCTCTCTCTCTCTCTCTCTCTCTCTCTCTCTCTCTCTCTCTCTCTCTCTCTCTCTCTCTCTCTCTCTCTCTCTCTCTCTCTCTCTCTCTCTCTCTCTCTCTCTCTCTCTCTCTCTCTCTCTCTCTCTCTCTCTCTCTCTCTCTCTCTCTCTCTCTGTGTGTATGTATATATATATATATATATATATATATATATTCACCTACATCAAGAATAAATTTAATAGACTTATTTTTTTTTTAATTATTTATTTATTAAAATCTAATGGTTAAGATTAATTATTTATTACAACTATTAAATTTTAAAAAATGAATGATGAAGATGAAAAATAAATTTGTTTAAACTTACCTTATAAGTGAGAAAAAATTTATTATAAGAAATGAAAATAATTGATGATGACCATATGATTAAAAATAATGACTTAAATTAAAATAAATTATTTAAAGATATAATGTAACTCAACTTAATTAACTAATAAAAAAATTACTATATTATAGTTGTAAAAAGTATTTATTGAGTTTGCGTATGAATAATTTGTTAAAAAATTTCACTAGTCATCTTTAATGAAACCTTCTTCTTCAGCGTATTCATTGAGTTGTGAATATTAATTCGATAAAGTTAGAAATTGAGGCTTTAGTTAAAAGATTTAAACTCGATTCTACTGTATTCGAGCAAGTTAATAATTGAATGAAAAAAAAAAAACCCGCATTCATATATAAATTTGGGTTATTTATAATGCCCTGCTCTTAAGGAACACCAAACACATTTTATTAAGTAAATACTTTTAATTACTTAAAAAATAATATTAAATATATTTTTTGTAATAAATATTTTTTAATTATAAGTTTCTGTTGCTCTCTTTTTGGTTTGAGATTTTCTGGGTTTATTTTTTGTGATTTTATCTAAAGTACACTCTAGTTTATTTAATTTGCTTTCCTGCATGCGATGAAATTAATTGAGGCAGATAGCAATGACTTGCATGAATAATTAAAGAACTGATAACGTCTTCAAATCAAAACATATACAATAAAGAAAACAAATAAAGCAGAGTAACTTATTATATCTATAAACTATTGAAATCAGCTGACTTCGGATATAACGATGTTAAAAATGAAGATGTAAATTAGCTGACAGAGACTGTTTAAACCTAATCAGCAGTCCTAAGTTTGAATAAAACTCAATTAATTTTCTCAATAATAGGCATCCCTGCAGCTGCATGTATAATAAAGATATCCCAGCTAGAGTCTAGGGATGATTAACAACAGGACAAACCATTTTTTCTTTCTTCGCTGTGTAGTCACGTCATCTCATGATTAATGAATTTCCCAGTTCCATGAAATAGATCACTTCTAACATTCGGATAAAGTTTTATATATCACAAAACATATTTCGTCAATTAACTTATTTCTTCTTAGCTTTTTAACTTTTATATAAATATATATACATATAAAAGTCAGATTATATTAATAATAGAAAACGTTGGAAAGTACAAGAAATGTAGTCTAGTGTGAGAGTACAAAAAATAGTCCAAAACCATTATTATTAACACTCACTGCATTTAGAGTCTCATTTTAACATACACATAATTCATTTTGTAAAAGTGAGTTTAGTTATGTGGTCCTACTCCATTTTAAAACTGAGTTGAGCAGCAAGAATAATATTCAAATATTGTGTTATTATATTGTGTTATTATGTATCTTGAATCAATTTATCTTTAATTTTTTAATTGTTTGATTGATTCTCATTTAATTATTAATTATTTTAAATGAAAAAAAAATATTTAACTATTTAATTAGTAACTAATCCATACTAATATATGATTAAAAAATAGCTTACACAAAAAAACTATTTTGCTAACACTTTGGTTAAATCAATTAATCATAATTCAATCTCCATTTGTCAACTATCTTAATTATATTTCACAAACAATAACATTATAAATTTTGATAAAAATGAAAGATTAGCATATTTGATTTATTAATAATATTTTTAGACTAACTAAAAGTTTCTTCTTCTCTCAAGTTGGACAATTACTTCTCGAGTATAAATACTATTTTAGTTTTATACGAACCTTATAGATTTATAAAAACAAAAAACTAGTTTTGGTTTTAAGTTTTTAAAATTAAAAAAAAACTGTTTTGGTTTTCAAATATAAGACATGGTTTATGATTTTTTCTACTTAGAGACCGAAAATCAACGGTAACACTTACGATTAGTAACCGTTGATCAAAGGTGACGACTACTATTGTTGGTCAAAGGTGATAATTGGTGATTATCAGTCAAAAGTGATGTTGATGACTATTAGTAAGAGGTGAGTGGTTGGCGATTCAAGGTGGCATTGATGATCAAAGGTTGGAGGTGTCGATCGGTGATTGTCGATTAGACATGGCAACCGGTGAATATTGGTAGAAGGTGGTAGTTAGTGACAATGAATCAGAGGTGACAGTCGGTGATCGCTGGTTAGAGGTGATAATCTGTGACCATCGATTGGAGAGGTGGTGATGACTAACGATCAAGGGTGGTGGTCGACAAATGACGTCAAAGTGATGAACTTGAATAAAAACAGAAACAAAAATCTTAAAATCAAATTTATTGTTATGGAAATTAGATGAAAACTATTTAAAAAATAAATTCAAAACTAAATAGAACCATTATTATCATATACGTTTTTGTTTCTAAAATACATTTTAAAACAAAAAACACAAAACTACCCGAGACTATAGTTATATTTTTTTAACTCAGAAACATTTATTACTTATCTATGTCGTCACATCTTTACAATGGTGTTATTTGAATCTCTTATTTATATATATATATATATATATATATATATATTACATTAATTTAGTATGCACTATCAGTATAAAACTTTTGTATATGTAAAAATAGAGGAATGTAAAATGTAATATAAAAACCTCAAAGATTACATGTAATTTATTAGTAATTTTACTCAATTCTTTTAAATTATGTAACAATTTATTAGTAAATTTAATGAGTTTAATTAGTATGCATTGAAAGAATAAAAAATTTTATATTAGCATTCAATCATAATTTTTAATTTATTGTTAGTGTAAAATTCTCTATACTGTCAATCATACAAATTAAACTCATATTAAATTTACTAATAAATTGTTACATAATTTAAAATAATTGAATACATTTACTGATCAATTACATGCAATCTTTGAGATTTTTATATTACATTTGACATTCCTCTACTTTTACATCTACAAAAAATTTTTCTTATTTATTTACTTTTATTGTATCAACTCTTCTTGAGTTTATTATTTTCATTACAATCAACCCTCCTTGATGAGTTAAAATAATGTAAAAAAAATTAAAGTGATAGTAAATATAATAAATGTAAATTTCAGGAGAGTTAGTATACTTAATTTAGTGAAAGGAATTGTACACTTATATCTAATTAGTATTATTATAATTAATTTATTAATTTTTATAATAATTATCTAAAAATTTACATTTATTATATAATATATTTTTAATTGAGAGTGTAAAATTTTCTAAAAAATATACTTTAAATTTCGTATTTAGACTTTGTTTTATTACTAAATATAAATGAAGTGGTAATTAAAAATTTTAGTGGACAATGTTTTTTCTTCTTGTTAATTTTGGGGATTACTAAAGTTTAGTGATTATTTTTTTGAAAATTAATTACATAGAAATTATTCTGTCGAGGATTTTCATAATATATGGATAAAAAAATCGAGTTGAAAAAAAACTGGATGTAGATGAGCGAATAGAATTACACAGCATTAGATTATTAATTTTGGAGTTTACTAAAGTATTATTATTATTATTATTTAAAAAGTTGGAATGTGAGTATCATCTGAAAAAATATAAAAAAAGAGTTAGTAGAATTTATTTTTGTATTATTAATATTATTTGTGTGCGAATTAATATACCTAATATAGGCGCGGGTTCTGGAGAGGGGAGAACACAGCAACAACCCGGTAGACAGTAGTAGCTACGTTTGAATTTGACATTTGCATACTATTTTTGGTGTTGACTATGGTGTCATGAAAATAGAATCGTCCTAGCCTATACAAGATTCAACTATGGACTCAACTACGCTTGCTTTATCCTATTAGTTACGGGCGGGCAATGGGTCTCTCAATTTGGTTCCACCCCAACCAATCTACACTATTAATTTATATACTTATTTTTTATCATTTGATTTTATGGCTTGATGGATTCACTTGGATTCATATGGTTTGTATTTTAATTCATAATTCTTTCCGAAAAAATTATAAATTTTTAAATCAAAATAAGAATTAAAAAAATATGTCATAATCTTAAAAAATATTTTAAAGTGAAAAGTATATATATATATATATATATATATTATTAAAGAAAATAAATGTTAAACAATTAATATTTTTAAAAAAATTACAAAAATAATATATTGAATATATGTTTTTCTACGAGTATAATTAATATAAATTATATTAATTATTTAAGAAAATAAAAATCAAGAGAATTATTATTAATTTTAAAACAAAAACGTTATATATATATATATATATATATATATATATATATATTAATATTATATACGACTCATATCGGATATTTATGAATTGTAAAAATCAAACTCGCACCCGCTTGATTAACGCGTTTCTAACCATACTATAAACTGTTTTAACCGCCAATCCAATCGAAACAGATAGAATATAAAAAAAAAATTCATAAGTTTATCAACTTAGGTCGGATCACAGTTTTGTGTACACCCTACATATAGTTGCATCACTTGCCAAAGTCATGTTTTGCCTTATTTAAATAATAAAGATTGATAAATGATTCACAAAACGAACTTCACTATTTTAATCCAATCATTAGCTGTAATGTGTAAATGATCTCATACTAATTTTGAGAAAATTATATTCAAACATGTTTGCAAAGGGAAGTGAACAATAAATAAATAGTCAATGAAGGGGTGATTGACTTAAGTGAGTTCATTTTTAAAAAAAATTACCTAGATAGGTCTGTTTTTTAAAATATTACCGACATGGGTCTGTTTTAAAAGTTGACTTGGTCAAACCGCAACTAAAAATTATGGTTTGACTGGTCTTTGACCAGCGTCTTCCATCTGTCCAATGGGTAAATAGGGCATAGATAACTAGCTCAGTAAAACCGCAAGTCAGACTTGCGATTTGACCAACCCCTTTTTTTACTCAACAGTTACAAAAAAAACACATATTTCTAGACACACAAAACCGCAATTCACACTTGCGGTTTGTGTGGTCTTTGACCAGTCCCCCCCTTACCCAACAGGTACAAAAGAAGCAGATTTCTAGACCCACGAAACCGCAATTCACACTTGCGGTTTGTGTGGTCTTTAACCCGCCCCTGTTTTTATCCAACAGTTGCAAAAAAATACAAATTTCTAGAGACATAAAACTGCAAGTCACACTTGCAATTTTAATTATATATCCATTTTTTTTTACCCATCAATTTCTTTTAACCCAGGAATAAGAATGAGCGTGGATTTTAGGACATGAAAACCCCAGTTCGCACTTGCGGTTTGCATTAAATATTAATCTTTTTTCGTTACAGCATTTAACACAACAGTTAATGTCCACATAAACCGCAGATGAGACTTACGGTATATGTGGAATTTTTCTCCTATTTATTCGCCCAGTTAGCCCCACAGAATCACACAATTAAAAGAAAGTTTTTATTCTGAAACTTGTTTCCAAATATTGAGGTTGGTTTCCTTATAAATATTTTGATATATTTTTCTTATATATTATTTTTTTTGTTTTGTTATATATTATTTTAGGTATTATTTTAACATAATATTTTGTTTTAAATTTTAGCAATTGTCATGACATACTTCATTTTTGGAACTAAACCGACATAATAGGTAGTATTTATAAAAAACTAAACTGGAATAATAGGTAGTATTTATAAAAAATAATTAGTATCAAATTAAAAAGCTAAATACAATATTTATTTTGCAGTAAATTTTTAATACTATACTATTTTTTGGAACTAAACAATAAAAGTGATTGATTACTCTAATTAATATGAATCCTGATTTTAAGACAATTTTAAAAACATGAATCTCCAGAAACTAATTAAATGCTTCAAAATCTTCTAATGACCAAATTAAATATACATTAAAAAAATAGGCTACAAATTATACTAAAACTATGGCAAAATCAAATCTGGGAGGGTTAGGAACTTGACACTCCATAAATAGACAACATCTTACAATAAAACAAACATGCACACACCTTCTTACTTTTCATCACTTTTTGATATACTAATTTTTTATATACTAATTAAGTATAAAAAAACGGATATTTAATTAAAATCGTAAGTGTGACTTGCTGTTTTATGTGTCTAGAAATTTGTATTTTTTTGTAATTTTTGAGTAAAAATATGGGCTGATTAGAGACCACACAAACCGCAAGTGTGACTTGCGGTTTTGTGTGTCTAGAAATCTACGTTTTTTTGCAACGGTTGGATAAAAAAGGGGTTGGTCAAACCGCAAGTTTGACTTGCGGTTTTACTGATCTAGTTATCTGTGCTCTATTTACCCATTGGACAGAGGAAAGACGCTGGTCAAAGACAAGTCAAACCGCAATTCCCAATTGCGGTTTTCCAATAACTTTTTTCTACATTGGCTTCCACGTAAGCACACAGTTGATGTGCCACGTAACCCGCAATTACGAGTTGCGGTTTGACCAAGTCAACTTTTAAAACAGACTCATGTCGATAATATTTTTAAAAACAGACCCATCTAAGTAATTTTTTTTAAAAATAAACCCACTTAGATCAATCATCCCAATAAGGGCACAAACTATATATATATATATATATATATATATATATATATTCACGGTTTAATTAAGTTAATTGATGCAAAAATAAAATCACCCACAAAGAGTACATGTTAGATGAGCGTTGTAACAAAATTTATTTAAAACGAAATTTATTTTGAAATAAGGCAATTTATGTTTAAATATATTTATCATAAATGTAAATTAGAAGTAAATTTTAATATAATTTTTTTATTCAACCTAAAAACTGCTCCAAATTACTTCAACCAAAACCAAATATAGAAAAATATATCTGAAATAAATTTAAAATTCAAAATCAACTTTGTAATATAAAATCAAATACAAACAAATGTCAATTTGAATCAATTCGCTAATGACACCTAACAATAATATTATTTTCGAAAGAGAGTGTTAGATAGTCTCACTAACATTTCTCATTATCACTATCATTTAACTTGTCTAAAAAATCATGCACAATAATTGAATTGATATGCGAACAGGTCTTCATCAGTAGTTACACCAGAATACTCATATATGCTTCACCAAAAAAAGAATACTCATTTGTGAAATTCATATTTGCCAATAACGGAAGTTATTTATAATTTTAATTGATTTTTTTACTGTCCATTAGTAGACAATGTTATTATAATATGTTTTGACTATAAGCATCGTTATCTCAATTCGAGCTTCCCTAAAAGATTATCATGAAACTATTTTTAATTTTGACGACTTGACCAAAATTAAAAAAAAAAACAACCTTCTTTTTTCATTGAAATCAAACTTCTCTTGCCGCGATATATAGCAACCACTTACTCTATTATATATGTAACAACTCTTTTTCTTTATTATTTGTTGAGTTTCCTTCCAATGCTATACATGATTTTAAATTCACGTTTCATCTATTTTTCAAAAGATTAGCGATTAAATCAAGTTGTGCATCCAAATTGGAAGAATCTGTATATTTAATAACCTAAGAAGGCTTCCTAGATATATGTCCACATTATTCCTGCTTCTTCTAACAGCTATGGTCCCCAAGTTGAATGAAATTAATTAATAATAAATCTTCCCCAAGCTTCTGTTGTTAACAGCAAAACAGTCCACGTAAAATTAGTTTAGGGGACGTTCACAATGTTGTTTTTATATATCTACATCTTCTATGTATGTATCTGTATTTATATAATGACAAGTAGTAACCAATGTGATTCAAGAAACAAAAGATAAGTTACCACCACAAGGGACAAAAAAATACATTAAAAAAATATTACTAATACGTCTCATTATACTTTTAGTACATACTTGGCGTAAATTTTAATAAAATATTTCTATTATTAATCCCTTAATCAGAACATTAGTTAAGTAGACTCTTATTTTATTTGGGTTTGTACTTATTCGCTTTCTTTTCTGTATCCTGGTTTCATTTTTTTTTTTGAAAAACAAAGATTTTATTCCAAAGAGAAACCAAGAGTTTCTTGAAGTACAAGGATGTAAACACCATACTACTGCATGTCTAATTAGAACATGGGAAATAAGCCTTCTCCGCCTAAGGCATACTTAATAAACACTCTCTCGGGTTAGCATACCAATCCGAGAAGACACACCCCCTATTAAACCCAAAAGAATATGACAA
The DNA here is from genome assembly GCA_037954015.1 of Psophocarpus tetragonolobus. NCBI lineage: Eukaryota > Viridiplantae > Streptophyta > Magnoliopsida > Fabales > Fabaceae > Psophocarpus > Psophocarpus tetragonolobus. The sequence continues at coordinate 37,188,573 of CM075695.1, forward strand.
CCATTTTTAGGAGATGATCTTAATAGTCATCATAATATCTACTGACTCCACCTGAATTCTATCAAAGACAATCTGGTTCCTAGTCATCCAGATTCCCCAACAAGCAGCCAGCCAGAAAACATACCTGCACTTCCTTTTTCTCTTCCCAACCACCCATGCTGATGATGATAGAAACAGTTGATGCAGATCCCCCGGGATAGGTCCCTGGATTCCCAGCCAGCTGATTATATTACTCCACACTGATTGAGCTTTGGCACACGTTAAGAACAGATGAGTCCTGCTTGCGATATTGCTTCTACAGAGAACACATAGAATCCCTTCTTCTGGAATCTCAACGCCTCTCTTCAGCAGATTATCGATGGTGGGTAATCTATCTATCAATAATCTCCAAGAGAATGCAATTACCTTTGATGGGAGTCTATCTTCCCACATGCGTCTCAATTGATTCGGTTCCACCTCGGGGATATTCGTTGAGTTCTGATGCGAGCTCAGTACCGCATAAGCCTCAGCTACTGAAAACACTCCATCCCTACTCGACCTCCAAACCCATCTATCCAGGCTGTCGTCCGCAATTACCACTGGCTGTAGCATAGTTTGTAATTGACTGAACTGATCTTCTTCCCAAACAAATAGGTCCCTCCTCCATACCCAACTCCACCCCTCAGCTGGTAGCTTTTTGTGGTTGACACTGGTACCTTTATCAGCCGCTAGCCCATAAAGCCTGGGGAACTTTAAACTGAGAGGACCCTCACCAGTCCAATTTTGTTCCCAAAACAACGTATCCTGTTCGTTCCCCACTTTTCTCCTGGCGTTTTCCACAAACCAGTTTGATTTCTATGCTTTCGGCCCATCAATGTCCCATAAATCTCGCCACCACTGCGAAGCTGAGGCTAAATTGTGTTGCCTTTGATTAGAGTTGTATGTGTGTCCATATCTAGTCTCCAGCAGGCTCGCCCATATTGCATTTGGCTCTGATAATAACCTCCACCTCCACTTTGCTAACAGACTCAGGTTAAAATTCTGCAGGCACTTCACTCCGAGCCCCCCTTCTTCCTTGGGACGACACACCTGATTCCAGCTAACTCACGCAATTTTGTTCTCCTGGCTGGTCCTTCCCCACAAAAAGGACCGCTGTAAGCCGGTGATGACTTTTAGGACTTTCTTAGGCGCCTTATAAAAGGAGAATAGGTATAATGGAAGGCTTGACAGTACTGAATTTATCATAACTAACCTTCCTGCGAACGACATTTGTTTTGCCCTCCACAATGCCAATTTCCTCTGAAATTGTTCAATGATTAGTGTCTACATTTGTACCCTCCTTGGATTCGCTCCCACCGGAACCTCCAGAAACTTAAATGGCGGTGAAGATACAGAACAGTTCAAAAGATTTTTTACTGCTCTTGTAAATGAGTCTCCAACATTTAAGCCAAAAAAGTGGCTCTTGCTGAAGTTCACCTTTAGCCCTGATGACAACTCGAACCCCCAGAGTATGACCTTCAAATACCATACTGATTTCAGATCCGCTTCTCCCATCATTAAAACATCATCTGCGTATTGCATCTTGGTTTCATGACAAAACTGTTGGTGGTTAGTTCGATTTCTAACACATATGCTTTATTTAATTTCCAGGTTAAATAAGTTGTCTTTGTCCCTGTACAATTTCAGATTTTAGATTTTAGTTCCTAGAAAGTTTTGTCTATTTTTATACCCTCATTTATTTTTAGTTATGAATTTCTGTCTCTAAGAAGACAAAAAAATAGACAACTAATAAATGGGTAAAAATTTAACTCCACGTGAAATAAAATTAATGAATAAAAAAAATACAAAATTGAAAATGGACAAATAACTATATAAGAGCTAAAATCTGAAATTGTATTTTGTATACCCATCCTCTTTGTGCAATATGTATCCTGGTTTCTTGACAAAACTGCTGCTGGTTAGTTTAGTTTGGATTTCGTAAGATATATGCTTTGATTCAATGATCTCTGAGTATAGTATAAAACATTGACGTACAACAGCAACTACCCATCTTGGACTTACCTGCGTAGTTTCACCTAATAAGTCATATATAACACTGACTTTGTACTTTTGACGATCCTTTTTTCAAATCATTTCATTAATATTATATATGATACATTTTGATGTCATTCTAACGTGTGGCTGGTGTATGCAGCCACTGTTATCTTCTTTTGCTTTTGCCCTTTCACATGTTAGTGAGAGACAGAATTGTCCTACACAGCTAGAGTGTGGAATCATGCCTGTGTTATTACGTTAAATAGTGTTTGAAATCTGAGATAGAGAGTGTCAAAGTCCTTGGGGACAATGATTTTCAAAATCATCCACAACAAAAATAAATAAGGAGCAAGAATTTTGAGGATCGTAAAACTGGCTTGGCTTCAATATATGATATATGTTGTGTTTAATTGGAAAGCTTATCATTATGTCTAATGGAGTATTTAATGAAAATAATTATATACACAAGTACATAACTATGAGGGGAAGAAAGAAAACAACTATATGGCAACGTGCTATGTTGAACTTCCTCTTGTCACGGTTAAACAGTACTCTTAACACCTTTAGACAAACAAGTGCATGCTCTCAACAAATCAAAAATCTCAATTCTGATTTGATCAATTATTAGGTGATTAGGTGGTTATTATATGCACATTTTCCGTCATGTATATATTTGTATAATTTAATTTCTCTGTTCATACACTTCATGCTTACATTATTATTGTTACCTCAAGAAGCTTAAAATTTGACGTTGCTGACTTCACGGTCAACTCAAATGTTAACAGGCTCTTCTCTAAAATCCACAAAATCTTCAACGAGAAAAAATCAATACCTGAAATTTTAAGAGGAAAAATTTGGCAAGAGTGATTGTTTTTCCTTCTTCTTTAATTCGCTTTCTCGTAGATATTTCATGGAATTTGGATCATGCATTGCATATGTATAAACTTCCAATTATTACAGGGTGACTTGCGTCAAAAACGTAGCATTCAAAAACAGATCAATCAGATACGTCATCAATATTAAAAGAGTTTTTAGGAAGAAGTGCAATAATTTAGCATAACGCAGACGCTATTGAAGAAATGCAACGATTATCACAAAAGTCTATTGAGGCCTAAGGAATTAATAGTTGATATTTTTAGGGCTGCTGGAAAGTAATTGGCAAAAAAATCTCAGCCACGGCTTTCAGTTTAGTGAAAAATACTTATAAGTAATATATCATTTTATTTTTTAGTACAGAGACTAAACAAAAATAAAATTAGGCACGGACAGATGGAGAAATAAAGGAAGTCCACTAGATCCAAAAGTATATAGTTGAATTAATAATGACCATTGAATCAAAGCAGCAATATATAGAAAGAGTAGATATTTTTAAGCTTCAGAAGATATAATTTTTTTTCCTTTTTGAAAGAAACAGAAATATGAAGTCGTGGGCCTTCAGAAATCTTAGTTTCGAGCCTTCTGTCTATTGGGCTATTCTTTGGTCCTTACTTGTCCATACGCTGCGTTGTAAGTAAAATTTATCTCACAAATTTGCCAATCAAGATTACTGATCATAAATACAAAAATAAAATAAAAAAACTAGTCACCTTTTTACTCAAAGGCAATCTAAGGACAAGTTTTAACTTTTATACCACAATGTATTAGAATTTTTAACTTTTTCAAAGGTATAAAATGGCTCAATTAGTAAAGGAAGAAGGGAGTGAAAAAAAAAGAGGTGGAAAAAAGTCGTCGTTCAATTTTTACTGTTAAAAAAAATTCCTTAAAAACTCACCAATTTTTTTCTTTGCAATTCAATATTCTTAGTACTGATGTTAATAGTTAAGTAAAGAAATATTGAGGTGCTTTTGTTGCTTCCAAATTAATGAAGTGTGTTTATTTTTCGAAAAAATACTTAATTAAGTTTTTTATTTGTAAAGTTTCACAAAAATTACTTTTGTTCCTTAAAATTTAAAAATATTTTTTTAGTTCATAATTCACTTTTAGTTCTTCTTCTCTACTCTTAAAAAATTACTGACAAAAAGTACGTTTTTGTACTTGTGAATCATTTTTCTTCTCAACCCTAACCTCCACAATCTACAATTCACATCCGTCACAGCCAAATAGACTAGAACTTATATACTAACAATGTTAATACAAAAAACAAATTAATTTTAGAGACTAAAAAATATTTTTGAATTTCAAGTACCAAAAATTACTTTTGGTGAAACTTTAGAGACAAAAACTTAATTAAGCCTTGAAAAACAAGTGATGTATTTATAATAGAGTTTAATATCTATACACAAATCGTGTAAACATTTGTACATTGACATTTAATAATATCTCTTTATTTTTATAATTTTTAAAGTATTGATAAAATCAACAAACTTATCATATAATTGTGATTTAATGTCAATGTAAATTTTACACTAATAATTGTATAAATGTTTTTCTCTTTATAATATACAATGGTTTTAAATTGTTATCAATTCACAAATTCATAGATTGCAAGTAAAATTGTTTATTTTTATATAAATTATCTTAAAAAGCAATCAAACATGTAAATATATATATATATATATATATATATATAAAATTATCCTTAAACTCCTTTTCTATTTTTTCAGTTAATTACACATATGAAAACTATATTAATTAAGAGAGTTTGTTTAAGCGGAAAGAAAAGTGATTTTAAAATAAGAAATTTATTTATACTTGATTTTGATAATATAAAAAACTTTTTTATGTTTGGTATAATTATAAAAAAATTTTTTTTTTTTTTAAATGTATTAGTTTCTCGCTTTTTATAAAACAACTTTTACATCAATTTTTTCGATTTCTACTTTTTTCTCCAAGTTTAACCAAACATCTAAAAAAATTATAATAACTGTGTGTTTTGTTCAAATAAGTGTTTTTTTCAAAAAATTATAAATAAACTCACTCATTAGCATAATATGATGTCAAACCTTAAAACAATAAGTTTTAGTTAAATGTAAAAATTAAAATAATATAAAATTATTTAACTCCTTTAAAATAAATAAATAAATAAAATAGAATTTAATTGGTATACATTGTCAGTGTAAAAATTTTTACACTGATATTCAATCACAACCCTTCATTCATGATAAATTTGTTGATTTTAATCATTGACACTTTAAAAGTCATGATTGAATGTCAGTATAAAAATATTTTACACTGACAATGTATACTAATTAAACTCAACAAAATAACAGGTTTAATTGGATGAATAATTTATATTTAGAGTGAAAAAGTCGATTAAGAAAATTAATTTTATTTCAACAGTTTCATTTTCCTTGTTATGTATCTTTAAGTATAATATAGGAGACATGAATCGCATAGTTCCATAGAAATATTTGTGGATGGATGAATTTCAATGAAATATAATTTTGTGAAAATACGAAACCAATACTAATTTTTAAATTTTTATGTCTTTTCTTTATAAGCAAGACATATATTCAAACAGTGCAAGGATACAACAAAGTTCAACAAATCAGCAAAGAAAAAAATAGAGATACAAAACCAGCATGAGAATAGTTACAGAACAGTAAAATTTAATATAGTGTAACCACAATGCTAGAACGTAAGTATAACTACAGCCAAAAATACATGAAAATATATAAACATGACGCACCTTACATTTGAGCAGAATCAACGGATCATGTTAAATCCATTTTCGGTTGTCCACCAACAAAACCATCCTAATGAGTATCATTTAAGACAACTTCTGGGAAAGAACAAAGGGCTGTAAAAGATTGTCCCCCATAAAACTGGTATGTTGCCCCTGCAGATTAAACAATCAGACCCAAACATGTTCTTGGGTTGGCAATTCAAACATTTAAGGAAATACAAAAGTCTTTCAAACAAATCTTGTGTCACTTCCTTGCAGTGAAATGTGAGTCATTTTTAATGGTTCCTAAGTCAACAATCTTGTTTATAAAGATGTGGTCATTCTTAATTTTCCATAAAATTCATATAATTACAACCTAAATAGCCATCCACCAAGGTTATATTTTTGTTTCCCAATTCAGTTTTGATGTTATAGAAAATGTTGCGGTGCATATCCCGAAGACATTGTTAAGATTCCAATCTGCCTGTATTACGAGTCCTACATTTTTTATGTTCTGTCGCATTGAAAAATAAGTGGTAAGTTGAGTCTGGATGTCTTTGATAAAAGACGTATAAAGTATCACATTGTTGAATCTGAAGTCCTCTTATAAGTAGGTTAAGCTTTATTGGTAATCTGTCTTTAAGGAATCTCTAACAAAAAAACAAGAATTTAGGTAGCATAAATATCCTATGATATCTGAAAAACTTATTTAGGTAGCACCTGAATATCCTATAATATCTGAAAAACTTCTTAGATTTTTATGTCTTAAAAATTCCTTCTAAAACGCAATATTTTTATACAATACTTAGAAAAACCTTACCCTACAATGGGTGGAATACATGATAGCCTTACAAAATTGAAAGGATAATTGATTTTGAATGAATTTATATGGTTAAATATTTGAAGAAAAAATAATATAGGCTATAATGAATTTTTTTTTGCCTCTCAAAAATAGTGTTTTTTAATTTTGGTTAATTTTTTAATTTAATCATTTAAAGATTTTTTTATTTGGTTTTTAATTTCAACTTTAAATAAAATGTTAATTGATATATAACAAAATTACTTTAGAAATATCATATTATTAAAGAGTTTAATAGATAGCTTAGTGTAATTTTTAATAACTACACTAAATTTTTTTGAACATTTAAGATATTAAAATTAGCTTGTTTTGAAAAATCCTATAGAATTAACTCCTTTAGATTCTCTTATGATTTTAAGAGAATCTAAAGGAGTTAATTCTATAGGAGTTAAATAGTGTTTTGTCAAGTTATCGGAGTTGAAAAATCACTTAATTAACATTATGATTTTAAGTTAATAAAAGAAAAAATTTTCTTTTACAATAAGAAATAAAATGAGAGCTTAATTAGTATGCACTTAAAAATTTAAAAAAGAGTTTGACATAATGTTCAATTATAACTCATTAATTGATAAAGTCAATAAACTTATAAGAAATAAAAGATTGTGATTGAATGTCAGTGTAAAATTTGTTTCAGTGACAGTGTGTACTAATTAAACTCATAAAATAAAACAAAAAAATATATTTAAATAACTATATTTATAAAAAAATCTTTAAATGATCAAAATAAAAAAAATCTTTTTTTAAGGTATCAAAATTTTATTTAAGTAGTATATTTTCCATCCTTTAAAATTTTTAATTTTGAACTTATTTTTTTGTCCCTTTTAATTAATTTAAAATTATTATACTTGTTTATCTTTAAGTATATATTCTAACGGTTTATAAATGTAATCAAATTTTAATTATAAAAAAGTGAAATATTTCCATATTAGAGGAACATAAATAGAATAAAAATAAATTAGAGAACTAAAATCGAATTTTGTTAAGGAAAAAATATTTAACTCTAAAATGTTCTAAAATATTTAACTCTAAAATCTTTAAGTATGATGACGTAGAAGAAGTAATTGGTTTTCCACAAAGATGTTGATAGTGAAACTAAAATTGAGAAAAATGGAGGAAACCAGATGAATTTGGCCCAGCGCATTTGGGGCTTGAAACTGACATTTGTGGAGGAGAATTTCTTTTCCCACCTACTCATGTTCTCCCTTCACCCCTGCCCCTCAGCACACTACTCATTCCCACAATAAAACCTCCTGTCATTCATAAAAAGGAAAAAGAGAAACACTAACATATCCATGTAAGTTCAAAGATCGCAAAAATATGGTTGCACTACAATCACATAATGTATTCTAATAAATTCTTAATCTTTTAGCTGATTTTTTTTTTTTTTGCATTTTATATTATTTGATCTAGAAGTTTTGAATAGGTTTTTAGTTTCAGATCAATTCATCTAAAACATATACGTAATGTGTTTGGATCACTTGATGCGAAAATCGAGTAATTATTTTTTACATTCTAAATCAAAATTTATCTAAAATATATAACTAATGAGTTTAAAATAACTTGTTCTAAAAATTCAAATAATTTTTTACCTTCCAGATCAAATAATCTAAAAATAACTTATCCGAAACATTCTTTTCGGAATCTCACAGTGGGTCGCTCAAAAAGAGGGGAAGAGTACTTTGAAGAGGTAGGTGCAGCTTAGATGTATGAGTTGGGTAAAAATCTCAGCTAGGCATAGGTTAAAAGGTAGAAAGGTAATTTTGGAATTTTAAAAAATTCATTAAATTTGTTAGGTGAAAGGAGAAATACAGTAGGTGAAAAAAAGAAAATATCTAGTAGAAGTCCAAGCTAAAGCCCAACACATTCTGAATATCGGTGCAGCAGAAGTTACATGACATTCTGTGGGCCAAATGCGTTGGAACTTGAAAGGTCGGGTTTTTCACCCTGTACCTCCATAGTTTCCTTTCATATCTTCATAATTATAAGAAATGTTTAAAATATTATTAGGTAAAAAAAAAAGTTAGCTTTTCTCTCCTATGCCTCTCTTATCCTTTGTGTGCCTCTTTTCTCTTTCAGCTATTATTCGAGTAACACCTTTTGATGCACAACTCTGTATTACCTACTCTTCCTTCATCTCCCTCCATTCGCGAGGCATTGATTTGTGCTTCTCCTTCCATTTGTTTGTGATGCAACCTCAATTCTTTTTTCGCTTACTCCATTTAAATTGATCAAAGCATTGATACAAACCTAAAAACATCAATCTTGCACGATCACTAACACAACCCCAAGAACTTCACTCTCTAGCGCAACCACTGATACAAAACTAAGGCAAGACAATATGATATCAATGTAATTGATCATGGCATACCAAAATAGTGTGGTGGCAGTGCGGTGTAGAGAAATATAATGCGGCAGTGTAGTGTAAAAAATATTACAATTATAAGTCTGGACAGCCCTGTATGAACTTATAAAAAAAATTGTAATTACAAATTTGTATTTCTCTATCTGAACTTGTAATTACAGTTTTTTTTTTTTACAAATCCGAATTATACAATTCAAACTTATAATAAATTTTTACTTTTTTTACTTAGACATTTTTATCATTTTAGAAAATGAAAGAAGTGGAGTGAGAAAGTAGAGAGGTAATGAGAGAAAAACTTTGAAAGGTAACCTTACTCGTTGCCATCATAACAAATCTAAAAAAAAAAAAACACGTAAAACTGATATGCAATTCTCTCTCTATAAACACAAAAAACTAATATGCAATTCTCTCTCTGTGTTATGATTATATAATTATTGTTGTAATATAAAAAATATTTGCATCATATAATTAAAATGAATTCATAAATTATAATGAAAAATATTTATGTCATAAAAAAATTATATATGAAATTATATACTTTATCTATTTAAATCAGAATATTTATATCAAAAAACCAAAACTTAATATATAAATTCTATGATTTGTCAATGAAGTATAATATAAAAGTAAAATTTTATTTTATATTATATTGAAAAAACTAACATATTAATAACCAGTATTTATGAATTAAAAAATTTATTTTATAATTAACAATACAAATACTCTGTTTTTATAGTCGATTGGGAGAAATGTCAAATTGGAATTAGAATTCTCTAAATGGATTTTATCATTTTAGAATGGAAAGTAACATATCTCTATAATTGAATTATTCAATGTCACCGTTAATTCAAACTAAAAATTTTAAAATCTAGAAATAAAATCATGTCGTAATATACATTTTTTTTTAAAAAAAACTTATCAAAATAAAAAATATATTATCAAATTAATTAACACAATCTCTTATCAAAATATATTCTATTAAATTATTAACTTGTTTACCAGTATAAAATAAGGATTAAGTTTGTTTTTTTAAAAATTTTTAATGTTTAAATAAGATATTGTGTTAGTTATTTTGATAATATTTTCTCTCTTCCCAAGCGTAAGGTATTTTGATAAGATTTTATTTTTTAAGCTTTAATAATTTAAATATAAATTAACCACAATCATAATTAAACGATGTAGAAATAATTATTTTAGCGTGTAAAGTGATAAGGTAATTTTAGAGAGATCTTAATCTGTGAAATTTATCTAAAATAATTTGGATTTAAATTAAAATAAACATTTAAATATTTTGATAAAAGAAATATTAAAAAAGAAAAACATAAAAATTAAACTTTAAAAAATAGTTTGATTAATAATGTATAGAAAATGACTTATGCCTCTCAATATAGAAAATGATTTATGTATTTTTAGTGTAATTAAATAATTTATGTTTTATATTTAAATTAAATTTTAATAATTAATATTTTAAAAGTTAATAAATAAAGAGATGTGATTAATGAAAGTAAAATTCTTTTAAAAGTAAACATTTTTGGATAAATATAGAAAAAGTAAATGTAGATGTGAGGGAGAGGGAGGAGTGGAGGATGAAGCAATGAGAGCACACAAATAATACATAAGTGTTATATTTCTTAAAAATGCAGAAGAAAAAGAAAAGAATAGAATTTTGACGGACAAAGACATAAATACATTATGTGTGTCGTATTTGTTGTTTTAGATTCCAATCCTTCCTTTCATTCTCATTCTCATTCTCTTTCTCTTATTTACCCTTTCCTTTCGTTTCCTGCTCCGCGAACTTTCTTCTTTCTGCGCTTCACGAACGCCCAATGGGTCTTTGGGATTCCTTCCTCAATTGGCTTCGCAGGTATGCGTCTTCTCTCTATTTTCATCCCACATGCTTTACAATTCCTATTATTTCCATTCCCAATTTCATATTTTCTAATACCTTATGCCTTCCTTTTAACTTAGGCCCTTTAATCATTCTCACTTTCTTCTTCTTCTGTCAGCTTGTTTTTTAAACAGGAGATGGAACTTTCCCTTGTTGGCCTTCAGAATGCTGGAAAGACTTCTCTTGTCAATTCAATTGCTGTCAGTTGTTGCATTGCAATTTCAAAACCCTTCTTTTTTGTTTTAGTCTTATTGCTCTCATTTTCATCTTTGCTTTTCTTTACCTGCAGACTGGGGGATACAGTGAAGACATGATTCCAACTGTGTGTTGTTTTGCTGCATTTTGAATTTTGTTTTTCAAGTTTCTACGCGCCTTTGTAATTCAATTCTAATTCCTGCTATTAAACCCAGGTTGGCTTCAACATGAGAAAAGTGACCAAGGGAAATGTCACAATAAAGCTTTGGGACCTTGGCGGACAGAGGAGGTTCCGAACAATGTGGGAGCGATATTGTCGCGGTGTCTCCGCTATTGTGTATTGTCTCTCTTAATGCTCTCTCTTTTCAGATATATATTCCTATATGCAAGCACATCTATACACATTCTCATTCACATACATTCATTTCTTTCATTGGGTTTCTTAAGTTTTGCCTTTGGATCACCGGTTGTCTATAATGTTAGACTAATGGGATATTTGACTATAGAGTTTTAAGGTAGTGATGTTTTCCCCCTCAAAAGTTATCTCAAGAAGCAAAAAATATCAGTATTTCTCCAAAAGAGCTTGAACTAATCACACATTTGCTTATGATTTTTAGGCACCCTACAATAACAGCTCTTGGTTTTGTGTTTTTAACTTCTTTTTTCTTTATTTCAAACCCAATAATGTCTGCATTATACAATTTCATTATTGGAAGTGTTTCTAAACAGAGTTTCATTTCATCCATTTTTTACTTGTGGTGCCTTGTACAGTTATAGGTTATTCCTTGGTTCCTTGGAGAGGGCCATAAAGAATCCACAACGTAAATTATGTCTTTATCCTTTTCCCAAGGATGCATTTGTTTCAAGAAATAGTTATTTTGGGGAAAGTGAATGTGGGAATATTATACTTTGATGTTTCTTCTAATTTCCTTTTAAAAAATTCCCAAGTATTATTAATTCCCAGGTAGGTGACACATTCCTAAGTTTTGCTTTATCTTATTTTCCATTCCGTGGTGAAGGATGGCTGTATTGCTATTCCATTCCTAAGCCATCTAGTCATCCAACCACTCCTACTTCCACCACATTCTTTCTTCCATCATTTTAATTTTTGCAAAACATACCCAAAAATATTAATTGTTAGCATAGATTCTTAAGCATGTTTTTTCCTGAAATATCATATACCATGAAAACAAAGACCTCCTATTGCAAGTTTGTGAATCTTACTCTTATAATGATTACCTATTGCAAGGACTAACTATCCTTGTAAGTTTATTTAAGCTATCAGGAGAAGACTTAGGAACAGTTTTGATTTAGATCTCTAATAGACTAATAATATGTACCCTCATGCCAATAGACTTTGGGATTTAAGTGTGGACATATTCTATGTCGCCACTACATATGCGGAAGCACAATTTGATAGTGAGAGGCAGCCATTAAGAACTGAACTCCCGGTTCCTCATGGAATAGGCTCTACTCTCAAAAGATGTTTTAATCTTCCTTGCAATAGGTAATCATTATAAGAGTAAGATTCATTAAAAAAGGCAGAGGGATAATGTCATTTACATCCTTTGATCTCTAACCGACCCCAAAAGCATTTTGCATACTATTGCCTTCTTTCCTGCTTATGTTTCTAATTCAAACAGAATGAAAAACTTAATGCTTGATTATATCAAATGTACTATTTTTGATGATTTAATGGAAGATTGGTTATGCATGCTTCATCTTGTGGAGTGCATTATATAGCCCTTTCAAAGTTATTGCTAGAAGCCTTTCTCATTGCTTTTTACAATTTTTGTTCCTTTCATTGATGGATGCAAAGGCAGGTACGTTGTAGATGCCGCTGATAGAGACAGTGTTCCGATATCCCGAAGTGAGTTACATGAGCTATTGACAAAACCTTCTTTGGGTGGGATTCCTTTGCTTGTTCTTGGAAACAAAATTGACAAGTCAGAAGCTCTTTCTAAGCAAGCATTGGTAGATCAGCTGTGAGTTCAGTGATTATAAGAAATTGTTCCAGAAATCAATGTTGTCATTTTTTTGTATAGAAATTTGTCTTTATGCTTTACGTAACCAATTGATATTTTTGTTTTTTCCTTGGGTAATTTCAGAGGACTTGAGTCAATTAAAGAGAGAGAGGTCTGCTGCTATATGATTTCATGCAAGGACTCTGTAAACATAGATGTGGTCATTGACTGGCTAATCAAACACTCAAGAACTGCAAAATGATCCTTGGTTTGACCAGTATTTTCATTTTTGGTCAAAGATGCAAGGTGTTGAGGAAATTCCTTCTTGGTAGAATACATTTTCCTTAGTTGTGGTTCAAGTTTGTTTGTACAGTAAGCAAACCACATCAAATCTTCCATGCAATGTTCTTATGTACCATAAACCGATTAGTTGGTATTTTACATTTTTTATGGTTTCTCCGTTCTATTTTTAATAAAACACAAGCTCAACAACTTTATTTGTTTAAAAAATTGTTCCATATATGGGCGAAAAACTTTGTATTGTTGAATGCTTTCTTCATCTTTATAGTCTCCATCTTCGTATCTTCGTTATTCATTCTCTTTGATTATAATAAATAAATAATTTTAGTCATTAGATTTCATAAAATGAATGGCTAAAATGAAAAATAAATCTTATAACTTGGAGTTACTGGATTTCTCTTCTTCCGTGTTTTCTCTCTGTATAAAAAGAAGACATTATTTAGAATAGTGAATATTTTGTTTTATATTCTTCTTGGATTCAAGTTCTTTTATTAGTAATTTTTTCTTATTTTGCTTGTTTGAATTAATTTGAAACCATGTTATGTCTAATTTATTTAGTTATTCTTAAGTCTCATTCCCTATGTATGTGAATATGCAATGCTCCTCTAACGTTTTTTTTAGAAAATATTTATCATGTTTACGAAGATAGTTGCGTGATGTTGTATGTCTTGAAACTTTATTTTTCCACCATTGTATATGTAAATTTTTATGATTAAAACAGATTCATTTCGATCATTATGAAATAAAATATTAACATTGATTTGGATTACAAACCTTGAGTTTGTTTGGATAAATTATTTTAAAAACACTTGTTGGAGAAGAAAAATGAAAGAAAACTTATTCATAACTTAAAATTAACTTATATATAAGTTGAAAACTAGCTTTTCAAGAAACTAACAAGAGAGGATAAAAATTAATTTTAATTTATTAGAATTTTTTCATTTTTTTATTATTTTCTTTTTTTATAAGTACTTGTGGATAACTTTATCCAAACAAATTTTAAGTATTAGGTAACTGTTTAAAAAGTAATTTTAGATGTTAAACTCAATTTTGGAGAAGGATATTCATTGCATATTTTAGGTGGTGTTGTGTTTTGTGTTTTCTATTTTTATTTTTAGAAGAAATTAAAAAAAATAATGAAGATATATTTGGTTAAAATTTAGAAAATATTTTTTCTTAAAACATTTTAAAAAAACAGTTGAAAACAGAAAAAAGTTGTTTTCAAAAATTAAAAACTATGTAAAAACTTAATAACAACATTGTAGTTATAACAAAAAATATATATAAATGTATTTTAAATTATATATATAAACATTTTATAGTATTTTTACTAAAATTAATTAAATTTAATAATATTATTTTTTTGAAAATAGAAAATATCAAATAAAAACAAACATATTTTTTAATGTTGAAACTTTGGAAATGAAAATAATTTTTAAAAAATAAAAAAAAGAAAGCAATTTCTCAAACCAAACTATATTTTTAATTTATGTTTTTTATTTTTATAGTTAGAAAAGGCTTAAACATCCGTTGAAGTTAATGATACCATTCATGTGCATCGAAACCTATCGAGCAAAAAACAACAACCACTTAGGTTATATTTGATTAACGACATTTCAATTAGTTTCTAATTTTTTTTACTAGTTAAAAATTTATTTTAGTGTAGGGAAACTATTTCTATAACTTTTAGCATTTTTTAAACTTCAAGCAGTGTTTTTTAAAGTACTAGCTTCTAGTTTCTATTTTTTTATGTTTATTCATGATTTTATTTTGAATATTTATATTTTTAAATATTTTTATATAAGATAAGAATTTATATTATTTTTTTCTTTTCTCATTTTACATTTTCAGGTCCTTGAATAGATAATTTAATCAAATATTATAATTCAATAAGCTAATTTAATAACTTTCATCTATCGGGTAACTTTTAAACTTTTATCTAAATTTTACGTTAACTTTGTCAATCATAACCATAATTTGAAAGTACTTTTAGACTGTTTGGATTACCGTGTCATATTCTAGAACTATTATTTGAATGGTAAAAAAACCAATTTGATGGAAAGAGGAACTAAAATCTTTTTTAAGGTCACCATAGCTAGTCCCGTTTCCAGTACCAAACTCCAAGCCTAGCCCAGCTAACAGGAAATACCGTTTAGAAAATTTTATTTTTCACCTACTAATTTTTTATTTTCCACTTACAAGTAAAAAAAAATTAATATATTTTCATTCTTTACTCACCAAGAGTGCACTTACAAGAAATTTTACAAGTAAAAAAATTTATAAATAATAATAATAATAATAATATAATTAATATCATTAAATTAAGTTAAAGGCATAATTTCTCATACCATGTTTCAATCTTAATTATGATTTATATTTTATAGTGATCGAATATTTTCTTTATTAATATATATTTTATTATATATTTATTTTAAAATAAGTTTTAATTTTTATATAAATGCATTTAAAACTATTAATTACAAATAATAAAGGTCAAAAAATACTTAAATAATATATACAATAATAAAAATAACAAAGAAATTAAATAATAATAATAATAATAATGGAATAACAAAGAGAGGGGAAGAGAGAGTATACACTATAGGAAGAGAGAAAGTATTTAAAGTTAGGATTAGAAGAGGTAAAATTAGTATTTAAAAAAAAAATTAAATATAATAGGTGTTAAATAAAATTTTGATAGATGTTAATAAACAATGTAGATAACACTAAAATGTGCTCAATATATCCTAAGATAGTTAAATCGTAATTCTTCTAGCTAGGCTTAAGTATTATTTATTTTCAAATTGGTTGCTACTCATTTTAGGTCATGTTTAGATAATTTTTTATACGTACTTATAAAAAGAAGAAAATAAGACAAAAGTTAAATAAATTATTAATTTTCTAAAATTAGCTTAGGTATAAAGTAGTATATTTCACAAGTCACTCTACTAATTTATTAACTCGTTTGATCAATTTTGTTTCATAAATAAGTTTATTTATTAATTTTTAACTTATTTTTATTTCTATTTTCACTAATGATTTGTTTTCTTATATCCAAGTCATATTAAATTTATAAACTAGCTTATTAGTTAGGATTATCAAACACTTTTAATGTGATTTAACTAAATTAGTTGAAAAGAGTGTGTGGGTTGTTATAAATTTCTTGAAATTATCTTTTAACTCTTATTAGGATTATTAAAAAAACAAATCAAATACTTCCAATTTAGTTAAATAAGTTAGTTATAAATTTTAATTATTTTTACTCCTAACTAATAGGCTTTAATGAGTCAATAAGCTATCTTTTATTAAACACACTAAAAATCAACTTTTGAATAATGTTTTTTATCTAATGTACAATGCATATTATCAGGGGTCCACTTGGTGGAGTAAGAGTAGGGTTCCAAGATCTAACTACTTCTGACCTTTTCAAAATTTTTCAAAGCTTATCCACCAAAATTTTGATTTTCAATTCAACATTTTGCTCGAACTTAGTCTTCTGACAATGAATATTATTAAAGAGAAAAATCAAATACGTTTTTTTTTTTTTTTCATTTTTCTCTTGCGCATTATAATTATTCCCAACCTCCTCCACTAGTGAGTAGTGAGTAGAGTGTAGAAGGAGGTGGTGTATTATTTGATCATCACTTCCTAAACTAACTGAAACAACTCAGTTTCAACAAAACAATTTTGCATCAGAAGCCAAAGCAAGCCAGATTTCACTTTTATCCGTCTTTCTCTTTTCTCATCGGATCCCATAATTTTATATTATAAGTTGGAAACCATAATTCTTTACAGATAAGTTTCAACAAACTGAAATTGAATCAAAAGGCTAAAAAAGCATAATAAAACATTTGGTATAGTAAATATTTAAAGGAATAAATGCTCTCTCTGTCACTCGAAAAGGTGTGCAACATGTCAACTTTCAAGAACAAGAACAAGAACAAATGCCTTCAAAGGAAAGCACTTAGCAGATCCATCTTGGTCTCAGATCGGGTGTTCATGTAGCATCAGTGTAGTTTTTTATCCTTTTGTCAACATCTATATTAGAATTTGAAGACACCAAAATGTTGCCCAACCATACAACACATTTCCAAAGCATGACCACTGTACAATGTAAATAATATATATAGTCCCAAATTAATAAACATTTAATATTATACCAAATCTTAAATAAATATTTTAAAGAAAATAATACTTTCTAACGAGTACCGTAAAGATTCTTCTTACGAAACTAAATAGAAAAACTATTAAAGAAAACGGAATATTTAATGCATTATTATAAACTTAAAAGAATTACATTTCAATAAACATTTTAATTTTAAATTTTTTTAACAATTTTTCCTATAACATTATTGCTTTGTTTTTATTTTTTAATTAAAACCACAAAAAAGTGTAAGATTATATCAAGCATTTTTTTTTCTAAAGTAAGTTTATTCAAGACACCGCTATTAGAAAGAAAGAAAAAAAAGTATTAAATAAAAACTTCTCTTTTAATGAAAATTTAGGTGGAGTTTGCTCAGGACGTTTTTTTTTTAGAGAAAATATAAAATAATAATAAAAATATATTTGGGTATAATTTAAAAAATATTTTCACTGAAAATATTTTTAAAAAATAATTAAAAACAAAAAAAAATTATTTTTTGTGTTTTCAAAAAGTTGACATTATATAAAAATTCAACACAATATGATAATTATAACAAAAATTATATATAAATATATTTTAAACTATACATATAAATATTTTATAATATTTTTTTTAAAATTGATTAAATTTAATAATATTATTTTTTAAAAATAAAAAATATCAAATAAAAATAACATATTTTTTAAATATTAAAAACTTAAAAACAAAAATATGTTTTTAAAAAAATATTTTTTCAAATTAAACGCTATCTTAATGACCATGTGACAAGAGACAAACAATATTATTTCCAACTGTCGGTATTCAATAAGTTTGTTAATGCAACTGCATACATTTTTTTTAATGCTTTAGGTTTTTATGTCACATTTTGACTTGGTATATGATGATTATATTTTTTTTTTAATGTCAATAAATTATCGATAGTTTTATTAAACATGTTCTGCCTTTAGTTGTTCTCCTCCACGTGTTAAGTCTGAGATTGTTTTGCAATTATGTTTTCACTTTCAATTTCTATTTATCTTTTTTCAATTCTTTTAAAAGAAGTTCACCTGTTTAGCAGGTCAAGTTTTTTTTCTGCTGTGACTGTAACATGTTCAGTTTCTGTATATCCGTTTGTTTAAAATTATTTTTTAAATTTTTTTTAAAAAAATTATTTATAAAAATTTTTAAAATGTTTGTCTGAATTTATTTTAAAAAAATAAGAAAATAATTAAGTTTTTTTTTAAAAAACCACTCGAAGCTACTTTTCAAAAAATATAATTTTTTTCAAAATTAACTTTTTTAAAAAGTTGTTTTTTTAAATCACAAACAAACTATCATCTATGTTTGCAATTAACAACATGAAAATCATAATCCTGTAAAAATAATGAACATTAATATCGTGATGAAAAATAAAAATATTAATAGCTTAAGGAACGATTAACGAGATTGATATCCCCATGATAACTTAAGAACTTATAAAAAGTTAAAGTATATATTTAATATGAACAGAAGAAAAAATAATCAAATAGTATTTAAGGATATAAATCCTATTATTCTTTAATTATAGAATATAAAATCCTATTAATTAATAATTTTTTAAAAAATATATAATTTTTAATTGTATTATTAATTATAATTTTTCATTGTGTTGAGAATTATAATACATTAATTGAAATATTTTATTATTAAAAAAATTAATTTAATTTTGTATCCATATTTCCTATTTACTTCAATAATAAAGGTATATAAAATATAATTTTTTATTCAAAGTATATAAAATTATATTTTATGTATCTTCAATTAATACCTATATATTATAATAAATTAATATATTAAATTATATAATTAAAATATCATATATTTACATCATAATATATCTTTATCTTTATTCAATTAAACTCTATAAATAATTACTTGTAGTTTAGTATTGTTGAGATAATATTTAAATAATAACATTTGATATGTCACAAAAACAAAAGTAATAAATTTCAAATTATATTTATATGCAAGTGATATAAATGATTAAAAAACACAATCAGTTTATATTATATTTCTTGAATTAAAATCGTTATTATATGATTAATTATCCGCAATTCAGGTAATCAATAGTTTTAATAAAACTGTTGAACATCTAAAATTCTTTCTGCATGTGTCAGGGTGGAATGTTTTATTGCTAGGTCCTAGGTGTTTATTATCACCATTTATCACTTTATTTTGATATTAAATAATTACTATATTTGACGATATTATAAAATTAGTGCATAACATCAATTATGATAAAATAAACATTTAGAAACAACAATCGATATTTTAATCTTATTTCTAGTTTAATTTTATTTATTGTAATAATTTAAAAGAATGTTTTAAGTTGTATATATTATACTGTGATACTTCTTTTACTTTAAAATATTGTACTACTAATACATATTCTTTTTTTACTTTTAAAAGAAAAAAAAGTTTCTATTTATAATTTTATTTATTTAAATTATTAATTTTTATCCATTAAAATTTAAAATTATTTGTTTTAGTCGTTCACTGATATCTTACATATTTACATGTACGGCTTTTCTTGAGTTTATTTTTATTTTGTATTTTAAAAAAAAATTAGCTAAATCAAAAATAATTTCTAGCTTTCTGAACTTTTATTTTGTCAAGTGTCAACATAGATTGCGTAGTAGTACCTAGAGAAATATACTCTACTTCTAACTTAACGAGTTTGAACCTTAGCTGTCATTTCAAAAGGCAATTTTCACATTTTTCATTATACCTCGCAGAGTGATGATTGAGTACTTAAGTTGGAGAAATATTACTCGTGATTATCACAGAAACTTATTACTAGAATAATTTATGGTGTGTTTGAAAAAGAGTGAGAAAAATAAAATTTGAGGTACGCTTAACACTTGGTTATGTCAATTTTGATTTAGGATCTCTAATCTGTGAAGAAATGTCTAGCAAGAGACAATTTGACTTAGCTTGCTTTTAGATGATTTTTTTAATGAATACTGTTATGATAGTATTTTTATTTAGGGACAGTTTTACTGAGTTTTTTTTTTTACTTTTTTTAATAGATTAGCCATGGTTATACTTATCTTAATTCACTGTATTTATCCTTTTTATATGTGATTTTTTGTGTTACTTTTCTTAAATTGCAAAACAAAAAGGGAAACCACTCTGTTTTCTGAATTTTAGCTTTTCTAAAAAATATCATCATAAATTTTTTAATGAAGTGGTATTTAAAAAGAGAGAAAATATTTTTCCACTTTTAATGTAAAATGTTGTAAACGAACAATTAATTATAACTCTTTATATATTATGTTTTTTAATTGTTTTAATAAATACTTTAAAAATTACATGAAGAAAGGTTACATGTAAAACTTTTCTACTTTTAAAAAAATTGGAAAGGACAAACTGACCTAAATGAATTAGAAAGGACAAACTAACATAAAATGATTAGTAACTTCTAGTTCTGTTACTGACAAACTATTGGCCAGACCGTAAGACCTTGCCTCAGTGCTATAAAATAAAAATAAAAAATAAGATGCAACCCTATCACACTGTAATAATAGGAAGTAGAAGCATCAATGCTAATAGCAAAAGAAATTATTCACAATTCACGCATAATCCTGTAAAAACGAAAATAATAAACGTCTTTTCAGGAATATAATGAAGTAGTAAATAAAGTGGGGAATAGAAACCCCCAACCACGACTCAGAATAACAAAAGTGACTAAGGAGAATAATGTAGTAAGAGTGTAAGACAAAGGCCATACACAACTGGTTTCTATAATCCCTCAATGAATAAACAAACAAACAAACATCACTTGTGTAATATGCATGCCAAAAACAGGGCAAAGATGAAATAATGAGGTCTGTCTTCAATTCTATATTCAAGCTTGGGTGTCCAACGATGAAATAATGTGGTCTTTCTTCAATTCTGTATTCAAGCTTGTGACACACCCGAGTCAACAGAATAGTACTGTTGGGAGAATCCATTATCAGCATCTTTAACATCATGATTCTTCCCTTTCTCTTTCTCTAAACTAGGATGAGAAATTTCTTCAATCTTCATCGCCACCTCATCCATTGAAGGTCTCTTGTCAGGATATTGAGCAGTACATTCAAGGGCGAGCTGCAAGAGCTTGACCATTTCCTCCTCAACACTCTGGTACCTTAGAAGCTCCACGTCAAATACATCAGTGTTCCACTCATCTTGAACCACAGATTGGACCCATCTTGGGAGGTCCACCCCTTCTTCATTCAGTGAAGAATGAGTTGGAGCCTTCCCCGTAAGCAGCTCCAAAAGCATGATACCAAAGCTATATACATCTGCTTTTTGGGATACTTTGCGCGCATCAGTGACCTCTGGGGCACGGTAACCAGAAATACGGTTTGGTGTAGAGGTTGGGAGAGCAAGGTAAGCTAGGCCAAAGTCAGAGACACGAGCTTCAAAAGTTTTGGTGAGAAGGATATTCGATGACTTGATGTTTCCATGGGAAGATGTTGGGCCATGTGAATGAATGTATTCAATCCCACGGGCAGCACCAAGGGCAATGGCGGACCTTGTTTCCCAATTCAGTGGAGTCCTCCCCACTCCACCATTTGCTATAATAAAAACAGTAACAATACATAAAATAAAAATCTCAGATCATAAGGTGCTTGAGTTCATAGCATCCAAATTTTTTATTTTTTTTTAATTTCATTCAACTAAAAACTACCAAATGAAGCCTATTTCATTTCATCAAATGTAAAGCCTGTGAGACTCATACTACATTCACAAGTGAGGTATTTAACAAGCAATCACCAAATCCTAGAGCCTTATGCTGTCAACATTACTTCAGAAGAACTTTGAGTATTAGGTAGAAAGTACAATCCTGAAAGGAAACATTTACTAACAAAAGAATTCCCATCATAACATTGAGGATCAGCTTAAGACCTAATTAAGAGGCACATTTTCAGCTTTTGGGATAATTCTTTTGACACAAAACTCCCTTGGACATAATCTAGTGCAAATATGCGTTGGCATCCATTATCGAAACAAGATCATCAAAAATCAATTTTGGCACTAAATAAAACCCTATAATTCAGAAAAATAAACCGAAATTAAACAGGCAGAAGATGCGATGAAATAAAGCCACACTCTAGACAAGACAGTTAGCAGAGCTGAAAACCTAGCCACAATAGTACATTACAAAACAGAATGAGAAACAACAAGAACAATCAAAGCATCAAGAAGCATAAAAACAAGAAGTAGCCACCCAAAGAGGTAGCACAGAGTAGACACAAGAACAACCACAATCATTCACCTGAATCAGAGACAAAAGCAATAGCACAAAGACAGAGAGAAAAAGAAAAAGACACTATTGTCCAAAAACAAGAACCAAACCAAGCATGAAAGATGGGGGTACCATGTAAGAGAGCAGATAAGCTTCCCATAGGCATGTAATCATAGACAACAAGCTTCTCATCTCTGCTAAAGTAATAACCCCGAAGTGGGACCAAGTGGTGATGAACCATCTTCCCCACTTGTTCAATCTTTTCCCTGAATTCCCTCTCTGCAGCAGTAACATCCTTCAACCTCTTCACAGCCACACTCGCCCCCATCTCCAAAGTGGCCTTATAAGTGGTTCCAAATGTGCCCTTACCTAGAACCTCCGCAGAAGCTCTCAACAACTCATCCAAACTAAACACTCTATTCACATTCCCGAAAAAAACCAAACTCTTACTATCCCCACCGCTGCTACTACGAACCTCACTCTTCTCAACCGAACCAGCCACCGCAGAAGCTGAATTGGCACTGGTGTGGGCACTCTTATCACGAGAAAGTTCACCTTCCACAAGACGCTTCTCAGGAGGCACGGTTTCATTTGTCTTTTTCCTTTTTCTACAGAAAACGAACAAAAGGAGCAGAATGAAGAAGAGAGCAAAAACACAAGCAATGACAACACCCGCAATGGCTCCAGCGGATAACTGATTACTTGTATCATGGGTTCCAGGGCAAAGTTGTAAGGGGGTCCCGCAGAGAGAGTTTCCGATGAAAGAGGATTGACTGAAACGAGAAAAGCGGTTGGGAATGGATCCGGTTAAGGAATTAAACGAGACGTTAAACTGATCGAGAGGTGGAACAGGAAGGTCAGGGATAGAGCCAGTGAAATTGTTGCGTTCTAAATAAAGAGTGGCCAAACGAGTGAGAGCATTCAAGTTGGGGGAAATCTCGCCGGTGAAATTGTTGTTACCTAAATTCAACCTCACCAAATTCGGCAAAGCGAACAACGAATCCGGAAGCTCGCCGGAGAAGAAGTTTCCCTGCAAGTAAAGGTTCCGAAGAGCCTTGAGGTTGGCGAAATCGGAGGGGATTGGTCCGGTAAGTGCGTTGAACCGGAGAGAAAGTGTCTGAAGTTGGGTGAGGTTGCCCAAACCGGAGGGGAGCGAACCGGACAGTCCCATCGCGGGGAGACGCAGCATGGTTACTCTCCCACTGGCGCAGAGCACGCCGGTCCATAAACAAGGGCTTGTTTGGGTGGTGTTCCATAACAGCGTGCGTCCCCCCACCGCGCTTCGGAGCACCAACAGCCCCGCTCTGTCCGATGCTAGATCCGAACCTACAATGGCAAAGAAGCACGTTAAGAAAGTGACCACAATTGGTTGTCTGACCCGTTCGGACTTCATTTTGGCGATTCCAGTTGTACGAGGAAAGCCGGTTGGTTAGGGAATTGGCGCCATGGGAGTGTGGTTCCGTTTAGCTGAGAAATGAAAAAAATTAAAAGCGAGAGTTAGCACTGAGTCTGAGTGGCGTAAGGGGAGGGTGGTGGGTGTCACGTATTATAGCAAAACCTTTTGCGAGGTTGGAGAAAGCGAAATTAAAGAGAATCCAACTTGCTTTCCAGAGGGTAAGTGTTAGCCTACGCTCACGTGCAACCAACGATCGCTGTGTCTCGCGCCTCACCGCTGTTTATTTTAGGATTGGGGAAGCTTCGGAGTGGGGCCCGCTTGTTGGAGTGGTCCACTTATATTTTGAAATCGCTCTGATTCGTAGCGTGCTCTCCCAGCTGGATTCTTTGCTGCAGGAATACCTTATTATATTTTTATGGATGCATGTCCCTCTCTTCCCTTATTTTTCTGTTTTTCTTTTCCACTTCGAAGCTATTTACAAAATGGAAAGTGTAGGCTTTTTCGCTTTTTTGGCTGTTTGACTAACTGGTAGTGTAGTTTCATGAACCTTTGTTTTTCCAAGCAATTTAAAATACAACCATATAGTAAAATTATCTATTTCAATATTAAATTTGCATAACCTGTCGTCTTGTCCTACGGTCAATATTTTGTAAAAAAAAAATAATTAAGTAAAATAAAGATATTTTAATTAGAAAGAAATTAAACTTTTTTATTTTAAGATCAGTCACTACTCTCTACATCTAATTTTTTTTCTATTCTTGCTGTTAATCACCTTTATAAATACTAGAAATTCGTGCCTCACTGTTAATAAAATAATAAAATTATTTTTGGAATAGTTAAACCGCAGGTTAACTCTATGTATTTTCAGAATACTTTTTTTTTATTTTCAAACAGCTAATTATTCAAAAAAATAAAAATAAAAATTTAAATGTAGATAAAAATGGTAAAATATTATATAATTATATATTATAGATGACTAATTTTATTTTGCAAGTAATTAATTTTTATTAAATGCTTTTAATAATTTCATAACGTAACGTCTGTCAAAAAAAAATTTCATATCATTATAACTATTTGTAAGTAAAACTAATTATCATTAAATATTTCAATAATCTTATAACATTCTTAATTACATAAGATATCTTTATCTTTATAAGTAAAACTAATTATCATTAAACATTTCAATAATTTTATATTGTTAATTACATAAAATATTTTTATTTTTATCTATCTATCTCTCTCTCTATATAAAGAGATATGAATTTTAGACAAATTTTTTCACAAAAAAAATTAAAATTGTAATTATGTATTTAATAATTTTTTAAAATCTCTATTTATATATTTTTCTTTTAAGAATTAGATCTTTTAATATTATTACTCTATTTAACTTATTAGTCTCTATTCATTTACTCTCTGAATGAGATTTTTTATTGATCTCTCCAATTTGATAAAAAATTTATAATATTTATTTACTCTATTGAATATTATTATTTTATTTAATTTATTAGTCTCTATTTCATTTACTCTCTACATGAGGTCTACAGTTAACCTCTCTAATTTGTTAAAAAAAATTTAAAAAAGAGCAAAAAATTATTATTCTCTTATATTCAGATTAATATTTTATTATTTCTATTGCATAGTTGAGATATGATTAGTGTGTGGAAGCATTAGGCGATAAATTTTTAGTTAAAATTAAGAGGTTAGTATTGTTTTTTCCAAAGTATTTTTTTTATATATATCAGTGTTATTATTATTATAAAAGAATAAGATCAATGATGTTTTAGGCATGTTTTTCTTTTATTTTTTTTACATTACTTGTTTAATTCATTTCCATTTATATATATGCAGTATGAAATCCAAAATTTCACGTTTCATTCCTTTTTCTAAGATGATATATTAGGTTTCAGCTCTATCTATATATTTTATTGTAAGAATGAAATCTTTGATGGATTTCTTATTTGTTAATTCATCACATGCAAGAAAAAAGTTTTATTTAATTTAAAATATATTTTGAATTTCTATAATTCTTTATCATTTATGGATTTTTGTTTGATATCTTTTATTCTTATATTCATGCGTTCTTCATAATTGCGATATATTTACTTATCGGTAAGATTCTTATAATATTTTTTTTTTTAAAAAAATGTTCTCTTATATTATAATTAATATCATGCCATTTCTATTGCATATTTCAAACATGAGTGTGTGGGTAACCTTGAAGATAAAATTTTATGAAGATTTTAATCAAATTTAAGAGGTTAGTATTATTTTTTCTAAACTATTTTTTTATAACAATATTATTACTGAGTTATAAGAGAATATGAACTTGAAAAAGTTTAAACTTTTTTAAAACTCCCATCATATGCAAGAAAAAAAAATTTATGTAATTTGAAATAGATTTTGGTCTTTCATAGTTCTTTATCATTTATATATTTTTTGTTTAATATAATTTATTTTTATACTGTTGTATATTTATTTTTTTATGAGCGGGAGATATATATGTTTTTCATCAATTTTGATCTTTGTTTCTAAGTTGGTAAGACTTCTATATTATTTTCTTTATTTTGAATGCTAAAAGATTATTTTCTTATATTAATGTCTTACTATTTCTATTGCAAATTTCATATTAGTGTGTGGTAACATTAAGGATAATTTTGTATGAATTTTTTTATCAAATTTAAGATGTTAGTCTTATTTTCTCCCAACTATTTTTTTTTATAGAAGTATAAGAGTATATGAATATTTTATATAGTATTCCTTCTTTTCCTATTTGACTCATTTCCATTGGTATAGGAGGTATAAAATTTAGAATTTCATCATTTTTCATTCCTTCTTCTGTGGTGATATATTAGGTTTGAGCTGTGTTTATATATTTTATTTTAAAAATAAAATATTTGATTGAGTTCTATTATTTTTTAATTATTATTCTCTATTTTATTTATTCTTTATATTGTTTTGCTTTTGTGAATTTATGAATTATCAGTTTTATTGTGCTTCTTTATTAACAGAGATGAATATAAGGTAAGTTTTTTCTAAAAAAATGAGACTTAAACTATAATTATTTATTAATGATTTTCTTCGAATATCTATTTGTATTTTATTCCAGAATGAGATATTTGATTGAGAGTTAAAAAAAAATTTGATTGAGATTTTCTAATATTATCACTCTAGTTAAATTCCAAAGCCAAAAATAGAGGAGAATTGAAATCACCCATAACTAATGATGAAGAGAAAATTAAGATACAACTTCAAATGCTATATATAAAGAAATCTTCTCAAGTTTAAATTAGGTTGCTCTTTATTTTTTTATTAGAAATTATTATTACTTATTATTATTATTATTAATATTGAAATCATTTTCAATCTATTTGTATTTAATAAGTGAATAAATTCTTACTTTCTTTGTTAATTCAATTTATTTATTTATTTTGCAGGTCTTTTAGAAAATTTTTATAATTTTTTATCAATTGATTTCACCTCTTATTTCCAAACCAATATTGTTTTGTATGAACAAGTTTTATCAAGAAATATTTACTATATCATTATCGCTTCAAGTATATTTCCTACTCAAATGTTTTTAGAATGAATCTTTGACATCTCACACTCACGCATAATGGGTCATGAATCTGACTTTGTGTATTGTTTAATCCGACTACTTACTATCTGATAGACTTTTTTGTTGTTGTGTGTGGAGTGCACTTCTTGTGCTTCCTCATACCTCTTAATAAAATTTCTTAGCTTATAAAAAAAAATTTAAGTATTTATTTTTTAATTCTTATTTAATAATAATTATTATTATTACTTTTACATATATTCTTAGTTAGTTAAATATAATACTCAACTCTTTATTATTTCTCTCATTTTTCCGTCTGAGCATCACATGAGTCCCTTACTGTTTAATATAAAATTGACTATTTTTATACATACACTTAAATAAGAATGACAAAAAATAACATTCTTAATTTATTATGAGAGTAAGCTAACTTGTGGATGCCAATATACTTTCGCCTTGTGACAAATCATAAATGTAATTGACTATTTTGTCCTTAAATTATTGGTGTGAGAGAAATAGTTATTTACCAAATTAATTTCATGAATATCCCTAAATTAAATTTTTTTAACAAATGAAGTGATCGAATATTTTTGTCTAAAATGATTGGTGTAGGGTACTAACATAAGCGTGAGAGTAATTTTTATTTTTATTTTTATAATTTTCAAATAGGTAGTTATGAAAAGAATCAATAAGAATAAAATTGAAAATTAAATATAGACATAAAAAATGGTAAATTCTCCTTTTATATATATATATATATATATATATTATAGATGTATAATTTTATTTTGTAAGTAATTAAATACTATTAAAAGCTTTCAATAATTTCATAACGTAACGTTTGTCAAAAAAAATAATTTCTTATCATTATGACTATTTGTAAGTAAAACTAATTATCATTAAATATTTCAATAATTTTATAACATTGTTAATTACATAAGATATTAATATAATCATATTTATTTACTCTTAAATATTTGCAAAATAAAATTAACTATATGTACACTCAGATAGGAATAACGATCAATAACATTCTTAATATTAACGTTGTACTATCAAATTAAGTTAACCCGAGAATACCATACTTTTATATGTTAACGAATATGGGATCAAACAGGGTAGAGGTCAGGTTAGTAGGCATATTGGTGATGGGAGAGACACTGTGTTTTAAAAGTATAGATGGCCAGAAGAGCATAGCTTACAACATGAATATAACAGATTGTTTAATATAGGCCTGAATAGGGATTTATCTGTGAGGGATATGTGGGATGAGGGAGATCGTAGGTGGAAATGGTTATAGAGAAGGGAGCTATTTGAATGGCAAATAAAGTTGTTTGAGGATTTGAGGTGTAGATTGACAAATGTAGTAGTAGATGATGAGGTCCAAGACAAGTGGATTTGGAAACTAGAGAAATCTGAGGTCTACATTGTCTCTTTCGCTTACAGGGTATTGTCAGCAAATACGCATCAACAACAAGAGGATTTCTTTTCAAGGATATGGATATCAAGTGTACCCCCCAAGGCTCAAGTACTAACGTGGAGACTAGATGCAGATAGACTACCTATAAAAGTAAACTTGGCAAAAAAAGGAATTTTGCATGTTGATGATGTTGTTTGTGGAATGTGTGGTGTAGGGTGTGAAGCAATCTTACACTTGTTTGTCTCTTTCCCAGTGACTCCTAGAGTCAGGGTTGAGATATGTGTATGGTGGGAAGTCTCTACAACTTTTAATATTTTTCGTAGCATGAAATTTCAATTTGTGAGTGTAGTAAACAACAACATAAGAGTGCGAAAAGCTTGATCATTTGTGTGGTTTGCAATCACGTGACAATTGTGGAAGACACGAAATGCATGAGTTTTCAAGTTGAAACCTTCTGAGGATCAAAATATAGTTCTGGCAATTAAATTGTGCTCGTGAGAATGAATACAGTGACAAAATTAACCTCACATAGTTTTTGACAATGGATTATGAACCATACATTTGTGTGTGAGAGATACTTTTATATTGCTTTTACTTGTTAGTAAGTATTTGGACTTACAAACTTTGTAAAAAGTTAGTGTGACATAGCTTGTGCTATTCTTATTTCAATTTTAATATAATGAAGTTGACTTATAAAAAAAATATCATAAATTATAGAAAAAAAGGAGTTAACATATGAGAAAATAGTTATTTACTAAATTAATTTCATGAATATTCCTAAATTATGACTTAAATAAGTTTTTTATTCTTAAAGTTTTACAAAAATCATTTTTGGTCATTGAAATTCAAAAATGTATTTTTTAGTTACTAAAACTAATTTATTTTTTATATTAATGTTGCCCGTTTTTTAAGATTGAATGAATTATGATTAAAGATAAGAGTGATTCATAAATATAAAAACATATTTTTTGCCATCTTTTTTTAACGATGTTAATTGAAGAAAAAAAACTAAAAATGAATCACGACTACAAATATTTTTTTTTTAATTTTAATGACTAAAAATTATTTTTTGTGAAACTTTAGGAACAAAAAATTTATTCAAGCGTTAAATTATTAATTTGTTTTAACAAATGAAATGATTGACTATTTTGTCCTAACTTATTGACATACGATGATAACATACTCCAATTAAAAAATGATAAATTATGATAAATTATATATATATATATATATATATATATATAACTTTGTTAATCACAAATCTATAACTATATAAACTGCTTATAAACAAATTATATACAAACTATATTCATTTATTTTTAACTAACTTAAAATAAAATTAATTAATTATATTTTATTAACTATTTATTCGTAATATTAAATGTAGCATTTTTGGGATGCATGTTTATTCCTTTCTTCTATCTATTTTCCCTTTTTGCTCAGTAATATTTCCTTTTCCTTAAAAACTCCTCTTTTTCTGCCTATAACTCCTTTCCCTAATCTCTTATTTTACACCTTTCTTTTAAGCTTCTTAATTCTTATCTAATAGTAAACATTTTAATAATAAAATACAAATTTACATCTTTATTAGTAATAAAAATTTAATTTTAATATACACGGTCACGGTAAAAAAATTTATACTAATATTCAATTAAATTTTTTGTATTTATAATAAATTTATTAATTTTATTAATTAATATTTTAAATATTATATAATTAAGAGTGATTGAATGTGAGTGTAAAATTTTTTTACCATGAGTGCATATAATTTAAACTTAAAAACTGTACCCTTTTGTTATTTAATAATATTTTCGTTGTCGTAAAGTTTTGTTAAAATCAGATATCAATAATTGGATAATAAGCATAAAATCTTATATACAAATATTAATGTTGTTATATATTTTGAGTGATAAAAAATTAAAATCTTAAATACTTACTATATAATTTTGTATTTATTGTCTATCTGAAAAACGTATAATTAATCATTTTCTGTTTTTCTATTTTATAATATAGTTTTTCATTATTTAAGATTTTACTAATATTTATTGTTCGTAAGATTTTATATTGAAATAATTTTAAATAAATATTAACGAATAAAACTTTGCATATAATAATTACTTTATGCAAATAAAAACAAAATGAATTATTTTCTCTAGACAAAGTGTTTAAAAAATTAATTAAATTCTTGTGTATATTAAATTTTTAAAATTTTGAATCTTCATCCCAACACTTAAAAGGGACAAAATACCAGCTATATTAACCCTTTCCTTTCGCCTCTTGTAATGGACTTTTCCCTTTTGAGGAATTGGTCTTTAATTGTGTTTGTTATTTTGCTTAATGAATTAATACTATTTTTTTAACTACAGATTTCTACGTACCAAGAAAAAGGTTAAAGGCGTCATCGCCACCAGTCTTGATCATACACAATTTTTTTATGTGAGAGAATAATTTATATACGCGGTATAACAAAAATATTAGATTTACATTCAATTTCAGTATAATATACTGTTATATCACTTTTAATTTTTAATAAAATTGTAATTAAATGATAAAATTCTGAATTATGATTGAATATTATTATAAAATTTTATAAAATAAGCATTTAAATATTTTTTTAACTTTATTTATTGCCTTGATAAAATTTTATATTTTTATTAATTAAAATATGATGTAAGTGAATTATGATGATTATTATTGTTATTATTAGTAATTAGAAGAGTAAGGAGAGAGGTCTCGACATTCTGCTCATTTTTTTACACAAACTTTAATCCTAGACGAGTTAAAAGATAGTAAGATTAGTTTATACATATGCATATATAAGAAATACGGTAGTGGAGAACAACCCTAAGTCTTCTAAAATTAAATTTTATGCGTTTTATGCAATTGATGTGTTCATTTGTTTCTAGGAATGAATGTTATGGATGATTAACGAGGGTTACATGTTATGTGTTAGAGGTTTTCTTTCATTTAAGAGCATTGATAATAAAATTGATTATTATAACTACAATCATATGGTGTGATGATATTAGACATAAAGAAGTAGAATGTTTAAGGGTTTGAAGTTAAAATTATATTTTAGAACTTTATATAAGGTGGACACTTGTTATCTAAAATTTTTTGTATGAACATACCTTAAGGTTTCTGTAATATCTTTCTTTGTAGTTAACCAAATCATATTTTGTTTGTCGTTTTAGAAAGTAGACATTTGAAGCTACAACTTAGGCCCAGGAATAATATAAAGATAAGTCATGTGAGTTAGAAATTGAGTCTCCAATCCAGTCTGCTAAACATAATTCATGTGTTGTAAGTTCTATGAGGTGACCTAGAAGACATTATTAGGTTTTGTGTTCTTCATGAAAGTTGTGCCGTGGATATTATCTTTTGAATGAAGTTGGAATCACTTTATAAAAAATATATACAACTCAAATTATGAATAAAATAGTGAGTAAAGGTCAAACTGTTATGTTTGGGTTTAGTGGCAGAGTTTGTAATTTTAAAAAATAGTGGATGATAAAATTAAGTTTGGACATAAACATAAAAATTTTAGGTAATTGTACTATCTTTATAATAAAATTTATATCACTCTTATATCATTAGCATAACTACAAATATGGTATGTAGACTACACATTGTAATATAAGGGTAAGATAAAGAAGGTTAGTTTATGAATTGTGATGATTTAGAGTTGAGGTGTGAAATATTGTGATGTACCTTATAAATTGTATTGGTGGTGAATGAATTATATTTATAAGTTATTGAGGTGCATCACGTGGGGATTTGTCCCAATATATGAAAGTTGTATGAATTATAATTGGATACATGATGTATTAATGATGGTCAGGTGTTTGACAAGGTGTCATCCCAACTATGGTTGGAGGTGGATTGTAATGACATAATTAAATATTGACATTGTGAATTGTGTTGTTGCATGACACAATGTATGAATATAACAACCTAAAAAACTTGTAAGGATCTCCCACTGTATGGTGCTTTAGAGCAGATCTTCTTAAGTTGTGTTGTATTGTACAGTTGTACCTACGTATATTAGAGTAGAAACAGGTGGATCAGGCTTTACGGCTATATTAGGATGTTCAAATTATTTCCTTGCTTTAGAAATTTATTTCAATTATGTTTCAAGTTTTTTTTTCTTTTAAGTTTTCATTTATAAATACTTATCATTACTTCTATTTTAAAATTGTTAACTTCAATTTTGAGAGATGAGGTTCTATTAGAAGGACTTTTGTTAATCTTTCTACCTAGTTAGAGGACTTTTATTTAATCATGTTATATTTATTTATTTAGGATACAAAAGTGTTAGATAGTTCATGGTTCATAATGTTGTATTATATGATCTAATAATTTATTTTCTATTCATATCATGCTCATAACTTTAATGGATCCATGTCAACTAACAATTTTTATCGCTTTGATCATATTTTTAACTCAATATGGAGATAAATTATTTTTTCTTTCATAACTTGCTTAATAATAACTGATATGTATGTCAGTGTGTTCATTTTTTTACTCAAGTCACAAGTCTAATATTTAAATAAACAAATTAAATAATATAGTGTTTAAGGCAGAAGAGTGTCACACACGACTTGTATATTTATTATTTTTTTATTATATATGTTTTATTCTATATATTAATTATGAAGTATTTTTTAATTTGTTAAAAAATAATGTTAAATAAATAAAAAAAATAGTCTTGTTTTGCTTATCTTTAACAATTTTTATTTTTAGTAAGAAATTTACTAAAAAAAATAAGAATTTTACTCAAGTAATAAATAACTGTTTAAGGGCTTGTAAAGATCAAGTTTCGTCAAATTCATTATCCAGTTCAAAAAATGTTAGGCTAGGTTATATATATATATATATATATATATATATATATATATATATAATATAATATAAAAATCAACGTATTCACAGACGAGCTGGATACACGGGTCTAAGAAAAAAAAATATTGTTCCTAATTTATAAGCTAAAATTTTATTAAGATACTTCTAAATATTGTCACAATAATATATAAAGATATAGCAAAAACATTATTGGTGCATCATAGTTAAATAAAATAAAATCCAATGTTCTCCCAACAACACATTACACCACAGAGATACTTAATCACTGAATAAAACTCAGTACGAAATATTTCTATATTTAAAAAACCAATATATATACATAAGCATACATAACAAATTAAGAGATCAGTACTAGCATAATACAGATGATAAAAATTAAAAATAAAATCTTCTACACCCAAAAGTACCCAAACTCTAATGTTTGGGTTATTATTTTAATTTAAAAATCAAACCTTACTTTCAATTGGATCTAAAACGCATCTAGCAACACTTATGTTTTACCCTAAAATGAATAATAAAAAATACATTTCTTATTTAAAAATAAAGAATAGAAACCAAAAAATAAAATAAAAACTTATGAGAAATTAGAAAAATATATTTTTAAGTTTTTCAAACCATTAAAAGTAAAATATATAATTTTCCTTTTAATAGTTTAGGGATATAACTAATAAATAAATACATGCATGAAGACGTGAAATTTGTTATATTTCAACTATTCAATAAATTAAATATCTTGTTCCTCCAAATGATGGAATAGTTCTCGCGTATTTTATATTTATAATATTTTAAGAATAAAATAATTAATTTTTACCTATAAATATGTAATTAAGTCATTTAAATAAATTCACTGTTCAATTATAATTTAATCAATAATTAATTTTATGTCTTGTTTTACACATTGGATCTCATGCAATATTTTTTATTTACTCTAAATTTATAATCATTATGACTATTATATTAATGAGTTTAAATATTTATATTTAATTTTAAAACCATATAAATAATTATATTAATTATTTAATTTTAAAATATAATTTAGATACCATTACTAAACCAAACCAAATAATTTAAATGCGGTGAACCGTTACTTCTATAAAAAATATTTTATTTGATAAGAAAATATATCAATTTTTGTAATTAACATGTTATTAAATATTGCAAAACATAATTTTTTAATAGAAGTACTCATTTGAAAAATTTGAAAATTGATGAACATAAAATTATAAATGTATAGTTTCTATATATTTAAACTAGACATATTAATGATTTAATTATTTTTCTTAGCAGATCTATTATTATTTATATTAAAATTTGAAATAAAATTATCTATATAAAAATTAGATTAATATATATAATAATGATATCACCATGATCACTAAAAAAATAATATTATAATATTTTAATCAGTTTAAAATTATTTTTATTTTAATAGTATTTTAACAAACTAAGTGATTTTCCAAAATATAAATATGGCTATATAAATTACATTAAAATAATTCTATATTAACAATAAATTAGTAGATGAGAAATGTAATATATGGATAATAAAATAAAATATGTTATAGTATACATGGAAATCATGGTATGTATTAAATTAATTTTAGATTTATAATAAATTAATATATTATAATACTTTATCATAAATTAAAATTATGAGATCATGTTAAATCAATATTATATAGGAAACAAAAATATTTGTATGTTGATTATATATAATTTATTTTGATAGTAAATTTAATGTACTAAAAATAATAAATTATTTTATATTAAAATCATATATAGATTAAATCAAAATTTATTTTTAATTTTATATTAATTAATATTATATATATATTTGATTATTTATAATTATTTTAATTTTGATAGTAATTTTAAGATACTAAAAATAATAGTTTTTAGTTTATATTAAAATCATATATAAATTAAAACAAAATTAATTTTCAATTTAAATCAATATATATATATATATATTATTTGATTTATAACATAGATGATTTAAATTAAAAATTAATCTTATATTAATTTGGTTTTAGTAAGAATTTACTAAAAAAATGTTTTAAATATGATTTATATATATATATATATATATATATATATATATTTAATCTTGTAAAACCAAATTAATCTTATAACAAAGATGATTAATATATATATATATATATATATATATATATATATATTTAAATTTGATTTATAAGATAAGATTTTTCTTGATTTTTTAAACCCAGATTAACGACCATGAATTAGTGGATTGGTGTAAAACCAATCTAACATTAAAAAATGTTTTTATAATGGAAAAAAAATAAAATTATAAAAATAAAATTATTTATTTAACAAGTAAAAAAACTAAAATACATTAAAACAATTTTAGCTTAAAAAATATTATATGTAATTAAAAAATATAAGTCAAACACATAGATCATAAAATTATAAATATTACAAAATATAAGTTAAAGTGTCTAAGATAAAGTAAATAAAACGTTTAGAGATTAAATTTTAAACAAATTAGATGAATTAGGTGAGTAACCTGAACCGGAACAGAATTGGTAAGTTTTTACCCATTGAAAAATTTCCTTTTCAACTCTGTCCAAATTCGTGGTCCAGAAGTTATAAGCCATTTTTAAAGTTGTAAGATGTAAATACGTCATTGTATGGCGACTGTCCTCCACGCCCCTTCATCTCTTCCACTACCATGACATGTTTACCAATGCCCCTTTAAAAATCAAGGTTTTCAAAATATTAAACAATACAAGTCTCGAGTTAAAGGAATAATTCTTTAGTTTAACCGGATAATATGACTTAAAATGTTCGAATCCTGCACTCATTCCACAATTTAAAATTGCTTCTAATAAAATATATTTACAATTAAATCAAAACAACATAATTATAATATGATATTTTTATAATACTCAAGTGAAACATAATTTTTAGAGTCAAACTCTACATAGTTAATTTTGAATTTTAACAAGTAATAAAATATAATAAAAACTGATAAAAAATTACTAAATCACATATTTTATAGAACAGTTGATAAAATAATACAAAATTATTTTTACTACTTATAAATATGCATTTATATTTATTTTTCATTTTTATCTTAAAAACAATTTTTTATATGTCAACAGTTTCAACCGTTCTTGACCAGTGGCCGATTTAACCCCTTCTTAAATAATTTTCTAAAATGCTCCAATAATAATCAAATTGACTATTCCAGTTATAAAAACTATCTTAAAGACAACATTAACAATTTGATAATTGCTAATAATCATGTAAACAATGAAATATTATCTTTCTTAACATTCAATTTAACATCCCATAAAATCATAATTGTTGATTTGTAATACTAATTTTATTTTCTTAATCAACCAATTAAATGAAAAATGTGATGACTATAAATGTTTAATGATTCAAAGGATTCAATCTTAACATTTAAAACACTTATTTCACGATATAAAGAAAGAAGTTTACAACAATTCAATTAAGATTTGTTTAACAAAATTACTTAAAAAATTAGTTAAAAATTAAAAAAGTAGTTTAAAGTTGAAAAACTAAAAGCTATGTTAACTGAAAAATTAATTGTAAATATTTACTAAAACTAGCTGAAATTATAAAATAATAAATAAAGATATTATTAATCATTAGATTAATAATGTAATATTTAATATAATTATAATATATTTTATTAGTATAAATTAATTATATATTTAATCTATAAATTATTATAATTATATATTTAAATTATCATTACATATTTATATATTTAAATAATAAATTAAGATAATTAATATTTAAATTATAATTTTTATAATTAAATATATAAATTTTATATTTAAATTATAATTTTTTATAATTATATATTTATATTATAAATTATTATTATAATTACAAAAAAGCAAGTATTTCTGATAAGGCTACCAAATTAATTCTTAAACAAACAATTCCGAACTTTGTGTATTAGGTGTAAAAGTTTTAAATTATATTGACGAAAGGGCTCTAAGCTTTATGTATGTAGAATTATAATTATATTAATGAATAAGAAATATTTTATAATGTGATAAAAAAATTAATAAAAAATAAATATGTAAAAATAAAATAAAATAATAATTAAAATAAAATATCTTTTAAAAAAACTACTTATTAACTTTTAAAAAAATTTCTTGAAATCATTTTATTTACTATTTCAACTGGATCATTCTTATGCCATTAGAAATTGATAAAAATTCTTTAAAGGCGTTAAAGCAGCTTCTACAGTTGATCAATTCAATTCTATCATGCGACTTATAACTGCACCTTAGCCTAATGTATCTACTATTCTCCCGTCTCCCCACATTTCATGTTCTTCCAAAATCTAGTTGGCAACTTGCTACCTGTTATACAGCTTCTTTATAATATTCACATTATTGACGACTGATTAGATGGATAGTTGGATGCGTATGCCCCATTGGGAGAAGTCATTATGTTACAGTTGAGTATAAGTTGTTTAGTCAGAATCAATAACTCTTATCTGGTTTGCTGCCATTCCCACAAACTAGATGCTTTTCATACCAAATTATGTTTCCATTAGCTATTTGGAAGTATGACGGATCAAGAAAGGAAGAATTGGCTCTTTTGGCGCTTTCTCTTGTTAGATTTAGCAAGCTTTCAACGTAGTAACATGAAAGTTACACAAGATTCATATGCATCAAAGAGGAAACAAAAAACACATACACATACAAACAAACAAAAAAGAAGCAATATGGTCCTATTGTTTAATCACATATTCGTTTCTTCATCACAACATGCAATTCTTCAAATCAAGAAAAACGCTTTTTTTCTTCTTCTTATAATCATTGTAGATTTGAAGACCTTAAAGCCTGCTACTGATGTTAATGTTTCTCACTTTGGGCAATTTGGGTGTTGCATCTTTAGGCACAACTATAGTGAGGACTCCATTTTCCACCTGTGCTTTAATCTGATCCAGCTTCACATTCTCTGGCAATTCAATTTCCCTTGAGAAACCCCCCTGCACAATCCCTCTCTCAGCCACATGCCAAACAGTATCCTTTTCCTTTGCTTGAGGATCCTCTCTCCCACCTTCCCCTTTGATGTGAAGAATATTCCCATCCTCAATCTGCACCTTTATGTCATCCTTGCTGAATCCTATCCACACACATACCCATCATCCAAAACTCAATTATAATCGATCAACCACTCCACTAATCAAGTCAAACCCACAAAAAGATTCCATTTTTACCATCGTACACAGAATCACCACTCATGATTCTAATGGGTCCTAAAAAGTGAAATAAAATAAAATTAAAATTAGCACGGTACCTGGAACGTTAATTTTCAAGATGTGAGCAGTAGGTGATTCGAGCCAATCCAAGAGGGCAATTGAGCCAGACCACTCTCTGAAATTTGGAGGGTGTCCCCAGATGAAGCGTCTGAAAGGATACCCAAAGATGGTGTCAGCCATTGATTATTGGTTACACTAAAGGAATGAGATCAACCGATAGTAGCACAAAAGATAAACTTGATCTACAATATAGTGCTTGCAATTTTCGTGTTGAAGAATGAAATTATTATATATATTTTTTGTCTTTATGATAGGAGTGGTCGTGGGCACTCCAGAATGTTCTTTCATCTTGTGTTTGTCTTCTATTTTTATCGGTTGTTCTGGGTTCTTCCTGAACTGCGAAATGGGAAGTGATACACTCCAACAGGGTTTCCATTTCGGGCCATTTATTTGGGCCTACTAATCAGTATACAGAGTTTTTCTTTCTCTACCTCTATTTCTTTCTGCATCTTTATATTTTTAAAAATTTCAAAAATAACTTTAGCTAAAAAATTTAATTTTTTTTTTGCTTATCTACAAATTCTTTTACAAATATGAATAGTCCAAACTTGTTATCAAGATTACTCAATACAAATTTATATCATAAGTTTTTTTACAAATTTGGACAATTCAAAAAGGGTTGTCTATAATTGGATTTTGGTCCATTCTTCTCTAATTAGGACATAACTTCTCGACTAAAATGAATTGAAGTGGGTACATAAATTATCCTTTGATGTTAATTTTAATTTCTATTTTCACTAAAATCTTTCATATATTGTTTTCAAGTTGTACTCAACCCATTTATTTATGTTCGCAATCTGCAGTAGGGTCTCCCTGTAGGTCGTCCGAAGGAAGAGCTGGTTATGCGGTCGGACCTGCACGAATGGGTGTGGTGAATGGAGAGAGACAAAAGAGGGGATGTGGATAACCGAAGTTATGTATTCAGAGGTGTAACATGAAGGAGAGATGTAAGAGAGAAGTTAACTTTTTTTTTTTATCTAAAAATTTTAAATATTTTTTAGAATTATAGAATTATAGGGAAAAACTGTAAAGGTACAAAGAGAAAAACCTCAATTATTGGGACAAGTTGTTGGGCTTGTAATTTATCAAAAGCAAGTAAATTCGTTCCTTGGCATGATAAAATAATATGATTTATAATTGATACTTGACGGTCTCCTTTTAATTTTAATTTTGACAATTCTATATCGAATCGCGCTCAATATTTGAAAAGAAATGTCATTGATCTTTTTAACTATTTATATAATGAAAGTTAAGTTTATAATTAATTAATGTCGACAAAAGTTGAGTTGAGTGGTGTGAATGACTCTGTCAGGCGAAGGCAACAACAGGGCTATACACATGATTAGTATTTTGTGACTCATATTCACAATCAAGTCCATATTATTTTTATTACTGCTCAGAATCTTTAAGTTTGCTTCTACTTATTGTACGTTTGTTTAATATTAAAAAAAACAAGAAAGTTAACAAAACTATCTTCCAACTCAGACTTATTTCTCCAATGATGTATTTTAGTTTAAAATTTTAGGATCATATCTATCAACTTGATAATGATCAATCTTCGTAAAAAACAGTCGGTTGGTTAACCACCTACAATGGGAACTTCACTCTCGAAAACTTCTCTTCCTTCATAATAAAACCCAAATTCAAAATACAAATAACAAATTTGTTGGTAATGTCAATGCCTTCAATGAGTAAGTTATCTAGATTGTTTATTTATAAACTGATCAAATTCAATAAAAACTAAAAAAAAAAAATCTGAATTAATTGATAGCTGAAAACTTAACAAAAACAAATAAATCGAAAATTGAACCAATAAAGAATTGAAGCTGATCATAAAACCAAAATATTTTATTGGGTTGAATTATTGAATTTCAGATTTAAAAGAATCAGTGTAAATCTGACCCAGAGGAAGCTTTATGCGAAAGGAAGAATGAATTATAATAAAAGATGTAAATGACATTTTTTATTGATCATGAGGCAAGGTTAATTGTTAATATATTGTTAGAATATTAGCAGATACATTGTTTTGATCCATGGTGAAGATGGCATGCTTGCTGATAACTCCTGGACTTAGCTGGTCATATTGCATACGACTGAATTACCAATGTCCTTGTAAAACTGGAAGATCAGAAGATGCATATATAATTGATTGTGAATCTGACTCACAGCTTCAAGTCTTCAACCCAACTCTATATCAGAGAGTTTAAATATAACAAATCACCCACTACTCAACTAGTTGATTCATGGGCGGGGTAACAAAATTAAACAATTAATCTTTTAGGCCATGCTAATGCTACATGTACATGATTTGTGTTTCCTTAATCTTTAAGTTTGGGATATATGCCATGGAGGCCTAACGTGATGGACTCCATCCAAATAATGATGTTTCGGGAAAAGAAGTAGAAAAAGTGTTTTTGGTCTTTTTATAAATTAATAGTTTTATGATGTTAAATGGATTTGATTAATGTATTATCCTTTTAATTTGGATGGCTGGCCGAGTTCTTGCTTGGCGGAATATACTACCTGCTTCTTTGCCAGAGAACTTAAAACTTTAATTAATTAACTTCGTTTACGTCTACTTTAGTTTTAGGTACATCATGTGATTAGTGCTTAGAATGTTTCTAAGTTACCGAGAATAGCATTTCTCCAATACAAAGATATGGAACACTTTATATATGGATATAGTAACAGAATTGAAAATTATATTGAATAAAGCTTACATTATTCAAACTATAAATCGATGCTTGAGCTGAAATAAAGCTGGATCAATTATCCACTGCTTCCAGTGATTATATATTTGTTTATCACTGGGGATAAATCCAAAGAGTTATTAAATACTTTATTATGCATTTTTAAACTCATCCCATTTATTTAACTACTGTTATTAGGATTTTTTTACTTTATGATAGAATCTAAGATAATTCAATAAGTTTTTTCCTTTTTTTTTCCCTCTAAAATGTATTATGTGAAAATCAGGCTTGGATCTTTTTCTATAAACTCACTCTTTATTACCAATTTACCTACACAGGTTATACTATTTTTTCATACGCCAAAACATTATACTATTATGTATATCTCTTTGATATATTTACCAAAAACGTCTATTAAATTTTTTATTTATCATAAAAATGGGTATAGGTGCCTATTCTGCAGTTCCACGTTGGCAGCACTATCCATCAATATAGGCCGGGATAATAAAAATATTTATCAAAAGTATTATTTATTAAAAAATAAAATTTTAAATTATTATTCAAAAAAAAATTCAACCCCCTTTTGGTAAATCCATGCTCGATTTAAATTAAATTCTTAAAGTATCTTTAAACGACTATTGTTAAAGTAGAAATTGAGATATCTAGCCTGAAGATCTAAATCTTGTATAAATTCTCATAAGATTTGTACAAATTATAAATACACATATTTATTTTATTTTAGTATATGGACATCTTATTTCCTTAAATGTGCATACTTATTTATTTTATTAACTGTGTATTTTATTTTAAATACAATTTTATTTATTTTTTAGTTTTTTACTAATTTCATTTAATTAATTAATTTTACCTTTTAAAATAAATATAATTATTTATCAAAAATAAATTATAAATAAAATTTAAATAGTAAATTTTATTGTAGAATTCATATAAAATATATTAATATCCTACCTAGATGATCTTCCATTAAAGAAATAAAAAAAAAAGATTTTAGAAAATATGTAATATTGTAGGATCTACAAAAGTATTTTAAAACCATTAATGATATTCACTATAAATATATGTTTCAATTTTTTATAGTAACATTCTCATATCATCTTATTAAGAACATGTATAGCAATACAATGTTGTAAATCATGAAAATAGTAGAGAGCAACATAAAAACCAGTCACCTTTACCAGAGCTTGAGCAAACTATCTGTGCAATTTGTCTCTAGGCAAAACTAACTGAAGTTTGGTAGATACTCCTTGCATATTGTTTTATTATCACACCATATATACTCCATAAAATCAACTTTATCAAACCTCTAACCATTTGTTGGCAATCAGTCTCTATGATAACATCCCTCAAAGCCAAAGCCTCGCCCTACACCCACTGTAAGATCAGTACACACGCATGGATGAACATACTCAATTTAAAATACTTAAAGAGTACTTTAAAAATTTACTTATTGATGAAGTTAAAAAACTTATAATATAATACATTCTAAGTTCTAATTGAATACTTTTATAAAATGTTTTATATTTTCACTGGCTGTTAATTCTAACCATGTAACAATTTTATAATATTTATATTTTATTAATGGATCAAATTAAATATTACAAAATTTACAAGTAATTAAATAATATAGAACTTTGCCAGCTATTGAGCACGGGTCTAACACAAATGCAGTATTGCCTGAGGTATTATTTTCTTGGTACTATTACAGTATATAGAGCTTTTAAGTACTATACCAAAATAAATAAATATATATATATATATATATATATTATTTAAATTGTTTAAGGCTTTAAAAATATAACAATAATCTCATCCAACATTCTTAAATGTTATTTTGGTGATTTCGAGTTTTCGACTTTTAAATATATTTCAAAAATGGAAATGTGTTTAAAAAAATATGCTGATCTTTTAGTTCTTTTAAAATATT
This sequence comes from Psophocarpus tetragonolobus, assembly GCA_037954015.1. Taxonomy (NCBI): domain Eukaryota; kingdom Viridiplantae; phylum Streptophyta; class Magnoliopsida; order Fabales; family Fabaceae; genus Psophocarpus; species Psophocarpus tetragonolobus. The sequence goes on from CM075695.1 coordinate 37,232,355, forward strand.
TTTTTATCAAATTTTAAAATAATAAAATTTAGTTTTAAAATTTCAGTTTCTATTTCTATTTAAATTTATCTCTTAAAATTTGTCACTGTCACTGTCTTTCACCTATGGTTACCATTACTATTTTCAACCAATCATCATTAGTTATTAGTTATTACCTTTAACACGATCACCTAATAATACTAACTATAATCTAATGTTATCTTCCCCCTTTGGTTACCAGTTAACATATATGAATGTGTTAAATATTAATGGTCACCTTCAACCTTTATCTTTGACCACCTCTTATATTCGACTGTGATATTCGGTTTCTAGAGAAAACAAACTCTAGTTAATTTAAAATTTAACAACAATATTTTAAATTTGAAAACCAAATTAGTGTTATTTTTTAAATTTTAAAAACTTAAAATAAAGACTGTAAGCCAAAAATCTTCCTCAAATAAGTTATTTTATTTGGATTTCCTATTTTCATATTACTTTTAAGAACTCAAGCTATTTTCTTTTTATCAATGGTACTTATTATAAATTCGAATTGCTCATATCACTTGACTTACCTCACATGTTCCACTTAATAAAAGTGATCTCAACTATTAGTGAAAAACCGATCATCTATATTAAATATTTATTTAAAATCTATAATTATAAACAACACATCTTAACGTAAGAACCTTTTTCCATCCCCTACTAAGAAATACCGGATATAACTTCTTCTAAGTAATCCTCCAATGTACATTTAATTATAGTGAAAAATCAATAAATTAAAAATTTTTCCATTATGAATCTCACAAATTTATATTATGGTATGAGTAATAAGTACGTTTTTTTTTTTAATTCTCCTAAAAAAGGTAATTCTATTTTAACAAAAATGGAATTTCCATTTTAAGTAAGTGTCGAAAAAGTTCTTGGGCGCATGTAACATCGATAATTAAAGCAAAACAATATTAAACAACTTTAAAGAAACAAAAGGATAATATATTCACTTTTTCTTTACGAGCATGAAACATTAGACAACATAACTTTGTAAAGTGGGAAAGAAAGTAGCTGGAATCTCTTAGCTCACTGCCCCTTCCCCAATACCCTTTTGTACTCAAAATTTCAAATACAAATAATGTCCATTGTGTACATTCTCTTTTCCATATATATGGTATCCTCCTCAAGGTTCAAAGATCTCTTTCGAAATCAATTTTAAATTTGAAACAAAAAAGGAATAAGTAAAATAAAGAAAGGAAAGTAAAAAGCAAAAGAGGCAAAAAAGAAAACCAATACAGGAGATCAGGAGGGCAACAAGTGAGAATTGATTAGTGGCAGTGCTAATGCCACCTTCAGTCACAAACTTAATTTAATTATTTTCCTGCATGGGAAAGATACAATAAAAAAAGAAGGAATCAAGTTAGTATATATTGCTAAATCCATATATTTTCTTTACTCGATAAACCAAATTGAAATAAACGTAAAAATTAGCTAGCTACTATATATACTTACCTTGTCGCCCACAAGCCTTGCTCAAGAAAGCAAGGAAAATAATAAGTATAGCCACTCCTGCTAATGATCCAATAACTATAGAAAATGTCTTCACACCTCCATGACTCGATTTGTCTGCAACACATCAACTCCACCATCGATCATATATAGCAAAATACGTTAAAGTCCATACTTTATACATTAAAGGTCGATTTTAAGTAAATAGATAAAACTCACACTTCTTAAAAAAATTATTTACTTATTCAGTTCACATGCTCAGAAATTTTTTACCTTTTAGTCTTTAGAAACTAGTCGTTTTAATATTTGTATATATACTTTTTAATGTATTTTAATCCCAACATCTCAAATTGTTAGGTTTAAAACAAATAAAAAATGCATCCATAAGAACTAAAACAAGTAATTTGTGTAGAAACTAAAAAGTAAAAGCATTACATGTATAAGAACTAAACCTTGATTTAACTTTGATTCTTACATTTTGGAAAATTAAAGAAAATTACATTTTAATTTATTTTTTTTACATCCAACCAAATCCACCAACATTTATTTTACTCTCTGCACTTCTTCCAAGTTTAAAACCTGAAACCCATGATAGAAAGTAAGAGAAGAGCAAACATGCGATGATGGGCCTTACCATGGGCCTTGGACTCATCGTGGGACCCACCAGTGGAATACCGTGCATAACACTTCCCCAAAAACATGTCCCCGTAATCCGCCGTGCCGCAATCGCTCTTCAGCCGCGAGATTGCCTCACCCACGCAGTCCTGGCACTCGCCGTAGCTGAGGTCGCCGGTGCACTGAGACACGCCGCGAACACCGCCGGAGCCCCCGACGCGGAAGTTTCCTCCTGCGCCGGCGAGTCCTGCGAGCACGGCGTCGCGGCTCCCCATGGCATCGGGGTTGTACCCGACGGAGGGCCCGCACTTCTTAAGCACGACCGCCTTGTCCTGCACGCCGAGGAAAGTGGCGTTGTCGTACTTGACGAAGCAGCCGTCGAGCTGCACCGCGCCGCCGCACGTCCCACGGCAGATGCTGCCGGCGCGGGTGACGGCCCTCGCAACGCAGGTGGCGCAGTCCGGCATGGCCAGGTCGCCGCGGCACTGGTAGAGACCGTACACCGCGTCCTGCTGCGTGGACCCCACGACGGTGAAGTTGTTGTAGGACGAGTACGTGGCTGAGTTGACCAGCGAGGTGAGTATCGAGTCCAGGTTCCACTCGTAGGGCGAGTTGGGGGTGTACCGTTGCTGCGTGCACCCGCTGTAGAGGAACATGCTTGTGCTGGAACACTGCGAAATACCAGGGAAGAAGAACAGCGTGACGGTAAAATAAAGATTAAGCCACATACTCAAGAGTGTGCCAGAGATGCTCCTTTTGGCCATTTTTATTTTTCGGAGATGTTGACTTACGTGTGTATGTTAATAGGGTTTTCAATGTTTAGGGCACGTATATATGCATGTGAATGAATCAAGATTTTGAACTTTAACGCAAGATGTTCAAGATCCACCTGCGACTTTGTACGTTCACTTGCTTTAAATAACCTCCAAAAAGAAAAGCTTCTCTTCGATTATTTTACAGCTCTGGGGTCGGTGTAAACTCTTTTCTTTCTTAGGTTACTTGATTACCATGCATGGTTGCTTTTCTTTTTGCTTCATATAATTCAAACCAATTATATAGCCACTTTAGTTTCTTTCTTCTTTTTTTTAAGAAATTAATTTATAATTCTGACAATGTTAAAAGACATCCGGATTTATAAACCACTACGACAAATTTATTATTATTATATATTCTCATTTTAAAAGAAGATAACTTAATTGGAGAACTATTGTTGGATCTTTTCAAAGTGCCAAAACATTGCACGGTAAGCACTGAAAATCTAATCAAAGATGGAGAGTGCGACGACAGACTAAGCAGCTGCTTAGTTAGTCAGAATATACACCTAAAACAGTACAAATTATAAGAAATATATTTACTAAAGGGTAGAACACTTATAAATTTCTCTTTTAATTATAATTGATCAATTGTTTGAAATATCCAAAAATTTGGAATTACACGTTAACACGGGTGCAAACGAATTAATTTAGCAATTTCATGTAAATTTTGCAGAAATATATATTGTACTTCAATTCTCCTGTGCGGCATCTTTAATCATTTTATGAACATATATCAGTAGTTCCTTTCATTTAATTTTGAGTCTGGACTAGCGAGTTACTTTAATGTCACTTTCCACGTAATCAAACAAACCCATGTGTATTTGAGATGGTATGACGAGTTTCGTTGGAATAGTTAAAACGTATTATATATATTTGATCCATGATCTTCAAATGGTGCGTGTTTGAAATTATTTTTGTTGTTTCTATCATGCATATTCGTAAATATGCATGGCACGGTGTAATATTGGCGTTATGTATTTATTTATTTATTTTATTAAATAACTTAGTAAGTGTCTTCTTCGGGTACCAATGATTTCTGAATATATATTATAGTATGGATTAATTGCGAAGTAAAGTTGACGCTGATAAAGGAAAGGGTTAGGACACTTTCCTTTGACACCATTACCTTTTTCGATTGAAGACACTAAAGGACAACTGTGACATCGCACTACCGTCCTCAATCAACCTAACTTTAGCAAAGTCTAGAATTAATAGTTCATTTACATCTATGTATGTAAGTTGCATTGACATTATATGTTATGACACATATAGGCGTGAGGGAGCAATGTAGTATAACACTAAATTCTCTTACTCTTTGTTTTCTCTTTTGAGATGGATAAATAATGGAATTTGTTATGCTTGAGTTTGGGATATTTAATATTTTAAATCATGATTACATATTTCATACTTAAATAATATGCTTCATAAATAATCACATAAATTACTATAATATGTCAAAATATATTTTTGTTATTAATTTTAATGTTTAGATTAAAAAATTGTATCCATTTATTTGTCTAACAATTTATTTCTTGTACCTGATAATTTATTTGCCTTTTCGTGAAACACTTGATCAACGTTAAGGCCATTTCTTGCTTCGTTGTTTGACGCGGGCTGAAGCTTGTGTGTATCCATTTTTTTCATACTCATGTCCTTGCAGGAATTTTCACCTACACTCCTGGAATTTCCCTTACACCTCTTTCGAAAGTGTATTATTTTCTTTTTACTCTGAATTAGACTTTCTAGAATTCAGGAAGAAAAAAACGGAGTGCACTGAGAAATTTTCTGTCCTTGCGCTCACTTAAATTGGGCGTGCCCATATTAATTGATATTTTATTAGAGTATATATTAATTGATATTAGTGGCTTATTAATTTAATCAAATTCGATGGTATGATTTTCTTGTGTCACTCTTCTTTCTTTTCTCCACAAGATTTTTTATTCCCTAGTGGTGATTTTAGCCATGGTTACTATAAAAGTTTCTATTTAGTGTACCACAGAAACCCATATACCCATGAAAAAAAATTCCGTAAAAATATTTACACATATAATTTAAATGAGTATATGTAAGAATTTGATAAACTCGACTCATGAACTCATCTTGTAAGTTCGTAAAAATAATAAAAAATATCTATAAATAACACGTAATTAAATATTTTAACAATATAATAGGTGAAAATAGTAAACTATACATTACATGATACTTAAATAACTAACTCTAGTAATGCATCACTATAAGATAATAAATAAATTGCAAAAGTGATAATAATGGTAGAGTATTCTCATTGATGTTTGAAAAATGAAAATCCAATGTTCTTAAACGTGAGTGTTCTTCGATTTAAAAATGACATAGGTTTGATTGATTTAGTTTTGTTTTTTAATTTTTGAAAAAAGTTTTCAAGAATAGTTTTCAAAAACTGTTTTCAGGAAGAAAAGAAAAAAAAATTGTTTGGCAAGTTTTATTTGAAAATTGTTTTGAAGATGTAAAAATGGAAAAACTTGTTCATATTTATTAAAATTTCATTACTAAAAAACAAAAAACAACATATTCTGATTGTATTTTGAGTTTTCAAAACAAAAACTGAAAAGGAAAACTATTTTAAGTTGTTCTTGTTTTTTAATTTTTAAAAACTAAAAAACCATAACTGTTTTTAGAAAACACTACCCAAACAAGTTTTTTAGTTTTTAAAAACTAAAATACTGAAAACAATTTTATAAAACTGTTGTCAAACAGGCACTAAATGAAAGTATGTTAAACTGTAAATGGGTGCAAAATAAGCCCATGTGTTGACTCGATAATTCGGTAGTAAACTCAAAAGTTTATAGAGTTTGCATCGAGTTTACTAAGTTTACCTAGAGTTTATTAAAAAAAAAGTTTGCACATGAGTTAACTCGCATATGGTAAGTAGACTCATAAACTTGTAAAAGTTAGAGAATTAACTCAAAAGTTTGATAACAATGTATTATAGTACTTGCATCTATGGATATTCACTATCCACTAAATTAAAATACTACATTTGTTTAATTTGATGAAGATGATATTTTTTTAAATGAATCAGCTTAAAATTTTAATTGTCAAACTTTATTGTTATCAATGTTATTTTTTATGAAAAAAAGTACATAATTAATAGAATTATATTTCTTATAACATTTCGATAATTAAAATGAAGATGGTATTTGTATTAAATATTTGCATACATATTATATTATTAGATTTAATTAATCTTATAAATAATAGTATAATTTTATTTCAAGATTTTATACCAAATAAAGGGTTTGTATAATAAAATTTTATGTAAAAAAATATTTAATTTTAAAAAAAATATGTGCATCTATTCTTAAAACAAATACCTAACAAATAATGAAGAGTTATGAATTCAACTTTTTTCTGAGTCAAATTGTCACTACACTTGACACAATTCATTGTTATTCTTAGATATGACTTATGAATAGTGAATTAACAAACAAACACTTAAAAATGTAATAATTTTTTTCTTATATATTGTTTGATAAATAATAGATAATAGAAATAAAATAATATAAAATCTACCTAAATACTTATTTAATATAATTTACATTATTATTATTTATATCTTATAAAATAATATATATCAACAGTGTTTGGATTTACTAATACACACGCTCTCATTTTGTTCGTTTTAAATGAGCAATTTTGAAGGGCTTCAATTAAAAGAAAAAAAATCAACCACCATGAATAGAGAAATAGAGACTTAGATTTAAAATAAAAGTTATAAATAGATCAATCCATTTTTACATTGGATTGAAAATTCCAACCCAATCCAGCACACTGTGGGATGCACTTTGGGGTGGGGTTTATTTGAAAAAAAATTAAGAATTAAATATAATTGATGTTTTTATTTTTTTAATTTTAGAAATTATGTTATTTTATTTTAAAATTATGATATTATGTCCTAAATTTAAAAAATGAATGAATTGATACATTTCCGTGAGTTGTTGACATTGATGGTTAATTATGAATGTATTGACTATCACGTATAAGAAATTAGAAATTAGATCACATGACACATAATTACTGTTTAATAAGAGGGTTTTAGGTTTTATGTGAGTATTATATGTTACGTCCTTCTACCCATTAATACTTATGTAAATCCTAAGATATTAAATTAACTATTTTACTAAGCAGAAATTGTATGTCACATTAGCTTATCTGTTAAACATGGTAATTAAAACATTCATTGTTAATCGTGAATGTTAACAACTCACAGAAGGGTATCAATTTGCATAATTTTAAAATTTAGGGCATAATATCAATTTTAAAACACCGAATATAATGTCTAAAATTGAACCGAGTTGAGGATATCAATTATATTTAAGCCAAAAATTAAAATATATAATCTTATTTATCTAAATTTTTAAAAATCTATAATTAGTACAATAAAAAAGAAAAATATAAAGCTAATCAACATGTAACTTAATCAACATATTTGGACATACATGAGATGTTCCTCTCATAAAGTTTGATGAGCAATAAATTTCTAGAAAGTCACATTCTTAACCAGCTTTCATTTTTTAATATTTTATAACGAATAATATAATGGCAACTCAAGTTATAATATTTTTATATCATTTATCGAGATGGATGTAGCTTACTTGGTAATACATGTTGATAATACATGTTGAGTTTATAGAGGAAAACTTGAGTTCAATTATTATCTAATAAACTTTTAGAAAGAGAAGAAAAGTTTTAAGTATGATTAAATCCTAAACTTAGTTATTATGATACTGTTAATAAAAAAATAAACTCACTTATACTTTAAGTCACTACGAGTAATCTAATTTAGAAAAATAATAATACCTTAAATCATTTTGATTGAATTATGGATACATATATCAGATTCATGTTCTATGAGTTTTTCTAGAATCTCATCATTTAATCTTTTTAGCAATTTTAAAACTGAAAAGTATTTTATGGGCAGAAATGTAAAACTTTTAACACTTCAAAAAAATAGTTTCAAGAAATGTCAAAATTTTGAGTTTATAAAATTACTTTCTAAAATATTTTGGAGCTTTAATATTTCAAAAAGAAAAAAAAATAGAAAAGAGAGAGGTAATGTAAATAAAATGGGGGATACAAATAACAATTGCCTACGTCCAATGCGTGTGTTGAGTTGAAAGGCGTGGCTGGATACATGGACCAATTTTTTTTAGATATGAGATGTTGCTATTTTGTTTTCACGTATGGGAACTTTCCTTGAAGTCCACACTTTGCTGGGTCGCACACAAACCCTATGCTTAAATAAAATTTGATATTTTCTTTTAGCATTTTTCATTTTCTATTCACCCATGTTTACAATTTTTTATTAAATATCAAAATACTCTTACACTCTTATATAAAGTTTTTTGAAAAAGTATCACTTAGTCTCATGATTGCATGTGCATTTATATCATGTTTTTGAAAGATTATTTTGATTTCTCCATTTCGTATTCTCACTCCTTTAAACATATTTATTTTTTCACTTCTATTTTTAGGAACCTTTTTTACCATGTATGTTTGAGGAGGAGAAGGATGTTATTTTAAAGAGATGAGTAGAGATGCATATACATATGTAAAACTAGGTCATGCTTTGTAAAAAAAAATTAAAATAAAAGAGAGTGAAAATGTTTAGAAATTTTGCAGGAAATTGTTTGTAAATATTAAAGGAACATGAATATCAAATTAAGGGTGTTAAAAAAAACTACCATCAAATTTCTCTCCTTCAGGACTATAATAGATAAATAAATTTTCTTTTGTTGACCAAACAAACATTTGAAATAAAAACCTCTTAACTTTTCGATTCACAATGTAGTCCAAGGAATTTCACTGTTGATTACAATAAGAACTAAGTCAATCAATTCCACACCTATTCTTCTATGTGTCAAAGGAGTACGACAGTTCATATAAAGAACAGAGTTACATTTCTCAGAGGCATCAGATGCAACAAACTATTTTTCGAAACTTGGGTTTTATTGATGCTATACAAAAAGTGACTTTTTTAATGAAAGTCCCTTTTCCCCCAATTTTAGGAACTATCACTAGATTTGAAATATTGTCATACACCCACATTTAAAACACACCTTCACCATGTTTCTTTGTTGGACAAACATGTTAACCATATGATTTGGTAATTAGTCGCAACACATTATAATATGTACTTAAAAAACAAACTAGCCTTTTCCCCCATATATAGCACATGGTTTAATAATTCATATTTATTTTTTTAATTTTTCCATCAATCATTCCTATTTCTTTTTTATTACAAAATGTTTAATGATTCATATTTCTTTTGTATCATAATTAAATAAAGGTAGTATAATTTTAAAGTATAAATATAATTTAGTTTAATTATTATATACTCACAATCAATAAAATATTATAGTAATATGACTTTTAAATAATTATTATAAAGTTTAATATATTTATTATATGACACATATAATTTTTTAAGAATGAATGAGACAATGATTCAGTCTATGTACTCTACAATGTGAGTATATATGGACTATTTGCTAAATATAATTTTTGTTTCTTATTCAACCAATTTCAAACCTATTTCTCTATGCGTCAAAGAATTATTACAGTTCATGTAAACAACAGAGTCACGTTTCTTAGAGGCATCATATGCAACAAATTATTTTTCGAAACTTGGGTTTTATTGATGCTAGATAAAAAGTCCTTTTTTTAACGAAAGTCTTTTTTTTTTTTTTTCAATTTTAAGAACTGTATTACTAGATTGGAAAACTTGTCATATACATACATTTAAAACAGACCTTAAACATGTTTCTTTATTGGACAAACACGTTAACTATATGATTCAATAATTAGTTACAACACTTTACAATATGCACTTAAAAAACAAAATAGCATCTCCCCCCATATATAGCACATAGAAACATGGTTTAATAATTCATATTTCTTTTTTTAATTTTTCCATCAATCATTCCTATTTCTTTTTTGTTACAACAGGTTTAATGATCCATATTTTTTAAAAAAAAATTTCCATCAATCATTCCTCTTATTTACATTTTTTCCCTTTCTTCACTCAATCTCTCTCTTTTGTATCATAATTAAGGAAAGTTAGTATAATTTTAAAGTACAAAATATAATTTAGTTTAATTATTATATACTCACAATCAATAAAATATTATCTTAATATGACTTTTAAATAATATTATAAAATTTAATATATTTATTATATTACGCATATGACTGTTTAAAAATGAATGACGGAGTAAATCAGTTGATATATTCAGACTATTTACTAAATATAATTTCTGTTTAATACGCAACTGCCAAGTTCGTTGCTTAAAAGAAAAACAAAAGAGTTCATTGAACCATGGATGATATGCAGGAGTCTAACTATACAGATGCAGTGAATTTTCAGCTTCAATGCTCACATTTGAGCCCCATTAGACATTAAGTAGTGTATTTTAATGGGGGGATTGAAAAGTTCTATATGATTTACCGTTCCTAATAATATTCTAATTGCATCATATCGTTTGGATTGTACTATTACTGAGTTCATTCCGTCGAAGAAAAACTAAAAGGGTTTAGAAGTCAGAATTGGCATCTCCTATGCAGTGTATAGACCCTACTATTTGTCTCACACGAGCAAGCCTCCGAGCCGTGAGACGGTTTACTAGTCTCTCTAGAGCTTCCTTCATCCACCAGTGTTGACAAACTTCCCTTGCTTCAGAAACGCTCATCTACACACCCCCAGTCAAAATTCCAAACACTATCTCAGGGATCATTCAGAGAGAAAAATTCAAACACTATATATTTGTGTCAATGGTTTGAGTTACCTACCCATATTCTTTGACGAACATTCTGTTCAGGCCAGAAGTCCAATTGCTCTTGAACTAGTAGCGGGAACATGTAACCTTCATAAAAAGTATCATGAGTTTTGCTCTTGAAACTCCACTTACCCAATTTACCCTGCACCAGCTCAAACAAGTCAATGTTTATTGGTTACAGTTAGATTTTTATTAATTATTGACTTTGACAAAAGTCATATTTGATTAGTTGACAATTTTATAATAAATAAAATCTTATTATTTTGTGAAGTAGCCTGACTGACCTCAACAGTACCTCGTACCCCTGCTTCTTCTACGGTTTCTCTCAAAGCTGCCTCCTTTTTGGATTCGTCCAATTCCCAACCCCCCTGTTGTTTGGTCAAACAAATGGGGTGAATAAAAATAAATAATATATAATTTGGGTGTTGAATTCAATTGACCAATATTTTGATGTGCGGTTACCTTAGGAAATAGCATCCCTTTGCCTTTCTGAGATGTAATAACCAAAACTTGTAATTCATCTAGTGCCTCCAATGAAGTTTGATCACCAATTTTATATCTGTATGGTATGCATCTAGACATGAAAAGGAATGCTGAGTCAGAATTGAAATGAAGCTGGATAGAGGAACAAAGGTTTAAGGAATGAAAGAAGATGGTAAAAGACAATGACAGGAATATGAAAGAAGAGACAAACCCCACAACTTGGCGACGACCTTTTCTGTAACGTTGGAACTCCCTGCCTGTACGAGAAACCAATGCAACAACATTTTCTTGGGAAACCAAAGCCACCATATTTGTGAAAATGGGAAGAGGGGAGGGTTAGAATAAGAGAGAGGAAGAGAAGATGCCGCGAAAGCAAGTTGAGTTGTGTTTAGGATAACAAAAGGCGGGTCCTATTAATAACGTTAGAGGCTAGGGAATGCTACGCCCCCATTCCACAAACAGACAAACTCTATTTTATTTTTTCACACCTACTTTTATCTTTCTTTTAAGAGTTTTACGCTTAATTGGTCACAATTCTCTTATTTTATTTATCACTTTTAAAATATTATTTTATAAATTCAATAAATTTAACCTAAATAAAGAGTGGTAATTCAATATAAATATAAAAATTACTACACTCATTTATATATACTAATTAAATTCTTACTTTAAATTAAACCATTCTTTTCAAATTTTATAATTATATTCAAGTTATTTGCAAATTTTGTTTTCAATTCAAATAAATCTTTTACTTTTTACGCTTTATGTATTTTTCATTTACATTAAAATTTCCAATAACTTATCGATAATATTTTTAAATTAAAAAATATATTTTATTTTCACTTAAGTTAAAACTCCTAGTAACTTATTTAATTGTTTTAGATTTTGTTTTTCTTTTTATCACAAATTTTATTGATATTTCCATAGTAACACACTCTGCTCTTTATTTTCCAAACTAGCACATTTTACTCGAGGTTTAGAAAATCTGAATCCACACCTTGTGTCTTCTTTTTTATTTATTTATTTATTTATTTTGCTAGCACAATGTAAATTAAGGTTTGTAGCACCCGATTCAAAACTAAACCTTTTTTTTAAATAAATAATATTTAAAAAATTTAAACATAATATTAATTAAAATTCAAAATAATATACAAATAGATACTTTAAAGCACAAAAAACGAGAAAATGGGTGTATGTGTGAATTCAGCGACCAATTTCATACTAGGTCAGTAGGAATGACAATAAAACAAGCTAACTTGTTATTTTGAGCCTGTCCCGCATGTCTACACCAATTTTGTGGGTTGGTCCGTCAAAATTTTATTTTACTTTAAAAATATATTATTTATATAAATTAATAAAATAATTATAATAATTAAAACATAAAAAAATTATTAAGTATAATTTTTTAAAATAATTCTGTTAAAAAATATAATCAAATAAAATTAACGATGCTAAGATTTACTTTAGTTTATTTATTTATTTTGGTGTATGGACAGCATATAAGAATCAATTTTGTTCCACATGGTGATACCATAGAGATGTATAAACAGCTAATTGATATTTTATGTTCATCATAAAAAAAATGATTATTTCTGACCATGACACTAATGGATTCAAGTTGATCAGGAAAGAATATGTCAATAAATGTGGTAAAACAAACACATTTTCTAACAACATAGGATGTATACCCACGTGGTTTTACTTTATTGAATGAAGAAAATTTATATCAAGCACGTACAGCTACATGGTCTGCCTCTGCCTAATGTAAAACAATGCCAGTGACAAATAGATCCCATGCCTCGCTCCGGAAAAAAAAAGCATACTCTTTATTTACCTTTTGTCACACGGTTTAATCCGGATGAGTCCATGGATAATTGTATCCATCATATTTTCAATTTTTTTAACTAAGTCCGGCTTCAGGATTATGGTAGGCCGAGCTGATCCTATTTTAACAGTTATATTTGAATATCACTAACATGAAATCTGATTATATAACATTCAATAAACATGCTTTGATTTTGCATTTATCACAGCCTAGGAATGATAACCAAACACATGAATAAAATATTATTTATACTTAGGAATTCTGTGTGTGGAGTCCCGACCCATCCGTTACAGAATTCTAACAAATTTATACTTAGGAATAACGATTTTGGGTTTAGTTACAAATATTCGATAAGGATTCAAATACTAGTACTCTTTCCAAAGGAGTTGATCCTCTGAAAATTACTTTTAGATTTAACTATATTGTTTATGTACAATTATTATAATTTTGAATTGTTGATTTTCTATTTACGACATTTTCACCTTTGGAATGGTCTCTTGTCCTATGATCGGTTAAGAAAGTTAACTAAAAAAGAAATTGAAATGCAAACTATTTGATGTAGAAAAAAATTATAATTTTTTTTTTTACTGGATAGAATCAAATAAGAAAAATTAATGTTTTTTTTCCTGTTTCATGCAAACCCAAAACATAGTGTTAATTCAACAATATTTTTGAAAATAAATTGGTTTAAGATAATTGTTTTTTAATGAGTTTGGTACCTCTTGATATAATTTTTATTTTTAAATATATCTAGAACTTTATTTGAATAGGATTTTAAATGATTAGTTTTTTATATCATAATATATAATTTCAAAATAAATTAAAACAATCTAAATTGTTTATATGAATTTTGAAATATAAGTTTTATTATTGTCATTATATAAATTAATTATAATTTTATAAATTATTATTGTTTACACGTCTGTCATGCTTTGCATTTATTAAAATGTTGTTGATAATTAGTGTTCTGATTAAAAAATTATAACATCTTTTTAATTAAAAATTATATATAACTGTAATAAAAAATCATTTGAAAGCATATTTTAATAATTTTATTTTACTTTTATTTCTTTAATTTGCATTAGTTAACATTTGTTTTATTAATGTTGTGCAATTTCGATAAGGTGGCCAAAACGGTCTATGACCATTTCATAAAACCTTGCTCTTGAGTTAACTATCGTGTATTTTGTGATCTTATTTAATATTGTGAAAAATTGCAAATAAATATAGTTGGGAATTATCTTGCTGTAGCTTCCAATGTTTTAAACAGATTTTCTTTTTATCACAACATTCTTAATAATTTACACTAAGTTGTGTTAATAGTTGTTCCGGTGGATTTGTATACTTTTAACTTCACCTATTGTACATGTTTGAATAATTGTACGAGGTAGATCAGATACATGAATTACTTTTGCATTCTCACTGTTATTTTTATTCTATTCTAATCATGCATATTGTTGCAACTAAATAATTGAAAATTGGTTCAAATATAAACATTAGTTATATTGCATCATCCACATAATAATCTCAATGTAAACCACGAGTTACATTGTAGATCGCAAAATTAATGGTCCCAATGTAAACTAGAGTTATATTGTAGATTATCCACATAATCATCTCAATGTAAACCATGAGTTACATTGTTGTTGTAAAATTAATGATCCCAATGTAAACATGACTTAGATTGCATATCATCATATAATGATCTCAATGTAAACCATGGGTTACATGGCAGGTCGCAAAATTAATAGTTCCAATGTAAACATGAGTTACATTGCATATCACCGATTTCAATGTAAACATGAGTTACATTGCAAGTCGTAAAATTAATGGTCCCAACATAAATAAGAGTTACATTGTAGATCAACATTTATGGACCCTAGTGTCATGACTTACATTGTAGGCCAAACAAATATCAATCCCAACGACCAGGAACGGGTCACATTGCTAGTCGTATAGCTATTTGAAACCAAAACAAACGAAGGGATGTATTGAAAATAGATTTCTAAAATCGTTTTCCTAATAGAAAAATAATATGCCCCAAGCATTGATACAAAGTTCCAAATTGATTTATGAACTAAAATAATCTAAATTTATGTCCCATTGACTAAGTCTTACTTTGGTTATGCATTTATTCGTCTAACAACTAAAACTCTAAATCTTAGTTTTGGTAATGCAGTTCTTTGCTTTGTGGTTAAAAGTCTCTACCTCTTATTTTCACCATACATCTATTTTATTTCATGACCAAAGTCTTCAAAGTCTTTCTTGGTTATAACATGTTAGCATAAAACTATTTTATTTTGTGACTAAGCTACTATATTAATAAAAACAAAAAAACATGATCCATACTCCAACATAAAAATACTTTTTCATTAATGCCAGCATGAGAAGTCTTTTACATACGCAATTAAGTTACAAAATAGCTTAAAATAGAAAGACACTTGACCAAGCAAGAGCTGAGAAAAGGAAGTAATTACTAAAACATCCACGATCTCCCTATTGAAGACCTCCTTGAAATATCCTACCTTAGACAAATCGGCATCAGGCAATAGGACGTGAACCTAGGCTTATCTGAAGGGCTAGATGGACCTAAACAAAGCGGAAAGTCACATGAATCCTAATCCCCTTAAGAGTACCTCACTTGAAGTCTCTTCGCTCATGCTAAAGAGCTCGATGCTAAAGGGCTAGTGGATTGGGGTAGGCAAATGACGACCTGGGTCCCATGATGTCACACGACCAATCCCCAATAAATCCACAAATGCACGATCTAGGCCAATTGAGGAGAATGCCCCCCGATTTAACAGGTAAGCAACTACGATCTTCAACCTATGTAAAGGAAGAGAAGTTGTCATTCTAGGCATCCAATTCACTCTAAGCACACCAAATCGTAAATAGTGTGACCTAGTAGCCCAAAGCTAAAACAATTATAAATTGTTTATTAGTAGTTAACAGATCATAAAACAATTAAACTATAAGTCTTATAAAACAAAATTATTAGTTACATATGAGTTTATGAAGTTTTTATTTTATAAGGATAGAAACAAAGCAACTTAATAGCTAAATAGTGTGCATGTGTGAAATGAATGAACACCTAATAAAATAATGAAATAATAAAAATGGATAAGTTTAGAAAGATTATTCTAATTCCTTTTCATTTAAGGATTTAAGGTTATATGGCTTCTCAATTTTTTTTACAACAATTGGTAAAAAAAAAACTAAAATAATAATGAATCATAAGATTCACATTAATTGTTGAATCATGCAATTGTAAGATTCATATATTATTCATCCATGTATTATAAGATATAAAACCAATTTAGATACATTATACATATTGACAGATAATCAAATCGTATCGGATCATAAGAATCGAATCGTGAATCGTTAGATGCTAATAACTTTGATATAAGGTGGTGATAAGTGTGATTCATGTAACATTATAGTTGGTTCTTAAGTCACCATCAAGTGTGGTTTATGCTATTTTTGGATTTGTCTTCTCCCTGTTGTGTCAATCTTTAGGACAACATTATAGTTCATCTTCCTGTAGTTGGTCTTTTCTTCTTTCTGAGTATCCAACAGATTCGTAGATATTCCCATTCAGCTGTGGTCAGTGCTATTTATGGATTCATCTTCTCCCAGTTGTATCAACCACAAAGCTATTGATTTTCAGAAAACACTATGGTAAGTGTCATGTAATTGATTTTTCACCATATTGTCCATAACAATGTTACCACAGATGTGGTGAGAACTATTTCCAAATTCCAAATTTGTCTTTTTCCTGTCATCATATTGATCACAACAACATGGGTTTTGGTACAACAATGTTATGTGCTTTCTTCTTCCTCCGGTATCTTGTACAGTGTTGTGGACATTCCCAAACACGTGTGGTGAGTGCTTTCTTCCTTTTTCAATTTAAGAGATTGTCTCATTCTTATTCTCTCTTGCATTTTCATTGAAGTTTTCCATTCTCTCCCCTTATTAATTCATTTTCAAGCTTTGCTTATTTTTTTTCTTAGTCACCTTTTTTGTTCCTAAATCTCTTTTTCTAATTTCTCCAATTCAATTCAACAAATATCTAATGATAACAATAATAAAACTATTTTTAAATTTCTATTTCATTGTTCAAAATAATGAAATACATCCGTTTTATATATATAACACATTTTTTAGTTCTAAAAAAAAGGTGAAGACTAAGGATAAGGGATCACAAAATTTTTATCAACCCAGGACATGAATATGTTTTATATCATAAAAGGCTTATGAAAAATAATATATACACATTAGCATGCACCCTAGGTTTTCCTACAACTTAAGATCCCATGAAAAAAAAATTATGATCAAGTAAATATCTATCCATAATTAAGGTTAAATAATTTACAAAAGAAAATTGAAAAAATTACATTACAGGTAAGAAACGTTAAAAAAAAGTAGCAGCAAGAGCTAAGCTAAAAAAATGATAAAAAACTTCCGTGAATGAACTTAAGAGAATGTTAAAAGAGGATTAAAATTAAATATCTAAATGAGAAAAATATTAAAAGGATATTCAGATAACAACTTACAAAAAGAGAAACATTGAATTGATAAAAAAGAGACTATAAACTAATTGTAAAATATTAAAAAAACTAAATATATATTTAGTATTTAGTAACTAATGAAATAGTACGAAAAAAGAATAATCTTTAAATACATATCAACTTAAATAATTTACAAAAGATATTAAAAAAGATTAAAAATAACACATGATTAATTGCAAAATGATGAAAAAGTACTAAAAGAAGTAACCCCTAATAAATATATATATATATATAATAATAATAATAATAATAATTGTTAAAAAAGACTAAAACTAGGACCTAATATATTCTTAATAATAAAAAACATTTTTTTAGTCTACCGGGGTTAAAAAAATGTTAAAAGATGACAAATTACCTATGTATTACCATGCAACATACTCTGATTTTTTATGATGCAAATTACCTATTTGAAAAACATTTTGCTTAAATGAGTATGGATCAGTTTTCTTTTTTTTTTTTTTTTGAAAGAGTATAAATTAGCTACAGAAATTAAATCTGTTTTGAAAATAGAACTTACAAAAAACTAACAATACATTCAAACTTAAAAAACAATAGAAAAAGTGAAATGGCAAAAAGTTACTCGTTTTTTGAGAACAACCTTAAAAGAAAGTTTGGAAAAAAATTGATAGACTAAAAAACCTCACCGATTATTTGATCCCAATTTTTAAAAAAATAATAGAAACAAAAACAATTATGATAAAACCTATAGGTCAATGGTAGTCAGAGTAATGAAGGGGCATAATTATTAACATTATAGTTTTCACAATAAGAAAACAAATTTACTTGTTGGTTTCCACAAATGTAAAAATGAGAATGAATATGTTGAAAAGTGTTCAAACCATATAAAAATGAGTCCTAAGGTTTTTGAAGAGGGGAGTGATAAACAATGGTGTGGGAATTAAAGGAGAAATTTTTGTCATTAAAAAATATTGATATTGATTTGAGAAGATTATTGACATCATAACATGAAGATAGGAGTTGAGTCTAGAGTGTTAAGAAGATGAGAAATATCAAAATATAGTTCCCTTTAGACTAATTGAATACACCAAACATTCTCTTCCAACCCAACAAAAAGAGACAAATAATAGAACATTATAAAACACGTTTTAGAATATTTTATATTATTGAAAACAATGACTTCAGTTGTATCATTGACGTATTTCTGGTACGTCATAGTTTTTTTTTTTTTTTTGTTCAAATACGAAGTGATCCTTTTAGATTTTTCATATGAAAATGATAAGGAACAAAAGTTGTTAAACTTTTGGATTACTTATGCATCTTCGTATAAAGGAGTGCGTTGCTACTCTTGTTTTTTAAATGTACTTCGGGCCTGGTCACAAAACGTTTCATATTAATATTTTAAACCAAAAAAGGAATGACTGCAATTATTTAATATTAATATTTTAAACAAAAAAGGAATGACGGGAATGATCACATAGACCGTGGTTTGCGATTTTAGTAAGATTTTTTGAAACTTATGTGATACTAAAATTGTTTTTAATTATCATTAAACTGTAACAGTATGATTATTTTATTAGTGTCAACTTAGACTCCACTTAATTATACAACTAAGGTAACATTAAAGTTGTATGTGACATTGCGGTTTAATCAAATTAGACCTAAAAATAGACTTCGTAAATTTTTCAAAAGTAGATCCACATAAGTAATTATTTTAAAAAGAAGACTCACTTAGGTCAATCATCCTTTCAATCAATATTATTTTTTACTCAATAAAATGACCTAATTGTTAGGACAAATAACACATACCTAACAAACGTTTCTTTATTCAAATTGATGAAAAAAATAACCATAAAATAAATAGCAACACATAAGTAAAAAAAATATTTTGTTCAGATAATTTGTATCTACCTATATCCATGACAAGTTTTTGGAAGACCTGCAAACCCTCCTCACCATTTTGTTCATATATTATTCACACCCTATGCCAACATTAACATCAAGTTTTTTGAAACTATTAGAAGACCAACAAACCCTCCTCATCATTTTGTTCATATATGATTCACACCCTATGCCTATATTAACATCAAGTTTTTTGGAACTATTGAAAGACTTACAAGTCATTTTTCTAGGTCATAATCTCCTTTCTCAATTAGGGTGGTAACTTCCTTTTCAAATTGGATGATTTTTTTTATATAAAAAATCTTATTTATAGACCTAACTTGTTAATCTTAAACAAGAAAATATCTATTTTACAAATAATATTTTTAAAATTTAAAAAAAAATTCAAAGATAAAATAATATAGTTTTTTAAACAATATTCAAGAGATTTAAAATTAAAATGATTTGAATGATTTTCCTACACTAATTTGCAATTGGCTTGTTGTCTCAAGGTGTCAATTAACTTAACTCGATAAGCTGATAAAGTTTTATGCAGTTAATTATATTTACTTTACAGTGATCACATAGCATCATTATGTGCATTAAAAAGCTAGATGAAATTAATCTGCGTTATTATTTGTTAGATGAGTTAAAGAAAAACAACATCAGTGATTTGAGTTACCTATAAATCTTACGTCTATTCCCCAGCAGCCAACTTTTACTATCATAGCTTTCCTTTATGCCTAAGATTTCGTGTATCTGTTTGCAATTTGCTCTCTTTTAGATATATATAGTCAGCTTATGCTCATTAATTTGTCCAAATATTTCACAATTCATTTATATATGTTGTCGTGACTAAGTTGAGCTAGCTCACTCATTGGTTACAATATTGCTCATGAAATTGAACATTATAGCAAGATAACAAAAGTCATTTTTGTACGTAGCTATAATATGAATACAATAATAATTATGAGAGTTATGTGTGTTGAAAATAATAGTGGATTGATATTAATCAATTATATTTTATCATTATTTGGCAATTTAAGATATGGTGATAATCATATCATATAATATCTTTATGATTATTTGAATGGGATTATAGTAAGATTGACTCTGTGATGGGTTGATTCAATCATAAAAAGCCCATTTGAGGGGTCTCTGCCTACCCTGGGGATTATAAATTTGTCATCCCATTAATCAAATTACAACAACAATATACATTCTCTAAAATAATCCCCTAGAAAATAGGTAGTAAAACCCTCAAGAGTTCTTATTGAACTCATATCTCTACAATAATTATTTATAGACTTTTTTGTTTTTGAAGATCAAGAACTTCAATTCAATATATCTGAGGTACAGATTCTCTTTCCTCTACTTTTTTATATTTAATTCTCTATACATACTATAATCTTGTATCTATTGATTTAAGGTTTCCTTTTATTTCCATCAATGTGAAGGTAGGAAATTTGGTTCAATTCATTGCCATTATTTGATGGTAACACAAATTTGCAACTTACACGCAAAGGATGGATTATTTGGAAGTAGTCTTGCATCTATCCCTTCTTCATCCCTATATAATTGCTTAGTGGTTAGTTTGGTGTCTGCAACCTTTAGTTTCGGTTTTAGGTTTAGTGGTGATGTGATTGCTTCAATGAACTATCTTAGTATCATCTATTTGGTTAGTTTTATTGGAAACGAGAAAATGAAAGATGAGGGAAGGGGACAGGACAAAGACTTGAAGGGTATATATATAATTGCATTTTAAAAGACTGAGGTTTATAGGTCAGTGCCGTCTCCACAATCAAATAATTTCATGATAATGTTTATTAAAGGACTAGACTAAAAACAAAGGAGTCCGCGAAGAAGATAAATTGTTTGAAAATGGAATTTGGACCCTATAATATGCATGATATGTTCAAAAGGAAATGAGTGAGGCCATAGTTTTCGTCAATTTGGCATTTTTAGTTATGCTCTTAATGACATCCACCACTAACGAACTTCAGAGACAAAGTCTTTTGAGGATTAGGTGGCCAACTTATACAATCTCAGAAAGGAATCTAACTATTTTTAGATTGTTTCTCTTTTTCCTTTTTCGATTGCTCAGTCTCAGGGACTCTTTCCCGTGCTCGTGTGTACTTGGAGGGGGATAGGTTGCACTACTCTTGTTAAGAAAAATTATTAGGTAGTCTAACTAGTATTACTAGCTACATATCTTAGTACTAATTAATTTGTACATTATTTAAAATATTCAATTTACAAGATAAAATTAGTAACACTATGAGTGTGTTTTGTTTGTTATTTAAACTAGCTTAAAGCTAAAACAGTAGCTTAAATAATTTTAGTTTTGTTTAGATAGGAAAAAGCTACTAGTTTTTTTTTTAAACTACTTTAAGTAAATTTTTTAAAAGATCTCTTATTTTCAAATTTTAGCTAATTTTATTTTACAATTTTATTCTTCGTTAATTAATATATTGTATCTTAGTAATTCTCTCTCTTCACATGATAAACTTCTCTTTCTTTCATTTTTTTCTCATTTATTAATGTAACTATAATAATTTATAATATAAATATATAACTATAGAAAATTATAATTTAATATGTAACTTAAAATTTATATATTTAATTATAGAAAATTATAATTTAAATATATAAGTATAATAATTTATAATTTAAATATGTAATTACATAAATTTATAATTTAAATATGTAATTATATAAATTTATAATTTAAATATATAATTATAATAATTTACAATTTAAATATCTAATTGATTTATATATTAAAATATGTTATAATTAGTTTAAATACTTCATTGTTTATCTAATGATTAATGATGTCCTTATTTATCATTTTGCAACTTTCAATTAGCTGATAAGCTAATTTTACTAAGTACTTACAATTAACTTTTCAGCTTTCAACTAACTTTTCGGCTCTTAGGTAGCTTTTCAGCTAATTTTGCCAAACACACTCTATGTTCTGTAAAGATTAACAGAGAGATGATGATATTTTCAAACCATTTATACCATGTTATTAGTATTGTTGATGATTAATCCTCTTAAGAAAACTAGGTTGACCAAGCTCTTCTAAGTTCCAATCACTTTTAGTTTCTCCAACGGTAGTGGAGGCAATGATGGTGGTGGCACTGCC
Source organism: Psophocarpus tetragonolobus (assembly GCA_037954015.1). NCBI lineage: Eukaryota > Viridiplantae > Streptophyta > Magnoliopsida > Fabales > Fabaceae > Psophocarpus > Psophocarpus tetragonolobus. The sequence goes on from CM075695.1 coordinate 37,254,941, forward strand.
ACCACCGTTGCCATTGCCGTTGCCACCGCCACTCCACCGTTAGTACCAACGGTGGTGGTAGAGGCATCGGACGAGACAAAGTGACACGTTAAGCGTTTATGGAAGAGATATTTGTGTGAAAGAATCACATAAACTTGTTTAATATTATTATTATTATTATTATTATTATTATTATTATTATTACTTTTACTATGTTTGGCTGAACCTATGGTCTCTCAAGTCTTGAGCATCAAGGCTTCATGGCAACAGGTGAATATCTGCAAGAGACACTCTGACGTCCAAGTCAATGTTGAAAATTAGAGAGAAAATGATTGAGAGTGAATAGAATTGGATACCTAGAGACCGATTTAGCTATCCTTTTATACTTGCCTTTGAAGGGATTTCATCTTAGTTATCTTTTTTAGGAGGATGGGCCTTCAGGTATGGGATTGCATCGATGTGGTTGTGGTGCTATGGTGGGTGCTTTAGGTGCCCAGTATGTTGGGTGCTGAGGTGAGTATTTTTATGTCAAGTATGATATGTGTCGAGGTGAGTATGGGATAACTGGTACACATGACCCCTAGTGTCGAGGTTGGCTCAGTTTGAAGGAGAAATGAAAAGGCTAAGATAGTGTGTACGAGTTAGGGGGTTGTGGATGGCAAGACTAGGAAGAAAAAAAAAATAAAAAAAGGAAGGATAAACATGTTCTCCTGCCTATTATCAGGCTTAAATTCGAGTGGGTGGTCAAGGAGGTAGGCTCACACTCTACCTTGTTTACATTGGAGTTCGAGCTTTGCAAGTTGCAAAGTGAAGTGAACATTTGTGGCAGTCTTAACCGTCTCGATTAGGTGCTTGTGGAGTTGTGTGATGCTAAAGAGTGTGTTTATTTTGGAGCCACTAAGGGAGAGGCGTCGTTCACCTAGATTTGTATCGAGCTCTTTCTCCATGCTAAGGTTAGCTTTCCCTTCTCGAATTTTCAATGCAAGGTGTTATCAGAGCTCAATGTGACACCTACGCAACTTCACCCTAACAATTGAGACTTCATCCCAGATTCAAAATTTTGTGTGGGTTGTGTAACTCCCAAAATCCTTAATAATAGTTTTCATGAAAATGCGAAAAACTCTCAAAATCTAATCTTACATAAAGAATCATAATCTTCTTATAACATTTCAAGCCAAAATATAATTCATTTCAAGCCAAAATATAATTCATTACAAGTTTCATTTCAAAACATAATACATTAATTGTTATAGCTACCCTTTTTATAGTCCCAACTCAGAGCAGTGGACTCCTTATAATTCTAACATTATTTGAGCATAAAAAGAGTAACTGCTTAAGAGTTCAATATATTCAAAGTAAATCCTCTAAATTTTGCACCATCTCTTACTTATCAGATTCATCTTCTATTCGTATCACAAACATATAAGAATAGAAATGCATGAAAGAAAACACATCAAAGGAGTGATATTTTTATAAACCATCAATGTTAATCTTAATAAACTTAACAAACAACGGAGGCCTAAGGTTTAGCCTATACTTTAATCTCACTTAAATCAATATATAGACTTATTCTTATTCAGACCTAAACCCTAAACCCTAACTTGACCCTATATACAGATCCATAATCAATAATGATTCACCCCAAGCATATTAGATTTAAGGAACGTTTTAGATCTATGAATATTCCATCCTGAAAGCTAGCATGTACTACCCTGGATATTCACCTACCTAATGAACATTCTCAGCTTAATTGCCAACATGGACTACCCCTGAAGATTCATCTACTTGATGAATATCCTTAGCCCGAGTACCATGGGATAATTCTAAATATTCATATATTTAAAACCATCTTAGGATTCAACTCGGACCTACCTTTCATCTAGCAATATAACAAATTGCAACTTCTCATAACACAAACATTCATGTACTTGTATGATATATTTTCAAGGGAACTTCAATTCAACATAATCTTGAACATCACCAAATTTGACAATCACGTAATACATATATATATATATATATATATATTAATTTCTCATCTCAAAATTTTATAGTTCATGAATATCAATATAAAATTTATTTATTAGTGGTATTAAAGACATCTTTTCTGATGTGGAAGATCAGGTAACATTGCAATCACCGAGCATACTTAGATTGTTTACAAAATTAAGAATATGATGTTGAGAAATATCATATTTATTATGAATTTTACAAAATTAAACTTGACACGTAACTCCTTGAAAATTTCATAAGATATGAATATATTCTATCACAGATATTCGACATATAATTATTGATCTTTTGAATAAAATATATTACACAAATGTAATTTCTAAAAAATAAGTCGAAGGATAAAATAAGTAATGATTAATAATGGAGGACTAGACTATGATATCTGAGAATAAATAAATAACAAATTATCAAGATAGTATTTGAAAATAATTAAGAAATGACCAAAAGCAATACCTGGAAATAATAATAGGTTTGCCCAATAGAACAAACTCCTTCTATAATTCATAGATAAATATAGAGAATAAAGTGATTTCATCTCATTTTTTTTTTGTTAGGACTTTTTTTTATATCACCATGTGGTATCCACTATCCAAATGTGACCCTTAGTTGATTTCATCTGAAAGTTCTATAACAAAATAAGTGTATGAACCATGAAAAATATCAACGATTTTCTTATTTAGAGTATGCTTTTACAAGTTCCTCAAAAGTACTATTAAGAGAACAAAATATGAAAAAATATAATGAATTTTCAATAAATTAATTTTAAATTTATATAAAATAATTTACCAAATATTTCACATTTTTAAAAACAAAAGTATATATGAAACATTTGTACATACTAATATTTTATATTTAAGTTATTTTAACTTATGAAATTATTTTATTTTTTATTTCTTAGATACTTTACATCTTTGCAATTTATTTTTTTAAATTTAATTGTTAATGCAAATTATTCATTATAATTATTATATTTTCAAAAATAAATTTTATATATAAATAAAAAGGGCAGGAAGTGACCGGTAGGGATCACGGTCCCCCTTAAATTTATAAGTTTGTTTAAATTATTATGAAAAATTATACGACTTCCCAATATTTAAATAAAATCAATGATATATTAAACTTAATGTTAATTAACATCTAAAAAGAGTAAAATAAAAATATGATAACTAACATAATTTGATAATAAAAAAGATAAAAAAATTATACATGTTAAAACCGTATATAATTATCTAAAATTTTCTTGTCAAGTGAACTAACTCAGTTGGAGTAGGGTGACATTGTTCTATCAGGAGGATCAACAAAAAAAATTTTAAAATTTTCTTTACTTATTAAATTTTTATCAGACTCTCAAACAAAATATTTGGCTCCACTATATGTATATATACCAAACTTTGTAAGCAATAAAATTGTGTATTACTTTGTTTTAATTTGTTTTGACTTTGCAATATTGAATTTATAGAAAATAAATTTAAATATTGGAAGAATAAATCAGTCTTGTTGTCACCCACTTCTAAAAAGAAGTCACCCACTTCTAAAAGTAATCTTTGATGAGCTAACTGAAGGAGCATCAAAGAAAGATTTGTACGAAGATGTAAAATAAAACTATTGTTATGCTATACAAATGATCCAAGCAGTCTCACCATTAGAAAAAGTTATAAAAGATAAATAATTTATTGCAAAGATTAAAATTAAGGACTTTAATTAAAGCAAAGAATTCTCTAGAATATTGTCGACATAAAACAATAACATACTTTTAGTAAAAGTAAAAATAGTCCAATTTTTTAAAAGAATAACAAATTTTACTTATTTTTCAAAAGTTGTCAACTCAAAAGCAAAAGCTCTAACTACTTGTGAAGATAGAAGTGATAAGAATAAGAAAGTTTCAACATTTTAAGTGTTATAAGATAAAAATGTATAATTGTAAAATAATAATCATGTGAAGGAATAGTATTCTTGTAAAAAGTTTGAAATCCAAATTTGAATTCGGGTTGTATCTATAGATAAAATGTATGTTGCAGAAGAGGGCCACAACTTGACACAGCCTTAGGTTATCTCCTCTCTTCTCTTCAACCCTTTTTTGTATTTAATCTTCTTTGTAAGTCTAAAACCTGTATGTTTGCATGTTCGTAAGTAATAAAATTGTGGATTACTTCATTTTAATATATATACCCTGCAAATCTCATGCATCACTTGGCAATGTCTCCAACTTGGCTCTCGACAATTTGGAAAATTATAACCTTGAAACGTGATGCAAGAATCCTACAAATTCCCTCGTAGCTAGTAGCACATACATGCAACACTTTTCTTTGCTTTTAGAAATACCATAACTAACAATGTGATCAAAGCACAAACAAGAACCAGTAGCGATCTTGGAAAAAAATATTGGAAGAGGTAAAACAAATAAAATAAATATACTTAAAAAAATTATATTTTTTTGGTTAAAAATTATATATTTGTTAAAGGAAAACAAAAGTTCGGAAAAAAAATATACTTTAAAAAAATTAGAATTGTTTTAAAAATAACTATATTAAAAGAGAAGAAAAAAGGTTTAGAAAAAGAGGTCATTCCTAAAAAGATTCTTCACAGAATAGCATCTTAATCATTCATGTCATGCATTATAATCCAAGTTCATTCATGTCATGCATTATAATCCAAGTGGTCAAATGACAAGTAGAAGTGAGGTTCATCCACTTTAATAATTAATCAAATGAAATAACAAGGACAAGAACAGATAGAACATACTTATTAGAAAAATTTATTCATGTTTCTTATTATTGATGTGGTCATACCTAACTAGCTAAGTACAATTTTGTCCATACCAAACTAGCTAAGTTTCGTATTATGATGTGATCATACCAAACTAGCTAAGTACAATTTTGTCCAAACCACAAACTAGCTAAGTATAATTGTAGGAGAATGAAAAGAACAAATTTTAATTATTAAAATAAAAATTAATAATCGAATTCAATAACTTTACACTCTACATTTATTACGTGTCATTCTGTTTCTCTGCCCTCTCTTAACCGCCATGCTTCTACCTTTCTTCATACCTTTATTCAGTGACATTGTCGGGCTACTTGTCCTCAGAGTGTATTTCCCAGTGGAATGTACATATAGTCCAAACCAAAATGGACCATGAAATGGACACATCGACAAATGCTTGGCGTTGCATCCCTTGTAATTAGTCTGGTAGCTGCAATAGGTTCCATAGCAAGTTTACAAGCCATTTGTTACTAGCTACTAATTGAATAAGATTAGTTAGCAATCTTGATCACCATTGTCAAAGATTTGATTAGCAATAGAAAAAAAATGTAAATGCTTGCTGACATGAAATCTATAGGAAGGTTGATCATAGTTAATTATTGCTTAATAACACTGTATCTTCTGAATCTTTTCCCTTTTTGTGATCTCTTAGTTTGTATTCCTCATTTCCAATGAGAAATGGAGGAAATGAAGCAAAAAACTTTCCAATGTATATATATACATACACAGAAGAAGTGTTCTACGGAGCACCCTCACCGGCTCTCTCCACACGTTCTCCTCATAGCCCTGAGGTCATGTATATATATAACATATATAGACGTGATGAATATGCTCTCAGTTGAAAGGCCAGTTTTTTCCACATGAGAAAACTTGAGATGAGAAAAGACCCCTACGATTTAAGCAGAGTCACTTCTAGAGCTTGACAATGCCCTCTCCCAATTTCTAAAAGAAGAGCTAACCAAATACCTCTTCTGTTAGAAACTGAAGTCACGAGGCAAAACCAAGCAAAACAAGATCATATCAACGCTTAAAGAAAGGGACCGCAAAACTTCATCCAGTCTCAATTCGGTGTGGTTAAAGCAAAACAATCATCATCGAGCATGAGCATTCACATTAACATACATATAGAAAGACAGGTCAGGAAAAAAACATAAATTAGTCCCAATTCAATTCAAAAAAATAAAAATACAAACTTTGTATTGAAAACCTAAGGTTTAAATAATAATAATCGGAACGCGGAAGATAAAAGACAAAGAAAAATCATGAAAAAAGCAAAAGCAGGATACTTGCAATGGATTCCTTAATTTAGTGAATGAAAACAGAGACCCAGAGAAGAGGGAATCGCGAAAATTGGTTTGGAAAGATTGGAAATTGTGGAACCTACGAGAAATAGCAAAAATCCATTGAGAATTGGGACTATGCCAGTCCATAGAGGAACCGGTTGATTTTGCATCTTTTCGTATTCTATATTCCACAGTCAGAGAAATAGAGAATCATAGTAGATGCACGTTACTTTCTCGAAAAGGAATCGCTTTATCCAAACAGAAAAATTAGGGTTGAAATATCTACGCTTTAGGGTTGACAACAATTATCAGATCTGAAAAACAGAGAAAGTAGTGAGTGAAGAGGAATGACTGACAGTTGATTTATATACCCCAATTGAGCTAGGGTTTTGTTATTCTAGAATTTACCAATTTGCCACTGTAACTGTAAAGCCATTAAGCCAGGGAAGTGGGGAGCACGTCTGCACTATAGCAAAAGTGAAAGAATGAAGGAGAGAAATTTAGGTTATTATATAATATTAAAAATATTTTTTTTTTAAATGTATATATGAGAATTGTTAATATATTTTTACCTATTTTAGATAGAACATATTAGTATATTACCGTTCTATATCAGAAATTTGGGGAAAAACACACACACACACACAAAATTTTATTATAAATTATAATTCATATTAAATGTTTTTTTAATAAAAATATACTTTACAATATAAATTATAGTCTATATTAAATGTAAATTAATTGATATTTTATAATTTACTTTAAATGTAAAATTATATATTTTATAAATTTATGTTATACGTAGATTAATTTTACTAAACATAAATGATTTATGAATTATAATTTTATATGATATATATTTATATATGAAAATAAATTATAATATTAACTTAAAATTTCCATTTAATCTAAACAATACTTATTTATATTAAGTTAAAATTATAATTCATCTAAATTATATAATGTTTACATTTATTATAATTCATAATCTATATCAAATATAATTTCCTTTGGTAAAACTAATTTAAAATTATTTTTTCACATAAAAGTTTTATTCAAAACATTATCATACTTAAACTCTTCATTTAGTAAAAGATTCATTTTGGTTTGTTACTTTATGAGAAATTAATCTTTTCTTTTAGACTAAACTTACTTTTTATTTTTGACAATTTATTTTTTACCTAGGATGTTAAGAACATTCATGAATATGCTTTTTTTTCTTTATATAAAAAAACAAAAAAAAAGTATATATATATATATACCAAAATAACCGCTCCCCACATTATTTATATAAATAAATTTTTTTATTATTCATGACTACAAATTGGTTGTTAGTAACCAATTTCTCAACGTAATATATTTTTTATGTAAAACTTAAAAGAATCATAGACAATTTTTTTATATTTATTTTTATAATAAATTTTTCATTTTTTTAAAATTTATTTTTTATTTATATATATTATTTTAAATCATGAATCTTAATTTTTTACTTAATTTTTATTGTATTTTATTATATGTTTTATTTTTAGTTTAACTTAAGATTTTTAAATCTATAATTTCAAATTATTTTAAAGTTATTTTGTTTAAAAAGTGTTTGAAAAATTTAACTTAAAATATGAACTAAAAAATAAATTAGAAACTGTTTAAAAAATTAAAACTACGAAGAAAAAAGATACATAACGTAAAAATAAAACACATAATAATTTTTTTTTTAAATAAAACAGAGAAAAGATACACATTTTAAAAAAATTATGAGTTAATTTTTATTTCTTTTTTTATGCATTTTATTTTTATGTTGTATATCTTTTCTGTTATTTTAATTTTTTTAAATGTTTTGTAATTTATTTTTCAGTTTAAAGTTTTTAAATTAATATTTTTTAAACCTAATATCATTTTTTTAAGTTATTTTGCTAAAAAAATAATAATTTAACTTAAAAATATAAATTAAAAAAATTAAAAAGCATTTAAAAAAAATTAAAACAACATAAAAAGATACATAACGTCAAAATAAAATACATAATAAAATTTTTAAATTTTTCTAAAAATAAAACACATAAAATACACATTTAACATTATTTTTAAGTTAATTTTTATTTTATTTTATTTTTTATTTGTTTTATTTTTATGTTATGTATCTTTTTTTATTTTAATTTTTTTAAAAATATTTTGTAATTTAAATTATTTTATATATTTTTATATATTTTTAAATTATTTTTTAAAATTATTTAAAAATTTAAATTAAAAAATATAAACTAAAAGAAATTACAAAACATTTAAAAAATTAAGATAAAAAAATACACCACCTAAAAATAAAAATATAATAAAATAAAATATAAATTCATTAAAAAAATCCAATAGAGTAATTGCCATTAAATTATTTTTAACTTAATTGGCATCAAATTTACTCATACGTTATTAAGTTTTTTTAGTTAATTTATTTTTTTCATTATGTGTTTTATGCTTACGTTATATATTTTTTTTTCTTTGTTTTAATTTTTTTAAATGCTTTATAATGTATTTTTTATTTTATATTTTTTAAGTTAAATTTTTAAAATCCTTTTACCAAATAATTTAAAATATTTGATTTAAAAAATTTAATTTGAAAACTTTAAACTGAAAAATAAATTGTAAATAAAATAATAAAAAAGGTACACAATATAAAAATAAAACATATAAAAAAGTAAAATACAAATTGAATTAAAAAAAAAATTTAAATGTGTATCTTTTGCAGGTTTTATTTTAAAAGGAAAAATTAAAATTTTATTATGTGTTTTATTTTTACATTATATATCTTTTTTATTGTTTTAATTTTTTTAAACACTTTATAATTTATTTTTTATTTTATATTTTTTAAGTTAAATTTTTTAAATGTTTTTTATCAAAATAACTTTAAAATAATTTGAGATAGACTTACATAGTCCATATAATTTCACAAAAATATTTTTGGGTCCTTGAAATTTAAAAATAAATAGACAATGCATAAGAGGTGGATAGATAAAAATAATAAAAGAACAGTTGTTTTACAAAAGATTTCCTTTTAAAATTTGTAACATTAAGTTGAATATATCTTATAAATAGCAAGTATTTTTACTCTTAAGTTTTATCAGATATTTACTCAATAACAACTTGGAAGTGACAGTTACAGCATGAAACGCATAAATAAAGCTAGTTGAATTGGTATACACCATTATATCAATCGTATTGATTATTGTCACACTTCAAAACTACGCAATGCAGTTACAATGTACGAATGAACTGGATAGCACATGTAGTTAATTAGCAGTTGTTTTGTAATGTATTGGGGAACCTTTATGGTGAAGGTGCTGGTGCTGGTGCAGGTGCTGCAGAAGGAGGCGATGTTAAAAGAAGAGAGAAACTTTTTTCTGCAAGAACAGCATTGGCTGCATCTGATGGATGGAAGGCATCCCAAAATACATACTCACGTCTGTTTTTGCAGACTTTTGAGTTTGGCAAGCATAAACCTCCAATACTTGTGTCTACGTTGCAACAAGACGTGTTTGAAACCTTAAAACCTGCCAAATTTTTAAATACATGTTATTTGTAGCCATACAAAAATGCTACATAATTTCAATTTAATTGAGTGGAGGAATTTAATATAGTTTATTAATTATTAAAGTTTAGTTATTTATTATGTCTTCAGCATATATTTTTAAGATATAAAGTAGAGATCTCAAATTACCATAAGTAGTGGGATTATTGATCAAGTCAAGAACTAATGGATAAATGTCTGCAAATAAGAATTTTGCACATGGAAGACGATGGTTTAGTGTGTTGATTAGCTTCTGTGCATTGGAGTTGAATTGTAGGATCCATTCATTTACTCGCTTTAGACATTGGCGTCTTTTGGATTTAACCCTCTGCGATGGAATGCAACCAAGTGGACCAAGTCCATTGAGGACTATTTTTTGTGCTCCCAGTTTATAAAGATCCTGGCATAATCAGATCATTTTAATAGTTGTTTAAACTATGGATAGATAGATGTGAATTTTTCGATAATATTATGTGAAGAAATGTATCTCAATAGAAGATGGTAATTAATCTGTTGAGTTCTTCTGTAAGTTACACTGCATTGATTTTTACCTCAAGTTGTTGACCTAAGGTTGAGATTAAGAGCTCTAAGAACTCATCGTGAGTGTATTGCTGGCCATCAGCCAAGAAGGGCTGCAAGAAATTGTTGACATAGTCATTGCTACCTGCAAGAATGCAATTTGACCAGTGAAGAAACTATATTACATATATTTGGACCATATTCATAAATTGCAGTTAAAAAAGAAATTTCATAAATTGATAATGATAGTTGCATATCATATGGAGATCACATGATTAGATACAATATAATAATTTCTCAAAAAATAGAGTACTTTTGTGAGTTGAAAGATTACCAATCCCAATTAAGTAGGTGGCTTCATTGCAATGCTTGTTGGCAGCTGCCTCCCCTATGTTTGCCGTGATTACATCTTTGGTTTTCTTGAAATTATTTATTTGATCATCAAAAGATACTCTCTGAATCTAAAATATTGAAGACAGAATATAGGTTAGATAAAGAGGTCACTCAAGTTCTAACCTATAAAAAGAGTCCCAAGGGTTTGAAGATGTTCTGCTTACAAAGTAAAGTCCTGTATCATTCAGAATTCCTGCCCCACCAGATGCATAGTTTACCCCTTTGAGTAAGGTATCAGCGTTCTGAGACACTGATAGATAAGCTGGTGGTGATGGGAGTCCAAGCTTTGCAGCTGCAAGAGACCATGAAATAAGATCATCAAAGTATTGTTTGCTAACAGTTTATTGAGTAAATAGTATAAGCAATTACGATGTAAATTTTTTACACCGTTATTTGATTATAAATTATCATGGTAAATTTGTAGACTTTTATAATAACTATTTTAAAAGTCATATTTATTACATTTTTAATTGGTTGAAAGTGTAAAATTTTCTTTGCTGCATATAGAAATGAAACTCGTGTTCCTTTCAACATAAAGAGGAAACAAAAACAAGAGAAAATTTTGAGATGCAGAAAATACATATGAAATCACCAATAGTCCTCCCATTGGTGAATCTTCCTGTAGCTTGGCCACCACTATAGTCAATCCCATACCATGGGTAGTTAGATTTGGCTAAAGAATATTGTAGAAAATTATTGTTCCCAACATCTGCCAAGGAGTCACCAAAGATGTATGTCACAGGCAGAGCTGCCAGAGCAATTTCTGCAAATAAGAAGACACAGGCAGCAAAAACTAGCATTGGCATTGACATCTTTGTTCTTTCCACCTTCTATTGCTAAAAATGTAGAAAATTGAGCAGTGTTTTATAGTAGTATCACATTCAGGTTCTGCACTGTTATGTGAATTCTTCAAGTATGTATGTTAGGTGGTTAATTTCCAAACTACACTGACACTTGAAACTAAATGGTTTATCTCATCTTGTTGAAGTAGTAAAATCATAAAATAAAACTCGGTGGTTGAATTCTCTAATCAGGAGTTGGCCAACTCAGAACATTGAGTCAGTAATGTTGGCTTTTACTGGTTTATTCACTTAAATGGCGCACATGCTCATATATGTGTTGCATCTGCTGTGGTCTGAAGGTTAATTGAAGTACAAGCAAATCGACTTGTTCAAGGAAAATAAGCGAGGAAGCTACTCAGAATTATATTCAATGTTGTTTACCTACTAATCACTATATATATATATATTCTGTCTACGATATACTGCTCAAAATTAGGCTTGACCTCCAGTGCTAGGTTAATTAAGGTGATATTAAACTTGAGTAATGGCGTGATTTAACAATGTCAATGGTGAAAAAATTTGAAAAATTCATGATTGGAAATGAAAAGAAGAGAAAATAAAAATAAAATTAGAGAAAATAGAATATATTGATAATCTTGAATACAAAGTGAGCTTTATTATTGCTTTAACCAATTACAATTTTAACATTTGATTCATGATGGTTCGGCGGCGTGGCTGAGGCGCTTCGGTTGCTGGTGGCCGCGGCGGCTGGTTTTGCAGATTGAGCTGAAAACTCACAAAAATAAGGTTCCAACGAGAGCAATGGTCATTGGGTAAAGTTGACTATGTCAACGGGGAAGGTTGGAGGTGGTGAAGGGTCCATGATGGATTTTGGATGATATTGGCGGTGAAGGAAGAGGCAAGGAACGAGAAATGGATCGAGGAGCCACGCACTCATATATATAGTGATGCCGAGACACTACTATGAGATACTACATATCTGAAAATGGAGAAACTCTGTGCCATTACTACACAGTAGCAGATCCACCTCTTATGGATTCTATTACTGACACCATCCCTGTGCAGATTTTTTCTGGAAACATTTCACTTCAACATTCATTCCTTCATTTGCAATCCATCATTCATAAATTACGACTATGCAGTGGAAGGAATATATGCCTCATCATACAAGTTTTCATGACGAATATATGCTATGCAACCAAAGGATTTGATTCGGAAAATGCAAAGGAGGTTGCTTACAGTATATTTTTTACTAATTTTTACTAAATGAACAGTTTCAGTATGATAATGTTTTGAATAATTTTTTTATTTGAAAAACTAGTTTTAAATGAGTTTTACCATAGTAAATTATATTTCATATATATTATTAAATTATAATAAATATAAACATTATATACAATTACACATAGACTATAATATCAATAAGTTATTGCTCAGATGAAATGGAAATTTTAACTTAATATTATAATTTACTTTCATATATAAATAAATATATAATATAAAATTATAATTCATAAATCATGTATGTATAGTAAAATTAATCTACGTATCACATAAATTTGTAAAATATATAACTTTCATTTAACATAAATTATAAAATATCAATTAATTTACACTTCATATAAACTATAATTTATATTGTAATGTATATTTTTATTAAAAAATAACATTTAATATGAATTATAATTAATAATAAAATTTTGTCAAAAAAATTTACAATAAGATTATATATCAAACGCAGCATATTTTATTTTGTTAAAGACTATAGTTAATAAATACTAATAAAATATATAAATGTTATCAAATCTAGACAATTGTGTATATTTTAATAATTTTATTCACTTAAACACTATATTTTAATATATTGAATTGAGTATAACGATAAATTAGAGAATAGAAAAAAAATAAATATATATATATATCGTGTTTATATATATATATATATATATATATATATATGAATGAAAGAAGAGATCTACACTAAATTTAAAATACTTATTAAAAGACTTAGTTTTCATTATACATTTATTTTATTAAAATATAATAATTAAAATTAATTACTTATTACCATTATTAAATTAAATTAAGAAAATGAATGAAAAAAATGAAAAGTAGAGTTTTTTCTCCAAAATTCTGATATAGAACGGTAATATATTCTATCTAAAAAAGGTAAAAATATATTAAGAATTCTCATATATACACATTTAAACAAATATTATTTATTTTTAATATTATATAATAACTTAAATTTCCCTCCCTCCATTCTTTTATTTTGGTATAGTAATAGTGCAGACGTGCTCCCCACTTCCCTGGCTTAATGGCTTTACAGTTACAGTGGCAAATTGGTAAATTCTAGAATAACAAAACCCTAGCTCAATTGGGGTATATAAATCAACTGTCAGTCATTCCTCTTCACTCACTACTTTCTCTGTTTTTCAGATCTGATAATTGTTGTCAACCCTAAAGCGTAGATATTTCAACCCTAATTTTTCTGTTTGGATAAAGCGATTCCTTTTCGAGAAAGTAACGTGCATCTACTATGATTCTCTATTTCTCTGACTGTGGAATATAGAATACGAAAAGATGCAAAATCAACCGGTTCCTCTATGGACTGGCATAGTCCCAATTCTCAATGGATTTTTGCTATTTCTCGTAGGTTCCACAATTTCCAATCTTTCCAAACCAATTTTCGCGATTCCCTCTTCTCTGGGTCTCTGTTTTCATTCACTAAATTAAGGAATCCATTGCAAGTATCCTGCTTTTGCTTTTTTCATGATTTTTCTTTGTCTTTTATCTTCCGCGTTCCGATTATTATTATTTAAACCTTAGGTTTTCAATACAAAGTTTGTATTTTTATTTTTTTGAATTGAATTGGGACTAATTTATGTTTTTTTCCTGACCTGTCTTTCTATATGTATGTTAATGTGAATGCTCATGCTCGATGATGATTGTTTTGCTTTAACCACACCGAATTGAGACTGGATGAAGTTTTGCGGTCCCTTTCTTTAAGCGTTGATATGATCTTGTTTTGCTTGGTTTTGCCTCGTGACTTCAGTTTCTAACAGAAGAGGTATTTGGTTAGCTCTTCTTTTAGAAATTGGGAGAGGGCATTGTCAAGCTCTAGAAGTGACTCTGCTTAAATCGTAGGGGTCTTTTCTCATCTCAAGTTTTCTCATGTGGAAAAAACTGGCCTTTCAACTGAGAGCATATTCATCATTTCTATATATTGGAAAGTTTTTGCTTCATTTCCGCCATTTCTCATTTGAAATCAGGAATACATAGCAAGTTACAAACCAAGAGATCACAGAAAAGGGAAAAGATACAGGGTTTCAACGCAATAAATAACTACTATCAACCTATAGATTTCATATTAGTAAGCATTTTTTTTCTATTGCTAATGAAATTTTTTACCATGGTGAAGACTAGTAATTAATCATTTTAATTAGTAGCTAGTAACAAATGGCTCTTAAACTTTAAGATCACTAACAACTCCAGCTATGGAACCATTACACTAAGCATTTCATGGTTCACTTTGGTATTAAGGCATTATTGATCATGTTAAAAACTAATAGATATTTTAGTTTTTAAGGTATTAAGATCACTAACACCACACATCATGCCTCTTAAAATATATGCATGCTATATATATGTATATATATATATCCTTTTTACATGTGGGTAGAGATCATTAATATTAGGATCCATAACCATATTCGGATATACTGTTTGAAGAAAATAATTTTTTCTACGAATCTTTCTTACATTGTATCAATTGCCCCAGGGCAATAAGATTGATTGATTTATTCTTCATAAATTAAATATTGCAAAGTTAAAACAAATTAAAACAAAGTAACACAATTTTATTACTTATAAACTAGAGACATGGAAAAACAAAGGTTTTAGCCTTACAAAGAAGGCTTGTTGTGTATGGTGTGAGCCAAATATGTTGTTTAAGGGGTTCTAGATAAAAATTTAATAAAATTTTAAATGATTATATTATAAACATATTAATATTATACATACTTTTTTAATATCTATCATTTCTTATCTTTTTTATCATCAAATTATCCTACTTATCATATCTTATACATCATTAATTGTATTTAAATATTGTTAAGCCATATAATTTTTTTTCATAATAATTTAAACAAACTTATAAATTTAAGGGGATCATGACTCTATTAGTCCCTTCCCTTTGTTCTTTTAAGAAATAAAAAATAAAATAATTTCATAACTTGTAAAAATGTTTCATATATACTTTTTTTTAAATATGTGAAATATTTGGTAAATTATTTTTTAATTTTTTATTTTTTTAATGGTTCATATACTCATTAGGATATAGAACTCTAAGATAAAATCAATAACTTCTCAAGATGGTAATCTTTCTTTTTTCCTTAAAATGGTAATCTTTCTTTTCTTTAATATGCACTTTTTTCTTGCAAATCTCTCTCTTGTGTTAGCTTCTCTTCATTTTTCTTCTCACTGAATCATTGGTTTCCTCTTCTTCTTCATGCATTACTGTTCATCCCATCGTTTGCTTTGTTTTTGTGATTCAACTTTGCGTTTATCTTTTCTTGGTACATTAGTTTTTTTTTTTTACAAGTTTGGATACTTGTACTTGTAAAAATATAAAATTGTAAATTTTTTAATAAGATTAAACTTTTTTTTACCTAGGGTATTTGAGACTATTTTTAACTTTATAGAGGTGTTGGGAGAAATTATAGAGGTGTAGGGAGAAATTCTCGATACCATCCTCTTATTTTGGCATTAGGGCCAACATATTAAGAGGTGAGCCAATATATTTTAAAATCTTTTACATTAAGTAAAGATAAAGAAAATAGTATACAATTTAGAATTTCTATTAATTTTAGTATGGAATCTAATTTTTTAATCATTTTTAATTTTTTACCATAGCAAATAATATGATTTGTATTATTTTTATTGATCATCATTGAGTTGGTTATCTTAGATCAAGAAAATTATTAACACCAAAATGAGAAGAAAAATAAAAGAACAGGAAAATAATATGATTTGTATTATTTTTATTGATCATCATTGAGTCGGTTTGGTTATCTTGGATCAAGAGAATTATTAACATGAAAATGAGAAGAAAAATAAAAGAACAGGACAATAAAAGACTTAATTATATAAATAAAATAAAATAATTAAAGTAAGATTATATAATTACACCTTTTCTTTAATATGTATGTTTTATTATTAATGGGTTTTTTTCAAAATTTTCCCTCGGAAAAATAAATGCACTTTTGTTTATTTTAGAAAGTATTTTTGAAAAGAATAATTATTTTATTTTGGAAAATACCTCTTAGAATAGAAATATTCTTTTGGAAAGTACTTGTCAAAAAATTGCTTGGCAAGTACTTTTTGAAAAATAACATAATTCCAAAAGTATTTTCTAAAAAATAATTTTTATTTTGAAAAATTTTTCTTAGAATAAAAAATTAATCCTTAAAATTTTCCAAAATTATATGCAGTGTTGTTAAAATTGGTTTAGTAGTTGGACAGGATAATCATTAGTTTAGTTGGTTGAACTGATCTACATTAAAAAAATTAAAAATAATATACTTAACATAACTTTATACTTCAGAATTTAAAGTTAATAACACATTATTAAAAATATAAAATATCAATATTCAAAATAAAAATGAAACTAAAATTTAAAAACAAAGTTCATAAACAATAACTTAGTGACGTAATTTCTTAAACAAGTTCGTAAGTTATTAACATTTAAATATTAGAATTTAATTATTCTAAACTAACAATTTTGAATTTGGACTATGATCAGATGCTTCTTCTCTAGATCTAACTCTTTATTCATCAAGTGATACATCATCAAAATGTCATCATTTTTTTTAATCCACTAAAATGATATCATTTCAAAACACACAAAAAAAAAAGAAAGAGAAAAAAATAGTAAATCAATTTGGTTCAATGATTTTTGTTTTTTAACAAATTCGATCTAGTTTGACTGCATGATCAATCTGCTAATCAAATTGAACTATGATTGATCCGATTCCTTTTCATGAATATGGTTATATGTACTTTATCATAGTTCACCTTCTTTCTCCATTATCTAAATCTTTTGAGCATCGAACTTCTACATGCATGCACCACACATTCTGCACAAATTGTTGTGAGGCCGAACTATTCTTCAATGAACTAGATTATGCCTAATTGGCAATCGATCCACATCCAGCTACCAGACCAGTAATTGAATCTTTGTTAGGACCTTTTGCCCAAAGAAGCTTGAAGAAACGATTCTGATGAAGTCGAGTATCTTTCTTCAATGCCTTGTAAGCGGATGTCACTGTATACTGATCTAAGTTGTCCATATCTCATGCCCATCTATCATGAGTGCCCTTTTGCAATTGAGCTTTTTCCAGCTTATGACTTAACACCCTCAACAATTCGATCTCTTATACAAACAATTGATGTCTCCAAGCCCATTGCCATCCATTGTAAATGAGTTGCATGTCTTTCATTGACACATCTTGATTTTGAGCTAAAGTGTATAACCTATGATAATCGACGCAAAATGTCTCTAAACGGGTAGATGTTATTATATGGTGTTTTACATCACTGTGTATGATAAGATGTATAGCAAAACATGGTAGTCTTATAAACGTTACATGTGTAAAGACAACAATAGTAAGTGTATGATGAGTATTTGTGATATTTAGCTTTGGATTGTATGCTATTACTTGGTTACTAATAGGTTGTGTCTTATGGTAAGTGTCTAAATAAGGTGTGAGGTTTTATGGTGTATAATATGACAACATGTTAGTATAATACACAATGAGCGTACAGAAATGATGTTAAACTCCTAAAATAAGCGTTTGTTGCAGACGTATGACCTAATGGTTTATTATCTACACAAGTTTAATTAGTATGCATGGATAGTATTAAAGAGTTTTAAATTGACGTTCAAATGATTTTTATGGTATTAATTGGTAAAGTCAACAAAATTACCATTAATAGGATGTGATTGAATGTTAGTGTAAAACTTTTTGTCCACTACTAATTAATTGCATAATACTTTGTTCGTGTTTGATGTAGTGACACTAATAATGTTAATCATTTGAGCATGATCGCTGTATTTTTTAATGTCTTATACTCGTCTCATATGGTTAGTGTTGTATGGAAATTTTTTACTCTAAATGGTGGTTTGACGATTGTATGCAACCCCAACTTTGTCTACAACGTGTGTGTTATGCAAGTTGTAATTTAGTGTAACAAATATGTTTATTGATGGATGAAGTACATATAAACAGTATGATATTTTAGACATATGAAATGATGATATATTGTGGTGTGACAATGCAATATATGTTAGTGCAGTGGATATCATGGTATTGAGAATACATATGTTATGTTTAGCTTAACAAGCAAGCATTATAGTTGTTGGCTCCTATGGATTGACAAGAGGCCCAATACAGTTTTCAGCTCCAAGTATTAATGAATTAAAAAGTTTATGAAATTATGATGTAATTTATCAGTTAAAATTGTAAAAGAATAATTGTATTAGGAGTCGATGAGGAAATTGCAATGTAAACCAACAACACAAGCAAAATATGGGTTTTGTTTGGAGTTAAACAAAGGGGACATACATGAATGGGGATGAGTTTACTTGTAGCATTTAAGCACACATGACAAGGTTGTGTACGTGTGTTGAACTCTGGCAAACGTACCAAAATCAACTTTAGTATAGTAGTTTTATAAGTAAGAGTGTCGATCCCACGAGCAATGGTTTTAATTAAAATTCAAAGTTATAATGTTCACTAAGTATATATACACAGTAATGGATTTAGTCATGCTATAATGTAGTAAGATAAATTAAAGCACATAATAAGAGTAACAGACTACATGTGATAAAGATAATTTATTGGGAGAAACTGGGATTGAATTTCATGTATCTCCTCGTCTCTATTTTAGATAAATAAATAGATATAGCCTTTGAAACAATTCATATTGATGCAACATACAAAAATCATTTATACTAATCCCTCAAGTATAAAATTCATAAGAAAAATCTCTTAAATATCAATTTCTCAAATATTTAACAGATTAAGCAACATTAAGATGAGATGTTATACAACAATCGATATATTGAAATCTATTCCTAATAATACAACATATCGAGTAATTTCGTTCAGAGCAAATTTTCAGAAATACTTTCCAGTTAATTCCAAAAATCAAATTAAATACCAATATCAAATGAAATACTTTCAAAAATCTATTGATGAGATAGAATCAAGCATTAAAAATACAATGAAATACCAATATCAAATGAAAATGAAATTATCATATATAAATATCGCCAGAATACATCGGAGTTTGAATCAATTACATTCAATCTCAAAAAGAAGATTAGCTACTCATGATAGCCATAACAGAATCAGTTATGGAGAAGAATTGAAGAAAATATCTTCCGCAGCTCTTCGTTCTAGCTTTCAACCTGAGATCCTCTATTTTTCTGCCTGTAAATGTGCGCTCCTCGTCATTTCTCATTATAAGTGATTTCTCGCTTGAGCTAGTTGATTCTCGCTCAAGCGAGAAAAGTGAAGGTTCTCCTTCTTAAGCGAGATATTTATTGTTTGAGCTAGAATGCCCCTGAAACAGCATTTATTTTGGGTCAATTCTTGCTCAAGCGAAAATTATCTCGCTTAAGCGAGAATCTCACTCAAGCTAAAATTATCTCGCTTGAGCGAAATGCCTTGATGAACCTCCCTTCTCTGGATAAATTTCGCTTAAGCAAGAAATCACTAGGTTGAGTGAAAATGTGGCAGATTCTCTTCCTTTTTCATTTCTTCATGATTCTTTCAATCATTTCCTTCTTCCATCTTTGATTACTTAAAAAATTATATAAAAATGGGATCAAATACCTTCATTTATAGCAAGACTCGGAAACAAACATTTGGATTCAATAATTCTTAAATTAGGGACAATTAACACCTAATTAATACAATTAAAATAAAAAAGTGTCAAAATTCTATATGAAAATTTAATAACAGTTGACACTTATCAACTTGATGGCCACTAATGAACACATTAGAAAAAAACATAAAACAGTGGTTTGCTTTCTTTAATGAGCAAGTTTTTGTTAGAGCCTAGTAATCTTCCTGTTGTGATGTTTGATAGCTTCGGAGACAACACAACTAAGTAAATCACGAGTTGCTCCCATCGTTGGAATTTCAATGTCTTCCTATACCCAACAGAAAAAGTTGCAACTGAATTGCCTCTACATGAGGAATAAGAGTTTAGTAACCGATAGCGATATAAAGGGTAAAACAATTTATAAACTTATATTTCAGTTGGGCATCTTTAGAGCATTCTCTCAGGGTTTCTGGTGCTTGTAGAAGTGAGCAAAAGAACCATTTCTCCGCAGCCACACAATTGTTGACCGTGTAAAGGAGATTGAGCAGAAAAGCTTATTGAAGAAGAAGTTTTTCTCCTCACGTGAGTTGTTGTATTGGACAAGACAACCTATTGGCAAAGGGAAAATTAGTTTGCGTCAAAAGCTACAATATGTAGCTGTACAATACAAACTGTAAAAGATTACTATTACATGAGTCAAAAAATAGTATGTAATTAGGAAACTATGACAAAAACCTTTAGGTCTCATATTATAAGATGCCACATGTAATCGAAGATAGTAACATGCAGAGATTGGAGTAGAGTAGCAGATAGTGGTAATAGTTTTAGGATTTTATGCGTAGCTTGTAAGTTACATGAAGATACAATAATGGGTTACAACAAAAACGATACTCAGATGCAAGTTGACAAAAACGTTAAGGTATTTTTATAGGAAGTAACATTAAAGACGGTAACGTAGTATCATTATTTAGAGTAGCATCACCTAATGCAAAGTACCCCTTATTAAAACACATAAAGTGGTTAATACACCACTCAGATAAAGCAATGACCATGGATTCATAATGTATATTACCATCGATTTTCGACCCCCTATGTGAATAAAACAAAAACTACCTACAAACCAATAATGCTTAAAATTTGTAAATACTCGATTTGGTTCTGATTAAACCCATATTGTGACATTGGTTGATGGATGCTATCTTTTTAATTTACAAGAGTTATAGAATATTGGCATGTAATTATTTTTTTAGACGCGTGTAACAACAACTCAATGTAGTTTTCTTCGTCGATTTAGTGTTATGTTCAAATCAAGTAATTGTTCCAAATTTACAATTATGTTTTGCTGGCGCAGATGGATATAGTTCGAATCTCATGTTCGAACGATACAAACTGATTTTAATAAAGGAGTCAGTGCTATGTTCGATTATTATAGTAGATCCTTGAAACAAAGATTTTCTTTATTCATCCTTTTAATTTTTTCACTTATATTTCTAAAATCTCCAAAATACACCTTGTCCTTTTTAAGTTTTATGACACTTACTTTGGAGCCATAATTTATTACACCCGTGGAACAAATCTCTCATAGTATAGAGACAAATTCTTATGTTCATTCAACTAGTTTTGTGTATTTAACCCTTTAAGCCAAAACGTAATTGAAAATTATACATTACAGATTTATATAATGCATATACTTTCCAATTAAGGTTAGTTGGTTTTAAAGCACACAAAATGTTACGGATCAGTTGATCAATAAGAATAATAAACTATTTGTTATACAAATTAGACATTGAAACGTTGGTACTGTGGTTGAGGTCGTATTTGACAACAGTAGGATTATTTTGCTTCAAGATATTTCCCATCAACCTCAACTAATATCTCTTCAACAAATGTTCCGTGTGAATTGATTGGGTGCGAGAAAGACATTGAGATTTTACTTGTGTTGGCATTTCTTTTGTTGGATCTATACTGTCTTGGGCCACTTCACAAAGGGTAAGGGGACACGCACAACCAACTTCTAACAACTTAAAATGGGGAATATTAATGAACACTTTCTCAAATTTAAATTCACACTTATTGGGGTATAAAAAGACTTGTATACCCTTCACTTCATTTTAACCTCTCAAATTTGAAATTTTTTCGCTCTTTGTACATATCTATATGGAGAGTAAAAAGTTTTTTATTTATTAAGTGATATTCTTCATAACTCAAATTTCAAATTTTTTTTACCATTCAAAGATCTCTCTCAGGAGTCAAAGTTTCATTCAAACTAGTAAATACATTAAATATTTTATTTATTTATTGATATTCTTCAATATTACACATTAATGACTAATAAAAATTCAATTATTTTAATGACTATCATAAATGCTTATTATTAAGGATTAAGGAGCCGTAGTAAAATAATGAATATTTTCATTAATCATAAGTATTTATTAAATGTATTTAAGATATAAAATTTGGAATTTTTTTTACTCCCCGTATATATATATCTTAAGAGTAAAAAAAAATTGGAATTTTTTTACTCCAGGTAGAGATCTCTCTGGAGAGTTCAAATGGAAAAAATCGGGAGAGAGTATTTAAGGAGAGAGAATTAGATTTAGGAATAAAATGAAAATTTTAAAAAAATTAAATTGGTAGGTAAAATTTGAAATGTTGTTAGGTGGGGATTCAAATTCCCCTTGTTTATGAAACAACATGTGGTCACTATCTTCCGTGTTTTCTATGACACTTCTTTGCTACATTTGGACCTTTTACACCTCTTTTGTCCAACAATTAGACCTTTTCTATTTACTTTTTTGTTGTTTAGATTTATTTTCAAAAGTTATATTACCGAATATAAAATTCGTAATAAAGACAAAAAGTAATTATAGATAATGAATCTATAATATGATGGAAATAAAAGGAAACCTTAAATCAATAGATACAAGATTATAGTATGTATAGAGAATTAAATATAAAAAGATAGAGGAAAGAGAATTTCTATACCTCAAATATATTGAATTGAAGTTCTTGATCTTCAAGAACAACAACCCTATGAATGATTATTGTAGAGATATGAGTTCAATAAGAACTCATGAGGGTTTTACTACCTACTTTGTAGGGGATTATTTTAGAGAATGTGTATTGTTGTTATTGTAATTTGCTTAATGGGATGACAAATTTATAATCCCCCAGGGTAGGCAAAGACCCCTCAAATGGGCTTTTTTTATGATTGACTCAACCCATCACAGAGTCAATCTTACTATAATCTCATTCAAATAATCATAAAGATATTATAAGATATGATTATCACCAAATCTTAAATTGCCAGATAATGATAAAATATAATTGATTAATATCAATCCACTATTATTTCCAACATTCTCTCACTTGGATGGTATTAATCAATAATACAAAGATAAATCATTAAGCTAGAATGACAATAATGAGAAATTTGAGCTACCAAATAATATCCGATAGGGATATATATCATAAATATTTCTCATAAAGTATATAGAATAATGTAATTCAATAAAATGATACTACATGGTCTCAAACATCCAAAAATGCTAAGAGATATGTTATTAAAATGATATTATTTCACACATATCTCATAAGAAAGTTTTCAGACTCCCACTGATCTAAGACATCAAAACTTAACCAAACCATATGAGTTGTAAAACTCCAAAGTTAAGTATTTGATCAGTGAATAAAAAAATGTTTAATTAATATAATTTTTTTTTACTTGAGTCCGAAAAATTATATAGGTGGGAAAGCATAATTTACATGTATCTAATTATTCATCATAGCCCAATAACATATGTAATTACATATAGGCTACATAAATGCTCTATAATATTTGACATTTAACTAATCTGAGTTTCAAAAAAGAGTGACTATGTAAGAATCCAAAGATAAGTAGGAAATCCATAAATTCCCTACTAAAACCACATAGACACCTAGTTTATATAAAATGATACTCAGATTATTGTGGCCACAAAAAGTCAATTGAGCAAACACTTGCATAATTGGTCCAAACAAAAAAAAATTCATAAGTACTTCAATAGTGCAAAATTGTACTCAATAGAAGTACTATCATAATAAGCACTTTTTTACAAAGTAGAAAATCATACACGATAGGAGTATTGCATCTACAATATACTTATAGAATTTTGACCAAACAAAATGTAAAATTTTGGGTAAAGAAATGCACAATACTTAATTGCATACCAAAAGAATTAATGTGCAATCCCCAAAAAAATGCTCTTAACATCCATTAAAGATGTCTATTAAGATACAATGAATTATGTATCTCAATTAAAATAGGACAAAAATAAATAGTCAAGTCCTATAAAATATGTCATATCATAATTAAATGTGCACAAGAATATATGACAATACAGATAGATAAGTCTCAAGACATGATACAAAATTATATACTTCTAAAATTTTGATCAATTAAAATATGAAATTTGGGTAAAAGAGATGCACAATGCATAATTGTATGCCAAAAGGATTAATGTGCAGTACCCAAAAGAATGACCTTAACATCAGTTAAAGATGTCTACAAAGATACAATTGATTTTATGTATCTCAATAAAAATAGGACAAAAATAAATAGAGAAGCCCTATATAATATGTCATATCATAATTAAATGTGCACAAGATTATATGACAATAAAAAATATATAAGTTTCGAGAGATAATACAAGATTATATATACTCCCACTAATCCTTAATATACTAAAACAAATATTAGGATTATCATTAGGGTACACTAGTATTGAAAGTTTTAGTGATAGTGGGATGATGACTTTATAAGATAATAATAAAAGTGAATTAAAATTCACTATTATTCTACTTAAGGAATTAGAAAGTAGTAGAATAACAAATGATTAATGAGAGAAGTGGTTAAAATAACAAGAATATGAAACCTACAAATTCATCCATAAGAATAAATAATTCTCACAAATGGTTTCATAATTAACCATATATTAATCAATCTTTACAAAAATATTGACCCCTATGAGGATCTTGAAAAAATAATTACATGAGTGAGAAAATAGATCACTTGATAATTTTACGTAGAATATGAGATCATAAGCAAATTCTCAAGTAATGATAAATAAAAATCAAGTGCTACAATAATCAATATTTACACACACTTGAGAATAAAACATGATTACATGCAGCGGAAGAATGAGACATATTCTTGCATATATTAAGGATATAATAATAAATAGTCTCTAACTCTCATCACAATTTATAATGGGCATAGGTTTATTTCTATATCCCAAAATAAAGCCTCTAGCTTTTACAAGAATACCATTAACAATATTATAAAATATGGTATGGAGAAATTAATCTCTTAAAATTTGGGATTCCTATATTGTCCTTACAAGAATTACATACTAATATTGCAAATCAACAGAGAGTTTGTTATACAAGAAAATATTTTACAAGAGATCAATATAAAATCCTTAATATAGATCCCAACAATGTGATCACAAATAATGTGATAAAATAATTTTATCAAGAACATTTGTTTTTGCACATGTATGATTAATTGGACATTTAAAGTAAAAAACCTTATATCACAACAATTTATTTTATAAGATATTAATTAAAATTCTAATATACAAAATCCTTTCACTTGATAAAGAAAAAATAAGTTGACATAACAAAAAAATACCCAGAGGGCTAAATAAAATTCAACTATTTCTTTATCAATATATATATATATAGAAAATATGCACCACAAAAAATGCAACATTTTTTTTTTGTTTTGAAGGAAAAATGTCCAATTAAAAGTTATAAGTCATTATGGAACAAAAAAAAATGAGAGTGTAAATTTTGGTTCCATATAAATATAACTAAACATGATCAAATGAGGGAAATAAATTGAACATTACAAAAATAGGGAAACATTATGTAATTCTAAAAGTTCAGTTAAAAGAGAATCCCTAAAGAAA
This sequence comes from Psophocarpus tetragonolobus, assembly GCA_037954015.1. Taxonomy (NCBI): domain Eukaryota; kingdom Viridiplantae; phylum Streptophyta; class Magnoliopsida; order Fabales; family Fabaceae; genus Psophocarpus; species Psophocarpus tetragonolobus. The sequence continues at coordinate 37,281,087 of CM075695.1, forward strand.
TTACAATGTACTATAACTTATATCAATAAAATCCTAATACCGATAGGGTATAAAAAAATCATTAACATAAGCCAAGAAAAGTACATTGTAGAACACCAAATTACATTAATAACGATACACCGATAGAGTATAGTTATCATCAATGCAATAAAAAAAATAATTATATCACAAAATTCACATAAATGCATCCAAAATAGTGAAATTATAATTATGTAAATGAAAAAAGAAATTATGCATATTGTCCAATAAATTTGCATAATTTTAATCATATATATTATATGACCAACATATAAAATTCACATTATCATACCCATGATAGACAAGTAATAATAGTGCAAATTAATAAAGAAAATTATGCTCATAAGAAAAGGACAATTAATATTGTGCATAATTAATAAAATAACCTAAAATCAATTTATAAATGATAATTCAATATTAAAGAGAGTACAGTATAATTAGAGAATACAAATACTGTAAAGAATTATCACAATAAAAATAGGTCAAAAATTCAAGATTATAATAGTAAAAAAAAATTAATTTAATCTTGAATTAATCAAAATTTTTTTTATACTAAAAAATACCAATAATATAAAAATATTAAATAAATATGGTATTTGTGAAAAAATAAGAATATAAAAAATTAGCAACCACATTCAATGCTTTTGAAAATGAATTTAACACACAAATCATCATACATGATCGTATCAAAACGACAAAGTTCTCCCTTGACCAAATCACAAAAATATGGGTATAAAAATGAGTCCATGCAACCCCATTAACACTTTCCAAAGTAAAGTTATCACAAATATATTATGTTGCCCACACAAATGACTCATATTGGTCAAACATAAAAAAAAGGAAAACTATTAAGTAATTTTGAAAACAATTTACCCCGTAATTATTTAAAAAAAAACTAAGTTTTAAAGGGGTAGCGCTTAAAAAGAAGTTCCAATATATAATTTACCCATGTAAGAGTAAGGGAATTAAACTTTAACATGTTATTTTAACAATAACAAGTAGCGTAAACCTTTTTGTTTTTATTGTGAAAAAGATAATAATGAACTATACACAAAAAATCTTCAATTCAAATTTAATTTTCTAATAAAAAGCAACCATGATTCTCTAATAGAAAACAACCATAATATGTATCTAATTTGGCTCTGATACCAATTGATGGAAATAAAAGGAAACCTTAAATCAATAGATACAAGATTATAGTATGTATAGAGAATTAAATATAAAAAGATAAAGGAAAGAGAATCTGTGTACCTCATATATATTGAATTGAAGTTCTTGATTTTCAAGAATAAAAAAACCCTAGGAATGATTATTGTAGAGATATGAGTTCAATAAGAACTCTTGAGGGTTTTACTACCTACTTTCTAGGGGATTATTCTAGAGAATGTGTATTGTTGTTGTTGTTATTTGCTTAATGGGATGATAAATTTATAATCCCCCAGGGTAGGCAGAGACCCCTCAAATGGGCTTTTTTTATGATTGACTCAACCCATCACAGAGTCAATCTTACTATAATCCCATTCAAATAATCATAAAGATATTATAAGATATGATTATCATCAAATCTTAAATTGCCAGATAATGATAAAATATAATTGATTAATATCAATCCACTATTATTTCCAACATTCTCTCACTTGGATGGTATTAATCAATAATACAAAGATATCTTATCCAAAATTTGAAGTGCAACAAATATTATGTTATCCAATACTATGATTTAACATGAATTAAATAACGTAAGCAATGATGGTGATGATTGTAATTACAACAGTGATAATAGTGGTGATAACAAAGATGATATGAGTATGAGCTACAACATTAATAACTGCAAGAGTAATGAAAACTATGATATGGTAGTGATAATGGTGGCAGTGATAATGATAATGGTCATACCAATAATAATAATGATGACAACAATAGTTGTAGTAGCAATTACAACAATAATTATTATAGTTGATTCTGTTATCGTTGATATCCATAAAGGATTTTTTGTAAAAAAAAAATATTGATAAAGGTTTTGCTTGAAAATATTCTCAAGGCAACTTTTACACTAAATGATAAAATTAGTAATAAAAAACCTAAATGGATAATTGATTGCATGATAAAGCGAACTTGTAAAAGTGACATTGTCATATGGTTAAGTGAAAGCATTTTGCCTTAAAATAAGGTGTGGACATCAAGGTTTTTAAAACTAAATCAATCATTACATTGAACTATTGAAAACATGAGTTTAGGGTTTAGAAGTTCAATAGGAACTAAACCATATTTAATAAACTATTATTTTTTATTTTTTTTACTAATATAATAGTATAATACACAAATAAAATACATCTTATTAAGTCTAAGTGTTGTTGGCTTTATAGCAACTTTGACTCATTTTTAAACAACTCAGCTTGTAAAATCATATTAAAATAATAATTTTTATGTTAAACAAGTCATCTCAAACAATTCTCATTAAATATGCTCTTAGTATAGTTTTTTGGGTAAGATATGTTTTAGGTCCCTAAAAAATAATTGAAATATTAAATATGTTATCTGAAACTTTTCATATTTATTTGGTCATCTAATTTTAAAATACATTATTTTTTATTTTTTGAGTATCTAAAGCAGATAAAAGTTAAGTTGAAATAGTGGAATAACGAAGTGTTTGGTGACATCGACAGGCGAATTGAAGAGGTAAGGTAAGCATTGAATGAGCTAGATATGAGGGAAGAGAATAGAGGTTTAGAGGAGTCAAAGAAGAATAGGAAGAACTCTCATGTAGGGAATATGCATAAATGAATAGGTCTGAAGTGCTCTCTCTTAAGACAAAAATATTATGTTCAATGGCTGAGAGAAGAGAATGTAAACTCTAAGTACTTTCATCGAGCTATGGTGAGAAGGAGAAAGCAAAATGAAATTCAAAGTATGAATTTTAAGGGGGGGAGGTGGTGGAGGTGTACATGTTAAAACAAAAATGAATGAGCACTTTCAAATTCATTATGAGGAGAGGCAGTGGTCAAATCCAAAATGGAGTACCTCTTTTTTCAAAAGTTAAGGGATGCGACAAGAGAAGCTCTAGAAAGACCTTTATCAGAATTGGAGATCAAGGAGGCAATCTTTGAGTATGACAGCAACAAAAGTCTGGGACCCAATGATATTAATTTATGTTCTTAAAGGAATTTTGGCAGTTGTTGAAAAATCATTTCTTGGCATTTCTTATTAATTTCATTGTTATAAGCTCGCAAAAGGAACTAACAACTCTTTTATCGCATTAATACCAAAAAATAGTAATCGTATTCATCTAGGCCATTATCGTATTGTTTCCTTTGTTAGGTGTTTGTATAAGGTACTAGCGAAAGTGTTGGCTAGGAGGCTAGAAAGGGTTATAAGTTCAATTATCTCTGAAACTCAGTCAACATTTGTGGAAGGTAGACAAATTCTGGATGGTATATTGATAGCTAATGAGGTAGTGGATGATGTCAGACAATTGGGCAAGAAGTTAGTTTGCTTCAAGGTTGACTTCGAGAAAGCGTGCGACTCTGTGAATTGGCTATTTTTATGGGATGTAATGGAGAGGATAGGGCTTGGTGGGAGATGGATAAGGTGGATGAAAGAATGTGTAAGTTCAGGAAAATGGTCTGTGTTGCTAAATGGCTGCCCTACAGAGAAATTTGGTATGGAAAGAGTACTTAGGCAAGGTGATCCCTTATCACCTTTTTTGTTCCTCATAACAGTAGAGGGCCTCTCTGAAATGATAAAGGTAGTAGTGGGGTTAGGTATCTAGAAGGGCTATGGTATAGGAAAACATAATTTTTGTGTATCCCAATTGCAATTTGTAGATGACACTTTGCTTTTATCTTAAAGGGATGGAGAGTCTATTAGGGCAATTAAAGTAGTGTTATAGATTTTTTAGCTAATTTCGGGTTGGATTTCACAAGAGTAATATATATGGTGTACATGTGGATGAGCAATGGTTGAGTCAAGTAGTTGATTTGCTGAATTATAGGGTAAACACCATGCCTTTCAAGTACCTAGGGCTGATAAAAAAAATCTTGCCACGTGGAAACCAATTGTTGATGTTGTCAATAAACGATTGTCCTGAGGGGGTATAAGTATATTTTGATGGTCGAAAGGTTGGTCCTTATTAAGTTAGTTTTTTCTGTGTTGTCGACCTATTTTGTGTCCTTTTTCAAGGCGCTAAAAGGTATTATCTCTCTGCTTAAAATTATTTTAAAAAATTTCCTATGGGTGGGAAAGATGGTCATGATACTATTAATTGGGTGGCCTAAGGTAGAGTATGTAGGGGAAAGGAGGAGCGAGGTTTTGGGGTGAGAGATGTTTTCAAGTTCAATATGGCTTTACTAGGAAAATGGAAGTGACAAATTAAGATGGAGGCTAACACTCTGTGTGCTACTATTCTTCGATTCAAATATGAGAATTTATATAGTGTACGAGGATCAAGATCATCAATGCTCTCAATGGTGGAATGATTTAAATTCTATTGAGAATCAAGGTCGGGATCAACAAAGGTAATGGTCCATAAATGTTAGAAAGAGTATGGGGGATAGAAGTAAGACAAAGTTTTGGATAGACAAATGGTTAGGGGCTCAATCGTTGAGTGTTGAGTTTAGTTGGTTGTTTGGCTTAACAATAGACACTATTGCTTCAGTGAAGTCAGTGAGGGCTAAGGGCTCAAGATAGAGATGGCAATGTAGGAGAAAATTATTTGTGTGCGAGGAGGAGATGTCAGTGGAATTGAACCATGGGTTGGAGTCTGTAGAGCTGAGTGTAGGAAAGAATGATACTTGGGTATGGGAAGGGGATGTGTCACAAACATACTAAGTCAAATTTGCCTATAGACTCCTGAAGGAAATGTTAAGTCACCCAAAGGATGTATTTTACAACAACTTATGGGTATAAGAATCTCGCCTAAGGGTCAATGTTTAGCTTGGAAGGCAAAAACAGATAAGTTGATGACAAATAGTTATAGGCATATGAAAGTGTTTTTAATAAAAAAATGTTTTTATAATTGTACTAAATATAAAAATTATATATTTTTTTTAAAAATCACTTATAAATAAATTACTTATTTTAAGTCATAAAAAATTATAAAGTTGATATAATAGAAAAAGCATGGTGAAAAAAGACGAAAAAAGAATCAGATAATGTGTTTGAAATTTTTATTAACAAAAAGCACATACTAATAACCGATGTTTATATAAAAAAATGTTTTAAATCACATAAAAAAGTGTTTGATTACGGTTGTATTTTGTAAAAATTTAACAAATTAGAATTACTAATTTAAAAGCGACTAGCGTATAAAAATAATTATTTTAACAAATAAAAGTTTGTGGTAGAATTTCAATTTTCAACGCTTGGAAAATTTAAATGAAAAAAGTTAAAAATTGGGATACTCTCCATCAGAAAACCAACCTCATCCAAAAGGAGAGCATGCAAAAGACAACAGGGTACCTTTAAAAATTCCTATGAACAAGCACATTCCTGCCACGTCATCAATCCAAGTGACCTTCTCCACAATGGCGCTTGAACCGTTGGATTAACTTCTCATGGGTGATTCTAGCCGTCCATATTCTCGTAAAGATGAACAAGGCAGAGTTGTAAAAGAGGTATATATTTTTTTCTTTATTTTTTTAAAAATTATATCTCTTTCCAATTTTTAATTTATTTATCTTCCTTTAAATTCATTCCTCAGATCTTAGCCAGAGTCATCCATATCCTACCCTTCACTTTCCTGAAAAAATTTGAACCTTCCCGTTACAGTTTGTGTGTTTTGGGTGGGTACTGAGCAAGTGTAGGAGCTTCTTCGCTACCTGCAACTTCAATGGCCACGGAAGAGGTTAACATGCCTCAATCACTTCCTCCATACCCAGAGGTAATTCACATCAAAAGTCAGATTTCCTATTTGATTTTCTCATAAAAAAAATAAATCTTGGAACAATTTTCCTAGTAAAGTTGGTAGATTTCAGGCTGATGTAATTGATCTATGTATTTTCACTGATTTGGGTTTCTTCTTTTGTTGGCCCTAGCAAATTTTGAAACAAAAGAGAGATAAATTAGGGTATTTTTGGCAATTGAAGGAAAAATTGAAAAAGGTTCCTCCTTTTAGGTCTGTAATGAGTTGTACCGAGTGTGGTGTTTCCTTGCACATGGATGAGCATGTACAGCGGAGGATGATAGTGAAAAGAGTGCATTTTTTGTGACAGTGATATTGTTATGGTTGTTGCAGATGATAGTGCAAGCAGTGGAAGCTCTGAATGAAGCAAATGGATCAAACAAGTCAGCGATATCAAAGTATATAGAAACCACATACGGTGAGTTGCCAGAAGCAAATGTTTTGGGTCATCATCTGAACAAGATGAAAGAGAGTGGAGAGCTAGTGTTAAATAAGAACAACTACATGAAACCTGACCCAAATCCCCAACCAAAGAGGGGACGTGGAAGGCCACCAAAGCCAAAGGTACCTTTGCCACCAGGCACTGTTGTGTCCCCTCCAAGGCCAAGGGGTCGTCCCCCAAAAGACCCTAATGCCCCTCCAAAGTCCCCTAAAGCCCCTGGAAGTGGAAGGCCCAGGGGTAGGCCAAAGAAGATCCCTCGATCACCCGCTGCCGTGGCACCTTCTGTCGCCGTCACCACTGGTAGGCCTAGAGGCAGACCTCCTAAGGTCAAGCCTCAGTTGACAGAAGTCAGTGTTGGATTATAGAATGTTGTCTTTCTTTGCTATCAAATGTTTTAGTCAAATGCTATGTAGAACTCTTCTCATGTGGTCCTAGACATTGTATTGATGTAATTTTTTCTTTGTAAAATTATCTAGTGGTATCTAGCTTATTATCAGCCTTTCTTGGGTTTTTTCTTTCTAATTCTAATTACCAAAGAGAACAGTAACTTGAGACCCAATGTCTTCTGTCTTCTCCAATTCTATCTTTTAACTTAACTTGAAACTTAGGATCGACATGTTCAATCTCATTAGTCCTCACATCCATAACTTTGGATTACTAAAATAAATTGAAAATTTTGTATTTACTTTGGAAAGTTTTATATTATCATTTTTTAATCTTGATTTTTTATCTAAGATATTAATTAATATTTACTAAAATTAATTAATCTTTTTTTTATATTAAATTTCACATAATAATTGAATTATGTATATGTAATTTTAATATTTTTAAAATTAATTAATCATATTATAGATATTAAAATTTATAATAATTTAATATTATAATTTATAACAAATAAGATACAACATCAACATATTTTAATACATAACAAATTTGACTTATTGGTTAGGGTCAAAGCCTACAAGCTTTGTGGACCCTGACCGTTAGTTGTTTTTTTTTTCTGGGTTTGAAAAGTGTGCAAACTCCTATTATCCATATATATACTCTTTTCTATTATAAATCTGTAGTGTCGAAGTAAAAAAGGTTATTCAAAATTTTAGAATGAAATAATGTGGGGTAGTTTTTATGTTACAAAATTGTATACTAAATTTTATTTTTAACTTATAATTATAATAAAAATATTCTAATATAAATTACATCGTCTCAACGTCAATCTAACTAAAAATTAATTTTGTAAAATTAATTATATTCAAATTAAATTTTAGACTCAAATTAATTTTAAATATTTTTAACAAAAAAATTAAACATATCAAAATTTGCTATAAATCAATTATCTAATGTCAACTATCCCTGCACTTGTGGTAGCATGAATAATTGATTACCTTTTAAATGATAATGAAGAAATATAATATTTGGTTAAAGAGACAATGAGAAAATATAATATTAGATGTATATATAGTAATAAGGGCTAAGTAATAAATATGGTTAATTCTATTCTGGATATAAAGTAAATTGTCATTGTTTCTTTTGGGTAATTGATTACCTGTAACAAGAATATGTAAATGTTGTAGCAGAAATAATTGATTGTCCTTTAAATAGTAATAAGGAAAAATAATATTTCTTTAAAAAGATAATAAAAAAAGATAATATTTAGATTTATATATGGTAATAAAGGCTAAGTAATAAATATGGTAAGTTTTGTTTTGGATATTATTAGTCACACTTAAGGTGACTCTTTCATGATCTTAAGTAGGGATGACAAATAAACACAACTAGTGGGTAATCCCTGAACCACCCGAAGTTGATGGGAAATGTCCTGTTTCATCAGTACGGGTATGAGTATGGGAAATATCGGATTTGTTAAGTCGATGATGGGGATATACATATCCATCCCGTCTCTGTACCCGCCTCACCCCATTTTTATTTTAATGACTAAAATATTTCTATCTTACAAACAAACAGTTTGACATTTAATTAACAAATTACAAACTTTGTATTTATTAGATAACTTTTGAATAATATCATTTTATTCAAACAAATTATTTTCTACTAAAATATTATAATTTTTTTTGCGGGTATAGAATTGGTTTGGGTATACCCAATGCCCAACAGGAATGAGGATGTGGACGTAAATCTCATACCCACCAGGTATGAGTACGGGGATTGGATGAATTTCATAAGAGAGGATGAAAATGTCATATCCGTCCCCGCTCTGCCCCATTGTCATGCCTAATCTCAATAATAAGTTTGGGCTTTGCATGGGACACATCCAACCTTATGGAGTTGTGCGAGCTAGGGGAGTACCGAGTTAGTTTGTGTGTAATGGTTTGTTGTCTGTCATTTGCTAGCGAGTTGTTGTGCAATCATTATAGGAGGTTTTGTCGTTGTACGTGTCTCACATTGAGCTCTTTTGATGGTGATGCTTGGTTTCGTGGTTCTGGGCATTTTGGGTTGAGCTATTCCATTGGTAGTGTTTGTCTTCATTGTTTCCCTCTTTGCATAGTTGATTTTAGAGATCGTGCAGTTGAACTTTCATAGCGAATCGGATGTGTCACTCTTGATTTGTACCATATATTGTCAGGGGCATAGGAATTTTTACGTCTCCACAGACGACACCAAATGTTCTTACCAGAGTTTAGCAAAACTTGTACTTTCTCGAGTGTTGGACTCTGGGGCTCCAAAGCGAAAAGCGGATACATGCAAAAGGGACCCTAATGCACCCAAGTAAGTTTGCGATTAAAGTGAGAGAGTGAATTGATTGAATATTGTACCTAGAGATGAGACTTAACTATATTTTTATACTTGTTTTTCTAAGAAGATGGTCGTAATGCTAAGATAGACGTTGGGTGGTAAGATGTAATGCTAAGGTGCGTTTTTAAAATTGCGGTTTTGACATGAGTTTGAAATAGAGGTACAAGTATGATTAAAATAATTTAAGAATTATAGTTCATTATTGCATGAAAACGAGTAAATTTGATGAATTTAACTGTGTATAAAATTTAGTATTTTGGTTTATATTAACTCAAACTTAGTGTTTTTAGTAATACATAAAAACCTCTTTAATTCCAAAATCAACAACATAGGTTAACATAATAATGCATGTATTTAGTAAAAATATTTTTTTTTTATTTTAATTACGTTCTCTATCCATATTATTTTTCATTATAGGTTATCACATATAAAAGTAAAATATTTAAACCTATGATACAGATGGACAAATAGTATGATAACAAGTACCATATTGATGTTTTTGTAACTCACATTCGTGTATTAGTAGATAAAGATAATTTATAGAATGCGACAGTACTGAACAAAATTGGACCAGCAAGTGAATCTAGCTAGCACTCAACCTGGAGGGGTTAAACATGAAATTGAGTTTAACGTCCAAAATTCTAGACACAAAGCAATCTCTCAAAGGCTCACCGTAAACAATCATCATAACGATAAAAAAAATACAACCTTATATTGAAATCCCATTTGAAACTGCCCTATTACAACACAAATTAGAATTCCAAATTGCTGACTCAACAAAAGTCACCACAACAGAAAGAAAATTTACATCCACTAAGGCAGAGAATTCCCCCCATCAAGGAAACAACAACTTCACAGCATACTGAAGAGGTCTAATCAACAGAAACATAGGAGCATAGATTGTATTGTCCGAGGTTCTCTAAAGTTTGATGTATACATATAGGCATAAAGTCAGATTTATTACATCATGATTCATCAACTTACAGTTTTTATTTTCTGTCTCTAAGGTCAGGGGTACATGACACATTCCCCTATTTTAAATACTCAAGAGCATGGTGCACAACAGAATAAATAACCACATTGAAGTTTGAAACAACAACCATTTTTTCACATCATGAACTTATAAGTTAGAACTTGAGAACATGACAGAAGAAACTAAACCCACATCATCTCAAGTGACTGTTGTTTTTGATAATTAGAAAGGAAAACCCAACAACAAAGCCTCGTAGCAAGTTAGCTACGACTAGATAATTTTACAAAGAAAAAATTACATCAACAGTGTCTAAGACCACACCGCACCACTTCTACAGAGTAGATTACTACATTTGACACCCAAAGAGGAGATCATTCTATGATTCAACAGTGACTTCTGTCAACTGAGGCTTGACTTTGGGAGGTCTGCCTCTGGGCCTGGCACTAGTGACGGCAGCCGAAGGTGACACCACCACCGGTGATGGAGCAATTTTCTTTGGCCTTCCACTTCCAGGGGTTTTAGGGGACTTTGGAGGGGCATTAGGGTCTTTTGGAGGGCGACCCCTTGACCTTGGAGTCGGAGGGGACACAGCAGTGCCTGGTGGCAAAGGAACCTTTGGCTTTGGTGGTGGGGGATTTGGGCCAGGCTTGATGTAGTTGTTCTTATTGAACACTAGCTCTCCACTCTCTTTCATCTTGTTCAGGTTATTTCCCAAAACAGTTGACTCTAGTAACTCACCGTAGGTGGATTCTATGTACCCTGATATTGCTGACTTGTTCGATCCACTTGGTTCATTTGGGCTTCAAGTGCCTCCATAATCATCTAAAACACCAACAAAGGCACCACGCAGGGTTAACAATTTACAAGTGTCACAAAAACCGAAGTCGTTTTCACTAACAGAGCTTTGGAGTTGTCAAAATTATACTTCATTTTCACCACTTTGTCAGAAAACCAAACTATTAAGTTGAATTGAGGGTAAAACTCGTTAGAGAGCCCAAAAAATTAATATTTTTTTCACCAAAAGTGTTAAAAAATTAAACTCTGTACAAAATGAGAAACCCTAATCTGTGAAAATGTACAGATCAATTAGATCAGGGTTTAAATCTACCAATTTACTAGGAAAATTTTTCAGAGATTTAATTTTAGACAAAAAAAAAAGAATATGATTTCTTACATGAATTATCTCACAGTGTGTTTGGATGAAGAATTTTAAAAGTAATTCATTTAGGGTTTAGGGTAATTTCAAATGTTTTATAATGAAATACCTTGCTTGATGAGGAATTTTAAAAGAATTTGAATTTTAGGAATTTTAGAAAGCATTTTAATAAGTTAAAATGGTAGAATTCCAAATTCTTTAAAAAAATAAGAATTTAAAATTCTTTGAACCTAATTTTTTTTTACTAAAATCAACTGAAGGTTATTTTTTACTTGATATCGGTTAGGGATGACAATATAGGGTGAGTCAAGAGGGCTAACTTACCAACTGACCCTGATGTGTATTCAGTCGCTTACCCGTTTTGGTTTGTCTTGTCTAACTCGTCTATTTAGCTAGCCAAAGGCGGGGTGGGCTAGCACGCCAACCCACAAATATTATATTTTATATTTTAAAAATTATAATATTTATATAAATTAATAAAATAATTATAATAATTAAAATATAAAATAAATTACTAAGTAGAATTTATAAAATGGATATGCTAAGAAAATAAAATAAATTTTGTCATAAATTTATTTGTTATTTATTTATCTAAAAGCATAATATTGTAAAAAAATAAAACCAATTATGTAAGGTTTACTTTTTTTATTTTTCTATTTATTTATTATAAAAGCATTACTTTTTATAGAAAGAAAAAATTTATTTTAAATAAAATTTTATATTATTTTTTAAAAAGAACAATTTTTTTTTTCAAAATATTATTTAGTAAAATAAATTTCTGTTTTTAGTAGGAATTAAAATATTTTGTCTAAACAAAAAAATTAAAATTCAATAATTTGAATTACCATATTTAAACAAAACATTTGAAAAATAAAGTCATATAAATAAAAAAAATTTAAATTTAATATATTTTAAATTTTTTGCATTTGTAAAATTCTCATTCTAAATATAATTTCAGGGTATAAAGGAAGTGATTGAGGCACCTCTTCATGGCTAATGAAGATGAAGTTGCAGGTAGCTACGAAGTTCTTATGCTTGCACAGTATCCACACAAAAAAAAAGAAGATAGCTTCAATAGAGGAAGGTTCAATTTTTTCTAAGAAAAGTGAGGCTGATTGATCCAAGTGGGGTTGTTTTTTAAAAAAATTACCGGTATGGGTCTGTTTTGAAACATATTACCAGCGTGGGTCTATTTTGTTGGTTGACTCGGTCAAACCACAACTACGAATTGCGGTTTCATTGCCACGTCAGCAACGTCATTACGTGGAAGTCAGCGTGGAAAAACGCCCCAGTAAAACCGCAAGTTGGAATTGCGGTTTGACTGGTCTTTGACCAGCACCGTGTTGTTATCCAATGGGTAAAAAGAAACAGAAAACGATGCACGTAAAACCGCAAGTCAGACTTGCGGTTTGACTGGGGTTTAACCGGCCCCCCCTTTACCCAACGGTTGCAGACGAACGGGTGCGGATATTGAGGAAGAGGCGCGGTTTTTTACGCAGATAAAACCGCAGATGCGACTTGCGATTTGAATTAAATAATATTTTTCGTTGTAAAACCGCAAGTCAGACTTGCGGTTTTATGGGGGTTTAACCGGCCCCCCCTTATCCAACGGTTGCAGACGAACGGGCACGGTTTTTGACGCATTAAAACCGCAAGTGCGAACTGCGGTTTTAATTAAAAAATATTTTCCACATAAACCGTAGATTCGAGTTGCGGTTTATGTGGAGTTCGCCTCTTATAAATCACCCCCCCAACCCGATAGAACCGCACACCTTTCCGCCGCAGATAATCGCAGACGTAGTTGGAAACTACATAGGGATAATCGAAGAAAGCTTTTGTTTTGTGGAAATTATTTAGAAATATTGAGGTTAGTTTTCGTATATAATATTTGTTTGTTATTTATTAATTTTGTATTTTGATATATATTATTTTGGGTATTATATTAACATAATGTTTTGTATTAAATTGTAGCAATTATCATGGCATCATCTTCTTCTCGCCCTTCTGTTGATTGTGTTCATTCTGGACCTGTGGAGAATGACGTGTTGTACATGCAAAATCAACACGTTTCTCAACATATATGGAATGGAGAGGACGACAGAAACTCTTAATCAGACAGTTCCCACGTATAATGGAGAAAAGTCAATTCCTCCTCAAATTGTACGATATTTGCGACAAACGGGATTTTACACGGTCGCACAGATGAGTTTTCTTCGTATTAATGCAGGTTTAATTAATGCATTTGTTGAGCAGTGGAGGCCGGAAACTCATACTTTCCACATGAGATGTGGAGAATGCACTATCTCCCTTCAAGATGTTGCAATTTTGTTGGGTTTACGAGTAATTGGCATTCCTGTCATAGTTTCAACCAATGTTAATTGGGTTGAACTATGTCAACAACTGCTTGACGTTTCACCAAATAACGATGAAATTGATGGTAGCTCTATTCAAGTTAGTTGGCTAACTCATCATTTTGGTGATATCGCAAATTTTGAAAATAATGAAGAAAATTTACAGAGGTTTACTAGGGCATATATTTTACGCCTCATTGGTGGTGCCCTGTTTGTAGATAAATCTAGTAGTAAAGTATCTTTAAGGTATTTGTTATTGTTGCGAGATTTTGCTGAGTGCAGTGCATATGCATGGGGTGCTGCTGTACTTGGTTTTTTGTATAGAGAACTATGTGTCGCAACAAACTACAAAATAAAATCCATGGGTGGTTTATGCCTATTAATACAGATATGGGCATGGGAAAGATTCCCAAAAGTTGCACCCACTGTATTACCCCCATACAAACCAAACAAACCCGTTAGATCAAGGTAATTTTTTTATTGAGTATAATGTTAGTTATATTTGAAAATATTATTTGGCAGTTAGTTATATAAAATTTAATATTATTCATATAATTTTCGTAGGTGGCTACGACGGGGAAACCGACACATTGGGGCCACCGATGATTTAAAACATCATCGTCGTTTGCTGGATACAATGAAGCAAAATGATGTAAGAAAATGTATGTTATTGTTTTTTAATTTTGTGTACGTACTAACTAGTTGTTATTTTATATAGGTCATTTGGATGCCATATCCAAACGAAGTTGTGGCACAGTTACCCCCGATATGCTTAGAAGGGGTTAACGCGTGGAAATGTGTTGTGCCATTGCTTTGTTTTAATATTTGTGAATGGCATCAACCAGATAGAGTAATGCGGTAGTTTGGCATGCGCCAGCCCATACCCCGTCCTCCTTTGCAGCCAAAAAAATTACATGGGTTGACTATGCGAGGAAAAGGTTCTGAAAATTGGCTTATGTTGTTGCAATCAGCCATTGCAATATGGAACAACATAGACCAATTTAGGGTCGAAGAAACTGGAACTCAGGTTGGAGAGCTGACATTCAACTCTGAGTACATGGTTTGGTATTGTGCCAAAACCAAAATGTTTATCGACCCAAGAAATGCAAGAGCATCGTTGTTGGTAAAATTTGTCATAGTTATCCAATTTGTTTTTTATTTTTTGCAATAAAATTTTTATGGTTTTAATGTTTTCCATTCTGTTTTTATTGTAGGGTGAAGTTGGAGAGACATTATCGTATATGGTGTCGCCAGAGGGAAGAAACAAGTGGTCAGTGGACGATTTAGTCCCATATGTTGATAAAATAATGGTCTTGTTGGAAGATGAAGATCGAATCACACGAGCGGCAGTGCCAACACCCGAAAGTATGCCTGAGGTGGATGTTCCAGATTTTCACGTTAAAGAGTCATATCGTGAAAGTCGTGGTCTAACTAGACGGAGGGACATCGTTCAGGCAGAAGTTTACCCTGTTCTTAATTTGCCTGAACGTCAAGAAGACATATATTATACACCGACACAACTAACTGGAAATATGCCTACTACTTATTATTATCCGTCTCAGACAGACGTAGGATCATCTTACCAAGGTCGTATACCGTACGGTGGTGGCATGCCCCAAGGCCATATTTTTCAACAAATATTTGGATCACTTCGTACACCGGAGATGCCAGGACAGCAACAACCCGCAACGACAGCAGCTATCACCGAACCGCAATTCGATATACCTTGGGATTCTCCCTATGCTGCCGCAAGTCTAGGATTAGGTGGACAATTTGATCCAAACTCATGCCAAAATGTAAACGATGATGATGATGCTCAATGAAATATTTTTTTATTTTGACTTCAGTTTTTTATATTCTTTTTTAAAGTTATTATTGTAATGTTTACAAAAATAAATGGTAACAAATTATAAAATATGACAACGTTGCAAAAGTCCGAAATAGATAATAATAAATTATAACATATAACAACGTTGAAAAACAGAATAACATTTAAGGTAATTACATATCACCATCGGTTGGTTGAGAGCATCCTACATCAGCATGCAAAGGGCAACTTCTTCGATTATGACCCTCTTGTCCACATCGGCGACATTTATTTTTTTTCTGTGTTTGTGACTCAGTAAAATCCATTTCATTTCTTATCCTCGTTGACTTTGGACGTCCTTTTCCTCGAACAGCAGAATGGTTTGGGATAAGAGTCCAACTTTCTTCATTTTGAGGGATCAAGTCGTCATTCCCAAGAGGAAACCATTGACCAGAGTATGCACGCATGATGAAGTCATTCGTGTATACTTCATCAACAAATTGATAATAGTCTAAACTAATTGCACCACACACAGCAATTACATGTGAACAAGGGTAATGGAAAGCTTGGAATCGCCCACATTGGCAGTATTTGTCGTTCAAGTTAACTACCCATTTTTGTCCTCCACGTTGAGTCAGTGGATTAAAGGCGTCTTCGACTTCGAATCTAGTAGTTTCGATATTGTACTGACGGATTATATGAGAACAAGCGTCTTGTTGGTTTTTACGCAATGCTTGCATCAATTTATCGCACTAGACCTTTCCAGCTTCCAATTGGGACCTACCATGGGATCCTCTTTCGACAAAATATGCAACACATTTACTATATGTTGACCTTACCAAAGCACTGATGGGAATATTCCTACAATCCTTGAACATTTTGTTAACGCACTCAGACAAATTAGTTGTCATGTGTCCATACCTGTAACCTTTTGTATCGTATGCCATACTCCATTTTTGCTTCGATATGTCATTTATCCAACTACCTACTTCAGTGCTTTGCTGACAAAATTTTTCAAAGTTTCTGTCAAATATATGCATGCATGGAGTGTAAGCTGCAAAACAACACAATACAATGGCTCGTTTATAATAATAAAAAATACAGTTGGAAAAAAATGTCATGTGGATAAAAAGAAGTCATACCTAATTTTATCAACATTTTTTTCTGTGCCATATTTTTAAATCTGGTGTTGAAATTACTTGCAATATAGCGTATGCAATACTTATGATAAGCATATGGTGGTTGCCATCCTAATGCCTCATTTTGCACAGCAGACTTAATCCCAGCATGCCGATCAGAAATTAGACAGATTCCTTGTTTTTGTGTCACATGCAGTCGTATGTGGGATAGGAACCAAGACCACGAGGACGAGTTTTCACTTTCAACCACAGCAAAAGCTAAAGGTAATACATTGTTATTTCCATCTTGTGTGGTTGCGATTAACAACGTTCCACGATACTTTCCATATAAATGTGTTCCATAAACCTGTATCAACGGCTTACAGTAGTTAAAGGCATCAGCACACTGCTTAAATGTCCAAAACACTCTTTCAAACTGTTGGTATTGACGGTAACCTCGATTGCCAACAACAAGATCATCATGACATATTTGATAGAAAAAACCTGGCGATTTACTTTCAATGAATTTCAAAAATGTTGGAAGAGTCGCGAATGATTCATCCCAGTCCCCATAAACACGCACAATTGCTTTTTGTTTTGCTTTCCATGCTTTCCTGTATGATATCATGTATCCATATTGACTACAAATTCTCTCCAGAATCAAATTAATTCTTAAAGATGGATCTGAACCAACCATTCCTAAAAAAATTAAAAAGTTAACAACAAATGATAATAAATTAATTTAAATATTACGTTACATATGGACAAGTAACCAAACCTGATATCAAGTTACTAATGAAAGTTGAGTTTAATTTTTTGTGGTCTTGTGTCACTGCCGGATTCAGACATTGATGATCTCCACCCCATTGAGTAACCGTCCAATTGACTATTTTCCGAGACAAAATTGCCCTCATATAAAATGGACACCCATCTTTATGGTTGGGACATTTGATAATGTATTTCGAACTTTTTGACTCCACAACATGATACGTTTGATGTGTTCGCATTGAATATTGTATCAGCGCATTTTTTAGATCTTCTTTTGTGTCAAACTGTAGACCTTTGTACAATGCATCTCCAACATTCCATGAGTCATGCAAGTCTTCGCCTAAAATATCTTCTTCATCAGGATGCAACCAATTAATGTGTGTATAATGAGCTGCATCAGTCCAAGGTGGACGTTGCCCTGCAACTGTAACAGTATTGTTATTCATGTGTCTGTTATTCAACAAATTAAACTAGTAAACCGTAAAGAAAATAATTATTTTTGTTAAACATACCTTGTTCCACATTTGTTACCGACAATAACTCCATATTACGAGTTTCATTGTCATCAGTATCAGATGAATTACCATCAATTGAAACGTCATTTTCTTCATCAGATGTTTCCTCACCACATGATTCACCAACAACATCATCATCATCTAATTCAACTATGTCAGAACCCATTATACCAGTGTCTACTGCAGTGCCTAAACTACTACCAGCTGATGATTTATGAACATACAATTCTATTATATCAACATTATTTTGTTGTTCAAATGCACTAAACATAATTTCAATATCTTCATCATCAACAATTTGTAGTGGCACATATTTTCCAGAAAATAAAAATCTACAAGTTAGAGATGATATAAATTCATTTGATGGCATTTTTAACTTTTCCTGAATTTTGTTCTTCAACGAAGTAAAACTGATATGACGCGTAATTCTAATTGCTCTTCTACTCCCTTCAAAAATAACACCTTCATCTCCTTCGTACATTCTTCCATCACTATAAATGAAGGTGACAATTGGAGCAGACATAATATTTATAAATGTACCTACAAATAAATAATAAATTAAATTTAAACATAAAAAATAGAGTTATAAAAGCAATTTGTTTTTAAAAATATTTAAAAACACACAAAATTTACACATTACGTTTTTTACCTGAACAATTGGACTGTAACGTAAACCTTTGTTTTACGTCGGGTGCAACTACGTCGGCGGTTCTCTGGGTCGAACGGTTGTGCGGTTCTGTGGGGCGACGGGGGATTAAATAGCAACTGCACGTAAACCGCAAGTCTGATCTGCGGTTTATTAAAATTATTATTTAATACAAACCGCAGTTCGCACTTGCGGTTTAACGGAAAAATATTATTTAATTCAAACCGCAAGTCGCATCTGCGGTTTTATGTGAGTAGAAACACGGATCGTTTTTGCAACCGCTGGGTAAAGGGGGGCCGGTTAAACCCCCGTAAAACCGCAAGTCTGACTTGCGGTTTGGCAAACGAAAAATAGTATTTAATTCAAACCGCAAGTCGCATCTGCGGTTTTATGTACGTAAAAAACCGTGCCTCTTCCTCAATATCCGCACCCGTTCGTTTGCAACCGTTGGGTAAAGGGGGGGCCGGTTAAACCCCAGTCAAACCGCAGGTCTGACTTGCGGTTTTACATGCATCGTTTTCTATTTTTTTTTTACCCATTGGATAACAAGACGGTGCTGGTCAAAGACCAGTCAAACCGCAATTCCGACTTGCGGTTTTACTGGGGCGTTTTTCCACGCTGGCTTCCACGTAATGACGTTGCTGACGTGGCAATGAAACCGCAATTCGTAGTTGCGGTTTGACTGAGTCAACCAACAAAACAGACCCACGCTGGTAATATGTTTCAAAACAGACCCATACCGGTAATTTTTTAAAAAAACAACCCCACTTGGGTCAATCAGCCGAAAAGTGAAGGGTTATGATATGGATGACTCTTGCAAAGATTTGAGGATTGAATTTAAAGGAAGATAAATAAATTAAAAATTGGAAAGAAATTAAAAAGAAAAAGGAAAAAATATTCATGCCTCTTTTACAACTCTCCTTTATTCATCTTTACGAGAATATGGATGACTAGGAATCACCCAATTTTCAACTCTTTTAAAAAAAAAATTAGTTTTCCTTTAAATTTTAAGAATTAAAAATTCATAAGAAAAATTATTATGTTTATGACTTATTTTTAAGAGGAAATTACATTCATTTTCTTAATTTTATCAAATTATACAAAATTTAATTTTTTTTAGTTTTACATTAATTTTTTAAAATTAAAAATATTGCGTTAATACTAGTATTCCTCTCATATCATCTCCATGATGTCAAAGTTATATAATTACAAATATTTATTTCTATCCATCTTAAAAAAATTAAAAAGTTGTTTTGATTTCTAAATTTAAGATATTGTTTTCAAATTTTAATAATAATTAATTTTTTTCTTCTGAGAGATAGAAAATTGACAATGACGACTAATGACTATTGGTTATTGCCGATTGAAACTGTCGACCAGTAACAGGTAGTTGGAGGTGACAAACAGTCACTTTCGGTCAGAGGTGATAGTCAGTAACCATCGCTTGAAGGTGACAGTCAATGTCGTTAGTCACAGGTGGTGGTTGTTGACCATTGATCGAAGGTTACAATCGATGATCTACAATCGAAGGTTGCTGTTGGTGATCATTGGTCAGAGGTAGAAGTCGGTAATAATTGATTAAAGGTGACGATTGATGACTGCCGATTAAAGTTGGTGGTTGTTATCGATGGTTGGAGGCAGCAACCTATGATCATCGGTTGGAGATGACAATCGATGACTATCAGTCAGAAGTGGTCGATGACCGTCGATCAGAGATAGTGATCAGTGATCACCAGGCAGAAGTGATGGACAATTGTGACAAGTATGTCAAATGATGAATTTGAATAAAAACAAAAAATTTGAAAATCACATCTTATTGCTTTTTAAATTGAGTTAAAACTGTTTCAAAAATAACAAAAAAAACCAAATCAAAATTATTTTTGTTAAATAAATTTCTATTTTGAAAATACATTTTTAAATAAGAAACTCAAAATCACCCAAACCGAAACTTAAATTTTAGGATAAATTTATCAAAGGGTTAGCTCAAAGAACATAAGAATCTCAATTAAAGTAAAGAGAATATTAAATTTTTGTTTATTATTATTATTATTTTTTGGGTGAAGTTGTTTATTATTATATAATATGGACACTTAGTTTTGAGCGAAGGAATAATATATCTGGATATATATTTTCTCTGCTAATTGATTGCATACTTATTCAAAAGATTAGTTAGGTTTACTAAATTCGATCAATTCTGATTAAAATAAATATTTTTTTTCTAGAATTTTTTCACTGTAAATTAATATTACAGTTATCTTGCACGTTAAATTAAGGATATTTTAAAGAAAATTTATTAAATAAAAAAATAATTAAATTGTGTCTATATTTGAGACTATGAAACAATTTTTTTTTCTTATAAAAGAAACTAAAGGAAGTAGTATATAGCATAATTTTATTTATATAATATTATTTATATAGACAATATTTTATTTCTAAGCAAAATAATTTAATTCCAACTAAATAAATATTAGTCTCTTTTTTTTTTAAATTATAGTTGTTTTAGTATTTTAATTTGGTTTTACAACTATAATTATTTTAGAAATTCAAGATAATATTCATAAGTTTTTTCAGTTATATATTTATTTATATTTTAAGTACTTATTAATTTTAAGGTATTGATAGAGGTTATTGTTATTTTACAATTTTAAGTTTTGAAATGAATTTTAAAAATAGAAACATGTTTAACTAAAACATATTTATTTATATTTATTAATATCTTAAAATTCATAAAAACTTAATTTTTGTATAGATGAGAAAATGGGGTGGATGGATCTTATGAGCTTGTCCACCCATCATTATTTTGGTGGAGTGGAGTAGAGGATCAATTTTAACAACTCACTTTAGCTTATCTCATCAAGATAGCAGATTTAATGCTAGTTGTCCCACTAGCCTGACAATATTTTAATTGATTTTTAAAATATATTAGTTATATAAATTATTAAAATAATTAAAAGATAGAGTAACTTATTAAGTGAAATTTTTAAAAATGAATTTGTTAAGAAAATAAAATAAAATTTATTATAACTTTATCATTTATTTTTTTATAAAATTGTAATGTCAATAAAATAAAACCAATTATGCAAAAATTATTTTTTGTGACTTTTTTATTTATTTTTGAAAATTCATGATTTTACCAAAAAACTAAAAATATGTTGTTGTTAAAATTTTCAAAAAGAAAAAATATATATTTTTCTCCAACTTGGCAAGTCAATCCACTAGTATGTCTGCCTAATGATGGGTCAACCATTATGGCTCACCTAGCTATGGTAGACCGTTGGGTGACTCATTTTTGTTACCCTAAGTGTTTTAGTTAATTTCAAAATAGTTTCTATACTATTTGAAAATAATAAAAATTTTATTTTTGTTTATTACTTAAATTTTTTAAGCTCACTCTTTAACATCACTCATTGTCACTCGCCAACATTAGTTGTTACCACTAATTGCTAGTCACTGACCATCGTTGTGGGCCATCAATTTCCAATCGCTAATCGTTCGTCTTCAACCACCATTATTGAAACAAATTTTTTCATTTTAAAAAATTATTATTATAATACTTAAGAAAAAACTTCCTTTATCTATTTTTTCCCTAACACCTAATGCCCATCCTTCACATTTCCCTTAACCACATATTTTTCTCCTCTTCCTTTAGCTTTATCCCTTTCTCTCTTGTGACTCTATTTTTTTTCTTGTTTCTTTTTATTAGTCACAAAACCATCAAATTTCTACATCCTTGAGGTTCTATAATCACGGGGAAAGTGATTGAGGTGCAGAAAAATCATACTCATCTCTTTTAGAGTTCTTTATTTGATCTCTTTGAGGTAAATAAGTAATTCTACACCATAGATTAGTTATGAGTTGTATGTTATATCTAAGGAATTCAATTTTTAAGATGATGATGTTTCTCTAAAAAATCCTAGACATTCCAATTTGGGGGGTTTATCTAACTCATCAATATCTTGCTTTTAATTCTTATATTCTTTTGGAAAATACCATAATTGCTCTCACTAATAGTGTTTGGCAGTGTTGAAAGGCTTGAATGGGTTCTCTTTTGGAGTAAGTAGCTACTCTACCTAGTGACATATTTGACATAATGGAGAATGTATTTTGGCTACTCTAGTTATGTAGCTACAATGATATTAGATGTAGAGTCAAAGCTAATGATATGAAAGAGATAGATGATTAAATCTCTATTTTTTACACACATACATATATATATATATAGTGAATATTGGTTTATAAATTCATACATGTCGTAAATTTTTATATTTTGAAAATCTATGAACGATAATTGTGTTATGATGGGAGATCCTATCATTTGGCTGTTGAACTAAATCTGTAAATAAATGCAATATTTTGTTTTACAAGTTACCTGAATTGTAGTATGTTTCATTTTTAGGGGAGACTTTGCCAAAAATTTTTTAATGATTCAAAGTTTAGCCTAACGATTTATTTAGTAAGGTTTAAATCTCAAATTATCTAGCCATAGAGGTTGTATCTGTGCGGGCCACGACTTAGGGTAGATCGTGACAATTATTTGTTAACAATATTTGTTAAAAGTCTTAGACCCCCATCGTTGGTTATTGTTGTCGATCTTCGTCTGGTAGTGGTCATTGATCTACTAACACATCTTTGTCTTTAGTAAGAATAACAATGGTACATGTACCCATAGGTATCACCCTAATTTTGATATTTATTACCCGATTCTTTACATCAAACACAAGTACATGTGTGTAACTGTTCATCCGATAATACCTTCAAGGTTGACTTCAAGAAAGCGTACAACTCTATGAATTGGTTATTTTTATGGGATGGGGTTTAGCAGGAGATGAATAAGGTGGATAAAAGAATGCGCAAGTTTGGCAAGATTGTCTGTGTTGCTAAATGGCTGTCCTGTGGAGGAATTTGGTGTGGAAAGAGGACGTAGGCAAGGTAATCCCTTATCACCTTTTCCATTACTTATAGCAGTAGAGGGGCTCACTGAAATGATAAAGGCAGCAGTAGGGTTATGTATTTGCAAGGGTTATGGTATAGGAAAACATAATGTCTGTGTATTCTTTTTGTAATTTGTGGATGACATTTTGCTTTTATCTCAAAGGGATGAAGAGTCTATTGGGGAAATTAAAGTAGTTTTATAGAATTTTGAGCTAATTTTGGGGCTAGAGGTGAACTTTCACAAGCAATGGTTAAGTTAGGCAGTTGATTTGCTGAATTGCAGGGTAGACACTATTCCTTTCAAGTACCTAGGGCTACCCATTGGTGGTGATCCAACAAAGCTTGCATGTGGACACCAATTGTTGATGTTGTAAACAAACGGTTGTCCTCGTAGGAGTATAAACATACTTTGATGGTTGGAAGTTGTCCTTATCTAGTTAGTTTTGCTGCCCTGCTGACATATTTGTTGTCTTTTTCAAGGTCCCAAAAGATATTATCTCTCTACTTGAAGCCATTTTTAGAAATTTCCTATAGGGTGGGAAAAATGGTCATAATACTATTAATTAGGTGACCTGGGACAGGGTATGTAGGGCAAGGAGGAATGAGGTTTTGGGGTGAGAGATGTTTTCAAGTTCAATATGGCTTTACTAGGAAAATGGAAGTGGCGAATTAAGATGGAGGCTAACATTATGTGTGTTACTATTCTTGGTTCAAATATGAGAATTTATATAGGGTATGGAAGGATCAAGGTCATTAATGCTATCAATGGTGGAAGGATTTAAATTCTATTAAGAATCAGGGTCAGGAGCAGCAAAGATGGTGGTCTAGAAATGTTACAAAGAGTATAGGGGATGGTAGTAAGACAAAGTTTTGGATGGACAAATGGTTAGGGGCTCAACGGTTGAGTGTTGAGTTTAGTTGGTTGTTTGGGTTAACAATAAACATTATTGTTTTAGTGAAGTCGATAAGGGTTAAGGGCTTGAGATGGAGATGGGAATGAAGGAGATAATTATTTGTGTGGGAGGAAGAGATGTTGGTGGAGTTGAACCTTAGGTTGGAGTTTGTAGAGTTGAGTGTAGAGAAAAATGATACTTGGGTTTTTGAAGCAGATGTGTCACAAACATACTCAGTCAGATTTGCCTATAGATTCCTGGAGAAGATGTTAGGTCACCCAAAGAATGTATTTTACAACAACTTATGGGCATCAGGAGTCCCACCTAAGGTTCAATGTCTAACTTGGAAGGCAAAAGCAGATAAATTGATGACAATACTTAATTTACATGAGAGAGGAATAATTACTAGAGAAGGATCCAGCTGAGTGTTTTGAATTTCACCAGGAAAACCTCACATCGCTTATTTTTCACTTGTCTAGTGTTTACTCTCAAGTATTAAGGCATTATATATGTGGTGGGGAATTCAATCAGGTTTCACTATGGTTTTCGAAAAGATTGTCAACAATTTCATGGATTAGTTAGAGGATTAAAGCAAGTGCGTTGAGCATGGTCTTTTGTGTAGTTTGTTGTATTGTCACACATTTGGAAGATACACAATATTAGAATTTTCAAGAGTCAGAAATGTTAGTGAAATAATTCTTACCATTCAATTGAGTTCGTGGACACGGTGTAATGTAACGAAATTAACATCTCACTGCTTTGTAGATTGAATTATAAATCCTAGTTTATATGTTTGAAAGAAGTTGATTTTTAGTATTTTCCTGTTACTTATATTAAGGTTTTCATATACTTGTTAACAAGGCACTATTTGTGCGTTAGTTGATTTTTAATAATATTATTTGACTTATAAAAAAAAGTATCTTAAATAGCATTTTTTAGAGACAAAAATTATTTATTTATCGTTTGGAAGACAAAAATTTATATATTTCAAAATAGAAGTACAAAATTTTACAAAATTTTTTTGGTAATATATTTAATTTAATATATCAATAATTTTCTAGGACTTAATCCATATTTTATGTTTAGATTTTTGTTATCATTTTGATATTTGAAAGTAATTATAAACTTATAATTGAAATTTATAAGTTCGGAAGTTCAGTAACTTAATACTTAAATTTTTAGTGAAAAAAATTACATTTATAATTAGAATGATTTTATTGCTGTGGAACAATTTGTAATAATATTATATTTATTTTTCAAATATTGTAAGTATTGTTGTAAACTGTATCAATATCTATAATTTTGAATTATTATTTATTTTAAATCCTCTTTTGAGTTAAATATTTATAAATTAAGAGTTAATTTGTTTTATCCAAGTCTAAAAAAATTAAATTGATTTTTTAATATAAAAATTGAATTGTGTTATCCAAACTAAAAATTTAAAATTTAAAAAAAATATTTCAATTGATTTATTCACAGAACTTATTTGAAAAATAAAAAAAAAATTGAAATCAAAGCGTCATCTTGAAATTTCTTTTATCTCTCAATCTATCATTTTAATTTCTAATACTAAATTATTTTTAAATAATTTTATTATTAAAAAATATTACATCACAATATAAATTATTTATTATAAAATTAAAATATAAATGTTTAATTAAAAATATTTATTTTTTATAATATAATTTGTATTTTTCATAATATAGATAAGCAATATTAACTTTTTGAAGGAACTACTTAATGTTTATTTTACATTAAAAATATATAATTTACAAGGACTTTATTAAGGAAGAAACCAAAGAAAAGTAGAAAACCAATCAAGATACAAAAGATCAAACAAAAATAATGAAATATACTATTTTTGTCTTTAACTATTATATTTAGAGAAATTATTTCTTTCAAAATAAATATTGTATTTGACTTTTTAATATAGTATTAGTTATTTTTATTAATACTAGCGAAAACACAGGCGATGCCGCGCCTGTGTATTCGATTGCTATTTTAATATGTTATAACAATTGTAGGATTTTAATTGAATATCTTTTGTAAATTTTTATATTTTGAAATATAAATTGTCATGTGACATGTTTTGAAATATATTTTGTTAATTTTATATTTTTTGTTTATGATAACATGACAAAAACATGTCAGATCATCAACGGAAATGTCAAATATGCAATGAATATTAAAAAATGAAAAGAGGAGAGTTTGAATAAAACTCAAAATATTACCGCATCAGTATATTTGCATGTTTATTAAAAATATTTATCATGAAATGATGTACACATATATTAATAGGGAGAATTTATATTTGTGAAAGTGAGAATAATCATAAAATGAGGTAAAATAGTCATAAAATGTGGACACAAAAAAGGTCATATTCCCATTATATAATACTAGCAAAAACACAGGCGCTGCCGCACCTATGTATTCGCATTGCTATTTTAATATGTTATAACAATTGTAAGATTTTAATTTAATATCTTTTGTAAATTTTTATATTTTGAAATATAAATTGTTATGTGACATGTTTTGAAATATATTTTGTTAATTTTATATTTTTTGTTTACGATAACATGATAAAAACATGTTAGATCATCAAAGGATATGTCAAATATGCAATGGATATGAAAAAATGGAATGAGGAGAGTTTGAATAGAACTCAAAATATTGTCGCACCTATGTAGCTGCATGTTTGTTAAAAATATTGATCAAGAAATGTATGCATATATTAATAAGGAGAAGTTATATTTGTGAAAGTGGGAACAGTCATAAAATATTTAGAAGGTAAAATAGTCATAAAATGTGGTCACCAAAAGGTCATATTCCCATTATATAATATACAGTATATAATATAATATTATATATTATACATTATCCATATAATTGGACAATTATGTATGATGACTATCAATATTTTAAAGTAATTTTTTACTTAAAGTTATAAGGTTTCTCTGGTGGTAAAGTATATTCCTATTATAAGGTTTGTCTACTTAAAGTTATAATTAGAATAGGTATTTTGAAAAGTAGACATCGGATATTAACTTTATTAATAGCATAGATATATAGTATATAGTATAATAGGTTCAAGTCCTTTTTATGACAAATTATTTTTTTTTGTAATTTTAAAATTGATGTAAGGGTATAATAGGTATTTTGAAAAGTAGACATAAAAATGGGATATTCTCTTTATTAATAATATAGATACTTAACCATAGAGTGAAATATCAAGTAAATTCCTAAAAAATTAAAGACTCAAAGTTGGATTTCTCAAAGAATTTTAGAAACATTTATGTCCCTAATTTTTCCTAAGATTTACACATTAGTCCCTATGTTACTGATATTGACTATTAAGTACAATACTATTAAGTGTTTAATAGCAAGATCCCTTTCTTTTTAAGTCACACCCAATTTTTTTGATTTAATTTTTTAAATTAGAAAAACATTTGCCAATGTTATTAACCGTCATAAAATTAAAAAAAAAAAAATCTCCAATCTATGTTTTCCTCCCTTTCGTATTCTTCCCTCCTTGAACTAATTAACTAATAGTACAACCACCAAATTAAGTATTAATATTATCTTTTAATTTTGATTTGGTTTCTCAATTTCACCGCTCCTTCACCATCTCCATATCCATAATCATAATCATTAATCAAGAATAATAATAAGGAGACTTTAAGAGTTCACTCTTATTGCACTACAAACACGTCTTAAACACCTCTTCATCCTCATCAATGCCTTCTTGCTCCCACTGTAATTCTCACACATGAACCTTGATTTCAGTTTGGGGAACCTTTCTAAAATCATCTTGGCCAATTGTCGTCGTGAAATTTTTTTATGGAATGCAGATTTTATGTAAAATTGTTTTGGTTCAAACCTAAGATCAATCTCCGAGCTCCTGATTGCAAAAAATTGAAATTTTTTTGAGTTTTCTGATTTTGAAATTGTTCAACATGACTTGTAAGAATATTTTCATTGTTTAATTTGTTATTTTTTTCTAGCTTGTGCCTCTCTCTGATTGGAATAATTTGTAAGAATGGACGAAGTAAAAAATCAATAATGAATGACTTGGATATATTAAAGTTTGATGCTTTAAAGGTTTGAGGTGAGTAACAAATATTTGTGATGGTGGCGATGAAATTAAACAACATGGTTTGCTAGAAAAATATTTTGGAGAAGAAATTTGGAGTGATGTTGAGAAGGATTAAAAATCGGTACAAATATTTTTAATTTAAAAAATGAGATAAAAGAAGAAGTGAATGTCTCATAAAAAGAGAATGATATGTTACTCAAGTACTTAATATTTGATTATATATTTAATAAATGTTATTTACGAAATGATATTAACAATATAGAAACTAATGTTTAAACATAAAAAATAATTAGAAATATTCTAAAATTCTTTTAGAAACAACATCATTTTGATTTTCTTAGTGTAGTATTAACGAGTATATTTCTTTTTTTTTAAAAAAAACACTTATTACAATTTATAGATGTTTGCATATTTTTTAAAAGTTAAAAAAACTAAAAACAACTTATTTGAATAAACTACCGTCAAGATGAAATTTAAAAATAGGAAAGTGTCTTTAATAAAAAAATGTTTTTATAATTGTACTAAATATAAAAATTATATATTTTTTTTAAAAATCACTTATAAATAAATTACTTATTTTAAGTCATAAAAAATTATAAAGTTGATATAATAGAAAAAGCATGGTGAAAAAAGACGAAAAAAGAATCAGATAATGTGTTTGAAATTTTTATTAACAAAAAGCACATACTAATAACCGATGTTTATATAAAAAAATGTTTTAAATCACATAAAAAAGTGTTTGATTACGGTTGTATTTTGTAAAAATTTAACAAATTAGAATTACTAATTTAAAAGCGACTAGCGTATAAAAATAATTATTTTAACAAATAAAAGTTTGTGGTAGAATTTCAATTTTCAACGCTTGGAAAATTTAAATGAAAAAAGTTAAAAATTGGGATACTCTCCATCAGAAAACCAACCTCATCCAAAAGGAGAGCATGCAAAAGACAACAGGGTACCTTTAAAAATTCCTATGAACAAGCACATTCCTGCCACGTCATCAATCCAAGTGACCTTCTCCACAATGGCGCTTGAACCGTTGGATTAACTTCTCATGGGTGATTCTAGCCGTCCATATTCTCGTAAAGATGAACAAGGCAGAGTTGTAAAAGAGGTATATATTTTTTTCTTTATTTTTTTAAAAATTATATCTCTTTCCAATTTTTAATTTATTTATCTTCCTTTAAATTCATTCCTCAGATCTTAGCCAGAGTCATCCATATCCTACCCTTCACTTTCCTGAAAAAATTTGAACCTTCCCGTTACAGTTTGTGTGTTTTGGGTGGGTACTGAGCAAGTGTAGGAGCTTCTTCGCTACCTGCAACTTCAATGGCCACGGAAGAGGTTAACATGCCTCAATCACTTCCTCCATACCCAGAGGTAATTCACATCAAAAGTCAGATTTCCTATTTGATTTTCTCATAAAAAAAATAAATCTTGGAACAATTTTCCTAGTAAAGTTGGTAGATTTCAGGCTGATGTAATTGATCTATGTATTTTCACTGATTTGGGTTTCTTCTTTTGTTGGCCCTAGCAAATTTTGAAACAAAAGAGAGATAAATTAGGGTATTTTTGGCAATTGAAGGAAAAATTGAAAAAGGTTCCTCCTTTTAGGTCTGTAATGAGTTGTACCGAGTGTGGTGTTTCCTTGCACATGGATGAGCATGTACAGCGGAGGATGATAGTGAAAAGAGTGCATTTTTTGTGACAGTGATATTGTTATGGTTGTTGCAGATGATAGTGCAAGCAGTGGAAGCTCTGAATGAAGCAAATGGATCAAACAAGTCAGCGATATCAAAGTATATAGAAACCACATACGGTGAGTTGCCAGAAGCAAATGTTTTGGGTCATCATCTGAACAAGATGAAAGAGAGTGGAGAGCTAGTGTTAAATAAGAACAACTACATGAAACCTGACCCAAATCCCCAACCAAAGAGGGGACGTGGAAGGCCACCAAAGCCAAAGGTACCTTTGCCACCAGGCACTGTTGTGTCCCCTCCAAGGCCAAGGGGTCGTCCCCCAAAAGACCCTAATGCCCCTCCAAAGTCCCCTAAAGCCCCTGGAAGTGGAAGGCCCAGGGGTAGGCCAAAGAAGATCCCTCGATCACCCGCTGCCGTGGCACCTTCTGTCGCCGTCACCACTGGTAGGCCTAGAGGCAGACCTCCTAAGGTCAAGCCTCAGTTGACAGAAGTCAGTGTTGGATTATAGAATGTTGTCTTTCTTTGCTATCAAATGTTTTAGTCAAATGCTATGTAGAACTCTTCTCATGTGGTCCTAGACATTGTATTGATGTAATTTTTTCTTTGTAAAATTATCTAGTGGTATCTAGCTTATTATCAGCCTTTCTTGGGTTTTTTCTTTCTAATTCTAATTACCAAAGAGAACAGTAACTTGAGACCCAATGTCTTCTGTCTTCTCCAATTCTATCTTTTAACTTAACTTGAAACTTAGGATCGACATGTTCAATCTCATTAGTCCTCACATCCATAACTTTGGATTACTAAAATAAATTGAAAATTTTGTATTTACTTTGGAAAGTTTTATATTATCATTTTTTAATCTTGATTTTTTATCTAAGATATTAATTAATATTTACTAAAATTAATTAATCTTTTTTTTATATTAAATTTCACATAATAATTGAATTATGTATATGTAATTTTAATATTTTTAAAATTAATTAATCATATTATAGATATTAAAATTTATAATAATTTAATATTATAATTTATAACAAATAAGATACAACATCAACATATTTTAATACATAACAAATTTGACTTATTGGTTAGGGTCAAAGCCTACAAGCTTTGTGGACCCTGACCGTTAGTTGTTTTTTTTTTCTGGGTTTGAAAAGTGTGCAAACTCCTATTATCCATATATATACTCTTTTCTATTATAAATCTGTAGTGTCGAAGAAGTAAAAAAGGTTATTGCTTCTCACTTTATTTAACCTCGGTGGATCTGTCCGCGATGCAATCTTTCACCCGTATTTAAAATTAACTTTCGTTATTTAAATCATCCTTTTTATTTGAAGTAATGTAGTGTCTAAAATGTAGTGTCGTTTTTTTATTCCTTATAGAAGGTATCCTAAGTGTATATTTAAATCCATGCTATAGAATTAATTTTTATGCTAGAATTGATTTCAAATAAATATTAATATATTTGGTTCACAATTAACAAATTCAAAATTTTAGAATGAAATAATGTGGGGTAGTTTTTATGTTACAAAATTGTATACTAAATTTTATTTTTAACTTATAATTATAATAAAAATATTCTAATATAAATTACATCGTCTCAACGTCAATCTAACTAAAAGTTAATTTTGTAAAATTAATTATATTCAAATTAAATTTTAGACTTAAATTAATTTTAAATATTTTTAACAAAAAAATTAAACATATCAAAATTTGCTATAAATCAATTATCTAATGTCAACTATCCCTGCACTTGTGAATTAAAAAAAATATATATATACGTTGATAGAAAAAAAAAAAGTCACAAGTGGGGTGATTTAAATCCGATAAAGACAGGGAAAGGAAAAGATTAAGGAGATGAGATGCAGTAATAAATTTGCTTCTTGTATTTGGACATCAACCGTACCACACAATCTATATTCCTATGTTTCCGTTGGTAAGACCTTTTCAGTATGCTAACAAGTCGTTGTTTCCTTGGTGGGGACAATTATCTGGCTTGGTTTGAAGACTTGTGTCCTTTTTATCCTCTCTCCTTTACTTGGAGTTAGGGTGCACATAAAATTGTGACTTAATTTAACCTAACTAATTTGTAAAAAACGATTTGATATTCAGTGAATTTTGGATGAGTTATCGGTTTAAAATGGTTTATACTGTGGTTATAAATCGTTGCAGCGGGTGAGTGTGGGTTTAATTTTTATAATTCATTTATACTCGACTCAATTATAATATATATATATATATATATATATATATATAATTTTTTAGTTTTAAAATCAATAATAATTTTCTTGATTTTTTATTTTCTTAAATAATTAATATAATTTATCCTAATTATACTCATAAAAAAACATGTATTCAATATATTATTTTTTTAACCAATTGTAAAAATATTACTTGTTTAATATTCATCTTCTTTAATCGATATATATATATATATATATTTTTTTTTTTACTCAAATATTTTTCAAGATTATGAAATCAATTTTTTTTTTATTTTTGAATTCCAATTTGATTTAAAAATTTATAATTTAAAAAAAATAATGTTAAATCAAGTGTAAACGGTGTAAATCTGATAAATCTAACCTTCCAACCCGCAAAATAAAATGGTAAAAAACAGGTAAACAAATTAAAAAAACAAATTAATTTAGGTTGAACTAAATTAGTAACCAACCCAACCCATTACCTACCTTTGAAGTGTCATTGGTAAAATACTCAAATTTGTAGAATTGGGAATGTTATCCTTCTTGCTGATTTTGTCACAAATTAGAACTAAAATTTTGAGTCATGAAATGATGAATCGAAATGGGATTCAGTTGTATGTGGGGTGTTTCCATTTTTGTCGTTATAATGTTTATACATGTTTATTTATGAATTTTTCTTTGATTGCTCTGTGTCTTGAAGTACCTCTTTTTTATATGATAAGATGTTATCATTTTTTATCTTTTTATAATTGATGCTTTAGAATGTTAAAATTTAATTATTTTGTAAATACATTTATTTAATACTTACTGCCAGTAATTCAAGTATCATAGATTAATATATTAAACAAATTATTCTAATCTAAATATGATAATATTTTAATTTTATTAAAGATTCTTAAACTATGTGCAAGAATTTAAACATAAAAATATATGAAAAACAGGAAGTATACTTTCAAAAGTTTTTATTTTTATAATTTTGTTGTTGTCTTTTAGGAATATACATGTGTAGAGATATTAACGAGTGTGTAATTCGCTCTGTAAATCTCGCAAATTGTACAGGCTTGTTCACAAAATTTTCATTTTAAATGAGTTAATTATAATTTCCACAAAACTTACTAGTGACCAATCCACGTTAAAAAATAAAATTATTTTTTATTTTTTAAATTTATCTCATTTTAAAGTATTATAAAAATTTAATCCACAAACTTTAGTTTTAACATTTTTTAATTTCTTTCTTATCACACTCATTTTTTTATATCAGTAATATTTTTTCTAATAAAGTTTTATTTAGGAAGATGTTTGTAGGTAAACTCACTCAACTTGCAAGTTTAGTAACTGAGCCTTAAAATCTTATATTTCTATTTGAGCTCAGAATTTTAAGACTCACATATTATTTGGGTTATAGGTCAGGATAGTTCGTATGCCTAAACTCAATATCCATTTATATACATGTGTCATACATAAGAATAATCTTTTAAAAAAAATTATCAATTATAAAATTAAAATAACATAATTACATTCTTTCTTCAAGCATTAAATAACTTTTTTCTCATGGTTTATGAGAAAAAATTGTCTATGTGGTAGATTTAAATATAAGTCATAAGACAAATAGTCTTAATTCTATTCTCGAGGATGAATCGGGATGAGAATGAAAATTGCTTGTAGTTGCCTCCTCACAATGGGTCACACCAACTTAAATTGCAAGACATGTTCATTTTGTAGTCAAGGCATCAATGCAACATGTCCTTTTACTTGATGTTACCTCTTGGCTGCTGGTACGTAATTGCATGTTGGTCACATAATTTCACTTGACGTGACCTCTATTGACGAATCAGACTACACCATTTCTATGATTTTGGCAAAAACAATATCATTCTAGTAATATTTCACCAAAATCACCGTATCTAGGTCAGAAATCCATAGGATAATACTATGTTATGCATGTATATCTAATAGTCAAACTGATTAATATATATACATATATTTTAAATATTTTATATTAAAGTTAAAAATTGTTAATACCTTGACTTTGTGAGACACTTAGTTGTTTGAACTTTTGATTGTCTCACTCTTCACTTGTAAGTCTCACTCTCAAACTCATTATTCAACTCTGAACTCTTAACAATCACACAAA
Source organism: Psophocarpus tetragonolobus (assembly GCA_037954015.1). NCBI lineage: Eukaryota > Viridiplantae > Streptophyta > Magnoliopsida > Fabales > Fabaceae > Psophocarpus > Psophocarpus tetragonolobus. The sequence continues at coordinate 37,315,484 of CM075695.1, forward strand.
CCCTATCGTCAATCTCTTTCTTCTCTCACTTTCTCCACTACGGCACCACCACTGGTTACCTTATTCCATAACTTTTCTCTGCTCTGTTTTTGTGAGTACTCATCTTCTTTGCTTAGAAGGATCAAAGTCTATACTATCAACATGTCTCCCTAATACAATATAGAATTGTTTAGAAAAGTCAGATTTTGTTGTCTTTAAATGATATGAAAAGGCTTTAAAATTCCTTGTTGGATTTCTTAGTTATAGGTGAAATGATATTGAATGCACAAGGTGCAAGGTGCAGAGCAAGCAATGACCACATAATTTAATTTTAATTTCTAAGCTAAGGAAAAAAATTGATCGAAATTGAACCAAACTAATTATATTTAATTTGATTTGGTTTAGATCAAGAAATTTTTTTCAACAATTTAAACCAATCTGAACCAATTAAAATTAATTGGTTCTATTCTTTTTCTTCCCAAAACAAACAACCCAAATTGTAAACCTGCACATAAGAATGTTTCGTAGTAAACCATCCACAATAGCCACCATCCAAAATATAATAAAAAAAATTGTTTTTTAAGAATCCAGCTGTTAGGTATATCAATTTCGATTAAACAATTTTTTTAAAATACAACTAATTTAATTTAAATTAGGTAATTGATTTTTTTATTTAAAACTTTTGATGTAAAATACTAACATACTCTAATTAAAAAATATGTGCTAATATGTTAGCAATTTCTCCTACACATTATATATATATGACCACTCGGATAATAAAAAAAGGTAGGGCGAGAAATGAAAAAACATAATAATAACCATATGATTTTAATAAACGATTTAGATTGAGTTGTTAATTAAACAAACTCACGTGATTCTCTCACACATAACAAGTGCTTCAAAAACACAATTTACTTTGTCCTTTGAATTTAAACACTATCGTTGGTACCACTGTCGCCACCATTGATAGTGGTAGTGGTTGAGTGAAACATACATAAACTGTCACGATTTAAAACCCTAATCAAATTGAAAGAAAATGAAATTGAGAAGAGAAAGAATTCAACAAATATAAAGCGGTGTAATAAAAAACAAGACAAAAAAAACTGTGAAAGTCAGTGGTGTTTCAAATTCAAAAAAGGACAAAGTAAATTGTGTTTTTGAATAACTTTTCTTTCATTGTCATTATAAAATGTTCCCAATTTGAGTTCACATCACACATTCACACTTCTGTCTCTTGTTTGTTATTGGAAACAAAACAATTATCATCGCCATCATTGCCACTGACACCACCGTTGTCATAAGCAATGGTGGTGGTGAGGTGAAGGTGGTGGCGACCTTGCAGAGGATTTTTCAGGGGTGACGCGAGAATGGCCCGTTAAAAACTTGTGGGAAGGTTTATGCGTGAGAGAATCACATGAGTTTGTTTAATTAACAACTCAATCTGAATAGTTTGTTAAAATCTTATGGTTATTATTATGTTTTCTATTTCTTACTGTATAGTTATTATTATGTTTTCTATTTCTCACTGTAACCCTTCTCTCACCTACTGATGATGTGGTGGTGCCAGTGACAATGATGACGATGACAATTGTTTTGTTCCCAATAACAAACAAGATACAAAAATATGAGTGTATGATGTGAACTCAAATTGGGAACACTTTATAATTATAATTAAAGAACAAGTGCTTCGAAAACACAATTTACTTTGTCCTCTTTTGAATTTAAAACATCATCGACTTTCACATTTTTTTTATTCAATTTGATTAGGGTTTTAAACCGTGGCAGGTTATGTATGTTTTACTCCACCACTACCACCACTGTCAACAGCGGCGACAGTGGTACCAACAGTGGTGTTTAAATTCAAAAGAGCATAAAGTAAACTGTGATTTTGAAACACTTATTCTGTGTGAAAGAATCACGTGAACTTATTTAATTAACAACTCAATCTGAACTGTTTATTAAAATCCTATGATTATTTTATGTTTTCTCACTGTAACCCTTCTTCTCATATGAGTTGTCCTCTCTTTATATATATATATATATATATATATATATATATATATATATATAATTAATATTAAATGCGGACAACGAGTTTAAAAGATAAAGTAGTGCAGAATTGAAAACAAAGTAAAACAAAACAAACTAATACACAATTTTATTACTTACAAAATGGAAGACAAAATAGGCACACAGGCTTTAGGATAAGAAGGAGGGTTGAATACAAAGAGGGATGAAGAGAAGGAGAAGAGACAATTTAAATTTAAGGCTTTGTCAAGTTGTGTCTCTCTTCTTCAATTTACAACCTATTTATAGATACAAAATAGACTTCAAATCTAAACTTCACACAATATATAAGAATACTATTCCTTCACATGTATGCTTTATTCTATTCTTATCATAGCTTTGTACCATCTTATCTTTATTTTGAAGTATTCCAAAGTGTCGAAGCATGTTGTACTCAAATACTCTTTTCTCTTCCAATTGCACATGTAGTCAATACTTTTACTTTCAACTTTCGGATAAGTAAAATCAGACATTCTTTTCCAAAGCTAGATCTTATCTTTACTTTTACCAAAAGTATTTTGTTGTGTTATGTCGTCACTCTTTTAAAGAATCTTTTACTTTAATTTAATTTTAGTCTTTCCAATAAATTATTTATTCTTATCAAGACCTTGTCTAAGGGAGAGACCACTGATAATCAGAGATACTTGGGATTAGAGTTATGGGTCATTTGCATAGCATAACAATCTTCGAAAAAACTATCTGAATAACCTTTTTCTTCATCAGAATCCAAAGAAGATAATGTTTCCAATAATTTTTTATTCAAGTCTTTCTTTTAAGATCCTTCAATTAGCTCTTCAAGACCTACATACTTCTTAGTTCCAATTGCCTTCTTTTCAGGGGCCGGTGACAACAAGACCGGTTTATTTTTCCAATATTTAAATTTATTTTTGATGAAATCTATATTAATTTTTTTCCACTAAAATACCTTGACCTTTAGGAAAATATGTTTTGGAAAAGGTTCACCAACATGTTAATGATACTAATGTTGGTTTTGAAAAAACCAACCAACTTCCATTAAAGAACAAAAGTTGATTAATTTAAAATGGGTAAGCATTGAAGGAGTTAATACCTTGAAATTTTTCATAAAGCTTTACTGTTTTAGCGGGAAGAATAACTTTTACTGGTCCATCAAATAAAAACCAAGAGACAAACTAGGAGGGTACTTCTATTGGTAATTCATTTTAAAAACTGATATACCAAGAATGCTTAGGTTGTATAAAAAAGAATTTTATACCAAACTTCTTGATAATCAAAATAATTATAGTATGGTGGCTTTAAGGATCTTGAAGAACTTTTATCTATCATCCAAGACTGATTCCATTTTGAAGAAGTTATTACTTTTAAAATCTTCAGCTTGAAATAGTGAATAATGGAAGAATCTTGTGGATTTACTTTAGGAATTATTTCTACTGAATTAGTATCCAAAAAAATAAATTGATAAACAGTTTTTGTTTTTTTCAGACCTTGATCCCTAGGAATCTAGGCCCATCCTTGAGGAACCAATTTAAAAATAAGTAATTGTGGCTCAATAAAGCCTAATTCGAGTTCTACATCTAGAATTTTTTAACAAGATTCTTTGATATGAAAATCTAATGGAATATGGGTTAAATCTAAAGAGGTTTTTAGAGATGTACTGGAGGTAGAAAAAGGAGTAAATTTATTGGAGATTGATGGTTTATTGGTCATAGGGCTATTTAGGGTGGCTGGTAATTTTCTTATATTTGAGGTTGCAAACAAGGGGTAAGAGGGAGACAAGTCATTTAAAGTTAATGATTTACTTTTATTATTAGTTGTTTAGAAATTAATGGAATTCCTTCTTGACTAGATTTTAATTCAATTTCTTTTTCAATTGTTTTAATTACATATTCATTTTTAAATATATCTTTAAAAGAAGTTTTATATAAAGACGTAATTTCTAATTTTGGTAAAGTCTATTTATTTAATTGATTTTCTATTTATGGAATTCTTAATTCATGATGAATCATATTAGATTTTATTTCTTCTTGTTCTACTTCACTTTCTTCCATCTATTCTTTTCTTTTTGAAAGCATTTTAATTAACTTAGATATAAGTTATAATTAACTAGTTTCTAACTGGAATCAGGTAAACTAAACCAATGGTTTTATGACTTTTCTTAGGACTTACTACCAAAACTACCTATTAACCACTGACCAATGCTTAAAACTAATTGATCTTTTTTTGTCTATTATTAATAAAATTAGCTTTAATAAAGAGACAAGCTTATTAAAGAAATATGAGTAATAAATAAATCCTAATTATATATATATATATGGGGTCAAAGCATCTATTGTTATATAAACAAGGAAGAACTTGTTATTTGCATTACTTTCTCTACTTTTTCTTCAACTAGAAAATCAGCTTTCGGTGTTTATCGGGTGAGGTTGTAAATTTATTATCAAGGTTAAGGTTGTTCAAAGATGGAAACACGAATATATTTATAACTGATCTGATTCTGCTGTATAGACAACAAATGATTCACAAATAGATACAGATTGTACATCATGATGGACACACGATTCTGCCCCGAGGTTTACAAGCCCATAGTTTTAGCACCCCCATTCTTCACCTACAACTCCACTACTTTCCTTCTCCCTCCTAACAAAACTATCATAGGATAAGGAAATGAAAGGTAACTAAAAAAAATGCATATTTGATGTATTGAGAAATAGGACCAAGTTAAGGAGACCAAATGATGTTCTCCTGTAGTCCTGCAAAATTTTGGGCTTCACACAACTTCTGTAGATAGCCCATCAAACTGACACCTTAGATATGCACAGATTTCAACGCCTTTTTACCAATTTAACAAACCATCACATGATACCAGAAATTCCTCCCTCCATTAGAGGAAATTTTCTGATTTTTTTGCAACAAAGTTTTGTTACCGTAGGTCTACATGATGCAAGGTGAGAAATGACTTCTCACAAATCCTAAATGTGCACATTCATCATGAAGCAACATCTGCATTGACCAAGAGTGAAATATTTCAGCGTTTTGAAACATTGATGCTAGGGAACTACCATGATTTTTTATATAAGTGCATACCTTATGCCTACATGTCTTTGGTTGGTGAATGCAAACTTCACTATTGTGGATCATTTCCCAATGTTTTCAGGCGGAGTTCCACAGCCTTGAGATCACGAAGATGTTGCAAGATTTCTTGAAGCAGATCAACTCCTTTCTCTCCACCATTTTGTATGGAACCCATGCAGTGTTGTAGAAACTCCTTATCTGTTTCAAGAGCTTGTAACCTCTCATAAACGCGATCAACCTCCTCTTCAATGGATGTCTTCATGCTATCCATTTCAAGTATAGGAACTGAGTTTTGCATATCAGATGATTCAGGTTCCAATTGTCTCTCAAGTGTGAATGTTTCCTCAGTCTCATTTTCAGCTGCATCTAAAAATGGCAGTAACTTCTTTGCCAAGGAACCTATTGGAGAATGTTTATGATCTGAAAACCCATTAGGATATCCATTTTCCTCTACACTGCTAAAGTTGCAGTTCTCATTCAAGTATTTGTCACCATACATTGTTGTATGCTCAATCAATTTAATATCATCAAGGAATTCCTCATTATCTCCCAATGAAATAATCTTTTCCTCTAATGCTTTGAGCTGTTCTAGAATGGAAGCCCTCTCCTCCTCAAATTCTGCCAGTGTGTCATCAAGAGCACTGACATTCTTTACACAGTCTAGTGCCATCTCCTCCAAATTAGAAAATGTGTCATCAGTTGCATGATTATGGCTGCTCTCCTCATGGTTGAATAAGACACTATCTTCTTCCTGCACCTCGCGGTTAAGATCAATGGATAGCTCATCAGTGTAGCCCATATTGCTGCAGGAAGAAGAGGAATCTCTACTTCTTACACTTCCATCTTTCATTCTTCTCAGCACCCTCAGTTTCTCTTTTGCTTCATAGTCCATTACCTTCTGCCTGTACTCTTCTACTTCCTTCTCAAGTTCTTGTTTCTCTTTCTCCCTTTTCATCATCAACTCATTCAAAAGCTGCAAAGCTTCCTGGTCATACTCTGATTGCTCTTCCATCATCCTTTGGTATTGCAATGCTTCCATCTGCATTGCTGCCTTTTCTTCCTGCAGCCTTGTAATCATTGCCATTGTCTGGTTGGCAGCTATTGCTGATGCGCTTCTCTCTTCTTCTAGTTCTTGATATACAGCACTTAAAGCCCTTCTTTCAGATTTTAAAGCCGTTTTTAATCGGTCGATTGTTAATACCGGATCACCACATTCTACCTCACTTGCTACACTACCATCCACAGAGTCATCTGCTAGTGGTTCTCTTTTATGCAGATAATGCATGCCATCTGAAGATCTAGGAGTTTCAGGAAGTTTATCATCTTCTACTTCATATGACTCTGAGCATTTGGATGATTCATGGCTTTTTTCTTCACGAATTTTCTCAACTGCTATTGTTTTCTCAGTCATCTTAGCACATTCGTTATCATTTGCAGCTATTTTATCTGGACCTGGAATATTATAGTTCAATCACAGTTTAAAGATATTGAATTTAAGGAAATATTTTCATTTCTTTTAGAACTACGTGCTTCACAATTAGAGGAGGTAAAAAGATAATGGTTTTGCTTACCATTTCCCACTAAAGAATCGATAGATAGAAAGTTGTATTGGCAAGAATCAAAATTGAAATCATAATGATAATCATAATAATAATAATAATGAAGGTACTAGATGTAAGCTTACAGAGATTATTCTGGGCAATGAATTCATCAAAGGCATTTGGAACTTCAGTATCATCTTCACTTGTGGAAGATTGATCTTCTTGTATGCACCGAGATGAGCAAGCTGGTTGTTCAGATGGAGGATGATTAGCTGCACGAGAAAATGTTGAAATCATAAATTATCAGGACAATGTCTCTCAAGTGTGCTCAACTAAGTCTTTTTTTTTTTCAATACATAACATGCGATAATCATTAATGAACTACCCACCTTGGACGCATGAAACACCAAAATTCATGCATTTCTTTGTACCTCGTATATTTTCTGGTTCTTCCATATCTGCTTCTATACTTATATCATCATTGGGTAAACTTTGAGATTGACTTAGATGATTTTGTAAAATAAATTCATCAAATGCATTTTGAACTTCAGCATCATCGTCGCTTGATGAAGATGATTCTTCTTCTGATATGGATTGACAAGAACAGGCTGGTTCTACAGATGGAGACAGATTAGCTGAAAGAGAAGATGTTGAAATAATAAAGATTTCAATAATAATATTTCAAGTAAAAAGTATGCTAAACTAGATCTTTTTAATTCTAAATATCAAATCACTATTATTGAACTAGCAAACTACGAGACACGAAGCAACACAATTGCAAAGGGACAATGTTTGATCCTTAAAATTCATGTACTTCTTTGTACCTCCTGGTGAACTTTCTGGTTCTTGCATAGCTGCTTCGATACTGTTGTCATCATTCGATAAACTTTGAGACTTCCTTAGATTATTCTGAGAAATGAATTCATCGAAGGCATTTCGGACTCCTGCATCATCGTCACTTGATGAAGATTCATTTTCTGTGCAGTCGTTAGAGTATACTGGTTCTTGGGATTGAGGCAGATTAACTGCATGACCAAAATAAATAAATTGCTTTTTATAGTCGGTCAATAGAATGCATGATAAGACCATTTAACAGAATGTCTATGTCTTTTGTTTTCAAGCGCTGACTTTAATAATAATAACAAAAAAAGAGAAATAGAAAACCTGAACTACACTGGTGTGAGTAAATAAAGTACCAGAAATGCTACAAATCAAGCACTTGCTTGTAACTTGTGTATCATCTAGTTCTTCAGTAGCTGCTTCAACATTGTTGTCATCATCCTTCAGCAAAGTCGGAGCTTCTCCAGCAGTAATCCCTTGTGGATGTACCTCATCTACTGAATTCTGTTCCAACTCTTCAAGTTCCGAAGTTATAGAATTTTCCTCGCCTTCAAGTTTTATCGAACTTGTTTTCTCTGCATTCACATCCATTGTGAGTAATCCTTCCCTTTCTAAGATTCTTGATTGTGCTTCAATTGGTGACTCATTAACAAAGGTATGAGTCTGAGTCTTTTGCTCCATCTCCCCCAGATCCTCATCCAATTTGCATGTTTGAAAATTGAAGGAGGTAATAGAGTCTATTAAATTGATTGGCACCAAACGGTGGCCATCACAAGCCATATTATTCTCAAAATGCACATTTATGACTTCAAGTGATCTATCTACCCAAAGTGAACTTTGCATAGTGGAAGTGAATTGACAAACAAAATTTTCATCACCATTTGGATCCAGCTCAGTAATGGTAAGATCATCTTCTTTCTCATCCTTTTCCGCATCCTTTTCATCCGAATTCAAGTTAGAAACAGAACTTGAACGATCCTCAGCCACCTCTCTGAGGATAAAACTCTCAATATCAGAAAGTATCTGATGCTCATCTGCGAGCCCTTCATCATGTTCTTCTTCATCGATCCTCTCAAACTCAAGGTCTTTATTACCTTTTTCATCATGTGCCGCCTCTTCCACAATGAAGGACCCTTTGCCTGTGTAATTCTCATCGCCCCAAGAAGGCTTCAATAGCAAATAAGAAGGGTATGGCGGGCTGCTCAAGCTTTCATTGCAGCAAGAGCACCTTCTTATAATGTTACCTTCGTTTTCATGTTGGCCATGACTACTCACCCACGAAATGAAAGCGATCCTGTGTCTCATTCCAAAGGAGTTTTCATGATGGTTTGGCCGAGAGGCCAAACAATCCTCACACATGCTGTGCGTTTCCGCCAATCTTTGATGATTTGAGCAGTAACCAAGTTTGGAAATCTCAGCTGCATGAGCTTCGCACAGGAGATCCTTGTGCAAATGCGTGCTATGTTCTTGCTGCAGCACGTGATCAACCCTTGAACACCAAAGACAAGGTGGTTGGAGGCCAACCCATTTGGCAAATTTTGTGATGAGATAACTGAACAAAGAGTTAAGAAGAAGGAGTGCAATCAAGACCCATTCAAGCACTGCATACACTAGAATCACAACCATTTTGTTGGTGTGTCTATGCAACATGGTAGCAAACTTGTTGGTAGCCATTGATGTATCCACCCTCCAACCAATGTTTGTTTCTCTCTTGTGACTTGTGTGGTGTGTGTTTGACAGTGTGAGAGCTATTGAAAAAGAAGAAAAAAACACAACAACATAAGAGTACAAAATAGAATAGAAAACAGATTCAGAAGAAAAAGTATAAGTTTCTCATGTTTAGAGAACAGAAAGGAACGAGTAATTGGCAAGAGAAGCAGACTCTGAGAAACGTGCTAGTGGATTCAGTCACTGTATGAGTAATATGCACCGTTAAAGTGGATCTCAGCAGTGACTTTGATCGTAATATTATATTTTATCTGCGGTTGTTTCAGGAGCAACCCGACATGATAATAACCTCCTAATATTATTGCATGTATACTCTTTTATCTGTCGCACCATATTCTTTCTTTTTCACACAATAACAGCACTGGAGTTTAATTTTCATGCTTATCCAATCAATTAAAACTGATAATAGACACAACTCTCAAAGTATTTTTTTTTATTCAAAAAGTTATTTTTATTAAAATAAACAATTTTAGCATATATAACAATCTATAATTACTAAATGACAATTTAAAAATCTTTATATTATCAATATATTTTAATTAAATTCATAACAATAAGTTTAATTTTCTGATATTTTATTTGTATGTATAAAGATTTTTAGATGGTCAACCAGTCAAAAATTACTTTATATGTTTTTAAAAATATTTTTTATACCATTTATTTTCCATAATGATGATACGAATAAGATTTGAATTTAAGAAGTCATGTAAAGTGTAAAAGATTTTCACCATTAGTGTAATCATGTAGCTCACAACAACAATAACATAAAACAGCAAAAGTAAGTTTGGGGTAAAACAGAATTTCTCTTAAAAAGATTTATTAAGCTTGAATTGGTATGTATACAAACTTATTTCCCTTGTATTTATCATCCAACGTTAGGAAACAGAGTAGAACAAGTTATATAAATGTTTTAGTCGTCCACGCAGTCGCTCAAGACACTACCAAAATTACAGCAAAAATCTAAAGAGAAATGTAAACTAAAAAAGAAAAGAAGGAGAAACACTAAAGAAAGGGAAGATAGTCCTTGTTGTTCCATGAATTTGGCTTGGCCACTCCACGCGCAAGATGGTCCCTACCACCATCTACGAAAATGCCTAGTACGTCATACACATATGTGATGTGTTACTTTTGGCCCACCAACATTATTACTGATAAAACATACGCTCTTAGCAACGGCATAAGCTTCTACAATTCATTATTCAATATAGTTTTCTATTCACTCTTTTCTCCTTAATGCCTCACCCTTTTCACATTACAATCATTGTTTTATTGACAAATTGGTTAAGTTTTTACTGCAATTATTATTATCATCCTTTAGAGTACTCGTTTCCTAACATTCAAATTATTCAACTTGGTGCCTAATTTCAGGGTTATATACATAATACTCTCTAATATGAAGTTATATATTTACATCTATTATGTGGAAAAAGAAAACATCATAAGGAATCGTGGGTGGCTTGGGATTCTTCTATTGAAAATTATAAAGTGAAGGGCAGAAATGATGGAACAAGGGTGTCAAAAGTGGTTGGCATGATGAAAAGGCTAAATTGAAAAGAAAAAGTTAGTTGAAAGGAGGGAAGGGATTGAATCAAATTGGGGGGCTCTGATAGTGATTTAAGGTCTTTTGTATAAATAAAGATTGGAAATAATATAATGTGGGATCGCGGTCTTGCGCAGCTTTTGCTTTTTAAGTCCGGGCTTTCTTTAACTTTTGAAAAGTTCATTCCTGGATTTAAGATGCAAAGAGATTGTTAATGAAATAATCAAATCATATCTTACCAACTGATACCTTAATAAAATTAGAGAATGGTGAAGACATCTTTAGGCCACGTTTACTAGCCGGGAACCATGATTAGGATTTTGTTAAAGCCGTGACATTTAAGAAAACAAGTCTGCCCCACATGCACCCAAAGCACCTCGTTCAGGATTCAGAAATGAGATGAATTTAGTTAATATTAAGAATACAAAGAAATAAATTATCTCAATGTGTAATTTTGTGGTCAACTGTTCATGTGGTCTTTCAATCAACAGTAAAGAGCAACCTATTGGTATCGTTCAGGTCTTTCAATCAACTGTAAAGAATAAACTTGTGGCTGCACATTTTGGTTCAAGCAATTCTATGTTAACGTTTCCTTGTAGTGACTATGGGTGTGTTTAGGGTACCGTCAAGCATCAGCACCATTGTCACTTCTACGTGTCTTGATTAGGAATGTGTGTTTTATCGTTTGTGGATTCTTAAATGGCTAACCAAACACAGACTATATGATAACTCTCAAAATAAAACCTGATATCATAGTTACCATATCAAACAAAAGGTAGGTTATGATTTATTATAATTTTCGTGGCATATAGGATCAATCATCAATGTTCTAGTTTGTGCCAAAGATAGTATAAAACATCTAACCCCAGAAAATGTTCCGTCACATAATGAAAGGGTAAAACAAAACCCCATTTTTCTTGGTAGACGTTTATTTCAACAATGAGTGTACTAACCACCAATCCTTTTGTCTAATTTAATATTCAAAATAACATCAAGGGAAGAAATTGGTCAATTGCATGCACGTAGACAATGTTCAAACGACCTTGGTGCTATACTACTAACAAGCCCCACTATGCAGAGTTAAGATGCCTCCTCCATCATATATATCAGGACAATAAATTGCCCAACTTTAGTGCTGTCGCAGATAAGAGCAATTGAGCAGTATGAGTTTTTTCGTACAAAGTATCACAAATGTGCATCTATGGTCTGTGAGTATATGAGGAAAGCTCTGCATTTTATGATGCATATAACCAACATATTGGCAATTTGGCATCTTACACTAACAGTGTTTCTTTCTAGTGATTACGTGGGTTAATTCTATACTAGTTAGTATACATGGGAGTCAATTATGTACAGTGTTTCAAATATTTCTCATTTGGTATCTTCTTCATTATCAGATTCTCTGATTCCTTTTTCTTCCACGGAGATTTCATCCATCATAAACCTCCAGCTATCGCCTTCCTCTATTTCCCATTGTTTTTTCAGTTCACGAATAGCTTTGGATGCTGCAGTAGCAATGGCTGGGTTGCTATCTTCTGCCAATCTCTGCAACAAAAACCAATGAATAAACTCTAAAGGTAAAAAATGAAGCTATATTTCCAATCAATAGTACTTGACATAAATCATAATCACCCACCTGCAATGCCCCCATCCCTGCATTTCCAAGAGTCCACATAGACGGTGCTGCTGCCAATGCATTGGCTAAAGCTCGTCTAGAGAATGCACGACACACAACGACATATTAAAAAAAACCCCACAGGAAACGAAAATAAACAATGGAGGAAAAGCATAATAAAATATTGATGAAGATTGCATATTCTCTATATATTTCTTTAAGAGTAATCGTGAGAGCTTTGCATCATTAGTTAATTGTTTTTTTTTACCATTACATCATTTTATTTAAATCAATATTACATAACGTCAGGGAAATTCTAATTCAGTATTGGAGAATGTCGTGACTGTGACAGAAGATCAAAGTATGTTCATCATGAAGAATAAAAAATTCAAAATCATGAAGCCAAACATTCTAAGAGCATCATGACGTATGGAAGATTGGAAGCACAAACAAAATAACCTTCCTACTAGTTATATATTGCCAGAAATTTTAAGAGCAAAAAAATAGAGAGGAAAAACTTTTTCACTTTTAAGTTTAACTGTGCACATTAGAGAATGCAATCCAATTCCTTCAAAGATATTAATATCACGGGAAGCTTACCTAGTGCTGACATCTGGGGAACTAGAACACTCTGCCAACAAAGATACACTTTGTTTACCATCCATTGCATCCAGATCTATAAGCGTTCTGACCAACAACTCAAGCTGCCACCAGTAGAAAAGAGTATGTAATTACTTAAATAATGACTGAGATCAGACATAAACATAATCTTAATGGAGAATCAAACCTCTTCAGGATCAGTGTAATCAATTCCATCTGCTTCAGAAAGTGCTGATGCCATGCTCCAGTAAGCTTCCTGTACGTCTTAAAATATTACAATATGATTGATTGATATGTTTCCTGATTCAATTGATTTAGGGGGACTGGGTTATATATAAACAGAACTACAACAAAATGGAAAAGAAGAAAGACCTGAAGAGCAGCAATCCTTTCTGTGGTTACATCCCCAGGAAATGAATTTGTGGTTTTTCCATTCTTTTCAAGCATTATTCGACCTCTTACATTATTTTCTGAAATAGATACTTTATCTCTGCGAAGTGGACTGCATGCCAACATCATAAGAAACATTTTAGAGGTTATTATATACATATGCAGGCATTTGATTTGAAGTTACTTCACTTACAACTTATACATCTTGCTCACCATCAGGTCATGGATGTTTTTTATCAGCTGCAAAATTTACAAAATAGAAAGTAAATTTATTCCTTTGAAGCTTAAAAAATGAACATGGCATTTTGAAATAAATTGTGTAGCATATTCATTATTTTTTATACCATGCAGAATAAAGCCTGCTAGCAGGAATCACAAATGAAAAAATAAAACACTAAAATATCTCATAGAAAACATTTGCAGAACATGAAATATCACCTCCAAGGCCATAAGGGCATCTTCCATTGCACGTTGCTTAGCACGGAAGTCAGCAAGACGCAAATCAGCCTGACAATTCAAAAGTTATGTCAATAAGAGTCTTGTATTTTGTGGCGATTCATATGTATGTTATGTAATCAGACAGACTTGAGTTTTCATGATATAAACTTGCCAAAGGATCCAGTAATCCATTATTATAAAGATCTATACAAAATAGGAATACATAAGAAGCATATCTAAGAATTAAGAACACAACTAAAGCTACATTGGAAAGCAAGCTGCGTTCTTTAGTAAGCAGTTTTGTTAGGTTAAGGTAAAAAAGAAGAAAAAAATATTTTATTTGGTCCATGGTTTGAAGGGTTAAACTAAAGATACATACACGATATAAGTGCCTGTTTGTTTTAAAACCAGAATCAAAACCTCCCACTATGGCACATGTTCCAATGTAAAATCTATGGTTGAAATTAATATGGGTACACATCTCAATGACATTCAATGTTTTAAAATTGATCCTATAAAGATAATTCTATCCAACTTAACTTAAAACAATTGGGCATTAAAATATCCGCACAAAAATTATTTTGGTCAATCTGACAAGCATTAAAAATATTTACATGTTGATAGCACATAGATAAGTTAAAACAAAAATAAGAAAATAAGTAATAGATCAAATGCTTAGCTATTCCTCTTTACTGAAAACTACGTTTTGTCTCAAATTTTTATGCCTTGATGTGGTACAAAGTATTTTGAATTATAAGAAATTTGAGAGCACGGAAACATGTTTATAGTTGCTTGAGTTACTATAATTGCTGTAGATGACTTTTATTTCTTAATAAATTACACAAAATATCAACATATTAAATTTAATTTAAGAAATAATTGCTTGGGAAGATTGAATTTTCACAAGTTTTGCCTAGTCAACTTGTGTTAAATGCATTAGAAAAGTATTTTCAAGGTGTCCCAGAAAATTTGTTTAAGAGATCATGTGTTAGGATCCAATTGCAAAGAAAGGAATTTGAGTGCCACATTGGAAGTATGAGATTCTAAGTAGAAGTATGTAAGGTCTGAGCTCTCAAACTAAAATGGGTAGCTTTTGTGGTGGGGTTTTCCTAAGGTTCTTATAATCATCCCACTCCCAAGGTGTGTCTGTGCCGGTCATTACTAATCCAGTAATCATATACCAAAACATCATATCATACATTTTTCATGTATGTCCACAAATGAGTTTAGTTCTTTATTAAATACCAATATAAATGTTCAACGGAAGAGAAAACAGGTGTATTTTTAAGATATTTTACAACATTTTATCTTCTTTTTTTTCAACAATCAACACTAAATGATAACTAATAGCAATAATAGTGGGAGGGAAAACAACAACAATGACCAAGTCTTTTCCCACTAGGTGGAGTAGGCTACAGAGATCAAACAATGCCATAATATTATTTTTAGCAGCCAAAATAAAAAGTGATAAGCTGATGCCATAATATTCTATTGAAAATCATGTCTAGACCTCTAAATCCTTCATGGTTTAACTCACAGTATTTCTTGATCTTCCTCTATGTCTAGCAATTGGGCTACCCTCCATCTAATCTGCTCTTATGACTATTGGTTTTACATGCCTTTTCTAAACAAGATTCTGCCATTTTTTCCTACAATAGGTGCTATCCTAACTTTCTCTCTAATGCATTTACTTTTAATCCTATCTTGTCAAGTATGAGAAAAATCAGTAGTGGTAGGAATATGATCAAAGAATAAAGGACAAATATTGCACGATGCAAATTTTATCCTACCAATCAGAAATAGTATCTTTTAGATGAATAAGTAATGAAATTAACAGATTTCGTTTACCTCTAAGGCCCCATCACTCCAATGCTCAACAGCAGCATTTTTCAATCTGGACTGAGCTTTATCCTTCAATATCTGCAGAGCATATATTATAAATAAAAAAAAAAAAATCATTTTACCACCAGCGTGTACTCCTCATCTTCAACCAGAAAATTTAAAGATCTAGATGATACATACAGTAGCAATACGACTAAGCCAGCCAGCTTTTTCCTTGACATCACGATCGATTTTCTCAGTGTCCTCTCTTGCCCGAGCTATGCAGAAAAATAGAAGTAAAATATAAGTTGAACCTATAACAGGTACATGTGCATAAGAATAAATCATCTACAAAGGTGCACCTCTAAAACCTTCTCCTTTAGAAAAAGCAAGTCATTGGAAGAGAAGTTCAACACATACGTAGTAGATAAGGGACAATTACAAAAGTAATAACCAATTCACTATGATGGAATTATATAGTCTCTTGAACAGATAAGCGACTAATGGGAGGATATTCCTTGTGTATGAAATGTAATGATTTGTAGTGTACATTTCGAAAATTATTATTTTTAACAAAAACAATTATTTCATTGGATGAAATAAGTGAGATCAATAGTTAATAATACATTGTTTAAAGTAAAGTGAGCTAACCATCAAGTTTGAGAAATTCAGTCCCAA
Source organism: Psophocarpus tetragonolobus (assembly GCA_037954015.1). Taxonomy (NCBI): domain Eukaryota; kingdom Viridiplantae; phylum Streptophyta; class Magnoliopsida; order Fabales; family Fabaceae; genus Psophocarpus; species Psophocarpus tetragonolobus. The sequence continues at coordinate 37,331,772 of CM075695.1, forward strand.
GAAAAGCAACATCTTGGCGAGCACGAGCATCCAGTCTCATTATGCCACTGAGGAAACAAGTATTTAACGGTTATTCTTTGTGTAAAAATAAAATTTTATTTTACTGTTATTTCTTGAATGAGAGATATTTAATGGTGTAAAATATATAATTGCATGAAATGAAATGACTTGAGAACCAATATTTAAGTCAGCTAGATACATTCCATGTTACAATTCCTCATGTAATGATTACTAAAATATTTATACAAGATAAAACATTGTTTATTGGGTAATTGAATGGATAGTGATAATCAAATCATTCTCCAACCAAAGGATTCTTTGCAGTTCATAAAAGTGGACTGATGAAAACTAGCGGAAGCACATTTGAAACAAAAATAAAATTGTTTGTATAAGACCAAAACAAGGTTACTGGCAGTACCGTGAGAGAAACTTTGCGTCATTACAGACAAATCTACAAGCATCAGCCAAGCCATGAACAAGAGTTTGGTTGTTTTTCTCTTCTTTGATATGTGCCCTGTACATGTCAAAGGATCTCTAACATATAATTTGAATCCTCATATATTTTATTGTGATAAAAATACAAGTAATCTTCAAAAGGATAATCAAGACATGCAGGTTTAACATACAATAAAATTAGCAACTGAAAGACATCAATTCAGGGGCACAAACTCTGGATTGAAAAACAGCAGAAAAAAATGTAATAAATGGATAACCACAGATATTTAATTCTCTTACCTGTTTAAATCAGAAACATCATCATAAGCTGTAATACATTCTTTCTCTTCAGTATTATTTGCTCCTGTTGATTTACATGAGATAGAAGATTTATTGGAGATCAAACTAACTGGTTTTCTGTTAACAAGCCAAAACCAGTCATTGAATAAGGTTGATCTCTCTGTTTGGAGACATCTATAGTTCAGATGTGCATGTTCTAGTCTATGTCTTGACAGCTGTATTCTATTGAACCTTGTTGATGATGAAAAAGAATGTTTTTCACGTGATCTACAAAGAGTTGTTCTCTTAGTCACAATAGGACTGCTTGAAACTTTGTTTGCAGCAAGTGCCATCAGAAATATCAAGAGAAGAATGAGATAGGTCTGGCCTTCATTTCACTTGAAATATATTAATTCTGTAGCAAAACAACAAACAAAGAATGAAGTCATAGAATTTACATAGATGTAGTGGATATTAGAATGAGTTCTTTTCTGACCACAGTTTCCATTCTACAGCAGGCATATTATAAGATATGATTTGTGTTCTGAAAAATACAATTTGAGGATTGATTGACAAAAAATGTAAAATAAGAAAAAACCCTTCAATGTTAATAATGACTAGACTAGATAATCACCATCATCATTATTTGATGAAAATCAAGACAGGTATAAAGGCATAGCTTCATATATATTCTTAAAAGTAAGTCAGACAGGTTAAATTACGGGTGAAGTCTATATATTATCATTTTGTAGAGGATTACTTATAGCAAGCATAATGCTAAGAAGTAAGAACTTTGAACATTCAAGTTCCAAAAGGAGTAGTCAAGAGTAAGCAAGCGTTCTTAGGATATCGTATGTATGAAATCTCTGTAAATCTACTTCTAGGATGAGTTATTCAAATATTGGAGAATATTTGGCTTTTATGCTACACTCTGCACCCTATAGTCAATCTCATGGAAACGTTTCTCATAAAGAATATCTATTTAGTAAAAAGACACAACTTAATTATCTGTCAAGTCCCAAACTTCCCCATAAATCAATCATCTTATTTCAAAGCAACAAATTATCTGTACCATGGTTCTGATCAAAATTTCCATTATTTTGATTTTAGCTAGTTAAAAATTTAATGTAGGGAAGATAACTCAATGTTGGAAATGCAAGGTCCTAAACAATTAGTTGAATGCAATTAGTTTTTAAAAAAACAAAAGATGGATGGCGGTCAATTGAGGCCAACTGATTACTAAAACCATGAAGCAGATAAAAATGCAGTTCATCCTTTTTCAATATCCGAAAGCAAATATTGAACAGAATCAATACTCCTGTGATTATGAAGACTACAGGTGGAAGTTGAAAACCGCAGAAGCAAACTACATCACCAATTTTCATTGATACAAATTACAAACTCCTCAATTAAAATTCACCAAAAACTGATATAACCAACAATTTTCATCATTGCAAGAGGAACATCAACTTTCAACATTGAAAAATTAGATAGATCAACAAAAGGGGAATTTCCAACAGCATGGTACTCGTTCTGGAGAATAATGTTGAATACCGAATCGAGAAAAATGGTGGAAAGAGAGAGTGTGTACGGAAAGGTAGCAACTTACTTGTTTGAGAAAGGGGGAGTAGTAAGGAAGAGTCATAATGGGTGACAGAGAACGGAGACTGAAGGGATGGAGAAAAGGCATTAAAAAAGGAGGGGACTGGGGAGGAACGAGAACCACAAGGTGAGGGTGTGGCCCTTTAAATGCCAACAACGAAACAACAAAAATTGAGAATGGAGAACGAATGGACTGAAAATTGGAATGAAGGTACACTGCTCCACGTCATTCCATCTCCGACATGCTTCATAATTCTTTCAACAATGAACCAACTCTTTATTAGTGGTTACATCTTAATAGTTTTCTAAAACTGTTTTATTATTTTAGTTTTTCAAAATTAAAAAATTTGTTTGAATAATATTTTTTAAAATCAATTTTAAAAATAGTCCTGATTTTTTAATTTTTAAAAATTGAAAAATAATAACAGTTAAAATTAGTTTTGTTTTTAGTTTTTTGTTTTTATTTTGAAAACTTAAAATATAATCAAAATATGTTATTTTTAATTTTTTATTAATGAAATTATGATATATATATATATAAACAAGTTTTTTTCATTTTTATATTTTCAAAACAGTTTTCAAATAAATTTTTTCAAACAAGTTTTTTTTTTCTTCCTGAAAACAGTTTTTGAAAACTATTCTTGAAATTTTTTTTTAAAAACTAAAAAACAAAACTAAACCAATCAAGCCCTTAGTTTTTCTTCCGGCCTCCATCTCTATTATTTTTTAAAAATCATAAAAATAATCTTAGATAAAAAAAAAAGTAAAAATTTTGTTACCTCTTTCGCATTTTTCTCTCATCTTTTTCGTCTCGTATCTGCATCTCCATGTCTTGCTCTTCGCCTCTCTCTTTCATTTTCTCCATTGAGTGCACTTTGGTGAGTGAGTGATGGTCATTGTTTCTTTTCTTCTAGTTTGCAATTCTCACTTGGTATAATCTCTTTTTCCTTTGCATTTTGAACGAATCTTGTTTCTGTAATTTGTTTTTACAAGTCCAAATTACACAATTCGACTTGTGAAAAAATTTACAAACTTTTTTACAAGTTCGGAAGGCGAGTCTGAACTTGTAATTGCAAACTTTTTTACAAGTTTGAATAGACATATTTGGCCTTGTAATTACAAATTTTTTTAAAGTATGGATTGCCTTATCCAAACTTGTAAAAAAAATTCATAAATTTTTTTGCAAGTCCAAATGGACCTATCTAGAATTGCAAATGGAGGGAGAATGAAGCTAGACAAAGCGATAAAGAAGTTGGACAAAGTGCAAATGGAGGGAGATAGAGGAGGAGTTAGTCGTTGTGTCGCCCCGAACCTGGTTGAAGTTAGGAGACGAACAAAGAACAGAGTTGGTCGAAGCTGGGAGACGAACAAAGGAGGAGGTGTGCATCCGAACTCAAAGAAAAGTTGCACAAAGGAGTGAAGAGAGGCGCGGGGAGAGATAAGTAATTTTAATTTATTTTTTTTACCTCAAACTATTTTAGACATTCTATAGGGTTATGGAGGTGCAGGAACAAATCATGGGAGTGTTACGAGAAAACTTTCTATTAACTTTTATATTTGAGTTTTAGACCTATTCAGGGTGACTTTGAGTTTTTGATTTTTTGTTTTTAAATGTACTTTGAAAGCAAAAACATATTCGATTAGACGAGAATTCCGCCATACACTCCTTATAACTTCTATCTGTATCTCCATAAATGTACGAAAAGTCTTAAACACTCTTAGGTAAAAAAATAAGTTTAATCCAAGGTAAAAAAATTGGAAAACTTTTTACAAGTTCAAACAAGGATATCCAGAGTTGTAAAAAAAATTTGCAAAAAAACCTGATTCCATAATGTAAATGCAAACCTAACCAAAAAAAGCAAAGCAAACACAGAGGAAATAAACATAAACACACAAAGAAAAAGAGAAAGTCACTGATTCAGTGAGAATAAAAATGAAACTGTGTGAGAGAAGCAAACGATAGAGGCGTGAAACAAGGGGAAGATGCATATGAAAGAGGAAGAAGCACGTGATAATTAAATTTTTACTGTTTTTATTAAAATTTTTTTACCATTTTAAAAATTTATAGAGGTGTAGGGGAGAATTTATTAAGATAAGAAAGAAATTCTCTGAGGTATATATATAATTTTAGATTTAACTTTTTGGTAATGAAAGAATTATACACCAAATGTTTTATTCAAGAATATATTTTCGTTCCAAGAGAAGGGGGAAAATTCAAAAATATAAGCAAAAGGCATTTTGAAGATATTAAATTTTTGGAAGTGAAAAAGAAAATAAAAATAAGCAATATACTAATATAAATACTTTTATTCGCATATTTTAAGATATTTTTAAAATCTATAATATACTATTATTATCTATTCTACAACTACTAGCAAAAACATATGTAGTGTTGTGCTTGAATTTATATTTTTATTATATTAAATTTTTTATTTATTATATTTTAATAATAAAGAAAAAAATTTTAATTTGTGAAGTAAAATCAGTTAAAAATTTAAATTTACGTTCAATATTATATATTTTATTTTATTTTTTAAAAAATTGACATATTTAAAATTAATTATTTTTTTACGGAATAATATCTTATTATCGCATGTGTATTTTCATATGAGTTATGTAAAAAAGTACCATAAGTCAATAATTTGATGATATTAAATTTGAAATATTGTAACTTTTTTTTATTTTTTTATAATTTTTTTGTACTATATATTGATGTTTAATTAATCTGTTGAATGATTTATTTTGTACTTAATAAATGTTTATTTGTAAACAATTTTTTTATATGTTAACTTTAATTTATTAGTGTAATTTTTATGTATTTTATATTGTTTAGGTAAAATAATAAATTTTTTTACATATTATAACTTTTCTCATTAAGTGGAACACATTTTTTCTAAAACATTTTTAATTGAAATTTATTGAAAATGATAACATTAAAAGATAGAGTTATTAAACGGATATGTGACAACTAAAAATTGTGATTTTTAATATATTTTTACAAATAATAGACTTTGTTCATAAGAGTATTTTTTATTATTTTATAAAAGTGTTTTAGAATGTGCACTTAATATTTTTTTATTTTATTATTAATTATTTATAGAGTTTAATTATCTTAATGTGTGAATATTTTTACACATTGTCTTTCAATAAAGACTATTCTTAAAATAAATTTGAAGGAATTATTCTTAAACTTTCGTGTTAATGATTTTTATGTTAAATCATTTAGTATATTTTAATTGTTTGATTGGTTAAAATTTTTACACTTTTAAGGATGAAGTAAAAAACAAAATATTTTTATTATATTTCCAGTTTTCAAAATAAAATAGAAAACTAAAAAGTAAAATTACTTTTAGTTGTTTTTGTTTTTAAAAACTAAAAAAACAGAACTGTTTTTAGAAAACACTACCCAAACAAGTTTTTTAGTTTTTAAATACTAAAACACTAAAAACAATTTTATAAAACTGTTGTCAAACAAAGTACTCTACTAGTAGAGCATGGATAATCCAATATTTGCAAAGTCATCCGTAACTAAGTTTGACTCTCAGGGAGTAAAAGTAAAACTACATTTCTGGGTCTTCCCACTTTGCCTGTAGATTTTATCCAATAAAGAAAAATACACATGGTCGATAGCGCATCCCTCATCCAGTAGGTTGATCATAGATCGTGAATAAGACTGGATCGTGATGTTCTGGAATCCATGATCATGTTTTGGTTCTGAGTTTCTGATTTTTTGTTTTGAAATGTATTTTGAAAACAGAAACGTGTTCGGCAAGAATGGTTCTGTTTTGATTTTTTGTTCATTTTCAAAACAGTTTTCGTTTAATTTTAAAAACAATAAAATTTGGTTTTCAGATTTCTGTTTCTATATTTATTTAAGTTCATTACTTAACGGCACTTGTCACCATTGACTGTCACCTCTGACCGGCGGTCACCGGCCTCCACCTCTGATTGGCAATCACCGACTACCACCTCTACCAACATTCATTGGCTGCCACTTCCGACTGGTGATCACCAACCCCCACCTTCGACCAACAGTTACTGGTCGTCACTTTCGATCGACGATCACTAATCACTACTTCTGACCAGCGATCACTGACCACCACCTCCGACTGGCGATCACCGGCCGCCACCTCCAACCGATGGTCACCAACCACCACCTTCGACAAGTGATCATTGCTGCCACCTTTGAATAGTGATTACTAATTGCCACCCCCGATCACCGGTCACCCAACCGTTACCTTTGACCACCAGTCACCAACCACCAACTCCAATCGTCAGGCACCGACCGCTACCTTCGATCGCCAATGACTGACTGTCACCTTCAACGACTATATCGATCGCTACCTCCAACTAGTTTTTTTGTTAAGATTTGAAACAATATTTTAAATTTGGAAAAAAAATGTTGTTTTTAAAATTTTGAAAACTTAAAACCAAAATTAGTTTTTGTTTTTATAAATTTCAAAACTAGAAACAAAAAACTACCCCAATGAAGCCTAAGTTAATTATTATATTCAAGAATACAATTTAAATCGAGTAAGAGCAAACTAAGGAATATGTTGAAAAGTATTGTACTAGTAGAGCATGTAAAATCCAATATTTGCAAAGTCATCCGTAACTAAGTTTGACTCTCGGGGAGTAAAAGTAAAACTACATTTCTAGGTCTTCTCATTTTGCCGGTATATTTTATCCAATAAAGAAAAAAACACATGGTCGATAGCGCATCCCTCATCCAATAGGTTGATCATAGATCGTGATGTTCTGAAATCCATGATCATAAGCCACTTCCAACAATTTAAGAATTCACTTCACAAACTAGAATTTTGCATGAGAATCCAATAACAAAATTATCTCAGCAATCATAAATCACATCTCCAACTATGGATTTTTCCTATGCACATCTCACCATCGACATCCAAATAGACATACAAAATAAATCACAATATTATGCACATGTGCCCTCAATGCAACTCACATTTCATAGTTGTGGCGTACATCATTAAATAAAGATTTTATTCCACGGACAACCCTGATAATTTGGTTGGGTTTTGTCATTAAAGACACACTTATTCTGCTTATACTAAAGTCCATGTAAAACAACATCAAACACTTGACTTCAACTGACATAGTTAGGTTGCATGAATGATTAAAAATATATATATATTATTTAAATATAAGTTCTTTTTTTTTATATTGTAATAAAAATAAAAGATATTGTATAAAAATTATTTCATCTATACGTTGCAGAGTAATTTATATTTTTTGTTACACACTAATGGAGTAATAAATGCATGTCACAAGGAGTGTTTGAAATTTGGAACATTGTGCTAAAAAAGTATCGTATCCATAATTTAGTGAGAGAAGGATTGACGTTAAAGTTGGATTGACATGAAACAAAGGTGCATGCAGATCCTAAAACAACAAAATACATTGAGAAAAGTAGACAAATTAAACATTTAAAGGAATTTAAATTAAAATATTGAATTGAATAATATAAATAAATAATTATAAAATATTTTTTTAGTAGACTATGTTTTTTGTATATGAAAATTTTTAAATTTATGCTTTTGATACATAAAATTTTTGTTGACTAGTTAAGATATACAAATATTTTTCTGTCTAACATTTTAATTCTTCTGTGTACTTTAGTTGTTAAGTGGTGACGTCACAAAAATATTTAATTAATAAAATAAGGGTTAATTATTTTTTTTATAATATGAACTTTTTAACTCTATTTATTATTATTTTATTAATTATTTTTTTAGCAATTTTTATTATATTTTGTAGTGACTTTTAAATGTTACAAATTAAAAAAAATTAGTAATTATCGACTTCTGTTATCTCATTCTCACGTGTTTCTTCCACTCCACCAATGTAAAACCCCTCTCTCACTTAACACTAATACTCATCTCTTGGTGTTTCTAGCCTAATGTTAACTCTTCATTTCTGTTTCATAATATTTAGACCATAAATGAAATGACATTTCTCAATTTAAATTTTCATTTTATAATATTTTTTAATTTTTTCTTTCATAATATGTTTTTAAACTCAACATTATTTTTTAATTAATTTAATATTTTTTTTCAGAATTATTACAAAATATATTTTTTTTCTTTAATATTTTTAAACAAAAAGATATTTGTATACGTAATCAGTTGAAAAAATATAAAAATCATAAATTTAAAAGAAATTTATGTGCGAAAAATATAATAACTTTTAAATTTTACACGCTTAGGAAGAAAAAAAGAAGAAGAAAGAGATAAAATGCAACGGATAATGCAAATACAATGTGGTAATTGAGTGATGAAGAGGATGTCAAACTGAAAAAGCAGAACGAAACACCCACGTGTCCTTTTTCACACATGAGAGTCTCTCTGTCATCATCTCCTACTTAATTACCACCCTCTCCTTTGTCTCTGTCTGCCCCCGATCTCTCTGCAACGACGCCGTCCCGATCTTCTTCTTCTGCGTAACCATGGATGAGACTTCAGCTCTTATCGAAGCCATTCTCAGGGAGCAAGAGGAAGAAGAAGAAGCTAACAGAAGAAGGAACAATACCACTCACATCTCCACCGCAAAAAACAACACCAACGAATGGCAAACGGTGTCGTATCAGAAGCGCAACCGCAACAAGAAGTCCTCGTCCAAGCAGCCTCTCCCCGACGACAATTTCGCCGTCGATCCTTCCTCCGATGTCTTCAGCTCCGTCCACCGCCATTCCGAGGACCGCCGCCGCCGCATCCTCGAGGCTCAGATCGCTGCTGCGGAGGCCTCAGCTTCCGAGGCCGCTCCGAGCAGATCGAAGCGGCATTCCGACGATGAAGACGACGGCGATGCGGAGCCGGCAGCCGGTGCCGTTCAGGATGGTTCTTCCGAGGTGAAGAAGGTAAAGCAGAAGAAGCAGAAGAAGCCGAAGGTGACGGTGGCTGAGGCCGCTTCCAGAATCAGCGCCGATGATCTCGACTCGTTTCTTGCCGAAATTACAGTGAGTGTTTCAGTTTCGTGATTTATCTGCTGTAATTGCGATTCATTTGTTGTTCACTGAATGTGAGAGAAAATATGAATCGTGTTTATGCAGGCTTCGTATGAAACGCAGCAAGATATTATGCTAATGAGATTTGCTGATTACTTCGGTCGCGCGTTCTCGTCGGTCAATGGAGCTCAATTCCCGTGGTTGAAGACGTTCAAAGAGTCCACCGTTGCGAAGATTGTTGATGTCAGTTGTTTGTGTTCCATTTTGTCTTTTAATTTGTACTAAGATTTGGAAACTAAAGTTGTGCGGTTTTTTAATTCGTGACGCATGGTATAGAATTTTGAATTGTAGGAGTGAGCTCTCATCTGATTATGTTATTTTAAATTGTTAGTGAAAAATATTGCTGAATTATGTGTCTTAGGAAATTTCTGTAATCATCTGTCTAATGCAATGCTCATTTTATGTTAATTGTCGTTTTTGATGGTTTGGATGCTAGTGATCCTTGCTCAGTGATTATTGTAAGTATTTCTTATCATTTTGCCTTTCGCAACAGATCCCTCTTTTGCATATATCTGAGGATATTTACAAAATATCAACGGATTGGATCAGTCATCGATCATACGAAGCACTTGGTTCCTTTGTACTATGGTCGTTGGACAGCATTCTTGCAGACCTTGCCAGTCATCAGGGAGTTGTTAAGGGATCTAAGAAGGTGGTCCAGCAATCATCATCAAAATCTCAGGTACAATTTGGCATAGTTTTTTAAAGGTGTTTCATTTCTTAAAATTTATTGTGGATAATTAAGGCATTCCTATATTTTTTTACTTATCTTTTATTTTTATAGTTATAATACAGAAAGAAACTTTACTTTTTCATTGATTGGTGTCTCCATTTGGTGTAGTATCTATCTGTGTGAGAGATGGTAAATAGTTTCCTCTGTTGATCCAGATAGCTGACACGGCCCAGTGAATTAAAGCTTGATTGTATGTTGCTCTAGCCTTGTAGGATGTCATTGCTAATGATAAGTTTTTCTTAATTTTGATGTTAATTTTATAGATGACTGTGATTCAACTATTGAGTTTTCTTAGTTTGTTTCCTAAGTCGTTCCCTGTTTAAAATGAAATGTAGAAATATTCAAAATAAAATCACAAGTCTTTGTCTTAGTTCTTGAAATTTTTTTCTTGTGGTTCCTTAGCTTTGTTAGCAATAGAGGTTGGCTAGCTTGTCAAACAATATGAAAATGTGTTATGATTGTGTCCTAGGAGTATGAAATGAATTAAGATTTAAGGATGGAAGGATATGTGGTAGAGGAGGTAAACGTTTGGATGTGCGGTATACTTCAGAAAGTTATCTATTATAGGCTGATCCTCAGCTTTGAATGGTTGTGCATCTGATTTCTGGAAATTATGCCAGATATCAATATCAATAAGGAGGCCCTTTCAATAAACTTCTTGGTGTTCTTGAATCAACTTGGCTTCCAGCTGACTCCTTTCAGTGAAATTTGTATAATTTTCTTTTCTACTTCTTGATTGCAATTTGCAGCATGCCCCCTTGAACTTGATTGAATATTAATGTTGAAATATCAGTGAAAAAACTTATAATGTAATTTAATGCTGTAACATGTTTACATATGAACTATAACATATAATTCAGTGAGTATTTGGTGTGAATATTGTATATTGCTTGTACAGGTTGCCATATTTATGGTTTTAGCAATGGTGCTTCGACGGAAACCTGATGTCATGATTAGTTTATTGCCAATAATGAAGGAGAGTAAAAAATATCAGGATCAGGATAAACTCCCCGTCATTGTTTGGGTGATAACTCAGGTGATTGTTTTCAACATGATTTAATGCCCCCACCCTAAACACACATAAAAATTATCATATGGAATTATAACTAGATTAGGATGTGTAGGCTTCTCAAGGAGATCTAGTTATGGGGTTGTACTTGTGGGTATCTTTTCTCTTGCCCATGCTGAGTGTGAAGTCTGGTTGTAATCCACAGTCAAGAGACTCAATATTACAGTTGATTGAGAGGTTAGGAACCTTTGTGATTGAACACTAACTTCCCTGATTTATTTATTGTAACCAGTGCAGAATTCGTAGTTGCTCCTTCTTGCCTGAAATGATTTGTCTTCTTTCATTATTTTTTGAAATAGAATAATCGCATTTCCTAAATCTCGATCTATCTTGCTAAATGGAGCTGTCAGAAAGGGGGAGCGTGTTGTGCCCCCATGGGCACTTGATTCTCTATTGAGAGTTACTTTTCCTCTTCCTTCAGCACGGGTCAAGGTAGATTTTAAGAATATTGTGTATTTTGTAATCTCTTGGATTACAAGCATTGGTTTGGCTGAAATACTCTTCTGAATTTGTATATTTTGTTTAGGCCACTGAAAGATTGGAAGCTGTTTATCCAACATTAAAAGAAGTTGCCCTTGCTGGTGCCCCTGGAAGTAAAGCAATAAAGCATCTTGCACAACAGATACTAAGCTTTGCAATTAAAGCTGTGGGAGAAGGTAATGTCTCATTAATGTTGATTGTCATCAATTTTTTCCTTTGCACATGTTATTATTTACTTGTTATTTGCAGCATATGCTGTCTCTCAAGTAATTTACTATTAATATTTGAAGGAGCTGGTGTGGTAACTTTTAGTGTGAAAACTTAAAATGCTTGAACCTTTTACAGCCAATCCTGACCTATCAAAGGAGGCAAGTGACATTTTTATTTGGTGTTTGACTCAGAACCCTGAATGTTACAAGCAATGGGTGAGTACGAGGGAATGATATTTAACAGTTTCTTTTCATTTGTTTCCTCCTTTCCTACATTTCTGACCTATCAAAATCCTACTTACCAACACAAACATGTATTTAATACTTGGAAACAGGATTTGTTTTATATGGATAACCTTGAAGCAAGTATTGTTGTATTGAGAAAACTTTCTGGTGATCGGAAGGAATACTTTGTCAAACATCCTACTCTTGATCCTTTGAGGGAAACTACTAAGAGCTTAATTCAAAAGGTATACCAATTTCTTTTTTAGTAATACAATTGCAGAATTTTTTATAAACTCAATGTTTCTAGCTGTTTTGCTGCATCTTATGCAAACCTGAATGAACACTGTCTGTATGCATGTTGAAGCTTCAGTCTATTCTACAAATTTTTCTTATATGATCAAGGGAACTTTTGGATAAACAACTTAATTAAGTGCTTATTAAGCAAGAGCTTTTCACCAGAGAGTCATAAGTACTTGATAAGTTGTTTTGATAGGTTAATTTTCTGAAATTGGCCTATAATCTCTTGTTAGCTTATTTTGTTTAGCTTTCCATTTAGGTTATTGAAATAATCTAAAATGAAATTACAGGAGGGTCATTAGCCACTTTCAGATGCCTAACCAAATACCTTAAATTTTCTACATAAGTATTTATATAATATGCCCAGAAAAGCTCTGAAGATTCTTCCAAAGGCTCCTAAAATGGGGTTAATTGAATTGGCAACGACAGTATACTTAGGCTAGTTAATCTCTTGGAGCATATCTTAATGTTTCACTGACATTTTCAAAATTATTAGGCCAGAGTACTGAGAGTAGAATCCAAATGCTGAAGTTATCTTAGATGATATATTGTTCCAGTTTGTCATCATAGAGGATGCATCTTATCTTGAACCTAATTTTAATATATCTGTAACTGGCAAGAAAAAACTAATGCCATATTTCAATTTGTCTTTATAGAATGAAAAGATGTTAGCGGAGGTGGATGATGATGCTCGCCATGCATTATTGAAGGATGCAAACAAGCATTGCAAAATCATTTTGGGACGATTGTCACAAGGCCATGGATGCATGACGGGCATGGCAGTTTTTTCAGTTGTACTTGCTGTTGGTGCCGTTTATGTGTCCCAGAACATGCATTTATGGGATTATAATAAACTGACAGAAATGTTGAACCTCTCCCTAGGATGATAGAGTTAAGCCGTGGCTTGCTCGGTGCTTCCAGTGTGAATCACTTCGGCCTTTAGTGAGGTGTGACGGGGAATATTTAATTTATTTTAGTCTTCAACATAGTGAAATTAAACAAAAATAGGAGGAAAACAAAGCCATGGAAGTTTGTGCAGGCCACCTATATAGGTTGGTATGTGTTCTCAAATTTTAGGTCAATTTGAAAATTTCTTAATTTTTTTTTTATAGTGGGTTGTTATGTATTGATTTTCATATAAAGTGCCAAACGGCTATAGAGAAAGCTAATGAAGTTGAAATCACGTCGTGTTTGAAAGTAGATTTTGAAGTATTTAAATTCTTATTTCAGTCATTTTATACGGCTTAAGTTTGTTGTATTTCTTACTGTTATTTACAATATTTGGACTATGATTAGCGTTTGTATCAGCTGTGAAAAAGTAAAAGTGGTTTTATGTGAAGCTCTTTTCTTTTTATTTTTTACAACTTGGTTTTCTAAAAAATTTAATAATGTATCTGATATCGAAAAGCTCGGGTCATTTCACTGAATAAAATTTTCAAATTACCCAATTTTGATATTAGATTAAGCATTCTATAAAGAAGATTTTTTTCTGGCCTTTTCTTCCTCCATTCTATAATTTTTTCCCTACACCTTCGTAGTAATAAAGACGGATAAAAAATGTCCGTGTAATATCATAAACAATCGGAATTAGGTTATTTTAGCCTTTAGGAGGGGTGGGCCTTTCTGGAGTAAGCGATCCGTAAAATATATATATATATATAACTAAATTATTTTGTCTTTAAATAATTACTAAAAATAACTATTAATCACATATTTTATTTAACTTCTCTCTTTACTTTTTCTTTTCAAGTTTTATATTTTAATTGACCTTGCCTCCTTTGATAGGTTAGGATTGGCGGTAAAAGATTCAAAGCATTATTAGCTTTCACACCACTTCTCGAAAAAAAAAGAAGTTTTCACAGTGAATGAAGTTACAACACCAGCTCCTTCAAATTTTAACAGTAAATCACTTGAGAGACAGCATATGCTGCAAATATTCAAATAACAAGTAAATAACATGTGAAAAGGAAAAAAATGATGACAATCAAACCTTAGCTTCTCCCACAGCTTTAGTTGCAAAGCTTAGTACTTCCAGGGAACCGGCAAAGGGCAACTATCATATAATGTTGGATAAAGAGGGTACAATCTTTCAGTGTTTTAAATAAAATATAAAAATTCAGCCAAACCAATGATTATAATGCAATAGAGAATCAAGTGCCCTCTCAGTCAGTAGAAGCGGCTCAGCCATAGCCATCTCAGCACCCTCAGTCACTCGACCGTCCGATATTCTTCAGCCTGTTGTGTTGTCTTGTCTTTTGGATGAGATTCCTTTCCAGTTGACACAGTGAACTTGAGAGATTACGACTACAATGAGCAGCTACAGATAGCATTCGCCATTCTCAGCCTCATTTGTGCGGTGATTTTTGTCACTTTTTCTTTTCAGGTTTCTGCACTGTTGCCCCTTATTTCTAGTTTGCTTTTTGCCTTTTGTCGTTTTACATTCACTGGTTTTGCGTTTTGCTATCAAATATTCATATTGATGTATGCATGCATTTACTAAGAGACGCAACAACATGCAGCTTTCTAAAATGCAGGATGGTATAGTAATTGAACTCGTCAATGATATCTCACCACTGGACATTGATATTTTATACAGAAAACAAAGCAAGTCCATCTTCCTATGCACAGGAAGCAACAAAACAACCACTGCAAAAAGACAACTTCTCATTTATATTTTTTGTATACATTTTATTAAAAAATTTTATCCTTAATAAATTTCTTAAACCTAGATAACTTTTCCACGTATTAATTTCTTTCTGTTACTTTTATTTAATTTTTAAACTTTCCTTTTTATTATTTTTTATTTTTAAAAAATTATAGAGGCAGGGAGTGCGTGAGCCTCTGTCCCTGTTTATATATATAAAGTTGCAACTTTCTTTTCATTTTTTCCAATTTTATATTTTTTTCTAATTCTTCAATGCAGTTATTAGCTACCCCCAATTATTTAGTTGATAAGCAATTACGTTCATATACTGTATCAATGCATTCATTATTATAATTTAAAAGCTTGCATGAAATGGCCCAAACTACATTTTAGACTAAACTAGCATAGAATCAGTGAAAAATCATGGAATAGTTAATTTATGGGATATTATTGTTAATTAAAATCTATTGAAAGATAAAAATTGATGTATTTTAAAATTTAAAGAAAATAAAAATAAATGAGAGATTCAAATTTTACTATATAAATTTTACAAAAGCTAAAAACATATTTTACTGCAAATAAATCTATAAATTATATTTAAGGTAATACATATGTATGGTTAGTTGATTAGTTACCCATTTTATTAAAATTTTAATAGTATAATACTCTTTTCATTTATCTGAATTGTGAATCAAATCATATTGCAAATTGTAAGATTCATCATTAAAATTATATTATTAGTTATAATTTTTTTATTAATATTTAACACGTATCATAAAACAATTAAACCATAAGCCTTATAGAATAAAATTATTAGCTAGATGAGTTTGTGAAGTTTTTATTTTAAAAAGATAAAAACAAAACAATTTAATAACTAAATAAGCAATAAATAAAATAGTAGAATAATAAAAAAGGATAAATTTAGAAATATTATTCTAATTCCTTTTCATTTAAGAATTTAAGATTATATATATGACTTCTCAACTTTTTTATAAAAATTACTAAAAAAATAACTAAAATAATAATGAATTGTTAGACTATGTAAATTGTAAGATTCACATAAACAGTTAAATCATATGAATTATAAGATTTGTACTTATTTATATTAAAATATAAAACTAATTTAAATACGTCTTAAAATATATGTCTAACATAATCAATTCAAATCGAAGACTAAGAATCGGATCCTCATATAATTATGTTCATAACGATCACTAAGTGAGGCACTAGACTCATCATAATTTATACATAGGCCACCAGTTGGCATCTCTGAAGACAAAGTGTTATTAATATAACGATTATTTAACCTTTGACGAGTTACAATAGAAGAAAGAAGCTGGTACCACCGACCAAGAGCCTGTGTTTCATCCCTTTTCTTTTCCTCAGCCTGTCGCCTTTCTTCTTCCTCTGCATATGCCTAGGGAAAGGAGTAAAAAACTTAATAGCATAATGATAAATGTTACAAAAAGAAAACTATAAAAACGGAATATAGCATTAACATTCACGGAGTTAAGGGAAAAAATCACCAAGCCTACATGAGGGAAGAAGAAGCTTAGTCCTTCTTAGAAATAAATCTAAAGAAAAAGGGTTAAACAATTTCTAGAATCAAGGATATCCTTATTAATAAACTACCGAAACTATCATACGTTAATAAACTGCTACAAATAGCAATGTTTATCAAGTTAAACTCAACATATAGAGAGAGTAATAAAGATGATACACTAACTTGACAAGACAAATTTTAGTTTATTTGCAACTATATTTATATATTCAGCAAGTAAAAGAAATATACCTCTAGCAGTACATCCTTGAACTCGGCACACACCACAATACCATCAAAGACAGGATATGAACGGCCATTTTTAAATTCAAAACCAACCATAGCAGGTGCATAATCAATTTCAAGCCTCTTGGCAATAGAAAATGCCTTTGGAAACCTTAAGTGTACAGTCCCTGGCGGAAGACATTTCTCAGACCAAACATCTACTTGACCTCGCTCATTCTAGATGTAAAATAAGAAATATCACTCATTAATATGAAAGCATCTATAAGCTCATAAAACAAGCAAATAAACACATGCACTTTTATTAGAAATAGAAAAATAGAAGGTAACAAAGGTAGTATACGATTTTCTATATAAATCATTTACATTATATAAGAAATTTGAGTTATTTATTTGAATAATATTCATTTTTCAGTTTTATTTTTTTTTCTTTTCTTTTAACTACTTTCTGTTACATTTTTTTTTCTCTTTTTCTTCATCCATGATTTTTCACAACTTTACAGTTAGTTCAAATGCATGTATATTAACACAGTGCAGCAAATAACACAGCCAAATTGTATTTAAGCTCTATCAACTTCATTCCTTTACATTTAAACCTAAAATGTCTTTCTCTTTATTACCTATATTCATAAAAAAAAATAAAATACTATTTGAAGCTCTACTTCATGTTATATAACATGTGGGGATTTTAAAGAGGATTTAATTATTGGATATGGATTTGTCAATCTGGTCGGGAATGTTCGGCTCGAGGAATCTAATTTCCAAACTATTGCCCTGATTGAGAAATGATTGTGGTGTTTTCAATTACCACCTCATTGTCTACAAAATATGGTAATTAAGAACAAAATTTCCATCAGAACCATCATGCACTAGAGCAGTAGGAATATATAGTTGGGGTGACGAAATATGATTTTTTTGACTCACAGATGTGTTTTTTTTTTTTTAATTTCTATTTTGGTGTGGTAAAGTTACGATTATAATACAGTTTGACTCAAATATGTTTGACTATCAAACTTGTTTCTGCAAATATGTTTAACCATCAGACGTATTCAAGACTATCATTATATCAAGGCTTTAAACATGTCAACCTTTTTATGACATGTTTGGAAAATCAACATAATTATTAATGTTCAAAATGTGGGAGAATCTAACATTAAACGGTCTGACTGTCAAGTCATATGACACAAACACACTTAACTTTTGGGTGTGCTTAAAAAGAAATTAATTTTATAATAATGATTTTATTATAATGATAAAAATTGATGTATCCAAAGAAGTTATAATATTGGTGGTCCATTTTTGAAAGATTTCCCTATTTGTAAATTACAAAATGCATGATCAATCTTAAATGGTATGTCCTTGGGTGTATTCTCGAAAGAGTTGGAAGAGAATGTATAGGTGTAGTCTCCTACATATCATTATTGTATTGGTGGTCCATTTGCTTATTTCATTTCACGTCACATAGCTTCAGCCTTGTACTGCTAAATAAAAAAATTGTATTGCCCATTTTGGATTGAATTATCTTTTAGTCATGACCTCCAAAGTTAGTTTCCTTAAAAAATCTCTCTCTCTCATTTCAAAATATTTTTTCATCTTCTATTATTTTTAATTTCACATTTAATTTTGGGCAATTACCAAAATTTTTATTAATTTTGTTCCTTCTTCCCAGAAAAAAACTTGTCATTCTCAAATCTTTCAACTCCCCCTTTCATTGCAATAATAAATATACTTATACTTATAATAAGAACATATCTCAATTCGTGGATGCTTTTTTTAATTAAATGATAACAATTTTTAGATTGACTGTTAATTTAAATTTTTATACTTTTATTTTTAAATATTGGACACAGAACAACTCCATTTTCATTTTCGTGATAGATAGATTTATGGCCTAGTATCTAACAATCATGATTTTGATAATATAGTCAATAGAACCTATACATACTTGAACATTTTACCAGAAACTAATGACATTCAACTAACTGGTGAATACCTTGAAAAAAATCTAAATCATGTAACTTACAAGCCTTAAAACTACGGAACTCACAACTTGTGTTCTATGGTCAATTACTAAAAACTAATGTTGGTTAGATTTTACATGTAATGTCAAATCTGTTTTTTGAAGCTAAGAAACTTTTTTGCACGTACCCTCGTTCCCTTTAATAAAATTTGTATTTGCAGATTAAAAACAAAAAAGGTGCAGCATTGCAGTTACTCAAAGAGTGCTCTAAAGCTTGACATGCAGGATCCAGACCGTAATGCTGATACAAGCATTTACAGCACATGCCATTGCATTACCAATAATCAAAATTAACAAGACAACGATTAATATCAATTTTTGTTCTTGCAGTGAAACTACTTTCAAGAAGTCAAATTAATACATAGGTTATAGCACGGCTACAATGATATTTTATATTGGATATTCTGCTTCTCTCTTTACATTACATGTGAAAAACCTATACATTTAGATGACATATTTTTTAAAAAATTGAAATTTTGTTAATCGGTGAAAACATTTTAATTAATTAAAATTGTAATACTTCAAATTTTAAAAAAAAGTAAAAATTTGTTTTAAACTTTTTTTTTTTAGTAAATATTCTTTTCTTGATATCAGTTGAATTTTTTTTTAGATTATTTTTCAACTAATATCATCCAAGGTTATTTTGACCAATTTTTGTTAGCATTTTTTAGAGAATCATATCCTCGGTTAATTGATCTAAGTGGAATCATTTTTTAAAATAATTAACTAAATAGACCTATTTTTTAAAAAAATATCTAAATAGGTCTATTTTTAGAAAAATTACTAAGGTGAATTTGTTTTTAGGTTTGACTTGGTCAAATCAGAATTCTCATTTACAATTTTAGTGTTACGTAAGTTGGATACCCACGTGATGTTTGAGTTGACATAAATGCCCATTAAAACTGCAAGATCAGGCTGCGGTTTATGTGGTAATTATTCAAGTATATGCAATTGACCTAGAGTTGTCAAAATGAATCTAACCCAAACCTACAAAATGGGTCAGATTGGACTCTAAAAAAGGAAACTCAAATAGAAGTGAATCTTTTTTGCCTATTCATTTGACCTAACTATATAAATGGACTTGGATTGGCCCGATCCGATGAGTTATCGACCGACCCAAATATAAATATAAATACATAAATTTTAAAAATACATATTAATAATACATATCATATATTGTTAAAAATATATTAAATAAAATTTATACACATAAAAGTATGGTTGATGTGAAGTTAATTTATACACATTGTTAATATATATATATATATATATATATATATATATATATATATAAAAGTACGTTTGATGTTTATTTAATAATATATTTTTAATAAATAAAAATATGTTGTTCTAAAATGTATATTAAATTAAAATATACATATAAATATATTTATATGTTATTTTAGACTTATTTAGGATGTGTTTTGATTTATTTAATTTGTTGTTTTGAATTGATTTGGACTTTATTGTAAAAATAAGTTTTTTTTTATAAAAATTTGAATTTTGATTTTTTTAAAAGGGTCCGTTTTGGTCTGTGTGTCAATATAGGGCTAGACTAAACCTAGAAATATCTAGTCCGAATAAAATATGGGTCGGTCCATCTCAACCCATTTTGTTTGAAAAGCTCGATGGGTTGGGTTGGTCATTCTGCCTAGATTGTCAGCGAGAAAATGACCAATGAATGGTGCATTTAAAGTCCTATAAAATTGCAGATTGCACCTACGGTTTAATTGGTATTTACCTAATTTCCACAATTGTCCAAAATGGATACTAAGAGCATCTCTGATCGGTGTCTCTAATGGGTGTTCTTGAGCATTGATTTTGAAGCCAAAATCTGATCTTGGCAAGAACATCCATTGAAGCAAAAGTGGTTGATCTCCACGTGGAGATCTTTTCTTGAAGAAGAACACCCAAGATCAGTACAACATCCCAAAAAAATCATTTTTTATTCACTCTCTCTTCAAAAATCAAGCGCGCAAAAAACAGATTTACCAACAAATGACAAATTAAAAATGGAGGAGAAGGAAAAAGAAGTGAAAAACAGAACACATATTCAACAACAATAGATTTAACCCACATCAACGCACAACATAAACAAAAAATGAAAACCCTAAAAAAATAAAACTAAAAATACAAGAGAAGTTGACGACAAGGAGGAATTTGCAGCTGGGAGAAGCTTGCAGCGGAGAGGGGTTGGCAATAGAGGGTTCGTATAGGGAAAGGAGAATCAAAGAGGGGGCATAAGGGGAAGGAAGAAGGAAAAGGAAGAGAAGGGAGGTTGGGGGAGATAGAACTGCAAGAGGGGGAGAGGGCGAGTGAGTCAGAAAAAAAGTAAAAATGGAGGGGACTATGGGTAAGAGAAAAATGAAATGAAGGGAGGAGTGTGAGTCAAAGAAATGTATAGTGGGAAAAAAGTTAAAAAAAAGGTTAAATAAAAATTTAATATTTAAAGTATTTTTATTAATAAAATTTTAAGTTATTAATATTTTTTATTTTGTTCTGATTTTATTTGGTAATTAAATTATATGATTATTTAATTTAAATTATTTTAAAATAAATTGAAAATAAATATTAAATTTGATGATGTGGTTTTGTGTGATCCATTAAAAGTATTATAAAATGGCAAAATAGGATCTTCTATTGAAGTAAAAAATGGAGTTGATGACATTGGTGGATCCACTAAAAAGTGAGGTAAGATCAAAATAATTGATATACCCCTAGAGATGCTCTAAGAGCACAAAAAACACTTTTAAAGCTTATAAAATCGCAAACTGCACCTATTGTTTCTAGTATTTAAAAATTAAAAAACTCGTTTGCATAGTATTTTTCGAAAACAGTTTTAGTTTTTTAGTGCTTGTTTGGTAACAGTTTTATAAAACTGTTTTCAGTATTTTAGTATTTAAAAACTAAAAAACTCGTTTAAGTAGTGTTTTTTAAAAACAGTTTTCGAAAACATTTTTTGTTTCTAGTTTTGAAATTTCTAACAACAAAAACTAGTTTTGGTTTTAAGTTTTCAAAATTTTAAAAACAAAATTGTTTTTGTTTATAAATTTAAAACATTGTTTTCAAATCTTAACCAAAACACTAGTTGAAAGGTGACAATTTGCTATTGGTGATTGAAGGTGGTGGTCGATGACTGACGATCAGAAGTGGTGGTTAGTGACTAGTGGTCAAAGGTAGCGGTTGGATGACCGATAATCAGGGGTGGTAGTCGATGATCACTAGTCGAACGTGACAACTAGTGACTGTTGGTTAGAAGTGGTAACTAGTGATCATCGGTTGAAGGTGGCGGTCAGTGACCACTGGTTGGAGGTGACGATCAGTGATTGTCAATAGGTGACGACTAATGACTTCTGGTCGGAGGTAGGGGCTGGTGAACACTGGTCAGAAGTAGTGACCGATGACCGTCAAACAAAGATGACAGTCGGTGACTTCTGGCCAGAGGTGGAGGCCGGTCAGAGGTGATGGTCAATAGTGACAAGTGACGTCAAGTAATGAGCTTAAATAAAAACAGAAATAAAAATCTAAAAACCAAATTTTATTGTTTTTAAAATTGAGTGAAAATTGTTTCGAAAATGAGTAAAAAACCAAAATAGAACCATTTTTGCCGAACAAGTTTCTGTTTTCAAAATACATTAAAAAAAAAAAAAACTCAGAACCACCCCGGGAATAGTTGAAAGTAGTTTTGCTTTCAATTTTTTATTTTTGTTTTGAAAACTCAAAATATAATCAGAATAGGTTGTCTTTTGCTTTTCATTAGTGAAATTTTAATAAATATAAACAAGTTTTTCCATTTATATATCTTTAAAACAGTTTTCAAATAACACTTACCAAACAAGTTTTTTTTTCCTTTTCTTCTAAAAAATAATTTTTAAAAATTATTTTTCAAAATTCTTTTCAAAAACTAAAAAACAAAAACAAATCAATCTAAGTCATTAATATTTACCTAACCGTTACGATTGTCCAATAGATACTAACAACATATATATTTTTTAAACTCCACTTACCGCACTTCCAGTGTATGTTGTCTTTGTTAATTAAATTGCATAT
This sequence comes from Psophocarpus tetragonolobus, assembly GCA_037954015.1. Taxonomy (NCBI): domain Eukaryota; kingdom Viridiplantae; phylum Streptophyta; class Magnoliopsida; order Fabales; family Fabaceae; genus Psophocarpus; species Psophocarpus tetragonolobus. The sequence goes on from CM075695.1 coordinate 37,354,628, forward strand.
ATGTGTAATTATTTGTATATTTATCCAAATCTTATACGGTATTATTATAATTAAATATTCTAACGTAACTAATTAAATATAATATATGATATAAAAGTTTAAAAAATGTAAGTAACTCTAACATAAATAATTAATGATTCTAACATCAATATGAAAAACATAAAAACCTAAATAATAGTAACATAAAAAATACAAACATGAAAAATTAAAGATTTAAAAATATTACAAAGATTTAAAAAAATAAATTATAAGATTCAAACATAAAATATTATACACATATAATACCCTTGTGAAAAGCAATTGTTCTGTATTTCTATGTTATAGTCAAAAGTGGAGAAAAGAACAAAAAAAAGGTGAGAAAATAAGAAGATAATTGGAAGGAGGAAGGACCTACCAGCATGTTACTCAGTTGACTAAAGCAAATTTAACAAAAGATACGCCGCTGTTATCGCTCACTTTGTCTTACAATGCAACCATTTCAACCTCCTTTCCTACTACCCTTTTCATGCCTTAAACAACGGATTTCTATTGATAATGCATTTTGTGATCTTCCTACTTTCATGATTAATGGACCCTCTCTTTATTCCTATAAATATCTGTCCTATAACCTAAGAGAGAATTATAACAAACACTTATACTCAGTTTTCTTCTTTTAGCTTTCTATAGTTTCCTCCAAAAGTGACTCCTAATTCTTCACATCATACCAATGGCAGCACGTTCCTACAGCCCCATATTGGTTGCCCTCTCTTTGCTTCTTCTGGTCTCATTCTCTAATGTGGCTGAGGTATACATAATTAATCTCAATCATGCATTGCCTCTCTTGTAGTAGCATAATATAATCAATGTGTAATATTTGAACAGGCTTATACACGCAGTGGAACACTTCGTCCATCAGGTATGCAATGTCCATTCATGTTAATTTGAACTCTTAATTAAGGGGTTTGAATTAATTTGTATAGTTGGTAAACGATAATAATGTTAAGAGTTAATGTTAAACAGATTGCAAACCAAGGTGCACATACCGCTGCTCTGCAACTTCACACAAGAAACCATGCATGTTTTTCTGCCAGAAGTGCTGTGCTAAATGCCTCTGTGTTCCTCCTGGTACATATGGCAACAAGCAAGTTTGCCCTTGCTACAACAGCTGGAAGACCATGGAAGGAGGACCCAAATGCCCTTAAGCCCCTTTCCTCACACATAAATATAATAAATAATTTATTAAGCAATGTAATCCTATAATTCTTCAGCAATTTTCAATCTCTCTCTATATATAAGCATTGCTATTAGTTATTTCATTGGTAGCATGGTGACACATTTAGTTATGTTCTTTTCAGTTTTTAGAGGAGAGAGTATTTATATAGTCTGTATTTAATTGTCTGAGGCAACCGGGCATTTGAGAGCGAAGAGTATGCTTCCCTTTGACAAACATTTTAAAGTGTGTCTAGTGAGTGTTTACACTTCAGATTACAACTGAGAAAGTTTCAACCGAATCTTGAGAAGCGTTTATTTATTGTAAGTTATATACAAATCAAAATTTGAAGGTTCTCAAGTGAAGTTCAAGCAGGTTAAAATTATAATTCCATATTTAGTGACATGTTGATGTCGGTTGGAATCTAAATCGAACTGGGAAAGAAATGGTCGAGTTTTTAAAATTTCAAAGCTATTATTAATATTAGTTTTTTAACAGAATATTTTTCTTCAGAAAACATTTATTGGATTGGTAAATTTTAAAGCGTTACGAAAGCAATACAAAATATAAAATATAAAATTAGAGAAAGAAAAAGATCATTCGGCATGTTGAAAAATGAATAATGTTATCAGTATAATCTTTTAGAATAAATTAGTAAGTGAAAAGTGAATGTATGTAGAATTTTGTATAAGTCCAACTACAATTGGATAATGAAACTAAACAAATGTGCTGTTGTGTGTGTGTGAATATTGAGATGAGTTAATTTATGTCTTGATTTGGTTTAGAATTTGGATAAGGGGAATTTTGTAAATTTAAATTCAATCCAACAAAGATTTGATAATTTGGATCAATTTTACTTGTTAACATAATATAATATAATAATATATATATATATATAAATAAATAAAAAGAACAGTATCTACTTACTAATAATTATAATTAGTATTTAATCTTGATTATTAGATTTCAAATGAATAGTTAGCATGAAAATTAAATCTCTACTAATAACTAATTTTAACAATTAGATTTCAAGAAAATTAATTGTTAATATAAAAAGTAAATTTGTTAAACTTATTATAAGAATAAATGGATTTCTCTTCTCTATGTATAAATTTTTACATTATGCATAACTAAATATATAATATAAGAATTATATAATTAGATTAAGATATATTTTACAATTTTAACATAAACCATATAATGTTAGAGAAAATATTAGTTAAACACAAATAAAGACTAAATTAACTAATTATGAAAAATAATCTCTATAATATAGTGATATATATATATATATATATATGTGTGTATGTAGTGTTTACATGTGAATTAACAATTCATTTAGTGGGTATCGTATTCAATTATTTTTTTATACAAATTATTTTGGATCAACACAGACGCACAACATAAGCGGATTAGTTTTTATACACAATGGATTGGAAATATTTGTAGAAACTAGTTTTCACGTTTCATAATATAGAAACTAACTTTCGTAAACAGTACTTTGTTATAAAAAGAAATTAAAAAGAAGATAGAAGATTTGAAGAGTAAAAAAAAGTGTACTTAAATAGTAACTATGAAGCTTATGTCCACTTCAAATTCAATAGTCCTTGATTGACAAGTCCAAATTATTTTCTGAACTATTTTGTTCTTGATGCCTCTAAATCCGCTCTCGACAAATGCTGAAGTTATAAGTTGAGGTAAGAGTTGGAATGAATGTTGTTTAAACTTTACCAACTCAATAATTGTTTTTTCATAATATGCAAATCTTAAGAAATATTTTTGTTGACTAAAACAAAATATATCTGTAAAAATTTACCGTTAACCATAACTTTGAAATTTTAGAAACTAGGCGATTACTTGCCTGGTTCGATTAAGAGGCCAACGTGTTACTAAATGTGTAATTATAATTTTAGTTTGCTTGAACTTTACTAGAGAACTTTCATTGGCGTAAGGTAAACCTTACGAGAGACAAACTTTTTCCCAACCTTCCCAATTATAACACATTAGACACTAAAATTTTTGTCAAAGGGAATTTAGCATGCTCTTCTCTCTCGAATGCCCAGTTGCCTCAAGGATAGTTAAAATAGAGTATATAATTTTTTTTGTTAAGTAGACATGATTAATTATAAGTTTAATTGGTACAGACTATCATTTACACTAACATTCACTTAAAACTCTTCCTTCATGATACGTTTATTTACTTTATTAGTTAATAATTTAAAAGTCATATAAATAAAAAGTTATGATTGAACAGTTATATAAATTAAACTCATTAATTATTTACAATAGATTTAAAATTAATTTTAGATACATTTTGATAATTTTGGTTTTATACTAAAAAAAATTAAAAACTTATTTTAAGTCCAGAATTGATTCTGAATTGCAATATCTAACTTTTACCTTGATCAAGAATTTTATTAATAAAAAATTGCATTAGCATGTAACTAAATAAGGCTTACAAGAAGTACAGAAAATGAATGGGCCGAAGCTGAGTTCTGAATTAGATAAATAAGAACTAAAATTCTGTACCCACCCAAAAATATAACTCCTTCCCATACAAAAACTATTCCCAGTGATATTGTATATGAATCTGCCAACTGTCCCCTTTCAGCATAGTAAAAATATGCTGAAATGCTATAACAATTGAAATTTGTTTCAACACGCCGAATACCAGATTATGGTCAACATACACCACCTACGTGCAATATGTATCCCATTTTACTATGCCTCTTTTGTAAAGATTAGCCTAAAACATAGACTACATAATACAGTTTGCCAAAAATAAACTTCATCTAGAAGGGAACATATATAACTAAATATGTCCCTATGCTAACAATTAATAGCATTGATCATGGTTATATAGGTAGAGATAGAGAGTAGCTGAAGATTTATTGGATTACACTGCTTATAAATTATTATTATTATTATTATTATTATTATTATTATTATTATTATTATTATTATTATTATTATTATTATTATTATTATTATTATTATTATTATTATTATTATTATTATTATTATTATTATTATTATTATTATTATTATTTATAATTTATATGTGAGGAAAGGGGTTTAAGGGCATTTGGGTCCTCCTTGGTCTACCAGTGAAGGCAAACCTGCTTATTGCAAAAACATGCATGGCTTCTTGTGTGAAGTTGCAGAGCGGCGGTATGTGCATTTTGGTTTGCAATCTGTTTAATTGTCCATATTATTAGCATATGGTTACCATATATACAAATTAATTCAAACCCCTTAAGAGTTAAAGTGAACATGAATGGACATGGCATACCTGAAGGACCAAGTGCTCTACTGCGTGTATAAGCCTGTTCAATTCAAATATGACACATCTATTACATTATGGCAATGCATGATTATGTTTATGATTAATATGCAAAGCCAAATAATTTTTCTTGTTAGTTATGTATACCTCTGCCTCAGCCGCTGATGACCATTGACCAATCCCACTTCATCTACCTCGCCTGGCTCCGTTCCAAGTTCGACGGCTTCCTCAAGTCCCTCCTCCACGTCCTCTCGTCGCCCCAGGGAGATGAGACGCTCAAGGAACTTGTGTTGGATACGCTCATGGAGTTCCTTAAGGAGGCCAATGCCGCCGCCTTCCACTCTTCTTTGTATATCTTCATAAATGTTGTTTTTATTCTTGTTTCCATTTCATTTCGTTGATTTTGGGTTCATATTTTATGCTATCAGGTTTACTCTAATAGTCCCGCTACCTTTGTTTGTGGATTTACTGCCATCCAAGTATATTGATGTCCGCTATGGTTATTATGCTCACATTGTTTTTCTACACGAGCTATTTGTTCGTTTCAAGTTTTTTAATATGGCTCTTAATTTTCTATTATCAAGGTTTATGGTATATAATCTTTCACTGTTAGCTTCATTCATGGAAGGCTGAAATTTATGTAGTCTGTGTTATCAGGATGAACTTGTCTACCCTTGATTCACTGACATGGTTTTCCAGTTTTAGTTTTAGTTTTTTTTTTTTTTTCTGAAGTTTTCCACTTTTAGTTACTTACGTGTACAAGTTTAGCTTATGAAATTTAATTAGTTCACTGAATTATTAAGTTACTTGGTGCAGCTATTTTACATTTATAATCCTAAAAAAGTTCGCCACTTCTTTTGAGGAAAAAGTTCTCAGGTGCATTTCTAGCCTACCTTTTGTCTTAGTCTTGTGATTTTTAACATGCAAACATACAAATAGGAGATGTGTGTTGTTTTTCAATTTCCAAATATTTGATTAATATCCATAGTATAATTCGTTTGCTTATCCTTATCAGATGATAAAATTGAAAGGGCATATGGCACCAGTGAAAGCCAATTGAGCTCAAAGTTAGTATGACCTATAGCCATTACTTTGAAGCTACCTCTGTTGTTAAAAAGATTATTTTATTTTGTCTTAAACTATGCTTACAGCATGCTATAGGCAATAGATTTAGTTTTGCAGCTTAATGCTGTCTAGTAAGTTTAAAGTTGTAGTTTTCTGAATTCTTCCCGTGAGACTCAGTCCATGTTATGAAACTATGAGATGAATACTCTACTTTAAAAAGCCATATAATAATTTAGTTCTGTTGGTAACTTGAAAGTGGACTCTCTTTCAGTATGGAACGTGTCATCCACAACATGTATTACACTATTTCAAAAGTACCCCCTCTTCAAGGCTCGGATAATACATCTGATTTGGAAATGTGGGGCAGCTCAGGTGACTGTTTGCTCAATTACTTGTTAGGCAATTTGTTTTTAAAAAGACATGTATCACAATGAAGATAAGAAGATATTGACTTTGATCCTTTTGAGGTCTATACATATGATGCAGTTATGCACTATTTAGCGCTTTCTTCTCTCTCCCTCACTATCTCTTTAATACATTATAAAATATGCTATTTCTTTTTAGATATGTATGGAACTATAGAAGTGTACCTGTATTTGTAATTTGGATATTTTGTCCATAGAAAGTGACCACCAACAGCTTTCCAGAGATGTGGGTGTTGATGATAAGCCACTGAAGTCCAAGAAGCCTAACAAAAATGTCAGTTATTATTCCATACTCATTTCTAACTTAAATGGTACTTTCCATTTTGTTTTTTTCATTTTAATAAATTTATAATTGAAGTTACCTCTTGTTTAAAAACTCTTGTAATTGTTTGTCTACTTTATTTTAATTGTTACTTGTATATGTATTTTCAGTGGCCAAAATTCCGAAGAAGATGAAGTTAAAATTTACTGAAGATGATGTTTATAAAGAGTTAATTTACAAACGACTTGTGCTTTTGAAATTTGAATATAGCCGAAACATGTCATGAATGTCTTATTTAAATATCTCAAAGTTGTCATGAGATCCAATGTAGTAATAGAATGGAAGGGGGTAGGAGGCACAAATGGTGGAAGTGTAAAATATATGAATTGTATGATCTAGCAGAAATATTATAAGTTATATATAGGAGGGATCAAGTTATTTAAGAAAATGAATAGAAGTTATACTCTAAGCGAGTTACTTTTTATCAATCATAATTCATTTTCACTCTAAGAGAGTTACTTCTTATTAATCACAATTTATTTTTTTAAAATTTAATGGTTGATATAAATTATTCCTTATAATAATTAAATTTTAAGAAAATGAGAAGTAATTCTCCTAAGATTACTCTTCTCATAGAAGCAATTTTAGGAAAAGAAAAAAGTAAAAATAACTTCTCAATAATAAAAAATTATCATATTATAAGCTAATATTTAAAAACTCTTTCATATATCCTTTTTAAAGGATGTGAGATTTTTTACAAATTTGCATACGAAGAAATCCTACATCTTTTAGAAACACTTATAGAAAATCTTTTGTTTTTATTTTTTCTTTGTATTGCCCCCTCCCCAAGTTTTTCTAAAGAAGCTTACTCAAACAAATCCTCAAGGTTAGGAATTAGGATGTGTTATGACCTAAAAGATGGTGTACTTTAGAACTCAGCATTGGTTTTTGATATTAATTTTAGATTTCCCCGAGATTGCTGTTTTGAGGGATATGCAGTTCTGCATTTTTCTTGTTGTAAGTGGTGACATTTAGGGTGGGGGCATTAAATCATGTTGAAAACAATTTATCACCCAAACAATGACAGGGAGTTAATCCTGATCCTGATATTTTTTACTCTCCTTCATTATTGGCAATAAACCAATCATGACATCAGGTTTCCGTCGAAGCACCATTGCTAAAACCATAAATATGGCAACCTGTAGTTCAAGCGACATACAATATTCACACCAAATACTCACTGAATTATATGTTATAGTTCATATGTAAACATGTTAGAGCACTAAATTACATTATAAGTTTTTTTACTGATATTTCAACGTTAATATTCAATCAAATTCAAGGGGGCATGTTGCAAATTGCAATCAAGAAGTAGAAAAGAAAATTATACAAATTTCACTGAAAGGAGTCAGCTGGAAGCCAAGTTGATTCAAGAACACCAAGAAGTTTATTGAAAGGGCCTCCTCATTGATATCGATATCTGGCATAATTTCCAGAAATCAGATGCACAACCATTCAATTCAAAGCTAAGGATCAGCCTGTAATGGATAACTGTCTGAAGTATACCCGACATCCAAACTTTTACCTCTGAACCTCTACCACATATCCTTTCCATCCTTAAATCTTATTTCATTTCATACTCCTAGGACACAAAATCATAACCCTTTTTCAAGTTGTTTGACAAGCTAATCAACCTCTATTGCTAGCAAAGCTAAGGAACCACAAGAAAAAAATTTCAAGAACTGAGACAAAGACGTGATTTTATTTTGGAAATTTCTACATTTCATTTTAAACAAGGAACAACTTGGTAAACAAACTAAGAAAACTCTAAAAGTTGAATCACAGTCATCTATAAAATTCCACATTAAAGGGAAAAAAAAATGAGAAACCCCTTAGAAATTAACATCAAAATTAAGAAAAACTTATCATTATCAATGACATCCTACAAGGCTAGAACAACATACAATCAAGCTTTAATTCACTGGGCCGTGTCAGCTATCTGGATCAACAGAGGAAACTATTTACCATCTCTCACACAGATAGATACCATACGAAATGGAGACACCAATCTATGAAGAAGTAGAGTTTCTTTCTGTACTATAACTATAAAAATAAAAGATAAGTAAAAAAATATGGGAATGCCTTAATTATCCACAATAAATTTTAAGAAATGAAACACCTTTAAAAAACTATGCCAAACTGTACCTGAGATTTTGATGATGATTGCTGGACCTCCTTCTTGGATCCCTTAACATCTCCCTGATGACTGGCAACGTCTGCAAGAATGCTGTCCAACGACCATAGCACAAAGGAACCAAGTGCTTCATATGATCGATGACTGATCCAATCCGTTGATATTTTGTAAATATCCTCAGATATATGCAAAAGAGGGATCTGTTGCGAAAGGCAAAAGAGGGATCTGTTGCGAAAGGCAAAAGAGGGATCTGTTGCGAAAGGCAAAATGATAAGAAATACTTACAATAATCACTGAGCAAGGATCACTAGCATCCAAACCATCAAAAACAACAATTAACATAAAATGAGCATTGCATTAGACAGATAATTACAGAAATTTCCTAAGACACATAATTCAGCAACATTTTTTTCACTAACAATTTAAAATAACATAATCAGATGAGAGCTCACTCCTACAATTCAAAATTCTATACCATGCATCACGAATTAAAAAACCGCACAACTGTAGTTTCCAAATCTTAGTACAAATTAAAAGACAAAATGGAACACAAACAACTGACATCAACAATCTTCGCAACGGTGGACTCTTTGAACGTCTTCAACCACGGGAATTGAGCTCCATTGACCGACGAGAACGCGCGAGCGAAGTAATCAGCGAATCTCATTAGCATAATATCTTGCTGCATTTCGTACGAAGCCTGCATAAAGACGATTCATATTTTCTCTCACATTCAATGAACAATAAATGAATCGCAATTACAGCAGATAAATCACGAAACTGAAACGCTCACTGTAATTTCGGCAAGAAACGAGTCGAGATGATCGGCGCTGATTCTGGAAGCGGCCTCGGCCTCTTCGGCTTTACCTTCTTCACGTCGGAAGAACCGGCACCGGCTTCTGGCTCCGCATCGGCGTGGTCTTCATCGTCGGGTGGTGGTGTGGCTCGGCAGCTTCTGCTGGTGGTGGTCCAGCTGCCAGTGGTGGTGGCATGCACATTTAATTAACTATCACCAAAATTAAGATGCAGACAACACGCTGGACATAACAAAGGGTAATACCCAACGTGGTTGATGGAATAGTAATGATTGTTTGTGAAGTTTATTATGTCAGCTCGTCACATTCCGAGTAGACATAATCAACTTAACAACTTATGATTACAAGTCTCATCTGGCTATTACCTTTTATTACAGAGAGGGTGGTAGTTTCTCCATTTTCAGATATCTAGTATCTAAGTGTTTGGAGTGGCAGACTCACAAATTGAAAGAAATATTCCACAAAACAAATAGTAAATGTTGAAATTAATATAGGAAGAAAACAAAACAATAGTCCTGACTTGGTACAAAAATATGAAATAGACGTCCTGGAAAGAGACCAAGAAAGATGGCTACATAACAAAGCATGACGTGAGCGCAGTACTTTTTGTGCAGAGGCTGAAAGACTTACATAATTAAGTTTTGCAGTTAAGTGAACAAAGGCCACACTCAAGGGCTCACAAACTCAGCTATCACATTACACACAAACTTGGCTACTATTGGCAACAACAACCATGGACCTAACATCACTTAGTTTTTAATATTATTCATCATTTGCTACTTCTCTTTCGCTATGCTATAATCCAACCAGCCCAGTTACGCTACTGTTTAGTAAAATACAAATGTTTTTCTAATATTAAATCTATACCACAACAATCTATCTATAATAGCTGCCTTTTTTCCTCGGTGCAAATGCATGCATACGTTGTAGCTTTCACCAAGACCAACCAAATTAAATATCAATTACTTTTTGTGGATGCCATCTGAAATTGCAAATAAATACGGGATGCCAGAACAGTAAAAATCTAACTTGGATGGTTTTTTTCGGTACAGAGAGTGTTTAATTAAAAACTCTTAAAATGGAGTAGCTTTGTCAAATATTCCCAAAGGTATCCCACACCTCTTCCTCTTTCCCCTCCATATCAATTCCACCGTCAATTTTGCCCATTCCGAATCCAAAACTAAGGGCGAATGGTTCTTCAATTTTCTCAATTCCATTCAGGTTCCACTTCTCCGCTGCCGCCGAATCCTAATTTTCTCTTCGGATTGGACAAGCCACCGGTTCCGGATGTTCTGTCCAAGAATCCTTCGCCCGAATGGTGGAGCGGTTAGAGAAACAGAAAATGAACCCGAAGCTAAAAGGTTCAGAAGTTGAAGATTGAGAATAATAACCAACAAGTGAAAACAGGCGAACCTAACCCGCTATTCCAGCTGCTGGTTTTGCGAGCCGATGATATGTGCCATGTCTCCATCAACTTGCCATTTCAAAATGGTGGTTTCAAGTCCCGCCATTTTAATTGGCGAATTTGACAAAACTACACCCTTTCAAGAATATTTTGACAAAATTACCCCATTTTAAGATTTTTTAATTAAAAACACCACCCAATGTGTCTCTTCGTCTCGTTTATGTAACTTCTCTTTTAACAGTCATAAATTGGGCCCGCCCAGTAGTAGTGCCTCCACTTTTTGGGCCCCCCCCCCATTACTACAAAGGGTTCAGCCAAATAGCAGATTTCCTATTATCACTGTGCAGAAGTTTTCCTGCTTCGAATCATTTCACCTCAACAAGCAGCTGGTGTTTGCTATCATTAAATTAAGCTTTAGTAAATCTTTAAAAGTAACAATATTTTCAGAATTTTATTGCTATACACTGTAAAATTCAACATATTAACTCATTAGTAAACCCATCAAATCTACTCGAATTTCAGTGTAAAAATTAAACTCATATTTTTAATGTCTTATGGGTAAAACTGAAAGGGACAAATGCTGGTGGGACCATACTTCACGGGTCTGCTTTTCGTTTCTGCTCTCGTGAAACACGAATGCTAACCCATAACCATCACAACTTCATACACTACTCATTGCAAACTACAACAACAACAACACTTACCGTTAAGTTTAATGACTCTTGCATTTTCTTCATTAACTTATAGAGAAAGTTAATAACTTAATATAGCAATATATTTTATTTTTCCGGCAAAAGAAAGAAATAATATAAAGCGTTTTATCCATATAACTAAATTTAATTTAAAAAAATAAAATTTAAAATTTCAAACATGTTTTTAATTCAATAGTTTGACAAGATATAATTATAGTATATTTAATTTTTACTTTATATTTTATATTTGAACTAAAACTAGTTTCATACATGGTCTAATTTTTAATTCTAATATATGAATGTAGTTGTCTAGCTAGCACACAGTATGCAGGGCAGTGTAGTGTGAATGCAAAATATAAAGGAAAGGAAGTAAAAATATGGCAAGTTTTCATTTGGACTGGATGTGCAGGGAGGAAATTGTTTTTTGTGTGACCCACGGATCTTCATTACCTTTCCTTTCTAATTCACTTCCTAACAAACAACACAAATTTTCTATATCCTTTCCAAATTCCTCCTTACATATCTTTCATTCATGTTTGGTGGCCATTATCAATGTCTCTTTTTACGTCATAGGCATACAGCATTGATATACTAAACAGCCATAATTCAAAAATTAAGGACTTGTCAATAAAGACAAAGCTAAACATTTTGATGTATATATAATGGCTTCAAAGACTGTTCTTGCAAACTTAATTTTGTTCTAAAATAGACACAATTAATACGTTTAAAATCTTTATAGATATGCAAAATTATTGCACACGCACAAAACCAGTGTCCTAATATATGAACCAAAATTCTCCTCTAGATTCCCTTATTCTTTTCTGTAGGACTACTCACAGGTACAGTGAATGCGGGCGCGGTTATATATATATATATATTCATGTCTTTCCATAAAAAGATTTAGAATTGGATTAATTTTGTTTTATTTTTTAGTTTTTTAAAAAAATTTTAAAAATAATTTTCAAAATCTGTTTTTGAAAATAAAAGAAGAAAAAAAACTTATTTAACAAGTGATATTTAAAAATTGTTCTGAAGATATAAAAATAAAAAAAAATATTTATATTTATTAAAATTTCATTAATAAAAAACCAAAAACAACATATTCTAATTATATATTAAGTTTTTAAAACAAAAACATAAAATTAAAAAGTAAAACTATAAGTTGTTTTAGTTTTTTAATTTTTAAAAACTAAAAAATTAAAACTGTTTTTTAAAACTATTTTCATAAAATACTATTTAAACAAATTTTTTAATTTTTAAAAATTAAAATACTAAAAATAATTTTATAAAACTATTTTGAAAGAAACAATTATATTTAATCATGGAAGGTGTTCTATAATATGCTGACACACTTATTGGGAAGAACATTTGTCTAATTCCTTCAGCCTTGATAATCGGGAAAATTATAACACAGGCGCCATGAAATTTTTTCAAAATCATAAATTTTATTGAACCGTTTACATATACATATAGCATGGAAACAAAGTTATATACGGTTACTGGTGATGAAACAACAACAAGAAATTAAATACATGTGTTTTGACTATTGTGACGATAATGATGATAAAAAGTTATATAACAAAAATTCCGACTAAAGTTTCATAGATGAAGGAAGATATAGGGTCCCGTTGATGTAACACTTGTACCTTTTTAACATGGTGATTTTTTTTTAACGACAAACGCAGTTAATATACTATATATCATTAATCAAACAAAACATTTCATCTAGTATACATCTATCATAAAAATGAAACCAAAAGAAAATACATTATAATTTACTACACCATCAAACTAGTGCACAATATCCCTTACTATCAAAATAAGTAGAAAAACAATAACGGATTACTATATTAATCATTAAAAGAGTACCCCAAATATTATCGAGATGGGTTTGTTTTCAAATTCGACTGGTCAAACCGCAATTTACAATTGCGATTTATGTGTTACATCAACTATGTGCTTAAGTAGTGTCCAGCATGGAACAAACTAATGTTAAAATCGCAATTCACACTTGTGATTTGTATGCAGTTTCTTCTAACCCGCGGATACGAATAGACGCGAATTTAGGACGTTAAAACCGCAATTGTCACTTGCAGTTTGTATTAAATATGCATCTTTTTCCATCACAACATTTTATTCAGAGTTAATGTCCACATAAACCAAATATGGTACTTGCAGTTTATGTGGGAATTTCTATTTGTCCCACAGAATCGCAAATTTAAATTTTTAAGTTTGTTTCCTTATATAATATTGTGATATTTTTTTATATGTTATTTAAAAAACATAACAAAATAAAATTGTAACCTAAAAATTTAAAAAGAAATTAAAAAGAAAAAAAATTAATTAAAAAAAAACTTCAAACTGTAATTTTAAAAAAAATTAAATACATAACAAAATAAAAAAATTCACTTTAAAAAATTAAAAAGATAACAAAATTTAAAAAATCAAAACTTAAATTAAAAAATAAATATAAACGGTAATGTAAAATCTAAAAAAGAAAGTAACTTTTAAAAATGTAACAATAATAAAGTAAATTTAAAAAATATAAATTTAAAAAAAACAAAGTTAAAAAAGGAAACTTTTTTTTAAAAAAATAGTAAATTTAAAAAAACATAATTTTACATAACTTTAAAAAATATTTAAAAATGAAAAAGATAATAGTTAAAAGTTACTAACGTAAAACTTTAAAAAAATTTAAAAAGTAACAAAATTAAATGAAATGAAAATACCACAACAAAATATAAAAAAAATATTTTAATAGTTAATATAAGTTAACATAATGTGTTTGTTTTTTTTAATTTAAACTCTTTTACTTTTTAAATTTTTTTAAAGTTTTACATTACAGTTTTATTTTGTTATTTTTTTAAAATAACATAAGAAAAAAATATCACAATATTATATAAGGAAACAAACAAACATGAATACTTGGAAACAAAGACTGAAAATTTAAACTTGTCATTTCGATTGTGTGATTTTGTGGGACAAATGGAAATTTCCACATAAATCACAAGTTCTATCTGCGGTTTATGTGGGCATTAATTGCTGAATAAAACAAACGATGTAACAGGAAAAAATGCATGTTTAATACAAACCGCAAGTGTCAATTGCGATTTTAACTTTCTAAAAAATTGTGTCCATTTGTATCTGCGGTTTAAAAGAAATCGCATATAAACCGCTAGTGTGAACTGCGGTTTTAACCCTCTAAAAATCTATGTTGCTTGTAATCATTGGAGATAGGGACGGCGCTGATCAAAGATGAGTCGAATTTTCAGTTGCGATTTTAACATTAGTTTGTTCCATGCTGAACAACACGTAAGCACATAGTTAATGTGACACGTAAACCGCAATTGCGAGTTGTGGTTTGACTAGGTCAAATTTGAAAACAAACCGGTAATATTTTTAAAACAGACCCACTTAGATAATTTTTTAAAAAAATGGACCCACCTAGGTCAATCAGCCCAAATATTTACATTGTTTTCTTATCCTACCTACAACATAAGTTAGTCATAGTAAACAATTGTAACAAATCATCAGGGAGAAGAGACTGAATTCCAATCCACTACAATACCTTATACCATAAAGTATGAGAAAAAGAACAGAAAAGAAAGAGATGTTTACTCTCCTCTATATGATTCAAGCACCAAACATAGCTTTGCATACTATCCTGAAAGATCATACCCTTTCTCTACAAGTTGTCAATAGTAGGGAACTTATTAAGTAGTAACTTCCAAGAAAAACATCAATACTTTACTTGACAATTTATCCTTTCACAACTATTTAAAAGACTTGGTTGTCAAAACTAAATGAACTTTTGAACCTGAAAGCTACATTAATTTTCTTATATGAATATGTCAATGTGAACTTATTTATAGTCCCAAAATCCAAATTCACTCGTCTCTAGAATGGTTTCTTAAGTGTACATCCTTTAGAAGATTCTCCATTAAAAACAATAACTCTTACTATCACACAAATAATTTCCTACACCAAAACCATTTTCACCTAGGAATCCTCGTCCCCCTCCCGACATGTTCCTCATAGTCTCCACTGATACATAGTGATCCTGAATCAAAACATACAATCTAGGAAAAGATTAATTAAGTAGACCACCCCAACCAATTATGTAATCAAAATAACGTCTCAAAGCCATGACCAGAAGAGCTCTTCACATTTTAACATGGTATATGACGTGGTGTATGCTGTGTTTTCATGACGAGTATGACACGCATATATAGGTTATCAAAACTAGTGGCATACATAGCATGCCACGGTAGGAGGCTAGCTAGTGTAGTCTCGTGACAATAGCTAATTATTTGCAAAACAAAGACTCAAGCACATTGGTGACAAAGGGACCAAACTATCAAATTTTACTTGACGATGAAAAGGCAATTAAAAATCGCAAGTGAGGAGAAAAAAAGTGCTATATTTCATCAGCATTATTTTAAGGAAAATGAAAGGGGAAAGCGGAAGGAAATAGACTTAGTAAGTTGGTGACATGGTGTTATGTCTGAAATGAAAATGTTAGCTATAATTTTAGATTAATTGATTTGGAAGCATTAATTACCTTCTGGATTAGTTTTTCCAGAAAAATAAGCTATTAGTTATATTAAATTATTTTAAATATTAATGTTCTTCATTTAACATATAATAATAAAATAATGAGTATATAAACTAGTAAAAGGAGGGCCTGAACCTCCGACCTTGTGATTAAGGGTCACGCGCTCTAACTAACTGACATATTCCCACATTTACAATACATATGACATATATTTAATATTATAAATGAAAAGACGATGATGTTGGTAGTCCTGCCCCAAAGATCATTATATTTGTGCTACGCTTTCCCCACCTTAACGTCCTAATATCATTATTCCTCAACAAGAATAAAGATGGCGATTGGTGGGGTATTATATTACTTATTCTCAAATTCTTCTTTAAAAAATTTATCAATATTAGATCATATTTATACGGATAGCATTTTTATAGGATTATAAATAATTTTTTGTTTTATTAATGATAACATTAAATAATATCATAAGTTTGTTAACATTTAATAATTACTCCGTAAATAACTTAATTTTTTTATGATTTATATTTTTTATTAATTTTCATAAAATATGTTAAATATTTATTTTTATTCTATAATTATATTATTATTATTTATTATAAATTATAATGTAAATAATATTTTTAGCAATATTTTCAATCAAAATTATAATTATATACTATTATATAATGTAATGGTATTAATTAGTATTATATACAAGGTGCCCGTGGAGTACCCATAACTGCCCCAAATCAAATAATTTTTGCAAATCCATCTTGTACTCAAACTCCTTTACATGTATGTGTAGAATTTAAGTCTACCTAAACAAGGTCCTTACAACTTTGATATTATGAAAAAATTAATAAAGTGTGCATACCTGCGAGTCTAAATTTTAAATGATTTATTATTAAAAGTAAATTAATGAAAATTAATTATTGATTTGTATGTATAAATTTAAAAATTATTTTTAATTTAGAGAAAAAGTCTATAAATATGAATATTTTTATTAAAAATATATATTAATATAACAATAGTTTAAAGTAACTATGAGAAAAAAAAGGTAATATAGGAGGAATAAAAAATTATCTTCCTCTATTTTTTTAAAATAATAATAAGAAATAAAATAAAATTAGATTTTGTTTATTTAATATTTAAATTATATGAAAAATATAGTAATTTTTTTTTATTTTAAAACATTATTACAAATAATACAATCATCTTTGCCTTTAGTATCTAAAATTAAAAATCAACTATAATTTAATTCATACATGATTTTAATATAAATTAGAAATTAATACTTTAATATATTAAAATTGCTATCATAATAAATTACAAATAATAAAATTATAAATATTTTATTACTATAAAAATTTCACGATCTTAATTTATAATATAATATATTTTTATAATATATTAATTTAAAATTAATTTAATCATATCGTGATTTTCATGTATATTGTAAAACATTTTAATTTATTATAACTTTTCTCATGTAGTAATTTATTGCCTATATACAATTAGTATAATATTTTTTATATTTATTATATTAAAATAACTCTCAAAATCAAAATTAATTTCAATCTATACTATTGTATTAATTAAGGAGATCGTGTTAAGTGAAATTAGTTGTGTTATGCATATTTAAACTAGTATCATATTCTTATGTGAATGGGTTATAAACTCTTCTTGGTGTATTTGAGTAGTTGTGACAATTGTTTTTACTTTGGACTCTTTTTAATGCCTATTTTATGCTGTCTTTTGAGAAATACATATTTTGTACTTTTGTGTGATTCTTAATAAATTTTTTAGTTTATAAAAAAATTAATTTCAATCTAATCAAAATATCACGGTATCATTATTTTATATATATGATAATAAAAAATTTATAAAGATAATTTAATTTATAAATTTTAATATAAAATAATAATAAATTTATGTCATGATTTTAAATATATAAAATCCCCAAATTGATGAATTAATATTCAATAATTTTGACATTTTACAAATGAGTTACTTCGATTAGAAAATTGTATTTATCAACATTTAATAACAGATTTGAGTTACAAAATTAAATAGAATTTCCTTATATAATAGTTTTTTATTGAGACAAATGTTCATTGTATTTAAATTACTTAGAATAATAATGATATGATAGAATTTAAATAAAATTCAAAAGTTAATTACTTGATAAAAATAATTTTATTTTATTCATAATTATTATAATTAAGATATTTATTTGAAAGATTTTTAAATTTAAATATAAATATTCAAATTCAAGAATACCGTAATGGTAAGTATTATTGAAGAAAATAGAATATATTGTATCACATATAGTATAGTATATAAAATAAGAGTTGAATTCAGTATAAAAGATCTTTACATCACATTTAATTATAACTTTTCATTTATGTCACGTAATAATGAGTTGTAAAATCAACTTTATTGAAGGATTGTAACTAAATATCAGTATAAAAATCTTTTATAATGCATAAAATATTTTCTAATTAATATGTGACTATAACGGAACAATTTTAAAATGTTATTGATTATATTTTTTTAATAATATATTGTAATTGATTGTAATTAGAATAAATTTTGTTTGGATAAATTTATTGAAAAATTATTTTAAAATAATTAATTTTATTTGGATAAAAATACAAAGTTAATATTTATAAATAAAAATATCTTCTTATAATTAAAATCATTTTTTCGTTTGGGTAAGATTTCTTAAATAAATAATTTAAAATAATTAATTTTATTTGAATAAAAAATATTAATTTATAGAATAGCAAAATAATTTTAACTATAAATCTATGATAAATTTTTGTTTGGATAAGTTTATTTAAAAATAATTTTAAAATATATTTTAATTATTTTTTTTATCTGTCATCTTCATCTGAACCACACGCTTTAAGGTACTCTTCATTTAAAGAAAGAAATAGAATAAAAGAAAATAAAAAATAATTAAAGAAAAATATTATAAAACATTGTATTTTAAAAAAAAATAAAAAAAAAATAAATGTAAAATTATACACGGTGGGTTTTATCACTTTAAAATTATTTTCGCTCATTATCAATAAAACCACACGAACAGAGCATAAACACTAGAAAAGATCCTAGTTTAGAGCAGGAAATTTTTCTTCCCTGAGATAAAAATTTTGAGGTATAATAGGTGCATTCGAGTAAACTTAAAAAAATATGGAATAAATATATTTAATAAACAGATATGATAATAAGTAAAAAAACTGTTTATTTTAAAAGAATCAATTTAAAAAAACACCCTAAAAAATTATAAACATGTTTAAAAAATAGACTTATCCAAATTCACCTAATATTTTACTCACACCCAATTTTTTACTTTAATGGCTAAAAACTGTTTGATGATGATTGAGACTGTACATGCTTCATATTAATTGCCATAGCAGCTACAACTCACAAATAATTATGGGGGAAATGTTTCTTCGTTCATATTAATTACTAAATTCTGAGCACGTTTTTCTTTTCCATTCATTAAATTCTAGAGCGCGTTATTTGATTACTTTATATCAGATTATAATAATAAACAAAGAGTCGTGACATTGGCAAATTAACTAGAAGAGGTGATTCATCGTAAAGTATATCAAGTTTTATCTGAACCAGTAGAAATGTAGAATTAAATTTACAAGAGGGAATTCTCACGTGTTTACCTTTGATTATGTTGGAGGAAATAATCACTTTTTTGTTTTCTTTTATAGCTCTCTCTTTGATTATAACATATAAGTTATTTTGAATACAAAAACTAACCAAAACGTGCAATAGTTTAATAGTTGTTTCACTTCTTGTAATAAATTGAAGTTTTTTTAGTATTATCATATAAAATTTTCAGGTTGACGTCGTTGCAGTAACTGTGAGAGAACGCATAATCCAAGTACTACGTATGTACATTCTATATATATTTACTAATGCAAAAGTTTTTTTTTTTAAACAAAAACAATTATATCATATCATTTCATTCCTTGTAAGTTATATAGAGAGAGAAAGAAAAAGAGAAGAAAAATTAATATGTAATAAATAATTTCATATTTTCTTACAATATCTTGCTCCTTTCTCTTTATTAAAGAAGAAAATAAATATTAAATATTCATTATTTTTTCGAGACTCTACTTGTGCTTTCTCAGTTTTTATTGGCTTCTAAAAAACATTTAACCAGCTCTGACAACTAAGGTAAATTACTTAATAAAATTATGATTTTTTTTTTACAACAAGGCATGAGGAATAACTTAATAAAAGTCTCTAAAAAAATGCACACTAGTCTTTCATGTTAATATAGAGAAAGAATAAAATTATATTCATCAACCCAAAAAGAAAATTTTCAATTTATAAAAAAGTTATCAACAAAAAAATTTTAAGATAAATTCAATGATCCTATATCAAATACTAAATGTAAAAGTAAAATTATTTTACATTATCAATATACATGACGTATTTCATCTTGAAGTATACTTATGTGATCTCAGATATAAGAAAAAAAAATTAGCACATATTTATTAAGAAAATTACTTAATATTATTTAATTATTATGTAATTTAATTATTTAGAAATTAAATATATTTGATACTAACATCTAAGATTTTTTTTCTTATATTTTAGATGGGAGAGAATATAGTTTAGTACAGAAATTGATAAACAATTTTTTATATATAACAGTTTATAATTTAATTAAAATACAAAATAAACGTAAAAAAAATTTTAATGATTATAATTTTAAGTACTAGCCTTTTGGTCTTTTGCACCCTTTTTTATTTTTTTTAATAATAATTAATAAATCAATGTTTTTTGGCTGCACAATAAATCAATATTTAAATATGTAACAAATTCCATTTTAATAGTTTAATAATTTAAAATTACACATCAATAATTTAAATTGTAACACCAAAAAAAAAAAAAACTATTCATATAATACTTCTCCATCCTCCATACATTTACGTTTTCGCACAAGTACGTTTTGTTTAATCCAATCCCATAATATTTTGAAGTCTTCCCAACGGCTTTGAGTTGACTGAATTGCTAGTAGTAGTGATATCAATGTTTTGGAAATTTCTATACAAGTACTACTATGATCTTCTTTTATGTTGCGTAACCTTGGACCAAACTCCTCCTCTAATTATAAAGACATATCAGGTACATTAAAATCGAATTTTGAAAGTGATAATTTTGAAACAAGTAGTAGGCAAAAGGATGACATAAGATAATGAGTAAATATTTTAGAATGAAGATATAAAATAATTTATTATGATCAAATCACATTCTCTCTTTTAAAATCTGATAAACGATAAATTCTAATTATTTAAAAATATAAAACAACAATGTAACCTGGTCGCAATTATAATTTTAACCTTAATATTTTTTTATTTACAGAATCTACATCGATATAATAAGAGTAAATGTATCTTTATGAGAAAAAATCTATTTTCCTCTCTATTTTCCTATCCCAACTAAACAAATTTCTTGAAATTCTTTTCTACTTTCTTCGATTTAAACATCTTAAAAACTTAGCTATTCTTTCTGCTTACTTTGTATCCTCTTTTTTTTTATTTCACTTATCTCTTTATCCAAAGAGAGGGTTAAACTTGAAAATTAATATGATAATTAGACAAAAAGTAATTAGAAGGTGTGGATACACACGAACCATTCCTTGTCAGTTGTCAATCGTCAATCGTCATCCACGCTCACCGGAAAATGAAAGTTATTTATTATTATTATAATTTCCTACTCTTTTGACTCCCAAACCCAACTCACCCGATTCAATTCAACTCCGCGTTGAGCTCAGCACCTCACCATTCACCACTGCCTTCACATCATGACACAATGAACCATTCCTATTTTCAATTTCCAATTTCCAATTTCCAAGTTTCCAACCCTACCCTAACAATTCACGCGTTTTCCGTTTTTATTCTATCAGTTTTTTTAATGAATTTTTGTAGATAACGTGCACAGGAGGTCACTGACACCCAGCAGCAACCATCATTTATGATATTTTATACACTTCTTACAAAATTTAAATAATAAAAAAAGAACATAACAAAACCAAGTCAAAACTTGACTGTTGCGTTACTCTACGAAACAGGAAACTAGGATTTATCCTGCTTCCGTTTTGCTACGTGGATAAACAAAAATATCTTAAATCTCGAATTTGCACGACGCGCAAAAAATAGTCTTAGAAAAATAAAAATAGAAAAAAAATAATACAAGTGCATGAAATTGAGAAACTGTAGTCATATTCGCGCGTTTTAAGACAACTATTGCAGTGATAATGGAATTAAGAAGAGCAACCATGGGTTTTAATTGAAAAACAAAGAATTAAATCGAGTCCTACAAATTCTACCATTACTATTACTACTTCTTCGTTCTTCAATCTTCAGTCCCTAACCTAACACCTAAAGCCACATTTCACGGTAGAGAATGTACAGAAAGATGTTAACGACCAATTTTATGTGCAATTCGTACTTGCATACCTATTAATTATCTGCTTAATCGAAACCCTAGCATAAGGAAGCGTAAACGTACCTTTGAACAATGGAGTTATTGAGTTGAACCTAACTAGAGCGAGCCATCATCTTCTTAAATTCTTCGAAATTGACGTTGCCGTCGCCGTCGGTATCGACGTTGCTGATCATTCTCCGGCAGTCGCTGAGAGAGCACTTTTCGCCGAGGTTTCGGAGCACGTCGTGCAACTCCTTGGCAGAGATGAGGCCGTTTTTGTCGACATCGTAGAGATCGAACGCGTCGCGGAGCTCCTTGGAGTCGTCGTTTCCGGTGTCATTGCAGTGGAAGTCCGCGAACTCCTTCAGGTCGATGAAACCGTCGCCGTTTTGGTCGAGTTCCTCCATCATGCGTTTCAGTTCCTCGTTCGTCGTTTTGGATCCGAGCGCGCCAAGCATGTCTCTCAGCTCCGTAATCGAGATTTTTCCATCGCCGTTTTTGTCGAACTTGTTGAAGATCTGGCGCACTTCGTCGTCCATGGTTTCTCACTCACTCCGCAATCGAGAGTGAGAAGCGAAGATGAAGATGAAAAAATCTCTCAGGTCTCGCGTTAGGGTTCACGCCCAACGGGAACATTGTTGTTATTTATTTGGTGTATTTATAGTTCTTTCACGCGGTTTCTTGCTTTGACGCGTTGATGTTAAAGTGGGAACCGTACAAACAGAAGTGGGGCCGTGGCGGGTTTGATCAACCCTAATTGAGTGTACTGGAAGAGAAGGGAGCGGTTGACGTGAATATTAGCCCATAATACTGTGACGCGTGTCCAGGAGTGCACGGGAAGTTCGTTTGTGTGGACAGAGTGCAACCCAAACAAAACAATTTTTGTATCAAATTTTTTAAAATATTATATTTTTTTGACAAAAAAAAACAAACATTATATTTTATATGCTTTCAAAAGAGCCTTATATTTTGTAATTAATTTTGGAAAAAGGCTGATGTGTTTCTACGTTAAAAAACTAAATCAAAAAAATCTTCATAAAAAAACTAAATAAGAAAATATTTATTGCATAATTAAATTGATTTTGTTTTTGTATTTAAAAGGATGTTCTAGTTATGTTGATATAAAGTTTTTATTAAGATAAAAATAACTAAAAAATATAATATCCATTTTTAACCAAGAATCAAATTCGATATCAAAAGATTCGTATAATAATTCAAAATTCACGCATGCGAATGAATCAATTGAGTTAGATTTTTTAAAAGGAGTTAGATTATCTTACATATTATAATAAAAGCTTTTTAACATTTTCAAAGAACAACAATGTGAAAATCTATAACCCTGATCAAATAGCTAATTCCCACCCAGGCCGTTTAAACATTTTCAAAGAAAATTTGTATTAATTAGCGAAATAAAACGTATAAGATATGTTTTTTATAATTGCAAAGAAAATAAGGACCAATAAAATAACATAAACTTTCACAAACAATATAATGAATTTAAAATTTATTATTGATTAAATAACTTTGGTATCCCACACTCCTACAAATTAAATTGTATAAAATATATAATTTCAAAAACATTATCAAAACACTTTTGACACTTAATTGTTTCTGACCTTCTAAATATATCACAAAACTGTGAATCAAACAGATGATTACATCCTCTTATTATGAAAAATTTTTAATATTAAAACCCCTTTTTAACCATCCAAAACTGATCAAATTTTAAATTTTTATATTATAGATACTTTGACACTGAAAATTGTCATCTGTACTTTGACAATCTTTGTTTGAAATGCCACTCATGTTCGCTAGATTTGTCATCTATGACAACATTGTTATTCATCCGTTCGTAATAGTCATTATATACTTATCTAAATAAATTGTGACATGGAGCATTTGGGAGTGGGAACTTGGAATTGTGGTCCACAAAGAATATCCAATTCAATTTAGGGACGAAAAATGAATTTATAGTTGTAGATAATTTTTAAATTTACTTCAAAGTTAATAGAAAATCTTTTATTTAACCGGATATGAGTATTGAAAATATCTAATTTATTAAATAAAAATAAATACGGATTAGATATACATAATTTAATTTAAAAATTATAAATTTTATATTTATTAGATAATTTTTGAATATAAGTATATTTAAATAAATTATTTTTTATTATAAAATTATTATAAACTTTTTTTATGACTATGAGATGGGTACGTGTATACTCAACGGAAACAGAGATAGGAAATAACTTTCATGTTAAAAAATAAATAAGGAAAAATAAATAATATAATTATCAAATGTCACATTTCAACAATAAAACAAAGTAATCAACAATAATAATTAAACTCAAATAGCAAATAAGTTAAGGTTTAAAATAGTTTGTTTTAAAGCATGCAAAGCATTATTCTTAGAAGAGTACTAATATTCTTAACATAAAATAATGTGTTTCTCTTCCAAGATATCACGGAGACTCTTTGAGTGTAACAAAAAATTCCCGAACCAATAAACACTACTCCAAAATTTATAAATAAAAAATTTTTTAGGAGAGAAAATTATTTTATAAATATTATGTGTGTTTCCTCTGTCATTCCACCCACCAATATAAGAGATAATTAGCGAAAACACAAGTGTTACGACGACCCTTATGTATTTGTATTTCTATTTTAATGTGTTATAAAATTTTAGGGTTTTAATTTATTTTTTTAAAATTTTTATATTTTGAAATATAAATTATTATGTGATATGTTTTGAAATATATTTTTTTAATTTTATATTTTTTGTTTATAATAACATGATAAAAATATGTTAGATCATCCATGAATATGTTAAATATGCAATGAATATGAAAAAATAGAAAGAAAAAATAATTTAAATAAGACTCAAAATATTATCATGTATTTGCATGTTTACTAAGAATATTTATCAAATGTATATATATATATTAATCATGTTTAAGGAATACTGAACTGTTATAAGATAAAAATTGTGAAAAAACAAAGAGAAATTATATTTGTGAAAGTGAGAATAGTTATAAAATGTTTAGAAGGTAAAATAATCATAATATGTAGATACCAAAAGATTATATTCCTGTTATATAGTATATTATATATAATATAATATCATATATTATAAATATAGTATATAATATAATATCATATGTTATAAATTATACATATATTTGGACAATTATGTATGTTATATATTAATATTTTAAAGTAATTTTTTGTTTAAAGTTATGAAATTGGTTTAATAATAAAATTTATTTTTTAATTTTATAATAGATGTAAGAGTAAATAAATATTTTAAAAAGTAATATAAAAAATAATATTCCCTTCTTTAATAGGATAACTTAAATGATTAAAAAATTAGACGTTAATAAGTGTGATTGTAACACGTTATTTCTCTACTGCACCTGCAGAATAGGTATAAAAAAGAACAGTTACATTTTAATTTTTAACAAACTTTATAAAACTGCAGGTCCTTACCTTTTATGAAATGAAAGTTGTCTTTTAAAACTGCAGCACATTACATGTTATAAAATGAACGTTGCCAGCACATTACTTTTTATAAAATGAACCTTGCGTACAAACCGTATTATTATCTAGATTATTATCAAAGGGAATTATTCTTTTATATTCATTTTTCAAAAATACCTAATCAACTTTTATATAAAAATTAAAAAATAAATTATTTTAATAAAGTGGAGATTCAAATCCACAACTTCTATCTTCTAAATATAAATTTTGTCATTAAACCAACCACATAACCTTGTGAAATAAATTACTTTTAAATATTTATATTTAACAATTTTTTTTACTATCAATAATATATATATATATATAGTATAATCTATATCTATTTGAAAATTAAAAAATAAACTACTTTAGCAAAAAGGGATTTAAACACACAATCCTTGTTTCTCTAAAGGTAAACTTTACCGGTAGATCAACCATATACTCTTTAGAAAAAAATTATTTTAAAAGATTTATATCCAACATCCAAATTGTTCTACTATCAATAATCTATAATATATATATATATATATATATATATTATCTATACGATTAATAAAAGAAATTACTCTTTTGATGTCTATTTTTTAAAATACATATTATACTTTTATATTTATTTAAAAATTAAAAAATAAACTATTTTGGCAAATGGGGGATTTGAACTCACAACTTCTATCAACCTAAGTATAAACTTTACCAATGAAACATGTAACCTTAAGAAAAAAATTACTTTAAAACTTTTATATCCAACATCCATAAACTCCCTAAATGTAAACTTTGTCGCTAGAACAACCATGTAACCTTATAAAAAAATACTTTAAAACATTTATATCCAACCTCCACATTTACTATCAATAATCTAATATATATATATATATATATATATATATATATATATATATATATATATATATAATTACCATATATAATGGGAATAGGATATTTTGTGGCCATATTTCAGGACGGTTTTACTTTTTATAAATATTTTATGATTTCTCTTACATTAGTAAATACACATTTTCACAAATTTTACCTTATCATAGATCAATGTTCCTTAAACAAACATCATTAATATACGTATATATTCAAGCATAAATATTTTTATAAAAATACAAATACGCATGCACAACAATATATTTAATTCTATTCAAAGTGTCTTCTCTCTCAATTTTTTTAAATTAACTGCAAATCTTACATATTCTTTTATTATCTAACATGTTTCTATCATGTTAATATAAATAAAAAATATACTAAACTAATATTATTATACATAAAATTATACGAATTATTTATATTCTATCATATTATTAAAAAATATATTAAATTAAAACTTTAAAATTTTTTTTGCTAATAGTAATAGTAATGATATTATAATAATATATAAATTAAAATTTTAAAATTAATCAATAATTTCTAGTATTTCATACGCGTTAAGTATAAAGACAAAGATAAAATATATTTTGAAAAATGAGAATTAAAGTGTAATATCTATCCTTCCCATCCCTATATGATGTCTAATTCAATTCCAATACCAACATAACAAAGAGAAGATGCAAATTGGAAATTACAATTCATATTTCATTTCATTTTAGATTTGCAGGATTCATTTGTGTTGCGTGGTTATCCGATAGAGAAGAAGGTGGAGAAATAGGTTGTGTCAATGAAATATCTAATGTTATCCTCCACTGTTCTTGTATAAAATTATAAATTTTGTTACAATGAGCTTTCATAATTCTTGGTATTTTTTCAAGATTAACCATTTTTTAAGCTTCTAAAACCATGAAATAAATTAATGTTAACAATTTATAGTTATTCGGAAATATTATAAGAGAAAGGTTGATGGGATTTGAGTTTTTGATGAATTGGCTTATTGGTGTGATAGGAGGAGAAATTGGTGATATTTCGGATAAATGAGTACTTCTAAGGTAATTATCACCTTTGAGTGACAGAGCCATAGACAACAATGACGGATTGTTGGGAGATATTATTACTAGAAGGTGACACGTCGAGTGAGGAATCTGATGTTACAAATCTACAATACACAAAACAAATTGTCCAACAATGTTAAATTGTGGTATTTGGTGGATCACATATTAAAGTGGTTCACATTAGGAGCGGTTTGTTTAAAATTTTGGTATTATATTTTTAGAAATTTCATTTTTAAAGATGATGATATTAAAAATATTATAGTAGGATAAATTGTATTTGGTTATGTTTTAATATTTTTTGAAATGTTTTTAATTTTAAAATAATTTAAATAAAAAAAAGAAAAAATAAAAAGCCAGATATGCATTTATGAATAATTTTTAATATTTTCATGAGAATATAACTTTTTCATCTTTTATTATTAAAATAAAAGATAGAAAAATAGAAAATTAAAATATTTTCCGAAACGAAATATGCCAATAAAAAATATTAAAAAATGAAATTTTAAAATTTTTAATAACCAAAAAAATATTACATTCGAATACCTACTTTTTCGAAAATGATATTTCTAATCGTGAACATAGATATTGTGTGTATATAGAACGGTGGAATGTTTTATAGCAATTTAAAATCATCACATTGTGTAATTTATTTTATAATTCATATTTTGTGTCGATTTTTTTACTATTTTAAACCATCATTAATTTCATCTAATAAAGTGGCAGATTTTATTTTCACATTCTAAAAATAAAAACTAAATTATATTGAGGCTTCTTTCACTTACATTTTATGTTTTTTCTTTATCTCCTATACTATTTTAAAATTTAAGATGTAATAATGCACGTGTTATGTAAAAAAGTATTAAAAAAGAAATATTTGTATAAAATTTAAAAAATTAGAGTGTCAATATAATTTGAAAAATCTAAAAAATATTGGTATAATTACTCAAAATAAAATTACTAAAATCATAAATTTTTAAGAATAAAAATGAAAATAATTATAGAATACATAAAGAGATTAAAATTGTAAGTTTTTATTTAAAAAAAAATAGAAGGATTAAAATTAGCCATAAAAACTAAAATTGTAAACTTTTAAAAAAAAAATTACCTTTCCTTTTTCTTACAATGTGATTGCAATACAGAATGTGAAGAGGACAACAACTATGTGTTTAGATGAAGTATTTTAGAATTTTAGTGTTAAAGCAATCTCCTCTTTCAACTTTCCGTCATGTTTATTGTTCTGTTTGGTAAAAAAAAAATAGAAAAAATAATGTAAAACATTTTATTTTGAAAGGGATAGATAAAAAAGAAGACCAGAAGAGTGTGTAATAAATCGTGAATTCTATTTTTTTAATTTTATATATATATATATATATATATATATATATATATATATTTTCATGTTTTTTTCTTAGTCCTTAATGATGCAGGATTATAAAAATGATGGAGTGTTAAAATTCTCATGTAAAAGAAAGAAGGATGATAGAAGGATTTGAATTTACCATAATTTTTTTTCATATATTTACCTTATAATTCTATAATTAATATTTATTTATAAAAAAATATTATATGATAGCACTTTTCTTTTCTTTATAGACTTTTTAATATAGTAATTTAATAATATTTTATTTCTAAGATACTTTGATTAAAATCATCTTAAAATTATGCTATTATTAATACTTTTATTTAATTAGAAATATAGAATTTTATAGACCAACAATCAACATTTTGATAATTTTTTCAGATATTGTTTTCCGAAAAGCGTGTGGACTTACTGGCTGTCGGGTATAGATTATAGAAAAAACATAGGCACGTTGCAGTTTCATTTTTAAAATAATGATTGATCGGTTTCCTGTCTGATAGATATAAATTGATCAATTAATGCGTCGTCTACTTATATTCGAGCAGTGTGGTTAAGGTCCTTTTCATTCGGTTTCATATACAATGTCTATGATATTATGCAGGCCGGTCAAGTATAAGAAAAATAAAATTCTTCCTAAATCCTTTTAAATATATATTTTTTAATATTAATATTTTATTATTTTTATAAACTTCATATTTTTTATTTAAAAATATTTATTTATTAATATTAATTTTTAATAAAAATATTTTTAATTAACTATATTTTAACATCAATTTTTAATTAGATTTATTCTTGTTTAAATTATTTTAATAAAATATTATTATTAATTTTAAAAAGTATCATTTTATACTTAAAATGTTACTTTAAATTTTAAAATATACTTAGACGAAAAGTAAAATTTATTTTAGACCAAGAATATGTTGAATTAGACTTCTTAATTAATCATATTGAATCCTAGTTCTTATAGTTTGGGACAACATCAATAAGACCACAAAACTGTTCTATTTACATTTTTACACACATTCTTTAACTGTTATAAATTATTCATTATTCCTTATATCCATAATAAAAATTGACATTTGCTTATAATAATGAATAAAAAATTGATATTTTATTATTTTTTTTATAGAAAACTGTTTGATTTACATTTATTACACATTCTTAAATACAAATGTTTTCTAAGTTAAATAAATAGTAAATGAATTATAATAATTTTTAGATTCTTTAAAAGTTTAATTTTGTCTTATATAAAGAGTTTTTTAAATCTTATTTTGACTGTTTTCATACCTAGGTCAATAAAGATTAAAATAATAAATATATTAATTATAGAGAAATATTAACAAAATTAAAATTAATAACAAAATTTGATAAAAACATAAAAGTATTTGTATTGGAGTATTTTAGAAAAATGTGTAATTTAAAATAATTTAATGCTATTAGCTAAAGTAACAAACATGGTTTATTTAATATTGATGAATTAGTTTTTTTAAAAGAATTAATGAATTATTTAATTGACTCTTATAGTTAGTGATATTAAAGTAGGTTAAAACTCGTTGGCTATCTTCATCTTGGTGCAACCTTGAGGGTGCTTATCCATGAATCCTCTTCATGTTTCTTCAATTCTTGAGAAATGGAGGTGAAAAGATGAGGAAATGATGGTGGATGACACCACTTCTATGGAAGATAAGTCATTGGAGAGAGTTTGTCACAAAGGAATGAGCATTTGATAAAAGCTTATGATGAACTCTTCCCTAAGGAAAGAGAGTTCGAAACACTCAAGAGAGAAAGTCTCAAACTCACAAAGTTTATTCTCAAAGTCAAGTGTTAATTCTACAATGAGGGGGTGAGGTTGTATCTACAGAGCTAGAGAGTGTTTAGGACGTATAAGGACTTAATTAGGGTATTTAGATGATTAAACATGTGTTAATTATGCTAAGCATTATTAGCACATGACTAGGAGAGGTAATCATCCAAACAAGACCCTAAATAAGTGAATCTTGTTCTATATGTGCCACCTAGATTCTAAAAAAGTGGATCTAGTTCCTCATGTGCCAACTAGATCCTAAAATTGTGGATCTAAGTTGGACTTAGGAGACAACTAGATGCCACCTAGGATGGAAGATCCATGTGGCACCTACTAGAGGGGACATATGGATCTCATATGTCTCTCATGCACATGTGTAAGTCTAGGAGGTGTGGAAATCAAACAAGGGAGTGTCTAAATTAATATTACACATCCTCTTGCTCAAAAAAGACTCACCTTTTACCATACACCTCAAACAAAAAACTAATGGCACCCTCATGCTAGAAATAAAAGAAAACAAGGCGTAATAGCCAAAAATACAAATGCCTAAAAATTATTAACAACACCTACTCAAAATACTATACCATTTACACAATATTTACAAGTATTTTAAGACTATGACCTTAAAGTCTTCATGAAGCTCTTTCCTAGCCATGTTATCTTTCTAATCTTCCTAGCCAAGGGACCTTGCTAGGTAGGATTGCACCAATCCCTCCCTCTTGAGAAGGATTTGGCCTCAAATTTGGAGGTCCTTCTTCCTTTTCTTCTAATCCTGCAATGAGATAAGCAAAATACTCAATAGGTATAAACTCTAGAGGTTTGGGAGAGTGAGGGATCTATTAGATAGCCCCTAAAGGTTGGGATAATAGAGGTAGTGTAGAGGCCTCCACGTAATGAGTCTCACTTGATTAGAAATAAATGAGACTATACTAAGTGCACTAGAGCATTCGTCAAGAAAAGCTAAGTAAGCATTATCCTTTTGTTCACCCTAAGAAAGTACGATAGGCCTATGGGTGGACCATTCTTGCATGGCCTTTTGAGGTTGAACTTGAGATTGACTTTGAGTCTCCAATATCATGAGCTCAATCTCATGTTCAACTGAAGTGGCCTCATCTACAAGTAGAGTTTGAGGCTGTGATGTTTTGTGCTCAATGGTAATGGGCACAACCCCAACTCTACTTCCTTATGGAAAGAGGTACCTTCAATAAGATCTTCCTTGGAATCCAAGGGGTAATCTTCTTGAAGGTTATCCTCGCCTTTCATGTCTCTCAAATCTTGAACTTGATATGCATGATCAAGCTCAAAAGGTGAAGATTCAAGCTCAACATTTAGAAGTGTATGCAATAGTGCCTTCTCAAGTTGAAGGTAGAGAGGTTGTTGCATAAAGAAGTTATGTTTTAAGTCCACTTTTGTAGAAAAATGACCCTCATTTATCACAACCTTCTTATAAGTGACATTTTCTTCCATCCCATCAACTAATAATGCTTGCTTATTTTTTCTTTTTTTGTTTTTCTTTTCCTCTCCCTTTTTATTTTTCATGCTAAGTTGATCCTCTGCTACCTGTGCAGGTGTTAAAAGATACAACTTTATATGTCTATCCATATGGGTGAGGACTATTTGGTTGGAATGACCATGGTGAATGACTTTATTGTCAAATTGTTATGATCTTTCATGCAAGATGTGAACAACCTCCATAGGAACAATATCACATAATATTTCATCATTGTATGTTCCTATTGAGATTGGTACCTTTACTTAGTCATTGACCATCATTTCCCCATGCTCATCGAGTTATTGAAGTTTATATGATTTTGGATGGGGAAGTCGGGTTAAGGCTAGCTTTTCTACCAACCTTGAGTTGTACCAATTGCAACAAGGACCACTCTGTATAATGAGAGAACATACCTTATCTTTTACTTTACATTTAGTATGAAAAATGTTCTCTCTTTGAGACTGTGTTAGCTTAGTAGGTTGACTTCCAAAAAGCCTTCTGATTATTAAGAGGTCCCCCTCACATGCATAAGCATATTTAATGTGAGAATTGGAGGCATGACCCTCTTCTTCCTCACTCTCACTAGAGGAGGAAGGTGAGTTACTCTCACTGCTATACATGTCTAGGCCCCTCATGATCATGTTCTTTTGAGTGGGACATTGAGAAGTTATGTTGTCTCTCCTTAGATATTTAAAGCATTTAATACTACTAGTCCTTTCATGGAAGCTAGTACTAGAAGGCTTTTTCTCTACATGAGATGTTTTATGATGTTCTTTATGCTCATGATGTTTATGAGGTTCCTCTTTAAGGGAGCTATTGGAAGAGCCCTCATTGAGTTTATCCTTCTTTGCATAAGGTTGAGAGTCTCTTTTAAGCCTTTTCCTTTTAATTTGATTTTCAACCTTTATACATAATTAGACCAACTCATGTAGGTTTGTGTATGAGAAAAGTTTCACTTTATCTCTTATTTCAAGAGCTTAATCCACACAAGAACCTAGTCATGGTAGCCTTGGGTTCTTCAATGACATTGGCCCCGAGGAGTTACCCTACCCACATGCCCTATCCAGGAGGGATATATAAAGACAATTTGCTAGACTCTTAGACATTTTTAAGAGATTAGATATCAATATACCTTTCTCTAAGGCACTTCAGCAAATGCCTTTCTACTTCAAATTTATGAAGGAACTTCTCACCAAAAGGTGGAGGTACACTAACCAGGTCACTATTAAGGTTGTTGGCATTGTAATCCTATCATGAATAAGATGCTTCTGCTTAAGCTTAAGGATTTGGAAAGTTTCACTATACCCTATACCATTGGGAAATTATCTATTGAGAAGACACTATTGGATTTGGGAGCTAATATCAATTTGACATCTCTCTATGCTCAAAAGGATTGGTGACCTAGATTTCAAGGAAACAAGAATGACTTTCCAATTAGCAAACAAGTCCATTAAGTACCCCTATTGTGTAGTTGAAGATGTTATTGTATAGGTCGACAATTTCATGTTTTCTGTGGACTTTGTAGTGATAGACATCGATCCACCAACCATAGACCTCTCCTAACCTTAAAATTCCCATATTGGATGGACATCGATTTGTGGACTTTGTATAGATCGTTGCCCTCCGGCAACCCCACTCTCACCACCATAAAATCCCCTTACCCCTAAATGTCCTATATCAATAATCTCCCCTCCGAAATCAGTTTTGCGTAAATGACACTTATCCCCCAAGAAAAAAGATAGAAAACTCATGTACATCCAAGATCAAGTAATCCAAATATCGCATAATTTATTTATGTGTGGATCAAGATGACAGGTATAATTATCGTGATGAAATATATTTTCTTACATTTTAAATCAACTAATTCAAAATATAAAACTAATATGTTATGTATAATTGTGAAACAATTAATTATTCCGAATGACTTAATTTGAAATTATTATTATTTTTTTATATTTTTAATCAACTAATCTGCATTATATAGTTAGTGTGATTTGATCATTCTTCCTGAAGTAGTAATCATGGGTTCTGAATCACTTTTTGTATAAGTATAAATAATGAGAGATTGTTTTGCCATACAAACAATGTTAAAGCACAACAAGAAAAGAAACACACAGTAACATAGAAGTAAATTTAAGATCTAAAAATCAAATGACATTTTGAGTGTTTTACAAATGTATAAAAATTATAATTATAATAAATATATAAAAATAACAGTTATATATAATATATAAAAAAAAGAGAGTTTATGTGGATATTATTTAACTCTTAAGAAATACGTTCCGATTGGAGTTCTAGAATGTACAATTAGAGTTAACTATTGGGCACCCATTGGAACGGTAATTAATACATTTTTTATTGTCTGGACAAATTGGAGTATAAAATATACATTCTCCCCTACATGGCCAAGTGGATAATACTAGATAGAGGCATTTAAAAAATAACAAATGTATGGAGCGATTAGAAAAGGGCATGGAGCAACACCCAAAGAGGTAGAGATTGGTCTCATTTTGTCCTCTTCTCGAAAATCTGGATTGCTACAAGTACAAACAACCCCACTGTTCCTTGTAAGTAAGGATTTTAGTAAATTATCATATTTTTCTTGTTAGTTTATATCAGTTCTTTTGAGAGACACGACATAATGACACAACATAAATGTGTTGCGTATGTCAACAAAATTTTGTCAAGAATGCACAACAAAATCTCAACAAATTGCCATCTTAGCTTTGGAGAGATATGCTCCTAGAATTGGGCTTCCTCGCAGCCCGCTCCAAAAATCTTCAATTTATGTTGGCATATATATATATATATATATATATATATATATATATATATATATATATATATATATATATATATATATTTTCGAAGAACATTGTGTATGTAAAACTATAAAAAAATAAAGATAACCATATACATTGATAACACTTGCAATATAATTTTTATCTTCGAATAGAATAATAGAACTGATATTAAAAATATGAACAGTTTATCTCTTTCTTATATGAACCCGTGTGTACATGCATAAAAAAAAAGAGAAGAGCAAATTATTATGTACACTACATTAGAAAAGTATTTTATTCTTTTTATCATTTTACAATAAGTATGGTACTATCTTTATTTTTAAATGTAAAACACTATTTAACTTATTCTTTTCTCTTTTTAAAACACTTTTTTTAAGATGTTTGTACATTAATTATTTTTTGAAAAAACACCCTAATTACTTTATCATAAATGTCTCCTATTTTAAGAAGATTGGATGATATATTAAAATATATTTATTAATTAGGTAAAAGCAGTAAAACTAAGGATAATTTTAAAAGTTAATATTAAATTTAATACTCTCAACTAGATTAATAATTTTTTTTTATAAAATATGAATTAAATATGTCTTAAATTTTGAACAAAGGTATATTTTAATATTTTAATAAATTTGTTAATAATGAGCAGTTTTGGTATAAGTTTTTGTATCTAATTTTAATATTCTTGTTCTATCAAAATCTAAATTTTAATATTTTCAATTCATTAACATTTCATCTCTAATTTTTTTATTAATTTATAATATTAATAAAAAAAATTCTCTATTTTAATATTCATTTTTCAAAATACTTATTCTATCCTTATATTTATTTAAAAATTAAAAAATAAACTATTTTGTTATAGGAAAGACAACCCACAATTTTTTTTTTGTCAAATCTAAATTTTGTTATTAAATCAACCTTATAACTTTAAGAACAAAATTATTTTAAAATATTTATATCCAATATATTTAATTGTCCTATTATCTATAATTTACATGTATAATTAATAATTTATAATATTATATTTTATATTTTATATTTAATATACTTAAAATAAAAATACAAATAAATAAGGACAATAATTTTTCCTGTCTGATTTGAGGAGCTGATCATGACTTTCTTTTAGTTTCTATTAAAACTATTTGCGACTGTACACCACACTGAAGATGCAAATTATGCATTGTTTTTATCCTATCTATTTCAGAACTAAAATAGTTAAATTTTTTAACTCTTTCTTAAGTGACTAAAAGATTGTTTCTATAGCTAACTTGCTCAAACCTAACCAAATTTGTGACCTTACTCGGAAGAAGATGGTTTGATATCGAAAGTGTTTTATGACGTTATCAAGCTTAATATTTATGTTTGTCATTTATGCATATATAAAATCTTCATTTTTATTTAAGTATTTCCATACCAATGGCAGGGCTAAATAAACTAGGTATAGTTATTTAAAGGTTTTTAGCAACATGACATATTCTCTGTTTGGACAGCGTCTGCACTAAGCAGGGTTTAAAACAAACAAAACTACAAAAGGCTAATAATGAGTGTGTCGTCTGTAAAATAAATAAATAGAATCTGTTGTCAGAAAAATAAATAAATAAACAAATAACAGCAAAGAAACTGCACACTGTATATTCTGTTCACTTTGCAACGCACCAGAGTAATCCAGTTTTCATCCATTCCAAGGCCAATTTTCACACAAACCCCGTCAATTCTTAGGCCCCAAAACTCCAATAGAATGCTCAATTTCTAGTGATTAAGAGAGAAAAGAAAAGAAATTGAAGAGTGAAGGGTGTTGAGTAGTGATTTCCTTGTTTGATGGCTCTTCATTGTGGTGCTTTCTGCTTCAGGAGTGTGGCTTCTCACCCTCCAAGTTCTGTCAAGTTGAATCAGCCCACTATCAAAGCTTCCTCCTTTTCTTCCGCTCGTGCCTCTCAGCTTGTCAAATTGAATGTCATAGGTAATCTAAATTTTGGTCTTTATAAAATTCAAATTTTCTACATGTTATGAAGATGAACAACTATTTTGAGTTCTGCTTGAAACTTTGCAGTGTTTTGGAGTATGTTAATTTTTGCAATTAGGGAAGGGTGCATTTGTATTCCCAAATAAAGTTGTGTCAATGGGAGCTTTTAGCTGTCTTTGGATGGATAATCAACATAACTAAAACCATGTTTAACTTTTGCATGTCAGCTTTTGAAGAAGTTAAATGAGAATTTTTATAAAGGTAAGTGCATACGTTAGTTTTTGTTTATGACAGAAGTGTAAGCTTAGCAGCTCTTATAATGTGAGAATTTGTGTAATAAATTTGATCGTGATACTTATTAAAATAAACTGAAAGCTTTATCAAATGCCTCCTTGATTTAAAACATTTGTTGCTTCTTTCGTTAGTTCGGTTATTGAGGTATTAAGTTATGATGTGAATGTATTTTGTCTTGGCCAACTTTTCATTGTTACAGGGAAGGCATTTCCTGGAGATGGAACACCTGAAACAAAGGAATTACCTCTTGTGGTCTGTTTTGGGGAAATGCTCATTGATTTTGTCCCAACTATCAATGGCGTTTCTTTGGCTGAAGCACCTGCATTTAAAAAGGCTCCAGGAGGTGCCCCTGCCAATGTTGCTGTAGGCATATCCAGGTTAGGAGGTTCATCAGCTTTTATTGGAAAGGTATTATATAAATACTTCTCAAGGTTATCTCTACGTGAGTTACTTATAAGATTTATCTAAAGGCAAAATTCATACAAGGGGAGAAGGGAATGGGAAGGTTGTTTTATTTATTTTTTTTATAGGTTAAATGTTAATTGTTAATTTGTGCTTGCTTTATTAACCCCATAATATTTTCATAATAACCAGTTTTTAAGAAAAAGAAGTTAAGGAGATCAATTAGTACCTCCCATGGTCCTTGAAATATTTATGAGATGTCAAATTAGTCCCTAAAAGATTTGTTTCCTTGATATAGTGCCTCCATGATGTAATCTCACCAAGCTATAAAAGAATTGTTTGCTTGTGAAGCTGAAATTTGGATGTAGAAAATGTATAATTCTTCAATACTCTCTAACTCATATATAAGCAAAAAAAATTGTATTATGCATGACTCCATTATAAACAAATTCAACTAATTTTATCATATTTAATGTTATTATTCGTAAAACATTCTTCCTTTAATTACAATTGACCCTTGTTATTCATGGTATCAAGTCCAATGAAGGACATTTTAGAAATAATCTTATATTTTACTTTAGATAAGTGAAACTAAATGATTACAACTAATTTCCTTAATATGTATGAATTTAGGTATTTTTATTTATATGAGTCTAGATATAGTATCAATCAATAAGAAATCCCTCCTCATTAGCATTTAGAATTATGTAAGTTATGATAAAAAAGAAAAAAAAGTATCATCTAAGTTTATCAAATTTCTCAATGTTTTGTTGACTTTACTAAGCTCGTGTATGGTTCCCAGAAATTGAATCCTAAATTTCTCAAATGCACTTGCTTGGTGGTTGAGCAGTTCCATTTTACAAGACTTACCTGATAATTAATTTTATGAGATCAGAATTATGTCCATAACTGTGTGTTTACAGTCAATTTTCAATCATGCCCCTTACTATGTAAATCTTCCTGCTGTTTGTATGATAGGTAAATTAGAATCTGATATCATAAATAAAGTAATTAACTCAAAGTTTAACAGTATTTTTTTTTTCTTTTTTAAATAGAAGTCATGATTAAAGTTTTCCTTCAAAATTCATCCTCAACTATAGTTTAATGCTTTATGCGACATGAACAGGTTGGTGAGGATGAATTTGGATATATGCTTGCCAATATCCTCAAGGAAAATAATGTCAACAATGAAGGGATGCGTTTTGACCCTGGTGCACGCACTGCTTTAGCATTTGTTACATTGAGGAGTGATGGAGAGCGAGAGTTCATGTTTTATCGTAATCCCAGTGCTGATATGCTGTTCCAAGAAGATGAACTTGATTTGGACTTAATCAGAAAGGTAAAGCCAAAAGCGGAACATGTGGTACAAAACTAAACCAAAATCATTCACCAAAAAAATAAAAAGAAAAACCAAAATGTATGCTGGAATCCATATGAATTGAATCAAAGGGAAATCAAACCATTAATAAGCAAGTTCCTCAACATTCTTGCTGTTTCACTTTTCTCAAGTAATTTTTTGTTCAGTTACTCAAAATCATTTCATTCAACCAGTAGTTTGTAAATATGTTTAAACATTACAATTTACTGTACAACAGTATAAGGATCTAAAACATATCTTTTATTGCTTACATATCATTATTGTTTCTGTAGTTTACGAACTCCCTTTCAGGTTTCCCACTTTGACTCTACCTAATTCATAAATTCTAGTAATATTGTTCTATTATTTCTTTCTGGCAGGCCAAGATCTTCCATTATGGTTCTATAAGTCTCATAACAGAACCATGCAAATCAGCACACATAGCTGCAGCAAAAGCTGCAAAAGATGCTGGTGCAGTTCTGTCTTATGACCCTAACCTGAGGCTTCCTTTATGGCCTTCTGCTGATAGGGCAAGAGAAGGAATTCTGAGTATATGGGAAACTGCAGACATCATTAAGGTTTCTATCCTATCAATAAGGCAGAATATTTATATTCTTTAGCAATAGAGTTTTCTTTTTCCCTTTTTCAGGAGTACAGATTACAAGAGAATGTGAAATAATAGACAATATCATCTCTGACGAACAATCTGGTTATTATTCAGATAAGCGAAGAAGAGATTTCTTTTCTTACAAAGGGTGAGGACCCATATGATGATGCCGTTGTTCGTAAACTGTTCCATCCAAACCTCAAGCTACTCCTAGTTACCGAAGGTGCAGAGGGTTGCAGATATTACACCAAGGTAAGCCTTCCAAAGATGCTATTTTCCTAAATTCATTTCAACCCTTGATAACATTTTTTTATGGTCAACATTTGGTGTACCTTCAAAGGCATGGAGATAATATTTACCAATTAAATAGTTCTTGCATAAACACCCTCACTTCCTGTCAGATTAAGAATTGAAACCGGTTATTTCTACTTTCTAACATAATAAATGTATAAATCATCTTGCATTGTTCAGTTACTCTGAAAAAAATGGCATAACTCTTCTACATCAAGGATGAATACTTTGTGTGTACCAACTACCAAGAGCGTGTCCTGTTATCCCTTGAAGCTGAAGTTAAGGCAAAGCAACTTGTGAGATTTTGAACTCAGGACCAAGTAGCCCATAAAGAGACTTGGTGCAACTTGAGCTAAGGCTCTCATGAAATTTGGTTGTTTTTTGTTCATTTGAAGTGGGCTTTTGATGAAAGAAAACATCAACATTAGCTCTTTCCCACTACATGAGGTCCACTACAAGGAGCATACAACTCCATTCAACTTAATTAAAGACCAGATTTTTAGAGATACTATTTATCATGAGACCCTGTTGACAATCTAATCTCTTTAGCGCTAATGATGGAAGAGATATGTACTAATCAACCTTCTAAAGGTGCCGAAGGGTGATGTCCTTACTGCAATTCTTGCATACAGTAGTTGGAACCGAAAATTATTGAAAACATTCCTGGGGATGTTTGTTTATTAGAAAAGTTATTAGTTATTAGTTTATTGGTCAATCCACAGTTATTGACATCCATATATTCTTTCAGAAACAACTAAAAGAAGTACTGGAAACGTTATTAGTTATAATTTATAAATAACATTTATTGTGCTAGATAAGTATATTGTATTATTGATAATTATGGTTTTAAATCTGTCCTACAATTTCTTTGCAGGAGTTCAGTGGTAGGGTCAAGGGAGTGAAGGTGAATGCTGTTGACACCACTGGTGCTGGTGATGCTTTTGTAGCTGGAATATTATCACAATTAGTTGTGGATCTTTCGTTACTTCAGGTGAGCAAATTTTATTTGCCTTTGATGTTAACGATTCCAAAAGTTAACATCACATAATTGTATAAACTTAAGTTGTATAGAACGTCTATTATTATTTGAATAATAAAAAAAATCTCAATTTTTTATATCTTAATAAAGCAATTTTTTTGCCTGTCACCCAATTTTAAACAGAAGAATTGAAAAGTGGCATGATTAAAATAATCTCATTCCTGTTTTCTCATTTGAAGAAGGACTAAAATGACTATCATTTAGTAACGTCATGGATTAAATTGATTGTCACTGTTCACTTGATCATTTTAAAGGGAAAAAAAAATGACATTTTTGAAATTTTAAAGACTAGATTCACTGGAGCTTGAAGTTTAGAACATTAATTAATTTGGCGGCGGATTAATTAATTTGGCGGCGGAGCTTGTAATTTTAAGTCTAGCGAAGCTGCATGTAATTAGAACGAATTGATGATGATACCAACATAATAACTGTTGTTAGTATAAGACAACAACAGTTTATTAAGGTTAGTACAGATAGATTAAGCAAAAATCAATCAATTCATATTCATCCTTTTCTTTCTGACAAGTGTTTTATCAAACTTTATGCATGTGATTTTAACTTGCAGAAAGAGGAAGAGTTGAGAGATTCTCTCAAGTTTGCCAATGCCTGTGGTGCATTAACTGTGACCGAAAGAGGAGCAATACCAGCTTTGCCAACTAAGGAAGCTGTTCTGAATGCTATGCTTAAGCCCGTATCCTAACTTTATAGCCACACTTTGTAATTGTGAGTCAATGGGGATCATTGTTTTTATGGAGGGTATTTAAATTCTAGGCAAATTGTGAGTTAGGGCAATAAATAAGAACTGGTCCTATCAATAATTTGGCAAATGCATTGCACATTTCATGTAAAATTCTACTGATCAAATAAATCCATCATTGGGTAATGGAGAATCGTTTCCATGCATCAATTTATAGTTGTCAGCCATGCTTCTATTCAGTTCATGGTTGCATATTTAAAATACATGACCTACTAATCAAAATCTTTCCAACCAATCTATCATGAAATAATTGCTATACCTAACACTAGAACTCCTGTATTTATTTAATTGATGTCTTGACTCTTGATCTATCATGGAGTAATCCCTATGTCTAATTTGAAAGTATCCGTGATTTATTTTTTAATTCAGATGATATAAAAATATAAAAAGAAAATTTTATTTGAGAGAAAATACTTTAGAATTACAAGAGAGATATGCAAAATTCATTAGATTCAATAATATTTTATTAAATTGACAAATTTGAAATAAGCATACTTTTTATAAGTTATTAAATATTTTTTAATTTCTTTAAATATAGCTAAATTTGTTTTTACTTTAGTATTTAAAAAAAATTAATTTTTATATTTGTAAATTTTAAAATTTTTAAGGCTTAACATGTTGAGTTCCTTATATATTAATGTTGGTGAATATTTTACGTTGAGCTTTATAAAATTTGTGTGTGATAAATTCTTAATAAATTTTTTATTCTATTTTAAATTCTTAAAACTCAATTTAAACTATTTTTTAAAAATAATTTAACATGTAATTTAAAATGATCTAGGAATCAAAACAAACTAAAAAAATTGATCATTTGATGACAGGGCAAAAAGTTAATCCGTATTTAATGCAAAATTGAGTGATTATATTACAAAATTGGCGCCAATTATGTTTGAAGATGGTAAAAAGTAAAAAGTAAAAAGTAAAAAGAAGTTGAATTTTGAAGGATAATTTGGAAAGAAAGATTAGAAATATAGAAGATTGAAATATGAACCATAAACATGTATGACCAAGTCTGAATATGTGCGATATTTAAGGTTGTCCATACATGATGGGGGAAGGGTGGGTGTCCCTCTATAAGAAGCAAGTTCCAAATTGTTTGACTAATCTCCATTTTGAGTGCAAAGTGGTTCCTTGTATTGTATCCACAATGGCTGATGATCCTCAAGACGTGGCAGACAGGGAGCGCATTTTCAAGCGTTTTGATGCCAACGGCGATGGCCAAATCTCTTCAGCTGAGCTAGGGGATGCCCTCACCGCCCTTGGATCTGTCACTGCAGAAGAGGTCCAAAGGATGATGGACGAGATTGACACTGATGGAGATGGCTACATTTCTTATGATGAGTTCACCGAATTTGCCCGAGCCAACCGTGGCCTTGTCAGAGATGTTGCCAAGATTTTTTAACCTCACCTACACCATCAGTCATTACAACACCTTTTTTCTCTATACACCCCTGTTTCTTTCATTTCATCATCTCACCCTCTTTTCCACCTTGTATTTTCATTTCTTTTTACATGTTGTACTATTTTCTCTTCTCACTTATGTATATTATATTCTTGGACTATTATTAATATATAACAAGGTCCTTGCTCTAGGTTCACCAACAATTTGAGATGATGACCTAATCTTCTTAAATGGAACCAACCTACTTTAAAACACCCCAATTGTAAGTTTGTACGTCATCTAAACAAGCATGCAGACACATGATATGGTTCTTTATATATTCAACTAATGTTCATCCATCCGGAATTGACTTGGTTGTTTGGTTGTGTTTTCTTTTGGCCCGAATCGGTGGATATAGAACCAGAAATGGGTCTTCTAAAAGAATCTCATGAATCCACAAGGAAAAACAATAATAATGAGTTTTCCTAAAACGTCAACCATAAAGAACCATTTTTTTATACTGTCATAGATGATCATGTAATTGAAAACTGTTGACTTTTGTAAGAATTTATTCTAAAAGTCATATAATAAGATGGTTTCTAATTTTATTAAAGTGTGTGAAAATTAAACTTAGGAAATATATATTACACTTT
The DNA here is from genome assembly GCA_037954015.1 of Psophocarpus tetragonolobus. NCBI lineage: Eukaryota > Viridiplantae > Streptophyta > Magnoliopsida > Fabales > Fabaceae > Psophocarpus > Psophocarpus tetragonolobus. Next base: position 37,398,605 of record CM075695.1, read on the forward strand.
ACCCCTTTGAGTAAGGGGAAGGTAAAGGGGAGAAATGTACAAACAAGCAATGTTCCTTCTATTTCTACTAACGAGTATTGAAATCGTTCACATCTATTTCCTGCACTATGTTGAGAATCAAGGCAAAAATAATTCTCAACGACAACGACCATAGAGAAAATCATCATCCTCAGACTCAGGAACTCCTTGCATTGCCAAAGCCAAGTGACTTTTCATCTCATTATTTGCTGCTTGTAACTGAGGGTAGTAATCAATCACATATCCATTACCAAAATAGCCAGACTTCCGTCTCCTAGAGAAAACAGGCTCTACTTCACCTTTCAGTATGGCAACAATCTCACCCATGCTAGGCCTCCTAGATTCTTCACTTGTAACACACGCAGCTGCTGCATCAACCATCCGGGCCATTTCATCTGTGTAACTCGAATTGTACTTGACTTCAGGATCAAGCAACTCTTTAATGGCTCCTTTCCCATTTCTAAGCAAAGGTTTTGCCTGCAATATATAAAAATCTACAAAATGACATCTAGCTATTAAGAAGCAGTAGATATCTACGGCCCCACTTAGTTTAAAAAAAATGTTTTCTGTTTCTTATTTTGTTTTCACAATAGATATTACAAAAAAAAAAAAAAAAAATCACCCTACTTCAACTTTATTTCTTAGACAAATCTTTAAAATCAGGAAACAAAAGAAAAGTAAAATTACATTTTTTATTATTAGTGAAATAAAAATAGAAACTAAACATTTGCTTGAGTTGTATTATTGTTTTGTTTATGAGCGTTAGGATTAAATAAATTACAAGCCATAACATCTGACCATTAACTCACCCATACTACCAAGTTTTCCTCTCCAGGAGATCTTTTTGATTCAATTGGTTTGCGGCCAGTTAAGAGTTCCAACAAAACAACTCCCAAAGCATAAACATCAGTTTTATCTGATACTTTCCCATGCTGGAAATACTCAGGAGCCAAATATCTGTTGAGGAAGGTTAGGTATAAAAAGCTTGATTTCAATTATAGAATACGAAAACAAATTAAAGCAAAAACCAAAAAGATTCCAAAATATAAATTGCCGAATCAGTATGAAGGGGTTAAGTTCATACCCAAATGTTCCTTTCACAGTTTTGCAAAGAAAAGGAACTGATGGAGCAGAAGTCCATGAGGCTAATCCAAAATCACATAACTACAATTTAACCAAAAACAATCAGAATACTGCTACAATTTCCAGTATGGCATACTGCTACTGATCTGCAAGAGAGCATCACAACTTACCTTGGGAATCTTCTTAGAGGAAAGCAGAATGTTTGAAGGCTTTATGTCTCTATGAACAACACATCTTTCTGTTCCATTATGCAGATAAGCTACAGCCTCCGCAATCCCAATGGCAACTTTATACCTCACAGACCATGGAAGTGGTGAACTACCCTTCACACCTTTCTTTTTCCCTATAAAAAAGTCAAGCTAGAATCAGTGAAAATCATCAAATTCAATTGTAAACACTATATGGCTGGCATCAGGAGTCAAATAAAAATCAGAGAAAATGAGTACCGTGCAAGTGATGCTCTAAGCTTCCCCCTGATACATATTTATACACCAAAAACAAACCCTCCTCTGAGTCAATACAAAACCCCACAAGAGGAACAACGTTTCCGTTATGAAGAGAACTAGCGATCATCAATTCTCTACAAAACGCCTTGGCACACTCCTTGTCCTCCTTATCCAACCTTTTAATAGCAACAGCAGTCCTCCAAAGCCCAACTCTTCCTCTAAAAACACAGCTCAAGGCACCTCTCCCCAACACTCTATCTATCCACAATAAAAACAAAGAATCACAATCTCACACAAAGGAATCAAATTCAATTCTATCAACAGAATATCCACACACACACACACACACATAAAAAAGTTACCTTTGGAGAAACTGTGAGTAGCGGATATAATTTCATCATAGCTGAACCTGATCAAAGTGTTTACAACTGGAGAAACGCTTTTCTCCAGTGGCTGTATTCTCCTCCATTTCATCTCCTTCACTTGAGATTCATATTCCAAATTCACCATCAAAAAGGTTGCGGCAGCAGCAGCAGAAGCAGAATAGCTCATGTTGAAGGACTCAACCTCAACCTGAGAACAGAAGCTGAACCTGAAAGATGAGTGAACCGATTGAGGGTCAGCACTTGCCAATTCTGCTCCAGACTCCTCCAGCAACCACGCCTTGTTATGCTCCAAAGCTGTCTTCCTTTGACCGTTAAGGTCGTTATTGGCACCGCAAGGAACAAAACCAGCACATGCCAAAGCAAAATCCCACATGGTTTTTTTCAAAAAGGTTATGAGTTTGTTACTTTTGTAGTCAGAAGAGTCATTTCCAATTGCAGAGGTAACGTGTGCATTGGAAACAACCTTGGAGTCACCAGAACAGTTTCCTTGAGAGGAACACAAACTCATCATGAAGTAGAGAGAACAAAAGGGTCAGAGAAAAAAGATAAAGAAAAGTAAGGAGAAGCTTCTTTGCTTGTTGGTTGGAGCATATATTTTTCTCAACTGCACAGAAGAGAAGAGAGAAAGAAGGGAAGTGGGTGGGGCTGTGTTAGAAAAATTGAAATTGGACTAATGTGAGGTTGCATCAGACTGAGAGAAGGTGAAGAAAAGTTGGTAATCATGGGTGAGGATGGAAGTGGGAGTGTGATGACGATGACCCTGCCTTATGGCAAAATGTTTATAATATAGAGCACGAATTGGTGGTGAGAATTCAGGAAGAGAATTTTGTGTTTTTAAGACTGAAGATGACAGAAGGTAGAACACACACCAGGGAACACTTTTCTGCATAATTTAGTTTGTTAAGCAGGTGGGGACTCATGAATAAAAAAACATACATATAAAAATAAGAAGAAACTACTGATCATGTAATGATTCTGATACGCATGCATCTTTATGCCATAACCGCAGAAACTTAGACACCGTTAATTAATTAATCAGAAATTATTTTAGATTATTTTTAAATAATAATTACTGTTACATTAGAAGTTAACAAAGATAAAATATTTGTAATTGGATGGGTGAAAAAAACAACTAAAAAGTCAACCTTTTCTACAATAGAAAAATATTTAGCATACATGTTATTTAAAATAAATTATTAACAAAACACTTTTAAAGTATTGCTAATCAGTATTTTAAAAATACTAATTAAAAAATTAAAATAAGAAAGTTTTAAATGAATATTATACGTAAACAACAATTAAAAAATAAGCATGTGTGTGTTTGACATACTAAAAATTTATTTTTGAAATTGTAAAGTAGAATTGGTTCGATTTTATTTTTTAGCTTTTAAAAATAATTGAAAAGATATTTTTGAAGAAGTGTTTTTTAAGAAGAGAAAAAAAAATTATTTGTAAAATATTATTTGAAAACTATTCTAAAAATGTGAAAATACAAAAAGAAAATTGCTTATATTTATGAAAATGTTATTAATAAAAAGTAAAAAAATAATATATTATTTTTTAGTTATATTTATTTCTTTTTTAGTTTTTAAAAATTAGAAAATTAAAATTATTTATAAAAATTATTTTAAAAAAATATTAACTAAAAAAATTTTTTACTTTTTAAATACTAAAATACTTAAAACAATTATATAAAACTATTGCCTATCAAAGATTAAATATCATATATTTAAATTACAAAAAATTATCCTCAAATATCTCTTACTTTTAACAATATATATTATTTTCATCCCTAATTATAAGGGAAGGTTGATAAAATTAATTTTAAATTAAAATAAATTTAAAAAATATTGCAAGAATATCCAGGTTTTCCGGGAATAATATTCCCATAAATTATAATTCAATCTGTAGCATACTATAGACGTATTTTTACACAACTAAAAATAATAAAATTTATTTCTACTTTATTAACTAGTGTTTTAAGATATTGGTTAACACCTACTTTTTTTAAAATATGTGAATAGAAGGAAAAGAAAGATCGAGAAAAATGAAGAAAGAAAATGTGATAAATATAATAAACAATATGACAAAAAAAAGATAAAAAGAAAAATCGAATAAAAATGATATGGAAAAAACTTGAGGTATAGTTTGATTTACTAAAAATTAAGATATTTCACATGGCACATTTTTGCTTCACGTTTACTTAGTTGTATATAATTTATATTTTAAATTTAAATTATATTAATATAATTAATATAAAATATATTTTAATAAATTTAATATTATTTTATTTGTTTTATTAATTATCTATCAAACAAGATAAAAAGTTGTCATATGACTTTAAAATTTATTTTATTTATTGTTTCATGTACTCTAATGTGTATGAGATTAAAAGTATATATGGGTGAAGTTAGGTACTTGGTTGGGTTGTGTGGTATTGGTGAACCCCGTTATCCGACGTAATTAAAATTGTTTAGAATAAATTGAGTTGAGTTTATGTAATTTTTACTTAAAATTATATCCAAGCTAATTGTCTTATAAATGGGTGGAGTTGAGTTATGTCAATTTAGTGAATAATTATTTTTTTATCTTTTAAAATTCTAAAATAATATTTTATTAGATTTTTTATAACAACTTCTTTAAAAATAATAATTATTGTAAAATAAAAATAATATAAAATTATAACTATAATTAAAACATTAAATTAAAAAATTAAGCTCAACAAATAGTAAAAATGTTATCAAAATCCAAGGCATAAAATTATACCCTAACACAAAATATATTGATGTCAACTCAAAAAATAATAATAATTCAAATTAAAACGAAAAATAATAGTGTAATATGTTGAATAACTATAAGATCTCATTGAATTTTATATTTTTAGTATTTATATATTTTCAATTATAATTATGTTATTATTATTATTTATCGGGTTGAGTTAGGTTGGAAGTTTGGTTGAAAATTTAAAATTTATAACTTAACACTTAAGTAATTAAGTTTCATACGATTAGGTCGAATTTGACATAATTGTTAGAAAAACTCAACTCAATTTATTTGAATTGTTTTCTACAAGATTAAGTTACGTGATCAATAAACAGTTTTATATAATACCAGAGTAAATGATTAGGTTTAAGTTTAATTATAAAAAAAGTTTGAGTTTAATTACTTATTTAATAGTTATAATAATTTTGCTTTTAGCTTCAATAATTTTTTAGGGGTTTTTAGCATGTATACTTAAAAATATCTTTTTATAATTCTTTTATATATTATTCTTTATTTTATTTTTATTTTTTTGCAAGATAGGACAGGAACTAAGAGTTCTTAAGAGAAAACTAGATTATTGACATATGCGTAATGGATAAAAATCTTCTATGTTAAATTGATGTTTTAATTTCTGTTTCAAATTATTATTTACTAAATTATATAAGATATTAAAAAATTATAAATAAAATTATTAAATAAAATGATGATTATTAATCAGTTAGAATAAAAATTAAGAGATCATTTTGAGCCGGAGAATTTCAATCCCGTGCGTAACAAATAGAACATAAGCAAAAACTGTTAAACTAGCAAACGAACGAAGGAACATAGATGAAAAATTATGTTGGTATTATTGAATGAATTATAGTGAAGCTACGTACTAATGTTGTGTAAATTTATTTAATTATTTTTGCGTTATTGTCTTACGACATAAAACAAAATGAGAGAAGATCATAAGAAGTTTAAATCCAACAAAATCAATATCGAATATTCGATTGGCTTTGCAGTTTGGTGACCATACAGCCAATTCCTTCAAATCATGTGCTTGCTTTCGTTTTTTTTAAAGGTCAAAAGTTGTATATCATTAAAATGTAATCTGTATTCTGTACAAGGTGTACATCAAACAAGCAGTTTTTTTTATTATTATTATTTAGGGAAAAAACATACAAGAAAGTGCTACCTCGATTAAAAAAAAAACAACCACCCGTTACATCAACCGAAAATAAGATATGCTGAAAAGAAGTAGAAGATCAAGAAAACCATGAAAATCAAATATATTTTTATCTGTTTAAGTTTTAAAACGATTTAATTCAATTTAAATTTCATACATAAAATAAATAACACTATTTTATTTAAATGATGAAATTTATTTTGTCTCTTTAAAAATGATAAAATAATTTTTATTTTTAAATTAAAAGCAAGGCTATAAAAAAATCTGAAAAATACATGAATTGTTATAAATTTTGATTAAAAATAAAAAAAAATCACGTCATTCAATTTTTAAAATTTTTAAAAATAATTGCTAACAGACAATGAATTGATGTTCATTTAGATGACAAATGTTAATGATGACTAAGATAAACCGACATCTTTGCAAACCGGTTGAAAATCGAAGAGAAAATTAGGAGGTTAAAAATTATATTTAACATAAAAATTAAATACCCGCAACCATCCAAACAAGCTTGAGATTTGGGTTTGGTTGATTGATCAACCGGAGTTTAGACATTTTTCAAAGAAAAAAAAATACTTTAGCCTATCTTTTTAAAGGGCGTTATATATATATATATAAAATCCTGAACAATAATTCCTTTACAAGATATTAATCTAATCAAATGTTAACGTCGAATAATATTAGTCTAGTTTCAAGTCAGTTAAAAGTAAAAAATAAAATTAAAACCTTTTTCCCTTACAATATTTTTAAGCACAGTAAAAGATTAGTGCATCAATCAGAGAACACAGATCTCTTCTGGAAACCAAAACCATACAACACTCATTTCTAAAAAGTAATATGTATAAAATTTACAATATCAAAGAACTCTACAACTTTATTATTGAAAACTATGATGTTTATTGATATCCAGCGCCTGACTTTGAGATATGGATCATCTAAAATACATTAGCATGACATACTTCTCCTATTTTTTTTATTTTATTTTTTTTGTAAAAGGATACTTCTCCTATTTGAATTGGGGTTTGAAACCAAACTTATCCTCAGAAATATAGATGGGACGATTCAGGTAAGATCCGACAATATGAAACAAGTAAACAAATATCTCAACAGACCAAATGTCAAAACAAATATCTCATTTTCTTTATAAGTCTACCTACTATGTAGGATCCAGCAATATGAAACAAGTAAACTAAATCTTACGGTAATAATCTAACATATCAATCCATTGCATAACATAAAATCACACAGATTGACAGAACTTACAAGATAAAAATAAATGCTTACAATCGTTTGGTTGATTCTGCACAGATTGCATGTATATGTTACCTTGAAACTCCAATCTTTTTTTTATCAGATTGTTTATTCATTGCATTAACATATGTCCTTTTTACTTCATTGGTGGAGCTTGTACAAAAAAGTTCTTAGCCTTTGAACATATGTAAAATAATTGAATAATTCAAAGATATTATGTAACTAGAAATTGAAAAATAATTGATAAAATTAATTATATATAATATAATAGAAATCAGGAAGAGGTAATTGCTAAAAGGTAATTTCTATTGTATTTTTTATAATTTGAAATGTATTGATATTCTTTTTTTTTACACTAATCAAATTGTAAATTTTATTTTTATTTTTTTTATAAATTAAAATAACTTTTATTTATTTATATTCTTAACAAGAAAAAAAAAGTAAATAAGAAAAAGTTATGGATTGGTATAGATTCAAAAACAAGATTTTTTTTTTCAAAGATATATAGATTAAAGTAAGGGAGTTTATAGTAAAATAATTTTTTTGAAAGATTTATGTATAAATAAATAAATAAAACTTATTTTAATTTATAAAAAAAAATAAAAATCAAATTTTTAATTTAATTAATTAAAAAAAAAAGAGTATCAATCATTTTCAAATTATAAAAGACACTATAGATTATTCTAAAAAGAGAGGAATGATTGGGGGAAAAAAAGAGCGGTTAATGTGTTGTTGAAATATAATTACTCTATATGTACTAGGTTGTATTGACGAGTTATTATTAACAATTAAACAAATAAGATAGTTAATGGCATAATTATTGTTTAGAGATAAATAAAAATAATACTAGTTATGTAATTAACAAATTTTGTCAGAGAGAAGCTTCCCTTTCTATGTGACGTAACATATCGGGGTTATACATAAAATTAACAGCAGTGCATATTCAATTGCACAATTGTAAGATAGAGGTCTTTTTCTATTCTTCTCGTCTAAATAGTAAATAGAGGGGAAAGGAATCATTATGTGATGTATGATTTTGAATACTAAAATACAGATAACTAAATATTATATATGTAATAAGCTACCTCATAGGTCAGAATAATTAATATGCTTATGGAAGCTCTGTGAACTTTTACTAAAGTTAACAACACATGCTACAAAAAGAAGCTCTTCCAATCAAATTGAGAATTGAAATTAATTTTCATTCTGCAAAAATATATAAAATTACTAATAATATATACGATTACCAATTGAAAATATTTATTCATAATATTCACTTACCTATGATTTTAAGTACACGTTATAAATATAATAATATAAGTTTATCTTTATATTAGTTATAATTATGAATATGTCTGGTTATTTTAAGTTATAAATGTAGATCCAAATTCCAAAGTGAATTACAATTATATGGTTATAAATGAGTTTAAAATGTAAAAGTTAAATAATTTTGTAAAGATACAAATGCTTAAGGTTATGACTATGACTAGCTCTTTTATCAAAAAAAGAAAAAGAAAAACTATGACCAGTTTGATTCGGTAATGGTATAACGTAATGTATTGACTTTGAATAATAAAATACAAGCGCTTGTGTAATAAAACTACCTTAGAAGTCAGAATAATAAAATTGCTTAAGGAAGCTCTGTGAACTTTTAACCAACACGAGTAAACACATGCAACGAAAAGTTATTCCTAGTTTGATTGGGATTATAATTTTTTAAATGTATACCATTACCAATAATATATAAGGAAAATGTTAGTTTTTAAGATTTCTTACAAGTACTAATATTCTTAATGTCTATGAATATTCGGTTTAAAATAGTTTTTAAAAACGGTTTTCTGAAAGAAAAAAAAAAATTTGATAAATGTTATTTGAAAACTATTTTAAAAATATAAAAATAAAAAAACTTATTAATATTTACTGAAATTCTATGATTAAAAATAAAAAATAACAAATTTTTATTGTATTTTGAGTTTTTTAAAAAAATATATGAAACTAAAAAGCAAAACTACTTATAAGAGTTTGATTGATTTGATTTTGTTATTTAGTTTTTTAAAAGAGTTTTTAAAAATAGTTTTCAAAAACTGTTTTCGGGAATAAAAGCAAAAAAAACTTGTTTGTAATTGTTATTTGAAAATTGTTTTAAAGAAGTAAAAATGAAAAAAACTTATTTATATTTATTAAAATTCCATTAATAAAAAGCAAAAAACAACATATTCTAATTGTATTTTGAGTTTTTAAAAAAATAGAAAATTGAAAAGCAAAACTACTTTCATCTTTTTGTTTTTTAGTTTTTAAAAACTAAAAAACCAAAACTATTTTCAAAAAAACACTACCCAAACGAATTTTTTAGTTTTTAAATATTAAAATATTGAAAACAGTTTTATAAATCGCAATAAACTTTAAAATAACATACAATTACATTTATATCCAATCTTAATCGCAATAATGATAACTCAATCAATCAATTACCCTTATGCCCCACATGAAGATAAACACTCACAACCAATTAATTGCACGTAACATGAACATAAGCATCAATAATCAATTAATCACACTTATGTTTTACTTGAACGTAAGCACTAACAATCAATCAGTCACATTTATGTTCCACTTGAACATAAGTACTAACTATCAATTATCACATTTATGCTCACCTGACCATAAGCACTGACAACTAAACAATCACACATTAATTAAATATTACAATCAATCAAATCAAACACATTTATATTCCTCTAAATACAAGTTTTTTTACACAACAACATGTTTAGATGCGACATATTTTAGATATCTACATTGAGTTCTGACATTGAGGTGGTGTAAGACTCTTTCCAATAGGCGACATGTGTCTAAATTGTAATATGTTACCATCAATCTAAGTCTAAGTAATACTCATCTAACAACCACAAACTAATGTCTAGTGTCTACGCGACACCATGTGACACACAATCGTTGTCTAAGTATATCATAATCACTCCAACAAATTCAATTTCAATCACAAATAGTCAATTCAACCAAAGCTAAGTTACCCTCCTATAACTACCACATCCAAATCATTCATTAAATCATCCAATTCAAGATCAAACACCATTTCCATAATAATTATCAACTATGCAACATATCATATATCTCAAATTATTCCATATTACAAATCAATCAATCAAATTACAAATCAATCAATCCAATCACAACTCATTTCAAGAACAAAACTCAAATCCTCGATCACACTAAAACATTCAATTTTACATTGCATTCAAATCATAATCAAAAGTTCAATTTATTAAAATCAATTAATTTTTCAGTTATTAACTCATAATTTCTCAAATTAAAATCAAATATTTAACTTTTCTTACCTATTTCTCCCTTTAAAAGTTGTCTCAAATAGAAAGGTAAGGATCAACTAGAAGAAACCTCTCAAAACCTGACAAAAATCTCAAATTCAACAGGAACCTAAGAAATTAGAATTTTCAAAGAAAGCCTATTTTTCAACATGAATGATAGGATCGAAAATGAACAAAAAAGGAGTAAGAAAATTACAACCAGACATACTTATAGTGATCACCTCTCGGAATCAGGAGTAATGTAGAGGTGTTCAAACAGATCAGCCCAACCCACACAGACTGGCCCACCGCAGGTTGTGGGTTAGATGAGGTGGGTTGGTCCGGCCCACCAATCATAAAGATAACTAGTTATACAACATGGTATGGCCCATCATGGGCTGGTGGGTTGGCCGACCAGATTTTCCAAAAAAAAATTGTTTCTAATTTTTTTAAATGAGACTTTTTTACAAAAAAATGTAAATTATAAATATGCAATTAAATTTAAAGATGCAAATTATAAACACATAAATAAGTTTAAAATTTAAAAAGAATACCAAACATATACGCAATATTAAACAATATACAAATTATAAATAATATAAATCAACAACATTCAAATTATTTTTGTATATAATCTAATTAAAAAATCCCTTCCAATCAAAGACTAAATGGATCAATGTCATCATTCATCAACAATTCAACATACAAAATAAAAGTTTAAAGAGAGTGTGTGTTACTAAAATAAAAAATTTAAAATAAGTCATGCGGTGGGTTGTGGGCTAGCCCGGTCCGACCCGAACCCACCAAACTCGCTGGTTGGGTAGGTCGGTCCACAGAAGACAATCTGTTTTGTTGAAATCATGATGCCTGGCCTGGCCCGAACCCGTGATGGCCCGAGCTGGTCCATCAAACCAAACTCGTTTTGACACCACTAAGCAATGGAAGAGACAGTGTTGAATTCTGTCAACTCGAAGGTTACAATGCAAGCAAGAAAAGAATAATCAACACGCAGGGAGAGAAGTCACGACCAGAGAAGAAGAAAACGAAAGATTGAAAGAAAAAGAAAAGAAAAAATAAGTATATATATATATATATATATATATATATATATATATATATATATATATCATAGAGTGTGTTTAGTATCACTAAATGCAACCCCTTCTGATAACGAACTTTAAAAAAACTTCCTGAAACTCAACTAAAACCTTCTAAAACAAAAGAATAATAATGATTTCACACATCTCCACCCTTATACTATCAACTGAATATCACCACAAAATATTAACATCAATAATAAATCCACCACATTTCAATTCAATTAATAATTTAAGTAAAAACTTAAATTTAATTTCATTTACTATATTAAATTAAATATGACTAAATATTTAATTATTCACAATATTTATTTTTTTTCCACAAATAACCTATTGATTAAATCAATTCTTACACTAAGTTCACTGCAATATAGTGGATTTGTTATCATGGACCAAATCGACTATAATATAGTGATTTTCTTACAGTAGATTATGTCCACTGTATTATAGTGGGCTTGTCATAGTGGGTTTAGTCCACTATAATACAATGGTTTGTTATAATGGGTTTAGCCCACTATAATACAATGGGCTTGTTAAAGTGGGCTTAACCTACGATAATATTGTGAGCTTAATCAATGTATTATAGTGAGCTCGTTATAGTAGGTTAAATACTCATTATATTATAATGGGTTTAACTCACTGTATATAGTGAATTTTATAATGGGTATTGCAATGGGTCTCAATAGCCCAAGTATATCAGCTGAAGGATTATAGTAGAAAGTTTGACTCATTGTAAATGTGCATTATAGTGACTTTTGATCACTGGGCATTTAGCCTACTACAAGAACATTTTCTTGTAATGATGATAATTAAATAGTTTCAACTTCATTTTGATAAGCAAAAAGCTAGTAGCTATTTTAGGTAGTTACTAAGTTTTTTTCTTAAACGGCGCTTCGGTTTATTTTTTTAAAGATCTCCTATTTTAATTATTAGGGAATTTTATTTTAAATTTTATCTTCATTAATTAATAAATACTCTCTTTGGTTTTTTCTTCTTATATGTTACAATATCTTTCATTAATTTCTCTCTCTTTGTGAAAATTTAAATATATATTTATAGTTATTTATAATTTAAATATATAATTATAAAAAATTATAATTTAAATATTAAATCATAGAAAATTATAGTTTATACATATAATTATAATAATTTTTATTTTAAATATGTAATTATGAAAGTTTATAATTTAAAAATATAATTATAGTAGTTTATAATTTAAATATGTAATTATATAAATTTATGATTTAAATATGTAATTATAGAAATTTATAATTTAAATATGTAATTATAATAATTTATAATTTAAATATATAATTAATTTATATTAATAAATTTTATATTATTAAAATAATTTCTTTATTTAAAAAAAATAAAATACGTTATGCATTTTAAATATATGATTATTGATTTAATAATTAATTATGTTCTTATATATTTTATTTTATAAGTTTTAATTAGTTCATTAGCTAATTTTACTATATACTTACACCTAATTTTTAAGTTTTGAAATAGTTTTTTCAACAAATAATATTTTGTAATTAGACAAAAATGTAAAATTAATATTTTGTAATTAGACGGAAATGTAAAATTAATATTTACGTTGTGATTCGTAGACAGTTGTGGCTAGTCTTGGTGGTCCAGTGAGGGATATGCTTCAGTTTGTGCTTAGTGGATGATTGGTAGAGTGAAAGGAAAATAGATGAAAGTAAAAATCGATAACAAATTTTGAATTAAAAAAATAAAGTGTGAATTTATTTAATATTATTTGTCATTTTACTTTTGTGTTCCCTTTCAGTACAAATAAACAGTGGCTTACTTCAAGCCATTAAGAACATTATTAGCACAAAAAAATGATTAAAAAATATTTATTGGCAAGCATAAATGTGGAGACACCTTAGCTAATTATGTTTAATGAAGTTCATGTTGTTTGAGCAACCTTTTCAGCTATGGAGACGGTTGTTCTTGGTGATTTTTTATGTCTCACTTATTTTCTCCTTTGATTTTGGTTAGCTTGGGCATTTTAGTCCGGTTTTATAAAAGTACATATTATTTAATGTGTATTTACATAACAGAACAAATTATATTATTTTAATTTTTTAGATAGATTATTTAAAATTTATTCATAATAGTTAATTTCATTTAGATCTAATAAAGTAAGGCAGCTTTTATATAATAAAAGAAGATAAAAATAATAGAAAAGAAAAGAAAATATTAAAAAATAATCATAAATTATAAATCTTCGTATTATAAAAAATTAGAAAAATTTAAACTAATTAAACTGCCAAACATCTTGATTATTTTTTATAAACAAATGAAATAGTAATCCAACATTTCATATTAGAAAGAAGAGGCTTTCTAAATACACACTTATTATATTACTCTACAAGGAATGATGGACTGGGAAATGCCTTAAAGAAATGCCAATTTTTTTTACACAATTATTCAATACTTAAGTATTAATAGATAATGAGTCTTAAAAATTATTTTCCAATAATTATGTGTAAATTAGAGATAAGGTATATTTTTGAAAAATTAAACAAATATTAATATGTCATTTTATTTTTTATTATTTTTAAAAAATAAAAAATTTTCTGATGAATAATATTATAAAAAAATTGCACAGTTGTTACAGTTAAGTATAAAAATGACTTGAATAAATGCTAACAAAACTACAAATCTTCATATTATAGAGGATAATTTTTTTTAAATAAAAAATTTTACAACTTTAAACGGTATTATCAAACATATAAATTATTTTAAAAAACAAACAAAATTATTTATAATATATAATTTCATCTTATCTTTTTCAAACATACAATACATTTATAAGATCTTTAATTGAATAAAATAAAAATTTAATTAATATACCAAGAATTTTAAAGTGACGTTCATTATAACTTTTTTAATTTATATGATTTAATAAAGTTAATAAATTTATTATAAATAAAAATTATAATTGAATTTTTATATATTAACTAAACTCATATAATAAATGTTAAGAGTTTAATTAGGCAAAAAAAATTGCAACTAAGTTAATTATAACTTTTTATTTAAACTCAAACTGACGGTAATTAAACTCAAACTTTTAACGTCTATATCAATAAAAATATTTTATGATTGATTTTATTTTATTATCAAAGTTACGATTTTATAAAATAAATGATAAAGTTATGATAAATTTAGTTTATTTTTTTAACTAAGTCATTTTAAAAATATTTACTGATTAATTTATTTTATATTTTAATATTTTATTACTTATTTAAATAATAACATTTAAAAAAAAATATTGATGGATTAGCAAGCATGATCATCGTCGACATGTTAGTAGGTTAGACAAAATATGTCAAATTGAATTGAATTAGCAATTCAATACACTACATAAAAAAGGATGGCATAACCCACCTCACCTCATTTTATCATCTATCAGTTTCTTTTACTTGTTTGTCAAAAAAATACTTCACCATTTTATATGAATAATATGGTTGTCATATATCTAAAAACATATTGGATCACTAATAAGTAGTGGCATAAATTATTTTTTAAATTTTAAATTTTATAAAAAAAATTAAATTTAATCATGTTAAAAAGGTTAAAAGTAGTAAAATTAATCATATTTATAAACACCAAAAAGATAATTTACTAAAAGACTGATTATATTAATGTTCGTTTTTTATTTTAAACTGTTTAAGAAAAAACAAGAAACCAATTATAAAAAAAAAAAGAAGAAAAAACAACAAACTATTAAATTAGTACACTGATTACAAAATAATAATAATTACCGTGAGAGTGCTGAAAATTTTCTTCTACCTTATTATGATATGTACGGATACGGACCGCCCATTGATCTTCAACCACGTTACTTGATAAATGTTTATAAATGATTGACACTTGATTTTTCTAATGGAATGTGACACTTCATTTTAAAATTAAGAAAAGTATTATTTATTCATTGATGGATTTCAATACATCGTGATTATATAGTAATCTTAAAAATTCAAAATGTTACAAAAGTTGTTGGCATGACCCATAACCAAGGCCTCTTATTATATAAAAGTACAAATTCTTGCACTTAAAAAGTATAAAATAAACTATTAATAACAAAGTATTTCAAACACTTTTATTGAAATAATAAAAGATAATTTTTAGTATTAAAAAATAAAAACTAAATAATATTCTGCAGTTATTTATAAAATAAAAAATATATTTTCTCAAGTCAAACATATTTACAATTGATGAGAATGAAAATCACTTTACACGTCGCTTTCAGTGACAAGCTTCCTTATATTTATGTTTGAGCAGCCACTGCTTTTCTTTTAGGTAGAAAGCTCTATATTACTGATGTTTTTTTTTTAATCAGCAGCTAGCCATTACGCATTAACTGTAATTGTAACTTTTAGTCAGTAATATATGTTTTATAAATTTATATTTTTATAAAAATAATTTTATTTATAAATTTACATTTTGTAGTGAAATTGTAACTCTTGATAAAACATTTTAAATTTTTCCTCACTCGTATTTTTTATAGGAAAATAATATTAATATTAAGAAAAAACAATTAAAATCACGGTAAAACGAAAAGTGTGCAAGTGATGCACCGCCAAAAAAATAGATATAAAAAAAACAACAGCATATCTCCAATCAATCATTCAATCTTAAGAGCAACAATCACCTAATACAAAGCATGGTTGACAAAATTCTATATATGCAAGACACAGCAAAAAAAAAAAAAAAAAAAGTCCGGTCATAGTATGGCACGAAGTCAATCTTGATGAACAAGAGAGATAGTGAAAATAGCCTCTACGGCAATTCAGCGAGTCTCTTTTAGTCATAAAATAGCCGAGCGTGGTAGTAGATAAGATGCTCAAAGAACATTGTGGATATCCACGGCATATTGATTTTTTATTTTTTATTTTTTTAAAAGAGTTTTCAATAATGGTTTTTAAAAATTGTTTTTAAAAAAAAATTGTCTGTTAAATATTATTTGAAAACTATTTATAAAAATGAAAAAACTTGTTCATATTTAACAAAACTTCCTTAAAAGAAAAGTAAAAAGTAACATATTATGATTATATTTTGAGTTTTCAAAACATAAATAGAAAATTGAAAAGCAAAACTACTTTCTGTTGTTTTTTTTTTTTTAGTTGTTAAAAACTAAAAAATCAGAACTGTTTTCGAAAACTATTTTCAAAAACATTACCCAAACGAGTGGTCACTGGTCGTCACATTTGACCAGCGATCACTAACTACCACCCCCAATCACCGGTCACCCAACCGCTGCCTCCGATCACTAGTCACAACCACCGCCTCTGATTATTAGTCATCAACCACCACTTTCGATCGCAAATAACTGACCATCTCCTTTAACGACGATCTCGATCGTTATTTTCAACTAGTTTTTGGTTAAAATTTGAAAACAATGTTTTAAATTTGGAAACAAAAACAATGTTGTTTTTTAAATTTTAAAAACTTAAAACTAAAACCAATTTTTGTTTTTAGAAATTTTAAACCTAAAAATAAAAAATCACTCCAAACAAAATCTTAATTTTTAAATATTAAAATACTGAAAATAATTTATAAAATTGTTACTTAACAAACACTAATAACAATTTTAGTAGAAATTTACTTCGTTTCGAAAATGTACTTCAAAATAACAATAGTCTATGAGATATACAATAATAGAGTTTAAAAGTACGCAATTTATTATCTAATATAAATATAAATATAAATATATATATATATATATATTAATTAATATCTAAAATACACTACTATCATTTAATTATAATTATAATTATTTATTTATGATAAGTTTATTGATTTTATTTATTAATATTTTAAAATTTATATAAATAAAGAATTTTTATTAAAAAATTAATGTAAAATTTTTTATTAAACATTAATGTAAATTTTTTTTATACTAACAGAGACATGTTGACTTCATTCTCTCTCTCTATATATTATTTTTAATTATATATAAAATTGTTTTGAACTTATAAATTATATTTATAAAAGTTGTCTATTTTCACGCCTTCACGAGTATATTAGTCTTTGACTTTTTTCTTTCTATTTGCATATTGTTTACTTTTATATTTTTTATTTTATTAATATATTAAATTAAATTACTACATATATTTTTATACATTACCAAATAATCTTAAATTATTTTAACAAAAAATGTTAAATTAATTTTTCTCTTTGTGCATTTTAAATTTTTTCTTTTCTTCTTTATTTTTTTCTCTTTGTGTATTTTTTCTTTTTTTTTCTTTTTAATTTATATTTATTTTTTATTATTTTATTTTTTATATATTTTATTAATACTTCAAAGAATAAACCTTTGTTAATATATGACACATGTCTTTTTATATTTTTTTTCTCCTTTCATGTTTTTTCTTTGTTAAGTTCTTTATTTTTTTATTTTATATTATTTAAATTTTTATTTATTATATTTTTTGTTCTTTTCTTTAATTAAAAACATAAGAATTTAAAATAGTTTAACTATTGTAGAAACTACAAGTACTATTTAACGGAAACAAAATTATGTTTAAGAATATTGATTTATATTTTCATTTTATTTAAATATCTGTACTAAAAATAATATAATTAGATAACACAATCATGAATTGAAAATTTAATTAGTATAGAGGTTATACATATTTTTGTTATTTACCTAGTGTTAATATGTGACATTGTAATTTTTTATTTTTTTGTATTTTCATGCTTTTCTTTCTTAATTTTTATTTTTTCCTTTGGTTATAATAAATATTATAAGTATTATTTATATAAAAATAAAATTATAATTAAGAACATTAATTTTTATATTAATTTATGGTTTATGTTTGTTACAATATTTAAATAAAATAAATAATAATATCATAATGTTAAATAGTTTAAGTTGTGATGGAATACAAATATTATTTACATAAAATAGTGTTTTCAGGAATTTTATTTTTTTATTCTCTTTAATGTTTTTATCAAAATATATGTGATGAAAATTTAAAAGTAATTAGTTAATAATATCATAGATTAAATAATTTTAACTCTATGAATGCTACAAACATTTTTTTAGGAGATAGAATGCTCATTTATTTTTTATTACTTTATAATTTATTTTTAAAAAAATATATAATAAAATTTAAACAAATTATAAAATAGTATTATAATTTTAAATATTTTATTTATAATAAAAACTATAAATATTATTTATGAAAAATAAAATTTTATTCAAGTATATTAATTTTTTTAATTTTTAATTTAATTTTTGTTAAAATATTTTAATAAAGGTGGTTCAAATATAATTTAGTTAATAATATCATAAATTAAAATAGTTTAGCTAAATATTATACTTGAAAATAAATTAATTAACATGATAATTAATTTATATAATTTAATATAATCGCTTTATAACTTTTTATTAAAATATTTATAATAAAAATAATTGAAATATAATTAGATAATAATATCATAAATTAAAATAATTTAATTATAACATACATTCAAGTATTATAATATAGAATTATGCTCAAATTCATTAATTTATATATTACTTTATAATTTTTTGTTGAAATATTTATATAAAAATTTTAAATGTAATTAGTTACTACTATTATAAATTTGAATAGTTTTTGTTATAATAAAAATTAGAAATATTATTTATAAAAATAAAATCTTACTCAACATCATTAATTTCTATATTACTTTTGAATATTATAATAAAAATTTAAATAAAGTTAGTTAATATTCGATAATGTCTCAAACTCAATATATTTGGTTAAATTTAGAACAACACCCTACCACTTGATCTATACGTTCAATTGGCAAAATATAAACTAAATTAAAATAAAATATTGATTTTGAGATTTTTAGTTGTAAAATAATGAAAGATAACAAATTAAGTTAGCAAATAATTAAAATATATTAAGATTCAAATTTTAGAGAAATTAACTAAGTGGGTTTCACACATATGATTATTTTATAGTCTTATTAATTTTATAGAAATGCAAATAATTAAACCTAATATAACATTTTTCTTCTTGTAAGGTATGTCTATGATTTAATTAATCTGCACTCCATTATAGTTATATCCGATTAAACTATTAAGTTTAATTGGTTAAGTTCTTGAAAGATTAAAATAATTTTTTTTATATAATGGGTTCCAATAATTGGGTTTACTTTTTAGTTCATTTCTAGTTATCTACAATTATACATACGAAAGTGGTACATTATGTTTTAAAACACAAAATACTAAAAAACGTAATAAGCTTTAAAATAAAAAAATATACCTAAAATAAAAGGTTTAAATGACCTACAAAGAAAAAAATATTAATTAAAAAAAAGACCTAAAATTAGTTTAAAATGTAACGCATTAAATATCAAACATTAAATAGTTTTAATAAAGGACATTAATTTTTTATTACTTTATAATTTTATTTTATTGAAATATTTATACTAAAAACAATTTAAATATAATTAATTAATAATATTATAAATTAAAATAAGTTTAATTAATATAGATACTAACAACATTATTTATAGGAGAAAAATCGCGCTAAATACAGTTAATTTATATGATTTAATACAATTACATTATATTTTTTTTAAAAATATTTAAACTAAAAATATTATAAATCTAATTATTATGAAAAATTAAAATAATTTAATTATGATATAACTACAAGTATTATTTACAAAAATAAATTCATCCTCAAGATCATTAATTTATTTATTATTTATAATTTCTCTAAAAATTTGTATATTTTTTAATGAAAAATATTGATGAACGAATTTATTTTACGTATTTAACACAATATTAATAAGAAATTATTTCTTCTAATTTCATAATTTTTTTCTTGGAAAAAAATAATTTTGCCTAATGCGCACACAAATTTACGAAGCCGTGCTAATAAATACCAGTGATGTATTAAATACTAACCAACACAATGAAAGTATAATGTTTACTGAAATACTAACCAAATATGTTACATTTATTTTATTTTAAACTTAGTTGTAAATATGTTAATATAAAATATAAGATTAATAGTAGGATACATAATATGAAAAATATAATTGAAATGAAAATTATAATTAAAATAACGACTTTTAAATAAAGAGTTCAAAATTAAAATTAGAATAACCTGAAATATATTTTTTCAAACTTAAAATTAGCATTTATGCACAAATATCATGTAAGTACTCATTTTTGAGAATTTTTTAAGATACAATTATTTATTTGCTTATATTTTTGTTGATAATTTTAGTAAATAATATTTTTTAATACATAAGTCACTTAATTATGTTGATGTTATATGTGTTAGTTGATTAAATACTTTGAATAATGCATTTAAAGTGTTTAGAAATACTGTCTAACTGTTAGTCCTTTATCAATCGGCACAACAACATAATAATTATGATATTACTTTGTCTAAAAATTCATTTAAGAATGTAAATGTTAATATATATATATATATATATATATGATATGATATAATATAATATAATATAATATAATATAATATAATATAATATAATATAATATAATATAATATAATATAATATAATATAATATAATATAATATAATATAATATAATATAATATAATATAATATAATATAATATAATATAATATAATATAATATAATATAATATAATATAATATAATATAATATAATATAATATAATATAATATAATATAATATAATATAATATAATATAATATAATATAATATAATATAATATAATATAATATAATATAATATAATATAATATAATATAATATAATATAATATAATATAATATAATATAATATAATATAATATAATATAATATAATATAATATAATATAATATAATATAATATAATATAATATAATATAATATAATATAATATAATATAATATAATATTATTATTATTAAGGATTAGTGCATATAACTTTTAGAAACTGAATGGTTTATTCACTCAATATTATAGTCATATATTGTATTTATTATTTTTTAGAATGTTTTTTTCATGTTTTATTTTCATAACAAGGGTGAAAAAGTTATAATCTCACAGGAATGTGAGAATTTATTTTTTAATTTATCTACAATATTATTTTTATTTTATTTTTCAAAATTTAAAAGATATTCGAAAATACTAAAAACTAACTAAACATGTTTTTTAATACATTTAAAAATGTCATTTTCATATTATATTCCCATAAATAAATAACATTTCTAGAAATGAAACACAATTCAGTGAAAAAATATTCCCTTATAATTTAATAAACTAACTTAAATAATTATTCTAAAAAAATCATTAGTTTGTCTAAAAAAACTGCTATTGTTAAGCTTTCAATCACAAGCATATCCTGATTAACTAGCTGCTAAACCTATTAATGTGAAATAATCAGAATAACTTTCGTACAAGTAACATTTTAAACCAGTCCTTTCAACAATATTGTATAAAGATGATTGTATTAATCAGTCAAAGGTAGGAAATATTTTTATAAAGTATATTGCAATTAAGAACTCATAATGTATTGACATTTCCCCTTAATTTTTAATACAATCGTGTTGTTATTTTAAATAAAAATTATTTATTATTTCTTGAATTAATGTCACAGCATCATGTAAAAATATTTGCAACTATGCTCAATCCTTATAAGCAAGTCGTTCTTGATAAGAGATTGGGAATGCAATTAATGAAGTTTGTTAGGCATTTTAAAATTAATTTCGATCTTCCCAAGTTTATGGGTAACACCGTAACAGAAAGAGAGGCTGGGCTTTAATATTTGGGCCCAACACTGGTGGGGTATTGAATCTTGAGGAAGTTATTTTTTATTTATTTATTTTTAGATCAGAAAATCTCAATTATAAGTGGAGATGTCATGACCTTTAAATTATGACAAAGAGCTATTCTTGTGGTGCATTATTTGCAAGTGTTTTTTTATTTTTGGTGAATAGTAGGAAAAGTTCTATCCAAATTAATTAATAGAAAGGAAATTACAAATGTATAGATCGCAATGACTTTATGAAAGTATTTGGAATTTTTATTTACGTAACAAATTCATTTGGTTCGAGGCCTTTAAATCACAACAAGTCCTCTTCTCTCGGTACCGATTAATATTGGTACTACATAGGAATGACAACAAATCAGAGTGGGCACAGGTAGTGGTTACCCACCACCCGACCCGCTACAAAAACTCGTCACCTGTTACCTACTAAAAACCTATCGGGTACCTACTATATAAATATTCGTGGGTTTTTTTATTACCCGTAGGTATCCACAAGTATCCATGGATATTTTAAAAAATAATTTTTTTAAATTAAATATTTTTTATAAAAAGTTTTATCAAATAAATAATTTATTTTTTGAAAAATCTAGAAATAAAATTATACTAGTTTCTACAAGATTAATTAGATCTAAAAGTAGATTAGTATAGTATATTATAAGAAAATATTTAATACAAATAAAATCTTTATTTTATATTATTCGATATTTTTATAATAAATAATTTTATTAACTATGAAGTTTTCATAAAAAATAAGATTGATATCAATGAATTTTGATAATTAATATTTTAATTTGATTTATTTTCCAAAAATATTATCTTTTTTAATTTATATATATATATATATATATATATATATATATTATTTTAGTTTAGCAGGTACCCGCGGGTATGGATACTATGATACTCGTACCTATGCCCATTAAGAAGCGAGTAGAAAAAAACCCGTACTCGCGGGAGGCGGGTATCCATTTATACTATCCGTACGGATATTTTTACAGATTTTATCAACGGGTATCCGCGGACGCAGATTTTTTTGTCATCCCTAGTACTGCATATCCTCTTGCTTCTTCTCTAGCTTCTTTGAACCTTAACTCTCATTAATTTCATAAATTAATTTCTTTTTCTTCTTTTTTTTTCAAATATCAATGTTTACATATTATTAACCACTATGTAAAATAATTATTACACATTAACATCTCACACACAAATTGCTACATGTACTTATAATAATTCATTGAGATATGTCAAAACATTAATATATAAACACCAAGAAAGTTTAAATTGTTTGCCTCAATGGGGCAACTCATGAGTAAAGTGTTTCACAAGGTCAATGGTTGAAAGAAAAATCCTAATTGTCTTTATCATGTTTATTCTAATTGAAAGGAGCAAGTTTCAACCATGGTTTTAAAATAAATTCTAGAAAATGCAATTTAGAGGAAATCACACTCAAAAAAGATTCTTAGGGTTAAGATATGTACCCCTATGTTGGCTCAAAACTCACATATAGTGTTAGATTCACCTCAATCATGATCTTAGAGAGAACAATATTAATTCTTTAACTTACTAAGAGATCCACCAATGAAATGACTATTGCAAATCTTTTAAAAATAGGATCATATTTAATGACTCCAACAACCACACAAAATTGGGATTACTCAACAGTAATTACAAAAATAAATAAACTTAAAAATAAAATAAAATAAAATAAAATAAAATAAAACTAAAACTAAAACCCCGACCAATTGGTTAATAAGGCTCGTCTTCCTTTTAAAACAAGTAAAATTCCTAGAAACTTTGATGGGAGACAGCCAGTTGACGATTAATCTTATCTAATTGGTTGATAAGGCTCATCTTCCTTTTTAATGTGTTTCCAAAAACTTCTTTATTTCATGCTCTTAAAGTATCATAGAGTTTTGGCATCTGTCTTTTCTAGTATCATTTGGTAGGTCAGTCAAACTGTTATAAACCGGAAAGGTCTCTGACCCTTATTGATTGTGCACTTGCTCATCATACTGATCAAGATCAATCTATGATCAAATTTGAAAAGAAACATGTGAAATGGGATGGCTTGTTGGAAGGAGAGTCATCATGACAAGTTTATCAACATTATGTCAAGTCTCTCCCTCATATTGTGTTTTTTCCAAGTAAACGTAGGCTCTTGGAAACCTGCATCTATTACTAGGTTAGCCTGCACAAATTCCATGAAGATCATGCATACCTCTCCAAGATAGCGAAGTCGATCCTCCTTCCCGCTCATGATGATTGAGCATTGAGTTTAAATCTCCAATAAGTGCTAGTGGGCCATGACACTTAGCCGCAATCTCTCAAAGTTGTTCCCAAAGAGATCTTCTATGTTACAAATGTGGGCTTCCATAAACAATTGTGAGGAGTCACTTGGTTTGTCGCCTCCACCGAACACTAAGGTGCACAGATTGATGGTTGTCAACTAGAACCTCTACTTTCTATGATTCTGAATTCCACAAACACCAGATACCCCTAACTCTCTCAACCGAACTTCTAATGTGCCACCTATCAAACTCTAGTCTAGCCACAATCTTTTGAGCTCGTTCCTTATTGGCCTGAGTTTCCAAGAGGAACATAAGTTTTGCCTCATACTTCTTTGCTATATATTTGACTAGGGAACAAAGGTCGGTTGACCCTGTACCCTGGTAGTTCCATGAGATGAAATTCATCTAAAATAAGGTTTTGGTTGATGCGTTCAAGGGACACATGTCACTTTTATCTTATTGCTCCGACCATGCTTCCATTTCTTTCATCATAAACTCAAAACTCCCTATCCTTTCATTGCATGTTTGTTGTAAGCATTCCACATGTTTCATTTGGATGGTCACTCTAAGAGGAATAGTAGATGACCCGCCCATCAACACAATACAATCGTATGTTGCTTCTATCTTGGTTTGTCCATCAAAACTTCCTATGATGATCGTTGATTGTTTGAACTGTCTTAACAGAGTCTACTAATTGTTTACATGAAATGGCAACCCAAAAGTTTTTTATTTTAAAAATATCTAAATATTTTGTTTTAAAAAAAATATTTATTTAAAATATAATATATTTTACAAAAGTTTCACTTTTTCTTAACTCCAAAACGTTTTCCATTTTAAATTAGTATTAGGTGTTATAATTTTAATATTTAACTATTTATTGAGGGCGTTTGACATCTAGATCTGGCATGCTTATATTTTTTATTATTTACTTGTACCATTAACATGTTTCTAGTACATTATACAGACATTTTTTTTATTTAGATAAAATTCACACGTGTAAATTTAAATAAAATATATAAGAAAAATTAGCACGTACTATTAATACGAAGGAATGAAGCATAATAGATGTCTTCATTGTTACGTACGTTACGCTAGAAGATGTGAAAATAGTTTTTAATTCAATGTGAAATGCTGGGTTTATAAATATCAATTATTAATTATACCTAGATCTTGAATAGTGTGGTGTGAAAGCTGAAAATATTATGATATGTTTGGATAAGTTTTCTGAAAAGTCATCTGAAAGTAATTAATTTTACGAAACCAAAAAGCAGTAAAAGGGAAACTTTTAATTTAAATTATAAGTTATTTTGAAAAATAAGTTGAAGGAGGAAATACAACTTAAATTTAGAAAAAAATAGGTTGTTTTAAAGAAGTTGAAAATTTACAATTTATGATTTTTTTAACAATTTATCCTTCTTTTAGCTGTTTTCATGTTTTTTTACTTTATGAAAATTGTTTTTTTTATCATAAAAATGATTATTTTTAAATCATTTTTCAGTAAACTTATCAAAATAAAGATTGATTCTCATTATAATCGGTTATTAAAATAATATATTTTTTCATTTTTCTAAACAAACTTTAAATGAGTGTAATAATAATTAAAAAAACTATTAAAAATATTCATAAATTAAAAATTTTATCTCCTTAAAGATAACTTATTTTTCAAATAAAAGTTTTTTATATAAGCAAAATTTTAAACTATCACAATTTCTAAAAACAACTTATACTATCTGAGAACAACATTTATTTTCAAACATGTTTGAAATGGTAAAGAGGATCTCAAAATATTGTTATATCTTGTTAATGATATATATTATATATAAGCATGATAAAAATATATCAGACATGGTAGACAATTACCAAAAAAAAAAAAATCCTTTAACATGAGATAAGTAATTACCCATAAATTAAATCTATGGTAAGATGAGTCTGTAACAGCAAAAATTATATAGATATATAGGTGGGTATAGGTATTTTAGTAGTTGCCCCATACCTTATGTATAATATTGATTAATATAATTATATTATACAATACTATATAATTATAATTTTAAGTAAAAATTATTTTTAAAAATATTATTTACATTATAATCTATTATAATTAATATAATTATAAAATTATAAAGAGATCAATAATATATTTAACACACATTTAATAAGATAAAAATATAATTTATTAGAAGAGATTAAGTTATTTATAAAGTAATTCTCATTAAACTTACACCACTATTTAATATTATGACAAAAAAAATATAAAGATATATGTATAATAATACAAAATTTAATGAAATGTTATAATAATTTATTATATGTTTAACGTTTTATTAACTTGTTTTTTATATTATATATTTTATATGTAAAAGATATTAATTTATTATGTTTACGTTTATTTGAAAGTCTTAATAAAAACTCTAATAATATATTTCTCTATTGTTCCCATTTGTTCTTGTTCTTCGGGTGAAAGATTTTAACTCTCATTCAGTATCAATTTTAATTCTTTATATATTTTTTCCTTTTAGTGATTAATTAATTCTTTTGAGATTTTTCAGAATTTTTGTTTTCTAACTTTTCAATTGTCTTAATTGATGCGCGAAAATATGAATCTATAAAAAATTAAGAACCAAACTTTTGACTTTGAATTTTTTTTTCTATCTTTTCAATTTTACACATTTTGTTTACGCATGATGCATTTTTTCAATTCAATCAGAATATTAAATACTACTTCATATATAATTTTTGTTATTAGTTTTCATTATTCTTAAAGAAAAACTCACAAATTATATAAAGAAAATGTTGGGTAAAAAATTCTGAAATATTACTATTTTTATGGTTGACTCATAACATGTAATAACTTGTCCTTGTTTATACATAAAGTAAAATGAAAATATGAGTATATAAATGTTTATTAAATATAAAAATGAATATCAAAATTGTTATTATACAGTATTAAATTAGATAGAAATAAATATATTAGATAGTAACCCTCTGATGTATATTTCTAAATGTTAAAATTGGACCCATAACTTTTATCCTGAATTTTGTAACTTTTGTTTGAGTTAATACTAACAAAAAATATCAAAACAAAATTTGAATTATCCGTCGTTAGGGGGATAATATAAAAAAGTGAAATATGAATTATTTAACAAGGAAAAGTGGGCGTGCCGGAGTGGTTATCGGGCATGACTAGAAATCATGTGGGCTCTGCCCGCGCAGGTTCGAATCCTGCCGCTCACGTTCTTTTTTAATTTTGCGATTTAAGTAAAATTTGCAAAGAAAATAAAACGCTAGAAGGAGGGCTTGAACCTCCGACCTTGTGGTTAACAGCCACACGCTCTAACCAACTGAGCTATTCCAGCTACCTATATATTACAATCCAAAGTAAAATATAAAAAATAATTTATAGGAAATTTGTAAAGTAAAAAAACAAGATTCAAGGTAAATGTTGCAAGTGACACGACTTCAACCCGTTCTAGTTCTACTGAATAATCAACTGGTTAGTTATTACTTATCATTCACATCTTTCGTAACTAGCAATTTGAGATGAGAGATAAAAAAATTATTTAGTTTATTAGGTAATAAAGATTAAAGAAAGGATAATTTTAAAATTATGGATTTTATTGTATTATTTTTTGTTTATCTCTTTATGTCAAGGTGTAAATATTGTGTTTACTATCATCCTATGTTAGATGACAAATGATATTGAATTCAGGTTATCTTGATGGTAAACTACCTGTTTCATTAATGTAACTTGAGGGTTGTATACCTTTAATTGATCTTGAGATGTTTGCATGACCCATTGATGTCAAATCATTAGAATTCACAATCATTATCACATAGTTGATCGATTAGTGGATGTCTTATTTGAACCTATCATAACAAATTTCCCTATATGCTCAATTTTAGAAAGAATCTCACCCCATCAAATGCCCACGATCCTTGCACCCCACTCTTTTATCTAAAATCGTGTGATTTTTTACTTGTAAGCGTCAAAGATGTCTATAAAACCTCAATTTGACTACAAAGAAAGATAGTGAATGAAAAATCTCAATGCTATTGAACTGAGTAATCTATAATCAGGACAACTTAGATTCAACAACATATGTTAAACCAATATTTCTTTGAGAATCTTTATTGTCGCATTTTCCAACTTTTAGAACAGTACTTACAGGGTGGGTATACATGCTTATTTAGTCCATTTAAGGCTAACTTGTATTTTAAATGGGTCAGATAAACTCAATTTGCAAAAATAAATGCTTTTTAAAGTTTGTATCCAACCTGCAAACTTAACAATGGTATGCGTGCCCACACGATTTAAAAAAAAAAACTAACTAAACTTAAAATCTATTCTATTACATTAAAAATTCTATCATAATCTATAATATCTAAGTTAGGATTAGCAAATGACAATTGCAAACTTATGGAGAAATGACATTATGGATGTGGTTACTTAGTTACTTTGCCTTTACATAACATTTCACTTTTTAGGGCTTTACTTTAATTTAGATATTGTTTTACATTTAAAATGGCCCAAAAGAAAACATAGAAAGTAATGATCCAAAAACTTACATTACCTGACTATATATATATTGAAAGATACGGAATTCAATATATTAATTAATTGAAATGAAGCATTTCAACAACCATACATAATTTAAAATAGCAAAAGCTAGGTAAGTGCTCTTAACTACCTAAAATATACAAGATGCAATCTTCTACTTTATTGCGACACATAACACAACTATAAAGAACGTCGTGGAATTGCATCCCCCTCTTCACCAAGTTATCTATTGTTGGTAGTCTATTTAGCAACAACTTCCAGGAAAAAGCAATCACTTTGGAAGACACTTTATCCTTCCAAAGCCATTTGAAAACTTGATCACAATCATTCAAATGAGTTCCTCCATTTGCATTAGCACAAAATTTTTTATAGGCACCTACAAGAGAAATTTGAGAATTGCTACCAAATAACCAGGACCACTGATCATGCTTTTGCTAACTGAACTGTACACTTTGCAATAAAACCTCAAACATCTGTAATGACTTCTCTTCCCACACAAAAAGGCCCCTATGCCACCTCCACCCCCCAGATAGACCCCTCAAATGATGACCCTTTCATATCATGGATTGGAAATATTTTTATTACGTACAAAAAAAAAAAACATAGGAAAGGAATTTTGCAGGGGCCTTTCGTCTAACCAATTATGTGACTAGATGAGATTTTGATGCCCGCCCCTTATCTTCCTCCTAGTGTTATTCGAAAACCAGCCAGGGAGTATTGAAGAATCACTGTTTATTCCCCACACGTCCCTCTACCAAATAGAGTTTTTTTATTCTACATAGGCTAGGTCGAGAGTAATATGAAGGTAACCTTACCTACTCTTTAGATTATGGTCCCAAATAGTTGAAATATTAGTTAAGAACCTCCATCTCCATTGAGTAAACAAACTTAGATTGAATTTTTCTAAATACTTGACACCTAAACCATCCTCCTTTTTGGGCAAACACACTGTCTTCTAGCTAACCTAAGCAATACTTTGGTCATCTTCACTGCCCCTCCCCTACCTCACCCCACAGAAAATTCTCTAAAGCTAGTAAGCACCTTAAGCACTTGTCTTGGAGCTTTGTAGAAATAAAAATAATAAAAAGGCAGGCTTGTGAGCATTGAGTTTAGCATATCAGTCTATCTGCAAAAGACATTTTTTCCTTTCCACCCCGTCATTCTCCTTTTAGACTGATCCACCACTAGTTTCCACAAAGCACAACATCTAGGATTCACCCCAACTGGTATCCCTAAGAACTTAAATGGAGGGGAGATCACGTTACAATTTAGAAGACAACTCACAACATGGGAAAATAATGGGTCAGAATTTAATCCAAATAGTTGACTCTTATCAAAATTAACTTTCAATTCAGATACCAGTTCGAAAGCTCTTAAGATTACCATCAAGTTCCATAAAGTTTGAAAGTTTGCTTCCCCCAGGAATATTGAGTTGTTCGCGTGTTGTAATAATGAATATCACACGCCATCCCTCATTGAATTCTCTATGAGCCTTCCAGTTCGAATTGCAAATAAGACTAACCTTGCTAAGCCTTTTGTCACCACCAAGAATAAAAAAAGTGACAATGAATCACCTTGCTTAATGCCCTTCTTGGATTGGAATTCTACCATAGGGCTACCATTAATCAGGATCAAAGTGTAGGTATTCCTAATGATAAACGAGATCCATGCCCTCCATCACAACATATAATCTAAAAAATGTCAATTAATTGAGTCATATTTTTTTTTCAAAATTCACCTTGAAAAGGAAGCAAGATTTCTTAAGCCTATGAGCCTAGTCGATGACCTCATTAGTTACTAGAACACCATCAACGATTGACCTCCTGGGTAGAAAAGTTATTTGATACTTTGAAATTACCTTCCCCAACATTTTCTTCAACCTATAGGCTAGAATTTTTGAGATTATCTTATTCACACTAAGTATCATAGTGATAGGCTGATAATGAGAAAAGTCTTGTGACTTCTAACCTTCGAGATAAGAGCTATGAAAGATGGTGTCACCGCCTTAGGGAGTCTCCCCGAGCCATGGAATTTTTGAACCGCCTTAGTTAAATCATCCTCTACTATCTCTCAACATGCCTTTGTAAAATTTCATACTAAATTCATCTGGGTCTAGACTCTGACTACCCTCACAAGCCTACACTACTTCATTGACCTCCTTTTTAGTAAATTGTTCCTCTAGCATATCTCTATCATGTTATGGGATTTGGGAGAAGTCCACCCTGTCTAAGTTAGGCCTCACTAAGGCTTTCTCTGAAAACAATTCTTTATAGTGCCTTGACACTAGTGCCTTCACTTCTGCAACCTCTTTTTCCTAACCTTAATTGAGTGCACTGCCAAATTTTGATTTTCAACACACCTCGACCTATAACATTTATGAAAATATATGGAGTTATAGTCCCCCTCCGCAGCCTAGCTTATTCTTGATTTCAGTAGAATTGTACTCTCCAAGATCTTGGCTCTACTCTAATACTCAGTCAGTATTCCTCTTCTAGCCAAATTCACTTTCACATATTCATCTAACAAATGTTGATCCACACCATCTAACTCATAAACTTTTTGACTAAGAAGTGACTCATCTATTTTCATGGTGTCTTTATACCACCACTTAATAACCATTTTGAGCACCTGCAACTTATTTTTGAAACTATACATGTAAGTGCTTGCGGGTTGCTGTTGTAACTAGAAGTTTTTTACTAAGTCCAAGAAAGTGGGATATTGCAGCCAATAATAAAAATATTTAAATGGCTTAACGTTCTAGTCCTGCACGTTGTCTTCTAGTAAAATCTAACAGTGGTTTGAAAATCCCTAGACCTTATTCATTGAGAAGATATTTTCCAAATCTCACAAAGCCATTGAAAAATCAGAAATCTGTCTAACCTGCTATAAAAAGACCCATTCACAACAATTTAGGAAAATCACTTTCCATACATCGGAATATCGTCCACCTCCATAAGTTCAATGAACTTGAAAATTTCTACATTTTTATTGCTGAATGATACACACTTGAACCATCAGTACTGGCATGCTTGTTACCTCGTTAAAAGTCTCACTAAAACATCAAAAAGCTTGTAGAAGACCTCATTTGGTCATAAAAAGATCTTCACACATCTTTCTTTTAACATCCAGAGAATGAAGAATGTACAAATTTATAACTAAACAGAGAAAATTGGTACCTCTTTCATGAAATCCAATCCCTAGAAACCATTCTCCTTGAATATGAAAATATGCTTCGAGTACTCCTTCCTTCCACATGATCAGCACTTCGCCGCTAAGACCAATTGATGACTTAACCTTCCAATTACGTTGATTGTTTCCCCATAATTCCTTGACTTCCCAATCTTGAATCAAGGCACACTTCGTTTCTTGAAGAAGACATACGCCAATTTTGTGCAGCTGTAATGTCTTTAGAATGGGCCCCCTCTTGAGCCTATCCCAAAACCTTATCACGTTCAAAGATAATATGTTCATTATTGGTTTTGCTTATTAATCCTTTGATCCCATTCTACCCTGTCCCTATCTTCCATATGGTCAATTTCTTCGATGTATGCTGCATCATCCTCCACCCCCACCATCTCCAAATCTTTTGTTGCCTTCCAAATGTTGCTTGGCCTGGAAAGGTAGTCACCATGGTTATGTCGAGCCTCTGGACCAAGCGTTGTAGAATTTGAGTTGAGGGTGCATTTCTTTAGGTATGAAGATGACTGATGAACTCCCCCTGCAAAGCCACTATGGTGCGAGAAATGACCCATGTCACTTTCGTCAATGCTTTAGCTACGATGTATTCTCCACACCCTAACTCAACACTTGTCGTGTTGTTCGCCTTATGTCTCAAAACCAACATATGACCATTGGCGATGGTTAATTGTCATGGTGGTTGTAGATTCCTGATAGTGTTACACATTTAAGGTGCTCGAACAGAAGTTGTCACCCAAAGAGTGGTCTCGATGGCTTGTGTTGGAGACCCTCGATAGTGAAAGAACATGTATGAAAGAGGATGGATTTTGTGAGCTACCCTTTCCACATTGGACGGTAGACTCTTCACTTTGACTCACATTTTCTACCTGCACCCTTTCCCTTTCATATTCACGTAATGGGCTTAGGCCTAATTCCAACCCATTTGCTATATTACCCCCATTGCATGGTTTAAACAAATTCGATTCTCTACATTTGTTACGAGGTTTTGGGGGAGCTTCCAGTGCCCCATTCTTATAGATCATCGTTCTTGAATTTGAATTAGGGACACAACTTGTGATATCATTTTGGTCCCATTCATTTAGAGCCTCCTTTTTTAAAGTTCCAAATCTCTGCTCATCCAAAACTGGATCAATATCGTCATCTGCAACACTGCTTGAGTTGTTATCATTCATAAGTTTTCCTCCTTTGCTATTTACTTCACCATTGTAACATGCTAGAATCTCCTCAACTAATTTAATAACATACATCTGATCACTTATATTAACCCTCAGAAGATAGTTAAAATATCTTGGACATTAGTAGTAATTGTGAACCTTGAAACATCCAATTTATCCCTTTTATTTGTAGTCTCATCCACATGAAATAAGTTACCATAGAATGAACCTAGAAGTTAGAAGAATTCCTCATTCCACATTTGAGGAGGTACTCCAAAGCACTTGATCCAGACCAATTTTTTTTATGTCCTTACTAGAAGGTTCCCATTGAATGACCTCGAAAAATCAAGACTGAACTCACTCAATATCTCTATTGATGTACTTTTTAATGTCTTTAGCATCATTAGTTTCTAACAATACCATATTAACCCCCATAGGAGTTGCTCTAATGCCAAAAATCCCCTTTTGGTGTAATTTATGTTGTGTCACAAAGGAGCTACCTTTCCTTTTCACCTTCTCGACGTAAGCTTTCGCCATTTTCTCCACCACCTTAACTTCCAATTTATAGGAAAGTTGTATGTTGGAATTCTAGCTAACCTACCATCATTCGCCATCTTACAACAATGCGCCCCTTTTGGCAACCTTATCGCATCTGCATAAGAAGATTTAAGAACCTTTCCTGGCCCTTCTTTGTTACACCTCTATTCATGTAGGTTTGATCCCCCATTGCTAGCAGTCTCCTTTCCTCTTTGTTGGCTCTCTTTTTGAAATACCGAGCTTGCTTTTGCGAATCTAGGATAATGTACCTATAATTTATTGTCTCTTATGAAGATCTTGTCAAGTTGTAGCCCTATTAATCTTGTATTCTTCACTTCCATAAAACGGATGAAATTAAATCAGAACCCTTTCTTGTCTTTTTTACTAGGTATCACCATTTCCTTTACTCTTCTGTAAAACTTGAAGACTTCCCGCATGTTTTTAGCCACTTTCTCATGTCTTAACCTACCACTCCTCACCTCATGACAGTCTCCCCCTTCCCCCGCACTCATCTCATGAAGCAAAATAAATTAATACTTGACTTTGTCATACATGTTATGTTACGTAAAATTAACTTCTTTAGTTATTTTACAAGAGCTTAGTGAAGAGTATTTGGAATTATGACTCAATTTCCATTAAAGTCTGAAACTTAGGTCGTTGTTGCTTGTGTAACTTGGTATAATTTCATGATAAAAAATGATATAGGCCACGGAGAATTTCATTTTATTATACCAATTTTGATTTAGACAAAATATTATTTTAGAATACAATGTTGATTTATATACTACAGTTGAAGATGTCATATAGGAGAAATCAACTTATGTCATCATCAGAACAATGGTGTGAGTGTATGCGTAATCTCATTAAATATTATCAACTTTTGCTCAGTGAGAAAAAGTAATTAAAATATTTTTATAAGCTAAAAAATAAGAAAGCAATTAACGTTATTAGTTTATAATTTACCTTATATTTTATTTATTTAAAGTGATCTATAAAAATAATTTATAATTTATTAATAAAATAAGTTTATATTAAAATGTTTAATTTAGTCAAATTAGTTTATAAAATATTTAAAATAATTTATAAATTATTAAAATATTGTACCAAATACACTTTTAACATCAAAGACTAAAGATGCCGACGAAAATTAAAAAACAAAATTAAAATTTTTTTAATAATATTCTTGAAATCGATTTATTTTCACTTCTGTTGAGAAATTATTAAGTAATGTTTAATAAATATTTAATGTATCATCCGCTATATCTTGTTAACCAGTGTTTATGAAAAAATAAAAGTAAATTTTTATTAAGGTTTTATTAAAAATCATCATAAAAGAATAAAATTTCAAAAGATAATAATATTTTTGATAGTTATTTATGGTGTGGATTAAATTTTAGATTGCAGAGAATTAAATATAATTAATTTGTTGATAAATAAAGGGTTGCATTGTAAGGGAGGCATCTTCCTGGAGGGGTGAAGGGTGAAGAATTAAAGGGTGCAAGGAGGATGGTCTCACAACCACACACCGGGGCAGCATAAACAATATTACTCGCCACTATCGATCATTTTTGAACCCTAGCCATGGCTTCATCTTCTTCTGACCCTGCACTCCCTCCTCCACGTCCAACTCCTGTTCCCCTTCCCCTTCCTTCTCACCCTCCTCGTAAGTCCTTCATTTCCTCAAACTATTCTTATTATTTTTCTTTAAATTATACAGTTCATTCTGATTTTCTTTTGAATCAGTTTGGAGTTTCTCCATATCTGACTCTTATAGACGATTATGTTTAGGTCATTCTTTCTCTTTAAATAGTTCGAACTGAACATGTTACTCAAAAACAAGGTTTGAAACGCGGCTGTTTCATTGGGGATCCTTCATTTTTTGAGAAATTAGGTACAAATGTGGCCGCCATTGCTGTCCTGGTTCATGTCGCGGGCACTTTTCTTAAGGCCCTCTTAAGAAAAAAGTTTGGTAAAAATTTAAAGTGCATACAGACTAGACTGCTTATCAGTGTGTTACTGTACATACAACATGAAAAGCCATTCAATCACTTATGAATTCTCCTTTCCATGATAAGAATGCGCTCAACTTTATATTTCACTGAATGCCAAAACAGTACTCGTGTTTCTCGTTGACTGCAGCACAGAGTCAAAGTAGACATTATCCTTAATCTCATTATCTTTAAAAATCATGACCCATAATAACCTGTTCATCCTCCATTCCTTATCACTTAACTTTAACTCCGCGTTCATTAATCATCCATGTTTGCCTCATCCATTCTGTTGTCTCTGTTACTGTCACGAATAATGGGATCATGATTGCGTTTTTTCTTCAATCACTCCTGCTGTTATTTGTTCAGCTGTCCCATTCGGCCATATCCCTTCATTTTTCATAGTTCTTATCCTTCCCTTTTGTAACACAACCAACTTCCCTTATTTCCTTATTTCCCAGTCCGCTTCTTTTTTCATATCTGACCAAGATAAGACATGGTCTTGGATTCAACAAAATACCCGTTGCCCCATTCCATTACATAAACGTGATATTTTTTTAACAAATATTTTTTAGTTTTAGTTATCAACATTTTTGTGCCAATGCATTTGGTTTGTTTGCCTTACATTACATATCTTGGTTTTAAATTGTCATTTGCAACTGCAGCTAAACTGTAAAGGTTTTTCAACTCACCGTAACTGCAATTGCATCTGCATCTTCTTGCAATTTCCCATCACGTTACATTTGTTCTGTTTTCATGTTTAATAAGTTAATTGATATGCATACCTTGTAGGTGTTTACGTTTAGTTGTTTGTTATAATTACACAATTTTTATTGGGAATTTTTTAGCCTGCATGTATGTGAAATGCATAACAAGATATCTGATGACCTGCATTGCTTTCTTGAGATTTTACAGGATCCTTTATGTACAAAAATCAATTGCAAGAGTTTACATCAAGGTCACGCATGGAACTTCCTGTGTATGATACAGTTAATGAGGGAAAGCCTAATGAACCGAAGTTTAGGTCAACTGTGTGGGTGGCTAATATGAGTTACACTTCCCAATTAACATTTTCTCAAAAAAAAGCTGCCGAACAAGAAGCAGCTAGACTTGCTTTGGAAAATATCCTTCCGAAGACCAGATATGAAGGATCGTCTCTTGTTAGTGAGGTGCTATTAACAAAATTTGTTGTTGTCAACTTTTCAGTAGGTGAAATTTTGAGCTAATGTTTATTGATAATTTTTAATAGTTTAGAATTTAGACAGTAAAGTTTATGCTTTGCATTCAGGTTGCAAACATACTAGTCCTTTGTAGTAATTTGAAGAATTTGTTTCATTCTCACAAATTGGGCATAGGAAACAGTTAAGTAACAAACATGATTGTCAATTTTCTCCTTTTGGTTAACAAATTAGACGTGCGTTCCCCTTTAGTGTGATGAAGCCAAGAGAAAGAGAAATTCCAAATGATTGAGGTGTCAAGCTCTCAACATTAATTAACCTTCTCTGTCAAGAATTGAATAGCCTAGCAAACTCTCACTCCATGAGTTTTTTACATCATTGCATACTCAAAGATCAACTTATCATGGACTGAAATTTTTAACTTGACCTTGACTATCATGCACTTTGCCAATTTGGCACAGAGTATCTTCAACCTTACACCTTGAGTTTCTTCCTGTTGTTCTCAACTATTGTACACTCAGCTAGTTCATCCTAGACTATCTTTGGCTTTATGGACTCATCCTCAAATAACTACTTTTTGAAGAATTACGAAAGAACCTTCCCCAGAAACCATTCTCTACCAAAAAAGCTTCTTTTGAGAAGACATCAACAAAAGATCCATCTCGAGAATTCACTCTTGGCCAAAGAAGCTTCTTTTGTGTAGAAATTAACAAAAAATCCCTCCTAATAAATCTCTTAATCAAAATCAACGAAGCTTCTTTCGTGAAGACACCAACGAAGGATCCCTATTGAGAAACCATTCTCGGCTAAGGAAGCTTCTTTCAAATTCTAGTAGACATCAATTAAAGATCCCTCTTGAGAAACCCTCTAAGTCAAGGAAGCTTTTTTCACAAAGACATGAAACATCAATGAAAAATCACTCTCGAGAAACCATTCTCTGCCAAGGAAGCTTCTTTCATGCAAACATCAACAAAAGATCCCTCTTGATCAAGGAAACTCCTTTCATGAAGGCACCCATAAATGTCCTTCCTAATAAACGTTTCTAGTACCCATTTATTAAACTTCTTTGTTGTCAGTGGACTTAAGACTTGGGGAGCTTATGTACTAGGTTAGGTTGGTTGAATATATCTTTAGTTAACCATCTCTAGGTCTTTGGTTGACCACCTTCACCAAGTTCCTAGCATGCATAACTTCAATTGTTAAGCCTCTTCATCCTGAATGAACTCAAGGCATGTGAGGCATATGTATTGGAGTTATTGAATATGTCTTTGTCTTCAATCGACCACCTCTAGGTCTTTGGTCGACCACGTCTTATGTACTGGGATAGGTCTTTGTCTGATCATCTCTAGGTCTTTGGCCGCCACCTCCACCAAGTTCCCAACATGCATAACTTCAATTATTAAGCCTTTTCATCCTGAATGGACTCAAGTGTTGGAGGGCTTATGTATTGGGAATTTGGGATCGTTAAGTAGTCTTCAGCCGATCATCTCTAGGTTTTTGGTTAACCACATCCAGGTCTTTGGTCCACCACCTCTATAAAGTTTCTAGCTTGCATAACTTGAATTATTTATTCTCTTTGGTCCGAATGGAATCTAGACTTGTGGGGCTTATTGTTTGGATGTCAAAATAGGTCTTTGGTCGACCACCTCTTGGCCTTTGGTTGATCACCTCCTGACCTTCGGTTGACCACTTCTTGGTCTTTGGTCGACCATCTCCACTAGTTCCTAGAATGCATAACATCAATTATTAACCCTATTTATCCTCGGTGGACTCAAGGTTTGGAAGGCAGAATAGGTCTTTGACCAACCATCTCTAGGTCTTTGGCCAACCACCTTCACCTAGTTCCTAGAATGCATAACTTGGTTATTAAGCTTCTTTTTTGTCCTAAATAAACTCAAGGCTTGAGGAGCTTATACATTGGGATTGTCGAAAAGGTTTTTAGTTGACCCATCTTCAGGACTTCAGTTGGCCATCTCTAGGTATCCAAGCAACCACCTCCCTATGCTTATGTCCTAGGATGTTCGAACATGTCTTTAGCAGACCACCTCTAGGTCTTCAGTTGAACATTTTTAGGCTTTTAATCGACCACCTCCCTATGCCTATGTATTGGGATGGCTAAATAGGCCATTGGTTGCCTACCTTCCTATGCCAAGAGGGCCTTCAATCAACCATTTCCCTACACCGAATATGACTTGGCCTCAATTTAAGTAAGAAAAATTGATGGATTACCTTTTTATCCATCTCACAATCAATAAGATCTACTATTAGGTAATTTTACGTAATCTTTCTTTAATTAAAAGGTAAGACCCATGAACCTTAAGGTCTATAAGTTTGTGCATAGAAAGGGATATTTGAGGTAGACATATTTATTGCTCATTTATTAGCTTATCATTCATTGCATCTTGTTAGCTTGGTTGGTGCCTTTTGCAGGTACCTCCCTTACTGGTCCGAGAGGTGAATGATTCCACCAAGGGAATAAAACAAGGACAAGAAGTTGTTGGACCAATAGAAGATAGTACCTCAACTCGTGCAGGTACACATGCCTTGCAAGTTTTTATGTTTAGTCGTTTTCTATAATCATGCATCTTTTATTGGGAGTTCTTTTAGCCTATATCTATGTAAAATGCATAAAGAGATAATGACATGAATTTCTCTCATGAGATTTTAAAGGATCCTTGATGTACAAAAATCGATTGCAAGAGTTTACATCAAGGTCAAGCATGGCACTTCCTATGTATCAGACTGTTAATGAGGGAAAGCCAAATGAACCGAAGTTTAGGTCAACTGTGTGGGTGGCCGAGATGAGTTACACTTCCCAATCCACATTTTCTCACAAAAAAGCTGCCGAACAAGAAGCTGCTAGACTTGCTTTGGAGAGTATCCTTCAGAGGGCCAGAGATGAAGGACTCTCTCTTGTTAGTGAGGTGTGATGTAAAGTTTGTTGTCTATTTTTCAATAGGTGAAATTTCTGTTTGATTGACCCATATAGGAATTGCTAAGTAATTTTGTGTTTGTTGATAACTTTTTAGTAGTTTACACTTCAGATACTGAAGTTTATGCCCTGCATTTTGGTTGGTAAACATCCTACTTCTTTGTATTAATTTGAAGAATTCATTTCATTTTTGTGAAAATGTCTGCTATTTGTCCCTAAATGTAATGTAGTTTCTCTCTTTCTGTTTTTTTAAACGAAATATTGTTGTCTATCAAATAAAAAAGTTTTGTCTAGTCACCTGAGATATTTTTTATTAACCTGTCATTTTCAGTTATTGTACATATATGCTAAGATGGATCTTGTCCATTTGAATATATATTCTATAACAAATTAAATTGTGTTTCTGCATTTTACATGTTTATTTGATATATCTTGAGGGTGAGCCCTAGCACAATGGTAAAGTTGTGTTATGGTGACCTGTTGGAGTGTTGGTCATAGGTTTGAATTTGGAAATAGCCTATTTGCATATGCAAGGGGGGTAAGTCTGTGTATAGTAACCCTCTTTTATAATTTCCAATAGCGAGGAACTTATGGGCACTGGGTGCGTTAGTTTATTGGATGTATATCTCTTTGTAATGACAAAATCTTAGTTGAAAATCATCCTGTGGCTTGTCAGAGGTCTTTTAGTTTTCAGCAGGTAAGGTAACATTGTCTCACATAATCATGCAAGTTTGATCTAAAAGAAGTATCATTACAACAAATAGTTTTTGTTGCCAATGGAAAGAGTGTTTAAATCCTTCCTATCTTTGTTAATGGCTTGAAAAGACTAATCTAGTATAGTTTGAAGTAACCAATCTTAAATCTCTGTTGGAAAAACATTTTCATATTAAGCACTTATTACTGTTGAAATAATTCATTGTCGATTTATAGAAAGTAAATAGCTAATGAAGTAGAATTAATCTTAATTATGCATTTATTCTTCTCTTTAGATTTGTTATTGCTTCATTTTGGTTGGTTTGGTATTCTCATTCATTTTTATCTTTCTTTTAACATGTTGATTCCTTGTTGTCTTTGTCTTCCAGATTTCTCCATTTTCCAGGTCTATCATGAATGAATATGCTGCCAAACTGCATGTAGAACGACCAACGTACAACACTGTTGAGCAACGACTTGGAGGGGTGCTTCCACTTTTTATAAGTTCTGTAGTTTTCAACGGTAAAAGTTACAATGGTGATCAAGCTAGAACCAAAAAGGAAGCCGAGCAGTCAGCAGCACAGGCTGCTATTGTTTCCATAATGGGTATCCTTATTGTATGCTTTATTACATGCTTTCCGCTGATTTTAGGTAGCAAAGTGCTTACCTACTAAATGACCATTTAAACTCAGGTGATTCTAGCTCAGGAACAGAGCTCATTGAGATTATTAAGTCAAAATCTATATATTATGATGCAATCAAAGGAAAGGGCGTATCTTTGTTACCGTCAAGTGCAGAGTTAAGTGCAGAACATGTCTCTGTTACATTGGATCATAAAGATAGAGGAGTTGCTAGTTCTGTGACTGATAATAATAATGAAGTTAAAGTTGAATTTCCGGACTCTTCTAGGATGGTTTCCAGATGTCAAGAATTTCAAATTACAAAACAAGAATCTTCTCTTGAAGCCACGGATGTGTCTCTGCAACCAGGTTTGGCACATTCCATTGATAATGGTTCAACTTCAAAAAAACGGAGAAAGAACAAGAAGAAGGCTAACAAGAAGTCACGGTTAGAGTCTTTGTAAGTTTCTATCATATCTCATACCTATTATTTTGTTTGGTGTTTCTTTTGCTACCTTTGCTATTTGTTTTTCTTCTGTCTTTCCCCCTCGTGTATGTCGCTACTCAACTGTAACTGGCCCTGTGAACAAAATAATTATTTAGCATTTAGTCTACAAGTTTATATTTTCTGTCCAATAGTTTTGAAGTTTGCGTTCTCCATATGGGCTAATAGCCTAATACTGTGTTAGTCAATTCTGAGTGAGGTGAACTTGCAATGAATATTAAGTTATTCCTCCAGTCTTCTTCATAAGGCACTTTGAACATAAATCACACATATCAATAAAAGTAGTTAGATTAGTTAATTTTAAACGTTTTTTAAAAATATTACTGATGTACTGAATATATCCTCTGATGTTTTAGGAAATTGATAAATGACAATATTTGAGAGTTTAAGAGATTTGAAATAAGACATTTATAGATGACTTCTCAAATTCTTCTAAACAAGACAAATATTAAAAAACTTTATTAGGAGCAAATAAGAAAAATAAAAATCAATGATGTATGAAATTGAAAAATGTCTTATAAAAAAGGACCAACAATTGGCTCTAAAACTATGCTTTATAAAAAGGATCTGATGGAGTAACAAATACTTTTGGAATAAATGGATTTCTCTCTCTCTCTTATATATATAATATTTGTCTGACAAGTTTTTCATCTTACAATCTGTTTGAGATCATCCTTGTTGCTGTGCATGCTGAAGCTTGCGCTGAGTAAAAGAAGTTTGTGTTTGTATTATGTATTGAGAGATGATGTATAACACTTGTTTTGGTGGCTATATAATTAATAATGTTACGTGATTTAGGCTTGTCTGGGAGGCAAGACTAGTTTGTTTTTTTCTCCTGTCGTGGATGTGTCTCGTGATTAATTGAATTTTTTGTTGTGAAAATTTGCAGGTTACCTATTACTGCAGTTCCCATGAACCAAGTCTCTCCGAGGGCTGCGGTTCCAATGAGCCAAGTCCCTCCTCCTTGCACTGCTGTTCCTATGAACCAAGTCCACTCTTTATAGGTGGCACTGTAAAAGTGTATGGTGTGATGGAATTCTTGTATATATTGCAAACTAATAAAACTAAAGCTCATGAAGAAACCCAGTTCCTTGTTAGATTTTAAAGTAGTGTTCTTAAAATTTTGAACCGCCTTGTGGTAGGAGGTTGGAGTAGTATGCAACTTTTCAGTTCAATCTTTGGTGGCATCTTTGTATTCTGAATGAATAAAAAAAAAACTGTTTGGTGGCCGCCATTGTTGTTTATTAAGCCCGTGTCTTACATGTTTTGGGTTTCAAACTTCTGTTGAGAGTGCAAAAGTTTACTCTTCAGTGGAGCTATTTGTAAACTATTTTGTCCCACGAACCTGTATTGATTAGAATTTAGAAGCTGACTCTAATGAGTTTTGAGTTTTATCGGATTGTCTGAAATGTGTTAATATTCTTTTAAAATTTATAATTGTAATAACTTTGTATTAATAAGATTTGTTAACTTAAAAAATTATTTTGCATAACATAATATTATGTAACTTTTTTCCTGCAGAGAAAAGACATTTACCTTGTAGTCTACGTGCTTCCCTATCTGTCTATAACTTTTGAAATTCACATTTTCAATAAGTGGATCTCAACGTTTTTTGTCTCTAGCCGATTCCCTTTCACTGTGAGATCAATGTGCAATATTGCTGAGTAGATCAGAGTACATATGAAGTTAAATTGTTCCGACATACTTCTTAGTTCTTACTCTAAATAGAAGCTATTCATCCTACAATCTGTTTGAGATCATCCTTGTTTCATTAGAGCATTTGAAGTATTGGCATGCTGAAGCTTGGGTCTGTGGGATGTGATTTAAGCTACCTTTGTTTTATAATGTTATGAGGGATGATATAAAGTGCTGGGTTAATTGGCTATGGGATGTGATTTAAGCTAGGTTTCTTTGTATTTTTTGGAGACAAAGCTTAGTTTTTACTTTTACCTATGCTTTATGAAATTGTCTTATGAATTATGATTAAGTGGATGTTCTGTTGTGAAAATTTTCAGGTTATCCATAGCTGAATTTTCTGTGAACCAAGTCCTATTCAGTGACAGAGTATGAAAATGTGGAGGGGTGATGAAATTCTTGTATATGTTGTGAAGTATCGGGACTAATACTAGTTCATGGATAAAAACTCTCAAATTTTTTTCAAAATTAAGACGTGTGGTTAAAATCCATGTTTGGTGGCTATTAACTTTTTTTTTTTTTTTTCTTAAGCTTTTCTTTTTCTTCCTTAAGCTTAAGTTTATGCTTTCTATGTTTTGGACTTCAAGCTTTTGATGGGAATGTACAGATTTACTCCATGTCTTCCATTTCTATATGTTATTTAGGTTTACCTTTAACCAGCTCTGCTTCTGTTGAGTCAGTGAAACAGTAAATTATAAGAATAGGATGAGAAGATGAGTAGACAAACTCGTACATAACATTTCCTTGGCTTGCTGATACAGGATGGTCTTAAAGTTAAAATAGTATTTATCTAAAAAGCATTTTAGAAAATTACCTGCATTGGTTGAATTTGGACACGCTAACAATTACAGCTAACATGGCCTAAAAGACATTAGTCTGTGTGGATCCTATAAGGTGCCACTTGTACTAGCGTCATTCTTAACGAAATATATATAATTATTGCAACATATTACTATTATGTTAGTTTAGCCTTCTAAAAATGTTTGAAGGGTCCAAATGGAAATCAGACATACACTTGCGCCTTCAACTATATGGTGTAGATAAAACTAAAACTAACATTTTTCTCCTTACATAGGAATCAAATTTTGAGTATTTAAAATATAA
Organism: Psophocarpus tetragonolobus; assembly: GCA_037954015.1. NCBI lineage: Eukaryota > Viridiplantae > Streptophyta > Magnoliopsida > Fabales > Fabaceae > Psophocarpus > Psophocarpus tetragonolobus. The sequence goes on from CM075695.1 coordinate 37,443,359, forward strand.
AAACTAATACCAATATTTTAAAAATCAGGAATTAAATTCTCCTGAAAAAAATCAGGAATTAAGACAAATTTAGACAATTTTCAAGACTAAAAATAACATTAACCCAAGATAATAAAATTGTAACGTTAATAGTGTGGGTAATACGGTCCAAACTAATCTCTCATAAAACATGCACAGATGCACTCTTCACAGATTATTGGATTGGAAAAAGCCATACAAACTAATTACTTTACAAGTCATGGTGTGTGCATGATTACTATATTTTAGATGGTTATGAACTTCAAAGGAGCATGATGCATTTCTAACCAAAGCAATAACATGTATATCCTTGCTCACTTTGATGACAAGTTTACTTTAATCACTCTAATGGAGTTTTTTTTTTTGAAAAAAAATTAAATCGGCAATGGCAATGCTATCAGCTACAGCTCAGGCTCGGTACTATATATGAAGAATTAATGTAAATATATAATAGACTGTTACTTGTTGGAGAGGACCAAGAGATTCTAGCACATACTCCAACTTAGTCACGTAGAATAGTTAGTGTGTATATATATTGTGTGTTTGTACATTGATTGATATGATAAGAAGCATTTATTTAGTTAATCATTAAGTGTATGTTATATAACTTAAATTTGCGCGGTGTATTCAAAAAACAATGGAAAGCTAATGACAGCACTAATTGTCTAATTTGGAAGAAGTTTACATAATAATGTTTAAGTGGATTTGGAAGATATGAAAATTTCTGATCTTCTCCCTGATTAAGAGTGGTTTCCAAGTTCATGGTAAGAAGGACAAAATTAGACAGTCTCCATGAAACAAGGAAAAGAAAATGCTCATTTTTAATGCCAGCTCTGGTTTTTATTTATCTGTAGAACTAAATTAACATGTGGATGATCTTCTTTGTGTCTACAAAAGATATACTTAACTGTCTTTCATGAGCAGCCAGAAATAGTTCTGCACATAAAAAGGAAAGATAAGCCTAAAAAATGAACATATGATGAAAGAAAAGAAAAACTAGTTGACCACAGGAATTCCTTTTCCCTTTAAAATATTCAGTATGATGGAATCTGTTCAAAGAATTTTGACTTCTTCTATTTTATTCTTTTGGTCTACAGCTAATTGTGACTGAATCGTTTAAATTTAGAAAAGCTAGCGTTAGGGTGTTCGAGCAGATCCATCATAATGGTGTGTAAGAGATTTACGTACCATTTTGTTAAATATTTTTTCAATTTTTATTTATTTAATAAAAGATACTATATTAAATTAGAAATGAAAAAATTACTTGCTCTTTAGTTTCTTCCAAAACCTAACTCCTGAACATACCTAGCTTATTTAATCTGTAAGAGAAGAGAAGATGAAATATGAACTTCGATGAGTATGTATAAGTGGTCTTAAAGTAAAACAAATCAATAGCATTTAGATTGTTTTCAGTCATTATTTATTTATAATATATGAAGTCTGAAATGAGTAATTTCTGTACATCAGTATTTTAATTTTTGCTATTGTAGCAATTTTAGAGTTTTGTAGTATATGTTTTTTTTTTTTTTGAGAAAAATGATACATATACGCCTCATGTGCTATTATAAATCTAGTAAGAAAAATAAAAAAGAGAAAAATATAGGTATGATAGGGTTTATGATGTGATAAGATGAGAGAGATAGAAAGAAATAAAATGTATTGATAAGATATATAAATTAGAGAGGTGTATGTGTATCATTATTTTTTTTTTAAGGAAAATATTTTGTAGTACATGTCTTAACCTCTTATATTCTGTAAGAAAAAAATAATTAAATAACTAACATTAACACATGTAAATCCAAACAATATGAATGTTGGACGGACGAATGGATTAGTGTGGAAGTATTCTAATTTAATTAATAGTATAAAGTAATAAGTATGTAACTCTAAAAAATATTGAAAGGTAAACATTTGGTTGTTTATAGTAATTTTATCTTTTGTGCCGGCGGGATTGCTTTTCGTGAAAGATAGTGGAGGTTCGTGAAAACAAAATGATGAAATATATATAAATTATAAAGATTACGAATTTATTAGAATTTAAGAAATCAACACTTGACGAAATATATTGACAATACCATTAATCATGCACATATTTATTTTATTCTCTCCTACAAATCTCTATCTAATTTGCATATAGCTCTTAACCAGAGATTTATCTATCTAATTTAAGTAATTCTTTTCTTTAGGAAAATACCTCTAAAAATTACTTATTTAAGTTAAGTGAGTCTCATCTTTAATATAGTTTTTACTTGTTTTCAAGTTAATCAACACTTAGTTATTTATATTAAGTTACTTATTGTAATATTCACGTAAGATATTTCTAGTGATGTTTATGAAATAAATAAGCTCATTACAAAAACTGATTTAAACAACATGAATAATATGCCATAAGCTCTTATTGTTCATACTATGTCTTTAATTAAAAAACCTTCATGCTAAGGCTCAAAATGTTCCACGTCACATTTCTCTGTTCATTAATTTGACAATCTTACAAAAGATAAAAAAAGAGAGACAAAATAGATTGAATTATGTAGAAAACAATCAGTGGTAGCTTGGCCAGTTCATCAATAAATAGTCCCCAGAATGTTAACACTGTTTGAGTACATAAAATAGAATATGAGTCCACGTGCTTAAGTTATAGAAGGGAAGCATGTGAGAAACAACTCTAAGAGTAGCAGCAGCTTCTTCATCAAAGTGAGACTAACCCAAATGGGAATCAAAAAAGAGACGTGGGTTTGGCGAAGGATCCGGCGACCCTTATGCTACTTTGCTCTCTCCTTTTAACTTCTCAAATGCATTCTCTTTTGCCAGCTAACAATCCCAACATGAAGATGAATTAATTAATAAACTAACATTTTTGAAGTTTGTAAGCACACATATTAGTATTTTAATATTGCATTTTGATTTCTTGTTCCCTCATAATAGTTAAAATTTCAGTTGACTACTATTACTCCAATCTCCATCAACACAAAATGGTAGTCGGATTTTGAAGCCTATAAAAGAGGCCTCCTTCCCTAGTTGTCATACTCATTATTGACCTCAACAAACCATATAGTTGCTTTTGAATTTGGGTTTCTTAACCTCCTATGGCACTCTCTTTGACATCTCATGGGGTCAATGAGTACCAAAAATCTGTGGTTGAAGAAGAAGATGGCTCACTGAGCACTAATGGGCTCAGCAATGATTCTGCTTCAGCCATAACCCATTCTCCTCCTCTATGTGGCAATGCCAATGAATATGTTCATAAGAGCACACATTACGAACTTGAAGAAGCAGAATCTTTGATTAACTTCAAAGCCAATGGCTACAACAACCTCATGCAAGGTAGTGAATCTTTTCTCAGCTTTCAGCAGAGTGATCTGGTCTCCAAAGAGAGTAATTTGAATGAAGGTTATAACCAATGGAACCATGTTATTAGTCCTAAAAGCACCACAGACATGCGCCTGGTGCAAAATGTCAGTTGCTTTGAAACTGCCACTGGCTATAGTTCCATATTCAATGGTGAAAGTTCATCATCTGGGTGGCTGTACACAGAACCAAATATCCCTAGTGATAGTCTGCATGAGTCAGCAGAACAAGAATTAGTCTTGAGAAAGCGCTCTTTCGTGGTATTTTATTGCTTCCTTAATCGTATCTTAACTTTTTCTTTTGCTTTTTCAATGCTTGGAACTAGTCCATAGAGAACTCTATCTAGTTAGAAAGGAAGATTGAGGCCAGATTTGTGTTCATAGGGAGAGAAGATGCAAGCTACCAATGCCAAGAAGCCATGCACATCTGCAAGTAAAGCCGCAAAACCAAAGTCAAGCCAATCCAAGGATCCTCAAAGTGTTGCTGCCAAGGTTTGCTTCAAACCCAAGTTAAATCAGGCCTGATATCTACAAAGTTTTGATTGCAAATTAAGAAAACTTAAAATATGAGATTAAATGCTGATAGAATGTTTGTACGACTGTATCACAGAATAGAAGAGAGAGAATAAGTGAGCGGCTTAAGATACTACAAGAATTGGTCCCGAACGGCTCCAAGGTAGAATTTTTAGACTAGTACCGAAAAGTTTGCTTCCTTTTGCATTTTCATATGTTGTGGGGTTGGAGCTTCAACTCAACCAAACTCTGTATGAAATTAATTTTCTTACTAGAATAATGATTTAATTATGTTGATTGATTTTGCAGGTTGATTTGGTCACCATGTTGGAGAAAGCAATTAGTTATGTTAAGTTTCTTCAGTTGCAAGTGAAGGTTGGACTTGCACACTGTGCATTATACTATTCTTCTTCTTTTGATACATATGTAGTTTTTTGGTCCTGTATACAATTCTTTATGCATGTTCAAATCTTCAATTTCTTCAAACTAAGGTCGTGGCTTAAAGAATCTCACTTGTGACCATATTTGTTTATTGTGAAGGTGTTGGCAGCTGATGAGTTTTGGCCTGTCCAAGGTGGAAAAGCCCCTGACATTTCTCAAGTGAGACAAGCCATTGATGCGATTCTTTCATCTCAAAGATGAATAAAAAATCATGCATGAATCCAATTATAAGTGTTATCATAATTCATAATGCAAACACAACTTTGCTGAACAAAAAAGACTTTGTCTTGGAAGTTGGTCGTTCTGAAGGGCATTTTAGTATTTCAGAATGCATGAACTTTCTAATTTGTTAACTTCTCTAAATCAAGATCTAGCAGAAAATTGGAGCAACTTGTGTTAGTCTTTTTGTATATGCCGGGGCTGAGAATTAAACAGTGTCCCAGAATTTCATTCACAAAATATCTACGTGTTTACGCTGTCCTTTTCTCTGTACTAGTGGCGATGGAAGTGTTTCTAATAAATAATATCTGACTACTCAGCCAACAATTACATATATATGGGTTTATAGTATTACATATAACATGGAAAAAAGACAAACAATAAAGGATATTACTCATTTATTGTTGTTTGACTTTTCTGATCCCAATTGAATATATATCAGCAAAGCATGATAAGCTGTTACCAATGAATATATTTATTGGTTGAGTAGATGAAACATCTTGGAAGTTAGCTAGGGTACCCTTTTAAGTCTTAACACGCTATTTAATTAACCAGTATAAGTTGGCAATGGGCACGTACAATATAAATAAAAATCCAGTTATATATTAAGAATAAAAAATATTATCATTGCTATGATTATATTTATAGTTAGCAAAGCGACCTTCACCAGGAGAATCACGACTCAGACAAATAAAATTAAAACTTGCACCTTTTGGTTCGTTTGAAGGTTTTCAAATTACTTCAATGTTTCCAGTTGTAAAATACTACATGCATGTTTCTTGTCTTACCCGTTTGATCTGTTTTCAAAACACAAATGTATTCACAATTTAAAAGGAAAATTGAAATTCAAAATTTCCGATGTGGATAATGCACAAATTAGCCACTTGATTTTGCCATAAAATTTAGAGTAAATTACACTAATTGTTTTTAAAATTTTATACTTTTTTAACTCACTTATAAAGAGGGTTAATGTAATATAGAAAGAGTATTTATGTTTTCAAAATTAAGAGATGCTAGTAGAACATAAAAATGGATGTTGGTAGGATGTTTTTAAACATAAGGTTAGTATAAAAATTAAAGAAAGAGTAGTTTATATGTAATTTAAAAAAAATTAAGGAAATTTAAGTGTAATTTATTCTAAAATTTGACACTATATATATTGGACGAACAAAGTCGACTAGAAACCAACTCTAATTATGTTTGAAAAAAAAATTATTAGTTAGTTTTTTTAGGGAAATTGATTAGTCAGCTAAAGATGTAAATTTTTAGTTGAAGGCTATTAAGTTGTAAATTAACAATTGAAAACCATTAGTTAAAAGATGAAAAATATTAAGTTAACATTCAATTAGAATTGTTCGAAAAAAAATAGTTGTTGAATTAGTTGGTAGATGATTTATATAAAACATGGTTATGTTAGTTTATATATATATATATATATATATATATATATATATATATATATATTATTTTTGTATGTAGATAAAATATGTTTTTAGATATAACTCAAATTTAAAATTTTTATTAATCTTTAAATTTTTATTTTTTAGAGAACAAATAAATTATTAAAATACAAAGAATAATTAATATAAATAGCTAGCATAGTAATTAATTAAAATGACTAGTATAATGGAACGAGGAATTTATTAGAATAAATAGTGTATATAAAAGAAGTTATTGTGTTTAAAATGAGAAATTTTATTGAGAAAAGTAAAAAAAAAAATTATTAAAATTATAAACTTAAATTCTACTTCAATAGTTAATACTATGTTCCATTCATATATACTTCAAAGAATGGGGGGAGGGGGAAGTTGAGAGAAACGAAGCGGGACATCTTATAGTGAATATGTAAAGTTAAAAAATATTATATAAATTTTTAGATTTTTAAAAAAATATTTAAAGATTGAAATCATAAAAAAAAAATCATGGATTTAAAATTTTAAAAAGTAAAATTATAATTTAACGACTATATATAATACATATACCCTTATAGGTATCAGTAAGGGAGGAACCTAAGTAAAATCTTAAGGATAGTTTTCTGGGCACATTATAAAAGTGAGAAAAAATAAGATGGACACAAATAAAATATTAACAGATTTACCTCTTTTGTTTAATGAAATAGTTAATTATATTTTTTTGCCATTTTACATTTATCTAACTTATCAAATAATTTTACTAAATTTTGATTAAATAAACTAATTTATAAGTTTCTAACTTATCAGCTAAACTTACAAATTTTAATTAACTTATAAACTATTTTTTCCAAATAAAACACACACAAATAAATAAATAAATATATATATTATTGTGATGTATTTGTATATGCAGGTGAAGTCAATACACTCAATCCCTATATATCATAGTTAAAGCCCTTTTTTTACACTGGATAATATTCTATAGTTATCACATTTTATTAGCAAGTCGGTACGAATCAGATGTTAATTAGTTTATATAAACAAACATTCGAAGAACCAAATTAAGACTATTTTGGGACATACACTCAAACCACGTGGCTATAGTTGCCTTGAATTTTTGAATTCTCCATTTCCTTGAGATTAGGGATAAAATCCTTATTAATTACCTATTATCAGAACAATTTCACAATTTTCAATTGAAGGATCTCCGGTGGCCTCTGCATTAAGATTCTTTGCACAAAGCAGTTTGTCTTTCTCGTTATAAAGTAACACCATCATATTCTTCGGAAAAATTAGATTAGATAATTAAAGGAGTGTTTGGATTATTGTTTGAGATACAGCGAATAGATTTTCCTCTTTCGGAAACATTAACAAAGATGTCATACACTCCTTCGTCTGGGTGTGCTTGATTTAAAGTTAAATACAATTTTTAAGATAGTTAAATAAAAAAATTGTGTTATTATTTGTTTTGATTTTAACTGGAGTTTGACATTGAATTACTTTGTTGCAGGCCCTGTTTCTGAAAAAACAAATAGCATAAAAAAAAAATAAAGATCCGAGACACATGTACAATTGTTTAACACTACGTACGTACTGACTCGTATATGATGTTATCTGTCTTGATAACTACTTTGGACAAATCACCTTCAATTCCACCCTATTTCTGCCGCAACTGTTTAAGGAACGCCTTTCCACGCATTTTAATTTGTTTTTATTCGTCAAATAGTAATTTTGACACTCATCAACTTTCTTCAAGTAACCATACTTCCCAGTTGCACACCTTCCGATCAATTTGTCTTATTTTCCTCCCAACGATGAAAACTCCCATCATAAATAACTTGTCAATTTTTTCCACAACCCTAATTAAATATTGAACCCTTACTATTATTCAGTAAAGAATCTAGATTTCATCTTAAAGCCTTATATGTTCTCTAATAAGAGAATATTCCAATCGAAATATATTAATAAATATTCATTTGTTTATTCACCTTGTATATATAAGCCAAGAACTTTCCCTATCATTAAAGCACATAATAATAGTAACCATAAAACCTCATGTCTAGTCCTTGGCTCTTTATTTGGTTTCTATATGAGTCAGAGAGAATGTATTTGCATCTTCTTGAATTTGAGTTGGTTATGAAAGATATGACAGTGTAGTATATGTATTATTAAGATAAGGTACACCGTACACAAGATTTAATTTGGATGTAGTATACGTAGTTACATGCATCTAGTTCCGTTGAAATAGCCTATTACATACATTTGCATCTTCAACCCCTCGTGTCTTTGGAATCCAATTGGCAACGAATGTGTTATCTTGATGAGTTATGCATGCACATGAGTCTCCTTACAGTTTGTTTTATGCTTTTACCTTGTCAAAGCAAATAGTTATAAGATTCATATCTTGTGGAGATTCACTTGGTGTAAGTTGCATTTCTATAATTTTAATTTTTCCTATTTGCTTCTGTTGTTTTGTTCGGAATGAAGTGGGGGACCATTAAGCATGTGTAACTTTTAATAACGATCACATGGGCTACAGTAATCACATGCCCAAGCCCACCAAAATCGGTGCAACACTACACTATACATACCCATGAATACTTCTTTCAATGAATAATGGTGCACTACGAGTTAGTAAGTCCTTCTGAAATTAAAAATGAACGAATAATAATTAATTAGTTAATTAACTATTCCTGTCTTCATGATTGCTTCCCTTACTTGGACATTGCATTTTCAATATTTATTAGAGAAGTCAGGGAAAACAACGATTTTATAATGATTTTAATAACATTAATAAAGTAACACTATTTTACATCGTCATCCAATATATATCGATATATCTTTATAGTTTTTAAGATAATTATTATAAAATTAATAAATTTATTTTTAAAACTGGTAATATAAATATTTTACATTTGTCATTTAATAATAATTATTGATTTTATAATATAAATGTTTTAAAAAGAATATAAATAGTAAATTATGATTTAGAAATAATGTAAAACTATTTTACTTTAGTGTATGACCTTTAAATTAAATTTATTATATATGATTGTTTGTGACCAAATAATTGTATAAAATTATTTACATAATTAGTGTATGCATGAATTTTTTCTTTTTCTTTTTTTTTTTAAAACATTAACAAACACCTATATTTTTAGTTAAAAGAGTTGGGGTTTCAAAGGTTTAATTATATATATAAACAAATTTATAATAATGTTTAATTAAAAATATTTTTTTATGAGTACTAAAGCTTATCTTCGAAGTTTAAAAAATCGGCTTATAAAAAAAATACAAATATAATAATAATAATGTGTTAAACTTTTATTATAATACTTATAAGTGTATAGGTACGTTCACAGAATTGGTTGTAACACTGCTACATTTCACTGACTTTAATTATATTTTTTTTTTATAAGCAAATTAATTAATAGGTTAGTTAATGCTTGGAACACTTTTTAAGAATGATCATCTTTAGCAAAAAGGATCAAAATACATATTTCTTCAGCATCTTGAATCATATCTTGTTGTTGTTCCTGTTAACTTAGATTAATAAATTTGTTTATGTAAAAAAAGCAAGCTTATTGAAAAAAAAAATTGATTGTAGGATTGAAATCTTATCTCATTTTTTAGTGTCTCACCAATCACATTTAGACATATAATTAACACCTACATTTATTTTACATGAAGTTGTAAAATTTTCCTTAAGGAGATGTTTAAAAGTTACAAGGTTGATTTTATGAAAAGTTTACACAGCAAGAAAAAAAAGAAAAGAAAGATATCAGGGCTAATTCGAATCTATACTAAAGTAATGTGTTATGGCGCTGTTCTCAAGTTTTGTTATGTATAATCAAGAAATTGGTTTCACAATTTGTTTCCACAGAACAGGAAAGAAAGAATTATTAATTTCAATTTTCACAGTCCATCATGTAAATGAGATGAGATCTGGGAAACCAAGCAGCACATATTGTTGATTGGGAAGGTTGTTCTATAAGGAGAATCTATTAATTCATGGCAATTTGAAATGTGCGTGATTCTATCAATTGATGTGTAGTGCATGGGAGAGAAGTCTTCGTATTTTGTGCCCATGTTGTGAAAAGGTTTCGACTCAAGACTCTGAATCGTGGTTAGAAGGCATGTCATACTTTTTCTCCGTTCACAAAAGTTGAATTTAAAAGCCAGAATATTAGGGGGATTGAGTCAAAAATCAAAAATTATTTTTATTGTCCATGTTGGATTTTGTTAAATGATGTTAAACCATCGATAACTTAGTTTATATATAGTCAATTTTCTAATTAGTATAAAAATAACAACAATCAAACGTAGATTATATTGAAATACTCAAGATTAAAAAATAAATATATTCTTTAAGTGTTTGGTTATATTTATATCACTTCTAACTCGCTTTCCAAATATGTGCATCAGTTTATTTGATGCAAGGCTAATTTGGCGTTAAAATGTGTAACGGTCTAGCATTCATTTATAAAAATCTAAAAAATTGAAACAGAAATATATTATTGTGCAATACTTTTATGAATAGATTATTTCTTATCTTCTTCCTTTTTATTTAAAATATAAATTGCAATTAAAAATATCACCATCTTAGTTTTGTCTCTTTTAAAGTATTACATTGCTAAATCTATATTAAACAAACATGCAATGGATATCCAGTAAAAAAATGTAATGGATAGCTATGATAATTAAGTTATAGTGTTTGATTTTTTAGAAACATAAATACAAACTAAAATATAAAAAATAAAATTAATAATTAATAATTTAGTATATTAATAAAAAATAAAAATACATGTAATTTTTAATATGAAATAATATTTTACGAATAATAAATAACACCAGTAAAGTTAAAACATTTTTATGAGTATTGAAATATACAATTTAATTATGACCAAGTAGGTGCATTACCTAACACAAGATTGTTCTAACTTATCCAACAATCTTGAATTCAATCTCACGGAAATGTAGCTACATTAGGAGGAGAGTTTCCTACTAACGATGGTCTAATAACATTTAAACATGAGTATCTCTAGTAGGGACACATGTAAGTAAACAAAAAAAAATTATAAATATAAAATAAAATTATATATATATATATATATAATTAAATTAGAATTGTAAAATACATATAATTCTTTTAAATTAAATAATTGATGATATATGTAAGTGCATCCCATGAACATAAAAGACTTAATGTAATTAATTTTCTTAAATTTAAAAGTTGTAATAAACAACTAATTTCAATCACTAAATTTTAAGTAAATAAATAAAAAAAATCAAGATAAAGTCTCTGTACTTATTATTTATAATCTCTATATATAAAAATAAATTGAATAAAAAATATATTTTTTAAATAAAATATATAATTTAAAAAATTATATTTCATAAAATATGTATTTATATTTTCAAATATTTAAATATAAGAGTACCTTTTATAAATATTGATCAATACAACAATAGTAAAAAAAAGTTGTTAAAAATCCATGTACTTTTCTCTGAAATAATGTATGTAACAATAAATATGTCTGACGTATCATTGCGACTTTCACATGAACCATGACTTGTTTATTATTATTATTATTATTATTATTATTATTATTATTATTATTATAATAGCATAAAAATAGATTGACATATAGTATTTTTTATTAGTTTAATTTTTCATTTTATGAATTTTCGATAATCTTGTCATTATTTTTATGCATGACACATGGGACGTATAAATATTATAGGTAGTTGATATTGAAAATGATAACTGCATAAGGGAATTTGGTGGCTATTGGCAATTGGCAATGGGCATAATCAGGCGTGCACATCTTATGAAATTGACTTCTTAGCGTATTACCATATTCCTATTTTGTTTTATACATCATTTAGGAGACCGCTTAAAAAAATGTGGTCATAATATCAACGTCACACAATGGAAGGCTATTCATCCAATCCATCACTTAGTGCAATCTGGGCTGCTATTTATTTTTTGAACTACACATTTTTTTTTTAAAGAATGGATTATGGATCCACTAAACATTTTTTCACCATTCAGGAAAGAAAAATACATTTTTACCATTACTATAAGACCATAATTCATTATTTATAATTTTAATGATAATTATCTAAAAAATCAAACCAGTTATATTATCTTTTATCAGAGAGAATTGTTTAAATTTTGTGAGACTACTGTAGATGATTAATAAGTTCTCTTAAATAAATTCATTCCTTGATTATTTGGTTTACGGACACACCATTTTATTGAATAAAAGAATAAAAAATAAAAATAAAATAAAGTGATAGACCATATAATTATAACATGAAAAGATTAAAGAAAAGTAGGAAAGATGGAACAAGTGACAGAGTGATAAAGAGCAGTTGTAAACGTGGTAAGTAGAACAGTGGCACTTGACAGGGCAGTTAGTTGCCTTGTGCTGCATAAGATTCCAATTCCACATCTTTAGAAAATGTCCACTAGGATGAAAAAGCTTGGCTCAAGTTTCGATCACTGTATCAAATTTTAGTATTTAAAAATTAATTTGATTAATAATTTTAAAAATAACTTTAATTTTTAAAACTAAAAGAAATAATAACTTTTTTTATTTTTATAAAACACAAAAAAACAAGTTATTTTTACTTTTTTATATTAATGATATTTTCATAAATATAGATAATTTTTTATATTTTTACAATAGTTTTCAAACAATATTATTCAAACAATTTTTTTTCTTCTTCTAAAAAACAATTCTCAAAAATTATTTTTTTAAAAATAAAAAAAAAACAGATTCATTCTATTATTTATTTATTATTAAATAAATTATATATTAAATTATTAATATATTTGATTTAAAAGTATTTAAAAATAATAAATAATAAAAAATTATAAATAAAAGTTTAAAATTAATTTTTAATTAAATATATAATTTAAACTTATCATATATAATTATAACGAGAGGAAATAAGACAAATAATTATATATTCATATTCATACTCATATTTAGTTTAAAGAATTAGATTAGATTTTTTTTTTCATAATAAATATAAATTTTTATTTTCTATAATCAGTAACTTTTTAATGTACATATTTTCGTTGTTTATTGACCTTAATTAATTTTCTTTTTGTGAATGAATTTTTTTTAATAGTACTTACTTTTTTTTTCAATTTATTTAACTATAATTACATTTTTTTAAAAAGTTATTTTGAATGAAATTACTTGCGATTTAGATTTCTACATGTTTTAATATGCTATTGATAATATTTTGTACACTCTAAAATTAAGTAAAACTTACTTATGATTTTAACTATTCAATTATGGACTAATCATTATTATTTTAAATGTATTGAGATTAATTTGATGTCAAATGCTATAGTATATTATTGAATCAAATTATGATAGTGTGTTTGAGAAAAAAATTTATTTTTTTCCATTTCACATTTTCAATGCAAAATTATGCTTTTTTAAAATGCAAACCTAATTGAATGAATTCGTAATTTTTGTGTTGAACACAACTTAACGACTATACAAAAGTAATAGGTTTGGTGTCTATGTGGGCTTATTATGATGGGTAAGTGAAGTTAGATAAATTAGAAGATGAAAATACACTTATATTCTTTTTCATCTAGCATCAGTGTTGTTGTCTCAAAGACTTCACAGAAATGGCACACAATTAATAGGATAGGAATAATTCTCCCTCCCTCATAAAAGGAACTAATGAAATGATCTTCTCATTTAATTTTCAAATTTAATGTTCATTGTTTTGTACAAATGTAATATTGTTTCTTGTATGTTACTTTATATGACATATTAGATCTATTTCTCATTCTTTTTTAGACAGTGTGATGCTCTTCTGCCAAGCCCACGAAAGCCAGATAAGTCTCATTTTGGAAATTCTTATAAATTTTTGCAGGATGTCAGGGATGAAGGTGAATTTGGAGAAATCTAAGACTATTGCTTCTGCCAATATTTTTGGCTCTCGTTGGAGACATTTGCAAAATTTGCTTGCCATTAAATTCGTCCTTAAGCTAGACAAATATTTGGGTTTTTCCCTCCCCTGTGAGAGAGTTACGAAAAAAGGTTTTTAGTGACATTCTCATCAAAGTGGATAACAGGATTGCTTCCTAGATAGCAAAACTTTTAAATAAAGCAGGCATAATTTGCCTTGCCAAGTATGTTATCACCTATTTTCGGTATACTCGACGAAAAACATGTGGTTTCTGCAATCAATTTGTATGTAACTTAATAGAAAGGTGAGGAACTTTGTTTGGAATGGTGATCCTAATCACTGAGGTTGACATCTAGTTCATTTGGACACTCTTATCACTCCTAAGAGATTTCAAGGTCTTGGAATTGGGGAAGCTCATATATCAAATAATGCCTTATTAGGTAAATTAGTCTAGTCTATGTTTCAGGATGAGAACAAGTTGTGGGTTCAAGTTTTTAAGTCCAAGTACCTCTTGGACACTTCCATTTTAAGTGCTAAGTGTAGAGTTGAGGCATTCTATATGTGGAAAGGAATTATATATCAAGGATAAAGAGGCTCTGAAGATTGGCTTTTCCTTTCTACTTGGCTAGGGAGAAACTTCAATCTGGTTCCAAGATTTCCAAGATTTGTGAAGTCATGTCCTTTGTCCACATTTCCAATACACCTCTCACTTTGAAGAATTTGATCTCAGAAAACAAGTTGTACCTGAGTTTATTGTAAACCTGGATTACCCTATAAAATGAGGCTTTGTTCCATTTCTTAACTCCCTAAACTAATCTTAATTGCCATGACCACTGAATATGGAAGAAAGGTGGTAATGGTGATTATTCTGCTCTGTTGGGTAATAATTGGCTTTTGAGGAACAGGCTAGACTTGCGACAGAGACCCTTTTAGTATTCTTGGGTTTGGAAACTCAACTATCCAGAGAAGGTTCATTTGCTCATTTGGCTAATCCTTAAGGGAGGTCTCCCTACCAACGACAAATGATTCCACTATAATTTATGCTCTTCTCCTGCATGCACCCGTTGTTCTTCTTTGAAGGAACATCCCCTTCATTGCCTTAGGGACTGCCTCACTCCCTAGAGATATGGATGAACCTAGGATTTGGAGAAGTGGAGTTCTATCACTCAACTGTTTTGGTGGATTGGCTCAAGCATAATTCACTAAGGAACTATAGTATCTTGTTTGTAGTAACCTTGTGGTGGATTTGGCAATGGCGGAATAACCAATGCTTAGACCTGGAAAATTGAAGCCTTCACTTTGTTTTAAGTTGTATTAATGTCTCTGTTGACGAGTTCTTGTGCTTTCTGGGGCCTCAAGGGCGTTCTGATCATGATGCTTTTAGGATACCTTGTTGGATCCCTCCTTTTTCTCCCGAGATCATTAAGGTCAATATGGATGACATCTTTTTTCCAACCAACATGCGCATGAGCATTGGAGGACTATTTCGGGGATCTGACTATTAGTGGATGGAGGGTTTCTCTATATTTGTTGGCATTGGAGAAGCCTTAACGACTCAGTTTCTAACAATATTACAAGGACTTCAAATTGCTTGGAACTGAGGCCATAAATATTTAATCATTGAACTAGACTCATTGGAGGTAATTCATTGCTTGAACAGTAGCATTGCTAACACCAATATCCTTTACCTAGACATTTCGAGGATCTGATTATTTTGGGGATCTGACTATTAATGGGTGGAGGTTGTCTTTGGATTTGTTGGCATTGGATAGGCCTTAACGACTGAGTTTCTAGCAGTATTATAGGAACTTCAAATTGCTTGGACAGAAGCCATAAATATTTAATCGTTGAACTAAACTCCTTAAAGGTAATTCAATGCTTGAACAATGGCATTGTTGACACCAATGTCCCTTACCTAGATGTGCTCACTAGTATTCAGGACCTTGTGCGGTGTAACTAGAAAGTTAAGCCCCGCCACATCCTATGGAAAGCTAATAAACAGACAAATGCTTTAGTTAAGACTGGGTTGGGCAAGGAAATTCCATTAGTCTTGCTATAGGAGCCCCTCCGATGGTTGCCTCCTTGATTCTGTTAAATGAGCTTGGCTAACTTAGTTGTTCTGGATTTACCTTAGTTACTATTTTCGTCTTGCTTGTTGTTCTGAACAGATGAACACATTAGACTAGAATCTTAATTGATCTCCCTAAATTTTTGACTTTTAAACGTGTATGATATTTTAAAATTAAAATAATTATTTTTTATTCAAATGTTTTTTTATAAAATAATTAAATTTCATTATTTTATTATGAGGATAATGGTATTAGTTTTAGATAAATTTAGGATTTAATCGGTTCAAATTTGTTTGATTTGGCAAACTTTTGCATTACAAATAAAAAACAACGATTATGAAGTATGAACGAAGGTGTCAATTCAGGATATAATTATTATAAATGGCGATGCGAGGCTTAGCGTTTGACCCTTCAAAATGGGCCCCCAACCTATTACACATTTTTGTTAGGAATGAAAAATTGGTATCGACCCAACAAAAAGAAAATTATAGTGTTAAACTGAATTCATGGGTATGTTTCGAATTTGGTTTCCATATATATAAATTTTAAAAAAAAATCTTTATCTTTTCCCTACAAAATTTAAAACTATTTATTTTAGTTTCTATAAAATGAACAGATTTTGATTTGGCCCTTAAAATTGATTTTAAGATAGGTAATACTAACATCTCTTTCTTTAAATTAATAATTAAGTTAGCTAATTTGTAGAGAACAGTGATAACAAAACTAGTTGTAAAGTGAATTTACTTATTTTATATAAAAATTGTTTGAATGAGAGTGTTATAAAAGAAAAGGGAAAGCATGTGATACATCTTTGATGAAAATGTGAAAAAAAAAGTTGCATTTGTTCTTAACATTTTCAGTTTGTATTTTTACTAAATATATTTTATTACAATTTTAAAAAATGTTTTCTGAAAACATTTTAAAAAATTAATTAAAATAAAAAAATATTTTCTTTGTTTCAGAAATTAAAATGATGTAAAAATTTAATAATTCTCATGCTGAATGGGTAATGAACCTTTTCTGTTGTATTAAATAACTGTCATTTTTTTTTTAAATGTGGTTCTAAGGCTCTAGATTGAGTTCTGATGAAGTCACATATTATGTTTTTAATAAATGATCATTAATAGAATTTTTACATATAAAAAATGTAAAAAGTTAATAACAATGTTGGAACTATATATAACAAAAATTATATATTATAATATTTTTACTATAATTCAATAAACTTAACAATTTTATTTTTTAAAAATAAAAATGTGAAGTTAAAACAAACATATTTTTAATATTAAAACTTTAAAAATAAAAACTAATTTTGAAAAAAAGATAAACAATAATATAGAAAACATTTTTTTTTTAAAAACAAAGTTGTAAAGTGAATTTAATTATTTTATATAAAAGTTATTTGAATGAGAGTGTTACGAAAGAAAAGTAAAAACACGTCATACATATTTGTTTGAAAATGTAAAAAAAATAAAATTATATATCCACTTTCACAATTCATCGTGCACACTAACTTAACTTTGTGAAAAAATTCTATTAAACTCATAACTCTTTCTCCTTTCTTTTTCACATGTGAACTTTTATTATAAAATCAACGTTATGACATGTTGTTTCTCTCATTATATTTTTCTTTATTTCCATGTATGTATGTTATCTAGTTTTACATAGAATAAATTATTGATATCTTTTATGAAATTTATCTTAATTACATTTATTATTTTTATATTAATATTTAGTTCCAAGTGAGTTTGATGTAATATTATTTTTTGTTAAAAAAAAACAGTGTAATAAAAGTAAAACCGTACCTCTATAAACTTGGTGTAATATATAAAAGTAATTTTTTTTTAAAAAGTTCTGTAGGTTTAAAAAAATGAAGAATTGTTAGGTGTAATATAAGCAAAATCTATCTATAACATAATTTGCTCTTTTGAATATTTTCATAGAAAAGGAAGGCTAAGTCCAGGTCTTGCCTTCTATTGGATTTGTTGTATATATATATATATATTTCAATTTGATGGTTTAAAGTTTGAGTTTAATTGACATAGACGGTTTATTATAGCTCTTCATCTATGATAGATTTGTTAATTTTACTCATTACTATTTTAAAAGTCACATAAATAAAAAGTCATAATTTAATCTCAGTATAAAAATAATTTACAGTCTATACCAATTAAACTGTTAAAGTTTTAATAACACATAAAGTTTGTTTTCTATTGCACAAACTCCACTCAATTAATCTTTATTTGGAATATATGCATTAAGTAGTCTAATAATTGGTGTTATTCATATTTCAACATGGATATTACTCGTTGAATTAATTTAATTTAATCTATTTAGTATAAAGTCTTAACTCTATCATTGTTTTTTTGTTTGAAATATAACTTGTTTTTAAACAGCTCCATGATTACACTTTCTTAAACGTTTTTGTCTAGCTATGTTTTTTAATTAGTGATGATGGCACTCTATGACGCACCCGGATGTTTATTAGAAATATAAAAACTAATACATAACTCAAGCCAAGGGCACAAGATTAGGAGAAAAAGAATATGGTCGAAAGCAAAAGTGAAAGACTCTTGTACAAAAATCACTTGAAGCTCAAGGAAGGAATTTATATTTAATTATACTATGCATGAGTTAACTTTATAAACAAATCCCTTCGCCTTTTTCGATCTTCCCCAATAACCAACATTCATACTCCGACTATCTATCTTGTTTAAGTTGTAATTATGCGTACAAAACGTGTACTCTACGACAGCTTAAAAATATTAATACTTCTACTTTACAAATAAATAAGTGTCACGCGGCAAAAGTACATAGTAATGTGCCAACAATCGGATCCACATCAAAAACAAAATTCCAACAAACACTTTTAATTTTATATATTCTCCTCCTCCAACCAGGTTGTCCATCCGTAACTTTTAAGCACATTTTTCCCCCCCAAATGATATGTATATAATATTGCTGATTTCGCTATATTGAACTATGCAACAAAAGGCTATATAGTCATCACTGTTAATTAATTCATAGATGCTTAGATTAAAAATTGAGTTAATTAGAAGGTAGTTATTGGTTAAATAATTTAATCAAGGGTATGCATATATAGAGTGGGCCTTATGAGAAACAGTCTTGACATTTACAGATTTGGCAACAACCACTTCTAAAGTTGTTGATTGATTCCTTAGAGATCTCATTTCTTAATTACAATTTTCCTCTTTGATACTCTTGCAAAAATAAGTGGTCGCAAAACATTTTATGTTTGGATGAGTTTTGTGATAATTATGAATATAAAAGCAGTCTTTACTTTTTTTTACAAAAGAAAAAAAGAAGATAAAGGGGATAAAAAGAAGAATAGAAGTTTAAAGCAAGTAGCTTTTTTGGCGTCTATAAGTTATTCGAAGTTACTTTGAGATAGTGCACTAAAAAATGCATGAACGGGAATACTTTAAAGTTGTAATACTATATGGTAGTCAGGGGAAAATGTTATCTCTTTCATAGTTTCATTCGAGTTTAAAAAATACGATTCATTTTTTTTCATAAACAAAAAATTTGTTTAAAATTCAAAAGAAAAAACATAAGAAATTCCTTTGGCAGTGTTACTCAAAACAAAATAAAGCATAATTGATACATCATTTCAAACAAAAGTCTGAATTTATAATCCACTCAGCATAGAAATAAAATGTAAATTTGGATGCATGCTACCACTCTTAAGAGTATAGTTAGATGTTTTGCATAATTTGCTGAATATCAACCATATTACGAGTCTTTCATAATTATTAGATCTTTGTGAAGGACACAAAAAATCAAGTTTTATTTTGTTCCTGAATATCCACAATAAGACTTATAAAATGATAACAACTATTCCTAGCCTCGTTAGACAAATAGATAAAAATGAAGAGATTGTTGCATAATTACTCCAAAATCTAATGTGTCATAAGATAGGTAAAAAAAACTAAAAAAGATGAACACTTATTTCAACGTGGTCAACACACTATTCCCATAACTCACTATGTTAGATTATTTTACAAAAAATTAAATTGTGCGGTAACCTTTCAATGTTAATATTGATATATTTTTTTATCCCAGTGAATATCAATGCACCTATTTGAACAAGCCTAATCGAGTGTGTATATACCTTAGCTTTAATTTGTGTATATTGTTATATTATATATCAATAATAATTAAGCACATGATAATTTAAATGTAATAGAAATAAATTACCCATATAAAAAGAAAGCCATATTCACTGAACCATAAAGATTAATGTTTGCCATTTAGTTTTACATCTACAAATAATCCTAAATCAAAAAGAAAATTATTGCAAGGACTAACATTCAGATGTAATAATAGCAATTCTAATCCAACACTCACATCAACAAAAACATTTCTCAATTTCACCCACATTTTATGACCTTAACGGCCTAAAACAGACGTCACTCAAGTTCCACATGGTGTGGAGGTATATTTACCATTTAAGTTTTTTCCTAAAAACTAAAAATTTGACTCAAAAGGTCTTCCAAATTAGCTCAGAAAGACTATGCATACCATCACCGTGCCAAACATGCAACCACAAAATAATAAAGAAACAACAACGCCTATGGTTTCTACCGAAACTAACGACTACATATTCTTATTTTTTTAATGGGGATTGAGGTTTAATAGTTTCTTTGGCTTATAATTGGAGTTGAGTTTAACATTAAAACACGCTTTTAAAAAAAATTAACTTTAAATCAAATACATTCTAAATCGTTTGGTAAATAATTGATTTTCATTTCACAAAACAATTTGGCAATTATATTTAATAGGATTTTATTTTTAATTATATGCATTTTTTTATATTTATAAGACTTAAATTCAAGATTTTACTTAAAAAATTTAACGTTAATTTCACTTGAATAAACTAGGAGTATGTTGATAACGACTACACATTCTTATAGATACCAGTAATAACTCGCTTGCACCTTTGGATGGATCGTACAAGTAACATGTGCGACGATTAATTATCCGAATCATCATTATTTTTTATACTATTAATGTTGACTCATCAAAGTGAAATGCAATATACCTGACCTAAGATGCCTAACTTCTTTTTTAACTCAAATAAATACAAGTTAAGAAGAAAAGAAAGAATGTTCTTTATTTCATTCACTACTATTACTACTAATAATAATTAATTATGAATGTTATTAACAAGTTTAATTCTTACTGGTAATACACCACGTGGTCTGGAAAGGATACTCTTCCTTTTTTAAAACCAAAGAGGAACCACAGATGTTAAAGCACACATTTAAGAATGTATTTTTGGTAAAAGTATAAAGTGTTTTTTACATTATTGTACGAATTGAAACTATATTTTTTTGGAAAACAAAAATTAAAGAAGAGAGAATAGTGTCTTGGTTCAAAGTAGAATTGCTTCCTGACTCAAAGAAGATAAACGGTACGAAACTAATTTTTGTTTGATCATTTTTTATATACACGTAAAAAAATAAATTTAACTGAAATATATTTATGAATATTTTATATTACAATTTATTTATAAATTATACTATTATAAATATATGTAATACTGAAGTCTCTATTTTAACAGACATTTTAAAGTAACTTATTTTGGTTGTGATTTTTAAATATTTGATAACAAAATTTTGGCTTGATAATATATGGAAATAAAATTTTAGTAACAATTTATTGAATTGAATATTTTTTCGAACAAATATATCATTAATTATTCTTTGTTATTACTGAAATAATTAAATGCATATGAGTTTTTATTGAATAAAGATTGAGTGAGAATGAATTATTTTTGTACAGCATGAAAAGCAAAAATGAAGGTACGCAACTTTATAGTGAGATCTTACTTGAACGTTAACTAATAGTGTTTGACTGGTTTGGCAGACAGGGAATTTTGAATGGAAAATGTTAGTTTAAGTTCGGCAATTGAAATGAAAGTTGAATAAAGAAAGAAACTGTCTCAACCAACAATTACCCTTTCTCTCTCTTTATACATAAACACTGCCTTCATAACTGTTCCTTCTTAAACCAATCTCTCTTTTTTTGTTTTGTTAGTGTCAATAAATATACTGATGGAAGCTTCTCCACCGGAGACGGAGCCCACCGCGGTGGCCGTACGGCGGGCGTTGGAGCTGCTGCAGCTGAACGACCCGGTTTTGAGGGTCCAAGCGGCGAAGGACATCCGCCGCCTCACCAAGACCTCCCACCGCTGCCGCCGCCAGCTCCGCCAAGCGGTGGCGCCACTCGTCTCCATGCTCCGAGTCGACTCGCCCGAGTTCCACGAACCCGCGCTTCTCGCTCTGCTTAACCTCGCCGTACAAGACGAAAAGTACGTACCTCTTTTTTCTTCATCCCTTTTCTTTGTCAAATTGTGATTTTGGAACCAAAAATAAAATATATAAATATTCAAGGGTGGAATACTAGTACAGTAACAGTGATTGTTATTTAATTTAGTATGTTGGGGATCGGAGTCCCGCGATATTCTGTGTTGCTGCCAATAATTTTGGGGTTTCCGTTTCTCTATTATTTTATTTTATTTGTAATTATTTTCCTCAATTTATGTGTATATGTGGATGGTGTGAAACATATATATGGGATCCATGGGAGTCGTCAAGTTGACAATACAATATAATTAGGTACGCCATCAACAATTTCGATTTGGTAAACATACAAATTCGTTGTACAATAATGACCAGTTTTTTATTCTTAGATATTCAGAGGACATTATGAAATTTTACAAAAACCAGTTTGTTCGTAAGTCTTTTTAATAATTTTTGGGTTTAACTTATTAAAGTAAATTACATTTAGTTTATTTCAATCATTTTTATTTCTAGATATTTAGAGGAGATTATGAAATTTTACTAAATAAATAACACATCTTTAAGTTGTTTCGATACATTCTTTGATCTTTTCTTATTTTTCTATTTACATCCCATTTATTGGTGAGGAAAATACAAGAATTTTTAAGTTTCTTTTTAATCTTAGCTATAGCAAGATATTTGTTAGAATTTAGAGATGAAAGATGGGCTTGATTGAAAATTTCACGGTTGGTGCTCCCATTTCTGCCGGGAAAAAACAATTTTTAATGGCTTAGAATTAGAATGCAAAAGTACTTGGTTGGTTGAATTGATGAAAAATTGTGAGCAAAAGAAAAATTAATTGAGGCGATGATTGAGTATTTCCTTGTCAATTTTAATGTTTTTCACTTTTTTTATACGGTTACTGTGTGACAGATTGATCGGATGTCAATTTATCATTGTTTCGTATTAGATTCAATGCGTGCATATAATTGGATGCTTTAACCGTAGAATCTTATCTAACTGGAGGGTGGTTTTTGTTTGGTACATATGGTGCACTTTACCTTTTTAACGTTTTAGGCTCTGTCTTCTTTAAACAAAGTTTACCTTATATAATTTGTTGGCCAAATACTATTAGCTACACAGAAGGTGGAGTCTGCAAAAAGTCGCACTGGTTATAAATCAGTATGTATTTGTCAACGGGAAATAGTAAACACACTTCAAACAAATAAGACATAATTTAGACGTGGTTTATTATTTTTATTTTTAAAATATATATCACAAAGAAAATAATGAAAATAAATTTATTCTGTACAATTATATATTAAATAATAAATTAATTTTTATTTTTTTTTATAAATAGAATCATATAAACTAAAAATATAACGGTAGCCAACCATCAACCCAAACACTTCAAACCTATAAATGAGAGAATTCTGGTTATTGTTTCCTTATTTAACTTTCCTTTTACGCTTGATTATATTTTATAAGTAAATTGTGTCCTCTTGTTTTAAATTCTAATGTTTATTGTTGGAGATGATTCATGTACCTTCATTCAATACGGTATTCAATCACCGAATGGTTTTTTCAACTTTCGTACTCTTCTCATTAAGGCCATGCTTCATGCTTGTGGTTGTTGATGGAATGGAAAATGGATACATAAAGATAAAATAAAATGTTTTTATTTTACTGATTGTTGCTAGTGAAATCACTATCATTTCACTTTCAGGCTGTAGGAGTGGCCAACATTTTATGGCTGAGTGTAAATCATTTTGGTTCCACCCGTCTTTGTTTTTTCTAACATTTTTGTTATATAATTAAATTTTAATGTATTTTTATAATGTAAAAATTTCAGGGCTCTATTTTCCATGTAGTAAAAAAAGCATCACAAAAGAATTCTTGTTTAAGTTGTGTTGATTTCTAATTACTTATTTATTTATTTATATATATATATATATATTATATATATATATATATATATTATATATATACACACACACAAATTGCTTTTGGAAAAGAGAAGACCATACTTTTATCTGTGGTCTATATCCAAATGGCCCTTCTCTCTCTTTTTTGAGTGCTGGGTGCGTACTGTTTTTGAGGTTTATATTTTATCTAATAACTGATAGATTGTCGGATCCAGAAATGAGCTATAATAATCATAGAAAATATCTGTTAGCAAAGAATAAACGTGTAATATACTGTAGCCATCGTCAAAAGGGTCCAAATCTGGGGATCTAATGTTAATCTGGCATAAATATGTGGTCTTGGGTATTGTTTCCCCTTTGTAGCTTGGCATTAGTCTTTCATCTAAAGCCAGTTTGAGTATGTTCCAGCTTAGGATTAATAGTGCCGTTTATTATAGAATTTTAATGAAAAAAATTAAATCAAGATTATAATGCTTTTCCCGCTCTTTCTAGGCTTCTAGAAGTTAAACATGTATTTTGTGTCCTGTTCTCTTTATAACAAGTACCAGTCACTTGCTTTCCTTTATCAAATTGTTCATATTAAATGATGTTTAACTTTCTGCTATGTAATTTTTCTATGCATTAGACGTAATCCATTCCTATTCTTATCAAGCAGGAATAAAATTAACATCGTGGAAGCTGGCGCATTAGAACCGATAGTTAGTTTCCTCATGTCACAAAACCCAAATCTACAGGAGTATGCAACTGCATCTTTGCTCACTCTATCTGCGTCTCCAACCAACAAAGCAATCATTAGTGCTTGTGGCACCATTCCTCTTCTTGTGAATATTCTTAGGGATGGTAACCCTCAAGCTAAAGTTGATGCTGTAATGGCACTGTCTAATTTATCAACACACCCTGATAACCTCAGCATCATTCTTGAAACAAATGCAATGCCTTTTATAGTTGATCTTCTCAAAACTTGTAGAAAATCCTCAAAAATAGCTGAAAAATGTTCTGCTTTGATAGAAGCCATGATGGGTTATGAGGAGGGCAGAACTGCCTTAACATCTGAAGATGGTGGGGTTCTTGCTGTTGTAGAAGTTCTTGAAAATGGTACTCCCCAAAGTAGGGAACATGCTGTTGGGGCACTACTGACAATGTGCCAAAGTGATAGATGTAAATATAGGGAACCAATTCTTAGAGAAGGTGTTATTCCTGGACTTCTTGAGCTTACAGTTCAAGGAACCCCAAAGTCTCAGCCAAAAGCACGTACGCTTTTGCAGTTACTAAGAGAATCTCCATATTCAAGACCTGAAGTTGAACCTGACACTCTTGAGAACATAGTGTGTGACATCATATCACAGATTGATGGGGATGATCAGTCTGATAAAGCAAAGAAGATGCTGGCTGAGATGGTCCAAGTCAGCATGGAGCAGAGTTTGAGACATTTACAGCAAAGGGCTCTTGTATGTACCCCTACTGATATGCCTCTTGCAAGTTGTGCTTCTGAAGTTTCTTCAAAATATTAGCAGGGCCTGTTCTACTTTGTATCATTCCACCCTTTTTCTCTTCACTCATTTTATTTCCAGTTGGAACAAGCGAGATAAATTCTCTGTAATATATATATATATATATAAAGAGAAAGAAAACTGAGCAGGAAAGTATCGGTAAAGAATGCCAGTCCAGGCCATTTTATTTATGGAGGTATCGTGTGACTGGTAATTGTCAATTAAAATAAAGTTGTATGATTGTAAGAGGTTGGTTTTCTAGTTGATTTGTAATGTTGTATAAAATAATTAACTGAAGTAGTTAAGGATCTTATCAAATCTTCTTCATCGTCTTTGCAATTGCGTTGTAAGTACATGATACATCTTGAATTCTTGATGGGACTTTTCATCTTATTAAGTTTGGTATTTTAGACATCAGAGCAGGAGTTTCCTATTTTGGTGACAAATAATGAAGTACTTCCTCTTTTGTGTAGCAGATTTGATGTTGATGGAGTGAGGTTCGGGTGTTGGAATATTCAATCGAATCATTTATAATTTTTAAACCTTTTGATATAGTCTTTATTATCATTTATTGGCTATCTAATATATGTTTAAACATGTCACATCATTTACCATTTTAGTTTTTTATTCACTTTTGTTATGTGTAATTTTAGTCTCTTAATAATTTGTATTGTATATTTGGTCATCACATTTAGCAATTCTTTTTGCTAATATATTGATATGATAATCCAACACATTTGTTAATGTGATACTATCCATGTGGTGTCAAATATGATATCTTAATACTGCATTAATACACTATTGATATCATGTTAGCTAATCCTTTAGATTTCTCTATCAACTATCATGTAAGTGGCCTATAAAAAAAACTATCATGTAAGTGTGTCAATGGCCTGGTCAATCATTTTTAACAAGTTGCATAAGTCATTTTTGTTAAAAAATTATATATTAATTGTGACTAAAAATTGTTAAATTTAAAAAATATGAATCACCAATTTTGTAATAAAAAATGTTGGAGGCCACACAATTGCACATTCATAAAATTATAGAACTAAGTGAATTTAATCCATGTTTTTGTATAGGTATGAAAAATAATAGGAATATTTTTTAATATATAATTTTATATACATTTTTTACTAGTTAAAAAATCATTAAAAAATGCAATTTTCTATAGTTTCAGGTCTCTTGTTTAACATAATTTTCTAATAATTTTTTAATTTCTAATCAATTATAATCAATAAAAAGGAATTGTTCCTAATGCTTCTTGTCTAGCTACGTATTACTATGAGATCAATACCAAACAACGATACAAATCACTTATAAGAATTTAAATATATGAAAATTAAATTAATATTTTTTAATATATATACGAGTTAAAAAATCTTAAATTGTTATCTAATAATAAATGACAAATCATTAATTATAGTGTAAAAATATTTTAGTTTGTTTATCACTTCTTCTACTCCAATCTTTAAATATAGTATTAGTGTCCGAAGGATTAACATTAACGTTAATATTAATATATATATATATATATATATATATATATATATATATATATAATAAAAAAGAGACAACAACTTAGATAAAAAAAAATTACAGTGACAAGTAAAAAATATAATAATAATGGTAGGATTTCAATGAGTGATTCAGATTAAATGGTTAATTATAAAGTTTATGTGATCATTTGACACAAATATCTCTCCTAAAAACATTGATTTAGTTTTTTTAGTCACAAATCATTCAGGTCATAAACATCCTAAGAAATAAAATATTGTCACCCTTTTATGGAAATACAAAGAGAATAAAATAATTATAATTTAAAATTCTAAAGTGAGAAATGTAAAATTTAGGAGTGTTAATTGAGTTAAGTGACCCGAAGACTCAATCCAACTCTACCAAATTATGTTGAGTTTTTCCTGTGATTGGTGAAATCTAATTCAACCCAATCCACTAAGGATTAGGTGACAACTTCACTAAATTGAATCCGAGATTCAAATCATAATATTAAATTATTATTATTATTTAAAATTATATATTTTATTATTATATGTTTCTTTTGATATTATATTTGTGTTAGTTTGAATAAATTGTGTAGTTTGTATTTATTTATATGACTTGACCAGCTTTGACAAATTATGTTTACTTTTATTTTGAACAAATGTTTTTTCAGTTATTATTGTTTAAAAATTTAGTTATATGTTAATTTTAATTTGTTTTATTTTTAATATATAATTTGTAACTATAATTTATTGTTTATTTTTATTTTATAAAAATTATATAATCTATTTTTTTAAAAAAATCCTAAAAAAGCTAACAAAATAATATTATAAAGTTTATTGTTTAAAAAAAAAGAATTTTTAAAAGATACTTTTTAAAATCATGACTCAATTAACTCAATTCAATCCATATAAGGACAGATTAAGTTGAATTTAATGGAAAAAAAAACAAAAGTCTAATGAACCCAATTCAATGTTTTATGATTCAGTTGAATCTTGAGTTTACATAAACATGATCCAACCCAATCCATATTCATCTCTAATCTAATTATTTTTTAATAATTTCTATTGAGCAAGAAAATATCACATTCTAATATTCATATTTGCAATAATAACTTTATATCATTTGAAACAAAAACTGTTAAATTTTTTTCTAAAAATAAATTTGGCTCATTACAAAATATTAGTTATTGAAGAGGGAATTAATTCAGAGTTGTTAAACATTGAATGACTTTGTGTATGCAGTATGATAAACATATCTAAAGGCAAAATTCTTGAGTAAACAAAAGTTGAGAATATTTTATTTATGGTAGTAGTATTAAATAGCAAGATTTGGGTGTCACTCAATTTAGATTTAAACTTTAAAGTGATCATTACAAATTTACAATACCAACTGTTAATTGGTCAAATCACGCAATTTATGTAAATAAATTAAACACTAAACTCGTGTTTTTTTTTGTTACTTACACTAAACTCGTGTTTGATACTGTATAGTGTAAATAAATTCTACTTTTTGTGTGTGGAATGATAGTATTGAGAAGTTTAAATTTATAACTTTATTTATGAAAAAACCTATTCAAACATTTCATCAATATTCGGTTTCAGCGCGCCCCCCCCCCCCCCCCCCCCAGAGATGTATAATTCAAGAGAAAATCAACATATTGTTTAATTTGGTTTGAAAAAATACTTTTATTTTATTTTTTAGTTTTTTCTATAAAAAGTAGTTAAATTAATTTTCATTGTTTTTAATATTTATTATGAAAATATTTAAAAAATAAAAATAAAAATGTCAAAACAATCGATCCTTTTTTTTCTCTTTTTTTATTTTTTAATTTTTCCATCTCCAAACTTGAGTAGTAATAGACGATGAATTGATAACTCATGGTAGCAATTTGCTAATGCAGTCATAGCTAGAGCTTATAAATAGACATTTGAATTCAGATTTGCTAGCTAATGGCAAAATCTTAGTGATTAAGTCTGAACTTATTTAAATTTGTAGGTTTTTTGGCTTCATTTGTAAAATTCGCAAGTTTAGTAAATTAATTCATGGGTCTCCACAAAATTAATTTTTAATAAAAAAAAATTATTTATAAAAATTAGGATATAATAAGTAAAAGGAAAAAAAAAGTCTAATACTTTTGAATGACATTTAAAAATTGAAAATTTGAAATTTTATATTTGAGTACTTTTATATTTTATGTATCTGATTTTAAATTTAAACAATTTCATTTTATATTTTAGAATTAAGAATTAAGATTATATTTATAATGATATTTAATATTTAACTATTAAATAATATATATTTTTACTTTGTTTCATTATTACCTGAAGAATTCATTTAAGATCCTTAATTAGCATCGGAGATGTTGTAATTATCGATACGATGTTTATGAGCTGAAAACGAATAATCTCAATTATTATTATTATTGTTATACGAAATTTGGATATTTAATTGTTAAAAGTTAATCCTACTGTGTTGTTCTTTTTTGGTTCACACGATGGTGTTTCTGTTCAGTTCAAGGAATTAATAGATTGTTTTTTAGTAACAAACTATTGTTATGAATTAATAATCACAGAAATAATAGTTAGATTCTGTTAAAAAACTTGAACACATACTCTTAAGATGATTTGTTTGATATCCAAATGATATCGTTCATCTAATAAAGGATAGTTTGCTTTAATATAAACTTAAAAATAAGAATGAACTTAAATTAATTTTAATGAAAAATTTACTTTTATTAAAAGCTGCAAAAAAAGTTGATTCTATAATCCGAAGTTTTGGCCCCATATTAATTTAGAATTATCATATTAACTGTGTATCCGAAACAAATTTCCTAGTGATTATTATCTTCAGAAGGGAATATATCTAAAATCCATTCTCAGTTATGCATGCTATCATACGTTACGAATTTGAACAGATTTTATTGGTTATTTAAAAGTTAAATAAACAAAAAAAAATTGATACTGGATAGCTACTAAAACATCACAGAAGGCCTTTTATATATAACTTGTTGCAGTTACTTTTGGTAACAAACAAATATTTCTAAATCTCCAATTGATCGAGATAGTAGTGTTTATCTCATAAACTGCATGCCATTCTGATACATTAACAGCAATGGCCATCAAAGACATCCAGGAAGATGAAGTGTCAAGTATGGAAGATGGTGTTTACCCTAGCCCTTCCAGAAACTCTGGCATGTTACATCACTGTTGTTCAAACCATGTTGTAACCCTGTTGCAGAAGGTCAATGACTTGATCTTTTTTAACTTACAATAATTAACAATTGCACACTCACAAGTAGACCCAATATTTATAGGAGTGAAAGAATTGATTTTTTTTTTCTTTGGATTTTGACTAGGTTATTGCAGAAGTCATTGGCACATATTTTGTGGTATTTGCTGGTTGTGGCTCTGTGGCAGTGAATAAAATCTATGGTTCAGTCACATTTCCTGGTGTTTGTGTCACATGGGGGCTGATTGTAATGGTCATGATTTACTCTCTTAGTCATATCTCTGGAGCTCACTTTAATCCTGCAGTCACCATCACTTTGGCTATATTTCGCCGCTTCTCATTAAAACAGGTACCTTTCTTTTGTTAATCATTTTGGATTTTTCAAAACACCCTACTTATACACAATTCTTTCTGTCTTTTAGCTATGCTTTTTAATTATAATTAGAGTTTTATAGGTTAATGTTGAAAATTACTCAAATAATTGTAACGAAATTTACAACTTGCCTTAGTCTAAGGTATCATTCTATCCTTCCAAATTTACAATATGGTTAATCATGGTTTAGATTTCACAAACAAAAGTGACTATATTTAGTGTATCACCGTATTCTGAATAAATTTGAAGAAAACAAACATTGATAGATCTTGATGTAATGCTTTGAATGTTTAGAATAATACCTGAACAGTAATTGATAAGGATGAATTTTGTGCATGTAGATGCCACTTTACATTTTTGGTCAGTTGCTGGGGTCGATACTTGCTAGTGGCACATTAGCACTAATGTTCGATGTGACGCCTAAAGCTTACTTTGGAACGGTACCAGTTGGATCCAATGTCCAGTCTTTAATTGCTGAAATCATCATCACCTTTCTCTTGATGTTTGTTATATCTGCCGTTGCTACAGATGACAGAGCGGTTTGCATTCCTTCATATTATTTATAATAATATGTGGCATCAACAAATGGTTTTCATTTTCTGTATTGATTATTTCTGAATCTAACATTCCAATATCAATCATTTTATGCATGGCTTGATAAATTCGCAGGTGGGTGACTTTGCAGGAGTTGCAGTTGGAATGACTATAATGTTGAATGTTTTCGTTGCTGGGTAATTAGTTACGAAATTATTTAACTTATTCCAAGTAAAAATGTAGTTAAACAACCTTATGATAGATTATTTATACTAACTCATCTCTATTTTTATTTGGAGTAGTTATAGATAACCCCGGACTTGTGTAAATATTGATTTTAGGTATGACTAATAAAGGATAAAACTTACAGGTTTTAAGTGTTTGGTTGTTGTCTCTAACAAGAGCTTGAAATTTAACTTCATGATTCACATAGTAGAAGTGCTTGTAAGAAAATTAACATAATGAAAGTTTGCATTCATTTTATAGTAAAGTTGTTGCATATCTGGAAGTTAAACACCTTGATTGGTGAAGATCTCCCTATAACCCCTGAGAAGCACAAAAAAGGTGAAACTCTAATGTTATATAAGAACAACTTGTAAAATAGTTAAGTAACTGAACTTAAGTTTTTCCCGTTAAGAATAGTCAAGAGTCTGATATATGAAAATCGAAAATGGTTTTGGGTGCAGGCCTGTATCAGGAGCTTCCATGAACCCTGCAAGAAGTATTGGTCCGGCACTTATCAAACATGTTTACAAAGGGTTATGGGTATACGTAGTTGGACCAATTATTGGAGCCATAGCTGGAGCACTTGCGTATGACTTCCTTAGATCCACAGAACTTGAGAATAGATCATCACTTGAAGAGCAGTGAATAGGACAACATAACATTGTTGGGAGGGAGTCCATACACGGGAATCTATCTTCTCACGTTGAAATGTCACAATTTTTGTCATATAAACTTCTATGGGGTGCGTTGATGTTGACTCTTAAGATTGGATGTGGGTTCGCAGAGAATTAGAACTTTAGATTGTAGCTCACGGAAGATTTTTTCAATTTATGTTTTAAACTTTCTACATATACTCAATTTATATTTTAGTTCCTCTTTCTCTATATATAATTTTGGTTTTGATCCAACTAGTATACTCATTTTCTATATTAGTTTCTTTAATTATATTTTGTTGCTACCGGCATGCTTAGTATGCAATTTGAAACGTCACATGCCAACTGTAATGGGAGGATCAAAACAGTAAAATAAAATATTATTTACAAAAAACAAAGCGTCCAAAACCTTTATAATTATATGTACTGGAAAAGAAAATACCAGCCAAAGCTTGGGTAATAAAAGAAACAATGAAATTATTAGTTTTTGAGTTTCACCATTTCGTGTATACAAATAAAAAAGAGCTTCTCAATTTTCCTTATTCTTTGATTTTCCACGCAGTAGGATAATATTTTGATTGTAAAGTGGTGAGAGACTGAGAGCTTTTATCATATGTAGTATGCAATAACAATACCAGTATAAAAAATATTTAATTTTTATACATTCAGTATCAAAATGTTCTCCCTTACCTTACCATCAAATGATCGGATTGTTATATAGCAGAGGTCGAATTCACCAAAATATATATATAGCAGAGGTCGATTATTTTTGGTACATTTTGGTGAGATACCTCTGAAAACAGTACAGAATAACTGACTTTTATGTGTAGCCATGATGTTGGACCACATATATACATGGATAGAAATATGGACTAATAATTTTCTAGTATTGGCAATGAGTTGAAAATAATTTTGAGATATTAACTGCATATTTACAGGGCCTAATGTTAAAACTTAAAAGTTCAGAGGAAAACTGAAATTGTTTTCGCAGTCAACAAACTTGGCAATTCTTGCATGGACAATTAAGCATGTTGAGTCTCATTGCAAAGCAGTTAGGATTAGGAGAGTGCTTGGCAACCAATGATCATGGTCTCCATCTCAAGAAATTTTCCTCACTGGGTAATGTGATTTAAGTTATGCTCTTCTAATTACTTTATTATAACGATAGTAAAATTTATCAACCCTTGAAAAGAGTTTATGCTTCTCAAAATGTGATGAAAAACTAACTTAATACAGCGACTACTTTTACCATCATGTGATGGCCTTATTTGAACTAAATCACAAGACTGAAAAGAAAGGAGCATAACATAAGATTTATTTATTTTTACATCACTTGTTAATATTGAATTGTTCAATGGCATATAGGAATCAGTTCACACCAACAATATTACCAGGAAAGACAAAAAGCAAAAAAATAAAATAAAAAATGAAGATGAATAAATAGAGTTTGAACAAATCAAACAATGAAGCTGTTGTTTGGTGATGGTTAAACTTAGCTTCATGAAGTCATCACCCAAATAACATTGTGACTGATAGTGCTCCCAAAGCAGCCAAAACTAGAAACTCCACAACTCTGTTTTGAGCAGCAGAATAGTAGTATGCATATGCATCCCCCGGTGCATTAGTTACATATATGAACCTTGGCGGTGGCGGTGTTGGTGGTGGTCGTGACGGTGGCGGCGGTGGAGGTCGTGATGGTGGCGGCGGCGGTGGAGGTCGTGGTGATTCATCACAACTAAATGGGGAGGAAATATCTGGAAGTAGTAGTGGTGGTGGCGAGGGAGGAGGGGGAGGAGGAGGTGATAGAAGTGTCTCATCGCAGGGGCTTCCACAAGGGCATGATCCACACTTGATTTCAGTGTACGCTGAATGAGAAACCAGTGGTTGGTCTAATTTGCTAGAAGATATGTTGGCATAAACTGGAGATGAAATTGTAATGAAGAAAAGAAGCAGCACTGTCGTCAGTTTTTGAGGACTCCAACTCTTTGTTGGGGACACCATTGTTTGACGAGGTACTTGGAATTTGATTCCTTCTCAGGCAAGGTATATAAATAAGAGCTTCTATGTGAAGTATGGTGAGATGCTCTTGGCTTGCTTACGTTTATTGCAAGTATAATATGCCAAAACAAAGTTCACCTATTTGGTAAACATGCTCATTTTCAAAAAGTACATGCAGACTTGATCTAATTAGTTCACTTGGGGAGTTTTTGTGTATTTCCTTTTAGTAACTTGTAAGTGGTTGTAACTTATACCCGTGTGAGCACAACATGAACGTCAATCTTGTATGAGTGTATTGAGAACCCTGGGGCTGTCAGAGAGAATGGTTAATTTTATTGGATTTGCAACAATGATCCTATAATTGTGTGATCATGGATGATCTTAAAAAAGGGGACAAAAACTGTATAAATATAATTTCTTGTAAGTATATTCCTACCTTTTGCATGAAGTATATGGTGACAAGACATTAATTACAAGACAAAACTCTCTCCTTCATTTTCTCTACCCCACCATCCTATGTTATTTATCTTCCATGGCTACTGCAAGGTGTTCACACTCTCAAGTGTTTAATTTCTGGACATTGGGCAATCTAATGTAAAGGGAAATTAATGTTTTGTCATATACTTCTCTTTCACCGTTTTAATCGAATTACACTTACTAAGAAGATAACTAAATTTATATATTAGTATCAAATTTGTAATATTTAATTATCTTTGAGAGAAAATATTCATTAATTAAGAAAAAATACTCTTCATAAAAAACAATAAAAATATTTTAATAAAAAATAATTAATATCAAACGTCTTTTTATAAAAAAGAACAAATCTTGAAACTCCTATCCATGAGACAACAGAAATTTATTAGTTATTATACTCATCAATAATCAGTTATCCTTGATATGGAAGAGAAAATAAACACAATTAGATTACAATGCTTAATTGATTCAAAGATAATTCTTACTCAAAATCTGAAGTCGGTTTGTTTTATTTAGTAACTAGTCCAAATCATTCTTTATTAGTTATGTTCCTGGCATTGCATCAGCAAACAATAGAATAAAATGCCTACTTCACTTTACATAAAGTGTAAAGCTGGCATTATTCCTCCCCATACGTGAACAATTATTGGCATCTTCACTTCATGTAGCTTGCACCTAACATATAAGTATCTCATTATCCTGGTTTTTTTCCTTGTAACTATTCTGCGGAAGCAGAATTGCACTAGCCTTGAGCAGATTTAGATAATTTATGTATAGACTTATTGTTGAGTTTCTATTTGATGGTGTAAAATTTAAGTTTTACCTTATTTAAAAGCCAAAGTTTGACGCATTGTAATAAAAGATTGTTTTGGGATAAGAAACTAAGAAAGGAATCAGATGTTCTCGAAGGAGATTGAGAAAGTGTACTTCCAACCTGACACAAGAACCATTGCCTTTTCTCTTGAAAATTCTTGGCCACCTTGTAGTTGTATGTGAAATGTTCTAGCATTTCCATCATATGCATCTAGGGACAAATTTAAATCTAAAATAGAATATGAACAGAAAAGCAGAAGCTTTTAAATATGTTCTTTTATATAATTATCATAACTTTTTTATCAACTCTTTTCTTTTTGTTGCTCTATGTATTAATTCCTTTGTCTGGTCAGTACACGGTGAAAGAAGTTTATTAATTAGCTAGGAGAGTGTTTTAGGGTGCTTCTCCATTATGAAAATCAAAGACTCCATCAAAGGTGGTACTTTTTTTTTGGTAGACAGCTCTTCTCAGAATTCTAATAATTGGTTAGGAAGAACTGTTTTTCCCTTGCTGATGTGATTTGTCCTCTATGTGGTTTAGAACAAAAATCAATAAATCATTTGCTCTTCTCTTGCAGCTACCAGGTTTGGATGCATTATTATCGGTGGTTAATTCTATTTTGCCTGCTGACGACTGTCAAAAACACTTTTTGGAATCTCTTGGGATTTGGTGTTTCAGTAGGTAAGACTTTGACATTCTTAGTATTATCTAGTTGCTAATTTGTGGGGAATCTGTCTCGCTAGTAATGTGATTTTCTTTTAAGGGTGAACCGTTCTTTGGGAAGAAGTTTGACAATTGTCCATGCAAAGGTCTTGGATGTGGGTCAAAGGATTCTGCAAGGTCCTAGCTATATCCTATGTTGAGTGGTTCTCTCAACCGTTATTGTGTTTGAAATGGTTTGGTTCAAAGATAGTTTAGAGTATTCACGTCCTAGATCGTCTTTGTAGGGGACTCTTATCTGTTGGTTGTTACTTTATTCATTGTCTGTGTTGTATTTTTGTGTAAGGGATTCTCATTAGCTCTGTTTTGTAGGGAGTACTCTTTTTTGCTTATTTTTTATGTTGTATGTACTTGATATATTTTCACTGTCATTTCTTGTAACTAGCGGAAGATTTACAATTACTGAATGTAGTTTCTGTTAAAAAAAAAAAATAGAAGGCAATAATGCTATTAACACTTCAAGCTAAATTGTCAATTATATATTTTGTGTTATAATTTCTTAAATTGTATACAAATAAATATAGGCTAATAAATATATTAAAATTTAGAGTTTAATTGGTGTACACTGTCAGTCTAAAGATTTTTACACTGATATTCAATAACAACCATTCATTCATGGTAAATTTGTTGACTTTATTCATTAGTATTTTAAAAGTCACATAAATCAAAAGTCATGATTGAAGGTCAGTGTACAAATCTTTTACCCTGACAGTGTATACCAATTAAACTCTAAAATTTAATATGTAAAGAAAATTTGAATTATAAATTACATAAACATCAATTTAAAACTAATGATATTTATCTTATATTATAAATCAAAGTCCAATATTATAAACGAATAACCCTTTTCTTGAACAAGAATAAGAACTCATGCTGTACTTGTTTTCCAAATCTAAAAACTTTAAAAATGAATTTTTTAAATACAACAAAGAAAATTGTTTTTAAGAAATAAAAATAAAAATGTATTTTTTCAAACCAGACGGGCTTCAGAGAAAAGTTGGCTCGTTGTTAGTGGATCGCATGGCGAATTGAAGTCGATATGGAAGGTGCTTTTCCTTTTTGCACCCAACATTTTACTTTATGAACTCCCCATTAATTAAAAAGAAGTTTTTGTTCTTATCATGTTATAAAGTTTAGGTAATTCCTTTTCTTTAATTTTTTC
Source organism: Psophocarpus tetragonolobus (assembly GCA_037954015.1). Classification (NCBI taxonomy): domain Eukaryota; kingdom Viridiplantae; phylum Streptophyta; class Magnoliopsida; order Fabales; family Fabaceae; genus Psophocarpus; species Psophocarpus tetragonolobus. Next base: position 37,480,726 of record CM075695.1, read on the forward strand.
TAAAATTTAATTAGTATGTACTGAAAGTGTAAAAGAGTTTTACACTTATGATTAATCACACATTTTCACTTATATGATTTTAAATTATTAATTGATAAAGTCTACAAACTCAACATAAATAAAAAATTGCGATTAAATGTCAAACTTTTTTACAGTGACAGTGAATTTTTTATTCCTTTTTTCTATGTTGTACCCAAAATGGTGTGATGATTTTCTTGTTCTAAGGAGAATTCACCATATCAAATTATAAGATTCTCCTCTTAAGAAAATAAGTGAGTTGTTTTAATCACTAAAGTTTTAAGTATGGATTTCATAATTTGAAAAGTTTTTTTTTTTTTGTTATTGTGTGTCATGATATTGACAAAAATTGGGAAAATAATTATGAATTCAATAATTCGTAACACATTAGTTTAATGATACATCGTGAATTACTTGATTCACAATTATGTGATTCATAATGTATTATTACTTAATTATGTAACATCTAATTTACAACACAAAAATCTTATGGGCATAATATGATAACTATAATCTAGATTACGAAATTCATCATGTAGTTAAAAAAAAATACATTATGAAATCTGAATTATAGAATTTGCAATATAGTTAAAGAAATGGATTACAAATTCTAAAATCTATGATATACTTAAAAAAATATATCAAAGTTCTTAAAATTCACAGTACACTTAAAAAATCGATAAAAATAATTTTGCAAAATAGATTATTTTTCACGATATTTCAAAATTTTGAGGTGTAATCAAAATGAAGGGGCAAAAAGAAAAGTTCCATTCAAGGATGTGTTGGTCTTTGCTACATCCAAGAGGAAAATCCAAAAATCAATTGGGCTATTACTTGTTTGTGACATTTAAGGATGAAATTGTATATTTTATTAACTAATTTTCTTTTCTTATGAGTCAGAGAATGTTTTAAAAAAATAAAACATATTTATAATAAATCATTATAAAATAATATAATATTATCTTATTAACTTTTCTTAATTGTTTAAAAATTATTATATCCATGGAGACATTTGTTTTAAGGGATTCTATTTTATTTTCAGAATTCATATTTCCATAAATAGTATACCTATGAATAACAATGAATATCATGTTTGTTTGCATTTTGATATTCTTAAAATTTTTTAATATTAAATAAAATATAAGTTACACGCATCTTCAAGAAATACTTCTATTATTTTCATGTAAATATATATTTTCTCTCTCCTCTCCATGGAATCAAAAGGTAAGAAAGCATGACAAAACATAAAGTTTCAACCTTTCATATGAAATAAATGATGATATTCAATTTTTTTTATGAGTAGAAATCAAATATGAGTATTAAGAGACTTTGTTTCTTGTAAAATTTGTTTTGTTGTAAAAGAGGAATGTATTGTTTTGATTCTAACATATTTACACTTCTCATTCTAAAAGTCAAACAAGGAATACTTTATTTGAGGAACTATTAAGAATACCAAAGAAAAGACATGTGTGAGTTATTTCAAAACGTTATTTAATTTCTGGAATGAATGAAATTTTGAAGAATGAGATTAGATATTAATATTGTGATTGCGAAGATACAAGATTTTTGGGAGAAGTAAACTATCTGAATGGATGTTAAATAAATCTCCCTAAATTCAGAAGTTTTGTAAACTTGATGTGCAATTAAAGTAATAATCTCCTTACTTCTTAATCTATGTGAAAACAATAAATATGTGAAAAGATAAACAAGAGAAGAATTTTCTGCAGAAATAATATGCCCTCAAAAGGGGGTAAGAACCTACATTGCGAATCTCTTCCCTTACTGAAGTTTGGTAAGATTTAGAATAGAATGTTTTGACCTCCATTCTTGACAAGAGCGAGGAGTATTTATAGAGAAATGTCCAATGAATATTTGTCAAAAAATACATTATTTTATTTCTAATGAGCATAAATTGCCCATAACTTTTAAAATCTAAATAACTTCCTTCCAACGAATAGTAACTCCATCTTGATTTGTTGACTTGATGACTGACTTCTTTGTATTTCTTTTATGCTATGTTGTTGGCTATTAGATGTTGACTTGATTTCTTCAAACTTTTGGTCTTTTAATGCCTTGATCTGGATTCCCTTTGTTCCTTAAGCAAGAAGGGTGTTAGATTTGATCCTCCTTATTCCAGTCTTTCTTTTATCTCTTAATGAGGTATTCTCAAAAGCCTGGTGACTTTAAGAAAAGGCTAGTACTTTCGTCCATACTCGAACTTCTTAATATTTGGGCTAAATTACAATCGTTGCCCTCTATTTAAGGGGTAGCTCACTTTATGCCCCAAAATTTTTTGGGCACCTTTTGTTCTCCAACTTTTTCAAAAGTTTAATTTTTGCACTTTCATCAAATTTAGGTCATTGACGGTTAGAAAGAAATGTTGACTTGCGTAATTGAGTGACGTGAGATCGTTATGTTGTAATTAAGAGTTAATTAAAGTTTAATTAATGATTTGGAAATGTTAGATGTTAATTTTAAAAATATAGAAAACTGTAACAAGGCAGAAATCAAACCCTAGTCTGAGGAAAAGCTAAAGTCAATCAACTAGACCAAAGGTCAAAGTCTGTTTTATTTTTTAATTTCAATGTATTTAAATTAATCATTAGCAACATTAATTTTAAAAATATAGAAAAGTTGGACAAATTGGGGGCACAAAGTGAACTACCTCTAAATAAGGAGGTACCAGTGGTAATTTACCTCAAGTGTTATCCACGATATTTTTTCTCGACTCCAACTAACTTACAAAGCTCATGTTCGTTAATTGATAAGATTGGGAGGTTGCATTGTATTTATCTGTGATGTAATGATATATTAAGTGAGAATTTTTGTGAAATAAAAAATATATAAAAATTTTATCAAATGATTTTAAGAAGGACATATAAAAACCTATCATCATATGTTTATTCAAATTCAAATATTTGTAAAAAAAGTTAATCAATTAAAACGTGATTAAATTAAAAAGACGTGATTTTTAAAATATGATAAAATATCTTTTTAATTCTTATGCAAACAACAAAATTTTATTTTGATATATTTTTAGTGGTTTTTTATTTTTAGTAACATGTGTGGGATGGTATAGAATTATAGATCACCATATATGATATATTTAGAATTATTTTGCATATTAAGTTATGATAGAGGTTATTTTAAAGAATAAATAAATTATATTAGTATACAAAGTAAAAGTTTTTGAAAAGGATTAAAATCAAGTTTGACTCATGTAAAGTGAATAACTAATAATATACCATACAAATTATAAGTCAGAAATTTTTAAAATATATAGTTTTGTTTTTGAAAATGGTAAGTCATTAACTTTGATCTCCAAACTTGTTTCTGTATATATAGTTTAGTCTATTTTTATTTAAATTATTCACTTTTTATTATCTCTTTTATGCTTTGTTTTATTTGAAGCAAAGAAATTAAGGTAAACAAAAGGAATGATTCTCGCCAAGAATGCAAATTTCGTTCGTTTGAGATCAGTGAGAAGCGGTGAACATCATGGATCGAGCAGCAAACATTACCCTCGTTAAGGAGAAGTGATTTGAGTTGATTTTGGTTGATAGTTGAATATCAACTTCTCATATTTGATTTTTTTTTTTTTAAATGAATGGCCTAAATCCTAAACAAAGAGATGATATTTGATTATTTGATCTTAAAAAAATGTTTTTTATAAATAGTATAAAATAATTATTGATAATAAATTATATAAAATAAAATAAATATTTTTATATTAAATAAGAAGATACAAAATTATATTTTTTATAAACATAACAACTTTATTTCAAAATGTTCTTGTCTTTTTTGTCTGTATCACTCTAATCAAATAATTTTATTTTTAAATTTTTTTTTACCATTTATCCTTTTTTTTTTCTTTTCTCGGTTATCTCCTCATTTTCTCTTTTGAAGTTGTGTTAATGTTCTTTAATAACAAGATAATTAAAAAGTGAGCAAATTTAATCTTTGAAAACTAAATTTACAAAATCTGACTTCATAGTGCATGAGGTAAGTTTTTTTTTTAATTCTCTTAATAAGAGTTTAAGACAGGAAGATTATAACAACTCACACATTCTACTCAACCAACCGAGTTAAACCATTAATGGTATACGAGGTAAGCAACTCTACGCTCTTGAGAACAAAACTTTACAAAGATATGCATTTAATAAAATCAATAAATCAATTGCAATATTAATTGGAATTTATTTTAATATAGAAATATTTATGTTATTTTATAAGTATACTTTTCTTTTATTTTTTCTCTTTTCAAAGTAAACTAATTATCTATTTTGTTTTATTTTTCTTCTTTGTATTTCTATTATTTATCTTTTCATTTTTTTTATCTTTTCATCATAAATAGTTAAAATAAAGTATTACAATTTAGGGAGGAACTAACTTGTCATTTTTAAAAAACTAATTTGTAGATTAATTTGACTATTTCATTTGGATAACTGGAATCTTTGATGATTTTTTTTATGGGAGAAGGTGAAAAAGGGAGAAAAATCAATTAGATAACATGGAAAAGGGTGCACTGTGCAGGGATAAGAGATGATGAACTTGGAAATAAAAGATATTGGTATTTTTAGTGTAGCTCTGCTAGGAAAATGGTAGTGAAGACTAAGATCATAGAACAATAGCTTTTGAGTCAGAATTATGAAATCCAAATATATGCGGGAAGATGAAAGTTGGGGTAGATGATATAAATTGTTTGTGGTGGTGAAAGGATTTGTATGTGATTTCCCACATAGTGAGTGAAAGGAAAGGGTGATTATCAGCTTATATAGGAAGGGAAGTTTTTAATGATTATAAAATCTTGTTTTGAAAGGATATATGGATAGAAGAGAGGAGGTTATGTGAAGAATTTGAAAGTCTATAATGTAGAACGAAAAAAATTGTGTCAGTGGGGGAGATGTGGAGAGGGAGAGTGGCTATGGAATGACAGAAGGAGCTTTTTGAGTAGAAAAACGAGATGATGGAGAACTTGCAAAACAATTAAAGCTTAGAGAAAATATGAAGAATGAGTAAAGGTAGATAAGAAGACCCAAGGAAGGGATGCCTATATAATGGTTGTTACATAGAAAAGGCCAACAACATCAAATATATAGATGGATAAGAAGTTTTATCATAAGTTATGGTGAACAAATGCATCATCAAAATTTCAAGTTATGGTGTGGAGATTGAAAGCTGAGAGATTACCAACACAAACCAATCATGTAAGGATAGGGGGTAATATCACAAGAACATGATTTCTGCATCTAGTGTGGGAAAGAACTTGAATTAGGTCACCATGTGCTATTCTCCCATGGATTTGATTTGCAAGTTTGGCAAAGGGTAATAGGATGTTGGGGTTTGAAACGACCATGCATCAAGATATAAAGAGTCATTTTAAACATTCTCTTGGTCTAAGATTAAGAAAAAATAAATTTTGCAAGGGGTTAATTATAGTGTGGATGACAATTGTATGGAACCTATGAAATTACAACGCATACAATAATCTCCATGGATATGGAGCACTCTGTCAAGTTCTTTCAACAAGTAATCCTATTTGTAATGGACTAGAAAACCAATGTCATGTCTTGATTAATAAAAGAAACATGAGCTATAGATGTGTAGTAACCATAGCAAATACAATAAAGAAAGACTCAATCCCCATAACATACAAAGGGGGCATATGCAACAACATATAGCAGATAAGGGAGGTAGAAGGAAATTAAGTCGAGGGGCAACCATAGTGATCCAAGCCAGAGAAGGGAAGCAGACGTTAAGGTTAGTCTTGAGATTTTATAAGTCCAAGAGGAAATTGTAAATAAAGTGTCTTTTATATATAAATATTTTGAAAAGGTAAATGTATATTGTTTAAAAATAAACACTTAATTTTATTAAATTAAATAATAATATAATTTTAACATTTTTTTAAAAAATATTATATTTTTATTCAATGTACTCATATGATATTGTCTATTCTTTAATTTATGTCTCTTTAAAAAATTCATATTATAGGTATTTGTATATGAGACCACATACATCCTAACATTAAAAAAAATATACATACAACATGCATTATAATTTTTAATAATAATTTTATTTTTTTATTCTACTTTCTCCTTTCTCATCATGTTTTGTATTTTTTTCATATTTATCTGTATCATTTTTCTATTTCTTTTTTAGTTTAACATTTATGTACTACCAGTGTAAAAGAGTTTACACTAACGATTAATCACAACTCTTTATTTATATGATTTTTAAAATATTAATGAGTAAAGTTAACAAACTTATCATATCTAAATAGTTGTTATTAACTTACCGTGCATATTTCTTTTCTTGGTGAATAATTTTTTTTTCGTGTCTCAGATAATATAAAACTATAATTTGTAAGAAAAATCTAAGTTCTCTCTATTTTTTATTAAATGGTTTTTAACAAAAATTAAAGAATATTATTTAATTATTCTAAGTAGAGGATTATTTTTATTATTATGCATTAAAAAATTGTGTTAACAAAATTTGAGGGTCAACTTTACTTTTACAATTTCAAACTGATATCTAAGTATATAATAAAATTATTATATCATTAGATTTTTTTTACAATAAAATTTTAAAAGGTAAATCTCTTTTTTCTTGTGATAATGTTATAATCTTGTATTCATTAGTTTCATGATAGGTGCATAATCATTGTGATTATTATTTGTGTAAATTAATACTGGTAGTTCTTTTTTGTTTAGTGTATTTTGTCTTGTCAAAAATGAAATATTTCAAAAATCATTAAACATAAATTTCTAAATGTAATATATAAGAAAAAAAATTAACACCAAATGTATTATATTTTATAATAATCTACATGCCATATTTTAATTTAGATAAAAAGGAGATAATAGTTTTAATGATCCTTAAAAGAAATATAAAATAATCAAAATGTTATTTTGGAACTGGGACAATCACTTAAGTAGACAAAGTATTACAACATGTAAACATAAGAGAGTTAGAGATAGGAGTGGACAAAAATTGGTTTTTCAAAAAAATTGAACTGAACTTAACATAATTATTTGGAACAATTTGGTTTTTAAATTTAAAAAGCAAACTATTTTAGAAAACCTGTTTGGAACCAAATTATTTTTATAAAACTTCAAAACTAGTTCGAAACAATTCTAAATTAAACTAGTTCTAAACTAGTTTTGAACTAGGTTTTTTTTTGTGAGTTCTTTTTTTTATAGTGTTGTGGACATGACCACAATAGTGTGGACAACTAGAGAGTGTTTTTCTAGTAAGCACGTTTCTCACATAATTGTGGAAAGTTTCACAGAAGTGTGAGATATGAAAAAATGTTTATTTTATAAACTAATAAACTAAACTATTTATAAAATTAGTTTGGTTCGAATCGAATTGGTTTAAAAACAATTTAATTTGAATCAAACTGGTTTTAAAAATAATTCGGTTAATTTTTATTAAATTAGTTTGACTCAAAACTAATTTAATTCGAACCAATTATTTTGTACACCCTAATTAGAAGCAACAACATTAAAAGACTATATGATATGTAGGTAAAAAGACAAAAATAGTAATTCAAAATAGACATAGTACTCACAATTAGACACATGGAAGGTTTTGAAAGCAGATGTTTATACCGTCTTAGTGGGTTTTTTTTTTTTTTTTCACTCTAAAGCTCATTTTCCTATATTTTTGGATCTGCTATAACTTTCCATTAAAATTTTTGGCTTATAACTTTTTTTACACTTCATTTATTTATCAACACAATAAAAAGATATCATTTATTAGCTTTTAATCAAGGACGAGATCAAATAAAGCTATGGATATCTACAGGAGTCCCTCCTGAGTGTGACAAATGAGTGATAATTTTAGAAGTTCATGACCATAATAAATTGACATCTTGATGGAAACACCCACTATCCATGTTTTTCCTCTCAAACTAAATTGATTATAGCAGCCACTAATTAAAAATCTTAGCTTCCTCAAAAAATAAAACAAAATCTTAGCTGTTCCACTTATTAAGTTATTATCTAATTACTTAAAAAAAGATCTGTAGTTACCCAATTGGTCTGGCTACAAGATCCTTTAACAAAACTCCTTTAGAGATCTCTTAACTCCTTCACATCAATAGGTAAGAGCCTCTTTCTAAATCTTCTAAATAGAATTTTTTAGGAAGTATTTTCTTTAAAAAAAAAAAAAACCTTAAACATAACTTTTAATTATAGTTTCAATTTTGGAATCTATATTGTTATTTAATACAAGTAGTATTATACCCTCTACCGGAAAGCAGAGTAAAGAAATTTGTAAATTTTTTTAACTTTCCAACCAACCACGGCCAAAGAGTAAATCCACAATAAATAAAAAACATTTATATCTTTTTATACACAATAGGTATAAATTTATATAAATTTATATGTTTGGGAGTGATAATTTAAATTCTCCATACAAATATAGACTTGTGAAATTCAGTAGTCACCCGCACCACTACACCTCGTTAACCTTTGTAAATTGTATTAATCAAGCACGGTGGTTCAATTCTTGCCCCATATAAATACTAGCCAAGACATTTGTTCCAAAAGTTCTGGTAATTTCTTTTTATTCTGTTGGTTATACCCCATACATTTATTCAATTTAGCTTGCCTCTTATTTTATTTTAATTGACTTTATTTTGTCATTTATGACTGTATGGATATTATAATAATTTGACATTGGTAGAGATTGAAAGTAAATAGCAGGGTGTTAATTAGCTCGAATTAATTTAATGTATTTGATAAATCAAACCAGATTAATTAATTTTGTTTTATTTTTTTATTTGATGGAGTTTAGATCCAATTCAAACTTATCAAAACTGATCATGTTCAATTTGATTTGCATTTTTGTATTTCAAAATTTCAAACCAATTCAAAAGTATATATATTATATTTATTTTAGATTTTTAAGTTAGTAAATTTAGTAATATTTTTTTATTCAGAGTTTTTCATTTTAAAACTCAGACCCGAACCTATTATATATTTTTAAGTTAGTAAATTTGATAAATTTATTTTATACTTTAAATTTATATAATTTGATGTTTATATTGTTTTAATATTTAATTTGAATAATTTAGTATATATAAAATACTTGATATTTTGTTATAAGATTATGAATTTACTAGACCAATCAATTTTGCTAATTTCAACTATAAAATCATTTTTTTACAATTTAATAATCTTTTTTTATTTTTTATCAGTTTTTTCTGAAACTAAACCGAGTCAATCTGATTATTATTTATTTGGATCAAGAAAAAAATTAAAAAAATTAAACTAAATGAACCCAATTAAAAATAAGTGATTGAATTTTCATTTATTTACAAAATAAAACTAAGCTTCCACGGTGAACGCTGGTAACAAATAAGGAACCCTTGTAACATCTAGTCCACTATTTTAAAATTCGGTAGATGGTATACGGAGTTCTGTGGTCTTTGCTTAGAAGCTGAACCACTTTCTTCGTTCCCAATTAAAGCGATATTAGGCAATCAGAAGATAGATTAAAAAAATAAAGCATAAACGAACAACGTAAGCAGTGAATGAATAGAAAACAGAACTAAAAAATAATGACAAAAAGGATGACCTGAATTCCACCAGTCTAAGTCAAGTAAACCCTCAAGTCAAGCAATGTCCATTTCCCTGCCCCTGCCACTCGGTTTTTTGCCAAATCTCTGCCCACTTGTACAACTCTTAGATCGTTAAGGAATTTCGTATTTGCTAATTCTTTTTTATCACAAAACTATAAGTATTTGAATGGCAACTTTTATTTTTATTTTCAAATTAATATAAGAAATTATATATAATGAAAAACGTAGTGATAATTTTATGCGTTTGGAATTAGATAATGTTTAATACAAAAATATACTTGTAGAATTTTACTAAATAAAAATTTCTGGTTACTTTGAGGTATGTATGTGATTATATTTATTAAAAAAGAAAAAAAATAATAAATAAAAGGACAGTGTCACAGTTATGCGTGTTTAGATAAAAAATGGCCAACATGTGTACACGCACATAGGGGTGGCCGTGTGGGCCTAAGCAAGAAAAATTCCTTACCAAATAGGTTGCATCAAAAGATGTACCGATCATATGATATTTGATTTACTTTTAATTAATATATTTTTATTTTAAATTATATAAATACCATCCTTTACAATTTTTAATAAAAAAAGCTTAGCAACTCAAAATGAAAAGAAAAGAAAAACTACTAAATACCAATTCGTTTGTATTTGTAACCAGAATATCAAATTTAAACTCACTTAGTAGACTGTAAAGAACACATTTTTTTTTTATAAATAAATTTTAATGATATTAATTTTGTTAATAAAAAAATCGAATATACAATTTTTTCAAACTAAATCAACATTATAATTTCAACCAAACACATTATATATTTTACCCTATGAAATTGTAATTTTGTCAATATGGCTAGCTATAATTTTGTTAATATGGCTGGCTATAATTTTATCAATACAACTAACTAAAAATAAAATTATTTTTCAATATACTTATAAGTAACATTTCAAATATACTTATAGATTACTATGAAATATATGAGTTTTAGTCATATTTTTTATTTAAAATTTAATAAAAAATCTTACTTAAAGTTTTTAATAACATTTGAAAAAGGTTGTTAAATTATAAATAAATATTATTAATAAAATTTTGCAATATTATTAAAGTCTATGTCACTAAAGCCTATCAGTAACATTTGAGATTTTATTAACATAAACTACACATAACAGTTAATAAAAATGTTATAAAAATTTATTAATAATCTGACAAAAATTTTTAAATATTATAAAATATTTTTAGTAACATTTTTATTAAAAGTTACACAAAAAATTTAGTAAAATCACAGATGGCAGAGTAGATAATGGTATAAAAGTGTCTAGTATTGTCAACATGGAACTTATTTCTCTATATTTACTAATAATTAGAAACCTAATGAAATATTTTAAATCAAAATCAATTTTCCTATTTTCTCACTTTGCATATTTTTTATTTAATTTAAAGAAGTGATATTCCTATAAAATAGTATAAGGAGGTCTCTCTGGGAAAGTGATAGGTTTTAGGTGTAAGATTTACAGCTTGGTAAATGGGAATGGTCCATGGAAGGGTGGGAGATATTAGAGTGTGTGACATACTCTTAAGTCTTAACCATCCAACACTTGTCTTGTAAGTTGTAGGTTTGGTTTGTTAGCATGGCTAGGCCTCTTCTCTTCTCTCCTTTTCCTTTTCTTCTATTCTCCTCCTCCATGCACATCACACTTTTCTTTGTCATACTTGCTATCTTGTGTGTATTTTCTGTCATCACCTTTCTCTGTGGCTCCGATAAATTGAAAAAGCTCCACATAGAAGCAGAGAAATCAGCAGCAACAACATCCACCACTAATTCCAAACTCAGCAACAGGGCACTCTCCATGGTCAAGATGCTCTCGTGGAGGAAAGTGCAAGAAGGAGATTATACTGACCACGATGAAGAAGCCCTTTGGAGGAAGAACATCTTGATGGGAGAAAAATGTCGTCCTCTTAACTTTTCTGGCAAATTTGATCACCATTTCCAACCCAAAAATTGACGCTCCTCGTCTCTCTCGTCCTGGAGATCAACCTTGTTACATTTCTCAGCCTTTAATCAACTTGCTAACCAATTCCTCAGCTTTTGCACACTATGTACTATGTAGAATTTGCTGTTGTAACATACCAAATAAATTTACCAACTCTTTTTTGTGGGAACTCGTGTCAGAGTCTTGCCTTTGAAGGGCTACACATAATTTAGAAACTTCTTCTTTAAACATATAATGACATTAGTTTCTTCTTGCTCTTCTTCTTCTTTCATTTTGCTTTCAGTTTTTTATAATTCACGAAAGGAATTGTTAGAAATAAAAATTTCTAGCTTTTCTTACTTTTCATTCGTGATAGATTTTGTAACCACATATGAATTGGTCGCCCCGTTCTGAAATTGCCATGGAACATACCTTCCAACTGAAGCAGGGGTCTTTATTGTGTGAACAGTGAAAAACTCTTTCTACCGTGTAATTGTAGTTTAATATGCTATTAGGATTAAGGAAGTTTTCCACGATTAAACATTTAGAATCTGCGTTTTGTTCCTTCCTGGTTTTCATTTTCTTTCAGGAATAACCACATCTCCACATAATCATAGCTTTGATTTAGTGTTTTAAAAGTAAATAAATGCTGTGTGATATTCGTTAAGAAATTAGTTACCATGACCTTAGTTATGCTGATACTTTTGCATTAAAAAAAAGCTCCTTCTTACAATTTTAGGGATTACAATGGATAGTGTCTATTACAAAAGATAAAATAAACTTATGTTTATGTAGGAACATTAAACATAACATTGTCCGTTTTAAAATAACCTTGTGCCCCCACAAAAAAAAGGTTTTATATAAGTTGTATGATAGTAGTAAGAAGACACGGAAGAAGGAAAGAAGTTGTAAATGAGATAAAATTGACGAAATATTAAGTTAAAAAGGTAATAGTGTGTTTTGAGATTTTTTAAAAATATATTAATCCATATGGTGCAAATAGAAATCGTCCGTTTTAAAAGAAAATGTGCAGACAGTGGTTTTGGTGGGCGCAACATTTTTCGTCTACTAAATACCTCGCACAATGCCTGATCCAATGCGCCTTCTGCGGATATCACCAAATGCTCTCTATCGAAGCCCAAGTAATACCATATTTCTGAGAATAACTTTTGGGCCCAAACTCACTCACGGTCCATTTTAAAACATTTTTCTAATTTTTCCTTCAAATAATAATTTTTTTTGTGTGTGAAGGGAATGAGCAAAAACTCTACCGGCATATTTAAAGCCGTGGTAACTAATTTCATCACTAAACACTCTCTACTTGGTCTTTCATGATGGCAGGGTTTCAATATGTATTATTATCTCAACAGTGATAAGCTGTTAGATGAGAGTCGTGCAATGGAATATGAGTATTTTTCTATAGTTGAATGGATAGGGAAAAACAACTTTACGGTGCAATCTCACTCATACACCCCGTGCATCAGTTGATGAGTTAGCAAAACTAGTCTTGTCCACGGTCTAATTAGGATAAATTTCGTTGTAATTCTATTCTGGATGTTTTGTCATATGCTTATAATAATTATATGCGTTGTATGGTAAATTTTAGTATTATCGAGTAAGATTTTTTGCCTATTCCCTTCACAAAAATATTTGAAGGAAAAATTAGAATAAATGTTTTAAAATCTGGACAATAGGGGTATAACTACTATATTTGATAATATCTGGCTTTAGATCTTGACAGATATGTTTTAATAAATTACACTTGTATTGCACCTTTGAAATTTTATAAAAAATTACCAATACTTCAACTTTCCCATATTTTTTTATATTTAAAGCTATTTACATAGATTTTTAAAAAATCTAATAAAACTAAAATTTATTAGATTTATTAGATAAATGCTTGAATTACTTGTTTGGTAAAAAAAAAATGCTTAAACTACTGGAGTAGATGTTAAATAAAAAAGAATATTTTGTTGAAAAAACACTAATTAAATTTTCAATTGTAAAACATTACGTGGTAAAATAAAAAGATGAAATATCAAAAGATAAAAAGAGTAATATTTTATCATTAGTTTGAGATCTTTTATATACAAGTACATGCGTGTATTTAACGTCTTTAAAAAAAATAGAAAAGGTCTGTGCTGGACAAAAGGAACATAAATGTTATATTTAATTAGGGAAATATGAACAAGTAGAAGTGTAATTTGCTAGTATAATATTTAACGTCTGGGCATTTGTAGGTAGAAAATGTCCAATTGTTTTTATAAAAAATAATTTGTGTTTGTTTGATAATCATTTCATAAAATTGTCTTATTTATTTTACTATTTAAAAACTAAAAAATTTGTTTGGATAGTGTTTTCTAAAAATAATTTTTTGAAAATAATTATGTTTTTTTTTTATTTTTAAAAATTAAAAAATATTTTAGTTTTCTATTTTTATTTTGAAAACTTAAAATATAATTAGAATATGTTATTTTCTACTTTTCATACTAAAATTTTAATAAATATAAACAAGTTTTTTTATTTTTACATCTTTAAAACAGTTTTCAGATAATACTTATCAAGCAAATTTATTTTTTTTCCTGAAAATAATTTTTAAAAACTATTCTTAATAATTTTTTTTAAAAATTAAAAAACAAAACTAAACTAATTAATTAGAAAATTTAGGTAGATTTTAAGGTAAGAAAAATGTAAAAACAAACACGGAATGAGAACGAAATTGGAAGCAATAATACACTAATCCAGTCACTACAAATGAATGCATGTATATATATACCTATCTATATCTGCTCTCACAGTGACAGTGAAGTAGGGTACACATTTCAGAACATGTTTCAAAGCACCAAACAGAATTGCGACGGTGCTATTACTCTGGCTAGCTTCTGAGTTTTTGCCTTGGTCAAAAGTCACAACGTGCTTCTACTTAAATAATTACAAGGAAGAAAGTACTCTTATTGACTTTACTAACTATTGAGCAGCTGTTATTATACCAATTTCTTCATTTTCCACGGGGCTAAAACTCACTCGTTTCTGCAAAACCATAAGAACCAAGAAACAACATTAACGCCAAGAATCACATATTAATTAAATGAATTTCTAGGAAACTACAAGCATTTGAAATGTTCTTAATTTCTTTCTTTATCTTTTACTTGTTACTTTGAGGATTTATATGGCCACAGTCAGTAAACGACGAGTACTATTGAGTGCACATGTAATACTACCAAATTCTGAATTATTTTATAGTGCCGTGTTTGATTTTGCATATACTTCCAAAACCCTGTTTGTTTCCCTTATTCCAACTTCATTTTTCATTGTCCTGCAGTATGTTTGGTACTATTATTATTTTGTTTAAGACAAAATTAAATTCGAACTTTCAATTCTAATTCTTTATTGTAAAACCAACTTTTTCCATTTTAAATAAATAAAAATGAATTCACAAACTATTTCTCATTTACTATTTAGAAAGTTTGTTAATTAAAATTATAAATCTAAATCATTTTTATTAATGCTATCAAAATGACGTACTCTATATTAAAATCAGTTGCAAACAAATAAAAACAGTATAGATTAGTTTAATTACTCACATTTGTCTTTTAATGAATGGTGAGTTTAAGTGTGAAATTGAAGTTATACATTAGTTAAGTAAGAATGGAGAAATTGAATTCTATATAAACGAGAAGACTAACAAACCTATAGGTTTATGAGTTTAGATTAAAGGTGGTTTCTATTCTTGGTGCATTCAAAGTTCATTGCTAATTATTTTTTCGTTTATTAACCCTCTCGGATTTCCCTTATTACACTGATTTTAGTCTATGGAAAAGATTGAAAAGGCTAACATGTACAAAACATTCACACCGACCCAATACTCTAAAGTGAAATAGTTTCCACCCGTAAGATTAGATATGAAAAAGTTGGTAATTGTTGTCCTCATACGAAAAAAAAGCAGTTGCAATTAATTAAAAGCCAAAACAGAGTAGACTTGTGGGATGTTGGGACCTGCGTTTTCCACACTCATATTCCTGTATTTTCACATCAAATAGAAAAACAAATGCAGAAATTACTATTTATGATCCTAACTTGATGCAAAATTCCGGACATAAATGGCTAGTGGGTGTTTGGTAAGACGGTGAGGATTCACGCTCAGTGTAAAATCACATAAAAAATTCAAAATCAATACGAAAACAGCTACTAAGGGGTTAAAATATTCGCATTCAATGCAAACCAACTTGTTGCCAAACACATTAATAGAACTTAACATGCATTTAATACGAATGTAAGTATTGATATTTTTGCTTTACCACATCAGTATGGTCATAACTCGACCTATATATAATTTCCTTAAAAAAGGTCCACTTACAATAAAACAAATCATGGCATCTATAAGAGTAGTTTAATTATGTTTTCTCAAAAGATGATTTAAAAACTGCCTTAAAGAAACTTTGTAAGACGAATTTATGAAGAAAAAGCAAGTAGGAAGATGATGAAAAATTCAACTTGTGATTGTGAAGTATAAACGCTTAAAAAATAATTACAATCCCATGATATCCGGTGCAAGAAAACGACCGTGTCTGCAGAACCACATGGCATTTCGCGTATGTCCACATCACCACTAACCAACGCCTTAATTAGCGCCCGTGAACGCAAACGGCCAAACAGACGCGAAACTTCAACTCATTTTCAAAGATTCAAGAATATGTCTTGTATTCACAGTATCATATACAATAATAAAATACAGAACTAAATGTATTTTTTTACTACTTTTACTTGGTTTCAATGCTTTCAATTTTTAGATCAATGGAATCAATTCTCGGAAACGTGTGATTTTGATGGCACTCCTTAATTATCAATCTCATTCCGAAAAGTGTAAAAAAAAAAAAAATGGAAAACGTTTCAAAAAGCGCAATTCTTCATTTATCATTTATTTTTTTATCAAAATTTAAAAAATCGTGTAACTTAAGAAATAATATGAAGAGTTTATAAAAGTGAGAACATAAAAACTCTCAAGAACCCTTTTAAAATCTTATTATTAAGAACTAAATTAAGGTAATAATTTGGAAGACAAAATTGGTGATTTATAAAAAACAAAAAAATAAAGTAATGATTAATAAACGAAGAAAATAGCAAAGCGAAATACGAAGTACATACCCCACGTGGTTTGTGAGTGTTATGGTGCAGCGTCTTGGCGCCACCTTCCTCCGGCGAAGCAACGGCAGCAGGCTCGGCGGCATTGGTTCCCATGTACAAACTTATGATTTTGTCGGCAACCTGGGAGCAGTCGGTGCTCTCCTCCATCAACTTGTCCAATTGGGCTTTGGGGAGCCTCATCTTAACCCTCATGGGCCCATGGGAGCCCAGATTGGGGGTCTGCCTCACGAGTGGGAGGTCCGATACGGAGCGTTTGGAGAGCATCAAGAACTCGAGTCTATCCTTAGCGTTCATGCCGCGTATCCCACTGGATCGCACCCTTCTCGGTAGCGGCGTTTTTTCCTCTTGGGGCTGAACCTTGGGCAACTCCACGAGGAAGTAGATTTTTTTGGGCTTGAGCTGCTGGTGAGGCTCGAGAGGCCTGGCCCGAAGTCCGAAATGTTTCACCGCTTCGGCGTCCAGAAGTACGTGACCTGGGTAGTTCTTGACGACGTCGTTTGCTTTGGCTGGAGTCTTCACCTTGAACGTCTCACCATCCACCTTCATCACCTTTGCCTTTTTACTCCTCATCCCCATCGTGTTTCCCATACCTTCAAGCTTTCCCCTCTCTTTCCTTACCCTTTGGATTTTTGTTTTTCCTTTATTTCCCGAAATTACGGTACATGTTTTTTTTTCCTCCCCGACTATTTATATTGAGATTATGGGAGGGATGGTTTGGTTGACAAAATCAAAACTGAATAATGGGATTGGATGTGTCAAGTGAATTGGTGGAATATTAGAAAACATGCAAGGTAAATAGTAGTGGGAAAACTTGCGTTGTTAGGGGATAAACTCTAGTTTGGTTGTGTTATAACAACAGTTGTGGGGTAGGGCAAAGGAAGCTTGGATCTTAATCAATCTCATTTCAGAAATGAAAAAAACACAAGTGGGCCAGGGGTACCCTCTCCTTCATATTCTTTTCATATGCCATTATACGATACACGCTGACGTTGGATTTTGTCAAAATACATAAATAATTAATGCTTTGTTCAATTTCGGTACCCAACTTTTGTTTTTGAGCTTTCCGTACCCAATAGCCATAACATTAATTCGTCATCACACAAATAATTTGTCTTTTTTTTTTTTTTTGTTAATAAAAACTCGCTTCTTTCAGCAAAATCTAAGCTGAAATTCAAACGATTTTAATAATAATAATATTACTAGAGTTCAGATTTTAGGTGCAGACGCGTATATAAAATTATTAATAAAAAGGTTTAGCAATTAAATATTTTACTATGTGGATTGAATTAAATAAATATGTATTTATATAATTCAATTTAAATAAATCATAATTTAAATATTAGAATACATAGATATATTATAATTAAGATTATATAATACATAAATATTATAAATATAAAAATTATAGGCAATTATTTAAAAAATATTTGTAGAAGATTATAGATTAAATAAAAATTAAGAAGATCGTATACACATCTAAAAGTAAAAAGTGATTAATTGGAGAACATTATTTTTTGTTAGGTATAAAAATAATATGTGAAATACAATAGTTAGAAAATAGAAATAAATTATTAAATACGTCAAATTTAAAAGGTAAAAAGAAAAGTAAAAGTGTTGGAATGCAAACAAACGTGCAATAATGATTAATGAATTAAATTGAGCAGAGAGGAAAAAATGATCTTGATGTTTATTATGCTGAGGTCAAAATGAGAAAGTTAATGAAATACAGAAACTGGTCTTGTGGATTGAAGGCGAAGAATGAAGATGGTTATGAAAAGACATGAAGACAGAAAGTGCTGGATGGCTAGCTGCACCATAACGATCACACGTGCACGTACGTATACAAGCTAACCTTTTTTGTGTGGATTAAGATGGAAAGGGCTCCGCCATCACAACGTAGCCCTACACAATATCATTATTGTTAAGACTTGAGAGTTTTAGAACACCTCAAAAATATAATTTTTTATTCATAATATTTATTTTTATCATCTCTCACGCCATCATTAATATGTTAATTAATCACTTAATTCTTCTCTTATTTTGTCTTCAATCTCATTATGCTGCTGGAGTCTGAATATGTTGGTGGGCATTCCGCAAAAGCAAAAATCTAAACGGATAAAGGCCATCATCAACTTGGACAATCCCTTTTACTTTATAAACCTATAAATTGCTCTCCATTCCTGATTAATTTCTAAACAATGGTGTTGGCACACTCACCCTACGCACACCATTTTGTCTAATGTTGACCTTCCAATATCTAATATTTTCTTTTTATGAATATTTCTTCTAATTTATCACCTTCTTTTCCCTATTTAAATAACCCAAAGAGCTTTAATCAGTTATTTTATTTGTACGATTATTTTATCCATTTTTATTATATATAATTATTTTTAAAATTTATGGACAATAATAATAATAATTTAAATTTACAAATAACTCATTAGTATTTTTCATTTTATCTCTATCTCTATTACATAATTAATCTTATTGATTACTTATGTCTCTTCTCTTCCCATCCAACTCTAGTTGTAGACATTCAAAGGGTTTTCCAATATAATTTTTATTTTTTAAACAAACATAGACCCACATGTATACCATATGACATCTTTAAAAAGTTGAGATAAATAATTAAAACAATAAATATTTATAGCCTAACATTTCACATACATGTATAGTCTAAACAATTTGGAAAAATACTCTTATTTTAACACCATATTTTAAAATTAATAATTTATGATAATATACTTAATTATTAATATTTATTCTTTCCACTTTTATATTAATATATGTTGTTATGCATTTCCATCTATTAACTAGTTCAATAATTAATTTTATGAAAAAAATTAGTGAAATAAAACAGTTTAACAACTTTCATGTAGAAATTATTTTTTAATTAATTTATCAGTTTATTGTCAAATCTAACCTCAGACTTATAAAAAATTATAATACTTTTTAGAGTATTTTAATATAATTTATAATGATGAATTTAATTTGTTTTAACAAACTTTTATAATTAAAATAATAATAGGTTCTCATTTAAAAATAATTTATTTTTAATATTATAATAAATTAAACAATTTATTTAAATACAACTATGAAATAAATAGACATAAACCCCTTTTGAAGAAGGTCACCTTGTATCTTTGGTTAAATACAATTGATGTTTCTAAATTTTTTCAATTTTAGACATTGTTTTTCCTGAAACATTATATCTAATTTAAAAATGTGTAAATTGATATATTTTCTGTAAGTACCTGACATTGATTTTTTTTTTTTTAATTCTGAGTGTGTTAATTGACATGTGTAAAAAATTATCTAAGTTACATGACAAATAGTTATTACTTAATAAAAGGTTAAGTTAATATTTTAACTCAATGTGAGTATTAATGGATAGAAAAATATGGTCAATAAAACAAAAAATAAGTCTAAATTAATCAAATAAAACAAAAAAACAAGTCTAAATTAATAAAAAATGGGTCTAAATTTATATCAAATTACATACTTCGTTTTTCTACCAATTAATACTCTCATTTAACTAAAACATTAACTTAAATGTTTAGTTGAACATGAATATTATAAGTTAAAGAACGTGACTAATAAAACTAATAATCGATGTAAATTGTTCAAATAAAACAAAAAAAAATATCTAAATTGATAAAAAACAATTCTAAATTTGTATTAAATTACCTTATTAGTCATGATCTTCTACCAATTAATATTTATGTTTAACTAAAATATTAACTTAAGTATTTTGTTAAACAATAATTATATGTCATGTCATCTAATTTCTTACACGTAATAATTAACACATTTAGAATTAATAATCAACGTCAACAATTCATTAAAGATAAATCTTCATATATTTTTAAAATTTAGAACATAATATCACAATTTTAAACTCTAAAAATACAAAGCATAAAATTAAAAAAAATAGAGACATAAATTATATTTAACCCTATATTTTTTAGAAGGTATAAAAAGGCCTAACGCTCAACTTAATTATTAACTGGTCTCCAAGTTCCTCTCTGTATGCACAGACATTCTTATATATATGAAGGTACCTTACCTTTGTTTTGAGAATTGTTACTATTCTATAAGCATAATAAGAGCGATCAACTTTATATTTAACAAACAGGGGACCAGTTTGTCTCTCTCACATTGGTCAAATGCTCCACACACTTCCAAAAATAATCGTTTCTAATAGTATTTCTAATTTTTTAATTTTTAAATCATAACATTATTCTTTTAATTTTTAAAATTATTGAATTTGTATTTAAACGTTCACCATTAAATAACACATGTAATATTAATTAATTATATATTTTTGCCTAAGCTAATAAATTTACTTGATTACAATTATTTTTTATTATACAAAATTAGAATTAAGATCTTTATATTGTTAATTAATTAATCTTAAATTATTAATAAATATATGTAGATTGACGTTTATCAATTTAACAAATCTTAGTAACAGGATTTTTTTTTTTGAAAACTACAGGTTTTCCATTGTCGACAATCTGTTAAAATAATAATCAATTATATATAAAATCAAATTATTAAAATAATAATTTTTTTTAGTTTTCCTCTATACATTCTTAATGAATCGATTCTATCTAACTTATCATTTTGGCATGTTAGGTTGATAAATTTTTTTTATATGCTGCTAGGTTGATAAGTTAAAGAGGTTAAAGAGTTATATTTCTCAATTTAATCAAATCCATTTTGGATGGTTTGTACAAATTACATGTTGAATAACTCCATTTTGACATTCTTAAGAGGGACATGCAATCTACAATTTGGAAGTATAGTTAGGGTCACTACATCTTACATATTGTTGATTTTCGAGTTCGGTAACTCCATCATAGATGTCTTGATAGGTTAAGAGAAAAGAATGATGTTTAAAATGACTACTGATATCAATACCTAAGCGATGAGACTTTGGATATATCGAAACAAATCCCCCCAATCAATGCTAAGGGATGAGAGAATGTGGTCTAGGCCCTCCTTCTAGGACCGCTATTCATACTATCAGTTTGAAGACATAGTTAGGTATTGTTCACCTTGGAGTTCAATAGTTTTGTCATGAATTTACATCCTGAAAAGACATCTCAGGGGGTTAATTAAAAAAGAATATGTTTATAAACAATAATTGATATTGATTCCTAAGGAATGTGAGATTTTGAATGTACCGAAACAAATCCTTTTAATTATAGCATTGTTAACCTCTCGATAGTGACTATCTCTTTCTTAAATAATGTCCGACCTTTAGTACCCCTAAACTTTTTGGATCCCTTTGCCAATACAAGGGAAACTTGACATTACCATTTCTAAAAAATATATTGTTATGAACAGGTCAACAATCGATAGCAATTACTTGTACAAACTCATTCTTAATATTTTTTTAAAGGGTTGAATAAAGTAAAAAGACCATTAGTCATGTTATTTAGAGACATCTAGCAAATTGGGTACTTACCTTGAGTTGATAAAAGTGCAAAAACCCTATTTAAAGATAATTTTACTTCCAGGTACGTATGAATACAATATTTGAAAAGTCCAAAGAAAACATCAACTATTTGGATATAATTAAGTTGAAGCCACATTGGCAACCTAAATAAACTTAGTGTTTGTTTGATAAAATTATTTTCAGTATTTTAATATTTAAAAACTAAAAAACTCGTTTAGTTACTGTTTTCTTAAAACAGTTTTAGTTTTTTAGTTTTTAAAAACTAAAAAATAGAAACAACTTTAAGTAGTTTTGCTTTCAAATTTTCTATTTAAAAAACTAAAAACAGGAACAACTTTAAGTAGTTTTGCTTTTCAATTTTCTATTTTTGTTTTGCAAACTCAAAATACAATGAGAATATGTTGTTTTTTGTTTTCATTAATAATATTTCCGTAAATATAAACAAGTTTTTTTTTAATTTTTACATCTTCAAAATAGTTTTTAAAATAACACTTGCCAAACAAGTTTTTTTTTCCCTCTTCTCCTAGAAAAGAGTTTTTGAAAACTCTTTTAAAAAAAAAAATCAAATCAATCAAACTCTTTGACTCAAAATCTTAGGGGGAAAATGTAAGGTACATTGAGGTATTGAAAAAAGATTTATACATATAAGTGAAGGAATATCTTCTTTTTTTTTAGGATTATAAAGTTGGTCTAGTAGTAATATTCACGTGTTATGAAAGTTATCTTTTAAAGTTCACCCACATTGTATCCAACAATTTCCTCACATAACAACAACATCAATCACCCTCCCAAAAAGAGAAATAAGGACACCATCATCCTCATGCATGAGGAGAAAAATCTAGAGTAATAATCTCACACAAGTCTACATCCCTTATACCATAAACCTTTTTAGGAAGCATAGAGGGCTTCCTTCTTCCCCTAACCCTACCCTTAGAACCAGAAGACATGACAAATACATGGCTAGCAATCCTAGAGAAATTAGGAAATGATAGAATGAAAAGCGTACCTTAAATAAGGGTAAACACACTAGAATGCAGTATCATATATTGTTAACAAGGGAAAAGAAGGTCCAAAGGAAAAAAGAAGAAGCGGAAGCCTCTTGAAGGATAATTTGTCTTTTCAAATTCAAGAAGCAAAAATGCCAAAAATAGTAAATCATGTCCAATGGCCAAATTGGGCAGCTTCAAATACCCTTCTTTACAACTCACTTGTCTAATAAGCGACAATCACAAGGTGCATACATGATAACCCTTACTTACTTCAACCATTGTGATTAGGAATGACAACGAGTTGGGGTAAGTAGTGCAGGTACAAGTACTATGTTACCCATACCCGCACCCGTTAAGGAGCGAATAGAAAAAACTCATACAGGTAACAGGTACCTATTTATACTATCCGTGCAAATATTTTTACGAGTTTTATTCACGGGTATCTACAGGTAAGAATTTTATTGCCATCACTAATTGTGACTCTTATATCTCTTTTTAAACTGTGATAGAATCCACTTGTCACATACGAAATTAATTCTCAACTAACTCATCCAATAAAACTTAAAGCTTGGAGTCACCAACCTACTAACTAGCACAATCCCAAATTCTTATAAACTAAACTCACCCATTAACTAGGTCTTGAAGCTCAAAGAACTTATGTAATATTACAATAATCCACAAAGTCGATTGTGGGCAACCACCTTGGCCAACGTGAGAAAGCCAAATTAAGTACACACATATTAATTGACACCATTAATAGGCATCAATACACAATATACTAGTTACGCAATGGACATGCACCATTAAATGAGATTAATGTGACATCAATTACAAATAAAGTCTATTTTAATCCCTACAAATCATGGCTAACTACAAACACTCTCACGAAGGGAAGGAGGAGATGGATCAAACAGCAAACCATATGGAGGCATAAAGGAGACTCACCTACTTCTCCTTTCTTTTATAGAACAAACCTCAATTCTATTAGGTGTACATTATTTTAATCTCCGCCCAATTTTGATTTAATTAAGCGTCAGACGTATGTGCAGTTATATATGCTCCTCCTGTTCTGACAAAGTGAGGTGAATCCTCCATTAATGTCCGACAAATAAGCACTCTATCAGATCATGCAAATAGTTTATTCAAAACAAAATTAAACAGTGATTTGAAGATAACAAAATTAATAAAGACAATACTGAAGCCGACTAGCGTCAGTGAAAAAATTGGCCTTTGCCGAATTGGCATTCCCAAAAGTCTTAAAACTACCAAATCCAAGACAATATCGATCTAATCTCTTAGTTTTAATAACAATAAATAAATAAGTATTCCTGATCAAAACA
Source organism: Psophocarpus tetragonolobus (assembly GCA_037954015.1). NCBI lineage: Eukaryota > Viridiplantae > Streptophyta > Magnoliopsida > Fabales > Fabaceae > Psophocarpus > Psophocarpus tetragonolobus. Next base: position 37,505,230 of record CM075695.1, read on the forward strand.
AAGCATAGTCTTCTTAGTTTCCACACCTGGGCCCCTTACTTGTAAATCAAAAGCATTATTCTAATTATAGCTACTAGTTCAAATGAATAAACCACTTGAAACAAAATGATGTGTTAATAATATTTTTCTTTCTTTAGAAGTGAATGGTACCATTAGATCTTTGGTGAAAACAAAGTTCTTTTTAATTGACAAGTGCTATTTATCAGGAAGTATGCAATATATTTTATTTATTTAAAAATAATTTTTTAAATTTAAAATAAAATTTATTTTAATTTTATTTAACATTTTGTATTTTTTATAAATTAAATACTTCGTATTTAATGCATTATTATTCTAAGAACATTCGTTGATATTATCTTAATTTTGACTACCGTATATACTAATTAATTAAGAATTTAAAAGGAATCGTTAGTTGTACCAAAGTTTTTTGAATACGTCTTCCAATAATTTTCATGAAAGTAATTTTCAATTTTTAGTTAGGAAAGACATTGACTTCTGTCAAGATTCGAAGATCCATATTTCTCCAAACCCTGTCTACCAATTAGGTTTATCTTAGCGAAAGTGGGTTTATACTTTACAAGGTCATTCCTTCTGTTGTGTCTGTGGTTATTGGAGATGAATAGGGAACAATTGGATATAATAATCATTGGGATAAAATATTTTAGGTGGTGTTTTGTTAGAGAATTTTTTTTTTAAAAGTATTTTCATTTTTAAGTTTTTACTATTAAGAAAATATGTTTATTTTTTTATATTTTTTATTTTCAAAAAATAATATTCTTGAATTTAATAATTTTAACAAAAATAGTATAAATTATTTATATATAGTTTAAAATACTAATTATTTTTTATATAATTACAATATTTTTATTAAGTTTTCAAATAATATTAACTTTTGAAAATACTAAATAATTTTTTTTATTTTTAATTATTTTTTAAAAATATTTTAAACGAAAATGTTCTTTTAGCAAACATATTCTTACTAATGTTTTCTGTTCTATAAACAGAAAAAGCATAAAATAAATGTTACATTATTTTCTCTTCTCTTCCCATTAAGAATGCAATAAAGAGTTTGGAGACAGGTTCATCTTAAAAAAAAATTATGTTCTCCCCATTTTTTATGCCTATAAATTACCTATTGAAAATATTATCTAAAGTGGATTTTAAACGTTTTGAGAATCGATAAGGCTTCATTTAACTTTTTATTTTCAAGGATCAAAAGCATATAATGGAAAGACAGAGATAAAATGTATTGTATAATATGGAATCAACTAACCAAGGTCATGAAGGTCCTGATATAAAAGTGTTTATAGTATTAAAAATTAAAACTAATGAAGAAGAAAAAGAAAAAAACTATTCTAAATTAGTTCATTGTTAATTTAGAATATTTGCGGAAAGCTTACGGAAAGAAAGTCCATAGAATTTAAGGAAACACATATAAAATTCTTCCATGTTTGATGAAATAGTGTTGAATTGTCATTCTAATCTAAGAAAGCATATAATGAAATTTCACTTGTGTATTTTTTAACTATTTCATCAATTTATCACTCAGACGTTAGAAACAGAAATTTTTTAACTATTTCATCAATTTATCACTCAGACATTAGAAACAGAAATTAATTACCACTAACAAATTTATAGCGCATATAATGAATTTTCACTAGAGTAAAATATATAAACTTTTTTTTAATATTTTAGTTTTTTTCATTTATTTTATTTGTCAAGGAGTGACATCACCCAAAATTTAATTAATAAAATAAGAATAAATTATGTTTTTATATATAAACTTTTTTAAATTTATAATTTTAGTACAAAAACTTTTGACTAATAAGATATAAAAACATCTTTTTGACTAACATCTTAGTTTTTTTTTTTCTATTATGTGAGAACATGTCAATCTATTTAGTATTATTTTATTAATTAATTTTTTTTACAATTTTTATTACGTTTTGTGGTAGATTTTTATCGTCACAAATTAAAAAAAATGTTCATCTTCTTTTCCACACTTTCTATTTTCACTTCTTCTACCTACTTCATTACCTTATTCTGAGATATCTTTCACCTTCACCCCATGTAAAGTCCATAGAATTGAAGGAAACACATATAAAACTCTTCCATCGTTTGATGAATAGTGCTGAATTGTCATTCTAATATAAGAAAGCATATAATGAATTTTCACTTGTGTATTTTTTAGCCATTTCATCAATTTATTACTTAGACATTAGAAGCAGGAACTAATTACCACTAACGAATTTATAACACATATAATGAATTTTCACTAGAGTAAAACATACATACATTTTTTTCGTTCAATATTTCAGTCATTCCATTTATTTTAACCATTAAGTGGTAATATCATCATAAAATTTAATTAATAAAATAAGAATAAATTATGTTTTTGGTATATAAACTTTTTCAAATTTATGATTTTAGTACAAAAACTTTTGACTGGTCAAGATATAAAAAAAAATTTTGTCCAACATCTTAATTTTTTTTTCTAGTATGTGATGACATGTCAACCTATTTAGCATTTTTTTTTTTGCAGTTTTTATTACATTTTGTGATAGCTTTTTGTCATCACAAATTAAAAAAATACATCTTCTTTCCCACACTTCCCATTCTCACTTCCTCTACCTACTCTACTACCTCATTCATAATATTTTTTAGACAACAAAAATTTAAATTTTTATTTCATAATATTTTTCAAATTTTTATTTCATAATATTTTTTTATACATAATGTTATTGTGTTAATTAACTTTAAAATATATTTTCAAAGATTATTATGAAATATATTTTTTTTCAAATTTTTCAAAAAAAAAATTACATCCTTGACAGTTAATAAAAAGTTTGTATACCAAAATCATAAATTTAAAAAATTCATGTATCAAAAATATATTTTATCTATAAAATAATAATAATTAGAATGACATGTCACTGCTTAACAAATAAAATAAACGGAAGACTTATTAAAATGTTAAATGAAAAAAATGTTTATATACTTTGATTAGTAAATAAAAAGTTTATATATTAAAATTATAAATTTTAAAAATTTTATATACTAAAACATAATTTATCTTTTGGAGAATAGCACAAACATTGTTTTTATTTAAAGATGACGAAATTGAATTGGGCATGCATATTATATATTATATACGATACATGGTAGTTCGTTTGAATTGTTACAACTTTGAATATGTTAGAGAGTTAGCGGATTTTCATCAGTATATGAGATTGCCATTAATTATTTGAGTCAATCACGTTTGACCATTGGTAATAAAAGTTTTTATACACGCTGACTGGTATAACAGAATTCACAAGTTTGTTTGGTCCAATTCCAATTAAAGACGTTTATTCTTATAATTTGAATCCATCTCAAGTTGCATACTGATTCAATTAATCAACTCATGTTGCATTCATGGTATTGGTAGTTATATATAGTCTTCTCCATCTCTCAATGTCAAATAGATTATAGCTGCTCCAAGAAACTTCTCTATTATTAATTTATTATAATAATCCTAAGATACTTGCATCATAACTGAAATTTCGAGTTCTTCCACATTAAAGTCGGATACAAACAAAAACTGGCTTAAAGCATATTAAGAAGGAAGGTACTATTGCATAGCCTTAGCTCAAAAATCACCACGAATTATCCGAACTCGAAAATTCTAGTCCTTCCTATGTGAAAAACTTCATAACTGAAATGTAGTAGAGTAAAACACAACATGGTTATCAAAATCGCGAGTTAACTCGTAAAATCGTACGAGTTTACAAGTCTCAGACGAGCTAAATTGCAGTAAAATCGGAAAAATAGTAAATTCGGAATAAACTCGGTAAAATCGGAGTAAACTCGGTAAAATCGAAATAAACTCGTGAACAAATTTCTTAGGTGATATTTTTCTATGTTAACTCAAATTTTAAGTGTTTTGAATATAATTTATTCTTATGTCTAAAAAAATTTTGAAATTTTAAGTGTTTCTACTTTAATTTCTACTTATTTGGAGTAATTTAAATTTATTATGTATTGAAAACTTTCAATTATTATGTGATTTATAGTCATATTTTTAATGAAGTAAACTCTTACGATTTTACGAATCGAGTTTACGAGTCGAGTTTATTACATTCTCACGAGTTTACATAAACTCTCGATTTTAATAACCTTGAAACACAGTATGTGTGTTCACCTTATATATATTATCATTAAGTATCACAAAATTAGATAAAATACTTTTCCTTATATACAATAAAATTATACAAGATTTTATACAATCACAACAGAAAACCAATAGAAAGAAAATAGAAGATAAGTGATATGTAAGGAAAAGAAATAAGAAGAACTAATAATTATATATATATATATATATATATATATATATATTTATTGTACTTACTAAGAGGTGAGTAGCTTTTCATACCATAAAAAATCGTGGAAGGTTGCCGTCATAAATACTTGTAAAAGGACACAATCAATTAAGGAGGATTCTCACAGTGTTATGGTAAAAGGGTTACCATTTTTAGTCAATTATTACTTTAAGAATAAATTTAAAAGAGTTATTTTTTATTTTAATAATTTATTTTCTTAAAATCTAATATTTAATATTAGTTATTCATTATATTTATTAGATCTTGAAAAAATAGACGTGGAAATAAATAATAATTTTTTAAAATTTAATGATAACCGCAAGATTTTAATAAATAGTTAAGATTCAATTGTTAATTAAACAAACTCATGTGATTTTTTCACACAGAAACCACAAAGTTGTTAAGTTTGATATTTTGAATTTAACAAATTTTAAAGATAATACATTTTAGACGAGTATATCAAACAATTACTTATCATGTATTATTATTGAGATATTATTAAAAAATACATGTCTAGTAAATTATTAGGATATAAAAAAACATAATGTCTGGAATCCTTTGTAAGGTCTCTACTACCACCATTATCATCAATACAATACAATCACCACCATCGCCATCGATCATACAAAAATCTTTCACATAAAGTTGCATATCAATACCACCACCATTATCAATGCTACCAATCACACAAAAACTCTTAACGTGCTGCTCTTATCACCCCTACAAAATCCTCTACAAGGTTGTCATCACCGCCACCACCATCGTTACTATCGTTGTTGGCAATGGTGATGGTGGTGAAGTGAAACATACATAGTCTGTTACTGTTTAAAACCCTAATCAAATTTTAAAATAAAAACATGAATTGAGAAGAGAAAGAATTTAACAAATACAGAGTGTTGCAATGAGAAAAGACACAAAAACAATTCAAAAGTTGATGTTGTTTTAGATTCAAAAGAGGACAAAACAAATTGCATTTTTGAAACACTTGTTCTTTCAATGTAACTATAGAGTTTCAATTTGAGTTCTCATTACACACTCGCACTTCTATCTCTTATTTGTTATTGGAACAGAACAATGGTGATGGTGGTGGTGGGGTGAAAGTAATGACGACCTTACAGATGATTCTTTGTGTAAAAAAACTACATAAACTTGTTTAATTAACAACTCAATGTGAATCGTTTATTAAAAATCATATGATTATTATTATATTTTCTCATTTGTTACCGTAATCATTTTTCTCACTTGAGTTGTCCTCACACACACCAAACATATATATATATACACCTTATTTGGCTTGGCTGTTAACTTAATTCCTAAAATACGTGGTGCAAGAAATTTGAAAGCCTTTCAATTGGTAGTTGTACAACAATTTGTGATGGACTCCGCTATATGGTTCAGGTGGATAAAATTTGAAAATTTTATTCCCATTCAAAAATACACATAAGCTTTTTCAATTTTTAATGCACTCATTAATAATTAGTTAATGAGGGCTAATATCAGTAAAATGCTTATATCAACTTTTTTATTATTAATGAACTTTTACGTTTCTTAAAAAAATAATTAGTTGATTTTTTAATAAACACCTATTTTAAGTTTAAACAAACTGACATTTATATATAAGTAAATTAAGTGAGATTGTTAACCTATTAATAAGATATATAAGCTTAAATGAGAAAATATCAATTAGGAGATAATTCAAACATTTTAAGTTAATATGTTATGGTTTCGAGAGGTAGACAAAGGTTTTGTAGTACAGAGAGATATAGTAACCTAAAATATATGTAAAAGAGGTAGACGTATTACTTCATAACAAAAGTGGTGTTACACAACTAAATTAACAGCAAACTCTCATATAAAATTGAATCCCTACTTTTGTTTTAAAGGTTAGTGATTTCTTATTTATTACTTGGTTTGATGCAATTTTTTTATGGCTTACAAAGTATTTTTTTACTCTTAGTTTTTTTGTTTTTTTTTTTTTTTTTGCTTTGATGTAATATTTTTAAAACAATTAAAAAGACATTTTGTACTTCTAGTTTTTTATTTAGAATACAATTTTTGTCTTTAAAAAACCATATTATATGTATGGATGTTCTTCAATTTGAGTCAATTCAACAAACTCGGTAAATCAAATTAAATCAAACTAATTAGTTTAGTTCAATATTTTTACTTAATCGGATCTAAACCTGAACTAAACCGACCAAAATCAATTATGTCTAACTCGGTTCACAGTTTTTGCATTTCAAAACTTTGAATCAACCCAAAAATATATATATATATATATTATATTATTATTATATATTTATTTTATATTTTTAAATTAGTAAATTTAATAACTTATTTTTTTAGGTTTGTATATATTTTTAAGTTATTAAATTTAATAAATTTATAGAATTTTAATAATAGAATTTTAATAAATTCTAGCCTAACCTCTATTTTATATATATTTTTAAGTTATTAAATTTAATAAATTTATTTTATATTTTAAATTTATACAATTTATTGTTTATATTATATTTTTTTTATTTAACAAGCCAAATAATTTTATAACAATAACAAAATGTGCTTGGATGCGGATCCACTCGCATCCAAATAAACGGAGAATATGAAATAAAGATTCAATAAAAAAATAAAATAAAACTCACTGTTTCCCTTACTTTTTTTAACTCATGAGTCATGACTCTTACTTCTTCTCTAAACATCAAATTTTTTTTTTTTTCTTTTTCGGTGCGGACGTGAATGACTTTTAGTGGTGTATAATAGCTTGTGAATTAAGGTCATAGCTATCTTCTTCTTCCCTCAAAGAAATGATTATTCAATCTGAAACAGGGCAAGAAAACAAAAATCAAAGGAAGGATTATTTTAGGCATGAGAATTTTAACCAATAAATTCTAATTTATGTTTCATCAGTTTATGCATGCATATAAAATGAAAAAATCTAAAATAAGAATTAAATTTAAAGTATTTTTGAGTTTTGTCAGAGAGAACGTAGAACACCTCCAACCAGTTGACAATCAGATATATTACTATTACAGTTTGCATATAAATAATTGTGATGAACATCATTATTAACAGCTAATTTCGTTTAAATATAATTTTAAGTTAAATAAAAATTAAGTAATTATTTAGAAAACAAAACTTTTTATGTAAACAGATTATATAATTTCACTAATAACAATAGCAGGAGGGGAGGTTTTAATTTGTTAAACAACGAACAATTTTGATTGACTTGTGTAACAACTAAACAATTATTTGCAAACTATAATCGGCAGAGGAGTATATACGTAAAATGAATAAGCATCTAGATAAACTTTAAGATTGTTGGTCAAAAGTTGAAATATCACGAAATTAAACCGCGTACGTTATAGAATACGTAGATTCACTTGTACGTTGTAGACGCAATACCAGTTTACAACACACATGCACATTTTCAAGACATGCAATCCTTTATTTCAAAGTCAAATATTATCATGGATGCCTACGTAATTGGACAAAAATAATATTCTTTTGACGATATATATATATATTCCCATGACTTCTTCTTTGTTTTGTGAAGACTTCTTTTATAAAGAGCTAGAGACTAAATAATAGGAAAAAATATATAAAAACTAACTAAAATAAGTAATGTGATAAATAGAAATTACAAACTTATGATTTTTTTAGGTGGACATATTACCACTTTTATAAAATTATAAATATAAGAGATATTTTAACTCATTTACACGAAGAAAAATGAAGTCTATTAATCTATAAGAATAATATAATATGTCCAAAAAGTAGTTAAATTTATATATATAACCCAGTCAGCCAACAAACAAATTATTCAAAGTCCTTATTTAATTTAGCCTAGAATCATGCATCTCTTAAGACATCGTCATGGTCATATATATATATATATATCCAAAATAGTTAGTAATATAAAAATAAAAAGTATAGAAAAGTTTTACTGTGATAACAATCCGCCTGAAAGTAAAATCTGGTGGACTTTAACTCAAGGTTTGTTTCCCCACATTTACATAACGAAGTGTTTAAATCAGTTCATTTGAAGCCATATATATTACAGTCAAAAAATGCCAGCAGAAAATAATAGACAATAAAAAAAGAAAACATGAGAGTATACAACAACTTTTTTTTTGCTGTCTAACCATTTTATGCCTGCATAGTCATATTTAAGTACAAAAACATATAAAAAATAATAACCTATATCTATACATAAACTTAATAGTAGGCACGCATGCCTAGAGTATAATATTGCTCAAAATAAAAGCAAATTCAATTTCACTAATGAGATCACTGCTTACTTGGATAAGTAAATTAGCTTAAAAGACTATGATTATTAGCAATCAAAAGTAAATTAGAAAAATTTTATAGCACAGTTAACTTTAACCATTACAACCTTAAACAATGGATAAAACACTTTTAAAATATAAAAGAAAGAGAGAAAAAGTAAACAAGAGAAATTTGTTCATCAGTTGAAGATATTTTAGGTGTATCAAACCTTACACCCTATTTTAGTTTTCTTTTTAGATGGAAAAGAATGTCAATTTATATATATATATATATATATATATATATATATATATATATGTGTGTATGTGTGTGTGAGGGATATGTAACGTATCACATAAGAATAATATTCTTATATGAGAATGTTAAGAATATTTTATACTCATGCATTCAGATTTAAATAGAAGATTCAGATTAAAATAACTCACTTAAAAATATCATATGCATCCTCTACTGTATCATCCCACCAATAAATAATATTTTTCTCCTACTACCGCCACCGCAAGATAGTGGTGGTAGCAGCAACGGTAGTAGTGGGGATAATGGTGCCAGTGATGTTAGTAATGATGGAACAAGAATATTATTTATCAGTAGAGTGATACGTTGGACAATGCATGTTATATCTTTAAGGAGATTGTTTTAATTTAAACCCTTTTATTTAAATCTGAATTATTATAAAATATTTTATCATCCTTATATAAAAACATCATTTTCATGTAATACATATATATATATATATATATATATATATATATATATATATATATATATATATAGATTGAAAAGCAAGAGCATAATCAAATATTTGTAAATTCATTAAAGCACATATTTTCAGATGAATTTCAGACCATTCCGTGTTAACCACCAGATTTTGAGTTGTGACATACATATCTATATGTATATATATCTGAATGGTAGATGCCCCAACATGTGCCTGTCCTTGTTGTATATGAAACGATAATTAAGTCATTTCTACCAAATAGATACATAAATTTGACACCTTAAAATTTTTTGTGTATTTTAAAGTGATAATTTTATTATGTATGACGCTAAGAAAAGCTCAGTTCAAAATGCATTCCAAAATTTACAAACCTTAAGACACTTGAAGTTTGATTCATGACGACCTAGAGGTTTTGTGTAATTTAACTTTTAATTAAGCCTATTATATATTTTTGTTAGCGACAATATAATGAATTGTGTTGAAAATTTTATTTACATTTTTAATACTAAAATTAAATAAGTCTCATTTGAGTACACTTGCACTGATACCAATTGTTGGACACGAGCCTATATACAAGAGAATATGATACCACTTTTAACCCAAAACCTTAAGGCATTAGGTTATGAGTCTTTCTCACTTATATATTACTCAACTTCTCAATTTCTAACCAATGTGAGACTTGCACTCCAACACTACCTCTATCTTTTACGTTAAAAATAATTTGGCATAAGATAATCCATTAACATCGACTAGTTAGTATGTAACCATGTGTTTGTTGGATTTGAATCCTTAGATATATCAAGGGTACATAAATTTTTAGATCAATTAATTAGATTCTTCACTTACTTGTATAGTATTAGTATATATTTTATCATATGACTAGTGTTAGAAAGTTGATCAATATAACAAGTATTGCCTCTTCAACATGTGTATGATCAAGCATTCTGCCAGCACTTTGAACTTATGAATAATGGAGAAGAAACCGAAAAAAAAAAAGTACACAGACAAACTTTAAGCATCACCAATCACTTAAGAAGTTTTGAATGATAGTGGCTGTTTGGTCTACTTGGTCGCACAGATATGGAATTGCCTTTACGGAAGAACAAGATTAATTTAGCGAAAATTACACAAAGGTTATGTCCTGATCTTTGTTGACTTCACTATTAGAGAGTTCTCCTTTTGTTTATTTTACATTAATATCCCTCATAATTCATGAGTCTCTTTTGGTGGGCATCATAATTGCGGACAACATCTCTTGAATAATTTTGTTAATTTGTAACGTGGGTTGAAAGTGTATTTCTCTTTATCTTTCATAACTACTACACTTTTAAGTTATTAAACTAATACGTAGCTAACAATTAATCTTTTAATTTTTAAAATGTAGTTAGTTACGATATATTGGGATAGGGGGCATCTTCAAAATGCATGTGATCTTTACAAATATAGCAGATTACTTGTATCATTCAAGTGGGAAAGAGTGGAAAAATGCATTTAGAAAAATTATAGATTACTTGTATTTCTTTTTACTAAAAAGGATAAAAGAGAGAAGTCAAATATATGCTTTTTCTGATGCCATGCAGGAGATGATCTCATAAAAAATTAACGTTACTTTTCTTTTTTTGAAATGTTATTCTAAAAATAGTGGTACCCAGAAGCTTGGTCCATTTTTATAGAATATCTAGTACAAAGTGAGATAGCGTTTGCATGGGTCTCCCGGTAGCTGCAACCACCACTCTTAAAATAGGATTTAATCATCACTTGGAAACTGAATGGAAATTGCACCAACTACTTGAATCTTGCATTTATGATTCTTTTCTCTAATGTTTTTGGATCTGTACGTATATGAACACGTTTACCAAAATTTCAGTCCCTAATAAAACTCAATCACAACTAGTGCATCACTTTTGGCCCGCATTAGCACTTCATATATATATATATATATAAAATGAATTGTCTAGCTTGCTGGAACATGCATATATATGAACCGAATTTAGGTCATCAAAGCAAAATATGTATATACAAAAAGGACACCTGTCATTGCAGTAAATAACTCATGTTAGTGAGACATGCAGCAGATCTTGGAAGAAAAATTGCTGTATATTTTATGTACTTACTTATAATTCAACAAATTAATTTTTTTTAAAGCTTTTGTTTTAGTGCTTTGAAAATATTATTATCTCTTCAAAATTAGTTTGTAACAAACATACACTACTGCTGGTGACATTATTGGCAACAAGTACATACTAGCAATTGAGATCTACATCCATGTCCCATGTCTCGGACTCAGAATGAATTTCATATAGGCTTGTCTTCCTCACTACAAATCATAGGCGAAGGTAAAGCAATTGTGAGGTCAAGATTCAAAGGAGGTGATGAAATAATGGTTGTTTCTTCTTTTGTGAAGGAAACCCTATGATCAGTGGCAGCACCCTGGGATTTGGATAAAGGGATTTTGAGGTCTTTGTTCATGGACTCGGATGTTGATGCACACTCTGCACAACCATGAGGGCGAAGAAAGCTTTGGTGTGGCTTATGGTTATTTGGATCAATTCCCATCTTTATTAGTTTTCTTCGGATGTGAGAATTCCAATAGTTTTTTACCTCATTGTCTGTCCTCCCAGGCAACCTTCCAGCTATAAGTGACCACCTATTTACATATATATATATATATATGAATGGTGATTAACAATTCATTCAAATTCATTGATATATATGAATTATGTGCAAGTGCCTTACAACAAGGACAAGGACAGAGGAGTAATTACTTATAATTCTTTCACAATCATTTCTCCCTGTTAAGTTAGCGGTTAACAAAATTCGGTTATAAAAATCAATAGAAACATTCTATTTTCAATGTTCTTAACTGATAACTTATTAATACTAGTACCTAGTATGTAGGTATTATTGAAGGAACGTACTTGTTACCAAGGAGGGCATGGAGTTTGATGATGAGGTCTTCTTCGTCTTCAGCGAAGACTCCACGTTTGATGTCTGGTCGTAAATAATTTAACCATCTCAGCCTACAGCTTTTGCCACAACGATGCAGACCTATATATGGTATAACTAGAAATTTAAGGGTTTTGATGCATTACTTTAAAAAAAAATGAACTGGAATTTTCTTTGGTGTGGCTAAATTCATCAAACAAATAATTAGTGAGAAAGGAAAGTGTGTTTGGATAATATAGCATAGCAGGTGTGTATTAATGGTAGAGCCTAATAATTAAGTTTTTGGTACAAAAATGATTAGTGTAATGTAAGGGGATTATATTGTAAGAAGAATGAATAAAATATAACTAACCAGCAGCTTTGGGAATGGAACGCCAACAGCCTTCACCATGAAGTGTGATGTAGTCAATGAGTTTTTGGTCTTCTTGCTCGGACCAAGCACCTTTATTGATGTTCTGTTTATCACAACAAGGTTGTCTCATTGGTGTTGTGAACTCCGGTAGCTTTGTAATTGTAGGAAGGTGTGTCTGACAAATGGCAGAAGAAAGGGTAGATATAGATATATATTTGTAAAGGAGAAGGATGGGAGATGGGTATATTGACTTGGACTGGTTGTTTTGCTCTGTTGACATTGGGGATTGGTGATCGCTGTGTATCATATTTATTCATATCTCTTGTTTGAATTTTTTTATTTTTTGGTCATAATTAGGTGATAGCTTTTCCATTGCTAGCTTACCGTTAAGTAAATGTCATTGTCAGTGTCACAAACATCTGCACGCTGTTATATTTGCACAATCTTGGAACTCATAAGGTGTCTACACGTACTCTAGTCTAGAGTGTATCAGAGTCAACTATAATTGCTTTTATTTGAAGCAACTAACACATGACACACCAAATTTTAGAACTAAAGTAAAACGGATGTGGACACAAGAGAAATCTACTGCTCAACACCCACTGCTGCAAGACTTCTTTTATGTTATATCAATCATCTCATTCTTTTTTTTTTTTTTCTAATCAATCATGTCATTCATTTTAGAGTATATTATAGTAATATTTTTTTAAATATAATTACACAATTTTTTTAATTATTATTTTCCTATTTCATAAAAAGATTTATTGTAATATTAAGATATTAGTTTAATATTTTTAAACATATCGGCGTAATGTATTTAGATTAGTGTAAAACATAAAAAAAAAAGAATTATACATAACTAAATAAAAATTGTAGGGATATTTTTATAATTCATCCTTAATTCAATTTAATCCCAAAAAGACCATGAAAAGTGGTAAACATATATATACAAAATTTACACTCAACAAATATATATATTATAGTTTGATTTATTTTTATTGCATATTATGTGGTAAAAAAAATTATTTTTTACTAAAAAAATTATAAATGTAAGTTCTCTTAAAATGAAAATGACTCTTGTATATATAATTGATAGAGCAATGATAATCTTGCATTCAAAAACATATACCTAGTGTCTCTATTCAGCAAATGCGATTATTGTATATTGTTATGATTAGTTTTAATGTTTTATTTCATGTTGGTTAATTATTTAAGTATTTTTAATGACTTTATAATAGTGTTAGCCAATTGTAAAGAAAAATTAAATACTATTAAATATTTCAATAACAGCAGGATACTATATATTAGCCCATTCAATAATAATTTATATATAAAATAAGAAAAAAATACTTATACACTATTAGTGTAAAAAGTTTTACATTAACATTTCCTTACAACTATTCATATATGATAAATTTTTTATTTTACCAACTAATACTTTAAAATTCTTACATTAACAGTATATAAATGTTAAACTTATAAAATAATATATATATATATATATATATATAATATGAGAAACAAGTCTAGAAACGTATAAAAATAGATAACTATATAAATACTGCATTTAACAAATACTCACTCAACAACAAATAAATTTTATAAAAATATTTATTATTAATTATGTGTATAATTACATATAGAATCTTTTACTAAAAATTATAAAAAATATCAATTTAATACTATATTTTTGTTTATTAATATATATTTTTTAATTTCTTTTTCAAAATCCCTTTGCTTGCCCCATTAGATCGTTACTATATACAATAAAATTATTTTATCCTGAATCAAAATTAATCATACTTTTATATAAAGTCAATAATATATATATATATAATTTAATTAGTATGCACTATTATTATAAAAAGTTCTAAAATTCAATCATTTATTTATGATAACTTTATTGATTTTACTTATTAATACTTTAAAGAATTTATTCAGACATAAAAGAATTTTACAACCAATGTTCAACCACAACACAATTCTTTATTTATATAACTTTTAAAGTATTAATTGATAAACTTAATAAATTTAATATAAATAAAATGTGATAATACATGTTAATTAACTTCTATTTTAAAAGTCATATAAATAAAAAATTATAATAAAATATCAATTTATACTAATTAAAACTTGTATTATATTATATTATATATATAGGAGTACAATGTATCGACAATATCTGATGGGGAAAATAATTAACTGGCGAAGATGTTGATGTCCCCAGGCATGCACATGATAACAAAAAACACCGTGAGTCATACGAGCATCACCAAAACAATGTTGTTCAATTTCTGACCTCCATCTCCGTCCTCACAGTAACGACCAAACAGCAATCATACTACAAATCATTCATCTATACCTAACTCTGTATATACACCAGCCTCCGCTTCAACTACGAGTCGCATCTGCACTTCGTTCTTTATGTCATTACACATGACATGACCACAAATATCTATGCATGCATGCTTCTGGATTAATAACTCCATAATTCATAAATTCAATTAAATACCAAACTTCTCTATTCAGTCACGGGTAAGAATCCATCTTTGTTTGACTCTTGTGACATACGACAACAACTAATAATTTAAGAATTATTAATTGCTTTTTGTTTGATAGCTAGGGTTCTTCATGAAACAAGATAAATAAGAATAAAACAAACAAAGAAATAATACCTATTTTCCAATCTCACTAAACTATAGCATCATTATCTCACACATATATACATATCATATATTCAAAATAACATGCATATAAGGATCGATGTTCCATCTAGCAACCCAACTTGTGTAGGTGGCCTATCACATCCAGACATACAATATAAACATAAGTACCAAGTACGGCCAAAATATTTAATGACAATTAGATCCACCGGTTACCAATTTCCGAAGCAACATAATATCATTGCTGGAATGAAGCACATTCAAGAAGGCATTAGATATATATACACTAAGAATCAAATAATCTCTAACATACTCAGAAATTAAGTAGGGGAAAGGTGAGCTATATATATATCAGTACAATGATATTATAAAAGGCTCCAAGTCCTACAGGAGCTTCTCAGGCAGTGAAACCAATCACTATATATTCACTTCCCATCACCAATAAGTAACCTCTTGATCAGTAACATATATAATCAGTGTGCCCTACCATTCATAAATAGAACCTCTAATTAGTTTATTGACATGTCAATTTCACAGGATTGAATCACACATAGATAAAACAGATTGAAAACGGATAAGAATAAAATACTCAATGAATAAATAGGCTAAGTCTACTATTATTCTATAAAGCTAATGTCGGTAAATCAAGAATGTGAAATTTGTATGTCATCTACTAATGAAACAAAATCACTTTAATGTAAACAGAAGACTCAAGCATGCCTGCAGGAATGTTAGAGAGAAAATAATAAGTTTCAATTTTTTTTAAAATAATTTAAAAATATAAAATATGAAATTTGAAAGAAAAATAGAAAAAATATCAACAAACATGCATGCAGTCAAAACTATGCTATTACTTTTCATTTATGTAATGGTCATATATTTAACATCCGATCATATTACACATACAGAACATAAATTGTTGGTTCAAATTAAAATCAAATATCTTAAACAAGATTTTGAATTCAAGTTTTGAGTGTAAATGAAAAAAAAAATCAAATAGAAATTTCAATAAAAATTGTTAATAAAACTTGATAAATGTTAGTTATCAAACAAATTAGCATATACTTCACATCAACAATATGGTTATCCAAATATTACAAACATATATAACTTCAAAAAAAAAATTACACATAATTAATTGTTCTCGAATCCAAGTAGACCCTAGTGAAAGTGTACCTAGATTGAGAGCATCAAGTTTAGAGAGTAAGTCTTTTTTTCCGTCTCACTTCGTGGCCATAGAGATATCTATAGGTATTGTAAGAGTAAGTATCCCGAAATCCATGAAATACAAATATTTAAGTATAATTAATAGTTAGAAATACATATCTAAGAGAGATTTAGATAAGATAAAGATACAGATCTGAGGGAGATTTAAATAAGATAAAGATATAGATATAGAAGAGATTCAAATATAATGAAGTGATCAGGGATACAGATATAAGGAGATTTAGATATCACAAAGATACAGATCTGAGAGGAGAGAGATTTAAATAACATAAAGATATAGATATGGGGGAGATTTAGATTTAGATAAGATATGGAGAATGAGATATTCAAATAGAAATATAATGAAGTGGTTGGAGATATTTAGATAAAATATAGAGTTAATTGTACTTAGTCAAAGTATAGCCGAGTTTAATAGATCACTCCGTAATTTGACTGCGGCGAGTACGTAGATGGGATCGACCGGAGTTCAAAGATTGCCCGTGACTATTGCCAATTGTTTTTCGTTGCATTGATGAGTAAGTTCACCCTTAAATATCGTATTATTGGTCAGTTGACCATCCAAAAAGTTGTTTCATGTCTTCCCGTGAGATGTTGCGCGCAAACGATCTCCCAATGAGATATGATTGAGCTCGTATTCATTATCCAAGAGATTTGAGAACCTTTCAACTATCTGATACAAATACTAATACATATCTATACACAGGACTTTATCACAAGTAATCAACACTTATTTTCCTGCTAATTGATACAGATAGTTGATTCCTAAATATAAGAATAATAATGTCCAAATATCAGGTTAATGTGCTAACTTTTCCTCAAAAAAAGGGTTAATATGTTTATTATTTATTTTAACCAAACACTCAACATAATTAAAGGAAGGATTTCACAAGTAACAGCTACAGGTTATCACTTCCACGTTGCTCTTACACCGTATTTTTGTGTGCACTTCTCCCTTAAATATGGGGATGCCATACTGCCATAACAATTTCTTACTGACATAATTCTTAATTCTCAAGATATAATCCTTTTGTTCAGATAAAAAATAAAAGGACATATATTTTTTATTATTATTTTGTCTTCAATCAAACTATATTGTTTCTCCATTCTACCACATAAGGGTATTATGAGCTAGTGAACAACATTTATTTGGACCGGTAGGTTAGACACATCTAATGTTCTTGCTTTACTCTGTTTAAAGTACATTCAGATTGGATATCAAAAATCACTTGTGAATGTGATGAAAATCAGGCCCATGCGCATCCAATGTTGACAGATTCACACGAATCACATTATATTGATTATACTCAACCCGTCACCAGTGGGAATTCAACATTTGTACCACCAAAATTTTTTACCTCACTAAATCTTAGTAGGAAGAAGTATTATTGGCTGCCAAAAAAATTCTTATGACATCTGGTACCATAGGCATTCCATGCTAAAAATACATTGCCTCTAACATGTGTCTTCCCATGTATACTAGTCATTGAATATATATATATATATATATATATATACACGCATCAGTAAAGAGATTCAAATATTTTACTCCATTAAGTGCCACTTGATTAAGAAGAGAGGGGTCATATTATTAGAATTGTAGAAGAGACTTATTATTTTGAAAAAACATAGCATCAAACAAAGAAAATACAGAAGAGGAAAAGTCATAGTACAGTTCATAGTAGCATGCAGCTCTATTTTCTATAGATATTGATCAATTCTTTAATCATAACAGTTTGTAATGTAATTCATAATGAGATTAAGTAATTCAAAACTTCAATAATATTACATAATTAAACTAATTTCTTCAAATGATTAAAAATATTATTTTAAGATAAATTTTATTTTTTACAATAAAAATTTAAAAATTATTAATCATAAACACAAATTAAATACATGAGTAGCCACTAAAAGGCGTACCGACAGGACAACAAAGTCTTTATTAATCCTTGACCAAGAGAAAGACAAGCAAGTGATTGATCCCCGAGTGTGGGGCATGAAAGATAAAGGAGAGCTATTGTATTCAATTGCTAATATTACTTGGAGAATGAACAAATCATAATAAATTTAATAAGCTTAATATTTTTTAAGAGAACACTATGGTAATATGGTTTAGCTGATATCAAGGTCGGCGCAACGTTTTTTTTTTTCTTTTAGATGACATAGTTATATATTAAGCCTTTTTTTAATCAATATATGTGACCTTTTTATCAACCATGAGGTCTTTTTCTTAATGAAAATTAATAATGAATAATTTTTTTATTGATGGCCTAAAACTTTAACTTTAGTGGTCTTAGCCTTAGACTGGCCCTGTATTAGAATGTCAAAACAATATAGATAAATATATAATTATAAAAATACATAAACTTATAAAGTTTTTTATCATGACAATAGTAGTAAAATCAGAGTATAAATTGGTTAAATTATGTTATTTATATATTTTTTAATCTTTTATTATAGACTGACTCAACCAATTCAATTAGTAACATGCCGGTTCAACCACTAGTATATCAACCTAGTACCTTGACTGGGTTAATGACTGATTCAGTTATCGCAACACTGGTAGGATCATATTTTTAATAAGGCAATTAAAAATATTAAATTCTTAAAATTAATCATATCTATCATATAATTTCCATAATTTTAAGTTAATAATATATATATATATATATATATATATATATATATACACACACTACAATAACAACATAAAATAATCATGTTCAAAATCATGTTATGTTTTAAATCAGTTACTTTAAAATATATTTCATGAACAATAACAATAAAAGTAACAATTTTATTTCTCTCAAAAAAAGTAATTTATTGATATATAATTACATTTAAAATAATTTATAATATTTTATTTGAATATTTAATTCAAGATAGAAATTAAAATTAAGAGATTAGTCTAGAAAAACTCAAATGAATTGAGAATACAAAATATTATAATTTATGTTGAGTAAATAACTTCAATAACTTGTGTTTTTTTTTTCAAAATTAAGGTTTATACACACCTCAATAGCCGTTATTAAATAACAGGCATGGCCGCAATAGCACCATGGTGTAGTGGATTTTTTTCCAACCACTATACACAATTTGTAAAAGAATGTCTTCCAAGGTGGCGTCATAAGGCACAATGACTTGTTTTTATGGCGGAGTTTTGGCCTTCCGGTAGGTTCCGCCATCCACCATTGATAACACCATTCAATAGTTTATGGACTATCAATTTAAAGAGCTTTTAAGCTATCATAATTATTAAATATATGTTAAAGCTCTTTAATAAATTACTTCAATACAATGAAATATTAATATATTTAATTTTTTAATGATAACATCATGAAACAATTAACATTATTGATTTTAATAAAACACAATAATGCCTTAAAAATATTATTTATAATAAATTGTAAATCTTAGAAGCCTTTCTTCTAGGGCTTTTTTTTTAACATCTCCTATTTAATAATTATAGTTGTTAAGGAGTGATTTGAAAGATTTTGCAGTGGGCATCCATGAGTTAAAAACATTTCTAATATAATTAATTTATAATAATAAAAATAAAAATTGATAATTATTTAATATTTAAGAATATTATGATATAATATAACAGTATAATTATAAAAAATAACCCACAAAAACATAGAATCGAAAACGAGAGCCAAAACACCGGAAGCACACTTGTACCAAAGAAATAACACGTGAAAATAAATTTAACACAAACAGAGCATCAAGGAAAATAAAATGTAAAATAAATACTAAACTAAATAAAAAAACAAATCTGGCAGTTTTAGACACCTCAATAAATAAAACCAACAAAAACATTTGGAGAAAAGTGAAAACAGTGCCTGTAGAGTGCAGAACAACAAAGGCAAGACAAAAAATGGGAAAGACTACTACTTATATCTAGGAGACCCATCCCTAAAGGTCCAAAATAAAAAATGCAACTCTCCAGATGAAGCTTTTGGTGTGTTGATTGATATATGTGGGAGAAGGAAAGATTTGGATGGTTGAATACAGAGAATGGAAGGGAAAGTAGAGAGGAGGAGAAAATGAAAAAGAAAGGGAGAGGAAGCAAGGCTGTAACAGGAGGGAGAGGGGTTTAGCCGTTTAGGTTAGTGAGGGAATTTTGTTATTTTTAAAATTTTCTTTAACACATGTTTTTTTTAATCTTTTCACTAAACCAATGATCCCATCATATTCTTATTTAAAAAATTATTGGCTTTGGTTTACTTCATTTCGACTTAAACCAAATTTTCCATTAATTATCCAAAAAAAGTTAATTGAGAAACAGCAGAGAGAGTAGTTAAAACCTAAAACCAGGAATAAAAAATACAAATTAATCTAAAACATGACACTCAAATTATTTGAATTTTGAAAGAGGATGGGCTTTGCAGTGCTTACAATGCAGGGAGGTCAACCGTTTGGTGAATGCAGCAGCTCCTCCTCCCAAAGTGAGTTTGCAAAAAGATTGTCCTGTCACAAAAATAGCAGAAGATATTTCACAACCAAGTTTTGCTTTACCAAGCCTTGTATACCAAGATATGCACTCCCCTTTAAATCACCACAACCCTCATGAAAAGAAAAAAGTACCAAAAATGAATTCCTCCAAAACATAGGCAATACACAACAGAAAAATGTATAACAACATACACCTATAAAAACAGAAATCACAGCAAATAATGTCATATTAATATCGATGCTCGTTGAGTTAAAAATCCTATTAACACCTATATTTCCTTATTATTTTTGTAGAATAGCTGCTTGCACTTTCAACAATTGGTATGAAACATATAAAAGGAATATATTTTAAATCATGAATTAGGGCACGGAAAAAACATGGAACAAAATAAAAAAAGGGAAAGAGAAAATGGAGCCTGGGTTTAGGATGGAAGAGTACCTTCTGCAATTCTTTCTTGCAAAGCTCCTTCCGATAAGCATTGGTATGGTTCATCACCTTTCAGCCCTTCATGATCTTTATTTTCGATCTCTGAGCCCTCTCTCCAAAAAGTTCATTATTCTTCTTCCTATATCGAAACCCTTTGGCCCAAAATGACATGAACTCGCACCGCAAGTTAGGGTTCAATTAAGTGGGATTATAGAATGAAAATAGTGGAAGGATATCAGGGAATAGAAACAGAAAGGATTAGAGAAAAAGGAATAAGGTGATGATTTTTGACCCAGAAAATTTTTTTTACTTGAGAATAAAAAAAAGGAGGGGGAAGAGTCTTTAAGAGGGAAAATTTTGTCTAAAATCATGACATGTTTCTTTTCAGAGTTCTTTAGAAAAATAAATAAAAACATGTATTGTTTGAATAGACAAGACTATCCCTAAAATAGGACACGTGTCAGATGATTAGGAAGGTGTAGAATTGTATTTTTTCCGAGCCTAAAAGATGCATATAGAGACAATACCCTAAAAAACCAAGTTAAACTCTATTTGTTCAAAAAAATATCATTTTGATATCCATTTGAGTGAGCTTCTCTAGAAGCATTTCTAGAAGAAGAAAATACAAAGAAAAAAGTAAAAATAGTTTCTCCATAAGCTAAAATTAGCCAAAAGCTAATATACAAAAGCTCTCTCATGTAGCTTTTCTAAAAGATGTAGAACTTTTTTGCAAATTAATTATGAAGAAGTCCCAAATCTTCTAGAAAAAATCTATGGAAAAGTTTTTTTTTTTTTCTTTGTATTTTATTCTTCTAAAATCCTTCTAAAGAAGCTCACCTAAACATACCCCTAGGCAAAAATGTTTCAAAATTTATAACGAAATAATGATAAAATATTACAGTCCAGCACAAACAAGAAAGTTAAACTCTATTTGTACCACTGACTCAATAATTATTTAGTGGTAGTCAATATAAGAAAAAATTTTAAAATCATTAAGCATCAAAAGTGAATCTCGCAATAGTTTTGGGCAAAGAAATACTACCTCATGTCCTAGTTTTGATCCTATCTATAAGCAACAATCATAAATTTTTAAAGCCACTGAAGGTTCATATTTTTTTTATATCCTTAATTTATTATTAACACTGTGTTCCATGCATTCACTCATTGGAAATGAACACTAACATTAAATATAACATCCACTTAAAGCCAAGGGTACATTGGAATAAAATTTGAATAATGGTAGAATTAAGTAAACTAACCACTTTAACTACTTCTCTGATCTTGATGATTTATCCTATATTGCTTATAATTAAGGCTGGATGTAGTATCAGATAATCTTTATCAAAAAGACTTAGTAATATCAAGTTCCACGGCACCTTGTAGGAAAATAAACATAGCAGTATCAACAATTAATACGAATCAAATTGTCAAAACATGTACTTGTAAGCAAAAACCATTATCAACAACAATATCTAATACATTATCATTTTGATATCATAGAAAAAATGGTTCAAACAAGCCAGTGTTACAGTCAAGCACAAACAAGCTATTTAAACTCCATCCCTAGCAAACTAAACAATTTAATATTAGCCACAAAACCTAAAATGTTGTAGCTATTTTTTATGAAAGTAAGGATAAAATCTACTATACACCTGCTAATACTCTTACAAAACTTCAAATGCGAACAAAAATATTTAAACCAGTTGAAGTTTGTGTATTGTCAAACAGCTGCTAAAAAATAAGAAAAAGAAACATATATTGAAGAAAAAGAAAAAAAAAAGTTTTCCACTAATATTCATGGAGTTTGAATGGATTTAATGGCCATTAGAGAACCCCACACACCCACGAAAAATGAACCTAATGCAACCAGTGGACTGCCAAAACTAACATTTTAGTGTAATTCAGAAAGATGAATATATATACTCCCACATATTATTATTACTAACCAGATTTTGAAATACTCAAGCTTTTCTGTTTTGGTCAACATGCTTACCTTTCACAGCAGGAGTACATACCCCTAAATAATAATCATCAAAAACAAAGTGATAAGATAAATCCACCAAGACAGTAACCAACACATTTAGCAGCTGAAACAGCTAAAAAATCATTGAATTTTTAAAACAATTACTTCTCTTTTTAAATTACAATTACTAAAAGTTCACTCTTTACATCTTCTTTGCAAGCAAAAGCTCCAATCCAACAGTATCATTAAAGCTTAGAAACATGAGAAACATGCTGAAGTGTTCCCTTAAAAAATGATATGATGCAATTGCAAAGGGCTAATAATGTAATTGCACATTACATGTTTCCATCTCATGAGTTGAACTAAATGAATTCAGAAGGCGAATTGGCATCAGGTTTTACATTACCCAATCCACCTCCATGATGCAAAACCTGAGGAGGCAATGCCCCTAATCCATTAGTCAATCCATCGGAGGCAGAACCAAAGAACTGGCAAAGCAGTCTAGCCATGATCCCTAGAACCTGCATTTGATTCTGGCAAGCCTCGACGTGCATCTGCATCATATGCTTCTCATGTTCAACCTGCATTGCCACCAATCTCTGCCTCCACTCCATCTCCTCCTCCTCCATCTGCTCCTCCACACGCTTCCGCCACCGGCGCTCGGCGTCAAGCTCCCGCTCCAGCCTCAGCCTCTTCTCCATCTCCTTCCTGGCCCACCTCAACTGCCGCTCCTCCAACTCAATCTCCCGATCCTCCAACCAGTCCCGGCGCCTCTCCCGCCGAAACTCCGCCTCCCTCCGCTTCCTCTCCCGGTCGGCCTCAACCTTCTCCCGGCGGAAGTCCCTCTCGCGGCGGCGCTCCTCGCGTTTGACCACCGCCTCCCTCAACTCGACAACCGAAGCCAACCTCTTGACCTTGGAGACGTCCGCCTCTTGGTCAGCAGCGGCATGGTGATCCTCCTCTTCCTCCTCCTCATCGGAATCAACCTCAAACCCTAATTTAGCGTGCTTGGAGGATTCTAACAATTGGACATCGCCGAAGACTTCTTTGTATTTAAGAAAATTGTCCCAGTGATTGTTTCCATCCTTCCAATTGAAGTGGTGCGGAGAGAGACGGATCTTCTGCTTGACGCCGAGGTACTGGTGGCGCATGTTCTGAACCTTGATAGATACGTCGCGCCACGACCACTTGAAGGGGAACGACACCGGGTCGCGGAGGTGGTGGACCGCGTTCACGTGCTCCGCCACCGGCTTGAACTTCTTCTCTCTCGTTTTCAGCTTCGCCAGGCTCCCTGACCGTACCAGCTCCGCGTATTTCGTTAGTAGGCTTTGCTCTTCCCCTTCCGACCACTTCTTCCTCTTCATTTCTCACTTCTCACTTCTCACTTCTCACTTTCACTAATCATTGCCCTTCAAATCCAAAAATGTCAACACTCTTTCCTTTTCTTCCCACACAAATCAAACCCTCTTCCTTTTTTATACCTCACCACTCACCAATTAAACCATTTACTCCACTTATCTCTCGTGTTTATTTACTAATTAATAACTCTAGAGTTTTATCCTTATACTTTCTTCTACTTAACAATCTGAACTTTTTTTCTTACAAATTATTTTCTTCTCTTCAAATTATCCGAAGAAAATATTTAAATTGAAGATGAAGACTCGTGTATCTAAAATACTGTTGCTTAATATCATTTTTGTTTTTGTCTGCAAATCAACTCTTAAACAAGTCCAGTTCTAGGACATCATTATGTAAAATGACATGTCACTGAGTTTAACATGCATGAATAAAATATGTTGAATGAGTTATATACACATCAATATGGAAATTAGATAAACACCTCTAGCACAATTAAGATGTATCAAATCATCATAAGGAACTAAAGTAATTAAATTATAGTCCACATATTCCCATATTACTTCAACTTCAGTGTAAGACTAATTGGTTTTCACATGAACAATAATGCGTTTTTAAAAGTGTTTAAATATATCACCTACAATATTATCCTATGTCCAGTCACATGTTATGTAAGTAAAACTCTAAGAAAATAATAAGATCAACCTCAATCGTCAATTTAAGGTCAGGCTTGCAATGCTATTATTAATTAATTAATGGGGGAATTGTCAACGCTAGCTGATAACCACTTGAGCTCCTTGTTGAATTGTGTAGGTCTATAAAATATAAAACTCTTCTCATAATTTGTTAGCTTTCTTTTTCTTTTCTTTTTTCCATCTTATTACATTGTTACTCTATTAAAATTTTTATTAATTTTAGTGTTGGAGTCTTTCACAAAAAACAATTGGCAATTTTCATGAAAGATTTTGGATTACATCATCTCAAGTAAAGATGCATTTATGTTTAGAGGTTCCCTTACCCTAATTTCCTCGAGTTAAACTGTGATGTCACTACTCCAATCCTACCAAAAGCCAACTATTGGAGACAAGTTTCGTGATTGCAAGGGTAAGTTTGTCATTGACTTCTCTTATATGATTTCTTACTGTGATGTTGCCAATATTTAGTTTTCAGTCATTCCACAAGCATTAATAATTGCATACAACAATGGATTTTAGAAGTTGATCATTGAATCAGACATTATCAATGCGATTCATCTAATGGAAGATGGCTGTCATGTTGACCACGGACACTTTTTCCTACTTTAGCAAATTTACAGGAGAAGTGAAAGAACTCAGGTTTGCATGTTTAATTTTGTCTCATGTGAATTAAATGTGTTGTTAGCTAATGATTCTGTGAGACTAGAATTGCATAGCTCATCAGGATGAGTTATGTTGTTACATGACACGATGCATGGATATGGCAATCTAAGATGCTTGTAAGGATAACTCATTGTGAGACGCTCTATAGCAAGTATCTTAGGTTGTGTTGCATTGCACGATTGTATCTACGTATTATTGACATAGAAGAGGATTCACTTTGGGTGAACTTATGTGAGATGGTTGTACCTACGTGTTACTGACATAGAAGAGGATCGTTTCGGGTGTGTACCTAAGAGAGCGTACATGAGTTGCATTCCATAAGCATCATTGACATGACTTGAATTTAATATGGTTGTATGGTTTTATGTGATACACTATGGGTGGTAATGTTTCTTATTTATGTCGCTTAATTATGTATGAGCAAATGTCTCACTTCCTATTTATGTATATTGTTTGGGTTGAACGTCATAGGTTAAAAAGATCCTGAACAGGTAGAAGTTAGTAATGTCTGAGATTGATGTGGATTTCATGCTCCGATAGATACGGCATTGGAGTTTTGCGACTATATTAGGATGTTCAAATTATTTCCTTATCTTAAAAATTATATCAGTTACATCTCAAGTTATTTTCCTTATTTTAAGTTTTCAATTATAAAGACTTATCATTTTATCAAAAATGAGGTTTTGTTGAAAGGACTTTTGTGAACTTTTTTACCCAGTTAAAGGACTTTTATTTAATCATGTTATGTTTATTTTTTTGGGATCGAAAAGTGTTACAGGATTCATAGTATTGTATTACATGATCCCGAAAATTCATTTTCTATTTATATAATGTCCACAACTTTAATTGTAAGTTAACTTGACTTAATGGATCTATGTGAACTAGTAGTTTATATCCCTTTGACCATGTTTCAACTCAACGTGGAAATAAATTATTTTCTCTTTCATGACTTGTTTAATAATAACTAATTTGTGGTGTCACAGTGTGAATCATTCTACCTAAGTGTCAAATCTAGTTATTTAAATCAACAAATTTATATATTATTTTGTAAATTAACTAATAAAGTGTTTTGGTGTAAAAGGGTGTCACACCAAATATTAGAGATTCCACTGTTGATATCATGAAGTTTACATATTCGAACTTCTTGGAAAACACATAATATTCATCATTTTTCAAGAATCGTATCATATTGGTCCCAACAATTGTAGACAATATTAATTATTACATGTTGTCTATGATTCCTACTAAAAAAAGAACTTATCTAAGTTGTCACACTCTATGCATCTGATAATGTTTTTGGGTCTCAAGATAACATCCATATTTTAGATTTTTGAATACCATTAAAACTTCTTAAATACCAAATCATGAGATTAAATTGAAAACGAGTGTATGTTGTTGAGAAACATCGGTCCATCAAATGAGATGTGTAATGACACATGCTTGGTCATTACTTAAATGGGACCATATATTCTTGAAGTTAAGGTTATATTTGGAAGCAATATTGATAAAAAAATGCTAGGTATCACTAACTCCTTCAAATAAGAGAATTTCATTCAAATTCTAAAGAAAACAATTTTTCATTACTATTTCTTTTGTCATGACTGTTAACAAAAGTCAAAGACAATCTCTAAAATATGTAGGCTTCTTTTGAGGCTTGTTTCAGTAATGTGTATTCATATGTGACAATTTCAAGAGTTACACTAAGAATTGAAGATTTTAATTGACAATGGTGATAAATAATTGACTAAAAACACAACCAATGTGGTATTCAAATAACTTTTTTGCAATCTACCCAAAAACCAAACTGCCATTATTTTTAATTTAGAATATTTTTTATTTTTAATTTTATATATATATTTAAATAGAATAATTCAATATTATGCTCATTATATTTTATGGTATATAATTATTATGATAATTTGATAAACGAATTAACCAAAAGTTTATATATATGCATGTGTGAAATTAACTATTCCGGGTATTGCACGGTGCATGACTAGTTAGGATAATATATACAAAGTTTTAACTATTCAAACATTTTTATTGTATTCTAAATATTAAAAACTTATGCATTGGATCTTTACCATGTGTTTAATATCATGATAGGAATCAACTACTATCGAACATGATTTCAGTTAATATCTAATGTTTGATAATTAATAGATACAATTAATTTTTCACCAAATATCTAATTGACCAACAGTGATAAGAAAAATACATTTAAGTCTTCCTACCCCCCACAAAACTACTCCATAAAAATCCTCCTTCACTCCCTTTTTACATTGCGTATTTAACTTTCCAAAACGTAAAAATGAAATGTAGGAGTTTTATAAAATGCAAGAAGAAAATGCCATGCTTGCCTTTAAAAAAAAAACAGTTGCGAATAAACACGGCATATGACAAGCCCATGACGAATTTTTCTTTTGTACCCACTTTTTCTTTTTGCACCTCTAAATTTTTAATATTCATAAATTGTCCCCACCCTTTTAAGCCACTTGGTCTTCCTTGCAAACCTAACTTTCTGGCAACTGCCTCCTTTTGCTCTAATAACACAATGGAGCTCATCTTCTCCCCCAATCTCCACTCAACAAGATAGACAACGATACTATTGTTTACTATCACAAACCAACTGATCTACAAATTTGCAATATATTCATACTTAGGATAACATTAACACATGGTGAATCACATGATCCACTATTATGTATAAGGGTGGCAATAAGAACTAAAGCGAGATATGGGCAAGTTTAGCCTCCCTACGCTAGTTGAGGTAAAAAAATTTATTCACCCTGCCCCTTTGAGAATTGGGTTTCTCTACCCTATCCTTGCTCCCACACATAAACAAAAAAGAAATACACAATGATAAGTTCCACAATGGGATTTGCTCACAAACATGTGGGGTTGCGTGCGTGACTATATATATATATATGAAAATTTCTTTTAGGTAGAAACAAGATGAGGACCAATATACTCATCCTGCTCCCAAGTTTTTGAAGCAAAAAAAAATCGATCCCAATCAATGAAGGTGTAATTGTCATTCCTAGTTGTCTAGTAGCACATTATGAATCAAATAATTCAAAGTACACAATTGAAGATCATGTAATCTACCATATGTTTTTTCATGTATTTTGACTTTTTTCGTGTATTTTGACCTTTGCGAATCAAGCAATCTGCCATTTGAGGATAAATGTAGTCAATGCAGCAATAGAAGCCATTGCATATCGACTCCACAATTCAACCAAGTGGATGCAAGGGCACCAAAGAGGCGACACAAAAAAATAAAAGCAACGAGGATAGTTTGGGGATTTTTCTAATAAATAGAGAGCAAAAAGAAAATCAGGGTGCGAAAACAAAAAAGGCAGCCATGGTAAAGATGCGGGGCACAAAATTTTTGGGTCCATTTATTAGCAAGCTCTACCCAGACTGTTGCATTGCGGACCGTGAAAAGAGAAAGACGATGAAGACAAGAAAATTAAGGCAATTTATATATCTATCAAATATTAATCAAAGGTAATATAGGTAACCACAGCTAGGGGGGAAATAATACAATATAATCTTGGGCTCAATACGTGCTTCGACCACAACTCAATCATCTCAACTCGATTGTCGCACTGTATTTACAGAAAGAAAATAATAAGCAAACCAGGAAATCACGAAGTATGCTAAATGAAGTTAATGTGCGTGTCATGAAACAAGACCCTCCCGAGCGATATTGGTCACACGAAGTACAGCTTGAGCACTTAAAGGAGAAAGTTTTGATTGACAGAAGCTTTCCCAAGATCTAATCTCTGGATGCTCATTCACTGTATTCTCATCGACAGAATGCTCATTGACAGAATTCTCACTGGAAGTATGCTCATCGACAGAATTCTCGTTGACAGTATGCTCACTGACCGTAACTGGAACGATATCATGAAATTTCTCGTACACCTTTTGAAGCTCAAGAAGTAGAGCTCGGGCTGCTTCCCTGGACTCGGGGAGCTGGTCACTCAACTGAGATGCTGCTACTTGGATCAATTTGTCAATCCCATATGTCTTTATGCCTTCTGCACCCTTTTTAAAATGAAATACATATCAGAGGAAGTTAGAAAAATTGGATGGTCATATTCATGACCCTTTCTAGTTCAACAAAACTCCTTCCAAATTCCAATTATTGGTAATAAACTTTAAAATGTAGCTGTCATTTAAATCTTTTTTCAGAAAAGCTGTCACCCTTCAATAGAATTTGTTGAAGCATGGATCTATTGATAACAAGAATTAATAAAGATAATAGCAATAATATAGATTAGAGCTCTTTATATACAACTATTGAACCAAAGAACTTGAAATAATTTTGAACGAAACATTATAGAGATAGAGGGATAGATTAATATATAGTATTTAATATTAATACTTATATGTAGATATTTTACAAAAAAGTTTCAGAGCACTGCACAGTGGCTTTACAATAGAAACAAGGCAATGTTACTAGCAGGTCAATTGGATTAGTATTGACCAAAGAAAAAGGTTTAGTGTATGCCATATATTATCAATTAAGACATGTACATGTAGATGTAATCTTCATCAGCAAAGAAATAATATTCTTCTATCTCATGAGGCTACCTTTGGCCATATATCAACAGAAAGATGTTATTTATAAGTTCATGACAAATCATTCCTCAAATCAATAGACATAGGAAGCTTTGTGGAAAAAAATTGGGACTGAAGCAGAACCAATTTAAAAGTCAATCTGTTGTCGTAATCAATGCAGATATTTTGAAGGTTTTTCTGCTTCCTGAAGCTTTTCTTTTCATTTTGGTGAGAAAAAATCACTTTGTAACAAAACTAATCAATATCAACATGTCTTAAATATCATCAATATAGGCAAAAAATCATAAATGTACTCATACCAGTTGTGGAACACTTCGAGAAAAGCACATGGATGCCTTTGCCCGGATACGAGGATTCTTGTTGTTGAGGTATGGTTGCAATTTTGGCAATAAAGAAATAGGAGAAATCCAAGTAGTCATTGATATCAAGGCTTTTTCAGCTGCCTCACATACGAAGCGTTTGTCCTGTGAAGACTTGAGGAGAAGCTGTACTAGCTGCTTTCACCATATAGTTTCAAATAGAAATTAGAACATTTAAGTCTGCAAATAATTCTATCAAGTGTATTTTGAGACTCAATATTGCTTAAGTGAGGAAATTTATTAGTACACATAATGAATGTTGACTTACCAGAGGGTCCAGCGAATCTATTATAAGATCATTATATGCACTGAAAATGTCGGCAGATGTCATAATGGCAGTTTTGCAAACAGCACTTCTAGGACTTTTAAGGGACTTGGCAATAGATGTGACCACATCTCCCCTGTTTACCAGATAACATAAAAATAATATTGTTATTGAATAAGTTTGATATTTTGATTTAAAAATCCATACTTCAATCAGTAAACAAAAATAAAGTTTGATACTTACAGCATATCAAGCATTGCTTCCTTATGAAATATTGATAATCGGCGCACATTATTTAGTGTGTCACAAACAAGGACCCAATCCTTTGAGTCAAGTCCAGTTAAGAGGGTCTGTAACAAAACCAAATAACTATTTTCACATAATACAAGTGTTGCATTTCTATATAAGGCTAATAATCAAAGGTAAATTAATAAAAATAAAAATGAAAATCCAAGAGTATTTAGAGAAGGGATCAAGTTACTGCATGAGTAACTCTTGGAATCTAACGGTTCTAATGTGTAACTAAAAGGGTTACTCCGGAAGTAACTTTATCCCTTCTCATTTGGAGTAAAGAAAATCATCTAGTATTTTAATAAGCAGTTAAGCTTACACCAAATTCAATGGTCATCAACTTTCAAACTTTGCTAACCCCCCGACACACAACAATTAGATAAAAGATTACCTTAAGACATGTATCAATATCTTCTAAATCATTCAAGTTCTCAGATTCAATGTATTCTACTTCTGCATTTACAACCTCCACACCAGAACAAGCCGTCACAGCCTGATTTCCATTAACAGCTGGAGAAACCAATGAGGAACAATTCTTTTTCTTTTCCCGTTCTTCAATGTTTTCAACAGCATTGTCAACAGAAGGCTTGGATAAACATGCCTTACTGTAGTCCTCATTCTTCCTTTCAGTCCCAACAAATGTATTGAGATCCTTAAGAGCTTTCTCTGACATCGCTGTCAGCTTTAGTCTGAGATCAAAATGAAAACATCCAATCAAACTCAACAATAAATGCTGCTCAAAAGACCATTTAATTTCTAAAAATGAGTTCAATGTAAAGAATGAATTAAACAGCCAAAATTCAAACTCTTAAATCAAGATCTGAGCGTAACGAGCACAAAACAATCATGAAAGTATGATGCAGTGCCATAACACCCCCTCCCCCTTAAAAAAAACAATACATACTCTATTAGTCAATAGAACAACAAGGATTCGCTCTGATTCTGATTTACTCGTAATTTTCCATCCCTCCCCAAACTTAGTATAATTAAGCTAGTTCTCTTCTTTCCTGTCCTCAATACCATTATCCAAATATAACATTGAATTTCAATGGAAATCTGCTCTTGCAACTGCCAATTCCGATCTTATGATTATTAGTTCCACTTCAAACATGACAACCAGTTAAACCGAAAATCACCACAGACAACTCTCTAAACACAACAAGAAAGCAGAATTCGAAGTATTACACATGATTTCATTAGCGTCAAGGCAGATAAGCATTCTATACTAAGGAGAACAAAACAAAACCAAATCAGAACAAAACGCAGAGAAAACCTATAGACCAACAGATTCAATGCAAAATTGAAGCAACGCAACCAAATCACCCAAAAAAATCCAAGTAAAAAGGAAATACAAAAACAAAACAGCAAGATCTCCATAAACGCCACATTACACTCCCAGAATCTCCATTCACAAACACTCGCATTTCAATCATAAACCCTAACACCATAGCATTGGATTCGAAAAGGGAGAAACAAAACGATAGAGTAATGGCAATTGCGGATCACTTGGATTACAGTGGAGAGTAAAGAGAGGGAAAGAGAGATTACCGAATGAAGAGAGAGAAAATGTGATCGGAGGAGAATGCGATGAGCAGCTGAGAGTGTAGAGAGCGAGTTAGGAAGACTCAGTCAACTCAGTGTGAAGAAGACGGAGAAGAAAGAAAGGGAGAGATATTAATGTTTTTAGCAACCGACGAACAAAGAGAAGAGACAATAGTCGCACAGCCAAAACGACGCCGTATAAGGTGAACCGGACCGGGGCCGGCAAAATAGGGGGCCAATAATAAATATACATTGGATTTGCTTCTGCATGTGAATGTGATTGGCAGCGGAATCAGGTGAACCAAATTAATTCCAACTATTTTTTTTCTTTTTTTTTTTCATCCATATTTATTCACTCAATCTTTTGATTCAAAATACAAATCACCTACCTTTTATTTCTCTCTCTTTTGAGTAATTCTATTGCTTTTAAATTTTTATTTTGATAGCCGTAATTAATATGAAGTGTTTTTTGAATTTTAAATTTTGTTGTATTATTGTTGTTTTTTAAAGTTAGGTTGCCAGTTTCTTGAGCAATGACGCTCCAACAGGAAAAAGTACAAGTTTTGAGTTTTGAAATGATGCTTTATCATTTTTTTAAAAAAAATCAATTAATTAATTGATTGTTTTAAAAATTGACAGGATTATCATAGCTGGTAGCTCTGATAGAGATTTGAGAGTCTATTGGAGATTGAATAACTCTTATATTATGATTGATGAATCATAATAGCGTTATGTAACTTCTAATGTTACTGCCATCAAAATATGTATTTTTAAATGGTTTAACGTTTTTTTGTCTCCTTATTTTCATAAATTTAAAAAAATCTATTTTAAAATTAAGAAATTAAGTCTTTCAATTTTGAAACTTACAAATTTTATCACGTTCTTTAATTGAGAGCATTGATTATTAAAAAATAAAACGTTGACTTCAATATAAACTTAATTGGATAATGTGGAGTTTGATTATATATTGATTATAAGGTAATTAACTAATTAATTGATAAGAAATAAATATTAAAAAAGTTATATGGTTTATTTTAATTATTTAATTGATCAATTATATTTTAATTAAACTTTTATGCCGCCTAATTAAATTTGTGTAAAAGTCAATATTTGTATCCTAATATATTTAATGGTTTGGATAAAATTTACAATTTTTTTAAAATTGGGAGCATAATTTCCAATTTTTAAAATAAAAAAAAATTAAATTTCCAAAATTAAAGAGGTAAAATGTACCATTAAGCTTGAAATAAAAACATTAATTTATTTTGACATGCTTAACTGTCTATCATTTTTATTCCATAAATTATTGTTATTTATAATATATATATATATATATATATATAAAAATTGTCCGACCATTGTCACACATATAAACTTTTTTACATTGTTTCTAAAAAAAAACATAATTTTACTTTCTATTTTACTCTTTTCTTTAATTTCTATATTTTTTTAAAAAATGGAGTAATGCACGGGTTCCATACAGTGGCATATCTTAATGGCGGTGGGGAAGGCCATAGCGCCAATTTTTTTTCTTTTCCTTTTAATAAATATAAATTTCTTTTTATAAATGAAACTAAAAATATTTAGTGTTTTTATTGTATCATTTGGTCTCTAAAAATTTTGTTCAAGACTCACCATTTGTTCAACACCTAGTTTAGTTAAAAATAAAAGGAAGAAAAAGGAAAAAGGCGATTCAATAGAAAAAAGAAGAATAAAGAACAAGAGTTTAAAGAAGAAGGAAGGGAATAAAAAGCTCTTTGTTGCACGAGATGGAGAAAAACGTTCACATTATTTGGTATTTAAGGAAAATAAAGAAGAAGAAAATAATATGTATGCATATTAAATTATTTGAAGCTTTCATCAGACTTAATTTGGTGTTTGAAAAAAAATATATAATTTTAAAAAATTAACATATATTGAAATTGAATTGTTTTGAATTCAAATATTTGGATAAGATAATTAAAATTTGTTTTATCTTAATTTTACCAGAATATTTTAGTTTCTACTAAATAAAAAATATTTTAATATTAAACAATATTTAATAATTTTAAAATATTAATCAGTTGAAAAATAACTTGGCCGGTATTGCTCAAAAAACAATCACGATGGACATTATTTGAAAAATAATTCCCTACCAATGTTTAAAAAAATATCCCAACTTAAATCAGAAAAAAATAATTCAATTATTTGATGACATGTGATAATGTGGCTTACTTAAAAATAAGCACAAATTCTTATATATATATGCACTCATATTTAGTTTTTATAATAATAACTAATATTTTTGTATTTATATGCATTAAATTAACATTTATGTATGATAATTACATTAAATTTGTAAGTTGTTAACTAAATTAATTAAAAAAAATTGAAAAAGTTTTAATTATTTATAAGAACCTACAATAAAACTTGTAAAAAATTATATTAGTTAATATTAAGTTTTTAATAAAAAAATGCTTTTATATTAAATGATCTTTAATTTTTTTAATCAAAGAAAAGTTAAATTATATATATATATATAGACACATGTATATAGATACCGGAGGAAATATCTTTACTTATTCCAAAAATACCCAGACAACCTCGAGATGACTCCAGAACTTGCAATATAAAAAGGGTGAAGCTGGTTTTTTTGTCAAAAAAAGGTGGTTTTTTTGAAGAATTGATTATGATAAGGGATGCATTCTGATTTGACATATTTAATTTATTCTTACATCCAGACGGAGTGATTTTATTTTCTACCTTTTAAAACTGTTACATATTCATTATTCATTTTGAAGAGTCAACCCATGTTCCCAATAATGAATGATTAAATGTGCAAAATCATAATATATGTAAACATTTTTGCACAGACGCCAAAAGTGCCAAAATTGATTAATTTAAAGCTGTGATTTTCATATCCCGCAAATCAATTTTAATTTTAAAGATGAAATATACAACTAAGCTTGTGATATGTTTTTAGTCTGAATAACTATTGGCTCTTGCAGAGGATGAGACCGTGTCAGCAAATGTTCTTGATCAGACATAGATTTTGGAGTTATGAACTTGTGAAGTTCAAACTTGAAATATACCCTTGTTAACACTCAACTTTTTATCACCATTATAGGGTTCAACTATAAAAGTGTGAATAATTTTATGTTCAAATTTTATACCAGGGTAAATTTTATAGTTATTTCTCTTTTGATGGAAATTTAAATAAATAAGATCATATAAAAATTAACGAAGAGAGATCCATATCACCTATATATCAGGTGCAGGGAGAAGTTATTAGAGTGCAGAGATAAATTCTCGCATTTATGTTCTCTATTATTCTTGCTGACACAAATTGTGGAATAATTATAAAACCATTTCTTTCTTGCTGTTGCATTCTTTATTCTCAATTTTTTACAAGTTTGAATAGGGGTTTCCGAATTTGTAAAAAATTTTGCAAATTTTTTTACAAGTTTCGACACAGGTGTCTAGATTTGTAAAAAAAATTGCATATTTTTTTTCAAGTTCGGACAGGGGTATCCAAATTTGTAAAATATTTTGCAAATTTTTTACAAGTCCAAATAAGGATGTCCGGATCTGTAAAAAATTTTGCAAAAACCTGATTTCATAATGTACTTTATATAAGATAAACGCAAACCTTAACAGGAAAGAACAAAACACCTTAATCGAGAAGAACAAAGAAAATGCAAATGTAGACGGGATGAACACGAAACAGAAAGTCACTAATTCAGTAGAGAAGAAAAACAAAGTTGTGCAAGAGAAGAAAACGAGAGAAGTACAGATGAAACAGGAAGAGAAAGAGATGTGACGTGGTAATTAAATTTTTATTGTTTTCATTAAGTGTCTTTTTGCCATTTTAAAATTTTATTGAGGTGTAGGGAGAATTTATGGGAGTGCAGTGAGAGATTCTCCTTAATCTATTCGGGTTGAATTAAATCAAATTGAGTTTTCGGGTTATCCAATCGGGTGAACATCCTATGACATAAGACTTTTTTGACAAATAGTCATACTTATTAATTAATGTAATTTTGTTTTAAGTATTTTTTATTGTTAAAATTTATAATTAATACGGTTGAATTACAATATTTATAACATGATTATAATTTTGTATATAAGATATCTTTAAAAAGTTAAATGACCCTAAACTTTTTTTGGCAGGTAGTTATACCAAATGATTAACATACTTTTGTTTTAAGTATTTATTATTATATTTTGTAATTAATATGGTTGACTTACGATATTTATAACATGGTTTTAATTATGTGTATAAAAAATCCTCATATTTTAATTAATTAAAAAAATATCTTGTTAATACTAGAAGTGTTCATTTAGTGGTATCAAAACTGTCTTCATGTCAAAGCTTATGGTGATGGATTTGACTATTGTTTGTTGTGTACTCTTTCATTCATTCTTTGTTAAAAGAAATAAGCGTAAAATAGGTAGTTACTAAGGAAAAAGGTAAGAAACCAATGACAACGATCACTATCTATAACAACTTGCTCTAAAAGATTTGTCAGAAAGATATTCATACTTACAAATTTACTATTATTGGCTAAGATATGATAGAGTATAAAGTACAACTTTAGGATTGATTAGGAAAAATTTGAAACTTAAGAGTGACCACTTTGACCCACATTTCTTTCCTAAAAATTAACTTGAAATGTATCAATTACAATCTACTATTTTTTTCCTTTTAATGTATTATTCTAAAAAAGGACTAAAGATGTCTGCTAGAGCAAATATCACACAAGAATTATGAGAAAAAATGATGACTATTTTAGAGAACATGAACCAAAGATAAAACATTGAACCTGTAGAACAGTGAGGACTAGAAACATTTCAAAAGAATACTCCACCTAAATAAATTTAAGTTAGGCTTTGTCACTGATGACACCCAATCTTGGGTAGTAGAGATCGAGAAAACATTTGTTGTGATGACTTGTGTTTATGTCAACAAAGTTACATTTGTTACGATTGTAATCGATGGAGAGACTTAGAATTGGTGAAGATTCACCCGGCAACAACTGAAAGTTGAAGAAAGGAAAATTACAAGGGGGGCCTTTATGCAAAAGTTTATGAAAAAGTATTTTCCAAAAGAACAAAAGAAAAAAATATAAGTTTTAGGTGTTGTAAAAATAACTTCCAACATTTCCATGAGAATATCACATTCTTACTTCTTTTCCATGAGAATTATAATGAAGTAATAATGGAAGTTATTAAAAGTTACAAATGATATGAATCTAATATGTGGATTATCTTGAAAACACCTAAAGGAAGACAAAATAAATTTGACCCTAACGACAACTTGTTGGTAGAACAAATACTAGAAAATTTTTATCCAGTAACAAAAGCAAAGTTTCTCACAAGAGAAAATCCCTCAACTATAATATTATGAATTTTGTGTGTCCAAAAAGTTACAAGAAACTCTTATTTATAGGCAAAAATAGGAGTCATTGAGCACAAAAACAATAAAATTTCACTTAGACCTTTATTTCCCACTCGTCTTGGTTTTCCACTAATTTATCCACTATCTCATTATTTTTCACTCGAAATTTGTTTTGCACTTACATACACAATGACTTGAAAAGCCTAAAACTAGAAATTTGTATGAAAAAACATGAAAGGTCATACAAAAAATCTCCACAAAAGAGGTACGATAATTACATTAAAATTAGAAAACAAATTTTAGTTGGTTATTTAGCCTAAAAACTATGTAATTGACCTAGATAAATTTCAACCCACAAATGTAACTTGAGTATAAATTAGATTCATCTTGTCCTCTAAATTATTGTCTTTAAGTTGGATGAATGTGCCTTCGCAATATAGATATGAATCAATCACAATGTAGATATGAATCAATAATTGGTTTTTGTACCCCGTGAATATGATTTGAAAATCCTTGTTAATTCTATCGTGTTTTACTTTAAGCATTAGGTATTTGTCCTTTGCAAGAAGGATTTAAAGTAATTAAACCATGATAGAATTGTATGATCAAATAAGATCCACAAAATAGGTATTAAAATAAATAGTTGAAAGTATTTTAACGGGTTCACAAATGTTACTAAATAGGTGCGAATGCAAGTACCAACATATCCATCCCACACATACAAGTAAATGCTGACAAAAGGTTAAAAAGGTAAAATACTTAAGGGACTATTTAGTTAGAGTATTTTTTAGGAAAAACTAAAAAAATTCTTTAGAGAATACAAGGAACCGTAAAAACATGTTCAAAGAACTTGTGTTTTTTTAAAGAAAATGATTGAAAGATAGAT
The DNA here is from genome assembly GCA_037954015.1 of Psophocarpus tetragonolobus. Taxonomy (NCBI): domain Eukaryota; kingdom Viridiplantae; phylum Streptophyta; class Magnoliopsida; order Fabales; family Fabaceae; genus Psophocarpus; species Psophocarpus tetragonolobus. Next base: position 37,544,647 of record CM075695.1, read on the forward strand.
TTTTTTTTTCAAAAGACTATAAATTATCAAAAGTAGTGAAAAATACAATCCTATATCTAATCACATGGATTTTCCATTTCCCTTTTGTCACCGGCCACCTCTCATACTCCAATCTCCGCCACATCCCCTTTATCTTCACTGTTACCTTTTATGTTTTTTTTATATTTCTTACTCTTACTCTTACTACCTCTTCATTGGCGCCTCCTTTGTTACTACATCTCATATTCCTCGTATGCTTCTGACCCTTACCTTTGTCATTTCTCTTTTAATGCCATTGTCACCATTTTTCGTGCAACCATTATCACAATCTCTTTACTTTTGTCATTCCTATAGCCACTTATTGAAAATGGAAAAATGAAAATCTAAATGTATCTAAACATTTTTTTTAATTTCCATAATTTTTATTGAAATAAAAAATCATAACAACTTACTAAAAACTATTTTAAGATATTAGGAAAACTAGGAATGGAACTAAACAACAACACTTAATCACATTGTATGTGTGTCACATGCTACAAAAGTTAAATATCCATCAACTTTGTTTATACTTGGGAGAAAATATCATGTGTATAATTTGATGCTGTTTTTAATAAAAAAACATGATTAATTATAATATAATTACACATATATTTATATTTTTTTAAACATTACTTTTACCCTCTTGAAGAAGATATTAATGTAAGTTCTACAAAATATGTTAATATAAGGTTTTCAAAAGTACATAAATAAAAATAAAGATGTTACCTTTAATGTAAAAAGAAAGAAAAGAGATGCATCTACTAAATCAGAGGAGTGTTTCCATAATTAACTTTGAATTTTAAAAAAAAAAGTTTCATGAAAAATACCCACAAATATGGTAGATATCACATATCAAAAGTAATCTATGAATATTCATTTTGTTTATATCTGCTACCAAGGTTATAGAAGAGTGTGCAAATGCAAATTTGTACCGGTAGCGAAAAGCATATAATTCCCATGTTTAAATTCCTGTGAATAAACTGTGAATATGGCCCCAGCTAGAAAAGCTCTAGAAGACTGTTCTTAATTTTCATTTCTCGATTATTCTTAGCTGCAAAACCGAGTTAGCTGCACAACACTCGTGTTTCACTGCCTCTTGCACACAACCCCACCATCTTGAAATTGTGTATTTTCCACTATGGATCCTAAAATAGCGTTAGAGCTTGTCAAGCGGGGTGTCACTCTTCTCTTCCTTGATGTTCCTCAGTACACCCTCGTCGCCGTTGATACTCAAGTAAACAATATTCCTTTTCTACCTTTGTCCTTTTATCATTCGAAGGATTACCATGTTGTCTTTTCTTTCGAATGATGTTTTCATGGCATGTGAAAATAAGTTTTATAGTTTGTAGCATATTAAAAAACCAATCATGATTTAAACTTTGGTTCACACTGACAATCTGACTATTTTTCATACTACGGGTTTGGTTTTGTAGATGTTCTCTGTGGGGCCTGCTTTTAAGGGTATTAAGATGGTTCCTCCGGGCACGCATTTTGTGTATTATAGTTCATCAAGCAGGTTTGGTCATGTTTCCTGACTATCCTGGCCTAACACTTTCTTTTCAGACTCAGATCCCTTTCTGTTGTGCAGTTCTTATTATTCATGCAAAATCCTATCTTACCCTATGGATACATGTGGGTGCCTATTATTTATTACTATTACATTAAAAGGCAAAGATAAGAGTGGTGGTGTGCTTGTGTATGATGAAGCTATGCTTTCCCTAGAGTTGCCCTTTCTGTGTGTATTAGTGTCTTTTCAATCTTGTATACTGTGGCAATGTGAGTTTTTGGGAAATAATCTTGGATTCCAATATATTGGAATTTGGAAATGTTGAGATTTGCTCAGGGCCTCTTTATTATTATGTTTGCTGACCGTAAAAATGTTAAGCATAGGGCATCGTTGTTTATGTTAGTTGCTAGAACTAATAACTGTTCTTTCTTGTAGCAGAGTTTTTAAAATTTTTTGTTGCATTGATTCCTTTTTTTTTTTTTTGGATTCATCCAGAGATGGAAACGAGTTCTCACCAATTATTGGATTCTTTATTGATGCTGGGCCTTCAGAGGTATGGAAAAAAATCAGTGTCTCAAATGATTCAATTAAATTTTTATTAATTTTGATTTACCGAACTTTGATTAAATCCTTTTTGTAGTTTAGAAATTTCTACAAGTACTATATCTTAATGTTGTAATTAATGTTCATATTATTTGATAATGAGCATAATCATTGCACTTTGCTTTAAAATCTTTTTGCTGGAGTCTTTGATGATATTGATTTTTTGCTATGGTTTCTTGACAAATTATCAAGTGAATTAACTCATGCAATTTTTGTTTTTATACTGGCTTAATGAAAAATGCCCATTATATATGAAAGCTTGAAAATTGAAGGAAAGAATTTGTTTTGAATATCAGTCAATAACTAATTTTTATGAAGATAATAAGTTAGAAGGCAAATTAACTAAAACATTTCCTGATAATTGAGCCAGAAGTTGTCCTGTGACCGCATTCCTTGATAAATGATGGTGAAATTAAAATTATTAATTGGTTTTTGCCTTCTAGGTGTGCAATTTTTTTACCCTTACCACAATCCTGTCTTTTAATTATTTTGTGGTGTAAGTATACTTTAACCATCTTAAAAAACTAGTGTACCCCATTGCCCGTAGCTTCTTTGCTATGCGAAGGTATGAGGGTGTACACAGCCTTACCTTTGTATATGTAGAGAGGCTATTTCCAGATTTGAACTCATGACCAATACACAATTTTACCGCCACATCAGGGCTTGCCCAGTCACCCTCACTTTAACCATTTTAATTATAGCTAAAATGACCTCTAAAGTGAATTGGTTAGACTTTTTTTCTTCTGATAAAGAATTTATTAAAAGCAAAGAGAAAGTAACATGTGTTAGAGCTAAGAGGACAAATCATTAATAACTAAAGAGTCAAAACCAATAAAAAAAGTGAAAAAAATTAAGAATAAGAAACATGCGACACAAAATACTAATTTCTCTGTAAATCTAACAAAAGCACGTCTCTCAAAAACCATTAGCACAATATTACTGATAATCTAGGAAAGCTACTTCATCCGTTACAATGTTCATCTATCTGGCTCTGTTCATAGTTAATTTGTATACCAAAAACTATAACTAATATGTGTGACATGATGATTATTTGGTTCGGTCTCGTGGCCATGCAGGTAATTGTTCGTAAATGGGATAAACAAGAAGAAAGGTTAGTCAAAGTATCTGAGGAAGAGGTATGTGTTCATTTAGATTTTTAATATGGATATAATACACAGAACATGTCTATAATGTAGCAAATTTTCATGATTGATATAGTTTACATCCTGTTAGTCCAGTTAGGTAACTGTCAAAGGGAAACTATAATTTTAGAGGATTTACTTCATAGATCTTGAGCATTTTTTGTAAAAAATGTGGGGCTAATATTCAATCAAAGCAGTGGTAATTTGTATTTGGATTCATATATCTATCACAACTTACCAGGGAAACATTTTTTTTGCTTGAATTTCTTCTATTCCATGGTTTCCAATTTATGATTTATATTTATTTTGTTTATTCTGCTTTTCCTTTAGGAAGAAAGATATAGTCAAGCTGTTAAAAATTTGGAATTTGACAGACAACTTGGGCCTTACAATCTTAGCCATTATGAAGATTGGAAACGGTTATCTAATTTTATCACAAAGAGTATTGTTGAACGGCTAGGTATGCTATTTGCTTGACTGAGGTGTTCTTTGTATTAAATAGTTCATTGTTAATTTGATTTTGTATTAAATTTATGAGCAGAACCCATTGGAGGTGAGATTACTGTTGAATGTGAAAATGAGATAGTTAGAAACACTGCTAAAATGGCAATGGAGGAAGCATTAAACAAGCAGCTGAAGGTTGATAATTCTGCAACATCTGTTGACAAGTCTAAGAGGAAAGGATGTTATTATACTTCTATTCCACGTGTTGTAAAATGCATGGGGATTAGTGGGCAGGAACTAACTTCTTTGAATCTTGATAAGGTAGGTATACACATACTATTGACTATTTCGCCCCAGAAAAGTAATAGTGAAAAAACTGCAATCAGTACTCTTCCCTTAAAATTTTTACCTGTTATTTTTTACTGATTTGTGCAATTTTTTATGGGCATTCTCAGACACAATTATTAGAAACTCTACTGGCAAAAGATTATGGAGGTTCTGAAGACTTTCTTCTTGGAGAACTGCAGTTTGCTTTTATTGCTTTTTTGGTATTGTGGATAAAACACTTTCTTTATAAATTTTGTTGATTATGTTCAATCCAATATGGCATTTTGCAATGGTGCAGATGGGGCAATCACTTGATGCATTTCTCCAATGGAAGTCACTAGTTAGCCTTTTGTTTGGCTGTACTGAAGCAGTAAGCATTGCTTTTTATTCAGACTGAATAATGCATGCATAGACTCTCTGTGGATTTTATAGAGTTTCTGGTTTTATAATACGTCTGCAAGAACCCTTTGGACTTGAAGGAGGGATGGCATCCCTAGCCACCTAGTGATGAAATTCAACATTAGAAGAATCGGGTGAAAAAATTGAATTCTAAACCTGTTGGTCTTGGTCATAGACACTTTGGTACCATGTCATGAACCATCACTAAAAGCTTAAGCTGTTGGGACCGTGGTTAATCGTTTTGTTCCCTAACAGTTTGCTTTCCACCGTGCAGTGCATATATTGAATTTCTAATAATCAATATGGGTCATTTAGATTTAAAATGTTGCTTGCTCACCAAACCTTGAAAGCAATATGAGATATCTATATATAATTAAACAGAATAGTTAAATGAGTTGCTATTTTATTGTTAATTATGAACATGTCAATACTTTTTTAGCATTTTTTTAAAATTTTTTTAGCATTTATATGTATTTACTACGATTATGAATTATATAAACTGTATAAAAAATTTAAAAATAGTGATCATCTTGGTCTGCACTATACTGCTAGTGTTTTTGGGGTCTGCACCACCTGGTGCTGTCTGGGATTGATAACACTGCCACTAATATTCTCTCTTTTTAAATTTTAATTAATATCTTTGTTGGCTCTTGATTAGTTGATTAACAGCTTAAGCTTTAAGTGAAGTGGTTCTGTGACATGTGCTTAATGCCTTACTGTCAATTGTTGCTCTATATTCAATGAGTACTTGTGTTTTGTTTGGTCTTTCAACTTGGCAGGTCAGTTTGTCAAGTTCTTTCTTCTAACTTCGATTCTGTGGGCTTAACCATTTTGCCTTTGCCAACTGCTATCATTTGGTGGAGTTTTCCTCATCTTTTGAGATTTGTGATTCAAGCCAGAAAGTAGATATAAACATGTCAAGGGTCATTATTGCTCTATTCTTTTTATGGAAATTTCTGCAATATTTTTTTTCCTAAGAACAATTTTGACTTCTTTCTTAGGACATTTTATGGTGGTAGGGTCTAGGTTATGACTGCATAAGAATACAAGACACTTACTGCTAATAGTAAGATGTCTAGGGTGGGATTGCTTAGGCTAAAATCAATTTAAAGTTATATCTTTTCATAAATATGCATCTTTTTATTATATTTGAATGATTTTGTGCAATATATTGCAGCCTTTCCACACACGGACTAAACTATTCACAAAGGTAAATTTTATCAATGTAATTTTTTTTTGTTTCCTTTAGGTGTAAAATAATGGCATTAATACTTGAAATGCTGTTAAATTCGTCAGATTGTAGTAGTTTTGATTTCTGAATTTAGTCTGAGAACTGCAAGCAACTGATTCTTGATCAAGAAAATGAGTCATGATCATATTATTCATAAAACTCCTTTCCTTACAATGAGGAAAATCAGAAGTCAGAACTTTACCTTCTCATTTTTGTGGTTTGGGAAGTAGAAGACAGGGAAAATAAAATAAGTTCTTTTTAAATGGACTATGTGCATTGCAGTCCTAGAATAAGGAAAAATTGTTCTGCAGATACCTCTGGTATTGGTATTTGAATGAATATACAGTACTTATCAGTGCAAAAAATCTACAAAATAGTTCAAGACTCAAGAGGGAAGCTATTAAGCAAATATATTATTGTCCAAAAGTTTAATTTTAATGTGTTAGCTACTTAGGATAATTTTATATTTTTCAATTTTTCTTCCTTGACTAGTAATATATAAATTATTATGATATTGCACACATCCCTAATATATATTGTACATGAATTTGATTGGCCTTTTTATTGGGCAACTGTACCACAGGATGCCAGAATATATATTTTGTGAGAGTTTAGAATTTGAGATTTTTTTGTTTAACACGATAATGATGGTCTAAAATTCTTGAACCTTTCCTTTTATTTGCTGCTCAGCTTTTCTCACTTAACTTATTTCTAATGTTTTATGGATTCTTGTAGTTCATAAAAGTCATCTATGACCAACTAAAATATGGACTACAAAAAGATCGCACGGATGAAACAGGATCAGCATTGTTGGATGATTCTTGGCTTAGTGCTGATAGCTTTCTGCACCATCTTTGCAAGGTATTTCATTAATGTTAACTCAATATTCATGTGCGCAAATTTGATATGTGACCTACCTTCTTAATTTTAAGAAGCTACGATGGTGCTTATTCTGGTCTGCTATGGATTTTATGATCTTGAAATTCTAAAACTCATCATTTTGGAAATCAAGAACAGCCATATATATGAGCAAATGAACTGGTGAACATTGTTCTCCTTTTTCTTTATCATCCTTATTTATCTTTTGTGTTTTCTAAGTAGTTATTGTGTCCATAGGCCCTAAACTGCTAAATAAGCAACTCATTCCAGGGGACAAATGAGAAAAAAGCTGACAATTATTGTAAGAGAATAATGTAGGGCTTTCAGAATGCCATTATCTTTTCTAACTGAACATCAAATTCCCTAGACTTGAGCATAGCTGTCCCACTGGTATCTGTATCCCTATTTCCAAAATAGCATAATTAATGGATGTCAATTACAAACAGATATACCTTTCCCACTGTACCACAGGATGTCAGAATATATATTTTGTGAGAGCTCCAGGCTCTAGCTTCCTAAAAACTTTTTAAGGGAAGCTTGGTCAAGGTAAATGAGGCTAGAAGAAACTTCTCTAATCTTGTTCTATAATTCAGTTATTCTCTTTACAAGACTGGTTGTATTTTGAGGCCTTTGATTCTTGTGAACTAGGCACCCAATGTCTTTTTCAGCTAATAATACTAATTAAGTATTGTTTTTATTGTAGAAATTTAGTATGCTTTGCTAAACTCGAGCAACTTATTCTTTTTACTGTTTTCAAATTGCAGGATTTCTTTTCATCATTGCTAGATGGATCGGTTGTTGATGGAGATCTTTTAAAATGGGTATTGGCCTAGAACCTACAGCTCCTATAATGTGATATTATTATTGATATCTGCTCTCCCTGACATCCATCTGCCACACAGATAAAATAACACGTTGATTTAATAAAATAGTAGTAGTGTTAAACTGTGAAAGTGAATGGCATCAAAAGTTTTAGAATAAAGTAACTTCAACCTTTGCTTTATCTGCTTGAAATGTATCACACAGTAATGCAATCTTTACCAGGGATAGATTTATTATTAAAAAAAGCTACCTGAATATATTGGTTCTCCAAATTAGTTATGAATGTCATTTTTTAGGCTTGAAACTTGTTAAGGTGATATATATAATTGACACCAAACAATCTTTTGTTGATATCTAGGAAGTGAGAGTTAACTCTAATCTTGCACCTTAAAAAACACACGCATGAGCTCATTATGTGATATTGCAATAGGGTTTAGTTATGATTCCAAGTCGAAAAGCACTGTCTATGCTTTTGGTTAATTTTGTCTGCTATGACATGGGTTGCAGACTAGCAGCATTTGCTCCTAGCTACTATGTATTTGATTTTTTATGAAGAGGAAATTGTAATCTTCCTCTCCTTGCAGACAAGAAAATTGAAGGAGCTGTTGGAGAACAATCTAGGGTGGGAGTTTCAGCAGAGCAGTGCTGTTGATGGGATATATTTTGAAGAGAATGATGAGGTCAGTATATGAATTTATCTGAGTTGCTGTGCTCTGTGTATTGCTTTGCTCTTTGAGTATGTTTGTTCATGGACCTTATTTATTCACTTTGCAGTATGCTCCCGTTGTTGAGATGTTGGATGATGAAGCTCCAGTAGTTTAGAAATGTGGATTATATCCTCTCTTGGCTATAACTGGTGTTTCTGGGGAACTAAATCATGACTGTTAGGCACTTTGCATGGCCTTTAGTCAACTTACTCTTGAGGGCATATCCTTCCCTGACATTGTACAGCATAGCATACCTAAAATCCACCTTAGCAAAGCAAACTCTTGGAGAACGTTTTACAATTCAATTGTTTTAAAGTCATAATTTGAAGTAGAAATTCAGTAGCTTTTCTCTTTTGTGAAGCCAAGACTTTCAATAACTTCGATGCAGATTGATATTTATTACAAACTTTAGTACTTTTCTATTTCTCAGACCGATCTAGGCATGTATAGGAAACTTGTGGGTTTATAAAGGACAAGTTTGAGGAGCTGCAAACAGGAGGGTCGAGTAGACAATTCACAATTCAAGGTATATGTTTTCTTTTCGTGTTGGCCTTAAAAATTAAAGCAATAAGATAAAACATAAGCCGAAAGTAATTAATGAAGGCAAATGAAAAATGATAAGCATGATGTATTCAATTTAAAAAGCAAAAAATTGTTATGAGTTTTATCTAGAGAAAAATGTTAAATTATATAAATTAATTTTTATAACATGATTTAGGAGATAGTAAAAAGAATGTGTTTTTTTTTTTGTTACAATGAGTTTTGTTTCTTACTAATTTAATTTTTAATTTTCCCCTCTATCCATTAGTGGTTGTTAAACTTCCATAGTAGTTTTCATATAAAAATTCCATACCAAATAGCCAAATAGCATATTATTTCAGAAAATATTAATTTAATAAACATGGTTTTAAGACCGAAATATTCAGATAAGAGAAAATGGGTCATTAATGAACCCTTGTTCTCTTATCGCCTCCTCTTGCACCTAAAAGACTTGTGGCCATATTGTTAAAAAGTAAATGAGACCTTCCTAAAGTAAATGAAAGTCAAAGAGCTGATAATATTTTCATATGGATGGCCAAACAAGTTGGATTCAATTGGCCAACTTTTGGGAATTCCATTTAACCCATAGCCCATCTTGGATCACTTAATTTTTTTTCCCCAAAAAGAAGGAGAATTTCATTTGATATCTACCAAAATTTCATAAAACACTGCCCAGTGTTAAAAAATAAATATATTCTTATTTGTTTAGTTAAAAGAAAAAAAATAAAATAATCTATTCTATGGAACAAATTTTTCATAGTTTCTTCTACGAATAATATTGTTTGGAGAAAAAAAAATCCTTTCCCAAACGAATTTGTCCGTAGAAAAAATTTTTAAAATGAATTATGTTTTTTAATAAGCCAAATAGTTTTATTAATAATACAGATAAAAAAGCAAGCATAAGTAGTTACTACTTGCAAAAAGTTTTTATATGTTATAATTTTATATTTTTATAATTAATATAAAAAATTATATTTTATATTAATAAAAAATTATATTATAAATTTTATATTATATATATTTTTATTAATTTTATATTTTTATAATTAATAAAAAAATTTATATTATAAAAATATAAAATTATAACATTTAAAAAATTTTTTTACGGACAGCCTAGCCTGAAGAAGGAATTTTTTTTTTCTTTGAGCAACCTATCGGGAGAAAGGAATTTTTTTCCTTCTACACATAATAGGTTATTTTATTTTGTTTTCTTTTAACTAAATAAATGAGATAATTTATCTTTTAATATTAAGTAGGTGTTTTATGAAATTTTGATAGGTATCAAATGAAATTTCTTAAAAGAAGATGTCTGTAATATGCTTGGGCGGTTCGCTCTTCAAACCAAGAATTTGTTTTTAATATAAAAATAGTTTAAGATTTATGGTTTCTATTTTTTTTATATAAGCAATGGCTTAGAACAACTAATATTATTAAAGATTTAATTACACTTTGTATTTTTTAATTTTTTATATTTTCTTTATTTTTAAATTATGACATTGTACTTTTAATTTTTAAAATTATTGATATGTCTAATTGTTAGTGGATTGATGTTAACCGTTAAGTTGGTTGATGTGTGATGATAATTTAATATCATGATAGGTTATAATTTGTGATTTAAATGTAATTTAATTAATATAATTATTTTTTATTATTTAAATTGTCTTTAAATTGCATGAGTATAGTTTGTCACTATTAAATGACTAATGTTTATCACTTAATAATCTATGTTAATTTATTAATGGTTAGACACATATTTAACCATTTTAAAAATTAGAGAGCATAATGTCATGATTTAAGAATAAAATAATAAAATGTAAAAAACTAAAAAAATGGACCCAAATTTATTGTGTTTGGAAATGATTACGAAGGTGATTTTTTATCTAATTTGTTATTAGAAGAAGATATTTGAATCCATGATTTTTTTTTCTCTCTTCTTCAAGTCACTTTAATGATTGATTAATCCTAATGAAGGTGGTATTGTGGAAAATTTTTTCTTCATGTTAGTATAGAAGAACAAAAGTCAGAGTTTATACGCAAAGAAATATTAATAAGTAGAAACCTAGAATTATTCTTTTAATTTTATAATTTATCCTTTATCTATTTACTTTTATATTTAGTCAACTAGCGCGTTGACAATTTTACATTTGGAATTGACCAATCCAAACAAATGATAAGTGGTGGGTGCAGAAAATAAGTTGCTGGTAGATGAAATATAAATTTTCTGCTTTTAACATTTATATGTTCCTATGATAATCACAATCATTGTTGTACCCGAGCTAGCTAACTTCTTTAATTTGAACAAAATCCTACTTTTACCTTCAATGAACATAATGTTTTTAATTCTAAGAATGTTTTTACTATCAATATAATCACTTAATAATTTAGTTTATTATTTTGATTATAAAAAGTAGGTTAAAAAGTTTAGTCGCAGGAGCCAAGTCCGATTTGCTACTCATACTCTATTTATTTTTGCTTTACATCCATATACCAAACAATAAAATAAAACACGTCTAAAAAGTTAAGCGTACGCTATCATTGTTTATTCAATTATTTTGTTGCACATTTGCAATATATTAAAAGGTTATACAATGGACATTCACGTCACCTGTTATGCGATTATGTGGATATTTGACATGACACAATATACATTTGACATTAGGCAAACATTATTAAGTATTGGAAAGTAACAAAAATATCAAAATAACAACACTTTGAATTATTAAAACTAAATTCATGACAAAATGTATTTTTAAATGACCAAAAAAGGGTTACTCTCATTTTTCACATCCACAATGTTTGCGTAGATGTGGATGGAGTCAGATTGATTCTGTGTAGTGCAGTGTAGTGGGTTTTCAATGTTTGTCTCCATTATTCATTTCATAAATCAATTGCGAGTCGAAAGTTTTGTTTGGAACATTAAAAAAAAAAAAAAAAGAAGGTAGAGTTAAAAGTTTACTATATGATTGTTTCAAATCATTTTTTAAAAAGTAATTATCTGATTTTGTATGTTAAAAGAGTTATTTGAAAAATAAAACTTCTAATTATCTATTAAACACACTCAATGATGACGCCCTTATAACTTTTGTTAATGAACATGATTGATGATTGGTTGGTTCACTATGCGCTTACTACTAATTTTGATGTTAAAAATGTTGACCTCCAAGTTGTGGTTGAATTGTTGGAATTTCTTTCCTCAGTAACTACTATTATAGTATTATTTTATCGGGGTTGTGCTCTCTTGTAATAATAAAAAGAAAGTAATTGAAATATTTTAACATATCAGTGTTTTAATTTATGGATTTAGAATGAGTTTCATTTTGACATAGAATTATAATGTAAAACTTGTTTGCACTGTTGTTTATTATTATTGTGTTTACATTTCATTCAATAATTATAATCACATAAATTAATGTCAAATTTATTAAATAAAATATAATAATGTATTTTTAAATGCGTGTTTACTTTTTTTTATTCTCATAAAATGTCTTATTTTCTTAAAAAGTTTTTGGCAAGTCATGACTCATGAGGAATGTTTGTGTAAGCAAATTATTACTGCCAAACTGCTACACAAGCAAGGGTCATATTTTTGTTATAACTTCTAAATACAGTAAAAGAAAGTTTTTAATACTCATAATTGTTTTTAGACATTAACTAACGTTTATCTTGTCCACACTCCACAGTGTATGTAGTTTCTACTTTCGTGGCTCAACCAAGAACCAAATTAAGAAGTAAGCAATTACTAGATATGACCCTTGCATGAACCATAATGGACACAGGATATGGCTCGAAATGGATATTCTCGGTGTGACTGCATGAACCATAATAATATATTATTATAATTTTTTTAATAAAAAATATAAAATATTAAAAATTTAAATAGTTAGATCATGAGTATAGATTCCTCTACTTTGTAAAAATCCCCTATGACTATGCTGTTACAGAATTTAAGCAATTTACAAAATTAATTGCACTGGGTGAACAACAGTGAAGAAAAACACTTATACATGTTTTTAGATAAAAGTTTTATACTAATTCAATCACAATGTTTATTAATTTTATTATTTAATATTTTTAAAATTATATAAATTAAAGAGATGTGATCGACCATCACCAATTTTATATATTGTTAGTGTAAGAAAATTTACCTTGATAGTTAATTTAGGGATTGCCCTGTGTTTCTATTTCTATTTGTGTGAGTTCATTAATCCAAAACCAGCTCTTTACTGCCAAACCAAGTGGAAAGTATACGACACTTTTTTATGTCTTATGGTCATTTGCTCCAGGCTAAGGTCCTTTTCATTAGTCTCATACTCAATGTCAACCTCTTAATTCATCTACACCAACTTTTGTCATCAATATGATGCCTCCAATTCAAATGTCAAACCCCCCCAACCCCAACTCTACTTTTAAAAATGAGAGAGAAAAAAAATACATAATAATATATTTTAATTTAAAATAACTACAACAACACTTCTTAAAAATTAATATATTACACATATATTTTTATTTTTTATTATTTTCATATTTTTAAGGACTTTTTTTTATAAGCCAATTATATATTAATATCAATAAAATAAAAAACATAAAGCATGTCTTTTAACTATACAATAATATCAAAGTAACAAAAATAAGTATGCAAGATGTTAATGTAAGAAATGAGAAAAATGTTAGTGTAATATTTTTAAATATGTATAAATTTTAGTGTAAGATTTTAAGTTTAAAAAGAATTTGTCTTGAAAATTAAGAAAAAAATAAAATTATGTGTAATTTGATAAAAGTTGAGAGATGCATGTTAATGTAATTTATATTTTTATTTATTAAAAATAAAAATGTAAAAGTAGTTTTAAGAAATAAGTTTTTTTTTTCTGTAATGAACAAATCATATATATGTTTCTTCTAAAAAATTGAAAAGAAAAAAAAAAAACTAAAACTTTTCTATCATTTTAAGGCACATTACACGCGTTTAGGGTTCAAATATGAACAAGTTGCACAAAGTTGTCTGACAAAATCTATATATTTTTCATACTAAATACTGTAGTAGGGAATCTTTTCTTTCAAAGTCCCTTAATTACTAATTATTTTATGGACAGTCTTCTTTCTTTCAGTTAATAATTATTAACAATAATAATCTGCTCAATAATAAATTGTTCCCAGATTAAGTTAATTTCGTTGATATTATTATTAAATGAAAGAAGTATTTTATCTTGTGCTACGCTAGCTAATTAATATAGATAATTTGAAAGTATAAATATCATATTTAATTAATGAACATTATATGACATATTTATTAGTATAAGCTAATTAATTACCAAAAGGGTTGGGTTGGATGGTAAATAATTAAATCTTTAAGAAAAATAAATAGAAATTTAAATATCATTAATGACAAGCACTAGGGTAATTTTGTACTGCTAGTAATATTTATAGTCAACAAACTTTTTGTTTGCCTAAAGTAAACCAAACATATATCTAATTCTAACTTTTTAGCTGAAAAAATTATGTCGGCTAGCGCCCCCATTTAACATAAAAAATTGTGATGCACTTTAATCACACATCCCATATTATCTTCAAAACTATCTGCACAGTCAATTGTCAATTGTCAATTGTCAATTGTGTGTTCCCAATTTATTATTTATTTTTTATTATTATTATCAGTGATAGCATCCAACAGATATTGAATTGTCTTTTGGGCACAAAAAGGCATCAAACTTTCACCAGCAATGCTCTCTCTCTCTCTCTCTCTAACTTAATCCAACGGTTCATGCAAAGTTATCGTCTCTAAGACTGAGAGAGACAGCGAGCAAGGCAACAAAGGGAACGGATAAGGTTCAAGCTACGGTCCCTATAAAGCCAAAAATTAAAAAATCAAGCGTAAATTCATTTCTGACATCCTCATAAGGTCCAACAACTCACCACCTTTAACATACTTTTTATTATTAATTAATTTTTGTTAAATTATAAATATATTTCATAAATAAGATATATAATTATAAAATTTAAGGTTTTGCTTTCTAAAAGTAATATTTTTCACATTTTGGAATTATAAGAGACTATTTTTTTAAAAAAAAATAAACTAATTAAGAAATAATTCCTATTTCCATGGATTTGACTCCATTTTAATGGTTAAAAGTTAAACGTGTGTCATACACTTAAAATGATCGAATTTCTCATATGATGTCAGTTTAAGGAAGAGATTTGTGATTCATAATAATGATCTAACTCAATTTAAACAGCATTATCATATTATCTCAAGTAGAAAAAATACCGGTGTCTAAATAAAAAAAGAGAGAGAAATTGAAAATCAGAAATTATTATGTATATTAAAAATGATATAAACATGACTATAGTAATTTGTAATTAAAAAAGCTGACACTAAAAGTGCATATTGGTGAAGAAGTTGTAAAAAAGAATATATGCAAGAGTGAAAAACAATAGCATTTGTGATGAGATGATGTTCCACTTGTTGGCACTTGGTATAATTTAATGTAACGAAACAGTGGAAGGAGGTCAACCCAGTTGTGGTTTTGTTTTGTTGCTCCATTGGGTCAAAAGTCAAAAGCATGAAGTTTCCAAGATGAGCAGCCACGCGTTCACATTCACATTCAGAGAGAGAGAGAGAGAGAGAGAGAGAGAGAGAGAGAGAGAGAGAAGAAGAAGAAGAAGAAGGCAGCATTTGCATTGAATAGGGCGGTTAAATCCGCGGGTGACAGCTAACCCTTCATGTGGAAATACAGTTCCTTTCACACTTGCACTCTTGTCTTTCTCCTTTTCACGAGCTTTCTCTTCTCTTTTCCTTTACCATTTCTCATCACAACTTCAACTTCAGCTTCAGCTTCAGCTTCCTACTTTATTCCTCACCCTCTCTACCTTCTCTCTTCTTCTTCACTTCTCTCTCTTCATGGGCTGCTGCTTCAGTGCCAGGATCAAAGCTGAGACCCCTCCACGCAATGGTAATTCACATTCTTCCATCTCCTCCTTTTTCTGTTTTTCACTTTCTCTGTTTCTTCTTTCAATTTTTAATTACAACACTAACTCACTTACTTGCTTTCATTCATTGTGTTTTGCTTCTTTCCTACTTTTGCTGCTCTGTTTTATGTTATGCAGTATTTGGTGAAGGTGCCATAGACACTAAATGGAACCCTAGTATTGCTTTTATAGCAAACAATTCATTTATTTTTGGAACTTTGCATCACCCACTCCTTATATCTAGAT
Source organism: Psophocarpus tetragonolobus (assembly GCA_037954015.1). NCBI lineage: Eukaryota > Viridiplantae > Streptophyta > Magnoliopsida > Fabales > Fabaceae > Psophocarpus > Psophocarpus tetragonolobus. The sequence continues at coordinate 37,560,475 of CM075695.1, forward strand.
TTTGCCACTGTCTTCAATGCTATTGTTTCAGTTGGCCAAATCTGGGACCAGAAGGGAATTTCACCTTTAATCTTTTACCCTCGGAATGTTTGGTGAACTAAATTTACGTAATTTCAGACGTGTTTGTTATAACATAACGGCGCAGTGTATAATTGGTACAGAATTTGTTGTGTTTTCATCCTTGTATATGGCCAGAAAAATGAATCCTTTGACACGTGCAGGTGCAGGTTTGAGTTCAAAGGATGGTAACAAAGAAGAGGATGCCTCGAGCAGCAAAGTCTCCACTCCCTCCGTGCCTCAAACTCCTAGGACGGAGGGTGAGATCTTGAAGTCCTCAAATATGAAGAGCTTCGCCTTCAGTGAGCTAAAAACTGCTACAAGGAACTTTCGTCCAGATAGTGTGGTGGGTGAAGGTGGATTTGGTTGTGTTTTTAAGGGGTGGATTGATGAGCAATCACTTGCACCTGTTAGACCAGGGACTGGCATGGTCATTGCTGTGAAGAGGCTTAACCAAGAAGGTCTTCAGGGCCACAGTGAATGGTTGGTGAGTGTCATTTAGTGCGTCTTATTTACAATTTGGATTTTGGAACTTTGCTTGAAGTTCAGAACTCATTATACAGTTCCATTTGAAACTTAGGAAAACATCAAATCGTTTAATGTGATTTTCTTTTCTTTGGAGATTTTCTCCTTTGGTGATACATGTAGCAAGTAGTTAATATTTTAGATGATTTCTTGGGTTGATGTAATTAATTAGCCTTGTGCTACAGACAGAAATCAATTACCTGGGGCAGCTGCGTCATCCTAATCTTGTGAAACTGATTGGTTACTGCTTAGAGGATGACCAACGGCTTTTGGTGTACGAGTTTTTGACCAAGGGAAGTTTGGATAATCATTTATTTAGGAGTAAGTTATTGATTTAACTCCTTGCTTCTCTACAGGGTGACATTATTTAGTTCCTTAAACACAACAATATCTCAATAATAACGAATTCTTTTTGGAACAGGAGCTTCGAACTTTCAACCGCTTTCTTGGAATATCCGTATGAAGGTTGCTCTTGATGCTGCCAAAGGTCTTGCATATCTTCATAGTGATGAAGCAAAAGTGATATATCGAGACTTCAAAGCTTCAAATATTTTACTTGATTCAGTATGTAAATCTCATTGATCTTGCATTTTTTTCTAGTGATACTGGCTTTTCTAACTGTCCTTTTTGTTGATGTCAGAGTTACAATGCAAAACTTTCTGATTTTGGATTGGCAAAGGATGGACCAGCAGGTGATAAGAGCCATGTCTCTACAAGAGTAATGGGCACATATGGCTATGCTGCTCCTGAATATATGGCCACAGGTACCTAATTTTGTTGAGTACTCAACTCATGAACAATTTAATTAGTCATAAAAACTTCTTTATATATAGTATACTTGGAGCAGTGTTAGGGAAACTTTCTTTGAAATCCTTTTTCTGAAACTCTCCCTATAATTGGTGAGAATTTATTGGAAATTACAAATTTTGGTAGATTTCACTTGTCACTAAATGACTATCTCTCCTAAAATTTGCGATTTCCAATAAATTATAACCAATTATAGGAAAGTGTCTAAAGAGAGTTTGTGAGACAATTTTCCTAACACTCCTCCGTAAATCCTCTAATTTATTGAGCATCAACCATATAACCTTTATAGTTCTTTTTCAAACCACGGTGGAGCATTTTAGCTTCTTTTTTTCCTTCATCATCAAGTAACTGTTGCACACTGCAGCACATTTCATTTCACAATCACATGTTGCATTTTATTGGATTAGAATTTGGGCTGGCCTGGAGGTTCTATGCCTCAAGGCGCTTAGAGTTTTTGGTAACACCATTCGTTGATTCATAAAAAAGATATACCGTAATCAAATGTAAACTGGACCCCATTTAGTTTAGTGTAGCTCAAGTCCTAAAATCAATTAACTTGTTTAAAACTTAGCAGGGTGTAATTGACTATGGCATTTTGTTCTGCTGACTGAAATTCTAAGATCTGCCAAACATACACCGTACCATCCATTCACTTTCATAAACACGAAAAACTTCCCACTAAATAAGATATGGGACATGGTCACATGGATATCATATGACTTATGGCATGAATATAGACATGCAATAATTTTTAAAAACATAGTCCACAATATCACTATGACGCAAATTATAAAAATAGTGTAAATTGACATTAAGAGCAGATCTTAAATCAAAAGAGAAAATTGATAGTTGAAAGACGACCATGAGTCGTTATAATCACATGCAATAGAGTGATATGATGTATCAAAAGATGATCTCATCTGTGTTACTATAGAAGTTTAAAACTTAAAAGGTAAAAAAGAAATTATAAAATATAGTCAGAAGTATTTAAAGTGTCCATAAAGAGCCTCATGAATGAGTATGACATGAACACGATTATTATTTCAAAATTTGTGAATGTGTAGAAGAGCAGCTGAATGAACATTAGCTTTGTGTGCTGTGTTGCCAATCTTCGTAAGATCTCTAATAGTGTGCTTGGATAATAAAACAGAATTGGTTCACTCTACAAAATCATGGGGATACCCTAAAAAGTACAAGCAACTATTTGTTGCTTCACCTTCATAGTAAAAATGTAATTGTTTTTTTCTCAGCTTAATGCTATTCAAAATAGTAGTACACTATAAGTCATCAATAAAACTGCTTCCCAAATCATGCAATATGTTTGGAGTCTCTTTAAGTGATTACAGAGAATCAGAGATAACTCCTACTTGTCTTTTTTGTGAAGGTCACTTGACAAAGAAGAGTGATGTATACAGCTTTGGGGTTGTTCTGCTTGAAATTATGTCTGGCAAACGTGCACTTGACAGCAATAGGCCAAGTGGGGAGCACAACTTAATTGAATGGGCCAAACCTTACCTCAGCAGCAAACGCAGGATCTTCCAAGTTATGGATGCTCGCATTGAAGGCCAATACACATTGCGTGAAGCAATGAAAGTAGCCAACCTTGCCCTTCAATGTCTGTCTGTGGAACCAAGATTTAGACCAAAAATGGATGAAGTGGTGAGAGCAATAGAGGAAATTCAGGATTCTGATGACAGATCTGGAGGGGTGAGAAGCTCTCGTGATCAAACTGTCAGAAGGAGTGGCCATAGCTCAAGAAGCAGTGGTCCTAGACAGCATAGAAGTAAACAACACGAAACAACAAAGAAGTGAAAGTGAATGTTGATTTCTTGTTGTGACCATCTGATTTTGCTCGAGTTGAATTATTTTATGTATGTATTTCATTATGAACTTAAGCAAGGCTTAAGATGTCTGATTTCTGTACAGATGATGATTCAGTAATAATATTAAAACTTTCATTCCTTCCAATATTTCTCTTCCGTTTCCACCTGATTATCATTTTAAAAGAGTTCAGTTTAATAGTTTCATTTCTGTGCAGTAACACAATGTTTTTACTCAATTAATTAGAAAAAAAAAGTAAAAAAAAATAAATCTACTTTTACTTCCTTTGATGTAATTTATAATACTCAATTAACTAGTTAACTTAACATCCAAGAAACTACTGCTATGGCCCATCTTCTAACATTTTGATCAAACAAGGGAGTAATTTCTTGAGCTATAACCTCCCTCCATTTAAAATTTATAGTTTTTTAAAGTTAGTTATTTGTACACATCCATTAAAAAATTATTAATTAAAATATCCTTGTTTGCTACACCTTGTGCTGTTCTGTTAGAAGGACCAATGGTCATCAATGTTCTTATTGATGGATGGCGGAAATAAAAAAATCAAATAGATACAACATGATAGTATGTATAGAGAATAACTATAAAAGATAGAGAAAAGAGAATTTGTGTACTTCATATATATTGAATTGTAGACTTTCATTGTTGTTGAACAAAAATTCCATATATGATTATTATAGAGATATAAGTTAAACCAGAACTCTTAAGAATTTTACTACCACCTTGCACTTGACAAAGAACAAAAATAGTTGAAATAACGAAAATACCAAGAAGGCTAAATAAAATTTAACTATTTTTTTATTACACTAGAATTATGTTAATAGGGTAAGTCCACAACCTACATTATGGTAATATACATAAAAAACTTGCACAACAAGAAAAATGTAACAATTTTTTTTTAAAAAAAATGTTCAATTAAAAGTTATAAAGTGCAACATATATAGATTATAATTGTTTTCTATTTTGAAGAAAAATGCAATAAATTCTCTTTCTTATTCTCTAGACATATTATATATTATAACTTGTATCTATTGATTTGAGGGTTTTTTTATTTCCATCAATTGGTGGTAGAGCCAAATATTTTAGTGAGAGTTTAAAAACTCTTTTATGATATATGTGTGAAGTAATAATATTTTAGTAACATATCTCTTAGCATTTTTGGGGTGTTTTAAGACCATTGTAGTATCATTTTATTGAACTACATTATTCTGTATATTTTATGAAAAATATTTGTTAACGCGCATAGTATATATCCCTATCAGATATTATTTTGTAGCTCATATTTCTCATATTGTTATATAATATATGATTTGTCTATAATTGTTATTTTAGCTTAATATTTATTTGTCTTTAGATTATTGATTAATATCATCCAAGTGGGAGAATGTTGGAAATAATTGTGGATTGATATTATTATTATCTTTTTATCATTATCTGACAATTTAAGATATAATGATAATCATATTTTATAATATTTTATAATATCTCTATGATTATTTGAATGATATTACAATAAGATTAACTTTGTGATGAGTTTGATCAATCATAAAAAGTACATTTGAGGTGTTTCTGCTTGGGAGATTATAAATTTGTCATTCATTAAGCAAATAAAGACACACATAATAATCCTTTAGAAGATTGGTAATAAAACTCTCAAGAATTCTTGTTAAATTTATATCTCTACAATAATCATATAGAAATAGTTTGTATTACACAAATTCAATATATACAAATTACACAAGTTCTCTTCCCTTTTATCTTTTATATTTATTATCTATAATATTATAATATTGTATCTATTGATATCTAAAAACTAATTTTATTTTTCATGAATGCATGCTTAGTCATTGCTAATTTAATACATTAATAAATATAAATAAGAAAATAATTAAAAAAAGAAGAAAGTAGTCTTAAAAATTGGAAAACAACTATAATTGTAGAACACAATTAAAATACTAAATTAAATCAATTTAGTTGATAATAATAAATTCATAAATCCTTTACATGAGTTGCATTTCTATAGATAAAAAGATAAATATGTTTTAAATTTATATATTATAAATAATTAGTCATTAATACTATTTTTCTCTGTTAATTATTTTTATTATAACTTTTTCTTAATTAAGACTATTTGAGTATAAAAATAATTAATGAAGAAAAATTATAAATTGGGTTTTATAAAATATAAACATTAATTTTTATTTTGATTTTATAAATAGGATTGACCGGAATAATATGTCATGTTATGATTCAACAACCATTGTAAAGTATATGTGATATGTCATCTTATATTAATGTGGTCACAAATAAATTATTGTTGGATGGTTATTTAAGTATGATACATAAGAAAGAAAATGACCTGCAGAACTCAAACATAAAGGAAAATGTTTACATTACATAGTTCAATTGACGCTTAAAATGAGTTTAATTAATATGTATGGTTTAGTATAAATATTTTTACACTCATATTCAATCACAGTATAAAATAAGTATATCAATTAAACTCAAATAAAACAAGTAGTAATAAGAAATAAAGTTAACAAATTCAGATAAATGAAAGGTTGTGATTAAATGTAATAAATATAATTATTTTCATTAAAAAGATGATTTTAGTATACAATTTAAGGTAATAAGTATATCAATCGATACATAATATTATATTTGAATTAAATTTAAAGAAAAAACTTTAAAAATTCTATTGCACAATTACAAATTTCAGTGTACAAAATGAAGAAGAAACTTTTTTTATGGAAAGTAAAAGTACTTTTGAATTTTCCTAACTAAATATAAATATGCACTTACTTTTTGAAGATAAAATTCGTATTTATTGTTTTCACATGCATAACCTTCTTATAATTTCAATAAATAAATATTATAACATCAACCAATCATACAAATTGAATTATATTTAACTAATTAGGCATATAAGACCTAAGATTGAAATAATTTTATATGCTTTTTTCATCAATAAATTTTTTTATAACAATCCAATAGTAAAAGTATAAGCACTCCCTCCCAAATATTGGTGAGTTTGTTTGGCAAGCATGTTGAAACAAAAACAACTCCTCACGATATTTTTGTTTTTATATCTTAAAATGTATTTTTTAAAACAAAGACTAATGGAACGCATACATAATTATACTGAAAATATTTATTATTACTAAAAGAGAAATGGAAAGGGTTTAAGGTAGAGAAAAAAGGGGTTTTGTAACTTTGTTGTTCCTTTTATAGGTTTTCGTTATCTTCTCAGACATGCGAAAGTGGAGAGTGGAGAGTGGAGAGTGAAGAGCTATACAGCAATGCTGGCGATTCTTCAGAACTGCTCCATGCCCCTCACACGTGCGGTGCTCCCTCCACCTCGTATGCACGTGCGATGTTGTTTTACTTTCGGGTCCTCTGCATCCATTTCCCCTCGTGCTAACTCCCACTCCAAGTCTCAGGTTCTCCTTGGATTCTCCGAGAAGCAGCTGCAACAACTTGCCCTTGACTTCAATCAGGTAAAGTTATCATCTTTTCCCATTCAATTCATAAAATAATCAGAAATATAAATTAAATTTCTCATTTTTTCCCCAGGAAACCTATAGGGGTAAGCAACTTTATCATTTAATATACCAGAGGAAGCTCCGAGAAATTAAGGATTTCTCCCACTGTGAGTTTATTTATTTGAACTACTTCTGTATTCTTTAATTTTTATTTTTTTTTGGTTGAGAGTTAACATTACATTATGGTTCTGTTTGGTTTTCTTGCATTGCAGTGCCTAAGGGATTTAGGAATGCTCTTGAGGAAGCTGGATGGAAGGTGGGGCGGTCTCCAATTTTCGAAACTGTAACTGCAGCTGATGGAACTGTTAAGGTAAAGTATAGAATCATAATTCAACAAAATGTTTTATATTGCAGTTAAGTTTTCGTTGTTATTTATTTGATGATTTATTGTTATTTTAGCGACCATCTTATATTTTGCTATCCACTTGCAAACTTTATTGATTATCTGGACGAGTTCTGAATTACTTTGGCAATGATTTGAGTTTTTTTTTATTTTTTTTTATTTGGTGTTCTACATAGCCCTGGCAAAATAGGATATTGACTTGCTCTTTAATGAAAGCAATTGTGCGTGTTTCCGTTGTTTTTTTACTCTTTTTTGGTTTATATTTGATGTTGCAGTTGTTGTTAAAGTTGGAGGACAATAGATTGATTGAAACTGTTGGCATTCCTGTTATGCATGATAATGATTTGACCCGCCTCACGGCATGTGTCTCATCACAGGTATTTCTCTGGTTCCTGATTCCTGATTCCTGAATCATTTAATAATTTAGTTGCTGCTTTCTCTCTTTGCTGGAATATTTGTATAGTTGATCTGGAAACTAATGATTTGTGCTGATGTTTCTATTATTTTATTATTACCATCTGTTGTTTGGATATTAGGTTGGTTGCCCTTTACGCTGCTCTTTTTGTGCCACTGGAAAAGGGGGGTTTTCGAGGAACCTTCAAAAACATGAAATCATTGAACAGGTTTGTGTTGAATCTCATCCATGTTTGTCCATTAAAGCTGTTTGATGTTGGATTACTTGGAATGCTGACGAGATAGTCAGATAGATTCCTAGGGTTTTTGAGATTAATTTAAAGAAATAAAAAGAGAAGAGAAAGTAAAAAAGAATGTATAAAGTAAAGATAAGAGGCTTTGGATCATTCTCATGTTGTTTAAGATTGTAAATGTTCTGAAACAAGCTTGACTTTGTTTACTACAAGACAGGGATAAAATTCATCTTTCGTGAACAGGTCTTGGCCATTGAGGAGGTCTTCAAACATAGGGTGACAAATGTAGTGTTTATGGGAATGGGTGAACCGATGCTAAACCTGAAGGCAGTACTTGAAGCGCACCATTGCTTGAATAAGGTGAATAAATGACTATGATATGTGACTATTTCCTTCCAGATGCCTATTTGTAATTGTTAGTTGTTACAATATTCTATGAGATTGAAAGCTCAAACTTTCATGTATATACATAATATATTATAATTGTATAAAGGACAAGAGGTGTTGTTTGGAGACTTTCCAGACTTACCTTATGCCACATGGGAATGCATCTGTAATTTATCTTTAATAGAAATCCATACGTGTTATAAAGTTATATGCATACGTTGCTTGCTCCTTCAAAACTTGTCTGCATAATGTTTGTCCTTATTTCACTGTCTATGTTTCATTGGATTGTGTAGGGGTGGGAAAATTGTTGAACCAATTTAAATTGCGATTGAACTAAACTGAATTGTAAAAACAGTTTGGTCAATTTGAATTGAACCGAAGTGAACTGAACTGTTCGAGCTGCACTTAACTGTTTGAATTGTTCTCAATAAACATATTTTTAATCTCATAAATTACAGTTCAGTTCAATTTAGGAGCAATTAAGTTTATAAAAACTGAATAAAGAACAATTCAGTTCTTTTATTCAAAATAATTTAATTTTTTTTAGGGCAATTCAGTTCAGTTCAATTTTTTCCCCAGCCCTAGTATTGTGATAGATTATTATAATAAGTTTTACTTGTACATATGCTTATGCAGAATGTGTTTCTTTGTAGGATGTGCAAATTGGGCAAAGAATGATAACCATATCCACTGTGGGCGTTCCAAATACAATAATGAAACTTGCTTCTCACAAACTTCAATCTACTTTAGCTGTGAGGTAATTACCATTGATACAAATGAAATTTTGACTTGCCATTAATTTGACTCTTCATGCTAAGCTAGATGTCAGGTGGCAAAATGACATTTACAACCAGTATTTGGACCTTTGGGTTGCCAGCCAGCCACAGTAGCTGAGACCTCTATGACTATAATATGCTGCAGTTCTTTTCTTTTCTTGATAGGTGATGAGTTAGGTTCATTGTGACAACACAAATTTAATTACCTCGTGTGTCCCTGATGAAGAAATTTCTAGTCCTGCATCTTGTATTTTCATAAGAACTATTACTCAATGAAGTGGTGGATCTTTATTGATAGGACTAGGAGGCTTGGACATAGAGGATAGGCCCACAGTTTGGAGAGTTTATGTTAGGAGGAATAGGGGTGTAAAGACTAAGGAGTAAGGCTGACGTGGCAAATGTGTAACAGAATTGCTGGAAAGAGGACTGAGTATATAGGGATTGATTAGTGGGAGAGAGGATTATTCGCTTCTCTTCTCTATTGTTTGGTCTCTAACATATGTATAGTAACGAGAGTGGGCATATGCACCCCTTAAACTTTCACAATTACAAGGAAGTATATTGATTTTTATTTTTTTTTTGTATTTTCCCTCTCTGCCTTTGTATAATTGAACCTACTATTTTCTAATTTTTTACTCTTGTGTGATTATTTTTTATTCAAGTATTTGATTTGAAAGTAAGATTTTATTCTTCTAAAATAACAATAAATAATTTCTAATCAGCTTTTATTCTCTCACTGGCTGAAGGTCCTAGATCTACCACTTATTCAATACAATTTTATAACATCTTCAAATGTTGGGGATAGATTTTGAATTTTCATCCATCTATGTAGCTTTTTAATGGATTCTGTCAGATGCATATTTGTATATTCTATAGTATGTGAATTTTCTTTTGTAATTTGCATCAGCCTACATGCTCCTAACCAGAAACTTAGGGAGACTATTGTTCCAAGTGCAAAATCCTACCCGCTGGATGCACTTATGTTAGACTGCAGAGAATACTTCCGACAAACTAGTAGGCGGGTTTCCTTTGAATATGCACTTTTAGGTATTGAAAGTTCCAATACATACTATTTCCTTCTTGCATAGAGGTTGGTGGGAATCCTTATAATGCTTGTTGCACTTTCTTGGTATTATGTTTGAACAGCTGGAGTCAATGACTCGGTAGACCATGCAGTAGAACTTGCAGAATTACTCCATCGATCGGGTAGTGGATATCACGTCAACTTGATACCTTTTAATCCAATAGAAGGCTCTGAATATCAGCGTCCTTCCAGAAGAGCAGTATGACAATTATATTTTGCTCATTTTAAACATGATTTAGTTCATTGCTTGTGTCGTCTTTGTAAGTTTAGATTTTTAATCCAAAGTTTCTCATTTGGTAGGTGCTAGCATTTGCTGGTGCTTTGGATTCCTCTAAAATAACTGTTAGCGTACGTCAAACTAGAGGACTGGATGCAAATGCAGCTTGTGGGCAGCTACGGAACAAGTTCCAGAAAACTCCTTTAGTCACCAACCCTTTTGATCTTGCAGTAACCTCTTGATGCACAATATCAGTTTCTTGGCTGTTGATGTTGTCAACATAGTGACATACCCGCATGAGGTACAGTAAAAAGTTTGCAGTAATCAGTTGGTGAGAGATTTGAGAAGCATAATATCTATTACTTGTTGGGAAGTGATTAAGGTGTTCACTGTCGCCTTATCAGTTCTTAATATCAAATTGATATTTGAGAAATTGTGGACAAACTTTGGCAATTTTGCTGGAGTATGCAGGTCTGGGATATTAGTTTTGTTGGATCTATGGCATCTATATGGACTATACCAAGAGGAATTAGATAAGAAACTACCATAGAGGGGGAAATTTTCCCATGTGTCGGATCTCTTTTGCTTGGTATGTATTCATGTAGCAACTCTTCATCCTGCATCTGTCTAGTGTTTTTAGAGTATATTTTTTATATATAATTAATGTAAAGATTTTTTTTTCACTGTCAATTAATTAGAAATCACTTTACACATTACTTTTAATGTTATAAATATTATAAAAGTTAATGATCTTATAATATATGACAGTCTGGGAATGTGTATAATATAATTTTTTTTAACATTATCAGTATATTTTAATTAATTTTCTATTTTTATTAACATTTCTACATTATTATTGTGAAAACATGCTTGATTTTAAAATGATCTGGTAACTTGTGTCGAATACATCTCTAGATAATAATCTAGTTATCTGTACAATAATTTAAATAAAAAAACTAACATGAAGGCTTTATACACTACGTAATAAGAGCAATAATGGCAACTATTTTATACACTACGAAATAAGAGCAATAATGGCAACTATCAAGAAAATATGTGGGTTATGCATAAAAAAAGAGAATGATGGAAAATGAAAAACGGATGCTTTTATGCCAGAAAAATAAAATAAAAAACACCATGCTCAATTTTGGGTTTGATAGGAATTCAGTCGACATTTCAAAAGTTCAGCACAAGTTGTTTCTAATAAGCAATATTAGATTAGAGTATATTTAAATTTTTAGAAGAAAAAAAATTAAAACAATTTTTTTAAAGATTCAACATTATTTTATTTATAACTTTTTGTTCAGTAGTTTAATTATAGTTTAATATGTTTAATCATAATGTGTAAATTTTGCTTTTAAATAATTTTTTATAGCAAATTTATTTTTTAATTTCTCATTAACATAATTAGGTCATTTTATTAGTTTCTCTTCAAGTTATTTTACAGAAGTTAACAGCGTAATCCACAATTTATATTCTTGAAGATCCTTTACTAAGTAAATATTTTAGTTATTAATAATAATTAGTATATTTTTCTATTTCATTTCAAAAAATTTGAAAACAAAAGCAACATTTTAAAAATAAAAAAGAATAAACTATCTTAAAATTTGAAAGTAGAAAATTTTTCTTATTTTAAAATTTGAAATAAAAAAATTATCATTCTGGGTTATTTCAAAATGTGAGCCTAGAAATGAATATATTTATTTATATAATAAAACAATAGTCAACCGATATTATTTTTTACTTTGACATGACATGTGTCTAAAACTATGGATTATGATAAGACTTAGTGAATTATGATAAGACTTAGTATAACGTGAGATTATGACATTCCAAAACTTTTATAGAAAATTATATATATATATATATAAAATATTTTAAATATTGTTTAAAATTATTTATTTTTCAATTATTAATACTTTTAAATCATTGAAAAATATAAAGAATTTTAATTTGAAAATTTTTAAATACTAAAAGGATAGAAATAAGATAATTTTAATTAACTATGTTGTTTATTATTACAATGAGACCTTAGAGAACCTGAGTCTTCTATTATTTCTAAGCTTAAATATAATTAATGTTCTCAATTTTCTATTTTATTTTAGACATTGTGTCTGTATTTTAAAATTATGATATTATGTTTCAAAATTTTAAAAATATATGAATTGATACTATTTTCATGAATTGTTGACGTTGACTGTTAACGGGTGAATGTGTGTTAACCGGGGTAAGAAATGAGGTGACTTACACATAACTATTACTTAATAAAATGGTTAACTTAAAATTGCAAGATTTATGTGAGTATTATATGTTGCATTCTTTTATTCATTGATACTCATCTAAACTTTAAAATGTTAAATTAATCCTCTGTTTATTAAAGAGTAATTGTGTGTTACGTCATCTAATTTTATATATAACGGTAAGACACTTACACGTTGTCAACAATTTAGGGAAAAAGACCAATTTACAAATTTTTAAAATTTAGAAGCATAATGTTATAATTTTAAAATACGGTATACAACGTCTAAAATTGAAAGCATCAATTATATTTAAGTCTTATTTTTAAATAAATATATATTTAATTATTTTAATAAATTTTATTTTTTAAAATTTTTATATTGTTTGATTCAAATAAGAGATAAATCAGTGAGTAATTTTAGTTAACGATTTTAAAAAAAAAACTACATAGCTTCTTATGATTTTTTACCCATATATATATTTGTGATTTTATTTAAATAAATAATTGTAATTTAACAAAAATATTATTTTTGGTCACTCCAAACTTTTGCTTCAAGTCCACGGTGGGTAACATCATTCTATTTTTAATTTTGAAAATAAAGGTTTTTCCCTTTTTCAAACTTTGAAAACCATCACTACAACATTTTGAAAATGAAAAATAGAGAGAATTTATCTCTTATTTTAATTTTTTTTGTAAAAAATAACAAATATAAATTATACATTAATTATTAATTAATTAATACAATCTTAAAGACAGTGAGTTTCTATATTTATAATTTAAATAACTTAATAAATTTCAATTGAGTTATTTAATTTAGATATATTATATCTATAAAATTTTATAAAAGCTAAACGTTAATAAGAAGATAAACAAGAGAATCATATTTAGTGTACATATTATATTATCAATTATACTTCTTCTTTAATATCTTTCATTATTATCTCTTAATTTTATCTCAAACAAACTTATTTACAGAAAAATTGTGGTTGTATTTTTTTTTTTTATATTACAACAAGTTGTGTTTTCATATGAATATAAAAATAAAAAGATGTGATTTGAGTTGACTTTTTCAAAAAATAATTTCCAAAATTAAAAAGTATTTCCTGAAATGTGAAATTATACTTATGGAACCTTATAAGGTTTCTAAAAACATTACAGAAAATACTTTTTGGAGATTACTTTCTCTCTCAAACAACATAGAAGTTTTTGTTTGTTCCAAAATGACAATGAGAAAGCAACACTGTCATTCTTGCATACTCAATCTTGAACAACACAAAAGCTTTGTTATTTCATTTGAGAATGAAAATGAGAGAGAAAAGAGGTGTAGTGTCTAGGAGATAAATAAAGTAATATGAGAAGATGTGAAAAAATGGGAGAAATATATATATTAATGGTACACGTAATCATAAAAATGAGGTGCAGTGATATTTTAAAAAAATCTAAATTAAAAATAGAAATAGAGATATATTAATCACCATTAGCCTAATAATAAAAGAAATATCTTTATATTTTCATTTTTTTTGAAAGGTTTACCTGGCCTAAGAATTTGAACCTGCTTTTTGTTTCTTTTCTTCTGAATAACTAGCCTTCTTCGGATTCTAGTTATGAGGAAGCGAATAAAAACTAATAAAATAAGGGTTAGAATCTTTTATAATTATTTTTTGTTCCAACATATTTTTTCATGTTAGATATGTTTTCTCTTGTTTTTCTATTTCTTTTGAAATGTTCTGATAATAATAATAATAATAATTTTTCATGTGAAGTGTTTTCATTGTAGTTCTTTTCTCTTTTATATAAACTTTTATTACTAAAATATTTTTTTTATAAAACTAATACAAATTCTAATTTTATTTTTTTATTCTTTAAATCCTAATTTTGTGCTTCTATATTTTTATTATTTTTATTGTTCCCTATCATTCTTTAAATTACATTTTTATTCTTCTATCATATCCTTTAGTTTTTATTTTGATTTCCTCTCTAGTTATTTTTTATTTTTTATTTTTTCTCAAATAAATTTATGGTAAATAAGAGAGATTGAATGTTACATTATAATAATGGGTGTATTTTTTTCTTCCTTTATGTCAACAAGAATGATGAAATATTTTTTGTGCTTTCTCTTTGTATTTCATTTTTTCTTTTTCTATATTTAATGATACATGTAGGTAATAGTTTTTTAAGTACAGAAAAGTATTTTCTGAAATTACTTTAAGAAAAAGAAGTTTCAAAGATTACTTTGGAAATAATATAAGTACATATTATGAAAAATACTTTCTAAAGTCTTATTTTTTCAAATTTAGTAAGCTGTTTGAGACAATAATTTTTTTTAATTTCCCATTATTTTGAAAAGGAACTTGTAAACCTTTGAGATGCGTCTCTAGTTAAGTATAGGAGTGTGGTGGAGGAGAAAATGTTGCATAACTTGAAGAAAGTTTGTAATTGAGAGGAAAACGAGTTGCTTAGGATACTTGAAGAAAGTTTGTAACACAGATAAGTTGATACTTGAAGAAAACGAGTTGCGTTAGAAAGTGAAAAAAATCTTGAATGGAGAGATGTGTTGCTTAGGAGTTAGGATATTGGGGTGAAATGTGTTGAACTTTTAAGGGGTTTTAATTGGAGTTGTGGTGAAAATAAAAAACTAAAAACTAAAAAAGGGGTTGTAAAAAAGAGCTTTGGAAAAAATTAAACTATATTTTAATAAAGATACAAGATAAAAAAAATAAAAGGTGGTATATCTAACAAAGAAGTGTAATTGGCTAAAAATAATAAAGATAATTGATTGATTAAAATATAAATAATAAATAAAAGGGTGTGTTGGTGGCTAGGGTTTTAAATAAGGTTGTCGCTCTCGGAAGAAAGAACGATTCCAAGTGGTGTTCTTCCTCGTAGGAATTGGCGAGATTTGTCTGTCCTTACTCAAGGTAATCACATTCTCATTCTCAATTTCTGACCCCTTCCCCTTTAGCCACTGTTTCTGTGTGTTTTCCGAGAAAATCGCCGCAGAGGAATTTAGCGCGTTGAATTTTGCATGTGATGATTGTTAGCTGTTTCGGTGTTTTTAGGGTTAGGGATGCGGCGGAACAGTCCAGCATACTACAGTCCTCCACGGCGAGGATACGGTGGCCGGGGAGGAGGCTCCGGCAGGAGGGGATTCGGTGGAGGCAGGCGCAGGGACAACAACAATGGGAGTCTCTTGGTTCGGAACATTCCTCTCGATTGCAGACCCGAGGAGCTTCGTGTCCCTTTCGAGCGATTTGGACCTGTTCGTGATGTTTACATACCCAAGGATTATTACTCTGGGTGAGTGACTTACTCAATTTATAGTTTGTTTCCTAAATGCTTGGGTTTATTTCATATTAACAGTTTTTTAGGCTTAGGTTGTGTCTTTCTTTTCGCATTGAAGGGAAGCTGTTGAGTAGTTAATTGTTTCAGGGTGTTCAAGTGCTGCTGGGTGCAGATGTTAGCCCTGATTTTGATTTAGCTCATGTTTGGGTAAACTTCTTCGTAAGCACTTTTAGGAGAGAAAATAAGAAGATAAAAAATGAATTAAGCTTTTATCATAACGTTTAAATTATCTTATGCATAAGTTAAAATTTATTTTTGTAGAATTAATGAGGGAGCTTCTACAAATTGGCTTATGCATACGATAATTTTAACTTGTGAAGAGACGTTATTTCATTTTATCTTATTTTCTTCGTTTATACATGTGCTTGTCGAGGAGTTTATCCAAGCATACCTAAGTGTTTTTGTTTTTTTAATTCTTGGATTATTGAATTGATCTTGGACTGGTTTGTCAGGGGGTATGTTGGTTTGAAATTGTACAAGTTAAAACAAGACCAAGCCCCACGTTTGAAGAGGAGATCTACTCACTCTTTTAACAAATTGGTCCCCAAGTTTGTTAGTGTTCATACTTCATACCAAGAGAAATTATATAATTACACAACACAATGAATGCAAGATTGGTTGGTTGGTTCTTGTCCCAATTGAAGGCTTCGTGAGGAGGTTTTTTTAGTTTGTGGGAGCTGTGTGTTCCAAGTGCTTGTAAGTACGAGAGTGTTGAAGAATTTATGAAGTCTCTTCCGTTTACTACTAGAGTGTAAGTAAAGGAAAGGCCTGGTCACAACTAAGCTTTGGATTTTTAGAGGATTTAGTAAATTCAGCATCCACTGCTGTGTGCGTGTTTCAAGTGTGTAAAGAAAGCTATACTAAGTAATGTGATTTGAGGTGGTTTACTGGGTATGCAAATTCTGCCTAGTCAGCATATTCTACAATCTGTCTCTGCAAATGTTTTTCTAGTAGTGTTGGAATGAAGCTTCACTTTTTTCCCCATACAGAGAACCTCGAGGCTTTGCATTTGTGCAGTTTGTGGATCCTTATGATGCCTCAGAGGCACAGTACCACATGAACAGACAGATTTTTGCTGGAAGGGAAATATCAGTAGTTGTGGCGGAAGAGACAAGAAAAAGACCAGAGGAGATGCGCCACAGGACTAGGATCAGGTATTTCTTTCACTTTTTCATCTGTCTGCCCCTATCATGTGATGAATTGCAAACTTTCTTGTAACTTAACTATTTCCCTTTAAATATATGTTGTATTTTACAGAGGGCCTGCTGGCTATGGAGGGAGAAGGTCTTCTCATTATGGTAATCTCAATTTTAAATTATATTAACAGGAATTCTCCGAGTTAGATATAAACAAAATTCTGTTCCACTTGCAATTATAATGCAAATTTTCCTTCTCCCACATAAGAACTTGTGTTTGTTGGGTGAATATGAAAATGATATGATAGTTTGGGAGATGGATATGTCATCTCTAATAGAATTGATAAGTTTATCATCTTTGTTTTGCTGTTTAAAATTAGTGTTTTCTAGCCATCATAAAAGAAATATTGCTTTGTTCTGATTATGTTTGTTCTAAATTCCAGATTCTACTAACTTGCCAAGGTGTAGATTCCTGGCAAACAATTTTTCATAATGCTTTTTTGCTCATGCTTTGTATATTACGACTTATATATTGCTTAAATTGCTAGTTTTCTAGTGACACTGGTGGGAAACCTTGCTTGAGGAGATGTATTTTTTTTCATAATATTCTGTTTCCCATTACCCCTCGCAAAGTTTGGTGAATCATAGTCATTTCCTAATCTGTTAGGATCCACTTAATGATTTCCAAAATTTCATTTATATTTGTTAAATTCAGAATCAATAACTAATATATTTCACCCAATGCTCTCTTTTCTTTGAAGAGCTGTCCAATATTAACATTTTTCTTCTGTTGATCTAAATGTGAAGTAGCACTGCTTTGCTTTTCTTATCAAGATCAGTGACTTTTTTTATTAGGGCGTTCTCGATCTCGCTCAATTTCCAGATCGCGCTCACCACCTTATCACTCGGGTTCTAGAAGTCGATATCGCTCACGGCAAGTTTCTTTGAAGTGTCTTCATTTAGAGTCTACTGATTCACTGAAGCATGCAATAATGGTTAATTGGTATTTACAGGTCCTATTCTCCTGCTCCAAGACGCCAAAGTGATTACTCTGTTTCCCCTAGGAGGCAAGTAGAGCATCCTAGATCACCAAGAGGTGGTCCTCCCAGGGAACGAGATGGTGATCAAAAGCGTAGATCTTATTCTCCTGCTTATGGCAATGGTGTAGAACAGAATCAAAGCAATGGATATGCTGAGTGAGTCCATCCATTTTTTATTGAGCTTCGTTACTTGACCATATGCCTGATTTTTCCCCTCACTCGTGTGTTTACGCTAAAATATTATCATTCTATGTAAAAGGAAATCTGTGTACAAGTCTGAGGCTGATCGAGCCCAGTGGAGGTCATCGAGATCACCCCTTGGATCTAGATCAAGATCGCCTGAATTGTCACCGAGGCGTGGAAGATGAGGTAAAATATTCGATATTGGGATTTTTTATTTTAGGAGATTGGTTTTTCCTTGGTTGATTTTGTTTTGGTGGGTTTTTTTTTTTCATGCAGGTTGCAGGTCGTAGGACGCTGCCAATGTGCTTCGGGGTTTCTTTATACATTTCCTGCTATTTATGTCGACATTTGCAAAATCCTGTAATTTGCTTTTAAGTTTGCCAATATGATGGATGAATTGATGTGCGAATTTTATTTCGATATTTTGAACGTAATAGAACTTAGCGTGCAATCATGGATGATGAATTATTTAGCTTGTTTTATGACCCTGTATTATAAATTCAACTGTTGCCGGTGTATGAGCTTGTTAGTTGTCACTAAGTACCAATTGGGTAAGGCCCGTTAAATAAAATTTTCAAGTGCGTGCTTATGGAATTCTTGCAGTTAGACTTTTTTTTTTAATATCGTAGACTCGGAGTTGACGATTTTAGAATTATTGTTCGACACTATTTCATAATCTTTTAACAATTCAATCCCTAATAATAATAAGAACAAAAAGACAACATTAATTGTGGCCTGGGTAGCTTGATTGAACTTTTAGTTTAATTGAAAAATAGAATAAAAAGTGATTGAGGGATTATGCTCTAGTTCTGCTTGTTGTCAGTTAAAAAGCTCGAGGTAAATATTTTATTTACGGTAACTACTTTTGAATATACTATTTTGTCTTATTGTATTTAGTATTTCAATGTAATATTAATTGTTTTTCATTTAAGTGGCATGATAATTTGTTTTAAGAATTTTGTTTTAAGAATTTAATTTGGTTGCTTGATTTTTAGTGGATATTTTATTGTTACATAATATTTTAGAATAATGAATACTTTTTAAATGTTTTAATAATGGTAGAGTATTATATGGATTTTTAATTTGTTTCTAGCGAATCTTATTTTGATCACTTCATTTACAAAATTTTCCATTTTGACTTGATTAATGATTTTTAGTGGTTAAGGGTTGTTTAACTTCATTTTTAGGAATAGTTTTTAGTCAATTTTTTAAATTTTTTGCTTTTAAATAAGTATGACAATTTTGAAAAATGTTTTAATACATTCAATTTTTTCAAATGATGGTTGGGATAGGAGACACACAAGGAGTTAGACATGACAATGGAGCTGGGACATGTATGACATTTTCATTCTCATTTTTGTTTCTAAAACTCATCCTCATACTTGTACTGTTCCATACTTGTAAAAAAAAAATTAGTAAAAAATAATTTGTTTGAATAAAATTATATTAATTAAAAAATTATCTAATAAATGCAAAGTTTGTAATTTTTTAATTAAGTGTCAAACTTTGCTCTTTTTTTTAAAGACAAATAAATATTTTAATATTTTAATCATTAAAATAAGAATGAGTGAGACGAGTATCGGGATGAGTATGAGGTGAATATGTATATCCCTATCCCCATCCCTAACTTAACAAATAAGTTATTCTCCATACCGATACTCATTCCCTGTCAAACTGGAAATTCCCCATCAACTTCGTGGCGAGTTTGGGGATTATCCACAGGTACGAGTTTATTTCTCACTCCTACAAGGAGTCAGAGGTGATAGCAACATGGCAAATGTTAGGGTGGAAGGTGCGGATGTGAGATGACAAAAATATTTATACTTGCGTTATTGCTTGATGTGTTATATGTTGTAGGTACAAATATGAAGATTACTTGATGTAGTGAATAGGGTACGAGTATGTGTATGTAAACTACCTGAGTAAACATATACTCACCCCGTTATAATTATAATAATTATATATTAAATTTAAAATTATATATTTAATTAAAAAATTAATTCTTAAACTGTAATTAATAATTTTATGTTATTATTACTCTTTATATATTTTTAATTAAAATATAATCAA
The DNA here is from genome assembly GCA_037954015.1 of Psophocarpus tetragonolobus. Classification (NCBI taxonomy): domain Eukaryota; kingdom Viridiplantae; phylum Streptophyta; class Magnoliopsida; order Fabales; family Fabaceae; genus Psophocarpus; species Psophocarpus tetragonolobus. The sequence continues at coordinate 37,580,712 of CM075695.1, forward strand.
TAAATTTATATAATTATTTAATAATAAATAAGTAATTTAAATTGTAAAAAAAAATTATAAAAAGGCTATCCATGGTATACCTAGATCCAAAAGTATCCCACCAAGATGGAAATTGGATTAAAATTTATAATCACTTCTTTTATATTCGAACTTAAACCTGTCCCACACTTTTCGGGGATAAGGATAGAGAAGGTCAAACACATACATATCCTGCCTCGTTGCTATCTTTACATGGATGGAACATGAGAAGTAGCGGCAATGATAGTGGAGAGGTAGCGAAAGTTGAGGTAGGAGGTGCAAAAAGAGCTAAGAGATGACTACAATAATGAAGAAGTGCAAGTACCAGGCACAAAAGGATGTGATAGGTAGAAGCGATAATGAGGGAGAGGTAGTAGACGTCGAAGTGGTGGAAGGTGTAGAAGGAGCGTGAGACTTGGCTATGCAAGCAGCGAAAAGGGAAGGAAAACTCGTTATGTGTTTAAAGACAAAAATGTGTTTTCCATTTTTTCAAACTTGGAAAACTATATTTTGGATAGTTTTTTGGTATTTGGAAAATCGATTTTTGATTTTTAACATTTTTCTTTCAAATTTTGGGTATTTGAACTTTTTTTCAGTTTTGCTTTGTATTCTTAAAATAATTTTTCCATTTTTTTTAAAAAAAATTCTAACTAAAACATCCTACAATCTTGCTTGTATTTTATATACATAAATATATAATTGAGTTTTTTACCCGTTAACAAAAATTATTTACCAATTACCACAACTCTAACTTATTTGTTTCAATGATATACTCTTATTTAATAAATACTATCAGTGATATATGTATCAAAATTTGAAATATTAAATAAATATATTATAGTAAAAATAAAAATATTTTAGTTTTATCAAATATTTTAAACTTTTTTATTAATAATATTTGAAACTTAATCACACTTACCACTCATTCTTTCTCAACAGCATAAGTATTCTACGAGGATTCATTGTAGTTTCTTTTTTATAAACTTAGAGACTTCAAGAAAATTGGACTTCAATTTGAAGTATAACTAAGCAATCCCTTAGTTGTTAATTGGGTTACATTATGTCCATTGAACAAATGTTTCTCAATATATGTACACTAATATTAAATATAAAAAATGGGAAGGAGAAGTATTTTCTAAGTTATAAATTTTAAAATTGTTGGAATGGTTTTTAAGGATTTTATTATGTAAATTAAAAAATGTTAAATTCTCAAGCCCTTCAATAATCAATTCAGCAGTGTATTTATGTACATGTAAACTAATAAACGTAAAATTCTCGGAGTTTGGAAAGATTGTTGAAAACCACAAGTCAGTTAGTTAATCATTGGAGTTCACGGAATGTTTTCCCATACTACTCATGATATACTAAGTTAAAAGAAATGTGCTTTGTAACATTAAATAATAATGAAAAAAGTTTAATCAGTATGATTAAAAGAGTATAATATCCCATATTTATAGTTAATCATTAATAAATAGATTATATATAAAAATGATAGAAAGAATATGTAAAACTTTAGTAGTGCATGAAATTTTTTTGTCGTAAAATAAAGTTTAGTGTAATTTGCTGCCACGAATGCATTCGTTCCCAAACATCCACTTTTATATTTGAAATTTAGAAAAGTTTTACACCTTAAAAAAATTAGACTTATAATATCCAAAAATGACTTAACGAACACATTCAATATGTTTCTAAGCTAACACTTAGAGTTGCTATATGGATATTGTTAATGAAGTTATAAAACATTTTTAATTATTAACTTATTAAGTTCATTCGGGTAAACTTGTTTAAAAAACACTTGTTTTAATTAGAAAAACGATTAGGATAATTTTTTAAGTATTTGGATATTTTTTAATGTTGAATATAGTGGGTAATATGAATTATCAAGTTTTGTAATCAAACTAACGTTTCCGTGTATCCTGGGTTGATTCAGATTCACGCCGGGTATTGATTATTCTACTTCTACAAACAAGTCATCTTCTGCAGCGAATGGAAAAGAAGAAAGACACTACTTTATTTATTTTTTAATAGATTACTTTATTAAGGTTCGTGTGGTTTTCTTTTTTCAAATTTCACTCGTTTTCTTTGTGACGGACTGTGATATGAGATTATAGGAAGGTTTCTAGAAGCCCAAAAAAAAAAAGGATGAGGTTAGTTTATATTTTTGCTTTCAAATTCTTACATTATAGTATAGGTTAAGTAGATATTTTTAAATGGAAAGTATTTAATATGTAGTATTTATAAAACATAAATATGTTATTATTTGATTTTAGAATTTTCCATTCCAGGAACCATATAAAGAACGTTTGCGAGTTTTGTCCTCAGAAAATGCGTCGAGCCACGATTGAAGATTTTTCATTTTGTGTTTATCTATTTTTTCTTAATAAATTTTTATGAGACCTAACAAAGAATTTACGTGAACGTGGGGGAAGGGGAATAGAATAAATCTATTAAGATTTCAAAGGTTTACTCACTCGTCCTCGTTTGTGTCCCAGACTGCTCATTTTGACTATTTAAGGTGGTTTCTTTCTTAAATGTAAAGCAGGGAATTAATGTTCCATTTCATTTACTTTGTCAACTGACTCTTAGAGAGAGAGAAAAAAGAAGAGAGAGAAATGGCAATTGGGTTCATGGAGGTGCAGCTGGTGAAAGCAAAGGGTCTTCACGAAACTGATATCTTTGGTACATTTCATCTTTTGCTCAGATTTATTTATTTTTTCTTTTTTTGTTTTCCAATTTATGTTTACATAACCTGCTCTTTGGGTCAGATTTAAACTTTTCCTTATTCTAAAACTAGTCATTTTTTCTAAGCATTCATTCGTCCATTATATTCAATTCCTCGTTGAGCGTCTGATCTGAGTCATCAGACATCTCAATTCCTGAGTCCAGTTTAACTTGGATGGACTCAAGAGCACTTCCATCATGATTTTATTCCTTATTAGTTGTTCTTCCCCTTCTTTCAAAACAATTTATTGAAATGCTCAAATACATGCAAGTTTTAATACCTTTCTGTTATCTGATTCTGACAAGTTGCTGTTTATTTTTTGTTGATCGATCTGTTTTCTTTATTGATAGCTCACATGGATCCGTATGTCCTATTACAATACAAAGGTCAAGAGCGCAAGAGCAGTGTAATTCATGGTTAGTTCTATTGCTCATTTTCGTAAAAATTTGTATTTATGACTGGAAAGGCTTAGTATTTCATGACTTTTGTGTTACATGTGCTAAATTGTAGAACTCAGCATGTAGGCATAGGAAAAGGAAACTTTTCATTGTCACCAATTACCATGAAAAGAGAACTTAACATCTGAATGATGTTTCACACGTGACATCCCATCGATAAATATGATTTTCTTAAACTGTGTTTTTGAAGTACTTAAGTTCATTAATGTAGTTCATTTTAGCTGGACATATGAGGTAAGCTTCTCCAAACCTAAGTTGAATTACTTAAACATAGTAATTAATTTCCCCATGAGAAATCAAGGATCAATTTGGAGAGATGTATGTATTTGACACACATATGAACTCAGTTTACAATTCTTTGAACTGTGCAGTTCATACAAGATATTGGATCCACTTGCCCAAACGGTAGATTCATATACACGACCTCAAAATTTGAGACAAGCTTTCTGAAATTTACTGTTGTGTGAAATTGCAAGAGTGAAAAAATGAGAAATGAAATATGAACGTAGAAAGTAGAAATTTGTTAGACTAAATCTAGCAGGCGTGCAGTTCATAGGCAAGTGGTATGCTGATGCAATCTGTTGTTTCTTCCTTTCTTTCTAATGAAGGAATTAAAAATTTTGTCATTAGAGGCTTAGAGCTTAAGAATCTCATGCTTGAAAGATAGTTCACCTTGATAATCTATGTTGAATTTTAATGAAAACCTTTATTATTTAGCTGAAATTCCAATTCTAATTGAAAAATAATACTCAAAACACTTCTGGAACTGTGTATAAGTTTTGTCTTTTCATTCTGTCATTTGTTGAAGAGGATAGGGCAAGCAAATCAGAATAAGTTTGCTTTCATCTTCCTTTTTTCAATTGCCTAATCATATTTGCAATTTAAAGTATCAAATTCACATATACGTGCACCACTAAAATAAACAGTGGATATTACCAGTCTTGAAGTAACATAAATGCTAATAAAAGCTGAGATGGATTTTTTATTTTTTCCCTATTAAGGTTTTCGGTTAGTTTACTTTATTTAATGATGTAGAGGGGGGCAGCAATCCTGTATGGAATGAGAAATTTGTATTCAGAGTGGAATACCCCGGATCAGGAGATCAATACAAGCTCAACCTTATAATCATGGACAAGGATGTATTTTCTGCAGATGACTTTGTTGGCCAGGCTACGTAAGGCTTCAACAGCGTATTATTTCTAAATTTTTCATGTTAAGTTTTTATTACGGATCTAATTAAGCATTTTGATTCCTTTATGTCCAATGAAAAAGGGTGGCACACAATTAAAAATGAGGACACCCTTACACAGTTACACTTTGCACTATCTGTTTAGAGAAGTCTCAGTCACTGCCTGCTCTGCTACATTAGTTTCGATTTTTATATGTACAACAGAAAACCACACATTCAATAAACATTTCACACTAGGGCCATGGGTAAAAGATCATAAAGCATATTACTTTTTATTTCTTGTTCTTCATAATAAAGGCTCAATTTTCTGTATCCAGAATCTATGTAAAAGATTTATTGGCTGAAGGAGCAGAGAATGGATCTGCTGAGATTCGTCAACACAAGTATAGTGTGGTTCGAGCTGACCAATCTTATTGTGGTGAAATTGAAGTTGCTATAACTTTCACCCGAAAGGTAACTTTTTATAGCTTGAACGTGCTCATATTTCTTGTTATGCAACTTAACAACTGCAAAGAATGCTAGCTTGAGTTCATATGAAAAACATGATAGTTATAATGCACAATGATAATTTTCTAATGAAGCTTGTCAAATGTCAATATGTAGTATATAATATCATGTTAGGAGTTTCTTTAACGTTGTTATTGGAATTCACAGGAAGACGAATATGCTGACGATGATATTGGAGGATGGAGGCAAAGTTGCTTTTAGTTCAGTGTGCTTCAGATATGGATTTTGGATTATACATTGAATTTGAAATCCCTTCTATTGTTTATGATGTGATGAAAAGACTTGGCATTATTATGGTTGTTAATGATAAGTTTAATCGTACAATTTGTAATCAACTAATGATCACACAAGGAATGAATGCACATAATCATTACTTGGAACTTTGGTCTCTGATTAAAACTGAGATTTATGTTTTTCACACACAAGAAGCAGTTTTCGAAAAACAATTTTATAGATACTTTTTTGAAAGAAGATTTACAATTCAAACAAAGTTAGATAAAAGAACATAATTTTTAATTTTTATACTACTTCGTCTAAACTCCAAGACTGCGTCTCCTTGTTAACCAATAATGTTTTACTAACTTCAACTAGTTTCAACAAGTTAAAAGTAATCTTTCTCAAACTTATTTTAAAATAGTCTTTTACCAATGTCTTCAATCTATTTCTTCAAATATTCTTTAACATTAAACTTCTTCGAGTTCTTTACTAAATAAATGGATTTAGTGTTTACACTGGCCACAAGATTACCTACCATATGTTATTTTTTAATGTTTCTAACCTTTGTAAATAATTGTTTTGGAAAATATATAAAAAAATATTTTCTCTTATTTCGTTTTTCTACTTTAAGTTATTTAACTCATTATCAACGCAGAATATTTTGAGTTTTAAATATGTTAAATTTGAATTTGTATTTTTTAATATTAGGTAAAGAATGATTCGTTTTGGATATTAGATTTTAAAATATATTTAAATAGCATATCTATTCTTTTAAATAAGAAAATAAAATAGCATAAGTCATTAAGTCAAGTTGGATACATAAAAATAAATTGATAAAATAATAGAACTCAGATGTTAAAATGTCTGACATATGGTTGAATTTCAATATTTTTATTAAATAAAATGCCAATAAGTAAAAATAATTTCATATAACAATTCAATTTAAATATTATAAATAAAAAACATGACCCATATTTTAGCTTGTGTAATGTACAAGATAAATTATTATTTTATATAACTAAAATTTATAATAAATAAATACTTTTCAATATATAAATTATATAGAAATTAAAACTTGTTGTAAATAAATATTTATAAATATCTAAAATATATTTTAGAGTTACGATAAATAATTTATATTAGAATATAAAAATATTTTTAAAGGATGATAATTCATTTTAAAAATACTGAAATTCAATCCAAAAATAATTATGAGCAAGGACAAACCAAAAGATATAAGAAGGTAAGAAAATATTTCGAAAATGTTCACATTGAAAAAAAAAAACTTCCAAAAGTATTCTCGTTGACCAAATAATTCTTAAAAATATTTTGAAGAAGCTATTATAATTTATATATAAAAAGAGAAAATTTATATATTTAACAATATTTTTTATTATTAATTTTAATCATATAAAACTAAACATTTATCTTATCCCGTATACAAATTAAAGTACTAGTTGTTTTAATAAGTTTTGAGACAAATTTGATAAATAATCATGAAGATATAAGGTTTTATATTTTATGTTAGTTTCTTAAAGATAATTACTAAAATAATTAATTTTTTATCATTACAGTAGTCTTTTTAAAGATTAAGTGTTTATTTGACAATGATTTTATATAACTGTTTTTAATTTTTTAGTATTTAAAAACTAAAAATCTCGTTTGATTGTGATTTTTTTAAGATAGTTTTTGAAAATAGTATGATTTTTTAGTTTTTAAAAACTACAAAACAGGAATAACTATAAGTAATTTTACTTTTTAGTTTTCTATTCTTATTTTGAAAATTCAAAATACAATAAAAATATGTTGATTTTTGCTTTTCATTAATGAGATTTTTGTAAATTTAAACAAGTTTTTTCATTTTCATATTTTCAAAACAGTCTTCAAATATTATTTATCATACAACTTTATTTTTTTTCTTCCAAAAAACAATTTTTGAAAACTCTTTTAAAAACTTAAAAAAAATCAACCAAGCCCTAATTTGATAATCTTTTAAGGTTTTATTTTGAGATAGTTCAAAATGTATTTTTAAAATCTAATGGGATAATACATGTATAATTAAGTGTATTTAAATAATTGTTTAATTTTACCTTTTGATTAGAATGTTACCTTAACATGCTATAAAGAAAATAAAAACTCTTTAAAACATTTATTTTAAAATAAATAAACAAAATTATAGATTTTCTATTATAATAAATTAAAATTTTAATATTTTTTAAATGAAATCAATAATAAGTATATTTTTATTAATTTCAAAAAAATTATCGACATTGTAGAAAAATAAGTGAACTAATTTTGAGGAAATTCTAAATTTTTTCTATATAACAGTTTTTGGAGGGAATTTTAATATAAATATCTTTAGGAAATTTTTCTGTTATCTATTAAAGGACAGATGTAAAAACATTCAGATACTATTAATGTTGTTGTATTATACATGTGAAAACTTTTTTCATTAATTTGATTGAGACTTCTCTTGCAAATAACTTGGAATAAAATATTTTATCATTTAAAAAAAAAAAAAAAAACTCATTGCTTGCAATTCACAAATCGATTCTCCCTACACAAAAGGACTCCTACACTGCAGGGAACTGGGGCAAAAAATCTATTTGAATTTCATTTGGAAACATTAATATGACAATATTTGCATTTAATTTTGATACATTATGTTTGTAGTAACTACTTATATAACAATTATAATTTTTAGAATAATTATCATATAATTTATCAATTAAATTCATATTATTTTTTCATGATTCAATTAGTATATTATCCCAAGACTGCATTGAGTTTCAAGTGAAACTTATTTTTAAGAATTAACATAATATAAATCTATCGATATTTTAATATTATTTTAAAGGTTTAAGGTTGCATCTCAATTAGGGATGACAAATAAACTCGTACCTATGTATAATCTTGAACCTGTCCTAATATTGACAATAAATTTTCGATTTAATTGGGTACAAGTATGAGAATGAGGAATATCCACTTTGTTATTTGTCACCACCTTTGACTTGACAGTCATGACTGTCATTTTCGACCAACAATCACCCGCTACTGCATTTGACTATAGTCACCAACCGTCAATTTTGATCAATGTGTCACCAACTATTACTTTAGACCGACTGCGATTGATGGTCTACCTTCGATCGATGATCACCCACTACCACATTCGATCGGAAGTCACTAGTCAACACCACTTCTGATTGGTGGTCACTGGTTCTTACCTCCAACCAATGGCACTAACCAATCTCTAGTCCTCTAAATTCTCGTTCTCATATGTACCCCACCCCGCTCTTATTTTAATGACTAAAATGTTCATTTGTAGAAGAGAAAAAATTGATATTCAATTAACAAATTACAAACTTTGCGTTTATTAGCTAACTTTTGAATTATATCATTATATTCAAACAAATTATTTTTTACTAAAATATTATGGCTTAAATAATTTTTTTGTTCCTAAAGTTTAAAAAAAACCACTCCTTAAAATTCAAAAATATTTTTTTAGTCCCTGATTCACTTTTAGTCATTCTTCTTCAGTTAACATCGTTAAAAAATTGTTGATAGAAAGCACCTTTTTCTACTTGTGAATCACTTTCCTCCTCAACCTCAACACTTTCAATCTTCAATTTCACATTTAACACAGCTAAATATATCATAACTTATAAACGGACAACGTTAATACAAAAAATAAATTAATTTCAGGGACTAAAAAAATATTTTTGAATTTAAAGGATCAAAAGTGATTTTTGGTGAAACTTTAAGGACAAAAAACTTATGTAAACCAAATATTCTTATAATTTTTTTACGGGTATAGGACAGATACATGTATACCCGATACTTGACTGAGATGAAGATCGGGACATAAATCTCATACCCAGTGTGTATAGAGTTGAGGATAGGGATGAGTTTCAAAAGTGAGAATGAAGATGAGGATAAGAATGTCATACCTGTCTCTGCCTCGCCTCGTTGCCTTGTTTAATTTCAACATTGCATTTTAAAAATTTCCTTTAACGATGATAATAATTATAATTATTATAAATAAAATATTTTTTAAAATATAATATTTTGACACAATTAATATCTTTAGTGGGTTATTAATTTTTTTATTAATATTTATTTTGTCACGTTCTATGTTAAAATTGAATTGAAACCATAAATTAATATTAAAATTTCATCAAAATTAAAAAAAATTAAGATTAATATTATATTTCTCTTCAATTCATCACCATATAAAATAATAAGTTAATTTTCAATTTATTGCACCACCTTACTAATGTGAATTATTTAATTTTCAATTTCACCATCGATCACCTTTGACCAATGGCCACGTATTGACACCACATTCAATCGATAATCACCGACTAACAACTCTGATCGATAGTCATCGGCAGCCACAGGCAGTCACCAACTGTCACCTCTGATCATTGCCACCTCCAACTAACAGTTTGTCTTCTCTTTCGACTGATGTCATCGACCATTACCTCCAACCGACAGTCAGCAGCCACTACCTCCAACTGTCAGTTTCCAGTCGCCACGTTCAATTGACACTGAGTGCTACCTTCAATCGAATGGTCATTGACTGCCATCTTTAACTGTCGTTAACTGGTTGCCATCTCCAATCAACGATTATCGGTCGTCACCTCTGACTTGATAATCATAGTCGCCACCCCGACTGATAGTCACCATCTGCTACCTCTAATTGTCAGTCACCAACCATCACCTTCAACCTATGATCATCAACTGCCACCTGCAATTGACGGTCGTTGACCGCTATCTCTGATTGGCGATCACCAACTGTCACATCCGATCAGTGGTCACCAATCATCACCTCTTACTAATAGTCATTGATTCCACCTCCAACCAATGGTCACTAACCACCGCCTCGACCGACGATCACTAATCGCCAGTTACTGGCTCCCACCTCCATTCTCCACCTCCGTCAATGATTACCACCTCCGACTATTAGTCATTGACCATCGATTTTCAGTCTCTAAAGATGAATGATTCTAGTGTTATTAAAATTTGAAAACAATGTTTAAAATTTGGAAACCAAAACTAAATGTTTGTTTGCCAACAGTTTAATAAAAATGTTTTCACTATTTGAATATTTAAAAACTAAAAAACTCATTAGATCACTGTTTTTTAAATCAGTTTTCGAAAACAGTTCTAGTTTTTTAGTTTTTAAAAACTAAAAAACATTAAGTAGTTTTGTTTTTCAATTTTTTTTTGTTTTGAAAACTCAAAAGAGAATATATTTGTTTTTGCTTTTTATTAATGAAATTTTTGTAAATATGAACAATTTTTTTCATTTTCATGTCTTTAAAACAATTTTCAAATAATAGTTATTAAACAAGTTTTTTTTCCTCTTCTTCTAAAAATAATTTTTTATTTTTTTTTTCAAAAACTGAAAAACAAAATCAAACTAATCCAATCCTAAATTATTTTTAAAAATTTAAAACTTAAAATCAAAAGTAATTTTTTGTTTTTATAAAATTTAAAACTGAAAACTAAAAATTAATCACGGACGTACCTTAATTAGCTAGGCAGCAGATAGCAGCCAATTGTGACCCGTTCCCCCCAAAACAAGGTAGCAGCCTCATGCGTAATAAAAGTTTTACCAAGCCATTTAGTTAAATAGAATATGAATCATTTTCATAGAAAAGAGCACTTTAGTTGTCCTTTAATTATTTACTAATGCCAAATGACTAATGGTTTGCTTAGATTTTGGAAATTGGAAGAGCATGGTTGAGATGCGTCGCTCAAGAAAGTTGAACCCGTTTGACCGACTATTAATTGGGCAACATAGAATCTTTGTTTTTTGACTTAGGCTGGCCTGACCCATACTCACAGTGGCTCAGTTGGTTAACGAAATTTGTCTTATTACAAGTGCCTTGTCTTATTTTGTTTTTAGAAATACCATCTGCTATATGTTCATGTTCTTAATAACCAAACATCGCTGGGAAATAAATACAACTGTTTATATATCGAATGCCAATATGTTTTTTCTTCTTGCTTTTGTTTTTAAATAAATGAATAAAAAGTTCAGTACATGTTTAATTAAGCTACTTTGCAAAAAATATTATTTATATTTTCAATTTTGTAAAGGAGTTTCTAAAAACAAGCGATTATATATATTTCTTTAGAATTATGCTGAATCAAACATGCTAGCTGTTGATAATTTAAATTAATAATTAACTTTGTTAAAATGGTTAATTTTGTCTTGCTCAACTCCTTATACTCACCAATTCTACTTTGTTGACAGGTAAGATGGACCCCTATGTTGTGATACAATACGAAGACCAAGAGAAGAAGAGTAGTGTTGCTAATGGTACGTTTTCTTGTATTCAACTAAAGTCTACATCCATAGATTTATCTCAACTGGTTTCTCTGTGGCCCTAAATAACAATGATCATAATTGCCTTATTGCATTTGAGAAGTTTTGCAATGCTTATGATTTTAAAGAAATTGGGTCTTGAATGGAATGAGAAATTTATGTTCAAAGTAGAATATTCAGGATCAAGGAATCAACACAAGCTCATCCTCAAAATTATGGATAAAGACGACTAATTTGTTGGACAGGCCGTGTAAGACTTCAGTGGCTTCTTTATTATATATGCATATATAATTATATAATATAAATGGTATATATAGATACAGAAATTATGATGAATACTTAGTTGTATGAATATTTGGAAATTTGAACTCGTTGAGAGAATTGGGTATTTTGTATGCAGAATCCATGTAGGAGATTTATTGGGCAAGGGGGTGGCGAAATGAAGGAGCTAAGCTGCAAACTCTTAAAGTACAGAGTGGTTACTGTTGGTGTTACTTTCACTAGAAAGATACTCTACATTTAATTTACCAATACAAACCTACTTATTACTCAAACATTTAGAAACCTAACTTTACATGCATATTGTGCTTTATAGCTGGGATGTCACCCTGTTTCTCTTTAGTTGTTTCTTTTGTAGTGAAATTTATGCTTATTTTCAGTTTGGTTGATTTTGTTCTTCATTGGAATTTGTGTAGGTCCAAGACAATTTTGTTTAAGAAGACATACGAGGATGGCAAGAAATTCACTACTATATATCGTAGATTATTAAGAAGGCTAATATACGAAAATCCTGTGAAAATATATTGGAAATATAGTTTTCGGTTATCATTGTGTAATAGATTTAATTATTTTCAATTCCATATTATTTCATTATTTAAATTCTTTTTAACAAGCATCAGCAAGATACATTTAGCAAATAGTTGTATTATGAAATTAGTTTGTACTATTACTATAATTTATACTTTTTATATTTTTCTCATCTCCCAGTCCCAATACTCAATCACCTTCCGATTTGACGAGTCTTCATTAATTTTAACTTACTTTATATCTACTGTATTTGCTAAAATAAAACAACTAGCACAAATTCGGTAACAATGGAAACATCATAACATTCTAGTAACCCCTCCTTTCATTTCATTCATAATGATAACTGAGAATTTAATTAACAGAAAAAGAATTCAGATTATTTCGAGTATAAATAATAGGCCATCTATCGTAAAAAAACTAAAACAACTAGAAAGTACAAGTTAATAATGATTTCATTATAATAATAATCACGACTATGGATCCAAACATAAGGTTAATGTGGCCCGTTTTAAAATAATATTTAATATTAATATTTTTTTTTTATTTTTAGGTCTTATAATTTTTGGTTATTTTTATCATTTAAAAATAATCATCTATTAGTTTTAATTAATAAAAATATCTTTTATTATTTTTTTCTACTAATTTTAATTAATTAAAATAGTAGTAATTAAAAACATTATTATCTTTATTTTAATTCTATTAATCTTCTTAAATCATGTTGATAATAGTCATTATCACTTCTCGTGACATAATTTATCTTTCAACATCTATTATAGTTATAATAATTTTCTAAGTAGTATGCAATATATACAAATGTAAACTCTCTTATAAATAAGACAGAGAGAGACAAATATGCATGTATCTTTTTATAAAGGATTAAAATAAAAATTTCAAAATTATAAAGAATTAAAATGAAACTTCTAAAATTAATGTATCAAAAGGAAAAAAACACTAAAATATAATAGATTAAAAATAACATTTAGTCTTAATTTTCTGTGCATATTCTCAAAACATGTAATCTAGAAAATTCATTAAAATTGACATTAGACAACTTGATCATACTCAATTGATAAAATAAATTATTTTTATTGTAATTTTAATACAACATAATAAATAATAATGCTCCTTGCCTATTTTGTTTCTGTGACTCAAAAACCACGTCTATGAGCAAGTCAGCAAGGCTGGCCTTTTTTTTATTTTAGATCAAATAGATTTTAGTAAAATAAAAATATAAGAGAATTAATTAAATAAGAAAAATAATATTATAAAATATTATGTTGTTTGATGAAGAGAAAATAAGAAAAATAAATATAATAAATTAGGATAAATCTCCCCATAAAATTTATTTCCATAGATGAAAAGGAGAAATATCACTCGTTAACAGCTTGGCAGAACTCTTTAGTTTTATTTTGTTATATAATAATAATATAAAATTTATTCTTTTATACATAAATGTTTTTCTAAGAAAGCTAAATAAAATACTCGACAACTTTACGTCTTTAAGCCAAGCAACTCAAATCTTTTCAATAGGGAGCAAACCCGACCCATAAAGAGCTTCCACGCAATTGTTACTGATAATCTCTATCTGAGTTTGTCTTAGTTAAGACAACCAGACCAAACTGGGTCATAGTCAAACTCCAAAGTCACCATTTTGAATCAAAGTTACAAATTTGAACGTTGAATAATACAAGTGTTGTACTTTAGTAATAAATCTCACTTATATTTTACGGAAAACAAATATGAATCTCAACATTACTAATTATGTATATATTTTTTGGCAATATGAAATATATAGGTAGCAGCCCTTCTGAACTAAAAAAAATGAAGCAACTAAGATGAAAAATAAATGTTTTATCAAGCCATTTACTTCTATAGATTATGTATAATATTCGTAGGAAAGAGCACAGGTAGCTGTTCTTTGCTTTTTTTATAACCAAGTAGTTGACCTGTAATTATTTACTAATGCCAATATCATTTATTGCACTTGGGTTCTGGAAAAGGAAAGACCAAGCTAGAGGTGCGTGTGTGAACTATATGGTGTGGTCCAATTCATACTTCTAATTTGTAATTTGTACTCTGCCAAAGTCTTGGTCCTCTTGGCTGCTCTTGCTAAGGACCCTTTGTCCCCTATATAAACAACCACAAGCTTTCCACTTCTTCCAACTTTAACGCTCATAACCCTAAAACAAATTAATAGTTCTTAAGCACGTTAATTTGTAAGAATTTGGTGAATTAGAATCTTCACTCTTCAAAGGAAAGAGACAACATGGCAATTGGTTTCATGGAGGTGTTGCTTGTGAAAGCAAAAGGCCTGCATAACGCTGATATTTTTGGTATATGCTTAATTCAGCTTATATTAAACGATTATAAACAATGTTTTGGGTCCTTGATTAATGATGTATAAAAAAAAAATATTGTGGATTATTTAATTATGTTTTATTGTTTTACTTTGTTAACAGGTGAAATGGACCCGTATGTTCTGATACAATACAAAGGTCAAGAGCATAGCAGTAGCGTCGCTACTGGTACGTGTTATTAGAGCGTAATCAACTCCATACTTAAATCGTCCTTAAAACAATTTATCTTTTTTTTGCTTTATTTTGGAAGACACTTAACTATATATATATATATAAATATGTGCATGGACATATATGTTAGTTGTGCTTGTGCAAATGATTGCTTAAACTGAGTTTTCACGTATGTTAAATTGACGTGATCTAGTATCATTAATTCAGCTAGCTACTGGGCTCACGAAACATAATTGACCATGTGATAGCAACTAATCTACAATCTATGCAGTGATCGATACCAAATAATTTGTTGACAAGAACCAATACGGGGTGTTTGGAATTTTTTTGTTCATCAAATCTTGTCTGTGATAGCAACTAATCTTCAAATCTTGACAAGAACCAAATTTAGTTTAAAATCAAATATATAAATTAAATTTTAAAATTAAATCTTTAAAAAAAAAACCTTTTTTTAAAATAGTTTAAACCGATTTATAGACAAAATCAAATTAATAAGTTCCAAATTGATGTTTAAACTAGTTTTCAATTCAAAATAAATTTTAAACTATTTTTAATTTAAATATAATTTTTTAAGCAAAACTTATTTTAAAACTAGATTTAAAGCAGTTTTACATTCGTTTTAAAATTGATGTTGCACAAAATTAAATTTAAAACTAATATGTAATTGTTTTGGTTAATTAAAAATTAAGTTAAAACCAAAACCGGTTAATTAAACCTTTTTTTTCAAAAGAACATTTTATGAATAGTTTAATTTTAAAACTTAATCCACATGATTTACATGTATGATTTGATTTAGTTTAATTGGTTTTTTCCACAGCTTGTCACAAATATTGGCTAAACACAGTCTTGAATGGTGTGTTATGCAGGGCAGGGTACAGATCCAGTATGGAATGAAAAATTTATCTTCAAAGTAGAATACCCTGAATCAGGTGATCCACACAAGGTCATCATCAAAATTATGGACCAAGACCTATATAAGGATGAGTTTGTTGGACAAGCCACGTAAGACTTCATTATAGTTAATTTCGTCTCATGATTAGTGCTACTCTTCTCGACCAATGGGATACATATATAATTTTATTAATTAATTTGTCTCTAACTATCATTTGATTTACTAGCTAACTTACTACTCATTTGTTTATTTCTCACCTAATTTATAATTTATATATATATACAAAACAATTCTATTTATTTGATTTTTAGTTTTAATTTCAATAATTTTTTCAATAACCAACTATTTAAATAGTAAAAATAATATTACTTTTAAAATAGGTATTACTAACCTACTATTAACATCGAAGTATTCCAACAAATTTTTATTGTTTTGTTAATGTTAAGACAAGAGATACCTCATTTGTCTCCTAACACATAATAAAAATAATTACATAACAAGATTAGAGATATACATAGCTTGATTTGAAATAATCATTTGTGAAATGGTGAGAAAATTATAAATTCTATTCTATCCCCAAACCCAAGAAGCATCTAATTAATAAATCATTAATTAATACTAGCAATTATCGTCTTAATTCTAACTAAGCCTCAGTTATTGATGGTTTAAAGAGAAATTGGTTCTTGTGTGTGTAGAGTCCATGTCAAGGATTTATTGCTCCAAGGTATAGAGGATGGAGGAGCTAAGCTACAAACTCTCAAGTATAGAGTGGTTCGTACAAACAATTCTTACTGTGGCGAAATTGACGTTGGCATTACTTTTTTCACCCCATGCACAGGTATTCTTCACATTTAATGACTTTCTACATCAATTGTACATATATATGTACACTATTAAAACTAAGTTTACGTTCATATACATATCATATGTTATAATTAACTAGATCGATGTTAAGGTATATGTCAGCATATATGATAATGGAATTTATGTTTTCTGCTCGGTTGATTTTTGTCTTTGTTGATATATTTGTGCAGGTGGAAGAAAAAATTTAAAAGAAGACATGGGAGAAAGGAAAGAAAGTGACCACTATCCCCCACAGATTAGCAAGGCCAAGATATAAAAGACAAAATGCATGCCAGCAGTAGTTTTCGTTAATTTGGATTGTCATTCACATTTAACCATTTTCAATTTTATATTATATTTTATTTTTTAATTCTTATTTATTAGCAAGCTACATGTAATAAGTTGTTGTCGTAACAAATTAGTTTGTACTATTCCTCTAATTTGTACTCATTGGTTCTTTTCATTATTCCAAATCTCAATTCTCTATTCACCTCTAATTTATAATGTATTTATTTGTTAAAAATTAAACAATTAGTATTTGTTATTAGTAAATAAAGGATATCACATATCTTATATATGTAAAAGAAAATTAGAAAATACAAGATTTATACTTTACACCGGACAAATATTGTAAAAAATAATAATTATACAACATTTATACAACAAGTAGCATAAATAATATCTAACCAATTATAGTGAAATAAAGAAAATAAATTTGAAAATTAGATTAAATTTATTGGAAAAAAATTATATAATTTAATCGCTTACAATCAAGAAGCTAGAAAGAAAACTGTCAACCTGGAAACACATCCATTTGTCACATGGAGGATGTATTTGTCTCATAAAACCAATCATTTCATTTATTACCCTCTTCTATCGGTCTTTCTTCAAAATGCTTGTTGAAGTGAAGAAAAAATAATAATTAGCATCCAATTGAAGTTCTTATGCGGTCAGGATGGAGACAGAACTAGCATTGCTTGGGTAAGCTGAAAATTTATGTGTCAATTAAAAGAAAATGGTGATTTGGTCCTAAAAGATATATTTATCTTCAATGAAACACTTCTAGAAAAGTGGAAGTGATCAATGGCTTTTCAACCGGGACAATTGTGAGAGAAGATTCTTGACTCCAAATATAATGGGTAGAGAGAATTAATTCATGGAGAAGACAACAAGTACATGTCAATATGATGGAGAGATTTAAGAAAGTGTTGTGGGGTGAAAAACAAACAACATTGATTCGACAGTTGGTTGAATGGAAGGTTGATGATGGTTCTAAGTTCAAATTCTAGTTAGACAGCTGACTCGTCAGTGAAAATCTGAAACATAAATTCAATCATCAGTTCCTTAACTTAGTCAATACAGAGGCGACAATAAAGGCTTTTGGACATTGGGAAGAGGGTATATGGGTTTGAGATTTTTAGTGGCTAGAGAGAGGTTTAGTTGGGAGAAAGTCTTGTTTAATGAACTTTAATCAAAACTAGAGAAAGTGAGCATTTCAGAGGGTCATGAGGACACAATTTCATCTTCTTATGCAGCTTGCAGATGGAATTCACATGGGCAACCTCAAAATTTTTTTCAGTTACTGTGGGACATTCATGTGACACCTGGATTCTTGTTTTTCTGTTGGAGGTTCCTTAAAGATATATTACCAAAAAAGCTCAATCTACTTAAAAAAGGGGTACAAATTAAAAAAAAAAGGTGATATTTTACATTTGTATTTTGCCAAAAGCATTCTGAGTCAGCTAATAATTTATTTTTCCTATGTGATGGGACACAAAAAATCTAGGATTCTTAATACAACCGGATTGGAATTTTAACAAACGTCTCCCGTATCTGCAGTACAACATCTTCTACAATACCAAAACTAGCTATTTAGGTTGCAATACATAGACTATGTGGAAAACTAGGAATGACCACATCTTTAGGAACAAGGTGTTTGACTTAGGTTTTATTGAAAATGACTCACACCTTATTGAGGACATGTGACTCAAAGCTTGGTAGAAACATTTCTACTTCTCCTTATATGTTTGGACAGCCGAACCAGGAGCATGTTTAGATATGGTTTTTTAATCTGCAGGTGCAACATACCAGATTATGTGGTATACTCTTTTTCAATTCTCTTTGTTCTCTGTCAGAATTTGTTTAACATAATATTCATAAGGAAGGCTTTAAGGAGGGTAGCCAAAAGTGGGTTTAACATGTCTTGTTAGCTCTATTTAACAATAGAGGGTTTGTTATGTTTTGTATGAATTTTAGGTTGTAGATTTTCTTAATCTATACCATTGTGGTTACCATATATAATTTTAATATTCTTTAACCATTCTCATGCTTGACTAGTTTGTTTTTTGTTTTTTTTTATGAACTGTTGAATTATGTTGTTCATTACACCTTTGTGCTGATAAAATATATGTCTTGTTTTAAAAAAAAAACTTTGATTTTAATTTTTTAGAATTCAATTAGCATTTGATTTTAAAATCTTGTCAAATTTATTTCATTTTAATTTGGATTGGATTTTTTTAAAAGAATTTATAAATGTTTAAGTAAATTATAAAATATAAGTTGAAATTATAACTTGAAGTTTAAAATATAACTCAAATTATATGTAACTCATAGCATAGGTTAAAATATAAGTTCAAATTATAAATTCAACGTAATCTTCCGATCTCTTAAAAATAAAAAGTCAATTATATTAACACCTTGAAGTTTCTTACATTTCTTAATTTTTTAACATTTACAAAAACATTTCCTTGTAAGAGTACATGTTATAATGTTTTAATACAATTAAAATTTTTAAATAATTAAGATATATATGTGTAAAAAAAAGAGAGGTGTTATATAATTTAAAGAAATTTAAGGAGATATTTATGTAATTAATAAAAAATAAATATTTAACTCGCATTTTTAATACATGACCATGATGCTAATAATTAAATAATTTTAAATATGAAAATAATTTGTTGATTTGAATTTCAATCAATTTTAAACACTAATTGAAATTGAAAATTCATCCCATCGAATGATTTTTTCAATTTTTGATTTGTTTTATTATTATTTTCAATTTAATTACTAGGCTTTTTAGATGGTTGATAAACACACCTAAATTTGAGGACATCTCCTTTGAATGTTTGATGACAAAGAGGTAGCAAGTTTGGTTTACTATTCATTTTATGTTGCACACATTTCAATATTATGTTTTGTGAAAAGTAACAAATAATTACTTGAGTCTAACTTAACTTATATTTAAAGATTCTTACACGAAAAAAAAACATGATATCCATCGCTTTCAAGCTACTAAAACATTTTTTTATTCAACACTTGTAAATTCCTCTAACCTAATATGCTTATACTAAAAAAAAATAAAATCGACTTTATATATTATAGTGAAATCGACATTTATTTTCATATTTTTTAGAGTGTGACTAAACTCATTAATATTTTAATTACGAGGCTCATCTTCTAAAGTGATATTTAAAAAATAACATGAACTTAAAAAACAAAATTAATTTACTATTTTTGTATGTATTTTCTATATCACATAACTCATTTACCATTTATTATATTTCACTATTCATTTTATTCTATATTTTCTCTTCTTTTTTATATCTCCTTATAAAATAACTACAGAAAAATTAAGAATAAAATTCCTTAAAAAAGAATGGGATATAAATAAATATTCTATTGGAAAAAATTAAATTCTATATCAAAGGCTTACTCACAATTATTCCAAGAAATAAAAAATGTACGTTCTCTACATATAAGTAACACTGCGTTGGTTAATTATTATTTTTATTAACTATTTTAAACCAATTGTTTATATACTATGGTTTAGAGTTGCTATTTTGTTACTGCTAATAATATAATGTGCTTAATATTACCAGTTGGCCGTCTTAGCTCAGTGGTAGAGCGCGTGGCTTTTAACCACGTGGTCGTGGGTTCGATCCCCACAGACGGCGTTTTGTATGTGTATGTTTTATTAAAAAATTGAATTTTTGTTGAACAACTTGCTCATGGCTACCACTTCATTGATGGGGCTCACGTCACCACCACCCAATTGAACTTGACTAACATTCCACTTCCAACAAAGTGATCAAATGATCATGGGATTGCCATGCACCCCACCGCACATTCTCCTCATTATAAATTCACCACTTCAATTTCAACTCTTGCTTTTGTTTTATTTTTACTATGTTCATTTAAGGGTCTTCATATCATCGTATCATGTTCATCCCCTCTAATTTTGTAGCTAACTAAACACTTTAATGTCACCCACTAACAACCAGTTCTATTAATTTATCACTACCTTCCCTCCCGTTGATATATGACAGTGATCAATTTCCCCACACCAAAAATATATACTACGTCACCTACAAGTCAAAGGATTCACATAAACAATGAAATTTGAAGACTATCTCATGGAGAAAAGCCAAGAGCCTCGGAATAGACAAGACCTTGAGAAAGAGGTGAGCAACTTGTTCAGTTACCCACCCTTCATTTTTATCATTGTTTCTCCAAAATCCACTCATCATATTGCTCTTCATTTGCCATTCATGAAAGACCATAAGAGAAAGAGACATATCGGTACATAGCTCAGGATGTTTCAACAGTGTTTTCTGATTAATGATTTCCTTTATTTATTGTTTTGTCTCAGGTTGTCCAATTGCAAGCACGGTTGAAGTGTGAAGAGGCACTCAATAGGGTCTTACGTTGTGCACTTCATGGACCTGTTTTCTCTCTTCCACTCATTCCCCCATTGTTTCCACCTCAGGAGGTATAGTATAATAAAGTAGACAAACACATTTGACATGATACAATACTTTGGATTATTTTGACATAAGAAATTGTAGGTTCGCGAGCTTCTTGAAGAATTGGTAATGGTGGAGGAAGAGATCATCAAGCTGGAAAGAAAAGTTAAGGAATTGGAACTTAGATTGTTCCAGGAGAGATACCAGAACATAGATTTGGAAATACACCATAGGAGACTGCCTAAACTATATAATCAGTTCCGAGGATCACCAAGGTATGGCTCAATGATTACTCAACAGAGGTCAAGTTCACTTAATTATGAAGTAATTAGTAAAGGAAGAAAGACAAGCAATAGAAGGGCATCTTTAGGTTCTGCATTGGATTTCCATAGCCTATTTTCCACGCCAAGAAGATCAACAGGTAAACACATGACGCTTCTAATGACACATCTGGTTTCATAAAACATTTTCTATTTATTTTTTCTTTTGTTAGAGATCTCAAGTTAATTAGTGATACGGCTAAAGAAGTGTGTACGTAAGTAGGGGTAATCCTCACTTCATTAGTTAGCTTACGAGGTTGAATTAGATCATGCTTAATGCATTTGTAAGTATGAACTAATTCTTACTAACAAATAACTCCAGTAATTCTGAAGGTAATTTAGTAAGTACAAACTCAAATTCTAAGATCTTTCACAGGTACTTATAAAAATGCACTTTGATTCCTAGTTTCAACCATCCTTAATCTTAATCAAACTAAAAAGCATTTGGAATTTATCTGTTGCTCAATTTTCTAACAATGTGGTTTGGATATGCGAACAGAATATGAAGTACCAAGAAGGAGCAGTGGGAAGATAGTACGAGAATACCCAGTACATATAGAAGAGGCCATTGAGAAACCAAATGAATTGTCAGAGGAACTTCTCAAATGTCTGATGGGCATTTTTCTGGAATTGAACAGCACATCATTGGACAGAGAAGAATCAGAAACTGTCCCTAGACTTGCTCTTCCATGCATGAAGTCCACTGGCTTGATAGCAAAGACCTCATTGAACTGCAAGGCACCTTCAAATAGCAATGCCTCCTGCCTTGATCCTTATGGCATATCATCAGATTTAGATTGCATAGCAAGAGATGTGGGGCCCTATAAAGATGTCATTCAAATCACTAGGAGTTCATTGGACATAGACCGCTTTCCACAGTGCCTCCCAGCATTTCGAAAATTGAGGTTCATTTTGAGCTATATTAGAGCCTTAACTCATTTCATTCTCCATTCAAATCTTTGAAAACAGGAAATAAAATCGCAAATAGAAAATGTTTCCACCAACAAAAAAAGTAAATAGTTTACCAATAACTATTTAAACATTGTCTACATGCTATAGTGTTATACATACTTTCTTTGTTGCCCATTTCTTCTTACTATCTATTTCCTCTTTCATAGGATCTTAATGCATAAACTATGTGATGTGGATTTAAGTTTCTTGACCTACAAGCAGAAGTTGGCATTCTGGATCAACATCTACAATGCCTGCATAATGAATGTACTGTAAGGCATTTCATTTCAAGCCTTCAATAATATCTACTTCCCTAACATCTTTGGGAGGTAAATCTTAGGAACCTTTGTGTTTTGGTGTAATTACAGGCATTTTTAGATCATGGCCTTCCTTGTACTCAGGAGAAACTATTATCTCTTATGAATAAGGTATGTGAAATGTGAGTTAGAAGTGTACGTACAGTAACTGAGCAAGCTCTATTGTTGAAGTGATGAAACATGAACAGTTAGAAAAAAGTGATTGTGGTATTATTAACTGTATAGCTACGTATTGACACAGGCTGCAATGAATGTAGGCGGGATAGTACTGAATGCATTGGCTATCGAACACTTTATTCTTCGGCACCCATGTGAATCAAAACATGTACGAGATATATTTACTTATCCCTCAATAACTTCTCAACTGCCTGCACTAGCCTTCTTTTTTATTTATTTCTTTTCTAGTTCTCTTAATCTTTATATTACTCTCCAAAATGAGCTTAACATGCAACAAATTCTAAATTTTATTAAGAAAACAATTGCGTAAAAACTCCGGCAACTATCAAGCAAGTTTGAAATGGTAAACTTAATTTGAGCTGTTTGTGTTGCTTCTACCTTTCCCAAATATGAAAACCATTATATTCACTGGGGAACCTTGCTTCTTATGTAAATCCAGTGTTTATTTTAGAGAATAAAGTAAATATTTAAATTTTTAATAAAAAAATCAATTGTTGATATTCTTGTTCGCTTGAGAGGTGTCAAATTCTTGCGCATGACATGTGTTGATGTTATTGAAAGGGTCCTGTGGACGAAAAAGAAGTGCTATTACGGCATGCTTATGGTCTGGGGTATCCAGAACCCAATGTCACCTTTGCTCTTTGTAGAGGCACCTGGTCCTCACCAGCAGTAAGTGTAATGAAAAAAAAGATGAGTACTTTAATTAATTTATTTGGTGAATATATATATTTTATATATGATGCTTCTTGCAGTTAAGGGTGTACACTTCGGATGAAGTTGTGAACCAATTGGGTAGGGCCAAAGTGGAGTACTTGGAAGCTTCAGTGGGAATCACAAACAAGAGAAAGATACTTGTGCCAAAGCTTTTGGAGTGGAATATGCACGATTTTGCAGATGACATGGAATCATTACTAGAATGGGTTTATAGCCAATTTCCACGCTCGGGATCATTGAAAAGGGCCACCATGGAGTGCCTCATAAGAGAAACAAAATATCCCATGTCCAAAATGGTGGAGATCCAGCCATATCATTCAGAATTCCGCTACCTCCTTCCTATATAAATAAAAAAGTAAAGTTTAACACTTCTGATATTTTTCTAACATTTTTTCAATTATTAGGAAAGTCTATATATGTTTGCTCAAATAGTTCTATTTAAGTTCCATTAATTAGCTTAAGTTTATGAAGTTTTGACAGAAATTTTAAGGAATTGAAAATTAAACTCGTAAAAATATGTTCATAAAGGAGGCTGGGGGGCGGGGAGGAGCAAGAAATTTTTGTCTCATACTGTGTAATTGTAGAAGAAAAATCTCTTGTTTTCCGGAAGAATTAAGAGGGGTTTAACTTTGTAATCCAACACTACTGTAGTGAAGATTGATTAGGATAATTTACGAGTAATGTATCTTACAAACTACACTTTTGATGAAGTAACAGAATAGAAACTAAAGAATGTTTTTATTTTCTGTTACATTAGTAATGTTCATTCTCACATTGGATGTTGATAATTCATTAAAGGTTCTTATTTTATTTCTTAATTGAATGGGTTGTAATTATGGAGCAATGTAAGAGACTGTAGTGCAAAAGAAGAAAGAAATATAATTTAGTGACAAGACCCTTGTATTTTATTGCTTCCAAGAGTCTTATGTCTGCTGGGTGTTTAAATGGATGACAATTTTAGATTCACACAATTACACTCCTTTTTTCTTTCTGGCATAGCCTCTGCTTCTTAGGAAGGAAGTAGAACATAACAAAGTGATTTTTGCAAGTTGCAAGTGATAGCAATTTTTTTTTTTCTTGTGGGTACACATATTTGTGTTGCATGATGTAGAATAAATGTCGGATTGCTTTGTGACTGTGAAGTCTAAAATACAAATGATTAAAGCTGTAAATTTTTGTTGGCTTTTGCTCTTTCAACTCTAGTTATTGATACACTTCCCTTCTGATGTTTTTTTCCCAAAAATATTATAAAATACTCTCCTTTAGGCATATTCATAACCTCATGTTTGTTTAGAATGAAAGAAAGATGAAATGAAATCATATCTTTATTCTTTACTTTAGTTCAACACTTTCATTTCTTTTTACTTTTATCACATTTTCATTTTTGCCTGCCAAACATTCGTCAAGTCTTGCATTTCAGAAATTGCTTTCAATCCCTCTCGTCCTAGTTATATTCCAAAAATTGATATAGAGATTATACTAAAATCCTTATTCCTCTAAGTAACTAGTTTAGCTTGTTCCAAATAAAGAAAAAACATTAAACTCACATAGCCACCTGCTTTTAGAAAATCTACAGCAACAATAATCTGGTCCTGTTTCATGCCCCTCAAGGTTAAAACAATTGCACCAATAATTTTGTTGAGTCAAAAGTATAATTTTGTTCTCATACATGGTGCACTGGCAAAAAAAATGGAAAGTGAACTATCCGCAAAAGATTATACCTCATAATTTTGTTTGAAGTTATAAATTTATTCTGATGAAAAAATCTATATATAAAAAAAAATAGTCATAGATTTGAATCTCTTCATTATCAAATATAAACTGATATTTATTTATAAAAAAATATAATCTTGTTAATGGTAAGTATTCTAACTATAAACAAAGGGTTTAATTAATATGTAATAATGTCGCATGCGCGTTGTGTATTTTGTAAGTTATTTTTTAATAAAAAAAAAACCAAAATTGGAGTGTATTAATATTAAACGGGAGTGAAAATAGCAGTAGCCTTTTTATTTAAACTTCTTGTTTGTTAAGGTAATCAGATCCAATGAAAAATACACTACGTATCGTTCTAAAAAAACAAAAATTAATAAGATCCATATTCTTCAAATATTTTAAGACTTTTTAAATTAAAAAAAAATGGATGGATTTGATTTGATTTGATTTTTCCCTGATGTTAAAAAATTGAATCAAAATTTTAATACTTAATACTCATGTTATTGTAATGCTATTCACATTCTAATAAAATATAAATTATTCGTTTCACTTTTTTTTTTTTTTTGAGAATATGCGCTTCACATGTTAGTTCTATGCATTTGTTGTAAAACTTTTATCTTATGTCATTTGAGTCATAGGTGAAATAAATATTGATTCTTAAATGAATTAGTTATTTCATTCCTATTAAAGAATTTGAGAATAAAATTAAATAGGTTTAAATATGTTTTCTGTCTGTGTTATTATATTAACAAATTTTGTGTTAAGTATTATAAAATTTTTGTTGTGTTGAATTTCTAATAAATTTTTTATTTTATTTTGAATCTTTTAGAATGTTTTAGACAACATTTTAAACTACTTAAAAAATTATTTAGATAACATAGTAAGAATCTATAACAAAATGCAAAATTTATTAGGACTAAATAATAACAAAAAATTTATAAAACTTACACAACATTCACTGATATAGCAGAAAATCATAATATTTAAGTCCATTAAATACTGAATTTTAATCTCCTAAAATTTTATAATTTTTTTTGTCATAATTCTACACTTAAAAGAGGTGCCGATAACAAATCCATAGAAGGGTCTATAAGTATCAAAGAGTGTGAAAATGAGGATTAAAATTACCACTCAAAACAAATGTGATAAATTTAAGCATATTAAGTGATGTTATCAACAGTTAAATAATTTTATATTTGTGTGAAATTTTTCATATTAATAAGAATATAAACTTGTATCGGGCACAGGCACACACACATCATAAAAGATCAATTTCTCTGGCATAGCCCCGTTTAAAATTAAATTGAACTAGTGTTTATAATTATTACCATCATACAAATTTCTTCTTTCTTTTAAAGCACATGTGCTCTCCTGCTCATAAACAAAATTGATTATTCATATAAGATGATATAAAGTCACTAAAGGTTAAAAACACTTGTAGATTTACAAACCATAGTTTTCTCGCTTTATTGAAGACGTATCAACCATTAACCATTTTAAACTTTCACTTTTAAAAAAAAAAAAGTTTGTTAGCCGTGTAAAGTGTGAAAATAAATCCTTACTGCTAAGGAGTTCCAATCGTATCCACTCATAAGCAGTTGGGATTTTCTCCCCCACACCCAATGTTTTTCTCTCTGCACTTCGTACGATAAAAATAAGATAAAATTATACTTAAGCATTAAAAAACATCCAAATTATACATTCTGAGTTTATTAAAATTAGCATAAAGGGAGATCCAAAATAAGTAATTGGAATGTGTAAAAATACAAAATTTGGATTACTCATTTGAGATTCATTAAAATTAATGTATGCTCAATTTTGCATTCAACAATTGATTTTGGATAAAAAAATCAATTTCAGATAAAGTTTTACATATTTATTTCATGTTAGAGAATAATTGATAATTGATTTTAGATCCAAAATTCATTCAAGATTAAAGCAATTTAGATTATTTTTTGTGTTCATTTTGAATGTGTTCGTGGAGACGCACTCTGTGCACGGATCAATAGATCCGGTGAGCCAATCAAGGGTATTTTTAATATATTATGGAGGTCCAGCGAAAAATCCATGTGGTGTAAGAAGAAAAAGCTTAAGTAGTCCATTAAATATTGCTAGTTAATAAACAGGTCCTTATACCTTTGAAAGAGAGGGGATACCAATCCAAGTAATATCTTTTATCTTTATTTAATATTTGCAATTCAGTATAGAGTATATAGGCTCCGTATACAAGAACATTACCTTTTTTTTTCTTACAATCAGAAAACCAAATCAGGCAAAAAACACGATATTAGTATTCTATAGTTTTATTGTGTTAGAGCAACACATAACAATAATTAGAAGACAAAGTCAACGGAAAATTATAGATTAAACATAATCAAGATTGCAGTCATTCAACCCTCCACCACCCATTTTTTCTTCCTTTCCAGTATATAAAAGAGAAAAAAACTGAATTACAATGCCTCGCCAAAAGCCATGAAGATGCTAAACAATTACTTGAAAAATCTTATAAGTGGGTAACAACAACCGGCTCACCTAAGAAATTGACAACCCTATTTAATAAATTTAAGCCAAATACAGTCTCTTCACAGTTAACCTTTACTGAAACAATTAATGGGTCGGAGCATTTACCTTGAACAGTAACTGTAACTAAACATGGCAAGGAATTACTCAAGATCTCACTGCTGAAACGCAAACACAAACCAGATGCATCATCAAGGTTGGCAGCAACCGGCATATCCACAGTTACAAGAGAAAGATTTGCATTGCTCAGCATCTTTAATGCTAATGTTTCACAGATCACAAGGAATTTGTCTTCTGTTTGAGAGTTGCAATCCTTCTTCAGCTCTACAATATGATCAGTGAAGGTGCAACTATATACAAAGTATCGAAGAAAATCAAATTCAGAATTCCCAACGTTGACACAAAAAAAAAAAAAAAACATTGTCCCATGGATGAAAAGGGACAAAATAAAAGAAAAGAGAGATGTTCGGAAAGTGCAGAGAACATGAAAAGTAAGCTCGTAATGATAAACAGATAATTAGTGTCAATGCACAAAATAGATTCTGTTTCTTGCATCATTTAAATTACCACGGCAATTCCAAACCCCATTTCTTCAAAGTTCCTATCTGATAAGAATTGCCTGAGCCAGATACTTAATATTCTGAAGCTAGCTAACACTTACAAAGATCCTAACATCATTTTTAACAAATATAGTGAAAAACTAGCTGGGCAAAATGCTTAGGCTATCTGGGGAGATAGGTAAACTATCAGGGTTTGTTTGCTTTGTGAAAATGTTTTCTATTTTCAATAATAATTACAAAAATGTCACATTGTTTTCATTTTATTTCTTGTTTTCAAAGATTTGTATAAAGAAAAAAAAGACATCTTAGTAAATAGTAATAATTGATGAAACCATAAAACATTTCCATCAACCAAACAGACCCATAATTATTATAGAATCTGACATTACATAAAAAATTGACAAGTGGGGTATACTGATTTAACCTTCCTTTTGACATATAACCAATAATGGATTCAGGAAAACATAAAACCACATTTCAAAGATGCTTTCCCAAGGAAGCCTAAAGGGTGTAGAAACAAAACAACAGCTTGAATAAGTAATGTCCATAACATTTAAAACTTAAGCCTCCTTTATTTTTTTCATGCAAAAACAGCCAACATACTAAAAAAATGGTCAAAAGACCAAAATACTTTAAATTTAATTTCACTCAGTTGCTTCCAATTACTTAAAAGAAGCTTCCTATTCTTTGAAATTCAAATTTGAATTTTCTCCCTGACACTCTCATCTAGCATATCATATGGTTTCATTTCATAAGAAGAATTTGACTGCTGCCTGATCCTCCATTATAGCATTTTAAATTTTTAACATAATTAATAAAGTGCAGAGGAGGCTTTTCGAGTATGATCATATGATGAACCGTAAATTCTCTCCTACAACGCACATGATCAAATATATCCATCAAACAACAAATGATAGTCATACCTCCTCGCATATTCAAACATCCCTGGTAGGCGAGATTCCTTATCTCTGAAATCTTCAATTCTGATGGGAAGTGGTTTTACAAAGTATCCTATGTCAGGCTTTAACTTGACAGGGAATTTCTTGTCATTGCAAAATAAAGCCAGTTTCAGAGACAAAAGGTGGTGATGGAAACGAACTAGGAGAGTCCGATTTGCTGTCTGACCAGGCTCCAGAGAAGGGATCTCCTCCATGGAAACAAGTGCTGGTTTATCAACATGAAGTTTTAAGGTACTGCAACAGAGACATAAAAGTAGTCTGCATTAAGCATTTTGAAGCTAGCATGTAAAAATTCCACATGGATAAATTAGCCTGTACATTTACCAAATGTACAATGTACAGGCAATCAAAATTCAAATTTTCAGGTTAGGGTGATAGGTAATGCGTACTATTTATGAAGCCCAGTTTTAAAAAACGTTATTAGAACATGTGAATAACACAAAGAAGTAAACAAATTCCAAATTATAAAACAACAAAAATTAAGACAACCAGGATACAAAATCTGTAAAGATTAGCACTTACTTTTCTGTTGGTGATGATACTTGATCAATAGAATCAGAGGTTTTGCTATAATCTTCTTCTATTAAGACTATATCGAACAAGGGCTCCAGAGAACAATTTTCAAATAATAAATGCAAACATACAAGGTGAGAAGATATGCTTGAAGTCTCAGATGAAAATGAATAATTCACCTTCAACCCATTTCCAATTGTAGGATCTAAGAGAGTGTAGCATTTAGGTTTAACTCGGCTTTCAACATTTCCAATGGTTATTCTTGCTGAAGATCTACGAACTGAGCTTTCTTCTATCTCACTTCCTTTAGATGATCTGGTTGGTTCATCCAACCAAGACTCAAGGGACTTTGTTGACATCAAGTCCCGAAAACCAGCTGTGCCAGAGGGAGCCCCATTATTCTGATTTTCACAGACATTCCCAGCATCTGAAACCTGAATCAATGGATCGACATTATCTTTGCCTTCATTGCTAGAAACAGATTCATCACTGCCACTGACTTCACCTGAAGTAGTAATAGACTGTTCAGAACTATAATCAGAAGCACTTTCCTCACCCAAAGACCCAGATGTGCCTGCATCATCCTCTTCATCTGAATCACTCTTAGCAGCTCCATCATATTGATCAAGATCAGTGTATGGCAGGCTACAAGGTTTTGGGAGAGGCTCATACCCCGGAGCTGCATGGAATACTAACTGTGAAAGAGACCCCGGGAGATAAAACCGGTAATCAATGGGTTCAGATGGAACTGTCACAGCTTTTGTCTGTCCGCCAAATATGCAATCTGCAAGTCTAAAGGATTGGTCTCTTTTTTGTGATATACTATTTTGTTCTTCCCCATGTTGAGATTCCAAATTACTAGAGAGAAGTATCTTTAAGAAACGTGAACGATCACGAATATCATAGTTAAGGTCACACTCAGCCAGTTCAATTACATAACTCCAAATTTTTGTCACGGTCAAAATATCTTCTCCCTTAATGCACAGTAAGACCTATCACCAAAAGCCATTTATCATAAACGTGTTGGTTTCAACGGATTCTCACATAAGAAACATACTAAGAAGTGTTCTAAATTCTAATATTAGTCATTATATGGTCCTAGACATATTTAACAGTATATAAAATAAAATTTAATTACACCTTCTAACTTAAAATTTGGGAAAGCAATAAATCATATATTATCAGGTAGGGAAAGAGAAAATCCTGCAAATAAGAGTAATCAGAAGAGTATTTAGTTCCTTTATTGTTTTCATTTCCTTTAATTGTTTTATTTGCTTCCTTTATACAATAGATTAATCTTCAGCGGAATGCTTAATAGACTAGGATCCTATTTCAGTTTTCTTTCCTTTTGGTTAGCAGTTTTTAAAGGCTGTCATTGTTCAGTAAGAAACAATCAAAATTGATTTATTCTCTTATTTTGTCAGTCTTAGAAGGGGCCCTGTCAAGGACAAATTTGCCTTTATTTATGATAGGTAACAAGAAGGAATATTCCACATTCATACCTGTCACTAGATCACATGCTAAGGCCAATAACTATACCCTCATGCAGGAGTCATCTATATTTTGTTTATATGGACCCTTGAACAAACCAATGACACCAAACTGATAATATGCAAATACCCATAAAATGGATCTGGAAAGCTCAATTGAAGAACAGGAAGAAGGCTAGTAGTAGAAAACATTAGTCCAATTATCATATTAATCAACCAATACAATAACATATAAAAAAAATTAGCTTTTATCATACAATTGTATAAATATTTACTTGATGGCATACCTTAGCAGTTGTATTAAGAATCTGAAGCTTAGCTTCTATTGCTTCTGAAGTAAAACACCGGGCAAGATACTTTAGTACTGTACTCAACATCCTAGGAATTATGTCACCCAAAGAGCAATACTCTCCCAACATCCAAATAATCATTGCACGGGCAGCAGGAACCTTGATTTTATCCAAACTACGGACTAACAGAATTATAACCTTTGAAAACAGAAAGGCTAGAGGTCAGTAATCTGCAAAAGCAATGTACCAAAAGATTGCCAGTACTACTAGCTCAAGATTTGAAATACCACAAGCAAGATAGTACTATGCTGTCCAACAAGCCAACTCAGGTCCAGTTTGTTTCACATACTCCATATTATATCTCAAAAAACGTTTTAATTCAAGACAAAAAAAAAAAGGAATACAATTACCAAGTGAAATTATTTTAGAAGAATACCTTCTCATAACTGGATGGTTCTAATTTTATAATTGATTTGATGGATATAATTGCCTGAATTAGCACACTCTCTTCTCCATCCAAGGATTTAATTTCACCACAAAAAAACTCTGCAAATAGGGATATTAAACAAGAAACATGATATATATTTCTTTAATAAATAGACTTAACAACCAGATTGCACACCTTGTCTAACCAGAGTCAACAATCCTTCCAAGCATGAAGTTGCCATTTTTGGAAGTCGCTGAGCACATAGACCAATTGCAGCAACTGTATCAGCAGCAAATCTCCTATCTGGATCTCTGATATAATCCTAGCAATACACTAAGAAGAGTGTCAATTTACGCACCAAACACCATGATTTAAATGTCATAGCAGAGATAAATGCTAAAACCCATATAAATTAATGAAACAGATGTGCGGGTGACAGTGGATGTCTGCAAAAGCATATCTAGCTCCTTGATTTTTTTTTTTCTTTTGGTAAGGTGGGAAGAGACTAGGCAAGGTGGCATTAGGCTGCAAGGCCTTTGGCAAGAATATGTTTTACTACTTCTATCTCTATGTGGAAGACACATTTACCTAATTCACACTTCTTAAGAAAGTTGGTTAGCTTAGTTGAGAGTATTAAATTTAAGATTAACTTCCAAAATTACCCTTAACTTTATTGGGATATATCATCTTTCTCTCTCCACTTAATTGTTTTCTATCTAATTAACTAATTACTTTAATCATATCTCCAATCTTCATAAGAAAGAGAAGACATTTATTGTAAAGTAACTAAGGGTATTTTGGTCAAAAAATAATTAATGAACAAGATAACTTGAAAAGAGTCTTATAAAAAAGGATAATGAAACTTTAAAATTGTGTCTTACATTTAGGAACGGAGATAGTATTAGAGAGGTAGTGTCTTGAAAATTCTAAAATATGCATGAAAAACAATAATATCAGTGAACAACTACCATTAGAAACCAAACAGTATCACTGAATAAGGCACTAGTGATATTGAAAGAAATGGATATTGAGGATGGAGAGAGAAATGGATGCTAGTGATTTTGCAGGTGGAGACATTGACTTTGCTTTCCTTAACGAAGGATGACATTGTAATAGGATCCAATTGCTTAACAAGGACATCAATCGTTTACCTGATGAAAAAACAAACAGACCTAGCCCCATATCAGTAGGACAAGTACTATAGGATATTTAGAAGGCTTAGGTGGAAGATAATGGGTAACTACTAACTAGAACTTCAGGTTTTCAATTATGTCATAAGCCTTGTTACTTAACGTAGATTGAAGTCTTGGAAAGTAACTACTTAATAGAAATGAACCCGACATGACTTAATACCAAAACTAGCTCAAGGGAAGAGATTTCCCTAACCTTAAGTTTTGATAGAGAATACCAAAACTAGCTCATCTAGTGAAACATTTGAAAGATGCAGGTTCACAAATAATTCTAACAAAGGTATCAAATCCACTTCATATGCACACAAAAAAACAAGGGAATTGCCAAACAAACAGCTTACAACAGTGTAAATTTGGTAGAATCAAATCAAGCCCATATTCCAAATGTGTCCCAAAAAAGTAAAATCTTATTTCTTATATTTTAAATAATACTGAGATAGCAAGCAAATAGTTGAAAATGAAAAGAAATTTATGTCGAGCAGAAAGTTGAAATTGCCCTAATCATTCCATCAATTTTGCACATGGAAACCAAGTAAACATATATTATTTCTGGAAAACAGTTATCTCACACCATAACTTATCTTGTGGAAAAAGCATAATGTGAAATACCTGGAACTCTTTATAAATGGATGAAATGGATGAATCCATCGCAATAGAAGAAATTATATCCAGCTTCAAAGCCTTTATCTGGTAGGAATCTGAAGAGCATACAAAAAAATCCTCATAGTGTGGAGCAAAGAGAGATGGCATAGCTTTAGCAAACACTTGGATATTGCACAATACCTATATAAGTCAATGGACAAACATTTATTAATATTGAAGTCAGGTGTCTAGGAAATTGAGAATATAAATTTTCTTGCCTTATGCAATGATATGTTCTATGTTCCTCATCTCTCCTAATAATCATTTTATATTAAAAAAGTTTACTAATAATCAAAAGAGAGAAATTCCAACATTTATAGGGCAGCAGTAATACGTGTTAATAGTACAAGCAAGATATCTCCTGTTGAAGTCAGTTTTTACATCCTATTTTTTTTAGCTATTTTGTCATAGCCTTATCTTGTAATTATATCCTACTCTGCTGTAGTCATTTTCACAGGGTGCCTCAGTCTGCACCTCTGATGCAGTGTATTGACTTTTATTCTCATTTTATATATATATATATATATATAGGGAGAGGATTCACTTACTTGAAGAATAAGTATAAAAGACTTATTTTTTATCTTATTTTTCATTTATTTTCTTGAAATCTAATGACTGTAATGAATAACTAATCTTAACCATTAGATTTTAAAAAACAAATGAGAGGTGAGGAAGAGGAGTAAATCTTTTATACTTACTATTGGAGTAAGTGGATTCCTTTCCATATATACATATGAGAAGAGATCCACTTACTCGAAAAGTAAATTTAAGGGAGTTACTCTTCATCTCACCATTCATTTATTGAAATCTAATGGTTGTAATTAATAACTAATCTTTACCATTAGATTTCAAAAAAATGAAAGGATGGAATGAAGAGTAAATCTCTTAAATTTACTCTTAGAGTGAGTGGATCCCCTCTCTATATATAAATAATACATATCAGCTGAGTAATACTCACCAATTTTTTGCCAATATTCAAAACATAAGTTCTCCCGAGAATAATCACACTACCTCTCAAAAGATTCAGCATTAAAAACATTCCAAAATTCTAACAGCTTGTATATAAAATATAAATTGCCATTTCTCACTGCATTAAGTTAAGAAATCACAACTCATATCTATACTTTGAAAATAGAATGAAGGAATCACCAATCAAATATTACATCCATTATAGAAACAGAGCATTCTTATTTAGATGTCTGAGCAAACATTTGTTCAAAAAGGCATATCCTGACAGCTGTCACCACTCACCACAACTGAACAAAATTTCCTTGACTAAAAGAGAAACCATCAATTCTGAAACATGTCAACAATGCCACTCATTCATGCATATAATAATAATACTAATAACAACAACAACAACAAGATCATACATTTGAAGGAAAGGCCATTAACAAGGCCCGGGCCCTCTAAATTGTACAGTTCCAGGGTTCATGAAGGGTCCCAACTTCATACCACACCGTCTATGTAAAATACCGTGCTGTCACTCTAGCTAGAAGAGAATTGGCAATTCATTAAATTGAAATGACTCCTGGAAGTGTCATGAACTCGTCAAAATGTAATAAATAAAGGATAAGACTAAGAATAAGATCGTTACTAAGTACCACGGGGTGCTTTAGGTATCCCTGACCCTACACTGTATTCTGTAATACATATCCCACTAGCATTAACTCGGGTTCATGATGATGTATTCATTCAACTCATATCTGGGACATAAACCCAAAAGAAAAAATTATAAATTTATATTATCATAACTGCAAAGCCTAGACTCTTGACTATAGCAAGTATTCTATAAAAACCTAAGCAATAGATATTTCTTGTCTAACAGGGGTGGGCAGGTACCCTCTACCAAAATTTTCCTTTGTCCTTTCTAAACCTAAGCAATGGATAACTCTTCTTCTCACTAACCTAATTTAACAGTTTCACAAGTCACAAGGACAACCAGTAACATAATATAATCGACAAGGGAAAACATAGAAACATCATCTAATAAATAATCAATAAAATAACTAATAATGTATTAAAGATTCTATAATAAAACAAGACCTGTAATGATATAGACATATAGTACATATTTACACAAGGTCCTCAAAAGATTTCATATATAATTTAAGTATATCAAATAACAAATGAATGAATGTAGACGGATAGAAGTAAAAAAAGATAAACAGACAAACAAGAAATGTTGCATACCACATATCTTGAGGCAGATGATGATCGCAGGACAAACAAGAGTGGTTTAACAATTTTTTTTATGTTCTCCTTAGAAGCCATTATCCAGTGTACACCAGCAGCTGCAAGAACAACGGCACTGTTATTACTCCATAGCAATGGAGATGTACACTGCAGCAGGATCTTCACAACATCATTACGGCAAGATGTATATTGTGATACATCTAATTTAGGAGCACCCCTATTTTTAGAACTTGAGCGTGATAGGTATTCGTCTGGCCCTTCAATGTAACATTGGAAGATCATACTGGTTAATTCAGATACAGTCTTATCAATGGCATAACCAGTGTCTTCGTTTGAACTAATGTAGGACTCATCTTCATCTAAATTGCCGATGTCTTTATTGTACAAAGAAAACATGATGGATTCTTTGACAAGTCCATGCCTCGCTATTACATACCGCAGAAGAATCCCAATTAGAATTATTTGACCCCACTCTTCTACATCAGGAATAATCTCACACAACCGTCTGTAATTTCTTCCAATCAATGAAAAATTGTTAGGGCAAACTGAAGTAAATGCAGATGCAGCAGCTCCAACAACTCCCGGGGAATGGTCATTTAAAAGTAATCCAACAATCTGCAGCATCATAAGGATCAAAATTTATGTACTGAACTTGTATAGCTTTCCAACAATACGTTGATTAAATCAAATATCCGCCGTAAAACCATCTTTTAACAAATTTTAATTCAAATGTAGCCAAAGGAAACATCGCATTTTTTTTGTTTCGATTATTATCACAACATCTAGGTCCAATTGAAGGAAAATCTCAATAACTGCAATAAACAGCACACATGGTAACCATACCTCCTCAATTGCAGAAGCATGTTCCTCCATCCGCAAGTCATGAAGCTTAGGAAGAGCATTAGCTGCACATTTTCTAACATAGACAGAAGGATCTCTCGCACATTTTTGCACAGCAACAATAACAAGAGGTGCAATTACATGAAGGCGAATCCCAGCCATGGCACGAAGTGCCCATGCCCTGACTAACGGATTTGTGTCCCCTAGGTCCTTCTGGAAGCAATTAATAGACAACAATGCCTCATTTGGACGCCTAAATAAAATAAATAAAACAAAACATTAAGCAAACAACAACAGCAACTCATCGTTGACAAAATTCAAGACCGCAGAATGCTGCAATTCAGGAAACAACATAATTGACTTCCAAAGGCATAAATCTAGCACATTTTCTGACGTGTAAACAAAAATACATTTAATCAACTAGCAGCGCTTAATTTTCAAGTCGTTATATACGAAATAGGAAGAGTTATAGACTTAACGCTGCTACTTACTTTTCAGCGTAATGCAGGAGGTACAGGTAGACCAGCTTCTTCACTTCCAAGGACTGAGACGCGACATTTTTAACAACCTGTAATTTTTGTTCGCGATCAAAACGAAGTCACACAGAGAGCATAGTGAACATAAATAAATTTGAATTCCTAATCAAGTTAACTAGTTGAAGAAAAAAGATACATTGCGCAATCTATCTAGACGCAAAATTCACTTCAAGGTGAAACTGAAACAAATGGAATTCAATGCTAGACAGAGAAAATAGAGGAATGGCTGGGGAGGCATAGATCGATACCTGAGGGAAGAAATTGGAGACGTCGAAGCCTTGAGCGATGAGAGCGAGTAAGCGTTTGAGAGCTTCGCACTTCTCGGAATCGAACTTGCTGTCGAGGAGAGGGGCGATGTTGACGTCTTCAGGATCGTCGTAGAGGTGGGCGTCGGTGCCGATCCGGAACACCGCCGTCGACGCCTTGCTCAGAGATTCCGCCGTCGCTCCGAATTGCGGGAACATATTTTCTTTTAAAATCTCTCTCTGTGGTTGAAATCAACTACCTCTGATCTCTGGTTAACTAAAAGTGCAATCAGACAAGAACTAGCTGCAAGCCACAGGGTGCAGCGACAGCCCACTCATCCTTTGGATACGGTAATATTTTTCTCTCCTTCTCACCTGAATTTCATATTTCTCCCTTGAGATTTACCTTCTTTAGTCGATACTACTTACTCGTAAGTATATACATATAATAATATAAACAATTTTTTTTGTTACAGTGTACATATAATATATATATATATATATATATATATATATATATATATATATATAGAATCCAAAGTTTACATAAACACCTGAAACTTCGGTAAAATCATAAGAATTTAATTCAAATTTACATTTTCATTGTTCAAGTTTACATAAAAATAAAAAAAATTTCAAACATAAATTCAAATTTACATAATA
The DNA here is from genome assembly GCA_037954015.1 of Psophocarpus tetragonolobus. Taxonomy (NCBI): domain Eukaryota; kingdom Viridiplantae; phylum Streptophyta; class Magnoliopsida; order Fabales; family Fabaceae; genus Psophocarpus; species Psophocarpus tetragonolobus. The sequence goes on from CM075695.1 coordinate 37,619,234, forward strand.
AGTAAAATTTAGAAAAATTTACATAATAAGTAAAATTTAGAATTGAAACCCTTAAAATTTCAAACCTGGTTAGATATAAGATCAAATTATTTTCAAAATTACTATTTTCCTTACATATAATTTAATTCGTGAGAGTTTATTAATTTATGATTAACTTGCGATCTTAATAACTCGGTGCATAATCCATTCTCCTAATGCAGAAATATTGGTAATATATAAAAGATTTCCATCCTTATTTTAACATGTATAAGAAGTTTTGCATTTTTATAATAATTAACTTAAAGCTGATCAAATAAGATTTGGTTTATAATTAAATATGCTATATCATATTTTTTAGCTAAAATTGATTTTTCAACGTAATTACAAAATTGAGACTCCAAACTAGAGAATAAGAATTATGAATGAGCAAATGAAGACTTTTTTTAAAAAATTAAAAGAGAGACATATGTTTACAAACACATTTAAGATTTGAGTGTAGCATGCTAGATAGTTATCAATGAGTTATAAATTTATTCACTAATGAAATTATCATTAAAAAAAATTTGAGATTTGAAGATATTACGAGTGTCACGTGTTAGAAAACATAATAGATTTTTCAATGTTAATTTTCATCCTTAGGCAGAATATTAGACATTAAGATAAATTTGTGATTCTTTAATCAACACAAACTTTCTGTCACTTGACTCCAGGAAATATAAATGTATAGAATACTAAATAATGAACCGGGTTGATATTCGATTCTAAAATCTCAATTAGGTTAGACTAATAAATCGAGAAAAATATAATATCAGGAATTCAGATTTTTTTTCCAAAGGAAATGACCAATAATTTTTTTTTGTGGGTTTTAAAAAAAAGAAATTTAGTGGGAACTTAAAATTACTCTTAAGCTCAAAATTTATTCTTCACAAAAATACTTCTCTAAATATCTTAAACGCAAATTTAAGGGGAAAGATAATTTTTTCACAAAAAATTGTTAAGATCCCTTTAGGATGCTCTAAGGTATCTCCACCAAAAGTCAATATTCTCCCAGATACAAGTCAATATAAAAGGCAATGAATTTTTTACATTATCATTTAATAAAAATTGACACGTATAATAACTTTACAGCCTTTTTAAATGATTATCTTTAGAAGTATAGTTAGTACAATTCTTCATTAGTGGATAGTAATAATAATTTATTATAACATGAACTAACATACTTACTTCATTTTATGTCATTTACAAATATTTAGATTAAGATTTTCATCACACATGTAAAAAACACGTCAATGTCCATAAATGATTACATCATTTATAAGTAGTGAAACATCTCCTTCTACGTGTCAACAATACCCACATTTCTTACATAATGTATGTAAACATTTGCATTCAACAATAAAATAATCATTTATAAACTAAATCTTACATATCACGGGTTCATTTAATTGAATTTTACACGTATTATTACCTACTCACCTCTTAACATGTTAAAATTGTAAACATTAACCTTAATTAAATGTGTCCAATTTCTTCCTAGTAGGATCCTTAAAGGTCTCCCAAGGGCTATGTGTTTTTTCTTTTTTCTCCGACTTTCTCCAATAACTTGAAAGAAATTTTTTCTAATTAATACTAAATAACTTATGCAAATGTCACAAGAACACTTTTATTGTAATACTCCAACTTCAGAGTCCTAACATCAACTTCTATTTAGAATTTATTATAATTGCACTCATTTCATGTTTGATCCTACATTAAAATAACTTAAAATTAGTATTATCGTAACGCACAGTCTGATTCATAACTAAGTTATTTCCATCAATGCAAATTAATCATGTGATGGGCACATGATTGTTTAATGCGAGTTTGGGTTAGAAACTTCCTTGTCTTGGTCCCCAACTTGAAAAGCCTCTATGCAATCTCTTCCACATTGTCATCTTGGATTAACTTGTTTCAATTTGAAAAGGTCTCTTTATAATCTTTCTCCCCATTTCACACTGTGATGCTTTCCATTGCAACTTTCCCATGCACATTGTTCATTCAAAAAAGATAACTCATGATTTTCATTTATTATAATTTATTTCTAATAAAAATTATAAAGCATCCGACAACATATGGTCGCTGCTTCTTGATCCCCACGCATGATTTATTAATTGGGATTGAGGACGTATGTTGGCATTCGATTAAAAAAATTAAGAGTAATTTGATTATGCCTAATATCTTTATGATGTTTGAGAAATAAATTTAAAAGTTCTCATCTAATTGCAAGGTAATAGAAAAAAAAAAATCAAGATCTCTCACTAATGATGACATTGTCTTTAAATGTAACCATGAAGAAACTATTTTCCACATTGATTTATTTTAGAAGTCTTTAAAGTTTAGATTCTTTTTATGTATCTCTCGTGATAAAAAATTATTATTGTATTGTGGGAAATAATAATACATTATACTAAGATTTAAGCTTATCTTTATTCTTAAATTCTATTTTAAAGGTAATTTAAGTTGTTTGTCCACATGATTAATAAATAAGCACTCTTCAATTAATTAAACGCGTAATTCTTAATTGCAGTTTAAAGAAAGTCAGACACAATTTTATTAAGATCACACCCTATACATGGGGAAGGTAATTTGTCCCTTAAAATTGCAATTCATAATTACAATTTAAGAATGTTGTCTCCTTAACTCTAATACACCTAACTTCTAGTCAATAAAATATTTTTGAAACACATAAATTGTAAATACAAACTGTAGTTTATGTGGAGATTTTTTTTTTCTAAAAAACATATGTGATGTAAATTATGTGGTGTAATGTCCAATGATGCTAAAATTGTAACTCGTAACTACAATTTTAGTGTCCAATAGTGTATTGTCCTCCTTTGTCATATGTCTAATGCATAATATTCATAAAACAAAATTGGTAACCACTCATAACAAATGCCTATGCTAATTCAACACTAAGAGAGTAAGAATATTTAGAGAGCAAGAAATAACAGAATGAAAAGATAACAACATATTTTAAAAAATTATATGCAAAGAAATAACATAATTTAAGGTATACAAAATTTGACAAACCTCACTAAAATCACAGGTATCAGTCACAATTTTTGCATCATGTAATTCACATCACACATGCCTCACATAGAGAAAAAAAAATCCTCATGCCAAAAGTTAGGTATACTAAGATTGAGAGGACAATACCCTTAAATTATGATTACAAATTATTATTTTAAAGAACAAATTACCTTTTTCATGTGTAGCACTTAGTCCTAGTAAAGTCATGTTTGACTTCTATTAAATTATAATTTGACAACCACATAACAACCCTAAATCTTAAAAATGTAATTAAGAATTGCAGTTTGATTAAATCATCCTCTAAAACAAACTCATTTAATAAATATTTATAAAATAACTCTTTCAAATAATTATCCTTTTTGAAAAAAAAAATAATCATTTAGCTCTGTCACCTTGTTCAATCATGTCATCAAACATAACAGTGTATACTAAATTCGCTTACCTGAAATAACTTTATTAAAAACCATATTAAATACATATTTTTATTTTAGCTAACAGTATAGTTTTTCTTTATTATAGTCATTAAATTCATATACTTTTGCTAAAAATAAAATTTATGGAGAGAGAATGATGTCTCGAGCCACAACAAGAAAATACATACAGAGATATTCATCTAAAAGAGAAAAGGGAAGACCTGACTATACATGCGATCAATCCCTTAGTTATATTAAACTACGTTAACACTGTATGAAAATTAAGTTGTTTTTTTTTTCAACAATGAGATTTAAACCGTTAAAATATAGAGTTTAATTATTATTATTTTTTTACTACTTTACACTGTTATTCAATTAAAAGTATTGGTTTTTTTATGTTTAATTAATTGTATTAAGTTAAAGATAATTAATGTAAAAATTAACAAATTTATTACACATTACATAACATAAATAAATTGTGATTAAATATGAATTTAAGAGCATTTTACATTGTCAATGTATAATAATATATTTTCTAAATCATATTAAGTTTTTATGTAAATTTGTTAATTTTATTTATTTTATTTTTATTTTTAAAAGTAACATAATCTTATAGTTGAATGTAAGTGTAAAAATTCTTACACCGAACCAATTAATCTCTTTATATACAATAATATTCACAAAAGAATATGTATATAATAATAATAATTGTAATCATGAGATAAAAAATTATTAATTCTAATTATATAATAGAGTATACGATACATGTAGTCAGTTCCATTTCATAAGTGCTCCATGAAACCTGCTAACTGCTACGCCCTGGGTCAGTGGGACTGTTTTTCTGGGGCGTAACGTCTATGCCAATGGCAGTTGCTCAGACCACGCACTCCACTCTTCCAAGCGCGAAACCCTAGCTCGCAAGTACCATACTTTCCATATCGCGTTCCATTCCCTCCTCAATTTCTCACTTGTTGACCTTTATCGGACCAATTTGCTGAAGGAATACAACAGCAACAACCCTCTCTGCTCTATCCTTCTCTTTGTTCCTCTCTTTTTTCCCCAATCGGTATTTTCTTAATCCTGCATTTTGCATTCACAAGTCAGAAATGATCGCATGCGTTTTAATCCATTTACTTCATGCAGTTTCCGCTGGAACTTCATATCTGTGCAGTGGATTTCATTATCATTTTCGTTTATGCTTTTAGGAGTTTCGGCATGATGTTAAGAGTCCACTTGCTTTCTTTTTGTTTCCTTTTCAAAATATATTATGTTAACATTTTCCCTTTTGTAACTTTCTCTCAATGTTTGCTGTCCCTGATTTTTTTTTTTTTTTTTTGCGTCTTCTGTTTTATTTCCTTGCTGTTTGTCTCGTGGAGCGTTGTTTGGAGACCATAGTTGTAATTTCGGACAATGAGACATGAATTTCTTGTTGATTACGCCATGGCTGAATTGTTGGAAATGTCTAAGGATTTATAAAAATTAGAAAAGACAAAAAAAAAAAAATAGTGATGTCTCTTTGCATCATGCTTGATCGCTATTGAATTTATGGCCTCCACGCAGGCTTTGAGAACATTTCATTTTATTATGTTTTTCTCATTTTGATTAGACGTCATTTACCTGTTTATTGACTTAGTGTGTGTTTGTTTAATAGTTTAAAATTCCGTTGAATAGAAAAAACATGTGTTTCAAAGCGACAAAGTAAAAAACTTGTGAGTACAGCTTATGTTTGAAAGCCAATTAATTGCATTGAAGGCAACTGGCTTCCAAACATGCCTGTAGGTTCAAGGATGCATTAATATTTTCCAAAGGAAAAAATATGTTTTTGTTCCAATATCTTCAGTCAAACATGGTCAAAGTTCTTGATATGGGTGAATTTGGCCCTCTAACTAAATCCATATGTTTAAAAAGTTTGTGTACCAAATTCATCAACATAAACTACATAACTACTAACAACATTTTCCCTTTTCTAAATTATTCAATTCCATAGATTAGGTCTAATTTCTAAAATATCAAGTAATGCATGATACTTTAATGTACTTGCTATGAAGGTTTTAAATTGCAGTGGTGGTTGCTATTTTGTGGCATTCCTTATATTGCAAGAAATTGAAAACAAATGTGGTCAATGTGGCCACAATTGTGGTTGCACGCAGCCAAAAAAACCTTGATGTTGCAGTTAAATTTGTGTTTGCACACTGTTTTTCAAAACCTTGCTTGCTACTTTACAATGATATTTAATGGAAGTAATCTGTAAACACAACAACTGCTAGCACTAACAGTCTTAACGTTAATTTTTATCTTTCAGGAGCCATAATATTAGCCTTGGGAGAAACTGTAATGGCTCACTGCTCTATCAAGGATAATGAGTCAAGTTCATCACAATTAAGTTGGTGGTATGTAGATATATCTTATCAAGAACTCAAAAAGGGAAGTTACAAAGTGAAAAGCTCAGATGAAACTTTCATTTGTCCATACTGTCCTGAGAGAAAACAGGATTATAAGTACAGGGAACTTCTTAATCATGCTTCTGGAGTTGGTCGGAGTAGTTCAGAAAAGAGAACTTCAAAAGAGAAGGCCAATCATCTGGCTTTAGTGAAATATTTGGAAAAGGATCTCGCATACTTGGATGGTCCATCAAAACCTGTAGATAAAGGTCTTCCTGTTAATGAAGTTCCCATAACAAAACATCTGGTTAAATTTTTTCCTTGTTACTTATGCTGAAATGTGCCAATTCACAGGGATATTTAATGGAAAGATGAAGATATTTGATAAAGTAACATGATAACAGTCAGTGCTAACATTAGTTTTTATCTTTCAGGTGCCAAATTATTAAGCCCAGGAGAAACCATAGTGCCTCACAACTCTAACAAGGATACTGATATAAGTGCATATCACATAAGTTGGTGGTATGTAGATACATCCTACGAAGAACTCAAGAAAGGAGGTCACAATGTGAAAACCTCAGATGTGACTTTCATCTGTCCATACTGCCCTAGGAGAAAACAAGATTATTTGTACAGGGAACTCCTAGAACATGCTTATATGGTAGGTCGGAGTAGTTCTGAAAAGAGAAGTGCCAGAGAGAGGGCCAATCATCTTGCTTTAGTGAAATATTTGGAAAATGATCTTATTATGGATGGTCTTTCGGAACCTGTAGATAAAGGTGATCCTAAAGTTAATGAAGTGGCTAACAAAATTTAAGTTCATGATTTTTTTTATTCCCAAGTTACTGAATATACAGAAGCTATCCAATTCGTAAAAATATTTAATGGAATAGTGAAGATATCTGTATGGCCACATGATAGCAGTCAGTACTAATGCCAATTTTTTGTCTCAGGTACCAAATTAAGCCTAGGACAAACTGTAGTGGCTCAAAGCTCTAACAAGGAGACCAGTATGAGTGCATCTTCTATAAATTGGTGGTATGTAGATAAATTTTACAAAGAACTCAAAAAGGGAAATCATGTAGTTAAAACCTCAGATGACACTCTCTCTTGTCCATACTGCCCTAAAAGGAAAAAACAGGATTATGTGTACAGGGAACTTCTTGAGCATGCTTCTGGGGTAGGTCAGAGTAGTTCACAAAAGAGAAGTGTAAGAGAGAGGGCGACTCATCTGGCTTTAATGAAATATTTGAAAAATGATCTCCTATATATGAATGCTCCATCAAAATCCGTAAATGAGGGTAACCCCCAAGTTAATAGGGTGGACCAGAGTAGTTCGCACGAGAAAAGTGTCAGAGACGATGCTACTCATTTGGCTTTCTCAAAATACCTGGAAAAGGATCTTACAAATGTGAGTGGTCCATCATCAAAACCTGTAAACGAAGGTGATCCCCCCTGTTGTTAATGAAGTGGTCATTACAGAATTTTTGTTAGTTCTTCTAGTTATTAATTATGCTTAGATTAGTTGATTCAATTCACTATGATGTATAATGGAAATATTCTGTCAAATGACATTTTTGTCAAAATTAAAAATCTGCAAAATAACATGATAGCAGTCACAGTACTAACACTGATTTTTGTGTTTCAGGAACCAAAATAGTAAGTCCAGTAGAAACTGTAATTGGTCGTTGCTCTGGCAAAGATAACGATATAAGTTCATCTAAAATTTGGCAGTATGTAGAAAAAATTTATGAAGAGCTCAAAAAGGGAAGACATAATGTGAAAACTTCAGATGAGACTTTCATGTGCCCGTTCTGCTCTAACAGAAAGATAAACCGGGGTTATGTGTACAGGGAAATCCTTGAACATGCTTCTGGGGTTGGTCAGAGTACTTCACAGAAAAGAAGTTTCATTGAAAAGGCTAATCATCTAGCATTAGTAAAATATTTGAAAAAGGATCTGACGGATGTCGGTGCTCCATGTCCATCAAAACCCATGGATCAAGGTGATCACCAATTAATGAAACAATTCTAACCATGTTTCTGTTTCTTTTTCCCTGTTACTGAATATGCAGAAATTGGCCAATTTAATACAATACCTAGTAGAACTAGTCTATAAAGTAGCATGACAACAATTGTTGCTAACACTATATTTTTTTTTTCAGGCACCAAAAAAATAAGCCCAGGAGAAGCTGTAATGAGTCATGACTCTTGTACAGATAATAATATAAAGACTTCTCAAATAAATGGGTGGTATGTACATAAGTCATATGAAGCACTCAAACAGGGAAGTCTCGATGTGAAAACCTCAGAAAACACTTTCTCTTGTCCCTACTGTCCTAATAAAAAGAGAAAACGGGATTATCTGTACCGAGAAATTCTTGAACATGCCTCCGGGGTGGGTCAGAGTAGCTCACAAAAGAGAAGTGCTACTGAAAAGGCTAATCATCTGGCTTTAATGAAATATTTGGAAAAGGATCTTATGAATGTGGATAAACCACCAAAAACTGCTGATGAAGGCAGTCCTCCTTTCAATTCTGAGAAGCAGTTCGTTTGGCCATGGACGGGGATTGTGGTTAATATTCCTACTTATCTGATAGAAGATGGGCGTTGTGTTGGGGAAAGTGGTTCCAAGCTGAAGGATGAATACCAAAGCAGGGGTTTTAATCCACGAAGAGTTCGCATACTTTCGAATTTGTGGGGTCACTCAGGAACTGCAGTTGTGGAATTCAATAAAAATTGGACAGGCTTAGATAATGCATTGGCATTTGAAAGAGCATATGAATTGGATCATCATGGGAAAAAAGACTGGTTTGCTAATACTGAGCTGAAGTCTGGTATTTATGCATGGATTGCTCGAGCTGAAGACTACAAGATGAACAGTATCATTGGGGAACAACTGCAGAAGATGGATGTTGTAACAATATCTCAACTTATGGAAGTAGAAGCCCGGATGCAGGATAAACTCTTGTCCAGCTTGAATAATACTCTTCAGGTCAAGAGGAAGCAATTAAAGGATATGGAAATAAAATACAACGAGACTTCACATCGCATGGACATTGTAATGAGGGAAATAGATAAGCTCACTCAAGATCACAATCAAGGTATCCATTGTTATTGAATCTAAATTGCTTTCTTCTCTAACTTGGTTCATGATTTATTTGTTGCTGTTGTTAGTGTTTTTTGTTTCTTTTTTTATTTCTCAGTTGTAAAAGGCCCCAGTCAATTATTACTAATTTGTTTACATTGGTACAACTTCCAGTGTGCTAGTTTATAGATCATTGGATTGAATATGATTTTAACAATTTTTTTATTGGTAGAATCAAATTCCAGAAACTGCAAGCTGCCGGTTGCATTATGTTAGTGATTACACTTTATAATTTATCTAAGATAATGGTTTGCAAATGTTATCTACATCTTCTACAATACATTTCTAACATTTCATTGTATTAATTGATTCTGAACTATTTTAATTATGTAATATTTTGCCATGATTGCTTGTATTCAGAGATGAAGAAAATACAGTCAAGTGCAACTCAACACTTCCAGAATATTTTTAATGGTCATGAAAGACTTAAGTTGCAACTGGAATCTCAGAAAAGAGACCTTGAGTTGCGGCGAATTGATTTGGAAAATCGTGAGGCACATAATGAAAGTGAAAGAAAAAAGTTGGAAGAAGAGATTATGGAGGTGTGGTTATATTCTTATTCTTGTTGCATCTCTTCTATAGTTCTATCATGTTGTTATTGAGATTCCTGTGAAATGGAAATTGAAGGAAAAAAATATTGTTTAAGGTTGACTAATTAAGATAATCAACATTTATATGTTTTAGTGATTTCAATGAAGGAGTTGGCTACCAAAGTTAATAAATTTCCCATTTTTATGTTTCCAGTTTCATGAGCACCTTATGATTGGCAAATGTTTTCAATTGACTTAGTGGAAAACTAAGTCCAAGAATATTGATAATATAATTCAATTGGTTTCTATTACATTATTATGCAATTGAAGGCGATATGTTGTCCTTGTTCTTTGAAAAATCCTTTTTTGTCTTTTTGCCCGTGTAAACTGCATGAAATGGTTTCTTTTTTTTATTATTATTATTTTTTTTGGGTGTGCGGAGGGAGATTTGCTCTAGGATGCTGCATGTAGTAGTATATTCTAAATTGGATGTCAATAATGATAATAATATGAACTCCATTTAGTTTTCATATTTTAGAGTTTATGAGACAAATTTAGGTAAAGGTGGGGTGAAAATTAAAACCATCAGTTTACGGTTGGATGTTCAAGAAGTTTACTTGAATCTCTATTTATACACTGTTTTTCCTTGCTTGTTAAGGATCTCATTATGGAATCTATAAACAAAAATATGGCATTTCTTTTTGTCTTTGAAACCTTTAACAATGAATCTATTGCTAAGAATTTCTTTTAGAATGTTATGTTTAGCAATGCTGATGCCTATTGTTTTTTTAGAATGTGTTGAGAAATAGCTCTCTTGAAATGGCTGTTCTGGAGCAACAGAAAGCTGGTGAAAATGTTTTGAAACTAGCTGCAGATCAAAAGGTTTGTCTAGCCTGTTTTTGTGCTTTTTTAATGACTGAAAGTGACGTTGTCCATATCAAAATAGCTGGTTGTTAATGCTGTTTGACAATGTATTTATCCAGCGGGAAAAAGGTCAACTTCATGCTAAAATCATTCAGCTTGAAAAACAACTGGAAGTGAAACAAAAACTAGAATTGGAGATTCAACAACTAAAAGGAAAATTAAATGTCATGATGCACATGGAAGATGATGGAGATTCAGAAGTTCTAAATAAGGTGGATATTTTACATAAGGATTTAAGAGAAAAGGAACAGTCACTACGAGACTTAGATGCCCTTAACCAAACACTGATTATTAAAGAGCGTCAGAGCAATGATGAGCTACAGGAAGCTCGAAAAGAATTGATTAATGTAAGTGTTTTTTAACAATATCCATCTTCTATTACCATAGTGTTGATTTTGGAAGAGCGTCTTTTAATTCTATCATATTTGAATTCTTAGGTGTCTATAGAATATGGCTCCAGTCTTGTTTTAAATGATGATTTCTCATGTCCATTTAAATTGTTATATGAAAGAAACATGATAGTAATTTGTTGATAAAACTGTCCTGCACATCCTTTGATGCCAGAAAAAGAAAATTGCTCTGAACCTATTTCTTAGGTACACCATCTTAGAATGTGGGTTTAGAACCCAACTCAAACTCCAAAAGCTAGCTCATGGGGTGAGAGTTGCCCTCAACTTATATAGAGTATTTTGGCATTATCTCTGGTCAATGTAGGACTTGGATGTTTCCCATTACACCTTCTTACATCCTTTATTATTGGGCTTGATACGCATATAACATGATGGGTGGTCCATTAATGAATCTAGGATAGGTTATAGGTTTTAGTACCATTTTAAGATGTGTGTTTTGGGCCTAATTTAAACCAAAAAACTAGCTTATACGCTGAGAGTTTTCTCCCTAGGCAATTTAGTGTTATCTCTGGTTGATGTGGGACTTGGGTGTTTCTTAGTACATTAAATGCCATTGTTTCTAATATGCATGGGATGAGAGCAAGTCCTCACACAGTGGTAAAGATGTGTCTTGGTGATCAATTGGTCATGAATTCAAATCCAGAAAGAGCCTTTTTGCCTATGCAAAGGTAAGGCTGTGTACATACGTAGTATAGCGAGGAGCCTCTAGGTAATGAGGTACATTAGTTATTTCCAATATTCATGGGACATAAGGCGCGTCTATAGCATACTTATCAATAGCGCGCGATAGCGGCGCTATCGCGGCATGGCGGAGCGTAGCGGCCAGACGGTGCTCCAGCAGTGGCTGTCGCGTTGCAGCTAGATGAAGCGGCAGTCGTGCCGAGTTTCGCAGTTAGGGAACATAGATCGCGTCACGTCGCACGCCTGGGTCGTCCAGTCGTGCTTGGTCGCCGCCGATTCGAGTCCCGCAGTCGCTCCTAGTCTTGCTAGGTCAAAATCGAAGAAGAACTAGAGCACGATGCCGTTTCGTGCTCTATTTTTTTTTTAGAAAAAGGTTCGCATGAAACGACGCTGTTTAGTGCTTATTTTAGTTTTATTAATAAAGGGCAAAAAGTGAAAACCAATTTTTTCCCTTTTTACCCAAACAGAGTTCGAGTTCATGCACAGTAAAAAGCTTCATCTTCTCGCTTCCAATGTCTTTCTTCTTCGCAAGCAGAACGTTGTTGCTGCATGTTTTGCCTCGCTGTTACTGCATCTCCGGCGAGCATCATCGCCGTCCGTTGCCGTCTCTGCTCCGAAGACTATTGCTGCCGCTGCGGCCTCGAAGACCGTTGTTGCGTCTTCTTCAGTTCTTCTACGTGTTGCTCTGCTGCTTTGAACTTTGAACCTTAAAGAACATTATTGCGTCTTCTTCAGTTCTTTTATGCGTTGCTCTGGTGCTTTGAAGTCTGAACTCTGAAGAAGACCGTGGCCCCTCATTTTTTTTTTCCAGCTTTTTTCTCTTCTTCTTCTATGGCTTCTCGGCCAACTCTTTCAAATGGGTTAGTAAAACCCACTGGTCCGAACTTAGATATGGCTTGGCAATGGAATAGTCTAAGGGATATTAATAACAAAAAAACTGTTACTTGTGACTTTTGTTTGAAAACAAGTACCGGTGGTATTTCTCGAGCAAAAAGACACCAATTGGGAATCAAAAGGGATGTCAACAGCTGTACAAATGTTCCCCCGGATGTAAAAGCCCAACTAAAGGAAGCATTTATGAAGAAAATGTCTGAGAAGGAAGCATATGCAGCAGAGATTGAAGAGAAAAATGAAGAGGAAGAAGAGGTGGAAGAAGTACAAAATTTGGTCACCGGGAAAAGGCCTACAAGAGAGGTTGCAGCCAAGAAATAAAAAAAAGGTCCCATTGATTTATTATTCTTTAAAAAACCCGAGGAAACCATCAAAATGAGCAAGGAAAAAAAGCAAGCTAGTATCATTGATGCAGTTGATAAAGGGGCAAGAGCAAGGACGATACAATATATAGAACGTTTCCTTGTGACAAACAACATTCCTTTCAATGTTGTGCGATAAAAAAGTTTTAAATTGATGCTACAAGCAGTTGGCAATTACGGAAAGCATCTAAAGCCTCCATCCTTCCATGAATATAGAGTTCCTCTTTTGAAAAGAGTTGGAGTACACACAAAATTTGATGAAAGACCATATTGCAGAAAGAGAAAAAATACGGGTGTACAATTATGTCTGATGGGTGGGCAGATAAGAAGAATAGAACTTTGATAAATTTCTTAGTGAATTGTCCATCCGGCTCTATGTTTGTGAAGGGTGTTGATGCATCTGCCTATATGAAGACCGGAGAGAAAGTATTTGAATTGCTAGATAAACTTGTTAAAGAGATTGGAGAGAGGAATGTTGTTCAAGTTGTAACCGACAATGGAAGCAACTTTGTTTTGGCCGGTAATGAGAATTGAGTTTTATTGTTTTTTACCAATTCCATCCTTTTATCGTTTTTAACTAATTCTAGTCTATCAAATTTAATTTTTAGGTAAGCTATTGCAAGCCAAGAGACCACTTTATTTTTGGACACCTTGTACAGCCCATTGTCTTGATTTAATGTTAGAAGACATTGGAAAGATAGCAAGAGTGAAAAAGACTATCCAAAGGGGGAGTAGTCTTGTAGGGTACATTTATAACCACTCCTTGGCCTTGAATACCATGAGAAGATTCACAAACAAAGCTGAATTGATTAGGTGTGGAGTGACTAGATTTGCAACAACTTTCCTTACCTTACAAAGGTTGCATAATCAAAAGAACAACCTTAGAAAGATGTTCACATCTGATGAGTGGTTGACGTCAAAGGCAGCCAAGGAAACTAAAGGAAAAAAAACAACTGACATTGTTCTCATGCCCACTTTTTGGGCATACGTGATTTACACTCTCAAATGTATGGGACCAATAGTTCAAGTTGAGTCTGGTTGATAATGAGAAAAAACCAGCAATGGGATATATATATATATATATGAGGCGATGGATAGGGCGAAAGAAGCTATCCAAAATGCATTCAAAGCGAACAAAGAGAAATACAAGGAGGTTTTTGAAATAATTGATAGAAGATGGGAGTGTCAACTCCATCATCCTTTGCATGCAGCTGGTCATTATCTAAATCCTCAATTCTTTTATGGTTATCCAAGTCTTGAAAATGATGCAGAAGTGATGGAGGAGTTGTACAAATGTATTCAAAGGCTAGCGAGAAGTAATGAGGAGGAAGATATAGCAACCCGTGAGCTATCCATTTATAGAAGAGCGGGCTACCATTTTGGATTTCCTGTGGCAATAAGACAGAGGTCTACTTTAGCTCCTGGTAAATAAAAGATCATTTTATAATTTTAAGTGATTATTATACAATTTTGTCAAGGAGCTAATTAGTTGTGAAATTTGTTTACAGCTGAATGGTGGAAGAATTATGGATCAAAAGTTCCAAATTTACAAAAGATTGTTATTAAAGTACTAAGCTTAACTTGTAGTTCTTCAGGATGTGAAAGGAATTGGAGCATCTTTGAGCATGTATGTAAATTTTAAAACTATGTTAGTTCTAATGTTTTATGATTGTCAAAGATCTAACTAATTTAGTTTTATGTGTATAAAATAGGTTCACTCTGAAAAAAGAAGTTGGCTTGAGCATCAAAGGTTGCATGATTTGGTATATATCAAATATAACCAATCATTAAAGCAACGTTTTGATTGTGAAGATGTAAGAGATGCTATTGTTTTGAATGATGTTGATGGGAGTAATGAATGGCTGGTTGGTGAAATGGCCAATGAAGATGAAGAAGGTGTGCAAGAAGATGAAATTATGTTTGATGATTTAACTTGGGGAGTTGTGGCAGCTGTAGCAGGGGTAGAGGAGCCTATTACATACACTAGGCAGCATAAAAGAGCTACGAATGCAGCTACAGGTTCTACTTCTATGCAAATTGGAAGGACAAATCAAACACCAATACATGGTAAAGATGAGCAAGAGGAAGATGATAATGGAATTGGAAGTGAAGAGGAGGAAATTTATAGGAATGAAAGTGATGAAGATCAAATCCTTGACCTTTCAGCTGAGGATGATGATATTTAGCTAGTGTCTTAGACTCCTAGTCTTTAAGTTTAAGACTGGCCATGAAATATGTTTGCTGTTTTGTATATGCAAACAATAGGAATACACTTAGACACTTAGGCTTTTAGCATTATATTATACATGTCATGTTTGCTGTTTTGTATATGCAAACAATAGGAATATACTTCGACACTTAGACTTTTAGTATTATGCATGTCATGTTTGCTGTTTTGTATATGCAAACAATAGGAATACATGTTATGTTTGCTGTTTTGTATATGCAAACAATATAAATATATAATATTATATATTTCCTTGAATCACTTCTTTATTTTTCAGCACTTTATACATTATATAAACTTAGTAAATACATTTATATAGGGATTTAAATATCGGTCATCCCGCTTCCGCTATAGTGTTTTTGGAGGGTGACCGCTCTAGGCCGCTATCCGCTATTGATAAGTATGGTCTATAGAAAGGAACAGGGGAGGGAGTGGTAGGATTCTCCTTACTTTGTTGAACTCACAAGGAAGAAAAGGATTATTAGAGAAGCATTGGGTCTTATGAATAGGAAGGGACATTTGAAGTCCAAAACACGTTGGAAGGGAAAAGGTTGACATTTGTGAAAAATAGTTGAAAACTGAATCTTTATATTGAAAAAGAGAAAAATAAATGAGAACTTATAAGAGACAAACGTGATGAATTAAATTTAATTACTGCACTACCTACAAATTTCTTAAATTTCAAATGTATGTTTTTGTAAATGTAGTTCTTTTAATGTTTTGGGAAAAATTTATATTAAGAGCATATTAATTAATATTTCAAGAGTGTTTCAAGCCCAAATAGCATATGAACAATGTATACCTCCCCCCTCACATATCATACATTTGATGTAGTAACATACCGTGAATAGCATACATATACCATATTGAAGAGCATTGCAAACCAGGTTACAGTGTTTAAAATTTTAAGTATGATGGTGTGGGTGTATTCAATACTCATTTGTTACTTTTATGTTTTGTAATTTTCTTGAAATTTTCTGTTACAGTGCATTAAAGAGATACCTTGTCGTGCTAATGTTGGTGTGAAGAGAATGGGGGAGCTTGATATTAGGTCATTCCTTGACGCTATGAAGAAAAAATATAATGATGAGGATGCTGAAGATAGAGCTTCAGAAATGTGTTCATTGTGGGAAGAGTATATCAAGGACCCAGACTGGCATCCGTTTAAAATTACCATAATTGAAGGGAAACATCAGGTGTGCCTTACTTTAAGCTTATAGATATCATACAAAGTCAAAATCAAATCAGTCCTTTTCTGTTGTAAGCTAAGCACTGCATTTGTCTTCATACTGTTGCCCAAAGATAGTGAGTATCCTTAAGGCTACTTAGCTAGAAATATGGAAGTTCAGAAGCATAACTCATAAACCTTTGATACCTAAATACTTGGTTAAAATTTTTTGGCATCTGACCTGTTGCAAGTACTTCGTTCAAAACTTGTGTTATTTTAAGAGCATTTTATTTTGATATTCATGTTTTGCTGAAGTAGAGATGTTTTCCACGGATTGATTTTACCTGCCTTCATCCTTGGATTAACTTTTACAACTGCAACAACAATCTAGCCTCATCCCACTAAATGAGATCAGTTACATGGATTGTACAAACATCATTCAATCCAATTAAAGACTAAAGTTACAGAAATATTATTTAACCTTAAATCCCCCTAGATGAACTTTTGATGACCACAAAATTGGAAGAAAAATAATGCTGACTGTTAGTGCTACATTAACTATTTTGATCAGGATGTAGATCATAATTGTATAATGATCTTAGATTATTAATTTTAGAACTAAGATAAAGGGTGCCTATAATTAGAATGACTATTAGGATATTTATTAAAAGAGGTCATAATGTGGTTGGAACAGAGCATCTCCAACTTTAAGAGTGGATTTGGATAAAACATGAGCAGCAAGGCATCTCCAACTTATTTTCATTTGTGTATGACCATCTTGCTTGGCTCATTCCACATTAATCTAAGACAATGTCTTGTCAGTATAGCTATTTTATCTATACAATGGTTTTCATATTTATTTTAGACGAATATTCTAGCATGAACCACCTTTATATGTGCTTCATGTTGTACCATTTTTTTAACCTTTCGATTAATCTTGTGTCTATGCTACTAACATGCACCTCCTATAACATTATTTCTTGCCTTTTTTCTTTCTGCCTGTCTACACTATTGTCATCATCAACGAACATCGTTCAGTTACCGTCATTGGCAAACCCTTTGCATTCCTGGAAAATATACCCCACCATCAAGTGTGCCATTATCCTTGCATTTCTGTTAAAGATATGATTTGATTATATGTAAACAGGGAAATAAAGAACAACTATGTAGGGATTTTATTTTATCCCATACACATGATTATAAATATATCAATGTGTATGTGACCCATAACACACAATTCCTTCTCTATACTCTATATGGTATAGTAGTTTAGGTTTTTTTTCTCCAAATTTTTTCTTTTTTCTTGGGTGAGCAGAACCCACATTGGCCAAACACTCTTTTCAGCGCCACCGCCGCCACCTTTCATTGAACTAGCACCACCACTGTCATTGCCATGCGTTGACAACCAAACTTGTATAGCCACTTTTGCATATGCTGTCTCACATGCCTACACGCATAACTTTTCCTCTAACGCGTGCCTTCCATGACTTTGACAACCCACCTGACCAGTTTGTCTCTCTCCCACACACCACTGTGGGCTTTGTTTACCCCTTTTTGGCTACGTATTCATAGTATTTGGCTCGTTTTTTGTTTCTTTTTAGAGCGTTTGACCTTATTTCTGGCTTGTTTCTCATGGCCTTTACAAATCCTGCTTTTGCCATGCTTGGTATGATCTTTACCAATGTTGCTCAGGTTACCAAACACATCCTCTTTGAGGATGTCACTATCTTTGCGTATGACTATCATGAACTCTTTTCAGCGCCATCGCCGCCACCTTTCATTGAACTAGCACCACCACTGTCATTGCCATGCGTTGACAACCAAACTTGTATAGCCACTTTTGCATATGCTGTCTCACATGCCTACACACATAACTTTTCCTCTAACGCGTGCCTTCCATGACTTTGACAACCCACCTGACCAGTTTGTCTCTCTCTCGCACACCACTGTGGGCTTTGTTTACCCCTTTTTGGCTATGTATTCACAGTATTTGGCTCGTTTTTTGTTTCTTTGAGAGCATTTGACCCTATTTCTGGCTTGTTTCTCATGGCCTTTACAAATCCTGCTTTTGCCATACTTGCGGACCTTTAGCAATGTTGCTCAGGTTACCAAACACATCCTCTTTGAGGATGCCACTATCTTTGCGTATGACTATCATGAATTTCTTCAGCTTTTGGCAGCCCAACATTCTGCATTGCCTGTTACTGTCGTGAATCAGTCTGGTAATCCTTTCGCCTTTGTTTCCCAATCTTCCTTTCTTGGACCTTGGACACCTGACTCTAGTGCCTCTGATCACATGAGCAGTAATCAATCATTTTTCTTTCAATTATCATTATTAAACTTTTTTGCCTTCTGTTACTCTCGCAGATGATTCCCAAATTAAAGTTCGCAACATTGGCCAAACCAATGCACTTCCTAATCTCACTTTAAATACGGTTTTGTTTGTTCTTGGTTGCTCTTTCAATTTGATATCTATTAGCAAACTACCTCACTCCTAAAATTTTTCTGTCTTATTTATTAATAATTCTATTTTTTGTTTATGATTGACGTATCAAACGGACGATTAGTGTAGGATGAGTCTGGGAGATTGTATCATCTTTCACCATCGGTTACCTAGGTCGTTGCTTCCTCCTTCAATCTTGCCCATTAGCCTCTTGGCCATCCCAATTTGGAAAAGTTATGTTTTTTACTTTCTAATATCTCTTCACTTAAGTTGTTATAGTGCGAGTCATGTCAGTTAAGTAAACATGTTCGTCAATCATATAGTCCTCGTGTTGCATTGCCTTTTGCTTTAATACACTTTGATATTTGGGGTCCTAGTCGAGTCTGTTCATCTTTAGGATATTCCTATTTTGTTACATTTATTGATGATTTTTCTCGTTCTTGGGTCTTTCTAAAGAAAAATCATTCGAATATCTTTTCTATTTTTCAGAATTTTGCATATGAAATTATTACTCAATTTGGGTCATATTAAAATTTTACGCATTGACAATGTCAGAGAATATTTGTCTTCCCAATTTCAATCTTTTCTCGTATCACAGGGAATTCTTCATCAAACTTCCTATGCTTACACACCACAATAGAATGGTGTTGCTGAATGCAAAAACCGTCACCTAGTTGGAACAACTTGTACTCTTCTCATTCACTTTAGTGTTCCTTATCGCTTTTTAGGATGATGCGATTCTTATTGCATGTTACTTGATTAACTGTATGCCCTAGTCTGTTCTCAACAATCAAATTCCATACTCTATTTTGTATCTGAAACAAGACCTTTACCATGTTCCTTTCCATGTCTTTGGTAGCACTTGTTTTGTCCATGATCTTACTCCAGATAAAGATAAACTCTCTGCTAAGTCTCTAAAATGTGTTTTTCTTTATTACTCTCACCTCCAAAAACGATATTGTTTACTTTTGTCCACAACTCAAATATTACCTTATTTCTGTTGATATTGTGGCTACTTTTGTTAGAGCAATTGTTGGGATGGCGGGTTGGTTGCGTTCACATTCGTGTTTTATGTTTAATGGTGTTATCTTAGTGGACGTCCTATGTTGTTGATATTGTTGCCATGCGTTTATGCATAAATTGTTGGTGAATGTGAAAGTTACGAACTTGATTTTGGAACCCCTATCTATCATCTATGAAATTGAGGGCTGAGCTAACATTATCAAATGTTTTCTGAAAATTCTGCATTATCTAGTTTTGTGGTTTCACTAGCGTCCATAACTTTGCTGGAGAAACAAGGTTCATTGGAGACACGAAATACTCGCAGGCGACAGCACAACAACGTACACTGGCAGTAGACAAAGAAGAATATGAAGGAAACTTATATGGTATAGTGTACAATAATAAGGTGTAGGCACAAGATTAAACTAAAGGACAAAAGAAGTGGTGCCACCTTTATAGGTGTTGTCCATGCTAGAATCTATCTTATTTTAATCTACAATTTATTGCTTGGTTTCTCTAATATGTTTTTCTGGCTTATCTGGCTTCATGCTTTTTTCGTTCAGGAAATCATAGATGATGAAGATGAAAAGTTGAAAGAACTAAAAAATGAGATGGGTATAGGAGTCTACAAAGCTGTGGTGACAGCTTTGACAGAGATAAATACATATAATCCAAGTGGACGGTATATAACATCAGAATTGTGGAATTATGAAGAGGGAAAGAGAGCTACCTTGCAAGACGGAGTAAAATTGTTATTGATGCAATGGAAACTAACTAAACAAAAAAGGGGATGATGTGACGGCTGGTATGTATGAAATTAAAATTAAAATAAGAATTTATAATTTTCTTTTGAACTATACATTTAGAAAGAAAAAGGTTTTACTGATATGCGATGTAGTTACTGATAAAGAATTAAAGATTAAGGAGGCATCTTTTGTTAGGATATTGCTGGATAATTTTTAGTATTCATAAAGTTTGGTTTTTTGTGCTACTTGTTTGATTACTTTTTAATGTGACTACAGAAAATAATGCTGAAGGGTTGATTTGGTTACAGGAATAAACAGGTCGCTTTCCAAGATCTAAATGTGCTTTGAAGCCTATCTGCTTCATCTAAGGGCTGAATGTTCTCAACGAATACAGGTTGTATGTAACTAATTTAGTTTTACTTGGCACTCCATACATCTGTGGAGAATTTTTTTTATTACTAAACTGTATTCATAACAATTATACTTACTGTTTAGGTCAAGTTCAATCTTAGACCTAAACTTCCAATTCAGGTCCCTAAATTTGTGAAAACATTCAATGTAAATTGTTGAGGTATGATAAAAATAGATTAAGATAAATACAAATTATATTCCCTAAATCAGCAGCCTAACAGAGTCTGAGCCATATCTCAAAATAAAGTATATTTACATTTTGGTCCCCTTTTTTGCTTTTTTCAACACATTTGATAAACAGCATTTCTATTTACTTTGCTTTCATTACGTTGCACCCTTGAACTTATTCTGGTTCTAGAAATGAATTATTATAATTTACTTAAAGATTTATACTAAATTTTTATTTAGTACCTTAGAAATTCAGTTGATAATAATTTGGTTATTAAATAATGACTATTTAATATTATAATACGTCAAATGACATCAAAATAGTTGTTTTATCAAATTGTTATTAAATCAAAATAAAGAGTGACAAATAAGTATTAAGGCAGATTGACTGCAGCCAAGTAAAATTTGATAACATAAAAAAAAATATAGTTATGAAGGTGCAAAACTATGGAGGTGCAGTGAGAAAGTATGAAGGTGTAGAGAGAAAAATTCAATAATTTTATGCATGTGGTTGGACAAAACGGTTTAAGGTCTAATATGCAAAACCTTGTTTTAAAAGGGTTGGATAAATTTGATTTACCAAATAAGTGAATTTTTGTTAGAGTTTATACATCGGTTTACATTTTTTTAAAAAAAATAATTAAAAAATTCTTACAATTCTAAAACTAATTAAACTATATTTTATCATTATTGAACATTTTATTATCATTTATAATAATTTAAAATACAAAATGTTTTCAATTAAAAATTTAAAATATCATAATTCACACCAAATAGTTGAGAATATTAAAATAAACTAATAGTCTAAATGATAAATTTGTTTCTAAGAGTTACAGGTCAAGCTTGTGGTGAGTCTACAAACTTAGCTTGCAAAATCTATGAATTTCACAGATTGGGTTAATTTTTTCATAGAATTAGGCTTTTTTGAAAAACAAATATATATCTAAAATATGGACAAGCTTATGGGTCCTATAGACCCCAACCTATAAGTATGTTTAGTTTGCCATTTCGGCAACTAAAAGCTGAAATAGTAGCTGAAATGATTTTAGATCTGGTTATATACCACAAAGTTAAGAGCTATTAGTTTTTTCAAAATATATTTTATTTTCAACTACTAGCGGATTTTTTTTACAATTTTATTTTTTATTAATTAATTTGTTGTCCCCCCACTAATTCTCTCTCCTCACATGATAAATCTCTCTTGTTCATTTCTTTCTCCTTTATAAATGTAATTATAATGATTTATAATATAAATATATAATTATTAAAAATTATATTTTAAATATTTAATTTAAAATTTATGTATTTAATTATAGGAAATTATAATTTAAATATATAATTATAATAATTTATAATTTAAATATGTAATTACATAAATTTTTATAATTTAAATATGTAATTATAATATGTTATAATTATTTTAAATATCTTGTTGTTTATCTAATGATTAATGATGCCCTTATCTATTATTTTATAACTTTCAGTCGTTTAATCAGCTAATTTTATGGCTGATTGACCCAAGTGGGTTTATTTTTTTAAAAAATTACCAGTATGGGTCTCTTTTGAAAAATATTACCAGCATGAGTCTGATTTGGTAGTTGACTCGGTCAAACCGCAACTCCGAATTGCGGTTTTGTTGTCATGTCAGCAACGTGATTACGTGGAAGCCAGCGTGGAAAAACGACTATGAAACCGCAAGTGGGAATTGCGGTTTGACTGGTCTTTGACCAGCACCGCCTTGTTGTCCAATGGGTAAAAAAATACAGAAAACGATGCCTGTAAAACCGCAAGTCAGAGTTGCGGTTTTACTGGGGTTTAACCGGCCCCCCCCTTTACCCGACGGTTGCAAAAAGGATCCCTGTAAAACCGCAAGTCAGAATTGCGTTTGACTGGGGTTTAACCGGCCCCCTCTTTACCCGACAGTTTTTTACGAACGGGTGCGGATATTGAGGAAGAGGCGTGGTTTTTTACGCACACAAACCGCAAGTGTGAACTGCGGTTTGCATTAAATAATATTTTCCACATAAACCGCAGATGCGACTTGCGGTTTATGTGAAGTTCGACTCCTATAAATTCACCCCCTGACCCCACAGTTAAGGTTAGTTTTCGTATATAATATTTGTTTGTTATATATTAATTTTATATTTTGATATATATTATTTTGGGTATTATGTGAACATAATCTTTTGTATTAAATTCTAGCAATTGTCATGGCATCATCTTCTTCTCGCCCTTCTGTTGATTGTGTTCATTCTGGACCTGTGGAGAATGACGTGTTGTACATGCAAAATCAACAGTTTCTCAACATATATGGAATGGGGAGGACGACAGAAAACTCTTAATCAGACGTGTAGTTCCCACGTACAATGGAGAAGAGTCAATTCCTCCTCAAATTGTACGATATTTACGACAAGCGGGATTTTACACGGTCGCGCAGATGAGTTTTCTTCATATTAATGCATGTTTAATTAATGTATTTGTTGAGCGGTGGAGGCCGGAAACTCATACTTTCCACATGAGATGTGGAGAATGCACTATCACCCTTCAAGATGTTGCAATTTTGTTGGGTTTACGAGTAACTGACATTCCTGTCATAGTTTCAACCAATGTTAATTGGGTTGAACTATGTGAAGAACTGCTTGGTGTTTCACCAAATAACGATGAAATTGATGGTAGTTCTATTCGAGTTAGTTGGCTAACTCATAATTTTGGTGATATCGCAAATTTTGAAAATAATAAAGAAAATTTACAGAGGTTTACTAGGGCATATATTTTACGCCTCATTAGTGGTGCCCTGTTTGTAGATAAGTCTAGTAGTAAAGTATCTTTAAGGTATTTGTTATTGTTGCGAGATTTTGGTGAGTGCAGTGTATATGCATGGGGTGCTGCTGTACTTGGTTTTTTGTATAGAGAATTATGTGTCGCAACAAACTACAAAATAAAATCCATGGGTGGTTTATGCCTATTAATACAGATATGGGCATGGGAAAGATTCCCAAAAGTTGCACCGACTATATTACCTCCATACAAACCAAACAAAACCATTGGATGAAGGTCATTTTTTTATTGAGTATAATGTTAGTTATATTTTAAAATATTATTTTTCAGTTAGTTATATAATATTTAATATTATTTATATAATTTTCGTAGGTGGCTACGACGGGGAAACCGACACATTGGAGCCACCGATGATTTAAAACATCATCGTCGTTTACTGGATACAATGAAGCAAAATGATGTAAGAAAATGTATGTTATTATTTATTAATTTTGTTTACGTACTAACTACTTCTTATTTTATATAGGTCATTTGGATGCCATATCCAAACGAAGTTTTGGCACAGTTACCCCCGATATGCTTAGAAGGGGTTAACGCGTGGAAATGTGTTATGTCATTGCTTTGTTTCAATATTTGTGAATGACATCAACCAGATAGAGTAATGCGGCAGTTTGGGATGCGCCAACCCATACCCCGTCCTCCTTTGCAACCCAAAAAATTACATGGGTTGACTATACGAGGAAAAGGTTCTGAAAATTGGCTTATGTTGTTGCAACCTGCCATTGCAATATGGAACAACATAGACCAATTTAGGGTCGAAGAAACTGGAACTCAGGTTGGAGAGCTGACATTCAACTCTGAGTACATGGTTTGGTATCATGCCAAAACCAAAATGTTTATCGACCTAAGGAAGGCAAGAGCATCGTTGTTGGTAAAATTTGTTATACTTATCCAATTTGTTTTTTAATTTTTGCAATAACATTTTTATGGTTTTAATGTTTTCCATTCTATTTTTATTGTAGGGTGAAGTTGGAGAGACATTATCGTATATGGTGTCCCCGGAGGGAAGAAACAAGTGGTTAGTGGACGATTTAGTCTCATATGTTGATAAAATAATGGTCTTGTTGGAAGATGAAGATCGAATCACACGAGCGGCAGTGCCAGCACCCGAAAGTATGCCTGAGGTCGATGTTCCAGATTTTCACATTAAACAGTCATATCGTGAAAGTCGTGGTCTAACTAGACGGAGGGACGTCGTTCAGGCAGAAGTTTACCCTGTTCCTAACTTTCCTGAACGTCAAGAAGGCATATATTATATACCGACACAACTAAGTGAAAATATGCCTACTACTTATTATTATCCGTCTCAGACAGACGTAGGACCATCTTACCAAGGTGGTACACCGTTGACTTTGGACGTCCTTTTCCTCGAACAGCAGAATAGTTTGGGATAAGAGTCCAACTTTCTTCATTATGAGAGATCAAGTCGTCATTCCCAAGAGGAAACCATTGACCAGAGTATGCACGCATGATGAAGTCATTCGTCTATACTTCATCAACAAATTGATAATAGTCTAAACTAATTGCACCACACATAGCTATTACATGTGAACAAGGGTAATGGAAAGCTTGGAATCGGCCACATTGGCAGTATTTGTTGTTCAAGTTAACTACCCATTTTTGTCCTCCACGTTGAGTCAGTGGATTAAAGGCGTCTTCGACTTCTAATCTAGTCGTTTCGATATTGTACTGACAGACTATATGGGAACAAGCATCTTGTTGGTTTTTACGCAATGCTTGCATTAATTTATCACAATAGACCTTTCCAGCTTCCAATTAGGACCTACCATGGGATCCTCTTTCGACAAAATATGCAACACATTTACTATATGTTGACCTTATCAAAGCACTGATGGGAATATTCCTACAATCTTTGAACACTTTGTTAACGCACTCAGACAAATTAGTTGTCATGTGTCCATACCTGTAACCTTTTGTATCGTACGCCATACTTCATTTTTGCTTCGATATGTCATTTATCCAACTAACTACTTCAGTGCTTTGCTGAAAAAATTTTTCAAAGTTTCGGTCAAATATATGCTTGTATGGAGTGTAAGCTGCAAAACAACACAATACAATTGCTCATTTATAATAATAAAAAATACATTTGAAAAAAAATGTCATGTGTGTAAAAAGAAGTCATACCTAATTTTATCAACATCTTTTTTTGTGCCATATTTTTAAATCGGGTGTTGAAATTACTTGCAATATGATGTATGTAATACTTATGATAAGCATATGGTGGTTGCCATCCTAATGCCTCATTTTGCACAGCAGACTTAATCCCAGCATGCCGATCAGAAATTAGACATATTCCTTGTTTTTGTGTCACATGCAGTCGTATGTGGGATAGGAACCAAGACCACGAGGACGAGTTTTCACTTTCAACCACAACAAAAGCTAAAGGTAATACATTGCTATTTCCATCTTGTGTGGTTGCGATTAACAACGTTCCACGATACTTTCCATATAAATGTGTTCCATCAACCTGTATCAATGACTTACAGTAGTTAAAGGCATCAGCACACTGCTTAAATGTCCAAAACACTCTTTCAAACTGTTGGTATTGACGGTAACCTCGATTGCCAACAACAAGATCATCATGACATATTTGATAGAAAAAACCTGGCGATTTACTTTCAATGAATTTCAAAAATGTTGGAAGAGTCGCGAATGATTCATCCCAGTCCCCATAAACACGCATAATTGCTTTTTGTTTTGCTTTCCTGTATGATATTTTGTATCCATATTGACTACAAATTCTCTCCTGAATCAAATTAATTCTTAAAGATGGGTCTGAACCAACCATTCCTAAAAAAATTAAAAAGTTAATAACAAATCATAATAATTTAATTTAAATATTACGTTATATATGGACAAGTAAGCAAACCTGATATCAAGTTACTGATGAAAGTTGAGTTTAATTTTTTGTGGTCTTGTGAGACTGCCGGATTGAGACATAGATGATCTCCACCCCATTGAGTAACCGTCCAATTGACTGTTTTCCGAGACAAAATTGCCCTCATATAGAATGGACACCCATCTTTATAATTGGGACATTTGATAATGTATTTCGAACTTTTTGACTCCACAACATGATACGTTTGATGTGTTCACATTGAATATTGTATCAGTGCATTTTTTTAGATCTTCTTTTGTCTCAAATTGTAGACCTTTGTACAATGCATCTCCAACATTCCATGACTCATGCAAGTCTTGGCCTAAAATATCTTCTTCATTAGGATGCAACCAATTAATGTGTGTATAATGAGCTGCATCAGTCCAAGGTGGACGTTGCCCTGCAACTGTAACAATATTCTTATTCATGTGTCTCTTATTCAACAAATTAAACTAGTAAACCGTAAGCAAAATAATAATTATTATTAAACATACCTTGTTCCACATTTCTTACCGACAATGACTCCATATTACAAGTTTCATCGTCATCAGTATCAGATGAATTACCATCAATTGAAACATCATTTTCTTCATCAGATGTTTCCTCACCACATGATTCACCAACAACATCATCATCATCTACTTCAATTATGTCAAAATTCATTATACCAGTGTCTACTGCAGTGCCTGAACTAGTACCAACTGATGATTTCTGAACATACAATTCTATTATATCAACATTATTTTGTTGTTCAAATGCATTCAACATAATTTCAATATCTTCATTATCAACAATTTGTAGTGACACATATTTTCCAGAAAATAAAAATCTACAAGTTACAGATGATATAAATTCATTTGATTGCATTTTTAACTTTTCCTGAATTTTGTTCTTCAATGAAGTAAAACTCATATGACGCGTAATTCTAATTGCTCTTCTACTCCCTTAAAAAATAACACCTTCGTCTCCTTCGTACATTCTTCCATCACTATAAATGAAGGTGACAATTGGAGTAGACATAATATTCATAAATGTACCTACAAATAAATAATAAAGTAAATTTAAACATAAAAAACAGAGTTAAAAAAGCAATTTGTTTTTAAAAATATTAAAAAACACAAAAAATTTACAAATTATGTTTTTTACCTGAACAAATGGACTGTAACGTAAAGCTTTGTTTTACGTCGGGTGCAACTACGTGTGCGGTTCTCTGGGTCGAACTGGTGTGCGGTTCTGTGGGGCGACGGGGGTTAAATAGCAACTCCACGTAAACTGCAAGTCTGATTTGCGGTTTATTAAAATTAATATTTAATACAAACCGCAGTTCACACTTGCGGTTTACTGTAAAAATAATATTTAATTCAAACCGCAGATGCGACTTGCGGTTTTATGTGAGTAGAAATTTGTATTTTTTTTGCAACCGTCGGGTAAAGGGGGGGCCGGTTAAACCCTAGTAAAATCGCAACTCTGACTTGCGGTTTTACATGCATCGTTTTCTGTGTTTTTTTACCCATTGAACAACAAGGCAGTGCTGGTCAAAGACCAGTCAAACCGCAATTCCCACTTGCGGTTTCATAATCGTTTTTCCACGCTGGCTTCCACGTAATCACGTTGCTGACGTGGCAACGAAACCGCAATTCGGATTTGCGGTTTGACCGAGTCAACTACCAAAACAGACCCATGCTGGTAATATTTTTCAAAAGAGACCCATACTGGTAATTTTTTTAAAAAATAAACTCACTTGGGTCAATCAGCCCTAATTTTATCAAACACTTACAACTAGTTTTTCAGCTTTCAACACACTTGTATTCTCACCCTAGTCATTAGCATGCCACTTTTTTAAAAAAGAAAATAAATTATCAACCTTGTTAATATGGTAGAAAAATCCTCTTCAGTGATAAAAAAATTTCAGCAGGAAAAAGAAAGACATTCTAGTACTGGAGAAGAGCTAGACTCATTATGAGTTTATTTATGAGCTCGGAAAAATAGAGAAAAGCATTTACAATATTAACATTTAATCATAACCCTTTATATATGGTAAGTCTGTTGATTTTACCAATTAATATTTTAAAAGTCATGTAAATAAATGATTATAATGAACTGTCAGTATAAACCTCTTTTACACTAACAGTGTATAGGTGTTAAAATAATAAAAATAAAGGATCTAATTATGAGTTTGTTCTAATTACCAATAATTAATAAAGTTTAATCGGCAATACACTATTAGTGTAAAAAAATTTTACATTGACATTATTTAATAATAACTTTTTATTTATGTGACATTTAAAGTAGTAATAATGAATAAAATTAATAAATTTACCATGAATAAAAGGTGATTGAATATTAATGTAAAGATCTTTACGTTGATGATGTATTTCAATTAAACTCTAATTAATATATTTAAGAAATTACTTCACTTAAAATGTGATCTTTAATCAATAAAATATTTAAGTTGTTAGAATTCAATAATTACGTGCCTCCTAAAGAGAGAAACCCAATAAAAGAAGAGAGACTATTTTGGTGTCGTTATTAGTTAATGAATACAGAATTGTTTATCTTAATTTTTATACGTTAAATAATTTTAAAATGATAATAGATTTATTTAAATAAAGTTTAAAATCATTAAAAAATTATTTTTATACCATAATATAATTATTTCATGCGAATTATAATTTATATAGGAAAAAATATCTAAACAAAATTACATAAAACAATACACTAAATCGCTAGTATTATAATAATAAAACAAGTTTGAGTTATTTATATAAATTTATAGATTTTAAATTTAATTGTTTTTCTTGTATAAATTATTCTTTTTATATAAATTAATTATTTTTTATAAAACTATATAGATTTACATAAGTTTTTTGTCCCTAAAATTTTATCGAAAATTACTTTTAGTTCTTAAAATTAAAAATATTCTTTTAGTCCTTAATATACTTTTAGTTATTTTTTCTTCCATTAACGTTGTTAAACAAAATTGACTGACAGAAAATACGTTTTTGTATTTGTGAATCACACTGCTCTTTAACTCTAACTCTCTCAATTTTCAATTCTACATCTGATACAGTTAAATACATTGAAACTTATAAACGAACAATGTTAATAAAAAAAGTTAATTTCAGAAATTAAAAAATATTTTTAAATTTTAAAGATTAAAAATTATTTTTAATGAAACTAGGAAAAAAATTTAAGTCAACTATATATACGTATATAACGATACCAAAAGTCGTTATTTGTGATACACCGGTAGAATTTACCAGGAAGAAAATAGCAATTAGTAATGGATGCATTGAAACAAAATTGCTATGCATTTTGGGTGTTCCTTAACCCTACTAATTAGTAATTGGAATGTGGAACTGCAGTTTGAAAATCTTATTAACTCAGGTCCACATAATGACAAGTGTCAAAATCAGCATATATTTCTAATTTTCAACGACTATCAAAAGTTTGTTCTCCTTCGTTCAGATCTTGGATTTAATAAAGGAGAAAAACAAAAAAACACTCTGCCGCACCCGCAATCAGTGGCAAAGGAGAAAAAGCTCTGCATTTTCATATTCTTTAACAAAACAAAGAATAAAATTTATTTTTACTAAATATTCTCTTGTCTGATAAGGTTTTAAATATTAAACAAACTAAACTTTTTTTCATTTTTATAAATATTACTCTTTTTTTATTTCAAAATAATGCGCTGATGTTCTTTTTCCCTCTTTAAAATCCGACTTCCAAATATACCACGTTCCTTTGAACGCTAACAAACTTCTTAAAATCCATATTAACTCTATCTCTTACATATTTGAGCTTGTATTATGCCGTCCTTCCCCTTTCTCAACTCCTCAAGCCCGTATATTTATTAGAGTGAAATTATACATTATTGCAACAATAAAAGAGGTGTTAAGAACTAATTTATTAGTAAAACGAGAATAAAATTTCCTTGAATTAAGAAATAAATATTTTTAACATATGAAAGAACAAAATAGTTTTTTAATCCATATGACACTTTTTATTTTGGCATCGAAGAAGTTAGGAAAATGAGCACGGAAGGAATAGAATCTATCTACCTTGCTACGAATTTATGAAGAGAGAAATACGGTGAATTAGCACCCATTTTGATAATTTGCTTTTTCTTCTTTTGCTTTTCGGCGCAGGCAAGCGTGCTTAACAAATTAAGATCATGCGTGCATCAAAGTAATAACGCAATTGTAAATCTCAATTAGTAGCTTATGACTTGAACAAATCATAGTTGGAGGCAAGGAACCCGTAAATAACGAAACTAAATTGACATGAAATTAAGAAAAGTGAATAGAAATTATAAAGAAGAAACACACTTGGATGTTTTGATTTGATTATATAAATAAAATATATAAGAAACATAGCTGCGGGCTAAGGCATTTGAACTTTGAAGCCACTTCAGCCCCTGAAAAGTTTCCCTCCATTTTTGTTTCTAGATATACTATTTCCTATAAAACTTGAAACTGGTATACCAAGACAAGTCCAATCTGATATCCGTCCCTCGACTTTGAGGATCAAGGGTGGAGAGAAAGGAAAGAAGTGAGAAAAGTTTGACTAATGAGGAGCAGAAGAACAAGTTACATAAGTTGGACTCCACATCCCAAGGCAACAAAAAAAGAGAAAAGATAATTAGATCCTGAAATTTTTGCCGGTAAATGTTTGACCAAATTGCCAAGTGGCGGGTACAATGTTCCAGGAAGTGGAGGTACGTCGGTCACTGGCTGTGACCCTGAAGGAGAGTGACTGACCAACGAGAACAGAGTTTGATTGCCAGTTCTGACCCCAGTTACGGCT
This sequence comes from Psophocarpus tetragonolobus, assembly GCA_037954015.1. Classification (NCBI taxonomy): domain Eukaryota; kingdom Viridiplantae; phylum Streptophyta; class Magnoliopsida; order Fabales; family Fabaceae; genus Psophocarpus; species Psophocarpus tetragonolobus. The sequence continues at coordinate 37,650,729 of CM075695.1, forward strand.
CATGTTAATCCAGGCAGTCCGTGAGCCTTTGATGCTCGTCCGCACGATATCCCCTGCACCAGCCACGTTGGTGATCAGTACCAAGTTGAAGTAACGGAAGCCGTTTATGGTGAACCTCATCCCACCCTGCTTCCGGCAAGGCACCCTGCGGTAAGAAACGGGGACGATGCCGGCGCGGTATTGAGCAATGTGGAGAAACATGGGCATGGCGAGGTCGAAGTGGGGCCTGGGAGGGTTGCACCAACCTCCATTGTCGTTGGGGAGGGCGTAGTTGGGAGGGCAGAAGTTGGTGGCCGTTACCAATATGGAGGGGCTGCCGGGGTGGCACCAGCTGGGGTCATTGGCGCACTTTATCTCGAAGCAGGCCCCGCAGCTGAACCCGTTATTGAACAGCGCCGTGCTCAGGGCCGCCGTGTTAACGCCGTACCCCTGGCTGTACAGGTTCCCGTACCCGCACGCGCCCCCCATTGTCCCGGACGCGTCGCTCCCCCCGTAGAACGTCGCGTGTGCGCTCTCCCACGCTCCACCGCTGTACACACCTGGGATTTTGGCTTCTGTTAATCTCAGAGTGAGTCCCATTGTTATGGTTAGAAGAAGGGAAAGGGAAAGGGAAAGGGAAAGGGAAGGCATGGTGAGCATATGGAGTGAATGAGGTGAGGAGGGAAGTGCGAAAGGTTTCACTGCTATTTATTGACGGACCTGGGCCCCACTCGGGATCTCTTTTTTTTGAAACACAATACCCATCCATCATCATCATCATTATGTTAAGACTAATTTACCACCCCATGTTTATTATTACTATAAAATTATCTATTATGCAAACTACCACCGCTAGTATCCTATCTTCGTCCTCCAACATTTTCTTTTTTTCAAATTCTTTTTATCATTCGTTAAAATTTTCGTGCAGTCGTTATTAAATATTTTCTAGTATTAAATACTTGTGATTTTTTTTTAAAAATCTATTCAAACATAAGAGAGTTTCAAAAAGATCATTTATAAGAAAGTTTTTTTAGCAATAATAATTATTATATTATTATAATATATGGTGTGTAATTGGATATCTTGAGATAGTAAAATTTCTATGAATGAAAGATTTAATTATATTGATTGGGGTAATTTACAAGAAGATTATAGCAAGGTATTAGTTAGAGTATTCAAACCCTTAAGTCAATTTCACGCACGATGAATACATGTCAAGCCGGACAAAAAAACAACAAAAATGAGTTGCAATAACTAAAAATCAATCGATCCACTTGAGACTCAACTCATAAGAATTCAACTCGAGTGGACTAGATCAATTTGTATTCAATCTACTAAATATTTATTATTTTAATATTTTGCTAAATATCTATTATTCAATTCATTAAACATTTATTATTTAAACTATTATATTACATAATAAAATAAAAATATTTTTCTTAATTTTAAATAAATATTTAATTAAATAATTAGTTTTAAAATTTTAAATAATATCAATTTTTAAAATAAATTTTTTATTTATCTTTTGGTGGGTTGGCCGGTGATGAACCATGCTGTTTTAACAGATTAAATAAGAAGATTTAAACGAATTAGATTGAGTTGACTTATCTTTCTTGTGGGTTAAAATGGGTTAACCCATATAGATCGGGTTAGGCCAATTCATTTTGACAACTATAGTGTTAGCCCTTGTAATTGTTATATATCTTTCATGTATTTTATTTTATTTTTCACTTTCTTTATTACATTTTTATTCTTGACATCTACATATATCCAATTTCACTGTAATGGACCCAACATACGTGGAAGAGATAAAAGTGGCACCAAGAAATTCAAACTCTTAATTTTCTAATTAATCACGTGACCATAATTAGTAATTGGGAGTTACTAAGGGTGGTAGTGTGGGAGAGAGTAGTGATGAGTGTAGGGGACAAAAGAGGTTAGGGACCTGAGAGCATCCAGCAGCTTCATATCAAGTCTCTTTGCTTCATTTGCAAGTTGTGCCATCAAACACAACCATTGAAGCCGTTTTTATTTTTGAATTGGATTTGGGTTGTTCTTTATGTCATGCTGGTGCTTTCTTTTTCTTTTTTCTCTTGAAATGTTAACTTTGATGTTGGGTGCTTGGAATAATAGTGTGGTGCTTTCAGTTGGATAATGAATGATTTTAATAGTGTGAAATATGAATATAATTCTAGGGATGTGATTTATTTCCCGTATGAAAGAGAATAATGCTGGTTGAAAAAGTTATATTTTTATTCATAATATTTAATTTTTTTTAATAGATAAATATTAGCTATTAATATGTTATTTTTTATTAGTAGAGGATTATAACTCATGACCTCTTTCTCACATTCTCCTAACATGTAAACATTGTTATTAAACTAATCTTATAATTATTTCTATTTTAGAATTATATATATATATATATATATATATATATAAATTAATGTGTACTTTTTTGGTTTATTATTTTTAAAGATAGTCATATTTGAATAGTGTAGGAAAAATTATGTATAAATATTGTTATTGAATTGTCGCACACTAGATTTTCTGGTAATATTATATTATAGGTATATCATTTACTTAAAGGATCAAACTATTGTATCAAATGTTATATTTTTAATAATTTGTATCCCAAAATTTATTAGTCAGATTAATTTTTTTATAGTTTAAATTTTACCGATAAAATCTTATGTTAATTTTAAAATGTTTAAAATTGTCTCCTCTATTTTCTTACATCAGTTCGTTTTTTAAGTAAAAAAAATATAAACATTCTCACCTTACAGTTAAATACTTGAAAAAAAGTGAAAGATAAAGGTAATTAGAAGAAAAATATATTATTTTTTTTTCATCTCTCTTCTCTAGTGAGTATATACATTTTGGGAGTCTAAAAACATCATTCTTCTTCTTTTTTTAACAACAAATTCACATAATTAAAATTAATTTTTATATAGCTATTATAAAAATTAACCTTTTTTTTTTTACATATAACAATACGTGATTCAATGACATATACTGTAGGTAGTTTCTAATCAAAATCTTATGTGAAATTTAAGTTCAATAAAAAGAAATAATAAACCCAAGTCAAAGTCAAGTCATGGATCACGCCTACTACGCCTGCATATCCCGTTACGTTTCATGGTTACTAATAAAATGGAAAAAACCCGTTCAACATCTTGATTCATTTTTCAATATTTTGATTATTTTCAGGTCGATAATCAGAGGCTCTTTTCCAAAAACAGGATAAGTCTGAGAGACTAATAAAGTAAAACCTAACATTTAATGATTTTTATCATAAAGAACCAGAGAAAATTACGAATCATAAGAAAAAGTAAATACTTATTTAACATATAAGAATGTATTTATCACTTTATTTGAAGAAAATAGAAACCGATAGAGACACCAGCCAAATTTGTTAGACTTCATATTGTATTCCATATAACATTTGTCGAGTTCACACATCAAAGTAGTAACTAACTCGGAGATCGATGACATTCTCCTTTTAAATTTCATTGATTTTCATATGTAGACGCACTTTTCATATTGGATATAGGATTTCATAGAGTACATCACTTCTCTGATTCACAACATGAGTTTACAACAGTCAATGAGAGATTGTCTTCCTTTTATAAAGACTCCATTAAGTAATTGTTAGCGAGAGATTGAGATTGTTATGTAAGTCATATATTCTATGAGGATGATAATTTTGCGAAACTCCTTTACCAAATTGGGTTCGTTCATAGAATGAGAGTCTAAAGATATTTTTTAAAGCTTTTCAAGTATTTAGTGAAAGTTTGAAGTTAGATATCAAAGACATTGCGTTTCTCAGACATAACTGGTTAGTTGGTTTAAGTTATTTTGGATTTTTTTTTCTTATTTTTTCACATGTAACAAAAAAAACAGTGCTTTTTGAATAATTAGTTTGAATCAACTCATAATTAAAAAATAAAATATTTAATAAAATGTAAATATCAAAAGAGAATATTCTTTTATTATAGTTTTGTAAGAACCCTTTATTATAACTATATTATATATATATATATATTATTGTTTTTACTATTTAATTAGTCAATGGAGCAAGAGTTGAAAGTTGAAACTTTACAAAGTCATGTCTCAACAACGTAGAAGAAGCATAGTAGTAAGTGGAACAAATTCGCTATTAAAAAAGAAAAACAAAACAGTGGAATGAATTGAACGAATATAGATTTAGAAAAGTGGGTCCCTTCCCATGCGATCGAAGCGTCCACCGCATTCAGCGCTCCACGTATCACGCCGTGCATTTGCCGTACATATGGGGACGCCGTTGAGTCTTTCCGCATTCTAACGTCACTCCCACGCACTACTGAACGGAACGGTGAAGTGAGAACCAGCCATCTATTTGCAATAAAAAATAAAACAGGTTCAGACTTAAAACCATACCGTATAATATAATCTTGTACTTCATCTTTATTTAACTGGTAAGTTACAGCGTATTGTATAAATATTTCTATAAAATTTAAAAATATGCTTAAATATTATTATAAAATAATGATACATTTGTAAATAAAAAATATACATAAACTTAAACTTTTGTAAAATGAAGAGGGGATCACCACCCATCAGAATAATAAAAAATATATAAATTTAATCAATTAATTATACACACAAAATTTTACTTTACAACTTTTGTCTATCATTCTTATTCAGAAGTATCACTTTATTAAAAAAATGACCTAATAGAAATTTTAGATACCAAACATTTTTTTAATCATTCTATTTAAGTAAATATTATCCAATAAATAAATTAAAAAAAATTCAATTAAAATTATGAAATTTTAATTGAGTTTAATGGTCATGTATTCTTAATGTAAACAAATTTTATGCAATCATTTAATCAAGGATTATGGCTTTTAAGACATTTATAAAATTAACAGATTTATTATAAAAGTATCCGCCATAAAAGTACTCACATGAACCTTTTTTTTTATCTTAATTTTAACACACAATTAAATTAAATTAATGGGTAAACTGGAGCCATTAGTATAATCAATCAACCCTTTTCATGGGTGTATACAATGTCTTACACTGCCCGAATCAATTAAATTTTGAGAAAACATGAAAAGTTAATGGCAAAGACTAATAAACAAATTAAAAAATATTGATTGATTTCACGAGTATTTAACTAATTATTTTGATAAATAGTAAAATAAAGCTTTAATTTGCATAAAAATATTGTCCAAATCTGTTTAGTCTTGTGACTACTTACTCTCCTGAGTCCTGTGTCACCTTCTTTTAAAGGGCTTGAGGCGTGACTTAGTTAAATTACTCGATCGTATTATCTACCAAATCAAAAAGATTGCCACGTAGTGACTATAATTCAATCGTAGTTCAACAACTACACGCAGGTGCACACACCATTACTATTTGACTCTCTAAATGCTAATGCACAACGTGATCAATGCATAACGGTATTATCTAATGTAGTATTTGACTTCAGCGTATAAAATTTCAAATTAATTTCAATACCATAAATTAGTTGGTAGCTTGCATTATTAGACTATTGTTTTGGATTAATTAGAGCCTTCTTTCCTGCCACAAGTGATGGACATGGAAAGAAAAAGGAAGTGACAAGTGAATTACGTGCTACCGTTTTTCCTACTACTACCTACCAATGTAACAACACATCTATATCCAAATCCATCTCACATTCACTTTCTTCTCACCAAGGGATGCTAACATTGTGTACCTGTGAACTTGTTTATTATTTCACCTAATATTAGTAAAGGTGTTTCAATAATTATTCAAGCACCAGCAAAACCAAAAAACAATAAATCTGGCTTTTAACAAATAGCAACTGCACCAGACGCCAGAGCTATAAAAAACATATATAATAGGACATGGCCATCGATTTTGGGCATCAAGTTCACGTTCTGACCGTACCCTTTTCTTAGTTATAATTTTTCTCAATAGATTAAGGCCAGCAACTATTGATAAATGACAACCTCTAAAATCTGACATCTCAATACAAATCTGTAACAAGCATCAATAGCTTGAGGACATGGTTTATTTTACTTTTATCACTCTCAGGCACAACACGCAACTTATAATTAAACTGGTCTAAATTTGAATCCAGAAAATAAATTAATATTAGTAATTGCATAAAATAATGAATGACATATCATTATACTTATTATATTTTCTTTAATAAAAAGTCTCAATCATATGGTGTGGTACTGGTAGGTAATTCAGTTGGCACTGACAATTAACAAAAGCCAAAGTAACCAATGATTAAAAGACATTCTCTGCCCAATATTATGAGAGAGACCAAATCTATTCCTTAAAATTTAGATATTGCCAATTGCATTAATTTCTGAAAATTTATTGATCTTTGAATGTGACATTCAGCATCAGCAATGTACTGGGCAATAAAGCGATGGATTGAAGTTTGGTTTAAGTCATCAAACTATTTTAATGACACAACCAACGAAGTAAATTTTGATCGATCTGACTCAATTATTAGTAATAGATTCGCTTCCAATCCAGATAATTAGATATTATATATCATTATATCATATGGTGAAATGTGTATTCTACTACTAAATCAACTAATATCACTTATTACAGAATTAATAATTAAAAATATATATTGTAACCATAATTGTCATTAACTTTAAGAATAACAACAGAATCAATATGTTTGAGGTTGGTTTGAGATGAACTTTTCTAGAGAAAAACGGCTCTCAGGTTCTGTTCTGACGAGATGCTGATTACTGAGAGTATTGTGTAGGGTGGTACTCTAAGAAGTGGTAAGTGGTAACAGGACGGAAAAATGCCTTCTATCCATCCAATAAAGTGGGAGCACAATTAAGAAAGTGTTTGTAGCATGCGTGAAAAAATAAAATGTGAGAGATAGAAATATAAATGATTTGATGATTAAGTAATGGAACTGTTAGCATATGGTTTGAATTGAGTGTGTAACAAGTATTACATGCTTCATGGACCATTAAAATGAAGCGTATATAGTGGGGTGTACACACTTTCATATATTTGCTTAACACAAATAGCTATTCTAAATCATGATAATGGAATGCATAATTTGAGAAATAAGTGTTTACAGTGGCGTGTCATGATACGACTATAAACATTTAATATATATTGCATCATGCATAGAAACGTATCATTGTAAATTGTAAAGAAGATGATGACCACAGTAGAGAAGTGTAGTAGTGGAGAGATAGTTGCTGCGGTGGAAATAAAATTAGGAATGAATTAATGTCCTAAGACGACAATGAGGAGTGAAAATACTTGAGAATATTTGTTATGGTATGTAGTATGTAATATGATTTAATGCATGATGCATGGTGTAATTGAAAACGTGCCCAATCTTTGTCGGACAATGGTGGAGAGTTAGGCCCATTTACAATGTGATGTGTCTTCTTTAAACGAAATCCTTTGCTAAAATTCAGCAGGCTCTATTGAGCTTTACGCAATCCCCATGAAAGTCCCAAGTTTCCCCTATAAATAAGCAAGCAAGGAGACTGCGAATCATATCTTCAACTTTTGTACTTCTCCCATGCATTAATCCTACAAACCAACCACCAACTTTTTCTTTGCATTCTGCTCTTTTTTGAACCCAAGCTTCGATTCAATCATTCATGGGTCCCAGTGCCACACTCATCTAAGTAAGTAACCTCACCATTCACCAAAGCTTGATGAAGACAAACTACCTAGCAAAATGGGCCAAAGAATTTTCGCAAGAGCAACTACCAACTCTGCTTTTCTTATTTAAATATTTTAAGGACATTCAGAACTTGGGCCCCTCGGATCTATCTTTGATTCGGTCATTTGGAGATGCTGTTCAAGAAGCCCCACATCATTAAACTCTTTTCAAGTAAACGGAAATAAAATTGTTAGTGTAGGGTACTTCATGTTATGACGATTGTGTTTAAATGCCACAGAAGCTATAGAATTACTATATTTTCCAGTTGATCAAATAAACTAGTATTACTTATCAAGACCTCAATTTCTGACGCTGCTGTGTCAAATGAACTGGTCCACGTACAACTACTTTTTTTTTTTTTTTTTTGAAAGCAAGAAACCTATATATATATTATCAATGAAACAAATGGTTCCGCTTATTATACATTAAGTAAAAGATATCAAAATAGTCATTACCTCTTAGACATTAATAGGTACCTTACCAAGTACCCTATCCTTTATTAAGTTAGACTACATATTTACAAAACTCAGAATTAGACTATATATTTTGTAAGTACAATAAAGGGTTGTTACACCAATCTGAGTAAACATATTTTCTACCAAAATTAAAACGGTACAATAAGTATTTTCATGAAATAAGCTGAGTAAAAGACAAGATATTCAAAAACTCTAAAGTTTTATTTTTAAAAACTATGGAGTTTCTAGATATCCAAATACTCCAGTAAATGGCATGCCAAAACAAATATCTAATTTTTCTTTTGTATCTATCTACCACCCGTAGTCTAGTCATGTAAAACAGTTGCAACAAATCATTAGGTAAAGAGAAAAATATACCTAGCCAATTCATAACCCTATACTACAACCTCTAAGAAATCCTACATGATAAAAAAAAATGCTTACATTCCTCTTAATGTTCCCTGCACAACACACAATTTTGCAATTTTAGCTGAAATAACATGTCTCTTCTCTGCAAGTTGAAGATAGTTGAAATTTCGTTGAGTAGTAGTTTCTACGAGAAGACAATTACTTTTTATGGGAGCGTATCCTTCCACAGTCACTTGAACACTTAGGGTTGTAAGGTTATCGTGTTATCACCAATTGACCCTGCACATTATAACCTGTAGGCATCTACCGCTTTGAAAAGGTTATTTGCAGTTGAATTCCACACCTACTCATAAGAAGTATTGTGTTCAACTTGTATATATATATGGGCAGATCCGTTGACATAGTCTCAAACTTAATAAATTTACATCTTCAATAACTTCAAATAACTTTATATAAAATGAAAGTTTGATTAATCCAATCGTTAAATTTCATATTTTTATTAATTAGATTATGCATATAAAATTTTATACAATTTTAAAACTGTTTATTTTCATTTTATATACAATAATCAAATTACTCTCACTTATTTTTTTTAGTTTAACATTATATATTATTAGTTTATGCTTTACATAAATTATAAATATAAATTAATTTATTATTAATACTAATTACATTTAAAATAAACTAAAATTTATATCAAAATTTAAAGTAATTTTTTCTTAAAAAGTTTAATATAAATTATAATTTTTAGTAACATGTATCAAACACAATATTATAAATATTTTATAAATACTTTCCTTCTTCTCTGTAATGGTAGATTGGGTTCTCGCTATCTGCAAAGATTATTCTGAGTATGATATTTAAGTGTCCAACCTATTTTCTTAAATAGAATGATGCATTAAAAAATCAAGGTTACTAAAAAAAACTTTAGAAAATTACTCGTTATATTGCCTATTATTTTTTAAAGTTTAAGAGTTTATATTGGTTGTTAATTGGAATAATTATATTTTTTCAAAATAATAAAAATGGAGAATAATTATTTTATAGTTATTTTTTAAAATAAATTTTAAAAATGTATATAAAAAGCAATTATTCTTAGTTTTATATTTTCTGATTCATTCGATAGACGAGACTATAATGCTTTTTTTATAAGTAAAAGGCGATAACTAAAATAGATGACAAGTGTTTTTAGAAATATATTAAAATAAAAATTGCAAGAGAAAGAAATCTAGTCTTAGAACTTATAGTTGACAAAATGAATTGTTAGGCCCAGTTTAAACTGTCGGACCAAAAATTGATTGGGCTGATAGGCCCGAATTCTATATGAACTACGTTTTTTTGTGATCCATGATAATCTAATTATGATAAAAATTATTGATATTTTCAATTGTTTATTTATACATTAGAATAATTATTTTCTTATAATTTCATAAGACCCTCATGCGAAAAAAAATAATATATATATATATATATATAATTACTTGTGTTTAATTAAGAATGATTTTAAAATTTTCAATTAAAATTAATTAGTGAATAAAATGTTAAAAGCTACTAAATTAGAGTGGTGACCTCTGAAATGTAACATTTTTTCTAGTGTTTAGCAATTAAATATAGGTAAAGGGTGTGATAATTGTATACTCTTGCAAATAAGAAGATATAACAGTATAATATTTTTACTTGTAGGAATGGAACATGTAAAAAAAAATGTGAACATGTAAAAACAATTTCAATAAATCTTCTAACCAATTTGAGTTAGAGATATTGACATAATTATTTCCCAATTTAACATGTTATTTTCTAGTTTACTGTATAATTAGGTTAATTGAAGATTGATGAAGTTAATTTGATGATGACCACTTAAAACACACACTTTTCACCTAAGGGAAATCCATATCTTTGTAGTTGATCAACTCTTTATTTTGTTTATATATATATAACTTGGTAGCAATAGTATTAGTGTGAAACATTGCCGATGTGCGTATTGAAAAGAAGAAAATGAGGCTCTAGTGCCCCTCTTCCTTTTCCCTCTCCTAAAAAGTATCCCTCGTTAAGTCTACCTTCATTATTGAGATTCTCCACTGTGTATTTCTTTTAAAAGGGATATTAAATGGATAAAAATTAGGAAAATGTCCATTTGTCAGAATGCATAAATTTAACATTTAAGATCTGATTAATTTTTTTTGTAAAAAAAAAAAAACTAATCAAAAGTCTAGATAGATAAATAGAAAGACACAAGAGACAAGTTTTAAACAATGTCAGATGTTTCCTTCAAACTGAAGTTGAGAAATATCTCTACACAACCGAAGAGCAAAGTAAAACTTATGTTGAGAAGGCTTAGAAGCAGCGCAGACTTACTAGATGAATTTAAATTAATTCATGAATTAAATTATGTAATTCATGAATATTAAAGGTAAAAATAATAAATTAGTGGTAGAATATTTTTTTTTGGTGAATTAAATTAAGAATATTTAAAACGGGTCTTGTCCTTCAGGAGGGTAACTTGTAAAAACAGACAAAAGATTACAGATTTTAACTATTTTCATTCTCTTTGTTTTTTAATATATTTTCCTTAATTTTTAAATAATAAATTACTTTAATAAATTTTTTAATTTAAATTTGTTTTTCTTATACATTTCTTTTAAATCAATTGCACTCAGACACTTTCCATCTCCTTTTTATCACGTTCCTACAAATACACATCTCTTTACCTATTTGTTTATTGTGTTTTCTCCTCTCTGCCACGTTATATATCTCCCTTCAATTACGTCTATTTATTCCTTGCTATGTGGAGAGGTAATGACTCAGGAATACTAAACTTCAGAGTATGAAAGAGTTATAAGCAACAATATTTCCTGGCTATTTATTTCTTTTGTCTAGAAAGAACTCTTCTCTGCAATTGTGATTTTAAGATAAAATATTAAAGAGTTATAAGCAACAATATTTCCTGTCAATTGGATGATGACTGCATGATGTGATTTGAAATACAACAGCACCAGATCTGATTCTGTCATAGCAAAGGCAACTTAAGTAATACACTTGTCCATGGACGGTCTTTAGCGAGGTTGAAAAACAGAATGTTAAAAACAATAGAATTTGTAAAAAAGAAAGATACCAAAAATTTTAGTACTATATATGACTCAGAACTGGCGAGAGCTGACTGCAATACATCCTCAAGATGCTTCTCAACATCAGCATATTGCCTTTTCATATCCTGAATTGCTAAGGCAGCGGAGAATGCAACCAACAGAAATATATGACAGTCAATAATTATAAGCAAAGGAAACTTTAAGAACATATGTAAAACATGAAATACCGGAGGCAAATCTTGATAACTCGTCTGGGGTATAACCTGCACGATTCAGCACCGCCTGCACCAAATGTTATTCAGCACGTAAACGATTAGAATCAGAAATATAAGAAGCATGATAGAAAAACATGCAGAGTAAGTACCACCATTCAACGTTATTTATTAACCATGGAGGGGGTGCAAGGAAGTAAGCCAAAACTCTGCCGTAAATATCCCAGACTGCAGCCTACGACGAATGCATGGCTATAACAATAAAGATATATCATTTACAGTCAGGCAACTATCGAGATCTTGTATACAAAAAAGTGCAGGGTACCATTAACCAATAATAACATATACAGATAACAAACAATAAAAATGAGAAGAAATAAAATTGATCAAAAGCAGACAAACTGACAAACCACAAACTTAAGGGGTAACATCATTAGCAGGACGGCATAAAAGAGGTTTAACAGTAACAGGTGTGGGATTATCCAGTTGTTCCTCAATGAGTAAAGTTTTGTTCCTATGCACATCATATACATTCCTAACAAACATATATGTGAGCTTGAAGCACTGTCCCACAGCATACCTTGTAGTTGGTACATTGTTGGACGTACTGTGTTTGTTTTGCAGCCATTATTTTGTAAGTTAGTCTTCTAACTGAGCAAGAGTTGTGTTCTGGGAAAAGAAAGGATAAGAAAAGAGAGAGAGAGAGTGTATTAGGCGAAATATAGAGAATTGTAATTGAAAAGGCAGATGAAGTGTTTGAAAATGTACCTTTTTGAATATGTTAGGCTTTGGGGTGTAATAAAGTAGAAGCTTGAATTCCTTGACCTCCAGGCCAGTCTTCCTCAGGGAAATTTGAGCCATTGCTACAAGAAAGCTAAAAAGAGAATGGACTATGGAAGGTGACTTCAATATTGAATATTGAGCGGATGAGACCACATTGGAGGCCAAGCTCTCCTGCGCCAAAATGAAAATGAAATGAAAATGCAAAGGCAAATGCAAATGAAATTGACCTTGGGATCGGTATTGGGAGGCCTTGAGGCGGAAAGGAAGCAGATAGAAGAAGGGGTTGGAAACGAGCCTGAAGGGGGTTTGGATGCCACGTGGCATTTGGTGTGAAACGCAGGACTCCACGTGAACCTACTCCACTCACGTCCACCGGGTATATGATAGTCTTTTTACTCGTTTGTGCGGTCAAAAAAAAAAAAAAAAAAGAAAAAAAGGGGGGTTTAAGGTTTGAGGACACTGTTGCGTCGTTTTTGGTAGTTTATATGCTGTTGCTGTTGGTGGGTTTTTGTCCTTTAAAACTCAAACTCTCTATCTCTTTCTATCCTATCTAATATCTATCTCTCTCACAAAAATTAAAATATAAAATGAACAATTGAAAAGAGATCTGGGATTTTAACTTCCATAGATTTCTTATGCATTTTTGCCAACTTCAATGTTTTTCCCTTTGTTCAAAACCACTGACTGGGAGGTCAGTTGCATGTTAAGGATTCTCACTTTTGCTTCTAGTGATGTTCATGCGATCTTGTGGTTTTTGTGAAGGCTTTCTTTTGTGCCAGTTTAGCATATTTTTGTTGCATATAGGAGGTACAGAATTATGATAATTCTGAAAGGTTTAATTTTTTTGGTCTGGTTTGTCAATTTGTTATCGTGACAATTTTGGCCTTGTGAGGTTGAGATCCGATCGGGAAAGTTAGGCCATGTGAGTTTCGGTTCAAGTGAATTCTAAAGTTATTATTTTTACGGTATTTTTTTTGTTGGGATGGTGGTTGAATGTTGGGGTGTCTGTCTTCTTCATGTTGTTGATTTGACATGAAATTCCACAGCTTTTTGGTGTAGAAGAGTAAAATTTTGAACCTTAATTGGAATTTAACATTGATCTCGTGCAATTAATGCTCATCAACTTTATGCAGCCTTGTAATTGTTTCTGGATGTGCATGTGTTGACTTTTCTTTCACGGTCCCTCAGCTAGTGTGATTTCTTTCCTTTTCCAGATTTTGGTTTTTTTTCGTTAGTTTTAATGCGGTTAGTTAATTATATGTTGACATGTTGGGGTGGTTTGTTTTCATGCTACTCGTCTGATCCTATGTTATCATTGTGCTTCCATGCGATCAATTTCCCAATTTCTTTATTTGCAAAGTCGTGGATTTGCTTTTCATTCTCTTTACAAGTTCGGCTTGACTTTGTTTTTTGTTATGCGTTCTCTTCTTTTGTTTACTTGCTTGTGTTTTCACTTGAGGCACAAACGGTAGTGTATTCTAACAGCTGGATGGATTTTATGATAGATTTTGATCATCTGGCGTCTGATTTCTTCAATTAGTTATTTCATTGATTTTGCTCACTTTTTTTATGCCAAAATAATATTATGATTTGTGATTCTTCCTTTTGCCTTCATTCTGTAGTGAGAGAAAATCTTGGTTGTCTGGATAAAAATTGCCTCTAATAGTGAGGCATATATAAATGTTTGACATATGATTGCTTTTGTTTTCCAAAAAGTATCTTCCTTTGAAGTTGTTGTTGTTGCAAATATCTTATCAGTGTTGTTTGGTTATACTTGAATATTTGTCACTGACTGATGTTATCCATTTGATCCAGTGAATTTTCTTCCCAATATGCAAAACCTGGAAATATTATGAAAGTGAAGTTGATACATGGATCTTCTTTCAATTTTATTACAGTGAAGAAGATCTGGCATACTGATGGTTCTGGTTAATTGATGAGTTATATTTGTTCATGATATGGTGGTGAAGAAGAGGCTTGATAGTGGATTCAGGGGCTTTCAGGTCCCCGCTATACCTAGGCATCCTAGATCTGCAAGAGTAAGTGATTACTGCAATTATGGCAATTAGTTTATTTTGTTTGTGATTTTGTGCTTTGAACTCTATTTTATTCCAGTTTGAAATTGTTCAGAGAAGGGTTCCTTTCAAGAAACCAGTTGAGAATGACCCAGCTTGCGCTTTTGAACTACTGGCATCTTTAGCTGGTAAGTTGTTGCGGGAGAGTGAAAGTTCTGCTTCTAGCAATGCATCAGGAGGAAATCATCAGCCAGCCTTTAGCCAATGTGTGGTTGAGCAGGAAAGGCATGATGAAGTTAAACCACCAATGGAAGAGGGAATTCATAATGGAAGTTGTGCAGAGAGAATTTTTATGACTGAGATGGGCTCACGAAAGAGTGGTGTGAAACCCCTTGATTATGTTGAGACTGATAGTGCATTAGAATCCATTTCTGTTAGAAAGAATTCTGACTGTTGGGAGAAAACCGAACCTGATGTGAAGTCTGACATTTTTAAATGGGAGAGTAAGTTTGGAAATCATTCTAATAGATTGGTAAAAGTACCTGAAGATCAAGAGGCTGACAATTCAGCGTTCGAGGGATTATCTTTGGGTGATAAAATTTCTTTGAATGATCCATTTGAGTTGTGCACTAAGTCTCCTGTAGGACTTGCACTAGTTAACTCAAACAGTGATGTTAAATCTCCATTTCATGGAGAACTGTTTCCCAATGCTTCCTTTTCTGGGCATGGGAATGATATTAAGTTAGGATTTATTGATGATGACGAAAACTTTATAAGGTGCAACAAAGTTTGTACCAAGTCTGCCTTTAGGCCTAAACAACATATTTCACACCGCATAATCAGGAAGACTTCCAAACCCTGGAAGGTTGCTCCGAAGTTGAAGGACCGTGGACATTCTAGATTTGGTAAGTTAGTTAACAAATTGCCTGCTATCAAATGCTTCATTAACTGATGCATATTTAGTCTATTGGTTAGGTTATTTTTCATTGAGTAATATATAATTCGCAGATGAGGGAGTAAAAACTCTGAATCGTAAGAGGAAGACATGTTACAGTTTTGAAAGATCTCAGCATTGCACTCTTTTCAAGCGTAGGAAATTCTTTGACAGGGGTTCAGTGGTAACTTCTGATGGAGGATTCAGCAGTGACAGTGTATCTGATTCACGTGAAAAAGGAGTTGACGGAGATAGCCCTAGCTCATCTGGAAAACTGCAACAATCTAAGGATTCTCATGGTAATTAATTACATGGTGTTAATTAGTTTTGGTTAGCTCAATTGTTCTTCACAGCTGCACCCTGTAGGACTTGATGTTCTGTCCTTGTGTACAGTTAAGTTTAGCATCAAGTCATTCAGGATACCAGAACTTTATATTGAGGTTCCTGAAATTGCTACTGTTGGTTCGTTGAAGGTATATAATTTCAATTTTATTTTTAAAAAAATTGTTAATGTTGTCATTGATCCTCATCCACAGATTGAAATGGCTGCAGAAGATCCTTTTTGTTAATGTAATTTTATTTTTTATAAACCTTTTTTAGAGGACAGTCATGGAGGCAGTGATGACTATACTTGGAGGTGGAGTGCATGTCGGTGTTCTTGTTCAGGGGAAAAACGTAAAAGACGACAACAAGACACTTCTTCAGTCGGGAGTATCCTGTAAGGAAAATCTGGATAAACTTGGTTTCATGTTGGAGCCCAATTCTTTTGAAGTGTCTCCTGCTGTTTGTGTTGGAGATCCTTCTCAATGCGAAACACCCCAGCCTTCCAGGTGAGTCAAAGTTGGTAAATGGTAACAGTTTCTTTTCTTTACCATAGGTGATTTTATTATGTGATATTTGTGATAACAGACACCCTTCATTTATTGCAAGAAATAAGCTTTTTTGTCTCTGGCGAAAATTTGAATATGGTTCAGCTCTAGTCAATTGAATAATCTTAAATCCTCTAGTACATCCTCCTACATCCTTTGCATGGTAAGTATTGAATGCATTTTATATATCTAAGACATTGAATATAGGAACTTTTTTCATTTAATGCTTTCTTGATAAGGTAGTTGGAGGATTTAGGAGCATATAACATCACTCATATCTAATATCTAATTTCATCATTTAATTTTTTTTAGGTCCCAAGGAACTCCCGTCTTAGATTCAGGGGTTACTGATACAGTAAAGGATAACTCATTGCTGACAAATACGGGCAACCATGTTGAAATTAACCATGACCCCACTTCTTGGCCGACTGACGATACAGCTGATAAACTAACACCGGATTCCAGAGCTCTAGTTGCTGTTCCAAATAGGAGTACAAAAGCATTAACTCTTGTTCCTGTGAATCAGAAAACCAGGCGCTCTGAGCTTGTACATCGTCGAACTAGGAGACCATTCTCTGTGTCTGAAGTAGAAGCACTTGTTCAGGCTGTTGAGGAACTTGGAACTGGAAGGTTTGATGTTCATCTGCTTCTCTTGCATTATAGACAGGAAAACTTGGTCGCTGACGATGTTGTCACGATGCAGGTGGCGTGATGTAAAGTTGCAAGCTTTTGAAGGTGCAGACCATAGGACTTATGTTGACTTGAAGGTACTCCCGTTTATTATTTTCCATGAATCTTGATGCCCCTGCCAGTTGGATTATTACAATGATTAGTGCATTTGCATTGACTATAGAATCGAATAATAGTGCGTTTGAAAAAACGTTCTCGTTATAAATGGCTCCAAAAGGTCATATCTCACGTTTAGTGGGTTGGAGTGCAGTATACTAGCTTTTAGAGTGTGTAGAATTCAATAATTCTAAATTCTCTTACAATAGCCAACTACTTGCTTTGTGTGGTAAGAATTGAATGTTTTTTTATGTTTTCAGGACATAAAATGTATTTTTTAGGTGGTGATTTGATTCAAATCACCCATCTCCTTTCCTATTCTTCCAATCAAAAAATGACATCTCACTACAAAAATTGGCTCTTTTCAATAGCAATAATCTCTTAATTGGTAGTTTTTTTCTGGGGTTTCTGTTTTTAGTTGAAGGGACACAAGAAAGTAGACATAGAAGAGGAAAGTGAACATTGTGGATTTAATTCCATTGAAATGTTAGCATTGTTTAATTGCTGAAGACCTGAGATATGGCTGTTCACAGGATAAATGGAAAACATTAGTGCACACTGCAAAAATCTCCCCTCAACAAAGGAGAGGAGAGCCAGTTCCGCAGGAGCTATTGAACAGGGTTTTGGCTGCCCATGCTTACTGGTCTCGCCACCAAGCCAAGCAGCATGGCAAGCATCAAGCTGCAACCATGAATATCACAGAAGCCTAAGATGAAAAACAGACAGCGTTCATGATGGTGTCCAACCACTTGTGATGATGTAGAAATTAGTTAACGTTGTTGACTTACAATAGTGGGAAACAAACTTGTACATTCTGATTCAATTTCGTGTAATATCCTCACCAAATTCGTTGCTGGCCTTTAATTCCAAGCAGGTTGGCATTTGTAAATGATTTGAGGGAATAAGATTGATGTGATAGGAACTTAGTTGTTTTCTATGTTTCTTTTAATTTCATTTCATGAATGTAAGTAGGAATGTCAAAAGAACATTACAGCATGACAAAGGAAAGGGAAACCTTTCTCCTCTTGTAATTATTTTTAGTTTTATCAATGCAACATGTAGGTTTGATTTGAATTTTCCTTTTCCTTTTACTGTTTCTTTTTTTCCTCATTAGGATTTACCCATTTATGTCCTCATAACGATGAATATATATTTTTGTTTTTCAAAAATTGATAACGATGATAAGATTTTACTCTATTTCATATGTTCGGAGAAAATGAAAATTATAGGTTATTTTATCTATAAAGGTTGCATTGAAAAACAATTAAATTTGTAATTTTTTTATAATAAGAAAACATGTAGTTCATAATTATTTTTTAATTTTTAGCTGTTTTATATATTTTTATTATTTAAACTTGATTTTTTATTGTATATGAAAACTAGTGATTTTTAGCAAATTTATTAAATAAAATTTATTTTAATTATAATTTATTCTATTATAGTAATTTTTCAAATATTCAAAATACTGAAAAAACACCTCAGGTGGTTGAAGGTTAGAAAACTAAGTACGTCCTTAAATATATTTTTTTGGAAAAATCATTTATGTATAAATGAACAACTTTTGTGGAAAATTTTGAAACTATATAATAATGAATTGGCTGGCTTGGTGGTAAGTATTATCATCACGTACAATTCTGTTTGTGTGGGAGACCAAGATAGTGTGGAGATTGCCATTGTGGCGGTGGAGCATGAGTAATTTTTAAATTGAGTTGTGGCAATATGGTTAAAGGAAGTGGTTAAAATGATAATAATACAATTTGTTGCTCAGGTGGTTTGCAAGGATCAAGGAATAGTGTGAGTTTATTGATCATGAGTCCTTTTGAGGGCATGAAATTTCCCAAGCTTATGTTGTACAGATCATGACCTTTATTGTAGCGATTAATTCAGATTCATTACACTTTAAACAAGATACCCCTCATCCCATCTCATGCTCAGACACTTATTAGAAGGAGAATTAAGGTGTTTATATATTACTGTAATGAGCTTTAAAAATCAGTTTTGCAGTTATGAGTGATCATATCTGGAGACTAATAAGCTAGCTCTTTCTGTTCTATTATCAACATGGTAACAAAGGGTGTTCAAGTACAAGAGTGGTTTCCCCAATTGAAGTCACCCTTTCTTTTCATGAAAATAAATATTTGTTTCCTTGGCATGGGGCAATGGTAATCACAGATTCATAGAAAAAAAGCATGAAAAGCTAGGTAGAAAATAACGACATGAGCAATGGAAGCAAAGTGTGTATCTTAGCTCTTAGGATGAGGCTTTAAAGCTTGACATATCAAGTAAATCTCTCTTGAGGAAGGTCTAGTAGCTTTAGGTCTGAGCCATGAGGTCTTCCTAAAGAAGGGTTTAGAAAGGTGGTTGATTTCTGCAGAAAGAAACGAAGTGAAATGCATGAATGAGACGATAAAACATAAAAGAGTAAAAGCAATGAGGGAAGCACCTTTGGAATCTTCACTCTGGAGAAGCTTGATAATAAGGTGGCCTCCAGGTTTCAAGAGTCCTTGAGCGTCATCTGAAGAAGAAAGGTGTGGCTCAAGTGTGGTTCCAAGGGCGAAATCCAAGGCTCGCATGGCAAGCTCAAACGACAAAGCAGCGTCTTTTGTAGTGATTCCAGAAACCAAGGGACACATGTCAGAGAGGATGACAGAGAAGCCTTGTTGGTTGGGGGAAAGGGACCGGAGACGGTGGTGAGGGAGGGTGGTCACGTCAGCAGAGATGGTGTGAACCCTAGAATCGCAGTGAAGAGGAGGAATCTTGACCTTTTTAGTGTCCACACCGAGGACTGAGCCGCCGTGGTGGAAGGGACCCAAGGTCTGACAAGCCACCTGGAGCCACCCGCCGGGGGCGCAACCGAGGTCCAAAACGGAAGCGCCAGGCTTTATTATATTGTGCTGTTTCTGTATCTGAAGGAGTTTCAAGGCCGACCGAGCCACATACCCTAGCCTTTGAGCCTCCTTGTAGTAGAAATCTGCCGTTCCACCCACACCCATTTCTCCCCCACACCTTTCCTACGCCTTCTAAATTATTTAATCTACCATTTTTAACATATTTTTACTTCTAAACATCTCTAACCTAAACTTTTCATGTTAATAATTATTTTACTACTTCATATCTAATAATAATACATAATCAATTTCATACTCTTTTCGGTAATTGCATATCTAAAATTGCTTTTAATTGCTCTTTTTAAATAAGTTTCATTTTACCAAACAAGAAAAATATTCAACATAAATCAAGTTATCAAAACTCACTTTTTAACAAACAAGTTTCAAACATACTTTTCGTTCAAAAGTAAGTCATCAAGTTTCTCTGTCAACAAAATAACAAAAATTAACATGGTTATAAACGAATTTAGATGGCTACTTGAGCAAGTTCTGAAGTGGTTTGTGAAAAAGGACTAGTCACTAGTGTCTAGTTATAATAAAAATCGGGTATTTCATTGAACATAATAAAAAAAAAAAGTCGATCTGTCTTTTTCAATCAACATCTTTTGTCCAAAAGATGAGTATTACTTTTAAACAAGAAATAAAATGGTGATGCCTTTCTATTGATTTGATTTGATTTGATAATATGGATGCAATCGGCAATGAACTGCCCACGGATGGATGAGGAAACTAAACGGATAATTAAATAAGTTAATATGAACTAAGTATATGCTATTCACAAGATTGAAAATATTACAGTAGCATTGTAGCACCCTACTTTTGCAGTTATGCTGATGTTCGCGGTTCTAGCGTCAGCAAATGCAAGACAAGGAACGGATTATACTACAGGTGAATTCTTTCTAAACTCGGTAGAAAATTCCAGACAATGTACACACTATACTGGGATCAATTACAATGCATATTTCAGTTGATAATTGCGAAGCCAGTCGCCACCCATTTCATAATAATCCAGTCTACTGAAAGTTTGGCTATGGAACTGTGAGGTTGAGGCAAAGGAAGCAGCCCCACGCCAAGCATCAATGACTGGATCCAGTGCTCTAACTATTTTTATAGGGGCGCCACATGGTCTAATCATTCGAATTCCAGCTTCCAGGCGTTCAATTATACCAGGGAAAAGAGAACTTCCCCCAGTCACAAGTATGGAATTAGTCAGTCTCTCTTCCAAGCGCTCATCCTTGTTCCGTAACCTCCTTATTGACACCCCTACCATCTCATCTAATCCTACCTGATCAACCCCAATCCAGTTTGGATTAAACAATACTTCAGGACATCTGAATCTTTCGACCCCAAGAACAATCTGAAAATCTTCTTTGGTCAGAGGTTGAACACGTGGCACCTCAGTAGGTTCAGAGGTATCGACTTCTAACTTTGGTATAAATGTTGGATCCAACTTCTACCAAATCAACAATGCAGAAAAGCTTTTGAATTGTAAATCAAGAATGATATACAGTCATAATTTTTTACCCAATTTTATCTTGTAAGAGGAAGTGGAACTAAACCTGGAGCCTAGAAGAGATACGGGCCAGCTCTGCCTCATCCTCATCAGGTCCCTCATCATCATCATTATTATCTTTACTCATCAATTTGTATAGTTCCCAATCTTCATCTTTGGCACCAAATGTATCCTCGCCCTTACCTCGATCAAAAGCTGCAGTAGTCAAGAGACGCATTCGTTCTCTCTGAGCAGCATTCAATCTTTCACCTCGGCCAACACCGCCAGACAGATTATTTCTATTTGAATAATCTGCATTTGTCTTTAGTCGTTTTTGCTGGTCAACCTTTTCTGAAAGGTCTTTGTATTTAGCATGTAATTGCTCCAGGTAAAGCTTCGGGTTCTCTCTGCAGTAAGGAGACAAAAAATTATGTTAATAGTTTATACAATAATGATGATAATCATTCAAAACCTAATCAAGAATGCAATCATGCTGATGGTACACTGCACACTTTTCTCTCCCATTTTACTTAGTTGAATATGAGTGAAAATCCTTAATAACAAACAATGTATAATTTGAAAATTGATAAAGAAACTAAAGCATCAAACATACAGGCGTTTCTCCTCCTCTAGCTGTTGTTTTCTCTCTCGTTCCAATTCCTCTTCATAGCGCTTCTGTTTCAATCGCTGCCTCCCTTCTGCCATAGATTTGAGTGACAGCTGTTTCTTCTTTTCATTGAGCTGTCAAATATCAACATAGAAATTGCAATGAATATTGTTAACCGAAACTTTCATGCAAAGAAGATATTTGGAAAATTTAATTATATTAAGATTGTAAGTAAATGTGGCACCAGGAAAAAATTGTACATGCTCACTAATCACAAGTGGAAAAGCTTATTTCCCAAGAATTTTTTTAAATCTCTCAATAAAACTATAAAAGAAAAAAATGTTTATTTCTGCAAAAGAAGCGGAAAGTAAGGGAATCGACTGTCTGATACAAAACCAGACCTGTTCTTGGGTCAACATGTCATCAGGAATGTTTATAAGAGAATACTTCTCATCAGCAGCAAGATCAGGCTTTTCAGTTTCAGCTTGTTCATTCTTTGGTTCACCTTTTGCTTTCCTTAAAGATTGCATAACTTTATTACTTGCAGATTCTATCTCCTGCCTAGAGACATAGCCAGTTTCTGCCAGGAAAGATGGAACCTCACCCTCTTCTACTTGATCAAGCTGATACAAGAGAAACTCCAAACCATGCAATTCATTTTCCAGTTCATTTATTTTAGAAGACCTCTTTGCTTCAGCCATTTCCCGAAGCCTTTGACCTTGTTTCTCTTTTATTGCTGCCTTTCTTGCAATCTCTTCCTCAGAAGGAGGCTCCTCTATTGGGGATGGAACCCAAGGGAGCTGCCAATATCTGGTTTTTTCTTCAGTTTTTGTGGCTCCTTCCTATTAGATCATTCATGAAGTTTTAGAAACAATAAAGGAATTTAGGTTCTATTTTGTCTGCTAAAAGTTAAGGTATAAGACAAGACAAATATTTCTGTTCCATATTTGATTTGAAAAAAGTTTATAGGACAATACAAACAAATTAAACAGACAATAATAAATTAAATATTTTTGTTACTTAGAAAACCAATGTACAACTTTCTGTTTCAACTAAGAAATATTCAAAAGACACATATATCTCATTATCTACATTTGTATTTGTATGGGAATGATTGCATTTGAATTCTCATTATCTTTTGTCTGCAACAACCTTGTCATCTCATACCATGTATTTTGATTTAGATTATCTACTAGCTGCAAAAACCTTATCTTCTCGTTATTTTGGATTCATATTATTTATTAACTAGCTTACTTGTATATATTATATATTTTGAATTCAAATTATTTATAAACTAGCTTACTTGTCATCTTTGTCTCGTACTTCAATGTGTATTCATATTATTTATTAACTAGCTTACTTGTATATATTATATATTTTGAATTCAAATTATTTATAAACTAGCTTACTTGTCATCTTTGTCTCGTACTTCAATGTGTATCAAACGAAACTTTAGTGAAAAAATAAAACAGTTATACAAATACCTTAAACAACCGAGTTTCAGAAAAATAATCTGTTGCAATATAACAATGTTCCATCTTCAAGTCTTCAACCTTTTCCCATGTAAATCTAGCCCTGGATTGAACATTCAGTAAATTCAACACTCCCAGTTAGATTTGATACTCTTCGAACTTCAACATTCAATAGGGTAGTAGCACAAGTTAGATGATTTGATACTCACAAATGATAAGGATATTTAAGTGAAAGGAGTTGCTTCAAATGATCTGTAATATGGAATCCACCAACATTTGTACGACAGCATCCTTCATAAACAGGCTCACCATCTACAAACTGGAAATGTCCCAATAAATAAATATCAACACTCCAAAACACTTAGGGCTTGATTGGTTTGGTTTTATTTTTTAGTTTTTGAAAATAGTTTTCAAAAATTTTTTTCGGGAAGAAAAGAAAAAAAAAAAATTTGTTTAACAAGTGATATTTGAAAGCTGTTTTGAAGATGTAAAAATGGAAAAACTTGTTAATGTTTATTAGAATTTCATTAATGAAAAGAAAAAAACAACATATTATGATTGTATTTTGAGTTTTCAAAACAAAAACTGAGAACTGAAAAGCAAAACTACTTTCCGCAGTTCCAGTTTTTTAGTTTTTAAAAACTAAACAACCGGAACTTTTTTCGAAAATTGTTTTAAAAAAACACTACCCAAACAAGTTTTTTAATTTTTAAAAACTAAAATACTGAAAACAGTTTTATAAAATTGTTATCAAACAAGCACTTAGTACATTTTATTTTGATCCTCTTTTGCAACTCTAATATTATCTAGAAGACAATATTGCCAAAGAAAATATTGCATATATATTTGATTATACCAATTGTCAAGATGATCACAACTTGCCATCATGGCATACTAGCCTCCCAAATATGCACAATCACATGCATAGTGGATTTCTTTTTATTTCATTCAATATTCAAAAGAAATTAATTTCTACATTTATTATTATGGTAATTTTAAATTTTAACTCTTAATTTTTTTTTTCCTATAAGGGAATATCCTCTATAAAAGTAGGAACAACATTTTGGTTTCAACACATTGCAAACGCTTTTACAAGGATAAGTTAACAATTGGTTTAATTTATCTATTTCAAAATTTTAACAAGATCATAAGGACAATTTCCTTTATATATAGTACATATGAATATGAATAATAGTTACTCCCTCCGACCCTAAATATAAGACTCTTTTAACTAATTTATATCCTTTAGGAAAGTTGATTAATTTCTTAGAAGCATTAAATTTGTTAAACATGTATTATTTTTTCAAAATTGCCCTTAAAATTTTTTAAACTCACCATCTCCTTATTTCCACTTAATTAATCTCCACCTAATCAATTAATGTATTTAGGTTATCTTCTCCAATCCTCATAAAAGAGAGAATAAATTTACTTCACTAATTTACGTCATTTATTGTAAAGTAATTAAGGGTATATTGGTTAAAAAATAATTAATGCAAGATACAACTTAAAAAGAAATTTATAAAAAGGAACATTTTTTTTTAAAAAAGTGCCTCACATATGGAGGGAGTATTAATTACCATACTAACTTGAAATGGGGTATTTTGATACATAAATAAGACATGCAACTGAAAAGGCTCATAAAGACAAAAATCTGTCAAGCTCAAAAGTAACTGCAAGTAGATTAATAATATTAACTAATATAATTAAAATGATGATGATGATAACTATGAAATAATCCTATTAACAAATTGAACCATGTTGGTGGATGATATTACAACAATCTACAACAGAAATGACAAACTCATTTCTTTGACATAAAATCCTTTAATTCAGTAAATTATACAAAAACTAGAGTAAATTATAGCAACACCCCTAAACTTTTATCAAATTACACATAACTTCATTTCTTTTTTAAATTTTTACACTAACCTCCATTTAAGTTTGAAAACATTACCATCACCTCTTATATGTTTGAAAACATTACACTAACACTTCTCTCAAACCTTACACTAATACCTCCTTAAGGAGTGCGAAAGTAATGGTTAAAAAATCAGAAGATACATGTGTAATTACGCTAAACTTTAGGAAAATTGTTGTAATTTATTCTAAAAACTATACCGGCATCACATGGGTTGTAGAGAATCCAGGACACAAAGCCAGACCATCTTTAGCACAAACTCCTTGTTGTTGATTAAATTTATAGCTGAATGCCACATCCACACCAAAGGCTGCCAGGACAGAGAAACACAATTTTTAGAAGCAAAATTACATATACAGCATCTAGCACAAAATCCAGACATGTATCCCTAATGGGAAAAACCACTATCAACCATGTGACAGAAACAGTGTAGTTAAGAATTTGTATTGAAATCAGTTTTCTATTGAAGATCACTTGTAAAATACTAGAACTAGAATGTGAAGTAGTGTTTTCTGTAGGTTGCTTAGTATTAGTACCAATTGATGGAATTCCATAAGTCTCAAAAAGAAGTTCTGCCATTCTACTACGAGATTGAACTGGGTTGGATATGCATTCTGTAATCAGGAGAGGACAATCAATCTGCTCTGGCAATAAACATTAAATTAGAAAAAGTGAGTCAAAATTATTCAAATGACAAAAAAGGAAGAATATATATTTATTAAAACAAAGAAATACTAGGCACCAACTCAACGACATTATGTTCAACATGTATTGAGGGAGGGGGAGGAGGGGGAGGGGGGGGGGGGGAGGAGGAGGTTAGTTCGAATTCTTCCATTAATAAAAATTAATACATTAACAACTAAGGTTTAACATTTGACCTTAAGAAAGAAGACAATATGTTCGACAACTAGGATACCAAATCTAGTAGTATCAACAATACTAAATAAATAATAGAAGAAAAGACAATAAACTAATGACTAGGGGGAAAGAAAAATGTAACACTTCTCCACTTATTTCCATACCTCTGTTCCATTTGCACCCATCCGGTCAAAACCAAAATCAAGAATCTATGTGTAATAAAAAAAAAATGTCAGTAATGCCATCCTCGACAAGTTCTTCTAAAATAATGAAGCATGCAAGTTAAACTTGTGAAAAGGGGAAGTTTACATATTCCATTGTTTCAAACTGGTACACAACATTGCTGTCGAATGCAGATCGTGGCCCTGAGCGAGTGCAATCAAAGTATTTCATTAAAGTCGGATCATGGTCACCCACAATAGTGACATTTTCCCCTGTTTTGTACATAGTAAAAGAACAAATATTCAGTACACCACACAATTGTAGGCAAGCAAAAAGGACCAATGTTGGGACAGAAATTGTCTTGATAATAAAGCTATTAAAGCAGAAACAACACACACATATAAGGCATAGTTTTTTACCAAACGAAAGAGTATCCACAACAAAAAATGAAAAAATGCACAAAAGCAACAAGAAATTACATAAATAAGTATTAAAGCTATATGTTAGCCGGTAGCCTAAGAAAACAAAAGTATTAAAGCTATATCTTAAAATATCCATTATATTGAAAACAAGATTTATTTAGGAAATTGTTATATTGGTCCTTCAAAAGCTGATTTTAAGATGCTAAGGTATTTTTCTTTTAAAATTATTATGAGATCACAGCTATTCTCCACAGGAAGTAATTATACTTGAGCCAAGTAGGACCATTACAAACGTCAAAACTATGGTTGTTTTAATGTAGTTATACTCGGGGTTCGCGTCAAATATCCACACACTCAGCGGTAAAAATACAAGTAAGTTTTTTTAATTAAGAAAGAAATAAATTATTATATAAAAAATATGGTATAAATATTTTCTTTTGTCAATTACTCTTTAAAGTAATTATTAGAATTTAGAAGAAGCACTAAATTAACCATGGCGGTCCATGACAGGATCCAATAATAGATACTTAGCAGCAAAGAAGCATCAAGATCCAGTTAAAAACGCACAATTGACAAACATGGAAAACAAATTATACAAAGGAATATACAAAAGCAAAAAAAAGAGAGAAAACAGTACCGGTTACTTTATGGCGCGGCCTTTGCACAATGTTGCGGAAAATAACGCGAGGTTCAGACTCTCCCGCCCACCTGATAATTCACCAAAACAATAAGGAGCTTAACAAATACCGATTCGGAAAGATAAAACAGTTTAAATTAGGGTTGGGGAGAAGAAAATGGTAGAATACCCAATGCGAAAATACGAGGCACCATTGTCTATGACAATAGGAGTGTTGGAATTGAAGAGGTTGAAATCAGATTGACGCTGAATTTTGGAAATGAAAGGCATGATCGTGATTTGTGAGCTTCGCGGTGCAGCTGGCTTCTGAACTGAATTTTGGTTCTTCGGTGCGCGAGCGCGGGCGGGACTAGTGAACGGAATTGGTTCGAGGAGGTGAAAAGCGCCGAACCGGTTGGTTAAACCGAACCGAGTTGGCGTGGAGGAGGAGCATGGATAGTTGGTTGAACACTAGCACTGCTTTAACTGTTTTCTTTCAGTTTCGCTGTCTCGTCCTCTTGCGTTCAACCAATTTTGTTGAAAACCCAAAATGAAAAACGCCTTCTCTTCTAAAAAGTAATCCACTTTTAAAGACATGTGAATCTGTCCCAAACATTCTTTTAATTTTTAAAATTTACAACATTATTTTTTAACGTTCTTTTATTAAAAGCAGACGTTCAATTAAAATAATTTTAAAATCTTTTAAATTTATTCGCACAAGATTTGGTTTGACACATCAATGTATGGAGTTAGATCTGACTTGTACAGTCACAGTTGAAAATATCACTTTGTCCAATAAACATGAATGTAATTCAGAATCACCGTGAACATGTGTAAAAAGAATGACAAATAAACCATTGGTAATCCCCAAATCAGCATGAAGGTTAAACGAAATCTTCAATTTGACTACATATCAATACAGTTACAGAAAATATTTAATTTTTTAAGTTGGAGAAAGACATAAAGATACTCACTTTGTTCTATGTTCGCCTTTGTATTCATCTACGTTTTAATGATTAAAATGGTTAGAGTTTCTTTCATTGATTTTATTTTTTAGTTTTTTAAAAAAAATCTTTAAAAATAGTTTTTAAAAACTATTTTTTAAAAGAAAAGAAAAATTTATTTAATAAGTGTCATTTAAAATTTATTTTGAAGATATAATAAAAATAAAAAAAAAATTGTTTATATTTACTAAAAATTCATTAATAAAAAACAAAAAATAACATATTCAAATATAAATAAATTTTAATTTATTTCACTTCATTCTAGAATAACGATAATTTTTCTTTTCACGAGTTCTTCTTGCACCTCTATAAATTTTTAAAATAATAAAAAGGTCCTTGATGAAAATAGTAAAAAAATTAATTATCATGCATCTTTTTTTCTTCCTCTATAGTTTGTTGTACCTCTCTCGTTTCACACTTCTTTCATTTGTTTCTCTTGCATACTTTATTTTCTTTCTCCACCAAATCAATGACTTTCTTTTTATCTTCGTGCTGTTGTGTTTACCTCGTTTTGTTTGTTTTGTTTTTTCCATTTGTGTTTATCTTCTCTTGAGTTTATTATAGAATGAGTTTTTTTTGCAAATTTTTTTACAAATCTAGACACTCATGTCCAGACTTGTAAAAAATTTTGCAAGTCCAGACACTCCTATCCAGATTTGTAAAAAAATTTGCAAACAAGAAAAGAAAAATTCGATAAGGAATGGACATGACAAGGACGACGATGATGACTACGCACGAGAAGATGAATGGAGGTGCATGAAAGCGCGAATTTCAGGGGAAGAATAAAAGAGGAACAATAAGGAGGTGCAAGACACAAAGCTCATAAAAGAGGTATCAAGAGATAAAGAAAAAAAAGTTAGGTTATTTTTTTACCTAAAGATATTTTAAAATTTTTCCATATCTATGAAGGTGCAGGAAAAAGTTATTGAAAGTAGGGAGAAATTCTCTAAAATAACATATTTAAATTATAAAAATATCATCCACATAATTGAATTGACTTTCCAGCTAATTGCTTTTAGAACAAATTATAATAACAATATTAAGATTTTACCAACTTAAAAAAATACCTTTACCTATGTTTATCTTTATAATGATCTTTCTTTTTAGAAATAAGAGGATTAATATTTTTAAATCTTAATAAATATGTTTAATGTAAAATATATTAATGTAATATTTTAAAAAATTTTAAATTATTTTGATAAAAATAAAATATTTTTATGTAATTGACAAAATTTTAAAAAATATTTATTATTTTTTATTTATTTTTTTATTTTATTGAATCAAATTTTGAATTTGAATCTAATAATTTGTGATAATATTAAAAATTTTATTTTATTGTGAAAAATTTAAAATAAAAAATAATTTACAAATATTACTTTTTACTAACAAGTTTACAAATATTACCGAAGATAACGCTTATAGCATTATTAACAAATTAGCAATTTTTCCTGCACTTTTGAGACTTCTCCTACACCTCATTCTAAAGAAAAAAAGTATATTTTTTACTAGAAATAGGTTTTTCGGATGTTTAATATAAAAGTGTAAGGTGAAATTATAGGGTGCACGAAAAATTCCCTAATAAATTTATATCACTACACTGTAAAGGCCTGTATAGCTATGGTCTATTAATAATGGACTTTTTCTCTCTGCACTTCTCATCTTGTACCTTGCACCTCCATTTTTTTTCTCATCACCAAATTACCCTTATGCATTTTGAAGTGTAGGTGTTTTGTGAGGAATTTCACACAACATCCAGCTCCACGAATTTGCACTTGTTGTCCATGTCTTTGATCACATCTTCTTCTTTGAATGCCTGAATTTTGAGTTAGGTAGAATGATAGAGACAATATTATAAAACACATGACAATTTGATAGGTTGTAAAACAAGTCTAGATTTAACCCGAGAGTCAAGATGATTTAGATTCTATAAAAGTATACTTTGCAACACAATTTTAAATTAGGTAATTTATGTTTGTAAAAAAAATTACAAAAATTGTCTAATTCAGAGTTTTTTTACAACTTCGGATTATCTAATCTATACTTAAAAAAAAACTCCCCATAATAAATAAATTCTATTTGAGAAAAATCATGTAAAATATAGTTAGAGCTTTGTAAAGATGACTAGTTATGTTTTGAAATTTTTAACTAAGTGAAACTTCAGTTTAAAATTTGATGCGTTTTAAGTAAATAAGTGAAATTTGGCTATTCCCCCCCTCGAGCCTCGATATAATTTATTTAATTAGATTCTAAACTTAAATGATCGATGCAGCATAATAAAATAATGATCGATTCAGCAAAAAAATAAAAATAAAAATAATGATTCTAAATTATGTGTTGGGAATGACAAATTCTGTACATTAAGTAGGCGAGCGTTTTTCCGAACATTAATTATAAAACAATAAAAGCTATAAACACATAACCCCATTCAAACACCGTGTAGATTGGTTTGGCGGTGGTGTTCAAGAGAAAACGGAAGGGTAGGAAAGTAATTTAAGGCATGTATCGTGGCCGAATTTGAAAAGCCCGAAAGATTGTGGCACCCAGAATCCTATGCTTCCTTTAGATTCCAGCACACGCTTGCGCAACCCGAAACATAGACCATACTATGTCTCCTTGCGGAGCAAGCAAGTAACTTGCTATAAATAAGACTAAAAAAACACAACATTATGAAATGTCAAATATGGTGAAGGACAGAGAAGAAGGTTGTTGCACGCCCAAACGCAGAATACAGACGATGATGTGTCCAGCGGCGCCCAAAAAGAAGGCGACAGTTGATCGGGGCAGACAAAGGATGTCACCGAAGAAGGGCTACTTTGTGCCGCCGGATCTCGACCTCATTTTCAGAAAAGGGAACATCTTGCATACTTTCTCTCACTGATTTTATATATACTTCCATCTTCCAATCCTTATAACTTCACGGTTTGTACACAACAAGTTTCAACTATGCCTCGGCTTCTTCTGTTTCTTTTTTCTATTTTTTGGATTAACAGGGAAAAACACGCCATACATGTATGTCAGTGGAAATCCTTCTCCTTTTTTATCTCAATCAGTTATGTGCTGAGTAATATGTGATATTTCATCTGACATATTATAATCTACTTCCTTTTTAATTTGTTTCCTTCTGTACCATTTTATATGTATATGCCAGATTTCTTTTCTTTTCTTTTTTAAGGAAATATAGGGTGAGATTAATATATAATTAGTTAACTTACACATATAAAATCAATTTTTTATCCTCATTTTTTTTTTCAATGAAATCTTTTTTATTTTTATTTTTAATAATTTTTATACAAGTAATATATGTTAATAATAAAAATAATTAAATAATAACGTAACAAACTCAAATGTCTATGATTTATTAATTTTTTTTAGATATAATTAATTGTTTGATCTTCAATTTTTCTTATACATTTTGTTCTTGTAATTCTGTTTTATTTTCAGTTTCTAATATTTTTTTTACGAATAGTATTTAATTGTTATGTCATGTGGACTTTATGAAACTAATGCTGAATTAAATATACTGTGCGACACAGACTTTTTTAATTTTTTTTTAAGTAGTAATCAAGTGTTACTTTATTCTTGGAGATAGAAACAATAGATAATTGAATTTAATTAATTTGATTAATTGGACATGACAATGACACAATTTGTTTGTCATAACATTAGTTAACGATTTTTTATTAATAACAAACACTACTTTTAAATGAAATATATATTAAAGATTGAAAATAGAAAACATTTCAACCAAAACAAAAATGTAAAAAAAATGGATGGAAAATTATTAAGCTTACTTAATAAAATTATATAAATGAAGATTTTATCAGGTCAATTATTTTGTATTTTTATTAATTAGATATATAATTTTAAAATTATTTTGTAATTTATTATATTATTTAATTTTAATGTATATAAAACAATATATTATTTAAATATATAAATATTCATTATTAAAACTAATGTCATGAAAATTGATGACTAAATTAATTAAATTTTCATTTGAAGTAAAGTGACTTAAGTATAAATCGACTGAACTTGGCATACGACAGCTATCGAATTTGTCACATATTTTTATCATTCATGATGGTTAAAATTATTTATTTATTATATAATCGTATCTTATATTTTATTAAACCCATAAAGTAAAAATAAATAATAAATATCTTATATTTGCTTTTTTTTTTTTTTAAATAGGTTAATCCATTTCAATTCATTTAATTGAACGGTGGTACATGATTATCGTCTACCAGTCTTTTTTCTTTTTTTCGGTGAACCAGTCGTTTTTTCTAAAGCAACTAAAATTCGGAAGACAATAAAATTATTTGTTGTTTGGTTTTTAATTTTTTGGTACACACATTTTATGTTTCAGTAAGACGGTAACATTTAAATAAAAACTTACAAAAATAAATAAATGTTGTTTGGTTTTTAATTTTTTGGTACACACATTTTATGTTTCAGTAAGACGGTAACATTTAAATAAAAACTTACAAAAATAAATAAATTTTTAAAATTATGAATAAACATGATATTAAAAGAAAAAAAAGTAATTTTTATTTTTATATTTAAATTACATAAGGCGTATTTTAAAATATATTTTTTATTAGACTTCATGTTACACGACTTATATACTTTTTATTTAAATTAAAATAAATTGATTTTTTTTGCTCTTACTAAATATGAAAGTGTTTTCTTCTTTAATAGGTTTCAATAAGGTTTAAACTATTAATCATCATCTTTTAAAGTATCATACATGGTACATGTAAATTAGACTCATTATTAATCATAAATTAATTTAGTCTCTTTATATAAGGGTGATGATTAATAGAAGGTGCATAATTGTTATTGATTTATAATGTTATCATTAATTCTTAAGTACATGATAAATATTGTAGAGTCGTTATATTATGTATAGAAGATTATTTAAAGATCATATTATGATTTCATAATTCTGTTTTATGTTTAGTCTCATTGGGTACGATACTAATTTTAATGACCAAGTTCATGATTCTTAGATAGAGTACAACTCTTAGGTCGACCTTTTAGTATAACATGTTTTTAAAGTAAAATTTTAATTTTATCTTAAAGTTTAATTATTTAATTTTTATTTTCAAAATCAATAACTTTAGTTCAATTATCTAGAGTTTAAATTTAATTTTTAAAGCATGAAAATAATTTTTAATTTTAGTTAAAAATTTTGTTCAACTGAGCTGTTCTAGACTTTTACTATTGCTTTTTATTTTTTTATAGAAATAGAATAAACACTATGTAATTAAGTAAAATTTAATTTTAAAATAAATAAAAATATTAATATGATAATGATCAAAAGTATTGTTATGTGTAAGTTGATACTAATATTTTATATATCGACTTCTTAACTTTTTTATTAACAACTACTAATCACTTGATTTATCAGTCATATTACTTAATGCGGTTGATTTAAAAGTGGACTATAATTTCTTATACTAAAGAATAAGATATTGGATATCATTATTTTAAGATAAAATTGTAGATTAAAAAAAAGTAAAATTATATTTAAGATCATCCAAAAAATGAACATAATAATTGGATTGATTGCAATTCCATGTTGTTAACACTCTTCAACAATTTTATTTTAAAATTTACCAGTGAACCACCACGGAAATACTATAATATACTTTTGTGACCCGATTGTTGTCACTTGAAAGTTGAAACTACTGTTTAAACTTGAAAGTTATAAACATTATGTGAGACACCTTTAATTATAAATTTCTATTTATGATTTTTAAAATATTAGTCAAATTAATAAATTTATTAAAAGGAAAAAATTGTAATTAAATGTCAAGGTATTTCTACACTATATTATATACCGATTAAACTCTTAATTTTTATCATGGGCAAATTAATTATAATGTGTTTAGAGAATTTTATCCAATATTTAATCACCTTATTTCTAAATATTTAGTATGTGAAATTCTTTTATTAATATGTTGGTTATCCCTAAATTCAAACACTATACACATATTTCATTAGAAGCTCTAATGCCATTATGAATTTTAACTGGCACGTGCAGTCTTTGTTCACAGTTTTACAATAGTCAGAAAATTTAAAACAAGGATTTCTGTTATTGAAATATATGTGTACTTTTACGAATAAACCATCGTATTTTATTGTTTCAGAATGGACTTCAAACAAAAAGTTCTGTATTATCCCGAATTTACCCAGAAGGATGTTGGGATTTATTTGTTGTGTGATACTGCAAGCAGCAGTAGCATATGTTTGTGTTTGAGCACGAGGCTCTAATTGTAAGACAGTTTTTATTTTATCTTCATCAATTGTTTCCAATTGAACTGTCATTTCGGCTTCTTCCAATGAATAGAAACATTTGTATGTACGCCGAAACTGGTCCTGTTTGGCCTCATTGAGGTCTCTGAAGGATGTATAAACACCCTTGTTTTTGCCTGTTATCAAGGCAAAATTTGTGAAACCTTTCCCAGAAGGAGAGGCCGGAGAAATCAATGCTATTCCTTTATTGTCATGACAACAAAAATTGTATAATGCACTTATAATACTTTGTTTCACCTTGGTGACTTGGAGTTCATTTTATGTTGTATATTTTGGAATATTCCAAATGTTGTCAATTAAAACATTTAATTTGACATTTGTGTTGTCTCTTCCAGGGTACTGGAAAATATTTGTGAGGATTGGCAACTCTTGTTAGCCATATTTTGTAAATTGGTCCGCCTGAAAAGGGGACTTTACTTGTTTGGGGCCACTGGCTCCCTTCTTTGTATTTTCCATCATCGGACTTTGTCTCAATGACCTAACAGGTATTTGTGGAAGATCAGGTCTTTACTTGATGTTCCTGGAAAGTATGTCAGCACAAGTATTATCAGAACCTTTTATATGTTCAAAATAAATAGTTTTTCCTTTTATTAGTTTTTCTAAAAGAATTACCTTTTCTTCTAGATGATTTATGCGAGTTTCTAATACTGAAACTTTAGTATCAATTAAATCTTTGTTACTCAGTTTATTTATATTTTCTTTCTTTTCGAAAGAGGGTATTTCTTGTTCCTGTATATTTAAATGTTTTTCTACACATTTAATACAAAAGTTTTTATAACAGAGTGGGCAATGTGCCCTTTTTGATATGTGAAAATATCTTTCACACTATGTGCAAGGGATTGATTTTGTCACTGAATAAAACTGTATTTTGTGAGGACAAAGATTTGTATCTGTAGTTTTCATTAGACAATATCCTAGATCGTCTAATATTTTTCCCATTTCATTATATTCTTCCCCCATTGGGCAATTATTATCTTCATTAGGATATAAATGACTGTATTCATTATTGTAAATTCATTTATTAAATCATAATTTTTATAAACCTTTTCTGGGTTTACTTCATCTGTATATTCTGTTATCCTAATAACAAATAATATTTCAGAGTCAGTAGAAACCTCTTCGTCAATGGGAAGAAGATTCATATGACATGATTTTATTAGGGCCGCTTCTTTTGTGTAAAGATTTGTGATATTTGGGCAATCTCTCAAAAAGTGTCCTGGTTGACTACAGGCAAAACATTTTAATGTTTGTTTGTAAGTTTTGTTATCCCTAAATTTTCTAACATGTTTATTGGGATTTAAAGTGGGTTTTCTGGCATTAGAAGCCCTTAAAAAGAGTTTTTCTTTACCTTCTGATAAGCCTTATGATTTTCTATATTCTTTAATATTTATTGTTTTACAGTGTATTCCATGGATACCTTATCTAATATATCTGTTTTTCTGCTTCTGCTACTGTATATTTTCTGCTGCTTTTCTGTTACTTTCTGTACTTCTTTTCTTGCGCTCTCATACACTTTATAAATTTTACAAAGAAAAATATTTTTTTACAAACAAATGGCAAATATACAACCTTTTAAGGGAAAAGACTACAACTCAGCTCTTGCAGCTGTAGAATCTTTAACAAAGTCCCCTCCAGTGGGATATATAAAACCTACTCATGATACAGATTTTGTTCACTCAATGTTAATAGGACAAAATAACACAATAATAGCTTTACTAGAAGAAGTTTCTAGAAAACTATCTAATATTATAGATTTAAACAAAAACGGAAATATCCGATGATATAAATTATTTAGTTAATAAAGTTTCTAGACTATCTTTAGGAACAAATACACAAACTAGAACAGTATGTAAAAATACTCACAAATTTGTTAAAGTAATAGCAAAGACAGATATAGCTGAATCCAGTAATAGGAATCAGACTAAACAGGAGAACAATACCTCCAACAAAGACAAAACTGTTAGTTAAAATATGAATTTAAGGCCAGATGACAGTTCACAAACACAATTACAAGATATTTCTATGGATAATACACCAAATAGGAATCAAACATCAGAGAGGTTTCCAGGAACTTCTCGCTGAATAAGAGAACACCAAACTAGGAGACAAGATCTCATACAACATCCAAGAATCTTAGATAGATTTCTAAATAGAAGAAGAACTACTAATGTCAGAAGATTAGAAGACTTACTAGATATACATCAAAATACAGAAATAGGATCCAACTCAAGAATAGATTCTTTGAATCCTAGACAACTATACAATATAGGCTGGTTAAGTTCCGAAAGAACTAGTCTTTACAGATACAGGAGGATAGAAGATTTTCACCTTCCTGATAACACATACGAGATAATACCTTTAATATCTCAACAAACAGCTACACAACTCCTAAACCAACATGGGAGATATGTCCATACGGGATTAATTACTATAGGAGTTAGATCCCTAGCTAGACATATGATTGGTGCAAGAGCTTTGATAGTTCTCCATGATACCAGATTTCAAAACAATGATTCTCAAAGTATTATTGGAATCTCAGAGGTTGACTTAAATCAGCCCATATAAATAAATTGAGTAACAAAGATTTAACTGATACTAGAGTTTCAGTATTAGAAACTAGCATAAATCGTCTAGAAGAAAAGGTAATTCTTTTAGAAAAACTAATAAAAGGGAAAACTAAAATAGATCTCCCAGAATCCAGTTACTTAGCTGAACAAAATAACATGATGGGAACACTGGAATGTATTCCATTAGTTTGCAACAAACAACAACTAATAACTTTAAAAGTATTAGTTAAACTAACTTTTCCAAAAATAAATAACAAACCATCGACAGAAAAAACGATACAAGCTTTATTAGATACAGAATGCTCAGAAACAGTTATATGTAAAACTATAACTCCACATCAAAACATAGTTAAAAGTAAACACATCCAAAAAACCAGAACAATGTCTGGTGAAATTATGATAAATAATGAAGAAGTTAACAATGTTATTCTTCAGTTTAGTACAAATTGTGATTTTTTTGGTCATAAAATTTTCATTAAAACAATGAGGGTAGAAAATTTGGTTCCCTCAAAACAAAACATGATAATCGACTTAGACTTTATTCTAGGATAAAATAGATCAGTTACAATAAAAAAAGATTATGTCATGATAAGTGATAAAACACAGATGACACTAATAGTTAGTGGTGATTTATTAAAACAAGAAATTATTACTAATAATTGTAATTGTAAAAATTCAACATTTCCAGATACATGTGATTGTACTACGGAATTTCTATACATATTAGACGAAACAAAAGAAGACTATTCTTCTTTATATAATATACTAGATAATACAGTGGAGGCTTTTTCCCCAATAAAAATTTCAAAATCAATAAAATTTGAAAATATTCAGCAAATTCTTGACAGGTTGAATAAAACAAACATAATAGGAGAAGATCCTACAAGATTTTGGGATAGCAATCCCGTAACCTGTAAATTAGAAATTATTAATCCATACTTAATCATTAAAACAAAAGACATTCAATTTAATAATTGGGAACAAGAAGAGTGTCAAAATCATATACAAAACTTATTAAAACTAAAGGTAATATCACCTAGTGTCAGCCCACACAGAAGTCAGGCTTTTATAGTCAACAAATCTTCTGAACAAAAAAGAGGTAAATCAAGAATAATTTACAATTATAAAAGACTAAACGACAACACAGTAGAGGATGAATATTCAATTCCGTCTAAAGATGTTTTAATAAACCGAATTCAAGATGTCAAATGGTTTTCTAAATTCGATTTAAAAAGTGGATTCATCAAGTTAAAATGGATCCAGAATCAATAAAATGGATAGCCTTCTCATGTTCTGAAGGTTTATTTGAATGGAACATCATGTCATTCGGTCTTAAAAACTCTTCTGTTATTTTCCAACGAAAAATGGATAACATTTTCAAAAATGACAAAACTTTTACATGTGTCTACATTGATGATATACTAGTATTTTCCAAAACAAAAGATGACCACTTTCACCATCTAAAACAAGTTTTATACAAATTGGAACATTATGGATTAATAGTTTCAAAATCAAAAATGGAAATTAGCAAAAATTTCATTGAATTTCTTGGAACAGAAATAGGTAATGGAACTATAAAACTCCAACCTTATATTTCTAAGAAAATACAAGATTTTCCAGATAAAATGGAAGAAATTAAAACTCTTAGATCCTTTTTAGGACTTTTAAACTACGCAAGAAGTTTTATTCCTAATCTAGGAAAATACACATCTCCTTTATATAATAAAACTTCATTGAAAGGAGAAAGAAAATTCAACTCTAAAGATATAAAATTAGTACAGAAAATAAAACAAATGGTAACAAATCTACCAATTTTACAATTACCATTAGATTTAGATTACTTAATAATCGAATGTGATGGATGTGAACTTGGATGGTGAGCCATCCTTAAGTGTAAGAAAAATAAACACATACCCAAGGCAGAGGAACAAATTTGCAGATATGCCTCTGGTAAATATACTACAAAACCAAAAAATTTACAAAATTAATACAGACTATGAAGTAAATGCTATTATACATGCAATGGATGCATTCAAATTATTTTTGATAAATAAAAAAGAAATAACAATCAGAACAGATTGTGAAGCCATAGTTCCTTATGATAAAAACCAAATTAATAATGATAAAAAGCCACATAAAAGATGGTTACTTTTTAAAGATTACATAAATTTTTCAGGAAAAGCTATTTATTTTGAACATATAAAAGGTTCTGATAATACTTGTGCTGACATACTTTCCAGGTACATCAAGT
Organism: Psophocarpus tetragonolobus; assembly: GCA_037954015.1. Taxonomy (NCBI): domain Eukaryota; kingdom Viridiplantae; phylum Streptophyta; class Magnoliopsida; order Fabales; family Fabaceae; genus Psophocarpus; species Psophocarpus tetragonolobus. The sequence continues at coordinate 37,690,491 of CM075695.1, forward strand.
AAAGACCTGATCTTCCACAAAGACCTGTTAGGTCATTGAGACAAAGTCCACATGATGCAAAATACAAAGAAGGGAGTCAGTGGCCCCAAACAAGTAAAGTCCCATTTTCAGGCAGACCAATTTACAAAATATGGCAAACAAGAGTTGCCAATCCTCACAAATATTTTTCAGTACCCTGGAAGAGACAACACAAATGTCAAATTAAATGTTTTAATTGACAACATTTGGAATATTCCAAAATACACAACACAAAATGAACTCCAAGTCACTAAGGTGAAACAAAGCATTATAAGTACATTATACAATTTTTGTTGTCATGACAATAAATGAGTAGCATTGACTTCTCCGGCCTCTTCTTCTGGGAAAGGTTTCACACATTTTGCCTTGATAACAGGCAAAAACAAGGGTGTTTATACATCCTTCAGAAACCTCAATGAGGCCAAACAGGACCAGTTTTGGTGTACATACAAAGGTTTCTATTCATTGGAAGAAGCCGAAATGGCAGTTCGATTGGAAACAATTGATGAAGATAAAATAAAAACTACCTTACAATTAGAGCCTCGTGCTCAAACACAAACATATGCTACTGCTGCTTGTAGTATCACACAACAAATAAATCCCAACATCCTTCTGGATAAATTCGGGATAATACAGGACTTTCTGTTTAAAGTCCATTCTGAAACAATAAAATACGATGGTTTATTCGTAAAAGTACACACATATTTCAATAACAGAAATCCTTGTTTTGAATCTTTTGATTATTGTAAAACTGTGAACAAAGACTGCACGTGCCAGTTAAAATTCATAATAAGAAAGGCTCAGATAAATTTGAGTTCTTTCAAAGCACATTTATACAGGGATATTTTGATAACTCTCATGCTACTACTGGAAGCAGGATGTCTCCATTCTTTGGTGATACCTCCCACAGACAGGTTTTCTGCCTTGTCCCTAACACTAAACTCCGTCATAAATGATATTCAGGCGGAACACATGCAGCAGGTGACTCTACAAATCACTACTTCTCCTAGAAGTATTCACACTCATGATAGTTCACCTACTCATGTGATAAAGGTATTTATTGAGGTAAATCTTGAGATACATACTCTGACCCTGTTAGAACATGATTCACTCAAAGGATTATCCCTAAATAAAGACAAAGCCTACCAGTATAATCTCTGGAAAGCATACACTGAAGGATCCAACTGGAACTTCTCCAAACAAGACTCCGAGAGTTTTATACTATTGAAGGAAACGTCAAACACAAAATTATATTGGAAAAAGACAATGGGTAATAAATTTCACCATTTCCAAGAGAGGCTAACCTTTCTCTCGTCAAGCATTTTGAGAAGGAAAGGTTATATAAAGAAATATATGAAGAAACTGGCTGTTATGGTCAGAACACTCCCGGACTGTCCTCCTTTCCATCTGACTGCGATGACACTGAAGATTAGAGTCTCCTAGAACAAATGGAGGAAGAAATACAAGACTTGACTACACTAGCTCGAGTGAGAAGAGCAAGCTAAAATTTTACCTGTGACAAAGTAATTTTACTTCTTTATCGAAGTAATAGACTGAAGGGTAAAATTTACCTTGAAGACAGGTTGCCAGTCATAGAGAAACCTACACAGCAGGTCACCAATCAACAGGTTACCTTTTCAGCCGGTTTCCGGTTACAAATTTTGTATATAAAAATACCATAAGTCTCTTATACTGAGCAGGTACAAAAACACTAATCTCTCTTGCCTCCAAATACTCTCCTCCTTCTCTCTAGACTTCTCCTCTCTCTTTCTTCTTGTAAATCTTTATTCTGTGCAATAAAATCAGAGGTTTCTACAACCCCATCCCCTCTCTTTCCCCCCTCTTTGTAAGTTTTTCTTTTAATCTTTTATGCGTTTATCTTTTTAAAACATGGAGTAGTTCACTCTTAAGGTATCTTCGGATGCCTAAAACAATAAATATTTAAAGATGCGATTATCATTTAAAGGCTTATCATATGTTAATTAAATTTACTTTTCATCAAGTTTATAAGCAGATGTCTAACTGACTCTGCTAGATTCAGTAGTTTATAAACTTGGTTTAATCAATATTATACGAGGATGTCTAACCAGCTCTGCCAGATTCAGTATCGTATAGTATAATGTGGTTGTCACACTCACACCTTCCTAAGGCATCTAGTGGATGGGTGGTTACCAAAGTTATACAGCATATATGTAGTGAAATTCTGTACTTAAATTTTATGTTTTAAAATTAATATTTATTTTAAAAATAAAATAGGTATAATTAATAAAAATATTAAAATTAAATTTTAAAAATCAATTTTTCTAATAAATTAACTGTTTAAAGAATTGAAATTACACAATAAATTTTATATAATGTATATTACTACAAATAAAATACACACATTTTTTAAAGCTAAAAAGTACTACATGTAATTGAATTTGTGATTTTAAAAATTTTTAAAAGTAGGTTATAATTTTTTATTTAAAATATCATAATCAATATAAAATATGATTAAAATTATTATTTTATGAATCGGTAAAAGAAACATAATTTTCTAATCAAACGATGATTTAAAAAACTTAAATTATATTAATAATTAACATATAATATATTTTAATGCAAATAAAAAAATAAATAATATTATATTAAAAATATTTTATTCTATTTTCTCTAATTCTTATCGTAAGATATTTAGACATAATTTACCCATATCAATAAAAAGATTGATGTTGTTAATTTTATTAAGTTTTAATAAAATATTACTAAATTAAGTTTTAATAAAATACTACTAAATATTTAAAAAGAATAATTAGAAGGGATAAAATTAAATATTACATAAAATTTGTGAAAACCCTATTTTATGATTGTGAGTTTTGATGAAAACTAATAAAAATTGTTACGATACAATGGATGAAGGTGGGTAAAGGGTACACTATGCAACCAAATTGGGCCGACATGGAACGGACCATCAAAGCATTGAATGCTTGACATTGGCATGAGAATTTTTTCATGCATCTCATAACTTCTTTTTGCACCTACGGGAAAAGTCTCAAATATTCTTAGATAAAAAATTAAGTTTAATTTTAAGTAAAAAAATTATAAAATTTTTTATAAGTCTAAACAAAGGTGTTTGGACTTGTAAAATATTTTGCAAAAAACCTGATTTCATAATGTATCGAGGGAAGATAAACACAAACCTAGACTAGGAAGAATAAAGCAAACACAAAGGAAATAAACACAAATGCACGAAGAAAAAGAGAAAGTCACCAATTTAATGGAAAAAAAAAACAAAGTCATAAAAAAAAAAAACATGAGAAGTGTGAAATGAGAAAGAAGTGAAACAAAAAAAGATGCAAACAAAAGAAGGAAAAAAAAACATGATAATTAAATTTTTACTGTTTTTATTAAATTTTTTTTGTTATTTTAAAAATTTATGAAAGTGTAAAGAAAACTTATTCAACCACAAAGAGAAATTATCCATTGGCATGTGTGCCATCCAAGATGAACCAAGACACAAGGCCCAAACTGCAGGGGTCATTTGTTTTGCTTCATTTATATATTATCACTGTATATGAAATTGCCCCTTTCCTAGCCTTTTCCAAAACAACCACGGTTTCTTAGCATCCCTCCAGCTGGAACAAATTTTAACTCATTCCTAACTAGCAAAATATATTTTGCTTATGCTCTTTAATGAAATTTTATTTATTAAAAAAGTAAGAAAATAATATCATCATTTTGAAATCCCTCTCGATAGCAATTACAGCCTATATAAAATTAGCAACGATCAGGATTTCGATCCAGCTTCTAGGTTCTAGAATTAATATGTTGACATTTTCAAACGAGAAAGAGCAAGATAAAATTCACTCCAGATTATTTTTATAAACCATTTTTTATTAACATAATGTTAATTCTATTTAATTCAAATCAATTCCTAACTTGAATTGCACTCCACTTATATATTATATTTTAATATATCTCTTATTTATGTGAGGCTTGTGTTCTTTTTCTCAATATATTCTCTCACATCTAATATCAATATCAATGTCCGTTGATGAATTACAAAAGACTTTGGCACTATATTAAAATGAGAAGTTTTGGTTGTAATAGAATTAATTCAATTATTTTAAATCTATTTTTTAATACTTACTCAAATTTAAATTACTTATGTATATTATTATTATTATTAAAACAAATGAGTTTTTGCAGTTTTTAAAAACATTCTCTTAAATTGTATATTTTTAATACACAAATTGCATAGAGTTTAATTAATATACATGGTGAATTGAAAAAGAGTTTTATACTAATATCCCATCACAAATCTTCATTTATATTTTAAAGTATTAATGGTTAAAGTTAATAAATTTATTATGAATAAATGGTTGTAATTAAACCAATTATCATCTTTAATTAATAATAAATTTATTAATTTTATCTATTAATATTTTAAAATTCATAAATAAAGAGTTGTGTTTTACCATTTTTATACATAACAATTAACTCAAATAAAATTATTAGAATTAATTAAGCAAAGGCTTTGACATCCTGTATGACATTGATAACAGGCCCTAGGAATATATCTTATCAATAAAGTAATCACTTTAATGAATCAGCAAAACATGAGAATATTCTTACATTGCCAGAATCTTATCATTTTGACAGACTACTGTCTATAGATCTTACCTATATATAGTACGATATATACTCACTACATTTGTTCATCCATTACAAATTTACAATAGTATTACATATATGATATATCTCCATTGATCTCCCATTATTCTGAACTGTGTGGAGAATTAACATTATTAAATAAATCCTCAATAGTTATGCACATAGTCTCTAAGGTTTTATATCTTAATTTATTTCTATTTAATAATTTCGCTTTTGTTTGATATCATCAGTGGAGAATTAACATCAATGGAAATAAATAATTTAAAACCAATGATAATTTAGCTATGAATTTGTGAGTTTCTATTAATTTGTAATTTTTTTTTACTGTAGGATGTCTGAAAAGTTCAATTTTTTTCCAAGTTGTTGCAGAGGTTCCATAGAAAAGAGAATGAGAGAAAGAATGTGTGAATCCGGCCATATACATAATGCAGGGTGCCACACACCTTTTTTATCTTTTTCTCTGGATATTTATCTAATGACTTTGAGCCCAATTTATGTCATCATGATTCATGAGATTCTACAACCCACATGTATCATATTTTGTTATGTTATTTATTGATATAATTAGGGATAAGATATATGTTGTCAAGAGACATTTTGTAACCATAATATTTGACTTACAAAAAAAATAGTCATTTTGCATAACACAGAAACTGACTTTAAGTATTGAGAATCTCACTTTACAATTTTCAATTTTGATTTCAAGTTGTTTAAGAGGTTCAACACGAGAGATAAAAAGGAAAGGATGTGTCATGTGTGGACATAAGTGGGTTTCACACACATTTTCTATATTTTCTCTACTAAGTTACTTGGTACTTTAGGGAGAAAATTTTCTTATATTTGAAGGAGGATATATAAATAAAGTGAAAATAATTTTAAAAGTGGTGAAACCTAGTTATATTATTTTTTATATATTTTCATTTATCTCTTTATTTTTTTTCTTTATTTCTCTTCAACTAAATGTCTTTAATTTTCACTTTATTTTACATATTTTTATTTTTATGTATTATTTTTTTCTCCTATAATCTAGCTTATATATTTGGTAGAAAAAATTGAAGAAAAAGAGTATATATTATAAATATTTGATAGGAGGGAAAGAAGAAGAAATAATTAAAAAAAGAAGTAAAATTCCATGTACTATTTCTTTATGCTTATCTCTATTCTCTCACTTCATCATTTCTCCAATTTTTTTACACAAAAAATCATAACATTTTGATTATTTCTTTTCTTTTTTTAATCTTTTATCTAATTATCCTTCTATTTTATATACTATAATTCTTTCTTTAAAACCAATTAAATGAAGCATTGCGATTAACAATCTATTTCGTCATAATTAAAATTGAATCTTTTAGACTCTTAGTTATGTATTGCTAAATCGCTAAAGTTCTAATTTTAAGCTTAATCGCTTGAAAAGGCTAGAAGGAAGTTGTATAAGTATTGGGAAATTAAAGTAAATGAGTAGAACCAAGTGAAGACATCTACTTGTTTATTTATCATCTATTTGGTAGGAGAATTTATTTTAGAATAAAATAAATACTGTAGGTATTAACTAGTATATCTGATCAGTTAAAGGATCTAACCTAAGGATGGACAAATTACTATAAACTCTTTCACACATATTTAATTCCTAGAAATGAAAAACTTACACTTAATTATGAGTATTCAATATTAACAAACATAACATATGGATTAAAATTTTCAAAATGTTATATAATTTTTTAAAGGAGTTATGTAATTTTTTAAAGTGATATATTTCTATATATTATATCCATTTTACATAAATCCTTTCTTTTCTGGTTATGTTTGATAAAACTAATTAAAAAAAATGAAAAAGTTAGATAGAAGTTAGAAAGGTAGCTAATACCTAAAAATTTATAAATCAACTTAATTATTGAATTATAAATGTTTAGTAAAAATATCAATCAAGTAGATAAAAATGTAAAATTATAAAAATAGAAAAATTAATAAATTCTTTTTTACATAAAAAAATTAAAAAATCTAATAAAAATTGAAATATAACAAAGAAATAATACAAAATTTAAAAGATAAAATACAGCCTTTTAAAAAATGCAACTTGTAGTAACATTTAATAAAAAACTAAAAATTATTAAAAAAAACTTGTTCACCAAACAGTGAAATAAAATTTTCAACTAATAAAAAAGTTCAAAAGCGAGTGCAAATGTGTTTTCAAAAGCAACCTTATCACTATACAGTAAAGATTTTTGTACACGTATAATAAAGATTTCTTATTATTCATATTTATGGTTTCACAATATACAATTCTTTCTCTTTTAATAGGGTAGAATGGCAAGTGTCACTTCTTCTAGTTTATTAATTAAAAAGATAATTTCCATAATAAAAAATAGAATTAATATATTGTGAGAATGCGAGCAAAAACACTCTTAAACATATCTTTTGAAGACACATTATTTTTTATAAGCACAAAATAAAAATATAATTAATAATAATAAAGTGTTAGAATGAGTCCTTTATATTACGTATATTAATATTATTTTTAATTTCTAATATACTCTCAACTATTATTTTTCTCTTTTATGATAAGTAAGTAGGTTTTTTTTTTCAATAAACCAAACAAATAAAAACTATGTAGACATAAGGACATAGTAAAAAAAACAATTAATATTATCTCAAATTTTAAAATGAAACAAACTTTCAATAAAATAGAAAACGAACTAATTTTGAATGTGTGATTTTACTAAAATAATAAGTATAATTAGGGAGTGTTAAAATGGATTTGACCAGATAGGTAAAGTTAAATTAAGAATTAAGATATTGATGATTTGAAAAAAATCTAACTAATTTGACTCGACCTATAGTTAGGTTAAGTTGGATAGGTAAAATATAGGCCTAAAAACTATTTGGCCTAGTTGATTAAATATTTTTTCCATGTAATAGAAAATAAATGGGATATTAAAATAAGTTTATGTGATCCGGATGAAGAAGGGTAGATGAGGCAAGCAAATAGCAAATATGGGCCTATTTGGACTACGTAATGTAAATTTGAAATAACTAATAAAGACGATCGCAATAGGTTTACAGCAGAATTAAGTTGCTCTATTTTACATCATAAAATGTTTATTTCATTGAAAATATCTGATATTGGATCTACCAAGGAAGACAGGGCTGTGCGTGAAGGATTTCAACTTCAGAGTTCTTGCGGACACAATGATCGATGTTTACACGGAAGGTCATGCTCTCTCTCTGTGTTTCTTTGCTTCAAAACGATCATACCAAGCTATCATGTGATATTATAATTAATCAATATTCTGGGATATCAGCAAGAATTTTTCAGTCATATTGTGTGTTTTCACGGACATTGCTTTGGGCTTGGAAACAACAGTATACACTTCATTGTTTGGTTCCATCTCCTTTTCTACTACATGTATTTCAAGTGTTGAATTTAATTAATATATATATTTGCTTTAGATACAAAAATAAAATTGATTTGCAAACAATTGATTGCTTAGTAAGTACATAGAGATGGAAGTAGTACCGAACAAAAAAGGGTGATACTTGATATTGACATTTCAAGACGTGCATGTTCCTTATCCTTTTCACAATATTCATATTGATTTGTACAGTAATTAACAATGATATTGTGAAAGCAAATAAACTAAAGGCTATTCATTGAATGAAAGGTACTGGCACATACATGAATGTTGCTGGAAAATGTATAAATATATGAGTTTCAGTCATTTTTGCTTCTATGCATTAGATTTTCCATCTTTGATGAATAATTTGCTCAGCCTGTCTGAATACGACTTCACTAAATTCAAAAACAGATAACTTTCACCGTATATTGAATTGTTTCTGTGTTTATTATGTAGGGGAACTGCAAAATCAATGGTGTATTTTTTGGTTTTGCTTCTACTTTATATGTTTGGACGGAATTGCAAAATCTGGGATGTAAGGGGAGGATTTACAAAATTTAGGGCTTATTCGTTTGTTTGAGTTCTGTGATATTTGTATGAGCGACATTGAAATTCATCCATGTTGATTGTGTAATAAGTAAACATTGTTATGTACATGGTAGTGTATTTTGAATAAAAAATTTACTTACTTAAAAAAAAGTAATATTTTTCAACCTACAAAACTTGGCTTCAATTTTGTAACTTATTAATTGATGTTTTTAATAAAAAAAAAAAAACCCTACAACTCTTCTCGTGAAACCAAAATTCTTGAATGGTCTTCCTAGAAAAATAAGGACATGCATATAGTATTATTTAAAAGTTTACAACACACATTTGATGGAATAATTTCAGGGATATTCACATGTCACCGTTAAAATTAGTTTTATTTGACTAATTTTCTTGTTCTTTATTTTTAAATCATGAAATTTGATTTTGATTTTTTTAAATTGTGAAACTTATTTCTGTTTTATTAATGTATTAATGTTAATAGGTTAAATAACAAACATTGACTAATCCTAATTTTGTAATTTAAAAATTAAAAATATAATATTATGATTTAAAAATATGAAACAAAAAATAGAAGGACCTAGTATGTGATTAAACTTTAATGGTAATAACAAGAATACTGCTATAAATTTTTTAAATGATTATTTTAAATATCAATTAAGAAAACATGGAAATAAATTACTTAAATAGAATACACGTCGACCTATAATATGAAAAATATTTTTGTATTAGAAAGTATTCCGTAAGAAAAAATAACTTTTTTTTATAACAGGTAAGAATAAAGACCTTAATCTAATTAATAAGTTTTATCCTAAATAGTTACCAACTTAATTTGGCGATGAGAATGAATTTAAATTTATGAAAAGAAATAAAAAATATATTTACTTATATTTCCAAATATGAGTACTGATAAAAAAATTATTAATTTCCAAATATGAATTAATGAAGTGGAACCTCTATACTCTATTTTAATTTTCCTATCAATTTGAAATCTATGGGCAATATTAGTTTATTATTTGTTAATTTTTATTATTATTTACCTTAGTAGAAAATAAATGAAATTATATTTCATTTTCTATTATATATGAAATATATTTCAGTTAACGATATGATAATTGCATTTCATTGTTTCATTTTTCCGATAATTAATTTTCAATCATTATCTAAGTTTTGTTAATTGAAGCAGATATAAATATCATTCTCTAAAATCTTCCTTTTAGAGGTAAAATATCAGTAATTTTCATTTTTTTAATGTTTTTTATTTGTTATGAAAATAACTTTTCAATTTTATAATTAATTTATATTTTATTTGAATTAATGTTATATAATCATATCATTATAAGTGTGCATGTAGTTAATTAAGCTGTAACTTATATTAAATCATTTAAATTTAAACAATGGAATAGTTGTGTTTTAAACAATAGAATAGTTGGTGATGTAAAATCGTACCAAAACAAAGCCATAGAAGTCAAGCCAATGCTGAAATTCCCTTGAACAAATTAAAATGTGTCTTAGTTCGTTTTGAATTTTTTTTCACATATAAATCTGTTAAACGAAATTAGTTCATCATATAAAGCATTTCTACACAAGATGGAAAAAAGGACTAATGTAAACCATCAAGCGGTAACGAAGTACGTATATACTATTAGTCTTTACTAGTTATAGATATAGGAACCATCTCATGTACCGTATAATTTCATGTATTCTGTGGAGCAGCTAATCTAGATTTTTTCCAGCACAGAAGTATCAAAATGACTGACAATATGCAACACACACGCAGAGAATATATAGATCATATAAAAAAGTTAAAAATTAATCATGCCCAATCTGATATGATAGCCACTGAGATTTCTTTTCTTTACTCAATAATGGAATGGAGATTGAAATCTAGATAGCAAGGAAACAGGACAAGAGAGAAAAGGGAAACAATATAATGCTACCCCAAGTATCCCTGAAGTAAAAGCATTCAATGATTCGTGGTAGTATACAGAGTTCCATCATGGTACAGACATACCTACTGAGCTTTACAGAGGCTGTTTTGCAGTACAAATGACAGAAGGGTAGTGAAAGGACCTCAATTTCATGATTACTGAAAATTAGACCTTAAAATGGCACAAGATCAGGGTTTATAGTACATTACCAGATGGGAATGTAGGCCATTGGCATTATTATAACTCAAAACATGGTTCAGCTGCAATATTGAAGTATCTTCCGCAAGGGCCTGAATTGGAATAGAGAACAAAAGTAATTTCACAAGGGCTTAATTTACTCGATTATTATACCCCATTTATCTTTTAACAAATTAGAGTAGCTCTTGGCTTCAACTCTTTAGCTTCGAGCTGGTAGTATAGCAATGTGAAGAGCAAAATCCTTGAAAATAACCTGGTAGTATTAGTCGTTTATTGCTGCTGCAGCATCATCAAGATTCCCATATCAAAGGGGTCTATTGATTTGAGAGCAATCAGGAACCACCACAAACAAAACCCTTTGAAGCTTGTGAATCTTGATGGTGCTCCATCTGCAATCAGCGACTGTTTTCTTCAACTTTGTGATTATCATCATGAGTAGTCCCCATGCAAAATAGAGGGTAAAGAGAAGGAAAAGGCAAAAACAAATTAAAAGAAGGTGGAAGTAGAAAGGAAAAGAAAAAAGGGTATAAAACAACCCTAACCCTAGTCCTATACCTCTAAATCCAATCCAACAAAACCTAACCACATAGGCAAAGGAAACAAGAAATTACTAATATATATATAAGAGGTTTAATTAATATCATCCATCAGTGTATATACTTAGGCTACCAAATAAAAAAAGATACTATTAGCTGAAAGGATAATAGAAAAGCAAAAAGAAAAAAAGTATGAGGAAAGTCTAAATGAGAAGTAGGAGGGAGAGGGTGAAGCTAAGATTAAGAAGAGAAGTGAGATAGTGAAAAAGGTTGCATGGGGTATATATAGGGAGAGTGATCAAGAAAGGAGTAAAGGTAGTGTGTGTGTGGGGGCACTTATAAGTAATAAATAAGGGAAGAGATTGGTTGGTGCTTAAGATCTGTCATATAGACAGGGAGAGAGAGAATAGTTATCCATCATAATCCTAGGTACCAAATGAACCGAAAACTTAAAACCTCTTTAATTGGGTCTTCCTTCCATAGAAGGAAACAAAATAACTGACATTTGGAAAACGAAACATATCCTTTAGAGGAATGGAGATTGGTGGCTGTATTGCGTCCTCAATAAGCCTTTTCAAAGTTGACAGACACTGCCTCCATCCACAGTCCATACCTTTACCTTATATGTCAAGAGGTTGCCACTTACTATTACTTCTTAGGGTTTCCACTTTCATCTTCAACTTCTTTGCTTTCATATCCCCACTTACCTTGTTCACTCCTTCCAACCTCACTTTGTTCTCTCCCTCATATCCAACCTTACGGCTCACCCTTTAATAATTTTGTCCACTTTAGATTCTTGTTTTTTTCGAATTCTATATTTAATTAGGTTACCCCCCTTGTCTATGTGCCAACTCTTTAATGCTATCCATGTCCATACTTTTGTGTGTTTAATTAAATTAAAGTGGACTAATGGGGTCTCGCCTATTTTCTATTTTCTACTTGCATTGTAATTATTTGTTATGGGCCAAGTTTTGAGTGAAATAACAAGCGAGTCTCTAGAAGTTTGGGTCACTTGCAATCGGGTTTTTAAAAGATTTTTTCAGGTATTTGAGTTCTTGATGTTTAAAAATACATACATTCAAGTTCTTCTGTCCATAACACTATTTAGTCCATACCCAAGCAGTTGTTAAGGACTTACGTAACAAGTCTCTATCGCATTACATGACAATCCACATCATTCACACTAAACATGTAACAAAGAAAAACATTTGTGACGATTTTTAGCCGCTAAAAAATGTTTTTTCCCTTTTCAAAAATACTTATTCTTCCTCCTTTTTGCACCCTTATTGAAACTGACATCGCCCATGTCACATCCTTCATCGACCGCGACCCTTCCCTCCATACAGTCCTTTACTGCCTCGAACTCGTCGGTAACTCCCACCCTTACCGCCACAACCTCCCCTCCACCACCCACAACTTGGAACCCAACAAATAATGTTGCAATGTCGCCACAATTTTTCCTTTCTAGTGAACCAGTTTTTTCGCCCAAAATTATACTAACATCTACAAATTAAAGAAGCAACAACTTTAACATGGGGAGAAATGTCTAATAAAAGAATCATCAAGGGAGATAGAATTATACAAAAGATAATAAGGCACCCTCACCCTCAGAAAAAACAAAGTTATTCAAAACTGCTCCTTCAAACAAACTAAATTGCCTATCCCTTTGCTTCTTCTCCATTTAGGAAGATTTTTCTAATTTCCTTCTCTCTCAACAAACAAAGGAATACAAAATAAACCCTATCCCACAAAAAGCCCACACACAAACTCATCTGTCAAATTTTCATGTTTTGTAGAGAGAGAGACCTTGGAAGAAGGAAAAGGAGCTAGAATTGGTTGAGCAGGAGAAACTAAAGAAGAAGAAGCAACGAGAGACCGTAAAGAGAGGACAATGAAGAGTCGCGATGTGCTGAAGAAGCTCTAATAGCTTTTGCAGTGAGTGAAGATGAAGAAGAACGCTCAATGTAGTCATTCAGTGGCAGAAAGGGTTAGGGTTTCGAGTCGCATCGTTATCAAACGTAAAATAAGAAGGCTTTGAAAGCCTTTGTCGTTGTTTTTGTTGATACACAATCGAATCAAGTAATCAGCCAACCCCAATTTTGCGGATCGAACAAAACATTGAAAAAGAAGCATCGAGACGATTCACACTAGAAATGAAACGTGCCACCGTCGACCGTTTGGGTGCTTGGAGAATGCTACGTCAATCCGGATTCAAATCCGCTAGCGAACCACCGTCGAATGTGTGTGACAACGTTTATTATCTAATTAAATTTATTTTTTAATGCAATAAAAGTTTGGATGAGTGTTACTGTGTGGAAATTGTTTGTGTCTAGTTTTTTAAGGTTTGGGTAGAGGTTTTGAAACTGGGGATAATTTTTTTAGTGTGTAAATGCAAGATTATTTTTTGTTCTCGGTTGTTGGTGGTGGAAGATGGGAAAAGAGTACAATTACTATTCATTTTTATAGAGATTATTTTTAATTTTAATTTTATTATTTTTAGTGATTAAAAATTACTATAAATATTTTTACACTTTATATGTTTTGAGACCTGTTAGTATGACACTTGAAAATTGATTGGATTAATCCCTAACAACTTTATAAACGAAAAGACTCATATGCATTCGTTTTTAAATATCAAAGATCAAATGTATAAAACATTCTTTCAAATACCCAATTATAAGCTTCCCAAACATTCATAAATTTGTTTGGTATTTCACTAGCAAAGTTTGTGCAACAAAATTTGCTTCCATATGTAGTTGTTGTCAGCTTTAGACACTATGCACCATTTGTATTCATTCTTGCTACAGGATACCAGAATAATGAGAATTTACAAGTGAGGCAGTGGAAAGTATTCTCTCTTTTATTTTCATTTTTGATTCTTTTATTACAAAAATATACATCTTTATCTATTAACTATCAGCATATGTCGGGAGTATTTTAGAGAGGGAGAAAAAATTCATTTTATTTATGTTGCAAAAGTGCGTGGTTATATCCGATTTCTGAAAAATATTTTTCTATTTCTAAAATGTTCAATATATATTTTACATTTTTTACGCAAAAATGTTCAATTTTTAGAAAGTATTTAAAATTTCTAATAATGTATGAATATCGGATCTTTGAGACAATTATAGATCCCGGAAGGCATAATCAATAAAAATAGATTTAAATGCTATTTCTTTTTTATTTTTCCTTAGTTTAATCTTAGCTAATATATCATGAAAAGTAAAAAGGGGTAAAGTAATTTTATGTTCATTGTTTTTAAAAACATTCAAGAAAAATAAGAAAAACATAATTATTATATTGTATGTTTAATTCTAAATGTTGTTTACGAGAGTATGAGACTAAGCAAAATAAAATGAATTTCACAAAAGAGGGAGGAAATTGGGGTTAACTTCTCTCAAACACAAAGAAAATGTAATAATCTAATTTAAGATATTGATTCATGAAATAAATTAAAATGTGGACAAAACTGCCAACGTACCACCCTATATTAATTAGAATGGCTATTACCTTAATGCTAAATGTTAATTTTGCTTTATCATATTTTCATTTTTATAATTAAGTTTTTAAAGCTTTATTATAATCTTTTATATTTTTCAAAGTTTTATTTTAGTGCATTTTTTTCATATTTGTTAGTTTTTAATAATTTTAAAACAATATAATTAAATTAAAATAATAGCAAAAATAATTAAATTAAGTTTTTAGTGCTTTATTATATTTGTCAAACTACATCCATCATAACCACATACCACTATTACTTGCGACACAATTTATTTTTAACATAAAACTTTTTGTAGTCGATAATCAAAAATAATTTTCTCAATGACATAAAACATGCATCGAGGGTGAACCCTTGTACAAATCAAAGTAGGGAGGGTGAGAACTTGTAAATATTTTTTTGTAAAATACTAAAATGAAACTTTTAAAAATGTAAAAAATAATAATTAAATTTTTAAAACTTAATGTGCGAAAAGAACCCCTAAAACATAATTGACTCAAAATTAACATCTAGCTTAATTTATCTAAAACAAAATATTCTTAATAATTAATAATTTTTCAACAAGAACCTTTTAAGAATTTTTTAACCTTTTATTTTCTTAAACTGTCATTGGTAGTATTTTTAATTTTAAATTAAACTTTATATTTAAAAATATTTATTGTTATAAATTTTATTATATTATAATATACTTAAAGTATTTATTTATAATAAAATTTAATTATATAAAATACATACATAATTTGTACAAAATACATACTAAAATACTACAGTTGTGAAAAATACACTCTTACTATAGTTAGAATGTAAAAATTATTTAACACTTTCAATTTAAGCCTGGTATTTAAGTTTAATTAATTAGGTAGTGACTGTCTTTGTGCCTTGACTATACAAAACGACATGTAGAATTATGTGGTGACACGATTATTTGTATTGTGTTTAGTTGTTTTTCAATAAACACTTACACCATTATGCATATTTTTATTTCATAAAACATCTATATTTGTTACGGAAAGCAATCGTGTCTAGCTAATAGAATTATCATACGTAAAAATTTTGTCTATTTAACATAGTTATGATGGAAATAAAAGGAAACCTTAAATCAATAGATACAAGATTATAATATGTATAGAGAATTAAATATAAAAAGATAGAGGAAAGAGAATTTGTGTACCTCAAATATATTGAATTGAAGTTCTTTATCTTCAAGAACAAAAACCCTAGGAATGATTATTGTAGATATATGAGTTCAATAAGAACTCTTGAGGATTTTACTACCTACTTTCTAGGGGATTATTTTAGAGAATGTGTATTGTTGTTGTAGTAATTTGCTTAATAGGATGACAAATTTATAATCCCCCAGGGTAGGTAGAGACCCCTCAAATGAGCTTTTTATGATTGACTCAACCCATCACAGAGTCAATCTTACTATAATCCCATTCAAATAATCATAAAAATATGATAAGATATGATTATCATCATATCTTAAATTGCCAGATAATGATAAAATATAATTGATTAATACCAATCCACTATTATTTCCAACATTCTCCCACTTGGATGGTATTAATCAATAATACAAAGACAAATCATTAAGCTAGAATGACAATTATAGACAAATCTTATGTTAGACAATGAGAAATTTGAGCTACAAAATAATATCCGATAGGGATATATATCATGCACATTAACAAATATTTCTCATAAAGTATATAGAATAATGTAGTTCAATAAAATGATACTACATGGTCTCAAGCATCCAAAAATGCTAAGAGATATGTTACTAAAATGATATTACTTCACACATATCTCATAACAGAGTTTTAGACTCCCACTGATCTAAGACATCAAAACTTAACCAAACCATATGAGTTATAAAACTCCAAAGTTAAGTATTTGACCAGTGAATAAAAAAGTGTTTAATTAATATAATTTTTTTTTACTTGAGTCCGAAAAATTATATAGGTGAGAAAACATAATTTACATGCATCTAATTATTCATCATAGCCTAATAACATATGTAATTACATATATGCTACATAAATGTTCTATAATATTTGAGATTTAACTAATCCGAGTTTCAAAAATGAGTGACTATGTAAGAATCCAAAGATAAGTAGGAAATCCATAAATTCCCTACTAAAACCTCATAGACACCTAGTTTATATAAAATGACACTCAGATTATTGTGGCCACAAAATGTTAATTGAGCAAACACTTAGATAATTGGTCCAAACAAAAAAAATTCATAAGTACTTCAATAGTGCAAAATTGTACTCAATAGAAGTACTATCATAATAAGCACTATTTTACAAAGTAGAAAATCATACCCGATAGGAGTATTGCATCTACAATATACTTATAGAATTTTGACAAAACAAAATGTGAAATTTTGGGTAAAGAAATGCACAATACTTAATTGCATACCAAAAGAATTAATGTGCAATGCCCAACAAAATGCTCTTAACATCCATTAAAGATGTCTATTAAGATACAATGAATTATGTATCTCAATTAAAATAGGACAAAAATAAATAGTCAAGTCCTATAAAGTATGTCATATCATAATTAAATGTGCACACGATTATATGATAATAAAAAATATATAAGTTTCGAGAGATAATACAAGATTATATATACTCCCACTAATCCTTAATATACCAAAAATATTAGGATTATCATTAGGGTACACTAGTATTAAAAGTTCTAGTGATAGTGAGATGGTGACTTTATAAGATAATAATAAAAGTGAATTAAAATTCACTATTATTTTACTTAAGGAATTAGAAAGTAGTAGGATAAAAAATGATTAATGAGAGAAGTGGTTAAAATAACAAGAATATGAAACCTACAAATTCATCCATAAGAATAAATAATTCTCACAAATAGTTTCATAATTAACCACATATTAATCAATCTTTACAAAAATATTGACCCCTATGAGGATCTTGAAAAAATAATTACATGAGTGAGAAAATGGATCACTTGATAATTTTACGTAGAATATGAGATCATAAGCAAGTTCTCAAGTAATCATAAACAAAAATAAAGTGCTACAATAAACACTATTTACACACACTTGAGAATAAAATATGATTACACGCAGCGGAAGAATGAGACTTATTCTTGCATATATTAAGGATATAATAATAAATAGTCTCTAACTCTCATCACAATTTATAATGGACATAGGTTTATTTATATATCCCAAAATAAAGCCTCTAGCTTTTACAAGAATACCATTAACAATATTATAAAATATGGTATGGAGAAATTAATCTCTTAAAATTTGGGATTCCTATATTGTCCTTACAAGAATTGCATACTAATATTGCAAATCAATAGAGAGTTTGTTATACAAGAAAATATTTTACAAGAGACCAATATAAAATCCTTAATATAGATCCCAACAATGTGATCACAAATAATGTGATAAGAAAAAAATAATTTTATCAAGAAAATTTGTTTTTTTTCACATGTATGATTAATTGGACATTTAAGGTAAAAATCTTATATCACGACAATTTATTTTGTAAGATATTAATTAAAATTCTAATATACAAAATCCTTTCACTTGATAAAGAAAAAATAAGTTGACATAACAAAAAAATACCCACAGGACTAAATAAAATTCAACTATTTCTTTATCAAAATATATATATATATATATATATATATAGAAAATTTGCACCACAAAAAATGCAACATTTTTTTTGTTTTGAAGAAAAAAATGTCCAATTAAAGGTTATAAGTCATTATGGAATAAAAAGAAAATAAGAGTGTAAATTTTGGTTCCATATAAATATAACTAAACATGATCAAATGAGGGAAATAAACTGAACATTACAAAAATAGGGAAACATTATGTAATTCTAAAAGTTCAGTTAAAAGAGAATCCTTAAGGAAATTACAATGCACTATAACTTATGTCAATAAAATCCTAATACCGATAAGGTATAAAAAAAATCATTAACATAAGTCAAGAAAAGTACATTGTATAACACCAAATTACATTAATAACAATACACCGATAGAGTATAGTTATCATTAATGCAATAAAAAAATAATTATATCACAAAATTCACATAAATGCATCCAAAATAGTGAAATTATAATTATGTAAATGAAAAAAAGAAATTATGTATATTGTCCAATAAATTTGCATAATTTTAATCATATATATTATATGACCAACATACAAAATTCACATTATTATACTCATGATAGACAAGTAATAATAATGCAAATTAATAAAGAAAATTATGCTCATAAGAGAAGGACAATTAAGATTGTGCATACTTAATAAAATAACCTAAAATCAATTTATAAATGATAATTCAATATTAAAGAGATTACAGTATAATTGGAGAATACAAATACTGTAAAGAATTATCACAATGAAAATAGGTCAAAAATTCAAGATTATAATAGTAAAAAAATTTTAATTTAATCTTGAATAATCAAATTTTTTTTATACTAAAAAGTACCAATAATATAAAAATATTAAATAAATATGGTATTTTTGAAAAAATAAGAATATAAAAAATTAGCAACCACATTCAATGCTTCTGAGAATAAATTTAACACACGAATCATCATACATGATCGTATCAAAACGACAAAGTTCTCCCTTGACCAAATCACAAAAATATGGGTATAAAAATGAGTCCATGCAACCCCATTAACATTTTCCAAAGTAAAGTTAACACAAATATATTATGTTGCCAACACAAATGACTCATATTGGTCAAACATAAAAAAAAGGAAAACCATTAAGTAATTTTAAAAACAATTTACCGCATAATTATTTAAAAGAAAACTAAGTTTTAAAGGGGTAGCACTTAAAAAGAAGTTTCAATATATAATTTACCCATGTAAGAGTAAGGGAATGAAAATGGAAGGTAATAAGTTAACAAAACAATGAGAATTGGGTAAACAAGAAAATGGAAAGGATGAAAATGGTTTAACGAAAAGATAGATGACGCCACTTCCAAGGATGGAAGATAAGTCATATGACGTCACAAGGGTGGT
Source organism: Psophocarpus tetragonolobus (assembly GCA_037954015.1). Classification (NCBI taxonomy): domain Eukaryota; kingdom Viridiplantae; phylum Streptophyta; class Magnoliopsida; order Fabales; family Fabaceae; genus Psophocarpus; species Psophocarpus tetragonolobus. The sequence goes on from CM075695.1 coordinate 37,710,292, forward strand.
GATTTACCCTTGATTTGTGAGAAAAATTTATCTCTCACAAAAGGTAAAACCCAAATATAATTTCACTAATTCAATGGTTTTCCTTTGAGTACAATTCAACCCCTATTTATAGAACTAGGTGACTGTTCAAAATCATAACTCTCAAAAGAAAAATTAAATACTCCATTATCACATATGATTAATTGCATGTTACATTAATTCCTAAATTAATGAAACGTTACAAAAAATGAAAAGTCATTGTCTTCGGCATTCACATCATTCCCTCATTCTTCGAAAAGATTCGTCCTCGAATCTATGACTTTTTTTCCTATCAATTTTATTCACTTATAATTTAAAATAAACAAAATCAACCTCCAGGATCAAATATAACTTGTAAAAATTCATGCATCAAAGAACTTTTCCTTTTTGGTTTCCAAACCCAAACATTGGAATCAAGAGGAATTCTTCTTTTAAACATTTTCTTCAGGAGTTTTAACCTCAACAATGTACTGAATGTACAGTGACTTTGGAAAAGGGATATCCACATTTTTCTTCCTCAAATATGGAAATTTGTGGGTTGTATTGTCATTGTCTTGTGCATTCAAAATACCACTAAAAGAAGAAAAATCATTAGCAGTTTTTATTTTAACGTTCTTTTTTCTCTCTTTCTCTTTCCTTTTCTCTCTCTTCCTCTTCATTCTTTTCTATTTCTATTTTTCTCTTTTCTTCTCTTTCTTTTTCTATTTTCTCCTTCAACTTATGTTGATTATCACAAACTTCACTTGGTGTCAGAAATTTCAAATTAAGTTTGCGTTCTTCATGCACCAAAGAAACTGAAAGTCTTTCAGAATTTATCCTTTTACCCTGCAACCAAGGTCTCCCTAAAAGAAAATGACATGAGTCCATGGGAGCAATATCGCATGTCACTTCCTCCACATATTTTCCAATAGTGAATCTAAACTTAGTTTACCTAGGATGAAGACTCGTTGGTAAGTTAAGTTTATTCACCAATCTTTCGCTCACCACGTTGCTATAACTTTCTTCATCAACTGCAAATAAACACAAATGACCTTCGATTAAACACCTTGTATAAAAAATATCCACCCTAGTTCCAAACCTAGAGCCGAAGCTCTGATACCAACTGATATAAATCCAAAGGGGTTGGATTCGTTTTGCGAATCTATCTAGATTGGAAGGTAATAAGTTAACAAAACAATGAGAATTGGGTAAACAAGAAAAATGGAAAGGATGAAAATGGTTTAACGAAAAGATATATGACGCAACTTCTAAGGATGGAAGATAAATCATATGACGCCACAAGGGTGGTGATTTACCCTTGATAAGTCTAGGAGAACGCCACAAGGAAAAATTCCTTGATAAGTTCTAAAGAGAAATTCATCTCTCACAAAAGGGTAAAACACAAATATAATTTCACTAATTCAATGGTTCTCTTTTGAGTACAATTCAACCCCTATTTATAGAACTAGGTGACTGTTCAAAATCATAACTCTCAAAAGAAAAATTAAATACTCCATTATCACGCAGTTATCACATATGATTAATTGCATGTTACATTAATTCCTAAATTAATGAAACGTTACAAAAAATGAAAAGTCATTGTCTTCGGCATTCACATCAAATTCAAATCTAATTTTCTAGTAGAAAACAACCATAATTCTCTAATAGAAAACAACCATAATATGTATCTAATTTAGCTCTGATACCAATTGATGGAAATAAAAGGAAACCTTAAATCAATAGATACAAGATTATAGTATGTATAGAGAATTAAATATAAAAAGATAGAGGAAAGAGAAATTGTGTACCTCAAATATATTGAATTGAAGTTCTTTATCTTCAAGAACAAAAACCCTAGGAATGATTATTGTAGATATATGAGTTCAATAAGAACTCTTGAGGATTTTACTACCTACTTTCTAGGGAACTATTTTAGATGATGTGTATTGTTGTTGTAGTAATTTGCTTAATGGGATGATAAATTTATAATCCCCCAGAGTAGGTAGAGACCCCTCAAATAGACTTTTTATGATTGACTCAACTCATCACAGAGTCAATCTTACTATAATCCCATTCAAATAATAAAGATATTATAAGATATGATTATCATCATATCTTAAATTGCCAGATAATGATAAAATATAATTGATTAATACCAATCTACTATTATTTCCAATACAATAAACTTATTTTCTTTTTCCTCCCCCTCCAGTCATTAAAATTAAAATTCTTCCGTTCTCTTCCACTAAAATCCCCTCAAAAGAAAAAACACAGTCTTAAAAAAACAAAGTATGGACAAATTGTTATTTACACATGTTAAAAATTAAATACCATATTATTAATATTATTAAAAGCAAAACATGAATAATATTAGAAGCATGACATGACCACAAGATGTGGATTTGTCCATAACGTTTATAAATCTGCTAGCTATAGCAGAAACTTAAAACAGTACCAGCCATTGCAAATAAGAATGTAATAGCCATAAAATTTATTAAGGAAACCATCCTGAATTAGCATAAATTCCCACAGCCACACCCAACAAAGTCTGATCTCCAATTCAATCACCTGAGGAAGAAGAGAGAGATGATGTGACATTGATTTGGCTGCAGTTGTGGAAAGATAATAAATATCAGCGTTGAACACGGAGTGGTGGATCCTATTTGCCCACGCTCCTCCTCATCTTCTTCGGACAAATTCTTCCTTCCTAATAACAATAATTTTTTCTCTTCTCCATTTTGTTTAAACAGAGAAAATATGGAATATAAATAACATTTGTTTTCTCTTTAATTAAATAAAAAATATGTTATATATTTTTTCTTTCTTTTTTGTCATTAATCAAGTACTGTGTAAAGTTTTATTTCTAATCTCAGTTCTAAGCCCCACTTCAATTCCCAGATTTCAGTAAAAAATATGTTTTTTTTTTTTTTTTGCTTTTGGGCTTGAATGATAGCCTATATTTTTCTAATCTGGTGAGCTTCATATTTACAACTCTACCAGTCCCTTGCAAATTCTTCGACTTTCGGGTCTGAATCACCTCTGGTCCATCCTTCTAGGCTCTAGCTCGTTACCTTTCTTCACCAAGTAAAGCGCTATTCTTCTATTTAATTTATTTCTTTTGAGAAATCTTCACATGAAGACAAAAGTTAGCGTGTATATATACACACACGAGTACAAGATTTTAATTCTTCAAGATTCACTATTGTTGTGTGTTATTAGATTTTTTACATCCAAGATACGTATACGGTATATGTGGGGACACCAAAATATTAGTATAATTTTATAAATATTAAAAAATATAATTGTAAAATAAAAATTTTGATCCTTAGTTAATTCATCATCATTGATCAGTGGTGTTTTTACTTCTTATTTTTTCAATTAAAATTTATTTTATTTTGAAATTAAAAATTATTTATAATTTTAGAAAAATGAATACATGACAGTATATGTAATTATGCAAAGAAAAAGGAGAAATATAAACAACTATTATATCATTTTATTTCTCAGTGAATCTCTTATTCTTTTTTAACGTTAACATAAGAAAAGAAACTTGAATTTCTTTTTATTTTCTATTTCGTATCTTTCTAATTCTTGTAAATTGTATAAGTTTTTAAATAATGATATACATATATATACTTCACTAATGTTATCTTTCTATTTTCTTGCTTATTACATCATAAATTTTATTATATTTTTTTTCTCTCACATGTGTATAATAAAGTGTACCCGTATAATTTTTTAAAGTTTTTTATGCCCTCGTTAGAGTTCTTCCCCCTAATAGCAAGAATCTTAGAACATTAAAGTGACCCCAATGAACTTGCACGACATTAATTGTATGATTTTCACCAGACTGCAATATCCGCGCCAAGTTAAGTTTGAAGGCACACCATGCACAGTATATGAACATTCTTAAAAAAGCATAGGGGTAGCTAATGGACCTCATAGGCATCCCATCACCTCTCCTATCTACCTACTGGTTTATCCTCTATCTAAAGCAAACATCTCCCTTAACTATGCATTATTTTATCTTAAAATATTATTAATATTTTAGTTTTAGAGATTCAAATCTTTATTTTTTTATGTGATCTCCGTCTCTGAATGAACTTTATAATTTTCTATTAAGTATTACTCTAGAAAAGACAAAATAATTTTATTTAAAACCAACATAATGTTATTCAATTACCAAGAGACAGTTACACAGATATAAAAAATAAGTTTGAAATATCTTAAAATAATATATTAAAAATACTCTACCAAAATAATATTACAGAACATACTATTTTTTTACATGTAGTATTAAAGGTATTTTTTTTATCTACTAACGATAATAATGTTAGAATACTAATTTTTTTAAGAGTTTAATTCGTGTATACTGTTAGTGTAAAACTTTTACACTAATAATCAATCACAACATTTAATTTATATAATTTTATTGATTTTACCAATTAATATTTTAAAAGTCATATAAATGAAAATATATGATTAAATATCTGTGCAATATCTTTTACATTACCCATACATACTAATTAAATTCTTTTTTTAATAGTAAAAATCAAACTTAATATAACTTTCTCATGATTAATATAATCCATGATTATTTCCATTATACAAGGATGAACTATTTCTACAATTATTCTCACCATCACTACAATTATTTCCAACAAAATATATATATATATATATATATATATATATATATATATATATATATATATATATAAAACCTTGTATCATGTCTCAAGACTTATTAAATTTGTATTGTTATATATTTTTGTATACATTATGATCTAACATACTAGTTTTATAGGACTTTACTATTTGTCATTATCCTATTTCGATCGAGATGCGTCAAACTTATTATATCTTAATGAGATATTTTGTAAGGGTGTTTATAGATCAAATTAGATTCAATTTATGGTAAGATAAAATTTGATCTAATCAAATTTGATACCATTCAATCTGATTAAGAACAAATTGAATCTATAAATTACAATTTTTTTAAAAATCTATTTTGTTTTCTATGAAACATAGAAAATAAAATAGTAAACATAAAGTTTTCTAACTAAAATATTAAAACGTAGATTATTTCTTTAAAATAACATAAAAGTAAAATTATATATAAAAGTAGTTTATAAATGATAAAATATAAATCCTATAAAGCTAAAAACAAAAAAAATAAATTAATAACTCATAATTTTTATCATCGTAATATTTAATGCATTCATTTTTCAACTTATCTTTATATTGTAAATAATATATTAAGTGAATTAAATGTTAGTAAATAAAAATTATTGGGTTTTAATTTAAGATTGAAGTTGTTAAATTAAAAATAAAATATAAGTGACTTAGTGTGAGGTCGTAACATTGTGGTGTGGGTTTTAAACTTTTGATTTTGAGTGTATCACAGAATGAGTGGATTGGTCGACTAGGAGATGTAGATTAGATGGGGTCATGATTTTTCATTGAATTGTATTGTCAATTTTCTATTTTATTTTTTTAAAAAAAGACAAACTTTATTCAGCAAGAGCAATATACCCCATTGTCACAAGGAATGACATAAGAGTATTTGTGCATTACAAAAATACCATATTAAGAAACTCAAATATTACAAAACCTCCCAAAGCAAAGACAAAGTTCAATGCCATAAAAACAAATTTCATTACCTAAATAAAAAAAAGCAATATCTTGGCTAAGCACATCATTGATAAAAGGAAACTGATGAATTTTTATTGAGTTCACGAACCAACAACCATAATCTTTGTAAAACATCCTGCTAGACATTTTCAACATTAAAAGGTACTCCTCGAAACACCAGATTATTTCTAACCAACCAAATCCCCCATAATGACTAACCAAATAATGCAGAGGCTATCCTCAAAATCTTTCCTATTGGCTTTCATAATACCTAGGTGTTGCCAAAAATGAGAATGACAATCTAGGGGCATAACACATACGTAGTCTAACCATCTATAACATTTTATCAACACATGATAACTATACTCACATGTGAAAAAAGATGTGACACATATTCCATATGATTACAGCTGATCAAACATGAATATTAGTTGAAGGGTTGATACTCTTCAGTTTAAGCTTAGTTGAGATCCAATTATGAGTAACTTTCCAAGAAAATGCTAAAAACTTTGATGACACCTTCAACTTCCATAACCTATTAAAGAAATGTGAATCAAAACCTTATGCCCAACCCCCCCACAAACTAAACCATAGACTTCTCTTATAGAGTATTGAATATTGTTACTTGTATTACCTACTTATCTCTAATCATCTTTACAAAATTATAGAAAGTGTTCTTATAATTAATTTGTTCTATGTTTAATATTATGTTAGTTTGTTTTTCGTATTATATTTACTTAGAGAAAAATGATTCTACACTATTGGTGTAAAAGATATTAAATTAATATTTAATCACATCCCCTTTATTTATAATAAATTTATTGATTTTATTAATTAATACTTTAAAAATCATATAAATTAAGAATTATGATTAAACATCGATATAAAACTTTTTTATATTTTTAGTACATACTAATTAAATTGATTTACTTATATGTAAAACATATTAATTTATTATCTTATAAATAAGTAAAGTACAAATCACAAATACAAATATAAGTAGCCAATAGGTAATAAGATAAAAATAAAAGTTGTTAGCCAAGTGGGTAAAATACAGGTAGATTCTTTAGAGGCGGAAATGAAATGAAAAATATAATAGCTACCCATAACTTACCAATTGTAACTCCTACTCCATCATTTTCATTAAAATTCTCTCTTTTTTTCACAAGGCATTAAAATTCTCTTAATCTCCTTTCCCTGTTAAATAAATATAATATTTGATCAAAATTTCTCTTCTCCCTTCTCTTTCTCTTGAAAATATCTTCCCTCTTTCTTCTCCTCCTTAAATCAAACATCCCATTATAAGAAGAATTAGCTGGAAATAATTTTCTTTTTTTCATAATGGCTCTTAAAAAACGAGCTTATTTTTATTAAAGAAAAGATGAAAAAAAAAACCTTAAAAGTAAGCTTCCTTGCATACCTTTTGAATAACTTTTTCAGAGGCTTAATGACAAACCTAGTGTTTGAATAATTGGTAGTGCAATATTATTAATTTATTACACACGTAAATTACCTTTATTTGTAAGGCATGATATGTCTTGATAGTGCAATGTTTTTGCTACCTTTAGAAAGAAACTTTTCGCTAGATTTTGTTTTGTATATATTTATCTATTATTTATTTATATATTTGTAAATTATTATTGAAGTTAATTTTTATTAACGAAATCATTTTTAAAAATTTTAAAATTATTGTTTTAAATACTTATATTTTAATATCTTTATTATTACCAAAAAAATTTATATAATAATAATATTTTTATTTCTTTAACGTATTTTATTATCGGACAAGCTAACTAAATAAACTAAAAATTAAAAAAAAAAATTTGAAAAGAAATTTAAAATAAAAAAGAACAAACAAATTTTGCTTTTTCAAATTTTTTATTTCCGACTTTAATTTATAAGAATTTTTATGAAAAAAGAATGGTCACTCTTTATATAAGATGTACTGCAAGTACGCAAATCAATTGATATTGACCATGGCGGGTGTTGAAAGAAAAGGAAGAATTGCATATTTGAATCTGGTTACTGAAAATAATATAAAAAATTAATAAATTAACAACTATTAACATTTATGGTTAAAAAGTTATTTTTTTAAAAGAAATACACGAGTATACAAATGAGAGGGTCTAATTAAAACTGTAAAAGTGGATTCTAACTAAGGATCAACCCAATTCACCACCAGTCAGAGCCTGAATAAAGAAAAAAAAAAATTATGTTGGTTTCAAATTTACAACCTAGCCCAGAGAGTTATAATCCGCATCATCCATCTAATAAAATTATACTTTTAGACTTTTTCCTTATTTTATATAATGTTTTATGGTTGATTATTTAACTTTGGCTTGTAAGTGTCCAATAAATTTTCATGCTAAGAAAATCTACCATTAAAAATATTTGAATTATCTTTTTCTAATATTTTTAATTGAAATTTTAACCTTATCATTGTTAAAAAAATTAGTATTTATGAATATATAATGTTATTATATTATTTTGGACTGTTTTAGTGTTTGTGCTTACTAAATCAATAATTTTACTTTTTATGTATTTTTATTAAAAAATATTTATTTAATATTAGGTGAGTTGATAGGTTACTTAACCCATCAACATGTGGTGTGTCAATTTGGATTAAAAAAACCAAGAAAAATGCTAGGTGAGTCAGGATAGTTCAAATAAATTTGTTTAGGTGGATCAAGCTAAATAGTCGAGGGTGAACTACTCTAAGTCTAGTAGAAGTGTTTTTAAGTTGCGTCTGATGAGAACGACTTACTTATGATTGTGTATGATGAAAGTGCTTTATAAGCACCATGTCTGTTGTAGTGCATCTGTAAGCACAAAAGTGTGTTATATAGAACGTCTAGTGTCGGTGTCTGTGAGTATTGGTTGAAAGTGTTTATATCCTATGTATACCTCCTTCATCTAAAGCAAATAATATAACTATGAGATATTTTCCCTTTTTCTCGAAAATTTAATATAATTTTTCTTTTTTTTAACCCTTATTATCTCTTTTATTTTAGTGTAATTTCTTGAGATTTAGTTGGGTTGTTTACCGATAATACAATTAAATTCATAGCAAAGGAAATTTACCAAAAATTCAACGTGAGAAATTAACACCATACATTTTGTCAAAATACCTTGGAACAGATGATTGATAGAAAATGGCCATTGACACGAAATTGTGGCCATGCTATAGCAACCAACTGACAGAACGGTAGTCCCATAACACCTAATAAAAGGGCACCCGTGATCTTTGCTTCTGTTGACAGCATTATCACACGCCACATGAGCCACAATTTCTACCAAAAATTATCTCTACTGTTATGTATCTGTCCCGAACACATAACAGCCAATTACACCTCAAGAACGGGGCATAACCAAGCTGTGCAAACAAAATACATCAACTCACACTATTCGACAGAGCACATGTCTCCACCATACACCAACAACAGTTTAAGTCAGCAACACCCGACACAAGATATTTGTACCATACCACTATAGAACCATTCACTGTCCATACACTCGGATCGATCGATTGTTTTTAACCATCCTTTTGGATTTATATATAACAAATTTGTTATGTTATATCAAATTATAACACACTTTTTATATTCTAACCAGTCACCACTATCACCAACATTATTATCATTATCACCAACATCATTATCATTATAAAGATAAAACCATCAAGTCTTTCTCTACCTCATTACACTCTCCCAGGACTCGGCAATAGGATCAGTAATAAGTGATTGTAATCACCCTGACCGTAAATGAGACTTGATCATGATGAGTATGCATATTAATCCTATTGTTCACATGGATTATGAATATTGTATATTTCAATTCCATTACTAAATGATAATTATATATTAGTAGTGAACTAAAGTATCATATAAAAAATATAATATTTCTTATATACAAGAATCCGTACAAAAAAACTTTAATTATACTCTCCTCCAAGAGTATGTTTAAGAAAAATATTCATCATCTTATCTATTCATTTTTTTTAAAATCTAATTGTTTAAAGAGTAATTAATTAGATTTAAAAAAAATAAATGGTAGAAATGAAGAGTAAATTTGTTATATTTATTCTTATAGTAAGTAAATCTCTTCACCTAATCAAAGAATAAGGATAGTACATTTACTTTTGATCTTACTATTTTTTTAATATTCAATTATATCAATTATTCCTTATAATTATTAAATTTTAAGAAGACGAAAAGTGATTATAAAAAATGTATAGATTTATTATACTTGATTTTGAAATAAATAGATTCTTCCTCTTTATATATACATACATATACACAAGACACTAGTTAAACCAATTCAACTATATATACTTCTTTATTAATAAATACTACAAGAAAAACTAATTTATATAAGGACAAAAATTGGTAAATAACACCTAAAATTCACAAGTAGCCTAATTTTATTGACCACAGACAAAAATTTGTAATATATTTCTGTTGATAATTAACCATTACAAATGAATTCTAGATATTTGTTGGTAATTATCTAAGGATATTTTCATTGTTACTTAATCATATGATATTAGTGTTATTTAATTTCATCAATCCAAAAACTACAATATAATAATCCATATGAATTATTAAAATTTCTAACATAAATTATATAAAAAGGAAATTCCAAAACTTGTCATCATGTCCTTCAACCATAATCAAGACTTTAACCTAAAGTTCATTATTTTCCAGAACTCCCTTCTTCTCATGTTATTTTTCAAAAATATTAGACGATAACAAATAATCCAGTATTGTTTTAAAAATAAAATTATATAAGCTGATACATAATGATTGCTGAAATATTTTAATTTTTTTAATACTTTTAACTAATCTCGATTAAAGTTTAATTACTATTTTTTGTCCGAATCAAAGATAAAAGATTGCTTAATTAATTAAACTAGACCAGATGAAATTTTATTACTATATATAACGAAATTACTTGTCACTTTTCTTATTTTGATTAACTAAAATTGACACACTATCATTATAGATTTCTCTTTCAATTTAGTGGTTGCTTTTTTCTTTTCCCGCTATTAAAGTGATCTAATTCTTGCTTTAAAAAAATGAATGTTTGATTTTTTTAGAGAAAGTATTTTTTAACTCAAGAGTAAGAAATTAGATGAAAATATGTTGAATTTTAAATATGCTAAAAATATTTATCCAATTTATTAACTCCGTGACTTAATAATAAACTTTAAAAAAAAAGAAATTTATTCACGAATTAACCTGTAAAGAGTAAGTAATTACATATAACTCGTAGGTCTATCTAAATTATTAAATTACTATAGTTATTCAGCTTGTGTCTACGTCTCCTTTGACTTCTCAATGTAACTTTGTCTATCTTTCCTATGTCTACACTACATTATTGCGTCTGTGTCTCTATATTTGTTCTTGACTTCTATTAAACACATATGTTTGTGAGTATTGCGTACATGTCCTGCAACTTAACTTTCTAATTAATAAGCATATAAATTTTCTGAAATAACAGGGAAATTTTATTAAATTTTCCAACAAAAATATATGAAACTAATGATTGAAATTTTAATTTTTAAATAATTTATTTTATATATATTTTGTCATCAGTAACTGTCGTGATTGTATATCTTTCTTTTAAAATTCATTTATCATTTTATATATAGTTTATTTAATTGAGAATTGTAAACTCTTTTGATACTGTATTCAATTTTTATTGATAAAAAAATCACATTCCTAAATTTTTTTCCGCAACTTTCTTGGCCAACATATTAATTAGTCTGGTTATTTTCTATCTGGATCTTTCTCCTTATTAATATATAAATAATGAAGGCAAAAACACACGCATACTCATACACCAGTATGTAAAATTTAAGTTAAGGGAATAGAATGTATGGCCAAAGATATGTTTTATTTATACTTTGGAGCAACAGCAACAGTCAACCCATACGTTAAGTAATGATTGTTGAGGTAATGTTATTTTTTTCAATTGAAAAATTTTAATTATTAGAGGAGGTCAATCTCTACTTTTTTTCATCTCTTCTCTTTATATGTAAAACAATTTTTTATTAAACCAACCTTAAATATCCTAAAGTAATTTTGCTTATAAATAGCGTAACGTAAGATATACATTAAATAAAAAAAAGTAATTAAAAAATTATTTCTACAAAACTGATTTGATTATACTTGGAAATGGTTATTTTTATTTTTGAAAATTTGATTTTTTAAGGATAAATTAAAGCTATTTTTGAAAATTTTGGTGTATTAATTTGACAAAATAATCAATATATAGTAATATAAATAAAGTAATATATCTATCCTATTATATAAAGGAGATACAATGTTTTAGTGCTTACAATTATTAATACCCAAATTAACTTTTATTTAAATTTCAATTAACATACTCACTCTCACTCCAACTAAACATCTTTTCAACGGCTGCCTCTACACACAAACTATTCATTACTTTATTTTCTTATTTCCTAAAATATCTTCCTCCTCTGAAATCAAGTAACAAAATAACATTTTTTGTTTTCTCCATTTACCTCCTCATATTCATTTTCACTTTCTTCTTCTGCCCTTCATGCTCAAGTACATTTTTAAGTTTAGTATATCCATTTTAAACTTCAAAATACTAGGAAAGTTAAAAAAAATTACTGTTCTTTTTGTTTTAATAGCAACAAAATTATGTTATTTGATATAAAATCTTTTGGAGGATACATGTAGGTATCTGATTAAACTCTTTGAGACTAGCATATAATTATAAGCTTGCCTAATAATTATGATTAAAAGGTTATTGTTAAACAAATTAAAGCATTTGTTGATAAAGTATGTTAGCAATCTTAAGATTATCAAATAGAGGAAGCATATCAATATTATAAAACATATGGTCTCATTAAAAGTTATATCAAGGTTATTACTTCTAGATATAATTATCTCATTTTGGAAATAAATATATAACTATAATTCGTCAATATTCGGCATATGATATTATTAAAAGGTTATTGTCAAAGGTAAATAGAGGAAGCTAATCATTTTGGCAATGAAATTAATAATTACCTTTCACAACTTGTAATGATTAATCAATTTATATTTAAAATTTTAAAATAAAAGGATCATGACATGAACAATTATATAATATGATAGATTTCTTTAAATATCTCTTTGCCATTAATAACCTTTGCAAAGTTGATAAATTTAATGATATAATTATATTCTTTTTCACCGCTCTGATAACCAAATAAAAACAGGAATAGACACCCATGGTAACGTCTTTATTTTTGTTAGTGTAAAATAATACTACATCAACTACTCTTAATATATTAAAAATAATGTAAAAAAATAAAGTGATAGTAAATATAATAAAGATAAATTAATCTGTGTGTAATTTGCTGAAGAAGAAATTATAGACCAATGGAAGTGATAAAAAAAAAACAATTTATTGCTATTGTTTTTGCCATAGAGATAACTCCGCAAGTGTATCATTAATCCGTAGGTACAACAAAAAGGGACAGAAACTGAGTTATCTGCATAATCTATGGGCGACGGGTTAATATCAACATATGTTCATTTGGACAGAAACTTTGCAATTGATAGATCAATTGTAGAATATCTATGCACATGTGCATATATATATATATATATATATATATATAAAAGTTCATAATTCTTAATCAATCATCACCAACAGGAGACCATATAAATTAGCTATAGTCGGATTCTTTGGATTGTGAATTGAATCAATCATGTCAATTTTGTTTTCAAGTGTGTCTCTCTATTCCTAGTAATTAATTAATTGCGTCTAAGGGACACGAATTTAACTGTACCTTGATAAGAATATCTCTTTGATAATTAGACGTAAGAAATGATAGGGTTAAAGTTTTCTGATACCTTTATCTAATTATATGATTATCATTTAGTAAATTTTTTAACTAATATTTTTTAAAATTGGCAAAATATTGAAGGAAATTTAAATCCATATTGAAAATGTAGATTCAACATTGTGAAGAAAGAATATTATGAGGCCAATAAAACAAAGGTCTAAAAGCATTATTTAATTATGGTTTGAATGACTGAAACATAAGGAAAAAATTATAAACATTTATTTTTTTCTTTTATTTCATTTGCTACTTTTCTTATTTTTCATCACATGATTTATTATATCCATTACTTTATTTTACACCCCTCAAAAAGTCACCCAAAAAAGGGAGTCTATGAATTATGACGTAGAGGATTTTGTGATGAAATATCTAAATGAGATTTTATTATATTTTTGTTGGCTTTTTTTGTCGTAGCTAAATATGTTTGCGAAGTGTTAACGGGGAAATGTTGTTAGATGCGTAAACAAAGAAATATGCAATAAGTGTGTCTGCCATGAATTCTGGAAGTTAATCCTACACGTATGTGGTTTATATACTTTTTTCTTTTATATTTGCTGGGCCTCTCGTGTCTTGTCCAACTTGCTTCCTTCGCTTTAGAAATATGAAAATCATTGCTGTAAGAAAGAAACAATGAAAACAAACTGAAGTGGTGACTTTCATCTCCGATCTACCCTGATTTGGCTCGGTTAAAACTCTTTTTTTATTTCAATTTAGCAAATTATAACCCACACATTAAACATGAATTAAGATTGTCTTTCCGCCTATCCAAACATCATTTTTTTTTCAATCTATCGTAAATTCCTAACATAATCTAATATCACTTAATTTAAAAAGATAATATTTTTTAATTTAATAATAATATAAAACAATTTTATATTGTTACCCAATCACAATTTTTCATTTAAAAGACTTTTTTTTTAAGCTAAGCATTTTTATTAAGAAAACATGTCAAAGCACAAGACGTACACTTTGCACATAAAACAACAATTATCCATACAAAGTTTAAAGACAAAGACAGTAAGACACTTAATTAATACAGAAAGTTGGATTCGAGACCTATTTAGGATAAGAGTGAGAAGTAAGGGAATTCACCCTACACCATTCCCACGAGCTTATTTGGATGCTTTGGATAAGTTCTTGAACATCATCTTCGTGAGCTCTGAATACTGCCACATTTCTAACTCTCCATAAGTGTCATTCCCTGCTAACCACACAAAATACCATGCTTTACTGAGCGCTTGTGACTCGTCCACTAACTCCACAAATTGGTAACAATGTTTCCTGATTTCACTTGAGAGGGTAACAATGCTTCGTGAGCTCTGAATACTGCCACATTTCTAACTCTCCATAAGTGTCATTCCCTGCTAACCACACAAAATACCATGCTTTACTGAGCGCTTGTGACTCGTCCACTAACTCCACAAATTGGTAACAATGTTTCCTGATTTCACTTGAGAGGGTTGTAGATATCCCTTACCATCTACAAAGTAGTTGTCAACCCCGCACATTCTGCGTACTGCTTCACCTTGTTGGATTATTCCTCTCCATAGCAAATTACACCTAGTAGGGAGTTGATTCACATCCAATTGCCATACCAAAACCTGAAATTTTGAAGCAACTCGAGATCCCCACAACTTCTTGAGAAAATACTAAGACCGGAGTAAATATCCTTTTGTTAGTACCCTATAAGCTGAAGAAATCATGTGATGACTAGAGTTGTCAAAAGTCCATATCCAACTATCACATCTCCCTCCCTCACCATTACTCCTTCTAAGCTTGCTAACAATCTTCCCCACAATTCCTCCTCCCAAGCAAATAACCTACGTCTCCATGACCACTTCCACCCTGACCATGTACCTCGCGTATCTTTGATAGATACTTATTGATTTTCAACTAGTTCATACAAATGATCAAATGTCATGCTTAATGTCTGATCCCCCAACCATTGGTCTTCCAAAACAGCACCTGGCCACCATCCCAATCCTATGTTTCACATTAGTTGACGACCATCAGTCCCCTCTCTCTTTACTCTCTTGCTTTATCGAATGAAGGTCACGCCACCTCCTAGAATAGTTTTGGCCAACTCTTTCACAACATCCTAAATTTGAACCACACGTAGCCTATAATAGTCTACCCCACATACTATGACTTTCAACCTTCAACCTCCACTTCCCCTTCCCTAACAACGCTAAGTTGAATGCTCTCAAGTCCTTCAACACCAACCCTCCCTTCTCTTTATCCTAACAAACATTCTCCCAAGACACCCAAGTAACTCTCCTTCTACCCCAAAACTACCTCACAAAAAATTTGAAAAAATGAACTCAAGTTGAGAGATAATACCTTTAGGCACCTTGAAGAAAGATAGAAAGTAGATTGGAAGAGCAAACAATACAAATTTTAAGAGCATCAACCTCCCCGTAGTGGAGATATGTTTACTGTCCTAACAAGCAAATCTTTTCTTAACCACACTAATAACTGGGGACCATGTAACAAGTTGTGATGGGTCGACTCCTATAGGCAATCCCAGATATTTTAACGGTAATGCCCCCACCTTACAATTCAGCAAGCCTGACATTCTAGTTAATTAGCCTTCTGAGAACCAACCTTCATTTAAAAGACATTGTATTATTTGATGATGATGTAAAATATTTTATATTATTAGTATATGGTTTTTTTTTGGAAAAACAATACAAATTATTTTAATTTCAATTCTCTATATATTTTTTAAAAAAACATTGTTTTATCTTTATAATTTATTTAGATTTTAAAGATATTATTTGTAAAATATATATTTGTTTCCTTTTAAAATTAGGATATTATGTTAGGTTGCGTTTCTAAATAAGAAGAATAACATAGCCTAAAGAGAGGGTCATCACCCTAAGTGAGAGAATGAGTTATGATGTTGAGGGAATGCAATGGTGGATCTTGACTTAAAAATTTTAGGGATGCAAAAATAAATTTAATTTAATATAAATTTTACATTTAAATATAATTTTTACTTTTTATATAAATAAGTATTTTATTTTCCTCTTATTTTTTTAAAATTTATAATTTTGGTTCTCTTATTTTTAAAATCTTCTATCTTGATTTTTTTAAATTATAAGCATAAAATATTTAGAAATTAAATTAATATGGTTTAAAATGGGCAACACACTAACATGACATAAATTTATTTGTTTATTTAATTTCATATTTCATAATCAATGTCAATATGTTAATAATCAGCATTTGATGGAGTAATCAAAATTGAGAAATCTACAAATTTGAAAATTATATAAATTTTGATAATAGGAGATAAAGCACGACAAAATTCTGAAAAATAAAAAATAAAAATTGCATTTAAGTGATCCTAATTTTTTTGTCCTAAGGTAGCTTAAATTTTAAGTTGTAAAGATAACACTAAAACCATATAAAGAACATAGAAAAGTCAAATATGATCTTTGATAGATCTACATCACAAGATATTTTAAATATAATTAATTAAAATATTTTATTATATTTTATTGACAATAATATAACAAACTTCAAAAAAAAAAAACTTAGACTTGGAGAGCCTCAAATGTTGTCCTTTGTTAAATTCTACAAAGAGAAAACATGAGTGTGGTACAAGTACAAACAAACTCCAAATATACTATAAAATTTTTAAAATACACCCTAACTTCCAATTTACTCTTTTTAAAGTTTAAGTGGGTATAAATTAGCAAATCCTTATAATTATAAGATTTGCAAACTTACATCCACTTATATTTTATATTTTAGAAAGAGTAAGTTATAAATTATGAGAAAAATATTTATATACTGTCAGTGTAAAAAGTTTTACACTGACAGTTAATGATAACCCTTTATATATAGTATATTTGTTGACTTTACCATTTAATACTTTAAAAATCCTGTAAACGAAAAATTGTGATTAATCGTCAGTGTAAAACTTTTTTATACTGATAATGTATATGTGTTAAACTTATAAATTATATCTATAAATTTATTTAAATACACTCAAGATGTAAATTACTAACTTATTTATTCTAAAAGACAAGTAGGTGTAAGTAAATTATCCTCTAAAATTAATTTTTTGATTAATTATATTTTATTATTTAATACCTCAATATATGTAATTATAAAAAAAATTGGGGGGAAAGGTGGCACAACTCCCCCTATCATAAAGAAGGTCCACCACTGAAGCATGATATGTAAATTTTTCAATAGTTTTAAAAAAAATTCAAAAATTTATCATGGATATAAACATGAGGTGCAAACCATGTAAAGAAAATGATGGAAGAGTTTCCAAGTTTTCCAAAACTTTATCATGAATATACGCATGAAATGCGGATCACATAAACAAAATAACTTCATTATTTTTTTTGTTTAGGTGTTTCTCTTTATTTTATAATGTATTTTTCTTATCAATATGAATAAAGAAGTTTATCAGTTATGTATTCTTATCCCAACAATTTTTGCTATTTTTTAAAACAACTATGTATTAAAAATATTATCTTTTAACTTAAAATTTTAATTAGTATATACTATCAGTGTAAAAGATTTTATACAGACATTTAATCACAACCTTTTATTTGTAGTAAGTTTGTTGATTTTACAAATTAATACTTTAAAAATTGTATAAATTGAATAAATACGATTGAACATTAGTATAAAACTCTTTTAAACTGTTAGTGTATACTAATTAATCTCATATTGTAATTGTTGTTTATATTTTTTAATTTTACAATATATATATATATATACACACACGTGCGTGTGTTATTATAAGATCTATTGTAATTTTTATTTATATTTTTTAATTTTACGATATATGCATGCGTGCATGTTGTGTGTTGTTGTTTATAATTTATAATTTTACTATGTGTGGGTGCGTGCTGTGACTGTGTGTGTACAGTACACACACCACAATATTCATTGGTGAGAAAACTCGAAAATCTCTCTCAAAAGCGTTGCTCATCCAAGAATTTCAAACCCATATAACTAGACCAAGAGTGAACTAAATTAATTTGAAATTTAATTAAAAATTGTTGAAAAAATTAAAGTCTCTCATTATCTAAAAACAAAATAAAAAAAGGAGTATGTAAGTGAGGGAATAACTTTCAGTCTATTATAAGCTAACTTTTGGATTGAAGTTGAGTCTAAAATTCATATTCAAAATGGTATAACAATTTATCTTTGCGGTCATCCACTATATTATTTAAGTATTAAGTTTAATATATAATAATGAGTGGGAAAGGGCGTACTGTATTGCGAGAAATCTCCTAAGTCTCAAAATTTAAACGTAAAAATTGATAGTTTTAGAAACATAATTTTTTTTACACTAACATTTTTATGTCAATTTTTAATTAAAAATAAGTTATATATGTGACTTTATATATTTTCTTTTTTTTTTAGGGTGACAAAGAATGTGTCAAAAGTTATTCAGTTTATAGAAAGGAATTTCCTGTGAAGTAATTTGAAAGAGAATAATAAAGTAACTTGAATTAAATGAGAACAAGTGTGCAAAGAAAAAACAAAAGAGGGCTTGAAATCAAAGATGTGGAGACTTTCAAACAAAGACCTGCTAGGTAAATGGAGGTGGATGGTCCTTCATGGGGGAAATTCTCTTTGGATCATGGTGTTGGAGGCTAGATATGGGAAAGATATTAGAAGAATTCTGGGTGTGAAGCAAAGGAAAGGGGGTTCCAGTGGTGGAATGATGTCAATCATGCTATTGAATTATACTGTACTAGACAAAAATTATAGTATGTCAATCATGCTATTGAATTAATAGAATGAATATGAATGTGTACCTGAATTGACATTCATATCCATGAGCACTATTGAACAGAACTCTAGAGGTTCTTCTGGCTACCTTCTGAGGGGTTATTGTAGAGAACAATTATGATGTGTAAATTTGCTTAATGGGATGGCAAATTTATAACCCCCCAGGGTAGTCAGGGACCTCTCTTAATTGGGCTTTTTTATCTGATTGACCTAACCCATCACAGAGTCAATCTCACTGTAATCCCAGTTAAATAACCATATTGATATTTTAAGATATTGTCGGTTAAAGATAAATAACCATATTGATATTATGATCATATCTAATATTGTCGGTTAATGATAATTAGATATTGCGTGATACTAATCCACAATTAATTTCAACATTCTCCCACTTGGATAGTGTCAATCAATAATCAACATACAAATCATTAAACTAAAACGACAATTGCCGATATATCATATATTAATTAACAATATGAAAAATATGAGCAACAAAATAAATATCCGATAGGGATATTAATCAATTGCATGTAACTAATATTTTTCATAGATGTATGGCATAATGCAGTCCCATAAATGACACTACAATGGTCCAAGCATAAATAAAATGCTAATAAGAAACATGAACAAAATGACGTCAACTAGAGCATGTCTCTTAAAGAAAATAGAGAATCAGACTCCCACTAACTTAATACATCAAAAGCCTTGACTAAACCCATGTGAGTTACATGAATAAGAAAAATTCCAACAGTTAAGGCCTTAGTCAGTGGATCTGCTAACATCTCCTCAGAATCAATGTTTTCAATCCGAGTGTGAAAACTTTGAATTTGCTCTCTAACAAATTGATACTTGATATCAAAATGCTTTGAACGAGTAGAGCTTTTGTTGTTTCGAGAGAAACTCACAGCAGCAGTATTGTCACAGTAAATCACAAGTGGCCTGGAAATGCTTTCAACTATGTGAAAGTCAGATATCAATTTCTTAAGCCACATGGCCTGGCGAGTGGCCTCAAAACAAGCAACATACTCTGCTTCCATGGTAGAGGTAGCTGTAAGAGACTGTTTAACGCTCTTCCAAGAAATAGCTCCTCCTGCCATCATAAAAATAAAGCCAGAAGTAGATCTACGATCATCAGGGCAACCCGCAAAATCAGAATCAGAATAGCCAGTGACTTGAAGTTGATCAGACTTCATAAAAGTCAACATATGATCCTTAGTTCCCTGTAAATATCGCATGACCCTTTTAACGGTTTTCCAATGACCCAAACCTGGGTCGCTCAAGTATCTGCCTAAGGCATTGACGATGAAAGCAATGTCAGGACGAGTACAGACTTGAGCATACATCAAACTGCCAACAGCGGAAGCATATGGAATTTTCTTCATAGCATCCACTTCTTCATCATTATGAGGACATTGTTTGTTAGATAATTTGTCACCACGTTGCACAGGTGCAGCACATGGGGAGCAAGCATTCATGTTGAACTTCTTGAGAATCTTCTCGATATATCCCTTTTGAGACAATCCAACTATGCCATGTGACCTATCACGAATAATTTGGATGCCTAGAACAACAGAAGCTTCACCAAGGTCTTTCATATCAAAATGTCTGCACAACATTGATTTTGTCTCAACCAATAGGTTCATACAACTACTAGCAAGGAGAATGTCATCGATATATAATATGAGAATGATGAAATCACTCCCACTAGTCTTCAAGTAAATGCACTGGTCTGCAACATTTTCCTTGAAATTGTAAGTAGTGACAACCTGGTCGAATTTTAAATACCATTGCCTAGATGCTTGTTTCAGTCCATAAATGGACCTTTTAAGTTTACACACCAAATGCTCATTGCCTGCTTCAACAAAACCATCAGGTTGAACCATGTAGACATCTTCAGCAAGATCGCCATTCAGAAAAGCTGTCTTTACATCCATCTGGTGTAGCTCTAGGTCAAAATGAGCAACTAAAGCCATGACAACTCGGAGTGCGTCCTTCGTTGAAACTGGTGAAAAGGTTTCTTTGTAGTCAACACCTTCCCGTTGACTATCAACCTTTAGCCACCAATCGAGCCTTATACCTATCAACCTTTCCATCTGGAGTACGTTTTGTCTTAAAGACCCATTTAGATCCAACAGGCTTACAACCTGCTGGTAAGTCCACAAGATCCCAAACATTATTATGAGACATGGAAGACAATTCATCATGCATAGCTTTTAGCCAGTCAGAAGCATGGGAACTAGAAAGTGCTTCCTGATATGTAATGGGATCGTCATCATCATGTGGATCATATTCGTGCTCCTGAAGGTAGACAACATAGTCATTTGGTATAGAAGGTCGGCGTATTCTCTGAGATCGTCTTAATGGAGCCACATCAACATCATCAAGTTGTTGATCATGTTGTTGATCATTGAGTTGTGGTTCATCAACATGCCTCTCAACAATTTGTTCATCTGTGTGAACCATTGGGATTGAGATGTCTGTAGGAAGAGAATAAGATGGTAATGGAAGCATGGTTCGATCTTCTCTGAAGGTCATCATTCGAGGTGTGTAACTCCCACTGTCCAAATCGTCCTCAAAGAAAACTGCTCGGTCAGATTCAATAACTCGTGTAGAGTGAGAAGGACAATAAAATCTGCATCCTCTCGAACCGATGCAGTAGCCAATGAAATGGCCGCTAATAGTTTTGAGATCAAGTTTCTTTTGTTTAGGGTTATAAGGTCTTACTTCTGCCTTACAACCCCATACATGGAAATGTCTCAAACTCGGCTTTCTACCAGTCATTAGCTCAAAAGGAGTTTTGGGCACAGATTTGCTAGGTACCTGATTAAGAATGTACATAGCAGTTCGCAAGGCATCTCCCCAAAGAAATTCTGGCAGAGATGAATGTGATAACATACATCTCACCATGTCCATGAGTGTTCGATTTCGTCTCTCAGCAACGCCATTTTGTTCAGGAGTTCCAGGCATGGTGTATTGAGCTTCAATTCCGTATTCATCAAGGAATCGAGCAAATGGACCTAGATTTCTTCCTGTCTCGTCATAACGACCATAATATTCTCCTCCTCTATCAGACCTTACACACTTAACTTTCTTCTCTGTTTTCAGCTCAACAAAGGCTTTAAAGGTTTTGAAGGCTTCAAGAGAGCTTGCTTTATCCTGAAGAAGATATACCCATCCATGTCTGGAGAAGTCATCTATGAAGGTAATAAAATACCTATATCCACCCATAGCAGTAGGTGTAATAGGTCCACATATGTCTGTGTGAATTAATTGTAGCACATCGTCACATTTGTTTGAACTTTTATTCCTGGTTTTGGCAGTGAACTTCCCCTTGATGCAATCGACACAAGTGTCATAATCTGAGAAGTCAAGATCATGCAGAATCCCTTCTTTTATGAGTCTTTCAATTCGAGGCCTAGAAATATGCCCCAAACGTCTATGCCATAGCATAGAGGAAGATTCATCAATCCTGTTACGTTTACTCCCACTAATGGAGTTAACTGACATATCAGTTACGTTTAACATGTAAAGTCTGTCATGCAAAACTCTTGAACCAACAACAGTTGAATTATAATAAATTACCAATTTTCCATCACCAAAATGAAAGTTGTATCCACATTTGTCTAAAACAGAAATTGATATCAAATTCCTTCTCATGGAAGGGACATAAACAGCATCATGTAATAATAAAGTATGTCCAGAGGATAAACATAAAGAGACGACTCCAATGTCAGCAACGGGTACTCCAGCTCCATCTCCCATAACAATCTTCGTCTTAACATCACTTGGTTTCCTCAGGCTTGTGAACCCCTGTAAAGAATTCACAACATGAATAGTAGCCCCTGAGTCTAACCACCAGGAATTTGGAGGAACATCAACCATATTAGATTCAAAGCAAGTTAGTGCTAGCAGATTACCTCGCTTCTCCTCTTTCTTTTTCAGGATAAAGCAATCTTCCACCTTGTGACCACGTTTCTTACAATACTTGCAAGAACCTTTAAAGAATTTCTTCTTGGGTTCTAAATGTCGTTCTGCTTTCTCTGTACCCTTTTTCTTCTTTCCTTTATACCTGTTAGCACCTTTAGCACCTGAACTAGAAGCAACGAACTGAATGCTATTAGGCTTATTTTTCTTCATTGACTCCTCCTCTTGGGTGATTATTGCAATCAATTCATCCACTCCATAGTCATGCTTTTGAATGTTATATGAAGTCTTCATGATATCAAACTGAGAAGGCAGAGATTCCAAGATGCGATAAATTGAAGTGTCTTCGCCAACCTCAACCTTGAGAGACTTCAGCTTATTATAGAAATGTATTAACTTCATAATGTGTTCACGTACACCGCTGACACCATCATATTTGGTCTTTTCAAATAAGGAAAGATATTGGCTTTTCTGTGCCTTATCAAAAGTTGTGAATTTTTCACCGACTGCTTTGAGAAAAGCACTGGCATCATCAAGATCTAGAATGCTCTGTCTAATAGATTTCTCCATGGTGAATTTAATCACCTTTAGGCACACTCTGTTAGAGTGTTCCCATTTCTCATGAGAAATTCGCTGAGCTTCAGAAGACTCATCTGTAAGAGGCGCAGGCCTCGTCGTCCTCAATGCTAAATCCAGATTGCCAATGGTCAGGTAGAGATCTAATGATTCTTTCCAGTCCTTATAATTTGTTCCGTTTGGAGTTTTGACGGAATTAGGGAAGAAAACTGAGCATCACAATAAGGAGAAAAAAAAAATGATTTAAAAGTTCAGCTTAAAATAAATCCCTAAGCAAATTACAATACATTATAACTTAAATTAATAAATCCTAGCACCGATAGGGTACCAAAAAACATTAACATAAGTAAAGAGAAATGTATTGTACAACAACAAATTATACTAATAACAACACACCGATAGGGTATAATTATCACTAATATAATGAATTAATATTTATTCATAAATTTACACAAATGCATCCACGATAGGTGAAATTACAATTATGTAAATTAATAGCATAAATCATGCTTTATTTCATATGATTTTAATTATCTTAAAATATGACAAACAAAATTCACATCATCATGCCCATGATAGATAGGTCATTATAATGCAAATTAACAGAAAAATCATATTATAAGTAATAATTCAATATTCAAAAAATGTGAGAGTAATATGCTAAAATTAATTCGAAATTACATCTCAAAAATTAAATAAATTTCAAAATTATGAAATTTCAAAAAAATTATTTATTTAATAATTTTAAAAAAAATAAAAATAAATAAATAATAAAAAAATAAAAAAAAAACATATCTCAAAAAGGAGAGAGAGACGGTTTTGGCGGAGACGGTTTTGAGGAAACCGGAAACGGTTCCTGCGCAGAACCAGCGCCGGCGGTGTTTCCGCCTTCTCTGCTGGAGCGCCGGCGAACCAGCGCCGACGGGAAGCCCGCGCGGGACGGCGGTGGAGCAGGCAGCCCTGGAGGCGCCGAAACGCCCAGATCCGTCTGGATCTGGGACGAAAACGCGGTGGAGAACCGCTGGAACGGGCGGCGGAACCGCGACGAAGAGCCGCTGGAGCGGGCGGCTCGGTTGATCAGTGCTGAAGCCCCAAGATCCGACGGGATCTGGGCGGTCGAAACGCGACGAAGAGCCGCTGGAGCGGGCGGCCGAAACGCGATCTCCGCCGCAACGCGATCTGGGCCGATCTCCGATCTCCGCCCCTCTCTGCTTCAGATCGGAAAGCGGCGGTCGAAACGATCTCCACCGCGACTTGGGCGCGCGAGGCGCGATCTCCGCTGCGATCTGGTTCGGGCGAGACCCGATCTCTGCCACGATCTGGGCGTCCGTTCAAGACGCGATCTCCGATCGTGCGGTGCGGCAGGGTCGGGACCACCGGGAGGTTCGCCGGTCCCGGCAGGCGACGCGGCTGCCGGCGGACGACTCGAATGCCGCCGCGTAACCGCTCAGGTATCATTCAGTCTCTTTCCCTCTCTCAAAAACGCATATATGTTGATGTTGAAAAAATAGGGTTTGTTCAATTGACAACCATAAAATGTATCTAGTATGCTCTGATACCAATTGATGAAAGTATAAAGTAGTTTTTTTGAATTATACTGTACTAGACAAAAATTATAGTATGTCAATCATGCTATTGAATTAATAGAATGAATATGAATGTGTACCTGAATTGACATTCATATCCATGAGCACTATTGAACAGAACTCTAGAGGTTCTTCTGGCTACCTTCTGAGGGGTTATTGTAGAGAACAATTCTGATGTGTAAATTTGCTTAATGGGATGGCAAATTTATAACCCCCCAGGGTAGTCAGAGACCTCTCTTAATTGGGCTTTTTTATCTGATTGACCTAACCCATCACAGAGTCAATCTCACTGTAATCCCAGTTAAATAACCATATTGATATTTTAAGATATTGTCGGTTAAAGATAAATAACCATATTGATATTATGATCATATCTAATATTGTCGGTTAATGATAATTAGATATTGCATGATACTAATCCACAATTAATTTCAACAGATTATTATATAGGTAGGTAGGTTATTAAATAAAAAATTGTTGGTTTAAGGCATGTAGATGTAGTCTATTGTCTGAAGCTTGGTATGTACAGGTGTAACATTAGCTTCAGCTTTAGAAGAATCAGTTATCAGTGAATGGAGGCCGGGTGGTGTAGCAGACATTGGGTAGTCGTAGCTTGATCGATAGCTTTATATCATATGATGATATATCGATCCACCGTAGTCCTCTGAACAGTACAACTATAATAAGCAGATAAGATATCTACATTCTAAAGCCTAAACTCAATGCATTGGAGCGTCAGATCCTAACTTGCAATGCATTTGTAGCTTACTCTAACTGGAAAAATCAACTTTGTCCGGCCCCTACTCATCGTATGCCCCTTCTTCAACCACCTACTCCTAGTTATGCACGCTATCTAACTGCTTCACGTCATAATTTCTTCTTTTTATCACCTTTTTTTTTTATATTTGGTTGTCCATCAATATATATCCTTAAACATGCATCAATACATTATGCTTCATGAAGTGGATCTTGTTAAAGAAAATATAAATGGGAACTCGTAAGTAATTGACACAGCACAACAATTCCTAAACCATTTATATAATCTACGAGAGCAGAGTGATTAAAGGAGGGAAAATAATCAATGTTTACGTTTTCTTTTTAAGGAATCAATGTTTATGTTAATCCGGTAGTTTGTAAATCCATTGACATTTGTGTTTAATTCTTATTAGAAAAAAAAAGCAAAACCAACAGCATATTTTATTTTGAAAAATGATATTTTAACAATATTATTTTATAATTCTTTTAAATCTCTTTCAATCATATCCTTCATCTTAAGCATCTCACTCACCTCTCTTCTTATCTGTTTATACTTTATATCATGAAATATTGTTAGAAGCCGCTATGCAAATTACATTATTACTCTTTTACGTTATGCGTTGACGTAATGCTAACCACACATATACTTCTAGATTAACATATGATGAGCAACAAAGTTTCAAATCATATTATTAAATGCTTTACTTTATGCAGAAGGTATATAATTGGTTTCAAGTTCGTAATTAGATGACATCATATCAATCAGCTAGCTGACGTGCCAATGTAGTGCCTAAAGCAAAACAATAGTAGATATCTTGTTGGACAAAAAGTTCTTGCGCAAATATGGTCCTCAGGTACATTTATTATATATACATATATATATATATATATATATATATATATATATATATATATATAAATACAAATATCCATGTATAATTTTTTAAACATTGCTACTTGCTAGTGATTTAGGGGGAGTTTAATTATCCAATAGCATGAACTCTGAAGCATTTAAACGATCGAAAAAGTAATATATAACTAGTTATATCATGATAAAGGGAGAGGAAAAGTAGCCTCTGCGGTAGCCAGCTGCAGATGAGTGTGAATTATATGATGAAGAATTTTTAGGTAACCGTGTTCATGCCAAAAGAACTCACATCGACCCAATTGAGGCTGGCTATTAAGTACTTGTGGGGAATACTAGTAGCAGTGTGGTGCTGCAATCTGAGTTTGACAAATGACATTATCGTACGAGCCTCGTACTTGTGTGGGGCTCTTGTTTTGGGATAAAAGAACCTCCCTCCATAGCCTTTCCTGTTTAGAACATTTCCCTCTCTTTTTTCACTTCTGTTAATGCACAAAATCTTTCTTTCTCTCCATTCAAGTTTGAAATTTAATGTCAGCCAGAGATGAGCCAGAGGAAGAGATCTAGGTAATAATAATGTGATTGCGGACCACATGCATGAAGCATATCTAATTAAACTTGAGATGCCATGCAAATATTATGAAAAATAAAATGATGTATTGTGTCCTTATTTTATATAATCCTCACAAAAATGCTATGGGAGGAATTAATTATCGTTACAATTTACATCTTAGCCAAAAGATTTGCAATCACAAAAGTAACGTGAGATAAGTAAATGCTGTTCATGTATGTATAATTTCTCATACAGATGAGGGGGATTCTTGTGACATTTGTCTGCATTCATAATTGAGCCCTGACTACCTTGTTGCGTCAGATGTGTGATCAAATTGACATGACCAGCTACCAGTGTCAGTAAATTGTACTATGATTTTGATCATCATTTAGGAAAGTGTCTTATTAGTTTGTATTTCAGCTCCAGTTTCCGAGATCTCTCACCATGTATCTTTGAAGTAAATCACTAGTGTGCTCCGAGTTTATTAGGAAACAATCAACAGAAGTAAGAAGCATGTGCCAGAAAGTGAATTGGCGAAAAAACCATGAGATATTCCCCGGCTTTTCGCTAGGATTTTACAGCCTAGTAACACAGGAGAATAACTGGCAGTTCTTCCCTAAATACAAGGCATATTTCAACCAGAGGAATCATTGACATTTTTAATTTTCAAACAGAACCACCACATAAGTTATAACATAAGACTATGCTCCAGCTATATAAATTAGCATGATTTGTTTTCCTGAGTTAAGCAAAACTTTCTTTCTCTACTGAGTAGTTATTAGTATCTTAGATTCAAACCTTAGCATGAGTGATAGCACATTTTATATATTTTCATTATTTATTTATATAAATCTTTGCAACAAAAATAAATGAAAAAAATTATTTGTAAGGTTAAAAAAATTCTCAAACCCTGTCTTTATTTAGTTCATGATTTTAGTAATCATCATCAGATATATTCTTTTCCCTTTTGTCAAGAGATTTGATAAAAATAAATAATAAATTGAAGAATTGGTTGAATATAGTAGCTTGTCTAACCTTGCCCCTAAGTAGCTGCTAGTAGTTAATACTAGATACATCTATCTCTGACAAATTAAGGTAGGTTGGAGTTTTATGTTTTGGAAGGTGTAATAGTAAATTAGGGGTGCTAAAAGAAACCTTTAACAGTGAATCAATAAAAGCAACTGGCCCAATTTTAGTTTGGACTACGTAAAACTTCTGCCATTTTGGACTTGATCCACAGCAGAACCATTGTGAGCCTTCAACTAAAGTTGGACCCAAAGAAGATGAGAAGTTTTAGTCCAAAAAACTCTTAACATTCATGTCAATTTCTTTATTTTTCATAATTAAATTTTTTTAGGAAAAAAGAAATTCCAATTTGTTCCAAAGTGACTGAAACTAGTTGAACATAGTTAACATGGATTCATTGGGTAGAACAAACTCTTATGCAAATTTGCTTTTGTGTGAGGACTGCCCGGAGGAGGCGATCTGTATCCGACAAACTAAAATTTAGTTTTCGTGTTAGTAATATATTAAAATAATTGAACGAAAATATACAAGACCATTTGCTTTATTCAGATAAATTTATCTATCTGTAAGGTCATTTTAATAATGAATCTAATGGTTTCTATATATATATATATATATATATATATATATATATATATATATATATATATATATATATATATATATATACCGTTAATATACCAAGTTTTTTTTACACTTTCTTATTAACCTTTCTTATATGTTTTTTTTACTAATGATTACACTTTTTTTTAATCTCCTTAGAAATCCTTTATGTCAACTATTTCTACTTAGATTAGACTCGGGAACGAAGAATATATGCAAAGATTAACAATTAAAATGAATAATAAATTAATTATTTACACATGATTGCACGTGAACAAGTTGCCTTTCTTCATTTTTTTTTTTTTAAAAAAAAAGTTGCCTTTCTTGCACAAACCATTTCTGGCGTGTTGTAAAGTAAAAACAATTATAAAGAAGAACAATTTAAAACTTACAGAGGCACAGCTGGCTTAAGACAGAGTTGTACAAAGAAAGAGGTTTATTTCAGATGGAATTTTACAAAGGGGGATGAGAGGGATGAGAGGGAAGGAAAGACATTTCTGGCGTGTTGTAAAGTAAAAACAATTATAAAGAAGAACAATTTAAAACTTACAGAGGCACAGCTGGCTTAAGACAGAGTTGTACAAAGAAAGAGGTTTATTTCAGATGGAATTTTACAAAGGGGGATGAGAGGGATGAGAGGGAAGGAAAGAGAGAGAGAGGTTTTTAATGCTCTGTCGAGCTGTGTGTCTCCTCTCTTCTTACAAGGTATTTATAGAATTACAAAGCCGGATGCGAAGTCCGGACTTAAAATAAATTACATTAATCAATAATTGAAGGCATCCGAATAAGCCACCACTTGGTATGCCATCGATCAGATAGAGTGCCACGTGGTCTTCCACTTATCAGATAATGTGCCACTTGGTCTGCCACTTCCTTGTCGTTTTCTTGATTCTGTCAAAGAGGCCGACATGCTTTTATCGTCTTTTTGACAAAAGAAAGATTCTGCGACAAACTGGCCGACAAAATAATTAATAGTGGGTCCCTGCACTTGGCTGCTAGCTGGTTTCGTAATTATGCTGACAGCTGGTGTGTATGGTCCCGATGTTGGCAATCAACGAAGAGCGTTTACCAGACTGAGAATCTTTAAGCAGATTTGGCATCGCTCTGTCAGTAACTGCTAGTCTGAGTCCAAATTAGGATCTTGTGCCATCTGGATGGCATAGCAATCGTCTGATAGTAATTCTTCATTCTCTTCAGGTTCTTCGTCAGAATCTAAAGAAGATAATGCTTCGAGTAATTTCTGTTTTAGTTCTTTTTTAGTTTTTGTGGGTCCTACCAGGTCTTCAATCTTTAAGGGGGAAGATGAAGCAGAAGCAGGAGTAATGGAGGCCTTTGAGGGAGAATTCTTGAATTGCCTGAATTTAGTATCGACGTAGTCGATATTGAACTTTTGCCACCAGAAAACCTTCACAGTTAAGCAGACTTGTTTGGGAAACGGGTCGCCCATGTGATGGTGAATCTGATATTGTGGTTGCATCAACCATCCAATTCCCATTTTAGATAAAAAACTGGTTAATTTATATTTAGAAGGAATGGCTGGCGAAATTTCTTTGAAAATGTCATACATTTTTACAATTCTAGCTGGAAGAATACTTTTCACGGGGCCAAAATCAATTACCCACTTAATGAACCAAGAAGGTAATCGAGTAGGTAATTCATTTTTAAAACTTATATACCAAGAATGCTTAGGATTCGTATTTAAAAGGATTTTCGACCAAGCTTCTTGATAATCAAAGTAGTTAAAAGAGGTTGGCTTAAAAGGTCTAGAAAAGCCTTTTGGAGTCAACCAATTTTGATTCCAGTCTGTGGGACATAAAACATTTAAAATTTTTAATTTTGAATAATTAGTAATAAGAGGATTTCTTGGATCTTTTTCGGGAATTAATTCGACTGAATGAGTATCCAATAAAATCATTTGATAAAAATTTAAAGTTTTTTCAAAATTATTTGGAATCCATGCCCATCCTTTAGGGCAAATTCTGTCAATGATGGCCGGTGGCTCTTCCTCTTCCCATTCTGGTTCAATTGGGAGAATAGGAATACAGGGAGTTTTGATGTGGTAATCTTTTTGAGCATTTAAATTTTCAGGGAGTTTAGAAGAACTTGAAGGTTTTAGTGGAGGGAAATTTCCTTTAGAAGATAATTCAGAGGGAGATTTTTTAGTTAGGGAGGCTGGTAATACTCGGGTATTTTCAGAGGTATTTAATGAGGACTTTACTGCATATGAAGGGGCCAGGTCGGCTATACTTAGGGGTTTTGATTTTGAAGGAGTATCGGTGAGGGCCGTTTTTCCTGAAGGTCTCATTTTGAAGAAGGAGTGCCCTGAAGAAATTCCCTTGTTAGAAAGTCTGGAATTGAATTATTAATACCTTTTATAAATTCAATTTTAAATTCAAAACAAGACAAAATGCTTTGCCATCTGGCAAAAATCTGTTTAGAAACAATGTTTTTAACATCTTTTTCTAAAACTTCTTTTGCCGATTTACAGTCAATTCTTAACAGAAATTCTTTGTTCATTAAATCATTTTGAAATTTATTAATACATAAAACAATACTTAAGATTTCTTTTTTAATAACACTGTAATTAATTTGAGCTCCTGCCCAAGCTCCCGAGTGATATCTTACTATCTGTTCTTTATTTTCTGAAAAGGTTTGTTTTAGAATTCCTCCAAACCCTATTTCTGAAGCATCTGTTTCCACAATTATTTTAGAGTTAGGGTGAATAATTCCTAGACAGGGTAATGTTTTAACAAGGCCTTTTATTTCTTTAATTATTTTAGTATGATTCTCAGTCCAAGGCTTAGGATTCTTTTTAAGTCTAAGGAATAAGGGTTGACAAATAATTCTTATTTTAGGAATAAAATCGGCTACATAATTAATACATCCCAAAAATCTTTGTAATTGATTCTTATTTATTATTTCATCAGGAAATTTATTTGCAAATTCAATACTTCGATTTATAGGGGTTATTTTCCCTTGAAATATTTCATGACCTAGAAATCTTATTTTAGTTTGACCTAATTTTATTTTTCTTTTAGAAATTACTAGACCATTTTTCTTTATTATTTCTTTAAAAATTTTTAGATGTTTCAAATGTTGTTCTATTGTATTGGAAAATATTAATACGTCATCTAGGTAGACTACGGCAAATTCGGAGTAAGGATTAAAAAGATTATTCATTATATTTTGAAATTCTGATGGAGCATTTTTAAGTCCCATAGGCATTACATTCCATTCATAATGCCCGAAAGGAACAGTAAAAGCAGTTTTATACTTATCTTCTTCCGCCACTTTAATTTGATAATAACCAGATTTTAAATCAAATTTAGAAAAAATTACTGCTTTATATAATCTTCCTATTAATTCTTGTTTATGGGGGAGTGGATATCTGATCCATTTTAGAACATTATTAAGAGGTTTATAATTAATTACCATTCTTGGTTCCCCTCTTTCAATTTCAGAGGCGTTCATAACATAAAATGCAGAACAACTCCATGGGGATTTACTTGGTCTAATTAATTTTTTATCTAAAAATTGTTGTATTTCTTTTCTACAATAATTAAGAGTTTCTTTATTCATTTGTACTGGTTTTGCTTTAGTAGGTATATTACTTTCATGAAATCCTTCTTCGTATGGTAATTTAATAGTAAAATATTTTCTATCCCAAAAGGCAGAGGGAATTTCAGCACAAATTTCTTTTTCCAGTTGTTTTTGAAAATTTTCAAAAGTCTTTTTTATTAAGGTATCATTTATTTGTTTTTCAATTTTTTGATATTTTATTTCCAATTGTAATTTATGAATTTGCTCATTTTTGTTTTCAATTTTATTAATAAAATTTTCTTCAGTTAAGTCTTTTAAGGTTAAGACTTCTTTTGATTTAATGGGGTTAATAAATTCAAATAAATGATTTTTATGTTTGATTCCTTTCGTAGATACTTCAAAGGGGTATATTTGGGTTAAAAAAGGAGTACCCAAAATTATTTCTTCGGTAATATCTTTAGTTAAAATAAAACTATTTTTAAAACATTTTCCTTTATTACAGATATTAGCATTGGATAATTTATATTGAACTTTTAATTTAGAATTATTGGCAGTATATAATTTTTGTAATGATTTTTCATAATATTGTGTAGGAATTAACCCTTCTCTTATGCAATTTAAATCGGCTCCTGAATCAACTAAGGCAATAAAATTTTTATGAAAGGAATTTCCTATAGATAATGATATTTTTATTTGCCATTTCTGTTGTAGAATTTTTATTTGATTTATTAATTCTGTGTCTTCTTCATTAGAATTAGATGTTGTACCAATATTGTTATTAAATTGTTCGGTTAAGTTGTCTAAATTTAATTTTAATTGTTTTACTTCTTGCTTTAACTCGTTTATTTCCTGTTGTAAATCTTTTATTGTAACAGGTTTATTTAAAGAATCCATTTTTAGTATTTCTGAAAAATTATATCCTGTAAATTTTTCTTTTTCTTTTGATTCTTTATTTGTTTCTTGTTCTATCATTATATTTTTTAATTTTAATAAATATTCTAATTTATCTTCTTCATTAGCCATTTTATCTACCATTTCTAGGGCTAACTTAGTTTCTGCTTTAATCATATTTATTTTAAAAGAACAATTACACATATCTAAATTTTCACATGTGTGAATGTTTTCTTCATTTTCATTATCTGAATTGTCAGTTAATTCATTATTTTCTATTAATGATTCTTCTTCTTCTTCTGAAGTTTCTTCTTCCAATATTAATAGATTTGCTATCTGTTCTTTTAATTCTTCACTCATGTTTAAAGCTTTTATTTTTTCTTTTACTCTACAGTCTTTTTTCATATGACCGATTCGTCCACATTTATAACATACTATATTTGTCTTATTAGGTTTATTTACTCTTTTAGGGAATTTCCTAAAATTACTTCTCTGAACTGGTTGGGATGTTTTAAAGTTCTTTTGTCTTCTTAATTGTCTTTTTCTTTTTTCTGAGGGAGGAATAGGTTTTTCATAACCGTATTGACTACAAAAATTACCTAGTTCTTTTATTCCCATTTCTTGATTTCTTTTAATTTGGTTTTGTAATTTTAGGGTATCGCAAATTTCTAAACCTATTAATTTAGTAGCTGTACTTAATCTTCCATAAGTTAAGTCTTTTAAAGGAATGTCATGATATAATCTTGGTAGGCTTTCTCTAACCTTATCTGCAAAAGTTGAAGGAAGTCCAGCCAAAAATCTTTCTTTCCAAAATGCTTCCCTACAATCAGGTCTAGTTAAGACTAAGGTGATGAAATTATCGTGATACCACCTAAAATCTCCTAGGGTTTTACACCTAATTGTATGAAGAATTAACGATATTCTTTGGTCAAATAATTGAGGATCTCCTACGAAATTATGAATAATAGCTAAGATTAATGTTTCTACCATTAAAGGCATTATTTGATCGACTTCTTGTTTTACACTATTCATTATATTAAATCTTTCTTCTTCAGAGAGATAATGATCCCACCAACCTTTTAGTTGACCGGTGAACCCTGTTACCAGCAGCTTAACTGTAGTAGCCGCATCTTGTTTAGTTCTATAGGCAGAGGCTGCCATGGTCATTTCATTAGTTTTTCTTAATATTTGCATTTCTGTTAGGCCGTCTATATTCCATTCATAAATACTAGAGCCATCAAAAGAGGATGGTGACTCTAGCTCCCATTCTTCAAACTGAATATCGGGGAGAGTTGGCCTATTATAATAATTACGAGTAGTGGGTCTAGGGGTAGGTCCTAAAGAAGAGCTACTCCTAGAGTTTCGTCTTAATTTATTAACTTTAAATAAATTATCATCAAACTGTTCTCTATTTATGTCTCCTATTTCTTCATCGGGAATAATTATGGTATTCACTTTATTAATTTTTAAAGCATCTAGTTTTTTATTTATTTCATCTAACATGGAATCTTTTCCTAATTTTATATGTTTTAATTCTTCTTCTGAAAACTTAAAGGGTTTAATTAAAGATCTTTCTAATTTTTTAGGGGGTAATTCTTTATCAATTACTTCGTTGGCTATTATATGAACCATTTGATTGGTATAATTAATCTGAGTGTGTAGATTTTGAATATCTTTAATATTAATTTCCCTATTTTCAGTGATCATTTTAAAAGGTGATGCTATTACTTCATGATTTTGAATATTAGGAAATTTTACTTCTTCTAAGGGGGGAATTATACATATATATATATATATATATATATATATATATATATATATATATACCGTTAATATACCAAGTTTTTTTTACACTTTCTTATTAACCTTTCTTATATGTTTTTTTTACTAATGATTACACTTTTTTTTAATCTCCTTAGAAATCCTTTATGTCAACTATTTCTACTTAGATTAGACTCGGGAACGAAGAATATATGCAAAGATTAACAATTAAAATGAATAATAAATTAATTATTTACACATGATTGCACGTGAACAAGTTGCCTTTCTTCATTTTTTTTTTTTTTAAAAAAAAGTTGCCTTTCTTGCACAAGCCCAATATTTATATGACCC
The DNA here is from genome assembly GCA_037954015.1 of Psophocarpus tetragonolobus. Lineage (NCBI taxonomy): Eukaryota > Viridiplantae > Streptophyta > Magnoliopsida > Fabales > Fabaceae > Psophocarpus > Psophocarpus tetragonolobus. Next base: position 37,745,985 of record CM075695.1, read on the forward strand.
CTTCTGGAAGGGAAATATATTCACACTTTTCTGACATAATAAAATATGCGTGTGTTTTGATTACTAGTCTGCAATTTTCTGACATTCAAATCGGTTATCCAAGTCTATACCCAAAATTCAACGTATTTCCTCTCAAAAATTTGAACATTTTATTTTTGAGTGAAAAAGAAAATCTGCATATTGACCGGTCGGTGGTATAATTTGAACAATCTTCACATGGAGGGCATGTGATATTTGACACAACCAAGAGAAAAAAATGAATTAATCATGTAATATTTTGGGATAAAGTTATACTTGTATGAGATTCATAATTTTAGTGGAATTGTCCAACATAACTTTATTATGATATAGAAGAGAAAATAAATAGAGCAATGATAAGTTGGTAACACACGAATAAGTTGGAATAAGACCCAACATGTTCATAACTATGACATCTCAACTTTGCTAAGTAGTAATTTGCAGTATCAACTTCATGGGAGCATAATTTCATACTTGCACGTTTCCTGTAGCTGGAAACTCCACGTGATGTGATTTGGGGGACCTCAACTGGGAAATTGGTCTAATAAAGCCACCATTTTACCTAAACTTAACCCCCTAGGTTTCTTAACATTGTCGCACAGATACATAATTGATCATCTGTCACCAATTTGAAGATGAATGTCTCCGTACATTGTCAGAAAATGGGTACTGCCGTACTAGAAAAAATGGCTTGTCCCTTGTCTCAACAGTGGAACAGTTTTTTTCTCCTTGTTTTCTTTGGTCCCCTAGAGTTATTAGTCCAAATCCAGTGAATTGAAGTACAGGCTTATTAATGTCAATGGACGACTCCAACATGTTCCAATCAACTAGGACTTTCATGAAAGCAAAGTTTATAAGCAACATGAATGTTGCCAAAACAAGCTAGCATGGGTTGCCATTGATGTCTCCTAGGCCATTTCAATTAATATTGTAACATGAGGTTGTTCTAGTTTTGTTCTTCTCCAGTATTCAAGGTGCTGTATGATTAAGTAAATGACCAAATTCATGATCTTTATAGAGGATCCATCAACAAGGGACACTCATTCTTCTACAATCATTATATCATGAAATTAGATTATAGTGGGTTTCTATAATCAACTCTTGAAAATAATCAATGCCATTGCCATCTACATTCTGATTATTATCTATGTCAACGTTTGCCCACGATGAATAAGACCAAAACGAAGAGCATGGCCAAGTGCATAAGAGATGGTATCAACATGGTATGCAGTTTTAACTAACATTTGTCCTTGCTGTATCAATAGTTTTTTCCTTGGACTATATGACAATAGGACAAATTGAAATGTATTAATAAATTACAGAATATATGTTAGACCCAAGGCCTAGCTTCAACAAAAGACAGAGGATAGGATTCGGATGCCTGTTTTCATGTGGATACATGGACCTAACGTGGAACATTTTGTTGCATCCACTGTAGTTTAACTTTTGACTGGGGTTAGATCATTTAACACTTTAATACTCAGTAGCAAAATAAACCCCAAACTAAGATTTTTATAGTTCAGTGTAGAAGCCCTTTGTTCCACATTTGGCGAACAAAAAATTTCTGCTAAGTCGTGTAAAAAGGTAAATGGAAATAGAATGAGTGGAACATATAGAAGAATACACAAGATAAGCCTTAGTCATGAATAGATCAACTGAACACAAATTATATATGGAATATGGCCAAAGTCAATAAATCCTAATCCTTCTGGGGTTGGGGTGTCCTAGCAGAATATTACAGTGGTAAAGCAAGTATAATTGCCTCGAACTATACTAATTAAGGGGTAAAAAATGTATGGACCTACTTTATTAAGTTAACCCCAACACAACAAAGCATATCCCTTGCCTCTAGAGCGCTGCTTGATTGTTAAGGTTGTATTTCACTGGTCATCGTAACATACCATGTGAAGTCATCTACACTTAAAATCCTACATGATGTAAATTGGAAGTTGATGATTAATGCTAAATCACAGAAAAAGAGGTTAAGGGATCCTTGTCCATTATCCATTTTCTGTTTAGGGTAGGTACAGTTAACCTTCTTAGAACAATCATTTGTAAGTGAGACAAGTTTCCTTACAATCTTACATTAACCTTCTGTGCTTGTATAGTTTTGCAAGCTAGTGGAATCTGCAGAAATAAATCTTGAGACTATAACTTAAAAAAAAATTTACATTCGGAGTGGATGTAAAGTAACTACGAGAACACTATTTGGAAGTAAAGAGTTTTATGTGGTAACTGGTAAGTATGGATTATCTATTTAACAAGAAAGTGGCTTACCCGTTTGAGAGAATAGCGACCTGGACCGTTATTTGCTCAACTTCTTTAATTGATGTCATAGCTAATTAATGATGATAAGAACATTGAGAAACCAGAGAAATTATTTCATCTCATAAGTTTCTTCTGAGCCTCAAGGTCTCCAACAAATTTTGAAACACGATGAAAAGGTTCTTTAGTTTGATTGTTAACAATCACGATTAAGAGATAAAGCACAATATTGACACTGTTCCATTCGAAAAATTATGCTTGATGTCTCCAAGTCCATTATTGCAATACTGCAGAAGCCAACAAACTTCTCATTCTTGCAAAAGTAATGCATAGTTTTTAATTGGTTCAAAAAATTAATCAGCCTATAGAATCCTGAGCTGCTCCCAGAGTTTAACGTTGTTCTGTTCATTGATCCATGTGGCAATTGATAAGCAACTTCAATAATGTAAAGGCTTTTAACGATTTCTAAATGTTTGGTCGTCCAATCATTCCGCTAAGAAACCATGATATGGGATGCATATAAACATCAAAACATGATGTAGCAGTCCTTGGAACATGCACCGCATAAGAAACTATTTTCTTTTTTATACATTGTTATGTGTGGAGTGTGTGTAATTTATTCATAAAACATTGATAATGTCATTAACTTTAACTTTAGTGCTTCGGCCAGGAAAACTAGGGGGGAATTCAGAAGTTTCAACGTTTAGTTAGAAGATGGTATTGGGAACACAATTTATCCAGAAACTAAGCAACAGTGTAAAAACCAGTGTAGTTCAACGAAACTATCCCAAAATAAGATTAGGTTATATGACAGGTTCAATTTAGTTTTTAAGTATGTCAGCCGAAGAAAGTGTGAGTATAATCTAAGCTTGTCGAATGGATTTTGTATATATGAACATGCCTGTATTAACTGGGTTGTGATATTTAAATTAACGTAAGTTCTGCATTTTCAGAATCTTTTTCTTTGGTTACATGTTATGCAATTTAGTATGATGATGATTGATGCAATATAGAAGAAACTTACACAAGGTTGTTAGATAAAAATATAAGAGTTTAACTGGCATACGTTATTAATCTAAAAAATTTACACTACCAAATGGTAAAATGCTGAAAAATTATTTAAGAGTTAGTGTTCCTTGTTCCCCATGTTCTTATATTCACCTCTCTGTCTTGTGGGATTTGGTTCTGGTTGCTGCAGACAACAAATAAGGCAATAAAAAAATAGCAATTTCGTGCGCTTGTATTTTCTAAATGCAATTAACCTGACCGGTGACATGACAAGCACAATTGGATTAAATCAACTGATACTCAAGGTTCTGAAATACTTTTGTTGAACGACACATTTTTATGTGTAGTGTAGGCCTTGTCCATGAGTTTAGGAAAGTAGGACACTTCTAAGTTAAACTAGAGTGTTTTGGCTAAATACTTTGACACTCAAAACTTGTGGCCTCTTGTATACTTTTTATTTGTCTTTAACCAACTAAGGCGGGATTTCTCCTGTTCAATGAATTTGACAGTCGCATCATAGTCAAACTGTCAGTGGAAGATCACAAATTCTGATATATCTTTCTATGCTAGATATTGCTTTCTTCCCTTAAAGGCTTATTTTCACTCAGATGGTCAAATGCAGATCACAAACTTCGAAATATCCGTTATAGTAGATATTGCTTTCTTTTCTGAAAAGCTTATTTGCCCTCGGCTATGATTAAAAATCGTTAACTTTAAATATTTAAGGAAGTAAGGAAACAATCATTACTCTGTTCATTTTATATCAATTGAAAATGTCAGATGAAAAAAAAAAAAAAAGGGTCGGTCATCCTTTTATTTTAGTTGAATTGTCGATTCAGTCAATTCACAGGGTATGTATTTTTTGGTTCTTTGTATTTCTTACAAAATATTTCAAACTATGGAATAAAAAAAATGCTTTAGAATCTTGCATAAAACAATGTGAAAACTGTTTCCCATGATTGATCAAACCCCATATAATGAAACTTGGCATGCTTTAGGAAGCTGCTAATTGTTTAACGGTTGTGTTTTACCAAATTCTTGTCAAAAGGATGAGACAGTTGCCATTATGTGTTGCTCCGTGATAAGAGCCTAGGAATGAATATACATTACAATAAGTAATAGAAATAGAGTAAAAAGGTTCTTGTCTTCCCTTTCTGATTCTTTGTAGGAAGGCTAGGACTTAATCATCAATTGTCTGAGAAGATACGTTTTCATTACTTGTAATCTTTGGCCTTTGTGTAAACTGACTAAATCTGAAGCAAGCAAAACAAAATAAAATCTTATGTTGGGATTGCAAGGAAAATATACCAATTTCAGTGGAAAAGAAGTAAGAGAAACAATATCATTATTTTTTGTTTGGATAATTATTAAGTGACTGATAACAAATTATTGTCTGCATTTTTGCGGGGACTTGAAACTAGAGGGTCTTCTCCATGGTCATTTTTCCAACATCATTTATTGGATGTAGACTTTGACTGAGTAACAAGATACCAACCTTCAATGAAGAACTTATTTCATGAAGAAACTACAGAAACGTTACAGCTATTTATTTATCAGCCAAGATTTCAATTTGGTTAGATTGGAAGGTTTCATAACTCCAACAGAAATCCATATCGAGATTTCGATGTTTTTGTAGAGTACAAACAAGGCTACACAAAATCTATTCTAATTGTGGTTATAATCAATCATTAGATGATGGAATCAGACAACAACCAGAAACCTATGTAGCATATGTTCAAATCCTATGCAATTATTATTAATGACGTCCATAAAGATTCTGTTAACCACAAAGGAAAATGTTTTTGAAACCATGATTTTCTCTCATCTTAACAACAACTACACACAAATTGTAATCACACAGTTTTTGTTAACACTGAATGATTAGAAGTTCAACATTAATTAAATAAGCAAAATATATTTTAAATGGTGTGAAAATTCATATATTAATCATCACGTGCAAAAATATGAAAATACCTCCCAATTCATCAAAGGAAAATGTTTACCTTTGACAAATTTCGTGTTTATATATAAGATCAACACTTGAACAACTTTATTATTGCTAGCACTAATATAATTCTTTGAATTAAAAATTTATATTCAAATACAAAGTTGAATCATGCAATAATTCCCCGTGATAGAAAGTTGAGATCTTATCTTCGTTTCAATTTGGGTAGATGAGAGTGATGATGTGACAGATGAGAAAAATATGAAATGTTTTACATATTGTAGTTGCATACCTTAAAGTTTGACCAAGTCAATGCACAGCTAAGCATAAAAAATGCAAAAGTAAGAGAGTTTGAGAAAATATTTCTAAGGCGCGTGTTCCCCATTTGACGAACAAGTTTGCTGCTGCAGTGCTGCATGGTGGTAACTTAACTCCATTAGTGGTGTTCTATTACACTCCTTGCTTGGAAAAAGCAAAGAAAAAGTGCAATGCTAAGTAGTCATTGTCAGTTTCGTTGTGAATTGAAGTAGATTATCAACGTCCAAAAATTGTATTGCAAAGAAGAACTGAAGTACAAGAAGTAATGAAAAGAATAAAAGGTGATTTAACTAGACCAGTTTTTGTCACTTACTCTTTTCTTTTGGTGATGAGATGATATTTATACGGTCAACTTGAGGCAACACCAACACCAATAAGAACATGCACTAGCTGTTTCCTCTTCAAATTAGCTATAATTCTTTATCATAAATGCAAGTCTGGAACTTAGAGTTTCACTAGGCACTTAAATATGCAAAATTCTCCTCATGGATAAGGAGTCAAGACTAACCATGAAAGAGTACTTGGTAAATTGTTCTATCCAATTTTAGTTTGATACAGTATAATATTAACATATTTCCATTGTTCCATATTATTCAAGTTACTGCAAACCATACCATACCATTTTCCATCTATTGCAAACTTTCTTTGAAGCTAAGATATGTTGTGTTGCATGAAATATTGTTCAACTATATTAGAAAGATCACTTGAGTGACATTTTTTGTAAAAAAAAATTCCAAATACTATTTGATTGATAGAGAATAATAAATGGTTCAAATCCTCTTCTACCACTCCACAAAATGTGTAGTTATTCTTATTGAAACCTGACTTCCTTTTTTTTAAAATTGTTTAACAATGGTAGTTTATTTTGTAGACCCCACCAAACAAATTTGGCAACACTTTCATGTTCCACACACCAAATAATAATATTTCATTTGGTAGATAAGGAAATGTGTGATTGAATATTATCCTAAAAAAAGCACTTTATTTTTTCCAATTACCTAGTCACTTTTAAATATGATATTTTCTTTCAAAATAAATATATTATCAAAATAAAATGCAATCCCTCTCAATAAACATCATAGAATTATTAATTTAGTTCTCTTTTAGAACAACTAAATTAATATAGTATAAAATACTATAAAAAAAATAATGAAATAGCACAAATAACCATTTTCAAACTTTAATTTGTCTTTAAATATATTGAAACAGATATCATCACATCTCATTAGAAGGTTCCTTATCTAACATTTACTTAAAAAAAATTAAACATATGAAGATCATTAAAATTGAATTACATGGTTCTTACCCGCCATTAATATAGATATATCCAACAATCATTCTACATGAATGATTCGTGACCAAGTCGCGTTGGAATAGACAATTATGACCAATAGAAACAAAGACGACCCTTGTACACGATTGCAAAAGCAAAATCAATTTAGTCTTACGCTGTAACAATTCTATGCAGCTTTTCTATATTTTCCAGTTTCCACTGTTCGGCTGGCTGATAATATTTGGTCCCCAAGAGATTTTTTTTTTAATATGTTATAACCATTAAATGATGATTATCAATTTTGCTAATAACTACATTATTTGCCTTAATGCTTCGCGGTTCTGTTAAGGTTTTTTTCTTTATTAAAAACACGTGGGTAGATTAAGAAAAGAGAATATTTATAAACTATAATTGCCATCAATTCTAGATGGAAGTGGTTGCCTATAGGTTTAGATTTAAGAAAAGATATGTCTTTTTTGATTAGTATAATAACCTAAAATTGTATTTGTTAAACATGTAATCTTTGTTTAGACTTTGATTGAGAGGACATAATGTATTTAGGTGATTTTTGTTTTTCTTGATTATTGTTCAGAGTTTTAGAAATTCTTGATTTTGTCTGATTAATAATACTATATTTTACCTTTAAAAAAAAAACCTCTAGATGATATGGAATTTTGAGTATATGCATCAATGCAATGTACTAGTGTTAGTCTATAAACAACAAATTCATTATAATGTATTTTCTTATTATCTATATTAATGCTAATTTACTAAGAAACGTTGGTTCTAGAACAGTGATATAAAAATCAAATAGGTAGGGCAGATTTTGTCTCTATATACCTCTGGTTCTAGAAGCTATTATTTTCTCTTAAACCTCTTGACCAAAGTGAGGTTTGGGTGAGTCAGCTAAGACCTACCGGGTGGATCAGGTTTAATTCTACAACAGTTTTTTTCTTTCGGGTACATTGTTTCTAGGGTAGTTTTGGTGCAAGGTAGAAATTTAATAATATCTTCAGCAAACGACACGTTTGTAATATGAGACAAATTATTCACTAAACGACCCAAAAAAGATCAGGCCCACTCGTGTCACCTTATTGATACCATTCCCATGTGATGCTCTTTACTGCAAAGTTTATAACTTGTATGAAAACTTCAAATTGGCTCATGATCCAAAAGAAAAAATAATAAAAAGTTAAAATTCGCTTTTGATTGTTTCTTTGTCCTTTACCCAATAAAATAAAATGAAAAATATAAATATGGGACGCAACTCTTTCTTTCTGCTGTTTCTAGAAATTGATTTGGTTTATTTTATATTCACTTCATATTTAATACGTATACTTCTTCCATCCCAAAATTAATGTTTTCCTGGATTATTTTACATAAACAAAAGTAATATATACATAAAAAAGTAATTTTTTAAAAAATAATAACTAAATTTCATATTAATATTACATTGAAAATTAAAATTATATTAATTATTAAAATTGAAAAATAATTAATATTAGATTAAAAAAATTAGTATAATATTAGGACACATGAACTTGTTACAAAATTATTAATAAAAGTTTAATAATCAAATAATTTGAACATCCTAGTATGTGATAATCCTATGCATAGAAATTATCATAGAATAGAAAAATTTATTTGAGTCAAAATATGATTCTTGACATAATAATGTAATAATTTATATGTACAATAATATATTATTACTAAGGCTAACGATTGGCTAAATATATTCATTGCATACCAATTTTTCTTACAATAACCAACAACAGCATATATCCTACAGAAACAAGGATGAGTATAGGTAAACTGGTTGGCTTTTAAAATGGGATTAACAGCTAGAGCATGTACATAACTTACAGAAATCAAAAAGCAATAAATACAATCATAGAACAACTTTTATTCAATTATTAATAAGATAAAAGACATACATACATAACTTACAAAAATTAAAAAGCAATAATTGTAAGAGACGAAACTTACAAAAAAGCATGAAGAATATTAATTAATCTAGTCAGAGAAGATGTGTTTGTAAATATCGAATTAACAAATGAATTAATTTTTTAGATAACTAACAGAAAATTTCAGAAAAATTACAAGCTAAAAATTTTGTAACATATGCTTAAAAAAAAAATCAAATGAAAAGAAAATAGCAAGTTTAATTACAAATAACCCAAGAGAAACTGCAGCCAGCTTCAATTCTTGGTTGTTTTTTTTTTTTTTTATAAGCAGCTTCACTTCTTGGTAATCCTTTTCAATGGCAGTTCCATATTGTCGACTATGCTGACGATTTCATCTTTTACGTAGCCCCTCGTGGCTAGATCTCTCCCAATGTTGTGTCGCGTTCTCAACTATTGACATTGATATTATCAACAAATTCAATTTTAAGATAAAATTATTAACAACTAACTGATATTTTATTTATGTATAAAAAGATGTAAATTAAATTTTAAGGAAATAAAATAATTGTCATTTTCAGTGGCACTTCCAATTGCTACCAAATCTCTTCCAATGCTGCAAGTTACACTTTTAAAACAAATTATGAAAAGGCATATATGATTTTTCCAGGACTTATTTGTTTCTTTATATTGTATTTATGAGTTTTTGTAAGTTATGTAAAAGTAATTTGTAAGTTGTGGTCTGTGGAAGGATGTGAAACTATTATTTTATTGTGTATATGTAATTTGCATTTTCTTTTTATCATCTCTTGTGACAGTGAGAGATATACATACTGAATAAATTTTTCCTATTTAAAAAACAATTATAAACATTGTGTTGCACCTTGAATTAGATTTCGAGCAATTGAGGTTTATTGATAAAAATGAGATTATGGATTTACCATCACTGTGCAACGTGAATTGAATTTTGCAAAGAAACACGTAATAAACTTGCTCTTATATTTTTTATAAATAAAATTAAGTTAATTTTTGTTAATAAAAGAATTCAATATCACCATTTTTCTTTTTCACATCTTTAAAGAAACACGTAATAAACTTACTCTTATGGAAGTTTTAATTTTGAGGAGAAGAAATGCAATGTGCTGTCATATGTAGTGTGAAAAAGATGTTACTTAATTGGACTAGCTCAAAGGGATATTTTATAAATTTCAAAAAAGGTACACATAAAAATTTAATTGATGTGTGAGGATCTGATCTTTAAGAACAACTCACATGAAAGTCTTCCCAATCATTTTCCACAAAATTCGCCTTCGTATTAATTCAAATAATTTATTTTTTTTCACTTTTCATTTCTTTGCCTAGCTTGTTGGACCTGGCAGATTAGGCTTAATTTTGAATTTGGTGATTCTTTAGAGAGGAAGCTCGTCCGCAAACAAATGAGCGAGGTCGATCGGAGTACATGCATGAACTTGAGATTGAGTTAGGAAATTATTTTAGCAGAGTGATCATATGGAAATGTTTAAGTATACTTACAATGGAAGACAAGTTGGTTTCTTATAAGAGCCATATTTACGGGTTATTTTGGATAGGATGATTTTTGACAAAATGGCATTTCAACCTCTTGGATCGTTCATGCTTCTAATTCATTCAACTCTACAAAATGAACTTATACTACAAAAAATTCTCCTAGGGAACGATTTTGACTAAGAATGAAGAGAGAAAAAAATAAAATAGATATATTTGAATAAAATTACAATTTTTTTTTTTAAAAAAAAATGTATTTGTCAAAAGAAAGAAAAAGTTTAGAGAAAAAAAAAATAAAAAATATATATTATAAAAAGTTACAATTTTTTTAAAAAATATATATATTTAATAAAAGATAGGAAAAAAATTTGGAAAATTGTAGCTTTCCTCACTTCTAAAAAAGATCCACCATGATGTATGCACTTTTCACACTTTATCTTTGACCACTAAGGTGATATTTGAGTTTTTTTTTTCAATAAAATCAATCAATTTTTATTAGTTTGGATTTTTTAAGATACTGATCCAATTTATTTTTTATTTAAAAATTACTTTAAAAAGTAAAACTAAACAATATTTGAATTTAAATTTTTTAAGTAACTTAGTTTTACAATATAGGTTTTTATTTTATAAATATAGTTACTACACAATAAAAAATATCTTAACAACTTTTAAGTTAAAAAGTTTTTTTAAAATGAAAAAATAAAGTTAATTTATACTTATTTTTAATTTTATTTTTTAATTTAATTTTTTTTAAAACTAAAAATAAACTATAGACCGGCCTAAATTTATTTCTACAACTTGAACTAAATAATTAATCCAATTAAAAACGATTAATTTGGTTCAAATTAATTGGGTTTCTAATGATGCAAATGGATAAAATTTTATGAAAAATTGAAAATACATAATTTTGTTCAAAATTCAAATATAATTAACCTTGTCATTAAAATATGTAAACAACATATTTTATTGTAATTGACTTAGATAAACTAAATAATAAAAAATCTATAAATAAAAAATACATTATTGTACCATAAATTAAAATACATAATATATGATAGGTTTGGATTCATATTTACTTTTAAATCACAAATTTGATACCAACTAAACCAACCATCATTGAGTTTATTTTATGGTTTGGGTTGAACATAATTACATAAAAATTTCCACCCAACTTAATTAGTAGGGTTTAGATTCTCGTGTTGATTGAGTTCATCCAATTTGATGGACGCCCTTAGTATTTATCGGTTAACCAGCTAGCTCCATCTCAACATTAAATGTGGAGGTCTATATGCTTCTTGTTGTGGATAGGATCAATGCCCATGTTTTTTTTTTTTTTTCTTGTTATGTAATATTACTCATAGTTTGTTCAACTACCATCTTAGAATATACTTGGTATAACAAGACACAAATGTTGTGGTGAAGGGGTGTGGGGGCATCTTGAGAAAACGTTACTTCTTAGATTTCAATTAATATTGTCTTATTAATAATGTGTTGGCATAAGTTTAATAATTTATATAAGAATGTGATATCAATTCTCGTTATTAGTCGAAGATAAGTTGAGGTGTTGGATCTCAATCATAAAATTATCTTTAGAATTGGACTAGGCAAATTCAAAGACCAACTCCAAAAACAATTTAAACCAGCTTTCGTAGTAACTAATTCACATGACAATGGACAATGAGTGGTATTAATAAAATTTACGAATTTAATTTTTATGTATTGTCAATATATAAAATTTTACATTATCAATTAATTAAAATTATTATTACAACCTTAAGCTTTTTTCAAGTTGGTGTGGGAGAAAAGAGTACTTTTAAGTTCAATTCCTGGTGTGGTAGATAGATGTCGATAAGTTGTCAACTAAGTTTAACCTATTGAGAAAAAGAATTATTCACCAACACAAAAAACTATGCAAAATGTGTAGTAATGTAGAAGAAATGGTCATCTTTTGTTATCTCAAGTTTGGCATTGCTTTGTAAATGGTGGGGATTTCAACGACATTACAACTGAGGTTTGGAAATCATTATCACTAATTTATGGGTTTGGTTGCATGATGATCTAAAGGCAAAGGCAAAATGGAAGATTTACTCTTTTGTGTGGAATGCAGGGGTATGGCAGATATGCTACAGTCTTCAAAGCACATATAATGGATATATAAAAAATCATACAAGCTATATAGTTGAGCTCATAGGAATAGTATCCTGCACGTAAACTTATATCACATTCTCATGTCGAGTGAATCATGAATCCTTGTGTTTATGTTAAGGAAATGCCATAAAACTTTTTAATGTGGCCTCTTTTTATGGTCTAGATGTACTACATGTAGTGTTTTAAGAAGGTATAATTTGTGTTTTCACATAGCTCTTAATAAAATTTTTGACTTATAAAAAATAATTACAGTCTAAAAAACCTTTGTACTTTATGCATATATATATATATATATATATATATATATATATATATATATATATTATATTTTCTCAAATTATATCAATGCCTTAGACATATTAACATAGCATGTAATATTAACTCTTCAAATCTTGAATTCATTATGATCATAACTAAGAATATAATTAATCTTATGACCGTGAAAATATGAATATCCGATTAAGTAAAAGACAAAAACATGTTTTATAAAAAGATGTCCACCTATGATACTAAAGTGTGAATAAAAGATAAGCATATATATCACTAAAAAAATTTATACATGAAGTATATCTCCAGCATGAATAATTGCACGTGTTCTTGCCTGTATGCATAATTTGAGATAACATTGTCAAAAGGTATGTGTAATCTCAATGCAATTCACATGGCATATTTAATGATTAAAATAACGTCGTGTTTGATATGATGTGTCGCAAATACATAAAAACAACTAAAGAACATTTTATTATGTACCAAATAAATAATTTTTTATTATACTATTTTTCAAAGCCCTCAAATTAATATAACCTAAATTTAAGCTAAATACTTAGAAAAGAGCCATTAAGAAGAATTATATGACAATGGTACAAATATGAATGCATCCCAGTTACTTCTAAGAAATTAAGAAAAATAGATCTAATTAAGAATTTCACCATAAATTTGTTCCTCTTCGTGCTTCTCTCTAGTCCGTGTTTGCCACTCCATCCTTAAGTCCCAAAATTGTTTATCTATTCTAGGTCCCCCTTCGAGTCTAGACTACACATAATGGAATTTTATGTTTGTCTTAAACATAAGTTTCATTTTACATATATTGGACTTTATTTTGTGTAATGTCACAACATGAGTTCATTATGCTTGAAGTATAATATAGATTAATGTAATTTTGGTTGTATAATAATAATTTTTTAAATAGCTATTGGCTTAAAAAAATTGAAATCGACCCAACTCGAAGCAGTGTAATTTGAATTAGATTTAAACCAATATATAATAGGATGACGAAATGACAAAACTACAAAGAATTTATCCGTCTTTTTTTCCAACTTTAATCGATCAATCAATCCATACTACCAATGCCCTTAATAGAATGAGTAATTGAAATGCAATTTCAAAAACTACATGAAGAATTTCATCATATATTATCAATAAATAAAGTGGAATGGGAAGTTATGAAGCTGACCTGGCTACAAGATTGATAGTGGCAAATCCCTCCTCGGATAGATTCCATTCCGACCTCTAAATGGCCGTTAAACTTAAAGTATAGGTAACCATTAGGAGGTTACAAAAGAGGAGAAGAAACCGACTAAGGTTATCTTTTACAAATCAGAACATAAAGTAAATAAAGAAAAAAAAATACTATTTAATTGTTAAAATATATCATTTTATTTTCTATATGTTTAAATTTAAATTCATTTTATTTTGTATAATTGCACGAACTTTATCTTTTACCTGTAAAGAATGTTATCAACAAGGGAGTAAAATAATTTAAAATTTTACACACAATAAATATAATAATATATTTTTAATAAATAAAAATAAAATATAAAATTTAAAAAATTATAGATAATATATAGATATATTTTTTTAAATAAAGAATGCTGATGGTAAATTAGGAGTAAACTTATTTGTAAATAATTATAGTAAAATAGATTGATTATAATGTGCATTGTGAAAGTTCATGGTTCAAGAGAAAAAAGAGTTGTGAAAATTCATGGTTTCATTGTTCAAGAGAAAAAAGAGAGAAAAAAAGGTTGTTGTTAGAGTTATATATATTCTTGTTTTTATGGGATCTCCAACATACCCCCTTACGCCTAGGACCGGACATCTCGAGCGTGGAGGTTGTAAGGGGTTCGATAGCGGGAGACATGATAAGTCCAACTACATAATCTAACTCAACCTCACAAAATCAGACTTCCCCCTCACGCCAAGGACTGAACATCTCGAGCATGGAATGTTAAAAATTGTGAAATTGGATTTAACTCAACCTTACAAAATTGACTTGTAAGGTGGGATTTGCACCTCATTATATATTATTGTTTTATCATATCTCTAGTCAATGTGGGATCTCCAACACATGGTTCAAGAGAAAGAAAAGAGAAAAAAAAAAGGTTGAAACAGAAAATTGTTAGAGAAGAAGAAGAGAGAAAAATGATAAACTCAAAAATTTTACATGAGTGCAATATGACTTATATAGAAAATCTTAATATCCTTTATTACCCTTTATCTCTCATATCCCCCACAAGTTAGAAGTGCTATTTAGAATTTCCAACTTGGAATGAGTAATATAATACAAAATATAAGAAATACAATGCAACAAAGAATGAAAAATAAATAAAAAAATAGAAACAAGAATGCCAAAATAGGTAACCAAAGTTTAACCACCATAAAGCAGAAACTAATAGACTAGAAAATGTTTAACCATCTACAGCAGAAGCTTAACACTATGCTTAACCACCATGGACAGAAGTTGTCTTCAAAGCGAATTTAAACCAAACATCTTGTGAGCAATCTTGAAATGACTAGACTAGTGCTTGAACTAGTAATCCTCCAAAATCAATAATAAATCCTGTCATCAAACACTTGGTGTGCAAGAGAAATAACCAAGTAGAAAGTCAATTATTCGTGATGTAAACACATTGAAATAGAAAAAGAAATCAGCTCATGTGCGGGAAGGTCGACAGAGGCCTCAACAATGGTGGCGACAATGTTGTCGGAATCCTTAGCCAGCACAGAATTGGCTATTGCGAAGAGAAAGAGCAACATATCATTGAATTCGACACTAACAGAATCGATTTCAGCGAGATTGGTGGCCATAAGAGGTTTGGAGTCGGAGTGCACAACAAAGGCGAGGTATCGAGGATGAGCTTGGCATGCTCAATGAAGATCTATAGTGACTCAAAAATGGCCACTGAGTTGACTTGCTAGTTGGAGGATAACTCTAGAAGCTTCTGCTTCAGCAAAATTAGGGTTTGTCCGGGTTGGAGAAGATGAGTTGCAAGATTGGCAAGAGGTCATGCTCGAAGGGCTCATGCCTGGGGCGAATCATGGTGCTTGAATCCCTCGTCAATGAAGATGGCATCTTTGGTTTCGTCATGGCAAGGCATGGAGCGATTCGCCATCTCGAAATCTTGAGTCGTTTTGAACAAAATCATGCCAAGAATTGTTCCAATCACAACATTGTGCATAGATGATTGATGATGGCCAGTGCAAAGAGTTGGACCAAAATGCAACTTTGAAAACCCTAACGCGATGAACAAATGAAAAAGAGTAGAGAGGATTCTATAATTTTCTTGAGAAAATGAACAATTAAAAATTTGATGAAGCAATGGACAGAAAAAAATAAAAAAAGATGTTCTGAAACCATGTGAAAATTCATGGTTTAAGAAAAAGAAGAGAGGAAAAGGGATTGAAATAAAAAATTGTTAAAAAAAAAGAAGAGACAAAAATGATAAACTTAAAAATGATTATTAATCAAATGAGCAAATCAAATTTTGCATGAGTATTATGAATTATATAGAAAATCATCATCCCTTCTTTTGGCATCTATCTCTAATATGCATCATGTGAGTGACATGTAATGGGAAATGCATCGATGGAAAACGGGTAAGAGATGGGAATGCTGACATGGAATAAAGGACTATAAGCCTTTTTTTTTACGGAGACTTGACAAGTGCTTGAGATAAAGGACAGTAGGAAATGCATTTAATAGTGTACATATGCTAAATCTGAAAATGAAAAATGGAACAGTCCAGAAAAGTCAATGTTACGCTCGTGCAATTTCCTACATGAGACCTTTTCAATTATCTAAAATTTTAATTTCCTACATGAGACCCTTTTAATTTTGTCTAAAATTTTAAAAACACGGGTCCATGATTGCTACCACATATATATAATGACTTGAAAACCAAAACTCCTTGTAGCTAGCCAGGGAAAAAAGTTTGGAACCATTATTTTCGCTTTGAATTATCAAAAGATAGAAATATACAATAATCCAAACTCTCAACCCCGTCATGTTTGATGATGGCTACGTTGTAGGTAGTTGGAAAAGGAATTGTCGATTTGATGAAACATCAAGAATTAAATGGTGTTTGGGCGTTGAAATGTAATGTAAATTAAAATGTTGATGAGAAATTACAGAGACATGCATCAGCAGTGATGATATTTCCCATCACGGGCATGGTAAGCCTTTTTAATATGAGACAACCAATGGAAAGGCCTAGTAGCTATATGAGATCAAAACACATATATAATATATAATAACAAAATTGATGCATGACAAGTTGTTTGGTTGCACATGCAGATGAACTTGTAGACCTAATAGCTAATTAAAGACGACGATGGTGTTTTGCTCGATCACACTTTGCAGTTGGTTTCATACAATAAACACGAGTTCTGATATGTCACTGTGGGTCACACTCACACAGCCTCCACCAATGGGGGCACAATTAGCATGGACCCCAAGTCCCACGTACGATCACATGCACATTGCATTTTTGGTCTCTTTTACCCGAATGGAATCGTGGAAAGAGTTAAACAAACTGTAGAATCGAAGTAGAACAATAACCAAAAGCAAAGAATAGAGAGGGTCAGGGTCAGGGTCAGGGGTCTACTGTGCTGTATAGATAGAATTTTACAGAGAATCAGATCAATTTGCTTAGGGTGGGTCGGTGATGATACTGATTCGTCATTCGTGCACCGAATGGTTCGGAGTTATGAGCTGACATAAGCAAAACAATTATTTAATCAACAGCCCTTAAGCCTTGCGTTGCGACCTCCCAGAGTAGGTAAAAGGGACTCATTACATTCTTCCTTTGGTATTCCTCACCTCTTGCTCTTCATCATACCTACTTATCAACTCAGTAAAAAACAAACAAGGACTACTTCTTTTTTTATATATTATAATGAAATTCTGCAATTTTTATTCTTCAAATATTTCTACGATTTTATTTTTTCTTAAAATAAAACAAAGAAAATATCCAATGTTTTAAGCATATTTTAATCATTAAAAATTATATTTTTATAAATATTTTCAGTTAATAACTTAATAGTTTATATAAAATATTGTATATTTATACCATATTTTAGATCTTTTATATTGATTAAACTATTAATTTATTTTAATATATTATAATATCATTATTATTATATTGATGCTAATTTATTAATAATATTATTATATTAATAAATATATAGTAATAAATATATGTGCAATTTGGTTTCTACTTATGTTACATACATTATATGTGATATTTAAGTTATTAATATAATAGCATAAATTTATTTATTTATTAGTAATAAAAATCATATTAAAAATTAAATTTGTTCAATATAACTTAACTCTACTCACATAAAAGTGAGTGTAGTTGGTTAAACGCATACTTTTTAAGAGTGGGTCGAAAATCTAGACTCAACTTGAAGATTGCAAATTATATATGGTGGTTAACAATTTATAATTTTTAAAAATAAAAGCATTTATAAAAGACATATCCAAAAATTCATCTAGCAAATTAATATAATATGAAAAATTAAATATAAACATTCAACCATAATCTATATTATTAATAAAGAGAATTCTCTTTTTTTATATCTATTTTTCACCATACAAATTCTATCCTTTTTAAAAAACAAAAAACAAATTATATTGTTAAAACAAACTCATAATCTTCCCTCCTCCATATGAGTTTGGATTCTCTCCATCTCTTTTCTTTCTCCATTTCTTTTGTTAGTAAGTTTTTTAATACATAATGTTACATCCTATGAAAGTTATATCATCTTTATTTACTTATTTTTTTCAAAAGTATAAGAAATGATAGAAATTAGAAGAAAATGGACAAAAAGGAAATAAAGATGATCCTTACTTTTTTTATGTTTTACCACTAGATCAACCTTACAACTTTAAGAAAAAAATTACTTTAAAATATTTATATTCAATATACATAATTGTCATATTATATCTATAATTTATAATATTATACTATATAATGAGAATAGTGTCTGACATACTCATTGAAAATTTTACATATTCATTAATAATATGATATGTTTCTATTATGTTATCACAAAAAATATAAAAATTAACAAAAATATATTAAACTAAAATTGTTATATGCAGAATAACACGGTTAATTATTTATATTCTATTATGTTATCACAAAATATATTAAATTAAAATCTTATAAAATTTTTATAACATAAAAAAATAGAAATGTGAACGCACATATGTCGGACAAGGTGTGTATTTTTGCTAATAATCTTATAATAATTTCAATTAGTTAATCAAGATACCCGTATATTTTTTTTTATGAACGAGATATCTGTATATTTAAAACATTGATTACATTTGCTAACGACTTAAAAGATAAATTTATATATATATATATATATATATATTAATACTTCAGATTCATAAATTTGCCACAAATAAATCAATAATCATAAATAAGTTTTGGTGGTTAATATAAGGATAAATCAACTATTTAAAATCAAAATGATTCAAAATTTTTCAGATATTAAATATGTTAAAGGATAAATTGAATGAATTTCTCTTTTATATATTTAATCTATATAAAAAACTACTGGGATAAAAAAATCAGAATTTCCCCCTTAATTTTATTTTATGGACATGTTTCTATTTTTTTAATTTTTAATCTTTTATTTATTTTATTTTTATGCTATTTTTAGTTTCATTTTTTATCTTAATTTTTTTATTATTTTATGTTCTTATTTTTTATTTTTTTATGATTTAATATTTCAATATTTTATATATTTTTGTATTTTAAATTTTTTTTATATTTTAATATTTCTATATATTTTTTATATTTAATATTTTAAAATTTAATTTATTAAATATATGTTCATATTTGTTGATTACTTTTTTTTCCTTTTCTAACTTCTTATTTTTTATTTGTACTTTTTGTTATTTTCATTTTTATCTTTATTTCTTATCTATTTAGTTATTTGTAATGTTATTTTATTTATTTTTTATTTTTTATCATTTTTATTTATTTTGTAATTTTTTATGTCTATATTTTTTTATCTTTTCAGTTCCTTTCTTTTTATGTTATTTCAATTTTTTTATATATATTTTCATTTATTTTTTACATTTAATATTTCCATATTTTTATATTATTTATTTAATATATTTTAATATTTGTTGACTAATATTTTTCAAACACTATTAGTTATGTACATTTCAAAGATTAAACACTATAATTTAGATAAAATATGTAATGCAAAATAGTATAAAACAATTTACAAAGCCCGTTGTTTTGGTAAAATTTATTGACTTTTATAATAAATCAATCTAAATACTATAATTTATTATTACAAAAAAATATATTTAACTTGTGTTTAATAACTCCATATAAAAAATTTATTAGTATTTATATATTAATATTAATTTATTTTACATAAGTAATGTGATAAGCATATTAAAATTATAAATAATTTTAAATTACTTACTAAATGAGATTATAAATTAAATTATCATTCTTGTTTAATTAATATTTATCTTAAATATATTGTGGAATACTCCTATCCAGTTCTACCAGTAAATTAATTTTCATTCTTTTATAAAAGAAAACACAACTATCATCAATGATAGTTAGTATTACTTTATAAATTACAACGTTATGAATAACAAACTTGTTTTTAGGAAACGAAACATCGTGCTTGCTCGAAATGGTGGTCAAATTTGCAATCCATAGAGAACGTAGGTCAGGGACAATCAGGTTGGTGGACTCAGAATCTGAAGCAAAGTTTGGGAAACATCAAGCATACTTTGTTCTGGTAGGACATGTGGTTAGAGGAGATGCAATTAAGGGATAAATACAATAGACTATACGGGTTTGTGAATTAGAAAACTATCTTTGTAAGAGAGATGTATAACATAGGTAGTTAGAAGCAATATTTGTTTGTGTGGGAAAAGAACAATTGGAAGGATTAATGAACATAGTTTGGGGGCATTTCTTTATCAGAGGAGAAGAAATATGGGTGGTTATGGTTGGCAGATGGATCAGGGGTGTTCTTAGTAGCTTCGACTTACAAAATATTGTCATAAACAACAAATGAAATTAAGGACACAGGGAAGTTCCACACATTCAAGGTCAAAGGTGTTCCTCCAACAGTTTAATGTTTGGCAATTGGATGTAAACCAGTTGGCAACTCGCCACAATTTGCATAAGAGAGGTGTTTTGTCATAGGAAGAAGTTAGTTGTGCTCTATGTGGGGGAACACTGGAATCGACCCAACATTTGTTTAGGGATTGAATCGTAGTGCTCGAGTGTGGGTTAAGTTATATCACTGGTAGGGATAGTAGTAACACTTCATAATGAAGTGGAAAGTTTGGTAATTTGTGTAGTTTGCTTGGTTATGAAACTTTTGGAAGACGAGTAATGCAATACTTTTTAGAAGTAAAACAACGAAGATTGATAATATCATTCCTGCAATTCAATTGAGTTTATGGAAATGGTGCAATGTGGAAAAATTTTTTACTCACTCATTTGCTAAAAGGGTCATGAATCCTATCTTACGTTTCTAGGCATGTACTTTCTTTATCTATTTTCATCCTTGTGCATTGTAATTGACTTATTAAGCATACACACATCTTGTACTCTTTGCTTAAGTAATTTCTTTAATAGTATATATTTAACTTTAAAAAAGAAAGTTATAGTTGAGAATTCATGTTCAATTGATATATTTGTTTGTACTATTAATAGGGCAAGTCATATTTGATTTTTTCATTAAATTAGTTTTAAATTTCCATGAAAGAAACAACTAGTATCACTCATGAAAGATAATCATAATAGACAACACTATCAATGAAAAGATTATTTTTACGAGTATTTAAATTTAATTTTGAAAGACTTAATAATATAATTTATTATTAAAAAAACATGTTGACTTTATGTTTAGCAAATCTATACATGTAAATTTTATATATTATTATTCATATGACAACATTAATTGTTTGTTTATAAATATATAATACACATATAAGTATATAACGTAATTATATATTAAAGATTTAATAATATTTATTTACATTTTGAAACTATAAAATTATTTTAATTTTTTAAGAAATATTTTTATATATCGTTAAGTAATATTTTATTATGTGACTCAAATTTCTATATTCAAAAATTAATTTAAATATAGTTATGTAATATATTTCTTACAAAATAATTTTTGACTTTATATTTAAAAATTTTATACTAATTTTTTATTATATCTATATAATAATTTTAAATTTAATACAGTAGCTTAATATATGGTAAATAATATCATAAATTAAATTAATTTTAAATTAGGAAATGATCTGTTGTTACAAACCCTGAGATATTAGAGGTTTTCTGGTAGTTTTTGCACATTATCTTGAGAGTTTAATTGGTATACACGGTTACAGTGACAATCAATCATGACTTTTCATTTATGTGACTTTTAAATTAGTAATGAGTAAAGTCAACAAAAATTTACCATGAATGAATGAAGGGTTGTGATTGAATGTCAGTATAAAAATCTTTACACTAACAATGTATATCAATTAATCTCTTATTTTGAGGGTCGTCGATACTTCCAAAAAATGTGGACAATGTCAATAAATTTTTTCCTTCCTAGCATCCTTCTTCACAAAAATGTAACTATTATTACAATGACATTGAGGATGTCAAAAATAACTTTTCTACTTGATATATTATCTATAAGAATATGACCTATGTCACAAATATGTGAGTATCTCTTTTCTTGTTAATGTGTTTTTCACATTAATAACTCTTACATAGATGTGGACGATATTATACAAATGTGTTTTTTCTTGTTAATATGTTTTTCACATTAATATCTTTTTTCCCTTGTGGTCGTTGACATAGATGTATGAACTATATTAGAATTTGTTTTTTGGTCAGTGCACTATCCACAACTCTCATATTTGATATATATATATATTCTTTTTCTGATAAAAAATTAGAATAGTTTATTTTATTTATGTTTTTATATTTATAAGAACCATTAAAATAAAACCTAATTTAAAAATTATAATGATATGAAATCATTCAAAGTATAATAATATATATTTATATATTAAAATAATCATATTTTATATTATGAAAGGAATTAGTTTAACATGAATTTTCAATTAGGCTTAAATATTAGTTTTAAAATTAAATTTATCATATATTATGTTTATTTGAGTTTACAAGCAAAAAATTTTAAAATGGGCTAAAAGTATTCATTTATAGTGTTATTTTTCTCCATCTATCCTTTTTTCATTTATTTTTTTCTAATATAATATTTTTTTATAGATCAAAGATTAGTTGTTATTTCTCTCCACACATGTGAACTTAGTCATTAGACAATCTTATAACTCATTCCTAATATATTAATTATTAAAGTTCTGAAATTTTTTATATATTTAAAGAAAACTAGTGCTCTAAAAATATTTTGGATTGACTACAATTGAACAATACTATTTATTGAAATCAAGAACTAAAAAATTGTGACAATAATTGAAAATAACATTAACTATATAAAAAAAGGTTATAATTTTTATTAAAATAATTAATTTTATATAACTAGTTTTTATTAGTTATTGTAATCTTTTTTAAGGTGTGTTTTTTACTGTAAAATTCAGACGAACCTTACTAAATCTGTAGATGAATTCACAAATTTATTGTATTCATATATGAATTTGGAAGTGGAGTCCGAAGAAAGGACTTCACATGTGGTGTTTGGTGATACACATAACCCAATCAATTAGTTCTTAAGTGCGAAGAGAATGGATTATACAGATGGTGTCATCCGGGTGAAGGGCGGGAATAAAAGGATCCGGATTTTCCGGTGCTGCCGCCTGGGGTGGGCAACCTCTTCCCCTAAATCGTCCAGGTCCAAAATTTTCAACTTTGTTAAGAAAATTGCATGTTTTTTATCTATTGAAAAATAAAAAATAGAGAAACAAACAACTAGGTTCTCAAGTACAGAACACCTGACATATATTTTTACCAAAATTGCGTTTGGAGAGAAGGCAAAATTATTTGGAAGGTCATTTGCCCAACAAATGATGCAAAAAATAATAACTTCTATCGGGATGTTAAAAACCACAACGGTAATGCGTGATGAAACACGCTAAAAATCTGGTCTGATTCTTTTTCCACAAAACCAAATACAGAGTGACACTTGAGCTAATTAAAGGCTATTTTTTATCATTAAAAGGATTTTTTCTAAGTAAAGATTGAGATACTTTGTTTTTCCAATAAAACAAAAAGGCTTGAGATACTTTTGTTAATCACTGTTAAGAAATAATTTATGGTTTTGAAGTTGAATCTCCTTGTCACCTCATAACTAATATCGTATGGTCACAATATTTGATTTTGTAAAAGAGCCAAATGACACAAAGGAGCATAAATAACCTGTTATCCTAAAAAAGAGATATGAGGCAAGATTCCTAAATTCCACTGAGAAAATGACAATCTCTTTTGGAGAAAAAAACACATGCTTGTAACAGACAAGAGAACTTTATCTATCCACAGTAGAAGTAAAAGTGGGTTCCAGATCACACAGGTAAATTAGTGAACAGCAACATAAACACCCTTGGTCCCCCACCTCCTAGAATCTCTTCTGCATTGGGCACTTGTAGCCTACAAAGGAAAATGAAATGCTCTTTTTCACCACCAAGGTTTCCCAATGACAAAAGTTTTTCACTCTCATAAAAGTTCCATCCCCAATTTGATCCTCTGTGAAAAACTCTCCCACATGCTGACAAAGTTTCCTCTCAGTCTCAGACTCACACACACACACATTTTTACAGCTACCTCACTCCATCCTTTCCTATCCACCATCCCCCGTTTCCTCAATTTCTTTCTCCCTTTTCCCTACCAAAATGAACAAAGTATCAGTCTAAGATTTCCTGCATTCAATTCCCGTCTCTCCCTTTCACCACTGACGTGTGCATTGGGAACCCACCTCACTATAATAATACTTTCCCTAACCAACATTTAATATATTATAACATTATGCATTATAAAAAATCATTTCCCAATAAATAATATACATTTATCATTAAAAAAATTAAAGGTGGGGCTCTCAAGGCAAAGGAAGAACCAGGTGACACACACTGCCACACACATGAGACCCCCCCCTTCCCCCCATCTGCTACCCCTTTTTCCAATCTAACCCCTTATAAATACTGCCCCTCTCCTCTTATGCCTTCCTCAGTGTTTCAGTCTCAGTAAATTAATTCACTACCTACAGTTTCTCTCTTTTCCTCCTTCATCTCCACCTAAACACCAAAGCAAAGCCAAATCCTTTGATTTCATCTACATGGCTTCTTCTGTATCCACCACACCACCTTTGTACTTTGATGAGAAGTGGAAGTTGTCAAAGAAAGAAGGATCCACAAGAAGCAGGTCTTCTAGCACCCCTTTCATCAAGAATTCCTCACAGAGAAGGTGTGCTTTTGCAAGCAAGTGTGCCAGGCTTGTGAAGGAGCAAAGGGCTCGGTTCTACATCATGAGGCGGTGTGTCACAATGCTCATATGCTGGCGTGACTACAGTGATTCATGAAGAGAAGAAAAGGGTTGGTGAGGGTGACACAAAGGCTTCTTGAGAGGGGCATGAAGACTAAAGTTCTCTCCTTTTGAGTCCCCTTCTTCTTTTCTTTCTCTTTAGATCAGATCCCTTTTGAGGGGCTTGAGATATACCTGTACATAAAAAAAAATTGTTTCTATTGGCTAGAAATTTTCAATTTTGTTTTCCTTTTAAGGTTGTTCTGCGAACCCCATCAATGGAGGGTAATCATGTTTGGTGTTACTCTTGTTAATTTTCCTGGCTGTCTGAGAAATGATAGAAGAGAAATATGTTTAGATTGGAGAAATTAATTGAAATATATAATATAGCTTAGAGATGAGATATACAACTTCTGCTTGGTTGCTTCTTAGTGCTGGTACTACTTTTGTTCTTACCTTTTTTGTTTTTACTTTTGCTCCTCTTAAATACAATTTCTCATCTTTTTAGGCTTTTAGTTCAGTTTCCGTTTGTGTGTTGTAGCTCTTTGGGATTGAGGAAGAAGTGATGGGTTTGAGATCTCAAATCTCTGAGATTCCATTCAAACCATTGCTGCTGATATGAGGTAACCTAGGGTCGCTACTGTGTAGATCTAAACGTGCTTAGGCTGACGCAACATTGGGCATTGTTTAATATTTTTTATGAAAATTACACCATTGAAGTTAAGAACAAATTAATCATAAATTGATATAGCATTAAATATCGTTTAATTTAACTCCTTAATTGTTGTCTTTATCATTGTTTTGAGGAAAACAGCCGTAGTTAATTTTAATATAATTAATTTAACCGAGACATGATTGAAACTCCTATAGGGGCAAGGAAAAAAACTATTGCACCAAAATTTCATGCAGTGCTAAATTTCTTTGTGATTTAATGTTGTTTGATTTTGGAATATAAACAGCAACCAAAATTTGAGAGAATTGAAGTTAAGGTTGTTCTAGAAGGGGATGGAGGTTGGTTGGGCGTCACTTGCAATGGTAATGGCTGAGGGCGGTTGCTGAATGCTGATAGCGGTGTTTTGGCACGACTCTTAATGCAAATTTCTTTATTTGTGATGTGAATGACGAAACTGTCCTGTAACTGCAAACTAGAGTGAGTTGAGTTGTTTGACCACTGCATGGACCACTTTGACCCTATAATCTTCCTCAGGGGGTATTTTTGGTGTTTTATTGGTGCTCATCTTTTTTATTTTGGGGTACAATGGACTAAAAATCGATGGTAAGTGGTGAATGAATTTGAATTGGCCTTGGGAATGAATCATTGCTTCATTAGCTAATTGAGGTAATAGTTTGATGAAAATAATGGGTTTTTGTTTGGCGTCTAACTGTGCAATAACGTCCAAATATGGTAAAACGTTTGGCAGTAAATAAGCAAAGAGTTTGTTTGTGACAGTAAAATTAGTTTATTATGGCTTCGGGAATGGCAGGCTGGCAGGCAGTGACATGGATGATGAGTTGTTGACATTGGCATTGGCATCACCAGAGAGACCTAAACATGAACTCTCACGCAAACACGTTATTGTGTGGTACACGCTAAACTACTATATTAATACCTACTCTTTTATTTTATTTTCATATATCAATCAACATATTATACTGTCTAAATATATACGTTCAACAAAATAATTGATATCTAAGTCTCCTTGTTTCAAATATACTGATTTATAATTCATTTTTATAGTTCTTGATCTTTGTAAAATTCGTCTTATTTCTTGTCTTTATTGTGATGATACAAATTAAAAAGTAAATCTGATTTATTTTGAAATAATGTGATAATATGGATTAGAAAACAAATTTCCTATATTTATAACAATTAAAATAGAAATATTTCTTTGTATAAACTTGCATAGTATTTATTTTCTTTAAGAGTGATAAAATAGGATGAGCTAAGCAAGTTGGTACAACCTACTCTTATTTTGGTGATATTTTGTTTGTTTTGTCTAGGATGAAAATCCGTTTTATGAAATTGATGTTTCAATTCTTGTTCCAACTAATCAATAAATGTTATGTCATTTAATGATCTTTGTAATATTTTATATAGTTAATTAAAATGACATGACGTGTATTAATTTGTTGAGACAATGACACATAAATTTAAAAGACAAATGCAGGATAGCGTACTAGCTCATTAATATTATATTTTATTTTTAAAAAAATAAATAGTTATATAAATTAATAAATTATTATAATAACTAAAACCTAAAATAAATAATTAAGTAGAATTTATAAAAATGACTTTGTTAAAAAAATAAGATAAATTTTCTATTTGTTTTTGTAAAATTATGAATTTGTCAAGAAAATAAAAAATTATTTTTTAAAAAAATTTATATTATTTTCAAAAAAAGAAAAAAAAAACTTTTTCAAATTTTGGCGGCTGGTTTGCTGGCTCCCACTTGTCTAATGACACTGCAAACCAATTTTACCATCCTTAGTTTTCTCAATTTTTTATTGCTTTTCTCTACATTTATTTTCTTTTTATTGAAATTATAAAAAAAATTAATTGATAAATATAAAATAATGTAAAATTATAATTAATTATTTAATAAAAAATGTAAAAAAAACATGAATAAATTAATAAAATAAAAATTAGAAGGGAAATTAATAATTTATAAACTAGTTGAAGTACTTATAAAATAAGTTAAAAATTACTAAAATAAAATTTTTGTGTTGAATAAAATTATTGAATTAACTAAAAGTTATAAGTTTTTTGAATACTTTTCAAATACACTATTAACATATCTACCTACATATTTGTAACTCTAACTCGCCATCATTATTTAATCTCACTTAAAACAAAATAAAAATTCAAACTTATAATTTAATAAAGTACTAACGCACGCATCTCTCTTGTACTAGTATTCTTGTCTTAGACTTCATGTTACATGTCTTAACATGAGGTGACCTCACATTTATATTATGTATGAAAAACAGAATTTTTGGTATGGTAATTAGAATCGGTTTGAAACAGTTGAAAAGATTAAATTATTTTATAATTAATTATAATTTAAATTAATTTTTGGATAAATTTAGTGAAAATTTATTTAAAAATAACTAATCTTATTTGGATAAAAATAAAAATAAACTTTTATAGAGTAAAAGTGTGTAAAAACAAATGAAAGAAAATAAGATGTTAAAAAATAATCATAAATCACAAAATTAGATTCCTAAATGTCCAACTTATTTTTCAAAATATAAAATTTGTAATTAAAAACAGACTATAATATAATTTTTTTTTCAAACATGCTCTTAATAAAAATATAATATTTAATAATATACTAATTTATTGGTAAAAAAATTATTATTAAAGAGTTTTGCTTTTAAATCCTTAACAAATCACTTACAAATAGAATTTTTCTTGTTTTCAACATTTTATTATCTACCATAATTTTTTATAAATTTGATTAATGAACAAATATTAGAAGAGCATTTGGCAAAGAATAAGGATTTGAGAACGAATATAAAATAATACATTCTTAAGTATAACTGCAGAGTTTAGAATCTTATATACTTTTCATATTATCACCGGTTCACATTAAAAAAAAACCTTTTATTTATGATGTGCTTTACAGAATTGGTTATTTTTTTTTAATTTAAAACTTTGCACCTAGAAAAATCATTTGTTAATTGCTTTACGGATTTTACTTATTTTTTAATTTTTTCGGAGATTATAAATTTGTAATACAATTGGTTTCTGAATACTTGAAAGTTGAAACAAAAACTGTTTGACAGAGTCACTATAACCATTAACTAAAAAAAAAAAAATCTGACATATAAACGTTAAAAAGTAAAAACACGTTACAAGCCTTGACAAGTATAATAAGTATTTTGCAGATACGGACAATGAACTGTGCACTGTTTTGTTTCTTTTGTTATTTAAAGCTAAACAAGTTTAGATGAACATACCAAACATGGGGGCATATATATGTTTCACATTTTACTGTTATTGCAAAAGCAATAGAGCCAGAAATTTATAACCAAATATTTTTTTCCTTTTATTTAGAAGAAAATAAATAAACAAGGTATTTCAGCTTTCAAGTGTTGAATACTCTCCATTTGAAGGTGAAAAGAAAAATCAGAAACAAAATGTTATCTATGAATTAGTTATCCAATAGAAACAAGCTTTAATACGATGGAAAGTTCTTCTCGTGGTGGAAGCTAGAATGAAAAAAATAAATAAAGCGAGGATTGGTTTGTTTGATATATAATTAAATAAAAATGGATAGAAAGCAACTACAATAAACTTTAGAAACTTGCTAACAAACTTTTAATAGTAGTGGTTGGTTAAGAAACAAACATTAAATAAGTTTTATATTTTTAAAATACTAAATTATTTTATTTGATGTTTCATATTTAAATTTCTCTAATTAGTACTTGCAAAGCCTTTATTAACATTTTCCCATGGCAAAGTCTTATTTGTTGATGCTTGTTGTGTCGTGGCTATATGTTTTATTTAGTTTCCTTCTTTTATCATCTTTTGGGGGTTTCGGCTGCTGTTTTAATGGCCGTAGTCTAGGCTATTGTTTTTTCTGGTCAAAAGGAAGATTTTGCTTTTCCTTCAAAACCTTCTTTTGGTGCAACTTTGTTGGTAGTAATCAAAGAAGCATCATTCTCAAAATTTAAGATAAGTTGAAATGTTAATGATTGGGATTTGTTTGGGCTTGCCGAAAGGACACCCAATACAATTAAAATAAATTAAAATTAAAAATGAAAAAGAAAACTCTACGGCTTAAGGTCGATATCATGGGGTTTTTTTAAAAAATAAAATATTAATGAAACTATTACACAAATAAAATGATAGAAATAGGTTGTAGAAAAATAGTGTATTCGACTTCTTATTAAAATATTTATGAAATAAACAGTAAAGGCTTATTTACTATTTTATAGCCGAGAGAACAGATCTTTAAAAAGTGAAAACATAATCATCCCACATCTAAATCCACTTCTAGTTGGATGATTTATGAAATCTCCACCGATTTTTGAGTTTGATTAAAAAGCATTAAAAAATTATTTGACTGCTTTCTATTGCAATTAGTGTGATATCTTGCTGGATACAATTGAAAGGAGAGTCAGCGTGGTATCTGTTATTTTCCCCTTCTCCCCACATTTTTGAGTATGCATTCAGGAAAGAATGATGCCTTTTATACACAAAAAGATTCAGAGGATAAAAAAAGTGAAAGAAATATATGATTAGATAGCCAATGCGATCGAGAAAAAAAAAATATAAAAAATATCATGGTAATACCATTATTCTTAAAGTGATTATAAGGTTTCAAAGAACGTGATAGGGAATAGAAATACTGATCTATAATCTCTATATCATGTGATATGAGTGTTGCACATATTTGATGAGTTATGTTAATTATGGTCAAAAAGCAATCCATTTCACTCATTAACCATAGTCCCCACTACCATCCATCTTTGTCTAGTTTGTTGAAAGATTATCCAACAGTGTGCGCATCTGAATTATTATGGAACTACAGCACTCATAATAATTAGTTGATAGCTCCTATACTCCTATTCCATAATTATTAAATGGTCCTACTTTCTTCTCCCCCCACTTTATATTCTGATTTTTGGAGCCTTTTGCCAACGTGTCTCTCCAAACATAAATATATATATATATATATATAATCATTTAAAATATTTAATTCTTTTTAATCATTGACATTTACCATACAACTTACATTCACAAAATTCTATTTTTTTCTTAATAATTCCATTCATGTAATTTTAATTCACAAAGATTTCTATCTTTCTTTTTTCTGAAATAATGTATAGCATAGAAAATCCAGATATATCAACCATTAAAGTTTCCTTTTGCAACATTCGCTTAGTTTATGTACTCTCCCAAAAAGTTCAGGCCTTTTTCCAGTCTTGCACTCTTCCTTCTTAGTCAACACTCGTCATTTGTTCATTCACTTACTTTCTTTTATTGAAAATGGAAATAATAATTACACATGACATCTCAAATCTCTTTCTGTATTTATTTTAACAAATACCAATATGCATAAATAGTTAATTTTTTATTAATTTTAAAATAAAATTGGTGTAAGTACAACCCCACCTCGAAAGTTAAGATAGCAACATACCATTTATAGAGAATAGGCATTAAGGTGGGAGAATTGCTCATCCCTTTAGAGTTCTAGGCCCATTTTCTATAAGTAACCCAAGATAAAGTGCCCCCGTTAACACAACTTAACAAGAATAGAATTTACCTCGGGCTTGAGTAAAATAATATTGGGCAACAGAAAAAGCCCGTGGGTAAAGAGTGGGGGCCTAGTAGAAGACAAAATGTAACAGGGTTAGAAGGTGTCATGTTGGGCTTGACCTAACTACTAAGGCACATAGGTCCACGTAAGGTCTAGAGTCACATCACCACACGCATGCCTTAACATCAAAATATATCATTTTCATGGGATAAATGCATGCAATAATGATAATAATATGTTTTCATACAAATAAAAAACATTTATATATATATATATATATATATATATATATATATATATATATTATGCCAACATAAATTATGTGTATTATTTATCAATAATACTTTATAATAATATATATCTAAAAAATTGAAAATTTCTAAAACGACAATTGAGAAGGGAAAAAAAACTAGTGAGATTTTTATAAATACATTTTATGTTTTATTTATGAAATTCAAGAGTGACTAAGTGCTTGTTTGACAACAGTTTGATAAAACTATTTTTAGTATTTTAGTTTTTAAAAACTAAAAAACTTGTTTAAGTAGTATTTTTTTAAAACAGTTTTCAAAAATAGTTCTGATTTTTTAGTTTTTAAAAACTAAAAAACTGGAACAGCTGAAAGTAATTTTGCTTTTCAGTTTTATGTTTTATTTTGAAAACTCAAAATACAATCAAAATAAGTTGTTTTTTGTTTTTCATTAATAAAATTCTAATAAACATTAACAAATTTTTTCATTTTTACATCTTCAAAATAGTTTTCAAATATCACTTGTTAAACAAATTTTTTTTCTTTCTAAAAACTATTTTTAAAATTTCAAAAAATTAAAAAACAAAACCAAACCGATCCAACCTTAAAAGTTTTGATTTATGAGCATACTTTTTTTATGTGATGTTAATGAAATAAAGTTATATTCACAGTATTAATAAAATAGAGGAGTACTTTGCATGTTCCATTAATTGATAAAAGAAAAGGGGATTAATATTCATATTTTATATATAAAAGTTGTCAGAGTCAAAGTCGGAGTCAGAGACACGCATGCACTAGCTGGCAGTAGAGATTAGAGAAGAATGGAGATGAATGGAGAATTGGAGACGGTGTGTCTGTCCATATATAGCTAGAAGATAATTAAAGTCAATATTATCCACAACCCTAATTATAAATTATACTCCGTAATCTGCAAGCACCAAATTAATCAAAGCTATTAGTTTTTTCAATATATCATGGCGGCCTGATTATCCGTTACAATTCTCTTTAATATATCATTTTATAAAGCAAACATTATTTTAAAAAATATAAGTTTGATAATACTAACTTCCAATTCCAATCAAATTTATCAAATAAATAATCAGTCATGGCCTACGTTATATTACTTCAATATCACATGACTATGAATTTACGGCCTCAAATTGTTCAACAAGTCCCCTCATGCATTGTGTTACTTCCTATATTTTTAATTACCTTTCCTAATATGAAATTATTGCATATAAAATTAACTAAATACTAAAATATAAAGTTTTAGAATATAAGATGATTCATACAGAAAGTAGTGTTATATAAATAACAAAAACAAAGTATTAATCTTTCAAAAAAGGTCAAAGGATTATTAGCATCCATAAGATATAATAATTTTTGTTATTAGGTTAAAAAAGACACTCCATTCCATGCTTATGTGAAATTAAAAATTATTTATATTTGTTTTAAAAAACAAAAAAAAAACTTAAGTTTATTTTAAAATTATAAAAAGACTGGAAATTATTTTTATGGATAGTTGGAGACTTTTTTGCTTGTTATACAAAAAGATATTTACCAAAATGACTCAACTTCCACATTATTTATCTAAATAACTTGTCTTACTATTCATATTGAAAAATTGGTTCCGGAATGTGCTCTCTATTTTTTCATGCAAAAAATCTAGAAGAAATTGGTTGTTTTTGTAGGACTTTTATTTTTAGATTTACTTTTATTATTCATGTTGAGAAATTGGTTGTGGGAGAACCCATTTCTTATATTTTTCTTTTTAGATTTATTTTTCATTTTTTTTAATTTACTTTTTATGTATGTATGTTTGTCTAAAGTATGATTTTAAAAATTTTTTAAGTTGATTTATATTTCATTTTGTTTTTTATATGTTTTATTTTTATGTTGTGTATCTTTTCCCTTATTTTAGATTTTTTTAAAAATATTTATAATTTATTTTTCAATTTAAATTTTTTAAATTAAGTTTTTTAAACCTAATATTTTAAATTATTTTGGTAAAAAGCGTTTAAAAAATTTAACTTAAAAAATATAAATTGAATGATTAATTACAAAACGTTTTAAAAAATTAAAACAAGGAAAAAAGATACACAAGGTAAAACTAAAACACATAATAAAATAAAATGAAATAGAAATTAACTAAAAAAATTTAATTTTATAATTCATGATTTAAAACAATATACATAAATAAAAAATAAATTTAATAAAATTTACTAAAAAATAAATCTATAAAAAATACCTTATAAAAAATTAGTTGCTAACCAACTAATTTCTATTAGGCTTTTTACATAAAAACAAATAAATCACGTTGAGAATTTGATTTCCCATCAACAATAATATGGAGGTGAGTCATTTGAGTGATTTTTTTTCTTTTTGGTATATAAAAGAAAAACAGTCATAGTTGGAACTTGAAAATTAATTAAACAAATACTAATGTTATTAAAATTGAACTGACCATTAAACTGTTTTCTAATAATTTGTTGTTGGATAAGGTGATCACTAATTAAGTCAATTGAACCGGTCTATATTAAAAAAATTAAAACACAACTTCATTCTTCAAAGTTTCAAGTTAAGAACATTCTCACAAATATGAAGTATCAATCTCCAAAATAACAATTAAACTAAAGTTAAAAAAAAATGATAAATAATAACTTAATGACACAATACTTAAACAAATTCATAAGTCATCAACATCTAAAAATTAAAATTTAATTATTTCAAAATGTCAATCTTAAATTTGGATTATGGTCAAATATTTATTCTCTAAATCTAACTTTTTCTCTCTCAAGTGATGCATTATCAAAATGACATAATTATTTTTTAATCTACCAAAACAATGTCATTTCAAAAATGCAAAACAAAAAAGCAAACTAATATAATTTAACCGATTTTTAAAAAATTGACGGGTTCAACCCAGTTTAGTTCACCAATACCAATTTATTAAATAAACCAAGATATTGACTACATGGTTTTCAGTAAGACGATCCAATCTGATTTTAATAAGTGCAATTATTTATTATAATTAGAAATAAAGTGTTTAAATAAAAATGACACAAAATAAAATGAATCTTTTATAACAGTTATAGACATTTATGAATTTTATAATTGTGTAATTGCTGTTAAAGGAATAAATGTATCTTATTGGACCATGAATAGTACTGTGTCAATTAGGCTGGATAACAAAAAATATACTATTGGAGTTAAATAAGCCTAAATGCTAAAAAAAAAAAAAACTATTAGGGAGTTTTGGGGAAATTGAACACTGTAAACTTTTTTTTGTATTGTAATGAAATAAAGATAAAATTATATTAAATCAATATTAAAAAGGAATTAGCGTGCCTTACATCTATCTAGGCAATTTATAGCTAGAGAATAAGACGTGAATGTGTTTGCAACTTCAAAATTAAAATGGTTTAGGGTGTTGGGTGGCTGAGATCACCCCGAGAGAGTCACTCTCAACCAAGACATCCTTAAATCCTTCCTCACCTTCATCAAATGACATAGCGAACCCTTCTTTTCATCTCACAACACCTCCAATTTCCTCTTCTTCTCTGCCTATATAGCTTCAAATAGTTAAAAAAATAGTTTTTTAATTTTTTATTTGTAAAGGTATATTCTTATTTTTAAGATCCAAGAGCAATTATGTCAGCAACTCAGCATACATAAACGGGAGATCTTTAAAGAATTGAAACTTCAAAACATGACTCCGATGAAGAACTCAAAATTGAAGGGTCAAGCTCTTTTCCATTTCTTCTGTTAGTAAGGTTTTGAAAAAAAAAATGGAATGGATATGAAACATATTTAATGGAGGGTAATATTTGTTTTTACAAAACAATAGTAATAGAAGAAATGGGAAGAAAAAAAAATAGAGATGATCATTATTCGATGAAGTTATAAGGTTGGAGACGCTCTAACATGTTTCAACAAGATTTTTTATGGGACAGTGAAAACCTAATTTTTTTTTTTTTAAATAGCATAATTAAAAAAAGTTTAGGTGGAAAACTTTTAAAACTCCGTTAAAAATATTAGAGAAAAAGTATAATCTTTTTTATAATTTGAAATTTGTATTATATAATTTTATTAATCATTATAATGATTAAGGTTAATTCAAGAACTTTAAAATGTCAAATTTTCCTTACTTGCATTTTTTTTAAAAAGAATTAAAGTAAAAATGATGTAACATCTAATAAATTTTTTTCTATATCCAATTTTTTTTTTTTTTTACACATTCTATTTTTAGTTAGATTAGAAGATTTCAAATACTTTACGTCGCTGACACTTTATGGTTATTATTATTTTGAATTAATACAAGGAAATGATATAAAATAAAATTAATATATCATTTAAATTTTTAATATTTAAATATTTGATTACAGTTATTATCTTCTATTAGCTACATAACAAGCCTAAATATTCATTGGAATTTGCTTTTTGCACGCCCATTGTTTCTATACGCAGTTATCATATTATTGAATTTCTAATTTTACCTTTTCGTTATCCATTCAAAATTGATAATTTCGAAATTAAGTGATTCGAAAAAATATTATCTATATTTCCTCTATCAATCAGTTTAGAATGCAAAAAAAAAAAAAAACATTTTTAATATTTGAGACAAGTTCATCAAGGTGTTGGGGGTGTTGTATTGTGTAAGTGGAAGTGTTGGGGAGGGCCATTTGAGTGTAGGGTTTTGGGGCTGTGGCAGCAGTGGGTGTTCCATTATGCAGCGGTGAGTGGTGCAATGACGGCTGGTGGAACGGCGAGCAGAGAGGATGATCGGAAAGAGATAAGATGGGTATTTTGAATTTAGGAGGTGCCAAAAGGAAAATAATAGTTGTTGAAAGTAAAAGTCATATTGATTCCCAAATTCATTAATCAGAAACCCAATAACTTGACAACCCTAGTTTTTCGGGAGTTTCTTTTAGCACTCTTTCATTTTCTATTCATACTCTTCAATGTTTACAATTTTTTTGTAAAATCTCAAAACATTCTCACCCACTTTTATCCTAATTTTCATGACAAAACATCATCTAGTTTTACGACTGTACACACACCTCTACCCACTTCTTTAAAAGAAACTGATGTTTTCCCAAATGACAACGATAAGGCAATTTCTCCTTGCACTTTATTTCAAGGTGTATTTTTTACTCAAAAAGAGCTTTTTTGGGATGTCATGTGGATGTGTAGGAAGAAATTATAAGGGTGCATGAAAAAATTCCCCAAACATAAATGTGTTTAGCTTATTATGGACTCCTCCACAAGCCCAACATTATTATGCACTCTTCAGCAGCTCCAAACAAAAACAATCATAAAAACATTACAAAAAGAATAAAATAAAACACAAACAAAACTTGAAAAGTAAAGAAAAAGTAAAATTAAAATTAGCTAGAAACTCTGAAAGCGGCCTTTTCTGCCATAACATGAAGTGAGCGTTGACAAGAAGTGTTCACATAACCTAAAAGGCAGGCAAAATTGAATGTTCACATATCACAACTTTGTATCCTACATTGATATGATGTACTTTCATTTCCCCCTAATCGCATAGAATGACTTTATTATCATATATCAAGAAAACATCATAATTGATTTAAATGGATGGTAGTGTCATAAATATGAGTATAAGTTTAATTAGTATATATCATCAATATAAAGATTTTTATACTGATATTTAATATTTTATAAAATTGTTTTTAATATTTTAATATTTAAAAATTAAAAAACTCATTTGATTACTATTTTCTTAAAAATAGTTTCGAAAAATAATTCTGATTTTTTAGTTTTTAACAAGAACAATTATAAGTAATTTTGTTTTTTAATTTTTTATTTTCGTTTTAAAAACTTAAAATATAATAAGAATATATTTTTTTACTTTTCATAGTGAAATTTTAGTAAATATTAATAAGTTTTTTCATTTTTATATTTTCAAAATATTTTTTAAATAATACTTACTAAATAAACTTTTTTTTTCTCTTCTCCCTGAAAATAATTTTTGAAATCTATTTTTGAAATTTTTTTTCAAAAACTAAAAAGCAAAAAAAATATTAATCAAGCCCTAAATAACTCGTTTAGTACTGTACTCTTAAAATAGTTTCTGAAAATAGTTTTGATTTTTTAATTTTAAAAAATTAGAAAACATGAATAACTATAAGTGATTTTTCTTTTTTGTTTTGAAAACTCAAAATATAATAAAAATATATTATTTTTTACTTTTCATTAATAGAATTTCAATAAATATGAATCACTCTTTTCATTTTCACGTTCAAAACAGTTTTTAAATAACACTTATTAATAAAAATTTTTTTCTCTTCTTTCAAATATTAATTTTAAAAACAATTTCTAAAAACTCTTTTAAAAAATTGAAACACAACATCAAACCAATGAAACCTTAGGCTCCGTTCAGGTAGTTTTTGGTTTCTAGTTTTAAAATTTCTAAAAACAAAAACTAATTTTAGTTTTAAGTTTTCAAAATTCTAAAAACATTATTTTTGTTTTCAAATTTAAAACATTAGTTTCAAATTTTAACCAAAACACTAGTTGAAGGTAGCGATCCAGACAGTCGGTCATTGGCGATCGCCAGTCGGAGGTGTGGTTGGTGACCATTGGTCGGAGGTAGCAGCCGGTGACCGTTGGTCGAAGGTGACGGCTGGTGATCGTTGGTGGGAGGTGACGGCCATGATCGTCAGTTGGAGGTGGCGGTTAGTCACCGTTGTTCAGAGGTGATGACCGGTGTGACTGTTGGTCGGAGGTGACTGCCGGTGACTGTCGGTCGGAGGTGGCGACCGGTGATCGCCTGTTAGAGGTGGCGGTCGGTGATCATAGGTAGGAGGTGGCGGTCGGTGACCGCCGATCAGAGGTGGTGGCTGGTGATTGCCGGTCGGAGATCGGAGGTGGCAGTTGGTGACCGCCAGTTACGGGTGGCCATTAGTGACAGCCGGTTGGAGGTGGCGATCGGTGACTGTCAGGTGGGGGCTGGTGACCGCTGATTAGAGGTGATGACCGATGACCGTCGGAGTGACGTTTAGTGACTTTTGATAGAGGTGATGGTAAATGATGACAAATAACGTCAAGTAATGAACTTAAATAAAAACAGAAACAGAAATCTAAAAACCAAATTTTATTGTTTTAAAAATTAAGTAAAAACTGTTTAAAAAATAAATAAAAAAGCAAAACAAAACCATTTTTATTAAACAAATTTCTATTTTTAAAATACATTTCAGAACAAAAAATTAAAAACTCATAATCATCCTCTCCGAAGAGGACCTTATAAAAACCAGAAGGACATTTCAACGAATCGACGAAGCATATCACACTTACAGAGTGCATTTACTCTTAACTGAGTTGAATAATCCCTCGTGGTTAGATATAGTTCCAGAGTTTCATTCACCCACTAATTCTACATGGCTACAAAACAAATCCCTCAAAATAATATCGACGACCCGAAACATATCTGAAAAATTGGGTAGCTAACGGCGAACGATTCAGTAAGAAAATTGTATTTTTTTTAGTGATAAGTGATAGAACCAGATGAAATTACTAATACTGTTCGACAAGGTCTCATTAAATTGAAAAGGGTTGTCTACCAAATTCTTTTATCAGAAGAGATTTCAGTATCTTCAAATAGAATTGAACCCACATCTATAAAAATAAAAAGAGGTTATATTGAATTGATCCTTAACCTCCTATTCGATAAGAAAAAAAAAATGCTTGGTAGAAGATAAAAATAACATTGGTTATTTAGTTTGAGGAAAAGAGAGTAGAAATATTAAAAAAAAAAGTAAAATTCAATGAAATACTTTTATTCCTATTTTTATTTCTATTCAATCATATTTCTCTTATCTTTAGTCTTTACCAAAGGGACATAAATGTTTGTACCAAGTTGCATTGTCATACGGGTATACAGCTATTTTTACCAGAAATATATTCCACAACCACAGACACACAAACGGATAAATGCCCCACCTAATAAAATTAAAATCTCCAAAAAGGGCTGTGGACCGTGGATTGTGCTCGGAGAGGCCACTCCTCCAAGGCCCCATTGCAAAAGAAAAAAATAATTTAAATTAACATATCGTCTAATTTAAAGTAATATATATTTATATATATATTAATATTAGTTTTCATTTTATCTTTCATTATTTTTTTTCTCTTTTATTTACATATTTTTTTCATATTTACTCTCTTTAATATCTATTCACATTATATTTTTTGTGTAGTCCTCTCTTTTATCACTCTTAATTAGTATATAAATGTAATATAGTTATTTAATTTCTTATTTGTTTTTGTATAATAATTTAATTTCTTATTTTTTTAGTATAATAATTTAATTAATTTTTAGTGTACTTAATTTATTATTGTTAATATATTTATTTAATTTATTAGTTTTTTATTGTAATAAATACATGTTTATTATATCAATTTATTTAATGAATTATGTGTTTAGTATAATTCCTTAATTAAATACTCAGTTAGTATACCTAATTACATGTAGTATAATTGTTTAATTTTTTATTTTTTTAGTATAGTAATTTAATTAATTTTTAGTGTACTTAATTTATTATTTTTAATATAGTTATTTAATTTATTAGTTTTTTATTGTAATAAATACATGTTTATTATATCAATTTACTTAATGAATTACGTGTTTAGTATATTTATTTAATTAAATATTTGATTAGTATAGCTAATTACATGTGGTAATTTCTTTTTTTTTGTATAGTAATTTAATTAATTTTTAGTGTACTTAATTTATTATTTTTAGTATAATTATTTTATTTTATTAAATATTTGACTATTATAGTGTAGTATAGTTATTTAATTTCTTGTTTTTTTAGTATAAGGCTACTGTTTGTGGAAGAGTAAAAAAAAAATTGAAAAGTTTTTTACTGCAAATTTTTTTACTCTTCGACAACCGTTTGCTCGAGCATACAAAGATTTCAGCAATAGTTTGTCGATGAATAATAGGAGAGATAAAATGAAAGACATGTAAGTCTTTTATATGGGAGAGTAGGTGTTACTTCAAATTGGGAGAAATGTTAATTCAAATTACCAAGAAAATATAACCGTCTTTCAACAAATTACAAAGGGAGATATAATTTGTCTTAGTAGGGTGTTCATGGATAAGTTTATTTCCATTTTTTATAGAAATAGTCTAAATAGATTAAAATTAATTGATTTAGATTTTATAATTTTTTTTCATGAGCTGAATAAAATCAAACCAATAGTAATTAGGTTGCTTCATTTTGGTTCACTTAAAATTTAATAAAAAATAAAAAATGAAAATTTTATTAAAAAAATAATAGGTATATGATAATTAAATAAATTAAAAACACAAGTGTTTAACCTATAATAAATAAATTCAAAACAAAATAATTATAATTATTTGGTATATGTTAAAAAATTTTATTTCAAAATACTAAAGTGTTAATTTGAGTACTTGAATATTCAACTAAACAAAATAATATATAAATATTTTTTATAGTTCATTAATTTGAGTACCAAATGAAATTTGAAAGTTTATTTAACAAATAAGCAATAATTAAAAATAATAAAACAATATATAAATTCATTTAATTGGTTTGGTTTGATAGTTTCAATTGGTTCACTTCAATTATGACTCAAATAGAAAAAAATACCACCAATCTGATTGATTTAGTTTGAATAATTGAGTTCATTGGGTCAATCCAAATAGATAAATATCCTATGTCTAAAAGGTTTTTCCTTTTTCTTTTTTTTTATAATTATAAAATAAGTGAAATAAAATTTAAATTATGGTTAGTCTTTCTAAATTTTTTTATCCATTTTATTTGTTTCTAATTTAAAATGGACCATTTTTAATCTTTTAAGCTTTATTTAGTCATTTTTAATTTTTATAAATAAACATTATCTAAATTACTTAAAAAAGATACGAACATAATTTGGTTCATGTTTACTCTTTAACACTTTCATTTTGTTATAAAGAGTAACTTAAAAAAAAAAAGATCATATATGGTATATATAATATACCTAATATTCTAAGTGGACATAATACATATAAATTATAATTATTTATGAGATATATACCTTTAAGACAATTAATTAATCTTTTATTTCTGGCTTGTGTACTATAAGCATGTTTGGATATCTGATTAAATTGAAGTTTTTTAATTCTCACCTATCATAATCTTATTTTATACCTACTTTTTTTTTTAAATACCCACTTTACCCCTCTAACCTTAAACTTTTCTTTAAACTTGACTCTTCTCACTCTTTTCTCTGCTACCTCTCTTTTACCTACTCTCTTGTTCACTTCCCTGTTTTGTCAGCCTCTCCTTTTCTTTTTCACCTTCCCAGCCTCACCACCTAGTAACCTCACCCTCCTTCCCAACATCCTCCCCACCACTCACGCCCTCCCTTTAGCTAGCCACCGCCACCCCACCACCACAGTAAGGATTGACTTGAGACATTTTTAATTTTCCGACAGTATCTTATAAAAAAGGTAAAAAAACTTTGAAATTTTTTACTTCTCCAATGAGATAGCGTCTTACCTTTTAGTTCACAATTCTGGTTTTTAGTTTAGGATTTTGCATCTTTGTTGGTTTTAGTTTAGGGTTTATGCTTTTTTATTTTACATTAGATTTGCTTTTAAAATTATGTACTACTATAAAAAATGGTTGTTTTTTATTTTACATTATATTATATATTAAATGACCGTTTTTTATTTTAGATTATATTATATACTAAATGTATTAGAATTTATATTATATACATTAATTAGAAGTGTAATAGATAAATAACGAGTGTTGATGAAATTTGAACTTTTATTCTAATTATAAGTGAAATAAAAAATTACTAAAGTCAAACTTTAAATTTGATTAAAAAATATCTAAGTTTCTTTAATGTATTATTCTTATAAATTAGAATTTGAGAGAAATTTGTGATAATAAATATTTAAAATTGAAACATGAAATTTTAAATTTGAAATTTGAACTCTTAGAAACTAGAAATTGAGAGAAATATGTTATTATAAATATTTAAAATTGAAGCCTGAAAATTTGAAATTTTAACTCTTAGAAATTAAAGATGAGAGAAATATGTTATAATAAATATTTAAAATTGAAACATTAAATTTTAAATTTTAACTCTTAGAAATTGAAAAAAATATGTATAATAAATATTTAAAATTGAAACTTGAAATCTTAGATTTGAAATTTGAACGTTGGAACTTTAAATTTGAAATTTATACCAATAGTTAAAATAATATTTATTTTAGGGTTTAAATTTAAAATTTCAAATTAAAACAATATTTTGAAATTTCAATTTTCAAATTTCAAAATTGAAATTTGAAATAATATTATTTTAAACATGTAAAAAAATAGATTTTGAAATATTTATTGTGAATGATTTTATAGTTAAAGTTATTTAAAATATTAATTAGTGTTATTGTTTAAGATGTTTAAAAATTAAAATTTAAAATGATGTGTGCTATTATTTTTTTGTGATCATTTTTTTAGTTAATTGTGTTTGCTTTTAAACTATAAATAAATTTAACATAAAATGTTTGTTTTATGGATATAAAATAGGAGTATATTATTAATTTATGATATTTTATTTTATGATATTTGAAATTTAGGTAATAAATTATTTTCAATAATTTAATAAATTAAATATACTTTAAAAGATAATAATTAATTTTAATAATTCTATATATTCAATAATTCAATATAATTTATTATATATTCAATAATTCAATAATTTATTATATAATTTATAAATTAAATAATTTTAATATACTTTAATAGATACTTTTAATAATTTTAATAATTCTGTATATTCAATAATAAACTTATTATAAAAATGTATTAAATAACTTCAATTATTTATATAGATTATACAATTTATATAAATTTAATATTGAATAATTTATTTAACAAACAAGTTTAAAATTATAAAACAATTACAAAACTAATTAAGACATGTAACCTATTAACAAATTATAACTATCTAGCCAACCTGAAAACTAATTAAAACAAATTATAAAACCTAACATGCATACAAATTTTAACCCTAATGTTACATGCAACTAATGAGATGACATTAAACTTTATATTTTTATGTCTTACATGCAAGACACGACAACACATGAAACTTTGCATCTCTTCTACATTTTAATTCATGTATTCAACTACCCAATGTGCCAATTGCTCCCACTGAACTGTCTCCCATGCAACCAATAAAGGTGGTCAAATTGTTGTCAGTAGTCAACGACCTCCCATGCAACCAATGAAGGTGACAATATTGTTTTGCTTTACTGACAGTGTATTACTGGAGAAACAAAAAAATTTGCAAATTTTTTTACTCTCTAACAAATTTTTTAATTGTCCGACAATATATCACTGAGAGTAAAAAAATAAAGAGTATATTAGTATTTTTTTAAAAAAAGAAAAGGGTGTGAAATAAAAACTTGAATTGTGGTGTATAAAATGCAGGAAAAATCTAATGGCCCACAAATTCAGTTTTCCAAAAGAAAGGATAATTAATGATTCATGTATGAAGTTCACAACTTACGTTTTCACCCCAAAACCAAACAGACAACGTGTACAACAAACAAAACTCAATTGTGGCACTAATGTATTTGCTTATGCATATTTTAGGGATGTTTACCTTTAATTCTGGTCACATGTCACATGGCTTAAAAAAATACCTAGAAGTTAATTTTTCTTTTCTTGCTTCAAGTAACGCATTCTACGTCTTAATAACGCAAACATAGCACACCCACTTAAAAAATAGTGGCAAATTAGGAGACATTTTAAACAAAAATAAGAAGGGAGATTTTCTGGTATACAAACGAAGGATGATATAACATGAAAAATGAAAATAAAAAAAAGACGAACTTCATTGAAGGAAAGTTG
This sequence comes from Psophocarpus tetragonolobus, assembly GCA_037954015.1. NCBI lineage: Eukaryota > Viridiplantae > Streptophyta > Magnoliopsida > Fabales > Fabaceae > Psophocarpus > Psophocarpus tetragonolobus. Next base: position 37,790,561 of record CM075695.1, read on the forward strand.
ATTTCTTTTAGTGATGGAAATATCAGCATAATAGCTAGAATGAAGAGATTTTACTTTCTCTCTGACAAGTATAATCTGTAATGAAAAGGTTGGTTGATTAAATTAAAAGTCAATAAAAAAAAAAATGGTTGTCCAAGAGTCATAGCCTTTGAGTTGCAAGCTGACACGTGGTCTCAGTGAAGCCCACCCTAGAATTGACCAAATCAAACTCCATCCACACGTTCTGCTGATGATGATGTCCAATCACATACGATTCAATTCCCAACAAATCAGAGTTCCCAAAAGTGAAGCAATACACCGAATCATTCCCCTTCCCCACCCTATACAAAAGCCTCTCCCCGGACACCCTCATCTCCGCCCCGTCAAACACCAGGGTCACCGCCGGAACCGCCGCCAAACTTGCCGGCGCATGGTAGCACAAGTCCATTGCCCCCTGAAACACGAAATACGGATCCTCAATTGGGCTCAAGACACCTTTTGTTTGCTCCAAAAACTCTTCTTTTAAAGCATTGTACACCGACCCTAAAAGAAAGGTGAACTGGGTACCCGAATCCACCATCGTCTGACCCGCTCCCGTGTGGTCCGGCACGAACACCGACTTCGGAAGCTGCAGGAGTTTCTCCGAAACCTTGATCCCCTCCAGCTGGACTGTGTACGCCACACGGTCGAAGTACGGCAAGGAGGTTGTCGCTGTCACCAAAGGAGTATACTGCAGCGGACCCAGCCACGGCGCGGCGCCGTCGCCGAGTAGCAGCACTCCCGAGGCGTCGTTGCCGGAGATGCAGTACGAGAATTTCGGGAGCGCCATTTGGTTTACCATGGAGAGAGTGCCTCGGTTCATGCCCATTAAACCGGTTGTTTTGGAATCCTCGTCGGCGTTGGAGGTGTAGCCGGCGGCGTCCATGCAGCCGAACAGGGTTGCCGGTTGCGCGCCGCCGCCTATGGAGAAGGTGTCGGAGGCGAGGGTGCCCTCGACGGAGGAGGCGTCGGCGTACGAGACGATGACGTGGCATAATTTATTGGGGTCGCAGGAAGCGGGAATGGTGAGGTTCTGTGTTTGAGTCTTGCAGATTGAAGAAGTGCATGGGATTGGGGTGTATGACTTAGAGAGGACTGGGTTGAAGGTTGAGTTTATGTTTGGGAGTTTTTTGCAGTAGAGCCAGGAGAGTTCGCTCCCTGTGTCGAGGACCATGGTAACGTTCTGTGGGGGCGAGCCTACGCTTATTGAGACTGTTAGTGTGACATTATGCTGGAATGAGAGCTTACGTGAAGGTGTTTGTGCTTTTAGAGGCAAAACGAGGGGTTTATGTGTTTTTGATGTAATCGAAGAGACACATGTTTGGCTTTCCATGATAAAAACGATGAGGACGGGGATTGTGAGAGCAGGGAGAAGGAGCGAAAGAGAAGAGTTTGAACAAGCCATGATTAATTTCAGAATATTGATGTTGTTTGATGCACTAGTTCTCGCATGTTGTTGAGTTGGAAGTTTCAGTTCATATTAAAAGGGGTGAGAGAAGGGGATTGGATTGTCCTATCAGACCAATCGTGTGATGGAGCTCTCTAAAGATTCTCATGCATAGCTGGATCGGATGAGAATTCCTGCGTCACATTCACTGGTGGACTAGTTTTAAAAAGGGTGAAAGTGAAACTAATTGCAATTTACACAGTTAATTTAGACCTGTAAATAAATATCTTCACCACTAAGCTTTTAGTCCTAATTTGTCATTAGTGTTCAATTGTAGAGAGAATTTGTTCTAGCTCTATCCCTTTCTTAAACAACAAAAGGTTATACATGGAACTTTCATTATGTTGATTTTCTTGTTATATATGTATTATTTGGTTGCATGAAACTTAATAATTTAACTGCGTGGGACTATGAGAGTGATTGTCTACCACTCTGATTTTATTGTTGTAGAGATTGTATTCTAGTTTCACAGACCGGGAGTGAATGTGTGAAGCGCATTAGCTGATTATGCATCTTACAATTAAATTGGTCGGTAGTATGACACATTTAATTTGATTGCCAACAGTTCATGGCAGCGTAATTGTCGTTACTGTTTGATAGTTCAGCTTAACAGTGTGGTATTTTGTTTAGGTTATTATTTTTTCTTCCACACAGTAATTAATTAACAAACATGCATATCTGAAGCATGTATGTGATAAAACGTGTCTTGTTTTTAATGCACCTTAGCTTATTTGTCCAAAGCATATTCATAAAGATAGATAAACAGATAACCGTGATTGAAAACATAGTGAGCCAAAGGAAAAAAAGGATATGCAATATTTGATGCTACCGACACTTTCTTTGGGAAAAAGGGGCTCTGGAAGCCAAAAATCATAGACAAAAAGTGTAGTGTTGTAGGAAAACCCGGAAGTGCCAAAAACTACTGCTTAGAGATATGAAATGGTGTGTAGATTATTCCCTTATGGATTAATTCACTATCGCTATTAAAGAAAGTTTGAAATTTCTGCCACACGCTAATCTTAATGCATGATGTGATCAGTCAGAGACGCCAAGTAGCTAGATTGCATAGATGCTAGTATTATTCAGTTTGTCAAATAGATTACGAAACTTTCCAAACTTGATTTAGATATCTGCTTTGGATTGGCAAATGATACAGTGTCTTCTTGGCATTAATAGTTGGTGATATCCAGCTTCTTGTGAGTATAGAAGAAAGAGGACATGAACTTGGACACTTGGTTTCTTTTTCTTTTTTAAAATTTTGCATTTTAAAGAGTTACTTAAACTATGAAGTTGCAAAGTATTTCAATTGTGTTGAACTACCGTTATAATTATGTGTATAATTTAATAAGGTGTTGTTAGGGAAAAAGTTTTTTAATATTTTTTGTAACCGAACAATGACTAAATTTATTAAGAATTTTGAATAAATACATAGTATATTTATTTTTAAAAATAATTTGTTTCATATTTAAAGCCACACTTTTAAAGAGATATAATGTAGTTATTACTGTCCGGCTAAAATTTTAAATTTATATCTAATTTAATGATGCATCTGTTGCCGTTTTTATTGAAAAATAAATACTTTTGTGAGATAGGATCATGTGAAGAGAGATTAGACAAAAACCAACTCACTCATTTTGATAGGCTATACAAGTTCGACATCTTATTTAATTAGAATTTGACGTCTTATTTAATAATTAATAAGTCAAATTTAATAAATGAGTTACCAACACCCAATTAGACAATAATGAAGACAAAATTCACATTGATAATTCAACATATTCAAAGTCACTACTCCTATATGTAATTCAGTGGGAATCTATCAATAAAGTCATAAGAATGATAAGCTAGTAGGCTGGGGTTTTGAAAGATTGCAATAGATTTACATATTCTTATTTGTTTTTATGTTTGTCTTTAATAATTTTCAAAATAAAAGTTTTCTTAATAAAATATTCACAACGGTAAGGAAAATAAACTAGGGTGCAAGAGGAAGTGATCATACTCAAGCAATAGAAAAAATATTTAATATTATTTTTGTTGGTATTGATTCATAATTCTCAAAAGGTGGAAACTTATGATGATTTGTGAGTGAGCTAGGTAGAAACTTCCATTTGGGGTAAGAGTGTTTTTGGACGCTAGTTAAGTAGAAGCTTATGTTTGAGGATCGAAAGTTCTCTTAACTGTGTCTGGTGAGAGCGTCTTGTAAGTAATTTCAGGTAGAGATGATCTAATGAGAGCCTTAATGGGTTGTCTAGTGCTCACGTGTGTAGACCATATGATGTATGCTTTAGACCAAAGTTTTTGTTCCAATCCTTTATAGCTTCTAACCTTTAGCATTTATCTCCTATATAGGAGCACATGAGTTAGTTAATTAGTTATGCCATATGGCATGTTGTAAGTCCTATATATACCTCTTGTAAATAATTTTTTGTTAACATGATGCACTTATGTTCATTTTGTTAGAGGTTTCTTTCGCTTTCTTTCATTCTTATTTTTGATTCTCGCTTTCGTTCTTGGATTTGTGAATCACTTGACCTTCTTATTGTCTTGTGTGTTTTAAGTTAAGAAACCCAACAAGTGACATCGTCTGTGGGGAGACAAAAACAATCAAGAAAGATAAATGAAGTGATAAAGGTGGAAACTTATGATGATTTGTGAGTGAGCTAGGTAGAAACTTCCATTTGGGGTAAGAGTGTTTTTGGACGCTAGTTAAGTAGAAGCTTATGTTTGAGGAGCAAGAGTTCTCTTAACTGCGTCTGGTAAGAGCGTCTTGTAAGTAATATTAGGTAGAGATGATCTAATGGGAGCCTTAATGGATTGTCTAGTGTTCATGTGTGTAGACTATATGATGTATGCTTTAGACCAAAGTTTTTGTTTCAATCCTTTATAGCTTCTAACCTTTAGCATTTATCTCCTATATAGGAGCACATGAGTTAGTTAATTAGTTATGCCATATGGCATGTTGTAAGTCCTATATATACCTCTTCTAAATAATTTTTTGTTAACATGATGCACTTATGTTCATTTTGTTAGAGGTTTCTTTCGCTTTCTTTCATTCTTACTTTTGATTCTCGCTTTCGTTCTTGGATTTGTGAATCACTTGACCTTCTTATTGTCTTGTGTGTTTTAAGTTAAGAAACCCAACAAGTGACATCGTCTGTGGGGAGACAAAAACAATCAAGAAAGATAAATAAAGTGATAAAAAAGAAGTTCAACATTGAGAAGTTTTTTAGCAGCAATGATTTCAGCTTGTCGAATATCAAGATGGAGACCATCTTGATTCAATTGGGGTGCGAAGAAGCATTGAAAGGGGAGGTGAATATGTTACCGTCTTTTATGTCGATGGAGAAAAGAAAGATGATTGATAGAGAAACAAGTTCGATCATGTTGTGCCTTAGGGATAAGACATTGAGAGAAGTTGGAAAAGAGAAAACTACCACTAAGATGTGGGCAAAGTAAGAGGCTTTATACATGATTAAGTCCTTGGTTTAGAGGTTCTATTTGAAGCATTAATTTTACTCGTTCAAGATGACAAAGTTAAGAATGATAAAGGAATAGCTTACGAGTTTTCATAAGATGGTGGACAATTTGGACAACATTGATGTGAAGTTGGAAAATGAAGACAAGACTATCATTCTCCTCAATTCATTGTCAAAGTCCTTTTAGCATTTTAAGGATATGTTATTATATAGGAGAGAGCAAAAGATCATGCTAGAGGAGGTTTTGGCCTTGATTCAAACCAAAGAGTTTCAAAAGCTCCATGATTTATAGCCTAAAGACGTAGAGACTGCTCTTAGTATAGCGAAAAGAAAGGGCAAGAAGAAGGAGAGAAGGGGTAAAAAGTCCAAGAATTGTTAAGAAGGGAATGTTAACTAGAAGAAATAGGTGAGAAATTTCAAATGCCAAAAGTTTAGTCATATCCAAAAGTAGGTGAGTGTTTCAAATGCTACTGTAGGGGGTGATGTTTACTCTAGAGTTTAGAAAGATCTTGCTTTCTAAAAGCGTATTTAATGTTATGGTATATTCTACCAAGGTGGAGTGTGGAATGATGAAAGTGTCAAGAGGAACATTTGTAGTTGTTAGAGGTCAAAAGGTTAATTAATTGTACATCCTAGATGGTTCGACCATCATTAGGCATAATTTGTTGCTAGTTAGATTGTGCAACAGAATACGCTAAGGAATATTAGATCGTCTATGTGTACCATCTTTAGAGATGTGATGTTTGATAATATTAAAGGGATTATGCTGAGTGGAAAGTCTAACAAAGACAGGGAGAAGACACATGTTAAGGTGAAGTCATTTACTAGAAACTTCAAACAAGAGTGTCTAACGGAGGCAAAAAGTGCAACAGACAGATACGTTGAGGAGCATCGTCTAACTCCAAGGGAGCAAAACATGTTATTTTCTACTATCAGCTGGTGCTTGAAGAGATAAAAGGTTCTGAAGAGGGGCGAAGAAACTTTAGGGAGACACAAGAGAGTGAAGAGATTCAGCAATGGCAATGTTCCATGAGGGGGGACTTGAATCTGTGAAGAAAAACCACACACGAAAGTTTGTGAGCATACTTAAGAGTGAGAGAGTGGTTGGACGCAAAAGAGTCTACAAGAAGAAAGACATTATTTGTTGGGTAGAGGTAAGATTCAAATTGAGTTTGTATAGAAAGGCGAGCAAATGATTGCCAAGCTGGTAAATGTGGAGTTCGTACTAGGCACTACTGGTGAAGGTCAATCATTAGAAGGTGGAATAAAAGATGATTGAGGTATAACAACTTTTGACTCAAAGTCAAGATAGAGATTTTTAGGTTGACTCAAAATCTTTAGAAGTTGAAAGCTTATGATGATTTGTGAGCGAAACAAGTACTCTTGATTTAGAGTCAGGTGGAAATTATTGGTGTTGACTTGAAATCTTCAGAAGGTAGAAACTTTTGATGGTTTGTAAGCAAGTAAGTTAAACGCTTCCTTTTGGGTGAAAGTGCTTTTGGTATCAATCAAGTAGAAACTTTCATTGGGGGAGCGAGAGCGTCTCATAGCTGTGTTTGGTGAGAATATCTCATAAGTAGTATCTAGTGGATATAATTTGATGAGAGCATATGTAGTAGGTCGTCTAGTGATCATGTGTGTAAACCATTTGATGGATGCTTTAAATTAGAACTTCTGTCGTACCCCTTTGTAGCTTCTAGTCTTTAGCATTTATCTCCTGTATAGGAGCATGTGAGTTAGTTACTTAGTTACACCACATGTCTTGTTGTAAGTCCTATATATATCTCTTACAACCAATTATTGATTAACACGATGCATTTTCACTCATTCGGTTATACTTTTCATTTTCTCTCATTCTCACTTTCAATTCCCTTTTTTGTTTTTACGTTCGCGAATCACTTGATCTTCTTGTTGTCTTATATGTGTTTATGAGTTAAGAATCTCAATAGTTTTTTTTTTCATTTTTTTTTGGATTTTCATTTTTAATCCTTAATCTAAATTTATCCATGTCTAATATTTCATTTTCTCTAGTACTTCTTTTGGTCCTCATCATCATTTGGTACAGAAGTGCCACTAAATACTTGACATGCATGATTCAAAACCATTTTTATAGTGTGTCATCTTCCACTTCATCACCACAACCTCTATAGCCCCTTCCTTTACCCTCCTTAATTGTCCCCTCTCTTTCTTTCCCTACTAGAAATTTCAAAACTAAACCTTCAATATTATTTATTGTTGTTACTTGCCTCATCTTAACCTCTATTTGTTCAACACTTAATTGCTCTATGAACTAAATCGATAACTATTTAGGTTACCATTTCCCACTTATGCTTTTAAAATTATCTACTCTTAACTCCAACTTTGTACTTTGCATTGCCAAACTCATCACCACACCCCTCAAAGACAACACGAACTTTGTCCTTGTCACACCTGAATATTGCAAACTTTACTACCTATACTTTACTCTGCAGTTTTGGTTTAAACCCTTACTATTCCTCACCTTTTAAGGTTACAAGCTTCATTACTTAAACATTAAATTGTTCATGGTCATTAATTCATAACTTTATAACATTTGTGGGTTAAGGATAGTAAATCCTTACTTTCCTTTGCCTTTGTAGGTTGCAAGAATCACCTTTCTAGTGATTTTGAACTATTAGAAAATAGAAAAAATGATAAAATCACCCTTCAATTTTTATTATATTATCCAAAACTCCATTCTTTTTTCTTTTACTACATTAATTTTTCTTTAAATTTAAAAACATTACTCTAACATTTTTTACATGTTTAAAAATATTACATTAACACTCATTTCATATCTTATACTAACATTCCCTTAGGGGTGTAAAAGTAATTAGTAAAAAAGTATGAATTCATATGCAATTTTACTAAACTTCAGAAACATTATTATAATTTTACTCTAAAAAATAACTCATCACAAAATGTTATAATATGATAAAAAAAATTAACATGTGTACTCACATTTCATCATTTAATAGAGAAATCAAATGACCATGGTTAAAAGTAAGAGTTTAACACTTATACACTGTCAGTGTAAAACAATTTTATACTGACGGTTAATCATAACCCTTCGTTTACATTACTTTTAAAGTATTATTTGATAAAGTCAACAAACTTATCATATATAAATGGTTGTGATTAACTGTCAGTGTAAAACTTTTTACGCTGATAGTATATAAGTGTTTTACTCTAAAAGTAATAACAAAAACATTTCAGGTACTTCATCTATCAAAATTTATATTAGAAATCCTAAAAGAAAAAATCCAGAAAAAGTTAAGAGACCCAAAAAATTTAATTAAACTCAAGAAAATAAATATGTTTTTCCATTGTTTGGTATGGTTTAAAAAGGAAGGAATATGAAAAAATATGGTAACTGAAGTTATTTTAGTACACCCATCCATTATTTTATATGCATATTTTGTCGTTTCTTTTTACCTTTTTAGTTTACTATTAAGTAAAATGAGTTTAAAATTATATTATTTTGTTAATTAATCACAAATATTAAATGGTATAACTGACAATACATTTCAATGCGATTAGTCAGTGATGGTCCCAAAAGTTTGCATGTTGAGTTAAGGATAGGGGGTAGTTGATTTTTGGAAAGATAGGTAGATAGGTGAGCATAGCTTCCAAGTGGTGTATCCATGTGTGTTTGGTTTAACGCTATATGTGAGAGACATGTGGGGGACTGATGTGTTGGAATTGGTTTAGAGGAGAAAGTTGTTTGATTGGGATGTAGAGTTGCTTAACGATTTAAATAATAAGCTAAGGATGGTTGCACTGGTAAATAGAGTGAAAAATAGATGGTTCTAAAATGCAGAAAGGTCGAGAGATTACTCTGTTTCATCAGCATACAAGTTACTATTAGCGAACACGCATATCTAATATGATATTTTTTCTATCTACTTTGGAATAAAATGTGTTGTCTCGAAGGTGCATATGCTGACATGACAATTAGAAGCTAATAGGTTACCAACGAAGGCGAATTTTCTAAAGTGTGGGATACTTCATCAAGAGGCAATATTGTGAGGGCTATGTGGTAAAGAGGTGGAAACAGAGACACATCTATTTATAACTTGTGAAATGTCTGTTAGGGTGTGGCAAGAGCTTTACTATCAAGCACGGTTAGTCTTCAGTGTGGCTCGCAGGTCTGTGACACATTCAGAAGTGTTGAAATAATGCAGTATTTAACGATCGTGGAATCAATGCTATTAAAATTGTTCAGAACATGCAACTAAGCTTGTGGGAGTGATGCCAAGTAGCTAAGTTTACAAGGCATTCTTATGCGGAGTGAATTTTTAACTCAAGGTATTGTATTTTAGGGGTGACGTTTCTCGACCTCTAAAGGTGTTGTTGGTTTCAATGTTGTAATCTATATTATCGGAAGGCATATTTTATGCTTTCTTTTTGGTTAAATAATATCAATTTTTTGTCGATAAAAAAAATCAATCTCTAAAACCACCTTGTGAATCTCATTGACATAATGTAATGGGCATTCTTTGATATATCAAGAATAATGCACTACGTTATATATATTATTAAGTGAAGAAAAAGGCTATGCCAAGATTGTTTGCTACTCTAATGTGGATCGAGTAGAATTAGCATTAGATACAAAGTTTATTTTTAGATATTATGTTTTATTGGAGGGAACTTGATCTGCATCCAGGATGAAGAAGCGGAAGATTGTTAATAGATCCATTGACCAAGTTGAGTACCATGTTATGGTAGCAATTGCATGAGATTAAAGTGTATATGTTGAGTACCATGTTAGACAACTTTTCCAGTAATTAAAATTTGGAGATGTTGAGAACACTAGGCTAATGTGCGACGATGAAGATGTTCTTCCCACCTTAATTAAATTCATTCTTTCATTAGAGGACTAAAATCATGGAAAATAATTGTCACTTTGTGCAAGAGTAGGTGCTATTAAGAGAGATCGTAATTGGTTTTATCAATTCTAATGACCAACTGACAGATATGTTCACTAAATTCCTCAATATCTCTCATGTCGACAATATTTATAAGAAACTTAATTCATGTGATATATATGTTTCAGCTTTAGAATAAGAGTATTAAATGTATGATTAATTTTTATTAAAAAATATGATAATATTTATTAGGTATAGCTTATGTTTAAGGATTTCTTTAAAAGTGTGGTCATATTTACATATCATCGATTATAAATACAAGTGTGTTCATATTATCAATTATAAATACAGGATAATATGCGTGAAGAAATATAATTCTTCAAAAGTCAACAAATTAAATATAGTAGTTATGATTAGATATTATTTTAATGTCATCACAAATTAAGATGTAGATAAATTTATTAATTTTTATAATTATACATAAATGATATATTATTTTAAACCCTACATAATAAACCCTAAAGTCCTGGATCACTTTATTTGTCATACTTTTTAAATTAGGTATCTTATCTTAAAATATAATCCAATAATTGAAAGTAAATGTAAAAATAAGTATGATATATGATTGATTTGTTAAGGGAAGCAATATAAATAAATAAAAATATATAAAAAACCAAAGATGCATTCGTGATTTTATTTTTATTCAAATATTACATTTTTTTTGTTAAATTTATATAATGATAATAAACCACACCTCATTCATATTTCCGTTAATTATTAGATGGGATCTAAGAGACATAATTTAAACAATTATAAAAAAAAAATATGGGGATGAAAAGTATAAGTAATTAAAGCTAGAAAATATGTTTACCTGATCTTTTAATACTTTTGAGTGAGACATTGTTTTTTCATAATATTAGTAAGATTATTATTAATTGTATCACATAAATGGTATTGGTCTACGTTTAGTGAGGTACTATATAGTGATGAATATATAATAAGATATAACTTTTTTATATATGTACCGTGAATCATGGCTTGAAGGGCCACTGGCCCTAGGTGTCCAGTAATGAAGAAGTGATTCGTGAGTGGTGACTACATATGACCTAAGATAGAAGCCATAGCTCTTGCCTATTGGCATTGACTTCAGACATGACAATGCAATTTATCATTTGGAAACTGATTGTGATCTTCCATGACCATAAGCCAGACAAAACTCTTGCCTCCATAGCCATGGACCCTGGTAGCTAGTTAGGGTTCTGTTAGCCTTTCATGAAAGCAATTTGTGTCTTTTTATAGGAATCGATGCTTTTTGATGCAAAAAACATTTAACCCTTCAGAATTCACTATCAGAGGAACTCTGGTACATTAATTATTACACCGTTCGCTTAAAGTGTTGGCTAGAAACAATTGTTAGGGCACTGTTTACAACAAAATTGGTGGATGCTCAGTAATTGAACACTTAATTTTGGTGATATATATATATATATATATATATATATATATATATATATATATATATATATATATATATATATATATATATATCAAAGTCTTTGATATGATTTCCCGTTCACAAATTTCGGTTTTGAGGTTAATTTTCAATATGAAACTTAGTCACATTTAAACTTTGTGAAATTCAAAAGTGGATGCTGCTTTATAAGTTTAGGTTGGCAGCTATATAATCAGATCATAGTATAAATTTTTTTCCAATAAAATAATTTTACATTATTAATTAAATATTATTAGTATAAAACTATTTTAAATATCAATGCATGATATTTTAATCGTTCCTATAAGACATGGCTTTTAGAGAAAAATATCTTTCACACTTAAATTAAACTCCATTAAATGGAGTTTAGGACAAAGAGCCCATACTTTTTGATAGTCGCACTCACATGCAGAGAAAGTATCTTCATTCTAACTTCGAAGGGCTTGTAGTCACACAGCAATCTCTTTCAATCAATGTCACAGAAGAAAATGGTTTTGATATTTAATGGAGGAAGAACCACTGTCCACTGGGATGGGGAAAGAACTCTTCATCTGCAAACAATTTTCTCTAAATAACTAGAAAACACGCACAAATCGGCTGTGTTCTCACATTTGAAAGCATCTTCCGTGACATTGTTTATTGCCACGTCTGATATTTACGAGTTCACTTATCATGTCTAAGTTATCTTATCTGAAAACTCTTGTTTTTAGTAAACTTGATAGATTTTATACAAGTTCAGTAAATTCTTGAGTTTATTACTGAATCAACAAATCAATTTGTTTTGTATGTATTTAAAATTTAATATATTTTAATTTAATAAGTTTGAAGAACGAATGTCTTTAAAAATATTAAACATTAAAGAAAATATTTACTATTATTATCATTTCTTAAATTTATTATTTTACAATGATGTATTATTAAACTTAATTATTTAAATATTGTGAAATATATAATCTACTATTTTGACTTATTATGTTGTTAACATATTTAATTATATATTATTTATAAATATTTTTTATTATTTTTATATAAAATAAACTCTTACTAACTTACTAATAAAATTTACTAATCAAGTTTATCAAACTCTTAAGAATGTAAGTAGAGTTTCGAGTTTGATAATCTTGTTGACCATTTTTGTAAAACCTTTTATCCTCTGCTACAGTTATTGTTGGCTTTCTAAGAAACGATTAATGCTTGGATGCCAGACATATAAGTGCACTATTTTGGAAGGTAAGCCCATAACTCAAGCTCGCATTGTGCTCATAAATTATTAGGACTGGATGTCTCACTTGTCAACAACACCCAAAAACTATATAGGCTACCAAGTGGTAATCTTTTTTGTGGATTTTAGCCATTTAAGTCCCTTGCAGCTGTAAATTTGGTCAGCTGTCTTTAGCAGTACGTCTAGTTAAGGGTGCCAATACAGTGGAATGTTTAACAGGTTTGTTTTATCTGGACAAATTATTGCTTTAAAACAAATCAATAAAAAGTCCCCTGCAGTCACATTAAGAAATAAGAATTAAGATTAAAATGGAATTATTTTGCAGATTTTCTTTGAAAATATTTCCTGATAACCTGCGGTTTTATTTTTATAGGTAAATCAGCATAATTGACTTTGCGGATAAAAATTACCAGCGATAAAAAATCTGTAGGAATTTTTTGTGATCAATGTGGTCCAAGACTCAAAGTTTCTTAACAACCTAGACCTAGCCTTTTGAAATTTCCTTTCCACATCAATTTTCTGAAGACCTCCCCCAACTCTTGCCCAATGTCTTACTTCTGAATTGCAACATTCATTCAACTCAAACTCATTCTCTCCTTCTGGGAAAGATCAAAATTGTTTGATTTTTCCTCAATGTGGGACATTATTTTACTCCTGTTATTTGAGTTTGACACTTACCAAAGAGAAATTTATTGAACCTTCAGGGTAGCTTGAGTATTATCAGTTTTTTAATAATTGTTATGAAGGCTTGATTAAGGATTAATAATATAAACTTTTGATAGAGATAAGAGAGAATTGTACTGGAAATTATGTAAGATAATAACTTCTTTGTTTTAATTTATTAAGAATGGTTCTATATAATCACTTATTAATATTCTCTTAACTATATTATATAATTTCAAAATTTAAAAAGGCAATGAAAAATTTGGTAAAACTCAGAAAGTGTTAAAAAACTATGTTTGGTAGTTGAATCAAGCATAAATGTATGTACTCCTTTTAGTTTTTCTCCCTACTATATAATGAATGTGTTTAAATGAAAATAATTTTAATTTGAAAACACTCTATTTTAATTTTTTTAAATTTAAAATTTAATATTTAGTTAAACAATTTTTTTAATTATTTTAAAAAATATGAAAATCTGCAGACAATGGACTTTGCTCAAGTGATCATCAGACACACTTGAGTAAGTCTTACACACGAAAGCATTCTAGAGCCTATGTGCTCACTTTACTAGGTCAACGTTTTGTTTAAGCGAACCCCATAACTAAAAGTCAAAAAACTATTGTGCTTGCTTAACTGAGTTGTCACACTGCTTAAGTGAACCTTGTATAGTTAAAAACCAAAAATCCTATGTGCTTACTTTAGACTTAAGAAGATCATCAAACCACTTAAATGAGTCTCGCATAACTACGAGTCCAAAATTTCTAGTGCTCATTTAAACAAGTCATCAAACTGCTTAAACAAATGTCCTGTAACTATTAGCTCAAATCCACTATACTCCCTTATTCGGGCCATTAGACCACTTAAGTGAGGGTATCCACAAAATAATACTTGTGGACTTATTTTGACATAAAAATTCACAAAAAAATCTTGCTAATATAGTTCCACAAGAAATTCCATAGGCGTTCTCTATTTTGCAGAAAATTTGCAGCAAATTTCTGTAGTTAAATGTTCGCAACAAAATCTTTAGAAAATTAGCATATTTATAGTAGTGAAATCCAAATACAAGCAATCCATCTTCAAATAGAATGGCCTCTATTCTGGTCTTTCGGATTAGAATTTCCGTAATGACACTAGTGTATATGGTACGACACCTGTATCAAATTGAAAGTTCAAAAGCTAACTATTTTGGGATTTTATAGGCAACGAGCTGAGTAATTAATAGTAATAGACTTTATTATTTTTCTTCTCCGCTGAAAAAGGAAGAACAGATCTTTCTTGTTAATTAATCTCATTATATGTGCTGTGCCATCATAGGTATAAAAGGGTTTCAACCAATCCCCGCTCAAATTTACTATGTATTAAACAAATATGGAGCATTTGAATTTGATTAATTATTTACTTATCAAATTCGTTCGCACTATTAAATGGTTGGCAGTCAATTTCTCAATGAGAAAGGAGAGAGGGACACCTCTTTATTTCTTTGCAATTATGACAAGTTTTTTTTATTACCCAAGACAAGACAGCTAATTAATTGATACCATTGCGTATCAAAATAATTTGTTTATTTTAGTCTGAATTAATGTGAAGAGTCATGTACAAGCTGATAATTAATTGATTCCTCCAAAAAATTTTCATATTTATTTTTGTGTTTTAAGTGTTTTAGATAAAGAAATAAAAAATAATTTAGACAGAAGAATTGAAAAGTGATATACAAGAGAATAAAATAATACAAACAAATTTGAAGATGTAATTAATATGTTGAGAATTTTCAACTTCATATTTTACGCTAAAATTACATAAGTGGTTTTTGTATTATTAAAATGAAAAAAATCTACTTATTTCAAGATTAAATATAAGATATTTATTATTTATCTTCACCATTCATTTTCCTAAAATTTAATATATAAAATTAATTACTTATTACAACTATTAAATTCTAAAAAAATAAATAAATTGAGAGAAGAAGTGAAAAATAATTATTTTATATTTAATTTTAGTATAAATGGATCTCTTCCCTTTTAAAATTAGTAAAAAGATTATTTAAGATTAAATTATTTAAATTTTTAAATTAAATATAATAAAAAATAATATTTTTATTTATTAACAAATTATTTTGGCTTAAAAAAGTTTTAGTACTTAAACTTTGGAATTATTATCCTTTCGGTTAAAAAATTAAAAAAATTATTTTGATTCCAAATTGTTAAAAAATATGTTTTTAATCCTTAAATCGTGGCAACATTAATAAAAATGTTGAAATGATAAATGAGAGATCACATAAATAATTATTATGAGAAATTTAATTTAATATTATATGTCAGTATATTGAAATTTCTTCCATCCGTAAATTTAAAATAAATTTTAGTCCTAGTAAATTTTTAAAATAATTTTTTAGTCCTTCATATTTAAATAAATTAACCTAAAATTTAAATTTCATGTTTTGGTTCCTTAATTTTAAAATAGCTTACTTTGCTCACTAGGTTTTCAACATATATGGTTGTTACATAATTAGTTAATGTTGTTACAGCATCACAAAAAGCTAAATGATAAAAATATTAAAAATATGAGAATCAAAATAAAATATTTTTAAATTAAGAGGCTAAAAAAAATAAATTTGAGGACTTTTTTTTAACTTAAGTGATTAAAAATTTATTTTAAATTGATGGAGTAAAAAAATATTTTTAAATTTGAGAGACTAAAAAATCATTTTTAAATTTTGGAACTAAAAAATATTATTTTTAAATTTGAAGGAATAAAAAATTATTTTTAAATTTGGAGGACTAAAAGATTTATTTTTTAATTTGAAGGATGAAAACACTATTTTTAAAATTTTGTTGACAAAAAAATATAACTTAATTTAAAAAAAAAAAATGAGAACAACTTATTGAGAAGGTAGAATATAAGAAGCTTAAAATTTAATGTTCATGAAGAGATTTGAGATTTTTTAGTTTTACAAAAGCTAAAAAAATTATTGATCGATCTAATAACACTAATTAGAAAAACTTATGGTAATAATTCTTTCAAAAGCTAAATAAACTATTGATGTAATAAATACTACTTCTTAAATTGAGAAAAAAACTTATAGCATATCATTGTTAATAAGATGCACATATTTGTAACTATTTTAAATCTTATAAAGAAATTTTTGAGTTTTATATGTAATTGTATTACTTACTCAAAGTAGAAATTATTGGGTTTAATAAAGATTTTTCTCGGAAAACATGTTTATACTGTTTATCATACATTACAAAAATAACTTATGATATTTAATTATGATAAATATTTACTACCTCTATCATAACTAAATTCATTTTAATTTATAATATTATTAATTAATCAAAATTAAATTATTTTTCAGTGAAAATATTTCAACAAAGAGAAATTATACTTATTAAAAAGAAATTAATATTCTTGAACCGGATAGTATCTCCAACTAAAAATATTTGTACTGTCTATAATAATTAATCTATTTTAATTTATGATAATATTAATTAATTAGAATTAAAATTTAGTATAAATATTTCAATAATATAAATTATTCTTACTAAAAAAGATTATAAAAATTAATATGCCAGAAGAGCTGAATTTTATCTCTCTCACACACCCATACCCACCCACTACATGGTTTATCAAACAGAGAAAGGAGCATGCTTTCTTAAATCCAGTATTTGATGCAAATTCGCAAATGAAAAAGAAAATCAAAGAAAAAGAAAAAAAATAAATAAAGGAACTTACCCTGTGCTGGAATTGTAGATTACTGTCTCTTCAAACCCTAAGAATAATCGAACCTAAACCAACACTCAAACATCAACCATACTCAAATCGAATGTGAAAATTTGGATGATAAAGAAACTACTGATTTGAATAAAAAATTGTTTTTCTCTGAAGTGGAGAAGTAGACGGAGAAAGAGAACAAAGAGAGGTGGAAAAGGAGATGAGTTGTGCTTTTTCTGAAGATAACCCTCTTACTTTTGTTTTTCTTTTCCTACGAAGTGGAGAAAGAGAAAGAAAAAAACAAAAAAAACAAAAAAGAGCGAAGAGGAGAAGGAGAAGGACATTCAAGAGCAGATGAGATATTTCTTGATCTCATTTGTTTTGGGTTTTATAAAAATTCAAATTGTAAAATCAATTGTGCGAGAAACGGCAATTCTAGATTCTTTTTTAATTTGAACGGTATTAATACTTTTATTTTTTTAACTAATTAAATTGTAGATTTTACCTAACTTATTTTTAATAAATTAAATTAAGTTTTATTTATTTATAAATAAGTAAATATATCTAAGATTTACAATAAAATAATTTTATAAAATTATTTAAAATACGTTTTATAAATAAGTCTTTAAAATAAAATCATTTTACTATATTTGATTTTTATAAATAAATAAAATTTATTTTAATTTATTAAAAAATAATTTAAATAAAATTTACAATTTGATTGATTAAAAAAAGAGAAGTATCATACCTCTCAAACTAGAAAATATACCATAAACTCTCTCAGGACAAAGTCACAAAGAGAAAAGAAAATTGATAAAAAATATACAAAGACTAAATTAATCCTAAATTCCTAATAAGTGGACAATGTTAGTAATGTAATTTACCCAGTCCAATATTAGTAACGGAATCAAATTAAAATGTGTTTGAAAATTACATTACTAATTTGTAAAAGACTTTAATTTGTATATACTGTCAACGTAAAAATTTTTACACTGATATTCAATCATCACAAATTTTAAAATTGAATGATACAAAAATGGCAGTGTAGCAATGTCACATAAAGGAAGTGATGAAAATATGGAAAATACGGTAAGTAATTTTTTTCCCTTTTATTTATATTTACACCCTTCTTTTTTATAAGAGTTTAATACTTATGCACTGAAAGTGTAAAATAAAAATATTCACAATTTTTCATTTGTTACAAGTTTTTTAATTTTATTCATATTTTTACTTTCAAAGTCATATAAAAAGTAATATTATGATTAAATATCAATCTAAAATTCTTTTAAACTGCATTTTTCTCTTTGTATAACACCCATTTATACAAGAAAAATAATATTTGGATATTCCACCTCTTTATATACTTGACTAATTAATACACATTTTATTTCTTTTTATAAGAGAAAAAATTATCAATGTAAAAAGGTTTTACGCTAACATGGTTTATTTTATTGGTTAATATTTTAAAAGACATATAAATGAAGTAATGCAGGTTAAACTTTAATGTAAAACTCTTCTACATCATCGGTATATGTTAATTAAACTCATATTATAATATCATACTTATATTTTTTTCTCTTTTATAATTCTTGTCAAAGGTTATAACAATCATTTTTGGTTTCTATATTTACACCTTTGAGGTATCTTTTCTTCTCTCAAAATGAATCTCGGTTGTACCAAAAACAATGACGATTAAAAACAGACATATAGGATACAAATGCAATTTTTGAAGCACCTTCTAATTAGAATTGTAAAAATTAATCCAATCTGATATTTTGAGGGTCAAGTTAGACTATACTCTTTTTTGAAATCCAAAAAACGGAGCCATGCAATATAAGACCAAAAACTATCAAATCAATTTAATTAATAAGTTTTTATCTTTTTATAAAATACATAAATTTATGCAAAAAAAAGAAAAAGGACTAATGTAAACAAATTGAGGCCTTAAAACAATAAAAGTTATCTTTTTAATTTTGTGATATATTTTTAATATGCATCTGTGCGTAAAGAATTGGAAAATAAAAATTATTGTAGAGATCAAAATATTTTTAGTTTGATACATTATGCCTATTTATTTTTATCTTCAAATTAATAAAATGAAAGTCAATATCTAGTCTTTCATGCAAATATACTAGCCAAGAAAACCATGCAGAATGATGATACATGATAAAGGTAATGTCGCTTAACTTTCAATAAGGCGTCAGCAACCAATTCAAAGCCGTATGTATATATGCCTATGCTTACCAATTGCAAGCAGAGGAAAGCAATCCCAAATGACCAATTTATAAGGCAAACTGAATGCATCCATATGCTCAGAGGTTTTCTTTTTATAAACAAATTATTTGTTAATTTATCAGTATTGCTAGTAAAAAATTTTAAATTTGCCATCTATTTCTCCTATAATGTAAACTTTTTCACAATCTTATAATTCATTTTCTTTCCTTTTACATATTAATTATAGTATTAGGCCCCTCCCCAAATCACTATCGCAAGATCCACTACTGGGTATATAGTTACCATGCAGATTAATATGAACATGTGCGGGTTTCCTAGGGATCAAATGAATTAGAAACCACGAATTTGCAAGGCAAATTAACATCGAAGCTAATCAAACTTTAGAAATGACCAGTAAGAAAAAGCATGAACAGCAAGGTGTTTCAGATTATTACACAATGTTCTTGCCCCCAAAAATATATATATATATATATATATATATATATATATATATATATATATATTGCAGAGGCATTCTCCCTTTCCTTCTCCATAAATGGTTTCTGATGTGATCCCCTGTTAAAAAAGGCAACACCATTAAATAATTGGACCTTGCAGTAGTCCGACACACATTGAAAGTTGATTTCCTTGCTGCACATGCTAGATAGTAGCCGAAAAGATTATCCATAGGAATTGATGATGTTATATTACCAAGGTCTGGTTCCACCGTTATTGACATCCATAGACCAAGTCCTACGAGAATTGGGAGGAGAAGGACCTAAGTTAGGAGGAGCCCTAACACTAGTACTCCTGATGGGTGTTGAAGCAGAAGAACGGTGAGGCCCCACACCACCACCTCTCAAGCAACTAAACAAACCGTTAAACATTCTCCTAAAAGCACCACCTCTTCCCCTCCCTCTAGACTCCGAAACAGACCAAGAAACTCTCCTGGGTTCACCCATAACAACGTTGTTAAAGTTAAACCCACCATCCACTTCCGTGTACACAAGAGGAACATTAACCTCCCTCTCACCCTCTCTTCTCCCCAACCTCCCCACCGCAAACCCTCCACCCGGTAACCGCCAAATCGTCAATCCCATGTTGTTCTGTTCCTCTTCCTCCACACGCTCCAACCTCGCACGTGCATTCTCGCATGGCAACTCGTGCCGACACACAGGGCACGAGTTTCGAATCGCCAGCCACGGTAAGATGCATTCTGAGTGGTATATGTGTTTGCATGGCATTTCCTTTGCCATCGTGCTCAGTTCGAAAGGCTCCTTACAAACCCCGCAGTGTGACTCAATCGCCATGTGGCTTGCGTTGATCTCAATCTCCGGTAGGGAATCCACCGCCGATTTTGACGCCGGCGCGTTGTTTTGATTGTTGTGATTCCCACCACCGGAGTTGGATTCCACGTGGGAAAGGTTTTCCATGACTCGGTCGAAGCCTGTTCCGAGGAGAAACTCCGACATCCTCGGAGGAAGCGGTCGAAGACCAGAGCCGGCACCGTCGTCGAAGAAAAGGTCGAAGCCGGAAGAGACTCGGTCACGGCTTGTACCCTCGCCACGGAGCATGATGACCGGGTTGAGCGATGACCGATCGCCGACGATGCTTTGACAATGGTGACGGTGGGAGGAACGACGGTTGTGGTCAGAGTTAACGGAACGCTGGCCGATCATGTACATGGCCGCCGCCGTTGGGAATCTACGGCGGCGGGTTTCGACGTGGACGGAGCGGTTGGAAGGTTCGATCTCTTCGAGGAAGCCGCTGTCGCAATCGGGACATATTGGCAATTCTTGTTGCTGCCATACTGTGACCAATTTGTTGCACCGGTAGCACCAATATTGATGGGAAGACATCTACTACGTATAGATACGATACGAATATGGTGTGAAATACAGGATTCGTATTAGTTGGAGAGAGAAGGGATGATTTTGTGCATGGTCGTGGTTTGGATTTGGGAGGGGAAGAGAAAATGAAAGGATTATAGGTTGGTGTTTCATGGCGTAGCGTTGAAGGAGAAAACAGAAAAAACGACGTTTGTTTATTTCGAGTGTCGCCAACGTTGTTTGTTGCGCGACACGTCGTATAGAGCGTTGGATCATCAACCTATCACTTTCTTTGTTGTACTGCACGATTACAACCTGGCACTCTGTTGTTTCCTGTTTTCTAGGGTGTTTTGTCTATAAATAGCCAATGGAAAGATTCTGCTTCAAGATCTCAATTCTCAACGCTTCAAATTTCTTTTATTACAAATTTTAAAATAAAAGGTCTTAGTAAATATTTGATTTCTACTACCATCACCATTCATTGGTCTCAGTTCTCAATATGAAACCATCTTAAATTTTCGTGATCCCACAATAAATATATTGTTCACATATATGGTTTCACATTTCTATGTACTAAACCCATTTTTTGCTAACCATATTTTAAATGCATTTAGTGGAATCAATGTACATCAAAATTAATTTAATATATATCATTACAAATTATAATTATTTATTTACTCCATATTCACAAATTTTATCTTTATTAATTCATTTACTTTTACCTCTAATTGGATTTTAAATGTGTGTAATGCATCAATTTGTTTAAAAAGTATATATTTCTATATTTATATTTAGATGATTTTAGAAAATTATATACGTACAAAAATAAAATTATCCATTTTTAAAATAATTAGAAGATTAAATATAACTATATTGAAAATTTGAAATCGAGAAAGATAATTAATTATATTTTTAATTCAATAGATGTTGTCTTAAAAGATGTTAGCTCTACTAAAATTTATTATGCTTTATTATTTCTTCAAATAATACCACTGATGCAATATCCATATTAAATATATAAATTAAAATAATATAATAAATATAAATATATTTTATTTAAATTTAAATATTTATTTTGTTACAATGAACACTTTGTATATATGTACTTATATTTTTTTTATTAATAATTAATATTTTTTAAATATATTTCCTACAAATTAAAATTATTTTAAAATCATATTTTAATAATTTATTAGAATAAAAAGTTTTAATAAATTACAGTAATATTTCTAAATTTTTAATTAGCTACTTTTATTATAACGTAAATTAAATGCTCTTTTAATTTTAAATAGTTTTGCCTATCATCATTATTATTTATTTTAATTTTAATTTCATTATTTTCTATATTTTAAATTCACTAATCTATGATTTATTTTAAAAAATTATTTATAATAATTTTTATATGTTTCAATTTTTATATTATAATTTAACTATTATAAATTTATTAATCTATAAAGAATTTTTATGTGTGTACTATTTTTTAATATTTTTACATGAAAGTTTTCATAAGTTAGGATTTTTTATGTTAAGTGAATTCAAAATACAATATTATAACTACGTTATTAATACATATTTTATAAATTTTTATATGAATTTAATTAGTATACATTATTGGTGTAAAATATTTTTACACTGACATTCAATCATGACTTTTCATTTTCATTTATGTGACTTTTTTAAAATACTAATGAGTAAAGTCAAAAAATTCATCATAAATGAAGGATTGTGATTGAATGTCACAGTGTAAAAATCTTTATATCGATAATGTATACCAATTAAACTCTTTTTATATTTATTTATACATAATATTAACATTTAGTAGTCTTAAAGAAATATTTTTATAACAATAAAAATCAGAATGTTTTACAATTTATTTTTTTATATATCTTTTCTAAGATTGTTATTAAGGATGTACTTTTTAAGAATAAAAATTATAATGTTAAAACTTGTTTCTTTTACACAGGTTTAAGCTTTATATACAAAAATTGAAATCTTTATTAATTGTTATTGTTATCAACTTACTCTTAAATGTTTTTACACAATTTATACTTTAGTCCATGAATTATTTTGGTGTAAAATATATATTTTATCCCTATGTCATTGTTTATTTTAGTGTGCAGGATTGTTTTTTGTCTCCATATTTTCAGTTAATTTTGGTTTTATTCTGTGTGCTTTAAAAATAATAATTATTTTCTCAAATTTTAGAAAATATGTTAATTTAGTCCCTTTAATTTTTTTTTTAAAAAGTTATTATTGATCTTCTTTGACACACATTACAAATAATGATGTCACATAGTATATAGAACATAATAGTAAATAAGACATTGCACATCTACCGAAGTTATTAACAATAATATTTTCATGATTCTTTATATTCATATATATGTATTGTGAATCACAACTTTGATAGTCTTCACAAATCATCTCCTGCACATGGCAATGGAGATGTATAAGAGTACTGTGGCCATCTTCTGAGTCCTCTTTTTGGAGTATTGTGACTAGCTCGCCTGTGTCTGCCTCCCTTGCATATGCTTTGGGATACTATGTCTATTTCTTCTGCATCTACCACCCTTGCGTTTAAGATCCGCTTTGTTGACCCTCATCAAGTTGAGACCTCACTCAAACCATTCTTATCATTCCCTTAATTAACGACAGACCTACAAATAAATTCTTAAATTCATACATTACATGTATTAATTCAAGATGAGTATACAATATATCTTTACAACTTTTGTCATACAAGATAAAAGGTTATTACACCGCTTTATATATATATATATATATATATATATATATATATATATATATATATATATATATATATATATATAACCTAAGTTTTTGCCTTGAGAATAATTTATTAATCCATATGCCAAGTTCAACTAATTTTATCACCATTAAGGTCAAAAAATCATATTTAAATCGGTTTACAGTTCATAATGATCTTAATAAATGGAAAATGAAAGTAATACGAACTTCCCCACAAAATAAAAGCATATATATATATATATATATATATATATATATATATATATATATATATATATATATATATATAGAACCACAACGAAAATTGTTAGAGAAAATGTAAATTTAAATAAACACTATAATCAACTACTTATTTCCATAAAAATTTACGAAAAAAACAACTAACGAATTACGAAAAGCGAGAGGTCTATATCTTTCATGTGAGATTTTGTAATAGATCATAGATATTTTAAAAATAATCTTGCTTGCATCATATAAGGTTATTATTATAGATGATAAATTTATTCTTTAAATATTTAATATAATTATAAAAAAACGAGATTACTGAATAAGGATTAAGTGAATATAATTTGGGTTTAATTGATATAAACCGTAGATGTAAAGATTTTTACACTGATATTGTTTTTATTCATGGTAAATTTGTTAACTTTATTCATTATTACTTTATAAAATAACACAAATAAAAAGTCATAATTGACTCAAAGTGTAAATTTTTTTTTTATATTGACAATATATACCAATTAAACTCATATAATTTTATGTCAATTGATTTATATTTTTACTTATTTTTCATGTGAGATTATATGAATTAAAATAATATTTAGAAGTCATTTACAAATTAATTTTTATAACCCATTCATTTCACATTTTTACTTCCCAGATTCCTTTCATATTTTTACTTTTCAGATTTTGCCACTTATACCTATGGATTACTAACCCCACCTCCTTTTGTTTGGTGACAAAGGTTTTAACCTATCACATCATAAGTCATTATGTTGTCATAAATTCTAAAAATCTTTAAAACGGGAATTAGGAACTGCAATGTTTTGGTGACACTAGTTAAACTAAAGCTCTCTCCCGGATTATATGGAAAAATAACAAAAATATATCTCTTCAATAATTATAGATACATACTTACCTATTGCACTTTTATTTCAATTGAATATGCTTTATTTTAACAACAATGATAGTAGATCTAAACATGAATATTCAAATTTTAATAATTATATCATATAATTTTATATTAATTAATCAATAAAAATAAGTTATGTATTGACAGTTTTACACTGAAACCTAATACAAATTGTAAAGCCGGAGAATACTTTTATGGTCGCATTCCTGTTGTAACAGGTAGCCACTAGCCAGTTGCGGAAATTAAATATTGTTTTTTTCTTGGATTACGTGATGTGTTTATAGGACGAGTAGGATGGAAAAGAAAAGTTGAAAGATAATTTCCAAATTGCAGGTGTTGTCAGAGGTAGCCACCAATTGAGGAAAAAAACTTGGTAGTAGGCAAGCGTTGTGCATGCTTATTATTTTAATGAAGGAGTCTTGAATGCTTCAAGTCAATGTGATGTTCTGGTTTTTCATGCAACTTCTTGTGTTCTTTATAGATGCTGTAGGCCCAGGTGCGGTCGCAGGAGCCTGAGTTTTTTTTTTATTTTTTAAATTTTTAAAACAGTAAAATTTTATTCAGCATAATAAATATAATACCATGTAGTTATATAATATCAATATTACAATGTCACAGCAAAGAATCAATATATAAAAGTTTTCCTCTACTTAACCAAGTACAAATGTAAATCCAACAATAAATGCAGAATTCGTATGAGAGTCTACTAAAACAATATTTATATGAATAAACTACTTATAAAAGGAGCAAAATGTATTTTTAGAATATCCTTTTGTCTATAATTAAGATTTTTGTAAAGCATCTTCCTATTCTTTTTTCACACAAAAGGATACCCTATTAAATATCAGGAGAATTCTTAGTCAGTCATACATTCTCCAGCGTAACTAACTAAATTATATTAAGAACTTGTTTTATCTTTTTTCTTTTTAACTTGGGAGTTCCAAGCAATTGTCATAAATGACCCTAATATTCTGGGAACAGAACATAAGGTATATAGATTTACCGCAAAAGAATAAATGTTAGACAGTTTCTTATTGATTTTGATACATTAGACAGATATTACTTGTTAGGAGAATAATATTTCCCTTTGTTAGTTCTACCTTAATAAGGATTGTCTTATGGGCTACCTTCCAAACAATTGTTGGAGTCTGAAGTTGGAATCATCTATCAATAATTGAATACTTGAAGTTGTATTCATAATATTTTTGTTAGTGGTGTCACATTTACTAGCTTTTTTTATATATTTTTTATTTATATAAAATTAAATATTTATGAATAAAATATGTCAAGTCCAATTTTTGTAAGGATATGAGACGTCTTATAAATTAAGGTTTTCATATCCTTTTCTTCTAGAAAAAAAGTATACAATTTCTTGGACTTGTCCTTGTCCGGGAAAAGTACCCCTCTAATATAACAAGCATGCACTTAATATCTCTGAATTAGGAGTAATATATACGCCAATAAAATGTTTCTTATTTTAACATTAAAAGTGGAATTAACAACTTATTGATTTGTGATTTACGAAGAATAATTGAAATAAACATATATTGAAAAAATAAACAAACTAAGCGATAAAAATAATTATACTGATTATTAACTAGGAGTAATATGGAAATAAGCATATAAAAAATAATTATATATGTATATATGATATCATGCATGTATGCGCCACCTACATACGATTTCGTAGTTTTGAATAATAATTATTTACTATATATAACTTGATTATATTTTATTTATTTAATTTGTAAAATAAATAAATAAATTTTATTTTTTAAAATTAATTAAATTGATTAATTTTTTATATGTAACGTAATTATTGGTTAACTTAGTTATCGAATCATGTAATATATTCTTATGGTTTTAAACCATATCAATGTGGAATGTTAGAAATCACACCTATAATGACAAACATGACGAGGTATCATACATTTTCAACAATTTTGAAGTCTATTAATTGGCAACAGGAATAAAAATGACTTACGATGTATCCGTGGTTTACTTTAGCGTGGTGTAATTGGCACGAAAGAAATCAATTTTCAAGGACTATTCACTAAAAAAGAAAGAAGTCATGGAGTGAGTTAAATTATGATCAAGGACCTGTATTGGAGCAACACGTCATTTCACTATCCTAATAATCAAGTGGATTGCCTCAGTCATTGTTAGCAATAACATATATTTATTATCTTGGCTTTGGAAGAGAAGATCACAAGTTAAACGTCAGACCTATTTAGGGTGAGGCAATTATAGGGTTTTTAATTTATTCTAGCTAGCACCATGTTGCTAAACTATATATGGTGTAAATGTTGATATTTTGCTTAAGCTCCATTATCTGTTCAGTTTATAATGTCATCGGTATCGTTGCCCGTTGGTTTATGTAGACAGACAGGTAAATATTAATTTAAGGTAAATATTAACGTGAACGTGATCGATCCCGAAAGCAGGATATAAGAGAGGCAAATAAAATGAGTAGGGGATTATCTTACTGCATGCAAATACAAGTATAGATTAACAAGTTCATCCTGTACGTACTTTAAGGTTGTTTATTTATATGCAGGTGTTAATTTTATATATCAATTTGTGATAATACTGTTGAATCTTGTTTTTTGCTTGGAATAATGTTTTCTTACATAAATATGTTAGATAATATTAAAAAACATTTATATATGTAATAAATGATGCAATAAAATAGAAAGAGTGGAATATATATAGATGAGACAAAAAAATATATAAGTCAATGTATGTTTATTTATAATAAACTGACTGCGGTAACAAAAAAAAAACACTTAAAAGGTCAAATCGTTTTCAAGCATTCAATTACCAATATTCCTTTTTCTTTCTTTCTTTTTCTATTTCTTTTCAACAAGATATTTATCTGTTTTCCTTTTTTAAAAAAACAATACCGATATCTCCCTTCTTATACAATGATCAATTAGAAATTCCAATAATGTCCACTAATGTATTTCCTTTCACAAGAGTTATAAAGTCATGATCTAGGGTAGAAGGAGAAGAGGAAGGAGAGATGGCTTATTTCCTTTTAAAATTTTTCACCAACAAATAACTAACATATTAAAAACAGTCATGAAAAAAAAAAAAACTATTTCCTTCCACTTCCAAAAATTCATTCCTTTTTTTTCTGTGTTTTTTAAAAAATAAAACAATACTCTTGTGGAATGAAATGAAAACCATTTTTTTTAAAGACAAAAAGAATTCATAAAAAGCAAAGGAACGAGCAAAACTAAGAATTTCTAACATCCTTATAAAAGGAGATCTAAAAAGGAAAGAGTTGTAGGAGCACATGAAGATAAGAAAGCGTCCGACCTCAATCTTTAAGAATACTACAAATTCAACATACACAAACAAGAATTGTTATGCCAATCAGAAAAAATACATCATTGTTGAACTTAAACCTATATGTCAACCGTTTCTAAGAGATCACTTGAATGATGCTAAAAATATTTATTAACTCCCTAGACGAACTATTAAAAATGATAGAATTCTTGGCTAAATTATATATATAAAAGGATAGAAATCAAAACCATTTGGAAAATTATATATATATATATATATATATATATATATATAATTATAACTATAAAGTTTAAGCATTAATTCCAGAAAAGAAATAATAAATCATAACGAAAGGCAGCCAAATGAAATCTTATATTCCTAATTATCTCTGGCAAGGCACTTGACCTTTATTGATGGATGAGTCCAATAGATTGTATTTTTCATTGTAGTGAGAATGAAAATGGTTTTTACCTCACCAATCAATTAAAAGATTAGCATACTACCTTTGTTAATTTTTATAATAATAATTATCTTAAAACTATCTTACGTGAATTCTAATTAATTGGTAGTGTTTATACTGGTGGTGCGCTGCATACTATTAAATGATTTTTTTACAACGAGAAAAATAGATACACGTTACTATTAATTAATTGGAAATAGATTGATGGACATTCTTGCGCTAAGATAAAATTAATAATGTGCATCATAATCTTTTACTTAATTATTAAGTAAAAGAGTAACTTAATTCAGAAATTTGTATTTTTATACTTACTACCATATTTTTTATATATTTTGTTTAGCCTTTTAAGAGGACTGGTATAATTTTATTATACTAGAAATTAAATTGGTATAATAAAGATAAGAAAATTTGGAATTTTTTAAAAGAAGAAAAAAAATAGTAGATAGGAAAGATACATCTTAGTATTTCTCTGCAAGTTACTTAATGTAAAAATTAATTTTAAGTTAGGAAACAGCCAGTCAATCATAAAAAGAGAACCCGGTTATATCAATCTTGACAGAATAAAAAAAAATTCAAACAATCCGTTATTTATATACAAATAAAATGCAGAAGGAAGATTGTAACATACACAAATTTAGGATGTAGAATACAGAAGCTGTCATCCATGGATACAAAATAAAGAAAATAAAACAATTAATTAATCAATCTTAGAGTCCATAATTATTTTCACTGGATGAAGGTTCTGATTCTGACCACCTTCACTATCTGATCAACGAAGGAATAAGTAGGAGACACAGTGCCATCATTCCCGGCCAACACCCTATACTTGTCCTTACGCGTAAAGTTGGTGCACTCAAACCCTAGCGTGGCCGCCAAAATCCTCTGCACGTAGTTAGCCACGTCATGTGGACTCTTCCCCGAAGAGCACGTGGCCTCAACCGGCAACTGGTTAAGGAAAGTAACCTCGTACACCGGTCGCGGGTTCATGAAGAAGAAAATGGGGTCCAAACCCTTCCAACCCCTCGCGGTTGTTGCATGGAAGAACCCTACTCTGTAGTTCATGGCCACCGGCACTATCCGGTCAGTTAGTTCAGCGAAGAGGGCACTGAACCTTAAAAGGAAAGGCTCACGGCATGTTGTTCCTTCGGGGCACACTACTAAGTCACCTTTGGATAACTCGCGTTTGATTTTCTCAGCGTCTATGTCGCGTGTTCTAGTGAGCCTCACGGTGGGGATGGGGGAGAGGATCTCGGAAAGTCGCGAGATGGAGTACGTGACGGCGGGGATTTTCCGACGGAGAACGGAGGAGAGCACGACGGGGTCCATTAGGGTGCGGTGGGTGCAGACGAAGAGGACACCGGAGTTTCCACCGGAGGGAGGAAGAGGTGGTTTTCCCTTTACGATGACCTTGCCACCGAATAGCCTTGATATGTGAGGAATGGCCCAAAAGGGTAGAATACAGCCTATGCCTATGCGGATTATAGCCAATAAAATGCCCACCGGAATCCATAGCAGGATTAGGAGGGATATGGACGGCGTCGGCCGTTTCACCAGCCGCCCGTCGTGGAAGATCACCGGATGTGGCCGGAGCAGCTGCTGGTCGTTATTTTGGTTTACAATTGGTGGATTTAATCGATCCTGTATGTAATGGAGGAATATTTGTCAGCAATATTATTATTTTATTAAAATATAAAATACTTAGTATATAAGTAATTAGTTTTAGTTTATTTTATATGCAGTGTAAAAAGTACTATCTTGTAAATCAATAAAAATATCATTAATATATATAATTGAATAATAATACAAAACAAAAAATAATATTAATGCATATATTTTATAGTATTTTTAAATTAATATATAAAAATAAAAATATTAAAGTTTTGCCCATGAGATAGAGAAAGAGTCATTTTAATCTAGTATTGAGAAGTTGTGATGATTTGAATAAATTCATAAATGTAACCCAAACTAATAAAGAAATCTCAAAGAGTTGGCGAATGAAAAAATAGAAAATGTTATTTCTTTATTTTCCCAAGCTAAAATAAAGGTGAAATTAAACAACTTACTTGATAGTAGGTGAAGATTAATAATCCTAGTGGTTTACATAAAATCATATATAAAACGACATAGCATAATTGTTATGATATATTTTACTAAGATAGCCAAACAAAAAGAAAATTGGTTTTTAGTTTAATTTTCCATTTGCGTATAGTTTGATGCTATAGAGCTTTACCATAAGCAAAGTTGGTGGTTGGTTGTTGAAAAACTGGGCAACCCTTTGAGAAATGGTGTTACTGGAATGAGAAAGGACAAAACCAGTGGCGAGGCCAAACCTATTGAAGGAGAGTTCGGTCCCAAAGACCTCATCAGCACGTAGATGGTCTTTCACAAACCTCTCCACCATAATCTTTGGCGTCTTGGTGACCACAAGCCTCTTGTTGTGAGAGCTAAACACCTTCCACGCGTCCATGTCAAGATCATCCATGTAGAACTTGGGCAAAACGGCCCTGGCCACAGACTCAATCTCAGATTTGGAAACCCCAGCCACAGCTACAAAGATCATTAACCTCAAAGCTAAATCCTTCATGCCAACCATGTCAAGGAACCCAAGCACGGGCCACAATGTTAGCAACAAGGCAAAGCGAACCAAACCGGATGCTTCAAACGCTACCAGCATGAAGTAGGAGAACCCATCCTTTTCCTTCACAAGCGTGCCTTCCAGCTCGGACACCACAGACTCCATAATTTACTATATTTAGTCGTCTCTTTCTGCTTGTACAATTGATGTTTTGCTCTATTTTCTGTGGTTTGTGCTTTTTTGTGTTTCAATATCTCACTTTATGAAATGATTTGGGTTTTTATGGTTATCACTAAGGAATTGGGCTTTAATTTATTTGACTGGTCTCTAACACTAGGCAGTTTAGCGGTTTTACAACCACCACCTCTCCACTTGGCTGGCTTTTTCTTTCTTTTCTCTCTCTCTCTGTGTTTTCCGGTGGATATATCTGCGAAGAATAGAGGATTAAAAGCCACGTTTATACTTTATACTTTCATAGGCAAATATTGATTACTTAACCCAACAAATTGAATTGGTACTCTTGGTATAGCCGGCTTCTTTTGGTCTTTTTGGACACCTAATTGAATAAAATCAGTGCGTCTTTTACGAGTAATTTTAGGTCACTTACCATTGCTTAAAATGCGGAATACGTATCTTTTCACCAGTATTTTTGCTTGATAAGGGAAAAAAAATATTATTTCGGCTTACTGAATATCCACGTATACGACTGTTGACTATTGTCTAGAGTACCATACGAGATTAATATAATTAATAATAAAATATTACTTTTCTGTCCAAAATAAATATATATATGAAAAATATTTTAAAATAAGTGTCGTAAGTAAATTTAAATGTAATGTTAACTGTTTATACTAGCAATGTTACTTTACTTTTCAACGTAATATTAATATTAAAATTAATTTTTAGATAATTATTTTTTATCTATTTACTGAAAAATACAAATTATCAGTATAACCATTTTACTGAAGAAATATAAATTAGCAATATAACCATTCTAGTGAAAAGGAATATAAAATGTCCTTAAACTATATAAAATAATATAAGATGAACTTTAGTTTTAAAGTGGGAATACAAATGATCAGTATAACTATGTTTTTTGACGTATTGAAGCATGTACATAATGTAAAATCTTGAACATTTACACATGACTTGAAGCTTTTACGAATAGAGACAAGTTGTTCACCCAAACAAATTATTCTTCGTTAACAAAACATTTCTCTCACCAGTGTGTTTTTTTCCTAGCATGTTCAGCCTTCCTCCCCACAAGAAATTAGCCTGAACAGTCATCAGCTTATTACTCACTTTGACTAGCGCCAGGAAAAAAGAAAAGAAAAATAAAGGTAGGGAAGATACAACTGAGTTAATAAGAGTAACTCTATCACCAAACGGGAGGTTTTTATTCTTCCAACATGCTAGTTTTTTCTCAAACTTTGGAATTATTGGTTTCCTTGTCAATGTCCTCCTAGGATTAGCCGCAATAGGGATACCCATGTACATGAAGGGAAAATGAAGCACTTTACAGTTCTGTAGGTTGGTAAATCTGTGCAATTCCAATTGCTAATACCAATGGTCATAATATTTCTTAATACACTTTTTGGGCTTTTGTTAAAATTGACTTTTAGTCCAGAAGTCGTCTCAAAATTTCTTAATACACTTTTAATAGTCATAACATTCCTCAAGTTGGCCTCTTCCAAAAATACAATATCATCAACAAACTTGTATACTATCCTTTCCACATTTATAACTTTGATATAGGCCCTTGCTAACAGCTTCTCTTACTAGACCGGTTAGCTCTTTTGCAGCAATGATGAATAAAAACGGCACTAATGGATCATCCTTTGTTAACCTCTCTTCACATTAATCTAGGTATTTGGGCACATTGGCTAACCTTAAGCACTTGTATATCTAATTGACCCACTTATTAGGAAACTCGAGTCTCGACAACATGTATAATAGAAAACTCCAATTAACTGAATCAAATGCTTTCTCATAGTTAACCTTGAAAACCAAGCATTTCCTCTTCCTCTTCTTTGCTTCATCTACAACCTCCTCATTAATTATCATCACACTTTTCAATAATCCTCTCCCACCAAAGAATGCGTTTTGACGTTGATCAATGACCTTATTTAAGACCTTTTGCAGTCTCCTAACTAACAGTTTGACAAAAAATGTTATACACACTACTCATGAGTGAATGACAAAAGAGTATGTATTCATCGAGCCCTTAGGATCATCCTTCTTTGAGATCAACGTGACAAATGAAGAGTTGAAACTAGCTGGTAGCTTCCCATATATATATTTCAAATTTTAATGTAAAAAGTCACTTTTTATTTAAAGATTAATCAATATAAAAAGTTATATTTTTATATGAAAATTCAATATAAAATAAAATCACATTCAATATAATCTATGTGAAAAGTTCTTGATGTTGTATTCATTCTAATAATCCTATCTTATTGATCATGTAAGGATATGGATTCATTCAGTAAGAAGTTGGCAACTTCACTTCCAACATTTTTTATCCGAAAGAAAATGCATGTGTGGATCCAAGAGTAATGATCTCTCGCCATAAAAAATTTATTAAATAAAAAAGAATTATAACCTTTAAAGTTGTAGTTATTACCATAAAATATAACTAGTTGATTATCATTTACATTTTTTCCTACCCAAAAAAAAGGTTTACATCTCTTTTAAGAAATGTTTGCATCGCGACAACAAATGAAATTTCCATGAAAATTAAACAATAATTAAATATTACCCATTACCTTTTGTCTGGCTTCTATTGTTAAGCAACCATTCTACTATTAACTTATGAAAAAGGTATACTTCCTTTGACTTGTTTCCTCCATATAAGTTCCTCAAAAATTGATCATCGGTAAAGTGTCCATGACTTTATGCAGCCATTTGTCCACGTGATTGTGTAGTGTGTTCAATGTACAACTGTACATGTATTCATTAACAACGTCCTTCAATCCTTCTACTTAAGTTAGGCCCTCGCATTTCTCTGTAGTTTAACGTACAAGCCCTTTATTTAATAAAAAGAATAATATTAGATGCATTCCAATACTAAGACGAGATGTGCTAAGATTGTTATTGACTTAGATTTAACCTAATGATGAAATTTTATACTAATACTTCTTAGAAGACGCAAAAATAGTGATTAAAAAAACATGAAATAGAAATGTAATTAAAATAAATTTTAAGTGTTGCATATTGCTGTAGTTTACTTTAATCTAAACAATTTAATATAAAGTCAAACTAGTTTTTTTTAAAAAAAAAAAACACTTATATAGTTGAAGGATTAATGTAAAAGGAGTCTAAGCAAGCCTAACTATGAGATGCACCAGGTAATTTTTAAGTTAAATAGTTATGAAATCAATTAAATTTAATATTTAAATTTTCCTTTTTAAAATTTTACTATTTTATTTTAGTTTTTATTTTTATTTTTTTTCATTGCAAATGTTGTTTTTTTTTCCATAATTAACCATCAAGAATCATCGTTGAATCTTTTAACTTCAAATAATGATCTATCATAACTTGCAATAAAAATTAAAATTAATTAGAAGCAAGATACATGTGTTAGAAACATTGTCTTAAAGACCTATGCATGTGATGCACAAGTCTTCCAAGATTTGATAGACTTTTCTTAAACAAAGTTAAGGTTACAAAATAACAATGAGAATATTATTTATCATAAGTATGTCTAGGATAGTTACACCCCAAAAATAAAAAGAAAAGAAGAAAAAAACTTGTACACTGTCACTGTAAAAAGTTTTGTAATTATAATCCTTAATTTATAGTAAATTTATTATTGACTTTACAACTAATATTTTAAAAGTCATATAAATGAAGAATTGTAAATAAATGTAAGTATAAAACTTTTTTACTCTGTAGTATATACTAATTAAACTTGAAAAAAAATCAACATTCTCCTTTCAGTAAAATTAAAATGGATAAACTATTTTATCTCAAAAAATTCATATTAATTTTGTAGATAAAATAATAATGTTAAAATTTGTTTGAATAAGATAAGGAAAAATAATTAACATTCACTTATTTCAATCTTAAACATATATAACCTTCAAAAGATTTAGTCAAAGTCATTAATTCACTTAACAAATTAAGAAAAAAATGTCACAATAAATTAATTTTAATAAGAAACCACAGATTTTTATTAAATTAAAGTAAAATAAAATAATTTAAAAAATATTTCATTAAATTATACAACAAAAAATACATTATTTTTTCTTTTGGTTCTTATAATTTTTTGTTTAATTCAGATAAATATGTCACTTCTTATTTTAGTCTCTACAAATAAATAATTTTTAATTTTAATTATTAAGTATGTCAATTTCTATTTTAATTCCAATAAATATGGTACTTTTTACTTTAGTTATCATAATTTTGCAATTTTTTTATTCTAATCCTATGAATATATATGACATTTTTTTTAATTTAGTCTTTAATGACATCCTCCTACTGAAAATCACAATAATAAGGTTATTACTAATATTATTATAATGTCAGTATCATTAGATTTATTACAAATAAAGAATATCGTAAATTTTTCATAATAAAAATAATATTTTTAAAATTGGACCAATTATAAAACCGGTAAAAATATTGACTAAGATTTATTTATCCAATTATTAGTGAATTAGTGGTTGAACTAGTCTTAATAAAATAATATTTTTTTTATTATTAATGTATTATATATAATAATTATACTAAACAATATTAAAGATAAAAAATAATAATTTTAAAAAATAAAATATCATAAATAATACATATATCATAAGACATAATTCATAAGATATAAAAAATAGATTAAGAATGTAATTATAAAAGAAAAAATATTTTACTAAATATACTGTTATATTGCTAAGGTAACCCTTATTTTTATTATTTTTTTAAATAAAAGGATTGACTTAGAAAAAAGAGAAATACATTTAAGAAAACTTTAAAAAATTTTAAAATAAAAAATATGAATAAGTTGAACCATCGAATCTACTATTTTATGATAGTTCTCCAATTTTAAAATTAATTTTTTATTTGACCAATGTTTAATATTATTCAAATTGGTTACCAAATAGTTTTTGGGTCGAACCAAATGATCGAATTCAATTTTTATAACATAAGTAAACATATATAATAAAAACTAAAATGAAGGTTAATATTTTCTGGTATAAAAGAAAAGGGTTAATGGTTTAAGAAAAAATGTCATATGGTCGTCTAATCCTAGTCGACCATTTTGTGATAAATTTATTATTAATAATAATTATATAAAGAATCATGTCAACCTTATTTAGTGATAGATAAATTTATTAACATGAAATATAAATGCTCTTACAAGATAATTAGCATTTGGTTTTTGACAAGAAGATAATTAGTAACCTGATAAAACTCACTATCACGTTTGGTAATAAACGAACTATAATGCTGGAGAATGCAACCAAATTCTGAAACATTTTAGTTTTGTTCATTTGAGCTATATATTTATTTATTTATTCAAAATGAAAAATTCACTTGAAGGATAATATATGGTGATCCATAAATATTAAAATATTTATACTTTAAATCTAATTAGTATCATAAATTAACATAATTTAATTATAATATAAATTATAATTATTATTTACTAAAAAATAAAATTATCTTCAAGATCATTATTTTTTTACTATTTTATAATTTTTATAAATAACATTTAAAATTTTTAATAAATAATATCAATAAATAATTTATTTTATTATTTAACTCAATATAAATGCAGAATTTATTTTTTAGTATTTTAATTTTTCACTAAATATTATAAAATATATTTTCTAATATGCAAAACCAATATACGGTGCCTAGTTTTCTCTTAAAAAAACAGTTTGCATTCCAAATCAATCACAAGAAACAAGTCTAATGCATCAGGAACGACGGAACTCCATTCCTAACGTTTCGCTATCTTCGATGTTATAAGTTGAGAAATGCTGAAAGATATTCTTTAGACTTTAATATCTATGTTTTACAGTTTAATAATCTATTTATCTATATGATTTTTAAAATATTAATAATAAAATCAACAAATTTATTATATATAAAAAATTATAATTAAATATTAGTATAAAACTTTTTACACTTTTATAAGTCTTTTTCTATATTCTTTAACACCTTCTTTTGAACATATTTTATATAAGTGATTGAAATTTATAATAATAAATTAGGTGGGTTTCATTTTTCATTAAATTATTTTTTTAATTTTATAGTTTTTAATAAATTTTAATCAATAATAAAGAGTATGTTAGATATCTTTATTTTTTTTAAGAAAAAATAACATATATAATATTCATATGATCGAAACTAAGGTTTTAGTAGTCTGTATAAAAATGTCAATAAATTCTAAAGACTCTAAAATAAAAACATTTAACATGAAAATTAAAATAAGAAATGATGGTTTAAATAAGCAAATGCTTATAGTAATTTATAAAAGATACATTAATAAAAATATTCTTTAAAAAAATTATGTTAAAGAGAGTATTGTTATAAATTGTTTGCCACAGGTAAAATCTCCCCATATGCCAATTACCTAAAGTCAAAGTGGGTAGGAAATATGTATATATGTTAAGTTGCTGCTCATAGTGGCTTATGCCAAATTGAAACAAGTTTGATGTCAACTTTTTGTCGAAGCTTGATAAATGAATTGAAAGTAGGTAAGAGAATTGAAAATATAATATATACCAATATGTACCTCTACCTTGTAAACAATTAAGTACGGTTGCTCAACTCCTACGCGACCAGAAGTACTATTTGTTTGTTTTCAATATATCAACATTCTGAAAAAAAAAAAAAAAGTACAAATTTGTCATCGTAATTAATTCACAATTCACTTGCCTTGTTGTTGCTTTGGAAAACTTGATCTCCCAATTAGGTAAGGTTGGTAAGAAATTGAAATTTAATTTCCTTTTGTATTTTAACAAAGAACTCTGGTATAGTGTTTCTTTCTTTTGGTGCATGCCCACTAATAAAACTCTGACCATAAATTTATTTTAATTTGAAGCCCTCTCTTGGTTGCAATAGGTCACTCCAGTTTAGACAATTTTTATTTGGAAAGTCAAGCTGAATTAAAAATAAAGCTGAATTAAAAATAAAGTTGTCGATAAGTGCATAAATCTACATGCTAGTTTTCCTAATTATAACTATACCTCCAACAATGACTACATTTTCCACCTTAGGACCAAATTTTGAATTTCGGTTAAATTCATTTTGTTGGCTAACTTGTGTTATATATATATATATATTAATTATAATCGAGTAACTCAAATTCCTTGCTTCCTTGCCTTATTATATCCACAATCTCTAAATATAACGCAATTCCATTCAAAGGGTTTCTATGGTTGACTTGCCAATAAGAAATTCAAGATTCATTATGCTTTTGGTTTCTATTATTTATCAAATGGGTACATATTTTTTTTAATTACATTGAATAGATAAGTGTTTAAGGTGATGTTGAAGCATAATGACTATTTTTAGAATTTAATTAATATGTATAAACAGTATAAAAGAATTTTATATTTAATTATAATTTTTTATTGAGTTTAATTGGTATACACTGTCAGTTTAAAGATTTTTACATTGATAACTCATCATAACTTTTTATTCATGGTGAATTTATTGATTTTATTAGTTACTACTTTAAAAGTCTCATAAATAAAAAGTCATGATTGACTTTTACTGTAAAAATCTTTTACACTAACTCTATATATTAATTAAACTTTTTTTTATTAATATGACTTTTCAAGTATTACAAAATCAATCAACTTATTATAAATGAAAAATGATGATTTAATGTTAGTGTAACTTTTTTTTACACTTAGAGTACATATTAATTAAACTCTTATTTTTATTATTATTTGAAAAAAAAAATAGTGAATAAATAAATTTAAAAAGATAAATTCCACTGTACTATGCCTTTATTTCGTTGTCTCTTTTTTTTAAAAAAAAAATGTCATTTTATTATTTTTGTCTTATAATTATTTCTTTTTTATTTCTACGTATTTCTCTTAACCAAATATAGTTTTAATTTTATTTAAGTTTGATAAAATTATTATGAATGAAAATTTTCTTCGTCTAAATATATTTATATATTCAAAGACAAGAATTTAAATTGTTTTTATTAAACTAAAATGATTTCATACCAAGCGACAAATTTCATTATCCTATACTATCACAGGTAAAATCATATCTATAATATATACGAGCAAAATTTTATTAATCAAAGGTTAGTTATAAGGTCAAACAATTCTCTTATAACTCATGAAAAAAGGTTGCCTCAAAAGTTAAGTGATTATAAAGTGAATCTCTTTTATTAGATGTATGTAGAGAAAATAAACATGGCGGATGTATGCATCAAACCGAGTAATAGTTTTCATTAATTATTTTATTTTATTTTGTAGTAATATATAATATAATTATTATTTTAAAATTGACAAATTAAATTTTGATAGTTTTAATTTTTTTTAAAAAAAATTCAACTATTATAATTTTTATTTAAGAAAAAAATTTAGGAGTAATGAATACAAAAATCATTTTGCTACCAAAATTTTTAAAAATAATTAATTTAAATATTTCACATGATATATATTAAATTTACTGATAAGTAATTTTAACCTTTTACATAATAATAATAATAATAATAATAATAATAATAATAATAATATTATTATTAATAATAATAATAATAATATTTTTTGTTTGTTTTAATAGTTATGAAGATATTTATTTAGAAATTGAAAACATAAGTTAATATTTTTTTTTGTTTTTAAGTTATAAATTTTATTTAATATTAATAAAAAACAAGTTAACATTTAATTTCTAATTTATTCAGTCTTGCAATTTTTATTTAAAAATAATTAAAAATAAATTAATATTTTATTTTAATGTAAATAACTTAATATGTTAAATTTTTCAGACAGGTTTTTATTAATTAAATTATTATTTTTAAATTTGATAGAGATTTAAAAAAGATTAATGTTTTCTAGAAAATGAGATAATTATTTAGATTGTTAAAAACAAAATAGTTATAATTTTTTATATCTCTCTTTTTTGTTTATATAGAAAAAAAGGAAATAATATTAATGTACATAAAATAACTTAAGAATAATTTGTCTTGCAACAAAATATTTTCGCTCTCCTTTTCTTTTTGTGTTTGCACACGACCCTTCCTCTCATTGCGCCCCCAGGTTGATGAGGAAAAGGGGGTCATCTAAGAGGCCAAGACACCAAATCGAGATTTCTTCCTTTCTTGTCATCCCTCCACCCTTACACACCAAAGGGTTCTTCATTAATTCCTATGACCTGGCTATTCAGATGGTCAACCATAATGTTTCCAATTCGGTTCACCAAGCTCTTTTTGACATCGAGGACACTACAAACATTACTATGAGTTAAGTGCCCAGGTGCAAGCTGTAGTGTACCACCTAGTGATGACTCCTCGATCTGAGGCTGATGACATGGCCAAAGAATACTGCCAGATTTCTAAAGGTTTTCCAGTTTGATGGAGAAAAGGATTTCTTAAATGGGAAGTTCCTCATTTATATTAAGGTGTCAACAACCTAGGCACCTGATACCATGCTCTTCACTGCTCCAACTAGGGCGAGTTGGGTAGGACGACCAGGGTTAGGGATGGCAGAGCTCATGCTACAGAGGAGCCCAGAGGTCTATTGAAAAAATATCCGAGACAAAAAATACTTAGAGAGGTTAATCTTATAGCTAGCGGAATAACTTTTCATTTAATTTGAATAATTTAGGTTTGTTATAATAACTACATTCTTTTGTACTTATTATATATATATATATATAATATAATATAATATAAAAAACTCTTACATCTTATTCTTTTACAATTTATAAAATCATTCATTTAATAAACTATTAAGCCAAAAAACTATTTTCTCTCTTGAGAGATTCAAAGTTTTTGGCTTCATTAATTAATCAAAGAAACAAGTAGCAGTTATATTATATATGATGCGTGGAAAATCAAATTAAACATAAGTGAATTCTGTTTAAAATAAAATTAAAAAAACTCTCTCTAAATATTCATTCTTGTTTCCCAAAAAAATTTCCACGCTTTATTCTATCTTCTAATTTGAAATGTAGATTTGAGTTTTTTATATTATATATCCAAATAATTATTTAGCCATTATTGCATTTTAAAGTTTTTATACTATCTAAATAATCACAAGATGAGTGTTCACAAAATATTTATGTGCCATAACTTCTCTCGAAGGAAGACATAAGTTTTCTATTTTTGTTTGATCATCTTCATCCCATGTAGAATAGAAGAAGTTGGAACACATAACAGAAAACTTAAAAAATGAAATGGGCTTTAAGGTTCGTGGGCTAATTAAGACACATGGTTCATGGCACCAATGGTGAAACCACCTTCTTGGATTGGATTACACCGACAAAGATGGACATGGATCACTTTTTAAACGCCTTAAAACATATTATATGTTAGGGAATTTCTTCTTGTAACTGGAATTTTTTCTGCACCT
Source organism: Psophocarpus tetragonolobus (assembly GCA_037954015.1). Lineage (NCBI taxonomy): Eukaryota > Viridiplantae > Streptophyta > Magnoliopsida > Fabales > Fabaceae > Psophocarpus > Psophocarpus tetragonolobus. The sequence goes on from CM075695.1 coordinate 37,832,284, forward strand.
CATTTCCAAGTGTATTTTTTATTTAGATTAAACTTTTCGGAGCGTTATATGGAGGTCCAGGTAACAATTTTGAGAAGAAATTCCTAAATGTTAATTAACCCGGAAGTTTTGTATGTACTTCATAAGTGTTTGAAAGACTAAAGGTAACCAGATTAAAAGTGACTTTGTGTTGTGAGCATATTAGTGGGAGCAGTTTTGGAGCCAAACATAGTACTCAAAACAAACCAACAAGACGGAAATATGATTCTTCCACATAATTCTGTTGCCATGAGAGATGATTCGGTAAGATCATTAAAGTTTGATTAAAAAAAAAACATATAAAAAGTTTAAATTTAAAATACATATAAATAAAATATAAATATCTTTAAATATAAAATTTTAAATTTCAATTTTTAAATATCATCATAAAAATATTTTGATTTTTTTCTATTTACAACATCTTATTTTTATAAATAACATAATTTTTTATTAAAATATTGATTATACGAAGACTTAAACTAAACCTATGTATTTTCCCAATTAAACCTAAAAAGTTGTATAATCTAAATAATTTGAAAATTTTAAAACCTATATACCTATAGAATGCAAATTTTATAGATAATGTACGAGCCTGAATTCAAATGCCATCTCTAGACTCAAAGTTTAAGACACAGCAAAAATGTGATTTCAACAACACATACATTGATCATTCAAATAACTGTCAAAGCTGTCTTTTCTTTTTTTTGGAAGAAGAAAGTTTAAATTCTACATCGTCTATGCTAATATTTATATATCATAATTATTTTTCAATGTCAAAAAGTAGCAACTATGTTATCAACTAACTGCTTTTTAGACATGGGATGCGTGAGGAAAATTGATTTTTAATAAAATTAATTTTGAGATCACCTGATTTTTTTAATGTTTTATTATAAAAGTAAGGTAAAATTAAAATTTAGTATAATTTATTTTAATTCAAGATCATGATTAATTTTTAAACATAAAACCATGCAACAAACCTTTCTTCTATTAGTGAGTATCGATCTAATGAATTAAGCAAATGATTGATCTCGAAATCTTATCAAAATCCTTTTAACAGCTTTGCTTATGATTCCAATTATTTCTTATAATTTTCAACATTAATAGATAAACAATCTTGACAAACGTAGTCAGAGAAGAAGATATATCAAATTATGTTAATTAATCTTTTATATATAACAATCCAAACAACTTTTGTAAGGTCAAGCAAAGGAGAGGGAAAATCCCCAATCTATATAACATTTTTTTATTTTGTTTTCAAGAACTGGTTTTAAAAATGTGAAATGTGGTTTTTTTCCCTTTATAAAATGGACGTGGAAAATACAAACAAACACTATTAAACATTCATATTGTCCACTTAGCATCGGAACTGAAAAAAGAAGAAAATTGATGAATGTTTGGTAGAGACATAAACAAGGAAAGTAGTAGAAGAGTTATTAGTAGTCTTGCATTCATGTGTTGTTCCAAATGTAAGTGGCTAAAGAGTAAAAAGACGTGAGTTGACTTGGTCTATTCAATGCTGATTAAGATACGTGAGAGGCCTGCAAAACAAGCAGCATTTTTGTTTTAATGAACAAAACTATAACAAAATAATAATGCATTATCCCTTGTTCATTAAAAGAAAAACGGGTATCTAACTTTGTTTCAGTTAATATGTTTTATTAATGGTTAGAAAATTTTAATCAAAATATATAGAAAAATATTTTTTTTACATGAAAATCCAATTAGAGATTGATTTATAATTGAAAAATATTATTTAATTTCATAATAATTTTTAATTAATTGTGTTAAAATCCTTTATTTTTTAATCAATTGTGTTAAAATCCTTTATTGGCAATATAAAAAAATTAATCCAAGTCTAATTTAAAACAAAAATCTAATTTAAAAAATATTTTCTATTCTCATCCTGTTTTGTTTTAACCGATATATTTTTAACAAAAAAAATAGAAATATAAACAATCGTTCATTTATTCCGAACAAAAGTTTATACACTATACATTGTTGATCGAGGTGGATAATTCGTAATAAAATATCATTACTGTTAGAGTGTAAGTGTGAGTTGAAGTCATACATTGGTTAAAAATTGGGAAGTTGAGTAATATATAATTGATAAAAACCCATAATATAATATCTTAAGGTTTTGGGTTGAAGGTGGTTGTCCCAACAATAGGTATCAGAGCTGACGGTTATGATAGGTTAAGGTTGATGATGGATTCCCTTCATCAAATCTTTATCACTAAAGAACACTACATATTTATACTTGAAAACTACTTTGAACTTAGAAAAATTTATAGGAATTAATTATAAGTTTCGAAAACTTATAGAACTAGTTTTAATCTTTAATTATAAGTTAGTTTATGGAAATGTTTTATTTAATTTTTGAAAAACCAATGTGTAAATTAGTTTTAACTTATTCTAATTAAGAAATATATTTAAAAAGAGCCTAAATAAAAAAAAAATAAAAATGAAAGAATAAAGGGAGGTAAGAATATATAGTAAATGGATCCATAACTGAAGTTTGCAAGCGTGCATGAGGGAGAAAAGGAAATAGTAAGAGAAGGAAAATTGTAAAACGAAATCCTGGGTGTTACCTCTCCTGGTTAATTTCTGTGGACTTATAGGTGGGAATGGGAACACGTCCAGACTCTATATGGCTAACATCTTCCAAAAGGATTTCATAGTGTCTCTTGACTTCCTCAGCTGACTTATCACCAACTACTTTGGCTATATTTTGCCATCGATCAGGGGTGTCTTCATCATACAAGGCAAGTGCTCTTTCAAATTGCTTGTTCTGCATGCGTGTCCAAGAACAGGTTGAGTTTTCCTTGTTATTGCTGTGGGAGTTTGAAGCCATGAGTTAATTAATTAGCTGAGCTTGAAGTATAGAAAAAATATAATGGAATTGCAAGGTTGTGCTTGAAAAGGGAAAAGGAAAGATGGGGTTGTTTTAGATGAATGGAGGGTTGAAATATAATGGTCTATGGAAGAGATTGACGAGGGTGGTCTGTTTATAAAAGGTGAAAGGATTGGTGGATGGATCATGCCTAGATGTGACCCCTAGAGTGGGACAACATCCAGCTAGAGTCTTGTGATCGATACACTTTTAAGAGTTTTTTTTTTTTTTTCCACAAATAAACCTGCATATACACATAATTTCCATCTTCGAGATTAATTAATTATGAGTATGTGTAGTGTGGCAGCTTGTTTCGTACGTCAATCAAGATTTATGTTCAATAAATGATTTAATTTAAATATAACTAAAAGATAATATATGATTAAGTTATTAATTTTGTAATAATTATTTTTAAAATTATGTTTCTGTAGTAATTTTTAATTGGTTGATTCTCATAGTTAAATGTAATGGCTAACCTTGAGTTAGTTTTGTAAAGTTAATTACGAGATCAAGCTTAGTAGGAAAGACTAGCGTTCATCTACCTACAAGTTACCACATATAATTGTTGAACACATTAGTTAATTCACAATGATTAGATGGCAAAAAAGGACAATGAACTCTAGATAAAATGCAAAGAAAAGATTACAAATGTGAGAATGATGAGGAAGAACCATTCTGATCTAATTCTTATTGAAAGGGAGCAATATATACACAATGAAAAGCTAATGGAAAGCAATCAGAAAAATTATTACAACCTAAAAACAGAAAAGGATAACAAAAAGATACCAACAGAAAGATATAATAACAGAAAAGAATAATCAAGAATAATCAAGTGGCATGAGTTTTGTGTGTAATATTAATGGGCTTATCACTGGGCTTATTGAGCTAAGAGCCCACCTTATGCTCAGAATGGATGTTAGATATTCCCAACTTAGAGCAAGATTCCCAAAAGATGTGAGGATGAAGAGCTTTAGTAAGGATGTTAGCAAGTTGCATGGAAGAATGGACAAGGAGGAGCTTGAGGATGCCAAGGTTAACTTTGTCATGAACCACATGACAATCAATGTCGATATGCTTGGTGCATTAACGAAACACCTGATTTGAAGCAATTTGGATAATTGAACCATTGTCACAAAAGAGAAAGGCAAGGTGATCGTAAGGAACATGAAGGTCATCAAGTAAGTAAGTGAGTCATTGAATCTCACAAGTAGTTGAAGTAAGAGCCCTATATTCAGCCTTAGAAGCACTTCGGGAAACCGTAGCTTGTTTCTTTAAGCGTCATGATATTAGAGAATTCCCAAGATAAATAGAAAAACTAGTGACGGACCTGCGAGTTTCAATACACCTAGTCCAATCAGAATCATTAAACCTTTTCAGCTGTAAACTAAACGAATTAAGAAAAATTCCTAGGGGTCTGCTTGAGATATCTCAAAATGCGAAGAGTAGCTTGGTTGTGAGCATCTGTGGATTTGTTCGCGAATTGACTTAGGTTTTAGACAGCAAAAGCAATGTTTGGGCGAGTGGTAGTTAGATAAATAAGTCTACCAATAAGTCTATGATAGGGTGAAGGATCAACCAAGGTAGTTTCAGTTTCAAAGGTAAGATGAGTAATGTAATCTGTGGGTGTTGAAACGGGGTAGCAAGATAACATACCAGCATCAGAAAGAATGTCTAGAGTTTATTTTCTTTGTGAAAGATGGATTCCAACAACTGATCGAGCTACCTCTATGCCAAGGAAAAACTTCAAATTGCCAAGGTCTTTTACCTTAAAAGCTTGATCAAGGAGCAAAGTGATATGTGAAATACCTGATAGGTCATTTCCAGCAAGTATAATATCATCCACATACACTAAAAGAGTTGTGATACATGAGCCCATGAACTTTAAGAAAAGGGAGTAATCTGCAACTGAGTGAACATAACCACGAGTCAAGAGAAAACTGGATAAATGGGCTTTTACCATTGGCAGATAGCTTTGCTTAAGCCCATACAAAGAACGCTTCAAATGACAAACTTGCCCACATTCAGAAGGAAGACAGGGGGATATGCATATACACTTATTCATTAAGTTCTCCATGTAAAAAAGCATTGTTCATATCAAGTTGTTTGAGGTGCCAATGGTTAACAACTGCCAAAGCAAGTAAGTTTGGGAGAGGATGATGGAGATATAGACTGAGAAAAGGGAACTGGGAGTGTAGATATAGGTTAAGACAAATGTGAATTTGTTTCATATGAGAGGGGTGAGGAGTCTGTCTGGGATTGTGAGAGAGATAAAGTTTGGTTAGATGGAACACTTGTCTGAGATGAGGAAGGAGATTTATGTTCTGCAGAAACCAAATCTAACGGCTGGAAATAATTAGCTGCGACATTTTGAGGGTGAGAATAGTTGCTGTCAAGAGGCAAGAGCATGTAATTTTGGGGTGGAGGAACATTATGTTTAAGAAAAGGAAAATGATCCTCATAAAACACAACATTTCTAGTAACATCAAGAGAGTAAGTGCTCAAGTTAAACAATAGATACCCTTTAGTTTGTGACTTAAAACCAAGAAAGATGCATGGGTGAGCTTGGGGGTTAAGTTTTTTGCAATTAGCAGAAATGGTGCTTCCATAGCATAGATGCCCAAAAACCTTAAGATTAGAGATGTCACAAGGTTTCTCATGAAGTTTAGTAAAAGGAGAAGTTTCTTTTAAAACGGGAGTAGGAATGCAATTTATAAGATATGTGACATGCTGAATGGCAAAGCACAAAAAATAAGAGGGTAAACCACTTTGAAAAAGAAGAGCTCGAATGACATTGAAGAGGTGTTGATGTTTCCTCTCAATAATGTCATTCTTCTCAGGAGTTTCTATGTAAGTTGTTTGATGAATGATGCATTTGCTTTGGTAAAAAATTTTCATTAAAAACTCAGCTCCATTATCACCCCTAACAATTTTTACACTAGTGTCAAATTGCCTTTTTGATTGTGAAATGAAATTAACTAGACATGAGAAATACCCAAGTAAAACGTGTGAAATCATCAACTATGGTAAGAAAATAATGGTAGTCATCCATGGATGTCATAGCATAAAGACCCTATATATCAACATGAACTAACTCAAAAGCTCTTGATGTTTTACAATTACTTAAAGAGAATGAAAGTTTCTTTTGTTTAGAATAATGGCAAATGCTGCAAGTATATTTCTTATTGATGGAAATACATGGATATTGTTTGATCATGGAATTTAGACGCTTACAAGAGGGATGTCCTAAGCAAAAATGCAATAAATCTATGGGCAAAACACTATAATTTGGATGAATAAAAGTGGTGCAAGCAGATGGAGGAGTAACAGACTTAGCAATAAGGATGTATAATCCATTGATCACTTCAATTATACTAATCTTCTTCGAAGTTTTCAGCTCCTGTATGGTGCATGAATCAGGAAGAAAAGTTAGCTGACAATCAAGACTAGACAAGTTTAGAAATAGAGATTAAATTGAAATTGAAACTTGTTATATATAACACATTCGTGAGGAGAAATTGGTCACTAAAGGTGACTATACCAGAATGAGTGGCATGAACATGTTGACCATTAAAAAGCTTGACATTAATGGGTTCAATGGTTGTGTGTGTAAAATAATGTGCCAAAGATAAAGTTATGTGATATGTGGCACCTTAGTCTAATACCAAGAAGGAGTTTATGTAGTGGGTGCTAGTGGACAGAATGACACAACTCTTGCTACCTGATGTACTGTTATGTGGATGTATGCAGATAGAGATAGAGATAGAGCTACTGACTTGGTTGACTTGTAAAGAGCTAGAGGCTGATGAGTAGGTATTCGAAGATTGCTACATCAAGACCATTAGAGTATGATATTGTTGAGTTGTGAGACAAAATTCTGGTTCTAAACATTCTGTTGCTGATCATTCTCGGTGTTGGCTCTTCCATCACCAACCACTATGTTGTTAACCACTGAGTTAACACCATTTCCTTTCCCTTGTGACTTATATGTAAGAGGAAAGCCATGTTTTCTATAGCATACGTCAACGGTATGACTTTCTCCCATAATGAGAGCAAATCTTGTTGTTTCTATTCCCTGCACCCTTATTATTTTCCTTAGAATCTAGAAATCCATGTTTCTAGTAACAAGTGCTTTTAACGTGACCAGACCTCCCACAAAAGATGCAAGCATTCACAACATTAGAATTATAATTCCTCCCTTTAGTATTAACATTCCCAACAAAATTCTTGCTCTAGAATTGTCTCTCCTGCTGAACAAAATAAGAGAATATCTTTGAAATTTGCCGTAAAGGCTCCATTAGTAGTATATGAGATTGAACATTACTGTATTGATCGTTCAATCCATAAAGAAATTGCATGGACTAATGTTCAAGTCTCCACTAAGCAATGCTACTTAGAACATCACATGAACATTTCGTTAAGCACACTCAATTCAGTTCAGGCCTGTAGTTATCGAATCCCATATGATGTGAAGTTTGGAAAGGAATTCATCGACAAAGAGATCACCTTGCTTAATGGAAGATCACCTTGAGCGTATCACGACTTCAAATTGCGCCATATAACTTCAACCTTGTGCATCCATACAATACTCTGGTGAATCAGAATAGAAACAAAGTTCACCATCCAGGAGGAAATCACGTTGTTACATCTTCTTCAAGCAGCATAATATTTATTGTCGGTTGGAGGCTTAGGGGCACTACCATAAATGAATTCGAGGAGTTTGTTCTTTGCACTGAGTGTTTTCTCCATAGATTTGCTTCATGGGTGATAGTTGTTTGGCTCGAGACCAGGAGAAACGAGCCGGGTTGCTGAATTCTTACTAAGATGTAGGTATAAGTAGCTGTGGACATTGGATAGATGCTCTGCACCTTCGCTCATGATCGAAGACGAAGAAGAGATAAAAATAGCAGGGCAGAGTGGCGCAGGAGAGTGAAGAGCTCGGATACCATCACAATGATTAAATGATAAAGAAAGAGCAATAAACTCTAGACAAAATGTAGAGAAAAGAAATAGATAACAAATATGAGAATGATCAAGTAGAAACATTCTGATCTAATTCTTATTGGAAAAGAGCAATATATAAACAATGAAAAGCTAATAAAAAGGAAGCAGAAAAATTCTTTTACAACCCAAAAACAAGAAAGGATAACAGAAAGATATCAATAATAGAAAATAATAATCAAGTAGCATGGGTATTGTGAGTGACATTAAAGGACTCATCACTGGATTTATTGAGCTGAGATTAATTAACACAACATATTGTTTTTAGCTCATTATTTTGAATTTATGTATTGAGCATTTAGTTATATTAACTATTTGAAAGGAGAATTTTATTTTTCATATATACTAGACTTATAGTTTTATTTGAATCAAACATAACTGTTCTGTGAAATATATACATTATGTCCAACGAATTAATATAGTTTACTATACATCTAGCAATGATGTTTTTCTAATGATGTTTTGATTCTGCTTGCGTGGCAACTGGTGGATGTAGGGTAAAGGATAAATCCCACGTTTTCAATTTCCTGGTTTGGCCTTTTCTGAAAGTTGTTTTTTATAATTAATTATGCATTTTGATATTATAGGTATGTTTTAAATTCTTAAAAAAATTTAAAATATAACATATCCTCCAGAAAAAATTGTCTGTTTTTTGTACTTTAATTTATATATTTTTTATCTTGTATGTGATTCGTATTTTGAAAAAAAATAAAAAGTAACTTAAATAGCACTTTCAAAATTAGAAAAAAAAATCATAAAGCATATTTAAGAAAATAAAAATTAATTTAAATAGAACTTTCAAAATTGTAGAGACAAAAAACATCCAAAATTTTTTTTATTGCCATAATATCCTACTTAGCCAATAATATAATACCTTTCAGGTTAAGCAGTACATAATTCTTACAAGAGAAAATAGAGATTAACCCATTTTGTTTTGGAATTTCGAAAATGAAATATCAACTTTAAGTTGATTCAATTTGTAGTTTCAACTGCTAGAAACTGATATGCGTCCAGAACTGAAAAAGGTGTCATGCGTGGCCGTATATAGAGAGAAATATTGTGAGAAAAAAAAAATAATAATAATATAAGATGAAACCCATAATATAGAGAGAAAAATAAATGAAGTTAATTATAAAAAAAAATGTTAAAAATCTGGGTGATGAATATTGATGTGGATATCTGTGTAGTTAAGTTTAATGGAAAGTTCTATATTAAGTAGGAATGAATAAATTGAGCCGTATAAATGAGAGCACCATAGATATAAATCTCTTGCCTTAAGATTTTGGAATTAAGAATGATGACGATGATGTGATTCAACTGCTCAAGTCTATGTCTAGATGTCTAGTGAATCCAATATGTTTGAAAACCTCAACAATGTACGTAACATTTAAATCATGGTCAGCAGTGGCATGCATGAATCACAACATAGTTTTCACGGCGATTTTAAAGAAGAAAACATTTGAATTCTCCATGAATAGGTTAATCAATTTCTATTAAATCAAGACTTTACATTTTGTGTTTCACGGTGCTTCAAATAAGATTGGGTCTACATGAGGATACACGTGAGAAAAAATAATGCAGTGTTTTGGTTAGGAAAAAATATTATTTAAGAAAAATATATAAAGAAAAAAGAATGAAAAACATAAGATTTGAATGGACAAAAATAGAAAAAAATGGTGGAAATTTTCTCTATACGGATGAGTAGAAAATATTGTTGAGTCCTCTCTCATTGAAGAAGGAGGTGATTGACAGTTACTAAACTCCTAAGGATATTCAAATAATAAAAATAAATAAATAATTAAATTATATAGAAATATTTTTATAATAAATATAATAATTTTACATAATGTTACTTTAAAAATAATATAAAAATTAAAAAAATATTATTTTCTCTCATTTCATTATTCTAATTTGGAAGAGGGCATGCATGTTTTTTAGTAAATCTAACGAAAATAATTAACTTCTTTAATTCTTCATTTTTTCCTTAAATAAATAATAAAACATTAATATTTCTATCATATATTTCTTCTCTCTATTTCCTTTCATTCCATTTTTTACCAAATAAACAAGGTGAGAACACAGAATATAGGATAGTATTAGCCATTAAAGGTGATGTTTTTCATTGTATAAGTATATATTGCCTTTAAATTTAAATTACATTTTCATAAATTTTTATGTAATTATTTTAGAGAAATATGTTATGTCCGGTAGGACACAGTTGGCACATATAAAAATGTCTCACATGTTCTACAAACTCAGACTTAAGTCTTACTTATTATTTATCAAAGACTGTTTTGTATTTGATCTAAAATTTTTAAAAGTCTAGGAAGACTTATTATCCTATTTAATATTAAGTTATGAAAATTAACTAAGATGTCCAATTTTAAATAGCTTAACATATCAAATTTTAAATAGGCAAACACATTGAAATAAATATTAGATATTTGATCTAGTTTTATGATATAGAAAAATATTTATGCACGGTAAGTATAAAAAGATTTTACACTAATATTTAATTACAATTTTTTATTTATAATAAGTTTGTTGACTTTACCAATTGTAAAAATTATATAAATAAAAAGTTGTTATTGAATATGAATATAAAATTCTTTTATACTATCAATATATAATAATTAAAATCTAATTATGATATGAGATTGTTATTTTATTAAGATATATATTTTTTTAGTAAAGATGATATTAATAAGATCAATCATTTACAGTAATAATTATCAACTTTGTTAATTCTTTAAATGTCCACAATATAAATTTTTTTTTTCCTAACATAATTTGTTTTATATTAGAAATAGTATCATCAACCACAAGAACCCAAATCCCGAACCACTTAGTTTAAAGATACATATTTAGTTAGAAAACATATTTAATATTTTAATAATTTTCTAATTACTTAAAACCATATTTTACCATTTTTTTTTTGTCTCACAACTTTATTTAATAGTGCTAACTAGCTAGTATGCATAGTTTGAGTTTCAATTCTTTTTTAAAAAATACAAACTATGTTAGCAGAAATAATATCCAAGTCATGTTTAAAGAGTCATCAACTTTAGTGTGTAATATTCAGAAGGGAGGAGAGTTACTCTTCATCTTCCTGTTCATTTTCTTAAATCGTACGATAATCTCACAATTTATTAGAGATTTGTTTTACTATTTTGGATTTATGGTGATCTTTTTATTTTGAGATAGCTGGTTGCGGAAGAAAAACAAAGAACCTGATCCATTATTCTGCTACGGTCCAGCGGGGCAGAAAGAAGTCATTTCCATTTTAAGGTCATTGACTCACAACACAAGAAGACAAGAGAAACAATTAATTTGTATTATGCTATTTATTAACAATGGCTACCTCCTAAATTTATGCTATGGAAGTACCAAAATATAGAGCTACTAATACCTTAATATAGAAAAGATGTTGAACAGCAGTAATTCCTTGGTGAATTTGTAGGGTCAAGTTTAAAAGACTTCGAGTTATGAAACTATCCAGAATTGTAAATCATACAACATTCCAACTCTTTAAACACACTAAAACAGAATTACTATTAACTGAGAAAAACAAACAAATAAAAATAAAGATACTCTACTACTGAAAAAAAATATTATACTCTTTTATTCACAGCCCTCAGTTAGTTTTTTCTCAATCTCAGGATACTTACTCACTTGTCATAGTACAGAGTTTATTGATGTCTACATCACATTGTCTTTTGCAGAATCTTCTGGTGATCAGCGATGTACTTTTAGTTGGTTGAGATTATGAGAAGCTGCCAAGAAGGAAAGGAAGGGAGCTGGCCAACTGGGGTAATAATGCAGACTAATTACTTTATGACTTAAGAGTTGTTCATAATCTTCCAAATTAATTCTTGGGATCTTAGTTCTGAGCAAAATTCTAAATGCTTCTAGCTGGTAACATATCCATGTGGCTCTGTCTCTTTCTCTGCACACTTTGTTTGAAGCTAGCTAATTTCAGTATGCTTGGATAGACCTAGTACGATTGTCGACTAATAGCTAGCTTCATTTTACTTTCACTTTGGATTAAAATTAAAAAAATTAACTTGGATTTCTTTTAACTTTTAAATTTAAGTTTAGATACAAATATGGTATAACTCGATTTATATTTGGATATTTTTAATTTTTACATATTTTTATGAAAATATATTTGTTTAAATGATAAGGATGAAAGTATATTTAATTGTATAATTACTAAAATAGACATAGATTTTTAAGATAATACTGTTATATTTATTTTATTGCATGTTAAAACTTATTGCTAGCATTATAAAGGATTATTCTATTACTAGAAGATAATACTGTTATATATTAATTAAGTTTGTAGACGCTCATTGTTCTAGTTTAAAATCATGAGAATTAGGTGCAATCATATTAACACTAATGGACCGGATCTCATGAGAAATCATGAAACTTTTTGGAAAGAAAAGCACGTTAAAAAATTAATTAAAATAATATTAATTATTAAATTAAAAAGTGAATAGCCTTACGATTTGGATAAAAAATGTCCTTGCGAATTGAATTTAAAGGTAGGGTAGGATCCAATTTTGTGTAACATCAGCATGTTATTTAGTTTGAACATTCCTTTCCAATATAAAAAAATTGGCACTTGCCTTTCCTAATTTAAAGGTATTGATATTTTTATTTTTTTAATTAATTAAATATAAATTTTACTTAAATTATTTTTTAATAAATTAAAATAAATTTTATTTGTTTATAAATAAGTAAATATGTCTGAAATTTATAATAAAATAATTTTATAAAATTATTTACAATAAATTTTATAAATAAGTCTTTAAAATAAAATTATTACTTTAAATCTTAGATATATTTACTTATTTATAAATAAATAATTTTTTTTAATTTATTAAAAAATAATTTAAATAAAATCTACAATTTAATTAGTTAATATATATATATATATATATATATATAGTCGTATGTTGATCTTCTATCTAGAATCAATAGCGGACAACTCTAATGGGAGAAATTGTATTTAATTGAATAAATAATTGATTAAATAAAAATAATATAGAAAATGAAAAGATAGAACAATTATAATATATTTTTAATTCATTTAATCCTATTTCATTTTGCTATATTAATTTCATTCCATTTTCGATTACCAATCCATACAGCATAAAGGATTATTCTCTTATTTGAATTAATGCAGGAGACTCTGCATTCGCCCAAAATATAAAAAAAAAAAATGATGATGATACATGTGTGAATAGTGATTAGCATTGAAATGTTTATGGTGTTGGTACTTTCTAGGAAAAAAATAAAGCTTGGCTGTCACTTTATCCCACCGTTTGATAATAAGAAAGCTTCCAAACAGAAGAGTGGATATGATGCAGACAAAGGGAAGCAGCGTGACCCAGTCCGTACTTACCCTATTTAATTGTTTTGTTGAGTAAGCACTTTCACATTAACTAATCTATTAATGCTTCTGAATTCTAGGCTTCTTATTCAATAATCTAACGCAGATTGCGTGTCTAGCTAATGCATATATATGCCGTGCAACTAAGGCAGCTTCGCTGCAGTATTCTCCTAAATAGAAATTTGTAAGAGGACGTACTTGTGCCAAACGTACTATCTCCAAATTCTCATTATCTATACCTATACTCTAGGATTTTACTATTTGGATTTTATCTCCTTTACGCTCAATGCACTTAATAATATTGTTTTTTTAACATAAAAAACAATAAATGAAAATTTAGATATAGTTCCCTTAGGTGTTTTCATTTCCGTTATTTCACCAAAATCAGATTTCTATGACTAAATCTCTAACTAATCCATAACTATATACCGTAAGAATTAATAGTATATTTGATTAAGTACTGCATATCTAAATGAAATTCTAATTTTCATGAAAGTGTAAAAATGTGGATACTACAGTGATTACTAAATGAAATTCTAATTTTAATTAAAGAATGACATTCATATCTAAATTGGGTCGGTTGGAAATATGTATCGATACCTTAAGTTTAAGTAATTCCCCCAGTTAACTGCTAAAATTCAATGCAACATGTATACAACAAGTAATAGCCTTATATATAGGTTGATCGAGATTCACTTTATGTATAGTTTCTGTATGGTTTTTATGGCTCTACTAATCAGTGAAAACCAGTACTTAGAGCGTTTGATCTAAGTAAAACTAGTGAAATAGCATGCTTGGATTTACTTAAAAGATGTGTGTATACTTTTATTTTCTTGCCAATTTCACTAAAGGTGTAGAAGCTATAAAAATCTGCCTCAAATTCAACGTGGATAATTCTGAATTGTGAGGTTGCATTGCAGCTTAGAATTAACTTTGATATAAGTAAAATGCATTTACTAAAGACAATCTTGGATCAGGCCAGAATGAGTCGGGAGATTGCCACAACCCAACGTTATCTAACTGATGTTTACAAAACAAAACCTGTATTCTTAAATCTCTATGATAAGAAAAGGAAGTTAGCGACTACGCAAATCAGTAGCCAATAGGAAAATTTATATACAGGGACTTGTCATTCATTTTCCATTTCAGATAACGTTTCTGGTTTGGCCAGTGGTCCTTCCTAACATGTTGGAGTGTCATTGCATATGTTAGATAGCAATTGTGGTCGTGCAAGGAGTGCCAAGACAATGTCTTTTTGTATTATTAGGGCCCATATCCTCGCTGCGTCTGGTTTTCAAGTGACCCAGAAGACGACCATACATATGACCGGTCCCTAGCACTGTAATCTTTTGCTAAGGCTTCAATATCCATATGCAAGTTGGACATTGATGTCTTAACGTCTAAAGAGAGAAACGAAGGAAAGACTTTAAGCAAAGCACTAGAAATTTGCATGTGTGACTTGAATTAACCTTGAAATTTCAACATTTCAAAAGATTCATAGATAAAATGGATCAGAAATACGATAGTAGTAGTACACTCATCCCACTTAACTTATAACAGATATAAGAGGGAGATTATTATGAATTGGTGAAAATTGGTCTTGTTATGTGACACCTGAGTCTTACCAACCATTCTGATAAATTGTGAAAATTGAACTGGACTCGGGAGGACGACCACTATGAATACTAACAATTCAAATGACTTGGGCTAGAATCATTTGAACATACTGTTGGGACCTGCTGAAAGTTTGTTGAACAAGCTTTTCTCACATAGTGGATTCCGAAAGCATATCAGATATTCATGAATAGTCTATAAGACAAATTTGAATAATGAGCTTCACATTATATCTTGGCCTTCCATATAGATAATGAGTTACGAGTATTCTAACATGTATGGTCAATATTTAACTCCTTTACCGCCAAACTAAAACTACATCTCCACGCTCTCATGGCATATTTGAATATCAAACACTTCAAAAAACAAAACAAATTAAATAAATAAATTCAATAGGCCCACGTTCTGTGCGAGCCCAACAAGATGAAAGCACACAACCAGCATCAAGCGTAGGACCACCACATAGAACTCCCGTGCGTTCCACAATTACCTGAAGTCTAAGTGAAGGAAGCAAAAAAGCAGGTGTGTAATACTAGGTTGAATAAATTATTAAAAGTTTTGATTTTGTACTTCAGTTTTGTTTTTTTTAATGCAGATAACGTCAAAATAGGAGCCAAGAATAAAGAGGGTAAGGTGGCATGATTCTCCAAAATAGCATTGCTGTTGCTTTGTGCTATCACTATGTGTTGACTAATAATATGTGAAAATATTAGGGCTCAAAAAAAATTTGCTGTTGATTCAGATTAACAGAAACAAGATAAAAAAACTAAAATTCTAATATTTGCAAAAAAAAAAAAAAACAGAAAGAACAACTCATTTACTTTTTTTCTCCATGAAGTAAGATGTAAATGCAAATTAAATAAATCATTTCAACACAAAAAGAATGAAAGCTCATTCCATCTATATCCTAAACGAAAAGTACTTACACATAGCATACACATCAATTTTATTGTTTGCACGTATGATTGCGTACATATTACAACTTCAGCTTGTTCGATTTGATAGTCCTCATTCCCCATCCTAATTAAACTTTTTCTGTCGATTAATATTAACCTTAAAGTCCCCGCACACCTGCCATTTGCCAAGTCTTCCACTGTGACACCACTTCCAGCGTGCCTTTACTGACATCACCCTAGGCCTTGGCCTATCGATCTATGATACCACAGAGAAGGGAAATGATTATATTGCAAAACCTTTCTGGTTGTATATAACTTAAGATAGATTGGTGAAAGACAAGTATTTGATTGCGGTTACCACAGAAAAAAAAAATGATTATTTGATAACCTTGTATAGTTAATAAGATAAATAATATAATGTGATTAGAAAAAAATAGATATTGGTAAGTTATTTCTAAATTGTGATTATTCAAATATTTGACGCCTATAAATATCTGACCTCAGAATCCAATATCAGCCTTCAGGCATATGTTCATATTTTGTAATGATAATTGCCACCTTTTAGTCAACCTCAGGGTCTCGATTGGCGGATTTCCATTACTAACCTGAGTAGAAGTTCTACCACTTGATCAACAAAGTCCCAAGACCTTATAATTAAGTATAAATACCATTAATAATGGACCTTGTTGGAAACAGGTAGAAATGGAAATGGCGTCTATTCACTAAAAGATGTAGAATCAAGTTGCAGCTTGTATGTTTGAATATGAGTTTGTTCTATTGATTTTGAACCAACATAATTTGAAAAATGAAAAGAATTAATTATAAACGTGAGTTTGTAATAAAAAGTGTTTGAGGGAAATTGGTACCTCCGAAGTTGGTGAGCAGTTTCCAACTTGCAGCGGTGGCATCCCACACAGAGCAAGACCTACATATCCCCTGCACACTGCACAGACAGTAAAGTCAATAAGTGTAAGTTAGAATAAACTTAGATGCAAACATGCACATGAAATAATACACAGTTTTGTTCATAATTATTAATGTCAAAATTACTTTGTCAAAATGCTTTTCATCTCTCTGTTTCACTCTCTTTCTCTTCACATACATTCACTATCTTCAAATATTTTATTAGCATAAAAAATACATATGACTACAATTTAAATTAAAATAATGCAAAAAAGTTATAAAAATATTATATATTATACTGAAATAGAAATGTTCCCATTTGTGTTTTTGTTAATAATTAATAATGTAGTTAGACAATTATATAGGCCTTAAGCTTTGGGCCACACTCATAACAACTCCAAAAAACAAGATTATTTCTATTTGAATAACAAATATTAAAAATTGATTTTGATATATATTGTTAATTAGAAACATATCATCAAAATCAATTTTGAGTTTGTAATGATTGGACGGGATCTCAGTATTCGACTCTAAATAGGAATGTTCAACCTAAATGTTTGACCTTCAACAAAAGTGTTCGGCCTTTGGTCCCCATTAGAAACCAAATACGATTTTGCCACAACAAGAAGGAAAAACAGCAATAAACCAAAAAGTTAATCAATCTAATATTTATTATTATACCTAACATGAGTTTAAGGTCATATTACATAATTCCTGACTGATTAAGCAAGACTCACATGTAAAAGCTCAATCCACCACTATAAATAGGTAACAGATATCGAGGTAAAGGATAAGATATTTTTAAGATTACTTTTCATTATTTTGTGTTGAATATTGCCTAACTTGAGCATCGGAGTGCATTTTGCAAGTACTCCACCTCTTGGAAAAGATATCGTGGACTCACCAATAGCAAAACCTAAAGATATAAGTACTTGAAGAGGAAACACGAGTACATTTGGTGCCACTGTGGGGCTCAAAGTAAAACTTTGGATCCCACTTCAACATCAACTACTAACTGATCATGGCAATTACAAGAAGCAATGAAGGAAGAGTTTGGAACCAAGCCAATGAAGGAGGAGGAACGCGAACAACGACAAAGAACCTGGAGGTGGTAGAAAAAACTAGTATAGCCGAGGTCCTCAAGCTAGGAATAGCAACGGGTCGGGGCAAGCACGGGTAGTAGTTACCCGCCACCCGACCCGCTACAAAAACCCGCCACCCGTTACCTGCTAAAAACCTGCGGGTACCGGCTATAGAAATACCTGCGGGTTTTTTTCATACCCACATGTATCCATAGGTACCCATGGATATTTTTAAAAAAATATTTTTTTATAAGAAGTTTTATCAAATAAATCATTTATTTTTTGAAAAATTTAGAAATAAAATTATACTAGTTTATACAAGATTAATTAGATCTAAAAGTAGATTAATATAATATATTATAAGAAAATATTTAATACAAATAAAATCTTTATTTTATATTATCG
Source organism: Psophocarpus tetragonolobus (assembly GCA_037954015.1). Taxonomy (NCBI): domain Eukaryota; kingdom Viridiplantae; phylum Streptophyta; class Magnoliopsida; order Fabales; family Fabaceae; genus Psophocarpus; species Psophocarpus tetragonolobus. The sequence goes on from CM075695.1 coordinate 37,850,488, forward strand.
AAATTTTTATAATAAATAATTTTATTAACTATGAAGTTTTCATAAAAAAAATAAGATTGATATTAATGAATTTTGATAATTAATATTTTAATTTGATTTATTTTTCAAAAATATTATATTTTTAAACTTATATATATAATATTATATATATTATTTTAGTTTAGCGGATAGCGGACACATGCAAGTACGGATACTATGATACTCGTACTCGTACCTATTAAAGAGCGGGTAGAAAAAAACCTGTACCCCCAGGTGGCGGGTACCCATTTATACTATTTATGCGGATAATTTTGTAGGTTTTATCCACAGGCATCCACGAACGTGGATTTTTTTCTCATCCCTACCTCAGGCTACTGAGCGAAGAAGTGGTCAAACTTAGGCGTGAGACTACAGAATTTCGAAACCAAAACTGAGGAGGGAGGAGCAACGAGTCAGACCTCAAGAACAGGGGAGAGGATTGGCATAAAGGAGAATCAACAACACCTTCTAGAAGTTGACCTCCCCTAAGCCAGTCCACGGCCCTTGAGGAGTAAATCTTCCCGAATCCGAACTGATACACCCTCCCGAAGACGGAGCAAGAACCCTCCCGAAGGAAGCACCTCGCCACACACAAGTTGAACCGTCCATGCCACTTCCTTTTCAGGCAGTGTCATCACCTAGCATATCCATGGAAGGTGCCTTGGCAATCAGGCCCATCACTCTTTTAAGCCAGAAATAATGGAGATTCCACTCTGAGAAAGCTAAAAGCATGTGTTGCTAGAGAAGTAGGACAAAGCTTCAGACTCTGTTGTCCATTTGGCGGCCCTTATGACCCAAATGGGGATATACACCAAAGATCAAACAACCTTATGCAAGATTTTTCCCATGTCCCTCCAAGGTCCGGCACTGAATTAGTTCATACAGCTCCCCCCTCACTCAGTTGATAGCTTCTAGGAAATTGCAGCTAGATTCGACAATCAGTTCGCAGCATCTCGGCCACATAAGTTTACTTCGCAAGCATTGATAACCGTCAAACAAGAAAAAAAGGATCCTTTATAGATCGCTTTGGTAAAACGACCCTGAGTATAAACAGAGGTAACTCTCCACACCTTCCTAACAAATCTCTAGTCAGGGTATTTCGTGAAAAGCATGATCCATGTTCCCACAAAGAGTATGGAGAAAATGAGGAGTCGAGCATTCTCAATTATAGAAATAGACGAACTGCAAGCTTTCCAAAGGAAGGCATTGGACACCCCAAGCCAATACTCTAACGAAAAGGACAAATGAGGACATGGAAAGAAGAAGGAATAGTTCAAAAAGAGGACTCTCAAAGGGTCGAGATATAACCACTAATCTTCCTTGAACACTACTCTCTCTAGGGTGTTGGACCAAGAACTGGCCGTCAAACTCTTGATTATGCCAAAGAAAACGAACACACCACCTAGTGCTGACACTAGCAAGCATTGCAAATATCACAGAAACAAGGGACACTCTACCGAAGAATGTACAACCCTGAAGGACAAGATAGAAGATTTGATTAAGTAGGGTCACCTTAAAGATTATATGTACAATCAAATGGGTGGTTGCCATCATTCTGGCCACAGAGAAGAGTGTCACTAGTCTGGCTACAGAGAAGAGTATGATTGAAACAACCGAAGTGTGACCAACCCCTATTGAAGAGAATATGACCAACCCAGTAGCAACAGAAAGAGAAGTAGAAGCAGATCTAGGGAGAGATGAAATAACCAACAAGGAGACCATGCTAAAAGAATTATCAATACAATAGTAGGAGGATTTGTAAGAGGAGGCTCAACCTCTTCCTCCTGAAAAAGACACCTTTGAGTAGTAAGATCAGTGAATTTCGAGAGGCACCATCTCAAACCAAAGATGTCAGCAATCACGTTCAAAGACGAGGCTTCCAAATTTAGACCTTGAACAAGATGACCCCATGGTCATCAGTGTTGAGATATCCATCTATATAGTAAGGAAGACCTTGGTGGATCAAGGAAGTTTGGCTGACGTGTTGTACTGGAAAACTTTCCAACAATTTTGTATTTTTGAAGTGTAATTAATTCCTTATGACAAGCCATTGATAAGATTTACAGGGGGAAGAGTGGTTACTCGAGGTTGCATTAATCTGTATACCAAGTTTGGAGAAGACAAAGGCCCAAGTTGCACCATAAAAATAAGATACATTGTGGTACAGGCGAACACATCTTGCAACATCTTGATGGGAAAAACATCTCTCAACAAGTTAGGGGCAATAGTATCTACCCCACACCTAGCCATGAAATTCTTGTTCGAAGAAGAAAGAATCATCATTGTTAATGCCGACCAACGCACCACGAGAGACTGTTATTTTGTCAGTTTGAAAGTTCGGCCATATGAAGATAAGCAAGAAGTTGGGGTTGTCAACATGCTAATGCACTTAAACATCCCGAATCTAGACTTGGATCTCAAGACTGACAAAACCAAAAAAGTTGAGCACACCGAAGACATCCAGTCTTTCTAAGTAGGTTGAGAACGACTGAAGTTACATATCTCGGATCATCCCTATCTAAGCACTAGCAAAAAGATATCATCGTTGTGGTTCGTGACAATTCAAAATTTTTTATCCCACTAGTTATCTGTTTGTAGTTCGGCCAAGCTTGTGGCCCGAAGAAAAAGAAATATGGGAGTCAAAAGGCTCAAAACAGCCTAAGAGGAAGTATAGAAGCTAGTTGCAGTTGGCTTCATTATGGAAATAAAATACACCACTTGGTTAGCAAATGTGGTGATGGTCAAGAAACACAATGAAAAATAGAGAATGTGCAATAATTACACAGACCTCAACATAGCATGCCGAAAATACGCTTACCATTTACCTAACATAGATAAATTGGTAGATGGCATAATAAGTCACAAAGTTTTGAGTTTTTTAGATGCCTATTCGAGTTATAATCAAATCCAGATACACCGACAAAAAAATAGCATTCGTCACAGAAAACACCACATACTGGTATCGAGTCATGTCACTCAATCTGAAGAATGCATGAGCGACATACCAAAGGCTTATGGACAAGACTTTCCACGCTCAAATTGGCCAAAATATGGAAGTATATGTGGATGACATAGTTGTCAAATCCGAAAAGGTGCAAGACCACATAGTTGACCTGCAAAATGTGTTCAAAACTATAAGGAGACACTCAATGAGATTTAACCCAAAAAAATGTGTCTTCGAAGTATAGGGAGGAAAGTTCCTTGGGTTCATGATCACCCAAAAGGGAATTTAGGCAAATCCATATAAATGTTTAGTAGTCATGCACATGAGGAGCCCGTCAAACCAAAAAGAGGTGCAACAATTGATGGGGTGTTTGGCCTCGCTCTCCAGGTTTCTACCATGCATAGCCGAAAAAACCAGACCCATTATAGCCCATCTCAAGAAGGCGCAACCTTTTCAGTGGATGGAAAAATGTGAGGAAGCCTTCGCAACCTTGAAAAAAACACTAGTCATTAGGAATGACAACAGGTTTAGATGGACATGGGTAGTGGTTACCCGATATCCCACCCACTATAAAAACCTACCACCCGCTAAAAAACCCGTTGGAACCCACTAAAGAAATACCTACGGATTTTTTAATACACACGGGTATCCATATGTACCTGCGAATATTTAAAAAAAATATTTCTTTTAAAATTAAATATTTTTTATAAGAATTTTTATCCAATAAATCATTTATTTATTAGAAAATTTAGAAATAAAATTATACTACCTTTTATAAGATTAATTAGATTTAGAAGTCTATTAATATAATATATTATAAGAAAATATTTAACATCAATAAAATCTTTATTTCATATTAGCGGCATTTTTATAATAAATAATATTATTAATTATGAAGTTTTCATAAGAAAATAAGATTTGTATAAATGAATTTTGATAATTAATATTTTAATTGATTTATTTCACAAAAATATTATCTTTTTTAACTTAAATATATATACATATATATTATTTTAGTTTAGTGGGTAGCGGGTACCCGCGGGTACGAGTACTATGATACCCGTACCCGTGCCCGTTAAGGAATGGGTAGAAAAAAACTCATATTCGCAGGTGGCGAATATCTATTTATACTATTTGTGCGAGTATTTTTGTGGGTTTTATCCACGGATATTCACGAGTGCAGATTTTTTTGCCATTCTTACTAGTCACACCACCAGTACTAACCAAACCTATCATAGACAACCTCATTGTATTACCTATCTCTGTCATGCTCAGTGATAAGTGCAGTGATAGCACAGGAGACTTCGGTCGAGCACCAGCCAGTCTACTTCACGAGTAGAATCTTTCATGATGCCGAAGTCCAATATCAGACAATAGAAAAGGCAGATTTAACTTTGGTCAATGCAGCCAAACATTTAAGGTCTTATTTTCAGAGTCATAGTATAATTGTTCAGAGTGACTGTCCAATAGCAAAAGTCTTGAGAAAATCATAACTAGCAGGAAGAATGGTGGCATGGTCCATAGAGTTATCCGAATTTTATAAAGTCTTATTGTGGGCAGACTTTCTGAATGAATTTCACCCTCCACCAAATATGTCAATGGATCAACTGTTCCAATTGATTGTGCATGTAGATGGATCCTCTAGTAGCGGGAGTAGTAGAGCTAACATCATCATTGAAACATATAAAATAAGAATTATAAATATTAAAATAAGAAGTGAAATCATTTATCTTTATAAGAAAAAAAAGAAAGAGTTCAAACATATAAAATTAAGAATATAAAATTTTAACACATATACCTATAACTTTATTAAAATGATGGATATATTTGTCCACTGACCATAACCTAAATTTGTCCATGAAGTTAGCAGTAGTTTAAAGGAAAATATGGGTGGAATTAATTTATGAGGAAAAAGAAAATAGAATGCATTCATAATCTATACTATTAATAAAAGGAATACTCCATTTTGACATTCACTTTTCAAAATACTTATTCTACCCTTGTACCTATTTTAAAATTAAAAAAATAAATCACTTTATCATAAGCAGGACTCAAACCCACAATCTCTCACTCCCCAAATGTAAAATTTACTACTAGACCAACCTTATAACTTTAAGCAAAAAATTAGGAAATACCCCCTTTTGATGTCTATTTTTCAAAATACATATTCTACCCTTACACCTATTTTAAAGTTTTAAAAAAATTATTTTGTCATAAGAGGGACTCAAACCCACAACCTTTCACTACCCAAACGTAAGTTTTACCACTAGATCAACCTCATAACTAAACAAAAAATTACTTTAAAATATTGATATCCAAGATACATAATTGTCCAACTATATCTATAATTTATATTATATTATATTATATTATATTATATTATATTATATTATATTATATTATATTATATTATATTATATTATATTATATTATATTATATTATATTATATTATATTATATTATATTATATTATATTATATTATATTATATTATATTATATTATATTATATTATATTATATAATATAACCTTTTGGTGTCCACATTTTATGGCTATTTTACCTTCTAAAAATTTTATGATTGTTCCTACTTTCGCAAATATAATTTCTCCCTATTAATATATGCACATTTTCACAATTTGTACTTTATCACAAATCAATATTCCTTAAACATGATTAATATATGTATACATTTCATGAAAAATATTCTAAATAAACATGCAAATACATAGTTGCAACAATATTTTGAGTTTTAATCAAATTCTCTCATCTTCTCTTTTTTCATATTCATTGCATATTTGATATATCTATTGATGATTGACATATTTTTATCATGTTATCATAAACAAAAAATATAAAATTTGCAAAAAATATTAAATTTAAACCCTAAAATTGTTATGACATATTAAAATAAAAATGTGAATACACACATCGTCTGTGTTTTCGCTAGTATTATATAATGAAAATATGATCTTTTGTGTCCATATTTTATAACTATTTTACCTTCTAAACATTTTATTATCGTTCTTACTTTCGCAAATATAACTTCTCCCTATTAATATATGCACATTTTCACAATTTCTACTTTATTACAAATCAATCTTCCTTAAACATGATTAATATATGTATACATTTCATAACAAATATTCTAAATAAACATGCAAATATATAGATGCACAATATTTTGAGTTCTAATCAAACTCTCTCATCTTTTCCTTTTTCATCCTTATTGCATATTTGACATATCCATTGATGATCTGACATATTTTTATTATGGTATCATAAACAAAAAATATAAAAATAACAAAATATATTTCAAAACATGTCACATAATAATTTATATTTCAAAATATAAAATTTATAAAAAAATATTAAATTAAAATCATAAAATTATTATAATATATTAAAATAGAAATGTGGATACACATGTTGTCGTTCCTATACTCTCGATAGTATATGTGATATTTTACACCATACATAAATAGGAAAATTATTTATTTTTATATTATTATGCCATAGACTACGTGTTCAATGATGTGACTTTTAAATAATTTGTTACTAAAATTAAAGGATAAAAATTAATAATTTCTATAAATAAAAAGTAGGGAACTTAGAATAAAAAATTGTAACTAGTAATATTTGTTTTTGAAAAAACATATTAATATAAAAATAGTTTAAAGCAAAATATCGGCGGAATCAATTTATGAGGAAAAAGAAAATAGAATGTATTCATAATATTATATAAAGAAAGTTACTAGCTGGATTGGTTATAATGTAACGTGACGCGATTCATTTTTTTTTTCTGTTCAAAATAAAGGTATATGTGATATTTTATACCATACAATAAATAGGAAAAGTATTTATTTATTTTTATATTATTATACCATAGACTAGTAAATGACTCATGTTCAATGATGTGAGTTTTAAATAATTTGTTACTAAAAATTAGAGATAAAAATTAATAATTTCTATAAATGAAAAAGTAGATAAAGAATAAAAAATTGTAAATAGGATTTTTTTTTTACAAAAATATATTAATATAACTAAAAAATAGGTGGAATATAAGAAGAAGAAAATAAGACAATGTAAAAGTAGAGGAATAAATAATTATCTCTAATCTTTCTTTTAAAATAATACTAAAAAATAAAGTTAAGTGAGATTTAGTTTATTTAATATTTTAAATGATATGTAAAATATAGAGAATTGTTCTTTTTCCTTTAGTAAAATGGTTATTTAACGTGGATAGTAATTTTTTATTTATTTTACTGAAAAAATTATTTATTAATAATAATAATAAATTAATTAATTAAAAATAAATATTAATATCAAATAACTGAAAAAATATAAAAGGAAAGTAAAAATATTAAAAAATATATTAATTACATAAGTCCTTCGGTAAAATCAGATTTTACTAAGTACGCCTCCCTTTTTCTAAGTTGACCTTGTTTATTATTTAACGAAAAAGAGAGTTAGCTTAATTAACAACATGAGATGTATTTAGTAAGTTTTTTTTTTTTAATTTCATAATTTCCTTGTGCAATATTTTGCTATATATTATAACTTATGAGGATGAATGAGTTACGAAATTTTTAAATTTTAATATTATAAATATCAAGTTATATTTTATTTAATATTATTTAGTAAATTATTATAAATCGTTAAAAATAAAAGAAAATATTTAGACGGATTTAATCGCCAACTCTACCTAATAACCGTAATTCAGTGAATTCGCAGATTTTATAACCACTGGTGATTTATACACCACCGGATAAATTGCAGCATTTGCAACTTTATGAAACAAGATAAATGTGACCTCTTTTCTCCTTTATCATTATTTTAGGAAATATTGTCCCACAAATTGCAGTTTAATATACTACTTTTTGCTTTTAGGTCTTAGCACATTGTAAAACAATCAAAGAGTTTGAAAAATCAATGAGTGGCCAATGAAGTAATCCAAAAAAAAAAAAAAATACAACTAAGAGATTCATTAACCATCTAACCAACAATAATAAAAATTGTACAATTCATAATCACAATCATAGTTTGAAATCTTGACTTGGACAAACTGGCAGAACAATAAGAAAAGAGAATGATGACAACAATAAAGCAATAAAAACATACACACATCAGAGTCTTCTGATACATTAACTTGGGGGGCAGAATGTAATGACATACCTATGTGCTTTGCAAATCTTAAGCCCCGAAGAGTCATCATAAGCATAGCTATAAGCCTGAGGGCAAACGGTCTTAAAAAGGCTAGCAAATGCACTTGGCTTACAAGTTTTTGGTGTAGCAAACTCCCCAGTGCAACAATACCTATCTGATTTTGCAGCCAAACAAGCACTCTTGCACCCCACCACTCTTCCTTGACGCTTCATAACCAAAGCAGAAGGACAACAAAGGTTCAAATTAGCCTCACAAGCTGCAACCCCACAACCTACCCCTCCACCCACAGGCTTCATGGACACTGGAAGGTTAAACCCATCAACCAAACTAACATCATAAAAATGCAAGGCTGATTGAGAGGTCCCAAGTGTCATTTCCACAAGGGTAGCAGGTGGTACTCCCCCCATTCCCCCACACTTCAAAAGGCCTCCACAGTCACCTAAAATTAAAAATAAGAATCAGGGAATTAGTGACCAAACTTCATTTGGTCACAAATTTTAACGATGACGTTTTCTAGTACCTGTTTCACATGAGCCTTTGCCGGTTTTGGAATCAAAGCAGCACCCTTGTCTACCCCATATTCTCCCTGACCATCCCTCAGAGACTTCCAACACCACCTCTTCGCCACTGCAAAGCTGAAAACCACCGTCTTTGGGAGTTGGGTTGCCTGCACTGCCTAGGATTCCTGGCCACACACACTCTTTGCAGTTGTTCACCAATATGAGCTCAGTCCCACCTGCAACAGAAACGCCACAAGATAATGTCAACACCCAACAAGACAAATTATGTGCAAGTTCTGAAACAAACATTAGTAGCATCGATGACCAAGCAGAATCAAAACATACAACTTTTTTAACTACCATAAATACTGAATGCTCAAGTTCAATTTTCAATACCCTGGGAAAAAATTTAGTCCACATGTCTCTTTTAAATTAAAATGTTACAACGTTAATCACCTAATCACAAAATGTCATTGTTAATTTTATACTAATTATTTTAAAAGTCATTGTTAAAATATTGAATTTAATTTTTATACATAGAGGTGTGATTTTGAAAATGCTTACTGTTAAAATCAATAGTCCTATCAACAATTTGTTACTGAATGAAAATATAAAATCATTTTATATTGTTAATGCATAGATTATTGAATGCTTTCTAATTAAATTCATAATACATCTATCGAAGCTTATCCTAGATAGTTCAACTGCTAGAGTGACGACTGAGGAAGCTAATGAGTTGAGGCTTCTCAATTCACTAGCTTGTGTGTTGAGGAAGTGAAATTGAAGGAATACCTGTCAGGGGGATGGAGATGAGCATGAAGAGGAAAATGAAGGGATGCATGGAAGCAGGCATTGTAGTTTGGAATTAATGCTGAGGCTACTTGGTGATGTTCTTTGCTAGTTGTGGGAGAGCATCACGCAGAAAAGAGTAGTGGGAGTGGGAGAGGGTCTATGAAGAGTAGTTTCCTTTTTTAGCCATTTCAACTTTGCATAAGGGTGTTGTTTTAAAAACTGTTTGCAAAAGCAGAGTCTCACTCTTTGAACGGTTACCTCCTATCTCCTGCCTTTATTCCATGTTTCTAACTTTAATTTAATCAACTTCGTCTGCCTTAGTGAAAAATGCTACAGATGCCAACCCCTTTTCCTCAAAGGACTTACCAAAAGGAAAAAACAAAGTAAATGTCGTACTCTTTTAGGAATAATTGTAATAAAGCTTCTGTGTTTGTAACAACTAGTTGAATTGAAGTTTGTGTTTCAAATGACATTGTTGTTTTCATTTATGTTTAGTCATTTTACATATAAATTTTATCCTCACAATTTAGCGGAAGAAAGAACTTAAAATGTGCATATATTGGTAGTTAAATTTAAAATAAGTAATGAAAGAGATTTGATACATTCAAATTATAATAATTTGCATTTTACTGTAAAGAAACAAAACAGGGCCAACAACAAAATACTACAAAGCCTTGTTCTACTATAAAAGAAAAAAGAAATAATAAAAAAAACTATACTAACTCTAAGTTGATAAATAATGATAGAAATGTAACATAAGGCATAAGTTAATGATATATTGCCTGTACAGAACGAAGAAAAATGATTGGGATCGTTACTAATACAAGTTATAAATAATTAGTTAATGACTCATCTGTGTGGTAAAAATTACAACGAGGATGGAATATTTAATTGATAATGCTTTGCATATTGACATGGGTAGAGAAGGCAATACAAAGACAAAACTTATGTTTCATCGGATAATGAGATTGGCATGATTCAAATTGTGTTTGAATGTGATATGGCCTCTCTCTCCTATTTAGATTTTCAAAAAGTTTTTGTTTTAAAACTAGAAGAAACCAGGCATTGATCGCTCCAACGTATTGTAAAGGTAAAGAAGACGAATATGCCAAAAGAACAGATTTTTAAAGGAGAGAAATATAGTAAAAGAGCTACAATGAGATGTTCATGAATAGGCTATTAGGCAAAAATTACCATAACGGTCTTCACTCTTCACATTATATCTTAGCCTACCATAAATAATCATGAATTGCGAGTATTCTGATCTACTTTGTTTGGTCACTATTTGAATCATTTTCCACCAAGAGTACAGGTGTACATCTCTCACACTTTTTCAACATTTTGAAAGAAAATTCTTCAACGGCCCCTCGTTGATGCAAACCCAATAAGATAAGTGCAGATACCCAGTATCACAGTAGGATCACCACGATAACTCCGGTGTGTTTCACAATTATAACTAAAATCAACCATGGAAATAAAAAAGTAGCTATTGGAAGTAAAAGAAGTCTGCGTGCATGCTTCGAGGTAACTAGGTGAGTAACATGTTTATAGTTTTTTAAAATATGCTAATAATATCAAGGCATGAATGAGGGAGGTGAGAGAAGTAGTCTGCGTCTAATATATTAACAACATAAGAAGGATGTATATGGAGGAGAGGTGAGAGAAAAAAAAAAAAAAAAGTGGGGGAGAAGAGAGGAGAAAGTGAAAAAAGAAAAGAAAGTACTTGGAATCTTGGGAAAAAATTTAAATAAAAAGATTCAAAAACCTAAAAGAAGAATATGTTTCAAATATATAAAAAAAGATAAATTAGTAATTTTGTTAGTCTTTTTCTTCCATGTATAGATAGTAGAAAACAAAATAAAAATTTATCAGAGGAAAAACATATAACAAAATTTAATAAGGACCAAATGCAAATTTTTTAATTTATTAAGGATTAATATTTTTATTGGTCAAAGCCTAATAAAAGTTAAAGTTAAAACTTAATAAGTTAAATTCACATTGATCGAAGTGGAGTTCAAATTCGAGTTTTTCCTATTTTAAAAATTCAAGAGCAGTGATGGGTTTGTTGGTTCCCACTCTGCCCTCATCCTATTTCTATCTCAAACAAAAATGCATCTGTGTGTAATATATATACAAACTTACACCCCATAGATCATTAAATCATGAGTGTGCCAACATAGAACTATGATCAAGACCATAATGTTGTAAAATATGCACTATGACTGGTAATGAGACCAGAACGAAAGTCATGGCATTGTGAAAAATCTCACAAAGCTATAGAATTTGTGATTTTGTATATTTTTTCTTATTTAGGTGAGAGGGGCAGGGACGAGGAAACCTGATCCTCAGTTAGGGATGACAGTGGGTCAAAATTTTTTTACCCCAACGAAGATTAGGGGCCAGAGCGAGGGTGATCTGGGGAGTTAGGGGCTAGGAGACTAAACTCGCCTTTACTCCACTGCCACTCTTATTAGTAATCATCAATTATGACATGTATCAAAATGGTGAAAGAGAAAAGTGCATTAGCAACTCAACTATAATGGTGTGCTTATGGCCATGGAATTCTCAGATATGTTGAAAGAGAAAGTGCATAAAAGATTTGTCCATAATATTGTGGCTATAAGGATGTGAGAAATGTAATGAAAAAGAAAGTGCATCAAGGGTTCACCCATAGTAGTGTGTCTATTGTCATAGTTTTGTGGGAGATATGTTGTAAGAGAGAATACATAAGAAATTCTTCCACAAAAGTATGGTTATTCGTAGAGAATCGTGGTAAATGGTGTAGAAGAGAAAATGCATTAGACATGCTCCCACATTGATGTGGAAAAATCCATATGTGTATCGTATGCTTTGTAGAAAAAGGGTAAATAAAATTTTAAAATATATAATAAGGATAAAAAAATTAAAATCTCTCTCAACTAATTGTGAACCAAACAAAATAAACTTATTTCCATTGTCCTTTTCATTACATCTTCTAAATTATGTAATTAATATTCGTACCCTACTCTATTAAAATCTCTATCATACCATTCCCTCCTATCAAACATATCTTTATAAAATGTAATAGAAATGACTAAATTAATAACAATACTGTAGACATTGATTAAGGATAAAATTAACAACAATATATCATTGTGCCAAGACCATTATGTGGGGTGGGCTTAAATAAAATAGTAAATGAATCAATGAAAAAAAAGACATGGATTCTTTTGCTAATTAAATTGGTGCTTTTTATATTTATTGTGTAAGAAAATGCATGTGTTCTATTTCAAATTTTTAAAAACAAAGAGGTTATCTAATTTGTTCATTATCAAAGTCTATTTTGTCTTAGAATTTGGGTAAGCTTAGTGAAACACTATGATCCACAGTAAAGAAAGAAAATTCAATTTCCTTTATTTGTATCTCTTGCTATAACTTGTAGAACTTGAATTGTTAATGTTTGCTATGAAGTTATTTTTAGTTATTTGACTGTTTCATTCTGTCTGATGAGAAAATAAATATGCAATCCTTCAAAGTAATGACATGCTACATAAATGAGGATGACCACATGTGGTAGAGATTTGAGTTTTATATTATGCAATAGGTTTAATTTGATACATGATTTATTAATTTTTGTTGCTATCAAAATGTACTTGACTATTGTTTATGGGAAATTTTCCGAAATATTAAGAGTAACAAATTTTCTAGGAATGCATGTGTGACACATAACTCATAACCAGTATTTATAGCAAACATGTGTATTTTACCTAGTGGTTATTACGTGTTTAACTCCATGTATTACTTTTATCCACTATGCTTTATTTTTATCCTGTAAGTGGCTTGTTTATTTTGCTTTACTTTATTGGGAGAAGCGTTATTTTGTAATTATGCTAATTACTCTCTTAATTAATTTGGTTAATTAATATATTACAGGAATTTGGATTTCGTCGATTATTGACATTACTTCCTACTTTATAGGGTATCCGTCTACATTTCAATTTTTTGTCATACTGAAATTCGAAGCCTCTTATATCTTCCTTTCGGTTAGTGTTTTCAATTTATATTGTTAATCCAAAATCCTTTTTATTATGATATCTTAAGGCTTTTTTTGTGCGTTATTTTATTTTTCAGTTTTCGGTCATACCAAAATTCGATGAAGTATTTAAGTCTTTCTACCTGTCTTTTATCCTTATAACTATACAATTTTAATGAATAACATATTAACCAACTGAAATGTGTTCATGCATATAATATAACGAACACCACCAAAAATGACATGAGATTTATATATTTTTCGTAAAAGTCAACTCTAGCTTTATTTTATAGCATACTTAAGTCATTTATCATGTACAACAAAGTGATAAAATTTGGTCATGTGATTACAAAATAACAATATTCATTTCATCATATACATCCTACAAAAGACCAAATATTGTCAAGTACTATTTTAGTATCTGCCAACATTTGAGATAGCTGCAACTCTCTCAAACTGGTCTCTTCAAAGTCCTTTTTGGTTGATGATAGCTACGTAGATGCAAGTTATTCTTGAGACAACAATTCATTACATTGAGATTCAAACTGGTCTCTTTTAACTAAAGGTATTTGAATGCATATCATGATCATGCTTATCCCATGACATCATCAAGCAAATATAACACTGTAAAGAGAGTACATATAAAGAAAAAATTGAAGCTAAAAGAATGACTAATGAATGCGTATAGTTTATTTGGCAAAATATGGTTGGTCAAGGATAAAGTGAAAGTAAGAAGTGTGAATCCATTTATTTATTTCTCAAAGTGAGCATAGAAATGTGAATATAAAACATTAAAACACTAACCATTAAAAGTCATTTTCAAGTTTCTCCTTTATAAAAACAGAAATTACAATCTAGATATTACGAAACTCATACACTTAATTTCAACCAATACATTAAAAAAAAAAACAAATTTCAGTTTTTCCTACTTTGATGAATTTTCAGAAATCTAAATAAACTCATATTCTCTCTACCTGAGATTTCCACTAATAATATTTCGATGCTCCATAAGAAAGAATTCCAAAAAACACAACCTTGAATTTTCACCAATAAGATTTCAACCACTAAAATTTTTATGACTCTAGTTTCGGTCAATTGTGCTTGTCAACCTTCATCACTCTCCCTAAGAAACAAAAATAAGATTACAAAAAAACATAACAAACAAGATTTCAATCAATACAATAAAAAAACAAAAATTTCAGTGCTCCCTACCTTGAATTTTCAAAAATCCAAACAAACTCATATCCTCTCTACCTTAGATTTCCACCAATAATATTTCAATGCTCCATAAGAAAGAATTACACAAAACCCAACCTTGGATTTTCACCAATAAGATTTCAACCACTAAAATTTCCATGAATCCAATTTCTGTTAATTGTGCTTATCAGCCTTCATCATTCTCCTAAGAAACAAAAATAAGATTACAAAAAACATAACAAACAAAAATTCAACCAATACACTAAAAAAACAAAATTTCAGTCCTCCCTCCTTGAATTTTCATAAATCTAGACTAATGTCTCCTCTTTCAACGCGAACCTGCTTAGTCATACACTATTCTTCCAACAACATACATAGAGGATTAATAAATTGATTTTTTACTCTTTTTTTATCATCTATTTGTAAGGAAAGAATTATATATTTATTGAAAAAACTCACTTTTTGTTGTTTATTCTCACTTTAGAAAAGTACTTAAGAAATAGGAAGAAAAATGTGCAACATGAGCATTTTTTAGAGTAATTATTGAAGAAGCACAATTGTACTCAAAAGCCCAAATACTTCCTGTAGTTACCAAAATAATGAGAGACAAAAGGGACTAAACTCTAGTTTTGGATAAAGATTTAGATTTGTGAGCTAGAGGGAAGCAATGGGAAGAGAGTTTTGGATTGAGTCAATTCACAGTCATTCCCTTGTCTTGCTAATTCCCTTTTTTTAGGGTTGTGAAGTAAAACTCTTTGTGTTGGAATTCCCTTATACTTTACATTATTAGTCGATGTCATTCCGTGATTGTGTCGTTTTCACTATTTTATTTGTCAATATCTTAACTCAATATTCATGACCATTGATATTTGAATAATTCAATTGTGAATCGAATAAATTTGTTCCAATATAATTAACCAAATTTATTAGGTAAACCTCCAATCGATTAATAGGGTGGTGTGAATAACCAAACGTATAACAACAACAATCATATTATTGGTAATCAACGAATAACAAAGAATAAGATTGTTTAGTAAATAGAGGACAAAATATTCTAGTAAAGATGACAACCCTAGGTCTTAACCCATTGAATCTCAAACTTATTACTTTCTTTCTGTTTAAAATATACTATTGAGTTTAAACCATCAACTTACATCAGTCTCTTATCTTTTGAATTGAATTATTTGAAAACTAGATATAATATTTGGGGTACAAGATTTAGGTTCATTGTAATTACTATTTAGGATACACTTGCCTTTAAACGATTATATTTTATGCATAAAAAAACAGAAAAAAATATAAAAAAGATTGTTATTAAGATGCTTCTCTTTTAACAATTGAGATGTCTTTTAAGAATAAAATAAGATTATGATATGGTCACCAAACTTCAAAACCATGATAGAATTATTGGGGCCAAAAAGTAATATTGATGTGCACAAAAGTATTTCAATTGCGTTAGCATTCAGGATTATTTATGCTGTAACTATTTCCTAGTTACACCTAACTTGCATTCGCCCATAATGTCCACAACGCAGTTGCAGTTTAAGTTTGTTGCGAATGTTAGCTAACCTTAAGAAGAGTTCTATTTTGTTTCATTAACATATAATTTTCTTTGATGAATTTTAAACTTATTTATAAATTAAGAAAATGTAAATTCTATTTTGTTTCCTCCTCTGATATAAAATTACACGTCATGAATATATTTCAAATGAAGCCCATTTTAATTTAAGTTTAGCATTTATATAACGTTAGTATAAAAGAATTTTATACTAATAATTAATCATAATTCTTTACTTTATATGATTTTTAAAGTATTAATTGATAAAATTAACAAATTGATCATACAAAAAAGATTGTGATTAATTATTCATGTAAAATGTAAAAATATTTTTCTCTTTTGATTTTACTAACAAAGAAGTTAACTAAAAAAAATAGAAAGAAATAAAAGTTGTTAATGATAATTAGGTTAATTAATTAAAGTACAAGTAGTTGGGAAGCGTGAAATCACATTAATAAATTATTATATAACAGAGAAAATTGTTAGAATGAAAACTTATTAATTTAAATAATATTACATGAGTAGAGTAATAGGTTGCGGACAGTGATTCATGTTTATTTAAAATATAAAAAGAAAAAAGTAGAGTAAAATACCTATAACATTGACACTTGTAAATTAAAATAGTGGTAGGACAAATTTTATAATCCTATTCGATTAGTAAAATAAACCTCTTTATTAAGTTTATTTGAATTAATCAAACAAAATTTTAAAGTTCATCAAATAAACCAACAAAAAGCTGCCTTAAATTAAAGCCTTCACAAGCGCACACAGCTGGTAATGAATAATTAAAATGACCAGGTAGGATAATATTAATAGCCTGTCAAAGAAAAAATAAAATGTAGAAAAACAATAAATGCCACTTGCACAGGCAGAAAGAGAAATGCATCAAGACTTAACGTTGAACACAGTAAAATGTAGACAATGTAACTCAAAATTATAAAGGATAACAATCCAGTATGAACAAGATCAGTTATTCGATTTTCTTGAGTCTTAGCTTCTCTTGAAATGGAGAATGCTCAGGTTCTTATGTGTATGAGCAGCTTCCATCATCACTTCTTGCAGTTGGGTCGAAGTTTTCGGCATTTGGATCAGTGCAACCTTCAGGAACGGGAATTTTTACTTGCTGGGCAGCCTTACCTGCGCAGAACATGAAATAACCATAAAGTTTAGACCCAGTTTTATGTTATCCAACCTTTCTAATGATATAGTATAATTGTTCAATTATATTTTATCAAATTGTTAAAATAGTTTAAAGTGGGCAATACATGAATGAATAATATTTTTACGAGGTATACCAAAATCAAATGTGACAGAAAATTAAGTTACATGGGATAAAAGATTATACCGTAGAAAGTTCCACCCTTAATAGCATCTTCATTAGCATCACCAAGAGCAGCCTCGCTCAAGTACTTGTCTGCCAGTTGGACTCTCTTGACATTCTCTTGTTCTTGGACAAGCATGTTACCATACTCCAAGAGCTTACTCAAAGTCATCTTGGGTTGTTCAAAGGTTGGAGGTCCTTCCCTTGAGTTTACAAGCTTCTTACCAACCAAATCAACACCAACACCAGAAATCCACTTCCTTACTTCATCATCATATACTCTTGCCCTGAGTGCACCAAAGAAATCTACAATGATAAATGGCATACCATTAGTCTTTATGTTTTGCTTCCTTTTTAGTATATACCCAATTTTGAACAGGAAACATAATTAATTACCAATGGATTGGCCAGGGAAGGTGTCAACAAGCTTGACAATGTCAGACTCAGGAACATGGTCAGTGCGGAAAATTCCCGTGCAGACACCAATTCGGTCTTCCCTAGTAGGAGCCCAGTAGAACTTCTCCATACGACCATCACGGATGAGAGGAGCATATAGTGTTGAGAAATCGTTACCGGTGACAATGATGGGCACACGGGGGTTCTCTTCCTTGTTGTACATACCAGGGAGCTGAACATTTGTGGGGTTATCAGCAATGTTCATGAGTGTGGCATTCACCATCTGGTTGTTCACTGTGTACTGTGTGGTTCCACCAAGACGACCAGCTCCTGCATCCAGATCATTGATGAAGAGGCAGCACATCTTCCCCTTCCTGATTATATCAGCAGCTTCACGGTACCTTTGCCTGATCAACTTTGCTGGCTCTCCTGCATTTCCACTCTCCAGCTCTCCAGCACTCATCATGATAGGGCTGTAAACACAACATCATCAGGTACCACTATTCTAACATGTAACTAACCAAACCTTTTTATAAAATGTTTCTGCTCCATTTTTTTCACAGCCCTAGTATTTTGCCGTGTCATTGCAACACACATCAACTGTTGTGTGGTACTAAGTTCTAATTTAAATAACTGAAATGCTCTGTAGCAGTAACATATATACAACATTTACTCACTTGATTCCCATTTTGGCAAGGACAAGCTCGCATTGGAACGATTTTCCTTGACCTTTGCCTCCCCAAATACCAAGAATGAGAGGAACCTGTACAAACAATGAAAATATTGAATGTGTCCAATTTAATTAACTAAAGTCTGGGGGCAATATTTGTTGGAATCATGAATGAAATTTACATGCCTTGATGTTAGGCAGGGTCATGAAGTTCTTGGTGATGTGAACAACGAGTTTGTCCATAAAAGAATGAGCAATGTAAAAACCGTCCATGTTGTTATCCAAGTTATACCTGAATAACCACCATCATGATCAGGTTTAAATAGATCGAAAAAAGGGAGTTCACTTTTTCGACTCATTGACAATAAAAAGTGATAAGCTAACTGCTAACACAGTTTGTCCTAAGAATCACCAGTTTGTGTCACTCACTGTTTAAGTCCAGTACTAAGGTACTCATAAGAGCTCATGACTGCATAGTGAGTTCCAGCATCCATTGGAGCTTGGAAGAGGGAATCAACCATACCCTTCCCCCTTGTGATATCTTGCTGGTCATCTGAAGTATCGTAGGCAAGACCCCTCCATCTGTCCTTATCTGTCTGCTGGCTCTCATCAATCTCTTTCTCTGCTGCAACAATTTTGAAACTTCCTGTGGAAATCTTGCTGTTAGGGAGCCTTGAGGCAATAACCTTCTTCAAGCTGTTGCCAAAGAAGGCTGACCCGGGAACTGATGCTCCAGCTCCAGAACTATTCAAGCTCAACTGCAATATTCACAGTAGTCTCTATCACATTGTTCAAACTAATTTTAAAACTTCACTCACTTATAATTTGGTATCGCATGTATTGATTATTACATCACGTAACACATAAAATTACTAACTTATAATGAGTTTACTATAAATATAAATGAGGAGTTAAAAATCAAAAGAGTTTTTTGTATATATCTTATTCCTGAAATTTATGTTTTTAGAAGTGTACCTAAGTCAGCCACTCTTAGTAGTCCGCAACCGCAAAAACAAAAACTTGCTATAGACAAGTATATCAAATGAGAATTTGGAATAATTCTTGGCTAAACTATGATAAAGCTGCTGTCATATATCTATCGAACATTTAAAATCATGTTTGGATGCAGGTTGGTTACCTCTAAACTACGAAAAAAAAACGTGAAAAATGATGCAGTGGTAATGACGTGCTTCACTTTCAATGTGAAATATTAATTGATTTAACTCCACCATGCCACCCCGAACACACTATAAGCCTTTATTTGACATGTATAGATATGTATATTTCCAACATAATTCTATAAGCTTACACATATTAATAAAGATTTGAGCGTTTATACGAGAAAATTGTCTTAAGAATTAGTTGAAAACAGAGGAAAAGATTACAAGAATGATTAATTAAAGTGCAAAGAGTAGAAAAAACATCATACTGGAGCTCCGTTGACAGCTCCAATAGTGGAGACTGAGGCAGCCATGGCAGTGTTGTAGTGAGAGTGGCAGAGGCTGAGCAAGCAAATACCGCACAAGTATTTTGACGCTGGCAGAAATTACAATTGGGAAGGACTTATAATAGTGGTGCAATTGAGTGTACAGAAAGTCATATCCTCAAGCCAAGTAGGAGAATCCTTAACATCCACACGAAGAAGATTAGCTTGGCTGCCACGTGGCAACCATAGAATGAGCGAGAGGTCTCACTAACCTACAGGAACAGATCTTGAGGTTGGAATTAAAGGCTTTTCCTGATCCATAAATTTTGAGGAGGATTTGTTACCACACGTAGCTAGTATCATTCATCTCATCAGGATCACGCCCTGGCTACTGGCTAGTGTTCGCTTGACTTGAAGAACACAAGTGTACACCAAAGGTATTAATATTTCTATTGGTCGATTTCATCAAAATCTGTGGCAGGGATGCCATTTAATTTAGATATTTAGCATACTCACCCACAGAACTAACTAATGTCCAATGATTAAACAAATGGGCATATAAAAAATTAAGTTTTTATGTCAAAATAAGGAGCATTGCATTAATAGAAACTAGAACAGTGGTGATTGAGATGATGTAATTACCCCCCTCCACTCCCGGTTCAAAGGGGGACCAATGGCCCAAACCATGCACACAAGCTGCTATCTGTGCCTCTCCCTGTCCCGTTGGTTAAGTGCTGCAAGCCTCTTATGTGCTCCAAACATGCCCACGCTACAATTTAAGTTTCCACAGCTAGTCCTTCCAAATTTCTAGCTATCATGAGATATTTTCTAACATATATTTCTATTTCAACATAACTTTTCATTTACTCCTTAACTAATTATTGTAGTTTATCTGATTTACTTTTCAAAAAACATGCGTTTATTTTAAAATACAGATGAATCGAAACAAACTTGTTGAAAATTATACTTATTTTTCGGCTCGTTTCGGAAGTAGGAATTGTTCATTTCTAGTCATAACAATGATATTGTTTGATTCACAATTTAAAATTATTTTAATTAGTGTATACTAATTGAATTTTAAATAAGTTCAAATTTTTTAAGATTATGAAAAAAAAGGTAATTTTTAAAAAATTAAACAAAGAATATAATCTTGTAGTTATTAAAAAATTGGCACATTTAATTTTCTCGTTTATAAAAATACAGCAAGTGTAGTTTTATGGAAATGTGGCCCCTCATTTGTGAAAATATATTTATAATATTTTGTAATAAGGAAGGAATAAAGGCCTTAAAAAACACGCTAGACCCTAACTCTATAAGTGAAATTTACGTTGGGTAAGTTTTTCAATAGTAAATGAAAAGACCCAGCAGGTAGATATTCCAAGACAGGAGGGAATAGGCTATCTTAATTCCCGAAGAATCCACACAACTCTATTCGCCTTACACAGGAAGTATGGTTGAAAGAAATTATCTAATTCTTACTTTGTCAGTCTTGAATTATCTTGACCATGTAGAAGGATACTTACCTCACCACCGAAAGGATTGCCAAATTATTAATTCATGAACTTATCTTTAACTATAATGTTTTTATCTTATTATTGCTACAGCTATCCATAGTTGCCATGATAAAACTTGGTGTTGCAGTCACTCCTTTACTACTTAAATTTCATTTTGACCCTGTCATAGTAATGTTTATTAATCCCATTTAGACAAAATTTGTTCCTATATATATGAAGAATTATTCTATTTAATTATTATATATTGGAATCTTCTAATTGTTGAAGCTTAATAGGAGTGCTCAACCCAAAGTCTCCTAAACATGATACCATAAAAGGCATAACACCTTTGGTCTTCATTTTTATTCAAAGCAATGAAGATGGACTTATGATCCATGATTTCAAGATTAGGATATGAGACATGTACTATAAATTAATTTGGCTCTAAGTCAGGCTCTATCTCTCCAACTTTATTTCCATGTCCGAATTCTTTCTCGCTAAGCATTTAACCTCTTCGTTACTATGATCACTGTAACACCAAGTCATACTTGGTGTGCACTACAAATAAGAAAGAAATATGAACTTTCATGAAAGATTTGGTGAACTCTTATCAGAAAAAAAGACACAAAATCAATTAATTTTTTATTCATATTGATAAAAAAATTATCATAAAATAAACCGTAACACTAAATAAAACAAGTTTTTAGAATTATTGAAAAATCTATAAATTCTTCCTCCACATAATCCATTTTTTCACTTAGAGTGGTGTAATCCCCTTGTTCCCATTGAGTGATTCTTCTTATTTCAGAAATTATATTTATAGATCTAACATCTTAATTTTAAACACGGAAACAAATCTCTATTTTACAAATAATATCTTTAAAATCTAAACAGATCTCAAAGATAAAATAATTTTTTTTCTAAATAATATCTCTAAAGATTTAAAATTAAAATAATTTGAGTTATTTTTTCAACACCTCTTATATTTCTTAATTCTCGTGCAAAAATAGATATTCATGAAGTTTCTATTATTGTATTCTTCTTAAAACATAAGTTTCTTTTTTAACATGTAGTTTATTTTGTTATTTGACTTAATACAAATGATATTATTTTTAAAG
Organism: Psophocarpus tetragonolobus; assembly: GCA_037954015.1. Classification (NCBI taxonomy): domain Eukaryota; kingdom Viridiplantae; phylum Streptophyta; class Magnoliopsida; order Fabales; family Fabaceae; genus Psophocarpus; species Psophocarpus tetragonolobus. Next base: position 37,873,096 of record CM075695.1, read on the forward strand.
GTGATTTTTATTGTTATATAACACATTTTAGATAGAAATAAGTTCATTTTTTCACAATGTATAGAGTTGGCTTTAAATAACAGATGTTCTTGTCATCCTCAAGTATTAATCTTTTGTTTTTATATATTGTAAAGTATTAGATTTTTTTTGTAGCTTCTTAATTTGACTGTATATCTTGTATAGAACTAATTTAACCTCATGATATTTATATAAAAATCAACTTATCAAAAAAAAATTATATATAAAAAGTTGATAAAATGTTTATAATGGCTATAAACTAAAATAAAATATACAATTTTATTATTTGCACCGTAGAACGTATAATATAATACTTATTTAAAAAAAAAAAAAAACAGTTTTATTCAACCATGCTGAACATCATGCAAGAAATTATAGTGTATTAATTGTAACAATGAATCCAAGAAATTAAAAAGAACATAAATATGCATATATAATATCAACCTTAAAATAGACATTAACAATACTATACATGTAATAATAAATTTTATCATTTTTCATTTTATTATTATAAAAAAGTAAAGAGAAAACTATATTGGATTTTTATCAAATTACACAATAACATCTATCATAATTATTTTATACTAATTTCTTTTAAATTTAAACACATATAGTGAGAAAACACAACTCTGTGGTATGGAACAAAACCCTTGTTTGAACCAGAAGATGCCCCATGATCGAAAAGGCCTCTTTCCTTCTTATCATGGACACAAGCCACCACCTCCCTCCCGTTTCCGGCGCCACCGTCCCTGGTGGAAACAAACAATCACAGTAACACTAACACCAACAACAGTTCCTCATATATAAACATTACATTCAGTCTTTAAAATAAATAATAACTCAGGCAGTTAGGTCTATGCAATCATGGGCTGGTAAATATTCAAGTTAAGATTTGCAAACCCAAAATAATTCATGTATCAAACTTGAACTTTTTACTATCCAATTCAATCCATGCATCAAATTAAGCACCTTAGTCTATCAAGTTTAACTTATTTCGACGTACCTAGTTCTTCCTTAATTGTCATTTTTAATTTTGAACTCTAAACATACAGTTACATTAAGAAGTGAATTTATTTAGGAGCGGAATGGTCTCTCATACTTTTTTTCTTTCTTTTAGTAAATGCAGATTTTTTTTAACAAAAAAATTATAATTTATTTTAAGTATATTCATTTTAAAAATATATTTACTATTTCAATTAATAATTAGTATGAAATTTTAATGTTTTAATACTCGCTCCCTCCATCTGATAATAAATATTGTATGAGAAAAAAATTAAATTCCAAAATAGCACATACAACTTTACTTTTTGTTATTGATACTTCCAAATAATATCAACGATGTTTTATAAAATTATTATTATCTTTCAGTTTTTTTTTTTTTTGGAATAAATATGTGTGAATTTTGTTATTGAAAAGTTGAGAATCGATGAAATTGGTTCCTCGTCTTAGCTCTCTTTAACATTTTTCTAATGTAATACTTAAATCTCAAGTAATTAGGGAATCTTTACTAACAGTGCAGAGTAATGTTTTTGTCAAATTGTGCTTTTGATTAATTTATTTTTTTCAAAATAATTGATTATGAAAAGTTACTGATGAATTAAAAACATAATTAGTAGACAATTTACACAAAATTACTTTGCCATACTCTCATATGACATGATATGGCAATATATTATTAACATAACGATTTCACTCTTAAATATTAATAAAGTTAAGATGAAAGATCAATATTTTATCTATTTTCAAAATTTCAAATACTAAAATTTAAATAATCAAAAGACTAAAATCAAATTAGGTAAGTTTTACATGAAAAAAATATATTTAGAGGTTAATTAATATGCATAGTAAATGTTAAAAAAAATTCTTAGCATAATTATTTTTATATAAAAAGAAAAAAAAAATCTTATTCCGAATCAAATTTTTGCTTAGATTTATTTACTAAAATGTAATTTAAAAATAATTAATCTTGTTTAAATTCAACTAAAATTAATTTTTATAGAATAAAAGAGTATAAAAAAATAAAATGCTGAAAAAAAATCGTTACAAATTTCAAATTTCTTAAAAATAAAATTGTTTTCAAAATTTTTCTTCTAAATTAAGCTAAATTTAAAAAAAAAATCCAAATTATTTTTGAGAGAATTTATAATTAATTATAATATTTCACAATAAGCTGATTAGAAAGAGGGTTTGTACTAGGGAGTAGTTACTAGGAGCGAGTAGATATGCAAGTTGAATAGTTAGAAGGTGGCACCCTTGAAGAGATAACAACGAACAACGATGATTGTTACGTGATAGACAAAGACAATTTCATCGTTAAACTCGAAAGCCCAAAGTTGTTCATCCACCAACTCGTAGCTCTCCCTTCTCACGCATGTTCATGGGTCAAAGACAAAAAAGTTCACAGTTCTGAAGTGACAGAAACCAGAAAGTCATGAAAGTGTTAATGGCATTGTCTCCAACTCATTCTTGCACCTTTCTTAATCTCTTTTATAGGAGAAATTATTGTACCGTACAAAACTATATTTATACTTCCAAACAATTTCCAAGTGTCTGAGTTATATGTTATAGAAATTAATTAATTGGGAGTATAAATGTGTAATAGTCTCAAACCAAAACCATACAATAATTTTTCTCGCATTACAACAGCCACCAAAAGTACAGAGGATTTGTATTATTGATCTGTTTGCTTGAGTCTAGAAGTGTGAGAAGTAAGACCCAAAGGAATAACAGTGATGTAACGCCTCAAAACATAGTTTAAGTGGCCAACAGCTAAACCTAAATTATGGTGAGGATTAAAATATGCAAAGATATATTACAAGTGGCAGATAAATGACATATTAAATTGGACGAAATAAAGGACCATTACCAATATCCAGACAAAAGGCGGCAATGAGTCATGAACGCTATGCTACAAACTAGCTATATTACCTAAAGCATGCATTATAACTCAAACTCACAAACCCTTTGTAGTAATTACTTTTCTCCCAACCCAAAAACTCATGATGATTGGATATTCAATAACAGACGCATTAGAGAAGAAACTTTTGAGGCATAAAGAGGAAATTTTTCCCTAATTGACAAAGACAATGTAGGCCACAAAAGGGACCCAAAAGAGGAACATACTTTAAATTAAACTAAGTGAGAATGTCCTTTGGACAAGGCAAAAGGAATTGGCGCTCTCAGGTGATTGCTATAAAGGTTCGAACCTTAAGCTCTCCTTAGACAAAATTTTTCCAAGTCTTACTACAGATATCATTGACACAAAAGCAGTAGAAAAACTTGGGACAATGACAGGATTTCGCTCATCATGTGGAGCATGCAAGTTCCTCAGGAGAAAATGCATGAGTGATTGTGTATTTGCTCCTTACTTCTCCTACGACCAAGCTGCAACACATTTTGCAGCAGTGCATAAGATTTATGGTGCTAGTAATGTCTCCAGGCTATTGTCACATCTTCCAATCCAGAATAGAAGTGATGCTGCCATCACCATATCTTATGAAGCCTTGGCTCGCATGCAGGATCCTATATACGGCTGTGTTTCTCACATCTATACATTGCAGCAACAGGTTTCCTATTCTGTCATTCCACAAGCTTTATCATCACACCATAATTTATGGACCGGAATTCCATGCATTTGTGATATTGGATGAAGATTCCACAACTATTATTTTTTATGTAGTTCAAAATTTGAGCCCTCCAATCTTCATTCAATATAATGACTGTAAATGCACCGAAAATAATAGCATTGAATCCGGATGGATAATTTAGATAAGTTGTGTGTTTCATATGAAACTCAAACTTTCTATCTGCGTGCAGGTTGCCAGCTTGCAAGAGGAGATAGATGCTCTAGGAAGTCTAATGGCAAATTCCACGGTTAGTGTTGTCAATTGCGGCAGAGTCCAAGCACCAATGAACTCAAACAATGGAGCACAATATAATATTTTACAGCATGATGCTGCAAGGACACAATATTGTCAAAATAATCTGGCCAATTTTCTTTCACAAGAAGGAAGTGCCACTGGCTACCAAAGTTTGGACTCACAGATGGATATAGAGCTTCCTAATGCACACGTGGAAGAACCTTCATTTGGGGATTCCAATTCCAATCCGTTAGAACAGTTCCTATCTGGAATTGACCAAGAGGTCTTCGTGAATCATCCATGGTTCAAGCATAATGCAGACATAAATAACTAGGAATATTATTGAAAAAAGCTGTGACTAGACCTTTGCGCACCCCACTTGGTGCAAGATGATTGCATGAAAACAACTTCTGTGTGACTTATTTTTTCACAATATAATAGTTAAGACCGTAAGAATGTCAGATTAATGCTAATCCCCAATCATTTAGACTAAAAATCACAATTAAATGTTTGACAAATCAACGGACTCAAAAGTGCATATCCTGTTGTGAAATTTTGGAACTAAAATGATTGGAGAATCATTACTCAATCACTTTTTTTCCCTTAGACCACGTATTATCTGCTAGAAATAATTATGTTTGAATAAGAAAAAGATCACTATTTATAGTAAAATTATATCTTTAAACAGTTAACGCAACTCCACGTCCAAATTCAAAATTTTTTTATTAAGCTGCAACCCCATAACTAATTGTAAGTATCGGGTTAAGATATTATTTATAGAGAATTGATAATTTTATTTTCCTAAAACTCTCTCTATAACTTAAAAGTAAGCTATTATTTTAAATCAAACATGAATTGCAAGCATTTTTTCTTTTTTCCTTTTTTTTCTTAGGTTTGTTTGTATAATAGTTAAATTTATAATGCTCTGTTTCTTTATAGAGGACAAAAATAGAGATAACAAAAATAGAATAAAGATATTTGAATTTAAAATAGAATGGAAGAGATATGAATACTTTTTTTCTATTTTCTCTCTATCCTCTTTACCTAAACATAGCATAAATAAAAACCATTAGGAGAAGCGTCTAATTGCAACGATCATAACTAAACTGTCTAAACAGCTTATTCAGTTTGCAAATAAACATTAAACCACAGGCATGCAGCTCTATAATATGTTTATATGTATTGTTCTATTCATATAGTAAATAATTGAACCCTATTATATATTTAAATTAAGGACCCGCCAAACTATATATTAAATCACTTGTGTGTTGTGTCACACATTTGGTACTAAGAAAGGTTTTCTAACAAGCTTTTACTGTTAGGGTTGTGTTTGTATTTTCCGTTTTGAGTCCATAAATCTCATTTTCCAAAGCTTAAAATGAAGAAATAATATAAAAGAGTGTTTTGATTAAAAATCTCTTCAAGGTAACTTTTTTCAAACACACGTTAGAATTTATGAAGACTTTTCATACGGAAAGTTTTTGTAGTGGTGTTAACACCAACATCAGGAGTGACATCACTAATTAATTGTCGGAGTTAATATTTTTCATGAAAAAATATTGTATATTAATTATATTATTAACCCATCACAATTTTTATGATAATTATTTTAGAACTCATTTGATAGTAACATGATTAAATGATAATATAAATTTTTACATTGTTAATACATCAATTTTAAAATATTTTTCATATAAAAATTTAAAATAAAAACAATCATAACCAAGTGAATAGTTTAAACTTATCATTTGACTAGAGTTTCAATTTTCTGTTCACTTTTTCTCACGTGATTAAGCCACTTTAGGCAAGTTGCTATCAGCTTCTAGTGTGACTTCGATTTTCTCCCTAATGCATTGATCAATGATGACTTTTAATTTTTATATCATATACTCATTCCCGAAACATTTTCATTAATTTATATCCACGTCAATCTACCAAACACCAAAAAGAATATAAAAAAGGAAGTGTATGCACCTGCTGAATAACTTTTCGTAATAAATAATACAATTATCATGAAGTTAGAAAAAATAAAAGTTATCGTAATCTAGCTAATAGTATATATATATATATAAATGTGATTGTATGGTATAACCAACCTTAGGTTACAATTTGTATACATCAATCAACTAGTTCAACAAACAATACTCGTTATGATACCACAAACTATACTTTCGACTTTCAAGGACAATGACACCCAAAATTCGTGAATAAAAGATTATGCAATGCTTGCAGCATCCAAATTTTATGTCAACGTATGGGTCTGTAAGTCAGTCGCATATATCAATTCATGCCACTGGAGCTAAAGTTGTGCGCTAATTGCTGATATATAAAATAACTTTCCTCATTATCCGGACTCAAAGACAGGCCATGTAGAGTTTGAAAAAAAATAAGAAGTGGAACATGGACAGAATTTGTTTAAGGCGCGCAGACAAGTCAATCAATATTTATCTTAATTACACTTTATGTCTTTAAGTTTTTCGATTTTTTCATTGAATTTTTCAATTTTTAAATTTTAGATCATAACTAACACATGATAATAATTTGCTTGACATTACATATCATAATTCTGTGATTAAAAATACTTGTAACTAATTAGGATATACTCTCGCTGATCACTTACAGTGAACATTTAATCTAACGTCAACAGAAATTCAACAATTTGAAAAATTAAAAAGACACAAAGTACAATGTTAAAAATTAAAAAATTGGAGACTAATAAAGTGTAATTAAGTCTATTTTATGAATTTTCAGATTAAATTTACAAAACTGCATCATATAGCAAATAGCATCAAATCCCTAACGGATGGCCCTTGGATAATCAGTGGAGGGGAAAATTATTGAACTAAACTAACTTGTTATAAAATTGAACTATAAAGATAGTTGTTTAAAAGTTTGAGCGACATAAACTGAACAAAACTATTCAAATTGTTTTAATTGTTCTCATAAACATATGGTTTAAGTATATTTTTTAATCTCATAAATTACAATTAGAGTTCAATTTAGGAACATTTTAGATCTGAACTAAAGAAACTGTCAGATTATAAGCATGAGTTAATTTTTTTTAGCAATAGTCCTATTCATCAATATCTTTCAGTAGCCATCTTTCAAGCTAGACACCATCTGGAAAACATAATCTACTCTTCCCTAACTATGAGCAGCCCATACCCAATCAATTTGCTACTGCTACACTCCATCCATACCTTGAAAACATTATACGGCTGGCGAATCCTTTATTGTTAGACTAATAAAATGCCATTTAAAACACCCGGCCTGAATCTTTGTGAATGAACCATGGTTGTGAGATCAGATCCTCACCAGCACCAAGCACACTCCCAACTTCAAGAGTAGGTGCATGCTGCTCACAGGTTGTTTTTTTTTTTATCTAGGTCCAATCCTCCCAGTCACAGCAAAAACCATTAGTTAACACCCATTTACGTACTCTTGAAAAAAGTTTTAAAAGGGGTTCATTGAATCCTATACAAGTAGATCATCCTTTGGCAGAATTAACAACATCAGCATGGCTGAATCTGCAACAAACGCAATTCCATCGAACTCTTGCAAAGAGAACCTCCCATTAAGAAGGTCTGACATAGTAACATCCTATGGTTCCAAACCAGCTGCATGAAACTCTGAAGCCATTTATCTGTCGCCATTTCTCTGTCTCCATTTCTTCCTTCAATTCTTAAATCGCAGCAACTTTAGGTTTTATGGAATTATGGTTGCAAACAAATAAGTTTCATCAGCGAAGGAGTGAAAGAGAGATAGTTTCCATAAGGGTTCTCCGTTCTCATATCAACGTTTTAGTCCTCTCTCGGTGTTGTGACCGTTAAGAATTAAACTCAAAACTATCAATTTGCAATAGGGGGGGCGTTTTTATTGGGCAAGAATTTGAATGCCTAAGAATCACTACCTTTAATTCTTGTTTTGAATGTCATTTATAGCACTGTTGTTGTTAATACATTTAGTAAACCAATCAAATTTGAAGAATTTATTGTGAGACTATATATATATTAATATTGTACTCTCCAAAAGTAGAAAATATATTCATTAAACAAAAGATAACATTAGTGTCTGTCTTTTGTTCTCTTTCTTTTCTAAAAAAAAATTAAAATATTTATATCCTTTAATATCAAATTGGTATCAAAGGTATGGCAAGTGTGATCAATAATTTGTCATTGTCGTGACTAACAAAGGCAACGAACTATAACAATTAGAGCATCCTAATAAAAGCTCTTCTTTGGTCTCAAGATACTTGAGAAGTGGTCCAAAAAGGTTTTGAAGAACCGAAAAATACCATAGGATATTCGACGACCCACAGGATATCTAGTTACATTACTTGTGTACAAACGGTAGCCAATCAACTCAAACACAATGGAGAAACCCTCATAGATGTAAGGTTTGTGGAGAAAATAATCATTGACTGATGACTTTGAAAACGTTGTATGTACAACTGACGAGTCAAGAAATTTGGAAGAAATTACCATCGATGATCTCACGAGTTCTCTTAAAGAACATGAACAATGAAAGAATAAAAAGAAACAAGAAGTCTTAGAGGAAGCCCTACAAACAAAACAAAGATGATCATCAAGGAGGACAAGGTGATGTATGCATAACACAACGTGGACGCGGAGGTTGCGGTTTCGATCATAATGGAGGTCGTAATCATGGAAGAAGAGGTCATCCAAATGTTGAATGTTACAACTGTGGCAAATATGGACACTACGCAAAGGATTGCTACGCTGAGAATAAAGTGGAAGAAAATGCGAATTTAGTCGAGGAAGATGAGACAAAAGATGAAGGCCTTCTCATGATGTCCAATGAAGGCACCACTCTGGAGAGCGACATTATATGGTATATGGATACTGGTGCTAGCAATCATATGTGTAGGCACAAACACCTCTTTGTTGATATACAAGAGATATAAGATGGATATGTGTCTTTTGGAAACTCAACGAAGGTTCCAGTCAAAGGCGGAGGAAAAATATGTTTTTCCCAAAAGGATGGAAAAGAAGGTACTATGAAGAATGTCTATTATGTACCTAACTTAAAAAGTAATATTCTTAGTATGGGACAATTATTGGAGAAAGGAAGTTCGGTTTTCATGAAAGACCAGATGTAGCACTTGAAAGACAAAAATGGTTGAGTGGTCGCACATGTAGAGATGATGAAGAATTGGATGTTCAAACTTGACTTAAAGAATATACAAGAGAAGTGTTTGCAAGTCAACATGGAGGACAAAGCATGGTTATGGCATTTACATTACGGCGGGCTAAAAGAGTTAGCAAAGAAGAAAATGGTCCATGGGTTACTAAACATGGACTACGTCAAGAAATTTTGTTAAGGTTGTGTACTTGGTAAGCAAGTAAGGACAAATTTTCAAAAGAAGACAGAATATCATGCAAGGAGATCTCTCGAGCAAGTTCACACCGATATATGTCGCCCAATGCCTTCGAAGTATTTTAGTGAGCAGAGGTATTTTATTTCTTTCATTGACGACTATACAAGAAAAACTTGAGTTTATTTTTTGAAGGAAAAATCAGAAGCATTTGAGGTGTTTAGAAAATTAAAGGCGATGATGGAAAAGACAACCAATTTTTACATCAAGGTTCTGCTGTCGGACAAAAGCGAAGAATACATGGTAACCACTTTCACAAACTATTGTGAGGAACAAGGTATCAAAAGATTCTTGACAACGTCATATTCACCTTAGCAAAATGACATCACTAAAAGGAAAAATCGAATGATACTTGATATGGTTCGAACAATGTTGAAGAGCAAAAACATGACAAAGGAATTTTGGGCGAAAGCAATGCAATGTGTTGTGTATGTGCAAAACTGATGTCCGCGTACAAAATTGGCGAATCAAACACCACTAGAAGCCTGGAGTGGTCATAAACCAATTGTATCACACCTTAAAGTGTTTGGTAGTATGACTTACCCGAATGTACCAGACCAAAGAAGAACCAAACTTGATGATAAGAGTAAGAAATATGTGCTTATTGGGTATAACAAAAAGACAAAGGATTTTAAGTTTTTTGATCCAATTGACAAAAAGGTGATTGTGAGTCGAGATGTACAAGTAAATGAAGAAAGCATGTGGAATTGGAAGAACCAAATGAATGGAAAACAAGGAGAGTCATTGAGTTTGCACCAATAATCACTCTAATAAACTCTCAAGTTCATAATGAAGAAGAAGAGCCATGTCAACCTAAGATGCGGAGCCTACAAGATTATATGACTCAATCGATGAAGTACATTTGATTTTCTTATTAGCAGACTCAGAAAACATTGCCTTTAAGGAGGCAGTAAGAAACAAGAAGTGGAAAGTTACAATGGATGAAGAGATAAAAGCAATTGAAAGAAATGAAACTTGGGATTGAGTTGCCAAATGGATATAGACACATAGGTGTAAAATGGGTATACAAGAAAAAGATGAATGCCTAAGGGGAGATCGAACAATACAAGGCACACCTAGTTGCAAAAGGTTACAGACAAAAGGCAGGAATTGATTATGACAAAGTCTTTGCTCTGGTTGCAAGCATGGGGACAATTCAACTTCTTTTGTCTCTAACTGCACAAATTAAGTGGTTAATCTATCAAATGGATGTGAAATATCATTTTTAAATGGAGTACTTGAAAAGGAAGTCTATGTAGAGCAAACGCTTGGGTACATGAAATCTAGAAAGGAGAGCAAAGTGTTGAAGTTGAAGAAAGCACTCTATTGGTTAAAACAAGTGTCTCGAGCATGGAACACTCGAATCGATACCTACTTCAAAAAGAACAAATTCCTACAATGTCCTTATGAGCATGCACTATATGTAAAGAAAGAAGAAGTTAAATTACTTCTTGTTGTTCTTTATGTTAATGATCTTATTTTCATGGGAATTAATGAGAAGATGGTTGAAGATTTTAAAGACGCTATGACGTGGGAGTTTGAAATGACGGACTTAGGATTGATGAAGTATTTTCTTGGTCTTGAGATCAGACAAGGAGATTTTGGAATTTTTGTGTCACAAGAAGCATGTGCGAAGGATATCTTGAAGAAAAGCAAGATGGAAGATTAATGCCAATGGAGTTGGGTATAAAACTCTCTAAATTTGAGGGAAAAGACCAAGTGAATACCGTAATTTAGTAAGGAGTCTATGGTATCTCACATGTACAAGGCCAGACATTGTGTATAGTGTTGGTATAGTGAGTCGATACATGGAGGATCCAAGGCACTCGCACCTAAAAGCTATTAAAAAATCTTCAATACATCTGAGGAACAGAATCACTCGGGCTACTCTACTCAAAGACAAATGAATTCAAGTTGGTAGGATACTCTAATAGTGATTGGCATAGAGATGTAGATGATCGGAAAAGTACAACACGACATGTGTTCTAAATAGGGAATACAACATTCACATAGCTCTCAAAGGAGCACCCTCTCAAAGGAGCACCAATCGTAACTTTGTCAACATGTGAGGCGGAATATATGGCAGCATCTTGGTGTGTGTGTCACACGATTTGGCTAAGAAATTTACTAGGCGTGTTAAATCTACAACAACTTGAGGCAATCGAAACACGAGTCGACAACAAATCAGCTATTGATTTAGTAAAGAATCCAGTTCATCATGTAAGGAGTAAGCATATTGATACTCGTTTTCATTTTATTAGGGATCATGTGAAGAATGGAGAAACAAAAATTATGCATGTTGTAAGTCATGACCAAATAGCGGATATTCTTACAAAACCTCTGCCAACAACTTTGTTTGAAAACTTGAAAGATGATTGAAATGAAGGATCGAAAAGGTTTGAGTTTAAGGGAGTAATTTGTTAAGCATTAAACTCAAAACAATAAATTTGAAAAAATGGGTGTTTTTTTTAACGAGAATTTGAATGACCAAGAATCACTACCTTTAATTCTTGTGTTTGAATATCATTTATAGCATTGCTGTTATTAGTACATTTAGTAAACGAATCTAAACAAATTTGAAGAGTTTACTGTAATACTGTATATATTGATATTATACTCTTTGTTTTAGAAATAAAAAATATATTTATTAAACAAAAAATAGCATTAGTGTCCATTTCTCTCCTCTAAAAAAAATTAAGATATTCATATCCTCTTATATCAGTGACAAGGTGTCAAACTGTCAATGTCCCTAACTTCTATAGTTCTAATTCTATTTATGAAGTGGCAGTTATTTTATATCGATGATATTATCCTTGACACCCATAGTACTAACTTTATACATTACGATTTCCAGATTGTTCTTGCTTACTTCAACAACCAACCCAATTTTCATGTTGTTTGGAGAAGGCTCTTCCCATGTGAAGTCAAGTCCAAGATGAAACCTCAATTGCCAATAAATGTCATCCCTAATGCACAAATAAGGGTGTTCAAATTTATAAACTTTAAAACTGATAAAAGAAAAACCGCTTTAACCAACAACTATAAAAATTAAAAAAAAAATCGCGCTTTTTTTCAGTTAATTGGTTCACTTTTTAGATTTTAATATAAAAAATCAAATGAAATCAAACTCAATTACATATTATAATTATATTAATTTTATTTTATAATAATTTATTTTTATTGTGATAACTAATAATAAATATGATGGAAAACACCATTATCTTCAAGTATTTATCTTGAAGACACGTAACATAAACACGTACTACTATATTTTTGGGGTCTTTGGCAACTTCACCTTAGCACAAGGGATATATTAAAATATTGTCTTCACTCTTTCCTCCATCAATAGCAAAACCAAAATTGTAGTTCCTAGCAGCTCCTAGTAATAATAATATATATAGGATTTTTATCCCAGTTCTCAATACAAGCACAAATAAGACAATGCAATATTTTTTTACCATCCACGTCTCGACATTTTACAGCATTGAAATCTAGATCTTCATCGTTCTGCCCACTCACTATGCTTGAGGCTGCATCACCCATCCCAATACAATAAGCATAACCTCAACCTTACGACTAACATTCCGATGTTAGGTTCTCCCATTTATATATATGTGGATATGGTCAATCTGCTCAATGCTTCCACTAAACATATATAATTAGTTTTGACCATTCCTGCTTATACCCACTTGTAAGTCTAAATCCAATAGTTCTACAGAACCCCTGGATGGCTGGATTCATGGCTTTCCAAATTTGCTCTAATAGTCAAATGCAACATTACTATTTACTAGCATATATAAAAGGGCCTGCAAAGTCAATGCCGAACTATGTATCATAGAAGAAAATTCACTAATTTATAATCTTGAAATTCACATTGTGGTGCACAACAAGCACCTCTTCGATTGTTATTTGTTCCAAACAGATCACTAATGTTGGCAAATTGCCACAGCATTAGCAGACTAAATGCATGTTGTGGGAAATGACAATCAAGGTTAACCTCGAATATAAATACTTTAAAAACCTATTTCCCTCTTTAGTCAAGAAAGTTCTCACTTTCTAGATTCTCAAGGCTCACATGTTTCTTTCATAAGCCATTGAAGGAATGAATCCTTGTTGCTTGAAAGTTGCAAATCAATGATAATATTACCCAGAAACAAGTTTTGCCTACATTAACCCGGCAACCAAAATCACCAAAATGAAAATCCTATTAGCACAATGTACTTTACAATTTCCAAGTGAAATATTCAACGCCAATTAGGCAATGAAGAAGAGTAACAAAAATTGAAATACTCGACAGCCTCGTTATCAAAGTAGCAAAAACTTTTAAACTATCAAAACATTGCAAAAGCAACATGATAGTTTAGAAATACTTTTTGCTTTAAGGGTCCTTTGTTATGGGTTCGGGTTTGCTTCTGTAGTGGATTTAAGCTATCCCAACTCGGCTTCTCAGCCATCTTGGCTTCTGAACCATCCCAACTCAACTTCTCAACCGTACCAACTTGACTTCTCAGAACGATCATCACAACTTGACTTCTCACCATTTCAACCTCTATTGCAAGGTTTATTAGTCAATATAAATTTTCTTTTCAACAACTAATTAAAAACAACTCTACCTTCAGGTCTTGTAAGTGGTACGTTACTACAATTTGTTCTTTTTATATTTACGGTGTACTTAGAATTTAAAGTTTCATATTCAGTGTTAAAGGTGTTACGTCTTAATCAAGCTTTTCATTCATGTTAAACTTGGTGCTTGGAGGCTTATGCATTGTATGAAGGAAACATGCTATTAACTCAAATACCAACTCCCTTATAACTCAACCTTACCTTATATATAGGTTGAGAAGCGAGGTGATTACCAACTTAATACTTAAATGTTTCAACTATGTAAGGAAACTACATGAGAACATCAAATAACTCTAACTTAAGACGTTCTTACCTTTAAGAGATTATTTACTGACTCGAGCATTAAAGTCATTGCAAATAACACCACTTCTACTACTAACTTAATATATGAACTCGATCACATCGAAAGGAGTAGAGAGCACACAGTAAAAGTAAGTTTAAGCAAGGTGAAGTATAACTTAACTAATAAAGTTAAGGTAAGAACCGTTTCCAATTGAGTTTCAATATTTTAAAAAATTACAAATTTTTTTTTAATTTTTCATCACAAAATTAATTTAAAGTTGTATGTTTTCATGTTAGTGGTAGAAGTGTTAAGGTTGATAGTAACACTAATAGACACTACGAGATAGTGGTGGTGGTGGTCCAATGGTGGTGGTGTCACCAACACTCTAGATGTAGTGTTTATGGTTTTTTAGATCCACCATGAGAAGTAGAAAAGAAAAAAATAGAAAAAGACTAACAAAATTTTAAGGTTTTTTGTGAGGTAGGAAGTTTTTATTAAAAAGTCATATAAAATCTTTTGAAATCTATTTTTAAAATAATTCATAAAAATTTGTATATTTTTTTAATAACTATTAGATTTTTCATAAGTTCTAAAAGATTTTAATAAATGTAAGATCGAATATCACATGACTTTCTCATATATATTTTTTGAAAACCTTGATTGGATACAACTAAAATTTTCAATTTGCAAAAAGTTTAAAATTATTCAATTAAAGGATATAATATTCCGTGAATTTTTTGTAAGATAGTTAGGGTAGGTTATTCTCTTTTAAATTTAATTTATAAGATTAATAGAAATATAAAGTGATTTAGTTAATTAAGAAATAAATTGTGAATTTGATCTTATCGCTAACAAAAATTCTTATTAACAATGATCTATAAAACAAATATTTAATTAATAAGTGTTTGAAATGAAAAATAACTCTAAATTAGTTCTGAAGTAATTTAAAAAATAACTATATATATATATATATATATATATATATATATTTGTTAACTTATTTCATGGCGTATAAAAACACATTTGTACATTAGAATGTTTCTTTTCATAGGTGATTTGCTTGTCACTTTCCTGTTTGGGTGTAGTGAGAAGAGAGAAGAAAAAAAATCAGAATCAAATAATATAGGTAAATAACTTATGTCTTTCTCTTTTTTAATTTAAAATTTAAAAATAAATGCAAGAAAAGAAACATCTTTTTTACAGAGTAAGAAAAGAAAACATATTCATTTTAAAATGGCTCATTAAATAAATAACTGAATCGAATCATTAGTTATTTTTCTCTCTTTATTCTTTTTTTTTTCAAGAGAAGATGGAAAATATTACATGAATATGATGACATTTCTTTTTCTGCTATTTTTTCTACAGTGTCGAATAAAAAACAATATAAATTTGTTGTTTTTCTATCACCTTGTATTTGGTTACAACTTAGATTTCTGAATTATTTGGTGCCTTTACCAAAAAGAAATAATAAAAAAATAATCTGTAGAACTAGAAATAAGTGAAAAACCATGGGCTCCGTGTGGGGTGTGGCACTATACTGACAACTACTACCCATTCCTATTTCCCAGTCAATAATTCGCTTTAACTTCAAAGGCAGCATCAATTTGACAATGAACAAAATACTGAGTGGCACTATACTGACAACTACTACCCATTCCTATTTCCCATTCGCTTTAAATTCAAAGGCAGCATCAATTTGACAATGAACAAAATACTGAGGCACTCACCCCCAAATGTGCATATGCAAAATGTGGTACATATCCTGCAAATAAAACATTTTTCAACACCCAAGTGAGAGAACTTTACGTGGATAATCTATGAATATACACATGATATATAGCATTAATTACAGCAACCATAATCTTATCTCCATGGGTCAGAATAGCACTAACTCTTCAAATACCAGGTCCCCCAAGTTACTATTGTCACTTCGTTTATTAAATTTAACCCAACACTGCTAATCCAAATGGCTTCAAACCACGCGACAAATCATTCCATTTTCGGGTGAGGGAAGAGGTCATGAGGCCCAAAAAGTACAGTTTGAAATGGGAATTTTATTTTCATTATTTATAAAAAAAATATCAATAACTTTAAATTGTGAATTAAAGACATAATTTTTTTTATTATATTTTAATATTAATTATGTTGATTTATATTTTATAGTGATGGATATTTTTTTAATAATATATATTTTATTATATATTTAATTTAAAATAAATTTTAATTTTTATATAAATGTATTTAAAATTATTAATTATAAATACATAAAAGTCAAATGGTTACCTAATATAAACAATAAAAATAACAAAATAATAATAATATAAAGACAATTCAATTTTACAAATCACAATAATTTCAAGTTTGTTTAACAAAATCTCATCCCATCAACATATTTCTTTCCAAAACATGAAAATTAACTAATGAAATGAATTGTTTTCTTAAAATTTCTCGTCCAAAACAAGACAAGCAAAGATAATTTAATTACTTGACAGGAAAAAGAAATTAATAACAATTATTCTAGTCAATACTATGCTCTTTTACATTTTGGTACTGTATCTGTATTTATAACATATATATAAAGACAACTTAATTTTTTTATGTACACATTTGATTTTTCAATTTTATTTTTAATTATTTTTTAATAATTATTATTGAAAAATTTACTCTCAATGTACAACCAACCTACATAAATGTTCCACTATCCTGGAAAAAAAAATTGAGACAGTGACTCATTTGGTACTGGTAATAAATAAAAAATATGCACATATACCATAGAGTGGCATAGAAGCAACATGTCATGCTACAATTTCCAGCTTCATCGTTATCCAAGATAAAATTTTAGCCTTTACATTTATTTTGGCAAATTTGTAATTTCTTTAGCAACAACTTTTCTTTTAAGTGTGTTAACAAATCAATAGATCCATATTGGCTTAAATGAAATGAAGACGAACTATCTTAATAAAAAGGACTAGTGGACAGCCCGATTGTTTTCTTACCTAAATCTAATGCCAACCAAAAGAGACACGGGGACACAATTATTCTGCTTCCCTCTATCCTTCTTGCATATCAAAACCTAATTATCTCACATTTAAGAAATGATAAGAAGAGGTTGTGATAAGTCTTTTTACCTTCTATTTCTTTTTCCTATTCTTATCCATAGCTACATTAATCTAAATTTGTGCAAACTAATTAAGATAAAAGCATGTAAGCGTAAATACTAAATAGTATCCAAACTTCACATTTGTGGGCTTCCAACCAAATACGCGCACCTAGACAACCTTTTCTAGCACCCTCCTGATGAAGAGCAATGATGCCAACTAATTATAAGCTCAAGAAGTAGGTCCTAGAATAAGAACCTGCACACCCACCACCCTTACCCTCTACCCTACGGTGATTCAAGGTGGCAAACATTCAAAATTCCTTCACCAAGATACCCTACACCGGAGCTAATGTGTAAAGTGGAAAGTGAAAAGGGGAACCTTTGCATCAGAGTAATTTTTCCATAAGGACCCTCTTACCTCTAAAAACCTAAACTTTACTATGACTTTTCACGATTCAAGCAACTATTTCCACCTGTACACTAGGAAACTCATGACCGAACATCCCATTCTCAGAGTAATATGAAAAGTGATAAGATAAAAGGGAAGAAAAAATGAATGGTACCATACATCCTTTAACTGCAAAAATGTCCTAGTCCAGCTAGACAGGAAGGACGACAACTAAGTACGATAACGATTATACCCGAGAAAAAAAGAAAAAAACATTTTCTAGAATAATTTGATTAATTTCATTTGGTACTACACATTAACAGTTTAGCACGTAACACATCTCGAGAATTCAATCACAGTCGTTCATTTTCCATTCCTATCATCTATCTACACACTGACGACACTAAAGAGTGTAAATGGTGCAGTATGGAACATGTTCCCCAAGCCAAACCCAACTGAAGTACAACCAAGAAGTACGAAAATTAATAATGTGTATCATTCATTGATTGATTCAATAAACTGCCAATTGAAGTCTTCCAGAACGAAATTAACTATGTAGATTAAACAGAGGAGACAATAACAAAGACAAACAAACAAGTTTTTGGGAGAAATTAAAATAACATGCAACAGATATGATGATCAAAATGTTCTAAGTTCTAACCTGGGTAGCTAAGAGAACAAAGAAACCGTCAGATCGCACTGCGAATATACAAGTCAGCAAGATCAACGGTGAAAAGTAAACAAGGAATTGAAGTTTCAATAATTAGAAGGTGGAGGTGGAGGGCGAGGGGGAGGACCCCAAAACACATCACCATTATTAGGCACCAAATTATAGACAGGCATTGAAACCTGTTCACCCTGAGAAGGCGGTGGCGTTCCACCTTCATTCACCTCTTGCATGTCCTCCTCACCTTGTTCATCCTCAAGGGGTAACCTTTCATAAGTAGCGTTGGCAAAAGTAGCAGCAACCACCATCACGGGTCCCGAGGCGATGAGGGGCCCCACCACGCTGCCTCCCACCACCTGCCCCTGTCCGCCTGCCAGGTACACGGTCAGTCCGGTGGCCTCTGGCGGCGATGGTGCCGGAAGAAAAGCCCCCGAGAGGGAGAGAATCTCGAACCGACCCTGAAGCGTGATGACGCTGCCGGGCGCGGCTGGCTGCCGGAGCGTGACGTTGGTGACGACTCCACTGCCGCTGAGAACGGACACGCCGCGGTGACGGCGCGTGGCAAAGGTGGCAATGCAGTCGGTCACGTCACTGCCACCACTGATTTCGAGGATGTGGCTGCGGAGGGCGTTGGGGCTCTCCTTGGTTATGACTACGGCTGGCTTGGGCTTGTTCTTGGAGCCCGGTGGCCTGCCACGTGGCCTCCGACCGCTGCTAAGGTTCTGGTCCTCGGCTTCACGGTCGTTGTTGGCGTCATCCTCAACGGCGTTAACATTGGTGTTACTGTTGCCACTGTTGGTGGAGGTGGCGTTAGTGTTGTTGTCGCCACTGTTGTTGTCTTGCTGATGGGAGGAGTTGGTTTCGTTGGGCCTGACGGCAACATTCCCGGCCCACCAGCGATTGGCCATGGAGAATCTTGTTGCTTGCTGAGATGAGAAATAGATAAGATAGTGAGATCTCTGGGAGGAAGTATGGCATATATAAATTCCAAGTCACATCCACCTAATATGACAGAAGAGTTAGTTGGAAAGAAAGCGTTTTGAATGATGTAATCTGAGTTGTGTTGGGAAGAGCTAGGTGGTGGAGTAAATGTGTGGTTGGGGAAGAAGAAACGGATCAGATATGAGCAGTGGTATGGCCTGGCCTTTGAGAAGACTTTCCTTCAATCCTGAGGGATTTGGCTCGCCTTTTCTGCAATAAAATTCCTTTTTTGTCTCCTGGGGAAGCGGTTCAAAGTTTTCCACTTCCCAAACAAAGTTACAATGCAACCTGCTCACTCAATCCCCTCCTTCAACACAAAGATTAGATCAACTTGTGCAAAGATATCATTACAATTACAAGGATGGGTTCCACGGGGACTTCACAGCAGTGATTTCCTTTTTTCTTTTTCTGCTACGGGACAAAATGTGCTTCTCCCATCCTATTACTATTTAATGCTACACTTAAATTTCGCCTTCTTAATTCATACTGTCAGAAATTTACACTCACACACTATTGATTTTTTTTTTATAAAAAAAAGGTACATTATTTAAATACATAAAATTTAATGAAAGCCCTTTTTTTGCTAAAAATTTTGTAAAAGATACGACATTCCACTTTAAGAATGTGTATAAAAGAAAATGAAAGAACTAGGTGAAAATACAAAAAAGATGAGAAAGAAAATTAAAAGTGAAGTTATTTGATTGAGAAAAAATAAAGTAAAGCTATTTAAATTAATTGTGAGTGATAAAAAATACTATTATTTTAATGCTTTTTATTAATTTATTATTATTGTTATGTGTGCTATTAATGCTATTTTTAATTATTTTTGTTTTTATTCTTATTGTGATTAAATATGAATAATCGGTTGCAAAGAAGGGGATAATTATTACTACAATCTGTTAGAGTCTTACAGGAAGAGAAAAATAATTATTATATTCGGGGATTGGGATAATCGGTTTGGTTAGTTTGTGTCTACATTCTAAAAGATTGAATAACAATAAAAAAAATTTTACATCATAAAAATAATCATCCAAAAAAGGAAGATAAAATTAATCCGACTAAATTTCAATTATAACATGGTTAAGGGGCATGATAGTATCTGCTCTCAAATCTAAGTGTGTAGGATATCTAGATTAAAAGTATCAATATTTCTAGGAGTCGATTTCATGTAAGTGTTATGGTTGTGTCTGGTTTTCTTTCAGGTATTTTTAGGTGTGGATATTCTGGATTTTAAGATACGAATTGGTTGGGGATCTGGATATACGAGGTATTGATAGTAAGTATGGTACGAAGGTTAAGGAATTTAGCATAGGGGTTACGGAATTCAGCCTACTTTAGATAATATTCATTTCTTAAGTGGTTATTCGATTACAAAGGGGTGAACTAGGGTTTTGTGTGGTTGGTAATGTGGAGGATCATTCGATGACTGATTTAGGATATAGTATTCAATCTCCATTATTTCAAATATATTTTTTGTCTTCTTTGCAACCATTTTGAAACAACTGTGTAATGTGTTCTAGTACAAACAAGATGATTTGGAAAAGGACTTCCTCTTTGCTTTTATGGTTCTTTTCTCTTGGCAATTACAATCCAATATCTTTGGTGAGTGGATGAACAGGTTGGTTTTGCCATGATCTAATGATGAAGTTAGTTTCGTCCTAGACGTGAGGTCGTAACTGTCATGATCTCTAGGGAGGTCGACACCCATATACCCTTAGACCACAAGTCCTTCAACCTCGAGCTAAGTCTTAGCGAAGAGGGTTAACAATTTGTGATGGCAGTCTTGATTGTACTAGGATGCTTTTCAAGAATCTCATTTTTACTTGATAGGTCTATAAGCGTAGATCGAATCTACCTTAGGACTTTGGTAAACTTGTGCATACAAATCTTGTAGACTTGTTATGCAATTCACGATTGCACTAGGATCCATTTTAAAGGCCCAATTTATATTTGATAAATATGTAAGCGTAGATTCTGTCTACCATAAGATCATGAGTACTACGCTTATGAAGTACTGAGATCGCATTGCTTGTTTTAGCCTATGCAGCTGTATAAAATGTAACAACCAATAATCTCTAAGGAAAGTTGGTAAGGAAGAAACAGACTAACTATATATTTATAGTGGTTGATAAATGACAAAATAGACATGTGGTATAGTTCACAAAAAGACAATCCAAGAATCCCATTCAAGCAACATATATTACGACAATAAAAGACTAAAAAAAATTATCTAACCTATGACATGCAACATACATAACATATTCAAAACATATAAATATGAAGTAGTGGGCAATTAGTCTTGTTTATGATCTGCAATGCAACTCTTGATTACATTGAGACCACCCTTTGTTATTGGCCGACCAATGCAACTCATGTTTACATTTGTGTCCATCAATGTAACTCATGGTTTACATTGGGATTAAACCAGAATAATACAATTTACAATGTGATACTTGTTTACAACGAAGTTAGGTTGGAAATTGTCAGGCTCGAATAATCATCATCTGAAAAGCGTCTGAAAGTCTTGTTGTGTTACTTGGAGTTGAGATCACGCTTCCTCTTAGAATTGTATGCTACACACTTCGGTTTACGTGGCTCTTTTGTTGGCTTGTTGTGTCTCTAGATGCATGGTTCACATTTCTTTCAAGAGATCTACCATGGTGGTCTCCTCTAAGAACGACGAGGATCACATCTCCAAGGAGAGGTTATTGTGTGTCCTAACCATTAGAATCACAAGGAGGTGAGAGACATGTTATCATCTCCCACTATGATCTGGGAAAAGACTTCCCCTTTGCTTTTATATTCTCATTCTCATGGCGATTACAATCCAATATCCTTGGTAAGTGGGTGAATAGGTCAATTTTTCCATGATCTGATGACGAGGTTAGTTTTGTCTTGGACATGATGTCGTAACTGCCATGGTCTTTAGAGAGGTCGGCACCTGTGTACCTCTTCTATCGTTCAATGACTGACCAAGGGTATAGTATTCAACCTCCATTGTCCCAAACATATTTTTTACCTTCTTTGCCACCACTGTCATCCCAAAACTAGTACCATCATTACCTCGTCTTTTATTGATGTGTCAACACTCACAAAATTCACAACTTCCTCCTTTTTAACAATGACCTTTAAGGTATCTTCATTCCCTCTCTTAAGTGTCTCTTTGCACATAAGGTCTACAACAGCTAAAATTGACAAATTGGAATTATATTGCCAACCATTAAAGGTTGTAGTGCTCGAATAAATTATCTAGTTGAGTCAATTGCAATGACAAGGCTCAATACATCAACTATTTTTTATATCTACATTGTTATAATAGTTACGTTCAAATTAAGAAAATAAATGATGAATAAACATGAAAATTTATTTTTTCCCACTGTGGGAAACATGAACTACATTTTCATTATAGAATCTGTCTTTTTCTCAACCAAATAGCTTATATTCTTATTTTTTTTCTTCCTCTTCTTCCATACCTAACTATGGAAACATGAACTACATTTTCATTATAGAACGTGTTTTTTTCCCAACCAAATAACTGATATTCTTATTTTTTTCATCCTCTCTTCTTATATTTTCTTTCTTTCCCCACTTTCTCTTTTATTTATTTCCTTCGTGTTCAGCCAATAAGACAAGGCATATCCAAACCTAAAAAATATTTATAATTACTGTTAAATTTTGAGACTTTTTCGAGATTCTTTAAAAAAAACATTTTAGTTTATAAACTTGTGTGTTTAGATGAGTATTATAAAATTATTTTGGTTAAAATTAATTTTTAAAGTAATTTTACTTATGTTTAGATATTTTTACAATAAATACAAATTATGAATAAAATTTAGTATATTTTTTAATCTAATACAAAGGTTACATGTATCCTAGGTAGTAGTAATGTATCCTAGATAGTAGTAAAAATAGATTAAAGTTTGAGTATCAAAGACTTATTATAGTTCCCTATTAAATAAATCTCATAGTGATCCAAACAAATATTAAAGGTTGATTTGTGATGAATAATAAGAACAATTAAATTAAATTAGTTGAGGTTGCAATTAATTTAGAATTCCTATGAATTAGAATATTAAGGTTTGAGTTGAAATTAATTGAGAATACTTATGGATTAAGAAGATTAAGGTTGTAAAATTCAATATTCTTCTAGTTTTAATTTCAATTAAAACCTATTATAATTATTAACAATTCTCTATAGGTTACTAAGTATGATTGGCCTCAACAATTAGTATTCTCCTATTCAATTAACCCTTAATTTATCCTCATAGATTATAAAGAAAAAATGTTTAACCTCAAAGACATAAGTTGAAGGTTTTTCATAAACTATTTGATTATACAATTCATTCAAACACAGTTGTTAATGAATTTTGTTAAAAAATGTTTAATGTTTAACCTTAATTTACCCTCTCAATTCAATTAACTAGGTTTGGATTGATTAGTGTCAATAATAATTGAGCATACATTAACAATTCAATCATAGGGGAAAATAGAAATTCAATTGAAATATATATTTAGATTCACAAAATTTGTTACATTACAACTCTAACTCTAAGAAAATTAGTTACTCATGATATTTAGGAAGTCAATAAACATAAAAAAAAGTATATTAAAGACATCAGAGAATAGACACTTTTAGAGAAATCCATCCTATATAGTCTCAAAGCTCTTAGATGACTCATAGACCTCTCAAATATGTAAATATAAGAGTAAAATACAACAAAAAGTGTTTTAGAAATTCTTCAAGCCTTTTCTATATAGTCTCAAAGCTCTTAGGTGACTCACAGACCTTTCAAATATGTAAATATAAGAGTAAAATACAACAAAAAGTGTTTTAGAAATGAATCAATCCTATATTTATAAACTTTGGATCAACAAGTAATTATGCACAATCATGAACAGTTAAGCACACTTGTGCTACTCTTAGAAGCAAAACATGTCTTCAACTTCATGGTCATGTTTATTATGTACAATTATGCTTACTTCATAAGCATATTGTTGCTCATGAAGTACGATCATGCTAACCTCGTAAGCAGAGTACTGCTCGCAAAGCACAATTGTGCATAAAGAAGAATGGTCATGTTGAACATGCACGATGGAGCATAGTTAAGCATGATCATATTTCCTTCTTATTTGGGTTAACTTTTACACCTTTCCATTGTTTTCATCCTTCTTCCCTCCTAAAGAATTACTACAAGTATAAAAATGATTTATCAACAAACAATTATAACTCTCCCCTAATATGAAATCAAATATTTGACCATTTAAATAAATTAATTATAAAATCAAATTAATCCTCTAACAATCTCTTATTTGAGAAATTCCAAACAGCTATAAAATAAATTAATGAGCAAAAGAAACCCCTGAAGTATAAACAAAAGTAGTAACCTAACACTTAGTCTAATTTGCAACATCCTTACATTTACATATTATTTTAATTTAACTTTACATCAAATTTAGAAATATAGAAATTTATATAATTATTAGAAGCCAAAAATATTTGTTTTTTTTTAAAAGAAGGGAGAGTTACAATACTTTCAATTTTTTTAAAGTGTAATAAAATATAAAATAGAATCAAAACCCGTATATACATATTAAATAAAATTTTAAAAACATATATCTATAAATTTAATTTAAATATAACAAAAATAATTAGTGTAAATAATCAATGAGAAAAACTATATCTTAAAAAAAACAACAAAATAAATTAATAAAAATAAAATAGGAATTGATTATAAAAATATTAATATGCATAAGAAAAAGAGAGAGAAACAATTGGAAAAGGGACTATCAGATATTAGAAGAATCACAAAGAAAAGAAGTTTAAGTGGGGAAAAAAAGATAATGAGAGAGAAAGCATAAGATATCGATAAGAACACACATTACCTTATTCTCTTCTTTCACACTATTCTCTTATTTCATTAAATACTCATCACTCACTCTAGTGTTTTTTTTTTTCCCAACTTTCAATTCACTCTAGTGATTTTTAACTAATAAATTATCAAAGTGGGTTAAGAGTAGAGAGACCCCTTACTTAGTAATAGGATATTTTTTTTACATTTTTTTTATAGAAGCAAATTATTTTAAATTATTAAAAATAATTATAAAAAAAATCAATTATGTTTTGTTACTTAGAAATTGTTCTGAGTTTGGTATAGTGTCTATTTTTTTGGAATGTAGTGTGTCTCTTTTAATTATTAAAATAAATGCTTACATATGATATATTGTTAGGTGAATGAACCTTAAAAAAAAAAGAAAAGACTAAAACTTATTAAAAAATAATAATTAATTAAATATATATGATAATTAATAAATTAAATAATAATTAATTTTTTATGTCAGTAAATATTATGAATATAGTTTAATTAGATGAGGCCGATAATGATGTCACAGTTGAAGGAATAGTGAATATATATATATATATATATATATATATATATATATATATATATATATATATATATATATATATATATATATATATATATATGTGTGTATAATGACATAGACTGGTTACTTTGTTTGGGACCTTTCCCTTTTTGATTGTATTATAGATGGGAAGGGTAGGATCAAACCTTTTTGAATTTATATGTTTAGTCAGTCAGTGAAATTTAGTTTTTGATATTAAAGCAACATGTATATAAATGTATGATAATTTTACATGTAGTATTGTTGATTATAACATAAAATTGTACTTTTATGGGTTTTTTTGAAAAATTTAGAATACAAGAATATATATATCAAGTATACTATATTAGGACAACTATTAAGAATATTACATGTAAAAAAATGGTGTTAGATAGTTAGCTAAAGTGTCTACCACAATATTCACTTCCACATAACAATGTTTCCATCTAATTTCTAAAATGGAAGTTAAGGACTAAATTGAATCAATAGCATAGGTCATTGAATGGTTAGGAGAGGACCCCCTTTTTTTAAGAACTCAATAGCATTTATTAAATCAAATTTAACCAGGATATTGTTGAAGCATTTAAAGATTGTTAGTTGAATCCTTTTCAAGATAACGTGTTTCACTTGCATTATTGAGGTTGGTCCAATGAAGTTAGCAAAATCCAAGGAAAATTACCAATGTTATCTCTTAAAACTCCTTATCCTTCAACGAGGATGAGAAGGCTCTGCCATAATTAAGTTTGATCCAACATGAGGGAGGGGCTATCAAAGACACCATGGAGTTAGTATAGATTTTGAACAAGTGTTGAGTAAGTTGATGTACATAGATATTATCACAATATAGGAAGAAGTCAACATGACTCTAATAAGAATGCAAATTGTATATTCCCAACAATCTTGAGAACATCAACAAGTTCTTGTTCTCCCAAATTAGCTCAACAACAAACAAAATCTACCAAATTTCATCAATGTTCCACCTATACAATAAAATAACCACAAATCAAGTTGTTAAGTCCAAATTGAAAAATAAAAGACATGTAAGATATGGAGGCAAAGGCGACGGAAGGGATAAGGAAACTCGATATGGTTGAAAATGTGTTTTTCAATTTTCCAAATTTGGAAAACAACTTTGAATAGTCTTTTTTATATAAGCTGAATAGTTTTCTAGAAAAATAATTTTCCATTTTCCAATAGTTTTCTTTGAAAATTGGGTCTCTAAACTTGTTTTCCAGCTTACCTTGTATTCTTGGAATAATTTTCTTGTTTTTTCTAGAAAACACTTAAACTAAACAACTCCTAGGGATTATCTTTTTTCCAAATAGTTGTAGAATAAGGTAATCACAGACAACATGAACAAAAACAAAGGCTAACTCTAGAAGAGGGGTTGAATAAAACTATAAGATGTTTGTTTAAAAAATTTTCATAAACCATCTTTTAAAAGAAGATTCGTAAGAACCTTTTCTAAGAAATAGATAAGCAGACACAAGTTATAAAAAAGGTAAAAAGCTTTTTCAAAAAACACAAACTTATAAAATTAGTTTTATTTACCATATGTGTCTACTAAGACATAAACACTAGTTCAGATATACAGACATATGATAAAAAGTAATATATAAAATAACTTGCTCTGTTTTTTAAAACTTGATTTAAAAACAACTTATGTAAACAAACTTTCTTATAAATCCATTCAAGTTAAAATCAGTTTAAGCAAAGAAAATGTTGTAACACAAGGTTAGAAAGAAAGTTTATTTATATTGTTCACTA
Organism: Psophocarpus tetragonolobus; assembly: GCA_037954015.1. Taxonomy (NCBI): domain Eukaryota; kingdom Viridiplantae; phylum Streptophyta; class Magnoliopsida; order Fabales; family Fabaceae; genus Psophocarpus; species Psophocarpus tetragonolobus. The sequence goes on from CM075695.1 coordinate 37,900,583, forward strand.
AATGTGAGCTACATCGAGTCTCTTCCAAACTCCTCTTAGAAGGTTCTACTATTTAAACAGAAATACAACAAGTATTATTTTTGCTAGCTCTAGTTTATAACAAGTACTCTTAACCACTTATAGTTTTACAACTTAAACTCTATCTGAATTTAAGATCGAGTATTGTTTAACACTAAGTCACTCTCGACTTTTCACTAAGTATTCTTTTTAACAAAAATTCACTCATTGCTTCACAAGATGAAAAGAATGAAGATTGCAAGGGATTAACTCTCAACGAGAGTTTACTAAGGTTTCACTTAACAAATGTTAATTTCACTAAGTGAAGAATGAACAATTAGGCTCAAAGAATAAAGAATGAAAGTTTTTTGTTAGTTAAGGTGATTGTTTGAATAAGAGCATTTATAGTGAGGGATAGCTTTGAACAATTGAGAGTATTTACAAAACATTGTTTTTCTCCAAAGCCTTAACATCTTATTTATACCTCTTTCAAATACGATTATTGATCCACTTGATGAGCTTATGTGTCTAGTCCAACCTTTTTATCATTGAATGCAATTTTTTATATCCTATCACCAACTAGTCACCATTTTCTTATCACCTATGCCACTTGTCTTGCTTTTATATGAGAGAGGTTGTGATAAGTAGGTACTACTTGCATATATTCTCAAATCACTCTATTTGAGGTGGATTGCTACTTTTTATGCATCATTTGTCATATTTTAATCGGTTCACTTGCATAATTTAAATCCACCACTTCAAATGGTTATTCTTGAAGATTATAGGTTTAGTTGAAGTCAACTTGAATATATTAAAATATAATTATGATTTATGCAAATTTGGAATGCTTTTAAACACGTGTTAATATGCTTTGTTTGGTTTTTGCTTCCGCGTTTATGTCTAAGTCTTCTTATTCACTTAAGAGTGTTTGATCCTATGTTTCAATTCTTGACTCTTTTAGACTTCTGTTTCCGAACTTTCGCTTTATGTATAATATCTATCAACATTTGCGTTTCATCTTCATGCACCACCTATTGCATCTTCTCCATCATAATCTTACATCTTATAAGTCTGGTCTTGTTTATGATAAACTAAGTCTTCGTGATGTCAAACTAAGACTTTGTCTTGATAAGAAAATGCCTTATTTCAAGTTTTGTGTCTTCCTTTCAAGTTCTACAACAACATCTTGAAGTTTGTGATATTCATATTGATGAACTTCATTTTTATTCATGCAGAAAAAGTCTTTGTATTCAAGGAAACAATTATGTATTCATTTTAACATATCTGTCTTCAAAAGTTATGTCTTTTATCCATGGGCTTGATTCTTTGTCTAACTTGAATAAGCTTGTGTTTAGTTATTCTAAGTCTATGTTTGGTTGACCAGAGTCTACGTCTAGTTACCTTAAGTCTGCGTATAGTTGTCCTGAGTCTGCGTTTGACCTTCCCGAAACTGTATCAGGTTACCTTTTTGTACAAGCAACTATGTTTTGCTACCTTGAGTTTGTATCTGGTTTTCCTAAAATTGTATTTGGTCTACTTTGTCTTATCTTGTTAAGTCTCATTCAAACCATACTGAGTCTGTGTCTTAAAAGATTAGTATAAAAGATTTGTTATCATGACTAGAAGCTTCATAAGATGATCTTTTTCTCTAAGTAGAAGCTTGAACTAAATGTCTTTTTCTCAGATTGGTAGTTCCATAAGATAACTTATTCTTCTTCACCAGATGGTTTTCTCTATATGCTTCTTACAAACAGTCTTCTAATGTCATAAGATATTTCTTATAACAGATGTTCTACTCTTTGATTGGAAGCTTCTTATAAGATAGACTTCTTTGAGGCATCTTATACACGTGTCTTCTGGTCTGCATACATTTTGACCATCTTACAATATAAATATTAGATAATCAAATTTAATTTATTTGTTATCATGAAAGCCGGTGTATACAATGAATCATCTAATTATTCAAATTTTCTAAACCTAACAATGAAGTTTATTCTAAAAGTGACACACATAACGTGTAAGTGTCTGTTTCAATCAAACGTGGTAACTAAAGAAATTAGTTATAAAAATAATTTTATATAATTTCTACAAAAAACATATAATTCTCTCTAATAGAAACCACCTCCAAATAAGCTTATAGACCTATTAATATTAATTGATCCTACACATTAGCTATCATATGCAGACAAAACCAAGAAAAAACTATCCTTAGAGTAAGACCAAGTCATGCAGTCCTCATATTTGAAAGAGTGGAGAGGAATCAACACAAGAATTTTCTAAATTATATATTAGGAAAGAAAAGAATACAACATATCTAACATTTTATCTACATCAATCCACATAAAATTAAACACAAACTTAATGTATCTTTGAATAACATTCAAGATCCTCGTTTAAAATGTATGGATGAGAATCCAAACACTACAATCTTCTACAATATTAATTTATTAATTAATAATTTATTTTTAATTTAATATTAATTAAAATATGGATGTACTATTACTGTACCAATCCATTTATACTAATATAAGACTTTACCAGTACTTCGTTATTATATCCACATTTTTTCTTAAACATTGGGTGTTAAATTAATTGCAACAATAAAATTTAATTATAATTCCGATTTTTTATTTTTAAAAATTTGAATTTTTTTTGCATAAATAATAAAAAATAACATTTTGTATGGTTTTACTATTTTTTTTCTTTGTAAGATTTAATTACACATTTAGTTTCTATAATTATGATCATTTCATTTTAACTTTTATAGTATGAAACGATCTATTTTGATTCATATCATGATTTTTATAATTATTTTAGTTCTTATTGTATAAAGTTGCTTAATGTCATGTTTGGTCTAGGAAATGAGTTTTAAAGTCATTGTCATTATTTTTTAGGCTCAATAAATAGAGTAAGGTATTAAGATGCACACTATCTTTTATATATATATATATATATATATATATATATATATATATATATATATATATATATTTAAAGTCTGTGTATAAGAAAATATGAAAATTAAAATGAAAATTAGAAGTAGAATTAGAAATTTGAAACTTACAGAGGCACAGCTGGTTTAAAGCAGAGTTGTACAAAGAAAGAAGTTTATTTCAGATGGAGAAATTACAAAGGGGGATGAGAGGGATGAGAGGGATGGAAGGAGAGAGATAGATTTTAAGGCTCTGCCGAGCTGTGTCTATCCCCTCTTCTTCAATTCTATTTATAGAGTTACAAAGGCCGGATGCGAAGTCCGGAATTAAACTGAATTATAAGTTACATTTAATAATTATTAAAGTCTTCCGGATAATTCGCCACTTGGTCTGCCATTTTCCGGATAAGGTGCCACTTGGTCTTCCACTTCCGGATAATGCGCCACTTTGTCTTCCACTTCCGGTTATTTCGCCACTCTGTCTTCCACTTCCTTGTCTTTATCTTGAATCTGTCAAAGAGGCCGACAAACTTTACCGTCTTTTTTGACAAATGAAAGATTCCTGACAATCTGGCCGACAAAATTATTTTAAGTGGGTCCTCGTACTTTAATGACAGCTGTCTTGCACGAAACCGGGGTTTTGAATTATCGAAGAGCATTCACCAGGCTGCGAATCTTCTGGCAGGATAGGCAAGGCTCTGTCAATAACTGCTAGTCCGAGTCTAAGTTAGGGTCTTGTGCCATCTGGATGGCATAACAGTCATCGGACAATAATTCTTCATTTTCTTCGGTTTCTTCTTCAGAATCCAAAGAAGATAATACTTCAAGCATTTCTTTTTTAATTCTTTTTTATCTTTGGTGGGTCCTACCAAGTCTTCAATCTTTAATGGAGAAGATGAAGCAGAAGCAGGAGTAATGGAAGCTGTAGGGGGAGAATTCTTGAACTGTCGGAACTTAGTGTCGACGTAGTCAATGTTAAATTTTTGTCACCAGAATACCTTCACCGTTAGGCAAACTTGTTTTGGAAACGGGTCTCCCATGTGATGATGAATCTGGTACTGGGGTTGCATCAGCCAACCAATTCCCATTTTTGACAAAAAACTAGTTAATTTGTATTCAGAAGGAATTGATGGAGATATTTCTTTAAAAATGTCGTACATTTTAACAATTCGAGAGGGTAAAATACTTTTTACTGGACCAAAATCAATTACCCATTTAATAAACCAGGAAGGTAATCGAGTTGGTAATTCATTTTTAAAACTTATATACCAGGAATGCTTGGAATTAGTATTTAAAAGAATTTTTTACCAAGCTTCTTGATAGTCAAAGTAATTAAAAGAGGTTGGCTTGAAAGGTAGAGAAAAGCCTTTTGGAGTCAACCAATTTTGGTTCCAATCAGTTGGACATAAAACATTTAAAATTTTTAATTTTGAGTAATTTGTAATAAGAGGATTTCTTGGATCCTTTTCGGGAATTAATTCAACCGAATAGGTATCCAGCAAAATCATCTGATAAAAATTTAGGGTTTTTTCAAAATTATTGGGGATCCACGCCCATCCTTTAGGGCAAATTCTGTCAATTATGATAGAAGGCTCTTCTTCTTCCCATTCTGGCTCTATTGGGAGAACAGGAATACAAGGAGATTTTAGGTGGTAATCTTTCTGAGCATTTATATTTTCAGGAGTTTTAGAAGAGCTAGGTGTCTTTAGGGGAGGAAAATTTCCTTTGGATGATAATTCTGAGGGGGTCTTTTTAGTTAAGGAGGAGGGTAATACGCGGGTATTATCTGAGGTATTTAGAGAGAACTTCATTGCATATGAAGGGGCCAAGTCGGCAATACTTAAGGGTTTTGATTTAGAAGGGGTATCGGTGAGGGCAGTTTTTCCTGAGGGTCGCATTGCAGAGAAGGAGTGCCCTGAAGAAATTCTCTAGTTAGAAAATCTGGAATAGAATTATTAATCCCTTTTATAAATTCAATTTTAAAATCAAAACAAGATAGAATACTTTGCCATCTGGCAAAAATTTGTTTAGAAACAATGTTTTTAACGTCTTTTTCTAAAACTTCTTTTGCTGATTTACAGTCAATTCTTAGAAGAAATTCTTTGTTCATTAAATCATTTTGAAATTTATTAATACATAATACGATACTTAAAATTTATTTTTTAATGACACTATAATTAATTTGAGCGCCTGCCCAAGCTCCAAAGTGGTATCTTACTATTTGTTCTTTGTCTCCTGAAAAGGTTTGTTTTAAAATTCCTCCAAACCCTATTTCAGACGCATCTGTTTCTACAATTATTTTAGCATTAGGATGAAGGATTCATAAACAGGGTAATGTTTTGACAAGACCTTTTATTTCTTTAATTATTTTAGTATGTTGTTCAGTCCAAGGCTTAGGATTTTTTCTAAGTCTAATAAATAGGGGCTGACAAATAATTCTTATGTTAGGAATGAAATCTGCTACGTAATTAATACATCCTAAAAATCTTTGTAGTTGATTTTTAGTTGTTATTTCATCAGGAAATTTATTTGCAAATTCAATGCTTCTATTTATAGGGGTTATTTTTCCTTGAAATATTTCATGACCTAAAAATCTTATTTTAGTCTGACCTATTTTTATTTTTCTTTTAGAGATAACTAGACCATTTTTCTTTATTATTTCTTTAAATATCCTTAGATGTTTTAAATGCTGTTCTACCGTATTTGAGAATATTAATACATCATCTAAGTATACTACGACAAATTCGGAATAAGGATTAAATAGATTATTCATAATATTTTGAAATTCTGAGGGAGCATTTTTAAGTCCCATAGGCATTACATTCCATTCATAATGCCCAAAAGGAACTGTAAAAACAGTTTTATATTTATCTTCTTCCGCCACTTTAATTTGATAATAACCAGATTTTAAATCGAATTTAGAAAAAATTACTGCTTGATATAATCTTTCTATTAATTCTTGTTTATTAGGAAGGAGATATCTAATCCATTTTAAGATATTATTGAGGGGTTTGTAATTAATCACCATTCTTGGTTCTCCTCGTTCTATTTCAGAAGCATTCATTACATAAAACGCGGAACAACTCCAGGGAGATTTACTTGGTCTAATAAGTTTTTTATCCAAAAATTGTTGTATTTCTTTTCTACAATAATTAAGAGTTTCTTTATTCATCTGTACTGGTTTTGCTTTAGTGGGTATTTTACTTTCATGAAATCCTTCTATATACGGTAATTTAATAGTGAAATATTTTCGATTCCAAAAAGCAGAGGGAATTTCAGCACAAATTTCTTTTTCAAAATCTTTTTGAAGGTTTTCAAAGTTTTTTTCTTATTAGATTATCATTTAGTTGTTTTTCAATTCTTTGATATTTTATTTCTAGTTGTAATTTGTAAATTTGCTCATTTTTACTCTCAATTTTATTTATAAAATTGTTTTCAGTTACATCTTTTAGGGTTAAGACTTCTTTTGATTTAATTGGGTTTATAAATTCAAATATATGATTTTTATGTTTTATTCCTTGAGTAGATACTTCAAAAGGGTATATTTGAGTTAAGAAAGGAGTACCCAAAATTATTTCTTCGGTAATGTCTTTAGTTAAAATAAAACTATTTTTAAAACATTTTCCTTTATTACAAATGCTAGCATTAGATAGTTTATAATGAACTTTTAATTTAGAATTATTAGCCGTGTATAATTTTTGTAATGATTTTTCATAATATTGGGTAGGTATTAATCCTTCTCTTATACAATTTAAATCGGCTCCTGAATCAACTAATGCAATAAAATTTTTATGAAAGGAATTTCCTATGGATAATGCTATTTTAATTTGCCATTTTTGTTGAAGAATTTTTATTTGATTTATTAACTCTGTTTCTTCGCTATTTGAATTAGAAGTTGACCCAATATTATTATTAAATTGCTCGGTTAAACTTTCTAATTTTAATTTTAATTCTTGTACTTCCTTCTTTAAATCTTTTATTTCTTTTTGCAAATCTTTTATGGTAACTGGTTTATTTAAAGAATCCATTTTTAAGATTTCCGAAAAATTATATCCTGTAAATTTTTCTTTATCTTTAGATTCTTTACTTATTTCTTGTTCTATCATCATATTTTTTAATTTTAATAAATATTCTAATTTATCTTCTTCATTAACCATTTTATCTACCATTTCTAGGGCTAATTTAGTTTCTGCTTTAATCATGTTAATTTTAAAGGAGCAATTACAAGTATCTATATTTTCACAGATGTGAATATTTTCTTCATTTTCACTATCAGAATTATCAGTTAATTCATTTTGTTCAATTAATTCTTCTTCTTCTTCTTCAGAAGATTCTTCATCTAATATTAACAAATTAGCTATCTGTTCTTTTAATTCTTCACTCATTTTTAAAGCTTTTATTTTTTCTTTTACTCTACAGTCTTTTTTCATATGACCAATTCGTCCGCACTTATAACAAACAATGTTTGGTTTATTAGGCTTATTAACTCGTTTAGAGAATTTTTTATAATTACTTTTCTGAGTAGTTTGCGGAATTTTAAAATTCTTTTGTTTTCTTAGCTGTCGCTTTCTTTTCTCGGAGGGAGGAATAGGCTTTTCATAACCGTATTGACTACAAAAATTACCTAATTCTTTAATTCCCATTTCTTGATTTCTTTTTATTTGATTTTGTAGTTTAAGAGTATCACATATTTCCAACCCTATTAATTTTGTAGCCGTACTTAATCTTCCATAAGTTAAATCTTTTAAGGGGATATCATTATATAATCGAGGTAGACTTTCTCTTACCTTATCGGCAAAAGTAGAAGGAAGTCCAGCCAAAAATCTTTCTTTCCAAAATGCTTCTCTACAATCAGGCCTAGTTAAGACTAAGGTGATAAAATTATCGTGGTACCACCTAAAATCTCCTAGGGTTTTACACCTAATTGTGTGAAGAATTAACGATATTCTTTGATCAAATAATTGAGGATCTCCTACGAAATTATGAATAATTGCTAAAATTAGGGTTTCTACCATAAGAGGCATTATTTGATCGGCTTCTTGTTTTACACTATTCATTATATTAAACCTTTCTTCTTCAGAGAGGTAATGATCCCACCAACCTTTTAATTGGCCAGTGAACCCAGTTACTAGCAGCTTAACCGTAGTAGCCGTATCTTGTTTAGTTCTATAGGCTGAGGCTGCCATGGTCATTTCATTGGTTTTTCTTAGGATTTGCATTTCGGTTAGCCCGTCTATGTTCCATTCATAGATACTAGAGCCATCAAAAGAAGATGGTGACTCTAGCTCCCATTCTTCGAACTGAATATCAGGGAGAGTGGGCCTATTATAATAATTTCTCGTAGTGGGTCTAGGGGTAGGACCTAAAGAAGAGCTACTCCTAGAATTTCTTCTTAATTTATTTACTTTAAATAAATTATCGTCAAACTGTTCTCTATTTATTTCACCTAATTCTTCATCGGGTATTATTATAGTATTGACTTTATTAATTTTTAAAGCATCCAATTTTTTATTTATTTCGTCAAACATAGAATCTTTTCCTAATTTTATATGTTTTAATTCCTCTTCTGAAAACTTAAAGGGTTTTATTAAAGATCTTTCTAACTTTTTAGGGGGTAAATCTTTATCTATTATTTCTGTGGCAATTATATGAACCATTTGATTAGTATAATTTAATTGAGTATGCAAATTTTGAATATCTTTAATATTAATATCTCTTTTTTCATTTATCATTTTAAAAGGGGAGACTATTACTTCATGATTTTGAATATTAGGAAATTTTACTTCTTCTAATGGGGGAATTACACTGATAATATCTCCTTTAGATGTTTTCCATATTTTTTCAGCGGTTTTTAAAACATTTATTTGAAGATTATTAAAACAATTTTCCGAGAACCAATAAAAAAAAGGAATATTTTCTTCCTTTTCTTCTAAATAATTATAATAATTTTCTCGATATTCTCGTAATTCTGTTTGAGAGAAATTTTCAAAGAACCAATCTCTTTTATCTTTATTCTCAGGTTTTAAAAATTCTTGTCTTAATAAATCTTTATTTATTTCGAATTTTTTAATAACATTTAATTGATTGAATTCGGACGGACCAGGTGCTGATTCATACTGGGGAGAATTAGGTTGATGTTCAATTTCTTCATATTCTGGTTGGGGAACAGTAGGATCCGACCTTGTTCCCACATATTGCAAAGACCTAGGTATAGAGAACCCGGATCTATCTATAGACCTTCTTGCTGTGGCAAACGAGGTCTGCGGAGATCTATATGAAAGTGATCTTCTTAGGGGGGCAAAAGCTACTTCTATGGCCCCATCTCTAAATTCAATAATATTATTTAAAACAGGATTTTCTAATCTTTCCGGAGGAAGAATTTCGTCTAATTTCCATTTTAATCCTGAAGTTATTTCTTCATGTCTTAACGTTCTAGGAACTGTGGCACTAACCTTGTCGGGATTTACTAATAACATGGTAGTGACATCTTTAGGTGACATTATTAATGCTCCTGGAGCTAATTGAGTTTTCATTGCCTTATAATATAATCGATATGCTATAGTTAAGGGGAAAGAACTATGATTCCATTTTTCTTCAAGAATTTTAATAGTTAAAATTATGTTATTATTGGTTTCGTGAAGACTTTTTAAAGCTATGGAATAATTAGGATAATTATTTATGTATACCGGGCCTTGATGTAAGTTGGTTTCCATTAAGGCTAGGGTTTGATTTTCAAAGTCTTTGGGTCTGTTATCCCTGAAGATGGCTAGTAAGGGCATATCCATACCTAGTCTGAACAGAGGTTTAATTGCTATTTGAATTGACCCTATATGTAAATATAGATATTCTTTAATATGTTTCATAATTATATATATATATATATATATAGTTGATGAGACTTTTTATGTATTTGGAAAATTAGAAATACTATAATTTTTAAGAGACAAACATTTGAGGTTGCTGATATAACTCAGACTGTCCAATCATATTCATAAGAATGGTGCTATGTTAATAAAGTAATAACATATTCTACACTAAATGAATTATGAACCTTTTTATGTCTTAATAATGTTTACTTATTTTATATTAATAATATTTTTTACTTAAAAAAATTGTTTAATGTCATTACACCCAAATCATTTCAAATTATTACAAAATAAAACTAACAATAAAAACTAAAACTCAAGATGTAAAACTAAAATTAATCAGGACAGCATCATAGGTGACGACTTCAATGAACAGCATGATAGCATTGTTGTTGTAGGACAAACTAGCGATGATCATGTTTGAAATGCTTCTCTACTGAAGCAACATTATCTCCTCCTACATCTGTCACTGTTAAAAAACAACAGAGCATAGAAAATGTGAATGGCAAATTATAAAGTATAAAAAGATGACATAAATGAATAAAAAAAACTAATAAAATATATTTCTAATCTAAAAGTCAGATTTTGCATTCTTTTGACTTGTTATAATTAGGAATTTTAAAAGAGTTTAATTAATATTTACTAAGTTTTATATTTATTTTTAATTTTATTTTTTTTAAAAAGACAAAAATTTTAGAGTTTAATTAGTAGGCATTAATAATGTAAAAGAATTGTATATTGACATTTAGTTACACTTTTTGTTTATATAACTTTTAAAATATTAATTAATAAAATTAACAAATTTACTATAAATTAATGATTATGATTGAATATTAATATAAAATTTTTTATCCTAAACAATACATGTTAATTCAACTCAAAATTTTATTTAAGGCATTATAGACATCTCATATCACAAGAGATAATAATAAAATATTTACATGATAACAATTTTGATACAATTCCTGAAATAAAACTAAGAACCTCCATAAAAAAAATAAAAATAAAACTAATAAAACAAATCTCACATGTCATTATCCATAACCAAGTAGAAAGAGACAATAGTTAAAATTTTTTTAACGGAACCTTTAATCCACCATAAAAAATTTGAAGAGATTGTTATTAAATATGATTCATATAAAAAGGAGCGCCTTTAAATATCAAAATATTTATTGCAAGTCAAATTCTTATAAAGTTGATATTTAGATTTTATTTATATTTAATTATATATTTTTATTTATATGATTTTTAAAATATTAATGAATAAAGTTAATAAAATTTTATGATTGAATGTGAGTTTAATTTTATGATGCAATTTTTTTTTTCATTTTAAATAGAAAATCTAACAAATTGTTTATTGAATAAAATAAATAAAAAAGTGTGGTTACGTAAAATTAGACATTATTAACTAACAACTTTTCTGATCATAAACATAAACAGACCTTTTCACCAAATTTGAAGCAACCACATATGCTAGTTGAATATTTTTTAGCAATTTTAAAGATTGGACTGTAATTGTAATATCGTTAGTGAGTTTTAACAATGATAAGAAAATATAACTATAAAAATTTAAAATGAAATATTTTAAAATATAAAACTAAAATAAATTATTGTAACTGTATGAACTAAAAAATAATTAAATCATTTTATTTTCATGAAACAGTGATAATGGAACTCTTCGCGTGATTGAATTCAGAAAAAATCAAACGTGAATGAAAACAGAAAAAGCAAAGCAGGAAGGAGAAAATGGTAAGTACATGTTTAATTCTCGGGTGTAAACGTAAGTGCGGTGTAAAAATAATTTTTTTAACAGACTAGACTCTTGTTTTTACTGGTTGTCTTTTTTACCGGTTAGATTTATATTGAGATATTTATAAATTACATTTTATTTTAAATTAAACATGACCAAAAGGTAAGACAAATGATGATGATCTTTTCCTCCTATGAAGAGCTTTTCCTCCTATGAAGAGCAAAATTGTTGGGGATGCCTAGTTATGGGTCTGCATCCTTTTCAAGTGTGCAATTAAATAAATAATTTAATTGATATATATATATATATATAAATTTATCTTAATTTTTTTAATCATAATTTTTTATTTAATTTATTGTTATCTTATCAATGATTGAGATCAATATATTAAAATTTTAATATAAATTTATTTATTACAGTAATCTAAATAATAAAATAAATAAAGGTTAAAATTTCATCAATTTTCTAAAATAGAAGAGGATCCATCTCCGCAAAGTTGGAGACGGAGGTAGATGCAGAAGTCTAGAATAAGTGCAAAGACAGACGATGTACTACTGCAGCACTGACACAGCAGAGAAAACGCAATATCATTCAGAGATTGCAAAAGACACAGACGCAACATTTAAGAATAGAAATGTCTAACGAATATGCTTAATGACTCTTTTTTTCTCTTCTTTTTTTCTCTAAGTGATAGCTTGTCAATATTTTTATAGAACTATTTTTATTATTTTAATATTTGAAAATTAAAAAATTGGTTTAAATAATATTTTTTGAAAACAATAAGTCTGGATTTATACGGCGGTACTTCGACCAATACCAGATATTCCTGGTCATACCTTATGAGTTTAGACTGGATTTATACGGCGGTAATTCGCGCAATACCAGATTCAACTCGACAAGTTTACCAAAACCCAGGTTTTTCGCAAATACAAGGGCATAACCCAGGTTTTCAGAAGAAGATGAGAAAGATGGTGATGGTGAATATACAGACATATGATAAGCCTTTAAATGATTATCGCATCTTTAGATATTTATCATTTTAGGCATCCAAAGATACCTTAACAAATAGACTACTCCATGATTAAAATTACATAAACATAAGAAAAATAATAGACTTACAGAGGGGAGAAGAGGGGAAGGGTGAAGACAATCTTCGTATTTTATTGCAGAAAGAGAAACTTTACACAGGAGAGTTTTTAGAGAGAAGGGAGAGAGTTTAGAGAGAGAGAGGGTGTGGTGTGTCTCTAGCCTGCTTCGCATAAGAGACTTAAGGCCTATTTATATACAAAATGTATGACCGGGAACCGGCTGTATAGGTCACCTGATTACTGGAAACCTGTTGTGTCAGTTTTTACCCTTCAGTCAATTACCCTAAGGTAAATTTACTGTGTCACAGGTAAAACTTTATTTCAGACGAGTGATGGATGCAGTAAAATCTTGGAATTCTTCGTCCATTTGTTCAGGAAGAGATTGATCATCTCCTGCTTCAGAAGGAAGAGAGGAAGCTCCTGATGCTCCTGGTGTTTGTTGGCCATAACAACCAGCTTCTTCATAAATTTCTTTGAAAATCCTTTCTCTTTCGAAATGTCGGACTAAGGTAAGATTAGCCTCGGTGGGGAAAGGATGAAATTTGGAGTCCATAATCTTCTTCCAGTAGAGCTTGGTATCTTTTGCTTCTTTTAATAAGATCAATGTTTCTGAATCGAATTTAGAAAAATTCCAATTTGAACCTTCAGTATGTGCTTTCCAAAGGTTGTACTGATAGGTTTTATTTTTGTTTAGTGAAAGACCCTTTAATTCATCATGATCTGATGTTTTGCAAGAATGAAACTCAGGGTTCACTTCTGTGTATAGTTTTATAACATGTGTTGGGTTACTATCTTGTAATGTTATACTTCTTGGTGAAGTAGTAATTTGTAGAGCAACCTTTTGCATGTGTTCAGTCTGTACTTCATTTATGACTGAATTTATGGGAGAGGATAAAGATTGAAATCTATCCGTAGGTGGGATTAAGATTGTGTGTAGACATCCTACTCTAGGAATGACATAGGAGTTATGAGAAAATCTCTGTGTAAAAATTGCTCGAAAGTTTCTAAATCTATGTGAGCTTTTCTGACTAAATATTTTATTTGACAGGTACAGTCTTTGGTTACTGTTTTACAGTAGTCAGAAGAGATGACACAAACAGTTTTGTGATTGAAATAAGTTTGTATTTTAACAAATAAGTCATTAAATTTTATGGCTTCTGAGTGTGTTTCAAAAAGGAATTCTTGAAGAAGGTTAAATTTTGATAAAAGAATATTTGGGTTTAAACTGGGCAGAATACTAGTGGCACCAGCATAAGTTTGAGTTTGGATTTTGGGTTCCATTTGTAAAGCAGTTTTGATCTTTTCTTCATCAATTGTTTGGAGTCTTACTGCCATTTGGGCTTCTTCTTTAGAGTAAAAGCCTTTGTAGGTAGACTAAAATTGATCTTGTTTGGCTTCAGAGAGATCTCTGAATGAGGTATATACCCCTTTGTTAGGCCCATCAATTAGAGCAAAGTGTGTAAAACCTTTTCCAGAGGGAGAGGCTGGAGATGTTAAAATAACTCCTTGATTATTTTGTCCACAAAAATTGTATAGAGCACAGATAATGCTTTGTTTAACTTTTGTTACTTGAGATTCATTATCTGTTGTATATTTTGGAATATTCCAAATGTTATCGATCAAGACATTGAGCTTGATATTTGTATTATCTCTACCAGGATACTGATAAATATTTGTGAGTATTGGCAATTCTTGTTTACCATATTTTGTGTATTGATCTACCCTAAAGGGTGATCTTACTTGTTTGGGGCCCTGAAGACCTTTCTTTGTTGGTTCCAATGTCATGGATATGTGTGGATGTGACCAATCAGGTCTTTGTAGAATTTCTGATATTTATTTGATAAACCTGGACAAAATATCAGCATAAGTATTGTCAGTTCCTTTAATATGTTCAAAATTAATAATTTTTCCAGAAAAATTTATATAATCTTTAAAAAGTAACCATCTTTTGTGTGGTTTTTTGTCATTGTTAATTTGATTTTTACCATATGTAACTATGGCTTCACAATCTGTTCGGATTGTTATTTCTTTCTTATTTATTAAAAATAACTTAAAAGAATCCATAGCATGTATTATAGCATTAACTTCATAGTCAGTGCTTGTTTGGTAAATTTTGGGTTTTGTAGTATATTTTCCTGAGGAATATCTACAAATTTGTTCTTCTGTTTTTGGTAAATGTTTATTTTTCTTTCGTTTGAGGATTGCTCCCCATCCAAGTTCACAACCATCACATTCGATTATTAAATAGTCTGAATCTAATGGTAATTGTAAAGTTGGTAAATTTATTACCATTTGTTTTAGCTTTTGAACTAATTTTATATCTTCGGAGTTAAATTTTCTTTCTCCTTTTAAAGCAGTTTTGTTATATAAAGCAGATGTATATTTTCCTAGATTAGGAATAAAATTTCTTGCATAATTTAGTAATCCTAAAAAGGATCTAAGTGTTTTTATATCTTCCATTTTATCAGGGAATTCTTGTATTTTTTTAGAGATATGAGGTTGGAGTTTTATGGTTCCATTACCTATTTTTGTTCCTAAGAATTCAATGAAATTCTTGCAAATTTCCATTTTTGATTTAGAAATTATTAAACCATAATGTTCTAATTTATATAAAACTTGTTTTAAATGAAGAAAGTGTTCATTTTTTTGTTTTGGAAAAGACTAAAATGTCATCCATATAAACACAAGTAAAAGATTTTACATCTTTAAAAATATTGTCCATTTTATGCTGGAAAACAGCCGGCGCATTTTTTAAACCAAATGGCATCACATTCCATTCAAATAGACCTTCAGAACATGAAAAGGCCGTCCATTTTATAGAATCAGGATCCATTTTTACTTGATGAAATCCACTTTTTAAGTCGAATTTAGAAAACCATTTAGTATCTTGAATTTGGTTTATTAAAATATCTTTGGAAAGAATTGTGTAGTTATCTTCAACAGTATTATCATTTAATCTTTTATAATTGTAAACCATTCTGGATTTACCACGTTTTTGTTCTGAAGATTTATTAACAATAAATGCTGGACTTCTATGGGGACTAACACTAGGTGTTATTACTTTTAATTTTAAAAGATTTTGTATGTGGGTTTGACATTCTTGTTGTTCCCAATTGTTAAATTGAATATCCTTTGTTTTTATAATTAAGTCAGGATTAATTATTTCTAGTTTACATGTTACGGGATCTCTATCCCAGAATTTTGTTGGATCTTCTCCTATTATATTTGTTTTGTTTAATCTATCAAGGATTTGTTGGATACTTTCAAATTTTATTGACTTTGAAATTTTTATAGAAGAGAATACTTCAGCTGTATTATCTAAGATATTATTTAAAAAATAATTTTCATTTATTTCTTCTAATGTGTATAAATATTCTGTTTTACATTTACATGTATTTGAATTTTTGCAATTACAATTATCAGTAATAGTTTCTTGTTTGACTGAATCACCACTGACTATAGGTGTCATTTGTGTTTTGTCACTTATTAAGACATAGTCTTTATTTATAGTAATTGATCGATTTTGTCTTAAGATGAAATCTAAACCAATTATCATGTTTTGTTTAGAAGGAACTAAGTTTTCTACTCTCATGGTTTTGATGAAGGTTTTGTAGCCAAAAATTTCATAATTTGTGCTAAATTGAAGAATAACATTATTAATTTCTTCATCATTTATCATGATTTCTCCAGACATAGTTCTAGTTTTTTGTATGTGTTTACTTTTAACTATGTTTTGTTGTGGAGTTACAGTTTTACAGATGACTGTTTCTGAACAACCTGTATCTAATAAAGCTTGTATAATTTTTTCTGTAGAAGGTTTATTATTTATTTTTGGAAAAGTTATTTTTACTAATACTTTTAGAGTTATTAATTGTTGTTTATTACAAACTAATGGGATACATTCTGTTGTTCCCATCATATTATTTTGTATAGAAATCTGACTAGTCTCGGGAGTATCTATTTTAGTCTTTCCTTTTATTAATTTTTCTAGAAGAATAACTTTTTCTTCTAAGTAATTTATGCGAGTCTCTAATACAGAAACTCTTGTATCAGTTAAATCTTTATTGCTAGGTTTATTTGTATTTTCTCTTGTTTCAAAAGAGGGTATATTTTGTTCTGATATGTTTAAATGTTTTTCTATACATTTAATACAAAAATTTTTATAACAAAGTGGACAATGAACTCTTTTTGATATATGAAAATAACGTTCACAATATGTGCACGGGATTGAATCTGTCCCTGAATAATATTGGATTTTATGAGAACAAGTTTGTATTTCTAAGGTATTCATTAGGCAATATCCTAAATCATCTAATAATTGACCCATTTCATTGTATTCTTCTCCCATGAGAAATTTATCTTCATTAGTATTAGCATATAAATGATTATATTCATTATTTGTAAATTCATTGATTAAATCATAATTTTTGTGTATTTTATTAGAGTTTAGTTCATCAGTGTATTCTGTTATGCTGATTACAGATAAAATTTCTGAATCTGTTGATACGTCTTCATCTATTGGAAGTAAATTCATATGACAAGATTTTATTAAGTTTGCTTCTTTAGTGTAAAGATTTGATATATTTGGACAATCTCTTGAAAAATGTCCTGGTTGATTACAAGCAAAACATTTTAATATTTGTTTGTAGGTTTTATTATCTCTGTATTTTCTAACATGTCTAGTAGGATTGTGTGTAGGTTTTCTAGCATTAGATGCCCTTATTGTATAAGTTTTTCGAGGATTTCTTGGTCCTAAATATTTTTGTGTATTAATATTTCTAGGTTTACTTCTAGAATTATTTCTTTTATTTTTATATTTATTTTATGAATATTGTTGTGGTGTGTATATTTGTTTACAGATTCCTGCATCAGAATGTTTAAGTTGTTTTTGTATGGCTATATGTGTACATGTATCTTCCATTATTTTCATAATGTGTTGTATTCGTATTGAGAGATTATTCAACATGGGAGTAACCTCATCATTTTTCCAATTTTCTCTAATTTTTTGTCCTAATTTGCCTGGCAATTTAAGGAACATTTTATCTCCTATGTTCACGTCATGGAAGCATCCAGCTATAGACGCGTATAACAAATAATCTTGGCAATATTCTTTTATTTTTCCAAAGTATTCAATGGACAATCTTTCTAAATGTCCTAAATAAATTTGTTGTCTAATGGTATTACCATCATTAGCGGATTGTGAAGTAAACAATCTTTGAACAAGAGAACAAAAGTTGTAAATGTTTAGGGTTCTATGACCAGAGTATTCAGATCATTAGGGAAATTTTTCTTAAATGATTCCCAACCAGATCTAGCAATATCGCCGAGATATGTTTCTTCGCCGAGTTATGATTTTTTAGTTTTAAAAGTTAAAAAAAAATTAAAAGTAATTTTATTTTTTAATTTTGTTTTTTATTAAATAATTTCTTTTCTTTTCTTCTTAAAAACACTTTTTGAAAATTATTTTTAAAAACAATTTTCAAAAACTAAAAAAAAAAAAACCTAATTCATTATTTATATTTTGGGTGCATAACTTGTCCAACGTACTTTGGTTACTAGTGGAGTGTGCAGTTTCTTTAGAAACCTAAGGGTTGAGATCCTATGGAAAAAATGAATAAATGAAGATTATCTTTTAGTAGTACTTTTGTATTTTGTATTGTTGATCATCATAATTGACGAGAAGTGAGCTGAATGGCTCGAGCACCTCGGGGGCTGGGGGTTGACCAAAGACTTGTGTGAACTGTGAAGTCTGAACGGAAAAAGGATTGCGTGCCGTCTTGGAGCATATCATTAACGTGTTTTATTTGCTTTAAAAAAAGTAAATTATGCAGAAAAATAATGGATTAGTTTTTTTAATTTGAAAAATAATCGTAAAATAAATATTTTAAAGAAAAAACACTTATACAATACTAATAAAATTTTACATTAACTTCTGATCACAATAATTTATAGTGTTATAAGTGTTACCTTCATTTTTAAATAAGTGTTGCTTCTTAAAACAATAAAAAGATATTTATTTTAAATTAAAATAATTTAGACAAATACACTAAAAAAATAATTATTTATTCATTATAAATTTTTTTAACAAATAAGACTGATTCAATACACTATTGGAAAAATAATGGATGAGTGACAAACTTTATTTTATTTATAAGTGGTTTTTATATATAAAAAAAATATACAATTACAAAAATTGTTTCTTTTTTAAATGTATTAGTTTCTAGTTTATCACAAAATAATTTTTGCATAAGCTAATTAAAATAATTTGTTTTTAGTTTTTTCAGCTTCTGTTTTTTGCAAAAATTTTAACCAAACATATAAAAAATTACATTAAATATTTTACAGTTTAAATAAGTAATTTGTTATACTAAACTTAAACAAACTAGTATAATAAATAAATAAATATATATATATATATAGTCACATGATCGTTTTAAGTTGTTAACCTAAGATAAGAATGTGAGAGAAATAAATTTTGACCATATATATAAATAGTTAAAAGATTTTTTAAAAATAAAAAAGTACATTTTTAAGATATTTATTAAATAAAATTAATAAAAAATTTTATATAAAATGGATTGTATGTAATTGAATGAAAATATAAAAGTATTTATCTAGTTATGACTTTTAAATCCTAATTAAAATTAAAATTACTTAACTATGCAATAATCACTTAAAGAGGTCCCGTTATTTTGTAATTTAATCCTAATTAACAATTTATGCATGGTTGTGTTCTCTCTCTGTATATATACTTATAGTATATATGTATTTTATGTAAAACTAAAAAGAGTACATTAGAGTCCCACATATATTGCTCAAGTTAAAATTTATTTCTTTATCGTAAAATGGCATAAAAACATTACATGATTATTTAAAAAATTACGCGAGTTTGGGTTTTGGTTTGAATGTTTAATGTTCCATGTTTGTTTCTTTTGCTCTAATATAAAACGATCGAGTTTTGTGGTTACAATCAGGAGTGTGTGTATGCATAAAAATGAAAGAGAGTTACAAATATTGTTTATCTGTAGCTTATAAAACTGGGGAGAAATTAATCTAATGTTTCACATATATTTAATGAATTTAATACACAGAATTTTACATTAGTTGTTAATTATGTAAAACTTTTTAGATTGTCCTACAAAATTAAGGGATAGAGATAGAAATTGTACCACCTCTTTCCAGAAGATCAGGTATCGGTTGTAGCCACTACTCAGTCTCATAGCACCTCAGCCTATAATTAACCACTAATTCACCAAGTCCAAATCTCGCATATAAGATCAAGAATTACAATTTTTCATATCTCATTAGCACAACTCCACTAAAGATATAACCTTCTCCTCAAAGATAACACGAAAGACGTACGTGCTTAACTTGTCCAGTACCATTCTGTATATTTAAACACAATACCCCATATGTTCAAGATAAGTATCTTATGGCTGGGAAACCAAGTTAACGAAGAGAGCGAGAAAGACTGTAACAACATAATAAATAACACATAATCCTCCCTGTTACAAATCTTGCATGGTAAATTCACATGTGTGTTTTGAATCTATCTTTCCTAATAAACATGGCATTCAATAATGCTACGTTTGTTTTCTTGTCTATGATTTGGGAGGAAAAGACTTTAGAGGGAGTGAACTATACTGTGTTTTTTCAATATCACGTGCTTGATTTTATGTCTGTTTTATTTTAAGAAGAAAAACGAGGCTGATTGACCCAAGTGGGTTGTTTCTTTTGAAAAATATTATCAGCATGGATCTGTTTTGGTAGCTGACTCGGTGAAACCGTAACTCCGAATTGCGGTTTCGTTGCCACGTTAGCAACGTGATTACGTGGAAGCCAGCATGGAAAAACGAGTATGAAACCGCAAGTGGGAATTGTGGTTTGACTGGTCTTTGACCAGCACCACCTTGTTGTCCAATGAGTAAAAAAACACAGAAAACGATTTCTTCGTCCCCACTTTTTCCAAGCCCTTCTCGCTCAACCTACTTCCCTCCCTTTTTCATTAAGTATTTAATGAATTCAACTCATTTAGTAAAGACACCATAGAAATTGTCTGGATTTTTTTATGGTGCAGTACAATTTTTGTAATGCAGACTCATATTTTTTTAAACCATAATAGTAATATGGATCATTCATCGCTAAATGAATGTTTATGCAGAGGTTAAGAATTCGTTGCTCCAACTTATTTAATTATATTTATATTCATCTCTTATTAAAAAAACTTATTTATAAAGAAAATAAACGATGAAAAGTAGTTAGAGAACAAGAATATAACAAAATTGTATAATTCGGACTCTGGTGCACAGCCTATGATATTGGATTATATAATAAAATAAAGATGTGATAGGATAAGATAGTGTAATACCTCTTCTACTGTTTGATGTATAAGAAATAACATGTTAATTAATTTATCACATCTTTATGTATAAATTTTATTTAAGATTTTAGAATACTTTTTTGTAAAACTTACAATATTATATGTATTTTAAATTATTTTTTTCTTTTAATGATTTCATATTTAAGATTTTAAGATATTTTGTATGAGTCCTATAATGAATCCACTATTTATATTTATATTTATATTTTTATTTATAATTTATTTTTGACAAAATATTAAATTTATTTTAAAAGATAAATTAGCATGCTCATTTATGGTTCGTACAAATTTTATGTAATCTTGTACAAGACTCCAATCTTGATACCGGAGATATCAATCCTAATTTCTACTTTTCCCACTATCAAATCTTGGTTAAAAATACCCTTAGTATTGTGTTATTATATCCCATGTTTGATGGACATTAAATAATAGTAATATATGATATAAATATATGTAAATTATAAAATTACCTTTACTAAAATTATATATAAATTTATAGCAAAAAAGGTTTTAAATTATTTTCTAATTGAATATAATTTTGGTATAATATAATTTTAATTAAATTATATCGTAGGAAATAAATAAAAAATTCATGATTTCATAAAAAAATAATCTTTAATAATTGAACTTTTTAATAAAAAAAGAAAGATCTATAGTATTTTTGTGGTCCATTAATTGATGGGCTCCACAAAGATTGGAAATTCAATAATTGAAAAGGAGTTGTATCCTGTGAACTCATTTACGTTTCATATGAAAAGAAAGTTGAACCAGAAAAGGTTTGGAAATTAAATTAAAAATTGAAAGAAATATAGAAATCAAAATTTTCGTCTCGATCCTTTTACTTTGACTCTAATTAGATAAAACATTATCTATATTTTATTTCCATCTCTTTTTTGTTGTCGTCCAAAAAGGGGTGGAAACTTGAAAGAATGCTACGCAGTTTTACATTTGGCTGCAACTTGTATTTGGGTGGTCGCATAGTATGAACAAAGTGTCAGTATGAATGAATCGTGTGTGGGATGGAGCATGGAGGAGATGGATACAGACAATGTCTCGCGCAACTCGTGCCAAGCTCTGCGGGACCATCTTCCTCTACACTATTTTACTTTTCAATTTAGTCTCAATTATTATTACTTTTTCTAAAAAATTTAAATTATGATGTTTACAATTATTTTTTAAAATAATAAGGGTTTGATTCTTTTGGTTTGTTTTTTATTTTTTTAAAAGAGTTTTTAAGAAATTTTCAAAAATGGTTTTTGAGGAAAAAAAAATTTATTTAGTAAGTGTTATTTGAAAACTGTTTTGAAGGTGTAAATTGTTTTTTATTTTTTTAAAAGAGTTTTTAAGAAATTTTCAAAAATGGTTTTTGAGGAAAAAAAAATTTATTTAGTAAGTGTTATTTGAAAACTGTTTTGAAGGTGTAAAAATAGAAAAAATTGTTAATATTTATTAAAATTTAATTAATAAAAAGCAAAAAATAACATATTCTTATTGTATTTTGAGTTTTCAAAAAAAAAAAAAAAAAAAAACTACTTTTAGCTGTTCTTGTTTTTTGGTTTTTAAAAACTAAAAAATCAGAACTATTTTTGAAATAGTTTAATTCATATATACTGTTAGTGTAAAAGATTTTTCACTGACATTGTAAAAACTAAAAAATCAGAACTATTTTTACATTCAATCACGACTTCATTTATGTGACTTTTTGAAGTAGTAATGAGTGAAATCAACAAATTTATCATGAATAAAGAATTATAATTGAATGACAGTATAAAAATCCTAACCGTGTATACTAATTAATATATTTTCAAAAGCTGTTTTTAGAAAATACTACTCAAACAAATTTTTTATTTTTATTATAAAACTGTTACAAATACTAAATATCCATTCATTTTAGACTTCATATTAATTGATATATTAATGTCGAAGTAGTAAATTTAATGATTAAGGCTGACTATTTTGGTTTTTTTTTTTTTAAAAAAAAAAAACCAAGCAGCATTCTATTCGCATTCACTTCATAATTCTGATAAGCTAAGGTATGAGCATAACCAGAAAATACAGTACACTCGTTTACAGCTAAAGGTGTAAAAATGTTTTCGGTTTCTGTTCGACTCATCACGAATTTGGATCAATCATATAATAAAATAAAAAGAAAAATCGAATAGAAATAATTCACAGCCTGATCCACTTAATTTAGGAATTAGTGGAGGATCGGAACAAACTAATTCACTTAATTAAAAATCTTTAAAATAATGTATGTTTTTCATGAAAAAATTATGTTTAAAAAAGGCAAGTGATTTTTAATAAATCATTTGTATGTTTTTAACATTGTTATTTAAATTATTTTTGCATATTTTTTATTATAAAATGTCAATTTAAAAAGAAAAATTATTTTTAATTGATTTTTAAATCTAGTAGGTCAAGCTAGGGTATTTTGATAGTACTACAAATTAATATTTTTGTTATCATTAAAAAGATGAGTAAAGCCAACATGACTCATTTAAAATGCAACTTAGAATGGACTAACCTAGGTCATTTTGACCGTACTTCAATATATAACATTATAATATACTTTAATTAGATTCTTCATCATCACTTCAAATATCTATCCCATTAGAACATTCCTATGTGACAATTAAAGACTCAAAGTTAAGGTTTGTCATATACAATTCATACAATAACAAAAAGAAAGTCAAATGAATTAGACACTAAAGAACGAAACGAGAGAGAATAACAAACTATGCGTAAAACAAAGCACAATGCATTCATTGACAAAACATAATAGAAAACCATTTAAGATATATACAGGTGTCACATGATTTAACAAATTAACCAAGTCACATGTCCATGTATATAAGACTTTGATGCTAAGACTAGTTAAAAACTACTATGGTTTCCAAGAGAAGTTATAGTAATTGCATATAACAAATGGTCCTAACGCATGAGCACAAGATGGTCCATTCCAAATGCTCCCACCAAACACTTTTAAGAATAACTCTCTCACAAACTCTCATCTTTACAAAAACTTTCAACTAACTCACTTGCAAACCATCAAAAGTTTATCAGTCAATGTCGACAAGTTCCATTTACAATAACCAATGATCCATTTTGGCATCAATTGCTTTCTTGTACATAGTTGTGGACATGAATTTATTCATCTATTGATTTGATAAATGTTTCCATTAAGTAACTGTAATAGATTGAAGATAAAAATAAAATGTTTTTAAGAAGTTAAAATCATTTTTTAACTAAATTTAAATTATTTAAACTTAGTTAAAAAATATACGTTATATATTTTGAATGATAAAAATTAAATTTAAATCATTTAACTTTTTATAAAACTCATTTTAACTTATGTTTAAATTTATGAAAGAACTTGAACTTATGTTATTTTTTCACAAATTTTTATATCATTGTATCACCTCCAAAGGTTCACAAATATTGCATTTGTCAACAACGCACATGACATTAGATATAGGGTATGTTTGGTTTATTATTTCAACTAATTGAAAACGAAAAAACTAGTTAAAATGATAGCTAAAATGATTTCACATTTGTTTTGATAGCAAAAAGTTACGGAGCCGTTACTAACTTTTTCAAAAAAGCTACTCAAAGTAACTTTTTTAAAAAAACTACTTAAAGTAGTTTTTTCAAAAGAACTCATATTTTTTGTTACTAGCTAATTTTTTTATAACTTTACCCTTTATTAATTAATGTATGTCCCCACTAATTCTCTCTCCTCACATAATACAACATTTGTTTCCTTCATTGCTTTTTCCTTCATTATATTTAAATGTATATTACAGAAATTTTAAATATGTAGTTTAAAATTCATATATTTAATTATGGAAATTATAATTTAAATATATAATTATAATAATTTATAATTTAAATATATAATTATAGAAATTTATAACTTAAATATATAATTATAATAATAAAATTTAAATATGTAATTAATTTATATATTAAAATATATTATAATTATTTTAAATACTTCATTGTAGACATAATGATTAATTATGCACTTATTTATCATTTTATAACTTCCAGTTAGTTAATCAACTAGTTTTTACCAAATATTATAACTAGTTTTTCAACTTTTAGTTAGTTTTTCGACTTTCAGCTAATTTTAGCTAGTTTTGTCAAACACAAATAATTTGTTGGTGATGATGACCAATATTAATTAACAGAACAATGGTTGTTAAACATTGAATAAGTATGCATAATTAAGAAGCATGACTCGTGTATAATTAATCAAGGTTTGTACATTATATTTTTATAAATTTTTATATAATCACGGCTAGAGGTTCACAAATATTGCACTCATCAACAACAGAAATGACATTGGACACAATTTGTTGACGGTTATTAATTAACAGAATAATGGTTGTTAAACACTCGACAGGTCAACAAATCTTTAAATGTTGCACAATTATATATAATTAAACACATGTATATTATCTTCAAAAGTGTAGTATTATTGGCAAAGCACCATCATTTATAATAAAGATTGATGCACCATCATACATGATTAAGGACATTCATGTTTCCTTTAATTTTGAACAAAGATGGACTTTTTCTCTGTTTTCATCCTTCTTCTTTTTTCGGCTTCTGACATAAAAACAAATAAAAATTAGTTTAAACTTCAATGGATCAACACTAAAATAAGATATTAACGTAGGCATAAAATGCAAGCATAAAAATAATTTATCAATACTATAAAATATTTAACAATATTATTGCATATTTATTTTTTATTTTTTTCTAGTAAGTAACAGTACAAAAGTAAAAAAAGGAAAATTATGTAACTCAAAATAATAAAGAATAAAATAGTCAAGAACTAACTATAAGGTTGTCCGGTGAGAAAGTCTAAATGGAGAAGGAGGAGATTGTGATTAGTTAGTATTTTCACTAACAAAAATTAATACAATAACACTTAACATTTATTTTTAAAAATAAATAAGTAAAATAATTAGCACATAAATTTGTAATAATAAAAGAAAAAGAATAATGGGCGTAAGGCAATCTTTCCGATAAACAATAGTCCCCCTTATAATGGGTTCAAGATGCCAATCTTGTCTACAAGCAAATTAGTCAAAACTCTTTGAACTTCCATTTCATAGATTAACATACGCTGACATGTAAATTACTTAAAGTATCTCAAAGCTAAATTATATATGGCTGGTATTTGTTCAGAGTAGAGTTTGTAAAATTAACATGGCATAAATTCGATTTTACATGTTTAATCTGATTTTGGCTTCTGAAAAACAACTACGAATTGGTTGTCATTGAGTTAGTTAAATGGTTGTTTGAAGTATACATGGTAAAACTAAACTCTAACCTTTTTTTAATCCAACTGATTCAAGCAACCAGTGCATTCAAAATTTTATATGAATAAAACCATGGGAAAAAAGTTTGTTTTAGAAAATAATAATTATTAGAGATTTTCTCCTTACACTTCCGTACACTTTTAAAATAAAAAAGACTCTTATATAAAAAAGTTCATAACCTTCTTTCCTCTCACATATTCACCATTCGCAATTCTTTTCTTTCACGCATCTACTTCTTCTCTCTACTTGTCGTTGATCCGAACCTTAAAAAGCGATTCCTTCCTTACGTGTGTTGTTCTTCCCTCTGACCGCCACCAATCCAAAGCGTTAAAACACAATTTTTTTTCATAGTTTAAGAAGTCCAAATTAGCTAATTCGGACTCACGATTTGTTTACAAGTACAAATTTGCTAATTTAGACTTGTAAAAAATTTGTTTTTACAAGTTCGGATTAGTCAATCCGGGCTCATAATTTTTTTAGAAGTCCAGATTAGCTAATTTAAATTTGTTAAAAACTTGTTTTTTAACATCTGGATTAGCTAATCTAAAATTGTTAAATATATCCAATGTTTTTGAATTTTACTGGATCCAAATTAACTGTAGAAAGCAAAATAAAATTAGGTAAGCAACGAAAAAGACAAAATGCAAAAACCAATAAATGAAGAATAAACAAACATCTGCGTTGTTGCAATCACTAACAAAAGAAGAAAGAAGGAAGAAAATTTTTAACCTAAAGACATTTTTATCATTTTGCAATACTATGTAGGTGTAGGGAGAAAATAGGAAATTAAATGGAAAAAAGTCTAATTATTAGTATTTTTACTAATTAATGAGAAATTTAATGCACAACCCAACTGGCCAACATCACATCTACCTCATAACCTATACTTGAGGCCCATTATACCTTTTTCTTAATAACCCATTAAACACTAGTTTTTTAAGGAGTCCATTACTGATGTTCAATTTTCTGTAATTTCTTTTTTCACAACAAAATCTAGAGAATTCCTCTATGCACTTCCATAAAGGTAGGAAAAGTCTCAAATACCGTAGGTAAAAAAATAACTTTAATTCTAGTAAAAAATTTACAAATTTTTTTACAAGTCTGGATAGGGGTATCCGGATTTGTAAAAAAAAAATTGCAAATTTTTTTACAAGTCCGCACTCAATCCGAACATGGGTGTCCAGACTCAGTCCGGAAATGGGTGTCCAGACTTGTAAAAAAAATTGCAAATTTTTTTACAAGTCCGAATAGGGGTGTATGTAAAAAAATTGTAAAGTTTTTTACAAGTCCGGATAGAGGTTTCCGGACTCAGTCCGGACAGGGGTGTCCGAACTTGTAAAAACAAATTTTTTTACAAGTCCAGATAGGGGTGTTCGGATTTGTAAAAAAGAATTTGTAAATTTTTTTACAAATTCAGACAAGGGTTTCCAGACTCAATCCGGACAAAGGTGTCTGGACTTGTAAAAACAATTATGTCCGGACAAGGGTATCTAGACTTGTGAAAAAAAATTGCAAAATTTTTGTAAGGGTGTTCGAACTTGTGAAACCATTGATTCAGTGAGAAGAAAAACGAAATCATGACAGATAAGCTAATGAGAGAGATGCGAAACGAAAGATGCAAATGAAAGAGAAAAGAAAGAGGTGTGTGGTAATTAATTTTTTACTGTTTTCATTAATGATTTTTTTGCCATTTTTAAAAATTATGGATGTGTAGAGAGAATTTATTGGAGTACAAAAAAAAATTTTCCAAAATCTAATGTTTTTGCACAAAATTGTTCGCTTAACCCATTAAAAATATGACTCATGTTATTCACACATTTATACAATAGCTGACATAACTTTCTTCTATATTTATTTTAAAATATCCTTATAATGAAGATACACCTCTTCTCTTATATCTATAATATTTGTTCCTTTCTCCACCTCTGGGAATCCCATGACTTACATCCTTTGAAAATTCTACAATATACTTTCTTTCATAATTATTTTCTTTTCAATAAATATCATATTTTCTCTATCATAAACCCCTTGTTCACCGCATACTATTATTTTATAATATCTAGTTAGGTTTTATAGTTATGGTCAATCTATAAAAAAAAAAAACCTTTGAATACAATTACAAAACCCCTACTTATTACAAAATTGAAATATACTTTTAAATGTGCAAAATAGAGATGATAATTAATTTCTTACAAACAAGTGATAGCTACGAATTGATGGTGTTATGAAGTGTCTAATGATTGACAAAAAGTATACATAAGACGGATGTTTTTTTTATAAACCAAACAATTTTATTTAAGAGCAAAAAGTTACATAGAGAGTAAAAAGAGTGTTTGTGCTACAAAACAAAAGTAAACTAGGTGGAAAGCAAAAAGTTACACAGAAGGAACCCTATACACAAAACGATGAGTTTAAGACCCATTCTGGAAACAAATGTCGTGTAAGTTTTCCTGCATAACATCATTCTCAGAAGCTTAGTTTAATCGAATAGATGATATCGTCGACTTGAAGGATTTGAATTTTGAAGATAAACGCATTTCTCGCGTTCTAAATATGCCATAAACATGTATACCAAATAAATGACCAAACTCTCCTCATTTCTTTGGATTCATCAACCAAACTCTGATACTGATAACAAAACATTTAAAAAATCATTATGCAACACCATTGTCAATATTATGCAAAAATTTTATGCTAATCTATCAAATAAAAGAACTAAAATCACACAATTAACAATAAGATCCAATTGAAATCTAAATTATCAAAATCATAAAATTACAAGTTTGTAACATTACTTTTCAATTGTCTCAATTAAATTTTTTAAATATCACAATTATATAATCTTAATTTCAATTTTCACTGTATATTATGAGTTTTACATTGATGTTCAATCATAACTCTTTATTTATATGATTTTTAAAGTATTAATTGGTAAAGTCAACAAACTTACTATAACTAAATGTTGTGATTAGATGTTAGTGTAAAAATTTTTACACTAATAATATAGAATCCTTTTTCTCATATGTTACTTTAGTCGAGAGAAATTAAAATTTATATAATTACAATATTTAAATAACCTATTTGAAACTAAATTATAGAAATTATAATTAATCATTAAATGAGTAGAGATGTAAGATTGGTTAAGAAAAAAAAATGTAAATTGTGGTACTAACATTTGATTCGTGAGTAAAAAAAATATTGTTTATGTATATATATAAACCATGTTGAACGCTAATTCTTCTATTTGCATTGCTCATGTTTAGATGTATTCAAAGTATATTGAGACATGTTTCAATTACAACAAGTTTAATAGCATAGCACTCGATAGTCATTTCTTTTTTTGTTTAATAAAAATAAATCTACTTATTTGAAAATTTAAATTATATTTAGGTTCAAATAAACTTTTGATTCTAAATTTAGACTGTTTTGATTAAAGTTTCTTTATAATTTTTTATTAAAGTTCTTTTAAAATATTTTTTTATTTGATTAAAGTTTCTAATGTTATAAAGCAACCCGTGTGTACCTGTGCCCTACACGTTAATATATTTGAATAAATGTGTATTAAAAATATAATTATAAATATAATTCACAATATTAAAATAAATTTAAAGTTATCAATATTCACAAATATTATACATCAGTAGATCCGTAGTGGAATATAAATAAATTTAAAATTAAAAATATCTTAAAAAATAAAGTTTAGAAGTTAATGTATATTATTCTTAGTCTTGCTTGAAAGACTTTATTCATGCATAAATATTACTCATAATTTTTGTAAGATATTTTATAATAAGAAACATAAATAGAAAAATAAACAATATAAAAAATAAATAATTTATGTGATCTAAAATGTATGCATATCATTTAAATTATAATTAGTCTAAAAATACACCTTGTAGTAATATATCTTTTCTGTCCCTGCATCATAATTTCTTCTTTATACCAATCTAAAATGATGACAAAATTATGAACTTTTGTAATACAACTATCTGAAATAAAACAATGTAGTGATTATACTTTATTTTTTTAAGACATTAAATTTAATAAATTATAATAAAATATTGTTTAGTTTGTATAAGTGTTCTACATACTATGATAATACTTTATAATGTGATTTAATAAGTATGGAAATGATTGCTCACCATTAATAAATAAGATATAATTTAATAAGTTTGTGTGTGTTTCTAATTATTATTTAATTTTTATCATACTAATTGATCAAATTTAATATTTTTCTCATTACTGATAAATAAGTTAAATCCTAAAAGTCCATATGTTTCTAATTACTATTTTAATTTTTTATTGTTCAGTTTGAATATGTATTTTTATATCACATAATTTAAAATTAATAAAATCTTATTTAAAGTGTTGCAGAAATGTTTTTTTTTTCATTTAATTTATCTTTCAATTATGAGTTTTTTACACTTAAGATCATTGATAATAAATTAGTTACAACTATTATGAGTTAATTTCAAGTAAACACTGCATATTTATTTTGTTGCTCATAAGTAAAAGACTACCTAATTAGTTATGGTTTCCTTCAATCAAAAACAATATTTTGTTTTAGTTTTTTATGTTACAATGAAGTTAATGTTTAATCAATTTTTACATAAAAGGTTAAAATTTATTACTCTGTAAGATAGTTCTTATATGTTATTTAAACTCTAGATGATGATTTTTCAGTTTTTGAAGTTAAGTAATAAAGATAAATAAAAATAAAAGAAGGAAAAACAAATAATAATTTATAATATCATTTAAATTCCAAATAAAAAAAATTAAAAAAGGTAAACAAAATTACAAAATAAAATCATAACAAAATATATATAACCATGAATATAATACTAATTAAAACATTAAAATAAAATGAAATCATTGTTCAGAAAACTACATATAAGCCAAGTCAAACTCTTCAAAATTTTCAATTTTTGTCTTTCTTGATCACTTTTATAAGCCAAGTAACTTGATTTAGCTTGTGCATACTCAACAAATAAACCAAGTAACTTATAATTCTTTTTATAACCAACATAACAAATTCACTTGTAAGATCAATCTCACTAATTGGTGTACAACATGATTTCAGTTGCAACAAATGAAGACATCAAGTTATTTTACTTATATGCTATATTATAAATCTTATACATTAAAAATAATAGAAATATAATAAAATTTGAAATACCTTTTTTTGTTTCATATCAATATATTTTTTAATCATATAAGCATTATGGCAAAGCCAAATCACTCAAAAGAAGAGTTAAAAATGGTTCTTAAGAACATTCTTGATAGCAACTTTGAAAAGAAATTTTTTATTCTCCAAAGAATATATTTCAATAGAATTAGAGAACCATTTGATTGCTACAACACATCATAATAAAACATATGTTAATAATAATATTTTTTTAAAAAAATTGTTTAATTTTAATTTAAGTTTTTAGTCATCACAACATTTTCTGTAGCTTGAACCAAATAAACATAACTTTTTCCTAACAAATGTATTGCCTTGAATAGAAAATAACATCAATAACCTTCAATTTGATATGATACCTTAACCAGGAAAATTGATAGTATTTCAAATTCGAATATGTAAAGGTCTATTAGTCATTTCATAAAAAAAAAATACTGTAACAAAGCATCAATATTAGCCATCTCATAAAAAAAAAATAGTGTAACAAAGCACTAAATCAATAAAAACTGAGAATATTTTTGTATATGTCAATCAAAACTTAAATTGTAAATTTATTATTAATATATATTATTTTGTTTCATATTGCCACAATATATTATGATTTTTTAATTTATTTATTATTTATTTATCAAATATTTATGTGTTAATTTATATTCATATTAAAGGTAACTAATATATTTATCTTTGAATATAATGTTTCTGAGTTTATGTATTATTATTCTATTAAAAATTTAAAATCAATTGCTTAATATTTAGTCTAAATAAACACGCTAATTTTACTCAACCAAAATCCATGTTTAATTCAGATACATATTATTTTAAAATAAATATACATATTAAAATTAACAAGACAATAATTTTAATATATGAATTCAAAATATTTTTGTCTTGATTTTATTAAATCTCATCTATAATCTATTAGTATTATTATATTAATATTAATATACTAATTAATTATATATTAATATATATAAACTACAATGTTTTAAAAATGAACATTGACATGTGAAATTCTGTAAAATGTTATGAAATGAATTAATAATAATAATAATTATTATTATTATAATATACAAACTGAAATATTTTAAAATAAAAATTAACATGTGACATGTTGTGAAGTTTCATAAAATAAATTACTACTTACTTTTTTATGTGTGGAAGAATTACTAAAGTAACTAAAAATATTATTTAAAATGTAATTATATTAATAATATAATAATTGATAATATTAATAATTAATAATAATTATTGAAAATTTATTTTCTTATAAATAAAAATTTTGCATATATATATTAGGCCTTACTATGAAATTGATAAATCATGACACATTAAATTGTATCATTCAAATTATAATAAAAATATCAAAAAGCTTAATTATGAAAATGTATCATTGCAATAAATCTTGCAAATTGTTGATTTAAATGAGAATATGAAAACATTTATTATTATACTGTAAGTTGAAAGCATAATAACAAAATACTTTGGATATTTTTCTTTTAAAAAGAATTTGTTTATATTATTTTGTATAGGTATATATATTTTAAATTAAATTGTCTTCTTATAAATCTTTTTGTAAATAGATGATATTTAATAAAGTTAATTGATTAACTTTTGCATGTGACGACGATTACACTTTTCTCCAAATATGATTAGTTTTATATAGATTATAGATATGGATTATAAACTATTGATTATAGATATTAATTAACAACTTTGATAATCTAATGATTAAAGTAATTTTTTTAGAATAAATTATATTTTTAACTATTTACAAATTTAAATAACATCATAAATTATTTTAAAAATAAAAAAACTTAATAATATGTTAAATTATTATGATAGCAATTAAGATTTTTTTTACTATAAAAACTTTAGTTAAACAAAAATATATTTTCTTGAAACTTTAAAAACAATTTATAAAAAAATTATCATTGTTAAGCAGTGAAATTTTATTTAAACCTAATCTTTAATATTTAATTTAATACCTAAACAAATCCACTGAGAGCTAAATGGGGAGAAATTCTGCACACAAAAATCAAGTCTTTTGAGAATAAAACTACCCGTATGGAAACATTATTTAAAAAAAAAAAAATTGTAGAAAATAAACTGATCACTTGTTGTTGCAGTGAGGCGATGTACCAAAATTGAATGAAATTAGTGATTGTTGTCATAATTTGTTGTAAGAGAGATAGAGAGCGAGACAGAGAGATAGAGGAAGATTTCAAATTGAAGATATGATTTCAATGTAACACATAAGCTCGGTTTATGCCCTAACACTCCCGATCTCGCTCTCGGTAAGCTCTTCCCTCTTCTTCTTTGCCATCTCTATATGCTTCAATTTTCATGTCCACCTTTTTTTTTTTGTTTTAATTTCGATGTCAATATTCATTTTCTTCATGTCATTGTCAGAATCGAAGGATTGACACACTATTTGGGACCTCTTTATTTGAATTATGAGCTCAGTTCTAAATGGGTGTGTCTCAGTGGATTAGATCATTGTCACATGTTAGTTTGCAACGAAATTTATTCAATCCAAAGGGTCGTATTTTATTGTAGATCTAAGATTTTAACTGAATTCCAGATTATTTATCTGGTCTTAGATTGAATTTTGGCCGAGGAATTGGTGAGTGAGAGTTCATGGTAAGAAGAGTACCTTGTTCAAGGTGGGTTGTTGGGTATTGGGTAGGTGGCATGACACTTTAGCCACTGAGAAAGTGGATGCATTGTTGTTTGATATTGGCACGTCTATATGAGTATATGTAGTTTATCTTGGATTTATGGGATCTATTATAATAAGTTTGAACTCCCATGTTTTCTATGTACACGTTCCTGACTTCCCGTATATATATTTGTTGTTTATGTGGTCTGCTTGTGTATTCTTAACTGTTTATATGCTGCCTTGATTAATTTTTTGGGGTTAGAATGTTTGTGTTACTTGTGCTTCAATTTGCCATGAGGATAACCAAATCATTTTGCATTGCTTGGCTGTTTCAACGTTTCTCTTTGTAGGGCGTGCTTCATCTTGGCAAATTCTATTGGTAAATGTCAGGCAGATCTGCTTGACAAAATGGGACATGTAAAGTTGCAAACGCAAACTGGTATCAATGCAATAGAAGACGGATCTGGGCTGTGCGATGCTGGATATCCTAACAAAACCACTGTGGCATGCATGATCAATGCAGAAATTGGTGCTGTTTTGGCTGTCATGAGAAGAAATGTTAGATGGGGAGTTCATTATATGTCGGATGATGATCAATTGGAGCATTTCCTTGTTCAGTCTCTCAAGGTGTTAAGGAGGCAAATATTTTCATGGCATAATCAGTGGCATGTCATAAGCCCTTCCTTGTATCTCCAGCCTTTTCTGGATGTGATTCAATCAGATGAAACTGGTGCACCAATTACTGGTGTCGCCTTATCATCTGTTTACAAGATCTTAACATTGGATGTAATTGATCAAAACACTGTTAATGTTGGGGATGCCATGCACTTGGTAGTTGATGCTGTTACAAGTTGCAGGTTTGAGGTGACTGATCCTGGATCAGAAGAAGTGGTATTAATGAAAATATTACAAGTTCTTCTAGCATGTGTGAAAAGTAAAGCATCTATGATGCTGAGTAACCAACATATTTGTACCATAGTGAATACTTGTTTCCGTATAGTTCATCAAGCAGGAACCAAAAGTGAGTTGTTGCAGCGGATAGCACGTTACACAATGCATGAACTTGTTCGGTGCATTTTCTCTCATCTTCAAGATATTAACAACACAGAACTTGCATTGGTAAATGGGAGCACTACTTTAAAGCAAGGGGTATAGCATTTAAGTTATCTTAGTCTTTTTGGTTGCAAGTTCAATTTTTTTCCTGTGATTATTTTGTCAGTTGGTAGGGACGTAAATGGTTGTAAGGAAAAATTGGTGCCTTGGGGGTAGGGGTACAATCAAATTTATGCATGATTTTTTTTTTGGTTATTATTATTATTGACTTATCGCGGCTGACAAAATCTGAAATCAGTAAGGGTGTGTTTGGTAGAGAGGAGAGAAATAGGGTGGATTGGAAAATGGATGAGTGGAAATGAGTGAAAATTAGATGTGGTAGGCTGAAGAGAAATAAAGAAGAAATTTCAAGAGAGAGATACACAGATGAGTGAAACTAAAGGAGAAATGGTACAACGGTATCCCACTCTTTTTTAAAATTATTTTTCCTTCATTTCACCTCTTCCAGACCTATGAACTCTTTCTATCCACCCTAAAATATTTGTCTCTAGTATACCAAAATATATCACATTATATGCATCGGAAACCTTATTGTATTGCTTTCTTTTTTCAAAAAATATTATCTAAAAAATGCCCATCCATAGATGTAACAAAGCTGAGTGATGTAAGTGTAGCAGTTTGACATTTTGTGTCAATTGGTCCTCTCTTTCTCTCTATATATTCATTTTGCAAAAAAAAAAAACATTGAAAATTTAAGAGGGCCCAAGTCTTTGCCCCTATAGGTACTGCCTCCCCTGCATGTAGTACCTTAGCAGTACTTTGACTTTATCAGAATAATTACCCTGAAACTACCTAAAATCATCAATAAAATTCCTAGTATATCTCTAGGAAAATCACATAAAAAATATATAGATATATATTTGATGATGACTGATCCCTTGTCCTGCATCACTGTGTTGAACCTTCAAAAAAAGGGGTAAAAGGTAGAAAGAAGAGAATAGTTGTTAGAAGATGTTTATGCATTGTCTGGTTAGGGTCAGACAGATTGTTATCATGTATCTTCACAACTGCTGATATGTTTACTGTTAATGCTGCAAAAAAATTGTATTGTCATACTGAAATAAATAATTCTGCTGATGCAAATTTGACTTATGTGAGCAAGGACACACATAAAATTGTAATTCTGATATTATTTTTTTCAACAGACTGGTGGGCTAAATAATGAGCATAATTCTGCTAACAGACAATTGGAGAATGGGAGTTTGAATTCTGCAAGCGATAGCCAACCCTTATCGGCATGCATTGCAGGCACTGATTCTGGTAGTGTGAGTGATGTGACAGCAACTGTAGTGGTTGAAGATGCAGGTATTGTTAGCAGTGGCAAAGAGACCGATCTGAATGAGTTGCAGCTTATGAATGAACCATATGGGATTCCCTGCATGGTGGAAATCTTTCACTTTTTGTGTTCTTTGTTGAATGTTGTTGAACATATGGGAATGAGTCCTCGGTCAAACACAATTGCATTTGATGAAGATGTGCCTCTTTTTGCCTTAACATTGATTAATTCAGCCATAGAGTTGGGAGGGCCTTCCTTTCACCGACACCCTAGATTACTGTACTTAATTCAGGATGAATTATTCTGCAACCTTATGCAATTTGGTTTGTCAATGAGTCCTCTTGTACTTTCAATGGCATGTAGCATTGTTCTAAATTTGTATCACCATCTTCGTACAGAACTCAAATTACAGATAGAAGCATTTTTTTCTTGTATTATTTTAAGGCTTGCACAAAGTAAATATGGAGCTTCATATCAACAACAGGAAGTTGCCATGGAGGCCCTTGTTGACTTTTGCAGGCAAAAAACATTCATGGTGGAGATGTATGCGAACTTTGACTGTGACATAACTTGCAGTAATGTCTTTGAAGACATTGCTAATTTGTTGTCCAAAAGTGCATTCCCTGTGAACACTCCATTGTCTTCCATGCATATTCTTGCTCTGGATGGTCTTATTGCTGTCATGCAAGGAATGGCTGAAAGGATAGGCATCGGATCTTTAAGTTCAGAACAATCTCCTGTGAATCTTGAAGAGTATACTCCATTCTGGCATGAAAAGTGTGAAAATTTCAGCGATCCAAAAATTTGGGTTCCTTTTGTATACCGGAGAAAGTACTTCAAGAAAAGATTGATGATTGGAGCTGATCACTTTAATCGTGATACTAAGAAAGGCCTTGAGTTTCTCCAAGGAACACATCTTTTGCCAGACAAACTTGATGCCCCAAGTGTTGCCTGCTTTTTCAGATATACTGCTGGGTTGGATAAGAATCTCATTGGTGATTTTCTAGGAAATCATGATGAATTCTGTATTCAGGTTCTTCATGAATTTGCTAGAACATTTGATTTCAAAGACATGATGTTAGACACTGCCCTACGTCTATTTTTGGAGACTTTCAGATTGCCTGGAGAATCACAGAAGATACAGAGGGTGCTTGAAGCTTTCTCCGAGAGATATTATGAACAAGCTCCACATATCCTAGCCAATAAGGATGCTGCTCTGTTATTATCGTACTCAATTATAATGCTTAATACAGATCAGCACAATTCTCAGGTCAAAAAGAAGATGACAGAAGAGGATTTTATCCGGAATAATAGGCGAATAAATGGTGGCAATGATCTACCTCGAGAGTTCCTGTCAGAACTTTACCATTCAATTTGTAAGAATGAGATTCAAACGACTCCTGAGCAAGGTTCTGGTTTCCCTGAAATGACCCCAAGTCGGTGGATTTATCTCTTGCACAAGTCAAAAAAATCTGCTCCATTCATCGTTTCTGATTCCAAAGCCTACCTTGATTTTGATATGTTTTCTATATTGTCTGGTCCAACAATTGCTGCCATTTCTGTGGTATTTGATAATGCTGAGAATGCTGAGGTATACCAAACATGTATGGATGGATTCTTAGCTGTTGCAAAGATATCAGCTCACTATCATGTTGAAAATATATTGGATGATTTGGTTGTGTCACTTTGTAAGTTTGTTACTGTTTTTGATCCATTATCTGTTGAGGATTCAATCATAGCCTTTGGAGATGACACAAAAGCAAGAATGGCAACTGAGACAGTTTTCACTATTGCAAATAGGTATGGTGATTACATCCGCACAGGGTGGAGGAATATTCTTGATTGCATCTTAAAATTTCATAAGTTAGGTCTTCTTCCTGCTCGAATGGCCAGTGATGCAGCTGAAGAGTCAGAGCTTTCTACAGAGACTGAGGATGGGGGGAAGCGTAATACTAATTCTTTATCCTTATCTCGTCTTCCATCTGTTAGTACTCCAAAGAGATCCTCAGGATTGATGAGCAGGTTTAGTCAACTCTTATATCTGGGAGCTGAAGAACCAAGATCAGTACCTACTAAAGAACAACTTGCTGCTCAGCAGTGCACCCTTCAAACAATTCAGAAGTGTCACATTGACAGCATATTCACTGAGAGTAAATTTTTGCAAGCTGAATCTCTGTTGCATCTTTCAAAAGCCCTCACTAGTGCAGCAGGACAACCTAAGAAAGGGAACAGTGCATCTGAGGATGAAGATACTTCAGTTTTCTGCCTGGAGTTACTGGTAGCAATCACTCTCAATAATAGGGATAGAATTGAACTTCTTTGGCAGGGTGTTTATGAGCATATTTCTAATATTGTTCAGTCAACTGTGATGCCTTGTGCACTAGTTGAGAAGGCTGTTTTTGGCCTCCTACGAATCTGCCATCGGTTACTTCCCTACAAAGAGAACATTACTGATGAACTTCTGAGGTCTTTGCAACTTGTCCTGAAGCTTGATGCACGTGTTGCTGATGCGTACTATGAGCAGATCACACATGAAGTTAGTCACCTCATGAAGGCAAATGCTTCTCATATTAGATCTCATTTAGGATGGCGGACAATTACATCACTGCTTTCCATCACTGCTAGACACCTGGAAGCAGCTGAGGCTGGGTTTGATGCATTGTTGTTTATTATGTCAGACAGAGCCCACTTACTTCCAGCTAATTATGTTCTTTGTGTAGATGCTGCAAAGCAGTTTGCTGAATCTCGTGTTGGACAGGTAGATCGGTCTGTAATGGCCCTTGATCTTATGGCTGGGTCTGTCAGTTGTTTAGAGAAGTGGACTAAGGATGCTAAGCAAGCAACAAAAGAAGAGGAAGTGGCAAAGATGTTACAGGATATTGGGGACATGTGGGTGAGGCTCATACAGGGACTAAAAAAACTATGTCTGGACCAGAGAGAGGAGGTTAGAAACCATGCATTATTATCTCTGCAAAATTCCTTGACAGGATCAGTTGGGATTAATCTTCCAGATAGCTTGTGGTTACAATGTTTTGATCAAGTGATCTTCTCTGTGCTTGATGAACTGCTTGAAATTTCTCAGACACACTCTCAAAAGGACTTCCGGAACATAGAAGGAACACTTGTTCTTGGTTTGAAACTCTTGTGTAAAGTTTTCCTCCAGTTAATCCAAGACCTATCACAATTGGCAGGCTTCAGCAAATTATGGTTGGCTGTACTAAGTCGGTTAGAAATTTATATGAAGGTTAAAATTAGGGGAAGGAGAAGCGAGAAGCTTCAGGAGCTTGTGCCTGAGCTTCTTAAGAACATTTTGCTTGTTATGAAAACAGGCGGTGTACTAGTGCAGAGCAGTAGTGTAGATGGAAGTAGTTTATGGGAACTGACATGGCTGCATATAAATAATTTTGCTCCATCATTGCAATCTGCGGTGTTCCATGAGCAAGACTCAGAGCATTTGCAGCACAAACAGAGTGAAAAAGTTGAAGGTTTGGGGCCTGATGTATGTAATTCTGTGTCTTCAAATGAAACAGCGGGTAAAGATGATCCTGGTATTGGATAATCATAGCTGCAGCCCCGTGGCTACCTGAATTGGTTTTGTTTGTGTCCCTTTGAACCCATGATCTCAGTTCTTGATTGTTTTCTTTTGTTCGGAGGTTGTCCGGGTTCT
The DNA here is from genome assembly GCA_037954015.1 of Psophocarpus tetragonolobus. NCBI lineage: Eukaryota > Viridiplantae > Streptophyta > Magnoliopsida > Fabales > Fabaceae > Psophocarpus > Psophocarpus tetragonolobus. The sequence continues at coordinate 37,940,823 of CM075695.1, forward strand.
CTTAAAGTGATTATTATGCAGAACATTACAGATCTTTTTCACTACTTCATCGGGACCCTTGATGCTAGTGTAAGAGTTTTGGTTGAAGATATGTTATGGCTGGCTTGAGACACATTAGAACGAACCCTTGTAGTATGGTCCTTACAGAGACCACATCCTCCATGAGCCCACGCCTGAGTTGATTAACGGCAAATTTATTTGGAGTTTTTCTTACTAAATTGTACAGAACTCGATATTCTCTTCACTTAATTGCGAGATGTAATTTACTCGGTATGATGCAAACAACAAAAGTTTTGAAATTCTCATAAATACATATATTTGAACGTCCAAGAGTATGCAATCATCAATTTATCAGGCTTTTGCGTAAGAGTCCAGATAGAGTTTTTCATTTTACTTCTACAGTTTCCATTTTTTTCATTTATATCCGAAGTTATTTATAATGAAGCATTTTGTTGATATCTCACGTAATTATTTTCTGTTAAAAACAAAATATCTTAATTACTTCAAATTTATACTCATGGTATATTAGACGATTTGGTTGGATTGGAGACAATGAAACAAAAGGTTAAGGGATTAAAAACTTGATACATATGTCTTTGTTTAAAATATTATTAATGAGTTATTTCTTAAAAAAAATTTGATGAGGAAATAAGTAAGGTTATTCCTCTCAAAGCAATAAGAGCATATTAGGAGTAAGAGATTCACTCGTCAATTTGAAATTATTTTTAGTTTCAAGTTTTAAAATTTATAAAATATTTATTGTTTCAAATTTAAAAACCTCACTGAAATTCCTCCTTAAAAGGGGTAAGAGATTTAGCTACTGAAGATAGCAATTGATAGTGACCATTTTCAGTAGCAACGACTACAGGTGGTGGTGGTTAATAACTAACGACAGAAGATAGAAACCTATGACGACGATTAATGGTGGTGGTTGATGACCCATAACCACAACAAATGACAATGGTTGAAGAAGATAAGTGACAGTAGCTGTCAACGGACAAAAACGATAGTAGTGACTTCTTGATTGTGTCTAGTGATGGGAAAGTGATAGCTAATGACAATGACAAACAGTAGTCGCGAGTGGTGATAAGCTTAATTAAAAACAAAAATCTCAAAATTAATTTTTATTTTTTCAAATGGGGTAGAAACTATTTTAAAAATAACTAAAAAATACAATTACAGTCTTTTTAAAGTAACATGCTTCCATTTTTAAATAAAAGAAACAGAAATTGATAACTTCTCTAAACAAGGTCTTAAAGATCTTAAATGATTTTTTGTAATCCCCACTATGTCATGTATCTTTAAGATATTTATGTATAATTTTTCTTCAAGCGTTAAAAAAAGTTTAAAAACTTATTTTTATGCTTTTTTTTTATTAATTGAATGCAAAATGATATTAATTAAAAAATAAATTTGTAGTTATAAGAAATCATATCTTGCAGAAGATATTGAACTTGTTTTTAAGAAACACTCTTTGCCAAGTGGTCTCCGATAGATGATTGTTCCCCCTTAATATACAATACCTTAGAGATAAGCAACCAATAAGAAACACTTTATGAACATATTTAATCTTTATATTAAAATGGGAAGTAAATAAAAAAAAAACTTATTTAATTTAAAGGTCTTAGCTAGAGCCGGTTAATAATGAACCAAAAAATAGAAAATCTTATAAAAATTACAATGAAATATGTTGGAAATTAAGATGCAACGTATTAATAACTTTTTAATAATTTTTAATTTTAATTCCTCAGATACTATTCTAATTTAACTGCTGATCTCGTGATCGCGTTTAACATTTATCTTAATTTAATATAGATAGATAAAAATGTTATATGACTCCAAATCTTCTCAAATACTATAGTTAATTACAATGTTTGGCTTTTGTTTTCCCTTTCTTTTTTTACTTATAAATGGATAAATACATTGACATAAATGACTTGAAAAATAATAGTACATACTTTAATTATATGTTGGCTCATTCATGGAGTTATGTACACAATTTTTGTTTTGATTTTAGGTAAAATAAACCGTATGTATCTTTTATTGAAACTCGAAATTATTAGTTGAATTAAATTATTTTCGCGTTATTAGTTAATCATGTAGTCAATGGAATCAATATAATATATAGAGGACGTGTTTGATAAAAAATATAATGTTAATGTTGAAGATGCCATATATTGGATGGTTGATGCTACCAATAGCTGAAGATTTGAGGTGATTAATCCTGGATCCGAAGAACTTGTTCAAATGAACATTATTCAAGTTCGTAAGGCATGTATGGAAAGTAAAGAATCTATAATGCTGAGAAATCAAAAGGATTACCGCAACAAGTAAACCACGCTTATCTGGGCATGAAGTTTTTGTTCAAAATTACTCCAAGATTTATTACAATTGACAAGACAACCTTCTGCAAATTATGGTTAGGTTTAATGAGCCGAATGGAAAAGTAGTATATGAAGGTGAAAAAAGTTGGGGGAATTAAAAGGAAGTGAGAAGCTTAAAGAGTTAGTACCTCATCTGCTTAAGAACATCTTGCTTGTTATTATAAAGACAAAGGTCATACAGGTGCAGACGAGTGCCTTAGGTGGTGTGATAGTTTGTAGGAACTGACATGGCCTCATGTGAATAACATTACTCCATCACTGCAGCCTGAGGTCTGACCATTCGCAGCACAGAATTTTGCATTTCTCTGGGTATGATGCAAACAACAAACTTCTCACTTTCAGCTCTTTTTTTACGTCGCGTTAATATGTTTTTTTTTGTGAGAGATATTTATGAATTGGTTTTATTAGTGGAACAGAATTGCTGTAGAAATAGTTGTAAAATTTCGCACATCACCACCAAACTAATTTACCATAATAACTTCCACATGACCAACCTATTTTACCCGAAGTAATAACATTTAATTTTAGAGTGAAAAGTCAAATTTATGTGGTGACCCACCAAAGACCAAACGCAGGTTCTTTCTGTTAGTGTGTGTGTGTGACTACACGTTGATAGCTTTGGTAAAATTAAAACATAATGTCAGATCAAGGAAATAATGCAGAAGCTACTTCTGATAGCTTCTGGTTTTGATGCAGTTCATTTATGATTTGAAACAGAACCAAACATGCACTACTGGAGTTGAAGATTTTGCTTCAGGGGCAAGACAGACTCGCTATTGTATGATGCTTTCTTTAAGTCTCAAATCGTGCGGCTGATTCAGTAACAAAGGACGCAAGATATAAAAGACAATTCAGCCTTTTGATTAAGATATAACGTACTATATCTGTCGTTACCCGTTTAATATCAGACACGTGAGTCAGTCTCATATCATGTTAAATTGAGTTCCATTGATGGTTTTAATATCTGATTGTTCATTCTAAAATGTATTTTGGAAACGTAAATGTGCTCTAGAAAAATTATTTTGATTTATTTTTTTAACTATTTTCAAAACAGGTTTTACTTAATTTAAAAAATAATAAAATTTGATTTTAAAATTTGTTTATGTTTTTTTAATTCAATTTTGTTGTTTGTTATGATTATTATTCAACGTTTACCGCTAATCCTTAGTCACCCATATTGATTGTTAATGACTGGTCATTAATCTTCATATCCCATTATCGGTTCACCAATAGTTAAGATTTTAGTAGGATAAATATTTTACAACAATATTTTAAAATTGAAAAAAAATGTTATTTTTATATATTTAAAAAATTAAGAACAAAAATATTTTTTTATTTTATAAATTTAAAAATTGAAAACCAAAACTTTTGGATGGATATCTCTTTTGTTGTTGTAAGAGTAACTTATGGACAAGAATAAAATTGATCAAAATTAGAAAATGGGATTGTTAAGCATTAGAGTAGGAGAGGAGAGAAATGGAGAAATATATGAGAAAGGAAAAGAGGAAAAATAGTAAAAAAAAAAAAAAGTTGATATATAAATAAAAAATAAAAAAATTTTTATATTTTTTTATTTAATATAATAATATTTACTAATTTATTTAATACAATATTATTATCATTAGCTATTTTATTATATACTTTCTTAAAAAACGCACCTTCAAGAAGGTTAGTGTGATATTTGACTTTTAATCCATTTTCCCCACAAATCATCTTAATCTTAGAGAGGAGAAAAATTTTCATGCAGTGCCCACCTAATTTTTGCGGGAATTAGCGTAATCAAATGGAGGGAAACATTCTCAGGTGCATGCATCTCACATCTCCCTTTTCCTTGCTTCAAATCAAAGAGCATAAAAGATTTTGGTGTTTTTCTATTTTTAAGAAAATAAATTCTACCTAAATCCTAACTCCAGTAACGGAAGAGAATCATAAAATTTAGAGTTAAATTACAGCCATACACATTGAAGATTGATGTAACTGTATATCTTTTCTGTTTTAACTATTGTTTTTTTATTAGTTTAAGCTTTCGAAAAAGTGTTAGTAGAAATATTTTTAAATATATAAAGATATTAATATAATATTTTTAAATTTAAAAAATAAAAAAAAAAATAAAAAAAGTAATATTATGTATAATTTAAGAAAAGTTAAAGACACACGCAGACGCGGGTATTCCTTTAGTCAGCACAAATGCATGGGAGCCATGCACATGCTTTCTATATTGGGAACTTGTACATTTCCAACAATATATATAATATATAATATATTTAAGTTGCGAATTAATTCAAGGGCTTTATTAAGACACTTATTTTTATCGTTGTTGAGTATCTAATTGCGTCTGATTTGAGGTATATGCGTGGTGAAGTAAATCTCCTTCTTTACTTAACACTTATAGCAGATCATATAGCTTACAAATTTTGAAATTGGTCGATGAGAATAAAGAAACTCGAAAAGTTTAATATGTTTGGTGGTTTACAACTATTTCACAACTATAAAAGACTTCAAAATTTTTATCATTCAATTCAAAATTTCGTAATATTTATTATTCCAGCTATTTAATTGAGTTTTTGGAAACGAACACGTGCATCAAAATATTAAAGTTAACTGATCATAATTTTTCAGAGTGAGTATTGTATATGTTCTTTTATTTTTATATATATATATATATATATATATATATATATATATATATATCATATGATTGTTAAGGGTGAGAATAGAGTGTTCCTCTATAATAAGTAACTACTTTTATATGTAATTATTTTAGGGATTACATAATGGTTCTTAAATAACCAAATACGGTCATGAGTTTATTTCTTCCCAGAGAAGAATTTCGCTAAACATCAACAAAAAAATAACAATAACTTACTGCTCTACATGATTTAAAGAATGTGTTTTAAAACACTCACTAACATTTAAAGTCTGAAAGACCTATTTTGTGACTAACTGATTAATTTTGGATCTCAGTATTGTGCTCTTAATACTTGTTGGATTACCATTAATTAGTTTAATTTAGTGATCATAAATTTGAGGGATTAGCTTAATGTGATATGGGAGGCAAGTGGAGTGTATATGAGCTAGCTAGGACACATGCAAATAAAGAGGATTGGAATAAGATGGATGAAAAAAAAATATAAAATGTTATATTTTTAAGAACGAGAGGAATAAAAAATAAATATAAAATAATATGATGGATTATATTATTTTAAAACCATTTGTTTGTTAAATCAATACAACCAAATACGGCCATGAGTTTATTTCTATCCTTGTAATATTATTTTTATCATTGACACCAAACAAAGGGTTACGGGACTAGTTTGACAACAGTAATTTAATCTTCAAAGTTAATTAGAAACAAATGAAAAAAATACTATATATTTGGAAGCTAAAATTGTTTTAACAACATTACAATCTTAAATTTACTCAGAGTAGCAAAATAGTGAAAATCTTGCAAAAGGCCTAGCTATGACAGGTAGGTTACTGCGGTACTGGTTCAGAATTATAAATGACCATACATTAATGTAATTTATCAGTTTCAATTTATTATTTGAGTATAATAAAAATTAAGATATTATATATATATATACTTTTTTATTTGTATATACATACACATAAAAAACATATTAAAAATCAAAAGACAAATTATTGTTCTAATTAAATTCGTGTTCATGAAAAAACATTCACAGTATACACGTACTATTTACTTAAAAACACTGCGGTACTGGTTCAGAATTATAAATGACCATACATTAATGTAATTTATCAGTTTCAATTTATTATTTGAGTATAATAAAAATTAAGATATTATATATATATATATATATATATATATATATATATATATATATATATATACTTTTTTATTTGTATATACATACACATAAAAAACATATTAAAAATCAAAGACAAATTTTTGTTCTAATTAAATTCGTGTTCATGAAAAAACATTCACAGTATACACGTACTATTTACTAAAAATAAAAGAAAAGCAAAAGTCATATGGGCATAAGTCAACACTATTACCGTATAGTATAGGATTGAGGGAAGCTTCATCAGGAATCCAGTTCAGCAGTATTTCACTATTTGTTACTATCATAACCGTTATCTCCTTCATCTTTATTAACCAAATCTGATACAAGACAGTCACTTGAAAGGGACCCCACTTGCCTTTGTATCAAGCCAACAAAAAAAAAATAAAAAAAAAATAATAAATTCAACAGCAGCTTCACTACAAAAGCCAAAGTGATTCAGAACGTATAACCAGACCTTAATTTACAGCTAGTCCTTTTCACTTCCCGCATAGATTCCTAAGTTGGTTTCAATTATGTTTGGAGAAACATGCATCCCTCTTGAGTCTTGACCATGTATATTCACTTCACTAGTTCGCTATTTGTCATTGTCTGATTCTTCCTTATAGAACCTTTATATTTTTAACTCTTAATCACTACCCTGATCAGCCTAATTCAGCAGTTCTTCTTTGAATATGATCATGGAGGGATCTCACTCTCAGTACTGGATGTATGTGAAGAGAGAACAAATCCTGAAGTCACACTCACACCTTGAAGCACCAATTGGAGATGCTGAAAACAACAACAGCAACAGTTACTCGTGGGAAGAAAGGGCTTTTGCAGAAGACACAGCTAGGATACTTGGTGGGAGCATGTGGCCTCCAAAATCCTACTCTTGCACCTTTTGTAAAAGAGAGTTCAGGTCTGCTCAAGCTCTTGGAGGTCACATGAATATCCACAGGAGGGACAGGGCCAGGCTCAAACAATATCACAATTATGAACCCCTTCATCATCATCACAAAAATGATTTCATCAAATCCTTTTTAGGTAATCATCATTTTTCTGCACCTGATATTTCCACCCAGATAGAGTGTGGTCTTAGTGCTTCTTATTCTAGCCCTGCAACTAAAATTACAACAACCAAATTCTCATCTATATCCACACAAGAAAATTGTGGTCAGCATAAATTTTCACCTTATTCTTCTTCTTCTTCAATTATCTTGGGACAAATGGGGTCTCCTAATTCAGAACAAGAAGGGGTAGTCAAAGCAAGGGAGTACAATTTTAATGGAATGGGTTGTTGTAATTATGTTGAAACAAATTTGTCTGTGGGACTGACATCCACGTCGGGCCAAAAATCATCTCCAACAGTTCCTTGTGGGGACAGAGCCAAGATAGGTCCTAAGAGATTAAAGACTAGCATTTCTTCTCTGCCTCTCTTCCTCAAGCCATGTTCAAATGATCAAAGTTTGGCTTTTCAACCTACGGAAATCCCACTTGGACTTAATCATGGAATGGAAGACTTGGATCTTGAACTCAGGCTAGGGAAACAACACAAAGTTAAGTAGTTATTACTTTATAGTACAAACAGAAGTCGTCAAGTTAATTATATTTAAGTCTCACTGTTGCTTTGTAATCTTCCCCTTGCCCCTCCTCTCTTAATCCTCCGCTTTTGGTTGATAGAAATAAAAAAAGGGGAAGAGAACCTTCAATTCTTCGCTTAAAATGATAAGGTTTACTTTCTTTGAATGTTTGAATAATAATTCTATGATTTCTCTTTTCATGTTACTTTCTTTGTTTTTCTTTTTTCCTTGATCAATGTATAGTGTTTTGTTTGTTTGAGATCAGTATGCAGTTCAATGAAGCTTAAATCACAAACATAAAGAAACTTTACTAATCAAAGTCATTTCTAGAATATACTTGAACCCCAAGAAATGAAATTTCTGGGCTCTAGGGTTTTGGCAAAAGAAGAACCAAAGCAAGATGAAGAGTTACCATAACTTTTAGAGATTGAATTATTACAGTAATATTTTTTTATTTTTGTTTCACATTGCTTATTTCACAGTTTTACATTTTTTTTCCCTATTTCATCTATTAAAATGTACAACTTTATTGTACAATTATAATTTTTTGACAAAGAAGAAAGAATTTTAAAAAAATACAAGTGGATATTATTATCTTGGATTGTGATCTCTGTTGCAAACAATAGTTAACAATTTATACGTACAAATTGGATGCATCCAGAAAACTGCAAGTCTGAACAGGAATAAGAGAGGGGGGGAAATTTAACTGTGAGGTATTAAGGTGGTTAAAGAAACTGACACTTACTGACAATTAGAAATCACTTCAGCTACATAAATTCCAGAGAACTAACATAGTAGCCTCCATAAATCCTGTACAAAATAATCAATAACATACTTACCCAGCCCCAGTCACTAATAAAAATTTCCTAGTTAGTACATGACCAATTGTTACCATATCTTTTATTTTATTATATTTCAGTTAAATAAATTTTATTTTTCATTTTTTTACCCTATTAACTAGCCAATAAAATGTAAGAACATAGCGATTTTTTTTGTATCATCTAGCAACTCTCATAAAAAATTAGGAACACATTTTCGTATTTCATGTATTATACTCCACAAAGGGTATGATTAGATTTTAATGTGCACGGCCAAAACCTTAGTTTGGATAATGTAAATTGAAATTGATCGACAGATAATACGTTTAACAAATTAAAAATATAGTTTAATTTGTACTTTTAATTAACAATATTTCTGATCTTAAATTATGGTTAGAGTAGAAATAAAAAAATGTTACTCTTCCATTGAATCGAATCATATGATTTACCGACTATGATTCAAATATATTTGCATTCTTTAAAATGAGATTTGAAAAGGATTATACAGCAACAATTATCTATCATTAATTAAAGTTAATTAAATTAACAAGATATTTTAATTTAAATTAACATATATTATCACATGCAAATTTAATTTATATATATATATATATATGTTGAATTAGTCTAAAATATTTTTTACACAAACATCACCCTATTGTCACATATTGTTATTACTAAATCTTATTAAATATTCATTAAAGTCGTGCTACATATGAAGGCATTAATTGTAAAAGCATCTTCGTTTGTTTTACTATAACATTTAAATCCAATAAAAACAGCTTAACGTTGACATCGTTTTACATGTTTAATGGATTAATTGACATATAATTATTGAGAAATTTTATTGTCTTTTATGATTATGTTCGACATAAAGGGAGATATAAAGTGATTGAATTAATTAAAAAAAAAGAAAAATAAAAAATTTATAAATCCGATCTTATTACTAAAAAAACTAACAATATTAACATTATGATAAACCCAAAAAACATTGACATTTGTTAATTAATGAGGTATGAAGATATTAATTGGCCCTGTAACTTTGAAACCCCTTGAGTTATTTTGCACATTTTGTTCCTAACGCGTAGATAAAAAAACTCAACTAACCATTGAATATAATTAGTACAAGAGAATTAATGTAGTAAAACATTATTATTGTGACATGGCATAGTTTGACACACATATAAAGAGAGAGAAGAAGATGACATCATAGGCCTAGTTAACGCGTCTTAATCTGTTGTTTATTTCGTGGAACAAAACAATATATATGCACATGTTGGGAATAGGTGGTAGAGTGACTGAGGGAGGGCCAGCCCCTTTAAAGGGCAACCATGGACCTAGGAGAAGCCTACAAATGTGCACACTATCCTTACTGAGTTTGGAAGAGCGAGGGCGAGAGAGTGTTGTGTTTTATAGTAAGTAACGCAAAAAACAGTGTTAGCCACCTTGTTATGAGTTATGAGTTATGAGCTATGAGTTATGAGATGGACGGTTCCTCCAGAATACACGGCGACGTCACAGTCTCTGAAACCAAGCTTCTATCATGTTTGACTTCATGCCCAATAATATTCTTGTAAATGTTTAGATCTAACGTCACAGAAAGCCATTGCTGTATACCTCACTCAGCTAGCCCGGCCCTCAGGGGAATTCAGCTACCCTTTACCATTATGGACTGGACTAATGACTATCTATCACTGCCTCACCTTCTTCTACCTAGGTTCACACGCTCATTCCAAATTCTTATATATATATATATATATATATATATATATATATGGGATTATATTTGGACAAATTACAAAAATCATTTTGATACATCATATAAGGATGATGGAGCTACGGCTGGATTCGAATAACCCACCACTCAATTTAATCCAATTCAAACCAAATAGACGATAGGTTCGGTAAATTGAACCTAATCCAACCTGATAATTATATGAAATTATTATACATTATTATTATTTAAACTTATGTATTTTGTTATCATGTGTTTTTTTTAATATTATGTTTTTTTTTTTCATTTGGATAAATTTTGTAGTTTTTATAACTTGGTTATCTTTAATAAATTGTGTTTAGTTTTATTTTGGACAAATATTTTTTTAGTTATTATTACTTGAAAACTTAGTTGTATGTTAATTTTAATTTGTTTTAGTTTTGATATTTAATTTGTAACTATAATTTATTATTTATTTTTATGTTTAACAATGATATAGTCTCTTTTTTTAATATCCTAAAAAGTTAACAAAATAATATTATAAAATTTATTTTTTTAAAACAATGACCCAATTAACTTAACCTAACTCAAATCGCTCAAGAGCGGGTTAGATTAGGTTGAGTTTAATAAAAAAAGCAAAAATTCAACTCAATCCAATTCAATGTTTTATGATTGGATTGAAACTTGTGTTTATCTAAACCCAACAAAATCCAACCTGTGTTCACTCCTAAGTGGAGCCAGAAATTTGATTCAAGGGACAAGAAAAAAATTTAATAAATCATATTAGTTCATATGATAAAAAAAATTAGATAATTATATATTGACATCCCAATATCATATACACATTATAAGAATTTTCAACATTTGTTACAAATTTTAGGTACAAAAAAATTAATTTAGTTGCTATTTTATAGCTAATTAACTGTGTATTAGCTACAAATATCATTTTCTTAGTTAAAATTTAGGCTTAAATAAGTTTATTGTCTTTAAAGTTTTACCAAAAATCACTTTTAATTTTTAAGATTCATTTTTTTAGTCCCTAATTCACTTTTAGTTTTTCTTCTCTAATTAACGTCGTTAAAAAATTAGTAACAGAAAACATGTGTTTTGTACTCATGAATCACTCTCTTCTTCAACTCTAACTCTTTCAATATTCAATTTCACACCTTACACAGTCAAACACATTGAAACTTATAAATGGACAACTACAAAAATAAATTAAGTTCAGGGACTAAAAAATATAATATATATATATATATATATATATATATATATATATATATATATATATATATATACACCTCAAACTGGAAAATAGTTATAATTTTTTTAAATTAGCTACAAATTAACTTTTTTTTCTAGTTAATTATTTACTTATTTTATGTTACCATCAATATTATAGTATTTTTATAGATAAATTATAGTTAACTATTTTTACTGTAGATTAACTGAAAATTACTTACTGATTTTTTTAGTGACATATTAATTTTCATATGTCATGCATCTTTAAAGTAATTTATTTTAAATTTTAGGAGTTAAAAAAATTATAGTAATTTAGGCTAACTTAAAAAAAAAATTGGGGGAAAAAAGTGGACCATGGCTTATGCAGGTCTATCCATGAGTAAGAAACATAAAAATGAAAAAAAAAATATAATACATGATAAGATAAAAAATTAAAAAAATCGTATATCTATTTTGTTTTTATGAAACTATTATCTTTAATGTTAGGAAGGTATTACCTCACTAACCTTAAGTTTCAAATTAATACAAAAATTAGGAACGGTTTGAACGGTTTTAAAGTTGAGGGATTAATTTGAAGTCTAATGAATATACCATGGACTCGCATACATGTAAGGTGAGCCTATGCACCCTTTACTTTGATAAAAATACAAGTAATTATGTTCTCTCTTCATGATTTGTTTTTATAAAGTAAATTACTTCTGTTAATGAGTGAATTTTAATCTCTCTTTATGATTATATTTATATGAAAACTTTTAAGATGTCTGTCTAAACCATTTTTAAGAAGCAAATAAAAAAAAATTAGTTTTCTAATTTTTTAAGAAGTAACTTAGAATTAACAATTGCTGCAATAGAAGAAAGAAAAAAATTTCACAAGCATTTCTTTTAAAAAAATAATTTTTTATCATGGTAACCAAACTAAAATTTACTTTTGATTATACAAAATTTTTTAAAATAAAATCAATTTCTTTTAAACAATTTTAAAAAATGTATTTTTCAAGCAGAAACACCGCGCTTGATAGTTAGAGAAGACCACTTAATTTAATTTCTATTAAGAGTATGTCATTTTTCCCCTTAAATTAATGGATATGATGACATGAATTGTTCTAAATACAGCACCCTTACCATCATAAACCTTCTAGCTTACATTTCTTCTTGTCCATAATACAAGGTAAATGTAATAAAACTACATAGATAAATTAGTTGGTGTTATTGATTTAATTATCCATAAGATGTTTCGAAACTAGTTTTAACTAAAACGATTTAAATTCATTATTTTTCAAATTTTATTTTTTCCTTAAATTTATCTTTAAGACTAATTTTATGCCGAATGAAAACGGGTTTTTTAAAATAAAGTAAATTTTGTTTCAAAACCTAGTTTTAAAATTAAACCATGTGTTAATATTAATTTTATATTGCTTTCAAAAATAATTTTATATTAAAACAAAATTTGATTTTATTCACAAACTGACTCAAAACTTTGGTTTGGTAAAAAGAACTAAATAAATTTTAAAATAAATAATTTATTTTTAAATTAAATTTATTTAATTTTAATTTTAAAGTAAACTCATTTAAATTTAATGTAAAACCAAATCATGCATTCTATTCTATGAGTGCTTATATGTTTATTATTGGAATTTAGATAAAATAAATCATTATTTTATTCTATGAAAAGTGTTATGCACATTACGGATATATTAATTCTTTTCTTTTTATAGCTTGTACATTAATTCTTAGTAAATTACAAAAATTATTTCATGTCTTCTTTATTATAGTTAGTGTTATCTATTTTTGAACTTATAGAAATTCTTTTTATTTGTTTTACTTTCATTATATAACTCATTTAAGGTTTTATTTTTTTATATTGATATTAACTTCTCTTATACTAAAAATAATACTACAACAGTCTCTCTTAAGGAATAAAAGTAAGATAAAAAAATAAAAGGTATTAGGGGCAATAAAAAAAATCTTAAAATAATTTATGAAATTTATTTTAATTTTAAAATTAATAAAATTTCAAATAAGTATTTAAATTATTCAATCATTTTATTTAAATTATGCACTTAAATATTTTTAAATTAATATAAAATAATCATAATATCTTAGTTTTGTATGTGAATAATTCAGACTGTGAAATCTGCGATCCACATAATTTAGTATGCTTTCTAAGAGACTCATTATAATTAAGTTCGCATCCATTTCACAAAACCTATAGATTTAAGGTATCAATCTAAGTTAAAAAAATAAAAAATATTTTTTATTTTAAAAAATTTTCTCACTTTAAACAATTATAAACAACTAATTTAATATTTTCTAAAGTCATCCATCAATAATAAATTACAAATAAATTATTAAATATATTAAAAATACTTATAATTAATTATCTTAATAAGTATAATTTCAAATTCAAGTTTGAACAATTTTTTTTCTTATCACACTCCTATTTTTTTATCAACAACACTTTTTCAATAAAATGTTATTTATGCAACGACAACAGAATCTTATAAATGATCTCAAATTTTTAAGAATTATACATCGTGCAGAGGTTTGTATGAATACCTACAATCAAATTTCCGTGTCTATCACTGTACAGTAACAGTTATTATTTTGGAGGGTGTACTGGATTCAGATATGTTGTCTATGTTTATTAGGTTCTTTTTTTTTTTTTTGGAGAGTGTAATTCCGAGTATTTTTATTGTTGGAAGTTGAGAGCAGAGAAAGTCTGACAAGAGCAGCAAGGTAGCACGTGTGTGTCTATGCAGTAGTGAAAACAACTAAACAGACGTATCCTCCTTTACTTAATCTGTTCATTGCTTCAATCAACTTTGACAAATCACACTTCACAACCTTATTCTTCTTTTCTCGATCTCAACTTACACAACCTATTGTATATGGTACAATCTTCCAAATACAGAAAATAAAAGGATCCAATATTTACATTCTTTTAATTAAAAATAAAGAGATATTGATACTTTGGTCTTTAAATTTTTTTGAAGATAAAATAGTTTTTAAAAGTTTTTCTTATTGAACATGTCAGTTCTTCCCTAGACTAATTTGCCATAGTATATGATTTTGAAGTACTAATGCAGCTAAACATTAATTCTTTTAAGAACTATTTATTAATATAATTTAATGAGACTGTTGAAGGACTCATGTATTAAAAATATTTCATCTAAATAAGCCTTTTTCATGACTAAATTGTGAACGTCTATATTTTTTTGCATAAAAATACTTTTTACTCAATTCGTGATTTATAATAAGGACTACGCTGCTTTTTATTTTACTAGAACTATCTAAAAAATTAATTATTAAGAAAGCGTGATAAAAAATATTAGTTATTAAAACAGGGTATTTTTAGCCTAGAGCAGAGTGGCATGAAATACTATGCTAGAGCAAAATACATTAAATGCAAAGTCACTTACAATTCATTTGGTATAAATTGTAACATAAGCAATTTAATTTCAATTCAAACCGAATATCATTTAGAGGAGTGATAATTTCCTTTACAAAACTCTTCATTTATAATTTGTTGAAAATCACTTTGGTGGTTTCATTTGTTATTAAATAAATCTTTCTTTATGTTAATCAAATTTATTAACTCATAGTTTTGTTAAGTTAGACTTGATAATACACTAGGTTAATGCTGGTTTTTATTTTGTACCATAATATTTGGGAATGTTAAGTAAATTAGTTGAAAAGTAAGTTGAAAATTAAAATGTTATTTTTAAGTGTTTGATAAAATTAATCGATCAATTAGTTAAAGTTATAGAATGACATATAAAGACATTATTAATAATTAGATCAATAATGAAGTATTTAAAAATAATTATAATATATTTTAATAATATAAATTAATTATATATTTAAATTACTTGAAATACACAATATTAATGTTGGTTTTTATTTTGTACCAGAATCTTTGAGCGTGTTTAGAAAAACTAACTAAAAAGTAAGCCGAGAGCAGATATGCTAGTTGTAAGTGTTTGATAAAAATAATTGATCACCTAACTTATAAAATGACAAATAAAGACATCACTAATAATTAGATTAACAATTAGGTATTTAAAATAATTATAACATATTTTAATAATATAAGTTAATTATATATTTAAATTATAAATTTCTATAGTAACATATTTAAGTATGATTATATATTTAAATTATAAATTTATGTAATTACATATTTAAATAATAAACTACTATAATTAATATTTAAATTATAATTTCTATATTAAATATAAAAAATTTAAATTATATATTTAAATTATAATTTTCTATAATTATATATTTATATTATAAATTACTATAATTACATTAATAAAAGAGAGTGTAATTATATAATGTGAAAAGATATAATTAGTGGAAGGTAATATATTAACTAATAAGGGTAAATATGTAAAAATAAGATTAGTTAGTAGCTGAAAATAGGAGGTATCTTTTAAAAAACTAATAACTCCTTAAAAAACTTCTAAATTTTTCTATTCAAACGGAACTAAAATAATTTTAGCAATAATTTTAGTTAGCTAAAATGACAATCCAAACACATTCTTTATCTTTTGTCTACTTAAAATAATTTAAGTTGAATGAATCCTCCTTATTCAATATAGTACTTTTCTTGGTTGTACAATTACTCAATCCTTTAAAAAAAAAAAAAACTTTGCTCAGTCCTTTTACCTAAAAAAAATAAGAAAAGGGATTCTCCTAAAATTAACCATTTTTAATAAATTGTAATCAACCTTAGAGATAATTAAAAAAAAAAGAAGAAAAAACAGTTTGAATTAATTACAATACAACTATGTTTCGTAATTAAATTGATTGCTGTTAAAATAAGGTAATTTTTATAATACTAAATACAAGGATTAAGCATGTTTGGAGTTTCTACTCTTTTTTTTTCAGAAAATATGTTTATAATCCTAAACAATATTTTTTTAATGTTGTCTACGTCGTCCAATTTTATTGTTTGTAATATTACTTCTTATCAATGAAATAATTTTCAAGTGAATATTTTGTTTCACCATTTTTTCAAATGCGAATTAGTATCCACCAGTTGTAATCGCATCACAACTCTTTAATAGAGTTGCCACAATTTGGAGATAAATATTTGTAAATTAAAACCTAAACTTTAATAATTTTTATTTATTATTTTAAAATAGTTAAATAAAATTAATAAATTTGTTAATTATCATCGTATCAAATGAATGAATGTTTCATTAACATATTAATCTACTTTGGGTGCGAGATTTGGATACGTATATTATCGAATACTTACTTAATAATGATGAAAACAAGACACACTAATAGTATTAAAAAAAATAAAAAACTTTGATTGTACAAAAATATTTAAGGATTAAAAATATTTTTTTTAAAAAAAACTAGAAAACTCAAACACACTTTACCCTAAAGGCAATTATTACAATAAATGATTAAAAAAATTAATGGTAATTTTTATAAAAAAAAATCAAATTCAAATGGAAAGAATGATCCATATGATGTTCGATTTGACTACTAATGATAAATTATATATTAATTAATTTCATAGGAGATTTAAGAAAAAATAAATTACATCATCATTAATTTAATTACTTTAAAAAATTAAATTATATGTATGATTATTATTAATTATACAGCGGAAACATATTTTTATATTTTTAATTTAAAAAATAGTACTGTAAAAAATAAAAAAGCATTTTCGTGAAGCAAAATTCACAATAAAATTAAGTAGCATTGAGAATTTCACTTCAAAGAAAACATATTTTGTTAGGAGGTACAAACCTAATACGTACATAAACCCAATTTGTAGAGCAAAATACACAATAAAATATTTTTTGTGTATTTTATTTGCACCAAAATTATATAGAAATGTGTTTCATTATATCTATATCTATATATATATATATTATATAAACAAAATATGGAGAACATCCAAGAAAAAACAAAATATGGAATGAGAAAGTCATAACAATGGGTGAGAATAGCATAGCCCGGACTCTTTGCGCTGAAGTCCCTTCTCACTAAAGAAGCTCAACTGTTTTTGTAAAAAATATAGGGCCTTGTAATGTCTTTTTCTATATTACTTCCATTTCTGCTATATACACTCCCTTTTAATTTTGAATTTTTAATATTATAAATATTTTTATACCAAAAAATACTCTTATATAAATTGTATTTTGGAAATTAATTTTTTTGGATATAGAAGTCAAATTTTTTTTGAAAATTACTTTCATAAAAAAAAATTGACTTTTAATATTTTGAATATTAAAAATCAAATCTTCATTTCAAAAAATGATTCCAAAATTATTAAAAATCAAACTTTTTTTTTGGTAATTTTTTTAAAATATTAAAATTCAACCCTTTATTACGTAAAATACTTTACAAAACACTTTAATTTTTGTATTTTTGAAAAGTACTTTTTAAATAGGTTTTGTATTTTTTTATTTCCTTTGCAACTTTATTCTTTCAATTAATTTATTTTTTATTAATAAGATAAGATGCCAGAACAATGCAGGAATAAAAAGATATCGAAGCATGTGATCGAATAAGGGACAAAATGAGTGAAAATGTGAAAGAGAGTTTAATCATCTAACGTAATTTTCTTTCTTACTTCTAACAAAAATATAAAAGAACCTGCTTGGGAAAGAATACGGATCTGATACCAAGAGAGAAGAGAAAAAAAGAAAAAAAAAAGAAAAGAGAGAGTTTATTTCTGACAAGCCTTATGATCCTTTACCTTCTTTAATATTTATTGTTTTATAGTGTATTCTGGAGATACCTTATTTACTGCTTCTGCTTATTTTCTGTTGCCTTTTCTGCTCTTTTCATTTTCCTTACTCGTGTTTTCTCACTTTCATACACACTATAAACAAATTTTTACAAATAAATGGCTAACATACAATTTTTAAAGGAAAAGACTACAAATCAACTATTGCAGTTGTAGAATCTTTAACACAATCCCCTCCAGTGGGATATACAAAACCTACTCATGATACAGATTTTGTTCACACACTATTAATAGGACAAAATAACACAGTAATAGCTTTACTAGAAGAAGTTTCTAGAAAACTAACCAATCTTATAGATTTAAACAAAAACGGAAATATATCCGAAGATATAAATGATCTAGTTAATAAAATCTCTAGACTATCTTTAGGAACAAATACACATACTAGAACAGTATGTAAAAACACTCATAAATTTGTCAAAGTAATAGCAAAAACAGACATAGTTGAATCTAGTAATAAGAATCAGTATAAAAAGGAGGATAACACCTCTAACAAAGACAAAACTGTTAGTTAAAAGATGAATTTAAGACCAAATAACAGTTCACAAACACAATTACAAGATGTTTCTATGGATAGTACACCCAATAGAAATCAAACAACAGAGAGGTTTCCAGGAACTTCTCGTAGATTAAGAGAACACCAAACTAGGAGACAAGATCTCATACAACACCCAGGAATCTTAGATAGATTTCTAAATAGAAGAAGAACTACTAATGTCAGGAGACTGGAAGACTTACTAAATATACATCAAAACACAGAAATAGGATCAAACTCAAGGATAAATTCTTTGAATCCTAGGCAATTATACAATATAGGATGACTAAGCTCTGAAAGGACAAGCCTTTACAGATACAGGAGGATAGAAGATTTCCACCTCTCAGACAACACATATGAGATAATTCCTTTAATATCTCAACAAACAGCTACACATCAACATGGGAGATATGTCCACTTAGGATTGATTACTATAGGAGTTAGATCCCTGACTAGACATATGATTGGTGCGAGAGTCTTAATAGTTCTCCATGATACTAAATTTCAAAACAATGATTCTCAAAGTATAATTGGAATCTTAGAGTTAGACTTAAATCAGCCTATCTCTTTAATATATCTTGCTCCAAACTTTACACTCACCCTTCCAGACTTCTTTAATCATATTAGTCTAGAAGTACAAACCATAGGTTTTGGAACAAATTGATTAGGATATAACCTACATTTAGACATTACTTTCATAGGAAGAATAAGTAATTATATTTCTTCCATGTACATAATTAACACTAGACCATTAAAGGAAACAATAAGCTCTATTGGTACACAATTCGTGCCAGCTCAGACATTCACAAGAAGAAATGAGGGTCATCTATGGCAAACTCAGCTCTAAAGGAAACAATAATCCCATCACAAATCCAAATTTTGCCATCATACACAATAGATCTAGAAGCCTTAGTTTAAGCTTCACAGATTACAGAAATATTCCAATTATGGATTTAGAACAAAACAGACGGGATAATACATCCACTATTCCCAATGATGATCATATTTGTATGATGAACATCATAGATAGTGATGATGAAGAAGATGATGATATGACTGAAGAAGAATGAAATCATCATCAAGCAAATATAGCCATGCTTAGGCAAGGAACCATAGACAACGTTGATAGAGAACCTTGGGATAGGTTTTTAAAAAATCTTAACTGGGAACCTTGGGATAACTTTCCCCCTGAACACAATGAAGTTGTAAGAATTCAAGAAAATGAAGAAAATGATGAAATTGATGATATAGTGAATAAATTTTTACAAAAATTAAAAATTGAAGAAGAAATTGAAGAAAAAGAATTCTCTTATCAATTTACAAATAAATTACAAAATAAAGAAGAAGATGTTTTATCAACAACATCTGAAAATACAAAAGTAGGACTCATAAATGAATATGAAGAATCTACTGCCACAAATTATAGGTTAGATCCTGCCGATACCCAAAATTATTCTCAAAGATTTCTTCCTAGAGAAACTGTACAAAATATTGTCCTTAGTGATAATAAATACATATCACATAGTAAAAGATTACCAGTTGAACCAAACTTCCAAATCCCAAACTTACTTCTAAACATAGGAGGAATAGATCCTCAACTCCTCCCAACATATATTGAGCAATGGACAGCTGCTGTAATCCGATATTATGGCATACACCATGAGAAAGATGTACTATCTTCTCAAGAAATGATCGCTAAAGGAGAAACATACTTAGGCGATATTGCTAGATCAGGATGGGAATCTTTTAAGAAAAATTTTCCTAATGATCTAAACACACTGGTTATTGAACCAGGACCCAACATTTACAATTTCTGTTCCCTAATATAGAGATTTTTTACTTCCCAATCGGCCAATGATGGCAACACAATTAGACAACAAATTTATTTAGGACATCTTGAAAGATTGTCTATTGAATATTTTGGTAAAATAAAAGAATATTGTCAAGATTATCTCTTGAAAGAAACTGTACAAAATATTATCCTCAGTGATAATAAATACATATCACATGGTAAAAGATTACCAGTTGAACCAAACTTCCAAATCCGAAACTTACTTAGGCGATATTATTGTGTTATTTTGTCCTATTAATACTGTGTGAACAAAATCTATATCATTAGTAGGTTTTGTATATCCCACTGGAGGGGATTATGTTAAAGATTCTACAGCTGCAAGAGCTGATTTTTAGTCTTTTCCTTTAAAAGGTTGTATGTTAGCCATTTATTTGTAAAAATTTGTTTATAGTGTGTATGAAAGTGAGAAAACAGGAGTAAGGAAAATGAAAAGAGCAGGAAAAGAAAAAAAGAAGATGAGAAAGAAGGAGATGAAAACTTAAACAAAAAAAATTCATATTAACAGATCAAAATTATACGATACTGAATCTGGCAGAGCCAGTTAGACATCTTCATATAATCTTGGTAGAAACAAGTTTATAAACTACTGAATCTGGCAGAGCCGGTTAGATATCTGCTTATAAACTTGATGAAAAGTAAATTTAATTAACATATGATAAGCCTTTAAATGATCATCACATCTTTAATAAATATTGCTTAAGGCATCCGAAGATACCTTACGAGAAAACTAATCCATGAGTAAAATAAAAATAAACGCAAGATTTAAAGGAAAATACTTACAAAGGGGAGGAAAAGAGGGGAGGGCTGCAGAGAAACTTCTGATTTTATTGATGAGAAGAAATTTTTACATGTGAGAGATGGGGTTTAGAGAGAGATAGGAAGGAGTGTAGAGACAAAGAGGAGTGTAATCGGGACCTGCTCAACATAACAGACTTATGGTCCTTTTTATAGAAAATTTGTGTGACCGAAAACCTGTTCTGTAGGTAACCTGGTGACTGGTAACCTGCTGTGTAGGTAAATTTTACCTTCAGTCTATTACTTCAAAGAAGTAAAATTACTTTGTCACAGGTAAAATTTTAACTGGCTCGTCTTACTCGAGTTATTGTGGACAAATCTTGTATTTCTTCTTCCATATGCTCAGGAAGACTTTGGTCTTCACAGTCGGAATGGAATGATGACAACCCAGGAGTGTTCTGGCTATAACAACCAGTTTCTTCATATATTTCTTTGTACAACATTTCTTTTTCAAAATGATTTACGAGGGAAAGGTTAGCCTCGATTAGGAATGGATGAAATTTATTACCCATTATTTTTTTCTAATATAGTTTAGTATTCTGGGTTTCCTTTAACAGAGTGAAAATTTCGGAATCCCTTTTGGAGAAGTTCCAGTTGTATCCTTCAATGTATGCCTTCCAGAGGTTGTATTGGTACAATTTTTCTTTGTTTAGAGATAATCCTTTAAGTGGATCATGCTCAAATAATGTAAGAGTCTGAAGCTCTGGATTTGTCTCGGTAAATAATTTTATCACATGTGTGGCTACACTATCAAGATTGTATGCACTTCTGGGAGAAGTGGTAATTTGTAAAGCCATTTGTTGCATGTGTTAATTTGATTTTTGCCATAAGAAACTATGACTTTACAATCAGTCCTGATTGTTATTTCTTGTTTATTTATTAAAAATAATTTAAATGCATCCATTGCATGTATGATAGCATTGACTTCATAATCAGTGCTAATTTTGTAAATTTTTGGTTTTGTTGTGTATTTACCAGAGACATATCTGCAAATTTGTTCTTCTGCCTTTGTTATGTGTTTATTTTTATTTCTTTTAAGGATGGCTCCCTATCCTAGTTCACTACCATCACATTCAATTACAAGATAATCTAATGGTAATTGTAAAACAGATAATTTTGTTACCATATGTTTTATTTTCTGAACTAGTTTTACATCTTCAGAATTAAATTTTCTTTCGCCTTTTAAAGCAATTTTGTTGTATAACGGAGATGTGTATTTTCCTAAATCAGGAATAAAACTTCGAGCATAATTTAGAAGTCCTAAAAAGGATCTAAGTGTTTTAATGTCTTCCATTTTATCTGAAAAATCTTGTATTCTTTTAGAAATATGCGGCTGGAGTTTTATGGTTCCATTTCCAATTTCTGTATCGAGAAATTCTATGAAATTTTTACAAATTTCCATTTTAAATTTTGAAATTATTAAACCATAATATTCCAATTTGTATAAAACTTGTTTTAAATTATGAAAATGGTCATATTTTGTTTTTGAGAAAATTAGTATGTTATCAATGTATACACATGTAAAAGATTTTACATCTTTAAAAATATTATCCATTTTCGGCTAAAAAATAGCAGGAGCATTTTTAAGGCCGAATGACATAACATTCCATTCAAACAAACCTTCAGAACATGAGAAGACTGTCCATTTTACTGATTCAGGATCCATTTTAACCTGATGAAATCCACTTTTTAGGTCAAATTTAGAAAACCATTTGGCATCTTGAATCCGATTTATTAAAACATCTTTAGATGGAATCGAATAACCATCTTCTACTATATTATCGTTTAGTCTTTTATAGTTGTAAATCATCCTAGATTTACCTCTTTTTTGTTCAGAAGATTTATTTATTATGAAAGCCAGACTTCTGTGTGGACTAACACTAGGTGCTATCACTTTTAGTTTTAACAGATTTTGTATGTGAGTCTGACATTCTACTTGTTCCCAATTATTAAACTGAATGTCTTTTGTTTTGATGATTAAATTTGGATTAATAATTTCCAATTTACAAATTACGGGATCTCTGTCCCAGAATTTTGTAGGATCTTCTCCTATTATATTTGTTTTATTCAGCCTATCAAGAATTTGTTGGATATTTTCAAATTTTATAGATTTTGAAATTTTTATTGAGAAAAAAGCCTTAACTGTATTGTCTAGTATATTAGATAAAGAGGAATAATCCTCTGTTGTTTCGTCTATTATGTATAGAAGTTCCATAGTACAATTGCATGAACCAGGAGATGTTGAAAAACAACACTTATCAAGGGTAGTATCTTGTTTTAATGAGTCACCACTAACTATTGGTGTCATTTGTGTTTTATCACTAATCATAACATAGTCTTTATTTATTGTAACTTACCTGTTTTGGCCTAAAATAAAATGTAAGCCAATTATCATAGTTTGTTTTGAGGGAACTAAATTTTCAACCCTCATTGTTTTTATAAAAATTTTATGACCAAAAAGGTCACAGTTTTTACTAAATTGAAGAGTGACATTGTTAACTTCTTCATCGTTTATCATTATTTCTCCAGACATTGTTCTGATTTTTTGAATGTGTTTACTTTTTACTATGTTGTAGTGTAGAGTTATAGTTTTACATATAACTGTTTCTGAGCATCCTATATCTAATAATGCTTGTATAGTTTTTTCTGTTGATGGGTTGTTATTTATTTTTGGAAAAGTTAATTTAACTAATACTTTTAAAGTTATTAGTTGTTGTTTATTACAAACTAATGAGATACATTTCATTGTTCCCATCATATTATTTTGTTCAGATGAGTAACTAGACTCTGGGAAATCTATTTTAATTTTCCCTTTTATTGTTTTTTTTTAAAGAATAACCTTTTATTCTAAATAATTTATGCGAGTCTCCAATACTGAAACTCTAGTATTGGTTAAATTTTTTTTATACAATTTATTCGTATTTTATTTCCTTTCAAAAGAGGGTATTTCTTGTTCTTATATATTTAGATGTTTTTCTACACATTTGATACATAAATTTTTATAACAAAGTGGACAATGTGCCCTTTAAGATATGTGAAAATACCTTTCACAGTATGTACAAAGAATTGAGTTTGTACCTGAATAAAATTGTATTTTGTGAGAACAAAGATTTATATTTGTGGTTTTCATTAGACAATATCGTAGATCATCTAATATTTTTCTCATTTCATTATATTTATCCCCCATTGGAAAGTCATTGTCATTATTGGGATATAAATGATTGTATTCATTATTTGTAAATTCATTTATTAAATCAAGAAAAAATATTGATTTAGAATTATTTGATTATTCTTTTGTCATTTTACTAGACAAGTAAACGGTTTTAGATAAAGAAACCATCAAGAAGAAAAAAATAGACCATCAATGGCATTTTTTTTTCCATAACCAAAATCCTAAATCCCCACAGGAAACTACTACTGAAGTTTCCAGAGGCTGACCATACAAAAGTATTTTTAATAAAATAAATTTTGATTACACTAAAAAAATTTTCATCATATATACCAAAATGTACTGGCATGTACCAAAAACAAAACTAATTTTCATTGAAAACCAAACAAACTCGAATCAAATTTGGTTTTTTTTTGTCATATTTCCTACTTTTAAAATTAAACAATATTAAAATAAAAAATCAAAGAAGAATAAACTACCGAAAAGAGTGATATTTTTGTATTGAAAATGAAAGACGGAAAAGAGAAAGAAATAAATTATTTGAATTAGCTGTGACATTTGTCTACTCTTCCATTCTTATTTACGCGTGTATGTTGGCCTTCTGGTGGCAACGGAGTGGGATACATGGAGCTTCAATTCCTTGGAAATTGCAGAGGCAAGTGTCTCCAAAATGTTTTAAGTTGCCCACAAACAAACATCAAACTAACCTTTGTGGCATCAGCGAATGAAGAATAGGAATGGCAATTTCATAAAACAATAAGAATCACACTAAAGTATAAAAATTGAGATAATTGTTGACTACTTATATAATATAAACAAAATGATAAAACTAACAATCCAATGAAATTCCTAAATATCAGAGAGTTTAAAGAAGAAAACTTGAAATAAATGACTATGGATAACTTTGAACTTATTAATGATTGTCAATCACAAAAATAATTTTTTTAATCATTAACTCACTTTTTAAGTTTTAAAAGCTTTGGCAACTATATAACTCAGGACAATTTTGGAAAAAGTATTGTCACATATAATGAAAAATGTAAAATTAAATATTGCCCTAACTATATTGTCTGCCTCTATTAGGATTTTGCATTATCCGTGCATATCATCCTAACTAATGTTTTATTAAATTGTTTTCGATTGATATCAGAGTAGATTATCTAAGAAGGAGTGAATTGGATTCCGTGGATCATTATACTTATTTATTGGGAGAAGAATTCACCACTAAACATATATTTTTTAGTAACTTATTTTCAAACACTTAAAGAGCTAAAAGTTTTTGTTAACCCTTGAAAATGCTGTAAATAATGAATAAATATGTTTTTTGGTTTATGGACTATACACATCAAAGACAAATTATGAATAAACCATAAATTATGTTGGAGTGCAAGTGTGAGTTGAAGTCCCACATTGGTTAAAAATTGGAAAGTTGAGTAATATATAAGTGAGAAAGACCCATAACCTAATGTCTTAAGGTTTTGGGTTGAAGGTGGTGTCATATTCTCTTATATATGGGCTCATGTCCCTTGGTTATTATACACAGTAACATAGTATTAATAATATTTATTTATAGTTTATGATATTTTTTTAATGTTACGAAAACGTTTAACAACATTTTTATTAAGTGTTAGATAAAAATATTTTTAAAACTTATATATCTTTAGTGATTTAAAATATCTTTTAAAATCATCTCCTGAAGTCAATAAAAACTGATCCTCAATAAATCTTCATCAATAGTTCAACAACCAAAACTATTAAGCTAGTCAAGACCAGGCTAAGTAGTTTATTTAATCCAACTTCACAATCCAATCCTTGCTCCCGGAGTAAGTCCTTGGGGTTGATCTCGTGGTTCTGGTTCTACCTCATGTTCTGATAGAACTACTCTCATCCAAAAAATCATCAGTAAAAGATCTTGAAAATAGAAGACAAAGTATTAAAAGAAAAGTTTAAACTATAATTTGTGTTCTTTTATTTATTCAATTGACATTTTGTTCTTTTATTTTTAATTACTCACATTTTGTCCCTCAATCTTATAATTTGATGACATTTCAATTTTCTCTTATTGATGGTTAAACTATTAACGTGAACTTTACTTGATTAAATGATGTGACATATATTAAATAGAGTAAAGAGAAAGGTTAATCACACATAAAAGACAATTTTGAACGCAGGAGAAGGTGGTGTTCCTTTTAAAAAAAAATCTTATACAAACATATGTCTTCACACCCTTTGCTTTTGAAAAGAACTTAATGTTTAGTAAAAACTGTTACTTTGTTGACTACACCCTCTCCTGCGTTCAAAATTGTCTTATGTGTGTGACTAACTTTTTCTCCGAATAAACCTGATTATCATTGGTTTGAGTTAGGAAAAAAGATTCTAATAATCTAAACCAAACCAAACTAATTAAAATTAATTGGTTCAGTTTTCTTTCTCCCCTAAAATCGAACTAACATGAACCATAAACACCCCTACAAAATGTCAACAATTGAATAAATACATGGACACAAATTACAATTTAAATTAAAAAATTAAAATATTGTATATATTATTTATAAGATCTAAATAAAAAGTAATATGTGATATATTAAGTGTAGAACACTCAATTTACATTTTCTCTTTCACTAATGATTTTGGACTAAAATATATCTTAACTGAAGGAGATCTTGCAATAACAAATTATTAGGATAGAAAGAATAATATCAATTACAATAATAATTTTAGAAGAACAAAAACATAAATTTATTATTAACTAAATAAATCACATGTCTTAACCTTAATGAAAGTATAAAACTAAAGAAAGTAACAAATTAGAATAAAAATATGCAAACTTTTAAAATAAGGAGAAAAAACACAAGTCTAAAGGTGTGATAAAATTCCTAAATGCAAGATAGGTTAGGAGAAAAGTTGTTTGTTTTATAAAAAATGATAAAATTAAATCATACTAACAAAATTGTTTAATAAGTGTAAAATTGCATTACCAAAAAATAAGTATTAAATCGATTTTTTATTATAAATTAGATAAGTGGAAATAAGCAAAATTATTGATTAACTTTTTTTTTTTTGCAAATTAAGAAAGTTAATTAATATTTCCTTAAAAAAGATAATTAATATTATTTAATTTTGTAATCACATTTTAATTTTTTTTCTTCTAAAATATTCTTTATTGAAATTTGATATAAAAATAAAAAATATATATTTAAAATAAAATATAATTGATTGAGAAATATTTTAAATAATATCATTAAATAGGATAAAATTATTTAAATTTTTTCTTTATATTTGAGTCTAATTTTAATTGTTTAATTTGTAGAGTTAAAATATTTTATAAATACCATTATTTTATCATTAATTACAATTTTATTTATAAAATTATTTTTTAGAAATGAAGATAAAAAATTAATTATCTAAACAATTTATTATTTCAATTGTTAGTAAATAAATATATCATCTTAACTTTTCCATCCATTTTCTCCACTTCTCTATTCCTTATCCATCAGATTAGTTATACTATATATTATTTGTTTTAATATTATATTATATTATATAAAACTTATATTATGATATATTTTTGAAAATTTTAAAATTTATGAGGATTAAAACTAATAAGTTTTTTTACTTGAAAGACTAAAAGTAAATGGAGATCATATTTTTATACAGACTAAAAAGATATATATTACAGTGAAATATAGTTTGAGGTATCTGAAGATGTGGTTTTAGACTCAGTAGAAGAAATGTGTTTTACAATTGCATAAGCATATGAGCAGAGTATTGTTGGTATTGTATAATTGCATCAAGGTTGGTGTTGAATGATATCCTTGTACATATGTTTGCTAGTATGATGATTATGTTGATTAAGAAGCAAGGGATATTAATAAAGAAGTAGAAGCACATTGCACGTATACATGCATCACGTGGAGGAGGCTCGAAATGAAGCAGGGGTTCTTCCTGCATGTCTCCGGCGAAGGCCTTATCCGCTGCTTTGAGCGCATCCTGAGAAGAGGTGTAACGTCCGTGCCAGAGTGGTTCATAGGGATATGTGGGAAATGTTTAAAAGGTATCGTGACATCAAACAAGTCTTCTCCCAGGTCGCAACATTATATGCTGATTTAATACCTCTGAACGAAGCTACGAACTGGAAGGACCGAATGGATGTGTCTCGATTTGCTATTTCAACCACTGCATTATATATGGTGATTATGGATCAGTCCAAACTTAGTGGTGCTTTGTCCTGTTCCGATAATAGTTCCTGTAATGAAGAAGCCGATGCGGAAGAGTTGGTCGAGGTGGAGCACCGCCTACGGAGGCTAAGGGAGGAGCTCGGCGTTGACTGGGTCAACTTAGAAGGAAATCATATTGGCTCAAATTCAAAATGCAAAAGTGGTAGAAGCTGTTTAGGGAACAGGGACCAGCGTGCTTTCAACGGACGTGATAAGGACGTTTCTCTGCATGTTTCAAATTCTATGTCGCTTACCAGAAATAGAAGGCGTGATTCATGCCTTTTTAGGCGTCGACAAGACCCAAGCGATTTGGGAAAGATGAGTTCTGTGGCTGAAAATGAGTGGGAGGTGCGGTTAGCAGCGGGCCTGGACCAGATTCTTTCGGTTTTGAACTCACAAGGGAAGGATATCGTGAACAGCCAGGATGAGGGGAATAACAAGTCTAGGGATAATCATACAAATAGAAGTCATTAGAATTGGTGCAATTGCGAAGCAGGAGATGGAGAATGTTACGACCAAGGAATCTGTGAGATTACAAAGGCAACTGGAAGTGTGAAAGGAAAATCGAAGGAAAAGTTTGGATGGAAGTGACATTTTTGTGCACAAATAGAGAATGTAGAGGATGGGAATTATGTACACTCATATCGGGCAGTTTTGGTCACACATATGCAACCTAACGGAGAGCAGCTGAGTAGAAGAGAGGCGAAAGATCAATCAACAGACGTGGAGGGTGTGGAATGCCTTAAAGGGTATAGGAGTATCACAGGTAAAAGTAGATAAAGTCTATATTGAAGAAATTAAGAAGATGGAAGAGGGGGATAAAGCTGAAAAGGTAGAAAGGGAAGGAAGGAGTGTCGTTATAGTCTGAATGAAGATATTTTCACTGAATGTCTAGGGGTTTCAAGATAGAGTAAAACGTCAAAAAATTAGTAAGACATTACAGGAGAATAAAGTTGATATTTTTCTACTACAGAAAACGAAATGTGGCAAAATTGAACAATGGGAAGTGAAAGAGGTTTGGGGTTTTTCTTAGTGTGATTGGTGTAGCTCAACATCAAATGAGTTAAGTGGTGGTTTAATTATCATTTGGAAAAAAAAGTGTCTTTGAGGTTAAGTGTCAGATTCAAGGAGAAGGCTTCCTGGGGCTTGGTGTCAAAGGTGAAGGGTTTTTATTTGATATATGTTTAATTAATGTTTATGCACCTTGTTCATTGGCTGAGAAAAGGAAGTTGTGGAGTGATTTACTTATGACTAAAAGGAGATTTCCTGATGTTAAGTTGTGTTTAGGAGGTGATTTTAACGCAGTCTCAAACAAGAGGGAAGTTATAAGTGTATCAAATTATCATTTAGTAGTAAAGAGGTCAGAGTTCTCTCAGTTCATTGGGCAAATGGAGGTAGTAGACATTCTGACCTATGGCAAAACCTTTTCATGGATTGCTCCTGATGGGAAGACATCTAGCAAGTTAGATAGATTTTTGTTCTCTCATGAAATAATTGATAGTTGGAATATTACCTCCCAGTGGATAGGATCGAGAGAGTTTTGTGATCATTGTCAGGTAGTCACTAAAGATAATGTGATGAATTGGGGGAGGGGGGGGGAACCTTTCAAGTTTTTTTATTACTAGATTGAACAAAATTCTTTTTATGAGGTATTTAAAAATTATTGGAGGGCCACTATTGTTTCGGGTTGGTATGGTCATCAACTAATGATGAAGTTAAAGGTTTAAAAGGGGCAATTAAAGAATGAAATGTCTTGATGAAAGATGAAAGGTTACTTGGTACAAAGATAAAAGAATTGGATGTGACTTATCAAGATTTATTAGAATGTGTTCATAATGTTGAGCTATGGAGGAAGGTCATTCTATCTAAATATTGGTCAAGGGCTAGAGTCATGGAGAATTCTATTCTACAGAAATCTAGAGGGCAGTGGACCGTGCAAGGTGATAATAACTCAAAGTTCTTTCGTAATTGTTTCAAGTCTAGGTTCTCAAAGAACAACATTTTGGCCTTGAATCTCATAATGGGTCGGTAGAAAGTGCATCTAAAGTAAAATCGAAGGTGCTAAATCACCTTGAGGATTTATTTGCAAAGAATGGTTAGGCAAGGCCTACTTTAGATAAGGTTTAGTTTCACAATATATCTGAGGTGGAAAGGTTATTTCTAAAAGAACCATTCTCCAAATAAGATATTAAGGCAGTTGTATGGGCTTGTGAAGGAGGTCGGAGCTCGGGCCCTGATCGTTTCGGGATGAATTTTTACAAAGCATGTTGGGATATAATTAGAGAATCCGTAGTTAATACGGTTCAAGAATTTCATGGATCTGGAAAGCTCTCTAGAGGAGTTACGTCCTTATTTCTGACTCAGATTCCTAAGGTGGTTCAACCCCAAAATATTTCTCAATACCAACCTATTTTTCTTATTTCTAGTGTTCATAAAATTACATCCAAAAGAGAGTGTCTTTTAGGGGGGAGGGGTTATCTTAGAGTGTCAAACAATGTTCTTACTTGGAAGATCTATTATGGATGGTGTTCTAGTCTCTAACGAGGTCATTGACTGGACTTATAGGCTTAAAAAATCATGTTTTTTATTTAAGTTGATTTTGAAAAGGCCTATGACTCGGTCAATTGAAAATTTTAGATTATATGTTGTGCATGATGGGTTTTGGTCAATGGTGGAGAATGTGGATATCAAATTTTATATGCAATAGCCACATATCATTTCTAGTAAATGGGAGTCCAACAACGAAATTCAAACTGGGAAAGGGAATTAAATAAGGGGGACCTGTTATCCCATTTTTTGTTCCTAGTGGTGGCTGAAGGATTATCAGGGCTAATTAGATTCGTAATTCTCAATGGGGTCTACAAAGAGATCAAGGTGGGTAAAGAGGCTAAATTCTCAATGTTGCAGTATGCAAATATTTTGAAGGGGACAGAAGACTTTCAAAGAGTATTGACGTTGAAGGCAAATTTAAAGGGTTTTGAGATGGTGTCTGGGCTGAAGGTGAATTTTCACAAAAGTTTCTTTTTTTGTTTAAATGTAGATCCTATGTTTTCTCATGCAATGGGGTGCCTTCTGAATTGCTCGGTTAGCAACATGAGGGCCAATTGTAGACCAATTCAAGAAAAGGCTGTCTGAATGGAAGCAAAAGAATCTTTCATTTGGTGGGCGTCTGATAATGGTAAATTCAGTCTTAACAAGTTTAACATTGTGTTATTTCTCTTTTTTATAAGGCTCCGATGAAGGTGGTGAATATTCTTAAAGGGCTACAAAGGAAATTTTTGTGGGGGATGGGGGAATGTAGATGAGTGCAAGATTACTTGGGTGAGTTGGGATAAAGTTTGTTTGCCAAAGAAGGAAGGGAGATTGGGCGTGAAGTTCTTGAAGAGGTTTAATCTAAGTTTGTTAGCGAAATGGAGATGATGATTTCTAAAGGATCATAAAGTGATTTGGGCTTTGTTATTGCGAAGTAAGTATGGGGAATATCAACATGAGTCATATCAACCTTCTGCATTGTCAAAGTCATCAATTTGGTTGAGGGATGTTTCGTCTATTGATAGATACATGGTAGAGGATTTGGGTTAGTTTGCAGCCAATGTGAGAAGATCGGTTGGTGATAGGGGAGATGCACTTTTTTTTAAACACAAATGGCTTGGGGGTGGCTTCTTTCAGTGACTTATACCCCAGATTGTTTGAGTTGACATTGGCAAAGAATGCTACAGTAAAATAGATGACAATTATTGATCCAAACTCTCTTACGTAGAAGTAGAAATGGCGGAGAAGGCTTTTTGTTTCGAAGAGTGAGGTGCTTACATCTCTAGAGGGTTTACTGCAGAATACAGTCTTACTTCAGCACAAATAGGATATTTGGTTATGACCTGCAAACTCTAATGGTGAGTTCTCAATTGATTTTTGATAACTTAATACGTGATGATATTGTGTATTTGAATATTTAGAAACTTCATTATTTTTAAAAATCGAACAATGAAATTTTTAGATATTATGTTTTTTATTTAGATGTTGTCATGAAAATGTTTTGTCGATGGATTTAGTAAGAGTAATTTTGGTGGTAGGTAGAATATATACTTCTTGAGGTTTAAAGAGCTAGAATAATGATATTTTTTGTAGTCGTATAGATGTGATAGAATTTTTTATTTTATTTTATTGTGTTTGCCTAAAAAAAGAAGAAAAAAAGAAGCAGGTAAATTCCTATATGTATATTTTATTTATTATAATAAAATATGTGAGCTTTGATTTTCACTTAAACGTAGAGGTTAAGGAGAAAACTCAAGCGCGAAAGAGCTAGATATTATAAAAATCAATCAGTTCATACATATTATTTTAAAACATTTTTGTATGTATTCTATAAAATGTGATGTAGATAGATATTGTTTACTGAACAGGCTCTTGAGTTTTGAGTTTATGAAATGCATGTATGAATCACATCTGTAGAGATATTCTTCCAGCTTGATTGGAGGAGAAAAAAACGTGTGACAGGTGTTGGGCATCGAATGAAATATCTTAAAAAATAATGTTTATTTTTTATTTTTTTACGTAATTTGCAAGTGCATGGACGGCAGAAACGGACATTAGATTGCAAATTCTAAAATCATCCAGGGTGTTGTTATTGTTAACAAGTCAATGCAGGGGTTGTTTCGATCGTATTTTTTAAAAGCAGTTTTAGAACAAAAAATAAGAAAAAAAAATTTAAATTAGAAATTAGTTGATGCATAAATTAATTTATAGAAAATCTTTTAAATAATTTCTCTAATGACTTGTTTGATTGAATGAAATAAAAATAAAACAGTAAAAATATTTGAATTAAAATAATATATATATATATATATATATATATATATTATACTTTTCATACAACAGTCATGAATAACAGATCAGAAGGTGGTAAAAGATTATTTTTAATTCATATATAAGTGAATTTTAGTTTATATTATGAATTGAGTGGTAAAATAAGAAGAATAATTAATATTTTATTTATATTTGTTAAGTATATAATTTATTGATTAGATGTTCTCTCTCAAAAAAGATGGAGTGTGAAAGTTTTCTAGTTTCGAAATATTCAACGGATGAAGAAGAATATCTCTTTTTGAAGAGTAATCGTAAAGACAAACAGAAAGTGATTAGGGAGAAAGATGTAAAGTCAAACGGAAAGCTTATGCATCCAAAATCGATTACATTGTCATATAAAGCCAAACTACTAAATTAAAAGGAACAATAATTGTTTTCTAATAATTTGATTATCGTTGTTTTGTGATGTTAAAAACTGAGATTCTCCACTTCTGTATTTTAAAGTGGTAAAATATATATGAATACACGTTTAAAGAACAATGAAATTTGTCAATCATATTGTTATTAATTATGTGTCACTTTAAAATATAAATAAAATATTAATTATTCTTCTTATTAAACTCATTAAAGTGATTTTATTAATAAATATATAGTTGTATGAAGATATGTATAATACAGTGGATGAAGATATTTTATTTTATATACAAGAATGAAACACAAGTTTAAAATATTAATTTAGCTTACACATATTATTCAATTGGTTCTCTAACTAGATTTCATTTGCTTAACTGGTTTAGAAGTATGTTTGGATTCTTATAAATTCTTCAATGTTATTTTTTATTTTTATCAATAAAAAATATTTTTAATAAACGTAAATTAATTTATTTTACTTTATTTGAAGGAGTATTAATTTACTCACATCTTCTCCTCTTGTAAGTTGATAAATGATAAAATATTTGAAAATTTGAAGATTACGAGAGGGAAATATTTATAATTAACTTCTCAAATTCTTATAAACAATACAAATAAATATCACCTTAAAA
The DNA here is from genome assembly GCA_037954015.1 of Psophocarpus tetragonolobus. NCBI lineage: Eukaryota > Viridiplantae > Streptophyta > Magnoliopsida > Fabales > Fabaceae > Psophocarpus > Psophocarpus tetragonolobus. The sequence continues at coordinate 37,975,538 of CM075695.1, forward strand.
AATACAAATAAATACAATCTTTGATAAAAATAAAAAAAGAAGAATAAAAGATGGTTCATAAAAGTTGAAAAAAAAACATAAAAAGGAATGAAAATAATATAATTAATAAAAATTATTACATCTTTCAATAAATATTTCATTAAAAGGTTTATTTTAATATAAATATAACAAAAAAATTATTTCTTTAGGTTATATAAACACCTTTTGGTCTTTTCACTTTTTGTTATTTTTTTATAGTAAATATTAATTGTTGATATGTTAGTTTTATTAATAAAGAAATTTGAACTTACGATCTCTCTATCTTTTCTTCTCTCCAGATGTAGATTTCATTTTTTTATTAATTATGAATTAATTTAAAATGTTTTTAAATTATTTTTTAGAAATTTATTCTTTTTTTATAATTCATATTTTTCTTTTTTTCTTTATTATTTTTCTTTTTATGGTATTTTATTTTGATTTATGCTCTTTCTTTTATTCGTTTTATATTTAATATGTTAAAAATGTTAAATATATTGAGGAGAGATCAATTTACTTCAAGAGTAAATATAAGAAACTTGCTTCTTCATCTAACCATTTATTTTTGAAAATTTATAATTAAGATTAATTACTCATTAAAATCATTAGATTTCAATAAAAATAAACTATAGATAAAGAGTAAATATGATATAATTACTCTTAAATAAATCCTTTCTCTTTCTATATATATACATATACACATATAAATATATATGTTAAAAATATATTTAAAAAATATAAATATAATTTATTAAACATATTTTATAAAAAATAATCTTAAATTATTTATTTAATAATATGATAAGTTAAATTTATTTAAATATTTATTAAAAATAAAAATATGATTAATCTTATTTAATATACTATTATGATTGATAGAATTTTTTATATGAGAATTTAAGATAGTTGTATTTAGAAAAAATCTTAAATTAATTTTTTTTTTCTTACTAAAAGACTATCAAACAACAAATATGCACGTGTATATATATTATTAGTATTAAAAAGAAAAAAAAAATTTAATATCTTAAAATATAAACAAAGCGAACAAATGTATGAAATGAGACGATGGGTGTGAAACAGTGTAGTGTGATGATGTGGTGGAAAGGGGAATGTGTTAATATGTGATAGGTAAAGGAAGGACCCAGGAGGGACATCTGGGAACTGGGATACCCGCAAGAAGTGGCCACGCGTCCTTTTGGGAAGCTCAACAACAATGACACATATCACATATTCACTGCTTTTCTCCCTTCCTTTCCCTCCACGCTCTTCAATCGTACTAACTCTTTCTTCATTTTTTTTCTTACCTTTTTTAACTTTTCCAATCAAATTAAGATTTAATTTCTAAGTAACATTTCTCGTTCTGTGACTGAAAAATGTGAATGTAAGAGCAATCTTTTATTAAGGTCTATTTTTTAAGAGTTTAATGAGTATATATTGTTAAATTTATAATCTAAGATTCAATCTTAATTTTTTATTTATGTGATTTTTAAAATATTAATTATTAAAATTAACAAATTTACATATCGACATATTTTTTATGTTATCTAGCTTCTTTTGTTGTTAACACTTTGAGGTTCTTACTAAGATTACAAATTTGATTTATTTTATTTTATTTTTTATTATGAGTATATTTTTTAATCCTATTATTTGTCCCTTTTGCCAATAGTTATTGACTAATCCAATTTTATTTTATCTAGCATCTTTTTGTTGTTAACACTTTGAGAGTGTCACTAAGATTACAAGTTTGATTGATTTTATTTTATTTTTAAAAAAATTCAAAAATTATTTTTAAAAATTATTTTTTGAAAGAAAAAAAAACTTGTTTGTTAAGTGTTATTTAAAAACTGTTTTGAATTTTTTCACTAATAAAAATTAACAATTAAAAAAATATTTTAAAAATGTAAAAATTAAAAAAAAACTTATTTATATTTCTTGAAATTTCATTAAAGAAAAACAAAAAACGAAATATTATTATTGTATTTTGAATATAGAAAACTGAAAAGTAAAACTACTTATAATTGTTCATGTTTTTTAGTTTTTAAAAACTAAAATCAAAACAAATTTTGAAAACTATTTTAAAAAAATAATAATTAAATTAATTTTTTAATTTTTAAATAATAAAATACTTAAAATAATTTTATAAAACTATTTTCAAACAACCCCTATATCTCTCTTGGTCTATAAGCAACTCACCTACCAATTCTTTTCATTCAGCTTTTTCATGTTGTTAACACTTGAAGCTGGTAAGGTTATGCCTCCTTTGGTCCTTAAGTAATTGACCACTTATTTTCTCCATTCAGTCTCTTAATGTTGCTAACACTCGAGGTTTATAGGTTATTTCCCCCTCGATTTATAGACAATTTATCACCCCTATCGTTTAACACACTTTCTTACTGAGGGTTATCAACACTTGTTACCTCAAAACCCATGAGAACACAAGAAACTACCCTATTAAACCCCAATATCTTAGTCTCATCTACTATGTCAAGAAGAAAACAATTCCTAATGAGCTCTGAATATCTTAGACTCGTGATAACCTGCAACAAGAAAATAAGGATCCTTGGGAGAGTCAAAGGCACCACCCAAGCTATGAAGGGGACATACAAGTGCAAGAGACGACAAAACTTATGGAATACTCCTAGCCAAGTTTTCTATAGCTTTAAGTAAGACTTGGAATGCAAAACATTATTAAATACATAACATCTATTTTTTTAGATTGCTTTTAACTTTCTATAAATTGTTCATGTAATATATTTTTTTTCTAAAAGAAAAGTCAGTCTAGAACAAATTTTAAAGATTTTATAATTTACTCTGTTTATATAAAAAGGAAAAAATAATTATAAAAATAGAATAAATAAAATCAATTAAAAATAAAAATAAGTGTACTATATGGTTAATTAGTAGTATTAAATATGTTGAGAGCTATATTATTTTTCAAATGATTTTTAAAATTATTAAGATTTATTATTTCAACCTTTCCACTTAATTATATTCTATTTAATTAATCAATCAATATGTGTTAATCACTTCTCCGAGAAAATAAATTTATCTTATTAATTTATAAAAAAATAAGTGAAAATTTAATCAAGTTAAAATTGAGTTAGATGGATTTACAAGTTGGACATAACTCTCTTACACAAAAAAAAAAAAAAATCTGCGTAATATATTTTGTCAAAAATATACTTCTATTTAGTATGTATTAAGTTTTACAATAATATTAAACTATAATATTTATTTATATAACTTTAAAAAATTTAATTAATAAAATTAGCAAATTTTGATGTTGATAAATTATTTATTTAATAAATAAAAAAAGACCGTAGAAGGAAATAAAAAGGAAAACAATATTTGTGGGTTTTTGTTGTGGGTTGGGAGATGAGAAAGAAGAATGTGGCATTTTAGGATGTGGGCACGTGGTAGGCTGGTGCGGGGATTGTGAGAAGAGAATAGGAGAGCGCAAAAAGAAAAAGTATTGAGCGGCTGCGGGTGAGAGAGAGTGTTGAGCACATGCGTGTGAGAAAAGGAAAAAGTTTGGGAGTAGCGTGGAGAGTTTTGATTGGTGGAGGTGTAGAATGAGAAAAGACGGTTCCAGGTGTTGGCATGAGAAAAGGGAGAGATGCGATGTAGGGCTGGGATTGCATTTGGGTATTAAATGGTTCGACGTCATTCCAACTGTATGTGTCGGGTGTGTGGCCCCCACGCTTCCTCTACAAAACCTTAACCTTCACCTTCTCTTCCAACGCCATTTCACTTCTTTCAAATTTTCTTCCTTTTCGCTTCTCAATTCCGTTGCGTAAGTATTTAGTAATTCCAATGGCTGGAATTTGCTGTGGCCTTGTTGGAGAAGCCGGAGAGACTCTCACTTCGATCGAGCCTCCCTCATGCCCCTCCGCTCGCCGGAGTATGGACCTATTACCCTTCAAATACATAGCAGCTGAAATGGCAAGCCCGGTGCCGGAGACCAGCCGGAAGCGCCAGAAGCTGGATCACAGCGCTTCTCCGCCCAGGGACTGTGAAAACGCTGTTCAGAGTTCCGAATCAGAGGGAGTTGAGCCTGTCTCGCTTCCCAACATTCCTATATTGGACTCACGGACGACGGTTGTCATTGATGAGAGTCCGAGGTATGGGGTAACCTCGGTTTGTGGCAGGAGAAGGGACATGGAAGACGCCGTTTCGGTTCGTCCATCGTTTTGCCTACAAAATTCTTCTCAAGACGGCTTTCATTTCTTCGCTGTTTTTGACGGTCACGGATGCTCACATGTAAATAAATTATAAATTATCCGATTTTTTCTTTTTACTCTCGGATCTGCTTTCTTAATTGTTTACCCTTTTTCTCTATAGGTGGCGACTATGTGCAGAGAGAGGTTACACGAGATAGTGAAGGAGGAAGTTCACAAAGCCAAAGAGAATTTGGAATGGGAATCAACCATGAAAAAGTGTTTCGCTCGCATGGACGAAGAAGTTCTAAGGTGGAATCGAAACAACGAGATTCCTACCTGCAGGTGCGAGCTTGAGACTCCACACTGCGACGCCGTTGGCTCCACCGCGGTCGTCGCCGTCGTAACACCGAAAAAAATCATTGTCGCGAACTGCGGCGACTCACGCGCCGTGCTTTCCCGAAACAACGTAGCCGTTCCTCTCTCGGACGATCACAAGGTAATAATAATTGAATAGGTGTTGTGTTTATTGGTTGGGGGTCGCGTTCTGCACACGCGCGAATCATTGGGGTTCATTTTGCTGGCTCCACTAATGGATAGTGGAGATAATAAAGTTGGGTGATTTGTGGGCATGTACACTAACCTTTTTGCTTCGGTGTCCGTTTTGCGCAGCCGGACCGACCCGACGAGTTGCTTCGGATCGAAGTCGCTGGAGGGCGAGTGATATATTGGGATGGGCCCAGAGTGCTTGGGGTGTTGGCCATGTCCAGAGCAATTGGTATAACAAACTTTTCTTTCCTTCTTTCTTTTGCTTTTTTAATCTACAGATTATAACGTAACCGAGGGTTCTGAGTTATTAATGTTTGTTTTGCAGGGGACAACTATCTCAAACCGTATGTAATTTCGGAACCGGATGTAACGATAACGGAGAGGAGTGCCGAGGATGAGTGTTTGATACTAGGGAGCGATGGCCTTTGGGACGCCGTGCAAAACGAAACCGCGTGCAAGGTTGTGCGGATGTGCCTCCACGCGCAGAATCCCTCCTCTCCGGTGAGGGACATGGCCGTGGACTGCTCCGACAAGGCATGCTCCGATGCCTCCATTCTGCTGACTAAGCTGGCCTTGGTTAGGCACAGTTCCGACAACGTGAGTGTGGTGGTCGTTGATCTGAGGAAAGATCAACCTCAACAACAAAAGGATTGATTAATTGAATGACTCGAAAGAAAATGTAGACACCTTAATTTTTTAACAAAAAGGGGAAAAATCAAGGATGTTTCTTTATTGTAATTAATCAAACAAAGGGAGGGTGTGTAACACTTGAAAAAATTGTAAACAAATCAAGGGAAATTTTTAGAGTTTACACACTCTGCTTTGCTTGTAACTAGATATATAAATGAAATTGAAATAGGCTTGGATCTATAAATATAATTGTGTCCACCAATTTTGTTGGTTGCTTCAATTAATCAGGGGATAAACTATACCTTTGTACCGTGGGGATTTCAAGGGATGAAGAAAAAATATACAACAAAATATTTGGTTCTTTACCTGAATGTAAAAAAAAAAACTAACATCCTTACAAATGTTAAAGGATTAGAGTTGTGAAATAAGTCTTTGAGTGCATGGAATAATCTCAATTCACCTATAAAATATTTTTTTAACGACCTAAAAATAGAGTTTTTTAGCTTTCAATGATTCAATCCACATATTCTCCAAATCTAGGGTACTAGAGTAAGGGTTAGAGGAAATTTGGTCCTCGACATAATTGTTATTTTCATATAAAAATGTCTTATTAAATTTAAATTTAACTAAAGAGAAGATTGATCATAAATATTTTATGATTTTACATATTAAAAATATTAGTTTTAAGTAAATTTAAATATAATTTATTATGTAAAACTAATTTCAAATTATAATTTTCAGCACATGTTTTATGACACTTTGGATATGAATAAATTATGATGCACTTTTTTTTCTTGAGAATCTCTTACTCCACCATAGGCTCTAGCCAATTATGGATCAAGAAGTTACCTCGCATAACATGCCTCATATTAAAAAACATAAAATAATTTATATAATTTTATACTTAAAAATTATAACAAATAATCAAAATTATAAAAATAATTTAAAACATAATAAACTAAATTATATTAATTTCTTAATATTATTGTTCAAATTAAAATATATATGTATTCAAGTACTCATTATTATTATATATATATATCTATATATATATATTTATTCTAGATATACTAAAAAAATAAAATAGTTTAGTAAAAAGTGCTTGTTATGGTTTCAAGTTTCATTTGTGTCACTATTTTAAAGCACTTTTCAAGCGTACAACAACTTGATGCGTACAAGTGTTGAAAAGATTAGCAAGTATTGGAAAATCATTCAGTACGGTGCTAATGTTTTTAGAAGTGTACAACTAGTGTCTTTAGAAAAATCCTAGTTCAATCAAGTTACTGATGATTTATACCAATTTCATAGCATAATCAATCCATTATTAAGTTTGGACTGTACAAGTGACCAGTTTTTTGTCTAATCAATTAGACCGATCGGTCTGAGTGGAGTTTAATAATATTGCTTTTTTTTTTTACGTAAGTAACTTTTTTTTTTTTCACTTTTTTTATTGTATCTAGTGTTCGAGTTTGAGGGTTAGAAAACCAATCTACATCTTTGTGTTTCAAAATAAGCATTTATTAAACTTGGTTTGTAAACTTTCAAAAAGAATGAAATTCATGGGCGTACTATTTGACTATAGCATTAGTTAATAGGAGTAATAAGCATTCATTAAACTTGGTTTGTAAAACTTTCAAGACGAATGAAATTCATGAACGTACCAATTGACGACAGCATCAATTAATAACAATAAATGGAGTCTTTACTATAAACTTGGTTCTAAAACTTTCAAAATGGATGAAATCTGTGAGCTTACTATTTGTAATTTCCCAACAGCATCAATTTATATTTTTTCAGACTTTGGGGAGACTTATTTGACTTTATCATTTCTATTTATATATATTCAAATAAGTCAAAATTAAGCTTAAAAATGAATTATTTAATTATTTGTATTAAATGTGTTTTAAATTATAATATTTTGTAAATATATTTTTAAGATGATTGAGTATTTATTTATCTTCTTCAATCTTTACAGAAGAGAAAAAAAATAATTGAGGGTGTTTTAGTAAAAATAAATAATGCACGAGAGAAATAAAAAAAATTATATAAATGACAATTTTTTTTTAAAAAGAGTCTTATAAAATAGAATTAAGGTGTATTACGAGTTTTGTATTTAGAAAAAAATATTTGATGCAAAATAAATATTATATTTTACTTTTTAATATAATATTAATTTTAAGATTAATTTTGTATAAAAATAATACTCTTTTTATCTATTTGCTAAACTTTTTACTTATATATGTAAAACAAATAACTCATTTTGAAACAGGGAAGTAATAATTTATATTTTTTCTGGATAAAAGTCATTGTATTATTGAAGATGAAGCTACCATGGATGTATAAATGTTACAACGCAATATTTAATACCTTATTATTAAATACAAATAAACATTTTTGGTACATGAACATGAATCAAGCAAACAAACAAAAAGCGAAGAAAATAACATTGAAATGTCAATTGAAGAATAAATTCATGGAACCTTATTATTTAATTTTTCACTGCAACTGATTGAAAAGTTTAGTTTTTTAGTTTGCTTGTGCACGTTATAGGAAAATGTTAAACTGCTACTAAATACTAATAATACATAAATCCTAAAACAAAATACACAATCTAATTTTGTTAAAAGAATTTAAAGAAAATACAAATAAACATGTATATATATATATATATATATATATATATATATATATATTTGTGGTTTGGTTGCTGTTTTGTAGGGTCCATGCAAGACACGTAGCCTTCATCTCCTTTTTTTTAGTGTCACCATCACTTAGCTGGAGTAGATTTGTCGAGTTCGATGTGCTTTTGGTCATGGACTTAGTTCCATCTAGGAATTCGTTTTATGTTTTAATTTATTTTTCCGTAATTATTATTATTTATTGTAGAAAATTGATTTTGACCTTAAATAAGTACATAACAACTAATGTTTTTGTTAAGCTCTATTAGCTTACCTAGTTTGGAAATTAAAATTTGTTTCTTAAACTTTCTGATACAACAAAGGACAAGGGTGTATGACATCCTATGAGACTCAACCACTACCTTTTAAACATGTGTTATTGTTATGTATATTATTTATTATTTATGAGGCAAAAGAAGGATTGAGGCACCATGAGAGAGGTGAACAAAATCAAACATGATTTGATTAGTAGATTGCCACCCAAAATGTTCTCAATTCTCATCATAGGTATTTTTTAAAGCCATGATTTCAGTTAATCTCCACTTTCATGGTTCAACCGTTCAGCCAATCAAGACTTTGGACATGCAGTTTTTTTCTTTCATTTTTAAGTATTCAAATTTTGAAACTCACATTAAAATAATAATTTTAATATTAAACACTCTATTTAAGAATTTTTTATTACATTCTAAAAATAAAATGATGTTTGGTGTGAAGGAGCCGTGAGGAGGATAAGGTCGAAATAAGAAACAGAAGCCAAGCCATGAGGACATGAATAAACCACAGTACCATTCCTGGTGTGGCACTTTGGCATATATAGAATCGGATAAGATATTGAGTACAATAATATTATCATATCCAAACCTTGGCACAGAATCAAATACGAAGAGTGTCCCAATAAAGTGGCCAAAATGGAGAAAAAGGGTTGACAGTATTTAATTTTATGAAGGAAATTCACAAGAGTTAGGTATCGTTTGAGAGAGGAAAAAGAAGCAGCATCTGTATGTTCAAATTCAAGGAGAAATGCACACGCCTCTCTAACCATTGGGATTTACGACTCAGTTTAGATTCACTTTTTTCAGAGCCGTGTTTCATTACCGGTTAAGTTCAACGCCAATTTATCCCGCACCTTCCTTCCACTTATGCAAAATTTTTAGATGCATGACTTATTCTTTTAAAATCCTGTTGCTTTAAAATTTTATTAAGTTAAAACAAAGTGTTTATAAAAAATTTAAAGTGTGCAAATTATTTTTTTATTATGTAAGAAATGACATCTCCAGTCGTTAAAGTAATATCTTAAAAAATATTAAGTAAGTTTTTATTGTTTCTATAATGTTATATCAATTCCATTTTAAAATATTCATGCATAGTTTTGCTTTTAATAAATAAATTTTTAAAAAAAAACTCATATTTTTATTTTTAATTAATTAATAGCAAAAATAAGGTTTTAATTATAAAAAACAGTATTTAGAAAAAATATTCGTCTTGCTAAGGTCGTCGATAAATAATGTTTTAAAGATATAATATGCTCAAGTCTCCTGTAAGAAAGTCTCTCGCATATGCATATGTGATATGTCTCAAAGAATTTATTTATAAAAAGATTGTTCAACCTGAGTACGTGTCTATATTCCAGAAATACATTGCCACATGTCAAAAGTCTCCACGGCACCGATGATGAGATTGACCGTGATTGTTCCACTTTTGATGATTGCCTAAATATACTACTATCCATAAGGAATAATGTCTAAGCAATAGGATTGCAATCTTCTATTCCTCTTATTTTCTGTATTTATAATTCAAAAAAATTATATATGACTTACATAAAAAATTAAAAATTAAAAAATTTATTAAATGGTATAATATTTTTTTAATTAGTAAAAAGAATAAAACATGAAATAAAAAATCAGAATTTCCATCGTAAGCAATAATGTGCGGAAGTAGAAGGAATAACAGACAACAGCTGAAAAACCCGTTCATCCAAATTTAATAAAAATACTACACCAAACAAAAAATTAGTAAACAATCAACTTTGTTTTTACTTTTTACTTGGTTGCATCCGATTCTGTGTCAAACACAAAGTAGGCAACCACGTATCCTACTTCCTACCCCCTTGTTGTTGCTTAATCATTGGCTTTTAGCTTTTAAAATTAAAATATTTTGTAAATTATACTAATCACTTCTAAATTTTGTGAAATTAAATAAATTTTAAAATCACCTTATCCACACGTGGGTCTCGACCAGTGGGGAAAAAATTAATAAGATTTGAAAATCAGAGTAACTACTATCAATATTTATTATTTAAAAAAATATTGAAAAATATTTTAAAAATAAAAGTGATCAATGAAACTAAATATTAAATTCAGAAGTTTATTATGTATAGAAAGATATTAACATCCTACAATATTTGTATTGATAACAGATACTTCTAATTAAATAAATAAAATTAGATAACCTAAAAAATATTTATTTCATCCTTGGAATATAAAGACTATTTTTTTATTTTTGGTTTTAATATTTTAGTGAGAAAAATATTATTGAAAAATTTATTTTTCATAAAAATATTATTAATATTTTATTTTTTATTGACTTATTTATTTTTATTTTTTCGGACCAAACAAGAGTGAATTTATGCTTCTACAAATCTCCATGTATAATGGAGAATCAAAGTTTACCTAGTTCTTTATAAGAATATTTATGTGTTGAGGTTTTCAATTTTGGTTTTTAACATTTTTATATATTCTTTTGTTTATTTTGAAATATTATTACTTAAAAGTCCATCCAAAGTTATCACAATCATTATTTAAGGTAACTGTCAAATCAAAAGTACATTCAAAATAATCATAATTAAAGTTTTGTATTTTATGATTTTATATTTTTTTAAAAAAAATTAAAAGAGTTTTGTGATAATCAAATCGAAAATGCATCCAAAGTGATTGACATAAACCTTTTTACAATAGTCGAATTAGAAGTGCATCCAAAGTGACTATTATTTATTAAACTTCAATAATTTAAATAACATAATAATAATTATAACAACCAAGATTCTATAAAAGAAACCAAATTAAAGGTGCATGTAAAGTGGTTATTTGAGTTTTCGTAATAATCAAATTAAAAATGCATTTAAAATGATCATTATTAAATTTTTTTTTAAACTAAATAATTAAATGAGATAATAATAATTATCAAAACTAAAATTTTATAAAAGAAACTAAATTAGAAATGTATCTAAAGTGGTTATTTTAGTTTCTGTAATAGTCAAATTAAAAGTATATCCAAAGTGACTATTATTTAATAATATAAGTTAAATGACATAATCATTATAATAACTAAAAAAAGTTTATGATTATTATTATTATTATATTATAAAGAAAATAAGCATAATTGCTTTAAAAAGGATAAACAGGATTTTCAAATCTGCACAAGAAGTTTTGAAATAAAAAAACAAGTTACTTCACATTTCACACCTAAATCAACACATTGAAAGGCTCAAGAGTGTTGCACTTTGATAAAATATTGGGCTGCATGGCAATGAGGCAAACCGAATAACTCAAATAAAATGCTAAATCAAAACAGGGAAACAACAGTACAAAACACGGAAAGTGGCATTCACAAGGAAGACGCAGTGTTGGGTTTGTTGGTTCCTATGGCTTTAATGGTTTCCAATCGTGGACACATGAAAAGTGGCTGCATCTATCTTAGAAGGAGAAGCCTCACTCACTAATTTGTTAAACACAAATTAAAGTTTATGCATGGCAATGGGTGAATCAAGACATAACAAAATTGTGGATGACTTTCAATTATACTGTGCGTCAACAAGCTAGCTTGTTTTGTTTTGATACTTACTCCATGTACTTATTGTCATTTGCATTATGCATATACGGATTGTTCTATTTTTATTTTTATTTTTTTGTCTTTATTAGAAAGAAGACAAGAGTGTTTATTAAAATTATTGCCATGAGATGGTTCAATCACAAATGATAAAATATCTAAGATATATGGGTCCAGCCTGTTTCTAGAAATCCAATATATAATATAATAAATTAAAATTATCAACATTAGTTAGTACACATGACAGTACTTGTATTTTTTAATCAAATGATCCAATAACAGTTTGTTTTAAGATACAAATTCGTATTTATCTTTTCAAAAAATTATAATTATTGTGTCAATATTTAATTGTTATTTGAAAAGTTTAAGAAAATTTTAAAATTTATTTAATTAAAAAATAAAAGAATAAATGTGAAAGGAAAAGGTGGTGCAAGATATATCCACCTTTCATAATGGGATAAAAAGTAAAAGAACAACAGAAACTTATATTTATGAAAATATGTTTTTGATTTTATAACAAATATGAAATATGATTCTCATATTCATGTTTTTGAAAATCCTTTATAATACCTTGAAAAAAAAAACTTAAATTTGATTCTTATAGTTATAATTTTCTAAAGAATATATATATTAACAAAAATAATTTAAAAGAAATTACTTTATATTTAAAGAATTCCAATTCTACTTAGCTAACTGCTGTGTAAGAATAGAAAACTTTTTTTTTTCTTTCTATGAGGGGTCCGATAACCCAAATCATTGTATTATGAGCAAATTACTATAATATTTCTTCAATTTTTATCAAATTATATATAACTTCATTTTTTTACACTAATTTTTTTAAGTTTAAAAATATTATTCTAACATCCCATATATATTTGAAAATATTACACCAACACTTCTCTCCAATTTTACATTAACACCTAATGTGAAAATAATGGTTTAAAAAATAAGAGGTACATGTGTAATTACATTAATTTTAAAAGTATTGTTATAATTTACTTTTATATAAAGTTATTGAAAAAAGGTAGTTTGAGAGGTATATGAGAGATACTTACACGGACTTATATTTTTAGGTAAAAGATTATGTTAAGATTAATGATTTTTCTTTTTTTATCTTAATCTTGATCATATCTTGGGATGAGATGATGATTATTGAATGAAACAATTTTACCTTTAAAAAATAAAAATAATAAAAGAACTTATTAGAGAAAAATAGAGGAGAGTTAAAGGGAATAATAAATTGCATTTTCTAATTCTCTGTATGCATTTTCTAGGTTTAAAACCATAAGTAAATTGCATTTGAAATAATAAATTAATATGACAAAATCATTGACCAATGACGACCTTATCATTAATAAGTTTTCAATTATTTTACATGAAGTTGTGATGCACAATTTATTGACGGTGAAACTGTTATATATTATATACTACTATATATGTCTGCTTCATACTATAAATAATATATATGTATGTATGTCTGCTTCAAAGTCTATAAATTAATTATGTACACCATAGCATAGCGATATTGCAATAAACCCCGTGTAGCATTTCAACTTATTATTCATGATTAAACTTCTACATAATATAAACAAGTATTGAAACTGATTTATTTTTTATAAGCAAGTGTTGAAACGGATTAAGTACAGATTAACTTACATAGTCAAAATCTACATCAAACATTTTTGTAAAACCAATTGCTAGGAGTCAAAGAGTATTGTAATTACGAAGAATGTCACTCCATCCACTGGCAAAACTGGAGAAAATGAGTGACAATATTTAATTCAATGCAGGAAACTGATAAAGGGCCTGGTACTGTTTGAGAAGGAGTGGCCATTTTTTTCTTTTTTTTGTTTTGAAAAAAAAGAAGAAGCAACAGCATAGGTATGTTCTAGTTCGAGTGAAAGTGCACACGCTTCTCCAAGACCCTAACACCGTTGATAAGATTAAGAGAACAAAGAGGCATTAGATATGATTTTATTCCACAAGCAAGTTACCCATATAAATATATTTCACGGCTTTTATTATGAGATTGACCAAACCATAAGAGTTCCACTTTTGGTGATTAGCTAAATATTTTTTCCATAAGGAATGATATTGTAAGCAATGCGGAAGTGGGAGAAGAATAATAGTTGAAAAACTATTTATCTACAATTAGATATTAGTAAACAACAGAGTATTTGATGAACTTTGATGTTACATGGGAGCATCCGATACGGGTAGTTGGTCAAAGACAAATTAAGTGGAGGCAGCTCAATTCAACCCTTCCTCTGTTGTTGATAAATCATTGCTAAGTGTTTTTTTAATTTTTTTTCTGGTGTAAATAGTATAACTTTCACAATTAGAATCTATTGCCATATTGCTGTCAACTCAGTTTATTTCTTTATCATATATTGAAACCTATTAGTTATTGTTAGAAATAATGACTAGGTGCTTATTTGAAAAAAAAGTTGCGTTGAATATAACATCTGTTGCCAGAAAAGTAACACTAAATTTTATAAAATCAAATCCTAAACTACTTGATTAAGGATTATAGGTTATTATTATTTATATCAACCAATATAAGTTGCTTGACCTCAGGTTAACACCAAAATAAATAATGAAAGTAGATTGGCAAGTTGGTGGGTTAAAATTTAAACTAAGGTTAGTAGGCCTAAGATCAAGGTCCAAAGAAAAAAGTCAAATTTTGTTGGGCTTTAAGAGAACTTTCATTTTGGTAATTGACAAATAAAAACTTTGTTTTGACAACTCCCAAATTGCTATTGACATCTCCTACTTGGGCACCCACCCCTTCTTCTCAAGAGTCATCCCAACAAACTCCCTCCCCCAAACCCCCATAACTGTTAAAAAAATGCTTCACACTAGAGATGAAAATGAGTAAGGTTTGTAGGATAGTATAGTACCTGTTTTTATACTCGCTTTTAAAAAGTATACTTGTAACGGACCCCAACCCATACATCCCCTTTATACTTACCCATTGCACAAAATTCCCCCAGTCCCAGATTTGCATGAAATGCCTACACCTTCACAGAATCCAGATAAAAAACACATAAAATTTTGTTATGTACATTCCAGATATGAAAATGATTTTCTTTTTTTCCATTCCAGACCAAGTTATCTTAAATATGTAGTTAGCGTGTTTCATATCATACTATGTGGTTCCGAACCAATTAATTCTTAAAAGGTTCCCGGATAATAAGCATAATTTTGAATAAATAATGACAGGTTAGTTTTCCAAATAAACAATGTTCAGGGTTTAAAAATACATAGTCATTTTGAATTTCAAGTCTTCTGAGGTGTGAAGAGTAATATGGGATGCCAAAAGAAATGCATCACAATTGTTTACAATCTTTATTCAGCTTTCAAATGACAATTTTTTTAATATTGAAATGACTAGTATACTCCTCTATTAAAACTAAGTTCCTGTCATTCAACCAAACAATAAAGTTACCAATTAATCTTGCGTGATAGTAAAATTAAAAATTGAATATATTTTTAGTAATTGTGAATAGAATAATAATATTTTTTACTGATTAAAAATTAATTGTCTTATTGATCCTCATTTACCGAAATGTGTCAAATGTAGTCTTTGTCCTTTAAAGAAATCATTTTTTATTTTTCGTTTATAAAAATAAGGACCACATATGGCATACTTCTTTCTGTAAATGAGGGAAAATAAAGAGATTATTTTTTGGAGATTACCTTACATTATTTGTAGGAATTAAAAAAGAAAAAAAAATTTCATTTATTTCCAATTTAATGTTTACACTTTTAGAGATTAAAAGAAAAAAATAAAGCAAACATTAAGCATTGCGAGAGTTAAGTAAGAGTTCACTGAATGTTAAATGAAGTAAGGAACAGGATTAAATTGTATAATGAATTTAAATAACATCTGAAACACAATGTAATAATATCAAGGCATCACATATGAGCAAAGGGAAACTAAAATAAATAATATTTTTGAAATAAAATTTAAATTTATTGGAGAATTAATTAAAGCTAACTCTCAATATCGATGTCATATGTTGCTTATAATGAAGACAGGATAGTATTGTAAACCAGAAATTCAGATTGTAAACGAATACCTACCTGATATCTCTGATTGCAGACGGTGCTGCAAATTAAATGGGGGTGGCATTAAACCAAAAAACTAGGCAGTGGCAGTAAAGAGGAGTGATACGTACAATCAAACAAACACAAGTATAAATAAACATAAATAGTTTCTCAAGTAATCCAAAATTGATGTTGTATACTGCTATAGGTATACTTCATTCTTTTCAGCAACTACCAGGTAAGCATTAAGGGGGAAAAAATATTTCAGTCTACTCTATTTTCTCAACTTTAACATGATGGGAACTGAATAATTCTGAACCATCTAAAGACTTGTCAACATTAGTCCTAAGCATACAACATTATGACCTCCACGTAAAAGGCAAATGTCTTAAACTTGTGCACCAATTTCACCATCCAAAATTGCATGCCTAGTTAAAACAATCTCTTTAACAAGATTTCTGTAAGTGAATGGTCTAACAACTGCTCGCAAAAATAGCTCTGGAGGAATTTTGCTCTTCTTAATCCTTTTTCTCCACTTACCAACCCCAATATACTTCCACTCTTCTTGACTGACTTTTGCTCGCTTGCCTCTCAAGGCAGTTTCATCTCCATCTACTGACTGTGCTGTCTCTTCCTCTACTTTATTCGTCATTAATTGCTTCTTATTCAACTTCTTATTGAAATCAAGAGTCTTCTTTGCCAGATTTTCCATTGCATCTCCACTGCTTAATGCTTTTTGAAACTCCTCGTTCCAGTTAAAGTCCTCCTCATCCTCTTCCAGAACTTGAAATTTACCATCTTGGCTTTCTTCCATGTCCATCACTAAATCTTGATCTTCTCCCTCATCGACATCTTCTTCATCATCAATCAGCTCCTCTTGGTCCTCCTCCTCATCAGTAATATTTCCATCATCATCGCTACCTTCATCCTCAATCCAATCTAGAATTTCAGTTTCATCAGGATCATCAGCAACAGCCTCATCTTCTTCATCCGGAGCATCACAACCCAGCTCCATCTCTTCCAACTTAGCTTTCCACTCTTTAGTATATGGATGTAACAATTCCACTGGATGGTTTTTCAACAGAAACTCCAAACACTTGGACTTTTTTTCATCAGTCAATTTCTGATATGCATTCACCACATCATCAACAAATGCCTTTTGATTCACCTTCACAATCTTACACAACCCACCAAAATAAGTAGAAAGCTCAACACTACCATCATCATTCTCTAACTCAAAAAGAAAATCCTGTTCTGTTTTAGGATCAAGAAATGGAATAATTGGGTTGAAAAAGTTATCCTGAGGCTCAAACCTACACTGGAAAACAGGCTTCTTCACATAAACAATATCAGGTCTCATCCAAGCAGCACATTGGCCTATGGATGACCGAGCCTTGTTGCCAAGCCTACCCATCAAATTCCACTTATCTAAGCTCTGCTTACCTGCTTCAAGTACTACTTCACTAACTAAAGTCCATTGCTGCCAAGGAAGATCTGAAAGTCTCCACCTAGGGTGCCTAATGAAAACCCAAAAATACCTTAACTTAGTTTGATCAAGCTGCTGCACTTTTTCCCCAAAATCTTGAGCCATTTCAGCCTGCTCAATCTGCTCCCACTCCTCATGGTCCTTAACTTCACTGATCAAAGTGACGCACTCATCGGTGAATCGACCACGAACAGGGTCGCCAACAACAACTCCACGCCAAGAGTAGGGCCCATATTGACCATACTTGTACCAATCAAAGGGATGACGAAGATTAGGGTCATCCTTCTCCATGAAGCGAACCATTCGATCATAGCCAAGGCCAATTTGTTGGAGCTCATCCTCAGTGAAGTTATCAGGATAGTTCCCACCTCCCTTTGGATTTTTCAGGCGGTAGAACAGAGACTCTGCATATTTCTTGCTTCTTACCTTCGCATTGCGCTTCAACCGTCTCCGGAACTCGGCATTGCCTTCAATTCGACCACCATCACCACCGGACTTCTTGCTTCGACCGGCATAGGTCCTCAGGTCCCTTGGCCACAGTTTCCGCCCCCAAATAGAGAGTTCAGTAATTGGTTTAGGGCTTTGAGAGAATGACAGAACTGCGTAGCGTTTCTCTGATTGGAATTTAAGGTTAGGGCTTTTGGGGAAAGGTGTAAGAGGACAAAATTGAAGATAAGGTGAAGATGGGTTGAGTCTTGTGGGGATGAATTCACTTGTGAAATGCCTCATATCCATCTCAAACTGCCACCATATAACTATAAGGTTGCTCTCAGCGGTTCCATATACGGACTATGGAGATGAAAAATTCTTCTTCTACACCTTTCCAACAAATTCAAAATATCAACAAAAAATGTGCTTACTTATATAAATCATTCATTCACTTTACTTTTATTTTCATTCTATTTTAACTACGTAAAAAAAAAAGGCACTTCCTACTTATGTAAAATTTCAAATTAATTGTATTTATTTTAAAAAATAACTAAAGTTTCTAAAAAGTTCTAGTTGAACGTTACTTTTTTTAAAAAAAAATTAAATTTAAATAAAATAATATAAAAATAAAAATATCAAATAAAAATAATATCAAAATTGATTATTCTTTTTATAATAACTAGCAAAAATACAGACACATTTCTACTTATGATCGAAGATAAATATATATTAATGATGTAAAAATGTGTATTTATTATTGTAAGAGAAGTCATAAAATGTTTAAAAGATAAAAGAATCATGACAGCAAAATGTCTTATTCCCATTATAATATATATATATATTATAAATCATAGATTATTGATAGTAGAATAATTATGCATGTTGGATATAAAAGTTTTAAAATAATTATATTATTAAGATTATAAAGCTGGTTGTGCAAAGTTAACCTTTAAAGTCAAAGGTTGTAGGTTTATATTCTCCTTTAACAAAGTAGTTTATTTCTTTATTTTCAAATAAGTATAAGGGTAGAATAAATATTAATAAAAGTGCAAATAAAAATAGAGTATTTTCTTTATATATAGTAAAAAGTATAAATTATGAATAATGACATTATTTCTATCATTTTTATTTTTATTGGGCAATAGAATAGACACATGAAACACATTTATGCAAATAAGGGTATATTTGGAATTATAAAAAACTAAAAATTTTCAATTAATTTGTGTATCTTTTAACATGTATTGTTTTTTTATTCTGCTGTAGGAGTTGAAAGCAGTGTTAGGGAGTTACAAAATAATTCACGTCTCATATTCAACCAATTAAATTAGATCTCTTACCCTTATAACTTTTATTAAATTTATAATTAGATGTTTTGTTTTTTAATTTCTCTCTAAACATTATTTAATTGAGTGATTCAATTTGATCTCTAAACATCATTGTATTGATTGAACACTTGTTTTTTTCTAATATTTTTGTGTGCTCTGTGTGTGAATAATACTTCTTATACTACCATACACTCTTTAATAAAATCTTTTAGTTTATATAAAAAAATTCTGGTTACAAAAAATTAACTATAAATACGTAATTAGAATTCTAACCAGAAAATTAATGATGTTTGTAGGTTTTCCTAACGTCAATTAGAAGGAAGAATTCAATCAATTAAAAATACAGGTTCATGTGCCTAATTAAAAAAAAATTCAGATTCTTAAGATAAAAAAGTTTAAGAACTTGTAGATTAATTAAACCTTTTTGAATCATTATTGTTTTTTTTTCGAGAAATGTTATGACTAAAATAAATAATAATTTTTTTATATCAAAACAAATAATATTTTTTTATTATCAAAACAAATTTATACTAAAAATTTTTAAATATTTTGTAATTTTAACTCTAATAATTTAGATAAAAATATTATTTTGTGTAAAAATTGTAGTTACATTAATTGTACTAATAATGTTTCATGTAATTATTAATATTTTTTATAAGTAAAAAAATTTATTAATCAAGAAGCATAATTTTAAGAGTTTTAGGAGTCTCACCCCAAAATACAGATAAATAGTAGTATATCTTATGTGTGTCTCTGCATCTGTTTTGCCTTTATTGATTCATATAATTATTAATATTCTTTATCATATCTAGTATTTTTTTAATAGAGAAATGTGAGTAATTAATGTGGTAACTCTATTGAGATATTTGGACTGGGATATTTTTTTTATATCATATTTTGTTTACCATACCTAGGAGTGGAAGATAGTGTTTGAATATTTATAACAACTCAATTAACTCAGCTAAACCACCGAATCAGGATATCTAGTATATTTTTAATCATAAAATATTATTTTTGTGTTTACTTATTATATAACTTAAATATTAAGATATTATTTATATTGTAAGGAAATAATTATCTTAGATGAATTTACTGTTCCTTTACATTTTGATCATTTGAAAAAGAAAAGAAAACTTAACAATTTATATTCTATTATAAATCTAAATATAGAATTAGAACGCAAATAAAATTCTAACCATCGATTCAAGAAAAAAAGATGAGTAAGTCTATATCAATAGAATAATTTATATATCACAAATGAAAGATTATGATTAACTGTCACGATAAATCTTTTTTATAGTGTGAATGTATAAGTATTAAATTTTTATATGAGAAAAACACTTATACCATAGTTAGGATATAGCGTTTTATATTGACATTCTATTACAATTTTTTATATATGATAAATTTGTTGATTTTACTAATTAATATTTCAAAAGTCATATAAACAAAGAGTTATGATTCAATATCAAGTATAAAACTTTTTTTATATATTAAACTTTTTTTCTGTTACAAAATGTAATTAATCCTTTTCATAAAGCTTTTTTGTTATCGTTTCTTAACTGTCTCCTCTTTTATTGGACCTACACAAATTGTGTGGGCGTATTTTCAATACCTAGATCCTTGTTTTGTTGATGTATTATTAAGATTTGATAATGTTCTACAAATATTTTTCATATTCATGATTTTTTTGACAATTAAAGACCTACCCCCCCCCCCCCTCTACACATGCTTTTACTTTTGAAAGTACTGGGATATCACAAAATCAAACATGTACGTACGTACTAGGCTATTCGATTTCGATGGATGTGCGACCGTGCGTAGTGTAATAAATGAAACAAATTAACATTGGTTACGGCAAACTAAATAACAAGTCATGGATTTATGAATATCCAAACTTGTTAAAATAGTATTACTATTTTATACAGGAGTGAAGAGGAGAAATCCCTAACCACGGGTGAGCAACAAACAGATTGCATAGCCATTTGGAAATTTGGATAATATGAAAATCCAGAGAAAACTCTTAAGTTAAAATATGACAAATGTTCGTCGTAAAAAACTTTGTAATATACAAACCAATTGAATTTTATAAACAAGTTAGATGAAGCACACTATACCTACCCAGCTGCACTGGCGATCTGATGTCAAGAATCAACAGACAAAAACAAGAAGTTGATATTTACATTTGCATTGCTCTTCTATTCTTTCTAAAATGAGTGAGACCCTATTTTGTTGATTCCCGCATTGAAGATATTAGAACAAAGAAAGTAGGCGTGTTTGCATTAACCACGTAGGCGCTTATCACAAACCAAGATTCTATAACTTGCATGAGGACCCTCAGCTGTATCTCGCATTGTCACTTGCCAGCCCATAGCCTTTCCAATCTCTATAAGCTCATCCATGATGGCAAGAGTATCACGAATGTATGCCCGTCCACCAGGTCTTAGTATCCGATCCATCTCAAGCATAATTGATGACACATTGCATCTAATAAGACAAAAAATACAACATTAGTAAAAAATTGTTATGTGCAATAAGCATTGAAGTCATAATATATGCTCTAAATGAACAATGAAGTATAAAAATACAAATATAACTTATTTCTAGATGGCCAAATATTTAGATGTAGATTACTATGGCATAAGTGTCTGAATTTAATGACATCAGTATCTGCTTAGTGTTAGTAGATCACTGTGTCAAGGAAGGATGAGTAACCGATTGGACATCCAAACCCCATTTTTACTTTGCTGTAGAGAAATATAATATGTAGAGTAGTGCAGTACGCCTCCTAATCCTATGGACAGCAAATGAATGAACAGAAAGAGGTAACAATCAGTCCAGTGTCCAGGGATTTCCTAGGTCCACCTTACATTTTTTCAATACATTACTCTTTTTTCATTTTTATCAACACAAATGCAAAAGTAACCCAGGAAAAGATAGAAGAGTTGACAAGTGGAGAAAAGGTACCTTTTCTTCTCAACAGAAAGCAGGTTTGCAGCATGCAGTAAATCATAGGTTCTTGGGTAGGTGTCAAATGGTTCACACCTGAATTACAAATCCTAAGTAGATCAGAATTCCAAAATATTACAACTTTCTAACAAGTTCACAAAAAAAATGAAGTTATTTGGTATGTGTTAAGACATTGGGAATGGGCTTAAGCCCAACAGATGGGCTGAGCACAGATTTCATTACAATTGCTGGTACGGCCATTGGTCAGTTGGTTGGAGGAGGCATGGCAAGTGAGAAGGCATTAGGTATCTTTTCTTTTACAACCTTGAGAGGTTGGACACAGGGACATCTCTTCTCTGAAGAGTATTAGCTCTGGTTTGCGAGGGTCATTTTTGGTAATAGTTTGTGTTTACAATCAAGAACATTGTTTTGTGTTTCTATTAAATCTGATTCCAATTAAAATGTGTTCAATAAAATATTAAATAAGTTTAATAAAATACCAGTCATGAATAACTCCAATCAGCCCTCGGTCATATATAACAGGCAAGGTGTTTGAACCACTAATGGGAACAACATTCATAACCCAGCTGTCAAGATTCTGACCAATCATTGCAGCTGCAAATCTGCAAAGCACTCACACATATATAAGTACTAATCAGACGTCCCAAATTCATATTATAACAAGAAAGGAAATAGGATAAGGACAATACCCTCCAAAACCAGCTTTCATGTCCATAACATTTCTCAACCTCATCTTCTTCCAACGTAAAACACGTATATAACTTCCTACAATCTCGCCCCAATATTTTGATTCTGCTTTAAAAAGCTCATTTCTTGATATGAAAGCATCAAATTTTATGCTTTGAAGCCTATCAGGTGGAGTATGCAAACGTGCGGGCCATTTGGCAACATTAGCTCCATATCCATTCTCAGGCAACTGAGAGATGCATGCTTTTAGATTAACATACCTGAATTAATAAAACAAATAATGAAATCACCAATATTTAGGCTTGTAATTTTTTTATAAAAGACCCTGACGCATTATAAGCCATCTTGAAGCTTGCCCAAACTGTTCAATTATTAAAAACAGTATAAATTATCATTAGGTTTCTTTCCACAACAGTTGGCATAAGGGTTAGACAACATATTCCACATTCTTAAATACCCATGATGTAGTTTCTGTTTCTTTCTCTTTTATTTCATTTTTTTGTTCTATCCAAGAAGATTATGTGCAGACGAACCTGCCCATAATTTTGCTGCATGCTTTGGTAATTTACCAAAAAGATTTATAAAGAAACTATACATTGAAAATTAAGGCTTCAGTGAATTGTTGATCATGGACTTCTAGCCAGTGCATAGACTTTTCTATATTTTGTTAACCATCAAAATGAACTCACTTCATTTCTTATAAACCAAATAAAATCATAGTTCCTAAGCAGGGAAGCTCTATCGTATTAGAAAATTAGATGATGATAGTGAGTTCACACATGGCCAATTTGTTACGTATGCTGCTAATCTTATAATTGGATAAGATTATAAGAGTGTCATATAATCATCTGCAGATAAGGAAGGCAAGAACACAATACCAAACATTGTCGGGGTCGTCACTTTGGTCACACAGTGGAGGTTGAGTTCCTGCCTCACGGTTTAGATAGCAGCTATTGTCAGAAGGTTTCTGCCATATTGCAACATACCCATCCTTTTTCAAAAAATTCCAGCATAGTCGAGTAGTAAGATTAAGCATCTCTGAAGACAACAAACAATTTGGTGGGTACATCGTGTCAGAAAATGTTAATAATACCAAGAAACAAAACTAAGCAATGCATAAATACAATAACTCCACAGCTGAAAAGCTTAGATAAATTCAATGTATATATGGAAATCATATTGAATGATACCTTCCCATTGTTCTTCTAAAACTTCCTCATGTTTATAAACTGGTTGGGCTGCCCAGACAAAGTACCCTCCTGCCCTTAGCATCCTATTAACTTCAAGCAGTAAAATACCATCTTTACCACCAGCAAAACAAGAGATGTTAGAAGAAATT
This sequence comes from Psophocarpus tetragonolobus, assembly GCA_037954015.1. Lineage (NCBI taxonomy): Eukaryota > Viridiplantae > Streptophyta > Magnoliopsida > Fabales > Fabaceae > Psophocarpus > Psophocarpus tetragonolobus. The sequence goes on from CM075695.1 coordinate 37,999,678, forward strand.
CAAAGTGAGCAATCAACATAGAGAATGGAGCAGCACATTGAAATAGCTCTCCATTTTATTTTCACCAACAGTAATTTTTTAATAAGATTTGAAGCATTCAAAAAAGAGTCCTGACCCACCCCCATCCCCCTTCAATTTCCTTTCTACTAACAAGCTAACCATTATATCAGGTTAAAATTGATATCAAATCTGCATACAGTACACAGTAACTAGTTATCAGTTTTCTCAATAAGAAAAATCTCATGGGGAAGAAATCAGGATCCAAAAAAAGGGAAGCTAACAGAGTAAAGGATCTTCATTGAGATTGTTATTTATTTTGAGGAAGAAAAATATGAAAATAACACAGCATATAAATATACACAGTCAATCATATCATGAAAAATGGGAAGTCAAAAAACAAGTGGGAAAATGAAAGAGAGTGGGAGGGTTTTAAAAATCATAATGTAAATAATGACATTTGTGAGACAATAGGAAGAAAACTGAAAAATAAATAAAACAAGCACTCCTATCAGTCAATAAGCTGTTTGAGATCATACCATCTCGAGTCCAATTAATTCTACAGCGGGAACAATGTATCAAGTCAAAAGCTTGACTTGGATATAATAATCGTCTAGATGCAAATGCAGCCACCATTGCTGGCACGCCACGTTCAAGAGCAAACTGGATCTGATTCTCATGAACATCCTTGGGAGCAACAGACATGGTTATGACATTTCTTGACAATAAATATGCACCAAAACTAGCTACACCACACCCAACATCAAGAGCAACTCTTATATTCTGCCCATACTTAATATCAGGAACCATCTACAAAACCATGACAATACGACATAAAAATATCAAAATCATAAAAGAAGATACACCTACACTGTCCTTAAAAGCAAAAACCAAGGCATATAATCTTTATTTAATAACCTCAGAAATATGATTCAAGTATTGATCTGCTCCATGTATAAATTGTGTACCACCCCCTGGAAACCTAAACTTATCCTTGCCTCTGGAAATCCAGTTCTGCCCCCCTTTATCTTCAACAAGACGAGTGTGAGGAATATTATTGTACCAAACCTACAAGAAAAAAAAAAACATTACATTACATTCAGAAACCAAAGTGCAAACACTTATGTCTTAGAAAATAAGCCTTTCTTTTTTCAAAAAATTACAGAAAAACAAGAGTTCAATTAATATAATGGCAATCAAAACTATTTTTATACAGACATCAAATATGAATTCACTTCACCAACACACCATACTGATGAATAAGATGACATGATAAAGGGGTCAAATACTCAAATGTTATTAAATGTAAATATAACTATATATTAAATTAAGAATTTAATTAAAAAAGTAAATAGTTTATGTAGCTATGGTGTAAAGAGATTTTACATTGACGTTAACTCACAACTATCAATGCAACATATATGGTAGTTTAGTGACTTTTATAATAAATACCTCTAAAATCCTACCAGCTATGATTTCTTATGGATGATAGTGTAAAAGCATTTTAACTGATAAAATGCATAGAAATTAAAATCTACTAATTAGGATCACTCTCAATGCATTTGTCTTATTCTGAGAAGATTTACTACTGAGGAATTGTTTGAATACAAAGGTAGAAGAACATGTGAGAGCTTCTGTGCTGGAAAAGGTCTATAACAGCCGTAATTAGAGTTGTTTTGACTTAAATAATGAATTGCAGTGGATAACAGTTTAAAAATGTTGAGGATGAGAAAATTAAACAGAGAAAGGAAACAGGAAAAGTAAACGGAACAGTAGTAGTTAATAGAAAGCGATGAAAAGAAATAGACGTTGGGAAGGGATGCGAAGTTGGTACCTCGTCGCGGCTTCTGGGCCAGGGAATCGGAGGGCGGTACCCCTTAGGCGGCGGAATCAAGCAATTGAAGCGTTTGCCCTCTTCGGGACAATGCCTCTGGAACTGCTCACCTCGCTCGGAGGACTTGAGATTCCGAAGGGCGTCGGCGTTATCCAAACACGGTATATGGTCGGTCATGCTGCGGGGACAAAAGCCAAACTTGGTGACCGCGATTCTGGGAGCAGAGAAGGAGTCGTCGTCGAGGAGGGTGTGGTTAGCCGAGTCGTCGGGCACGCCGTCGTCGAAGTGGCCGACCTCGAAGTCGTCGGACATGGTGCCGTTGTCGTTGAGGATGCCAAAACGCTTGATAGTGTCCTGAAGCTCCAGCGGAGGTGGAGGTGGAGGTGGAGGTGGAGGCGGAGGTGTTTTCGGGGTGTAGGATTCAATTAGGGCAGAGACGTTGACGAATTGGTTCAAGTTGGGGGATAGGGTGACCTCGGCGGAGGTGGCGGCGGTCGTGGCGGAGAAGAAGATGAGCTGGTGGGAGGCGGAGGAGGAGGAGGAGTAGTATTTGCCCAGGAAGAAGAAGGTGACCGCCACGAAGAAGAGGAACGCAATTTTGACGGTGGTTTTAGGAAAATCCGCATTGCAGGATTTCATGGTTGAATTGGCGAGGAAGTAATAGAAGAGAAGAGCGAAGAAGACCAAAGTGAGTGTGTGATAGTGAATGTGATAATAGCAGTTAAGAGTATATTTCTTTAACTCACCGACGCACCAGTAATATATCATTTGTTTTTATATTTTTACTTTAATCTTTTGTGCTACGATTATATATAAAATGTTTTAAAATTATTTTTCCCTTCAAAATAACAAACCAAAAGAAGCAAATATAATTTGTTATCTTTCTCCTATCTTATCCTTGTAATTGTTTATTCCTAGATCCTAATAATTTACAAACTCATTTTTTTCGTTTTCGTATTTTCCATTAAATTAAATATTATTTTAAATTTTGTAAAAAGTATTTCTTCTCAATCATGTAAAATATTTTTCCTTCGTTTTTATCCATTTACTTGGTATCCGTTTGATATGTTAAAATAATAATATTAGACAATTTTTTTTTATCGTGTACAGTCTTTAATGAACGATAAATAATATAAAATTATTAAAGTTCATTTTTAATATTAATTATTGTAATATAATATGTATTATATTATTATTATATGCGATATATTATGTAAATTCAAAATAAAAAAATATATATAAGAAAACTAATTAATACATAACATGATATAAAATTATTGTAGTTAATAGATAATGCAAATTCAAAATACTTTAGTTTTAATTAAATTTATAATATTTTTATATTGAAGTGCACATTCTATACTTAACTATTTAAGTAAATTTAATTAATTTATACATCAATTAAGAAAAAACTAAAATAATTTAATTTCATTAAACTAAATGAAAAATGCTCACTCTTCCCATATTTTTTATGTTTTATTTTTTCGTTGCAATTGTTAACTTTTAAAATTTCAAATATAATTAATGTTTTTTTTTAAAATTATATCATTATTTAATAAATATTGGTTTAAGTATATAGATCATTGCATTAAATAATAAAATTTTAGTCTAAATTCCACGAATTTTAGTTTATTAAATATTTCTTTATTTGTTTACGATAACCTTAAAATCAAAAGGAATAGAAATGAGTGAACATGTATTTCTTTCAACAAATATTCTCATGAACAAAAATTATTAAAAATAAAATTTAAATTAATCAAAGAATTTTTTTTTTATCTAAAGACACCTTCACGAGGAAGAGAGAAAAAATACAAAGAGGATTCATGGACGGTGGTGCAACCGAGGAAGAAGAGAGCAAGTGAATCAAGAAACAATGACGTATTCAAGAAGCAAAGTGATTAACTAATATAATTTTTCACGAGCTTTCCGGATATTTATGGAGAACGTGCTATGGGGGGGTTCAAAATGTGGAACTATGTCAGAGATGTGTTCATATCAACAAAGAGAAACAACCTGGGTCAAAATTTCGGTTTTATTACATTTAAGTTGGTAAAGGATGTAGTACAATTGGAGAGGAGGTTGAATTCCATTTGGATAAGCATTTAATAGTTGAGGGTGAATGCATGGAGGTTCTTGCGAGGGGGGAACACGTATTGAGAAAAGATGGGAGGGTAAGGAGGTAGGTCGAAACTCAGGAGGTAAATACCCTAAGGCAGATGCCCCCAAAAAAGAGTGGCAGGTGAAGAAGGTTATGGATGCCTGTACCACTCAAAAGGATGTTGCTGCTTGGAGCGGATTGACATTTTATGTAGGAAAAGATGAAGGGATGTTTTGTAAGGTGAGTCTTATCTCTGGAGTTGGTTTTTTTGTTGCGGGAGAGATTGGGTCAAGAAGGTGTTACTTTTGTGGCGGTGGTACCTATGGGAGGAGATACGGTGATCTTGAAGCCAGTGGCCAGGGAGGATCTGGATGAATTATTCTCAGAGTCAAAGTCTCTCATGGACAATTATTTTTTTAGTTAGCCAAGTGGAAACCTTTGGATGTGGCAAAAGAATGTTGTATGTGGGTGTGGTGCAAAGGTATTCGGTGTATGTGTGGGGCAAAATTTTTTTCAAATTTGTGGGCAGAAGGGTAAGGAAATATGTCTCCATGGACAATGCCAAGATGCAGCAGGAGAGGTTGGATGTGGACAAATTATTGATTCGTGCCAAGGATTGGAGCCTAGTCAATACGGTGATTACAGTAAAGATCAATGATGAGCTTTTTCCAATTCAAATTCTAGAAGAAATCCATTCCCTACTGGATGTGGAAAATGATTACATGACAGGTTAGTGGTCGTCAGAAGTGGTGTCATCATCAAACAGTGATTTCAAATGGTGTCTTCAATTATGGAATGCACATGAGGAGTTGAAGTTTGAGCTGAGTTTCGTATTTGGTTGGATTCGATTACGGATGATTTGAATACTGGTTACAAATTTGAAGTGCGAGAGAGGAGGGATTTGGCTAAGGAAGATGGTGATATGTGAGTTGAGGATGTGACAAGTAAGATTGATAAACTAGTTACAATTGTGGATTGTGTACTTGATTTAGCGAATCAAACCAACGGGGGTGGGGAAGAGCAATTGGTCCATCTTATTCTAATTGGCCTAGAATCATATAATGGTGGAGCTGCTGAAAGTCTGCGCATGGATTTGGACCTGGTCGCACATGTTGGATGGAACCCGATTGTGATCTTCTCACATGAAGCTTGTGGTTTTGTTGCTAGCGGTAGGGTGCGACTTGGGTCAGTTAATGCAAGTTCAAATGGGGGTATGCATGGAACAAGTGCAGGCCATTAAGTCCAGACACGCATGAGTCATGCAAGTGCAATGTAGGTGGCCACATTCTCCATGTGATCCAATCACAATAGGCTTACAATTCCTGTATTTTGGAGGTATGCCCCGGACCACATGTTTCTCCATGTTTGGATGACGGTCAACATGGTTCCATTGTTGATCAGCTTGGTTGTGAAGAGCATGGATCTCTTGTATTAACTGAGCTTTCGACAAAGGGATTGCATGGCATGCTAGGTCCATTTTCTATGGGTCAAAAGTTTCAGAAAGAGCCATTACAAAATGAGAGTGTTGGGCATGGAAAAATGAAGGAGTTTGTCTATCTTGAGGGTCATTGCGAGGTTGTTTTAATAGTGAAGGACACACTCAGGGTTTTTGAAGGAAAGGATGACTTGGTGGAGGTTCCAGTGGGTTCCATGGGGTGTTGTTTGAGGGTGAAGTAAGGGATGCCACAAAAGGAACGGGAAGGGGACAAAAGTAACTGGATACGGAGCAGATGGAAATGGTTCAGTGAAAGGGCGTGGAAGGCGGTAATGTGCAAATCTCGAACAATGATAGGGTTAATCCACATGAGGGATCTAGTACTGTTAAAGAAGCAGGGGTAGTGGTGAAGAAGATGTGGGAATTAGATAAATAGGTTGGGGTTACAAGTGATAATGGAGAGTGGGCAGTGGTAAGGTTGCACGATATGAAGGAAAGAGATAGGGCGGAAGTAGGCGGTAGGGGTAATAATACAGTGCTATGAAGATTATTTAGTGGAATATAAGAGGGTTGAAAGGCGGGTTAATAATTGGGAAATTCGGAAGTTGATTAGTGTCTAGATTCCATGCATGATTTGTTTGCAAGAAACTAAGATGGAGAGCATCAATAAAAGCTTTATGTAAATGTTTGTGAGGCAATGAAGAGGTTGGGTGTCAATTCAAGGCTTCCATGAGGATTTTAGGGGATTGCTAGCATCGTCGGGCAAGCAGAAGTTCGACTTTGATGAGGGTTTTGTGGGTTCTTCTTTTGTGGGGATAGTTAGGAAATGGATGGGGAAGGAAGTGATTAATATAGTAGTCAATGTATATGTGCCTATGATATTGCAGGAAAAAGGAGATTTTGGCTAGAATTTTATTCATGCACAATGGAAAGGGATAGGGGTGTTGGTGTATTTTGGGAGGTTTTAATTCCATCCTTAATGAAGCGGAAAGGAAAGGGGTGAAGAGCAATAATCATGTTGAAGAAATATGGGCATTCAACATGCGTATTGAGGAATAAAAGCTTATAGATTTACCTTTGAGTGAGAAGAAATACGTATGGTATATGGACAATGGAAAAACAATGAGCCGCTTGGATCACTTCTTAATCATAGAAGATTGGATGGGGTGTGGGGCAATTTGGAGAAGTGAAGGTTACCCAAAAGTGTGTCTAGTTATTGTTCGGTGATGTTAACAGTAGAGGTAATAAATTGGAGTTCAAAGCCATTTCATTTTCATACTAATGGCTTGATGATGAGTGGTTCAGACTATTTATAGAGGATGAATGGTTAAAGCTAGTTGTTGAAGGAGAAAAGACATTTATTCTCAAAGAGAAATCAAGACTCATCAAGCAAAAGATCAAATCATGGAATCAACAGGTGTTCGGAGATATTATCGATATAGAGAGGAGATGACTACATTAACTGGACCTATTAAATAAGGAAAAAAGTTTAATGGCAGTAAAGCTTAGAGTTCAGACGGATAGGCGAATGACTTTTCAATGGTGGGTGGTTAGGAAATGCTTTATGGTGAGGCATAAACTAAGGTTACAGTGGCTTTGGGAAAGAGATGTTAATACTAGTCTTTTTCATAAGGCTATTTTGGCTCACGGGAAACACAGTGAAATCTTGAGTTTAGATTTCAATGGATGTGAAGTGGGGGAAGTAAATAGTTTAAAAGGAAAAGTTAAAGAGTTCTTTGAACACCTTGTGAAGGACAAAAAGAATAGATATTAGTTGGATGAGATAATTTTTAAAGAGTTGTCAAATAAGCATAAAGGAAATTTGAAAAGACCTTCCATTGAAGCAGAATTAAAGGAAGTAGTATTCCTAACAAATTATTAAATATGGTCACCTTAATAAAAATGAATTATATCTTCTTAACAGATTTTACAATAAATTATAAATATAAAAAATTAATAATAAGTATATTTAAAGTATTCATATTCTTTTTATAATAAACAAAGAAATGCACCATTTAATTTTTGTATAAGATTTTTTATTTTTTTATATTTTTTTTTAAATTATTGAAAGGATTTATAAGTTGGATCTGACGGAAGAAAAAGAAACAAAGAGATAAAAAATTTAAATCTCTTTTACTAACATTTTAACTAAATACTAACACGATAAGATAAAAAATAAAATAAATATAATCATATTCAATATTTAATAAAATCAATTAGTAAAAGAATAATAATATTGAGTCATTTATTATATTTTAAAGTTATCTCAATAATAAAAAGTGTTATTTTTTTAAAAATATTCATTCAACTCGTTAATATTAAAAAAGATAAAACTTAATTTAGAATTGATTGTTTTTATGATCAACTTTTCTATAACATGTTTATCGAGTAAAATTAATTTATTTAAGAGTTTAATTGGTATATATTATTAATATAAATTTATAAGTTTAATTATATACTTACATATACAAATTATGATAAATTTATTTATTTTACTCATTGATATTTTAAAAATTACATTAATTAAAAGTTATGATTAAATGTTGATGTGAAATCTTTTATACTTATTGTATATACCAATTAAATTCATTATTTAATTACATAAAAAACTTCTTTATGTATTCTAGTTGTTAACTAAATACTTCCATCTTTACATTTATAATTAGATTCAAATATTCATGAGATGAGAAAAGTGGAATAATTAGAAAATATTTATTGAATTACAAAGTTTAGAACTAACAAGTAACAATATACATACACACAATTAGTATTTATAAACTACATCAATTTCTTGTTTATATATAAGCATGTAAACACCTTGATCATAAGATTGCATTAGACTCAAGATTTAGGCCAAAGAAAAGCTCCCATAGCAAAGTCTCTTTTGTAGGCCAAATCACCATGTGTAGGCAACCCATATTCCTTGAGGAGACGATCAAGCTTCCACTCGGGCATGTTCTTGTAATCTTTCTGTGTGTATCTTGGATAGTGCAGTGGCATCTGAAAGAACCCAACAGTACTATTATTCTTTTGGGGCCTTTCCATGTGTCTCTCTTTAATATTGAGTTTGTATTCCATGCTTTTGAAATCAGTGATTAATTTATATATTCAAAAAACATTAATAAGTTGATGCGGGACTCTAATGGCGTGAGGGGTATCACATGAATAAGTTGGTGTACCTTCTCTCATTCATGCATTAAGTTAGTGACACTATTTTATGACGTGTGCATTCTAAGAAATTAAGAGCTGAAATACAACAAAATTGCATTACCAATGTGACCCAGGCCTTAGCAAAGGGTGATAGAACAAACATTAATAGTACCAAATATAAACTAAAATAACTAAAAACGCATTAACCAAAAATAATCTTTATTATAGGAATAACGAAAACTGTTTTATAACATGTAATGAATGGGTGTTTAGCGTGTGTACTTGTTGGATTACCAAAATCATCTTTATTATATGAATATTGGGGTCACTGTTAGACTATTAGTTAGAAGTATCACATAATGAGACTAGCTCTTTAGCGTGTCTACTTATTGGATTCAGAGAAATTATTAACCAACAGGTGGGTGTTTGTTTTTAAGTTACCTCAAATTAAAAAAAAAATTGAATATTTAAAAAATATATATATAACCACAGTGTGTGTTTGAATTTAAGTCTCAGCAGACCATTAAAAGTGCTCTGATTTCAATTTTCAGCAGACCATTAAAAGTGAATTCTATAACTCTTATTCTTAAATATTAAGTTGAAGAAGAGATAATACAAAATTAATATTCTTTGAATAGTGTATTGACATTGTTTATTCTTGTAGAAAAATTTGATCTCCAATTAAAAATCAAGTTTTAGTTAATATTACCAATATCAGATTTTGAGTTTATGATCAGTTTTAAAGTATACTTAGAAGAATTATTTTAAGACTCTTTGATATAATAAAAAATAGAAAGTAATAAGTAACTCAAACATTGAAGTGAGGAAAAATACATCATTTCTCTAGTTTAAGAGATAGGAGAAAGAAAAAAAAAACGAAAAAAAGTTGATAATGATTTTTATTTTTTATAGGTAAGAAATCAACATTGATGAGTTTTTTTTTTTTTTTCACTCTAAACGCCTGAAAAGACCGGGAAGTTATAGAAGAAATTATTGTTTTCAAAATTACCCAAGTTTTATGTTTTGTTTGTAGGGAAAGAATAGAATAATATGATTACTTTTATCTATAACTTTTCTTTCATTTCATATTAATTTCAACTCTACTTTATTTTTTATTCATCACATTTTTTCTTTCCTTAACAAGTTTTTTTGTTTGAATGCATTGAAATGTGAGTGGACATATGTTTCAAATTAATCTATTATTATAAGAATACTCAAAATTTGACATTGAATGAAAATTTGGTGGATATCAAACTCTATTTAACACCTAAAGTGAATGGAATTAGAAAAAAAAAATTAGAAGATTAAAAAAACAATACAAATATTATGCTTTTTAAAGAAAGAAATAAAGAGATAAATAGTATATAGGACGGGCTATTTTAAACTTGTTTATTCATGATTCCTATGATACCAAGCCATTCCTTGTATATAACTAAATAAGTAGTTTTACAATAATGGAATACATTTATTAGACCTGCAATAGATATATGCTTTCAAAACTATTATAGGGTAAGGTTAGGAAGACTCTCATCACTTTAGGTCTTCTAAAAAAAAAATTTAATATTAATATTTTTATTATTTTTTAAGGTCTCGTAATTTTTTATTTTTTTACTTAAAATATAATTACTTATTAATTTTAATTATTTTAATTAATAAAATATTTCATAATAATTTAAAAAATATCTCACTTTAAAATTTATTTTAGATTAAAAATATGTTACTAGTCTGAGTAATGTAAGTAGTTCCTCATTACTATTTTTTCTTTCAAACTAAAATTTGCCAAAAATATTACAGGCTCCAACATAAACATAACTTGAGGGTGGGGCTAGCCAATTGGTCCTTACAGAAACTTAGCAGTAAAATCATAAGGTAGAAATATTCTATACTATACGTTTTAGCATATAATATAAGATCGAATAAGTTCCAAACACGGTTTGACAGGACAGACCACTAAATACTGTAGAGGAAATAAGTAATAATGATTCCTTTTAAGTAAATAAGTAATAACCATTGACTTTGAAAATTATCAATAAAATCATTACTGTACATTTAAACATATGCAAGTCAAAGAAGGCAAATTGACCAAGTCTTAATTTAATTTGTATAGGTCAATTATTCTTCATATGGAACATGTAATCCAAGTATTTATCGAGTAAAAATTAAGTCCAAATTCCTTATAATTATATAAGTAGCGACGCAGTTTTAAATTTAAAATTAGTTCCATAAAATTAAAAAATAAGTTGGTGTAATTTAATTTAATTTAAAATAATTATAAAATTCAAATTGAATCAAACTAATATTTTACTATTTGATTTAAAAATTTAAATTACACAGAAATCCTTTTATTATATTATTTAAAAATTTACACACTTCCAATAAAAAATTATATAGAAATACCAACAATTAAAATTAATATATTAACCATCAATTCATATTAAACATTACACACGTATTATTTATTATGCCAAATGATATTAAATAAAATTGAAAACAAATAATTTTGATAAAATATTAATTTATCAACTAGTACATATTAATTAACATTATTTTGAATGAAAGATTTTATAAAGTAAAATAATGTGAAAATAATTGAAAAAAACTGTTGAAAAATAATTTTAAATTATAAATGGTTAGTTTCTTAAAAATAATTTAGTTTTTAAAAGAATATTTTTTTAAATGTAATATGAATTTTAAAACATCTAGTTTTTTTTAAAACAATTTATAACCAAAAAATAAATTATAATCTAAAATATAATATCTTGATTTGATATCTTTTCAATCACAGTTATACAAGGACATATTTATCACTCCTATAATATTATTAGAAGCTGGATATCTTCACAATTTATAACCAAAAAATAAATTATAATCTAAAATATAATATCTTCAGTACTCTCTTAATAAATAATAATCACATCAACCATGAAATAATTTTCTAGGAATGTGTCCATTCCGCCTATTATCCAATCAAGATCATTGATACATCAACCAATAAATTATACTAATTAATTTTACTTTCACCTCACTATTACATGATATTTGGTATAAAATTATTTTTAAAATTTAACGTATATATAATATAAAAACATAAATATAATTAAAAAATTAAAGGTGATTTATATAGAGTAAAAATAAAAATAATATATATAATTTGACAAAATTTAATTTATCTTTTATAAGTTTCATTGCAAAGTTTATTAATTTAAATTTATTAAATTTAAAGGCTTATAAAGCGTCAGAAATAAGGATTTATTAAATAAATATTTGTTTAAATTTTATGCTCAAAATTTCATAATATCCTTAGTTATTATGAAATTATTTACAGGTCCGTAAGTCAGGTGGCGTGTAATGATTTGTTGGCCTTCTTGTGAGTTTTTTTATGATTAAGATAATGTATACTTCCTGTGTACAGTAATGTGCCTGATAAAACCATAATCGAAAGACATTCTTTTTTTTTTATAAAAGATGGGGAAAAAAAAAGAAGAAGGAAAGTTAGACTCACAAGGTCATATATCCAACTGTATCTGTCTGGCTCGCAAAGAGTGTATAAGTTGGATATGTGATTCTTCCCTTAATAAGTTCGTGATGCATGTGGGTAGGGTCGAGATTCAATGTTTTGATAAGCATTGTGGCATGCAATGAATAAGAGATACACGAAACCTTATGCAATCTTTAAATCATGAAAGATGGTTAATGAGGAGCTATGTGTCCTTCTTCAATATCCCTGTAGAAGCTTTTGAGTCCAGTTTCATCACGAATCCGGTTCCCTTGGTAGCCACAATCTACATGAATTCCCTATAAGAAAGAAGTGTGCAAGTTACCCATCTTGGATGTGTATGTCTACTCTCTGTCATCTTTGTTCTAGTGTCAACTACTGTTATAATTGTTTCCATATATGATATGGGTTATGCTCCTTCAAACTTTTATTTCTCTCAGAAAGATTTTTTTTAAAAGTAGTTTTATGCTTCTTTTATATGTTTTTATAAATTATTTATTTTTAAAATAAGTATTTTTCTGCTCTTTTTTTCAAGAAGAAAATGTTGAGCCAGTTTATTTAAATTTAATAATTTTAAAAAACAGATAAATTTGCTTCTCAAGATTAAAAGAAAAATTAAAATAAAAGTAATTCACGCAAACACGTGAAAATATGAAAAAAACGCATTTTTAAAAAATTATTTTCTTAAAAAAATAAATAAAGGACCCCTATCTAATTTTTTTATTAGCGAGGACGAAAATATCATTATTAAGCTAATACTAGGAGTGCATAAACTCATTGAAAAAAAAAAAAAAACTAGTATCAAGAATTTGTGGTTTTTCCACTGAGATTATGAGCTATTCTATCAATTTAGGAAAATAAATATATCCTCCTCTCACTGTTTAAGTGGTAGAGGTACTCATGATGATTTGGATGGGTTGGGTTTTTTCGAAAAAAAAAATTGAATAAATTAATTTTAATTGATTTGGATTAATTTTGATTGTTAATAGTATTTTTTAACCAATTAATAATCATCAATTTAGCTAAGTTTGGATTAAAAAAATCAATAAAAAATTTAAAAAATATTTTTTTATTAAATATAAAAAATATTTTTATACTTTAAACTAGTCAAATTTAATAATATATCATAAATTATTAAGTCAAAAATATAAAATAAATTTAATAATTTATACATTGTTTGTTTTCGATTAGTTAGAGTTTTAAAATGTAAAAACTATAAATTGAACTAAACACAATTAATTTTTGTACGAATTAATTTTAGTTAAATTTGATGAATAAAAAATTTAAACCAAATTAATTGGTTCGTTTGATTCAAACCGACTAATAACACAAAGTAGTAGACATTGATTCTTGATCAACAATTCTGCCCCTAGATCTAAGCCTTAATATATATTATACAAGTCATAAATCAAAGTTACAGATGAATCAATGACTGCTTTTTCCATGACTTTTAAATATTCTAGCACATGAGAAAGAATATAACTGAATTAAAATTTAAAAATAAAAAACTAAGCATTTATGTCTATTATACAACTTTGCACACGAAAAAAAAAATTGTCTATTATACAAAACCAATTATTATTTTTTAATCAATCTTAAAACCAGAAAGAAGTTATCATATACAAGTGTTTACCTTGGTGTTGTTTAACATAAAGAAGATATATGTCTTCCAAATAAAGCAAGGGTTTACAGAGGCTTACAAGAGAAGAAAAGAGAAAAATATAGCCAAAAACAACTTGCCGAAACGATAAAGTAAAGTACTTGCATGCATTCCGGCAAGTCATTCTTGGCTGCAAATCTCTCCCTCCCTCTTCTTGCAAACACTCTAAAACCAATTGGGGAGAGACAGCTAAGGCATGGTCTTCTTCTGTATGAAAAATTGGTGGCCAATTATTTGTGTTCAAAATGAGGCCTTACTTGCGAGCTTATATAGAGAAGAATAGTTAGTTTGGGAAATGGGAACGATCATTTAAATTGAGTGGCATTATATATTTTATTATTCTTTTTCCCCCCTGTCTAGCTTGATAACTTTACATAAGAAAGTTTTTGCATGCAACCAAGGGAAACTTGACACATACAGAATAAAACTTTTAATTAAGGGCGGTTGATACGACCTGATAGCTCACAATATATAGAATAAAGCTTTCTACAAATTGATTTGTTTTAATATGTATTAAAATTGGAATAGAATCTTAATGTGTCTGCACGAGAGATTGACCAAAGGGATATGGTAGAATGCTTTAGCACTATTGGTTTTTTTATAAAATTTAATTAAATTATGTCTTGAAAATCATTTATTTTACATTAAAACGTAATTTGATTCTGAAAATTATCCACAGCGATTCAATTTACCTACATCCGAAATTAATTACTAGACAAGGAGTAGGAGATGAGACATGGTGATAGTGCAATCATGCCAGATTCTTACAAATTGATGATTCCATCATTCCATGTAATTGAAAAAACTTAAATTAACCTTAAAAAGCATCGACTGAATTGCTCACACGTGTGTTTAAAAGAGTGTGATACTCACAGTTATCTTTATCTAATAATAAAAGTTTACTGATGTAAAATTAAAAGTTAATGCTATAATCTATTAGGACCTAACTATATTGAAGCCAAGAGTTAGGTCTGGCAAAAAGGTCAAACCCCTTACAACATAATGAACGGAAGAAAGTGTACATAGTTCGACCAGGAGATGCGAGTCGAGTCTAGTGCGGGGAGATATTAGTTTCACAGTACAGTGAAATGTGAATTAATGTTCGCATCCCTGCAAAAGTATATAGTTCGACCATGTCTCATAGAATACAATTACTCCAAAGGGAGAATATATCTGCTAAAAATAATTATATACTAATAAATTATCTATTAGCAATTATATATATATATATATATAATTGATGATCGTATCATAAATAAAAACTCATTTATAAATAAAGATTAGACTAATAAAAGACCAGTAAACCCAACTATTAACATTTTTTTATTAGTACAAGATATTTTTCAATTCTCAACCTAATTCATTCATGTTCTCCAGGCATGTCTACTTTGATGTCCTTGAAAGGTCAGTAATGAAATCTTGCCTAACATTTTTGGTTTGTGTAATCTTGGAAACTGCCAATTGATAATTCCTTTAGCTCCTTCTTAGTGTTGTCAACCACATAATCCTACAAAAGATCCTGATTTTCCTATATTTCGTGACAAAGTCCAACCTGAGAACACTTGACTTTATCTTCAAGGGACTGAAGATTACCTCCCAATTTCACAGTTGTAGCAGAATTAACACTATCCAATAAAGCTGTAGAGTTACTTGGTGATTCATTAGAGCCTATTAATTCGACATCATGCTCAGGAAAGATCAATCGAGCACAAGAATCACACCTGGTCCTACTATCTGCTTCATCACAAGCAAGAGCAGCTTCACATGCAGTGGAAAAAGTTTCAAGCCAAAGCCGATTTTCCTTTTTACTCACATTGATAGGTTCACAAATTTCAGAGCTCACTTACTCCAATCCTGTCTCCTACCTCTGTACCTGCAATCAGAGTTTTGGGACCCTCCTTCACCCCATGCACCCTTTCTCCGTGCCCTTGACAAGAACTTGGCAAATCACTTGGACCATAAGATTGCCAAAGTCAAGTTCCCTGCTGTGTTACTTCCATTTCTCAAGAAAATCTACCACACTGCCTTCCAATCATGTGCCTCTTGAAGGATTTCCAGCCTCTGCATCCAGCCTCCACAAGAAAACTATGTTTTGAAGCCTCTAACTCGTTACTCATACCAGCAAATTAACAAAATATTGAGAAGCTCCTTCTAAATTCTCCTATAAATCATTGAGAGAAGTTTCAAAGTAAAAATCTCGAGGAAGGATGCATAAATGACTAGAATGAAAAAACCAGAAAGTTTAAATCAAATGAAGGACAAGGAGAAGCAAGTTGAAACAACAGCAATTAATAAACCTATGAAGCTGTTTATAAGTTAAGAAAACAAATGAGCCAGAAACTGAAACAGCCATCATGCTCTTTCCTGAGTTTGCTGCTCAAGAAGCATATAGTTTTTAGTTCCTAATTTTGCCGCGTATTTAGTATTGTGGTCTTAGTTTTAGCTGGTTATTAACATGTACCTCATTTCCAGTGGCATTGTTAGATTAGGGACCAAGTTACTGGTCCAAAAGGAAAAGGGTAACATAACTATCAAGGTTGCATTTCTTTTTGCAGCTCTTTCTTTCTAATATTAACTCCTTTGTTTCAGCTTTCTACATCATGATTCATGAAAGGTTACCTTCTCATCTTGTCTACTTCCTAGTCTTTACTATGCTACACAAATTTCATTGTGCTGTTTCCAGTAACTATACTAGTATAACTTTTTCATCTTGTATTGTACAATGTAATAGATTACTTTGTTAACTTTTGTAACAGTTATATGATGTTTGAATAACTTGAAAATTAACTATGATTTGTTGACATTCTTTTCAAAGCAGCCTAAATAATTGATGGTATGTATTCACTTTATACAGGGAGAAGGTTGTCTAGCATTTTCATGTCTTTGGTCATAGTTATGCCAGACAACTGCAACAATGAAAGAAAGGATAGCAGATGCACCAAGGTAAAGGAGATTGAAATAATGTTACACATGGTTTGATTTTCTAAATTCCATAATCTTGTGCGTGAATCTCACACTAACACCTCAATGTATTTTTATTTATGGCTGATATTTTCATATTGGTGCCCTACGAAACCCTAGTAAATACCTACCACCCATGAAATGAAGATTCAAAAACTTGTTCCCCCAACAAAATCATCACGAAAAAAGAAAAAAAAAAAAGGGGGAAAAAACACAACTATTTGGAAGAAGATTTAAAATCAGGATTACTCCTCCAGGCAGGCTAGACAATTAACAACCGACCAAGCATTACATAATAGAAGGCAATTTTAATGCAATTTAAAACAAAAGCCCAATAACAATCCCATAAAAGAACAATAAAATTCAATATGAAAATTATATCATTGGCTCAAATAGCCTCATGAACATGATTTTGAATAATATTATCACATTATAGAACAAGAAAATGAAAGTAGAAAACTAAAGGTGACAAATTGTTTGCTTACACTCCTATCATTTCCCAGTAGCTCATTAACTTTGTTATCAACATTCTCCATTGAATCTGCATTGATGGCCAAAATCATTATTTCCATCCTATCTGTAAAATAATTCTTGTTGTAATAATATTTTACCTAACTAAACCTCCACTGGCGTCAAATATAATTATGGAGTATCAAAATTTTGAAACACACTTTATGTTCTTGCATATGATATATGGAAGAGCTATTGTAGCTTCCCTAAAGGCAAAATTGCTGGATCCCATTGGCCACAAATGTTTGGCTGATCAAAGCAAAATCTTGTTCTTCTGAAGCAAAACATGTTCTCATATTTTCCCGAAATCTACAAAGTGAAAAACTTCATGCGGTCAAAATCTGGAGTAGAGAAGCCTATGGATACTCCAAAAAACAGCAGCAGTGCAGCACATGTTTCCATGAATCTCCTTTTCATTTCTACATGACATTTAAGCTGATGTAAATCCGACAGGCTCATCCTCCTTAAATGATGTATATCCAAGTTTTGTGTACAAAAGAATACAAAGAAAAACAAGGTTTCCACTATATATTAATGTGTGCTGTCAGATTACACTTACCTGATGAAACCAATCCAATAAAAATGAATATTGAATAATTGAGCTGAGACAGCTGAGTGCCATTTGATTCAATTTTTCCTCACTTTGGCTCCACAGAACTGACAACACTATTCAACAACTTTTGGGACATAGCCTTCCCTTTTGAGCTCCTCATAGAGCAAATCAATTATATTACTTATATCTATAGAGTCAAGGCATAAGCCATCACCAGCATGAAATTCATGCAAGTGATTCTCAATTTCAATCCAGCTACAACCAGGAGTTTTAGTAATACCCTTCTGTCTCATCAACAATCTCATCCTTGCTGAATCTTCCCACATGTTGAGATTTGCATAAATTTTCGATGAGATAATATAGTTCCCAGAATTTGAAGGATCCACCTCCAAAATCTTCCGCATAACCCGTTCACCTATATCTACATTTTTTTTACTTCGACAGGCACCGAGCAAAGCACCTAATGTAACCTTGTCTGGTTTTTCGGGCATTTTCTCAATTAGATCCCATGCCTCATTTAAATGACCAGCGCGTGCCAAAAGGTCAACCATACAAGAGTAATGCTCAATTTTTGGTACCAATCCAAACAATGTGCTCATCATATCAAACAATCTATAGCCCTCAGCAACCAGGCCTGCATGCACACAAGCAGAAAGCAAACCAACAAAAGTTATATCATTAGGGCGGGCACATCCACCCTCGTCTGACATGCGGTGAAATAGTGATAGTGCCTCCTCAGCTTTTCCATGAGAAGCAAGTGCAGAGATCATTGCATTCCAAGAAGCTTCATTTTTTTGGGGCATTTCTTTGAAAACTCTCTGTGCATTTTCCAGACTCCCACACTTGGCATACATATCAATCAATGCAGTAGCCACAAAAATATCATGTTGAAATCCTCTTTGTGATGCATATTCATCAATCTGTTTCCCCAAATCCAGAGCACCAATAGTGGCACATGCAGAGAGCACTGAAGTCAAGGTAACTTTATTTGCATTAACACAGTCGTCCTTCATGGCATGAAATAAAGAGATCGCTTCATCGGCCATTCCATTCTGAGCATATCTGTCATGCATGCGTGAAAACCACACGATAAGATTAAAATTAAAAAGAAAAGGAGTTTAGATACATAAATGCAAAATGATTGGGAGATGACATGGAAACAGAAAAACATGGACATATCTGGACGAAGGAGTTGAGAGGATTTAGAAATAGAAGAGTGAGCGGTTGTGAGAGATGATAAGAGAAGAGTTTGAAGAAGATACAGACCCTGATATAAGAGCATTCCAGGTGATGGGATCTCTGGTGGGCATGGAATGAAAGACTCTTCTGGAGGAAGACAAATGGCCACATTTGGCATACATACTAATCAAAGCGGAACCTATATAGGAGTTAAGAGAGAAGGAAGGTTGGAGGAGAAAGCGGTGGACCCAGGAGCCAAGCTGAAAGAAGGCCAACTGGGAGCAGGAAGCGAGGACAGAGACGAGAGTAATCTCATCGGGGAGAAAGGGGGTGTGGACGAGCATGCGAAGAAAGAGGCGGAGGGAGGAGGTGGGGGAACCGGCCTTGGAGTAGCCGGAAATGATGGAGTTCCAAGAAACCAAGTCCCTGAGGGAGTGGGGAATTTCATCGAAGACCTGGCGAGCGGAGGCGGGGAGGGAACAGCGAGCGTACATGGTGATGAGAGAGTGAGCAGTGTGGGGGTGGGAGTGGAGGCCGAGTTTGAGGACGGAGGAGTGGGCGAGGCGGCCGTGGAGAGGGTCAGGGAGGTTGGCGCAGGAGAGGAGGAAGAAGGGGAAGGTGAAGTGGTTGGGGGAGAGGGAAAGGGATTTCATTCGGTACAAGAGAGAGATTGCCAGAGGGTACTGCTTCCATGTTGTCGTCAGGGCTCGGATCATCATGTTGAAGGCGTACTCGTTCGGGTGCGGCACCATTTCGGAGAACAGACTTACAGAGTACTGCAAGCTTTTCAGTTCTATTGCCTTCCACAGAAGATGGGTCTTTTTCTCTATTGACTTCACTACCATTTGGGCGTGAACCTCTTCCAGCCTCTTCCTCGACCTACATTGCTTCGCTAACCACAACAACACATATTCCCCCTTTTCAAACGCCAACTGCCGCCCAACCACCATCCTCACCTCTCCTCTCCTCTCCTCTCCTCTCTTTCTCCTTATGCCTTCTATTTCAACCTTACTACCTTATCTATTCATTTTTTTTCAAATCAAAATACCAAATTCTAATCTAGTTCCTCACAAAATCATCACTTCAATCGTCCTCAATTCAATTGAGTTATACTATTCACCATCATTAAACATTAAGGGCGCTGTTTCATTTAGGTGTTTTTTTTTTTTTTAGAAAAAATAAAAATAATAATAAAAATATGTTTAATTATATAAATCAGAAAATATTTTCGATAAAAATATTTTCGAAAAAAAAAAAATCAGAAAAAATTTGTTTTTAGTATTTTTAAAAGTTAACAACATATGAAAACTTAATAAAAATATTATAATTATATAAAAAATAATATATAAATATATTTTAAAATATATATATATATATATATAATTTATAATATTTTTATTAAAATTGATTAAATTTAATAATATTGTTTTTAAAAATAAAAAATATCGTGAAAACAAATTTATTTTTTGAATATTAAAACTTAAAAATAAAAACAATTTAAAAAAAAAACTTTCTAAAATCAAACACCACCTAAAATTCTCATTGAGTCGATTGGTATTGATTTTGCTTTATCGCGTAATATTTTTGCTTAAGGTTAGAAACGTCTGCTATTAATCCACGAGGACTTGGCTTATAATTTCTAAATTTAGTTAGGATTTCACTTCCACAGAAAAAAAGTACTTAATTGTTTGTCTTAATTTTATCATATGAACTAATAACTACAGTATTTCAAATTTTAGATGATTGTAATTTGTTGTGAATTTTGACAGGGAGAGGAAGAAATGTACTTTTGAATCAAGAAAACTAGTTGAACCTTAAATAAGGGATAAAAAGTGCAAAGGATATAAAGGGAAGGGGACATAGATGGGAGTTTTTTTTTTTTTATCGTTAAAAATAGCTATCAATGATTAAACTGATTAGAAAAAAAATCAGAAATCTAAATATTTTTAAATTTTTTTCAAGATTTGTATGTAAGCGTTTCAAGATTTTAAGGATCCCCTTACTATTTCACTTTAACATTTAGAGTTTCTTGTAAAATGGAATTGGGAGGTTTCTCGATTTAAAGACGTTTCTTCGTAGAATGAATTTTATTTTCAAAACACACTAGAAATATTTTAGTAACAAAAGTACCAAAGAGAGGTGTGATAAACTTATAATAAGGTATATTTAAATTTCCCTTAGTTGTTTTACCCTTTGATATATTTATATTTGTTTATGAAAATACTTATATTGAAATTGAAAAGAATAAAAATAAAATATTTATACTAAGAAGACCATTTAATCTTTGTTTTTACCGGAGTTTGGCAGAATGACTCTCCTCTTGATCATTCAGGCCTTGGAGTTTTAGGGGACAGGTGTATACCTGTAAAAGAGATTCCGACACCCAAGTCAGTGAGGGAATAAGAGGATAAAGACTAAAGTGTGAGATATTAGATATTTGGGGGGCTTAAGACTCCTCTTTTTAAGGAGGTTTTGATTCCGAGTTTCTTTATTTACAAAATTTCAAATTACTTTTTTTATAGAAATAAACCTTTCTTTTTGGGCCTTTGGCGAGCATCGAGTTGGAGTCACTGTTGGGGCGCTGGGTTCCAAGATAGGGGTCGGTAACCGAGCTTAGGGGGGCAGTGCCCTGAAGTGTTCGAGCTAGCGGGGCCCTGAGGAGGGCACTAGAAGGGTGCCCTTCATTCTTGAGACGGTTCAAGTATTAGGAGCGACGCTAAGACTATGAGTATAGTACTTATAGGTGGGGTAGGTGGGTTGGGTCCATACGTGTCGCGCGAGGGTTGACCTGTGGGGTTTCGTGATGTGACGGTTGACATCCTTTGGCGTGCATTTTGGGGGAATGAAATGGCACTGGTGCTCGCGCTTATCCGAGTGCCCAAGTACGTATTCTGTCCTTCGAGGGGTCCGAGTTGCCACGGCTAGGTGTCTTGGTCAGAAAGGGTCGTCCATCCTCATTGACTAGGGGTCAAAGTCGGTCCAAGGTTCCGAGGTGCCTGAGGCTTCTCCTGCTTCAATGTGGTGGACCATCCTAGGTTCGCTTGGGACTTGGTATGGTGCGACCTTGAGACTCTTCACATAGCATTCATGTGTTTCCTCCTAATCGACCTTGATGGTGACTTTATCCCCTGTTAAGGAGGGGAATTTCATTGCCAGGTGTGGCGTAGATACGATGGCCCCAAGAGTGTTTAGAGTAGGCCTCTCTAGGAGGACATTGTAGGACGTGTCTGCATCGATCAGGATGTAGCGTATAAGGAGGGTGGAGGAGAGTCGTCCTTCCCTAAAGGTGGTCATCAACTCTACGAACCCTTGGGTATGAACTCGCTGACCTACAAACCCAACGAAGGGGTTCGATATGGCTTTATGAGGTCTTTGGAGATGTCCAACCTCCTGAATGTGGCTCAGTAAAGTATATTTGTCGAGGTGCCCTGGTCGATCAGGATTTTACATACTTCCCAATCCACTATCACCACCGTGATTACCATGGGATCATTTTGTCTCAGACTGTCCCCTGCAAAGCCGTCATCACCGAAGGTGATCGGGGGCAACACTATCGGCTAGATGCAACAGCATTTATGGCTTTAAGCTGGCAGAAGTGCTTTTTCTTGGCGGAACTTGAGGGTCCCCCTTGGGGATGACATTAATCACTCCTCAAAGTTACTGAAACGAGGTAAGTTATCGCTCTTTGTGATCGGGATTGGTGGTGGTGTGGATCTCATTTGTGTTGACATTCCTCTTCCAACGATGTCTGTCATTGGTACCGAGCCTCTGTCATTCCCGAATGTCATTGTCTGATGAACTGCCTGAGCCTCCATTATTGGATCAGTTCTTCAATTTTTCTCGGAGTGTGACAAATTCCTCAGTGGTGTGGCCGTAATTACAATGGTACTTGTAGTGTTTATTGTGATCCGCGCGGTCGTCGGAAGGGGCCAGCTGGGGAAGTCACAGGATTTCGCACTAAAAGCTTTCTCGAAGACACGTGTCTAGGCTTCGTCAATGGCGTATAGATGGTGTACTTGAGTTGTGGCCTGCCTTGTCATTTGAACTCTCTATCTTGCGTGGGTCAGTGTCAGACTTCCTCTCAGTCCTTCCTTGGGTGCCTAGACTGGTCCTTTTTGCCGACGGTCGACATCCGTTGTCGCCTTTGCCATGAGAAGGCTTCTTTCATTTTGACGTGCTTGGCGGAACGCTCTATGAACTCCTCCAGAGTTGCTAGGCGATACTTCGTGACATTGTTTGCGAACCGTCTAGGCTTAAGGGCGCCTATCACGGAGTGTAAGGCTACCTCTGGTTCAAGGTCCACGATCTGTGAACTCATGGAGGGTTTCGTCGTCCCTTTGGAGGAGCCCAATAAGGTCATCTATGGTCGTCCTCTGAGGTTAGCAGGGCGCGTAATGGGCAGTGAACTTGTCCACCAGGGTGTTAACGGAATCAATGGATTGTCGAGGAAGTCGCAACCACCAGCTGAGAGTTATACCTACAAGGGAAGTGGGAAACATCTTGCACAGTACTTAGCCCTCATTGGAGTAGCGGTTTACCTAAGTGAGGAATGCCTCTATGTGGTCGTCGAGGTTGTTGGTGCCTTCGTAGAGTTTGATTATGAGGGGCATCCATTCCCAGGGCAAGGGGTAGTCAAGTATCTCATCCACGAAGGGGTGTTTTCTGTTTGTCCCATGCCTGGGTGTGCAAGTTATATCCTGACCGACTCCCAATCCTTGTGGGCGATCTCGAACTCCTCCCATGGCTGAGGAACGTTGTTTGGCTAAAAGGTCCCCTTCGGGTGGCTCTACCGAGGTGATGACCCCTCGTTTCATTGTCATTGCTATCGTCCTTTAGGTCATTCGCGGCGGCTGCTAGCCTTGGAGGTCTTTGATGACTATCCTCATAACAACGTTTTCTTCTCTGAGCAGGAGTAAGTCAGCCTCATGCTTCCTGGCCATTTCCTGCATTTTCCTGATTTCCTCCATAAGGTTGACCTCACTTGCCTAGTTGGTAGCGGAGGGCGGCAGCCCCCTGCGTGTCTGTACCATGAAGGATGGGGTAAAGAGAGGCGTAGAAATTTTTATGTCCCCGCAAACGACATTAAATGTTCTTACCGGAGTTTGGCAAAACTAGGGATAACAAAATTTTTCATACCCATAGGTATCCGCCCGAACCTGCCCTGATTTTGACAGGTATTACCCGGTTTGACCGGGTATGGGTAGAGGTATTACCTGATGTATTAAACTGGGTAGGGATACGAGTTTGGGTATGTGACTACTTGTCCCGAACTCGTCCCGTTATAATATTAATGATGATATAATAACTTTAAATTTGTATATTTAATTAAATTTTTAATTCTTATGTTTTAATTTATAGTTTATTGTTATTAATTATTTTTTATATACTTTTTAAATTAAAATATAATTAATAACTTAATATATAATTTATTTAATAATAAATAAGTAAATTTAAAATGTAAAAAATAATATGACGGGTACCCACGGGTATACTTGAACCCAAAGATATCCGACAAGGACGGGGATTAAAATTTCATACCTGCTCTTTTTTATACCCGAACCTGCCCCTCACTTTGCTGGGATGGGGGATCAAACCTGCACCTGCCCCACCTCGTTGCCATCCCTAGGCAGAACGACTCTCCTCGCGATCCTTCGGGTCTTGGAGCTCCAGGTCAGGGAGGGAGTAAGAAGATACAGAATAAAGTGTGAAAGATTAGATAACTGGGGGGCTTAGGACTCCCCCTTTTTAAGGAGGTTTTGATTTCGAGTTTCCTTATTTACAGAATTCTAAGTTAGTTTTTTATAGAAATGAACCTTCCTTCATAGGCCTTTGGTGACCAAGCTTAGAGGGCGGTGCCCCAAGGTGTCCAAGCTGACGGGGTCCCAACAAGGGCACTGGGAGGGTACAATCTCCATATACAAGTCTTCCATTGTAGATGTCCATGGATTTTTATTGGACTAGCCAGAATCTTGAAAGGGACGAACATAGAAGTCCTGTTAGTTTTTCTTTTATGTTTCTTTTACTCACCAAAATACAATATATATTAAACATACTTACTTTAAGAGTAATTATAAGAGGTTTAACTTTTATATCTTACGGTTTTTTTAAAAAAAATTTAATAATTAATATTAATTATTCTTAAGTTTTTTGTATTCATTTTTTAAGTAAGTGGATCTCTTCTAAGAAAAAATACCAATAAACAATTAACTAATTAAATACTTAGTAACAACTCTCAAACTAAATACACATCATACTCTTGTGTCATTTGACACTATTGTGGCTGACTCATATTAGAAAGAAAACTTGCTCTTTCTATAGTTTGACTTTTTTGTGTGGTTGATACATCTAAATAAATCCAATATCTAATTATGTATGTGCATCACACATTTATATCATGTCCTACATAGTTGTGGTTAACTTAACAATCTAAAATGTTATTTCCACACCCTATGAATTTACCTACAACGGTATGACTACCATGAATACAAAACAGGCACCATACCCTTGTGTCATATGTCACACAAAGGTGGTTGATTCAAACTTAAGAGGAAAATGTATGGTACCCTTCTCACCTCCATGTGAAAGAATAACAACTCGTTGAAGCGAACAAAGATGATGATTATCCACTATCTAGAGAGATAACCTGTACTCGTCACATGCTCAATTATCCACATGATACTCGTTAAAAAAAATGGATTTAATTGGTATACATTGTTAGTGTAAACATTTTTACATTGACATTCAATCACAACCCTTCATTTGTAGTAAATTTGTTGACTTTACTCATTAGTACTTTGAAAATCACATAAATGAAAGGTCATGATTGACTGTCATGTATACCAATTAGACTCTAAAAAAAATATTTTTTTCACATGAAGTTTTTTTTTTTTTTTGGAAAATACATTTTTAAATGAAGTTTTATCAAATAAATATTTTATTTGCTGAAAAATCTAAAAATAAATTTATACTATTTTTTACAAGATTAATTATTCTAAAAATAGATATATAATATATACAAACATATATAGAATCTCCACTTTACATTACTAGAAAAATTTATAAAAAATAATTTCATTAATTATGTATTTTTCATAAAAAACATTAATAACCATAAAATTTGATAATTAATATTTTAAATTGATTTATTTTATAAAAAAATTAGTTTCTTTAAATTAAATATGTAATAAGACTTGAATGGTATGCAATTTTTTTTTATTATCCCTAGACATACCTAAATGCATTTAAAACCTTAAATACACATCACATTCCTTGGTCATATCCACACACAATTGTTATTGAGTAACATTAAAAAAAACTACAACACTTTTTTCATACCCTTAGAAATTTATCTACAAGAGGGCGTGGATCACATACATAAATACATCTTAATTTTAGTTTCTACACATGTTGGTCTTGTCACCAAATTCAAAGTATTTCTTTTTTTAATTTAACAGTAATGTATTATCGGCATAAAAACTTTAAATTAATAAAAATTAATATTAAAATTACTTTTAAAATAACTATTATAAAATTAAAAAATTATTACACGTAGTAGTAATAGAATGAAAATTTTATATTTATCGATATATAACTTTTTTTCTAAAAAAAAAAGAAAATATCATCTTCCTACTGTGGAACTTCTTCATTTAAGTTTAATAATACCTGAGAATTTCCAGTTATGGAACTTATTCATAATACGGACTTGGTTATGTACTTGGAAACTTAAAATTAATTTAAGTTTAATAATACATGAGAATTTTGGGATCTTTCTATATTGTTGTTCCACTTTAGTGGGACACATGTCCATGTTGAGTATAATCAGGTAGACAGATGATTTGGTTGAACAAATCGACTTTATATTAGAAGCAGCGAAAGAATAGGCCAAAAGTAAGAAATGATTTCTATCAACTATCCAAAGTCATATTAGAAATAAATGATACAAAGTAATGAAAGATACATATTAATGGAAAAATAGATTTTAGAAAGTGACAACACAAGCAAAAATGAATTATAACATATTAACATTCATGCACCAGGTTGAAAACTAATAAAAGTGTAAGTTAGAGAGTCAATTGGAAGTATTAATTTGAAAGAATTTATATATTTAGCTTGTATAAATTAGACACAATGACAAGTAACAACTTGATATAATATACACGTGACAAGGTTATAAACTATTGATAGGAGAAAATGACACATTAAAGCCACACAACCACGGTAGCTTCTTGGTTATGCAACAAAATCTTATTTGTGGATGTGGTTGGTGCTGAAAACCTTTAACAATTAATAGTGACACAAACGGTCAAATGATTGTGTAACTGAATCGATTTGTGGTAGTAGAAAGAATGTGGTTGCAACGAACGTTTGATCAGGAAGTAGTGCCTCATTTTCTAAACTGTTGGTGTGGAAAGATCTTAACGTATCTTTCACAAAATCTTACCAACAGAGTTTTTTGGAGGATACCATCCAAATTATAATCAGATTCTGAATTGTGGTCGCCATTGGCACTGTGTACTGAGTGAGGAGAACAGTTGAAAAAGAGAAACTGAGGGATAAAAAGAGAAAGTGGGGAAACACAGGCTGAAAGTAGCTCAACATTCAAAGGAAATGAAGGAGAAAAAGGACAAGAGAAGAAAACCAAATCTAGCTTAATATAAAGTTCATGTTGTCTGGTCTTACTTTTAATTTTTTTCTTGCAGAAATCATGTGCCAAATAATTAGTATTACTGTATACCATAAACATGAGAATCATTTCTTCATGAGGTGCAATACATGAGATTATTTTGGGTTTTTTAACCTAGAAACACGCAAAAAGATCAAATAATTGAGAACCCAAGAACGAAAGAGAGATTGAGCCAAAACAAAAACCATATCACAACTAAAAAATTATAAATGCATGGTACAGAGACTGTGTATGAAAGATGTATTACTGTATATAGGATCTTCATGTTAAGTTGTTGTAATTAACTAGCACGTGCTCAAGATTATAAGTACGAAAAATATAATTGAAGTTTTAGTCTAAATTATAGATAAAGTGATCAAACAAAAGTTTTAAATGACTTGTTCGGAAAGCATAAAAAAATTTCCATCTTTTAAAATTTTGAGTTAACATTAACAAATTAAATAAAAAATCTTTTAGTAAGGGAAGTAA
Organism: Psophocarpus tetragonolobus; assembly: GCA_037954015.1. Lineage (NCBI taxonomy): Eukaryota > Viridiplantae > Streptophyta > Magnoliopsida > Fabales > Fabaceae > Psophocarpus > Psophocarpus tetragonolobus. The sequence continues at coordinate 38,027,702 of CM075695.1, forward strand.
TGGAGATTTTATCTCTTAATCAAATAGTTTGAAGCTTAAATGAGGTTTGGTTTCTTTAGTCGGAATTTCACCATGTGATGCTCCAGCTAAGTTTGTTGTAATTATTTATTTTAATTAATATTTATTTTTATTTTTTTCTATAACTGTCACTTTATTTATATATATATATAATACTCATTTTCATAAAAATGATCTAATTATAAATAAAAGAAATTATTCAATCATACACTTGAAGATAAAATATTTCTTTCCGACATATTTGGTCGAAGTTGACAACTGCAGGCATAATTTCAGTTTCCTGTATGCGGGCTTCTACTTGTATTTTTCTCTCGATAACGGTCTCCGTTTTCATCTTTTATAATATATTTTTGGTTTTACCCTTTAGAATGAATAGCCCAATAATGTAGTAAATTCACATGTATTTATTAATTGTAAGTATGTTAATTTTATCGTTAAAACATACTTTTAGATATCTATTATTTTCATAAATATTATACTTTCATGTTTTTTCATGTTTTATGTTATAGGGTTAGGATGTTATATTTTCATTAAAAAAAGTTGTTTTCTAGTTCACTATAATTTTATTTTATTTTTAAATTTAATATTATTTTTAAGAATACTAAAAACTTACTAAAGATGTTTTTTTAACATACCCAAAAATGTCATTCTATTATTATATTTCTAAAAATAACATTTTCGAAATTAAAAAATATTCCATGAAGCGAACAACACAAAAGTAAAATAAATTTTAAGAAACATAATTTACATTATTCAGTTAAAAAATTATCATATTATCGTACAAAACACACTTATATTATATATATATATATATATATATATATATATAATATAATATAATATTTTTAGTCAGATTGATATTTACCATCATGTATGAATATTCGAACAGTGGTATTCATTTTACTTTCTAATTTTATATTTTCATATCTCTTCCTTAAAAGACATGTACAAGGGGTGCATCCTACATAGTGTTTGGTATAATAAAATGTTTTTTATCTTTATTTTTTATTTTTATTTTTTTAATTATTTTTAAGTTTTTAACATTTTAAAAATTTGTTAATTTGTACTTTATATTTTTATTTTTAAAAAAATAATATTGTTAAATTTAATAAAAAACTATTTGCATATATAGTTTAAAATATATAAATATGTTATTTTTTATATAATTATAATATTTTTATTAAGTTTTTACGTAATTTTAATTTTTAAAAATACTGAAAATATTTTTTTTATTTTTAATTTTTAATTTTTTTCGAAAAATATTTTCAATTAAAATATTTTCTAAATCAAAAGTAAACGTATTTTTAGCATTTTTTAATTTATTTTTTAAATAAAAATAAAAAACAGTCAAAACAGGATTTAGTTTTGTTATTAAAGAAGGGTATTAATATAACTTTTAAAATGTTCTTCCATCAAATAAAAAAAAAATCTGATAGACAAGAGTTTTTTCACTCCCTAGTGTGGTGAATTGGTGATGAGTTTGTGCCTAAAATGGCACGCGGCGACACAATGATTGGAGTTTTTACCTAGATCAAACACGTGGCGACGAATGGAGTGAACACGGTAACACAGAAGGCACATGACCTTCCAGAAACTGCGGCAAAACTCGTGGCCAGAAATGGCGGAGGCATCTAGCGGCCAGCACGAAGCCACGTGGAAACTGAACCACGTGGTCATCCGAGGTGGCATCCCCCTTGCGCTGAAAATGATTCGTTAATTTTATGTGTTGGCCACTTGAAAGTCCAAAGTCCAAAGAAACGCAGACACAAACAAACTCTCTTTCTCTCTCTCGAGCGAGACGAAACCGCCAGAAAATACAAGAAAGACTGTGTATGTGAGTGTTTGTGTTGTTGACCTTTGGTAGTGGGAATTTGAGTTGGTGGGAATGGCCATGAATAATGGCGATGGAAGTGAGGGAAAGGCATTGCATAGAGTGCTTTACATGTGGGGTTACCTTCCCGGAGCTCTCCCGCAGAGGACGCCGCTCTTGACGCCGCTCGCCGTTAGGGTTCCTCCTTGTGCTTACTCTTGGAATGATGTCTGCGGCGGTGGATGTGGATTCGCTATTGCTATATCCGGTCACTTACCTTTCCCACTCTTTTTTTTTTTCCAATTTAAGAATTGAAGCTTTTGTTTCTCCTCTGGCCTAGTCCCTTTTCTTTATTAGAAGAAATGGTTTGATTTGAAGATTAAGCAGGTTTGGGGAAATTGTTGAGTTCTGTTGATGGAAGGGTGAAGCAGAAACTCAATTCAGTTCAACGCCTCGAGCTTCATGCTCTGATTATATTCTCATTGGATTTTTTCGTGGGGGGGGAGGGGTGTCTTTCTCTTAAGTAAAAATATGCTCTGTCTTTCTGTCCCAATAGTGATCTTTGTATTTTCTTTTTACAATTTCATTAAATAATGTATTATTTTGAATTTTGATGGGTCTTATTTTTTTAGGTTGGTCAAATACTCAAATCTATGGAAGTAGTTTGCAATTTCGTGAGGCTTTCTCACTGCTATTTCTCATTGTGACTACTTTTTTACTTACAATACTACCAATGTCTTACCCCTCATTCTCATGGAATGTGTTATTCTTCTTCCTTGTGTTTTTTTTCCCAAATAACTTAAATGACTGTATTTGGATTATGGGGTTTAAGCCTATATTTTTTCTTTATTTGAAGCTGTTGTTTTTTTCCCACTCTCGTGTCGTGGGTATAGTCAGTCTTTGCATCCCACTATTTCTTTATTGACTCCTTTTCTGCTACCATTTTTTTTGTATAAAGGTTCATCATTACTCACGTATTCTTCCTTAATCAGAATCAGGGAAGCTTATTACATGGGGCTCGACAGATGATCTAGGCCAAAGCTATGTGACTTCTGGTAAACATGGGGTAATGCATAACTATATATAGAATAGAATGAGCCTGATGTCTAACTCTTATTTTATCTCTTCTTTCTTTGTCAATGTCAACAAACTAATTTTTCTGGTTTATTTGTAAAGGAAACTCCAGAGCCTTTCCCTCTTCCAACTGAAGCCTCTATTGTAAAAGCTGCAGCAGGATGGGCTCATTGTGTTGCTGTGACAGGTAAGGTGGAAAACAGTTTTTTGTCTGAGAGAAAAGAGAAGAATAAGAATGAGAAGAAGAAAGGAGAAGGCCTAAACTAAAATAGAGCGTATAGTTTTGACTTTCTATCAGGCTTTTTTATGTATCTAATCTAATGTTTTAACAAGCAATGCATCCAAAATGAATTAGACAGTATCTTGCAAACGGGGAAGAGTTTTTTGTCTTGTCCATTAAGCAAAGTTTACTTTCTTGAGTATCAACTTACAAATATGTCTTTCCTTTCCTTTGCAGAACATGGAGAAGTTTATACATGGGGATGGAAAGAATGTATTCCATCTGGGAGGGTATTTGGTGAACCATCAAAAGGGGTAAGTCTTGAAAAAGATGTCCCAGGAAGACATAGTCCGTTGTCGACAGAGCAAGGTATGTTTGACCTCTTTACATCGACCGTTTATGTACACAGCTAGCTGTCCCTCCCAAGGAGTGGTCTAAGCAAGCCAATTTGCACCAAAAATGGAGTGGGGGATATATGATAGAATCTTTGCAACCTGAAACGGAAGAAGTAAAAATTGTTTTTGTGGTTTACCCCCCCACCTGGATGTACTGCCTCCAGTGATCCCTCCCTGGGGGGACCATGAGTCCTTGTTATTGGTGACTGATGTAGAGTTGTTTTGCAATAGTGAGTCCTCATTCTCAAGGCTCAAGATCTACCGGCGGTACTGCCTCCAGTAACAGTGGAGAAGAAAGTACAAAGAGGAGGAGAGTGTCTTCAGCAAAGCAAACAGCTGAAAGTTCATCATCCAGTGATGATGGTCTGACAGCATTTCCATGTCTTGTCACACTAAGTCCAGGGATAAGGATAGCTAGTGTTGCTGCTGGTGGACGTCATACACTAGCATTGTCAGGTACATGACTTTGTTCTGGACTATTTTATACCTGTCCAAGATTTTATGTATGTTATTTTTCTTCCATTGTGTAACGTGGTTTGGTTGAAGCATCTACTCTGATGTCTAATACTTATCATTAATTATGGTTTTCTGAGTGTTTCAGATACAGGACTGGTGTGGGCTTGGGGCTATGGAGGTGAAGGGCAGCTTGGTTTGGGTTCCAGAATTCGAATGGTTTCCTCTCCTCATCTTGTTCCTTGTATTGATTCTTCTTATTATGGTAAAGATAGATCTGCTACACTGGCTCGAGGAAGCATGGGTTTTGAAGGAGAGAGTTTTAGAGTTCCTGGAAGTTACATAAAGAGAATTGCTTGTGGAGGTCGACATAGTGCAGTAATTACAGGTACATATGTGTCAGTCTATTCAGCAACTCAGCTGGACTGCCTGCATTTTAGTTAATTTATTTATTAATGAAACTAAAATAAAAACATATATATGCTTTGTTTATAATTGCAATTTACCTACATGGTGTCAAATGTTGTGCTTACTGGTGTTTAGAAGGAGAAACTAGTTTCTTAATGGATGTAATGGACTTATGGACTGACCAGGAATTGTATGATTTGACGAGGAGGAGAAATAGTATCGTAGCAAAAGATCCATAAACTTATGAAAATAATTACCGATACACAGTGTTGTCTCTCTGGATACTAGATTAGGAGTTAAGTTTTACTAGTATAGAGACTTGCTTCGTAAGCTTATTTTATTTCCAAAAACTTATATTTTATCTTTGGTAAATTCGTATGTACTGATATTGGAATATCTATCTGTTGAGCTGACAGATGCTGGAGCCTTGCTTACTTTTGGCTGGGGACTCTATGGACAGGTAAACTTTAAAGTGAACCGGGATATTATTTTGTACTACTGCAAGTTCATATTCTATTTTGGCAATGAAACTTGAGGCAATTTATCATTATATACTGTCACCAGCATCCCCCAATTTATTTTTATGGCTTTGTAGCAAGGGCTTTTGATTGTACTGGGTCTGTTATAGCACATCAAACTAGCAGAATTTTTCCTTTTTGGCAGTTTTCATCAGTGTCTATTGTAAATGAGTTCTTCTGATGTGTGCAAGCTTGTAGTTTGCTTGCATGGTTCCTAAATTCTAATATTAGACAATCCCATTGTAATACAGTGTTCTTGTTTGTCAGCCAATGAACATAAACCCTCTCTTGTGTTACTCCTCCTTGGACCTCAATTTATTTTCCTGAGAAATTAGTTTTACTTTTTTTCAGCCATTTTGTCATTCAGATAGTATCAAATAATAGGGTGATCCTTGTTAATGAGAGCATCCCATGCTCAGAATTTCCTCACTTTGCATGTCATATCATCAACATCCTGTTGTTTATTTTGCAATCTAATACTTCCTTGGTACTGTGAAAAATGTGAAGTGCAACTCCTACACGATTAAAATTGTGTTTTGACTTGCTTGAGAGTGCGGGAGTATTTATCATATTATTCATATACATGATCCAACGAAACTATACTATAATCGATTGAAATATATTCATCTACAGCACTGCCTGGTTACTGTCATCCCTTTAACCATTCTTAAGGATCAATCTGTAGGTAAAGTAGAATATGGTGGACCAAAGCAATGTAGATGTTGAAGATGTGGTTCACTCTAACAAGGGATTATATATTCTATTCTTTTACAGTATTTTATCACCTGTTGGTCAATGCATTCCTATTAACATTATACTCTATTCATGTCATCTTGTTTTGTTCAAGTGTGGGCAAGGAACTACTGATGATGAGCTAAGCCCGACTTGTGTATCTTCGTTACTGGGTATCCGCATAGAGGGAGTGGCAGCAGGACTGTGGCATACAGTCTGTACATCTGCTGATGGTGATGTGTACGCCTTTGGTGGAAATCAGTTTGGGCAGCTGGGAACTGGTGCAGATCAAGCTGAGGTATGTCATAATTATTGCCATCCCTTAGATTTCCGACTCAGTTTATTTCTACAACAAAGCATAATTACTAGGTTATATCAATCACCAGTATACTGTGATTGTACATTCATCATAAATATTGGTGTCGCTGAAATACCCGTTGAGTATGTTTGGTATTGACAATTCTATCACTTGAGGCAATCTGTGATTTCACTTTTTTATGTGTTAACATTAATTTTGAAGCAGACTCTGCCGAGACTAGTAGATTCTCCGAGTTTGGAAAATTTGCATGCAAAGAACATATCTTGCGGTGCTCGTCACACTGCTTTAGTAACAGGTATACCATCCTCTAAACACTATAGACCTGCTTATGTCATTTTCAATTCTGCCTAGTCTAGTTAGGATTCCATTATTGAAGTCATTTAATGCATTTTTAAACACTAGAACTAAATACCTGTTTGATGTCTCTGAAGTGGATCCCTTTTAAATAAAAGTGAGCTTTTATTTATTTATTTTGTAAAATATTTGGGATGCCACTGCCACATGCCAGTGATACTGTAAAGTGATGTTAGGCGAAAAGATTCTTTAATTGTGTGAATTCCACAGGGACAATGGTTCTAGTCAAACTGAACTACCCTTGCAGAGGGTTTGTCATGAATGGGTTGAATATAGTCTCTGTTTCAGCCAAAGCATCATAGTGTAACCGAATAAGATTGCTAGCAGAACTTCAAATTTACATAATACATTACTGTGTTTAATTTTACTTTTGCAATAGTCATCACTCAACAGTCAAAAGGGACTTGTGTACAATAGATGTTGATTTTTTTTATTGGCAATTAAAACACTTGTAAAATTGGCATACCTATTCTGAACAGGTTCTAATTAGTTTTGTTTCTTGTGTTTCTGTTCTTCAAGAGGGTGGAAAAGTTTTCTGCTGGGGATGGAACAAATATGGACAGGTATATGACACTACAGTTTTCATTTGTATCTCTTTTATTTTACATTTTAAACAACGAACATTATTGGAATTTCTATCTGACCACACTTATTTTATTAGTGTGGAGTTTTGTTGGATATTGGTAACATTCTTGTTGTGGAATGATAGTGTTCTAAGTTGTGATTCTCGGTGTGACAGCTGGGCCTTGGGGACGTGATTGACCGTAATATTCCTTCTGAAGTGACCATTGAAGGTTGTGTCCCTAAAATTGTTGCTTGTGGTTGGTGGCATACTCTTCTTTTGGTCGAATCCCGCACTTGATGTCATGGTTTATCAGAGGCTCTAAACCCAATTTTGATAGTTAGCGTTTCCTCTTCAAAGGCAATGTATATGTACATACAGTAGTGGTATACATATGCATAGATGTTTATATTGTTTCATGGTATGTGAATAACCATGACTAGCTCTAGTATTTAAGACAACCGAAGAGCGATATCTGGCTTGGAAGGAAGTATTTGGTCCTTCCACCCATGTAACATTCTTAAATCTATTGTACGCGTATATTTATTTAATTTATAAACGATCCAGTATGCTGCTTGTAATAGTTAGGTGTAAATGTAATGCTTCAAATTAGTATATATAACCATATTTCATCCAACCTCCTCCTGTTATGGATTTATTGGCTTCTCACTGGCCTCAGCTTGTTCCATCTATTGGTGAAATCAGAGTTATTTGAATTTATTAAGGTCTTCCTTTATTTGTTGGTCCAATGAGTAACTTTCATATTGGATTTGGGGGGTATGGCAATCATACCTACCCTCCCACAATTACGTCCATCTTTGTTTCGATTTTGGCGGAAAAAAACTATGATATTAGTATCTGTCTTAATTTCATATTCATATACTTGTGAACAAATTTATATTTTTGTGGATCATCAAAATATAATTAATAATGTAACATATAATTTATTTAATAATTAATAAATTATATAATTTATTAATAAATTATAAAAAATAATATAACAATTTCTGTGGATCATTAAAATATAATTAATAATGTAACATATAATTTATTTAATAATTAATAAATTATATATAATTTATTAATAAATTATAAAAAATAATATACCAATATATCTGTTAGGATACCGAATTAAAAAATATTCAATATAATTAAAATAATTTTGTATCAACATTTTTTATACTCGTTCTGACGGGAATGAGTATCTGACGGAAATGAATATGAAGAGGATAAATTCATTCCCGCTAGTACCGTTGCCATTCTTATTGAAGTTATCCTATAAACTGGATCATATTATTTAAAATAGTGGCGAATTTCTTCCAGCACCTGTATATTACACATCCGGAACCTTCAATCCAAAGTAAAAAATAAACCTCCAGAATGGAGTGTGTTGAGAAATTGTCAAAATACCTTTAAACGAGGTTAAAGGATTTTACGGTAGAACCTGTCGCAATCGAGCTCAATTCCTTTTTTATTTTATGGTACACTGACCCTTTACGTTATTTAGCATTTGGACCATAAAATCATTAATGATACTTTCACTAATACACGTTTTGATTATTCATAACATTTTGCTTTGTCTAAATTGCTATTAACTATTCATTCTTTGAATATAAATTATCCTAGTTAGATTTTATAAGACGTGGAACTAAAATCTGCTGGTAACTATATATATTTTCCGATATTTTTTCTTTCCTAGCCAGTTTATTGACATAAAATTATTGAAAAGGACTTTTTTAAAGGCAAAGTTTTTTGTTAGTAGAACTGGAGAAGGAGTTTTACCCGCTACCTTCTCTTTCTTTTTTTTTATTCATTCAACTCCCTTTATAAATTTCTTGAAAAGGAGTCATTATGGTGGGTGAAAGTATAATTTATAATTTAATTCTTATGTCATGATATCATTATTGTAAATTATTAACTAAATAAACAAGAAATTTTTTGCAACCATTAGTTTTTTATTATTGGCAAAAAAAATCAATATTATTAAAAATAAAAAACTACGCAACATATGTCTTCCAGTAATACAAAGAAAAATTAAAGAAAACAAACCTATTACATAAAGTTCAAATCCTCTATCCTCACATAAAGTACAACAGATTTAAAATTCTCTCTACATAGAAGTGCGTTGTAAATTTTATTATCCAATATTAACATTCATATCTTTAGCATAATTTCACGCTTTTAAATATATTATAGACCTGCGAGTCACACCGTAAACCAAACATTTTGTCATCATTGGGTCATTTAACAACATTGAATTAGAACATGTAACACCTAACTGTGCTTGATAGTGTTGCAGGTATACCTACCAATAGCAAAACTCTTGTCACACCTTAACGGACACTTCACAGTTGATAAATAAGCGGGATCCTATTTCTTTCTCTTACTACAGAGCCCACACAATTATTCCTCTTAATAACATATCCTATGTTTTAATAAGATTCATCTTTGTTGGATAATTTGCTAACTTTTAGTTGTCACCCCAGCATGTACACCTTTTAAGTTGCATTTTTGCAACCGTGAGTTACCTGAAATAACTTTTAGAATCATTCATGATTCAACTAAAAATAAAGTAATTGAACAAAAGAATTTTCCACTTGGAACAACTTTTCTTTCTTTAGAAACATGGCATAAATTCAAAGTAAAAGAAGGGTTTTCTACTTTTCTTAAGATGAAGGATTTTTTTTTCTTTCAACATTTTATTGGCAAGAACTCTTTCAACATCTTTGGGTCCCTCAAGATTTATAAGGACAACAGAAAGACTGTTGAGACTTCCTCTCCCATAATTTTGGGCCAATAGATTTTTTCTAAACCAAAGTAAAAAAAAGGGTTTTCTTAAGATGAAGGATTTTTTTTTTTCTTTTTTGACGAAAGTTGGGTTATATATTTTCCAATTGTCTTCTGCTATATGTAAAAGTGGTTTTTCTTTTTCTGTTTTTGGTGGAAATCAGAACATAACAAGTAGGAATTATTCCATGAAAGCGAAGCCGGACCTAACAGCCAAATAGCTCTCATAGAATATGCTCTCGCATCCATATTTCTGGTACTTGTCCAATTTCACAGTCAATGGCTTTAATAAGGCTATCTTAGACCATAAATTGGGCTTTCCTTATCACATGGTCGTTGGAGAGTGATATATTGTGTAGCTTATAAAACAAAATCGGCATCCCAATTTGCAACCGGTCACTAATCACAAATCAGTAACGAACTACGAAGTATAAACTCATCCATATAATATTTTGTGAAGTGGAGTTATCAATTTGTGGAGAGCATGGGTTGCCAAATAAATTGCCCTCAGTAGTGAACATTATTGTTCCACCTTCTATTCAAGGTTGATACACCTTAACTGTTATCGCATATTCCTCCTCCATTCATTCAACCTAGTATTTATGCTAATATTATGGTTCATATCAAAGTTGCTGGATCTTCATCTTGCCGCACACTAGTTTTAGTAATTGCCTCTTAATCAAAATCAAGTAGGTGAGGTACCTAATATCAAAATAACTTTTGTTGGCCTATGTTTGTCAAAGCGTCAAAAACTTTTCTTACATATATAAATTTTGTTGTTAATAAATGTTCTTAAAAAATTAAAAATATTTTGTTTGTAAGACTATGTATTCTTCAATAAACATTTAAATATGGAGAAAAAGATTTATACATTCATAATGTAAAAGAATTTTATAATATCATTTAATTAATATTACAATTCTTTATGATAAGTTTGTTGACTACTATTTTATTAATTAATATTTAAAGGTTTAATAACTTTTTTATTTCTAAAGTTTCACTAAAAATTATTTTTTACTTTTGAAATTTAAAAATATTTTTTTATCTCTGAAATTAATTAATTTTTTTATATTAATGTTGTTCATTTATAACTTAATGTGTATTTGATTGTAACGAATGTAAGATTAAAGATGAAAGAGTTAGAATTAAGAAAGAGAGTGATTCATAAATACAAAAATATGTTTTATGTCAGTCATTTTTTAATGGTATAAACAGAAAAACTAAACATAAATCAGAAATTAAAAATAATGTTTTTAAATTTTAAAGAGTAAAAACATTTTTTTATAAAATTTTAAAAATAAAAACTTATATAATTCGTATATTTAATAACTATATAAACTATCAGCTGCGATTGAAGCGTATCATTATTAAAAGTCTTAAAAAAATTGTGTAAGCATGTGTAATGTTTAAATTATATGGTTGTTCATGTTGCATGAAAATTTAATAATACAGAAGAGAATATAAAATTATATAATTTTTTAAAAGATCTCATTATAATCTGAACAGTATCAATGCACACCCAATCTTTTTCTATACACGTGGTATTTAATATGTTTAGTAAAATAATTTTTTTATGACGTAAGAGTTACATAACATTAAGCAATTGGAGTGTTTAATTTAGGAGGTGGATACCCGGCTGATTGACCAAAGTGGGTTTATTTTTTAAAAAAATTACCAGTATGGGTTTGTTTTGAAAAATATTACCAGCATGGGTCTGTTTTGAGTGGTTGACTCGGTCAAACCGCAACTCCGAATTGCGATTTCGTTGTCACGTCAGCAAAGTGATTACGTGGAAGCCAGCGCGGAAAAACGACTACGAAACCGCAAGTGGGAATTGCGGTTTGACTGAAAACACAGAAAACGATGCCTGTAAAACCGCAAGTCGCATCTGCGGTTTCAATTAAATATTATTTTTATCATAAACCGCAAGTGGGAATTGCGGTTTGACTGAAAACACAGAAAACGATGCCTGTAAAACCGCAAGTCTTATCTGCGGTTTCAATTAAATATTATTTTTATCATAAACCGCAAGTGCGAACTGCGGTTTATGTTAAATATAATATTTAAATATCATCAAAGTGGCTGTGGTTTAATGGTGAGAATTTTATGTTGTAGTTGTGGAGACCCGGGCTCGAATCCCAGCAGCCACACATAAAACCGTAAGTTGCATCTGTGGTTTGAATTAAATATTATTTTTATCATAAACCGCAAGTGCGAACTGCGGTTTATGTTAAATATAATATTTAAATATCATGAAAGTGACTGTAGTTTAGTGGTGAGAATTTCACGCTGTGGTCGTAGAGACTTGGGCTCGAATCCCAGTAGCCACACACTGTTTTAATTAAAATCACCTGGCTTACTTTTTTATCCTATAAAAGTGAAAAAAATAAGTCATGTGATTTAAATCCGACATCAATTAAAACAATGTGTGGCTGCTGGGACTCGAGCCCAGGTCTCCACAACTACAACATAAAATTCTCACCATTAAACTAATGGCAACTTTGATGAAATTTAAATATTATATTTAACATAAACCGCAGTTCGCACTTGCGGTTTATGATAAAAATAATATTTAATTCAAACCACAGATGCAACTTACGGTTTTATGTGTGGCTGCTGGGATTCGAGCCCGGGTTTCCACCACTACAACATCAAATTCTCACCATTAAACCACAACCACTTTGATGATATTTAAATATTATATTTAACATAAACCGCAGTTCGCACTTGCGGTTTATGATAAAAATAATATTTAATTGAAACCGCAGATGCGACTTGCGGTTTTACAGGCATCGTTTTCTGTGTTTTCAGTCAAACCGCAATTCCCACTTGCGGTTTCGTAGTCGTTTTTCCACGCTTCCACGTAATCACTTTGCTGACGTGACAATGAAACCGCAATTCGGAGTTGCGGTTTGACCGAGTCAACCACCCAAAACAGACCCATGCTGGTAATATTTTTCAAAGCAGACCCATACTGATAATTTTTTTAAAAAATAAACCCACTTGGGTCAATCAGCCTGGATACCCTGGCACTGAAATCATTGGTGGCATACGGGTCAAGTTAATTAATTGGAAATTGGAAAAAGAGCAATGTTGCTTTGCAAATGAAGCATTTTAATAATACTATCACAAAAACATTTGTGCTCACATATATTCCTAAATAAAATTTGTAAAAATACTTATACGAATAGTATAAATGGATATCTGTTATTTATAGATATAGGTTTTTTCTATCTGTTTCTTAATAGATACAGGTATGAATATTATAATATCTGTATCCGTTAAACTAAAATAATATATATATGTTAAAAAATATAATATTTATTAATTATCAAAATTTATTGATATCAATCTTATTTTTTTATAAAAACTTCATAGTAATAAAATTATTTATTATAAAAATGTTGATAATATAAAATAAAGATTGTATTTGTATTAAATATTTTCTTATAATATATTATATTAATCTATTTTTAGATTTAATTAATTTTGTAAAAACTAGTATAATTTTATTTCTAGATTTCTAAAAAAATAAACTATTTATTTGATAAAACTTCTTAAAAAAATTAATTTAAAAAAAATATTTTTTTAAAAATATTTATGAGTACCCATGGATATTTGCAAGTATTTTTATAGCGAGTATCCAATAGATTTTTAGTGGGTAACAAGTGGCGGATTTTTGTAACCAGTAAGATAACAGGTAACCTGATCAGTATCCGTACCAGCCTCGACCTATTACTATTCCTAATTAAAGATTGTAATTATCTATTTTAGGTACAACTTTCTACTAAAATCCAACATCACGATGGCTACTGATTTTTCCTAAGCTTGCCTCAACTAAAATTGCTCAAATAACAAAAAACAAATTCATTTTTACCTTCAGAATTTTAAGTTCACCACAAGTATGTAATTCAATTCAGATCAACTTGCTTCAGTTTAATCAAATCTCAAATATTAGTTTTAAATATATAATTATATTAATACTTTAAAAAATAATTTTATTATATATATAGTAATTTTACTTGACTTGAACAACATTGTTTTTAAAATAATACTTGTAATTTCTGGGAAAAAAAATTTAAGTTCACATATCTATAAGTAATAGTGTTTTTACATGTTAGATTAATTATTTTTTTTTAACGGCAAAATTCATTTAATAATAATTTCCATGTGTCACAAGAAATTACAGTGAAAAGATATAGAGTACACAAAGAAAATGTCACCCGCAAATCAAAACTAAATAGACCTCCCACATTGAAAGACAACATATTTAGCTTATATATCAACAACCTGCATATAGAAGTTCCTTACAGATACTTGAGCTTAAATCATGAATACTCTAAGTATTTTTTGACTCAAACCGTTTCATGCATAATAACGATTAAGAAGACCACTCAACATAAGATACATTCGGGACCTTGCAGAGTCTTTTAACCCACATTCAAGACCTATGTATAGACAGTTGCCAAACTTTTTAACACTCAAAAGATCACCCATAAATACTACAACATTCCTCACAAGTTAAATTCCCCCACAAAGTTGCAAGTCAAATAATACTGAGAATATCCTATGAAGTCTTACTTTATGCTCGAATACGTAATCCCAAAAGATACCAAAAAACTTGATTGATAATCAACAGGCAAAATTGAGTTGAACCTTAACCATTGATGACAATGCATCTAAACCTGGTAGTTGAACTTACAAGAGAACAACAAAATGGTTTAATGATTCTTATTGAGAAAAAAAAATTACATTGAGAAATAAGAAAACTTAATAATAACTCTAAGATTTTAATTTTAATAAACGATTCACAAATTGAGTTCTTCATTAAAAATGTTCATGTATGTCTCCTCTCCCACATAACCTTTGTTTAACGACGCATTGCTCGTTCGTGACCTCAATCTTTTACAAGATCGCTACTATCTTCACATGTCACAATCGTTGGGTTATTTGCATTTGTGCAAAAATTGTTATATCCACTCTATCAATTTCCTAAGTATAAGCAAATGAACTGAAAAAAATTGAATGACAAAGGAAGATTTTGACTGATTTAGTTTTGAAATGTAAGTTAGCATTAATTAGTTGTTTGTTTTAAAATTTTAATAAAAATTGTTTCTCTATAAAATTATGTCCAAAAGCTCCAAGAATGGTCATCGATGATTGCAACTGACCAATATAGGATGAAACACATAATCAATTTTCGGATTGAATTTGGAATCGTTCGTGTGTCAGTAAGATCTAAGGGAATTGATAGAGTGCTTCAATTTTTCTTTTCCAGTCAATTGGCTTTTATTTAGAAAATTGATGGAGTGAAAATAACAATTTTTGCACAATTACAGATAACCCAACGGTTATGGCCTGTGAGAATAGTAGCGATCTTTTAGTGGAGAATTCGGAGGTGACCAGAGAGAACCACGTGAGAAAAATATCTAAACTATTTATTAAAATTTTAAGGTTATTATTAAATTTTCTTATCTTAATTGTCCTCTCTCTCTCTATATATATATATTATAAATTTATATTATTTTATTTTTATATAAAATATATTTCTTGTAAATTGCATATATATTACTTTATAAAAATGAATAGTGAAATTAACTATTAATTTACTATAGCACATTAAAAATCAACTTTATAAAAATTCAAACTATATATTACTTTTTTATTAATAATTAAATAAATTAAGGTTGGTTAAATTTAAATAATAATATTGATAAAAATATAAAAATGATAAAATATCAAGATGTTTATTTTAAGGAAACAAAATGCATAGTGGGAGGGATGCTAGGTTGGGGGAAAAAACAACAACTTCAACAATGAATATTAAATTTTAAAATAAAAGGGTAATTAGTAATTAGTAATTTAATAATTTGATTATCCATTCTTGCTCTTTTTTCCAAACTTTCGATTATTTTGTTGAAAGTTTAGAACTATATTAATTTGATCTTGACCTTATCCAATCAATAGTTATCTCACACCTAGCAGAAGATTTATAAGGGTTTCCACGGTAGAAAAACAAAAAAAAAAAAGTTGTTTTATTCGTTGTATGAATATTTTATTTTATTTTTTATGCATCATCCATCGCACATGCATTGATCAAGTAAGATATTGTAAAGAATAAGCCTAAGCCACACAATGTCTCAATCCTCAAAGGAACAACGTGACCAGATCTTGACTTGTCAATTATCATAATGTCAAAGAGAATCCAAATTTCAACACGTATAATTAGGCCATTTACATGAAAATCACGGTAATCAACCCCTTTGGAGGATTTGACTATAATTTAAAGAAAAATTAAAATTAGGCGCTCCAAAGTTAATTTTTCAATGTTATCATGCATGCCGTGATTCCATTTCCACTAAGCATACAGTTTTTCCTTTTGGTTCATTTATGCTAATGTGGTGATGCTGAACTATAATTTTTGCATGTGTTTACGTAAAAACATAAATTAAATGTGACTCACATAACCACACGTCCCCAATATTCTAGTTCTAAACACACTATAGTTAATTCATGGATCCATGCCAAAAATTTTATTTAAAGAGGATAAATAAATATAATTTAATTAAAAATATTCGTGTGTTTAATACACGTAAGTATATAAGAAGAACATATAAAATAGAATAATTAGATATACAAAACGATATTCTTTCATATTTTTTTAGATAGGAAAGGAGTTACAAAAGTAATTTTTTATAATGTAGGAAAAGACACAAATGAACATATAAAGTTATGTAAAGTTATATCCTTTTGAATTTAGAGTTTTATTTTATTTTTTTTTTTTTACAGCAAAGATAGAAAAACTTTATTGTGTGTGAACTAGACCATAAAAAATACTATATCGCGGAGACCAAAGTTTAAGCAAAATTACTAAAAAAATATTATTATATTAAAATTTGAATCTACTTCTGAATGAAAACTTTCTTAAGTTATTATTGAATAAGAAAAACAAAGTCATTATTGAATAAGAACATGTTGAAGAAAAATTATTTTGAATAATAGTGTTGTAGCAATTATCTTCCCTCCTGTATTAAGTTACATATTTTTTCTTGGTGTAAGGGAAAAATAAAGAAGACGAACAAAGACAAAAAAATAAACGTAAGAAAGTCAATCTTTAGTTAGTAAAGACAAAAACTCCAGTCGAAGCTCTTCTAGTACTTCAGTTGCAATGGCTCGAAATCTTTTGGTGAAATGATTTGTTACGAAATTGGCCTCACGTAAAACATAAATGAGTTTGATCTCCAAGGAGCAATATATCAATTCACGAATATCTTGAGTTATCTAAATGTGAAGGGATGATGATATTATGTCCATTTGTAGGGATTGAATGGCTTTCAGTGAGTATGTTTTGCATATGATCTTTCTTTAGTTCCTGTCCCAAGCCAATTGTAGAACTTGATGAATGGCGATCAATTTGGCCTAAAGATCCATCCTACCTTTTTTATGTTGGAAATAATAGTGGATTGATATTAATCATTATATTTTATCATTATATGATAATTTAAGATATAATGATAATCATATATTATAATATCTTTATGATTATTTGAATGGAATTATAGTAAAATTGACTCTGTAATGGGTTGAGTCAATCATAAAAAGCTCATTTGAGGGGTCTTTGCCTACCCTGGGGATTATAAATTTGTCATCTAATTAAGCAAATTACAACTACAATACACATTCTCTAGAATAATCCCCTAGAAAATAGGTAGTAAAACTCTTAAGAGTTCTTATTGAACTTATATATCTACAATAATCATTCATAGGGTTTTTGTTTTTGAAGAACTTCAATTCAATATATCTGATGTACAAAGATTTTCTTTCCTTTATCTTTTTATATTTAATTCTTTATACATACCATAATGTTGTATCTAATTCATATTAAGATTTCCTTTTATTTCCATCAATTGGTATCAGAGCCAAATTAGATACATATTATGGTTGTTTTCTATTAGAAAATTAAATTTGAATTGAAGATTTTTTGTGTTATTAGTGAAATTTTATAATATAGTTCACTATTATCTTTTTCACAAAAAAAAATGAGGGTTTACGCTACTTGTTATTGTTAAAATAACATGTCAAAGTTTCATTCCGTTACTATTACATGGGTAAATTATATATTGAAACTTCTTTTTAAGTGCTACCCCTTTAAAACCTAGTTTTCTTTTAAATAATTATGGGGTAAATTGTTTTCAAAATTACTTAATGGTTTTCCTTTTTTTATGTTTGACCAATGTGAGTCATTTGCGTTGGCAACATAATATATTTGTGTTAACTTTACTTTGGAAAGTGTTAATGGGGTTGCATGGACTCATTTTATACCCATATTTTTGTGATTTGGTTAAGGGAGAACTTTGTCGTTTTGATACGATCATGTATGATGATTCGTGTGTTAAATTCATTCTCAGAAGCATTGAATGTGGTTGCTAATTTTTTATATTCTTATTTTTCAAAAATACCATATTTATTTAATATTTTTATATTATTGGTATTTTTTAGTATAAAAAAAATTTATTAATTCAAGATTAAATTAAAATTTTTTTACTATTGTAATCTTGAATTTTTTGACCTATTTTCATTGTGATAATTCTTTACAGTATTTGTATTCTCCAATTATACTGTACTCTCTTTAATATTGAATTATCATTTATAAATTGATTTTAGGTTATTTTATTAATTATCCACAATCTTAATTGTCCTTTTCTTATGTGCATAATTTTCTTTACTAATTTGCATTATTATTACTTGTCTATCATGGGTATAATAATGTGAATTTTGTATGTTGGTCATATAATATATATGATTAAAATTATGCAAATTTATTGGACAATATGCATAATTTCTTTTTTTCATTTACATAATTATAATTTCACTATTTTGGATGCATTTATGTGAATTTTGTGATATAATTATTTTTTTTATTGCATTGATGATAACTATACTCTATCGATGTATTATTATTAATGTAATTTGGTGTTATACAATGTACTTTTCTTGGCTTATGTTAATGATTTTTTTATACTCTATCGGTATTAGGATTTTATTGATATAAGTTATAATGTATTGTAATTTCCTTAGGGATTCTCTTTTAACTGAACTTTTAGAATTACATAATGTTTCCCTATTTTTGTAATGTTCAGTTTATTTTCCTCATTTGATCATGTTTAGTTATATTTATATGGAACCAAAATTTACACTCTCATTTTCTTTTTGTTCCATAATGACTTATAACTTTTAATTGGACATTTTTCCTTCAAAACAAAAAAAAATGTTGCATTTTTGTGGTGCAAATTTTCTCTCTCTCTCTCTCTATATATATATATATATATATATTGATAAAGAAATAGTTGAATTTTATTTAGTCCTCTAGGTATTTTTTTTTATGTCAACTTATTTTTTCTTTATCAAGTGGAAGGATTTTGTATATTAGAATTTTAATTAATATCTTATAAAATAAATTGTTGTGATATAAGATTTTTACTTTAAATGTCCAATTAATCATACATGTGCAAAAACAAATGTTCTTGATAAAATTATTTTTTCTTATCACATTATTTGTGATCACATTGTTGGGATCTATATTAAGGATTTTGTATTGGTCTCTTGTAAAATATTTTTTTGTATAACAAATTCTCTATTGATTTGCAATATTAGTATACAATTATTGTAAGGACAATATAGGAATCCCAAATTTTAAGAGATTAATTTCTCCATATCATATTTTATAATATTGTTAATGGTATTCTTGTAAAAGCTAGAGACTTTATTTCGGGATATATAAATAAACTTATGTCCACTATAAATTATGATGAGAGTTAGACACTATTTATTATTATATCCTTAATATTTGTAAGAATAGGTCTCATTCTTTCGCTGTGTGAAATCATGTTTTATTCTCAAGTGTGTGTAAATATTGTTTATTGTAGCACTTGATTTTTGTTTATGATTACTTGAGAACTTGCTTATGATCTTATATTCTATGTAAAATTATCAAGAGATCCATTTTCTCACTCATGTAATTATTTTTTCAAGATCCTCATAGGGGTCAATATTTTTGTAAAGATTGATTAATATGTGGTTAATTATGAAACCATTTGTGAGAATTATTTATTCTTATGGATGAATTTGTAGGTTTCATATTCTTGTTATTTTAACCACTTCTCTCATTAATAATTTGTTATTCTACTACTTTCTAATTCCTTAAGTAGAATAATAGTGAATTTTAATTCACTTTTATTATTATCTTATAAAGTCATCATCTCACTATCACTAGAACTTTTAATACTAGTGTACCCTAATGATAATCCTAATATTTTTTTAGTATATTAAGGATTAGTGAGAGTATATATAATCTTGTATTATCTCTCGAAACTTATATATTTTGTATTCTTATAATCATGTGCACATTTAATTATGATATGACATATTCTATAGGGTTTCTCTATTTATTTTTGTCCTATTTTTATTGAGATACATAAAGTCCATTGTATATTTATAGACATCTTTAACTGATGTTAAGGTCATTCTGTTGGGTACTGCACATTAATCCTTTTGGCATACAATTATGCATTGTGCTCTCTTTTACCCAAATTTCATATTTTAATTGATCAAAATTTTAGAAGTATATAATTTTGCATCATGTCTCGAGACTTATCTATCTGTATTGTCATATATTCTTGTGCACATTTAATTATGATATGACATACTTTATAGGACTTGACTATTTATTTTTGTCCTATTTTAATTGAGATACATATAATTCATTGTATCTTAATAGACATCTTTAATGGATGTTAAAAGCATTTTGTTGGGCATTGCACATTAATTCTTTTGGTATGCAATTAAGTATTGTGCATTTCTTTACCCAAAATTTCACATTTTGTTTGGTCAAAATTCTATAAGTATATTGTAGATGCAATACTCCTATCGAGTATAATTTTCTACTTTGTAAAAAAGTGCTTATTATGATAGTACTTCTATTGAGTACAATTTTGCACTATTGAAGTACTTATGAATTTTTTTTGTTTGGACCAATTATCTAAGTGTTTGCTCAATTGACATTTTTTTGCCACAATAATCTGAGTGTCATTTTATATAAACTAGATGTCTATGAGGTTTTAGTAGGGAATTTATGGATTTCCTACTTATCTTTGGATTCTTACATAGTCGCTCATTTTTGAAACTCGGATTAGTTAAATGTCAAATATTATAGAACATTTATGTAGCCTATATGTAATTACACATGTTATTAGGCTATGATGAATAATTATATGCATGTAAATTATGCTTTCTCACCTATATAATATTTCGGACTCAAGTAAAAAAAATTATATTAATTAAACACTTTTTTATTCACTAATCAAATACTTAACTTTGGAGTTTTATAACTCATATGGTTTGGTTAAGTTTTGATGTCTTAGATCAGTGGGAGTCTAAAACTCTGTTATGAGATATGTGTGAAGTAATATCATTTTAGTAACATATCTCTTAGCATTTTTGGATGCTTGAGATCATGTAGTATCATTTTATTGAACTACATTATTCTATATACTTTATGAGAAATATTTGTTAACATGCATGATATATATCCATATCGGATATTATTTTGTAGCTCAAATTTCTCATTATCTAATATAAGATTTGTCTATAATTGTCATTCTAGCTGAATGATTTATCTTTGTATTATTGATTAATACCATCCAAGTGGGAGAATGTTGGAAATAATAGTGGATTGTTAACCCTCCCACCCAAGCTTCGTTTGCTGATCTCAGGACACCTCATGTGTGCATGATACATAGGGTGTGATGCCTGATGCTACCATCGACGTTTAGCTTAACAAAACTAAGGGGGTTTAGTCCACCATAGTTTTATGAATTATAGTAGCGTCTTCCCGCACTCCTGTCTCCTCAATTTCATCACGTTGAATAAGGATATTATCAATCATATAAGTCAACTTTTGTTTATCTTCATTGAATATGTAATTGTTTTGCCAACACCAACTCCACAAATCTGTAGCAAAAAATAGAGGGTGATTGTTGCTTTTGGATCATCTTTGTATCCATTGAGTTGAATCATTCAAGCAAAAGTGTGCATATTCCAACCCAGTATGCTCCATACTTCTTGAGATGGAGGACAATCTCATAGGCATTGGAGGATTGTTTCTTCTAGCATGTTGAACCTAGGGCAAGTAGATGACTCTGTGATGTTTTTGTAGTGGAGAAGAGTTCTCGTAGAGAGAAAGTCATGCATAATAAACCAAAGGAGGAAGCAGATCTTTTCAGGTGTGTTCACTTGCGAAATTTATCTATAGGCCCCCTGTCATGGAGTGATATCCTTAAGACTGAGAAGCCAGTCATAGCCAACTTTCGTGGTATAGTTCCAGTCACTTATAAACCTCAAACTACAGTTGTCCTCCCTTTCCAAGATGTTGAATGGTATAGGTATGGTTCGATTGTGATCCTTAATGTGCTCGGGACAATAGTATATAGTGTAGAGAAGTCCCAGCTCCCATTATTCTGTAACTAGTGGAGAGTTCTTTGGGCATCCAATACATGGACAAACAGGAGAAGGAACCAAAGAGTCCCCAAGCTTTTCCAATCCTCGTACCAGATGGATGTCGCACCATTCCCGGACCCTTTCATAAAGCCATTATTGAGGATGCCTTTGGCCTTTAAATGCTTTGCCAAATCACGAAGGTTGTGGGCGGTATTTTGGCATGAGAATAGACGATGATGTCTAATATTTGTAGGAAAGAGCTCTGACCCATAGACAATCCTTCTCTAGGAGAATCTTACATGTGAGTTTACCCAAGGGAGAAACATTTATACTGCTAGCCTCTCGGATGCCCAAACCCCTCAATGCCTTAGGGAGTGTCACATGATTCCAACCCACCAAGTGCAGCTCATCTACATCCTTCGTCTTCGACCATAGGAATGATCCCACAGTCTTGTCAATGGAGTCATAGACACTAGAGGGAAGCCAGATACATTGCATATGGTGGATTGCTAAGAAGGTCATAACTGATTTTGTTAGGCAAGTTTTTCGCACTCTATTCAACAGAGTTGCCTTCCAACCAGCCAAAGTGATGGTTGATTTTGTCCATTATGGGATTAAACATATGTCTTTTAGTCCTCCCTCTAATCAATTGGTAGCCTAGATACCTCTCCAAATCTGAAACAAATCTCATAGAAGAGATCGAAGACAAGGATGCCTTCATAGAGTTTGAAATGGCCTTGGAGCATATCGTCTTGGATTTGGCATAATTGATATTCAACCCGGATGTAATGCAAAATTCTTTAAGGTTATTTGTTACCATCTCCACTTGAGTTCTATTAGCCTTGCAAAATAGCAATACAGAATCAGCAAAGAATAAGTGGGATATACCTGTGGGCCCTTTAGAGAGGTGGATTCGATGCCAATCATTAGTATGCACTTTGTGTTGAATTGACAATGTAAGTCGCTCCATGCATAGCACAAAGAGGTCAGGCGACATAAGATCTACTTATCAAAGTCCTCGTGATGGGACAAAGTTATCAAACTTCTCACCATTCCAAATAATCGAGAGCCTAAAGAATTTCACACACCACATTATCAAATTAATAGTCTGCCTAGGAAAACCAAAGAGGATGAATGTTTCTTCAAGAAAGTCCCAGTTCAACAGGTCGTAGGCTTTCTCAAGATCTATTTAAAGGATGCAACCTTTTTTCGATTTGGAGTAGTGCATCTGATGGACAATCTCATGTGCAAGGATATAGTTATCATGGTACTTCTGTCTAGTATAAAGCTATGTTAAAGGGGCCAACAAGTTCATATAGGAATGGACATAATTGATTCACCAGTACTCTGGTGATTAGTTTATATATCGTGTTGCATAGGCTAATGGGGGTGGAACTCCTTTAGGGATGTTGGGTGGTCTACTTTCGGAATAAGAGTTATGAGAGTCCACCAAACCATCCATAGCTCGACCTTGAAGGAAAGCGTTATGAACAATATGATGCAAGTCATTACCAACAATTTCCTAGTATTTTTTGTAGAATATGGCTTGAAACCTATCCTGGCCTAGTGCTTTGAAATAGCTCATAGACTTTAGTGTCTAATGCACCTCCTCTTTGGTAACTGCCATGAAAAGTGCATTGCACCCATCAAACTAAGGTGAAGACTCAGTAGTGTAGTCGTCATGTGAAGAGCTTCAGGGGTAGGCTCACAAAAAAAGGCTTTGAAAATATTTCAATGTAGTTGCTCGCAGAACGACATTATAATGGCACCAACTCTTGTTGAAAATATTACGCTTCCTTCCCATCATTGTCTAGGCACGGACAAACTTGGTATTCTTGTCTCTCTGACGCACCCATTTTTCACAACAATTTTTGTACCAGAATACCTCTTTTCTCCTTAACCACATGTTATGTTCTCTTTTATGTCATTTCTCCAAAGTGAGCAAGTTTATGGAGTAATTATTCACCCAACACTATTCAACCCCTCGAAGTCTCCCCTTCTATTCGCCGTTTCTTCTTGAAGATGTTGCCAAAAGTCAGTCTATTGAACTTGAAAGAAGCCTCCCGTATGAGATTAATGGTTGATAGCACGTCATCCCCACCCTGAGTCCACGCTTCTCTTACTACTTATTCATATTGCATGACTACTCCAAGCCTCCTTGAAACAAAATGAGTGTTCTCTATTTCTGGCTTTGGTTTTGTGTTTACGAAGTAATAAAGGGTGCATGGTCCAAGTGATGACGACAAAGAACTTCAACATACGCCTCAAGATAAAACATCCTCATCAATAGATTGGCTAGTCTGTGGTCCAAGTGTTTATCTATGGGATCGTGTCCTTCTGCATGGTGAAACCATGTAAAACACCCACCCACATATCCTAAATTCATAAGGGAGCAATCCTCAATACAGTTCTTGAACTTTTTTGCTTTATTCATAAGAAAGTTACCACCCCTCACTTCTGTGGCATGTAAGACCTCATTGAAATCCCCTGCATAAGTATGCAATTAGGAGGGTTCAAAACGAACCAATTCAATCTAAACCACAACACCTAACCAAAAAAACAGAAAATGGAAAAACTATTTTTTTTTATAGTTTGGTTTAGTTTTCGGTTCTTATTAGTGAAACCAAACTGAACCGCATCTTTACTTAACAACACCTTTTTTATTTTACTATTTTACCTCAATTCCTCACACACACACACACACACACACAAACATACATATATATATATAAAGACAAAATTAGTAGCAATTTTTTTACTGTTGTTATGAAGATAGTTTTGTTGGTAAATTATTAGACAACTTAACTTATAAAAAAATCAAATATTTGATAATGTTGATTTTATAGGATGAATACTAGTGAAAATTATGTTTGCTGTGTTTTTTAAAAAAGAGATTTAACAATTTTTTTTTTTGTTGAAAAACCCCCACACGGATTTAGACCAAATCGCAAATGAATTGATTTGGTTTGGTTTGAATTTGTTGTTATATTCAAACCAAACCAAACCGAATATTAATTTAAGGTTTGGTTTGGAGAATTTTTTACCTAAAAATCGAATCAAACCACACTGCAAACACCCCATGCCCAAATACCTATTACATGTTGTTTCGTTTCGAGCAAACCCACCAGAGTAAAGCCTAACCTATCCCAAAAGTTCTCGTATGTTTTGAAGATACAATGAGTTTCAAGTAATCCGTAGATAGTAAACTGATAAGAGGAGATCAAGACATTTTTTTTTGGTTGAATATTCATTACATATCTTATTTTAATATTTTATATTGATAATTTAATTTAAATTTTATACTTTTAAAATATACTTCTTAATTTTAATTTTATTAGCCAACTCACCAAATTTTTTTTTTAATTATTTTAAACTACTCTCATTTTCTTCTATTCATTATTTATATATTTTATCTTCTTAACTGCTTTCTCTTCTAAGATTTATACCTTTGATTTTTTTCGTTAATATCTTTATTTTTAAATATAGTTTTAATATCTTTTAAAAATTATTAATGATTAAAATCAATTTTATATTATAATAAAAATGTTAATATATGTATTCTTACTTTTGTAACATTTTAAAATTTTAAATAAATACATGTCAGTGTTTTTGTTTTTTCCTTGTGCAAAGCGAACCCATTATTCTAGTCTATTATAAATCGAAAAATACAGTGTTTATATTAAAAATATTTATGCTATAAAAATATATTTAAAATATTTACTATAAAATTTAATTATATAATAAACATTTATTCTGAACATTACATTGACTAAATTACTAAAACACTAATTACATGAGAAATACAATTTTTCTAAAAGATTTGAGGGAGGAGGCCTCATCTTTGTGTAATATGAATTGCCCCAGTCATTGGTTCGTATATGCTGATACAAACCAATTTTTCTGCATGGAAGATTTTGTGGTTATTCAAAACGTATACAAAGAAAAAATTGATTCTGTATTTATCAAAGCATGAGAAGAATTTGTTAAGGAAAAAAGGAAAGATAAAGATATGTAGAGTATCTAACCCAGGAATATGCCAGTTTGGTCCCACTGAGACTTTACCCCATGACTTGGAAATGTCAATTGTGATTTATTTTTTTTTTCAATGGTTGAATAATTATCTCAACTTATTCGAAAAAAATTATTTTAAATTAAAATAATTTAGAATAGTTTTTAGGTTGAATTAAGAATTTTATACTAAATTTTATTTTTAATTTATTTTATAATAAATACATTTAAATATATAAATCATATTGTTTTAAAATCAATTTAACCAAAATTAATATTAGAAGATCAATTATATTCAAAATTAATATTATTAATGTTCATTCAATTGTCTTTAAAATATCAAACACAATTACATTTAAAGAAGGACATCTGCGGAAAACTTAAAAAAAACGAAAAGTAGACTTGCATATCTAATCTATCTTGGAATAGATATTAACAGAAAGCTTTTGCACATTATCATTTAAATACATATGATCACATCATTAAATTGTGATGAAATCTAGCCCTGAACTATTTTATTACTGTGATAAGATATGATAAGATAAAATTTGAGTATTATACATTTAATTTACCTTCGGATGAAAAAAAAAAGAAGGAATCGAAGTATTGAAAAGGAAATTTCGATGAGATGGTACAAGCAGGAATGCACGATAATACAAGAGAAGAAAGGTAAAGAAGGCACAAATTTTGGTAGCATGTAAAGTACAAATATAATAATTAATAAGCAATTGATTATATTTAGGAAAAAAGAAGATTGAAACTTACACAAACAGAATAAGTGGACAAAATCCGAAACAACGGAGGAAGCCACCGACACGCACGCCCATAGGAAAACATATTTATTATAAATTGCAAACTTTTGTATTTAAGATAAAAAAATAACTCTTTTAAGTAAATAATACAGTCATTCATCCAATTAGAGATTGCCACATATAAAAATCATTGTAGTAGTGATTTCCAATTGGCCTAAAAACTTATAAAAAATAAATTAAATTAAAAGATAAAGCGAGTTAGATAAATGATAAATGATAAATGATAAATGATAAATCATACGTCATAAATAAATGATAAATGAGATAGAGTAGTTAAATTATGGTTGGCGCGGGCGAGTTATATATAGAGGAAGATCAACGAGACGCAGGTGGGGGGTTCTTCACTTGTTCTTCTTCAATTCATTCTGATTCCGACTCGCCGCGTTGACTCGGTCCGGGTTGGGGTCGACTCACTTCGGTTTTTCATTCTCGCGGATCTAAAGGTAATTCTCATTCTAACAATGCAATTGCCATTTCGTTTTGCTTTGTTATAACCAATCATTGCACGTTGTTTCCGAATTCCGATTTATTCGCAACGTTCGTGCTCAGGATTTTCTCTTTTGTTTGGAATTTTGCTCTGATGTTGGTTTCTGTTAGATATTACAGTGTGCTACTCAGATCTGGTGCTGTGTGTTGCGGAAGTCCCTTGCTCTCTCTGTTGTTGGTTTTATTTTTCCCTTTTGTTACGTGTTTAATTAATTTCTCTGTTCAGTAATTTCACTTAAATTTTCACAGATTTGTGAAATTTTTGAGTCAGGTTGATTTACAAAGAAATTGAATTTTATGTAATAAAAAATTTAGATTAATGTGGAGGAGCAAGGGTTTTTCATTTGAAAAAACATTGGATAAAATTATTCAGTAGCAAATATATGTCATGTCATGCAAGACTACTTGTTCTAACCTATTCATGTAACCTCATTGCATCCTTTGTTTCATTTATGTCACGAATTTTAACTTCTATATCTTTTGTTTCATTTATTGTTGACTTCAAATGTTGACCGAGTAACCAATGTGGATTGTAGCTAGCCATCCTAATATCCCTATTAACTGATATATCTTTTGTTCTCCTATGTTGAATTAATGCAATGGTTTCACTTCAATGGATTCTCAAGCGGATTTTTTCTTTTAATAAAAATCTCTGAAAAAATTTCTCCCATTGAAAGAAGGAAACAACTGCATACTTTAACATCCCTCAGAATACCAAATATTTGACCACACCTTGATTTCAGTATAAATTTATGCCATTTACGGAGCAGCCTGCACCAGAATTCAATCATTTTGTCATTCTCATTAAAATCTCCTGCTGTATATAGCTGGATTTTGTTGTTGTTTACCAATATATGGTTAAAACTTGAGTCTGTTCATTTTCAAGTTGTAGCTTATGACTCACGCAGTGATATTGTGCATTTTTACTTCAAGTTCTAGCTTATGATTCACAAAGTGACACGGATTCCATTTGCGTGTGTTTACTTTCAACTTATTATTCGCGTAGTAGTGACATGTAAATGGATCCGTGTCACACTCAAAAATTTCTTGTTAGCTCAGATTCAACTTACTTGCCAGTTGTTCTTTTAGGTGTTATGTGCAAGTTCTTCTTTCTTTCCTCGCATTGATATTTATAGGGCACATTAGTATCTATCTGCTCATATTTTAGATCATATTCTCTGTTTGCTTATCTTGATCTGCTTCTAATATATAATTTTACAGGAAAAGCAGCTAAGGGTACATCACAATGAAGGCATTGATTTTGGTTGGAGGGTTTGGAACAAGGCTGAGGCCACTGACACTCAGTTTCCCTAAGCCTCTTGTTGATTTTGCTAACAAGCCCATGATTTTGCACCAGGTAAAGCTATTCTAAGCCTTTTCTTTCTTTTCTTGTTCTGTAGAAGGTTTACATATGTTTATAGAAATGAATTATGGATTTGCTTTCTTCTAGGAATCTCTTTTCCATGCAACATTTGATACCTTCCCCTCTACAGAAAGAGATCTATAAAAAAGTTTAGAAAAAAAAAATCTGCTTTATATATTCTAGATATATATGGTAAAATGAAACATTTTTTGTGTGTGCATATAGCTTGGGTATGTACCCGTGATGTCTATATCCTTAAAATGACATAATCGAGTATCCAACTGATTTACCTTTTAATTTGGCTTGTTTTTCAGATAGAGGCCCTTAAGGCCATTGGAGTTACTGAGGTGGTGCTAGCCATCAATTACCAACCAGAGGTAAAGGCGTCTTTCTTTACAACATTGTTTTAGTTATGATTAAAGAGATTTATGTGGCCAAAGTTTATTCATTTTTAATGTTGTGTAATACTTCTACTGCAGGTTATGTTGAATTTCTTGAAGGATTTTGAAACAAAGCTTGGCATCAAGATCACATGTTCTCAAGAAACTGAACCACTAGGAACAGCAGGTCCTCTGGCTCTTGCCAGGGATAAACTGGTAGATGACTCTGGAGAACCCTTTTTTGTTCTCAACAGTGATGTTATCAGTGAGTATCCACTTAAAGAAATGATTGAATTCCATAAAGGCCATGGAGGAGAAGCTTCCATAATGGTAACAAAGGTAATCAATTTGACAAAAAGATAAAATCTCATTGCTAACATGACACGATACATACTAGTTGAAGAATCTGATATAATTTTTCATTTACTTGTTTAGGTTGACGAACCATCAAAGTATGGCGTGGTTGTGATGGAAGAGAGCACAGGGCAGGTTGATAAATTTGTTGAAAAACCGAAAATGTTTGTTGGTAATAAAATTAATGCTGGAATTTACCTGCTGAACCCTTCTGTTTTGAGTCGAATTGAACTGAGGCCCACTTCAATCGAGAAAGAGGTGTTTCCGAAGATTGCTGCAGAGAAAAAGCTATATGCAATGGTCCTGCCTGGATTCTGGATGGATATTGGACAACCGAGGGACTATATTTCTGGCCTGAGGCTTTACCTAGACTCGTTGAGGAAGAAGTCATCTTCCAAGCTGGCCAGTGGCTCTCAAATTATAGGGAATGTCATTGTGGATGAGACAGCCAAAATTGGTGAGGGATGTCTCATTGGACCTGATGTTGCTATTGGTCCTGGCTGCATTATTGAGCAAGGTGTTAGACTGAAAAGCTGCACAGTAATGCGAGGAGTCCGAGTTAAGAAGCATGCTTGTGTATCCAGCAGCATTATTGGGTGGCATTCCACTGTTGGGCAATGGGCTCGAGTGGATAATATGACCATCCTTGGAGAAGATGTTCATGTATGTGATGAAATTTATAGTAATGGTGGTGTGGTTTTGCCACACAAGGAGATCAAGTCAAATATTCTGAAGCCCGAGATTGTCATGTGAGTGAGGTCAATGATGTTCAAATTGGTAGGATGTGGTGAGGAGGTAGAAAATTATTGAGTCTGAAATATGTTTGTTTCATTTGTTTTCCTTTTTTAATTCATCCCATTTCTTTTCTTTTTACAAGTCAGTTTTGGATTAGAATGAGTGACGCCATTTCGTTGACGAACAGGTCAGAATCTTTGTAAAGGGCGTTAGTTTGGTCTGTGCCAAAGCTGTGTATTTTCTGTGTGTATAGAAATAAATTATTGGTTAGTTGTTTCTCTCCAGCCATTGCAACAGTAACATAAAACTAAGAATGTTATATATAATAAATTTGTTGAATTTATCTTTTTAATACTTAAAAGGTTACGTAAACAAAGGGTTTAATTAGGACATAGATATTAAACTCTACAAATAAATACAAATTACATAATTTTTTAAAACTAATAAAAACATAATATTGTGAGAAACACATACTAATCAAAGTTGGGTTAGATTTCAATGTCAACTTACTCAATCCATCATTTAATACACAGTAGACTGAGTTTGATTAAATTTGTTGAATTTCACTTAATTACAATAAAAATCCAACATAATCTGTTTTAGCTAGATTAAGTTTTCGCTCAGTCAGCTCAATGAATCCAAGAACGGTATCCGTGATAAAGTACATAATTATCATCTTAGTCTCCAGCGAGTGAGGCCTACTTATACAGGTAGGGTCATTAGATCTGACGGAACAAAATTGGATATTTTCCGATCCAATCACTGCAAAAATATCGTTGGAGATTACCGTTAAGTATGATGTCTCGGCAATTCTGAGATAGACTCAACTTAACCATTGAAAAAAAAACTTGAATTTTCGAGTTTTATCCAATAGATCGATTGCCATTGTAAGAGGGTTTTGTCAAAAGAATACAAATTTAGGGGGGAATAGCCAATTTCTTAACACTATTACTTGTTACTTTTAGTATTCCTAGATTACTTCTTTTTCTAATAATACAAGTTTCAATAAACATATTGTCTCAACAGGTAACAGGTAAAATGTAGTGTACAAACAAAGGTCACATAAGATGTAAGGAAGTTATTTGACCTTGACACTTCCTAAAACTCAAGTCACTTAAATTTTTTTTTACGAAAAAATAGTTATTTGCAACAATTATTTCCCTTCCCATGTGATAGTGGTAGGCCCAAAATTTACGGATAATTGTCTTTTCTTTTTTGGTAGTGGATATTTGCCTCTGAAGGTATGTGACACGAAAACAGAATTATTTTTGTATTTGTCTATATTAGAAAATTTTCAACACAGTGAATAGTAGTGGAGCATGATTATCGCAGCAATCTTTGGAGCTGATGACAACCGAAAATGCTACGAATACATTTGCGCCATAACATTAACTTTCAAGAAAAGAATACTAGACATTGCTTTACGAAGAATGAAAGCGAAAGCGACCGACAGAGAGAGCTGAAGAGAAAATAATGGGTGGTGATTTAACTGAGGAGAGTTCGTGACGCATTTGGCAGTGAATTTATTTTTCAATTCACCAAAAAAATATTGTATTTTTCTAAAGCTTAATCATCTGGTCAATAATGAATAATGATGTTTAATTAATGGGTGGCTTAAGTACAATACCAAATCCAGATCCGCCAAGATTTTATTATGATTTATGACACTACAGGGATAATTCATAATTGGGACAAACCAAACATTTTTTTAACACCCCTCATAGTACTCTTGTGATATTATTCTTCTTTTAAAGTAAAAAAACACTAGAAGGTGAATTACGGAGTAAGTAACTTTTGTATGTAAAAAAATAAAATACTGACAAGTTCTTAATTTTTTTTATATTACTGAAAACGTAAAATGATAAAATAAAAAATTGCAATATGAAATTTAATTTACTAAAGAAAATGCTAATATGCATGAATTTATTCACTAAGGAAAAGATCGATGACTAAATGTATTTATTTTTCAAAATAGCTAAAACTTTAATTTCATAATATTTTTCATTTTTGAAGTCGAGAAGTTTGCATAGACAATTAAATAAAAAATATTTTTAATCAACAAAAATTTAAACTCATTTTTAAGGAATGCATTAATTTATCTTTCAGTAAAACTATTGAATAATTTAAGTGAAAAATAAAATAATATAAATATCAGAGCGCGTAATTTATTGGGTGTTAGAACAATTTTTATTAGATATCATATTCACTTATGTTAACTTTGATTTATTATGATGCATGAACAAATAATATGCGTGAAACTTTCTATTTTTTGAAATATATTTTATATTTATATTTTAAATAAAATTTAAATTAGTAATTTAATATTGTTATAATTAAATTTAAAATTATTAAAAAATAAAAACTTTTATGTATAGTGATATGCAAAACATGTATATTAAGTCATATAATAAATTATTAAATAATTACCAAATTTTTTGAAATTAAATATAATTTTGATCTTGTTTATTTTTATGATTTTCAATTTTTATATTTCTATTTTAAAATAAAAACATTAAGTTTATAAATCTTAGAAATCGATGATTCATAGTTGTATTCTATTTTTTTATTTTAATACACGATAAAAAAAATCTCAACATTTATGTGTAGTAACCATTGTAATATTATTTTAAAAAAAAGCTTTCAAAAGGTAAATTGCACATTTGCACCTCTTCCGAAACCAATATATATTATTTTAAAAATTTTAGTTTTCAAATTTCACGTTATAAATATATTTGAAAAAACTATTCTAGCAATCTGTACCAGTTTTGTTTTTTTTATATATTAATATTTTTATACACTCACATGTAATAAAATTCGATGTATTCATTGACACAGATCGAGTAACCATAATTTTGGTCTTAAAGGAATTGACACTTAAATTCCTGAATTAAATATATAAAAAAATTAGTCTCACTTTAGATAATATTTTTAAACTCTTTAAAAGCGTTATATAAAACATTTTAAGACCAATATACATAACATTAAAAAAAGAGAGGTGAATGGAGAAAATATATAATCAGTATGGTTTTTTTTTTTTACATAATTAACAATGAATAATAAGGATAAGAAGGCAATATATATATAAAACTTGAAAATAAAAGAATTAGTAATTTAACCATAATATAAAACTTGAAAAAAAAATACAGAAGAAAAATTGTTAGATTTCCGTGTAAAAATTGTTGAGCAAAATTGCACCAGCCGGGAATCGAACCCGGGTCTGTACCGTGGCAGGGTACTATTCTACCACTAGACCACTGGTGCATCTTGCTAATAAGGAGTAAGTTAATATTAAAATAATAATATCGAGTGAAAAGGAACAAGCGGATGCTGCGTCTAAAACTAAAACCCTAAACTAAACCTCTTACGGGCGCGCTGTGTGTCCTCATGATGGCGTGCGTGGTTGAACCTCCGAGGAAGAAGAAGAAAGGACGATACGGCGTAGCAGAGCTGAAAGCATTAGGGAAACAGCTTCTCTCCTCCGCGTCACACATTAACAACCTCCCTCTTCTCCTCAGCTTCGTTTCCCCTTCTTCCCCTCCTCACCACGTCCTCGAATCCCTCCTCTCGCTCCACTCCTTCTTCCTCCCCCTCCTCCCCAAGCTCCCTTCCGCCGCCGCCACTTCCTCCGCCGCCGATGACCAATCCGAGTTCATTTACCTCACCTGGCTCCGTTCCAAGTTCGACGAGTTCCTCAAGTCCCTCCTCCTCGTCCTCTCGTCGCCGCAGACAGATGAGACGCTCAAGGAACTCGTGTTGGATACGCTGATGGAGTTCGTTAAGGAGGCAAATGCCGCCGCCTTCCACTCTTCTTTGTACCACAAACTTCTCCATGCTATTGTACGTTATGTCAATTTTGTTGATAATTGTTGTTTTCATTCTTGTTTCCGTTGATTTTGGATTCATATTTTATGCTGTCAGGTTTACTCTAATAGTCCCGCTACCTTTTTGGTGGATTTACTGGCATCCAAGTATTTCAAGTATATTGATGTCCGGTATGGTTATTATGCTCACATTGTTTTTCTATACGAGCTACTTGTTCGTTTCAATTTTTTTAATATGGCTCTTTGCTATTATCAAGGTTTATACTATATAATCATTTACTGTTAGCTTAATTCATGGAAGGCTGAAATTTATGTAGTCTGTGTTATCAGGCTGAATTTGTTTGTCCTTGATTCACTCACATGATTTTCCAGTTTTAGTTTTTTTTTTGCTCAAGTTTTCCAGCTTTAGTTACTTACGTATAAGGGTTCAGCTAATGGAGTTTAATTAGTTCACTGAATTGTTAAGTTACTTGGTGCAGCTATTTTACATTTATAAGCCTAAAAAAGTTCGCCAGTACTTTTGAGGAAAAAGATTTCTCAGGTGCATTTCTAGCCTAGCTCTTGTCTTTAGTCTTCTGATTTTTAACATGCTAAATTGCAAACAGGAGATTTGTGTGTTTTTTTTTTTTTTTTCAATTTGCAAATATTTGATTAATATCCAGTGTATAATTCGTTTGCTTATACTTGTCAGATGATAAAATTGCAAGGGAAGATGGCACCGGGGAAAGCCAATTGAGCTCAAAGTTAGTAAGACCTATAGCCATTACTTTGAAGCTACCTCTGTTGTTAAATGATTATTTTATTTTATCTTAAACAATGCTTACAGCATGCTATAGGAAATAGATTTAGTTTTGCAGCTTAATGAGGTCTAGTGTAAGTTTAAAGTTGTACTTTTCTGTATTCTTCCCATGAGACTCAGTCCATGTTATGAAACTAGGATATGAATACTCTACTTTAAATAGCCAAATAATAATTTAGTTCTGTTGGTAACTTGAAAATGGACTCTCTTTCAGTATGGAACGTGTCATCCAGAACATGTATTTCATTATTTCACAAGTACCCCCTATTCAAGACTCAGATAATACATCTGATTTGGAAATGTGGAGCAGCTCAGGTGACTGTTTGCTCAATTACTTGTTACGCAATTTGTTTATTAAAAGATATGTATCATAATGAGGATAAGAAAATCTTGACTTTGATCCTTTTGAGGTCTATACATATGATGCAGTTGTGCACTATTTAATGCTTCTCTCCCTCTCACTATCTCTTTAATACATTGTACAATATGCTATTTTTTTTATATATGTATGGAACTATAGAAGTGTACCTGTATTTGTAATTTGGATATTTTTGTCCATAGAAAGTAACCATAAACAGCTTTCTGGAGATGTGGGTGCTGATGATAAGTCACTGAAGTCTAAGAAGCCTAACAAAAATGTCAGTTATTATTCCATACTCATTTCTAACTTAAATGTTACTTCCCATTTTGTTTTTTCATTTTAATGAATATATAATTGAAGTTCCCTCTTGCTTAAAAACTCTTATGATGGTTTGTCTACTTTATTTTCATTGTTATTTGTATAGGCATTGTCAGTGGCCAAAATTGCCAAGAAGATGAAGTTAAAATTTACTAAAGCTTGGATTGCATACCTTGGATTGCCTCTTCCACTTGATGTTTACAAAGAGGTAATTTACAAACAAGTGTGCTTTTGAAATTTGAATATAGCTGAAACATGTTATGCATGTCATATTTAAATATCTCAAGTTGTCATGAGATCCAGTGTAGGAATAGAAGGGGTTAGGATGCACAAATGGTGGACGTGTAAAATACATGAATTGTATGATCCTATTAGAAATATTATACTTGTAATATGTAGGAGGAATCGACTTATTTTAAGACCCGAGAGTAACTCTAAGATGGTTACTTCTCATCATCACAATTCATTTTCTTACTCTGAGTGATCCCTCCTTATATGTGTGTGTGTGTGTATATATATGTATATGTGTGTGTGCGTGCACACACATTCACACACAAAGGGAACTGTGAAGATAACCTAATATTGTAGAAAATTATTGTTCCCAACATGTGTCAAGGAGTCATCAAAGATGTATGTCACAGGCAGAGCTGCCAGAGCAATTTCTGCAAATGAGAAGGCACAGACAGCAAAAACCAGCATTGGCATTGACATCTTTGTTCTTTCTACCTTCTATTGCTGAAAATATAGAATTGATCAGTGTATATAGCAGTATCACATTCAGGTTCTGCGCTGTTATGTCAATTCTTCAAGTATGTATAGGTGGTTAATTTCTAAACTACACTTACATTTGAAACTAAATGGTTTTCCTCATCTTGTTGAAGTAGTAAAATCATAAAACTAGGTGGTTTTCTCTAATCAGGAGTTGGCCAACTCAGAACATTGAGTCAGTAATGTTGGCTTTTAGTAGTTTATTCACTTAAATGGTGCACATGCTCATATTTGTTGCATTTGCTGTGTTTTGCCTCACTCACCTCCTTTACCTGCTGAAGGTTAATTGAAGTACTAGCAGATCAACTTGTTCTACCAAAATAAGCGAGGAAGCGTCTAATAATTATATTCAATGTTGTTTACCTACTATATATATGTGTTTTTTTTTTCTGTTTAAGGTAGTGAGATATTGCTTAAAATTAGGCTTGACCTCTAGTATTAGGTTAATTAAGGTTATGTTAAGCTTGGTTAATGGCATTTAATGACTGTCAATTTTCTATAACTTGGCTGTGTGAAGAGAGTTTGAAAATAAACAAAACACTTATATTTTGAGAAAAGAGCAAGCGAAAGAGATGTAAGGACATTGTAGCTAGCTTCATTGACATTATTTTGACACGAGGTAAACAGAAGGGCGGGGATAAGTTTCTTTTTGTTTATGGGTATGTTGCTAGCCCTTTTCCAAGAGTAGTTAAGAAATGAAGGTTTATCAATTTATAGTTTATTATACAAGATTCATTGTACACAATATTTTTAGTATAGGATGCCTATTTTTGAATTAATAGTTTGCAATAAATGAAATTCAATTTATAATACATAAAATATAAATTTACTGGTTCATATTAATTATTCTTTATAATCATTCAATTTCAAGAAAATGAATGATGAAAATGAGAAGTAACTCTCGTAGGATTACTCTTGGAGTGATCCTTCCTCATATATCGCGCACACAAAGGGAATTGTGAAGATAACCTAATTGCTTATATATGGGAAATTGCTCCTTTAATTAGGGCCTGTTCAAGTGAGCTTCTCTAGAAGCATTTTTAGGAGAAGAAAAAAGTAAAAATAACTTCTCATTAATAAAAAATTAAAATGTCATAAGCTAATATTTAAAAATTCTCTCAAATAGCTCTTCTTAAGGATGTGAGATTTTTTACAAATTAGCCTATGAAGAAATCCTACATCTTTTAGAAAAACTCATGAATTTTTTTTCTTTGTAACACCCCCCCCCCCCTCCCAAGAAGTCGTTCTAAAGAAGGTTACCATAACAAACCCTTAATGTTAGGAATTAGGATGTGTTATGACCTAAAAGATGCTCTGTACAAACTTTAGAACTCAACATTGGTTTTATATGCATGCATTTTTCTTGTTGTAAGTGGTGAGATTTACAAATATATTATTGCTCAGATGTCAGTAGTTAGTCTGGTGCATGTGCAAAGTAATTGACTAATTGGTCATTATTGTCTGTTATCAGTGCCATTTTTATATTTTAGTTCTAATTTCAAACATGAAAATCTTACATAAAGAGAAGATAGTAATCAGATGTCTAAATAATCAATCTTTGGATAGTACAAATTTTTGTTGAAGATATTTTATTTTTGAATCAGATCTCTGATACTTTTTAGCTGGGTAATCACATGATATGTTTCTTATCTAATCTATTTCACACTTGTTTGCTTTCATTTTAGATATGTAAAATGTGAAGGTGAATGGTAATTATTATTGAAGTGATTGTATATGTGGCATTCTTTTTTTATGCCTTTGTTTTATATGAATGTAACTGCATTATATACTTCTGTTCTTCTTTAGTTTTTTTCCCTTTGATTTTCCAAGCTGTGATTTTTTAATATTACCAGGTTCTTGTGAATCTTCACCAAGAAGTTATTCCTCATCTGTCTAATCCCATCATGTTATGGTAAACATCAGTGTTCCACAAAGTTGGCAATATATTATGATAACTAGATGCTGAATCTGACATCTTGTTACATTATTGTGTGCAGTGATTTCTTAACAAGTTCATATGATGTTGGTGGTGTAGTTAGTGTGATGGCTCTTAGCAGCCTTTTTGTCCTAATGACCCAGTATGGATTGGAATACCCAAATTTTTATGAGAAACTATATGCCCTATTGGTTCCATCTATCTTCATGGCAAAACATCGAGCAAGGTTTTTCCAGGTGAATCATTGCTAATTATTTTTGTCACTTATGACAAGTGAAAATAACAAAACATAATTTTGAATAAAAAAGAATGCCTTCTGTTCAGTTGTATGAAGGACATATTATTGATGATCTATTAAATTGTTATATTTTAATCGTAAATTTTCTATGTTTTCCAAATCCAATTTGGATGATGAAGATGGAGTTGGGAAGCCAAAATTTGTAGACATTAAGTGAATGATAAAAACCATTTTGTTGTATGTAAATCCTATGGATCCTCACCTAGTGGGATGAAGCTTTGTCGTTGTTATAAATCCTATGTTTCTGCTGCTTGCTGACAATATGCAATTCCCTAATTGCAGCTTCTTGATTCTTGCCTCAAGTCATCTCTTCTTCCAGCTTACTTGGCTGCTTCCTTTGCGAAGAAATTGAGTAGGCTGTTGCTTTCAGTTCCTCCTTCAGGGGCATTAGTTATTACATCTCTGATTCACAATATTTTGCGTAGACATCCTTCAGTCAACTGTTTGGTGCACCGGGTAAATACATTTTTCTTTCATCTGTTTTTTGTTGTCTAATGCTTAAACCATGGTTTCTTGATTTCATCTTCAGAATTGGAGATGTTATTAAGGATCAGATGAAAATATCTAAGTGTATGGTGAAATCAGTCTGTTGGCCTTATTATAACTTGCTTCTGTGTTTAGAAGATTGAATGTCATTGTTCTGGACTTATTTTTCTGTTTGTTTCAAGTTGTAGCAATTTAATGAATTGAATTGTAGCTTAACCATGTAATACCTGATATCTTTTATATGTTTAGACAGGAAATGCATGAAA
Organism: Psophocarpus tetragonolobus; assembly: GCA_037954015.1. Lineage (NCBI taxonomy): Eukaryota > Viridiplantae > Streptophyta > Magnoliopsida > Fabales > Fabaceae > Psophocarpus > Psophocarpus tetragonolobus. Next base: position 38,067,038 of record CM075695.1, read on the forward strand.
GTATTAATGCTTTGGGTTTTACTTTTACTTCAGCTGTCATAATTTCAGCACCAAGTTTCCCTAGGGGGTTGGACCTTTGAAATAGTCAATACTTGCCTTATTTAACATACATTTAGAATGATAAAATGGAATTGTACATGTCAAGAAAGTAGTTTGGAAAAATATTGCTTTCTTTCTGTTTGAGTGTGGAAAAATATTTCTTTCTTTCTGTGTTGACTTCACTGGACTCATAATTTCTGATATATGAGCAGGAAGATGGTGTTGACGAAGGGAAAGGGGATTGTAGAACAGATGAAGGAACAGCTGCTAACTCTGATAATGCCAAGACTGGTGCCATGCCTTGCAACAAATCAGGCATTGACCATTTTAACAGTAGTGAAACTGATCCTAAGAAATCAGGTGCTATGAGTAAGTATCTTGCTCATCTTTTGTCCAATCTAACTTGAGTATATTTTCTGCTCCAAATTAAACTTTGCGAATGCTAGAAAACTGCATGATTGTTTTATCTTTTATTGTTACGTTATACGCACCACATATAAACATGTAATGTTTCTTAGTTAAATACTAGAGAAACAAATTAAGTATGACACTATGAATCACATTATATTTTCTTCATCATTCAATTGATACATTCAGAATAATCTCCCCCTGTACTTAACTTTCGTACTTCTCTTATCAACATTCTATTGCCATAATTTTCTATTTTGATCTTAAATAAGTGTATAATATATTATGTATGTATTAGCAGCAATAGATCTTAGTTTTTGGGTTCATGTATGGGGAGAATTGCAATATGCCACTCATGGGGTTCGACCAATTACACTATCAACGTGACTATTCTATATTGGATATTTGGATCCCGTAGTTCTTAACAAGTCTTTTAAGGAAATAAAGTCAAGTAGTCAACACTTTTTGGTGGTAGTTACATTTTTCCCCCCTGTTTTCTATATTTATTTTGCTGATGAGGATCTCTTGGAGCAGGGAGTTCTCTTTGGGAAATTGATGCTATTCTTCACCACTACTGTCCTCCTGTCTCGCGGCAAGTATTTTGAACTCATTGCTTTTCTCCTAGTTGTCCTTTTCTTTTTTTCCCAATTTTATTTCAATTTTCAATCTGGAATTTGACACCACTACCTCAAATGTTATGTACTTTGCTTGTGCTTTTAGGTTTGCTTTGTCTCTTGGGAATGATTTGACAGTCAGGGCGAAAACAACTGAAGTTAATGTTGGTGATTTTAGTGCCGGTTCATATGCAACAATTCTTGGAGCAGAGGTGAAATAATAATCGATCTATTTTTCTCTGCTTCTCATGATGTGCTTATGCTGTTTGAAATGTTAGAGAAAGATGTGCATATTGCTCATTGTCCTGTATCGTCTGTTAACATGCTTCATTGTGCAGATGTCGCGGAGGGTAAAGCAGGTTCCGCTAGCATTCTACAAAGCAACTCCTTCCTCTTTGTTTTCAGAGACTGATTTTGGCGGCTGGACTTTCAAATGTGAGGAAACCCTCGAAATGATCAATGGCAATACTGACAAAAGCACTAAAGATTTATAGTAACATGAATGCTGTTCCGTGTACACAATAGAGTGCACGCAATTCATTTTTGTTAGACTCAGAAATATGCCTGCGTTTTTTTTTTTTTTTGTGTGTGAAGATATGTCACTCGTTTGATTTGTTGATTTGTACTTTACGAGGAGCCTGAGGAGAGGACATGTTCGAGGTGCTCTTCAAATGCTAGATGTAACAGTCAGAATTTATTTTTAGCTACATTTTTCGTTACAAAATAATATATTAAAAGGCTAAATATTATTTTTTTATTAATAAATATGTTCATATCAACTCAAAAAACAGTAGTATAAATTAAAACTAAAAATAACAGTGCAATATGTTGAATAAGATATCATCTAATTTTGTATTTTAATTATTATTAATTAGTTGGGTTATGTTGAGTCTTGAGTTGATTAAAAAATCTGTCAATGAATCCATAATTGATTGAGGTGGTTTGGGTTTGATCTTGTTAGAAAATTCAATCCAATTTTATTTGGGTTTGTTTTGGACTATTGGGCTACGTGACCTGTTGAATACTCTTAATTTTTAGTATAATTTTTTTTTTCACAATTTTTTGTTATAGTATAATAACTAGTATTTGACTGTTTTTGGATGCAAGTAAAACTAACTGATTAACTAGTTAAAAGTTGTAAAATAATAAATAAAAACATTATTAATTATTAGATTAACAATAAAATATTTAAAATAATTATAATATGTTTTAATAATATAAATTAACATGTTAGTTTTATTAGTGGAGAGATTTGAATCTGCAATCTCTTCTCAAATTTTTTTTATATGTGAATGTTATCACTAGATCAATCTTATAAATTTCTACAACATATTTAAATTATAATATATATTAAAATTATAAATTTTTAGAATAACACATTTAAATCATAAATTTATATAAATACATATTTAAATAATAAATTATTATAATATATATTGAAATATATAAATTTTAAATTACATATTTAAATTATAATTTTATATAATTATATATTTATATTATAAATTACTATAATTACATTACTGGAGAGAGAGATTTATAATACAAAGAGAGAATTAGTGGAAGGACAATGTATTAATTAATGAAAAGTAAATATGTAAAAAACTAGTAGTTGAGAAGATGAGATATTTTGAAAAAGTCACTCAAGTAGCTTTTTAGAAAAAGTTTGCAACTCTAAAAAACTCCAAGATTTTTGCTAGCCAAACTAACCTGAAATTATTTTAGTTACCATTTCAGCTAGTTTTTCAGTTTTAAGCTAAAATGTCAAACCAAACACACTGTTAGTATGTAGACTTTTGCTTTGTATATGATTTAATATATTCTGATAATTAACACCATTAAGTAATAATATCATATTAGATTTAATAATATTTTATTATGTCTAGTTGATGGTTCATTTTTTGGTAGTCTTAAACCACAAAAAGATTAAATTTTGACAAAGTATTTTACTAAGAATAAAATGATTTCTTGCAACTTAAAACTCTCACAAATTGCCTTTGCTTAGAAGAAGTTAATTTATTTTTTTTTTCAGAATAGTTTATACCGGCTATAAATTATCACAAAAATTTCATTTTAAAAATTTAATACTATTAAAAATTTAAATAATTAAAAATAATCGCATAGTTGGTGTATTTATATTCATATATTTTAAAAAAATATATTCTATTTCTAATTAAATTTTATTATTATTTTCATTATTTTGTGTGATATCCATGAAAATGATGATAATCATACCCACCTCTTCGGGTACCACTTCGTTTCTGCCCCGATTTTTATTTTGGGATGACAATCATACCCTACCTAAGATAATCGGAGATGGAGACGAGTGTGAGTTTGTTAGTCCCCGACCCCACACCACTTCTATCTTTTACATCATAGATCATTAAAACTAAAATATAATTAATAACTTAACATATAATTTATTTAATAATTAATAAATGAACTATAATTAATAAATTAACATATAATTTATTTAATAATTTATAATTAAATCTAAATATAAATTATAAAAAATAATATAACAGGGTATCCGCGGAGATACCCGAACCCGAAAATATCCGACGAGGGTGGTGATAAGGATTAAAATTTCATATTTGTCTTCTTTATACCCACCCTCGCCCCGCACGTTTTGGAGACAGGGATGGGAACAAGAAACCTACCTCCACCCGCCCCGTTGCCATCCATATTTTTAATTATATAATTTTTTAAATAATAATAAAATTTAATTTAAAAATATCAATATAAATAGATATATAAAAATAAAATGTGATATATAATTATTTTAATTATTTAATTTTAAAATGATAATAATAAAATTTAATTTGAAATAAAGTATTTTTGAAACATTTGAATACAGATAGATACGAATGAAAATAAATTTATGTGATTTATGATTATTTTTAATCATGAATTTTTAAAAACTTTTGTCAACACAAGTAAAGACAACATTGTGATTAAAACATTTAAAATTTGTGATAGTTTTAGCCGCTAGAAACCATTTTATTATTAATATAAACACTTTATCAAACAATTTTTAATGAATTAAAACCGAAAGAAAATTAACTCCTGCCAAACATGATAAAAATATTATTAAATTTAATATTACATCTTCATTTAAGGATGCTAATTAGGAATGTATTAAAGTAATAGATAGAATAAGCTTTACATACTAAGTTTAGTCAAATATTAGTTATTGTTATATTAAAAACAAATTTCATGAAAAATTTTTGTACTAAAATTATACTTAACCCTTTCTAATATAATATCTTTCGTGTAAAAATAAAACAGACAAAAATATATTAAAGTATACTTATTATATTAAAAAAAATCATAAAAAAAATTATTAAAATTATATTTAACTTTTTCTAATTTAATATCTTTCATGTAAAACAGACCAAAAAAAAATCGAAAGAAAGCTTTTGACAAAAATGAATTCCCCCCACCTCCAAGAAAGATCATCAAAAGAAGCCCATGTGTATCTTCACTCCTCTTTAAAAAAGAAAAGTTAAATCAGACACTAATTAAAAAAAACATGTCTTAAAAAATTTTAAAACATTTTTTATTAAAAAGGGGAGAAACAAACATTTGTAAAAAATAAATTAACCTTAAAATTTGTCTTCTTATATCAAAATGGTATGAAAATCAAGAGTTTACTTTTAGACTTATGAGAACTTTAAAGATTCGAATTTTAGACTCAAATCTTAAAAAAAAGATTAATTGTAAGTTACCACTTTGTACTACAATTCTCGCTAGGACAGAAAAATGTTGATTCATTATCAACTAGGAGTATTCATGTATAATGTCAAAAAACATAATTTGATTTTAGAGTAATTGTAAGTTACCTGGCAAATTGACTCAAGCATATAATCCTAATAATTCTACAAGCTAACTAAAATTTGATAACTACGTCCTAAACGATTTCATTAGAGATATAAGCAAAATTTTAGAAGATTTCAAGCTAAATCAACCTATAACATATTTAGGGCTTATTCAAAAAATGATTCTCCTTGTAAGTTGACTCAAGAAGGGAAATTAAATTCGCAAAATCATATAATTCTCCAAATTAACTCTAACTATGTCCCACACAGAAGCAAAACTTGATTTTTAAAGATTTGAAGCTAAATCGGCAAAAACATATTCTATTTTAGAACTTAATTTCAACTGTAACTTTTCAATACTTTTATTAAATAATAAGTTGAACATACTAAAAATTATATCGAAGCTAAATGATAATCATATGTTGCAGGTTGGGTTGTTTTAGGGTAAGACCCTCTTGAGAATAAAACTCGAGAAATGACATTAAAATCAGAGCCTACATATTTTGTGGATGACACTAGTGCACGGCAAAATAACGTCCGAACAAGACGAATTAGAAATGGACAATATCCACCGAATGTCACTCAATCAACTTTGCTGTGGTTAATCTCAGTAATTACAACTGAATGGATACTGGTACCTTCACAGACAACTATAAGAATCTTTAAATACAGCCCAGAAGGAAGAACCCAAATAAATTACTGAGTGATTCTCCAGAAAAACAAACACTCCAAAACATACATCCGATGGCATCTTGAGAAGGACAGATTTATTTAACAGCCACGCCTGACCTCCCAAGATGAAGGGTGACCTTTTCTGCAATCAACTGAATTTCTTTCACCCTTTTCTCAACCAACTGTTGGAGTTGCTCTTCTGGATTACCCAGATTGTCATCCAGATGCAAAGCACTGGCTTCATTGGTCTCTGATCTGAACATCACAAATGACATCTCCTGATCAACATCACTTGGAACTTCAACAAGTTGCTTCCCAGACGTCCCAGAATCTTTCCCTAAGATATCATATTTAATACGGTTGGAAATAATACCAACAAAGTTCTCCATGTTCTTGTCAACAGGATTAAGGCCAATGTAGATCAAAACCTCCCAACACTGGAGAAACTGCTGCTTGTTAATTTTCAGGCTTTTTCTTACATCCTCAATAGCACCGAGAGGTGGCAAAAGTCGAGGACAGTGTGTTTTCTTTGATAACTTTCCTTGCTTTAGAAGTGAAACAGCTGTAGCAACTATATTCTGAATTGGATCAAAATGAAGCAGGCGAAGTGTGTCAACACAAGTGCGGACATGCTGGAAGTGATCTAAAGGCTCTTCTACAGTGAAGTCAAACATATTTTCAGATATAGCAACATCATATAGAACCTCTAGAAGGAATCGACCATAACCCTTGTGCTGGTAAGGAGGTAATACAAGTATCTGCCATCAACAGAAGTTCCCATTAAAAAGCAGCACATAGAACAGCATTGACTGAAGTTAAAACTTTGAGAGTATAGCAACATTTACTGAATGTCCAGTATATATCACAAACCTGGCTTAGACGCAATCGGGAATCATCCGGATAGTGATAAAATCGATAAACAGCTGTAAAACCAATCAGCCTACATTGGATCTCTCCCTGCTGTTCAGTTTTTTTCAGACAAACAAGGTACAGCTCCCACTGCGAATCAGTAACATCAATAGGGCTGCTACCTATATGGCAAACAACAAAGGTAAAAAACAATAAGCTACTGCAGCATAATATTGTTTAGTAAGGGTGCAAAAAGTAGTGAAATAAGTGAAAATTACCATCAACGAGAAGTAGTGTCAGGGGTATTAGATGGCTGTAAAGTTGTCCAGTAGCCATGTTGCCTGCCACCAAACGCACAACCTGGCCCAGAAGTACATAAAAACGGCATTCATTTTCACTATATGCCCCTTAAAAATGCAATCCAGGGCCACATTCAAATTGCATTAGGTCTCTGGCTGACCAGACATAACACCATAACAAGTGTCATATACATGGTTTCACTGATAAACTTTCACAAAAGAACCATCTAAAATTAATAGCCAAGAATTTAAGTAAAGGTTACCAATTACCAACAAAGATAAAAAAAAACTGGGCATGTAATGTTCACACGAACATAATTGTTCTAGCCTAGTCTATTCATGCCAAAAGGGGAGACAATTTAATTAACAGACCAACAGGTCTTCCAGATAATCATGGTAAATGCATCCAACTTGAACAGGGGACATCTAATTATTAACATTAACGGAGACATGCTAAGTGTAGTGCACGGCAGAGCTATCATGATCACTCTCTTTTGGTCTTCTCATGTCTCAAAACAGTAATTTATATCAATTGGGCATTCTCACTCAAACAACCTAACTTTTACTGATATTTCAATACATTGAAGCTTGAATGTAAATTACAACCTCAACATTAGTAGTGGATGAATCTGTATGCTCTTTAGAATCACAAATGTTCCCTTTGAAAGGTTTGTGATTCAAAACTTCTCCATTTGAGATGTTTGTTCTGCAAATCAATTAAAGAAGTCATCCACAGTCCATACAACTTTATAACTCAAATCTCAAGTGTCATATTAAAATGGAAAGGGAACTGTGAATGGCAAGTATGTTACTTTACATCTAGAATTAACAGAATAATAAAGATTCGATACCTAACAAAGTCATTATCCAACAAATATTTTTTAATGAATTCATCCTTGCTATCAACAAGAGTCTCAGCAAAAATTGTCTGAACAAAATAATAAACCAGGTTACAATGTCATGAATACATTGTGTCAATGGTTACCATCACTCAATAGATATCAATGCATACCTGAAGTTCAGATTTTAAATCTGTGATCCCTTTGCCTCGCTTAAAAAATTGAACAAGAAATTGAAAAAAAGGGGTCAGTCATAAACTCATGATGCTTAAAGCATAACAAAAGAAAATTCTGAACTGATCAATAAGGTAAAGAAAAACATGCATGTTGTTTTTCCATAAGTGAAACGCGTAAATGAATTCAGAACTTACATCAGATGAACTCTGGAATGTAATATCAGCATATGCATAAAAAGATATGCTACTAACCCAGATGGTAATCTACAAAGAAAAAAATAAGACATCATATACCATTAAACATTCAAATGAAGTTATTTTTTAACAAATGAATCTCCAGCTGTTAAAATGAATCCAACCTTCAAGCCCTCATAGCCATAAATTTTGCCATCATCATCATCAAAAAAACTATTCAAATCCACAGGATGAATGACAAAACTCTCTGGTGCATCAAATTCTTCCTTGCTTGAAACTGTATGATAAAGGTAATAGTATGATGCCAATTGCAAAATCGCTACTTACTGAAGCGCAAGTCAAAGAAATAAGCAAAAACTAAATAGTAGTAAAGAACAGTTAAACAAACTTAACCAGAAATTGATTAGCAAGACCATTCTACCTACTACTGCTTAAGAAATTTAGCTCGTTAGCCAACTTAGCTTGAGAAGGCTTATTGTCAGAAATGAGTCAACACATATTAGCTAGCCATTAATGCTTAAGACATGTTGCTTGTTGACATAGTACAATCTATGGGCTACAAACCCTAATAAATCAAATAAGGGGAAAATGTGACTTTATACTCTATACTTTCAGTCAAAGTTAGTTAAGTTGCCTCTACTTTCATAAATAAACAAATAAAAAATAATCAATTGGGGACTAAATCGTGTGTTTTTTAAAGTTTACGGACCAAATTCATGAATATCTATGTACAAGGACTTTGAACACATTTGACCAAACGTACTAGAGCTAAAACCACATTTCTCACAAAATTCTACTTTCATAAGACAGGCACAAGCAAGAAGTAGGCTTTTTATGTAGATAAATAATATAAAAATATAGACGCTGTAAACAAACAAAGCAATCAAACTAAGCAGGCATTAACATTGCCATCATTATTACATATGCTATGGCACAGATTAAAACAGAAAAGAAAAAGCCGCGTAGAACAATTATCATCGTTCTGGTTATCAACAATGCTGTCTAACTACACCACTGTCATCTCATAAACAACAGACAGAGATACACAAGAACCCAAACGAAAGGTTAAATAAAAAATAAGAGTTAATTAAGTCATAATTAGCAAAATTATATGGCGGCCAGCAATCCATTTTCAGAAAAACCACCTTCCCCCCATCCCATAATCTAGTTACTGAAACCAAGAACTACGCAGCAAAGTATAGCATATTTTAAGCATACCTAGATAGATAGTGACGCAGTCTTTGGCCTCGACTCCAGCATCTACAAAACGCGACCAAAATAATCATAAACATAGCAGCAAATTGAATTGAAGTAATCAACAAAAAAAATCACTACAAAATAAGTGAAACTCACCTATGCCTGAGGAACCCACACGGCGTCGCTTCTTCACTTCGTTGTCGATGTCAGTACTCGAACGCTGCTTCTGCCCCATTTGCTCTCCTTCTCTTCCCCAACTCAACTCAGTCTCAGTGGTAGTTAGGGTTTTTTAGAGCGGGAAATCAAATCGCGGAGAATTGAGGGGTTTTAAATAGGACATATTCCCGGTACCCTTATTGGGCCCCACTACTAACAATGGGCCCAAATTGACATTTGGATCTCCAGATTGGGCATTCATTCAGACTGGACCAGTTTTTCTCTCTGCATCTCCATAATTACTCATTGCACCTCCATTATTTTTAAATAGTAAAAATGTCCTTAAGAAAAAAATTTAAAAAATTTGTGATTACAAATTTATATCAGATAATCAAGAATCAAATATTTTTTATAATTTTGGATTGATTAATTCTAACTTGTAAAAACAAATATTTTGTACATGCAGTGAACAAAGAAATCTTGGTTTGGATTGGTACAGGCAAGCAAAAAAACAAAAAAAAGGAGAATAACTATAGAGAGGAAGAAGAACTACGTGAGAGGGAGAATAAATATACAAAGGGAAGAAGCTTTTAAGTTTTTTTTTATCTAAGGATACTTTTGTTTTGCCAAGACTATGAGGTGCAATAAGAAAGTATAGAAGTGCAGCCAAAAAAACTCTGTTTCCAATGGCGTAAAATAGACTGCAAGAAGAAAAATATTGTATATGTATATTCTTTATTTTAAAGATTTGTATAATCAACAATAGAAACAACTTTTTATTGTCAAGTTGAGTAAGAATATAAAATAAAACAAAAAAGGATAACGGACATTAGGATAAGTTTTGTTCCTTAGATTTTTTATTTATTTATTTTATGTGAAAGGTAAGTTTTGTTCCTTACATGCCTTTCTCTTTCTTATTAAAAACTGAATCAAACCATTACTATTAATGTTTTAAAAGTAATTTGCAAAACACAGAATTATATGAATTAACCATTACAGTGTACAAGTAATTACCAGAAGTCCTATTATAAAATAACAGTTTTTTCATTAGTAATTTGGTAGAAGAGATAGAGATTTACAAGAATAATATGACAGAGGAAGCACAGCATAACAATTCGCAAGGGATGGAAAATCACTGTTGCCATGTCTTAGCTAGCCAAATAGTACTATCTGCTTAGCTTGATTGCTTTGTTTGTTTACAGCGTATATATTTCTATATTATCTATCTAATTAACTCCGCTTTCAGTGACAATTTTCATAAAATATTCTTAAAGTAAACATGAGAACTAAACTTTTGGTTCTTGAAAGTTGGGTTTGTTTTTAAAAGAAAGGGCAAAGATGAGAAATTTGAATATTTAAAAGAAAAAAAAAATGATTTTGGATTATTCACAATAGTTTCAATTTTCAAACATGTATTTTAACACAGGTTAAATAAATAAATAGGATAATTTCTCGGTATCACTGGGCGGCCCATGTTAACAGATGGGCCTTAAGGCAGGTCATGTTATATAAAGTTTAATGTCTGGAAAATTATCCCAATCCTCAGATATCGTAAAACCCTAGTAAAACCCTTGTCTGTTAGGAAATGGCGTTCAACTCAATTCTTCGCAAGTCGGGTTTTTTTGCGAGGGCACTTGCTGTTGCAGGTCAGGTAACGAAGAATAATCACCTGGGTTATCGCACCTTAATCTTCACCGCCGTCAACCAGCACCTGCACAGGGATTCACTTGTTCCGAGGTCTCGCTTTTCTTCTGTTGCTTTCAAGAAGAAACCAACCTCCGATGAGAACCTTCTCCGGGTCATCGAATCCGAAATCGAATGTGCTCAGGAAACTGATGATCACAACGCAGTAAGTTCCTAATTCATACAATGGTGATGGTTTGCTTTTTATTTTTAAGTGTTTAATTATTGAAAGTTGAATTGGTTGATAGGTTGAAGAGGTTCCGGGTAATTTTCCTTTTAAGATAATTGATAGTCCCGGACAACAGACTATAACGCTTGAGAGAATGTACCAAGACGAGGAAATTAAGGTAGAAGTTCACATGCCTGATTTGGTTACTGGGGAAGAAAATGATGATGAGAGTGAAAGTGCTTCTCAGTCAAGCATACCACTTTCAGTCAGTGTTTATAAGAAGGGTGGACCTTATTTAGAGTTTAACTGTGTGGGTTACCCGGATGATATTGTTATTGACAGCTTGTCTGTTAAGAATCCTGATCTTACTGAAGATCAAGTTCCCTACGAGGGACCAGATTTCCAGTATGTCCTTTCTTTAACTCTTTAAAAAAATTACGGTTTATTTGTTTTTGAAGTAAGGTCTTGTTTGATTGAGCTCTTCTGTTTAAATGTGTTCTGCAGGGACTTGGATGAAAATCTGCAGAAGTCTTTCCATAGGTATTTAGAAATTAGAGGAATCAAGCCTAGCACAACCAATTTCTTGCATGAGTACATGATCAACAAGGACAGCAAAGAGTACTTGGTGTGGCTGAAAAAGCTCAAGAGCTTTGTTCAAGCATGAGTCTTCACATCTCTTTATGTGCGTGTCATTTCAACATACCAAAAGGATTTTATCGTTGTAGCTGTAGTTCCTATTGGCTAATGGCTATTGAAGACGGTACATTATGCCTGAAAATTTAGATACAATAATTTAAATGTTATGAGGAGTGTAGCTGTCTTATTAAAATTGAAGTTTTACCAAAATTGCCCTAATTTATCTATTCTCCTTACTCCTTCTCAGGGTAATTTCAAGTGTTGATATACCCTTCTATTTTTCTTTACCATTTTGAGAAATTGTTGTATTTCGTCTTGCAGAATATGTTAATTCTCAGATTGGTAAATAATCAATCCATTTTTCTATATAAAAAAAGGATTTTAGACTTAGTTATCAAAAGCGCGATAGCACCCCTTATGCACTAGGGCGGAGCAGAGCGGCTGCTCCGACGGTGATTGACTGGTTTTCGCGACGCTCCTTGAAGGAGTAGCAGTTGCGCCGCCTTCCTACACGGTTGGTTTTGGTAGAATTGGGGTGAGTATTTTTAAATTTTATGAAGGGTAAAAAGGAAAATTTCTTTTTTCCCTTTTTTACCCAAACAATATCAAACTTCCTCAAGAAGTTCTTCGTCGTCTCCTTCGTAGCTCGTCTCCTTTCCTGCGCTCCCATAGTCCCACTCTCTTCTTCACCCAATGCTTCTTTTCCGACGAGCATTGGTGATTTCCGGCTATCCTCCCAATGATCATTTTGGCGGAGGTTAGAAGCTTTAGTGTTCCTGATCCTTTACCATTTTTTCAACTTTTCTTCCTTTTGTTATGGCTTCAAAACCGACACATTTTCAATGGTTTAATAAAAACCTGCTTCTCTTAACTTAAACATAGTGTAACAACCCAGACTTAGTGATATATGTTATATTTGTTGTTTTGTATATACAAATAATATGAATAATGAGATACATCTTATTTTATTTTTTCATATACAAACAATAAAAATATACATATTATATATTTTCTTACAATCAATTTTTTATTTACAATATATGCATATAGTATACATTACTATATATTTGCATAGAGATATCAATAATGGTTATTCCACTGCTGCTATTATCGTTGGAGGATTACTACTTCAGGCAATTTATCCATTAGCTCCTATGATTGTAGATCCCTATAAAATATACAAAATAATAATTTTGTTTCTAAAAATTGTATTAATTTGATCTCTAAAATTAAGATTATTTTTGAAAGTCCTTATTTGTAACTCTATTAAAGGGTAATCTGAAAAATGTAAATATAAATTACCTTAATAATCTGGAACTTATTTTATTAATTTTCTCATGTGAACATCAATAAAAACAAGATGAAGTTGTTACAAATACTTATTTTATCTATGTTTCTTACTAACCAATTGGATTTTATGGGTCTAAATAAGAAACCAGATTCTAATGTCTCAACTAATCGCCAAAGTAAAAAAAAAGTAAGCTGGTGCTTTCTTCATTTGTTCCCATCAGAAACAGATGTTAAATAACAAACCCTCTCAGGAACGGTACTTGTTAACGTAAAAAAATCTTTAAGGAAAGGAACCAGCAGATGTTACAAATTACCCAGTTTTATTTAATCTTACAATTCTATACCGTTCCCAACTGTCAAACACCAAACGAAAAGCCTACAGAAGTAAAGCAGTAAGACCCTCCAAATTAAGTTGCAAGGTCTTTGTGGGTGTAGACGACTCCCTTATCACCATCTACTACTTGCCCACTTCCTTTTAGTATCCTGCATATGCAGAAAGCAAAAGACAAATAAGTAAAACAAGGGAATGCCGCATATAAGTATTTAATTGTAGTAATTTATCAGCTTGATGAACATGAGCTTATACCATCTTGTTGTTAACAATCCCTCTACTCCTACTGGACCTCGAGCATGAATCCTGCTTGTACTTATTCCCACCTATTCAACCAAAAGGGAATTACATAATAAATCAAGTAATGAACAACCTTCACGTAATAGATTGAATATAAAATGCAAACAATATTATACCTCTGCTCCAAGCCCAAATCGTGCCCCATCACTAAATCTGGTGCTTGCATTGTGAAAAACAGCAGCACTGCCGATACAAGAGGAACAAATTTACATAAATGCTATTGTAGTCATGTGTTGATACATAAATGCTTTTTTTTTCATTAAATAAAAAAGAAGCATATATTTCAAATATTACCTGTCTACTTGGCGTAGAAACACATTAGCTACTTCGTTGTTTTCTGCAATGATTGAATCAGTATGTGCACTGTCATAAAAAAAAGAGGGCATGTGACGCTTTTCCATCTACGCTTACTACAGTACCGTAGATGTCAATCAAAATGGAGAAGAGCGAAGAAGAGAAATAAAAGCAAAATATATTTCAACATGTTTCCTGTCAAGAAGAAAACAACGACGTGCCTTCCATAAAGATTTATATGATCAATAGCTGCATACACATCATCCACAATTTCAACAGTGCAAGCCAGTGAACTGTACTCATGGTGAAATGAATGTGCTTGTGGAATATTTAACAAAGAACTTGCCCTTGGTCCTCCATATAATTTAACGCCTGCATAAATTTACATAATCTAGTCATTTGAAAACCTTTAAAGGATAACAACTAAAATTGGTATTGGTATGGTACCTCATTCGACTCCCAATTACATAAGTTTTTATATGTTAAAAATTATGCCAATCAGACAACTCACCAATCTAGTATGAGGACGTAAACTAAAGGGAATAAAAGGGCAACTGACTAACCCTAGGAGTTGCCTTTCATTTCTAACTGCCTGATAAAAGATCATTATAATTGCTTGAATATTTTGAATCCACAAAGACAAAATAGCAAACACTGCTTAAATGTTAAGTCTTAATCAACATTTTTTACAACTTTATATCACTAATATCTTTTTTGAAACATGAAAGTTTGAGTTAAACAGGAAATGCTCATTTTCAAAATATTCACAAGTTAGATAATATGTAGACAAACACAAGACCATTAAAGAGAAGATATTAAATTTGCTTCTCTTATAGTTTCCACAGTTGAATTTGTCCACAATAACTTATACCAGAACTAGCACTAATGTAACCAGTGTTAATAGAGTATGTAGTGATAGCATTCCAAGGAAACATAATCAATGTTCCTAATTTGTTCATTTTACAAAATTCAGTTTTTTTTTACTTTTGTTATGGGTTACAAGTACATGCAGTCTATGGGCATGTATGCAAAACCGTTCAACCTCATCCTTTGTTGAACGTGGATGCAACAAATTTTCCCAGTCACGTTTAGTTTCTTGGAAAGTGGGAAATTGGACTTGAATTGAAACATGAAAACAAACACACACTATGTAGTTGAAAAAATACAGAATAAGGAAATGAAGGCTAGAAATCATACCTTCAGTTCGTAGGTCAACAACAATATCATTGAGCCAACCTTTCTCTACCAAATCCTTGTGGATAAGAAGTGTTTCCTAAAGGTAGAAATTTAAAAACAGTAAACTTATGTTTACCAGACATTGCTGGCTAATCTTGTTTAGTCGTTGAGTACATTTAGTTTACCATGGCATTGCAGGCTGCAGGATAATCTATTTTTGCATCCAATACAATCCTCCTTGCCATCTCTATATTAGCAGACTTATCAACATAGACATGGCAAATTCCATCTGGTTAGTAATAGCACATCTTATTAGTCCAATAAAGGAAATACGTTAATCTCAAACACTGACTAAATATAAGATTCAAGGCTTAATTTCAGTTTTAGTCCATTTAGTTTGGAGAATGTGCAATTTTGATCTTTCAAATTTTGTCAAACCCATTATGTCCTAATTATGAAATTAAGTAAAGTTTCCTTGTCATAAAAATTTTTCATGTAAAGCCTTCAAATTAATATTTTACATCCAAATATTTAAGTCATACATTTATAAAAGAAAATGACATTGAAGAATTTTATAGGATATATGATTATTATTTGAAGGAAAAATTGAGAGTTTTCTATTTTACATGAAACTTGATTCTTTGAGTAGAAGATGATTTAAAACAATTTAAATTATTTAATTTGAACATATTTTAAGTAGAAAATGAGAAATCGATGGAAAAAAATAGCAGCAGGACCAAATATGCTTAATTTAAAAAATAAAGGGAGTAAGGGACTTAATTGACTTGAAAAAACTTGAGGGACCGAAATTATACATAGTCCAAATTAAAGAGAGTAAAAGTGAAAATAAGCTTATATATAACATAACCATAATGGCCTTACCAGCATGACCTAAAACAGGAATTTTAGTGGAACTCTTGATCTGAGAAACAAGTTTGTTACTGCCTCTTGGAATCACCAGATCAATTACATCATCCAGCTGAAAGTTAAATAGAAAGGAGTCAATGCTTAAGGTGAATAAATTTATAATTGAAATTAAGCTCCACAGATTAAGTCACCTTAAGTAGCTCAGGGATTTCTTCCCTTGAGGTGACTAGCCCTATAAGTTTCCCGCCAACAGAATCTGGTATGGCCTCAGTAATTACCTGCATCTCAGAGATACACAAATAATTTGTTAATGGCAACTTTGAAACAAAATAAAATTGAAATGGGAAATAATTCAAAAATTAATTTATTTGAAACCAAACTTTGTGCAAAATTGCATTTGAGCGATTAGCTTCTTTGCCACCTTTCAAGAGAAGCCCATTCCCACTTCGGATTGCAAGTGAAGCTATCTGTTCAGTTGATATGAAGCTACCACTTCAAATGTAGATAAACACAATATAATAGAGTGATAATCAATCAAACTTCTTTAAGCTCATAGAGTTTATTCATGCCATAATATTAATCCACCATGGATCAATAGTAATTAGCAGTAAAAGCTTATACTCGTTTGATAAATTACAATACTCTTCTTCTAGCTCAAAAGGAAACATGCAGAAATTTAAAAAAGGAAAAGGAAAGGAAAACATAATATAAGTAAATTATGCTCCTCAAGGATGGGAACAAATTATTTTAGAAATAAATGACACCAGCAAACCACTATGTCACAATACATTGAGAAACAACATCACTGGCAAGGATGCAATGGCCATAAAAAATCATATTCAACAGATTAAAGAAAAAACTGTGCAGTTAATGAGAGAGAAGTTTCAAGATAAAATTGAATGCCAGAAAAAAATGTTATAACTGGTTAAAAAACAAAGTGAAATAAAATAAAATAAAAAAAACTCATATTTCTATATAATAAAATATTCTACTTTTTTGCTTGCATGTCCCAAGTGGAGGAACACAGGGTACTTTCAATTCTCTTACTTTTACTGCTAAGTACCATATACTCTCAGTTAAATTCATACCTATAATACTATCGAACTCATTTGGTAGCAGCCTCTAAACAGATCTTCTCTAACACCTTTAGAGGCTGATACTTCAAACAACAGCAAGCAAGGATAACAAATGATATCAATGCTTAACACTAAGTACAAAGTTAAATGAAGAGAGTGCATTTTTCCTTTTGAGGAAAAAACTGAAGTACTTAACCAAGATTAAACCAAAGGTGAAAAGAGAAAGAGAAAAGATGAAATAGGCTTTCACCTGTACAAGAGCTTCAGGGCGTGACTCAAAAACAATAAGGAGAACTCCCAAAGGAGATGATGTCTTTTCTAAAATTAGCCCATCTGAAAGCTAAATGAAAGGGAAGCTATCAGAAACATTACAGATCGATATTGTCATAAAAAAATGGTCCAATTATGAGTGTCCATAAGAAACTTGTTCATACTGTAAACACAATAAAAAATGCAACAATTACAGTAAATTAATTTTCCTTCAACAAAATTATGAATACACAAGTCTATCTTAATTACTATTAAAATGTAAAATTGGAATATGCTGTTAATACTATGCAGAAAGGAATCTGTTTTTGCTCAGCAAGTGGCCTTAGCAACTGTTGTTTTGAAATTACCATGATCCAAATATATATTTCCAGATCAACTTCCCATTACCTCAGTTTGTTTTAATACTTGACCAATTGGATCTTCCATGTTGGCGATAATTCTGATGTTGTTTGCAAGGCTTGCAATCTGTCAGTTATCATAGTTTATCATCATATAACTCTTCAGTTTATTAAAATATGGACAATTTCTTCGAGAAGTGAACTTTCTTGCCTTCCCAGGTTTTAAAGCTAGCCTAGCCACCAAGGATTTTTCATATCCTGCTTCTTGTGCCTTAGCTACATCGGCTTCATTTTCAGTCCTGATTGTTTTTTCATTAGCTTCCAGGGCATCAGCTATTTTAAGTAAAATTTGTTTCCTTTCTACTGAAGATATGGCCTACACAACGTAAAATTAGGATATTAGGATTGCTTTACTAACATCTAAGTAATATATTCACGATCAGTCAGAAATTTAGTCACGTGAACATAGGAAAGATACCTGGAGCCTTCTGGAACATTCCCTAGCTGCAACTGCCATCTCTCGTGCATCAACATCCTTTACTTGGACCCACTCATGTGCATCTTTATGGAAGAGAGTTCCTATACATTGTCCTTGGAGAACATTAATGATATTCTCAGCTGCAAAACCACTGTAAGGAGAAAAAAATGAGAAACAAGCACAAACCAACTTGTAAAGAATATCATTCAATATAATCGGTCTCATAACACACTTGATCTGATGGAGTTTTGGGGGTAGAACAACAAATGAAAAAGATGAGGGGTTTCATAAGTGATTCTTACTTCTCTATGTGGGCATGCACACACATTTTCATTTAAAATTTATTTGAAATCAAAACATGTGGTGGTCAAAAAGACATATGAAGAAGAAATTGAAAGTACAAGGAGTAAAGAAACAGATAAGTTTTAACAATTTAAACAATTTTTTCAGTTTCCAAAATTTCTTGTGGTTTAACAAAAGCCTAACTAACTTATTTCTAATTGAAAACAACACTGTTAAAAATGCTTTGACTAAAACCTACATACAGTAGAATAACCTTTCTCAACAATGTAAAGTGCACCTGGTAATAACAACAGGAATGCCAGCTTCAGCAGCATGAACAGCTGCTTTTACTTTGGCAGTCATTCCACCTCTTCCCACTCTAGACTTGTCACCAAAAGTAATTTCGTTCTGATGCTTTTCCTTGATATATGTATGAATAAGCTTTGAATGTGGGTCACTTGGAGGGCCACTATAAAGACCTTCCACATCACTCAACAAAACCAGAAGATCGGCTTTTAACTCCAAGGCCAATAAAGCAGATAAGCTATCATTATCCCAAAATATACCAGAAGAATCCTGCAGAAAAAATACGTCAATGACCCTTGATGTACTTAAAAAGATAGAAATGGAAAGAAATAAGCAGGCATTCCAGATAGCAACTCCAAACTAAACATTCAAGCTGAAAAGAAACAAGTTCTAGTAAAAAATGTTGACCTCCAAACAAACAAATAAAAATGCCGCTGACGTAGCAAGGAGAAATAAGGTTAATCAACATCAAGGTCTAATTCAACACCTGGATTCAAGTCACCTACAAAGAAAACATTTAAACTGGTAGGTTCGCGGAGTAACAAACCTCATAGGGAGCCTTCCTAGTACTGACAGCATCGTTCTCATTAAACACTGGAATCACCTTAAGCGCTAACAATGACTTCACGGTGTCAGTAAGTTGTTTTCTGAAATCTTTATCCCGAAAATCGTTATCCGTCACAAGAAGCTGAGCAGACGTCACGTCCAGCTGAAACCGCAAAACGAAATGAATACAACAAAAACTTAGAAGATTCAGTCTGCTACTTATATTAAAATTGAGTTTCTCCTAGATTAGCAATCGAAAACACTCATTCTGATTCAAAAACATTATATACAAAATGGAATCCAAATTTTGTTGACGAATGTAATTACGAGTGCTTAATTACCTGAGTGAATAAAGTATCGTATAGAGCCATAAGACTATTCTGTCCGACGGCGGCGCAAGCCTTGCCGTCGAGTTCGATTTGGGGTTTCTGAAGGTCGGCGAAGCTGCTATTGACTAATTTGCGGTACCGGAGTCTTTGGCGACCGATACCGACGGCGCCGGAGGAGACGAGAATAATGTCGTATCCGAGAGAGTTGAGTTGTTTAATCTGCTCGCAGAGAGCCCCTAATCTTCCAACGGCTAACCTTCCCTCTTCCCGAGTGACCACCGCGGTTCCAACCTTGATGATCACGCGCTTCACGTCTTTCATGAAGCTTCGAGAAGAATCCGCCATGGCTGCAGTGATAACAGAGCAGAGTGGAGTTTCAAATGCGAGTGCCAAAGGAACAAGAAATGAAAATAGAATACAAGTGGAAACCGCCGCTCAATCACAACCTGCCGCGTTTCTCTCTTTCACCTTAATTTTACAAACAGTTGTTACGACTTTATCTGTTAAATTTTTTTATTAAAAAAAAAAATCATAAACTTTTATGTTTACGCTCATTTTTAAAAATTCTGATACTCTAAATATATATATATATATATATATATAATAAGTTTTAGATAATTTTAGTCTATGAAAAACTATTTTTATTTTTCATATATTTTTCTATAAATATTTTCCAAAAAGTTAATCTAAAAATAATAGTTATTATAAATTATAAAAAGAATAAATATTCTTGGACAATCAAAGCTTGTTTGCAACTAAAAAAAAATATAAAGAGAAGAAAGATAAGTGAATGATTAAATTAAACAGTATAATATAACATATAGTAAAATTCTTTATGCTGTAGTCATTTTCTTAAAATAAAAGAAAAATAGAGAAAATTATTCATGTTCATGAGTAATGTGTTATTTATTAAAAAATAAAATTCTATATTACCAATTAATTAAAAAAATATTTTCAGTGTTTTAAAAGTTAATAAAGCTATTGCATATAAAAATTTTATAATTTATAATTAGATAATAGTATAAAATAATTTTTACATGTTTAATATATGGACTATTAATTCTGAAATAATATATTTTTAAAAATAATAACTTTTTCTTAATTCTGTAATAAAAAATGAGTTTTATTGATAAAGTTAGATAATATTATTTAATTTAAGTTTTTTTAAAAATGTGTTAGTATAAAAAAATTAATTATCATTTTTTAAAATACCTTATTGAATTTTTTTATCAAATTTATGTAAAATGAATAACATTTATTATAAAATTAATCTATGATAAAATTAAAAAAAATAAATTTAAATTATCTATTAATAAAAATTAACATATTAACAAATAATATTTTTTATATAAAAAATTTATTCATATCCATCTTTGACATTTGGAACGATGGTACATAGGCATCATGAGGTTTGTAAGATGTAGGGTCCTTGTGTAATATGTGTGCATATATAATAATCATCGAAAAGCTAGCACAAATATTGGAGGATGCAAATCGAAATTGCACATTGCTATGAACCAATAATGGAAGCCACAACATGACTACTACTAGACACAAGCACGAACATTCTAACAAACACACTTAAACAAACGTCCGCAAGAGCTTACCGCATCCTTTTTCATTGATGAGTTGGATTAAACACACTTTTTCTGCAGGTTAACTCAACTTGAGCTAATATCAAAACAGTAGTTAGAGATCGAGGGGTAGTCACTAATCGCAAATTACGAAGTAAAAACAAACATCGAAATCTAAAATTCAAATTTTATTATTTTTTTAATTATTTTAAAATAATTTAAAAATTAAAAATCAAATCAAAACTATTTTCATCCAATACATTTTTATTTTTAAAATATATTTTAAAATAAAAAAACAAAAATTTGAAACCACACAAAGGAAACCTAAAAAAGTGATTGAGGGTGTGTGGGCTAAATCATGTTATATTAGGTAAGGTGAATTGTTGTATTAATTATTATTTTAAGGGATTAATTGCTGGGTTAGTCTACTACAGGTTCAACTAGGTCGATCGTTTAGCTAAAAAGTAAATTAAAAATCAATAAATTTAATTTTAAAATCATTGTGTGACTTCGTTAGTGGAGATGTCAAAGAAATAGTTTAGAAGGGAGAGGTTGCATATGGATTTACTGTAAATTTCAGGGTGCATGTGGATTTAATTTCTGCAAATGTTGCAGCAAAAATATTCCCTCTCCAATAGTTATAAAAAGGTGGGAATACAAAATAAATATATGAGAAAAAATATTAGACTAACAGATAATTATAACTATTTATTTATTTATATATATAATAATTTATTAACTTTATTGATTAATAGTTTAAAAATTACGTGATTTATTTTAAACTCATATTTTTATAATTAGTTGGGGACGCAAGATGGTTGTAAACAATATAAACTCTCCATTGAAATAGCTTGTAGCCCTCACGTTGTCCTGCAACAAAAATGGGAAAGTTCAAAGCAACTAAAATTAAAAATTAATATCAACTCCAGCTGGTTTTATCGCTGTATTCCTAATTAAATATTATCACCATGTCTAGAGTTAGGTATGAGTTGACTTGCGTTATTGCGTGTTCTTCGCTAAATTAGTAAATACTTTTTTTCTAAATTAAATTAAATTTCTCTATTTTAAAAAATTCACTACAATCACCATACAAGGCAAACTGATTTTAATAATTTATAAGTCAAACATAATAAAGTGACTTCTATTATTTGGGTTGTTGTTGCTGAACTCAATTTTTAAAAGAAATAACTAATATGAAATATTCATATTATTTAAAAAATTATACAAACATTTTCCAAGTATATGTAGTTGTCGGGACAATTAACTTTTCGAATGAAACCTTTTTTTTTTATGCATCGGAAAAGGAAAAGAAAATAATACTATATCAAGGCCTAAAGAAGAAGATGTTAATACGCCCAACAACTTCGAACTTACTACAATCTATTAGATAAATGAAAATGTATATTCGGAATTAAAACTAAAAATATTAATTAAGCTAAAACGATTTTATATGAGTTAGTTTTTATTCAGATTGTATTTGGGATTGTTGTGAAAAACTAAATTATAATAAAAATTATTTATTTTAAATAAGGTGATTTTTGTATATGATTATAATATTAGTAAAGTGACATTCTCTATGAGTCTGAACTTATGATAAAAAAATATAATTTAAGAGTTAGTTGATAAAAATTAATATTTATATAAATAAAAATATTAATAATTTATAGTAAAAAAATATGTAAATGTGAATTATTTTTTTTTAAATAGAAAGGTGTCACATTATAAAATTTAAAAATATTTATAAAATATATGTAAGATAACCCAGAGTTTGTAAGATATATAAGACACAAACAAAACCACATAATAAAACTATTTAACATAACATGGACTTTTAACATTTATAAAAAAATACATATCTATATATTATAAGATAAATAATATTTAAAAACTAAAATGAGATAAACATCAATAACACAGTTAGATTAGAAATGTTATGATTACTAATCAGATCATTTTTAGTTGTTAGATTTTTTAATATAACACATTTTCTATTTGATATAATATATTTAATATTATAATCTTATTATAATATATTTAATCTTGTTTTTTAATCTTGACTCAAACTAATTTTTTAATATAACATATTTTTTATTCACTATAATATACTCGAGTTATAAAATAACAATTCAAATAGTGTAAAATATATAGACTTATATCGTATTTAAGTAGGGTTGTGTTTACAAATCTAAGGTCGTTTATTGTAATATTAATTTATATTTTTTTGTTAATATTACATTAAATGTAATGTTAATCATCACATATTTATATATAGTTAAGAAATATTATCATAATGATATTTGGTTAATTTGTTTTATTTTCTATCTCACGATTGTGATGAAGAAAGTATGCTTCTTGTGGTAAGTGGTCTTCATGTTTAATATTGCAGAAAACTTAAATGTATATTAAAAATTTTTATAATTTTAGTTTATGGGAGTGGTTAGTTCTAGTTTTAATGTTTTATATTTCAAATCAATTATATACCTGAGATAAAATATGTTTTAAATTTCTAAAAAATTCTCGATATGTTAATTTTTAAAAAGATTGTTTAATTTTTTGTATTTTTTTTAAATATATCACTTTTGATCTTCAAGCACTGTCTAAATCATTTTTTACCTCTTTAAAAAGCGATATCTAAAACATTTAAAAAAACTAATATATTAAATTTGAGATACTAAATAAAAAAAATCTTTAGAGAGCATATTAAATATTTTAAGAATTTTTAGAAACTTAAAACATATTTTATAATTGACACTTTATCATGTACTACGAGACTAAAACATCTATAAAGATGATATTGTTGTAAAGATTACACTAGTTTTAAGAATCCAAAAGTATCAAATAATTGAAACAAAATACAATAACTATAAATATACATGAATATAATTTAGAAAAATTAGTTCATAAGTGAGGAGAAATGGAGAGAGAGGTTGAGAGTTTAATTTGTCCACTAACAAAGTTAACATATTAATAATTAACATTTGTTTATAAAAAAAATTAAAAAATGAAAAAAAAATAAAAATTAAGAGAAATGAAAGAATATTTTTTTCAAAGAAAAAAGAAAAGAAGATAATAACTCATCACTACAAGAAGGATGAAATCTAATAAAGAAGAAAAACAACATTAGAATGAAGCAAAAAAAATTACATAAACTAATTGATAAACTTTCGGAGACAAAAAAATCTGAAATTTTATTAAAAAATCACATACACTTAAAATTTTTAATTTAATTGATGAAAATAATTATAACAAAATAGATAAAAGAACACACAACTGCTTGCAAAACTCCTCTAAATCTGATGACTAATACACGAGCATGAATATTTTAATTATAATTAGATAATACTAAAAAATTTTAATTACTTTAACTTTTACAATTTTTAGAAATTCTAATTCTCAAATTTTAATTTAATTATAAAGTTAACTTCGTGATAATAATTTTTTTTTTACAATGAGACATGATAATTAACTATTTATTTACAATAATCAACTATTTATGCAAAAATATATTTTCAATGTGTAAAATAGTCGTTTATTTATCATGGAGTCTATAACAATTAGTCTATTGTCGTTTATTTATCATGGAGTCTATAACAATTAGTCTTCCATATATATAGAGAGAACGAGAGGACAATTCATATGAGAAAAATGAAAAATAAGAAAATATAATAATAATTACAAAATTTTAATAAATGATTGAGATTCAATTGTTAATTAAACAAACTCAAGTGATTCTCTTCCCATAGAAACCACATAGTTGCTAATTTTAATATTTTGAATTTAACAAATTTCAAAGATAATACATTTTAGATGAATACACCAAACATTTACTTATTATGTTTTGTTATTGAGATATTATTAAAAAAGTCACGTCTATTAAATTATTAGGACATAAGGAAATATAATGTCTGAAATCCTTTTTAAGGTCTCTACCATCACCATTGTCATCATTACAATACAACCACCACCATTGCTACCGATTATACAAAAACCTTTCACACAGAGTTGTGTATCAATACCACCACCATCGTTACCAATCACAAAAATTCTTAACTTGCTGCTCTTACCATCCTTGCAAAATCCTCTACAAGGTTGTCACCGCTACCACCACCTGTTCCATTGGCAATGGTGGTGGTGGAGTGAAACATACATAATCTGCCACTGTTTAAAATCCTAATCAAATTAAAAAAAATGAAATTGAGAAGAGAAATAATTTAACAAATACAAAGTGTTGCAATGAGAAATGAGACAAAAACAATGCAAAAGTCAGTGTTGTTTTAAATTCGAAAGATGACAAAACAAATTGGGTTTTTGAAGCACTTCTTCTTTCACTATAATTATGGAGTTTCAATTTGAGTTCTTATCACACACTCGCACTTCTGTCTCTTATTTGTTATTGAGAACAAAACAATGGTGGTGGTGGTGGTGGGGTGAAGGTGGTGACGACCTTACAAAGATTCTTTAGGGTGACGAGAGCAGTCTGTATATAGAGTTTGTGGGGAAGTTTATGTGTGAGAGAACCACATGAGCTTGTTTAATTAACAACTCAAATCATTTGTATTTCTCACCTAAGTTGTCCTCTCTCTCTGTATGTGTATATATATATATATAGAGAAGGGAGGACAACTCAGGTGAGAAAAATGGTTAAGGTGAGAAATGAGAAAATACAATAATAACTGTAGGATTTTAACAAATGGTTCAGATTAAGTTGTTAATTAAAGAAGCTCACATGGATCTCTTACATGTAAACTTTTCCCATCACCACTGCACTGCCCCACCGTCTTCCTCACTTATGTGTCACCCCTATGCTAACCTGATGTGTCAGATACACGACCTTGTAAAACATAAAAGGAACTCCTAGGCGCACAATACTAAGCAAAGGAATTCCTCATATATGGTTTTGTTGTCCATCTATGTTTACATCGATTATGGTTTAGGGTTTTGTAGAACATATCTTGGGCACTCCCAATTTATATTTCTTTATTATGATAACATGATAGAAATATGTCATATCATCAACGAATATATCAGATTTACAATGAATCTGAGAAAATTGAGAGAGAAAAGAGTTTGAATAGAATTCAAAATGTTATTCATGTGTATTTGCATTTTTATAAAAAATATTTATGATCAAAGGTATACATATATTAACGGTGCTTAAGAAAGATTGATTTGTGATAAGATAAAACTTGTAAAAATATCCATTTATTAATATCAGAAAATTAATATTTGTGAAAGTGAAAGAAGACATAAAATGTTTATATCAATAGAATAGTCATAAAATATGGACATTAAAATATCCTATTCTCATTATATGATATTAGCGAAAACACAGGCGTTATCGCGCCTGTGTATTCGCATTTCTATTTTAATATGTTATAACAATTTTAGAGTTTTAATTTAATATCTTTTGTAAATTTTTATATTTTGAAATATAAATTATTATGTGATGTGTTTTGAAATATATTTTTTTAAAGTTTTATATTTTTTGTTTATGATAACATGATAAAAATATATCAAATCATCAATGAATATGTCAAATATGCAATGAATATGAAAAAATGAAAAGAGTGGGGAGTTTGAATAGAACTCAAAAATATTGTCGCATCTGTGTATTTGCATATTTATTAAAAATGTTTATCATAAAATGTGTGTGTGTGTATATATATATATATATATATATATATATATATATATATATATATATATATATATATATATATATATATATTAATCATGTTTAAGAAAGATTGATTTGTGATAAAGTAGAAATTGTGAAAATATACATATATTAATAAGGAGAAGTTATATTTGTGAAAGTAAAAACAATCATAAAATGTTTAGAAAGTAAAATAGTCATAAACTGTAGACACCAAAAGATTATATTCTCATTATATATATATATATAATATATATATATATAGTATATATTATATAATATAATACCATATATTATATATATAGTTAGATGATTATGCATGTAGGAAATCAAGTAATCTTTAACTTAAAATTATAAGGTTGTCTAATGGTTAAGTTTATATTTGGGGAGTGAGGTTTTAAAGTAATTTTTTTTTTTTTAAGGTTATAAGGTTAATTTAACTGCAAAATTTATATGTAGAAGAAGAAGAGATCATGGATTCAAATTTCTTTTTCAACATAAATAATTTTTTCTTTTTTTTTTTTTTTTAAATAGAATAGGTATTTTAAAAAATAAAAATAAAAAAAAAATATTTAGGAAGATCAAATTTATATATATAAATATTCAACTAAAAGTAACATGTGTAACGACAGGAGTTACAGAGCCAGTTTCAAAAAAAGGAGATGAAATGAGCAAAATTTGACTCGGCAGTACTGCAAATTACATTGACTTCACGCGCAAAACAGCTACTATTTTTATATATGGAAAAAAAAAAAAAAAAAAAAAAAAAAAAAAAACTTAACGCAGTATATTTACAAAAGCAAGAAGCTTAAACATAGGCAGATACTACAAACCATGATTTTCCATCCCCTTCTAAAGTATTGAGTCTTCTACAAGACTTTAGGCCAAAACGATACGAACACTCAGACCCCAGCTGATACAGAAGTTGCACCACTTCTCTGCAATTCTTTCCAATTCCATTATAATAACTCCAAAATACGCATACCAATTCCGCTTCAGACAACTCCACTCGTAACGATAGTGTCTGGGTCTTAAACAAAGTTAGCCAATTGAGTGAGCTCATAACGATAGTGTTTCGGTCTTATTCATTACTGCTGCAATGCATTTTAGCTACGCAAAGAACCAAACTTTGATGAAGATTGCCAAAGCTATTTGCAAGAAAAATGCAGCAATAATCGCCACCGAAAGCTCATTGCCATCTATGTATGACCTCAGGTTTAAGGCAACAAAGCTTGCTGAAGCAACACCCGTAAGGAGTATTATAATCCACCGAAGAAACTCAACAGGTATTATCAACAGGAACTGAAAGTATCCCAAGAAATATGAATTAAATAGCAATGTGAAAGACTCAACAAAATTAAAGCATAATTTAAGAAGTTGAGATATAATTTCCTATCACAACTTATAAAATCAATCTGAACTTAAATCGTACTTTATGATAATAACAAACATGTAAAAAGAAGTCCCGTAACCAATCTGGATATTGTGGTATATTATAATAATAATAATTATGCTGCTCATAGATGGCAAAAATTTCACTGGACACCTCAATCCATTCACTGTAATACTTTTACCACCCAGCCTGAACCTTGATTTCTAAATGATATTTGCTTGGTGAGGAGGTATGTGACTTTGAGCCTAAAGGTCCTTTGATCTTTAAAGGAGGAGCACCTCACTCTGTTTAGGCACTATCTATTCGCATTTTCCCCTTAAGCCCCTCATCCCCCACACTAAATATACGCGGTATTAATTTTTGTCCAATATTATTTGTGATAGGAACAATTGCACGATACAACTTATGACATTGGAGAAAGAAGAAACTTACAGATGACATGATGAAAATGGTGAGGGAATACCCCCACATGCACCAAAACCTTATAAGGCTAGCATTTGAACCCATATACTGAAGGAAGAAGTAATATGCCAATGGGACCACAATTGCATACCCATAGATAGAGCATGCAGCCACATTCACATAGTTGACGTCAAAGCTCCAAGAGATACTGCTATTTGCATGTTTTTGCATAAGGAACGTGGCCAAATTTCCAAGTGAGGCAAGCACAAAAACCAATGTTGTTGAGATCCATATAAGCCCATATCTATAAAAACAGAACAGAATTGCAACATTAGTATTAGATATTCACCAATTTGCACAATCTATGCTTTTTTAGGGAAGGGTACCGAGAATAGAGTTATATTCAGCAAATGTCTTGTTTAACTCAAATTTCTATAGAAAAGAGAAAAAGGATTGGGGAGCAAAATGACAGTTGTTTCCCCCAAAATGTTATGGTAATGATTTAATTCAATTAAAATTTCCCCTAAGTACCCTATTTTAATATGCAATTCAAATGAGAATCTCTAGTTTGATAATTGACAGTATAAAAGCATAAGGGTACAAAAAAGAAACGCACAAATCAGGGTTAGCATCTATCTTGCTGAAAAAGTCTCCAGCAACTGGATTCAAGGAACTTATCAATCTGATTATGACAACATCTGTATCTACATTGAAATACTGTGAGTAAGATGATATGCTAAAGACTCCCCTCCAGTTGTTTGCAGGCTGTTGTTCGAAAGATTCTGCATGGATGAACAAGTAAGATGATAATAAATGGCATTAAATAAGAAAATTAAATGAAAAATGAAAATACAAATGGACACTATTCACAAATCTGATTATAGAACCAATCAAATCTTGGACATTCATGAAACTAAAATCTATAGATAATTCAAAGCTCAGAAAAAGTTGGGCTAAGGCCAGTAACCATGACACTTAAGACATTCAATTATTAGTTGAATAAAACCATAATTAGAAATAATGTTTGATGTTTGGATATGGTTTTCTATTTACTTATATAGATTTATACAGATAGTAGTAAAGTAATGTAATCCATTAAACCTGCTTAAATAACGACAGTTAACATCATGAAATAAATTATATAATTGTATTTTAGCCATACACAATTCCATAAGATAATACACAGGAACCTTCTTGGTTTCAAGGTGATTGGTCCTCGTTAATGACAACTTGAAACAAAAGTACATAATAAAGTATAATAGAATTTAAAAAAATAGCTAAAAAGTTGATGAATAAGATGTAATAAGGTTACAAAAATTGATAACTTTGCCATATTGAATAACATACGAAAAAAAAAAAAAAAAAACAACCAAAATTGTATATATACATGACTAATCAATAAATTCCTTTAAACCAAAAGGGGCACCAGTGAATTGTGATGCAGGTATAAAGAGAAAATTCATTTTTATTTAATTAAGAAACAGCATAAAGTTTTCTCCTTAAGATGCAGCATGAGGAAAAAGGGGGTCAAAATATAACTTAATTAAGTAGAATATTAGGTTGACAATGGAAATAAAATAACTATTTAGTCTGAACTTTGAATTCTTAGACAGCCATAGTCTAGCAGTTCAAATTAGCTTCAAAGCCTGGAAAAGAACAAAGGAACAAAGATTCAGCAACCATAATTGGCACAAGGAGTACAAGAACAACTTTAAGCATATGTAAAATTACATGAGAAACACATTAAAGAAATCACAGTATATGATGACTTCCCCCGACACCATAGCTGAGTAAAGGTCTGGAACTATATTGTTAAATCGTTTTAAGAGCAAAATCCAACCAAGAAACAACCATATCAAAGTTACAAAAATCTGGAACATACCAGTAGGAGTAGGACTGTCGAGAGTTTGATATCCCCGTCCTCTGTTTCCTCCATTATTGGGAGGGAATATTTGCATACTCGCATCAGTGGCTACATGCATCATATATCTTCATAAGCAATTTGTTCTAGAGGAATTTAAACTTTAAAAGTTAGAAACGTAAGTAACAAAAATTTTATATAACTCCATACCCACATGTTTCGCGGTATTATTTTCTTCAGTTATGACAGCCTGACCATCAAACAGATAAAACACAGAACCAAAAATATTGAAATAAATTAGAACACGCTTGACAGAGCTTGTTACTAACAAAAAGAAACGCATAACAATAATTTAGATCACACAAAATCATTTTTGTAGCATGTCACTAGAAACATAAATTTAAAATCAAAAGGTTTTTAATGATATATAATCATAAAGCCATAAGCTAGCAAAATCAAATCGATAACAAAAACTTAAAATCACAAGCATATTCAACAGAGGTCACAGTTCTCTTACTTAACTTAGTAATGACTTTATAGCTCTTACTAATTTATCATTGCACAATCAACCAAATACACTTCTTTCTCCACAATTTGAATATATTTTTACCGTTAAATTTCCACAAAATTAACTTTATTTCCCAAAAATTATGAGAACAGTTTTCTGAACACGATCAGAGAATGCAGAGAGTGAATTGAAGTAACAATGACATGCAAATAGCGCAAATTAAAAAGAAAAACCAAAGATGCTTGCTCACAGGAACTGAACCGAGCAAGTGACTAGTGGGAAGACCGGTGTACGAAGACTCCTCCATGGAATTCTATGCAATGCAGAGAAAACAAAGTGTATGAACAAAAGCTCGTCAGTTCAGATAAGCATTGAAGGTTCTGACTCGTAATCAGAATCGGAATTGTGCCCTAGGTAGATAGCAGGAAAAAAACGTTCTTTTCTTTTCGTCGTTTGGAAGGAAGGTCTGTAAACAAAATAGCGTGCTCTCTCATACACAGGATTTGACCCCACCTTCATATTCAATTCGTCGGACCACACACGTGCCGTACCTATTTTTTAAAAATATTTAATAATAATAATAGTTATTTTTATTATTACTTTCCCTGTTAGACGGGCTTTCCTTTCCAACGAGGCTCGCGTGATTGGGCTACCAGAATGGGCCCATTCTAAGGGCTCCCCAACTTTTGGTTCAGCTTTTTAATGGTGTGCACGTACCGGCACGTGGGTTGAGATATTAAATTATGAAGTAGGGGTGGCAACGGGTGGGACATGGGACGGGTCCGGTGCGAGTTTGACCTTCTCCGTCTTTATCTCCATAAAGTACGGACAGATTTAGGTATAAAAATAGTGGGTATGAAATTTTAATTCTCATTCTTATCTATGTCGGGTATTTTTGGGTTCGAGTATATCAACGGGTACTCGTCATATTGTTTTTATAATTTAAATTTATTTATTTATTATTAATAAATTATATATATATATATTAATTTATTAATTATATTTTAATTTTAAAAGTATATAAAGAATAATTAATAACAAGAAATAATAAATTAAAGTTTAAGAATTAAAATTTTTAATTAAATATATAAATTTAAACTTATTATATAATCATTAAAAATTATAATGAGGCACATACGGGTTTGAGACAGGTAATCACATATCTATACTCGTACTCGATTTAACATATCGGATAATATTTATATCCATACCCGATCAAACCGGGTAATATCCATAAAAAATTGACACAGATTCGAATGAGTAGCTACGGATATGGGTATTATTTTCATCCCTATCATGAATACCTTCATTTCTCACACTCTCCCATCTTTTATCTTTTCATTCCTCATTCTCTTTTTTTTGTACAAAAATGTAAAAAGATGTAAGGGAGGACAGAATAGGAAATTCAATAAAAACAAAATATAAAAATTAGAGAATCGAAAAAGAAATGTGGGGGAAATCAGGCACAAATGACCAATATGTCAGACCATTTATTTCCCAAAATTTAAATGAAAACAAAAGTATTAAAGAAATTGTCTGAGCCTGGATTCGAACCGGGAAACTCAAATGTGTAAGACTAACATGATAACCAACTACACGACCCAGAGAAGTCCATGGATATAGTTTCATTTTTATATACTAATTTAACATGGGCATGGGTCTTTGGTTCTTATTTTTCGCCCTCAGGAACCTCACAAGTTACAGTTCCCAAAGTAAACTGTATTTTTTCTTAAATTTCAGGAAGTGAAGCTTGAGTGTGGTAAGATTAGTAGAATGCTTCCGTTACTATTATTGTTACTATGGTGCAGGACTGTGGTAACGCAATGGAATTTCAATTCCTCTCCTTACATTTCACCCGTCAGCTAGGAGAAAATGGTTCAGAATTTTAAAGTGTTCATGTAGGAACAAAACAAGCCTAATCTCAAATTCACGATAACCGTGGAGTCTCTGTTCTACTGTTCATTACAGAACAGCACCTACCTCACCAAAGATCCAGAGGAAGCACACCTTTCTTCGTCCCTTTCTCCCCAGGACGTGACGTTGGCCGCTGTCCCCGGTCCCCACGGGCGGCTGAGGCGAGTGCGTGCAGGCGCATGGAGGGGAAACGAGTTTTGCGTGATGGAGAAGGGGAAGCGTTGCGTTTGGGGTGCGTACCGGTGGTGGTTAGGGAAGGACCCATCAAGGACATGCCGATTATGGATGTGCTGAGGTGGAGGAAGATGGCGTTGTTCGTGACAAGTGTTCGACCATTGACGCTTCTGTTGGCTGACACGTCTAAGGAACAACTAGAGCGGATGAAATATTTGGGTGTGGATGCGAGTAGACACTTTCAGTGGAACCAGCCTCCTTTTACCCTTTCATGCATTCAACACTATCATGTATCAATTGTGGCTCAGACGCCATACCGTTCCATACCTAAGGATGCAATAGAATCAATCCTACATATTCAATTAATTTACTTAACTATAGTAAACTTTATTAGTCTAGCTTTCAACAACATTCTCATATGTATTTATTAGATGTATAATTTTTTTTATTTATTATTTTCTAAATTTCCAAATAAAATAGAAAAAATGAAATAATGTTAATTTTGTTTCAGTTTTATATAAATATCTTCAAAATGAATAAAATGTCATCCTAAAATAATTAACAGAATATATTTTTAAAAATTACAAAATCTAAACAAAATTTATTTTTTAAAAATAAAATAGATTTAAAATATTAATTATAAAAAAACCAAATGTCTATATAATATCTACATTTACAAAAATCTAATACTTCTAATACTCAAATGTTAATATAATATATTAATTAAACTCTAAAAATAATGTGTGTTTTTAATTTGAGTATTAGAAGTATTAGATTTTTGTAAATGTAGATATTATATTAACATTTGATTTTTTTTATAATTAATATTTTAAATCTATAGGTATTGCATCATTATTATTATTTGAACAAAAATACTCAATATTTTCTTAAACAATATTTGTTCAACTAAAAATAATATGATTATCTTGCCCAATTTTACTATAATTATGTTTAGTATATTTTAAAGTTATATAATTAATAATTTTATCTACTACATATATTTTAAAATATAACAAATATAATATAAAAATATATAATTTAAATAAATCCGTACAATGCACAGGTTTAGTGAATAATGATGGATTGTTAATATGTTGAAAAGGGTGTTGAAATAAATCAATCACAATAATATTTTTTTAAAAAATCCTAATATCCATCTATGAGAGTTTTTATTTTTTAAGAAAAAATAGAATGAATAAAAGTTGAATGAATATATGAATCTAATAAATATTCAGCAAAAAAACGAATAAAATAAATATTTGTTGGGGAGTTCATTCAAGCTAAGTCTGGTGCTATTATGGATAACTTCCAACCAATAGATAGCCATTGGTTGCAATAAGTATAAAAGATAAAAAGGGGAAAATGAAGCAACGGGTTAGATGTATGAAGCCAATGTACATTTCTTTAGAAGAGTTTTTCTATCCTTGAGAATGAAGCAAAGGATAGGACGTATAAAATGAATGTCCAATGCTGTTGTGTTGATGAAATTCTGTTGGATTCAAAACGAAGGTGCCCAAGCTTTGCAATGGACTGTGTCAATGCCAGAGAAAACTCATCTTGCATAAATGGTTGCCAAATTATGGACTGCCTTAGCATTAGAATTGAGACCTATCTTGAAGGAACCTCCAGATTTGCCCAATGAATCACTTCTTGACTAAGTTCAACACATCACCAACAAGATGTAAAGAGCCGGTCACAAGGACCTGAAACATCAACCACACAAACTTGCACTCAGAATAATATACAGATGAAAAAATATGTACATACATTTTAAGAGCAACTTGTAGATATCAATATTCTCTATTCTGTAGCCACAATGTAGGTTGGGTTTTGAGAGAAAACATCAAATCTAACACGCGGTACCGAAAAAATAGAGAACACTGTGAGCCAAATGTTCAGAATATATAATCGCTGTAATGAATGCAGAAAGCCGTGATTTTGTGAGATAATATTACATATTTGCAACCAATGAATGTACATTATATTAATTAGATATTTAGTTACATTGATTAAATTTCTTATCCTGTAATGCCAAATATTTGCAGGTCTGTAAAAGTAATCTACGTTACCTGAAAACGAATAGATTGATTTTGTTGCACTCTATCCCTGAGCCATTTGATAGCCAACGGCAATGACGAAAACACTGCACTATGTTCACAATTACTGGCACTCATTTCCATTTCATCTTTTAGTTCTCCAGAAACAACGTCAGTACTTTTACCTGCTAAGCCAAGTGATCTCAAACAGACTATTTACGTCACAAAATATTTTAAGGCCTCTAACTTAGAAGACAACCAGTGAAGAAAAAAAAAAGGAAAGAAGATAGGTAGAAAAGAGAACATAGCTACAAAATAATCTTAATCATCACTACCTTTGCTGCCTTGCATGAGATTTTCCCACACTCTTTGAAGATTGAACTGCCACGACAGATCAACTTTGGACTCGGTCAGTGTAAAAGCCTGGGGTCCAACCTTATTGAACACAGATAAACTTGGTACAAAGAGTGCCTTCTTGAAGTAGACACCTACAATTTTAATTTAATTGTTTCTTAAATCCCATGGACAAAAAATATTTCTTCAGGGGAAAATGTTCTAGATTACTTTTTCCTCCCAATAAAACTAAATAATCATCGAACTAGTAGAGAAGAAAGCCACTTAAATCCCAAATATTAAGCTTTATTTAAAATTTTTTAATCATCTTTGGAATAAGTCATTATTGAGTAATCATGTTCTAGTATAACCCAGAAACTACTGACCATTATCAGCACAAGTTTTCATCAGGCGAGGAAGAAGCAATTGTGGATCTCGTACAGTCAAACAATTGAACAGCAATATCTGCAAGTAATTCAATTACTTCAACTCGTAAAGTCGCACAAAAAATTGAAGCATCATTTGATTAAAAAAGAATTAGTAGCATTTGAACTCTTATCTCATGGGCTTCAGATAAAAAAACAAATAAAAATGAAAGACAGCTGATTTCATATGATCACCCTAATATCTGATAGAAAAGGTTCATTTGAGAAAAGGACCCGTGGTCAAGCAAAAATATAAAAGCTGGGTTTTCATATAAAAAAGAAACAGATCACACACATTTGCGTATCATTTGTTCTGATAATGCAACCCAGCTTAATTGTCTCATCTCTCACCTCCCATATTTGGAAGTCATCAACCAAGTGAAGTGTACAAACTTCTAAAATTCACAACAAACACAGATAACAAAGGTATAAGAAATGCTCATATGCATAACATCCCGTGGGTGATTTAGTTATTTTAATGCTTTAAACTGGTATCTAAATAGAAGTTTGGGGGTAAGCCTATCTTAAATTATATACTATAAGGTCTAGGAATTTTGAAGAAATTGATAACCTGTATTTTTGGTTCTTATTAAGAGTAATCCACATGCCTGAAGATAAGGTTAAACACATGACAGGCTCCGTAAATGGTGATTTTGTAACTAAGGGCATTACATATTACTAGATAGTAGTCATTCTTAGTTAAAAGTTAAAACATCTATGGATTGAATTTTTGCAGTGATATATCCAACATCAGCTTATATGTGCTTACATTTTAACAAATCTACTTAAAGTAAGATTTTAAATCTATGTACTCTACCGGAGTGGATTTTCTCTGGGATCCTCTTTCACCATGGTGTGTCTTCACTGCTTCATGTGACAATTTAGAATTATCAAGTTGCTGATGAAACATGGTTTGGTCTGGGTTGTATTCTTTAATGGCTAGAGAAAACCACCTTGCACACACTTCCATGCTTTCAGGACTATGAGCCCCATCTAAAAAGAAAACAAGTTCATTTGATCTTTCACTCATGTGATGATCAGGAACAATCTGAGCCCTTCCTTGCAAACTTGCACATGTTAACCCTTTAATGAACTGCTCTGGAAGATTTTCCTTCATGCAGGTAGATTAATAACTTCAGCAATAAGTTG
This sequence comes from Psophocarpus tetragonolobus, assembly GCA_037954015.1. NCBI lineage: Eukaryota > Viridiplantae > Streptophyta > Magnoliopsida > Fabales > Fabaceae > Psophocarpus > Psophocarpus tetragonolobus. The sequence goes on from CM075695.1 coordinate 38,104,096, forward strand.
TAGAAGATGTAAAAGACTGACTTTTAACAACTTACAGTTGGTTCCAAATAAACATCTCCTACACGCCCAGTCCTTTTCAGCCATGTAAAGCACAGTGCAATGGCAAGACCAGCATTTAGATATTGGTGCTCACCTTCAAGACCAAGTTTTAAACCCTTTAGCAGTTTAGCATCTAGAGGAGTTACCACTTGAAGAGGTACCTAGAATTAGCAAGATTACTTAGCTGATTGATTGCAAGCACAAAAGGGTCAAATTTTGAATGCAAGCAGTTAGAAAAGTTACTTGATTAAATGCTATGTATACCCTGGTTCAGAAGATTGCTAACAAATGGAGACGTATATAAAGCATGAAGACAAAGTATGAGAATGACAAGCCATGCAGAATCATATTGAAGGCACTTTTCTCTTTCCAAGATAATACAAAAATCTTAATAATGAAGTTTTAATTATATAACACCATTTGACAGAATAAATAAATGTCCACACACTATGTTGAATTGCTATTCAAGTCACCACATGTATAGTTAATTTGCACTTTTATTCCTAAACAAATACATTGCCAAATTGTATCTCTTTACTTGATATTGACATGTCAATATTATTTTTATACAGTTACACCAAGTGACGAGTCATTCAAATTTAGGGTGTGTTTGGGATGGCTGTAAAAATTAGATTACCAATAATCAATTATATAATTAGAATTATTTTTGTTTGGTTAAGTTTGCTGAAAAGTTGTTTTAAAATAATTAATTTCATTTGGATGCAACAAAAAGTTACCTTTAACAAGTAAAAGAGTGTAAAAATAGTTGAAAATAAAAATAAGCTATTAGAAAATAATTGCTGCAAATTTTCAGCTTCATAAAAACATATTATTTTTTAAAAAAAAAAATCCAAACTTAAGTTAGAGTCTGAAACATCTTGCTTTTTAACAAAACAGCTTAAATTATTAAAAAAACCGCTGAAATGCATGTTTCTCAAACACTCTCTTATCTAGAAGCAAAACAAGTTCATGAAAGAGGATACTTACATTTAGCTGAGAAGCCTTCTCTTCAAGTACATTCATTGCTTCATCAGGTTGAGGCACTGTAAAAGCTGGAATGCTATTCTAAAAACAAATAAATAAAGGAATTTCTCAGGAATAAAGTGCATATAGCAGATAGGCACAAAAAGATTTTTTTTATTCTTGAAAAGAAGATATTCTTCTACTCCAAAAAATACCTTGAAAATACCAGCCTTCTCACCAGCAATTTCTCCAAGAGTATTCCCTGTTAATAAAATCTAAAAATGAGTATACTCAACTCGATGAACCAATTAATGGCATTGCAACATATGTTCAACCATATTCTGAAATATTTGTGTAATATATAAAATTTCAAAATGCATCTTTTCATACACCATAGAAATGAAATGCATTAAATTAGTGATTACCTAGAATTTAAAAATAGAAAACTAACCAAGAATCTCCATGTGGTCATACCCAAGAGAAGTTATTCCACAAACAATAGGTGCCTGAACCTGAAATATCAACACATCTACATGAACTTGTTCCTAGATGTTAACCTCATAAAAAATATTAATATAAATTCAATGATTAAAAGCTCATTACGTAGTCAGTCTTGTGATGCTAGATACAAACATATTTGTGATAAGAAGAAATTAACATACCACATTTGTTGCATCGTATTTGCCACCTAATCCTACCTCCATTATAGCAACATCTACCTACATAAAAATGATTTTATTCATCAATAACAACATACAAAAAATATACATATACTGAACAATTTTTTTTGGTAGAAATTTAAAACATGGGGGATCAAACCTGCTCTGCTGCAAATATCTTGAAGGCGAGCAAAGCAAGGAAACGAAAATAGGTAGGCATTGGAATATTGTCATCAGTTTTTTCCTATGCACCATCAATGCAATAATCCAGTTACATTAATACTACAAGCAAGCACATCAAGGAACATTGTAAAAGAGAATGTAACATGATCACTTTGATGATATAAACTTAACCATATGGTATTACTACTATACTACACCACATTTGTGATTGTCATGGTATAAAAATGTGCTGTTAAAAGAACAGAAGGTGGTTCTTATAGGCTCACCATATTGTTAAGTCAAACCATGTTTTTTTCTTCTTTATTTTATATTTTATTTTGTTCTATGATATTCAAATTGATAGAACCTTAAAACCAATCACCTGGAGTTCAACACTTCCAAACTTTTGTTTCTTTTCTCAAATTATACAACACTTAAGACCCCTTTCTGCTGTATGTTCACACTAACTTATCAAGGGAAACAAACAGTGGTTTTCCATGACTACTTTCTTCAGAAATCAATGCAACAACTCCAAGAGAACACTTGAATAATTTCAGAACTTCTGAAAACTTAGCAGAAAATATTCTTTTGGGCACTCTAAGAGTAATTGGTGGAGTAATTAAAAGAAATGTGGAACTAAAATTGGAAGGAATAACCAATAATAGTGTAATACAAATTTAGTAGCAAGGCGATTTGGCTCGGGTTCAAAATAAAAATTGAGAAATGGATGACCAGGTTTTCCACCCGATCAAAAACCCCTGCCTGTATAAATCCAAATGAAATGTTTATGTACAGAAACACACCTTTAGTCTATCATAACACCACCAGAAGTATGCTAAAAATTTCTCTTCACAGATTTCCATACTGCAGAATCAAAGAACTGTAATTATGTTGCAATTAAAAGGCATAATAAAATGTATTCTTTGAGTTACAAGGTTAGTTACTGGAAAAAGTCACACAAAGAGAGAAGGGAGAGGTAGTGGCTCAAATCCATGCCGCTAACAAACTAACAACTAATATCTACTGATAAAAAAATAATACTATGTATTCTACTTGATTTGCAAAATTCATTGAAATAACAAAGGTGCCAATGCTAAAGAATAATTTTGTAGAATAACGAATCGATTAAGAAAATTATCAGAACTCATGCACTCAATCAGTATGCAACCTCCACAAAACAGAGGATAGGCACATAATGAGGATCAAAGAATTAACTCAAAAATGATAAAAGACATTAGTAGATATAGGAAAACACAAACGAGTATGAAGCACTCACCCATCTAAACGAAATCTCTCTCGGATATCAATGAGGTGAGGAGATGTGAAGAGTCCAGTGCGAAAACCACAGTTACATAATATAGATTCTGCAAAGGTGCATGTAGAGCCCTATAAAATCCCAGTCAAAAAAATTAATTTCCATCATTACAGTAAACACAGAATAACTAATCCTGACATAAGCACATAATTAGAAATCCAAAAAGCCATATTTATCAGTTATCTCAAACTATAACAAGAAAACACTATTGCAACTTTGCAAGAAACAAATTCAACTTCATATGAAGGCCTCATTTCCAAGCAAGCACCTGAGCAAAGTAAAGTGAAAGTACCTTCCCTTTGGTCCCAGCCACATGGATAACCTTCATATTTGCAATTGGCTCATCCAAATCTAGCATCTACAGAATTGCACAATGCACACCATTGTTAACATCTCATTTTCATCAAAACTGACCAAATTCACAAACTTGCTACCTTGAGATAATCAAATAACAGGTCAAACTGATCCCCAACGTTGCTATCATCAGCACGAGTGCGTCTAGTGATCAAAGACGACAAGGCCTCCATTGCTTCTTCATAGGGACTCAAAGACGAAGATCTCGGAGACCCTTTGTCACCTTGAGCAGAAAAAGAAAAGAGCCCGGAACAGAAAATCAAAAATTGAAGTTGAATTGAAGCACCCCAGAAGGAAAGAGAACGAAGATGTTGTCATAGAGAGATATGAACAGGGAATACCTTGGTGAGACATGGTGATTGCGGTTAGTGAAACAGAAAGTGTGTGTTTGAACTTTGAATGGAGATAGGAGTGTGAAAAGAAGGAGGGTGGGGTTGAGATTTGAAGGGATGAAAAGAGATAGAAGAAGTTGTCGTTTGTTGGAGAGAAGTAAACACGCTACACAAGCATAACTTATTCCCTGTGCCACTGTATTGTCATTTGTCACAGTTGCACTTCATCATCAGTTATCTTTGTTTTTTTGTTTTTTTTCTAAATTGTATTTTTTATCCTTTATTTTAAAAAATCATGAGTTTAAGTCCTTTTTTTATAATTCTAGTTATTTTTTAAAATTATGATTTTATTTATTTATTTTTAAAATTATGATTTTATTTATTTATTTTTGAAAATTATAATTTTAATAAATATATAACATTTTTTAAAAAAATAGAAAAACTAAAATCATAAAAATAAAATCGTGATTTTTAAAAGTAAAATGATTAAAGTCACATATTTTAATAGTAGAAAAAAATATTATAATTTATTTATTTTTTTAATTTAGTAAGTATCTACCAATTTTATAACTCACTTTGTTTCATTTATAATACTTGAACATGAAAGTATTTATTGTAATACATAACATGGATTTAAATCCCCTTCTTAATCCATTCACCAAAAAAGAAATCCCCTTCTTAGTTTAAAGTCTCTATAATTAGTCTAGACTTACTGTTTATGTGATTGCTTTAAAATAGCTATTATCAAAAAAAAAATTATCTTATAAAAATATTTTCCACTATTACTACATTTTACATGTTTTATTTTCTTTTAAAATAATCAAATAAGGTTAAGATTTATAGCTTTTTTTTTCTACTTAAACATGATCAAACCTTAAAGATATCAAAATTTTTGTATATTCTTGAAACATGTATTTGTTTTACTAAAAACTTTAGTATATTCTATTTAAAAAATAGCTCAAATTAATTTTCAGGGGAAAATTTGTTAAATATTAAATTATTTCTTAAAAATATTTTATTATTTTAATTTATATTTATATTTTTTTAGTTTCCAATATTTAAAATAAATATTTTTTAATCATTCAAATTAAAAAATATGTATAATTTTAGAAAATCTATTTTTAATCTACAACCGTCAACATTAATGAAAGTCATGGAAAGTAATGACATGATACTCTTAGAAAATTTTAAAATTTTAGATTTTTTTCTAACATATTTCTTTATGATCCATTTGGAGATTTAAGAATTTCATTGGTTTCAATAACAAAACTTTAGAATTCCAAAATATTCTTTCTCTTAATCAGGTTATTTCTTGAAAGTGAATGTTATACAAGTTTGGAGTTGCACCAAGTATATTGTTTTTGCTTCTTGCTGTCATAACTCAAGATTTTGCACTGCATATTTGTGATGTCTGTTTTGTTAGCTAAGGATGCAGATTATTCAGCTGTTATCATGGTCTATTCTTGTGTTTTGCTTGGTTGTATATAGAACATTGATCTTGTTGATCTGATGTAAATGGCAGAGGAGCATTTCCTCTAAGTAATACTGCGGCAGCTTTGGGGGGAAAAAAGAGACAAAATCCAGCAGTAAATGAACTTACACGTTGAAACTTTACATTGAAAAAACAAAAGAAAATGCAAGCGAGAAAGATAAAAAAGAAAATAATCATACGATAGAAGTAGTTCAAGTAGTATAGAGTAGACACGTTACTATACAGAGTGAAATATTATGCAACAGAACATAAAATTCATTCCTTTTAATTTTTTTATTTACTAATGAACCATTTTAAATTCACTTAGTTAACAACACATTTTATTAGCTTTTATTGACAATTCACAATTTTAATTTGATTGCTGACGTCTAAAACTTAAATTTATGTACTACACTAATACCAGCTGACAAAGCGATCCTGCGATTTGATTACTAAATCACATAATTCCTAAAATTTGATGCCACTTATGGCCTAACTCTTCAATGAAATTCGCTGGGAAAGCCAGCGGAGGAAGAAACTCCTTTGTTCAAGGGAAGACAAACTTCGACTAACATCTCGTTTTCTTTAAAGTGTTTATAATTTAGTGGAAAAAAATCTTTTCCCCCCAACTTTATAAACAAATTGAGAAATAAAAGAAGTAATTATTCACGAGAATTAAGAGGTGTTTAAACATGAAACAGATCACCCAACCAAGCTTTCTGTAATTGGAAAAATCATAATGCTGTACATTTTCAAAGCCCTATTCTAGTTCTAGTACAAAGCAATGCTCTCGTGATATTTTTTTTCAACCACCACCGACTAAAAGCTAAGAGACGCAATCAAGATGACTACAGCAAGCCATACATCAATTGTTAGTTTGTAAAAGAATCAAAAGACCCCACAAGATAAAACAAAGGCACCCTCCCAAAAAAAATGTCGCAAAGCTTATTCACACCCATCAAAGCATTTGTCTGAGCTGCTGGTTTTCCTGACGAAGAGACTTCACTTCTTTCATCAACTCAGCTTGGTTTTCCAGAATAGAGTTCATTACAGCTGACATTTCCGTCTGTTGTACAAGACAATTAATTAGAGGGAAATAAAAAAAATGAAAATCATCATCACTAATTCCTGATACACACCTCTTGCATGTGAAACTGTCTTAAAATTTCAATATGAAGGTTTCTCATATCCTCGTGTATGGATTTCTGAAAGGAATCCAAAGTTTCTTCCAGGGTCCGTTGAAAAAGCTGAAGCGTAAATGAAGACCCTTGGGCATCTGACTGAGGTGCTTTCTGCTGTGAGATTACTCCCTATTATAAATTTAACAAATGAACAAGAACACTAGAGCAAATAAAATAAACATGTTACATAACTAGCTAGCATTCTTTACAACATCAAAATAACACGATCTAAATCAATGAAACCAATAACCCAGTCTGAAGCACAGAAATGGAGATATTAGGATGAAGAATCAGAGAAAAAATATCTACTCATTCAAACACATGCATCAACATAAGCAATGCAATAATCAGAACTAGTTAATTTGCAAATATTAACATACACTTGTCAGTGGTAATGTGCCAGATTCTATTGGAGCAGATGCATCAGACTTCAACAGCAAGCTATTTAGAAGTTCTTCTCTGGTTTCAGCTCCTGATTTCTTAATCTTAGGGGAGCCAATTGAAAGGGACACTCCATCGCTGAAGGTAGATGTAGTGCTTATTCTTTCTGCATAAGTAGAAAATCTTCTATTAAAAGACGACATTCTTGGGGAATCAAGGATTTTGGGAGAATCAACTGTTGCCGGTCCAAGGCTGGTTTTTGTATTGTTGGGCAAAGGCAAAGAAGTAGTGAACATGTGATCAGTAAACCCCAAGGAAGTTTCCTGGCTTGTAGAGACATCCTTGGCACGTAAATTTGCAAAACTTAGGCTTGAACTGGTGTAGGAACTAACACCGACAGATGAGGATGCATCCTGCAATCCAGATAACACTGACCCTGCAGTCTGACCAACAGAAGTCAACATCCCAAAACGAGATGGTACATTGACAGGCTGACGTGCATAAGCATACTTGTCACTTAACCGCTCGCCACCCCAAGCTTCCGGAGGAGTGATAGAAGAATCTTCATTCTTCGAAGATGGAGGAGGAGTTGACCCCACAAGTGGAAGGGACGACTGAGTAATATCCTACAATTAGAATGCAATATGAGTCAAAATTGCCTGGTCTAAAATAAATACCAAGCATGTTTCAAATACAAAAAAGGGATTTAATTTTATTATTCAAATATTATGTTTATAATGTTAATAAATAGGAAATGATTTGATTTTAATTAAACAAACTATTTTACCCTTACTAACTTTTTTATTTTATCTTACAGAAAAGTAAAAATGTAAAATATTTAAAATCAAATCAATTCCATTTTTAATATGTTCCAAACATAATAGATTTCCAAATCAATTCATATCCCATTTTTTAATAAGTTCCAAACGTAATATTTGATTTTTAAATCAATTCAAATCAAATAAAAGTAAATTATAATTTCAGTTTATTCTAACACAGAGAACTTCCCCAAGCAAGTACACAGAATTCGAGCCAAGCTAGTAAGCTAAATACAATACATGGAAACCTAGGGAATGATTTGATGAAAACAATTAAGAAAACAGGCACAACAGACAATCTAAGTACCATGCCTTCCCTCCTAAACTCTAGTGCTCAATGAAAATTCATTTTTTGGCTGAAAACTAATGGGGGTAAAAACCTTCACAAGAAAACTAGGGGAGAAAACAGCACAATCTATGCCAGCAGTTTGCGGACAAAGGGAATCCCTGGTTGACAAAGTGAGTTAAGAAATAGGTGAAAAAAGAGAAATGGCCTTACTAATCATTAATCAAAGAATTCTAGTTATAAAGTTCTTGTAAACAATTAAATATAGCTCCCTACCATTGCAACTTATGATTCAAGTGTTACACATTACCAATGTCTAACTAAGTGGTGTGGATTGCAAGATTAAATCACAGAGCTGTTAAATTCAAAATCAGGGTCATGTGAAACAATAACCTGCTTGGCAGTTGAGCCCGATTTCCAATCAGATATTGGATGATCACTGGTTATGTCCTCAGAACTTGGAAATCTTCGACTAGATGATGGAAACAATAAAGGTTTCCTATCGGGAAATAAACCATCCTTCTTTGTCCCACTTTCATCCCATAGTGATGGTGTTAATGGTTGAACATCCACAAGAGGGGAGAATACCTCCATGTCATCCTTGAAGTTATAACTAGCACGGGGAGCATGCAACCTTGACAGGGTTCCACCAGGCCATAAATGGTTTCGTTGTGGAGTTTCTTCTACAGCAGATGGATTAGGTATGCTGGATGTAAAACCACTGCCGGATGCAGTAAGTGAAGAAGTATCAAATGAGGCACCCAGCCGACTAGAATTCCTAGTACCTGACACTGATGTAGATAGAGAGATGTTTGATGAAGTTGCAGAAGGTAAAGGATCAGGCATAAGTATTGAATCTTCAACTGTATCTCCCACAAGAGCAGTCTCAGCAGTGCAATTTCTTTCATCAACAATAACTGGTTTAGACCTTTGCCAGCATAAGCTTGTAACCGCCTGTTGCATGCTATAATAATTTAGAATGAAAAGAGGACATAAATTTTACAAACCTAAATAAGAGACTAACATTGGGAGATTAATGGTTCATGTTAAAATGCTGCACCGTTATTTTATAAGCGTGGCATTTTTTGTTATTAAATGACTTTAGGAGCACCTTTTCATTGCTTAGAAACTCTTGGAGTTTAGTTATTACATTTGCATAATCAAGACACAACAGAGAAAATAACTCATGTTCCCCATCTCTATATTTAATAATTCTTCTGCTATTCATTAATATATGATAGCCCTTCATAATATACTTGTGTACCACAAATATATAAATCTTGTGTTCAAGAAATTTCGGAAGAGATCTACAAAAATTTTACAGATCATGCACATTAGCAGGCATAAATAACATAGCTTGCTCACTCATTGCAAAGCATCCAGGGAATTGCTAAGAAGGAGGCATTATCTTGTATAGATTATAATTCCTACGTCCACCCTTTTGGGACTGAGAAAAAACTAATTTTTAAGTAATTCTGGAAGCTTAAAGTGGTTACCACAGTAGCACAAGTTCATGTCAGAGTTAAATGCAAAATAGAACAAGCAATTTTTTACTTCAACAAATCTATTAGACGAGATAAAGTTTGAACAATAACCAACCGAAAAGCTTAAATGCATTAAACCACGCAAGTTTAGACAAAAACATTGTAGATGCAGCCAAAAATCACCTCAGAACTACCATAAGCATGAAGAACAGCAACAGGTTGTGGTTTTCCACGAACATCATAGAATGCCACACGACCATTGCTAGTTCCAGCAGCCAGCATCCAACCATCATCTCTAAAGGCCAATGAAGAGAAAGGTGCTTCATAAGAAATGTAAGATGATGGTCTTCTAGATCCAGAATCATAAATGTACATTTTTTTATCAAGGCCAACACTAGCAATGATCTGTTGATTGCAGAAAGCAAAAATCATCATAACCCAAAGAAAGGGTCAATAGTTCACAGCAGGATGAAACCGTCTCACTGTATATTATAAAATCAAAACTAGCAATGAAAAATGAAACCTTGTCATTGGATGGAGAGAAGCTAATGCCAGCTGTTGGAGCAGAATGCTGCTTTGTCCATGAAACCTTATTTTTTCAAAAACAATGAAAAAAAATCAATAAATATATACTGCTAATTTGAAAGTATCCATTTGAAATAATAATAAAAATTAAAGGCCAAGAAAGAAGAAACTTACTACAGAAAGAACTAATTCATTAAATTACAAAAAATACCAAAACTGATAACTGAGACATACAATTATGAAGGTTGTATGAGAGAAATAAGCAAAAGATGCTACAATTATAAGCTATACTTAATCACTATTTTGATGGGGAAGACCAATTCATGGTTTCAACTATCAAACAAGTACAATTCATGGTATAAATATATATATATATATATATATATATAAAGTAAGCGTATTGCATACCTTAGGGCTGCGACCAGTTGTATCCCACAAATGTACTGTCCCATCATCACCAGCAGTCACCAGAAGGTGACGACTAACTCGAGAATAATCAAGAACTCTCAACATCTGGTCTTACAATTTCAAAGATGGGCGATTAGTCTATACACACAAGCAAAGCCAAGCACCAAGAAGCAGAAGGTTCAAGTTCAACAAAGCAGAGAAAACCTGTTGATTGGGATCCTTGAGCTCAGCTGCCTTTTGGCCAGAAGCAAGGTTATGAAGCATTAGGTCTCCACTAAGGCTGATAGACGCCAAATGTTCATCCTTACAATTGTACATTACACCTGTGACAGTATTAGTATGACCCTTTAGCCATTTAATACAGCGTTTCCTTTGCAAATCCCATATCTTTACAACTTGACCAGTTCCTCCAGAACATACATATCTGGATGCCTTGTTGCTGAAGCTGATAGCCAATATAGATTCCTGCCAGGAAAAAAAATAAAGCATGAAACCATGAATAAAGTAACACAGAAAGAACAAAAAACAGATTATCTGAATGCTTGTGCCAAAATTATGACCTATAAGGACCACCAAAGAATAAATAGAAGCATTACACAAAGGGGTCTCCCTGCCTTTGTTACTGCTTCTGGAAAAGCCAAAAAGAGCCAACTTTGACAGAACAGTCTTCTCCCTCGTGCACTAACAAAGTTCAATTCTTGGTTAAATGAACCAAAAGGTTGAAGGAGATTTTTTTACGTTACTTTTTCCTTAATAATATCATTAAATTTATCCCTAAAACTTCACATGCAAGTTTATGTTGATAGTAACACTACATCTCTGAAATTCTTAATACAGCTGCTTCAGACAAGAGCAAAGACAACAACGTTACTGGTTCACCCTTCCAACCCTTCATCTCCATCATCCCATCACACCCACAGTGCCATTTTTCTCAGCCTACCACAAACCCTTCTCCACATGGACAGCACATGCAGCTTCAGCAACCTCCTTATAGGCGTTTATGACATGGTCACCGCTGCCCTAATGCCCTCTTTGGCAGCAACCAGGTCTTCACTGCTTTCTTTGATTTCCCCTTCAAGGTCTGCTGGCACTAGGATCTTCAATTTCACAGGGAGGGTGCCAACCTCCAGCTCCACAGTTGCAAGGAGCACATTGATCACCATCACCAGTCACCAAAGGAGTAAGAATGTCAAGCTACCAGTGCCAATTTCCCCTACTTTCCTCTCAAATTTGTGATAATTTCGTACTTATAGAACCCACAGTTGTTTTCAAAAAATTTCTTCCTCTTCAACTCTATCGAACATATTCACTCAGAACTAGCCAAAAATGCTAGGGCAAACCACCCCCATAGGTGCAGCGGCTGCAGAGTGTGATGAGATGTTAGGATTTAATTACAAGGTATGGGACTTGAGTCCCACATTGGAAGCAGGAGATTCTAGTGGGGCGGTTATAAAGCTTGGACTAGGGCAGTCAACTAGGAGTTATAAGATTGGTTTAGAGGTTGAAGCAAGTTGAAGGGAGAAGGAGGAACCAGAGGTTGGGGTATTAAATCTCTGTCATTAACAAAAACTAACCATTTAACATTTGCTCTGGGTAGAGTTGAAAGTAGTAATGTATTATTAGAGTAAGTGATAGAAAATTAGTAACTAATCCTCTATTACCTAATTAGTTCTAATATTATAGAAGCAAAGTCTCCCTTGATGGCAGTTAAGTATTGCTATGAAATGTAATCTGTGTGCAAAAGACTTTTTGAGCTTTGTCACTTGGAGAGTAGGTGTATTGCCACGCTACATTGTATGTAATTTGTATCAATTTATTTCTAATTCCCTATCAAGTGTAAACAAATCATAGTGTATTTGCAAAAACGACCTCAATGTTGTCTCCAGCATCAGTGCCTGCGACAGGAATGGTCCCCATGCTGTGCCCATTCTTCCGCCACAGCGAGATCTTCTTATCGTCTCCAGCACTGGCCACAACCAAATCTGCGAAACCACCAAATTAAGAGCAATCGACGACAATTTGGGGAAATGCAAACCCTAGAAAGCGAAAAGAGAGAGATGGACTCACTGGTGTGGTTCCATTTGACTGAATTGACTTGGGAACCAGGAGAAGGGGTGAAGCTGAGGGCACAGGGATCGCCGGCGGGTGTGTATACGCCGGGCTTCACTGCGGAGGCGTCAAAGAGTTTGACGGTGTCGCCGCCGCTCGCCGCCAATAACGCCATTGACGGATCGCGAAACGGAGCAAATTTTAATTCGAAATGAGGTCTTAGGAGAAGTGCTTTAGCGAAGGTAGCATTCCCGATTTGATTTCAAATATACAGATTTGAAACCCTACAAAACAAGCATTCTAACAAAGAGAGAGAAAGAAAGTGAAAATTTTGAACGAAGAAAAGTGGAGAGTGGGCGCCTTTATATGCTCTCCATTGTATCAGTCTCCTCCACCTGCTCAATCACTCTACTCCTGTCCTTTCTACTACTAGTAATTACTAATTAACCTTACTCCTCTCTTTTTTATTGTATTGATTAATACTAATTAGTGATTATTATTAGTTTCTTTTTCCTTTCCTTGTTTTTTTTACGCTGCAAGTAAGCATGCATGGCAATGGGTAGAATATAGATGAACCCTATATTCTTATTTTTATTTAGGCTTTTAAAACCCATTTGCATCCCTATGCTTATGTATTTAACAGTATATGATTTATGTCCATATATTTTGTCGATATCATGTACCCATTTTATACCTACAAACAAAATTTATAATAATTTTTTGATAAAAAATAATTTGTTTGAAGATAATAAAGTTGTTTAACAAATATAAAATTTGTAATTTGTTAATTAAATGTTAAATTTTTCTTTTTTTTAAGATAATATTTGGAATGAGGTGGTTATGTATATCATCATTCTCAACTTAACAAATGGATATTTCATATACATGTATGATGTTAAATAAAAAATTTTCTGTCAATTTCAAGGTAACTTCTGAAATTAACTACTGTCTGAATTTATTTGTCATTCATATCGACAAGTTTTTTGTATTCATATTAAAGAAAAAGTAGGATATACTTCATGAAAAGAAATACAATGATAAAATAAATCTAGCTTTTAAGTTAAAATTAATTTGTACATTTCAAGTTTTAAAGAAACCTTTCATACAGAATAATCAAATAACATTATCTACCTCCAAAAAAATACATTGTTTTGAAAATTAGGACATGTTAAAAGTTAAATATGCCTTTAATCTTGTAAATTTACAAAAAATTGTTTTTATGGATATTAGCAAGGAAGGAATCCTAATTTCCCTTACGACGTTTGCGGCGGTATTTAGTTTTTAATTTTAAATTTATAAAAATAAAAATTAATTTTTATTTTAAGTTTTTAAATTTATAAAAGTATTTTTTTGTTAATTTTAAAATATTGTTGTCAAATCTTTGACTAAAATCTTTCGCATAGACAATTAGGTGATCACTAATGAATAGTAATTGATAATCAATAATTAATTCCATTATTTTTTAAATAGAATATAAATTAATGTAAAAATAACTAAAAAATAGATTAAAATTTATTTTACTAAAAATATTTTTATTTTTAAAATATATTTCAAAACAAAAATAAAAAAAATGAAAACTAAGGTGGCATTTTGATTTTTATGTTTCATACTATCATTATAAAAATAATTTTTAGAAATCTAAGATAATGTTTATTTTAAGTGTTTTCTGTTTTTATTTTCAGAGAAAATAAAATAAATAGTAGTGAAAATATGTTTAGTTATAATTTAGAAAACATTTTCAAAAAAACAACCGAAAACAAAAAAAAAATGTTTTCAAAAGTTAACAATATGTGAAAGTTTAATAACAATATTATAATTATATAAAAAACAGTATACAAATGTATTTTAAACTATATATATATATATATATATATATATATATATATAATTTTAAATATTTTTTTCTAAAATTAATTAAATTTAACAATATTATTTTTTGAAAGTATAAAATTTCAAATAAAAACAAACATATTTTTTGAATATCTAAAACTTGAAAAATAAAACAATTTTTAGAAAATAAAAATAAAAAACATTTTCTCCCATTAATATGTTAAACATTTGTCTTCTCTCAATAAACATCTTTTATGGAATAAGACGGAAATTCAAAAATTTTATGAAGATGGGAAGTTTTTCATAATGTTAAATTACAATTATGTTTCTTATGTTTAAGAATATTTCATATATATAGAATAAATTTATGATATTCTAGAAAATGTAATTGTATAAAAAATCATGAAATCTATATGTTTGTTAAAAGGTTTTTAAAGAGTTTCATAGATAACAAGCTGCAATTTAATGAAAGACGTTTCACAACTTATTTATAAAGAAAGACAAACAATTCAACATTGGTAATAATAATAAAAACAGTATTCATTTTCTTGATACAATTAAGATTTTATTATCTTCAACAAGTTACAAGTTCTTTTTTTTTTTTAAACCACTTATAATTCAATCTTAAGTATTTTTTTTCACTAGTTTATTCAAGCTAATAAAATGATACAAATATTTTTTAACATCGAGCATCTTTATGCCGTTTTTAAAATCAAATGATTTATAAGTTTTAGACAGCACAATATGACTTATCAGTACTCTAACAAATGAATATGCAATGAAGATTAAAGTCTAATTTTTAGAATATACAAATAGTTTAAGAGTTTTACAAGATAGATAAAGGTTTATAAAGAAAAAAAAAATCATGCTTAGAAGAAGATTGTGTAACTCCACTCCAATTTGAAAACTTCTAAACTCGATGTTTATTTTACTATTTTGAGAAAGTTGACAGTTGTTATTCATAATTATCAATATTTGCATCTTAGAATGTATTCTCTAGTTTTTTTTTTGTCAAAGCATTTAATGCAGCATTAATTTCTTTTCAACAACTAGTTATATTTGATGTGACAAAATACTAAGTTTATCCTTTTTTTGTACTATTTAACTTATTTAATGGCGGATAATCAATAAATATGTCAAATCTCTTTAAATATAAATTCAAATTTTTATACGTTAGTCTTATATTTTTGTACTTTTTAGCTCTTTGAGTTTACTCGATGAAATCTATCTTGTAAAACAATGAGAACATTTATGGATATAAAATGAATATTTAATGTAAGTTAATGATCAGTGTAGATGCATGAAACTTTAACATGTTCTTATAAAGCATGTGTTGACTCATTCATTTGGTCTAAAGTGTGTCTATTATGCGTATATTCTAAGTTAGATAGTTACTTGTAATAAGCATTTTTGTTTGCTTTTATTTTGCAATTGTTTTACTTGTGCTTTTATTTTCCTAAAATTAAAATTTTAACACTAATATAATTGTTGTTTTTCAAACATAACAAATTTAACGATATTGATTCATCTAATAACTTTACATCTAATTTATTCATAATTAATATTTATCAAAATAACTTGGTTTTTGAACTTTAGTTAAACTTTCTTCTTAATTTTTTTTTCAAGTTTTATTTTAATACACGTAATATTGATTAACAACCTATAGAACTAATAACCAACATATTATATATATATATATATATATATATATATATATATATATATATATATATATATATATGTATGTGTGTGTGTGTGTGTTTTTAGAGGTGTGTATGTGACTATTTAAAGATTGAATATAGGAACAAGTTTGATTTTTACCAACTTTGTGTCTTGAAGTGCCTTTAGAAGTTTTGTCATCTTGAAGGGAAAAAACTTTCTTTAAAGGTTTTGTTTGGTTGTAAGAAAAATGGGAAAATGTAAGAATGATTTTTTCAAGGTAAGTGCCTTTAAATAGAGAAAAATTAAGATCTGACCCATTTAATCAATTACATGAGTCGGTAATTAATTGAATCAATTAATAAATAACAGTCTATCAAACAATGGGTAATCGACTCTTGTATTCCATTAATTCAATAGAAACTCACTAGAATAAGCCTAAGTTCTAAAACAAGCAATCCAATGTCATATCATATATATTTGACACATTTGAAAAATAAAAATTTTAAACCCAAAAACCAAAATCAAAATGATATGTGACAATGACCTTCATGTCCAACACTATACAAACAAAATTAATTATTTTCAAACCATTTTTTTAAAATTTGCTTAAACAAAAAATTATCTAATTATAATCGATCATAAAATTATCAATTATTAATATGATTGATTAAAAAGTAATATAAATTTTTCAACTTTCTAAAACACACTCTAAATAGAAAATAGAGATGGCAAAAAAATCAACACCTATCTATAATAAATATTTTGTATACATATTATATTAATTTATTTTTAGATTCAATTAATTAGTATAATTTTATTTTTAAATTTTCAACAAATATTTATTTGATAAAACTTTATGTAAGAAGTTAATTTTTAAGATATCCACAGATATTAAAAAAATTGCAGATACATGTTTCTTTAGAGGGTGGGTAGCGATAGTCATTACTTATACATGCCTTGATTTGTTGACATTCGTAATAGAAATTGATTGAATAACCAAATTATGTAAAGATGGAGATCAAAATAACAATTTTTTCAACATTTATTGTTTTCTCTAGGACTATACACCCAATAAAAATGTAAGGTCACTCAATTAGTTAAGAAATGAATGAATAATAATGTTGCAAGTTTGATCTTCACAACTAATAGAAACATTAATAACAACATTCATATTTGGCTGCTAAAAAAATGTACAACCTACCTATATTGCATGTATATCCGTAATTTGTGTAGGTGTGTTTGACAAAACTAGCTGAAAGCTGAAAAACTAGAAATAACTTTTTGGTAAAATCAGCTTATCAACTAGCTAAAAGTTGTAAAATGATAAATAAAGATATAATTAATCATTAGATCAACAATAAAGTATTTAAAATATTATAACATATTTTAGTAATACAAATTAATTATATATTTAAATTATTATCATTATATATTTAAATTATAATTGTTTATAATTATATATTCAAATTATAAATTGATGCAATTACATATTTAAATTATAAATTAATATAATTATATACTTAAATTACAACTTTCTATAATTAAATGTATCGTTTTAAAATTATATAAATTATAATTTTCTATAATTATATATTTAAATTATAAATTATTATAATTACATTAATGAAAATGATAGAGGTTTATCATGTTAGGAGAGAGAATCAGTGAGAGATAATACATTAATTAATGAAGGATAAAATTGTCAAAAAAATAAGTTAGTAGCTAAAAATAGAAGATTTTTTTAAAAAAAAACTAATTGGAGTAATTTTTTTGAAAAAGTAAGTTGTTCCTAAAAAAACTTTTATCTTTTGCTATTCAAATGGAGTTAAACCATTTCAGTTGAAATGACAAACGAAACACACTCTTAGTTAATTTGGAGATACTTACTAGATGTGTGTGTGGCAAAACTAGCTGAAAGCCAAAAATTTAGTTATAAGTATCTAGTAAAACTATTTTTTTGTGATAGAGAAATGTTAATTGTTAATATGTTAGTTTTTGTTAGTGGAGAGATTTGAATACACGACCTACCTCTTATACCTTCACTCCACATGTAGACATTGTCACTAAATCAACTTTACAAGTGTAATTAATCATCAATAAAACTAGTTGATCAACTAGCTTAAAATTATCAAATAAGAAATAAGTGTATCATTAATCATCAGATAAATAACGAGATATTTAAAATAATCATAACATATTTTCATCATATAAGTGAATTACATATTTAAATTATAAATTATTATAATTATATATTTAAATTATAAGTTACTATAATTATATATTTTAATTATAATTTTTTATAATTAAATATATAAATTTTAAATTACATATATAAACTATAATTTTGTATAATTATATATTTATATTATAAATTATTATAATTACATTAACGAAGAAGAGAGAAATAAATGAGAGAGAGATTTATTATGTGAGGAGAGAGAATTAGTGAAAAACAATACTTAAAAGTTGTAAAAGAAATTAAACTTGTAGCTGGAAATAGGAGATCTATTGACAAAAATGAATTGGAGTAGTTTTTTTTAAAAAAAAAAAACTAATAATTCTTAAAAAACTCATACCTTTTTTTTATCTAAATGAGGTTGAAATAATTTAAACTATCATTTCAGTTAACTGAAATGACAAATCAAATATACTCTAATTAATAGCAAGTAAATTTATAAAGTTTTTTTAAAACATTTTAGGTTAAATTAATTTTATTATTAAAATTTATTAGCACACTTGTTTTTATGTAACCAAATAAAACAAATAAGATGTCATAAAATATAATAAATCCAGATAATAGAGTTATAAGCTTGTTCTAATAATAAAAGTTAATATTTAAGGAAGCGGGAAAAAACAGGTTTGTAACCAAAACATTTCCTTTGTAGAGTTTAATTGGTATACACTGTCAGTATAAAAGATTCATGTGACTTTCCATTTATGTGAGTTTTAAAGTAGTAATGACTAAAGTCAACAAATTTACCATGAATAAAATGTTGTGATAGTAAAAATCTTTAAATTGAAAGTGTATACCAATTAAACTCTTTCTTTCTATTCCCATTTTTTACAAGTTTGAAAAATTTTATTTGACAGACCAAATAAATTACTGTTATAATCGATTATTACAGTAACAATAATAATAAAAATAAACTTTTGTTTAAATTAATTTATTGAAAAAGTAAGTTTAAGATAATTTTGTTTGAATAATTTTTTTTGTATAATTCCTGCAACTGTTTCGAAACTTCTAACTTATTTTATAACAAGTTAAATTAAAAAACTAGAATTGAAAAAAGAAACTTCACCAAACACGCTCTTAAAAGTGATTTTTCCATAGAACCGTTTTCATATGAATTTGAACGAAATCATATATCCAAATTCGTAATCCTTATTATTCAGTGGCGATTACTTTAAAACATTATATTCCTAGAACAAATATAATGACGTCAAATGTTTTCATTACATTTTATTTTTCTAAATTTTGATAAAATTTTATTTATTTGTCTTCTAAATTTTAATAAGGATCTTAATCGTTAAATTTTGAGAAATGCCCACTTTAGTCCTTTTTGTGAGAGTATGCTAAATAAGAAATTAACTATCAGCAATTTTTGGCAGTTTTGAGAATTCAAACTAATTTGTCGCAGTTTAAAAGGTAGACAAATCGAAGAAGAATAAAAAAAGTTGACAACAGCTTTTCCTCTTACCCCCGGAAAAAATGGTCATCAATTGTCAATTTTTTAAAAAGAAAGATGAAAACTAAAGCACATCTTCCTTGCTTTTGACACAAGTAAACTGTCATCATCATGGAAGCAATGAATATGAATTTGAGGAAGAGAATGAGTTAAGGTGTTGATCAAATCGAGGAGTGCGGAGGCTCTCCTTCGAACTTGCCTCATGGCAACATGCACATGCTACTCATACAGGAGTTGGCTTTGCAGAAGAGAAAAGAAACGCGAGTTTGTCACGTTTTCAAACTGCCAAAAATTAGGTTTCCTTAATTTCTGTTTGCCATGCCCAAATTCAAAGGACTAATTTCAACATTTCTCAAAATTCTGGGACTAAAAAAACTCATTAAAATTTGGAGGACTTTAAACAATAAAGACCCGTACCAAAAATTTAATAAGCCTTCTTTTATTAATTCAAACTATCTCTAGACAAACAAGCAGAGAAAAATTACTTATTTATTACCTCTAGTTATACTACTAATACTAGTCCTATTTTTACACCTTAACAATGTTGGGGACAAGAAATTTAAAATTGTACATTCGATGAGTAAAGTCTTATTTTTAACTATAAGGAGTAAAACGTAATTGAGTAGTTTTTCCAATGGCAAATTAAGAGAATCTAATGTGTATCTTTGGCTAGGCAAGGAAAAGGACCGCTATCTCGGAAGATCAGGGAAGATTCCTTTGAATCAAAGCAAGCAAAGCAACATTTGCTCCCCAATAAGGTGTGATCATCAATATTTCTACCTACTGGTATGAGATATAGAGCAAACAGTGCAAAAACAAACCAATATGAAACCATAAAATCCAACAATTGCACCTTTACTAACTGAATAAAATTGGCCAGAATCATCAACACAAACTGCTCTATCAGTGTAAATTGACAGTCTAAGAGAAGCTTTCAGGGCAAAGGTCATTTCCACAGCATCTACAACACATATATGTACATATTGTGTCGTAGAATAATTATGAAACAAGAAAAGGAAAAAAAAATAAAATAAAAGCCTTTGCTTTTATGGCCATCCAGCAGCACTTAATATCCCTTATAGTACCTCATGTTCACTTGCCTGACTGGATGTTCTAACAGTACAGTTGCTCATCATCATCTGATCATCACCACCTCAGAATAGATAGAACTTAAGACCATGCACTCTAAATCTTCAGGATTTAATTTAACCCCATGAATACATATCTGTACCAGGTAGATTAAAACAGGAAATAGCAAGTTAATAATAATTAACATGCACCTACTAAGTGATGAATGCATAGTAGACCATTAAAGTAGATGTCATACATGAAAATAGAAGAAGAAAGGGGTTTCTCACAGCATTCAATAGCAGGGACCAAGTGAGGGAATTTCCTACTTTAACAGACCAGATAATCTAATAAAGAAATGAATACCGTATAGAATTTAACAAGTAGCAATTTGCAGAGAAAATCTATAACATACATGCCTCAGTTCAGCCTAGTTGTTATCCAGACAACAGAAGATTTTAAATAATCTAAATTCATCACTTACAGAAAAGAAGGAAACAAAAATTCATGAGCAATATGCAAAAGATCACAGAACAAAGCAGTTTCTAACTATCACTGGGTTTGTAGTGAAGGATCCAGCATGCCGTACAAACTGTCAAGCCCAAATGGCATTGTAATATTTTCATACAATGCTTGGAATAACAGTTTTATATATTAAGGCAAGCATTGATTAGTAAACACCGTTGACAGTTTGACAAGATAGCAAAAAATTGACAATATTGTTTTCTTTGAACAATACCTCCAAAGATTTGGTCTTTAGCTCAGTCAAATGACATTATGTGATCCATTTAATTGATCCTACCAACTGAGACAAGACCTTAATTAGTTAATATAAATATATTTTCTTTTCATGCTTAGAACAAAACTTAGATGTAGTTCTGCAAATGCTTTTGGTGTTATTCTCCCATCAAAATCGAAGGTTCACCTTGGTAGCCAGCACCAAACATTGTTGTGCAGGTAGGTCATTGAAGTGAAACTCCAGTTAGAATAACACCAAAAGCACCTTAAAAAGTATACCTAAGCTATGTTCTTAGGCTTATTATTTTTAGTTTCTTGCACACAAGGGGGCTGGTTTGTGTTTCGAAGTAGGGCATGTTTGATATAATTAATGGAGATAATGTTTGATATAATTAATGGAGATAATCACTTATTCTTCAAAATTCTCATGGAATAGGAAAAATAAATTATCTTTTCTCCAAAATAAGTTTAACCAAACATGCACTTACAGTGTAACATAGTAAGTGACCCTTGTTCAACATGCGAAAATTAAATATTTTTTGCATTAAACCATCCAATACATAACTCATAATCATAATAACAAGAGAAACCATACTTCACAAATGCATTTACAAGTTTATTTCACATATTGGTAGTCATCACTCATCATGCAGAAAGCACCAAAAGGAATAACAATATCACCGTTTTAAATTTAAACTAGGAGCCCTTTTGTTCATGTTTCCTTTAAGAAAAAGATGTTTTTTAATCAAAGGATATGTTAAATATAATTTAGAATTATTAAATTTTCAGAAGAAAAAAATTGTTTTTCTGAGAAAATTATATTAAAAAAATTCTGAGTAAAAAGCTATATCCTACAATTACTTTTCTTTTATGCTTAAACAAAATTACAAACAGCCATTTTTTTGGGGAGGATTGGGGGAGGGAAATTCCTCAACGTTTTCAGTCACTGTCAATCTAAGTCTCAAAACATCTCCCCAAATTTATATATACATCCACAAACAATGCTAATGAGCATAGAAGTGTTTTGAGTCATTGAAGTGGATTTTCTTAATAGAAACTTCATCCCAAATCATGACATAATTAAGCCGAGCTTTTATATAATTCAACATTTGTTAAATAATTGGATTAAAAATATATGGTTTTTAAAAAGGTGCAATCATTTTAAGTAAATCAATGTGCCCGTTATAAAAATCATTAAGATATCCTCTTTCTTATTCCGTTTAGAAAAGTAATTGATCAATTTTTATAAAATATACAAGCCATTCCTCCTTTCAGAAAGAAAAGTAGAACAACACAAAAACCAGAAATAAAAATTATTGTGCAGTTTGTAATGTATGCTCAGTCAGCACAACTATAAGAAGTAAAGGCAATAGAAACAAAACCTTAATTAATTACGTGACAATGATGTGCCAGCCATCACATCTTGTTTGACATCACAAACTTTGATTTTTTCTCTGCAGGCTTAAGAATCTGAAAAGAGCACATCAAATTTTCATCCACACTCATCATTGCACCAGCATTGTCAAATTCACCACAGTAGTTTGGAGCTGAAAATATTGTAACAAGTTGCCTATCAGCGAAGAACTCATACCCATCCTCTACAACCTACATAAAATTTATAATGTCAGTTTCCAGTAAAGCATCACAACTTTACCCTTTTTATTAGAGAAGCTGAATGAGTATTGTCAAAAAAATAAAAAACAGTGACCTGATGAGCACGACAAATGAGGTCCAAGTCATGCTTTGTCAAAAATTCAGCCACCTTATCAGGGCCAAAGGTGTAGGACACTCCTCGGTCATTCATACCCCAACCCTTCACATCCCTACCAGGATCAGACCAAAGCAAATCACAAAGCAAGCCGGTGTCGGGAATTGCAGTAGGACGAGGTAGATTCCTGATTTCATCCAAGTTTGTGAGTTCAGGGGAAAGACCACCATGCATGCACAATATTTTATCATCTATAAGGGCAGCCACAGGAAGGCAGTTAAAACAGTCAGTAAAGGCTTTCCAAAGCCTCACATTAAACCTTCGCTTACATTCATCATAAAACCCATAAATCCTATTAATGGAAGCACACTCATGATTCCCCCTCAACAGGAAAAAGTTTTCTGGATATTTGATTTTATACGCAAGCAAAAGACATATGGTTTCTAAGCTCTGCTTCCCACGGTCCACATAGTCCCCCAAAAAGAGATAATTTGCAGTAGGAGGCAAGCCCCCATACTCAAATAGCCTTAACAAATCACTGTACTGCCCATGAATGTCACCTGAAAAAGTGAAGAGAGATCTCAACCATGCCATAAGATAACACTACAGACAATGTTAAATACAAAAGATAACAAACAATTCAACAACAAGAATAACTAAGATCTTATCCCACTAAGTTCGGTCAGCCACATGGACCCCTTGATGCTATTTTATTCGGTTAAAGACCAAACTTTTCTCATGGTTTTCATAAAGGCTGTGTTAGCCTGTGAGGTCTTCAGCAGGCGATGTAAAATTTGTCAATATAGCAAGAGCTATATTGACAATTCAACAACAATAACAAAAGTCTTATCTTATGAAGATCCTACATTGACCAATGACAATCCCAAAAAATGTGTATAAGTGGTGGGTAACTCTCACCTCATTCCCTAGCTTCAGGATCGAGTTAGACCTAAACAAAAATTCCAAGATGGTACCAAAGTATGTCTCTACTCAATGTGGGACTTAAATTTTTCAAAATATTCTCCCACTAAGTGAGGTCAGCTATCACCCAATGTCATTGTGTTCGGTTAAAGATCAAACTCCCCTGGTGGTTTCATAGCCGGTCTGAAGCTCAGGTAAAGGAAGAGGGTGGTCTTAAACCCTAGGCAGGCAACATAATACATCAAACACGAATGGCTCACCACAGAAAAGCTAGCAAACAAGTAGTTCACATGCCCTCAAGCAAAAGGCAACCCACATTTCCTTTCAATCAACCCATGACACTGAAAAACTTAAAGGTTCAAACTTGCAACAAACAAGGAACACCCAGAAGCATTTATAAACCCTAAACAGAAAAGGGGAGTAAACAGAGGGAAGAAAAAGAGAATAGATGAAAAGGGTACCACAAATCTTGATGGGGGCCTCGAGTTCAAGCAAATTGGGCTGGTTAATGAAGATGTCTCTAGAAGCGACGCAGAGTTGCTTGATCTCAGACTCAGAGAGCTGAACCTGCTTGCCGGGTCGGGCCAATCGGACCTCCGTTAAGCGGCGGATTATGTCATCAAGAACCGCCTCATCAATCACTTGCCCCTGTGTGCTCATCGCATCCGATCAAAACTCCTCCTCCTCCTTCTTCTTCTTCTTCTTAGGGATTCTGAACAACAACCAAATAAGCACAAGGGGCGAACCAGCCAAGAGCTTTTCTTGGTATGCTTCTCTCTTTTTCTCACTGTTTGTCTCGGTGTGTTTGTCTGCTCTTCACTGTTCTCTTTCTTTCACATCCTATATACATGTATTATTGCTTTTTCTTTTTTTGGGTAATAATTTAAGCTTCCTTCCTTTACCATTGATATTTGATAGGAATTAGGAAGGAAATAAATATTTCTAATAGGTAAGAAAAAATAGAAAAATAAGTAAAAAATATATAATTAATTTATTGACTGAAGAGAAAAATAATAAATTAGAGTTAATGAATATCATTTTGTACATCTTATTTAATATAATATTACTATCATTAATTAATTTGTTGTTATTATTATTACTAGTAAAAACAGTTACGACAACATCTATGTATTCGTATTTCTAATTTGATATATTATAAAAAATTTAGAGTTTTAAGTTAGTATTTTGTAATAATATAGTAGAATATAAATAATTCACGGTGTAATTTTATTTACGTCCTAGGAAAGAAAAATTAGAGTCAATCCAGTCCAAAAAGGAAAGCTAGAGTCAATCCACAAGACCAAAGGTCAGAACCTGCAATTCCAATGTATTTAAACTAATCAATAGCAATGTTAATTTTAAAAATATAGAAAAGTTGAGCAAGGCTGATATTGAACCCAAATCTAGAAGTTTAATTGCTAAAGTTATACCACTAAACCAAAAGTCAATATTATTTTTTTTGTGAGATTCAAATTTAATTAAACTAATCATGTGACAACATTAATTTTATATTAAATTCAACAAAGTAAGATTTTAACGTGTGACCTGTGAGAGTTGTAAGGCGATACCACTAAATAGTAAGCAAATTTTGGTTTTGTTGTCTCTTTTCCTTTGTTTTGTTTTACTATTCTTGATCCATTTATGTTGTAAATTTTTTAAATAAATAAACTTTTTAAAATTCTAAAACTACTTACCTTGATTTTATGTTAAATCTATTTGAATAAGTTTATTTTTTTAATTTTTAATTTTATATTTAAGTTTTAGTTGTTACTTTAATTTATAGTTTTTAACTTTTAATTTAAATTTTAATTTCTAACTTTTATTTTTAATTAGATTTATATTTTATTTGTATATTTTAATTTTAAATCTATTGTAGGTCATTTTATGTTATATATTTTATTTGTGATTTTGAAACTAAAATTAATAATTAAAAGATGAAATTAAAATTTAAGAGTTAACAACTAAAACTAAAATTAGTTATATTAACAATAATATAAAATTTAAAATCCAATTAAAAATAAAGACATAAATTAAAATTGAGAATTAAAATTTAAAATTAAAATTAAAATTTCTCCATTTAAAAAGGTTGTAAATTTTAATATATTTTTAAAATTAATCTTGTCACGATTAGTTTAATTAAATTTAAATCTCACAAAAAAAATTAATATTGGTTTTCGTTCTTGTGGTATAACTTTAGCATTTAAACTTCTAGACTTAGGTTCAATTCTAACCTTTCTCAAATTTTCTACATTTTTTAAATTAACATTACTATTGGTTAGTTTAAATACATTGAAATTGCAAAATAAAATAGATTTTTTTCTTTGGTCTAGTGGATTGACTTTAGTTTTTCTTCTCCCAAGACCTGGATTTGATTCCTACATGATACATGTTTTTTATATTTTTAAAATTAATATTTTCAAATAATTAATTAACTCCTAATTACAATATAACTATGCCACGTCACTTAATTACGTAAGTGTTCATTCCCTAAATTTGACGGAAGGGCAAAAATTAAACTTTTGAAAAAGTTGTAGGACAAAAGTGAGTTACACCCTAAATAGAGTGACACCAACGGTAATTTAGCCTAAAATTAAACATATTGTCGCACATATGTATACATATCTTTATTAAAAATAATATTTATGATCGAAAGTAAACATAGATAGATGAGGTAAGGTAGAACATGTGAAGATTTACATTTATTATTGTGAGAGAAGTCATCAAATGTTTAGAAAGGTAAGAGGTTCATAACATCTGACACCAAAATGTCTTATTCCGATTATATATATTATAATATATATATATATATATATATATATTATAGATTATGGATTTTTGATATAAATGTTTTAAATTAATTTTATTCTTAAAGTTAATCTAGTGGCAAAGTTAATGTTTAAGGAGCTAGAAGTTGTGAATTTATTTTTTAATTTTCAAATAAGTATAAGGGTATAATATGTATTAATAAATCTGCAAATAAGATAAATATGTATTTTGACAAAGTGCTTTATTTTTTAATTTATTTTAAATT
The DNA here is from genome assembly GCA_037954015.1 of Psophocarpus tetragonolobus. Taxonomy (NCBI): domain Eukaryota; kingdom Viridiplantae; phylum Streptophyta; class Magnoliopsida; order Fabales; family Fabaceae; genus Psophocarpus; species Psophocarpus tetragonolobus. Next base: position 38,131,167 of record CM075695.1, read on the forward strand.
TTTAAATAGGTATAAGGTAAATATATATTTTAAAAAGTGAACATGAAAATGAAGTATTTCATTTATTAATAGTATATATATATATATATATATATTATAAAAAGTGGAACAACTTACATCTAGGGAGGAAAGGTTGCGAGTTTAAATTCACCCTATAACAAAGTAATTTATTTTTAATTTTTAAATAGTTATAAGGGTAGAATATGTATTTCGAAAAGTGGACATGGGTATTCCCTTTATTAATAATAATATAGATATATACACATTGTAAATAGTATAACAATTATCTACATTGGATATAAATGTTTTAAAATAATTTTTTTAAAAAGTTATAAGGTTGATTTAAAGATAAATTTTACCTTTGACAGGAGAGATCGTGGGTTCGAGTATTTCCTGTAACAAAATAATTTATTTTTAATTTTTAAATAGATACAAGAATAGAATAAATATTTTAAAAAATAAACATAAGAAAGTGTTTTATTTATTAATAGTATAAATTATTAAAAAAGAAAATGTTACCAAAAGGGTTACTTAGTCAAATATCAATTAAGATATTGAAATAACACCCTAAATCACCACAAATCTCATTTTTTAGATTTTTTTTTTTTTGTAAAACCCTCACCTTTTGTTCCAATCTGTGCTAAATCAAATGGAGTGGACGTGTCTAGAGTTTGTTTCTCAATTGGTTGCCGCCCAATTTCTCTGATTATAATCAAACTAGTTGTTTTTAAAACTGTCAACATGTTTGGACATGTAGATTATTTCTGGAAAAAAAAAAACCTTGAAATCTAAACTGTTTTGCATCTTATTACTCTGCATTCTCATATTTACCCTGTTATAAATTCCTTCTACTTGCCTCCACAGTCCACCCTATATGTTTCCCATGAACTTCTCCATTTTTTCCATTTTCATATTTTTTTCTCACTTTTCTTGTTAATATTTATTTAATTGTTTAAAAATAAGCAAAAAATCAAAGAAACCTCTTTTTTTTTGCAATTTATCATATAAAACTATTTTTTTATCCAAACAAAATTAATTAAAATATTTTTAGCTCATCTAGTAATGATTATAGTTGATTATTGAAATAATGTAATTTTCTAATTTTTTCAATAAGATTCTACAGACTAAAAAAGCAGTTGAAAAGAAAAAAAAATTACAAATCTAAAAATTATAAAAACAACTTATTTGTCTGGAATCTTTTTTACCGTTGTGTTACCAAACATACCCATTATTTTACAAAATGATTTTTCAACAAAATAAACTATATTCTATCATTTTAAGCTAGTGTCTTTGGATGGATTGTAATTTTATATTATAGATATTTTGGTTTAAAAAGTTGTTTTGTATCATGATTTTTATGTATAGTATTCATTAACTTTGTTAATAATTAAGTTCTGTTTGAAAATCACATTATTTTCATTTACAAGACTAAAATATAAAATATTGTTTAGGCAATGAAATCCGGTATTATTCAGACTAATTATTTATTGATTATTTGATGGTTAAAACTTGTTTATTATATTCATTTACATAAAAATTATAGAATTCAAATATGTTAAAAAAAATACATAACTATAGTGAAAATCATAATATATATTTTTTATTACAAATAAGACTCTTTTTTTTATATGATTTTCACCTTATTTATTTATGTATGATTTTTAAAATTTAAATATGAATTGTGTTTCACATATTCAATATAAGTAAATCTAACGAGACTAGTTTTATGTCTCAGATTAGTCTTAAAAAATTGAAATTGTATTTCAAAATTAAAAAGTATAAAATAGAATTAAACGCACATACAAATTGTGTATATATATCTAAATAATTTGTAATGATAAATTATTAAATAGATAGTTGCATACACGTTCTAGTCTCATCCACATTTTTTAAAAATCAAATAATACGTTTATCAGACTAAATATAATATTTCTCATCAAGTGAATATGAGTTTAGGTGATTGGCTACAAATTTAAAGTTATTTATCATGCTGCTTGTCTAATTCACTTATTTAGACGAAGGTAAATATAAGTATTTTTTAGCTGTTATTTCAATCCAAACTTCAAAAGTTTTTCTTGGCTTGATGAAGGACACCGTTTCTCTCCCATAAAACTTTATGTACCAAATAGGAAAAACAGTCTATAATTATTATAACCAGAATATCTTATTTTAATATTTATATTTATTTTAAAATAACTATTAAATTTTATGTATTTTTTCTTATTTTATGTAAAAAAATAGTTTTCATGTGTTTTTTTATTTAATAATATAAAGAGAGACACAAAATATGTATAAGTAATAATTGTACTACCATTTTTTAAGTTTGTTTTTAATTTAAATTTATTTTATATGTATCTTCTATTAATAGTTTGTATTAATTTTCGTATTTATTTGAATTTTTTTAAGTAATTACTAAATTTTATGTGAATAATATTTTTTTCCTCGTTTTAGTTTTCAAGTTCTTTTTTTCTATTTAATAACATAAAGAGAGGCACAAAGTGTCTCTCTCACTGACAAGTAATAATTGTATTATAATTTTTTGAAAGTTATTTTTAATTTAATTTTTTATGTTAAAATAAAAATAAGTTATTTATTAAATTTTATTTTTAAAGCTTAAAGATATTTTATGTTAAAAGTTATTGATATATTGTTTTTTTATGGTGTATCTATAATTATTATAATAAGAATACTCTATTTTGATATTTATATTTATTTAAATTTTTTTTATTTTTAAATAATTACTAAATTTTTTGTAACTCTTATTTTTTTATGACTTTTTTTTTTCTTTTTTCAGTTTTTATATTTTTTTATTTAATAACATAAAAAGAAGCATAGACTGCCTCTCTCCCACTAATAAGTAATAGTCATGCTACCATTTTTCAAGCTTATTTTTAATTTACATTTTTTTGTATGTTAAAATAAAAATAAGTTATTTATTAAATTTTATTTTTATAGCATAAAGATATTTTGTGTTAAAAATTTTGATACATTATTTTTTTATGATTAATCTATAATCTATATCCATAATCTATAATTATTATAATAAGACTACTCCATTTTGATATTGATATTTATTTGAACTTTTTTGTTCTTAAATAATTACTAAATTTTATGTAGCTTTTTTTTTTCTCTTTTCACTTTTTAGTTTTCATGTTTTTTTCTTTTATTTTTTTATTTAATAACATGAAGAATGCCTCTCTCCACTAGTATTTTATAAAAAAAAGAAAACAGGAAGAACAATAAAACTAAATGAATGATATTTCATCTTTAATATTTTTTACTCCTTTACAAGTAGCTAAAAATAATATAAGAATTTATAAAATTTCATGTAGATATTTAATCATAGCAATTTAAGACTGATATATTTATTAGGTAGCTATTTTAATTTAATCAACATTTAATATACACATGTAAAACATATATTTTAACAGTATGTTTAAATACTTTAACATGTAATTGATTCAGCAGATGTGTTAATTGCTTTAAATCATGAACATGTATTTTTTTTTTTAAAATATAAAGATAAATTGATGATTGGTTAGTTCCATCCATTGATCCAATCAAGTCAATGACTTGTTCAAACATGATAACATTCTCCTAGAGCGGAAATAAAAAAGAGTTAAAACAAGTATTTGTTACTTTGACATGGATAATCTATATACATGAGTATTGACTAATTACATTTTAGTAAATTATATATAATTCTATTTTTTACTTTTTTTACGCTAATCATCTTAACACTTTTATATATTTAAAAATATTATAGTATCACCATCTTAAACTTTATACAAACATTTTTATAATTTTTTATAAGATAAATGCTAGTGTGATAAGTAAGATTAATTTTTTAAGTTTTATTCTCAACAGAAGAGTAAATTATAATAATATTTCCTATCTAAATTATTCAAAATATTTATTTTTTCTATACATATCTCACCTAATTGTTTAAAAAATAATATTTTTTGGCCAATTTTTAAGATTAAAAAAATATTATACTATATATTATGTGAAGGAGGTCATAGTAAGAAAAGCAAAATATTTTATATAATTTGATGAAATTCGAACTGTTGATGTAATATGCTAAAAACACATATTTATAAAATATATAAAATCTGATTACAAAACAAAATACAAATAAATAAAAAAAATGCTACCGATGGATTTTCTAATATAATTTTTTCAAACATAGTCTATATACATAAATTCAAACCAATGCACCATATATTTTGGATTTTTACCGAATCGGGTTGTTTTTTTTCCGGGTCAGACCCGTACCAGTGTATAACGAAAACAGCACATAGGCCGTGAATCAAGCAGCTCTAAAACCCTTTCTTCTTCAAACCTTGCCTCCTTGGACCAATTATCCCAGGCTTTTTCTTCTCGCTATTCTGCAGATTGAAGAAGAGTCAGTAATTGGTTCTTTTTTTTTTGTCCGTTTTTTCTGCACACGATGAAGGTCAAAGTTATATCACGCTCCGTGGATGAGTTCACCCGAGAACGAAGTCAAGACCTTCAGGTGATTCACTACTGACGACCCTTCATCTCATGTGTTCTTCTAATTGCTCAACTTCATCAAATTTACAATCTTTTGCTTTTTCTAACGTTGCCCTTTTGATTTCCAAAAGAGGGTGTTCCGAAATTACGATCCCAGCCTTCGTCCTCAAGAGAAGGCAGTGGAGTATGTGCGTGCTCTTAATGCAGTGAAGTTGGACAAGGTCAGGTTTTTCCTTTTTGTGTTTTTGATGTTTGGTAATCAGTATTTTTGTATTGGATGTGAAATTTGTCTGTTCCTTGTTATGTTTTATTTTCTAATCTTTGAGGATATAGATTTTTGCAAGGCCATTTATTGGAGCATTGGATGGGCATATAGATGCTGTTTCGTGTATGGCAAAGAATCCGAGTCAGTTGAAAGGGATATTCTCCGGTTCAATGGATGGAGGTACTTAAAATTTCCTTATTATTCATGTTCTTGTAGTTTTATGTATACTTGTACGAAGTGATGGTTTAACTGTAGTATTGGTTTGGAGAGGGAGAAGGTTGGAAGAGAAGACGAAGAAATTTGTTTTGCTATGTGATGGATTATGAATTGTGAATTCAGGATGTAGTTACTTTATGTTAGGAGGACTAGAAATGTTCTAGAGAAGGGGAGACTCTCTATATATGCATGTATGTACAAAATTCATAATCCTCCACAAATCCAATAGTAGACAACCAAAATTCTTCTCTGCTAAAATGAGTTAACAACTTGACAGTTGACATCATTATTGAAATTGATTCTTGGATATACGAGGACTAAGTACTCAACACTACTTACTGTGACTTATCTCTATTTAACAACTACCCTTTAATGCTGCCAAGTTTGGCCAACTTCTATCGAGTTTTTTCTGGGCTATGTAGCATTACTCTTTTTGTTGTATTGACGTTTTGAAGCTTTCCTTGTTATCTGTAGCAAGAATGTAAATAGATGTTTTTATGCTTGCTGCCTATCCATTACTGATTATGAAACACAATTGTTTAAATTAGTATGGTTCTCTTTGCATGATAATACATATATAAGAATGAGTCATGAAATATTTCCAGGCTGAAGAGATAAGAAACAGTTGTATGGTAAATATCTTACATATCCATTTTCCTTTACTTCTACAATTTGTCCATATCTTGTAACTTTATCCGCCTTTTTTGTGTCATTTTGATTTTTTCATCGATTTTCTTTCTATATGGTATTGGGCATTATGCATTACCCGTCTGATGCACATTAGGCTCAATCCCCTGCCCATTGTTATTGTTATCTTTGTAGTTCATACAGTGCTGGACCTGAATGAGTTGAGTTGCATGCATAAAAAAAACCTGTAACATTTGTCTTTGTTGTGTTTACAGATATTCGTCTCTGGGATTTAGCTTCAAGGTAATAAAGTTCATTCTTAATTTGTTTTTTCCACTTCCTAGTATGACCTTCACTTTTATTTCTGTCTCATTTTATAATAAATGTGCAAAGAATTTAAGAATTAAGTTAGAGGCATATATGAAAAGATAGAAAGTAATTTTGTCTTGAATTTCTAAGTGGACAGATAAAAAGAAAAGGAAATAAGGAATTTAGCAATACATGAGCCGAGCTGCCTCTTTTTTCTTTCCTTTTTGTTTCCATTTTAAGGATTCTCATAGATAATAAGTATATCTCAAAAGAAGTAATAATTTCTATCTTAGTAGTTATGGTTTTTGCTGTATCAAATGAGTTGAGATTTTCTTATTATTTCTCGGGTAGAGGGCATATTGGCTTTCTGAAGAATGTAGTGTGTGTGTGTATATATATATATATATAAGAAACCAGTGGTTATTTATTGGCTTATGCATCATATTATTTGTCTAATATTATTGCTGGTTATATTTAAAAAAAAAAAAAAGACGGACAGTTTGTCAGTTTCCTGGTCACCAAGGTGCTGTACGAGGCTTGACAACATCTACAGATGGACACATTCTTGTGTCTTGTGGAACCGATTGCACGTGAGAATCAACCTTTTCTATTCTGTCTATTATTATATATTGGTCTCATTTAGCCTTCAGTAGCTATTTTTCTGATGTAACCTGGAATTTGTGCTCAGTGTCAGACTCTGGAGTGTTCCTAGTACTACTCTTGTGGAGTCAGAGGATTCAACTAAGAGCACTGTTGAGGTGAAATATTGTGCTAATATTTTTTTACTTTTTCTTTTTTGATAATTTGATTTTAGTGGGTATACTACTAACACAATTTTATAAACCATTTTTAATATTTGCAGCCAGCAAGTGTTTATGTTTGGAAGAATGCTTTTTGGTTAGTTTTGGAGTGAATTATCTGTAGGAAGATATTGTAGCTTGCTCTTTTGCTATATTTGTGTATTTACTGAACATCATTTTACTTTCTTTGATTTTTAGGGGTGTTGATCACCAGTGGGATGGTGAGCATTTTGCCACTGCTGGTGCTCAAGTAGATATATGGAATCACAACAGGTGTTAATATCAATTTCTACTCATGTTATTAGAATCACAGTTGACTTTTCTTTTCTAAATTATGTTTATTTCATTTTTTTATTATTCCCCTTCTGCAGGTCTCAGCCAATAAACAGTTTTGAATGGGGGACAGATACAGTAATTTCTGTCCGGTTTAATCCTGGAGAACCAAACCTCTTGGCCACCTCAGCTAGGTATGTGAATTGCTATAGGTGAAGCACTGGAATATTGATCATGATACCTGCGATATCTGGATCTTTTTTGTTTTTGGTTGCTTTTTTAGTGTTTGCTAATCTTATTTGAATTTTGTGTTTTCTCTCCATTTTGATAATTTCTACTGTTTTCATGAGTTGATATTCCTGCTTCTACTACTATTACAGTTCAATGTTCTATTTCTGAGATTAAAGCCCTGGTACAGTCAGCTTGTTTGAAACTATAATTTAAACAGGTTCCAAAGTGTGAGAAAATACCATTTTATTTTGTTGTTGTTGGATGGTAGACATTGGCTGTATATTAGTTCTTGATTTTTGTTGAAATTATAAGTAATATTCTTGTTTATAATGACGTGTTTAATATAATCCAAAAGAAAAATCACTAAGTTGTAATTATATGATTTGTGCCGCGAAGTAAATCAAGAAATGGTTCTTGAAATATAACTAATATGGAAACTATTCGTCTATTCCCAAGAAATGATATTAGATGCTCTAAACTATTTTAAAACATAATCATGATGTTATGGGCTAGATACTGTTGCATTTCGATGTAAGAGAGATTGAACAGAGAGAACATTCTTTAAACTGAAATTTGCATTTTTACAGGTGAGTCTCTGAAGCTGAGAGACTTATTTATATGATACTGGGTGTGGAAACCGAGCTTTTCATGGTTTTTAAAAAAAACAGAGAGAGAAACAAATAAAATAATGTTTTAAAAGCCAGACTAGACTGATTGGTTTGACTGGTTTAATTGGAAACCAGAATCATAGGCGGTCTGGTTACTCTGGTCAAGTATTTCAATTCTGTGTGGTTACAACTCAGTAAAAACCAGTGAATTTGGCTTTAAACCGATATTTACTCACTGAACCGGCTCAATATGGACTCAAACTTGTGTTCACTGACACAGCACTAAGCTGTAAAGCTATTTCATTGTTACACACATACACACCAAGATTCTAAATTTGTTATATGTGATGGATGAAATTTGAAAAACAACATTAAGCTCTAATGCTCTATCTAGTAGACTTATAATCTTAATTAAATAAGGAAACAAATTAAGAAATATAAAGATATATGAAATTTATTCCTAAGGGATTATTTGTGATACTATAAACTATTTCATGATATTTACGTGATATTGGGATATCTGTTATATATTCCAATAGTTGTCGTTAATATGGATTATGGAGAAAATGCTAGTCATTTCATTCTTTGAAAGGACTGAAATATATAATTAGAGTATTAGTTTATCACTTTATGTTTCTTTTGGGATGCAATTTTTTATTGAAGTTTTATTTAGATGTTGAATAATGTTTACTTTAGTCTACTTTATAAATCAGGAAAAATATTGGTTGGATTGATGTACTTTTCTCTCGTGTGTGAGTTTCATGTTTAACTTGTTTTATTTTAGTGACCGGAGCATAATTCTGTATGATTTACGAATGGCTTCCCCAGTCAGGAAAATGATAATGATGGTAATTACTTATCATTTAAATTTTGACATATGGCCGCATTTTTTTATTTTGTAATTTATAGTCATCAATTTTATTTTAGACTATTAACTGAGGTCCCTATTATGTTATTTGATTTTTAATCGAACACTTATATAATTGGCACATTTTTCAACGTTTTTACTGTTGAGTTGGTTTTTCCTCCGTATCATCTGGTTTTGTTCCAAAGATGTTCATGATTATACTAATTTTTACTTCATTGTGGCAGACCAAAACCAATTCTATATCTTGGAATCCAATGGAACCCATAAACTTTACTGCTGTAAGTTTATCAGATGAATATATCTGATGCTTCTGAAGCTATTATTTAGTGTTTTGGTTATGGTTAGCATATGAGATATTGTAGGGTTGAGACCCCCTTTTTTTGTAATTGTATCATGGTATCAATATTCAAGAGTGGTGTTTTTATGTTCTTATCATCAAATTTCATTGCCATGCAGGCAAATGAAGATGGTAACTGCTATAGCTATGATGCTAGGAAGTTAGATGAAGCTAGATGTGTTCACAGAGATCACGTATCTGCAGTGTAAGATGATTTTCCTTAAAAATTGTGTATTTGGTAATTCTAGAATTTATCATAGCTGCATTTTCATATTCCACTCTACAGGATGGATATTGACTACTCACCAACTGGACGAGAGTTTGTCACTGGATCTTATGATAGAACAGTTAGTTCCTTGAATTTTGTTTTTAATGTTTGACATTTGGCCTTACCAAGAGAATGATTTCATATCTAGTAACAATTTATCATTTGTAGGTGAGACTTTTCCAGTATAATGGTGGTCACAGCAAGGAGATTTATCATACTAAGAGAATGCAAAGGTACCTAATTTATATATGAAACCGAACATTCTATTGTCTTTTGATTAATAATGATTACTTGTGTCACTTTTCAAGTTTCAACTAGTGCAAGCCTTGGATGTTTAACAAAATACTATTGCTGTTTTTGTAGAGTTTATTTACTACTGAAAGATTTCTATTATCGTATGGTAGGCTGATCTTTGTCATTCTTATGCAGGGTATTTTGTGTCAAGTTCAGCGGCGATGGAAGTTATGTGATTTCAGGAAGTGATGACACTAATCTTAGGCTTTGGAAGGCAAAAGCATCAGAGCAACTTGGAGTTGTAAGATTTCTTCCTTACCTCTTACATTACTTACATTTGAATCAAATCATGGATGTCTAAAACTGAATCTTCAGCATCAAGTGGGCAATGTTTTATGTCTTTGGAAAATGAATCCCAATTATGTGTATTCATATAATTTTTCTTTTCATTTTGTTTTTGAATTTGTTCTAATTTTATGTCGAAATATGGCTGGCCATTTTTGTAGTGAGATAGATACCATCTAGTATAGGGGAAGACCTACATTTTCTGTTCATAGTTCATATTCCTGCCAAAGTATCAAAATGCCAAGGTCATGCTAGGAGTAGAATTGGGAAGATCCCAATACATTTTAGTTTAATTGAGTTTCATTAATGTGCCGTCCTTTCTTTTTCTGTCATATATTGATTGTGGATCATCTATTATAGTGGTGGAGGTTGGAGTGTACACAAGGTCTTAGGTTCAAACTTGGTGCTATCATTTATCCCGAATGATAAAAAAAATCATTTTGGATGTTTATTTTGTTTTCCCAATTTGTTACCTATGGGTTATCCCTAATTATTTCTATTCTTAGAAACCCTTCACTGACTGGTGATTACTTCTTTGTGATCATGCTATAGATTCTCCCAAGGGAACGGAGGAAGCATGAGTATCATGAGGCCATAAAGAAACGGTACAAGCACCTCCCTGAAGTTAACCGAATTGCAAGGTAAGATTTGGTCAAACAATATCTTTAGGAGACATACCCAACAGACTTTTATGTCATTATATATTTTCACAAAACAAATTCATGCCTTGTGCTTACAGTTCATTTTTTGTTTTGCTCAACAGACATAGGCACTTACCAAAACCAATATTCAAGGCTGCTGCTTTGATGCGCGTTATGTTGGATGCCAAGAAACGGAAGGAAGAGAAGAGGAAAGCTCACAGTGCTCCAGGGAGTATTACAACACAGCCATTACGGAGACGAAGAATTATCAAGGAAGTTGAGTAAGGTTTTTCTGAGCCGGTACCTAAAAGAAATGAAGCAAATATTTATCAGCCATTATGGAGACGAAGACTCATCAAATATACAGATCTCAGCATGCTTCTCTTGGGAGGTTCTACTGTGCCTAGGTTGGCTGAGTTGCATCCTTCAGTACGTAGCAGATTGGTGAAATTTTTGCGGGTTCAGTTCACTCCCAATGCACGAAAATTTAGTTTCTCCTTTTCCTCAAGCCCGTACACCGCAAGTTTTGTTTTTAATTCAGTGTAATGATTATGACAGAAAATGAAATACTTTTAGCAGTACTTGCTTATGGTACATACCAATTTTTTAGAGGTGTCTTCCAACTGATTTTAAGACAATACAACTTTTATTTTCCCTCACTTTCCGTATTTTAAGACAAATTTCTTAGAATGTCTTTAGAGCTGATTCTTTTGGTGCAAATTGCAATCTGTTTTGTAAATACTTCAGTGTCGGAAATGGGTGTCAGGGTGTAAGAACAGTTCTTACTTCAGAATTTTCATCTTCCCATTTAACCTATTCAAAGAAAAAAATTAATCAACACGTTCAAAATCCACGTTATATTAATAAAAATCTGTCCAAAATGCCCTCACCCCTTCCCCATGAATAATTAAACTATAAAAATTTAAAGAAAATATTTAAACTAAATCAAAGAATCATCAAACCTTATTTATTTCATATTTGATGGAATGAAATTAAGGAGTATTTTTTATGTGAAGTTGTGGCTAACTAATCTCCACTGGAAACCTACTTGGTAACAGTCTGAGATTTTAAGAGATCAAGCCTAGTTCTATTTTGACCAACAAATTTATTATTATTAGTTGTGATGTTATTGTTTTTGGTCCATACATGCTTCAACTCACCTTCCTCACACATCTCACTCCTTCTGCTCTGCATACTACTTTCTCCTAGCAAAAATGTCTTTTCCTAATCTCCCAATCCTTCAACCCATCGTGTTGGCATGACGTCGATGCCCCCATCAACTGTTATTTATTAAATTCTAATCATTTTATAAAATTTTTAATTTTCAAGAGAAAAATTATAAATAGTTTTTTCAGATTTTCTTATAAATTTATCTATTGTTAATTGTTTTCAAAAAACATGCAGACAATTCGTATCCATTTCCATACAAAATCATGTGATGTATATTTAGTTGTGCTATATACAAAAAAGAAAATGATAGATGTACACTTCATATATTATTATTCTCCATGTGTTATTTCATTTGTGCTGAGAGAGAAAAATGCATAGATATCATAAAATTTAGGATGTAATAAAATAAAAAAAAATAAAAATAAAAGGTGTTGATGAGGTGTATAAATTAAAGAAGTGTATATATTTTTTGATTATTTTAATTAATGTTTTGCTTGATCTCCCATACTTATAGGATATGGATGATTTGAGAAATAATTTCACATCCAAAACTCAATGTGTCTCAACTATGAATACAAAAAATTTATTAACCATCATTTAGTCCATCTTCATTATGCAGGATTTTGATAGATAAATTGATGGAGGAATCCATGTTTAATTATGAAATTTAGACTGGTTTAATTGGTAAATAATGTGTAGATATAAGGTTGAATAAAATTCAATTTGATAGTACTCCCTATTTAAATTTTTTACCTTATTAATTTTTTGCACTTTGTTTTGATTAAATTCCTTTGGTTTTAATTTTACAATTTTTATTAACAATTTACTTTCATTTGTCACATCAAATAATTTTTTTTCCAAATAATATAAAGGAAAATTGATAAATTTTTAAGTATTGCACCAAGTTTTGAATAGACGATAACTTATTCTTACTATTGAACTACTAGAAAGATTTAGTCCACTTAACAAGATCTCATCAAATAATAATGCTAAGGGAGGAAATGAGATTTTGGATTTTATTTCATTTGATTGAAAAAGAAACCTCTTATAAAATTATCATTGTTTTAATTTTATTTCTTTTTTGGATTTGATGTCCAAATAAATATTTTTTGATGTATAATATTTTAAAGAATAAGTTGTGTTTTAGGATCCTATAAAATATTCAAGATATTAATTGTATTCGTCAAAAAAAATTTCGTGTTAATTTAGTCTTCTGAAATTTAAATATATTTTTATATGTTCTCCTTTGTAACTCCATTTAATATTAATCCAAGGTATTTAACTATGCATCACCACGAAATTATTTTTACTAATCAATTGAATTTTACTTGTAACATCCCAATTAAAACCATCCCATATTGTAACAGTTGATATAGTCGTTTAGTCATGTGAGTCTATCACATCAAATTATTGATTAAAGAAATTATAAATAGGAACTCAGAAGAACGTATTTAAATCTTAGAGGGAGAAAATTAACACAAAAGTTGTGAAAGACAAAATTAATATTGTACATATTCGATAAAGAATAAGATACAATTTGCCTTATTTTAAATTTACGTAAAAAATAAACTTCCCTGTTAAAATTTCTTATTTTACACCCAATGAGACGATAATAGAATTTTACTATTTGATAAAATGATCATAATAATTAATAATAATTTAAACTGAAATAAATTGCACTGATAAAATGTAACCAGAACTTGTAAATTAAGGGGATTCTGCCAAAATGGATTTGGTTTTGCAAATTTGAATTAATTTGTAACCCTTTATGATTCTTGAAACCAAACCAGCTAAGCAGCTTTGGTCCATATGCGTTGCTTTCCGTCTTTCTTTCCCTTTTATTCTCCCTTCCCTATTGTTGCTGTGATAAATTTATTATCTGCTCCTTTTTCAGTGTTGTGCTTCATTGACAAAGCAAAATTCTGTTAACACCAACATTTGGCATTGACTTCAATTTTTTAAGTGTTTGTGTCGGTCCTATGTTAATCAAGAACAAACGAAAAGGAAAAGAAAGCTCTAGTGTGGCACGTCACAAAGGTCTCTTGTTTATTTTCTTTATGCCAACAACTTGAAAAGGTGATTTGTATTTGATTGTGATTTTATACCACACCCAAACAATTTCAGCATCCCATGCAAGACTTACTCATTCAATAAGTTCATTTTCTTTTAACGACATTTACCATCCTTTTACTTAATCATTTATATTGCATATCATTATAAGCTCATCAGATTTCCGTTAACAATCTACCCCTTCCTTTCCTTGTTTGGGATGTCAAGGTTGACTAATAAGCTTGGTCAATTCATGTCTCTTGCATATATAAGAAACAAAAATGTCGCGGGAGAGATAATTAGAAAAGAATAAATTTATACAAGAAAGAATCAACTAAAGCTACTATAACAAACACCAATATTCCATAAAAAAAAACTAACACCAATAATATATTTATACAATTTGTTAATTTTTTATTAGATTATCTCATCTTAAAACCCACCATTAAATTTAAAGTTTTTATCGTATATACAAATCTTACGTGCATTCAAAATTATTGAATATTTTATATTTTTAATAAGCAATTTTAGATATAAATCATTAAAAACAATATTTATGTTAGCTAACTTTATTACAGTATTTTTTTTAATATTACTAATATACACTGATTTTATCGTCGTATGATACTTTTGAATATTGATAAATAACATAATGTTTGAAAAGAGAAATATTGATAATATATTCTTGTAAATACACTCGACTATTTTATTAAAATTTATTGAAGAATTAGATTTTGATATGCCTTATACTTCATTTAGTGTTTCTTTTTCTTAGTTCGTATTTTTTAATAAATTTTAATAAAATGGTGTGTTAGTAGAACTTCTCAATTTAAGAATTTCAAAAGTCAGAGAGAACACATAATTTTTTATTCAATAAAAATGAAAAAAATTATAAAAAAAATCAATACTCTATAGAAATTATAAAAAAATCAACAATTCTTTTTAAAATCTTGTAAAAAAACAATTTTAAAAAATGAAAATAAAAACCTTTTGATTATAATATACACTTTTAAAAAATGAAAATAAAAACCTTTTGATTAAGGTTATTGAGACCATAGATTATGTAGTACAAAGTTAATCGCACTTAACCACTCAGAGATTGAGTCGGATATACAACTGGTATCGTCCAAATATTTTGTTAGTATTTCTCGTATTTACACATTATTTCTATCAAAAAAACATTCTGAAGGTTGAAAATCAACACAATCATGTAGCACTACTTCAGTTATGCAATGCAACATTAAGTATCTTTTCGTGATGTTTAGTATTACTTGTAAATTGATTCTGAAATAGGATGTGTTTGAAAAAATAAGCCAAAAAGTTTGTTGAAACTAGTCGTAATTTGTAAGTATTTAATAAAATTAACTATATGAAAGTTGTAATATAATTATAACATATTTTAATAATATAAATTGTATATTTAAATTAAAAACTATTATAATTATATATTTAAATTATAAATTGTTATAATAATGTATTTTAATTATAATTATATTTATGTAATTACATGTTTAAATAATAAATTATTATAATTAATATTTAAATTATAATTTTTTATAATTATATATTTATATTACAAATTAATATATATATTCATTAACTAAAGGTAAAAAACCGAAATATCAAACCAAACATCAAAATTCCGGAAGGATCGTGTGTGGAAGTGCTCCGGATAAGAGTGAAAACTTAGACGAAAGTAGCACAATGAAATTTGTCTCTATTTTGAATATTTTCATTCTGGAGAGAGGAAAAATCTGGCGGAACAATAGACAATTCTGTGGAAAGAGGATACTTTGCCAATTGTCTTCTGCCAACTTGAAAATCAGTTGGTAATGGGTACTTGGGAAAAGCTGCCAAGACTAAAAGCATGTTTGGTGAAAACATTTTTAGAGATTTTACATTTTTGATGGACATTGGATTATGACATTCCAAATAAACAATTAGAAGACTGAGGAGCATATAGTTTCATTAACTTTCATGACCGACCTTCATTATTAACTAGGATACCTCCTCTTGAAGTTTAAGATGCTGCTGCCATTTTAAGTAGAAAAAAGTGGAAAAACGTATCTTCAAGGTGCTCCCCAACATGTGGTCTGACTCGGATATTATGTGTTTTTAGTACAGAAAATCTAAAGATGAGATTTGAGGGTGAAATAGCTTCCTTTCACCCTTTTGCTTCCATTTTAATATTAATCTGTATTTTTTTGTCTGGCTAGTAGCTTTTAAGGCTGCCAATCTGCCAGATAAGATGTTTCAACTTATATGTGCCTCAAAACTTTAGGTCATAGGGCTAATTTATAGACCCCAAAACTGTTTGAAGATGACAGACAATCCTCCTTTTGGAGATTAAAAACAGATATCCGCTTTATTCTGACGAAACAGGTTGTTCAAAAGAGAAAATTGCCTAGTGCCGAGGTTCTTTGAAGCTGAAGTGGCACATGGCCAGTTTAGACTTTGATATTATCTTAATTAACGTCACATATTTTGATCTACCATCAGACCAATGTTTCTCCCGCCTTTATTCATATGCTTGGACCTACTGTGTAAACTGTAAAGAAAGGGAGAAAAGCATTAGCTTCTTTTCTTTTTTCTTTATTAATGGAAATAACACTTTGGAAATATCTATATACTCCCAACTCCCAAGAATCATGTGGAGACATTCCACCAATTGATCTTTTTTTGCCAGAAAGTAAGACTCCATGTTGTACTGGGAACAAACTATTTGGTCCCAATTTATGGCTATATTATTAGCTAAGAGAAATGTCCCAAGATTGTTGGTTACACTGTCCAATTGACTAATTATTTGGTTGGTGATAAAAATGGCAGGTTCATATACGATATACAGAACCAGAAAAGGAACGAGGCATGGTTGTAAAAAATGCTTTTGCTTTAGTCTCAGCTTTTGAAGTTCCTGATTTTCAGTGCCTCTTCTACAAACTTACAATGACCGAGAAGACCTTTATCTTTTCTGCTTTTGTCTTCTTTTTATGTGGTGTGGTTACTATAACAGATGAAGCAATCAGATCGATTTGCTTTTCAGGCAAATGTTAACAGATAGCATGCAAAGATTCTTTACTGAAAAATTGGAAATGAATTCGGAACAAAACTACGTCTGAGAATGAAGATTTTCTTTTTCTCTGTTATCCTTTTAGCATTATTTGCTTGGATGTAAAGCTAAAAGTCAGCTGCAGCATGAAGAATACCCTCACTCATGCATGCATTTCTTGACCATCCAAACTTTGGAATAATTTTTTTTTATTGGCCAACATGAGCGTTTTTTTACTTTGGCATTCCTCTATCGATTTCTCAGCTACAGTTTAGTCCTAGAACACATTTTCTCATGCTTTAAGCCTAATTTTGTCATAATCTTTGTTGATGAATTTTCTTAACAGAGGTTTTGAGATGTATTATTTGCAAGATATTGAATAGGGACGTCGAGGTACCTCTAGGTGTGAAAATAGTGTGATGAAGGAAACTCTATTGTTTTTTGGCTCATTGAATGTCACGTCAAATAGAAGACAAACAGAACAAAAATGTTTGCTTTGGTGGAAGGAATAAAAAGGGCAACGATTTATATTCGCAGCGTATGAGTGGAATTTAAAAAAAAAAAAAAAGTGAGTCAAGTTGCGATTTAAGTGAACTGTCCAGAACTATCAATTAGAGGATAACTAGATTACTTGCAGATGTGTTTTCTTATTTATTTTAGGGATTTTTAACACCTACCAGCTGCGAAAAGAAAATCTCTTTATTTTATGAGAAAAAGGACCTAGGCCAAAATAGTGAAACATATTGTAAGACATGAAATCTGCAATTGCAAACTCATTATCATAATTAACGTCTTATAGTTTAATTGGTAAATATACTTTTTAGTGTAAGATTTTTCACGATTACAATGAAGAATATTTGATTGATTTTTAATACATTTTTTTTATTTAATGATTTTAATATAAATAGTTAACTAACATAGTGCTAATTGAAAGAATGTATTAAAATCACTAACAGACCAAATTGTGTATTGAGATTAGTAAAATAGTTTGAGTTTAACATCTATGATTATTGTAAAAAACATTTATACTGACGGTTAATTACAACTTTCATTTACATTTGTATAAGTATTTTTCTCATATTTTTATTGTATCAAAAACAAAAATTTTTGAAACTTTTTATCCTAAAAGCATATTTTACTTTGATTTAATTAATAGTTTAATTAGTATGCATCGCCAGTTTAAAAAGTTTTACTGATATGCAACCACAATTCTTAATTTATGGTAAGTTTATTGATTTTACAAATTAATATTTAATACTTTAAAAATTATATAAAAAAAAATGATTAAATGTCAATATAGTATGTATTATCTTACATGTAAACTCTTTAATTAATTAAATTTACTGTACTGGAACACGATAAATGAAAATATCAACAAAAAAAAAAAAAACAAATGTTAAACGTAATTATACCGTTTTGGATTACTCTATATTAATTTCTTTCGTAGAAATTTGTATACTTACAAGTTACAAATGAAATTAGTGTATTTCCTTGAAATTCATGTAAGAATACTTATTTTTATTATTTTATAATCCTCCTCTGGTTTAAACTGACCTCGGACGTCGACTGTTGTCACTTATTAATATGAGTTTAGTGAGTATAGAATCTCAGATAACAAATTTTAGGCAGAAATTCAATTACAATTTTTTTGTTTATGTTAAATTTATTAACTTTATCTTTTAATACATTAAAAAGTAAAGAATAGTTATGATTGAATTTGACATAAAATTTTTTGAGTTTAATTAGTATACGTTGACATTTAATGATGACTATTTTTGTTTTATATGATTTTTAAAAAATAGTAATGAGTAAAGTCAATAAATTTATTATCATTTTATACTTATCATGCATACTAATTAAACTCAAACTTTTATACACTTTGAGCGCATACTAATTAACTTTATTAATATCATAAGCAAGAAATCTCAATTTTAATAAAAAAAATCATTTGCATAACGATGTATATAAATACAAATAAAATTAGAGTTTAATTAGTATGCACTAATCATGTAAAAGAATATCATATTGACATTTAATCACATATTTTCATTTATATAACTTTTAAAATGTTAATAGGTAAAATCAACAGACTTTCTATAAATTAAGGACTATGATTGAATGTGAGTTTAAGAAGTCTTATGCTGATAGTGTATACTAATTAAACTCGTAAAATAACTGCATTTTAAATATTAAATTATAAATACATTATTTCTTTTAAAAAAAATTCTATACAACTTATATGATGTTGTTCTCGTTTAATCAGTGATCGTGAATAGAGCTTTAATATGCAGAATAAAACTTTCTATAGTGTGGAATCTAAAAGAAATTAAGTTAAGCCCTTTTATGGAATCATGTATGTCTACTCCATCCATCATCTTCAAATTATATCAAAATAGAGCCAAAACGGTTGTATATACTAATAATACAGTGCCAAGTATTTTGTGAGTTTGGATTCTTTTGGAAATAAAATTTTTCTATTTTCTCTCGCTAAAATTTTAATTATTAGATTTAATGGATGGATGAAATTAATTAAAATTAAAAATTATGAATTTATATTAAAAAACAATATTATCATATTTATGAATGTTGCATATTAAATTAGATTTGTATAATTTATATATAAAATTAAATTTTATAATAAATAAATATTTTTAAATATTTAAACTATATTATAATAATAAAATCCACATTTTGACATATTTTATAATAATCTAAAATATAATTATCATAAAATAAAAATATATAAAAATTAGAATTAAAATAAAAACCCAAAAAATTTTAAACTTTGGACTAAAATCATGAAAAAAATAAAAATTGTGAATAAAAAAAAAAGTAAGTATTTATTACGAATAACCTAAAATATTATATATATGTAAATTCATAATTTTTAATTTAATTTTAATACGTAACCTTCATAAATATAATAATATTATCTTTCGAATATAAATTATTTTTTTCTAATTAATCTTATTTGCTTATTAAATTTAATAATTGAAAATTTGAGTAGAAAGAGCCAAAGACATTTTATTGTAGGAGAGAATCTTAACTCATATTTTATAGGATATTTTTGTTAAAGTTAATTGGTCTTTGCGTTTAGTTTTGACAAAAAAAAAACCTTTTAATAAATGTCAATAATTGGTCTTTGATGTTTTTTTTAAAGCCGAATTGAGAGGTAATGCAGTTCATCAACGGGACATCATCATTTTAATAGAGTAATGATACAAGGAAAACGGAAAAAGATGAGAGAGAAAGGTTTAGAGAGAGCTTGGAATGAGAGGAGAACGAGGGCAGAAGGTAAGAATGAGCTATGGAAGGAGACAAAGGAGTCATGGAAGTATAAGTTGAAAGGAAGAAAGGTCAACACTTACTTCTTTACCCACTTCTCTGATAACTTTGGTGAAAAGGAGCTATGGAAAATAGTTGTAAGATGGGGCCAAATATGTGAGATTTTCATTCCAACTAGAAGATTGATTTGGTTTTGTTAAATAAATGGAAGTAACCAACAAAAAGGAATTGAATGGTATCTATATAGGCAACATGAAGATACTAGTAAACTTCCCCGTTATAACAAAAAATTGGAAGACGCCAAAGGTGCAAGCGCCCATCAAAACCAATATATTCACACTGCTAGTTGGGTACACATAAACAGGGGCAAAAACATCACAACACAAGCACGATAACTACCAAATGCCGGTCTGAAGTCATATGCTCAAGCAGTAACAGGCAACACCAAAAAGGCAATGGGTACCTAAAGAATGAAAAATGGATGCTTACAAACTGTGAAGATGGCAGATATTGAGGTCAATATGACTTACATGGCATGGCTAATGAATGTTGGGTTGGATATCTACAAAGGCTCAGTGACATTGAAAAGTTTGATTAAGTACCGAAGACAATGCTCCTTAATGGGGGAAAATATTGTCAAGTTCAAATATATGGGAGATGAGTTAATGTTGATAGAAAGGACATATGAAAACTGGATTCGAGATTGACTGGATAATAAACAAGAGGAAAATGAGTTGGATATCTTCCAATCTATGGAGAAATGGAAGTCGTCTATGGTATTGGGGAACAGAGTAGTGTGGCTTAGAATTTTTGGATTGCCATTACATACTTGGTCTGAAGAATGTTTCGCTCAAATAGTTGGAAATTTTGGAACCATAGTAAAAATACACGAGGCTACCATGAAGATGGAAAAGCTATGATTTGCAAGTGTCCTTTTAAGAACCTCATCCTTTAACCAAGTTCAAACTTCAGAAATTGTGGGTATCAATGGGTTGATTACAAAATCAGTATAATGGAAGAAGTATTGACATCTACCATGTCTTACAAGTTTCAACATTGGAGGTATGAGAACACCTTTGACAAAAAACTCATGCAAGTGATATTGGGCTCATGCTAGAGTCAGACGGGTCGAAACACGATGAGGAACTTAGGGAAGACGAAGCAATTTCCACGACCGAACCTCACAATGCAAAACCCAAAAAGAACAACGAGGAAGAATTAGTAAACAGTCCACCAGGAAATAACCAACTAGTAAGGTCAATCGAAGATTTCAAATGTTGCACAAAATAGGGTATTGTGGTCAAGTCTGAAAAATGTTACAAAAGGTGGCTAGTTTCCGCTTATGGATGAGCATATACATTATGCGACAGAAGCAAACAATTTCGACACGCAAAATAATTCTGTGGCAAAGGCAGATTGCGGCCAACAAGAGAAAATGAAATCCACTAATGGGCCAATTACATGTCACCGTGAAGTTGAATCAAAATAGGTCATAAGCCCAATGTCAATGTGCAGGCCAAAACTCATTAAACGATAAATGGGCTGCAAATAGTGAAGATTTGGCCAAGGCTGATACCTAAACCAACTATTCCAGTAGCAAGTTATGTCACTCGAACAACGAGTGCTATATCCCAAGCACGAATGTATCTCCTCACTTAGAAGGTGTGGTATTTTCAAATCTTTACCAACCATATTGACGTATGCAAGATCGACTTCTAGAAACAAATGTCTTAGCCTTAATGTAGTCCGAGCAAGTAGAAGACCACTAAGAAGGCCGACCTCATTCTCCCTAAGCACACAATCTACAACAAATGTCAATAGTAAGAGGACATTTTCTCAAAAAAAAGATCAAATTCAAAAAGGTAATAACCTTCACGGTGACTATATTAGAAATCGGAATCACATTATTCTTCAGAAGCATGACAACAAGGAAGCTTCCTAAATCCTAGAGATTGGAAAAAATATAGGGGGTAACAATCAATGAACCTGAAGTAGTTATAATTCAGAGGTTGGAACAACTACAATCACGTGACCAAATGGAGATTCATGAAGCGGAGCAAGTGAACTAGACCAGGGTTGAAGATGGTGCATTATGAAGATACTACCCTATAATATAAGGGTTTAGGTGGTGCTGTCAAGTAGATGCATATGAGACAACTAATCATACATGAGAAAATTGATATAGTATGCTTGTAGGAAACAAAGAAGGAAACAATCAATCAAGAGGCGTGTCAATGTATTTGGGGAGGCCCGGGACTTAACTGGGTGGCAGTACCTATAGTTAACAATGTCGGGGGTCTAGTATGTATTTGGTCCTAAAGCATTTTTTAGTCAGTTTCGCATATTGTCGGAGATAGGTATATTATGCTTGAAGGAATTTGGATTGAAAACAATAAGTTGATTGTGCTAGTTAATGTTTACTTTACAATTTGACATTCAAGCTAAGAGAAGAATAGACAAGAAATGCAGTCGAAAAAATAGGAAAAGCAGTATTAAATTGTGGTGTGTTTGTGGAGATTTTAATTGTGTGAGACAACAAAGTGAACGACAATGGTTGAATGTAGAATCTTATGATAGAAGGGAAATTGAAGAGTTAAACCAATTCATAAGGAATATGCAATTATATGATGGTCCTCTAATTGGGAGAAGATATACTTGGTTTAGACCAAATGCTTCAGCTAAGAGTTAGCTTAACAGATTCTTAATATTAGAACATTTGGGAGAGACATGATAGGGATGTGCCTAATATGTGCTGAATAGAAGTTTCTTAGATCATTGTCCTTTGGTGTTCAAAGTTAAAGATATCAATTGGGGCTCGAAGCTGTTTAGACTGCTAGATTGTTAGATGTCACATAAAGACTTTAACAAAATGGTAATTAAAGCTTGTGAGTCACTAAAAATAGAAGGTAATGCCTCATTTATAGTTAAAAACAAGTTGAAATGGCAAAAAAAAAACTCTTAAGGTATGGAATAGGGAGAAATTTGGGAACATTTAGCAAAAGGTAACAACAACTAGAACAACATTTGAATCAACTTGAGAAGAAAAGTGAACAGGTAGGATTATCCACAAAAGAAGAGAAGGATAGAAGAGATTCCCAACAAACACTTTGGGAAACAACTAAATACAATATCTCTTTAGCAAAGCAAAAATCTAGACTCATATGGGTGAAAAAAGGTGATTATATTCAAAATACTTTCACAAGGTAGTAAAATGGAAAAGGCACAAAAATTCACTAAAAGGGATAATGGTCAATGACATATAGTTAAATGATCCAATCACAGAAAAAAAGAGATCATGTCATATTTCGATAATAGGTTCACAAAGACTCTATGGCCTAGATCTACCTTGGATGAGATTCCATTCCCTAAGATCTCACAGGTTCACAATCAAACTCTTTGTGCACCAATTAATGAAGTAGAAGTAAAAGATGCAGTTTGGTGTTATGGGGGAACAGGGACAAAAGCCTAGAACTGGATGGATATAACTTCAACTTCATAAAAAAATTTTGGGGCCCATTGAAAGAGGACATAATGACATTTATTCAGGATTTCTTTAACAAGGGTAGGCTACTCGTGGGGTGAATCCCTCATTTATCACACTGTTACCAAAGTTTGTTAACCCTCAAAATCTTGGTGAGTTCCCCCCTATCTTGCTGGTTGGTTGCCTTTACAAGATCATCTCAAAAGTTATGGTTGCCAGATTGAGAAAAATACTTCTAAGATAGATTGATGAATGTCAAAGTGCTTGTCTGCCTGGTAGGCATTTACTACACATAATTGCTATTGCCAATGAAATATTGGATGAGGTAAGGAGGAAGAAAAGAAATTGCTTTCTATTCAAAGTAGATTTTGAGAAAGCATATGACTTAGTCTCATGGAAATTCCTATTTTATATGCTATAAAGACTTGGTTTCTATCAGAGTTAGATAAATTGTATTAGGGTAGGCCTAGTGTCAAGCAGAAGATCTATCCTAGTAAATGGCTCACCCACAGGAAGGGTGACCCCTTGACACCCTTGTTATTCATGATAGTAGCTAAGGGTCCAAATGGACTTGTCAGGGAGGTTGTATCAAAGGACTTGTATAAACCTTATAAGGTGGGAAATGAGAATATTCCAACAACAATTCTATAGTATGTAGATGACACAATATTTTTTAGGGAGGCTCACCAAGAACTGTCTTAACAATCAAGGCAATCCTTTGATGGTTTGAACTTTGCTCAAGGCTAAAAGTCAATTATCACAAAAACAACTATGGGGATCTAGGCTTATCAACCGTGTGGGTGGAGGGGTATGTAATGATACTAAATAGCAAAATGCTAACTGTTCCATTTACTTATCTTGGTATACCTATTGATGAAAATTCGAGAAAAGTGGCTACTTGGAAACATCTGATTAATAAACTTCACAATAAAATTGATAGCTGGAAACACAAGAACCTGTCTTATGTTGGAAGAATTTGTCTTATCAAGGTTGTCGTGTTCGTAGTGCCATTATTCTACCTATCTTTTTTAAGGTACCAACCCAGATTGGAAACATAATAAATGACCTATAACCAAAATTCCTTTGCGAGAACAACTAGGGGAATAGGAAACTATCTTAGGTAAATTGGAAGCAGAAGTGTGAACCAAAGAAAAGGGGAGAAATAGGGTTCAAATATGTTTTCACCTTCAATGAATCCTTACTTGGAAAATGGAGATGACTACTAGTATCAGGCTAGCCTCAACTATGGCATCGAGTTCTAAATTCCAAATATAATGGTCGGAGGGGACTTTTTCAAGAAACAGATAACAGTAATATGTCAATATGGTGGTGAGATCTAAAAAAAATTTGTGATTCCAAGACTAATCATAAATGGTTTGATGAAATATTGCAATGTAATATAGGTGATGGCCAACCCTTGTTGTTCTGGAAATATGTGTGGTTGGATGATAACTATTTGTAGACAAAATACAACATGTTATTTCTAAACTCTGTACAGAAGAAAGCAAAAATTAGTGAAGTGGGTAATTGGGTGGATGGTAGATGAGTGTGGGGATTAGAGTGGAAGCAAGAATTGTTTGTATAGGAAAAAACTTTATTGAGAAAATTAGAAAGAGAATTAGAGGGTGTCAATATACAGTGAGGGATTTCCAAATACATCGTCATGAATCCAAAACCATTCAGGATCTTATTTCGTTTCATCTAATTTTGCAACTTTATAGGTACAAAGATCAAATTCTACCCCTTTTGGTTTGTTTAATTGCTTCTGGAAGATGAAGGCCCTTTAAAGGCCATGTTCTTTGGTTGGAGATTGCTCCGAGATAGACTACCAACAAGAAACAATTTGCAAGTCAAAGGAATTCTCCAAGATGAAGACGTGTCTTGCTCATTTTGCCACAATCACACGGAAACTGCTACCTATGTTCTTTTCACATGTGCTTTCTCATCTCAGTTATGTCTATCTTGGTATAAACAATGTATCCTTACTTCCCTTCCTGAGAGCATTGATGCACATTATTGGAAACACCGTTACTGGCATGACCTGTTTAGTACATATCCTCTATGGGAGGTTAATTGGTTAATAATTACTTAGAACATCTGAAATATGAAAAACAACTGCATTTTTCAGAATATAACATTTGATCTATTTGTACTCTCACATCAAATGCTAGCCTATGCTTGGAATTGGTTTATAGGTTTTTACCCGCAATGGGGTATTATTTTGATGAGTGGATGAATAATCCTAATACCTGCCTTGGACTCCTTTTGGAGAAAGTTTTCTGTATATATGGTGACTGTTATGGTTTTACTGTTTCAAATAGTTTAGGCATACATGTCCTCGTTTATTTTAATTTATTTCATGAGTATTGTAATTCGTTCCTTCTTCTACTGGAAAACTATACAATCAGGAATTTAGATAGGGTCATTTAGGCTGGTTTACTTGTGTTGGCTTTTTGCCTGAGTTAATGGTTATTGAGATGTTTGTTAGGTATCTTAATAGCTTCTAACCTTACCATGATCTTTTTTTGTATTTTTGTTTGCCCCTTTTTGTTCTTATATTATCCTATGGCACCTCTGATGTGTTTAATACATCTCAATTGCTTACAAAAAAAAAGAAGAAGTAATGATACATTATTTGTGAAGTATTGTAAAGGAACTTCATAAATATTTATTAATTTAAAATACAATAAATCTTTTCAAGAGTATTTTTTCTTTAAAATTTTTCCTTCCAATGAAATGTGAGATTCAAATACTGTTATAAAATTTTATCAATTACACTAATTAACGTCTTTAAAACATATTTAACAACACAAATAATAACATGTTTTTTTTATAAGCATAAGATGTTTGGTTTATAATTGAAGTTGAATATTTCAATATAAAAACACACTTTTCAAAACAAGAAAACTAGTTTCAAAGCAAAATATACCTTAATTTGTCCTAAACTTAGTTGGAGCTGAAGTTAACTCCAAACCAAACACACTCTAAGACTAACTTTCTTGTCTAATAAATATGTGATCTAGAAACAAGCAAGTACTTTCTAGACTAGATTTTAAACATACATTATCTTTTGTGATTAAACATATTAGACAAGAAACCACATTCCATACTATAACAAGAATGTCAATAATATGTTGAAGTTGTCATCAAAGATTTATAATCAATGTTATGAGTTGTAACTATTTTAGTAGCTTTTAAACATTACAATATCTCTTAAGATATGATATTGATAAAGTCTGAGTAGAAGTAAGAGTAACAAAATATCTAGAAAGAAATTAGGGTAATAACAATAAAGTTTACTTAATAATTCTCTTATTTTTTTATCTTAAATTGGAAGCAAGTCCTAAATATGATTACATGGAAAATGATCCAAGATAAAGACATAATTTGGCCCCAACTTTAGGGAGTTAAACAAAAAGCAACATAGTTACGTATTTCATAAATCTATGATAAAATTTGATGAGCAGGGTAATGACAATGATATATTTAAATGTTGTAGTAGCCAAAGAAGTACATTCAATTAACGCAACAAATTGGTAAACAAAGTAGTGATAATGATGCATTTTATAAATCTATGATAAAATCTTATGAGACCCAAAAATTCCCTTATAAAGTCATAAGTGAACATGACTCCAATCGTTGTAGTATAGGTTGAATTTTGTCTAAATAAGGAGAAACAAAATTAACAGAAATAACATGCTTAAATAATGAATAAATTTAACAAAAAACACACATTTAGTTAACTTAGCAAAACAGGAAATAGATTTAAGCAAATATAAAATATTATATAAGTGAACTAAATGAGATGAGTGAGAGGTGATGTAAATGAGAATATCATCAAAGAAAACCAAAACAAAATGTTGTAGCTAGGACCTAAGTAGATCATTCATAGCTAATTAAAAAGTAGAAGCGGGTATTGGTGAGTCCAAATGGCATTACAAACATTTTGTAGTGCCTATCACGAGTCCTAAAAGTTTGTTAAGTCATAATACAAATTAGTACCCTAATATTTTGATTATTGAAAAACAAAATTTATACTAGTTTTGAGATTGTTTTTTAGGAAAACAAACACATGAGAAATGCAGACATAAAAGCAATCAAGAAAGACTTGTCACACATTGTTTAATAAAAAGAACAGATTGAGACAAATGCCAAACAGATGAATAAAGCAACACATGCTTTAATGCGCATGGGTAAAACTTATGCATGTTTACTTGTTATTTTCATATATTAAATATAGTTATTTTATGTCCCAAATGTTTTCTCCTTGATTTACAAAGATACAAATTTAAAGTGTACAAAAAATGAGCAGTTAAAAGTACAAAAAAATATGATCAACACCTAAAAAGTTAAGCTTACTCCTTAGATAAAGAGATTTGACATATACATTGATTATCCATTGCCAAAGCAATCAACAAGTACACAAGGAAAGATAAGCAAAATTTTGCATCTTATCAAATGTGGCTAATTGGTGAAATACATTTAATGCTCCAACGAATTTATTAGACGAAGCTAAATCAAGACAGATAACCAAGCTTTCATGAGTCGCAAATGGTTAACTTTTTACGAAGACTATAGTCTTCAAACTTTCAAACACTATACTCATAAAAACTATCATTGAACATAAACTTAACATTTTCTAATTATTTATTCTTCGTAAAATTTTCTCCTTTGTGAAAAGTTCTCTAAGCATTTGTATATCTTGAGATTTAATATTTTTGCTTCATTATATATCCATTTGTTAAATTTATTGTAAATTCATTATTCCATATAATCCTCTAAATCTTTTGATTTAAGCAATAGCCTGAAGAGGTTTCATATTAAAGAAATACTTTGGTGTTTAGCTTGAAGAGATAAGTGAAAAACTATTTTGGGATAAGTTAGAAGTGACTTGAGAAAACCACTTATAACTTGTGATAAGCTAGTGGATTCTTGATGATTGCTAAGGAAATAAACATAGTCTCAGAGTTTGAGACGAATCAATATAAAAATAGTATTTTTATTTTAGTTACTAACGTTGAATTAATATTTTTTTAAAAGGGCTTTGTGAACTATCTTTTAACAAATTATGTCTTGTCTTTTATAAAATCTTTATTAAACATGTCCAACAGACACATCTCTGCTACAAAAAGTTAAACTTCCAAAATACAATTCAACCCATTTTCTTGTGTTTTTTTGTATACTTATAAAGTTGTTTTATGAGTGTCTAATAAGTTGACCTAAATTTGGTGACACCTTGAATTGAGGTCCAATATGGAAAATATTGTTGTTGATCCCTGATTTATCCAATAACTTATCAACTATATGGATTGTGAATTTATTTTTATAATAAATAAGTTCAAAAGGCCTATAGTTGATACAAAATTTTCTAGTGTCATTTTTTTTCACACTAATAAAGGGAAAAGAATACGGGATGCGGTTAGGCATAATGATACCCTATTAAAGCACGTCATACAGTTGTAGGTATTGTTTTTTTTCTTTTTGGGAATGTGGGTAGCAATAAGATTTGACACTGATTGGTGGGGTGTTAAGAGAAGAGGAATTTGATGCTCTTGAACTCTAGATGGAGGAACACCATAGGGTTGGCTAAATACAATTAGGTAGGGGAGAAAAAGGGTTTGAATAATCAAAGGGATGGTGAGACAAATGAGGTTGTTTGAAAAAGAAGGAAAAGGTAGAGGTGGTGGGTGGATTTGAGGTTCGATAGATATAAGAAAGAAAGAAGCTACAGATTTGTGTAAAAAGAGTGACAAATTTGGTTGTATGTGGTGAGTTAAGGGCCAATAGAGCTTGCGAGGGTGATCAAATGATCTTCATGGTGAAAGGACAAAGAAGGAATAAAAAAGTTGCAAAAAAACTTTGCTTAAAGTATCTAACCATTCGAGGCTTAAAAAAAAATTTGTAACCTCAATTGGGAAAAGACATGTAAGGATGGAATATAAAAGTTGTCATTTTGGATGGTAAAGGAAATTGCAAAACAAAAGTCTGCACATGACAAATGAACTCCATTAACCACCATAAATGCAAAATTAGAGGTAGGTTGAACATCCAAATTAGTTCGTATAAAATTAGTTAAGAGGAGTAAGACCCACAACCCTATTACACAATATTTCAAAACTCATATAATTATTACTAAAGGAGTGAGTTTAGCAAAACTTGAAAAGTTTAACTTGATGATTAGTGAAAAATGAAGGTTTAAAAAAGGCTTAAGAAAACAAAGACCAATAAGATAAGTGATGTTTTAAGCCATTCACTTAAACTAACTGATGACATGTAGAAAGTTACCATAAAAAAACACTAATATAATGGAATTTGGTAATAATAAAAATTGTTTGGCTTGAATAATTAGTACAATGATTTTGAACTAGCAAAAGGATTGAGTTATAATTTAGGTATATGTAAAAGAGGGAGGGGAAGGGGTGGTGGTGTCGACGATGGAGAATATAAAATGTAGGAGTTGATGTGGGCTATATTGGGAAATGAAGGATAAAGGGTAAGAGATAGGCATGATAATATATTAGGGTTGAGGAAAGTTATAAGATTGATTTAATAGAAAAATTCACATGGGATAGGAGGAGAGAAGTCATGAGTTTAAATTATCCATTAATAAAACTAATATATTAACAATTAACATTTTTCTATAAAAAATATATACTGTAATCAAGAAATTAAAGGGAAAAGAGGATGAAGGACAAGTAGTTGATGCACTTGCTAAGAGAGTTGATATTGCATATCCACAATAGCAGAATGGAGAACCTCTTAACAAGAATCTATGAGTTGTTAAAAGAGTAAGTGGTAGCTTTCATGAAACTGCTACGATGTGTCAAGTTAGGATTCTATCTTCTTGTGATGACAAGGAGAGTATAAAAAATCTCCTTATTGTCACCCTAGAAGGAGACATAAGGTAGAAGATAAAAACACCAAAACTATGACAACTAAATAAAAATGAAAATAAAAGAAATCTAGAAAGAAAAACTAGGACAACAATAAAAGAAGTTATGGAATAATTCTCTTCATTTTTATCCAAAAGGACAAATAGGAAACCACATGGAAATAGATGTTAGATAAAAAACATAAGTTAACCTACTTTAAGAAATTAAACAAAAGATAACACAATAGAAGTTATTTGGTTCTAACATAATCATTGAGTCATGAGATAATCATGTTGATACATTTTTGGCTTAATAGATGTACCAAACATACATTATCAAAATTACACAATTACACTAGAGAGATAAATTAACTTAAATAAAATAAATTAAAACCCTTAAATTGGAAAGTAAATTCATACTTTCTACACTCTCTCACTTAAAAATTCTCAACATCTTCTTTTCTTTTTCCTGGAAAACATATTTCAAACTTTTTTTCCTCAAAGAACCAAAAAATACTTCTCTGAATTAATCTTCCCAAACCAACCTCCTTTATTGTATATTTGATCTTGTTAATTGTCTACTCATTAGTTTAAAAATAACTGTTTTCTTCACAATTTAAACTATTTATTATAAATTCAAATGAAGTTTATGTATTTTTAAATATTTATTATGTATTTTAATTCAAATATAACATATAAATTTAAAAATACTTATTCATCATGAATTATAATCATGGACAAATAATATATTTATCCTAAAAAATACATAAATTAAAACGTTAGTGCTTAAAAATTAAACACGAGTAATTGAACAATGAATAGTGTTTTATTCAGGTACTTATTTTTTGTATTAGCAAAATTTAGACGGGGAGAAAACAGGTACTTATTTTTTGTATTAGCAAAATTTAGACGGGGAGAAAACATACCACCCCTTATAAAATTAGGAAAGAGTTCTTATTTCAACGAGAATTTATAGAGAAATTTACATGTCAACTACCGAATACCAATAGAAGAAATTTGAAAGTACCATTCCTATTAGCTAAGATGATTCTTTGTAGAGAAGTAAAAGTATATATTATAAATATTACAACAAAGAGAGTTATTATAAAGCACTCTCTTTCTTATCGTTTTTATTAACTAAAATCCAAGAGATCCTAAATATCTAATGCTATTTTTATTTAATAAATTATATTTCAACTGTAATAAGGAGCATGTAGATTTTGACTAATATGAAATATTATGTTGAAAATAAAATATTAAAAATATATTATTGACTCTCCTTATTTTATATTACTAATACATGTATATTAAATAGAGTGTATGAAAGGAGAATTATCAAAAGTCAGCGGAGCTAATAAAGATCAAACTCATATCTAATAAAAATACAAGTCCTAATATCAAGGATTTTGTTACGAGTTAATTAGTATACATGTAAATTTTACGTTTACATTTAATTGTAATATTTTATTTTATTTAAGATAAATTTATTAATTTTTATTAACTTTTAAAATTCATATAAAGAGTTTTATTTTAAAAATCATATAAATAAAAAATTATATTTTACATTGTAAATAAATAATTATTTGTAACTATTCATTAACCTTAAAATCTTATCTAAATCTTAATAAAATTTGAGTTTATTTAATATATAATATCAATGTAAATTTGAGTTTAATTTGTAATTACTTATTTAATCATAATCTTTCGTTTATGATAATTTTATTGACTTTATTTATTATTATTTTAAAAATTATATAAATAAAAAATTATAATTAAATAAATATTAGTTATAAAAATCTTTTAAACTTGTAATGAATATCAATTAAACTCTTGAAAACTAACTCGAATAAACATTTAATTAAAGAAAATGAGTGGTAACAAGTAAAAAAAATATTCATAGCTTCCTAAAGTAAACAGTTACTAACTAGGAAGAATGAAAACTTAACCGTGTATGTCCTTTTACCCGGGAAATAGCTTGTGAATTCAAACCAAATTATTGAGCTGAACTTCAACTCCATGCGTGCAAACACAGCACTTGTTTTCTTTTCCCTCTCTCTCTCTAAATCCTCTTTGATTCTCTCTCTGCAATCCACCCCTTACTTAATATTCTCCTCTTCAGCAGATTCCCTCCTCGCCCACCCCACAACCCATCTTTCTGCCTTTCTCTTCATTGCTTTCCAAGCCAAGAATATCTTTTGATTCCTCTCTTCCTCTCTTTTTCAACCACTATTAACTCTTCTCCAATGGCCCTTCTTCGCCACCTCTCTGTCACTTTCATTCCTCTTCCTCCCTTTTCTCTTCCCTCACTCTCTTCCTTATGGCTCCTTCTTCAGATGTTAACCACCTTTCTCATCCTTGCATATATGGTATCACTATTTTTTTTTTTCTCTCTCTCTCTCCTATTCATCAAAATCTGAGCTTCATGTACTCGCCTATTCAAAGTGATTGCTTTACAGATTTTTACTATAGCCCATGGAAGAAAAAAATGATTTTGCAAAATCAAGAGCTACCCATGAAGCTGTTATTTGAAGTTAGATTTTTTTCTATTGGTTTTACTAAATGGGTATCCTCAAAGTTCCGGAGTTTACTTTTCATATGGTTCCAAAATAGTTATCTAGACTATATTGTTTCTGGTTTGGAACTTGGATAATCTAACTTGATAAATCGTGAAAATTTTGGTGGCAAGCAGGGGATTATATTTCTCCTCGTTCTGAGAGAAAGTCTGGTTTCATGAAATGGCTTAGTAAGCTTTTCAGAGGTGGGTCCAATAGAGGAAGGGGTGGTCGTCATCTGCATGAGCCAGCAGAAGAAAGCATAGTCTGGGGTGCCCCATCAAGAGCGTTGGTAAAGTGAAGCACCGGGTTTTAGTTTTATTCAATTATGTCTACTGTTTTTGCCTTGTTATAGATATATGTTATTATGAATTCAATTGAAATGTACTGACAGTAATAAAGTTTTTTAACATGGTCTTTCAATCATATATACAATTTGTTGACTTTTTATAGCAATTACGTTAAAAATCTTACTTAAGATTATTTTTTATTGGCTAAAAGTGTAAAAATCATTACAATAACAATGCATGAAAATCAAACTATATTATTATTGCTTTGCAATTATAATTTAGGACCGGAAAATTTTAGTATGATCGTGCTTCATTACAATTTGCAGATGCAGTTAATCTGTCTATCTTGGTTGTGCACCAGAAAACTACACCTTATGCATTGTGTTGCATTATATATTGATAAGTCATAACAGCATTTTTTGACTAATTTTCAGCAGCTTATATCACATTATTATTCTTCTGTAGATTATTCAGATTTTAAAAGCAGTTAATTTTTTATTTACTTCTCTAGTGTTTATAGAATCTTTTTCCTCATTGTATTGTTCCACTTCAGTCTGTTATTTACAACTAGGATGGCAATGAAAACAAAAATTCATAATTAGATATTCAATAATTATTTTTTATATATTTACTGTCACAAATATTATTCAGGATAAGATTTTTGATTAATACTCCTTATGTAATAATTAGGATGATCGTGCTAGAGCTCAGAAGGAGAAAGAGGATCTAGGCCATGCAATGGCACTTTCTTTAGCCGAAGATTTGAAGAGACCAAACGGTTGGTACTTGGTTTTCAAAAGGGTGCTTATTATCTAGTTATCTATATCTTTTCTGATCGAGAATAAACTTGTGTTTTTATTAGCCCATCGAGGATATAGTAGGGGAGAAGACACTGGTGATGATTACTCAAAAGCACCTGCACAACCTCCATTTGCCCCTACACCATTTTATCCCCACGAATATAGGTAAGCCCTTTGCTATCCTAAATCTTGTCTTCAATACGTGAATGACAAAGATCAAGCGTTTCCATTTTGGTCCATAGTAAGGTGCTTGAGGTTTGTTCTATGAGCCAGTGCTAGTGGAAATCACTTTTTTCTTCTTGTTATTCCTCATGCTCAGAAATAAAGATATTTTAACACTCTGCATGAATGTCTATCTACATTATGTAACTGTTTTATTGTTGAATAAATAACAACTCTATGAAGACATAGGATAGGATTTCACATGATTACATCAACATATGAATAATGGTGGTCCTGCTGCATCATTTTTTCCTTGTTTCAATGAATCAAGTTGCAAAAGGAATCAGAATCTGTCCCTTCTAAACAAATTTGAAAAGTGATAAAGAAACTGGCAACATGTGTAGACATGTAGTTCTTTAAAGTATGATAAATATCTAAACAGAAGGAAAAACAGGATATTTTGGTATCATTTACAACTGATTCTGTGCAGTTTGTCATTAAACAGAAGAATATGTGGTGGCTGCAACCAGGAGATAATGTACGGAAATTGTTTGGGCTGCTTGGATACTTATTTTCATCCAAATTGCTTTCGCTGCCACTCTTGTCGTTACCCCATTACAGAGCGTGAGGTAGTTTGATCATCTTTGATATTTATAGGGGATGTTGTGATCATCACTTTTCTTTTTGATCCATCTCTTACTGTTTTCTTTTTTTTTGTTGATCCAAGTTTTCCTTGTCAGGGAAGCATCCATATCACAAGTCCTGCTTTAAAGAGTTGACTCACCCAAAATGTGAAGTTTGCTTCCAATTTGTAAGATTAGCTTGCCTTTCCTTATTCAAACTGTTCTGCCCTACTATTAGTTTTCGCTTTTTAAGGTTATTAAATTTTAGTTCGTTTCGATACCTTAAATAGGACTAGGGCATTAGCTTGTTTTTGATGGAGGAACAAAATACTATTGTAGTTTCTAATATGATGCCACTTGAAAGATATTGTAAGAACTTCCCTCATAGAACCAGCCTAGTGAAAAAATCATCTCTGGTCTATCATTTAGCCTATCATATTAGTTTAATAAGGATTAAGGAGTTTAACACTAACAAGTTTTTAATTTTAATTTTAATTTCAGATTCCTATAAATGCTGCTGGTTTGATTGAGTATAGGTGCCACCCCTTTTGGTCCCAAAAGTATTGTCCATCTCATGAATATGATTATACAGCTCGTTGCTGTAGTTGTGAAAGATTGGAGGTACTCATTTAAGCATTCCAGACTATTTAATGTATTTTACTGAGGTTTTTTTTACTACTCTATTTCCTTTGAAGCCTCTTAACATAAAATACTACGGACTAGAAGATGGACGGAGTTTGTGTTTAGAGTGCATGGAATCTGCTATAATGGACACTGGTGATTGCCAACCTCTGTACCATTCTATCAGAGATTACTATGAAGGAATGCAGATGAGGATAGATCAACAAATTCCCATGCTTCTAGTTGCAAGAGAAGCACTTAATGAAGCTATTGTAGGGGAGAAGAATGTAAGGAATACTACCTTCTATGTTTTAGTGAAATATTTAGTCCAATTCCTCTTACTCAGTGGTTTCTGCCAGGGTTTTCATCACTTACCAGAAACTAGGGGCTTATGCCTTTCAGAAGAGCAGACTGTCACCAGTGTAAGAATATTAAAGCTACTTACTATTTGATTTATTAGAATGTGGAATCCATCGTGAATGAACTTGCAGTTGTTTATGATAAATTTACTAATTTACGATGATATGTTTCAGGTACATAGAAGGCCAAGAATTGGAGGCCATAGACTAATGGGGATGAGAACTCAACCTCAAAAACTGACTAGAAAATGTGAAGTTACTGCAATTCTTGTTCTATATGGTCTTCCTAGGTAACTAGTGGACAATGGAATCTTTGCTTTTTGTCCCCTTCGAATTACAGCTGATTGATTCCCTTTTGAATATAATTGTGAGTTCAGATATTTTTCCAATACTCATAAGACACAGTACCAATAATGACAGACTATGTTACTTTCTTCTTATTGATGATGTTCAAACTTCCGAATAGGAGTTCTCATATTTTAAACGGGCTGCAGGTTACTCACAGGTGCTATACTTGCCCATGAGTTGATGCATGCTTGGCTACGTCTTAATGGTAGTATATATTTATATTTTGATTCCTTTGGTATTCAACTTCCTAGTATCCATGACCTGTCATCTCATTCATTCACTTTGAACAAAGCAGGTTATCGCAACCTTAATCCTGAAGTAGAGGAAGGCATTTGTCAGGTGCTTTCGTATATGTGGCTTGAGTCAGAAGTAATGCCTAGCTTTCAAAGCATGCCATCGACATCCACCGGTGCTTCTTCTTCCTCCTCCTCCTCAAAGAAGGGTGCAACGTCTCAGGTTGAAAATAAATTGGGTGAATTTTTCAAGAATCAGATTGCCAATGATTCTTCCCCAGCTTATGGTGGTGGCTTTAGAGCTGCTAATGAAGCTGTTAATAAATATGGTTTGCGTAGAACACTTGACCATATTCATTTCACTGGCATTTTTCCAGTGTAAGAAGAACGCAAGTTCTCTATGTATGGATAGAAGTGTTTGGTTTTCATTTTCTTTGGTTCCACAAGTGGATGGGACCAGGATCGACTCAAAGTAAAGACACAAACTTGGACAACTTCAGCTATTTGGGTCCCATGAGGATGTTCAAGTCTAATTTGACTAAAAGAAAATAAATGCATGACTAGTTCGTATTCATAACACTGTTTATTTCCCATGACAAAAAATAATGAATTATAACTTCTTTATGCATTTAGCTATTATTAGTAATTAGTAAATGAAGTTGACAAAACATTACTTTTAAAATATTCTAACGAAAGGTATCCCTCCGTGTCCCTCACCTATTAAAATTTCAACTTAATAGCAAATGAATTCTTTCAATAATTCTAGAAGTGATTTGCATATAACATAACATTTTTAAAACAATATTTGCAGAAACTGACAACTTATTTAATAAATATCAGAATGACCCTATAACAACTCAAAAGGCGTTATATATTATCATTCGCGAAGCAAAAAATGTAAAACAATGCATGGCTCCCAATTCACCCTCTTAACTGAAAAAAAAATAAAGTGTTAATGTAGCCTTTCATTACTATAGGAATTAGGAGGAATAGTCGTTTAAATAACACTTGCACAGCAGCAAACCTCATGAATTGAATAGAACTAGTTTGCAGACCCCACAAACTTTTTTGTATAAGTTATAATAAAAAGTAAAACATAGAAAGTCTTTTTTTAACCATAATATTAGTATATGCATAAAAAAACCATAGTATTAATACAAATAATCATCAATCCTAATAACTAAGCACACCTGCACACACAAGATCCGAGACGCTGTGTTTAATTTAGTATCAAATAAAATTAAAAAAGAAAAACAAAAACTTCTCTTAAACATTTAAAATATTGTTAAAACTTTAATTATGTAAATTAATTGAAAGAGTAATATAACAATTACAATCAGTTTCAATCAATATGAATTAATAAATTGAGATAAAGCCTTTACAATAATTCAATTTTAGAATGAAAGAAATAAAATATTAAAAAATACATTAATTTTTAAATAAGAAATATAATCTTAAATTCATTTTATTTCTTGTTTTTTCTTTTGCAGATGTGGGTAAACCCATTTAACCTTCAAGCTAAACAATGGTTGCCAACTAACTTAAATTTTGTAGTGTATTTCTCCCAAGTTTGGATCAATCAGTGTTTTTTCTTCATCTACAACTGACTAGTTTTTGAAGTATAGTTTCCCCAAGTTCTTATCAAACTTAAATTCTGAAAGTTTTATGACTTTTAACAACTAAGAAAACAAACGTCGAGCCATCAGCAGCCAGTTGCAGTCTTGCAGATTTGTAGATATTGCTCGCTTCAATTCCCCCATTTAGAGAGCAAACAGCTTAATATTAAATGTTTATGGAAGTCTCTGTACATGCAAAAATGCAATCCCCACAGGAGCATTACAAAATTTACCACGTGAGGATCCGAGAAATGAAATGAACTTCAATTGTTAAATCGTAAATGTAACTCTAACCCTTTTTTATGGGTAAATAACTTCATCCATTTACTTGTATATCAGACTCCAAGGTTGATCGGTGTGTAATTATGCAGTAGCAATATCTGCTAAAAGCATCTTCAACGTCTCATAAGTCATAAAACAAATACCTACACCTGGCACCACCTTGTAATATTCAGGCAAAATTCCTCTGTAAAGACCACGCACTCCTTCTGTCCTGATTATGTACCTAAATACACCATAGAGGCCTGTTGTATACACACGGGCTCTCCCACCAGCCCCCTCGAGTTGCTTCCTCCGCCTCACAAGATCCAAGGGAAATGTTGCTGCATATACGATTAACAGATGAATTGAACTATTCCCGTTCTAGTCAACAGAAATTCAATTTAACATCAGATCGATAATATCTGTGTGACAGGACGACGAATCATCCGAGGAGGTAAGATGATTAATCAATTGAAGCGCAAATTAATTCCAAAACATGAAACGAAATCATAATCAACTATATGTGAAATAAAAAACCTATGCATTGTATACAAAATGCAAGTTTCTTATAGTCGCGATCTATACTGTGTATACAAAAACCTATGTCTGACTAAGTTGCAAATTTTCACTTTAACATTATAGGCTATTCTAAAGAATAACTGTGGTAAGCATATCGATACCAAGCATCTTTACTGAATTTGTGACCAATTGGCAACAAGAAATTTATGGATATCCAAGTCTATAGTAACATGGTAGATGCAGTATTTAAAATCCAAACACGTAAAAGCAATACCTGTAGAATTGGCATCAAGAAATAAAAGTCTAAGTAAAATACAGTCTTACCTGAACATACAATAGTAGTAGCAGCAGGGCAGACAATCTTCATTGACATAATTGATAAAAGGGCACTACTAAAGTTTTGTATGCGTGAATATTTTGGACGCATGTGGTTTGTCTCTATCTGTTTAATATAGTTTTGGAACACAAAATTATCCATCCCCCAATCAGTAAGATTTAGTTTTTTCCCCATGTTTAACAGTTGTTCTTAGTTTTCCATTTATCCATATGTTTTTATCATAAACAACTATATTATTAATCTGTTACCATAATTTCCATCATTCAGAATTTCAGATTATGCGAATTGCAATACTATTGAAGCAGTAATGATAGATTCTTCAGAAACACATCAATAAGGGCTGAAAAGGATTCCAGTACCCGTCCAAACATCAGGTGAAGGTAGCCTAAGTGAGAAGCATACCCCAAAGAGGACACCTCTCACATTTGGTAACTGAGGGAATCATATAGGTTCATCCAACCAAGTAATGCCACCCCATGATGGAATCCCCTGCATAGCTTGGGGAGACATGTCATAGAACAAAACTTGGGAAGATGATTACTTGAGCAAGATCTTTGGACAAAAATAACGTTACAGAAAGACAAGAAAAGGGACTTTTTGTTGTCTTCCTTACTAAATTGTCATATGCCACAGATAATATAACAACTCCAACCTGGTCTCTGGTTCTAGGGGTCAGTCTGGTTAGATACTTGGTGCAGTTCCTGCACCAAACTCTCATTCTCTGCATCAAAAGCATAGTAAACCACTACAGAATTAACTTCTTTGATGTTCTTGGGTTGAGAAAATTCAATAGTTTGACTAAAGGATTCTTAACTGTAATTGAACATCTACATCATTTGAACATTTGAAATTTGATACAACAAAACTAAATAGAGTGCCCCAATGCCATACAAAGACATAGGAAAAAGGTAAAATACCAAAAGAATGTGCATAACCCCATTTGGAAGGAAAAGCAAATTATCAATACTACTTATCTGACAAGGAACATCAAAAGTTCAAGTTATTGAGAATACATGTATCAAAAGGAATGTCAAAAGTATAAGTCAAAATTCTGCTTTTGACTGCTCACCTGTTGATGATGCAATCCCTGAAAGACTGCCACATGCCAGACTAATGAGGACAGGTGAATCATCAGATCTGATGTGTACAAATAAGTAATAAGTATAAGTAATATATTAATATATTAATATACAACAAACTCTGATTATACATGATTAAATAAAGGGAGGGTTGGAACAAACTGCTGAATTAATTTGTGGACTAATTACCTATTTGATTGCCAAAAAGATCGCAAGGTTTCATATGCAGTGAAGCTGATAGCTATACTTGGCCCTACAGTCTGCATTAGCACCAGAAAGATGTTGCTAACTGGATACAAAAGAATGTAGTCTTCAACTACTGTTAAATTGATGATAACACCATACCAAGAGTGTAGTTCCAAGTCCCTTATAAAGGCCAAATATTCCCTCTTCCTTGCTAATTGTATGTAAAGCATGGCAGATACCTCTGTAGTAGGTAAAATTCGTCTGCAAAATTTATCAAGCCAAATTGTTAAGCATTAAAATTAAATTACAAATACAGCTGTGCATGAACAGTTAATCAAATTTAAGCAGACATCTCTAGTGGGTGATCTGATTTCAGAATATGGCAATTTCAAGGTCAATGCCATGCAAGGTTTGGTGCAAACGATCACATAGAAGACTAATAATAAATGGGAGTGGTGAAAATTAAATTGGCCTCCTTAGCAACTCAGGCACATATCATTGGATGGTAATACCTTATTAAAGGTATGACAGAGATGGAGTCACAAGCAGGAAAAAACTACTTATCAAATCTTACCTGTGCAGCCAGCCGCGTTCTCACAAGATCCAAGGGATATGTAGATGTAGCAGCAGTTATTCCAGCCAGGCCACCCCCAACAAAATGTACACAAAGATCTGCACTAACATTGTCTCTATGACTTTGCAGTGCTGGAACCATCTTCAGCAACTGCTCATACAACAAACAATTAAACACAAATCAATTGGAGAAAAATGAGTATTCATAAAATCATAAGTGCAATTTCTGAACAACATAATCGAAAGAAAACAAACATCTGTATTATAGCATCAATAACTGTACCTTTTTGTAGTGCTCATACGAATAAAAATTAACGGAAGAATAAGGCAACCGGTGAGCAATGGTAACTAGATTCCCTTTCCAGAAAGCCCTAAACCCTTCTTCATGGATAATCCTTGAAGCCTCATTCCAAATACTGGCTTTTCTCAAAGTCGCAACGTTAGAATGCATTCCCTGAACCTGAGAATAGTTTCACAATTCCACACCAAAAAGTAAGGTTTAACATCATCATAATCTAAACCTACACTCCCCCCGTCCCTCTCTCTCTTTCTTTGTTGATTAAATGTTAGTTTCAATATTCTAATAACTTACTTTAAAACCCAAACGCTGAAAAAAAAGTATTTTATTATAGAATTGTGATGAAATTAAAAATTGGAACCTGAAAGAGGATGGTGAGTCTCGCAAGGGGAGCCGTACAGGTTTTGCTTAACGCGCCTGCGACACCTCCGGCGAGAAGCTGCGAAAGAGTTCCAATCTGCTGCGGTGGCGGCTGAACCAATTTCCGTACACCTCCACCGTCGACCGTCACGCCAACCCTAGCTTCCATTTGCATATCCGAGTTCCGATTTTTGACCTTGTCTGTTTTCGCTCCCAGCACTTTCTCTAGCCGAATTGAACCTCAAAATAGCTTCACTATGAGACGAAGATGGATTCGCAACTATGCATCTAGCATTGGCTTTTTTTACTCTGCGTAAGTTCAAACAAGGGAGCGTTCTTCTTCTTCTCACTTCTCTCAGTCGGCGACGTCGTATTCGCGATCCGGTTCGAGTAAAACGGTGACGTTCTATGCGGCGTGGGTTCACGGAAGAAATTAAAACAGCGCAGGTTTGATGAGGTGCGGTGGGTTGCAGGGGGATTTCGTGTTTCGCATGACAGGAATGGTGATGTGTGGGTGTTTTGTGTAGAAGGCAGTGTTTAGTGTGAAAGCGGGTGCAGGGGATATGTTCCTTGGCGAATATGAGGTACTCTTTTGGGGAATATGCGTTGGCTCCAAATTAAGTTGAGAAGGCGCATTAGACAGCTGTGGATATTAAGACTAGGGCAAAGTCGGTTAAAACAAGCATCCTATAAAACAGAGACACGTGTCACAGCTGAGGAGTAAAACATTCTTTTTTCCAAGAAATAACTCCGACCTATTTCCTTCCCCATTCTTTTTGTTCCAAAATTTCACTTGAACAAAAGCCACTTCTATGCTTGTTACTTGAGTTTGAAGCTTATAAAGAAAATAACTCAACTATTTATAGTATGTCAACATCTATTAAAAATATTAATGTAAACACGTTAATATGGTGTTTTTCCTCTTTGTTTACTAGCAACGTGTGCCATTGAATTCTTATCACCCGCGTCCTACGTATCTACTACGCTTAAAATGTTGAACACATGAAAGTTGAAAAAACACATGTTGATTTTTATGGACAAAACATTTTATTTAGTAAATATATATGACTATTACTATAATAATATAATTTTTAATTGTAGGGTGATAGTAATAAAATAACAAAATTCAAACCTAAAACCTTATACAAACTAATAATATCAGAAACAGATAAAAAAGATGTAACAAAATAAAGTGTACGGACGAGGAAAGTTGAAGTTTCATTAATTATGAACTGTACATAATTCCTTGATGAAGACATTTACTTGTAAGTTACTATAAGATATTTAATAATGAATGATGAGATATACTTATATTTAGTAGGGACCAAACTAACTAATGCATTTAGTAGGAAAAGCGACAATTT
Source organism: Psophocarpus tetragonolobus (assembly GCA_037954015.1). Lineage (NCBI taxonomy): Eukaryota > Viridiplantae > Streptophyta > Magnoliopsida > Fabales > Fabaceae > Psophocarpus > Psophocarpus tetragonolobus. The sequence continues at coordinate 38,174,166 of CM075695.1, forward strand.
GATTAGTGACTCTTGATTATATTTAATATTCATCGGCTTTTCGTTGCACCGATTAATACGTGTTGGTTTACGCCATGGAGATTTTTTCCTGACCGCTACACATGAACAAGTCGAGTCAAAATAAAACCCGTAATGTCGTTTCTAATCACAAAAATGAAACACCCTCCAAACCCACATTTGTGTGAGATAAGCCCGGAGAAGAATTTTCAAATTGAAAGAAAGTGAAAAAGGAGACTGTTACATAAAAAATATTAGGCTTTTTGCCGCAAAATTTTCATTTCGGGTGTTCAACAGAAATATTACATTTATGATGTAATTTAACCTAAATACGGCACACCGTCAAGTGTGCATGTGTGTTGCATTGTATCAGGAGTGTCAAATAAGTTAGATCATCTAACATGTTGGCAAAATATCTGATAATTAGAAAAGAATATTAACTGTGACGACATTTCAAACAGCAAACACGCCCGATCCATAAAATTTTAATAATTAGTGTTTCTTATACTAAGTTTTTAAGAACATTTTGAATTATATTTTTTTTTGAATAAATTTATAAAAATTTATAAAGTTCTTAATATTGTAAAAATGTGTAAATCATATTCTGATTAAATGTATTAGTTGTATTTGTTAAGTAAATAATTTCTTAAGTAAATTTTATTATTATATTAAATTATACATTTTATTACTATATTATGAAATTTATAACTTTTGTTACATTTTCAAAGACGTTTATGACTATATTATTAAATTTGTAAATCTTAATTAAGATAATATTTTATGACTATATTATTTATACATATTATCAAATTTAAATACTTTTATTACTATATGATAATATATTTTCTATGGTGATAAAAATTGGCTGTTTTTTTTTCGTTTTGTTGAATGAAGTTGGATATGTTTTATTTGATTAAGGTAATATATTATAAACAAAAATAATATGATAAAATAATTTTATTTTATATTTGTTATTAGAATAATGTATATATATATATATATAATATGATGTATAATATATTTTTTAATTTGTATGTGTCTATATGATTTTTTTTTGTATATTTAATGTTATATGAAATTTAATAATATTAATGAAATATTGTCTTATATTTGATTGAAACAAAAATATTATAGGTACAGTTGGGGCTTTTCCCACGTGGAAACCACCACATGCTTATCATGTGTACTTCATTCGTCATGACAAACAACTTCAATTACAAGTTCAAGAACATTCACCTTAAGCAATAATTAATAACAATGAGTTAATATAAGTCATCTTAACTTAACTCTTCATAACCCCTAAATTTACTGACATGTTTTGTGTTTTTTTTTCACACATTATTTCACATGTGTAACCAATTTTGACCCTAGGTTACAAAAATTCAGAGAGACTAGCCCTAAATATGACAGTGGATTGATCACATTGGAATTGAAAATGGAGTAATGCATATGTGGAGGGTGGATGATATCGTCACATAACAACTAAATTGTTTGAGATAGTTAGCAAAGTTTTTAAAGGTGATATGCATATAACTGTTTTAGTAAAATGCACCCATTAAAGCTTTTGACTTCCAGGCCAGTAAACGATACTGTAAAATATTATTGCATGGCATGAAGCAGAACGAAACCGCAACATGCACCCACGCAGTTAAGAGGTATGACACAAGAAATAAGCATTTTGAAGTCATAGAAACATTCAATCATACCATGTAAATAAGAGGTTAGACATGGGCAGTGTTGTTGGAGTAACAACACTATGAATGTGGAGATTTTGAGGCATATCATTATCCTTACTATTATCGTAGCATGTGCTCATGTTAACATCAATCACTATCAATTTGTTGATAGAATATACTCTCTACAACACATCATTGAAACACATTCCAGTCAATGGAATCTATTCGGAAATGCAGAAACAATGCCTCCAAGGGATGAGCCGTACATATTGCCAAATCTGCTTTGGTTCGAGGCACAGGTCGTCCAAAATCAACTCGTATAAAAAATGAATGGATTTGCAAGAAACCCTCTTGCAAAAAAAAAAAAAAGTTACATGTTCAAGGTGCAAACAAGTTAGTTAGGCCAATCCTAATGTAATCAACATTGCTCCTGATGTATTATCCATTGTGCCAATGTATTATCCATAATAACATAATAAAAAAACACTACCCCCATTCTTCTACTACTAACTTTATAGCACACACATTAATTAATTTAAGACAATAATGTAATATTTTATATATTTTAAAATAAAATCTGTGATGTAATATTTCTTTAACATAATATCATAAAATAATGTCATAAATTATTATACTATTTTATTTTCAAATGTATTATATATTATATTTCTTAACAACTTATATATTATATTTTATTTTATATTATTTTATGACTAAAAAATACAATTATAATTACTGAAATAAAATATGACATCGAAGATAAACATTATTTTTTGACATCCAATATGTTTAATTAACTTGATTAATAGTAATATTATAATTTTTTTGAATTTGTGAATTTTTCATCTATTTTTATCATTATAATATCATTATTTTTAAAAAATAAATTTCTTACAAACACTGTCACATGGCACAATTAGACTGTCCAATCATTATGTCAAATTCTCTCATATTTTTTATATGAATTATTATGTATAATTTATTCAATACGTAAGGTGGTCTAGCGTGTTTGAGACTCTTTAGCAAATGATACAATGTAACACGTCTAATGATCAGTTATTTTGGTCCAAACACTTCTAATAGTCTGACCATGATCATAATATTTTCATTAACCACCCCAAAATGAAAAATTTCTAAAAAAAAATCCTTTGTAAGTAAAAAAACCAAAATATTAAAAGTAACACTTATTGTATTGCAGTGTAAGTGTAACGCAGTTTACCCAAATTTACAGTAAAAATTGATGAAAATTAATTCCTGCGATAATTAAAGGAAGAAAAAGGCGAAATTCTAGTACTCGTGTATCATGTATATGGTTTTACAATTTTAAAGCTTTTACTATATCTTATTTGGACTCACTTTTCAAGCATAAATATACCTGCATTCTATTGTTGTCAGATGTCAGTGACTTAATTAAGATGAAATGTACATTTATTGAAATTATTGTAATTTTATGTGAGTTTATATCTGCAACTAACCTAGTTTGAAAAATAGCATTTCTGATTTCAAGGTGTCACCAAACGAAAGAGATATGTATAGAGGGGTCCGTCAAAACCAGACAGAAAAGTTATAGTTGGCTAAGCTAAAGCAGTGCAGTGGTCATATATATCTGCTTGTCGTATACATTGTGTTATACTTATAACCATTGGTTGACAATTTCATCAAGTTTGGTGAATCTAACGCTATACAAAGAGACAGCTCTAAAATTATTGTGATGATTTAGTTATAGGTATTATCCATTAATTCCACGTGCTCTAATTCCCCCAACTCCCGTGTCTACTGATAATTGGTTGAAGGAAAAATACATAAATATCATGCAAGAACTCCATTTTTGTCTGTTTTAAGTTCTAGGCTTTTGCTATTTCCACACTATTGTTTTCTAGTACACCACGGATCCCTTTTTGTTTTATAAAGATTAAAATTTGATTGATTTTGTTTTGTTTTTTAATTTTTAAAAAGAGTTTTCAAGAATAATTTTTAAAAACTGTTTTTGAAAAAAAAAATTGTTTTGTAAGTGTTATTTGAAAACTGTTTTGAAAATATAAAAATGAAAAAATTTGTTCAGATTTATTAAAATTTCATTAATGAAAAGTAAAAAGCAACATGTTTTGATTGTATTTTGATTTTTTTAAAAAAAAAAATTGAAAAAAAAAACTACTTTTAGTTATTTCTATTTTTTAGTTTTTAAAAACTAAAAAACAAAAACTGTTTCTAAAGACTGTTTTCAGAAAACACTCCTCAAATATTATAAAAATGTTGTCAAACAAACACTAAATTACTCAAATATTATAACCCATTTAATTTAAACTTTATTTTTCTTTTACACTCCTCTTAAACCAATTATACTCACACATTTCACATTTCCTTTTCACCACTTTCATTCTTACAACTATACAATTCTTTTTCAACCATTTTTTTTATTGTTTTAACTTCTTTCTTTCATGTTATTCATCTCCTCTCATTTACTATACATTCTTCTTCAACCTTTTTTTTATTGTTATATTTTCTTTCTTTCATGTTATTTATCTCCTCTCATTTACTTCTACTTGTTCCTGACTCAATTTTTCCCTCCAATGATATGGTTCTTTTATCCTCCAATCTTTGTAGTTCAGCCATAAAATTTGTTATAGTTGAGTGTCTCTTAAAGTTATTCAAATTCAATAATAAGTATCAATTTTATAATATATTCACGGTTTCTCATTTTTATTTTGATTTTTGTTATTTTCATTCCCATCAATTTAAATTATTATTGAGTTTTTTTTAATTACGGCAAAGAGACAGTGAAAAAAGTAAAAAAAAAACTGAAAAGTAATTTCCAGAACAATAATTTATATTTTAAAAAATATTTATGTATTCTAACAATTACTTTTTGTTACGCACTCAAGAAATATTGCATTCTGAAAGTGATTTCCGTAATACATTTTTTTTTACGAATATTACATTTGGAGTGTTTAAAAGGAAACGTAAATAAAATAGAAGTTTTGATATAAAAGAATTTTTAATAATAAGAATTTAAAATAAAAATAGAGGAATGGAGTAGAAAAAAGGAAGTGAAAATAGAAAACTTCTTCATATAATTTACCTTTTAAAAGAAAGGAAAGTGTAATGAAAAATAAAAGGATTGAAAATAGCAAAAGCCTAAGTTTTAACTTGTTGGTTGGGGCAGGATTTTCACATGGGTCTATGTAATCTAGAAATTGGGCTAATAACAGGCTTTATCACACCTCAAATGATTGAGCATACTGCATTTTTGTTTTTGGTTGCTCCAATTTTACTATTAGCACCTCTAAAAATTGAAAATACCAAAAATATCCTATCCTCCATTCCCGACCCGAGCTACCCATGCCACCAACTTTCCTACAAAGAGGCCCCCTAACGTGCGTTGCAAAACCATCCCACCAACCAAATTCACATCAAGCTCAAGAAAGGCATGATAACTAGCAAATAAATAAAATAATTTTTACACTTTGAATCAAATAATTCAGGAATAAAATTTTTACATTCTTGATTAGTTTGTCCTAATAAATTGCTGACATGTTTCTTATCAAGTTTTCCAAAATAATAAACATGGTTCCAAATCCGAAAACTATTTTTTTTTAATATTTCGTATCAACTAATCTAATTAAAATTATATAATAAATTTGTTCTAGATCAAATTGTTTGAAACAATGAGTATGATTTTTGAATTATTTGATTAAAAGATACAATTTTTTTAGATTCAAATCAAATGATTCAGAATATATAGTTAATATTTTTAAATCAAATTGTCTAAAAAAATAAAATGAGTTTAGAATCACTAGAGCCAAAAATGGTTAAAGAGGAGTAAGAGTTACATAAGTTTATATAAATAATGAAATGTTGCTTTGCCAAACAACAATGTTAAAAAAGGGACACAGTAGGAAGAGGGAGACATACGAAAGATACACTAACAAATAAGTAAGTTTATTGCTTTCGAAACACATAAGAGGGTGTTTTAAGTTTTTGAGAAGTACAAATAGCAATCTGTGGGTGCCAAAATAAAAATAAATGGTCAACCCTAAATCAACTGTCCCTCAAGCATGTGCATTTCTTTCTGAATGGGCATCCTGATTCTCACTATTGCATTGATGAACCATTCCGGCTGTTTGAAGCCTGGCAAAATAAGGTTTTTTTTTTTCGCAGGTATTTTTTAGAATTATGATGGAACGTTAAACTACCAAGATAGAGATTAAGCAAAATTGCTATTCTCGTATTCTTTCGTGTCGTGTTTTTGTAATCTTAATAACTCGGTATTTTCGTGCATTCCTTTTCTCGTAACAAAATTGTGTTATAAAGGCTAAGGTTTTATTATGAATGTAACATACACAGGAAAGAATAGGAGCAAATTAACTGACACGCTAGAGTTACAATATTAAAAGACTAAACTCCACTGGCTACTAAAATCCGATCCTAACTCCGAATGGCATACATCTCAAGAATCAGTTAACGGCAAATTAAGCAAAGGACATTATGATCATCTTCCTCCATGTTAGTTAGAGCAACAACTTCTATTTTCTGCATTACCAGCTGACATATTTGAGACATTTATGGAAGTTCCTTGGGGAAGTCCTGTAGAGGAAGTGGCTTCTTGGGCTGCCAGTGCCTTTTTACTTATAATGTGATATATATCAAACAAAATGGTTTGAAATGCCTTCTCCACATTGTATGCCTCCAATGCTGAAGTCTCTAGAAAGGAGAGACCTTCCTTCTCAGCCAAACTCTGAGCATCATCAGTAGAGACTGCTCTCAGGTGATTCAGGTCTGATTTGTTTCCAGCCATCATGATAACAATGTTTGAGTCTGCATGGTCCCTTAGTTCACGAAGCCACCTTTGCACATTGTCAAATGTTTGCCTTTTGGTCATGTCATACACCAACAAGGCACCAACAGCTCCTCTGTAGTAGGCACTAGTGATAGCTCGGTACCTCTCTTGCCCTGCAGTGTCCCATATTTGTGCCTTTACAGTCTTCCCCTCCACCTTCATAAACATATGTTTCCCAGGAATTAGTTTAACTCTTCTTGCAGGTTACTTTGTCACACTACATATATTTAGCAATCAACATTCGATTCCTTCATTTTCTTCACATAGGAACATCCATCAAACTTGCAAGAGAAATCATAAAAAGAAATCTTGTTCTCTCCATATTTCTATGGATCTTATCACAGCCCTCAAACCACAGAGATCATTTTATTTCTATTCTTTTGGGGAGAAATTTTTGCATATTATTATGTAATTTTGAATTGTTTCTATAAATATTTTACATGAGATTCACACAACAAGTACAAAAACTCGTGTCAAAAATCTAATAAAACTATTCATGAATTCACCCAACAACAAAGGATTATTAGCATTTCTCTAAAAGAGAGGAAGTGCTCATGACACCGTGAAAGACCAGTTTATTGATGACACACGAGACATCTATTATGATGATTTTACCAGATTAGTTCAGCAACTTTAAAATATAACGATTTGTCATTTATTTTAATAGACTTTCAAACTAAAAATAAGAAATTCCTTCTGAGAACTCGCACGCAAAAGCATCCCTGCTCTTAGAATATAGCAGATTAAGTCCCTTTTCGGGTGAGAACCAATCCAATTAAAACATATAACAGATTCAGTGAAATTTAAACCCTTGAGTGCTCTATTGTAAAACTACATTAATTATAATAGTAAAAAAGCATTCCATCATTGAATTCTTCTGTAAGAAATAAAAGAGTGTAGAAATGAAGGAACCTGCAATGTTCTGGTAGCGAATTCAACCCCGATGGTAGACTTAGATTCCAAGCAAAACTCATTTCTGGTAAATCTGGAAAGTATATTAGATTTACCAACTCCGGAGTCACCGATCAAAACGACCTTGAAGAGGTAGTCGTATTCATGGTCCACTTTGTACGCCATGCAAAATTATGGGTTAGCGGTTAGAGGGATTGAAGGTTCAAAGTTGTGTGCAAGTTTTGCAGAGGAGTGAGGAACAAGGAACAGGATACGAGGGAAGAAAGGGCACATTGGAAGGCCAACAATGTGAGCACAAACAAAATTAACGGACGAGAAAGCCAATTTTAACGGACTTAACTTTCATGTGGGATTCCAACGCCCGCCAAATTCGCAACGTGTTTTTCTTTTTAATTATTCTTTTTTTTTTAAATTTGCACGATGAGAGTGCCGTACCACGGCATCTTACATAAAAGTCTAATACTCACCAAGTGAAATATATATATATTTATATATTTATATATTTATTACGATTTTTTTTAAAAAAATTAGTTAGTAATACCTTCTTTTTTTAATATCTTTTAAAAAACCAACTAATTTGGTTGAAAAAAAATTAAATTTAATGTTAATTTCTAAAATTATACTTACAAGAACGTGTTATTATTCTCTTTTTTATCTATATCTTTGTATCAACTATAAAAAAATCTTTCCGTCTTTATAGGAGAGATAATATATTTATCTTAAAATAAGTAAGGATATTTTACTTCAAAAAACATTAACGCAAAAGTTAAAAACAATCTTATAAAAACAACAAAGAATTTTTAAAATTGTCTCTTATATATATATATGCATAAGTAATATGATTTATTTTACTAAACTCAATAAAAAATAATAATAGTATTTCTAAAATAATCTTCATTAAAAATTGACATTGAATATAAAAGTTATCAAAAAATAAAATGAGAATTAATATATTTTTGAAATAGTATTATTAAATAAACTCAAAGTAAATAATATTTATTTATATTTTGAGTTTAGCTATTTTTTGTTACTTATATTTGAGTCCAATTTTCCCCCTTATATTCAATTAAAATTAGAAAATAAGAATAAAGAATATTAATCCTTGTATAAAGATTATAAATAATAGATGATGAGAGTTAAAATACTTAACATTTAAACCTAACTAAAGTCTAAACCATCAAAATTTCAAAATTTATCAAATAAAAATAAATCTATAAATATTTTAATTATCATATCTAAAATTATTACAATTATCACTATCAATATTGTTATCACAGTTTCACAACCATCAACTCTACTATCATCATAATCATAATTATTATTCCTATCACTAATGTTATTGGAATGTTGACGAATTGACATGTGCACCGGTTGTTTGTTTCTAATAATCCATAAATATGTCGGGTGGTCATATTATCAAGGAGCTACAATACTTATGATTTACTATATTAATAAAATTGATGATTTATAAAAATAAATGTGCGAAACTTAGAAGAAACACAATAAAATACGGAACAACATAAACACTACTAAATGATTAAAGAGTTACTCATAAAGAAATATGTCATGAATTTTATTAGCTTTATGATACTTTTCTAAATAACCTTTTTTTCTAAATTGGTTTTGGTTAGTATCTCAATCTTGATTCCTCATGATCAATACTTAAATTATTAACGTATTTTCTAATCTCCTGAAAAATATTTAAATAATTTGATTAAGAAATTTAATAAATCCAGTTTAAACATATATATCTTGTTCAAAATTAATTTTTCTCGATACTTTGAATAACAATAAAACACGTTTATGTTCGATTAATACAAAAATAAATATTAAGCATAAAAAAATATAATAGATGATTAATTCTAAATTGCTATATAGCTCCTGTTGCTAAATTATATTTATTATAGGTATGTTTGATCTTGAATCAACGAACTTTTTTTATCGTTTTCGATCCTATCATTCCCGCTAAAAGGAAATTTCTTTGAAAATCTTGATTTCTAAGGTTCTTTTTTAATTTGAGATTTTTTTTGGGTTCTTGTAAAATTTCTTTAGGGAAGCTAAATATTTTATTTTAACTTGAGCAATTATTATTTGATAGCTGAGAAGTTAATTAATTTTGAGAAATTGAGCTTTTAACTCTGATTTGAGTATTATGCAAAATGGGGTGTTTTATTTGATTAAGGATTTAAGTTTTGTTCTTAAAATGAGTTGTGATTGAATTGATTAATTTGTAATTTGAAATATTTTGATATATGAATGGTGGAATTAATGATTTGGAATGTTTACTCTTTAAAATTGATATTGGATGATGAATATTGGAGATTGTTATTTGATAAATAATTGTGGTTGGAAAATAAGTATTGAGGTTTGATATTTATGTATGAGTGAGAAGTATATGTGTTGATGTGTCATAGTTAATATTTATATTTAATATAAGTATGTGATTGAAAACGAATAATTGTTGTTGTGGGAATTTAATTAAAGGGTGAAATGAAAAGTAATGTCTTGATGATTTACTGGATAGTTTGGATGTGACAGTTATAGTTAGGTAACTTAACTGTGGTTGAATTGACTCTCTGTCATTAAAATTGAATTTATTGGAATGGTGATGATATACTTGGATTTGTGATATAATACATATGGTTGGAATGCATGATCAGGATATAATTATTGATATTGTTGGTTGTGGACAGTTATAGTCGGGTAACTTAACTTTGGATGATATGTTTGGTGGGGTACACTGATATTGGGACACAACTGGGGTCAATGTAATTTAGAGCATCAAATATGCAAAGGAAAATATTTGTGATTTACATTGTAGTCTTGATACCAGATATGCAAAGCAGTGCCTAAAGAACATATTCAAACAACGATTGTGTGTCATATGATGTTAGGTAGACACAAGTGTATGGTTGTCAGATGAGTATTGCTTAGAAGTAAATTGGTGGTAACACAAGAAGATCGGACGCATGTCGCCAATTGGAAGAAGTCTTAAGTCGCCTTAGTGTACGAATTCAATGTAGATATTTCAAAATATGTCATGTTTGAACATCTTGTGTGAAAAACTTGTATTCAGGGGAATATAAATGTGTTTGATTTTGATTGATTGTGATATTTAATTAGTGTTTGATTGATTGATTGTTAGTGCTTATATTTAGGTGGAACATAAATGTGATTGATTGGTTGTGAGTGTTTATGTTTAAGTAAAACATAAGAGTGATTGATTAGTTGTTTACTATTAGTGATGTGTTTTGATGATACTAAATATAAATGTTGTGCAACTTTCATGCTTTATAGCTGATTGATGTAATGGTATGTTGCATATTATGTAAGCTTACCCTTATAATGTTTGTGTTTTTTGTATGACTGTGATGATCATCCTTTGCATGAGAGAAAATAGTAGTGATGATACAAAGAAGCAGGATGCCCTGGAGTGAAATATGTCAAATTGTGGCTGAAAGTTTCAGAGGATGTTATTTTATTGTTCAATATGTATATAAGAGAGTTGTGTAGAAATAATATTTGAATTTAGAGACATTGTTATTAAGTTTATATGTTTATTATGTTTTATGTGAAAGTTGTGTGAACATGATGTAAAGAGATAGATGAATTATGATATACATGCTATAAGAATGTAGAGTTATATGTCACTAGGTAGGTTGGTTTTGGCAGTAGAGATTCTGCTATTTGCAGGGTCTCACTCGGAGACATCTTTCACTGAAAGAACTACCTTGAATCTCGTCAGGTGATGGGGTTTGCTAGGCGAGTTGAGATTGTGTGTGCCATGTTATATTTTATTTTGAATTTTAAAAATGTTGTAATTTATGCTTTAATATCAAATATAATGTAATAGAAATTTTATATCTTACTATTTGAGAATATAAATGATAATTTAAATAATTATTAAGAGAATTTATGGTGTAAATAATATATATAAAATTGGGATGTTACAAAAATGAATTACAAAGTGTTGATTAATTATCAAATCCTTATCAAGAGACGGAAAAGAAAGGAAAAAATGACCTTCGAAGAGACAATAGCATTTCCACTTTGACATTTTTTCACTGATTATTTTTCTCCCCCGAGGACTATCTCTTCAAAAAGCTTTTTCTCAATCTTTCTAAAGAGGTTTTTATATGAATTCTACTCAAATTACCTTATTGAAAGGTGTATTCTCACTAAGCGACTAATTACTAAATCTCACTCAATGATACAAAAGTTAATGATTTTTTGCTGTTATCCTTGCTAAGTGACTAATTTGATCATCGATTATAATAAAATAATAACAATAAAATAATTTAATTATATATTTTTTATGCATACCAATTTCTTGTTTTTCTTTTTCACTTACCCAACTATTTTTTAATTTAAATATTTCACTTCAGCAAACAAAATATAAATATTTATCTTTTATGAATCAAACCACTTTAATTTTTGCTATATTTCTAGTACTTTATTTTTTTTCTATTTAATTTTATTCCCTTTTTTTTTTCTCCCACCAAATAAGAGTATAAGTCATAAAAAGATTCTCATGAACAGAATTTCCTTTAAATTGGAAATAAGATATTGTGTAGTATCGATTGGAGCCTAAACCCATAGATCAATGGTCATATGGGTCCACGAAGTAGACGGTATTATAAGAGAAGGGCCAAACCTAGTGAGATGAGTTCTAAATTCAGATCGAGTAAGCGAGATCGAAGTGGGGCATGACGCATGAGTACCTCCAAAAGGACCAAAACCATTGGTCTTCAGAACATTGCCGAGATTGTTCTTCCCTAATATCTTTGCTACTATTGTGATTAATAATAAGGTTACACGCATTTTTCCTTTTCTGTTTAATCTGAGCTTAGGTTCCTATAAATTGTTATTAGTTACTTTCCTGATGCTAATGTTGGAAAAAGGAAACATAGTCCTCAAGTAACCTTTATTTGCTTATTACAAACCCTTAGCTTCTGTATTTTTTATCGTGTTTGTTTTCTAATGCAGTCTTAAGTAATGTCTGTTTAGGAAGTGCCGCCTAAGTTCACAGAAAAATGGTCCTTGTCTTTATGTAAGCTTTTCACAAGTTAAAGCAATTATGTGTCTTTTGATTACAGCAACTCTATCTTTGTCTTTCGTATAAATTTCCTAACATGAATAAATCAATTGGTGTGTTCTGCTCCCCCTTTTCGTTTCTGCATTTTGTCTTATGCATTCCTTCACTTTTAACAACAACTGGCGCCAATTGACTAGCCATTTGAATTTGTATAGCCATGCATCTAAAATAGAAGACAAAGGTCTTCTATGGACTGTGACTAAGAGACAAAGGGTACATTCCAAAACTTCTATCAATAACTTGTATTGAACTCTATTTCTCTTTATTCCATGACCTATAAGCTACACACACAGATAGAGCGTACTTGTGCAGATTACAAGCTCATTGATCATAGTAAGTAATATAATGAAAATAATGTATAAGTGAGACTTGTGGCATGGTTTTTAGAATTAGGGTTAAATCAAAATCCAAATTTTAAACTGGCATTATAGTTTGTCCGCTTGTTATTGGGTTTATTATCAAAATATCTTTTGAAATTCAGCTAGTCTCAAACCCAATTTCCAAAAAGAAGAACAAACAATCTGTGTGGTTATAGGTTATGCTTTTTTAAAATTGATTCTCAATTCAGGATTGATTGATTCCAGATAAATTATGATATATTTGATTTTGTGTTGGAAAATAATTTAGATTTGATTATGGGTCTAGAATTAATTTGAGTTAAAATAATTTAGAATAACTTTTATATTAGATAAAAATTTTTATACTATATTTTACTACTAACTTGCTTTATTAAAATTACATCATCTCAAAGGAAAAATAGTATGGGGTGCAAATGAAAGATAACTTCTATGATTTTTTATGTGACCGAGAGATCTTTAATATATTTAAAAGATAATAAACAATTCAATTTTCAAGGATTACTCATAACCCTAATGTCTATGTGATTATCTTTGCTAAGTTGAACTCCTTAAAATGGTTTCAAACATCAAAATTAACAATAAATTTTATGCAAAATAGATAATAAATTCTTATGTTTGTGTTGAGGATACACAATTTTTATTTTTAACACAAGTCCGAAGTAGTGTTTTGTGTAACTTCTTATGAATCTTCTTGTAACTTATAAAAAAACATCATCTAAAGATAAGTTTTAATCATAATTAATTTTGTAATTTTTTTTATAAATAAAAAATATTATTAAAAACAAGGGAGAACATAAGAGATGCTATGGAAGATGCGAAGTACACAATGTTTGCAAAGTATAAAATAAATCAAAAGAAACTTGAACATTTAACCTACACAACAAAAGCCATCCATTTTTTTATATACAGAAGGATGAATTTATTACCCACTCCACAAAAGTATAATTAGTTAATCTGGTAACCTTACTCCATTTTCAAGAATTAAGTTACACTGTCAGCATTAAAATAGACACTGAGCAAGTAAAAGACTGAGGCATTATTTGTTAGCAAAGGATCCTTATTTTATATTAAACTTCTATACCTTGATTAAAATCTAGCAGCACATGCTTGGTCTGAACAATTCTTAAAGAGAGTTCCCCACTCCCACATGTTTTCCTGCTCAAAATCAATCAATCCAAAAAGTGCAGCCTCAAATTATAGTAAATGGAATAATATCTTGTTTCTGATATAGCTTTGGTTGCATGTGGATCTAAACCCCTAATGATAGGGAAATATGTTTGGAGGTAGCTTAAGGCTAATGCAACTGTAGCTCCTGGACTATTTGTAGGTTAAGAATTATTTAGAAGATATAATTGCACAAATATGCTTCAGGAATATACAAAGAAGTTCACGCACATACATTTCCGGGGAGTTCATTGTCTCATTCCTAATTTCAATTTCCCATACAAGACCATGCGCATCTACCTAAATCCTAATATTAATTAGTGTGTCTAGGTAAATTTTGTAGTGAAATGCAAAATATTTTCTGTGATCGATTAATTGCTTGCAAGAGTCGGACAATTTCAAAGAAATATATGTTTAAACCACCAAATTAACCTAGTTTATAATTAATGGTATCCAATCAAGTCTTTTTATTTAGCAAAAAGATAAAAACTATGCTTTTTTAGCAGATAAAACTGAGGTCTCGCAAAAATTTCTTAGTTTAGTTCTCTTGAATGAGTTATGATATTTACAGGTACCTCCTAATTATCGCTTGTGACTACAAAGTGTTCTATATGTGTTTAATAAAAAATTTGTTTTTTTAAAAAAAAAAAACTAAGAAAAATATGTGTCCACAAAGACACAACTTTTGTTAGATTAAGCTTTTGTGACTTTATATATATATATATATATATATATATATATATATATATTAATTAATGAAGTTTTAAAATATTTAACTTTATACTAAGTATTTTTTTTTTGTTTTATCATAGATATCTACGCATGTACATTTAGGATATGAATTCGAAATTTTTAGTTAAGGTAGATTGTTGATCCATGTGTTTGAGGTATTATAATAAGTAAAAAATAAATATAAAAATTTTACATTATTTTTCATATTAATTTTTTCATGAGTATACACATTTTTTTTATGAAACGAGGGATTGAGAGAGTACACACATTCTCTTACTACTAAAGAGTAAAATATTTGAGAATTTGATATTTAGAATCAAATGGAATTTTTTTTAATGTAAAAGAAGTTTTAAATAACTAATTTGAGGAAAAAAAGTAATTAAAATTTGAGGAGGAAAAATAAATTTTAATCAAAGAAAAAAATAGAAAAATTTTTTTTTTTAAACTACAAGCAAATGAAATTTAAAAAATAAATCACAAAAAATTAAAATAATTAATAATCTAAACATTAAAAAATGTGTTAATTAACCACAAATTCACATGTCATCATCTATAAAAAAAATCACGTATCATGACGAAGAAGAAAAATTTATCACAAGAAATTATTTTATTTTAAAAACTGAATTTTATTTTATTAATAATAGTAATAACATACTCTAAAAAACAAATAATTGAAACATTTTATGTATGTTTATCTTATATTTCAACTGGTTCATCCGAGTGGATTTTTTTAAATATAATTATCTAAATGAGTTTATTTCAAAAAAATTTATCAAAGTCTGTTTCTATTTTGACATATCAAACTGTAGTTTTAGTGTTAAGGTGACACAACAATCAGAAGAGTTACAATACCACTTGCGGTTTGACCAATGCAGGGATAAATTAATCTTTAAAAGTATTCAATTAATTCATATATTTGTTTTTAGAAATAAATCAAATATAATTTTTATCTGTTAAAGATTAATGTCATGCATTTTAACTTTTTTAGTCATATATAAATATGATGTTTTACTGAAAAATTGCAGGGTTTAAGATCACGAAAGATTAATTCCTTCCCTCAGCTTACAAGCATTTAAACATTGAGTTACATATATATTATTTGAACTTATCTTGAGGCATATTATTATGAAGCGTTGTATACAACATAAAATGAATAAAAGAGGTTCCTTCAAAAAGGATATTGTATTGTTAATAAAAGAACATTAATGATTAAATGATTTTCAATAATAATAGCTATATTTTTAAATATATCTAATTACAATATTAAAATCTTATTAATACAAGTTAGATGCAACGACTATAAATAATTTTTTATGCTTTACAAAACTTTATTTTTTTAATAATATTATGAAGTATTTTATCTATATTATTAATAAAGAGAATACCCTTTTTATGTCGACTTTTTTAAATACTTATTTTACCTTTACACTTATTTTAAAATTAAAAAATAAATTATTTTGTCATAAGAAAGACTCAAACCCACAACTTTACACTTCCAAAACATAAACTTTATCACTAAACAAACTTTACAACTTTAAATAAAAAATTACTTTAAAATATTGATATCCAACATACATAATTGTCTAACTATATCTATAATTTATAATGTATGATATTATATTATGTATCTATACTATTAATTTATGCTATTAATAAAGGAAATACCTCATTTTGACATCCATTTTTAAAAATATTTATTCTACCCTTACACGTATTTTAAAATTAAAAAATAAATTAGTCATAAGAGGGAATCAAACCCACAACCTCTCACTTTACAAACATAAATTTTACCACTATACAAACCTTATAGCTTTAGTAAAAAATTACTTAAAATATTGATATCTAACATACATAATTGTCCAACTATATCTATAATTCATAATATATGATATTATCTATACTATTAATAAAGGAAAATTAAAAAATAAATTACTTTGTCACAAGAGGGACTCAAACCCACAACTTTTCATTCCTCCAATGTAAACTTTACAACTAGAGAAACCTTATAACTTTAGTAAAAAAATACTTTAAAATATTGATATTCAACCTACATAATTGTTTAACTATATTTATAATATATGATATTTTATATATTATATAATGAGAATATGACCTTTTGGTATCTACATTTTATAACTATTTTACCTTCTAAACATTTTAAGACTGTTTTCACTTTCGCAAATATAATTTTTCCCTATTAATATATGCATATTTTCACAATTTCTATGCTATAACAAATCAATCTTCCTTAAAAATGATTAATATATGTATACATATCATGATAAATATTCTTAATAAACATGCAAATACAATATTTTGAGTTCTATTCAAACTCTCTCCTTTTTTCATTTTTTAATATTCATTGCATATTTGACATATTCATTGATGATCTGACATATTTTTATCATGTTATCATAAAAAAATATAAAATTAACAAAATATATTCCAAAACATGTCACATAATAATTTATAAAAAATATTAAATTAAAACCTTAAAATTATTATAATATATTAAAATAAAAATGTAAATCATAGACATGGACAATGCCTATCTTTTCACTAGTACAACATAAAATAAATAAAGATGTAAGAAAATTCGACAGAAAATAAATTCAATTGTTTTTTATTCTCTTCTTTATGAGTATAGATCAAGTTTGTCACGAAATATAAATTATCTCTAATGTTTGATTATAATTATGGACATAGATTAAAAAATTTGTTTTTCAACAATACATCTTAAGACCTTTAATTTTTTCTTTTTTTTTCCCTCTAACGGTTGTGTTGAGAACATAAATAAATAAATAAATAAAAAAATAAATAAAAAAATAAATAAATAAATAAATAAATAAATAGATAGATAGAGTGGATCCCTCCTTTGATAAAATGTATTGCTTTTAATATTATTGATTTTTAATGTAATAATAAGATTAAATATTTATTTTTTAAAATTTATTCAAAATAAAATTTAGTTACGTGTATATTTCACATAAAAATCTCGTTCTTTCTCAGAGGATGGAAACTAAATACCTTAATATTGTAAAAATATATTCTTGCTGTAAAATTTTATTGAAGTTTATACCTCTAACACACTTCTTTTAAATACACTTTATTATTATTATTAAAATTTATTAAAATCTACTTTTTTTTTTACAATGATAAACTCATAAAAGTATTAAATATGTAAATGGTTACTTAGAGATTTACCATTATAATAAATACTCCTACTCGGAGTATATGGATATTGATAACTTTTTAAATAATAACCCTTCCTCGTACTAGTTAACGTAGTTGTATATGATTTGAATTCGAAACTATTAATTAAATTGCAGCAATGTCTTAATTAGTAATAAATCATCACCTATTCACACTTTAGTAATAACAAATCTAATTTATGTTGCATAGTAAATTAAAACAGTTCATATGAAAAATCATCACGTTATAATTATCTCAAGGTTTGAGAATACTACAAGTTATAAGGGCCAATGACCAATAATACCTAACACCAACTTGTTATTGAGTTAATTTTTCCTAGAACATTTTTAAATATTGTGGGATTTGTGTTTTATAAAATGTGAAGTTTTATTGAAATAAAAAATTTAAAAAAAAATAAAGTTAAATGAAAAAACTTGATGTTGTGTTAGAGATGCTCTTGTTACTCTTGGATTGAAAATAGACACTCCTTATTTTCCCCAGCTATCAATATTGTGTTAAAGTATGATTTTTGGTGTTGCGTGGTTCAATTGTCGGAAGGCCATGAAAAAAAATAGTGTTGAAGTACAAAATTTCAAGCTTGACTAGTGTTATATTGCATTCAAAGAGGTAAAGTAGTGGCAATGATTGTGACCACCTTCCAAATTTAGGGTTGAGTACCGAATTATATCAGGAAAAGAAAAGGAAAGCGTACAAAAGGGGAACAAAACCCCATCTCCTCAAGGAAAAGAAAGCCTAGGGCAGTCATCATCTTTTTGTCTTTTGCTAAGATGCTTAATAAAAGGCAGAGATACTCCCGTGCTAAAATCAAATTTCAAATATGTTTTTCTAAGATATAATGTCTATTTGTAAATTAGAATACATAAATAATAATAATTATAAAAAAATTACTAAAGAATTTTTTTTGTCAATAAAAAAATTAAATTTACTTTTATCCAATATTATTGTTGTTATTTTTTATTTATTTAAAATTAAAAATGCACCATTTAACACATTATTTTAATTAATTGAAATTTATTGAAAAATACAAATTTACATGTATTCTATATTTCTCTCTTTTAATTTATAACTTTTAATAAATTTCAACTAATAAAAATTGTGTGTGTTAAGAAAAGTGTCTTCCTAACAAGAACTCATCTATCTAGTTAAAATATAAGTCCTGTAATGAATGTTGTGTCATTGATTTATAAGGATAAAATTATTAGGAGTTATATATGTGAGTGTAATTAAAATTAATTTATAGGTGATTGCAATTTTGCATACCACTGAAATGAGAGTCTTTAAAGGTGATATCAATTTCAAAGTAGAAAAATAAATTACAATATTATTCTATAAAATGTCATTAAATTATATATAATTTTATTTATTTTTATTTTTTTACACTAATATTTCAATATTAAAAACAATACACCAATATCTTCTTTTTATTAAAAATGTTACATAAACCTAATTCTCAAAGCCTATACTAACACACATTCTAATTTTGTTAGAACAATGATGTTCATTAAATAAAGAATAATTACAAATTTGTACGGGTAATACAATACAGAGTGTACTGTGTTAATAATCTTTTTCATTGACGGAAGTCTATTCCCACCCTTGAGATAAATTAAAAAATTTATATTTTCTTCGATCCATTTGCTTGGATATGCTTGGCTTTTGATTCTGATCATACGGGTTTAGCTCAACTTAGGCAACAACTTGAACATGTCAGGTGACCACAATCCTAATGGAATCAACCCTTTATTCTGTTTTACAGTGGAGTTATAATTGAGAGAGTGCATAGAAGGACACAACAGGGTAAAAATCATGGCATAAATGTTTATCTGAATCGTTCTCCATCAGTGCCGACGTATTTTATAATTTTTTTTTCTTGTTCGGTGGAGGTTTTTCCAAAAAACAAAATAGAAAATATATGATTTAGGCTAAGCAATAAGCATACATAAATTGTAACAATCTGATTGTACAAGTACATTTTTTTATTTATTGATAAGCCAAAAGTTATACTAATAGAGAATAGAAAGTTGTGAAGTTACATATCATCAAACAAAATGCTTACACCTGCTCAATATAAAAAAGAAAGATTTATCATTTATTATAAGAATGTGCTGTTAATTTTAACGGTCACACTATTTTCAAGAGTTGAGTTAGTTTGTTGAAAAATATTACTATTAGTACATACCTTGAGTGTGTATATAAACACACATCATCAACCAGTTTATCTAGTGTGATATCATCTCTACCGGGACAATGCCGAATAGATCCTATTCTCTTCTTTTGCTTCTTCTACTTAGCTTTACTTCCCTTGTCTTGAAATGCCAATCAATCTCACCAGATGACCTAAAAGTAAATACTAAATAGCATCAATGATGAAACGGACTTCCTAACAAAATGTGCATTTTTCTTGTTTCTGATAATTATGTTCTGAATGCAGATATACATAGTCTACACTGGCGATAGCATGACAGATGAAGCTTCTTCATTGTCCCTTTATAAAAGCATGCTACAAGAAGTTGCTGACAGGTTATTATTCCCTAATAATTTTATTCAATTAAGTTATGAAGCAGTTGGCGTGACCGGTCTTACAACAAAAAATGGTCTAAGACAAGGAAAAAAGATTGTAATGTTATGAGTCTCTAAAATTGACGTTGAATGTTTAGTGCATACTGAAATTCAGAAAGAGAATACTTAAATAGAAAAGTATATATGACTTTGCATAATTTTCATGATTTTTGGATTCACAATTTTAGCAGTGCTGCACCTAAGACTGTACTGCACCACTACAAGCGTAGTTTCAGTGGCTTTGCTGTGAAGCTAACAGTTGAAGAAGCTAATAGAATGGCTGGTTTGAAACTATTCTGTGCTCTTGAAAACCTACTTTGCTTGGATTTGTAGATTTATTAAATAAACAAGAAAATTGATATTGCAGGACTTGATGGAGTGGTGTCTGTCTTTCCTAATGGAAAGAAACAACTCTACACAACAAAGTCTTGGGATTTTATTGGCTTTCCAGTGAACGTGGAAAGAAGAACCACTGAAAGTGATATCATTATAGGATTAATTGACACTG
The DNA here is from genome assembly GCA_037954015.1 of Psophocarpus tetragonolobus. Lineage (NCBI taxonomy): Eukaryota > Viridiplantae > Streptophyta > Magnoliopsida > Fabales > Fabaceae > Psophocarpus > Psophocarpus tetragonolobus. The sequence continues at coordinate 38,195,218 of CM075695.1, forward strand.
GAATCTGGCCAGAATCCGAGAGTTTCAATGACAAAGGATTCGGACCACCACCCAGTAAATGGAAGGGCACTTGCCAAACCTCTAATTTCTCTTGCAACAAGTATTATACTTGAGATTCTCTAGCTTCTTAGGAAAGATATGCAAAGAAATACAATACTAACATATGTTGCTTGCGATGTTCTTGCAGTAAAATAATTGGTGCTAAGTATTATAAAGCTGATCATGATGAATTCAGCAGCGAAGATCTAAAATCTCCAAGAGACTCAATTGGACATGGGACTCACACAGCATCAACAGCAGCTGGGAACCCAGTTAGCATGGCTAGTATGTTAGGCCTTGGACAAGGAACAGCTAGAGGTGGTGCCACATCAGCACGAATTGCTGTCTATAAAGCGTGTTGGGATGATGTATGTTATGACGCAGACATTCTTGCTGCATTTGATGATGCAATAGCAGATGGGGTTGACATATTGTCAGTGTCAGTTGCAGGAGGCTATGATGTCAACTATTTTAGCGATGTAATGTCCATTGCATCATTTCATGCCATGAAAAATGGCATATTGACAGTGTTTGCAGCAGGGAACAGCGGTCCAGATGCTGCAACCGTAGATAATTTTTCACCTTGGGCAATTTCAGTGGCTGCTAGTACCTTAGACAGGAAGTTTGTTTCCAAGGTTCAATTAGGAGACAACAGAACTTATAAGGTAATATACCTTCCCTTCCTTTTACTTATTTCATCTAGTTGATGAGTTCAGAATTTAAGGTCACATCATAGCGTCATTTCTTGAATGCAAGCTAAGCTAAGCTAATTGATTCGGTTTATGTAATTGATGATACCAAGTTACCATCCTTTAACTAAAATTTGTGTTTTTATATCAAATTGTAAAATCTGGACTCAATGTCTTTGTTCCATGTTTAGGGAACCTCGATAAATACATTTGACCTTAAGGGAGAATTATATCCTCTAATCTTTGCTGGAGATGCACCAAATACTACAGCAGGCATAGATGGATATACATCCAGGTACCTATCCTTGAAGTCCCTGAACTAAACATGTAAAAAAATTGAAATATGAGTGTTATGATCAAAGACAAAAAAACAATTAAGTACAAATAATCTTCTGTCCTCCAGATTGGCATTATTGGATAAAGGAAACATTCCAAAAATCGATAACTTGTTAATGAAATTATTCTCACATTGCAGTGCTTGCGACGGTCATTCATTGGATCAAAGTTTGGTGAAGGGGAAAATTGTTCTCTGCGAGGGCGGAATGCCCGGGTCAGCCCCCTTGAAAGCCGGTGCTGTTGGTTACCTGTCACAAGGTCAACGAGATAGAGATTCTCCATTCTCTTATGCATTGCCTGGATCTTACCTTCTTCTGAAGGATGGTATCAGTGTATATGACTACGTAAAGTTTACAAGGTATCAACTCTACGTTTTAGATACAAGTTAGTTACACATCAACAAGCATTTAGACCATACTTATCTAAAGTGAATTGCTCGAAACACCATGCAGGACTCCAACTGCAACCATATTTAGAAGCAATGAGTTAAAAGATACTTTGGCCCCCGAGGTAATCGGTTTCTCATCTAGGGGTCCAAATATAGTTACACCTGAAATTCTCAAGGTACATTTTCTTTGAATGAATAATGAAACATATCTCTCTATCAGGTAACAATATTTGTCATGACTTTTTCTGGTGTAATGTTTTAGCCGGATTTGACCGCTCCTGGAGTCAACATTATAGCTAGTTGGTCTCCAATTGCTCCTCCTTCTTTTATGTCTGGTGACAAGAGAAAATTAGAGTTCAATATTATCTCGGGAACATCAATGGCTTGTCCACACGTGGCAGGAGCAGCCGCATATGTCAAATCATTTCATCCAACCTGGTCTCCTGCTGCTATTCGCTCTGCTTTAATGACAACAGGTAAATAGAAATGAGTGTGACACAACTTATTTTATTGATATGTTTATGCATCAAGAAAAAACTAAACTCGGTGAAAATAGTCTCAAATTGTAGTTGTCTTCTGTAAAATAAAGTAAACTGTTGCTTATAACATGTTTTGAATGCAAAATAAGCTAATTCAAACACACTACTACTACTACTTGTTCTGTGCAGCTAAAGTGATGAGTCCTGTGAAAAATCGAGATGCTGAATTCGCATATGGAGCAGGCCAGATTGATCCATCCAAGGCAGTGAAACCTGGTTTGGTGTATGATGCGGATGAAAGTGATTACGTAAGATTTTTATGTGGACAAGGTTATAGTTCAAAGATGTTAAAACTCATCACTGGTGATAACAACAGATGTTCTAAGAGACCATACAAAACAGCAAGGGATCTAAACTACCCTTCCTATGCTCTTAAAGCCACACACGCCATAGCCAATGTAAGTGGCAGTTTCCACAGGACTGTTACAAATGTTGGATTACCGAAGTCCACTTATAAAGCTACCGTGACTGCTCCTGAAGGACTAAAAATCAAAGTGTTCCCGACTGTTTTGTCATTCACTTCTCTTGGCCAAAAGCGAAGGTTTGTGCTTAGTATTGATGGAGCAATAGACGCTGCTATTGTGTCAGGTTCTTTGGTTTGGGATGATGGTGAATTCCAAGTGAGGAGTCCCATTATTGTGTTTGATGTACCAATACCATGATGGGCTTGGTTGATGCATAGAATAAGGAGAAGCATTTGCACGTTTGCCTAATGCATTGGAAAAGGAAGATAAAAAGCCTATGCACTTTCCTATTACACTGTGCAAAATGGGATAGTGCAAAAATTTGCATGACCAGGCTTAGGCCATGAATAGCTCAGAACATCGAAATTAAAGTTTTAGGCTTTTTACTCAACTTTCTCTCTAAAATTGTATGTTTTTTTCTATGCTTCTACACTAACTCCTAATTGTCTAAAATCTAAACCATCACTCTATATCATACATTATCTTTGGTTTAAAGGGATAAATATAAATATTGAGGTGTAAAATGAATTGTTTGTTAGAGATGATTTATAAGGGAAAGATTTAAAATTTGTGTGGGTTCATAAATAACAACTTTAATTCAAAATGAGATCAAATATAGGAAATTGCAAGATGAAGTAATAATTTTATTTTGTTATTTATCTACTATTTTATTCAAAATTTTCATCTCACTTACGCTCTTTTTAATCTTAAACAAACAACTTAACTTTATATTTTTTCCATTGTCTTTCATATCTTTTTATTTCATTTCACCCCTAACACTTTCATCCATTTTTATGTATTTTCGTAGCTCTCAACCAAATACAACCTAAGCATAATTAAGACAAAAACCAAGCGTTGAATAGTCAAATTAAATCACAATGAATAATCCACCAAAAAGATCAAAGAATACAGGCAAAATAGTGGTTTGAATACTTTTTATTGATGTCTTTGTTTACGAAAAAGGACTTATTCTATTTTAAATTCTAATTAATATTTGGGTTTTAATTGAAAGAAAAAACAAATGGTTACTTTCTCCCTTTGTAAATTTTTATTGATAGGCATGGGTAAGAATCTTAACAAAAAAAGTTGGGAGTTAAAAAAATAAAATAGTTTTATTTTAAAAAAAATTGTATTTATTAAAAGGAAAGAACAAGTTTGGGAAAGTAAAAAATAATAAAATAGATATACCGTAAAAATAATTATAATTTCATTTACAAAATATATATGTAGTAAAAGAGAAAAAAAAGTTTGGGAGAATCATAACTTCTTAACCCCTAAAAAATCCTCCATTATTAGGCAATGAGGATCCCTTCTTTTAGAGTAACTTAATTTATTTATTTTTAGATTAATTGAATCCTCTTTTATGTATATATAAAAGGAAGAGGGAATAAATTACACTGTTGTAACTTACATCACGTTTTACACAATTTAATAACTTACAATTGAACAATTTTTTCTGAAAATCAACTATAGGATTGAAAATTCATTTCACACAAATCATAACTACCAAATTTGATAAAAATTAAGTATCAACAAGAAAGTGAAAGTAATCAAATGATTGATATTTTAATGTATTTCAAGAAATATATAATACGTCCATTTTGTCCACATGAATGAGGTAAAAACAAACAAATTTGGATTAATATAACATTTGGTGCATATAGTCTATGTGATATGAACTTTCAATCTAATGGTAATTTTAAAATAAAAGTATTTTATTAAAACACACACAACTTATATCTTCAATAACTTTATAAAATGCAAAATTTACCAATAAAACTGTTAAATTCTATATTATTAATGAGATAAAACATACTTTAAATTTATTATTTGATTTTAACTTTTTATGTATTCTTATTGGAAGACACTTCTTGTGCTCTACAATTTATTATTATCGTTAATAAAACTTTTTGGCTTACCAAAAATATATTTAGATCAAATATATAAAATTTTACACATTTATAATTATTTAATAATTCATCATATCACTTATTGATATTTAAAATAATATAAATTTTTATAATATCATAATTTTCAATGATTGGATTGGTAAAATTCACATTCAATAGAAATTTATTAGGTAGTATAACACTTGATTATACCGAAGTCATTTGATCATTCTACATATATTACATTCAATATATTAATAGTGTAATACTTTTTGTAAATTTGCATTCAATATATACTAATAATTGTTTTATATACATGTTATTATGTGTGTATATGAAAACCATTATTCTAATTCTTCTTTATTAAAGATTTTGATTTCCTTCTTTTCCGTAGAAAAGTATATATATATTTTAAGATTTTAGATCATAATATTAATAGTTTTAGTTTAATAGTTAGTATATTTTAGTACCACACATCTACCTAGTAGATAAAATACAAAAGGCCATCAAATAAATGAAGGACTACACCTTGACAAATAGAAAGTATCTAGATAGGTGATTTGATACTGCCTAGCGCTTATAATATGAATTAAGTCGAAGAATTAGTTTTTTTAAGAAATTTTTATTAAAGTTAATATATATGACAGAAAAGTTTCTTATTTTTATTTTAAAGTTTTTTAAGGTAGGGAATAATTTTTTATAATAAAAAATAATTTTTTATCATTACCTATTGTACAAAAATCAATGATTAATAATTTTATTCAACCATGTTTTTATCTAGAAAAAAAATATTTCTTACAATTTGAGCAAAATTATATGAGTTTGTGAATGATGTACAATGTGAGAAACAATTATTTCTTCAAATTATGTAAAAGTAACTTTTTGTTAAACTATAAAATCTATTTAAAAAATTATTATTGGAGATGCATTTAGCTGACTATATGAAGCTTGTAGCCTAGAAACAAGGATTGTTTATAAAATTACATGCTACCGGTTACAATAATTAGATTTAAAAAATATACCGTGAAAAAGAATAATAAATGAAAATGTATGACGTATTCTTGGTGATAAAGGATTGTTTCCGACACGCTGCAAGTAGTCAAGTCGTTAACTAATTGAGTACCTTTGTGGTTTGATTATCCAACTTTTACTAAGTGATGGGACTAACGGTAGCAGTTGAAGGCCGTAACAGAAATTACGATCAAGCAGTACCCCTTCTGTTACGCAAATAATTAATCAGACTCTAAGAGAGACGTGTCTCTTCAAATAAATTGAAGTGTCATCAGATTTTACTGGAATTATTATTATTACTAAAAATGTTTCCAACAATTAACATATTCCACCTTTCTAAGATAATACGAGTAGTTTTTAAAATTCTCATGGATCAAACACTCATGTATACAATGATAGTTACTTTTTTATAAGGAACAACAATCATTTATTAAATTAATAACTTTTGAATCTTAATTTAATATATTATCAAAATCTTGAATTGGTACCAATAAATTCTTTTCTTATAGGTGATACTAAATAAAAGATTTTTTTCACAAGTTTATCTCACCTAGTAGTGGTCGCTAATTAAGTCATTTATGTTTAAAACTTAGTGACTCCTCAATAAATATTCAAATTTTATAAAATGTTATCGAATATATTTTTATGCTAGGTTCCTAATAAAAATTTGTCTTGAGTATCTGTTGTTAGCACGGCAAGATTAAAGTGTTGATGCGAAATTTTATCAAACAAATAGTGAAAATTTTAGAACTGATCAACAATAATTATCTTTAAAATAATTTATGATTTCTAACCATTAACAAATGATTTTTTTTTCATGATTTTTTTTAATTACATATATAATTTTAAATAATTTCGTTTACATAATTACATGTATGTTAGTATGAGATATTACATCAAGCATATACAACATTTTCTATTCGGTATTTTTGTATGAGTTTAATTTTTATAAAATGATAGTATAAAAAAGTTTTATATTGATGTTAATTTATAATTTTTTTTATTTATATAATTTTTAAAATATTAATTAATAACGTCTACAACTTTACCTACAAAAAGTTGTAATAATATTAATGTAAAAATTTTGTAAGTAAAATCAAAATATAAGACTTTTACATAAGTCTTCTTCTTTTTTTTTTATAACTAAAAAAAAGTTATTAATAATTAGACAAAAATATGTAAAAGGCAACAAAAAGCATAAACCCATAAAGTCCATTTGATAGTATAACATTTTCTATTTGATATTATTATCCCTATAACTTTTGTAGAGTTTACTTTTTCTTTTGTTTTTTTTTTGTTTATATGATTAAATAAGTTTTTGGTACCTAAAAAATATACTCATTTTGATTTTAGTATATGTATTAAAATATTTTTATTAATTTTGATCTAAAAACTTAAAAGCAAGTGAAATTGTTCCTTAAAAATTTAAAAATATGCGAAATTGGTCTTTCATTTTAATTACATTAACATTTTTGCAGTATAATGACTTGAGAGCTATTTTCAAAATTTTGAAAATCAAAATCAACGCATTCAAAAACATTTAATCCTTTTATTTCTACCTAGGTGGTATATAACATTTGTTCAAGGCACAAAATTAAACACTAAATATAAGTGCATCTCCCAAGAAATTCGAATTATAGTTCAAAATTTTTCATTTTGGTTTTATTATTTTGTCTTACTCTTTATTTAAATTTTTTCACCTTTTATCTTCATTCTTTTACCCTTTCCCTCTTTTGTAATAATTTCCCTTTTGTTTCTTTTCCCCGTTTTCTTTTTTTTTTCCCATTCTCTCTTTGTCTATACTTGTTGTCTCTTTCTTTTATTTTTATTTTGTCTTCTTTAGACAGTTATGTATGCACTTTCTTTCGAAGCTTCTTTTGAATGTTCTCAAAATTTTGTTCTTTATCTTCTGCGTGTGCATTCATCTATCTCAATTTTCTAAAATTTTGTCTGTGTATAGATATGACCATGTAGTTGTGCACAAATTCTTAATGAGCACTCTAGAAGAAAATTTTGGTACGCACATGACACATCTGAACATTGACGTAATGACGTTACAAATCATAATACAGTGACATATAGCTCGGTTTGAGCCGGAAGATATGGTGTTAATTAACGACTATTAGTTTTAGTTAGGTTATAATAATTCTTTGAATATTTTTTACACTTATTTAATTAAAATAATTGTTTTAGTAGACATAAGTTTATTTTACTGAATGATATTATATTTTTCATACATTATTTATAAAATATAACCTGAACTTATATATAACTTATAATTTATTTATTTTTTGGCTTTTGATAGAAAGCTTTGAGAAAAAAGTATCATTTACTGTACTTTTTATTAATATATTATTTATTTTAATAAAATATTTCCTTTAATATTGCACTATTTTTATTTTTAAATTTTTTTACAAAGATAAAAAAGTTTAAAATTAACTAAAAGATCCTATATATAGATATATTATCTAAAATTATTTTTCTTAAAAATAAAATATTATGGATGTTTGAAGTTCGTTAAAAATGTATAATTAAAATTAAGGCACCTATATGGCTGTATTCTAGATAAGAGTCTGGCGGCAGAAATAGAAAAGTACAATTCAACATTTTGGAAAAAAAATATGGAATAATGTAATGTGAATATCTGATAGAGTAACTTATCTTTTTTTAAGAGGTGTTTATATTATTTTTATATTTTAAAACGTCAAACTTGTAAAAAGTTAATATGTATAATTATTTTTTTTCTATTTTTATGTAATACATTTTTCAGAGACACTTTTTTCTACACTTTTCAGCATCAATAATGTTTTTTGAATTTCCTCTTATTGGTTTTAAAATTTTAAAAGGTGAAACTACTAGATACGGAAGATTGACAGAAAGTATGTTCCTTCAGTAGATCTGCATTGAGGAATTGATCAAACTTTAGGTTGGAAGATTAATTTCATTTCATTTTCTAACATTTTAAAATTAATATTACTATAATTACGTGTTGTAATTGAAATCGGTTGCTACTATAGCAGTTGAAAATTGTAGAGTAAAAAAAAAAAAGTCACTAAAAAACTACTTTATTATTTTTAAAAAAAAATTTATTAAAATAAATCAAAGTTAATACGAGACATTTCTTCTCTTAAAAAATATAATTTTAAAATTATAAGATAAGATCACAATGTAATAGCCGCTTCCTAAAGAAATAGGCTCTCTATATAAAAGGGTGAAAGCATTGAATTTGATGCAGAAGGCATTCTCAAACTACTTGGGAAAGACATAAGTACACCATACTAAATAAATCAAATTGCAGCTTCTGAAATATGGCTAACAAAATTAATGCTTTGTTTGTCATGGGTTTTGTCATCATAAGCCTTATGTCGGTTACATCTGCGATTTCTGGAACTGCCACTTATTATACTGTTTACACACGTACGTGAGTATAGCAAATATATTGGTTACTCTACATAAGTAGCTATTAATTAACTGCTATAGATTACTTTCTGTTTGAGAAGTTATACAATATTGTATTGTTATATAAAATGCATCGATCTAGGTTAACTATGAGCATATGACAGTTTAGGAACGAATCAATGGTACATATAATTAATTTACAGAAAGGCTATAAATGTATGAAATAAATTTGTGCATAAAAAAAGATGGTAATCGGGAAATGATGAATTACTTGGCAGCATCTGCATGCTACGGGTTCCAAGATCAGGGAACAATGATAGCAGCTGCAAGCGATGCAATATATGCGAATGGAGCAGCATGTGGTCAAATGTATAGGATCACATGCACGGGTCGGACCAACGAGGGTGTGCTTCAGCCATGCAAGGGTGGGAGTGTTACGGTGAAGATTGTGGATCGTTGCCCTTCCCCCGGTTGCCAATCCACCATTGATCTCTCCCAAGAAGCTTTCTCCGCAATCGCTGACCTCAACGCTGGAAAAATTCAAATTGACTACACCAGGTAATTTAATTTACCACATTCATTCATTCATTTGTATCTCCTCTTCATGTCAGTGCAATCAACTCACTTTGTTTCTTTACCATGTTCAGGGTGTGATGCAGATCAATAACCTTATGCCCATCCCACTAATTAAATAATATTTTGAATGTACGCATATAGGTACAAGAATAATTGTATGAGATGGAAAATAAAACGTCTTCCATTGCAACTGTTATATGAATAAAACATTTGATCCCATGGAGTCTTTTTAATTAACTTAATGCTACCCATGCATTTTTTAAAGTAAGTTAATAAATGATCAGTATTTGTATTTGTAGTTTAAAAAATAGTTTTTTTCTTTTTTTTATTAATTTACAATAAAACAACTCCGACACTCTTGTAACGTTGAAAGGTACCAGAACATTATTCGCCAAATTTTGCAAGAACGTGATTTTCGGAAGCCTAACCTGTTGATGGCAGCAAAGAAGGTATTGTCAAGAAAGACCATGCTGGACCAGGGAGTGGTGCGAAGGCGGAGGGCATAGGATATCATTTGATGATCTTTTAATTTTCTACTTTGTTTATTTACTATTGTATATTTTTTACTTTATTGTTTCGATAAAAAAATTTCCTACCGCAAGTAAAAAAATTTAAATCCATTGTAATTTTTGTTTATCATACTTTATTCATTAATATTTTAAAAATATAAAAAATTATAATTAAACATTAATACGTACTAATTAACTCTATTATTTTTTATTTATTTTAATTGAAATTTGTTTTTTAAACGGGTTCAATTATAATGATGGAAACACAATTGTTTTATTTGCTTATATAAAATTTAGTGTCGAGACAGTCTCCAAACCCAATTTGTACATCTCTTGTGATATCTAGATCCATAAAGAATTCCTCTTGTATTTTTTTTTTTTGTGTAATTTGACCTTTATTTTGTATGTTATTATATTAAAACAAAATTCTAATTTTAATAGGGAAGTAATTTTAAAAGCAATTAAAATATTATATTTAAGCTTTGTCGGGTGAAAAGCTGTCTTTGGAAATTTTGAATTTTGAAAGAATGTTAAATTAATTAAGGATAAAAGAAGAAAGAATAGCATCTAAGTATCTCTCAAAGCATGTTTGTAGTATGTTATATTTCAAAAGTTATAGATTCTAAAAAATATTATAATTAACTACAAATTTAATTTAGTTTTCGAGATATTTTATATCATACGAATATTATGGATAAAAGAATGTTTGAGCAAAAATTAAAACTTTGATCCAAATCCAATCAAGTATAAAAATATTATGGATATAAGGAATTATTAAAATGCTCATGGTAGTGAGCTTATTGGCATTAATTTCATCACGGATTTACAAACATCACTCAACTTTCATTTTGATTTATTTTATTTTATTTCACACACTTTGGATCACTCAAGTATTTGGTGCCTCTTTGTAGACTACAATTGGGCTTCTAACTTTATGATGGCCATCATCCCAAATCAAAGCAGCAGAGGCTATTTGGACGTTAATTGTTCCTTCAATTATGACATAAAATGACTTTTTCTGGCCTATATATGTGAAGGAAAGAGTGCTAGGTTTGACTTGAATATTTAACAAAGATGGAGCAATTACTCTGGCTTTGTAAGTAGATGTTGCCGATCCCACATTTGTAACCGTTCTTAAATAAGCATGACTAAAATATTCTGATGTTGGATTAAGAGCAAATGATGGGAGGTTTAATTCGTATACAGCATTCTCGTTATCTTGTCCTTTACAACTGCTATGATCTTGAGTGAGGATGTGAAGTTGTTTATCAGTGTACCCCTCACCACACAAGAACTTGATATAATCTGCTTCGCTAATATCATATACTAAACCGGGATTTGTAGCCTTAGCAGGATTAATTAGTCCTGCTCCATACGCAAACTCAGCTTCAGGATTCAGAGTACGACTCATTGGAGTAGCTGTCATTAGAATGCAATAGAGATTATCATCTATATATAATCAACGTGTCAAACCTATAAACTCGGATCCTTGTGATATTGAATTATTGAATACTAATTTAGCAAAGTGATTAATTACCAGTGGTGATCAATGCAGACTTGATCATAGCAGGAGACCAATTAGGGTGAAATGATTTGATATATGCAGCAGCTGCAGAAGCATGAGGGCAGGCCATTGAAGTGCCAGAGATTACATTATATTTTTCTGTTCTTTTGTCACCTTTTACATTTGAAATTGGATTGACTGGAGACCATGCAGCTATAACTTCAACTCCCGGGGCAGCAATGTCAGGCTACAACATTAATTAATTAATACTAATGATAATTTCATACATTAAACATTATAAATTGAACTCGATCAGTGGATTTTATTTGTATAAAATAATATATTTAAGGCTACCTTTAGGGTATTTGGTGTGATTGGATTTGGACCTCTTGATGAGAACGAAGCTACGAAAGGGATGAGCCCGTCATTTATTTCTTCACTCTTAAATATTGTGGCTGTTGCATTTCTAGTAATTGGTAGATCAATAAATGAGAAAAGATTGAATTCAATAGGTTTAAAATTTAGTTAATTAAAAGTTTAAACTTTGAATGCTATCATTTAATCGTGACATTCCTACGGCTATTATAACGTTTTTAGTAGGACACACTACCAAGAGGAAAGGAAAAGAAAGAAGGAAAAGCTGAATTTGAATATAACGTCTCGTTTCGAACCAACATAATAATATAGAAAAAAAAATAAAATTATTGCTCAAGTTACAGGCAGGTATTTTCCGTAAACTAGGCCAAAAAGCCTAAATGAAAGTATACTTTTTATTGTATCGACTAAAAGGTTCTTTGATAAAGCAAGGCACTTTAATTGTTTATAAGTTTGTTTAACTAAAATATTTCTTTGGTTAGGAGTTATGAATCTGGTTTAATGAGAAAAGTGTCACAAGAAAAAAAAAAGAGAGAAGTTTCATATAATTTACTAATAAAAATTAACATATTTTTTATTAAATAATTAATCCTACTCTTTTCTATCCTTTTATATATATATATATAAAAGAATTTAATTGGTATATACGGTTAGTGTAAAAGATGTGTAAAAAATTTTTACACGGATATTTATTCATTTATGTGACCTTTAAAATAATAATGAGTAAAATCAATAAATCTACCATAAATGAAGAATTGTGATTAAATATCAGTGTATTAGTTAATTTTAACTAAGTTTATCAACCACAACTAACTTATAAGTTAATTTTACAAACATGGCTTTTAAAGTTTTTTTATTATAAGGTTAAATTACAATTTGTGTGTGAAAGATAGTTTTGTTTTCTTTTAAATATTTTTTATTTTGATTATTTAAAAAATATTTTTTAATTTTTATTTTTACATCAATGAAGATAATAACACTGTGACTTGTCATGTTATAATGGAGTCAATTAATTATGTGTAATTTTATAATAAAGCATTTTTAATCACTAATGTATTTATATGGTTTATTAATTATTTTTAATATACAAGAGATTAAAAATATTTTTTTTTTAAAAATTACATAAGACTTTTTTTATCATATTCTTTAATCACATGATAAGTTATTAAACTTGTTAAACAGCAAAGCTTAAAACTAAAATGATTGTTTTACGATAAAAATGAAAACAGCAAAAAAAAAAAAAAACATGAAAATTAAAAAAAATATATTTAAATAACTAAAATAAAGACTCTTTATTTTTCAGATACCAAATTCTTATTTGAGCTTTAATGTATTATAAAACTTATATGTTATGTATATAATTATATTTTTTATCTAAGCAAATAAGAAAAAAAATTCTATTTATATTTTGTTATCTTCGAATCCTAGCAACATAATTAAAATGATATTTCTTTTTCTTTTTTCTTTTTCTTTTCACATCTAAACACAGCTTTCAAGGATTGGAAAATGTCAAGGAAGGCTCCACCAAAAGAGAAACGGATGATGTATTAGAGATTTCAATCTGCATACTTTTCTTTTTCACACATGCATTTCACTTTACTACTCTAACAACTAAAATATCTTATCTCGATTAAAAGAACTTTTTCCTTTTCTAAAGATCTAAATAGTTAAATGTAGTGACATTTAGAACCCAATTAAAAATTAAAAGATATATATTAATCGGAAAGGGAAGAATAAACAAAGTTATCCCTACTAAGATTATTATACTATATTATTATTATTTTTTAAAAATATTACACCAACTATTGTTAAATTTTTATAAAATTACACGAGCACTTATTGATTTTTTTTCTTTACATCTACACTAACTTTTTTTTTCCAATCGATTATAACAACATTACGTCAACATATCTTCATAGATTACATTAACACCTCTCTTATATTTTAAAACATTATTATATATGTATTCTCTTATAAGAAAGATCGGTGTAAATGTAAAAAAAAAGTTATATAATTTTTAATATTAAATAATAGAAATAATAGAAAATCACCTTTATAAAGATATCTAATATAAATAATAAAAACACTATTAGAGCTTATTTGGTGACTAAGATATATAATAGGATATAATAATTTATTATTAATTCTAGTATTTTTAATTTTCATTTTCATATAAAACAAAAAATAACAGTAAAAATACGCTTAGTTATAATTTTAGAAAATATTTCTTTAAAAATATTTTTGAAAATCAACTAAAAATAAAAAAAAAGAGATTATTTTCAGTATTTTTCAAAATTAATACTATGTAAAAACTTAATAATAATATTGTAATTGTAACAAAAATTATATATAAATATATTTTAAAAATATATAATAATATTTTTACTAAAATGATTAGATTTAATTTTTTTAAAAATTAAAAATGTCTAATAAAAATAAACATATTTTTTGAATATTTTTTTATAAGCAAATCATAATTATTATAGTCTTTTTTTAAAAAGGTAAATTTTATGTAATAAAATTAAAATACTACCATGTCACAAGAAATGACATGAAAATATTTGCACAATATTTTTATATCTATGTTATCTAACAAATAAATAATTATAGGATTAATTATTCATAAATAAATTTTATATTACTTCAATGATAATAAAAGATAATAAAAGATAATATTGTTAACAAAATTTTTTTAATGATTATTATAAAACTAATATCTACTAATAAATTTATACTATAAAATATATTTTTTTTATTTGTGATGGAATAATAATGTTTAACAAGATACATAATTTTTTTTATATGTTTTTATCTACAGTAAGAATAAATAAATGAATTTAATTGATATACATAATCAATCTAAAGATTTTTTTACACTAACAATAAATTACAACTCTTCATTATAATAGATTTGTTAATTTTATTTATTATTATTTTAAAAAATTATATAAATAAAATATTAATATAAAATTTTTTTATGAAAGTATATACCAATTAAATTTTAAATAAATATAGAGTTATACCCCGATGAAGCAATGTAAGAATGTAGGAGTCTTTGATCCCACAGATTAAGCACCACAGCAGGTAGGGCATATGCTCCGGGCAAATCTTTAGGGTAAATGTTTCCAAATATAACCCCCGCCGCCCCAGATAAAAGCCCTACCTTGCGAGAATCCTCAATGCTATCACACACAATAATCTTTCCCTTCACTGAATCTTTATCCAAAGAGTCCTTTTTGCAATACCTGACCAATAAATAGCGTATCAAATTGTAGAATTCAATTTTTATAGAACTAATTTGCTCATACCTGGATACGGAGCTGTTATATCCACCAGCAATGTTAGGTATATCTCCACCGTAAACCAGTGGATAGAATTTTTTCTGAGGATCAAATGTGTTAATTGAAACCCCCTGTACATATAGGCATAGTCATCCATTAATTAACTAAGATCAATTCAATTAAAGTTGTGAGGAGAATTTACACAAATGAGATATACCTCATGAACAGCTCCATTGCCCAATTTCACCTTGGTTACAAGCGTTCTGTCAAAAGTGCTAGCAGCCACAGAAAGTAACCATGGAGCATAATTTGTCATTGAGGAAAAATAGGGACCCAAATTATTGCCGGAATTTGAGGTCAATATCCCTTTTTTCATAGCATGAAAACTCCCTATATTAATTGCATCTTGAAAATAAGGAATGTGTACTATGCTCCCTAAACCGATTGAAATAGAAATAATGTCTACTCCATCACTAATAGCTTCATCAAATGCTGCAAGGGAGTTAACATCATCACAAAGTCCTGTTTTCCAACACACTTTGTACACAGCAATTCGTGCAGATGGAACTCCTCCACGGGCTTTTCCTGAGGCTAAGCCAAATAGACTTGCTGAGTTAACTGAGTTTCCAGCAACTGTAGATGCACAGTGGGATCCGTGACCTTCTGCATCTCTCGGAGATATCAAATCATCTTTGGCAAACTTACGTTCCAGATTAAAGTACTTTGCGCCAATTATTTTGCTGCATAAAAAGATTCACTTAATTTAATAAATCAATCCATTTTTTTCTTTTGGCCCCAGTATATATCCAACTTGAAAACCGATGTTGTCACTTCATAATTTTAATTACAAGTTTTCAAATTTTTAATTCTTTTTTCTATTAAATATACATTTTACACTACACTAATAATTATTAAAACAA
Source organism: Psophocarpus tetragonolobus (assembly GCA_037954015.1). Taxonomy (NCBI): domain Eukaryota; kingdom Viridiplantae; phylum Streptophyta; class Magnoliopsida; order Fabales; family Fabaceae; genus Psophocarpus; species Psophocarpus tetragonolobus. Next base: position 38,211,137 of record CM075695.1, read on the forward strand.
AAATCTCTTTTAGCTAAATCTAATATCAAGTTTTTTATATTCTTAATTAATTGTCTATCTCTTTTAATTTACCGTGCATATTTTATCTCTATTTCTAAGATTATGTTAGTTACAAAATTTAATCGACCTATTTTTATATTTGTTTCATATTTTTAGTAACAAAAAAATTTATCTTTGTACATTATACTAATATTTTCTGTTATTTTAATCAAACATAATAACAATCTTTTTAAATTCTTACAATAACTTTTTTTTTTATGTTTGAAAATATTATATTAATACTTCTTTATGTAATATAAAATCTCTTATTTGTATAAGGTTATTGAAAGAGCAAGAAGTGTTTGTAGAATTTTTATAAAACCTCATGAATAATGATAAAAAAAATCATAATAAAGGCTTTTTCTAATTAACCAATACTTTGTTAAGAATTCAAAATTGAGAAATTATTCATTAAGAATAATATTTACTTCAACACCATAAATGAACACAATATTTGCACGTCCCAATTAATAACATATTTTTTTTATAATTAACTTCTTAACCAACGTGCTAATTGATTAATATTCTCTAAACACTAAAGTCATTTAAACGATTAGTTATTATGATTTATTTTATATTAAATTTCTTTCATTGATATGAGCTTATTAACTCATGCATATAGAAGTTATATTTATATAAAAAATTTAATATGAAATAAATCTTTATTAGATTAAGAAGCCAAATGAAAATTTTAAAGTGGTGAAATCTAAAAATTAAGCATATAATAAGTAATAAATGATTTCAAACCTTACAATTTTTAAGCAAATCAAATCTAACTATGTTCATCATCTTTCATGCACTTCACAAACTAAAGTAATTACAATACACCTCATTTGGATAAATGTAAGGCCATAGAAGAGATAAATAAAAAGAAAAATATTCCTTCAGAACTCAGCTACGAGCAAATTAAAAGAAAATTACAGTACACCTCATTTAAGTATAAAAAAATTTTAATTAATTTTTCCTATTTAAATCACTCTTCAAAAAACACTTTTTAATTAATTCAAACTCTATTTTTAGTAGTTAATTTTTATTCAATAATCAATTTTCAATAAAGATATTTTAAAAAAAAACTTTTTTATATTAAAATTAATAAAATTAAATAATTTTAATTAAATTTCTTAATAAATGAAAAGTTAATTATTTTTGCATATATGTTATTATGCAATAAAGAATGAGAAATATTAAAAAAAAAGGGTAAAAAAAGTGAGTATATAAGATAAATGATTACTTGTTGCAGGAAAAGTTGTGACATGATCCTTTCCATTTGCTTGGTGGAGGACCAAATCCTTGGTCACTGAAGCTCTCAGATTCTGGCCAGATTCCCGAGTCTATTACTCCCACTATTATGTCACTTTCTTTAGTTGCTCTCTTGACACTCTCCGGAAAGCCTAAGAAATCCCACGACCTTGTTGTGTGAAGCCTATTCTTGGCGTTTTGGAATACAGAGACAACGTTGTCCATTTCTGTTGCAATTTCATTCAAAGTAACACTTTGCTTTAATTATTCAACCAACATATAATATTGTGACAAATTCATTCAGAATTATTGAGGTGTGAAATAATGGACATTATAGCACCTCCCATTCTTTTTGCCTCCTCTTCTGTTAACTTCATCACGAATGCATTAAAGTTCTTGTAGCTGTGAAGTACAGCTTCTGGCTTGAAATCGCTGGATGAAAGCATGTTAATTTGGATAGTTAATTAATCTTATATGATCAATACTCTTGGCTAACGAACAAAAATAAAATAAAATTAATCTAGTTATATTCCAGTTAATTAAGCTACTTTATTCATAAAAAAAAGGATATTAAGTTGGTGATATATATATTTTTAAGAACTTATGAATTATTAAGATGTCATGATGATCAAAGATGGATTAGACAATAGATTTTGACATGGTATATGTTGAACCTGCCAAGGACTTTTTGAGCCATGACCGTGTGAAGAGAAGGTGAGGAAGTGGAGTCCATGCCCTTAGGATGATCACCCATGTAGACAATGTAAGTCTGTACGGAGAAACTTAAATTAAAGGGACCATTAATAGGCGAATATATACTAAAAGAAGAAAGGAATATATGTCGAATAAAAGGATATATAAGTGGATATTTGCCTTGCTATCATTCTTAGAATGCGCGTGTTTAATCATTCCAATGCAAACAAGAGTGAAAAGAAAGCACCGCCTTAAACAGACCATATTTGCAACTCCTATGAGATTTAAATGCCTAACAGGTCAAACACCTGAAAGTGTGTGCATGTGTTTATGTGTTCCGCCAATGAGTGTTATTTATAGTGGAAGAAACTGAACTACTCACTTAAAAGACTTGTTTACACACACTACACTACACGCTGTGCTTTATCATCTCCACCAATAAAAGTATAGTAATTAATTAATTAATTAAATTAAGTTAAAAATAATCCATTTATTTTATAAAGAGTTTAAAATTTATTTACTAACAACGTAAACATTAATATTTAATCATAATTTTTTATTTATATAATTTTTAAAAAATTAATTAATTAAATTAATTAATTTATCATATATAAAGAATTGTGATTAAATATTAGTTATATTAATAATATATTTTTTTTATAAATGGTATAAATTATATCATCACCAGGTACGGAATTAAAATTATTTTAAATTACTTGTTCTTGAGTTTAATTCTAAATATATAAATGATGCAAATGAATTACATTCTTAAAAGAAAAATTTATTATGCATAATACTTCTATACATCTCAATTGAATATGATTGATTCTAATAAAAACAATACTCGTGATTAAACCAAAAATTAAATGTAATCAAAGTATAAATTATTATTAAACGGAATAATAATGTAGTGGTGATCCAAAACTAGAATAATTTTATTTAGATTGACATAAGTACTTTAACAAAAATCCAATACCACTGGGCATACTTTGTATTGGTCATGCTACACAAATATACCCCTCCACTGTTGTACCAACCCTTTACCAACCCTCTCCATTGCGTGGGTGTAATTGTTTGATAATTTTATTAACCACTTTATTACTTTAGAAAAAGTGTCTTTACGCTCCGGAAAATCCTTATCACCACGATTAGAGGATGGTCTTTGAAGATTTGTTACTCTTTTATAATTTTGTTCTGAGAAGTTGTCATGGTAGATTAAAAATAAATTGTTTATAAACGACTTCAATAATTTAAGACTTTGGTATACTAAAATAAGAAAAATTCTTTTTTACTCAGATTGATATTTAGATTTTAAAAGAAATTATAAAAGGGTAATGTATGGATTTATCTTTAGTTTATGAAAATTAATGTCATGTTATGTTTAGGAGTGACAATGGATAGAAAAATTACAGGTAATATCAACTTGCTATCACAAAATATTAGTATCTGTCAACCTATTTAAAATCCACTATAATAATATTTATAAGTTTTTTCAATATTTGTAGATATTCACAAGTATCTACATATACTTTTAAAAAATATTCTTAAAAAAATTATTTTTTATATGAAATTTTATGAAACAAATAACTTTTTTGTTAAAAAATTTAGAAATAAAATTATATTAGTTTTGTCAAGATTACTTAGATATAAAAATAAAGTAATATAATATATATACAAAATATTTAATATAAGAATTTTTTTACATTAGTGATATTTTTATAAAACATAATTCTATGTATTATACACTTTTCATAAAAAAAAAAGTAAAATTGATAACTATGAAAATTGACAATTAATATTGTAAGTTGATTTATTTTACAAAAATATTATCTTCTTCAAATTAAATATGAATAATATTTTAATTTAACAAATAACAAGTATTTACAGATGTGAATATTATGTTATCATCCGTGTATGTTAAGGAATGAGTAAAAAAACATATACATATGATTGATGATACCTATTTAAATTATTTATGCGGATATTTTTACAATTCTATCCTCAAGTGTCTAAAGAATTTTTTTTATCCCTAGTCATGTTTGATAGTAATTATAAAAACATATAACTTATTTTCTTTTTCTTTTGATAAAACCACGCGTGTTAATCTGAATCACATACTTTTGCTCGGATCAACAAAAAACTCTAACTTTAGCAAGTCTTATTTATCTGTTCAATTTGATTGTTTGTTTCCACCCAAATGTAAGATTGAGATAGACATGATGATAGTGATAGAGATGGAAATAATCAAATTTCACTGTTTGTTTAGGGGTGAAATGGAGAAGATGTTTTTAAAAAGGTGATGGTGAGAGTTTCATGAAAAATTAATATATCTATCACTAAAACTGTGAAATCGACAAAAGTGAATTTGTTCTCTAATTTTCATAGAAAAGATTCTCTTTAGTCTATAGAACTATATTTCATTATCTCATATGATGGGTTTGTGACATCTAGTATATTGGTGAGTGAGTCTCACAATTTTTCTTATATCGTTTTTAAACTGGAAAAATTCCAGTACAGGAAAGTAGTTACTTCTCCATTTCTGTCTTGAAATGCATAATTTTCACGTTAAACGTCAATCAAAAGCAAAACTAAACATAACTTCAACTTCTCAATCTCTTTTTTTTTAAAAAAAAAAGAACTTCTTAACCACATTACCATGCTCAACGTTGATAATCACAATTTTAGCCCATTCTGTAGCACATACAATATTTTGTAATTGAGGTTTATTTATCATTAGGATATATCATAGGTTAAAATATAATATTTACATCTTATTTTAGTTTATTGTTTAATTTTTTGTGTTAATAAAATATAAAAAATCTATTTAATATCTTATCATATTATATTTATTTAATGAGTTTAATTGATATACAGTGTTAGTGTAAAAGATTTTTACATTAACATTCAATTGTGACACTTTTAAAGTATTAATGAGAAAAGTCAACAAATTTACAATAAAAAATTGTGATTTAATGTTAATGTAAGTGTATACTAATTAAACTCTTGTTTAATTAATGTCATTTTTATGTGCTAAGAAACAAACTATATAGTAAATAACAAATATATATATATATATATATATATATATAATTATGTCTCTGATAAATTATCTCTCCTCCTCCCTCTATCTTCTCTGTATCTATATCTAAACATTATATAATATGTTAAATAATATATAATAATAATAATATTATTATTATTATATATATATATATATATATGCTATATAATCTATTGAATTATATAGTATTTATTATTATAATATTAAATACATAATATATGTATATATATACACATTAATGAAAAATATATAAGAGTTACATATAATATATAATAAAAATATTTTATTGTTATATACTAATTTATATGACATATATAATTTTTTAGAAGATATATATAATATTTATTATTAATATAAAATATATTATATTTTTTATTCAACATATTTTCTTATATATATAATAATTTGGAAACAGAAATTTAAATTATTTTAGTAAAAAATTAAAATTGAATCATTTTTATTCAAATATTTTTAATATTAATTATAATTTAAAATTATTATATGAATTTATTTTAATTTAAATAAAAATACCTACATAAATAAAATATTGTTTTATATAATTTATTAAAATTATAATTTTATTATGATTTTTATAATTTATAAAATATAATGAAACATATTTTAAAATTATATATAAATGAAACGAAACAGAAATTAAATGTAATTTTATTATATTTTCATCATTATCTAATTTTACATGTGATATATGCAAAACGGTAAATAAAATACATAACATAGAAAATGACCAAAGTCACAAGTACCATTTTCCTAAAAAAGAGAATAAGATTAAACATACATCATATAAGTGAGTTTTAATATAACTTTTAACCAAAAACTTTAAACATTATATTTGTAAGTCTTCTCACTTATATATATTAATTGCTCGATCAACTTTTTTTTTTAAATAATGTGAAAACTTAAATTTCACACTTATTTCAACAAGAATGAAAATGAAAGTATTATAATTTGATTGTTGATGTAGTGCGTAATCATATATTATGAGATAAAGAGTTAAGTTTCCTTAATACTTCTGATATATTATCATTCAAAAAGTTTGAAAAATATAAAGTTAAATACACTTTATTGAGAGAAAATATTACTATAATTATCCATATTAAAATAGCTGATTTATAGGGATAGTCTTACATTATTATAGGAACAGAATAACATAATAACTATAAGGATAAAATAACGTGATTATGGATACTCCCTCTTCTATATATTTATGATATTTTCATTCAATAAAACAGAAGACAAAATTCCTTTTATTTATCTTCTTTACATGGTATCAGAGTAGAGACGATCCTCTGCTAAATCATTCCTTTCCTTTCCTTGTTTCCATGGCTAATATGGAAATAGTTCTTATTCTCTCCATCATTCTGACCATCCTGGAATGGTTCTTGTTTCCAAATCTCTAGATGGAGACAACTATTTGACTTGACGTAGAGTCATGGTCATCTCTTTGAATGCAAAATCCAAATTGGGTTTTGTTGATGGAACTATCAAGGAACCTTCTGCCGAGCCCGAACTAGAAGAATATACAGCATGGAAAAAATGCAATGACATGATGTTATCTTGGATCTTTAATTCTTTAACACCCGATATTGTAGACAGTGTTATTTTCTATGAAACTGCTCATGAAGTTTGGGAAGATCTTCAAAATCGTTTCTCTCAAAGTCATGTACTACAGATTTTTCAGATTGAGAGAAACATTGCTTACTTGACTCAAGATAAAATGACAGTCACAGCCTATTACACAAAGTTAAAAAAAATATAGGATGAGTTAGGTTCCTATAGTAATGCAACCTGCACTTGTGAAACAGATAATAAAAGGTGCAAATTGATACAGTTTCTTATGGGGTTGAATGACTCTTATAGTGTTATTCATGGCCAATTCCTTTTAATGAATCCATTGTCTGATGTTACACAAGATTATTCTTCCATCATTCAAGAATAAAAACAGCGACATTTGGGCACCACACGTGACACAATAGAAGCTTCAACCATGGTTGTTCAGAAAGATGAATCAGCAGCCCTTGTTGTTCAACGCAAACAAGGTCCTTTTTCTCGTCCTAATCGGAAGTCGTTGCATTGTTCTCATTGTGATAGAGATCATCATACAAAAGAAACATGCTGGAAGTTACATAGTTATCCTCTTCAACACCCAAAGCATGGAGCAACCAAGAATGCTTATTCTAATCACAATGGGAGTAGTCAACCTTCAGCTAATAATATCACAGCGACTCCAATTATGCAACAGCTGCAGTTTGCAATGACTAGATTAACTGAATTACAACTTCAACAAATGTTATCTATTATACAGGATAATAAATCATCTCAATCAGCTAATTCTAAGGCCAACACTGCCAATGTTTATTCAGGTTTGTTATACCCAAAGTTATAATTGATAGTGGGGTCACCAATCACGTTATTTCTTCACCAACCTTACTTGTCAACAATAAAGAAAGCACTTATTTACCACTAGTTGTTATGCCGAATGGTGACCAGGCCCCAATTATCTCTACTGGGACTTTACCTTTAAGTCCAATTGTTTACTTAAAAAATGGGCTTGGGGTGCCATCTTGCAAAGTAGATTTGATGTCAGTAAGTCGAGTCACAAGAGATTTAAATTGTTCAGTAACTTTCTTTATTTCTAGGTGTATTTTGCAAGATTTGATGACGAGGATGACAATTGATTTGGGTAAACAACGAGGTGGACTCTATTACTTGGTTGTAATAACATCAAATAAGTCATAAACTCCTATTCAATCGCTAGCAGCCCATGTCACCAAGTCATCTCCTTCTTCAAACAACTCTACTACCTTGTGGCATTGACGACTAGGACATCTATCTTCATCTAGATTAGATTTCATGGTTAAAAATTTGTTAAATTTCTCTTTAGAATCAAATAAAACTTGTGATGTCTGTGCTTTTGCAAAACAGACGCAACTTGCTTTTCCAACTAGTTCAATTTCTTCAATTAGACCTTTTGAATTAGTTCATTGTGATATTTGGAGACCATATAAAATTTCTTCTCTTTTTGGTGCTAGGTACTTTTTGACTATTGTGGATGACTTTTCTTGCTTTACTTGAGTTTTTTTCATGCATCATAAAAGTGAAACCCAACATCTTCTTACCAATTTTTTCTCTTTTGTCAAAACCCAATTTAATACCAATATAGTCAATATTTGGGTTGACAATGGAAGGGAATTTTTTTCTATGCGAGATTTTTTTACACAACAAGGTACCACTTACCAACATTCTTGCACTTATACACCACAACAAAATGGGGTTATCGAGCACAAACATAGACATATTCTTGGGTCAGCACGAGCTCTTCATTTTCAAGCTCATCTTCCCTTACAGTTTTGGGCAGAATGTGTCTCCACTACTGTCCATATAATTAAGAGGTTGCCCACACCTCTTCTTTCACGTCAGACACCTTTTGAGCGTCTATATAGTAAAATTCTTTCTTAGTCACATATTAGAGTTTTTGGATGTCTTGCTTATGCTACTAATGTTCATGTTTCTCATAAGTTTGCTCCCTGTGCCCAAAGATGTATTTTTCTTGGTTATCCTCTTGGCCAAAAAGCTTACAAGTTATATGATCTTGATACTCACCAAGTCTTCACTAGTCGTGATGTTGTCTTCCATGAGGATACTTTTCGGTATGAATCCATTGACACTTTCCCAACCACCATATACACTATCATACCTAATGTTATCTAAGATAATCCTTCTTTTTGAGCCTCCTTCATCCACTGAACCAGCACCTACAGAAAACATATTTGTGCCTCTCATTACTTCCCCACCAATGGCTTTCTTGTGTCATTCTCAACGATATCATGGTCCTCCTGCAGCTTTGCGAGATTATATTTGGAATCAAGTAGTGTCTCTCGATCTATTGTCATCCTTATCATCTTTTCCAAATAAAGGTACACGATATCCTATCTCCAATTTTATCTCTTATGATCGATACACACCTCAACATCGTTCTTTTATTTCCACTATTACTAATGATATTGAACCTACATGTTATGATCAAGCTGTTTCTCACATTCACTGGGAAAAGGCAATGAAATCTGAGTTGGCTGCTTTGGAGGCCAATAATACTTGGTCTATCACAATTCTTCCTCCTAATAAGCAGACTATTGGTTGTCGTTGGGTGTATAAAATCAAGCGCAAATCCGATGACTCCCTTGAATGATATAAGGCGCGTCTAGTTGCTAAGGGATATACACAATTAGAAGGTATCGATTATCATGACACCTTTTCACCTACTGCTAAAATGGTTACAGTGCGCTGTTTATTAGCTTTGGTTGTTCCTCAACATTAGTCTCTTCATCAGCTTGATGTCCATAATGTTTTTCTTCATGGTGATCTTTCTGAAGAAATCTATATGTCCCTTCTTCCTGGTTTTCAGCGACAGGGGGAGAATCTTGTGTGTCGCCTCAACAAGTCCTTATATGGATTAAAACAAGCCTCTTGTTAATGGTTTGCCAAGTTCTCTACAGTTATTCAAGCTACTGGTTTTATTTAATCAAAAGCTGATTACTCACTGTTTACATGTACAAATGGCAAGTTATTTACAACTTTATTGATCTATGTCGATGATATTCTCATAACAGGTAATGACCCTATTGCAATATTCAGTCTTAAACAATTCCTGCACAATCGTTTTCGGATAAAAGATTTGAGTGATCTTAAATTTTTTTTGGGTATTGAGGTCTCTCGTTCTAAGAAAGGTATTTTCTTATCTCAAAGGAAATACACTTTGGAAATTGTCTGGGTATCTTAGAGCTAAGCCCGTGGATTTTCCCATGGAGCAAAATATAAAGTTTTCCAATGAAAGGGAATTATTAAAGGACCCGTCAATGTATAGGCGATTTGTTGGTCGTTTAATTTATTTGACAATTACCCGTACAAATATCACCTATGCAGTACACGTACAGAGCAGATTCATGCATGCTCCATGTAAGTCTCATATGAAAGTTGTAATGCGTGTGCTACGATATTTAAAGAATAGCCCAGGTCAATGTCTATTTTTCCCTTCACAAAACAATTTATCTTTGCGTGTTTTCTGTGATTCAGATTGGGGAGGTTTCCCAGTATCCCAAAAATCAACTACAGGTTATTGTATTTTTTTGGAATCTTCTCTCATCTCTTGGCAAACAAAGAGGTAGAAGACGGTTTCTCTATCCTCAGCAAAAGCTGAATATAGAGCATTAACTGGCACTTGTTGTGAGTTGACTTGGTTACGATCACTATTGAAAGATTTATGGATATTGCATCCTAAACCGACATTGCTGTATTGTGACAATAAAACAGTCTTACACATTGCAGCTAACCTGGTATTTCATGAAGAACTACACACATAGACATGGATTGTCACTTCATTCGTGATAAGATTCAAGATGGTTCAGTCACAACTAAATATGTACCTTCAGCTGAACAACTTGCGGATGTGTTCACCAAACTACTGGGAAAAGAAACTTTCTCTACCATGAAACGCAAGTTAGGAGTTCTTGATATTTACTCTCCAACTTGAGGGAGAGTGTCAGAAAATAAATCATATCCCGAGATTATTAAGAGAAAATACTGTTATAATTATCCATATTAAAATAGCTGATTTACAGGGATAGTCTTGTATTATTATAGAAACAGAATAGCATAACTGTAGGGATAAAATAGTGTGATTATGGATACTCCCTCTTATATATATTTATGATATTTTCATTCAATAAAACATAAAACAGAATTCCTTTTATTTATCTTCCTTACACACTTAATTTTAAAAATATTAATTGAAGTTAATTTTTATGAAATTAAAATCATTAATTTAATTATGTTTACAAATATATCTAAATAAAATCTTTTCCTGAAGTATAAAGAGGTGACTCAAGTAGTGAAGGTGGCCTCTACGTTTTGGAGGGTCACTATAGAGATATTCATATCAGGATAATGGTATTATGACCTGATCAGGTCAATAATTGTTTATGTTCTAATAATGCATTGATTTTAAAGACAAATGATGCATTAACCAGTAGTTACGTCGTCAAGAAAAACAAAATAAAAATAAAATTAATCGTATTGTATTTGTTACGTTGTTATTTTTTATATTTAAATGGTGTCTTATTTTCAGTCCGTAAATGTTATATAATTTAATATTTTTTATTATAAATAATTTTTTATATAATATTAAATGACATAATGTTTTTTAATTGATGGAATAGAAGGTTATAATTTTTTAAGACAAAGAATTTTCATCCATATATTCTGTATCTCATCTTTTATTGTGATTTGTATACCATATTTATATTAATAATGTTTTTTTTTCTCTTAGGAGTGTTTGTTTCAAGTTTTAATATTATATTTATAGAAATCTCATTTATAAAAATAATAAGACTAAAAATATTATATCTAGATAAATTTAAAATTGAGTTCGGTTATATTTTGATATTCCTTTAAGTGTTTTTGAAATTTAAAATAATTTAAATAAAAATAAAAGTTACATGAGTATTTATAAGTAACGCTTAATATTTTGATGAATATCTAACTTTTTTTCCCCACCTCTTTATCATCGAAATAAAATATAGAAAAATGAGAAGTTAAAATATTCACAAGAATAAAAAATATCTAAAGGAATGAAACTTTAAAATTTTATCAAATATGAGAATATTACATTCTTATATCTATATTTTTCGGAATGATGTTTTAATCTGCAAAACAAACACCCCTTAATCTAATTACATCTCACACATACATTCAAGATAAGTTTTGGTAGGCTAGATCATTATGAAATTTCATTATCCTTCCCTTCTTTCATTTAAGGCAATGACGATCTTACGAGATACATGATTCTTCTCATCTCACATTACTACTTAGAGCATCTTTAATACATAGTTTTCAGTAGAGATTTTAAACCAAGATTAGATATTAAAAAAAATCTACTATTAAAATAGAAATTGAGATGAAAATCAAGATCGTCAGTGCGAAATATAAAAGCGCAGGTTCATTTTCTTTATTTAATATATATACATCTTATTTCTTAAATATGCATGCTTATTTTATTTTATTAACTATGTATTTTATTTTAAATATAATTTTTTTATTTTTAATTAATTTTACCTTTTAAAATAAATTTAATATTTTATAAAAAATAAATTATAAATAAAATTTAAATAATAAAATTCATTATATGACGTATATAAAATATGGTACAATCCTAAATATAAGTAGGAGAAAGAAAAAAAAGAAAGAATATCTCACGATACATGTGATACATGTGGTATTGTATTAAAAATTTCACAAAATAACTATTTAATTTATGAATAATATTTTAAAATAAAATAATTTTTTTTAATGATATCTTAAAATTTTATAGTAAATGCTACGTGTTGATTTGATAGATGCTTGACTCTGCCGCACTTTTGTCTTGCATGAATAATTAAAGGGGCAGGGAAAATATGGTAACCCACTTTTTCTTGGACGAATGAACATTGCTACATTATTTTGTAAAAGAAGAGTTTAATCAACTTTTTATTCTTAAAGATATTTTATCTGGTATGGATGATAGAAATAGAAAAGGTGAAAATAAAAAATAAATAGAAAACATTTAAAGAAGAAAGAGACAAAGAGATAAATGTAAAATACAGTGCAATAGGTACCATCTTTTGAAATAAACATAGTTGAAAAGGACCTTTTTTATTTTAGTTTATTATAAGATATTCTTTATAATTCTTGTCATTAGTTTGTGACCATTTAGGCTATGTTTGGTTTAATTAAGAGAGATATTTTGAAGGATGAGACAAAAGAGTAAGAATTTTAATTATATATGGAAAGAAAATCTCATAATTATCTTTTTTTATTACTTTTTCAGAAAGATTGTCGTATAAATATTTATGATAAAATATACTTTTTAAAGTTGATCCATTTATATGGTATTTTTTGTGAGAACAAGTAGCTAAAATAAATTATTTATAAATAAAAATTTAATTGATATATAATCAGTAGAAAAGATTCAATATAAAAATTTGTTAGAGTGATAATATATATCAATTAAATTATATGAATAAAGAGACCTTTACCCCGTATAATTGATATGTGATGAAATGGTCACTATTTCAATTTTGATTGTTTTAATTTGGTTGAAGAATTTTTAATTATTAATTGAACAAAAAATCATTTGTAAAAATGTTAATTTCATCAATTAAGTGTAAAATTTACTTTTATTAAAATAAACGCGCATTCTCATGTGTTATATTTTCTATCTATTATCCGGTAAGTTAAGTTTAAATTTTCCTTTATACTTTTAAGAAAAGTACTTATCCCAATTTGTATTTTTATATTCATAAATAAATTATTTAACTAAAAAAGGAAAAAGTTGAGAAATTAAATTCAAATTCGAATTATTATAGCAAACAAGTATAATACAACTACAGTAATTTACATATTGATGTTGTTTCTGTTAAAATAAGTTATTCATTTTTTTGGTCGAAAAATAAGTTATACAATTAGTTATGGAAGTGATCCTTTTTTGTTAAAATATTAAATTCACTATTTTGTTTAAATTTAACTATTTAACTAACGAAAATAAGTCGAAATTATTTTAAACTAACTTAATCAATAAATAATTTAGATGGGAAATGTTATTTCAGATGTCAAGGTAGTTGGTTAAATAAACTTTTAGTAAAACACAGAATACAACATGGTTAAATGTTAAGAATTTGGCCTCTGTGAATTGTCAAGTGTATCTATCATTTTCTAGTATTTAATAGAGATTAGATAATCTGTACATGGAATTGCTTATTATATTCAATACTCACTATTCAAAGTTAAAATTACTAAAATTCATGTAATGGTATAACCATGTAATTATATAACAATGTAATATAAACAAAAATAAATGCAAATTAAATATAAATAACAGCGTAATGATTAAGTAAAACTAAGTAGAAATAGATGTTGTGATTTTTGTTCCTATTCAACTTTAATAAACTTTAACAATTAAATCTTTAATTAAACTCAAATTTATTTTTTCTATCAAGAGTATTCAAACACCAATTCTTTGATTAGAGAACCTTAATTATATTAATTAATCCATGGATTTCTTGTTTCAAAAGATTAAAATAATTAGATAATCGATTAAGGGAAAAAAGAAAGACACATAAATATAGTTATATTCCTAGATTCAATGTTTATATGTTATTTTTGTCAAATCATTTGCTCAAAATCCTTTTCCAATTCATTCAAACATATTAAATCAAGTTAAAGGTTTATCGGACTAGAAACAAACATTAAAAATAGAGAAGAAAACAAAATGAGGAATATAACATTCAATTATGATTAAAGTTTACAAAAATAATTGATGGTATACCGATCTCCTAACTAAGGAAGATTTAGTTGCTCATTTTCATGAGCAACCTACAATTAAAATCAAGGAGATTACAAAAGATTGAAGAAGAAATTGAAAAGATGATCGCGTCTCTACTTCTGCTTCGATGTTTTCTATCTGCGACTCTGTTGTCTCTCCTCTGTTATTTTTCTCAATATGATGATAGGTGTTGTTCATCTCCTTTTCCCACTTAAGTTTTTTAATTTCATTAGCCAAGTCAAGAAGCTCTCGCCTAGCGATGTCTCTCACTAGCAAGAGCATTAAAATTAATGATCCCAAGGTGAATCTTGTTAGGTGTCCGATGCTCGTTGGCAATGTCTACTCGTGCCTGTTTCTGTTGTTGGGTGAAAATTAAGTTTTGCCTAAGGATTTCTTTAGCTTTTCACTCGGGGACATGTCTCGCCTAACGACCTTTACTTTCTTCCAAAAATTCCACTAATGTGTGCCCAATGAGACCTTTCACTGGGCGACTTTCCGTAACACTACAATTGCTTTGGAACTCCTTGTTGCGGGAGGGAACACTGATCTATCTTCATGACTTCTTCCAAAAATTGGTGCAGACCTGTCAAAATTCTTCACATTAGCTATATTATATTACAAAATCATATTAAGTATCACAAATAGTAAATATATATATTTACAACTAAAATGAGTTCAAAACTAAGGAGAAGTTGGAGAAATAGAGATAATTGGCGGATTTTTACCACTGAAATAACTTTAAATCTAACAATTATCATGTATTAATAATTTGTAATAACTGATAAATAACGGGTCATATTCTCAGGGACTTTCAGTAAATATGTTAAAATTCAATTACTATTTACTTGATAATTAATAAAAAAGCACAAAAATATATCCATAAGGTAAATTGTATAAAAAAGATGTAAAACTAATTCTAATAAAAGGTGAATCAAATAACTTAAACATGTTTCTCAATCAAATATATAGTTGTTAGATTCTCGGATTCCTTCTAAACACTTAGCTCATTAAAAGATATTTTATTTAAGCTTACTTAAATAATTCTCTTTTCCACAAAAAGTATCAAAACATTAATTCCTCAGTGTAAAAATTTTAACTATTCTATTCAACTTCACGTATTTTTCAATGAAAAGATTAGCTAGTTAGAATTTTTATTCAAGAAAAACATGACAGATAAATACTATTTTATTCCTTCATATGATGTTTATACATTATTTTCCTCAAATCTTTAACTTGGAATCATTTCCTAAATCTTCCAAGCATACAAATAACAAGTTTTTTAAAAAAAAGCATTAAGAATGGAGAAGAACACAAAATAAGAAATAAACTTAAATAAAATTATCAAATAGTTATATGAATGTGATCCGTATACAAATTCCCAACTAATGAGAATATTAGGTGGCATTTGATTTTAGAAAATGTTTTCATTTTTCATTCTCTATTTTCATTTTTTTTAAAATTGTTTTCATTCTCTGGGTTTATTCTCTATTTTCGTTCTCTATTTTCATTTTTTTTTAAACTGTTTTCATTTTCAAATTTTCATCATTCAGAAAATATGTTTATTTTCACTTGATACTTTCTATTTTCAAAAAATAATACTGTTAAATTTAATCAATTTTAGCAAAAATATTATAAATTATTTATATATATAGTTTAAAATACATTTATATATTATTTTTTATATAATTAAAATATTATTATTAAGTTTTTACATAATGCTAACTTATGAAAACACTAAAAACAACTTTATTCTGTTTTCAGTTGTTTTTTGAAAATGTTTTCAGCAAAAAGGTTTTTTAAATTGTAACTAAACATATTTTCACTACTGTTTTCTCTGAAAATGAGAACAGAAAATGTCCAAAACAAACGTCACCTTAGTTTCAATAGGAGGCTAGACAATGCTGTTAAACTGGCTTGGTCCAGAGTATGAAGTATAATTCCCTAGAGTGCGGGCATGTTGATGTACTTTTTCTTTGTCTGTCATATCTGATTCTTCAATGGATTCAAGCATAGGGGATTGATTAATTGTGTCTTTGTGTTAAGTTGCTTCTCAAGAAACTTGCTTCTCTTGTCAAACTGTTGTTTCTCAAGACTGTCTTTCTATTTCAGGATCAAATAACAGTTGATTAGCCTAGAGTCGGTCACGCATAAATAAGAGGGAAGGAACTGGAGCTACAAGTTAGCACATAACAAAAGAATATATATATATATATATATATATATATATATATATATATATATATATATATATATATATATATATATATATATATATATATACATAGACATGTAAATAAATATTTAAAAGAATGAATGAATATACACAAGTAAAAATCACTAAAATTCCAAAGTATCAATCATACGTCAGTCTCAAATGATGACGCCAAAAACTTGATAGAACCCAAATTTTCTACTCTACTTTTGGTAAGTGTATCAGTCATATTGTAGTATCCGATATGTATCGGGTTGTTACTACCGTGACTAGATTAATACATAGAATTCTAATAATAAGTACTTGAAAATAATTGGGAAACTAATTTAAATAATTCTACCATTACGAAAATTAAAAGAGCATAAAAATAAACTAAAATGAATACAATGAGAAGCTTGGAGGGGTTATGATTTTACTTTTTCGTCCCTCTAAAGCATAAATACTTCATCAATCCTCATGCATTCCTCAAATTCCTATCACTCATAAGAATACTTTCTCTGATTCCTCTAGAGTTAGAGACTAAGCTATTTGAGCTTTAAATCATGGATTCCTCACACAATCTATAATCAAATAACCCCATTAAAATTAGGAGCTCAAGATAGCCAATGGTTTTTACTCTCTTCCGAGACATAAATCCCATTGGGAGCTCTTCTTGTTTTGAAATAAAAATTTCTCTCTTAAGTTCATTCGACAAACAAAATCCACAAAACATCAGTGAATCAAATATAGGGTAAAGAAAAGCTCTAACACTGAATAATAAACTTAGATTAGTAGAGTAAAAATAAAATAGAGTACGGAACAAAGTTACACCAAAACCCAACAAAAAAGATCTAGCAATCCATGAAGGTAGAGAGCTTGATCAGTGACGTGAAGGTACAAAAATGGAGTAAAATGGTGGAGAAATGGAGGAGAACGGTGGCTGGGACGAAGATGTAGGGTTGCCACTGCCGTTTCTTTTGTTGTGTTGTTCATGTAGCATAAATTTTTCTATTTATATGTCCTTGTCAACACATCGGCGTTGGGCACTCGCTTTGTGGCTACTAGCGCCGAACAAGGTAAATGGATCTCTCTCAATTTGACGGGCACTAGGCATCCGTTTTGCTGCTGCTGGACAACCACTCGTTGGGTGTTAGCTCTAAACTTCATAATTCTCCACTTCTTCTTCTACCATTCTTCTAAATCCTGACTCAAATAGTATAAAACAATAAAATGGAACTAATATATTCCAAAATGTATATTTGTAATGAGTTTTTATAAATGTTAAATTTATGTATAAAAAGAAGGAAAACAAGATTTTAAATAAGTTGAAATGAGGATAATTGTTTTATTTTAATATGTAAGAATAAGTAATTTAGGAAGTTATCAACAACATATAATCTAATAGCTAGAAATTAATTAATATATTACTAATTTATTAATATATTTATAAATAAGAAAAAATATCCACAAAGAAAGCCTGATAAGCCCTTATATAGACACCATACAGATTGATTGCCAAGTCTAAAAGGTAATTATAAGTCTTCCTTTTAATCACATTATAAATATTTAATATAACTTAAATAAATCAAAAGTCCTAGTGAAGGGTGTAGCTCATTTTCTTTAAAATTAAAACTCTAATGACTAAACAATTCAAAATTTATATTCCAATTCAATTCGGATTTAACCAAAAAAACTCACTACGATGTACAATGTATGATGAGTATACGTTGAAAGCTTAATGAAGGTATATTTAAAATGTTGGCTAGGCAAACAAAGACATCACCAACACCGAAAAATAAAAAGCATTATACATGCTTGTAAATTTTAATGCTCTTTTTCGTGTGATAAGAGTGAAAGTTGCCCCAGTTGCATGTTGACCACACAGTGTGTGGGTTTTTTTGTCGTCTCTCATTAATTAGGGAGGACCACCAATACATGGCATATCCTTGGAAGTTAAGGGTTGCAGAACCTTTCTTTCTTCACTTATGTTAAACAAATAAAGAATTGTTCTACCTTAATTTCCCATGTAGGGTTCCACATCCTATTTATTATGAAAATGAGGTAGATCTATTTTTTGCTCCCTAAGAGGGTTTTGATTTTGGATATTATTATTTTGATATTCTCTCTTTCTCTTATGTCTCTCATAAACCTTACTTCCACTCATCTCACTTGAGATAGATCTATACCCACTCTTCTCTCTCTTATTTCTCATTCTTCTCTTTCTTCTCTTTTCTTTTTCTTCTCTCCTTTCTTTCTTCTCTTTCTTTCCTATACTTTTCTCTTCTTCTTTCTCTTAATTCTCTTTCTTTCTCTTTTTCCTCACTCATTTTCTGTTCTCTTTCTCCCTTCTCTTTTTTTTTTTCATTCTTTCTTCTACTCTCCACTCCCTAAACTCACTCACAAACTTGTCCAAGTTGGTTAATCTAGGAGAACCTTCTTGACTAACACTCTTATTACTAGTTTGTGAGCTCATTTTGAAAGTAATTTGGGGGGAAGAACCTAAAGCTTACTCTCCTTACTCTTTTTGTTGTTTTCTCCCTAAGTGAAATGCTTAAGAATCTTTATAACTAAAAAATACTTCATACTAAACATGAAAGCAAGTAAAGAAAGTTAAAACAAAGGTTTAAGGACTAAGCATATGCACCTAAGGTGGAAGGATGAGGTACCACTTCCTTCCTCCACCTAATTCGAGAATCTAATAACTATTACAATCAAAAGAGATCACTCTTATCAGCATCCAACACCTTTATTAAAATGGCCTTTAACAAAATATGCCCAATTTAATAAACAAGAAAAGAAAAAGAGAATGAACCTTCATGAAGATGACTCATGATACCAAATGATGCACTCCATTGATCTTTCTCTAACCAAGATTCTTCCTCTTAGAAATGGAGGATGAAGGAGGCTAGAAAATGGAAGTGGGAAACACCACTTTCTCAAGGAGAAAGATGAGTCAAAATTTTATGTTATTTACCACAAGGAAGAAGACCCTTGATAAAGGTTTTAGAAAGAGAATCCTCAAAAAAGATATTTCCCAAAGATGAAACTTTACTAGATCAAATGCTCAAAATGAGTTTTACTTCATTCATTCAATTGTGTTGATTACAAGAGGGGGAATGAGTATATATATCCCAATAGAAAAGTTTAGGCACACAAACCGAGACAATATGAGACTTATGCTTAATTAAGATTGAGACTAATGAATCCGAGTCTTAGGCCTTAAGTAAGGCACCTAAGTTAATCCCCCATGGGTGGATTAGCAAGTCCTAAAGTGAATGGGTAAGGCCAAGTTCATGCCTAGTTTTATGTACTCATACTAAACTTACTCCTTTTTTCTACTAATTACACCTAAACACCTAATTCAGAAGAGAAGTGGTCAAAATACATGGTCCAAATGAAAATACAAAACAAATTAATATTTACAAGAATTAAACTAATGACATTGGCCTATGATTGTCACTTCTATTAAGAGTTGAGGTCTTGAGAACTCTTTTTTTATCATTTCTTTCTCTATCAGTCATGATTCTAGTGATAAACCCTTGGTAGAAAGGATTGTATCAATAAATCAAAAAATATAAAAATTAACAAAATATATTTCAAAACAAACTAAACTAAAATTATTAACCCAATAAATTATTTATATTTATTATTACAAAACATATTACCTTAAAATTATTATCACCTATCAAAATAGAATAATTGCAAAAACATACATAGTATCGAGACCTCTGGTGGTGGTATGTGTGAAATGGATAATTGGGGATGGGTGAGTTACAAATGGTGGCATGAAATTGAGTGGTGGTTGTGGAGTGGATCCTGGCTGGGTTGCTGAGATCTCCACTGTGCTTAGTGTTTACTGCATGCGTTGGATCATGCTTGGTCTTTGAAGCAAACCAAGGTCTGGATTGAAACACGTTCTTTACAGCCATCAAATTAGCCTTCAGGGACTCATCTCCAAATTACTTTGAAAGTAAGATCTCACCCGCTTCGTTACCCTTTCTCTGTTTCTGAGGTCCAAATGTCATGTGGGTAAAACATTTTGTTTTTGGTAGTATTATACCCTTCAAAACTACATTATTTATCACTTCAAATGCCTTTCCCAAACACAAAAGAAAAGGTGATGATCGTTTTTGTTTTTTGTTTATCACGAAGGATGTAAAGGATCAAACGTGGGTAAAATTACATTCATGATGCATGAAAATTAAAGTAGACAAACCATTCAACTTTGTAGAAAAGTGAAACCAAACAATATAAAGGAGTGGGTTAAAACTGTGAATAAAAACACGGAAATGGACAATGGTCAAATGATTTTAATATCTGGCTGGCAATCATGGTGTTTGTTGATAATGGATGTCATGCTCTAATTATAGTCTTGCTGATAACATGGGAAGATAAATAATGGTGGATGGAATTCCAAATAGTTTTCCCATTAAGACAGATTTTCAGTAAATGGGAAGGAAACTTGGACTAAATGTAAAGGGACATCACCATATATATCGAAAGACACTTCCATTTCACGGCTGCGTTTTTATTTGTCACATTATCATAACATTCTGCATTATTACGAAAGTGAACCTATTGTGAAAAATAGTTGATACAAGCACAAGTTGTGTCAGCCACTACAGTGTGCATAAGAATGAATGAATCCTATTTGATAGCAGGTACTCGTGTACTACCCAACTACAAGCCGCACAACCTATATATTATGGGAAGTTGGATAAAATCGAGAATATGTTTTGTCAATTAAACAAAGAAAAAGTACAGGGTTCTCAATTTACGATTCTTGAAAAATTCAAAATTTCTCCCCCCTACTAAACACCAGTTAATGTTTTTATTGACAGTATAATTTTGATTGATGTATAAATTTATGAATATAATTAGTTGTTAGATATTTTATAGGGAAGTGGAAGTCTAGTAGGGAGAGTTTGTGTGTGAGCAGTGTTGATATTTGAAATCATTAATTGGTTTCTTTGGCAGTGGCTTTTCACTATAACCTGGGACATGGATCAACATCATGTAGGTCGCACAATGCAATGTTGAGACTTAACCCCGAAATATGCAGTTCATTTCGTCGGGCGTGGCTGTTCAGTGCCCACTGAAAAGAGATCATTGAGTCACTGAACTATGTCTTGTCTTGTACGTGCAAAAACTAAGTCAGTGCAAAATGCAAATGGAATCATATTTCTTGAGAAAGTAATATTTCTATGTCAGCCGACTTAATTAGCAAAATATGCCTACCTGTTTCAAATATGAAAATCCTGTGTTACCTCTCATCTTTTTGTCTAATTAACATAAATTTGTTACAGATAATTTTTATATATAAAACTTCAGATATTTTCATTCAGTTATATATATTTTTTTATAAAATATCAAATTTATTAAAATTTAAAATAATCACGTGTCGCATAATATGACAGTTATGATTAACAAATTACAAATACAGAGCAATACATTCAAAAAATCTCAATTAAGGTCACTAATTAGGACCAACCTCTAGAATAATTAGAAGTCAACTAGAATTACCAAACCAAGACAATCAATTATACCAGCATTCCCCTAATAGAATCAGTACATCTAGATCCTGACACGATCAGATGCAAGAGCCGACACATAGACCATTCCACGAAGGACATCAAGGAAACTTTATATAACCCTTTAATCCATACCCACGATCTTTGGAGGGTCAATTGTCATACTTTCACAAGGCGAAATGGTTCACTTTTAAAAACAGATTCCTAACAAGTCATATTACCCACCGAATAGACAACAAATTATATTTAAAATCTTATTAGAACCTCTAACATTTGAGCTATAAAGGCCCAGAAAATTCCAAAACCTCATTTCACAAAACTCTTGCAAGACAAATATACCTGAGTCACTTACAACACTGCATCCAAACCCAATAGCTGAGGTTACATGAGAAAAACTTACTGATTCAGGTACCAAAGCACATAGCGGACAAACAACTACATTTAAGAATATAATAGACCTCTTAGCTAATTCAACTCTAGATGGGATCTTGTCGAGGGCTACCTTCCAAGTGATAGCCACCACCTTCGACATAGATGTATTAGATTGGAGCACCTTCTAACACTAATTTATAAGCCTCTTTTACCAAATACTGATATGAGATTCCTGAACTACCTCCTTACCTCTAACCATCTCTCACTTCCTGCCTGAAGCTGACCCTTTCGATACCTCATCCAAATCCCTCACCCACCTCTCCTCTCAATTCAGTTGTATATATAATTATATTGTTCAATTAAAAGCAAAAATAGCTTAACTTCCAAGAAATATTTGAATTTATATTTTGAGAGACGAAAAGCTTTAACTATGTAATTTTATAATGGATTTAAATCACTAAATCTTATTAACATTTAAGATTTATTGGGGTTAGTTAGGTTATTAACATTTAAGATTTATTAGGGTTAGTTAGGTTAGAGAGTAAAAAATTTTAAGGGCTTCCACACAAATCCAATAATAAATTTTTAATAACGTTTTGCACTTTTATATATTTTTAATATATTTATCATTTTTATTCAAATCTAATATGAACTCAAATGAGATCATATTGTTTATATTTTAATATTTATATATGTTTTAAATTAATAAATTATTTATATTTTATATTAGAATAAAATTATTTTAATTTAATTATTGAAAGATGGAAATGATGCGGGACCCACTACAATATCCAATCTCCACATGAACAGCTTTGCTTCTACTACAGAAATAAATCTTCAAAATATCATATCTTAAAATTAACACTTTTTTCGTTATTTTATTGTATATTTATTGTAAAAAATATGTAAATATAATTTTTCATTTAAATTAGATTTGATGTTAGCTTTAATAAGAAGGTGATTCAGTATATAAACTTATGTTTATTCTAAACACATATTTATATTTATCATTGAAAAATGTGGGACTCTATTTTCATCTAAACACATATTTATATTTATCATTCAAAAACACAGACAGATCGGTGATTCACTATTGAAATAGTATATAGATACGTACTGTATGCGATTGTTTACTGTTGAAAAACTGCATTAATCAATTAGAGTCAGTCAGTAGTTTAACTATCCAATGAAAAGATAAATTTATTCTTTGATTATATACAAATGGTAGCATCAAGAACTACACACCATGCGCTGTATATACATTGCTGATTTGTAATGTAAGTTTTAACCGCAGAATAAAAGACTCCTGTGCAATGATTTTGAAAGCCAGAGAGATAAAGATCATTTTCTTCCAGCATAAATAGTCTTTTGGTGGAACAACCATGACCACATTCATCAACTCTTCCTCAAACTTTCATCTTTTAATTGATATCCTGTGGCAAAGATGGTTTCTTTAAGGCTAAACCTTGTTTTCACACTTATCTGCAGTCTGATAATTAATCAGACATATTCTGAGAATGACCGGAAGGCAAATATATACACATTCTTAATTTTTTCATTATATTATGTAACTAAACCTTACATAATGCATAATTTTCCGGCCAATTTCTGGTGTCCTCCCAAAACAAATAAATATTTCCATAAGCTAATGGCCCAGTTTTTCCCTTCCCTTTTTTAGCCTAAAAGTTCATCTCTTTAATTTAATATTATCTTTTTCTGAATACAGACTTACATTGTCTACATGGGCGACCACCCAAAGGGCATGGACTCTGCATCCTTCCCGTCCCTTCACATGACCATGGCGCAAAAAGTCCTTGGCAGGTTGAGTATTATAATTTACGTCTATTTTCTAATTGAAAACTATGTTTGGGTTTGTTCTAGCATTACCAAAGCATATTTATGGGAACTTTTAGAATATGCAAATGCAAGTTCTGGAAACACTTCACAAATATATCTTAAATTCCTAATCACTGAATAACGTGAATCTTAACTGCAATATGATGCAAAAAATTTAATAATTAATGTGTTTAGAAACATAATCTATTGTAAATATGACCTCCAAGTATGCATTTGTCCAGAGACTTTGAACCAGAAGCTATACTTCATAGTTACAAGAAAAGCTTTAATGGATTTGTCATCAAGTTAACAGAAGAGGAAGCGGAAAGAATGGCAGGTAGTGTAATTGTGTTTTTATCCCAACTATTTCTTAATGTATTCTCTCAAAGTTCTAGGAAGAAAAACAACCGTGTTAATACTTTGTATTGTATCAGAAATGGACAGTGTTGTTTCTGTTTTTCCAAATAGGAAGAATCATCCGCACACAACTAGATCGTGGGACTTTATAGGGGTTTCACACCAAATGCAAAGGACAAGTTTCGAGAGTGACATAATTGTTGGAGTAATAGACACAGGAATTTGGCCAGAGTCTAAGAGCTTCAGTGACAAAGGATTTGGTCCTCCTCCAAGCAAATGGAAGGGATCATGCCACAACTTCACCTGTAACAAGTAATCATCTCGCACGCAAAGACCACTAGCTAGTAGCACATTAACTAAAAAGTGAAATTCACAAAATTTTAAGATAAAACCTATAACTAATAAGGAGTTAGTTTCTGGTTTTTGGAGATATCCTAGATTTATCTGAAAATTATAAAATTTTACAAGTCTCTCTCTTTAGATAATGGGTATGGCTCTTACTAATAACAAAAAAATCTGATGAACTTTAGTCAATAATAGAATTGTATTGCTTGCAGGTAATAAGTCTGAATTAATGCATTTTACTATGCCAAAAGAAAGGATTCATTGTTTACTAAAGCATGTAGCCACTTATATGTAGCAAAATAATAGGAGCAAAACACTTCAATATTGAAGGCGAGTATGCCAAAGAAGATATCATATCTCCTAGAGATGCACAAGGCCACGGATCACACACTGCATCCACAATTGCAGGAAATTTGGTGAAGTCAGCTAGTCTACTAGGGTTTGGCTCAGGGACAGCCCGTGGAGGAGTTCCATCAGCACGCATTGCTATATACAAAGTATGTTGGCTCAAAATAGGTTGTCCTGAGGCTGAAACCCTTCAAGCATTTGATGAAGCAATTGCAGATGGAGTAGATATAATTTCCATTTCAACAGGATTTAACAGCATAGAGCACTTCATTCCTTATTTCCAAAGTGCATATGATATAGGAAGTTTCCATGCAATGAAAAGAGGCATATTAACGTCAAATTCTGCCAACAATTTGGGTCCAGGATTTTCCACCATGACAACTTATGCACCGTGGATACTCTCTGTGGCTGCTAGCACTATTGACAGAAAGTTCCTTACCAAGGTACAATTGGGCAACGGCATGGCTTTTGAGGTACCCTCATGATCATGGCCTTATTTAAATAACTTGTAGTTCAATCATAATGTTTAATTTTTATGAATGATGTGTAGGGGGTTTCAATTAACACTTTTGATCTGAAAAACAAAATGTTTCCACTGATTTACGCTGGAGATGTGCCCAACACTGGCGATGGATATAACAGTTCGACATCGAGGTATGAATCCATTTTGATTGCGTTTCTTGGAAGAAAAACAAATTGGAATTGAATATCATATGTGACTGCTCACTGCTCAGGTATTGCTACCATAAGTCTGTGGATAAAGATTTGGTGAAAGGAAAGATGGTTTTGTGTGACAGAATTGGGAGTCCTAAAGATGTTGGAGTTTTGGCAGGGGCAGCTGGGATGATTCTTGGAGCCACTGATGCTAAAGATGGGCCATCCGCTTATGCACTGCCCGCAGCTTTCATTAGTCTAAGGAACTTTAAGCTCTTACGTTCTTACATGATTTCATCCAGGTATAAATTCTTATCTATAACTTTTCACTATCCCTATACCTATTGACGCCCTTACTATAATTATAGACAATTCTTTGAAAATTGGGAATTCAACCACCACCTTATCATGTTCTTTCAAGTTTTAAAAATATTTTTTTAAGTATTCTAGATTCTTCCAAATATGAAATACTCATGAGTGATGTTTGTCCACTGTGTCTTTATGTTTTATTCCAATGTTAAAGACCTAGAAAATTATTTAAATGTTAATCTATGGACTTCAACTTGTTTGAGTATATCCTTTCCAATCGTCAGAAATTCGACTGCCACTATATTTAGGAGTGACGAAGACAATGATTCACTAACCCCTTACATAGTTTCATTTTCATCGAGGGGTCCAAATCCACTTACGCCAAACATTCTTAAGGTAACTTTAAAACCCATATCATATCAAATTGTCATCTTCAACCTGAAAATGCTCATTGGTATTGCTATATATAATTATTTCATGATATTGTAGCCCGACTTGGCTGCCCCAGGAGTTAACATTCTAGCTGCATGGTCTCCAATCTACCCAATTTCAGATTTTGAAGGTGACAAGAGAGCAGTACAATACAACATAGAGTCTGGCACTTCAATGGCTTGCCCTCATGCTTCAGCTGCAGCTGCATATGTTAAATCATTTCATCCAAATTGGTCTCCTGCTATGATCAAGTCTGCATTAATGACCACGGGTAACAAACTCCTCTTCATTTAATTTTACATTTAATTAATATAAAGATTAGTCAATTTAGCATATCTTTATTTGCTACAGCTACACCAATGAGTCCTGCTCTTAATCCTGAAGCTGAATTCGCATATGGGGCGGGACAAGTTAATCCTCTTAAGGCATCAAATCCTGGATTAGTGTATGATATTAATGAAGCAGATTATGTTAAGTTCTTGTGCGGAGAGGGTTATACAGATAAAATGCTTGGAATTGTCACAAAAGATCACAGTAAATGCAGTAAACACGGTAAAATGGAAGCTGTATATGACCTCAATCTCCCATCATTTGCTCTTTATGCAAATGTCTCATCATTCAGCCGTATTTTCCATAGAACGGTTACCAATGTGGGATTGGCAACGTCTAGTTATAAGGCCAAAGTGGTATCTCCATCTTTGTTGGACATTCAAGTGAAACCAAATGTTCTGTATTTCACATCAATTGGGCAGAAGAAGTCATTCTCAGTCATGATTGAAGGGAAATTTAATGCTAATATACTCTCTGCTTCACTGGTTTGGGATGATGGCACTTTTCAAGTTAGAACCCCCATTATAGTATACGGTAAAGGAGAAATTATTACATGGTAATCGTGATATATATAATTCAGTGTTGTTATTTATTTTTAAATTTAAAATCTAGACTATATGTCCCATAAAGGTTGGTTGCCATTGTGAAAAATTGAACATGGAATAATTCAAAGTAATATAATAATTTCTTATTGTAAACATGAACAACAATAAATTTTTAAAGTAAATTATGATAATACCTCTTAAAATTTAGTGTAATTTTGTATTATTTTTGTATTTTTTAATTATTAACTTTGCATCTCTTGAGAGTGTTAAAGTAATATTTGATAAAAGTGTTAGTGTAATATTTTCAAACCTATAAAGATTAAGAAAGTTAGTGTAGAAAATTTTGGAAAAATAAAATATGTGTAATTCAATAAAAATTAAAATATTGTTGTAATTTGTTATAAAACTATTTATCTTAAATTCTTGTGTACTTAAAAACAATAGAATTTCAATGTTTAGATCCTTTAAATTTTTATTTTTTTTATAATTTAAACTTGTTTTTGTATTTTCTTAATTTTTAATAATGGTTTTTTAATCCTTTTTATGAGAAAAAGAAAAAGTCACAACTTTTTCATTCAAATAGTAAAAAATAGGCCAATAAAAAATAAGATTATTCTTCAAAATTGAAAAATAAAAAAAAAATAAGGAAAAAAAACTAACCCATTAATTAAGTAACTAAAATGAATATACGGGTTCTACCTTAGTTTAAACAAAAAATGATAGCAACGATATAACATATAGTGTCACCTAGCCAGGCTATTCGGGCCCAAGATCAGTGTGGTGGCGGTGGCCCCCTTCCATAGGGCCTTTTCGTTTTGCACCCCATTGTACTTTTTACATTGATTGTTTTTTCTCTTATCACTTTATATAGTTTAGTTTTTTTTTTTAATTTCACTATTGTTCAACACTCCTTGAGGTTTTATTTCAAATATTTTACTATGTGTTAATTTTCTTGTTTTAAAAAAGTTTTACATCGTAGGTTTATCCTTGCAAAAACATAAGTGAACTGCTTTAGTCAGCAAATCTTTTTATAGTTATAGATTTTTATGATCCAAAAATAATTTTTTTTATTATATTACAAATCATTAAATTTACTATTACATAATTATAGATCATCTACGACATAAAAATATTATTAACGTTATAACTACTAGCGAAAACACAGGCGTTGCCACGCCTGTGTATTCGTATTTTTATTTTAATATTTTTTGTAAAATTTTATGTTTTGAAATATAAATTGTTATGTGACATATTTTCAAATATATTTTGTTAATTTTATATTTTTTTATGATAACATGATAAAAAACGTCAGATCATCAATATATATGTCAAATGTGCAATGAATATGAAAAAATAGAAAGAGAAGAGTTGGAATAGAACTAAAAATATTGTCGCACATGTGTATTTACATGTTTATTAAATATATTTATCATGAAATGTAAGCATATATTAATAGGTATTTTAAAAAGTGGACATCAAAAGGGGGTATTGCCTTTATTAATAGTATAGATATAGAAGTATAGATATAGTATATAATATAATATCATATATTATACATTATAGATATAATTGGACAATTATATATATTGAATATCAATATTTTAAAGTAATATTTTACTTAAAGTTATAAGGTTGATCTAGTGGTAAAATTTATGTTTGGGAAATAAGAGGTTATGGGTTCAAGTTCCTCTTATAACAAATTAGTTTATTTTTTTAATTTTAAAATAGGCGTATGGGTAGAATAGGTATATTAAAAAGTAAACATTAAAATGGGGTATTCCCTTTATTAATAGTATAGATATAGTGTATAACATAATAGCATATATTATATATTATAGATATAATTGGACAATTATGTATGTTGAATATCAATATTTTAAAATAATTTTTTGGTTAAGTTTATAAGGTTAGTCTAGTGATAAAGTATATGTTTGGGAAATAAGAATTTATGGATTCAAGTCTCTCTTATGAAAATTATTTTATTTTTTTAATTTTAAAATAGATGTAAGGATAGAATAGATATATTGAAAAGTAGACATCAATAAGAGATATTCCCTTTATTAATAGTATAGATATTATGTATTATAAAATTCATAATATAGTTAAAGAAGTGTAATATAGATCCTAAAATTTGCAATACTCTTATATTTCCTCTTTTTTTTTCTTTATCACGTCATATAATTAATTCCCTATTATTTTATAATTTCACCTTTTTTTATATAAAATTTTATTTTTTCTCTCTAATTTTAGACTTTAGTGTAAACTAAACTTTACCCACGTTTATAAGATTCGGTGCCAAGGATAATATCAATTACCCAATTGGATATTTGTATTTCAGCAATATGACAAATAACGCATATCCAAAAACTTCTATAATAATTTTTTATAAATAAATGTTAGTTGTTATTATATTAATAAATGTCTAAATTATCTGTTTTTACACAAGTAAAATAAAACAATTATCATAATTTTTTATAATTTAAAGTCTTGTTTTTTTCTATTGTTTATTAATATTAAATTTATTTAGAAAATTAGTTTTAGGTTTATATTTATCCATATTTTACCTTTATTTTCCTGTTTTTCTTTGTTTTGAAAACGATTTTGAGAAAGACCAAAGAAATGTCAGATGATTTGGATTTTTTGGTATTATAGTAGCGTCGAGCAACCAGTCTTCGAGCATCTAGCGCCGCTTGTCAAAGAGTTGCATATTTTGTAATTTTGGTACCCAATGCTCAACATAATGATGTCAAGTTTCTCTTGACGCCCAACAATCATTTTGTCACTACTGTGTGGTGGTATTGCGCTCTTATGGCTACTTAAAGGCATCTTTTGTTATAGTGAAAGGTTACACACATGACTAACCTCGGGCTTGCTCCAAGCCTGTTCTTCGTCCATTCTCCATATTCATTCACCCTCATGGTTGGTTAGGCTTGTCATTTTGTTGGGGTTTGATGTAACTAATCTTAAACTCTTATGTATTTTTGTTCTTTTAATCAAAGTTTATTATTCATTATTGATGTTCTTCTTTATCCTGTGTTTTTTTCTTTATCTTTCGTGGATTTTACTTGTGAATGAGTTTGAGTCAAAATGAGAAAAGCTTACAATGACATTTATTGCTTGAGAGAGAGTAAATTCTATTGGACATCTTAAGTTTCTTTTTTTAATGCAAGTTATTTGACTTTAAATTATGCAACAGAGACATAATCTAAATCTCAAATAGTTTAGTCTTTTGCTTGCAAGAAATTGAGGTTAAGAGTACTTTTATGAATAATGGAAACATGAGTAATAAACGACGATTTTATGTTCATTTATGCCTTTGAGGGATAATTTAGTGAAATGAAGAATCAACCAAATCAATATTTGTGTAATCGTTTACTTTATTTATGTTTTTATTTACTTTTTGTTATAGTAGTTGCTAGTATAAATTTTCTTCCTTCTCATTATTATAAGTAAAAAGTATTGAGATTTTTTATATATCATCAATTTTCCATAGGATCAATCTAACTATTTATCGGATACTACATATAACTAGCACACTTACCAAGAGTAATGTAGAAAATTTGCACTTAACATGTATTAATATTGTTAGTAATGAGCTTCAAACTCACCTCTTTTTCCTTTACTCACACATGTAGATTTTTTTATTAGAACCCTTAGCTTCTCAATAATAAGAATTAAACTCAACTTATTGTAAATGAAAATAAACGATAATAAAATAAAACTAATGAACAATGGTCATTTACATACCCATGAGAGATATTATAAAAACTCTTTTAAATTATTTTAGATTAATTAAATTTATTATAAATTACTAATTTTATGAGATAATTATTTAATAATGAGTGAAACTTACTAACATAAGTAATTTTAAAAAATTCTAATAAATCACACAGAGAGTCTTATGAAGAGAATTTTTCTTACCATTTTTTACATATATTATCTCATTTCTTTTTGCATACCTGATGCATACATTAAGTTTTGGAAGGGGATTTTTGTATTTTAATTTTTTAAAGACAACTATGATATTAAGTAAAACATCAACCATAAGGCATCTCATCCATCCTATAATTACAGCAAGAGATTTACAAATAACATTGGACATATATATATATATATGCTAAAAGAAGGAAACAAATACAGGTCCACTTACATACAAAAATTAGTTTTCAGATGTTAAATATATTTAAGAAGCCTTTCCCATAGAATCTAATTTTATTTCACACCAAATTGAATACTCGAGACACTAATCTTGAGATTATTCGGGATCATACAATCAGTGATCCTCCACTACAATTGATTTATCACTCCATGCTTCACCATAACTTTTTAATCCACCAATGTACTACAATATACATTCATTGCCCAAATATATTCTACCTCTCTTTTTCTTCTCATTTTATAGGGCACCTAAAAAGGTTATAAACTCAATTCTTAGTATTTAAAGAAATTTCCTATGGAAGGGGTGGTCTGAGGCTTAAAAAATAAGTTAGGTCTCATGAGACACTATTTGTCAACCTAAATTGCAAGGGGAGTTTGGAGTTAAAAGCTTGATTGAATTTAACATTAGCTTACTAGGCAAATGGGGTTGGAGGCTACTCACTAATAAAAGTGTAATCTGATATGATCTTATTAGCTTCAAATATGGGAGCAACATAGATGCTTTCAACACCTCAGCTCAACAACTTCTCAAAGCCTTTATTTGCTGGAGAGACATCTACAAAATGCAACAAATTGTGATCGAAAATGCTACGCATAACAACTAGTTTGCTCAACACATAAAGAGGAAAATAGGGGATGGGAAATTTTCTCTATTTTGGCATGATCCATGGGTTGTGTCTATGATTTTAAAGGAATGCTTCCCCAAACTTTATCAAGTAACAACAAATCCTCAATCTAATTTGGCTAACATGTGTTGCTAGGTGAATGAACAACTTTGTTGGCAGCAGAATTGGAGAAGAAGCTTGTTCGTGTATGAGGATAACCTCCTTTCCTCTTTGTAGGCGGCCTTGCAACAGTTCCATCTCAAGCAGGGCCAATATGACGCATGGGAATGAAAGCTAGACAAATCCAAAGTGTACTTAGTTTCGTCTGCGTATTAGTTTCTTACCCAACAGCAACAATCATCCCTTCTAGTACATAATTAGAACACATTTACTAATTTTTGGAAAGTGCTAGTGTTTTCTTAGAGACTACTTCTTGATCGCCTTTCAACAGCCTATCAACTAAATAAAAGAGGCATTATGGTGAGTGACTTTGCTGCATCATGTGTGTTCTATCACGCTGCAATGGATCACAGGGACAATCTATTTCTCAGTTGTAGCTTTGTAAATATAATATGGTATAAAGTGTTTCAGTGGCTTAGAGTGGACATGGTAGGTCTGAATGACATTACCCAACTATATTTCCAACTAAGAAGTGTGACAAGAGTGTGAAAAGCTAGAAGGATGAAATACATATTCTAGCACACTCCTTGCTGGTGCATTTAGAATGCAAGAAATACAATTATTTTCAATGAGAAAGTTCCAACAATCTCTAGAATTATTACAAATATAATGGTTTTTTTTATGACAATGGTCCTTATATAGGTATACAAATCGTGATATAATTTACTCTTCCTAATATCTCAAACCACTTAGTTATTTTTTAGTGTCAAGTGATTTTTTAGCTGGAATAAAATAGTGAATTGGGAAGGTTTTTTGTTTTCATTATACACGCTCTTCTTTGCTGTAAAGAAAAAAAATGCTCTTAGCTTCTCTTTTGGTAGATGTAATAAACACAGCATAGTTTCCTGATTCCTTTCATAAAAAGAGCATCTGCATTTACGGAATTTATCCTGAATCCAGCTCCAAGTTTTTATCCTAATCATCTCAAAAACCTGCTCCATACAAGCATGTTAATTTCGAAATATGACAGCGTAAAGATATCTTAATTAGCTTCTCTTTTAATAAAGATTTAAAGATTATAAATATGGGGATGTCTACGATGCTTCTTTTAATTTGTGGATATTAATTTTTTTAATCATTAAAATCGTAATTTTTTTACATGTTATTATTTTTATAAATTTTTTTTAGTAAAGCAGGTTAAGTAGAATAAATTTTACTTTATTAATATATTTATTTAAATTTATAAAAATAATAACATATACTAAACTTATAATTCTGTTAATTAAAAAAATAAAAGTATTAATACCACAAAATTAAAACAAACATAATAAACTTTCCCTGTAAATATTCTGCTGATACTACTCTCAAACAAATCTAACACTTTCAGACTCTCTAAAAGATAAAAATGAAATTTTTACATCAGTTTAAAAAATCTAAATACTATCCAGTTTCGAAATTCCTTATTCAGCTATCTATATTCCCATTACTGCAAGAAAGTTAGAAGCACAAAAGTCAAATTATTTGTGGGCCAAGTTAAATTATTGTGATGCAAAGCGATATTTCCAAATATCTGGAAAACGACCCGGCAACTTGCTATCAATAGATTCTTGACATTAAATATTGAGTTTAATTTTTATACTAGTGTAAAAGTTCAACATTGATTTATAAATTTTCGTTTATATAATTTATAAATTTAAAATTAACATTCTTATCATAAATAAAATAAAAGAATGTGATTCAGTAGTATTAATGTAAACTTGAATGGAGTACGTATAAAAATAAATGTATACGCAATGTACAGTTTCGTTAACATTACTATTCAGAACTGATTTTGGTTGTTTTTCCACGGATTGTTCTGCTGTAGGCTTTTGTTATAATTTTCGTTAAACATAAAGAAAATAAACTTATATTACTTTTATATACATAAAAGTTAGAACTAATTTTGGAAACTGAATTTACGATTTTTTTTATACCATATTCTTTCAATGCGCAAGTTGACGAAGCTGACAATCATAAGCATAAAGGTGGTACGTCATGTGATACTGATATTGGTGATACTTGAGAAGCAGCTAGCTACGTCAATATTCAATAGTCCAATACCCATATACGTGGGCAAAATATCAATGTTGTTACATGTGACGTTGTCACAGTGGGGAAAGTAGAAATTTACGGGGTATTTAAGTAGTCACTCATTCTAATTAAGAGAGTATTTTTGGTTTGCATGTACACTTTACAAAACACCTCAACTGAGAAAAATACTTCTCTTGATTTGGCGCAGGTTAGGTGGAAATTCATCTGGAAACATGTTTCAATTTTTAAGACATAGAAACATTACTAAACAGCGTGTTTGCTACGACGTAGATTATGGAAAAGTAATTTAAATTATTTAAATTTTAAATTTTTTATATTGTTTAAAAAAAACTTATTTTATTTTTATAATTTGTTTAAATTTTAAAGATATTATTTATAGAACAGATATTTTTTCCTAATTTAATATTAAGATGTTAAGTTTATAAATAAAGTTTTTTAGATAAGAAGGAGGAGATCATTATCTTATATAAGAGAAGAAGTTATGATATGGTAAAAAAGTTTGTAAGTTTTTCAATAGTTTCTAAAAATAATGTAAACATAGGACACGTACTACACAAACAACATAATGTTATTCTTTTTCTTGAGCATTGCCATTTATTTTATAATGTATTTTTCTTATTAATATGAATAAAGAAAGTTCGTTAGTATGTGTTTTTTGTCCCAACAAGTGATATTAAAGTATATTGATCTTGTGGCCTTATGTTACTAAAGTAAAAAAATTGCTAAGATAAATTAAATTCAAGTAACATATTTCATTGGAGGTATTATGAAGAGCACAGAAAAAACATACATAAAATCTACGGTGAAGTATTCTATTACGAGCATCACGGTGATTGAAGATGTAATTAAAAAGTTTAATTGAAGGAGAAATTGTTGGAAAAAAAATTCAAATTATTTTAATTTCAAATTTCTAAATATTGTTTAGAAAAAGAAAACATTGTTTTATCTTTAAGATTTGTTTAAATTTTAATATATTATTTGTAAAATAAAAATTTGTCATCTCATTTAGCTTTAGGATGTTAGGTCTATAAATAGAGTTTTTGAGATAAGAAAAATCATCCAACCCCAAGAGGAAAATCATCACCCTAAGTGAGAGAGAGGGTTATGATGTGGAGGAAGAGTTTGTAAGTTTTTTAATAGTCTCTAAAAACTTGTCATAAATATAAGTACGAGATGCAAATTACATAAACAAAATAATGTTGTTATGTTTCTTTGTTCAAGTGTTACTATTTATTATATGGTGTATTTTCTTGCCAATATGAAGAAAGAGAAATTGTTGGTTATATTTTTTTTCCAACATTACACAAAGTAATAGTTTATAATTTTTAATAAAATAAATTTGAAATAATTTTATTAATATAATATATATATGTGTCAAATGTGTGGCTAAATATGCACTAAATAAATTTTCATTTAGAAAGTTAAATATTATTTTAATCATTCAAAAAAATTTCTTTTAAATCATCTGTCTCAAATTTTTTTTATCTCAATCAATTAATAAACCTCATATTATTTAATGAATTTTTTTTATAATTTTTTTATATTTTATATAACTCTGACAAAGTATTTTCATTACTTCTACAAATCATGCGAAATCAAGTGGGTAGGCTTTAAACTGGTTCTTCAATAAATAAAGGGGGGAAAGGTAATTATAAAATTGAACAGAATTTATATATGAACGTTCGGGCATTGTTTCGTTAAAAAATATTCGTACCATTTTGTATTTGTCTAAATTATATTGTAAAATTTAAATCGCGAGTGTGTATATTTAATTGTTAATTTATAATGCCCCTATCTATTTTATTTTTTTTTATTCTCTCTTTCTCTCCCTTCCATTAAATCACTTTCATTATAATACATGAGTTATGTGACATCTGATGCCTATAGGAAATGCGCTAAACTTACTAAAAGTCTTTCTTACACATAAATAAAACAATTAAATAAGCGTTTTGAGAGAATGAGTGTAATGCATTGATTCAAATAGTGATGCGTACTACATATTTATGGGAAAGGTATGACCTCTAGATTTTTTTTTTTTTTTTGAAAAGCTAATATTTTATTCGAAAGAGAAATCAAGAGTTTCTTATAATACAAAGCACGAACGACATCGTTCTCGTACTCCTGTTGGAGGTTACTAAAAAAACACTTATCCACCTAAGACATATTTAATAAATACTGTCTCGGGTTAGAACACCAATCCGAGAATACGCAGCCCTTATTAAACCCAAAGGAGTATGACAACCATTTCCAAGAGATAACCTTAATCGTCATCAGAATGTCTACCGACTCCAGCTTTATTCTTTCAAAAACAATCTGGTTTCTAGTAATCCAGATACCCCAACAACCAGCTAGACAGAAAACATATATGCACTTCTTCTTTCGCTTTCCAACCACCCATGCTGACGATGAAAGAAAAAGCTGGTTCAGATCCCCCGAAATAGGTCCCTGGATTCCCAGCCAGCTAATTATATTGGTCCACACTAATTGGGCTTTGGCACATGTTAAGAACAAATGATTCCTGCTTTCTATATTGCTGCTACAAAGGACACATTGAGCCGCTTCTCCTGAAATCTCGACGCCTCTCTTCAGTAGGTTATCAATGGTTGGTAATCTATCCATCAATAATCTCCATGAGAAAGCAATTACCTTGGAGGGGAGACTATCTTCCCACATTCGTCTCAATTGGTTTGGTTCCACCTCTGAGAGTGTCGGTAAGCTCTGGTGCGTGCTCAGTACCACATAAGCTTCAGCAACTGAGAAATCTTCATCTCTACTAGACTTCCAGATCCATCTATCCAACCTGTCATGTACAATTTCCACTGTTTGTAGCACACTTTGTAATTGACGCAGCTGTTCTTCTTCCCAAACAAATAATTCCCTCCTCCATTCCCAACTCCACCCCTCAGATGCTTGCTTTTTCTGGTTTATAGTACTACCTTTATCAACCGCTAACCCATATAACTTGGGGAACTTTAAGCTGAGGGGGCCCTCTCCCATCCAATTATGTTCCAAAAACAAAGTATCCTTTCCGTTCCCGACTTTTATCATGACGTTATCCACGAACCAGTCTGGTTTCACTGCTTTCAGCCCGTCAATGTCCCATAAATACCGCCACCACTGCGACGCTGTAGATAAATTATGCTGTCTTTGATTGGATTTGTATGTCTGTCCATATCTGCACTCCAGCAAACTCGCCCAAATAGCATTTGACTCTGATAATAACCTCCACCTCCATTTTGCAAGCAAACTTAGATTAAAGTTCCACAGACACTTTACCCTCAACCCCCCTTCTTCCTTCGGCTGACACACCTGTTTCCAGCTAACCCACGCGATTTTGTTCTCCAGGTCAGTCCCTCCCCACAGAAAGGAGCGCTGAAGTCCGGTGATGACTCTTAGGACTTTCTTGGGCACCTTATAAAAGGAGAATAGGTATAGTGGAAGGCTAGACAATACTGAATTTATCATAACTAACCTTCCTGCGAACTTCATTTGTTTTGCCCTCCATAATGCCAATTTCCTCTGAACTTGTTCAATGATTGGTGCCCACGTTTGTAGCCTCCTTGGGTTTGCACCTACCGGAACCCCCAAAAACTTAAATGGCGGGGATGATACGGCACAGTTCAAGAGATTTGTTACAGCTCGTGTGAATGAGTCATCTACATTTAAACCAAAAAACTGGCTTTTACTGTAATTCACCTTTAGCCCCGATGACAGCTCAAAACCACGGAGGATGACCTTCAAATACCATACAGACTTCAGATCAGTTTCCCCCAACATTATAACATCATCTGCGTATTGCAGAATTGAAAACTTTGCCTCGGCACCGATATTGAGCTGTTTAAACATCCCTTTCCCTGCAGCGGACCTGAACAAACCAGCTAAAGCTTCGGCTACCAGAAGAAACAAAAAAGGAGAGAGTGGATCTCCTTGCTTCAATCCTCTCCCCGGTTTAAACTCCTCCGTAGGACTCCCATTAACTAAAATTGAGACTTGGTTATTCCTTACAATACTGGTCATCCACTTTCTCCATGTACTCCCAAACCCCATCCTAACCAACATATAATCCAAAAAATCCCAATTTACCGAATCATACGCCTTCTGGAAATCCACCTTAAATAGGAAACATGGTTTCTTTTTCCTTTTCGCCCAATCCACTATTTCATTTGCTGCCAGTACCCCATCCAGGATCGATCTACCTTGCAAAAATGCTGACTGACACTTTGATATTAAATCCGGATTGATGGAATTCCTGCACTGCCTTCACCACGTCTTCCCCTATTAAATCCCAACAAGAATGATAGAAATGAAAGCTAAAACCATCGGGGCCCGGACTTTTGCCTCCCTCACAAGCCCAAACTGCCGCCTTTATCTCCTCCGCTGAAAAAGGCTCTTCAAAGCTTTGCCTTTGCTGTTCATTCAGCTGATTGAAAGACACCCCGTCCAACTTTGGTCTCGACTGACGATCCTCGTTGAAGAGCCTTGAGAAATGATTTAGCACATGAAGCCGAATGTCCTGAACGCCCTCTACCCAACCCCCGCCTAACTTAACTGCCAGTAAGGAATTCGCATAACATCTCTCCTTAAAACATCTATGAAAGTAGCTTGTATTCTTGTCCCCTTTTCGATCCCATTTTACCCGAGATTTCTGAAGGATGGACTGTTCCATGCTCCTTGCCTTCCCCCAATACTCTGATAAGATCTATTGTCTCTGCTGATCACTCCCATTGGCTCCCAGGCCTAGTTGGATATCCGCACTCTCCAGTTCTAAAACTTTCTCTGCCAAGAACTTCTCATCTTTACTCCCATTCCCTGCTATCCACATCTTAATCTTGTTCTTCAAACCTTTTAACTTGCACACCAGCTGATACATCCTCCATCCTTGCCCCTGTTCTGCTGTCCAGAAATCTTTTACTAGTTCCATAAATCCCGGTTCCTGCAACCAATGATCGAAAAACTTGAAAGGTTTAGGGCCCCAATTCAGAGTATTCACTTCTGTGAGTATCCAGGTATGATCGGAAAACTCTCTAGAGCCCACTCTTTGTGCTATAACTCCGCACTCCACCATCAGATCCGGAGAAAATAGAAACCGGTCCAACCTACTAGATGACTCTCCATTCGGACTTATCCACGTTGCTCCTTTTCTGATAACTGGAATATCCAACAGACCCCATGGATTGGACAAAGAATTTGAAGTCAGACATCTCAATTGATGAATGATAGTCTGATCTCCCTTTAAACTCGCTCGTATCCATCACCGCATTAAAATCTCCACCCAGTACCCATTTGACCTCCGGGAAGCCTCGTTTTGTCATCATCAGATCGTCCCATACCTTCCTCTTGCCTTGAAGCGAGCATGGAGCATATACGTTAACCACGCAATTTACTGCAGAAGAGCTCTTTCCTCTAAAACCGATTCCAAGGAAACTCTGCCCTTGTATAACCCAAACTACCTCCAACAACTGTTTCTTCCAGATTGTCAAACAGCCTCCACTAAGCCCTATAGACGGTAAAATTTTCCACTCGCACCCTGTCGACCCTCACACCTCCTTCACTTCCCATTCCTTTACCTCTCTGCATTTTGTCTCCTGAAATAGACAAATATCTATGTCTTTGTTTTGTAACAGTCTCCTTATCCTCCTTCGCTTGACCCGATCCTTGAATCCCCTCACATTTAAAGAAAAACTCTTCATTTAATTATTCGGGTTGCTCCTCGTTTCCCTTCTCTCCTGCTCCTCTTTGTCCCTCAGCTCCATGTTTCGTAATTCCTGAATGTATATGATGTCTGGTTGTTGACCTGATATACCAATTTCCCTCATTGCCCTCCATATTTTCTCCTCTTCATCCTCCATATTTCCGTGTCGTAACTCATGTTCGTTTGGTACCTCTGATTGCCGACGCCTCCTTTCTTCACCCATCTCCGAACTGTTCCTCCTTTCTTCATCCTCCATATCTAATATGTGTTCACAGAGTTTTAAATGGTGACGATATGATACAAATTTAAATAATATGTGAAATGATATATCATTCATTTTGCTTGTTAACTTTAAGTATGTTAATCATCTTGTACAAGAAATTAGATAACGTGGTAGAGAATTATAACTTAATAACAGGGTTAAATTAATATTTTGGATTTATTAACTCTTTTATTAAGTAATAATTCTCTTTTGTTTAAGTTTTAAACTATTAACTTAATATTTTTATTAAGTAATAATTTTTGTCACATCAGCTAATTTCTTATATGTGATAGTCAACATCAACAACTCATGGAAGGATGTTAATTCACATATTTTTTAAATTTAAGAGCAAAATGTCACAATTTTAAATTCTGAAGACAGAATATCTAAAATTAAAAAAATCGATACATCAAGTAGTATTTAAGCCTAAATAGAATTTATTATTTGGTACATTCTAAGTATTTGAAATGTATATGTTTTATCTTCTAATTTATAAAGGTTTAAATATCTTTTTAGTACCTGTTAAATTGTTTTCATTTTTTATACCTAAAACTTTTTAATTTTCTTATTTTAGCACCTAATATTTTT
This sequence comes from Psophocarpus tetragonolobus, assembly GCA_037954015.1. Taxonomy (NCBI): domain Eukaryota; kingdom Viridiplantae; phylum Streptophyta; class Magnoliopsida; order Fabales; family Fabaceae; genus Psophocarpus; species Psophocarpus tetragonolobus. Next base: position 38,252,308 of record CM075695.1, read on the forward strand.
TAAAGTTTCAAATTGGTATCTATCAATAAGTGTCGTCTTTAACTAATGACATGGCAAATGAAAGTGTCATATCATATTAAATTTTTAATCAGCATCTATGTCATTTTCACAATAGGTACCTTTTTCAAAAATAAAAATTTTTTAGGTACCAAATTCAAAATATAAATAAATTTTAGGTAGCAAAATCAAAATAATTTTATTTTATAGGTATAAAAAACTATTTAAACTTAGAAAAAAGCTAATTATTATCGTCATTGTAGCACACATTATTTTAAGACTTAAATATATTTCGCATTCCGAATATATTAGTAAATTTGGGTTGAGTCCTTATAAAGTTGCTATTTGTTTTAGACCCTAATAATTTTTTTATTTTGTTTAAAATTCTTAAAGTGTTATCTGAAACACTTTTAAAGTATTTTAAAATAATTTAAAGTGCTACTAAAACACTTTAAGGATCCAAAATAAAATAAAGATGATTGGAAATGACACATAAAACAAAAAATTTTATTTGAAACAATTTAAGCCGTTTTTAAATATAGGTTACATTTTGTCTATTAAAAAATAATGATTTTAATAGAGTTACATTTTACAATCCAACAAATTTTTTTTTATGACTTCATTGTTAATGTTGTATTCAATATTCATCGATAACAGTTGAAAGATTTTCAAGATAAAGAGATAAATTAGGATGTATATCATATAACAAATAATGTGTGATGTAAGAAAAATGTAATTAACTTATTTCTAGTCTTAAATAATATTTTGGTACCTAAAAAATAAAATTATTTTTCTTTTGATACCTAACTTTTATTTATATTTTAATTTTGATACCTGAAAAATGTTTATTTTTGAAAAAGTATTTGGTATGAAAATGATATGCATGCTGACTCAACAACTTTAAATGATGTGGACTTCATAACATATTATTTTTGTTAGTTATGTCACCTTTTAATAGAAGATACTTAACGATATATATTTATTAGAAACACTAAAAATGTTAAATACTAAAATAAAAAAAATAAAAAATTATATACTAAAATTAGGTAAAAAATGATATTTAAACCAGTTATAAATGACTACTGTATATATACAACTTTTTTTTCTACATCAAATTAAAAGTGAATCCTTTTTAGATACATTTGGAGCACTTTCAAGACAATATCTTCGTCTTAAAGCGTTCACATATATTGGAATGACTTTATTATTGTCTCGACCTAGCCAAAAGGTCAGTGTCTCACTTTATTATTTTCTTTTTAGATATATAAAGTCATTATATATATTCAAATTTAACTTCATAGCAATATAATAATATATGATACAAGATTATTTAGCTTTTAAATTTATTGACATAATATATGAATTTAGCATTATATATATCCAGAAAATAGTGTCTCTATGTTTTTTCTAAAAATAGTGAGTAGCTTGTGAAGTTACCTACCCGGATGAAAAACATTGATTTATATATCAATATAATTATAAGAGAAAAATAAACATGAAAAAAATCATATTCTCTTTATACATAACAAGTGAAAATATAATCCATCTTTTAATAATTTTAGAGTTTTAATTTAATATGTTTTGTAATAACATGATAAAATATAAATAATTGATTGTACCATTTTGTTTATAATGATTTTAGTTCATCATATTTTGAAATATATTTTGTTAAATTTTATATTTTTTTATAAAAACATGTCAGATTATCAACAAATATGTCAAAGAGAGTTTGAATAAAACTCAAAATGTTATCACACCATATTTACATGTTTATAAAAAATATTAAAAATATTTATGATGAAAGGTATACATATATTAATGATGTTTAAGGAAGATTAATTTGTGGTAGAATAGAACTTGTGAAGATGTGTCTATATTAATATGGGAGAAGTTATATTCGTGAGAGTGAGAGAAGTCATAAAATATTTAGAAAGGTAAAATAATTATAAAATGTGGAAAGCAAAAAGTCTTATTCACATTATATAATACTAGCGAAAACACAGGCGCTGTCGCGCCTGTGTATTCACATTTCTATTATAATATGTTATAATAATTATAGAGTGTTAATTTAATATATTTTGTAAATTTTTATATTTTGAAATATAAATTGCTATGTGACATGTTTTGAAATATATTTTGTTAATTTTATAATTTTTGTTTATGATAACATGATAAAAACATGTCAGATCATCAATAGATATGTCAAATATACAAATGAATATAAAAAAAATGGAAAGATGAGAGTTTGAATAGAACTTAAAATATTGTCGCACTTGTGTATTTGTATGCTTATTAAAAATATTTATCATGAAATGCACGCATATATTAATAGGGAGAAGTTATATTTGTGAAAATGTGAACAGTCATAAAATGTTTAGAAGGTAAAATATTCATAAAATGTGGATACCAAAAGTCATATTCTCATTATATAATATATATATATATATATAGTATATAATATAATATCATATATTATACATTATAAATATAATTGGACAATTATGTATGTTGAATATCAATATTTTAAAGTAATTTTTTGCTTAAAGTTATAAGATTGGTCTAGTGGTAAAGTATATATTTGGAAAATAAGAAGTTATGGGTTGAAGTCCCTCTTATGACAAATTAATTTCTTTTTTTAATTTTAAAATAGGTGTAAGGGCAGAATAGGTATTTTGAAAAGTGGACATCAAAAGGGGGTATTGTCTTTATTAATAGTATAGATATAGTATATAATATAATATCATATATTATACATTATAGATATAATTGGACAATTATGTATGTTGGATATCAATATCTTAAAGTAATTTTTTGCTTAAAGTTATAAGGTTGGTCTAGTAGTAAAGTATATCTTTGAGAAATAAGAAGTTATGGGTTGAAGTCCCTCTTATGACAAATTAATTTCTTTTTTTAATTTTAAAATAGGTGTAAGGGTAGAATAGGTATTTTGAAAAGTGGACATCAAAAGGGGGTATTGTCTTTATTAATAGTATAGATATAGTATATAATATAATATCATATATTATACACTATAGATATAATTGGACAATTATGTATGTTGGATATCAATATCTTAAAGTAATTTTTTGCTTAAAGTTATAAGGTTGGTCTAGTGGTAAAGTATACCTTTGGAAAATAAGAGGCTATGGGTTCAAGTCCCTTATATGGCAAATTAGTTTATTTTTGTTATTTTAAAATAAGTGTAAGGGTAGAATAGGTATTTTGAAAAGTAGACATCAAAATGGGGTATTCCCTTTATTAATAGTATAGATACAGTATGTAATATTATATAGATTATAGATATAGTAGGATAATTATGTATGTTGGATATAAATATTTTAAATTAATTTATTTTCTTAAAGTTATAAGGTAATCTAGTGGCAAAGTCTATTTATAGGGAGATAGATGTTGTGGATTCGAATCTTTCTTTTAACAAAATAGTTTTTTATTTTTGTTTTTTAAAAATGGTAGAATAAGTATTTTGAAAAGTATACATCAAAAGGAGAGATTCTCTTTATTAATAGTATAGGTAATATATATATATATATATATATATATATATATATATATATATATATTATAGATAGCAGAACAATTATATATATTACACATAAATATTTTAAAGTAATTATGTACATTTGAGGAGAGAGAAGTTGTGGGTTTGAATCCTTCATTTGACAAAGTAGTTTATTTTTTAATTTTTAAATAGTATAAGGATAAAATAGGTATTTTGAAAAGTTGACATCAAAAAAGGAATTCTCTTTATCAATAGTAAGTATAAATTATAGATAATTAACTAAACCATATATGTTTGAAAATAAATTATTAGTGAAAACATAATATGATGATGTTATATAATATTATTCACCATCTTCGAATAAATATAAAACTTTATTCATTAAATTAAAATGTCTTCTAATTTTTTATACGTCAAATGTTAGTTATTAGTGAATTAATTTTTTTAAGTAGAAAGATTCGAACGCACAACATATTTCTTCTTATTTATTTTATCATCATACCAACTTTATTACTCTGCACCTTTTTCTAATTAATGTATAAGACACTACATTGTATATAAACCACTTGAATTACAATATGATTATGAATCTTAAAACATACAGATCTATTTTCCATATATAACCTAAATCTATCTAATCGAATTTCAATTTGAGTCAAGTAAGTGAAACAAGATGTATCTTGATTCCCCCTATACTGTTGCCTTCATATATAAAAGATTTTAATCTCAAGTGTGAAATTCATACACACTTTCATACTTAGATGAACCTGACCCTTTTTATTCCCAAAAGTCTACGGATATGCTTCAAGTAAGTGAAGAACATGCAGATGTTGATCCATCGAATGAGTTAAGGTGGATTTTCATACAAAGTAAAGATACTTATTCAATATATTGAAGTCAATATATATTTCCACAGAATAAAAAAAAAAAAAAAAAATATATATATATATATATATATATATATATATATATATTAAGCTAGCGTCCTATTCAAGGTTACTACAAGATTAAAGCGAGAATTAGAATCAATCAAACCTTGATGCTAACTAGCGAAATTAAATTGACTCCAAATGCATGCGACGACTTAGCATTGGCTTTGCATCTGCTTTGTGGTTGACACTATACAACTATCGACACTAATTGGCATCAACTTTTTTCACCAACACTTAAAAGATAGTAAGACAAACTAAATTCAAAGCTATATATGTCGAATTAAAAATTATGGTACTTTGGTTTATTATCCAGGTTTTAAATACGAAGAAGTTGAGTGAGAATGGGAGCGATACTTTGTTTTGATTCTATATCTGGGAAGGTGGAGGAATTTTGAGAGTACTCTTTCCTAGATTGTTTGATCTGGCTGCCAATAAGAATGCAATTGTAAAAGATGTGTCATGCAGCACTTCAGTGTCTCAGCGGTGGAACTAGGATTGGAGGAGGAGATTATTCGTTTGGGAGGAGGAGTTGGTGTCATCCTTAGAAGGAAGGCTGCAGAATTTAGTGATTGATCCCTGTCATCAAGATAGGTGGTTTTGGCAGTGGGATAGCTTCGGAGTCTTCTTAGTAGCAGGAGCGTATAGGATCTTACAGGAAGGGACGTCTAGGGGTAATAGGCAAGTTTCAGACACGCTTTTGTTTAAGAGACTTTGGAAGGACAAATTGTCTTCTAAAGTTGTGGTTTTTCAAAGTTGTGGTTTAAGAGACTTTGCGAACTATTGATAATTTAATGAAGCAAAGAATCACTATTCTTTCATATATGCAGTGTTGTCCTTGTATAAGGAGCATCAAGTTGAAGACAATAAGCATCTCTTTTTGGCTTGCCTTGTTGCTCAAATTTTGCGGTATAAGGTTATGAGTTGGATTAGTTTTGAGTCCCCTTTATCTGATGATCTTCTTCTTTTATTTCATTTAGTAAGTTCTTAGATGGTCGGTAAGTGCAGAAGTAAGTGTAGGTTTTTATTTAGGAATGTGGTCTGTTGGAGTATCTGGATATCTAAGAACTTCATTATCTTTAACAATAGAATAATGGAGTCTTTGAATATATTTAGTTTCATTCAGCTTATCTCTTGAAAATGAATGTCTTATAAGTTTGGTTTAAAGAGAGTGTGTTTTTTTTAATGTTGTAGTAACTCTCGTTTGTATTTGTTGAATATGTATTTAGTTTTAGGTGATTTGGTTGAGACACATGTGATTTCGTGTGTTGAGATATCACTTAATAGTTTTTTTTAGATTTGATTGCTCTAGATTTTAGAAATTTTTTGTTTTGATCATCTATCTATTTCAATACATTTCCTTTTTCTTTCAAAAAATTAAAAATGATGGTCACCGACATATATAAGTTATCGAGCAAGCAGCACAAATCAGAAAGGAGCAAGGGAGGATTTTCCAGCATGGAAATTGGAAAGGAGTCTGTGAGCATAGACAAGTGAGAAAAAGGCACTTCCCTTTTATTTCATCGACCTCTTATTATATTTTTTCCTTTTTAATGTCTTTGTTTTTTTATATGTTGTTAATAGCTCACATGTAGTGGTCCATGGAAGTCATCAATGTCTCTGGTGGTTCAGCTGAGATTCTAGTTGTTGCGTGGTAGAGTTGCAGAGAAGAAGAGAGATGTAGTAGATTTCGTATTACTTTAATGATAGGTATTTAACTTATCAATATCATTAATTTTTTATTAATATTATTAATAATGTTCTTTTATTTTTTAATATTGATATTAAATTAGTTTTATAAAATCGTTACTATTTTTTTATTTATTATTTATAAACTAATTTAAAATGACACTTGTAGTGACTTTAATGTGATAGGATCAAGGTTGTCATCCCTTGACTGTTACAAATAATCATTAACATTTATTAATTTAGAATTGATGTTAATTAATTTCTTTTTTTAGTGAATGAGGAAGAAAAAAATTACCAATTGTATAATTAAATAAATAAAAACTTTTATAAATAACTCATCAGTGATACTAGCTATAAGAACTTAAATTAAGTTATAGTTTTTGATTTAGTTAATCTTATATATTATATAGTATTAGTGTAACAAGTTGGGAATAATAGTTTTATGATGCACAAGTTGCATACTTATCCTTGAGAAATATTACCAAATGGAAAGCTTCGACTGATTAATTAAAAAGTACTCTAATCTTGCTTTAGAAGATATTCCATTCTATTTTATCAGTCTCTTATACTGTAAGTTTCCTTAAAATATTAACAAAATATGGCTATATGAGCTGCTTTTTTTTTTTTTTAATTTCTCTTTATGAATAAGAGATGGAGTCCACTAACCTTTTTTAAGAAGATGGAGTCCACTAACCTTTTTTAAGAAGATGGAGTCCACTAATTAACATCAACAATAATATTTTAGCATTTTAACGAAATTAATTTAATAAAAATAACTACACGTGAATTTTTATTTTTTTAATTTTCATTTAAGAATAAATTTAAATAACAAGTAAATAATTTAATTTTTTTATTTTAAGATAATTTTATAATTAAAATGAGTGTTTCAGCATTTTTAATTAAAAAAATTATTAATTCGTAATAAATATATCTTAAAGGAAATTAATATTACCTTAAAATGTGAAAATGAAAGTATATATTTTATTTATAATCAAAATAACTTAATATTTTTACAAAAAAATAAACTTTTATTCAATCTAAGATTTTTTGTAAATTAATTATTCAAACACAAGTTTTTTTATCTTCTTCTATTCCCTCCATTTCAAAATAAATGTCATGGAGAAATAATTATTACAAAACTAATATTTATATTAATATTATATTAAAAATTAAAGTGACATTATTTAAAGTTATTAACAAAAAATAGTTAATATTACATTAGAAAACTAAATACAATACTTATTTAGAACAATTAATATTTTCTCAAACACTTATTTTATAAAGGAGTGTTACTCTAAATTATTTTAAATAAAATGAGAAAATTCATAAATAAATAAAAGTGAATAGTGATTACTTTACAAAATAGTCTTGCTTAAGATATAAATGAAAAAAAAATATTTATTAAAAGATATGTATAAAACGCAACTCATAATCGTACGTATAAATACAATTTCGCACATTCTTATGAATTTTTTTATAAACATAGTTCTCTCCAATCTGTAGACATCAGCCAGCAAATTTGCTTCATGGAAAGCGTATGTAAAATTACAAATGAAGTGTGTTTTCACTGTTTCTATCGATGCGATCGAAAATGGAAAAATATTCATGATCCATACAACAAACCTTCCTCGTCCGAGTACTGTTTTCTCTTTATAGTAATCTCCTTTAAAAATTAATCTTAATATTAATATTATGTTAAGTACTATTAAGAATATTAATGAATTAATTTTAAAATAAATATTTATTGAGACGAAGATAGTTGTTTTTTTATCGCGCTAAGAAAGGCCAAAAGGAGTGTCAGAAAGAATTTTTTTTAGAGATATTTGACATGTTAATTAAATGTATTAATTTTAGTATATCTTGAAATTAAATCAGAAAAAGATGATTTATGAGTCTTGAAACGCTGACCACCAAAGCTACAGTGTTTGTGGAGAGTAATCGTAAAATAATAAATAATGGAAGGAGTATCGGCTTCAACATCATACCTTCGTTATCCTGTTTTTTATCCAAAAGGAATCACACAGGGCCGAAGGAATTCTTTTAGCTAGCACCTTCTGTTTACCAATAAATAAAATTCTTTCACATTCATTCCTTTCCATTTACATCTTCCTCCATCTACAACTGCTTTTATCGCTAGTCCCACGTGTTTATCGGTTTTAATGGAATTAATTTTATTTCAATCAAATCAATTGAATTTTATTTTTTTTAAAAGCAAATTTTTTATTCAGCCACACAAAATACCTTATAATTATAAGAAATAACTAAAAGATATCTGTAAAATACAGAACCATAAAATAAATTGATATATTTAAAAATCTTCACTCTTAAAAAATAAAATCAAATGCAAAGCCAAAATTCAAATTAGTTTAAATTTTATTTTTTAAATCAAACTCAAAAGAAAACATTTAAAATTGATAAAATTCGGTTAGGTTTATGTATTTAGAATTTAAAATAAACCAATTATTATAATATATATATATATATATATATTATGAAAAGAGCTTCATTTATTTCTAAAAATAATAAATTTACTTTTCATTTTTATTGTTCATTTTTCTTAAAATTTAAATATTGTAATAAATAACTAATCTCAATCGTTAAATTTTTAAATAAATGAATGAAATAAAAAAAATTCTTATATTTACTGTTTTATGTTTGTTGAACTATTGAGTTGTTTTTATTTAATTATCTGTAATTTGATATGTAAAACACTTTCGAATTTGAGGATAAAATTACGATTTTGATATATTAAGACTAATTTAATGTATAAAATTGTTATTCGTGATTTATTAAAAATAATTTTGATTAACCAACTTGATTATCAGTATTTGGATTGTGTTAGAAACCAAAGATTAAAAAAGATATTCTAAAATACAAACCAAACCGTAGGATTAAAATTTAAAATTAATTAGTTAAAATTTTCTCTCCTAAAATTAAAACAACTCCATATCCGTGAACAGACCCGATTTTTAGCAAAACATTATTAGGAATATTACATTAAGATGGAATCTAATTAACGATAGCATATCCATCTAATTAATATTAATCTTTCTGAGGGCTTATGAAAAAAATATTAATTTTTCTGAGATTCTATCTTCGTCCAATAATTATTAAGAACATAAAGTTGACGCAATCATAATAACTTTATTGATTCCTTCATCTCGTTAACTGAGAGTCTTATATCTTCTTACCCATGTATATCAAGGTCAAGGCAATTAAAATATATAGCTTCTATATTCTTGCCGACATCCAAAATTTCTGCAATTACTACTTAGTTATTTCTTGCCCAATATGAGGGGCAACACTCCACCTAAACTAAGTGCATCTTTATTTTATTTTATTTTTTGACAAAAGTGCATGTTTATTGTTTCACTGATTTGTTTATTAATGAAATTATACAAGTATCTTCCTGGATAAAAAAATGGAAGATTTTCTTCTTTTTTTTTCATTAAAAATAGAGGATGTCTTTATACTTAAGTATGAATATTTATGTTATAAATTATAATATCGGAATTGATAAAAAAAAGTGCGTCATATGATAAAGTAAACAATTAATTGCTTAATAAATAAAATTTAATTAGTATATAACATTCAATTACAATAATTTTCCTTTATAGTAAAATTGTTGAGTTTATTATTTAATAATTTAAAAATTATATAAATAAATATTTTTAAGTTATCATGTACATATTAGTTAAATTACAATAAATAAAGGAGAATATCATGTAAATGACATTTATTTTAATATTTACACAAAAATGTACTTTTTTTTAAATGGTATCAAACTGTACTTAAAAAAACGAAGTGGAAGTACAATTGATTTGGTTTCCGCTGCCCGTTTTTTTCATTATGCCATCGTTGCGTGCAGACACAGAGTGGACACTGAAACTCGTGCATCAAAAATCATATCAGTTGTTACTTTGTAATGAGGATTGTGGATATCATGTTGCAAATGCGCATATGCGTTTTGAGCAGAATGAATTTCGGATAACATTTTATGATACTGATTACGATTTCCCAAATCAACCAGGCAAGCAAAAACTTCTATTAAAAAATTAAGCAAATATTAAGAATATTTAGAAAATTTGCCACCAACCAAAGAACCTGCATGCTATTCTTCCTGGCCGTTCCTAAATCGCAGTCAAGGAATAATAAGATCTTATTTTAGATATAGAAATAGAAAAGATGTGTACCATCCTCTACTCATCTATATATATTCAATCAATTAAGCTAAATCTCTTACATAATCTTATTATTTGACTAAATTTATTAGAAAAATATATAACTAGGCCATTAAAAATCATGTAAGCCTTTTCTTATTCTACAAAAAGAAAAGAACAAAATAATTAATATATTTATACCATTATATAAAGGATATAAAATTTTTTTCTGTACACATTTTTTAAATTATTTTATCCTTTAACTAATTCTTCTTTTAATTTTCAACTACTCTAACTAAAATTTTAAAAAAAAATTATTTAAATTGATTAAAAATAATATTTGAATCACAATTATATAAAAAATTACCTAAATATAATTATTAAAAAAATAACTTCTCAAAATTTAATTTAATTTTAAAATTTTAAAATAAAATACAATAAATATATATATATATATATGTATATTTTAAAAGAAATTTTGTATGTTGGTTATATTCAAGCTGAATACCATGTAGTCAACAACATATAGACTTACCACTACGACACTCTATTATATTAACAATCAATTCTAATTATATATTTAGAGAGAAAAGCATAGTAGTATAAACTACTTTATATATTATTTGACTATACTTTTAAATTTATAATATTTAATAAATTCATAAAAATATTAAAAAATTTAGAATATGAACCTGTTATAAACAATATTTATTATTTGAGACTTTAACGACTTTATCGTAATAATTATTTTGCGTGTTTAAAGCATTAATAAATCAAATTATCTTTGCTATATATATATATATATATATATATATATATATATATATATTAACATAGATAAACTAAACCATTTCAATTAATGACATTTCAGTTTTAACACTAAACATTAAATCAGTACCTTGATGGGTTTGATGATTGATTCAATTTTTATAAAACTGCAAATAATTACCATTTTTATCCGTGAGATGAATTAAACGTTACTGAAATAGAATCACTGAAATCAATGATTTGCTGGGATAATCTATTATTTTTAATTTTATATATATATATATATATATATATATATAAAATACTAAATTATAAATCTATTAAAACTTAAACTCTTTTCATTTGGATCAATTTATTAACAAAATTTTAAGGTTTAATTACAATTTTTACTCTTTATTTTTTTAATTTTTAATATTTTATTTCAATTTTTAAAATCGTTAAATTAACCGTTATTGATACATTATCATTAACGGTTAAATAATAAACATTTATTGACTCGAGTAAGAAAACGGGCGGTAATTGAATGACTGAACAGAGCTACTTTAGTTATTTAAAGATGAAGTGGAATAACTAGAAAATAATTATAATTAATTAAATTAATTTTAAATTCTAAAATTGAGATTTATGGCCTCATTAAGTTAGTGCATGTATGTTCATCTACATTTGTTATTAGTCAAAATCAATGTTCACCCACTAATTAGAATCCGACATCACAGCACGTGTGTAAGGACTTGCGCGAGTGGCCTTGGAAAGTATATAAAAAAACGCTAGGTTTCATTTAATAATTGTAGTTTAAATTTTCATTCTGTGATGATCGGGTGAAGTTACATTGGAAAGTTTCAGCAGGAAAATGGGAAGTAGATAATGACTTAGCAGCTATGACCCCTTCAGTTGAAGATCTTAATTGAAGATGCCTAAAGAATCTTTTAATCATAACCAAGTTATGTCTTCAAACACTAATCAACATGAAGTCAAAATGAAGCAGAATAATTGAAGACTTGAAAGCATTGGTCAAACATTTTAACTCTTTTGTTCATTTTGTATACTCTTATCTGGTTAAACCGTGGAAGTTTTATTTTTTAGTTTTTAAAAGTGTTTAAAAATGATTTTTAATAATTATTTTTTGGAAAAAAATAAAAAAAAATTATTTAATAAGCATTATTTAAAAATGTGAAAATATAAAAACATGTTCATTTATAAAATTATCATTAATAAAAAATAACACATTATTTGTGTGTTTTGAATTTTTAAAACAAAAATTCAAAATTTAAAAATAAAACAACTCATTATTTTTTTATTTGTTGACTTAATTAAGTTTATAGTTTTTAGAATTTGATTAAATTTTAATTTTAGTTTTCAAAATTGAAATAATTTTTTTCTTCTCTAAAATTTTAAGTTTACATTATTTTAAGGTACTAAATTTGTTTAACTTTAACCAAATTTAAAGAAAAATATTTTTAATTTTCAAGGACCAAAATTAAAATTTAGTTAATTTTAGGGACTAAAAACTTAATTAGACTTAGTGCTTTAAAAACTAAAAACAAAATTGTTATTAAAAATTATTTTTAAAAAAACACTAATAAAATGAGTTTTATAAAACAAGCACCAAGTCATGCTACAATGATTCAATTATGAATTTAAAATTGAATTAAGGTGATTAAACAAGTGATTAATCAACTAAAGATGAGTTTGTTTAAGCTTTTTTTTTTATGAAACATAATAACTATTTGTTTAATAAATACTTATTATAATTTTTAAATATTTGGTTAAACTAAAAAAAATCAGAAACTAAAAATCCTGAAAGCAACTTATTTTAAAAAGTTACTTTTGAGTATCTTTTGGTGTAGAAGTTATTTTATGAGAAACAGAAATACAGAAGTTGGTGCATTTTAAAAGTGCTTTTACAATATTGTGGGTTTGATGTATATGTATTTGCTCCCTAATTTTATATCAAGGGTGCTCTTATAGCTAGTGAAGGTGTTATACATCTTATATTCTTGTTTTATTTATATATTCTTAATTTGTCAATAAAAAAAAGTTTTTGCTTCTATAAAAAATACTTATTTTAAAATATTTATTTTTTATCTAAACACACTCACATTAGATAAACTAAACATAGTTTGGAGTTTCAAACAAGAGATTTTAGGTAAACTAAACCGTTAAATTTGAGTCCTAAAATTAAAATTCAAATCTAGGAGGTACAAACTCGAGCTTACACGTAAAATCAAATACAAATCTAAGGAACATGTTTTCTTAAACATATTTGAACCTAATTGTTTCCTTAATCAAATATATGTTTTGGTTTACAAAAATTAATGATTTTATCATCATTAAAAAATCTTATTTTATCTAAGCTTATTAAATTAGAGATAAGGTGTGTGCAAGAGACAGTACTAGTGAGAGTTTTATGCTCGTATATTTGTAAACATTGTACAGAGTTTTATGCTCATATTTGTAAACTCGAGCGCACACACTATTGTACAGTTATTTGTAAACATTCTCTTGTGTAAAGAATTCTTGGAGTAGAGAGGTGGGAATTGAATGAAATAATTAATTAGATCATATTCTCACTTTTCTCTCGTTTCCTTATCTTTGTTGTTTTTTTTTTATCTTTTTCTTCTTTTCCTCTCACATCACTTCTCACGTATCATTTTCTCATTCTCTTCCTTCTAGCTATCCCTCCTTCGGGTGTGTAGTTAATCATCACTGAATTGAATGAGAGAGAATACATTTTGTGCTTATAAATAGCACTCACCTTGTGTCCTTCCTATACATCTGCTAACTTCACTTGCTTAGCTCTTCTCTCCTCTTATTATCCTCTGGTTTCCCCTTATTACCTGCTTTCTTGGCCTCTTTCTCTTCCAAATTTAATCAAAGTTTGTTGATATATATGGCTAACTACAAAAAGCAAACAGGGGGTTCTTCATCAACCATGAATTTTGACCATCTTTTTGGCCCCAAGGATTCCTCTACTTCATCTTTCTCCACGGGTCTCTTTGGCTCCATCTTTCCACCTCCACCATCTGTATGCATCACCTTCTCAATTCTTTATCTATGCTTACTCCACACCAAATTAATTCTGTTTTATTCAAATGTACATGCATGGTTTAGTTTTCTTAATTTTATTTCCAAAAGAGCAAATTATAATAATACTCTAACTTTTATTAACTTTATTCACTTTTCACTCTTTTTATCCTTCTATATTAACTTCTTTTAAGTTAAAAACATTATACTATCATCCTTTTATATATTTGAAATTATTTTCCGAAATTGACATAGAATTTTTAATTTAATCAAATATGTTAAAAAGGAAATTATATATATTTATCTCGTACCTATCTTGCATTTAATATTCACACTTATTTTAATGACTAAAATATTTTAAATTCTTCCACTTATTTATTAAACATGATTTTCATATCAAATAATTTCTTAAATTTTTGTTTTTTTCATAAATTATAATTTTAAATGTGAAAATTTGACATTTATTTTAAAGAAAAGTTTAATATTTAATTACAAAAAAATGGTTACATGTATATCCAATATTTAACATAGACATGAAACATAAATCTTCAAATATGGAAAGCGGAATGGAAATGAGGAAGAGAATATCTTGTTCTGTGACTTGACTTCTGTGCATTTGTATCTTTTTTTCTGTGAAAGATGTAGAACGTTCATATAAGTAGCAACAAATAGCTGCTTAGGGCATTATGGTCAAACTTGTCGGGATTTTTAGTAGATATAGTAACTGCAGGTTTTGTAGTTTAAAGCTGTTTTTTATTACCTTAGACAGTCGTCAATCTGTAAATCATTATGGTCTTGCTCTGAATAGTTATTTGATTAGCATCTATTATCTGTAGTTCCACATTCCAGATATGGTTTTCCCTGTTTATAAGAGAAATTTTGGTTCTCAATATTTTTTCTAAATTAGTAGGTCTCCTATTACTACACAAGATTTAAGAACATTTACTACTTTAGTCTGATAATAAAACTTGAGAGTTTTTAATTAGCTTATTTTGTTTAGATATCATTTTATCTCTTTAGATACTCAATAACCTTCATTTTAATTTGAAAATACTTTTTTAAGAGTAGACAACTTTAGTTATAGTTGTTTATATATAAAAAACTTCTATAAAAACTCATTTACTCTAATGACATTTTCAAATTACTTGACTTTAATAATTGCGCTCAGAGAAGCTAATTAATGGATTCATGGTTATAATTTTCACGTTGAAGACATAAAATTTTTTAAACAGATTTTCAAACCGGTATGGAAAGTATTAGGATTTAGGACTTTTTTGTGTGTGACTGAGTATGTATATATATAGTGTCAATTGGTCTTCTCTCCTTGATGAAAGTAAAGTGGTTTGATGATAAATAAATATAGTGTTATGAATCAGTGACATATGTACTCAAGCTCTCTTACTCTTTCTTAACTTGTAAGGTTGGAGGCAAAGAATCAAGAATGCAAGAAGTGGGAAGCAAACATTTTGGAGCACCAGGTTCCTTGAAAACTTCCTCCAATATCTTCTACGTAAAATATTGATTACTTTGACTTGATTGCATGTGGTCAATTGGTCTTCTACTTAATATATATATATATATTACTAGCCGGTCCATTAAGTAGTAATTCTAGGCAATAGTGCATTACTTAATTTTCTAATTTTTTATTAATATGAGATTTCAACTGATATTTAAACTCCAAACACCTTTTTCAATTAAGCACATCACAAATCTTGTCTAGGTGCTGGGAGCATAAGGCTATATAGAAACCCTTTGAATGTCTGGTTTTATTTAGTAATAGCTAAGTTTTGATTCGCTTTATATAGGAACTGAGAGTAATAAAAGTGAAAGCAGCAGTCGCATCGGTAGGAATGAGACGGTGGAGCCCAACTACTTCAGCTCTTCTATCTACTACGGTGGTCAAGAAAATTATTCCCCTAGAAGCAGGACCACTCATCCCCACCATGTTGTGAGTGCCATAATTCTCATCCCTTATTTCTGTGGCCCTTGTTTCACATAAGCCTATATATTATAAAGTTATACTTCATCAAATAGACTAACGTGGTTTTTACTTATATATTCCCCAAATATCTATCACTTTTCCCAAATAACTTCATGGCATTATATATATGTATCTCGATCTTCACTCGTATATTTTCAATCATTTGTATTTTTTTCTATTTTAGATAAATATTTTTATCATTCTCAATATATCAATTTCTCTATGATTAAAAAATTATAAATACATACTTTATATGTTATTACACATCAAGAAGAAAAAAAAAACGTATAATAAGATTTATGATATAATACATAAAAGAGATAAAAAAAAATATTAATAAAATATATAAATTATAGAAACATATGCGCATCATTACTCTAAAAATAATTTGCTATCGGTGCTGCGAGTGTGTCACAATGATATTATATATATCGAAGCTGGCTAAGTTATAGTTATATAATTTAATTAATTTATATTATTGACCTTAGCAGTTGCAGAAAGATAAGGACGAAGGTGATTCTAATGGTATGGACTCAAACAGCGCTGCAAGAGGGAACTGGTGGCAAGGTAGGAGCAGGAGAGTCTTGGACCAGTAGCTAAAGGAATTAAAAATGTCATCTAAAAGATATTTTAAGCGAAATCTACAATTAATTTACTCACTTTTAGTGCACCTCTATTATTTTTGGTTTCTGCAGGTTCCCTTTATTATTAACACCACACTACGTAGTAACACAAAACCCATCATCCTGCACACCAGGTATATATTCCTCCCTCTTTACCTTCTTTGCTCGCCTAGATACATAGAACTCAATAGGTTAACACGATTAATTTGATGCCCATTTCACAAAAAGGTAACAGGAAATTCAAATTAAATTGATTGAGGTAAACTAAAGTTGTAAAATTGGAACTGTTATAACAATTGGTTAGAATACAACTCAACTCTTTTTTCCTGTTTCTTTTACTGGACAATGGGAAATATATAGTAATTAACTTAGAATAAGCATTAAAGTCTTTGTTGACCTTTAAAAAAAAAACTAAGAACTGGATACACTTATATATGCTGGAACCTACCTATTAAAAGCTAGCTGAGAATGATTTGTCTTCACTAGGTAAGGGTTTTCAGCAGTTCCAAATGAGCTGAAAGAGATTCAAACCATTAATTAAGTATGGTATTATATATGACAAAAGGGTAAATATTGGACATAATTTAGAATAATTTGAACCGTTAGATTCAGAGGTGCACACTATGCAGTTTATATAAACTTGTTACTTGTAGTTGATCATGTTGGGTGTTTAATTGATTCACTTGTTATTAGCGTAACCGAGTTGATGGTGTTGTTACGTTGTAGGATGAAGATAGAACACGGGCGCTGTAGTCTACCCTAATTAACCCTATGGAATAAGTCACGGTAGGGCATATATCCTTCCAGTTTATTGGGTCCTTTTTGTCCCAAATATCTGGTTAGGTACTCCACAGCAGTCAAATCGCGACAACAGATTGGGGCCAAAACTACCATTTGCTTTCTATTAATTTTATTTTATATTTTCTATTTTATATATGTATGTAACCTCTTGTAGAATTTCGCTTAATTTAATGATGATGTGCTCCTGTTCCATGACCAGTAATAATAAGGCTCCGTGCTTTCTTTCCAGTATGCACTTGGCTACGAATTATTATTGTGTTAATATCTCTAAAATTAGTTAAAATATGACTAAATAATTTTTAAAAATGACTCATTTACTGTCTATTCTTATTTTTACCTTTTACTTTTCATTGATAAAAATTACCATTTACTTTTTTTATATATCATTTTAAACCTTTTTATACTTTCTTAAATTAATTAACATTGTTAAATAAAAAAATTTAAAATATAAAAATTAAAATAAGTTATTTTTATTGATATATAAAGGTAAACTAGCAACTAAATAAATATTTTAAATGATTCATTTTTATTTTAAAAAAATATATCAGTCATTTTTATTTTTATAAGGTTTTTGGATAATTATTCTCATTTAGTCTAACTTTTAGTAATTAAATTCTGGTCATTTATAATATTTTAGTAGATAGAGTTTATCCATTAAATCCAATGATTTATAGTGTCCAAGAAGACAAATATCATAAAAAAAAAAATCGAAAGGAAACGTACTTAACATGGTATCATTACCCTCAAAAGAAAAGAAAAACGTGGATCATTATTTATGTACTTCACAAAGACAATGAAAGTATGAATTTTCTTTTAAGACCTACCAAATATTTATCAGTATTTATCTAGATTTGTAAAATATCCAAATTGTTTTTATCTTTTTCCTCTTCTCCTATGCGCCACCTCCCAGATCCTCCCCACCACAAGCCCCGACCTTTCACAGTCCGGCGCCCCACCCCACGCCATCAAGAAAATAAAATTCGATCATAGAAAGAACCACCAAAGAAAGAAAGAAATTTTTTCTCAATTAAAACAAAAATTTGAATACCCCCATTTAGAAAATTAGAAACAGAGAATTAAAGAAATAAACAAATTCAGGAAATTAAAAAAAAAATACAAGCCTTTGAAGTTTGAAGAACACCTTTTATTTATTTATTTATTTATATATATGTTCAGTTGATATGAGAATTATTTTTACAGATTGCATATTAAATGATCTAGAACATAACAATTTTTACATTTTATTTAAAATTATTTTTTATATAGTTTAGATAGTTAATCTGAAATATAAAAATTATTTGATTTCTAAAACAACTTATTTATAACATATAAGTAATAAATTTTGAGTTACTTGATGTAAAATTCATTAATTATATGATTTAGATTAATCGATAAAAAATCAAATAATTTTTTATATTTCAGAACAATTTGGAACATATAAAAAATGAATTGGGAAATTTCCGAAAATAAATTAGGGGTATATTTGAAAGTTTTGAAAATTTGTTAGATGGAAGGAGAAAGGTGTTAAGTGAAAAAAGAAAATCTCATGAGAGAAACTGACAAAATACTCTATGGTGAGCCCACGAATCATATAGAAGCCTTTTCAAAACGGGTCATTCTTCATGTGAAACCCAAAAGCATTTGGGTAAGCCGTATCCTCTAGAAATCTAAAAAATATTAAAACGCCGTTGCGGGGATCGAAGCCGAGTCGTCCGCGTGACAGGCGGAAACGGCGTCAAAACCAAAAGATGAAAAAGACTTTTTAGAATGGTTCGGTTAGGTATATGGATTGGAACAAGTAAAAGAATTATTCAAACGAAGGTAAAGGGAGGATGTAGTTTAGAAACTTTAAAACCAAAAGTAATCACATCCTACTGGATGATACATTGGTTGTGATTACTAATCATTCCTTATGTAAATAATATATTTAAAGCAGGACATGGGAATAAGGAATTATTATACTATGGGTAAGGTAAATGAAAGTCAGACCAAGCCATTTTTGCAGAGTTCACGTGCTCTCTTTGTGTGTTTCTAGTATATTAATGCTTTATTCATTTAAACCATATGAAAGTGCAAAAACTAGTTTACTGTGAATGGCTTTTTTTGCTCTCATATGCAAGAAGATCACTGTTTGAGTTTAATGACGTGGGTCAAAGGCTTGGCGTGATGGTGCGATGCTGGTTGCTGGAGTGATTTTCTTGATACTAAAGTTGTTCTAAACCATATTTAACAAACAATTATAGTCCTTGTATAATGTATTTGTTTCTTTCTGCTTCACAGAGATGGGGCTAAGGAATCTATATGATCAGCAACTAACAAATGTTGTTAATCCAAATTTCGCATAAACCAATGATGTCAAAATGAATTTATTTACGTGTACTATTATGCTTTCTTCTTCCTAATGCTTTAAATTTATTCATTTATTTCCTTTATTGAACAACTGCAATTGTGTTCTACTTATTCAGCTTATGTTTTTTATAATGCTTTAAGTTTACTGATTTATTTTCTTTAATAAATAACTATAATTATGTTTAAATTATTTGTAATTTGTTAATTTTACCTACAAAAAAAAATAACATCTTACGTACACACTGATTACTTACTAGTATAAAAGAAAAGAAATATTTGTACTAAAAAACCATTTTTTTCTAGAAATCAAGATTTAAAAAAAAAAAACATCGGAGACCAATTTTATCAAAAATTGAACTGATCAAAACAGTTTTTGGCAATTTGCAGTAATAATGCTGTAAAAATCATCCGTCAGTTGTGAAGTCTTTTCACATTTGGTATGCAAGAATAATCAATAGCCATATCAACCATTTTGAAGGAATACGCAATTGGTCCTGAACCATGTCCGCTAACTACATTAGATCATTTATCTTGCTCTCAATACAATCTCTTCTAATTGATACAATTGGTCCTGAACTGATCCGTGTCAGATTCAGTTAAAGACTAAATAATAACTCAAAAAACTACAAACTTTCATTCTCAACTAACAACATAATTTTTTGGAACTCAACCAACAACAGATTCTAGTACACAAAGAAATGACTGCTTTACTATACAACCTCACCGGTCACTTTGCCTTGCCACTCATGACATGTGACTTCTTTTGGCGTTCTGGCTGTTCTGCTTTATTGATGTTTGGGTTTGAACCATTCACCTCAGTTGAATTGCTAAAACTCTTTGTTTCTTTAGATTCTGCCCCAAGATAATTTGACAGTACTCTTCTCACCCCAAAGCCACGTCGCTGAGGTTTGATGACGTTGTTGTTGTTGTTATTGTTTAGGAAAGGAGATCTCTCTCCCCTTGCAGGACTAATTAATGGTGGTGCAGGTGAAAAGCCTGGTGTGCCAACTTCTTTGTGTGGAGTGCCTGAGACAGACACTGCCATTGGAACCAATGGAAATCTATCCGAATGTTTGGTTAAGTCATCCACATATAGCAAATCGTCTATGCGAGCCACAATGTTAAATGCCATGCTCTCCACAACTCTCGAATAGCTCTCTAGTATGGATTTTCCAACATCCTGAGTGTTTGAAATTATGTGTCAATTGAAAAACTTGAGAAAAAATTGCAAATTTTATGAAAATAATGAAACATAAACATGGAACCTTGTTGCACTGGATCTTGCAGGTATCCAAGGTAGTTTGAGTTAGCCCCGGGAATCGTTGCTTCAATGAAAGTAGAACATTTTCAGATCTTTCTGCTAGCAGTTCTCTCTTATCTCCATCGGCCATGAAGTCCTTGACAATTTCCCAGGAGGACTTGGTAGTTGAACGGTTAGCATTAGGTGGAGGTTTAGAGTGAGCTCTTTTACGCCACACATATATTGAGGCCTCCACACGATTTGCGATCTCAAGTGCAACATGCTCAGAGGACAGGTCTAGGCAATCAAGCAGGCACTCTGGAGAGAATTTCTCTGCTGTGATGTAATGGTAAATAAAATCCCCCAAGCAACTTCTTCCATTCTGAAAGTTTGACAAGGAATCAACTATGTCGGAAGAACTCTTTGTGAAAACCAAAATTTAATAAATAAATTTCACCACAATATCATGCAAGTCAGCAGAGAAACTTAACTAGATTTTAGTATTTTTTACTTTTGCAGACAGTATACATATACTTTAGAAGAAAAACTGTGTTAGCTTCTTTTCTTGAGTTCATGATGCAGCAAAGCTACACACGTACTATGAATGTTCCCCTGGTAAACTTGCAGTGGAATTTAAAAAGAATACACTAACAGTTTGAAAAAAAAAAATTGCGTAAAACTTTTTTTTTTATTTTGTGATTCAATCATAACTTATTATTTAGAATAAGATTATTACTTTTTTAATAACTATTTTAGTTATATCCAAAGTGACCTTTAATTACTTGATATGTGTAACCATGATGGTGTATGAAAATTAAACTCAGTGTCTATAATCAATCCCATATACTTTTTTTGAGCATCTGTCCTAATCATACAATGGCATCAACTTATGTCTGTGTATGAAATCATACCTTGGGAAGGGTTTCCAAGTATGACTCAGGAACTTCCATTTCAGCTAAAGCACCATTGTTGATAGCCATGGCAGCTTTTAGTATTTGGCTTGCACATTCTCTTGTGTGATTCAACTGCTTTCTTGAGTCCTCACTAAGGCCAGAAGGGGGGACACGAGGAACAGGGAGCCACCACTTATCCTCTTGCCGTTGAATTCTTTTGCAAAATGAAGCTGATCCATCTGCATCTTGGGCTACAATTCCCTGGTCAACATACCAAAACTCCATATCTTTGCAACTATCTAAAATTTCCTGTGAAGGGAGAAGTTTACATGAAAGTCTCAGAACGCTTTCTCTACCAACAACTACTCCACTAGTAGCATACAATGAAAGAATAAGTTTCAAGACT
The DNA here is from genome assembly GCA_037954015.1 of Psophocarpus tetragonolobus. Taxonomy (NCBI): domain Eukaryota; kingdom Viridiplantae; phylum Streptophyta; class Magnoliopsida; order Fabales; family Fabaceae; genus Psophocarpus; species Psophocarpus tetragonolobus. Next base: position 38,274,685 of record CM075695.1, read on the forward strand.
TACAAGAAGCATGTTGTCAAGTTTACGCAGAGCTGGAAGATTGATAAAAAGATCTGACCTTGGCCTGCAAGTCATTACCTGCAAAATACACCATAATACAAACATCACAATGTAATTCTTATGTTAATTAAAACAAAGTAGAGAGCTCTTTATTAGATGAGTACTCTATCTAATTATACCTCAAGCTTACTTCCATCTGGAAATGTTTGCCAAGAAGGTATTAACTCAACAATGTGATCACTAACACTAAGAAGCCATTCCATCTCCCTCCGCCACATTGCTTTCTTTTCGCAAGGTATAGGTTCTAGTCTCCATAATTGCCCAAACACAGTGGCTACATGATGCATCAAATTCAAATTGAAAACATTATAATAACAACATTAAAATTAAAAATCATAACAGAGAATTCGAAAATTTTGCCAATACAGAAAAGCTATCACTTTCTCAATACATGTGTGTTACAAAGAAAGCATACCACACAGATTAGTAATAGCATTTGAGATGGCCAAAGCGCTGCACACTCCTTTCCCAGATCCTGACATATCTTCCCCTAGCAGTAGTTTCGCAAACCTTTCCTTCATTGCATCAATTCCTGATCCAACATCATTTCCCAGTAGTTAGACAACAAACACATAAATACTAATAACTAAACCCACTAGAGTGTTAATATATTGGGAAAAAACACTAATAATTTGTAACACTCTGTAAACAGTCTTTATGTCTTTTTTCCAAACTTCATAGAAGTATCAAAATTCAAAACTTGGCAAAAATATTGCATTTCAAATTTTTCTAGACCTAACTTACCTGGCATTTTTGAATTGATTCTGGTAAATTTTGAATCTTCCAAGTGAGAAACAGGTTCATTTTCTTTTTCATCTGATTTGCGGCATTTGGAAAGTGCAGCCTTCCGAATAGGCCAACCAAGTGGAGGAGAAGAACACTCTTTGGCTTGTTGAGTTGAATCACTAGCAGAAGAAGGAAACTCATCTTTTTTCTTTTGTAAATTTTCACCCTTGTTGCGTAAAGCCTCCATCTTGCAGAACTTTCCCACAACAGCAAAGCCTTACTTTTTGAACTAAAAATTACCCCAGTGATGGCTCACTCTCCTCCAACATAGCGACGGTTACAGTTTTTTCAGTAACAATGAAGAAGTTTGAAATACACAAGGAACTTGGGAGGTGGGTTTTATAGATTATCGTGTATGAAGGGACCGTTGAGTTGGGGTTGCTGATGGAAAAGACGAGGGAATGAAGAGTAATGTGGCTTTTTGGAAAAAGGTTTGTGTTTGTGTTTGTGTTTGTGCACTGAACAGTTGTTGTGGTTTCTTGCTCTGTCTTCTCTCTCTTCCAATTTTGAAGTGTGGAATGCCACATGACATACCAACGTCTCTCTACCTTTCGCTCTCAGAGTAACTCAAATTTCTTGTTACGTTCAAAATAATAATAAACAATTTAAATCTACTAGCTGTGTCTGATACACCAAGCCAAAATTATCTGTTTGACATTTTCTTCTACTCACGTTATGTCGTTATGTATCCTTAGCACACAATTAATTTGACCTCTTCTTCTACTCACATTATATATTTTTCTTTTTGTGTGTATATATATTATAGTTGTATAGCTTATTTGTTTAACAATATGAATTATTGTGAGTTTTTAGTATCAAAACTTATTTTTAATAGAAAGTTATATTATCATTAAAGAAGTTTAGTTTAATTAGTTAAACATTATTCATTAATTATGATAAATTATGTGATCTTAATCTGATTTGTAAAAATTCATCCACTCATGTATAAGTAAAAATAATTAATTTCACATTAATTATAAAAAAAAATAATTGTCATAAATTATTAAAATATCATTCATTCGAACTTAAAATCATAAATAAAAAAATCATAATTAAAATAAATAAAAATTATTTTTAAAATAATAAAAAACTAGTTAAATTTAATATTTGAGTTCATCACCCAAAATAATTTTCCCATATATATAAATTGTTCTGTCTATACTATTATTTTCCTTTTAAGATAAATATTTACTATTTCTCATATAGATTAAAAAAATAACATTTATTATGAGAAAATTTTACTAAAATATGTTTAATATATTTTTAATTTTAATAAATATATTATTTAAATGGAAACACTATTTATTAGAAATAAAAATTAGAATAAATATATTAATATCTCATTAAAATTGAAAATATCAGTGAAAATAAAAAATGAAAAATGTTAAAAGTAATTACTTAGAACGAGAGAGTACAATTTTTAAAATGTATACTAAGTACATTTTATAAATTATCTCACATTATTTTTATCAAAGTTCACTTTTATTTAAATTTAGAAGTAATGAATTTGAAAATTAAAAATATAAAATATTCTTACAAATGTTCAATACTTTAATTTATTTTTTTTATAAGCAAGAGATTATATTAAAAGGCATCAAAAGTGCAATAGAATACACAAGATAAACAGAAAAACAGAGCTAAGTATGGAAATGGTTCCCAAATATTACCACCTAATATGAGGGAACCATAATGCTAAAGCTGAAATAGAGGAGAACACTAGAACACAAGGCAAAAAAAAAAGGGAATTAAACACAAACAATGAACAGAGAGGTTGCAAAGAAGAAAAAGAGTTAGAATTGCATAAAAGAACAAGAATTAACACTACAATCAGCTACATAGGTGCAACAAAGAATTGCTTTATCATCAATCAGTGGATATTTCAGTCGAGCCACCATAATCCTTACATTCTCAGAAATTATGCTTTTTCAAGAAATCCACGAGTTCCAACATTCAGACTATGTATCATAGTATTTCAACATCAGTAGTTAGCTAAGGGTACCAAACATGCAAATCAACAAACCAAAAGAATAGCCAAGCAGTAGCAAGTGAAATTCCATACCTCGAGGCACCACTATGCATTCCAAACTTTATGGTTCTGATAACCTGCCAGAGAACATAATTTTTTCCCCACCTAATGGACATGATTACTGCAGTTGGTGTCTTCAACATGAATTAATCATTGATCAAACCGATTTATAAGTGCTTGTATTGGCATCTCAAGTAATGAACAAGGCTTGGAAGTTTTTGTAACTGCTTTTAATCCAGCATCAAGACATGAATGATGTATCTCTTTCTAGTTCATCCCAGCTAAAGACTTTATTTCTAAAAATGAGGCTATTCCTAGATTTCCAAATACTTAACACCACTACCACCCATATTACCATCCATCAAGGTTTTGTCTTGTGATTTTCAATCCACAATTGATGTTGCAGTAGATGTTGTCCGTCTGATCTTGGATTTACCAACACAATTCTTAACCACCTATACCATGATTTTCAGAGTTTTTGTGCCACCCAACATTGGAAGAAAATGTGGTCCATTGTTTCCTAAGCACTCTTGCAGAATGAACACAATGAGTCCAATTGGTGCAATTGAACTCCTTTGCTGATTAATTTATTTTTTGTTGGCAATCTGTCCTTAAGGAGCCTCCAAGCAAAGAATAAGAACCTAAGAGGTGCCTTTATTCCCTACAATAGCTGGAAAGTTTGTTGTTGTTGCTCATTTGAAGGTCAAACCTATAAAGCTGCATAGGAAAAGTTAACATAGTTAATGTCTTCTCCTTTCACTAAGTCTCCCCATCCTTCATATTTAGAGCCAATATTTTATTCCCACATGCGACCTTGTTGAGACATCAATAATCATCTCCATTTTCCTCGAAGTGCATCATTGAACAAGAAGATGTCCTTCAGCCCCAAACCTATGTTATCTTTCTTTTCACACATGGTTTTTCAGCTCACCCAAGTTATCTTGGTGTTATCTTCCCTGTGATTCCAAAGAAGTTTCCTCTGAATACTAATGATTTTTCTCACAACTTCAACCAGCATTTTAAAGAAAAACAAGTATAAGAGAAGGATCGAAGTCAACACATATTTAATAAAACATACATGGCTGGCATATGACACTTCTCTCTCCATCTTTCTGATAATGGGATCCCATAAACTATTTATGTTGACATAACTTTTTACTTCTTTTCCTTGTTGATTACTAATAAAATATATTTATATTATTTTCAAATTTACTTAATTTATGTTATTAATTTATTTGTTTCATATTTTAATTTGTAATTTATTAAATAATAATCTTCACCAATGACTTTATAAAAATATTTTTAAAAATAGTTCTTTTAAAACTCTTTTCTATTTAGTCATTATTATTTTCTTTAAAACTCTTTTAAAAAAATTGACAAGATTTTTTGTGCACGAGTACTTTTGTGGATGGTATCGACCCTCAAGGATACAATACAAATATTATTCCCAAACATGATAATAAGATTTTATTTTCAACTATTCTCCGGTAGCTATCTTTGTATTTTTAAGAAATGCTTAGTTGCAATATTATGTTTTTCTTTTATGTATTTTAAAAATGAGTTAAATTAGTATGTATTAATCGTGTAAAACAATTTCACATTAACGTTTAATTATAATTTTTTATTTATATAATTTTTAAAATAATAATTGAGAAAGTTAATAAATTGAAATAAAGAATTATAATTGAATGTTAATATAAAATAGTTTACTAATTAAACTCTTTAAAAATATAGTTATGGTACTCATTAACATTCTTTTAGTTTGATAATATAGTTATAGGCGTTATTATATATAGAAAGAGGAATTTTCGCTCATTTCTTGTGTGTGAATAATTCCATTTGACGTAACAAATATTAATTTCATCTCGATATATACATGTCTTTTAATTTTATTTAATGATTTTCTTTGTAAGTTAAGAGTTTGAAATAACTATGTATGTTTTTGTGATTAAATTAAATCCATTAGAATGGAGAAACACGGGGTTAATTTTCCTTGAACTTCCTTCAACTGCCTCCAAACCTTGTGAAACCCGCATGCATATGACAAAATCCTCAAGTTAGTTATCAAGAATGTAAAAAAAGAAAAAAAAAAATGAAAGCCCAAACCAAGGTTGATGATGAATAAGAAATACGAGCTTTAAGAACTTAAATCATGCAAAAACAATCTCATAATTATTACCTCAAACCGAAAGCAAGGGAGAGGAAACCACAAAATCCTTAAGAGCCGTGAGTTGCATGAACTAGGGGAAGTGTTGAGGCTCACATACAAGCCAATTCACACATGGATAAAGGAAGAGACAAGAATGAGAGCCCAGTGAGAAAACAAAGGAAAAGCCTCAGTTTTAACTACAAACCGAGCGAAGGGGTTTGACATGGTAAAGGTCAGAGTCATATGGTGAAGACAGTAACAAAAGTGATTAATATATAAATAAAATATTATATATTTGCTTTAATATTATTAAATTAATGATGATATAGATGATGATAAGTTAGAGAAGACACTTTAGAAATTTAAGATTTTTATTTTAACAAAAATATAGTGAAAATGTGTTTTTTATAATTTATAAAACATTGAAATATTTTCAAAAATCAACAGAAAATGAAAAATAAAAAAAAATATTTTTAGTATTTTCAAAAAACAAAACTATGTCAAAATTCAATACAATATTGTAATTATAACAAAAACTATATATAAATATATTTTAATTATTTTATAAATATTTTATAATATTTTTACTAAAATTAATTAAATTTAAATTATTTTTTTCAAATTAAAAATATAAAGTCAAAACATATTTTTTTAGCGTTGAAAATTTATAAATAAAAACTTTTTCTTATGTCATATATCAATCGAATACCATTCAGATTAACTAAAAGACATATAAAGATATTAAACCAGAATTATAAATCCTTCAGCAACCATTCAAATTAAAGAACGAGATAAACTCATGTATTAAACCTTCAAAATCATATAAAGTCTTAGCAAAATCTCCATAAATACATCTCAATAGAACCTAAGGCTTATCTTAGTAAAGTTTATTATAAATACACACTTAAACAAGGTTAAACCAATTTAGGGATAATTATAGATGATTTTAAATTAATTAATCCTTAATTAAAAATTTAAAATTAATTTTCATATTATAAATAGAGAGTAATAAATGAGATTTAATTTCACTTATCATTCTTTAACTTGTATTAATTGTATCATTATTGTTGTTAGTCGACATCCTTTTTTACTTGTGTTAATTGTACCCAACTCTCCATTTGAAGAAATAGTTTTAATATCTTAAAAAAAAACAATTTAAGACATTATGTAAGACCCCGATGTTATTTTAAAATATATTTGCATCCCTATCTATACTTCTAAAAAAACAAAAAAAAAAACATTTCTTAAATCAAACACACCCATAATAATGATAATAATTGTGAGAAAACAAAATGAGAAGAATAGACAAAAAAAAATCAAATTGCTAATTATCTTTTACCTTAAATTTATACAAAATTTTTGTTATAGAATACAAAAGTATACTCCAACTAGTAATCCTCATCAGCAATATTCAATAACTCATATTCCTCCGGTATAAAGAGAAGAAAGATCAAATTATTCCAGCAACAACTATGAATAAAACTCTTCATTCTTCTTAATTGGAGTCGTCATATTTTAAGGATTATGATTTAATTAATTTGAATTTATGATATTTTAATTACTAAGTTTAATGTATTAGGAAATAATTATTTTATAAAAAAACTGTAAAAAATTATTTTATAAATAACCAAATTAATTTATAAGTTATAAAACTCATAAGTACTATCAAATTAATTGTCCTGGATAAAAATTAAAAAAAAAATATTTTGAAAGGAAGAAACAATAATTTATCCGTTTATAAATAATAATTTATATAACTTTTAAAATAATATTATAACATTAACAAATTAGTTATACGTAATTGGTGTAATTAATCTGTGAAAACTCCCAACATGTCCATATGAGAGATGGACAATTTGGAATCTTAGAAACAGTGCCAAACTTTTGCACGAAACAAGATGTTAGAATAAATGTGCCTTGGTTTCCTTTCATTGTTTTTTTTTTTATTATTATTATTATTATTATTATTATTATTATTATTATTATTATTATTATTAATATTATTATTATTATTATTATTAATTTATTGACCAACCATTAAGAAATTAATCAGCAATTAGCTTTTCACTTTTTTGTGAAACAAATATTTTTTAATAAACTCTTTCCAGAAGTTGAAAAAAACATTATTACTTTAACAAAAATACTATATAAAGACTCAAATTATTAAATATAAAACGATTACTTTTACGTAATATTTAAATTGTTTCCTCATTTTAAAAATGGTCTTGCTAACCCGTATCTAACACTCACTGGTTAAGAATAATAGTTAATTGTGTTATTGAAAAAATTGTAATTTAAATAATTTTAAATATGTTTTTACTTTATTTAAATAAAATAAATATTCATAAATGTTATACAATTTTAATAAATATTTTATTTGATACATACTAAAAAAGTTTTAAAAAATTAAATATAAAATAATTTTAACATTATTTTATTATTTCTTTTTCATTTTAACGTTACTTAAAATTAAAAATAAATTAAAAATAAAATAATTTTAAATTTTAAATTTTTTGTGGGTCAAAAAAAATATCAATTAAAAATATTGATAGACTATTTAATTCAGAGTTTATTTAATAATATAATTAACTATGAACATTTGTAAAATTCAACACTCATTAATTATCTTTGGAACACCGGTTAGCATTTTCTTTTAAAAAATTCAAGTTTCCTCTTTATAATTAATAATTTTTTGGTTACTATTTTTAAATGTGAATTTATATGTGCTCTCATAAATTTTAGTGCATTATTTTAGACAATTTTTAATGTTTTGATTATTCTTTTTTTTTCTCATCCACATTTAACACCAATCCTCTTCTCACAATTGATTAAAAAGTTCAATGTAACATGAAACACATTCTTATATCATAACTTTTACGATTTTTACTATTTAGATATGACTTGTTGTATTATAAACATGTATTCAAATAATGGTAAAAAAAAATTAACACTAGTATTATAATATAAAACTTTTATAATAATATTCAATTACAATCTTTAATTTATGTAAGTTTGTTTACTTTTCCAATTAGTATTTTAAAAGTCATATAAATAAAAATTGTGATCGAATGTCAGTGTAAAATTTTTTAACTCTGTCAATATATATTGATTAAACTCTAAAAAAGAGAAAAATGATTGTGTACAGTAAAAATTAATACTTTACAATAATTTTGTTGATTTTACAAATTAATACTTTAAAAGTTATATAAATAAAAAGTTGTAAGTGAAAATTAATGTAAAATTATGATGAATGCTAATTAAACTCCTTAAAAAAATACATATTAATTTGTAATTCTTATTTGAAGTCGGACAATTTAGATGGCAGTGAACTCGACCATAAATTGATTGAAAAACATATTACATGACCTTAAATAGAAGATAAAGGGAGTAGTTTACGGGATTTCTTTTGACAAAACTAAAGTCAATTATATTTTTCTACTATATGTTATTAAACTATCTCTGAGTATATGTAAAAAAAATTATAATTATATCTGAAAACATGATTCGCATTATTTTATTTTGCTAATAAGCTAAACACTTGTAATTTGAAGTTTAGGCTATCTACACTAGACTAGCATTTTCCAAGAGGAAAATAGTTCGTGATTTCATTGAGCCTTAAATTAAGTACAGACATCATAAACATTTTCTTTCGGAGTTTTTACTTTATTTATTTTGTATGGATAAATACTAATTTATTAGTTTATGTTAAAATAATGAAGTGAATTCATGATTCCTTCTCTTGTTTTGTTCATTATGAAATCTCTTATTTCCAATTATAAAGGCAATCTTATATCTCTTTTTTAATTTACAATGTGAAGTGTGATTGTGGTTTAGTGAGTTTAGTCGTTTAGATGCTTTAAAAATTCAAATGTCTCTCCCTCTTTATAGAAAAAGGATGAAAGACTTTTTGGCCATAAGGCACAACCAACAACGGCTAGAACATTGGTGGATTGATCAGACAAGAGCAAAGTGTTAAAAAAAGTTCATGTTTGAGAAAACAAAAGGTACTGTTAGCCGTTGAACACTGGTTTGTGCTAGCGAGGGTGCCATTTTTCTTAAGTTCGTTTTATATACAGTTGGGCCCCACTGCCATCTTTTTTCAACTCTTTCCTTTTTAATTGCTCTCCTCTGACAGTGAAGGCAATACCCATTAATTAACTTGTTTATGCAAGGAGTAATTCATCGGTTGGGTTTGTGTTGTGCGATAACTAAACACGATACCCCATCTTGTACTTTGCTTAGCATGCCATGCATGATTTATATGTGCACCAAATTAATCTGTCAATGGAAAAAGTATAATCTATATATATATGTAATCACACCAACTTTTTGAATTTTTTAGTACTAAAAGCAATTTCAACACTGTTCAAAAGTGTTTATTTTTCAATGGATAGTATAATTAAGCACACATGAAAAATTTACATTATTATTCCATGATAAATTAATCATGATGCACAACATATATATAAAATAATATGAAGAATGATTGATGACTATTTTTTGTCCTAGTGTTGGGGGCAATTAGTTTTGTTGGTTCACAATGTATCCCTCTTCTTAGCACGGCATTAATATGTTCAGTTTGGCTAGTAATAGTTGCGTTTCAATATATATAGTACATACTCTTGACGCAATAATTATCTTTTACCAATTAGCACTTGGTAGTTGCTAGTTCCCCATCTTGGTGGTAAGCTTTTTCTTCTACCTTTTGCACTAAGCTAGTCGTTTGAATTTAAACCAAAATAAAGAATACGTCCTTCCCAGTGGGGGATTTCAAACCGAAGCAGCGTAACCATATTTCCAGCACGTGATGTTCTGAACATTGCGGATCCATCTTTATTCCTGCATGCTAATAATCTCCATTTATTCTACAAATACGAAAATGGACCATCTCCCATCTAACTTCCCTCTACTTTCTACTTTCATTATGAACTCCATTGGAAATTTCATTGCTCAAAGCTCTTTCCCTCTTCAATGCTTCCAGTGTATACGGATTTGGGAGTTCATCATACGTTTAACTTTGGCTTGAAATGAAACATAGATCTATAGAGAATAACTTGTAAAATTTTATTTAATGGGGGAAAAAATGCGTTATTATCACATATCACATGAACTGTGATTTCTATTAAATTACATTTTTATATTTTTCAAACCTTTAATCAACAATGTCAACATTAATTCCACATGACTTTTCATGTGAATTCACACAGACTCTCTCTCTCTCTGCTTGAAATAGCTGCGCCGACTGTTTTAGGAAATTAATACTCTCACAACAATTAATGGTCCCCCAAGGATTAGAAATTTTGTTTTCAAATTTTGTAAAGTATCCTAGGTTCTTTGTTTTGTCATTTGTGGTTTCGTTGGTGACAAAATTCACTTCAACTTCGTTTACTTTTTGCCAACCAGCACCGTTGCATTGAGAAACATAAGTACAAAACCCATTCACAATGGCGCACTGCCATCCTTTGATTCCATTTCTTATTTTATGTTCCTCTTTCTGTGGTTGTTACATTTTTATAGTGACTTTTAATAATGGTGATTGATTATATCTTACTCGGTTGGGAAAAAGGAGCTATCCACACTCGATGGAATACCCCAATTTTACTTTCATTTTTTATCCTCAAGATAAAAAAATGTGACGTTATCTAATGATTAAAAAATTATAAAAAGGAATTCAATAAATGATATGGCTTTTTTATAATGTGTAAAAACAGATAATGATATATAAATTAGGGATATGATTTTCATCTCCACACTGTTAATCATTTATGTCTTCCGTTTCTTCAAAATGAGATGGGACGAACTTGCTTGTTATTGTTAGTATGAGTCAAATAGTTTATATAGCTTATTTGTCAAAATTTGGAAAAAAATATTTTTTAAAATAATATAAAATTTAATTTTAACAAAAACACATTTCTTTATTTTTTCGACAAATTCATAATTTTATAAAAATAAATAAAAAATACAAAAAGTAAACTTGTATGATTAATTTTTTTTTACAAAGATACGATTCAACAAAAATTAAATGAAAAAGTCAGTATAAAGTTTATTTTATTTTCTTAACAAAGTTATTATAATCAATTTTACTTAATTTATTTTATATTTCAATAATTATAATTATTTAATTAATTTATATTTTTACAGAATTTAATTATTTATATAAAATAATATATTTTTTAAATAAAATATAATGTTAATGGAATAGTGGCCGACTCTCCCTACTGCATTTGACCAACTAAATTAACAAGTTAGGTAAAATTAAAATACTATCTATCTCACCAAAATAAGGTCTCCTAGCTATTTTGTCTTGTTTTGTCATCTTAAACTAAAGTTCCAGTTACCTTTTGTGTTTCATTTCAACGCTAGTATGTATAAATGTTTGGATTTTTGTTTTTGGTCGATAAAATCGAATATGATATAAAGTAACAGACAATATATAAGTATATCGTTGAACTATTTTTTTTTTTTAATAATATTGTTGAACTAAGTTAGCAGTTATACTTCCTTGCTATTCAAATTAAGCTTTAACAACCACTATTTGGGCCTAAAATTTGGCATCTCAATCCATAAGTTGGCTGGGCTTTTAGATTACGAACATAACAATCAGGAGGCATTTCTTTTAACACCCCCATTTGCTATTTTCACCCCAAAGTTTATATTTTTTGCAAATTCCTAATATATTCTTATCCTTATTTGATTTTAAATTTTTGAACTTATTTTTTTATTGTCTTATCTTTTTGTGTTTTATTTTACTACTCTTGTATATCAAACACCAATTGTCACATTTTGTCATATTGTAAATTCTTAATCATTCTTACAAGTCTTTAGGGTATTATTCATTTATTTAAGCGCTATTTGAAAAATAAAATATAATTTTATTCAGGGTTGATTTTATTAATTTAAAGTTTACGCTTTAGGATTTATGATTTAGGGTTTTTTGTATTTTTTATTCATACTAACGTTGATTCACAAGTGTTAAAGTGTTTTATATCAGTTGATCCGGAACTCACAATAATAATATGCATTTGGTCCACTTCCGGATTAGTTGATCCAGAATGTGCATAATGCATTCCGGATCAACTGATCCAGAATGCATTATGTATATTCTGGATCATATTGTCCAGAACATACTTGTTGAATCTCATTTGCCTTCCGGATCATATTATTCAGAACATACTTGTTGAATCTCATTTGCCTTCCGGATCATGTTTTCTGGAACATACTTGTTGAGAGGTGCTCGAAGAGGTGACCGGAAAGGTGCCCGAAGCAGTGACCGGAAAGGTGCATGAAGCGGTGACTAAAAAGGTGCTTGAAGTGGTGAACGGATAGGTGATCGAAGTGACGATTGGAGAGGTGCGGTGGTGGCACACGCAACTATTGTGATGTGTTTCATCAGTCAAGTATGGTAAGAAAAGGAGAGAGTATTTTTGGGTTTTAAAAAAATTGTAAAGTCTGGAAGGTGCGAATAGAAAATAGGGAGTATTAAAATCAATTGTCTAATCGGGAACCTAGCTATTGGCAAATGCCAACAGTTTGGGTGAATGTTATTCCATATGGCCATTGGCTAATGCCAACAAATTGGCTGAATGTTATTCCATATAGGATTGTTTATGAGTAGTAAATTTAAGACTCAATTTAATCACAACTCATCGGATTGAGTTACGTTGGGTTTCATTTTTTTTCTCATTAAATTCAACTCAATTCAACCCATCATTGAGCGAGTTGGGTTAAGTTAATTGGGTCATCATTTTAAAAATATTTTTTATAAAATAAATTGAATGTTTATAACATTTTTATATATTTTTTAGGATTTTTTTAAAAAAAATAGAATATATCATTGTTGTAACATAAAAGTAAACAATAAATTATTGATTCTGGTAGTGTGAAGAATCAATTCTCAAAAGAGTTTAAAACTATTATCTAAAAGCTCATTATTGGTTTTTTATCTACCAATAAATATTAGGTAGTCAAAGTGAGGGTGTGCCCTTGCAGTGCAAAATATTTATCTTAGTGTGTGACAGTCTCGGCTTATGAGTTATAAATTAAACTATTAAGGATATTTTTTTAATTTAAAATAATAAATAATAATATAATATTATTATTGGGTTTGGTTGGGTTTCAGGTTCAACTCAATGAACCTGTCACCCAACCCGTAGGAAATTGGATTTGATCGGGTTGGCTTGGAGTTAGCTTTCACCAATTTGAAAAAAAAAAAAAAAACCAACCCAATCACTTTGATTGAATTAAGTTGAATTGGGTCATAAGGCCACCCAACTCAATAAACACTTATTTTCATGGTTCAATGTATGTTAAAATATGAGTTCAACACATATGTACGAACAATGTAAAAAGATAATTTTATATTGATGTTTAATTAGAATTTTTTATTTATATAATTTTTAAAATATTAATAGATAAAGTTAATAAAATTATTATGTATATGTACATAGAGTTGTTAGTACACAATTATTTTTGTATAATATTATTCCAAGTTCATGGTAATATTAAGTTTTATTAGTATACAATTAATGATTGCAAGTGAACACATTAATAAAAGATATTTATGGTTAAATAATACTAAACTCCTGAATTGGTTAAGTTTTTAACTAGACATTTGAGGTTTTTTTTTTAAATTGGGTAGGTTTTCTTTTTTTATTGCAGGTAGTTGTTCACTTGTTTATGTAAAAAATAATAATCAAGTTCTTAAATTTTTTTTATAAGTTAAGTTGTTAGCTTTTTAAAACTTGATTAGTCATTTTCTAATGATTTCGAGCCGCTAAAACTAATTATACATAATGCTTTTAATTTAAGGATTCAATTAAGAAATTAAAAGTTTATTTAAAATATTAAATAATTTATAAATCTATATAATAATTTAACTAACTTTATGATACGGCAGTAATTTCAGTTATAATTATATAACTTGTATGACATCAAGAAAAGGAACCCAATTCACCATGCACCCAAGCATCAATTATGTCTAAATGGTACTAATATAAAGGTATGTTTTTTATTGTTAATTTTTTAATAGCGTTAACCGAAAAAGAAGGATTAAAAATTAAAAATAATTTTTTAAATTTTAATGCTTAAAAATATTTTTTTGTGAAATTTTAAAAACAAAAAAATTATTTAAATTTTTTCTTCATCAATTCTATCTTTCACAAATATTTTTCGCTGAACCAAGAAAGTGATAGTCAGTAAGGAAAATCTCAGTATGTGGAACACGAAACCTTGCTAATGATGATCTTCGAAAGTGAAAAGACCGAAAGACAAGTAGACAACCATATAATGGACCATGACACCGGTATCCGAGTCTCTGTTATTTCCAAAGCATAACATCGAATTCATTTTTCGGAATTATAATAAAAATTAACATTTAAAAAGTTTTGAAACATAGGTTTGAAAGAATCAAGTTTACGTTTGTTTTGTGCAATTTTTGTTTTTATTTTTAGATAAAATAGAAAATAATAGTAAAAGTATGTTTAAATAATAATTCAGAAAATATTTTTGTCGAAAATATTTTTAAAATAACAGCTCAAAATAATAAATAAAAAAAATTATTTTTAATATTTTCAAAAATTAACACTATAAAAAAACTTAATAATAATAGTGTAATTATATAAAAATAATATATAAATGTATTTTAAATTATATATAAATAATTTACAATATTTTTGTTAAAATTAAATTTAATATTATTATTTTTTAAAATAAAAAATATTAAATAAAAAATATTTGTTAAAATTTAAAAATAAAAATAATTTAAAAAAAACAAAAAATATTTTTTCAAACTAAACATAACCTTAACTTCTATATATCAGAAGAACTAAATTTCAGAACAATATGCGTGTAAGAGAAATGTTAAATAAAATTTAACAAAAAAAAATGCAGTTAGAAAAAGCTAAGGAGAATCAATAAAATCATTGAACCGTATTATATTACTAAACATATAATGTAAGGAGATTTAGCCATTACTTTTGACAGTCCCATTTTTCTGTTGACACCTCTCATAAATCCTAATTATCTATACTCCCTCCATGTGCCACCCCCTCTGCAGCCACCAACCCGTCCCATCTTAATGATCCAAAATAAACTATATCTGTATGGAGTACAGGAAGAAACCCTCTTATTTCTGTAATTTCACACCTCCGTAATTTCTACCTGCACCTCCTTTCAGAGGTGCGTTTACGAGATAGTGAAATGGAATACAGATAGAAATTATTAAAATGCAGGGAAAAAATACTCTTTTTCTAAAGTAACTAATCATGAAGCGCAAAGCGAAGTTTATCCCACCTTGTCCGTCCTTATCAAGTGAAAACGGAAAAAATCCATTGGCGAACGGATTCTTTGTAATTTTGCACGTTTCCGGCCGTTGGCAATCCTCTTAAGTCGTAACTCTTATCTTATTCCATCCATATATACTGCTGATTTTTAATTTCAATTTCTATTCGTCTTTTCACAAAAACAATTTCAATTTCTATTAGGATATAATATTTTCCTCTTTGTTTGAACTTTGAAATTCCATCAATTTTCAATTTATTAATCTAAAATATGGATTTATTTTTATTATTTAATCGTTCTAGGTTTACTTCACTAATCACTTGTTTACTAAACAAATACGTTTTGGTTTCTATTCGAAGTCAATCATTTAGAATAGCCTTCATTAGCTTTTTAATCTTTTATTTTTTTTTATTTTGCTTTTTCTCATGTAGAAATGTTTTTTTTGGCTCCCGATGAATATTTTTTCAAAAATAATATGTATGGTTAACCAAAAATCGTTAAATGATGATGTAACAAATAGTTTGTTACATCATCGTATTCACTTTATCAAATTAGAGCTAATTAAAATATTTACAAGATGTAATATGATTTTTTAAATTTTTTTGAAGTTAATTAATTTTATGGTCCCATTTTAAATTTTTCTTGGTCCATCTTGATGTCTTTTTTTAATTTTCAATCCCTAATATATATTTTTTTATATGTACTCCCTATTATTGACAAGAAATTGTTAAATAATGATTTTGTAATTAGATTGTTTGTCAAGTTCACTTCATCAAATTAATACTAACTCAACTGTCTATTGTGCACCACATGGGTATTTAATTTTATTTAGTTGTAATTTAAGTGTTGGTTTATTTTTAATTTTGGATATAAAAAATTAAAGTAAAACATCTAAAATCTAGTTAGTTTAAGTCAACAATAATTTGATGAAGTTGAAAAGATAACGTTACAAACAATTTATCATATTACCACTTAACGATTTTTTATTAACAGTAAGGACTATTTATATAAAAATATATTAAGAATTAAAAAAAATCAACACAAACAAAAAATAAAATGCAACAAAATTTGAAGGCCAAACAATTAATTAAGCTTAAAAAATTTCAAAAGTCACATGATATTTCATAGACATTTGATTCAATACTAATTTGAAATGTACATAATAATTTAATTTGACAGTTCATTCCCTGTTATCACTTATGATAAACACAACGAAGAAGATTAAAATATTGAACAATCGACAAAAGTTTTTCCTAATGCAAAGGTTGCATGACGGATGACTAAAACAAGAGATGTCAACTCCAAATTCCACCATATGCTAGTTAAATGGAAAAATATGACAAATCAGTTCATGGGACTACATATAAAAGGAGAACTGGTTTTGGATCAAGTTATTGTTAAACAACTAAAACAAGGGGTATACCATCACATCAAATACCACTTCGAAAGCTAGAATATGTCCTAGTGGAACTGAGTTGAATTAACTTTAATTGACTAAACCAACAAGAAGCAATGGGGAAATTCAATTAACACTAACCAAATTTTCATAAAACACTTACTTGGTACTAAAAGATAAATATATCCTCATTTATTTAGTTAAAAAAAACAAAATAATTTGTTTTACGGAATAAGCTTTCCGCAAAAAGAAAAAATTTTCTTCTATGGATAACCTCATTTAAAGAAGGGAAAAAATCCCTTTTCCAAAGTTGTTTGTAGAAGGAAAATATAAAAAAAGTTATATGTTATAATTTTATATTTTTATAATATAATTTTTTTATTATTATAAAAATATAAAACTCATAAAATGAAAAATAAAAAATACTCAGAGACAACTTGGTTCGTAAGTATTTTTTTTATTAAGTTTATATTTTTATAATATATTTTTTATTATTATAAAAATATAATATAATAAAAATATAAAATTATAACATATAAAATTTTTAAAAATTTCCTTCTACAGACAACCTCGTCCGGATAAGGGATTTTTGTTTTCCTTCTCCAGATGAGGCTGTTTGTAAAAGAATTTTTTTTTCCTTTTAGAAAAAGTTTATTTCATACAATAGGTTTTTTTTTTTCGTTTAACTAATTAAACGAGGATTTTTTTTCCTGAATAGGTGTTTTATGAAATTTTGGTAGATTTTAAATGAAATTCCTAAGCGTGGTTGGTTAGATCGTTTGACATGGGTGAAATTAGAGATGAATACAACCTTCCAATGTGACAAAAAGCATAAGTCTAGATGTCTTCAATATGGGGGAACTTGAATTCCCACATGCTCAGATTTAAAATGACACCTATGTGCAATAAAATAAAATATATGTCTTTATCAAAATTGTATATGTAAGTTTTTTTACTTTTCCAAAGAAGGATCTATTGCAAAGAAAAAAAATATATTTTTTTTGTTTCTCCAGATACCATTTTTCGGAGAAGAGTTTCCTTCTCTATAGAGAGAGGTCTCCAAAGAAAGGGAAAAAAGATAGTTCTCCATAGAAGTGTCTCCAAATTGAATAAATGTTAGAAGTCAAAGTTAAGTAAAGAGAAGAAGAATAAGGGGGTGGAAGTGGTAGCTAAAATATTGGAAATAATAAAAATAATTTTCTAGGTGAGATTTGAAGTAGTAAAAGTGGAACAGTTTTTAGAATTGAACTTTGAATCTCTCACACCTAAAGTGGTAAACATTCACTAAACCAAATGCTACTTTATGTTAATTCTTCTCATTTTTATGCTGCATGTGCAGTTTCAAATATAAATGAAAATGAAAGTTAAATTTGGAACCTCTCACATCCAAAGTGAAAACATGTTTAAATGCCTACTTTACGTTAATTTTACTCATTTTTATATTATATATATATACAATTTCAAATATAAATGTAAAAATACAAGAAATATTTTGAGAATCAAATTTGAAACCTCTCACACCTAAAGTAAGAAACATATCACTAGATGAAATGTTCACTTTACTTTAACTTTACTTATTTTTATATTATATACACGCATGTGTATTTTATTTTTTTTTTTATTGTCAAGTTTTATAATTTTATTATTATTATTATTATTATTAAGGAGAGGTAACATTTTGTTTGTCGCTTTGATCCACAAGGTGAGTAACTCGATCCTTAATCACCGTTGACCGATGCCTTTAATAGGATGTATTTGTAAATGTAATTGCAAAGAGTTACTAGAAAGAATAAAAGTTGTTATGGAAAAAAATAAAAAAAAAAAAAACTTGTAAAGTCAGAAATATAATTAAACTTTTCTTATATAGCTAGTGGCTGACAAAAAATGCAATGTTAATTGTTAAGGGAAAAAAAATAATTTGAAAACAGGAAAATACAGGGCATGTTTGTGTTCCGTAGTGTGGTCAGGCTTTTATGAAGCAAGCAGCAGCGAAGCAGATTATCTTTGATAGTGAAAGTGAAAGTGAAGTAATCGCTGAAAGCCTGATTCCAGTTTCTCTTCTTTTTAGGCAACTCAACCCGTATCAACTTTCGCGCCAATTCTCTCCCAAAATTCTTTTTAGTTTTTATTTCCACTCCACTCATTTTTGTTTCACTTCCTTACTTCAAATTCGCAAGTACGAAGGTCTTTAAGAATATCAATTACTAAATTTTTTCTTCTTTTTTTTTTGTGTGTTGAAAGAATATATAATTGACACAAACAATAGTTTAACATAACCAATGTGATAACTCACAGCCCATTCCATCCAATCAGTGAATCATTAATTTGATTGAAGAATTATATATATATATATATATATGAATACACTTTCAGATTTAGTTTAATTACTTATATATTTTTTCTTTTTTATTAAATTGCACATATTTTTTTATTTTTTATATTTATTATAATTATATACTCTTCTTTTTAAATTATATAATCTTCCGTTTATTTTTATAATAGGCTTTATTTTCTATTAACATGATATAAATATTTTTTTTAAAATTTTGTAAAGTGTAATAATGAAAGTAAAAGGAGTCTCAACTATAAAGTTTCAAAATATAATAAGTGTATGTATAATAATATACAAATTTAGGAAGTATATGTAATATTATATAAAACTTAACAGTTACATATATAATTTTTTATTATGTTTAAAGAGAGTATAATTATAATAAATATATAAAGTTATAATTAAAAAAATGTTATATTTATAATTACACTAAACCTAAGGAATGCATCCATAATTACTCTTATATATATAAGTGTTTAATTAGTCTAGAGTTTCACATACGTTTAATTATAATTTTTTGTTTATATCATTTTTAAAGTATTAATTGTTAAAATCAATAAATTTACTATAAATTAAAAGTTGTTATTAAATGTTAATATAAATTTTTTTACTGTGCATACTATTTACGTATTATTTATCAATTAATTTTGCAGGAAAAAACGTGGATACCTTTCGAAGTTGAAATATTTCAATAATTCATTACTTATTTAAGGTTTAATTAATTTTTTGGTTTCTAATTTTTTTATTGATTTTTTTAATTTTTAAAATAATACCTATTATTTATTAAAAATTATTAGATAATAATATAATTAATAAAGTGTCACGTTATTATGTTTATTGAGATAAATAAATAAAATATTAAATAAACTTATTCAACAATAATCTTGTATATTTTCATGTATTATTAATTTTCTTAAAAAGAAAAGTTGAAGCATTCTCATCCATAACTAGACAATCTTTTAAGCAAGTATTTTCAAAATGTAATTTCACAATTGGTCAGTTAGGTTGTGATTGGATGATTCTTTGTTAAAACATATTTAAAATATTTCAATAAAACCCAAATTAAAAAAAAAACATTGGGAACTAAAAAAATAATTAAGTATTTATTTCAATATTATTAGATTTCAATTGCATTTAATTATGAATAATAGTTTCTCCTCTTGCAAAATTGAGTCAAATTAAGCACGCATACAGTGATAAAGGGTAAATGTCTTGGAATCAGATGGAGTCATATAAAAACTAAACTTATTTTCAATGCATTTAGAAGGGATGTATTCTCTAAAGATTACTGTATAAATGTATAAGACATTCATGGCAGTAGTCACCAAAAATTAAAATTAATGTAGAAGTCATTCATGCCGACCATTATTATTTATACTCACTTCTAAATTCTTAATTCTTGACAACTAATGTCACTGATGTTATGTTTGATACCGCAGAAATGAAGAGAAGAAAAAAAAAATTCAAATGTGGTGGATAAACTTAAAAGACTCTGCTGGAATTGCGTGAAAAAACACATAACCAAGCTTTTGCTGTGTGTAATTAATTATTCTATCCTTCACATATTTTTAATATTTAAAATTACTGCATTAAAAAATATTTAATGTATTTAAAAAATTTTGTATTTAGACTGAAATATTTTTATTCAATACAATGATTTTAATACTTAAATTAAGTATTAAATAAGGATATATTTATAAAATAAATTTAAAAAACTAGAAGACTAAAACATAAAAGGATAAAAAAAAAATCTTTCATCCATCATCATGTTATTCACATTTTGCACTTTCTTCATGTTAATCTGGTCAACCATGATTTTGTATAATAATGGTAATGAAAAAATAATGTTAAATATACTATTAATAATAATATGATAAAATATATTTTAGTTTTTATAAGTTTTTTTATTAAAAAGTGTCAGTATTAATGTGTTAGTATTCAAACTGACTATTCCTTTCTATTTTTAAAATATAAATAAAAGTAAAGTATTAAAATTAAAATAGTTTTATTTTATAGACTAAAAAAAAGTTAATTAGGACTATCATCACATCTCACATTATTTTAAGATTTGGATATATTTTGAATTTTTAATATATTAAATAATTTTACATTTTGTCCTTATGAAAATTTTCTTTTGTCTTTGGCTTGAGTTCTTCATAAATTTTTTATTTTGTTTTGAATCCTATCTAAAATACTATTAAAAAATTTTAAAATAATTTAAAGTGAAACCTTAAACACAATCCAACGTAAAATTAAATATTATTGGAAATTCTACATAAAGAAAAATTTTGATACAGATTCAAATACAATACAAAAATTCATTAATATATGGAGAATACCAAACATAGTTAAGTCTTTTTAAATGATTAAAACCCCAAAAATAATCCATGAAATGTTAGAGGTAATTTATAGTTCTTGAAAAATATTTTCTAACTTATTAGTTCCTGAATTTTTAACGTTATACACATTAATTCTTAAAATATTTTAGATATTACTTATTTTTTTTTTAAAGTGTTTTACAGAAAAATTTACTTTTATTAAGAAACTAATATGCTTTTTTAGACTAATTTACTCATTTTTTTAATATTTTTTTTGTTTATTTTCACTCCTGTTTAGGGATGGTAAAATAGGTCTGGTCTGTCCGTCCATAAAAAAATATGCAGGGCGAGCTAGGCATTTTGATCCATTATCTGTTTATATCTGTCCCGCCTAACCCGCCAACCTGTTGGGCCAAGGGTGGGGAGGGACAGCTGGCCCATCTGCCCACAAAAAAAAAATTAAAGTTTAATTATTAATAATAATTATTATATTATAAATATAAAGTACAATTAATCATATAAAAATAAAAATTATGATAATTTAAGATTTATAATTAGAAATTTATCAAATTATTTTTAATTTAATTTAAATTAAAAATTAAAATTTAATTTGATAATCATTTGATATTCTATTCTCATTTTGAAATTATGTTTTGGGCTGTGATTTAGATAAGGTAGAAGAAAGTGACAAATCCAAAGATGAAAAAAATTGAAGGGACTTCTTCAAATGGTGCATCCAATAATGTTGAAATTGAAATTTGAAAATAAGTTATGGGTTTTTAGGTTTATGGATGACTAATTTTATTTACTTATATAATTACATTGTGGGTTTAGACATTTTGATATTTACTATTTACGATTATGTTATTATATGTTTGGACATTTTATGTTTTAACTATTAATGTTATTGTATTTGGATTTTTTCTTTTTGGACATATTATATTTTCATTGTTTAGTTGTATGCTTAAAATAACTAAAATTTGTAAACCATTTAGTCAATTAGCTAAAAATTTGTAATTTATAATTTTTTAAAAATAATTTTATATATTCAATATTTTTTTCACAACATTGTCAATTATAGTATTGTACTCCATTAAAAAAATAAAAAAATGGAAGACAGGCAGTTTCATACAATTTTACTAAAAAAATTTACTTTTTTTAAAAAAAAAAATAAGAAAAATTGACAAGTCAGCTCTCTATAAGTGGGGCAGGCAAGGAAGTTGGATCCGTCCTTTGTATGGCGGGCTAACCCACCCCAACCCATTTTTAATGAGCCACAGACGGGTCGGACTGACCCATTTTCCCAACCTTACTCCTATTTTTTGTAACCAAACAATTTTGTCTATCTCTCTCTTTGTAATTTTTTTTTTCCATCTATTTTTTGGCTTCACACTAAAACACTATCTAATGGTATTTTGGTTGAATGAAATGAAATAGAATTGAGGAAAAATTTGTAACTCACAACAGGTTGACGAAGGTAAATGTTGATGCCATAAATCAATTTAGGGAAAAATATATTCATAGTTTAATATTTTTCTTATTAATTTGACCAGGCACATTTTTTTACGAAACATTCATTCTGATCCCACAAAGATATATAGTTTTTGATACTGATATGTTTGATTTTTTTTCAAGTAAATTAGTCACTATGATGATATTATTGTGCAATTTTTGTCTTCTAATAATATAAGTATTAGTACCTATAACTTTGAAACAGTATAATGGATGTTCATTCAAATTTTGTTGGATGGTGAACTTTCTTAAATTAACATACTACTAGAGAAAAAAATATAAATATATTATAAAATTATACAAAAGTGTAATTTAAATTTGTTGGATGGTATACGTGTAATTTAAATTTTTAGGCTTAATTATGTTATGATCTCTCCTTATATATTTTTCTATTTTTTAATATTTTATCCTCTGTTCTCTAAGACATTTTTTCTCCAATTTTAAATGGCTAGATTTATATTCAACCTTTTAGGAGATTGGCCTTGAACATTACATAACAAACGTTGATGGAACATATATAACTAATTTAATAATGTGACCAAATTTATTTTTTTTTTATTTTTGTGAAGGGACCAAAGTTATTTAAAGCAAGCAGAGCATGGAAAGAGTTTAATTAATGAATTTAATAATCATGTTCTAACAATGTAAAATAATTTTAAAATGTAATTCAACCACAGAGTTTTATTTATAACCAATTTATTTATTTTATTAATCAATATTTTAAAAATCATAGAAAAAACAAGTTGTGATTAAATAACATTGTTCAACCTTTTTACATAGTTAGTACATATAATTGTATTCTATATTATTTTAATATGCACTCACAAATCACAATGTGAAAATGTCAAACACTTATATTTAATCACAAATAACTCTTTATGAGTTTTATCTTTTTATAGTGTGAAAAATTTTAACATTTAATCATAACTATTTATATATAATAAGTTTGTTAATTTTATCAATTAATATTTAACCAGATATGTAAATAAAATATTATAATTAATCGTAGTATAAACTAATGTATAGATATTAAACTTTTAGAATAATTATTATATAAATTAATTTAATGATATATTATAATGTCCCCATATGATATAATTATGTTTAATACTATTATAAATAAAATATAAAAGTTTTTTACGTAGCATATATTACATAATATATATATATATATATATATACTATAATTTTTTATTTAGATATGTATATTTATATTCATAATGATTTTGACACATAAATTTAACTCATTATTATTAAATATACTAAAATAAAGAATTATTATTAATGTTTTAAATATTATTATAATTTTATATTGTTTTTATAATTTAGCTGCATAAAATAATATAGAGTAAATTATATAATTTTTTTATATTTATCTTTATTGTACTTTTTACCATCTATTTTTTTATATTACTTGTAGCCGCCTAAAGGATTTGTACAAAATTATTTTTATTTAATAAAGACGGTTAGTGTAATAAAAAAATCTCATAGTTTATCCAATAATACATATTGTTATAAATTTACTTAAACTTATATTTTAATTTTTGTTAAAATTTATAAAAAAATATATATTCGACGTCAATTTTAGTATCAGAAAATTACATGTATTTTAATAAAATAATAATTTTTATTTAAATATTTTATATTAAGTTATATTTTTATTTTATTTATTATGTGATGATATAATCAAATATTATTCAGAAAAAAAATTATACATCAAATATCAGATAGGATAATAACTTATAATATTCTTATATTTATATTCTATCATATCAAGTTATCTTATCTTATAAAAATTGGCAACTAATGTGTCTTAAAATTAAAGAGAAAATGCCAAGCAATATTTTTTAAGTTACTGATTAAAAATTATTAAATAAAAAACTTCAGGCGCATAAAATGATGTTCATCTAGAATTTTGAATCACTTTTACATATTATTTTTAATACAAAATATTTTTGAAAATAAAAATAGTTCTTTAATTAGTATCATCCACCTATTAATAAGATCCTAAAAATAATTATTTAAATAAAAATTTGGTACTTAATTATTTAAAATAATTAATTTTGATACTTAAATTTTTAAATAATTTAATTTTATATTTATTTATGTAAAATGTTTCAGTCTAATACCTTAGACATATTCGATATATACCTTAGAAAATTATGTCTATTTTTTTTTTAATTCTTCTGTTGATATATATATATATATATATATATTTACTTATTAGACTGAATTTTTGTAGGATTATCTTTATTACTGTCATCTATGATTGATGTTTTAGGAAAATGATATTGAAACATTTTAAATAATTAGAATGAAATTAAACTATTTTAAATAAAGAGATACCAAATTCGAATTTAAGCATTAAAAATAAGAGTCTCGGTGGCATGGCGGGAAATGGATTAAACGAAAGTGAATTATGGCCTTGAAATCCGACGACAATGCGTAGATGCCAACCTACGATTGGTTCACGTCAGCCAGTGCCTGATTCACGGGATTTCTGTGAATACTCAGAAATTAGCTGCATTAAATGCACACCTTCCTCAACTTTCTTTTCCATTCATGTTTTTTAGTATGCAGTAGTAGAGTTATGCCCAACTCATATAGGATTTCTTTTAGGAATGCATCAATTTAAAGAAATTATTCTTATAAGAATTTTTTATTGTAATAATTCTGCACGAGAGTTTCTTCTTTGTAATTTTTTATTTCTTATAAATTATTTTTTAAAAATAAAACATTATTATTTTGTCATTACTTACTTTATTGTGGACGGAACGAGAGTATTTTTTAGAAATAAAAAAAAAACAGAAAAAATAATTTTTTTAAAGTTTTTTTAAGTTTCTTATTATTGGAGCAAAAGTTTATATAAATTTTTAAAAAATAATGGGGTCAAGGTTCAAAAAACTAAATTTTTAAAGAACCAGTATTAAAAATGTATTAAGTTATTCTTAATCGTTTTCTTTCATTATTAGGATTTTAAAAAATAAATAGAATCAATATTAAATATATTTAATGGAGAATAATATTTATTTTTTAAAGTAATAATAATAAAAAAATATAAAAATGGAAAGAATATTTTTCATAGTTACTAATAGTTTTTTTATAAATAAAAAATTTATTAAAGAAAAGATAAAAAACAAAAGACATATCGTCATAAAAAAAAAACATCGTAACCATAAGAAAATGGCATGAATCCTACCATAAAAAAGAGGATGATTCGTATATAATTTATTTTGCATTGAACATGTGATGTTAGATTAGCTATGTAAAACTACTGTCGTGAGCTCAATTGCATTGCTTTTGATTGTATCATGCACTTGTAGTCCTTGTTACTTATACCACTTGCATAGTTACTCAAAGTTATTTTTATTTCTTTTAAAAAGAAGTAACTATAATTCGGTAATTTTAAAATTGGTGAATTTCTCCTATTCTGAACATTAAATTAATATAATGATCCAAACTTTTCTCCTTACTTTAAAAGTTTTTATAATTTAATTAATTTAGTTTTGTAAATTAAAATCATAAAAATATCATTGTGTAAATTAATTGATGTAAAATTGTTTTAAAAAAATTAATTTGTCCAAATTTTTCTTCTTACTTCAAAAGGTTTTTTATAATTTAATTATTAATTATTTTTATAATTAAAATCATAAAATATTATTGAGTGTGTATTAATTGGTACAAAATTATTTTAAAAACAAGGATTACTGTAATAGTTATTAATTTGCCATAAATTTTGTTATGGTAAATTCTGTTGACAATTTAAAATTTTAATAATTTTATATAATCAAATATTTTTTCACAACCCTAAACTTATGATAATTTGAATAATATTTAAAATTTGTTGTTAAATTGAAATAACTCTGATCTACAATATTAACTAATATTTTCTTATGAAAGGATTAAAATCTAGAGTAACAAATTATGCTCAAATTTGTTTTTTATACCACTCTTTAAATTGTGAAATTTCTATTTTTGTTATTCTCTGTGAGAGATGGTGGATCAATTTTGTCATGCATCAAATCATTGTGCATGGATAAATCAATTGTGAATGTTGTGTTAAAAACAAAAATAATGATTTTTATATAATTTTTAAAGTTTAATTGATATACACTTTACACTGGCAGCCAATTATGACCCTTTGTTCATGGTAAATTTATTGACTTTACTAGTTATTACTTTAAAAGTCTCATAAATGAAAGGTCATGATTGACTGTAAGTGTAAAAATTTTTTACACTGCCAGTGTATACCAGTTAAACTCTATTTTTAAAAACATCTATTGATAAAATTAATAAATTTACCGTACATTAAGTATTATGATTTAATAATCATGTAAAATTGTTCGACTTTCTTCTCTTTAAAAAATAGTATTAACCCTTTTAATATTGTAAAACTTTGAAGCTCAACTGAACATAGAAAAAAATTTCTTCCTTACGCATGACACTCATGCAAAAAGTGAGGTTCACTTATGAGTGAAGATAAAAGATATCATGGCATTGACGACAACAATTTGCTTAAATGACTAGTAAGATTGGCTGCTTGGGTAAGGAAAAAATAAGTGACGTGGTTTTGGATTCAAAGTCTCTTTAAATTTTAACATAACTTACTTAAGTTGTTCTCATTTGAGATTCAACACAATGTTTCATCTTGTGTATGTACAAATCTTACAAGAAAACAATCATATCATGCAATTTTTTTTTAAAAAATCTAAAATAATTCTAAATTAAATATAGAAATGAGGTTTGATCATGATTAAAAATCACAAGAGGCATAAATAATTGTACTAATTTGTGTATTTCTATACGAATTAAATTATAAATACTTTAAGCTTAAAACTTTATTTGTACTCAAACAACAAATTAAATTTGAACAACAAACATCACAATATCTGGGATTGATGTTTTTCATTTAATTTGAAGCCTTTTGAAGATGTTAAATAAACTTCACAACATGTTTTTATTTATTGTTTTATTTTGAAACTCTTGGGTATGGTGGAATGAGGTTAATTTTTTAATTTTATTATTTCTTTCTTCTTTTCAATCACTTCCATGCTAACTTGTTTAATTTTTTTTCTATATTTTATTTTTTTCAGTTTTTTCTTCTCTTTATTTTCTCTCTTTGTCATTATAATCTCCCATCTTTTTCTTTAGGTTTTACGATGTTGTATACTTATTCACATCATGTAAAAATGACATTGTGCTTCTACTTTAGATTGATTTAAGTACCAAGTGAGAACCCACTTTTGGTTATGATGTCAAGTTTGTGACCTATTTTGGTTATTAACATACGTAGATCTCTAAGTTGTTGAAGAAAATATAGTTTTTCTTATTATTCAAGAGAAAACCTAGATAAATTCACTGGACTTTCCTTAAACTTTGTGGTTTTGTTACAGAGATTAGACTTTCGTTGGTGAGATTTGTATGAAAGTCTTATACTTGTAAATCTTGGATGATACTATTAATATCCTCTACAATTTTGGTTGCATTAAAGGTATTGTCTTCCCAAAATGTTGTCTCATGTAATTCATATATTCTTCAACTATTGTTGTATTTGTTTCGTACACCTGAAGTCCCACATTGCATAGCAGTTGAGACTAATGACCATTTAGGGTACTAAGGAAGCTCTTTTATTTATTCAGCTTTAACTTTTGATAGCAAATTTATTTATTTTTTATCAATTAAATTTTAACCTGTTACATAAGTATTTTTGTGCCTAGCTACTAAGAGAACTATTGTAAAAATATATATGTTAATTATAAAAATGTATGTGTGGTTTATAGATTGTTTTTTTTCTGTAATTGATAAAAAAGTTATTCAAACAAATAGTTTTTGTAGCAGTGTCATGAGCATTTTATTTTCTTGTGGATTTTTCCTACACCAAACATGTATAGTTATGAGTTCTTTAAAATTTTACCTACACCAACTATATATAAGTAAAAATGTTTATAGTTTTACCTACATTTAATATTGTGTATCACAATATTATTATAGTTTTACCTATACTAACATATGTAAGTAAAAGTTTTTTTGAGTTTTACCAACAGTAAATCATATGTGTAGGTAAAAGTGTTGGTAAGTATATATAATTTTTTTGTAGTATTAACTCAATAGTTTAACATACCTTAAAAAAAAATCAATATAGTTGCTCCTGACAAAAAGAAGTCATTTAATAATTTATTATTTATTTATATATAGAAGCTTAAAATCATTAAAAAATGACAATTTATGAGAGTTTTTAAAATTTTAGTGACTAATTTAAGAAAAAAACATTATTAAAATCTAATTAAAGAAATTAATTTGGAAATATATATGAAAAATTCCAAAATATATATATAAAATTTAAATATGTAATATTTACAAATTATCAGTAAAATAGTAATAATAATACACTATATAATGTACCTTAAAAATCAATTAAATATGTAATATTTAAAAAACAATAAATATAAATTTATTCATAAATTTAATATAATTGTTTTGATAAGAAATCCTATATTTATTTTGAAATAATTTCATTGTATTATCATATTCCAAATCTTAATATAATAAAAAATAAGTA
The DNA here is from genome assembly GCA_037954015.1 of Psophocarpus tetragonolobus. NCBI lineage: Eukaryota > Viridiplantae > Streptophyta > Magnoliopsida > Fabales > Fabaceae > Psophocarpus > Psophocarpus tetragonolobus. The sequence continues at coordinate 38,304,101 of CM075695.1, forward strand.
TAATTTTTTTCATTTAATCCTTAATTGATTATGTTTTGAATATATGGAAGAATATATCAGTGATGATACCAACTATATGCATGATGCCAACCACCTCATAATCCCCAAAATTATACTCCTAAACAACTTGTTTGATTTATGGTGTGACAAAAAATAAAAATTAACTTCATGAGTCACGACCTCATCTGTAGACACATTAGAACTAACTTTATTCTAAAATTAAATCATCGTGTCATAATTCATGCCTGTGGATATAAAAAAAAAAGAGTTAAATTACTCATGTGTTTATATTCACTTTCATGGTTAGTGATAATTTGAAACACATGTCATGTATTACTTCTAAGTTGTAACTAACTCGAGTATTGATTACAGTGACTACATGTGTATACATGTAAGATAATTAAATAATACAATACAAATACATGATAAAGCTTCTAACTAATTCCATTCTTCTACTTTTTGTTTATAAATATGGATTGGGGTGAACATTCCTCATCTGTATAGGTTATATCCATACAGAGAAATCACTACTTATAATATGGTGGGATCATATTTTATCTTCTTTATATTATAATAATAGCAATATAGGGTTTTGTAAAACATCAAACTTACTTTTCAAAACTAAATGTTTGAGCATTTCCTTTTCGTCAATCTAAGATAGAACAAATATAGCTAGTGCAAGTAAAAAGTGCCCAACTGTGTAGAAGTTAAATAGCATAAAGTGCAAGTACACCAAGAGAAGCTGGTTTATCACATTGAAATTAAGCCAAAAACAGTTCCCCCCAATTTTTTTTTTTATTCAAATATAACAACTAAAAAACTGAAGGAGGTCTAAACTCACAGCTATAACAACGACTTTGGGGCAATATTGACACCAGATGGTTGACTTTCACATTTGTAATTTATATTCCAGAAAACCAAAAGAGAACCCATGTATAATTTATTTCCTTTTTGACACATACTCAGGGTACTGGTTATTTCCTTGTGAGCATATGCTTTCATGGTTTAAGTTTTTATAGTTATTTCTTGTGTATATGGTTTTTTCTAGAGGAATATTTAGCTAATATGGCTCTAAATTAATAAACAAAATAATACCCACACTAAGTTTATATAGCAATAAAAATAAAGTTGTAATTAAAATCAAACCATCATTCAACACATTAACACCAACACAATGAAGAAAAACTATGTATCAATGATTCAATTGAACTATGAAAATTTAGAAATAAGTGATTTATGCATTTGTAACTTTGTATACATATTCATATTAGACCAATATTTGATTTATTGTTTTAAAAAATCAAAAATAAAAGAAACCGGTTGAGAATTGGAAAAATCGGTAAAAAATTGGAATAACCGATCGGTTTAAGGGTTAATATATATTTTTTTTAAAAGAGGAAAAAATATAAAAATTATAAAAATTGAAAATTTGTGATTTTTTAAATTTTAAGTACACAAGTGAAAGATATTTTAATAAAGTGTTACGAAATAAAAAATATTTAAAATGAATTTTTGTAAATTATGAAGTGTTGATTACAGTTTAAAATATAAATATCTCAAAGAAATTATTTTATGCATTGTGAAGCTTTACCTATTTATAATATTATAAAAAAAACAAAACTTAAACGTAATAAGATGTATTATATTTATATATTATAAATCATATATAATTTATTTTTTACTTAGTATATTACTATATTAGTAAAAATATATATAAAAAATAATATTTGATTCAACCTCGATTGAATCTTTAAATTATAAACTCATGTCTTCATCAGTTCAATGACCAATCCGATTTAAAATTCTTGTTATTAAGTATAAGTGAAGATAGTCATGCAATATGTATGGAAATGGAGAGGTCAATTGCAACTACACCTAATATTCAAAATCTATATCTATACTTGAAGATAAATAAGTTAATTATGTGTTAATATGAGCAGACAACAAGAACCGTAATGAATATCCAAAAGAAAAAATAGCAAATAATAAGATGTTAATAAAAGAAGATAAAATGAAAAGGAAAGTTAGCTGAGAAACTCGAAAAATAAATGATTCAATGACAAAACAATTTTGTTGTGTATATGATGATATATCTTTTGATGATTCATATTCTTCATGTAGATGGCATGGGACGATGACATTCATGAAATTAAAAAAATAACTTATAGGAAACAAATAACGAAAAAACAATCAACTCACTTTATATAATACACCTTCAATCACCATTTCTCTTTCATTTTTTCCGCTGAATACAAACTTTAAAAATGGAAAAAAATGTTACAAACAGCAACATAAAAATGGCAAAAAAATAAAGCTAATTGGAACTCAAGTTTGTAAAAAGTTTAAGAAAGCAAAACCTTAAAATTAGGTTATAAACTCAAGCTTGTCTCCGAGGAAATATTTTTCAATTGTGTGTGAAAGATGAAGTTTAGGAATTTTGTCCAATGCATAGTAACATTCCTATAAAAAAAAAAAGGAAATGTAAAAAAATACTGCTGCATGTCCAATTGTATTGTCCGGTGGTAGTAGTGGTGTGGAGAAGAAGAGAGAAAGAGAAAAAAAAAAATAGAAAAAAAATTGTTGAGAACACATATGAATAAGAAAAATAGAAAGAGAAGAAAGTGGTCACAACGGTAGTGGCGCCATGACTATGGAGGATCCACAAACGAGAGACATAACAAAATTTTTTTCCTCTCTCAATATTAGGCTTTTGAGATTGATTTGAAATTCAAAATTTTAAAAAAAAATTATTGAAAGGCAAAGAAGTCCATGAAATTCACAGATGTTAAGGATAAAAATATGCAATCGATTCTTCTTAATTGGATAGATTGTAAAAGTACTTTGTTTTTCAGATAGCAGATATGTTAAATATAAATTTATTTTAAAATATCTATAAAAATAACAATAATATTCAATGAAACCTCATATAATTCAGAAATAATATTTTTTAACTAAAAATAAATACATTTAGTTACAATGGAAATTAGGACTTATTAATAAGGTTATTTTTAAGTAAGTATTTTATAATAAATTTTACAACAAATTAAAAATATAGAAAAGAGTACATCATTATTCAAGAATATAAAAAATAAGAAAATAATATATTTCTAAATTTACTGTCTATCATTCATTTTTATAATCTGACTATATTTGTTTATAAGAAATGACGGGGGAATTCTAGCTTTCAAAAATAAAAAAATAAAATTTAGAAAAACTTAATTTAATTTAAAAAGTATCCATAAATATTACAGAAATGACCTTAATGTGTCCCAAATTTAGATATGAGTTTCATGATATGGATAGATCTAGCGACCCAAATAAAATAAAATAGCAAAATATAAATTTTGTAGTGAATGTTAAAAACCTATGAAAAGCATATAGAGACAAAAATAAGAGTGGAAGGAGAATTGGGCGAGCAGAGAAGTTGGGAACAGGCCAAAAATTTGAAAAATTGATTTGAAAAATAAAAAAAAGGGGTTGGAAGTAAGTAGAAGCAGTAAAAATGAAGGAGCATTGAGCATGTTGGGCAATGATATGTAAAGCCGGTTAATTAATTTAAAAGATTAGAAGTAAGAAAGTGTAAAAATGGCAGGTGGGTTGCATGCAAGGACAAATGTCCCCAAAGACTGGGCCATTCTCTCTCTTTCATTTTCATACCAATATGTTGATTTTGAACTGTCTCAAAGGGACCCTGAAACCTTAATAAAAGCTACTTGTCTTCTTACATTCTATTATCCTCCAACTCATTTCTACTATGCGACCACCAGCCTCTCCTCTCCTTTTACTTTCTCTCTCCTCCTTTTTTCCCTGACCTGGGTCCCTTCCCCTGCACACACAGCTGGGTCATTATTAAATCTTCCCCAACCCGCAACTTCAACTCCCCCTCATTCCTATTTCCTAACCCTACCCCCATGGATGTCTCTGCCTTTCCTTTCCCCTCCGAGTTCCCCTACGAGTTTGACTTGCCAGGCACTGAACCCCTCGACTCTGGTTCCACCGCTACCGAGAGTAGCGACGAGGACGACTTTTTTGCTGGCTTGACTCGTCGACTCAATCACACCTCGCTTAATGAAACTAAGAAGGAACCCCTACTCACTCTTCCCATCTGCAACAGTCACAAAACTGAGGTAATGCTAACTATAACGCACCTTTTTTTGTTTTTTAAATCTTTTCCGGGAACCTAACGTTGGCCTATTGCAGAGGCAGAAGATGACTCGTGGTTTGGCCGGGTCGCCTCAGTCCATACTGAGTGGAATTGGAAGCTGGTCGGGTCGGAGCGGCGAGGGAAGCCCCAACTGTTCTTCTCGTGTTCCGTCGCCGACAACAACCTCCTATAAGGGCACAAACGACGCGTGGGATGTGTTGTACGCAGCCGCAGGGCAAGTTGCCAGGTTGAAGTTGAACGACCATGTCTCTTCAAATTTGGAGTTTCAGAACAGTGTGTTGGGTGGCCTTCCTCCACCTGTTTTGGCTAACCAGGGCGTTTCTCGGGTGAGATAGCACAGAATTTGTTCAAGGTGTTTGTTAAAATGCGTGACTGAACTTGCATGTTAACGTAGGGTGTTTTTCTTGGGTTCAGGTTCGGTACCAAGTGAGAGCTGAGGAAGTGCTGAAGCAACAGTGCGGCTCGGTTTGGGGAAGGCAAGCGAATGCTAGTTGGGTAACACCGCCGCAAGTTCAGGATGGAGTGCGTGAGTTTGGGTATGACTATTATGAAGCGCTGAAATCCACCCGCCCTGTGCCTCATTCTGCATGGCACCCTCTTCAAGTGAAGCACCACAATAACCATCAGGTGCCTCGTTTCGGATCCGGGCCGCGATCCGGACTTCAAACTGGATCTGTCCCTTATAAAAGGGGTTGCGCTGGGACCGGGGTATTCTTGCCTCGTCAATATGGGGCCCCTCCTCCTGAATATCGCAAGAAACCAGGTAAATCACCGTATCTGTTTTTTCTTCCTTGGTTTCACGCTTTGGTGGTTACTTGATTGTTTTTTATTAACAGGCTGTGCTGCACCTGTTTTGGTCCCAACCAAGGTTATTCACGCTCTGAACCTGAACATTGATGACTTCAATGCCGCTAACCAACCACGCTTCTCGACTACTTTCGGCGTGGACTATGGTGAGTGGGCTTTATTCTTTAAAAAACCATCTGGTTTGAGCTGAAAATGGTTTTTTATTCGATTTTTTTACTGACTTGTTTGTGTTTGTTTTTTCTTTAGAAGCTATGTTAGCAAGGAGAAATGCTCTTCTCTTGCAGCACAAATTAAGCATGCGGCGAGATGAGGCAGCAAACTATGATCTTCGTTTACCTCAGGAATGGACGTACTGACTCCTTTGCTTATAGTTCAAACAAGATTCAACTCCTACTAGTTAATCCTTGCTGGAAAAAGAAAGATACTGAACTTAGTATGCTTGTGATAGGGAAGTTTGTTTTTTTAGTTTTTTATAATATAAAGAATGAGATTCAAGAATGTGTCTTGGGTAGTTTAGGGGCAATAAATCATCCGGTTTTTGTGGGAGATGCAGCTTTTTGGGTCCGTTAGGTGAAGAAAAATAGCAGTTTAGGGAAGGGTTTTTATATTTGATTAAGAATATATTTATTATTATTTGTAATAAGTGGGGTTCTTATTCTTCCATGTCAAGTTAATTAATGTTGATGGAAGGAGGGTAAAGGGCTTATTGTGTTGGAACTTGAAAGAGGGATAAAGTCTTAGCTGGCGAAAGTGTTGGAAGATTGCCCATAACTCTTTGTAAAGCCCTTGCTCGTTTTGGAATAGTATGTAATAAGGTATACTATATATGTAGTAAAAGCAAGTCTTGTGTAATTCCTGCAAATCCTTCTCCTATCCATGGATTGAATTTTAAGCTTTTGGTTATATTGTTGTCGTGACAAGGTGGGTAAAAGGCAATGCCAATTATGCGTCACTGACACATGACTCAATAGTGGTTAAGGTAACATGTATACGTTTGACTAGGAATAGTTTGAGAGAAAAGCATTGAAATGTTGGAAGTGTAATTTAAAATGGTAAAATAAATGAATATGAAATGGCTAATTAAAATAATAGTTAAGGATGATGTGGGTGTGGGGCATGGCATGGTGGGAGAGAGGGAAAAGGAAGAAAGTAGATATTTTGAATGGAGTGTGAAGAGTAAGAAAAGCGGAGAGTGTGGGCATCGGGACAGGCGATGCTGGCATTGTGGAAATGTGAGAAGGGTACGTTTGATGGGTCCCTTTCGTCTCGGTTACTGCCCCATCCATCTTCATTCCCGCTCTTTTTTATTTTATTTTAATCCCAACACCACCTTAAAAGAGGCTGTCATTTTTGAAATTCGAGACTATATTTACACCATTTCTCCTTCTCATTTTAACTTGGTCAAACTTTTTATTACGGCTTAGTACAGGAGGAAACCGAATCTTCATTTTCATTACCAAACAACACCAAAGCTCAATATTCTTCGGTTTACCACTTACTCCCAAGTCCTCACTAGTTGATCCATGCTCACGTTTATTAATAACTGAATTTACTCTTCTCTTATCTTTTGGAACAGATTTACTTGCTCTTAAAATAAAATTAAGTATAAAAATTTACTCTTGATTTTTAACATTTATTTATTTACTTTGCCGAATGATTAAAAGTCTTCATGCGTTCACATTGAAAAAAAAAATTATGCTATATTTAATTATAATTATTTATTTATAAAAAAATTATTAACTTTATCACCGTCAAAAGAGATTGTTACAACTTTATAAGGACATATACACATATTAGGCAAAGCCTAAATTTAATATTGGGATCACCAAGACTCACCTTGAGTGTAATTAATAATATCTAAGATAAAATTAATTATATTTATTACTTAACATTTATTATTATGTATAAATCTAAATATTACCTCACTATCTCATGAATTAAATATTATTTTTCTTTATTATTATTTATAAGACAGTAAATTATTCACGCTACAACAATTCATAATCTTATTACATACAATCAATTATTCAGTAGAAAGATAAACAATATACTTTTTATCTAAAACAAACTTATTCATATTTATCACTTAGTCTTTATTACCATATATAAATAAAAATATAATATTTTTTCATTATCTCTTTAACTAAATATTATATATTTCTGCTACCATAATTACATGCTCAAAACAAAACATTTCAACACCACATAAGTATGCATCACACTTTATTTGTTGGACTTTGCGGAGAATCTTACCCCTTTTCTCTAGTAAGTATATTATGTATCACTCAGCACCTCCTTAGAGTTCAACAACTCATCAACTAGACACCTCCCCCAAAGCTTGACAACTCATCAACTCAGTACTTCTCCAAAGCTCCATAACTCGTCAACTTAGCACCTTTTGAGCGTTCAACAACTTGTCAACTCAACACCTCCCCAAAGCTCAACAATTCATAAACTCGACACCTTTTCACAGCTCGTCAACTTAGCACTTTCCCAGAGTTAAGCAATTTTTCAAATCAAAACCTCTCTAGAGCTCGATAACTTATCAACTTGACACCTCTCACAGCTTGACAACTCATCAATTCGACACCTCCCAGAGCCTGACAACTCGCCAATTCAGCGCTCCTTAAACGACACTCATTACCCAGTGACGCTCTTTGTTTGACGAGACACTCATCGCTAATTCGACACTCTTGTATGACGAGACACTCATCGCCAACCAAACACTCTTGTTTGATGATATATTCATCGCTAACTCAACGCTCTTTGTCTAATAAAACACTTATCGCCAACTCGGGGCTCATATGTGATGAGACACTCACCACCAACACAACAACACTCCTTGTGTGACGAGACACTCATGACCAACTCAGCGTTGTTGTTTGATGAGACACCCATCGCCAACTCGATGCTCTTGTTTGTCAAAGCACCCATCGCCAACTTGGCGCTCTCTATCGGATGGGACACTCTTTGCCCATCTTGACACTCTCTGCCCATGCGAGACACTCTTAACACGCACTTTTAACATTCTAATTGTACACCCAAGATAACAATCAAGATGAAATGCGCACACACACACTATCATAACTTCTTCTACATATGTACCCTCGCCCCGAACTCATGTTAGGACTATAGCCCCAAATGCATCTCGACAATATATCTCAGCACCTAACACCCACCTTGACATTATGACCACCTTGGCACAAGGCCAAACCCATCTTAAAAAAAGTAACTAGAGGCAAAATTCCTACATAAACAATTATAGAAGGATAGCTAAAGCTTACCTCTAGGTACATTATTTGAAACTTTCACTCTTTCACTTTGATTCCATACTAATTTGGATGTTGTAGTGCCTTTTTCAGGTATCTACCTATCACCATAAGAGCCCTCGACATCCATGATTGAGCCATGACAAATTCTGTCAAACTCAAATAAGAACATTAAATATAAAGTTTTAAAGTTAATTTAATAATTGTAATATTTTGTATATGAAGAAGAAAAAGAAAACACAACCAAGTATCCTAAATAATAAATACTTTGATTTAAATAAATAAATATAGACGTCACAAATTATTTATTAACCTCTGAATAAATTATTAGGAAACCTGTAGAATAAATTATTTTTATAGTTTTGAAGAAGAATGAACTCACCTAATGAATGATATTTTTAATAAAGAAAAGACGTGTGAATAAAAGTTAGTGAATTATGGACGGCACGATAGCATGCAGAACATACCAGATTAATAGATATGCAGTTAACTATATGCAAGTTGGTGTCCTTGCTTGTTTAAGAATCTAAAGAAACCAAGCCTTCAATAAATAGTTATTTTTTACGTAATTTTCTTTTGTCTTGGTGCACAAAGAAAATACATGTCTATTTCACTATACTGTTTATATTTTTGGTTACATATTTTTTTTATCGTTAGTGTCATTTTAAATTACTTGTATTAACTTGGTTATTTTATGGACAAATAGAATGCTAAAAAAGGTGGAAATACATGAGGCAACCTGTTCGGACTTTTAATCAGATTCACATAAGTTTTATTAGGTTTATAATTTTAATTTTTATATGTTTAGTATTTTTTTTATATCATGTTGATTAATTAAAACATGGTTGAGACTAATATAAAATCAACCAATCTTATTTTGCACTATTTATGATCGAATAAAAGAGCAAAAAGTCTTTAAAATTTTTTAAAAATATTTGTATATGCGATTAAAAAGTTATAATTAAATTCTAACTTTATTATTAAACACTTTAAAAAGTCCGCAACTTATGTAGCAAACAAAAATAATGTATTAGAAAATTAAAAATAGGTTTTAAAAGTTAATTCATCATTAGAAATTATAAAGTTGGTGGTAGAAGTAACTGGAGAGAGATGGGAATGGAGGGAGACGGTCTGGATTTTAAATTCCCAACTAACAAAAATTAATATATTAATAGTTAATATTTGAGTTATAAAAAAATTAATTAATTAATTTTAAATAAATAATAATATAATATATAATTATGTTATAATTTTAAAAACTATAATCATTAGTAAAGACTAAAAGTTAATTTTAATCCATTATATTTAATTTTTTTTTATTTTGATACATTAACTTTACAATTTCATTGTAGTTGATTATAATCAATTTCATTGTAGTTGATTATAAAAAATAAGTGTCCCGTTGACCCAAACCACTTTATTAGTTTGAACCGCACCTTTATGCACTTTCTATGTCAGTAGCATGATTATTGCGTTAGTTATAATGATTGTGACGATAAAAATTAATTATTTTTATAGAAAAATTTTAAAAGATTAAATTAAAAAAATTAAAACTAAAAAATAAATTATAAAGCGTTTAAAAATAATTAAAAAAATAAAAAATGTAAAAATAAAACATACAATAAAATAAAAAACATAAATTAACTAAAATAATTTAATTTTAATATTCATGATTTAAAATAATATACATAAATAAAAAATACATTTTAAAAAATTAAAAAAATTGACTAAATTTATTTTAGATTTGATTTTAATATTATTTTTATTTTTAAAAATTTATTTTTTATTTAAGAATGCCTTTCTAAAGGAGGATTTTAAATTTGTTTTAAGTTAATTTGTATTTTATTTTGTTTTTATGTGTTTTATTTTCGTGTTGTGTATTTTTTTCATTACTTAAATTTTTTAAATGCTTTGTAATATATTTTCAGTTTCAAGTTTTTAAAGTCAGATTTTTAAACCTAATATTTAAAATTATTTTAAAGTTATTTTTTGGTAAAAATTATTGAAAATTTTTAATTTAAAAAATATAAACTGAAAAATAAATTACAAAGTATTTAAGAAAAATTAAAACAATGCAAGAAACACAACATAAAAATAAAACACATAATAAAATTTTAAAAAATTTAAGATTAAGACATGAAAAACTTACTCATTTAATTTTTTTTAGTTAATTTGTATTTTATCTTTTTTTATCTGTTTTAGTTTTATGTCGTGTATGTTTTCTGTCATTGTAAAAGTGTTTTAAATGCTTTATAATTTATTTTTTAGTTTAAAATTTTAAATTACATATTTTTAAACCTGATAATTCAAATTATGTTTAAATTAGTTTAGAAAAGGCCTTTAAAAATTTAACTTAAAAAATATAAACTAAAAAATTAAATTATAAAGCATTTTCAAAAAATAAAACAAGAAAAAAACATAGACAATGGGAAAAGTAAAACACATAATAAAAAAATAAAATATAAATTATCTAAAAAAATAATATTCTACAATTCATGATTTAAAACGGTATACATAAATAAAAAATAAATTTTAAAAAATTTTAAAATTGACTAAAAATATAAATTAAAAAAAAAATCTTATAAGAAATTAGTTATCCAATTTTTTATAGGTTTTTTATATTAAAAAATAAATCATATTAAGAAATAAATTCTTTTTAACCAAATTCTCAACGTAAATAGTATGAAAGATGCGTCATTTTAGTTTTTTATTTTTGTTATATATAAAAAAACTCAATTATTGACTATTGCATATGTAATTCTAAAATATTAATAGGATAGAAACAAAAATAGTGATGATTTTATTATTTTAAGATTTTGAATTTATAAAAAACTATCTGAATATGAAGGATGGGAATAAAATGAAACTTTTACAAAAATAAAGAGCCATGATAAAATTTTTATAAATTAATGTACCAAAATAAGAAAAAAACATTATATAAAAAATAACATTTCGCCTTAATAAAAAATAGAAGGATTTTGACAACACTTTATCTAGTCTATTAATTATTGGTAGTAGAACTTAGAACTCTAAAATTATTAATTTTGATAGTTTTTTCTTTTTTTAACGTTTATTCCTTATTTATGTTAAAAATGTTAAAATAATAAGTAATTTTTAATAAAAGAGATAATAAGAAATGAAAGAAAATATAAAAAAAAATAAATTAAAAAGATCCATTTCCGTCGCAGGACATTGATCAATGAGAAAAACATTTAATAAAATGTACAAATTTTCACTTACCTATTATTTTGACTTGTGCTCACATATAATTCTTAGGAAAAAAGCTTTGTTGTTATATCACATTATCCAATATCTAAGCGGTGACCCTTCAATTAATCAATCTATGATAACCAATTATAGAGAGCTTTCTTAGAGACACTCACTAACAAACTCTCTCATTATTAAAAAACTATCTTTTAAACTTCTTCTATAACTAATTAAAATTTATTAAAATAACTAATTTTAATAGGTTTCACTTATCATTAAGTGTCTTTTTCGAAAAATTAATATATAATTTCTAATAAATTCTAATAAAAGGAGAGCTTGAGAAATAAAGTCAAACAATTTTTTTCTAGAACTTCTCACCTCTAAAAGTATAGTATGATCTTAATATCATTATTGTGGCCAAAGTTGCAATAATTGTATTCACATTTTGTAATCTTAAAATTATAAAAATGCTCAATTCAGCACACTCTATATAAAGAAGAGTCTCTTATTGTTAATTTGAGTTTTGAATAATTATATTAGTTTATTAAAAATTATTATTATCTGTAACAAAATATAAAGAAAATTATCGCACTTACGGTACACATTTGTTATTTTTAAATTTACCTTTTGACAACCATTAAACAACTCCTCTATTTCTCTTATTTTAAATAAATGATACATTGAATAAGTTTCTATAATGTTTTTTTTATCTCCTAGCAACCACACTCTTTTTTTGTGCATTTCAATAAAAAAAAATTCTTTTACTTCCTTACCCGTAAGAGCATGCTTAACATTCTCAAAAGATAATTCCAAATAATTAACTGAAATTTGTATATACATATAATTTGATTTAGTGTAATACAAAATAATTAATATTCTTAATAACATGTTAACATATTAAACAAAAAAAATTAAAAATCACAAATCTATTACAAAACATATTAAATTAAAATTATTATATATAAATTAAAATAAAAATGAAAATACAGGATAACATGTTTTTGCTAATATGTGATTAATGATGATACTTTCACAGTGTAAAATCACTTTAAATTGTCATATAATAAGTACAAATAACCGTTTGTATAACTTTGAAGATATAATAATGTGAAAGTTAATGAACTTATTGTATATAATAAGTTGTAAAGAAAACACACGGTTAAAATATTTTATACTATCTTTAATATGTATAATTTTTTTCTCAAAAATAAAATTATGAAATGATTTTTTGCGTGCGTACTAAATACTCTCCTTATTTCTAATCAAACGTGGTTTAAGGTGAAAATGAAGTTATGAAGTAAATAGATAAGTCATTAGAATTATGATTTTAAGAGAATTTGTAAATGTATTACTTATTTTACTCCTTTTTAATTCTCTATTCTATTTTTTTTTGCTAGATGGATGGACATGATTATTTTTTCTACATTAAATTTCGGTTCTTATTCGTAAAATTTTTGCTTGGTTGATAAAGTGTTCAACCTTTCCTAAAATAATTACTGGAGACATGCAAATAATTCAGAAAAAAATAATAATATCTTGAAGTTTAAAAATAAGATATAAAAGAATAAAAGTATTTAAGAAAGCGTCATTGAGTTGTAAAGAAATGAAAGAAGTTAAAATTTGGATTTAAGTTGTTATAATTTATATCATTGATATAAAAAAAATCATAATTTCAGTTTTATTAGCTTACAAAAATGATACTTTTTTCATAGAATTTTTTATTACTTTTTACTTTGTATGAAAATAAGAAATATTTGATATTCTTAAGATTACAAATAATTATATTTTTGTATTTAATATTCTTTAGAAAGTATAAAATGATTAATAGAAATATTATTGGATATTTAGTATTGCTTTTAAATATAATTAGCGGCTGGAAATAAATGGAAAACGCTAATTGAATAAGCGTAACGTAGTTTGTAATTTACGATGTAAACTTTATTTATATTAAATATGTCTACTTTTAGTTTTTAGTGATTTAACAAAAGACAGCAAAACCTTATCAGATATTTAAAAGATTAATTTATTATAAGAGAAAAAACGTTATATAGCATGTAAGTTAAGTTTTCATTTTACAATAATGAAGAAAATGATAAGCAGTAGTTGGGTGAGATGTACACGTCAACATAAAAATTTTTAATTGAGGTGTTATGTTGTTGAGTTAAATTAAGGAGTGGGTGCGTGCATGGGAGGTTTAATTTGTTTTGTTAGGGAAGTTGAATGAGCTAAATGTAATTAATTAAAGTGAAGAAGGTGAATAAAAGGGTCATTGTGATTTGGTCGAAGGTAGCATTTGTTTATATTAATCCTAGTGATGGTGGAGTACAGCTATAAAGTTTGTCACAGAGAATACTAACAGGGCAGATGAGTTGGTTCTTTGATTAGGGATCCTGAGGCTGTTTGTGCATGTGGGGGTAAGAGTAGGGTGCAACTTCACTTATTTGGTTTTTGCAACTTATGCAAGCAAAACACGTCAAATAAAACAAACCTCTACCCTATGTCACGTGTGCCTAGATCAAACAATGGACACCAAAATTGATTGTTTTACTTCACTCATTTCATCTTTCACCTTGGGCTTAGGGTTACTAGTAATGTTCCAGTGTGGCTATCTTTAGTTGCAATTAATATTAAATAATAATGGGTTGGGAACTATAATAGGGCATGCGTGGCTACTGGCTCATATTCAACGGAGAATAAGCATATAGCTGTCTTTTCAGGGATCCAAGAGAGTTGGTGACAGTTCAGACTATAGTTTTTGTTGTGCCCCGTTTCGCTTAATTGACGCTCTTATTCCCTATCTTTTAGATGAATGGTTTATTGGACTCTTACATGAGTCGTGAGTCACACCTAGCTATAGGATTGGTAAGTGGTTACTACAAATAGTAGTAAAGCACAAATTGAGGTCGGTGGCAGTTGTTGCGTACATTAATTCGTTTCTTTTGTTTGCTTACTCACTTCTTAATCAAACCGAATAGGGGGTGTTGGATTTGTCCCTATGGAGCAACAAAACAAACCACAAGACTCCTGTCTCCATTCAAAGTCTATTATTGTCATTTAAGCCCATTGCTAAACTATTAATTATATCTACTATGCTATTAATTAATTAATTAATTAGTTATCATTTTCAACTATCTTATTAATTGTCCCTTTATTGCGCGTATGGGTTCAAGAAGCCTCTTTTGATCTGGTTTTTTTTTTTTTTTGGTAGAATAGCCCCTTCTCTTTAAAGAAAGAAAGCTATATATATATATATATATATATATATATATATATATATATATATATATATATATATATATATATATATATTGATCAAAGTTTTGTGCGTATTCATTTACTATTATGGACTTGTCTTTGCCACAAAGATACCAAGCAAAGCCTGCAAAATAATTTAAAGTAACGTGCAAGGAGAGATGGGTTGTCAACACGTGGAGGGTCACAAAGATGCCATTAGAAGTGGCTGTGATAATATCATGGGTGATGTGATCATTCTTTTACTTTTGTTTTGTTTTTATTTTTTTTCTTCTGGCTTTTGAAAGATGGGTTCTGCCTTGCTCAATTTCTGGCCCATATCTAGCCGTCAATCACGTTTCTTATGGGTCCCCGGTCCAACTATTTTTTAACACTTTTCCTCCTACAAGCATTTTCTTTTTGGGTCTGTTAACGTATAAGTTACAAGACACTTAGCAACGCTTATTTAGTAACATCCATCCAAATCTTATCAATATTTAATTATAAGATCATGTCTATGTTAATTGCTAATTGCTAATTGCTTGTGATTGCATCCACAAACTCTTATAGGCAACAGCTAAATAATTGACCTACGTGAAACAAGAACTGGTTTATTTTCATGGACAATACCTAAATGAATTCTCACACGCTAAATGCGATCGCTAACGTAAAACAATAATAACAAAACAGCCCTTGAAAATCAACTTTACATTTGAACATTGAGTTCATCCATCGTTTCCTGACTCAATTAGGCTGGATATTGATTTAGATGAGTTCAGATTTTGAAATTTGATCCAATATTTTTTAGGATGATTTAAATTACGTTTTAGGTCATTTCAACTCGATTCAATATATTTTATGTCCTTTTAAAAATATTTCTTAAAAAATTAAATATTAATTAATAGTTAAATTTTGTTTAATAAATAACATTTACAAATATAATAGGATATTAAATATATTTTAAAATATACCTTAATTTAAATTTGTATTTTTTATTTTATGATTTTATTATATATAATATTAATATTGATATATTATATAAAACCTTAGGTTAATGTAATCTTATTTTATATATTTCTGGTCTTGGAGTGAATTTTGTTGAAAAAAAGGGTATTGGAGTAAGATTTAGATTCAAAGATTAAAATTTCATGCCAAATAAACACAAGATAACCTCATCTGAATTCCTCACTTGCAGACTCTTAAATTTGTACACGATTGTAACCATTAACCAACCATGTTCACCGTTTGGGTTACATAGAGTACGTAGCGATACAAAGTGAGTGTACGGACGTTGAAGAAACTAATTACGGTGCTCTGATCAATCATATTCTCCTCCTCGAAGGCCCACATCCACGCACATTATTTTCCATTAATTTATTTTCAGGATAGTAAAATTGATTTTAAGTCAAATTAGTTTTGACACGCTGTTAATATGCTTGTTTTATAAAAAGATTTAGAATAAAATTTAATATTTTTTTCTTTAGCATAAAATTAATTTTGAAATGATATAAATTATTTTTAAGATGAGGTAAATTATGTTTGAATATTTATCTTAGAAATAAAGAACTTAGAAACATAGAAATTTTATTTAAAATTAATTATAAATAACGTAAAATAAATCATAAACTAAAAGTTTTTCAACACCTGAACCTTATCAGTCAGTGACTGGCGGGCATATAAGTCAATCATTTGCTGCGACTAATCTACGACAAAAAGAGAATCACATTTGAGGTTTGCATCAATTGCGAGCAATTTTTTATTTATACTTTTTCTATTTTAATTATTTAGTTATTTAAATAAGAGTAGTTTCAATGGGCTAAAACTCGTAGGTAAGCATAACACACCACGCGCCAAAGCCCATTCAAGTTGTGAAAATGTAATTATATATAAAAAAGTATGTGCGATCCACTTTAAACCTAAGCTACCTATCCTCAGAGTGAATTGACTGATCAATTAATCTATTTAAATTTTATTTTTTATTATTATAATATATATTAAATGTTTGTTTCACAATAATTTTATAATTTTTTTCAGTATTTAAAAAATAAAAAATTAGTTTGAGTAATGTTTTTTGAAAGTAATTTTCGAAAACAGTTCTAGTTTTTTAAAAACTAAAAAACAGGAATAACTGAAAATAGTTTTTCTTTTTAGTTTTCTATTTTTGTTTTGAAAACTCAAAATACAATTAGAAAATATTTTTTTTTCATTTTAATAAAATTTTAATAAATATGAACAAATTTTTCCATTTTTACATCTTCAAAACAGTTTTCAAATAATAATTATCAAACAAGTTTTTTTTTATCGTTTTGTTTTCAAAAAGATTTTTTGAAAACATTTCTCAAAACTCTTTTCAAAAACTAAAAAACAAAATTTTACTAAATTTAAATTAATCACTTATAAAATTAATATATATAAACAATTAATATTTATCTAAAAAAAACTTAAATAACTTACTTACTCAAATAAAATTGCGTCGCTAAAAGATATCTCATAAAAAAAGAAAAGTAAATATGTTGTCAATCCTTGAAATATGACATATTTCAGTTACAATTTATTTAAAATTGCGATATAAAATTAATGATACTTAAGCATTCATTATTTTTATTTTTGAAAAATATTTTATTCATTTTATAATTTTATTATGTAAATAGTAGTATTTTTTTATCTTTTTAGAATAATATTATTTTTATACTTTTTAACTTTTTATAATTCATTTTTGCTATTTTAAAAGTTATAAATGATTGTATTCGATGTTAAATCCTTTTATTAGTATTTTTTATTGATTTGGTTATAATAAATTTAGTAATTAAAAGGTATATAGATTTAATTCATTTTTACTATTTTAAAAGCTATAAATAATTGTATTTGTAATCAAATAACATTATTTGTATATTTTATTAATTTGATTATAATAGATTTAATAATTAACTATATAGTTTAAAAGGATAGCATAAAGTTATTTTACAGCTTTTCTATTTTTTTTTTACAAGAAGTTATTTTACACTTTTTATTAATTAAATTAACTGTGTGTTAACTTACACTATTTATTTTTAAAGTAAGTTAATAAGTGATAGTTATAAATTTTTTGAAATACATCTAAAATAACGTACTCCTTCTAATATTCAAGATTTTAAGCGGCTATAAATTAATACATGCTTATAGGATTTAAATTTACAAATGTTTGAAGCTGGTTAACATTTATAATTTAATTTTAACTATATTTTATAATCTCCCACTCTATTATTAATAGATTTGCCTCTGTTATACCTATAAAATTTATACAAATACACATGTAACTTATTCATTATATATATATATATATATATATATATATATATATAAATCGAAATTTTAAAACATTATTTGTTTTGGAAAAATAATAATACCAACAAATCGTAAGCACAAATTAATACTACAATTTTTTTACATGCAGTGCAAATACAAACAATTAATTAAACAAATATATGTGGAAGAAGAATGTAGAATAGTTTGAATTGAAATGGTGATCAAAGCCAAAATAACAGATTGCTAAACATGGCAATGTATTTTCTATAAGAAAAAAACATCTCAATGTATTATAGCTAGTTTCAAACATAAGGTTTTGTTTTACAAATATTAACCTTGGAATATCTATTAAAATTGGAAACCTATAAGATAGGAACTATTGTGAAACAAAATATTAAGTTATTTTTATCTAAATAAAATCTGAACTAATGAAATGTATTTTATCTTTAAATTTTAAATTATAATAAAAATAATTTTCCAACAAAACATTCATGCTTAGAGCTAGCGAGAAAAGAGAGTGAAGCAATCTAGCAACAATAAAAGTTTGCAAAGGAACAGAAGAGCAAAATAAGTTTGGACCTTAAGACCTATATCATTTTTGTCTTGTGTTCCAATTAAACTCTGTGAAATGTATAGTAAGTGTTGAGGAAACATTTCCTTTACTATATATGTTCGTTAGGTTGTCTATAATCATCAGCCATCAATCTGATGTTCGATCTCTAACTCTCATCTGATTCTGTGGCAGTACCTGCAGTGCCATTTTTTTTTTCTTCTCGACTTCCTACACACATATTGACAGTGAACAATGTTAACAAGAAATCAAACACAAACAACCAGTGACAGAATATTACCAAAAAATGAAACATATATATAAATAGGTGGTGGTGAAAGAATAGCAAGAAAATGTGAAGAAGGTTACTAAGATTTGAAACATAAATAGGCACTAGGAGGCAGGGAGGAATCAACCTAATAAACTTTAGCAACAGTTGTCTTGGAAATCCATTTTTCATGTAGCTTTAAGTTGTTCAACATCTTAGGTATTATGCTTTTATGTGTCCCTTCAAACTAATTGAACTGGAATATCAGCATTCAGCAGTCTTGTGCTCGTGGATATAATCTGAACGTGGTTCCTTAACCTTGGGCATATGCTTTATGGTGGCTTTAAGTTATTTGATGTTCAGCTTGACATGTCCTTTTTGAATCCAGGCACGTCCACTTCAAATACTTAGATGCTCATCCAAAGTCACCTTTCCAATCCATGCAGGCGCGTCCCAACGACATCGTTTATTTTCACTGAGAAGTGATGCGTTTATTTTGATACAAAATTAGATTCCAACATTTTCAAAGGACTTTTTTTTTAAAAAAAAAATAATTGTTGGTGATAACTGATAATAGATAGCACTGGATGTTAGAAATGTAACAAGTGTGAACTCCACTTACTGCAATATGCGTATTGAGATATAACTTTGGGTTCATTTGAGAAACAGAAAAACAACAGAACTTAAAGGGAAATAAATAATTTGAAAATAGTAGGGCGAAATGGGCGTGTTAAGTGTAAAAAAGAAAAGGATGAATGGCCATATTCCTTCTTCAATCCAGGAAGGTCTGCTTTGAAGAGGTGCAGTGCAGCTCCGGGTGACATTGGGAAATGGGTCCCACACGTGAAGGGAGAGGGGCCCAGTTGCACAAGCTTGGAATGAGCCACCTTGTTGCCAATTTAGTTTACTTGTTTAGAGGAAGTTAGCGTTGTTGGGTGAGCATATATATAATTAATACAAGGGAGGAGAGTCAAGATGATGATTTGGGGATTGGAATTTTCGTCATGGGTTCTTAGGAATAGCGTCCACCGCTCGACGTCCTAGAATAATCAGGATGTTTCCGGAACAAAGCACATTCTATAACTGCATTGCCACGTACTAGAATCATATCATGTTCTAAATATAGTTATTATGCTGCAATCCTCAAACATCTAATTTATAATTTATTACTATTTAATTAATACAATTTATATATTGAATGTTTGTTGTTTGAGATTACATATATAAATAAGTGAAGCTAATCGCTTCACAACGGGGACATTGTGCCAAAAAACAGAACTACCAATATAGGGTCTGTAGATGGCCCTGGCTAAATACATAAAAGTTACACACACAATTTTTTTTTTTAAATATATAAGATATAGATATACATCTTAATTCATGTACTCTTTAAACATTTAAACACAATAATGAATTGGTATACCAAGTTAAAAAACATAATCTCTATTAAAGTCAAATTGATAAAGCAACAATTTTCATAAGATTATCTAGAAAAATTAAATTCTTAATATAGGAGGTTATAAGATTGATTGGTAGCGACAAAGTCCACCAGTAAAGAAAAAAAGATAAGTCATGAATTCAAATTTTTTTATTAATATAATTAACATATTAACTACTAATATTTATTTGTAAAAAAAAATAATTTATTTATGCTGATGCTTTTATTTTTTAATATTAGAATTATGGATTTTCTTTTAATGTGATTCTCCTACCACAATCAAAATATTGCAAAAATTGATATTAATAAAAATTAAACTTAATTATGTACTAGAGTAATTTTAATAAAAACAAAGTTACTTAAAATAATTGAATAAAATAATTTTAATAAAATAAAAGTAATTAAGGTAATTATATAAACTAAATATTTTTATATAATGTATTAATCTATACACTCATTTGAATATTAAATATAAATTCTATAAATAATAAGATAAATTTAAGTTTTACATTGATTTAAATATTTTGTACATTTATTTAAAAATAAAAAAATTGGATGCATTTTATTATATACATTATTTTCTAATCATTATATTATGAATTTTACAATTATATATATATATATATATATAACTTATTTAATGTGAAATTTATACAAATAATCATAATCCAATATGAATGAAATAAAAAAAAGTTGGTATTATTAAAACTGTACGTTATAGTTAATTATTGAAATTAATTCATATAAATTATATATAAT
Organism: Psophocarpus tetragonolobus; assembly: GCA_037954015.1. Classification (NCBI taxonomy): domain Eukaryota; kingdom Viridiplantae; phylum Streptophyta; class Magnoliopsida; order Fabales; family Fabaceae; genus Psophocarpus; species Psophocarpus tetragonolobus. The sequence continues at coordinate 38,325,080 of CM075695.1, forward strand.
AATAAATTATGAGAAAATATTTATGTTTCAAAAAATAATTTTAAAAACATATATATAATGGAAATTCAATAAGGCTTTTAGGTTTTAAAACTTAAATGAATAATATATTATAGCTTTATTTTTAATCAAAATATATTTCTAATAAAGTGAAAAAACTAAAAAAAAATGCAATATTAATAATACACTGTGATACATACAAGAAAGTTAGAATAGTGTGTTATTGAAAACGTAAAAACAACTATTATGAAAAAAAAAGGAGCCGGTAAAATGTTAGGAAAAATCACAATGACAAAATAAAAAGATAGGGAAGCCTTTTATTAAAATTGCAAACAAGAGAAATTAATTATAAAAGACTGTCGTATTTACAATTTACAGAAAAAAGAAAACAAATACAAAGAAAATGAAATGATTTTTTAAATATTGAAAAATAAAAATTTAATTTAATTAAAATAAATTTAATATTTAAAGAATATATTATCATGTTCTCAAAATAAATAAAATCAAACGAGTTCAAATTCAAATTATTATTGTGATGAGATTTATGGTTTTAAAATAGGACTAGTTATTGAATCGGAGAAAGTACTTATTTATGGTTTATTGGTTTAATTGCTAATGAACCAAAATAAAATAGTATTTTTTATTATTAATGTACTGTAACAATTTAAGATTATAAAAGAAACAAATATATTAAGGAGGTAATTATAAAAGAAAAAGTAAGTTTTATTAAATACACCTTCATATTATTAAATTAACTGATTTTCATTAATTTTTAAATTAGGAAATAAATGGATTACAAAAGATGAGAGCTACATTTAGCAAAATCTGAAAATTTTTAAAAAAATGTATGAACCGGTTCAACCAATTGAAAAACCATCGACTTTCACTAATTTTACCAGTTCATGATCGATGTTTTGATTTTTATACCAATTTTTGTTGTTTCTTTTAATATTAACCAAATTTGTTACTAGATCTATTCACCAATTTTCCAATTAAAATGGTTTGGTTTTTAAAACAAATCACATAACTAAACAAATGAAAAAACTACTTAGACCACATGATATAAAACATCAAAATTAGAGGACATTAGAATATCAGCCATAATATTATCAACAAAATATTAATCAATATGTATTTAATAATGGCAAAGTTAAGGAAACGTCTACTAAATTAGCTACATAATATGTGGGCTTTTTGGCAAACAGAATATAAAAGAAAAATTACAGATTTAGGGTAGTCAACCTAAATATTATTAAAATGATAAATTTAATTATTTAATAAATAAATACACTATTTCATTTAATGTCAAATAGTCAACCCAAACTAATTGACATATTCGAACCAAATACAACAAATGATTTGACATATTTGAATTGCTGTACAAAAAACAAATTGTGTGCACTTTCTATTCACAGACTCCAATCTGCTAAACATTCTACGCTCTCTCCAATAAATTCTACAATCTTCTCCCATTTCATTTTTCATTGTTTATAAATGTTCTCGTGTAAGCATAAAAAGACCACGTTACGTGTAATTGAAAACCAAACCAACGAAGAAGCACTAAACTCAAATGAAACATGTCGGACACAAATAAATATGTAGGTTGATGAATTTGATGATAGTTATTTATGAGAGAAAATGAGAGCAACATGCGAATTGATTAAATCACGAAAGTTGAACAGTCCAAAAATGAAGAACGATACCTAAGAAAGAGAAAAGGAGCGAATAAAGGAGTGCTATGCAGAAGATACACGAAATGACATTTCTTTGGTTCGAAGAAAGATTCCCAAAAAGCATTTGAAAACTTTTTTTTATGTTTTCTAGTCCAAATACCAAATCAATTGGTGTATTTGGATCATCTCACATGTTTTACTCGAAAACGTCAAATGAAATAGTATATTTGGCTGTTAAACGGTTAAATTATACTATTTTAATAATATTTGTGTTAACAACTCAAATCTATAATTTTTCTTTTTATTTATACTCTACTTTTCAAAAGGCCTAATACATAAAAATAAATGAAGCATCATCAAAATTAGCTGAAAAAAGATGTAAGAATAAAATGAAAAATATTATCAATGATGAATTTTATGATATTTTTATTTTTTATGTGTACAAAATAGTTTACAATATTAAATAAATTTCTAATAATTAATAGTATAATATATTAAAAATTATATTAGGTTATTCTGATAAATTTATTTCTTAATGACATAATAAGTTATTAAGTCGTTTTAAAAACTTTATATAGTTATTAATGTATAATTAATAATATAAATATTATTTTTAATTTTAATTTTTTTGTAACATTAGATTTGCCTACAATGACTGAGATCACTACTATAGAGTCAGTATTTAGTAGAGATCCATACACAAAATTATTTAAATTGTTATTTTGAAGAGAACTTGAGCATAATTTGACCTAATATTTTATGATTTCATAGATTTAATTTTATTTTTTAATTTTTTAGAAGAGTTTTAAAAAATAGTTTTCAAAAAATATTTAAAAAAAAAAACTCATTTGATAAGAATTATTTAAAAACTGTTTTAAAGATGTAAAAATAAAAGAAAATTGTTCATATTTATAAAAATGTAATAAATGAAAAGAAAAGAAAAATTATTCTCATTATATTTTGAATTTTAAAAAAAAAAAACAGAAACTTGAAAACAAAAATAAGTTGTTCTTTTTTAAATTAAAATTATTTTAAAAAATAATACAAACGAATTTTAATTTTAAATACTAAAATATTAAAAACAAATTTATAAAGTTGTTGCGAGTAAGTGCTTAATCTTTTGTATTAATCATATAAAAAAAATTCTTAGATATTTTATTTATAGTGGTAATTTTTGTTTATAAGGTGAATAAGAATAAATTTATACTAAATAAAAATTATAATACATATTAAGTTCAATTATTAATAATCAATATTATATTGGTTCAGGTAGAATTAGACTGAATTTTTTTTAAGTCTAAAGATTGTAGTAATATTAATATGGTAAAAGTATTAATAATAAACTCGCCTTTATTTATACATTTAAACTGAAAAGATGAACGGAAAGAAGAAAATAAGGGTTGTATACGTAAAGTAAAGTTTTAATGAAGGAACGGTGAGAAAATTTGTGGTTTCATGATCAAAACTTAATAGTATGAGATTGTATATCAGCATAAAAAGCATACTCAACTAAGTGAACATCATGGATGAATGGAAAGCGTTTGGACGTGGCTGCACATTGCAATAACAGCAATACAGGCTAACATTTGGTATTGCAACACCTCGTCTCATGTTTGGTTTTGCAATTGAACGCCACATATACATACATGTGTAAACCAGAGGTACGTCCTTCATTTTTCTATCTAGTTTAATGTTTATATATACATTATTAATTAAAAGATTTAGAAGTACAGTACTAATTAATTAATAATTACTTGTAAGTAAATAAAAATTGTGTGATTGATTAAGTAAATAAAGGGATGAATAATAAATAATGTTAATATGTGTTTTAATTATATATTTTTTGTGTAAAGGGGTGAACAATTATGGAAGCAAAAGAGAGTTTAGCATGAATAAATGTGTGTAGTGTGTTGTTTGGTTTCCTATATAAAGGTTGGTCTGTTGTACCTTAACAGGAGAAGCAGTGAGTTGATTGAAAGAACGCTCGAGTGAGTTTAGAGAAACAATGAGCATGTATATCGTCCTGAACTTATTTGGTGGTGGACGAAGCAACGTGTGCGACCCTTACTATGAAGACATATGGGACCCTTTGGAGGGGTTTCCCTTTTCCTCTACGGCGGCGAAAGTGGGTTCGTCTGCTCGTGAAAGCGGAGCCATGGCCAGCACTCGGGTGGACTAGAAGGAGACGGCAGAGGCTCACGGGTTGAAGAAGGAGGAAGTGAAGGTTGAAGTTCAAGATGGGAGAGTGCTGCAGATTAAAATTAAAATCTGAAATTTCAAATTCTATTGCTGTTCAAGACGTTATGTCTTTTTAGAAAACTTATGTTATTGGTCCCTAACTTTTTTGTTAATTTATTTCATGCTCTATAGAATTATTTGACTGTTGGTCCTCAATCTTTTCTCCCTATGTAAGCAGTGTGGTGGTAAAATATGCATAATATTCTCATTAAACAAATAAACAATCCTCATTTTTGCTCGGATTTGTGGTTGAAAGGACTATTAATCTTGTTTAGATCATCCAAATTTTTTTAAAGTATTCAAAATGATTTCGTTTTGTTATTATAATATAATTATTATTTCCTTTCGGTATTACCAGTTAAATGCTTTATGTTTAAGAAGTGTGATTAATTTAGATACCTCAATAAATTTTGTTAATAATTAGTGTTAATAAGTGGCAAATGATTTTTTGGGACATCTTTCTAAGATAGATATAATTTCTTCATATTTTTTTTAATGTAAATTAAATCATACAGGTTAATTAATGATTAACTAATGTCTTAATTTGCACATCACTAAAAACTATGACTTATTCACAATAGGTTTCCCCCTCATCTATTAATGGTAGAAGGCATGAGAAATAGTTGACAATAACGCATAAATTTAAAATAATTTTTTAAAGCATATCAATTAAACTCATATTAATTAATGTCCTTTTTCTTTTTTCTTCTAAAAGCAAATTTCTTCATTAAGGCAACTAGGTACGCCTTAATTAGCAATGTTTATATCAAATAAATTCTGGATCACAACATAGTTTATACTTGAATTTTTTTATTTGCGTCTGCAATGAGCATATATATATTGTAAATTTTAAGTTGTGTATTTAACAAACTAGAAGCTTGAGCGAGCCCCTGAAATGGGATGGATGGTCTTAGAAAATGGAAGGTACATTAACAGATTTACACATCTTCATCATCAGTTTCACTAGCACTTGAATCATCGACGTTGATGGCAGCTACTTGGGACACACTAATCTTAAATGAAGCAGATTGGATCTTATAGGGCAACTTTGCATTGCTTGCAGCCACCCCACAGTTTTTCTCTTCATCTCTCTGCAAATCACTAGGGGGTAGGAAGCAATCTGCGGACAACCCTTTGATGTTGAAATCCACTTCTTCGATTTTCCAAACCTCTTTTATTCTGGTCCTAGAATGGCTCTCAGGACCTTCACCAAACCTTGACAATGTCACCCAAGTCTTCCCTGCGTGTGCTATGTTAATGCCATCCACGGTTCTATAGTCTTGTATTAGGGACTCCATGTTGGTTTCCCAAAATATTGCGTCACTTGTATTGGATTTGAGTTTGAGCAAGTGGGAGTCCTCTAATTGGACCAAAAGTCCCGTTCTTTGGCTGAAGTAGCCCCACACCGTGTGCCCAATAATCTCTACTTTGCTGCTACTTCTTGTTTGAAGTGAATTGGAATCGGCTTCAAGTTTTAATATGAAACATTCTTCATTATTCACTGTCTTCTCTCCTATGCATATCGCGCTGTTGAACAAATTAGCCGTAGACCTTGGATCAACACCCTGTTTAAAAGGCATTAACTATCAATCATTTTTAGAATGGAAGACATTATTTACATGAAACCCATTATCAAAATATCGATCTATATATGAAGTAACACTATCTAGTATTTTAGTTTACAGTAGATTTTCTTTCCCCTGTTTTATCCTCTCCTATTCCTTAGCCTAAAGAATCGATTGATTATATTTATGAAACATGAAATGGAGCGTGTGACTTTGATACATAAATCATGTCTCAAACGAATTGGTACATCAAATTAGTTAGCGTTGTTTGTTAGTCAAACTTCATGTCATGCAAATAACCAAAATATAGCCAAGTGAGATTACCTTTGCTGTGTGACCTCTTCAAAGGCCTGGGAGGCCACAAGAAAAAATGCTATTTGTAGACAGGTTGTCATGCACAGAGCAAAGAAGATAGACATTGTTGACTTTTAGGTCTAGAGAATTCTTGACTTCTGGAAATGACGATAAATATTGTTGACTGCTGAATTGGAGGAGTTATATACTTTTGGATTCGGACTAAATAAGGAAGAGATTTCCCCTCATTACATATTAAATTGTTGACTTTTGTAATTAAATGTAGACACCTTCACGTTCGGGGGAGGGCTAAGTTATTAATTTCTAAGAAAACAATTAGGAAAGTGAATTAGCTTTTAGCAAAAAGAAAAATCTGTTATTCCTTTTTAGAAAGGAAAGTATTTGGTTTGGGTAAATGAGATTGGATTAGGAAGGCGCTAGGCATTTGGGGTACAACAACACCTTAAACCCAAAACTTTAAAGTATTAGGTTGTAGGTTTTTCTCACTTAGGTATTACTCAACTTTCCAATTTCTTACCAATATAGGACTTCAACTCATACTTGCACTCCAACACATTCAAACTAGCTTTGTGTATGACTAGAGCTACCTTTATGCTAATTACTAGAAAAAATAAATAGTGGGTGAAGTGGGAATCCATCATAATGGGATTCATGGGAACACATTTAATTCAGATTCACACTTGCGCAGAAGAAATTTTAAAGAAGTAACACTAATTAATGCAAGAACACGATTTAAAATCCCTTGTCTCCCATTCATAATGAGAAGGGACGCAAAGGAACCTAAACAACCGTCAGCCTTTTCCTCAGTTCAGACTTAACAAACTTAGAAGCCGACAGTAGGGAATTTATCAAGTAAAAAAAAAAAAAGTTGCACGAATCATCTTTAACCCCCACATCCCCACAGATACACTCATAAACATTACATACCAAATCCTAATAATAATTAGTTATGTTCCTTTATGCCAAATGTAAAAAACACACACATGATACAGGTCTTTGCAATTTAACAGCTTTAATTAAAGGAAAAAAAAGCTTAAAAAGAAAAAAGAAAAACAGATTGATGAAATTGAAATTGAGATTACCTGAAGTAAACGCCTAAGTGGTCTTGGTGGGCCACGAGAAGCATGGGAATGGTGCCAAGGTGTTTGCCTCCACGCCACCTTGCCATCACTCCCGGCACTGATTTTGTACCCAGAAACAACCAGTTCCAAACACCACAGTTCTGGCTTCTTCTGCCACACCACGAACCCTCCCATTTCCCCTTTCATCTGCACCTTCTTCATCTTCACCATCTTCTTGTTACTCACACATCCTTCCCCTGCTGAAAACTCTGAGGTCCCTACTCTCACCTCTCCCATCGCGTACATGCTTTCCACCGAATTCAAAGCACTCTCTCCTCCCACAGCAGCCACGTACTGTTTCACTATGTATTTTGCCATCGAAGCCTCCTTCACAATCAAAGAGTTAAAATTGAGAGACATATACATATAAATAAAATAAACACAAGAAAAATCTTAAATATTATTCTTAGGGTGTTTTTGATATTGTTCTAGGATCCGAATGAAGCTTCATCCAAGTCATTGCATAACAAACGTTGGCATTGAAGATCAACATAGGCTAGCAAGATGAAAATTCAATTCTAATTAAAAAAAACAATACTAAAAATGTCCATATTGAGTTTTGTCGAAAACATAACAAAAGGAGAGTGTTGTCTTAGTCAATGTTCATTTCTCACAATGTTATGGGATTTAATGGCGATGGGTTGGCTGTGAGAGGTGATGGGGAGAGGGATCAATGGCGCGCCAACAACACCAAGCAATAGTTGGATATCTGTGTTTTGACTTCCAAAAAGTGATGATGATCTTGAAGATTCAACGTTTGGCTTCATCCATGACTTCATGTTATGCCAAGCTCTGCTGGTTCCACTCTTGATGGTGAAAATCTCCTCTGGGATGGGAACCTCCAGCACCGTTTCAAGCCCATCCTCACGAGTAAGATTGGGACAGAGCTTCTTCATAGCAGACAGAAATAGAAAAAACCAGAAACTAAACTGATGAATTAAGAAAATGTACTTTGATTTTGATCACCATGAAGACAAGAAAGATTTGGAGAAAAAGGCTATGTTTGTGGCTATAGGTAGCTTATGACATGGAGAAGTTACGAAATAGAAGAGAATGGAGAGGGTTGGAGTCTTGAATTCAAAGGGAGAACGAAAGCGAGCTTGGTAACAGTTACAAGAGTGTTAGAGGATTGAGTATGTAACTTTGGAAAAAGATTAACAACCAAACTATGGGGACCCTCACTTGTCTATGTCGTCGTGTTGGTACGCCTCTCATACTATATAATATAATATAACTTAAGGCAACTTAACTTACCATTTTCCTTTAAAATTAGTGTACTTCTTTGTATAATTTTAACATGTTCATGTCAACTTATTTTATTTTTCTGAGCTAAGGTAGGTTGTTGAGATTAAGTAATGTCTGGTGCTATCCTTACTCTGCAGAAAATGAAAGGCTAGATCGTGATAAAAAAAAGTCCTCCAGTTCATACCTTACTAGTCCTTCTTGTTGAGTAATAGAGAAAAAATTAAATTAGCTAGGTGATTAATTCGGTAATTCATCTATCCTCTATTTTAAACCTAGATCAAGAGTAATGGGAATCAGTATTAATTTATGTGTTGCAATTTGCAAATATTCCTATGTTAGTTTTTTGGTGGAACTTTCCATGTTAATTACTTACCACCATATAGATTATGAGCATTTGAAAGAATTTATTTATATTGATAAAAGTAGTTTATAATTTTTTAGTTAATTATTCTAATAAACTCTATGAAAAATTATCAAAATATTTTTTTAATTTATGTTAATAAATTTTATAACCAAACTTATAGATAAACTGTCAAATATATTGTAAGAATTTATTATAGAAATGTTTAACTAAATTATTAACCCCAGTTTGCTCGGTAACTTACACCAACTAACCACCTAGATTTTTCATAGAATTGTGCCTACTATCGTTAAAATTGTCAAAAAGTAATCTTGCAGTACCTAATGTTTATTAATTCAGTTACTCCACTAAAATGGGACTTTAGATTTTAATTTAATATAGATGGTACGTAATATATTAATTTTGACATAATTAAATTAATTAAATATTATATCAATATAAATTAACAGGATGGTTCCTAAAAAAATAATTCCAACAAACCATCAAAATTATATAGTTTTTCTTTTCTTTTTTTTTTTTTTTGCATTTTTTTGACTTTTAGGTGAAAACGTACATGAAAATTTAATGATGTAGCAATGTGGTGTCCTTTCCTTTTCACATATATAGTAATATTATTATTAATTAACTATATTAAACTAGACATCGGATCATATGTGATTGTGAGGTGAAATATATATACTTAGTGTGTCCGCTACATAATTGAGATACTTTCTCTTGAGGATAACACATATACACAGTAATTGAATTTGATCAAGAAGAAAACAAGTTACATAAAAAAGTGAAACAAACAAAAAGAAACGAGAATGCCGTAAGGAAGAGCTCCAAAGAGAGTAGATTACCCCACAATTCAAACTTTGTTACCTCCTACAATGGCATGCTTTTATATGCTTTGTCTTTTTTACCCAATAATTAAAAACTAGTTAAAAGGATAAGATAATGCTTATTCAAGATACGGTACCTTTTAACTTGAGATAATGTCGGCAACAAATATGAAATATGCAAAGAACAAAAAGATGCATGTCCCAAGCATACAAGATATGCAAGATGAGACCAACATTCTAATTCTAATTCTAATTGTAATTGAAATTGAGAATGGTAGCCCATGGCCCTGGCCGTGGGTGGTTGCTACGTTAGATGTTACGATTACATGAATCTATTCGTGTCTCCCACATGAGCTGTGGTCTGATCTTATTTCTGATTATTGGTTCGGTTAAGCTGACAAGGAAGGTATTAAGCGACAAAATATACATTGTCGTTTACGAATTCTGAATCATTTCATGCACGTTCGTGAAGATGGTGCTGTAAAAGACATGGATTGGCCATGGACAGCGGGTAATTTACTAAGTTGTTGTTACAACAATCCAGTTCCACAACTTTATTTTATATGAAATTATTTATTATTAACACGATACGTCTGTACTATAACTTTATAATATATATTCCTGTTTCCTTGTCCCCTGTGGAATCTACGAATCTATTCATGATTTGTTTGATATTATATTGATCCGTTCGATATGTGTTGAGAACTGGCTTGCCGTCAGATTGGATTAATTGCGATTTCAGAGTCAAGATGAGTTTCTGATTAAGTTAGAAAGGAGAAAACGTTTTAATGTCGCATTAATTATTAGTTGCCAAAAACGATATCTTTTTAAAGCTTTGTCTATCTTAATGTTCAAGACTTCAAGTTAACAAAGGGAGAACTTGTACCTACATATTTAACGGATTTTCACGTCTGTGAAACTATTAAAGTTTTTTCCCCCTCTCTAGCTATTCTTATTAATTTGGAGCTAATATTGTTCCAGACTTGATTTGAATTCAAAATGTGAACACTTTCTTTAAGTAAATATCTGAACCATGATTCACTATGTGATAACTAGCTCCTTCCACTAGATTATTTAACCTTTTAACACATGTTTTAAGTTTTTAATATATTATTTATTACTTTTTATGTGATATATACTACTTATTATTAAATGAAATGCATGTAAGTTTTATTGAATATTGTAAAATAATCCTTGTCATTTAGTGAAATTTGCTTCTATTACCCAATTTAATGTAGTGTGCAAGAGTATATTTCAATATAAAAATATGTAGAAGACAGTACAGAGTAAAAACATTTATATTAAATTATAATTTATTATAAATGGTTCATTGTAAATAATATTTTTAGTTAATGTGTACTTTTAAAAGTGTAATACTATTAATTATCAACTTTTTAATAAGATTATAATTAATTATACCAAATATTATAATTTATTGAATTAATTTATTCAAAATTCCATTATATATTATATATTTATTTTACAAAGCAATGGAACGTTGCATCTCTTTTGGTGAGGTAATTCTTGTTAAAAAATACATAATTAATTGTATCTAATAAAATAGACGTAACATGATTAGTTTTTGTTTCAATATCATTAAATTAAAATTCAAAATTAATTAATTTGTGAAACCTAAATTAAAAAAGGGTTAGGGAGTTGTAGTTCAACGTAATGGAGTCAGATAATGCAAATTACGGTGACAAATGAATGAGCGTTAATTGCGCCGAGTTAATGGCGGTAACTCGTGCACTTGCTCAACTAAAATGTCTACAAATTTATCATTAATCATATCATATGATTCTAATCATACTGCTTCATCCTCAAATTAAATTTCTTTAAGTCACACTCTGTTATAGTGTCATACTACTATTATCAATCCTATGTTTTTTTTTTCGGCTCTAAACTAGTTTCTATGTCTTAAGTGGCAGGGACAGGTAACAGCAGCAGTGGTGGCAACGCAATAGATGGTAGTGAAAATAAAAATAAAAAAAGTAAAAAAGATATTGTTAAAAAATAAAAATAAAAGTTTAATTGGTATATATTGAAAGAATAAATGACTGTTAGACCGACGTTAAATCATATTTATTAATTTATATCAAAATTTTAAAGTATTAATAGTTAAAGTCAATAAACTTATTATAAAATAAGATATATGATTGAACGTTAATGTAAAATTATTTATGTACGTACCAATTAAATTATAAAAATAAATTAATATTAACATTTAAATTTAATACACTTTATATCTCGTTAATTTTTGTGTCATTCGATTGGAACAAAAGACATAGAACTTTTAATCATGGTTAAAATGAATAGATAAAAAAACAGCAAGTAAAAAAAATACAATAAAAGAATAAACACTTGATTGGTTTAATTTTGTTTTTTAGTTTTTGAGAAGAGTTTTCAAGAATAATTTTTAAAAATTGTTTTCAGGAAGAAAAAAAAAACTTGTTTGACAAGTGTTATTTGAAAATTATTTTGAAGATATAAAAATGGAAAAATTTGTTCATATTTATTAAAATTTTATTAAATGAAAATAAAAAAACAACGTATTTTCATTGTATTTTAAGTTTTCAAAACAAAAATAGAAAACTGAAAAGCAAAACTACTTGTTTGAATGTTAGAATTGTGTTTGTTTGTCAACAGTTTTATAAACTGTTTTCAATGTTTTAGTATTTAAAAACTAAGGGTTTGATTGATTTGATTGTTTTTTAGTTTTTGAAAAGAGTTTTCAAAAACTGTTTTCGAGAAGAAAAAAAAAACTTATTTGGTAAGTTTTATTTGAAAACTATTTTGAAGATGGAAAAATGGAAAAAACTTGTTTATATTTATTAGAATTTCATGAATGAAAAGAAAAAAAAAATAACATATTCTGATTGTATTTTGAGTTTTCAAAACAAAAATAAAAAACTGAAAAACAAAACTACTTTGAGTTGTTCCTGTTTTTATTTTAAAAACTCAAAAAACAATCAGTATATATTGTTTTTTACTTTTTATTAATGAAATTCTAATAAATATATACAAGTTTTTCCATTTTTATATCTTTAAAACAGTTTTCAAATAACACTTATTAAATAATTTTTTTTATTTTCTTCTAAAAAATACTATAGTTAAAAACTCTTTTAAAAAACTAAAAAAAACGAAACAAAACCAACCCAACCCTAAAGATGTAAAATTACATGCTTCTTCTAAATATATGCAAAGTATATGATAATAATATTTTACATGTAAAATGTGCGTTCTTGTTGCATATTGATATGGACAGTTTGTGACTGACCCATCACATGGCATTCAACACTTCAGACTATCTCATTTTCTTGTTTTTTCTCTTTTTTTTTTTCTTAATAATATTCTTTTACATTATTTATAGGTATATAGGTTAAAAAATTATATAAAGTAAAAAAAACAAAAACCTTAATTTGTTAAATGTTATTTATTATTATCTCGTAACAAAAAACATTTAATTAATTGTATAATAAATATCATGTATACCCATCATTAATCAAAATCATCTTGAAATTGAGATTAATTTGGAACAGAAACTTTATCCAGACTTGGATACCATACGAGCATGACGGATTAATAAGAGAAATTAATCTAATTTTAAAATTAATTGAACTAAATATTATTAACATATTGTTAGATATTTCTTAAACAGACTCTAAATCCACGTTAACACTTATAAATAAAAAAGTAAGTATAATGATAAAATTGTTAAATATTTATTACTTTTTTACTTATTCTAACTTAATCACTCTTAAACAGGAATTTGTCACTTTTTTATATGATCTTTAACTATACCATTATTAAGGAAAAAAATCATACCTCGAAAGTAATAAACCTCATACCTAGCTTCACCTTAGATTTATATTGTTACATACACATGCAAATGTAATTTTTACTTTTCCATTCTACTTTGTTTTTCCATTGTATCCATTGTAAAGATATATAGATGCATCTAAAATTGTAAATGGTCTGTCTTGATCGTAGAGGAAGAGAATAATGACGATAATAATAATAATAATGAGAGAATGGGGACTGAAAATTAAAATAAGATTTATGTTTTATATATTCAAAAGTTTATGTATAATGATATTTGGGGCACCAGAGTAAATAAAGCAGTATATGATGAAATGATTAGTGATCAAATATTAGTGTGACAATCATACTAGCCATCATTATATATTGTTATTGGAATAAAATTATCAATTCAGCTGATCAAATCTCGACTTTAAAAATTATTTATTAACCCATGCTCTTAAGATTGTCCAAGTTAACATGGGAATAAAATCATTGTATGAATCTTAGAGGATAAAGTCTCCATCAATCTATTTTTTTTCCACTTCTTTTTAAACATAATTATCGATGTACAATTTTCTATTCGGGCTCAGGGACAATTCTTGTCCCTACTATATAATCTTTAGTTGCATTGAAATTTACTTTAGTCACCTTACTCACCTGTAACCAATTTGGTGCATGCTAAGGAAAGCGTACTTCTAAGAAAGGACCCAGATTTAATTTGAAAATAGTCAAAATACCACCTTATTTCATCGATGTTTTAATTTTTATTTCAATATTATTAACATCTGATAAAGTTAGTTTTTTAATTATTAATTATTTTTTCTCTTATACATCATTTAATAACGAAGAGGAATTGGGCGAAGGTTTTTAAAATCAAACCTATCAAAATATTAAGTGACGTTCATTTTATACGTTTTCTGTTTTCATTTAAAAAAAATAATAAAAATATGTTTAATTAGTATTCAGAAAGTGTTTTTGATAAAATATTTAAAAAAAAAACTGAAAACCAAAAAAGTTATCATTACTTTAAAAAGTTAACATTATCTAAAAATTTAATAACAATATTGTAATTATATAAAAAATAATATTATAAATATATTTTAAACTATATATAAATATTTTATAATATTTTTACTAAAATTGATTAAATTTAATAATATTATTTTTTGAAAATAGAAAATATAAATAAAAACAAACATATTTTTTAAACGTTTGAAAACTTGAAAATAAAAACAATTTAAAAAAAATGAAAATAGAAAACGAAAATAGAAAATATTTTCAAAAACCCACCGCTATCTTAGGTTCACTTGCTCAATTAAAATTAAACAGTGGTTGAAACGATATTTATAAAATAATAATAATAATATAATTTTTATAGTTAATGTACACGTAAAAATATAAATAAAATATATAATAATAATTAAGTTTAAATTTAACGATTGATAAAATAGAACAATATTAACAATAATATATAAAAATAGAACAATATTAACGATTGATAAAAAATCTTATAATATAGACTTATAAAAATTACGATATAAAAATTTGTAAACTAATATACATGAGTGAATTTTATATTTTATGTAAAAAAAAATTGATAAAATAATATATATGTAATTTCTGTATTTTTATATTTAATTTTTAATGTTAAAATTAACAATAAAAATAACAAAATATAATAATGATTTTTATTTGAAGACTCTTGTCGGACAAATTTTTAGGACAAGCTCTTAAGTGGTTTTTGTTAGTTTTAAACTTCTCTACTCTATATACTAATCAAAGGGATCGCTATACCAATTATCAAACTAATGGGTTTGGTTCAATTTTCAGGAATCAAGTTATCATGAAAGAGTAATTAAAAAATCCTTACCATCTATAGATATAAAAGTATAATTTTAGTGAGTAACTAATTTAAGTCATTAAATTAAAGAATAAAGACATCAAATATATCAATATAACTATATTTTGCATCTATTAAATGCTCGTTAACCTGTGTATATTAACCTTAAACATAAAATAATATACAATAGATATAATATTATTTGTAATTAAGCTACCAGTTAGCATATAGTTTTTCAACTTTTAAACTAATTTTTCAGTTAAATTTACCAAATGTAACTAAAATTATTCAAGCTTATCTCATAAAGGGTTGGTTCTATGTCAATGACTACTTTTTAAATATAAAAAATAGCACATGTAAATTTGATCCTTGCAAAACTGAGTACACGTTTGAATTCAAAATGAGTCATTCATAATCACATTAAAAACATTTAGTTAAAATAATTTTAAATAAATTTATTGAAGAATTTATTTTAAGTCTAAATTGAATTAAAATAACTTCAGACAATTTTTCCATTAAATAAAAAACTTTATGTTACGTGTCAAAACAACTTTATACTAAATTTTATTACAAATTTTAAAATTAAAACAACTAAATATATATGAGATAATTTTAAGATTAGTTTTATAAAGTCAATTTAATTCAAAATTATTTTCACACACATTCATCCAATGAAGAGTTGCAAAAGTATGAAATGAAGACATGTGGGTACAAAACTAGGGTGTTGATTAATTTAATATAAAATAGTATTTTAATAATAGAAATTATACAAAGAAAAAGAAAGGTACAATACAATTATTGGTTAAAAGGATATAAATATCAAAAGCCAACTAAAGATGAGAAACAGGTCCAAAGTTATTCAAGATCCTTGATGCCAACTACCATGAAACAGTTTAAGTGACCGACACGGCCATCTTTAGAATTAATTTTTATTTTATTCTTATAACATTTTTAATCACTGTCATACAACATTGTTAACCTCAAATTATATAAAAAAATTAATTTAAAAACACTTCTTATGATGACAATAATTACAAGCCTTATTAATAGGAATTTCAATAGAACATTAATTTTGTTAGTATTTCTTCCACTAATTTCAATTCAGAATAAAAATCAACTAAAATCAAATTAATGCTCAACAAAATTTATTTATTTTTTAGATTAATATAATATTTTTTAATATATTCTGGTTTAGAATCAAATAAGATATGATAAATAAATGGATTCACTTTATGTTAATACAAGATAATAGAGATTAAAAGAACTAATTTTTACACCAGAACACCAAACAAAATAATTAAATGAACGTGTGATCAATCTCTATTATTGTCATAAAATGTTTATCATGGATCATACATTTATTTTTAAAGAAATTTAATCTCTATATTCATTTTAAGGTCAATTCTTTTGTTTGAATTCAAAATAAATTAAACTTTTTTTCTTATAATTTCTAAATGAGAAATGAAACTTGTCAAATAATACAAAATATTAAGAAAATAGAGATAAACATCCATGGTTGTACTCTAAGTTGAGGAAAATAAGATGAATAATACAAGATATAAAAATAAAAATAGAGATATGAACATGACATGGAAAGAAAGACAGAGATCCGAATGAAGTATGCAGACACAGGTATTGAATTTGATACCTGTGTTAAGATCATAACCCTCCATCATCTCAACCTGCTTCATCCTCAAGGTTACAGGAATTCAAGAGGGCACATTAAAGTGGAAAAGCCAGGATATGACAAACGCAAACACCATACAGGCTAGCAGGAAATTCAAAAAACGGTGGCCCTGCCAAAAATTTCTACTTTCTGCTGCTGGTGCTGCTCCAGTTGGTGCTACCGTGGAACCCTCATTTGCCTCACTCCACTGTTCTGTCATTTGAATTTCAATAGCTCCAGCTACATTCCGAGCAATTGATCCACAGATTTCACAAGTTCTGTTCAACATACAAAATCAAATAATTAGTGCACTAATTTTTTATTAGTTTAACTATCATATGGGCAAAGCATACCAAGAAATCAACCCAAGCAAAATCGAAGACTTCTGTAATATGAAGCTCAACTCAACATCTAAGTCATATTAGTTTGCAACACAGAACAGAACTGCGATCAAATGGAATTAACCAACAGATTTTGATCCAACAAAAGCTAAAATTAAAGACAGAAACACTACCATTATTTACTATAACTGCATTATAACCTAAAAGAATATGAAAATCAGAAGAAAACTTTAGATATTATTTTCATCTTAATATCTTTATGTAGAATAACTGAAACTCTTATACTTGGTAGCTCAGTTCACACTAGTAAATACTTTATTTACAAATAAACTAGAAAGTAAAGTGTAAAAAACATACAATCAAACATTAAATAATTGAAATTATAGTTTCTATCAATAAGTAATTCTACTCACACTTAATTAGTATACTCATAGTGAAAATCCCAGATTACGAGGTTAGTGGAAAACTTTTCCAAATTGACATATTTTTCTTTTATATGTTAAGTATCGGAGGTCTCCTGTCTCCATCTAACCAGTTGAATTAAAGTTAGTAACTAGTTCTTATGGCTTGGTGTTTTGCTCTCCTACTGCTAAAAGAACTTGTTTCTTTTTTGAAAAAGTAAAAGAATAAAATGAAGGAAATATAATTCAGAAATATGAGAACAATCTAGATACATCAATTTTCATGTTTCTTTTTCTACAGTTTAACCAATAGATTTATGCGTTTTTGGCTTATGTCTAAGTTTTCAGGAAACTAATGCAAATATAAAACAAACTTATATGATTTATCCTTTAAAAGTTGTTAAAGTGAAATTATATAAAGTAGAAACTGAGTTCTACTTTTACAATCTTAAAACTCAAATCCTTGAAAATTTTTTATAAAATTAACTTTCTCAACCGTCCAATTTGTACATGACAGTTGGCTAGCCGCTAGCCTAACAAATGCAGCTAACTACCAACATAGGTTTGCTGTATGCAAATCTTCCTGAAAATCTATATGCACTAAAAATGTATGAATGTTTTAATGCATTTGTGTTTTAAAAACATTTAACCCATTTGAAATTCTAAGGTTGCAACTTATTTCTGTTTTAGAAGATTATTAATAAGACAAAAGATCAAGTAGAAACTATATGAGTATGTGATATAGTCAACTAAAACCCTAGTAAGAAACCGTGGAAAAAATGTAACGAAAATTTTATCTGAATCAGGATATAAACAGACTAGATAAGCATAATTTTTTATTTGAAGGCAGAAAAGGAACCAAGAATAAGAAAATGTAAGGAGATCCCCAAAAGAAGGGAAGAACTTGACACTATCACTGAGGTAAAACCTATCACGAAAACTTTGTCATGATTACCACCTAATGTTCCTCATCTCCTATTTATAAGTAGAAACTTCCAAATGAGATTTGTATGTTAGTAACACATAGGATTCCTAAAATGAACGATAGGAGACTTATTTTGCAGGCTTCAAAAGTTCAAATCACAAATACATAGCAAAATGAATAAATAGAAATCAAAATTGACAGAGTTGTTGATAAACCAAAAAAAATAATGTTATATAAACAAGTTTCATACTTGCAGCAGTATAATTTATTTAGTTCTGACCCGTAATGAAAGGCCAAATCAAATCAGATTTGAAATAAAATATAATTTGATTAAATAGTGCAATTTTTCAGTATGCACTCCACCATAAAACCACCTATGACAAAAAGACGTACAAATGAATAAACTGTTTATACATTGTCTACCTCTTAAGATACCACTCTCCAGTGTTTCCTGCTTTCTCTTATTCTTGTTAAACCAAGCAAGTGTAATGTGATTTTGATTCTAAATTTTCCCATTCCACTTACCCAACCAAGTAGGAACCATAGAAATGTTTTGAATTTCTCAAAGTATCTTTCTGTTGCCATACCCAACACTTGTTTTTCATTTAGTTATTTTTTAATTTGGAAACTACTAAAGCATGTCAATAATAGGTAAAACTATTGGTTTATGAAGCACAAAAGACCTACGCTAATGATATGCTTATTCCGGTCTCTTCTAAGGAAAGAAAAAAGGAACTAATGAATAATGATGGCTTGATCAATAAATAAAGGGATAATTATACTGATCTCCCTGATGTTAACGTTAATTGCACTTCAGCTTGATTGGAAAACTACACCCACCTCCTTATATGTACTGTTTCACACTTTGACATCCTTCTTTTCCAAGAAATTCAAAACTCTCCAACTTTTATTTACAAATCATACATGCAATCTCATTAAGTTTAAAGCAAAATTAAGTTTGCAAGACATCTCAACCTTTTCTTTTGTAAAATGGGTTTGACATAACCCCACAATCAATTGAAATGAAATCCAAACATACACTACTAAAGTTTCCTTTTCTCAAACAATAAAGGCTTAAACAATTCAGGGTAATTAATACTATCCTCAAGAATGGTCTATGTAATTATAGCATAAAATAAATTATAGTTCATTGATCCTAACAGCAGAGCACACATTATGTTCATTGACCATGACATGTTTACAAAGTGAGGCTTTGGAGGAAAGGGAAAGAGAGGGCAAATTTGATGTTTTTTAATTAAGAGAGTTATATAATGTTTACACAAATAAACAAAAAAATTAGGATATCATTTTATTTCTCTATTTTAAAAATTACCAAAATTAGAAAATATTTATTAAAAATTATTTTTTCCCCTTTTCCTCCAAAACCTCATTCTCAATCCCGAACATACTCGTAAAAATCCAATCTGTTTACAAGCAACATAATAGAGAGGTAGAAAAACAAATGAAACAAATACTGGAAAAGCTAATATATATGTTTGGATAGTCAGACTTTTGCAAATAGGATATTTTCATCTCCCCTCCAACGTATATCTTTTAAACAATAAATCTTTACCTAAATCGTTTTCGGAACAATGTAGCCTAATTTAGCTAACACAAGGCCCTTATATTTGCAAAAGAAGAATCTGATACGCATTCCACTAATAACACACTTCATCAAGCATGATATCCTTCAAGAATCATTAGTATCCCAAACCCTCTTCGCATCAGATATGCTAAATAGATATGCTAAATTGGTAAGGGCAAATATGCAACAAATAAATAAGTCAGAAGCGCAAGATTTGGGGGAAAAAATACAATTTAAAGCAAGACCACAAGAATACCTTGTTCATAAAATCAACCCAAAAGAAAAAACACAATTTAAAAATGTTGACTAGTAAGTAATGCACATCAAACTTACAAAATAATTCCAAAGACATAAAAAGTGTACTTACTTGTTTCCCTTGATCTTGAACCAAGCCTCAGCACACTGCTTATGAGCAGCAGCCAAATCATCCTTGCAAGAACATCCGAGCTCAATGGCAGTCCCAGATTCATGGTTGGTCATATCCATGCTGAGATGGCAAATCCTACAATCCCTCTCCACATTGGCCAAATGCACCTTGACCTCAGGGACAGCACCCTCCTCCAGATCCACCTCCACTGAACACTCTGATGCAGAGGATCCTCTCTCCTTCTCACACACTCCCACAATCTCAGTTCCAGAATCATTGGAGGACCTTTGCTCCTCATAAGACCGGTCGCCGGCCTCGGAACACCCCTCGACGCCAGCAGAGCTCCGGTGACAACAGCCATTATTGTCTATGTCAACAACAACATGAGACTTATCCTCAGTAACCAACATTTTGAACAGCCAAGTTGAGAATCTTCATGTAATGACTCAGCGAGACAAAAAGATCATTAATACCCACCAAGTTTTTAAGGAGAAAGTTTCGGTCTTTCTGAACCGCAGCACAAGTTGTGTGAATTGTGGAAGGTATGACTATGTGTGATATTGTGATCTCTCTCTTCTGAGTCCCTGACACAGGACCTTTGAGAGAGAGAGAAAAATGGATCGAAAAAGATGATATCAGAGAAACAGCATTATGATGATTCAGTGATCTGATGGGAGAAATTTAGCAAAAAAATTCCATATTTATTTTTTGTTTGTTTGTTTCGATGTAAAAAAAAAAGAGGCGTCTTGGAAATCTAACAGTGTCTCAAATACTCAAAAGCATAGTTTTTAATATGTCTTATTTTCCCTGTGTGGATGTCGTTACCATAATAACAAGCAAAAGAAACCTTAAACAGGAGAGATTGTTGAACACGGGTCAGGGTGAAGTGACATGGTGTAATAGTTGTGGGGTCCACTATTATTTTTCACTTGTCGAGTCTGGCTTTTTCTACTGTGGGTGTCAAATGACGAGTGTAACAGAGCATAGGATGCAAAGAAAGAAGGAAAAGGAAAAGGAGAATGAAATAAACAAGCATTGAGAATGAGAATGAAAATGAATAGTGAGGTGGTTATGATTGATAGATAGAGGTCACCTAAAAAGCTATTTCTTTTCTCCTGCCAACAACAGATAAAACTGTGAAAAGCACAAAATTCTTTGTCTTCGCCATTTACTGCTTTCACTTTTCTCTTTTTTATTTCTTCTTGTCTTTTTTTTTTTATTTTCTGAACTTCAAAAAATAAAATAAAAATATACATTTGTTGAATCCATCACCATCAGAATATCTAATCCAACAAACAAACCATGCAAAGCTAGGCTTTTGTTATTTGTGCACAGCTATTTTTATATTATTCTTGTTTTTTATAATTTTAAATACGTTTACAATCTATGTAAATATTAATTTTGTTAGATAAATATCCATTTATTTGAATTTAATATGATGTATTCTTTATATATTAATTTTACTTTTCGTTAAATTTGATTATTTAGATTTATTAAAATTATTAAAAATATAATAATTATTAAATAATAGTATAATACCAGTATTAAATTACTTTTATGTATAAAATATGTATGGCAGCAAGTGTATTGTGTAGACTGCTAGCGTAGGTATAACGTCAATATAATTATATGATAAAAAAATTAATGAGAATAAAAATCACAAAAAAAATCCAAATTTGTCAACATATGATTTCATATCATATGAGACTGAAGAAATAATGATTAAATTATTTTTTAGTTTTGATATGAGAATGATATTTTAATTTATTACAAAAATATTATGGTATACTATATTAATTTCTTGTAAAATTCTATATTAGTTTAGATTTTTTAACACAACCAACTACGGATCCAAAATTTTAAACAGTAGAATAAAATTTATACATAAGATTTTCAATTTTAAAAATTTAACTTAATACTTTTAAAGCATAAATATATATTTTAATTATTTTTTATAAGTTTTATTTTCTAAAAATGTTGAATATTTTTTTATTATCAACTCTAAAATATTTTTCTTTATATAAATAACTAAATCATCATTTAAACATCCATCCTACATTTAATGATTGAGAAAAAAAATTAATGTAAGAGTGAGTTTAAAATTAAAATAAAAAACTTGTTTAATGAATTTTAAAATATTAATTTATCTACTCAAAAAAATATTTTATCTTTTAATTTTTTAAGTAAAATAAAACAATAGAAATATTAAATAGTATTTTTAACTAATTTTAAATACAAATAAAACTACTAAAAAATAAAATATTAATTATTTTTTAAAATTATTTTTAAATAAAAATAAATATCATAATAAAAAAATATATTTTAATTGTGATTACTTATTATATAAAAAAGTACTTCTTTTGCTCTCTCGTTTTTTTTTACATCTCATTTATAATAAAATTTGTTTGCTTATAATAAAAAATTTACATAAAAAAATAAAATTACTTGTAAGTGAATTCAAATATTATGTGAAGTAATATTTTTTAACAATTTTAAAATAGTTACTTATCTTTAAAAGAAATGTTTTAATAAAAAATTGTAGTTTATTACGTAAAAATAATAACTAATAAAATTGTAATTAGTCGTTGTACAGAAAGTTAAACACGTGAAATGTGAGGATACTATTCGATGCTTGTTGAAAAAAAAATTACCATTAAGAGGGAGACAAATTATATATATATAATATATTATTATAAAATAAAATAAACTTGGAACTTATAAAAAAAAATTGTTAGTGACAGCAATTGTCCCCATATTATTACCCGTGATAATACTAGATTATACTTAAAAATGAATAATTTAAATTATATTTATTTTATAAATATGAAGTCAAATATAATAATAATATTCGGTGATGAAGACCATGCTGAATAAAAAATATGTATAAGTACATGTTCTTGAAAGCTCAAAGTAAGAAATTTATTTGAAAAATGATCAGTTAAATAAATAGACCAAAAGATAACTTGCAATGTCATAGTTGTAGCAAACAGGGCAGATCTTGATGGCTACATCTACCTTACAGAGCAGGCACTTTACCGCCCCACCCTATAGAATGACCAGACACACATTGCCCTTGGGCATCACTTTTCCATACTCGAGCTTTCTTGGTGTAAATGCTTATGAATGTGAGATTATGTGACAACTACAAGGATATATGGGTCTGAAAGTTAGGATTTGAAAGTTAGGAGATGAGGGTTAATTTATTGTAGCATAGACATATCACTTGTTAAAGGGGAGAAATAATCACACAGAAATGTTATTAGTGAATATACAGTTGATTGACAAGTTATGGAAGGAGAAATTGTCGTCTAATATGATAGCTTTTGCGTGGAGGTTATTTCTTAATAGACTTCCAACGATTGATAACTTGTTGAAAAGAGATATGTACATCCAACCTGAAGGGTCCTTATGTGTTTTTTGTAAAGAGCAACTGGAGTCTAGTAACTACTTATTTGTGTTATGCTGACAAAAGTTGTGGTATAGAGTCCTCAAATGGTTATGATTTGAGTCCCCTTTACCAGAACGAGTAGATCAATTGTTTCATTTATTTAGTACTTAGATGGTAAGTAAATATAAATCAAAGTGTAAATACTTGTTTGCTATGGCGGTATGTTGGAGCATATGGTTATCCAAGAATTACATAATCTTCAAAGGTAAGACTATGAAATTGTTGGATACTCTGTTGGCTATTCAGCTCCTATCTTAGAAATTGTTGACATACAAGTTTGGATTTAATAGAAGTAGAAGGTTTTCAGAATGGAGTTTCCATCCAAAGTTTTGTCTGCTAAATATGAAGTAGTAGAGGTTAGGGGGTGATATTTTTCATGGTCTTTTTGTTTGATGTTGTAAAGAGTTTGAAACGGTTTGTTTCGTTCTTATTATATAAAAATCTATAAAATATATTTTATCTTAAAAAAAATATTGGAGCTTTCTTATCAAAACAATGTCATTTATTATTTCCCGTCGACCCATTGAAAAATGAAAATAAATAAATCAGTATTTTTACTCCTGCAGTGCTTTTTGAGAAACTCAGCGTAAAATTTGCAATTCAAGGGATCACAAAGTGAGTTCTTAACTAATTATGAACCAACTTTTTCACAAACTCTGTCGGTTTAGTTTAACTCATTTAACTTGTTCAATGTTCATTGAGGTGATCAAGGATTGTGAGTCTATTATCTAAAAAATGTGACGGGTGCAAGTGGTTCACAAAGCGAGTCGGTAATGTTCTTGCTTATAAATTAGCAACGTTAGCTTCTACTTTCAAAAATATGTTTCGGCTGGAAGATCTACCTTACCTGGAAATTCCAATGGCAAATCCGGAAAACTCATTCTGAAATATAAGAAATACAATCAAATTCACTCATTCTCCGCATGCTTCACCTCAAATCAATTCCACAGTTGTATCGTGAATGCCAAATTTATCGCGGGTGTGTATTGTGTAAGGTACGGAAATGGTGGAGGATATGTCAGAAAATTGCGTATTCTTACCAATGTAAGGAGTAATGTGACAAGTGCAAGCAGATAGCAAACACCCTTTAATTAATATAAGGCCATTAATAAATAAATAAACTCTTCCCAATTGAGGCGAACTATCCCAATCAAGCCCAACCAACCCATAACTTTTAAAAGTATACAACGTTTTGTTTAAAAATAAACCCTTTCCAATTGAGGTGAACTATGAGATCATTTATCCAACAACAAAAAAATGTTGAATTTTTGTATTTTTTATTATTTTAAATTTAAATTAGATGAGATATGAGGTAAAACTATTAAATATACTACTAGATATACATCACCCATTATAAAACAAGTCATCTTAAAGCATTTTTAATAAAAAATATTTACAAAGTTATTTAAAAGATTAATAAATTGTTTGAAATAATTTTTTCGTTAAAGTAACTTTATATGACAATTTCACCAAACAATTGCTTATGATTAAAATAATATTTCTTTTATCCATTTGTCTTATAAAATTGTGAGTTTTTTAAAGTTATTTATAATTTTTTTTATTAAAGTATAATTGAGTATAAATTACTTAATAATATGAAGACCACTAAATACTTATTTTAAAGTAATAAGAAATTCATGAGAAATACTCTTTTGGAAATGACCTTATGTGGACCTAGATTGCATATTGTTTCTAAGTTCAATGAGTCAGGCCAACCTAATTAAGCCACCTAACTTTTGAAACCTGTATTATGAATATTATAAATACTTGTTACTTGTATTTATTTCAAAGATTCTCCTAGACAAATTAATATGTGAGAAGCGAATCACATTGCGGATGCTATCAAATTGGTTAAGAAAAATGAACCAAATATTACTTAACTGGATGAAATTGGTATAAATATTTTCAGATTAAAGTTGACAGGATGTACTTCAAGCAATCTTCTTCAATTCCGAGCACTGAACTACGCCACCAATCAACACAACACTGCAATGTGTGCACCTCCTCGCCATTGCGGACGGTTGGCTCATCAGAGCGATCTTCTTCTGTCATGGCGGTTGTTGGTTTCGCTATCTGTTTCTATCAATTTATTTCTCTCTGTTTTTCAATCTTTGTAACTAATTGCAATTCTAATTACGACACACGCAAAATGTTTGGGCTTCTTCTTAGCCCATTTTATAACTCGCTTTTCCTCAAATGACTTGTTTTCACCGGTGCAATCCACAAATGCAGTCTTGAATTAGTGCAAGGACTAGCAGATGTGTGCCATTTCGGAAATGTTCATCCCTTTGGTTGACTCAGAATGTGATTTGTTGACTTCTCACGTGTCAGAATACGGGTTTCGAAATGCTATTTCCTAGATTACGAATTTACCCTTCCAATTACCAACTTGGGCTTGCACACTTATGACCCATTTAGAATGTTTGCTAAGGGTAATTTTTTTGACATCCCTTAAATTGGTATCGGCAGATTTCATTTAATTTGTTTGATTTTATTTTTTAGTTTTTGAAAACTAAAAAACTAGAACTGTTTTCGAAAACTATATGCAAAAAACACTATTCAAACGAGTTTTTTAGTTTTTAAATACTAAAATAATAAAAACAATTTTATAAAATTATTGTCAAACAAACACTGAAATATCCTTATTGTCTCCTTCCCATCTACGACCGTGCTTTCAACCTTACCTATCGCTGGCCAGCCAGCCACCACCCCTGCACACATAACAGAACAGAAACCACTCCTGACCCATAAGCCCCCAACGCATAACCCATAACTCCCCCATGTATCTCCATATCCCAACTCTATGACCTCCAACCCCGCATTCTCCACATTAAAAACATATAAAACATTATGTTCATTTCATGGAAAAATTATTTTATGTGATAGTATGTTATTGATCAATCTTTTCGAAACCATATTCATTGTTTCATATCATTTTATCCAGAAATCGAATAATTTATTTTATCAATTCATTTAAAATATATAGCTTGTATGTTCTGAAACAATGAGTTTGGCCATAACATAATTGATCTAGAAAAGGTTCTACAATAACATAAGAACATTTCGGGTGTTTTAAATTATGGAGTTGCGGATAGCAATTCGGAAGGGTCAAAATAAAATTTCATTGCTAAATCAGCTGCAAATGACGCAAAATAGCCCAAACATTAAACGGCGAAACTATAAAAGATTAAATTTTGAATTTTTCTTTTACATACTCAATTTTTGCTATGTGCACCTCCAATTGCTAATTTCATAAAGTGCCCTAGTCTTCTTTATTTTCTTCCACTACATGCTATTTCCCTTCACTTGTTGCATCCCCTCCCTCCCCCAACAACATTTGAGTTAAAAATTTGGGAATCACAATAGCATATCACATGATCCATACCTTAATCCTAAATTATAGAGAAGTAGATTAACAAGGAAAAAAACTAAATTGCATATTACATGATTAGTTGTTATCTAATTACATAATTGTGAATCTTGTGATCCGCAAAGTGCTCCACACAAGTACAAATCATGTGATCTATAATTGTAAAACAAATGCAAAAGAAAAGAGTATACATTGTAGGCCACATGATTAATAGTTGCATAAGACACATTATGGATCACAAGATATGTTATTATTTCATAAATTCTAGATCATATGATCTTACTATACTTTAGTTACATGTGTTTACATCTACGAATCTACACATTCATAAGTCAAATTTATTGGTGTGGATCTAATGATCCACAAGTAGGACAAATCCAAGTTACAGATTATTAGATCTGGAGATTGGTTAGGGGCAAGGGATGGGTGTTGCGGGGGAGGGGGCACAAGGGAGGAAGGAGATAGGGGTGCAGCAGGGGGGAATGAGTTGAGGAGCTACATGCACGAAGGACAAAGGCATGTGGGGGAGATGACCAAAAAGACGAGAATTTTTAGGTATTAGGATTTTGTAGGTGTAAATAGTAAAAATAGGGGTGTAAAAACATATCTGATTAAGTTGGAGGGACATGCAATGTGCTCAGTCAAGTATTATAGATGAAGGTAGGTGTCTTAAAATGGGTGCAGGTTCTCTCTAGTACTGAAAATTTTTAGTAAGAGAGGAAAAAACACAATTAGTGCATGGAACCCACATACATATATAGATTCCATATACTTGTTGTGTTTTTCTCTCTCCTACTAGAAGTTTTCAATAATTAGAAAGGATATTTTTCCGTCTTCATTATTTTGTACATATATTCTTTCTCTCTCTGATTAACTTTAAGTAAAAAAGAAAATATTTGAAAATTGTGACTTATTTCTTCTTGTATGATTTTTTTTTGGTGTATGTGTAAACTTTCTTTTGAAAAAAATTAATGGTATTTAACCATGAACTATTATTATGCTACAAGTGGATTTTATGGATCACTCTATAATTGACCTCGTATCATATGGTTTAAGTATCAAAATGACCTACAAGATTTGATTTAACTATTTCATTACGATGAATTTTAGATAAGATACACTTTTTCTTGAAGTTTGAGGGTGAAAAGAAGAGAGATAATGATTTTTTTTTAAAAAAAAGAGAAACTAATAAATGTGACAAAAAATGGAGTAAAAAATGGGGTGAAAGAGTAAGTGTATAAACATAATAACTCTTCTCTTTTGATGGTTGTAACATGCAAGGATAACAAAGAAATTTGAGTTCATGGATACCTACAGATAAAACCTGTGAAAATACTTGCACAAGTAATTTAAATGGGTACCGCCCCCACATGTACAAGTTTTTTTTACCGATTTCTTAACGGGCAGTACGAGTATCATAATACCTATACCCATGGGTACTCGCTACCCGTTAAATTAAAATACTACACATATTTCATTTTAAAAAAGATTTTTTTTTAAATAAATCAAATTAAAATATTAATTGTCAAATTTCATTATCATCATTTTAATTTTGTATGAAAAATGCATAATTCATAGAATTATTTTTTGTAAAAATGTCAGTAATGTAACACGAATATTCTATTCATGTTAAATATTTTGTATATATATTGTATTAATATATTTTTAGATCCAATTAATATTATAGAAAGTAGTATAATATAATTTCTAGATTTTTCAACATATAAATTATTTGTAATTTATTTGATAAAACATCATGTAAAAAAAATCTTTTTAAAAAATTTGTGGTGTACCTAAGGATGACAACAGGGTGGGTGCGGGTGCATGTTTGATTCTCCTCGTCCCCGCAAAATACGAGACGAGTATAAAAAAAACGGATATGAAATTTTGATCTTCAGCTTCGTCCTTATTGGGTATTTTCGGATATACCCACGTGTACCCATTATATTATTTTTTACAATTTAAATTTACTTATTTATTATTAAATAAATTACATATAATAAGTTATTAATTATATTTTAATTTAAAAATATATAAATAATAATTAATAACAATAAATTATAAATTAAATTTTAAGAATTTAAATTTTTAATTAAATATATAAATTTAAACTTATTATATAATTATTAAAATTATAACGGGGCAGGTAGAGGTTCAGGTACGGGGTGGGTAATCATACACTCATACATGTACCAGTACCCGGTTCAACACACCGGGTAATACTCGTACTGGTACCCATATCCGGTTAAAGCGAGTGATACCCATCAAAATCAGGGTAGGTTTGAACGGGTACCCACAGGTTTGGGTATCTTTTATATCCCTAGGTGTACCCCCCGCCCTGAACTCATGTCAAGACCGCAACTCTAAACGTACCTCAGCAGTATACCTCGACACCTAATGCCCACCTTGGCATCATGACGACATCGACACAGGCCCAGTAAATAAAGGTTCATCTTATTAAAGAAGCTAACTAGAAACAAATCTTAAGGAGAATGGTAGAAAAGGTAACTAAGGGTAAAACCCTTATAAAAACAAGTATAAAAGGATAGGTAAATCTTGCCTTCAAGTAGATCATTCTATTCACATTCACTCTCTCACTCTTATAGTCTTATCTCAACACTGACTTTGACGTAGAATCCTTTTTATAGATACTCACTTGTTGCTTTAAAGCCTCAAAATTTGAGATCCGAGAGAATATGAATTCTAGAAAACTCCTGTAAAAACATGTGAAACTCACGAATATATTTATAACATATACTTGACAAGTTTTAAGTGAGTAATAACCACAAATATTTTATAATGGATGAGGTAGTAACAACTCCACCGGTTGCTTTCGTAAGAATCAAGAGCATGCTTATCGTACAACATAAATGAAAATAAGAAAGCTCTAATAAATTTGTCCACATAATCATAGAAAAAAGACTAATAACAACTTAATTTGTTTTTTCAGATATTTTATTCTTTTCGCATGGTGGGACAGTGAAACCAACCATTTCATTCAATCATGCAATAGCGGTTCCCCACCGCACTACTTCCAACCAATACATTTTTTGTTTTATTACATAGCTTATATACTCTATAGAAAATTAATTTTTCTATCCCATGCAGCAGGTCAAAGTGTCCAAAATTAAAGTAAAAAAGTTATTACATTGATAATCGAAATGTTATTATATTAAAATAATTATATTTTATCTCATAAATAAAATACACTCAAATTCTATTTTGTAGCATGGTATAAGCATATAAGGAGATGAATAGAATTTTGTAAAGTCATGAACATGATCAATTGACGTTGAAATTTGAGTAAGTGTTTAGATAAGGATGTTTTCGTTTATAGGTAAAAAAAAACCCAAAGCCAAACAAATTTACTAAAATTCTTAGCCAAACATAAAAAAAACCAATTAATTTATTTAGTTTAATTTACTTCAAATTTTAGAAAAATGAA
This sequence comes from Psophocarpus tetragonolobus, assembly GCA_037954015.1. Taxonomy (NCBI): domain Eukaryota; kingdom Viridiplantae; phylum Streptophyta; class Magnoliopsida; order Fabales; family Fabaceae; genus Psophocarpus; species Psophocarpus tetragonolobus. The sequence continues at coordinate 38,355,605 of CM075695.1, forward strand.
TTATAATCTGAATCAAACTAAATCAGTAGTGTCCAAGTTTATTTGGTTCGGATGGTTAGAAATTCAAAAAAATGAAAAAAATGAAATTTTATCTAAAAAATAAAAATAATGATTTTATCCAAAAATTAACATATCATATGATGTTAAAATTTAAAGAATACATGTGTTTAATATACACCAAATTAATTAAATCTATCAAATTAATTAAATCTATCAAATTAATAATTTTATTCTAATCAATATAATTACTTAAGTGTTGAACTAAAAAATAGTCTACCAAATACCAAATTAATAAGTGACAATTAAAAAAATAAAAAACACCTAATTTAATAAGTAATAATTAAAAATAATAAAAATAATATATAGCATTTAATCAGCTTGTTTGATTCATGTTTATTCGATTCTAAAATTTTATATCCAGTAACCAAATTAATTAATTAATTAAGGTTGGGTTGTTATTGGTTTAGTTTAGGTTCGACCTAATGGAAAATAAATTTAGACTAATTTAATTAGTCTGATTTGAGTAATGAGGTTTATCAAATCTATCTATTTGAATTGATGAACACCTATTGTTATAGCTTTAGAGGAAGAGGCAAAGAATGATATTTGAAAAAAAAATTTAATTATGTCATCTTTTGATTAGAAGTGAAGTAGAAAAATAATAAAAGTTAAAGAGAAATAAAATAAAAATAAGTGTTATTTAAATAGATGGAAGAGTATGTGGAATGTAAAAAATAAATTTATTATTATATTAAAATAACAATAAGTGTTAACTCAAAATTATTTAAATTTTTACTATATTAATTTTTTAAAGATATTATTTTTAAAAAATAAAATAAAAATTAGATTCCACATACACTTCTTCCCTAAAGTATCCTTTTTCTTTCTATTTTTCCTTCTCGGTTTACACACGAAGAAGCGGTGGATAGTACTTTGGAAATAAAAATAAAAATTATAATATTTTTGTAAAATAAAATTGTTTTGAACATTTTTTTTTCACCAGGTTGCAAATATGCATTTAATTATGATGAGTTTAATTGATATATACAGTAAATAAATGATTTTTAACGTTTAATCATAATTTTTCATTTATGTTTCTTGAAGTAAACTGACCATGAATAAAAGATTGTGATTGAATGCTAATATAAATATTTTTACATTGTATACCAATTAAATTTCATTGTTGTATTTGACATATTCCCAAGCAAGGAGAAAAGATCTACTTGCTAAATTTTTTAGGGAAAAGCTAACCCGTGTTTGGTAATAAGCACTCCTTAAAGTAATAATGAAAGTAAGTGAATAAATTAAGCAATACCTATAATTACACACATTTTTAATTTTATTTTCATAGTGTATTAAAAGATAAAGTTTGAGAGATATATTAATATAATATTTTTAAATATATAAAAATGTTAGTGTAATATTTTTAAATTTTAAAAATATTAATTATGAAAATAAAAAAAAGAATGATGTAATGTAATAAAAATTAAGAGAATATTATTATATTGTTAAAAAATATTATATTCACCTAATTTTGGTTAAAGGGGTAAGCTCATTTGGTTAAGCAGTGGCGTGAGTGAGCTGTAAACTCATGACACTATCTTCAACTCTTACTACAACTTAATAAAAAACCTAATTTTGAGTTGTGCTCACATTTAATTCCCATTAGACATGTTGTTTTTTCTTAGTTGGTTGACACTTTGTGTCGGCCAAAATAATTTACTTATTTTTTTTACTTAAATTTTATATTAAGTTTTAAAGCATTTTTTAAAAAATAATCAAGCCAAATTTTTTGGTCAGTAATGTTTGATAGGCATGGCAACGGGGCAGGGACGGGTATGACATTCTCATCCCTATCCCCGCTTCTAAAACCCATCCCTATCCCCGTTTCCTACCTGGCGAGTATGAAATTTATGTCCCCAACCCCATCCTTGTCGAGTATCGGGTATACCCGTACCCGTTCCATACCCACAAAAAAAATTATAATAATATTTTAGTAAAAAATAATTTATTTAAATAAAATTATATTAATTCAAAAGTTATCTAATAAATACAAAGTTTGTAATTTATTAATTAAATATCAAACCTTTCTTTTTTTTTAAGATGAAATGAATATTTTAGTCATTAAAATAAGAGCGGGGTGAGGTGGGTACGGGTACAGGGTGGCTATGTATATCCCCATCCCTGATTTAATAAATTGGGTATTCCCCATACTCGTACCCAGTCAAACTGGGGATTCTCCTTCAACTTCGGGGTGGGTTCGGGGATTACCCATGAGTACAGGTTTATTTTCCATCCCTAGTGTTTGAGCCGATTTTTTTTTTCTTGGTCGGTGCTTAAGAAGGTAGGGACTAGTCTTTCACTCTTTCGAGTCAGGTAAATTTTGGAAACTCTAGTTATTACCATGTATTGTAAGATTAGTGTCATTTAATTTATAATATTTATATTCATATTAATTATTTAATCACTATAAGAAAAAACACATTAAAGAAATTACAAAGCAATTTTTAGAAATAAATCCTCTCTAGTACTGAGAGGAACTGGACTCAATATTTTTGGTCCTTAAATTTTATTGTAAGATTTGGTCCTTTGCTAATAAAAATTCTTAATTTAGGTCCATTTATCAATTTAAAATTATTGATTATGAAATTTAACATTAAGATGAAATAACACATCTTCAAGGTATAGAATAATCAATTATTTATAAATCGGTGTGATAGTGTCAATAGAGAAAAGTGAGATTTACAAAATAATTGATTAATCTCTTATTATAATTAATTAAATTATAAGTGAATAATCAACTATTACCTTACACAAAAGCAGTGTAGGGGGAATTGGAGTGAAGATGAATGAGGTGCTTCAGATGCTCGGGGTATAATCTGAATTACAAAATATTCTAACCCTTAAGAATGAAAATTATAATATGAATTACAAAACGTTTTAACCTTTAAAAGTATTTTGAGATGCTTTGAGTTGGTGTCAGGTGAAAGATTGTGCCAAGATTATGAATTGTGAGGTGCTTCAGATGTCCTTTTCTTATCTAAGTATTCCAGTGGGGGCAAATATGCGGTGTGTGCGAGCATGGAAGCCCATCATTGATAGAATACGAGCGAAACTTTCCTCATGGAAACAGAAGAACTTGTCATTTGGAGGACAGATGTGTCTGATTAAATCAACAATTATTGAGATTCCCCTTTTCTATTTGTCGTTTTTCAGAGTCCGCAAAAGGTTGCTGACGAAATCCAGGCTCTCCAGAAAGGTTTCTTATAGGGTGGACCAGAGAATTCCCATAAAATATCCTGGATTAATTGGGAGCATGTGTGTAAAGAAAAAGATAGAGGTGAGCGTGGGCTAGGAATCAAATAAATAATGGTGTTTAATAAAGTTTTGCAGGGTAAGTGGCGATGGAGGATTCTACAGGGAGGTACAACTTTATGGATAAAAGTTTTGGAGGCAAGATATAGACAACAAATTCGGAGGAATTTAGCAGTTCATAGTAGTAGAGGTGGTTCTCAATGGTGGAGTGATATTCTTAAAATATCAACAAAAGAAAGGAATGATGATTGGTTTACTAGAGAAGTCCAACCAGTAGTAGGGAATTATTTACTATTCAAGTTTTGGGAGGGGGACTAGATGGTGCTCAAGGGGCTTAAATCTTTTTTTCCTAGATTGTATGGGGTGTCTAGTCAAAGTGAGACTTGCATATTTGAAATGGGGAAATGAAGAGGTAATAGATGGGTATGGTGTCTAAGGTGAAAGAGGATTTTTTTTGAGTGGGAAGAAGAGCAAGTAAGAGAGTTGGAAGCTATTTTGGAAGGGGTTGAGATGAGACAAGATGAGGAAGATAGGTAGAAATTGGGGGTGAGTCAAAGGATTTCAAAGGAGTACATTGTAAAGGAGGCGTACTGGTTAGTTAAATGGGTGAGTCAAAGTAACAATTATTTTCTTTTCTTTCACAGGTTATGGAAATCTAAAGCCCTGTCCAAGGTGTTTCTTTTGCTTGGAAGGTTGCCCTAAACAGAATTTCAACTAAAGCAAAGTTAGCAAGACGGTTTATTCTCCCATTGGCTGAGTCAACATGTTCTCTTTTTGGCTTTGCTCCAGAGATTGAGTCATTTAATCTTCTCTTGTAATCATTCCTGCTCAATTTGGACATGTTGTTATAAGTGGTTGGGGCATATGGCAGTGTTGCCTGAGGATTGTGAGTTGAGTTTTTGGATGTTAATGAGGTTGTGTAAGTCACCAGGAAAGAGATCAATCACATGTTAAGTATCATTTGGTTGTCAGTGCTGTGGGGCATTTGGTTGGTTAGGAATGACATAATTTTTAAGGGCAAGTCTTTTCTTATAAATGAAGTATGATAGATGGCAATGCAGAGATTTTGGCTATGGATCAAGAGTTATTTTAAGGGCTCAATATTTTTATTTGTAGAATCGTCCTTACCACCATTTTTGTGCATGAAGCAAGTCAAAGTTAAGAGGGTTTGAAAATTGTTGTCTGTAATAATAACTGATAAGTGAAATCAGATGCCAATAAGAGAATCACAGGCTTAGCAGGAGAATATCTTTCTTCTGGACTCTGTGGAGGGTTTACCTTTTGGCTACCAGTTGATGGAGGCAGAGTTGACTATGTCATTCTAAGACTTATGTGTAGGTTGTATTATTGTTGAAAACTTTTCTTGTGTACTATCATATCTCATGAATAATAACAAAAGAGTGATTAATAAATTTTGATTTTTTTTTAAAAAAAAAACAACTATTACCTTACACTATAAAGATGTTTCCTTGCATATTAATGTTAAATCTCAATATTAATATCTTCAAATTAACACATGCACCAAAATTAAAAAAAAAACAAACAAACAGGAGAACAAATATTATAATAAAATTAAGATGATACCAAAATTAAATAATAAAAAAGTAGAAAAGCAAAATTACCTTTTAGTCTAATAACAACAATTTAGCACAACGTACACCTAAATCGCATGACATTTTTCTTATTGGAATGTTATTTCTCATCTAGAAGGCTATATTATCTAGTCTTTATCATTGACTACTTTTTTATTGAAAAGTAATGGAAGCAAGAGCAATTAAAATAAGTAAATTTATATGGGAACTTTAGGAAGAATTGGCAAGCAAAATCCAACCACTCAAAGTGGAAGATGATAAAATCCTAAGATCCAAAATTTATGGTTGCAAGATAAGCCTCACAAAGTGCAGTTAAAAAGAATGAGAAGAAATTGAGGAAATTGGAGACATGAGAAGGACCTTAAGGGGCCACTAGCCCTGACACGCACAGCCAACCCCCTTCTATACTTAATATCACTGTACGTAATTTGTTTTTCCTGAACAAAAATTAAGTTACATTTTATTTTCTTTTGGCAGCTCGTGTCTTCTTCATAAAGCTTGTGTAGTCCAAGAGGGGGACACATGAACTACACTTGTAGACAATTTGTACACTCTTTTGTCCAAAAATTCTACTTCACCTAGGACCCCATATCGTGTATAACGTCATTTCCTTACAAAATTTTAAGTGCACCCCAGTAATATAAGAAAATTTGTCACAAAACCACGCTTATATTCTTGCTGCTAGATCACGATAATTCTTCATCACCCATTGTTCCATGTTTAAATTATTTAGGTAATTAAATGTTAATAACCCGTCTTTCAACCACACACGTACGTACGTACTGGTTCAAGACTAACAAATCAAATATTTTTATTATAGGTATTATAAAAAAAAAATTATTATATTTTTTATTAAATGTAATATATATATAAATAAATAAATAAACATTTATACAGTATAAAAAATTTTAACTTAACGATTAATCATAACCTTTTATATATATATATATATATATATATATATGAAAAATTTATTAAATTTACTAATTAATGCATATTTATTAAATTATATTTGTTATCTCATATTAACATATAAATTTTGTATTTATATTTGATTAATAATAACTATAATTACTCAGTTCGAAATTTATTTTTATTTGATGTATTAAGTTATGAGACATGATACTGTACTTTTCTCTGACCCATTATGATTTGCTTTATTACAGGCTTTGTAAAAAATTATTAAAGAAAAAGGCTTTACCATGCATAATAGTGAACACGATTTAATTGCATTTTAGTTGGCAAAAGAAGGATCCTTTGGAAAATATATTGATAAAAAAAATCAAAATATTTCCGCATCTGAAAAAATAATAATATATAGAGAAAGAAATTTTTCATAAAAGTTGTGTAAATAATATTGTTCTTTACAAGAAATTGACATTGAAACAAAAGGGCCATCCCTCACAAATGAGTGTACTGTTTTCCTTACTGGCCCTCCTACATGCATTAATAGTTTAGTATAGAATTAATCTTTTGTCCTTTCGGAAAAATTGATAAAGAGAGTTAACAGCTCATTGTTTAACAGTAGAGAGGGGGAGGGGTAGCTAGGGGGTTGGAACCATGTGATAAAAGCGATCTGAGGAAAGTGTGGGCTTAAATTAGAACCTTGGGAGTCATGTGCTAAGAATAAGGACGTAAAAACGAAAAAATACCCTTTCATTCGAAAAATAAAGATATTGCAACGTTAGCACGTGTATGATTCCATTTCCTATGGAACACTCAGTGTGAGTCTCAAAGCAATATACAGAATTGCCTAAATAATAACTTTCACTGCCTTGGATTCTAATTAAAGTCCATAAAAGCATGTGTTTTTCTGAGTGTAATTGACTCAAACTCAGTGGTTTTAAACTGCCATATGCTACTGCAATTGGTTACTATACTGTAGTTTTTATATAGAGCTCCACTTTACGACCATTTCGATCAGTTGCATTTTCCTGCAACTATTTACAATTGTTACAATAGCTAATTTAAAATTATAAGGCTATCATATAGTTAGGTACTGTGAATGTGTGTGACCCATGAAGCCTATTCCAGCACTCATAGTCATATGGCAACAGAAAACTGTTTTGGTTCAACAGAAAATATCATGTCAACATATGACAACTCAAGTGTGAGCAGTGAACTATTACTATGTGAGCCAAGTTTGCCTGGTTAGCTTTTGCGCATAAAATGATCATGTTCAACCAAGGAAAAAGATACTTTATCAAAAGGTGAAATTGATTTGTTGAATATAGGTAATGATCGAAATTCCAAAACTTCCAAATGGGGTAGAAATGATTTTTTCCTAGTTAGAATGCATAGAATATATATCAGTAGGCACTGTTTTATTCATACCGATGGACAGCTAATTAACTAACTAGCTTGCTTCCATTTTGCTATTCTACCTTATTATCATTTTTTATTTACCAACAGTGGCTTCCTCAATTTGTAAGATGGAGAATATGCGCATCTGTGACTTTAGACTTTGGAGAGAGATTACTTTTTCCTTCCATTCATTTCTGAACCCATAAAAAAAGTGCTTGATTAAAATCAAGAAAGTTACACAGGATGAAATCTTTCCTATTTATCCCACGAAAGATATCGGGAAAGTATCCTTAATTCTTTGGTCAAATTTGTTTTTAATCTATAGCTTATTAACAATATGTCTTACCTCCCATAGATGGAGGATATCTGTTAGAAACACCACAAAAAATCTATAGCACACTTGAAGTCATATAATAGAAACATCGAATGACCATTAATAATTCATAAACCTTAGTGCATCAATGGGAAAAAGGTGTCTAGTAATTAAAGTACGCATTTAACTTGCATGTTGTAATTTTGTAGTATGATTGATACCCAGCAGTTAAGGGTGACCTCAATATAGTGTCTCAAAATATATGTATGTACTGCATAACCACTGGCATATACTAACATTCATGGAAAACCACTACTGTAAAAGATTATATATGTGGTATTATGGTGAGAAGCAGAAAAACCTAATAATGAGATAATACTTGATTCAAGAATAATTTACCTTGGTTGGATCCAGTCTCCTGGGACTGAATTAGTGGATCTATTCGACCATGCTCAACAAGCATGAATAACGTAATCATTAAGCCTATTTTTGTTAAATATATTTAAGAGTGTTCTGGAAAAAGCTAACTTGTTATGACTAAATAGATTGAAAAGAAGAAGGAAAAAAGGAAAAGAAAAGAACAACAGTAAAAGCATATCCTATTAAATTGGATAGGCTACATCTGTCACTCGATGTAATTGGGGTTCAATTAAAACAGAAAAAGGAAAAAACAGAAGATTAAAGGAATTGGGTTGGTAAGTGCAAGAGAATATATAATATGGAGTTACAGGAATTATACCAGTCTTTTTGATGTGCAGAATGCAAAAGAAGTTGATAATGTATCTGATGGCCACCAAAAGCATGATATATAGTGGAAGCCACCAAAGGAGGAATCCAAAGGGATAGCATGATCCCAAATATATTGACAAGGGAAGGGAAGGGAAGAAAAAATTTATAAATCTGAGATTTGGGATCAATGCGATCCCTTTGGATGCCTCCTCCAGTTGCAGTGGAATATAATAACCAAACTTAGATCACCTTCTTAACCTTGAGTGTTTCAGATAGGTATAAAACCCCTTCTCTCTCTGCTGAAGGAAAGTAGATGGCTCTGAGTTTGAGGGCTGAAGGAGAGGCTTTCGAAGCAAAAGAGAACTAGTGCTTATATTAACAACAAAAACTCTCTTTCCATCATTGTTTCTTTTATTTCAAAATTTCCATCCAATTCATTATATTTAATAGGATTTGCAGAATAATCTGAAAATGTTTTTCTTGAAATTATGATATTTATTGAGATGTGAACCCCATTCCATAACAATTCAGACACCCCGAAAGAAAATTTACCCGACAATGGGTCAGCTATCCATTATTGGAAATTCTCTACAAGTTGGCTAGCAATATAAATTACAATTTTATTCTCTGTCTTCCCAAAGAAAAGTATTTTTATTCTCTAATTTTTTCTTTTCTTCTTTATTTAAATGAAACTTTGTGGTCCAACCCATGTTCCCACTCACACACTACAAAACTATAATAATACTTGTTTCAGAAGTATACATTATAAAATTTATAACATTATATGTACGCATGATTAAATATACTTTAGCAATGATATGAATGATCATACATATGACTCAACCAGAGACTAAATATAATGCTTAATAGGAGGATATCTGAAGAAAACCAAGTTGTGTGTTTTGGTCAAAGATGCTTAATATGACGCATTTGTTATCAATTAATTTAAATTACATAATAAATCATAAGACAGTAAATAATTTGTTTTATATTGCTAAGGACTGTGTAATTTATGGTACACATCCAGCTTCTTTTAGAAAAGTATTTGATTTCATGTTCCGTTTCCAGTAACTTCTAATGGCCACACTCAACCCATTTCTTACATCAAAATCCTAAGAGCTTACTTATAACAAATAAAAAATTCTTATATTCTATTAATTGATTTCTTTTTTTCTTTTTTATAACATCTTGTTATAATGATAAGAGATGGACGTATTAAAAGTTCATTTGAAGCTTACAATTTTACGTACATAAAGGATCAAAATTAAAAGTTAATTAGCTGTCAAGACCACTTTAAAAAGTTGTGTATATTTATCTTATAATCTCAATTATTACGTTCGTATGGCTGTATAACACCATCCAACCCTTGAAGATTGAGCAAACTTATATATAAGTGTTGTAAGCTAAATATTGACGGATGGAAATAAACCTAATTCATAGATAAACAGATATAAAATTATAATATGTATACAAAAAAGTATAAAAGAGTAAGAAGAGAAATTATGTATTTTATATATTGGCATATTTTGTTTTTTTCATGAACAATTTTTCTTTGAATTCTTAATGAGATAAATGTAAGTTTAATAAAAATTCTTGAGATTTCTATTTGCAGGGTTATGGTAAAGAATGTGTGGCTTAATAGAATAATAGGAGAAGGGAGTAGGAGAAGTCGTTGATTCAAATCTTCTACTAACAAAAATTAATACATCAACAACTAACATTTAACCTATAAAAGAATTGTTTAATGGGACGACTAATTTATAATTCCTCAGATGGGGGGAATAAACTTTTTATGATTGACTTAACTCATCACAAAATTAATCTTACTATAATTTCATTTAAATAACCATTCGGATAAAATGTAATCACATATCTTAAATTGTTAAATAATAGTAAAACATAATTTATTAATATCAAGCATAATTATATTCAACATTCTTTCATTTTGATGATATTAATTAATAATTCAAAGACAAATCATTAAGTTAGAATGAAAATTATAGACACATCATATATTAAATAATAACATGAGAAATTTGAACTACAAATGATATCTATTAGGATATATGATGTGTATTAACTAATATTTCTTATAAAGTATATGAAATAACATAGTCTAATAAAATGATACTACAATGGTCCAAGCATCCAAAAAATGTTGAGATATGCTACTAAAATAACATTACTTTATACATATCTCACAGAGTTTTTAGACTCTTCTTGCATCAAAACTTAATTAAATCATACGAGTTATAAAACTTCAATTAATAATTAAGCATTTAATTATTGAATTCAAAATATATGTTTTCAATATTGTGTTCACTTAAATCGATTTGAAAAAATTATAAAGACCAAAAAGCATAATTCATATGCATACTCATCATAGTCCAACTACAAATGTAATTAGATATATGTTAGATTAATAAATGTTCTACAATATTTAACATTCAATTAATCTGAGTTTGAGAAAATAAGTGAATATGAAAATTCAAAGACAATTAGGAAATCCATGAATTTCCTACTTGAATCACATATACACCTGATTTAAACAAAATGTCACTCAAATTATTGTGGCTGCAAAATGTAAATTGAACATACACTTAGATAATTGGTCAAAACACAAAATTTATAAGTACTTTAATAATACAAAATTATACTCGATAAGAACATACTATTATCATAAGCACTTTTACAAAGTAAAAAATCATATTCGATAGGAGTATTGTATCTACAATATACTTATAAAATTTTGACCAAACAAAAGGTGAAATTTGGGTAAAATTGATGCACAATATAATTACATAAAAAAAAGGTTAATGTGCAATACCCAACAAAATAGTCTAACATCAATTGAAGATGTTATTTCACATTAACATACAACAAATTTTATGTATTTCAATCAAAATAGGACAATAAAAAATTTCTATAGAGTATGTCATATTATAATTAAATATATGCATAAGAATATAAAAAAGTACAAAATTAGATAAGTCTCGAGACATAACACAAGATTATATACTTTCACTAATCCTTAATATACAAAAAAAATTATGATTATCATCGGAGTCCACTAGTATTAAAAGTGATTAAAAATGAAAATATGAAACCAATAAACAATTCATCTATTAATTATAAAGAACTCTCATAAAAGGATTTACTAGTTAATCACATATTAATTTTTTAAGAGTATTAACCCTTAAAAGGATCACGTAAACAAGGTAAGCATGAGTGAGAAAAAAAGAATGAGAAAAAGATCCCTTAATATTTTGAAGTGGAATATACGATCATTTGCAAATTTTGAAGTAGTCACTCAAAATATAAAAATCAAGCTTATATCCTATAATATTTTGAAGTACACACTTACTTGAGAATAAAATTAGGTTACTCATAGCAAAAGAATATAAGAATTATATTTATAAATATTAAGGATTTAATAATAAATAGTTTGTAACTCTCATCACAAACTATAATGGCCATAGGTTTTACATATCATAAAATAAAGCATATAGCTTCTGCAAAAATACTTTTAATAACATTACAAAATATGGTATGAAAAAATTAATCTCTTCAAATTTTGAATTCCTATGTTGTTCTTACAAGAATTATGTACTAATATTGCACATTAATAGAAAGTTATCATACAAGAAAATATTTTATAAGAGACTAATATAGAATCCTTAATATAGGTCTTAACGACAATTTGATAATAATTCTAGACAAAGTAATCACAAATAATATATGAAATGAAAAATATTTTATCAAGACAACTTACTTATTGTTTACATACGTATGATTAATCAATTGGCATTTAAGGTAAAAAATATAATATCAAGAATTTATTTTATATGATGTTACTTATAATTTTAATATACAAAAAATCATCTCATATGATAAATAAAAAATATTGATTGAAAAATAAAAAAAACAATACCCACAGGGCTAAACAAAAAATTAAACTATTTCTTTATCACACTAGAATCATGTTAAGTAATGTCATACCGATAGGATAAATCTAAATTGTAATACCACAAGAAATATGCAATATTTTTTTTATATAAAAAATGAATTCTTAAAAAAAAAAGGTTCAATTAATACAATATTAGACAAATAGGTTATTATGGAATAATATGAGTATAAATTTTAACATACTCAAATAGTTAAATGGTTTTGGATAAATATGACCAAAACATTATAAAATTAGAAAAAAGAAACTGAACATCACAACAATAAAGAGATGTTATGTAATTATAAAAGTTTAATTAAAAATAAGTTATAAACAAATTATAATGCATTATAACTTATATTAATAAAATCCTAACACTAACATCGATATCTATAAACAATCATTAACATAAGCAAAGAGAGTTGAAGTACATTGTACAACAATTACTAAAAAAAATACATTGTACAACAACAAATTACATTAACAACAATACATTAATATGGTATAATTATCATAAATACAATAAAATAAAAAATTATATCACAAAATTCACATAATTGCATCTACAATAAGTGAAATTACAATTATGTAAATTAAAAGAAAGTATGTCTATTGTTCAATAAATTTGAATAATTTTAATCACACACACATATTATATAGCCAGCATAAAAAAATCATATTAGTTTACATACAATAGGTGAGTTATAATAACACAAATTAATGGAGAAATTATGCTCACAAGAGAAAGATAGTTAAGAAATTGTATGATTAATAAAATAACCTAAGATTAATTTATAGAACATACTTCAATATCAAATAAAGTACAATATAAATAAAGAATAAAAACACTCTAAAGAATTATCACAAAGAAATATTAAGTCCAAAATTTGAGACTACCATATAAAAAATTGAATTTACATATAAAATTAATCAAATAGTTTTTTTTTATCCAAACAACCACAAAAAATACCAATAATATTAGAATATCAAATAAATATGGTATTTGTAAAATAAGTCCTATGCAACTTCATTCATCACTCCTAAGAGTGAACAAATAAATCATCTCACATAATTTTCAAAAAAACAAAACAAGTTTTTCGGTTGTCCACACAAAGGACTCGTATTGTTCTCTGTGATTAGGGATGACAATAGGTAGGTATTATAGTATATGTCCCTCTACCCACATTTTAAAAATGGACTTGTACTCAACTCATACCTGCAAGCTAACAATTTTGGTCTTCGTCTCCATACTCGTTGGGTACCTGATAATTGTCTAAATTACCTATTTTGACATAAGTAAAATAGAGCAATTATCCTAATTCTCTCTCATTTAAAGTCTTGTTTTCCTCTACTTTCTCTTAAATGATATTTTCTTAGGAAACTAGTTTTAAGATTTTATTTATGCATATTTTACCTTTATTTTCCTGTTTTTAGTTGTTCTGAGACAGGTTGCGAGAAGGATCGAAGAAATGACAGTAAAAGTAAACTTATTGGTGTGTAGTAGTGCTTAGATCCTACCTGGCAGAGAGGGGTGAAATTTTAATTATAAGTACCCAATTCCACGCTGTTGCCACCCAACGCTCGGTGAAAAGAGGGCAACAAGTGTGCTATAGCAGTGCCCAACGCTCACCTTGCCAATGTTGGGCACTCAGGCACAAATCCGGAGTTATAAAAGGGCGTCTTCTGTTATGAGTTAGGGGTTACATACCCTGTTGATTGAGGCACGCTTTAGGCCCATTTTCGTCCATCATCCATGTTCATTCATCACAATAGTTGGTTGATTTTGTTATTTTTTGAAATTTGTGTAACTGAACCTAAACTCTTGTGTATTTTTATTCTCTTTAATAAAAGATTATTATTCAATGTTGTGCTCTTCTTTACCTTTTGCTTTATGTCTTCATCTTTCGTGGATTTTATTTGTTGAATGAGATCGTGAAATAATTTTGACTTGTAAAACAAGAAGAACCCTTTATGTGTTTGTTGCTCACGAGAGAGTAAAACTCATTGACCATCTTAAGCTTATTTTCTTGATGTGAGTTATTTGACTTTAGATTATGCAAGAGATCGATAATCTAATATTCAAATAACTTAGTTTCTTGCTTTAAAGAGATTGATGTTAAGGATAATTTTATAGGTGATGAGAACATGGTTAGTGAATGATGATTTTGAATTCATCTATGGTCATTCCTTCCTCTTTGCCTTCCTTCGCTTCTCCCTTTTCCGTTCAACACAATCATCGCAAGACAACGAAAACTTCACCCTCAGCCTTAGGTTCTGGTTTGGGGTCCCTCTACCACCTGTTGTCACGGTTCAGGTTGGGTCTCGCAACAGGCGCATGAAAAAGAAAATAAAATAAAAAATTAACATACATGACTTTTTAAATTTTAGTTAAGCCAAGTATGTAATCCTATTTTTAATTGCATCACGTATGTATTCAACTCCAAATTTTGACAGTCAATGATATCATTTTGACGGATGGACAAAATTTACCCTTTTTTAAAATGGAGGGGCAAGTAGTGCGAAAAAAATGGAGGTAAAAAAGTGCGCAAGTGCCAAAATAGGAGGGTACAAAATATAATTTAGCCTAAAAAAATTAAGCCAATAAAAAATTAGTAAACATTGAATAACCTAACAAAATAAGTCATAAAATTTAAAGGTAAATTATAATTTGTGTCTCTCAATTTATTCAATCGCTTATAGTTTATCCTCTATTTTTAATTCATCACATTTTGTCCATCCATTTTATAATTTGATGATATTTGAATCATCTATGAGAAGATAATCATTGACAGTTAAACTATTAACATCAAATCCCCACGTGGGTTGATTAAATAACTTGTCTAGAATGATTTTAGTTAATTGAGAGTTTAAAATAAAAGGCTCACATTACAATTTTGGAAATAGGGGGTTATACAAACCCTAAATCAGTTTGGGTATTTTATTTAAACTAAAATAATTTTAGCCAAGTCATTTAATCAAGTCACGTGAAAAGTCAATATTAATAGTTTAATAACAACGACTATCATCTAAGGAATAATTCAAATGTCATCAAATTATAAAATAGAAAGACAAAATATGAGCAATAAAAAATAGAGGGACAAAATGTCAATAACTGAATAAATTGAGGAGCACAAATTATAATTTAGTCAAATTTAAAATGGTAACTATTTAACCAAAGTAATTAAACTTAAACATTAAATCAATAAGCATGTGATGATTGCTTATCATTTAACATATTAAATAAAATAAATGAATAATAATTTATATCAATTATTCTAGCCATGTCATTCTAGCCTAAACATTTTATTTTAAATTCCTAATTAACTAAAATCATTATAGCAATGTCATTTAACCAAGTCACGCAAAAAGTCAACATTAATACTTTGACAACAACGACTGTTATCTAACGAATGATTCAAATTTTATCAAATTATAAAATGGAAAAACAAAATGTGAACAATAAAAAATAGGAGGACAAAATATCAACTATTGAATAAATTAACGAGCATGAATTGTAATTTAGCCAAATTGAAATTATAACTATTTAACAAAAGTAATTAAACTTAGATATTAAATTAATAAATATGTGATGATTTTTTATCTAACATATTAAATAAAATAAATGTATAGTAATTTATACTATAATTTTAGTGTGGGATGGGGCAGGTTAGGCACCGCATTACCTATACTCACATTTTTTGCGGGTATAGACACGCTATATATCTAGATCCAAATTGTTGGTATTTACTCGCCCATCTTGAGGGTAGTTTTGCGGTACCCTAGGGGTTTGATATATTTTTCCATCCTTGTCCATGAAACACAAATAAAATTGGAAGTGAGTGATTGTGTTTTGTTTTATTAAAAATAAAAAAGAAAACTCTCAGATAATTTTGAAAATAATTCACATATTATGAGTAATCGAATTCAAAAGAAAAATAGATTTGAGTGGGATACACACTAATGGATGTTTCAATCATTAATTGAACATGTAGGAGTAATTGAATAAAATTTTATTCTAACATTGAAAAGTAACATAAACCTTCAATTAATTTTAGTTTTTGTGCACAAGTTACTAGTGAATTATATTTAAAAAAATTCACTACAAACACAAAAACAAACTCATTCAAATTTAATTCTTAAACAAAAAACAACCATAATATATAAGTTGACTTGATATCAATTGATGTAATTAATTTATAATCTTAAAATCAATAGATACAAAATTAATATTATATAATTAAATATAAAAAATAAGAGCAGAAAAATTATGTATGCATTTTGTACATTGGAACATATTGTTATTCATGAGCAATATAATGTTCTCAACTAACAAAATTCTCAACTAACAAAGTGACCAAGAATAACTGTGATAAGAAAAATATTTTATCAAAAACAACAACCCTAAATCCTAAACCCTAAATCCTAAACCCCTGTTGTGTGCTAGTATATGATTAATTGAAAGTCTAAAGTAAAGATTTTGTATCAAAACAATATAAAAAAAAAATAGTTGATTGAATTATTTTAAATATCTTCCTTTAAATGGATAGACAAATACATAATGGGCGCCCAAAAGAGAAGCATTTGTTTCCTTCCAATCCAATCCAGTAAATTTGCACATGGATAGGCACATTAAGCGGGTATTTTAGCTGTCTAGATCCTTTCATATCTTTTCTTTTCTTTCTTTATATCTAATGTAAATCTTCTCCACATGATCACGGCTACTATAATAGGGTTTAAAAACAATTAAATTTCTTTAGTGAACGGTCTCATCGTACATGCTTGTCAAATGTTCCTATCATTCGTAAAGTTTGAGGACTAAGTTTGTCTTCCTTTATTGTGCAAACGGCAAAACCAACGAGTTCAACTTTATCAAAATCTTCACGTGAATATGTCTTGTGACTTCACAGGGTGAACACGAGTTCTGCTGAGTTGGCTTTAATAAATGTAAGAGCTGATCCAATAATAAAATATTGGATTGAGTTAAATTTTTATTTTTTTTATTAAATTTAATTCAATTACTTAACCTGTTATTAAATGGATTGGATTACATCTAATTAATGCGTTATAGTTTTAAAAAAATAAATTTAAAATATTGTTTTATTATTTTTTTAAAATATATTTTCTAAAAAAATAGATTATGTAATTTTTATAATATAAAAATAAATAATAAATTATAATTATAAATTATATATAAAAAATAAAATAAATTAAAATTAACTTACAACTAAATTTTTAAGTAATAATAACTAAAAAAAAATTTATCTAAAATAAAAATAATAATTATTCGTCTAAACTAGTCAAATCATATAAATTATATAATTTGTTCAAATTAAAAAACATAATATCAAGAGTATCACATCGTAACAAAATATATAATTTCAAATAATAATAATATATAATAATTTAATATTAGGATAGGAATTAAATTGGGTTGGACTTTTTTCCATCATAAAAAATTCAATCAAATTTGTTTAGACTAAATTGAATGGATCGAATTGAGTTGTAAAATTACTCAACCATATAATTCAAGTATATCAAAAGAAATGAAGAAATTGGCTTTTGAAACATTAATTTTGTGTATGTTTCCCAATTGTAGGGAAAAACATTACACACAGTAACTTAAGTGAAAGATAAGAACAAAAAATATATAAGTAAACGAATAAATGTCTAATGGCCATAGTTGATTAATGAACTAAAACATTAAAGGTTTTATTAAAAATTAGCTGTAAAACTCGGCAAGATAAAAATAAATAAGACAAAAAAGTAAAAAATAAAAAAGTAAAATTAGAGAATAAAATATGTATATTATCGAAACATTAACACTGACAGGTTTTATATATAGTACATTGATTATATGAAAATGTAATTAAAAAGTATACAAGAATATAGTTTTATGAATTTCAATAAAATAATTTTAACTTTTAAATTTATTTTTATAAAAAAAAGACAGGTATATATTGATTGTTTCATCGGTTTAAGAACCGTTGAAATTGTTATCCCCTTGGCGAATGTCTTTTTTGTGCAACTTAAGGCTTCCCTTCATGAACGCAGACGTCCTATAAGTTAAAAATTGAACAATATATCACTTCACAATGCATGGAATCCCTCACTTTAATTTATTCTTATTTTAAATTAATTAATTTTCTCAATAATTATGTCTGCTGTGTGATCTTGGTGGATGAAAGTAACAATTATATTTTATCAAAATGACATATAGACAAGCTCACATAATAAAATAGATGACATATACAGATGCGAATAACATTAATTAATTAATTAAGAAATCTTGTTAACAAGGTTCTTAAGAATATTGATCTAGAGCTTACAAAAAAAAAAGAATATTGATCTAGAAATTAATAAATATTTTTTATTAAAATTACGGTAAAAATATAGTGATAACATTGAATATTAATTATTTTAAAAAAAAATCTACTTTATAAGTTTTTAACCAGTGACCCAAGTTGATATGCTCCTTAAAGAATAGAAGGTACATAATTTGAGAATAATGATGTGCAAAAATGGAGAAACATAAAATGGGAATCTATATGGTATAGTACAATTAAATAAGTAAAAAATTCATTAATTAAAGACATATTAATCTCAGTTAAAATGAAACCAAATTCTTTTGAGGATCATTTCCATCCCAAAAAAAACTCTTTTGTGTACTATGAACTTAATTTCGAGATTTACCGAGGGAAATTTTCGAAAATGCTCTTAATTTTCTTAAAAATATAAATTTTAAACTTTTACCGAGGAAATTTTTTATTGACCAAAATTTAGTAATACTTCCTAAACTAAAATATTAAATAAGAAATTTTTCAATCAGTTTATTTATTTTTTAAATCAGTTTATTTTAACTAACAGTACTTCCGATGATACATTTACCATGTTACTCTTAATTTAGTATATTTTTTTAATTCAAAATATGTTAAAATTAACAACTCTATAAGAAGTATGTGTATGAGAAAATCAGGTGAGTTTTTTTGTTAATTAACAATTCAATCTAAATTATTTATTAAAATTCTTATGTTATTATTATGTTTTCTCATTTTTTATTACAATTATTTTTTTTCATTTGAGTTGTTATATCCAAAGAGTTATGGTACATGTATACTTATTTAATTTATACATTTTATCAACACCTCTTATTTCTAAAATAATATATATGGGTATATATGTATCGTATTGTTATTATTATTTATTATTGTTATTATTATTATTATTATTATTATTATTATATAATCTAAAATTAATTTCTAATATATTATTAGCTTTCGAAACATTATTTCTTTTTCAAATTTATAAAAATTATATAAAAAATATATATTTAATTTTCTTTCCTAATTTTATATATTATTTCATTTTCTAAATTATATAAAATTTAACTCAAAAAATCATCGGCACAATCTATCGTGGCTGTGACACGATCTAACATCATCCATCATTGTATGGAGCCATCAAAGGATAGATACTAGCATAAGATGGTTTACTCATGTGGGTTTATTGAGCTAGTGTATAAATGCCAAATAATTTGTGTTTTATTAGGCAAATATTTGTATTTTTGCTTCTTATTTTTATTAATTTTAAAATTATCTTTTATTTGTTAATAGTTGATTTGGTCTAAATAATGTGTTTGCTTTTTTAAGAAATTTTATACAGAAAAAAGTTAGATGATGAGAAGAGTAAAATTTGAAATATGCAAAAGAAACTTATTTGACTATGTCTGCTTAAGTGAATTAACTAAAAATTTAATCTTTTGAACATTGCAAGCACATACCCAAGTGCGGGAACAAGTCGCGCTCAACTTACCCTAACATGTTACTTATTATATGACAAAATTTTGATTTAATTTGAGAAATAAGTATCTCAATTTTTGTTTTACATTTGTAACATTTTGGGCATTGATAGAGGCAAATAGACTAGGTTAGATGCTCTATGAAAGAGACTTTCTATTCAAGATAGCATTCTTACATGACTTCTAGGAGGAACTACCATTTCTTCTATTGGAGTTTGATAAAGAATTATTTATTTTATTTTGTATTTTACATGGCTTATTTCGATTTTCCTTATATGATTAGGGATTGATCACCCTATTACATGAATGATGAATCCATTAATTTAATGGGATCAAAAGACATTGTTAAATTCAAAACTTTCAGGAAATAACTAACGTGTTGTACGTTTAGAAATATGGTATAATCTATTAGCTACTTTTGAGTTTGTAATTATGAGCAATGTTTAGAAACTCTAAACCCTAATTATGAGTAATGTGATTACCAATTTTATGAGTTAAGGATTTGAGAGTAAAATTGAAAGGATTTTCTCTTCTAGGAATAAACTTAAGGGTACAATTGTACAAATTATTCTCGTAGTAGAAATTAATCAAATTATTTATTTAAAATTTTTAAAACATAGCATTAGAAATCAATCCTAATAATACTCTCAACTATTCGATAATTTATGTTCTACATGTGGACTATTTGATTAATTGTTTTTTCAATTATCATTTATTTTCTTTACACTTTTACACCAAAATGTGTAATCTAAAAAGGTCATTGAAGTTATATATGGTTTCATGTTGAAACGACTCAATAGTAAATCTCAAAGTAATTCTAAATATGTTAGAGGTTATTGATAAATCATTAAAAAATAATTTTTTCATGTTAGTCTCTTAATTTTTTTAATATTTTGCATTTTTTTTATTCAATAAATTTTATTAATATTGGATAGTTAAGGAGAATCACAATATGTGTCTACCAAACAAATTACACAATTACTAATTAAATAAAATAAAAACTGCAACCATATATTATCTTCTAACTGTTATTAGGAATTTTAGTTGAACTATTACTTAAATTATATCTACTACAAAATATGAGATTCATAACCCATTCAAAATATTTTATCAATTTTAACTTTTCATATTTATCATTTTTCACAAACTAAATAAATTATATCTACCACTAATTTAATATTTTGCAATTAGTTCTTGACGTGATACCCATGCAAGCTAGGTGTTGGAGAGGGAAACTCCTTCCTCTTCTTCTATGATTGGCTGGGCATTGGATATATTTAGAGGTGAATATACGAAATTAAGTTTGCGAACTTCTAAGTTCGTTGTAGGTTAAAGACTTTTTTTTTAAAAATCATAATTATAAAAAAAATTGAATATGTCCATAAAAATATTTAATTTTTAGAATATTATAAATAATAATATAATTTTTAGTATAATATATTATAATTTAATTAGTTTAAAAATTATATGTGCATAAACCCTATGTAAATGTCTCGGACCCCACCTTACCGTCTCAAACCTCTGGCAAGGCGAAATTTGGGATTTCATTAATCTTTACACTCACGTGCTCAATGAAGTTACGCAAGCTATCAAGCATGCATGGCAACGGCACATTCTCTCTAAGCAACAAAAGTGGCTCGCTTAATGAAAGTGCAGAGACTCATTATTTAGTTTTCTTTTTTTTTTTTAAGTGAGAAAGTTAGACTTCAATTCATTCCATTAATTAATCAAGAAATTAGTTAGAAGGTAATTGGATCTATAAGGAGATCTTCAAAACTTGCTCCATCCATTCTTCATTTCCTACACAAAAAACTGGCAAAAGTTTAATAAAACCTCATATAAACTAACTAAATATAAATCCTAATTAATTACTTACAAATTAAATTACCTAAAGTTAGGCTAACCATGATTCTATTTGGGATAGAAATAGGATAATTTTACAATATGTATTCAAAAGCAAGCATATATATATTGTAATTATTCCGAAAGAAAGATTTTCACCCTTCCAAAAAGCCAATCTAAATTTCATAAGCTTAAGAACAGATTGTCCAGTGTATGATATTGCAGTATAAGAAAATGGAAGCAAATTAATTAATTGTACGTGAAAAGAAATTATCCACAATAATACTATACAATAATATTGAAGTCACTTTAAGCTTAAATATTATATAGCTCAAAATTTATATATCACCTTTATTGACCGCAAATTTCAACACAACCATCACCAACTACAAATTATCATTAAGAAATAGAAGGGATAGAATGTGTCTAAAATTATCTATAAAGAGAAAAAAAAAAGTGGCGAAAAGATTTTATAGGATAATCTTAAAGTATTATTGTATTTATTTATTGTTGTTATTTTATTTTATTAATTAATTCTCCAAAATACTAGAGGATAATATTTGTAGAGTTCTTATTTAATTGTCGATATTTTTAGGTTATATAAGTGTATCTCTTTTTATTTATTTTTATTTTTATCGATGAAAATATCAAAGTTGTTATTTTATTTTTCTCTATAGCCTCTTTAATGGTACATTTGTTAGAGTAGTAGTAAAATAGTTGTCTATTCCTAACAAATGATAACCTCCAACTTAATTTTCACCATCTTACTTTTCTCTCTCGCCAACTTACACTTCCATGAATGATAACCTCCAACTTATTTTTCAGAAATTAGAAGTTCCTCTAAATCCAACTCAACCACCTATCATTTTTATGCTTTCACCTCCAACATTACAAGTATCTCTAAAAAGCTTGAAGTTTTTAACTACTCTATGCTTTTGCAATCACCTCCCACTTTTTCTCCTTCATCCAACAATATTTATTCTTTACCCGCACCTACCTTCTCACCTCCCCACACCACCTATTATGCACCCAACGGACAGCATCCATCAAAGCTCTGCAAAATCCGCCTTTTCCTCTCAATCGTAGGATAGTATAGCTCAATCATCTCAACCATTGCCACAAAACACAATCTTCCCCTCACCCTCTCAGTCAATGCCTTCTCCACACTTCAGTCCACTAACCATTCTACTTCCTCCAATTCCATCCACACCATTTAAATTCCTTCTTTCTCCAACAAAATACTAAAACCTCAACATGGATTAATTTTCGCAGTAACCAACAAAAAGTTAAGTGACAGGAAAAATTTTATAGAATAATCTTAAAGTATTATTCTATTTATTTATTTCTTTAGTTTCATTTTAATTTTCTAAAATACTAGATAATGATACTTATATATCATTATTTAGTTGTTGGTATTTTTAGATTATATAATTATATCTCTCTTTATATATCATTATTAATAAAAATATTAAAATTGTCATTTTTATCTTTTGTAGAATAACTACTTTATTTTCTAACAGAAATGAGATATAATTTTAAAATAATTATTATAAAATTTAATAATTTTATCCTATAGAACCATTTGTGTATATTTAATATTGTTGTGTGTTATCAAAAGAACTTCTTGCCGTCTAAGTAAATTTTGAAACACCTTTTTACATCAATAAATGTTCTTATTTTTACTTCAGAAATATTTGAGGCACACAGGCAACTGATCACAATGCATTATATGTACAGCTAGCTATTTTGAATAAACAATTGTCACATCATATATAACCAGTTTGACTAAACGCAGCTACCACCATAAGCAAATCAAAGTCGATCGTTAAGAGAAATGCAAAGCAATAGCAGATCCAGTATATAGTCCATATATATTGTGAAGGCTAGCATCATTAATTAATTGACTCATTTTATGCTACATACGTACTCATGTTCATGCACTCCAATCTTGGGCCAGAAAAAATTGAACAAAGAACGCGGGTATAAGGTTCTATATGTTACAAGGTATATAATTAAACCATAAAAGGATATGCATGGTTATCATGATATATATTCAAATGAGTGAGCTAAATTTGAGGTGAATGAACCAGGAGAAAACTAAAGTGGGTAAAGCTAGTTAAGGGTGAGCATGTGTTAGATATACACAAGCATATGGGTGTGTGCAGAAATTGGATGGATGTAAAAGGGCATGGTGATGATATCTCGCGTGGTCCAGCATCTGTGCACTGCACATTGCATAAGAGTAGCCACGACAATACCATTAGTGGGATGACAGTACTGTCAATATTGGCCCTATAGCTGTGCTACATGCATCGTGCCATTGGCTATGATTCAAGGTCTGACTCATGTGATGGAGGAAGGACTCATTATTCAAGTTTATCACTCATATTATTAAACCACTTTTACATGCTTATATTCTTACGCATAGAGTTATTATTGAAGATATAAATTGATTAATTTTTACATATAATAAATTATTGACACGCAAAAAATAAAATAATATAAATAAATAAATAAATAAATAAAGTATGTAGAATAATAAGTCCATGACACACAAATATATATATATATATATAAATAATTATATATTGTTTTTTTATAAGTAAAAAATTATATATTATTCGTTTATATTAATTGTAAGAGTTATTCATTTTACACTTTCAATATTTTTTTATAAAATGTAAATTTTACTAATTTAAACATTGAATTTTATATCCTATGAAGACAAGTTTGTTAATGTTTATATTCTACCACAAGTTATATATAATGTAAAATAAGTTTGTTAATTTTTATAATAATTATATATTAAAAGTTATATTAATAGTAAACTTGAATTAATTCAACCATGTAAATATATATATTAACGATGCATAATTCTTAAACTATTTTCCAAACTAAAAGCTACTTTTTTAAAAAAAATGTTCTATGTAAATAAGTTGTTTATTTTTTATTAAATTATTCATTTGATTTTCACAGTTACAAAAAAATTCTTTTTTTTCATGCACTTAAAAATATTTTATTTTTTAGTTCTATAATATTTTTTAGTCTAAGCAGTGAGAATAGAAAAGAATTAAAAATTGTATGTGTAAGCGACCAAAAGAAAGCAACCCAAAAAAGACTAAAAGAAATTGTTTATAATTATAAAACTGAATGATTAGGTAAATATTAATTTTCTTTTTGAGGAAGGGTATGGGCAAAAGTCCAATTACAAAAATTCATTAACAAAAGCAAAATTATAAAGCAGAATTATAAATATTAATATTTGGTTAAAGGATAAATCTAACTTAACAAAAGCATGGGTCACTAAGTTTACCCTACGTGGAACATAGGTGAAGTTGTAATTCAATATCTTATTGCTAGACTTGTAGATAGTGTTCATAATGGAAAAAGTAAATTATTAAAAAGCACAACCATTAAGAGAATTAATCAAGTTACGGGAACTCAACTCATGCTCATAAGTCACTATTAAGGACTAAGAAATAGACAATAATTCTACCATATTCACTCAACAGGGAATCATGTAAGAGAAGTCAAGTTTAAAAATACCTCTCAAAACTCACATTACATCTAGTTGAGGCTATCATTTGTCATTGAAGAAGTCCAATGCATTACAATTAATATTGTGTGTACCAAAGCCTCAAAACATGTCTACCACCTAACTAATTAAATGAGTAATTAACTAAAGTATTAAACATTTTTCTACAAGTTTTTTGTTATGAAAAAACCTACTCCGTGTTGGCTCAGGTTGTTTAAGAAAAACATAAACTACGAAAGTTATCCATTGGGAGCAATTAATTGATTGTGTAAAAACTATATATGACATTGGTAACGTATAGCCATTAAATTCTATTGAAGAAAATAGAAGATGCGTTGATAAAGCATTTTTACACTGTTTATGAAATTTATTTCACACTCATGGCCTACACACATATATATATATATATATATATATATATATATATATATATATATATATATATATATATTTTGCAAGAATAAATAGGAACTTTTTTTTTTGTCTGAAACTGCACCATTTGTATAGCATATACAACATAACCATATTAAGTCATCTAGTCCAAAAAACAATGTCTAACCCATGAGTCTAACCACATCTATTCATGTTCCCCACTAAACCCCCTAATGACTTGCATGAAATAAAGCTAACTCAAAAACATACCTTGAACCAAATAGCCCCTACATCAAGACCAGCCAAATTACATTACAAAATGCATATTATAGACCTACAATTCACTCAAATATTGCAGCTGATTAGAAGACTAATATGCAAAAACTCCATCTCTAACACCAAAACGATAATTCAACCACTTACATGATGTATATTGAATAAAAGATAGGATATTTAAAGACTCCACAATTTTGTTATTGAAAACTATGGAGTTTCTATATATCTATAATCCCTAAACCACCACATGCAAAAAAATGTACCTTATTTTCCTTCTAATCTTACCCATAGCGAAAGAGCCCAAAAACTAAAATAATTTATTAATCTCAGCAGGTAAAGGGGTGGTCATGCCTAACCAACCTAACACTTTGTACCACAAAGTTTGAAAAAGCTTACATGTTAAAAATAAATGGTTCAATCCTTAAGAACCTCACTGCAGAAACAACAAAAAATATCTTCCTCGAGTAATCTCACACCACGCCTCAACAAATTGACTTTGGTATGGAGCATATTGTGCAATAGCCTCCTGGAAAAAACAACTACTTTAGAAGGTACTTTATCCTTTCATAGCAGATTGAACAATTGGGCGTCTTTAAAAGAGTTATTATCGAAACTTGATACAATAGAAAGAATCGAATAGGTTGGTGCTACAAAAAATGAAGTATTTCCTGTACTTATCCATACCCACTAGTCTACACCCTACTGCGATGGCTGGACATTCTGCAATAGTTCAAATAGTTCACATACAAATTCTTTCTCCCATTCAAACAGAGACCTCCTCCACTCCTAATTCCAACCTCATAAACCAGACCCTTCACCCCTCATGTCATGCACTGAGATATCCTTATAAACTGCTAAAGAAAAAAGCCTAGGATACTTGTCCGCCAAAGGACCTCCACCAATTCATATATGCTTCCAAAATAGAGTATCTTGTCCATCCTCTAATTTTCTTCTAATATTCCTTGAGAACCACCCAGGATATAAAGACAGGTTGTTATTAATAGACCAAATATCCCTCTACCAATGACCATTTAGAGGAATTAGGGGTTATATAGGGAATGGTGTGGAAGGGGTCATATCTACATCTTAACAAATTATAACATATAACATCCTTGTCATTCAAAAATATCCATCTCCACTTCACCAATAGACTAAGATTGAATTTCATTAACTATTTCACCCCCAGACCCTCCTCACTCTTAAGCATACAAACTCTCACCCAGCTAACCTAAGCAACTTTATGTGCCTCATAATCACCTCCCCATAGAAATTTTTGTTGTAGCCTAACTAAGCATTCAATAACTTTCTTAGGGGCTTTATGGAAAGAGAAGAAATAGAATGGTAAACCAGAAAGAACAAAGTTCAGCATTACCAGACGTCCCCTGAAAAACATGTTTTTAGCCTTCTAACTAGCTAGTCTCTTGAAATTCTTCACAAATGATTTCCATGCCAACACATGCCTCAGATTAACCCCTATTGAAATACCTAAAAATTTAAAGGGTGAAGAACTCACCATGCAATTCAACAAACAATTTGCAGCTTGAATAAAATGTTGATCCACATTTAGACCATACAAATAACTCTTGTGGTAATTAACCTTTAAGCCAGAAACCAACTCGAAACCCCTAAGGATTGCCTTCTCAGTCCCTATCGTGGAAATCAACTTCCCCCATCATGATAGCATCATTTACATACTGTAGAATAGAAAAGGTTGTCTTTTCCCCTACCTTTATTTGATTGTAACCTCAAAATTGTACCGCACTTCTGAACAAACTGACTAGACCTTCAGCCACCACGAGAAATAAAAAAGGTGACAACAGATCTCCTTGTTTGATTCCTTTACCAAGTTTGAGTTCTTCAGTGGGACTTTCATTTACAAGGACAGAGATGTGACTATTCTTGACTAAGGAGGAAATCCACATCTTCACCTTTGGTCGAGGCCTAACCTGCAATACATATAATCTAGAAATTCCCAGTTGACTGAGTCATAGGCTTTCTCAAAATTCACTTTAAACAAAAAGCAAAATTTATGGAATCTATGAGCCCAGTCAATGACCTCATTAGTCACCAACACCCCATCTAGAATTGATCTATCACTTAAAAATATTGTTTGAAACTCAAATATCACCCCATTAAGCACCTTTTTAATCCTAGCCACTAGAAATTATTAAATGATTTTGTGTACACTCGAAATCAAAGGAGATAGGCCTATACTAAGAAAGGTCTTGAGGGCTCACCACTTTCGGAAATAAAGCTATGAAAGAGGAGGTAATAACTTTAGGTACCATTTCGAAAGCATGAAATTCTTGAACAACCTTAGTCAAATCATCCATTATTATTGCCCAACAACTTTATAAAAGTTCATCTGGATCCAACTTCTCCCCCCCCCTCCCCCTCTTATTGGACCAAATTGCATTATTTACCTCCTATTTAGTGAAAAGAGCTTCCAACATGATGTGTCGTTATAAGATATTTTCCTAAAATCCACTCCATCTAGGTTTGACCTCAACAGATCATTTTTTTAAAACAAATGTCTAAAATGATCAAGAAACTTTGACTTCACCTCATTTAATTGCCAAAATTTGGTTTTTTAACACCTCGCATTATAGCACTTATGAAAATATTTTGAGTTAAAATCCCATTCCACTGCCTATCTTTTTCTTGATTTTTCCAGTAAAGCATTCTCCCAAATCTCACCTTACTCTGATATTCTAATAGAATCCTCCTCCTCAAAGCATCTAAATTGATTGAGCCGTCAATGAGATTTTGGTCTGCCATCTCTAGATCTCTAATTTTGTCATCCATCAATATTTTTTCACTATAAAATATATCTCTACTTCATTCTTTTAATATCATTTTTAAGCCCTTCACTATAAAATGTCATCCAGCCCCCTTATTATTCTTCCAAAACTCCTTCACTAACCCATTAAAAGAAGGATGTCGTAACCAATAATAAAAAAAAAGGTCCCCTCCAATTCAGCCTATTATCTTTAAGCAAAATCCAGTAGTGATAAGAGAATTCTCTAAAGCCAATCCATTGGGACAATATTTTCCAAGACTCACATAGGCCATAAGATAAAAGAAATCGTCTAACTTGCTAAAGGAAACTCCATCTGGTGAAATCCAAGTGATTTTTTCCCCATAGATTGGGACCTCCAAAACGTCCATTTTCCTTAAGAATTATCGAAACTCTTCCATCTCCTTCTTAGAATTTGCATTGAAGTCACCTCCCATACAATACTTAGCATCTGGAAACCCCTTTTTTGTCATAGTAATATCCACCAAAAAATTACTTTTCCCATTCGAACTACACAGAATGTACACATTTAGCAGAATACATACAACCTAAATTCCTTTTTTAAGGAAGCCCACCCCTAAGAAATTTTCACCTTGAATCTGAAATAGTGAGTCAAACAATCTTTTTTTCCATATAGTAATCAGGCCACTACTAAGACCTATCGTTGGCTTTACCCTTCATTCACATTTGTCACTGCCCCAAACTTAGTTTACCTCTCATGCATCAATATTCTCGCATTTCGTTTCCTGTAGGAAGCAGACATCAATATTATTGCACAACAATGTCCTTTCGATCTGTCTATGTTTGGCCTTATCTCGAAACCATCTTACATTAAGAGAGAAAATCTTCATGGAAAAGTCTTGTTAATCCTCTTCCCTGCCAATTCAGTTCGGTCTCTTACCTCCATGTTAGCAATTCCTGCCTCATATACTTCATCATTTGCCAACCAATGACCCTCAAATCCTAGATAACTTTCCATAACCTACGCGAGCTCTCTGAATGAGTTGAATCCCTCCCCTATTTGTTCTCGACGTGCATCAGGAATTGAGAAGCCAATATTCATTGAGTGGGATACCTAAAGAGAGACCCTAACGAAATAGGTAAACCTTGACGTCCATTTGATTCACCCAAATCACTACCTTCAATATTGTGCCGTTGTGAGTTCGCTAAACCCCCACTAGCCTTCTATTCCCACCATAACAATCCTCTTGCTCATCGTGCCTAATGAAATACTACTGGTTCGAATCAAAGGTCTTGGTAGTTGCCAAGTCAGCTCTACATAAATGCTTTTCGAAGAAACGTTTAAGGAGAGCACAATCGATCATTGCTTGCTGCCAATCGAGGAAGGCACGACTTAGATGCCATCTTGAAGCCCTTGCTACTCTTGATGCCGAACGAGAGAAGAGAGGTGAAAACCCTGAGAGACAAACACGAAGGGTCAACCCCACTAACGAACAAAGATTAGTGATCGGCCAAAGATGCATGATGGGCCAATTCCTCTAGAGTATCTTCCATTTTCTCCTGTAGAGAATTTCTCTCTACACTCCAATAAGTTCTCCCTACACTTCCATAATTTTTCAAAATGAAAAAAAAAACCTTAATGAAAATAGTAAAAATTTAATTACCATGCACCTCTTTCTTTTCTCTTTCATCTGCACCTCTCTCATTTCACACATCTCTTGTTTCGCATCTCTCTCGTTAGTTTTTCTTGCACGACGTCGTTTTTCTTCTCACTAAATAAGTGATTTTCTCTTCTTCTTCGTGTGTTGTTGTTCATCCCTTCTACATTTGTTTTGTTCTTCGTGGTTCAGCTTTGCGTTTATCTTCTCTCAGTACATTAGTTTTTTACAAGTCCGGACACCCCTATCCGGACTTGTAAAAAAATTTTCAAATTTCTTTACAAATCCAAACATCTTTGTCCAAACTTATAAAAATATTTGTAATTTTTTTTTACAAATCCAGATATCCCTGTCCGAACTTGGTGATGGGTCAAAGATGCATGATGGCCAAATTCCTCTAGAGTATCTTCCGCTTCTGCTGCATTGGGCTTAAGCCCACTTTAGATTTCTCGTTCATGTGCACCTCGTGACCATGCTTAAACAAATTAGATTCTCTTCTTCTATGGCAGGGACATATTGGTGAGTCCTCGAGACCATCTCTAGAATTGACATGGTTAAATTTCAAATTTGAAAATTCCTCGAAATTGTCACCCTGGTCCCACCCACGGATCATTTCCCTCTGCAAAGCCCTCATCCTCTGTTCCAATATGACTGGGTTTAGTTCTTCATCCCCTACCGTAGTTGATAGATCCTTGGAAGAAGACTTCTCCTTTACATCTCTTTGATCCCCAATAATGCCTTTTCGAGCCCTTCTTCAATTTATTTGATAACCAACATTTGACTATCAATATTAACTCTAATTGTATAATTGATGATGTCTTGCACCTTAATGCTGATAACATCCAGCCTCTCTCTCCTTTCAGTTCCTTCATCCAAATAAAGAAATCATCGTATAATGCACACTAATAGATTGAAAAAAAATCTTCATTCCACACGTGGGGTGGAACACCAAAGCACTTAATCAGATTCTCCTTTCTGAGTCAATGGGTGATGGATCCCATTTTGAAATGTCAGAAAACCATAAGAGACACCCAATCTATATTTCCATTGATATAGCTGTTGATATCTTTTTCATTGTCCATTTCCAGTAAGACCAAGTTCATTCCCATCGGCATTGCTCTAATGCCAAACACACCTTCCTGGTGGAGTTTAAACTAAGTTGTATAGGTGCTGCCTTTTGAAATAACTTTGCCAACATAGGCTTTTGATAGCTTAGTGACTACCTTTATAAGAAAAATTATAGGTTGGAACTTTCTCTTATCTACGAGTGCCCTCTCCGACACTACTAGCCATTGGACTTTAAGTATGTTTGCGTAAGATGATTATATATTATTATCAACTGATCATACAGTTGTGACACCGATTCAGCATTTGGGGCTTTGTGGTGCACTTTTGGGTGCTTCCACGGATCATTATTATGATGGTGATCAGAGTGAGTGACTCCTCCCGTTTTCGCTTACTCGCAATTGCTCAGCAGCTTTATATTCACCTTTCGCCATAAGTTTGTTCCACACCATTCCCACATTCCTTTTAGTTTGTTTATCTTTCGTTTCGTGTGCCGAACAAAAGTAACAATGCAACTGTTTGATTGGAAGTTCTATCATTCGCACAATCAGATTCGGGGCAATTGAAAAGGTAGATACTGCTTGTAACTAATTTGCAACAATGACCAATACATACATATATCTGCTTTGGGACGTCTTATTGGGCTTTTGCAACGAAACCAGTTACCCATTTTTCATTTCTTACTTACTAACTTAAAAAAAATAAATATCTCTCACTTATTTAATAAAAAAAAAAATAAACAGACTTTTTTTCTTTTACGGACAGTCTCGTCCGAAAAATAAAATTTTAAAAAATGTGATATTTATTAATTTTATATTTTTATAATATAATTTTTTATTAATTATAAAAATATATAATA
Organism: Psophocarpus tetragonolobus; assembly: GCA_037954015.1. Lineage (NCBI taxonomy): Eukaryota > Viridiplantae > Streptophyta > Magnoliopsida > Fabales > Fabaceae > Psophocarpus > Psophocarpus tetragonolobus. Next base: position 38,387,961 of record CM075695.1, read on the forward strand.
TAATTCTTTATTAATTATAAAAATATATAATATAATTATTTATTAATTATAAAAATATCAAATTTATAATAAAAATAATTTTACATTAAATATAAAATTATAACATAATTTTTTTTAAGAATTTCTTCTACAAAGAAGTTATCTGTGTAAGAAAAAAAAAATCTTTTTACAAAAGAAGTTGTTTATAGAAGGAGAAAAATTTTCGTTCTATAGATAGTCTCTTCCTTAGAAAAAGCTATTTTTTAAAATTAAATAAGTGAAGGTATATATTGTCTTTTTTTAAGGTTAGTAGGTAAAAATTAAGTGAAAAATAGATAAATAGAAAATAAAATTCCCCGAAACCAGAAAGATAAGCTCAAATGAGGTCACAATGAAATGTTGTAAATTAATTCGTCCAGATTGTTAACATTTAATTCATTTTTCAAATAACAACAGCAAATATATAATAGTTTTAAATTATCAACTAAAGTCACATTTTCAATGAAAATTATCTTCTTCACCTAAAGGTATTTCCTTTTTCTCAAGGACAGATATCCAAAAATTATAACATTCAAGTAACATTGATCAAACCGAATCGAATAACCCTACTAATTAATCTGTTGGCTCAGGATAGGTGTGATATAATTTTTAATCCATCCATAAAATTATATGAATTTAATTTAATTGGACTTAATTTTTTAAAATATCTTTAAATCTATTTATAATAAAAATTCGATTTTATATCAAATAAATTTTTTTAAGTAAATTTCAATTCAAACATTAATTTTATTTAACTTTTTCTTATACAACTATAATTAATATTAAAAAAATATTTTTAATTATATTTAACCACACAACTTATTATCAAAGAAAATATTTTTTATCATATTAAGAGTAACTAAAAGTTGAAATAAAATTAAAAATTATAATTATCAGTTTAATATCTATCATAAAAGTGTGTCTGTATCCATAAAAGCATGAGAACTACAATAGAAAAAAAAGTGTATCAAGAATTCAACAACCACAAAGTCGTGGGTTACATTCCATAAAGGAGTGAAATATGTAAAAATTAACTTTCTCTTTTAATGTTAATCGCACATATACATGGTAAGTATAATATGTATTAGGCAAAACTGTGACACCAAATCATTATTACATAATTCTTTATGTATATCTTATATCATTTAAACCATTAACTTCCAATTTACTAAAAAGAAAGTAAGTGGTCTAATTTTTAATAACTATTTTTTTTAAGTTGACATATTGTTGTTGGAAAACATATATCTAAATTTCTTAAAGTGAGAAGATAAAGGAATAATAATATTTACATATAACAGTCATGTTTACATAAATATTGCATTCTTTGATAGAGAAAATAATTTACATCACCCATAACAAAAGATTACATACAACTTATACTTTCAAAAAATGTGTACATAATATAGAACATTTCTTATCCCTAAAAGACATGTAAAAAGGAAACCTCCTATACTTAGAGTAGTTTTTATCCAAAATAAGATGGAGACATAGATGACTGTTATAATTACAATTTCCCTTCCTCTAAACTATCCTCCTAAAGTATGTCATCCAAATTCAAATCTCCTTCATCAGCATACACCTCGAGTGCAATGTTGCAGTGAAACGTTTGATGTGTAGGTATTGCTTAAGCGTCATGATCATAACATTCTTGGTAGAATCTCAAAGCGTCTGTTGGTCTCACCGTACCAAAATACACATAATAGTATTGAATATGTTGTATATGCACCCCAAAAGTCCAGTCGAAAGGAACAATGCATGACATGCTTACTTCTACAATTATGTGAAGGTGAGTTTGTACACCAATAGTATATAACAAAAACCTATTATATATAAAGTGGACATGAGTTCTAGCACTCCTAGCCTCTTCATATGAGTATCGAGCCTCAACTAGTTGTATGTTCCTTTGAGGAGTCATCATGCTCTGAAATGATTTGTAAGAGTGAGTCTACCCCGGCCTTCAAAACTCTCATGCAATAAAGATACATAAATATCTAACATACAATATGCCAACATATAAATATATATATATATATATATGTCCTACCAACCTATAATTAAAGAAAAATACAAGTTAAAAATTGTTTAATCTTTCATTCCCACCTCAAAACTTTTCTTTGAGATTTCCTTTTACATATCCCACCACAATTTCTTTTCCATTAATTGTATTTATTTCTCGTAAACAATATTTTTTTCTCATCAACCATATTTCTTTTCTATAAATCGTATTCCTTTCTCATTAATCTTATTTCTTTTCCATAAACCGTATTTCTTTCATCCTTTTCGCACAACAATAGTCATACTCATTTATCAACAACATCAACATTTAACCATTTAAGAAGGAATAATTATTTATATGATAACAGTAAATATAAGGGTTGTAATTTTCACACACCCCACATAGTTCAAATAATCAATTCAAATAAATTAGTTACCATCACCACAACAAAATATCATCCTAACTAGCATGCCAATTATCAACACCCTTAGAATCAGCTAACATGTGCAAATCTCAATATATATGTATATAGAAAATAAATTTTCATGCCATAATTAAATTGTCGTAGGTCATACTCTCATGGTTTTATATAAGGAAACTATCTTAAGGTTCATAAATAACTATTTCATCATACAATAGTCAGTTCAAGTTTCAGTATAATACTGTTTGATCTTATAAACAATTCATCATGTAGAAAACCCTAAAAGGTTCCTTTCAAATGAAAACAATAAACATACAATTTCACATATAAAGTAATCATTTTCAATATCCAAATCAATAAATAAAATTGCCATTCATCCCCTAAAGCATTATTCATGTTAGATTAAAAAGAAAAAAATTTACAAAAGAGCTCTAAACTTGTTTTAGTCACATCTTTTACTAGGAAACTTCCTATTGGGTGATTCTTGAGAGTAACTCTATGTTTTCATACCCAAGGAATTCCTTTTGAAGTTAAAATCTAAAAATAACATATGGAACATGGCAGAAGCAAAAATGTGACAGATTTTATTTTAGGAAAACTAACACAAATTAGAGCTCAAAGTTTGGGTTCAACTCCCTTTATCTCAAGAGATTCCAGTTAAAATATATGAGAGTGAGTTCTAGCACAAGTTCTTTCCTAAAGAGAACAAGATTGAGTGAACAAAAACGGACTTAGGATAAAAGAAATAAGGATTAAAGAGAAGAAAGGTCAAATATTTGAAATTCTTACCTTGGATTATAGTGAAATTGAGAAAGATGAAAAAGATGAAGATGCAATTGATGGAATTGGAGATGAAAGCAAAAACAAAATGTCTTTTCCCTTTTGCCATGAGTGAGATATGGAGTGAAAGTGAGATGAAAGAGAAAAGCTTTTGATTTTTTTCTAAGAAAGGATAGAGATGAGTCTCATTAATGAATAGAGATCATATAACTATTATTTGTTTTTTTCTTGTATAAACATGACTTGTTTTCCTCTTTTATTTTTATTAAATAATTTAATTTAATGTACAAATTGTAATTAAAATAAATGAATTGCATTGAATTAATTATTACTAAAAGGAAAAAACCAAAATCAATTTTTTTATCGTATCAAAATTATTCCTTCAAACCACAATTAATTAATCTGTCTTTGTATCATTAGCAATTAATTAAACTCATATTCTAGAGTAATTTACTCTCAACTAAAATAATTAATTTCTTCCATATATGGAAATTAATTACAAACAGACTAATAACTAAAACAATTAGATTCACCCACAAACTAAAAACAACTCAATAGATCCTATATTCACTAATATTTACCATTTAACTTTTCAGGGTGTTACATAAACTCTAATGATTTTTTTTTTCAGTGCATCTCCCACACTTATGTGGGAATAACCACACTGTTGTGAAAATATTTAGAAAATAGAAAATTTAACTATTTTATAAATAAAATAGTGAATAAAACAAAAAAAAATATAAATGATACATTTGTTTACTAAAGAAAGTAATAATAAATTAAATATTTTATAAAATATAATATGTATCCGACCATATCTAAGAAATCAAGTAAATTAGTTATATCTTTATTTTTTATATTTTATGATGATTAATGGGTTTTTAATATTTTAAATATGTATGATATTTTAAAGTTGTAATTTTCTGTAATTATTAGTAAGTTTTCATATAATATAATTTTTATTTTCAAAATTTCATATCCATAAAAACATAAATAAATTTTGGAATATTTTATTGATGTCTCTATAATTATAGTTTGAATTTTTAAAAATTAAAATAAATATTGAATTCATATCCAATTAATTAGATTGAATATAAAATAAAAAATAAATAAAATTAGATGTTAAATAAATTCATTAAAACAGATTTAAAATTATCGATTATGGATGAATTTATATATTCGAATTTTTTGTCCACCGTATTAGTGGTTCTTGATTTAAAAAGTGGGAGATATATATTATCACATTGATTTTATGGAAGAACTTTTATATATATTTTTTAAGACAAAAGAAAGAAATGGATTGTACCGTACTTTGCGTTGCTTTCCTTTAGTGGGCTATGGTCCTTCTCCTTCAATATATAATACTACATCCCTACTATTTTGCATGTAACATACTGGGCCTCGGTTTACTGTTTCCTCTTCTCAGAGATTGCTTAGCATCGTGCCTCAAAACGTAAAATATGATGCTCTTCCAGATCGAATGATTTTTCTATAAACTCTAACATACTTAATGGCTCAAGAAGAAGAAATGGAGGGAAGAGAAGGAGATGAACTTTTTTATATTAAGTTGGTTGTTTCAATTTTTAAGAATGAAGAGGAAGTGAATTGTAAAACACTTTTCATCTCATTTTTTTCCATTAATATTGGAAAATTAGGAGGGGAGAGATGGTGATTTAAAAGATTTTAAATATGATGATTAAAACATCTCTTACTTATCTCTTGATATTTAATATTTAAAATTTAAAAAAATAAAAGTAAATTAATATTAAAAATTTCTTTTTCTTGTCACCAAACAAAAAAAAAAAAAGCTATATTTTTTCTGTCCTTTTTTCAATTAAACATCATGTCTATTTAAAATTTTAAGATTTCTTTCTTTCCTTTCCTTAATTAAACAAAAAATGCATAAAACAACGATAACAAAAAAGTTATTTTTAACACGGATGTGCAACGTAATTCGAGTTTGTCTCCCAGACTGTTTTCTTTTCTTCTTTTTTTTCTTGAAAATTGACTTTAGTCTTCGTAGCAAATATAAACTCGTCTATTTTTATCTAAGGTTTGAACTTTGAAGTTATCCGCATAAAACTTTCACAAGACTTGAAGTTTGTTTCATTTTCTTTAAGATAATGATGCATACACATCCCACCTAATAAACACCTTAAGAGGAGACAAAAAGAAAGGGAAAAAAATATATTATACGTATGATTTAATGGGAAAAGAGAGATTTTTTTTAAGCAAGATCATAGCAAGAATGTGCAATAGCTACACAATAAGAGTATGATTTACCACAAGCTAAGCATAAGAGTAGTTACCAAATATTAACCCCTAATAAAAAGTAACCACAATGCACCAACCAAAAACAAAAAATCCTAACAGCCTAAAACTAAACATCATGCTATGCAGACTTTTAAGTCAAAGCTACAACCTGCAACATCCAAAAAGGTGCAACCAATTTTGTATCAGAACCACCAGCAAAATAATGGGGCAAATAACAAAACCTACATTGAATGAGTTTTGTGCATTATGCAGGTTAGCAGCCCCAAATCTCCATATAAACTGAAATCAACATACAATCCTAAACCAATTGATAAAACATACCCCAATAATAAAACCAAGGCCAAATTAGCAGCAGACTTTTGCTATAACAACAGATTAACAGAACCAATTGACAGAACAAACTCAAATTACCACCATGACCGAGTCTATACCTAACATTCTTAGGCCAGAATTGTGCAGACCTATGCTAAATACAGATTATGCAAGTTGTGGTGCCATCTTGCTGCCATCTGATAGCTTCCAGTTAAAGCCAAATTCACCTTTTATCTCCTTCTTCAGTTATTCTCAGTCCTGACCATTATTTTTCATTTCCACAACTGAGAATGCCCCCACTTTGTTGGTATACTAGGCCAAAATCCAGGCGTTAATATTGGGATCAAACCCAGACAAGCGCATGTATTTGTTGACCATAAGTCAATGGACATCAAGAGTTGTTTGCACCCACTTTTAATCCAGCTCCAGCCAGAAATAGAGACTCCCTCTCAAATGTAATGATTTCTATATTTCCAAATGCTCCAAAGTAATGCCACCAAATTATCATTCACTATTTGATTTTGTTTTTTCCAATCCAAGCTTCATGTTGCAATATGTATTGTTCAGCAGTTGCTGGACTAGTTGTAGAGATGTCTATCCTCCTATATTAAGAGTTCCAAATTCTCTGTGTCATCCCGCATTAGAAGAACAAGTGATCTGATGATTCCATGATCTTTTGGCAATATATGCAAAGTGATTTTGCCAGTTGGATTTGGACTCCCTTTCTAATGTTCATCTTTATTGGTAGCCTATCTTTAAGTACCTTTCAGCCAAAAAACAGAAATCTTTAAGGTGTTTTAATATACCAAAGAGTTCGAAAATCTGTTGTGATTGCTCAATAGAAGATCAATCTTGCAAAGTTGCATAAGATGAAGAAACAGTATAAGTATCACTAGGGTTTGGACTCTAGGCCCAGTTTTCCTCACCAGCCTCTAGAACTCTACTCTATTAATGTGTAATTTGAATTTATTAATCAATGTTTCCTCCCAGCTAAACTAGTGTCTCAATTTCTCCTCCACTCTCCCAAACACATTCTCCCTCTACCCAATGCCCAAAGGTAAATATAGACAATTTCTATTGACTAAGTTAAGGGACACATATTAAATATCTGTTGCAGTGCTTCCCCCCCCCCCCCTCAATCAGTTGTCCTTCCAAAATTTAAATTTGGATTCATCCCCTACCTTCCATTTCAAACATTGGTCAAACCAAAATTAATTATTTTTTATTCCACAAGCCTTTCTAAAGTCTTTCCACCAAATTGACATGTGATTGTTCTTCTCTCTTTGCATTAGGCTCTTCATCCATTGTACTTAGAATCTATGATCTAGTCCCACAAAAGACCTTTTTGTGTCAATAATAGCCACCTCCATTTTCCTAGAAAGGCTTCATTCAATAAGAAGATATTTTTGAAGCCTAACCTACCAAGGTTTATCAAACTTGAGAGTTTACATAGACTTATGAGAGTTCGATAAACTTGACTCGTGAGCTCGACTTGTAGACTCATAAGAAATTACTTTATATAAAAATAATAAAAATATCTATAAATAACATACAATTAAATATTTCAATAACATAATAAGTTAAAATAGTAAATTATACATTACACAATACTTAAATAACTAAGTCTAACAATGCATCATTATCAAATAATAAATTTCAAAGGTGATAATAATGTTAAAAAAATGAAGGTTTGATGTTCTTAGAGGCATTTGTTCTTCGATTTAAGAATCACACACTAAATAAAAGTATATTGAACTTTAAACGCATACAAAACAAATTGATTTGTTGACTTGACGACTTGGTAGTAATCTCGAGAGTCTATTGAGTTTATTAAGAGTTTACTAAAAAGAGAGTTTACACACGAGTTAACTCGTAAAGAATACGTAGACTCGTAAACGTGTAAGAGTTTAAGAGTTAACTCGAGAGTTTGATAACCATGCAACCCACCTCTATCTTTTGATTCACATATGGATTTCCAGCTCACCCATGCTATCTTTGTGCTTTCTCCCTTATGATTCTATAGAAATTTTCTTTGAATTCTGATGTTTTTTCTCCTTACTTCCATTTGAAGAAAGACCAATAAAATAGAGATAAAAAGAAAAACTAGAAGATTTATAGTGTAGGTTGATAACTTCCTAAATTACCTATTTTTATACAAGTAAAATAGAACAGTTATCCTCATTCCAACTTATTTAAAGTCTTGTTTTCCTCCTTTTTATATAAAAGTTTAATATTTAAGAAAAATTATTACATATTTACTTTCGTGCATATTTCACTCCTATTTTCTTGTTTTTCATTATTTGGTCAAGTTTTTTTAAGGAGGCTAGAAGAAGGTTGGAACAATTAGAAGCCTAAAGCTAGCGCCCAACGGCCAAAGAGTGGTCGTCCAGCGGTGGCAATGTGAGCATCCGCCAACCCGAGAGGGGTTATTTTTTGCTTCTTGGCGCCCAGTGCCGGTGCGCGAACAAAGCCCATTTAAAAAGAAAAAGTTATGAAACAAAGGGATACAAAGGATAGGTTGTGTTGTGACCTAAGGTTCCACTCCCTACACCATTTCTACCTCTATTCCCTCACCATTTTCACCATTGTTTGTAGCCTCAATCCATTAATCATGCTCTCCGCCTCTATGGAAGGCTAGATTTTGTGGTTAGGGTTTTGTTTGTATGTTTGAACTCTATTATATATTTTGATTTTATCATTATAATGTTTATTACTCATTGTTAAAGTTCTTTTTTACCTTATAGTTTGATTTCATATTTATTGTGGAGTTTAATTGTTGAATGGGTTCAAGAGAGGATTTTAACTTGTAAAATTAGAAGAACTTTCAATCGAGTTTATTGCTCGAGAGAGAATAAAACTCATTGATCATCTTAAGCTATTTTACTTAAAGTGGGTTATTTGACCCTAAATTATGCACAAGAGTGATAGTCTAATACTTAAATAGCTCAGTTCCTTGCTTGCGAGAGATCGAGTTAAAAATATTTTTATGGGTAATGGGAACGTGAGTGATAAACATTGTTTTGTATGTCATATATGCATTAGAGGATGACATAATGGGAACGGAACCCTATCTGTCTCCTTATCGTATTAATCTTAGTTTATGTTTATGCATTTTATTTTCCGCAATATTAGAATAGTTTCAAATTAATTTCTCTATTATTTGCAAGTAATTATTATTAGGATTCTTAGAGTATCAATCTAGTTCCAGTGGGATCGACCCAATACATCTATCGGATACTACATACGACTGGTGCAGTTGCTGGGAGAAAAGTAGAAAATTTGCTCATCATTGGTCTAGTTACAAAGGAGTAAATCTTGGATAGACATACATGTAACACATCACTTTTATACACAATTAATCACAATTTAATAACTAATTAAAATTGAAAAAAGTGATGTGTGAAAAACTAAAAAAGAGGTGTTGTTTCATATCCATTCAATTTTGTCATATCGTGTTTCTCTTTCTCGCCACCGATTCTTCCCAGATAAATTATAATTCCCCAACACTTGCATCATTTCAACTTTTAGACACATTAGCTATGCCTAATTTGGAGAGGTTTTTTGAAATTTTTAAAAGTAAAAACAATTTTTGTTTTGAATTGTTAGAGTTTCAAGGTAGGTTTCTATCTTCAGTTTTTTGAAATTTTTAAAAACTAACAAAAATTTTGTTTGAATTGTCAATTTTAGTTTCTTTTATTATTTTAGTTTTTAAAATTTGTTGTTAATTAAAAATAGATTAAAATAGAGAGAGTAAATGCAACCAAAGAGAAGGGGTTGGAGTTGAGATGAGAAGAGACCAGAAATCGGTGACTTGCAATGGCGAACAACCAAATGACTCTAATGGGAGGCTTAGTCATTTGGTTGTTTTGAGTTTGAATGTGATGATGTGGCATTAGCTATGAAACATAAGAAGAATAAGACATTGAATATGAACCTATTCCACTTACTACCACTCGAGATATGATAGTCATTTCAATTTTTCATTAAATTGTGATTTGTTGTGTATAAGAGTAATCTGTTAGGGATGTGTCTATACAAAATTTATTCAGTTACAAAGTCATATGTGGAGAGAAAAGAGAAAAAGAGGTTGTGAATTCGAATTTTTTTTACTAACAAAAACTAACACATTAACAATTAATATGTAGTTTATAAAATAAATAATGTTAAATAAGTATTTGTGAACATATAGATATTCATATATTATATGAGTTTAATTAGTATGTAATTTATAATTATGTTAAATTACAACTTTTTATTTATATAATTTTTAAAATATTAATTAGTAAAGTTAATAAATTTATAAATCAAATGTTACTAAAAACACATAATTCTTTTTCTCATATTATATTTATAATTCTTTGTTTTAATTCTACTTTTAAAAGAAGACCAATTTAAATGCGTTCTTGGACATAGAGAAATAAATTGATTTTTAATCAAGGCACATTGCTCTAGAAGACTTTTGATAATATAATATATAATGTTTGGTGTTGAGTTTTGTTAACAATAATAGAGTTTTTCTAATAGGAAAAACAACTTCTATTATGTCTACAACGTTTTATTTCTTTTAGCATAAGAAATTACTTAATGTAGGGTTGATTTTGTCTTATGTTATTATTTGTACCTTTGCTACTGTTTAATTTTGTTGTGTGACCAAGTTTATACTGTCACTTTATTAATATATATGTCTTTTGATTCACCTTTCAAAACAAAATTAAATGCGCTCTCATCAGGTAAAAAGCAAAACATAAAATAATTACACCTTTGTTGCTCTTATTTTTTTGAAAAATGAAATATAGTTTCTCTATATTTTTATACAAATTTGATATTTTAATTTTTAAATATAATTTAATTGTTAACTCTGTCAAATTGATGACAGATGCACACTGGCATCTTTTTTCTGTTAAGTGACGTTATGATTTGAAAAGTTTTACATGGGTATGTTATACGAAAAATAATTTAAGTCAAAATATAATCATAATATCACTTGAATAGATAAATAAAAAATAAAGGGATTTAGTTCAATAGTTAATAAAAGAGTCATAGTATGCAAATTGTTAAAAATCTTCTAACACGTTTGATATTTGATTCCTGAGAAACAAATAAAAATAAATCACCTCGTCGCATTTATTATCAAAATAATAGATAATTAACAATTAACTCACACTCACAAAATTAAAATAGGGAGAATAAACTAGATTTGTAAAATTGAAAAATAAGTAAACCAATAGTATAGTTAAGTAAAAATAAAAGTTAAGAAAGTGCAACTCAATTTGGCTGAACAGTATATATACATAAATTATTATAATTATTATAAACATATGTTGCGTGAAGGGAAACTATTTCATGATTGTTTCCAAAAGGTTGAGTGCACTACTTCATGTCGACTATTTTTTTTCATTTTAATAAAACAACTTGTCCTTTAATGATATTATTAATTTTACCTAAAAGCTATAACATTAGTATATTATAATCTAGATTCTATCAATCAATCGTTTTCATGTCGAATTATGCAGTTTCGTGTATATATGCTGTGGGTGGAAATTTCGAATAAGAAAGATCTTATAAAAGAATTATCCATTGTAGTAAAGAAATATTGTTTATGTGAAAAAAGAAGCTTAAAAATATGTTAGTTTAGAATGGTGACAGTACTAATTTTGAGTATAATTTAATGTATTGCATAATAATAAATTATTAGTATCGATATTTAAATTCATAGATACGTATGGATTAATATTTAAACAGCCATTCGTAATTTTGGTTTGACTTCTATTTTAATTAATTGATAATTGATGTCTCGCTATTAACTCAAACAAAAAAGCTAAATCAAAATATCAGTGTAGACAAATATGATGGCTTAATTTGAAATTGAAATATAATAGCCGCTAAAAGTTAAAAAGCTGTATCCAAGAGGATTCGTTTACACGCCCTTTTTTTGTTGTTTGGCAAAAAATCTGTCATTTTTTTACAGAAATAAATGAAAAAGTGCTAAATTTTAAGAATAAATTTATATTTAGCTTGTCGATTCCCATGTTGTTGTTTTTTGTAAATCAGGGACATTGGTTTGTCGATTCACTAAGGTTTTTTTTTTTTTAATCTATCATTCTCCAAATCATTTTGTATTGTACTCCTGTCCTCCTTACATTCTTCGTATTTTTCAATTGAATGAAGCATGATATTTTGGGTTTGTTTTCGTATCTAATCAATGAAGCAAAGGATAGTCAATTCATATTTAAGTCGTGATTACACCTTTAAAAATCCTTTCAACATTTTTTTTATAAAAGTAAATATCAGTGTGTTAGTTTTCTTTCTTAGTAAAAAAATTTTAATCGATAATCTCTTCTTTTCCATCTTACTAAATTATCACCGGACAAATTTTATAAATCTTTCTTATATATAGGTTTGAAAATTTGAAATTTGATATATAAAAGAATTTTGGTGTTGAAGATGTTAATTATTTCCTAGAACAAAGATTTATCTGGTGGATTAAGAAAAATTATCCAAGAAGTTTTGAGGCCGCATGATTTATATTTGACTTCTATTTTAATTTTTATTTTATTTTTAAAATATTAAACTTCAAATTTGTTAATTAAATTTTTATAATCAATAATTTTAATACTTCATTATATACTAATTTATTTCTTAAATATCTTACAACATAATTAATGTCAAATTAAATATAAAAAAGTTAATTTAAAAAAAATTAATAATAAAAATAATTATAAGTATTATTAATGCTATTCCTGGGTTTAGTGGACGAGTCAAATAAGACTTTCAAAGCTTAGTCCTTTGTATGATTTGCAGTAGTATGACAATTATAGAAAGTCAGAAATGTGACAATTTTCAGAGCTAATTGAGCTTGTAGAAATGGAGTGTGAATTTACCATTTCATTTGCTTGCAGAATGTAACATCCCAAATAATTAATAATATACTTAACATTACTATAATACAAATTAAAACTCTAAATGTTAAAAACTAACAATTAATAACTCAATACACGCACATCACAAGTTCGCTAAGCAAGTAAAGTTGTCTAACAAGGAACAAGGGTGTCTCGCCCAATAAGAAACCTAAATTAAATTGTTCTAGTGAAGGAACTTTGCTCAGTGATATATGTCTTTGAAGGAAAAACCCATTAAATTCTTAACAAGAGAAACTTTGTGCGGGTGAAACACATCGCTGGATGCAAAGCTGAAAAATTCTCTCCAACAAAGACAACTTTTCGTTAGGCGAGAACCGTCATCCACTACAGAATTGCAGAATCTCTACTACAATATTCTCTAATAAGTTGTGGTACCAAAATACAAATAAAAAACAAGATTCATTAGTTTTAGTCAATGCCTTAGCATATACATTTACAAATGTCTTATAGTACTACAACATACTATGGTTCTATTTTCATACACAGTTGTTTATACAACTTAAAACGTTGTACATAACAAATTTCTTCTCTTTTTTTTCATATAATACCCATACACAATATCTAAACATCCTATACAAATCAAAATACTATATTATCTTCGTTGATTCACGCCTTCTTCAACCTTACTGCCCTCAACTTCCATATGCATTAATGATATATACTTTTGTGTAAGGCACGATCACCACAGTCATACATAAAACACATCCAAGCAAGGATGAGCTCATAATAACTTGAAATCAACATACTATAAATTCCAATTTATATTCATTACATAAAACTACCAAGCAAGCAAATCACACTTAACATTCACATTGTGTTTGGATAAAGAATTTTACAAATACAAATAATTTGTAATACATTGAATTTGAAATCCTTTCATTCAAATGACTTCATTTTTCAAATGTTTTGTTTGGATAAGGTAATTCAAATTTATTGGATTTTAATTTTATTTTTTGGATAGAGTATTTCAATTCCTACTAAAAATAAAAATTTATTTTATTAAATAATATTTTGGAAAAAAAAATTGTTCTTTTTAAAAAATAATATAAAATTCATGTATAATAAATTTTTAGTTTCTCAAAAAAGTCATGTTTTTACAAAAATAAATAGAAAAAGCAAAAAAAACTAAATCTTTCATAATTGGTTTTATTTTTTTAACAATATTATGCTTTTACATAAATAAATGAAAAATAAACTCATGACAAAGATTATTTTATTTTCTTAACAAAATATTTTTTTATGAATTATACTCAATAATTTATTTTACATTTTAATTATTATCATTATTTATTAATTTATGTAAATGTTATTATAAAATATAATATTGATGGTTGGAAGGCTGGTTCACCCTACCTTTGGCTGGCTAAATTGGTTGGTTAGGTAGGATAGGCCAAAACAAGGTGACGGGCTGAAAACACTAGTCCGACCTGCCAAAATGAGGGTGGATTAGCAAGGCGGCCTATTTGGCCCAACCTGTTTTGCCACCCTTAGCCAATGTCAAGTAAAAAATAATTTCAACCGATTTTAGTAAAAGAAAAGTAGGTTTGAAGAATTTCAAATTCTTACATTTTAAAGGAATTTGAAATTCTACAATTTTAACTAATCAAAATGTTTTCCAAAATTTCTAGAATTTCAAATTCTTTTAAAATTTCTCATCCAAACAAGGTATTTCATCACAAAGAATTTCAAATTCCAAAATAAAATGAATTGCCCTCTTGAAATTTCCATCCAAATGCATTGTAAATCTTATGTTCCCTAAAAGATAAGCATTTAGTATCACATAGCATATAACAAAACGTTTTCCAAAAAGTGTAACTACCTTGAATTCAGACATCAAGGTGGCTTATTTAACTTTCTCACACATTTGTATCTGGTATCTATCTAACTAATCTGATTACTAGTTAAAGTCTAGACATACTCATCTGATACTCAATTGATGTCTAGTCTATCTGACCCAATTCTAACATCCAGTTTTTATATAAGTATATCATATGGTGTACTATTGTCCTAACAAGGTCCCAACATGAATGTATCATTGCCCTAACAAGATTCTAATACGAGTGTATCATCGCACTAACAAGACCATAACACTACATCATTCACCGAAACAGGACCTTAGTACCTGGATCACTTCTACTAAGACATTGTATCGCTAATTCAATGTACCACATCAAGACTTTATTACCTCCCCATAACAACCCACATCACAATCAATCAAGAAATCATATCCTTAATTTCATATACCTTGTATAACAAATCAAACATAACTCACTTAATTCATAACCGACAACATATTCAAAGCTCAAATCAAAACTAAAACACAATCAAAATCTTGCATATCATTCACAAGTGACGAACAACGTGTTCAAATTTAAAGGTTGAAAAATCCCAACCACTCACATGCAAATATGTTCACACCATCAAATCAAAATATTGCATAAATTAAAGATAGGAATCGAGCTCTCTTTACATATTTCTTCCTTTCTGAGTTGAATTTGAAGAGAGAGAAGAATCCAATCGTATGAATCACTTAAAACCTAACAAAAATCTCAAACCCAAGAAGGAACCTTAGTAAATGGGTTTTTAAATAAAACTTCCCCTCAATGTGAACGATTGAACCGAAAACACACAAAAAAAGACCTGAAGAGTTAGTATCAAACTTACCTATAATAATCGGTACTCAGAACCAGGAACAATGGAAAAAGTTCTGTTGGAATTAGCAGACGAACAAGAAGGCATGTAGAGGAGATAATTATTTGGTGTGAAAGAAAGAATGAGAGAGAGAGGTCAACCCAAGTTGAAGGGAAAAAAAGATTGTAAGGAACGGAGGAGAATAATAATTAAAAGGAATTGGGGTTGTGTTTAGAAATCCTAATCTTCTAACCATAACTCCCTTATCCTTTATAACCAAAATTTCCTAATATTTTTACACACACACATATTCAAAGAGCAACTAATTATAACTTAATTAATTTGTTAATCATAACCAAAATTAAATTAAATTTATCTTTCTATTTATTTTAGACTATCATAGCATATTATTAAAACAAACTTTACACAGAAGGATTCATGAATCCAACTTACAATTTTGAATGATTGTCTTCTTTTTGTATTCTTGTGGTTTCGTACATTTCTCTTTAATAAATTTTTTTGACTTATAAAAAATTTATTAATGATATCTATAAACTAAGTTAGTTAAGTTGTTGTTTGTGTGTTTTATTCAATTTATTCTTTGACAACTAAATTAAAATTTTTGTTTCAAAATTTTCTTATCATAATTATAAGTTACAAGTTTTGAAATATATATACATGGAATATGTAGAATTTTTTCATGATAAACATAAAAATATTTTCTTCTTTTAATAAGGAATTCTCATATATGTGGATGGGTGTGAGTGTGTATGAATGTATGTGTATGAGTGTGTATGAATGCATGGGTGGGTGGATGTGTAGGTAGGTATGGGTGAGTGGGTGGGTGTGGATCTTTAATCATAAATATTTTTAATAAAAATATGAATATGTTTAATTCTCTATTCAAACTTTCTTCTCTCTACATTTTCTCAAATTCATTGCAAAATTTATATATTTGTTGATGATCTAACATGTTTCTATCATGTTAACATAAACAAAAAAAAATACTAAACTAAAATTATTGTACACAAAATGACACAGTAAATTATTTATATTTTATTATGTTGTTAAAAAATATTTTAAATTAAATCTCTAAAATTTTTATAATATATCAAAATAGAAATGTGAATACATAGGCGCGAACACTTATGTTTTCGCTAGTATAGATAATAGAATCATCTCTAATTCAACCAAATAGTGATATTCATTATAGATCAATGTATAATCAATAATAAATTTAGTTTCTAATTATCATGCTGAATGAGTTAGGAATATTGTGTATTGTATTGAAAGGTTGAAGTATTCTTCTTTAGTGTGGTTGAATGTTACTATATGGCGTGGTTCGACAAAATCACTTCTTATGTTTTTGTCTACTTATTAATAAAATTTTTGCTTATGAAAAAATGACATTAATTATAGATAAAAAAGTCAATAAAAAATAGTACAAAATATTTTTCAATATAAGAATCTATATTTAATGAATTTAAACATTCCTCTATGATTCTCATAATAAAAAAACATTAAAACAAGATTCAATATAAAATAAAAGGGTGGATATGGTGAAATTTGTAAAGTAACTTAATAGGGTTGAGTTTTGGTATGAAAACTTACAAAGTAAGAACTTTATTCAAAGAAACCTTGGAATTCACAATGAAAAATTCTGAACCAAATCTCGTTCTTCGAAAACAAAGAAAAGTTCATAAAGCAATAAAAGGGATAGGAGCAGAGACTCAACGGAAGTTGTTCTAAAACATGAGTTGACTACTTTCCCTTTCTGCGTTAAGAAAGGAACCACACTTTATCATAGTATGATAGATCCTTTGAAGAACTGATCAATCGAAAATAAAGATACAGTCCTATAATAACATGTATTAAAAATATGAGTGAGTGTGGGTCTTCAATCATAAATATTTTTAATAAAAATGTGATTAAGCATGTACAACAATATGTTTAATTCTATTCAAACTTTTTTCTCTCTCCATCTTCTTAAATTCGTTGCAAATCTTATATATTTGTTGATGATTTGACATATTTCTATCATATTAACATAAACAAACAAAATACTAAACTAAAATTATTATATACAAAATGACACAGTGAATTATTTATATTTTATCATATTATTAAAAAACATATTAAATTAAAATTCTAAAGTTATTATAATATATGAAAATAGAAATGTGAATACATAAGCGCAAACACTTGTGTTCTCGCTAATATAGATAATATAATCATCTCTGATTCAACAAAATAGTGATTTTTATATAATCAATAATCAATTTAGTTTCTAATTACAATGCTGAATGCGTTATAACTTATTTATATTGTATTGAAAGATTGTAGTATTATTCTTTAATGTGATCAAATGCTATTGTATGGCATGGTTGGACAGAATCACTTCTTATGTTTTTGTCTACTTATTAATGAAATTATTGCTTATAAAAAAATTATATTGATTATAGATGAAAAAAGTCAATAAAAAATAGTACAAACTATTTTTCAATATAAGCATTTGTATTTAATGAATCTAAACATTCTTCTATGATTCTTATGACAAAAAAATATTAAAATGAGATTCAATATAAAACAAAAAAGAGTGATATGGTGAAATTGGTAAACAAACTTAATAGAATTGAGTCTCAATATGCAAACTTATAAAGTGAGAACTTTAGATTTAAAGAAACTTTGAAATTCACAATGAAAAATCTTATGTCAAATCTCAATACGAAAGTTGTTCTAAAACATGGAATTGACTAATTTTTCTTTTTGCATTTAGAAAGGAACTACTCTACCAAAATATGATTGAAGAACTGATAAATTGAAAATAAAGATAAAGTCCTATTATAATATTTATATTTCTAAACAATATAAATGTATATAAGTTAAAAATTTAATTGGAACTGAACAATATTACTTGAATGACTTTGTGATAGTCTAACACTAATAAAAAAAGAAGAAAGGATGCTTATTTAAATTTTTATGCTAACTATAACCTATCAGATTAATCAATTAAAGAATAATTAAGGTTTCGGCAACAATTTAAAACTTTGGCACAAATATTTTTGTGATGAGGTATCTAACAGGTTAACTTAGTACATTTTAACACATTAGGCATAATGTTAACTTAGTAAATTTTTAAATAAGATTAAAAATAATGCTAACCTAATTAGAATTATCTTTACCATAATTTAAAAAAAAAAAAACTCATACCGGTTTTCACACTTATAATTAGAGAGTAGTTAGGTACGTTCTATCATTATTATTATTCGTTATCTGAAGAATATTTTTATTACTATTATTGCAAACCTTTACCCTCTCTGTCTCTCTGAATTAAAATTGATTACCCCTTTCTATTTTCGTAAGGAGAGTCTTTAAAACATGGAGTACAGTTTTTGCAAGACATTTTGAAGGGTATCTAGTAATTGCCTTTTACAAATATCCCTTTCTATTTGAAAACTCGCTTCGAAACATATTAAAATGTAGTTTGACAGGACATTTTTAAAAATTTAGAAAATATTTGTATCATCAACTTTATTACATTAACAAATAATTAACATTAATGAATATAAAATATTCCTATTTGAAACTCAACGATTGGGCACAATCAGTCTAATAAAAGCAGTAACAACTTATTTTTGGAATTAATAATTTGCCCAATGAATTAATATTTCATGAATTTGACAATAGAAACGTAACAATGAGGCTAGAAGAAGTCTCGATTGTATTTCTTAAGTTGTCATATATTACCGAAAATAATATTAATTTATTTTTGCTAAAGTGTTTCTCATCACAGCACAGATTTAATTAATTCTTTTAACTTACTCAAAACATTACAGTATAAAATTAGACAATAAACTTCTCTGTCGTTATAAAAAAATTAAACTTCTTTGTAAACTTTTATTTAGAAAAAAGATAAAATATGTCAAATTTTTTCATAAATTAAAATTAATTTATGTATTTTAAATTTTGAAAAATTTAAATGAAAAAATAATACAAAACTTAAGTGCATAATTAATTTTAACTTATGTGTAAAGTTTAACATTTTTATTTATTTTTTCTATAGGTATTTAGGATCAAGTAGGAAGTCAATAACTTATAACTTAGAAAATTCTTAACTAAATTTCTCAATAATCAATGTGTTATGATAGAACTGAAACAACTTATACAAAAATGATTTTTAATTAATACATAATTAGTTTTAATTCATAAAAAATAATTTTCTTACTTTTAAAAAGTCTTCGCCTGGTCTAAACGAGGCAAACCAGAGCAGAGACAGAAAGAATAGAACTGAAGCAGCTGACCACAAAAATGATTTAGCAGTTAATATAAATCTCGTAATTTTTTTGTAGTCCACAATGAAAACAGAGTTACATAAAGAGGACAACAGAAACAGACAGCAATAGTCAATACAATAGGTATGCACTTGCTTTGCTCAAGAAGCAACAATTATTCAGCATTTCTGTCTCAACCTCATCACTTCCTTTACTCAAGCCACAGGCCATGCTAACATTATTTGCCATTATCCCAATACAGTACCAGCTTCAAACCGGCAAAATCACTTTACATGCATCCATCAACATTTCATTCTCCACATCAATAACAAGCCACTCCCATCAAATTGGCTTCTCATAAATTCACAATATCAATTTTTTACAAGTTAAAAGGTTGGTATATGGAGACAAAATGGGAGAATGGTTGTGTGCTTCAACAAAATTAAAATTAATACGCTAATCACGAATGTTTGTTCGTAAAAAAAAAAAAACTATATCAAATTTTTATTGCATTTAGGGTTTTTAAGATTTAGGGTTTACCAAAAATAATTTGTCCACCAAAAAATAAAATCTTATACAATTTTACCAAAAAATTAATATTTTAATTGAAATAACATATAAAATAATTTAATAAAACTAATTTACAAAAAAAAAGTTTAAAAAATGCGAATCTGAAAACTATATACAGTATAAAAAACGAAATAAATAAATAATTTTTAAAGTAGAAAATAAAAAGACGCGTAATCCAAATTAAAAGAATAAAAATACAATTAAACCTAATAAGTTCAAAAATCTGGATTTATACGGCGGTACTCCGACCAATACCAGATACTTCTGGTCACACCTCATGAGTTTAGATTGGATTTATACGGCGGTAATCCGCGCAATACCAGATTCAACTCGACAAGTTTACCAAAACCCAGGTTTTTCGCAAATACAAGGGCAGAACCCAGGTTTTCAGAAGAAGATGAGAAAGATGGTGAATATACAGACATATGATAAGCCTTTAAATGATTATCGCATCTTTAAATGTTTATCATTTTAGGCATCCGAAGATACCTTAACGAATAGACTACTCCATGATTGAAATTACATAAACATAAAAGGAAAATAATATACTTACAGAGGGGAGAAGAGGGGAGGGGTGTGTCACAGGTAAAAATTTATTTCAAACGAGTGATGGATGCAGTAAAATCTTGGAACTCTTCGTCCATTTGTTCAGGAAGAGATTGATCATCTCCTGCTTCAGAAGGAAGAGAAGAAGCTCCTGATGCTCCTGGTGTTTGTTGGCCATAGCAGCCAGCTTCTTCATAGATTTCTTTGAAAATCCTTTCTCTTTCGAAATGTCGGACTAAGGTAAGATTAGCCTCAGTGGGGAAAGGATGAAATTTGGAGCCCATACTCTTCTTCCAGTAGAGCTTGGTATCTTTTGTTTCTTTTAATAGAATCAATGTTTCTGAATCAAATTTAGAAAAATTCCAATTTGAACCTTCTGTGTGTGCTTTCCAAAGGTTGTACTGATAGGTTTTATTTTTGTTTAGTGAAAGACCTTTTAATTCATCATGTTCTAATGTTTTGCAAGAATGAAACTCAGGGTTCACTTCTGTGTATAGTTTTATAACATGTGTAGGGTTACTATCTTGTAATGTTATACTTCTTGGTGAAGTAGTAATTTGTAGAGCAACCTTTTGCATGTGTTCAGCCTGTACTTCGTTTATGACTGAATTTATGGGAGAGGATAAAGATTGAAATCTATCCGTAGGTGGTATTATGATTGTGTGTAGGCATCCTACCTCTAGGAATGACATAGGAGTTATGAGAAAATCTCTGTGTAAGAATTGTTCAAAATTTTCTAAATCTATGTGAGCTTTTCTGACTAAATATTTTATTTGACATGTACAGTCTTTGGTTACTGTTTTACAGTAGTCAGAAGAGATGACACAAATAGTTTTGTGAGTGAAATAAGTTTGTATTTTAACAAATAAGCCATTAAATTTTATGGCTTCTGAGTGTGCTTCAAAAAGGAATTCTTGAAGAAGGTTAAATTTTGATAAAAGAATATTTGGGTTTAGACTGGGCGGAATACTAGTGGCACTAGCATAAGTTTGAGTTTGGATTCTGGGTTCCATTTGTAAGGCAGTTTTGATCTTTTCTTCATCAATTGTTGGAGTCTTACTGCCATTTGGGCTTCTTCTTTAGAGTAAAAGCCTTTGTAGGTAGACCAAAATTGGTCTTGTTTGGCTTCAGAGATATCTCTGAATGAGGTATATACCCCTTTGTTAGGCCCATCAATGAGGGCAAAGTGTGTAAAACCTTTTCCAGATGGAGAGGCTGGAGATGTTAAAACAACTCCTTGATTATTTTGTCCACAAAAATTGTATAGGGCGCAGATAATGCTTTGTTTGACTTTTGTCACTTGAGATTCATTCTCTATTGTATATTTTGGAATATTCCAAATGTTATCGATCAAGACATTAAGCTTGATATTTGTATTGTCTCTACCAGGATACTGATAGATATATGTGAGTATTAGCAATTCCTGTTTACCATATTTTGTATATTGATCTACCCTAAAGGGTGATCTTACTTGTTTGGGGCCCTGAAGACCTTTCTTTGTCGGTTCCAATGTCATGGATATGTGTGGATGTGACAAATCAGGTCTTTGTAGAAATTCTGATATTTATTTGATAAACCTGGACAAAATATCAGCACAAGTATTGTCAGTTCCTTTGATATGTTCAAAATTAATAGTTTTTCGAGAAAAATTTATATAATCTTTAAAAAGTAACCATCTTTTGTGTGGTTTTTTGTCATTGTTAATTTAATTTTTACCATATGTAACTATAGCTTCACAATCTGTCCGGATTGTCATTTCTTTCTTATTTATTAAAAATAACTTAAAAGAATCCATAACATGTATTATAGCATTAACTTCATAGTCAGTGCTTGTTTGATAAATTTTTGGTTTTGTAGTATATTTTTCTGAGGAATATCTACAAATTTGTTCTTCTGTTTTTGGTAAATGTTTATTTTTCTTTCGTTTGAGGATTGCTCCCCATCCAAGTTCACAACCATCACATTCAATTATTAAATAGTCTGAATCTAATGGTAATTATAAAGTTGGTAAATTTATTACCATTTGTTTTAGCTTTTGAACTAATTTTATATCTTCGGAGTTAAATTTTCTTTCTCCTTTTAAAGCAGTTTTCTTATATAAAGAACATGTATATTTTCCTAGATTAGGAATAAAATTTCTTGCATAATTTAGTAATCCTAAAAAGGATCTAAGTGTTTTTATATCTTCCATTTTATCAGAAAATTCTCGTATTTTTTTAGAGATATGAGGTTGGAGTTTTATGGTTCCATTACCTATTTCTGTTCCTAAGAATTCAATGAAATTTTTGCAAATTTCCATTTTTGATTTAGAAATTATTAAACCATAATGTTCTAATTTATATAAAACTTGTTTTAAATGAAGAAAGTGTTCATTTTTTGTTTTGGAAAAGACTAAAATGTCATCCATATAAACACAAGTGAAAGATTTTACATCTTTAAAAATATTGTCCATTTTGCGCTGAAAAACAGCCGGCGCATTTTTTAAACCAAATGGCATAACATTCCATTCAAATAGACCTTCAGAACATGAAAAGGCCGTCCATTTTATAGAATCAGGATCCATTTTTACTTGATGAAATCCACTTTTTAGGTCGAATTTAGAAAACCATTTAGTATCTTGAATTCGGTTTATTAAAATATCTTTAGAAGGAATTGTGTAGCTATCTTCAACAGTATTATCATTTAATCTTTTATAATTGTAAACCATTCTAGATTTACCACGTTTTTGTTCTGAAGATTTATTAACGATAAATGCTGGACTTCTATGGGGACTAACACTGGGTGTTATTACTTTTAATTTTAAAAGATTTTGTATGTGGGTTTGACATTCTTCTTGTTCCCAATTGTTAAATTGAATATCTTTTGTTTTTATAATTAAATCAGGATTGATTATTTCTAGTTTACATGTTACGGGATCTCTATCCCAGAATTTTGTTGGATCTTCTCCTATTATATTTGTTTTGTTTAACCTATCAAGGATTTGTTGAATACTTTCAAATTTTATTGATTTTGAAATTTTTATAGAAGAGAATACTTCAGCTGTATCATCTAAGATATTATTTAAAAAATAATTTTCATTTATTTCTTCTAATGTGTATAAATATTCTGTTGAACATTTGCAGGTATTTGAATTTTTAAAATTACAATTATCAGTAATAATTTCTTATTTGACTGAATCACCACTGACTATAGGTGTCATTTGTGTTTTATCACTTATTAAGACATAATCTTTATTTATAGTAATTGATCGATTTTGTCTTAAGATGAAATCTAAACCAATTATCATGTTTTGTTTAGAAGGAACTAGGTTTTCTACCCTCATTGTTTTGATGAAAGTCTTGTAACCAAAAATTTCACAGTTTGTACTAAATTGAAGAATAACATTATGAATTTCTTCGTCATTTATCATGATTTCACCAGACATAGTTCTAGTCTTTTGTATGTGTTTGCTTTTAACTATGTTTTGTTGTGGAGTTACAGTTTTACACATGACTGTTTCTGAACAACCTGTTTCTAATAAGGCTTGTATAATTTTTTCTGTAGAAGGTTTATTATCTATTTTTGGAAAAGTTATTTTTACTAATACTTTTAAAGTTATTAGTTGTTGTTTATTACAAACCAAGGGGATACATTCTGTTGTTCCCATCATATTATTTTGTATAGAAAGCTGACTAGTCTCAGGTGTATCTATTTTAGTTTTTCCTTTTATTAATTTTTCTAACAGAATAACTTTTTCTTCTAGGTAATTTATGCGAGTTTCTAATACAGAAACTCTTGTATCAGTTAAATCTTTATTGCTAGATTTATTTGTATTTTCTCTTGTTTCAAAAGAGGGTATATCTTGTTCTAATATGTTTAAATGTTTTTCTATACATTTAATACAAAAGTTTTTATAACAAAATGGACAATGAGCCCTTTTTGATATATGGAAATAACATTCACAATATGTGCAAAGGATTGAATCTGTCCCTGAATAATATTGGATTTTATGAGAACAAGTTTTTATTTCTAAGGTATTTATTAGACAATATCCTAAATCATCTAATAATTGACCCATTTCATTGTATTCTTCTCCCATGGGAAAGTTGTCTTCATTAGTATTAGCATATAAATGGTTATATTCATTATTTGTAAATTCATTGATTAAATCATAATTTTTGTGTATTTTATTAGAATTTAGTTTGTCAGTGTATTCTGCTATGCTGATTACAGATAAAATTTCTGAATCTGTTGATACGTCTTCATCTATTGGAAGCAAGTTCATATGACAAGATTTTATTAAGTTTGCTTCTTTAGTGTAAAGATTTGATATATTTAGACAATCTCTTGAAAAATGTCCTGGTTGATTACAAGCAAAACATTTTAATATTTGTTTGTAAGTTTTGTTATCTCTGTATTTTCTAACATATCTAGTAGGATTGAGTGTAGGTTTTCTAGCATTAGATGCCCTTATTGTATAAGTTTTTCGAGGATTTCTTGGTCCTAAATATTTTTGTGTATTAATATTTCTAGGTTTACTTCTAGAATTATTTCTTTTATTTTTATATTTATTTTGTGAATATTGTTGTGGTGTATATATTTGTTTACAGATTCCTGCATCAGAATGTTTAAGTTATTTTTGTATAGCTATATGTGTACATGTATCTTCCATTATCTTCATAATGTGTTGTATACGTATTGAGAGATTATTCAACATGGGAGTAACCTCATCATTTTTCCAATTTTCTCTAATTTTTTGTCCTAATTTGTCTGGAAATTTAAGGAACATTTTATCTCCTATATTCACGTCATGGAAGCATCCAGCTATAGACGCGTATAACAAATAATCTTGGCAATATTCTTTTATTTTTTCAAAGTATTCAATGGACAATCTTTCTAAATGTCCTAAATAAATTTGTTGTCTAATTGTATTACCATCATTGGCGGATTGTGAGGTAAACAATCTTTGAACAAGAGAACAAAAGTTGTAAATGTTTGGACCGGGTTCTATGACCAAAGTATTCAGATCATTAGGGAAGTTTTTCTTAAAGGATTCCCAACCAGATTTAGCAATATCGCCGAGATATGTTTCTCCTTTTGCGATCATTTCTTGGGAAGACTGCACGTCTTTTTCATGATGTATGCCATAATCACGAATTACAGCAGCAGTCCATTGTTCAATGTATGCAGGAAGGAGTTGTGGATCTATTCCTCCTAAGTTAAGAAGTAGATTTGGAATTTGAAAATGTGGTTCTACTAGTAATCGTTTACCATGTGAGATATATTTATTATCACTAAGAACAATATTTTGAACTGTTTCTCTAGGTAAAAATCTTGGACTATAATTCTGAGTACCAGCAGGATCTAGCCTATAATTTGTAGCAGTGGATTCTTCATATTCATTGATTAATCATACTTTTGTGTTTTCAGAGGTGGTAGACAGTTCATCGTCTTCTTTGTTTTTAAATTTTTCTTGAAGTTTGTAAAAGTATTCTTGTTCTTCAGTTTGTTCTTCAAGTTTTAAATTTTGTAAAAAGATATTAACTATATCATTTATATCATTTTCTTGAGGTGTTATAACCTCATTAGGTTCCAAGGGAAAACTATCCCAGGGTTCCCAGTTTGACTCACTAAGAATGCTTTGTTGTAAAGAATCTTGTCTAGAATTAGTTTCTAAAGTTCCTTGCCTAAGCATGGCTATGTTTGCTTGATGATGATTCCATTCTTCTTCAGTCATGTCATCATCTTCTTCATCATCACTATCTATGATATTCATCATAGCAATATGATCATTGTCGGGAATAGCAGATGTACTATCCCTTCGATCTTGTTCTAGATCTGTTAGAGAAGTGCTTCTGTAGTCAGTGAAACTTAGACTAAGACCTCTAGACCTATTGTGTAAAATGACAGTGTCTGGATTTGTAATGGGATTTTGTTCATCCCTTTGTAAATGGGTTTGCCATAGATGACCCTCATTTCTTCGAGTAAAGGCTTGGGCTGGCAAAAATTGTGTACCAATTGAACTAATGGCTTCTTCTAATGGTCTAGTGTTTATTCTATACATAGAAGAAATATAATTACTTATTCTTCCTATGAAGGTTATGTCTAAGTGTAGGTTATCTCCTATCCAATTTGTTCCAAATCCTATGGTTTGTACTTCTAGACTGATATGGTTTACAAAGTCTGGAAGAGTAAGTGTAAAGTTAGGGGCAAGGTATATCAAAGATATAGGTTGATTTAGGTCAACTTCTAGTATACCTATAATGCTTTGGGAATCATTGTTTTGGAATCTGGTGTCATGGAGAACTATTAAGGCTCTAGCACCAATCATATGTCTAGCTAGGGATCTTACACCAATAGTAATTAATCTCATATGAACATATCGTCCATGTTGGTTTAGGAGTTGTGTGGCTGTTTGCTAAGATATTAATGGTATTATCTCATAAGTATTATCAGGTAGGTGGAAATCTTCTATTCTCCTATACCTGTAGAGGCTGGTTCTTTCGGAGCTTAACCATCCTATGTTGTATAACTGTCTAGGATTTAAAGAATCTATCCGAGAATTAGATCTTATTTCAACATTTTGTTGTATATCTACTAAGTCTTCTAGTCTTCTAACATTAGTAGATCTTCTTCTGTGTAGAAATCTATCTAAGATTCCAGGATGTTAGATGAGATCTTGTTTCCTAGTATTGTGTTCTCTTAATCTTCGAGAAGTTCCGGGAAACCTCTCTGATATGTGATTCCTATTAGATGAACTATCCATAGAAATTTCTTGTACTTGTGTTTGTGAATTATTATTTGGTGTAAAATTCATTTTTAACTAATAGTTTTATCTTTGTTGGAGTTATTGTTGTCCTGTGTAGTCTGATTTCTATTACTAGATTCAGCTTTGTTTGGTTTTGCAATAACTTTAACAAATTTGTGAGTATTTTTACAGACTGTTTTAGTTTGTGTAGTTGTTCCTAAAGATAACTTAGAAACTTTATTGACTAAATCATTTATGTCATCAGTCATGTTTATATTTTTGTGTTGCTGATTAATAAGAGTAGATAGTTTTCTAGAAACTTCTTCTAATAAAGCTATTATTGTGTTGTTTTGCCCTATTAATATTGTATGAACAAAATCTGTGTCATGAGTTGGTTTTATATATCCTACGGGACGAGATTTTGTAAAATTTTCAATAGCTGCAAGAGCTGAGTGATATTCTTTACCTTTTATAGGTTGTATATTTGTCATTTTTGTAAAGTTTTGTATTTGTGAGAACAAAATAAATTTACAGAGAGAAGAGAATAAAAACAGAACAAGAACAAAAATTTAGACAGAAACAGAGCAAAAGCAGAAGCAGAGCAAAAACAGCAGAAATTTATATAATAAAAGTAAGGTATCCACGGAATACACTATAAAACAATAAATATTAAAGAATATAGAAAATCATAAGGCTTATCAGTAAAATAATTCTTTTTTTTTTTAAATAGGTACAAATTTAATAAAAAATAAACATCTGTACTTGTTGGCGCAATATGCACGTGTTCCTCAACTCATCTAGGTAGGAACTAGGGATTTACACCGGCTCTCCACTGGCCATCACTGCCCTTCAACTACCATGAGTATCCTAGCAAACACTATCCACTCTAGACAGATTTCTATTTTCGATTAAAATTAACATTTACAAATTTTGATATGAAAACTGTCATGGGAAAGAACAGCTCTGATACCATAAAAGAAAGGAAAAGTTAAAGTTGAAAAATCTGGATTTATACGGTGGTACTCCGACCAATACCAGATACTCTTGTTATATTCATACAACAGTGTGTTATAGTCCTGTTTCTATTTTTCAGGAGTACTTAATTTTATTTCTGCAGATAGAAATGGATGGAAATCAGATAAAAAAGTATAACAAGTTTAGAAATGTGATTTGAGAGATTAGATTTGGCAAGAAGAATAAAGAAAGAGTAGATAGAGATATAGTATTATTATTTATTAGTATGTATGTATGTATGCAAATTGCAAAGCAAAGAGGTAAGAGGAAAGAAGAGGATTGTTAAAATTTCAATGCAAAAGGGCGTTGAGATAGGAGACCTTGCAGAAACAACATTTGCGGGACCCACCAGTGGCACCAGCAAGTAGTAGCAACCGTACATTTATTGGCCGCACCGCACTCGGCACTGCTCTCGTGTTGTCTCAGAGGCAGTTATACTTATACATATACTTGTTGTAACTACTATAAAGCAAGGTTTAGATTATGATTGGGCTTTAGATTTATTAATTTGAAAGAATCACGCTGGCTGTGAAGGAGAAGGTTTGTCTGGTGGAGGTGGAGGAGGAGGAGGAGGAGGAGGATGAGGCGCAACCGCTTAACGTCACGGTGGTTTCGGACATTGGAAGCCACGCGGATGTCGAAATCCCCGACACCGCCCATCAGATTAGCACGGGTGCGTTGTTTGATTGTTTGTTTGTTAGATGAATATAATATGTTACTAATTGGTGTGGTGTGGTGTGGTGTGTTGTGGCAGATTCATGGTTTCAAGTGGGGTTCGTGCTGACGACGGGCATCAACAGCGCGTATGTGCTTGGATATTCGGGAACCATAATGGTGCCCCTGGGTTGGGAAGGGGGTGTGCTTGGTTTGATTCTGGCCACCGCAATATCGCTCTATGCCAATGCTCTTATTGCTAAGCTTCATGAATATGGTGGAACCAGGCATATTCGATACAGAGATCTTGCTGCTTTTATATACGGTCCGCTCTGCATCTCTCATCTATTTCAACCTTCTGTTTTTTTCTTCTCTCAATAACCACATACTTATTCCAGGTACCAAAGCTTATTCCCTCACCTGGACTCTACAGTATATCAATCTTTTTATGATAAATACTGGTTACATCATTTTGGCTGGTTCCGCTTTAAAGGTAATCACTAATCTCCCTACTCTCATACAATTCTATTCTTTTTTTCTTAATTATATACATACTTCAACTGCTTCTTTTATTGGTAATTCCTCCACTTAAATGTTAAATGTGACATTCATTGGATTATTATATTTCTGGATCACTAAAACAAGCAAACATGATGCCTGCCTACCTATTCTGTACGTCAATTATGCTTGCACTTTGTCGACTCGTCCAGAAAGTGTTTAAACGGGATTGTGCTTTTAGGACTTTTCTGAATCTTGTTTCTGCAGGCTGCTTATGTTCTATTTAGGGATGACGATGCGATCAAGCTTCCTTATTGTATTGCCATAGCTGGATTTGTGTGCTCGATGTTTGCCATTTGTATTCCACATCTATCGGCTCTTGGAATTTGGCTGGGATTTTCTACTGTCCTCAGCCTAGTATATATTGTTACTGCATTTGTGCTTTCCATCAAAGATGGTAATCTCTCTTTCTGTTATCTCTATGTATGTGGTACCTGTGTACTTTTATCTTACAATGAAATTACGTATTCTATAGCACTACTTTAAATCAACTGCCTTTCTTGGTCCACTTTTGCTCATGTGAAGTTCATAATTTTCATAAACATGCCATATGATATGCAAACATTTTCATTAAAATTTATTCAATGTATTGTATGTACTCTTTTATGTTAGAAGAAAGAAATGTGCAAAATGGATGTTCGGCTTTCTGATTCCTTGTGCCCCTGTAGTAGAGGATTTCTTTTATTCCGGTTCATGTTAGTAGCCATGACAATTAGCTATGGTATCTGTTGGTGAGGTTTTTTCAGTTGTTTTAGCTTCCGGCTCGGCTTTCAATTGTTTTAGCCTATGTCTAGTGTTATGATTTAGTTGGTGAGATTTTTTGAGAAATTTGCATCCCTCATTGTTGATTTATCTTTATATATTCACCACTTGCTGTGTCTCAATGCAAGTCAAAAGGTATTCTTTTTGTCTAGATTACAGGTATATCTACACAATCGGTGTTCATGTTCGAGCTGGAAACATCATCAGCATGGCGGGGTTAACTCTCTTACTGGGACCGTCTTTGAGAGAAAACAAACAAGTATATACCATTTGAACTAACCAATTGGTGTCAAAAAAGAAGTCTTTGAGAACTAACAAGGGATATATATTTATTCTTAAACAATATACAGAGTTGCTCTTTCATTTATATTCTAGAGTATAGTTCGAACTTCTAATCATATTACAGAATATTCACTATGAAATGATGATTGGCATCTTTTGTCCTTCCATTTCTCTTCTACCTTGTTCAATCTTTCAATTAAGCTGCAGCTCTCTCCTTACTTTTCTTCACGGGTGACTACAATAATTGAGAATCACAATGTTTTACTTCAGAAATATTGCTTTGCTCTATGCTTAGTTTGTTAAGTTATTTTAAAGTTTTGTTAGGTTTAACTTGTTAAACTCGGTATGAATTTGTATATTAAGCTCTCCCCTTACATAAATAGGTATAAAATCACCACCTCGTGATTATAGTATTCCGGGGACATCAACAAGTAAAATATTCACAACAATCGGGGCGTCTGCTAATCTTGTGTTCGCATATAATACAGGAATGCTTCCTGAGATACAGGTATCGTACAACCTTAAAGTTATTCGATTCTTGAGTTTTATGTGGATTCATAACTGTCTTTCGTTTCTTCATGTGCTCTTGAAAGTTAGTTTTATTTGGTTGTAAACCTAACAGGCAACCATCAGGCAGCCAGTTGTCAAGAACATGATGAAAGCCCTGTACTTTCAGTTTACTGTTGGAGTTCTGCCACTATATCTTGTAACCTTTGCAGGATACTGGGCTTATGGATCCTCAACTGCAACCTATTTGATGAATGATGTCAATGGTCCAGTCTGGGCTAAGGCCATGGCCAATATTGCTGCCTTTCTTCAATCAGTCATTGCATTGCATGTAGTAACCTCTAAACTGTAATTTTTATGCCACTAAATATTCTATTTAAATTGTATCACTGGCATAATAATCTCTCTTGTTTCTGGTAGATATTTGCAAGTCCGATGTATGAGTATTTAGATACCAAACATGGGATCAAAGGGAGCCCTCTGGCTTTTAAGAACTTGTCATTTCGCATCTTGGTAAGAGGTGGCTACCTGACTTTAAACACATTTGTATCAGCTCTGTTGCCATTTCTTGGAGATTTCATGAGCCTTACAGGAGCTATCAGCACATTTCCCCTTACATTCATCCTTGCAAATCATATGTACCTAGTGGCAAATGAAAACAAATTAACATCCATCCGAAAGCTATGGCATTGGATCAACATTTGTTTCTTTGCCATCATGTCAGCAGCGGCAACTACTGCAGCCCTGCGACTTATTGCTTTAGACTCAAAAACATACCATGTTTTTGCAGATTTATGATTAAATGCATTATACTGCTTATTTATAAATTAGTAGTTAATTATCAACAACTAAGTTTTATCTCCATGTGAGAAAAAAAAATATTTATAATTTGACGTTGTAAAAAATCTTGTATGCTTAAAAAAATACTTTTCATTCTTTTACCAATAAAAATTAATGTTCTTATATTATTATTCCAAAAATATGTTGCAATGTTTCTTATGCTAATTTTTTTTTTAAACGAGCAATACTAATTAAAAAACATGAGAAAAATAATTATACATTGTTAGTTGTATACTTGTTAATCATAATCTTTTATATATATAAAGTTTGTTGACTTTACTTATTAATATTTTAAAAATCACGTAAATAAAAAGTTGTAATTAACCGTGATAGTATAACTTTTGTACACTAAAAAAGTATAGTATACTACACCAATTCTTCCTAAGAATAGCTTTGATTATACCTAGTTCCTTTTTATGTGTTAACCTACAATTCTTAATTTTATTTTTATTATTATTACAACAACCCTTTTAAATAAAAAATTACTACATCAACCATCTTAAGTGTAATAAAAATAAATTTTAGAAGAAAAGGGATAATTTATTTTTAAAAATATTAAATAGATCTTATAAAATATCTTTCAACGTGAGCCTAAACTACTTTCCAACCTAAATCACCAAATTGTAGCTTTCTTTCCGATCTCTCAACGTTAAAGACTTTTTAATTACTTATAATATAAGCATTAAATAACTTTTACAATTTAAGTATGATAGTTTTTCCATTATTTTATAATCTAAAGTATAATAATATAATGTGACCAGTAACCTAACGTTCGCCTTTGGTTAAAGAGCCTTGGAACTGATTTCTGAATTAAAAATATTTTTACCAGCCATTAAGTTGTTAATCATATAATTTTGTGGAAGTTATTCAAGCAGTGTCAATTTAGATATATCGAATGTTTGGAAAGTATAAATTATACTAACAAGTTGTAAAGTAGTTTGATCATTTGTCAGGCAAGAAGCACAATGATATGATTTTCTGACTCGTTATATCACAATGGCAAACATGATTTTGCGACAATAAATAACCTCAATGGATCAATATCCCAAAAAAGATGCTTTTAATGTAATATTACAATAAAATTTGACATTTTTTTTCGTAGATAACTATTGCCAAATTTTCCTACCCAAGAACAATTTGAAATAATCTGGCGATAACTCCTGAACCTATCATTAAGAAACAGAAAGTGTCAAATGTCATGATACATGATACATCCATTAATCATTATACCCCGCAGCTTCTTAAAATAAAATAAACAACTATATTTCCACTATCTGCATAAGAGAATAAGAGAAGAAAGGACGTGGGAGACAAATTTGCTTAGGTGGATATTATGGAAAGGTTTGTTCACCACGAGTGCATGTTTGGTATAAAGTATAAACTATTTAAATAATAATAATCATTTGTTTCCTGTTTGAATATGATAAAATTGATTTTGGGTTGTCGAATTTGAATATGATAAAATTAATTTTGAGATGTTTTCATTATAAAAACAAGTTAGGAATAAAATTTAGTATAAAATTCTTGATCCAATGTGTAAAAGATGCTTCGATCCAAAATCAATTAATTCTAAATTTTTTTCTAACATAAAATCCAGAATCAATTCTTAAATGTGAACCTAAACATGTACTAAATACTCTATCATGAAACTAACAAAAATAAGCGATTTTTCCCAAATAAATTGAATCAAACATATTACTGACTTCACAACTAACCTACCTAAGTTAAACTATCTATTGCCTTAGTCCAATATAAATTCTATAACTTCAAAACCGGTAATATTTCAGCAGTTATTTTCCGCTAATTTTAAACAATCAGAATGAAGGACAAAAAAACCAACTGATGACCCATGTAACAAGCTAAGCTCAAAATCGATAATTAAATTCAGTAAATGTACAAAGTGTGCAACCATTGCACTACAGTATCTGTCAGAATGCTTCAACCGTCACATGTTAAAAAATAGCGTTTGTCTGAATGTAAACATATAATTCATGTTTGTGCGTTTTGTTTATTAGTAAAATATAAGGAAAGCTCAAGGCAACATTAACAACAGATATTTGTTACGATTATTAAAATTTAGCATTTAATAATAATACCAATGATGATGCACTAGATACATGTTTAAACCAGACAAATGTATTGACTTCTCACCTTGTCCGGCATCATCCAGAAACTAACTTCACGATAATGAAGATAGAGTTGAGAAGTATAAGAGGAAATCTTAGGTACTGAGTTGCATAAATGAGACCTATAAGCTGGCCTTTGAAAGATTTTGTCCGGCCAGCTGAAAAATCTGACAAGCCCCATCCCCTAGGCGCAAGAAAGCGGTCCTCATTTAGTATTGCTAGTGCATTTGCAAGAAGTAGGAAGCCCTCTAGTAAGGTCCACAAACCCATTTCCCTGCATTATAAAGAAAACAAACGCAGCTTACAAATAATTTCAAGTCATTCGCACTAGTTTTTTCATGTTGCTCAACTATAAACAGAAGTACAGAAGAACAAATGACTAAGACAAATAAAAAAGCCGGGAATTCATCACCCCTCAAGCTCCCCCACATAAGCTGTCTCCATCTAGATAAGTTCTAAAGCATAGGGAGGCTTAAAATCAAATAATGCATCCTTAATATTCTTTAGAATAAGGAGAAATATTAGCAGTATACTCTTTCCCAAATATTCTTTATTATTAGGTAAAATTCACGTAGGACCTAATTATTGGAAATCTCACATTTTATTATTAGGTAAAATTCATGTAGGACCTAATTATTGGAAATCTCACATTTACTAATGATATGCATATGGCTAAACAACCATATATAAGTGTCAACCTCACCTTACAAGCCAGTTATTAAAGTTAAATTAGGTCTAAATCCCCCATTTCTAATACTAATAAATAGAGTCGATCCTACTAAATACAAAATGGAACACACATCATTTTGTTCTCCCGCATACATTTATTGACCCAATAATAAATGAATTTAAATAGGATACACTTATCGGTGTAAAGATGTTTTGCATTGGTGTTAAATCAAAATTGAACTTATAATAAATAAGTATTGGGAATTGCTAGCATTCTTCAAAGTAGAAACATGATTATAGGTCCATAATTAAGACATATGGAAGGAGAAAGAAGAAGGAAGAGGTGTAATGAGTAGGGGTAATGGGCATCAACAGCAAGGGTTGAAAGGAAATT
Source organism: Psophocarpus tetragonolobus (assembly GCA_037954015.1). Classification (NCBI taxonomy): domain Eukaryota; kingdom Viridiplantae; phylum Streptophyta; class Magnoliopsida; order Fabales; family Fabaceae; genus Psophocarpus; species Psophocarpus tetragonolobus. Next base: position 38,423,233 of record CM075695.1, read on the forward strand.
GGAAAGGAGCAAAACGTGGCATCTGATGATAGAGAGAGAGAGGAAGAGGAGGAAAAATAACAGAATTTCCACCTGGAAGCAAAGTGGAGGAGGAGGGCATGTGAATCATGCAAGAGAGGAGAGAGGGGGAATATAGGGAGATTGAATATTGGAAGAGCTATTGCCCGTATCGAATATCATTTCAGGGTATTTTGAATGGTGCTGAGAACAGGACCAATTCCTATCTCAACAAAAAGAGTCACTATCTTCTTACTTTACTCCTTTTAATTTGATCATCCTCTGAGGAGCTATTCTCCATCCATTAGATTGTTCTTCTGCTCCTTTAGCTCATAGGTAATCTTTGTACTGACAGCATTTCCTCAGACTTCCCCTAAAGCATTTCAATACCATTTCAGTTCAGTATTTTAATTCCTCTTCTGATATCAATCATATGAATAATGAATTACAGAAAATGGAAGATATCATATCTTAGAACAAAGACTACTTGATGCTTTACAAATCACTGAAAAACTATGCACTGGCAAGTAAGAAAAAAGATCAAGTTGATCCTAAAGCATTGACTGAGGCAGATAACAGCCAGAGACATCATACGAAATCAAGTGATAGCTATTATAAAAACAGTAGTTCCCTCAATTGACTTGCCTCTATTAACAAAAAAACACTAATGGTCATTGACCACAGATGGTGTTTGGAGAAAAAAGAATCATTAACCATAAGCATAAAACAACTAGCAGCTCTGTGTAAGTGTTTTACATAACCATATCATATCCCTTCTGACACCACTTATCTTTATATTGCTTCATCTCTGGCAGTAGAAATGTAGAATTAACAAGATAAGATACTTACCTTTAATCACAGGTTCTCTTATTATCAAGTAATTTTTATTATCAAGTTTCTCTTAGATAGTTAAAGCAGATCATGATGTTGAAGCCATAAGTGACCAAATGAAATTGTAAGTAAAAGGCACAAAGAAGAAACACAGCACAGAAATGTCAAATCAACAATCCCAGAACCAGATTGAAACAGCGAACACGAAGTTCAGAGATCCACAAAACAGCAACAACAAAACTAGATATCAATCGGTAAAATCGATCTTCATAGATCACAAAGGAAAATGCAGTCACAATATAAGATATGGCAACTCAGAACAACAACTGGCATCAAAACTCTGACCAAGAGTGTAAAAACTCCAGATCTAGTGGAATCATCTCAATCAATCAGAACAAATACGAAGAAATTGAGCGAAATTGGAAAAAAAAAATGCCTCAAGAATAGCATTGTTTTAAGGAGGGCGATTTCAGTTACATTGTCGGGTCATTGGCTCAATCACTCACAATATATTTAATGTGACCTTTAAAAATCACCTATGACCTAACTATTTTGAATCATATTGTCGCCTTGTAAAGAAATCAATAGTTATCTTACCTTTACACAACTAAAAACTACATCTATTGTCTGAATAATTAGAAAATTGGCATAAATTAGACAGTGCAGATTAAGAGGCAGTAGCTTCAGTGGCATTATAAAATGGAACCAACTAAATGACTACCTAAAACTTAGATTGAACCGTAAAGAAAATTGAAGAACTGTAGAAGGAATTTAGGAATAAAAGGATATGGAAGAATAGAGAAGGTGGAGGAAGTAACCCAAAGGCGGAGCAAACACGAAAAGGTAGAAGGCGGCGGCGGAGTCGACGTTGACGGTGGAATCAGAGAAGACAAAACCCCAAACTTGCCAAAGCTCACCGTTTTCTTTCAAGACGCAGGCTAGCGTGCGAAAATGTAGGATGGGAAAGAATTTGTGACCGTGAGATATACTATTTAAATAATTGGATGGTTCAGATAAATTTTACTTAAATTTTTAATGTGATTTGTCTTTTTCACCCTTGTTTGGAGATTCTATTGTTTAAACATATTTTAGTCTGTTCCTGCTGAGGAACGATGGATTTTAGAGTTGCATGCATTGTAGTTGCCTCCTCCATTCATCCACAACGACAACATCTTGCACCTTGCATCTTGCACCTTGCACCTTGCACCTTGCACCTTGCACCTTGCACCTTGCACCACGCACCACTCCAATGACGCACCGTGCCTCCAGTTAAAATGAGATTATCTATGTTTGGTTTCATCATAGTTTATTAGATAATAAATTAGAGTGAAATAAAATAAGTCATTTATTTATTTAAATAATAATAATAAAAGATTACGTGGTTATTAAAATATAATTAAATTTAAGAAAAAATAAATTATTATTTTAACTTTATTTTTTACTTAAAGTTAAATAAATATATTTTATTGATAAAATAGTTAATTATATAAAAATATTATAATTAATTTAATCTCATTTATATTCATTTAAACAATTAATTTTAATTCATTCAATTTTATTTAGTTCTATTCCCAACATCAATCTCAACATACGATCATTGTTGCCTAAGGTTGGACAACATTCAAATAGCAGTAGATTATAAATACATACTTTGTATTTTATAAAATAACAGTATTAGGATCGAAATTAGTTGGTCTTCTAGTCCCAACTCGGCAACTCATTAATCAAAGAATTATAGAAATTATTAAATAATGTAATGTTTATTCATCAGTTGAATTAGGAAATCATGAAAAAATTTTCATAATAAAAAATTATAGTTCTTTAAAAAAAAAGGTAAAAACAGATATTTTTTTTATTTATTATTGCCTCTTTTTTTATAGTTTTTTCTATTAATTTGCATATTATTAGGTTAGATATAAAAGCATAATAATAAAAATGCTATATTTTTTTAAAAATGAACATGATTTTTTTCTTTTCTATATTAGATTATTCAAATGTTTTATTATTTATAGTGTATAAATTGTGAGAAACAATATAATTTTTTTACTTAAAATTTTTTTATCAATTATCGATTAAACTTTTTTCTTCTATGTTATAAATTTTTTATTATTATATTTTAATTACTATAATTAATAATAAATTTAAATAATTTATAAATATATTATTCTCAAAAAATAAAATATATTATTCTACGTTATAAATTAATCTTGATAATATTATTACGTAGAAAGATATATGATAGATAACATTAAATTAAAAAATTAATTAAAAAATATATACAAATTGTTAGTGAATAGGATGTTTTTATACTTTTGTTCGGAACCTAATAATTACATAAATTGGTACGAAAAAAAAGTATAAAAAAAGTGAGTGAATGATAAATAAGAAAGAGATTTACCTTTTTTTTCAAAAATTATCATTAATTGTACCATAAAATTAGTTAAAATGAGATTATCATTAATACTTATTTTATGAAAAATTGCACAAGGTAGAAAGATCCTAAAATAAAATGACACATGAAATGTTATGTAAAAAGTGTCGTCTCAAAGACTTGCGATTTGCACTGTGAAGTACTTTATGCTATACTTTTTCCTTTCACTTTTAAAGGTTAATTATGTTTTGTGTGACATTAAAAGTGATTTAAAAATAAGAGATAAACCATTAAAAAATGTTAAAACAAAAAAAATGGAGTATAATTAAGTCATTATTTTTATTAACAAAATGTTAAAATAGATTTATATTTTCTTCTCTAAACTAAAAGTTTTTTTTTTATAAAGTTCATCTAAACATATGCTTAAAGAAGATTAAGAGCCACAAAAATATTTATATTTTATTAAGGGGATAATTTTGAAAGGAGTTGTAAGTCATAGCTAAAGCAGGAGGGATGAGACAAAGATAGATGTGGCCTATCTATACCTGACCTCAACACTCCAAACCATTTCTGCCCTCAATCTTTTTCGAGGCAAAGAAAAATTGACTCACCTACACCTATGAACAAGGATCTAGCTTCCCTATCTGCCCACCGCCTGCACCTAAATAAAAAAAAATATGCATAATCACATATTTCATAGGATTGTTGGGCTTTCCATATAATTGTGACCTTTGCTCTAACCTATTTTAGTCACAGTGCATCTTGCACAACAATGTGGTCAGGTCATAGTATTGTGGTGCTCACACACTCATGATTTACTGGAAAAATAAATTAACTCACCTATACTTCTAACCAAGGATTGGGTTTGCCCATCTCGCCTAGTTGTTTATACCTAAATAAGAAAAAGTATGCATAATCACATATTACACAAGATTGTTGGGTTTTTCATAGAACTATAGTCTTTGCTCTAGCCTCATTTTTAGTCACAATGTGGTTAAGGCCACGGTCTCATGGTCCTCATGTACTCATGATTTAATGGTTTATAAGGGTGTGAACTTGTACACAAACATGTTGGATTATATAATTTAGGAGTAATGAGTAATAGTTGTAATGAGTAATTAATCTTAACCATTAGATTTCAAGAAAATAAAGGATGAGAATGAAGAGTAAGTTTTTTATACTCACTGTTGGAGTAAGTAGGTCATCTCTTATGTATATAAAATTTCATTTAACATAGAATTCGTTCCTACCCTTTATCCTGAATTTTTTAGGCAGGAAAAACCTGAACCTAATCAACCTGGGATTTTCCTGTCAAATCAAGACAGAGAGGGGACAATATGCACGATGTAGGTGTGATTGATTGTCATCTGTAAGCTAAAGTGAGAGCAAGGTTGAACTCTTTGTTGAAAACTCCATTGGGGAGTAAAGCTTGAATTGAGTTTAGTCTCTACTCCCCTCTCATAGTGCAATAGTCTCTAACACACTTCATCAATTCAAATTGAGAGGAATATTCATCAAAGAGCACATAAGAATATTTAGCCTATATCACCAAGCTCCAATTTTTGGAGGGCGTAAAAAACAAATTTATTTTAGTCTCCCGTGAGCACTCTCTATAATACACTCTTTTGACCACATTTTATTTGATTCGTTGAAATTGATTGAAAAACAAAAATTTATGGGTGTCTCACTTGTTATTAAAATGACTTTTTCTCTTAATTTTATAGTTTCAATAATTTCAACTACTAATGATGAAAAATATATTAGAGAGTGTATCGCTAACACTCCTCTAATATTGTATATTTTTCAATATATTTAAATATATGATCCAATATTTGATTAGAAATAGTTGTCCATGAAGGCTAATTCATTTGCAATTGTGTTGTCTTTGATTACATATCTAACTTACCTTTTATTACAAGCTTATTAAGTGTTAAATGGTAATGTCCCTAGAATTTTTTAGATACCTGTTGTGTGTTGTTTTTGTTCAAATCACAATATTTTCCATTACCAATTTAATTTGCGTCAAAATTTAAGCCAAATTGTGTTATTCCTAAAGGCCATCTCACATATGTCATCAGTGTCTAAATTGAAATGCATTCTATTTTTTTATTAGAAATTATTAAATTTGGTCTAACTTAATTTTACAAAACTGGTTTGTAAGGTGAAATTTACACCTTATTATACACTACTGTTTTGCCATATTTCTAGCTAACGTGAAATCTCAAACACGCTCTTTCACGTTGAGGACTGAACATCTCGAGCGTGGGGTTTAACATTTATGGGTGGTCTGACAATGACCCGATAATGAGTGACAAGATAAACCCAACAACAATGAATTGTAAGTTTAATACTTGTGGGTGTGTCCGATAGCGACCCGATAAGCCTAATAACAATAAATTACTAGGATAACCTTTGATACTATATTTGAAATAGTTAAATTGGGTCGAACACAACCTCACAAATTGGCTTGTAAGGTGAAGTTTACACTTCATTATATACTATTGTTTTGCCATATCTCTAGTCAACGTGAGATCTCTAACATTTTTTATGGACTTTTTATATAAATTGTGAATTAATTAGAATTTTGAGAAACTTAACACTACCATTAGAATTCTCCCCATTAAAAACTGAAGACTATCTCTCTTAATCTTCTTCTAATACAAATAAGTGGTTTGAATTTAATTATTATAATTTAATATGTTAATTTTAGAAAGGTTCGTATGATTAGAAGATATTATGAATCCATTGTTTAAGTTTTGATGATAATAAATTAGATTAAAGTTGATTATTTAATGTGTTATTTGATTATATGATTACAACATATTACAGAGATCGTCGAAGAATGAAGATGTATTAATCAAATCAATTGATGGAAAATCATTAACACACTGAAATAACAAGAAGAAGGTTAAATTGTTAAAAGGAAAAAGTCAAAGGAACACTCTCATAAGAGATAGAAGATTGAAAGATTTTTTGTCTATTGTCCTTCTAACTCTATATTTGAGCAAAAGCTTATATAAAAAGCTTCTTATGGTAAATACCTTCATGGTAAAACAAAATATTTTTACCCTTATATAATGCTCTATCAAAATCTCCTGCATACACTAGTTTTAATGTAGATAATCACTATTATCAAACAATTCAAAAAGACAATCCTTACATTAAGCTTTTAGCATCCTAGAGACACTTTGTCATTTAGAATATATGTAAAAGAAACATGTTTAAATCTCCAATTTGTACAAGTGCCACCGTAGCTACTCTAACTTTGACAGAAGTCTACAAAGCAGTTAGAATAATGACATTTAGCGTGTTTTATGGAAAAAATAGTTGATAATTGCCTAAATTACCTATTTTTATGTGGGTAAAGTAGAACATTTATCCTAATTATTTCTCATTTAAGGTATTTCCTCTTATTTTACTTAAAATTATATCTAATTAGTAAATTAGTCTTAGGTTTATAATTATGTACTCTTTACCGTTATTTTTCTACTTTTTTTAGTCAGGTTTTGTGAAGGATGGAAGAAATGTTAGAAGATTTGAGAATTTTGGTTTTATGCCAGGCTCCAAGCACTGAATTGCTAGACAGACACCTAGAGCCCGAAACCAACAACCACCAAACAGGCACCCAGCGCCCGAAACCTACGAGCAATACATGTTTTTATCATTTTGGCGCCTAATGCTCAACTTGTAGGCACCTAACGCCTAGGTAATTGCTGCCCAAGTTTGTCTCGACACCCAACGACCACTTTTGTCACCATTAGGCAGCAGTGTTGCATCCTGATACCTATATAAGGGCATGTTTTAGATATGAAAAAGGTTACACACCTTGACGACCAGAGGTACTTCCAAATCTGATTCTTCCACTTTTTTTTTATTTTCTTTCTATTTTTGTACCTCTCATACATAGAACATATATTCCATCCTCATGGTTGGCTATACGCATCATTGATTGGGGTTTATTGTAACTATACTTGAACTTTTTGGTATATTTTGTTCTCTTAATCAAAATTTATTACTCATTGTTAGTGTTTTTTTTTACCTTATGCTTTATTTCCTTATATTATATGGATTATACTTGTTGAATGTGCTCGGAAGAGGATTTTGACTTGTAAAATAAGAAGAGTTCTCAATGGGTTTATTGCTTAGGAAAGAGTAAAACCCATAAGCCATCTTGAGTTTTTTTTTCTTAATACGAGTTATTTGACTTTAGATTATGAGAGAGATCGATAATCTAAATATCAAATAACTTAGTCTCTTACTTGCAATGAATTAGGATTAGGGTGTTTTTATGAGTTATGAAAAGGTGAGTAGTACATAATGATTTTGAGTCAATTTGTCCATTTGAGGGATGATATGGTGAAATCAAAACCCAGTAAAATCTTATTATCAATGTAGTTGTTTATTTACTGTTCATGCTTTTATTTAAATTTGTCTTAGTAGTTATTAGTATATAAACTCTTCCTTTGTTTATTTTAAGTAAAAGTATTAAAATTTTTATAGTATCATCTAAGTCCTTGTGGGATTGACTTGATATTTACCAAATACTACTTATGGTTGGTGCACTTTTCAGGAATATAATTGAAAATTTGTTGATCAGCAGTCTATGAGAAAGTGACAAATTAAAGCTTAGTCTCAACTGCTACATGAATTTCATGCCTATATGAAGGATTCTTACCATGAAGACAAAGACACAATGTCAATAATATTTTTTCATTCTTGTATGTGCTAAAAGTTCTACTAGCCAACCTTTTTATTAACATCATTAGGTGTTATGAGAGAAAACTATTTGTGCTTCATGAAATTATCTTTTAAGCTTGTAAAATCCTTTCTCCTGAGAGTTATATCATTTCATGTTATTTACTTGTATCGAGAGTTGAAAGTGATTTAGTGGCAAAGAATGCATATGTCTTAAACTTACAAGGAGTTTAAGTGATCATTAGAAGTGACTTTGTGTACTCGGGCTTAAACGTAGGGGAGGTTTAAGTATAAAACTAAGAGTGATTTATATAGTCATTGTAAGCCAAGGATGACATAGAGAATACTTGTATTCAGTAGAAATAGTGAAACATTTCAAGGTGTGCTTAAAAGAGAATTGAGTGTAGCTCAATTTGAGTGAACTAGTATAAAATACTTTTGTACACTGTCTACTACAATTGTTATATTTACTAACTAGTTTCATTCCTAAATATTTTTATAAAGAATATTTTTGAACTATTTTAACATTGTGGTTTGCTAGGCATATATTCTTTTAAAAATCTCCATGAAACCTCTTAAGAAAATATTTTCAAAAGGTTTGCATAAAACTTTCTTTAAGTTTTATTCAACCCTCTTCTAAAGCACATTATCCATAACACTATGGCATCAGCCACAAGGATGTGGGCATCACTAGGACATTTAAATCTCTTTAGTGCACCTTTCACGATATCGTGGCTTAGCCATAATACCATGAGCTATCTTTGCATCTTCTAATTATACTTAATTAATATTAACTTAATTATCTAGAACTTATTGATTTATCTCAATTTAACTAGCTAATGCTTTTTATTTTACTTTGATTTATCTAGAAAGTTCTATCAGTGATAGTCTTACAAAAGGTTAAATATATTTTATCATATAATAAAGATAATAATTTACATAAAAATATATAAATAATTATTTAAAAAATTAGGGTGTTACAAAAATCTCTTGACATCAGCAAATAAATTAATTTACTTTGTTTTATAATTATTTAAAAATCATGGTGTTACAAAAATCACCTAAGATTAGCAAATAAGTAACCTGACATTTATCATGTTAAATTTTAATTCTATATTGATGTAACATCTAAACTACATTTAAAAAATAAATTACAATTTGGATTGCAACTATAATACTAGTTAGTGACAAAACTACCAATTAGCCTACCCTGTCCACTAATTCTAATATACAATTCAAAATAGTTGAGCATTTGGATTTTATAACTCTTATCGTCAAAATGCTTAATGTACATATGTACAAATCTAAATCAATTGTGTTTTTTCATCTCACGAATCAATAGCATTTAATATGTAATGATTCATGATTTATTTACATCATCATTTTCTCACGATGCTCACAAATGCAACCAGGATAGGGGTTTGCATAAAAACTTTCTTCCAATTTGGGGTGTCGATGAACTTTTCTAAGATGAGGACCCCCATTTTTATTTGCATGTAGGTTTTTAACCCTCTCTGAGAACTCATCCCAAGATATCAAACCATTGTCCCATTGATCAATCAACCTAACGAACCTTTGTCTGCAACATATCAAGGTTCATTAATTAGAAAAAACTAAACGAGTTTAATATCAATTATATTATAAAGTTTTCTAAAATGAAACATAATGTGTTTATTAATAGAATTAATACTTGTCTGGACTGATAGTTTTACGAAATCCTTCAAATGCACGATGACCTCGAGCTGCTTTGGCCATGTGCCCATCATAACTGTAGATAAAAACATCACTTTCTACTGCTATGATGTAATCTAAAGCAGCAAGTTGATTTTGGTGCCCCTTAAAAGGCATAAGCTCTTCTTTTGTGGCTAGAGTAGAGTGTGAGAGTAAATAACGATATTTGCTTTGAAGGGGTTTCATTTCATCTTTACCATAAATCATGCCTGCGGCTATATAAATCTTTGTGTCACGAGGATAACCAAGTGCTTCAAGAAACACAGCTACCTCTCTTGGAGTCATGGGACAACTACCCCGTAGACGTCTTGATTTGCTATCAATCTCTTTCACTTTCCAATGTTTCACTTGATATCTCATTTTTTTAAGTTCCATAGCTTCTTCTTTTGTTAGGTTGTGGCTGCAGCCTGTAAAAGCAAGCATGTCCTTTTCATATCTGCAATGTTGACATGTACATGTAAGAGAAATGTTGATTGAATGTGTATATTTTTCTATGTTGGGTAATGACAACATGTACTATATATCAATATATTAAAGTAATAAAACATATTAGAGGTATTACCTTAAATGGAGAGCAATGTAAGGGGAGTTGTTATCTCTAATTCTATTTACTAACTTCATTCCAAGTTCCTCAATTGGAACTGTGAACCTAAGCCCTTCATACATTGCACGACAACGTACTTTTTGGATTGGACTAGCTAAACCATTATTGACTAAGCGAGAATCAGTATGGGTAAATTTGATCACTTTATGTTTTTTCAATAATTGTAACATCTCCCCTGCGTAATAACCAGCCTATACGTTTCAAAGCAATAACATAAAGTTAGATTAGAATATGGAATATATACTTTTTAAATGTGCTAGATGTTTTCATGCAGAAAAGATATAATATTGCCTTGGACCAAGAAACTGGAGCCTTCAAAACTGGCTTAATTGCTGCAAATTCTGGTGGTATAGATTCCACTATTTGAATATCATCTTTTAAAACTTCAACGAAGTTCTTCCAATTAAAAATTTGTTTAAAACCACTGAGATAATAAAATAGAACAATACAAAATTAGAAAGATACTTATTTTTTATGTACAACTCAAGAAGGTGAGAATCCATACCTAGAATCTGTCCAAAAGGAATTATGATCTAATGTAGGTAAAACCAAAGTGGCTTTCATAATTTTTGCAACAGCAACCATGTCACTTATCTACAATTACATGGAAAATATATTAATGCACATATTATAGGATTAAAGTAAACAAGAAATTTGAAAATAAATAAAGATACTTTAAAAGCGATTTGGGAACATACTCCGGTTTTCATTTGATTTAGCCCTCCATTGGCATGGACCATAAGGTAACCATTTGTGAAGTTCTCTTTCCCTGTATAATAAAAATACTTAGTAGTTACAAAGATGATAAACCGTAAATAACTTATAATGATTTTTACTTAAAATTTAAGCAATAAAAAACTTTGCTCTCACGTTTATCATTCTTTGCTCTATCTATGCATTTGTTGTAGTTGTTACTTTCAGGATGCTTCCAAATTTTGAGAGTCTAACTAACATATATAAGAGAAAAACTAGCATCACAATCTAAATGTTATTGATTATATTGCGAAGAAAAAATGAACCAAATACAAAATAACAACATCATGCATCAATCCAATCTGACCAACTTTTTGTAAGGCAACGAGGATGGAAAAACAACTTTGATATGGGTTTTTATATATATATTTTTTTCTCCATCCTCCAAAACAAAATCTTAGTATTTAACAATATTAAATAAATAAAATATATGAACTTCACTTACATGATTCGTTAGTCATGTAACTATTAAATGCATATTTTAAAAATTATTTTAATGAAAATAATTATTTATTTAAAAAACCGGTTAAGAGATTGACAAAGTAAATAGTTATTTTCTAAAATAAGAAAGAAGCTAAATATCCTTTAAAATATAAGTTATGTGTTTTTTATTATGCAGGAAAGATGCTATAGTTATTGAAAAAACAAATTTAATAAAGTATAACGTAGAATAAATTGTTGTATACCGGTGATTTGTTTGGTGAAGATACGTGTTTCACCACATTTGCATGTATTACAGGATCCAAGACTAGTTGATCAGAAAACATATTCAACAATACAAATTTGGTAAGCATACACATAAAAACCAGAACCATTAAGCTCCAAAAGATGTGACGTCCAAGCCTGAGCTTGAAAAGCTTTTGCCAGTGTCGTATTTTACGTCGCGTAGAGGATACACTTCTCATGCTTGATGACATTAATCCATACCGTTCGTCTGTGCCATCTAATAGACCCCTCCTTGCCTTGAACATGGTGCACGCAATGATTGATTAAGAGTCACGCTTGGCAAAGAGATAATAAATATATTATTAGAAATATTAAGGTAAAGGAACAAAGGGAAAGTGTGAGGTCATGAGAAACAACCACAGGTAGGTCGATGGTGAACTTGTGGGATGAACTTTGCTTTCTTCTTTTGTCTTTGGTGAGGCTTTTGTGTAGTTAAATGATTAATCCTTATGTCATGAAAGCGAAATATGAGGCGATACATTCTCTCTATTTCAAATGTTTTTAGTTTATGCGCTATATTGAGTTTGATAAAATTTTATACGGCATAGTCTATGTGTGACAAATACATTAATAACATAAAAAGTATTTTGTTAAAACAAAGAATGTTTGTCATAAAGAAAATTTTAGTTTTAATTTTAAAAGATATATGATTTTTATTAATTATAGGTATATATAATTTCAAGACTCGTAAAATTTCTCTCTATCTATTTGGCTATTCTATACGTATATTTATTTTTATTTCTAAGTTTTCATCAACTTTCTTCTTTTTATATTCTCTACTTTTTGTTAGTGATTTTTTTTTATATAAAGACAATACCGTACAAGAGTATCTATTTTAGTAATTTAGTCAAGTTCTTTGTAATGGAAAGATACATATCATTACCCAGTTAATTGGTAACTTACGTTGAGTTTCTAGAAAAATTTAAATTCAATCTGCACATAATACATTTTTAAGGAAAACCTGAGTTCAATAATCTTTATCTTAAACTAGGGGTGACTTCTCTTGTATGAATGAAGTGGCCATAGCTAAAAAAAATTTATGAAATTTTTATACATATTATTATTTTATTTTCTTATATTTTGAGTTATTTAAAATAAAAATAAAATAATGAAATCAAAAGAAGTCAAACTTATTTTGTTAATGTTATTTTATAATAAAAAAATATAAATTATAATAGACACAAGCTTCTAGATAAGTTTTTCCATTTTTTTTTAAACTTCATGGACAAACTTCTTTTATTTTTTTCTATTTTTTACTTTATTATTTTACAAATTTATGAAACAAGCTAAAATCCAAAAAGTTGCAACTTCACTTTGAAAGTTTCTTTTCTTTAACAAAGTCAAAACCCCAAAAGCTCTAATTTCACTTTTCTATTTTATCTCTAACACAAGTTTTTGCTCCAAAATTCCAGCATCAACCACGAAAATGGAAGTTTTTATCAAGTTGCAAGTCTTGAGTGGGCATGAGTGAAACATCAAGCATGCAAGCACAAAGCTGAAAGCACGAAAATTGAAAACGTTATTGTTAAGGTGGTCAAACAGCAAACAATATAAGTAATACCATTGCATTTGGTATCTACATTGATCTGCAACTGCTTTTTTTTGTTTATAATTAGTTTAGTTTAGTTTTTACTTTTTAGTTCCAATAACATATTATGTATGCATTTTATCAATAATTGTCCTTTTATTTATTCACTTGAAGCATTGTATGCTTGTAGTTTACTTTATCATTTTACTTTGAATATACTTAAATTGTATAATTTGAAAAAAATATAGATAGTTAATTTGTTTGAAAAAATGTGATTCTTACTTGAGTTAACTTAATTTGTTAATTGTTACTATTTGTTGTGCTTAATTATTATAAGGAATTATTTTGTGATTATTTTTTAAGAACTAATTAGTTCAAATGTATAATTAATTTCTTATGTTAGGTTGATAGATTAATTTGTCTTATTTTGACAATTCCAATGGTCTTTACAGAGACAAAGATAATAATTTGGTGACCCATTAATCTGGTTGAACCAATTTTATAAAAAAAAAATATTAAAATTATGCATTAATATATAGTCTCAATAAGTCTTTAACTCATAAACTTTAAGTTATTAACATTAAGTTTACCACCAAACTAATATATATGTTTGTTTATTTTGTGAAAAAACAATATATACATTAATAAGCATATATTTTAGTTAAAAATAATATATTGTATTAATTGAGAATAATATTAATTATATTATATATTTTTATATAAGAAAAAAATTTTTAATTTGTAGAGGTCTAGTAAAATTATTTTTGTATAGAAATTATATTAGATACTTATATATATATATATATTTTTATTTTTTACATTTAAATCAAGTTAATTTAGATGAATTAATGATCCACTAACCTCTAACTCATTAACTTACTTTCTCAACTAGATTAGAAACCGAAATTCTTTAAAACTTGGAGCTCAACTATCTTTGTAAATTTTTTTAACGTAATCACGATGTTTCTTAAAAAAAATACCATTATTATTTTAAAAAATTAACATGATAAATATAACTAAGTGCCTGAATATAATACCTACAACAGACTTTTACGGCTAGTTTAATATGTAAATGAACTAATTAAAAATTATAATGAAACTTAACGAATGATGTTAGGGTTTTTTTATATCATTTTAATAAATACAATTCATAATATATAAATATGGACATAATTATAAGGTAAATTCAATATGATATGAACTATTGAACCGCTAAATAAGGCTTCTTATATGAGTTTATTAATGACTTCCAAACAAACAATTTTATCATGTTTTATATAATTTTAAAATCTTTTTTATATAAAAACATTTAATCATATTGAACAATTCGGTCAAATTTTCATTTTTATATTATATTATCCATCACTATTCCAATAAAATTTAAAAATTTGTATAATTAGTCAGAATTAATTAAAGAATTCATGATAATTTGGTTAATAATCAAAATGTGATAAGACAAAATAGGATATAATATTAAAATATGATAAAAGTGTCACATTAATAGTAAAACAAACTGTACTCTTATTAAATATTTGATGTGCTCCAAATAATAAATATATAAAATATCACGTGTCCTATATAAGATAAAATATAAATTATGTTAAAATGATAAATATAAAATTTCTAAAATATTTTTAATTTTAAGAAATGATATAATATAAAAAATATGCTTTTAAATAAGCTTCATAGAATTTTTGAAATTAATTAAGTTTCTTAAATTTATAATTATTATTTAAAATATTTAAATATTTTCAAAATATAATATAAAATATAATTTAGATTTATAATAATAAAATATTTTATTATATAACGAAGCAAAAGGCCGTGGGAAGCCCAATTGAATGGGCCTTGCAGGAAAACCCTAGCTAGTTCGCGTGGTCAAAGCATGTCTATAAGAACCCGAAACTGGTGCAGCTGAAGCTGCTTCCGCCGAGCTTAGGAGAGAAGAGAAGAGGAGAGGAGGAGGAGGAATAGGAATAGGAATAGGAGGAGGCAAAACGTTTTCAAACATGGTTAAAGGACGCCAAGGAGAGCGTGTCAGGTTTGCGATCTAACTCTTTTCTTTGCTTTGCCTTCCCACCAATCACATACTGTAACTCTCATGCCATCGTTTTACCATAATTTCCTCCTTTGCCAGACTTTACGTCAGGGGTTCAATTCTTGGATACAAGAGGTGCGTTTATCTAACACATTCACTTAATGTATTTTTTGTATTTTGTTAACTTATACACCGACAACAGTATTAGGGTTATGATTTTCTCTTCATTTCAATATGTGGAATATAGTGGATATTGATTAGGGTAGTGGGAGCTTAGATATTTATTGTGTTGTTCAGGTCCAAGTCAAATCAATACCCAAATACATCTCTTATCCAAATTGAGGGAGTGAACTCCAAGGAAGAGGTTGGGTGGTACTGTGGGAAGCGCATGGCTTACATTTACAAAGCCAAGGTAAAAAAGAACGGAAGCCACTATCGCTGCATTTGGGGTAAGGTCACCAGGCCCCATGGTAACACTGGTATAGTTCGTGCCAAGTTCAAGTCGAATCTCCCACCAAGATCTATGGTCAGTTTTTTGCCATTCAGTTGCTTTTGTTTTTGGTATTTTTGGTGGTTTCTGAGTGTTTATTGTTCATGTATTTATAGGGAGCAAGGGTTAGAGTTTTTATGTATCCAAGCAATATATGAGGTAATTTTACCATTTTATTGATAATTTTACTTTTTTATACATTTTCTATTGTTGCCTCAGCATGTTTTCTTTGAAAACTATGATCTCAGCGTTGTTGTCAGCTGAACTAGTGTCCTATTAGGGTTTTATTCTGAAATGCGGTGATATGAATTGAAGCATAGATAAAAAAAATGTCCGAGCAATGAAAAATTGATGGGTTTAATTTGAATCAATCATTTACTTGCTTTGCATGAATGATGGGTAATGCAACCCTAATTTGTCCCACCTAGTTAGTTGTTACCAAACCACTGAGAACATTCTTGTTTGAATTAATGTTGTTGTCATAGTCTGTCACTGTCTCATTTGATTGTTGTTTTATTGCCATCTGATGTCACTTGGTGCTTTTATAATTCCTTCTCATGGTATTGTATATGTGATTTATCTGTCGTCGTTCTTTTATTAATTAAAGGAATGTTATTTATGACTTGAACACTCCTTGTAAAAAAATTGCACACAGTTCTTCTTGGGAACCTAGTTTCACAAAATCAATTCCCAGGATTTTATCTGTGCGGATAACAATTTAAGAACCTTTCTGCTTGAGCCTTCTCCTTTAGCCATGGAGATATGCTCCAATGTAATTGGCTTACAGTTTCATTCAATTTTTGAAAATTTTATTATTTGTTGGCATGTTCTGTTTTTGCACATAACAAGGTATTGGAGGCATGGTTAATAATAGCTTTAACATTGTCTCACAACTGATTTTTATATTGCGACTTATCTCATTTGAAGATAAGGCTAAATTCGTCTTCTGAAACGTAATTGTATTTTCTTCAGTTCTATATGTCCTGTTTCCTTATTTCAAGAGATGAAGTTCACGATTTTAACCCTTACTTGTAAAAAAGTCGCACACAGTTCTTCTTGGGAACCAAGTTTTATGCAATAAATTCTCAGGATTTTATCTGTGCGGATAGCAAGTGAAAAAAACCTTTCTGCTTGAGCCTTCTCCCTTATCTATGGAGATATGCTCCAATGTAATTGGCTTACAGCTTAATCAAATTTTTACATGCATACGAATTGTCGTTTAATTGGGAAAAACGACAATTCAAGGAACAATCATATACTACTATTAAGAATCAAAGAGCAAACTATGTTAAAAAAATTTTAACAGCAATATTAACATATAGAGATATGCTCCAATGTAATTGGCTTACAGCTTAATCAAATTTTTACATATGAATGTTATTTTGATGTGAATTTTTACATACAGATGAATGTTAATATTGCTATTAATTTTTTCATTAACGGAGTTTGCTCGTTGATTCTTAATAGTAGTATATGATTGTTCCTTGAATTGTTGTTTTCCCCAATTAAATGATAAGTATCTTGATATTTTATTTACCTTCCATTTTTCTCAATTTATTTTAATTGAAACCTCTTAAACTGTGGTTGCTCTACATTGTTAGGTAATATTGTACTCAATCAGTTGAACATGATGAAACTTAACATTTCTGATTACACAGTTGAGTTTAAATCAACGGCTAGAATTCTTCAAAAAACACGTCAATGTTAGTTTAAAACTAAATGTCAAAAGGGGTCTAGTTGAGGAGTGAGTGCGAGTGGTTGTAAATTTTCAACTCGTATCAGGATCAAAGAAACTAATGCACTTGTTTTGCAGCAAAATTAGAAAAAATGTCATTAAAATGGTTGGGTGGGAAATATTGTTCCCATTAGTTTACATGCAGCAATTCGTTGTTCTGTTTCATTAATAGTATGAACAGGTGTAGCTAATTCAAAATTTTAGAACATAGGAATATTTTCGGCTTCTGTTTCCTACATGAACTAATTGATCTTGAAATTGCGTGTTGGTTATTGTTGCAGATTCTCAGGACTCGTGGGGTTTGTTTATCGAGGTTAAAAGGGAGTTGCATTACGCAGAGTTCAATTTTTATGTTTTTGTAGCTCTTGAGCAGAATAGTATCTTGTTTAGGACGGTAATTGAACCGCATGTTTTTTCTTCGTTCTCACTGCCATGGTTATCAAGGAAGATTATTGAGTCTCGTTTTCATAAACGATTTTTTCCACTTCACTTTTTAAATTTATCAGTTTCGTGTTCACATAAAATTCTAATTGAAATATTCAATCATATTCAGGGAAAACTGCATAAAAAGTGCTTTTCGTTGGTCATTAAGGAATGCCCAATTCTTCATTAAAGAAATGTCCATTAATTGAATAAATTATTATTGCAATATCGATCTTGTAATGAAGTTTAAAGGATTAAATTTGGAACTGAACTTAATCGGGTTCGTTAAATAATAACTAAAGTTGCTAACAAAAAGTCGCGTAAATTAAAACAGATTCTATTGTGTTTGGCTCATAATTACATATATTCTTTTATTTATTCTTTAATTTTTTATAAATCTTTCAATTTTAATTTATTATACTGACCTTTTTTAAATCTTATCTAATTATACTCAAATGTTAGTTTTAAGTAATGATACATATACATTTCTTTAGTTTATATATTTTATTAATTTATTTTATTATTTCTTTTTATCTTTTTCATTTTATTACATTATAAATCATATTACACATATATATCAGTCAATTTTAGGTTAAAAATAAAATTACATTGACCTTTTTTAGAGGTTAAAAATAATTTTAAGAGATAACAAGTATATTAAATATAAATTTTATGGAGTATTTTTAATTTAAAGCTTTTGTGAAAAGCATTTCTCTCATAACGCGCTGCAGTCTGTGAAAAGCATAGAATTACATAACAACTTTGTCATCTGTTATGGTGCTGTGTGTATTGACTGTTGTGCATGTTTTACTACAAAGAACTCAAATAATACATTATAGGGGAGATAGTTTTAAAATGGTTGGATTACAGTATTATTTTACATTCAATTTTTATCTATTTCTTTTATAAAAAAAAAGCATCACATTTTATTATTTTTTATTTATTCTATTTATCGTCTCAACCCGAAATACCCTGTAAAGTCACTCCCATTGCAAAATTGAGAGTTGTACTGGTAGGACGTTGTTATAGCATTTTGTATTGGATCTCATTTTCGTGGGTTTCTTTTCACAACATTTGAACTATAATTATATGTTGATCGATTTAAGTGGGTCTTTTATTAAATATAATTCTTTAAATAAGTTTGTTTTAAAAAAAATTATTAAGATAAATTTGTTTTTTAGTTTGATTTGGTTATATTGTAATTTTTATTTGCAACGTTAGTTGTATACCCATGTAAATACAACTTTACATCCATATATAATTAATTGATGTTAGCAATAATAAATAAGGAATTAGAAATGTATCTTTGGTTGATAAATTTCCTGGGCTGGACCACATGCAAATGGCATAGTACATGCTGGCAACAATTTATGCAACCTTTCTTGACTTGTTCTCGGTTGACGGATGAGTAGAAACCTGAATTTTTGAAGATTTTTGTTAGGACTTTTACTACAGCACGTGGTATCCGACACACTTCCACTCACTGCATTCAAGAACGAAGACTATTGCGAACTTTGACTTTGCCTACACTATTGGTTTGTACTCTATATATACAGTTACACACACACACACGTGTATCTCATGTCATAGGAGAAGGTGTTATACAAACTACATTTGGCTGTTTTGCATTAATTACTGATACCTTCAATTACATTATTAAGAAACAATATTTGGACCTAACCTAACAATGGCCTAACGCTGCTTTGACTACGTAAATATATCACTCCAAATTAAAGGAGTTTGATAGTTGTAAATACAACGTACGTTGATGGGTGGGAAGCAACACACGCTCTTAAGTCTTACCTTTCATTTCGACTTTTCTCCGTTAATTAAACAACACATCCAATCAAACAATAAGATTACTTTAATTTATTATTTTTTCTATCTTTCTTATTCTTTTCCTGTCACTGCATACACTGAAAAATATGCGTGTTTCTTAGAATTCTTAATGATATTTATATACTTAATCACTATTTCTATAGTTTCTTACTGAATTTTTTCCATGACATATGATCATACTTCCATTTTCTATAAGTTTTTTTCAAGAAATTTATTCAATTTTTTTCTATATTAATTGTTTGATGTAAACACTATATAGTGTATAGTATAAATTTAGTTGTCAAATCTAAATCTATACTTGTGTGTATTATAAATATGACTTCTTATTTTTAAATAAGAGTATTTTAAAGATCAGTTACAATATATCTTTCGCACTGTGTCACTTTCCTTTTATTGAATTAATTTTTTTATATAATTTTATATTTTAAATACAAACTTTAAAATTTACTTCTATTTTCATTTAATTTTATATATGTATTTTGATTTCAATTATTTATTTTCATAATTTATTCTTGATTTAGTTTTGAATGTTTAACTTTTTAATTTTTTTTCTATTTAACATAACAAATTGTTTATTGTTGATGCCGAAAGTACTTACTATTTTCTTTAACGTGTCTTTATTTACAATTTTTAAAATTTAAAATATTCATCTACCTTATTATTTTCCTCTTCTCCATTTTCCTCTTACTTTTTTCATCTAACTTATTTATTTCTTCGCTACGAACAGAGCAATAACTTGGGTATGTCTATATCATCATTAATATCGGAGATAGCTTTGAAAAGTTCTTATATAACCTAATAAAACTTTGAAAATGTTTAGTTTCACCTAAACACTTAATGAATTAAATAACAAAACATGGAAAATTTAAATAAAGACAATATATTTTAAACGAATAAGACTTTTATAAGAATACTAATTATCATTTTGTATATTTATCTAATGCATTACGATATATAAAATACAATCTCATAAAATATAATATCATTCAATTCATATAAATTTGAAATTTTATCAAATATAAAATTTTTAGTTTACACTTTGCATTTTTTATTATACGTTTTTATATCAATAATATAATAAATTAAAAAAATTATTAAATATAATTTTACCATCCATTTCGATCATAATTATTGAAGGCAAAATAAATATAATAAATATATTTAAAATATTAAATATATAATCTTATAAAATAAATAAAAATATAAAATTACATAAAACATTAGAGTCACATTTATCTACACCTAAACCACTTTAGAACGGCTAAAAATATCCCGTTCTGAAAAAAATTACCATAATAATGACTTGTTATATAATAATAAGTTATTTTAATATGATTATAAAATTATAACCTATTTTATGGATATGGTTAATGAAATTAAATTAATTTTATTGAAAAAATGGTTATGATTAAACTTGGTTTTATAAATAGTTATTTTTAGTTATTATCAAATTCTTTTTAGTTTTAGTTTTTATATTCAATAAAAATTGTTGATTAAATTTGGATTCATAACCAGTTATTTTTAGTTATGACATGATCCACACCTCTATTCCAATGACCACATCTTTGTGGAAAATGCACCGAAATGGAAAAACTCTCCTAACATCGTCCACACCTATGTGAGCGTGGTCACAACCTAAGGAAACATGCACTAATAAAAAAAGCGATACTCATACATCTGTGACTTATGTCATATCCTTGTGGTTCACACCTATGTTCCAATGACCATATCTTTGTGGAAAATGCACTAAAATGGAAAAAAATTCCTAACATCGTCCACATCTATGTGAGAGTGCTCACAACCTATGGAAATATGCATTAATAAAAAAAAAACGATACTCATACATTTGTGACTTAGGTCATATCCTTGTGGATAATGCACTTAGTAGAAATTTTTTTTTGAGACTACCCACACCTCTGTGACAATTGTCAATCCATGTGAAAAAATGTTGAGAAGGAAAAAAATTGCTTACATCTCCCACACCTTTGTGAAAATATTAACAGTCATGCGAATAATACACTGAAAAAAAACTACTTGTGAACCTCTAACATCTTTGTGACGAAAGTCACAACGTTATGAATAATTTGTAGAGTAGAAAAAAAAATTCTTAATATATCCCACATTCATATGGGAAACATACTAAGTAGAAAAATAAATTTTAAAAATAATTTTATTTTTAAAAAAATAATTATTTAATCAGTTATGGACTAATAACTAGTTAAATAACAATTTATTTTTATATTTGATTATGTAATTATTTATAAATAATAACCAGTTGTTTATAATAATAAGTGATTATAATAAATAATAACAGGTTATGAGAGAATAGTTATAGTCATTATTATTATAACTACTTACATATATAGTTATTTATAGGTTATTTTAATAACCTAATCACGAGTAACCCTACTCATTGTGAGTTGTGTTTTGTTATGGCATCACACACATTCAAGCTAAGCAACAATAAAATATTCATTCATTGTCAAATGTATGTGATTGGACAGAAACATTTCATTCTCATCTCTTCTCACATTTATTGTGCCCTACACAACAGACGTCAAACTCTTACATTGTTTAAGAATCGAAATCGATGTCCTAAGACGGTAGGTTAAAACATTGTCATAGCCCAACTTTTATGCCCCCATTTATACATAATTATTAGAAACTAATTAGTGGTTTCTAATTTAAATCTTAAAATATAATAGATATAAATTGTATTTTTATTATTTCAGAATATTATACATATTTTTTTTTTAAAAAAAAAACTCATATATTATTTATTGAATTTAATTCGAATGTTGTCGCAGTTTAAAATAATTTGTACCATCATTTAATAATATAAGAACATTTACATAAATATGTTACTTATACAACAAGAGTTAATATTTTGCATACTGAAAATTATGAATATTGAATATCACAGTTCAAGGAGAATAAAATTTGTTTTGCTAATCATAAATATTTCTGAAAAATCAAAGTTAATTATTTATCAAATTGAATAAGTATAATAAAAATAATGTAATATTTGTATTGTAATTTTTTTTAACTTGGAAATTATAGGATTCATTTGAGATGGTTGTGAATTTTTTGTTTTTAATTTTTAAATATATTTTTTAAAAATATATTTGGCTAAAATGATACTTAAACTTAAGTGGTTTTTGACACAATTTTAAAAAATTTTTATATTAATTGTCAAAATAAAAAAAAACATATTTATAATTATAATTATTTTTAGTCATATAATTGTTACTCTTGAGAATAACTTTTGAACCTCTACCACTACTAATATCATCATTATTACTACAGCCACAATCTCTCACCTTTTCATGATATCTTACAATATATCTTCTACTTTCATATTCATTTTCTTATATTGCAAAAAACTTTTTTTTCATGACAAATACTAGTTTATTGTGCATACTCTTCCTCTACCACTTATCTAATCCACGACTATACACATCCTTTTTCAATCACCAAACACCTCCACAACATTACCAATTTGCACGAAAGATGTAATATCCCAAATTTATATATAATATTTACATTATAAAATTTGTTTTTAATTTATTTAAATTACTACGATCTATATTCCCAGATATTGAGATATAAAATTTCTATTATATCGCACTCAATATTAAAGCATACATCACAACAATTTTAAAGTTCAATACTAAGTATACAATGTTACATAGAATCATAACTCATACAAAATAGATACATAACATGTCATTTCTCTGTTAAAACATCTCTATTACACAACTCATACAAAACATAACTTCATCCATAAAACTTAGTCAATCATTCTTAGTAAATGTTATGCATACTTAGAACATAGGTACCAATTTAAGTCAATCCATACATTTAGATTTCTCAAAGGCCTAGTTTACATACATATACATGCTCAACTACACAACTTAAATTGATTTCTACACAAAATAAGTAACTCTGTTGCTAACTCTGATCTCTACTGCCATAACTGGTATCTATTATAGTACAAAACATGATCATCACACTTATATAGAATACACAAACATAGCAAGGCTAAGCAAAATAACATATAAAATTTACTATGTAAATAACTTAAATGTCACAAATACATCAATCAATTCAAACACACTTATATTTCCCTAAATATAAGTTTTTCACACAAACAACATACTTAGACTTGACACATTTCTGAATATTTACATTGAGTTCGGACACCAAGGCGATTCAAGACTTTTTCCAATTGGTGACAGACGTTTAAGCTGCAATGTGCTACTACTAATTTAAGTATAAGCAATACTTATCTGACAATTACAAACTGATATTTAATGTCTACATGACACCTTGTGACACACAATCATTGTTTGAAGATGTCCTTTAGGCACCCCCTTGTATATCTAGTACCAATACCACAATGTAAATCATAGAAATATCTTTTTGCATATATGATACTCTAGATCACATTGACCCCAACTATGTCCCTAACATCAATGTAACCCACCAAACATATCATCCAAGGCTAAGTTATCCAACTGTATCTGCCCTTAACCAACAATATCAATAAATATAATCTTCATCATGCATTTCAATGACATGCATTATATCACAAAATTCAAATATATCATCATCATTCCAATATATTCAATTTCAATCACAAAATCAATTCAATCATAGTTAAGTTACCCTACTATAAAAGTCACATCCAAATATCCCGTAAATCATCTAATTCAAGATCAAACATCACCATCTTTCTATTATCCATACCTTTTGTATCTAGACTAGATTAGGGGTGCATTCATTAGTTGATTATACATTATCATAATTGACTAATCATGACTAGATGTGAACCAGGTAGAGTTAGTTTAATCTTGGTTAGATTAACCTATGGTAGTTAGCCTAATCCACCATTTCTAGCCTATAAATAAGACCTCCCACATGTAATAATATTTGGATCATTGGAAATATCATTGAGCTTTTAGCTTGAGTATTAACCTTGAGTGAGTACGAGAGAGTATTCACCTTCTCCATGGGCTTGTTCTCTCTTTATTGAAGAGAGACTTCCTTGTTGCAAGCATCCCAAACTTATCTCTCATCCTTTGAGAGTGATGTTTTTCCCACCATTCCTCTTTTATCCAAACTGCATTTCACCCTTAAACCAATGTCTTCATGGAAGTAGATTTTAGGGAGAATATGAATCTTCATCATAAAGAAAGTGAGGGTGAACTTAGTGAGTTCTGATTCGTTATCTGCAGCCCTTCCTAAACAGATTTATGTAAATACCTCAAAATTCAATCAAAACTCTTTGAAACCAAAGAATAAAAATTATATTTCACTTCTTACCTTCTAACTATTCTATCAAAATTAATTAACTAATATCGATATTATAAATAAACTCAATTATTTTTCAATTACTATATTAATTTAAGATAATTAAACATTTAATTCCGTGTAATATCTATTTCCTTTTCACTAATAATCTATTAATTAAATCAATCCTTACAAAATACACAATTTCCCTTATCCACTAGGACAAAAAATGTTTTAGAGAAAACCCACAAATAATCACTATCAAATATAAGAAAAAATTAACATAGGTGCAAAGAAAAAATAAGGTTTAAGAAATAATAGAGAAAAATTGTAAAAATATAGCTTAAAAATAATCAAATGAAGTATAAAATTAGGACTTAAAGAATAACAAAGATAAAATAAAGATAGATTTTATATTAGCTTTGTAAAAAAAAATGGTATTTTAGTAATAAATATTATATATATATAAAAGAGGAGGAAAGGTACATTGATTAATTTTGAAAAGATTATTTTAAAAATGTAATTTTGAGAGTATTTTAAGAATATATAAAATGAATATAAAAAAAGATCATCAATTATTTTATGGATATGTAAATAACATTATGTATACCAAATTTTATAAGAATTAAATTTAACTTATTTATACGAGTTAATATATTTTAAGGTTTAATATAATATTTATGATGACTTATTTAAAATATATTTTGCAATAAGACAATTTAATTTTTTTTAATTATAACTTTTAGTTTGACTCTTTATATAAATCTACATGATAACATTCGAAAAGATAAATAAATAACATTTTTAATGTATTATCACAAATTTAATATATAATAAATTGATGACTTTTTAAATTAGGGCTTAAAAGTTTTTTTAAGTAGTTTGTTTGTCGTATTTAACTAAATGAGTTTTATTATAAGTGTTGGCCTAATATAATTCAACTTTAAACTAATCTTGAAATGAAAAATAATAATTAAATTTATTTATTTTAATAATAATTTTTTTTGCTACTAATATTTTGCTAATAATAACATTGTTTTATCCACAACTACGTCCAAATTTCTTGTTTTTGTGTTTTTATTCTTGGAAGAAGCATATTAAATTTACAGTTACAATTACAAACTCACAATTAAATTTATTTATTTTAAAATAAAAATTAGTCAGTTACCATTTATTTATTTATTTATTTATTTTGTATTGTTATATTTATGAACAAAGTAATCTAAATAATTTTTATCACAGCTGTGAGCGATATATTTTAAACTAATTTAACATTAAATAAATACTTAAAAATTATATATAAAACAATTAACGTAAAAAACAATAAAGGAAAAATGGGTTGAGAATTCGGGTTGGAAGAACCTCAATCCACGATTAATATTTTAAAATAAAAAAAATTAATGATAAAAATTGGTCTCTAAGGAAACAAATTAGCATTTACTTGAAGGGTATTTGGCCATTTGGGTAATTAATTTGACTTGAGTGGTTTTTTTTTATAAGTCAATAAAATTTATTAATATAACAATAAAAAACATATATCTTAACTTACATTAAAAGTGAAAAAGCTTACAATGTATAACAATAAAAGTAAAAATAGTAAGATTGATTAAGATATTTGAACAAAAATAAATGAATTCATCATCCATTCAGTATGAGATGTATTGTTAAGTTTGTAGTATGATATCATTCTCATGAGTTAAGTTGCACTATTTAGACTATAAACTAAATATCCTTGCACTACGAGTCTTCCATGTATGTCAGATATTTGCAAATCACATGAAAGATTGACCAAACTCTACGTTTGTTTGGATGACCATGGGCCAAACCTAAAAATTAGTGACAACGAATTTATACAGACTTTATTAGGACTGGATGGTAGACTCCACTAAGACAAAGTTCTTGCAAAAACTTATAAGAAACTCTGTAGTGCGGCAAAAGATGGTCACTTATTTCCGGTACTACATCATATAACCTATAGACTTCTCCTTTGCGTTGGAAGATCTTCTCCTTAAGAAGATTAAGGCTTGTTGCACATTTGATAATACACTTTTTATCCAGATTCGCGTGAAGTTATCACCAAAGCCATTCCCACTTTTTGAAGCTAGGATACATAATATATATCAAACTTATCCAGGTCTAAATCCACCTATCTTGTACCCTTTTAACTTTAATTAAGATTAACATTGTTGACACTATTATTGCTCAATAACCTGTACATGACTTGAGTGGTATGTATGTAATATAGTTTTTTTTTTAAAACATGTAATGTTTTTTTTTGTATTATTATGGTAAAAGTTCACAAGACTTGGTACTTATATTGAGAAGAGAGAAATACATTTTTATATTTTTTGTGAGACTGTGTAAAGTAATTTTTATCCATCCAAACAAGTCATAGATTAATTGCACTAGCAGTACAAGTCCATTAATTGTGAGTACATGAATTCAATTTTTATATGCATTCTATCATTTTCACGTTCTCTTATCCTTTTATCTAATTTTTCTTTGACATGCTTACAATAGTTGGTATCAGGGTCCCACACAAACTCGGTTATAATCCTATATTCCCATCAATTTCCAGACCCATGTCGCGTGTTTATACAATAAACCAGTTTTCTGCACCAAGTGTGCCACCCAAAATAAGTTTAATTAAAAAATAAAGTACCGTGGAATACAAGGCTGCGTGTAAGATGGTTAACGGTCAAACTTACGATAGTCCAATCACAATACAAAAAGATTATGTTAACGAGTGATCGCGTGAAACGTGTTAGAAACAATTTGTTATTACACTAATATATGATAATACCCGAAATAAAAATTTTGTTAACCCAAATTATTAATGTAATCTATTCATTTTAATATTATGCATATTTAAATTGTGAAATAAGAAATAGAAGTTACAATTAAGACATGTTTTATAATATATTTCAAAATAATATAAATATACTTCCTTATTAAATTAAAAAATACAACTGTGTATCAAGTGTTAGAATGATATAAAATATAACAAAAACTTACTCTTAATACACATGAAATCTAGTTTTTTAAAATTCGAGTTCAGTTAAAAATGAATTTCGACCGAGCCTAATTGGTAGAAAGAAAACAAATGTTGTTGATTCTTCTCCACTAGCCAGATCAAAGACAATGGGAATGACAGGAAATTGAAAATATCCATCTTCAGAATCCAAATCTTGTTTCTTATTGATTACTGAGTTTTTAGCTATTTATTTTAAGCAAAGGGTTAAAATGAATTTAAAATAATAATTTTGTATATTAGTATATGATTAACTCGACTTGTCTTTTGTATTTTGGATATGATAAACTAATTTAAAGAGAACCGGGAATTAAAATGTAATAAAATATTGAATGGTGAAAAAAAGAAAGTAGATAAAAATGGGGGTGTAGTTTTTTATTGGGAATATTTATTTTTGTAGCGGCATGAGAGCTAAAATAAATAAAAGGGAAGAGCAGGGAGAGGAAGGAGGCAGGCAGAGGAGAGAGGAGAGAGGAGAAGCAGGGAGGTCCGTGTGGGGAATACGCGTGTGGTCCATCTCAATCAAATCAAAAGCAAAGCGAAGCGAAAGGGAATGAGTAGTGGGTAGGGTTTGAAATAAGAAAGAGCGATGAAGAAAGAATCTCAGATCCATGGAGGAGGGGAATATTAGGGTCAGATCCGCGGTGAGAGAATGAAGGGTTCGAGGCGATTGTTCACGATCGGGCTGGTGTCGGCGTGGTACGCGTCCAACATTGGGGTATTGCTACTGAACAAGTACCTTCTGAGCAACTATGGCTTCAAGTACCCAATATTCCTCACCATGTGCCACATGACTGCCTGCTCTCTCTTCAGCTACGTCGCCATCGCCTGGCTCAAGATGGTTCCCATGCAGACCATACGCTCAAGGCTCCAGTTCCTCAAGATCGCCGCACTCAGCCTCGTCTTCTGCGTCTCCGTCGTTTTCGGCAACGTCTCCCTCCGCTACCTCCCCGTCTCCTTCAATCAGGCCATCGGCGCCACCACCCCCTTCTTCACCGCCGTTTTCGCTTACCTCATCACCTTCAAGCGCGAGGCCTGGCTCACCTACCTCACCCTCGTCCCCGTCGTCACCGGCGTCGTCATTGCTAGCGGGGTATCCCTCTGCTCCCCCTTTTCTTTTTCCTTTTTTATTATCCCGTTATAATAAAACACAATCATTATTATCTCTTTTAAACCTTTATTATACTGTTAATTATAACACCACCGACACTCACATCCGAACTGATATCATCAAACACTTTATATGTATTCCACTTCACACTAATAAATCTTGTTTAAGTCATTGTCATCCTAGTTTAAAACACTATACACGGAAGCTGTCAAATTTTATAATTACTATTTTTCAAATTCTACCTTTGCTTATTTCCGATGGATTCAACTTGTAAACACTTTTATATTGACATGCTGTTAACCTTCTTTTTTTTTTTTTATATTATTCTGACTTTATTTTCTACACTCTTGGTATAAAAAAATTGCTCATTGGTATTTTCAGATAATTAAAGTAAAAATTAACAATCTTATTACGTTTGATGATTTGTGATTGGATGATGTTTCCACTATTTACTCTACTATTTTAGGGTTGAGTTTTTTATTGGTTGCACTTGCTTGTACTTTTACTACTATCAATAATCAGTGACCTTTTTGGCAATGTTTTATTTTTAATTCAGTGGCTTGTAGTTTTATGCAGCTCCATTTGGAGATGTTTTTACTTTTTACTAAAATTGGTATATTTCTTGGGTAGTACATAAGAATCTCTCCTGTATTTACTTTATTTAGTAAAATGTCTGGATTAGGTTTGTTTGAGAAGCAGAGCCAACGTTGCTTTATATATGTGATATTCAATGACATATTCCTGTTACAAAGAGAAACTTGTTTAGTTGACGTTGTGTAGCATTCTTGGTTTTTAAGTATACTTATTTGGTTTCCCCAGCTTGATGATCCATTTTTTCACAAACTAGGAATTTTGTGGTTAATTTAGATGTTTTAGTTGCCGCCTGATCATATTCAACTGTTGGTGAGAGACAGCTTAATCTCAGTGCTAGATATTTTTCTTTTTATGTATTATTCCAGTGTTATGGAAGAGTATAAACCAAAAATATTCTATGACTTCTGATGTATTTGTTCTTCTTTTTTTCATTTGCTTATAGGGTGAACCGAGCTTCCATTTGTTTGGATTCATAGTATGTGTTGCAGCTACTGCTGCACGTGCCCTAAAATCAGTGTTACAAGGAATTTTGCTTTCTTCTGAAGGGTATGTACAAGGAACATTGCTATTTACCTCCTTATTTACTTTTTCTGTTCGATTGTCAGGTTCTACTATACAAAATAGCTACTGACATCCTTCTTGTCCTGTAATAGAGAGAAGCTGAATTCTATGAACCTTCTGCTTTACATGGCTCCAATGGCTGTTGTCTTCCTTCTTCCTGCTACACTTATAATGGAAGAAAATGTGGTTGGCATTACATTGGCGCTTGCCAGAGATGATGTGAAGATCGTTTGGTATCTGCTATTTAATTCAGCACTAGCTTATTTCGTCAATTTGACCAATTTTTTGGTCACCAAACATACCAGTGCTCTTACTCTTCAGGTATGTCACTTATTGTCTTGTTTCTTCAAATTTATCTTTTCACTCAAATGAAGTTGGAACATCAAAATTTTGTTTTGTCTTGCACAAGTTTATTGTTGATTCACAGGATATTATATTCAGCATGTTATTGTTTATCTAAATTCTTGTTTTATTTTTTTATTTGCTCGTTTCCATATGTTCTTTAGCGCTGCCATCTTTAAGTCGTGAATTATCTTGGTGCCTTATTATATTTTTTCACAGATTCTTTAAGAATAAAATTCTTTGAAGCAGATTTACCTAAAGTCATCAAAGTTTCTATATTGTTTAGTTGTACTTGAGTTTTCCAGTTTCTATTTCATTAGTAATTCAAACCGCTTGGAAAAGTAATTCATGGATTGCTGCGGAATATTTTATGTTGTATCTCCAAAACTAGTGCTAGGGCTGTATTTTCCAAATACTGCTATTGCTATAGGCAGTTCATAAGGATCTACTGCCAATGATTCCAAATTTTTAGTGAAATTCCCTGTAAATGTTTAATTTTTTGACTTGGGAGTTGTTATCAGTGTTCAATGTCCAGTCACATCTGGTGTTACTGCTTCAGTTCATTATATTTTTTTGCCAAGTTCGTTAGAACTGTAGGAGTTATGTTTTCTAAGGAAATGTAGATCTAAAAATTAAAGGGTGTGTAAATTTCCATCATATACTTTAGATTATAGAAAGGTCCAAAGGAGTGTGATTAAAATGAGTATAAGTAAATAGTTCATTCGCAACATGTAGGTTTTTCCTGTTATCCAGTATTTGATATTTGCTTAAATTGATTCTCTGACAACTAATCCGAGAGTTGGCTCTTGCAGGTACTTGGGAATGCTAAAGGGGCTGTAGCAGTAGTAGTTTCAATTCTGATATTTAGAAACCCAGTGTCAGTGACTGGAATGATGGGTTATTCACTCACAGTCGTTGGAGTTGTACTTTATAGTGAAGCCAAAAAGCGAAGCAAGTGATACTGATGCTGTCATTCATGATTCTTGGGAAGTCAGCAGAGAATTCCCTATATTTTGTTCTCATCCCTGTGCAGACAACCTTAAAGATTCCATGAGGCTAACTTGTTAGCATGATTGTGATCAGAATCCGGATGTTTCATATTATATATACAATTTTTTGGCCTACAAGGAAAGCCTCATTAAACGGGGTTCCCAAATGTATTAGCACCTGTGCAGTTATAGCCCACAGTACAAAGTTTCAATAAGTGACTGATCTCTCTACTATACCCATGTTGGCATAATCGAGGAATGTCTTTTTGTCATTTATTCTTTGAAGAAAGAGTTGTAGAACTGGATCTCTACTCATTTGTTGTTTAACATTGCTTACATTTGTTTATTGGTGATAAAATTCGTATTTTTGCTTAAAGCAAATTTTCTGTGTATCATCTCCACTTGAAAAAAATATATGCACTGTATCGTTGTGGGGTTTTCGGCTTTTCTTATGGGTGGATGGGGTGATTCTCTATTCATTCAGAACTACTAAATTATGCAACTAATTATTCATTAAGTGCAAGAATCAAGCTACTTTATTTTATAATCATAATTTTAGTGGGGGACTTTCTTTTCGTTCTAAAATTGTAACTTAATTTTTGTTTTTATTTTGACTAAAGAAAATAACTAGGATGCTCCTACAGCAGCATACAACTGAATTAATAGATTGATATTCACTTACTACGTTTAGTTAGTTAAAACCTTGATCTTTGCCGGAACCTTCTGAATGTCGGTTCATTTTGTTCGGGATGTTTACAACTTTTTAGCTTTTCGCTTTGTAAACATAGAAATGCAAGTATATATATCTTTGACAACCCAATGGATGCTATATAGACTAATTTGAAAATCAATTTAAAATAAATGGTCACGAAGCAGGTAACCAAAGAGAAAAAATGTTGATGACAGAAAGTTCATTGGAAGGGTACAAGAAAGTTCCTGATCAACCAATGTTTCACAATATTAATTCTTACTGGAAAAAACTTTACAATTTTGTGTTAGAGTAGACCCCACTTCCTCAGTGGCTTCAAAAGTGAGGGTACATGAACTTAAAATGCGACATGTTGGAAATCAAACTATTATATTGCTGAATGTGCATTTGGTCAAATACCAACACTACTTGCACACCGCCGACGCCACGCACATATAAAGTAAACAAGAATGGGATGAGCCATGGTTGGTAAAATAAAAAAGAAAAAAACACTTGTTCCAAAGATGACAACAAAGGAAAAGACTCCACCAAGATTCAAGCTTGTGGAACAGAGTTTGGTGCTCGTTTGATCGATGCAGACTTAATAAGATTATTATAGCTCCCTTTCTCCTTTAAAAGTTGAGAGAAATGATGCTTGCAATACAAAACACCCTCAAGGGCTGCATAATTGGATGGCGTCATGTGTAAGCCACCGTGCGTGTGAACATTTGAAACAAGACTTGTGATAGGCCTGACCTTCCACCGTTACCTACAACCCAAATTATTTTTATCAACAAAATCTTAGTATTATTAACAAATTCGTATACTTTGACATTTAATCACAACTATTTTATTTATGGTAAATTTATTTATTTTAGTCATTACTATTTTAAAAATCACATAAATGAAAAGTCATGATTAAATGTCAGTGTAAAAATCTTTTACGCTGACAGTGTATACCAATTAAATTCTTATTAATAAATTTAGTTTTTTTAGCTGTGTAAGTCTAACATGTGATTTTTTCCTACGTCTTTCAGCAACCTTATATCTTTCCAATAGACATAGATTTATACATGATAAGTAGAAAATTTAAATCTTCTTATTCAGGTTAAATGTTAAAAATATAGCAAATTAAAAATCACATAAATAAAAAGTTAATGTTAATATAAAAAATTAAATCCTTATCAATAAGTTTAGTTTTTTTAGCTTTGTAAGCCTAGCCTTGTGATTTTTTCCTACCTATTTCAGCAAACTTACATCTTTCCAATAGACATAGATTTATACAAGACAAGTAGAAAATTTAAATCTTCTTATGCAGGCTAAATGTGCAGAGATGTAGCAAATGACTAAGTAGAATAATACTCAATTAGGCTATATACAAACAAAAACACTTCAGATTGGGAAAATGTAGCTCGTCTAGTTTGGTAAAACGTAATATCCCCTCATTTCAGATGGAGCAGTCCCTAAAGAATAACTGGGCACTGATACAAGAGAGCTCCAATTCTGAGTGAGAAAAACTTCTAACTATTATATTACAAGTAGCTATGGCTACAGACAGTAATTGCCACTAGTTATATGCCTAATAATCTAGCTACTCGTATTCATCTCCAATTTCAACCAACCCAACAAAACCAGGTCACCAGGTTTAAGTTACAGCCTAATATAACTTTTTGTCTGGTAGTGACAATTATGGTTTAAATAACAAGATATTCTTGACCATTGACTAAAGATAGAAAATATATATATATATATATATATATACACAAATACAATTTCTTCTCGGAACATTTTTCTGATGAGCCCAAGAAGTTTCTTTAACAGAAAGGATATTCTGCAAACAACTCTTACATTGAAACAAGTAGCTGTGTCAACGTCTACTTTTGGGTCACATAATGGATTTCAAACTTTCCACATTTGATACTAAAGTTTGAAACGATAGGAAGAAATGGTACAACTAATGTATTTTCAATCTGGTAATTTAGCCCAGAAATCAGAAGGACATGTGAATGCTAAATGTTTTTGTCACTCGCATATCATACAACATTAACATTAGTAAACTAGAGAAAGAGATGTGAAGTAAAGATCCGTGTCCTTAGGGCCTGAACAGCGAAGACTTACTCATAATCAGTATGTAACTGAGGTGTTTATGAATTATGACCTCGACAACGAGTATCGTCAAACAATTTGTTTATGAAAAGATTGAGAATCCTACCTTCTCCAACGGATAAGCAGTTTTGACACAAGAAGCAAACTTTTCTTGGGTCCCAGAAAACATGCTAGCATCTTTACTAGGGGACCTTGTCTAGAATAACCAAAAGAGGCCAACATAAGCAGAAACACCAAATGACATAGACCCATTTATAAATTGCTCATTCCCATCAAAGTTTCAAAAAGACAAATTCAATATTTTTACTAGCTCAAGAGTTGTTTTGTCAGCTTGCTTAGCAGCTGTTCAAATTGAAATCATCACCAATGAAACAGGTAACTGATTCAGTAATCATAAACAAAACTCTATCCTGGAAGAAGAAAAAGAAGAACACATACGTGACTACCTTCCATGGAGGAATAGTTGCTGAGCTGAAACATGAAAATCATCAAGAGCAATGAATGTTAAGAGTGAGAAGAACATAAAACTCAAAATTAACCCAAAATCTGTTCAATATCATAAGAACTGACTAATGTCACTACAGCACATGAGTAACCTTATCCATCCTCTTAAGTCCTAATGTAAATATATTATTGTGGGATTAGGACAAAATTTTGAGAATGGGGAAAAATGTTGACAGGGCATTAAATTACAAGACAAAAGCAAACAAATGACAGAAACTAAAACTACCTTTAAGGTCCCTTAGCAATGAGAGCACTTGAAGCATGCTTTGTGTTAAGCAGTGCCATCAGCAGATAGCTGATCAACAGGATAAACCGTTTCGTCACAAGCCTTGCACATTTGTTGAGTGCCAATCAAAGACATCTCTCTGGCCTTTAGAATTTAGATCTAAGTGCACCAAACCTACCGCCGCCAATTTCAAATGCCCAAACAAACACAATGTAGCTTCTTAGACCTTTAAACTAATCTCAGCTACTACATGAATTGAAAACAACCCAGTTGACAAAGTAAAAGAAGTTTTATACCTTTTTTTATGCCAAAAGAAGTTTCATACTATTATTGGTCAGTTTAGTTGCAGAGAAAATTCAGCAGATCGAGTCAAATTGTACAAAAGTTGTTCTGTATATATAGCTAGTTGATAGAAGAGTGAGAAATGGCAGATCGGTGAGGTTGTGAAGAGAGACATAGAGACAGAGAGCTCTAGGGTGAGTCAGGCAAGGACATTCAGGACTAAGAACTCAGGTGGAAGGATATGAATAAAATTAAATTGATAACAACAAATCAAATGGTGATGAGTAATGACAATAGTGTCAGTCAAGTAATATTTGGAAGATAGGGTATAGATATCTTTGTTGGCTCCTTCCAAGATCAATTAGGTGCATGGGACCATAAGCAAATTTATAACCCCCCAAGGTAGTCACGGACCTCTCTTAATTGGGCTTTTAATCTGATTGACCTAACCCATTACAGAGTCAATCTCACTGTAATCTCAGTTCAATTAACCATATTGTTAAAGATAAGATATTAGATATTGTCGGTTAATGATAATAGATATTGAGTGATACTAATCCACAATTAATTTCAACATTCTCCCACTTGGATAGTGTCAATCAATAATCAACATACAAATCATTAAGCTAAAACGACAATTGCCGATATATCATATATTAATTAGCGATATGAAAAAATTGAGCAACAAAATAAATATCCGATAGGGATATTAATCAATTGCATTTAGCTAATATTTTTCATAGATGTATGACATAATGCAGTCCCATAAATGACACTACAATGGTCCAAGCATAAATAAAATGCTAATAAGAAACATGAACAAAATGACGTCAACTAGAGCATGTCTCTTAAAGAAAATAGAGAATCAGACTCCCACTAACTTAATACATCAAAAACCTTGACTAAACCCATGTGAGTTACATGAATAAGAAAAATTCCAACAGTTAAGGCCTTAGTCAGTGGATCTGCTAACATCTCCTCAGAATCAATGTTTTCAATCCGAGTGTGAAAACTTTGAATTTGCTCTCTAACAAATTGATACTTGATATCAAAATGCTTTGAACGAGTAGAGCTTTTGTTGTTCCGAGAGAAACTCACAGCAGCAGTATTGTCACAATAAATCACAAGTGGCCTGGAAATGCTTTCAACTATGTGAAAGTCAGATATCAATTTCTTAAGCCACATGGCCTGGCGAGTGGTCTCAAAACAAGCAACATACTATGCTTCTATGGTAGAGGTAGCTGTAAGAGACTGTTTAACGCTCTTCCAAGAGATAGCTCCTCCTGCCATCATGAAAATAAAGCCAGAAGTAGATCTACGATCATCAGGGCAACCTGCAAAATCAGAATCAGAATAGCCAGTGACTTGAAGTTGATCAGACTTCATAAAAGTCAACATATGATCCTTGGTTCCCTGTAAATATCGCATGACCCTTTTAACGGCTTTCCAATGACCCAAACCTGGGTCGCTCAAGTATCTGCCTAAGGCATTGACGATGAGAGCAATGTCAGGACGAGTACAGACTTGAGCATACATCAGACTGCCAACAGCAAAAGCGTATGGAATTTTCTTCATAGCATCCACTTCTTCATCATTATGAGGACATTGTTTGTTGGATAATTTATCACCATGTTGCACAGGTGCAGCACATGGTGAGCAAGCATTCATGTTGAACTTCTTGAGAATCTTCTCGATATATCCCTTCTGAGACAATCCAACTATGCCACGTGACCTATCACGAAGAATTTGGATGCCTAGAACAACAGAAGCTTCACCAAGGTCTTTCATATCAAAATGTCTGCACAACATTGATTTTGTCTCAACCAATAAGTTCATACAACTACTAGCAAGGAGAATGTCATCGACATATAATACGAGAATGATGAAATTACTCCCACTAGTCTTCAAGTAAATGCACTGGTCTGCAACATTTTCCTTGAAATTGTAAGTAGTGACAACCTGGTCGAATTTTAAATACCATTGCCTAGATGCTTGTTTCAGTCCATAAATGGACCTTTTAAGTTTACACACCAAATGCTCATTGCCTGCTTCAACAAAACCATCAGGCTGAACCATGTAGTCATCTTCAGCAAGATCTCCATTCAGAAAAGCTGTCTTTACATCTATCTGGTGTAGCTCTAGGTCAAAATGAGCAACTAAAGCCATGACAACTCGGACTGCGTCCTTCGTTGAAACTGGTGAAAGGTTTCTTTGTAGTCAACGCCTTCCCGTTGACTATAACTTTAGCCACCAATCGAGTCTTATACCTATCAACCTTTCCATCTGAAGTACGTTTTGTCTTAAAGACCCATTTAGATCCAACAGGCTTACAACCTGCTGGCAAGTCCACAAGATCCCAAACATTATTATTAGACATGGAAGACAATTCATCATGCATAGCTTTTAGCCAATCAGAAGCATGAGAACTAGAAAGTGTTTCCTGAAATGTGATGGGATCGTCATCATCATGTGGATCATATTCGTGCTCCTGAAGGTATACAACATAGTCATTTGGTATAGAAGGTCGGCGTATTCTCTGAGATCATCTTAATGGGGCCACATCAACATCATCAAGTTGTTGATCATTGAGTTGTGGTTCATCAACTCGTGGCTCTGTCATTTGTTCATCTTGCCTCTCAACAATTTGTTCATCTGTGTGAACCATTGGGATTGAGATGTCTGTAGGAAGAGAATAAGATGGTAATGGAAGCATGGTTCGATCTTCTCTGAAAGTCATCATTCGAGGTGTGTAACTCCCACTGTCCAAATCGTCCTCAAAGAAAACTGCTCGGTCCGATTCAATAACTCGTGTAGAGTGAGAAGGACAATAAAATCTGCATCCTCTCGAACCGATGCAGTAGCCAATGAAATGACCGCTAATAGTTTTGAGATCAAGTTTCTTTTGTTTAGGATTATAAGGTCTTACTTCTGCCTTACAACCCCATACATGGAAATGTCTCAAACTCGGCTTTCTACCAGTCATTAGCTTAAAAGGAGTTTTGGGCACAGATTTGCTAGGTACCTGATTAAGAATGTACATAGCAGTTCGCAAGGCATCTCCCCAAAGAAATTCTGGCAGAGATGAATGTGATAACATACACCTCACCATGTCCATGAGTGTTCGATTTCGTCTCTTAGCAACGCCATTTTGTTCAGGAGTTCCAGGCATGGTGTATTGAGCTTCAATTCCGTATTCATCAAGGAATCGAGCAAATGGACCTAGATTTCTTCCTGTCTCGTCATAACGACCATAATATTCTCCTCCTCTATCAGACCTTACACACTTAATTTTCTTTTCTTTTTCAGCTCAACAAAGGCTTTAAAGGTTTTGAAGGCTTCAAGAGAGCTTGCTTTATCCTGAAGAAGATATACCCATCCATGTCTGGAGAAGTCATCTATGAAGGTAATAAAATACCTATATCCACCCATAGCAGTAGGTGTAATAGGTCCACATATGTCAGTGTGAATTAATTGTAGCACATCGTCACATCTGTTTGAACTTTTATTCCTGGTTTTGGCAGTGAACTTCCCCTTGATGCAATCGACACAAATGTCATAATCTGAGAAGTCAAGATCATGCAGAATCCCTTCTTTTATGAGTCTTTCAATTCGAGGCCTAGAAATATGCCCCAAACGTCTATGCCATAGCATAGAGGAAGATTCATCAATCCTGTTACGTTTACTCCCACTAATGGAGTTAACTGACATATCAGTTACGTTTAACATGTAAAGTCTGTCATGCAAAACTCCTGAACTAACAACAGTTGAATTATAATAAGTCACCAATTTTCCATCACCCAAATGAAAGTTGTATCCACATTTGTCTAAAATAGAAATAGATATAAAATTCCTTCTCATGGAAGGGACATAAACAGCATCTTGCAATAATAAAGTATGTCCAGAGGATAAACATAAAGAGACGACTCCAATGTCAGCAACGAGTACTCCAGCTCCATCTCCCATAACAATCTTCGTCTCAACATCACTTGGTTTCCTCAGGCTTGTGAACCCCTGTAAAGAATTCACAACATAAATAGTAGCCCCTGAGTCTAACCACCAGGAATTTGGAAGAACATCAAGCATATTAGATTCAAAGCAAGTTAGTGCTAGCAGATTACCTCGCTTCTCCTCTTTCTTTTTCAGGATAAAACAATCTTCCACCTTGTGACCACGTTTCTTACAATCCTTACAAGAACCTTTAAAGAATTTCTTCTTGGGTTCTAAATGTCGTTCTGCTTTCTCTGTACCCTTTTTCTTCCTTCCTTTATACCTGTTAGCACCTTTAGCACCTGAACTAGAAGCAACGAACTGAATGCTATTAGGCTTATTTTTCTTCATTAACTCCTCCTCTTGGTTGATTATTGCAATCAATTCATCCACTCCATAGTCATGCTTTTGAATGTTATATGAAGTCTTTATGATGTCAAACTGAGAAGGCAGAGATTCCAAGATGCGATAAATTAAAGTGTCTTCGCCAACCTCAACCTTAAGAGACTTCAGCTTATTATAGAAATGTACTAACTTCATAATGTGTTCACGTACACCGCTGACACCATCATATTTGGTCTTTTCAAATAAGGAAAGATATTGGCTTTTTTGTGCCTTATCAAAAGTTGTAAATTTTTCACCGACTGCTTTCAGAAAAGCACTAGCATCATCAAGATCTGGAATGCTCTGTCTAATAGATTTCTCCATGGTGAATTTAATCACCTTCAGGCACACTCTGTTAGAGTGTTCCCATTTCTCATGAGAAATTCGCTGAGCTTCAGAAGACTCATCTGTAAGAGGCGCAGGCCTCGTCGTCCTCAATGCTAAATCCAGATTGCCAATGGTCAGGTAGAGATCTAATGATTCTTTCCAGTCCTCATAATTTGTTCCGTTTAGAGTTTTGACGAAATTAGGGAAGAAAACTGAATATCACAATAAGGAGAAAAAAAGTGATTTAAAAGTTCAGCTTAAAATAAATCCCTAAGCAAATTACAATACATTATAACTTAAATTAATAAATTCTAGCACCGATAGGGTACCAAAAAACATTAATATAAGTCAAGAGAAATGTATTGTACAACAACAAATTATACTAGTAACAACACACTGATAGGGTATAATTATCACTAATATAATAAATTAATATTTATTCATAAATTTACACAAATGCATCCACGATAGGTGAAATTACAATTATGTAAATTAATAGCATAAATCATGCTTTATTTCATATGATTTTAATTATCTTAAAATATGACAAATAAAAATTCACATCATCATGTCCACGATAGATAGGTCATCACAATGCAAATTAACAGAAAAATCATATTATAAGTGATAATTCAATATTCAAAATTTGAGAGTAATATGCCAAAAGTAATTCGAAATTATGTCTCAAAATTAAATAAATTTCAAAAAAAATTATTTATTTAATAATTTTAAGAACATTTTGGCATATTTATGAAATTTCCCAAAAAAATTATTTATTTAATAAATTAAAAAAAAATTTGGCATATTTTTGGAGAGAGAGACGGTTTTCACGCAATCGAAACGGTTTCTGCCAAGAACTAGCGCCGAACGGAAACGGTTTTCTCGCCTTCTCTTCTGGAGCGCCGGCGAAGCGCACGGGACGGCGGCGGAGCAGGCGGCCCTGGAGGCGCCGAAACGCCAAGATCCGATGGGATCTGGGATGATTCAAAGCGCGGCGGTGGAACCGCTCGAAGGCGACGGAGAGCCGCTGGAACAGGTGGCGCTGAAGGAGCCGAAGGCCCCACGATCGGCAGGGATCTGGGCGGTCTACTGAAACGCGATCTCCGCCGCGATTTGGGCGCGTGAGACGCGATCTCCGCCGCGATCTGGGTGTGCAAGGCGCGATCTGGGCGCGCGAGACGCGATCTCCGCCGCGATCTGGGCACGCGAGACGCGATCTCCGCCGCGATCTGCTTCAGATCGGAACGCTGCGGTTGAAGCGTGACCTCTGCTGTCCGCCCTTCATCCTGGTGGAACAACGCCGAAGGTGCGATACGGCAAGGCTGGGACCAGCGGCAGACCACCGGCAGAGCCGCAGGCTCCGGCGGGAGACTCGGCTGCGACTGCCGGCAGAGGACTCAACCGCTGCCGCGCAAATGCTCAGGTATCATTCGGTCTCTCCCTCTCTCAATATGCGTGTTTAATATTAAAATAGGGTTTGTTCAATTGACAACCATAAAATGTATCAACCAGGCTCTGATACCAATTGATGAAAGTATAAAGTAGGTTTTGAATTATACTGTACTAGACACAAATTATAGTATGCCAATTAATGATATTGAATTGATAGAATGAGAATGGATGTGTACCTGAATTAGCATTCATATCCATGAGCACTATTGAACAGAACTCTAGGAGGTTCTTCTGGCTACCTTCCGAGGGGTTAGGTTATTGTAGAGAACAATTCTAATGTGTAAATTTGCTTAATGGGATAGCAAATTTATAACCACAGGGTAGTCAGGGACCTCTCTTGATTGAACTTTTAATCTGATTGACCTAACCCATCACAGAGCCAATCTCATTGTAATCCCAGTTCAATTAACCATATTGTTAAAGATAAGATATTATCGGTTAGAGATAAGATATTGTCAATTAATGATAATAGATATTGAGTGATACTAATCCACAGTTAATTTCAACATAAGCAACAACTCAAGTCATCATCAGCTAGAGAAATTATTAGATAGTCTCTTTCAACCAATCTCTAAGTCACAGGTAGTCAAAATTTCTATTTAATGAGAGTTAAAATCATTAGTCAATGAAAAGAAAACCCTTTTGCGAAATGAAATGAAATATCATAAAACCATTGCTATGTCATAATTATGAAAAAAAAAAAAAAACAAACTACTTCTCAGAATAAAAGAAATAAAATCAGAGCCCTGTGATCACGGATGGACTGCGATGTTTTGCTGGTTTAGTTGGACGGATCGAGCGTAAAGCAGTGTTGATTAGGACAAAACTTAATTTACAGGGATATTAAAGGCTGCCTACATGTTATGTAGCTGTTCTTTCAATAACTTTTTTTAACCACAATTTCAATGCTTCAGCTCCTCCAAAATGTGTTTTGTCACGTCTGATATTTTTTAACAAAAAATGAAAAATCTTAAGTACACTATTGTAAATGTTTTTTGTCTTAT
Source organism: Psophocarpus tetragonolobus (assembly GCA_037954015.1). Classification (NCBI taxonomy): domain Eukaryota; kingdom Viridiplantae; phylum Streptophyta; class Magnoliopsida; order Fabales; family Fabaceae; genus Psophocarpus; species Psophocarpus tetragonolobus. Next base: position 38,465,874 of record CM075695.1, read on the forward strand.
TTTTAATTTTTTTTTATTTTAATAGTTGAAGCTGACTTTAATTTTAAATGAAGAAATAGGTAAAACTAAAATATGCATATGATGTCACACGTAAAATTAGTCGTTTTCAATTTTGACAGAGAAAAGAAAAGAAGAAAACTTACAAGGTCATTTGACTTGAAAAATTGATTTTATTTTTATTAAAATGTAAAATTTTTATTATAGTTTCTATTTTTTTAGAAATTTAGACAGAAAATAATAAAATAAAAACTTTATAAGGTTAGATTTTCCCTTGTTAAATACTACAAACTATTGAATTATGATTGGCTAATGTCGACTACAATTAGAAATGTTAACGAATTAATGGATTGATTCAGAAGTTCAGAGTGAGTATAAATCGTGATCCTTTAACCATATAATAAAGAGGGTTTTTTTTTTCCCTCCTTTTCTGTTTTGCAAGTGACTTTCTATGTGATCCTATCCAACTAATTCCATTCTAACGGGTTTAGCGGTGACTTTTGTAACGCAGAAATCATAAAAGAACAAGCGCTATATGGAATACTTCACTCGTCACAGGCAATAGTTATTGGAGTATTGTTTTTGCGGAGGCTAATATTTAAATTAAAAAATATTTTTTATTGTGTAGTGGAAAAAGTAATAATTAACAGTATAGACATAATTAATTTGATAGACTAATAATAAAAATTAAAGTGCAAGAGAAGAGTATACATTTGTGAACTTTTAATTAAAAAAGGGATAACCGCGGAAGAAAGTAGTTGGTGGATGAAAGAGAAAAAATGAGAGAGGCGGTTATGACGGGGTAATAAATGAATAAGTAGAGAAAGTATATTGTGGGAAGAAAGGGCAATTGGTTGTGTTGGAGAAGGAAATGAGAATAGTTGGAATCGTGTGGTTGTGGATGAGTGTGTGGGGGGTGATGGTAGGAGTGAGCCTCCCCCAGACGTGCATAGGAGTGACGTACTCGGCACCAAGGAGAGGAACAGGAAGAGGAACAGGGGAGCGGATAGCAGCAGGGATGAAGCAGCTGAATGCAAGATCGCTGAGGGTGGAAGAGGCGGACACGGGGATCACGAGGAGCCTGCTGTACACGAACATCAGCCTGTTCCTGACGATACCAAACTACATGGTGTCGAGCATGGCAGAAAACAGGTCAGTAGCAGAAAGCTGGCTATACACACACGTGGTCCCGTTCTATCCAAGGGTCAAAATCAAAAGCATATCAGTGGGGAACGCCTTCCCAGACGTATACCCTGAATCCATTAACGACCTCCTCCCTGCCATATCCAACGTCCATCTCTCCCTAAGAGACCTCGGCATCCGGAACATCCAAGTTTCCAGCTCCTTCTCCTTCCTCACCGCACTCTCCTCCCCCTTCCCCCCCTCAAACGCACACTTTCAAGAACCCCCTTCCGCCACTCTCTTCGGTCCCCTCCTCCAGTTCTTGCACGACACCAACTCCTCCTTCTTCATCAACCTCTACCCCTACAACCTCTACCGCCTCCGTCCCGACATCCCTCTCGGCATTGCCCTTTTCCAACAACACCCCTTCAACTTCCGCGACGACTTCACCACCGGCCTCCGCTATCGCAACCTCTTCGACATCATGCTCGACGCCCTCGTCTCCGCCCTCTCCCTCTCCGGCTACGACACCATCCCCCTCGTCGTCACCGAAACCGGCTGGCCCACCTCCAGCACCGCCCCCAACGACTTCGACGCCAACCTCGGCTACTCCCATATCTACCTCAGGGGCCTCGTCACCCACCTCAAGTCCGGGATGGGAACCCCTTTGCTCAAGGACTCCCTTCGCCATGTTTTCGTTTACCACATGTTTCATAACGAACAACAAACCAGGGATTGGGGTCTTCTCTTCCCTAACGGAACCCCCAAGTACCCCGTCGATTTCTCCTCCTCCTCTTCTTCCTCTGTTACTTCTCCCCCTCTCATTATCCTTTTCTTTCTTTTCCTTATTATCTCATTCTGATCTCTGATCACTGCACCTCACCTCTTCCCATCACATCACCCTTTATTCTTTTTCTTTTTCCTTTTTTCACTTCAATGTACACACACACCCCGCTCTCTCTGTTACCTACTCACCAATTCGTTCCTCTTCTTAATCCCTAACTAACATCCATATGTACCATGACCATGGAATCTTTCCTTTATTCATAACAGGATCCTTGTGCAAGTTTAAACCATTTTATCACTTCAACTTAAATTTCATCATGCAAAACAAACTTCTTGCCCTACTTTTTTCTTTCTTTCTGATCCGGTCAGAAAGCGGGAGCTGAATTTGTTTGCACACTTTCGTGTTACGTTGGGTGTTTGTTTTAATTATCATCCCCTCCATCACGTACTATTTTTTTAACCGACGATTATTTAAGATACCCTTCCCTGGGTTTTTGGTTTTTCACTCATCTTGTGTTGTTTTTATTTAAGTTAGGTTACTTGTAAATATTAACTATCATCTTGCTGGGAGAGAAACGAATCCTTCGCGCCTCGTCGCTTCTGCTCCAAAATAGAATTAAAGTGACGAAAGAAAAAAGTCAGCAACTCATCTATTGTTACTTACAACTGACACGCACCAATCCCATCTTCAATCAGGAGTTGATCATCTTTAATTACGAGTGACCATTTAGGAGTTGATCATCTTTAATTACGAGTGACCATTTATTACTTCCGACCAGGTTATTATTGACTTTCATTTTCGATATGCAATTACCGGTCTCTAGTTTTGATAACCGTGACCAGCTTTTATTTTTGACTAACAGTCGCTAGCCATCATCTCTGACCAACGATCACCTATCATCATCTTCGATCGGCGGTCACTAACTATCATCTCCAACCGGCATACATTGACTGCTGCCTTTGACAATAGTCACTGACCACCACTCCCAATTATCAATCACCCGACCGCTATCTTCGATCATCTGTTACTAACCATCACCGACCACTATCTTTAATCGCTAATAATTGTCACTTTCAACGATTGTCTATATCGTTATTTTTAACTAGTGTTTTGATTAAGATTTAAAAATAATATTTTAAATTTAAAAAAAAAAATAATATTTTTGAAGTTTTAAAACTAAAAATGGTTTTTGTTTTTATAAATTTTAAAATTAAAAATAAAAAACCGCCTCAAACATGACCTAATCTAATGGAAATATTATTCTCAAGTTAATTTTAAAGGAAACTCTATTTGTACTTATTGATTGGACGAGCAAAACTGCCAAAAATAATTTTATTTAACGAATTAACGAATATATGCGTAAATAACCCAAACAAATCCTAGGGTTGGATGCACGACAATTGACAAGAGAGAGCACGCCGTAAATAAACCCATCTTCTTGCCATATGTGCGTCAATAAATAATAAAGTGGCTATTTTTTGTTTCACCTAAAACAAAATAATCCCGAGAAATAAAAATATGTAAAAAGTTTACCAGAAAAAATAAAGTATGTAAAAAAAAAAAAAAGTCTATAAAAGTATTGAAGGTTGGAGTAAACACGGTCAGATTTTGGTGAATTCAAAAACCAACCTATCATATAATACAATAGGTGGGTTAGGTTGAATATTCATTTTTTTTTATTAAATCAAATCCAACTCAATCAGTTTTTTAAACAAATTAGATTAAATTAAATGATTTGAGTCACAGTTTAAAAAATAGAACATATTTTTTAATTTTTTTAGAACTATTTTTTTAAAAAATAAACTATATTATTATTATAATATAAAAATAAATAATAATTATAATTATAATAGAAGGAACACTCTAATGAGGACGTTGATACTTTTTGAAAAGAATAGATTGGTTTATTCTGCCTTTACTAAATTACATTTCAATACTAAAATAAATTAAAATTAACATAATTAAATTGTCAAGTAATAATAATTAAATAAATATTTATTTAAAGTAAAAGTAAACATAATTTCTACAAGCTATCCAAGCTATAAAAATAAATACAAACTAACTAATTTGTCTAATCTAACAAAACACATAATATAAAAAAATACATAATAACAAAACACATAATTTTAAATAATATATAATAATTTAATATGATGATCAAATTTGATTGGTGGAGTCTTGAATTCAACTTATTGGATCTGCCACATATCTTATAATAGATTGAGTTTGATTGCATTAAACCAAATTTAACAATTACAAGACAAACAAACTCAATCTATTTGAGTTTAATTAGGTCTTCGGTTATCCTAAAAAAATAAACACCCTTGATAAAGAGAAATAGAGATTCACGGTTAGAACAATCCTTTGTTGATAAAGTTTCTTTTGATAAGTTAAAGTGAATTGAAGAGTCAAACAAAGGTATTAAAACTTCTTAAACTATAAATGGTTACTTTTTTCCTATATCTACTTAGGTGTCTTACTGATGTAAACACTCGACTAGTTTCTACTTGGGTATAAATTTATAATCTCAGAAAAGCATTGGAAATAGATCTTGAAATGAAAAAAAAATTGTACTTGTTGTATAAAATAGAGTTTATTTGAAGTTAAATTAAAAAAAAGGAAATAAAAGTACAAAGGAATTCATAACCTTATGCAACCAAACACTTGGTTTTCTTCTATCCATTTTTAGTTTCTTTGGCATCAGAATATTTACTTTCTTTCTTATCATGTACAATTGAGAAAAACCTCCTTTTAATATAAACTCTAGATAAACAAACCACTGGTCTTAGAGTTATTAAATAAACCCCTTGTATGGGTTCAGCTCATTTCACTTTCACTTTCGTATACTTTCATAAATTTCTTTCTTTACTTCTATGATATATTAAAAGATCAATTCATATTAGTTACTATGAAGGTGTTTTACAAATTCCAATTACTTAATATGTAATTGTATTATAAAAGTATACTTTTAAAGAATTTAGATCTTTAGCTAAATTTAAACTTGTATTACTACTCATAAAATCATCATGATCTCTTGTCTTCGCATCCTACTTGACTCGAAACTCAAGCCTCCCAAAAAAAATGTGGTAAAAGATGTCAATGGCAATTGTGAAATCATGGAGCTGGATGCCGTGGAACTCCTTGCGGAACACCTACAATTCAAAATGCATAAGAACAGTTTGGTCATTTAAAAAAATAGGGAGCCGCAAGCAAAAAAAATAAAAGGTACGTGAAAAAATAAACTCCACTTTTTTTTTTGGCTCATAGATCAATAAACATCCTCTCGGCCCACACAACCTCGAAATTTAAGGGGCTAAAGTCAATGCTAGAGGGGATTTGGCCCTCCAACTTAACCAAATATTATTTTTATAACAAGGATATATCTATTATAAATTTTAAGTAAAAATCACTTAGCATAAATGTTTTTATGGTTTCACATATTACAATATTTTTATTTTTTAATTTTCTTTATATTTAATTAATATAGATTTAATATTAATTTTAAGAAATTTAATAGATTTTTTATTTAAAAATAGTTTTTAATTATATTATTTAGATGTACACATTTTCATAGCATGTTCCACAACACTATCATGCACTTAGTTTAATCTAATGGACCCTGGATGCATACTTTATCTGGTCATTTTGTCGAAGATGATTGATCGACGCATGTGAATAGCTAAAAGAGGGAAAGACTGCATAGCATAAATCGGGTTTGGTTTTGTAGATCATTATCCTAAGTGGTTGAATCCTAAACAAAATCTTGATATACTTTTTTTTAAGAACCTCTCACATCTAGTAATTTCAAAATGGGTTCGGCCCGATGAGCCAGCCCGACCCACCACGGGTTCGAGCCGAACTGGGTTGGAAAAATCATGATTTTACAAAATGAGTTTTCTTTTGTGACTCAACCCCAACCCGCGAGTTTGGTAGGTTCGGGTCAGGCCGGGCCGACCCACAACTCACCATGTTTATTTAAAATTTTTTTATTTTAGTAACACACTCTCTTTAAACTTTTATTTTTGTATGTTGAAGTTGAATTCTTGATGAATGATAATATTGACCCATTTAGTCTATTTTGGAATGGATCTTTTAATTAGATTATATGCAAAAATGATTTGAATGTTGTTGATTATATTATTTATAATTTATATGTTGTTTAATATTATGTATATGTTAGGTATTCTTTTTAAATTTTAAATTTATTTATGTGTTTATAATTTTCATATTTAAACTTAATTTCATATTTATAATTTACATTTTTTATAAAAAAATCTCACTTAAAAAAATTAAAAACTATTTTTTTTTAAATCTAGTGGGTCAGCCTACCTAACCCAAAAGTCCGCGGTAGGCTAGGCCGCTCACATCTTTGGAAAAACCCTTGATATGTTTTTCCTTCCTAATCATATGTCAACCCACTATGGGATATGCGACATTGTTGTGGAAAAATCCTTATGCACATTTTCTTTGCAGGGCATCTCCCATGCTAGTGTAAGATGTTCCACAACACTGAAAAAATCCTTGATGTGCTTTCTCTTTCGATGTGTCTCTTACACCATTGTAAGACATGTCACATTTTTTAGGGAAAATCCCCAATAAATTTGTCAGAAGATTCGTAGTCAATATAAAAAAGTATATTTGAAAAAAATATTAATTAGAATATAAACTTTTAAAATATCAATTGTTGTGAAAAAAAAGGTTAAAACATAAATAATATGGAATTGAGGGGAAATTATAAAAGAACCTATTTATGTGTTCAATTAAAAGTTAAAACAAATATGTTCCCTACTTGTCGTTTGGAAGACAATGACATGTTATTACAACATCCCTAATATGAACAATGGGAGATTCATAGAATTAAACTAGTCGAACAAACAAAAAAAAATCAATTATCTTGTAGTGTAGGATGAAACTCATATTCAGCATCTATGTTCTCCTTTGCTGCCTCAAACTTGTCAAATAAAGAGTCCGGAATAAAAAAATTCCTTATTCCTCTATCTGCAACAGTCAAGGCATCCATTTGACTGCTGATGATACTTTTTATGTGGAAGCCCTTCATCTGTATCACATTCTTTTGCCTAGAAAAGCATTCGGTGCCTTTAGTAGAATCTTCATTTTCTTCTCTGCAAAAACACAGGACATATGTTGCATAAAATTAAAGTTCTTAAGTATGTTTTTAGCATAGCCACAGAGAGATTAGGTGTTGTTTTGTTCCCTATTGTTTTGGTGGGGAAAAGGATTGTTTATAAGGGAAAACTTATTATAAGACCCACCAATTTTAAACAACGTTACAGAATCCAGGAGATTTCAAAGAGAGATTAGAAAATGGAACATTCACATCTTGTTGCATATGCTAATTAGGCACTGAGATCATTTGAGAATTCAGAAGACATAAAAGTGTGAGAAGGGTAGATTCTTTTAGTGAGCTTTGTATATGTACCATATGGTCTAAACATACAGAATTTGAGATCTTCCTTTAATCATTATTCAGGATATATGAAAGGAAAATAATCACAATACCTCATCATCAAGGAAGACCAACCTCTAAATCCCGCTGAGAGAAGATGCTTGATGGTAGCATTTTGGCGTATTCCGTGCTCTCTTGATAATAAAATTATAGACCATCCACTAGCTTGAAGGGTCATGTATAATCTTAAAACAAGCACGCGTTTTAAATTCTTTGCTTCTAAGATACAATTGTTAATGTTACTGTTATCATGAAAACCGTATAAAAGAAAACCATATCAAGTTACTGCCAAAAATATATGTAGATCTGCATCAAGTTGGATAACATACTTTAAAGATATATAACAACAACCACTATAAACAACGAGAAATATAATTCGGTAAACTAATGCAAGTTGGGGTGACAAATCATTTGTATAAAAATTTTCGATACCATAATTCCACCTGGCCATGATGTGAATATTATCCAATTTTTATACTATCTACAATTTGGGAACATAAATAGAGATTAACTAACACAATAAAAGATTGATATTACAGTTCACTTCAAGAATTTCTCTACAAATATATTTCTTCAAAGTAGGGAGATGTTTTTTTTTTTTTTTTTGAAAAGCTAGTAGGGAAATGTATTATGTTAAAGAAAGTAGAATTTCTTTTCAGATACCCAAAACTGAACCGATAGATATAAAATTCCTCCCTCAGGGATATTATGCCCTCAAATGTCACCCAGGAATAAGATGGACGATAATAAGATTACCTTTGAAACAAATTGGAAGCATGAGGATTTGGTGGAAAGATGCCGTCTATGTCTATCAACACCACATCAAGACCATCATCTGATGGTTTAACACTGTTGAAATAATCCTCAATCACAGACTTTGTTGAATCCAAGTCTCTAGCATATTGATCTCCTTTGATATACTGTATGGCTAGGTCCCTGCAGAAGTTAGGAAAATCGTGTTCTTCCAAGTAGTTGAGCTTAGCATACAGAGAATAAACCTTGCAATAACTGTACTCATCATTTATATTCGGACGCTCAATAATTCCACCATGGCTACTTTGACAAGATTGCAGCATCATTGCCAGTGAAATCAATAAAGTAATTAATAAAAGCCCTGTAGCGGCTAATGCAGCAACAAGGATAGTGGCCACAAAGGATGTAATGTAGAATCCTGATTCCAGCGCAAAACTGCTCCTCCTCAACTCTGTAACCGGGAAAGCTACAGGTTAAATAATCATCCAAAATATGCTAAAATAATAACTAGAAGGATAATCTCGGCTAAAAGATAAGATAGCTGAGAACATACTTTGTATTATCAGACTTCCAAGTTCCAACTAGTGATTAAAAGTAGAATAATTCTAAATTCTCCTACAATATCCTTATGCAAAATTACAAATTCTCTTACTAGATGAAGATAGGATTGAATATTTTTATGTTTCCAATACATTAAATATTCATGGGTGGATCTACTCTGCATGATAATATTTCTTATTCATCTAGAGTCCAAGAGTGACAAAGCTGGCATTGCATACCAGAACCACCTGAGAGACTATGTGCGGAATACATCTGCTCCATTTGATGGCCATAAGCAGACATAACTTCAATCTGTGACTAATTTCTATCCAAATCCAGTTGAAGTAACACCTACGCTTGTATCCAGAACCAGAAATCAAAGGGGTATCCTGAAATTTTAGAGAAATTGGTCATCGGTCATAATATCAGTTTTAACCAAAATGACAAAGTAACAAAAGTATTGCTATGCATTCTACTTTTGACATAATCAGAACTTACAAGCAAATACAGTGAACACTGAAGACCTTTTCTTTCTTTTTTCTTTCTTTTCCCAAGTTTTTGACAATCAACATTTCAACAGAAAGGGATGAGGAGATGGGGGAGAAGTTTTCCATCAGAATTGTCCCAACACTGAATCACCTGATCCTATTACAGAATATAAATGAACCTCAAAATTACAGAATATAAAAGATGCAAGTTGTGTTAGATAAAACTTTCAGCTATAACACAATCTGGGGAGTCTACAAGTTCCTAACCACATTAGCTCCCAAACACCCAGCACAATCAAACAAAACAAATTGGCTTAAAACAAAAGTGAAAGAGAAAGAGTAGAGACTGACCCAGAAAATGCTGTTTCTGTTTGTTAAATCCCAGTTAGCTTAAAAAATCAAATCCTGTAAGAGATTTAACACAAGACAAGCAGATCAACCATCTTGTGAATGCATGCTGTTAGGTAGGTGTTTTGGGAAGGCAGGGAGAGAAAATAGAATCCGAGAAAGACATTATTATACACCAAAGTGAATTATGGAAGGAAAAAGAAGTTGACTAAAATGATATAACAGCTTAAGAATGGCAGAAGACAAATATTTGGCCTTTGTGATGTCTGATCTAATTATTTAAGGCGTCTTTACACGATTGAGGAGCGAGATAATTAATTTCAACTGCAGAGTAGCGAAGTCACTGCAACCATAAGAGTCTTTCCTTTATCCTTTGTTAGGGAAAAAAGACACGGTGTATAATCATACAGTCAATTACCAATCAAACTGTAACACCACTTAAAACTGTTTATTCAAATTTGTTTTCCTACTCTTTCGCTTTCTAGAAGATAAGTACTCCAATATGGGGAATATATAGCATTAGGTGAAATGTATGTATACCCAAGTCCTAACTGTGTACGGTAGTATATACCCAACTGAAATCATTAATTTTGTCCAACTCCAATTGCGTAATAAAGACGTATTCATCAATTTACTTAATCTTATTAGAAGCTAAGCACAATTAAAGTAAAACAAAGTGACCATAGCATTAGGTGAAATGTATTATTACTAGGTTTAACTGTGTACGATGTTGGAGAACATGTAATATTATTGTATACGTGTCGCTCTTGTAGGTTGCACATAACGGCCACTTGGTGCCCCTAGCACATGAGTCAGTTGGTGAGTGGTGAAGGTAGTAATGGCTGCCAAGTAGCAAGATTCTAGATTCCAATCGCACCTAATAAATTAATGCACAATAATTAAATAGTCGCTTTTAGCAATCATAGAGGTTGCAACCCATAAGAAAATGCTTATCGCTTACTACTAAAAATTAACAAAACCGTCTCTTCTTTGTCATAATTAGGCAAAATCATGTACTGACCTCACTAATACAGAATGAACCCAAGTTAATGGATGTGACTAATATAAATAGCATCCGCTAATTTAAAATTAAAAAATATTAAAAAACACGTGGAAAACAATTTTTTTAACCATGCCAAAAATCAGTGAAATATTTGCAAGATGCAGAAAATGAAAACATTTGGATCAGCTATAGTCTCATGTTCCTTTTCTTTGTAAATAAAACAAGAATAATTATTAAAAAATTTCCCCATTGTTTTGTACATAGTTACCAGTGGGTAGTAATAGCATAGCAGTGATGGTGATTTCCCCCCCTGATTTTCCCTCTAAAAGGACATGTTATAATTTATTAGCGATTGTGATAAAGTTTTTTCTTGAATTTATAGTTGGTATATTATTAGTTATTTTAGTAATATTTTATAGTAACATAATCAGTGTAAAGGGTTAGATAAGTCTAAAGAACTTTTACTCAAACAATTGGTGGGTGAGTGCAATTGCGTTATTTTTGTAATATTTTACAGTAACATTGCTCAATAACGAATAGAAAAATCAGCTATGGATACAAACAGGGAAAAAAATTGCTTAATTTAGATCCAATCAACACATTACTGTCTATGCTTGTTTGGTATCATTAGGATATCCTATCCACGTAATGAATACTTTGCATAATTTGAACAAGCCAAATTGCTAAATGATATATGCTCTTTTTTTATTTGGTGAAAGAGTAAGTTTTATAGGGAACGACGTGACAAGCATGCACAATAAAAGAGAGGATTTAATTAAGATTAAAGAAATGCAACTTAGAGATGGAATTCAATCCTACGTTGAGTTTTGACAATTTTTTTTATAAGCAGAGTCTTGAAACCGTTATAATGAAAGGTTATTTTAGAACACATGTCAAAGTTTAGACTGTTAGAATAATCCAATCAGATAACTGACGTACAAGCTTTGGGTGTCAGGTAGGTGGTTGTAAGTCATTTATGTGGGTTCTTACAGTCACCAACATAAATGAAATAAAAAAAAAATGATAAATGTACATTTATAGTTATTTCAGATTTAATGAAGGAAAAAGAAAAAAACTATAAATATAATAGGGTTTAGGAAGTGAGAGAAATAAAAAATAATAAGTGTTTATGATATGTATAAATTAAATGAGTATCCATATATCATTCTCAATAAAATACAACTCTGTTAATGGTCATAGCTGTGAGTTTTATATTTACTTGGTATTTTTGGTACATGGTTATTAATAATGTTTATTTTTTTGGCTGATTAAAAAAAAACTAGAGAGGATGAAAAAAACACATCTCTAAAACGCTTTTAAGATTGTCATTTAAGAGAAAAATCATTCTCTTGTCTAAAATAAATATTGTATTTTAAAAAGAAATTGTCTAAAAGTTAATATCACATTTAACTTTTTATTATAATATTGATTTTTTCTACTCATATATTTAAGTGTTGTGTAATTTAATTTATTTACCTTTTTTTGTCATTTTTTTAAAGGGAATTTAATAAGAGACGAAAACAAAATGCCCAACCCGCAGCAGCCACCATTCCATACAGAAACTTTAAACTTGGTATACAAGAATAGAGTCCTCCCTTCCTGCTATGCACACGTGCATTAAACAACAAAAACCATGCAGCTCTGCACTCTGGACATTTTTTAGTTTCAATTTGTTCCTTTCATTTTTTTTTAAAACCTTCCTCTAATATAACTTTTTCAAAAACTGTTCTTATTGTCAACCAAGTACGTTAACGTGACAAACATTCGTTAACACCAGAAAAAAATATCACGTTAAAAGTGTCATGTTAGCAAAAATGGTCAAGTTACATATGATTAAAATAATAATAAAAAAAAAGAAATATGTTACAGGAACAATAATGGAAATTTGAGAATATTATAATAACAAAAAACAAAATTTAGAAAAAAATGTTCCATACTTCCATAATGGTTTCAAAATTTAAGGAAAAACAAATACGTTATGTAAAGTTTCTATTATAATGATGATAAATATTTATTTATTTTGTTAAAAATGATAAAAACAAGTGCAAATATTTAGGTTCCTTGAGAAAACAATTTAAACAATTTGGATATTAAACTCAATTGCCAAAAGTGAAAGGTTATCATGAAATAGGGACATTTTTCTAACTAAACAAATTCACGTAATTGTATCAAAATCCAACAGAGTGTTATAACAATAATTCAGCTGTTTAAGGTTGTCTATATTCTGATAAAGGATGTTATAATGACGAGCCAGCAGCCATGTTAGTAAAAGTTAGACAACACATCAATTGGCAAATTTGTTTAAGCAGAGACAATCTTTTGTTATATGCTTCGTGAGCTTTTGTATATTCTTGTTGCCCCATAAATTAACTCCATGTAAAAAGCATGATAAAATTATTGGTTTTTTCCCCCTAAATTTTTATTTTCATCCTTATAATTTCTCAATTTTCATTTATTAGCTAGTAACATATTGTTTTTGGTTTTTTTCCCCTAAATTTTTATTTTCATCCTTGTTGACATAATACTTGTGACATGACACCTGTGATGGACTTAGTTGACAGACAATTTTGAAAGAAAATACTATTGTAGAGATAGTTTTAAAAATATAATTTTATAGGAACATATAGAACATCTTATTTAAAAGTTCATGCATCAACTAATGTCTAATGGCCATTTAGTCAATGATGGTGAGGTGCAAAATTGCCTTGCCAATGGTTTCATTAACTAACTGATGACTCCGGAAAACTGTTTCAACCACTTGTTTTCTAGATACTGATTCCATTCACTGTATTCACTGCATTTTCCACTGTTCTGGCCAATTCAACAGCTGCGCCAACATAAGTATGAGGTGTTAATTTCAACAGATTATTCTTTGCTTCTTCTGGAATATCTAAGCCTTCAATGAAGTTTCTTATGCTCTCTTTGGTAACAGCTCTCCCTCTGGTTAGTTCTTTTAACTTCTCATAAGGCTCAGGAACACCATATCTTCGCATAACCTGAATAAAATTTGCAAAATGATTATAGTAGAATTTTAAGGGGATGACAATAAGCAGTATCAAGAGAAGTACAAATGCATCCAGCACACAAATGTGGGCATTTCATTCATAAACATCAGCAACATAAATTTAAATTTGACAGAAAAAAGAGTTTCAACATGGGATGAAGGGGAGGGTATTCATTCAAGTCTGCTATCATCTGTAAATGAGTTCTCTCTTCTTTGTTCCATTCTTTTGCAAGCAATCAAGTTACAATCTTTATTTCCTTTTCTCTATTTTCTGTTCCAAATTCCTAACAGAAAACAAAGCCAAGACCGAAAGTAAAACTAGAACATTGATCTTCTCCCAGATTAAGTTAATCTTTAAAAATTTTGTGCGAAACATCTCTTCTCCCAGATTGAGCAGGCCTTTCATCTTCTAAAGGACACTAACTGGTAAATTATACTATTCAAGTAAAGAGTAATTTGCTTCTTTTGAACCCTAGAAGTAAATAACGCATCACCTCAAAAAATTCAAGTCTTAAGTATACTTATACTTTAAGCATTTCATATAAAATATAGAAAGATTAAACTAAATATATATAAAGCCAGAAACATATACTTACTGTCTGAATTGGTTCAGCAAGCACCTCCCAGCACTGGTTCAAGTCTTCACTTAAGCGAGCTTCATTAACCTAAATTGTCAATTAAAATATGAGAAGTAAGCTCAATAAAAATACTAAAATCTACTTCCTTTTTCTTTAGATTTAATAGAAAGCTTGAAAAAGTTTCTCTATAGTCATGCGAATAGTCAGTGACAGGAACTTTGTATATGCATCTTGCTCAAAACTCAAATGAACAATATACTTAATCAAAGTAAAAGTAGAGATACCCAAAATATATCATCTGAGAATGCTATATTTCCAATAAAGAAGATAGTTATGCACATGGTAGGATATAAACAACATAAATCCCATATTCCCATGTTGCACTAAATACCTGAAGCTTCCCTATTCCTTGAAGTGCGCTTTTGTAGGCAAGAAGAGAATGGCCAATACCTACACCCATGTTCCTTAAGACAGTTGAATCAGTCAAGTCCCTCTGCAGAAAAGAAAAAAAATAAATATAGAAAAACAAATTATTTCCAAGAGCTAAACACAATTAGACTATAACTGTTATTGAATTATGCTCAAAGGTCAATAGATTACAAGGTTGTCAAATCATGATTAAACCATGAATTGTCAAGCTAATTTTTGACTCTTGTATACTGTACATTTATGTGTTATGTTTAAACTAGAAATAGATAAAGCAACTTAATCATTAGTCTGATAAAGAAAAATTAGAAGTTATATATATATGAGTTTGTGAAGAATCTATTTTGGAAGAGGATTAAAACAAAGCAATGAAACAGCCAAATAAAATGCATGCATTGAATGAGTGAGTTCCAAAAAGAGTAATTAAATAATCAAATACGATAACTTCAATAGTGTTCTTCTACAATTCATTTTCATTTAACAATTTTAGCTTATATGACTTTTCAATTTCTTTCTAGAGAACGGGTGAAAGAAAAGTAAAACAAGAAAAGAATGAATCGTTAAATTATGTGATTCATATTAATGATGTGAAATCATATGGTTACCAATTCATTCATGTACTGTAAGACTTAAAATCATTTGAGATACATCTTATCTTATGATACAAATCACTAGCTAGCCAAATCACACTACAGATCATAGTAGCTCAGGTAACTCTTTCCACACCATATTATTTGGCAGTGTATGTGCACATAAAATTACACTAACCAATTTCCAGAAGATATATCGATAAAATCCTCTTGGCATCATAGTTTAGAATAATAGCAATACCAAAATGACCATAATAAAACCAAGAAAAGAAATCAAACTTGAGATCATGCCTGCCAACGTGAAATCGGCAACTTCATACTTAGATGAGACAGACCTCCATTAGCAACACCTAGATTACCTTCACTGTTCTCAAAATCAATAGGATTCACTTTGTGAGGCATAGTTGATGACCCAATCTCCCCAGCCTTAGTGGTCTGCAAAAAAAGTTATATAAATGAAAAGATTATTGCTGCCCTTAAAGTATAGCAGTATAGTATGGTTATTGCTACTATATCAGAAAGCTCACCTGTTTAAAGAAACCCAAAGATATATAGCCCCATACATCTCTATCAAAGTCAATTAATATATTATTGAACTGGATGAGTGAATGAAAAAGCTTTGCCATGTAATCATGAGTTTCAATCTGTTAACCAAGTGGAGTAATATAATCAGCACGATACATTAAGTTACCATCTCAATTTGGCATGATCAGATGATCATGAAATGATAGTTCAACTTAACTTTGATTGTGTAAGTATTCAAAATATAACTCTCATAATATAAGGGTAGACCTAACCAAAAAACTAACATGAGCTTCATTGAGAATTGACAAAAATTTTAAAAACAATGTATATGTACATACCAGCAGAAAGCAGAAGTCTAAAAATTTATATGGCTACTGACAACCTCATGATTCAGTTTTATAAATTAAATTGCTTGCATACAAATGTGGTAAACTTAAACAGGAAAAAAAAAAATGAAAGGTAAAACGATACCTGAGCAACGTAAGGATTAAAACTTAATCCAAGAAAATGTACAAACTGTTCTGCGATGTGAGGCCAGTCAACATTGGGATACGCAACAACATGTGCATTGTAATTTCCAACTGCACCAGCAAATTTCCCCAATATCTCAACCTGAGTCAGATCCTTCCTTTCTCTGCTTAATCTTACAGCAAAGATTGCCATTTCCTTTCCCAAAGTAGTTGGTGAAGCTGGCTGGTGAGTAGTGCATACAAATTTCAAAGTTCAATCATGACTATTTAACAATGAAGAACTAACGAATAATAGATTGAAATAACAATAACAATAATGAATTGTAAAATTGTTTAAAAGGATCTATCTGCCTCCTTACTTTCATACGGCAGGAGTTCAAACGCTAAAATCCAATAGTTTGTCACTTCAAAGTTAAAGTATTTGCAATAACCCAATGTTACATCCCACAAGATATATTGATTCTTAAAAATATGCAACAAATGAACATACCTGTCCATGAGTGCGAGAAAGCATCGGAACATGCGCATTATCTTTAGCCATGTTGCACAAAGCTTTGATTATTTTATCCATGACAGGAAACATGACAGAATTCATTGTTTCCTTCAGCATCAAGGCATGTGCAAGATTGTTTATATCCTCAGATGTGCAAGCAAAGTGAAAAAACTCAAGCACCTGGAAAACGGTTTTAGAATAACACAACCATAAAAATTCATAATAAAAGAAGAGAAGCATACAGTGTCAGAGCAAGAAGAAAAAAAACGTAAAGTGAATCTCAACCTTGGCCACTTCAGCATTGGGTTGGCATTTCTGTTTCAAAAAGTACTCAACCGCTTTCACATCATGATTTGTGACCTTCTCAATATTTTTAACCTCCAGGGCATCATCAACACTAAAGTCATCAATCAGGCCTTGTAAGAAAGATTTAGCACCTTCACTGAAGCTGGGAACCTCAACAATTTCAGGAATCATAGACAGCTGCAGCAACCATTTTATCTACAAGAAGCATACATATACAAAATGAGAGAGCACTAACACCCACAAGAGAAAGTTCAAAACGGAAAGCAAAAAAGGGAACTTGAATAAAAAGGGTCTCAAAAAAGAGGGGGAAAGAACAAAAGGGTACCTCAACAAGAACGCGAAAGTAGATTAATCCATATTCACTGAGATAGGGAGCGAGTTCCTTGACTTTGCCCCAATAGCGACCATCCAACGGGGACAGAGCCGTCAAAGCAGAGAGATCAAAACAAGAGGAATGAGGCAGAAACATGTTGTGAGTTAAGGTGGGTGTGTGGGTGTTGGGGGTGGCTTTGCAGGAGCAAGCTCCGAGAGAGAGAGAAGGGAAAGAAACATAAGAACAAGGAAGAGGGTGTTGTCGTGAACTTTGAAGGTTGGGTCTGAGGGGGTTCAAGCTACCATTTCGGGTAGCGTTAGAGAGTGCCGCCAACTCCATCAAAGGCTTTCGATGGACAAACCAACCAACTCTTTCTCGCAGTCACACTCCCACAGACACTCTCCGTCTTCATCTTCATAGTAAAACGCAGGATTTTACAAATTAAATTATTAATTACTTATCTTTTGTCTTTTAATATATATAATTTACAATAACTTTAATTTTTTTTCTAAAATTCTTATATTTTTATTTATCAGTTTTATCTTTATTTAAAATTAAATTTAATATTTTTTAAAAAATATAGTAAATAGTTGAATATAAACTTCAAATATAATATAATTTATTCAATATAAATTTAAAATATAATTTATATTTTAAAACATTAATTAATTATATAAAAATATTTATTGTGTGTATTTTACAAGTTAAAAACTAATATGATTAATATTTACTATCACCAAATGATACTTTTCTAACACAAAAAAAAAATTATTAATATTTATTTTAGTTTATAAATATATATAAATATTTACTTATACAGATCTTATGGAATCAATCCAAATATCCAATCGTGCTGTTCCCCTGAATACTTATTTTATTATTTTAATTTATTTTATCTTTTATTCCTAATCATAGTCCTATTTATTAAAATTTAAAAATAAAGCAAAGGCTAAGATGACCCTTCCAAATTTTGAAAAATTAAAAAGATTATAACTAATTAAAAAAAGTAAATGATTATCCGAGGCTCATTATAGGTATGAATTTGGAGTTTTTCTCGCTTTACTTCCAAGTTTCTCTTTGAACCTCCATAATAATCTCATGAAAAAGTAAAAAATAGCTTTAAATAAAAAAAATTACGTTAATTCTCACAAGTAAGGATTGGACAATCTCAACTAAAGCTGGATAAATCAATCTGAATTTATAATTGTAATTTTTTTTTCAAGTTTAAATTAGATAATCCAGACTTTTAAAACCAAATTTTTTTGTAAGTTCAAATTGATTGCTAAAAAGTTTGTGAAAACGAATAAAGGTGGACAAGAGTGCAATGAAGAGTGTGTGAACAGAGGTGCACCGTGAATGGATGTACATCGTGAGTGGAGCTATGTCGTAAAAAGAGTTGTGTGACAATGAATGTGCGTCGCAAATGGAGTATAAGGAGAAACATCGAAGTATAGCGACAATGAAAGAGTGCGAGATGAACAAGACGAGAGATGCAAGAGAGATAACAAAATTTAAAATTTTTTTTATCTAAGACTATTTTTGTTAATTTTTAAAATTATGGAAGTGTAAGGAGAAAAACTCTTGAACTAGATGTACACCGAAAGCCCAAATCAATTTAGCCTTGTTGTTCAGTAGGCCCCTTTATTTTATTCATGTTACAACAACAACCAAAATATTTTTTTTTATAAATTGAATGTTAGTTATTAATGTTTTAGTTTTTGTTAATGAAGGGATTCAAACTCACGACCAAAGTAGTTAAAAGGTTAATTTGCATACAATATTAATATATTTTTATATTTATTTTATATATTTTAAAAATATTTTTTTAGAATTAAGCAATGTAGGTACCTTTCACTTTTATGTAACATTATTAAAATACTATTTTTCTAAAATTAATATAAACCATAATTTAATTTTATTTTTGTTATTTTAAAACTTAATTTTGTACTCCTAATTAATTATGTAAGATATATTTTGTAATTTTTATCTATTGTTTTTAAACCTTTTTTTTACTTCTATAAATTATCTACCTCTATAAACCATAAACTAAAAATCTACTAAAGAGTAATAAACCAGTAACAATTTCAAGCAGGAGTTCTTATACCAAGTTTTTAGTAGCTTTTGAAATAAGGGTCGAGATATGAAATGGAGAAAGATTCTATTGTGGGGAAGTTACTTATACTCAAGCACAAGGGAAGACATCATCCAAAGAGCAGGACAAGGATAAACAAGGTTCGACGTAGTTGAAAACAGAGAAAGATAACTTCAATAAGATAGATAGTAGAGAGTCAGAAAAGTTGAAAGTTAGTATACTCACTAGTTTTTGGGGATATTGAACAAAAAACTTCATTACAGAGATTAAATTTGAATTTTCTTTAAAATAATTTCATTCATAATGGATTAAAGAATCAACATATGTGTTTTATTCTTTCCTTTTTCTTTTTATGAGAAAGTGTTTTATTCTTTCATATCTTTTTTGTTTTTGTTTTTTTTTTTAAGAATGAGAGATGAGAGATCACGACTCTCTATTAATAAGGTGTTTTTTTAATATTTTTTTCAAAAGTAAGAAATTATTTTTAAAAATATTTTTTAAAAATATAAATGTACATTTTGAAAAATACTTGTTGAAACCTTTATTTTCAAACTTAGTTATGGGGAAATGTATTTGTAAAATTTTGAAAGAAGACAAGTAATTTGAGTTCAAAAAGGTGTGGAGAAAACAATTAGAAGGTATAGAAAGTAAAAACCTAATGACATTAAATTACTAAAGTTTGGGCTTGGAATTTTTTTCGGAGTATTTGTTTTGTTTGTTTAACTTGATTAATTTTGGGGATTTTTTACCTGCACCACATGTATTTTTCCTTGTAAAAAGTATTGCCATTTACTAAAATATAGCGAACCAATATGGTTTTGTAGTTTTGGGTCCCATTATTGAACTTCGTATACAAATCCATACATACTCTTGTATGTTGACTCGCTTCCCTGAGAATCCAACTAGCTAGTCGCTAAAGGGTCAAATTGAGGTCTTTGGAATCCAGAATTGCTTAAAGGTTGACAAGTACAGTACATTGGTGGAGCTACCCTGATCTATTACGTTTTTTGAACTGCAAAATTGGTCACTTCTATAGTTATCACCATTGGATCGTCCTGCGATGGATCAATGCCCTTGAAGTCTTCATAAATGAAGGTGATGATCGGGTAATAAGGACAACATCGAGCTGATGTTGAGGAGGTAATATTGACATTTTGAATGACTCATAGATGTCATTTTCAAGATGGGTTGCTTACTCCACCTCCAAAAAATCCTCTTTCTATAGTATTAATGACCCTTCTTAGAGGAGGGTCTTCTTGTGGTGCTCAACAACCATCCCTGCATTCTTAGTCCCGAGGTCTCCCTTCTTCCCGGGGTCTATCTCTCCCGGAGTCTCGGTGACCGTCCTAGTACCTATCTCCTCTACAGTCATCTCTAGTGATAAATCTTTGCAAGTGCTTGACTTGAATTAACTCCTCTATTTTTTCCTTTAGTGCAAGACATTCATCAGTGGTATGCCCACAATTCCTATGATATCAATAATGCTTACTGTGGTCAACATTTTGCAACATGAGGATGAGTATCCTGACTCTGTTTGTGACCAAGGGGGGTATAATGAGCGAACTGAGGTGGCATAGGTTCGTGGAAGTAATCCCATTTCCTTTTCCCTTTTTTATCTTCACTTTGGTCCCTCTCAAACTACTCAACCCGGATTTGTTTACGGAACTCAGTGAGCTCCTCTATTTGCATGAATTTGGCTGCTTTCTTCCTCAACTCGTTCATGTTTGTAGTGGGCTTCTTACAAAGGCTATTTGTGAATTTTCTAGGTCAGAGTGTAGTGACCATGTGGTAAGGGCGAGCTCAGGGTTGAGGTTTATGGCATTCATGGCTACCTTGCTGGTCCGTAAAGACTTTCAGGGGTTATTTCTTCTCTCGTCTGATGCCTACTAGTGCAATGGATGTGAGATGATGAGGTCGGTTGGTGGCAAATTGTATTTCGAGCTTAGTAGTCAAGATTTCAAAGCAATCAATGGAATTAGGCGAAAGTGTGGTAAACCAACTCAATGCCCCTCATTTCAGCAAAGTCGGAAATACTCTGCACAAAATTGCATCATCCATGGTGTAGAAACCCACTTGAGTGATTTAAATATCTAGGTGCTCATCGGGGTCTATTGTCCTATCATAACGATCTATTATGAGTGGCTTCTAGTTGGCTGACAAAGGTACATCCATTATGGCATCTACAAATGGATGCCGAGGTAGGACTGCCATTGCCTTCTGAGCTCGAGTCCTAGAGGTCCTTATTTGGTGGGTCCTAGGTTGACTTTGGGATGATAAACTAGACTCAACCGTGTGCTAGGTTGCTTGGGAGGGTCGATATGTATTATCATTGGCATCCTCAGATGGAATCAACTGACTTCTGATATGCTCATTCTCTTTTCGCAATGCTTCCAACTCTTCCTCATTACACTGCCTCATCCTTTCCATCTCATCTTGAAATTGAGCGATCAGGATACTAGGGCTAGTGTCCTCAGACATGTCTTCCCGAAGGGATGTTGTACGCTCCGTTTGTTGAAGGTTAACTTCTTCTATTGCTTGTCTTTGGATAGTGACCATGTGGTCCTAGGAATAGTTCTACCTGGCCCCACGGTGGACGCCGATGTTCTCATCTCAAGAACCAAGTGTGAGTGTTTAGATTAGAGTGAGGTCCGAGATGAGGTCTATTTCGTCCGAGTTGATCTTTTGTCCTTGTGTTCAAGTCTAGCGAGCGTAACTTCCGAAAGTTACTCTGACACTTAAGTCTGTACTTCTCAAATATTAGTTTAGAGCACAGATAAAAAACAATAAATGTAGTGACAACAACTTTTACGTATTAACTTATTTAATATTTATAGACATTGACATCAACTAAAACCTATGGGTCTTGACTATTAAAAGACTAATAACATGCTAATCATGCTTAAATTAATTACTTATTATTTAAAGCTAATCCGTAACATTAATCCAATCTACTTCTGTAGCAACTTTCGTATTGCTAGGTAAGAATTAAGGTGCACTCGACTTGAAATATCAGTCCGTACAGGTACTAATTAAAATCTATAAAAGAAATCCAAATTATTGATTCCACGTTCTTTAATATTAGCGTGGGGTGCTTTAGGTAATCCAAATACCCATTCTTGATTCTCCCTTCACCGGGCACTTCACTCTTCCCCGTGCACTTCTCTCTCTCCCCCTCGGCACCTGCACTTCCTTCCACCCTCTCAAGTTCCAACAAAGCATAATTTATGCTATAAAATATGGTTTTTATAAAAATACAATTTGTAAATATGAAATAAAATATGATTTGAAGAGGAAAAAATCTTCTCCACATAATTCTTGTAAGAGAGAGAAAGACACATATGGGCCTCTAATTTCATATGTCTTTCTCTTTCCTGAAACCAGTATTGAAAAAAAAATGAACTCGTTTGAAGGTGCGTTTAGATTTTAGAAACCCAGATGTCTATTTGTTCAATTTAAGATTTTTATAAACTATGATTTGTATAAAAATATAATTTTTAAATGAGAAACAATATACAACCGGAAGTACTAACTATTTTAGACATTAAATGGTGGAAACAGATAAGTCTGGCCTTGGAGTTATCCGTCCAGAAATGCAAGCACCAGAACTATTTTTGTCATCTTTTCAAAAGAACATGACAAATTTTGCCTTGGATATCTCGATTACTTTGTGAGATAAATGCAGCATTCATATAATTTAACGATAAGTATTTTTTCTGTAGAAAGCTAAAGTTCGAGCTGTTATCCACTTAACTTTCAGCCAAGCATGTGTGGGCTCCAGTTATATTTAATCAAGTAGCTGTTAATTTTTGTGTTAATGACTAATAAAGAGCTAAAGAGTTGGTGGTGGCATGCTAACATGACCCTTCATATAAAAGTGCAAGTGATTACTAGATGAAACAGTGAAGATCTTTCCAATTAATTAAAGCTATCAATCCCAAATCAGGATAAGATCATAGAAAAAATCATGGTGTGCATACATGTCCGATTAGTCACCTTTTCCTTGAAATTTATGCACTCTGTTATATTTAATTTCCTTCTTTTAGGTGAAGTACATATAGAATGAAGTTTCTAGCACCTACTCTAACATTGGTCTGTCAATTGTCATTCTGTACAAGCCTGCATGAACTATACATTCTTTTATAGTAAAAGTCTAAGATTTATTTTGATCTTAATTCATGTCTTGTAGGCTATTGAAGTGGGAAATGGTAAATGGCATGGTTCAGTTGGTGGCATAGTTTGTGCACCTATTGACAAGGTTTGGACCTTGGTCTCTCAAACTAAAAGACTACCCGAATGGATGCCTATGGTAGAAAGATGCAGTGCCTTGGCCGGAGATGAAGATGAAGCCGGCTATGTTAGGCTAGTCTCGGGTTTCATGTTTCCTCAACAAGATGGAGAAAGGTCATGGATCAAGGAGAGGTTGGTTTCGCTAGACTCATCATCACATCGCTATGTTTATAGAATGGAAGCAAGCAACGTAGGTTTAGATGGATCTGTAAACTCACTAAAACTAGTTGACTATGGGGATGGATCGACTCTTATTAACTGGGAATTCGAGATAAACCCTTTAGAAGATGTATCTGAGGACATCGTAGTGGATTATCTGGGATTTCTCTACAAATCTTGCATCAATAAGATTGAGGGCGCCATAGAAGCTGCATCAAGAAATGTTTCACCAGTTTAGTGAACATCCTTTTATTCAAACCCCATAAGCTTCTTTTCAATTCATATATATGCAAGCGGAGTCGTCCTTCATCCTTTTCTTTCCCCTTAAAATATAATTTGGAGTCGTAATGTGAATAATGAATAATAATTGCTTGGTGATGGTAACATTCTAATACTTCATTTGTCCTGGTTTTTAAATTGTCTTTCATTAATTTTTTTAAAGAAAATGTCCTTTAAGTAAAGATGCATTAATTAAAGTGGAAAGAGATTAAGATAGAAAAATGTTAACAATTTTAACAATATATTAAAAAATATAAATTGGTGACAAATTTATTATCATCAATTAAAGTTTCAGATTATGAAGGGAAAAAACACATTTGGAGTGAGAGATTCCATCTAAAGTGAACAGTCACGATCTTACACAAAGATTGGTGCAAAACTGTGAATACTTTTGATCAATGTTACGATGACTAAAAAAAATTAACTTTTTTAAATAAAATCAAATTAACTAATTTCTTCATTCTTATGAGATCAGTCGCACTGTTAGACTGAGTAATTGCTTCATAGTCATAACTTATTGAACCAAGCGATTAATTGAACCCACAAATTGAAGTATAAGCAGTGCAATTTACACACAGCATCTTGTACTTTCTACACGAGTTTTTCCAAATAGTATATTATCATATTGTATTTTTAGAGCTATAAATATGCTGCCAGTATAAACTATCTTGTAATGAAAATTCAGCTTGAAATTATGTGTTAAACTCTTCCTCTCCTCTCTTGCTTCCATGTGAGTTTAGTTGACCGCTATGTCTCACGGACATTAAAGTTAAAAGCGTCTAATTAGATAATAAGAACAAAGGTAGGATATGGACAAAGAAATCGCTTGGTAATGGATATTCAAACGATAAGTTAAAAATATTGTAATGATTCCATTGGTAAAGGAGAGAGTTGAGGAGGGGAATTTTTTTTGACAAAGGAGGTACATTCTTGGAAGCTAACATTAAAATGACATTTCCATATTTCCATTAGCTTTCTTGCAGGGGCTCAATTACTTTGTTGAACAGTTTGTGTAATTTTGTTGGTGGAGGTCATATAATACAATCACGAACATGTTTCTAGTGTGATTGTTCCAACTTATTTTTTTTATATATAAGTTATGTGATTAGGGCTTTGTGTCATTTTCTTTGGGGTTCAACTTGGGGTGTGGCCAACTGTTTACTTCTAAAGTAATTTACTCACCTGTTCCTTGAAAGAACTTGCTTAACTTGACACATGAACATTGTGCCAGTTCATATCCTTTTAGTTCAGAAGTTTGATAATTTATAGAGAAAAAATATCATGAACTGTATAAAACTCTTAAAATTCTTTTATTACATAAGTATTAAACTCTAATCTATATCTATCAAAAAGTTTATGAAGCCAGTTTTTATAGAAAAGATAAAAATGCAAATGATATTACTACAAGAACTAAATAAAAAATATAAAGTTGGTTATGGAATGAGCTACGTAGAAAAATGACAAAGGATTTTGATCCCTACAGCTTAATAGGACATGTAGTAATTTCTCGTCTTTTACCCCTTCTTATTTGCTTCTTTTTTTTTTATAAGCCCCCTTTTTATTTGCTTACTGAATGAAAAAGGCAATTGAGTTATTGGGCAGGATGGTTATTGCGTTGGTTGGTTCCTTTTCTTCTGTAGTTGCAGTTAATCTTATAGCGTACATTTTCCTGTGCAAGCGGCTATGCATTGTGTTTGTTTTAACAGTGACAAAGGAAGTGGCATCTCTTTCAAACAAACATCTTAGTTCACATTTCAAATCTATCCGAGAAAACAGTTAAAAGTCCTTAACTGTATATTGATTACCAAAATTTGAAGGTATGAGGATAAACCGTTTTTAGCACTGTTAATAAATCAAAATCTTCAATTCCAACTAATACATGTAAGGAGACGAGAATGATTGAGCTTTATTTAACAACACCAAAAATGTGAATTTTTAAACATCTTTGCCAGCGGAAGTGATTTTAGTGAAGTACAAACACAGCATCTTTTGACAAAGAATAATAAAAACCACATTGAGAAAGATGCGCCATTTAAATCGTTTAGTTGGTTTTGATGGCAAGAGACTGTGTGTAATTATCTGTACTAATCCAAGGAAGGACATGAAGTGGATGTGCTGAAAATCATAGCCCAACTATAAAAATTTCATGTCAATGACATCTTAAAGTCTAACTCTAAATGTGAACGGATCATTACCTGCTTCTACTATCCAACAGTACATGGTGTATCTTCTGGAAGAGAGAAGTGGACCTTGTAATAAATACATACATGGGAAAAGAAGGGGTAACAAAATTAAGAAACATGCTCTCGGTAAAGAGGAAAAAAGTATTTGCAGCTGAGAAGTATTTTTCAACTCAGAGGGGTTTCTGTCGGCTGAAAATGCATAAATGGTTTACATCGAAGTGGACAAGTGAGAATTACATTGTGTAGCATGCAAGAAAACTTTGGAACGATTAAAATACATGCCTAGCACTATTTTATAGTCACCTAACACTTGTAAAACGACATAGCATCATAGATTGTTCCATTATAAGGTTGCTTCGTCATGTGTTAGTATTCAAAAGAGACGAGACTAATACGGACCAGGAAGAATTGAAGAGACACAAAATATTAATTGCTTAAGTGAATGGAGCCACGCCTTCTGGCAATATTTCTGGTCGCTCTTACATTCTCACCATTTGTTCAGTCCTTGGTGCGTCATTACAAGTTTAGTGTAAGTACATTTCCGATGCTTAATTAATTTTGCATGTTCACTATAAGTGAAATGAGACAAAAGTTGAAGAAGAGAAACGATTGGCAGTATCAAACTTAAAAATTAGTGAATATTACTAGAAGTCCTATTCTACTCTTATGATAAAATAATATATAAATTTTGCAAGGCATTTGACCAATTGATTTTGGTCAATGTTACAGGTGGTCTTGAAGAATACTACTAGGCTTTGCTCCTCAAAATCATTGGTCACAGTGAATGGACAATGCCCAGGGCCAACTCTCTATGCAAGGGAGGATGATACTGTAATTATAAAGGTCACTAACCATGTTAAGTACAATATTACAATCCACTGGTGAGAATTTTCACTACTAAACAAATTGAAAGGAGCTGAGAATGTAGGCAATAAAAAAGTTGACTAGATCATAAATTGGAACATGACAGGCATGGAATCAAACAATTTCGAAGTGGTTGGTCCGATGGGCCTGCATATGTCACACAATGTCCGATTCAGCCAGGGCAGAGCTTTGTATACAACTTCACCGTCACAGGTCAAAGAGGCACACTTCTCTGGCATGCACATATTACTTGGCTAAGAGCCACGGTGTATGGTGGCATTGTCATTTTGCCTAAACGAGGCATTCCTTATCCCTTTCCTAAACCTGATAAAGAAAAGTTAATCATTCTAGGTAAGTTTTTTGTTATTGATTCAACTGTGTTTTCTAACACTTGTACATTATATTCCTTTATATTATTAACTATGATCTGTATGAGTTATTACAGGTGAGTGGTGGAAATCAGATGTTGAAGCTGTGCTCAATCAGGCTGAAAATTCTGGTCTGCCCCCGAACATATCAGATGCCCATACCATCAATGGTCATACAGGACCAGTTCTTGGTTGCATTTCTCCAGGTATTTATAATTTAATAACATAATATAACAGGGGTCTATAATAGCCTAACTATTTCTTTTTCCATAGCTTTATATTACCAGCAGTGCTATTTATTACTTTTTATGGAAAGTCTTATCAACGAATGACATTTTAATCAAGAAGGAGTAAAATGAGCATAAGTCTAGAATGAATAAGTTATTTTAATAGGGAGAAGAATGCACTAATGTAGAGATTTTTTGAGCTTCACTAATATTGTTTCATGACTTTTTCCTGTCAAGGGCTAAACTCTGATGCGGATTTTAAGTGCTTTTGGTGCAAGTTTTACCTCAGTAAACTGTCTGATAAATGTTTGCATGCAACGTCAAAATGGGGCATCTTTTTCTCATTTTTGGTTTTAAAAACTTCTTAAAAATAATTTCACTCTTGCTAAGTTTTTTAAAATATTTTCACACTGCTTATCATTCAATTTTTTTTAATGGTTTCCAAAACGAGTATTTGAAAAAACCAAAACATAGAAACAATTGGAAGATATTTTCTTTTAAAATTTTATTTGTTCAAACATTTCTTTTTATTTCACACTGCTATATGTACTGCACCATCTCAACGGGAGAAGTGATATTGGATCCTCCCCTGTGGTCTTAACCAATACATATTTAAATTTATAAAAATAATAATATTGAATTATGTGTCATACAAAAATTAATATAGACTCTTGTAACTAATCTAGAATCACCTAATAATTTCTCTAATCATTAGTTGTCTGATAATATTTTCCTAAAAAAACTGTCTAATAATATCTAATTACGTCTCATACAAAAATTAATATAGCCTAATAATTTCTCTAATAATTTAATTATGCCTTGAATGTTTAATTTTCTAAAAAAACTGTTTAAATGCACTTCATTATTTTAAAGTTAAAAGTAGTTTTTAAAAATAAAAATCAAACATACTCGTAGTTTAACCAAATAAAACTTTAATTTAGATAGAAACAACCATGTGTATCCCTTTTGTTGGAGCATGAATCATGTTTTTAGTTGATGTTTAGACCTGGCATGAAATAAAGAGCTTTATCAAACTGTGCAGGTTACACTCTGCATGTTGAAAGTGGGAAGACCTATCTGCTGCGCATCATCAATGCTGCTTTGAATGATGAACTGTTCTTAAAAATTGCGGGTCACAAGCTAACAGTGGTTGAAGCAGATGCAGCCTACGTTAAGCCTTTTGAAACAGACATAATATTCACGAGCCCAGGTCAAACCACCAATGTTCTATTAACTGCTAACCAAGCTATTGGCAAGTACTTAATAGCAGTTACTCCTTTCATGGATGCCCCTATAGGCTTTGACAACGTTACTTCAATTGCTACACTTCGCTACAAAGGGACACCACCTTATCCTAAAACAACTCTAACAACCATTCCTGCACTGAATGCAACTCCTTTAACAACTGCTTTCATTGATTCCCTGAGAAGCCTTAATTCTAAAGAATACCCTACAAGAGTTCCATTAACCATTGACCATTCTCTTTTCTTTGCCATAACTGTTGGCCTTAACCCATGTGACACGTGTCTCACTGGATTCAAACTTGTGTCTGCCATTAACAATATCTCCTTTCTAATGCCAACCACGTCACTTCTTGAAGCACATTACTACAACATCAAGGGTGTTTTCGCAGATGATTTCCCTGCATACCCACCTATAACTTTTAATTACACTGGTAATCAACCGGCCAATATCCAGACAAATAATGGGACAAGACTGTACAGATTGAATTTCAATTCAACTGTTCAAATTATTCTTCAGGGTACTGCAATGATAGCACCAGAAAATCACCCCTTTCATTTGCATGGGTACAATTTCTTTGTTGTTGGGCAGGGGTTAGGGAACTTTGAACCAGAGAAGGATCCATTAAGCTTTAATCTCGTTGACCCAGTTGAGAGAAACACTATTGGGGTACCAAATGCTGGATGGACAGCTATCAGATTCAGGGCAAATAACCCAGGTAGTTACTAATCACTTTCTATTTCAAAATTTTCCCATATAATTTTTAATTACACGGTTAAATGGCAACCCATTCATCTATGATAAGTAAGTTAACTTTGTAAACTTTATATCCTTCAAAATTCATATAAAATGGTGTAAAACTTTTTTATATTATCTTACATACTAATCAAACTCTAGTTTTTATGCATTATTTCCTCTGTTGCTAGATTTAAAGCTATGCTGCAGATGTGAAAAGAAAATTATACTAAGAATAATTAGTATACACATTAATAGGGTAAACGATTTTTACATAGCATGTAAGTTTGTTAATTTTTATAGCAAGTATTATTTAAAAAGTTACACCTAATTTGATTTCTGGTTATTGACAGTGTTAAAAGATTTTTCACTTATGGTGCATGAAAATTAATCTCTATAATAATCATTTAGTTCCTGTTGCCTAAATTGATGTATATAATGCGTATGATCTGTGAAGGTGTTTGGTTCTTGCATTGCCACTTAGAAGTACACACCACGTGGGGACTTAAGATGGCATTCATAGTAGACAACGGGAAGGGTCCACATGAGTCCCCGCTTCCACCTCCCAAAGACCTTCCAAAGTGCTAAAGCTTCTGATGAAGAAGGAATGAAATTTGGAATATTGACTGTGAGAGACCATGAGTGTACATTATTGTACTGGAGGGGTGATGTCACGGCCAAAGGAGAAGACATCAAATTGTTTGTGACAGTTTGTGAAGTTATATTAGTAGCATAATCAATAAAAAATTTCTGTAGATAGCAATTGAAAACCTTTTTTTCCTATTGTCAAGTTTAGGAGAAAAAAAAAAATGCATGGTTTTGGGTTCATTAAATTGTGATGTATGTGCTTGGTAAAATTTCAATTTGATAAAACTTTCTTCAGTTTGGTTGTAGCTGTTGCTTAGATGTAAGGTAAAGTACTTTTGGGCAGACAAAATTTATTAAAAACGACGCGCCAGGTAGGGGTCGAACCTACGACCTTCTGCTTAGGAAACAGACGCTCTATCCACTGAGCTACAGGCGCAACGTCAATGTTTGCATGTATTCATCTTATTTGTAATAAGTTAATAGTATAAAAGTCTCTATCCAACCTAAAAAAAATTCCCTTTGATTATTCGCCATAGAAAAAAATTCATTTTGATAATTTTTATCATTTAGAGGAGATTATTATCTAATTATCGAAAAAAATATTATAAACTTATTGGTGTTTATTGGGTGAGTTTGTTTAAATTTTTTTATTAAAAAAACTTATTTAACAGAATAATAAATGTTTAAATGTTTGATTAAAATTTTTAAGAAAATCATAAGTAAAAAAAAAATAAAAACAACTTATTCTAAGAAATTACTTTGAATAGGTTTTCACAATAAGTTTATTAAGTTATTTATAAAAAACAAAAAGTTGATACATTTAAGAAAAATACTTTTTATAACTACACCATTCCATAAAAAATTCTACTTTTATAAAATCACTTATTTTAAATCATTTAAGAAAATAACTTATTTTATAAAAATTATGAAGAACATAGGTGCATACTATTCTAATTTCAATTGTATGGCAATTTAGAAATCATCTGATATTGATACTCTCAAAATCAATTGTAATGTTGTGGTGCTTCTTTTCGATAGAAAAACTGCCATTGGAGGGGTGGTTCAAGATCATAGAGGCATATTCATTCTTGGTTTTACATGTAAAATTTCTTTTTGTGATGTTGACAAGGCAAAAAATTTGACAATCCTTCACTCGCTAGAAATGACATGTATACATGGTTTTAAGAACATTTTCATTGAGTCAAATTCACTTAATATGATTAACTTTCTACATGAGGGATATGCTATAGGTCATGAATATTTTTCTATCTTGGACTATATTTACAAGAAGTACGAGAAGACCTATGACTACAACTTCACTTTTAATAATTTTATCTTCTTAAAAATAATTTTTTTCAATTTTTTTTTCTAAATTTAAACTAGATTCTCAAACATCCTGTCCAACTTAATTTTTAAAATGATTTATAATCTAAAAAATATATTATAATGTTTCTCAAATATACTAAAAAATGTTCTTCGTAATAAATTGTTACATGATAAAAAATTATAATAAATTGTTGCTAGTATAATAAAAAAATCATAAACATTAAATTAAATTAGTTTAATGTAGTAATAAATTTATATACACTTCGTGTATATAAAAGAATGTGGTCCCAAGTCTTAATTTCATTACATTCCAACTTTTATTTAAGACACTATTAGTATATATACAAATAAATTGATCTTTTCATATTAAAAGAAAGTTGGGGCAAGTTTCCAATGTCCAATAAGAACAACATTTTAACTACTTCAATGAGGTTTGGTTTGGATGAGTTAAGAAAGATATGAAGAGAAAGAAATAAACATATTTATTATGATACCAAAGAAATAAGAAAAAAAAAATTCATAAACACTAGTATCTTGAAATAGACATAATAAAGAGATGAAAGATAATGGATTAATATAATTAGTAATGTAAGTTACCATAAAACAATAAAAGAGAAATGAAAGGTATTATTTAGATATTTAGACAATTAAAATGTGCATAAATCAATACTGAAGAAATAATGGAGCAGTAGAAGTTACAAACTAGTTAGAGTTGTAAACATGCATGCCAATTGTAATATGGAATGAAAAACAAGAACAAGTTATTTCCGGTTTTCTCTATAAATATTTGAAAATACGGAAAAAAAAGTGATTTTGTAATTATTTATAGAAATAAGAAAGATAAGTAAAAAAAAGATATGCCAAATCAATTATTTTTTTTCTCATTCGAAGCACAATCCAGTCCATTAGATTAAGGTTAATTTGATACTTGCACGACATTGCTATTAGACCCAACATCAGGAGGGAGGAGTGAAATTATAACTTACCCTTATTGTGTGTTTTTGTTTCACGTTGGAGTAGCTTTACAATAAATCAATTTTACTATTATCGTATTTTTATAATGAAAATATTTAAATATAAATTGGGTTATTTTAAAATCAATTTTAATTATAATAATTTATTAAAAATCAATTTTATTAACGTTAATTTAAACACACTTAAAAAGTTTGTATACTTTACTATTTTACCCATAAAGAACGAATATGAAACTTTGGCAGTTTGTGGTTAGTAGGCTATTAGCTACTTGCATCCAATCCCAACCTTAGTAGCTTAACAAAAACAACTCTCACCTTAAAATCCTTTCCTTTGCAATCACTACACAAGCACCAAGAAATCCAAATCTAATTCCTTATGTCGTTGGATACTTGATTCCTACTCTCTCACACTCATTAGCACTCAGTTTCCACTCTATTATATGTATGTACAGATGTAATATAATGCACTTGCTTTTATAGTTTGCTTGGTCACCAAGAAACGACAAAGGGAAACAGTTTCTACCTTTTCCTTGCTGATTCTAAATAATCTCTCTCTTTTCTCTATTGGATCATAGCTTTCTGCATCCTCTTTCGCTTAGGTTCTCAATTTTTCTCTCTTGTCGTCGACCTCAACTTTGTAGCCTCAGCTTACAAAACCTTATATTCTTTTTGGTTGGGGTGAGAGTTGCTATCTTATTCCTGCTTTCATCTGCAAGACACTAACATCTCTGTTCTTTTAGTTTCAGAATTCCTTATACGCACACACACACCAAATTTCTGGTACACCATGATTTTTCCAAGATTTTGTACGAATCTAAAAGGTATGGCTTTTATAGATTCTCAACTTTATCTTGATCATACGGGTAAAAGATTCTGAATTTTTGCACCTTGTGAATCAAAGCTCTATAATTTCTTATTTTTTTGTATTTATGAGCACCCCTCTCTAGTTCTTCTCAAATTCCATCTCTTTAGGGACTTAATTCAACTAGACTTTCTGTTTGCTTGTGAATTGAGGTATGGAATTGGAAAACCTCTACCGCCCTTGTTTTGTGCCATATTCAAATTGGTTTGTGCAAGAGAGCCACAGCACAGAATGGACTAGAGAAGATAATAAATTATTTGAAAGTGCCCTTGCTATATATGACAAGGACACCCCGGATAGATGGTTCAAGGTGGCAGCTATGATCCCTGGGAAGACTGTGTTTGATGTGGTCAAGCAGTATAGGGAATTGGAAGAAGATGTGAGTGAAATTGAAGCAGGGCGTGTTCCAATTCCTGGTTATCTGGCCTCATCTTTCTCCTTTGAGCTGGCAGACAACCACAACTATGATGGATGCAGAAGAAGGCCTGTTCCTGTTAGAGGTTCTGATCAAGAGAGAAAGAAAGGAGTCCCCTGGACTGAAGAGGAGCACAGGTGAGTTTCACCAATTAGAACATCCAATTGTTTCTACGATTTTGACCTTTAATTTGCTACCTTCTATAGTTGCTGCATGATATTGGAATTGAAATTCTGCTAATCAATCAATGATTATATTGCCCAACCAACTCAACCTGAGTCTATCAATCAGCCTAGAATTAAATATTTCCATCTATATTAATTTCATTTTCCTTGTTTCTATATTTTTATCACTGATCCAATTCACTTTTATACTAACTGCTTTGACAATCTAGCAAAGTAACTATACTAAAATTTGATTGGTAAGTTTTTTTTTTAATTATACTAGACAATTTAAAAATTGAACTGTAGGCATGGCCGGATGACCAAAACAGCTGACATGTTGAACATAATTTTGAGCAAGGATACGTGTTTCCTATACACGCTTGTTATTGCTCTTAATCTTGTCTGTCGATCTGCTATCTGATGTATTTCAATCTCTATCTTTTTTGGTTCCTGTACTTGACTTTGGTATTTAATTACAGACGTTTTCTGCTGGGACTTTTAAAGTATGGTAAAGGAGACTGGAGAAATATCTCTCGCAATTTTGTGGTCACAAAGACTCCCACCCAAGTTGCTAGCCATGCACAGAAGTACTACATAAGGCAAAAGGTTTCTGGAGGGAAAGATAAAAGGAGGCCTAGTATCCATGATATAACCACAGTTAACCTTACAGAAGCTTCTGCATCAGATAAGAACAAGCCCGAGTTATTTAAGAACAAGATGAATAGCATGTCAAAAGTACAGCTGGACTGGACTAGTCACTACAGTGATGGATCTCTCATGGTTTTCAACCCAAATAGTGATGACTTGTTTGTATCCTCTTCATCTGATATCACTTCCATGGCTCTGAAAATGCAAGGGCAAGATCTCTATGACTGTGCTTTACATGAGGCTTATGCCAAGGTAAAAGTTCCAGGGTTCAGAATAGCTCCTAGAGACTTCAATAATGAAGCTGTTTTTGGTATTCATGCACTGTAATGCCAACCCTGACGACGTTACAAAAAGAAAAAAAGAATCCACTGTGTAGATCAATGTCCTGTAGGATTAATGTAGATGACCTGAATCTAGCTAGCTACTTAGTTCATGGTTAGTGAACATCCTAAAGAAAACTACAATAATGTTTCAAATCCTTTAAACTAAATTTGGATGGACTTCTTTTGATGTTTTCCTCTTTATCTTTTTAGTTACAGTGATAATGTCTATTTCTTTGGAGACCCAATTGGAATCATATGATGTAACATTCAGGCATGCTATAACTATGTCTCAAAAGCTACATTACAAACATCACTAATAATTGAATTCTATTATCACAGACATATTAACATAGGTTCAAATATCATACGCTCTCGTCCTTATCCAACAAGCTAAAATTGAACTGCACTATGATAAGGATGTCCACCCTTAGTATTTCAGGCCACCCTTAAACATGGGTATGCCCAAAAAATAAGAAATAGCTACCTTTAATAATGGATATTGATATTGACTCAAAAACATTAAAATGTTAAAACTTTTCATGATTTGTTAGCTAGTTCAATAGAAGCTTTCATATGGGGCGAAAGCATCTCGTAGCATCATCTTGTGGATATCATTTAATGGGAACATTTGGAGTGAATCGTTTAGTGCTCAAGTATATAGATTGACTAATGTATGTTTTTACTAGAGCTTCTATTGTACTTTTTGGAACTTCTAGCTTTAGCATATATCTTTTGTATAAGGGCAATAGGATATGTTGTATACTCTATATATATCTTGTTGTAAATGTTTTTAATTAACAATGTATTTACGCTCCTCCGATTAGAGCGCTTTTGTTCTATTTTCTCTTGTTCTCATTCTCAATTCTCTATTTTTGTTCTTACATTTGTGATTTGCTTGACATTCATGTTTGTCTTGTGTGAGCTTCTAATATCGGAACCTTAATAAGTGACGTCTTTGGGTAGACAAAACAAGAAGGAAAGATCAATCATGATAATAACGAAGTTTGACATCGAGAAGTTTCTAGAAACAACCATTTCGAATTGTGGAAGATTAAGAAGGAGACAATCTTTATTCAACAAGGCTGTGAAAACGAGTTGAAGGGGGGAGGCGAACTTGCTGCTATCTTTGATGCCAGCGGAGAAAAGGAAGATGATTGATAAGGTAAGAAGTGTTATCATGTGGGCAAAGCTTGAAACTTTGTATATGACAAAGTCCTTAACTCATATGATCTATTTGAAACAACATTTTACTCGTTTAAGATGATGAAGTCAAGAATGTTTGAGGAGTAGCTTGTAGATTATAATAAGATGGGAGATAGTTTTTAAAACATTGATGTGAAGCTTAAGGATAAGGACAAGATAATGATCCTTCTCAATTCTTTATCGAAGACCTTCAAGCATTTCAAGGATGTGTTGCTGTATAAGAAGAACAAGCAATCACCCTGAGAAAGGTTATGACCTCAATTCAAACCAAGGAGTTTTAGAAGCTTCAAGATTTGAAGGTGAGAGGTAAGGCAACTGGTATGACAACAGTGATGAAGGGAAAAAGAAAAAAGGAGGAGAAACAAAGTAAAAAGTCCAAAATAATTAGGAGATGAAACTTGATAGGAAGTAAACATCCCAACGGGGCGAGGGGGGACGAATATGACATTCTCATCTTCATCTCTACTACTTCAAACTCATCCTCATCCTTATTCTCAATACCCGATAGGTATAAGATTTATGTTTCATCCCCATCCCCGTCGATATCGATTATATTCGTACTCGTCCTGTACAAAAAAATTATAATAATTTTTCAATAAAAAATGGATTGAGTATAATGATATTAATTCAAAAGTTGTCTAATAAACGCAAAGTTTGTAATTTATAGATCAAATCTTTCTTGACATCCAAAAATTGTAATTTGTGAAGCAAAGTAGAAATTTAAGGAATCATTTTGTTTTAAAATTAAGTCTCACAAATTAAGGGTAAAAGTTTAAGAATTTTAGTCATTAAAATAAGTGTGGGTGTAGGTAAAGGGGTTGGGGGTGGGTATCTATATTTCCATCATCGACTTAGCAAATTGGATATTTCCTATACCTATACCTATGTCTAGTTAAATAAGAGATTTTTTGTCAACTTCCTGGTGAATTTGGGGATCGCCCATGAGTATGGTTTATTTGTCATCCTTAATTGGAAGAATAAAACATGGTGTTAGAAGTTGGACCATATTCAGAAGCATTGTTTAGAGGATGGATGAAAAAATTGTTAGAGCTTGCAAGAGTCAACAATGTTGTAGAAGCTTCTGAAGATTTTGAATCCATTAGAGTTATGGCAATGTCTTCTACTAACTCACTCAGGAGTTTGGTTGTGAATTTTGGGTGTACCTACCACATGTGTCTTGCAAAAGACTTTTTCAAGAACTTGGAGATAAAAGACATTAGGATGGTTCTCCTAGGGAACGACAAGACTTGCAAGGTGTAGACCATAGGGATTATCATATTGAGAATATTTTCTTCGAAGCTTAAGCGAAACCTTATATCCATAAGTATGTTTCATGTTTTGGACTATTCCATCAAGGTGGGGTGTGGAATGATGAAGTTGCCCAACAGAGCGTTTATGGTTGCTTGAAAAGAAGAGTAATGGGTTGTATATTTTGGAGGGGTGTCATTATGCATGCGTCTGAAGCTAGTCAGGCAGTGGTAGACAAAGTTAAGTTGTGGCATATGAGGTTTGACCACATTAGTGAGAAAGACTTGGTCAAGCATGAGAAACTACAACTGTTAATGGAAGACAAGTTGTAGAAGCTGAATTTTCGTGATTAGTGTGTTTTTATAAAGTTCCATAAAGTGTAGTTTGGGATTGAGAAACACAAATTGAACAAGCCCTTGAAGTATGTCCATGCAGATTTGTGGAGTCCATCTCAAAAACAAACTCATGGTGGAGGGTCATATTTTTTGCGCATTGTCGATGATTTCTCACAGAGTGTTTAAGTTTACATTATGGGGAACAAGGCAAAGACGTTCTAGAAGTTCTAGGAGTGTTATACCCCAAACGAAGAATCAACAAGAGACAAAGTTGAATAGGTGATGAGGATAGCTAATGGGTTGGAGTTTGTTTTAGAGGAATTTAACAAATTTTGTAGGAACCATGGGTTAAAGAGACACAAGACTGTAGCAAGGACCTATAAACCCTAAACATGACCATTTTGGAAAAGGTGAAATGCATGCTCTTGAGATTAGACTTTTTGGTATGTGCTTTTACGAGAGTTTCTGTTATCACTTAGTAGCTTATAATCTTTAGGGGAAGTCTATGGTGCCTCACTTAATTTTATGGGTATTAATATTTTTATTCTTTTAGCCAATAGAATTGTAAGTTTTTTACATGTTATTATTTTCATAAATTTTCTTTAATAATGCATGTTAAGTGAAACAAGTTCACTTTTGTCATAAATACGAATTTATTTATTTATTTAAATTTATGAAAATGATGATATTACAAAACTTACAATTCTATTGATTAAAAAAATAAAAGTATTAATACCTACAAAATTAAGAGAAAAACAGTAAACTTTTTCTAATTTTTAACATATATATCCTATATAAAGGTGTGCAGATTAATTACGTCATGTGATATATTTTTTTTAAAAAAGATTTATATACCCTATATATACTTCATTATAACAATTTTCAATAACAATGCATTGCTTTTTCTGTTAGAGCTTTTGTTCTGTTTTCTTTCGTTCTCGTTCTTGATTTTCTATTTTCGTTTTTGCGTTTATAATTTGTTTGACCTGTTTATTTATCTTGGATGAGCTCCTAATACTAAAACCCCAACAATGCACTTATTAGGTATAGTAATTACCTAATCACTGCACAAAACTAGAAGGGCAAGTTCATTTGATGTGGATGACTCACTTGAGCACTTGCATCGAAATTTTGAGAAGCATATGGTATAGTAAGCCTTTTGTGTCTTTGAGAATGAGATTGTTTTTATTCATTTGCTTTCTAAGAGCAATGTGGCCAAGTTGACCATCTTTGATTAGCATCACTTTACTAGTAGAATCCGAGTTTGCATTCCACTTAGGTAGAATCCCATGCTTCATTGGCTCAGAATATAGGCAGATTCACGTAAGCATGCGCCAATGTGGTTTACACTATCAAAGTGAGCTTTTTATTAATTTTTATTCTCATCCAATCATGTTCTGCCTTTTCTTTGATATTTCTGTGCTCGCTCTGGCCAATCTCCTTTTCGGTGGTGGCAACACTATTGCATTAGCCTTGTTCTTCTTTTACTGGTCTCTCCAAGCATCATGCTTTATTTTGATTCTTTGTTTAGCTTGAGAACCCCATAGCATATTCTAGTCCTATGCATTATGCACATAATTATGTTCATACTAAAACTATTACTGCTTTACTAGGAATAAAGCAACCGACCTAAGACTGTATTGCATAATGGGCTCTCCAGGTTATGAGAATAAACTATAGATATATATCTATATATATATTGATATTCCACTGTTCAGATTAGAATTGTTTCTTTTGATTTTGTTCAGAAATTAGTGGGACTTGGAGTTTTTAATTCCAAAATATATTCTGTAACAATTTATTTTTAAAATAACTTAAAGTTTTACCAAATAGATTCTGTCATTTTTTACGGTGCCAGTGTCGTTACCTATAAAAGAAAAACATTGCAATTGCATGTGTGCCACACATATTTCTGGTGAAAGAGTCATTCTCAATGAAATTTAAAGGAATAAATCTGGGCAATTATCATTCTATATTTTTTTTTATTTCTAAGTTAAACTGCTTTGCTAAACCATAGTACTTTTAAACATATATTTAAAATATATATATATATATATATATATATATATATATATATAACAAGATCAAATTAAAACATATATTTCTTTTTACTTAGTGATTTTAACTAGTAAGATTGGTTTATTTTAGGCCATTATTAGTTTTGCTAGTAAAAAAAATTTAAACTTGAGACATGTCTCTTTCCTTTCTCCTCTCATATGATTTTTTTTTTTTTTTCATTGACTAAGTTTATAACTCCTAATTAGTAGGATCGGTTCTAGCAATATTAATGAAATTAAAATTATAGATTAGTTTGAATCAGATTTTTTTCTAATAATAAAAAAACTTTAATTAATATGCATCAATATGTTTACCCATAGGTTCAATCGCAACAACTCTTTATTTATATAATTTTTAAATTCTTAGGATAAAATAAGCAATCTACCATAAATGAATAATTGTAATTGGATGTTAATGGAAAACTTTTTATATGCACAATCTTTTTTCTTTAATAATAATATTTTATAAAATCATCAATAAAATATATTTAAGTAGAAACTATTTTGGATACACTTTCAATTTAAATATTAATTAAACTATAAAGGCTAATAATAATAAACCTTTTGAAATGTTAAAAAATTAAAAATATTTTAATTTTCAAGCTTCCAACACATAAATCTTGTTTACACCTAGAATTACCTAAACTTTATCATCTATTGTACAAGGATATACATACAAGTACGAGTAGAGAGTCATCCATTGTTTTATATAGTGTTTTTAGTAGACATCATTAGAGTTGGTCTCAAGGTATTGTCTGCTTTGAAGGTCATTGACTCCATTATGCTCTTATCATAAAAAAATATCTTGACGAGTTAAGAAATCAGGGTGTTTATAATTATTTTTTAAAAACACAGAAAAACTTTACTTCTTAAAATAAATATAAAACTATTTTTAAAAAAAACAATTTAGATAATAAATAAAAATTACTTATTGAATAAAAATTCTTAAAATAAGTTGAAACAAACGGATTTAAAATCTTTATTCAATGGACTATAAAACATTTTTTAAATATTTAAGATATAATACTTAACATAAATAAAATATATCTTTGATAATGTAATTTTCATACTATTAACTAATTATTATATATGACAATTTTTTAGCTTTAATGTTTTATAATATCTATTTTAAAAGATGTTTTAAAAATATTTATTATTTTATAATGCAGTATTTTATATTGATAGTGTAAGTTTATTAATTACTATAATACTCATAATTACTTTAAGAGAAATTCTAATAGAATCTTAAAATTA
Source organism: Psophocarpus tetragonolobus (assembly GCA_037954015.1). NCBI lineage: Eukaryota > Viridiplantae > Streptophyta > Magnoliopsida > Fabales > Fabaceae > Psophocarpus > Psophocarpus tetragonolobus. Next base: position 38,506,917 of record CM075695.1, read on the forward strand.
TTATTAAGCTTAAGATCCATTCTTTTCAAGATAGTCATGCACAATCTAAATAAATCTTTAAAGTTAAAGAGTTCACCGTAATAAAAAAATGGAATAGAATTCTTAAAAATGATGTCGAAATGTGAAATCCACTAAAAAAAGGTGAGTGTAGAACATTTGAAGAATTTTCTAGTGTGGATTAGGATTTTCATATGATTTTTTAATAGATAAATATTAGTTGTTAATGTATTAATTTTTGTTAGTAAATGAATTTAAGTTCATGATGTCATCCTTTTCACGCATGTGAATTTTGTCATTCAACCAATTTTATAGTTTTCTAATGGAATTGAAAGCTAAATGATTTCTTTTTTCTCTTTTAAAGGTATTCTCATTTTTCAATAATTTTTTTAAAATAAATAAATAATAATGCAAAATGAAGTAACTCCTAACAAAAACAAATTATAAAATATCATAAGAATCAACAGGATAATCGGGATAAATGAATATGAATTTAAGCTTAATTCAATAAAAAAAAATAGATAAAAAACCGAGATATATTTCACTTATATATTGTATTTTGTCAACTATTTTTAACATATGGGTACTTGAGTTTTTTTTTTCTAATAAATATTTATTTATCACATCCCAACTTTACCTTGCTTATTGCATTTTTTTTTTTAAGGGTGCCTTATGTTTGGAACAACAATTTCTGAAAAAGTCATTACTTTTTTAAGGAGTCTTAGGAAGTCGGCAAAAATTCAATACTTTATTTTTCTAACAAATCCAAACACACGAAGGGTGTTTAATTTGGATGCATCGGTTTTTATAAAGCTTCAGGACTCGGAAAAAAAAAATTAACACAACTCCGTAAACCCTATGTTTCATGTAGATATTTAAACTTTATGAAATTTGATACGTTAGATTAATGAGTAAATTAAATAATTGGATGGTCCAATCTTGCAACAATAATATACGTCAGTTTTTTAAAAAAATTATCTTATGTACGAAACACACAAGTTAAAAAAGAGAAAATAAATTGTACACTTTGTAAAATAATTTATAATACTATCAAATCATAAACTTTTATATATAATAAATTTATTAATTTTCATAATAATAATCTTAAAAATATTAACAACAGTGATTACTGGCCACCAATGTAAAAATTGTTATACTAAAAATGCATATTCATTATACTCTTAATTTTTTTTAATGTGATAGGGAGTTTGAATATATTTATATGATCAAACCTCATTACCACTTATAATACATGAAAAAAAGCCGATACAAATGAATTAGAAAATAAAAAATTAATATTTTTTTATCAGAAAATCACTATATTAATGATAAGAAAAATAACTTATTACATTAAAAGCTTGCTTTTTAATCTTTAACCTTTTTTTAGGAGAGTCTTTAACTTATGTATGAATATAAAGTTATATATGGATAATCTTAAATCATCATATGTTGAAGGTTGTCTTCCATCTTCATCAAATCTCATACAACGCAGCTATATATTTCTTGAATTTCTATAAGATTACAAATTAGGTATAGGAACATCTTCAGTATATTTTAGTTTAAAAAAATAAATATAACATATTAATATATATTATAAAGATTTTTTCACATTTTTAATCGATCATAATCTATTATGATAAATGATAAACACCTAGATCAGTGAGAAATAATATTTTAGTTAATTAGAAGTTTTGAATTCAGTTTTAATATACGACTATATTATATATAATAATTATTAGTTTTATTGATAGAAATTAATATTTTTTTATCGTAATATTATTACGGGACATAATCTGTTGACTTTAGATAACAATAAAATTTTATTTAATTTATACTTTAAATAACTTTATAAAGTGTGAGAAATTGAAAAATCTAAGCTTTGAATTATATTTGATAACTATAAAAAATTTCGTATAATTTTAATATTGTTTGATAATTTATCATATCACTAAATTTTAACATATAATATTCAAAAAATAAACAATAGTAATTAAGTTTTGACAAACAAACAGTTACCAAATCCATTTGCTACCTATAAAATTCATTATTTTTTTAAAGAGTTTATATATATAAAGATTTGTTGATACATTAACGATACCTACTTCATCTATTATTAGTTCAGAAAAATGTAGGGCACGAAAAAGAGCTTAGGACACAATACTAACCTCTGAAACGACAATGAGTTTAGGCGTACCTGTGACGAATGAAAATGATTGCTCCACTGTACTTTCTTCTAGCCAACTTATCCATGGATTCTTACGGATGAAAGAACGTAGATCGAAACATGTTTGCAATTTGCATACCATCTTTGAGGTTCCATATATATGTGCATGGGGCACCGTATGATCTTCAGGTTGCTAGGATTTATCTTTCTCTATATCCAACTTGAAAGTTTTACTGTATCATTTTTTCAATTCATTGATTCAAACTTAAATTCATAGAATAAAGCCTGACTGTCTCAACTTTTTAATATAAAATATGCCAATTTAGTAGTATATATACTTAAATCATCATAGAATAAAAAAACACAAAATTTAAATGAAGGTATATTTTGTAATATATTTTAAAATAAATATTTTTTATAAATATAAAATATGAATTTGATGATGGAAATAAAAGGAAACCTCAAATCAATAGATAGATACAAAATTATAGTATGTATAGAGAATTAAATATAAAAAGATAGATGAAAGAGAATTTGTGTACCTCAAATATATATTGAATTGAAGTTCTTGATTTTCAAAAAAAAAAAAAATTCTAGGAATGATTATTGTAGAGATATGAATTCAATAAGAACTCTTGAGGATTTTACCTGGAGAATTATTTTAGAGGATGTGTATTGTTGTTGTAATTTGCTTAATGGAGTGACAAATTTATAATCCCTAGAGACCCCTCAAATAGGCTTTTTATGATTGATTCAACCCATTACAGAGTCAATCTTACCATAATCTCATTCAAATAATTATAAAAATATTATAAGATATAATTATTACTATATCTTAAATTACTAAATAATGATTAAATATAATTAATTAATATAATCCACTTATAATAAAAAGTACAAGAAGAAGAAGCAAGCATGTAGAGTCCCTGCAAAATCAAGTAAGTACTGATATATGAGTACGGATTGATCAATCTGAAAAGTGACCTCAGCTAATTAATAGATCTGCTATAAAATTTGCATGAGATATTCATACCCTAATGTTCCAATTTCCCCATACGAAATCAACCCATGATAGGGGGTGACTTTTCAAAACACAATCTTTTTACCCAATTTCTCCTAAACAATATTATCTATTTTCAAAATCTAAACTCATACAAATCAACTTTGAACTAAAGCTGAAATAGCTAGCAAGCTGAAGTTGGGTCATGCAGACCCCTGATGTAAAGGGATAACTCTTCCTTTTGTTTTTTAGAGGTATGTACAGGTACGTAGCTCAATCTTCTCGAGATATTATATAGTAAAATTCAACATCAACACTTTTTCAATAAAAAATCAAACAGTAATTTGTCACAGTGGTCCAGTTGACGCAGGACGTTTGAAAAAGTTTATGTACAACTTATTTAAAGTCATTTTTATGATATACTTTTTTTTTAAAAAAATAAAATTTAAAAGATACCAAAATCAAAATCACAATAAATTTTAAATATAAAAATTAAAATAATTTTACTTTACAGTATTATAAAAATTATTTAAATTTAAAAAATTAATTATTATTATAATTGTATCACACTTTTTTTTATGACATACACAGTTTTTTCAGGGTTGCGGTGGATGTGAGGATGAAATTATTAGAAAAGTTTGATAAGTTTGTGAAATAACTTTATTTAAATAATTAATGATTAAATTATATTTTCTGTTTTTTAAAAAAACTAAATTGAACATATATTTAAAAATAAGATAAAATTGAATCTATTAAATAAATTAAGCTATCAAAATTATATTTAATTTAAAATTTTTATTTATGACTTAAATAATTATTTAATTATATAAAATAAAATTATTTTGGTTTTAATATCTTTCTTTTATTTATTTTTTGATTTGGTACCTAACAATTTTTTTAAATGTATCTATCATAAAAATTTATGTAGATGCTAATCATCAACAATTTTAATAACATATTATAAGTGTGAGAAATAAATAAAAAGAGAAATTAAATTTAAATTTAAGTATAATTAATAAATTAATTAAGTGACCGATAATTAGTTGTATTATCTATTTATGTGCTATTTGAATACATGTGATTGGAATTAAACCAATTGTGGAATTTGAGTGAGTTGGTTTAGTGGGAATATATATAGATAGATAGAGAGAGAGGGACAACTCGGGTGAAAAAGATAGTTACAGTGACAAATGAGAAAATATAATCATAACAGTAAAGTTTTAATAAACGGTTCATATTTAGTTGTTAATTAAACAAGTTCATGGGTTCTCTCACACAGAAACTTCTCTCACAAACCCAATCTTTTTCTGTTGCGTCGCTATCTCTCGTCAAGCCGGTGGATCCTCTGCAAGATCATTACCACCTTCGCCGGTACTGTTGCCACTGTCGATGGCAATGGTAAAGGTACTGACAATGGTGGTGGCAACATCGAAATGAGGGTGATAGTATTCACTTTGGTGACAACGACAATAGGAGTGGTGACAATAATGTTGGTAATGACAATTTGGGGCAACGCCACCATCATCGTCAACCCCCTGCCATTGTCACCCCCCACTGTACGTCATCGACACTACTGTCACCATTGTCAATACTGTCACCACCCAGGGGTGGAGGGACGGGTGACCAGGGGGCCATGGTCCCTCCCCCAAATTTAAAATAAAATAAATTATATATAAAAAAGAGAGCAGAGCAACACGAAAAATATTTGGTTTATGAGAAAAGTATTCATGGTGAGAGAATCACGTAAACTTGTTCAATTAATGACTAAATTTGAACTGTTTATTAAAATATTATGGTTATTATTATGTATTCTCATTTCTCATCGTAACCCTTTTTTCTCATATAAGTTGTCCTATCTATATATATGTATATAATATTTTGATAGAAATATTTGGGAATTTAAGTTGTGAGAGCGTGGGTACGATCAGCAAATTAGAATTTCTAAATTTTTATTTTTCTTCAATATCCATTGTCTTTCCAAACTCTTTCATGCCATCCAAATAAATAGTAATTGAAAGGGAAATGCCAACCTCATTGCTTAAGGAACTCATAACATTTTTCTTTTATTAAGATGCATAATTTTTTTTTCGATACATTAGGATGCATAAATTTTTCTTTAGAAGATTAAGATTCATAAATTATGTTCCATAATTTTAATTGTACTCTTATATAATTTTAATAAAATAATTCTTCTTTTCAATTTCTTAATTAGAAATATTTGTTAGAGTTTTTTTTTAAGCCATAAATATTAGTTGTCTAGTCAGACTCTATGTGAAATTTAAGAAATTGAATTACCTGCAGCATTATATGAACTGTACAACATCTGAATCACTGTGATAGTGTAACACAAAAATTCAGCCTATTAAAATTATTAATCAAATGTATATTACTGTAGTGCTTTCAGGATCACATGTGTTTATTTTTCAATCCGCAAATATACAATGACGATGGGTGCCAGACTGCCAGTATTGATTGTGTATGTGTATCGGTCATAAAAGTGAAGCACTGTGATTGCAAGATGTTGGCGTGAAAAATATTACATTATTGTAAAAATAAACAAGTGACGTATATATTGACGTGGGCAACCAAATTTTGGAGAAATTCTCTCTCTTATAGTCTTATTTTATTTCAAACATTCTATTTTCCATTCATCTCACTCCTATCACTATTCATTATTATTTAACTAAATTATGTTTTAGGTTGTTATTTTTTTTTTAAAATATTAATATGTTTTTCAGATAATTTTTATTCCTCTAATTTTGAAATATGCTAATTTTATCTTACAAAATATTTAAACAACACTTGATATACAGATAAAAAAAATGTTTTAATAGTGTTTAGAGAATAAAAACGAATATAAATTATTTTAAAAACATATTTAATATTTTGATAAGCTTTCAGTAAACAAAACATATTTTACTCTTATTCACACGAAAAAAAAAACATTTTACTCTTATTATTTCAAACATTCTTCTGAATCTACTAAAATTTTATTTCAAAACATCCTATTAAAATTTTGTGAGAAATGATGTGTACATTCTTTTATACACTTTTTTTTTAATGATGAATTAAATTTTTCAAGAAACAAATCATATTTTACTTTTTATTCTTACAAACATCCGTCTTGATTCTACTAAAATCTTATTTCAAAAACATCCTACTAAAATTTTGTGATATATACATTTTTTTTTAATGATCGATTGAAATTTATTTAAAACTATTATTTTAATAGATTTCTATTTTTATTCTAATTAAAACTCATTTATACAACAATTCATAATGATAAAAGAAAGTAAAAAAATTATATAATTGTACATATATCACATTTTTAAATTTTATTAAATAAAGAGTTAAGTCCATTAAAATTAGTAATTAATAATAAATTTCAATCAAGAGAAAGACATTAAAAAGAAAACATCTGTAAAAATTTCACTAACATTTCCAAATTTTATTTTAAAAAATATTGATTATATTAAGAAAACAGGCTCTTCCGTCCCTTTAAAAACCTCCTCTACAGGTATTTTTACTTTTTATTTTTTAGGTACTTTTTTATACGTTGTAGCTTAATCTTCAGGCGTGAGAAAACTGGAAAGATCATTTCGGACCCCCAACGAAAATTCACTAGAGACTTTTTCTTAGAGTGTCAATGATCTCGACTAGAGAGGACGTGAGAAAACTTCGAAAAATTACAAATTAAAAAAAAAAACAACGAAAGACAAAAGCAAATAAAAACAATCCATGCTTTGTATTCACACAATTGGACATCTTCAGTGGAAAAGGAACTACCTGCTGCAAGAGTTGATAGGAAGCAAAGAACACGGGCTTATTACAAGACTATTGTCTAGGAATTGAGAGAAAATTGAAATCATCTAATCTAAAACACTGCCACCACCTACAAACAAGATTTGAAAGTGGGGAAAACTTGAAAAGAAAAAAAAAAGAAAAAAAAGTGGTATGTACATTTTTACGTGTCAACATATGATGCAGGATCCAAAGGTATAACAGTATCTGGAAAATCTGTTCTTGGTCCAGCAAGGGAGTAATATGCAAGAATATGAGCCGGATGCTCAACAACTTCAGGCTCTTCTGCATGATTGTTCACAACCACGCGTCTAGAAGGAATTAACTCAATATTCCAATAGGGGCGAGCCATTGCCAAAAGATCACCCCCAGATGGAGATGCTCCATACCCTTGCACCCATAGGTACCGTAGAGAATTTAGTTGAGTTGCGGCAACAGCTAGTGCATACTCACTAAAAAAGGAACATCCTCTCATTTCAAGTTTCTGGAGACTGGGGCAACCCTTTGAGAACTCCAAAAGCCCTGCATCAGTCTCCCCCACGTAACCAAGAAGCATCCATCTCACGTTTGGACTGTATTGCCCTATGTAACCGAGCCCTACATCAGTCAAGCCGCCAGGTCTCAGATACAGAGCAAATCTTCTAAGCTTGTCACAACCCCTAAGTAAAGCCCTCACTCCGTTGTCAAGTGGCAAGTCAGTTATTTTCTCCTCACGGTCTAATAAAACAAGGCGAAAATCACAAAGGTTTTTCAAGTGAGTGCCAATGTGTTCGAGAGATGCATTTGTAATGTCGGATACATAAACGGCCAAGTATTCAAGCTTTGGACAACCATGTGCCAGAGCAATTAATCCTCTCTGGGAAACAACACCTTCTTCATCCTCCATTCCTTGATCATCATCACCCCGTTCAATCCTGAGCCTTTTAAGCCTCCTACAACACCGAGCAAGCACTTCTAATCCTCTGTCTCCAATTACGTTCCTTGACTGCCCATAAGGAATGGTTATTAGTTTATTATCTCAATATTTCAAATTCTGTTCTAGTAATTCAATATAACCTATTATCCCAAACTTAATATTCACATCCATTTCATTCATTTTTTTTTTTTTTTTAGTATTTCACATATACATTAATCTATGTAAAGAGTTTGGGCTTGTGGAGCATAATTAAAAGCAAAAATTTATAGAAATACAGAAGTAGATTGCTAAAATGTGGAAGGTAGATCAAAAGAAATTAAGACCACCCAAACATTCATCACAAGGATATGAAGAGTAAGCATACATAATGAGAAAAAAATTCTGGAAACTTACCTCAAGGACTTCCAAGTTGGGGCACCTTTGGATTAACGTACAATGGTCCTCTGTATCCAGCATTGCATAGAGAAGATCCAATTTTTTAAGTAAGGCGGCATAAGGGAACACTATGGGCATTTCATTCTTTGTAATATATGTCAAACCCAAACGACTTAATTTTGCTGGCAATGCTATAGCAGCGTACTTCTCCGATTCCTCATTGTAGGAACCTCCACAAAATTCTTCTAGGGAAGATGCATATCGAAAGAAGTTCACCAGATCTAATACTTCACAATCAGTAATTTTCACAGAGTTTAAGTTGGGGCAATTTCTGGCTATCAGTTCCAGGTCCTGAATTCTGACATTTGCAATATCAGTCAAGTAAAAGTTCAGTGTCTCAAGAACTGTATTATTCATAGCAAGCTCATGGAGCCAGTCACCATCATTCTCAACAAGTGAGCTCTCCTCTAAAAACAAGATTCTTAAATTCCTGCCAAAAAGAAATTTTTAGTCTGAGCCACATTAGTTTCCCAATAGTAGCAGTATAGCAGGTATAAGTTACTTCTAAGAGAAAAAATAAGAAAAAAAATTAACACCATTGACTTATAAAAAAAAAAAATGAGACACTTGAAATATTTATTTCTAGCCCCAAGCCCTCCCTCCTTCCTTAAAAAAAAGCCCTTAATTTGAATGACTGAGAGCCAACGGATAAAACAAAAGTATTTGAAGGCGCTTTAACTAAACAGAGTCCAATCTAGCTTTTAAAAAAAAAAAAAAAAAGGAGTCCAATCGGTAAGAAAAATTTTAAATCCTCTTATAATGCTTTCTTCCTTTTTTTCTAACTGTCTATTACACACACAAAAAGTATTAAATATTTTCACATTTTCAACGGTTTTAGTAATCCCTGCTCTAAAAAACAATACCACTTAATGAATTAAAAGGAAAACACTTTTATTAAAACTTCTAGATTTTTATGTTACCAATACACTTCTGAGTGATTTCCAATAAAAAAATTATTTTATAGATTCCTCAATTATTCCTTTTAAGAGTTATGATAAAAAAATTCAATATATTAACTATTTTTATTTTTATTTAGTAATTTCTATGTTTTTATAAAAATAAAAAATAAAAAATTTGTCTTGATAAAGCAATATTTATCATAATAGAAAATAGAAATAATAATATATTTTGTTCTGTAAGACAGAATTACCTAATTCAGGATTAAGAAAAATAGTTGGTTTAATTTATAATATGTTCCAAATATATATATATATATATATATATATATATATATATATATTTCAAAATTACTCTTGTCTCTTGTTTTTTCTCACTCCTAATTATTTGTCACTATAATATTTTATTTAATTAAAATTATTTACGTCTAAAAATAAGTAATACAAGAGATATTACATATTCGGTCTTACAAAAAATAAAATCCCTACTTTTATTTTAAACTAAGGAGAGTAATTAACTTCCTTTCGTCCTTGATAAAATATTTTGTATTTTTATACATGAAACATGCATAACCAAAATCAAAGAATTAACAGGAGATTAGAGAAATATATATTAATGGTTTACATCAACCACTCATTCACTGTATTTTTGTATTTATTTTCTGTCATTTTCTCTTTTTTTTATTTTTTTAATAGTTGAGATTTTTCAATATTCTTCTTTTTCCTCTTTCAATAACTGAAATTTTTCACATCATATAAACTTATTTCTCACTAGATTAAACTTATTTCTCACTAGATGAGAGAGGGAGAGGGATTCTAAAAGAATTGTTAACATTTAAGGATTAAGATTAAGATTCTAAGAGTTTAGTATTCCCCTTACAATAAAGAGCATCACAACCTAAATGATGTAATTAATGCGCGTAAAAGTGCGTAGACTTGGAATTAGACAACTTGGAAAACGAGGGAAGTATTGGGCAGGAAGTCAGAACAAACCAGTTGCAAACACAATCAGATATGGAAAACAATTTTCATTCTCTAGGGTTAGAAGTTGAATACATTAAACGAACCAGTTGGTAAATTCTCTCACGGACTTGAGACATACTAATACTACCATACATTTGAATCGTATGGCATGAAAAATCCCAAGCGAGATAAATAGGGATGACCAGCTCAAATTATAGATGACGACAGTTTCCAAAATTCAGAGAAGATAGGGAAAGGACAGGACGATACTAATGTATAGGGTATTTTTTTTTTGTTTTGTTTTTTAAATGAAGCGTAGAAGTATAGGATTGAAATTGGTTATGTCCAGCACAAAAGGGATAAGAAAGAAACACAGGGTAAGTATACAATGTAATATTAGGGTTAAGGATTCCAAGGACTTAGCATTATGTTCTTCATAGATTGCAATTAATGAATCAGCATAGCTTTAATAAAAAATTAAAGGAATTCCATCTTCTTCTCTTCTGGTAATAGGAATTCCATGTTCTTTAAACCTACTCGACAGTGATAAATTACCAAACGGTTGTATGAACTTATAGGATTCGAATCTCCTGCAGCCTATGAACCAATTCATTTTAAGTTCACGAAGATGGACTAATAAACAATTGTCAGATTTCCTCATCAATAACAGATAATGCAGTAAAATGGGGTATGCTATCTTACGGAAAAGGGCTAGGAAATCAAAAGCTTCCTTCTAATTCTAAACAATTTGAACTGCAACATAACTAATGGAGCAGAGGATTTCCAAAACCAATTAAAACACCTGTCGCGGGGTTACAAATGAAGCGTTAAAAACTCAAAAATCAAAGACTGAAATATTATCTCACAGAAACTTGGAACGTTTCAAAAATAAAAATGTTGAAAACAACCCGTCTAACCCATTAAAGCACCTGGCGTTTCGAATTAAAAGGATTGCCCATTTTGGTAAACAACTTAACTATTCCATTATCCGTATTCTTTGTTCATAAGTTAAATATAGGGTTTCTTAAAATATGCTAAAAGGAACTGATAAACTTCTCCATGAATTTATTAGAATTTAACTTTTATGTAGTGTAGAAAACCAATGAGAAATTATCATGTTACTTTTAAGTAGTCTTTATAACATGAACAAATTTAAAATATATAAAAATTTATGATAGAATCACACAATTTTTAAGGAGTTATCATAAAAAGTATCAAACTTACTATAAATAGAAATTACTATATATAAGAATTTACTATTAAAACCGGGTGTAAAAAATTTCCATATACTATTCACTCATTTTATTATATATAGTACGTATGAATCAATCTATGAAATTAATAAAATAGAGTAAACAGAGTTAAAGATTATAAGTAGTACTATTGAGTTAAGTTGTTTGCTAAATTGAAATAATGTTTTTGTTTTCACTTTGTTAAAGAGAAGAACGCGATACAGAGAATCTGCAAACATTAAATGAAACACAAATCTGAAGCGCCAAACCACTCCATCACTGACGTGTGGAAATTGTGGTGATTTTCAGAATTATTCTACTAGTAACAATAGCACAAAGAGAATGACACCAAAAAGCAACAAAAAGAAATTCATCCAACATTTTGAATTACATGCATCCAAACCAGAAGCGAAGAGAAAATGAAGATAAAAAATACCTGCAAAATCGACCGATATAGTAAAGGCCATCGGTGGAGAATCCAGAGCACTTATCGAGCTTAAGCGCTTGGAGAACATGACCGCGGGAACGAGCCAGAACCTGAAGATCGGAATCTCTCACAATCATGCGGCGAAAGTGAAGGGACTTTAAGCAATCAAAGTAGCGAGAGATCTCTCTAACCCAAGGTGTAACAAAACCGCCCCAATCCTCCGGTATGAGGTTGAACATGGCAGCCCGAGGCTTCCCCTTCAAATTCAGAGACTCGAGATGCGGGAAGCGCCGCCGGAGCCGGTCCGGCGTGGTGGTGTAGCAGAGCGCAATGGTGACGTGCTTCCGCGTGAGCGAGTCCAACTCATACCACCGCCGGCACACCTGCGACACAGCGTCGCGGTCCTTGGGGTCGTGGATGTACGGCATCACGCAGTCCAGCACCACATCCGATAACTTGGTCGTGGAAATCATCCGCCTCGCGTCCCGATCCTCCATAACCGCCAAAACTGTTTGTTCCGGAGATCTCGAATTCTCAGCACGGATCGGAGGAAGAAAAAAAAAGTAGCAGGAGAATTAAATGACACGTGTGAAAAGCCGCGCCGCCAAAGAAGGAGGAAGATCCAGAGCGCGATGAACGATGATATGAGGTATGAGAATTTCAGGAAAAAAATTTTAGCACCGAAGACGAGCCAATCGGATCGGGATGGAACCGCCGAACTGGCCAATCGGAGAGGAAGGACCAAAGTGGGTGAGGGAAAGACATAGTGGAAGGGTGAGTGAACGGACGGTTCAGATTGCGAGGATGAACAAGTATCGGACGGTGACAGTTGGAACCGTTTGTGAGAAGGGGATTGGATCGGACCCTAATATACTACTATGAGAAGAGAAAAAACCCGCAACTAGGGGTCACAATTTCAGTACTAGTTGTTTTTATTTTTATTGCTATGTTATGTAACTAAAGGCGAGGTGGAGATCATGAGTGAGACACCAAATACACTAGAAACTCGAAAACCAACAAAACGACAAAACTTGCCCTCTCAATTGCCAATAATGTCAAACGAAATCCTTGAGGGACTCAGGGATAGTGATGTATTACAATCTTTTGTTTTCCCCTCATTTTTTTCAGAATTTTTTTTTGTTACAACTGTCTTTTTTAATTTATTTATTTTTTAAGTTTTGTGTCTTAGATAGGATCGCTTACTAGAGGATATTATTTTAAAAAAAATAAATGTTGTAGCCGCTCTATGTCTGATAAATGATGCTGCACTGAAATAACTGAACTTCAACAAAATGATTACATGTAGTGGGTGTGATGGTAATTTAGATGATTCCACCCTGGTGGGGAGAATATTGTAGTCAAGAAATCATTTTTGTTACAAATATTGAAGAAAAAGGAAAAATTATTGCTTGATGACACTTACGTGTGCGATACGAGTTTTGATTTGTACTTACACAAGGTAAATAGTAATTATACCTAACAAATAAATATGATATGACTGGTTTTTCAAATTTATATTAAATTCAAAATTCGGGAAAGTTTAGTTTTTTATTTTTAAAAAAAATTTAATTGTAAACAGAATTTTTATATTCACATTTAATCATAACCTTTCATTAACCAAAAAATCTTTAAAATATATCACACTTATGTTTAATTCTATTAACACTTTCTTTTTCGAAGAAAAATATCATATCATGTTTAGCTTGAGTAGAATGAGTAAATAACCATGAAAAATGAAATAGCGACATAAAAAATATCTGTTTTTTATCTTGTTTTCTCCAATTCAGTTATTATTAGAGAAAGAAAAACTATGTTTTGTTTCATTAAATTAAAAAAAATTGTGTACCCTATTCTTGCTCATAATTTTAAAACCAGGATCATATAAGGTAACAATTCTTAAAAATTTGTAATGTACAAAATATTGGAGCAAACATCTCTTCCCCACCAGAGCAGTTATTGCTGGAAGCATCAATCTCTTTCCACTGCCATATATCACGAGTTCAAACTTGAAAGGTTGATGGAAAACAATTTCCAGAATTGCGGCAAACAAAAAACAGAATTCTCTTGTTCCTGGGTGATGAAATACAATAAATTTTGTGTTTCATTTGAAAAAGATAGAGATTGTACTTGGTTTGTGTCAGGTGATGACCCAACCTATTATCTAGCAGAGATTGTAACTTCTCTTTAGCCTCTGCAGTTTAAACTTAGATTGAAGTGCTTATGTTTTTTTCTAAAGACAGATGGTAATTGTTATGGTAACAGGGAAGCGATTCGAATATACGGTTTTTTTTTTCCTTCTTCTTTCGTATGACAACCTTTGTTACTAATAACTGTAGTCCCGCGTTTACCCTAAACTCCAAACAAAACATGTAGGGTTAATTGCCAGATACACACGACGGATGGAGGATAGGAAGAGAGGGACCCCGAGAGAAGGGGTTCATACTTTTTACAGCCCCAAAGATAATCAACTATCATTTGAATATAATATTAAATTCAAACTATTTTTTTTTTTATAATTTTGTGGTTTTACTAATTATCGATATTCTAATTTTTAATCTCAAACTTCTTTTGCAATAATTTTTATTTTAAATTAAAATTAATTATATTAAAAAATCTACTTATAATAATATTCTGTTAAGTAAAATATTTCTTTAATAAAAACCTGTTAACAAGTTTTTATAAACTAATATTATTCACCAAAAGAATTAAAAAAACTAATATTAATATTTTTATTAAGAAATTTAAATTATAATTTTTTTCGCTTTTTGTATGTAACTAAAATTAACGGAAACTAATTACAATAAATAAAATTTATGCTTAAAGTATCAACACGAAACTTGTCATGGAGCTTAAAAGAATCCATCAAGCAAACAAAGAGATGAAATTCAATATTTTACTTCTACTAAGAACAACAACAATTACATTTTCTTCTCTAAAAATAAGGGGAAAGATAAATTATACTTCAAGCACATAAAAATATCAAATGATATTAGTTTAAGGGACATATAAATACCATGAGTGCATATATCTACTAATAACTAGATGAATAACACACTTTAATTTAGGTTCATAAATAAGTGTACTTAAGTATTGAGACTAAACTAGACGAAGACCATAGTAAATGTTTACGAGCTCAACTTCTATGTTGGATACATCGTCACATATTTTTTGTCTCTCTAGTTAATGAAATAATTAAAAATATAAATAATACAATAAACCTCTTTAAGGTTAAAACAATCATAAAACATTGAAACACAAACTAATAAATAATAAAAAATAAATATATTATATTAATTACATAACTCTAAAACAAAACAAATATCACATATTAGTGCAATTTAAATAAATTTTAGAAGCACAATCCAAAATCCAAACAAAACTTATGATTTTTGTACCAACTTATCCGAACAAATCTTCATAAAAAAAAAAACTTATCCAAACAAATTTCAATCTTTTATTCA
The DNA here is from genome assembly GCA_037954015.1 of Psophocarpus tetragonolobus. NCBI lineage: Eukaryota > Viridiplantae > Streptophyta > Magnoliopsida > Fabales > Fabaceae > Psophocarpus > Psophocarpus tetragonolobus. Next base: position 38,522,209 of record CM075695.1, read on the forward strand.
AATAGACTCAATTTAAACATCCTAATCACTGAAAAATAATCACAAGGTAATGACCTAGTTATTGGAATCAATACTCAAATCATAATTGTATTAAAGGGATCCATCAAACTTGACCTACCCTGAACCAGATTATTTCAGAGGGAACCATCGAGTTGGATCTATCCCAGAGATGAACCTCCCTTCAAGAGCGGATCTACCCTCAACCAGCTTGGCAGTCTGTCTAAGGTAAGACACATACCATTCCATGGAAAATGCCAAAGTACCCTTTTTACAGGTTATAGATAAAACTCAAATTATGAGAACTCAAACTCAAAAAGGTAAACACCACAAATAGTAAAGCGCGTGGACATGTTTGATCAATGAATTATTATATAGTTACTTTCTTGTTGACACATTGTACTTTTCAATGCATTGATTAACTCTCCTCTTACTTGAGCTTCAAGTACTTTTGCATTTTGCAGATACCTCACTTGTACTAGCTTTGGAAAGCTTGGGACGCCTAGGAAGGAAGACTCGTCTAGTGTGTGCAGGAACAATAATTTTACAAACATTATGATAAAACAAACAAAAAATAATAATAAATATATATAGTGAGAGTGAAGAAATTGAAATACTAAAAGTAAATATAATTTTGAATTTAATGGAAGATTGATAAAAAAAAATTCATAAACGGATTATTTGTTGAATTTAATTGGTATACACTGTCAGTGTGAAAATTTTTACATTGACATTCATCATGACGTTTCATCTATGTGACTTTTTAAAGTAGTAATGAGTAAAGTTAACAAATTTAACATGAATGAATAATTGTAATTGAATATAGTATAAAAATCTTTACACTAAGAGTGTATGCTAATTAAACTCTTATTTATTACAAAAAACAATTATTATACTCTATGGAAATTATGAACATGCACACAGAATGAACATATATTTTTCTTCAAACATAATGTATTTCATACTCAAATATAATTAGGACTCCCATGAACCAATCGGTTAAGAGCACATACATAATCTAGTTATTAAAAAAATATATCATTTTCTTGTGTTTTCTCAGTCTCCCTCATCCATATCTTCGTTTAGAATTAATGTTAAATTTGTTCTTTTTTCACTGCAGAATTGAATTTTATTCAAGCCTAAATGAAAATTCAAAATAAAAAAATAAAATAATATATATATATATATATATATTAGGCTCAAGGGAGCATAGATGTAGTCCCTTAAAGAAAGCTTAACCATTGAAGCATTGCATTTACTTGTTGTACATATGCGACTAATATGTATATATAGACACATTAATGAAACCTAAATGTTTGATGAATATTTTTTCAATGAATCAAATCTAAATTTACTATAAATAGACATAATAAATAGGTAGAATAAAGTAATAATTACATAGTTCATTATAAATGTTATTTTTATATATTAAAAACAATGACAAAAGTTGCATCAAATCTACATTAACAATGCTTTGAAATTGAAATTGAGTTACGCTTAGAACCTATATTTGGGATCATACATGTTATTAGAATTTATTTGGGTTGTTATTAGTTATTTTTTACTGATTTTTATGAAATTTATCTAGAATAAATATTTTAATTTTTAATAAAAAATTGGTCATGTGGGTGAATTAGTAATTATCGGTTTGACTATTGACTTATTCAAATATCTTGATCATACTTCTGACTTATTCAAATTTTTAAAACAATATACTGAGGACAATTAATTAGAAATCAAAGAATTTTGAGTGCTTAAAGATGGACATCACATTGTGGTAAGTAGCATAATGAAAAGATGCAAGAAGTATATATGAAGGTAAATAAATCCTACTATTATTTTTTTTAGGATATAAAGTTTATATTATAATTATTTAACAAAAAGTAGGTATCCTTTTTTATATGAACATTTATTTAAATTGGGTGCTATGAATAAGTTTTTAGTTTTATAAAAATAATTATAAAATTTATATTTTACATATTATATTTTAATTGACTTAAAATATTAATATAAATAAATATTAATATATAATTATAAATATTTGAATTATGTAAATTTTGGTGACATCGTTCTACATTAATATAAAATAATTCAATAAATAGATGATTAGAATTTAATTTATACAAAAAATTGTTAAATATTATAACTTTATTAATTAAAAAAAAATAAATGATTAGAATGAACAGTAAACTTTTTATACTTACTTTTGAAATAAGTGTATTTATTCTCTAAGAGTGAGTATGATAGATTATCTCTTTTATTTTTATAATTATATTATTTATCATAGATTATAATGTAAATAATATTATTACTCAAAATTATAATTATATATATAGAGAGATACGTGTGTGTGAAGGGAGGCCATGGTAAGTGTTATAATATTTATATATATCCTGATAGAGTTACTCGCACTTAGATTCATTATTTGAATAATTACCTCTTCGCTCGTGAGTGATATATGAGTTTATTTGTGGGTGTCGGTAAAGTTAAGGTGCACTAGGCTTAAATTAATATTTGGCCTATATTTATTAATGGAATGCAATTTAAGGAGTATTTTTATTTTTGTTAAATACATGACCTAACGTGACAAAGGATTGTACGAATATGCATTCACGTACTGTCTGTATGAGCATATTGATGTTACAAATACGGCTTTACAACCATCACATATTTGATTGTACAAATGCATTTAGAATTATTCAAATATGAACAGCACAAACTAAAGGCACAATGCATACCAAATTTAATTACCAATATGCAATATGAGCCCGGTTTACTCTATGAGTAAGTTATAGCTTTATAGTTTATATTGTTAGACTCGCATTTTAAAAATAAGATAATATTATAAATTTGATTTTCAGTTAATCATTTCCTACTCTCCATTTAGATACTAGCACATCACGAGAAACAAGCTACCAGAATGTGGGCATTGGGCAAGAAAAGCCTTCATAAATAAAACACAAATTACGGTGCTAACAATGTGTTTTGATAGAAAAAAAATATATAAAGACCAAAAGAAGCAAAAATAAGAGTAAGTTTAATTCACATAAAATAATCAATAAAATTAGAGCAATTCCTATGCTACATGCTTAAAAAAATAATGATGTTATTATCCTACTTGAGTTATAACACATTAAATCACGTAATTCACACAATTTTTTTTATAAATTTTGTTCTAATAGTGAATTCTTATAAACAACACGAGTTTTAACAATTTTTTATTTACTTTTATTTTCTAAGAATCGATACTTAATTTTAAATAATTTTGTATTCTATATCATATCAGTAACAAGGGTTTTTAATGAAAAAACGATCCTTAAAATTAAGAATCTCGTTAAGATATGGGTGTTGGAGATGTAGTTATTCTTTAGTAGTATTTACAGCATACTACAAAAGCTCCAATTTTCTATCTATAACTGTTATTAGGTGTCTATTAATTTTTATAACAACAATTAGGTAAAAGAATCTAATTAAAAACAAAGATAAGGTTAAGTACTCAATTTTCTTTAAAAAAACTTTGTAAAATATTTGGTAAAAATATAAGGATTACAAAGTAATTAAACCAAACTATTTTATAATGAACATATTATGTTAACTTTATTTTGTCATCATTTTTGTATTAGTGTAAACTTCAGAATCCTTGCTAAAATTCATGCAAAGAGATTTGGGCAGGGTACAGCTTCGAGTTCAAGCAAAGGTTTATGTTTTTTAGGGGAAAAAATTATGACCCTTAAACGAATTGTTAATTGATGTAAAATAGACTTCTGTGCAACTTTAATCATATTAGAGCCCTACTTGTAATTGTAAATTGTAATCCAATGATATTCCTTATTCTTTTCTTACGTGACAAGCCCATATAGAATTTCGGAAAAGTAACGGAAGAAAAAGAGCAAAATGGGAAAAGGAACATAAATATATTATTTTTTAGTGGAAATTTGACGCAATAACATGGCATTGATTCTCATATTAAACTAATGGAAACTTCATATATATATTTCTTCTATAAACTCACTTCATATACATTTTTGTTCGAAAGAATTAAGTCACAATTTAGCATGATTAATATGAATTAATATCATAATTATTAATATTTAGAATTTATCATTTTATGCAGGTGATAATGCCAAAACAAGATAACAATGCTTCTGAAATGTAATTTGTCAAATTAAGTTTGGTTCAAAATTATGTGTTTGGTGGAAAATATTAACGATCCTCCATAATATGATTTGTAGTTGTCTATTCATCAGCTTAATAAATGGAACAACAACATAAGTTACAAGAGATTGATAATATAATTCGAAGAGTACAACTAAGACTACGTCATGCAATGAAGTTGTCATCCCACTCATATGTTAGATGAGTTATAAATCTCATGTTGAGTTTTTTAGATGATACAGTGTGTGTGCATTCTTTTTCTTTTTCTTTATTTTAGTAATTGTGTAATTTGTTAAGCATACATATTTTGTACTTTTGTTTAACTATTTTTATCAATCATATTTATTGGCTTACAAAATAAAAATATTTAGAATTTATCCTTAAGTCAATAGCTAAGTACAATGGTTAACAATGTTGGATAGGAAACTGATATCAACGAATTTCTCTTTATTTTTATCAATAAAAAAACACCTCAACAATACAAAGTAATACCTAAGCAATAACAAAGTTATTTTATTTTTGTGATTCGCATTACATGTTTTTTAGGCTATTGAAAAACATGCAAATTCTCCCTTCACATCATAATTTTCTCTCTCTTACTTAGGGTGATGACACATTTCTTTCTAGTTGAGTGATTTTTCTTACAAATAATATCTTTAAAATCTAAATAAATTATAAATATAAAAAAAATATCTTTTTTTCTAAACAATATAGATATTTAAAATTAAAATAATTTAAATTGTTTTACCGACACAAAATTCATAAGTAATAAAAATGCAAATTATATTTAGATAATTTTACGGTAGAAAAAATAAAATATATATAATAAAATGTATCATTTAAAAAAAAAAAATGTGTGGCTACTTTGTGGAATATATTTTTATGATACTAGTATGTAAATGACCTAAATTAACTATTTTGACTTAGACTCATAAATTCTCAAAATAGGTCACAAATACAATTTTGTTTTTTGTTTTTGTAGTGTAAGATTAAATTTAGAATAAATTGAGGTTTATTTTTTATATATAATATTTTTTTATTTTTATATTAATTTTAATCTTTTGAGAGATTAATGTAGTATTATTTTGTTGTCTACGAGGGGATCAATGTAATAAAAAAAATCAAGAAAATTAATATAATAAAAATGAAGAAATTAGAAATTCTGCAAGGTTAAAAAATATAAAGATATTAGGTCTAATAAAAACAAAATTCTTCTCATCTTTATAATTTACTTTAAAATTTATTTTATTTTTAATATGAACTAAATAGCTTAATTTAACGTCTTAATTACTTTTATCATGAAATAAGGTTGGCGGTCAAATGGGTGTGTCTTATGCGGTTCATATAAAGTGTGGTGAGACAGTCAAACCTTATATTGATACAACAAGAAACGACACCAATTTCTGGAAGGGAATTATTGCTTCATGGCCTAATGTCTATACCAATCTAGCCTGAAAAATTAGGAATAATAGAAGGACACACTTTTGGCATGACAATTGGGTGCTTAGGCGAGGCTGCTTGCAAACTGGTACACTAACACTAGACGAATCTTGGGATGTCTGGTGGTTGGCAGGATGCTTGCTAAACGTTGTGGTCAAGGATATTTGTCAATTGTCTCCACCTAGAGGTGATATGAAGGAAGATATACCCTGTTGGTTTCAGCAAAATGACTTTGTTTTTCAATAGCAAAACTTAGTCTAACCATCAAGTTGCCATAAGTGTAAAAGCAATGCTTCGAGAGTGTCAACATATCCATGACTGGAGAGTCATGTTGAATGACACAAATGCAAATTGCTCTTTTTTTTTTCCAGGTTAGCTTGAAATCTCCCAACTCAGGATACTCTTAAGATTAATTGTGGTGCAGTGGTGAGGTGCTCTAATGGGACTATGGTTGTGGATTGTGTGGTTCATGCCTACAGAGATACCTTCCTCCTAGGATTTGCCTGTAAGATCCATTACTGTGAAATTGATAAAGTAGAATTTCTGGCTATTCTCAAAGCCTTATATTTAGCTTATGCTCATAGGTTCTGGAACACTGTGATTAAGTCTGATTCCCTGCCTATGATTGACCTATTCGATAATGGTTATGTCATGGACCATGAATACTATCCTATCTTAGAGAAGATCTATAACAAGGTGGAAAGACAAAGAAGTGTAGCTTTGCCTTTGTCTTCTAGGAAAACTCTGTGGTAAATGGTTCGATGAAATTAGGCATGTCCAACATCCAAGATAATAGCATTTTTAGCTTTATTCCCAACTTGTTGTTGTGCTTATGTAAAGGACCTGACTGTATTTTGCTTTCTAATAATTAGAGTTTCTCTGGTGGGGCTTTGCCTTTACCATTCACAAAAAAAAAAATAAAATTCTTAGGGCTTGATTGGTTTGGTTTTGTTTTTTAGTTTTTAAAAAGAGTTTTCAAAAACTATTTTCGGGAAGAAAAGAAAAAAAAAACTTGTTTGATGTGTTATTTGAAAATTGTTTTGAAGATGAAAAAATGAAAAAGCTTGTTCATATTTATTAAAATTTCATTAATAAAAAGCCAAAACAACATACTCTAATTATATTTTGAGCTTTCAAAACAAAATAAAAAACTGAAAAGCAAAACTACTTTTAGTTGTTCCTGTTTTTTAGTTTTTAAAAACAAAAAACCAGAACTATTTTTCAGAAAATACTATCTAAACAAGTTTTTTAGTTTTTAAATACTAAGTGCTTGTTTGGCAACAATTTTATATAACTATTTTCAGTATTTTAGTATTTAAAACCTAAAAAACTCATTTGGGTAGTGTTCTCTGAAAAAAAATTTCGAAAACAATTCTGATTTTTTAGTTTTTAAAAACTAAAAAACATGAATAGGTAAAAGTAGTTTTACTTTTCAGTTTTCAATTTTCAGTTTTTGTTTTTGAAAACTCAAAATACAGTCAGAATATGTTGTCTTATGCTTTTCATTAATGAAATGTTAATAAATATGAGCAAGTTTTTCCATTTTTACATCTTCAAAACAGTTTTCAAATAAAACTTGTCAAACAAGTTTTTTTTTTCTTTTCTTTCTGAAAACAGTTTTTGAAAACTATTCTTGAAAACTGTTTTCAAAAACTAAAAAAAAAAAAAACCAAACTAATCAAATCCTAAAATACTGAAAACAATTTTATAAAATTGTTGTCAAACAAACACTTAATTACCATTTTTTATATCTTTAATTTTAACTTAATAATATTTTTATAAAAATATTATTAGTTATAAATAGCAACATATGGCATACTGCACTATAATATCACAAATTAATTATATATAATTAGAAGTAATTATTTTAGCTTAAGCAAAAAAGAAATAATTATTTTATCATAAAGTTTAGATTTTAGTATATGAAGTAAATATTTATGATCTGCACTGACTAAACTAATAGTGATAGTCTATTTAGTAGTAAAAAATTAGAGTAGTATGTAAAAAATTTTAACTTAAAAAATTGTGACTGTAATTGAAAATTAAAAGAAAAAAGGGCCAATAATAGATAAGCATAGCAGGGTTTATAGAGGAAGTTGACTGTCTGATGAGATTTCCAACGAAAACGTACGTTGCTTTGATGGAACAAAACACGTGATATGGTATATATGCATCATGCATGTCTGGTTCTTCTCTGTCTCTAGCAATTTTGCTGGCCAAAAATCCCCTGAATCATTACACCACTAAGCTACCATCACACCAGCTTATCAGTTATCACTATACTTGACTCCATCGTCCATTCTCTCCGGAAAGGGATTTACTAACTTCCACACCGGTCAGCGTTGCACCTCCTATCATGTCAACAAACAAATTCTAATTTACCAAGTTTTTTCTAACAAAAAACAAAACTAAAAGTGAAAATTTTCTATTTGGGAAAAATACATAACAATAGATTAAAAAGACCACGAATAATTCAAGTAAGATTGTTTTCCTTTATCATAATCGACTTTAATTTTAAATACAATCCAGTTAAATATACCATATATAATGACCCCAAAATCAACTTGGAACTTGCAACTTAAACATTTTTATTAGGAATGCAGACCGATTTACATAGTATATTATTAAATTTATAACTCAATTAAATTTAAACAGACTGAATTGGTTTAATGTAGATAAATAATTATACAGAGAGAGAAAATAAAAGGATATATTAGCTGAGAAAAAATATTGAAAGAAATTAGAAGATTTAATAGTAATAGTAAAATTAAATTTATTTGTACTAATTTTATTGATTATATTAAATTTAAATTCACCCATATTAAAAAAATTATTTATTTAGTTTATAGCAATAAATATGTTTTAAATATATAATTTCTTTCAAAAATTGCATTACCATTAATACTTCTTTTTTTCGATTACTTTTTATTATAACATTTCATCTAATTAATTAAAGGTATTTAAATCTAAAAATAATTAATTCAAAATAATATAGATTGGTTCTCATAAAAAGGATTAAAAGCCATTTTTTGTTGAGTCTTATAATTGCTTCTTATGAAAAGGATAAAAACCGTAATATAAATTTAAAAATAAATTTATTATTATCAACTATATTAACCATCTTTTTAAAGAAGAGTATTAGTAACACATTTTTCAAATATGATTTTTTTAAATATATTTTTGTGATTGATTGAAATTTATAAAAAAAAATAAATTTATGATGATCACAATTAATTGTTACGTAGTCCTACATATCAAACTAATTTGTAAAGCTTTTTCATTTAGTTTATTCGGAGGTTAATTTTTAATTTTTATATAAAGTAAATTAAACCTATAGAATTTTTAATACATTTTTATGAGTGTTTTCAGGAAAAAAAATTATTCAAACATATCATGTTATGTCGTAATGAAAAGAAAAACCACTACTTGAAGATATGATAACGTATGTGTCTGTTTGAAATCAATACTCAGCTTAGAACCCAAACCAAGAGTGGTTTCTGTCCAACGAACATCTAGAAGATGACATGATTATCTAAAAAGTATTCCACTTTTTCTTGAACCTTAATTTAGATTTTTTTTTAATTAACAAGTGAAAATTTATTAAAATAAAAGTAAAAGAAAACACAATACGTCTCTTTCATCATTACAAAGAAAAGTAAAAACATAAAAAACAAATAAAAATGTAACCATTCAAATTCATTGTATAAAATTAACAATCATTTAGTATAAAAGTGCGTTGTTAATTTTGTTGTCCAACATTACTTATGTGCCATTAAATGAATTAGATTTAATGAACGACTTCAAACATATATTTACTCTTGTACGATTAAAAATAATATTGTTGTTTGTTATTAAATAAATTAAATTTAATGAACGGCTTCAAATATATTTTCTTTTGTATTATTAAAAATTCATTTAATGAACGGTTTCAAACATATTTCCTCTTGTACCATTAAAAATAATATTGTTTGTGAACTTCTACATGATAATACTGCAAACCACACATATATTATAGAAGCTTCTTTTGATGATTACCGTTAACTAAACCTTTAAATTAAAATATGTGGCCTCTCCCCAAACTGAACAAAAGGGTAGGTATATCGCAGTTTTTACCAAATCTTACAAATACTATATAATTGGTAAACAAATGTGGCTATATCTTCACCTCTTACCACAAAGCACACTCAATATTTTTCTAGCCGTCAAGTATGAAGTATGTTGCTGTGGTTTGCAATTTTGTAACTTAGCCGTCGGCACAGCTACTAATAAACAATTCTCCGCCTCCATGTATATATCTGCTTCTAAATTTGACACTCAGTGATATACTATCAGCAACAACCTATCCCACTTTATTATAATTAATTTGGAATTTACATCCAACTATATGGAGAATATATACATTTCTTGTATAAAGTGCATCATTCTAACTCTATGTATGTATGTATCTTTATGTTACGTCAATTGTGTTAAAGTTTCTAATCACACATCTTTTGACACAGGCAAAGTTTACTTTATGAACAAAAGCTATTGGTTGATTCTAGACTAAACTCCAAAGTAATCTTTTAATTGGTAATAGTTGCTCTCCTCGGGGTCCACCATAGAACCCGTCAGTTTGGACTAAATTAGCAATGATTAATCATCATTACATTCCTAATATTTGATGAAATTTGAATAATTTCAACTGATTATATATTTGACATATCATAAGAAAGATTGATTTATTATCATTCGTTTCTGTCTCTCTCCTATAGGGTAACATTTTGCGAAATTCATTACTTTTTTATTTAAATTATATTATTTTTTTCAATTTTATCTCTTTTCATTTCTCTACAAACATACACACTTTTGTTTTTAGTAGTATTATTTGTTTTTATCAGTATTTTTTCTTTTGTGGGAAGTTTCACTAAAACTTATCTTCCTCTTTTGAAGGTGGCATTTTCTACCACAATTTCTTGTCTCCTTTGTAAATCCAAGCCAATAAAGAAAATCATGGGTCAAGCATTTGGAATTATATCACTTACATATAACACCCACAACTGGTGGGATCGATCATAGAGTGTGAATTTAAGTTTGATTATTAACATACTTATCATATTACCATAGAATAGTAAGATAAAGTGGGTGCAACTAATGTTATAGAGCTCTTTATGCTAAAAATTAACTTCAATCAAGGTTAGTAAAAAATTTGAGCAACACATCTTAAAAAAAGTCAAAAAATAACTTGGCTAACATTAATTGAAAAATAATTTCAGTCAACATGAACAAAAAATATGTTAATTGACATTAAACAAAAAACATTCTCAGTTTATTTCAGTAAAAGAAAAATGGGTTTGAAAATTTTTAAATTCTTACCTTCAATAATTTTAACTTATCAAAATGTTTTCAAGCATAATTAGAATTTCAATTTTTTTAAAAAAATTCTTTATTCAAACTGTATTTCATTACCAACTATTTAAAATTTTCAAATAAAATAAATTCTCTCTTAAAACTTTTCGTCTAAACGCACTCTTAAGTTATTAAACTTGGTGCGGGTCTCTTATTATGACTTTGATGAATTTAGTCTTGAATTTATATTAATCATTGTGTTTAATTCCAGTGTACAGTTTGTCTCACATTTATTTTTTTAAACACAGTGACCTTCTATTTTAATGAATATATCATCTTGTAATTGTGACGGCATTTTAAATTTTAAATTTTAATAAAAGAGTTATTTAAGAGAATGAAAAGTCATTTTCTTTTTTCATTTAACCTTCTCTTTCGCTCTCGTTCGTTCTCATAGAACCGTTGTGATTGATCGAAGGTTTTTACTAACTTCAATCTTGTAGGGCACCTTGTTTCTATATTTCGGTACACATTGTTGATGGAATGATCAGTAGTTTGTTATATTTTGTGTATTAATTTGCATTGTTTAGTGAATTAATTTTATAATGTGTCATGCAATGAGGTAACAACTTGTGTGTATTGATGTTTTGGTGTTTGGTTTTTGTTGTTTACATGCTCACGGCTTTTGGTTGATCCCGCATAACGGAAGGTAGTAAAAAATGTTACTCTTTTGATTATTAAAACTTGAAGTGTTAAAATAAAAATATTTTAAGAAAAAAGTAATAAAACTTTTAATAAGTTTCTTATGGACGACGAAAGAAGTATTTTATAACGAATTGAAATTGTGGCGGCAAACGTGTGTATGTATATGCATTGACGTCATGCCGCATCTACAAATACAATTACAAACTACAATTGGCTAGCATGGTGGTCCCATGGGTATGTGGCTGGGTCCATTCCTAAATCGACCTATGACCTCCTTGGGCTAACTAACTCTGCTACGTAGGAGAATCTATTGCTTCATCTGTCCTCAAACGAATTTGTCAATTTTTATCAGCCATTTCATTTTATTTTATTTTATTTGGACTACATATACAACTAGTTTTATTGCCCATAGAAACCATTTCCTTGACTTTCACAGACTTACATCTCAAATTCTTCATATAATAATAATAGATTTGTTATACAATTCAAATCTAAGATCATTAATTAGTAGTAATGTATTCTCTTATTGCAATTCTGATGAAACATCATAGGATTTTTTAAGAAAATCTCCTATGTGTCTTGTGTAAGGAATTTGCATAGGATTAGGATGGTAAATATTTTTTTCTTTTCTATCAAGTCTTTTAATCATTGTCGTACAGGTAATGAATTGTATTGGTATGATTTCATTGTTGTCTAATGATTTACTACGGTTGGTTCAGTTGGTAGAAACATGGGTGGTGAGTAGATATAAAAGAAAGTGTAAGTTTTTCTTCTATCATGTGGTTTGTTGAAAAATTTGGATATCCAAAAACTCTAATATTTTTTATAACAAAAATGGTGGAGTCTCTAAATATTCTGAATTTTATTCAAGCCATATCTTGAAGGCGGGTGGGTATTGTATAGGTTTGGATATTATAAGAGTTATGTTTTCTCTTAATAATATACTAATCATTTGATGTGTTTAAAGAGTTTTTAGAAGTGGTGATTGCAGATAGTTTTTCTTCTTTTTTTTTTTTTTCTTTTTTGTACATGGTGATAGGTAGGACATACTATTTGTGAAGAATTTGTGGGAGACTACTTTTTTGTAGCAGTGGAAATGTGAAATTGTTGGTATCACTCTCTCTATATATATATATAAAATTTAATTAATATACATTGACAGTGTAAAATTTTTTATATTGTCATTAAATTACAATTTTTCATTTTTAATAAGTTTGTTGATTTTACCCATTAATACTTGAAAAGTCATATAAATGAAGAGTTCTAATTAAATATGAATATAAAACTCTTTTTATTACGGTGCATACTCATTAAATTATATATATATATATATATATATATATATATATATATATATATATATATATATATATATATAGACACACACCCCTTGTTTTGCTTTTCAAAAAAAAAAATCTCATATTTGCAATAATTAATTGCAGTTTATTTATTTTATCATCCTTAGCTATTTAACAAAATAAACTTGTTTTATTGAGCAAATAAATATATAAAAATTATAAAAATATATAATAAAAATCTAAGTTTGTTCTTTTTATTAGATTAGAAAATGAATGGTAAGATGAAGAATGTAACATCCCAAATTTATATATATTATTTACACAAAAAATTTTCTTAATAATTATTTAAATTACTATTATCTATATTCTCAAATACTAAGATATAAAATTTCCATTACATTATATTCAATATTTAAGCATACATTACAACACTTCTAAAGTTCAAAATAAAATATAACATAGTATACACAATCTCAGCTCGCACAACAAACCTTATCGTTGACGAACTCAGGGTAGCTCGCCCAGTGACAGTTGTTGCCCAACGAGAACCCTGTATCAAACTGTCCCAGTAATAGAGACTTCACTAAGCGAGACATGTCACTGGGTGAAAACCTGTTTATTTCTAAACAATGTATAATTTGCTTTGGGCAAGACCTCTTGCTAAGAGCAAAACTACAAAATAGGTTGACAGAGGCTAAAGCTTGTCAGACGAGACTTGTCGCCCTGCGAGACCTTGCAGATAACAAAACCTCTGCTACCAAAATCAATTAACTTGTTGACATATAACTCTACATTCTTATAATATGCATATATAATTCATTTATCTTTTTACACCATCTTCACACAACTTCTATATAAAAAAATTATCACATAAACTTAACAACAATACCTCTAAATTCAAATAATAGTTTCTAAACAACTCTCTTATATACATATTCAACAATAAAATAACATCCTCTGAGACTTCCAGCCACAATTCGACATACTTCACTCTAGAACATCCTGCCTTCCCACATCATCACTACTATCTACTCCCGTCCAAAGCACGATCATCACAGTCATACAGAAAACGCAAACATTGCAAGAGTAAGCTTACATAATACGCAATATACCGTTACATCAGTCATAAAAGTATGAAAGTTACACAACATTTATATTTAGTACTATTAACACGCATTCACTAATAGTAAACAATCAATCAATTACTCTTATGCTCCACCTGAACATAAACACTTACAACCAATCAATAATAATTATGTTCCACTTAAACATAAACATTCATAATCAATACATTTGTACTCCACTTGAACATAAACACTCACAGTCAATCAATCACACTTATGTTCCACCTGAACATAAGCGATAACAACATTTAGCTTACGCTTTCCAGAAAGACTCACTATATTGAATTCAGATACTAAGGTAGTAGCTCATTTGACTTCTCTCACACTGTTACCTAGTATATATCTGACTCATCCAATAATCAGTTGGAGTCTGAGCATACTCATTGAATAATCAACCGATGTCTAGTGTATTATCGCTCAAAACAGGGCTCTAACACTATATCACGTTGTTATCCGAGTATATCATGTAATGTATCATCACTCGATACAGGGTCCTAACACTACATCATCATCCAAAACAGGGTCTTAGCATCATGATCACTTAAACTTATCCACCTCCTTAATTCAATGCATCATCACCTCAAGAGTTTTGTTACCTCTTCGTAACAATTCACATCACAATTTATTAATACTTCTTATAAATGATTATAATCTCTAATCATTCACAAACACAATTTCAACCATCATCATTCACACACAATGCACAATTTCACATATTACTCAAAGCATGCATCAACTCAACACATTATCATTATGTATTTATAATTGACATACACGTTATCTCAAATAGTTCATTCATACCATCAAAATATACATTATCACACATAGCTTAATAATAAATTAACATGCATGTTATCTCAAATAGTTCAGCTATGAAATCCTAATATATGCTATCTCATATAGCTCAAAACACAATCAACAAACGCACTGACTCAATTAGTGCACATCACGATCAACAAATACGTTAACTCAATTAGCTCACATCACAATCAACAAATACACTAACTCAATTAGCTCAAATCAAAATCAAATATGCATTATCTTAAATAACTCAAAATACAATTAAAATACATGTTATCTTAAATAGCTCAAAACATAGTCAAAATAATCGCTATTTTAAATAGTTCAAAATCTCTCAAGTACTAAATCACTAATCCATTAACAAAAATCAACAAAAGAGCTTCTCTTACCTATTTCTCCATCCAAAAGACGATTAAAACAAAAGGAGAAGAGTCAATTTGAAGAAATTACACAGGAACCTGACAAGAATCTCAATTTCAACAAGAACCAAAGAAAATTATCAAAGGAATCTTCTTTTTAACGAAAACAAAAGGATCGAAAATGATTGAAAAAAAAGGTTTAGAAAACTAGGATCAGACATATCTATATTGATCACCTTTCAAAATCAGAAGCAATTGAAAAGACGCGTTAGATTCCACTTGAGTTTGGATGGTCATGCAGAGAAGAAAAAAATGGTCATTTCGGGGAAACGGAGAATAGAGATGCACTATGAAGGAGAAAGAGAAAGGAGAAAAGATTTATAGTGATGAGGTGTACTTAGTAATATGCTCTTGCTACTTGCGCCTAACTTTCTAAAAATAATTAAATTTTTGAAAATTTCTCAAAACTCAACTAAAACCCTCTTAAACGAAAAAATAATAATTATTCTCTTCTCACATCCTTATATATCATCAACAAAATACAACCAAATAGTATTACCAAACTAATAAATCAATCACATCTCAAATCAATTAACAATTTAAATAAAAATTTTAATTTAATTCTTTTCACTATTTATTTTACAAATTTATAACTTATTAAATAAATAGTTCTTACAAAAAACACACGTGAAGTATATCCCGTTACTAAAAATAAGTTTAATGTTTGGACATCCTAAAACTAAAAATTGTCAATACTTTACTAAAAGAAATGTGTTAATAATTTAAGTACTTATAAAAAATTGCAAAAATTATATATTCAAATTCTAAAACAATCAAAATTTTGTAAAGAAATAAAAAATCAAAACATCCAAAATTTAAAAATGATGAGACTATATTCTTTTATAACACTTTTCTATCTTTTATATTCTCACACTTTTACCATATTTCATCATTTCCCCTGAACCAAACATGTGTTAAAATTAAGTTCAAAGTAGTACAACGTAAATTTATTGTTTTTATATGGAGAGGTAAGACTCTACTAACAAAGAAGGAGAAAATGGGAGCATCACTCCATAACATGATGTAAACCACACACAACCTGCAGGTGGACTAGACAGTAAATGCAACCCAAGAAAGATGCTGGATATGCGCCACTACACCTAAATGCTCTCACTACATTCTTCAACTCCCTAAACACATTACATCAGTAATTGTCTTTCTTATTTTAATGATCGAAATTAATTTTTAAGTTAATCAAATATTTTTTATTAAATCGCCTAATGTTCTATAATAAGTAAACTAATGAACCTTAACGTGTAATTTACACTATCCTGAATCATGTGGACTTACATATATGGCCACCCTGTAATTTATTTATTTATTTTATTCATACAGTCACCTTAATCTATCACTTCTCACATAGTCAAATATCTCTCATTGTTAAAATTCATGACGATTTAGCAAGTATATTTATTAAAAAATTTAAGCCATACAATGAGATACAATAAAAACATCAATGTATGGTCCTCTCTATCTTTAAATATTGTACGTATCGTAACGATAAGTGAATAATCACGTTATCATGTATTATTTTATATGTATTATATATATATATATATATATATATATATATGTATATATTTAAATGTTTTATATTTTTATATTTTTATATATATTTAAATGTTTTATTTTTATATAAATATTTTTAAATTTGTATATCCAAATGTAAAAAAAATCTTATGAATAAGGTCTTATATATGTTCTCCAAAACAAATTGATAACCATTTTTTCGAAAAGCTACATGAACTTGAGAGTTGAGTTTCACCTCGAATCAAGAAAGATGTAAGAAATGGATTACTATTATTCTATGGACCCGCGAAATTGAGTTCTCATAAGTTTTCTCCATGTAAGAAGCGGATTGCTATTGTTTTTTGTGATATTTAATTTTTTATATTCTCTAACACAGAAGAGACATATAGAAGCGCTTTTCGATTTTTATAATGGTGGTCCTGCTACAACTCAAGTTGCAGTAGTCTGTAATTTATTTAATCTTTGTGAATATATTTTAATGTACATTTAAATCCATTGAAAAGAGTCGGAGAGCAGAATAGCGTAGGTGGGGGCTAAAAATGAGAAATTAAAGTGGTCCCTGTTTGGAGGGAGAGGTGAGGAAAGGTCTGATTATCATATAAACTATTGCAAGTGTCGTTTAACTGGATTCAGACATTTGAAGTAGTGGCAATGCATTATGGTTCAAGTCCCTGTTTGGAGGGGTTTTGTCCATATGTAGAGTTTGTGTGCTGGAAGAACATATATGAGGGTTGAGAGATAATGATTATGATGCTCTCAACTTTCCCCACATATTGTTGGAAGCATTTACATTTTGGCTGCCTCCTCACATGCACTAGTGCAGTGCAATAGTGACAACGCCTTTGTTACAAAAAGCCTTGCCAGACATACGCATCATTTTTTCCCCTTCTCGTTGCTTCTTCTGTCACTCATATGTCATCCCCCGTAAAAGTGCTTTATCCTTGTACTAATTGCTAACTAGAACGCCGTATATCACATACTTAATTAATTCATATATTTTTAATTTAATCCACAAAAATAAAAATTATTTCAGCTAAGACAACTTTTACTGTAAATAAATCTGTAAACTATATTTTAATTTTAAAAAGAATAACTCCTAAACCATAAATTTTATTATACAACTCATATATACAATATTAGTTGTTTGGTTGTGTATTTTCATAATGTATGAATAATATAGTGTAAATTAAAATTTGAATTAGTTTTCATTAAAATAATAACATAGATAAAGTTAATTATCAGTATATTTTCTATTTATGAAAATTAAAATAAAATAGAATATACATAAAGTTCATTAAACATAAAATATGAAATCATTTTCATATCTTAAACACTAATGAGAAAGAATATCACTTTATTCAAAGTTAAGATAACTTGGCATCTGTTGATGGAAAAGATGTTTTAACCTAATAATTAAAATTAATTAATTGTGACTTAATAAAAAAAATGTATAAAGTTTTATGTTTAACTAAAAATTATTAAAAAGATCAATTTGATACCGAAACATATTATACAATTTTTTTATATTTCAAGCTAACTTTATTTATGGTGTCAAAGTAAAATTATTTCTGCAAATAATATTTTTATTTTTATCATAAAATAAATTAAAACTAATTTAACATATCATATATTGAGTTATATATATATATATAATTTTTTTAATAAATATATTACGTAAGTATATTTAAATTAATTTATAGTATAACATATTATTTTACAAAATATGCATATATAAATATACTCTATATGTTTTCTGAGTAAAATATTTTTATTAAAAATTAAAATAATTTTATAAAATTCCAAAATATATATAAATATTGTTAAATTTTTAATATTATCTATCCTAAAAATAAAATTTTTTAAATTATATATTCTAAAATATTTATTTATTATAAATTTTAATTATATAAAATGAATATTTATCTTCTAAATTAATTACATAAACTAAAATACTATTTTATGTGTGTGATCGTAAGTTTGTGTAATAGACTTTAATATAAATATAAAAGAAGACTTTTAATTAACTTAATTTTAGGTAAATCAAAATAAAAATAAATGTAGTCAAGGCTTAAAATAAAACTTTCAGTTAGTTAAATAATTTGAGAGAATTATTATTAGAGTTTAATGCTTATACAATAACTAAAAATATAAACAAATTTTATATATGATAATATTTTATTTATATAATTTTTAAAATATTAATCGATAAAATTAACAAATTTATTATATATAAAAAATTATGATTCAATTTTAAAATAAATCGTTTTACGCTTATAATTTACAAGTATTTTTATTTATAAATCGATTATTTCTGTATTTGAACTTCTACACATACAAAAACTACGTACTTAACCTAACTTCATTTTGTGACACATTTCTCATCATTAGACCATTTTAGTCTTTCTCAGCCTATTATTGTCTTATTGTGAGAGAAAACTCCACTGAACTAAAGAGCGAAAAAAACACGATGTAGTTATATTTTTCATCCTTATTTGCTTCACTTTTTTTATAGTACTTTTTTTTAAAGTTTTAATCTATCATGTCATCACCAATATATACAATATGAGATCACACTCTCAAACTATGTTTTTTCAATGTAGGTATGTGGTTTCTAAATATGTTGAAAAGTGGTGAAAATATTTTGTTACAAAGAATGATTTATTACATGATGTTGGAGTATACATCGGTCGAATCAGTCACAAAATTTAACGAAAATTGTTTAAATTAGACTGGATTGAGTTTTTTAATTTTTATTTTAAATTTAATTCAACCTTAATCCACTCATGAACGAAATAGTTAGATTTGTTCAATGGGGTTGGAATGATTTCAAAATATTTTTTGTTGAAGTTCAAAATTTCAAAATAGTTTTGTTAAATTTTTAGAATATTTTTTTTAAGTAGATAATATAATTTTTGTAAAGGAAAATTGAAAAGAAATTATAACTACAATTAAAATATTAAACTAAAAATATTAAAAATCAACAAAAAAAACCAACATCTCTTACTTCTTAAATTATCTATCAAGTAAAATTTAAATTGTCAATAAAAAATTAACAATCAATTAAAATTCATGTCAAATTCACTGTCACATTCATGACCGTGATTTTCACTAATTATCACCATCAACATTAACATAGCTTTTTGCTACTACCACCGCTACATGACTATTGGCCATGCTTAACTTTAATTTACAAAATCTATTAGAATTATTTGTAGCCCCTCTTTATTGCCAATGTCATGATTCAATGTTGGACAACAAATATTTTCAAGGAGATTAATGAGTTAAAAAATTTAAACAAGGTTGGGTCTGTCATCAAAATTTAATATTAGGAATCAATTCTTTCTCAAAAAGCCAACCCCCAGACATTGATATTGATAGCCTTCCCTTTCAGGCATTTTCCTTTTCCATTTTGTCCAATCATAGATGACCTTTGACTTGAAAAATTGTTCCGGACCCACACACACCTGCATAAACATAACAGTTCATTATGTTGTACAAGAGTATTGAAAAGATTATTGAATCGTTGAATACTTCTCAATGTTAAAAATATAGACAGATTTCATAAAAAAACCCTCAACGTATAAACTAAAGGAATATGCAAATTGAACCCAGAGCCTGTGGTTTTGTACTTGGTTGATTTCATTCAATTAATTGTAACGTCAGATTATGGAAGGATAATTTCCTCTAAAAAATTGTGGTTTTTTATTGGGAGCTCCTTGTCAATTATTGATAATTTATTGAAGTACAGAGTTACTATCCCTTTAGAGGTACAGTGTTGTCCTTTGTGTAAAAAATATCAAGTTAAAGACAATAAACATGTTTTTCTAGCTTGCCCTATAACTCAATTGTTGTGGTTCAAGGTAATGAACTGGATTGGTATTAAGTCTCCATTACCTAATGGTCTTGTTCTCTTATTTTACTCAGTTAGCTCTTGAGTGGTACATAAACGTAGAAGTAAGTGTAGATTTTTATTTGAAACTGTGGTTTGTTGGAATATTTTGTTATCTAAGAATTCTATTATTTTTAACAATAGAACAATGAAATCTTTGGATATCTTTAGATTTATCCCGTTCATTTCTTGGAAATGAATGTCTTGTAGATTTAATTTTAATAAGAGATGCATTTTTTCTTATTGGCGTAGTAATCATCGGTTGTGCCTAAAGTAAAATTAAGACAAATGGTTGAAATTTTTTATGTGGCGTTGTGTAAGTTGAAATTCTCTTAGTTATTTTTGTATCTATAGTTATTCAGAATTTTAGAAACTTTTTATTTCGTCCAATTCTTTTATTAATATTTATATATATATATATATATTTATTGTCTTAAAAAAAAAAATGTAACGCAAGGATGGACATAGAATGCTCGAAGGCTGTTTATTGCATCTAAAAATGTTTTTTACCTTTTGGATTTAATCCTAAATATAAAAGTGTAACTAATTCGGAATAAAATTTTATATTTTGATTCTTTTCTTTTTAAAAAGCATTTTTATTAGCCAACTGATATCAGGTGCCAGGTGGGGCACATATTAAATATAGAGAAGTGCTTGTAACATATAGTTTTTTGTGCGTCTATTTTTTATTTAATATCTTTTGTTTATATTTTTTAACTAAAAATAAAAATGTATATTAAGCTTATCTTGGATCCACGTATGTGTGTTTGTGTTCCTTTGGGTATTGCGAGCTCTACCAGGTTAGGACCAGGTGAGGGCCAACATTCCTTTCAGACAAGAGGTGCTCTACTTATTACTTACTTTGCTTTCCTTGCACATTAACAATTATTGAAGTATAGACTTTGAGGTAGAAATGGAATGGGTCAGGTTTAATTTTGCATCAGGAATTTCTCTTTGCATTTCAAAATTTTTCTCCCTCACATATTCTCGAAGTGTACTTTTTGTTCTGAATTGAATTTTTGCAGGGTGTAATAGAAAGTAAAGGGAGAAATTATCTTACATGTGTTTTTGAAGGTCCAAGAGTGTAGATAAAGTAATAATTAAAGAGAAAAATAAGAGTGGTCACACTAAGTCTAAATTTAATCACAAGCTTTCAATAAGTTTTACATTAATTAATCAATATTTTAAAAATTATACAAATAAAAATTTTTAATTTAACGTGAGTTTCAAATTTCTAAACTTTTCACAGATAATTCTCTAAATATGGTTGTTTTTTTATGAGTTTCTTTTAACATTGCAAAATCAATGAAAGATATAGTAACTGCAATTTTATATATTATATTATATTATATATATATATATATATATATATATATATACACACGCATTATGATTTGAAGTATTATTGATGATTGAAATTTAGAATTTGTTTGAGCAGTTGATTGGTTAGATCAAATTTAATTTGTTTACATTAATGTCGTTTATTATATAATATTTAAGTTTAATTGCACATTTGACTTTCAATTTTAGCCATTTCATATATTTTAATTTTTAATTTAAAAAAGATTGTGATCTTAAACTTTTAAAATTTTTTAATTGATTACGATACTCAAAAAAGATAAAAGACTATTTACAATAAAATCAATGTTAGAATTGACTTTATGATAACGAATTATTTTAAGTAGATAATCAATTATAATGCAACTTGGAGATGTCTTTTTACGCAAATAATTAATTATTATAATTAAAAAATTAATTATTGAGTATGGTGCAATAAAGTTTAACATTAACTATATTACAATTAGTCTTGTATCGAATCTTGTTAATAATGAAGAAATTTAAAAAATTCAATCTCATTATATCTCAAATTAAAAATTGATTAAATTTTTCAAAATTAAAAATATTGCGAGTTAATATCTACGATTAAGCCTAATATTTATAGTTAAAATACTTATAACCATTTATCAAATCTTAAACTTTATAATAGCTTATTTAATTTTATAGTAATAATATACTTTCAAATTAATGAAGAATTAAGTTATTCATTTTAATGACCTTTATTATACAATTTTTCCAAATAATAGTAAATAAATAAATCCATGAGTTAAATGAAACGAATTAAAAAACTCACTTTTTATATGAACTCAAAAGATAATCTCTATACCATATATGTTGCCAGTGATTAGTGGACAGTGATTAGTGGACCCAAGTCCATTTGCCTAGCTCTAATCATAAATCATTTCTTTTTCATTCAAAATTCAAAAATAGTAAAACAGAAAATCAGTTATTTCTATTACTTGCAAGCCAAATTCTATCTCCAACAATGTTTCCATAGCATTTTGTTTTAAAACATCTCTCTATCTTTTTCCTTATCAGTATAATGTTAATTTAACTTATTTATTCCATGTTTTTAGTAAAAAAAAATTATAAGCTAGAATTTTTATTAAGATATTAGTAATAAAAAACATAAGATATTTCTTGTTAATATAAGGAGTTTACATTAAATAAAAAAAGACATTATATCAACTTAATGTGTAAGCTAAATACATCATAGATGAATTGCTTTTGTATTTAAAATAAGTTAATATGAGAAAATATATGTATTGTTATATATATACTCTGTTAATAGTAACTTTTGTGCTGCTATGAAAGTAATGTTGTTACTAAAAAATAAAATTGTTATAAACATACATTAGAGAAATATAGTTTTAAACTTAAAGAGTAATCAAAACACTATTATTTTTATTCTGATTTTATTTTGTTTTTACTTTATATATCTTTGATGAGGCAAACGTGTTTGCAAGTATTATTGTCCATCTCAACTTTAAATTCAATACCTCTTAAATAAAAAATCATTCTTTCTTCCATTTGTCTTTATTTTTTATCTTTTTACAGGGTTTCGAAGAACATGTTTCAAATTATTCAGTCTATGCAAAGGAAATTTTTGTGGGATGGTTCAGAAGAGTACAACAAAGTAGCTTGAATCAAGTGGGAACTTATGTGCAAAGAAAAAAAAATAATGAAGGTCTTGGAATTAAGGATGTAGTGGCAATAACAAAGCTCTGCTTGGAAAATGGCGATGGAGGATTCTTCATGGAGAAGACTCCCTCTGGATCAAAATTCTGAAGGTCAAATATGGGAAAGATATCAAAAGAGAACTAGTAGTGAGACAAAGGAAATGAAGGTCCAAATGGTGGAATATAGTGAAGGCAACTTCTGATGTGGGGGTGGGCGATTGGTTCTCTAGAAAGGTCAGGTTGGAGGTGGGGGATGCAGGGTGTCGGGTGGGCTTAAATCTTTATTTCCTAGGCTCTATGCACTTTCTAATAAAAAAAAAGGCTCTTTTATCTGAGACTGAGTATTGGAGTCAGCATGGATAGGTTTAGAGGCTTAGGTGGAGGAGTGTATTATTTGCTCAGGAGGAGGAGCGGGTGAGGGAGTTGGAAGGGGTAATGGAAGGGTTCTCATGAGGTGTGAGTTGAAGGATGGATAGGGATGGGGTGACGAGTTAGGTCACTTGCTCAATATTCTGTGAAGGAAGCTTATGGGCTAGCCTGTGAAGATAATTATGAGTATACCTCTCCTTTTTTCACAAAGTTTTGGAAGTCAAGACATCATCTAAGGTGGTGGCTTTCTCTTGAAAGGTGACTCATAATATGATTCGTACAAAGGTCGAATTGGCAAAAATAAATATAATTCAGAAAGTTAATATGATGTTTCCCTTTTGCAATTTGAAGCTTGAGTTGGTAAGTCACTTGCTCTTTACTTGTAAATCTAGTTACCTTGTTTAGATGCATTGCTATAGATGGTTAGGCTACTTGACTCTCTTGCCTTCAAATTGTGAGTGAGTCTAGCTTCTAGCACCATTTAGGTATCTCTTCTTCAAAAGGAAAATTCAATAGGGACATTCTGAGTATAATTTGGTTTTAGGAATGCTACAACTTTTCAGGTGCATCTTTTATTATAGAGGAAGTCTGATAGTTATCTCGGCAAAGGACATGGTTATGGATAAAATGATACTATAATGTCTCGTAAGTATCTTTTGTTGAATGGTTTACTCAGTCAGAGTTGTGCTTCACTAGGATTGGGAAAAGGATGGCCTAAATATTCATAGAATTAGCTCTTTCCATTTTGATGTGTTGGTTCTTTTCATTTTGTTGTACTTCTTACTTTCTTATCTTTTTTCTATTTTGTAACTGCAACCTCTCCTCTTTTATTACTTATAACTTGTGGGAGCTTGTCTCTTTATGAATAAAATTTGTCTTTTAAAAAAAATGTTTGTAGAAGAGCTGTTTACTAAATTTAAACAAAATTTGCACTGATGAAGAATTAAAATGCTTATATTAATGCTATTTATTATACAGTTATACATAAATTTAAATCATTTTAAAATCAAATTCATGCGTAGATTTAATTAAAAATATATAATATATTTAATAAAGAGCCTAATTAACTTTTTAATGAAATAATTGTATTATATTACCTCACAAATTTAATTTGCGGTCAATTCATCATTAACAAAAGTAAAATAGCAGTATGTAAGTCTTTTTTTTTTTAAAAAGCTTTTTTTTTGTAAAAGAAAACTTTTGGAACATAAATATTATGAATTAGGGTTGAATTTCAAATATATGCTACTTTAATAAATTAAAATCAGTTTCATGTAATTAATTTAATACAAATTTACAAAAATAATGTTATTATGAAAAATTAAACTATAATAATAATGATAATATGTATCAAATAATATAAATTTCTTTTCATGTTATTTTATTTTTCATTTCCATTTTTACGTTATTTAAATTTATTTATTATCTTTCTTTATTTTTTATATTTAACATGTTAAAAACAATCTATTAATATATTTTAAAAGTAATTTTAACATAAATATCTTAAATAACATAAATATTACCGAGTAATTAATTTAAGATTAGTTGTAATAAATAATGTTTAATAAAATATTTTAAATATATTTATATTTTTATATTGGATCATAGAGAAAAGAAGAATAAAATTATTTCATAGAATTATAAATTATAATTTTTTATTCTTGTAAATTTAGTACTTAAAAAATAATAAATATCCATTATGTATAAGATATATGACACAGTTGTAGAGTATATAATAACAATATACTTTTTTTAAATAGAGTTTTATTAATATATATTGATAGTGTAAAATATTTTTACACAAAAGTTCAATCATATATCTTTATTTACATGACTTTTAAAATATTAATTGGTAAAGTTAATAAACTTACTCTAAATTAAAAATTGTGATTAAATATTAGTGTAAAATTCTTTACTTCATACTAATTAAACTCTTTTAAATAAATAATGAAATTTTATTAATACTAACAATATACTTTGGAATTGTGTTAAATTTACCAAATTTAAAGATGATATATTTTGTTGAGTTCATTTAGGGGATAATTCATTGAAGAAATAGAGTTCTTATAAAAGTGTTTAGATTGAGAATAGTAAAAATGAATTTTATATATATATATATATATATATATATATATATATATATATATATATATATATATATATATATATATATATATATATATATATATATATATATATCAAAGTGAGGTCCACTTAAACACCTAAAGAAAAATGCTCCATTGTAAATGTACTTAAATGTAGAAATCACTAGTCTAGGTGTCTTTTCTATTTTATTTTTAATTAGTTTGCCACATAGAATGAAAATCATTTTCTTCTGAAATAAAAAGTCAGTCTCCAAAAATTCATCCTTCATGTGGCAACTTTAATAAAAAATTATGCTTGACATGCGACAACACATGCATATTAAAGTTCAATGAGAAGTAAGGGAGAAATAATTTTAAAGAAGTGAGATCTATACCGTATTATTTCTCACGTATTTTTATTTTCTCTATTATCATCTCTTAGTTATTTATTTAATTAGGTATTTTTAATTAATTATGATAACATATGTTAACTAAAATAACATTATTCATTAAATAAAAATACTAAAGCATTTTTTATCTGCCAATTAACTTTAATTCATTTTTATCTCTTTCTCATTCTATTTTAATCTCATAACTATTTTGACAAATAACACTATTTTGATTACGGATAATAAAACTATCCACACCTGGACTCACCATCTTTATATTTTTTTTATAAACTTTTATCGCTGTACCAGTATACATAATATATATATATATATATATATATATATATATATATATATATATATATATTAAATGTTTTGTTATAATTTAAAAATATAAATAAATTATAATTACAGTTGGATAACAATCTTAAACTTGCATATTTAATAAATATGATTCTTAATTCTTCATTTTTATTTTTTCACTTTTTATAAATTTTACACTATATATAAAATACAATCAATGTATTAATATATAATTTAGTTTAAAATATACAAGTAATCTTCAACCCAAACCTATCAAGAACAGACGAATACTAAAATTTCATACCATTCTCTTTTAAATCCAAATCCAAAGCGTCGCATTTGTTGTGAGATCAGAACGATGAGGACCAAACCCATCCGTTGCTTGTTGCCATCTCTCCCTAAACCAATATGCAACTTGTAGTTAATTCATCGAGCTTGCGTGTTGTACAAGGTCCATACACATACATCGTTCAACCCCACAACAACATAAAACGTAAATGAAGCCTCAAATATCATATAGTTCCATACCAATTTACCACTAAATGAAACGAAAATGATATACAGCTAGCCAAAATCTGTTTCAGCCAAGTTCAAAATTTCTAATCAAGAAATACTAATAATAATGAGGCATCCTACGTAGGATCATTTGCTTGAATGGTGAAATTGAACCTTAAAACCATTCAAAAGTGCTAAAGCACATATCTACATTTGCTGGACAAAAGGGGGATCTACATAAAAAAAGAAACAATTGCATTCATCACTAGACTACTGCTTAGAATCCAAAGAAGCCCCGCCATCATCATCCAAAAAGGTACCGCCTGAATCATGGGAACTTTTCAGTGCTTCTTCCAAAATCCCATAGTTTTCGCATACGTCCGAATATCCTCCACTGTCTCCCTTGGATACACCAGACAGTGATACTAACCCCATGGCAGCAATGCTGTTTGCAATAACATTAATATCTCTGGTTGCCGTATAAAGACCTCGGCTGCCAGCCACAAGGATGTTATTTTGTTCATTAGGATTAGTTAAAATTGCAGGCAGAGTGTCCCTCACCATCTGTTGGTTACCCTGGCTTGAACCACTAATCAGCAATCTCAGAGTCTCTCTTGCACCCTTCACCACAGCATCAGATTCAGGAATCAATGGCTTCACAAGGTTTGGATGCAATGGTGGAATGCTAGG
The DNA here is from genome assembly GCA_037954015.1 of Psophocarpus tetragonolobus. Taxonomy (NCBI): domain Eukaryota; kingdom Viridiplantae; phylum Streptophyta; class Magnoliopsida; order Fabales; family Fabaceae; genus Psophocarpus; species Psophocarpus tetragonolobus. The sequence continues at coordinate 38,550,236 of CM075695.1, forward strand.
TGACATTGCAGGTCCAGCACTCACAAGATAGCCCTGACCTGATGAGCACACATCAATCACTGGGACATGAACAATTGGATCACACATTAATGGAGTGAAAGTGGGAATCTGCTGAGAAGTTGGCAAAGACATTCTGACCAATGGATCTGGTAGAAATGGAGGAAAGTCCATGGAAGTACTAAGAGGCTGTACTGGATCCAACATGGTAGCCGATAGAGGGTTTGGTAATAAGGAGGCACCTGAGGGAAAAGGCAATGTTTCAATAGAAGAGTTGGGGGATTGTGTAACAGCTGCAATGGAGGGAAAGGAAGAAATCCCCGGGGGACACCAACAATAGTAGGGAGAAAAAAGGGGTGACACCACAGGAGGAACCTCCACACCCAGCCCAAGGCTTGATGGAACAGCAAGCTTTCCTAGTGATCCCAGAAAACTTGGTGAATAGGCAAGAGTTTTGGTAACTTCTGATGCTTTGTCATGATCAGAAGTTGAAGATGAATCCAACGTGTTTGTTGAATCATTTGTCAAGCTATCAACTGTTGGCTGATGAGTGTCACCACGGCGTTTAATTTTCTCTCTGGCTGCAATCCTGTGAGAAGACAAGTTTCTTGGTGGAACCTCTTTAAAAGAACTTGATCTTGGACTAAGAATACTCTGATAAAGGGTTGAATCCCCCTTAGCTGTCTGACCTCCAATATTTCGAGAACGAGGAAATTTTGAAGATGAAGAGTGTGAACTTTCAGAAGCAACATTACAGCAAGACATGGAATTAGTAGATATTGAAGCACAAACTGAACTATCATGACTACTACCTCCTGTTGAACCCACAAGAAAAGCTCGAAGCTGAGATGCAAAGAAGTCAAGTCGTGACTTGCTAATGCCACTCAACTCAACAATGGATGGTTTCTTCTTGAGCAAATCCTTCATCTGATTTGTACAAAAATGAGTTGTATGACAAAAATATATCAAACATCAAAACAATAATAAAATAGAGTGCAGAATAAATTGTTATCAAATACTACAACATTAAAAATTAAGCAAATGATTTCAATTAATAAGAATAGCTAAAAATACCTTTCCAAGTAATTCAATCCCCAAAAGCTTAGACTTTTCAGAGCACCAGAAATAAAAATATCTGCTATCTGGAGTCCTTACAAGGAAGGATCGGCCAGAACTATCAGTTGGAATTTCATCAACTACAACAGCAGCGCATTGGGATTTGCTGGTAAGGGTGAATAATCTCTCTGTTTGACCATCATCCCCGATGAACGAGAGACGAAGATCAGAGCTTGGCAGCAGTACAAGTGTAAGATTACCCCTGTGCACAAGTCGAGATGAGACGGTACCTTAGTAAGAGATAAGAAGACAACCACAAATCAAAAAGACAACACATCAAATTTGTATGATTATATTGTGACTCAGAATCTTGTCCCAACAACACAACAGGAATCTTCCAATTAAAATTTTAAATTTTAGTCATAAACTGATAATAATTAAAAAATATGTATCAAAAATCAGTTTTCATATCAGAATTATGATAATGTTTTCTTTACTTCGAAAACATAAATAATTGAGTCTTTTCAAGTATGTAGCTAAGCCAGGAAATGTAAATCGTCAAGTTATTCTTGACCAAAGTATTTTTCCAGTCAAGCTATGAAATTCCTACAAGTATAAAAACAATCTTGTCCTTCAGAGAACGTGTTACTAAATTCAAATATAATACTTGGTAGTTTTCTGGGCACAAAAACATTGGCTTCCAATGGCAAAATCATCATTGATGACCAAAAAACATATTAAAGACGCAGATGTAACCAGTAAAGCCTACAATTACACAAAATCATCTAAATCACCAACATATTGAGAACCCTTTCCATCATTTAATTACAGACAACTAATCCACTTCAAAAAGAACAAAATTTATTCTAACTGCTTTCTACTACATGTTTGTGTTATTTCGTGTTTAATTTAGAACATATAAAACCACAATGAAATCAAATACTAATGTGAAATTCCCATTATTATATCTCAATAATTCAGTCGATTAAGAAAAGACATTATTTGAATGTGATCATACTGATGATGCCTTTTTTTCTGAGTGCCTGAGTGGGATGGATAATCATGAAGATAGCATGGTTGGCATATCAATTCAAATACATATACCTTGGAATACATACATAGAAAAGCACAGCATACAAATGAGTAAAAAAATTGCTAGATTGTGTAAACTAGTTAATGTGTTTCCCCCCCACATAGAAGCTTCAAACCTATAGTGATCTGAAAATCTAAGCAGCAGTGATATATATATATATATATATATATATATATATATATAATATAGGATCATGAAACTACCTTTACTTCCTCTTAATTCAGAGATCATAATAGAATACGCCCAGTTACCTACAAGTCAAAAGACATTTTTACTTGGAAGAATGAACATATACCATCAATAAACTAAACTACAGACTCCAGTAATTACTTCCAATCATCCAACAAACTAGGGACTCTCACATTGCTAAATACAGATAAATAGAAGTAATGGTAAGCAAATTTGCAATAATAGAGGTTATCTTAAACATAACAGATATAACTGCTACTTTAATCTTAAGAAAGACCGTGTAGCAAAACAAAGTGCATGAGTTATTGATAGTAACCAGTAGAGATAATCAATTACAAAGTTATGAATGGTGAATATATAACAACTATAAATGCAATTATGGATATATAAATAAATTCAAATGACAAACAATTCCACAGGTAAAACCAAATCGTTTTAACGATGATCTTCCAAGACTAGAAAGGAAACAATAAAAATTGTCATCATACACAGCAGATCAAGTTAAGAAAGTATTTTAATAGCTGCAGGACCATTGGAATACAGTACAAACGAACTCATATGACCTGGCTGTCAAGGGAAAAAACAAACAAACCAGACATACCAAATACGGCCTTTCCTTGTCAAGCAAATTATTTAGCCAAAAATCATAATTAGCCCAGCTATTTACATTTACATACCCACAAAAACGGGCTTAATTTTTACCGACTTCTTTTCTTCCTGAACAAGAAAGAAAACTCACAATTGAACCCCTGGCTTGGTTCCATCAGCCTGCTGCAAGCAGCAATGACTGAGGGATTCCATATCACACTTAGCTTAGCATTTATGCAGTGATGGTGTTGCACCTACACTGCCCCTAGAGACTGGACAGAACAAGACTAAAAGGAATTGTACCAGGTTTGGCCCATTTGACAGATGAACACAAAACAGAAAGCTCCCGTTAAAGAAATGTTTACCCTTCATATGTGTGGAGGCAGGCTATACAGAAGTTATTGTATATTAGATATCTGGTGGCAAAAACTACTTTATCTTGGAAGTTGAAACAAACTCATATCTCCAAGCCTCAATATAGAGAAGGTCAAGAAATGATAAAAGGGAGCATGCAGCCTTATTAAAAATGGTTTACAGCTGGATAAAAGTGACCTTACATGATCATAATTAATTTAAATAAAGAAAAAAATGCAACAAAAATATCCCATGCTTCAAGATCCACGAGAAAACAGAAAGGATAGAAAAATCAGGAGCAGCAATGTACCCAGATCTACAATCATAAACACACAATTTAAGGCACATAGACACTAACTTGCACAGTTATATGTAATATTAACATCTGAGACACACTGCAAAACATCAGAACTTTCCTAACATGAAATTTATGTCATTATAAAGAATTGCCAGTATATAGTACTAATAAGTAAGAGTTATCCAGTCGACAACTTGACTGCCTGAACAGAAGCATTAATTGCAATATCAAACTCAATAACAGGTTGCAATCGAAGTTGGTGATCAAGGAACCCAAAGAACTCATGATGCAACGAGTGGAGTAATCAAACGACAATATATACAACAAAAGAATCGGAAATATTTATCGCATCGGCAGGGGTGGGGGGAAGCCAATATAAGCACAGATTCAAAAAACTAAAATGCCATTACCTATTAGAAGTAGGGGAGAATCGAGTCCCTTCCTTGTTGATCTTCCCAACGCGTATCGAAACAAGCGGCACGCAGAAGCATCTCGCTAACATTCCAACTTCTGACGGCTCAAAATGCTGTATATCGAAAGAAGCAAGGTTAGAAGGATGACAGAACAGAAAGATAGTAATCGTAACCATCAAGAACGAGTCTCACCTGAGTCAATTGAGCCAATAGAGGATCTTCCGCGACGCCGCAAGCAGCGTTCATCTTCAGCAAGGGTTTCAACCGCTCGTCAGCTCGACAGGCTCCCATAACTTGCATATCGAGAGCCTGAAGCCACTGCAACAACCGGCCTTCCCTATTAGTCTGCTGAATCAACAGATCGCCGTCGCGGTCGTCCACGAGAATATCCGTCAACCGCTCCGTAAGGCCAACCTGAGTCCTCGAACCACCGTCACTGTCCACAGACGACGAATCGTTGAAATCCTCACCGTGCGACGCGTCCTCGGGATCGATCCCGTTGCTGTAATACAAATCTCGTTCTCTACGGTTTGCCATTGCAAAATTGTTTTCAAATAAAATCAGGTTATTATGAATAGGGAAATGAATCCGAAACCCTAGCAACCGTTAGGGAAGATTGTGATCAAAAGTCTGAAATCCCAATCGAGCAATCACGTAAAACAGATTCCAGGGATTTTGAAGGTTTTTAGAGAGAGAGAGGGTGAACGGTTTTAGAGAGAGAAATAATATCTTTAACAGGTGGTAGCAACGCTAGAAATGGAGAGACTGTGACTGCCAAGTTGTTCTATAAATAGTAGGTGGGCCAGGGTGACGTGGCGGACATGAAACGATTTATGGAATGAGGTTTGGGCACTCATTTCAGATCCAGGCGCACTGGTTGGTAGGGTCCTTCACCCATGTCAGCTTTCTGTTGGTCCCGCTAACGAGCGTGAGGCGGTGCCACGTCAGAGCTATCGCCGACCCTCCCTCTCTTTGATTAGGTTTTGAAAACGACAGCGTCGGATACCAACGGTGATAATGATGCCCATCCTGTGCAAAGCCAGGAGTTTTGCACATATAGTGCACAATTTTTTTCATTGAAAATAGGATTTTTTTAATTATATTTTTTAATATATTGTTATAAAAATATTATTTTCAAGTAAATATTTTTTATGTTGAAATATTTAGAAATTTATATTAATTTATAAATCAGATAGAATGTAATGAAAATGAAAAGTAACATTATTTTTATGGAAATACAATGTTTTTATTCTTTGTAAGATTGTTATATATAGGTAATTTAAAAATATTTTATTTCCTCTGTTATATTATATGTGCAATTATATCATGGTTGATTATATTTCTGAATGATATTTTGGAATATTATTATTGGAAATCTTATTTTTATCAATAATGTTTGGTAGAAATTTGTTATTGTGTGAACATATTTAAATTAATTTTAATTTAAAAATAAGATAGTATATAATGGAATTAGAAAGTAATTAGGGTGTTCATTGGGTAGGGTAATCCGATAATTTAATCTAGTCCAAACCAATAAAAAATATATGATGTTGAATTTTTGTAACAATTATGTCAAATCTACTTCAACTCAATCACTTATGAGTTATAATATGATTCTAAAATTTTGACTCGAGATTCAATCCAATTACTTACGAGTTAGACTATGTTTTTGAACTTTTGATTCAAACCTTAACTGAACTTAACTCAATCAATAATAAAAGTAATTGAAAATACAAAAATCCTAAAATATAAAATTGAATGAGATTTTATAGTTGTTTAATATATTGCATTGTTATATTTAGTTTTAGTTTGGAATATTACTATTTTTTTAGTTGACATCAATATATTTTGTCATGGTATATTTTATGGTAGGGGTGCTAATTGGTTTGGATCGATCTGACAAACTTAGTAATCCAAAACAAACCAATTATATTAGTTTGGATTTTTAGCCTTGTTCGAATCTGACTAAAATCAAACCGATTAGAATCAATCACGTTCAATTTGGTTTATGAATTTAGTATTTTTAAATTTGATCCAAACCAAACCGATTATATATATATATATATATATATATATATATATATATATATATATATATATATATATGTGTGTGTATGTGTATTTTTTATTTTATTTCGTTTTTTACTTTTTTTATAATCTGACTTAAGCACTTAACTTAATTATGAATGTATGTTTTACGACTTTATGTTGAACAATAGTCATTTATTTTTTATTGCAATTTAATTTGTTTATTATATGTAATTAGTTGTTTGTTAAACTATTATTGGGTTGTTTTGATGTGACAATTTGTAGTTTTGTAATTGTGCGAAAACTTTGTGATAAAATTATGAATTTGGTAGAATAATCATTAATAATTTGGCTAATTTGATGTATAAAATTGTTATTTATGATTTATTAAAAATAATTTTTATTTACTTTTTATTAGATTTTGGTGAATTGAAACCACCTTATTGATAGTGGTTTGGTTCAGTTTAGGAAAAAAAAGTATGAAACTCAAACTGAACTGAATCAAATAAATTTAATTAGTTTGGTTTTTTTTTAATATCGAATCGAATAAATTCGTGAACACCTTATTTTATGGCTTTCATTTTTATAACATTTAGTCTATTTGTTTATTTCAATTGTTTTAGTTTAATATTTTAATTATAGTTATAATTTTCTATTCATTTTTACTTTACACTAATTATAATTAAAAAATAAATTATCATAAAAATTTAACAAAAACTATTTTGAAATTTCAAAGTTGAAAACAAATTATTCGACCCAATTAACTCAATTCATTATATACTAGGAGCACCCCCAAGGGACTTAATCTACCTCTAGCCCAGACATTTGAATGACCCAAGTAAGGACCAAACAAACAAGTCTGGTATGACTCAGGTAGGGCCTACAACATTAACCTTAGATGAAAAGTCTATCTTGCCCTCTTTAAGTAAGTCAAAACTCTATGAGTACCCACTTGTGCCGACTCAAATTACTATCATGTGAAGGTAGAGGAGAACTTTGAGGAGACTTCAGCAAAGGAGTAGGAACTTTAGTTCAGTGTGCAGGAACATTTTTTACACTCACCGTAGAGTCGAGTAAGTCATCTCCTTTTCTTGTAAAATAATACGGTTCCTCCTTAAGTTATCCATAGATGACAACCTTTTTAAAACATTGATCTCAACATGAAAAACTCTACTTTGTGTGTTATGGTGTTTCCCATATCTAAACAAATATTTCATGCCTTTGAGTTGGGAACAAGAGATCTTAAATTGCATTGTATATTGACTTGTGAGCATAATACAGACCTATCCCCAAGTTAAACCCATTTATCCTTTTGTCCTTAATGATATGAAATCACTCTGATAATCCAAAAAAGTTCTTCACTAACACTCCTCTCCTGCTTGAACCCCTCTCTTCCAATTAATCCTCTATTTCCAAGCTTGAGAGTCCTACCTCCAAACCTCTTAACAACCTCATTTCTTATATTAAAGTTAATATAGAAAAATGAAATACAAGAGATTGATTGACCTTGTACCACGGGTCCTTTAAACCTAATAATTTCACCCTGTCAAGCCCTCCACTCAAAATTCTTGTTAAACCACTTCAAATTCTTTTTAGTCACGTAAACCTTTTGCAAGTCTCTTCACTATATTGAAAATCCATTAACTTTCCCATATTCCAATAATCTTTTTTGTCCTCTATATTTTGACTTCAAAATATATTTCCAAAGACCTTTCTTTTTACAAAATATTCTTATTTCCACTTGTCAAGTATAGCCTTATTGAAGACAAATACATCTTTAATACCAAAATCTCAAACTCTTTATGCTGACACATTGTTTCCCAACTAAACTAAGTTATTTTTTTATTATTTTAACTATCATTCCGACACCAAAAGCTTCCTTTGCAAACTAATGATTTCCGTCCCTGGCAAGGAAGATAATATAAAAAAGGAAAGAAAAAACAAAGATAAAGACACCAAGTGAAAAAAGTTCTCCAAGAAATAAAATTGTATTTCCAACTAGTCAACTTCTTAAAGTTATCTATCATAGGCTTTCAAGTATAAGCTAACCAAGGGTTTTCATCTATAAGTATAAGTATAGCTAGATAACTTTACTAATCTATCAAACTTTATATTAACAATTTTTAATGAAAGTAGAAGTAATAATATAAAATAATAAATGTTTATATAATTATACCAAACTTTAAAATATATTGTTGTGATTTTCTATAAGAACTTTCTATGCTAAACGTCTATAACAACATAATCATCAATAATTGAATATTATGTAAAAATTAAGACATAATTTTATTTGAGAAAGTATTTCTATTTTAATTTTTAAAAATATTTTTTTTATTTTTAATATTAAAAAATACATTTGTTTCGATTTGATATTTTTTATTTCAAAAAACTAAAATTTTTTTATTTAATTAATTTTAGTAAAAATATTATAAAATATTTATATATAATTCAAAATACATTTTTATGTATAATTTTTTGTTATTGTTAAAATACTATTATTAAGTTTTATATAATTTTTATTTTTGAAAAAATATTGAAAATAATTTTTTATTTTTTGTTTTGTTTTTAAAATGTTTCATGAAAAATATTTTATAAATTATAACCAAACATATTTTTATTACTATTTTATATGGAAAAAAGTTGTAAAGTAAATTGTAAAAATAACATTTTATGTTATCATTTATTTTTTCAAATTCTTCCAAACAAGGATAAAAATAAAATAACATGACCTAATTATAACTATTAATAAAAAGATACCAACAAAAGATAAAAAAAAAAAAAAACAACGTAATAAATAGGGGTATCCATAATCAAACCAAATTGAATTCAAATTAAAAATTGAAATCGCGATTTTACATGTTAGAATTACATAAGGCCAAACCTTGGTCACACCCGTAAGTATAATGTGTACAGTGAACTTGATTATATAAACGTGTAAGAAATTTTTTCTAACGATATATCCATAATAAGCTTCTATGTAAACTTTGTATAAAAGAACAAAAATTAAATACTATTTAAAACCTTAAAAATTTAAGTTACAATTTTAGTAACAAAGTTTTTTAAAGTATTTTTTTAAATATTTAGTAGTAGAATTTTTAAACCACAAAAATTAAAAACGGTTGGTTTGAATTGAATTTTAGATTTCATGTGTGTTTGAAAAGGTGTTCCGTAAAATCACATTAAGCAAAATACATACGTGAAGACTTGAACCACCAGCTTCTACCTTAACACAAAAAATCACATTCAAGACACGAAAATAGAAAGTTTTTTTTTTTTGCCAACAAACAGATCATTTAAACCGAACTGAATTACACCACTTTTTTTTTTTTTTTAGTTTGAATTATTCTGTTTTAAATTCAAAACTGCAAAATAAGCACCCATAATAATAATAATATGTTATCTTTTCTTTCCCTTTAAAAATGTAGAAAAATAAAAAAGAGTGGGGTATGAAAAAGAGCTTTTTTTTAGGAAATTAAATGAATATAAAGGTCCGGACCTTTTCTACGAAAGAAGTTGATGAAATATTGAAATAAATTGAGCTCTAAAGCTGGTGAAAGCTGGATTCCATCAGTTCTATTTTAAATGTCGAAGTATAGAATTATAAACCATATCCAGATACATGTTCCTAATCCAAAATGTTTCCGCAGAACCAAAGTTCATGTCTTCATATTACTTGCTCTTCTTTGGTTCTTTAGTATACTGAACTATCAAAGCTTCAACATCCTTCCAGAACAGGCCCTCAACTAAGTTTCCGTCCTTAGTGAACCTGCAATTAAAACAAAAATGGACTGATGCAATTTGATCTTAAAAAAGCAGGGCAAGATATGAATATGAATGCATACTGATTCATATGTCCATTGAGTAAGCAGATATAAGCTAAGGGACGGAGAGAGAGATACCACTCGGTAACACTTTTGGTCAAATGTACTGGCTCATTTGCAGAAATTGATTTTGGATCAGCGCTTGCTATAGTGAGTGTGTACATGTCAGAAAATCTAGGCAATTTGGAGGAAACCACCAAACCGGTACTGGTAAAGGATCCCTGTAGAAAAGAGGGGGAAACTAAGTTGGAATATGATAATACTAATTTTAGTATGTCTTGGACTTCTGCTGAAAGGCTAAAATAAAATTGCATTATTTGATATTTTGCTTTGACGACAGAGTTCAAGACAAACCTAAATTTATTTAGATGAATGAAGTATAACATATTCCGTTATAGCCAATACAAAGATAAATAAGTAAATAAAATATCATCACCCTTAGTTCATGAAAAACCCAGAAATATAATAATCACCAATCAAGCAATTAGTTTGCATCATTACACGTGAAACTTCCAGTCAGATATCATGACTTAACCCCTTTAAATCATTTGTGAATAAAAGGAGAATACTATTTAAAATTGAAAGCAACCAAAACCGTAAAGAATTTTAGCATGTTTGGGTCAATTCAAATTCCAGATGATCATGTATCAAAGAATAATTAGTCTTGTTTAAGTCAATGGATGAGAAAATTTATCCACCTGCAACTTTTCATGCAACTTAAACTGAAATTTAATAACTGAAGGATAACGAGGATAAAATATAACTATACCAGTACAAATTAAAAGTTCATCCCCTGCAACCATTTCACAACACTACTATATCAAACAAAAACTAATTGCTTACCAAATTGATATTAATTTCATCTATCCATCAACTTGATGCATTATATATCATTTATCAATCTCAGATACCTGTGTGTGCAGCCGAACCCAAAAATGGTATAGCAGCATAACACGGAATGGGATGGCTAAATTTTATATACAGATTAAATAATTCATACTACACAGATATAAATGCTGAAAATTACACTTAAAATCCATCAATTAAATTTTACAATAAAAGGTCATAAGTTTTAAGAAAAACAAACTAAATAAAATAAAACTGAAGGAAACAAACAATTTAACAGACATAGATATAGCAAATACAAGACATCTTAAACATTCAATGAAGAGTGAGGGCAGGTGTTGTTTAAGGAGAAGAAAAACAGAGGTTGAGAGTTCAGAGATGCAAGCACAGGAAACTACATCCAATTTAAGGATTTTTTACATTGTGAAAAAGGGGAAAGGCAATTTCAATTTTTTAAGGCAAAAATGGGTTTGATCTCACTCTAGCTACTGGCCTACCACTACCACTTCCATTTCGGTTGCAGCAATTGCAGCTGCAACGGTCACTATCCAAAAACACACTGCTGGTCAAACTTTGTAGCAGTTCATGGAAGCTGTGCACTTCTGTATCACACTAATGATAACTGTGCTTGATGTAAGGGCAGTTTAATACACAAGATCTGGTTAGAGTGTAAATGATCATTACTAAGTAAAACAGTAATATTGCTTTGATCTTAAGTGCATATGTGGCATAGTTCTAACAAATTAAGGTGACATTTGGTTTGAGAAAATGTTTTCTGTTTTCATTTTCTAGAAATTGTTTTCATTTTCAAATTTTCAACATTCAGATAATATGTTTGTTTTCATTTGATATTTCCATTTTCAAAAAATAATATCATTAAATTTAACCAATTTTAGCAAAAATATTATAAATTATTTACATATATAGTTTAAAATACATTTATATATTATTTTTTTATATAATTACAATATTGTTATTAAGTTTTTACATACGGTTAACTTTTGAAAACACTGAAAACAACTTCTTTTTTTTTTAGTTGTTTTCTGAAAATGTTTTCTAAATTGTAGCCAACCATATTTTAACCACTGTTTTCTCTTTTTTCTAAAAATGAAATCAGGCAAAACAAACGTCACCTAACCATACCAAAATTACAGTCAGGCTAGATAGAAAAGTAAAGGATCGTGAATTTAAACAGTAATAAAAGAACACATTCTTCTCTCTCACACACACACAAGCACAAAAAAATAGATATCATATAATTCTTAAATGTTCTCTCTATATACTGGAAAGTGAATTAAAATGGTTAGATGAAAAAAACATTAATCAGTACACTGAAGAAGAAGCCATAAAACATCTAGAAATTAATATTCAATTAAAAGATGAAGAATAAATTTATATACCCGATAAGTCTATATAAGCCTTCATTAGTTGAAATCAAACTGTCATAAAATATCACTAAATATTCTAGTAGATCATGTTAAACATTGTGCAAAGTAGTGAGCAATATAAATTATATACATGTGTTTCAATATTCTACGATCTCCAAACTCAACACCATACACAGGAACAATGTATTGTTATTTACTGACCCAAGGAGGAAGGCAAACGAAATTTTTTAATTATAAGTGTGTGTTAGGATAGACGTTGACAAAATTGATTTGCATAATTGATTACGATTAAAATTGATTTTGAGATAAAGTGATTTATGTTTGGATAATTTTATTGTACAAGCAAGTTCAAAGTAAAATCTAGTGTAAAATTCTTAATCAAAACGTAAAAACTAGTCTAAATACGTATTTGCCTTCACGTGTGAAAATTGATCCTGGACTCAAAATGATTTCAAACAAATTTTGACATGTTTGGTTTTGTATTAGAGAAGAATTCAAAATTGATTTTGAGTCCATAATTAATTATGAGAAGCAACTTAAAAGTAGCTTTTGCGTTGGATAAAAAACTTTATACTAAATTTTACTTTGAACTTGCTTTTATAATAAAAACATTCAAACATAAATCACATCATCTCAAAATCAATTTTAATTATAATTAATTATGCAAAACCAATTCCATTCAAAATCAATTTTATTAACACCAATCCAAATACAAACTAAGTTGCTTCAACCGGAATCAATTCTGGACTGAGAATCAATTCTGAATTCTTCCTCATCACAAAACCAAACATGTAAAAATTTGTTTGAAAACAATCTTGAGTCCAAAATCAATTTTCAATCGGGAAACCAAACACGTACTTAATCACCCAAAGTAACACAAATCAAAATATGCAAGTGAAACACAGCATCTATTCTCCATATGTAAATAAAAAGTCTAGCATTAAGGTGAGGAGCCTCGGTAAGTTTACAGAGACTTACTGCAGGAGGATAAGTGAACAGAATGGCATTCTTCTCCTTGGTGTATATGATCAGCTGCAACAGTCCATTGAAGATCACATATGTGCAAAGGAGTTAAGGATAAAACATCAGCAATCATATTTCCCTTTTCATATAAAGCACCAAACACATTTAACCAAGAACGTCCATAACTTTCAATTGAGCAATTCCTGAATTCCAACTCTATGCGACCACAATTGTGGCGACATGTGTCTGCATTTTCCTGCAATATCAAGAAGTGCAAGGAAACTGCATTTTCCTTGCCCAGATGTCTCGTTACCATTACCCTAACAAGACCACAAAAAAAAAAAAGAAAATAAAAAACAAAAAACAGCAGTTCCCATTTCCAAATAAACTTAACTTTAGATGTTTTGAAATTGAGCTATCTCATCCTAACCAAAATTAAAACAAACAAACAAAATATAAGGTAGGGAAAGGATATAAGGCGATGCAGGCAATGAGAAAATCCTTATTCTCAGGGAACTTCTTCTTGTAGAACTGGGCGAAGAGAGCAATGACGATGATGATAGCCCCAATTAAAAGCCTCACATTGCTCAATCTCACATCTTCTACGTATCCGCGAGCCGTTACCACCTACACCAACCCAAAAATTGAGCAAGTCCAAAACCAATTAGCGAACCGAAAGCGCAATTAAAAAACAAAATTGGAGCAAAAAAGTTTGAAGGCGGAAGAGATCGAAAAGGGGAATAAAGATTAGAAAGAGAGAGAGAGAGAAAGGGGGTTTAGGGCTTTACGGACCTCAGAGACAGACTCGTCGAGGATGTGCTTGATGGAGTGGTGATCTAAGAGATTGGCCTTCTTTGGAGTTTTGGAAGCCATTTGTGATCTCTTCTTCGTTCTCTGTTTTCTTAGACTTAAATTGACCCAACAATGAAGAAACAAAGGAAGCACCTTGGCGTTTCAACCCTTGAATATTCAATGCTAGCAACGCCACTAGCTACTGACTACTGTCAGACCTAGTGCGTATTGCGCACTCCCAAGTCCCAACCCGCTCCGGATGCACTCAATTTCTTTTATTTTTTTAAATAAATTAAATAATTTGGGACTGAGTTTGTTTAAATTTTTTTATGAAAAAATTACTTATTTAAATTGAATAAATATGTATTATAATTTTTACATATTTACATAAAATTTAAAAGTTAGAAATGAAAATAATTTATTTTCAGAAATTACTTTAAAATAAATCTATACTGAAACTATTTTATTAAAAACAAGAAATTGATATATTTATAAAACCGTTTTATAATTGCAACCAAAAGTAATTTTTTATTTCATAAAAATAATTTTTAAACAAATTACTTATTTGCAATCTAAACATACTTACCCTAAATCGGTTTGAGTCAAATTATTGATTTTAGATTTAATTAAAACTTAATACGATTCATATTTTAAATAATAAAATAACATTATGTATGTGAAATTACGATATAAAAATCATATTTTTTTTTAATATGACCAAAAAAAATTTAAAACCAAAAAATCAAATTAACCAAAACTTCAAATCTATTAACACCAAAACTTAAATCCATTACATTAATCCAATGTGGTTTTGTAGATGTTTAATCGCGCATATATATATATATATATAGTCCTCGTATATTAAAAATCTTAGAAATTTTGTCCCTAATTGAAAAATTGAAAAATAAGTTCTCCAAATTTAAAAATTCATAAATTTTGTCAAATCGTCAATTTTTTAAATATGGATTGTTACAAAATGAATAAATAATAATTATTTTAAGTAAATAATTTATTATTTGATCTAATTTGAAATGGTTTAAATTTAAGAAATTAACGGTGGGATAAAATTTGTGATTTTTTTAATTGGGAAGCTTGTTTTATAAATTTTAAAATAAAGAAATAAAATTTTTAAAATTACTAAAGTAGAAGGATAAAATGTGTAATTAATCCTTTTATAAACACATTCCTAATTGAGAATTTATTTTGAAAAATAAAAGAGAATGAATGATATTAATATATTACTTAATGTTTTTTTAACTTTGACTTAAATTTATTATAAATTAAAAAATTTTTAGTTATATTTATTTTAGGTCTCTCAATTACCATTTAGTGACTTTTTAATAAAATTGCATTAACAACGTAGGTTAAAAAATTGCTCACACTCCTTGATATAACTAAGAGTTTAATTAGTATATAATATTAGTGTAAACTTTTTTATACTAACATCCAATTGTAACTCTTTTATTTATGATAAATTGATTTATCTTATCATTAACATCTTAAAAGTCATATAAATAAAGATATAAATATTAATGCATACTAATTAAATTCTATAAGTATTATATATATATATATATATATATATATATAATTGATATATTACCTATAGAGTTTAATAAGTATCCACTAATAGTGCAAAACAGTTTTATATTAACATTTAATTATAACATCTTCATTTATATAATTTTTAAAGTATTAATAGATAAAGTTAACAAACTTACCATAAATGAAAGGGTTATGATTGAATGTCATATAAAATTTTTTTACACTAATATAACTTATTTTTAGCTTAAAAATTACTTTTAAGAGAAATTGGATTAAATAATATTTATACTTAAATTTTTTAAAAATTTATTTTATAAATATTATTTTCATCATTAGACAATAAAAATTAATGAAATTTTAACTTATTATTGGATAAATTGGGTACACGAATAATAATTTAATGTAGTTTATCCTTATCTCTTAAGACTTGAGTATTTTTTAAAAATAAATTTGTGATGAGACCACCAACACAAACAAACAAAAAAAAAACGAAATGATCTTAATATTCATAAACTTATGATCAAAGCAAATTGTATTTAAAGATTCCTTATATCAAATAATGAACAATTACTCACTAAATATTTCCTTAGCAAGTTACTTCTAACTTATCATGTTGATTTTGACAGTACCTCTTTTTGAAAATATAACACAGAGAATTTAGAAAATTTAAATATTAAGGACAATATTTATACTTATAAATTTTTAACCTTAAAAATCTAATATAACATTTTTCAAATATAAATGTACACCACATTATCACAATTATTATTTACAAGTTTTCATATTATAAAAATACTGATAGATGAACATTTGAATTTAGGTTTGTAAGTTTTCAGGAGCATCCACAAAATTAATTTTTTAATAAAAATAATATTTTTTATAAAAAATTAGAGTGTCATAAGTAAAAAGAAAAGAATCTAATACTTTTACAATAACATTTAATAATTGAGATTTAATATTTTATATTTTAATGCATTTATATTTTGTTTTGTACATTTTAAATAAACAATTTTCTTTTATATTTTAGAATTGATATTATATTTTGTGCATTTATATTTCGTTTTGTTTTACTTTGATTACTTGTTTGTGTGTAATTTATTATGAGGACACTTTATATTTATATACACAGAGAGAGACAAAATAATTTATATACAATCAATCATAACCCTTCGTTCATTATAAATTTATTGATTTTACTAGTTATTACTTTAAAAGTATCATAAATGAAAAGTCATGATTGACTGTCGGTGTAAAATCTTTACACTGACAATGTATACCAATTAAACTCATTAAATTTTTATAATAATTTAAAACAAAACAAATTTTTTTATATTTTTATGAGCATTGGCTTGTGGATCTTTACGAGTTTTGTAGGGCATATGACTCAAATATAATGAGTCAATTTAGAATACAAGTTTAGTAGATCAAGTTTATGGATTACATGTTTCTGGGGTTGCAACTTTGGAATCAAGTTATTTGTATATCCATGTAAAAAAAACACTAATGACTTTTTCTTTATAATAAGAACTGTGATAACTTAAATAAAAAATGCTAACTTATTTGTATAATTATTTTTAAATAAATTATGGAAGCAAAAACCAAAAAATAATATTATCTTATGTTTTTAATTATTTATAATTTTGAGTAAATATTATTTGCAACTATTCAACAAATAAAATATTTTATAATTGTTACTATGCTAAATTTAACAATTTAGATAGTAAAATAGATATTTTTTAATTAACACAAATATATATTAAATAATTTGAGTAAAAAATATTTATTTAATTAATTTAAATATATATTACTTGTTAGTGAATTCAAAATTCAAATATATATTACATGAGATATTTGAATTAATTGGATTTTCAAAATTCAAATATATATAATGAGTCAATTTAGAATACATGTTTAGTAGATCAAGTTTATGGGTTACAAATTTCTCGGGTTACAATTTTGAAATCAAGTTATTTGTATATCCATATTAAAAAAACACTAATGGATTTTTCTTTATAATAAAATATTAACCTTTTTCTTTATAATAAAAACTGTGACAACTTAAATAAAAAATGTTAACTTATTTATATAATTATTTTTAAATAAATTATGTAAGCAAAAACCAAAAAATAATATTATCTTATGTTTTCAATTATTTATAATTTTGAGTAAATATTATTTGTAACTATTCAACAAATAAAATATTTTATAATTGTTACTATGCTAAATTTAACAATTTGGATAGTAAAATAAATATTTTTTAATTAACGCAAATATATATTAAATAATTTGAGTAAAAATTATCTATTTAGTTAATTTAAATATATATTACTGGTTAGTGAATTCAAAATTCAAATATATATTACATGAGATATTTGAATTAATTAGATTTTCAAAATTTGAGTAGGAAAATAAATATTTTTTTAATAATAACTATTAAAATTTTTTTTTAATAAGAATTATAACTACTGAAAGAAGTTTCCAAAATAAAGATTTTAACTACTGAAATATACCAAATTTTATTTTTATTTTTTTTAAAATAATATATTATCAAACAGAAACTACTAGAAGGAAAAAATATCCATAACTACATCTAATTAAAGAGTTATCGGACGTGATTGTGTGTGGATAATTTTTATATGTATGATGTATAGTTATTATAATAGAAATATTCATTTTGATGTTTATTTGAATTTTTTTATCTTAAATAATTATTACATTTTATGTGACTTTTTTTTATGTAACGTCTTCTTCCTCTTCTTTTTTTTTTTCGTCTTAAAGTCCTCTCTCCTGTTAGTATATATAATTGCAAAATCATACTTTGTGAATATGCAAACAAGTAGGAGGATATCACACGTACAAAAACTTTGAAGTTAGCAGTTTAAAATGTTAGTTAAATTTTCAAAAAGGAAGGATTGAATTAACATTTTAGTATATGATAATAGGGAAACGTTATAATCATGAACTATTATTATGAATTATTAAATTTTGAACTACTTTTCGCATCATATCTTCGGATTGGATATAATAAGGCAAAATTTAGTATATTACTCACGTCTATAAAATATAAACTCATTTAGGATAAATATACTCATATAGACTAGACAATAAGTTAGTACCTAGAAGATTAGAATAACTAATGGCCTTATAAATTATGAAAGAAGTGACTTGGGCTTTGTTATTCCCACTTCCATTTACATCCATGTTTTTGTGTGGTTTTTTTTTTTTATTCTTAAAAATACTAGCTTTGATGAAAACATGTTTTTATTAGTTATGATGCATAATGAAAACATCTAATAAAAAAAATGTGTTAGTTGTAAAGTCACATCTAACACATTTTATTTTACTAGATGTTACGGGTAAACTTTCACAATACATAATGAAAATACATTTGCATTGTATATTGTGAAGTCACGTTATATGAAAATGTATTAATTAAACTATCTCAAAAAATATTATTAAAATTCATAATAATTTATAAGTATATTTGGACAAAATCAAGATGTACTGTAAAATATCTTTTTGGTCGTATATCCCAACAGATTTTGTGAAAATATAGAACAAAAATACATTTTTGTTACGTATATTAAAGTGTATTTGTTTTGCATGTTTTGACAAAATATTGTGAAGATACACTATAGAAACATATTTCCATTTTATATCTCGACAGATCTTATACAGGTATACAGTGAAAATATGTTTCTGTCCATGGTAGCTGTCAAAAAATATTTATAAAGTAGGTAAAATTAAATAATATGGAGGTGGGAATAACAAAGTCCATTAACTTTCTTAAGTGGGCTTTAGTTTTTAATTGGATCTATCTATAGTTAATTGGGTTATTCGCAATAGGCTAGTAGTGGAACAAGCTTTTATTTATCCGAAGTTTATTGGCATTTAATTTTGAATAAAAACTTAAATTAGGTTATTTATATTTTCTTTTTGAGACGTTTTATCATTTTTATTTGAAATAAAAGTACAATTTAGTAACTCTGTTTTTGTTTTCACCTTACCCACGTTTCAGTAAGGATGCAATAATTATTAAAATAATATGAGTATATGATAATACTGCAATAACTTAAATTTATCATTGTTCACAAAAAAGCTTGAATTATCATTAACCTGCAATAATATCCAAAATTTAACAAGTAAAGAATAAAAATAATAATTTTACAAAATAAAAATTTTAAAAAAATAAAAATATTTTTCTAAAATAAAAAAATGAATTAACAATCAAATCAAAATTATTCACTTTAAAAAAAAAGAAGTAAAAGTTTAAATAAAAAAATTCAAAATGAAAACCAAGTTTTCAAATATTTATAAAAATAAAAATTAAGTTAGAATTTGCTAGATTATATTTACATATTAAAAACTTAATTATAATTATATATTGTAATAAAATCATGCGATATAATTAAAGATGGTTTATTTTTATAATGATCACTTTAAGAATCATAAATTTTGTAATCAGTCGATAATGATTTTTTTAAACTAACAATATATAATTAAGTTAAACTTTATTGATTTTAAGTTATATATATCTTGCTCAAATAACCCATCACCACACCACACCACTACAACTGTAGATTCTCTTTCCCGGCCAGCTAGAAACCCATGGTTAGCGTGCAAGGCTCGCGGACATATTAACTTGCAAATTGTTGCAAACATATAAGTATTAATTGTTGCAAACAGTTTTCACCAGTATGACTAGACCTATACGTACATTTCTTGTTTTTCCTAATAGCATTAGCTATAACTTTTGTTCAAAGTTTTATAATCATATATAGTCCCTTATATATAACAACATTGTTGGCAATATCATGCAAATTATTCTCAGGCCTGATTGACTTGATAGGTAATAAATAGCCCATAATCTTTTCTCCCACAAGAACAATTGATCATGACATATTAATTTGCATTTGAGGTATATATATAATTTTGTCCATAATTAACTATTGAACCTTCACAAAAGCTCAACGATGGTGAGATTGATATATATATGTGTCGCTTTGGCAATCGAATCATAGGTGATCACTTGCAACACTGAGTACTCAAACGCGTGCCCTAGAAACTCAACATCAATACAATCTTAGGGGAATAGAATATTGAATCTCGAAAAGATATACTGCATTTTCATCACTTAACATGGCAATGCAATATGAAAACTATTTTCTTCAGTTTAGTAAACTATTAGTTTTACCCGGGAGGCTGCAGATGCACCATTTATTCTTCTACGTTTAGTTATTGCTTAATTGATTTATTAATTGAATTTTTGAGATATTTTTATTTTTATTTAACTATAATTTTTAAAGTTTAAGATAATATTAATTTTTAAAAATATATTTATTTTCTATTAATTAATAATTGATTATTTTTATTGAAAAATGTTTCAATACTGATTATAACTGGAGATTGTTTTATTAAACACGCACACATCCTGCTTTATTTAATTAACGTACACTATTTATCCTTTCTTTTGATATTAGCAGCATGTATGTGCAAAATTAGGTATACTTAATGAAATTTTCTGCACCGTCTCTAATTCAATATATGTCCCGAGGTTTGCTGCTCGTGTGCCACAATGAGAAAATTTGGGGTGGGAAAGCAAAGTTTTCTACCACAAAAAAATAACTTTATAAATTATAACATTGATTCTTTCATTTTATCGGTGTAAGTAATGGTTATTCGATTTTCTTTATTCTGCATTGCTACTCTAAATTTGTGCATGCGTTTGGCATTCATCAATAATTCAAATGGTTGGAATGGGCTTTCTGTAATGCTTTTACTTGCAACAAAAGTTCCTGGTAAATTACTTCGATGCATACATTGAAGCTAGTTTATATGGTTTTTCATATTTATGCCAAGCGGGAAATCATCTGTTTTGGCTTTTAGAGATGTTAGATTATCTCAGCAGAAAACCTTGACATGTAACCCCAGTCCTAAACTAAAATGAATAACAAGAAAGTTTGAATTTTCCCTGATCTGAAGCAAGTTGAGTGAAAAAAATTTATAGACTTATGGTTCAAAAGTTGTTCCTAACAGTCCGAGCTGGATCTCTTAACCAAATTAAACTTTCCAACAGTATGGGTCTGATAATGTCTTGAGGAATTTGTTTAGTTTATTGCTAAAAGATTCTGTTAAACAGGAAGGAAAATTTGAGAGTGGGGGAGCAAGGACCCTGGGATTGAAATTTGGAAGATGCTCAAAAACAAGTTGTTGCTGTAACTGGTACAATTGGAATAAATGCTCTTAGAGTTTGTTATGAGCTTAATTTTCAATTAAAAAAACTAGCTTGGGAGGTAAGTATTGTCCCTAATCATCTCTTTGTTTTGAGAATTAGACTTCCTAAACCTAATCTGATAACTGATGCTTGATACTGGTAGACCTAACAACAGTATCTAATAAAATAAACTTTCATATTATCTTAAAATTTTTGTTTGGATCATTTATATTATATCTCTAATAATGTGCTCCAACACACCGCTTCTCATACTGAGAACCTGGACATGTTGAAGATGAAGTTTTAAGAATTAGACATTTGCGGTCCAAGACAAAATGCTATAGCAAACAATTTCTTTCCCTGCATCAACTTGACCTTAAGCCATACAATTGTAAAAGGAAAAATTAATTCAATAATCAGTGCTCGCTCTTCCAATATTACCTGCTAGCAATTAAACACTTTCCACGGCGACAACATGTCTTTCAATGAATAATCGATCTCCCACAAATCCAACAGTACAATTTCAATATCTAAAACTATGAATGCATACAGTCGTGGGTGGAAATTATTTTAATTAATAGATGCGTTACATATTGGTGATGTAAAAAATAATGCATTATATATATTGCCTTTATTTAAAAAGTAGATGGGTAGGCTAGAGCGTAGGTACAATTTTTATTGGATTAAATACAATAATTTTATGTCATCTTTTTCTTAGAAAATCTAAAGTTCTTCTTAAGCTTTTTTATAGTCAAAATATTAATATCGTTAATAATATTAGTTTCTTTTTCAATAATAAAAATTAAATTTACAATTTTTATTTCATCTTTTTCATTTCTTAAATTACTTTATATTTTTATTTATATATATATATCCACCAACTTCCTGTTTATATAATTCATCCCATCATTTGTTGTTATCCACGTGCCAATTTCTCCGAATGGATTGGTAAGTGATGTCTATGTTGGACCTCCATTATCTAAATTATTTATGAGTTTGTGTCTTAATACATCATCTTGTCGTTTTTTTGTGACTTGGATCATCTTGTCGTTTTTCTTTGGCATTTGTACAACAATAAAACAAATTCCCTGATGTACCCTGTGAAAGATAATAATATTTAAAGTTTCTTTCTCTAGTTATTTTTAGTTTAAATTCCCTGATGTACTTATTTTTATTAAGAGTTTTATATTATCAATTAATTAAAATTTTCCAAATGTTTCTTAAATTAAAAAAAAGGTTTACCTTTCATGAGAGATTATTATTAACTGAGAATATAATAAAATATTTAAACTCTTGATGCATTTTAATTAACTTTTTTATGTCAATTTCTTATGGCAGATAAAAGAGGAGACTTTGAGTCAATGCACATTTATAAACTCAAATTTCATTATATAAGGCCAGGCAACTAAAACGAAGATAAATAAAAAAGGGGAGGAAAGAAGATTATATACTATGGACGGCGCTCAGTTTTTGAAGGCAGAAAGGACATTTTTATGGATATTTAGTAAAAATATAATTATTAATATATCTATATTAGAAAAATACCATTTTTAGGTAATATTTGTTTATATATATATGTTAGACAAACAAATGAAATATTTAATAAAAAAATACACAGAACTTTTAATATGTTTCATATTTTAAGGATCAAATAAGATATATATACATACATATATATATATATATATATATATATATATTATAAATAAAAGATTTTACTTTTTTAATTTTAGTAAAAAAATATTTTTTTTATTTATCACTTTAAATTATTTAATAAGAATAATATGAAACTTTTATAAAAAGTTAACTCAAAATTGTCGCATTTTAACATTCTCGTGATTTTTTCTTTTTTGTGAAAAATGTAATAAAAATTCCGAAAAGCAATGTTTCCTAAAATATTATTTTTTAGATAATAAACCAAAACACCAGAAACATAATATTAAGAACATTTATATAACTTTATAAATAAGTTTTATTTTTCACTGAAAAGCTTTAAAATTATTTTATTTATTTATTTATTTATCTTTCATTCGTTTTATTTGTGTTGTCTATTATTTATGAAACAATACATAAGATAAAAAATTGTTATATAATTCAAACGTGTGTCATATAATATTGTCATTGTAGCTTAATCGCAACCTAGGGTAAAAAGGTACTTTGCTAAAAACTCCCAACGTCATCCTTGACTAATTGTTAAAAAAAAAAACTAACAAAAAAAAAACTATATGTCGTGCTTGTTTAGTTTAGAATTGATTTTAAATTTAAAATTAATTTAAAATAAATTTTTACGTAATTGGTTTGAGATTGAAGAAAGATTCATAATTAATTAATATAAATCTAAAATTGATTTTAGATCGAAATAAGTTAGAGTATTTTTTCATGGTGGATAAAAGATTTGATACTGAAATTGTTTTATAATAAAAATATTCACACATAAATAATACTTAAAAAAGAATTTTAATTATAATAAATTATATAAAAGCAATTTTATTTAAAATAATATTGAAAATGGCATCACGTAACTATGTAATTGAAAAGCATGGCAGCCTATTGGATAGAAGTTATTGAGGCGTTGAGAGAGCTTTTAACTCCTTTTTGACGTCCCTTCTGTCTTTTTGTTCATATAAATTTCCATATTCCACACCATGAGGACCACAAGACCTTATCCTTTTCTCAATAGCATTATGGCGCAGCTTTATTTGCGACTAAATTTGATTGATTACAATGTACCTGCTTAAAACGGGAAAAACCTGCGTCCCAACAAAAGCCTATATTTTCCAAATTCTGACCTCATCTTATGCTCTTTGTATTGGGTTACCAATTCCGGTCTCAATGTTTTGGGTTGGTCACTGCTGACATGGTATTATTCGTCTTATCGTCTACAATTTGAATAGACTTGGTAGTGATGTTATTGTTGTTGTGCTTTGACACCATTGGTTGTTTCGTTCAATGCTGAGTGCACGTTGCATGCCAAATCTAAATATCTAGTGACACACATAAAGTTGCCTTATCAGCTAATCGAGTGTTCAAATGAATTAACTACCCACATCCTTTCAGTACATTGCACTCGTTACCCCTGAATAGCATATATATCTTTCTTCAATTCTATGGTGACCCAATTATTTAATCAACAAAAGTGAGAATTTTGAAATTCTAACACGACAAGAATGATCAAGAGGACAAAGCGCTCCCTTACATGAAAAAATATTAAATTTTACTGAAGTATAAGCTACTAGAATCCCTACTCATACACGTTATTTTATAATGCTAAAGCTTTCTTTATATAAATATCTTATCTAATAGAATTTCAGTTCATTGTCACACCATCCCATTCTACAATATGACAAGAGACTGTCTAATAAGAAGATTTTCTATTCGTATTTATATAAAAAGTTTATATTGACCATATATAAATTTAATTAAACTCACAAGAATAATAAATATTTTAGGTATAAGAAAAATTAATTATATTTATTTAAATTATTCATCTATTCAATTAATACATATAATTCAACTTGTAGTTAAAAAAATGTTAAGCGATCATTATGAAAGTGAAAATTATAAATAATAGTTTTCTAATTTTTAAAGTTACATATTAATAAAAACAATCTAAAATTCATAAACTAATTATTTTAAAATAAATAAAACATGAATTTGTACGTCTTTGTGTATGTACATGTATGTCATTACTTTAGGAGATTGTCTTGTTATTTTTAATAAATAATATCAATATTACTAAATTTAATTTTATGATTATTATTAAATTTTTTATTTTTTATAATAAACTTTTCTCTCACTTGATACATGTTTGTTATATATAGGTATAAGAAGTGATCAAGATTGATGTACAAACAAACCAATCTCTACAAAAAAAATCTGTAAATAGTAGAGAAATGGGAAAACAAATAGAAAAGAAAAATTGTGTTTGATAAGAGAATACAATAAAGTGAGTAGATTAATTATTTTTTTTCTAAACTTCCATGTATAGATTTTTTGTGTGTGTTTTATTTAGGATTTTTTATAATTGAGATTCTTTTATATAATTTAATTATTGTAAATTATGTTTTTGTGCAATATTATATTTGTGATCTATAAATTATATTTTTCCGTTACATATTGTTTATATGATAAACTGATATTTATAAAATTATGGCACTTGCATTAAGTGATTTTAATGATTGTGGTTGACAATTGTTTGAAAAAAAAAAAGACTTGATAATTGCTTGAGATACCTTTGTTATAATGAGAATGAAAGTTGAGATATCTTGATTTGGGATGAGATAAGACATGAGATACCTCAATTTGATATGAAATGAATTTTTAAATACTCTCATTTGGAATGAGAATGATTTGAAATAACTCCATCAAATGATAGAAAAAACAATGAAATGTCATTGTATTAAATATGTACTCATAGACCTTTAACAATCGACTCTAATTTGTACAATGTCATATATTTGTTCTAAGAACTAAAAATTGAGTGAAATCAAGTTATAACAAAAATCACTATATTGTGCCTTTGAATTTATATGTTGCATTGAGGTGTTAATTACAAATATATTTTCCTTTATTTATAACTTATGAATGATTGATGATTAATTATATATACTTCTCCTTTATGAGTATAAATAAACACTACTTTTTATATTGCAGGTATATTTCTTATTACCACACGACCTGAGAACAAACATTATTTATGAAAGTTTTTAACTTCTTGTATTCACTTCGTGTTGTTTTCAGAGAATAAAAATGAGATCATGATGAACGAGGACATATAAAGACTTAATAAATATTTTTTTTCTTTTCTGACAATTAATTATGTAAAGAATTATTTTAGATGAACATAATTGTTTATTATTCAAGTTTATTAGTATCCACTTAAAGTGTTTTGACATGTATATGAACACAATTGTTTTATCTTAAGGTGTTATTGAAACCTTTTTTGTTTATAAAAATTTATATTTTGAATGAAACATTTATTTACATTTTATTACGATATTGTTATATAACGAAAGGTGTTACAACTCTTTTGACATGTTTATAACCCTTTTATCCTTTATAAAATTTATTCTATTTTTAAACTATAGATGGTATTAGGTTTGGACAAGACTATGTTTTTTATGGAAAATTTCAACGCCACTTCATAATTCAGTTCAAAGTATTGTTGTCAGTTTTTAGGCTTAATAGGTGGAACAACAAGGTTGAGTCTAGCATGGTCGTTCACTTGGTTCACTGGAATATGACACATTTGGAAAATTAGAAATGAAAAAATATTTCGAGACAAGCAACAAGATGTTGATCATATAGTTTAAGCAGTTCAACTTAAGACGTGAGAATAATGTCATGTAATGAAGATGTCAACTCACTTGTATGTTGAATGGATTTTTAACTCCAAACTTTGTGTTATGCAGATGATACAACTTCTATTTATCTTTAATCATGTAATGTGTTAGGTAGACACATTTTGTGCTTCTATTTAACTATTTTTTCTTAGTAAAATTCTTTGACTTATAAAAAAAATAAAATTTATTCTATTATATAACATTTATATTTATTATTTATTCTCATTTATATTTATTGTTTATTCTTAATTAATGTAAGAGTCATGCAAGCAACCGAACTTGTGGTGAGTGAGAGAGAGGTAAAGTGGTTTTAGAAGAAAATCTCAGCAGAAGAAAGAAAATTCAAAGTGAGGAAGAAAAAAAAGTTTATACATATCAGAGGGCGTATTTAGTATTACTAAATGCAACCCCCCTCAGATAACGAACTTTTCAAAAACTTTCTCAAACTCAACTAAAATCTTTTGAAACAAAAGGATAATAATTATTTCACACCTTTCCAACCTTCTACTATCTACTGAATATCATTACAAAGCATTAACTTCATTAAATAACCGATCACATCTCAATTCAATTAATAATTAAGTAAAAAATTTAATTCCCTCTTACTATTTATTCTACGAATTTATAACCTATTAAATAAATAGGTCCTTACACTCTCTAAAAAAACACTTTAAATTGATATAATATATAAGGAAGCTACGAGGAATTAAGGATAACACATAATCATTTATTTCATATACTGTTTCAATTGTACTATATTCTCTAATCCCTCTTGTAGCAAACACATATTTTTTTGTTAATGTTAAAACTTGACAATGATTCCAAAGGTATGAAGCCTTTTCAGTGGCATGGGCTAAATCTGATCTACTTCTTCTAAGAACTAGAGGTAAAATTTATCTAAAATCTCCTAAAAGAACTATGAATTTACCTCCAAATATTGAGTTACATTTATTTTCCACTGCCATAATGTCTCTCAAAGTTCTATCTAGTGCCTCAAAACAAAATTTATGCACCATTGGTGCTTCATCCCAAATAATTAACTTAGTTCTTTCCAATAATTCAACATGCTCTCTTCCTTGGTGAATGTTATAGACAAAATTATCAATTGTTGGAACAGGAATCTTAAATTTAGAGTGTGTGGTTCTTCCTCTTGGTAGTAAAAGAGATGTGATTTCACTTGATGCAAATGTTAACACAATTTTGTGTTGAGATCTTAAGGCAAACACGAGTGTCTCCCACATGAATGTTTTCCTTGTACCACCATAGCCATGTAAGAAAAAAATTATTCTTGTTGCTTGCTTACGGCATTGATACTTTTTTTTTTTAAAAAAAAACTCAGTTTGTTCATTTACATAAAATATATCGAACAATGTTACATTTTATTTTGAGAATTTAATATAATATAGCATACCCTTGCTCTTTAATGTTTAAATTCTAATATTATTCCGGCAAGAGAATTGTTATATGACTAGAATTGTACTCTTAAATGAGCTACATTATAATCCCATAATCCTCTTAGGCACTAATCACAAGCAAAACATTGAGTTAATTTCCAAGATAATAATTTAAAAAATTTAAACACATGGTTATAATAGAAATATCACTATTACATTTCTTATAATAAAATACTTAGGGTTGTATATTTGGATCATCTCGAAACTCTGCCGATTACACTAAATTTATTTAAATAGAATTTATCTCATAAAATTTTTATAATTTTCTTTTACATTTCTTCAATCTTAACTTATATTTTCTTAATTTATTGTAATTATGTTATCATATACAAGGATGACAAAAAAATCCGTGCTCGCGGATACCTATGGATAAAACCCACAAAAATATCTGTATGGATAGTATAAATAAGTACTCATTACTCGTGAGTACAGGTTTTTTTCTACCCGCTCCTTGACGGGCGCGGGTACCGGTATCATGGTACTTGTACTCGCGGGTACCTGCTATCCGCTAAACTAAAATAATATATATAAGTTAAAAAAGATAATTTTTTAGAAAATAAATCAATTTAAAATATTAATGATCAAAATTCATTGATATCAATCTTATTTTTTTATGAAAACTTTATAGTGGATAAAATTATTTATTATAAAAATTCCAATAATATAAAATAAAGATTTTATTTGTATTAAATATTTTCTTATAATATCTTATATTAATCTACTTTTAGATCTAATTAATCTTGTAGAAACTAGTATAATTTTATTTCTAGATTTTCCAAAAATAAATTATTTATTTGATAAAACTTCTTATAAAAAATATTTAATTTTAAAAATATCCGTGGATACCCTGAATATTAAAAAAACCTACGGGTATTTCTATAGCGGGTACTCGACAGGTTTTTAGCGGGTGACAGGTTTTTGTAGCAGGTCGGGTGGTGGGTAACCACTACCCGCCGATCCGTTGCCATTCCTGATCATATAAGTTACTGATTGATAAATTATGTAGCATTGTGATCTTATATTTAATCACATTTATACAACACTCTGAAAATTAATTAATTTATACAAAAAAATTCACACTATTAGATCCATAATATTTTACTATTACAATTAAATATGTCTCATTAATACTAAATTCATAAAATATTTATTATATATTTTCATATAATATAGATAATAATTTTAAGAACTATGATGTTACAACCTTTATTGTCAGCTCCTACAAGAACCCTTATATTTGAAACAATTATTTTCTTCTCCATAACAACCAAATAAAACTAAGAAAAAGCTTTATGTAAAAACCTAGGAAAAAGCTTCAACTAAAGATATATTTTTGCACCAAGTATAAGTTCAAAAAATAGTTTGTCATCTCTCTCTAACAAGTCTTTCTATGTTAGAAGAAAAGAAACACAAATCGTAAGAGAAGACAACTTTAAAGACATCAAATTTCACCATTAAATAGAGGTTTTATTATTTCACACCAACCCCCCAAATAACAAGAGTCATACACAACCAAAATCTTTTTTTGTCATATAGAGGCTTAATGCATCTATTTGCATATAAATTTATACTCAAAACACAAATGTATCAACACAATAACAAAAAACATATATTGGACAGCCTGCCAATGGAACATGAGGTACCTCGCCCAACAACGGGTATGGTCTTGCCAGAGGTCTCAACAATGACTTTTCAGAGAAGGATTTTTGCTTAGCAAGAGGTGTTGCTGGGTGAAAAAACACAAAAAAATGTTAGCAGAGAAAACTTTGGAATTGTTATTGAGCGCAAAGTCAAAGAATTTCCTAATAGTAGCAACTTTGCGTTGGGCGAAACGTGTCACCTAGTGAGTTTCTGCAAAATGCAGAAATAAACAAAAATTGCTAAACCAATCCACAAAACATTTGACACAACCATATTATACATATCAACTATCAAAATCTATCTCTACTAACATTTATACATCAAACCTAATATGATCACAATAGTCTATAATTATATATACAATATTCCTTATGTAACATGTTCAGATATGACAGTTTTATCTCTTACATACAAGTCCAAAAATTCACAATACCTAGTTAATTTACATAAATCTTATATATCTAATATTTACATTCTTTCTATAATCCAAAAAGGATTCTCTTATTTCTGCCCTAACATCATTTTTTATCTTATTGATCCTGACCTCTGCCATTGTCATTGCTATCTGCTTCAGTGCAAAGTATGATCATCACATTCATACACAAAAGTAAGGGTAAACTCAATATAACGTTAAACATCATATCAAACAAAGATAGTGTAAAACATCAATTATATATCCATTTCACAAATTCATTAATAGTTAAATCAAACCATTGTATTTAAACTTATATTCCTATAGAATATAAGTGTTTAGAAACACACAGTAGCATAATCACATAATCAGACGCTTTCTGAGAAGACTCACTATATTGAATTTGGATACTAAGGTAGTAACCATTTGACTTCCCTCACATTAGTATCAAGTATTTATCTAATTCATCCAATAACCAATTGAAGTTTGAGCATACTCATTAGATAATCAATTAATGTTCAGTCTACTTGATCCAACTTTTCATCACGTTGTTATCTGAGTATATCATGTGGTGTATCATCGCTCGAAACAGAGCCCTAATGTTAGTGTATCATTGCCTAACACAAGGCACTAACACTGCATTATCATCCAAAACATGGTCTTAGCACCAAAATCTCTTAAATCTATCCACTTTCTTAATTCAATATATCACCTCAAGGGCTCTGTTACCTCCTCGTAACAGCTCACAACACAATTCATTAATATTCCTTATCAATGAATTATCTTCAATCATCCAAAAACACAATTCCAACCATTCATCAAATCAAGATAACATCTCATAAGCATGTGTCTCATTTCTTATACATCATCACAATATAGATCACAACATAAACTATCAACAATTATTTGCCAATTCTCAAAATAGGCATCAGCTCAACACATCATCATGCATTTAATGCACACATCATCATTATGCATTTAATACAACATTTCATCATCATGTACAACACCAACATGCATTTCAGTGCAATTATAATCATCATCAAAGTTACAAAACACTAAAATTTTTTCAATTATAATTGCAACACTATTATCATTATACTTACTAGCATAACCAATTTCACAAAATAATTAAATTCAATTTAATGGCTCAACCAATTACCTCTTATTGATTTCACCTCCACCACAACACAATTATTCAAAATAAAAGCAAGATTTTGACTTCTCTTACCTATTTCTCTCTTTGAAAGTTGAATTTGCCGAACTAGTGAAAATCAACCATAAAGAAACCACTCAATAGCTACCAAAAATCTCAAAACCAACCAAGAATCTAAAATTTTGGGGATTTAAAAGAAATTCCTTTTCAAGAAGAATAATAGGATTGAAAATGAATGGAAAAAAGGTTTGAAAGAATTATGATCAGACTTACCTATACTAATCACCCCTCAGAATCAAATCAATGCAAAAGATTGTGTCAGATTCCGTCATTGGTTGACCATGGGAGATCAATAAGGTTTGGCAGTAAGTGAGAGAGAGAGACTATGAGGGAGAAATAGAATTAAGAAAGATAAAAAGAAAGTGGAGGAGGAAGAAGTAGGAAGAAGAAAAAGGGGATAGGGTGTATTTAGTAAGTTTCGCTTGCTATATACACCCCTTTTTTAACCATATTTCTGAAAACTTTTTGAAATTCAGTCCGAATATCCCAAAACAATGATAATAATCATTCTTACATCTTCACTCATCTAACGATCTTTGAAATACAAGTGCATAACACTAACACAACTAATAAACCTATCACACCTCAAATTTATTCAATAATTTAAATAAAAACTTAAATTTAATTTCTCTTAATATTTAATTCATATACTTTTTATCTATGATTAAAAACTAGTATCTTACCTCTAGCATTATTTGGTCATGAATATGTAAAAACTATCATCTATTATTAAAAATTAGATCTTACATCTAGCATTATGAGGCTTTCCATAAAGCCCATTTTTAAGCTAACAAACTCCCTTTCTATTTATCTTAAAGGTGGAAATTAAACCCCTTCAATTTGTTGACAGCCCATCTTCCTTAGGCAAAAACATCAGGTACCTAACTAGCAATGATATTATTTTGAGTCTATGTTCCTTCAAAAGAAACTTCCTCTTAATTGCCTCAAGTTTATTAGTAACTGCAACATGAGCTCTGTAAAAGAGAAGTAAATCAACATGATGCTAGTTAACACAAAATTAACAAGAACTAGCTTAATTTAAATCCAGTTTATATTTAATTGTAGTCTCTTGTAGATAAATTCAAGACTATATTCATAAATTTTAATGACATGATTTGCCTAAGTTTTTTCTTTTTAAAGTGTTATAAAAAAATTATTTTTATTCTTGAAATTTAAAAATATTTTTTTGTCTTTAACATTATTCATTTATAAATGTAAGTGTATTTAGTTGTGCCAAAAGTAAAATTGAAAATTGACGGGTTATGGTTGAAAAGAGGAGTGATTCACAAGTATAAAACCGTGTTTTCTATAAAAAAAAATTTAATGGTATTAATTGAAGAAGAAATACTAAATGTGAATTAGAAACTAAAAAAATATTTTTAAATTTTAAAGACTAAAAGTTTTTTTTTGAAACTTTAGAGACAAAAAAATTATTTAAGCCTATATTTATTTATATTTTTTTCTAATATATATCAAACTATCTTTATCTATATTTATTAATAAACTAAAATTTATAAATATCTAGGTCAGTAGTTACAACTACTCGTCAATTAATGACTAAATGTAGCTCCAACAGTACAAAACCTTTAAATAAAAATATTTAGTTTACATATATACTAATTAATATATTTTTAATGGACATATATTATTTTAAACCATTATAGTTTTAAAAATGAATCAAAACTTAGTTAACAAGACAAAGTTAATTGAGTACGAGAAAAAAAAAATAAAAAACAATGTTTCTGAACATTATAAAAAGGAATTAATTGACCCATCTTAAAGCCACATGATCCTTTATGATAAATTAAATAGATGTTTGTTAATTAGTACTTTCCACTTTACGTTAAATAATTTCAAATATTAATATGTACTAAATTATTTGAAAATAAAAAATAATTAACGTTTGTAGTTACTCTTTACAATATCTTTTATTTATAAATTGTCCTGTTAATGACACTATATTACAGTACTGCTTAGTAAATTAATAATATTTATTAAAAATTACATTAAAATATATTAAAATTTATATGCAGGTGCATTAATAATATTTTTAATAAAAATATTTTTTATTATTTAGTTAACATTCACAATAATAATACTTTTTTTTAGAGTTACACAATGGTATTTTAATTTTCATATATTATTTTTTACATCATAAAATTTAAATTTCCATATTTAAAAAAATTAAAATTTCTAAAAATCCTATAAGTGTTAATAGAACATGAGGCAGAGTGGAATTGGATGAAACAGAGAATCTGATTACCTCTAGAAGTGGATTATAAGATTCCAAAACAAGAGAAACGTGAAGGAATTAGGAAGTGATAGGTTTATTGAAGATACAGAAATAGAAAAAGGATGGTGGAAAATAGCAATTTTGACAACGGTGCAAAGTTGATGGCTCTTTTGTATGGCTATGAAAGGAATCCATTCCAAAACGACGAAAAGGAGTGGACCACCATGCTGATTGCTGACCGGAGGGTTCGGAATGGAAGGCCACCCTTAGGCTTTAACCATGAATTTTTATAATATAATTCAGTTTTTATAAAAGTGTTCATTTAACATTTTAAACATATAAAATATTATTTTAATGTTTTTTAAGTTTAAAAAATTTAATATAAAAAATTAGAATTATATATAATTTGATAAAAATTGAGAGATATTACTATATTTTGCTCTGTATCTCTTATTCATTTAGAAGCAAATCTCACGTATTATTTTAATAACTAATTAAAAATATTTCTTTCAATTATTACAAAAGCAAAATTTATGTCTCTCTATTATGATTTTTCTCTATTTTTTAATTTTCCTTTTATTTTATTATTTCATTGTTTAATTCGGGCCTTGATCCAAACTAATTAACCTGATATTTGAAATGGTTTAATTTGGGTTTCTATTTAAAAAATATTCCAAAATTATTGGCACTAATAAATTTGAATCTAAATATTTCTTAAACTTGAATAAACTTTTAACCTGTATTATATAATACATGAAAAATAAGAGCACATAACCGTATATATATTGAATTTCTTTCATGTAAAAATTTATTAATGTATTATTTCGTTATTTCTAATGTATACTCTTATCATAAACATTAATATTTTTTATATACTTGGTGATTGCTTCATTAATACTCTTAATTAAAACATTCATTGGTAGACTCATGAAATGTTTTATTATTAAAATAAAGCAGTCAATGTTGGGGACAAATATAAGGATAAAGTACATGTCCAAATCATGTTTTTGCATTCCGGTTAAGTGTTTTCGAATTATGGAATTTAGAAGAGAAATTGTACCTGTAATGTTTCGTTAGGGTTATAAATTCCATTAACTATTTCGACGGCTCTAGACTAATGAGGTTTTTAAGCTCTGATATCAAATATATATCAAAGGTTTATATAGTTTTCAAATATTAACATATTTTTGTTTTTAACCTTAAAAAACATATTATCTTTATAAATTTTATTAAATTAATTATTTAGCATCCAAACTATTATAATTAAAATGTATATTTTTGTATTATTATTTTAGTTTTTATAAAAAAAATGAAATAATGATTTTAAAGTTAAAAATACTAATATAATAAAACCATTTGCAAAAGCTTAAATAAAATGAAATCTTACTATTTAGATGACAAAGTTTTCACAATTTAAAATTTAAAAAAGATCACGATGACAAAGTTTTTTTTATCTTAATAGAAATGGAAAATAATATTACAATGAACTC
This sequence comes from Psophocarpus tetragonolobus, assembly GCA_037954015.1. Classification (NCBI taxonomy): domain Eukaryota; kingdom Viridiplantae; phylum Streptophyta; class Magnoliopsida; order Fabales; family Fabaceae; genus Psophocarpus; species Psophocarpus tetragonolobus. Next base: position 38,585,609 of record CM075695.1, read on the forward strand.
ACAGATCTTATTTAATTAATTGGCCTACATCCCTTGACAACAATAACAAAGTTTAAAATATTCCAAATAAAAACTACATTACATATGGATAGAATTTCCTGTAAACCAAATAATACAGGGTTTTTTTTAAACTGTATGCATCTTTAGTTATGGAAAATTCAATGAATATTATTTCTTAATAATATGTATAGTTTTTACCACTCATCTTTACTACTCAATCAATTTTATAATTTCCTACTACATAAAAAACATTAAAAATAAAATATAATTATCTAGGTTTTTAACACTTAAATTACATGTGGAACTGTAGCAGTTCAAAACAAATATATTTTGACACATATATAAGTTGAAGTTTTAATAATATACAACAATATTTAATAATAAGAACAAATTTATATTTATAATAGGATAGAAAATTAAAAATATTTTGAGTTAATTTTTAGCTTAAAAATAAAATAAAATAATCCCTATTAAACTTTTTTTCAGTGATATGCTGCAAATCATAGTTTTAAGGTGTCTTTTTAACTAATTTTTTTATTCTTTGTCCATTTCTTTCTACCGATTTAGTGATTTATTTATATACCAGAGACGTGATCGATTCATGAGTTAAACCGATTGGTGCGATTCAATTTTCAAAAAGATATTTACGTTGAATATCAGTAAAGAGTAATAAAGACTATCCAAATTCTTTTAAAACAAGTGATGGGGTTACTTAATAAAATCTCGTTTCTTTCAGCCTTGTTTAAAAAAACATAAAGAGTCTCGAAATGAAACTCTCCAAAATCAGACAACACTAACATCAACATTTTGTCATCTGAGATCTCATTTTCTCAATTATTAATTGTGAGTTGACATGAATGTGCTGCTATAAGCTGCACTGAACACAAGAGGGTGGTGATAAATTAAAGAGAAAGGGACTTGAATTTGGAAAGGTGGAAAGGTGCAGCAATAAGATTGAAATCAGAAAAGCAGAATGCAACAACGTGGGATTCCCTCCCCCTGGCCTTCAAACGTTCCATACTATATATATGATGCTGCACTTAATTTCACTTAACCTTTTGGATTTTGTTTTATCATAAATGCTCTATCTCCTAGTTAGTCGAAGATTAAATAAAAAAATATTAATATTTTATGGATATCTATCCCTTTCTTTCATGCTGTTTTAATTACTTAATGCGCTGCCGACATCAGTGCATGGCTCTGCACTTGGGAGTTTGTTTTATTCAATTCCGTCAAAAGAAAATTCGTCAAATAAGAGAGTGACGGTAATATATTTCAACTTTACTACAACATCAACAAATTGTAATGTTTTTTTCTTTATACATTGGGTGGTTCATTTTAGCTGGTGATCAAATTGGGCCTTATCAATTAATTAATGTCATATTTGATTTAGCTTCAGTAACTTTAACTTATTTTTATTTTTTTTCTTCAAATAATATTACAGACATTTTTTTAATTACATTGTAGCGTTTTTTTTAGACAATCATGTTCAAGAATTCTAAGACTAGTATAGACAACACTTTCTTTTTTAATATTTAAAACAATTATATGTTTAAGAATTGAAATTGAAATCACGTGTTAAGCTAAAACAATTCTACGTGAAACGATCCACTTATAATAAAGTAATATCATATATATATATATATGCATTAATAAAATCATGTTGCGGTTTTTATTTTTCTGATATCTGTAATTTTTATATTAAATATATTTTCAACTAAATCTATTGTAATAAAAGATTAAATTAAGAGAAAACGTGTTCTAATAAAAGATTAAATTAAGGAAAAAGGTTAAAAATCGATAAATGAATATAGCCACTAATTAACTGGTGCTTTTATAACTGTTATATTAATGTAATATAAGGTCACATAATTACAGTTTATTTAATTCAATAGTCAATAACTCGTAACAACTAAAGTCGAGTATTGTTTTATGAGTTTAATTGGTATACATGGTTAACAATGTAAAGATTTTTACACTGGTATTCAATCACAACCTTTCATTCATGGTAGATTTGTTAACTTTAATCATTACTATTTTATAAGACATAAATAAAAAGTTATAATTGAATGTCACTGTAAAAATCTTTTACACGAATAGTGTATACCAATTAAACTCTTGTTTTATAACCACTAGATAGATGGGCCTATATAATAGAAGGATTTGAGTAAAATAATATTAATAAGAAAATGAATTGGATTTATGTGTTTTTTTCTCTTATATTAATACTTGTGATTAAAAATGTAACATCAAAACCTAAGACCTTTTCATGTTTGTATAGTGTATGATTTTTATAACTTGATTAATATTTATTTTTGTAAGCTATAAGTAGATTAATGTTAATATATATCCTTCGACCAACGACTTTTAAGTGACTCATAGACAATATATAGTTGCTAATAATGGAATTGATTCTCAAGGTTTGTTTTTGGGAGGTTCAATTTTTTATTTTATTGGTTTATAGTTGTAATCGTAACAAATTGGGTCGACTTCTCTAATGCATGCTCTATTGATTCTTTCATGGATTTTGGTTTAGTTCCTTTCTTTTTCTTTTTCATTTTGTGTATCTTTTAATGAATTTAGATATGTGATGAGGACAGATTGTAAGTAAGGTGGCAACTCAGTGGGATGTTACCTCTCTTACATATATTTTTAATAATTATATCCTTATGTGAATGACTTTATCTTTTATATTTTTTAGTTTCTAATATCAAATATTTTTTTTAAAATATAAACAAATATGATTTGATAGTAACTAAAATAAAAAAATCATCTTCAACGAAAATATTTTTAGACCAATATGATAATTTACTATAGAAATCAGAGATGGAGAATTTTTCAAGAAAAACTCTCTCAGATACTTTAAAGCATACGTTAAAATATTCAATGAATACAGTTCAATTGGTAATACACGGTCACACGTTGAGTTTATGAAATTGAGTAATTATATTACTGTTAATAAACAAAATACAGGTTAAAATTTATTTAAAATTACCTATAATTTTTTTAAAAAATAATAATTTAATGATAAATGAAACTAATCAAAATCGATAATTCTAAAAAGAGTTAAAAAAAGAAAGTTTGAGAAAGTTGTCGTAACTTTCCTCTCTATTAATTGATATCATGACATACGTAGTAAGAGTAGATTTAATTGACCATATAATTTTGACATAGAAATTTATGTAAAAATTAATTTTAACGTTAACTATACCTTTTATGTTTTAAGTTTAGCAAATGAAATAACATGTTTTTGTGAAGAACATTAAATAAATTTTCCTAAATATTTAAGTGTCATTTCACTCTGATTTGAAACATAATATTTTACTATAAATATATCAAATTTGTTGATTTAGGTTTAAAATAAATTTATTTAAATACTTTTGGCTCATTAAATTTGAGACAGAGTTACCTTTTAACCTTCAAATTTAAAATAATTTTGTAGTTCTTATTATATATTTTTTCACTAGTGTGTTATATTTTTTTTTTCCAATAATGTGTTATCATTTTATTTCTTAAGATAAAAAGTTATCATTTTATTTCTTAAGGATCAAAAGTGATGTGTATACATTTTAATAATCTATGTTAAACAAATTATTTTTTAAATTTATAAAACTAAAGATAAATTTAACCATATTTTAGGAAAAATAAATAATGTAAGCATGTATAGGTAATTTGATCTTAACCTAATAAAGTCATTTATATCTTGATAGTTTATTTGTTTATTTATTTATTTTTGGCTAGAGAAAAATCTAATAGAAAGAATAATGGTCAAATCCAAAGAGAATAAGGGTTTGATAGTTTTGAGTTTATCTTTTAGTTTTTTAAAAGAGTTTTCAAAAATAGTTTTTAAAAACTTTTTTGAAAGAAAAAAAATTGGTTGATATCTATTATTTAAAAACTATTTTGAAGATGTGAAAAATAAAAAATTTATTTATATTTACCAAAATATCATCAATGAAAAATAAAAGAACAACTTATTTTTCTTATATTTTGATTTTTCAAAATTAAAATGGTTGTTTTCCTTTTTTAGTTTTTAAAAACTAAAATCTAAAATTTTTTTAAAATATTATTTTAAAAAATATGTACTAATTAAACAAGTTTAGAATAATATTTCTCTCGTGTATATTGGTTTTGTAGATGATACATCTTGTGTAGTTGTGTTTTTGTTTCTTTAATAAATTTATTGGTTAATAAAAAAAAGTCAACTAAGTTTTAGTAGTTTGATTTATTTTAGTATTTTTAATTTAAAAATATTTTTATTAAGTATTAGATATTATATTTATTTGTCAAGTGTCAAATACTAACTCACAAATAAACTACCAACTTAGTGTCAAATATAACAATTGTTTAACAAATTTGTTGTTGGTAAGTGTTTAAGGATTTGGTTTTATTTCTAAATTTTAAATTACAAAATGAATCAAACCCTGTGCTTTAGAAATTTAGTAAACCAAATCAACTTAATCAATTTTAATATTTTATTTGCTTCTGTTTTTTGGTTGATTTTTTATTTCATTTTGAGTTTCTTCAATTTTAAACACCCTTGACTATGAGATTTGTGTTGTTTAATTGTCATATATATATATATATATATATATATATATATATATATATATATATATATATATATATATATATAGTTTTTAGTGTATTGACTTAATATTTAGTAGATATTTTTTTTATAAGCAAAGGGATGCATTAGACGTGTTAAACAAAGAGAAATATATTTAGGAGACATTTTCAAAATGTAGCAAAGTAAAAAAAGAAATAAAAAATATTTAAGAATATATAAAAGTTATGCAATTATATTTTTAGATAAAATTACAATTTATAAAATATGTACTATTTTTATTTGAAAGTAATACTTATATGTTAAAGATATTTAAGAGATATTTTTGTTAACTTAACTTTATAAAACGTCCTTTCAAAAAAACTTTATAAAGCTTAAACTTATTTATTGAATTAAGCCTAAAAACAAACGAAAAACTTATTATTAATTTAATAAACAAATAAATTAGTTTGAATGAGTATTAAGAAGTCAAATTTAAATAATTAATATAGTAATTTGAACCCTACTTCTTTTTACAACTACCCTTCTGTTTGTTACTTATTACTGATTACCAGTTGTACCCTATCCAAAAAACTAATTACTAGTTGTAAAAGATAATTACTTATAAGTCAAAATATATATATTGTCTGACGTCAATATCAGTTAAAACAAGTTGATGAAGTGTGATCAGATCCTTAACCCAAAAATAACTTAATATAGTTCTAGAATTTTTGCACCAGTTCTAACAATATTTAGTTTTTGTCAAATCAGGTTATAAGTATGTGTAGCTTTGACCAGTTTTATTGAACAATATATTTCAGTTAGCCGGCCGCTGTTTTACTTTTTTTTTTATTCAATTCAATTCTTTGTTCTGACTAGAGAAGGTCCTAATTAATAATAATAATAATAATAATAATAATAATAATAATAAATTTATTAAGAAAGAAAATTTGATATTCATTTTTTAAAATACTTATTCTACCTGTACACATATTTGAAAATTAAAAATTATACTATTTTGTGAAATGAGGGATTTGAACCCTAATTTCTTCCTCTCCAAATGTAATCTTTGCATCTAGATAAACCTTAAAAAAAAAGCTTTAAATCATTTATATTCAATATATATAATTGTCCTACTGTCTATCATCTATATATAATCAATAATCTATAATATTATATTTTATATTATTTATATTATTAATAAAGAAAGTTTCTCTTTTGATATCCACTTTTCAAAATACATATTCTACCCTTATACCTCGGAGGAAAAGATTTGAACTCACAACTTCTTCCCCAATGTAATCTTTACCACTATATTAATCTTATAACCTTAAGAAAAAAATTACTTTAAATAATTTATATCCAAGATACATCATTGTCCTACTATCTTATTATCTACATGTATAATCTATCATCTATAATATTATATTTTATATTATATTATATAATGGTAATATGGTCTTTTGGTGTCTAGATTTTATGATTATTTTACCCTTCTAAACATTTTATGTCTCATTCTCACAAATATATGTTTGTTGATATTAATAAATGGACATCTTCACCATTAATATATGTATATTTTTTATCATTAATATTTTAAATAAAAATGTAAATATACAGACACAACAACATTTTTTAATTTTATTTAAACTCTTTTCTCTCCCAATTTTTTCCAAATTCATTGCAAATTTGTCACATTATTTTATGATGTGGCATGTTTCTATCATGTTATTATAAGCAAATAAATATAAAAATTAAAAAATATATTTCAAAACATACTAAACTAAATTTATTATACGCAAAATGACACAGTAAATTATTTATATTCTATCATTTTATTACAACGCCTATGTTTGTGCTAGTAGTAGTAATAATAATAATGATGATGATAATTTTATATAAAGTGTGAAGGTAAAGGCTCACTTGATTAAAAAAAAAAAGGTTAACAATATATAAGTGAGGAGACCTACAAACACTTTAAAAACAAAAACTAGTTTTTAGTTGAAGTTTTTAAAATTTTAAAAATAACATTGTTTTGATTTTTAAATTAAAAAAATGTTTTTAAATCTTAATTACTCTAGAATTCTTTCTCCTTAGAGATTGGTGACAACCAGTTTATGATGAATGCGGATGATCACAATCGTAGTGGTCGCAAATGATCGCAACTTAAAAGTGATTGTCAATAGTAGCAAATTATGTTAACTAATGAACTAAAATAAAAACATAAATTTAAAAATAAATTTTTATTATTTTTTAAATGAATAAAAATTATTTTAAAAAAATTAAAAAACCAAATCAAAACCATTTTTATGGAACATATTTATGTTTTCAAAATATATTTTAAAACAAAAAATCAAAAACTTAAAACCAACCATCACTTTCAATCTCTCGTCAACAATCACTATATTCAACCATTAGATATTGAGAGTTACCTCCAACATGTTGTTTTTATAAAATTTAAATCTTAAAATCAAAACTAATTTTTTTCTTTTATAAATTTAAAAACTTGTAAACTAAAAACCACATAAACCTTACCTTAATCTTCGTTTAAAACAAATTCTCAATAAACTAGCATTTGTTTTTCTTAGAGAAACTGAACCAATTTAGCCAAGTACGTTTTTTGAACATGTTTTCATTTTTTAATGTTTTCAAACAATTCACCCACTTTAATTATATTTTAATCCAGTAGAAAAATTATTATTTTTTTATCAAATTTTCAACTACGTAAGACTATGTTTGACAATTATTTTTAAGCCAAAAAATATTATTATTAAATAAGTATTAAAGCAAGAAGCATGTCTTTTTTATTTTTTAAGTAACAAGTATGTGCCTAACATTGTACAATAGGTTTTAAAAGATTTAGAAAAATAAATCACATAACTCACTCACTAATTATGGCATACATATGACATACATATTATATACATAACTTGGGATGGATAACTTATTCACCAATTATCACATGAGTTTAATTAGTATGTACTATCAATATAAAATTTTTACACTAATATTCAATCACAATTTTTAATTTATGATAAATTTATTGATTTTACTAATTAATATTTTAAAAATTATATAAATAAAAAGATGTGATTAAATATTAGTGTAATATTCTTTTACAGTGTCATTTCATACTACTTAAACTCATGACACATTTCTAACTTAATTTAAGATTTTCTAGTTGAAAAGCTAATTGGAAGTTAGAAGTCTTTCGATTAATTATTAAATCATAAATATTTAATAAATTATCTATTTAAATAGCTGAAAATGTAAAATAAAAAATATAAAAAACAAAAAAATAAACATAAAAAAATTAAAAGTTAGTTTTTTAAAAAATGTTACTAAAAAGTAGTGTTTTAAAAAAGACTAAAAATGAAACAATATTTTTATATAGCAACTAACTGAAAAATGCTATACATACATAACAAGCAAAAAGAGTAATTGAGTTTTAAGTCTAACACATACAATTACATTAAATTAATATTTGGCAAAAAAAAAAAACAAAAGATCACTCATTATATAACCCTGTTCAACTCGATCGAGTAATATTCTCTCCAATATAAAGATCCTTCTATTTTCTTACGGAGGGAAAAAACACACAATTATAATGACTAATTTATTGTCCTTATGTAAAAAGACAGATTCAATTGTTCAGCAGACAAAATTATTGCCCTTAACATCTTGTTCAAGACTTGAAAAAATTCACTATGTACTGTTTGTTTGTTAGTTGTTAGTCGAGTTGTGTCAAGTTCCAATTGGATACGTATTTTCTTCATTTATAAAAATTGGAGTGTGTACAGTTAAAAAATATATACCATAGATTAAGATGTCCGAAGGAGGTTTATTTATACAAAATAAATTTAAATTGTCTTTTGCATTTTTAAAATCTTGTTCTGACAAAGGAACACCGAACATAATACGCATTATATAAATATATATTATCTATCTCTATTGAATTGAAAAGAAATTAATTGATGTATATTATACTAAATTATTTATTTTTTGAATATAAATTGTATATATACACCAATTTTTCTTATATTTAAAACAGGAAAATATAATTTCTTAAAATATTTTTACTTTTAATTCAAAAATTCGAAAAACTCTTTACTTTTATCACCCTAACTAATAACAAATTGTTTTTTTTTTCCCAAAATTTACAAAAATTTATATTATTTTATAAAATTAAATATTATTAAAAAATAATTTGTTTAATAAAGTTCTATAAATAAAACAGCATGTAGAAAATGTAAAAAAGATATGATTGTTTAACTTAATAAACATACATATCATAGTTTAGAAAATAAAAAGTATGAGTGATGATATAAACATGTGGTATAGTATCATCCCGGATTAAGCAACTAAAACATTTATCTCCAACAACAACATTACAACAAACAACACATAAGAGCATTTTAGTGGGAATTGTTTAACATAAAAATTATTATTTTAATATGCGTCCAAGTCCTACAAGATGAGTTGCTTAAAAATAAGTAACTCTTATTCATTTTTAAGCAAATCAATTTCTAGAACTCGTCTTAAAATAATAATTTTTAAATTAAATAATTCATATTAAACAACTTTAATGAAAGATGTTTAAGACCCTTAATACAATACAACTCTCATTATAATTTCATGAATTTTGCTCATCATAAAGAATTTTTTTAAGTGTATTTGATTAATTTTTTACTATAAAAATTATTTTTAATTTTTATTAATTTTTAATTAACTCTTTTACTTTTTTATTGATTTTCTAAGGTTTTCAACAATCATTTTATTATTAAATTAAATTTTTAATATTTATTTATTTTATTCTTTTCAAGATATTGTATAAAAAATTTAATTTTATTCAATTCAAAAGATAAATAATACAAAAAGTAAATTACAGTAACATTCCTGAAATTGAATGTAATTACCTTCTATTTTTTAACTATTATTTTTGTACAAAAAAAATGTTAATGTAAAGTTTGAAAAAAATGTTTGTGTAATATTTTTAAATTTAAAAGGAGATTAAATAGGAAAATAAAAAAAAGTTATATATAAATGTATAATATTTAGGGGATGTTTTTTACTTTGCTCTAATATATATTTACATATTTCGTACTATCTTTAGAATTCCTCACGCGGAGCAAGATTTCAAAAGGGTAAAAGACAGTTAGAACTTATTTTGTATAAATAGATTTCCTCCGTTGATCTTAATCTAGGGTGTATATTGTTTTAAGTGCACACTCTAGTTTTTATAAACGAGAGATCCGTATCAGAGGTTATTAGCTAGCTCTTGTCAAGTGAAAAGAAATAAACATTAACGTCACAATCATTAAGCTGTTAACTACAACAAATTCTCATTTTCTGCAGACCAAGATTCCATTGGTTTTAATCATACATGGGGTTAAGAGGCTACGTTCATCTCCCCCAAGGCGAAAGCCAAAACAATTAAAATGGTAATAGACAATTATTGAGCAACCCGTTCACAAAGCACCTGTTTGTGTGCACTGTTATTAGAGGACAATTGCATCCGAGACAACATGCATAATGCATGCATTTGGAGGGTACATGGGTGGTTGATCTTATCCTTTTGTCATGCCACGACGAAATATGTTTCTCTATGAGAAGACATGCACGAAAAAATAATAATTTTAACCAAAGCCACACGTACTGTGCTTACTCGAGCCATTTTTGAGACTTTGAACTCTACCTTCAGCTGATGCAGCCGTCGGTGGGTGCATGGTGACTGTAAATGACCAAGTTCAAGTCACTCATATTCATCATCAGTATGAACCATGGAAAATGGGAATCCACGCCAAACACAGACGTAAGAATATAATGTGTTCTAGTTGACTTTGCACATTCTATGGCATATTCGGAAAAAAAATAAACTCAACTGCATCATCATCCTTACAACTACGACTGAGACAAGTCTATGCGTTTTTCTTTCATAAACAAGGTTATTGGTTGCTGCTGTTCTTGAAGTAAAATAAGTGATCGAAGCTGTGAATCAATAAGTAAGGAATAAAAGCAAAAACAAATTCCCAAAATAAAACAGGAATCCGCATGCTAATCCTCAGTAGTTTGATGAAAACATTTGCTCTCACTTTTAATATGTATAACCTAATACCAAAAATAAGTTTATTCCATTACTCTACTTAAATTTTATTCAATTCATTAATTCAAAGTTATCGAGAAACTATGTTACAAATATGTGATAAACATTTATCCATTGTCTCCCACCTCTACAATATATCCTCTATTTTCAAGCACGTGATTACCTCCATCTCACTATTATTTTGTTGTCATCGTCGGTCATCCTTATCCCAACGAGTGCTAGCACTATTAATTTTAATTTGCTTCTTTTTGTTAGAATTTTTTTTTACCTTTTGTTTTATTAAATATAAGTTATATGTATCATTTAATGCATATATTTTTATATCAGTTCAATTTATAATCACTATTTTGATAATGTTATAGGGTTCATTAAACTTTTAATTATTTTTTTTTTAAAAAATCATGGCATAACTTGTTTAACCACCTTACCACATACATCAGAGCACAATGGTATGGTCTCCGTAAAAGAAAACATTGTCATATACTTGAAACTACAAGATTTCTTTTTCATAATGCTTCTTTTCTACCAATTTACCATATTGCACCTATTCCATAGTCAGCCCAATTACACAAACTTCAAGTCTTTTGGGTGTCTGTGCTTCCCATAGCTAAGACCATACACCTCTAATAAGTTGAAACCACAATTTGAATCTTACATTTTTATTAGGTACAACCTAACTCAAAGTGTTTATATTTGTTACAATCTAAAGCATCCTAAGTTCTACCATTCCCGTCATGTATCGTTCTTGGAAGATGCTTATTCGTTCTCTCAAACTAATTCAACCTCTCAATCACATGAGTCCTACAAACTCAACCCCTTTGTCAATAATTCCTCAAATTCACTCCCTCTCACTATTCTCCATAAACCTTGGCCAAATCCAACTTTTATCCAAAACCTTTAGCCCACTTCTTCTATTGCAACTGGATCTTCAGCCCTACATACTTCTCTTCCCACGTCACCCAACTCTCTCAACCTCATCACCCTACCAACTTTGGGTCCTTACTAACCATCCCTTGCTCATCACCTTTTTACAACTACTTACCTCTACTTACCCTATCCAAACCCGCTCAAAGAGTGGAATCTACAAACCTAAATAGGCTAACTTTGTATCCAAATATCTCTTCCCCAATTCCAAAAAACTAGCTTGTGCATCTTAGACTCTTAAGTCATCAAAGTAGCAACAAGCAATGAGTGATGAATTCATGTCTCTCATGAAGAATGAAACTTGGACCTTAGTTCCCCCTCTTCCTTATTACAACATGATTGGAAATAAGTGGGTGTTTAGAATCAAGCAGAATCGTAATAGTTCCATATCACGGTATAAGGTGAGGTTAGTGGCAAAAGGATTTCACCAATGATAGTGATTTTTTTTCAAGGACACCTTCACTCCCATGATTAAGCCCCAAACAATCAAGTTGGTGTTATACCTTGTTATATCTCGTGGTTGGTCCCTTACACAAAAGGATGATAATAATGCTTTTTTGCATCACACTATAAAAGAGGATATATAAATGTCTCAACCTACTGGTTTCACTCATTCCTCTTTTCTCAATTATGTTTGCAAGCTTCATAAGATATTATATGAGCTCAAGCAATCCCCTCGAGCACAGTTTCATGCCCTACATGAGTTTTTGCAACACTAAGGTTTCGCTAATGCCAAATCAGACATATATCTTTTTATCTTTAACAAAGGAACCATTATTTCTTATTTTTTAGTTTATGTTGATGATTTCTTATTCATAGGAAACCATCCAGGCTTTCTTTGTCAGTTCAAGACATCCCTTGCACCCAAATTTTCCCTTAAAGACATAAGGCAACTGAGTCACCTTCTTAGTGTTGAGATCATTTCTACCACCTTTGGTCTCTTCCTAACCCAACACCACTATATAAAGGACCTTCTACAACGAGCTAACATGACTGATTCAAAGTCTGCGTCAACACCCATGGCCACATCTTTCTCTTCAAACCTTGCTCTAAACTCAACAACTTGTGATAGTAGTCTATTTCGCAGTATCATTGACTCCCTACATTATCTAGCTATTACCTGTCTAGATGTAACATTCCCAGTTAACAAACTTGCTTAACATATGCAATCTCCTATTGCCTTCACATGCAAGCACTAAAATGGATTTTGCATCATCTCAAATCCACTATCTCTCATGGTTGTATCTCACTAAGTAATCAAATCATCGCATATTTGCATTTTGTGATGCAGATTAAGGTGGGGACACATATGATAGAAGGTCCACTAGAGCTTTCTTGGTTTATTTTGGCCCTAACGCCATATCCTAGTCATGCAAGAAGCAAGACATAGTTGCCTGATCTTTCATTGAGACAGAGTACCAAATAATTGTCGCCACCACTGAAATTATTTGGCTGCAACAATTACTCCAAGAACTTGGAGTTTCTATCTCTACACCAATAATATTTTTCGATAATATTGGGACTACCTATTTATGTGTTAATCCTGTATTCCATTCACGAATGAAACATATCGTTATAGACTTTCACTTTGTTTCAGAATTAGTTGCAAAAAAGGAACTCAATGTTTCAGAATTACTTTCATCTTCGTGACATCACTTTCTAAAATCCAAGGTCGATGTTATTGAAGATACCTGAATCTTACATGGGCATGTGGGAATACTAACTTAACACTATATCTCTTTAGATTTGTTATCTTTTCAATTGTTATTTTAATATAAGTTTGTTATTATACTGATGTTTATTTAGCTTATGAGTTTGTATTCAACACCTATGTAAGTGTAACTTCAATGTCTTCCAATTTATAATTTGAATAATGAGAGTTTCATTTATCACTGTGTCATTCTTCTATAATAAAAAATTTATATATTTAAATAAATGTAAATTCAAATAAGTTTTTCATATTTAATGTTGTTATTTAATTAAACTTATGAATTTTTTATTTATGATTTCAAGTCTCAATGCATTTTAAAAAATATAATTTTTTACGTGAAAGATAAATAAAATTAAATTATGACGACTGCCAACTAGTTTATAAATATAAAATTAATTATATATAGAAGAAATATATTATATAAATTACTTATCCAATATTTAAAACAAATATGTAATAGTTATATGTACCATATATTTTGTTTTGTCGACAGCAGTGTATAATTGTTTAAAATATTTTAGATAATATTTTTAAAAATAATTTAAAAAAGACTTGAAAGCCAACCATAATTGTGATCTGATTTTTCCTTAAAATTTGAGGCAATAAATAACTCTGTACTTTATATATTGTTAATTTTTGTTCACGATGGATTTGCACTGTCAAACACCTGGCAACTGTCAAGTTCACTGTCACAGATAGAACCCACAGAACCTATATGGTTGGCCCTGAACTGTGAGCCACGTGGCTGATTCCAAGGTACATTGTAATGAAGATGTTGCAGAGGATCTCAGAACTTGGACAGAACACCAAACCCCACTTTCCACAGTGGCAGAAAACATTATGCCACTCTGCATTCTGCAATGTCAAGCCAATCCTTCTCATCGCCAGTATGTTTTTCAATCATATAAAATTTAGTCAAACAATTAACTATCCCACAGTCCAAAATGAGCTGCGAGCTAACTTATCTAGTAATAAATTTTGAATATTATAAATATAATGACAATCTTTAAATATAGAAATAAAAAAACGTACTATGGGAATTTTGTAATGACAATGTTGATCATATAATAATATGTATGGTAACGGAAACCGACAAATCAGAATGGCGGTTGTGGAGATTCTGAGTAGTTGGTTTAACTATAATTTTTAGCAATCAGATGATCCAAAACCTAAGTTTCAATATTGAAATGAGAAAGAGAGTGCATAAACATAAACATAAACATAAAATAATGTTCAAGTAGCCGTAAATAATATTGGATTCATGATACGAAACAGTTCAAGATTAGCTAAACAGTTGAGATTCTAAGGAGCCGACCTTTTGGGGATTTGAGGAATCAGAGCCTCACAGCACACATACACTCATACAGAACACAAATAGTCGGCGCTCCTCTTTCACTTCAATATTTTTTATTTTTTATCAAATACAATTATTAACATTGGATTTTAACCAGATACATATTTTATATTCTCAAAAATTTTTACATTTTCATTTTACCGATGGCATGTAATTAAAGTTTATTTTTAGTAATCGTGGTTTAAAATTAAAATTACATCTGCTTAAAATATATATTTTGAAAAAAAAAAATAGACATAGGCGTTTATACGTAGACAAACTGAAGTTGCATATTTATGTCAAGTAAGAAAACGATTATTTTGTTTTAAAAAAAAAAAGAAAAACAAGACGGTTATTTTGATTATGATTTTTTGAATATATTCTAGTTAGCATTTAATTTTTCATGAATTATTTTTTTACTGTTTAAAAAATTAATAAATAAGATACTTTTATAATTTTTAACATTTTTTAAAACTTATTTAAGCTTTTAACTAATTTTTCAAAACATAACATTTGTCTAATAATTATTTTTTACTTTTATAGCTTTTACGTAATTATGTAATGCATGGATTTTATTAGAAATTAGCAAGATACTCATGCCTCCGCAAGGATAATTCAATTATTTTACCAAGTTTTATAAAAAGAATAATAATGTTAATATTTAATTAATTAAAGTGATTTTTGTTAAATGAATCATTTTTTTATTTAGTAGATAAATAATAATAGTAATAATAACAAATAGAGTTTTTTTACTAAAAAATCATAAAATTTTGTTATCTTATGAGTATAATATAAAAAAGAAGAAAAATAAAAAACATTAAAAAGTAAGAGAGAAAGATAAGTGTATACATATATAATATGAAAATAAACCTAATTAATTTTTTAGAAGCCAATAAGGCTAATTAATTGATGGATAGATAATAAATTGATAAACATTCATATTATTTAAAAATTTAAATAAAAATAAAATATTATACAAAAATTATTTTATTTAGCAGATGGATGTTGATGTTAATAATAATAATAATAATAATAATGATAATAATAATAATAATAATAATTAATATATTAACCATTAACATTTGTGTATCTAATAAAAATATAATAATAATAATAAAGATTTTTTGCTAATAGAATGATAATCTTTTGTTTTATAAGTATAAATATTAAAAATAAAAAATAAACAAATTAAAAACTAAGTCTCATTTTGGGTGGGGTTTTTTTTTCTTTTCATTTTTTAATTTATAAAAATAAAATCTAGTTTTTGCTTTGAATTTCCAAATCTATAAATAACATTATTTTTTTATTACAATTTTAAAACATTGTTATCTATTCATAACCCTACTAGAACCTTCCTCCTCAACAACCCACAATTGATAGTTAAAAAGTGGATAGCAAGAACTGGAGTTAACGATTGGTAATAAGTAATCGATGCTCAATGATCATTAACAAACAGTCGTAGTCATTGATCGTAGGGGATAATTAATAATCGATAGCCGTGACCAACAATCGATGACTAGAGGTGACAACTAGTAATAAATGGAGTTTGATTACAATAATAAAATGTGACAGATGATAATTGATGATTAAAGAAGATAGGTGACTGAAAGTCGAAAGTAACAATCGATGACAGACAAACATAAGTAGTCATAATGAGTGACAATAAACAAAAGGGGTTTGAGAGAGTGAAAAGTAAAAAAAGTTGGAGGACAATTTTTTAAATAGATGTTAACATGTGTCTTGTCAAAATATTATTATTTTATCTAAATTAGGATTATCCTTCAAGTAGTTAATACAATTGCGTGTATATATATATATATATCCATAATATCTCGTGCATTAATTCTTTTTTAAAATTTAAATACTTTTAATAAATAAAAATTTACAATGAAAAATAATTAGAGAAAGAAAAAGTATTAAATACAATAGTATTTTTGGAAAAATATATATTTAGAACATATTTATCGCTATAAATTAAACTATTTCTTTTTAAATTTTTGTGAATTGCAACTAAGTCTTAGACCCTTGTGAATATTTTCACTGTAATGTACAAGTTATTAAGTTGTATCTTACTAATAATAAGTATACGTGTTTATTAGCAACTTCCAAGAGTTCCATAACATAACAATATGTGTTGTTACAAAATAATTTTTTATACTTATAAATATGAAAAAAAAATTAATGTATCAGTTTTTCAATGAGCAATAATTAAAATTTATTTATTATTTTATTAAAAATATTTTTATCGTATTAAATTTAGTTTATATAAGTTTTTTGTCTAAAATTTAACGTATTGATTTCACAAAAAACATTGTTGGTATTTGAAATTTAAAAATATTTTTTAGTGCCTGAAATTATTTTCTTTTGTATTAATGTTGTATGTTTATAAGTTTCGGTTTTTTGGCTATTAGAGATGTGAAATTGAAGACTAAGAGTTAGGGTTGAGGAGGAAAATGATTCACAAAGACAAAAACATGTTCTATGTCAACAATTTTTTAACAGCATTAACGGGAAAAAATGACTAAAAGTGAATTAAAGACTAAAAAAAATATTTTTGAATTTCAAGAACAAAAAATGATTTGTTATGAAATTTTAGAGACAAAAAAATTATTTATGTCATTATTATTTATTTATAATAATTAAATTAAATTTTAAGTTTTCAAAATAAAATAATTAAAATAAAAAATTATAAAAGTTTTCAATTGCATATAAGAATTCACCGTTGAGGCAAAAATTGTAAAAAAATTGTGTATGTTATGTTGGAGTGATGGGATATGGTATGATCATTTAAAGTAAATTAGTAATCGTTCTTGTAAAAATTATTGAAGATGCTTTTATAAATATTGGAGAGAGAAATTTTTTGTTGTTTTTTTTTTTTTTGAGAATGAGTAATTTTTTGTTTGTTATATTAGATTTTTTTTTGTTTTCTTATACCAATTCCCATCCCTTCCGCCAGCATATCCAATATTCATGATGTTTTTCTTTTTAAAAAATTCTGGTGAAATGTAAGTTTTATCTTTATCAAAGACTTACAAATTGAACAAATAACAATTACTTGGCCACTTGGAAAAGATAAAAGTGTAGCTTCTTACCTTAATTAGAATTGGTTGTCCTAACAAAATTTTTAGTTAATTTGGTTCAGTTTTCTGTTATTAAAGTTTTAAAAAATTGATTTTTGCTACTTGAAATTTAAAAATATTTTTTTCAATTTTTGAAATTTGTTTATTTTTTTATTAATATTATCGGTTTCGATGTATCTTACTATACGAGAAATAAAATTAAAGATTAAGAGAACTAAATTAAAAAAAAGATTCACAAATATAGAAATATATTTTTTGTCAATTATTTTTTTTAATAACAAAGAAAAATAATTGACCGTAAATCAAAACTTAAAAAGATATTTTTAAATCTTAAAAATTAAAAGTAATTTTTAATAAATTTTAACAAAAGAAACATATTTAAGAGTTTAAATTCATATTATTAACTATGTTGAAAAGTGATTGTATTTTTAAATTGGATGGATTAAAGTGATGTTCTGGAATGGTCTAAATAGGAAGACAAATGGAATCAGCTATTGTGTCCTTGAGGGAAGACCAACAGCAGAGGGCCTGCGATACTGGTGTGGGGGGGGATTTTAAGAAAAATCTTGAAGATCCATAGTAATCTTCAAATTTGCATCACATCTTTTATTACTTGGATTTGGGATACTTGTTTTGCTTTTTACATAACATATCCAAGTGAAGTACGTTCTCGTTTCCCTTCTTTTCCGGCCACGAAGACCCTAAACCATATCTTCTAAGCTCAAATCAACTTCATTCAACCTTCTCATTATAAATAATATCCACCCTCAGACAATCCCACGTGTCTCTGCATTTCCCTCGCCCTTCTTCCAAGTGTCAAAACTTCTTCATTCTTACTATTTCTAATTATTTTTCTATCATTAAATCTCAACATGCTTCTCTGTTTATTCTCAATACAAAACATATCTCCACAAATAATATCGCTTCCTTTTCTTTTTAAGTTTAATCGTATTTCTGTCTTAACAATCCATGAAAATATTCTCATGTGTTTATGCCCTCCTCACACTTTTTTTTTCTTGCAAAATGCCAAAATCATTTTCATCATGACATACTTTTATAAAATCTCAATAAATTAGTAATATACTTAATAATACATTAAACCTGAATGTAAAATAATTTAATACCAATTTAGAAATTATAAAATCTTGATAATTAAAGGAAGAGATAGGAGAAAGATTTTAGGTTTAAATCTTTCTTATTAATTAAAATTAACTAATTAATAATTAATGTTTATTAATAAAACAATTAAATACAAATAATCCTTTTATTCATAGGAGTTTCTATAACTTTTATGATATGTAAAATTATTTATAGTTTCGTAATAAGAAAATTATTTGTTTAGTAAGTAGCAACTTAACTAGTATCGTTTCAAAAAAAAAAAACTCAACCAGTATAGAAGACATTAAATTAAAAAAAAAAAAAAAACTGGTTGTAGGGGGCTAGTATCGCTGAACTTAATCCCGGACCATTTTGAATTTTGTTTTCGAAGAAATATATATATATATATATAGAGTGTGATTTGTGATTAGGTAGTTTATGAACTCGCGAGCTTTAAAAAACGAATTTGTTATCTAAATTATTAATTTATTATAATATTATTTTATTGTAAATTATGATATGTTATATTTTTAATATTCAAAAGATGTTAGTATATATACTAGTAAAAGACTTCTACACGGAAATGTATTTATATACTTTATGATTTTTAAAGTATATTAATTAGTAAAATTAACAAATATTTTATAAATTAAAAATTATAAATAAATATTAGTGTAAATTATTTTACATTAGTATATACCAATTAAATTATATTAAAAATATTTAATATTTTGTATTATTATAAATAGAAATATAATTCTGAATACGATAAAGTAGATTTTAGTTGATTTAAAATTTTAGGTTTTTAATTATTATTTAAAAAAAATTGTGTATATATACATGAACTCATCTGTTAAGACGGTCAATTTTAGGGTCGGCTACAAATTAAAGAAATATTTATCTATTTGATAAATCAAATTTACTCTGTCGGTTTAAAATATAAAATTTATGGGTTAGATCTTAAACAGTAGAAGTATTAAGTTTACCCAAGTAGTATGCCTATGAAAAAAAACTGCGAAGTAGTCTATAAGAGAAAAAGGGAAATATAATAAAAATTAAAGATTAATAATTATTAGTATAAAAAAGTTTTATATTCACATTTAATTATAATCTTCATTTAATGATTTTTAAAATATTAATTAATAAAGTTAACAAATCTATAATATATAAAGAACTGCGATTGAATGTCGGTATAAAATTTTTTACAATAATAATATATAAATATTTATTTCTAAAAAAAGTTTAATTAGTATGCACACTCAGTATAGAACTTTTTTACATTAACATTCAATCATAATCCTTAATTTATGGTAAGTTTGTTAACTTTGTCCGTTAATATTTTAAAAGTAATATAAATAAAAAGATGTTTCGTATAATATTCTTGTTCTTACCCGAGTTTGGTAGAACTTGTAATCTTTCGAGCCATGGGTATCGAAGGCTCTGAGCATGACAGGTGGGTACGTGCAAAAAGGATTACAACACCTAAGTAAGCGTGAGATCAAAGTGAGAGAGAGAATTGATTGAATAGTATACCTGAAGGTGAGATTTAACTATCATTTTATACTTGTTTTTCTAGGGGTTTTGCCCTTGGTTACTTTTTTAAGAAGATGGGTTTGGGCTTGGGATTGCATCGAGGTGGTAATGATGCTGAGGTGGGTGTTAGGTACCGAGATGTGTTTAGAGTTGCGATCTTGATATGAGTTCGAGGCGGGGGTACATATGTCCCCAACATCGAGGTCGACCAATCAAGGGAAAATCGAAGAAGCTATAATAGTATGTGCGCGTTTCGTCGTGACTATTATCTTGGGTGTGTAACGAGCATGTTAAGATTGCTTTTTAAGAGTGTTTCGCGTGGGCAAGAAGTGTCGATATAGGCAAAAAGTATCCCATTAGACACAGAGTATTGAGATGAGCAAAAAGCGTCTCATCAGACAAAGAGCGCTGAGTTGACAATGAATGTCTCGTGAGACAAGAGCTCCAAGTTGGCAATAGTATCGCATAAGATAAGAGTACCAAGTTGGCAATGAGTCTCTCGTTAGACAAAAAGTGCCAAGTTGACAATGGGTGTCTTATAAAAACAAGAGTGTCAAGTCGGCGATAAGTGTCTCAATAGACAAAGGCGCTAAGTTGGCAACAAGTGTTTCGTCAAATAAAGAGCATCGAGTTGGTAATGAACTCTGGAAATGTGCTAAGTTGATGATTGTCGAGCTATGAGGAAGTGTCAAGTTGATGAGTTGTTGATCTCTGAGAAGGTGCTGAGTGGTACATAATATACATAAAAAAGAAGTTAGATTCTCCCAGAAGTTCACCAAATAAAGTGTCGTGTATTTACACGTTGTTGAGGTATTTTGTTTTGAGCCTGTAATTGTGGTAGCATGAATAATTTGATTACCCTGTAAATGGTAAAAGAAAATACAATATTTGATGAAAAAAATAATAAAAAATTATAACATTTAGATTTATATATTAATTAAGGTTAAGTAATAAATGTGACTAATTCTGATGTGGATTAGATTGTCATTCTCTTTAATAACTAATTGATTGCTTATAATAAAAATATGTAATTATGATACTAAGAATAATTGATTGTTATATAAATGATAATAAAGAAAAATAAAATTTTGTCACCGAGATAATGAGAAAATATAATATTTAAATTTATAAAAATTTGATTTGATGGCTGCCTAGCGAAGCACACAATTGAATCATGAAATGCGCTCTGCCATCCATCCAGCAAATCAGAACTCTACTTTCTAAAAATTGTCCACACAAATGCACTTCTTTCCGTTACCCATCGTCAAATCATCCAAACCAAACAACAACTACCACTTCAAATAATACAAAATTGCTAGAATCATGAGCTATCTTTGTGACTTTTCGGAGGGGAAGAAAAACGTTTCTCAAATGGGAAAAAGGAAAGAGGGGAGGGTGATAGGGATTTTTTTTTTTTGTAAGGTTTAAATATGTGGCCATTTTCATATTACCAAATTTTGTATTAAGTCTTCCGTAAATTTTTATTTCGTGAGTTTTTAATAAATTTTTTATTTGTTTATCTAAAGTGTTTTATAGATAAAAATTTATTAAAGATTAAAAAAAATTATTGCAAATCTAACACTAAATTCATTAATGCACCCGAAATATATTTAAGTATTTTTTATTTAAAATTTTTTAACTTTATTTAACCTCATCTTTTTTAGGATAAATTTCATGACATCTTAAACAAACAAATACAGAAATAAAAAATTAAAAAACAACATTCACATAAAATAATGGTTTGTGATAAAAACTAATGCAATTAAGTCAATTAATTACTGTCATTGTAAAAGATTGTGATAAAATTTTTTATTTATGTGATTTTTAAAATAGTAATTAATAAAGTCAACAAGTTTACCTGAATAAAGGATTGTGATTGAATATCAGTATAAAAAATCTTTAATATTATATAGTATCTTTAATAAAATTTTCAATTACTTGAATGTTTAATAGGGTGATTGACTAAATTGAGAATTTGTTTACAAAATATTCATTTAAATGATCTATGAGTTTGTTTTGAAATATTTACATGAATAAGCCCATTTTGATGATTAATTAAGTTATCCGTAGTTCAAAACTACAGTTTTGCAAATTTTATAGTCTCATTTGTAAGGCATTGGGGGGCTACTTAATGAAAAAAAAAACTATGGAATACCCACAGTTGTAAATTTTATTGAAAACAATCAAATAAAAAAAATATTTGTTTTTGGGGTAACGTGGTGAGAATGTGTATTTGAATAATAGGTAACAAATAGGAAAAAGCAATATTACTTGTATTTCTTCTATCATATTATAAGGTGTGAGAATTTGAGGGATGAAAATTAATAACTCATGTCATGCTATAATTTTTAATTTTTTAAGTCGTGCATATGTCTTCTTTAAAAAGCAAACCGTGGATAGTGCAATCAACTAATCACACAATTAACCGATCAATTAACTATATTAATATCTAATTCATGACTTAATTTATTGTATTCATTAATTCTTTTCTAGCTGAAAATGCAGCTTGAGCTGTTTGTTTACTTACACAAATATCTTTTTTACCTGATTGTTTTCCATAAAAACTTTTTACAGTGGTTGTATTCCCGTAAATTTGTTTCTTTTTTTCTTTTTACTTAACAATAGTAGTAATTAAGAAAAATAAATAAATATTAGTTGGGTACAGAGAATTAAATGAGAAGACTGAATGTACGTGAGAGACACAAGGCTCCTAATCCGATTAAGTAGCCCCTTATGCCTTAGAAATAGGAACATAGACCTGCGAATTTATGTAATAGCTATGTGGTAAAAAGAAAAAAACTGACGTAAAAATAAAACCGTGGTTTAACTAGGTCTGTGATTAAAATATATTTACTTAGCTGAATATTTTCAAAATATACGCATTTGGACGAAAATTTTATATAAAAAAAAAAAAAACACTCAATTCATTCTATTACCTTTTTAATATCTCCTTCATTTCTATCGTCTGTGTTGAATTTTTCACCCAACCCACTTTATGGTTTAAAGGAAATAGAAGTAAAGAAATGAGTTGAACGAGATTAATTAATATGTATTATCTTAATGCAAAACGTAATGTACGATCAAAATTCTCAACTGTGATCATGATTGTTGTAAGGAAAAAACAATTTAGAGGTTATGTAGAAATCGATTGCCATTTCCACATTCTTGATCTTACACAAAATCAATTTTTCTTATTTGCTCCCTCACAATCACACTTGCCTACAATCAATTATGAGAAATAAGTAACTTTTGATAACAAGGTTCAATGCATACCCAATTTTAACAATAAAAAAAATTAACAAAAAAGTAAATTCATAGTTTTAAAATCTAGACAAATTTTGATAAGTTGGACTACAAATTGATTATCTAACCATATTGAATTGGTTATTAAATTGGGTATGCATTGAACCTAATTTAACTCAATGTGATATGATTTTGATCAAGTATAACTTGTTAATTTAGTGTAGTTGAATTAGTGATAAATGATGTAGTTCAATTGATAACTGGTAGTTTAATATGACTCCTGTAATTCCTTTTCTTTTTAATTAATCAAAATGTTGTTGTTTTGTCTTTGATAACTAAAAAAATAAAGAAAAAATATTCAAGTTTATGTTTGTTTATGAAAATCCTTAGTCTTATCTAGGAACAGATGTACATGTAGTTTATTGGAGGGAATTGCTCCCACTAATTTTTAAATTTTTTAACAATTAATATATGTATATATATAATTATAAACTATTTCATAATATGAAATATAATGTAAAAATTAATACATAATATAATTATTTTTTACTAATATTAATATATATATATATATATATAAAGTATTGCCTCAAAATTAGATCTACTTGTGGTCTTAACTCTTCATTATTAACAACACTCCCACTAACCACAATTGATGTTGCTTTTTGTCATCATTAAATCTTTCATTATTTGCAACCACATAAATCATACCTTTCAATTACCATGTTGTCACCCTATTTTGTCTATTATTTTATGTTTTATTTTTTATTGAACATTTCATTTTATTATTTTAATATAATTGTTTTTTATTTTTATATTACTGTTCAACTATTATGTTTAAAAAATACATATGTTTAATTGCTTTATAATTACGAATTTGTTTATAAATGATAATTTTTTTACTTATTTTATATAAATATAATTCTTTTATATAGACCAAATTATCTGGTTCAATTAGTGATTTAACTGTGTTGGTCACGGAATGAATTTTTAAAACTATATAAAAAACTTTATTCTATTGTTTCTTCATTTTCCCTTGTTATTTTATTTCTGTTTCCTACTGAACGGTGCGTAATTGACTTTGAAATGCCGCAAAATTTGAGAAAACATATCTTTTATTGTGTAATAACATCTTTTAGTATGGTCTAAAAAGTCTAAATTGGGTATAAAATATTGATTTGCTTAAAATGTAGAGATGACCGAAATAAAATTGTAGCGTCCAATAGTTTTCTTACATTTTCACTGGTAATTTTTCACAAACTATTTTGACTGTTTGGACACATATGAATTAACAGAGGGGTCATTAACAACAAAATTAGAAAAGGTTGGTAGAAACTTAAAAGGTTTAAATTAATAAGGTCCCAGAGCAAATGGCAAGGGATGATGAAGTGAATGAATAAAAATAAAATAAGGAGGAAGGTGATGATTAATAAATAAAATAAAGAAGACAAAAAAGGACTCTGTGCAACGTCATCAAAATGAATGCATGCATCGGGACACCATGAGTTGCCCTATATATACGGGACACTCCCAACGTCTTCTCCCATCCCACCACACTCCCTCACTCATTGAGCACACAACACAACACAAATTGCAAGAGGGAAAGAAAAAGACAAAAATATCTTTTAATCCAATTGCAATTGCATAACTACCAAAATGCCGTCTCCTGCACCCACCCTCGTCTCCAAATGCATAGTCTTCCCAGACCAAAAGTCCACTCTCGGAAACCTCAAACTCTCTGTTTCGGACCTCCCCATGCTGTCCTGCCACTACATCCAAAAGGGTTGCCTCTTCACCCAACCCAATCTTCCAATCCACTCTTTAATTCCTTTTCTTAAATCCGCACTCTCTCGCACACTTTCTCTCTTTCCCCCACTCGCTGGCCGCTTAACCACCCATTCCAACGGTTACGTCTACATCGCTTGCAACGACGCCGGCGTCCATTTCATCCACGCCAATGCCACCGCCCTCCGCATCTGTGACTTACTTTCCCCACTCGACGTCCACGAATCCTTCAAACAATTCTTTACCTTCGATACCAAAGTCAGCTACACCGGCCATTCCTCTCCAATTCTCGCCGTTCAGGTCACTGAACTCGCCGACGGCCTATTCATCGGCTGCGCCGTCAATCACGCCGTCACCGACGGCACCTCCTTCTGGAATTTCTTCAACACCTTCGCTCAGCTCACCAGAGGAGCCACCAACTGCATCCGCAATATACCGGATTTCCATCGCCAGTCCGTTCTGATCTCAGACGCCGTTCTCCGCTTGCCGGAAGGCGGTCCTCAGGTCACCTTCGATGCTGATGCTCCTCTGCGTGAAAGAATCTTCAGTTTCAGCCGCGAATCCATTCAGAAGCTTAAAGCAAAAACGAACAACCGCCGCTGGCCGGTGAACAACACTTCCGGCGAGTTGATGCGGAAGCAAAACCACGATCATTACGCGAAGGAGAACAACGGCAAGGCTAACACAATTATGGACAACTGGTTCAAGGTTAATTCGAATTCAAAACCACAAACAGTTAGCGAAACGGTGGAGATTTCGTCGTTTCAATCGGTGTGCGCGCTCTTGTGGCGCGCGGTCACGCGGGCTAGGAAATTGCCTGCTTCAAAAATGACAACGTTCAGAATGGCAGTTAACTGTCGCCACCGTATAGAACCAAAATTGGAAGCATACTACTTCGGAAACGCAATTCAGAGCGTGCCTACTTACGCATCCGCTGGTGACGTGTTATCTAAGGATCTTCGGTGGTGCGCGGAGCTGCTTCACAACAACGTGAAGGCCCACGATGATGCTATGGTGCGGCGCTTCATAGACGATTGGGAGCGGAACCCGAGGTGCTTCCCACTTGGTAACCCTGACGGTGCATCCATCACTATGGGCAGTTCTCCCAGGTTTCCAATGTACGATAACAACTTCGGATGGGGGAGACCTCTGGCGGTGAGAAGTGGAAAAGCCAACAAATTTGACGGTAAGATCTCTGCATTTCCCGGTAGGGATGGCACAGGAACCGTTGATTTGGAGGTTGTTTTATCCCCCGAAACCATGGTGGCGCTCCAGTCCGATCCTGAGTTCATGAAATACGCAACGTGTCAATTATAACACGTGTCACATTAAGGTGCATCCAGCGTAACTACATGGTCACGTCATGCTCGTGTTGGGACAGCATGGTCCTTGCGCCGATGATTTAATTCGGGACTTGGGGCTGTATCATTGTGACATAGTGTTATTTTTTAGCGTTTTCAATCTGTACTTTTTAATTTTGAGAATGATGTTGTCCATGTTTTTTAGCTTATGAAAATGGTTTCCTTTTCTCTTCGAGCTTATAGAGTGTTCAGAGACAGTTGTAATAAAATATTAATTTAATAGTATCACCAATGTTAAAAAAATGCCACAATTCGGTGTCTATGATTAATTTGATTCTTTACAATAGGAAACGTGTAGTAATCAAATTAATCTGGAGCACTAATGCACTTTAAGAGTTAAATTAATTCATAGTTATTAAAAATGAAGATAAAAAGTGTATAGTGTGAATGTTGAAGACTATATATAAAAGGAAAACTGAAAAAGTGAAGTTGGAGGAAGGCATTGAAAAGAAGAAGTGGAGGTACTGCCGTACTGGATTGTATGAGTTGAATAAAGGCACGTTAGAGTCCTTTTGGAGACTTGACCAATGAAGTGTGTAATTTTAGGGACAGCTGAATCTAGCGCTTTTATTTTGATTCTATCCACCCTACCACTTGATATGCACTGGATGTCAGCATCAGAGTCATGGTGGTAGATGATTAATATCAACCAAATTCAGATGTACAAAGTTTTCGGACACAGAACAAGTTGCTCCACTTTGCCTCATAAATGAAATTTGTAGACAGTGCTGTCACGTTTGAATATTTGATTGTTTTTCGTTGACTCTGCTGTGGGGGAAATTAGCTAGCAAAACAACTCAAAAACACTACGGGAAAAGAGTCCCGACACTCTAAAACCAGATGGATTGGGCGAAAAAAGAGAGACAAAAAGTGGAAACCAAATAATCAATTTGCTTAAAAATTAAGATAAAAATTAGCTTCTAGATTAAATAAAAGTCATGATATTTAGAGATCTTCGTATATAAAATATAATATTGATACTATATATTTTTTTCTATCTCACACGGTACATCATATTCTATTACTTATCATATTTATATTTCTTTTTTATTTTCTTTTCTGGTCATATAACATTGGTTGTTCATTGATTTCCCATAGAATTAGTTATTAGTTGGTATTTATAATTTTTCAGCAAAGACAAACCGCGATTGTGGCTGACGAAGATCAATCCTGACCAAGAATTGAGATCGTCAGGTAAAATTTGTATTTCATTCTTTATATTAATCAATCACTAAACAAACGTCAAACATTTAATAATTCTTAGGTTTTATATAATTTATTAAATGACATGTTATTTATTAAAAAGTTAATATAAGACACAAATTTAGTATAGACAATTTTCATCTCTTACCAAAATCTAAATATCTAACTCCTGAGCCAATATCTAACTCAAAGTTTAATTAATTACAAGAGTTAATTAGTATATATTATACAGATATTCAATCACAATCCCTTTTATGTATGGTATTCGTTGACTTTACTCATTACTACTTTAAAAGTCACATAAATAAAAAGTCATAATTGAATAACACTGTAAAAATCCTTTACATTGATAGTATATATCAATTAAACTCTAATTACAAATAATTTTAGCTTGAAACATTTGAATTCACATTGGCTTTTAGTGCTTATTTTTGCTATGCATAAATTTTTAAGTTTGAATAATTACAAAAAAATCCCATACTATAAAAATAGTTTCAAAATAGTAAAGTGGGTTTTACCTTTTTCTAAATCCCCCTTATTTTCATCTTCGAGACGTCCGAATTTATTTCCATTCACCCTAAATTATTTCAATCTAAAATAGCAAAAAAGGGGTAAGTCCCTTAGTGCACGTGGAAACAAGTCTAAGTAAATTGTTTAATTTTAATAAGGTCTAATAAATAATTTAGTCTTTATAATTGCACAAGCTTGACCCGATATTTATTTCTATAATTAAAATCATATTTTTTTAGTTCTTATACATAAAGAATGAAGTTATATGTATGCTTTTTAGTTCTTATACATAAAGAATGAAGTTATATATGTTTGTATGTGTGTTTTATAGTTCTTATATATAAAGAATGAAGTTATATGTGTGTTTTTAGTTCTTATATATAAAGAATGAAGTTATATGTGTGTGTGTTTTTGTTAGTTCTTATACATAAAAAATGAAGTTATATGTGTGTGTTCGCGTATGTGTGTGTGGACCTACATATATTTAAGGTAAGCAAATGCACCTCCTCAATTTTATAAAGTTAGGTGTATATATTTTCTAATTTTATATGTTTTGAACTCCTTTCCACATTTTCATGATGTAAAGATAAATAATTTTATATTTTTCACCTTCTATTTTAATATTTATACTTCTTATTTATGTGTTTGAATCAATTATTTTTTAGAGTTTAATTAATATGCCCTCACAGTGTAAAGTATTTTTATACAAATGTTTAATTACAATTCTTCATTTTATGACTTTTAAAATATTAATGACAGATTGAACAAATTTACTATAAACAAATTAGTTGTGATTGAATGTTAGTGTAAAATTTTATACACTGACCGTACATACTAATTAAACTCTATTTTTATTATTTTTTTATATATTTAATATTATTTTATTTATATTTGATTTGAAAATATATTTTTATCTTTTCTTTATTTATTTATATATATTATATACACACAGAAAAGATTAAAAATTATATGTATAGAACTAAAATGGATGGTTTTACATATAGAATAAAGATAAATTTTATATATACACCTTGATTATTAATAAGTAATCAAACCACAAACCTTATAAAAAATAAATAATTTACTTGGACTTGGTTTTTTTTACTCGTTTTCGCTATTGTTATTCTCACTATAATCACGGTGCTTCTTTTGTTACCATTGTTGCTAAAATTAGTTTGTCATTATCATTATTATTAATATAGATAACTTATTTGTGGTAATCACCATTATAGTAATTGTTCCTACAGTTATGTATATTAATATTGATATTTTCATTATCAGTTTCGGGATATTGTTAGAGTCATTGTTATTCGAGGTGTTGTCTAGAGTAAAGGTTGTGGTTCTATTACAGTTTTTCCTTAAAAAGGCACCTCAGTGGGTTAAGGGAAAAAAATGCTTATAAATGATTCTTGACTTCTATTCCTAAGCAATGTAAGACTTTGGGTATGTATCAGGACAAACTATCCAGTTGTGGCTAAAAGACGTGAGAGCATGACACACTTCCCACAGACGATGCCAAATGTTCTTATCAAAGTTTGACAGAACTTGTGATCTCTTAGATCTTGGACACTGGGGTTCCGAAGCGATAAATAGGTACTGCAAAGAAGGATTCGGATGCCCAAGTCAGTGTTGGGATAAGAGTGGGAGAGTGAGTGTGAATATCATATCTACCTGAAGTGGGGGTTGGTTGCCCTTTATACCAGTCATCGAAAACTTTGTTTCTAGTTACCTCTTTTAAGAAGACGGACTTTTGATTATTGAGTCTGTGCTGAAGTGCACCTCAGGAAGGTTGATCGAGGTGGTCTTCAAGGATATGTGCTCAAGTGGTTCTCAATGAGATGTGCCAATTTGAAGCGTGGGGTTGTGATGAGGTCGGAGCGAAGAGGGTATACCTCATTGTTATTACTAGTATTCATGTTATGTTTATTATCATCACTTTTATTATTGTCATTGCTTCAAATGCTAAGATTATTATTCGCATTATCTCTGTTTGTACTAAGAATAATATTGAAATTTTACATTAATTTATAATAGTATTAGTCTTGTTACCTAGTTTGAATAAAAATAAAAGAGAATAATTTATACTAATATTTTTTAGATTTGTTCAAATTATATATAATTAATGTCCTTTTACCATTAATTTGACTACCATTACAAGAGTATAATATAATATTTTTTTAAACCTTAAGGACTGAGAATAATGTATAAATTTAATGTTTTCAAATAATCAGGAATGATTTGTGTAATATGTAGGGCTAAAAATGTATGAATATATGTTATATGTAATTTGACAATGTCTCAAATGGGTCAATATAATTTACTCCATAAAATAAGATAAAGCCTTATGCTGTTCATATAATTTTATACTCTTATTTTGTTTGCGAATTCTATGTATATTTTAGCATATATTCCATGATCATTAAAGAAATACAAAGGTTTCGTTTGAGAAAATTTATTTTTAATTTTTTCTTAGGAATAGAAATAGGGACAAATAATATTTATGTAGAAGTATTCAAGTTTTTAAGAAATCCATTTTACAATCTAAATATGACTAAATTGTTTTTATGCTAATTAGGTTGACACAAAAAAATTATTTTTTAAGTGTGAATTTTCATTAGACAATAAAAAAATCAAATAATTTTTAACTTAAAAGGAGTCTGTAAGTTAAAAAATAAAATTAATAAATAATTTATACTTATATTTTTAAGTTTGAATTTTTTTACTTTAACTTTAAAATAAATCTTAAGGTAAAAATAAGTTACGCGAAAGGGAGTCTAAGAATTTTTATCCAATTAATCTTTCCTTTTCTAAAATTAAGTATATTTGATCCGTTTGTCGATATTTTCAATACAATTTGTTTGAGTCTTTGTTTTTTTATCCAAATATTTTTTGCAGTGTGAAGATAGAAAACTTTGAACGTTTAAAGTTATAAATTTAGTGAAAACTTGGTCAATTTTGAATTTTTTACGGCATAAGATTAGAGTTTGAAATGAAAAAATTAACATTGTTTTTTGTTTTAGGATAGATTTGCTATTTTGGTTTACAATTTTGAATGGAAAAAATTCAAAACGAATTAAATAATTAATTTTCTGAAAATTCAGTTGAAAGTTTAAATTCAATGGCTTTAGAAATTAAAAAAAGAAAATAAAACAATACAAGAGTGAATTTTGCTTCTTCTTTTATATATATAAAAGCGTGTTGCTGATAAAGTTAGTTTTTATTAACATTAAGATTAATTGTCTTGACATTTGAGTTTGATTGGGAGAATATCAGTTGTTATTAGTGAATTTTGCTTAGCAATAATATTTCAAATAGAGACTCAATTACCTTAATTCAAAATTTTGAAAAATTAAAATCGCAGACAGTTGAAACTAAAACCTTATGTTTTTATTTATTACCTATCAAGAAAAAACCATAAAAATTATGAGTAATTAACAACTCTTTTTTATTTTTATGAATGAGAAATTAACAGCTTCTTCTCTTTGATGGAGATAAAACTTTGAAAGAAATTAATAAAATTCTCTTTTTCTTATCTATGTTAGTTTAAAAGAACAAAAATGATTTGGTAGCAATGACTAGTTCATTAGGGTGTTGATTGGGAGGACTTAACCATAAAAAACATATTATGTTGAATTTTTTTTATAATTCGACAAAATTCGATCCAACACAATCACACTCAATATACTACAAGTAGGGTGAAAAGTTTGGTAAGTTAAACTAAAGACCAAATTTAATCGAATCTAACCATAATATTAGACCATTATTTATTATTATTATTTGAAATTATATACTTTGTTATTATTTGTTTCTTTTGACATTATGTGTTTTGTTAGTTTAGACAAATTGTGTAGTGTGTATTTATTTTTATAACTTTGTAGCTTGGACAAATTTAATTTCCTTTTATTTTATATAAATGTTTCTTTAAGTAGGCACGATAGTACTACTAGAAGGGGTTTAGGATGATTGGGTGTGGATGACGGATGAGTTAGGACTATATTTTATGGCTTAAACGTATAATGTTATATCTACCAAGAAGGGTCAACATCAAGATGATTTTCTCATGAAGATGTGAAAGAAGGGGGTCCCTCCAAAGGTTATTATGTTGGTGTGGAGATGGATGCTAATTGCGCTTCGACTAAAGATAATTTAGTCAAGCGTGAAATTATCCAATGAGAGGCAACTACGTAGGTGATATGGAGAAAGGATGAAATCTGTGTTGCATGTTTTCCTGCCTGTGTTATGGCAAGAAGAGTTTGGAGAGCGTTGTGTGATTAGTGAAGAGTGAGCGCAATATTTCTAATAAGATTCTAAAATCATATGGAGCAATTCAATGGACTGGTTGGAGGGACTACAGAAACAAAGATAACATGGACTTTTGTGTGATACGCTGCAGTTTGACATATGTGGAAAGTTAGAAATGCTTTAGTGTTCAGATCAATAGCTCCTGAGGTTCAAAAATAGTACTTGATTACACAAGTAAGCACATGGGAGTGGAGTAAAACAGCACATTTATCAAACCATGCTCTGGTAGAGTGGATCGTGAACATGTGATACTGCATTGAGTGACCTATACTTTAGCTAAACTAGGTAGACTATTTCATTATTTATTGTTTGTATTTTGGTTGTCAATGCTCTTGGCTCAAGGGAGAAATAATTGTGGTTACCTTTAATTTATAAAATTTTTTAGCTGACCAAAAAAAAAGTTTTTATTGGTTTGACAATTTAGTTATATGTTAGTTATAATTTGTTTTGGTTTTGATATGTAATTGTAACTATAATTTATTGTTTAATTTTATGTTATAACAATAATATAATCTATTTTTTAAAAAAAGATATCTTAAAAGGTTAACAAAAAATATTTTAATTTTTTAAAAGATATTTTTTTTAATTGTGACCTAAGTAATCCTACTCAATCCAACTCGTTCGAGGGCGGATTGAATTTATTGAAAAAAGCTAAAACTCAATTCAATGTGATGTATTATGATTAAGTTAAGTCTTGGGTTTGCCTAAACTTAACCTAATTTGTATTCCTGTAGTAATTTCCTGACCTAACATCCCTTAAAATGAATGTTCACCAAAAATAATAAGTTCCTTAAACTTATTTATTTATATATATATATATATATATATATATAGGGACATATCATCTCAATATGATATTCTTATGTGTAAATGATGAAAATATTTTGTATCCATCCAGATTTAAATATAAAGGTCGAAACTAAAACAACTCATTTAAAAATATTATGTGTCTCTTGTATCACAACGACTACCTTATTTACTATACCTCTCACTAACATTATCACCACCGCTGTCGGCACTACACGCCACAACCACCACCACCATTGTCGCTGTCGACGGTGGTGGTGACAACAACAGTGGCAATGATGATGGTGGTAGCGGTGGTGGTGGTGATGGCAATAGTGTTAATCTGAAGCTTGTATCTAAATCTGAATGGATATAAGATATTCTCACCGTCATCGCAACGGTCGTCGATACCACCATCGATGGTAGTGGCAGTGGTAGTGATGATGGTGGTGGCGGTAGTGATGATGGTGATGACGATAATAGTGTGGGAGAAGAATATTGTTTATTGGTGAAATTATACAGTGAAAAATGCATGTGCTATCTTTAAGCGGATTGCTTTAATCTAAATACTTTATTAAATTTGGATAATTACATAATATTATTATCATTTTCACAAAAGAATGACTATTCTCATGTGATACACCCCTTTTATATATATATATATATATATATATATATATATATATATATATATATATATATATATTTATTGTCATTTCAATATAAATTAATTCTAAAAGCCAATTTGCTTCCCTAAACTCTAATATTCTACATCATCCCCCACATGCCTAATAGCCTAGGTCATTGGCAATGCATGCGCATGCCGACATATATATAATATTTTTCCACATTCACTATCGGTCCACAATACTATTCGTAGAACGCATTAGGTTAGTATGTATGAAATAGAATGGGGTAACTAACTAACTACTAGTACAATGAACCCGCGCGGGTTCATGGAATGGGAATTATGAATGGTATCAGGTGCATCATTTTTATTGCCATTTTCATTTGTCAGAAGCCTAACAATGCATTCCCAAACCGAAAATTTAAACCCCAAACGTATCTGCAAACAAGGAAGTTCACACAGGAATTTTCCATTGGTACGGTAATGTGACGATAAGTCTAGTCAATTGCAACCAAATCTCATGTGCTAATAATAATAATAAAGCTCCACGCACCGGCCAGCCTAGCTAGCTTCACCAACTTTTGTTGCAAAACGAGTCGTCAACCACATTTAAAACCAAAAAAGTTAAGGGACTTTGTCTTATTATGAGGTCAAGCTATACGTATGCCACAAATTTTGAGAATAAAAGTCTACATAATGGTAGACATATTTTACTATGAAAACGGAGAGAAAATATTTTAGAAAAAAGGATGAATGTATAATTATTAAAAGGTTCCAGTTGACTAGTATTTTTTTTTTTGTCTAGATGATGTTGACAAATATTCTTATAATATTGGTCGAGGAATCTGAAATGGAATTTTTTTATTAGAATTTATATTCATCAATGTATTAGAAATTGGATTAATAATTCTTTTTAATAAAACCTTTTTATTTTTGTATGGATATAAAGAAATTAGAGTAGTGAAATAACTTAAATGCCCCTTAAAAGAAAAGAGAAAAAAGGATTTTGGATTTTGATCATACCCAAATTTGACCTTAGAAATAACCTAAAAATACAAAAAAAATAAGGGTTATAAAAACTTTCGATTTCGACCTTACGGAACTTTGAACATTTTGTAAAAATTATAACCAAATAGAAAAAACATTAAAGAACATGGATATTCGACCTTACCGAAAACTATAAAACCGTAATAACAAGATTAATTAACCCTAATAAAAAATTAACATTTAATCACTACGCCTAATAAAGTTGAATCAAACAAACAACATATCCACTAGAAAAATTTAGTGTAAGGAAATAAAGCTAATATTCAACTTAACAAAGGTAATACCTAACAGGTTTAAACTTATATATTTGTTATAAATAGTCAATGTTGGGGTACGTGTTCAACACCTATTGTTGAAAAAAACATTACTTTCTACTTTGTAATAATTTAAACAATGTCTTACTTAATCGTTAAAGTCCTTTTTTACAGACTTTTTCCCATTTTGAATAAAAAAAAAAACTAAAGACATCTTTGTCAGGTTATCTGTTAGTAGCATTCGAACTTATTCTGGTAAAAACAACTTCCAATATTTTAACGAGTATAACATTTGTTTTTATAAAATAAATTATCATGTGACTTTTTGGCTATGAGGAAAAAGAGAAAGTAATTTATTATTATATTTTTTTACAAACTCTTTTAATTAGCGTAGTCATAATCATATAATTTGAGGACGTATTAGTAAGCGTGGTCCACAACCACAAAACGAAGCATTTTTTTTTCTCTCTTATATTTCTCTAAAATTAGAGGAAATAAAAAAAAAGATAGAACAATCAATTTTGTAGCGGTAGAACGAAAAATATTTCTTAGGGAACATGCTGTAAGATCAATTAAAGCCCAAAAGGACCAAAACAATATTGAGAACAATATAATTTGTGAAAGCTGAAAATTCATAATAAAATCATAACAGATGCATGCTTCTCAACATTTTATACTTAATCATCAATCATTAAATTTAATCTTTAAGTACCCTAAAAAGGTAACATACTTTGTGGTCGGCCTATCACTCCCAATCCATTTTGACTCCGCCCTTGAAATTTTGAATCCTTTTTTTTATCTCTTATATTTCCTTCTAATATCAAAGACTAGGTTGATAAATTATATACATTATATATACTGTACGGGATCGAGGTTTTAAGTCGAGGTCACATCGAATCGAAGTTAGCTCGGATTCAACCTTACAGTGTGGTTGTAACGGAAATACAACGAATTACTATGATGAATTACTCTAAAATGATAATTGATCAGCTTAAGCATGATCAACACATTATTGGGCTTTTACTAATGAAGGTTCATGGATTTCAACCCATGTCATCTACTATAAATACCAAGTAAGTCAATAAGTAAAGATTGTTGTCACTACATTTATTGCTTCTTACCTTCACTTTAGACTGACCTTTGATAATACTTATTTGAGCGTCATAATGACTTTTGCAAGTCATCCATCACTGTACTTAAGCACGAGGACAAAAGGTCATCTCCGACATAACAGACCTCACCTCGTATGCCACTTTAATTTGAAGACTTACACTTGGTTCTTGAGACGAGAACATTGGCGCCCATTGTGCGACCCAACAGAACTATTCTCAGGACCACATGGTCACCACTCGAAGATGAGTAGTAGAGGAAGTTAACCCCCAGTAGATAGAGCGCACAACATCTCCTTGAGAAAATTAATTTAATTACTATACTAAAAAAATAAGAAATTAAATTTCTATACTAAAAATAAAAAATTAAATAACTATACTATATGTATACACTAATCAAGAGGTGATGAGAGATGAGAGAGAAGAGACAAAAAATAAGGTGAAGAGAGAGGAGAGAGTAAGGGGTGGAGAAAATGATGTTAAAGAGAGATGAGAGAGAGGAAATCTGGGATAAAATAGAAATTTAGAAAAAAAAACTTTTAAAAGAATATGTGTTACTTCATATTAGGATAAATGTTAATTCAAAGTCCGAAGTTATGACTCTTTCACCATATTGATCAGGATAGCAGGTAGGAAAGACAAATAAACCCGTACCCTAGGTAATCCCCGAACAAGCCCCGAAATTGATGGAAAATCCCCGGTTTGATTGGTACGGATATGGAAAATACCCGATTTATTAAGTCGGGGACGGGGATATACATACACACCCCGTCCCCGTATCCGCCTCACCCCGCTCTTATTTTAATAACTAAAATATTCATTTATCTTAAAAAAGAATAAGAAACATTTGATATTTAATCAATAAATTACAAACTTTGCATTTATTAGATAACTTTTGAATTAATATCATTTTATTTAAATAAACTATTTTCTACTAAAATATTATTATAATTTTTTTTGTAGGTATGGAATAAGTACAGGTATACTTGATACTCGACAGGGATGGGGATGAGGACATAAATTTTGTACCCGTCTGGTATGAGGACGAGGATGAGGATGAATTTCATAAGCAGGGATGGGGATGAGAATGTCATACCCGTCCTCACCCCGCCCCGCCCTGTTGCCATGCCTAATAGGAGGGGACATTAGGCTCAAATGTCTTTTAAGTTTTACCACCCCAACAATTGCTATTTGCATACCAAAGAACCTAAAACGCCTAAAGTACCCTTATTTTCTATAGCACTTGATTTGGAATATATAAAAAAAATAAAATTTTGATCAATTGATATGAATTTAAGTATTTATTATTTTTTTGGATCAGTTGATCCAAAATTTACTTTTTATGTATTCTGAATCAACTAATCTAGAAAATATAATCAATTTTTAGTTATGAATTAAGTGATCCAAAAAAATATTAAAATAAATCTTGGATAATGTCATTCTGATAAAATATAATTGAAATTTAACTCTAGATCAGCTGATTGAATAAAATTATGATCAAATGATTTAGAATAACAACAAAATATGAAATTGAGGTGGACTGATTAGGTGTTATAAAAGGAAGATTGTAAATTATGATTGAGACATTAAAGAGGTTATGTTGTAGTAAAGAGAGATTTTATGGAAGTTATGTGAACAAAGTGAGCATGTTTGGAGAAAGAGAGAAGAGGGAAGATGGAAAAAAGTTTCAGCTTAACTTAAATATGAGTAAAAATTTTAGAATCTTATATTGAAAGATAATTAGAATTTTTTGAAATTTTTAAAAATATATTTACTAATTTGGGGTGCAGATAGTAAATATAAGGTGTTAAAAGAAAATGACTATTAGGGTTTTATTTGTAAATTATCAACCCGACGACTATAAATATCCCTCGTTGGTTCAATAACGCATTTTTTTATTTGGAAAAAACCCCAACTTATGACATCTCCCATAACACAATGGAAATTTATTTTTATTGTTTATTAGTAGAAATACACTAGTAAAACATATTTTTGCAATAGTATACTTTAATTCATTATAATTCAATTAATATATCAAAAGATTTGCTAGTCATGAAAAAAAAAAGAGGAAACATCCTCAAACTGGAATCATTAAACTGAAATCTTTATAAGCTAGTTTAAATTTTTTTTATTGAGGACTAGCTATAAATTAACTTTAAAAAAAAACTTGTAAAGACTTTGCTTTCAATATTTGAAATGTAAGATTTAGCTTTTGTAAAAAGTAACTTTAAAGAAAATAGTTAATAATTATAAACATTATTTGGTGAAAGATAAACTAAATCAACATCTCATTTAAATTTCTAAAAAATTGGGATAAGACAAAACCATAGTTACCATCACTGGCGACGGCAACGAAGAATTTATGTTATGAAAATCGCTTGTTCCTTTGATATGAAGTTAAGGGAGTTGTCAATTGACCATTTGACTTCAATTTTTAGTCCCAGTTTTTGATCTCTGAAGAGTTAAGATTCAGTTATTAGTGCGTATTGTACTTGTTGATGTTTAATTTATTATAACTCTTCAACACTGAAACTCGTCACCAATGGAAGCTGAGATTTTGGTGGAGCCTAGGTGAAAAGCTGAGATCTTCAGTTTCAGAATAGCAATTATTGAGCAATCGGGATTGTGGTTTGAATAAAAATGAAGAGGCGTCAAGCATTGAAGCATCCAATTGCTCTTGTAAGCATGCTGGTATGTGTTTGCTGCTTTTTCATTGTTTGTGTTACTGTTCTGAAGCTTCCAGAGGCTCCAACAGAGGAGAGGGAAATAGGGCTCTACCCAATAATGAGATCCAGAAAAGTTTCTCTTCAAGATGTCAACTTGGGCAAGTTCGGGGAAATGATGCTTGACATGTTGCCCCAAGATCTTGCTTTTACTGTTTTTGTTCCGTCCGAGGATGCTTTGAAACGAGATCTGCGTCTATCGGTGAATGATAGTTTGAAACCGGACAAGTTCAATGATACTTATGCGATTGTGACTCGTATATTGGGATTTTCAGCTGTTCCTCTTGCCCTTTATTCAGCTAATGTCCAATTGGGTGAGCTTGTGAACTACGATTCGATATCTGGGTATCCCCTGTACGTCTCAAAAGACATTGATGGAATGCTGGTTGTTAATAGGATTCGATCAGAAATGGTAGATGTTACAAAAAAGGAGATTGTTGTCCATGTCATGGATGGGGTCATTATGGATGCTGAATTTGAGCAATCGGTTCTATCTGACTATGATGCAGAGGAGGATTAACTTGACTGTATTCCCCTTTGATTTTGGCTTCATATTTTGTTGTATTCAATTTCAACAGAGACTACTATCTTTAGTCTTTTGACATTTCTATTGATGTGCTGCAGAATTCGATTTCCAATTAAAGTGTCTATGGCTAAATTGCGAACTGTCTGCATCATATGATAATTTGTTGGTCTCTCTTGATCACTCAAAGTTGTTTTGCTTCTTGCGATCCAAATGCTCTAGAGCGCTGCTTGGAAGTGAATTGTTTGGAATCATGATTGGAGATGGATTGCTCAATGTGAACGCCAAGTGTTTGCCAGAATGCTACAACCAGATTGCAATCCCTGAAGCAGTGGACAAGAGTCTCTTCTTGATCATTGCAGCAGGCACACGTGGAAGATGCAGTTAGACCGCGAGCAGCACCAAACTGGTTCATAGGGAGAGGTTGATGCCACCTGTTTTTAAAAGCCTCTACTTTGGCTGTAGGATTTTTGAGGTCCCTCCTGTTTTTATATCTTTGCAGTTGTTGGTTGATTTTTCATCCTTTAATTAGTTCTCTTTATGTCCTTGGCCCGTATTGTCTAAATAAAAAAGATATTTACTTATTGCATCTTTGGTTTTAGTTACCCTTTCTGGTCCAGTACAATCTATCTCAGTTCTTTCATAGTTACTGGATATGATTCAAAATTTCAGTATTAATTTAAAAGAATATAAATAAACCCCAAATAAAAGCTGAAGCCTGCATTCGTTGGCATGCCTATTTCCTCAACTTCATGAGCAGCAATTTCTGATGGCACATGTTCCTGTCAAGAATGAACCATATTGACATATGGTTATCAATATATTATTAGTGTAAACTATTTTTAGTTGTGACTCTTCATATGTTGAATGTTACGGTGTCTGATTAATTTGATAATAACAATGAATGGCTCCCTAGTTGGTTAAATGCAATACCTTGTTTTTGAAGTGTATATATGTCTTTTCGAGTGTTGTAAATGTGGTTCATGATATTCAAAGATGGAGCAAGACCCGAGGTATGACTACGACTTATTTGTACTCGTAAAACAGTAAAGTACTACGTTATCCTTTATGCATTCCAAGGTGAGACATCCATGAGAAGAAAGAAATTAGAATCCCAAGCCATCTATCATAAGATTCTACAATCGAAGAATAATCCAACAGAGTATACTCAGTGAGGTAGAACCAAATTAAGGAACATGCAGGAGAATGTCCAGGCACTTATGATATTTTAATGGAGCTAAAACTGATCACTAGGTAAATATTAATATTATAAACTACATATTCTTTAAACGGTCCATGATACATCCCTAAATGTTTTCTTTATGCTAAACCTAAGTTCTCCAAGTAACAACAATGAATTTATTAAAGCAAAATTTTCTCCCTCAACCACCACAGAAAAGATTGAGGTTCCTTCACAGAAAGCTCAAGCACAGGTCTAATGGTGGGTG
The DNA here is from genome assembly GCA_037954015.1 of Psophocarpus tetragonolobus. Lineage (NCBI taxonomy): Eukaryota > Viridiplantae > Streptophyta > Magnoliopsida > Fabales > Fabaceae > Psophocarpus > Psophocarpus tetragonolobus. The sequence goes on from CM075695.1 coordinate 38,626,859, forward strand.
CTCCATTTGTTCTCCCATTGTGTATGAAAACATCGAACTATTATCACTACATTCATTTGCATGCAACCTCAGCTTCTCTGGTTCAGATTCACCGAAGGAGTTTAAAGGGAAGAGTTGAAGAGTCTCAATCACCCTATCTGGTTCTGATACTTGATACATCTCAGCAAGACCTGCCATAAGGAAAAGTGTCAAAAAACATTACATAGATCCTCAAAAGCTAAATAACAATGTTCTACTCCTCTGGTAAACTATTTTATAATCACTTGAGCACTTAACTTTCATAACTTACCTTATGTATTTGACTTTCGTAAAAGTCCTCATTTAAATTTTCTTAAAATTAAGGTGCATACAGAAAAAGTTGAATTGATAATTTTAATTATATATATAAATGGTTATGAAAAAGTGTATCTAAATAGATATAGTACTTACATTGTGGAGAAGAATTGATAGAGTTTTGTCTAAGAATGACATCTTGGTCATCAAACGAGACCTTACGGCGCTTCTGTCTTTCCCTAGCCTTATGGTTCTGAAACCAATAGAAGACATTCTTGCTCTCTATCTTACCATAAAAGCTTAGCTGAGTGGAGATCTTTTGAATCTGATCAGTGCTTGGGGTGCGGAGTCCTGACCTGAATAGTTCAGTTAGAAGTTTAACCTGTTCAGTCGTGGGATTCCAACGCCCACACTTAGTGCCAGTGGTTGTAGTGTTCCCACTTTTACCACGGACACTTCCTGATCTAATGCAAAAGCCTGACATGCCCTCTTCCATATTTTGCTTCCAGATATGATTCTCTCTCCCTCTGAACTCAAAACTTTATTACTTCTCAGTTTATCTGAACCATAAAGATCCCAATCCGTGTGCATATATATAATACAAGTAACTGAATATTCTAATGTCAAAATCTATGTCCTTTTATTTTGTGGTATTGCTCTTGACTCTTGTGGAGATCACAGATCTTACAATCGACATTCTGTCTGCTTTGGATTTAGGGAATGTGAGAGACCATAACACCAACATTTTTATATGGGACAAAACGATTTTTCAGTATTTTAGGTGTTAGTTTTCATGAAAACACAGCATATTTGTTGTATTTTTAGCGATAAACTGTTACATGATATATTTCTTGTTATTTCCATTGAAAAATAACATTAAAATAGCATCTAAATATTGTCTTTTTTCATTACACGTTATGTATTTATTTGTTTCATTTAGAGTGGTGTTTTTTTGTGGTAATAAAGAAATAAGTCATGCGCAAAAGCAGCCATTGTTCAACGTTTCGATCTTGGAGCAGCGAACTGGCGAGTTTCTTCACTAATTGGTGTTTAACCATATTTTATATGAATCTTTTTCATTTATTTATTTTTATTTCCTCGAGTTCTTCTTAGACACAACACAATGTGTTTTTCAGTAAAGTGTGCACTTACTCCTAAAATTTATACTGTTACATACATACATATTGCCTTTATATATGTTTGTGTAGTTTTCATTGTCTTATCTCTTATGCTTAGTGCTTCGACAGCATTACTTATCAAATTAATCCAATTCCATCTAGACATAGGACTTACGCCAAACTTTGCTTTTAAAAAGAAGTGGTTGTCTACTAAAGTTCATGGATAACATTTAAAAATTGTAATTAATATTATTATGAATTCTATTATAAAATCTGTCCCGACATCACATGTTATGTATTATTTACACAGTAATTCGACGTTTTTTTATCTCATTAACAGCCTCAAAAATTACTTTTACATATGCCAACATAAGATTGCTTAATTGCTATATGTCATATTGTTTTACACCTTCATCTTTCCTCTTTCTATATTTTCTATTAAATAATAATATTATTATCTATTATATGAATAATTACTCTAATTTGCAAAATTATCTATAAAATTAATGCATAGAATAAAACAAATTCTAATAAAATAAATCTTACTTACATCAATCAATATTTTAATCTCTACTTTTAACTTTTATTTTTTTTATTATTACCATTTTTAAAATAATATTTTAATTTGAGTAGTTTATCATCTAGTTGATTGAACAAGATATAAATATGTAAGTTGTTCAAAATTTTCTAACATTATACTTATTCATAAAGTAATTACTTTTTTATCAATTAACTTTACTAGTTTTTATTTTATTTTATTTTAATTTTCTATACTCTTTTTTTTTACCGAGTATACTATTATATATCGCGAAAATTCAGTAGTAATAAATAGAAAACCAAATAGTTTAAAACTCATACGTACAAATTTATTATTATTTAGTACTTGAATTATATATTTTAAATGGTTTATGATTACGCATTATTTTCAAATTTTCTAACTTTAATTTGTATTAGTTTTTTATTTTTGTGTCTCAGTTTTAATTACTTTTAAATTTTTTTATAATAAAATTATCCGTATTTGCTAAATCTCATACATTAATTATATTGTTATTATTAATAATAAACAAGGTGTAGAATGAATTAAATAACTTTAATCATGTGGTTATGGCTTCAACTCCTGATCCTTTAAATAAATTTTTTTACCTTTTTGTATAATTTGATCTTCCACTCTTAATTGAAGTATCTTTCTCTCTTAATTTTAAATTACTTATGTTTTACTGTTATTTATTTTATCTTACAATTTAAAAAATTATTTTATTTATGTTTTTAATTTTTACTTGAAATAAGAAATAGTTTCTCAAACGAAAATACTTAATAGTTTAATATAATAAATCAAGGAAACAAAAGTCAAAGCTACTTCAAAACTTTCCCCCCAAAAAAAAGGCTACTTCAGAACTAAATTAAAAAAAAAAGAACTTTGCATTTAAAGTTGAATCTGTCTAGTAATTTTTTAATCTTTATGTATTTTTAATTGAATCTTAGATATTCAGATTTAAATAAGAAAGTACAAAATTAAAATTTCTAAAACTTACTTTTATATGTTTCTTTTTAACTATTTCTTTATTAAAATAATATTTAAAATATTTTGAATTTGTTTGATTCAACCTATTGAAAAAAATGTTTAAACATATTAAACCAAAGACTACCACTACTAACTTGACTTGGGTTCAAGAGAATCTTCTTTTTAAGTTGTCGGAGGATAATTATAGAGACCACAACAAAAGAACTAAATAGATAAATTTTGAGGGAGGCCTTATATTATGTCATATGCTCTTTTGAAACTTTGCCATTAGCCGCTTAGTTAGTTGGTTCAATGAAAGAAGTGAGAAATGATTTAATTAGGGTGTTTAGTATTTAGAAAAATAAATTCAAAAAGTAAGATTAGTTCATAGTACTGTTTTACGTTGCAGACGCAGTACTCTCTTTTTTAAAAAAAAAAAAAAAACATTTATGACATAAGATGGTCATTTGATATATTAGCATGAATTAAAAGGTTATGTGATTGATGATATAAATAAATATAATGCCAATGGTGATGCACAAATAAAGAAGAAATAAGAAATGGTATATAATTAATGGTGAAGCATAAATAGTGAAACTAGGAAAGTATGGTTGAGTAACACGAGATGGGTAGTCAAGAAAGGACAGAGACCACATTCTTCCGTGCACTTTCTACAATTCCCGAGGATGTTCTACTATTCACGAGGGGCATTTGTCTCTTGAAACTTGGCACTAGGTGTTTACCTGCTCTAACTCGTAGGTTTTTGGACCCAAGCTGTTGAGTCTAGCAACGTGTTAGCCACCAAGTAATTTCCGCAACTAATTAAGCCGCAGACCAACCAAGGACTAGGAGGTGCTACCAAATTCTCATTTTATACGTACTGCTATTTGTTTCATTTTAAATTTTAGTTTTTGTTTTCCCCACTATAAACATATTCTGAAACAAATCAACATGGTCTGTTACAGTTGTTAGTAAATTACTATGCTGTTTAAATATGTAGTCTGACATAGGTTTGATTAATTTGTATACATCAACGAAAAATGTGTTGAAAAATGAATGTCAGTTCTTTAAATAGATGTTTATATCTCGAAACATTAATCTAACTCTTGCGTGAAAAATATCTTTTACAGCTTACAAATATGTGAAACAAAAAAATAATTTGGTTCAGTTATTAAGGCAATTCCAGCATCCTAGACTAAAATGAGTGGAATCTGTGAAGATGCATGGAACCTTGTAGAAGAAGTTATTACATGATTCGGAGCTAGTGCCACGTAACACGTAGGTAATTGATAAAAAACGTGATTAAGAGCATATAATCTGTGATAATGGTATTTAAGATTGATTATAGGTAACTAGCTTAAGCTTGATGCATGCATGGATATATATGATTATTGTGGAAGTATAGTTAGGACATAATATAAAGTATATAGGAAGGGGAAGGCTAGGGCTAGAAATAGAATGAGGTGACAGGCGTGAAGGTAGGACGCCGCCAGCCTTCTCCGTATGATCCGTGTCTTGTACTTTGTTGTCTCCATACTTTTGTCCCTGCTTCATGCTTTTACGACCCCAAACTATTATTTTAAAACTTTAATCCCCACTTCTGCATATATATTGCAACACTTGTTTATTTTGCCTTTGCACTTAGCAACAGTCAAACATTCCCTCCCAATTATCCAACACTGTCTATTACTATTACCCGGAGTTGCTTCCATCACTTTGTACCTGTCATTCTATGTATCAAAAAACTCTTTAAAGATTTTTCAACTGATAAAATGTTTTTTGTTAATTTGGATTCATATATTTTTAAATTTAACTAATATTGAATGAGCTGGTCCGTTGAATTAAAAGGTAATGAATTATGAAAGTATATCTTAGCTAATTCATCTTTGTCTTTGTTTCATGATTCCATGCTTTACTTTGATAGTTCGCTTCGTTAATTTAGAGGAAACACGACGCAAAGAAAGAAAGGAGAAAGGAAAGAACGAGAAAGTTAATATAATATGTTGTTCGAATGAAAGAGGCCGGTAACAAAGATTTAAAATTTTGATAGGATTCATAGGGCTCCTGAAACTAAGTTGTGCATAGAGTTTAAGAGAAGACCATATGTGATGTTGGTTTTATAGAGAGAGCAAAGCGATGCTACTACTCCCAACGATTAATTGTGGGCAATTACACATCCCTGTTCGTCGTTGATGGGGTTGTTGTGAGGGAGCTTTACTTTGTCCTGAAAAAACAGATTAATGACGCAAAATTAATTAAGTGCCCTCGGCCTCCACCCTAGTCATATGCATGGTTACACACAATCCCTCAAACATAAACATGATAAATTTCACAGTCAACGGTTTATTAGATGAATCGTCAATATTATATAATGTCAATACCACAATAAAAACAACACTTTTTTCTCCTGCATCATAAGAAAAGATAATGCAGACACTCCTCAGGAATCAAAATTAAGTTGCAATGACCAATGATCGATGCATATATATGAATGGTGCAAACTGCACTAATTACGTGGATAATCCCAAATGAAAAGTCAGTTAGCTAGTCCTACAAATTCTGGAAGCAAAACAACTTGATCCCATTTCAACTTTTATTTTTTTTAAGTATCCAATATTGTTTCTCTTTTGGTACAAAGTGGAAGAAGAAAAGGAAAAAACTAAAAGATAAAGAGAATAACGCCTAGTATACTGAATTCCAATGGCATTCATCATGAAGCTGCAAGTGATGACTCTCACGGGCCCTTTTTTACCAAGAAATCAGCACAACTATTTCCTTCTAAGAATATGATGGAGAGTTATATCCCAGTCTCTGCTAAGAAATTGCCGGATTTCATAGATGGTAGAAGCATTCCTATGGTAAGATATGTTCTCTTGTTTAATCAGATGAATGGCATGGGTAGAATCTGTATAGCAAATAATTTTTTTAAATTGTCACCAAGCTATTTTGAACCCATCAAGAGTTCAGCTGTGATATATATTTGTAACAACAATGTTTCCTTGAAATCCAAGGATCCAGCTGCCGTGCTCATTGCGAAAAATTCCACCAAACCTTTGTATAAAAAAATAAAAAGGAAATCTAATAAATATTTAAGAATAAAAATAATTTACCAAATTGTTAAAATTTGCTAGACCAAAAAATATTTATTTACCGAATAATCAAACAAGCTTTTTAAATATTTAAACAAAGAAGCTAGTTGAAATGTCTTCCTAAACTTAGTCTATGTTGTAAATCAAAAGTTTGAGGATTACTTCAAAAAAAGGATTAAATATATTTTTTATACCTAAAATTTGTACTTAATTTTATTTCAGCACCTTGAATTTTTTTTCTCAATTTTAAAAGTATGAGAAATTGGTTTTTGTTTCTAATTTTATTAACATTTGAAAACATAACAAGTAGCAGTTCGCTAACTCTTATCGACATCTAGGAGTTTAATAGAAGTTTTGTGTATTTTTTGTTTTACACATTTTATTTTTTTTAATCACTTATCAACTTGTCTAACATGATTAATTATTATGAATATATAATAAATATTCAAAATACAGAAATATTCCATCAAAATTTTAAATGATGTAAAAAATCAGTAAACAATAAAAATATTAATAGAGTTGGGATAAAAAAATAATTTTATATATTTTAAAAAATTTTAATGATTAATTTTACCTTTTTTAAAAAAATATTAATAGAGTTGGGATAAAAAAACTAATTTTATATATTTTCAAAAATTTTAATGATTAATTTTACCTTTTTTTAAAAAAATTGAATAGCAATATCATTGAAATTAAAAAAAAAGAAAAAGAAAAGAAAAAGGTACTAAACCAAATCTTGTGATAATTTTACATTTCAAAATAAATCTAAATCTTGAACCATTTTAAATATGTTACAGAGTCGTAGAAGCTATTCTAACTTCACGAGCTTATCATTTTGTTTACAAGTTCTAGAGAATCACAGTAACCAGTAGGTTAACACCACAACTTTATCTTTAACAAGTGAATTATTTATAAGACATTTTTTATTATTAATCAACATATTTTCATAATTTTTTCCACATTTAGAGTTCTAGATATTACATTTACATGTTGTGGTATTAAAGTAACTAAAGTACCCAAAATCCGTCTCAAGATTTTGGGGAATGAAATAAATGTGACATTTTAAGAAATAAAAAAAAATCATATTTAGAAAGAATGAATTAAGAAATGAAATCACAAAAAAATCATATTTAGAAAGAACGAATTAAAAAATGAAATCACAATCAAATAAGAATGTTTTCTGAGAGATTGCTTCAAATAGTTAAAAGTAAAAAACGAAAGTAAAACTTGATTTTTCAACGGAAAACTTAATTAAGCTGACTTATAATTGGTAAAAGCTTAGGTAGACGAGTAAAGGAGATCACTTTTTCATTTTTATATAATAAGTCAGATTCCGTGAGATGTGAGTACATGGCAAGGGAAATAGTACGAGTCTAATAATACACAGCAAGCCCAAATGCTATATATCAAAAAGAATATTTGATGGGTGTCGGTAAATTAAATTTAAATAAAATTAATATTGTAAAATTGATTTTAAAATATATAATTTTATTATTATAACAAATTAAGAATTAACTATTCCAAATTATTTTAACCAGAATCAACTCTATTTCTTCTTTAATATAAAATCAATCATGTTAAATTTTATTTGCAATCTAGATTCATAATCAATTTTTGAATAATCAAACACGCTCTTAATTGCTTGTGCAATATTAATCCCCACATTTACTATCTCAATAAAATAAAATAAAATGCAGATATTCCAAGCTTTTGGGGAAAATCACAGAAGGTAAACTTCCATAAACAAAATCGCATTTGGTGCGGGAGAAACAGAATCACAAAATCTGGGCAGCCGTATTTAATTTTTCCGCCAAGTCAAGCTGTGTCCTGGTAATGCTTGATAAATATAGCAACAGTAAGTGATCCTGAAAAGATAAAACATTGTTGTAAGCCCCATAAATAAAACAGACATCATGTGTTCATAATTCATAGACCAACAACATAGCAAACTTGTTTGGAAACCAAAAGCAAGATTTTTATAATTGTTGACATAAATGTTCGACATTTTATTTAATGGCCATAAAACATGATCAAAACCTAATCTTACCTGCAAGCTGTCATTCACAAGCTTCTCAAAAGCTGATGAGGGCAATTTGGGAAGGGAACCTACAGCATCTGATATAAATCTCCCAATTTTGTTGTCTGGATCAACACGCCCTTCCTGATGTGAAAGAACATAAGGATGAATACAATCTATAAAAAGCATGATGGGACTGACTAGAGAAGGCAATGCCAGCATACCACAACATCATCAACATATTTGTAGATGTCATCAATCAAGGCTAATAGATGTCCCATTGATGCTTCCATCCCTTCTAAATCAGAGGGGATTTTCTCAACAGCAGTTGCCTTCAGAGTATCAACTGTTATCACAAGAATTAACACATTGAAGCTTTTAAGTATTCAACTTGAAGCAGTTCGTACTCTAATTAAGCACTGCTTAATAAAATTATTTTGCTTATCAAAACAAAATTATTCAAGTAAGTTGAAGGACATATATTGAATTTTTGTTAATTTCAAAGATAAGTTTGAGGAGAATACTTCAAAACAAGACTTATATTTGTATTGACAAGACAGTAATGGAAGAGAAGAATGAGAAAACCCACACATAAAAGCCAGAGCTTTCTTAATATAAATATAAGTTGTATAAATAAACCCAACTATATATATACTACTCATATATATTTAATGGATACCCATTTTTAATCAATTGACACAAAGCAGCTGTCTATGTGAAGAAGTGTTTTAAAAAAATGTGAGTTACGCTTCAACAAAATGCACCAAAGGGAACTATTAAAAATTGTGACAAATAATCTGGCATCTTTACTTCTACCAAAACTAGTCGCAAAAAATTGATCCAAGGACTTGGGCACATCCAAACATATTGTTGGCAAGAAAGTGACCCACAAGATTTTCAGAGATTCATTTCAAAAATAGCAAAAGACTCATATACAGTGTCCCAAAACACAAATAGGAATATAAATTGCCTGGTGCTTTTGGTGATGATCAATGTGCAACAGAGAGAAGATCTTTTACAACTATTTTCTTAATAAACCGCAGATTTTGCACATAAGAAACAAAACAAATTAGATGAATTCAACAATTAGCTTTTGACATAAACTTTAAGCAAATTAGTCTTATCTGGTTAGGCATGTATAAGTAAGCTTTTCTGGAAACACTTCTAAAAGAAAAAAACTACAAAGAAAAAAGTCCAAAAAAATTCTCCATAAGCTTTTGTTTAAAGATTTGATACTTTTTTCAAGCTAATTTTAACTAATATGTAGAAGCTATTTCACATGGTTTTTTTTTAAAAATGAGACTTTTAAAAAATTAGATTGCAAAAAGTCAACATCATATAAAAAACTGAAGGAAAAACTGTTTTAATTTTTTTCCTACAAATGATTCTGGAGAAAATTACCGAAACAAGCTCTTAGACTTCAATACTCCATATTCTGAAACTAAGGTAGAACAAACAGCATCACTAAGCTATCTAGTGATCCCATGCTTCCCATATCATTCTCAGTATAATGTCAACAGTTCAACTTAAAAAAAAAAATATTTATAGCAGGAATTGCCATGAAAAGAATGACTTGGGTAAGACATCCAAAATGGATGATAGAAGCCAAAGTGATTAAGAGAGTATAGAATTTGACCCCTGAGCATAGGCTTGTCATTTCAACATATGTAATTAAGAGCTAAAACCATGTCATTATATGCAAATACTTTTTATCAGGCAAGATTTTCTTAAAATGTAACAAAGAGAGAATATCAGTTAAAAGGAAACTTCACATTTCTCTCTGCACCAGTGCAGCCACATTCATGAATTGATGAAAGCAAGCATACAAGTTTTTTGCAAGTATTTTACACGAGAGAGAGTTTATAAAGTAAAACAGAAATATAATAAAGATGAAATCCAATAACACATACATCCAATACGTTCAGCTTCAACCATGCGAAGATCTAAAGGAATTTCTTGAAATTGTGCAGCAATTTGACGATCTCCAAGAGATAAATTGTTTGAAACATATGCTTTTATGGTACCCGCACCCTTTGTGAATCCTGTATCAATAGTCAAATGAATAGGATTGGGTACTTCTCGAGAATAAAATTCATGGATTAATGCACTACCACCAGTTACTCCAAGACCAGTTGAATACCTACATGAACCAAAATTAGCCCTTATTTTTCTACACAAAAAAAAGGAGGTAGATAAATTGCTACAATAGGACATTCTCTTAGAACATAAAAGTAAGAAGAAATAGAAGAAGAAAAAACACACCAGATTAAATGAGTTCAGTGGTTCCTTTGCATAAGGGTAAGTAAACCCAATTAACAAAACCCTTACCAAAAGCAACTATGGCATCAAGAGCCCAACACTACTACTAGAATCTGCTTTTGGGCTTCAGCCATCCTTCTAGATCATATAGTGAGAGTTGTTCCCCATTCATATACCTTGTTTTGGTCAAATCACTTATCAATGTGGTATCTCCATCTCATAATATCACACACCACATTGAGGCCTGGACAGCTAGTGTAAAATTTGCTAGGTTGAAAATTGTAGGTGATCCCATAACAGTCCAATAATATAGGTGGCAGGATATGCTCAACAACAATCACTAGAATAAATTCGAATACCATCTTAGAATTTGAACTTGGAACCAACTCCATCTCAAATAGTAATACTAATTCATAGGGTAAGGAATGTTACCCGCTTAAATACATTATTTTTTATCATATCACCGGACAATGTGTATCTTCACAACATACCTCACACCAGTTATATACCCTATTTTTATCATATCACTTGCCAATGATCATCTCATAAAAGATATAATATAAAAGATTAAATTACATTGGCAGAATGTTTATTGGTTCGACTTCACACAAGACACCATGCTTCTTAAAAGACCACCCTCGGAATTCCATATTACTATGGAGAAACCATTGTGAATAAATACAGAAACTTTGAAGCAGTTACTCAATTAAAGAAAACTTTGATTTAAAAAATAAGTTCAACAGAATAGGACTTACCATCCAACTATAACTTCCTTGGGGTTCACCTTCTGATGAGATAATAACATACTATGGTGATACTCAATATCCAAAGCAACCTGTAGGAAAGGGAAATAAAAAAGAAGAAAACTCCAAAAATAGAAATAATGGACTTGTTTTGCGGACGCATCCACGAAATGGCAGAAGCAAACGAAGAAGCAAAAATAATTAAGACGAAACAAGGGTAAGGTGTGTAAAAATGGAATGCAGGTGAGAGAATGTGCAGGACCTGGTCAACGGACTCGCTGTGTGGAACGGCGTAGGAATTGCGAACATCGACTGTTCCGTCGGGCAGAACGGAGCCGAGGAGCGTTCCGATGACGCGCTCCGCTTGATCAGGACGTCGAACATAGCAATCGCAGATGTTGAAGACAACGAGAGGGTGAACCTTCGCTGACAAGCTTTGCGAAGAAGAGAACTGCAACACTGTGCGCTCCTTCGCCGCCATAGCTTCCATTCACCAACGTAACCGTATGTGTTTCACAGTTGTGTAAAATATATTCGGATTTTGCTGTCTAGGCCCGAACAGTTAGGAATGAGGAATCGACTGACCAAACAACAAATTTACTCTTTACCCCCCTTTTTTACTATGTATAACACTTTTCCCTATTGTATTTTTATTACTAAAATATCCTTTAAATCACATCTCTTCATATTCATTATATAATATTGAATTCTGCCTTAAACTTATATATAGTAATTTCATATTTTTGTTTTAGTATGAATTGGCGTTTTAAAGGTATGTTTATCATTAAATTTATCTATTTTACTGTGTAAATAAAACTGTCTTTTTTATGCAATAAGATAGGCAAATAAATTCATTGACTATGGTTCTTTGTATTGTTTAGTTCATGAAAATTTTCATTATTCACTGAAATTTTCTAGAATTCAACCTGTATATAAGGAATTTAATTAGCACATATTGTCATCAATAATAATCTTGTACCTTGTTCAGGCATTCACATTTTATGTTGATGTTTTTTTCCTACCATAAATTACTTTCTAGAATATACTTGCTCTAGAAAGTCATTTTTGAAACTATATTATTCTTATTAAAATTACTTTCTAAAACTATCTTACTATCTCAAAAATTATTTTTCCCAATTGGCACATGTTATCTTCTTGGAAATTTATTTATGGTACTACGAAAGAGATTCACAAAAAGGAAAGTTAAAATATTACTTACGCATAAAGGTATTTATGTAAAAAATTAACCAAAAACAATATGGTATGTTTAGCAACAATGTGATACTAAATATGAACAGCCCAAACAATATTGTCAGTAGTTAGACCAACTCATAGTTTTGCCGAGGTTTGTTAGAGTGGAGCGAGAGAGAAATAGAAAGAGAATAATATAGATTTTATGTGGATCAAATACATTTTATAATCTACTTTAATTAACAATTTTTTTATCCTTTTAACCATCACTGCAAAAATACAGGTTTCTGTCATATTTACTTCAATTTTAATTTAATTATGTAGCGTGTGTGTGCCACTGATATTGTTCTTTATTAGTATAATGTTGTGTCCTATTTCAACTTATATTCATGCGTACTGTTAATGCCCTTTATTATTAACAAATTCCATTATCACAAGAATATATTCATTCTTTAGTTTATAGTAAGTTAGAAAAATTAATTATAATAATAGATTTAATGATTCCAGAATTATAACATTATTATATTTAGTTATTGCACGGACATGACAAAAATAAATATGATGGCTTCAAAACCATGATAATAGTAAATAATATTTAAACTTATAAAAGTGTGAGAATATATACGAAAACGAGAATTTACTTTATTATTAGTATAAATTATTATTATTATTATTATTATTATTATTATTATTATTATTATTATTATTATTATTATTATTATTATTATTATTATTATTATTATTGTTGGTGCTATTAACAAAATAATTAAACTTTTTATAATTATAAATAAAAGACATAACTAATTTAATCATTTATGCATAAGTTTAAAATAAATACTTTGATGATTCCACCTTTTGCTTTTGGGTCATAGTTATTGTGTCAAGTTTATATGTGACCATTTTATCACCATCTTTTGCATTTTTAATTCCATCAAAGCTCTTATCCAAGATAAGGTTTTTTATAGTCTTTGTCAAATTCTCCAACAATCATATGTTCTATTATATAACTATTGTTATACAATACAAGTATTCTCTAGGTCATTCTTGACTTATAACAAGTAACTAACCACTTCTGATTTTACACTTAAATTCATCTGAGTTCAAGACCAAGTACATAAAGTCACTTCTACTATCACCAAGTATTCTTTCTTCAATAAGTCACTTCTGGTTCACCCCAAGTACTCTTTCTTCAAGCCAATCTTGACTTTTCTCAAGTGTTTTTTAGACAACAAGTCACTTCTTTTAATAGCCTAAGGGTAAAGATGGTTGAGTTTGATATTGGTTTTCCCTCACATAGAGGATTCACAATTCGTGTAGAAAGAATTACTTTACTAGGTGAAGAATATGCAATTTTCGCTCAGTAGCAAGTTGACTAAAAGCTTCTAACTACTCAAGTTGAGTGTATATGAATTCCCTATTGTAGAGCTTAAAAAGTTTGACTATTTATCATATAGTTTGTTATATGTGTATTCCTCAATTAACTCTTATTTCTTTTTCGTCTTTGTGTTAGTTGTTCACATCTATTTGTATATGAGTTTCCCTTTTAAAAGCAATCAGGATTTGTAGCCGTTGAGATGTTTAGTTGAGTTGTTGCTTTCTTGTAAGAAACTTTTTCATGAAATCACATTGTGTTCTCACACTAAGACACTATTAAAACAATTTTGTCATCTTTTGCCAATCTTTCCATCGTCTAACATCTATGCTAGCTTTTAGGTGTATTTTTCAAGGAAATTAATTTTGGATTCATACGTCGTTGTCTTAACATCTTCAAACAAAAAGCTTCAAGTTATCCATCAGAATGATATATCATTTTCCACTTCTTCAGTTATGATGAAGTTTTTATGTAATGCTCCCGCTACTTTTCAGAGATCCATGCTTGCAATATTTGATTATTTAATAGAAAAATGTATAGAAATTTTCATGTATGATTTTTTAGTTTTTAGCACCTCATTTGATGAATGCATAGTTAATTTGGAGTTAGAGCTAAAAAGGTGCATAGAAAGCAACTTGGTATTCAATTGGGGAAAATGTCACTATATTTTTTCAAGAAGACATAGTTTTTAGTCATAAAGTATCTGCTAAAGGCGTTATCATGGATCAGGCTAAGGTTGAGGTGATTGGAAAATTTCCTCCTCCCATAAATGTCTAAGGAATCAAAAGTTGTTTAGGACATATTGGGTACTGCTAGAGATTCATTAAGGATTTTTAAACTACTGTGTAACTGGATAAACGAACATGTTTCATTCCAGTTTGATGTAACCCATATTGAAGCTTTTTAGTTATTGAAAAATAAATTGATTTCTACTCAAGTTATTGAAAAATAAAATCATTTCCTTCCTTCTTGTAGCTTCATCAACATAGGGGAATTCTTTATAAAATGACTCAATCAATTTAAATGAGTTTCCATTCCACTCATGAAAAGGCATACCATAATATTTAATCCATATCAACCTCTAAATCTCTTATAGAGGTGCCCCGTTGTACAATTTTAGATAACCAAATAAAGATCCATCCAATACCCATATTTAAATAGTTCTTGATTTCCTTGGCATCATTTGTCCCAGTAACACCATATTACCCCACACATGAATATAAAAGTGACCCTTTTTATGAACTTTTCCTACATAAACCCTAGATAGTTTAGCAAGGGTCTCAACTTCTAACTTATATCTGACTTGAAAAGTTGAAACCATTGTAAACCTCCCCAATATTGCATCTCTTCTCTTATACATCTTTTTTTGTGCCTTTACCACATCAACATATGATACATTAGTTGTATTTTCAGGCTCTTTTGCCTTATCCATCTTCTCAACAAATGTTTCCTTGTCATCGACCCTATTCACCATATTTTCTTTATCAACGTCACTTGCCTTATATGAACTCCTAATATATTTCCCAAATCTAGGTGAGTTAACCTACAACTTCAAATCACTAATATATATTTTATCCAGTGTAAGAGTCATGATTCTATCATCATTTACATAAGCAAAACAATCAAAACCAAATTGATTTCATCTCTTATCCTTCTTAGCTAGTATGAATACTTCTTTTATCTTGTTATATGCTCTGAACATCTCTTCATATCTTTGACTGATGCAATCCCGCTTAACATGGAACATAGCTAGGAAGAATAAAGAGAAGACATGATAAGGATGAAGCATAGTGAAGATATTTTAGGTCATAGTCTTAAAAATTACTTGTAAATATTGTGTATTTTGTTTAATAATTTTGGTGGGTGCTTTTAGTATTTTGTGAGCCATGTATTTTTTATCATTTTTTCCATTATTTTAGTGGGTGGGGTTCCAAATTAGTTATTTGTGTGGAGTGTATGTTAGAAGGTGAGCTTTTTTTAGAACAAGAGTAAGTGTGGTTTATTTTTCACACACCCCTTATTTGATTTCAACACCTCTCTAACAACACATGTGCATGAGTAACATTTGGGTCCCTTTTGTCCCCTCCATGTGGCACCTAGACTCCTCTCTCCTATGTGGAGCTTAGTTGTCTCTTCATTCAAATTCAAATTTGGATTAAGAGAGTTAGATCCACATTATTAGGATCTAGAACATAGATCCACTTTCTTAGGACCTTATTTGGATTAGTTTAGATTAATGAGTCTTTAAGCTTAGGTAGCTCACATAGCACGTCTAAGCCTAGGAAATTCTCTATAAATTGTACTCACCTCTCATTGTATCATTTTAACACTTTGATGAATGAATTATAGACTCTTATTTGAGATATTCTTTTTAAAGTGTTCTTGTTTTCTCCCTTGTTTGTGAGAGTTATTCTATGAGTTTTATCAAAAGTTCATTCTTTTGTGACAAGCTTCACCAACTCATTGGCTTATCTTCCTAAAAATGGCATCAATTCACCTCTATTTTATAATCTCTCCACCTACATCTTTAACCTTGGAACCTCTTGAGAGTAAGATTATGGGAGGAGCAACCCAAAATTACATCATTGGCTTTATAGTCTTTTGAAAAAAGTGTGAAAAAGAACATCATAGTGTTCTCACATGAAACTTTCTTAATGTTGTAAAGAAAGTCAGGAGGCTTACCGATTACCTTTATTAACTACTCTCGTATCTAGCGTTGTTCATGGTTAGGTTATTTCAATAACCTAACCATAGCTACTAAATAACTATATACACACAAGTAATTATAGAAAGTATAAATATAACCATTTTTCTATAACAAGTTAATTTTGTATAATCGGTTATGTTTATAGATAATTAGTTATATAATCGATTTATAATCAATTACAAACAAGTTATATCTAAATTTGGTTATATAAATAGTTATAAATATTTAATTGGTTATTTAACTAGTTATATAACCAACCAATTAAAAAATTTCAATCATAAAATTCTTTTATGCTAGCAGGCTCCTCACATATGTGAATGACAAAAAAATCTTGCGGAACATTAAACATTTTTGAAATTCTATGCTTTTGAGAGATTTAACAGGAGCCTTTATAACACAACACACCATGACTTTTGATTAAACATAGTTCTATTCAGATTACGAAATTGTTATCTCAATTTATCTTTCTATTCGGAATACAAATCCCATTATAAGTTAATTTTTTAAGGTTGGTTTAAAGCTAAAACATAATAAGAATATATCTGCATTATATAAAAAAAGATAGCTCAATTTTATTAAAAAGAATAAACATGTTATTTTAAAAATTTTATATTAACCAGCTGTTATACAATTAGAATAGAATATAAGAAAAGGACAGTTCTTGCTCTGAGTTAATTTTTGGATTTAAAATAGAAATAAATTCTACAAACTATACATGCACGGTATAGCTTTTACCTGTGGTTGCTTTTTAATTGTTGACATCTTTGATGTTTTATATTTTGTGAATACGTTATAGCTTGTGGTAATGTATGGTACTTTGACTCATGTATTTATACTTTCTAATGGAAAAGCCTCTTTCAATGTTAGTACATAGAAATTTGTTTGTGTCAAATACCTTGCAGAAGCGAAAGAATCACGAGTAAGAACCAAGAAGCGAGAATCGAAAAGCGACAAGCAAGAAGAAAAACTGTATCAAAGAGAGAGGAAGAGAATGCGCAAAACAGATAAGCAAAAACTGTATATCAGTAAGCGTAAAATGGAAAAAAGAGCAAACCGGTTATAATCACTGTCCTAACCTTTTTTATTTAGTTACAATTAAACAAATAACTTAATTATTTTTAAAATAAAAAAAAATTAAAATTATTAACTGGTTATTGTATAATCGGTTAATGTTGTTATAGTTATCATTTTTTTAATAATTGAATAAAATTAACAGCTCTACTCATATTTTTTAATAATTGGATAAAATGAACAGCTTTACTTATAAAATGAACAGTCTACCATATGTCTGTTCCATGAACGTTTTGGGGGTCGAAAGCAATCATATAGATTCAACAGATTTACATAAAAACAAATGTGCAGAAGTTAGCATCTGCAACAGGATTCAATATTTTATCCATCAATAAAATTTTGCATATTGTTTTCTTTGTTTTATAGAACAAGACAATGTGGCTTCACCTTATTAAAAACAAAAATATACAAGAGGTTGTCTACAAAAAATCATTATCTATTTGTTAACGGATTCGTCATCTTATGCATAAATGTAATTTGCCTTTTTCTTGTCATTATTGGCACTATCGTGTTCTTAAAATAAAATCAAAGTATATTCAAATAAGTCAAGTTATTCAAACAAGCATTTCTAAAACCTACCATTAAACAAGTTGTGAATAGTTTTCAACACTAGAAGCATAATAATTATACCGTATTCTTTCTTTATAGAAGTTTTCAATTATATACAGTAGTAACTGATCACCACATCCAAATGTGAAAAACAACCATTTTGTAAATAATGTATAAAAATTCCAATTTTTAGGTTATGCAAAGATATTTCAATTGAGCACCTTGGCAAATTATAATGCTTACTTTAGTTGTTAAATTCCATTCCACTTGTAACCATGACACTTATAATCAATTTTTCTAGAGATACGACGAATCAGAATAATGACAAAAGGAAACATGAAAGAAGGAACTATTTACAGTTTTAAGGCAGAAAAGGAAACGGTTAAATTGAAAGTTAAACCAAGGAACAAAAAAAATCAGATGGTAACAAAATCAACAGAGAGAAAGAAAAAATAAAACAAAAACTAGAAGACACAAACAGCTACGAATAGGCCAAAAGGGAAATATCCCAGCAACTCAAGAGGTTAGGATGAGGACGGTGTTGGAATTTGTTGATTTTATAGTGTAGATAGTGCTGTTTTCGGAATGAGAAATTAGTAAAGAAAGCATGAATTATTATTCATTTTAAAGAAATTGATATTGAACCCATTTCGTACAAACAAAGGAACTCATCATCTATCTCTGTTCTTTTTCCTTTCTCAAGTTACATACTCATGCATATTCTTTTATAGCTCGTCTACAATTAAGATGAATGTATAATTAATACAAGAGATAAAGCATGAAATAAAATAAATTATGTGACCAAAAGAAAAAATATATAATAATGTAACCTTTTTTACAAGAGATAAAGCATGAAATAAAAATTCTAAATAAATAACATAAACAAAAATAATGTAACTTTTTTTTTACAGAAGAATAATATATAGATATTAGAAAACATGAATATATATTTAGGTTACCTGACATTAATGTCAATTTTTGTGCCATATCTAGTCTATGTGGGGAACTATGATTAGTAGTGTCTCTTCAGTTACTGTTTTTTTTTTTTTTTGTTAGAAATTTCTAATCAGCATGAAGGGTAACTGCACGAATATAAACGAATAATTTTGATCGGTCAACTTTGTATGCTTATGAATTACTATCTGTTTTTCTTCTAACACAGTTAATCACTTCTTTATCTTAAAACAATACATGTATCCATTCCTATACTTCGTGCATTAAAAATGTCCATATTTAATGCCACAACTTGAACCAATATAACATGTTGATAATAAAATAAAAAAATATATATAAAGCCCTTTTCTCTTGCTCTCTATATAACAACTAAATATTGATTTGAGAAATTATGATAATAAACAGTGTCACTATCCGATGCTAATTGACTTTTCTTTTTTCTTTTTTTTTAATTTTTCTATAAAAAATTGACTGTTCTTTTTAAATATTGAAATTAAATAATTTTATGAAAAAATTTTATTCTTATACATACAAATATTTTGATACAACGTATATTTATGATCGTTTTAATACTTTTAGTAATTATTAATTAAAACAAGAGTACCACTAATAAATATGTTAACATTTATTAAAAACATAAAAATATAAATTTCTTAATAAAAATGTAATAACTAACACATAGATAATTCGAAAAGCTTAAATTATTAATTAATATTTTGATTATAAAATTTCAAAATGTGTTTTTATTTTTAAGAAGTTTTAGTATTTATATTAAACTAAAAATATTGTTGATAAGTACTTTAAAATACATTTATTAATAAATTAAACTGTAGTATTCAATAAAAAAATACTGTAAAAAGCAAAAACAAAATAAAATATCATGCTTGTTTTGGTTTTTCGCTTTCATGTTTTTAAAAATGGAGCTTAAAAGTTAAAAGACCTCATTATATAAAAATATAAAAATAAATCATTTGCTTAACAATTAATAAATATAATTTGTGTCGATAATTTATATATATATATATATTCTAATCTAGGAGATAAAGAGATATCGTAGCAAATAATCTGGTCAACTGTTTTACACTTTTTTGCTTTAGTAACAATAAAATGGAAGGAAGGTGAGTGAAGCCAGATGGAAATAGAATAGAGTTATAGACAACCTTAATCTTGCAAGTTTGATAACATAAAGAAATACGGATCAGGATAAATATAATTGTGAAATCCAGGTTCCACGGGGAGGATATTCCTTTCCCAATTGAGACATTTGTACGGAGAGTGGGAAGAAGGTTTTTCACCATTTTACATTTTTACCCACTCCTATTTTTTTCTCTTCTTCTTCTGTCATTTTTATACATGGGTATAATAAAGCTAGGTTTTTTAGGTACTCCGCATCACTCGTCATCCATACAAATGAAGTTAGAATCCCTTTCTATATATATAAAAAAGTTCTTTTTACCACATATAAAAAAAATATAAGTTAGAATCTATTAAGAACTAAAATGTAGATCACTTTACTTTTTAATTGTTTTAACCAATTCATATAACATGTGACAATTAGGCTCAAATGTCTATCCGATTATTTCAACTTTAAAATATTAAAACTTGTAATGATGTGTAAGCGAGAGGGATAAAAACTTTCGTTTTAACATAAGGTAAGAGTGTTTTGTAATAAAGTATGGTGGAGATCATTTTCATGAAAGCGTCTAGAATGGATGGTCAAGTGTTTTCGTATATAAATTATTTGTTATGTGATTTTACAAGAATGAAAACCTCTTTATTTATATTTATATATATATATATATATATATATATATATATATATATATATTATTTCTTCTCCCTAAATTTTGACTGCTACCAAGATCGAGAACGAAGTTTCAAAAGAAAATAATTACATTAATTAAGTTAAATTACTTAATAGTTTTATTTAATTTTTTAAATATAATAACAATCTTGTTTTTATTTTATCGTCTAAATATATCCCTCCGTTTTGTTAAATTTCCATTCTTTCATTAAATTTTCCTTCCTTTTTAAATCGGCCAATGCCTTATTGGACGTGGTTGGATTCTGTCACTCGTATTCCCTGCATATTTCTCTCCAACTGAACAAAGTTTTCTTTTGTAATTATTTTCTTTTGACAACAGAGAATCGCTTCATTTCTATAATATAGAATTTTGAATACATGTTGGTGTCTCGTGGAAAAAACAACTATTAGGATTCTCTACAGAATATTGAGCGAAAAGAGTAGCAACACCATTAGCCTTTCTAACAGCAAACTGATATACCAGGATGAGAAATAATCGTTTGTCTAATATGATTTATACCAGAATGTCACATTCTTCGCAATCAGTTTCTAAAATCACTGCAGAATAAGGTATATGATTCAACCATTTCATGGCTCTTAACATTGAATAAGTCTCTTCTTCCACCTCCATAAGAATTAACAAAATCGTACCAACCAGTATAAATCATGAACATAATATCCTGTTACATCCCTCAAACAACAATCATATCCAATCTATCCACAATCATTAGGAAATTTAACATGAGTAATAGTGCATTTGTTTCGAAATTAGACGACGGTTTGGCTTCCTTTGTTTCTTGCCAATAGTAATGTGAATTATGTTTAAAAAAAAATTATAAAAGGTTAGTATAAAAAATTTACATTACAACCTTTGATTTTAATTAATATTTATTTAAAAGAAAGTTTGTAATTAGTAAAACTATCTTTTCATATTAAACTCGTTATTTAATGGCCCAAAATTTAACCATAGTTTGATTATGATTTTTGTTTTATCATCATAGCTCGAAATCATAACTCACATTCACTTAAAAAGCAAAAATCACTTTCATTCCAGGTTGGCATTGATAAAAAAAGAAGAAATGCAAAATCACAAGAAACGTGCCACGTCATTTAAGTGAAGGACTCCATGGAAGTAACTAGAAGAAAAGGCAGGTCTTGTTGATAAGATCAAGCTACTTGTCCTCCTATTCTGTTTTGGACCAAATATAAAAAAGTGGATGTTATTGTTTTTTCTGAAGGCTATAATCACAAATCATTATTAAATGGACAACAGTAGAATATGAGCATTATTGACGAAGAAAGTGGTCCCACATTTGGCAATAGACATCATCCACCCACCTACCAACCCAACCCACTCCTCTCATGGTCACTCCTGGGTTTCGATTATAACGGGCACAGGCGTGGATAAAGAAACCCATCCTTGGCATATACTTCGGGGAAGAGGACAAATATTACAGAGAGGACATGGTGGGTCTAGAGAAAATTAAAATTAAAATTAGAATAAAAAGATGCATATATGACTCTGGTGTTATTTTTTATTTTGCAAGTTCCACAATCACAGCCGTACATCACACATGAGCTGGGCCTCTTCCAACTTAAAAGTAGAGGATAACTGTGGCCCATGACGCGACACATGCACCACCTAATAATCATAATTTTACATCTTTACATACAAAATACAAGACTTTTAAATTAAAAAAAAAAAAAGAAGAAAAAGAAAGATAAACAGATCATCATGATGAAATGAAACGGAAATCCACAAACATTGCTTGATTTTTTTTGTTCCCAACTTGATTGAATCACTTGGACTTGAAGGGAATGGCCCTGATTACGACCTGGTGGTAGAGAGCTGCAAGAGCAGCACCAATGAATGGTCCCACCCAGAAGATCCACTGAACAAAAAGCGACAAACAATTAGCGTGAGATCCTATGGTCCAGATTTGCTTTCCCGAAAATTGTAAAGTACTAATGGTAAATGTGAAATTATGAACATACGTGATCGTCCCAGCCAAGGTCTTTGTTGAAGATGATGGCAGCACCAAGACTACGAGCAGGGTTGATACCGGTTCCGGTGATGGGGATGGTGGCCAAATGCACCAAGAACACAGCGAACCCAATTGGTAAGGGTGCCAAAATCTACTCACATATTAATATTAAAAGCAAAAAAACAGTATTTAGTTGAAAAAACTAGTATTATATACTAAGTATTGTGATAAAGAAGAAAAAGAGAGGGAGAGGCTTACGGGGACGTGAGAGTCTCTGGCGCTACGCTTGGCATCGGTGGCAGAGAAAACGGTGTAAACAAGGATAAAGGTGCCAACAATCTCAGCACCAAGACCATCACCCTTGGTGTAGCCAGGGGCAACAAAGTTGGCACCACCGTTCAATAAACCGTATCTGGTTTTTCCCTCGAAACCCTTGACCACGCCAGCGCCGCAGATAGCACCCAACACTTGCATCACCATGTAGAACAAGGCCCTGGTCAGGGACAATTTCCTCGCCAAAAACAGCCCAAAAGTCACCGCCGGGTTTATGTGACCCCCTACACCACACAAACTTGTTTAACTTATGCCACTATTTTGTTTTGGTTTTTTGTAATTTATGAGAAAAGAAAAGGAACCTGAGATGCCAGCGGTGCAGTAAACGAGAGCGAAGATCATGCCACCAAAGGCCCAAGCGATTCCTTGAATACCAACGGATTGGCACTTAGTGGGTGACCTGAGGACTCCCATGACCGTTAAGATGGTGATGTAGAGGAACAGGAAAGTGGCTACAAACTCTGCTATCCCTGCTCTGTAGAAAGACCATGACGTGAGCTCAGAGGGTTCAAACAAAGGTGCCGGTGGTGGTTCCTGGTAGTCCTTGCCGTCATCTTGGCTCTGCGCCGCCGTCCCAATGGGTTGCCTCTCCGGGAACTTGTTCGCTCCCAACGACACATCCTGCTCTTTCCCCTCCATGTCTCTTTTTTCTCTTCTCGCCTCGGATTCCTTGTGTCAGTGGAGTGTGTTATGGGTGAGAGGGTCAGAAGGACCAAGGTGCGGATTTATAATCCGAATGAGCTCCAGTTAATAGAAGCCTAAAGCCATAGTGGGAGGTGGGACCCGCCGCGTAATATGTTGAATTTTCTTAATGTTTTCTTTGATAGGTACCTATGATTGATGGCCTTTGTCCTAGCTGGCGTGATTCCAACCACTCCTGGAAAGACCGACCATGTTCCGCGCAGCACTGGAACGTGGATTACTCTAGTTTCCAACAGGGAAAGGAGGTAAGTCGTTTTGACAGATGCAGCCACCGGATTCCACGTGCTCCTTGGCTGCGTTCGCTGCTGGGCGGTGCCATTGTCAAGCCTTTCAAATCTCACGTTCAACTCCCGCCTGTTAATGGACACGTGTCGCTTCCTCCTTCATTTTCATGGTGAATTCATCACTTAGAAACCAACACGCAATTACCCCTGCTGCTACTTCACTGTTACTGCTCTCAGGTGTCAACACTGTTTTTCTCTTTTTGTTAATGTTTTTATTTTTGTAATTTTTCTCATTTCAACCACGCGCCATTTACTATTATAATTTCAGACATATCAAACATGCAATAATTCTTTTACTTTTTTATTTATTATATTTTCACAGAACAATTATATGTAGGATATATAAAACAAATTCAAGTTTCCCTCGCTCTCTAATGTATATGACTATATGTACGGTTGCAGAACAAGATGAATTTTTTTTTCTCTCGGATGATATCTCTTCTATTAATGAATAAATATTATGTAATTTAATGATTCTTTATTATAATATTTATATTTTTTATATGATTTATTAAATAATATCACATGTTACTGAGAAAAATATTTTGGAAGGGATGACTTTCATCCAAATAACAAAATGCTCTCATCTAGGTGTTTGGAAACAATTAACTTTTGATAGGAGTCATGAATTTGTAATGACTGAAAAATTCCTAATTACTTGTGCCTCTTTGCAAATCTTTACCTAGCAAGGTAGCAATGTTTTGTGAATATTTTGCACGAAAAATGATAATATTGTAATGGCTATGTTAATATGAAATACACTTCTCAGTACGTGGAAAGGAGTTGGAGGGATGTCAGAATTAGAAATATACCTCAATGATTAGATAAACAGGTTTTCAGAAAAAAAAAAAAAAAAAGAAAGCAGTAATGATAAAGATAAATAAGGTTCATGCATTGTGTCCGTTAATTATTATATACGAACATTTCTTCCTTTTCATTTATAAAAACATGGTCGGCACATGGCTGTCAGCAATTAACCTATCTAACATCGATTATTAAATATTCATTCTACATACTCATTTTCCTCTCTTCTTGAACCCTTTTATATATTTTGTTTCGATCTTGTGAATGAGACAATGATTAAGTCTGCATATATGTGAAGAAGCCATGTCGTTAAGTACTGTAGCTTTAATATTTCTTTTAGTTGGATGATAATCGCAGCTTTTTCTCGGTAATACGTAGAGATACCAAAGTCGTTAAGCAAGGAGCAAAAGAAACAATTTTAATATTCTTGGAGCGTTATTTACCTAATATGCAGCATTAGTTTAGTAGCGTGATTAGTCTGAGTGACTTGTAAGGATAACATTAAGAAAAGGAACGGTTGTTGATAATATTAATATTTGTAGTGTTGTGAGGCAAAATTTTTAGAATCTTTTGAATTTTTCTTCGTCATTCTACTCTGGCAAAAGCCACAAGGTTAGGGAAGCATCATCTCCAGGCAGATTTTGGGTGG
The DNA here is from genome assembly GCA_037954015.1 of Psophocarpus tetragonolobus. Classification (NCBI taxonomy): domain Eukaryota; kingdom Viridiplantae; phylum Streptophyta; class Magnoliopsida; order Fabales; family Fabaceae; genus Psophocarpus; species Psophocarpus tetragonolobus. The sequence goes on from CM075695.1 coordinate 38,652,264, forward strand.
CAGGGTCCTACTCTCAACTTCATATCTTTGTCTGTTGGCTCCTAATTAAGAAACACACATAAAAAATAGCTAAGCAGTTCTGGACCCCTTCAAGCAATTCGCATTATGCTTTCTGTTCGAGCGAGGGATCACAAGTCCACTCTCTGTTCAACAGATTGTTCACTTCCCCATACAACTCTTGGTTTCTTATGTCTCATTTTTTTTTGGAAATTTATTTTGGACAGGAAACACAATGGAAAAAGAAAGATAATCAACTTTTATTTTCTAATTTTTATTAACGTATAATTGGGATTTATATTAACAATGAAATTTCTCTCTAACATATCAAAATTGTTCAAAATACTAAATATCCAACTTCTTTATAGTTTCTCTTAAGAAAAATAAGGTAAAACTGTTATTTTAGAATAAATCTTAAATAAAATCTACTTGATTAGGTCCGCAAACTGTCCTTGCCGTGCACAGCGATCGAAGATGAGAATTCAGTGGCGATTAATCGTGCAACGACTCCAACATTCAAGTGAAAAAGGACACTTGAAAAGTTATTTTGATGAACAAGATTCAAATAAAGTTTTACAAGTTACCGTCACGAGGGCTATGTTCTCCTGCCATATTTGCATGTAATATCTCGACATATCACACCGAGATATGCGCCAAAACACCACTCTTTAAAGAAACATCAAACACATGTCATAAACTAAAAAGCACTGCCAATTGTTAATAATAAAAAATCAAATTGAACAAACCAATTTGATTGTTTTTTTTTTTTTTCCAATTTATCCAACTCGCAATCAATTAAGCAAAGACGTGGGTAGAGAATAATTTTAATCAAATGAAGGTTTAATATCAGTTTACAAAACTCATGTACAATACTTAAATGGCAATTTATACCGTGATTTTTATGATTTGAAAACTATTGATATTTTTTTTTTTTAATCAATCAAATTATTATTTTTATTTTTATTTTTTTAATAAATTAAAATTATTTTTATTTATTTATATCTTTAATAAGAAAAAAGAAATAAAAAAAAGTTATAGATCGATACAGATTTAAAATCAGAGATTTTCTTTTTGAAAAAAATATAAATTAAAGTAAATGTTTTTAAAATAACTATTTTTAAGAGAGTTTATAGTAAAATAATTTTTTAATGATTTATGTATAAATAAATAAAATTTATTTTAATTTATAAAAAAAATAAAAATAAATTTTATAATTTGATTGGTTAAAAAAATAGAGTGTCAATATCTCTCAATTTATGAAAAGCATGATACACTCTCTCATACTAAATTATGAAAATATATTTAGTTTAGAATTTTCATTCGTTACCTTTGATGGATTTTTTTTGGTAAAATATAATATATATTATACAATTAAATAAGTCTCAATAAATAAATAATTTATTGTGTCAAAGAATAATCTCATCTGGTAAGGAGTGTTGTAGTGACATGGTAAAAACATGCGAAATCTTTTTTTTAATTGCAATATCTCCTATCGTGTGTCACAAATACTCTTTTATCAGTGAAGAATTTCTACTATATATATATAATTGAGATTAGGAATCACTTTTATTAATTTATAGGACTCAAGGATGGATTAAATGAGCTTTGTTAAGCTTGATCTTTTGTGTATGTTGTGTTGATCTAGTAATTATGAAGAGCAAGAAATGTTTGTAGTTTTAAGAGCAAGTTCAAGAAATTATGCTAAGAGTGATGTCACTCTACTAAGCTTACTTCTTATTTTCATGCAAAGTGGGTAATACACTCTTCCTAGATCCTGTAATGAAAGGTTGTAACAACTCTCTTTGTAATGGTTTAGTCTTTCATTTGTTGTTGCTTTTTTAAAAAGGTGCATTTGTTTGTTACCTTTTTAATAAACATTTTTTGCTTATAAAAAAGTCCCAATAAATAATATAAAAGTGTTTAATTAATATTTAATAGTTTAGTCAACCATAAATGTTTAATAACAATTGTCCACAAAATTGTGATATAAAACTAAATTTGCACCATACCTATGTGTCATATTTCAAATTGGTCATTTTGAAATTAATAAAAAAACACTTATATTATCAATTTCACATTCCTGTTATTCGGTGACTTTCTTCCCACAAATTTATAGTTGATATAGGTAAATAAATATAAGATCTAATTCTCAATATCCATTATACCCTTGTTCATATTTCGCACATTCATTATTGACTCAACATTAAGAGAAAAAATTTCAATTTCCTATTCACACTCATGTTAATTTATCCACAACTATATGATTGTGCTTAAATACATTTGTAATATTGAACTTGCATCATACTCTTCTATCATATCCCACACACAAAACTCTAATTGAATCATCTTAAAAGAAAAGCATGAAGTATCTTTTCCACAACCCGAAAATTTACCGTATTGTATATTTAGATGTTTCACTTGTTGTATAGAAATGGGAAATTTTAGCCTACAAACAATCATAATTAATTGTTGTTCTTAATTTTATTATTTTAGTTTATGTCATACCTTCTTTTTAATTTAAGCAACTTTATGCAATACCTAATACTTACTTAATTGCAATTAAATTAGCGAGTGGTGAATTAATAGAAATATCTGTTTAATAACGACTCTAATTTTCAATTTGTTTTAACCCTAGAAAGGGAAAACTCGGGACTCCTTAGTCAATTCCAAACGAGACTAGCTAGTTATGAAAATAGGGAAATTTATCATGATGTAAATTAAATTAGAAATCTTAGAAACTTCCGTATTAAGTGGTTCTTGTGTCCCTACTTTGACAATAATTTATTAATTTATTGTTATCGAAGTAATGGCTTTCTGTGGTCACCAGCAGCTGTCCTTTTCGTTTTAAGAGAAGCAGAGCATAGATTTGAATAAATATGTGGATAAAACTTAACAGAGTGGGTGATTATTTCTTTCTTGCGCTGCATTGTTTTATTATTATTATTATCCTCAGGCTACAACAACTAATGACAGAACACAATATCATAAACTATTCCCTTGAGACCGTCTATGAAATGAGGGCCACAGGTTTATGTTGATAAGCCACAGACTAATCACTCATATGTGTCATGCCATAAATTTTAATATGCTTAATATGTTTTTGTATTCCTATTTTACAAAATTCCTCCAGAACATTGCTCACAAACTGTGCAAAGATTAGAGGTTTCCGGATAATAAATAAAGAAATAAAACTCTACAATAACATAACTTTTAAATGGAAGCAAAAGAGAAAGTAATTCCTGCAGTCGTCAGCATGGTATATTTATTATTAATTTTCTTGTTACTTCAGCAATAGACATGCTATATTTTGTATTGCAGCATTTTCACAAAAGGACCACTTTTCCATTACCATCTTCCATTACCCTTTATTTATTTACCAGCAGTTTGGAACGAATATAATTCAAAGAAAGAGATCCGGTATATAAATTATTTTGTGCAAAATTTATTATACAAGTACATCTTTTCTAATTGACCTAAAATAGGAAGAGGAATTAATGGAGATCTCTTTTCTTTTCTTTCTTTTATTTTAGTTTCTAAAAATGATAGCATAAAAATTGAAAAACAATAAATACGTTTATGAATCGTTAAACGATGAAATGAAACATGTGTTTTGAAAAGTATTTTTTAAGACATTAGTTTATGTATATTTTTTATAAGGGTCGTTTGGATATAAAAACATCATAATAATAATTTAAAAATTAAAAAAGAAAAGTTGAATTGCAAAAAGGAGTTTTGGTTTATGTCTAAAGACAATATTTCTTCCTTATTCTCTCCTCTTTCTAATATATTTCCTCTAATTATACAACCTTCTTAAAATCTCTTTTTATGATAGCAAAACCACAACAACATTTCAGTCACACTATTTTATAATCTCCTCTCTGCAATGCATAATAAGTATGTTTTAAATTGATATTTTTTCTTTAATTTATTTTATTTTCTAGATTAATTAGTGTGAATTTTATTTTTTATAGAAATTGCAGATAAGATGATCCAAAATTATTTTGACATATTTTTATATCAACTAATTCAAACCTAAATGATGATTGTTTTTTTGGATTAGTTGATTCAAAACAAAATAAAAACATAAATTTTAGATCAATTAATAAAAAAAATTAATTAATATTTAATTTTAGATCAATTAATCTAAAAAATATATTTTATATGTTCATAAAGGTATGTTAAATGTTTTTGGGGTGCTAATAGTAGTTGTGGGTACTAAAAACAAGTGTCTCCTAAAAACTATTTTTCCCTCCAAGCTTTTCTTCCAAGAACTAATATGAAACTACTTTAGCCCGTGATAAACAAAGAAAATTAGCATATACTTAGGGGCAATATCTCCCTACATTTTTGGAATTTCTCTTACACCCATATTAAAGGTGTATTTTTACTCTATAATGGACTTTCCAGATGTATAATATAAAAGTATACGAAAAACTATGGCGGTAATGGGAGAAATTTCCATACTTGGGGTGTGTGAGTAACTTGCACCCCTGATCCTCATAAATATATAATTAAACACGTTTTATTTATTTTTTAAAAAAATAATACTCCTATGTTTAGTTATATTATAAAACATGTATTTTGTATGAAAATAAATTAGGTATAAATTGTAAATGTTAATCTAACTAAACATTTTTCATTACTACAAATTTATCTAAATAACATCAAATATTTTATGCCTAATTTTTTCAATAAATAAATTCATCCAAAAAAGACTCTCAAAATCTAAAGTATTAACGTAGAAAATAATAAAGGTTTTATTAATATTTTGATACAAATTGAATGCACAAGTGGGTGGGATTTGAAATCAACAAATAACAATTTACATTTAAATATCTTTTTATTACCTTAAAATTACATGTTTTTATTTTTATTACTTAAATTTAATTTTTTCTATTTTAATACCTAACAATTTTCAAATTTTTAAATTTGTATTTTTTATTGAACATCTTCCGCATTAACTTATGACATGACTAACGAAAGTGATACATAAGCAAGTTCATATTATTTTAAAATTTTGAGTTAACATCCACATTATTTTCATAATAGGTACCTTTTAGAAAATAATTTTTTTTTCAAGTAACAAATGCAAAAAATTAAATAAAATTTAGTATCAAAATAAAAATAATTTTATTTTTTAGGTACCAAAAATTATTTAAGCCTAGAAAAAATTTAATTATCATTATCGTTGTATTACACATTATTTTTTAAACTTAAATATGTTTTGCATTCCTAATATATTAGTGAAATTACCTTGAATCCTTATAAGATTATTGTTTTGTTTTTAGTTTCTAATAATTTTATTTTATTTTATTTTGAGTTTCTAAAATACTATCTAAAATACTTTTCAATGATTTTAAAACAATTTAAAATGTTATCTATAAAACACTTTGATGATTCAAAACAAAATAAAATTTAATAATTAAGATAGAATCATTTTACAAACCAACAATATGTCTCTGATGATTTTATTATTGATGTTGTATTAATAGATAATTGAAAGATTTTCAAAATAAGAAGATCAATTTGATGAAAGTATAAAATAGTTTTGTGAATTATACTGTACTAGACACAAATTATAGTATATCAATCATGCTATTAAATTAATAGAATGAAAATGAACGTGTACCTGAATTGGCATTCATATCCATGAGCACTATTGAACAGAACTCTAGAGGTTCTTCTGGCTACCTTCTGAGGGGTTATTGTAGAGAACAATTCTGATGTGTAAATTTGCTTAATGGGATGGCAAATTTATAACCCCCCAGGGTAGTCAGGGACCTCTGTTAATTGGGCTTTTTATCTGATTGACCTAACCCATCACAGAGTCAATCTCACTGTAATCCCAGTTAAATAACCATATTGATATTTTAAGATATTATCGGTTAAAGATAAATAACCATATTGATATTATGATCATATCTAATATTGTCGGTTAATGATAATTAGATATTGCTTGATACTAATCCACAATTAATTTCAACATTCTCCCACTTGGATAGTGTCAATCAATAATCAACATACAAATCATTAAACTAAAACGACAATTGCCGATATATCATATATTAATTAACAATATGAAAAATATGAGCAACAAAATAAATATCCGATAGGGATATTAATCAATTGCATGTAAATAATATTTTTCATAGATGTATGGCATAATGCAGTTCCATAAATGACACTACAATGGTCCAAGCATAAATAAAATGCTAATAAGAAACATGAACAAAATGACGTCAACTAGAGCATGTCTCTTAAAGAAAATAGAGAATCAGACTCCCACTAACTTAATACATCAAAAAAGGCCTTGACTAAACCCATGTGAGTTACATGAATAAGAAAAATTCCAACAGTTAAGGCCTTAGTCAGTGGATCTGCTAACATCTCCTCAGAATCAATGTTTTCAATCCGAGTGTGAAAACTTTGAATTTGCTCTCTAACAAATTGATACTTGATATCAAAATGCTTTGAACGAGTAGAGCTTTTGTTGTTTCGAGAGAAACTCACAGCAGCAGTATTGTCACAGTAAATCACAAGTGGCCTGGAAATGCTTTCAACTATGTGAAAGTCAGATATCAATTTCTTAAGCCACATGGCCTGGCGAGTGGCCTCAAAACAAGCAACATACTCTGCTTCCATGGTAGAGGTAGCTGTAAGAGACTGTTTAACGCTCTTCCAAGAGATAGCTCCTCCTGCCATCATAAAAATAAAGCCAGAAGTAGATCTACGATCATCAGGGCAACCCGCAAAATCAGAATCAGAATAGCCAGTGACTTGAAGTTGATCAGACTTCATAAAAGTCAACATATGATCCTTGGTTCCCTGTAAATATCGCATGACCCTTTTAACGGCTTTCCAATGACCCAAACCTGGGTCGCTCAAATATCTGCCTAAGGCATTGACGATGAAAGCAATGTCAGGACGAGTACAGACTTGAGCATACATCAAACTGCCAACAGCGGAAGCGTATGGAATTTTCTTCATAGCATCCACTTCTTCATCATTATGAGGACATTGTTTGTTAGATAATTTGTCACCATGTTGCACAGGTGCAGCACATGGGGAGCAAGCATTCATGTTGAACTTCTTGAGAATCTTCTCGATATATCCCTTTTGAGACAATCCAACTATGCCATGTGACCTATCACGAATAATTTGGATGCCTAGAACAACAGAAGCTTCACCAAGGTCTTTCATATCAAAATGTCTGCACAACATTGATTTTGTCTCAACCAATAGGTTCATACAACTACTAGCAAGGAGAATGTCATCGACATATAATACGAGAATGATGAAATCACTCCCACTAGTCTTCAAGTAAATGCACTGGTCTGCAACATTTTCCTTGAAATTGTAAGTAGTGACAACCTGGTCGAATTTTAAATACCATTGCCTAGATGCTTGTTTCAGTCCATAAATGGACCTTTTAAGTTTACACACCAAATGCTCATTGCCTGCTTCAACAAAACCATCAGGTTGAACCATGTAGACATCTTCAGCAAGATCGCCATTCAGAAAAGCTGTCTTTACATCCATCTGGTGTAGCTCTAGGTCAAAATGAGCAACTAAAGCCATGACAACTCGGAGTGCGTCCTTCGTTGAAACTGGTGAAAAGGTTTCTTTGTAGTCAACACCTTCCCGTTGACTATAACCTTTAGCCACCAATCGAGCCTTATACCTGTCAACCTTTCCATCTGGAGTACGTTTTGTCTTAAAGACCCATTTAGATCCAACAGGCTTACAACCTGCTGGTAAGTCCACAAGATCCCAAACATTATTATGAGACATGGAAGACAATTCATCATGCATAGCTTTTAGCCAGTCAGAAGCATGAGAACTAGAAAGTGCTTCCTGATATGTAATGGGATCTTCATCATCATGTGGATCATATTCGTGCTCCTGAAGGTATACAACATAGTCATTTGGTATAGAAGGTCGGCGTATTCTCTGAGATCGTCTTAATGGGGGCACAAGTTGTTGATCAAGTGGTTGATCATTGAGTTGTGGTTCATCAACATGCCTCTCAACAATTTGTTCATCTGTGTGAACCATTGGGATTGAGATGTCTGTAGGAAGAGAATAAGATGGTAATGGAAGCATGGTTCGATCTTCTCTGAAGGTCATCATTCGAGGTGTGTAACTCCCACTGTCCAAATCGTCCTCAAAGAAAACTGCTCGGTCAGATTCAATAACTCGTGTAGAGTGAGAAGGACAATAAAATCTGCATCCTCTCGAACCGATGCAGTAGCCAATGAAATGACCGCTAATAGTTTTGAGATCAAGTTTCTTTTGTTTAGGGTTATAAGGTCTTACTTCTGCCTTACAACCCCATACATGGAAATGTCTCAAACTCGGCTTTCTACCAGTCATTAGCTCAAAAGGAGTTTTGGGCACAGATTTGCTAGGTACCTGATTAAGAATGTACATAGCAGTTCGCAAGGCATCTCCCCAAAGAAATTCTGGCAGAGATGAATGTGATAACATACATCTTACCATGTCCATGAGTGTTCGATTTCGTCTCTCAGCAACGCCATTTTGTTCAGGAGTTCCAGGCATGGTGTATTGAGCTTCAATTCCGTATTCATCAAGGAATCGAGCAAATGGACCTAGATTTCTTCCTGTCTCGTCATAACGACCATAATATTCTCCTCCTCTATCAGACCTTACACACTTAACTTTCTTCTCTGTTTTCAGCTCAACAGAGGCTTTAAAGGTTTTGAAGGCTTCAAGAGAGCTTGCTTTATCCTGAAGAAGATATACCCATCCATGTCTGGAGAAGTCATCTATGAAGGTAATAAAATACCTATATCCACCCATAGCAGTAGGTGTAATAGGTCCACATATGTCTGTGTGAATTAATTGTAGCACATCGTCACATCTGTTTGAACTTTTATTCCTGGTTTTGGCAGTGAACTTCCCCTTGATGCAATCGACACAAGTGTCATAATCTGAGAAGTCAAGATCATGCAGAATCCCTTCTTTTATGAGTCTTTCAATTCGAGGCCTAGAAATATGCCCCAAACGTCTATGCCATAGCATAGAGGAAGATTCATCAATCCTGTTACGTTTACTCCCACTAATGGAGTTAACTGACATATCAGTTACGTTTAACATGTAAAGTCTGTCATGCAAAACTCCTGAACCAACAACAGTTGAATTATAATAAATTACCAATTTTCCATCACCAAAATGAAAGTTGTATCCACATTTGTCTAAAACAGAAATTGATATCAAATTCCTTCTCATGGAAGGGACATAAACAGCATCATGTAATAATAAAGTATGTCCAGAGGATAAACATAAAGAGACGACTCCAATATCAGCAACGGGTACTCCAGCTCCATCTCCCATAACAATCTTCGTCTCATCATCACTTGGTTTCCTCAGACTTGTGAACCCCTGTAAAGAATTCACAACATGAATAGTAGCCCCTGAGTCTAACCACCAGGAATTTGGAGGAACATCAACCATATTAGATTCAAAGCAAGTTAGTGCTAGCAGATTACCTCGCTTCTCCTCTTTCTTTTTCAGGATAAAGCAATCTTCCACCTTGTGACCACGTTTCTTACAATACTTGCAAGAACCTTTAAAGAATTTCTTCTTGGGTTCTAAATGTCGTTCTGCTTTCTCTGTACCCTTTTTCTTCTTTCCTTTATACCTGTTAGTACCTTTAGCACCTGAACTAGAAGCAATGAACTGAATGCTATTAGGCTTATTTTTCTTCATTGACTCCTCCTCTTGGGTGATTATTGCAATCAATTCATCCACTCCATAGTCATGCTTTTGAATGTTATATGAAGTCTTCATGATGTCAAACTGAGAAGACAGAGATTCCAAGATGCGATAGATTAAAGTGTCTTCGCCAACCTCAACCTTGAGAGACTTCAGCTTATTATAGAAATGTACTAACTTCATAATGTGTTCACGTACACCGCTGACACCATCATATTTGGTCTTTTCAAATAAGGAAAGATATTGGCTTTTCTGTGCCTTATCAAAAGTTGTGAATTTTTCACCGACTGCTTTGAGAAAAGCACTGGCATCATCAAGATCTGGAATGCTCTGTCTAATAGATTTCTCCATGGTGAATTTAATCACCTTCAGGCACACTCTGTTAGAGTGTTCCCATTTCTCATGAGAAATTCGCTGAGCTTCAGAAGACTCATCTGTAAGAGGCGCAGGCCTCGTCGTCCTCAATGCTAAATCCAGATTGCCAATGGTCAGGTAGAGATCTAATGATTCTTTCCAGTCCTCATAATTTGTTCCGTTTAGAGTTTTGACGGAATTAGGGAAGAAAACTGAACATCACAATAAGGAGAAAAAATGATTTAAAAGTTCAGCTTAAAATAAATCCCTAAGCAAATTACAATACATTATAACTTAAATTAATAAATCCTAGCACCGATAGGGTACCAAAAAACATTAACATAAGTAAAGAGAAATGTATTGTACAACAACAAATTATACTAATAACAACACACCGATAGGGTATAATTATCACTAATATAATGAATTAATATTTATTCATAAATTTACACAAATGCATCCACGATAGGTGAAATTACAATTATGTAAATTAATAGCATAAATCATGCTTTATTTCATATGATTTTAATTATCTTAAAATATGACAAACAAAATTCACATCATCATGCCCATGATAGATAGGTCATCACAATGCAAATTAACAGAAAAATCATATTATAAGTAATAATTCAATATTAAAAAAAATTTGAGAGTAATATGCTAAAATTAATTCGAAATTACATCTCAAAAATTAAACAAATTTCAAAATTATAAAATTTTAAAATTTGTATATATATATATATATATATATATATATATATATATATAATTTTATTATTATTAAAAATATTGAAATTAGGGAACGGAAATTAAAAGTTCAAGCGAAACGAAACAGAACGGAACGGAAACGAAACGGCGCCAAACGGAGACGGTTCTTCTCGCCTTCCCTTCTGGAGCGCCGGCGGACCAGCGCCGATGGGATCTCGGCGAGGCGAAGCGCTCGGGAAGACGGTGGAGCAGGCGGCCCTGGAGAAGCCGAAACGCCAAGATCCGACGGGATCTGGGACCGAAACGCGGTGGAGAACCGCTGGAACGGGCGGCGGAACCGCGACGAAGAGCCGCTGGAGCGGGCGGCCCGGTTGATCAGCGCTGAAGCCCCAAGATCCGACGGGATCTGGGCGGTCGAAACGCGATCTCCGCCGCGATTTGGGCGCGCGAGGCGCGATCGCCGCCGCGATCTGGGCGCGCGAGACGCGATCTCTGCCGCGATCTGGGCGGGCGAGACGCGATCTCGGCCGCGATCTGGGCGCGCGAGACGCGATCGCCGCCGCGATCTGGGCGCGCGAGACGCGATCTCTGCCGCGATCTGGGCGCGCGAGACGCGATCTCGGCCGCGATCTGGGCGCGCGAGACGCGATCGCCGCCGCGATCTGGGCGCGCGAGACGCGATCTCCGATCGTACGGCGCGGCAGGGTCGGGACCACCGGGAGGTTCGCCGGTCCCGGCAGGCGACGCGGCTTCCGGCGGACGACTCGACTGCCGCCGCATAACCGCTCAGGTATCATTCAGTCTCTTTCCCTCTCTCAAAACGCATGTATGTTAATGTTGAAAAAATAGGGTTTGTTCAATTGACAACCATAAAATGTATCTAGTTAGCTCTGATACCAATTGATGAAAGTATAAAATAGTTTTGTGAATTATACTGTACTAGACACAAATTATAGTATATCAATCATGCTATTAAATTAATAGAATGAAAATGAACGTGTACCTGAATTGGCATTCATATCCATGAGCACTATTGAACAGAACTCTAGAGGTTCTTCTGGCTACCTTCTGAGGGGTTATTGTAGAGAACAATTCTGATGTGTAAATTTGCTTAATGGGATGGCAAATTTATAACCCCCCAGGGTAGTCAGGGACCTCTGTTAATTGGGCTTTTTATCTGATTGACCTAACCCATCACAGAGTCAATCTCACTGTAATCCCAGTTAAATAACCATATTGATATTTTAAGATATTATCGGTTAAAGATAAATAACCATATTGATATTATGATCATATCTAATATTGTCGGTTAATGATAATTAGATATTGCTTGATACTAATCCACAATTAATTTCAACACAATTCAGATGCATGTAATATGCATGTGTAATGCAATGATAATGATAATTAATTTTTTTAGTCTTAAATAATTTTTTTATACTTATGAAATAAAATAATTATGATTTTGGTACCTAAATTTTATTTATGTTTTGATTTTGATATTGAAAAAGTTTTATTTTAAAAGAAGTACCTGTTACCAAAATGACATTACTCAACAATTTAAACAACATAAACTTAATCATGTGAGACTTTCGTTAACTATGTTATCCATTAACAAAGGCATAAGTATGTTAATGAAAAAGGTAAAAATTTAGGTACTAAAATAAAATAGACAATTTTACAATTATTAACATAGTTTTTTAAAATTTTACCAAAGTTGATAAAATTTTTCAACCCTTGTCCATTAAAGATAGATGTGTTTGTCCCTTTAATAATATTCACAACCTATAGCATGATTTTACTATAATTTATACTTAAATTATTAAAACTTCAAATAATAACACAAACTGAACAACTCGTTTAACAAGCAATGTCGCCCAATTAGGAACTAGGACACCTCATCCAATGACAAACGTCGTCCAGCAAAAGGTCTAAGTTATAATTTTCAAGATAAGCAATTTTTCACTCAGCAAGATACGTCACTGGACGAAAATCCATAGAATTGCTTGACAAATGTAAAAATTTGTTAGGCGTGTAATACACAATCATTATAGTCATACAGAAAACAAATACAAGTAAGGGTAAACTTATAATGACATAAAACACTTTAAGTATGAAAAACCACTCAAATTAGCATAAATATTCATTTCATAGTATTACCCAACAAACAATCATACTTATGTTCTCTCTTTACAATATGTTCAAAACCACATAATCACATAACAAGACGCTTTATGGAAAGACACGTTGATTGAATTCAAATATATACTAGGTGGCCTAATGACTTTTCCCAGCTGGAGTTTGGCGTCTACCTAACCCCATACTGACAATCAATTGAAGTCTAAGCATACCATTTGATACAACTGCTACCTGGCATCAACCAGTTGAACTTCCCTTCTCCCCTTTTTAAGTTGAATTTAAAGGGAGAAGAGAATTTAGTCGTAGAAATTTCTCAAAATTTAGCAAAAATCTCGAAAATCTAAGATAACCTAAAAAATTGGTATTTTAAGGAGAATTTACCTTCAATAGGAACGATTAAACTGAAAAAAGAAAAAAAAATATATGAAGAAATATGATTAAACTTACTTGCGACAATCAACAACTGAAATAAGAAGAAATGGCGAAAATTTCTCTAGAATTCGAGGTTGGATTGACATGCATACAACAGGAAAGAAGAATGGAGGCAGAGAGAGAGAAAGAGAAAATGGTGTCCATAAATTAAAGAAGAGATTAGAGAAGAACAAAGTTATAGAAATCAAGGGTGTGTTTGGTAATTTCTTATTTGCTAACGAAAGTACCAATAGATTTTTCAAATAAAACTTCCCATAAAACTAGTCTAAGAACTTCAATCCAAAAGAATGTTATTTACACTTACCCCTCAACCTACAAAACATCACTTTCCCATAAACCATTATTTAATTCATAAATTCAATCACATCCATAAATTAAATAAACACATTTATCAAAATAAAACATATATATATATATATCAATCAAATATTCAATAATTATTCTATTAATTATGTTTAAATTAAATTTAATTATCTCTTTTATTTATTTCACATTCTTATAATATATTAATAATATCATAACCTTATCAAGCCTAGTAACTTGCATGGTAATATTGTCACATTTTCTTTTTGAGTAAATTGCAAGTTTTGACATTTTGAATAATTACATTAATATTTTTTATTTTTTAAACTATTACTATTTTTAAATATGTGAATGGTGTTATTATAATTTTTTTAAGAGTTTAATTGGTATACATTGTTAGTGTAAAAGGTGACGTTTATTCATAATTTTTTTTATTTTTGTGACTTTTAAAGTACTAATTAATAAAATTATCAAACTTATCACAAATCAAGGAGTGTGATTGAATGTGAGTGTAAAAATCAGCATATACTTAAACCTAAAGAAAAGTTAGGATAAAAAAAAAAGATTGAAATTATGCATAAATTGATAAAAGTTAGGGTACGTTGCTGTAATTTATTTTTTTCTTAAATTTTTGTGTAACTTCTGCTCTTTTTAGTGTAATATTTCTATAATATTCTAAAACTAAATTTACTTGGATTACTAACAATATCATAAAATTGCTTATAGAGAATCTTGGTTATTCTATTTAAACGTATTTACTAATTTAAATTTTGCTTAATATAATTGATTTCATGATTTATAAATAACGTCAATCTTTATCCCGTTAATAAAATAAATAAATAACGTAAACCTTTACAGTACATATTAATTTTTTTTCTAAACTAAAAAATTTTACATACAATTATTTTGTTTCACAGCAGCTGGTGGCTTTGCCATTAGAAATTAACTTGAACTATTTCAATTTTAATCTATATACTCTTTATGATGGAACTTTTGCAACACGAAATTTGTAAAATTGAATAATTTTGACACCATGTTAAAAATAAATTGACTCGATCCTAAAAGATAGGTCAAGGAAACAGAATTATTCTAATTTTATATTGTTTAAATTATTAATCATTTGAACTTAGATTGAATTTTTCCAGAAAAACAATTTATTTATACTTGATTTATCTTATATATAAGAAGTGTTTTAATTTAATTTTAAAGATTAATATGTAAATTTTTTTTTATATAGAGATTTAAAAAATGCCAGGTAAAAATTTAATTTAAATTTAAATATTTTACTTTGTAATTAAATTTATATACGCACGTTTGTTACAAACACTCAGACATTGGGTTCTTTTAGTATACGGAAGATTTAGAATTTCAATAAGATTTGACTCAAATAATAAGAAACTTAATTATTTTTAAAATGGATCACACGATAAAATGTACATCTTTATGATTTGTATTAACCTTGACAAGAAAAAAAACATCTTTTAATGTTAAGAACCTAGTACTCAATATAAGAACAAACTCTAACATCATTGGATGCTTGGATATGGCCTTACATGCTCACAAAATAGGTCACCCATGTCTAGAAAATAAACATGCAGTTATTTTTTATTTTTTTAACAGATAATGGTGTTCCTCATGAAAATTAGAAAAAAAATCCATTTTTTTCTCACATCTATTCAGGTCAGATGCGAAAGTTAAAGTATTAGTAGTGATTAGTGAAAGAGCAAAAACAAAAGAAGAAGTTGCTACTTTTCAAATTTTCTCTGAATGAAAAGTCAATTGAGATGCCCGTGATACAATATGTTGCAAAAATATTTAGAAAGAACAGAACAAAGGGTTATTTACCCAAAGCAAAGGCAAATGGATGCAGTTTCAATTTCAAGAGGGATGACCAAGTGTAAATTGATGGCTGGAGTTGCAATGCAAACTATCTATAAAGTGATGATGAGACTAGAATTGGGGGTGATGAGGGTTCCTGGATTCGCGGATCTTTAAGTTCGAGTTTGCTGTGATTTATATTTTTTAAAATAAGAATAATTATAGAAAAAAATGAATTTAATTTATGAAGTACCAGCCAAATCATAGGTATATGTATATTCGCATTTCTATTTTAATATGTCATAACAATATTAGAGTTTTAATTTAATATTTTTTGTACATTTTTATATTTTGAAATATAAATTATTATATTTCATATTTTGAAATATATTTTGTTAATTTTATATTTTTTGTTTATGATAACATGATAAAAATATATCAGATCATCAATGGATATATTAGATATGCAATGAATATAAAAAGATGAGAGAGTTTAAATAGAACTCAAAATATTGTGCGCATGTATATTTGCATGTTTATTAAGAATATTTATCATAAAATATATACATATATTAATCATGTTTAAGGAACATTGATTTGTAATAAAGTAAAAATTGTGAAAATGTGTGAATATTAATAGGAGAAGTTATATTTGCGAAAGTAGAAACAATCATAAAATGTTTAAAGAGAGAAAATAGTCATAAAATGTGGATACCAAAAGGTCATTTTCCCATTATATAATATATATATATATATATATAGTATATTATATTGTAGATATAGTTTGACAATTATTTATGTTGAATATCAATATTTTAAAGTAATTATTTCCTTAAAGTTATAAGATTAGTTTAGTAGTCAAGTTTACATTTGAAAAGTGAGAGATTATGAATTTGAGACCCTCTTATGACAAAATATTTTTTTTTAATTTTAAAATAGTGTAACGGTAGAATAGGTTTGAAAAGTGAACGTCAAAAGGAGGTATGCGGACTTTGTAAGTTAAATTTATGGGCTTAAACTTGATTCCTAATTTATTATTTATATTATTAGTTTGTGTAAATATTGTAATTTATTTATGGTAAATTGTGATATTTTAAACTTTTAATATGAAAAATATTTAATGTTTTAGATTATTATGAATAATGATATAATAGATTAGTTAATTATATGTATATGCATAGGGCATAATGACATATATGTATAAGGAGGAACAAAACTCAATCATTAAAAATAAAATGAAGATTAAAATCAGATCGGAGACATCCATCTATTCTCGATCTTCTAAAATTTTTTATTTGTCACCCTTTTTTTTTTCTCATTTTACAATGACAAAAATTTTTTGGGATATTATTTTTTTTCTTCTCTTAATGATTGAAATTTGTCATCTCCTCTCATATATGTATCTGAACATGTGCATGAGTCTTGCGGATTGATATGTTAAGTTTACAAATTTGTGGGTCAAATTCCTTATAAGTATCCATTTATTTTGACAATACCACATTTAAAATGCGAACTTTGTGAGTTTATATTAAAAGTTTAATTGGTATACACGGTCAGTGTAAAATAATTTTTACATTGACCATCAATCATGATTTTTTAAAAGTAATAACGAATAAAATTAACAAATTTATCTTAAAATAAAAGTTATGACTGAATATCAATATAAAAAATTTTACATGTATACTAATTAAACTCTTGTATTAATCATCTATCCACTCCTACATGGTATGAAAAAGAAAATAATTTTCCGTCTTTCAATTGTCTTCGACAAATTAATTAATGCATCAAACAACAGTTATGCTCGTTCAAACGAAAGAAATAAATCATCATTGAAAACAAAGTCAAGCGCTTTCTTTGAATGCTTTTATTAGATGTCACTAATCTATTTGACAAATTATTTTTAAAATGTCCAATCCAAAGAGAATCATAAATGCATAAAAAGAGATTCATGCTAGATAAAAACAAAGCACATGCCAAAAAGTGAGGAGAGTTTTTAAAATTAAGGAATTCAAACTGAACTTTGATATTTTCAAAAGAATAAAACCACTCTCAATCTAACAAATATGAGTTGTTAATTCACTTGTTTTTTTAGAAGAGTATATTAATAAATTATATTATATTTTTTAAGACAACTATATCATTTTTAAAATAAATTAAAAAATTATAACTACAAAATTATTTAAATATATAAAAAGAGTAAAATAACAAATTATATCTATAAATAATTATTTTTTAAAAAATTAACTTATTAACTTGTTCATTTTAAAATTCAAGTGAATGTAATCAAAGTAGATATAAGCTGAGAAATGCTTATATCCACCTAATTTTTTTAATGATTAAAACAATGTTTTGAAGTTCAAATTTATTATTACTTAAGTTGAATAAACTCACAACATCTTTATAAAAAATTGATGGAAATAAAAGAAACCTTAAATCAATAGATACAAGATTATAGTATGTATAGAGAATTAAATATAAAAAGATAAAGGAAAGAAAATTTGTGTACCTCAAATATATTGAATTGAAGTTCTTGATCTTCAAGAACAAAAAACCCTAGGAATAATTATTGTAGAGATATGAGTTCAATAAGAACTCTTGAGGATTTTACTACCTACTTTCTAGGGGATTATTGTAGAGAATGTGTATTATTGTTGTAATTTGCTTAATGGGATAACAAATTTATAATCCCCCAGGGTAGGCAGAGATCCCTCAAATGGGCTTTTTATGATTGACTCAACCCATCACAGAGTCAATCTTACTATAATCCCATTCAAATAATCATAAAGATATTATAAGATATGATTATCATCATATCTTAAATTGCCAGATAATGATAAAATATAATTGATTAATACCAATACACTATTATTTCCAACATTCTCCCACTTGGATGGTATTAATCAATAATATAAAGATAAATCATTAAGCTAGAATGACAATTATAGACAAATCTTATATTAATGAGAAATTTGAGCTACAAAATAATATCCGATAGGGATATATATCATAAATATTTCTCATAAAGTATATAGAATAATGTAGTTCAATAAAATGATACTACATGGTCTCAAACATCCAAAAATGCTAAGAGATATGTTACTAAAATGATATTACTTCATACATATCTCATAAGAAAGTTTTCAGACTCCCACTGATCTAAGACATCAAAACTTAACCAAACCATATGAGTTATAAAACTCCAAAGTTAAGTATTTGATCAGTGAATAAAAAAATGTTTAATTAATATAAATTTTTTTTTTACTTGAGTCTGAAAAATTATATAGGTGAGAAAGCATAATTTACATGCATCTAATTTTCATCATAGCCCAATAACATATGTAATTACATATAGGCTACATAAATGCTCTATAATATTTGACATTTAACTAATCTGAGTTTCAAAAAAGAGTGACTATGTAAGAATCCAAAGATAAGTAGCAAATCCATAAATTCCCTACTAAAACCACATAGACACCTAGTTTATATAAAATGATACTCAGATTATTGTGGCCATAAAATGTCAATTGAGCAAACACTTAGATAATTGGTCCAAACAAAAAAAAATTCATAAGTACTTTAATAGTGCAAAATTGTACTCAATAGAAGTACTATCATAATAAGCACTTTTTTTACAAAGTCGAAAATCATACTCGACAGGAGTATTGCATCTACAATATACTTATAGAATTTTGACCAAACAAAATATGAAATTTTGGGTAAAGAAATGCACAATACTTAATTGCATACCAAAAGAATTAATGTGCAATGCCCAACAAAAATGCTCTTAACATCCATTAAAGATGTCTATTAAGATACAATGAATTATGTATCTCAATTAAAATAGGACAAAATAAATAGTCAAGTCCTGTAAAGTATGTCATATCACAATTAAATGTGCACAAGAATATATGACAATACAGATAGATAAGTCTCGAGACATGATACAAAATTATATACTTCTAAAATTTTGATCAATATTAAATTTGGGTAAAAGAGATGCACAATGCATAATTTTATGCCAAAAGGATTAATGTGCAGTACCCAACAGAATGACCTTAACATCAGTTAAAGATGTCTACAAAGATACAATTGATTTTATGTATCTCAATAAAAATAGGACCAAAATAAATAGAGAAGCCCTATAGAATATGTCATATCATAATTAAATGTGCACAAGATTATATGACAATAAAAAATATATAAGTTTCGAGAGATAATACAAGATTATATATACTCCCACTAATCCTTAATATACCAAAAAAATATTAGGATTATCATTAGGGTACACTAGTATTGAAAGTTCTAGTGATAGTGGGATGATTACTTTATAAGATAATAATAAAAGTGAATTAAAATTCACTATTATTCTACTTAAGGAATTAGAAAGTAGTAGAATAACAAATGATTAATGAGAGAAGTGGTTAAAATAACAAGAATATGAAACCTACAAATTCATCCATAAGAATAAATAATTCTCGCAAATGGTTTCATAATTAACCACATATTAATCAATCTTTACAAAAATATTGACCCCTATGAGGATCTTGAAAAAATAATTACATGAGTGAGAAAATTGATCACTTGATAATTTTACGTAGAATATGAGATCATAAGCAAGTTCTCAAGTAATCATAAACAAAAATCAAGTGCTACAATAAACAATATTTACACACACTTGAGAATAAAATATGATTACACGTAGCAGAAGAATGAGACCTATTCTTGCATATATTAAGGATATAATAATAAATAGTCTCTAACTCTCATCACAATTTATTATGGACATAGGTTTATTTATATATCCCAAAATAAAGCATCTAGCTTTTACAAGAATACCATTAACAATATTATAAAATATGGTATGGAGAAATTAATCTCTTAAAATTTGGGATTCCTATATTGTCCTTACAAGAATTGCATACTAATATTGCAAATCAACAGAGAGTTTGTTATACAAGAAAATATTTTACAAGAGACCAATATAAAATCCTTAATATAGATCCCAACAATGTGATCACAAATAATATGATAAGAAAAAAATAATTTTATCAAGAACATTTGTTTTTGCACATGTATGATTAATTGGACATTTAAAGTAAAAAACCTTATATCACAACAATTTATTTTATAAGATATTAATTAAAATTCTAATATACAAAATCCTTCCACTTGATAAAGAAAAAATAAGTTGACATAACAAAAAAATACTCAGAGGACTAAATAAAATTCAACTATTTCTTTATCAATATATATATATATATAGAAAATTTGCACCACAAAAAATGCAGCATTTTTTTTTTTGTTTTGAAGGAAAAATGTCCAATTAAAAGTTATAAGTCAATATGGAACAAAAGGAAATGAGAGTGTAAATTTTGGTTCCATATAAATATAACTAAACATGATCAAATGAATCCCTAAGGAAATTACAATGCACTATAACTTATATCAATAAAATCCTAATACCGATAGGGTATAAGAAAATCATTAACATAGGCCAAGAAAAATACATTGTATAACACCAAATTACATTAATAACAATACACCGATAGAGTATAGTTATCATCAATGCAATAAAAAAATAATTATATCACAAAATTCACATAAATGCATCCAAAATAGTGAAATTATAATTATGTAAATAAAAAAAGAAATTATGCATATTGTCCAATAAATTTGCATAATTTTAATCATATATATTATATGACCAACATACAAAATTCACATTATTATACCCGTGATAGACAAGTAATAATAATGCAAATTAATAAAGAAAATTATGCTCATAAGAGAAGGACAATTAAGATTGTGCATAATTAATAAAATAACCTAAAATCAATTTATAAATTATAATTCAATATTAAAGAGAGTACAGTATAATTGGAGAATACAAATACTGTAAAGAATTATCACAATGAAAATAGGTAAAAAAATCAAGATTATAATAGTAAAAAAAAGAATTTAATTTAATCTTGAATTAATCAATTTTTTTAAAAAAATACCAATAATATAAAAATATTAAATAAATATGGTATTTTTGAAAAAATAAGAATATAAAAAATTAGCAACAACATTCAATGCTTTTGAGAATGAATTTAACACACGAATCATCATACATGATCGTATCAAAACCACAAAGTTCTCCCTTGACCAAATCACAAAAATATGGGTATAAAAATGAGTCCATGCAACCCCATTAACACTTTCCAAAGTAAAGTTAATACAAATATATTATGTTGCCCACACAAATGACTCATATTGGGTAAACATAAAAAAAAATTATATTAATTAAACATTTTTTTATTCACTGATCAAATACTTAACTTTGGAGTTTTATAACTAATAATCATATCTTATAATATCTTTATGATTATTTGCATGGGATTATAGTAAGATTGACTCTGTGATGGGTTGAGTCAATCATAAAAAAAAGCCCATTTGAGGGGTCTCTGCCTACCCTGGGGGATTATAAATTTGCCATCCCATTAAGCAAATTATAACAACAGCAACAATACACATTCTCTAGAATAATCCCCTAGAAAGTAGGTAGTAAAACCCTCAAGAGTTCTTATTGAACTCATATCTCTACAATAATCATTCCTAGAGTTTTTTTTGTTCTTGAAGATCAAGAACTTCAATTCAATATATATGAGGTACACAGATTCTCTTTCCTTTACCTTTTTATATTTAATTCTCTATACATACTATAATCTTGTATCTATTGATTTAAGCTTCTTTTATTTCCATCAATTGGTATCAGAGCCAAATTAGATACATATTATAGTTGTTTTCTATTAGAGAATTATGGTTGTTTTCTATTAGAAAATTAAATTTGAATTGAAGATTTTTTGTGTTATTAGTGAAATTTTATAACATAGTTCACTATTATCTTTTTCACAAAAAAAAAATGAGGGTTTACGCTACTTGTTATTGTTAAAATAACATGTTAAAGTTTCATTCCCTTACTCTCACATGGGTAAATTAATATTGAAACTTTTTTTTAAGTGCTACCCCTTTTAAAACCTAGTTTTCTTTTTTAAATAATTATGGGGTAAATTGTTTTTAAAATTACTTAATAGTTTTCCTTTTTTTTATGTTTGACCAATATGAGTCATTTATGTGGGCAACATAATATATTTGTGTTAACTTTTACTTTGGAAAGTATTAATGGGGTTCCATGGACTCATTTTTATACGCATATTTTTGTGATTTGGTTAAGGGAGAACTTTGTGGTTTTGATACGATCATGTATGATGATTCATGTGTTAAATTCATTCTCAAAAGCATTGAATGTTGTTGCTAATTTTTTATATTCTTATTTTTTTCAAAAATACCATATTTATTTAATATTTTTATATTATTGGTATTTTTTAGTATAAAAAAAAATTGATTAATTCAAGATTAAATTAAATTCTTTTTTACTATTATAATCTTGACTTTTTTACCTATTTTCATTGTGATAATTCTTTACAGTATTTGTATTCTCCAATTATACTGTACTCTCTCTAATATTGAATTATCATTTATAAATTCATTTTAGGTTATTTTATTAATTATGCACAATCTTAATTGTCCTTCTCTTATGAGCATAATTTTCTTTATTAATTTGCATTATTATTACTTGTCTATCATGGGTATAATAATGTGAATTTTGTATGTTGGTCATATAATATATATGATTAAAATTATGCAAATTCATTGGACAATATGCATAATTTCCTTTTTCATTTACATAATTATAATTTCACTATTTTGGATGCATTTATGTGAATTTTGTGATGTAATTATTTTTTTTTATTGCATTGATGATAACTATACTCTATCGGTGTATTGTTATTAATGTAATTTGGTGTTATACAATGTATTTTTCTTGGCTTATGTTAATGATTTTTTAATACCCTATCGGTATTAGGATTTTATTGATATAAGTTATAGTACATTGTAATTTCTTTAGGGATTCTCTTTTAACTGAACTTTTAGAATTACATAATGTTTCCCTATTTTTGTAATGTTCAGTTTATTTCCCTCATTTGATCATGTTTAGTTATATTTATATGGAACCAAAATTTACACTCTCATTTTTTTTGTTCCATAATGAATCATAATTTTTAATTGGACATTTTTCCTTCAAAAAAAAAAAATGTTGCATTTTTTGTGGTGCAAATTTTCTCTCTCTCTCTCTATATATATATATATATATTGATAAAGAAATAGTTGAATTTTATTTAGCCCTCTGGGTATTTTTTTGTTATGTCAACTTATTTTTTCTTTATCAAGTGGAAGGATTTTGTATATTAGAATTTTAATTAATATCTTATAAAATAAATTGTTGTGATATAAGGTTTTTTACTTTAAATGTTCAATTAATCATACATGTGCAAAAACAAATGTTCTTGATAAAATTATTTTTTTTCTTATCACATTATTTGTGATCACATTGTTGGGATCTATATTAAGGATTTTATATTGGTCTCTTGTAAAATATTTTATTGTATAACAAACTCTCTATTGATTTGCAATATTAGTATGCAATTCTTGTAAGGACAATATATGAATCCCAAATTTTAAGAGATTAATTTCTCCATACCATATTTTATAATATTGTTAATGGTATTCTTGTAAAAGCTAGAGGCTTTATTTTGGGATATATAAATAAACCTATGTCCATTATAAATTGGGATGAGAGTTAGAGAGTATTTATTATTATATCCTTAATATATGCAAGAATATGTCCCATTCTTCTGCTGCGTGTAATCATGTTTTATTATCAAGTGTGTGTAAATATTGTTTATTGTAGCACTTGATTTTTGTTTATGATTACTTGAGAACTTGCTTATGATCTCATATTCTACATAAAATTATCAAGTGATCTATTTTCTCACTCATGTAATTATTTTTTCAAGATCCTCATAGGGGTCAATATTTTTGTAAAGATTGATTAATATGTGGTTAATTATGAAACCATTTGTGAGAATTATTTATTCTTATGGATGAATTTGTAGGTTTCATATTCTTGTTATTTTAACCACTTCTCTCATTAATCATTCGTTATTCTACTACTTTCTAATTCCTTAAGTAGAATAATAGTGAATTTTAATTCACTTTTATTATTATCTTATAAAGTCATCATCCCACTATCACTAGAACTTTTAATACTAGTGTGCCCTAATTATAATCCTAATATTTTTTTGGTATATTGAGGATTAGTGGGAGTATATATAATATTGTATTATCTCTCGAAACTTATATATTTTTTATTGTCATATAATTTGTGTGCACATTTAATTATGATATGACATATTCTATAGGGCTTCTCTATTTATTTTTGTCCTATTTTTATTGAGATACATAAAATCCATTGTATCTTTGTAGACATCTTTAACAGATGTTAAGGTCATTCTGTTGGGTACTGCACATTAATCCTTTTGGCATACAATTATGCATTGTGCATCTCTTTTACTCAATTTTCATATTTTAATTGATCAAAATTTTAGAAGTATATAATTTTGTATCATGTCTCGAGACTTATCTATCTGTATTGTCATATATTCTTGTGCACATTTAATTATGATATGACATACTTTATAGGACTTGACTATTTATTTTTGTCCTATTTTAATTGAGATACATAATTCATTGTATCTTAATAGACATCTTTAATGGATGTTAAGAGCATTTTGTTGGGCATTGCACATTAATTCTTTTGGTATGCAATTAAGTATTGTGCATTTCTTTACCCAAAATTTCACATTTTGTTTGGTCAAAATTCTATAAGTATATTGTAGATGCAATACTCCTATCGAGTATTATTTTCTACTTTGTAAAAAAGTGCTTATTATGATAGTACTCCTATTGAGTACAATTTTGCACTATTGAAGTACTTATGAATTTTTTTTGTTTGGACCAATTATCTAAGTGTTTGCTCAATTGACATTTTGTGGCCACAATAATCTGAGTATCATTTTATATAAACTAGGTGTCCATGTGGTTTTAGTAGGGAATTTATGGATTTCCTACTTATCTTTGGATTCTTACATAGTCACTCTTTTTTGAAACTCAGATTAGTTAAATGTCAAATATTATAGAGCATTTATGTAGCCTATATGTAATTACATATGTTATTAGGCTATGATGAATAATTAGATGCATGTAAATTATGCTTTCTCACCTATATAATTTTTCGGACTCAAGTAAAAAAAATTATATTAATTAAACATTTTTTTATTCACTGATCAAATACTTAACTTTGGAGTTTTATAACTCATATGGTTTGGTTAAGTTTTGATGTCTTAGATCAGTGGGAGTCTGAAAACTTTCTTATGAGATATGTGTGAAGTAATATCATTTTAGTAACATATCTCTTAGCATTTTTGGATGCTTGAGACCATGTAGTATCATTTTATTGAACTACATTATTCTATATACTTTATGAGAAATATTTATGATATATATCCCTATCGGATATTATTTTGTAGCTCAAATTTCTCATTGTCTAATATAAGATTTGTCTATAATTGCCATTCTAGCTTAATGATTTATCTTTGTATTATTGATTAATACCATCCAAGTGGGAGAATGTTGGAAATAATAGTGGATTGGTATTAATCAAGTATATTTTATCATTATCTGGCAATTTAAGATTTGGTAATAATCATATCTTATAATATCTTTATGATTATTTGAATGAGATTATAGTAAGATTGACTCTGTGATGGGTTGAGTCAATCATAAAAAAAAACCCATTTGAGGGGTCTCTGCCTACCCTGGGGGATTATAAATTTGCCATCCCATTAAGCAAATTATAACAACAGCAACAATACACATTCTCTAGAATAATTCCCTAGAAAGTAGGTAGTAAAACCCTCAAGAGTTCTTATTGAACTCATATCTCTACAATAATCATTCCTAGAGTTTTTTTTGTTCTTGAAGATCAAGAACTTCAATTCAATATATATGAGGTACACAGATTCTCTTTCCTTTATCTTTTTATATTTAATTCTCTATACATACTATAATCTTGTATCTATTGATTTAAGGTTTCTTTTATTTCCATAAAAAATTAGATAGCGTTTGTCTTGAACATTTTATTTTTTTATTTTCAGAAAAAATAATAGTAAAAATATGTTTATTTACAATTTAGAAAATATTTTCATTGAAAATATTTTCAAAAAACAACAGAAAAGAGAAAAAAAATAGTTTTTAATGTTTTCAAATATTAACACTAAGTGAAAATTTAATAACAATATTATAATTATGTAAAATATAAATGTATTTTAAACTATACATATAAATAATTTATAATATTTTTGAAAATTGATTAAATTTAACAATATTATTTTTTGAAAATTGAAAATATAAAACGAAACTAAACATATTTTCTAAATGTTGAAAACTTAAAAATAAAAATAATTTTAATAAAATAAAAAAATAAAACAAAATATATTTCTTCAAACCAAACGTAAGCTTATATCTTTCCTCAAGATTTTCACATACATTTGGATCACCTTATTCTTATTTTTAGAACTTGAGTTATAGTCGGCCTTCCTGTAAACATCATTGCTCGTGACATATCAAAATGTGTTTTCTTATTTTTTATAGTACACAATAAATACTCTAAATTTAAAAGCCACAAATTTAATAAGATAATAAAATAAAAATAATCTTAATTAAAAAAAATAAGGGATAGAACAAGACTTTTGTTAAGTAAATTATGTTTTGTTTAGGAGTGACGTCGGGACGGGTACGGGTAGTGTCTACGTGCTACTCGCCCCACTACAAAATACATGTACCTGATACTTGCTTAAAATATGTTGGGTATCTGTTATAAAAATACTCATAGGATTTTCAATATTCGCGGGTATCCATATGCGCCAAAATATTTTTCAAAAATATTTTTTTAAAAAGATATTAAATTTTTAACTAAAGTGTAATCAAACAAATAATTTATTTGTTAAAAAATCTAAAAAATAAAATTATACTAATAAGTTTCTACAAAATTAATTGGATCTAAAAATATATTTAATATAACATATATAGAAAATATTTAATATAAATAGAATATTCGCTCTACATTATCGATATTTCTATAAAAATAATTCTATGAATAATTTTTTTTTATAAAAGAAGTAACACTGATAACAATAAAATTTGAAAGCTAATACTTTAAGTTGATTTATTTAACAAAAATATTATCTTATTTGAATTAAATATGTGTAGTATTTTAATTTAACGAGTACTTGCAGATCCGAGTACTATGATACTCATGCTCGTTAAGGAAAAAGGTAGCAAAAATTCATACCTACAAGTAGGAATGACAACAGGTCGGGGCAAGCAAGAGTAATAGTTACCCGTTACCCATCCTGCTACAACAATTTGTCACCCGTTACCTGTTAAAAATCCATTGAGTACCCACTATAAAAATACTCGCGGGTTTGTTTACTACCTATGGGTACTCATAGATATTTAAAAAAAATATTTTTTAAAAAATTAAATATTTTTATAAGAATTTTTATCAAATAAATCATTTATTTTTTGGAAAATCTAGAAATAAAATTATACTAGTTTCTACAAGATTAATTAGATCTAAAAGTAAATTAATATAATATATTTTAAGAAAATATTTAATACAAATAAAATCTTTATTTTATATTATCGATATTTTTATAATAAATAATTTTATTAACTATGAAGTTTTCATAAAAAAAATAAGATTGATATCAATGAATTTTGATAATTAATATTTTAATTTGATTTATTTTCTAAAAATATTATTTTTTAACTTATATATATATATATATATATATATATATATATATTATTTTAGTTCAGCGGATAGCGGGTACCCGCGGTACAGGTACTATGATACCCGTTAAGGAGCGGGTAGAAAAAACCCATAACCGCGGGTAGTGGGTACCCATTTATATTATCCGTGCGGATATTTTTGCAAGTTTTATCTACGGGTATACGTGGCGCAGATTTTTTCGTTATCCTTACCTACAAGTGTCAGATACCCATTTAAATTACCTATGCGGGTATTTTCGCAGGTTTAATCCGATGGTACCCACGGGTACAAATTTTTTTGTCATCTCTATTTTTGTTTCGTACAATACCAAAATTTTATTTATTAAAGAAATTCTTTGTTTAAGTAAATTAGTTTTTGATAATTTAAAATGCTTCAAACACTTTATTTACATTGTTTTAAGGATTAATTTGTAGAATGAAAAAATCATTAATACAAATTTTTTTAATTTTTAAAAAAATATAAGTGTCAAAACCTATAAATTTTAGAAATAAGATATGTGTTCACTCAACATTTATTTCATGGAATATATATCTATTCTTGATTGAAAAAAATTATCAATCCTTGTTACGATGTAATAAAATAATTATTAACTAAATAAATACATTCTTATGTATTATTTTAGAAACTAATAGTTCCATGCTATATTCTGCAGAATAATATTTATGAAAATAAATACACAATCCTTTAAATAAATGCAGTTTAAAAAGTGTATGTAAAATTAATATGTTATGAAATACAAGATATAGGAGAAAATGAGAAATAAAGGAAGAGGGGGAAGGCAGAAGAAATAAGAAGCGAGGGAAAGCGAAATAACCGAGATGAGAGGAAATAAAGCAACGGTCTTGTTTTCAGTTTTTCACTGACAACCATAACTAGTTACATTGTGTGATGAAAGCATCTTGTTTTCCAATTTCTTATAATTGTTTTTCAATCATAACTAAAAACATAATTTCCTCTTTACACATGTTTAGGAGGAATACATCATCATATAATTTCACTGATATTAAATATAAAATAAAAATATTTCTAAAACATTCTTTAAAAATTATATTATAAATAAAAAAATTATAATTATAATTAAATAAAAATGTTTTAAAAGTAAAAATAAAATTAGTTAAATTTACTTATATTTGAATCCAAAATAAAATTCAATTTTTTTCTTATAAGTCTAGTGAGATTCAATTGGTTCACACAACTCATGAGAAGGGCTTTGGAAGGGATATAAAATAGGGAAAGGAGACATTTATGTTTCTCATCTTCAATTTGCAGATGACATGTTGCTCTTAACTCAAATAGATTGACAGTTAATTATGGTTTTAAAAGATGTTAAATTTTGAATTAGTGTAGACTTAATATAAATTTTCACAAAAGATGGTTTTATATAGGTGAATGTGAATGCAATTGCCAATCTATTCTCTTTCCCATTTCAAGGCTCTTAAATGTATCATTTATCAACTTCATTTTGTGTTTTCTAAATTTTTTGTGGGCAATAAATGATGTTGGTAGGAAGGTTCGTTGGGTGTCTTGGGAGAAAACGCATCGGTTAAAGGAGGCAGGGGATTGAGTTTGAGAGATATGTGGAAGTTTAATTTAACATTGTTAGGAAAATGAAAGTGAATGTTGAAGATGAAATCTAATAGGTTATGGGTGGAGATTCTGAAATCCAAGTACGAGTAAGAGGATGAGTCTTAGGAGGGAAGGGGTAGCCTTTGTTCTTGGTGGTGGACAAATATATGTCTATTAGAGAAGGACATTCGAGTTCAAGCCCACCAATTACTTGCAAAACCCACAACCCACATGGTATGTGAGTCCTAAAATTTTAGAATCATTTAAATATGTAGACTTTTTAGGCTCGATCTGCAAAACTCGTGGGTTTAATCGGTAACCTACAGGCCTCCGCATTATTAATTTTTTGATAAAAAATATATTATATTATTTATAAAACAGGGTGTTATAAGTAAAAATAAAAAAATCTAATACTTTTGTAATAACATTTAAAAATTGAGATTTTACATTTTATATTTGAACAAACTTGTATTTTATTTGTGTGTATTTTAAATTTAAATGATTTTATTTTATATTTCAAAATTGAGAATTGAGATTTTATTTAATTATTTGGGTGATGATATTTAATATTTAACTATTACGTAATATGTACTATAATTTTGCTTGATTATTGTCTTGTAACCCATTATTGAGTGACTTTAGATATATATTGGATTTTTATAATACTTAAAAATGAGGCAAATTGGTTTTTTAAAAATTTTCTTTTTTATATGTGGGTTGACCTGTGGGGCTCTACGGGTTCAAATATAATGAGTTCATTTAGAATGGGGGTTTCATGAATCAAGTTTCACGTATTGCATGTTTTGCGGGTTGGGTTACCTGCATGCCCATCTCTAGGGTTTATTGAAGAGGAGAGAGGGGATCATTGGGGATGATGGTCTAGGAATGTGAGACATGAGATTGAGGATGGAGAAACTATTGCTTTTTGAAAGGATGTTTGGATAGGAGACTAAAGTTTGCAAACTTATTTCACTTGCCATTTTAGGTTAACGTGTAACAAAAATATTTTTGTGAGAGAGATGTGTGGGATGTAAAGAGTAAGAGATGGAATTGGGATTGGAGGAGAAGTCTATTTGCATGGGAGTCAAGATGGTGGAGGACATACAAACCCAACTAAGTTCAACTATCTTGAAAGTTGGGGTGTTAAACAAGTGGATTTGGTCAACAAAAGACTCGAGGGTCTACTCAGTATCCTTTGCATACGGTGTTTGGCAACCTTTTCGCAACAACAACAAGACTCTTTTTTTAATCACATTTGGGCAAATCGAGTTCCTTTAAAGATTCAGTTACTAATCTCAAAGTTGGATGTTGATAGATTACCAACGAAGGATAACTTGTTGACACATAGGATAGTTAACAGTGAGGGCACCAAATGCGGCTTGTATGGTGGAGAGACATAATTAGATTCTCATATGTTTCTTTTCTGCAAATGTTGTTTCTAGCCTACCTATTTCTCTCTCTCTCTCTATCTATCTATCTATCTATCTATCTATATATATATATATATATATATATATATATATATATATATATATATATATATATATATATATATATATATATATGGAAAATTATGAAAAATGGAAAGTTGAAGAATCATTATATAATAATCCAAAAATTGCAATAGAAAAGAAAAAGATTTGAGATGATTTTTCAATCTTTTATACTGGATAATTAATTTGATAGTTGTGATCAAACTCTATTATGAATTTCTTTCCACATTTTTCATAGGCCTTCTTATCTTTTCCTTCTTCCAGCTAAACTTATGGAAGAAGGAACCGAAAAGAAAATATCAACAACAACTAGGTTTATTACGAGACATGATGTGTATTATCTATAACATTACATATACAAATGCGACATTAGGGATTACAACTCATGAGTTTGATAAGTGACAGCAAGAAAGTTCGCAAGGTTTGGACATTGGTGTTGTTTACAAACTTAAGGTACATTTAGAAGGCGAAAAATATCTCTGTTTTCAATAATAAAGAGCCACAAGTAATTGTAATAATCTTTGTAATTCAACTCAGTTATTTGAAACAAAGCTAGACTGCCAAATTAACCTTACAAGGTTTTGCAGGATGAGTAATGAACCCATCTGCCTATGTTACCGAAGCCGAAGTTTAAATTTGATGTATTGTTGGAGATTAACAGTTTTGTTATTTTGATTTTCATTTGAAAAAAATTGATACTTTTTTTACTTAATTTGGAGGACATATCTTGTGCTCTCCTATCTTATTTTTATAATATATGTTTAGTTTATATATATAAAAAGAAGTAATATAGCAGTGACTTAGACACCTAAGCGTTTGATGCACTAATATTAAAACGATGCAACAGTATAATATCATGCATCGTATATTTTATTAGTGTTGTTATATATATATATATATAAAAGGAATTATTCTTAATTTTAACTATTTATTTTATCAAATATTTATATAAAAATGCATAAAATATTATATATATATCAAATATAAAAAGAAAAGATCCATAGGAGTAAATAATAAGTTTAAAGAAATTATTTTTAATTTTAAATATTTATTTTATCAAATATAATAAATAATTAATTTTAATATTATGTTTTTAAATAATTAACATAAAACTATAAAAGGGTATTATATTTCAGCTAAGCTATTCAATACATATGATTCAGTATCTACTAAAATTAAAATTAAACTTTGACCGGATGTACACACGTGTTTAATTTTCCTTTCGTTGACATCAGGTCTTATATATTTTATTATTTTGTACAATTGATTATTATCAAGGATGGTGACAGTTGTTTTGAATACGATACCTGATAGCATAGTATTTATTTTTAAAATATCTATTTTTAGATTAATATTTGTATAATGAGTTTAATATTAACACTCATTATTATTTTATCTTCTATTATGGATACACTACATCTATATTTGAACCTATTTTCTGTATTTTAATTAAAAAACATATATGTAGTTCTTTAAATAACTAATAAAAAGAAGATAATATTTAAATATTAAAGTTAATTATTGAGATAAAAGAATAAAAGATAAAAAATTAACATTTATAGAGCATTATCCATTTCCTTTAGAAGTAAAACACAAGAAAGTTACTTTTTATTATTACTATTTATTTTATTAAAATTTAATGGTGGTAATAAATAATTATTTTAATCATTGGATTTAAAAAATTAAATTGTTAAGTTAAAAGAAGTTTATTAAACATATAGATCTTCCTCTTCTCTTCGTGTGTCTATATATATATAAAAGGTGGGATAAGTATTATGATATTTAATTCAGAAAAAAATAATATTATGGAAAAATATAAACTTCTATATCCGTCAAATAAAAAATAAAAAAAGACTTCCACACACACATTTTATATATATATATATATATATATATATATATATTTATTTATTTATTTTGATAGATAAAAAATTACTATGTGAAAAATTTTGAGAGTATTTGTTAGATTTAGGTTCAGTTAGCATTTGTAATTATGACCATTCTTTTTATTAATCTTTTATATTTTTTTGGTAAATAAAAACATTTTAGAGTAAAGAATAAAATTTTTTAAAATAGAAAAAATTATTGAACAAAAATAATACTTATAAAAGTCTTATATTTATATCTCTTTTCAACTACCTATATGCTCACAAATATGAAATCTTACAAACAAATGAAGGAAACAACTTATTCAGTAAGAGACCACACACACTTTTTCTAGCAAAAACAAGAAAGTAACCTTGGAAATGTGTTGACATTTAGATGGACTAAATTGAAAATCAAACACACAAAATAATTTCATCTAGTATAAAAATGTTTTATTAAAGGAAATTTTAGATATAATAATTAGGATTTTGTAAAAAAACTATAATAACTAGGATTTGATTTCTAATTTTATATATGAAAAATTATTAAAAATAAATTCCAATTCTGTATTTTGCTTTTTTCCCCCCTTTCCTTAACTTGGTTTGATAGACTTTAAACATATCTTAGCCCATGTTAAAAGATTTTTCTTTTCAAAATTAAGTTGTAAGCTTAACTTCATGAATTATATATGTAAATAGTGTAAACGTTTTTTATCAGCGAAAAATTTATCTATAAATTTTGTAAATTTATTTATTTATAAATATAAACTCGTGGACTATTTTTTAACTTAATGAAAAAATACAATTCAATAGTACAAAATTTATAATAAATGCATACATATTGTTTAATCCACTCAACAAAATTCTCTTAATTATATAACTGAGTTCTATTTGCTTATAAGTATTTCAGTATATTAATGATTAATGATGATTCTAAAACACAAGGTCATAATAGTTTATGTATAAAATATATTAATTACTAGTATTTTTTAATTAATTTTTAAAGAATTATAGTTTGCAACAGAAAAAATATGTACCAGTTAAAAATTAATTTATTATGATGAATCAGATTAAGCTTTAAAGTAATAAATAAAGAGGTAGTTAATGAAGAGGAAAATTAGAGTTACATGAGGTGAATTAAATGCAAGAAAAGGCAGTGAAACCCCATAACAGAAATTTGATTCAATTCACATACCGTACTATTTTATTTCCTAACATGATCATGCGTGTAGGATGAAATGTGTGAAGGGAAGCATGAAGCATCCGTCTGAGGAAAACACCAGAGTGGACGGGACGATCTGATGAATCAAGCGGCGAGGAAAGCGTCCACGTGGCACACGGCACCTGACTTATGTGTGTGAACCCGTCCATGTACATGTACACAGCCCAAAGCGATGTCGGAAAACAACCAATGGAAAGAAAAATTAAAAAAAGAAGAAGAATGAAATAAGAAAAAAAAAAGAAGAAAGAGTAACGAATCCCTCGTATTCTCATTCTTCCGTTCTATTCTATTCCATTTCATTTGTGGCATCTATTATTCATGTCAATGTGATCTGCGACAGAGACAGCGACGCGCGACGACAAAGGCAAACAATCTCTGCTCTTCAACGTTTCACTTTCACTTTCACTTTCACACGTCAAAGCCATTAAGAGTGCACCGATAACAGAAGTCCTTCCGGCTCGGGATGGCTGCTTGCTGAACCGGACCGCTTCGGCTCCCAGAGATCTTGGCCTCGGATACACGCATTGCGGCGGTGATGAGAGGGAGCTGCTGGTGGAACCGTCGGACAGAGCAGCGGTTCCGCCTTCTGGCGATCTCCACCGTTAAATCAGTGAAGATCAAGCTTCTGCTCTGTTGCTGCGTCGCCTTCACGATTCTCGCTTTCTCCACCAGCGCCTCTTCCTTCGTCCTATGGAACAACCAAACGCCTCCTCCCCCTCGCTTCCCCAATTCCAGGTTCCATCCCTTTCTATTTTAATTCCATCCATTCTTTTTTCAATTACTTATTATGTACTCCACTTCATAATTCCATATATATAATTAAATAATTAAGATCGCTTCCTTTTTTGTAATAGATTCTTTTTTCGGAAACCTTTTTTTCCATACCTGTTTCGTTTCAGGTCTTTCTATCTACGTCTTGGCTACTTCGTTTCTGTTTGATTTTCATTCGTCGTTTTCTTGTTTCTTGCATATACGTGGGAACAATACTTAATCAAAGGGATGTATTTATGTGTATAGGTTTTTATTTGCCAGGTTAATTTTGGTCAGAACATAGGGGGATGTTTAACTACCGTGGTTTTGGAAACAATCTGTTTAAGTGATCGCTGTTGTTTGGATGGAATTCTAGACTCTTGATTAGGTTTTGGTTCTTGGGATCTCGAACATTGATGTTTGCGAAGTGTCTTTCTAATGTCACCATTATTATTTTGTTTAAGCTTTGTTCATTAGTTGTATTTTATTGTCAAGTGATAAAAGACAAAGGCTAGGTTATGTTTGATATTACGAGATTCATCACTTCGTAATGAGTCATACGATATCTACAGAGCTAGAAATCAACTGAAACAAACAGAGTTTGGGGTTTGGTGGTTTTATATTATTAACCTAGTACCTAGCTCAAAGGAATGTTTAATTCAAGTGTTAAGGACTCCACCCTTCTTTATCATATATTCGTGATATATAAACTAGTGAGATGTAGTCTGGGGATTCTTTTTTCATTCTAGATTTTGTTTTCTTACAGAGTAATGAGTGTATGCTGCTTGTGACGTTAGAGGACTCAATTGTTTTACATTTTGTTCTCAGGAAAGGGTATTCTATAGTAATGAACACGTGGAAGAGATATGATCTTCTAAAGCAATCTATCAAGCATTATTCATCATGTCCTCGACTTGAATCGGTGCATATCGTGTGGAGTGAACCCGATCCTCCGTCGGATAATCTTTTAAAATTTCTGCACCACCTTGTAAAGTCCAAGTCTAGAGATGGACGGCATGCGAAATTGAGGTTTGATATCAACAAGGAAGACAGTTTGAACAATAGATTTAAAGAAATTAAGGATTTGGAGACCGATGCGGTCTTTTCTATTGACGATGATGTCATATTTCCTTGCTCTTCGGTGGAATTTGCATTTGATGTTTGGCAAAGTGCACCTGATACAATGGTTGGATTTGTACCTCGTGTCCATTGGGTGGATTCATTGGTATGGTTTATCTTTTTTTTCCAAATTATTGTCCACTATCCCCGTTAATTTTGGTCACGTAATAATATTTTACGCCTTTGCTTTTATTGTCTACTATCACTGTTAATTTTGTCACACAATATTTTTTTATTCCTTTTTTTATAGAGCTCAAGTGAGTGACTAATTTACATAGAGGCACGCAGCAAGTCAGTAATTGTTTTAATTTTCATGCATGATCTATAATTGCCCTGATTACTGATAAAGTTTACCTTTCAACAGGTCATTTTACTAAATAGAAAACATACTTCTGTGAAACTGTGGAAATCCATTTCAATTTTGAGGGTCATTTCTGACTGACATGAAAAAACACGAACAGCACATTTTGTATATCTTATGTGTAATTTAGTTTCTAAAATTGACCCTTATCATAAACTGGAGACCTGTTATATTGCTCTTGATGAGTATCTAATTTAAAGGAAAAGAAAGCTAAACTTCTGTCATAGAGGAAAGAAATTCATCTACTAGTCTTGTATGGTGCATCTTTTAACTTGGTGTAATCTTAATGATTATTGTGATGTTTGATTATTAAATCTTCCGTGTTTGATAGTTTTCCTTAGTGTAGTGTTTGTGAAGGAAAAATATGAAAAAAATTCTAAGGCAAATATTTCAAGTTATTGAATTTGCTTGCAGGAAGGCAATGACAACAAATTTAGATATGGCGGATGGTGGTCTGTGTGGTGGACGGGTACATATAGCATGGTGCTTTCCAAGGCAGCATTTTTTCACAAAAAGTATTTCAATATCTACACAAATGAGATGCCATCATCAATTAGAGAATATATAACCAAGAACAGGTTTTTTCCCTGGACTAACTATTATTCTTTACCTTTGTTTTTAATCAGACATCAATCTCTCAACTTTGATTCCACATTTCTCAGTTGCTCAATAAATTCAATTGATATACCAGGAACTGTGAAGATATTGCAATGTCTTTCCTTGTTGCAAATGCTACTGGTGCACCCCCCATATGGGTTAAAGGTAATTGATTCATAAAACTTTTTTTTTTAGTTTTTTTTTTTTTGTTTCCATTTACTGAAGAACACACTTACGAACTCAACAATGCCTTATCGTATTACCATTGTATAAGAGTTAAAATGAATTATCTTGCTTTTTGCTTATTTA
The DNA here is from genome assembly GCA_037954015.1 of Psophocarpus tetragonolobus. Lineage (NCBI taxonomy): Eukaryota > Viridiplantae > Streptophyta > Magnoliopsida > Fabales > Fabaceae > Psophocarpus > Psophocarpus tetragonolobus. Next base: position 38,689,831 of record CM075695.1, read on the forward strand.
GTTCAGAAGTTCCTTAACTTGTGGCTCAAAGTCAAATTGTTTTCCCGTGAATGGTCTTTTTAGTGATAAAGTTCTCCTCTCTAAGGATTCATCACCTTCCTGACATTTGTACGATTGATTTGTCGCTGGGTAGCCGATATATGTATATATAGTATTTACTATGTCAATAAAACACATGAAAGCAACAGATTGGTGCTACTCATTGACGCTAGAATGACATTGAGAGCTATTTCCTCTCTGCTCTTTTTCTCATGTACGATTGTACTTAGTCTGATATCTTGCTAGGATACATTAAGAGATATATCATTAGAAAAGGGAAGAGCGGTGCTTTAGATTTTTAGTGAAATTAGTCCTTGCCCCTTTCCTCCTGTACCAGTCGTATGGTTGACAGTGGATTTACAGTGTATAATAATGCATAATGAAGCTGAATACGGCAATGTGCTAACTAAGCTAAAATTGAGATGGAATTGAGAATTTAAGATATGGAACTTTCATTCCTTTTTTATAAACATAATTATGCAGTTAAAGCTTAGCTAGAAATTCCTCATAGTATGATTTCAATTATCTTTTAACTTGCTGATTATAGCGTGACGATTCATTTTCCTCCATTTGATCACTAGACTTATTTTCTAAACTCACGACAGTGCTGTAAAGTTGTGACAAATTTTGCACTACTACTATTCTCAAACCATTGGCCAGTACACTTTGTGTGGGATTAATGTAACAATCTCAAGTAAGCTGATTGTGAATATGCCAATACTTGATTTTTTGTTGTGAAGTTCATTCATGGAAATAAAGATTGAACATTGCACTTATTATTTGTAAACTACCACCATGTATCATCTCCAGCATAGATATATGTATATTAACTTTTTGTTATTTTTGTTACAGGCAAAATATTTGAAATTGGATCTACTGGAATCAGTAGTTTGGGAGGTCACAGTGAAAGAAGAACAGAGTGCGTCAATAGATTTACTGCCATGTATGGGCGGATGCCCTTGGTATCTACTTCAGTTAAGGCTGTTGATAGCCGCAATATATGGTTTTGGTGACGCTTGAATTTTGATTTTAGTTGCATTTTTAGAAATTCCACTACCGTCTAGCTAGTTGAGTTACTTCATCCACGTTACACGTTAGTCACAGCTGTATAATATTTTGGATCTTATACACAATTCATGCGTTTTGCCGCTAATTGATCAAATTCCTTAGGTTGGTTTCTTGTATTATGGATATGTAATACAAGGCAGCATCCTGTGGTGCTTTCTTTTTCCCCTTAAAGTGTTAACAATTCGATTGTAGAACATTAAAGGGGTATTACACCCTTAGTGATGAAGCTCCGTCTGTGATACAGTTTCTCTATTGCTCTGATCTGATTGTTGCATTTTTTATTTCTTAGATAGGTGGGGCCAAGTAGGTTTACTGAACAAACTTTGAAGTTATTAATCTGCAAGTAGTCCAATAGGTAAGGTATTGTGTTGGAAGAATGGAAAATGGGATTCACAGTGGACCTTAAATGAATAACACAGCAGCAGATTGTTAAAACCAGATTTCCCAAATAAAAAGGAACAATTACAAAGTTTAATATATGAGTGTAATTAGTATGAATTTACAGTGGAAAAAAGTTTTATACCTTCATTTACAATTCTTTGATGTAAAATATTAACGGGTAAAATTAACAAATTTACGATAGATAAAAAATTGTGATTAAATGTCACTTTTTCCACTAAGTGTACAATCCTTGCTCTTTTTTTGTTCTTAAAGTTTTATAAAAAATCACTTTTTGACGTTGAAATTCAAAAATATTTTTTTTAGTTCTTGAAATTAATTTATTTTTTATATTAATGCTGTATGTTATAGTGTATTTGATTGTAAGATTGAAGATTAAATTGGTTAGAATTGAGGAAGAAAGTGATACAAGCACAAAACGGACTTCTTCTCAACAATCTTTCAATAGCGTTAACTAGTGAAAAAACACAAAAAGTGAATGGGGATTAATTTGTTTTTAAAATTTTAAGTATAAAATTATTTTTTTATGAAACTTTAATAACAAAAAACTTATTTAAGTCTTGAAAAATTATTATAACAAAGAAAAAATATTTTTGGCTAGTAGTTTTGAATATCTTCATTTAAAAATTACTTTTCACGTTTCTTACGATGTTCATAATGTTTGAAAGTTCTTCAATGAAAGTGGTGTAGCACTGAAATGTGTTGTTATTGTCTTGCTTGGTACAATGGAACGTGTGAAAGGAGAGCAGAAATGAATCTAAGATTGTGCTTCAGATAGATGAATGAAAAGGATAATTACAAATAAAAAAGAGATAAAAGGATATAAAGTATTGTTATTTGGAATAAGTGAAAGATTTGAATTTAGAATAATTTAGTTGATAAGAAAATGAAAAACCAAAATCATATATTTGAGAATTTTCCATTGTACCCCTCCACTCCGGTGGTTATATGTCTCAAGTTATATTTTGCTCTCTAGTCTCATAATGTATTAACATTTACCATGATTATGACAAATTTTTTCACTTCCTACTAACTTTGAAACTGATATATAACAAAACATAACCATTGATTATGCCTATAGTATAATCAATTATTCATGCTTTTGAAGTCCATCACACCTTCAAGGAAAACATAGTATAATTGATTATGCTTATAGCATACTCATTATGCATCGTTATAATTGATTGTGCATGTTGTGATCACTAATAGTTTTAGGGTGAAGAACAAGCAAGTAATTTGCTTATTTATATTGTCTTTTACTGTTTATTTTACCTTTATTCACCTTTTACCTTAATATTGACTTGAAAATTGAAACTGTGGGGCTATCAAACTCCAACCCATTTCACACCTATTATAGTAAAAAAAAATGTTCGTCATTTTTGTTTCATCAACTTTCATCAGCACCAAACGGGTCCTTAAATGTTTGGGGCATTATCAATTGAGTTTTTGAAAGATTTTTTTGTGCATTTGGGTTCCTAATGTTTGAAAATGTTTGCATCGTAGTCTTTACGTCCATGATGCTGTCAAGGGTTAGCATAGTCAGCCTTCAAATGTCATGCTGGTAGGTCCCAACACTTTAGTTTACCTTCCAAATCACCTCCACATGAACACATGACAATAATGATGTGGCAAAACTCATGCAAATGGATCCTTAAAAGTTTAGGGTGCTTGCAATTGGGTCCTTGAAAGTTTTTTCCAAGCAATTAGGTCTCTGAAAGTTCAGGGCACTTACAATTGGGTCCTTGAAATATTTTTTTAGGCATCTAGGTCTCTGATGTTTAAAAACGCATGCATCCAGGTCCTTCCATCCATGACGCCATTTATAGTTAATGCATAGTCAACTATTACGGGCTTACACGGTAAGTCTCTCTCACATTATGTGACAGTCCATGTCATTCATATTATACATGTAAGAAGAAAAATATTTGTGACAACTTTTAGCCGATGAAAATAATAAAATTAAAATTAACAAAACCACTGAACCCATTTCCCATTCTCTACCACAAGCAACCCAGACTCAAAATCAATTTTCTTGATTTGCATTTCCTTTGTTATTTCATCAAATTATTAATAAACCTCATTAAAAATAATATGTCTATTTCATTTAAATCTCACTTTGCAACATGAACTAGATAGTTGTCCTGTATATTGTTCCACTTCCAACTCTGGTGTTGTTAACATCCCCTATTCGTAAAGTCGAGTTCGAACATGATAAGCTGGTATAACTTTATCAGTAACACAAAAATAGAAAACATTTCACATTTGATTTACATTAAAATGTTAGAGAAATGTAAGTTCCAATGAAATCTTATTAGCAAAAACAAAAATAAGCATTGTAAACTACAAAGTATTCCACAAATGTATCTTATTAGCAACAGAAGTATAAAATCATAAAAAGAGTGATTCTTCAAGTTTCTTGAATCTAGAAACCGACATTGTAGATCACTCGCCCAAGGATTCCTATTTCCACCATTTTTTAGTGCTTAGTCTTGAGTTCCAACCAGAATGGAATGGTATACTGGAATATCCATGTCCTACCTTCTCAGGTTTATGTACATTAATTTGCCATCTTGCAACCCTTCACTCCTCCGGTCACCACAAACCTCCCTTATGTCCTCTGTCAAATTCTGCAACTTCTATTACCGCACCTTAGTTGACAACGCTCAACTCAACCTTCTCCCATTTTCCTTTCATACCATAGAAGACACGCTCAACACAACCTTCGGTCTTCCAGATCTTAGCGAAGAGGTTGGAGCGAAAGAGAGATTCGACATTGAGGCTGCTGATAGTTGAGATTCGCTGCTCATCAGCGTGCGATGATAACATCAACACAAGGAGAGATGAAACTCACATGACTACTTCTACCACCAACTTTTCTTCTTCCCTCGTCGGCTCGAATTTTAGGGTTGATGTTTGGGATTGAGATTTTAGGGTTTCAAGATCAATTATTTGGGACTAGATTCTCACAAAAATGATGTCGAGATGAGGGTCATGGTTAAGTTGTTAATAAAATATGAGTAAAAAGAAAGTTGAAAAGCCAAAATACAACCTTAAGAGGTACGGTTAATGAGGTAACAAAGCAAATGGAAATCAAGAAAATTGATTTTTGAGTCTGAGTTGCTTCTGGTGGTGAATGGGAAAGAGGTTCAACATGACATTTAAAGGCTGACTGTGTTAACCCTTGATGGTGTCATGGACGGAAGTACTACGATGCAGACGCACAAAAAAATCTTTCAAGGATCCAATTGAAAGCGCCCCAAATATTCAAGGACCTGTTTGGTGCTTAGTCAAATGCATTGTGAAACATATGGGTTCCATTGAAATAATTTTCAACCCATTTTACACCTGTTACAATTAAAAAAAAATGTTCATCATTTTGTTTCATCAACTTTCATCTCAACTTAACTTCTTCATGTCACCTTTCATCCCTTCCAAATGTATTGTGAAACATATGAATTCTATTGAAATAACTTTCATATAAAAAATGAGATGAAAAAAAGTATAGTATACATTGACAACAAAACATTTTGAATCGTCCATTTTCTAACAACTATTGTGTATACCATGGTCTTAAAAGACTCATTTTTGTTATACCTGCTCCTCTTCATTTTGCACATAGAGAAGTTTTTTTATTAGTAATTTAAAGTTCTAAACACACAAAGCTTCTTCTCAAGGCGATTTAATTTTTTTTTTTAAATTAACAAATAGGTTATGGTTACCTAATGATCAATTAGGACTTTTCACTTCTTAAAGAAAGGGCATATTGATTATATCATGACATAATCGATGATGTGCCTTTAATTTTTTTTTTAGAAAAAAAGTTTTTTTTTAAAAAAAATTGTTTAGGTTGGGATTAAATTAGGAATTTACAATTGATTTTTTTTTTTTGTATTACTAACTATGTAACTACTTTAATTCAAATATTTTACTTTAATTCAAATATTTTATCTTTTTCGATCATAATTCATTTATATCAAACAATTTGATTTTTTACTCTTTCATTTCTTTTGATTCCTCATCTATTCTTTTTTATTCATTTCTATCCAACACAAAATTAATATTTTTCATATGAAAAATCATTACAAACAAAAAATGCCTTGGATTGGTTTCCAAAGAAGTTAAAAAACTTAAACTAATAATATATTAGTCTTAAGTTCCAATGGATTTTTAAGTTTTCTCGGAGAGATTTTAATCCGTTTAAAATGAAAAAGATAGTTGTTCCGTGAATCAATGTAAAAAAAAAAAAAAAAACTGTAGCAACAACTATCCCAAAAAAACCGAAAATTGAGGAATAAAATTTATATGCAAGTGTTATGTAGAAGTTGATGATATGATGGTACCAAAATGTAGCATCACTCAGCCATGATGAATCATATGGACAATGTCATAGCTGTAGGTTGTCCAATTCTTCTACAGGAAAGCTATTAGCATCTTGTCCACCAGTGTTCCAAAGAAAACTGGCGTACTTTGATAAATAATAAGTGTTGCCAGGATCTGCTTCTAGTGCTTGCAGATATCGCAGTTCTGCTGCCCAAACATCCTTTCTTACCATCAACAAGAAGTCTGCGTATCGACTGAATGCCTCTGCCTCCGGTGATTCCGCCAGCACTGATAGCTTGTGGTACTCTTCTGCCCTGAAAACAGATATCAAAAGTATTCAAATTTAAAAAACAAATCAATATTAAAAGTATTAAAATTTTAAAAATAAATCAGTAATAGAATATCCTGTAGAAGGGACTAAAGAACAAACTCGAGGATACATGTACATTATCTGTCATTCCCCACCCACAAAAAGTTTACCTATATCCATGAACACATGTCAAGTGGTACCCTCATTGTTTGTGAGTAATGCAAAATGTCACTTCCATTGCACCTTAATAAATCTTCAAAATTACTCAACTGAGCTTGGCAAAGGAAACAAAAAATTAAACACCCTTCTTTGTATGAGAATAAACAACCGTCATGATTCTTTACTCTTGTTATTTTGCTCTTTCTCACCTATCAAAAGGTTAACTAAAGAATGCTGCATCGTCTAATATTAGCAGGATTTGATCACAAAAATTTGTTTACAGAACTCACCCATCAATGTCATGAAGGACAAGGAAGAGAAACTGTGCGTAGTTAGACAGCAGAAGGGAAGAGTGAGGGATCCGAAGCAAATGGTTTTTGTAATAAAGCTCAGTTTTGATATATTCCTCGTACTTATCTCCTTCAAGCTCCACAGACACTGGGGCCACTAACCGTTTCATTGTGTCGTGGTCCAAATCCTCACTCCTCAATTCCTTTTCCAACAGTGAAGCTTCCTCCAGCAAGGAGTTCCACAACATTTCCTCCTCTTCCGACAACTCCTCATTCGCATACTCACCTTTACCAACATCAGCATCAACTTGTGAATGTTTTACTTTACTCTCATCGTTGGTCAAGGGTAGAGTTTTTGTCATCATGGAAGAAGGAGGGATTGTTTTGACAGTGTTGTCATTCATTGAGAACACTAAAAAGTTAGCTAAGAGGACCATCACACAGACCATGAGAGCTGGGGTCCTCCAGAAAACTTGCTGGAAGAGCCAAACAAATGAAGCATCCATCTCCCTCTCTAGCTTGACCATGACACTTTGCAAGTCCTCACCACACAGACTCTCCCTTGTTTGCAAGGCATGACTTTGAAGCTCATGCACGATGAACATCATAGAGGCGAAGGTCTTCTTCACAGAACAGTTAGTTAATTCTGTTAACTCACCAGCCTCTTTGAAAGCCTCCTCCAATTGTAGCTTCTTCTTGATCATCCTAATAGAAAAAGGAATTCCCACGCTGTTCACTTTCCTCTCAAAGCTAAGTCTCAAAATCTCATCTCTCTCAGGCCAGCTTGGTGGCTCGGGCTGGATTCCCAAAAGAGAAGGTTCCAAAACTTCAGGCTTCATTGTCCCAAATTCCTCAGTGGAACCTCTGCCTGATTCATTTCCGAGTTCTTTGATTGGGGTATTATCGGAGACAGCACAGGCAATTTCATTGCCATGTTCGTCCCAACAACCATCCTGAACCAGATTCATCATTTCCTCTTGGTGAAAGTCATCAAAAAGTGAAGAGTGAACACGTTTTCCTCTCTGCACCCTCAAATTCCTAGACCTATGAACCAACGCACATGGCATAACACAGTTCCTCTCGGTGACACGCCCCAGTATTGAAGAAGGAACTGCAAGAGCTGTCTTCCATGAATCACAATAATAAGGGGTTGTGAACTGCCAACATTTGAAATTGGGAGAGACCCTTGAACCCATTTTTGATCTCTAAGTTCTTCCAGGGATCACAGAAGAACACTGAAAAATAATAAGCATATCACGTAAAGGACAATCATAATGAAAACCCAAATAGAAATCAATCAAAATCACACAACAAGTTTATTGTTTGCTGTATGATCAATATAGCATTTGATAACGGGAAAAGAGAAAAAGAAAAGAACGGTGGAGAAAAGAAGGGTGTGAGAATCACGATTAGTAAGGGGTGTGTCTGGAATTGAACAAGAGGGAAAAAAGAAGGTTAAAGTGAATTGAAAATAGACAACAGATGGCAGCAGAAGAGGCTACTAAGTTTACTGAAAAAGGCGTAGCGTGGGTGTGGGTTTGATGAGTAGAAAGAAACAAAAAAAGAGAGAAGTGGATAACACGTGGGGCCTCCTTAACGTGGCAGTGAGATAAACTTTCAAGAAATTAGTTTTCAAATGATATTTATTGATTGGTTGAATGCTTCCTCACCCCAATTGCTGTGCGAGTCATACGCAATGGATCACTTCGCTTCTGTCAAATTCACCACAAAACCCTTTGCCTTCCATCACCTCTACCTTATGTTTTGCAAACCATAAATGCAAAACACAAAATTTCATAACTACCCTTCCTCATCCATGTCAAACTTTCTTTTATAGATTAAATATTATTAATTTCTCATCATTTCTTTCTTCTTTCTTTTCATTCCTCTTTTTACTTTCCTATCAAACTAATCTTATATCTTCAAACTTGTTAATATGCTAATATATTAATTTTTGTAAAATGCTTTTTTTTTTAAATTACCAAACTTTTAATTTTAAATCTTTTTCTTGGATCAATTCATACTAGTTATTTTAACTGGATTAATAATTTGGATTTAAGTTTTTAAAATATAACCACGTTAATTATTTAAATAATTTATTTTTAATAATTTATCTAACTTGAATAGAATTATTCACCATAGATGTTCTCTCCTACTAAATTAAAAAAAAAAAAAAACTCTTCAGACTGCGTCTATACTATGGTTGAATCGGAAAGGATCATGTATGTTGTTTAACATTGCCAATTGTCAATTTCTTTTTTGTAGTTGGAATTTTTCTTCTATTCCATTTTAAAAGTGTAATTTTGTTTCGAATTAACTATTTTAAAAGGTGTAAAATGAGATGCAGCAGAAAATATAGAGGTTTAGAAAGATATTGCCTTCCTAGGCCCGCTGACAATAGTGAAAATTCTTCAAATAAAAGGCCCATGATATTCCCACCCTTTCCATTGCTAAGTTTACCCTCATATTTTTAAAGGGTATTTGATTTGAGATTTTTTTTTTGTTTTTATTTTCTGAAAATATTTTTATTTTTAACATTGAAAAGATATTTTTATTTTTATATGATATTTTCTATTTTAAATTTTTTTTTTAAAATTTAGTCAGTTTTAGTAAAAATATTATAAAATACTTAAATATATAATTTAAAATACATTTATATAATTTTGGTTATAATTACAATATTGTTATTAAATTTTTATATAGTTTTGATTTTTGAAAATAATTTATTTTTTTATTTTCATTTAATTTTTAAAAACATGTTAAAAATAGATTTTTAATGTATTTTTACTACTATTTTATATTTTATTTATATAAAAATAAAAAACAGAAAATACCAAAAAAATAAAATAAAATGGTAAAGTAGCTTTATCTCTTTCCCGTATCTCATTCCTGTCACACCCATGAGTCCTCACGGGTCTCTCCTGATGGCTGATACTCAGTCCTTTTCCTCGGCACTTGCATGCCTTCACCTTTCTAACCATCGCGTTTTCACAACTCACAACTCACAACTCACAACTCACAAGCCATGGCTATTTACCACGTCACATGGTCAACCATATTTTTTCTTCTAACTTTCCAATTTAATAAAAACATGCTCTTATTGTGCATCATACACAATGAAAAATATATTTCCGTTGCGTTTTTTTTTATTGTGTAAAGACAATATATTTTTAGGACAACACTTACTATTTAATTAGGTTAAGACAATATTTAGTGTGAAGCATTACTTAGTTTAATAGAATATTTAGGTTAAGACAATATTTAAGTTATTATAATTTTTAATTTTGGACAATATTTGGTTCAAATGAAATATTGTTTATTTTATGTTAAGACGATACTTAGTTTAATACAATATTTAAGTTAGCACAATATTTATTTTATTACAAACTTATTTTGACACAATATTTAGATTAACACAATATTTAGTTTATGGCTACAAATTTCAATAAATTATAGTGAACAACAAAATTATATAAATATATTTGCATTTATATGTATTTTTCTACACATAATTACATTAAACTTTTATTAAACCTAATTGTATATTTATTAAGTTTTTAGGCATAAAATATTGCCACAAATGATAGTCAGTAATTAGGAAAAAAATTTCATATTATACTAAAATTAATCTCATTAATAACAATTTTTCCTACAAATAAACTGCAATTCTTGTAGTTGCAAATCACTCACTCAAGGAACTTGTGAGCTTATGTTTTTGTAAGGAAAGGACCAATAGATCTTTTTTGAAGGAGATCAATCATAGGTTGAAAGACAAATTAATCTGACGCGTACTTCTTTATTATATAATTAGTTAATAATTGTGCAATTAATTATATTTAATTTTTTTATTACAATTTATATTTGCAACAACTCAATACATTCTAATTGGTGTAAACTCAAAGTATTATATACAATGTTATACTATACACTCAAAGTCTCACGTCACTTAGTAACATAGATTAAAGATTACTTATTAATACTCGAAAGTTTTCACTAAATACACACCAAAATTACTATATATTTATTTGATTTCCTTTATTTTTGAATTCTCTTATTTTTTATTATGCCAGTTTCTGGACAACAACCTTGGCATATCAGGAAACCCATCAATGTTAGCTGAAGAGCGGTAAATCACACTATCATAGATAACCAAGCAATTACAAGCTTCATAAACGCATAAATAATTATCCTTAATTGTTACTAACACTAATCCCAAACATAAAACTTCGTGTTACTGGCTAAACAACACAAAATCATTGAAAATTGGCAGCACCCATGTGGAAATGACACAGGTGTGGTTGTGCGGTCTCAAGCTTCAACTTCATCTCCAATTCTCCATCCTATCTAGTCATCCACAACCTTGTGAGAAATGACACAGAGGTATGGTGAATGGTTTGAAACTTCAGGATTTGTCTTTATCCTATGGTGTGATTTACTCCTATGGTGTCATTTGCATCCATAGTTTATGTTGGTTATTAAGTATTTACACCACACGTAACTGATAAATGTAAAATAACCAACATGTAATCTTTTATGACATTTTTAATATATACACGTAATTTTATTTTTTTTTTGCCGATAAAGAAAGCAATGAAATAAATGTAAAACATGCAAATATATGGAATACGGCATAGTTGATTGTTCTGTATGTTCGTAATCATGTGTTAAATTCGTACAAAAAAGGAAAACATAAATGGATAGAGAATTTTTTTTATTATTTATTAATAGAATAAAAGAAGCAGAGGTATGACAACACAATAAAAATTGTTGACCTCTTCTCATCAGTTTATTATCCTGCTGGATTGTTTTACCATAATCCGACTTTGACCATTTTTACCAGCAGGAAACTTATTTAATCATGTTCTAGACTCTAGACTATCTATAGAGGAGAATTCCAGACTTAATTTTTGTTTTAATTATGCCATTCCAACACAAGTTCTGGGGTACACAACCACTCAGTCCAATTTTGTTTAGAAAATACCTTTAAAGTTTTCTTTTCTCAAACACCAAAAACGTGTATATATATTATTAACTAGTAACAGTTAACAACCATCAAATTTTAATATACTCTTTGGTTTAAAGGATAGAAGAAGATAAATTTTAATGAAAGAGAAGCAGTCTTTCTTTGACTAGAAAATGGAGGAAAAATTGATTGCTTATAAAATAAAAAAAGAATAGTCAAATAATACAAAAGTTTTCTCTTTTAAAATTCTTTTAATTAAACAAGAAAAAATTAATAGAAATTTCCCTCCATTCTTATTTCCATCCATCGAATACTATATTAATGTCAAACAAAATTGATATAAATGTTTGATTTAACGTGCCTTTGTTATCTCTCCGTCTCTTTATTATATTTTCTAATATGCAAGTGCGATTTCTTAAAAAAAAAAAAAAAAACCAAGTGCGATTTGTATGCGACGTGCCATTTTCCTGATAGAAGGTTAACCTTTGAGTATAATTATAATTGTTAACCATCTTATACGATATGTATAATTTACAATATTTATTGAAAAACATTGATACGTATCATCCACACAAGTAATTGAAGTCTTAGAAAAGAATTTCTTCTAGGATCATCACACTGAACGTATAAATTTTCAAGATCTAGCTAGCAATGTTGTCTAGAAACTTTGCGAAATTGTCCCGTCCAAGGTAATCTCCAGCCATATTTGACTAGCACTAGTATCTTTATCCTTAGATTCTTCTGCTTTCCCACAATTACAAGACAGACGCTGGTTTACTTCTTGCTTCTTCAGGGTTAGTGTGAATGTACTTGCTTGATAGTCAAGTCCTCTGTCTGATAAACCAATCATGTCTTTTCATAAACACGAATAATAAATTGCAAATTTCCAATTGTTCAGCCTATATATGCATACACCGACTATTGATATTATTCCTTGAAAAAATATTTTTTAATGACACAGTATTTATTATTTTTTAAATTAAGAGATTCTAATTTACATGAATTAATAATATTTTTCTTAATTTTTCATTATTTTTATTCTCAACCGTTGAGTTTCATTTTCCCCTGTGATCCAGTTTGAATGAAATCTTTTTCTTTTGTTGAACGGCAAAAGACCCCAACACAAAGAATCAGTCAATTATTAATTAATGATAAAAAGAGGCATTATTACAATGTAAATCAGCCACAAAAGGTGGCATGACAGAAAAAAACTGAATCGTAAAATTGACATTCACGTCGAGCATTAACAGCCAATCTAGCAAGTGAATCCGCTATGCATTTGCTTCTGCCAGAACATGCTTTAAATCGATCTGCTACATGGAAAATCTCATGCAACACATATTGATGCCCAGATATGAAGTTACTATTAATTAAGCTAATAGCATAATTATAAGGTGATTTGGAATTTCAGAAAGGGTGTTGGGATTTTATTTATCAGTATGAAACTGTGCAAAAAGATTTGCACAACCATACGAGTAGAGCTTTGTGCATAGCAAGACCTTAATTTCAAAGATAAATAAAATACTACCGATTTGCAACACATAAGGAGCACAGGCAGACATTATTTCTTAGTCAGTCCAATTGAAATCCTGGTGATCTGCCATGCACTCCTTGTCATTGTATCTTCCGATGAGGCAATTGCTCGCGTACACCTCTCATTAATTCCATTGTACGTGCTTCCCTTGCCTTGTGATACAGATCTCTACACGCAGCATTAATAGTGAGTACTGAAATTGAATTGTCTCTGCTACTTAAGACAGCTGCACAACACCCAGGCATGCTCTCGGATTCATCCTCCATTGACCATTATCAACAATATCACAAACTATAAAACAATTATGAAAAATAGTTCCACTGACATTTTATTCCAAATGGATGTTATGCCAATTGGCGTTTATAGTGGTTGAGATGTAAGCTCCATTCATAAGCTGTAGGATTGAACCTAAAAATAGGTACGTGCCTGGTGGGGGCAACAGTATTGCAATTGGCCTCCTGTTGTTGCTGGCAGCCCATGGTTTTGATATGTGCAGTGAAGTGCCGTAATGTAAAACAGTAAAAGTCTACCACTCCCATCCCAAGAGTCAAACCCCTTTTTTTCCTAAGAATCAACTCATCCCATGCACTCTGTCGTCGGTTGTGTCTCTCAAACCATATTTTTTGTTTGCACTCCTTAGAGTTTGGAAAATCAAATGTGGAGATGAGGTGAAATAAATATATTAGAGACAAAGATTGATTTGTTTACAGGAAGCTATCACAAAATTGAGCACTATTTTCCTCTTAAAGTGAGTAAGTATAGTATGAAATGAAGTGAATTGAATGAATTAACTACCAAGGAATTGCAGTTTGGTTATTATTTTCCCAATAGTAACCGAGAAAGGTCTTGGCAGCATCCAAGCTAGGGAAATAAGTGGGTTCAAGGAATATCTGAGTCAAGCCATCTGGTTCGGAACTCCCCATGATAACCGTCAAAATCTGCTTATACGCGTAGAAGAATCTCTTCATGGCGACCTCAATGGCCTGCAAGCCCTGCAAAACATGAACCTTGTGGAACCCGTTCCGTTTCTCCGCGTACAGCTTCATGGCCGCCTCCATCATCCCGGGCCCACCCTTGGGGTCCACCTCCACCTCCAATATCTCCGGCACCTTCTGCCTCAGATCCCTACAAACCCTCGCCACCTCCACAAGCTCCCTCGACCTGAAGCAAAACGGCACCGTTTCCCCCTGCCTCCTCATCCCCAACTGCTTCTTCAGCCTCAAGAAATCCTCCGGATCCATCATCACGTGCATGTCCTCAACCTCCGTTAGAAGCTTCCAGATCCGCTCCACCGCGTGGCACTCACCCGCCGCCTTCTCCAACGCTCTCTTCTCCACCGACTCCGCCACCCTGTCCAGCAATTTCCTTGCCGCGTGTGTCCAACACTCCGCGATCTGCTGTGTCGCGTGCAGCGTCTTGTTCTCGTAGTTTTCTACATAATCAAACGGCGTCGTCTCCAGGGACTGAATCTCGCGCGGCCTGCAAACGGCGTCGTAACGGAGGATTTTCTTTCCCGCCAAATTGGCCTCTCCCAGACCCAGCGTGTAGGTACACCTCATCATCTCGCATTCGACGCAATTAAGGATCCTGCGCGCTATGTCCTTGGATTTGTGCCACGTGGCGAGGCGAGGGAGCAAGCTCTCCTCGCTGTAGCTTCTGGTTTGACCGTTAATGTCAGCGACGGGTGCCGTGGCACGTGTGTGGGGGTTTTGTTCCTCGTCTTGGCAGAGCATGGCAATAATCTGGATCTGAGCCATGGCAAGAGACTCGATGCGCCGGGCCCACTCGGGTTTGTTGACGTATGGTCTTGGGTCTGACAAAACGGTTGCGAGTAAGCGGAAGGTGATTTCGAGGGCCTGTAAGGCGGGTTTTACTATAGGTTGGTTGGGCCAAGTGGGAAAGTCGTTGGAGGCCCATAGGCATCTGAGCTCAGGGATGTGGAGGTAGTTGTCGTAGGCAGCGCAAACAGAAGATGATGCTGCGGTGATGTCGTTTTGGCGCAGGGGAAGTAGCATAGTGGGGATTGAGGTGTTTTTATCCGGGAGAGAAAGTTTTGGTGACTTGGGGGACATGTTGGAACGAACCATCTTTGATTGCCAATCTAGATCAACCATGTTTGGAGTTGGAGTTGGAGTTGGAGTTGGAGTTTTGTGACTTTGAAGAGGGAATGGAAGATACAAGTGTATTTATATATAGGGAGATGGGCGTGTGTGAGAAAGAGAGAGAATGTGGGAATTTAAAAGGAAGGGAGTGAAAGACGTGTGGACCGTGGAGTGGATTGGAATCAGACTAAGACAAATACATACATTACATGAAGAACAAGGAATTTGAAAGTCACAGCACTGTGGAATGAAATAAAATAATGATGGTGGAAAAGTAAAGTAATTTTAAAAAATCATTGACTTGTATTTTGAATAAGTGAAGAGGAAAAAGAGGGGAACGTGGATGAGAGCTTATCCGTAACAAGAGGGACGAAAAAGAAAGGAAGTTGAAGGAAAAGACGGTTTTGGTTTTGGTTTTGGTTTTGGTTTTTGGAATGAAAATGAAAATATTATAGTAGTGGAGTCGTTCAAGTTGGACCTTGTAACTTGTAAGCTAATACGCGCTCAACCCCACTCTCCTACTTGCCTTCTTTGGGTTGGGGCCAACCAACAAGTCAATAACTCCGCGCCACCTACGTCACCCTACAAGGTTTGCCTTTCTTTCTGCCTCCTTTTCTTCTACATCATAATCCTTTTTTTCCTCGCTCAAATTATCCATAACTACAAATTGCTTATTCATATTTTTATTCACAACTTCTCTCAAATATTTCACATTTCTATATTCTATTCCACCAAATGATGGGGAGGGGACACAATAAGCTTCAAACCGGACCAGCGGGTGCAAATCATTTTTTATCTGGAATAAACACTTTTTAACTACATTCTTATTATAGTAAAGAACATATTGATATTTGCTACATATACTCTTTTTTTTTTCATTTTTAACCATGCAGAGCATAAAAGGTTTCCTTAATTTTTCTATGTATTACTAGTTAGTCATTTTTTATTAATTTAAACAAATTAACAAAAATGCCCAAATCAAATATAACTGTATATAATTGGTGTTTATGAGAAAAAAAGATTGTACAAACCCATATTTTAGACTTCTATATAAATGGTATGAACTCCTCTTTTACATATACAACCCTTAACTAACTTTACTTTATGTATGCATCCTCTTTTCTAAATGAACTTTATCTGCAAAACAAGAGTGCAACTGTTGAATTCTACAATTGTTCTTAATTACGATCAAAGTTGAAAATACTTGCCTTAAAAAAAATGAAAAAACTAAATTCTTGATAACTATTTTATACAGAATTAAATATTCAAGATTAAAACTCACAAATTAATAGTTTATCAATAGAAGCCCACCAACAAAATCAAAACTCCATGATTTATTTTTTAGTAATGAAAAATGTGTGGAGATATAACTGAAGGTCTTAAAAGATCATAGATTCGATTCTTATTGGGAAAAAAACTAAATTAATATTACTAATAACTTATATTTGGTTTGTAAAAAAATTATGAAAAATATGTTTCGTAGAATTATATTATTACACCATTTTCCACTCTCTTTACATATAATGTCATATTAATTTAGAAAAAAGAGAATAATTTTTTTATAAAATATAGCTGTAAAAATAAGAGATATAAATTACATTTCATAATGAAAATTGAAAGCAGTAATTATATATAAGCAAATAATGTGTTTTTTCTTTTTCCCATATATATTATTGATAAAGAAATTTTATTGAGAAATTGCTTCTTTTTTCGTCCCAACTTAAAATAAACACATAACTTGGATTTTTAACGAGGTTAATAAGGATTCATTTCATTTAGTTGAGGAGTTTAGGCTGACTTTGATGAATACACGCAACTATTCCCTCAACATAATCCCCTTCTCTCAAAATACAACCAGTATGAGCAAAATAAACACAATTAAATTCAACCCGAAGTGCATGTGCACGTCTCCTATAATTACAATGAATGACTACATTTAACAAAAAATTAATCACTCGAGTTCCTTTCAAAATGGGCCAAACTATACATATTAAACTACACCAATGTTATACCTAAATTAGTATAAAAACCAACAACTGCATAATTTACAGTTGATCAACAGAACTTCAATCTAGGTGGATAATTAATAAAGCCACAGGTGATTAGTTATAAAAATTTTCACGTACAAAATTTCTAAGTTAATTTCGAACTTAAGTAATGGAGGGACTTAATTAACGTAATTGTATATTTAAAATTTAAACTTGAAAACACAGTTAAACTGAAACAAATGTGTACCAATTAATTTACACAATCGTGGGATTAATTAAAGGGATGTAATAAATGGAGCAGTTAAAGGAAGAAATAAAATTATAAGAAAATGGGTTGAGTCTGTCATTAAGTTTTTAATTAACAGTTTCATCTAAAAAAAAAAAAAACACGATGGAAATGCTTGTGACTTGTTGTAATGTAGAGGAGAAGGAATCTAGTTTCACATGATTCCCTCAATGAGTGCACCACCGACTCCTCTAATTCATATATATAACCTTGGGCGTCGGAATAAAGCAAATAACGGATCATGCCATGATTAGTCGGCCAAAGAAAATTAGATGCCAAGTTTGTAATATACTAGAGATTGCTTTTTAACTCATCACCACTTTCTTTTGAATCATGGCATAATATATAGTGGCACTAACGAGTTTTAATCATGTTGATGTAATTCTAATGTTTGTTTTGGTTTTCTTTTTTATAGTTCAAATGTTACGGCATTAGCTGTGACTTTTCTTACCTTGTTGATTCTTTAGATTCACTTTATATTTTTTCTAATATTTTGGTCTTAACATCCATCCTTTTGTATTTGCTAGTTATATTTTGAATTGGAATTAGTTTGATCGTGCGGACTGGAGTCCCAATTATGAACAGTTGTACAACTTTGTAGTGGATAAAGTTATCCTTGATTCTCTCTTTTGCTTTATCGCCGTTATGTGTTTGTCCCATTCATATTTCCCACCCCACTGTGTGTTTTAGTAATACAACTCAGCAGGTTTCATACTACACGTAGCGTGGAGAGCACGTGCCATGTCGACCAGATCAGGGCTTCCACGTGGCAGGCACCACCTCATGGGAAGGGAAAATATCACCTCATCTCAAGCAATGTCAATCGGAATCCCCTTTACCTAAGAATTGTTTTTTTTATTACTTACTTGCGGATGATGGGAATTTGGGATGTTGAGCAACTACCCAAATATGGGGTGGATATTTGTTTGACTTAGATAGTCAATGCTGCCCTATGTCTGTGTCCACATAAATTAATCACTACCTAAACATCCACCTCTTCTGCAAACTTCCTCATGCCTATTTTCAAACTTAGCCATAACATTATCTCTATTTAATTACTTACTTACACAGATTTCTCGATTAACATCATAGGTCGAATATCATTAGTTAGTAATAATGGTCATCCCTTTTATTGTGTTTAATGAAATTCTTAAATATATTTCATTGTGTCTTCTAAGTTTATGATTGTTGCGTGGCGAATTTAGTGACAATTGTTGGATGCATTGAGGAAATAATTTTAATTTTAGAACTACTTGTCTAGCTAGACATTAGTGAAGATATTTATGGGAAGCTAAACTTGTGAGATGTCGATATCCGACCTATAAAATTATCCTTGGGTGCTGGTACAATAAATAATAATTTTTTTATAAATATTTTGAATAATTTAATTTAATATTAAATTTCGATATATGATTTCAAGCATCTATAAAATTTTGCAATTATTGGATATAAAAATATGTAACTTCAGCTATGCTTGATTTGCCTTGCTTTGTAGGTCATGTCTGATGTCTATCTGGTACCATGGTATAATTTTACAAACATTTATTTTTAAGTACGAACTACAAAACTGGTATTTATTTTGTAAGAAAAAAAAAGCCTACTATTTATATAAGTTTAACTTGGCTTGATTGCCCATTTAAAATATACTTCATATTAAGATTTTAATTTGATCATTGAGCTTACCCTTAATTAGACTATTAGACCAATAGACCTATGAGCGTTATAGGCTAATTATCATTAAAAAAAAAATCAATAGATTCACATGTCAACATGTCTATAGCTATATAATTCAACAATAAGCTTAGAAATTAACAGAATCATTATACTAAAAAGGGTTTATAATAATTAAAATAAGCTTGAGTTAAAAATATATAATATTTCAACTGTTAAAGCTAGTATATATTAATATTTTCATTTAAAATAATATTATTTATAAAACAAAGTAACCCGTGAAGCCTAAATAATATATAGTATTTTCCTAAAATTTAGTAGCTAAATTTAAAGACTATTTTAGAAACTTTATACCTTTTTTTTCTTTCTTTGAAAAAAAACCAAAGCTTGACTGGCTATTAATTAATGAATGGTGTATACTATATATTACCGAATATTGTTTTTATAAAATTGGAAAATAAAAGGAGAGTGGGTTTTGATTAGAATAGAGTAGGGAAACGAAATTAATTAAGGAACTCAAGTGGAAGATAACATCAAACGAAATTAGAGATAATGAATTGATGATGGATGAAAAGAGAAGAAAAAGTGATGGGTATTGGAGATAGAGTAGAATAAGAGGCTTGGGGGTAGAGGATATGTTTGGGTTTTAAAAGAATACGAAAGGGGGAATGTAAGAGAACATCTAACAAAAGAAGATAGCTGCATGCACTTTGTTCCATGACCACACTTTTTATGGATATTGCAATGTATGATGCCCAAAAGGTCTGGCCACTACACACCATTGCGTCATTAGATACTCACACGTTTCCATTCCCATCAACTAACATTTACTCATTTACCATAAATAATTCTATTTCAATCGTGGCCTGCTATAAGATTTATTTTTTTTTATATATATATATATATTTTATGGTTTGACCTTTCCTGCAACTGTCTTCTACGGGTGCATAAGCATCGGGTCTCTCTCTCGTTTTCATTCACCAACTATCCTTTTCATCCTCATAGTTAGGCAACCCTATCGTGGAGTTTTCAACTTTGAACCATAGATCCGTTTCCTTTTCCGTTTTCGTTTTTGTTTTTAGTGTTGTAAAATTAACTTCACGCGTGCCTTGACAAAGATAAAATATTTATTACAACAAATAGATTTTGTTGTTTAATTCCAAATAGTACAATCATTGAGGTAATCGCTAAACAAGTATCCAAATTGTATGATGTAAATTGTAAAAAATATTCAAATATGCCAGCTACACTAGGCACTAGTGAAATCAACATTTCAGAGTTGTCACTAGCCTTTGGCAACTTGAATAGGGGAGTTATTAGGGGATTTGACTATTACCGTAGATTATTGAAAAACATATGTATTTGAACAAATTATTATTCATTAAATTTCATAAAATAGTAAGCATTTTAGCCTATTAATTTATATGACAGAGATGTAACAAAATTAAAGCAAATATAAAGTAAGACTAACCCCCTAAAGTAAGTGTAGTTCCGAAGCTTGAAATAGATGCATTAAATCTAAGTTTTTATTTCCGTTGTCATTGTAAAAAGGGCTGGATAAGTTATCAAGTATTGTTGAATTTCAATTCAAGTACATAATACGCGGATATGCATGTGCCTACTATTTCTATCTATTTGGATGGATGCACCGGTTATTATTTTCCTCTCAATCTACATCCCATAATTTATAAACATTTTCCTCTCATCGTGACAGAACTAACGATTGATTATTTGTAGAATAACATTTTCATTACTTATCATATATGATAAATTTATTAATTTATAATTATATTTATTATATTTTTTAATTGATTTACTATGCACAAAATTTTAAACATGCAGTGCACGAAAATAAAATTCCTATTTTGAAGTAACGAAATTTAATTGTATTTTTTTATACTTTTTGGAAAAGTATTTTATTTATTTTCATAGTTTCTATCGTAGAAAATAAGTGTACATTTTTTCTATTTGGATAAAATATTTTAGTATACTTTATATAATTTATTATTTTTATTTTAGAAATTATAAATAATGTCATATTTTAATCAAATTATTTTATTAGGCTTTCCTTTATTAATTTGAGAATAGGAAGCTATTTATTATTAATTTTGGTAATGGAACTATCTTACAAATATTATAAACAAAATTAACAACTTAAATTCTAATATATCAACAAATATTCTCACTTTTTTATTTTTATCACTATTTTTCTTTTTTTTTTCTTTTTTCTCATCTCGTCTCTCTCTCTCTCTCTCTATATATATATATATATATATATATATATATATTTTAAAACATTGAAAAAGCAAACTAGATATTAGTTTACACCATAGGGAACATTCTTTTTCTTTTATTTTATAGCAATTTGAAGAGCAAATCTTCAATAATTGTTGCCTACTATGTAGTAAAACATATTTTGGTTAATAACTTAATTTATTTTAAATTAGTCAATTTTGTAAGCTAATTAAAATGAATTGTAAAAAAAATTAATTATTAATGACCCCTGATTGTTCTAAGCTAACCGATCTTCTCATATTCAACTAACCTCATAAAAATATGAACACTCGCAAGCACCCCTTCTATGCTTCATCTTCTCGCAAACATCATTTCTATATTTTATCCTTCCGTAATCACCGCTTTCTGCGTTCCCTTACACCTTATTTATATCTACACAATATCTAAAAACATAATCACCTAATCATATCTATCTACTTCTCACAAATGCCTATAAATATACCCCTTACACCTGCAACAACAAGAAATTCACATTTTTTGCTCTCAGTCTAGATATCTCTTATTAGTGTTTACTATATAAAATTGTTTCAAAGATCTTGATATTATATAAAATTGATGATTAATATTTATAATCTCCGGTCTTTAAAAAAGTGTTGTGTTTATCCTCAATATACATATTTCATACTTCTAAAAATAATTTAGATATAGAGAAAATTGTTATATCATAGATTATCCATGAGTATTTTTCCACAGAAAAAAGGTTTTGTGTTAGCTAAACAACAAAAAAAAAAAAATAGAGAAAACTGAAGGGGATGAGTGGACTTTATCCAAAGGCCACATATTTGGACTTGCAGAGAGTAGAGACGGTTGTTTGCGTCATTGAATGAACTAAAAGTTTTTTGGCGTTTGATGACCAACGAAAACCCTGCTAAATATCAACGCCCATTGGGGAGTCCAACTTATTTTTGTCACGGAAACTGAACAAAATCTTTATACTCACAACTTTTGTCATCAGAAATGCTAACCATCACACATTTTTAAGCATGTTTTTTATTAATTATGGAACTCACATCTTAATTAATGACTCTCTGTCATGTAGTATTCAATGAATTTAAATCAATTGTAAAATATACTATAAACACTATATTATAGAGCATATTGCTAACAATTTTTTTCATATATTTAGACGATGGTTTAATATTGTAAAACAGTTTTATACAGTCATTTAATTATAAAATATTATTTGTGATAAGTTGTTAATTTTTATAATAATAATTATCTTAAAAATTATATAAAAATAATTATAATTTATGGTTGATAGATAGTGTAAAGTATGCAATTGAAGCATTCAACTTTCACACAATACGTTTGATGTACCCTTCTTTTGTCATTAACACTGTTTATTTGAAGTGGTTTAGGAGGAAAGATTTAAGAAAGAGTGACTTGTGACGGATATTGAGTATTTTCATTATTTGTTTGAAGAATAATAAGGAAGAAAAAATAGTTAAAATCTCCGGTTCCCACTATATTACGTTTTCTTCCACTTTCGTCATAATTTGAGTAGAAAACGTATATGAAGTATTACTTAAAAATTAAATAATATTTTATAATATATTTTTACAAAAAAGTTAAAAATGACAAAGTGAAAAAATAATTTTTAGTTGACATAAACAATATATAAATTATTGACGGTTTCCTCTCTCTTTTCCACTCATCCAAACAAGAAAAAAAGAATTCATTCATTTTCTTGATATTTTTATATATCAAAACAACACATCTTTTCACTTTATTTTTCTTTTATTTTAATCATCTCTATGTATTCCTTTATATTTTTTTTCTCTTACCAAAAATTATCTGAGTACAAATCGCTATGAACCTTCCAAAATGTCTGTGATGAGATTGGTGGAGTATCATAACACCTTCTAGAGTGGACAAAGGGCGAGAACGTACAAGAGAAGATTCCGACACTCAAGTCAGTAAATGAGCAAGAGAGAGAAGGTGAAAGAGATTGAAGTATAATAAATTTTCCTGAATATCCTTCCTTGAAACGTACCTCTTATCTTATATTTATAGTAAAAAATGTAGTTATTATGTTAATCAGTGATTATGTTAATTTATCTTCTTGTTCCTCTTGGTGCATTTCTTTTACCCAGCGTGTTTGACTTTTATCCAGGAGGTACTTTGTAGATCCTGCTCAATTTTAGTGGGAATAACGCTAAACCGTGATTATGTTAATTTATCTTCTTTGTTAACTTAACTAATTGATTGGTTATTTGCAAGAGCTCGGATTTCGACAAGACCAGAATCCTTTGAGGTTTATTCCTCTCTTTGGAGGGATTATGTTATATTTCGAATTTTGGTTGTGCCGAAATATAAAATCTCTTTATTTGACACTCTTATTCTTATTTGAAATTCTTATGCTCTTTTGTTTATATACTTTTTGGTGCCGAAATCCAAAATCTCTTAGGATCGTATTTTAGGTTTTGGTAATGTGGTGATTATATTTCGGTTTTCGGCTATGCCGAAATTCGAAGTCCCTTAATAGTTTTTTAGGTTCTGCTCCTCTTGGTGATTATTAACTTTCCATTCTAATTTATTTTTAATCAAAAAGGGATTAATAGATAATACGAAAATGACACTTGATGATTCGAATATTAAGACACTTAATAGCATATTAATCAATCATGTAAGCATTTTTTCTATTCACATGCTATTAAATATTTGTTAGTTTGGAAAAAATCAAGATAAAAGAAGAAAATAAGTGGTTCAAGTCATTATAATGTTGACTACTTGACTTATATTTAAGATTAATAAAGATTACCAAAAAACATGACACAAGTGGTTAAACACTTGAATTTCTTAATTAAGGTTTGGAGTTTGATTCCCAATTTAGATATGGAGTCGCAATTATACCAAACAGTTTAGACAAAGATTTCTACGTATAAAACACTAAAAAATACTTTGTTAGAGTTGAGTCTATTTTCTTTATATAAAAGAGATAAAAGTGGATAAATATTGTAGCACCATACATATATATTACAAGAATGAGGCAATACATGTAGTCAATCAAATGACAAGTAACCTTTTGGACTTTTATACAAGAATAGGGTATTTTATGAAATACTAACATAGGGTTTTTTATTTAACACTTACTCATTTTTTATTTCTCATCTACTGTGAAAAAAATATCATTATACTCTTTATTTTTTACTCTCCGACAATGCACTACCTTTTTTACTCTTGCCAGAGAGTAAAAAAATTTATAAATTTTTCTTCTTCAACATCGGAGAAGATAGTATTATCTGCTGCTAATAAAATATATGCAGCATGTCTTATAATAATATATATGTAACATGTGTTATAATAATAATAATAATAATAATAATAATAATAATAATAATAATAATAATAATAATAATAATAATAATAAAAATAAAGAAGAAAGAGAGTTGAGAGAAAAGAAAATAAAGAAAGAGAGTGAGAAGAGAGAGAAGACACAATAAAAAAAGAGAACAAAAAAAAAAGAAATAGACTATAGGATTAAAAAAGATAATATTAGTATTTAAAAAATAAAAACATGCTAAATAAAATGTTAGTAGGTGTGAAATAAAAAGGTTATTAAAAAAATATTACCAATGTGAAGAGGATAAATCACGTGTTGAACATAGAAGGCGTCAACCACAATTCCACGAGTGTACATCCTGCAAAACAATGTTGAAGAATGACCTTATTACATTTTGCGCCTCCCATTCTGTGATCAACCACCTTACATATGCAAATATTACTAAAACAACTTCACAAAACCACTCCAACTTGTTAAAAAAAAACAAACTTTTGTCTAGGAATTAGTTAGTTGGCTGATATAACCTTGAAACACGTAGTTATCACTAGTATCAGATATAATGTATCCATTTTTATGCTAACAAAAAAACAAAGAATGAAGCAATTCATATAAAATAGTATTAATGTACAGTTAGATTAACATTTGGAAAGTACTTTTAGACGTTAAACAAAGTGGATTCAGTTTTGTGATAACCTGATAGTTTGTTTATTACTGTCACATATTTTATCTTGAAAAAATTACCTTAAAACTTAATTTTATGGACGGAAGCTCAAATTTCTTTACAAACTTGATTTAAAATCGAACTTTTTACTAACTTATATAAAAGTATAACCTTGTAAATAGTACCTAATTTTCTTCAAAGTACGAGCACTCAATATCAGTAATGAATAGATACCTGTCTTGAACACATTCAACGGGAATGTTGCCCATACTCCATACTTCACAAATTCTCTTCCAATCTATTACCACTTATAAAATTTGTGTGAATATTAAAACATTCGTGAATACAAAAATTAAGTTAGTTTCATGTTTTTATGTTTTGTAAATAGAAAAGGAATTTTTAAGTCTCATATTTATTCATATGAAAGCGCTGCATATAAGAGGGAATCTCGTTGCACCCAATAATTTCTTCTACGTCTCCATTAGCACTTTCAGAAAGTACAATCCGAAATAAAAATATAACTCTAGAACGGGGTGCTGGAGAAATTTCGGAGATGCAGGAAGAAATTATCTTCATAAGATTTTATGTAATTAGTGAAATAAGGGTTAGCTTTTTTATGTAAAACTCGAAGTCCAATCAACGACGACTTGCTAAACCAATCCTGTGCTCTTGTATTGCCTCATTCTAGCAATACTGATATTAATATTGCATGTGTGGCAGACACTGATATGATGATGATGACAGATTGTATCTTGCACAAATTAAAGGGGATGGTTCTGTTAGTTTTGTAATTTAATTAAGTTTTGTAATTTGATTTTTAGTCTCACATTACTTAGTATTGTGAGATGGTGTTCTTCACTTTGCTATATAAGCAAGTTTATGTAAGGTTTACAAATATACCAAAACAAATACTTCTTAGTGTTGTTTATTTCTCTCTTCTCTCTTTTAGTGTCTTGTTCCCAACAAGTGGTATCAGAGTTCATTTCTTAGTATGCTTTGTGGTTGCAGTAGTATCTGATCTTCCGCATTAGAAAAGATTTAGTTAGAGTAAATTTTTTTCGTATGTTCTGTGGCTGCAGCTGTGTCTGATCTTTCACATCAAAAAAGATTTCTTCTCTTGTTCTTAGGGATCTTAGTCTAGAGAACTAGTGGGGGCTTTTCTTCAAAAGCAGTAGGAGCAATGGCAATAGACGAAGGCAAGATGAAGATTGAAAAGTTCGATGGTGCTGACTTTGGCTTTTGGAAAATGCAGATAGAAGATTATCTGTATCAGAAGAATATGTATCAACCACTCACAGGAAAGAAGCTAGAGGGTATGAAGGAGGAAGATGTTGGAGTGCAAGTGTGAGTTGAAGTTCCATATTGGTTAGAAATTGGGAAGTTGAGTAACATATAAGTAAGAAAGACTCATAACCTAATGCCTTAAGCTTTTAGGTTAAATGTGGTATCATATTCTCTTATATATGGGCTCGTGTCCCATGGTTATACCTCTTCTCGGTGTTTAACTCCCTCGGTCTGTCCCAACAACTGGTATCAGAGCCGATGGTTGTGATCGGCTAAGGTTGACGGTGGATTTCCTTCATCGAAAGTCTTCCTGACAAGGGTCTTAGGGGGTGTGTCCCCTTGTGTTTAAGGGCGGTCTGAATAATGGCCGTCATTAAATGTATGCCTCTGGAGGGGGAGTTTAAAATGTGGAAGGGACTCATACTTGAGGAGGAGATTGTTAGAGTGCAAGTGTGAGTTGAAGTCCCACATTGGTTAGAAATTGGGAAGTTGAGTAATATATAAGTGACAAAGATCCATAACCTAATGCCTTAAGGTTTTGGATTGAAGGTGATGTTATATTCTCTTATATATGGGCTTGTGGGGGAGATTGTTAGAGTGCAAGTGTGATTTGAAGTCCCACATTGGTTAGAAATTGGGAAGTTGAGTAATATATAAGTGAGTAATATATAAGTGAGAAAGATCCATAACCTAATGCCTTAAGGTTTTGGATTGAAGGTGATGTTATATTCTCTTATATATGGGCTTGTGTCCCTTGGTTGTACATCTCATGAGCCTAGAAATTATGAAGCGTTACTTACGCTTAGCCACAACCCATGAAATTTGGAGTGTATTATCTAAGGCATTTTATGATGGAAGTGATGAGTTACAAGTATTTACTTTGAATCAAAAGGCCTGCGTTACTTACGCTTAGCCACAACCCATGAAATTTGGAGTGTATTATCTAAGGCATTTTATGATGGAAGTGATGAGTTACAAGTATTTACTTTGAATCAAAAGGCCTTTACTGCAAAACAAAATGGTAGGCCTCTCTCGGAGTATTATGGAGAATTGATGGAAATTTTTCAGGAATTGGATCATCGTGATAAGGTGGTCATGAAAGATCCTGAAGATGTCACAACTTACAAGAAATCAATTGGACGACTAAGGGTGCATATATTCCTTGCAGGATTAGATGGTGAGTTTGAACAAATTCGTGGAGAGATTTTACGTAAAGAACCTATCCCAGAGTTGGAGAATTCTTATGCATTGATTCGTCGAGAGGCAATACGTCAAGCGACTTTGAAAGGTGAATCAGAAAGTTCTGACAACACAACCATGATAGCTCGAAACAGAAACTGGCAGGGTCAAACAAAAGGAAACCATCCTAAAGCGAACTCAAATATAGATAAGTCTAAGTTTAAATGCACTCACTGCAATCAGCAGGGCCACACTAAGAGTCGTTGTTTTGAACTTAATGGATATCCAGAGTGGTGGGATCACAGTCGGGATCAACGAAGAAAGAATCCAGTTGCAACAGCTGTTGAGGCAAAAAACGCAGATAAAGCCTCTAAAGAGTCTACTGCTTTGATGGCAATTAAAGGTAATGATGGTGAGTTTTCTGTACCTATTACTAATAGCACATGGATAATTGATTCAGGTGCTACTGATCATATGACTTTTGATTCTAGACAAATTTCATCCATGAAACCATCCTCAAAAGAATTGATTTTCACTATCAATGGTGACACAACCTTTGTTATTGGAAAAGGATCCTTAACTCTTACTAATAATTTTACTTTGGATTCTGTTTTAGTTGTTCCATCTCTAGAATATAATCTTTTGTCTATATCACAAATTACTACATCCCTAAATTGTATTGTTATTTTTTAGCCTAATTTTTGTGTGTTTAAGGACATTCAGACCAGACAGACGATTGGTTATGGTGTTAAACAAGGAAGATTATACTATTTGGACTTGGTGCCGAAAGATTCTGGAAAATTAGAAAGCGCTTTGACCATGAAGAGTTCTACCAAACAGAAAGAAGAAACTGAAATTTGGCTATGGCATCGTCGCCTGGGACATGCTTCATTTAGTTACTTGAGAAAGTTGTTTCCTTTATTATTTGCAAAGATTGACATCTCTGTTTTTCGTTGTGATGTATGTGAACAAGCAAAAAGGCATCGTGTTCCTTTTCCAATCAGTTTGAATAAAAGTATTGTTCCTTTTATGCTTATACACTCGGATGTTTGGGGTCCTTCTAAGATTTCTACTTTAAGAGGATCATGTTGGCTTGTTACTTTCATAGATGACTGCACTAGAATGACTTGGTTATGGTTAATGAAGTCCAAAGGAGAAGTGAACTTGATATTTCAAAAGTTTCACAAAATGATTGAAACCCAATACAACGCAAAGGTTCAGGTTCTTCGTAGTGACAATGGTGGTGAATACCAAAGCTTAGACCTCAAGAGGTACTTGGAAGTACATGGGATTATTCATCAAACTACATGTCCTAATACACCACAACAAAACGGTGTTTCTGAGCGAAAAAATTGACACTTACTAGAGGTGGTACGTTCTTTATTATTAGAGGCTCATATGTCTTTCTCTTATTGGGTAGAGGCTCTTACAATGGCAACATATGTCATAAATCGTATCCTTCTAGCTCTAATGAGTTTCAAACGCCACTACAGACTCTCCTAAACAAAGTGGTTGCCCTTGGTAGTACAGATTTGGCTCCTCGTGTTTTTGGTTGTGTAGCATTTGTGCATATTCAAAAGAACCCAAACAAATTGGCACCTCGGGCTTTACGATGTGTGTTTCTTGGATATGCTATACACCAAAAAGGGTATCGGTGTTACCATCCTCCAACTAAAAGGATGTTTATAAGCATGGATGTTGTTTTTCATGAACAAATAATGTATTTCTCTTCAGAATCTGCACTTCAGGGGGAAAACCATAAAGAACTGCAGACTCTAGACTATAATTGTCAAGAATATGTATATCTTGAGAAACACCATTTAGAGGTAAATTGCAGCAACGATAATTCTTGTGCAGATAACTTACAATCAAGTTGTACGGATGAGATGGAAAATGAAATAAATGGGACTTCACATTATGAGGTGGTGACAAAACTTGGTATGACTCCTCTTGATGACACACCAAACCAATCATCTACTGTCATGGATGCTCTTAATCTTGTGTCAACAAAAAAACAACTACCAGAACGACACACTAGAGGTATTTCTAAACTCACTTATGAGCTCACTCTTTCTAGTAAGGTTAGATACCCCATGAATAACTTTGTTTCCTACCACCGTTTGTCTAAATCAAATAAGTCATTTGTAAATCAATTATCTACTGTTGCTATTCCTAACAATGTACAGGAAGCCTTGGCTGATCCACGATGAAAAAATGCGATGAATGAGGAAATGAAAGCCTTGCAACAAAATGAAAAATGGGAACTTGTTGACTGTCCACTAGGAAAAAAACCAGTTGGATGTCGATGGATTTATGCTATAAAGTACAAAGCAGATGGCACAATTGAAAGGCTAAAAGCAAGGTTAGTAGCAAAGGGCTACACTCAAACTTATGGGGTAGACTATACAAAGACATTTGCTCCTGTGGCTAAACTCAACACAGTTCGAGTGTTGTTATCTCTAGCAGTAAACTTAGATTGGTCGTTAAAACAACTTGACGTAAAGAACTCCTTCCTCCATGAAGAATTATCTGAAGAAGTTTATATGGAACTGCCACCAGGATGTATGGTTCCAAAGAAGCATAGTCAAAAGGTGTGTAAATTAAAGAAATCATTGTATGGCTTGAAGCAATCTCCAAGGGCATGGTTTGGAAGATTTTCAGAGGCAATGACTGCTTTTGGCTATCATCAGAGCAATTCCGATCATACTTTATTTCTAAAGAAACAACACTGTAAGATTACTGCTCTTATCATATATGTAGATGATATGATTGTTACTGGAAATGACCCTGAAGAACAGAAAGCTCTACAAAGTTATTTATTTGGAAAATTTGAAATGAAAGATCTTGGTCCTCTGAAATATTTTCTGGGGATAGAAGTTTCCAGATAAAAAACAAGACTATTTCTCTCCCAAAGAAAATATATCCTAGATATTTTGCGTGAAACAGACATGGAAGAGTGTCGTCCTGCTACTACTCCTATTGAAGAAGGATTGAAATTGTGTCTTGAGCCAAATCAAATACCGGTTGACAAAGAAAGATATCAAAGGCTTGTAGAAAGATTAATGTACTTGGCTCATACCAGACCAGATCTTACTTATGCATTACGTGTTGTTAGTCAGTACATGCATAACCCAGGAGAAAAACATATGAATGCTCATGCACATCTTAAGGTATTTGAAATCTGCACCTGGAAGGGGTATTTTGTTCACTAAACACACTGATTATCAAGAAATAAATGTATATACAGATGCAGATTGGGCTGGAGCCATAGATGACATGAGGTCTACTTCAGGTTATTTCACTTTTGTAGGAGGAAACCTTGTAACTTGGAGGAGCAAAAAACAAAACGTGGTGGCCCGCTCAAGTGCAGAAGCTGAATTTAGAGGTATAGCACTTGGTCTATGTGAAACATTATGGTTAAAGTTATTGTTGGAAGATTTGGGATACCCTCCTAGGCAACCAATCCAGTTGTATTGTGACAACAAAGTTGCATGTGATATTGCCCATAATCCAGTACAACATGATTGCACAAAGCATGTTAAAGTAGACAGACTTTTTATCAAGGAAAAGTTGGATAAGAAGATTTTAGAGTTGCCTAAGATCAGAACAGAAGATCAATTGGCTGATATTCTCACTAAAGCAGTTCTAAAACCACTGTTCTTCAAATTTCTAAGCAAGTTGGGCCTGACTGACATTTATGCACCAACTTGAGGGGGAATGTTGAGATTTCTAATTGATTCACTATATAGTAAATTACCAAAGAGATTTCTAATTGATTCACTGTATAGTAAATTACCAAATATAGGTTGATTTATTGCATTAGCTAATTTCCAGGATTAGTTAGAGGGATTAACTTAATTATAGGGATTGGGCAGTTTTTTGTTTCCAGAGATATATTCTCTCTACTGCTCTACATATATATATTTCCTGTAATCATGAAAATATATTTTAGAATGTCATTTCACAATATTCCCTTCATTGAAGGGTTTCAGGAGGTGTGTCCCCTTGTGTTTAAGGGCGATGTGAATAAGGGGTCGTCATTCCGCTGGCAACTACAATAAGTGATAATCAAACTTCAAGTGGGAGAATTGTTAGTTTTATAGTTTGATTAAGTTTTGTAGTTTGATTTTTAGTCCCACATTGCTTAGCAAGCTTATGTAAAGTTTACAAATGCACCATTTTTTTATTGACTAAAATATTTAATTTTTTTATGTTTAAATTTGAATTAGTTAAATTAATTTTTAGGTTACATCTACTCATTTTGTTCATATTTTTTTTTAGAAACTATGATTGAAGTCGTTGAATTAGAAGTAAAATTAAACTATCTAGAGTATTTTGAAAATTTTGACTTCAAGACTCGCAAAATCAAACAGAGCAAATAAACATGTTTTCACTTGAAGTCACTGAAGAGTGGCTAAGCTAGACTTATTTAAAATGGAAATTTTTGTCCTTTATAAAAGGAAAAACATAAGGAAGCTTACATATTTTGAATGATCCATGAGTGTTCTATTGCTCCAAAACTCTTTCCTTTCTCTATGTTTTGCTCTTTCTTTCATTTGTTCATGTATTTTGGTACTACTTATAGTCATGAGTAGCTAGTTTTCTCCATTGTTGGAGTTAGACGTAACTAAACTCAAACTCTCCTGTATTTTTTTATATGATATGAATATATTTTTCAATTATCTTCAATTTTAATATTTTCTTATATGATTAATGTTTGTTGTGGAGTGATCAACCATAAATTTGTGTAGTAGTTAGAATATACTTTCATTGTTTTTGTCTAAAGCAAAATACTCATTGATAAGTCACAAAACACAAAGCTAGTTCTTTTATTAGGTTTGTGAGGGATCAAAACTTAATCAAAGAATTAAGACTCTTTTCACCTAAGGGGTTAGAGCTAAGAAAATATCAAATGACTAATTTTAACATTAATTTGTACAAAATAAATATCGTGCTTTAAAATTTAGAAGAAAATGATATTTGGTGAAGTCCAATCCCAACAATACCTTTGTTATTGAAAAATATTTATTTTTTTCATATAAAATCTTTAAAATATTAGTTTTTTACTCCAAAATTTAGTTTATTAAGTTGTTTAGAGTCAAAATCTCACATAAATTTCAGATTTTTACTACTTTATGTTTATAAACTGCTCAGTACATTTGACAATTATTTTCCTAATATAACACCAATGTTTATAGATAAGATACTAAATATTCCTATTTTACTACTTGTAACAGCATGAAATTGTTACAACATTACACAATCGCTTATCTTCATTTCACACCATATGTAGCTCATCGCCAAAATTTAATACCTCATAATTCAAGTATGACAAGATAGTTTATGTTTTTGGATTCCACCAACACTAATAGTACCACTGTATAAAGCATAAATTAAAGCAATACCTTTCAATATTTACCATTATGCAACCAACGTCATGAACATGTTAAATAAATAAATAAGAAAAAAAGCTCCCATAAAAATAGAAATTTCACAAAATTAAGAAACGAGAATCACAATTAAAAAAGTAGAAAATCAAAATTATATTTTATAAATTACATGACATCGATTTACTTTTTATTTCTTCTGGGTTAGTGTGAATGTAATTTTTGATGATCAAGTCCTCTTTTCTGATAAACCAATCATGTAGGTACTATAAATCTAAAACAAAATTGTCTTGCTTCCGATGGACAATATTACAATCAAACAAAAAAATATACATACATAAATTAATGATATTATTTGTTAAAAAAATATTTTTAATACCACAAAATCTATTATTTTTTAAAATTAATACATTTTATAAAGGTTGTCAACCTTCAGACTTGACATACTCGTTTTAGAAACTCTACTCGTGAACTTGACTTTTAGACTCGTAAGAATTTATTTTATTAAAATATTTATAAATGACATATGAGTTTAATTAGTATAAACGATTAGTGTAAAAGATTTTTATACTGACATCCAATCGTGATTGTTAATTTATGTGACTTTTAAAGTAGTAATGAGTAAAATCAACAAACTTACTATAAATGAAGGGTTGTCAGTGTAAAAATCTTTACACTGACAGTCAATCATGACTGTTTATTTATGTGATTGAATGTCAGTGTAAAAATATTTACACTGACAGTGTATACCAATTAAACTCATAACATATTAATTAAACATTTTAACAACATAATAAATAATAGTCTATAATAATTAAATAAATATGTTTACAACAATATATCCTCTTACATAATAACTTGGGAAAATGATAGTAATGGTAAAGTATTCACATGATGTTTGGTGTTGTTGAAAAATAAAAGTTTGATATTCTTAAATGTGAAATATTCTTTGATTTATGAATAACATACTAAATAAAAGTATATTAAACCCTAAACATATGAAAAATTAATACAATTTGATGACTCATAGTAAATTAAAAAATGTATAGAGTTTCCATGAAGTTTACTTAGAATTTATTGAAAAGAAAATTTGCATAGGATAATTAAGGATTAGTAAGTTTTTTGAGAGTTTAATAATCATGTTTTTTTTTTATATTTTGATAAACTTACATTAACTAATAATATTTTTTCTATAAAAATATTTTAGTTTTAAATTTTTAAGATGCTACAAAGATAATTAATTGAGAATTGACCCTGCAGGATTAAGGTAAGGGTGACATCGAAAATGTATACTAGAGTTAACTGAAGTGATTGAACAAATAATTAAGCCGCTATAATTTTGTGGCCAAATAGAAACTAAGAGCAAAATCTTTTTCTTTCTAGCCTTCCAAACAGCGCATATAAGTTCAACTTTTTTTTTTTAAGGTAAAGAATGATTATATCAAAAGGGTATAACTACATATCATTCACAGTGAGACTCACTATACCTCAAATACAATAAATATCAAAAGTACCTTAGTGGATTGGCAAAGCAAGATGAATAAGCCTTTCTATTATAGGACCCAAATTTATGCAGCAATCATTGTCGTGATAGAAGCAATGTCCTGCCTTCCCCTTTAAAAACAATTGCCTTCTGTGAACGAGGCGTAACAGACAAAAGTTTTGACTAGGTAGACACGAAACCCCAAAGCAAATGCATGGAGGCAGATGCATGATCCCACATCAGAGGAAAGTTGTGATTGGACAAACGCAAACCCCTACAGAAGACGCAGGGATGTAGATGCATAATCCTAGAGCATACCCAAGAGCAACGCATGGGTGCAAATGCAAAACCCCTTAGACAAAGCCAATAGATCAGACATGTTACTCCATCGCAGACGCAATAAGGAGACACGTACCCATTAGAACACGCGCATGGAGAGCATACGCAGACCCTGGGAGGCAGATGCAACGAATGTAAAGAGTTGTCTTTGATAAAGTCACTACAAACCCACCCAAAAGTTCAACTTAGATTAACCCATGAAGAGATTTAAACACCATGAAGAGAATATTATCCCTGGGTTAACCTTAGATTAACCCACTACCAAGACGTTAATTGTATTTTGTATAATATATTTTGACTGTCAAACTATTCCACCTGAATAAAATAGTGTTCATAGCGGACCATAAAGACCAACAAGTAACATGCCAAAATAAATGCTTTTATCTTCGAGCCTTTGACAGTAAAGTAAGATAGCCCAACTATTTGTACAAGAGTGTAATGTCATGAGGTATAACAATAGAAACACCAAGCCATTAAAAACAGCATGCCGAAGTGCAAATGAAAATGGGCAATGAAGGAAAAGATGTTTTTGGTCCTCCAAATAAGAATGGCAGAACGTGCAAGATGAAGAGATTCATCAAAAGAAATACCCCTTTTATGCATATTAGAACAGGTTGGTAATATGTCAAAAAGAAGTGTCAAGGAAAATATAAGAACCTTAGAGGGGAGAGTAAATTTCCAAAAATATTTAAAGACAGGGCTCGGTACCCGTTGCCTTTGTGTTCTAGATTTTCAGCAAAAAATCATACACATATGCCATAGAAAATTGCCCAGAATCCTGCAAACCCCAAACCGCACTATCAGCTACATTGAAATTCAGAGATATATGATCCAAGGCATTCAAATTTTCAACCAAGAAAGTCTCTTCCCCAATTTTTTTTTTCCACCTACGACAAGTAATTTATCAAATGCAACTAGAAAAAGCCTTGAAAATTTTTGTTTTAAAGGACATTGACCTACCCGAACACGAGACCAAAAGGCAGTTTCCATACCATTACCAACTTTTTTCCTCAAATCAGATGAAATCCAATTAAGTTGACTCCTAGAATCAGAATTTAAAAAACAAATATCTCTCCACCCATAATGAACATTGATTCCATTTTCTCATGGTATTTGATAAAGGCGGCAAATTTTCATATCTAAAGATTAGTAGCTTAGACCAAAGATGAATTTTCTGACCAAAGTCACCACCACCATTTGGAAAACAAGCTTATATTCATGAGTTCAAGAACTTTTATTCCAAATCTAGCAAGACCTTGCATACCGTAACAAATTTTTTGTAGCAAAAATGCGAGAATCGTACACTCTAAAGTCCTGTAAAAACAAAAGTAAAATAAAAAAGAGGTGAACTGTTTCAAATATAATTAATTAGAACTACTCTCCCCTATATTGAAAGGTAAAAAAGAGGTTAACTATCTAAAATATAAAGCACGGAATCCTAGGAAGATATTTCCTTGGATAAATATCAACCAGCAAACCAAGAAATTTCAAAGCAATAGAAGACCACTTACAAAGAAAAATTATTTACCTAGCTTTGATTGTCTAAAAGTTCTTCTCCATAGGGGCACCCAAAATTAGAGAATAATCCACATATTTAAAGGATGCAGAAAGAAGATCAAAACACTAAACCCTAAACAAGAAAAAAGAAATGAGACCAACGGGCCACTTTGTTTAAAGCCTCTAGAGTCTAGAAGCTGCAAATTGATATTTAAGGATGAAAACACTAAACCTTAAACTAGAAAAACAAATTAGACCAATGGGTTACATTGCTTAAGGCCTATAGAGTCTAGAAGCTGCAAATTGAGGTGTAAGTTCAGTTAAACTAAGCACTTGACGAGAGCTGTTAAAAGACACACCAAAATGTACGAAACTGATTATTACTCTTGCCCATGTTATTTTATTTTACCTTAATCCTTGATATCCAAAATTCATTTTAATCCTGGACTAATTTAAATGGAGCCGATAGAAAGATATTTACCTTCAATTGTTTTCATTGTTTTTAGATACAAAGACATTTACCTTAAATTGTTCATTGTTTTTAAATGCAACCGTTGAATTTCATTTTCTACTGAGATCCAGGATGAATGAAATGTTTTACTTTTGCAGAACGGGACGGATGAATCAGCCACAAGGTGAGACAACAGAAAGAAACAGCCAGTAGAGCAACAAAATCCACTAATGCATAACGTGGAAAATATCATGTAACACATTTATGCACACATATGCAGTTACTATTAATTAAGCTAAAGCATAATTATAAGTTTATTTTAAGTCTCAAATAGGGCGTTGGGATTTTATTTATCAATGTGCAATTGAGCGAAAAAACCTGTGGAACATATATATAATTGGCACACACACATATAGTCAGACAAATTAAATTCCTTGTGAGCTGTTAATCACAGCTTTCTTCTGATTTGGGCAAGTGCTGGCATTTAAGCACCACACCAGGAACCCAACAATCAGTCCAGTTTGGCAGCATCAATGAAAATGGATTTGTAAATTAACAAGCATTACGATTTAAATCCATTCGAGGCACAATCACGGTAAACCTTATTTAACTGAAGGGAACTTTAAAATTAAAACTAGTCTCAATGTAACATCAATGGAGAAAATATAGCAAACTAAAATAACACCTAAAATGAAAGACAAACTTCAGTTCTAATAAAACAAACTCAACAGTATTACATGGATTATTAGTCAAAGAGACTGAAACCCATGTCATCATCCGACTCCTCAGCTGGCTCTTCCTTCTTCTCTTCTTCCTTGGCAGAGGCCGCTGAAGCACCAGAATCAGCAACAGGAGCAGCAACAGCAGCCACAGCAAACTTACTTGGGTCCTGCAATGAAGATACAATTCATGATTGACGAGCATAGAAAAATAGAACTATTTTGACGATAGATAAACAAATTGCCAAAGTCAATACCTTGAGATATTCCTTGACCTTGTCTGCCTCCGGGAAAGAATAATCTGTCTCAACAGCCACAGCAAGAATGTTCTTGTAGGCGTTGACAAACATGTGTGGTGCAGCCGCAAGTGTTGGGTATGAGACAGCCAACGAAAGTGACGTCACCATTGAAACACCAGCAGCAAACTTCTCAAGGAGGTCATCTTCAGTGAGATCAAGAACCTCGGGGCTGAACACTGACCCATTATCATAGACAGAGAGAACCACAAGCCCATATGAGAAGGGTCTGATGCCTAGCTTGGCAAGGAGTGCAGCTTCAGAGGAGCCAACCTTTTCTCCCTTCTTAATGAGCTCAACTGGGGTAATAATTTCCACAGTACCCTTGTTAATCTTTGTGGGAATATTGAGCACCTGAAATTCAGATACTAAGCATAAACATGACATCCAAAACAAGGATAGTTATGAGCAGCATGTTTACTATTCATTAAAACAGTAATGTTTCATAACAATTTTTGTAAAATAAAAAGTTAAAAATGACATCGTAACAATTCTTCTTGATTTTAAAACTTGAAATTTGATATATTCCATTTGAATTCTCAAAATAGAGTTTTCTACGTCTAACAAAATAGTTTATAAACAAAAAAAAATAAACAAGCTAACCAAAAAAAATTCTAGAAAATTACCAACCTGGAAGAAAGAGGTTTGAGAGGGATCGAGGCCTGTGTTGCCTGGAGGAACAACGACATCAATTGGAGCAACCAGACCAACACGAGCAGGAGCTCCCACCTGCTCCGATGAAAATAAATCAGTGTATGGAAGAATATAACGAACTTAAAAGAAAGTAAATAGAAAAGTAAGCACAAATCCTTTACCTTGTACTTAGCAACCTCCTCACTGACCTCCTTCAAGTCACCTTTGGTGAAAATCAAACCCACATTACCCTGGTTGAATAAAAAAAAGTTCTCTCAATCCAGTAATTAGACATCAAAATTTAGTTGTATTAATAGAGGACACGACACAAAACACATAAAAGAAAAAGAGAAGAGAAAAAATAGATTGGGGGAGAGGAAAACTGACGACAAGGAGGGGGACGAGGTTAAGATAGGCACTGTTGCCGGTTTTGTCGGCGTGAATTCTGACGGAGCGCTTCATCATGGTGTTCTTCCCCATGAGGACAACAGAGTCGCCACGGAGACCCTTGCGAATGTTCTGAAGTTGGTTAGATCCAACGTTGTCAGCGTTGACAACGAGGATCTGGCCGTACTCTTCCAAAAGCTCGCACAGCTTAGCATCGTAAGCGACTTTCTTCTCTGCCTTGGTTTGTTTTGGTGCCATTGATGATGTTGGAGTCTGCAACTAAGAGTTTTTTAAGAGGCAAAAACGAGGGCCAAGACGAAGCTCTGCTCAGTCAAGGCGGACAGCAAAACGGTGCCGTCTCTTTAACCTCTTTCTTCTACGTTGAGTTCTGGAGAGCGTCGGGAACTAGAGAAAACAAAATACTCAATATGGGTGACCGCCGAGTTAATATACTGGCGCTAGGCTAGGTCAATTAGGGTTTTGGGTAAACCTAAATCCCACGGTTGCGATCATTTGTGACAAACTCAACGGCCCAATGGGCTTCCAACTGTTCTTTAGCCTACTTTTTTTTTTTTTTTTTGCACACAATTTCTGCTCGTTAAAAATTTACTAACTTATGACATGAAATAAGTTTTCGAACAAAGAAAAAATTAATTAAAAAATTTATTTAATTATTTAAATTATCTTTATAAAATTTATATTTTAATAATATAATTTATTTATAATATAATTTTTAAAAATTTTATATGATAAAATAAAATATAAAATTTATTATAAAACTTTCTTTTAAATTTTCTTGATTATTTGACAATACATTGTCAAAGAAAAAAAATTGCAAATTACTCTAATTATATAAGGTTAATCATTCTAATTACTTTAAGTCTAATTCCTCTCATTACACTCTCTGTCATCACTTATTATTTTAATTACTTTGAGTCTCTTACTCTAATTACATATGACATTAATTACTCTAACTAATTTGCATGCTCTAATTAGAGTAATACTGATTAATCTAATTATTATTATTATAATTACACTTACATTTATGTTAATTACTCTAATTATTATTATTATTTCTATTATAATTAAATTGAGACTAACAGATGAATAATTTAATTTTTTATTATAATTAAATTGAGACTAATAATATTTATGAGTAATAATTTTTTTAAAATTTCATATTTTTGTCTTCTCCTATAATATACCTGAGAATTGTGAGAAAATAGAATAGATGTGAAATAACAATCTTTATTTTTTACCTCTTTGAATTCTTAATTGTAGCTATTACCAAAGTCTCGTGATGGAAGGCTAAATCATAAAAATAAATCTCATCCTACAAATATATATCATCAAATCCTTGAGTTTCTATATATATATAAAGTAAATCCGAGACTGCAAGTATGCACTGGCCATTTCGATTCATATCTTTATTTATAAAGTAAAATTAATAAAATAAACATAATTGTAGTTATTTTAAAATTAATTGATAAGAATTTTTTTTATTTTAAAGTAAAAATAAATATTGTTAATTTTTTTTATTCAATTATATTAACTATATTTAATGTAGAAACAATATTATTCGTAACGGCTTTAAGCAAGATTTTTTCTCTGGTAAAATGTTTGTACTCTATCATAATTAAAAAATAATAATTTATGATATTCAATTATTATAAATATCTATAATATTTATCATAACTAAATCCCTTTTAATTTATGCTATTACTAATTAATTAGAATTAAATTAAATTTTATTGTAAAAATATTTCAATAAAAATAAATTGTACACATTACAAAAAATTATTAAAATTAATGTTTTTAGCAAGATTTTATCTCTCTTGAAAAATATTTGTAACCTCTATTATAACTAACTTATTTTAATTAAAAATATTATTTTTTAGTCTTTCTTTTCCTATATAAATACAGAGTATAGATATAGACTTATAGACTTCTTAATATTATATTAATTTACTACTCTTGTAACCCAACACTTTGAGAAACTGGGTATATATTTTCATCTTGTTAAAAGTATTTAATCGTTAAAATCAATTTGAGTATAGAAAAACAAAGGTGATGTGAAAGTAGTGAAGAAAATTTAAGTGGAATTAAATAAAGTTATAAATACTTAGCTTATAATATAGAAGAAAACTTTTCTATTTTATTATATAAGTTGATTTTTGATAAAAAAAATAATTTCATTTTCATAAGTTGATTGTATAATTTGATTTTTGATAGAGAATACCCAGAAACCAGGGACATATCTTCACCTTGTTAAAAATGCTTAACAATTAAAATGAATATTAGAGTATAAAAAAATTAAAGTGATATAAAAATTGTGAAACAAATTAAGTGTAGTTAAATAAATTTATAAATACTTGTTTTAGAACATGAG
Organism: Psophocarpus tetragonolobus; assembly: GCA_037954015.1. Classification (NCBI taxonomy): domain Eukaryota; kingdom Viridiplantae; phylum Streptophyta; class Magnoliopsida; order Fabales; family Fabaceae; genus Psophocarpus; species Psophocarpus tetragonolobus. Next base: position 38,731,243 of record CM075695.1, read on the forward strand.
AAATATCTTTTTGTTTTCTTGTATAAGTTTATTTTTTATAAAGATAAATTTTATATTTAAGTACAAAACTAATGCATTGCATCTTTCATAATATTGCAAGTTGTGTCCAAATATAAAAAATTGATTGATGGTATATCCAATACTTTGTTGTTATTCTATGCGGTCGTGAGATAATTTTTATTGAGAAAAATCACTTTAGTGTGTCTCACACACTATTTATGTTGTGACAAAAAGACATGATTTAACTTTGAATTTTGATACACAAAACCATTTTAGCATGTATTTCACACCTTTGGGGGTTTTACCACATAGTAGTGGGTGAACCCCTAACACACAAAACCAATTCAGTGTTTCTCCCACACTTATGTGGGTTATGAAACAAATTATGTGCAGATAAATAAATTTATAAATACTTGTTTAAAAACATGAAAATTTATTTTTTATTGTATAAGTTTGTTTTTTATAAATATTAATTTTATATTTAAGCACAAGAACTAATGTATTCCAAAATACTACAAGTTGTGGTACAAAAGTGTGGGAGAACTCTAAATGCATAACATTGATTGAGGATCTAATACTTCTATTGTTGTTCCGTAGAGCTGTCTAATGACCCTTATTGGACAAAACCACTTTTAATGCATCTCACATACTTACTTGGGCAGGGACAAAAAGGTATTAGTCAACCTTTAAACTTTGATACACAAACCCATTTTAGCATGTATTCTACACTTTTGGGAATTTTACCGGTGGGTGGATCCCTAATAGACAAAACTAATTTAATGCTTTTCACATACCTATATAGGTTGTGTCACACATTTGTGCATTGTGTCAGAAAAAATTGTTTAAGTATTTTATATATGTTTCATATTTTTTATGCAAACGATGCATACATTTTTACCATCTCTTATTAAGAGGGAAAAAATTCTAATAATTATTTTTTTATTTTATATTTTCAACTTTTTTGTGGCACTAAAAAATGATAAATAAATTAACACAAAAAGGTAATGGAGACATTATGTTAAATATTACATAATTTATAATATTGACTAGATTAGATTTATACTATTAATAAATAAAGGGAATACCCCCTTTTGATGTATACTTTTCAAAATACATATTCTACCCTTACACCTATTTTAAAATTAAAAATATAAACTAATTTTTCGTAAGAGGGACTTGAACTCATAATATCTTATTTCCCAAACATATGTTTTAACACTAGACCAACCTTATAACTTTAAACAAAAAATTACTTTAAAATATTGATATTCAATATACATAATTGTCTAATTATATCTATAGTATATAATATGTGATATTATATTACATATACTATTAATAAAAGGAATACCCCCTTTTGATGTATACTTTTTAAAATACCTATTTCACCCTTATACCTACTTTAAAATTAAAAAAATAAACTAATTTTTTGTAAGAGGGACTTGAACCCATAACCTCTTATTTCCCAAACATATACTTTAACACTAGATCAACCTTATAACTTTAAGCAAAAAATTACTTTAAAATATTAATATTCAACATACATAATTGTCTAATTATATCTATAATGTATAATATATGATGTTATATTATAAGCTATATATCTATACTATTAATAATGTATACTATTAATGAAGAGAATACTCCATTTTGATGTCTACTTTTTTAAATACCTATTATACCCTTAATCCTATTTTAAAATTTAAAAAATAAACTAATTTGTCATAAGAGGGACCTGAACTCATAACCTCTTATTTTCCAAACATATACTTTAACACTAGACCAAACTTATAACTTTAAACAAAAAATTACTTTAAAATATTGATATCTAACATACATAATTGTTCAATTATATCTATAATATATAATATGTGATATTATATTATATAACGAGAATATGACATTTTGGTGTCCACATTTTATGACTATTTTACCTTCTAAACATTTTATGATTGTTCTCACTTTCACAAATATAATTTCTCCCTATTAATATATGCGTACATTTCATAATAAATATTTTTAATTTTTAAAAAGTTTTACGTACTGTTTTTTTGTCTCTACAAAGTTAAGATATACAATTATTTGTCTTGGGGTTAGGTTAACCCAATCTTAATTTTGAATCAAACAATGACATTTTTTAACTTTGGGAGGACTTTAAACATATAAAAAATTCTGAAGGAATGAAAATATATTTTATTTTTTTAAACAAAAAGATATTTAAGTAATAAAAAAATGTATCTATATTTATACTATTAATAAAGAGAATACCCCTTTTGGTGTATACTTTTCAAAATACCTATTATACCCTTACACCTATTTTAAAATTAAAAAAAGTAAGCTAATTTGTCAAAATAAGGACTTGAAACCATAATCTCTTATTTTCCAAACATATACATTACCACTAGACCAACTTATAACTTTTAGGAAATAATTACTTTAAAATATTGATATCCAACATACATAATTGTCCATTTATATTTATAATGTATAATATATTATATTATATTATATGCTATATTTATACTATTAATAAAGGGAATACCCCCTTTTTATGTCCACTTTTCAAAATACCTATTTTACCCTTACACCTATTTTAAAATTAAAAAACTAAATTATTTTTTTATAAGAGGGACTTGAACCATAACCTCTAATTTTCCAAACATATACTTTACCACTAGACCAATCTTATAAGTTTAAGCAAAAAATTACTTTAAAATATTGATATCCAACATACATAATTGTCAAAATATATCTATAATATATAATATATGATATTATATTACATACTATATATGATATAACGAGAATATGACCTTTTGGTGTCTACATTTTATGACTATTTTACCTTCTAAACATTTTATGACTGATCTCACTTTCACAAATATAACTTCTCCTTATTAATATATGTGTGCATTTCATGATAAATATGTTTAATAAATATGCAAATACACAGATGTGACAATATTTTGAGTTTTATTCAAACTCTCATATTTCTATTTTTTCATATTCATTGCATATTTAACATATTCATTGATGATCTGACATATTTTTATTATGTTATCATAAACAAAAAATATAAAATTAACAATATATTTCAAAACATGTCACATAACAATTTATGTTTCAAAATATAAAAAATTACAAAAGATATTAAGCTAATACCCTTCAATTGTTATAACATATTAAAATAGAAATGCGAATACACAAACGCAGTATCGCCTGTGTTTTTGCTAGTAAATAATAATAATAATAATAATAATAATAATAATAATAATAATAATAATCAATTACAAGATGTTATGATTTTTTATCTTATAATGTATAGAAAATAACATAGAATAATATTAAAAAATAATAAGGCATATAACTAAGAGTTTCAGTAATATGCACTTACAGTGTAAAAAAATTTTATACTAACATTCAATCACAACTTTTCATTTATCTTACTTCTAAAGTACTAATAGATAAAGTTAACAAACTTAGTAACTTATCATAAATGAAAAGTTGTAATTAAATATTAATACAAACTTTTTAAACTCCATAGTACATATTAATTAATCTCTATGAATAATAATTCTTATAGATAATAACTTCTAAAAAAATGACAAGAATGAAGTTAAAATGAAAAATAATATTATTTTAAGTACTAATAATAATAATATTCATCGTAACAAATACTAATAAGATATTATGGCTTTTATCTTTATAAATTCATATATACCTTAGAGAACAGAGAATAATACATTGTCATGTATATCATAAATCACAAATATAAATTGTTTTTCAAGTATTTAAAATAATATAATAAATATCAATAATAAATTTGTTGTTTTCAAATTCACTTGAAAAGAGATTTTACAAAGTGCAACGCAATGATATTAAAAATAAGTACCATGTTTAAATAATAATTTTAATAATAACAATTAAATTAAAAGATATAAAGTCTTAAATATACAATAACTCTTATGGATAAATAATTTTATAGAAAAAATACTTATACATTGTTAGTGTAAAAAATTTTGCAATAATATTTAATCACAACTCGTTATATATAATAAGTTTATTGACTTGATCAATTAATAATTAAAAAGTCATATAAATAAAATGTTATGATAGGTTAATATAATTTTTTTTTAGTTCTGATAGGTTAACATAATTTATTTTTTTTTACATTGTCTATGCATAGGTACTAATTCATAACTTTAATGTCAACAATTAATAAAATTAAAATCAAACAATAAATGCTTGTTTGACAACAGTTTTATAAAACTGTTTTCAGTATTTTAGTATTTAAAAACTAAAAATCTCGTTTGGGTGATTTTTTAGTTTTTAAAAACTAAAAAACAGGAATAGATAAAAGTAGTTTTGCTTTTCATTTTTTTGAAAACTCAAAATACAATAAAAATATGTTGTCTTATGCTTTTCATTAATGAAATATTAACAAATATGAACAAGTTTTTCCATTTTTATATCTTCAAAACAATTTTCAAATAATACTTGCTAAACAAGTTTTTATTTTTTTTTTCTTCTAGAAAACAGTTTTTGAAAACTATTTTTAAAAACTCTTTTCAAAAATTAAAAAACAAAATCAAATTAATCAAAGTATAAATTATTGGTTGAAAGAAATTGTAATAATAAATCTAGTGATATAGTTAATAAAGTAGTAATTAAGAGTTAAAGCAAGTAATAGACATATGATTTGGTTTGACAATTGACATACACATACTTATTATTATTTTTCATGGATATTATATTATGGTCTCTGGTTCAAAACTAGTGTGGATTTTGCATAAATTATAAGATTTGCAGTAGTTAAACTGTTGACACGATTCAATGTTCGTTTACTTCATAGAGAGGCTTTTTAGTGAAGATTGAAGAGTAATGGTGCTTTCAATCTTATAAATGATGTGTACTTTTTTTTGGTGAAAATAAATTATATGTACTTTTAAATGTTGAAATATTCCTGAAAAATCAACATAATATAATTATCAATTTTCGAGCTAATATAATAAAGTAAACGTTTCTGACATTGTGAAATTGGTGGCGATTATAACCCTTCACAAACAACAGTAATTATGAGTTAAATTAAGAAATGGTTAATAAAGTAAAAGGTTCTGAAATTGGTGGCGTTTATAACCCTTCACAAACAGCAGTAATTTTGAGATAAATTAAGAAATAATTAAATAACAAATGTTGTCACATTCTTATTTAAGAAGAGGATAATTCCTGGGTAAATTAAAAATCCTTGTATCAGAAACCCCAGTTACTAAATTGAAACTTTGATAAAAATAATTGTCATTTTACTCTATCACCTGAAATGGGAGAATACAATTATATAGACTTTCAAAGCCCATAGTGTCTCAAGAAAGGAGTAATATAAACCCCGTGATCCAAATCAGAATGCTTCATCCACGTCACAAGTTACCACCCAAAAGGAGAAGAGGAGACAATATACTCGTCATCAGGAACTGTCTTGATCTCATCAAGAAGCAATGTTGGTGTGGCATGAATTTTGAGCATACAAGAAAAGGCTCAGAAGCCTGTGAAGACTGATGATTACAACATGTGAGGCCCAAAGGCAGCTGTCCAGATTGCATATAAGAACAATTGTGGTATGTGTCATACGATGTGTACTTGGGGCACATAAGAATGGGTTGAACAAACTGCAAAAATAGTTAGTGAAAACATAAGGCTTCCGAATTTTGATAAGGAAGTCTTCTAATAGGTTCCTTGATAAGAAGCAAATCTTCCACATGGTGAACTATACATGAATAATATTTATGTCAGAAAGTAGGTCAAATGAAGATACAATATTTCGATAACGTTTTATCCTAACTCAAACCATGGCATACTCACATCAAAATTTTTGGGATAAAGAACATTAATAAAAAAAAGAGTTCATAATTACCGCAACTTGAAGCAAACTCATCTAACTTGCAAATAATAAATATGATTAGCAAATGATGTATTAGCCAAATCTTAAAGAATAGAATACACTGCAGAATCAACAATGACAGAAGATCAATGCTTTAGTATGTGTTTAGTTCTTTCACCCTTCATTTCCCACAATCCAAGAAATTGAAGGTGATTGAAGAAAATTACTGGTATGCTTAAAGAAGAACTAACAACTTTATTAACAAACACAGCCTTAGTAGGGAATTGAATGTGATGTGAAGGACTGTTTCAATCCCAGAGTTGTAGTGTGTGAGCTTGACAACATACAAACTAAGCTATAATAAGGTGGCTTCTATGCTACATGACTCCTAAGCAAATCACCTAAATTGCTATTGATAATCGCACTTAGAAAATCAACTTAAGTTCAAAATCCAAATAAGTTTTCAAGTTAATGGCAAAAAGAATCGTGAGTGTGCCATACAAGGACAGGGGTCTCAATTTTTGCTCCTCTACAAACATGACTGTCACGCAATGAACTGCAATACAATAGAGGTAATGTCTAAAACAGAAACTCCCAGAACATGCATATTGGGTTACAGACATTTTTTCTTCTCTTTTTATGTATGTTAGTTGTTAGAATAAGTTTAACTATCAGTTATGGAGTAAAATTTCGTCGTTACAAACATAGATATTAAGGAAAGATTGCAAAAGAAGGATTAGATTACGAATACCAACATCCCTTTACACAAATAGCAACCTCACGATTACATAGCAGTAATTTAGGATATCATTGAACATAAGATAAACAGAGCATGTTACTTGACCTTGTACTTGGCAATTTGTTCGCCAACCTCCCTCAAGTCACCTTTGGTGAAAATTAACGCCACATTTCCCTGATTCAAGAAAAAAAAAAGGCTACACATTAAAGTAATCTTCAAAAACCAAGGAAATTGGTTATCATTATTGTAAAAGAAATGGCAAAAAGATGTAGCGGAGGTACCACAAGAAGGGGGACAAGGTTAAGGAAGGCCTTGTTGCCAGTGTTCTGAGCATCCAAGATGATAGAGCGTTTCATCATGGAGTTCTTCCCCATCACCACCACTGAATCAGCATGAAGTCCCCTCCGTATGCTCTGAAGCTGGTTAGAACCCACATTGTCCGACGAAACCACCAGCACCTGACTGTACTCTCTTAGAAGCTTCAGCATCTTTGCATCGTATGCTGCCTTTGCCACTTTCCCTGCCATTGCTGCCCCTCACTAGAGCGACTTCACTCACTACTGCCTCTCTAAATATTCAACCCAACCCATAATGAAAGACAATAATATTAGAGAGGAAATTAATAGTCATTTAGAAAGTAGCAGAATCCATGGGAAAAACTGTAGTAGATTTCACAGACAGATAATGCACCGATAAAATATCACAATCATCGTTGAACAATTTCATAGATTAATACCCACGCACGCGCCCTTCGACCAAAATGGATAGAGAACTCAATACAAACGGAGGAACAAATAAAAGCAAAATAGAAGGAACAATTGGTTGCGTAGGATATACCTAAGTGCGTCGCCGACGAAGAAGAACGGAGGTCGCCGAAGTGGTAAAGAGAAGAAGATCTCAAGTGACGGTTTGGGTCTTGGAGTGAAAATTAGCCCAATATAATACAAGTCAGGCCCAAATAACTTGTGGGGGCCCAGTTAGTTGGAATTAGTGTGGTTAGTGAGATCTTGGAATTGGGAGTTGGAAGTTGGAAGTTGGAAGTTGGAAGGAGCAGGGGACGTATCTCCTATGGGTTCCTCTTACCGTGACCGCACGTCGGAGTTCCGGTTGCTGTCGGAGACTCTGAAGAAGACCGGAGGAGTGGGCACAGCGGGCGAGAATGCTCCTTCTACATCTCACGAGTCGTATTCGAGATCGGAGTTCAACCGAAAGGCCTCACGAATTGGGTTGGGGATCCACGAAACCTCGCAGAAGATCGCGAGGCTGGTGCAGCTGGCGAGGAAATCCTCCATGTTCAACGATCCTGCTGTGGAGATTCAGGAACTGACTGTTGTGATTAAGAACGAGATCACAGCGCTGAATTCAGCTCTCTCCGATTTGCAAACCATTCAGAACATGGACATGGCTGACGGCAATTACTCGCAGGACAGGATGGTGCATTCAACCGCGGTTTGTGATGACTTGAAGAGTAAACTCATGGGAGCCACCAAGCATCTTCAAGATGTCTTAACTGCTAGAACAGAGGTTGCTCAATCTATAACACTATTTATTATTATCATTATTTTGATTCTATGTTTTGCTACTAATAAACAGTTTCATTTCATCCTTTGGGGGATGGAAAATCTTGGGGAAGGTGTTTATTGTATCTGCTAAGTTGGTAATTCTGAACCTTATTGTTTCTACAGTCACATCAGGTTGCCCATACTAACAGTAGCGAGAAATCTGGTGCACTTATATGAGCCAGGATGTAACTTTGCTAGCCTTAACCTTTTGCAAAGGCATTTCCAGCCTTGTATGAATTTGGCTCCCCTAGGCGGGTGCTGTCAGACGCCGCCTGACATTCAGCGAGGCTGTAACTATGCTCACTTGTTATATCCCAAGCATTTTTTTGTAAACTGAATTCATCGGTTATTGACTATTGATATTTTATATATTAATGAACAATTGGTAATGCAAATGTCTTTTTATAAATATTGTGCATATATATATATATATATATATATGTTAATAATGTATATTGGTTGTGCCGTATCTTGATTTTTTTAATTTCCATATGCCTGTATTCATATTGTGTTCTACCCTACTATCCATACCGTGTCATGTATCCTAGGCTTCTTAGCTTATCATATGCCTTCCTATATTTTTCACTCCCATGTAGTTAATGTTGTGCATGTATATGTATGCCCCAGAATATCAAGGCTCATGAGAACAGGAAGCAGATATTTTCTAAGAATACAGCAAGAGAGAACCCTTTCCAGCATCAGCCAAAGCCAGCTACTGAGCCACCCCCTTGGTCTAATTCATTGAATGCATCTGAGAGTTTCCAACAAGAATCAGCGTAAGTATTTCTTTTTATTCTAAGAAGTTACTGTTAATATTTGTCAATATGCCATGACTTGAATATTCGTTCCAACTTCCATTATGTGAAATAAAATTAGGGAATTCGGCACAATGTTCAAAATGAAAAACCTGGCTCCAGTGGTAGCTACCTGTTACTATGCCATGACTTGAATATTCGTTCTCAACTTCCATAATGTAAAAATAAAATTAGGGAATTTGGCACAATGTTCAAAATGAAAAACCTGGATCCTGTGGTAGCTACCTGTTACTATGCTTCTATAAATAGTTGGGAGTTAGCTGTTGATGTATCCAAATTTCAAAATTAGAAGTTTCTTACTCTGAATACTCTTGTCATATTTTAGAATTTGGAGGCTGGGAGATTCTGACTTCTGTGTTTGTCAGTCTAACCATGAGTGTGCATAGGCCTTTTGAAATAGTTTAAATTTCATATTGCAGCTGAAATATAATTTTTTTTGCAAAATTTATTTACCTACTACAACACTTCATTTCTTTCCGAATGCTCACAATGGCATACTAAATCTTGAATTTTTGCACCAGAAATGAAAAGCCCATCAACTTAGATACTTTTCTTAACTAGATAAGTATTAGACACAATGATAGTTGAGACTTGAGAGAAGCTGAATATATATATTTCTTATGTAATAGGCAATCCTTGTTCCTTCTGCTGATAAAATTGAATTTCAGGCTATCTTCATTTGAGTCCTAAATAATGCTAGGCCAGGGACTAAGTCCTGAACTGTGCTCTAAACTGTTTAAGAGAATTACCTTCACTAGCTATTTTCTGAATTCCCTTTCAGTATGCTGCCTCAGTAAATATCAGCCAAACCTGGTGTAACATTGCTAAAATCTCTTAGTAATTTTTTCCATTTCCCTAGTACTTTACTACCACTAACAAGTTTTAGGGTATCATTGGAATGTGGCAATTACAAGTTTTGGCATTGCACATGTGTCAAAACCTAAAATGAACTATGATGTAGCTAAACGATTTTCTATTTGATGATGATACTAATAAAATATAATGTTGGCCATGTAATTTATTTATTTATTTATTTTTATCTCTTTGAAAATTTCATTTCTCCTGACATGTGTCTTTTTTATTTTATGGAAAAAAAATTATACACCTCTAAAAGTTTAATTGCTGTAAAATAATATATATCTATGTCTTATGCAGATTGCCAATAAATGGAGCTCCTGTTGGCAATCAACTAAGGTTTGTTTAAATTTCCTTTTAAAGCTATAAGATTATATTGCCCCTTTACATTTCTATATAGAATGGTTTATGTACATCTAAAAGTCCAAATATCACCTTAAACTAGCACTTCAAGTAAAAAACAGGAGGCTGACAGTTTGTTTTCAACTTGTCATGGATCATAAATCTCCAACTGTGTTCACTGTTAAATTTTTTTGAGTGCATATTCCTTGCTCACTATTATGTGATGATGGACATTGGCCCATTGGGTACAATGCATTCACTAATCTTTCCCTCATTTCGCTACAAGCATATCAAGTTCAAAAGGGAATAGCTAGCAGCTTTGATAAACCTTTTTGCTGTTAGCATATTAACCTGATAAATGGGTAAGGGATAACCATTTAAGCACACCGGAACAGGCTTCTATGACTGGGGGGATTCTGTCAAACGGGGCAAGGATTTCTTCTCTGATTCAAACTAATTGAACATTCTCTCTTAGTGGGCTTAACTGATCTTGTCTGCATTGCACAAATGAATTAAACTTCTTGTCTGACTAGAATAATCATGTTCCTTGTATAAGTTTTTTTTGTTAGTTAATTTAATTTGATATGGTTCATGTATTCATACTTCATAGTATTCATTTGGAAACTTAATAGTGCTTTTTGTGCACTTTCTCTTGAATACACAACTTATCCAATTGATGATTATGTCATATGTTTATCATAGAAGTCACTTCAATACTATGAATATTTAAATATTAGGCTTGCCTTTTGCTTTATTTTTCAGTTCTTAATACAAGGATTGTGTTTCTTATGTCAGTAGGATTTAATATGACAGACATCTTGCCAACTGTTATATTGATTAAGGTTTAAGAGTAATTTCCTTGCCAGTATTCCCTTATAGCTTTTCTGAAAAAGTAGAATAGCATCTGTTTAAAGATTTGGACATCTTTGATGTTTACATTTATGTCATTTATTATTTTCCTGCAAAAATTTAGTAGGCAATTACCAGAATGTCGCAAAAATAGTAATTTAATGTGGTCACTCAATTTGGAGCTTGTTACAAATTCAATTCTTCTTCTAATGATTAACCAAACTTATGAATTATCCGGTACATTTTTATCCCTTGATTCTTGAGATGTGTTTCTTTTGAGGGGTATGAACTGCTTAAATTATTTAGGCATGCTTCCAATGTACATATTTTCTAACATAAATATAACCTTTGGCAAATTTGCTGACACAGACGAAGGTTGGCTGTGGACAACACTCCATCTCAGCAAATGGAATTGTCTATGGTACAGCAGGTTGTTCCTCGGCATGAAAACTATGCTCAAAGTCGGGCAACTGCTCTGCATAATGTGGAATCTACTATCACAGAACTTAGTGGGATTTTCTCACATTTGGCTACAATGGTTGCTCACCAAGGGGAACTTGCTATCAGGTTTCCCTCGTTAACTTAAATATTTGACTCTTGTAGGATACTACAGTGCACTATTTTTCATCCACTTATGGCCTTGGTGCATATTAAATTTTTCTATTACAATATTATTGTATGTTTTTTCTTATAGGCTACAATATTATTGTATGTGAAGCTGTAGATGTTCATGTTTTAGCAATTAGGATTAAATCTTCCTAACTTGCATTGGCAGGATTGATGACAATATGGATGAGTCATTGGCAAATGTTGAAGGAGCTCACAGTTCTTTATTGAGACATCTCAACCAAATATCATCAAATAGGTGGCTTCTAATAAAGATATTTGCTATTCTGATCCTTTTCCTCATGATCTTCATAGTCTTTGTCGCTTAATATACTCACACATGCTAATCGTGGAAGTTTTTACTTCATGGCTTACTTGGATTTATCTTCGTTCTTCTGTGGAGGCAAAATACAAGAGCAGCAAAAAGTGCGGATGTATTCTATCTGCTTGTAAATAGAGTTGTGTTATCTGTAAACTTTTTAAATTCCTATATTCTTTAGTTTGGTTATCATTGTAGGGTTTATTACAATTTTCGTTGGCATGTAAGCCTCAAGTTAAGAAAAATTGAGTAAGAAATATACGAGTGTTTGCTAAATTGATATATAGATTCACAATTTTTTGTCTAAATCGAGGGAGTTTCTAAGAGGCAAAATAGGGGGAGAAAGAATATAACGTTTCCGTATGCTGTACTGGACAAGTTACCAAATTGATGGTATCATACGAGTAGTCCTTTGTTCATGTAAGCTTTTTGATATTGTAATATCAAAATTGATTTTAAAGTTTTATTTGAGATTTTTTTTTAAAATTTTTATGTTAATCATTCTGTTCATTTTTCATTTATATTCCAAAGATCTTTCGATATGTCTTATGTTATTTGGGAAGCTTGCAATATAGTTTTGGGGGTTGCATATGTTAAATTCTGTGGTTTTCCTTTTATGAATCCTTTTCTGGTACATGTGGGTTAAGGAGGGATTCTTTTTTCTACTGATTTTAATATTTTCCAGTAGTCTTTACTCTTCATGATAGATAATGCACTAATTTATTCACAGGAAGATGTTTTGCTTTACATAGATAAAGATGCAGCCAAACCCATAAAGCAGGTTATGTAAATGTTGGGTGGGAATCCACTAACTCATTTGCTGCAGTTATTGCTAAGAATCTCCTTTTTCTTGCCAGATTTTAAGTGGGTTGAACTAGTTCTGTTGTTTGCCGCCACGTGTCTAGCTTCGTCAAGGATATTATTAGTTTATTACCTTATAAAAACACAAAGGAAATAAGGATATGAAAGTGTAGCCAGATTAAGGTCCTGAGTTCTGACAGTTAGTATTCAAAGAAACTTTAGTGGGTCTCTGATTCGCACTCAAGCATCCTCGAGTAATAAATATGCATGCAAAAGGCAAAATGGTAGTCAATCGGAGTCCAAGTTGACCTGATTTATTTTACCTGATTTGGTACACCATGAGAATCTCCTTCTCTTTCTAGCTTATGAATTCATGTCCTTATAAATTCCACTTTTGTCAGAAGAGTAGTGTTAAAAAGATAGGAAAATGATCCCAAACATAACCTGAACATTGTGTACATGACACGGGACTTAAAGGTGAGAAACAGCATGTGTACATGATAAGCTTTAAGTTTTCGTTTTGCTTTGATACGTTCCATCATAATCTGTTTAGATATCAGGCGCATTTCACTTTAAAGGCAATGCACAAGTTCAGGGTATACAAGCTTCAAGACTCTCATTTTCATATAAAGCATTTCCAATACACATCACCTCACGTGGCTTTTTCCCTCAAATCTAATAAAGTTTACTAAAATTTTGGGGATATGATGATATATTGGAAAAATTTTATGGTAACTATCATTAGTAGCAACGTGTTGCCTAAGTAATATTATTTCGTATTGAATGAATCTAAATACATCAAGAACTGGCTATGGAATACTGGAATTTAGGGTCACTACTGAACACTTATTATACCTTTTTTGTTCAGTCAGTTGTTTTAAATTAAACATTTTAATATTTTTATTGACTTGTAATGGGAAAACATCAACGAAAAGTACATATAATAGAAGTATTGATCCAAAAGTACAAGTAAAATGTTTACCTTGAAGCAAGGATTGATGTTGATTATACCCATCAAGAAAACTTCATATTCTTCATTACTTTCACTCTTTATTTTCTTTCTCTCTTTCTTTTTTTGGTAAAAGATGAGGCAAAACGCCCAGAATTCTCTCTCTTTCTTTTCGAGTCCTTTATGTTTCGAACTTTTTAATGTAGGTACATCTCTGCTTTTAACTTTATGCGTAGAACATTACTAATTTACTTGAGGACAAAGACGTTACATACTTTGCTTAAAACTACCTACAATAGATTTTGTGATCTCTGAATAGTCAACAGGTGTGTGCTTTAGTGTATGGTCCAATTTCCAGGTGAAAAAAATGCAGTTAGTCCCTCGTGGGTCACACACTCAGACGTCAACAAGGTAGCTAAAAATATTTGAAAGGGTTGCTGTACCAGAACTTATAAAAGATGTTTTACGCATTAGCGTTTGATTGATCTTCTTTGGAGTCATGAAAAACGTCATTAAGTTAAATTTGCTTCAATCTTTATAAAGCACCTTTGATAACGCTTTTTCTTTGGTAATTTGAACGTGGATTGTATTTTGAGTTATTCCATCTGTCAATAATAGCTAGCTTCACACCCGAGTCGTTATTATAATTTTGATTTACCACCAGTGCTTAAACTTCCACTCACATAATTTAAACTGAGATAAATTTGAACTTTTGAGAATGATTTGATTTTTCACAAGTCTTTATTGTCCCCTCAATCAATTCTGGCCCGAGTTTGGGGCATGATGGCAGCAAGCAATGGCTAAAAACCCATGTCTTTGTTCCAATGCTAGGATCAATAGCTGGTGATGGGTGTCCATCAATTAGGCCTAAGAGTCTAATTCAGTAGAATCTTCCTTGAAGACCTAGAGAGCCATAGCCTTGGGCAGTGGTTGAAAGTGACGCTTGTTAGATCCCCACAATAAAGAAGACACGTGAGAATATGAATTAAGAAGATAAAAGCCTTGCCCTCACATATTATTGTGGCCAAAGTAGAAAAAAAGTTGCCATAATTCATAGGAATTGCAATTTGCAAGGGAAGCATGAAGCATGGAGTGAAAGTATGAAACTGATTGAGGTGGGATTTCAAGTGGGAATTGACACTGAAGGTGCTGTGTTGTGACTGTTTTTATTCTTTGATGGAATTTGCCAATTGCCGCCTTTGTGTTTCACATGCATATCAAATTTGACGTAACAACTCTTTCCTTGATTTTGGTGCTGCCATACAATAATGCCGCACCAACAAAAAATGGCTTCATGGTGCCCTGTATAGCAATTAGAAAAAGGCTGGTTTAGACCTAATCACGTAAGTAAAAGGTGATTCCAGTGTTCATGAATCATTATGGCAATCATTTTCTTAACGAGAATAGTCAAGGTGTACCCAAGCAAATTAAATTCGCTCATGACCCCACCCGGCTATGTTTGCTGGGAGTGGATGAAAAATTAAAGATCAAAATATTCACCTGCCTCTTATATTTCTTTTACTCTATTTTTACTTTTTAGTAAAATATTTTTACATTATTTCTATCATTTTTATTTCTTTTCTCTCGACCAAAACCGTCAATGTTCTCACTCCTGGGATAATCTATGTTTTTAAAAGTCGAATCATACTAAAATTTTGATATATTAGCTAGCTAGGTGACTTTGATATTTGTAAAAAAAGTGACTTTGATCCTTAACATTTAAGATTTTAATTTAAATACATTATCATTATAATTTTTTTTATAATACTAATCAATCAGAAATAATTTTCAAGTACCATTTAATCTTTGAAAATTTATATAAATTTATCACTAAAATAGACTTTTGTGTGTGTGTACACAAAGGTGGTAACAAGGATTAAACCTAACTCTTGCTTCTAGTCCAATCTTTACTAGGTGGTTAATGCATTGCCTTTTTTGTGTGTACACAAAGGTGACAATAACAAGGATTTTTATTTAATAGGTTTACACCAAATTAATATTAAATTAATATTTCATTCAAAAGCAGTTGGTAGGCAATCAAAGGTTACAACTCTGAAAATTTATGCTGTTACATCGTAGTTGGGGTTTCGTACTATACTATTTTATGAAAGGAACAAAAAATAGATATAAAAAAGTCCAATATTTCAAACATTTTAGCAGTCACATTATTCTTATTCTCCTTCCAATAGTGTATTAGGTTATCTGCCTTACCGGCCGCTTGAGTTTGAATGCAGGTAATGCTAAGATTCCCCACGACAATGGCAGCAAAATCTCTTGTCGGAACAATAATTTCTTAAATAATTCATCTACGCTTTAAGATGAGGGTATCTAGTTTAATAGAAAAAATATTAACCAGAACCACCTATATCTGACCGATACTAATTGTACGATTTTGATTCACAAATCTGCACAGTTAAATGTATGGTTGCGCGCTTATTAAAAAAATAAAAAATTGTATGGTTGCGCATTGAGTTCCACTAATTAACCCTACCTAGCTACAAAATTCTATTATTCCAATATCAAGTTCATCCACACAAATATAACTATGAAGATATGCACACCCAAAAAGTATCTCATCTGATTTTATTTTTTTTAATAGAGAAAATATGTTTTTGGTATGTTTCTAAAAATTTAGAAATATGATTTTTTCTCTCTCTAATTTTAAAAACAACCATTTTGATTTTCTAAGTGGGTTAGATAATATTTTGAAGATGGACGAAAAGTGATTTAACTAGCAACATTTTGAGGATTAAAAATATCATATTTCAAAATTAGAGACAAAATAATATTTTTTTAGAAACTAAAATCATATTTAAAAAAATTTGAAGACAATTTTTGTATTTTTAAATTGAATCCGTAAAATTCATGAGAAAAAAGTTATGATGTTTATTCATGGTTAACAATTAATATTTGTTATTGGTTAAAGAAGGAAAAGGTGAAGAAAGGTTTTCGATTTAGTAAAACTGTTAAAAAAATTAATATTACTAATAATACGTATTAACATTTATCTTATAAAAATAAAACAATTGATATTTGTTAGAAAAATAGTAAAATGATTCTTACTATTTTGGATTGGTAATTCTCCTCTATCAACTCTTTTGCATTGAAGAAGATATTTGTCTCCCTCTCTCTTTCATATACTATACGTTTTCCTTTTCCTTATGCGTTAAATAGCTCCTAATAATCAAACCAATAATAGCAATGATGAATGGGCCCAACCCCATGATATTTGGATCCACATCGTAGGACCGATCGAATTCAAATCACTAAAGCAGTGATTACTCGACACCCATGCTGCTGCAACAAGAATGATAGCCAATACCACATTAAACATTATGAAAGAGACTTTCACTCCTAAAAATAAAATAAAATAATATTGAAAGACATAAAAAATCTGTGTACATAGTATAATATATGTTCCTAACTCAGCCACTTAGCCAATCCAAAAGATAACATATATAATAGCAAAGTCATGTGTGATTTTGAACTGCATCCAACACAAGGCAAGAACCAATCATATTGTTGTCCCAGCAGCATTCGTATACTTGCACTTGCCATTGCATATACAAAACACAAGTTCCATGCTTAGCATTCATAGTTCTTTGGTCCTACACATTATTATCCCACTACAAGTTTCAAGTGTAACCATAAAAGGGATTAGAGGCAATTTTATATGAGTGTAAGACGTATATATTCTATTCATCAGAAATTGTTTATGATAGACAAAATATTTTCTTTCTTATCGGATGCATGATTGAGTCTTTAATTAATTATACTTAATGGTGGGGACTTAGTCCTAGGATGCTTGTTTATGGTCTTAATTAATAAAGTCGATGATTCGGAAGACGGAAAGTAAGAAAATTGAGGTTTAGCCCCAAAAAGCAAAGGAAAGCTTGCACGTATAACGTTTTTAAGGCATGAAATTCAAAAAGAGGCTTTTCAAGATAAGGAAAACTGAAAAAACCAAATAAATCCAATATTTTCCTTTTGGTTGATATTTCAATTAACAGATTTTTTTTCTCTTTGTGGGCACCCAAAAATTCCCTGTAATCATGGTTTTTCTGCTTGGACCTTCTAGTTAGGGGTGACTAACTAGGCTATACAAACACCCTAAGTATAAAAATTTGTCATATATATTGATTATATGATTAGAAACGCAATGTGGTGCACTCGGTATTTGTAGTTGTAATACTGAAGAGGTGTCTTGTCCCATTGCATGCAAGTGCTGATAACCCAAGAAAATGGACAAAAGGAATCAGAAAAGATACTAGAATTAAACGCTCCAGTAAACTTGCGTGTTGATTTGAATGGACGCAATGTTTACCAAACATATATATGTACTTATGTGGATTAGCCAATCTCTTTAATTAGCTTTCAACTTTACGGAAAATGAAGATAAGGTTGAAGCTTCTTTCTAATGCGTTGTTACCTAACCTACTTTCATCTTTCATCATAGTCACTGATAAGTGATCAAGTTTCATAAGGTTATATAATTCTTCATAATTTATCAACCGAGGCCCAGCCTCAACGTCTGCATATACGGTATACGCTTTCCTTGTACGGTACCTTCTAACCAAGCAAATAAGAGGTAATAACAAGAGACACACTTTCTTTGTAACATGAATCTTACACTTATTTCATATATTCCTTATAATTGGAGACTCCACAGGGTGATATGATTAAATAAGAGTTAGTATACATTAAAACTTCACTTTATAAGTTAGTTTTGTAAGTTAGTTTTGTGATCTGAAATAGGTCTATTTTCGCCATTTCTAATATTGTATATCTTTGGTTTGTTATTAGATCTATTGTGTTACCTATTATCAGCTCGCTTTTTAACCAACTATTTATAGATGTTAAACTTTTTGTTTGAAAAATGCCCATTCTTTCACATAAAGTTTTATTTTGGTACACTAAGTATTAAGATATTTATATTATTAATAAATTAAGTTTATTCTAGATATAATTCTTAAACTAATTATCATAAAAATTCTATAATTTTTAAATAATTAATAATGTTATAGCATTCTAATTAAATTCATAAAGTAAAATGAAGATTGTTTTTATTCAGTCTAAATGCCATTTGAAATAACCAATCATTTAATTCACGAGGATTTAGATGTTTTTTGTTTTCTGTCTTCTCCCCCCCTTCCGTTTGTTAAAAAATCAGCGGTTTGAAAGTTTTAGAAAGAAGAATTTAAAGTTGTATTTAGAATATGGTTGGATTTGTTTTACAAATTTAAATTTGAAGTAAAATTAAGTTTGCAAAAGAAAAAAAAACATTAACTGTAAAATCAATTTAACAAAAATATCTATATTTTAAAATTTGTCTTGAATATGGTGTACAACAAATTAAAATGAAATCCAAACATATTCATATTATCTAGCTGCTATGATTTACACTAGTTGAAAGATATCTTTCATATACTATTATACTATAGGAAAAAGACAAGGGATGACTTAAGTGGGAGATTAGCTCATGATCTTAGATTCTCTATAGTCTTTAGTAATGGAACTGCCTAGAAAGCACAAATTGTCCTCCACTTAGCTAGGATGCATGGATTTGATAGGCAGAACAGGAAATAGGAGAGGATAATGCTAAATGGTGAAAATATATATAAAACAAGTTGGGTAGCAATGGAAATTAATCACATTGAAACAAATAATGAGTCAAGAGTAAGAGGAAAAGGGAGACAAGGAGCATATTATGGAAAAGTTAGAAACCGAGTGAACAAGGGAGGATGGTCCCTCCAACCACTGAGCATGTTTATTTAGTTCATTGATAAGGAAAAGCTAAGGCTGATATGATATTCACAAATCTATATAAACAAAAGAAAACATCCAATGCAATGCCCCTTTTTTCTTTTGACTCATCAACTTCTTTTATATACTAAGAGTACCATTTTGTTCAAACTTTCATTTTTCTTCCATGAATAAACTATTGGAAAATATAAATATGTACTACGTCTTTTAATTTTCAGAAATCAAATAACATACAATATAATTATAATCATTTTACAATTTTTTTAAATAACCACATATATATTGATTTGTTTTTATTAATTTCCGTTTTCTCTATTGAACCATAATTATATAGTTACCAATTATGTTTCCATCTTTATTTTGTCTACAAACAATTAAACTTAAATATGACTTCAGCTAAGTTGTTATTATTATGTTCTTTACTCTATATGTTGTTGATAAATGACTATACATACTCAAACACATAACAAATCTCCCTTAATACACACTATATACATATTGCCTCAAGAAGCAAATCCATTCCTAGCTATAAAAAAAAAAGGGTCAATGCAAACCCGCGGGCATGGTCTGGTCCATAATGCACTAAGAGTGAGATGTACTAATTTGTAACTCTAACTGAAATTGGGAGCAAGAATGAAATTAAGATTAAGGAAGAGGGAATAGAGAATGCAAAACTTATCCTCGTCTGATGTCAACTTAAAAAAAGCCAGGGATTATTTTCTTGATTGTTTAGTAAAGAGGGAAAAGAAATTATGAATGGGAATAGATGAAAGTTAAAGATGTTTGGTTACATTAGAATACACAAGAGATAAAAAAAAGGTAAAAAGAGGAGTCTGATTAAATGAAAAATAGTACTACGTGATTTACTATTTTTAAAATTATTTTTTCTTCTCATCATATGCATATTTGAATTTTTTTTATAAACAATATCGTTATTATTTGGTTTAAGATTTAATCATATTTAAGAAAGTTTGCAAGATATGTATAGGGTTTGGATGTGGTTATGTTGTTGGTGTGACATCATAACAATACTCTCAAGTGACATCAAATCTCAATTTGACAAAATTTTAGGGTTGATAGTTGGAATCTAGATTCGACATAAAGTATGGTGTTTCGTGTAGTTTGCAAGACCGTAAAATATATGGAAGGCTAGAAATGTAGTGATTTTAATGCAAAAGAAGTCATAGTTTAAGATATAGTTGAAGCTATACAATTGTTCACATGGGAATGGTGTCGCACTCAATAAAACTTACATTCCTTTGTAGAAGGGTGAATAAATTCCTAGTTTTGTATCGATTATTTGTGATTAATATTTGTTTTGCTTTTTTTGTTCCTTTGACATCTATGGTCAACATTCTTTGTAATACGCTACAAGGCATCCTTGTGTTTTTTGTTTTTCTTTTCAATACAATTTTTAGCTTATAAAAAATGCTCTGCACCCTTTCTTCAAGTGTATTTCATTGGTATCAAAAACAGGTTTTTTCCCACAAACTCAACGTGTGTTACACTTTTTGAGTTCTATTTTTCTTTAATCTTTACTTAACCAAACAAATCAAGTGTAAACTTCTTAATCTTTACTCAACCAAACAAATTAAGTGTAAGCTTTATGTACATCCATTTTTGTGTATGGTTTTGAAACCGGCGACAACTAGATATTATTTCCCTTTATTAATTACAACTACATTTTGTTCATGTGAAAACATAGTGTGTGAGATTATTAATTTTATACCTTTTATTACAATTTTGTTATCTTAAAAATTATAATATTAATTGGTGGAGATTTAGTCACCTTTATTCACTATTTTTTAAAAATGTATTATGTAGAGATCAAACTCATGTTCTTTTCTACAAATTCAAAATGTGTTCCCAACTAGTTTATTTTTTCTTCCATCTTTACTCAACCACAAATTAAGTGTAAGTTTTATCCATATTCATTATTGTGGATGGTTTTTAAACAAGCAACGACTAAATATTATTTTTCCTTTAGATTTTGATGAATGTGAAGAAATAATATGTGAAATTAATTAATTTTATATATTTATTTCAATTTTTTTATCTTAAAAATTGTAAGGTTAATAGAAATTATTTGAAATGAATATATAATTAAAGAACATTTACCAGGAATGCATTTATAGTTTGTCAGTGTGCTACGGACAAATAGCTTGTAGCTTGTAAACAATCACTTAAGTGATTTAGAACCTCTTTTAACTTTCTTAACTCTTGATTTTGTCATTTGACCTCCTAGGTATTGTGAGTCTATAACATTGTTTACCTTTATCATGCCATTTCTATGTGCTCATCACCTTATATAGAAAAAAAGTAATAAACATTCAAGAATAAAAAACATAAAAAATATAAGCTAATTATTTTAAAAAAAACTTGAATTAGTACCCTAAAAAACTGCTATCAACACTAAAAAAGTTATTTTGTGAAATAGTCAAACAAATATTTCAATTGTAATTAAAAAGATTATGAACATATTTGCTTTTAGAGAAAAATATTTGTATTATTAAACAATTAATATTTTAAAAATTATATAAATAAAGATTGTGTTGCACCTGTAAAACTCATTATTTTATCCAAACAAAAGAAAATTATACATATGTATGATATTAAAATATTTATCTTAATTATTTTTATTTACTCGTGTAAAAAATATTTAATGGCTGAAATTTAATTTTCAAAACCGTTTAAAAAGAAACATAAATTACCTTGACTAACAAACGTTCAATTCGTACAAAGTGCAAATTTTATAAGTTCAGTCAAATTGAGCCGATATCCTAGTGAGTCGCTTTTTCTACCAACCCATCCAAAAAATTTACTTTGACAACTCTCTAAGAAACACTTTCATTATTAATCTGTGAGTTGTAATGCACGGAAAATGCGCGGGCTCTTTTTTTTTTTTTAAATAAATAAATAACAATAAAAAAAAACAACAAAAAGCTTCTCCACATCCTTGCAACAGTTGCAAGCATTCTATACTCAAACACAAAAGCGGTTAATATGCTGTTTCAATTTTGATTTAATAATTATATAATAAAATAGATAATTAAATTAACATTGTTTACAAAGGAAGTTTAAACCATATTTATCCGTTAGATCGAAACTTTAATTTAACTGTTAATTTGGTTTTACATATGATTAACGTTTGTAAACTCATAGAACGAGATTTTAATTTTATAGCAGTTATTATTTGATTTTGTATTTAAAAAATAAAACATAATTTTCTGAAAAATCATTAATCTTATTAGTTAATTAGATTTACGATGACGTATTTACTCTAATTAATTTTGAAACCATTAACTACTATTGAGTAAGAATTAAATTTGTAATTATCAAATTTACTAAAATTTTTTAAAGTTACATTACATTACATAAAATAAAAAAACATCAATTTTATTTAAAATATTTAAAAATATATTTATTAATAAATCATACTTTATGCAATTTTAATTTTAATCATACATACGTGTTGTATATGTAGTGTATTCTGTTCTGTGTATATATATATATAGTATATTGATTACAATTATATAAAATATAATTCATATAAATTATGTAAATAATAATATAATTTAATAAATTTAACTTTTAAAATAATTTAAATTAAGAAATTATCATTTAGAGTAATGAGGTTGGTTTAATGATAAAGTCCACCAATATGTCTTTCACATCTATGTAAAATATGTCACATTATATAATTGTGGTGGAAGGTTGATGCATTTTATCTAGCAGCACATCTTTCAGACTCTTGTGGAATATGTCATATAGGTGTGATTGAAGTCCTTGTGCATTTTATCTACAATACCTCTCCCACACCCATGGGTAATATGCCACATTTTTGTGGTTAAAGTCCAGATACATTTTATCCATTAGTACGTCTCCACATCTAAGTGGAATATGTCACATTATTATAGTTGAATCCCTAACGTATGTTATTTAGCGACGCATTTCCCGCATCCATGTAGAATACGTCACGTTATTAAAGTTGAAGCTCTAATGCATTTTATCAACCAACATTTTTTTCATGCTCATGTTATGTATAGTATACTATATTGTTGTGATTAAAGTTTTGTTACATTTTATCCACACCAATGTGTCTCTGACACTCATGTAGAATATGTCATGTTACTGTAGTTGAAATCTTTATACATTTTCAACAATTTATGTTGTGTTTATTTATAAATAAATATTATAGAGCCAAATTTTGATGCAGATTACCATTATGGAAACAGTAAGATATATTTTCATAAACTTTTATTATTAAAAAATTACAAACAACTAAACTTATGATAATTTTTCCATTCACTGCAATATGTTGTAATATTAAAGGACCAAATATGTAACTAAATCTTTATAAATAAATCTATCTATCAAATTCTAAAAATTATTTACTTTATAATACATATAAAAAGAAATGAAAAAATTAACGTGCAATAGACAGACACTCGCACTCGAATTTTTATAATTAATCCCTTATTAATAAGTTTTCATTTTTCTCATATCTCAAAAACATTAGTTACTTTTTAATCTTTTAAAGAGAGTCCTTAAAATTAAGGATAATAATGAATAAATATTGAATTTTATAAAAATTCACTGTTAACTATAACATTAAATAGATTTTCATTTTTATTTTAAAAATTATTAATATATTTTTACTTTATTTATAGAATAAAATTGTCTATGAATATTACACAACTAGAATTGATATTTTATTTGATACGCATAAAAAATAAAAAAGTAATTAAACATAAAAATATAAGCAACCAGGTTTTTTTAATTTAAGTTTTTAAATGTCATCATGCTACTTTATTTAATTTAAGATTTTTTATGTTTACTTTATATTTTTTATATTTTGATATTTTATATTTAATTTTTTTTAGTTTTCAATAGTCTTAAAATGAAAGAAAATTACAAAATACCATTAAAATTATTTTATGTTTAATTATTTTTAAAGTTTTTTTAGTGTATTTTAAATAAAATATCAATTACATATATATATATATATATATATATATTAATTAGTGCACAACATTAATGAGTATTTTTATCTTTCAAATAAAATAAAAACGCATTAATAGTTATTAAAATAATAAAATTTATTTAATATTTCCATTAACTATAAAAATTAATGTTAATTGATTATTCTTAGAGTTTAATTGGTATACATTATTACGATAAAGATCTTTTCAGACATTCAATTACAACCCTTTATGGTGAATTTGTTGACTTTACTCGTTACTCTGTTTTAAAAGTTACATAAATAAGAAGTCATGATTAGATATCAAAAGTACATACCAAGTAAACTTTTATTCTTAACCGGTGTCCAACATTCTCCTTTTTAAAAAAATACAATGTATTTGAGGTCTTATAAAAAAGATTCATCAAACAGCACTTCAAAATCATTAATATGATGCATTTTAATTCTTAAATCCATTGAACCCAGATACTTAAATCTCTCAGTAAAAATTTCAAAGAACTAAATAAATGCATGTATTTCCAGGAATAAAGTGCTTCGATTCTTAAAACCTAAATATAATACCATACCATAAAAGTGCCATTTAATATTGTTTTCATTTGGGTATGTTTTCTTGTCATTTAATTGTTTACTTCTTTTTATCTATCATATTTGATTCTACATAAAATATTGTACATTTATTTGATTCTAAAAGTGCTGAATAATATTTTAACATTATATATATATATATAAAGTCATAATTAAATGTGCATTTGATAACATAATTCTTTGAGTTTAATTGGTATATACTATCAATTTAAAATATTTATATGACTTTTAAAGTTGTAATAAGTAAAGTCAACAAATTTAACATAAATAAAGGATTTTGATATAAAAATTTTTATACAATATATACTGATTAAACTCTAATTCTTGATGTTAGTTTAATAATTTCTATATTTCTAACTATACTAACCTCTTTGATTAATTAATAAACAAATACATGTGTTTTGGTTTTACCTCATAAACCCATTCATTTGTGCACACAAAAAATGTCAACATTTTGTCCTAAAAGTTAATTAGATGAATATAATAATTAATAATTAAATGATTTTTTTTTTCTTTTTAACAAACTGGTCCTAGTACACTAACAGCAACGTCCAACCATCTTAATAGACTGAACGGCCAAAGACAGTAGTACACATATGACATAGAACAGAAGAGAGAGGTGAAGTACAACACTATAAGAGAAGAAGCCTGTCAAGAATAAACCAAAGAGATATCATATTAGTTTAAACTTAAACACCCTTCTCAATTCTCTCTTTTCATTTGTTTATTGTATCTTTGAATCAAAGTCCCAAGCATAGCTCCAACCTCCAAGTTTACCTCTTAGGTGTACTTCCTTTTGTCAGATCTCGATCCTCCAAACTAAACCCTCTTCACATAGGACTCATTCTGCAGCTGCAACCTTTTTCCCTTGTTATTTAATAGCCGTTTCTCCATTTCTTTCTTGCTTGCTTGCTGCGTTAGTAATAGTATCTTGTGCATTCAAAACTGCAAATTCTTTGTTCAGAACCAGCATTTAAGAAGTTGACCGAGTGGCACCAAGTAGTGCATAAAACCATATTTAAGACCCTGCCACTCTTGCAATTGGAGGTTTGCGTCTGGAGTTTAAAGTGTTCAAAAATCAAAATTCTCTGAGATTATCAGCAAAGCCGCTACATATACCCAATCAAGTGCCGTTGCTATATTCACTTTTAGCTTAAAAAAGTTTAACTTCCCTGCCGCTCATACTAATTACTCACGGACAGTGCATCTATTACTACCATAATATATCTCTGCTTCCTCTGTTTCCGTGTTATAACAACACTCCCAGCTTTCAGCATTGACCAATATTAGGTGAGTTTTGTTAATTTTTTTAACTACATGGTTTGTTTTCTTCCCTAGAACAAAATCTCTTCGTTTATCGTCAATTTCTCTGACTTTTTTTCCTGGTTTGGTATATGTCTAACTAACTCAGTATTTGATACACTGTGTATGTGTTTGTTTTCAGGCCTTTATTAATATTATAATATTGGAACAATGTTGCCCCAGAAGCAAGGTGAAGAAACTATGATGTCAAGCCTTAATGAAACTCCTGAGCATGAGGAGAGAGATGAAGAGAAGGCACATTCCAGCTTCAAAAGCCTTCTTTGGCATGGTGGGTCTGTTTATGATGCATGGTTCAGCTGTGCCTCAAATCAGGTAATAACAAAATCCGTCGATAGAGCGTCACTCTCATCATTGGAACTTAGATTCTGTAAGAGAATTTGGTTTGATTGGTTTTGTGCTTTGCAGGTTGCTCAGGTTCTGTTAACACTGCCATACTCTTTCGCTCAGCTGGGAGTGGTTTCTGGCATCGTATTCCAAATCTTCTATGGAATAGTGGGAAGTTGGACTGCTTATTTGATTAGCGTGCTGTACATGGAGTACAGGAGCAGAAAAGAGAAAGAGAATGTCAGCTTCAAAAACCATGTCATTCAGGTTAGACTGACAAATAAATTAGAAATAAACAAAGTCATTCTTTTATTTTTATAGCGGAAAACATTGATCTAATTCAAATTTTTGCAGTGGTTTGAAGTTTTGGAAGGCTTACTAGGTCCATACTGGAAGGGCCTTGGCTTGGCCTTCAATTGCACTTTTCTCCTCTTTGGATCTGTCATCCAGCTTATAGCTTGTGCAAGGTATGTGTTTCCTCTAGTTATAATGAAGGTTTCAAATTGCAGTCATAGTTTAAGTTACAATTTTTTTTTGTCATTCTTTATATTGGAAGAAATTTTAGGCTAGTATGGTCAATATGGGCATAATACAAATATTCAGAACCCTTATAAAGTTGTGGCCAAAATCACAATCACGTACCATTTTTGAAAACCTTGTTTTTAGTGTGTATTTATTCTATAATTGAATGCTGATTTTAAGAGGGTGTTTTGTGATGTATGACTATGCAGTAACATATACTACATAAATGACCACTTGGACAAGAGGACCTGGACTTACATTTTCGGAGTTTGCTGTGCCACCACAGTGTTCATACCTTCGTTTCACAACTACAGGATTTGGTCTTTCCTTGGCCTTGGCATGACCACGTACACAGCTTGGTACTTGACCATTGCAGCCATCGTTCATGGCCAGGTAATCAATGCCAAGTACAACGGTCTTGATTTCTTCAGTGGGGTCTCTCTTATTATAAGTGGTTTGATCCTACTAACTTGTAAAAAAATTAAACACCGCCACTTGGCTCTTTAATTTTGCAGGTTGAAAATGTGGTTCACACGGGCCCAAAAAAATTGGTTTTGTATTTCACGGGCGCCACCAACATTCTCTACACTTTCGGCGGGCACGCCGTCACAGTGTAAGACCCCATATTTTTTTAATATCTTGTTGCTATTTGAGTTAGACAAAACAATGATGATAGTTTTCTTTATTGTCTTAAGACAATGAAACATCAAGGATTATGTACATTTCTGTGTTATACACTTATTAATATTTTAATGTACGGTATCACCATCAACGGGGCCATGATTTTGAAAACTAGTGATTAGTACTAATTACTAAAATGCACTATTCTTTACATATATATAGTTTTAAAAAAATTTTCCTTTGTACAATTTGTTCTTTTCTAATAAATACATTACAAACTTTTTCGGGTGAAGTAATCGTATTTACCCAACACAGGAAAACGTGCAAAGTGAGTTAGAAAACAATTTTAATAACTCATTTGGACACGTCCCAGGGGCCAGGAGTGATAAACCGAATTTCATTTTGACTTGGAGCATATTAGTAGAAATAGAAGGAATATATTTGATTTTGAGATGAGAGCATCTGGGTCATTTGCAGATTTAAGTTGTTGATATTGTTGCATTATGCACTAACGTGGACCCCATGACTATTACAGGGAAATCATGCATGCAATGTGGAAACCTCAAAAGTTTAAATATATTTATCTTTATGCTACTCTTTTTGTATTCACACTCACCCTACCATCTGCCATTGCCGTTTACTGGGCCTTTGGTGACCAACTCTTGGACCATTCCAATGCCTTCTCTCTTCTTCCCCGCTCTGGTTGGCGTGATACAGGTGTCATCTTAATGCTGATTCACCAGGTCCAGATACAATTTCTCCCTTCCTTCAAAACTACTAACTTTTTAAAGACACAAGACATTTTATATGATCATATTTTTAAAGTTTCAATCTCTCTATCACATTAATTATTGCAACTTATGCTTCTTTTTCTTTTTTCTCTTAGTTGTATGAGAAGTTGTACAACAGTACAAATAACAATTATACTTTTTAAAGTGAACAATACTTGTACAAACGTAAAAATTAGAGAGAAAATTAAATAAAACAGTTGTTCTATAAACTGATGCATTTTATATATTCCCATGTGAATGGCAGTTCATCACTTTTGGATTTGCTTGCACACCATTGTATTTTGTGTGGGAGAAAGTGATAGGAATGCACGACACAAAGAGCATATGTTTGAGGGCACTGGCTAGGTTGCCTGTGGTGATACCAATATGGTTTTTTGCTATTATTTTCCCTTTCTTTGGCCCTATTAATTCTGCTGTGGGGGCTCTTTTGGTTACCTTCACTGTTTATATCATCCCTGCTACTGCTCATATGCTCACATACAGGTCTGCTTCTGCAAGACAGGTAAAGAGTCTAATCTCTCCGTATCTCATCTTTGTTTGTTTCTAACTATTCTCTGTCTCATCTAACTGGCTTTAGTTTGCACGTAATGAATTTCTCCAAACTCTCATAATGTGTAGTCATTTCATTTGCTAATATTCACTGTCGAGGCTAGTCCTAGTCAATCTGGGATTTAATAGGCTCCTCAATTATACATTCTATGCACAACTTGTTGCTACCAATAGTAGTACGAAACATTTAATTAGGCATAGAACTTCTTCCCTACTTGAAAGGCTAAACTTTTAAAAAGAAAGCTTTCAATATCTAGAACTCCCTGTATTTATGAGCAGGTCTTAGAAAGTATTAATGAGATTCTTAAAACTCTTTGTGGAATGGTGTAATAGTGTTTGAGGACATAATTTCAGCTTCATGATTAAACTTGGAATAGACTTCCCAAGTCACTGGTAGTATTAATCGCTACCCCAGTTGTTCGAATTGAAAATTTATGAGACACGATGGGGTTGGTGCCATTTCTTTGTCATTCAGTTATATGCTATAGTCATACTATACACCACCGATTCTATGTGAACCAAATGCCCACATTATAACAATGAGATGGGCCATGGCCAACCTAACTCTCTTACAGTCAACTAACAGCAACACTAGTTGTTGTCTTGTTAACAACAGTTGAAGCCAAGATTTTAATAATTGATTTGGGTTATGTTTTCAGAATGCTGCTGAGAAATTGCCCTTCTTCATCCCCAATTGGACGGCAATGTATGTGATAAATGCATTTGTGGTGGTGTGGGTTATGGTGGTAGGATTTGGATTTGGAGGGTGGGCTAGCATCACAAACTTCATCAAACAGGTAGACACATTTGGACTGTTTGCCAAGTGTTACCAGTGCCCTTCGCATAAATCCCCAGCTTCCAACCAAACATTGCATCACTGAAAATTATACATGTTCTTTTGCATCGTGATACATACAGGGAAACATCAGCAGCTCCCCCCTGGTGTATTTTCCCCATCTTTTTTGTTTAACCTCTATATAAATATAAATATTATTGTTAATGCTGATGTTCCCTTGTGTAGCAAGACAACATTGTTATATTTCGCTTTCGAATCAATTTGGTTAATCATTAACATGGACTATAGTTTGGCCATTGGCATATAGCGATCTCAAGTATAGCCTTCATGTTTCCAATAATGTCTTGGCTTTCCAATATCATATCATAATTTATTCCTCTTAAAATCTCAAGTATTTTATATCAAGTATCTTTGTTGAAAGTTGATAAATAAAAGCGTGTAGCATATGTTGCTTCCTATCTTTCAACTTCCAAGCTTACTCATAACAGTATTTCTCATGATTAACAAACTCTGGACTAGGATTTTTTTTTTTAATATATGCTCATGTGTGATTCCCGCGTTCATAGGAAGCCATTATCATTATGTTCATGGTGGCTTAACTTCAGTTCCACTGTATGTTTTACTAGTCAAAGTTGGAATTTGATCAACATTGCTTAGGATAGTCGGATATCTCATGCTTAATGCTTGGAAAATGGAAATCATAGTTTACTATGGGCCATTTTTTAAAGTGGTCCACCATAACATTGTCCTTTTTTTTTCTTTTATTTTTCATAAATCAAACCAGCAATATTTTCACTTGCTTTTTTTTTCCCCTTCTTTTCTTTTTCACATATTTTTACTTAATTTTTTCTTTCCCCTTCTTTTCTTTTTCACATATTTTTACTTAATTTTTTCTTTCCTCTTTACCAAACTTTTCGTAAAAAAACACTGTACAATATAACTAAGGTAGATAAATGAGTGTTTAAGAGTTTATAAAATATAACATTATATGTAATTGGAAAAAAATGATTTGGGAATGGGCGGTGAATTTGTTTTTGTAGTTATTGGTGGTTGTTTGTTGCCTATAAGCAAATTTTAATACAATCCAAAATTAGAAATGAATTGGTAATATTAATTTGTGAAATAATGTTGTAATATAAATTTATTAAGTTTTCTGCAAAACAGCTTTAAGAATTGTCCTTTAAATAATTTCTTTACAGTATTCTTAGATGAATTGTTTATTATGAAAATTATTATATTAATGTGAATCTTACAATTCATTTTTTTTTTATTAATACAATTCAAATTAGAAATGAATTGGTAATATTAATTTGAGAGAGAATGTTGTAATACAAATTTATTAAGTTCTCTACATAACAACTTCAAGGAATTGTTGTTCAAATAAATTTCTTTAGAATATTTTTAGATGAATTATTTAACATAAAAATAAAAGGAGTCAAATCTCACTAACTTTTAAGCAACTCACGGAACGCATCTTAAAATAATAATTTTCATACTAAGAATTAAGAGTTGATTAAGTGAATTGTTCTTAAGCATTTCATAGATATGGTCATTGTTTTTCTCTCTCTTCTTTTAAACAAACTTCTAATTAAATTAAACTAATCACAACATTCATCCCCCTATGATATTCCTTGTTAAGTCACTTAGTGGAATTGGCATTAGAACTTATAGAAGCAATGTATGACGAATCTATGCATTTTTCCTTCCAAATGAAAATCCAATAAAATATTTTAGCTCCTAACTATGTTGTTCTTTGTCCATCACTCTTAACTTTGGTAACGATCAATCTTTCCAAACCTATGAACCACTATGAATGGAGTTCATATCATTAGTAAAAAAAAGAATACCATGAATGAAGTTCATATCATTAGTAGAAAAAAGAATTCCTCAATCAACTATCATCATTGACGATGAACTAGTATCCCCAAGACAATCTTAACTACTTCAAACAATTATAATTATTAATTTATAATTTCTAACATAATGTAAAACTCCTATAATTAACACTTATTATTAAAAGTATCTAAAGGGCATATAAGTAACTACATTATTTTTCGTAAATGACAATATATATAGCTGATTAATATACTTCTTTCTATCTTTTATAAAAAAAAAATTCAAATACATTACAAATACCAATAAAAGTAATTATATTAGTTAATTTTATTGATTTTTAAAAAATATTATTAATATATCAATTTTACCCCTTTATACTCTTAAAGGTTGGTAAATGACAATATTTAAGAGTCTAAAAGCATAATGGGAACATTTATGAATGACTTGTCAAATTCTTCTCAAATACTAATAATCTTTATTAGAGACAAATAAAGAAAACAAAAATAAAAACTTTATAGAAAAGAATTAATATTTTTTTCCAAAACTATACCTTATAAAAAAAATTAGAGAGAGTACATTATTATTAACATGAAATCCACATTGTTCGTTATTTAAGTAATGAGTAATGAAAATTTGAAAACACACTAATGTGTGAAATCTGCAAATATATAATATGATTAAGTAATAATAGAAATAGTTCTCTTGATGATTATCGTGCATTTGACAAATAAGCAATTGCTTATAATTATAATTAACTTCAAAGATAATTTAAATTAATATGAAAGAACCAAAATTCTATAATTTAAATTGAAATTAATTCCAGAAACCGATTCAGAAGTAAAGATAGCATATTCAAATAAAGATAAAACATGAGGTAAAGGAATCTTAATGAAAATAAAATATTGATTTTGTGATTTTTTATATTTGAAAATAAGAAGAGATATTGCCTTATTCAAGATAATTCAAGATATTGAAATTCAAATTTAGAGAATTTTTTGAAATTCACACCATGACTACCTATTCACTTAAGTAAATCTAATCACTTTGATGTTCTTATTGACTTATTCATTTTCTATGAAGGTGAAACCTAAGATAACTTTTACCCTCTTTTGATTTACAAAATGCATCTAATTGAATTTTGGGTTAATTCATTGAATCCTTAAAGGATCAAACTTACTTTTATTATTTTATTCCTAAGTTTCAGTCTAAATATAAAAATAACTTAAATTGATTATACAAATGAGTACATATTTTGGACGAAAGTACAATCCTCTAAATTTCATTAATTAATTTAATTTTTTTAATTATCTCTAAAGTTTTAAGTTTCACTCTAATGTCTCAAATAATTCTAAGAGTATCTCAAATCCTATTAAATCATATCCGAAAACACGAAAAATACTAAAACCCTAACAAGTTTCAAAATAAAATAAAAAGATATCTAAAATGCAAAAAACAAGTCTAAATGACATATAAATAATTCTTAATTAAAATGAGACTTAAAAAGGTAAGACATCCATCATTCTCCATTTTAAACATTTCACCAACACCTTTTACTTCTTTTTATCATTTCCTTTCTATCACATTATATGACCTTTCATACCTTTTATATATATATATATATATATATATATATATATATATATATATATTTTTTTTTTTTTTCTTCTTTCTTAGAGGTGTTGAATAACATTAGGATGTTCAAGTATCATTATTCTTAACTAATATATATTGACACGTGAATGGTCCACCAAGAAACACTTTATATAAGGTTCCATCGTTAGATTTAGTCTTTTTTTATTAAAACAAAAGGTATTATTTTATTTTATGAGTTTAAATATCATACATTATCACTTTACAAGATTTTTTTCACTAATATTCTATCATAATCGTGAAAACAAGAATTATAAAATTAACTTAATTTAATAACAAAAATGACACTAAGTAAGAAGGGAAGAGAAAAATTGGAGATTCATGTCCTTCACACTTACAAAAATAACATTAATTATTATCACTTGTCTAATAAATTTATATAATGAATTCAAATTAAATGATAGTATAAATGCTTAATGTATTTTATTTTTATCTATTTTAGTAAAATTAGTATTTAAATTTAGGCAGTAAAATTTATTTGAGTATTGAAATATGTTGAAATATTGTCCATCATAAAAATATAATAAATGAAAGATGAAAAAGTATGATCTTTTACTTATCCGTCACACATTTTAAGATGAAAATACTTTATTTCATATTGGTATTTTTTTTATCTCAATGAAACAATTAATAATTTATTTTATAAATTATTTTATACTTTACATAACTTATTAACTTATTAAATTACATGTCATGCTATTTATTAATGAATTAGACAGAAAATAAGACAGATGTTTCCACACATTTGACGTGTTTTCCGTCCATTTTCCACCATTAGTTTCCAGTTTCCACCGCAACTCAACAAGAAAGAAAGGTCTGTTGTTTCATTTTTATTGTGGTAAAAGAATAAGGCTTGAGAATGGAGTCAAGAAAGGTCCTTCATTTCACTCTTTTCCCCCTATTTTCTGACCCTCCCACCTTTATTTAAGTTCCATTAGATTTTTCTTAACATTTTCACAGTTTTTTGGTATCATGTTTGCAAAGCTTTTCTCTTTTTTGGTCAGACGGGTATCACGCGCATGGATGCTGCCCTGGACGCAATGCGTCCACTTGGATTCGGGACACGACTGGTTCGGCAAACCGCTAATGAGCTTCTCAAGGTTGGTTTGATCTTCTCCTAACAGTTAAAGGGGAAAAAGTGCTAAATGTTTCCTTTTCATAATTTTGATTTACTTTTTACTTGTGGTATTGGGTGGGTTTCTCAGGTGTATGGTGTTGGAAGTAAAGGATGGCCCTTTATTGAAGAGGCCTCTTACAAGCTACTAATAGAGACCATACTTAGCAAACAACAAGATTTTACAGAAGAACAACATAAGGTAAATTGTGAAATATTTCAATTGAATGAATATAGTGAAAGATTTCTCTCGGACAACATATAAGAGGCAAAGTCAGCCTAGAATGTTTTAATACATAAATGTTATTTGTTGAGACAGAGTAATATATATATTATTTGTAGGATGGTGCAAGAAGGGATGATGTTATTAATGAGACATCATTAACTAGGATTGATGAAGTTGGCCCTTCTGGCTTAGAGACTCAGAACACACTACTTCGTACTGGTGGTGGTTTGGACTCTTCATCCCAAGCTAGTGGTCAAGACAATGCCCTACTTGGCAATCTAGAAACTAGTAATTTTTTTCCCATCCTTTCTCAATTCCTCCCATTTGAAATATTTAAACAACTCTTCTGGGATTTATGAAGCTGGCTATTCTGGCCTCTTAACTAAGGACACACTACTCCATGCTTGTGGTGGTTTGGGCTGTTCACCTTCATCCCAAGCCAATGCATCACTTGGCAATCTAGAAATTGGTAATTTTATTTCATCTTCTCTCAAATTCTTAATTCCTCCAGTTGAAATATATTTACATAACTGTTATGGGATTTATGAAGCTGGCCCTTCTAGCATGATAACTCATGACACACTACTACATACTAGTGGTAGTTTCGACTCTTCATCTCAAGCCAATGATCAAGACAATGCATCACTTGGGAATCTAGAAACTGGTAATTTTATTCAACCTTCTCTTAATTCCTCCCATTTGAAATATATTTAGGTAACTCTTTTGCGATTTATTAAGGTGGTCCTTTTGGCCTGGTAACTCAGGACGCACTACTGCAACTGCATACTAGTGGTGGTTTGGATTCTTCATCTCAAGCCACTGATCAAGATAATGCTCCACTTGGCAATCTAAAAACTGGTAATTTTATTCCATCCTTTCTCAATTCCTCCATTTGAAATATATTTACATAACTCTTCACTGTCGTCAAGAGTTTAGCTTGTCTTAACCTTAAATTATAGATCAAAGTTGTTAATTGTTATATCCTTTGGATGACATCCATAAATCTATCTTCATTAGACAAATTTATCTTCAGCAAACTCACGAACTGGTGTTTAATTCATTAAATTGAACCAAGTAACATATATGTTAAAACTTTCTTCTATAGTTTAGAACAATAGTATGGAAGCTACAATTAAACTGCAAACACAAGTTAATTTTGCTGCATAACTACATCACATTTGAAAAAAGTCTGTCTAATTTTCTTGAAGAGTTAAAGAAAAACTTAACCCTGCCTCTGTTTTGTCTCTAGATGTTAGAGATTTGGCCTTGCTAGCTGATAAAGGAGGACATGGACACCACATGAACAAGTCTGAAAATGAGTTAAAACCTGCAGATAATGTGAAGGAAAGCAATGATAACATTATTCTCACCAACGTTGAGAACACTTCTGACAAGACTTGTATGACTCAATCTTCAGAAGCATCTGAGCATCTTCCATGCCACAGGCGCGAAGGTCACCATGGATGGATTGGTAACGGAAGTGATGATGACGTGGTAGAATATGTTTACTTTCCAATTCCGACTTTATCTAAACAAATTGAGAAGATGATTGGGCGGTGTGAACCTCCTCAAAGTAGTAGTAGGAGAAGGCGCAAAAGTAGATGGGATGAAAAGCCAAAAGGCATGTGAATGAATCAGTTGGGCATTGTACTGTGCTTGTAAGCAAGTAAATGTCATAGGTAACAACTTTTTTATCATGAGACATCGAAGATGGCTCAGTAGACCCATTTTTATGTTGTCTTATGCAAATGACTCAATAAACTGAAAATAACTAGGACATTGATGTCTAAGTTTTACCATGTATAACATGGACTATAAAGCTTATAAATTAATTGGAATGGACATATATCAAAAATTAAGAATAAGGTATCATTAGTGTTTTATTGTCAGAAATTTGTTTATATATAAAAATTGAAATAGTGAAATAATTTTACAAATAGTTAAAAATATTTAATATTTCTGTTTGCCACATGCCAAAAATAAATAAAAGCTCTCACATACCGGCAAGAGTGAGAAAATGGATTATGGAGTTGTTGCCTTAGGTTCTAACTAAATGATTTTTATTCCTTTTAATAATTAGGTGAGAAATTTTATTATAATATAATATCAATATGTTATTTGTTACACTATTTTTTTATTAGTAAGATTTTATTGTTTTAAGATATTTAAATCATTTAAGTGTGATTTTAATATTTATATTTATTTTTTAAATTAAGAAGAATAATTTTGTATGTATTTGAGACTCTATCTTCTCTATCTCACCCAAAAAGTTATTGAAATTAGTATAAAATTTAATTTTCACGAACAAATGTGTGATTTAAAAAAAGAATATTTTGAAAAAAATATAAGTGATAAGATGCATATTTAATTAAAATTATTTAATGTACCTGTTGGTGCATGGAAAAAAAAAAATAGTTTCACAATATTTTTATAAGTTTGTATACTATATATTATAAGTTTGTAAACTATAAATTATAATATGATAGTTTGTAAACAAATTTTTATTTAATATTATTAATATTATTAAAATAAATTACAACAATAGACTCTAAAATTTAATATAGTTACTAATTACATATGCATCCTGTGTATTTTAAACATTCTTATCAAGTTTCATTAAAAAAAAAAATTCTTATAAATCTTATACTAAGACAGTGTGGTATATCGTAATTTACTTATAAAAGCTGTTTCATTTATCATTTCAATGTTACCTGAAAAACATTTTATATTTTTTATTTTACATGTTGGTCGTGACATAATATTTTTTTTTTTAGAATAAAATTATCGTTATAATAATTACATTAATGAATTTAAATTTAAAAATTTTATAAATAATCATCTTGATTATTATTTTTTGAATAATTATTAATTTTAGGATAAAATATATTGATTTTTTTGATATATTTAATATATTTCTTAATTTTTAACATTATTTTGATCCTCTATTTATAAATATATTATTTTTTATTCTTTAAACATTGTCTAAATATTTTCTAAGAAACACTATCTGAAATACTTAATAGATAAAAAATAATATATTTTACAATTAAATACACTAAATAAATACAAAATTTTTATAAAATATATTAATATTTAAAAGAATTTTAGAAACCTAAGACATTTTATCAACTAATTTTCTGTCACAGATTATTTTAAAAAAAATTAAATTGAAGTTGAAGTAAATAAAAAAAAAAAAGAAGAAGATTTTATCCAGTCGTTTAATCTGCTACGTGTGAAAGTGTGATTGGCCATTATAACTTCGCCCGCTCTATATTCGTCCGAGAAACTGCATAAAATATCTTGGCGCCGGTATTTAACAAAAATAAAAAATAACGGATAATATGTTCCCCTTTGCTGCCACTGCCGCTGCTTCTTCTTCACCGTTTTTTCTTCCTTCACTGCTTTCAATGGCGTTAGGGTTTCATCACAATTAGAGTCACCACTCTCTCCAAACGTAATCATGAATCTCTCCTTAGCAGCTCCTTCTGCTTTTCGTGGGAATCTCTTCGTTCCTCGGTCGCGCTGCACCTCTTGCTTCGAATTTGATCTCCGTTTTCAGCAATCCATTGCCTCTAGTCATTCGCGTTGTCGTTGGAGTTCGTTCAAGATTATTCGGAATCCGAGGTACGAGTTTCTTATTCTTTGTAGCGGAATTCGTTTCGTTTTCCGATTGTTACTTATTTGGCTTCAAATGCCGATGCCGTTTTGAACTGGAAAAGATTGAGCCGGGGGCGAGGGGTTGCTTGTAGTTTTGCTGAGCCACATAACGGTAGCAACGACAAGGTACTTACTTCAGCCTTCAGCAATCAGCATGTTCTCTTTAACTGGCATTAAGCTTCACAAATTGGAGTTTGATATGATCAAGACGTTTGACTTTAATTGAAGTTTGCAAAATTGTTTTTTTTCGAAATTCATTGCATTGCATGGTTATTTATGTGGTCTGCTAAGGAATGATATAAGACAATGCTTAAGTAGTGTTCGTATAAGTGGTGTTTCATATAAATACAACCACGGCAGCAAGCTTCTAACCAATACTTTTTCTTATTCCAATTAATGAAAAACCATATAATCCATATAATTTAAAATTTTAAATAAACGATGAATGCCTTTTTATTCAAGAGTCAAAAAGCTTGGTTTTATAATTTTAATAAGTACACGTGTTAGATTTTTTCTTTTACATTTTAAATTTTTAAATAAACATGGGCCGTTTTTTCTTTTTTGCCGTCTTGCTAAGCGGGTCTATTATTCTAGTTTAAAGTAAGCAACGAATGCCTTTTGGTCCAAGAGTCAAGGAGCTTGGTTTTCTTCAAATAAGATAATGTATGAGTCCTGTGAATAATAGAAAAAACATGCACCAGGGAGCTTGGCTTTGTTAAATGGGGTCGTATAGATGGATTCAAATTAGTCAGGGTCCAGTTTGGCTTCTAGATAATGAGGGGTTTTGACCAAAAATCAAATCAAATGAACAAAAATTCTTGGCTTAATAACTATTGATATGTTGAAATAGTTATCAAGTGATGGTCAAACTGGTCAGTTGGAATGTGGATGTTTCAGCAAATTAAAAATCAACATAATTTTAATAGGCTATGTTTTAGTTATGAGGATAATTTTTTTTTTCCTTTTCTTGTTTGCACCCAAACACAATGTAGACCTTTCTTCAATCCTCATATTTTCCCTTGACAAAGTTCACATTTAATTTACCTAGGAAAAAGAAGCAGATAAATATGGAGAAACACTACCTTTGGAAGATTCCTCTGAGGGAAG
This sequence comes from Psophocarpus tetragonolobus, assembly GCA_037954015.1. NCBI lineage: Eukaryota > Viridiplantae > Streptophyta > Magnoliopsida > Fabales > Fabaceae > Psophocarpus > Psophocarpus tetragonolobus. The sequence goes on from CM075695.1 coordinate 38,770,800, forward strand.
TATCCCTCCACCAGTAGATGCTGAACAACCAATTGAGTTTAGTGATGAAAATAAAGATCAAAGTGATGTGCAGGTGAGGTTTGTTTGGTTTAGTTAGCTTCCATTTCAAATTTGATCAGCTATAGATATGTTGCCAAAGTTTGTTTAATATATATGTTTTGTCATTGTTCAATATCTTATATTCTTATTGAACAGTGAACACTGCTAAAAGGATTGTTACTCATGGACATAATGACTCAAGAAGTTATCTCATGCAATTGATTTCATTTTCTTATTTACACATAATGTGTAACATAGCATTCTTTTTAGGTTAAAGTTATGTATCCTTGATAAGTCCATATCTTTACAATTTGTCCCAAGTCAAAACCAAATCCTTACGAACCTCCTTAATAAACCCTTATAACTATTCCTTTCCTTCATGTACTCAATTTTAGTTTGAGTAAACAAAAAAAAAAAAAAATTGAGAAAAGAGGAAATTGTGTCATTTGTAGTTAGGAACATTATACAATATTTTTTTTATCTCTTATTCCTTGGGCTTATGATTATAACAGAATCTGGATAGCAATGAAGTTGCAAGTGGATCACCTCTGCCAGGTGTGAAGGTGATTACTTTTTAGTCAGTATTTCCTACTTCAGAAGAGGCATTCTCCTTTTTTAATTCTTCTCTGTGTCTGTTCTTTATGTCTTCTAAACAGCCTCAGAAACTGGATGAAGCAATTAAAATTCCCAAGGAAGCCATTGAAATTCTTAAAAGTCAAGTTTTTGGCTTTGATACTTTTTTCGTAACAAGCCAAGATCCTTACGAGGTGTGAGCCTATCTTTTCTATATATGTATATTTGCTCATGCACAGAGGTCTTTTGTATAAAGATTGGGCACTTTTCTGCCAGGGTGGAGTGTTGTTCAAAGGAAACTTGCGAGGGCAAGCTGCTAAAAGTTATGATAAAATATCTAAGAGATTGAAAGTATGTTGCGTTTTCTGTTTCTTTGATTTAGTACTTTTGAGAGTGATTCCAGTTTAAATCAATGCCTGAACTATATTTCTGCATGATTATTATTATAGGATAAATTTGGAGATGAATACAAGCTTTTCCTTTTAGTAAATCCAGAGGATGATAAGCCAGTGGCTGTTGTGGTTCCAAGAACAACCTTACAACCAGAGACCACTGGTACTTGTTTAGTTCCTGCAACATTGTGGATCAAAACGTATTCTTTTTATAGTAAAGCTCATGATTTGTATTTATGGTGTTAACTATATTTGCAGCTGTACCTGAGTGGTTTGCTGCTGGAGCTTTTGGACTGGTTACAGTTTTTACCTTACTTCTTCGCAATGTTCCTGCTTTGCAATCCGATTTATTGTGAGCTGTTTTCTTATGCCTTAAGTTGTCACTTCATACACTGTTATCTCTTAGGCAAGAGTGTAGTATCTCATAAAACTGTTTTATGTACTTTCATTTTCTGTACTGATTTAGTTATGTTAACTTATGTCTGCATAATAAGTTGTGGGCAATTTGACAAATACGTTGTTTGGATACATAAATGTTGATCTTCTAGGCGGTATGATTCTTAAATAGTATGGTCTCATACAATGCTTTAATTATTGATGAATTCTTGTGTATCTTTCATAGCAATAAATCTTTATTTCTTGTTGCCATTTCCCTGGTTGACTGATTGTTTCGTATCATAGATGCTTCAATTTGGTATGCACTTATAATCTTAAAGTGAAATTAGAGGTAATTTGGTTTAATAAAAGGTTTTTATTCACTTTTAATTACATAAATGTCACATTGTTTTCCACTTTTTTTCTTGTTTTCAAAAGTTCATTTCTTGTTTTAAAATACTTCAACTATTGATGAATTCTTGCCCGGCTTTCATAGGAATAAATCATTAGTTCTTGTTGTCATTTCCCTGGTCGACCGATTGCTTCATATCATAAATGCTTTAATTTGGTATACACTTATAATCATAAAATGAAATTTAGAGATCGTTTGGTTTAATACATGATTTTCTGTTTTTAACTTTTATTTACAAATATGTTTCCTTGTTTCACACTTTGTTCCTTGTTTTAAAAAATTTGTATAAATAAATAGGGAAAATAATTTCACTGTTTTTTTTGTTACTAAGTTTTTAAAATAAAAAAGGTGAAAGTGAGGAAACACTTTTGAAATTAAAAGTGAAAATAGAAAACATTTTTTCAAATCAAATTACACTTAAAGTTTTGTGCATATATTTTAGGTGCTAATTACTGCATATGTTTGGATTGTAGCACTTGATTACCATTTAAAGAGGTGTATTCTTTTTTAAAGATGTAAATTCTTAAATATCTAATAATAATTATTCTGCATATAAGAAGACTTTTGTTAGTTTGCTTCATATTTTGATGTTTGACCAAATTTATATTATTAATGTTCCAGATCAACTTTTAACAATCTGAACTTGTTAAAGGATGGCCTACCCGGAGCCCTTGTTACTGCACTTATTCTGGGGGTACATGAACTTGGTCACTTTTTAGCTGCCAAAAACGCAGGAGTTAAACTTGGGGTCCCTTACTTTGTCCCTAGCTGGCAGGTTGTATGATAAAATTCTCCATCTTCTATTACAATTTTTTATAAAGCCATTTCTTCTATTAAATGACATAATAATCAAGGGAATAATGCATTACATAAATTATTCAGAGGATGTACACTTGCATAGAGCTTTAATTGATTTTTTGTGTTTGATTAATTTTTTATCCCTGTTGATGTATGTCTATAATTGGTCTCCATACAATGGCAATCTTCTTAATTGCATGCCTTTTCTGTGTGTTTTTCTTGCTATTTAAATTAAAATGGTTTGGTTTGGTGTCATGATCCAAACGGACAATTTGGTGATACATACAATTTGGATATTGGCCAATGGCCAAATTTACTCTCGTTGATATGTAGAATTTCTAAGTTCTAACCATCTTAATACAAGAGACAGAAATTATGATGAGTAATTTGGTGGCAAATAGGCCCTTTTATTGGCCAATGGCCAATTTTACTCTTGTTGATATGCAGAAATTCTGAGTTCTAACATCTTAATACAGGAAACAGAAATTCTGATCAGTAATTTTGTGGCAGATAGGCTCTTTTATCGGCCAATGGCCAATTTTACTCTTGTTGATATGTGAAATTCTGAGTTCTAACATCTTAATACAAGAAACAGAAATTCTTATGAGTAATTTGGTGGCAGATAGGTTCTTTTGGTGCCATTACAAGGATAAGAAACATAGTACCCAATCGAGAAGATCTGCTCAAGGTTGCAGCTGCAGGACCAATAGCTGGCTATTCCTTGGGTCTTTTGCTTCTGCTTCTAGGTTTTGTCTTGCCCCCTAGTGATGGTATTGGTGTTGTTGTTGATGCTTCTGTGTTTCACGAGTCGTTTCTTGCTGGCGGCATTGGTAAGCTATACACTTTAGTAAGCGTAAAGAAATTTAGATAGAATTTTGCCTGCATTCGATTGAGTTTTATCATTATAAATTCAAATGAGCATTATATCACCGAATATTTTTTATGTGCTGCTTCATTGATTTAGAAAATCAATATGTAGTGATAATTTTTATTTACTTTTTAGCAAAGCTGCTTCTTGGTAACGTTCTCAAGGAAGGAACTGCAATTTCTATCAACCCTCTTGTGATTTGGGCTTGGGCAGGACTTCTTATCAATGCCATCAATAGCATTCCTGCCGGAGAGCTTGATGGAGGAAGAATTTCTTTTGCTCTGTGGGGAAGAAAGGTAATAGCATCTAGCCATATTTGTGAAGAAAACTTTCTCGAGGAAACTTGATTTGTCAGTACCATAATAATGTTTGACTATTACATTATATACTTGCCTCCTTTGTTTTACTTTTGTTTTGACTTTTAAGTCTATTCCGCAGGCTTCATTGCGCTTCACAGGAGTTTCAATTGCGCTGCTGGGACTTTCGTCACTGCTTAATGACGTAGCTTTCTATTGGGTAGTTCTCATATTCTTCTTGCAAAGAGGTCCAATTGCTCCTCTTTCTGAGGAAATAACTGATCCTGATGAGAAATATGTTGCTATTGGAGTAACAGTTTTGCTCTTAGGCTTGTTGGTATGCTTACCATATCCTTTCCCATTTACAGACGAAACCCTCGCAAGTTTCTAGAAATAATAGCCACATAAACTGGCAGCTTCTATTTGGACTGCTAGTACATGAAATTTTGAGAACTGAGAATACATATAGGATTTTCAGTGAATCAAACTGTCAACATGGTTCATATACTAGGTGAATAATCAAATGTTAAATTTAGGCTGCACATGCCAGAGTTTTGTTATTCATGATCAACTGTTTTTCGTTTAATTTTAAAATTTTTGTTGCTCACAGCTTATAATGGTTGGATTGAAACAATTGGAATTTGGTAAAATCCGTTTCAAAACTTTGGGTGGCTTTTTGTTTTTATTTCTTCTAATCTTTGATAGTTTTAGAAATTCAACATGTATTTGTGCAATTCTTTCAACATTTAAGACTAGAAACATTAGTGTTAACTGAAAATTGAAAATGTTAACTTATTAAATATAAGTATTTATAAATTATCCATTTAAATAGTTTTTTTAGTCAGGTAGTAATCAAACAAGTGTCAAGTTGGATTAAATAATACATACATCCAATTTAACCAACTATGCTAAATTTCCTTAACATCTATTTAAATAGTTATAGTTGATAAATGTAAAATATCATAAAATTTTATGATATATATTTTTATATAATTTTAATTTTATTTTATGCACAAACTATATTTTTGAACAATTATAATTTGACAAAATGGGTCATATATTGATAGAATAACAAATTTTATATTATTGTTTAATAAAAACATATAATAATTATTGTTTTTTACTGATTTGCATGTGATTTATCGAAAACTTTATAATTTTAGCTTTAACTTAATTTTAATGATTTGTAATTTTTTATTTGAAGATCAATTATTTTAATTATATTTTTAGTTTCAATTATTTAATTTTTTTCACGATTCTTAATCTTATATTTTAAAATATTTCAAATCAAGTTTAAAAATTAAAACAATAAAAATGGCATAATAAACGTTACATTTATATTATGTTGATTAGCGTGGAATATTTTACATATTAATTGCCATACTAATTTATCATCAATATCTCTGTGATTAGGGTTTAGTAGGATTATTTTTAAATCAACAAACTTCTAATACGTGATAATTTTTAATTAGATAATTGTGTTTTACACTATTAATATATAACCTATTTTTCATAAATTAAATTTGGATTGAAAATTAGAGTTGTAACTTGTTTATTAAATTTGCCAATAGGAAGTGTGGTCTGATTAATCTAAAATTCTAATTATTTGGGAATATATCTTTTCCGCAAGCAAAATATAATTTGCATATTGTAAAATAGTTATAAAAAATTACCGATCTTGATTGTCATTTAGGTTTTTAATTTTTAAAATAAATATTTTAAAGGTCAAATATAAGATAATAGTTAACAGTTTAATAGTGTATTGTTTATATCACTTTTGAGTTTAATTTTTATGATAGTATAAAAGAATTTTATAACTAAGGCAACTTCTTCCACTGATACTAACATTGGTTCAGACAGAAGAATATTCTCAACATCCTCACTTGTTCAGGTATTGATTATAATGGGAATGATTTCAAAGCTATAGTAGTTCATGCCTAATGGGAGTCTAGAAAGTTTGTTGCGCGGCAACAAAGGGCTTGACTCCACAAATTTCAATCTAAATCTTCAAGTAAGGCTAAATATTGCTCTTGATGTTGCTAATGCCTTTGATTATAGTCATCATGATTCCGATGAAGCTGTAGTTCACTGTGATATTAAGCCCAGCAACATTCTTCTTTGTTGCCCACTTGGGAGATTTTGGTTTAGCAAGGCTCCTTCACGTGGTTACGGGAAATTCCAGCGTAAATCAGGTTAGTTCGTCTACAACAGCGATTAAAGGTAACATTCGATATGTTCCCTCCCCAGGTAATTAAACTGCTTTCTATCCTTCTCAATGTTCTACTACCTATGCTTTTGAATTACCTTACCGCAATAACAGCAAATATTTATCATGTTGACTTCGTGCTTTGCTAGAGATAAATTATTCATTTAATTAGATTGGATTATTGTTGCCATAGTTTATAATTAACTACTCTCAAATTGTGCATATTCAAAGTCTTCAGTTTTAACACTTTGGACCATGACCTTAACAACTGTCCCGTTTATTCTAATGAAATTATACAGTATGAATAAAAATCTTCGATTGAACTGTGTACAAAACTTTTACTGTTTTACATGTATTAGTATTTTCTTAACATCTTATTAAGTTCTAAAACAATTATTGTATTTAATATATCCTTCATTCTTTTTTAAATCGTTGTTGTTGGAACAGAGTATGGAACATATGTTCGAGTATCACCAAAAGGAGATATCTATAGTTACGGAATTCTTCTGTTAGAGATGCTTACGGGAATGAAATCTACATATGACATGTTTGATGAGGGTCTAATTGTCATATGGCAATTCCAAGAGAATAATTGAGATAGTAGATTCAAGTTTGCTCATGCCAATTACTAAAGAAGGAATAGGGATCTTGGAAACTAACAACATCAAAGAGTGTTTTGTGGCCTTTGCTATGATTGGAGTTGCATGTTCTGCAGAATTGCCGATTCAGCGAATGGGCATAAAAGATGTGATAGTGAACTTGGACGCAATCAGAGAGAAGTTGTCCCATTAGGTACCATAAGAAATTAACTAGCTCTTGTCAAAAAGAAAGAAAGAAATTAACTACGTTTTTATCTAAGCTAGATTAGTCTTTCATTTACAAAAAGATTGGTCACACCATATCAATTTTCAGTCTAATGGGTTAAACTGGCGAGGAATCGGGCAAAACCGATTGGTTAAACTACTTTCTAATTAATTTTAATATAAAAATTAAAATAAATATAAATGCATATTTATATATAAATTGTAATGATATATTATTTTATCAAATTTTTTATAAAATATATAAATTACTCATGTATATTAATTTATAAATTTTCATACCTTAAAATTAAAAATTAACTATTATAATATATTTAATTTAAATATTTATATCTTTTACTTTAATATTAAGTGCTATAAATTATAATTAATATTATTTTATCTAATATTGATTTAACCACATTTCAATTAAGGTCCCATCGGTCTGATTTTCAAACCCTTGCAAATTAGCCAGTAATCTTGCACCCGCCATTGGCAAATGGCAATCTTGGTATGTTGTCTGAATTTCATCTGCATTCTACGAAAATAAAACAAATAATTCGAAGGAAGAAAGGCATTCCATTAATCTCAAATACTGCATCCGCATGTAGTTGTTTGCTGTTTTCGACAGCAACTAAGTGGTGATATTCAAAAAACTTGGTCCATTTTTCAGTATTTTGTCTAAAATAATTATTTTCCCAAACAAGTTCCCTGGGGAAATTCCCCTAGAACTTGGTCCATGTTTGGCATTAGCAGAGCCCACGCTGAAGAGAATACCTGTTGGAGGGGTTTGCCAGTTCCATAAATAAACCCCAAAACATAATCTTCATCGTCTCCGCAAAATAGGTGCTTGCTGTATGAAGCAGCAAATGGAATTCTATATCCAATTTGGTAGGCTTTGGTTCTACATTTTGAAAGATCAGTTTGCTGCAAAGGGTTGTTGAATGATCAAAGACTTTGATGGCTAAATGAATAACCCCGAGAGGGTTGAAGCACCGGAATTTCTGTGGTTCTATGCTATCATTGTTCTGCACAATTCCCAGCTCTCCAATAATAACCAAATGTATCAAACGCTAGACGATCTCAATCTCAACAAAACAAATCGAATTTGTATTAAGGAGAGAGACGATAAAGTTTCCAATTAGCTCATAACTCTTTCAAACTTACACGGTATAGTCGAAGATCTCCCACTCTGTTCAGGCGACTATCGTTGAAATAGGAAAGCAATATAATCGATCCAAAACAAAATCCACAAAACCCTAAATAGAGCAGTTTAGGTACATAAACAGAGTTTCCTCACACGATCGGCGATTGATATGATAATGATAAAATAATATACATAATCACAGTAAGAGAAAATAAAATATATAAAAAAAAAAGAGAGAGAGGAGGAAATCACAGAAAGAGGCGCGTAGATTGATAGCGCGTGGTCAGCGCTTGGCGGAGTTGTTATCGTAATCAACGATCTCGGAATCGGTGACGGATCTGGAGTGCTGGACGATGGAGCGACCGATAGAGTTGATCCAATCCTCCTTCTCCTTCTCGGAATCGGCGATGAAGTACATGGTGTCAGAGCGCGTGGAGAGCTCGAAGGCGTTGGGCTTGTTGAGGATGTCTTCGGCGCCTTTGACGGTGAGGCAGGTGGCGACGGGGATGACTCCGCGTGGACGAGACGCGCGCGTGATGGAGGAGTCCTTGAACCAGAAGAGTTTGCCTTGCTTCAGGACGAACCATCGGCGACGCCAAGTCTTGATGTACTCGCCCTGCTTGGTGAGCCACCCGGTGCGCTCCGGGTTCGACCAGAACTCCACGCCGTCGTATTCGGTGGTGTTGTCCGTCATGCCAGTCGCCGCGCGCCACAGGCTCGCCATCGGAGCTCGAAGATGAGAGCGCAGAGAGAGGGAAGAAAAATATGAAGAAATCAGGAAAACCACTCACTCTTCTCTCACGTTGCGTTGCTGCCCTTGCCCTTACCCTTACCGTGCACAAGATTCTGTCCCTCTAACTTTTTTTCTTTTTTTCCTGTCATTATTTTTACGGGGATAATTACAAATAAATTTTAAGAAATCAAACTATTTTTTAAGGTAAATCACCATTTTAATATTCAATACAATTTTTTAAAATAAATATCTCACTAAAAATAAAATACAACGTTTATTGTATTAAAAGAAATATAAAAAAATTATAAATACTCGTTTAAAATCATTAAGAGATAATCATTTAATAACAGATAAAAATTTATCTAAATTAGTTATTTAAAGTTTTAACAAATTCTAATTAATAGAAAGAGTTTTAAAAAGCTTTTGAAAAATTTTTTCTGATACTAATTTTAAATTAAATTGATAACATAGGAAATATTATTTTTTAATGTTAAGTACATCTTTTTTTACTCGAATTAAAAATGATACTAACAACTTCTTGCACAATGGTATGACCAACCTCTATTGTTTATTGTTGTTACACTAGAAATGTACTTCGGCATTATTCATGCTAAACTTGTCAAAAATTTCTATTTTTTACAATAAAAAGAATCTGTAAAAAAAATAAATTCTAATGCTGTATTATCTATTTTATGTCATGTATTATCTTTATTTGCTGTATTTTGTCTTTATTCAATAGATATTCTATTTACCTATCTGGATCAACTTTATTGGAAATAACCTTAAACAATGATTTTTCTAATTAATTTTAGTTAATCATTTTATTGTAGGTGTAAGTTTCTATGTGAGACTGAAATTTCTTATATTATTAATATTACTCTCTCCTTTTAGATGATATATTCTTATATTTTTTGTTTTTTGTTATTCTGAAATTTGAAGTCTTTGAATCTTCTATTGGGTGTTTTTATATTAAAAATATGAAATTCCTTTGTTGTTGATGTACTGAATATATGTTGATGTTTATTTCGAATTCTCAAAACTTTTTTCTTCTTTTTTAAGAGTATTTAGATTATTTTATTTTTTTTTCTTATTACTATACAATTATTAAAATAAATATTTATCTGTCGTTTAGCTATACAATAAATCTATATGATTAATGGTTTTTTCCGTAAAGATATGATTAATAGTTTAATAATTTTTATTTTTATTACAATGTTATTAAGTTTGAATCAATAATTTGCTACATTGTGCGTGGGGCGGAAAAATGTAGAAATAAACGTAGATGAACAAAAAACACGTACTCGTCCTCCGTCTAATTTGCTACATTGTTACCCTATATTTAATATTTTACTTATTACTACTTTAAAAAAGTTACATAAATAATCATAATTGGATGTTACTGTAAATATGTATATCAATTAAACTCATATTTTATTGGTAAATTATATAGGATTGTAATAAATTAAAGGATTTTAGTGTCATTTATATATAGAGTTTAATTAGTATACACAATTAGTATAACAGTGACGGTGAATCATGTTTTTTCAGTGACTTAACAAAGAATGACTTAACAAAGAATAAATTCAATAAATTTATCATAAATGAAAGTAGGATCGTAATTAAATGTCACTCTAGAAAAACATTATACAATGAAAACATTGAAATTAAATTTATGAATTCATGTTATCTTACTTTATTTTATGAAATTTTATTTAAATTTTTATCTTATACAAATTAAAAAAAATCATTATGAAATACAAACATCTTACTTCTTAGTTTGATCGTGACATTCGTATGTGAGGAATAAAGTACTACTGGACTCTGGCTGAATGAATTGAGTGTAAAGTTTTGGAGTTGTGGTCAGTTGCTTAGAGTTACATATGAGTCGCTATATTTATCTGAATGTTGAGTCTGATTCTTTAAATGTTATTCCTTTGTTCAAAACAGAGTGCAGTCTATATCACCCTTATTAGATTTTATGGAATGAGTGCATGTTTTTAGAGAGGGTAATTTTTGTTGCTGATGTTTGAGTTAAGCATGGACTTTTCTTGGGAAATGGGATTATATTTTTTTCCTCTTGCCCTTCATTTCGTACAAAACTTTTGATTACTGATGATTGTGTTCCTGCTGCATCAGCTAATGTTTAATTGGCAGTAGCCATCTTTAGTAAAAAATAAAATAAAATTGGCACATTAACTCCAAAATTCAACCTCATTCTAAGCATAAACTCCAAATTCCTAAATCATTAACTTTTTTATTCTATTCTTGATAAAAATAGTATAATATAAATTTTAACCTACCCGATAGGAGTACATCAACATGATATGATAAAAGATATATTGTCCTTCAAAATGTATCTGGAGACAGACTGGAAGCAACTAAATTGAAATTAAAATCAACTTGTCAATTAATCTAACCATCCATATCATAACAAACTAACTAAATATAATATAAATTTTCTGAATTTTGTTAATTACCATTCTCTCCATTCCTAAACTTCTAGATATAGTACGTGCACAATGCTTTTTTTCTACTGTTTTTTGGGATTTGTATCAGACCAAGAAAACTGAACTCATCTTGGTATCGATCACATCTTGGCTGAACACTCTCCACCCATTTTAAACAATAAGCCATGCAGAAGAACATAGTAGATTAACTTAAAACAATAATTAATCACCTTAAGCATCATTAGGATGGATCTGAGCCCAAGTTAGTGCCTATAAATACCCTGGTAAGGCCACAGATAAAGGTTGTTGATACTGCTGCATTTATTGCACTCGTACTTACCCCGAATCGACCTTAGCTTAAACTGACTTGAGCATCGGAGTGACTTTTGCAAGTCACCCCCATCCCCCCGTTTTGGAAACGAAGCCAACCAACCAAGAAGATCTCCGTACCTTAGATAACTCGAACACAATACACTTTGTTCTTAGAGCTGGAACATTAACGCCCACTGTGGGGCCGGTAGAACCATTCCTACTTATTTTAGTTAGTACTCACTACGTAATGTATGTAGACAGGTGTACTCCTTTTCCTACCATCGATCCTTTTTCCAAGGGGTTTTAGCCGATGAGGTTTTAACAAGGCACCATTTTGATAATACAAACGTATACCAGTTGTTCTACTTTTTTAGTTCGTTAAGATTAACAACCCTTAACTCACCACAAATATATTAACTGTATAAACATAATTACCAAAATCACCTCAGATGAAGAAAGTCACATAAAAGCTCATGCATTGTAAAATACCTCGAACAAAAAACTTACGTAAAAACTCGCATTAACCAACCGATTGTTATTAGACTAAACTTGCGCAAAAATTCACATTAATAAACCAAGCTAGCATCAGATCATGCATGCATAAAAACTTGCATTCATAAACTGAGCTGGCATCGAATCATGCATGCGTAAAAACTCGCATTGATAAATTGAGTTGGCATCGGATTACACTTGTGTAAAAATTCACACTAAACGATCAAGCTATCTTTAGATTTAACTTGTGAAAGATTCGTGTTAGTTGGCAAAGTTATTATACTAAAAACATCAATTAAAGTCGAGGTGTAATAAGAATAAACAACATCATATGACACAAATGAGTAAAGAAAGGAAAAGAATATATATATATATATATATATATATATATATATATATATATATGTCATCGAAATTATAAATTGAGGGGCATGTGTAGCCACATAGACAAAAAAAAAAAGGCCCAAATCAGCCTAGCAAAAAACAAAAAAGACTAATTATTCTTAATAGTTTAAGAGGTAGGGGCTTCGTCAGCTGGAGAAGTAATCCTAGATCTGGTCTAGTTGGCGGAAGGAGACATCTTAGCATCCCAAGGTGCAGGGATGTCCTTCATGGGCATTAAGCAGCCCTCGTAGACATCATTGTCAATGTTGAATGCATGTCTGAAACGTCGAACAACACCACAACTTGGTGAATAGTCGTATTGAAGCCCTCAATATGGCTACTTTCAATGGTCGACTGTGCCTGCTTGATGAGAACCACCTTCTCAGCGTTAGCCTCATCCACCTTTTCCTTCAAAGTTGCGACCTCCTTCTTTAGCTTTGTTGCCTCAGCAATAACCAACTTCAGCTGAGCCTCCTTAAGCTATTACCCTAATGTAGATTGTGCTTTTCGGGCCGACTCCAACTGAATCCCTAACTCTCTTCTCCCTAGACAAGAGCTTCACCACGTCTTACGACTCTTCAACAATGTTTTGGCAGTAGCCAACTCCTTTTTTTTTCATTATTGAAGGTCCTCTTTACTTCCTAGATTAGTCGTTAGCTGAATAGCCATGCCCATGCATGGAACCCAGTGAAGCTATTAGTCACCTAATCCAGGCTGGAGGAGTTGAAGACCTCTTTCTCCTCATGGGAAAGCTCGGTGAATCTTATTTTGTTTTTTATTCTAAAATCTTCTGACAAGAAGGACTTTGGAATCATCAATTGCAACTCCTCGCTCTTTTCGTAGCTAGCCTTCGACTTGAGCTTCTTTGCGAAAGGTTGAGCTATAGATGGTTGAACCTTAGTTACTTGTTTGGTCAAGGTGGGGACGCCAACCGCTTTCACCTTGCTTTTTCCCTTTGGATTAGAGGGAGGAGGAAGCATGTCAGGGTTCTCGGTGGAGAGACCATTGAAAGGACTTCCTTCTTTCTACTTTCCTCTTCCTGAGTCAAGCGTATGTTCTTGAATGAGAAGAACGGGTTCAGTAAGGGAGTCTCCACCATCACAGTTGCATAAAAAAAACAAGAAATTCAACCAAGTCAAAAAAATCAAACATAAGTTATGAAAAAATTCTTACATTCAAGTTGCGGACCAGGGTCAATTAGCAATGCTAGGCCAGTTACGTCCTTAGTCAGAAGGCGTCAAGAAAGGTTGTCTAACATCGACAACAACTTTAAGTCGCTCTCCAACATTAATGACCTCATCCACGCATTGAATCACCGAGGTTCCTGTATCCATTAAAATGAGTTTGACCTGTCCTGTTGGCTAAAAAAATACCAATGACCTCGAGACTCGACAAAAACTTTGAAGAAACCGCCTTTAAAGTCGTTGAGGGATGAAGTATAAGGACCAAAGATATAGTATTGGGGTTTCCCGATCAAGGACACCTACCTTGGCAACGCGCTAAGGTGAGTGTAATAATGATACAAAAATATTCTCAAGTTCGACTCTATAAAAAGAGCCTTCTAGAGAACCCGAAAAGCTTGGAACGACACCGAGCTGTTTGGGTGGAGCTAACTCGACACCACATTGAGAACTCGGAGCATCACCAACGTGAACTCATCGAAGGATAGGCGCACGCTGAACTTGCTGAAGAGGCACTCATACATGAAGAAGAACTCATTATCCTCCCTTCCACGGCCATCGCAGACACGCTTAAACCTCATGCACAAGCTCACCGAGATCAGGTCTTGACAATTATCTTCAACCACCAAGTCGACTCTCTCCAATAGCCATTCCATGTAATTGGACCTCCAAAAGTCAAACAGATAATCCAACACTTTCGGATCCACCCAGGAGTGGTCCTCATATGGGACCGCCTTAACTTCAACCTCCCTAGAGGCCGATGCCACCCCCAATGCGACCTCAATAGTCACCTCAACTATATACAACTCCTCAACTGAGATCGACCCCGAGGCTCCCTACTGAAGACCTTTACACTATTGTCTCCTACCCTAATGTTCACAGAACCTAAGCTAGACCCAAAACCAGAGGCATCATCCGAACCTAACCAAAAAGAAGTGCTTAAAGAAAACATGGGACCAACCTGATTTTTAAAGAAAACCGCTTAACACACTTATGAAGGTTTTGGGATGAGATATTCTCGGACACCTCGACTCAGCTCACACATGCATGCGACACGAAAGAGACGCACCCATATTTATAAGCGTGCAGCCCAACAAGGTGGCATATCTTAGCCATTCATTTACACACATCAAATGGCCCAGATTGTGCCATGTGTCACTCAACAGTTACTGAACGATTCATTTTCCCAAGACACCGCTCATACCAAACCTCGACAAATTAACTCTAGTGATCAGACATGAAGCTCACAGCTCGGCTTCAAAGCCTCATATGGGGAGCTATGTATCGGACCGAGGTCACCAAACTCATCTTAGTACCGACCACATCTCGGCTAAGCACTCTCCACCCATTTTAACGATCAAGTCATGCAGATTAGCATAACAAATTAGCTTAAAACAATAATTGATCACCTTAAGCGTCATTAGAAGGTCATTGAGCCTTAACTAATCAAAGCCCATAGATATAAGTCCAAGTTAGTACCTATAAATACCCTAGTAAGGCCAAAGGTAAAGGTTGTTGAAACTGTTGCATTTATTGCACTTGTATTTATCTAAAACTGACCTTAGTTTGAAATGACTTAAGTGTTGAAGTTACTTTTACAGGTTACCCCTCCTCCTCCCACTATACCTTAATATTGAAGACGAAACCATCACCAACTTAAAAAAACCATCCCGAATCTCACATAACCCGAACACAATCCATTTTGTTTTTGAAGCTGAAATAGGTTTGAAACACATTAACTCCAGAAACAGAATTTTTTGAAGAAGTTCCAAGGGAAGTTTTTCTTATCGCCAATTAATGCAAAAGAATAATTTATGTACCAAAAGAAAACATGAAAAGAATTAAAAAAGTAAAAATAAGCTTATATATTGTGGTAAAAGAATAACAAAGAACTGGCATTGCCCTGTTTAAGAAAAACTAAAGTCTGACAGATATCAACTTGAAAAGTCCTAATGTTTCTGATATATGAATGCATAGGAATATTTTTATCAACTGTTTCAATTAACATTTATTTTTACTGAAGTGCAAGACAGAAAGAAGCTACTCTTATGCCAATATCAATAGTAACGATTAAGCTTCCGCTTTCATCTTCATCATGAGCTTCTCATGTTCCAATGCAAACAGATCATGATCGTATACCGGAGGAGGAGGATACTTCTTCTGTTTCAACCAGTGAAATACCTGACAAAAGACAAAAAGAAAGAACAAGTCTTGTCTGTTTCATTGTTTCCATTACCTAGGCACATATATATAATATATGAGTTTCCAATTTCCATTAACTAGGCACAGAATAACAGAACGTGACCAAGAAAGAAGTAGAACTATAAAAGGTAACAAATCGTTAAATATTCTTTTACCTCATGTAAATGCATGGTTTTAGTCCTTGGCAAAAAATTATTTATTTTCTTCTGATTCTTTGTTTATAAAATAGAAATCATACATTACATATGTATATATATTGAGAAAAGACAATATTTGGAAGGAACTAAAAAGGAAGAGCTTCGTATTGACATTGACTAGAAGAGATGTTTGATCAAGTTGGAATTGAAGAAACTGCTTTTCATTAATTGTGGTTGAAGCCTCATAGAGCGAAGCCTTGGGATGCCAACTCCAAGGAGTAAGAAAAGAGGTGTCTTCCTGGAGAAACGATGTAAGGCTTGTGTATAAGATATAGTTTCCTCCATAGCTGCAGCTGCACCAACACCAACACTTGCCACCGTTCCTCTACAGAATCTTGTTCTTGCAGTTTCGGGGGTTTGTTTCTTCTTTCTGAATTCGACGCCAATAATACTTCAATGGTTAGTTATATATATGGGATTAATTTTCAGCAACGGAGTCGGACACACTCATAATTCACAAAATTCCGCTGCCATCACTGTATACTGCATTCAATTAATTATCCGCTTAAAAGGATTAGATAGCAGTATAGGTATATCTGTAAAATTTTGCTAAAATGAGTATTGTTATAGGAATTATATTATCTAAATTTACTTATATTAACATAATATATTTATTATATTTTATAGAAAATTTAAAAGCATTTTAAAAAATTAAAGTTTCATTCTTCAATAAAATAATTTTTAATGAAGTTTCATTCTTCAATAGTTCTCTATACAACTTACATTTTGTTAATGTAATCATTAAACTAAACATTCTTGTTAAGTCTACTCACAAGTTTTTCTTAAAAAATATTAAAACTACTTAATATTCATTAAATAAATTCAACTTTGCATATAATATACTTTTTTAGAATGCTTGTGTTGTGGATTAAAAATAGGTTGATTAAGGTAAGTCCTCGAGAGAAGTTGAGGAGGCTAAAATTACAACCAAAATGTAACCCCGAATTTTTTTTCTCTTAAAAAAAACTCGGCTAAAAAAATTTGCCAAATCACATGTTGTCAACATTTCTAAAAAATACAGTGCCACACCATTTCTACAGCTTTCTGTGAAATAAGACCAGTTGAAAAAAAAAAAAAAAGACTTACAATTTCAGCATATTGCTGATCTATCTAAAATCGCAAATACCTTCCCTTAAGGTTATATCAGTTCGAGTAAACTTTACACGAATTGAAGCTTGGGTAGCTCCATATAAAAATACAATATGGCTGAAACTCAGGATAAAAATGGTTGTGCCATAAAAATGATCCGTTTATCTTCCCCGCACACTGGAAGGAGATTGACCACTTCTCTCACTAACAATATCATCATCAATTTCAAAATTATCTAAACCATTTGGGTTTACACTCACTTCAGAACTAGCATTACTGCTAGTGACATGAGGTGAGCCCGAGATACTAACAGTTCGGTTACGCTGAGGCCCCGACCTCACACTATACATTGAAGATGCTGGAATGTTTGTCATCATCAATGATGGCCGTAAATTGCCTGGAACCCTTCGCCTTATGTCCTGTTCAAAGAGAAAAGAAATTTATTAGGAATTAAAAATACAATTTCGTCAGTTCTATTTAATTCGATTATTAATAAAAGGCACGAAATGAGATAAAGGCTCTAAATGAGAAACTCTCGGATCTCTGGATAACCTCAAACATTATGCATCCAAGAAGAGAACAAGACAACCTAGCATTTAATAGTATTTTATATGCATAGCGTCTGAGATGCAGGTGCATTAAAAGTTTGTTCTCGCCTGGTATAACAAATGCAGAAAATGTGCAGAAGATGCCTACCATATGCCTAATAGCCATATCCAAGGATTTCTTCGAGAGTGATCTTCCAAAACCAGAGCTATCTGGAGATGAAGATGACTTGCCAGAAAGATTATGGGAAGAGTTCTTGTCATCCAGCCTTGGTGGTGCCAGTTTCCGCATATTTATTACCCTCTCAACCATTTTGGTGCCCATTACAACAGGACTGACACTGTCATTCACTTTAGAGTACCCACGATTAACTGCAGGCATAGAGCTTCCAGTTGGGTGAGAAGTGCCGTTTCTTGAAGGAGAACATGATTGCCGTCTTGGTCTACCACTAGAAGCAGGCTCAACAGATGAGGACCGTGGACTGGGTGCTCCAGCCCTTCCCCTAGTTGTTGACAGTGGTCTTTCTGGAAGTGTTGTCCTCAAATTGGGTGGAGCATCAAGTGAAAAGCCAGGCATCTCAGATGGTTTCCATGGTCTTGATTTCACAGTTGGTGAAGTGCCACGTGATGTCACTGGCTGCCTTGACATCACAGGAGCTGACATGGAGATTGAAGAAGTCTTAACTGAAGGAGAAGATACAGTGGGTACATTAGATGGTGTTGATGGTCGCCTAGTTGGGGTTGATGCCCTTGATGTAGGCCTGGATGCAGGTAAGGTAGGCCTGGTTGTTGGTGTTGAAGATCTTGCAGTAGATCTTGACAAAGGTGTAGAGGATCTAGATGGAGTTGTGGTTTTAGCCGCAGGTAATGTAGTAGTTTTAGTGGCAGAAACTGCAGTCTTAGTAGCAGAAATTACGGGCTTGGCTGAGGAAACTGAGGTCTTAGTGGTTGCTATCATTGTTCGAGTCAAAGGTATGGTTGTTCGAGAAGTAGGTGTTGAAGGTCTAGTAGATGATTTCGAAACTGTGGTCAATGTAGGTCGTCGTCCAGTAGGAGTCGCAGCTCTAGATCCCTGATTTCCTGATGATGACGGCCTCCTAGTTCCACCACTTGAAGTGGTCAACCCAGGGGAGGAGGCATGTTGTTTAGATACTAAGTTGCTCCTTCCAGTAAGTTCCGACAGATTCCCTGATGATGAGAGCCTCCTAATTCCACCACCTGAAGAGGTCAACCCAGGGGAAGAGGCTGGTTGTTTAGATACTAAGTTGCTCCTTCCAGTAAGTTCTGACAGACTTCCTGATGATGAGGGTCTCCTAATTCCACTACCTGAAGAGGTCAACCCAGGGGAGGAGGCCGGTTGTTTGGATACTAAGTTGCTTCTTCCAGTATGTTCTGACAGGGGATTTGCCAACTATAACCACAAGCAAACAAATACAAGAAAAATTATTTTCTGATCATTAGCATGAAAGAAAAACAAATCAAACTATTACGAACCAAAAGTTAAAGCACCAATTCTGCATTACATTGGAGTTTGGAATTAACAAATAGGCAGCATCACTTTTATGATTTTATCACTATAAAAAGCTCAACAGTTATCAATTTACTCAGTGAAACCTACAAATCTCGGTAAATACTATTTTTGTATAAAAGAAATTTATGGAAATGGAAAGGGGGATAGGAAACCCTACTAAACAAAGGAACGAAACAGAAAACTAACAAGAGAAAATCTAAGAAACAGAGCTTCTCAACCCCTCAACATATCTAATAGTGAAACCCCTTTAAAAAAGCCATGTGTTTCATACCAAATGGACTATGAAGCTCGGATACGTCTCTTGTTTGAAGTGTTGCAATGTAGTATAGATTGCAAATTGCCACAAAATTTAGCTGCTTTACTTCTACCAAAACCATGAAAGTTAATCATCAAGAATTGGTCTAAGGACCTAGGACTAGGACATACCCAACATTCACCAAAAATGCCAATCAGGAATACCATTAAGAAACCACAACAGAACAATGCAAGAGAATCTTTTAATAACTTTGGTACTTAAAGCAATGATCCTTATATTTTTAATCAAAGCATGTCATGGAAAGTTGGGAAAACATGCAAAATAATGAGAAGCCAATTTGTAGTCCTAGTAAGTAATTGTTATGGAGAGGCAGTGTGTGCAAATTAGCTTCATGTAATCAGGCAACAGTAACTGAAATTACGTAATAACTCTCAAAATATACTTCTCAGGAATTCCAAAAACAATTTATTTCTGCTTATGTTCATCATACATAATGAATATTAAATGGACTTTCATCAAAACCAGGATTTTACAGGGAAATGAACAATTTCATTAAGGAATTAAAACCAGACACAAAAGACAACATCTCCCAATTAGCATCACATAACTACATAATTGACAATCCAAAACATTTAACAAAAATGCTTACTCTAGCTTTTAATGCTGTGGGATGTACATTTGGAGCTCCAAGCTGACTCATAACAGTTTTTGTTGTTTCCATCTCCAAAGAAGGAAAAAGGGGAGTCCCAGGTGGGGTTAGAAGCCTGAAAAGAATAAAACATGCTAAGTCTCACTTGAACAACAATCATTCTGCTCAGATCACTAAAAATACCATGATATCTTTAATAATGAAAAGCTAAGTCTGGATATTAATGTTTATTAATTTATTTTCTCATTACTTCATGCTTCACATACAGTATCTATGCAAGAATTTGGTTAAAGTCAGCAATTTCTGGCTAAAACACATAATAAGAATCAGATTAGTAACAAAAATAACAACAGTTATACAGTCCTATCAATAACGTATGATTGAAAAAATATAACTATAGAAATATCAATTGTAAAGTTGAATATATTTCCCAATTGATGACAAGGCATTATGAATTTGTGTTGATTGCTGAATGCATATAGACCTGTGATTTCTACTAGTTTGGCCTTTTTAAGCTAGGGTCCCTATTGTTAGAGTGCAAATGTGAGTTTGAAGTCCCACATTGGTTAGAAATTGGGAAGTTGAGTAATATATAAGTGAGAAAGACCCATAACCTAATACCTTAAGGTTTTGGGTTGAAGGTGGTGTCATGTTCTCTTATATATGGGCTCGTGTCCCATAGTTATACCTCTCCCCAGCGTTTAACTCTCTCGGTTTGTCCCAAAAACTAGTATCAGAGCCGATAGTTGTGATCGGCAGGTTGACGGCAGATTCCTTTCATCGAAAGTCCTCCTGATAAGGGTTTCAGGAGGCGTGTCCCCTTGTGTTTAAGGGCGGTGTGAATAAGGGGTCCCCTTATGTTTTAAGGGCGGTGTGAATAAGGGGTCGTCATTAAATGTATGCTTCCGCTCGAGGAGTTTACAATGTGGAAGGAACTCACACTTGAGGGGAAGATTGTTGGAGTGCAAGTGTGAGTTGAAGTCCCACATTGGTTAGAAATTGGGAAGTTGAGTAATATATAAGTGAGAAAGACCCATAACCTAATGCCTTAAGGTCTTGGGTTGAAGGTGGTGTAATGTTCTCTTATATATAGGCTCGTGTCCCATGGTTATACCTCTCCCCGGCGTTTAACTCCCTCGGTTTGTCCCAACAACTGGTATCAGAGTCGATGGTTGTGATCGACAGGTTGACAGTGGATTCTCTTCATCGAAAGTCCTCTTGATAAGGGCAGGCGTGTTCCCTTATGTTTAAGGGCAGTGTGAATAAGGGACCGTCATTAAATGTATATGCTTTGGGGGAGTTTACAATGTGGAAGGGACTCACACTTGAGGGGAAGATGGTTGGAGTGCAAGTGTGAGTTGAAGTCTCACATTGGTTGGAGTGCAAGTGTGAGTTGAAGTCATGTTGTGACCCATTGTTGTACATTTCCCCGGTGTTTAACCCCCTCAGTTTGGACCCAACACCTATCACAAGTCCCATGAATGTATAGCTGATATCTAGCCACCCTTTAACCACTGAGAATTACAATTACTCCTCAACCTGTCTTCTATCAACTGTCATAGATAAAGAGTAACAATGTAGACAAAATACCCCCTAACCTTTTGCATAAGAAAAATAGAAACATCCATCCTCAATTGTTGAATTTAAATTCAAAATAATATATAGAGTCAAATAACCAGATATGTCTTACTTTGCTTTTTGTCTCTTTATTAAATGAGGTCAGGGAACAATGTGAAATACTCTGGCCCAAGATGTCAAAATATCAAAGTAATTCATGTTCTGTCTGTGATGCTCTCATCAAATTTTGCCAAATGAGTGTTTAGATTTTTGGCAAGGGAGAGATTGAATTAGCAAATGCTTGTGAAAAAATAAAATCAAGGGTATTCATATTTACCTGATAGGAAGTGATTATGCAATTAAAAACTGGCACTTAGTCCTCCATAAAAATGCAATTATAATCTCATCTGTCTAACTCACAATTCATTCTAGACAGTTTTACCAGAATTTTCTTCTCTTTAAACCTGACTCAATTGTCCATTTCATATTAGCAATTAGTAAACGCAAAGGACAATTATTGCTTCCAAGTTGAAGTGATATTATTACAATTGGTTCATGTGTGGAATTTGGATTTAGAGCAGTTCAAATGCTCATTTGCTGCACGAATTTGAGCTAATATCAAGTGAAAAATGTTGACTTATTCTTTCCACAAGTATATACTCTTCTGGAACCACATTCTACAATATTTATCCAACAACAAAAAGAAGGAAGAAAAAACAACTCAAACTCCATCATTACACTGAACTAAAGAAAGGCTAAGATTTATAAAAAGGCTAGAAAGGAAAACAGAACATACCAGTCATAGTCATTCTTATCATTTTCCGAATTGAGAAAATCATCAGCTCCGGTTTTCCGCACCAGCGCAGTCGTGGCCGAGGGAACGTTAAATAAGGGAGAATTGCCCTGATTTGAGCCTGTAACACGAAACACAGCGAGTGACAAACCTAAACACAAGAATAAGTCGGACCGTGCAAACAACGGGACCGTTCTACAGTTATTGTTACTAAAATTAAGAAAAAAACATCAGAAAATCCAACAAGTGCCGTGGACGGCGTAGATACCTAACGGTGACGCAGCGTCGAAATCCTCTGCAGCACGAAGCAGGAGATCGCTGCGCTCCTTCTCGCGGTTGCGCATTTCGAGGAACAAGGCAAGTTCGTCATCCCTGTCCTTGACGCGCGGAGAGGACCTGAGAGGCCCCAATTGCTGCTGTCTCTGCTTGAACAGGTCTTGCATTTGCGATTCGGGCGCTCTGAAGCTCCGATTCATCCCAGAAATCGGAAGGAACGAGAATTAGGGATTGATGGAAAGAGGGAAGAAGAAAAGCCCCAAAGAAGAGAAGAACCTAACTCAGTTCCCTCAACAACCGCGCACCAACCGAATGCATCCCCGTGAACCAAAAATAGAAAGTAATTGAAAAACGCTTAAATTAAATAAAATGGCCTTTGGTTGGAAATAGTAGCTAAAAAAACAACAAAGTGGCGGGGTGTTTTCTGAAGGCATTGGGGTTCCAGAACGTTCGATTCACAGGCATTGAGTTGTAATAACTAATAAAGAGCGAGTTTGAAGATGGAGGGAGAAAAAGAGAAGAATAGATGCCCTCAAGTCTCAAGCTGGTGCTCCTGTTTTTAATTTCTATCACTTAAAGCCTACGTTACATGGTTGATGGTTCGGATGGGTTCGGTGAGTAATCACCGTAATGCCCTTTTTCTATACAAAAAAAAATAAAAAAATAAAAAAATAAATCTCTTTTTGAATCCTTTGCCAACGCTGACTTCACAACTGTGCACTCATGATTCCTGCAACATCCCATACCCCAAAAGCACTTCTTCAGTTCTTCCCTTTTTTTTTTTTTCTTTTTGCCTTCAATGCTCTCTTCCATGTCTTCCTAGCTTCTTCTCATTAGGGACAAAAAAGTTTAGTTTTTTTTAAGAAAAATATATTAACTAAAAAACAAACATGGAAGACAAACTAGATAACCTAAAGTCCTAAATCAGTAATAAGTTTGCTTATTAGCGTAAAAATTTAATGTGTACGTTTTGTGTAAGATGCTTATTCAGCTATTCCATTCTCACTTCCAAAACGCCCGAGCAATTACTAGTTAACGTCTCCATTTGGAATTTAATTCCAAAAAAAAAACAACTTAAAGCAAGAAAAATAAAAAGTAAACTGTGGAGAGGTGAGTATGGGCATTTTAAAAGGAAGGAGTCTACGGATAGAGAGAGAGAGCGTACAGAATAAAATAAATTATTTGAAGAATTTAGGCAGGATTAAATAAATGAGTTGAGAAATTTAGGCGCCAAGTTAGTTAGGAGTCAAAGCCAGCCAACCTTTGCAATTATAAAAACCAGTTTTAGCGCGAATCATAACTGATCAATCACGGACCTATGCATATGAGATTGTGTCATTAGAGTAGTTAATGCGGATAAGAAAAATGCAAACAATAATTACATATTTAAGCAACTAGTGCTTATCTTCAATTGCGAAATTAATGAGGCCCTAATGCGTATTTCAGAGTTTCTTGATTCGCAATCTTGTTATCGTTGGCTATTACTTGTACGTTCTATCCCATTAATGATCATCAGGGGGAAAATGAATACAGGAAAACGCTGCATATAGTAGTAATTACACTTGCTATTCACCACGGTTTCACCCTTATCCATCCGGATTCCATTTGAAAAGAAGAATTCAGAATGAAGAGTAAGAGTGGTTTGATGCTTTGCAATTACGAACACACGATGGGCATCAATTAGTCTTGTATATGAACGCTTGTCTCTCAAAAAAACCAAAAAACCTCCCATTACTTTATTTCCTTTTGCTTGTAAGGAAAGAAAATAACAGAAAGTGTAAAAGAAAATAGAGATAAAATAAAATGAAAATCAACATTGTTTAGTTGTGTGAAAATTATGTGAACGGTAAAAATGATAAAAAAAATATAAATTAAATTTATTATAAATTAAATTTATTATAATTATAAAATTATTTATATATTTATTTTTTTTCTTTTTTATATATAAGGGTAATTTTGAAAAAAAATATATTTTTCACTTTTCTTTATTTTTATGCTTCTTTTTAGTGGAAAGTTAAACATGTAAGATTTATTAAATTTATTTTTTTTCTTTTTTTACTAACAAACTAGAAAATATGCAACATTAAAAGTCGCCATAAGCATATTTAAATGTTGAGTAAAACAACTAGATCAACAAGTTATAAAATTACAAAAAGTTACATCATTAATTATTAGATCAATAATGATATATTTAAAATAATTATAATATATTTTAATATTATAAAATTTCTTAATATAAATTTATTATATATTTAAATTATAAATTGTGTGTAATTACATATTTAAGTTATAAAAAAATATTATATATTTAAATTGTAAATTTCTATAATTACATATTTAAATTATAAATTACTATAATCATATTATTTAAATTATAATTTTTTATAATTAAATATTTAAATTTTAACTTACATATTTAAATTATAATATTGTATAATTATATATTTAAATTATAAATAACTAAAATTATATATTTTAATTATAATAAAAAGAAGAAAAAAATAAGAAATGGTGACAAGGAGAAAACATTATTGAAAAAAAATCATTAATTAATATAAAATAAAATTATAAAAGAATATCCACTAAAGATAAGAGATGTTTCAATTATTCAAACCAATATTAAAAATATATATCTTAAACACTCACCAATGATTTTTCATTGATAATAAGAAATGACATGACCTGAAATAATACGAGAATAGGATAAGTACGGATATAATAAAAAGTTAAAAACATAATATGATTCAATTTTGCCTAATATTTTATAGGCACCCGAAAAAGGAACCAAAAGATAGTCAAATAGGATAGGATAAAATATATCTTTTAAAACATATATAGAATATAAAATAAATTAAATTAAATTGAAAAATTATTGTTTTCTTAAAATTATATTTAATTTAAAATTAGGATTTCAAATAATGTAAATTATTAAAAATTATATTTTATTTATATAATTATTACTTTTGCTTGAAATTAAATTTTTATACTAATTTATCTTGAAAAATATTTAAATAATATAAATTTAATTAGATATTTTTATGTTGAAAATATTATAAATATATTATAAAATAAAATATTATATTTATTAGATATTATATAAATTTAATATTTTTTACATGATGATATTATACATTTATTTTATTAATAGATTAAATATTATAGTAATTATTATATATAATTATATTATATATATAGAGAGAAGGGGGGAAATTTTATCCTGTTATATTAAGAGTTTAATTAGTATGCACTATTAGTCTAAAATTTTTTATACTGACATTAAATCACAATCTTTAATTTATAGTAAGTTTGTTGATTTTACTAATTAATACTTTAAAAGTCCCATAAATAAAAATATGTGATTAAATATTAATATAATATTCTTTTACACTAACATTACTAACTAATTAAACTTTTGTATTAAACCTAATAAAATTCTCTCAGTAAAAAAATTCACTAGATAACAATATAGGATAATGGACATAATAACATATTATCATATATCAACACCAAATGGGAATTGAATGTTTCTTCATGTCTGAAAATCGTTATTCTTAAAATTTATAAATCCTAAAATCCTAATTTATTTAATATTTTAATTATTTATCATATTAAATGACTTAATAAAAATTGTAACAGATCTTGTGTCCCATAAATCTGAATTTTAAATGATTTGTTACCGAATTTATTTAATGAAAATTAATAATATATATATATATATATATATATATAACTTTTTGAAAACTTAGAGTAAAATATCTAGGAACGTTTGGTATTTATTTACAGGGTAAAAGAGGTTTAGCTCAGTTGATTGGATAAGTATGTGTGCGTTGTGAATCCAATTTTCAAATTTAAATACAAGTATTTAAACTTATTAATATTGTAATCATTACTATTATTTAAAGAATATAAAAGATACAATGATGTCAAACTAGCCAAAACTCACGCATTATAGTATTTGTGTATTCATATTTTTATTTTGATATATTATAATTTTAAGATTTTAATTTAATATATTTTATAATAACATGATAGAATATAAATCATTCACAGTCATTTTGAGTATAATAATTTTAGTTTAGTATATTTTGAAATATATTTTATTAATTTTTATATTTTTTTATTTATGATAACATGATAATAATGTTATGTTAGTTTGCAATAAATTTCAGAAAATGGAGAAAGAAGAGAGTTTGAATAGTATTCAACATATTATTGTGCATGTGTATTTGTGATCGAAGATATAAATATATTAGTGATATTTAAAGAATGTTGATTTGTGATAAGGTAGAACTTGTAAAAATATACATTTATTAATGTGAGAGAAGTCATAAAATACTTAGAAAGGTAAAATAACCATAAAATGTAAACACCAAAATGTCTTATTTCCATTATATAATACTAGCAAAAACAAATATGTTGTCACGTCTATGTATTCGCGTTTTTATTTTGATATGTTATAATAATTTTAAGGTTTTAATTTAATATGTTTTGTATAAATATGATATAATATAAATAATTGACTGTGTCATTTTGCTTATAATAATTTTAGTTTAGTATATTTTGAAATATATTTTGTTAATTTTCATTTTTTTTTATGATAATATAGAAACATGTCAGATCATCAAAGAATACGTCAAATTTTCAACGAATTCAAAAAAAATGGAAAAATGAAAGAGTTTGATTAGAACTCAAAATGCTGTCTCACCTGTGTATTTGCATGTTTATTTAAAATATTTGTAATGAAAGGTATACATATATTAATGATGTGATGTTTGAGAAAGATTAATTTATGACAAGGTAAAACTTATAAAGATATGCATATATTAATATGGGAGAACTTATATTTGCAAGAGTAAAAGAAATCATAAAATGTTTAGAAAGGTAAAATAATTATAAATTGTGGACACAAAAAGATAAAATAGTTATTGCAAATTTTTCATATTTGTTGATGATTTGACATGTTAAAAAAATATTCTATCATATTACATGTAAAATGACAGTGAATTATTTATATTTTATCATGTTGTTATAAAACATATTAAATTAAAAATCTTAAGTTTGTTATAATATATCAAAATAGAAATGCAAATACACAGATGCGACAGCGCCTATGTTTTCGTTAGTTAACAGTATGGAAGTATAGATATAATATATAATATAATATTATATATTATAAATATACTAAAACAATTATGTATGTTAGATATAAATATTTTAAAAGTTTTTTTTAATGTTATAAAGTTGGTTTAGTGGCAAAATCTGTATATGTAAGAGGGAGATGTTAAGGGTTCAAATCTTTCTTTTAACAAAATAGTTTTTTTTCTTTTTATTTTTAAAAAAAAGTAGAATATGTATTTTAAAAAGTGAACAAAATTTTCTTTTATTAATAGTATAGATATAGTATATAATATAATATTATAAATTATAAATATAGTAGGACAATTATGCATGTTGAATATAAATATTTTAAAGTAAATTTTTTTCTTAAAATTATAAGATTGGTCTAGTAACAAAGTCCATATATGGAGGGTGGAGAGGTCTAGGGTTTAAATTTTTCTTTTAACAAAATAATTTTTCTTTTTGCTTTTTAAAAAAGAAAATTTAGGTATTTTAAAAAATTGACATTAAAAAGAAAATTTTTCATTTATTAACAATATAAATAATACATATATATATATATATGTTATAGATTATAGATAATAAAACAATTATGTATGTTAGATATAAATGTTTTAGAGTAATTTTTTTTAACATTATAAGATTGATCTAGTGACAAAGTTTACATTTAGAGAATGAAAGATTGTGGGTTCAAATCCCTCATTTGAAAAAGTAACTTATTTTTTAATTTTTAAATAAATATAAGAGTAGAATAAATATTTTAAAAAGTAGATATAAAAAAAGAATTTCTTTTATTAATAATAGTATAGATATAAAACAATGAAAATGTTTTTGTTCCTTAGAAATATTATCTCCCCAAATGTTATTTATAAAACAGATAAAAGCAAAACTAAGATCAATCTAAAATTACCATGAAATTAAAAACTTCTCCCCACAAAACATTTCCTAAACTTAACAAGATCATTTTAATAAATCACAACACATAATATATTAATTAAGATCTATAATCACATTGTCAAGTCTAACCAAACATTTTCAATTTCGATATTTATATGATTAGACAAGTTCAAATAAGTCTTTCAATTACAAATAGACTAAGGGCACCAATTAGCCTTGTGGCTTGTCTCATAAACACTTAATTACAAAATCATTTTAAAAATCACAACATATAATATATTAAAATTTATGAATCACATTCTTAAGTTTTAATCAAACACCTTCAATTTTTAATTTGAGTATTTATATGATTAGACAAGTTCGAATAAGTTCTTTAGAAAAGCTTCCATATACCCCATAAGCTTTGGCCCCACTCCTAGCAAATGGTAAGAAAGTATGAAGATCATCAACACGACAATCAAATAAACAGCATTGATTAGATGTTTTGCATTAGTTTCTTTTTTTTTTTACAACAGAATTAACAATCAAATGCATTTAAATAGTCTTCTGAGCAAAATGCAGCTTTTGCTAAATTTCCCGAGTATAATCCACATTCATTGAATAACAAAGGAAGGGGGATTAAGGAATGTACAATTCAATTGTCAATGGCAGATGATTAAGCATCATCTGCATCACTTCCACCAACATGTGCTTCATGGCTGACCCAATAATTGTTGCCATCAGGACCTGATACCTTGTATCTGACCAAAAGTAAAAAATAAATAAATTTAAAAACACATTATATTAACAATGTTTTCTCACACAATATTTCTACTGACCGTTCAAGTACAGATTTTCCTTCCTTGTACTTCTGGCTTTTTTCATGAGCAGTCTCCTGAAAGAGACCAATATGGTAACAACTTAATTCTATACAAACAGAAAAAATCACTCTTCAAGTTACAAATCTTACATATTTCCAACCCACAATTGATCCACAGCCCACACAGAAAATGTCAGCCACAGTATGCATCCCGGTAAGCATCTGTCTGTCCTCATTTTCTCCAGCAGTTACATTCACGCTGTAAAAGAACAAAATATATTAACTGCATCAATGAACAGAACCAACTGTAAAACATAACATGGCTAGACCTTTAGACACCCAGAAGTATGAAGACATGAGAAACAAGCATAACTCTTCTGCATGATACTTTGCTTACAATCTACAAGATCCAAAATCATCTGACTGTAAGTTGATGAGAACAACAGCAATTATGTATTGTTCTTGTTATGTAGCTGTGATAGTGATGCACATATGATTTCTATTGCCAAGTCAGATACAAGAATGAATGAGTTCATGATGGATATGCATCATACAAGGATTAAAAAAGCAACGTGTAACTTATATCCTCAAACAAGTTCTTGGACAAATAAAATGTCAGTTGATTTCTCTCATTCTTTATGTGTGTTTTTTGGACAATATAAGTGACATACAATTATATTTTCATAAGTTTTATCACTGATAGTACAGTCCAGATACAATCATCCAAAATTACAAATACCAAAAGAGAACATTTATCTCAATTACTTATAGCAAACAAATAATGAGAAGGCTCCAACTTAAAGGATAACTTACACCTTACTAAAGAGGTAAGCTTTCCCATGTCTGCTGTGGAAAGCCTGAATAAAACAGCAAAAGGAAAAATTGTAGTCAGAATATATATTTAATGAATGGAAAATAAAAAATCACCGCAAAAGAATTGAGAAATGAAAAGGACTAAAATTTGGAAAAGCTTAACAGTTAACACTATCAACATATAAATCTTCTTTCAAAGATAAGATCCCCATTTGACCATATATCAGGTAGCCTAGATGAGAAGGACATAGCAATGAATCCAAATGGACTTTCTTCATGCACCACTCATAACAGAAATAAAAGAGACACCCATGCAACCAAAATGCGATTATTATATAACAAAGTCAGACAAAGCCCAAAGGCAACAAGCTCCTACACATGAAGATGCAAAATGAAGACAATGACATAACTGATACTTTGGTCAATTGAAATACTACTTAACAAAGGGGTTCAAATTCTATGCAAGAGGAGAAACAATGCCAATCATGAGAATACTTCTGCATGTCAAGGAAGCCGAAAACTTTGTCGCCTATGCCTTATTTGCACATCTATTTACAGAAGTATGAAGAGTCAAAATCTGAATAGCTAGACTTTTCATAGCCCCTCTGTGAAATAGACCAAACCAGCTATAAGACAGCGGTTAGCCAATTATGAAAAGGCCAGCCCTCTCCTCTGTGCATACAGAGACGATAAAATCAGTAAATTATCCCCTTCCTCACTCTGTTCTTTAGCAAAGTAAACATCTAAGAAGATGACCGAGTTAAACCAATAATGAAAATTTAGCTCCCTAAGCATTTCTGTCCATTTTCTATTACAAAATAGGGGAAGAAATGACCGAGCAAAAAACTTGATGGTTGACAAGATCTTAGCAATTGAGTCCAATTACAAGAAAAAGTGGTAAAAGAAGAATGCAATTGAGAAAAGAAGTGGTAAAGTGTTGATAGGTTGGTGAGGAAGAGCGTAATAGGAGGACATGAACGAGAAAGTCTCCTAAAAGCTGTAGCAAATAGGCATTGAGAGTCCTTAGTGGTTGTATAAGTATGATATATAGAAAGCAATAATAGTTTGAAAAGAGACACACGTGTTGTGGGCTGAGGAGACAGGGAAAGGAAGAAGAAAATCCTAAAATAGAGGGAAGGGAAGAGAAAAAGAAGGATATTAAGAACAAAACGAAGAGAGTAAAGGGAGAATTAAGAAGGAAAAGAGGAGACCTTGGAAACGATATCTTGATAGAGAGCAAGGTGGGTGCGACAGTGTTTGCAGCTATAGATCTGGCCCTCCAGATGGGTGAGAAACAACCTCCCCATAGCAGATAGCAGATAGCAGATAGCAGAATTGGGAAAGAGGGAAAAGACGGGGAAGAGAACAACGGAATCGTTCAAGAGAAGACTACGCAAGAAATCTGGAGACGCAAGCAATCAATCATCCCTTTTTCTGCCACAACATGTACACGTCTACTCTACTCTTTTCTATTTTCATTTCAAAAATTCACATTTTTCTCAACGCTAAAAACTAACAAATGTAATAATTCAAATCTAAATATTTATTCAAACTCTAATATTTCATGCTAACAACCTCTTTTTACTGAAAATCTACACCTTTTCAAATATTCTTTTAATGCCAATCAATAAAATACAAATCACCTTAAATATTTTAAATAGTTTTCCTAAAACATATTATATTACATTAACTAAAAAAATTACTTTTCTTGTTTTACTAAACTACTTCAAAAAAATTGTTGGTTTAAATAAGTTTTTTTTAAAATTTTATTAAAAATTAATTTTAATTCTTAAAATTTAAAAATATTTTTTAATTGTGGATTCACTTTTAGTTTTTTTTTTTCGGCCATTAAAAATTAAAGATAAAAAATATGTTTTTTATTCATAAATTACTATCTTTAATTTTCTCAATCTTTAATTTTAGGATTAATATAACCAAATCAAATACACTTTAATTATAAACTAAAAATATTAGTAAAAAAATAAATTAATTTTAGGATAAAAAAGTATTTTTAAATTTCAAAGTCAAACAATTATTTTTTGTGAAATTTTAAGAGAAAAAAAAATTATGTAAAAGAATTTTGTTTTATTTTATATGTCTTATTGGTATAGCATCCAGACATGGGTTACTTAACTGATCATAATTGTGCATGATTACTAATATCAATTATTAATATGTAATTAGTATAAAACTAGTGCGATGACTTACGCATACACGGACATATTTGGTATTATTTAAATAATGTAAAATATAATTCAATACATTATGTTAATAATATAATTTAAAATAAATTTATTTAAAGTTAAAAGCTATCATTGTTTTTCTTCTTATTTGAAAGAAAGAATTGTAAGAAGGAGTTTCATACATTTAATTGCGCATAAAAAATAATAAAGACAAAGACGTTGTACATTTTTTATTTTTTAAATATAGAAATGATTAATTAGGCTAAGAAAAAATAATTGCCTTGAAAAATTTTAAAGATAAATATTATTAGAATTAGGAATAAATACATGAAATCACCAGACGTTATAAAAAAAATTTGGTACAGAAAATTTTAATTTTCATTTTTTATTTTTAAAAAATCTAGATAAATATCTAATTGATATCTAATTGGATTTGATGTCACACTTTAAAATGGATTTGAATATGAATTTTTGGATATAAATTGATTTTACATATCTAAATTTTCTACGACAGGTACAAATATATAAATCTAACCAAATATTTTTTTTTTATAATGACAATTATATTAATATTCTCCATTTAACAAATTATACTGTTATTGTTTTGTTTTAATCAATATAAAGTTCTCACTAAATTTTATGGTAATTTTTTTTAAATTAAGTAAAAAATAACTAACAAAATATTTGGGATTCTAATAAAGGTCATTTATCATCAAACTAAAAAAACAATAATAGAAAAACCCCGTTGTCCTTTTTTATAACCCAAATTACACTACAAAAGATTAAAATTTCTCATATAAGAAATAACATCGGCTTAAATAAAAAATTGCAAAAAAATTAAAGAAAAATTAGGAATGTGTAATAATAAGTATTTGATTAACTTAATTGAGGACCTCATTAATTTCTTAGAAACATTTCTTTAAATTAAAAAAAATTATTTTAACCACACAACTTATTTTATCTATACAAAAATGTTTTTTATTTGAACTATAATTAATAAAATACAATATTCATTTAATCTTGACTAAATTAAATCATGGTTCTTAGTATTTTAATATATATATATATATAATAATATTTTAAGTTTCATTTTTTTCGTAATTTTTAGTAAGTTTTGGCATAATATAATTTTTATTTTCAAAATATTGATATCCTTAAAAAGAGAGCTATCAAAATGGGTTGTCCGACCCATATGGGTCAGTCCACCTTAACCCACTAGAAAAATGGGTTAACCCAACCCGACTAATTTCTTCTTTTCTACACAGTCTTCTTGCTTGGTATGGCCTACCACGGATCAATGAGTTATACAGGTTAGCCCACCAACCACCGAAAAATAAAAATTATTTTTTAAAAATGAGATCTTTTAAAAATTTTAAAATTAACTATTTAAGTAAGTCTTTATTTAAAATTTAAAAAAAATATTTTCTATTTGATTATGTAATATAATAATTTAAAATTCAAAAAATGAGCATATAAAGTACAAATTTACAATTGAAATAAAACATAATTAAAAGTGAGTTTAATATGGGTTGCCGGCTCACCCGAGTTGAACACATACAGGTCGGGTCCTAAGTGGGTTAAGGTCATGTTTTTGCTATTACAACGCAGACATCTTTTTTTTGAAAATTACTTTCTGCACCCCCATAAGTTCTTCCTATACCTCCATAAAATTTTCAAATAGCAAAAAGGTTATTAATGAAAACAATAAAATTTTAATTATCACACGTCTCTTTCTCTTCTTTTTTTTTTCGTCTGCACTCCTCTCTCGTTCCACACCTCTTTCATTTGCTTCACGACCTTGTTTTTCTTCTCACTTAATCAGTGACTTTTTCTTCTTCTTTTTCTCGCGTTTGTGTTCATCCCTCTGCATTTTCTTTGTTATTTGTGGTCCAGGTTTGCGTTTATCTTCTCTCGATACATTATGAAATCAGGTTTTATGCAAATTTTTTTACAAGTTTGCACACCCCTATCTGACTTGTCAAATTTGAACACCCCTATCCGGACTCGTAGAAATTTTTACAAATTTTTTTACCTAGAATTAAACTTATTTTTTACCTAGGAGTATTTGAGACTTTTCCTAAATTTATGGAGGAGCAAGGAAAAGTCATCGGGGTGCAAGGTGAAATCCTCATTTTTTTTTTGCCCAACCTTACTCGTATTCATGATTGGTTGTGTTGGCCCACAACTTTCAACTTGTTTTGATGGCTCTACTTGAAAAGATAAGTAAACTTTGAAAAATATCCTTAATAAAATTTTCATATTAGTGAGTTTGAGTTTTCGATTTTTAAAAATCCAAATAAATATCTAATTAATCGGATTTTATGTCAGACCTTAAAATTGGTTTTGCATATGTATAATTCATTAAAATGGATTGGATATGATTGATTTTACATATCCATATTTTCTGCACACTCCTAAAAATACGTGAATCCAACCAAAGACTTTCTATAATAACAATTATATTAATATTCTTCATTTAAAATATCATACTCTTATTTTTATTTTAATTAATGTGAAATTATTACTAAATTTGATGAAGGTCCTGTTTGGGGTGGTTCTGAGTTTTTGGTTTTTGGTTTTGAAATGTATTTCGAAAACAGAAACCTGTTTGGCAAAAATGATTATATTTTGGTTTTTTACTCATTTTCGAAACAGTTTTCACTCAATTTTAAAAATAATAAAATTTGGTTTTTAGATTTATGTTTCTATTTTTATTTAAATTCATTACTTGACATCATTTGTCATTATTGACCAATATCTTTGACCAAAAGTCACCAACCACCACTCTGACGGTCATCGGTCATCACCTTCGATCGGCGGTCACCAGCCCCCACATCCGACTAGCAGTCACCGGTCATCACCTTCGATTGACAGTCACTAATCGTCACCTCCAACCGATTGTCACCGACACCCACCTCCAACTGTCGGTCACCAACTGCCACCTCCAATCTCCGACCGTGATCACCGACCGCCACCTTCGATCGGCTATCACTAGCCGCCACCTCCGACCGGCGATCACCGACTGCCACCTCCAACCAACGATCATCAGTCGCCACCTTCGACCAACGATCACCGGTCGCCACCGCCAACTGGCGATCACCGATCGCTGCCTCAGACCAGCGATCACCGATCGCCGCCTCCGACCGGCGATCACTAGCCGCCACCTCCAACCGGCGGCCACCAACCGTCACCTCCGACCAACAGTCACCGGCAGCTACCTCCGACCGGCGGTCACCAACCACACATTTGACTGGTGATCGCCAATGACCAACTGTCACATTCAATTTGGTTAAGATTTGAATCTAATGTTTTAAATTTGGAAACAAAAACAATGTTGTTTTTAAAATTTTGAAAACTTAAAACTAAAACTAGTTTTTTTTTTAGAAAATTTAAAACTAGAAACTAAAAATCACCCCGAATGAGGCTGGAAATTTTGTGTTTTTAAATTAAGTAGAAAATAACTAACAAAATATTTGGGATTCTAATAAAATTCATTTATCATTAAACTAAAAAAGGAATAATAGAATAATAATATAAAAATACATTGTCCTTTTTATAAATCAAATTACGGTGTAAAAGACCAAATTTTCATATAAGAAATAATCTCAATTTAAATGAAAAACTACGAGAAAATTAAATAACAATTGAAAATATGTAATAAGTAATAGTATTTGATTGACTTAATTGAATATTTCGTTAATTTTTAGAAACACTTCATTGGGTGATGAGCAAACTTAAGAGTGTGCATCAAAATCTGATATTGAATATTATAATTTATAATTCTTTAAAAAATTAGCAAGACATTATTTCAATTGTCAATTTGAATAATTAATTCAATTAACTATTGATGGAAAATAATAATTATCGAAACAAAACATTATAGTAGTCATTTGAATTGATAATAACGATTTGATAATAAAATAAATAAATAAACATTTTAAATTAAGCATTGATAATTCATCCTGACAAAATCAACAATCAACACTAATTCTGATAGCATTGTCATAAAAAATAAAAGACGGAAATTTTAATAAAAAATAATGTTGCCTATAACTTAGGACTTTAAACAAAATATCCCAAAAACTTAAAAACATAACTAATATATCAACTTATAAAATATTCAACTAGCATCATCGATTTTTCTCTTGTTTAATAACTTTCTTCATCTTCATAAAGGATGCAACAACAATGGGATCATAAGAACAATCATTGTTAGTTCCAAAAGATTGAACCTTATTTTCATAATTGTTTATTACAATACAAAATTGGTTGAATAAGTCCTATATTATAAAGTAAAAAAAAAATATTATAAAGATATTAAAGCAATAGTATTGCATGGGTCGACACACACAGCGCCTAGTATCCATCGTTTACCACTGGACTATTGGGGTATCTAATCCCATCCGTTCCCCTAACTTTCGTCTCTCATTGTCAGTGTCAGCCCAACAGAGTGCTTTCACCGTAAGTGTTCTTTCCGATCTCTATTCATTTCACTACTCCACCGGAAATTTCCTCTACCCTTACCGTACTCCAGCTTGGTAGTTTCCACCGCTTGTATATCTAATGATTTTTCCAAGTCACGGGATATATTGCCACCCTAATTAAGTGAAAAATAAACATATCTAAAATTAAAGAAATAGAAACAAACATTATAACCCAACAAAAAAGTGGATGTGAATGGATATTAAGAACCATTTCCCCGCAAAGAACCACCTCTAAAGCAAGTGTGTTCCTTGGATTGTTCAAATTGGGAAACTGCCACAAACTAATTACTCTAAACATTATATATCATGATTCTTTTGATGCATCGATGAGAGCTATGAAGTTAGTCGGCAAAACCATTTTTAGCCAAGAAAGGAAAAGGATTACACATAAATCGAAACACATGGTAGGTGAAAAGAATGTGATAACTTCCTAAATTAGCTATTTTTGTATAGGTAAAATGGAGTAATTATCCCAATTCTTTTTTATTTAAGGTCATGTTTTCCTTTATTTTCATTTAAAATTAGACATAATTAGAAATTTATTTTTAGGTTTAGATTTATGTTCAATTTACCTTTAATTTTTTGTTTTAAGTGCTTTAAGACAGGTTGTGAGAAGAATTAAAGAAATGGTAGTGGATATGAATTTATTGTTTTTGTGACAGCTTTCAGGCACCTAGTGGCCAAGACTGAAGCATCTAGCAGTGGTAGTAAAGAGGGACAAAAATGTCAATCATAGGTGTCCAATGCTCAGATTTTGGCCGCCCAGCACTTGGCTAAAGCATGTAGCCATCGAGACTCAATTTTGGAAAGTTAATTTCTCATTAATCACTTAATGTACGTTAAACATACGACTGAATCACTATTTCAAGTGTTTTGTCATCTTTTAATAGATTAGAGTAGCTACATTGACACTTGCATGAAATAGAATGTTGCCTTTTCGTGGTATATTTCAAATAGAAAGATCGTTTTTAGGATGTTGGATATGCTTAATACAACATTGCCTTTTCAGACTGTTTTATGATAATAATTATCTACATTGAAATTAGTGCATAATATAAATTCTAATAGTATATTTTTATAGATATTTTGTTTCTCATGAGAAGGTGTTTGCTACAAAAGGTTCATACAAAAACTTCTGATCAATTATATCATTTGATGATATATGCACATCATTATTTGTTTCTTATGCTTTTCCTTATAGAAGATACGACATAAGGTTTTATGAATTTCTACTTCTTATTAACGTGTGATGTCCTATTTTTGCTTTTAACATTGCCGTGAGCAATGGAATCAATAACACTAAATTCAGCCAAAATTCAATCCTAACAAAAAGAAATAAAAGTTAACAACATGCTTTCTATTGATCGTACTGTAAAATCAGACACAAAAAAAACTTTAACGGATCGCAAAACAAAAAGGAAAGGACTAAATTAACATAATGCAAGATCGCTAAAAGGAAAAAATTAGAACATTTGGATTCGAAAATCGTTAGACTAAACAATTCAAACAACCACAACAAAATAGTCTCAAAGAAAATCTTTTAAAAAAAGCTTAAAAATGAAAAGAAAAAAAAATCATCTCCAATCTCCAACATCATGAGATTTACGATAACGAGTAATACTTTTACACTCGTTTCACTAATCAAATCTTCAGTTCAGAAGTATCAGAAAATTAACTGTTTGTTTGATAATAATTTTATAAAATTGTTTCAGTATTTTAGTATTTAAAAACTAAAAAAAAATCATTTAGGTAGTGTTTTCTGAAAACAGTTTTCGAAACAAATATAGTTTCTTAGTTTTTAAAGACTAAAAAACAGGAACAATGGAAAGTAGTTTTGTTTTTTAGTTTTTTATTTTTGTTTTGAAAACTCAAAATATAATTAGAACATCTTGTTTTTTTGCTTTTCATTAATGAAATTTTAATAAATATGAATAATTTTTTCCTTTTTTACATCTTCAAAACAATTTTTAAACAATACTTACCAAACAAGTTTTTTTTTTCTTTCCAAAAATAGTTTTTCAAAACTATTATTGAAAACTCTTCTCAAAAACTAAAAAACAAAATCAAACCAATACAACCCTAAGTGCTTGTTTGGCAACAAATTTATAAAGCTGTTTTTAGTATTTTAGTATTTAAAAATTTAAAAACCTGTTTGGATAGTATTTTTTGAAAACAGTTTTCGAAAACTATTTTGGTTTTCTAGTTTTTAAAAACTAAAAAACAGAAACAACTAAAAGCAATTTTACTTCTCAGTTTTATATTTTTGTTTTGAAAACTCAAAATACAATCACAATATGTTTTTTTTTTGCTTTTCATTAATGAAAATTTAATAAATATGAATAAGTTTTTTCATTTTTATATCTTCAAAACAGTTTTCAAATAACACTTACCAAACAAGTTTTTTTTATTATTTTTTTCCAAAATTTTTTTTTCGAAAACTATTCATGAAAACTATTTTCAAAAACTAAAAAATAAAACCAAATCAATCAAGAGTGTTTTTTTTTACAACAATTTTATAAAATTATTTTCATTATTTTAGTATTTAAAAACTAAAAAAATTGTTTAGGTAGTGTTTTCTGAAAACAATTTTCGAAAATAGTTTTGGCTTTAGTTTTTAAAAACTAAAAAACAAAAACAATTAAAAATAGTTTTGCTTTTCAGTTTTCTATTTTTGTTTTGAAAATTCAAAATACAACAATATGTTTTTTTGCTTTTCACTAATGAAATTTTAATAGATATGAACAAGTTTTTTCATTTATACATCTTCAAAATAGTTTTCAAATAACATTTATCAAATAAGTTTTTTTTTTACTTTTCTTTGAGAAAATAGTTTTTGAAAACTATTCTTGAAATCTCTTTTTAAAAACTAAAAGCAAAACCAAATCAATCAAGCTCAAGTAATTTTGCTTATCAATATTTTTGTTTTAAAAATTTAAAATACAATGAGAATATATTTTTTTTTACTTTTATTAATGATATTTTTGTAAATATAAATAATTTTTTTAATTTTTATGTATTCAAAATAGTTATCAAATAATACTTAACAAACGTTTTTTTCCTCTTTCATAAAACGGTTTTAAAAACTTTTTTCAAAAATTTAAAAAAAAAAAAAAAATCCATCCATCCTAACCTTCCAAATAATACTCTCTCGATACAATTTTTTTGTGATCCGAAGTTTGTTTGAGGGCATTTCTGGAAAATAAAATAAAAGGGGAACCACGGTTATCGAGCAGGGATTTGCATTTAGCAAAAGCATTTCAACAATGCTTTTGTCGGCCCATTAAGACCATTGGGCTTAAATTATATCCAGTTATTCTAAAAACTGACATACACATCACCAAACTCGAAAAGGAAGATAATTTATACATGGCATGCAAGACTGTTATGATATATATACACGTACTTTAATTTATATATAAAAGAATAAAATTTTATTTTTATCGTCATATCATGTTTAAAAATAAAATGAAATCGTAAAATAATTAAATCTTATTAAATATTTGTACAAAATAATTTTTATTTAGCATGCATATAAATTAAATAATAATAAATGAGTTTAACTTCTACACAATATTAATATAAAAAGAATGTAAAATAATTTTACACTATGATTAATCAGAGTGTTTTGTTTATATGACTTTTAATATATTAATTAATAAAATCAATAAATCTTATTATTATTAATATTATTATTATATATATATATATATATATATATATATATATAAAAGTGTTTTTCTTGTAATAAATAACACAAAGAAGCGTTGAACATGTGAATTGTAAGAGATTATTTTAACGCTGGGAAGAGAAATTTCAATTTGTATAATGATCTTATTTTGCTTAAAAAAAATGCATCAAGTGGTGTAGTTAAAAAAGAAAGAAAGCTGAAAAGCAATGCTCCGAAATAAATGGAAGCCGGGAAGTTATGATGGCACTGGCATGTCATGTTATGAACCAGGCCTTCCTTTGGGGACATGAAGTAGAGTAAAGGTGTTATCTCAAGTCTGCTTTAATTTGCCTTGTGCTCTGTTATGGCCCAGTAACATGTGTTTATTTGGATGATAGGATATTATTAAAAGTTGATCTTGAATTGGATTGAATTATTAAAGGTAAACCACTTTCCAAACCTATTATTATAGTACTATTTTGTCAATGGGGCACGATAAGCTACTAGGCTGTAAAGAGAGTAAGAAGAAATGGATGGGAAGCTGAGATGAGGAATGAGTTACAAACTGTTTCTCATCAATCATCAAGTGTTTGATGTGAGAACTAAGGGAGAGAAAAAGCATAATTAACACATGGTGATGTCGGAGTATGTCCCTAAAAATTCAAGCTCAAAAGGTTGCACCCCATCCATGGCCATCAAAACTGAAAAAGTCAATTGGAAAAGCGTCCCATAATACCTACACATTAACCATGTTATTTTCCAGGTGTATTTGTGTGCTGCTAATCATGATTTAACCTTGAAGCAAATCCCATAGTCCCAGACATTAATCATTCCCAATGTCACCACCAAATTGCTACCCATTTTCCGTCATTAGTGTTAATCTCTTTGTACAATTGCCACGTTTCATATTCTTTGCATCTGCTGAGTGCCTCACTAAAATAATTACGTATCACAAACACTATCATCAATCATAATCTAAATTGATTCCATTTCCTCTTTATATATCTCACACTTCTCATTTTTCTTAATCATATTACATTGTTCCATTTGTCGTCAGTGCCGTTCATGACATGTTCTTCAAGCTTTTTCTTAGAACAGTTTTCTATCTGATTTTAAAAAAATGTTTTTTTTAAACATTTTTTAAAAATTTAAACAAACTGACTATTATAATTCTTGTGGGAAAAATAGATCATAAAAGAGACACACATAATTCATCTATTCTTATATTATTAATTTTAATTATTATTCATATATATTTTTATGTTTATGATTCAATGTTATCATTATTTAGATTACCAATTTTGTTTTACAGTTTAATGACTTCGTCGTACTTTTGTCTTGAAAGGCACCTAAGTCAGGTTGATCTGATAACAAAAAACCTCATATCTCTTAGGAATCAAGATATTTATAAACACATTTCTTTTTCAATTTTAAAAGACGTTTTTTTTCGATAAAACTGTGATCGAGTCACTGAACTTTAAATCGGACAATACCTTGACCCAACAATCCTAGGATGATATCCTTGAACTAGGATAACAATATTAGTGTGGAATCACTGATAAAACACCTTTTGCAAGACAAAATTGGGATGAATCCACCAAATTAAAAGTGAAAAATACCTCTAAAAGATCTTACTTACTCCAAATTTAGATACCTAAGGATAGGAAACTTTAGGATGTCAAGTTCATTTAAAGTGTTTTATTTGTACATGAAATATGGTATGTCAAGTTCATTTAAAGTGTTTTACTTGTGGATGAAATATGGTGGAATAGCTTAACTATGTAAAAAGTCATGATAGTATAATCAGCACGGATTGTAATAAGCTATATTGTATCGTGTAGATACATGAGTGAAAAGGGGAAAGGGAAAGGGATGTAGACCTTGGATGAATACTTATGAGTTATGAACCTAATAATAGCTTTTTGTCTCCCCATTTCTCTTGCTCCTCTGTACAAGTCAGAGTAAAAGTTAGCCACGTTAACCTCTATGTTTTTCTACTTT
Source organism: Psophocarpus tetragonolobus (assembly GCA_037954015.1). NCBI lineage: Eukaryota > Viridiplantae > Streptophyta > Magnoliopsida > Fabales > Fabaceae > Psophocarpus > Psophocarpus tetragonolobus. The sequence goes on from CM075695.1 coordinate 38,813,312, forward strand.
CCTTCACAGAAATAGTAGAGAGCCGATCGATAAAAGAATTATATGAAGTGGAAAAACATTTCAATATGCTGTGTAAAATTAAAAACCTGTCTCACTGGATAAGAAATTTGTACATCATATTATTTTAATACACTTTTTTCTTTCAAATCTAAACTTTTTTATTTCAAATCTAAATTATAAAAAATTACAAAGATATAAAAGTATGACATATTGAATGAAAATTTAATAATTTGTTTATACATCAAAGTTAATCTTACATGATCATTTCATGAATTAATCTGAATAAGTTTTAATAAAATAAAGAATGCGTTCGAAAATACATTATAGACTTGCTTGGGGATAATCCAGAAAAACCGGCTATAATTATGAATTATGAAAAAGTATTTGTTTGTTGCTAAAGACAGATATACGAGATTAAGGCTCCCGTATTAATAAAGAATAAAGATAATGGTGTAAGAATGAAAAAACTGAATACTTTTTTATGTAGAGTATAGAGAGAAATGCATGGAAGAAAAGTGAAAAAGAGTAGCATAGTGATTATATATTATATATGCAAGGATGGATGTTGGATATGAAGGAAAAGAAAAGAAAAGGAAAATTTGGAAGGTGTGAGTGTGAGTCACAGTTACAGCATAAGGGGATGATAGGAAATGGTTGCGAAGTAGCGAAAGAAACAGAAGAGAAGAAGAAGAATGCGTGGAAGGAAGCGAGAAGAGGGAAGGAAAACGTCAAAAGGCAATGAATTATGAAAGCAGAAACACAGAAGGGGAAAGAAACCAAATGTGATTGCACGTGAAGTGATTTAGAATCTGGGCCCACACAACCCAAAAAGAACAATTTGTTAATTAAAATAAAATAAATGGAAAGAGAAAAAAGTGAGACACACGTGCAGGCATGACTAACATGCCCATTCGTGCGGACAAGTGGGTAGACATGGGAAAGTGTGAGATCAGAGGATACGAGTGGAGCAGACCTCGTGTCTCGTAGCTGACCACTCACATTTTAGTTGACTTTTGTCTCATGCCATTGCCATTTGCCATTTGCCATTTGCCGTTTGCCATTTGCCATTTGCCACACAATCTCTTCTCTTTTCCAAAACCCAACACCAAATTAATGCTACTAAACCACTTCACACTCGAGACCATCTTCACAACTACTAGGTAAAAAAGATACAACCATGCCTACTGGTTAAGAATAACCTTACTATAATATTAATGTATTGTAAATTATATAACTTGTACCTTGAGTGTTCGAAAGTTTTTTCCCTTGTTTTTTATTTAATCTTCCTTCATCAAAATGTTTAAGGAGGGACGCAAAATAAAAATGTACTATATTACACACCAAAAACAAATGTAGTATATTATGATATTATCTTCTCAGTACAAGATTTTGCAACTGCATCTTGAAATAGATAAAAGAATATTGTTTCCCTATAATACAGTAAGTAAATTATGAAATATAAGATTTTGATAAGATTGCGTGGTCCTTTCTTAGCTTTAAAGGGGAGACATAAGCATAAAAAAGATGCAAGTGTAATAACAATCGCCGCTGGCCTGTGGTGCCACTGATGGAAGTAGAAAATAATTCTGGGGACCTCACACATTGTTTTCTCAATAACCCAACAAGCAAAACAAGTTCATATATTTTAGAAATGTACATGTCCTAGTAGACAGTTTCTTGTTTTTCTCCTTTGGGGGGGAGGGGTCTTGATGAACTGTATGCAAGTGCACATACAGAGAATCCTCAACAGTAAATGCATTTTTTCTGACAATTGTAAGGTTTAATTAAATGTTGGATAAAATTTTCTCCTTTTTGTTTAAATTTTTTAATTGTCTGATTTCATTAAGAAAAATCAGTTTGGTTCTCTATTTAAGAGAAAAACATTTCCGCACCGTAAACATAAATTTTTACATTTTATTGACTAATATTTTAATAGTTATATATAAATAATGAGTTATAATTAAATGTGAATATAAAATTTTTTTATAATATAATATATAGATCTTAAAATTTTTTATTTAAAAGTAATTCTTAAGGTTATTTTTTATTAAAATAAACAAAACAATTAATAATTAATACGAGTAGAGTTATATTAGTTTAATCATAGATCTAAAGTTCGAATTTTAATATGCAATTTTATCAAATATTTGAAAGAAAAATTTGCTGCTGATAACAAAGACTCCGAACAATTGTCTCCAGCTGTGGAGTAAACATAGAATTAAACAAAAAAAAAAATGAATTTTCAATTTACTTACCGATTTATTATTCACTTTTACTATTCATCATGTGAAAGTTTGACAATAGGCCGAAATTCTTGATCGACCCGACCAAAATGTTTGATACTAGTCATGAAAGAAATTTGATTAAACTCAACCTAATTTGATTATAACCTATATATTAATGTATGAGTTCAATAATTGGTCATGTAACCAAAACTATTATGTGATCTAAGTTAACCTCAACTTACAATAATAAAAAATAGAAACTAGCAAAACTATTCTTTTACTTGCATCACTTGAGTAACAATCCAAATATATAATCAAGGCTCTTACGTCGTACTTATAGTTTTATTATATAAACATTGCATATTTAAAATTATGTATTAGTATTTGATAATTTAATTTATAAATTCAAAAATATTGTTTTAATATTTTAAAAATACTTTTTACCATTAAAAAAAGTTTTTTATCTACAAATTTTTATTTATGATTAAGATCCATAAATAAATTGTAATTTCTGACTGAATATTATATACGGACTTTCTTTTCGTAGAAAAATTATATATTATTTCAACCAATTATTCAAATATGACTCATCCCATAAACATTCTTACCGAACTCTACATTTTTCTTTTTTATTTCTTAATTCAATTTTTGAAAAACTTATGTTAATTAAGGCAACTCAAAATAAACTAAAATATACTAAAGTCAATTGAATTATGATAAAAAAACCAAAATATTTTGAATAAAAAGTTTAATTAAATTGTTTTCTATTTCAATTTTTGAAAACCGAACTACTTTGTACTCAATTTTTTGAATGGAACTCAACTGCAATTTATAAGATTGAAAAGTATGGCATAAAAATGTTTATTAAAATAAATTCAAAAAATATAGAGCAGTTTAGTTTGTCAAATTGTTATTATAGCAGCTCAATTCAGCAATTTTACCCACCTTAATATTATTTTTTAAAATAATATGTTCTTTTAAATTTAAAATTATAAAAAGTTTTCACAACGTTTTTTTAGGGTTATTTTTTAGTGTAATTTAGACCAGATATTAAAGGAAGTTATTTTATTTGACTACAATTTTGTGCTGACATAGTTTTAGGGCAATTGTTGGGGAAGTTACTTGGTGGGCATTGGGAGAACTGAGCCACTAGACCTTTAAGCTGAGATTTTTTTGTTTGAACTTTTAAGCATTTTCCACTGAGTTTAGGTGTGGTGTTGACTTCACACTCACCGGTCCCCGAGCATTCCATCCAAACTGCGCCATTTGTTCCAACTTTTCCTACCAAAACCACTTATTTCTCTACTTAGCACACACTTCGCCATAACTATCTTATTATTGGACAGATCTTATTTCAGAACGTTCATTTTTCAAAGATAAGTTTTCTTTTATTGAAATTTCACTAAAAATTACTTTTTTTTTAAATGTAAATTTTTTTTTAATTCTTGATTTGTTTTTAGTTTTTTTATTAATTCCGTTAAAAATTATTAAAAAATATATTTTTATACTCACGAATTACTCATATTTTTAACTTAAAAATCTTTAGTATTTCATAAACATAAACAACTACACTAGAATTTAGAAAAAAATAAGATTAATAAAAAAAACAAAATAGCTTCAGGGAGAAAAAAGATATTTCTGAATTTGAAATGTAAAAAAGTCATTAACTTAATTTCTCTTATTATAAAGAATAAAAAATATTTACAATATCTATATAATAAAAAATAGGCAATTATATTTATAAACTCACTTTCCTAATCGATCAGTTTTTTTTTTTCTTCTTTATTGTCTGTTTCTAGCTAGGTCCGTTTATTTACTTTCAAATTTAGGGTGAAGGTTCAGCTTTATCCATGGGTAAGAGTTTGCTACTTAATGCACCCATTTATTGCTTCACCCTCCAGGATCCATTAGGAGGCAGCTTTTAGCCTATAGGGATAGGATCTCTTATTTTCTGTAGCCTTTGAATTAATTACATATGGTCATTAATTTTGTAGGCAATCATGCTAGTTTTTTTTTTTTTTTTTAAATTAAAATTTCTATCTTTTACACCCAAAAAATCTGCAAAAAACATAACGGACTCTGCAAAGTTCTGTATGTATCCTTGAACGTGATTCCGCATTACTCTTAGGGCTAGTAATATTTAATAGATCGGGTATTATAGTATCTATTTTCCTACAAGTATTTGAAAACTGGGTCTGTATCTGTTCTTATAACCGCGTGGTATAAAGTTTGATATCATTATCATCATTATTGAATATTTATGTATCTATGTTTTGAACTTACGATCCACACTTTTCTTATATAAAATAGATTATCTATAAAAATATAATATAAAAAGAATAAACCAACGCAAATGTAAATATTATCCAAACATATATTAAAATGATAAAATATGAAAAAAAAAAGTCATAAAGTGTATAATTCTCTTCCTTCAAACACTTTGTTAATTTGTTAATTAAAAAATTTGAATTTACAATCTTTCTCTTCCTTCAAACATTTTAAAAATCTTTATAAGTAGTTTTTTTAAAAAAATGATTATTTTAAGAAATAATCTCAAACAAACAGTTCTAAAATTCCGATTAGTAAATAAAATTTGTTTATGTAAATTATTTTCATGTTAAAAAAATGTTTTTATTAGAATAAGCAATTAAACTACTATAGTAGTTTTAATTTTGAAACGAAAATCTTAACATTTTTGCAAATAGTAATAACAATTCTGATTAAAATTGTACTAGTCACCATTATGAAATGCTTATCCAGAAAACAGAATTTTGACAAACAAAAATTACGTGAAGAATGAAGAATAATGAAGTCACAAAGTAAGGAAAAATAGGAAAGAATTAGGACATGCCAAAAACATGACAATTTATTGAAAGTTGGGTATCGCATGGACATTATTCTAAAAATCGATATATAGCAAATAGAATAAGTGAGGGGTGTTGGTGTAAAATGTATTATGAATTATATATGTATATTTATTTAATTTATATACATTATCAATATTTTTTATTTTTTTTCTTATTTTATTAATTATAAATCTTATTATACTTATATTTTCTTTTTCTTTCCGTAGATGTAAAATAGCGTATGATTTAGATGTTTTTCTTTACAAAATGTAAATTCAGAACAAAAATGTATCCTGGCTTAAAATCTTCTTAATTAATACTAATTATTCATATGTCAATTATATTTATATATATATATATATATATATATATATATGTGTGTATGTGTGTGTATTATATAAATTTTCAAATCATTTTATAAATATTAAAATATATTTAAAATAATAAAGATATCATAAGGAAAATAATGAATATATTAAGAAATAAAAAATGAAAAAAATAAAGGAAAAACATAAAATAACATTTAAATTTATGTTGTAAAATATTAAAATATATTTACCAAATTTTTTTGTTGGAATTCATTAAACTAATTACTCACATATCTAATATATACATATATATAATAATTTTTAAATATTAAAATATATTTGATAAGTTAGTTTAACATATTAAATATAAAAATATAAGAATATGTAATATAAAAAGAATAAAAAAAGATAATAAATTAAAATTAAATAAAAAAAATAAAAAAAACAAAAATATAAGAAAAAACGAATGATAAAAATAAAAGGCAAATAATAAATAAAAAATGAGTATCAAAAGAAAATAAGAAGAAATTAGAATAAAAATACAAAAAGAATAAAATAATAAAAAAATATTAAATAAAAAAAAGCAAAGTATAAAGAAAACCATTTCAATGAAAATAGAAAAAGACAAGAAGGAAAGGAAATGGAAAGACCCAAATTTAAAAAAAAAACAAACGTCAAAAAAATAAGAATGATAAAAAGGAAATTTCATAAGCCTAATCTTTATATTTATATTTATATATATATATATATATACATATACATATATATATATATATATATATATATATATATTTACATTAATTAAATTTGAAGTTATTAATATGCATTAAATTGATTATTTTTACTAGTGTCAAAGTTTTGTCACGTGAATAGTTTAGTTTTATGCAGAAAGACAGTTAATTTTTATGATTGTTAATTAGTAAAAATTATAATTTAGAAATTATAAATAAGTACTGGTAGTTTTAAAAACTGTTACAGATAATTTTTAACATACTCATAAAAAAATGAGAGAGGTTAAAATCAAAATAAAAATTTATCAAGAATAGTTTTTTATTGAAAAAAATTAAATCATATTTAAAAAAACATATTTAGACTAGATAACCATAATAATAATAATAATAATAATAATAATAATAATAATAATAATAATAATAATAATAATAATTTCTACATATATAAAGGGAATTTACTGCTTTGTTATTCACCTTTTATTTTCAATATTGTTTTTATACTTATTTAAAAATTAAAATACAAAACCAAAAAAACTACTTTAAAATGTTTATATACAACATATTTAATTGTCTTACTGTTTATAATCTAGAATCTAACTATAATATATATATATATATATATATATATATATATATGAGTTTAATTAATATGCATTACCAGTATAAAAAACTTTATAAAATAAATACTCTCTTTCATCTATAATATATATAAAAGAAATACCCCATTTTCATTAGCACTTTCATTAATATTTATCCTACCCTTACATCTATTTGAAAATTAAAAAATAAACAACTTTGTTAAAAAACAAATTTCAACCCATAACCTTTAATTCCCTAAAGATCAACTTTGTCACTAAACTAACCTTATAATCCTAATAATATAATAAATTTTATATGATTTATAATATAATACGATCTATGATTTATAATATATATATAATAATAATAATAATAATAATAATAATAATTTCTACATATATAAAGGGAATTTACTGCTTTGTTATTCACCTTTTATTTTCAATATTGTTTTTATACTTATTTAAAAATTAAAATACAAAACCAAAAAAACTACTTTAAAATATTTATATACAACATATTTAATTGTCTTACTGTTTATAATCTAGAATCTAACTATAATATATATATAATATATATATATATATATATATATATATATATATATATATATATATATATATATATGAGTTTAATTAATATGCATTACCAGTGTAAAAAACTTTATAAAAGAAATACTCTCTTTCATCTATAATATATATAAAAGAAATACCCCATTTTCATTAGCACTTTTATTAATATTTATCCTACCCTTACATCTATTTGAAAATTAAAAAATAAACAACTTTGTCAAAAAAAAAATTTCAACCCATAACCTTTAATTCCCTAAAGATCAACTTTGTCACTAAACTAACCTTATAATCCTAATAATATAATAAATTTTATATGATTTATAATATAATACGATCTATGATTTATAATATATATATATATATATATAATAATAATAATAATAATAATAAAATTTATACTATTAATAAAGGGAATACCCCTTTTGACGTTCATGTTTCAAAATACATATTCTACCCTTACACCTATCTTAAAATTAAAAAATAAATTACTTTGTTATAAAAGGGATTCGAACCCCAACCTCTCACTCTCCAAGTAGAAATTTTACCACTAGACCAATCTTATAACTTTAAGCAAAAAATTACTTTAAAATATTGATATCCAACATACATAATTGTTCAACTATATCTGTAATTTATAATATATGATATTATATATATATATTATATATATATATATATAATGGAAATATGAACTTTTGTTATCAACATTTTATGATTGTTCACACTTTCACAAATCTAATTTTCCTATTAATATATATACATTTTTACATTTTCTACTTTATTTAAATCAATCTTCCTTGAACATAATTAATATATGTATACATTTCATTATAAATATTCTTAATAAAGCAAATACACAGGTACATTAATATTTTGAGTTCTATTCAAACTCTTTCATCTTTTCACATTTATTGCGTATTTGATATATCTATGATGATCTGACATATTTTTATCATGTTATCATTAACAAAAAATATAAAATTAACAAAATATATTTCAAAACATGTCACATAATAATTTATATTTCAAAATATAAAAATTTACAAAAGATGTTAAATTAAAATTCTAAAATTGTTATAAATGTGAATTCATAGGCGCAACAACGTCTGTATTTTCGCTAGTAATTTATAATGGGAATAGAATATTTTGGTGTCCACATTTTATGACAATTTTACCATTCTAAATATTTTATGACTTTTCTCAAAATAATAATGCACATCTTTACATGTTTTATCTTAACACAAATCAATATTCTTTAAACATCATTAATATATGTTTATCTTCTATCATAAATAGATATGCGAATACACAGACGCGACAATGTCTGTGCTTTTGCTAATATATATAATGAGAATAAAACTTTTTAGTATTTTACATCTTATGACTATTTTACCTTTCTAAAAAATGTAATTTCTCTCACAAATATAACTTATTTCACGTTAAAATTATTACTACAAATCATTCTTATAAATATATTAATATATATTTGCTTTTAAGCATAAATATTTTTAATAGAAATTATCTTGTGTTTTTTGATAATAATAATAATAATAATAAAAATGAGTTTAATTAATATGCACCGACAATGTAAAAATGTTTTATATTTACATTCCATTACAATTCTCTAATTAAAAAACTTATAAAACATTAATCGATAAAGTCATTAAACTTATCCTAAATAAAAAATTATAATTAAATTTTAATATAATTTTTTTAAAATTATTTATACATACTAATTAAACACATAAAAAATAATGATGGAAATATGAATTGGGTGTGTGGCCTACGTCCGATTCAGTCTAACATACCACGTCTTTATAAAGTCTAGCATGTTTAAAAACATATTACGTTTTGATTTTCGCACTTTTCAACACAAAATTTTCCAGTAAATGTGAGAGTAATAATTTTTAACTTTTTAATCCCGTTAGTATATATATAAACACACTAGGAAGTTCCAACAATTATCAATATTAAGAGTACATTTATTACATATATTTTGTCATTTTTGCGTGATTCTTATTAGCTTCAGCTATATAATATAATATAACGTCCGTACGCAAGACGATTACTTAATCCATCATTCATATGCATTTCAGTCACACCAGCATCTTAACCAGAATTGTCAATAAATTCAAATTAGGCTCATCCATCTTGGATCAAATATTGGGTGATATACTGTCCACAAACGTTTAAATTGCACCTCATATATAGAGGTTTATTACTGGTATATTAATCCGAAATGTATTAGAACTCTTGGTGTCAAACTTATGACTCAGAGTTAGAATACTTCTTGAATTCTATTACGTGAACTTTCATTGACTATAATGTATTAGCAACACTTAAACAAAATAATTTCGTATATTTTTTTGTAAACTATATCATATCTTTCATTGCTTATTGATTTGTCTAATATTTTTATCTATTATGGATAAAGATAAAAAGTATACTTTATTCCTTGAAATTACACTAGATTATTTTTGTAAACTATATCATATCTTTCATTGCTTATTGATTTGCCTAATATTTTTATCTATTATGGATAAAGATAAAAAATATACTTTATTCCTTGAAATTACACTAGATTATCTATAAAATTTATAAATAATGTGACAAATTATTGAACTTTAACACTCTTAAAATGTATAAAACTTAAGCAAGACACCAATTTCACATAATTTCAATATGTAAAAGGCCAAAATCATAAGTTTTGTTTCAAAAGTCTAAATCCAAATGGGTGGCTTTTGCAAGATCAAAAACGTATTATTGATGTTTTTAGTCTTTCTAAATTTGTCAATTGTTGATTATCTATGTTTGAATTTCATGGTTGGTTACTTTATTTTATTAAATATTCAAATTTTTATCTCTTAGATTAATTCAGTTTTTTTAGGATAGATTAATTCTGTTTAATTACTATGTATAATTACTTTGTGAATTTTCATTATATATTTTTTATTATATAACTTGGATTATATTTTTTATTAGATATATTATCAGATGAGTTTAACACATATGCATTAATAATATAAAAGAGTTTTACCTTATGTTTAATTACAACTAATAATTTATGACTTTTAAAGTATTAATTAATAAAGCTAACAAAATCGTCATATATAAGATATTGTGATTGAAAATTAGTGTAAAAGTTTTACTTTGACACTATATAAATGTTTTTTCTTCTTATCAAATACGCGAATACATTTACGTTAAATATTACAAATTTAATAAAAAGTCTTAATTTCAAGAAACTATATGTATAGTTAATGTTAAATAATTAATTGGTGAGAGAATTTGTTGTCATAATAAACAAATTATTAAGTAACATATGTCTTAAAAGGTTAAAAACAATTAAAATAACGAATAAAACAAAAAATTAACAATTTTAAAATGTGGAAAACTTCCACTTATCCTTAAATATATATCCAATGTTATAGATCACACATATACTCAAACCTTGTAGGTAAGTGCATGATTGATTTCACATTACATAATTAGTTGATCTGGATTTATAATTTATTTTATATCCCTAGTTTACAAGGTCTTATCTTCAGATAATGGAACTAGCTATAATGATTTCTTTAGGTTATTGTGAAAAAAAGGAGTACCTCTAAAAGTACAAGTCTCAACATGGAGGCTAAAAGCAAATAGGTTGCCAACAAGGACGAACCTATTGAAGCGGGTTATCTTGCGACTTAGTGAAGAGGTTTGTGGGATGTGTAGGGAGATGGTAGAAACAATTGAGCTTCTATTCCTACAGTACCCCTGTATCATATAAGATTTGGCAAGACTTTTGTTGTTGGTGTGAGCTCTCACCATCCTTCTTAAATATGGTTCAAGGTCATTTTTATCAATTTAAGGGTTTGGTTAGTGGGCAACCTAATAAATGCAGCGTACGATCTTTGGTCTATATCTGACACATATGGGAACGTGGAAAACTTGTAAAGCCGAAATGTAGTCTTGTTTAAAACACAAGGACCAAACACTAATCATATTGTTCAAGTAGTGCAACTCAATTCATGAGAATGATGTCATTCACCTACATTAATAATGCACTCTTATGTTTTTTTATAAGATAAGAAATTTTATCAAGAAACAGATGAAAACACAAGATGTGACTTCATCAAGCCATACCAACCAGTACAAGAAGACCAACAATTATTACAATCGATCAATACAAAAGAAAGAGTTCATAACTCACTCTGCATGAGAATTGGATATAGGATTTAGGGCACGATACCATCCCAATAGTGCAATTGAATCATTTATACAATTTTTTGAATAACTAATGGATTAGATTTGACAACCGCAACATTCCTTGCTTGCCACAACTACTAGAACGCTACAAATCACACAAAAAATCAAGCCTTCTGGCACGCCCTCATACAACTCATCAAACCCCTAAATTGATGACAATGATTTCGAACCGTTTAGTGGTTTTATATTTTTTTCATTCGTCTTATATTTGCTTTGTAGGGCTTTTGCAACTTTTTTAGGAAGACACACCTTGTGCTTTCCATTTTTTTCTTATTAAAATTTTCTTTGGCTTATAAAAAAATGACAAATATTCAAACATAAATTATACAATTTTTAAATTAATTTTATGAAATTAGTTATATTCATGATTAATGTTGATCTATAGGGGTGGATAAACAAATTGGTATGACTTGTTTAAGTTTGGCTTGCAAAACCCACATTTTAAATGAGTTCGATAAATTTGATCCGCCAAAAATAAATATATTTTTTTTAAGAATCTGTTTTTGACTTGTAAAACTTGCAAATTTAACATAATTTTTTAAATATAATTATTTAATTATATAGTATTTTTTAAATTGACTAAACTATAATTTATTATACTAAAATTATATAATTAGTTATAATAGTACAAAATAGTAAATATTTTTAATATTAAAGATCTAAAATATTATAATATACAAAAAGAATATAAAAATAATACTTTTATCTCTTTAAATTAGGTATAAGTCAAGCTTGCGAGTCCGGATTTATATATCTAACCTACTTATCTAGTAAGTATGTGGCATTTTTATAGTGTGGACAAATAAATGCACATGCACATCACTTGAAAAAATGGAGAGACAAAAGTAAGAGTAGAAAAGTCAGTACATGGCTGCATACTTTTCCCTCTTTAGGTAGTATGCTAGTGGTTTATAGCATCATAAACAAAAGAGTGCTACACGCGTCTTGAGGGTTTCCATATGCTCGTTAAGTATAGTCTCTCTCAAGTTTTTTAGCACATGTCTGGCTTGCACTTTGCAGCTTGCATCATAGTCTCCAAGAAAAAGCCCGTAAATTTGACTACCATACATGATCATACATCCAACATGTATTAAAATGTTTCTTTTAAGTAGAAATTAATGCACAATCTTCTCTAATCAATATAGTAATATGCCAACCAGGGATCATATATATTTTTTTTAAAAATTAAAAAATTCCAGAAATCTCCATAATTGAATTAATGCACACTGATCCATTCCATGTTTTGCAATTTTCGTCCCTCTCCTTTAGTTTTTTAAACAAATTTACATAGGTGTTATATTTTATATCTTTTCCCCGGATCTTTATATGATAATTTACAGCTATTTGAACAAAACAAAGTTTGATTTACTTCAAGTTCCGAAGGTTTTCTTTTTCCTTTTCCCCTTGCATATGACATCTCGTAGTTATGATTTTTCTTTTTTACTTAACAAAATATGATATCTTTGAAATTTGGTTATTATTATAAAAATTAGATTTATTTTTAATTCCTAAAATAAGACTATATATATATATATAGACCAAAATTCGAATATTTTTGTTAACATTCCATAACTACTCCCGTACTTCGGTTCTACAAATAAAACTATATTAACTAATTTATACCCTTTAAAAAATTTAATTAAATGAATTAGTGACATTAAATTTGTTAACATATTATATATATATATATATATATATGTATATATACATAAATAAATAAAGATCCCTTACTCTACGAGTAAGTTTAAGGGATTTATTCTTCATCTAAATTATTCATTTTTTAAAAATTTAATGGTTGTGATGAGTAATTAATCTTAACCAATAGATTTCAAGAAAATGAATAGTTGAGATGTAGAAGAAATCTTTTAAACTTATTTTTAGAATAAATGGATCCTCTTTGGTTTTTTCCCCTCTTCTCTCTTGATTGAAATCTAACTATTATAATAAATAACTAATCTTAACACACACATATTGAACATACTCTTTTAGATTAAGAAGACACACACACATCTTATTTTGGTTTCTATTAATTGAAGTTGTGATTAATTAAGAAGTCTTTTAGATTAAGAAAACACACACAAAAGTTTGGGTATTGAACATAGTCTTTTAGATTATGAAGACACATGCACAAGTTTGAATATTAAACTTAAATATCTTGTTGTGGTTTCTATAAAATAAATTATACTGTGATATAAGCAAACATTAAGGTTTGTGTATGATAGTACAAAATAATTAAAATAAAATAAAGATTGAAGTTGTGATTAATTAAGAAGTCTTTTAGATTAAGAAAAATTGGATTGCAATCTCACAATGCTAATAACATTCTCCCCCGTTGTAATCTCAATCAAACATTATTATAATGATTACTAGAAATTTCTAAGTGTAATTAACTCTAAAAAATTAGTACTCTCTTGATCAATAAGTCTTTGATGGATCCTCCAAACTTATAGAGAAATAGAGATTTAAGTTTAAAGAGGTTAATAAGATGTTTCATAACCGTTTGATGATGCAATTAATTGAAATCCAATTATTAATGAGTTATGTTAAAAGAAAAATATAAATATCCTCAATTCAATTAATTAGATTTAAATTCATTTGTTCTAATAACAACTAACCATGCATTAACAATTCAATTGTAATGTAATTATTGTTTTTTTTATATACATTTAATTAAAAAATCATAACATAATTATAAGTTATACAAATTGATACCACTTAACTTGTGGATCAATTGATAGGAGACTGTTCAACATAATCACAACTTCACAAGTATTGAGTTGAAGTTTTAGACGTGTAGTCTCTTTAATACTAAAAAAATATTAGTCTATTTTCCATAGTGATCTTATTTTATATTTTCTGTAAATAATATTTTTAATATCTATTATAACTAAAATTATTTTAATTTATGATATTATTGACCAAATAAATTTAAAATGTTTTTTCTATGGATGTTTCAATAAAATATATCTTTTAGTATAAATATGTAAAAAATTATAAACAAATTATATAAGTTATAGAAATTAACGTTCTAGAACATAATAATTTATGATATTTTGCTACTTAATAAGTTAGTATATTTAAATTATTTATAATGTAAATATTTTATAAAATGACTTGTATAAAATAATTACAATCTTTTGTTGCTTAATAAATTATGTGTTGTAATTTGGATGACTTCATCTTCATTTATTTAGTGTCTATATTTATTTTTCAACTTTTCTTATTGAATCTTTACTTGTTTTTGAAAATGCCGTATCTTTACATATTTATTCTATTTTTTATTTATATATTAATTAAATTTTAATTATTTATTTTAAACATATTAAACATGTATGAGTTTATTTATTTATTTATTCTGCCAGCAACGATTTTAGGAGAAACATTTGTAATCTTGAATTCTCAAAAAATAAATTGATTTATGTTTTCTGAAATATATATTTTTTATTAATATTTAGTAGTCAAAAAGGTTTTTCATTATCTTTCATAAGTATCCGAAGTTGAATCTTCAAAACAATATTTTATAAATTGAAATATCAAAATTGTCTATTATCTTTTTAAGTGTCAAAATTATATAAATATTATATTAGATGAAAAAACAACATAAATGTAATACATATATTTATTTTCCTTAAAATTACTAAATTTAATACATCGTACAATAATAATAATAATAATTGTTTAATTTTATATTAATAGTCTTTCGTCAAATAGACACACAATTCAAATGATTCATGGTGAAAAATTTTTTAGTTGACTTTTAATATATTTTTTTATAAAAATTAAGAAACTTATCTTATCTTATATAGTTTATTGTGACAAATATCTTATATTGTGCATTACTTTTTTAAATTATTTAAATCATACATTTTAGAATTATTTATTATCTATTTAACAAATTATATTTTTAGAGAGTTACTATATCTAACAAATTATATTTTTACTTTTTTTTATAGGACGAATGTTAATTGTTAATATGTTAGTTTTTATTAGTGAATAAATTTGAACCCACAACCTCTCCTTCTCCTCCACCTTCACTTTACCATCAGACCAACCTTATAACTCTTAAAATTATATTTTTATGTATATATTAATATTTTTAAAATTATTAAAAAATATAATTTTTGCAAGACTTACTATTATTTATATTAATATTTTTTGAAAATTAAATATGAATTAATAATAAAATGTGTAGAAAGAGAAGAATAGTACTGAAATTGATATTGACATTGTAAGGTGTTCCTGTCTCAAAAGAATTAGGTACATTATTTATATGTAAAAGATGAGGTTTAACAAGTTATCTTCATGTCTGGGGTTCCTTGTCCTACTTCAACTTAGATATCTCTTTCGAGTTAGTAGGAGTTGACCCGTAAAAAACATTTGATACTAAAATGAAAGGTAATTTTGAAAAAAATACACAATAATAAAAATAAATGTGACTTGGTCATGTTTTGAGTCTTTAAAAATATAAGTTTCTCTTAAAATAAGCATACTCACTTAATTCCGAGATAAAAGAGTTTGAGATAATACTTTGGAGTATGTTTCCTATTTCCGACCTCAAGTAGGTTATTTCCGAGATGTGACCGGGACAGGGTATTCCCGGTTGCTAAGGATTTATGAAATTTTGATTGATGTTTGTTGGGAAAGTGGGGCAGTGGAAACGTAAGTCTTATCCTGACAGAAAGATTAGTAGAAGAAAGAACAAAAGTGGTGGGATACGAAAATATCCGCATTTATTTCTTCCTTTCAGATGGATACACTCTCACCCTTCCATTAATCTTCCCTCCTTGAAATTCTAAATCTTATTGTTTTTCTTCTTCTTCTCTCTATGGTCTATATAATATACACACAACACAAAATTCATATATATTGGTAAATACACGCAGCAGCAGCAGCAGCAGCAGCAGTAGTAGTTGCGGTGATGGCATGTATCTTAGCAGTAGCACTCTTTATTGTTCTGGTATCCGCCTTACTTCTCTTACTGTACCACCGATCCCGCAACCGGCGGCTGGGCCTGCCGCCGGGGAGCTTGGGACTACCCTTTGTGGGTGAGACCTTGCAACTGATATCGGCTTATAAGAGCGAGAACCCAGAGCCGTTCGTGGACCAGCGGGTGAGCCGGTACGGTCCAATCTTCAGCACCCACGTGTTCGGGGAACCGACGGTGTTCTCGGCTGACCCGGAAACGAACCGCTTCATCTTGCTCAATGAAGGGAAACTCTTCGAATGCAGCTATCCCGGTTCCATATCCAACCTTCTCGGGAAACACTCTCTTCTCCTCATGAAGGGTTCTCTTCACAAAAGAATGCATTCCCTCACCATGAGCTTCGCCAACTCCTCCATCATCAAGGACCATTTACTCCTCGACATAGACCGCCTCATCCTCCTCAACCTCCATTCCTGGACCCACCGTGTTTTTCTTATGGAAGAAGCCAAGAAGGTTTCCATTTTCATTTCTTTTTACACCTACTTATTCTTTCCCATTATTTTATTCCCTCACATTCTCATGTAACTTACTTCCATTTTCTTTTCTCCCAAATACCTTATATATAGTTAAAATGCTATTTATGATTTTATTTAAGCTCTAATCACATTATTTTTACTTTATTTAACTTTCCCAACATCGAATCACTGAGTCAAATGTGTTGTTGATCGGTCTAGTTGAGCTCACTTGTCATCATCATATCAACGTGAATGATATTGGAGAGGTGGTGTGGTGGACCAGTTGTTTCCGCCTCATAATGTTATGGGGATTTTGTTTCTTTTGTTTATTCAGTGACGTATTCTTTTTCCCTTTTGGTTCTAACTTGTATTTTATTCCATTATTTTTGGGTTGATTGGTGCTGGAAAGTTTGATTATTTAATAGTTTATATGGATTGATGTTTGGCATGTGAGTGTGGTTTACGTGATGAAAATGGAACTGGAGTTGGTGACTCTGATTCCATGGTTTAGTATATTGTGTCTAATTCCGTGCATACCAGGCCCCACGACAACCATAACTACAATGCCCTTCTATATGGATGACAAAAGAATAATAACCATTCCCTATATAAACTATAGGTTAGCATGCACATGTATGATTTTGTTCTTCATGTGACATGTTGTTGTATATATATATATTTTATGATTTTCTGTATGGGCTCATAAGTACCCAAGATTAAAAATATTATTTTAATTCTAATATTCAAATTAAAGGTTATGAGCTAATAAATATTATTTAACGTCATATGTAAAATAACATCACTAGAACTTTTTTTCTAAAAGTGAAACAGTATAATTTTCCTTTTTGTAATAAATATTATGCTTGTACTTTTATATATATACATATATATAAATTTGTTCTGTAATAATTTTGGTTTGATGGGTTGCTTGCAGATAACGTTTGACTTGACATTGAAGCAGTTGATGAGCTTTGATCCAGGTGAATGGAGTGAGACACTGAGGAAAGAGTACGCGCTTGTGATCGAAGGATTTTTCTCACTTCCCTTGCCTCTCTTTTCACCTACCTACCGCAGAGCCATCAAGGTGCATGCTCTTTAATTTTGTTTTTCTCCACTCATTTGTTAGTGTGAGTTAGAGTATTATACTTTTAATTGATGTATCAAATAAATTAATTGTCATTCCTTATCTCTAATAAGAAAATAAGATTTTTTTAAGGTGAAATCTTGAGTTGATCTTTTCAAGATTTACAACTGATAAAATAATTTTAAAAAATTCCTATTTTCAATGACAAATTATTATTTGAGAGATGGTACTTTTTAACAAAAATATCTTTATTAAATATAATCAAGAAGCCATTTAATTATTTAAATACTAAGATATTAATAAATGAACGCGTTATTTAAGAATAATAAATATACATGTATACTCTCTTTGCTGCATAACAAGAGAAGAAAAGTTTTCCTCAAATGTAAAACATGCATGAAAAGGAATTTTGATAGTATAAAATAATTGGAAAAATGATGTGATTGTTTTGAGCTGAAGGCTAGAGGAAAGGTGGCAGAGGCAATAACGTTGATAGTGAGGCAGAGAAGAGTAATGGGGGAGAAAAAGAATGACATGCTAGGGGCATTGTTGGCCTCCGGCGACCAGTTTTCGGACGACGAAATTGTGGATTTTATGGTGTCTTTGCTCGTCGCCGGCCATGAAACCACCTCTGTCATAATGACTCTTGCCGTCAAGTTCCTCACCGAGACTCCTGTAGCGTTGGCACAACTCAAGGTACGTCTAACTATTAATTAACCATATATTATCCTCTAATTTTCGCTATTATTTTACTAACAATGACAATACTACTGCATATATAATGAAACATAAATATGTATTGGACCATACACATGTAGCTCCTTAGAAATTAGAATTACCTCACAGCCATTCATGTGTGCTTTCAAACCTCATTTTCATTATCCCTATACTCTATATTTTGCCTGCCCTCTCATTTTTTTAATGCATAGTTAAAGTAACAAATAAATGAGTTAATGTCTTATTAAACTCTTATTGCAATTACGTTACTCTACATAGTAATTAAACTCTAACTCTTATTCATTCCATGGCGGCAACACACACAAATTAGTCCTTCAGGGTTTTGTATAGAATTTCTAAAAAGTTTATCTAGAACGTTTTAAATACTAACGTGCAAAAATAACATATTAAAACTTGCGGCCAAAGCCTGTCCCAGTGAACTTTTCCAACGCTGTTAAAAGTTGCAACTCATGCATTGGTTTGGCATCACAGAACAATCCATGTGGTGGGTGTATATAGATGGGACTTGGGGGGTGATTATTTACAGTTTAACCATTAATCATGCAGTCATTTTTAAATTACTCTATTATTACGTACATAGTTTAGCCATTGACAGTAAATTTTTTGGCACAATTTATTCATCTAATAATTATGTTAGTATATAAATTAGTTTTTAAAATATTTTACATTTTTAAAAACGTTATATAAAGCGGTACAGAAAATGATATGCATAATATTAAAAAAATCTAGTGATTAATTTGCAATTTTTTTTAATTAACTATTGTGTGATATATTTCATAAATCACTTTCAAATTTAATCCGTACATTCTTGCAAAGAAAAAATTAATTTTTTTAAGGTGTTCTAAATCTTGTATAAAATAGTAATAATAATTTTTAAAAATAAAGCTTAAAATAAGCGAAAAGATTATCCATTCTCATCTCTTTACTAATTATATTACTCACATCTAATAACCGCAATCTGATGTAAGGGGCTGAGTTAAATTTGTAAAGTGGAACTATATTAACCTTAATGATCTTTTAAAACTTTGTTGAAAATTCTTAAAATTTAATTGGGACAAATATTATATAAAACAAATTAGTACCCATGTAATATTTTTCTAAAAAACTATTTATAATGGAAACACTAAATTAATTATGTTCTTCTGCTGACGAGAATGAAAAAAAAAGAATTATGCCTAAAACAGTAAAACTTGAATAGTAAGATTTTTAAGTCCAAATTTAAAAACTCAAAGATGATTACACAAAAGTTGATTTTATAAACTTCGGCAACACTCAAAGTTAATATTTATTTATAAGCAATTTTGCCTTTAAATTGTCGGCAGTTTTTTAGGATATTGATAATAACATTGGTGACATAACATTTGAATCCATGAAAGACATTTTGAAACCATCTTACTGTACAGGCTATAGGGAGACATGGTCAAACTTAAAAAGGGTCTGTAACCACCAGTCAAATTCTTGGAACCAACGGACAAAATTATAAGACCCGAACTGCACGCTTCATAGTTTTGTTGCCAATTGTCCATTTGTCATGAACAAGTTTCAGCAAAAATAATAAAAATTTAAAAAGAAAAAAGACAAGTGACAAAATATAACCTGATCAGTATCACATTTTGGCGTATTGCTTAAGGGGCTTACGCGTCATTTCACATGTACTTGGTAATTGATGTGGTGTAGACTGGTTGTATGTTGTTACAGTGCAGTGCAGAGTTATGTTAT
The DNA here is from genome assembly GCA_037954015.1 of Psophocarpus tetragonolobus. Lineage (NCBI taxonomy): Eukaryota > Viridiplantae > Streptophyta > Magnoliopsida > Fabales > Fabaceae > Psophocarpus > Psophocarpus tetragonolobus. The sequence goes on from CM075695.1 coordinate 38,833,801, forward strand.
TATGTCCATGGTCCCCTCGTGGTTATGCCGATTTCGAGGATCCTTTATGATCCAATGGTCCAGCTAGCATAGCTTAGTCCCCGCCCTTATTATTCCTTGGACCTGTTTTTGGGTTGTGCACATGTTCAATGACTACGGGTTTTGAGTTAAAATTACTGTGTGATCATTGATAAATAATTTAGTTAATTTATGTTGTCAATTGTTATGAAGTAGGAGCACAATTATTAAATCCAAATTCCAAACTAGAGAGTTTAGAAGGAGACTTCTTGGTCTTGTTTTGGCAGGAAGAGCATGACCAAATAAGAGACAAGAAGAGTTGCTCGGAGGCACCACTGGAGTGGACAGATTATAAGTCAATGGCATTTACTCAATGCGTAAGGATATTTAAATTTTACAAAGTTTATCATTATTATTATTAACTTGACAACTCTTTCATTCCTCATTTTCTTTTTATTTGGACTGTTGTCAACATAGGTTGTGAACGAGACTTTGAGAGTTGCAAACATAATTGGTGGGATATTTAGGAGAGCGATGACAGACATCAACATAAAAGGTAATCAATCATAGGCAGATTAAAATTAGACCACAATTTAATATACAAGCAAGGTTTAATTTCTCCCCTGTAACAATAGGTTACACTGTTCCAAAGGGATGGAAGGTCTTTGCTTCATTTCGTGCTGTACATCTAAACCCCGAGCATTACAAAGATGCTCGCACTTTCAATCCATGGAGATGGCAGGTAACTCACTCTCTCATCTCTCATTTCATGTTTATCATTTCTCTATGTTCAATCACACTTGGATTTCTACGTATAAATTGCAGAGTAACTCGGAAACAATTAACCCTGGGAATTTATACACCCCTTTTGGTGGAGGTCCGCGGCTATGCCCTGGCTATGAGCTTGCCAGAGTGGTGCTCTCTGTCTTCCTTCACCGCATGGTCACCCGTTATAGGTACAACACAAAATTAAAGTATTTTTATACTTAACTCATTTTTAACATTCTCCTTCAATCACAATCTGATACAAATAGTAATATGGCTGTAATGTTAAATATGTCTTTCTTCCTTAGGCTTGTAAACCAATATGAAGAAAAAGTTTTTATTGTTTCAATCTGTATTTTTTAGGTCATCATAAGAACCCATTATGCATATGTTTTATTTTCTTACTTTATCATCTCCCCACTTAACACAATTCAAATTCATTGAGGTGCGCGTTTCTTCTATCACTAATATTCCAATTTTATGCCAGTTGGTATCCTGCAGAAGAAGATAAGTTGGTGTTTTTCCCAACCACTAGGATGCAGAAGAAGTATCCTATCATAGTGAAGCGTAGGGAGGAGTTCTAACCAAGTAAATCACCTTGAGGGCACCACACACAAAAGAAGAGATTGTAGATGAGTTTAATCAGTTTAATGTCCATTATATTAAGCAATAAAGTTAAATCCGCTGGTATAGTAGTTTATATATTATTTACTGTAGGACTCATAGGAAGGAATATTTTAGTAGACCTTAGGAGATGGGAAATGAGGATGTCCAAAGATCAAAGCCCCACCACTCTAATAAAACACTTGAGCTAAATCTACCTATGTATATGATCTTAAGTAAATCATATTAAAAAATTCCATGGTGTAAGTATCCTGTCATGTTTATGTTCAAGCAACTATTTTAACGTAGAAGTGAATATGAAACTGGGGAAGTTTCAAATGAATTTTTAGAAACAAATCACGGGACTAAAATACAAGTCATAAACATAAAGTCCAGAGACTGCATAAAAGGAGAAATATCCTTTAATATAACATGATGACCATGAATGCATATAGGTTAATGTGAATGAAAATTATCTGTTGCTATTGTTTTTACAGGGATATATAAAATGACTTTGGCAGTTAAATTCTGTTGCACATGATGTGATAAATCACAATGAATCACGGATTACCGATGGATGTAAAATGAAAATTGACAAAATCAAACATATATAGAAAGCTTTTCCTGATGTAAAAAACAAGCAGTGACAGGGAGGAATGAGAATGTTAAAGAGTATCTTTCCTATGATTCATTTTTACAAAATAAGGTAAGCATAATTCCTTTAAAGTTGGGACACCTAAGGAACAAGGAATTGGGTGTTTGATGAATTTAAGGACATAACTTGCATGAATTGCAAGAGATGTTTGGTATGTCGCATAGCTAATCGTACTCGATTTTAGTTTTATAAAAATACAATAAATTTAAACTTCCAACGGTAAATTAACCGTAGTAAATTGGGTGCGGAATTCAGGTCGAAATCGTTTCTATTAATTGTATGAGAATATTATTTGATGAATACATCAAATTGGTTTTTTATCCGTGGAGTGGATCAGTATACCTCCTTTCCTTGATAAATATACCTCTTGTTTAATTAAATTTACTTCAATAAACCTTATGGATGTTATTTTTCAAGTTGTAAAAACCAGACTGTACCTGTTGGTTCAATTAGTTGAATCGAAAATCAGATCAGTATTTAGTTTATTATTTTTAAAAAATCAGACATGCCAGAAATTGATCTGATAAAAAAATGGGTGAACGTGTTAAAATTTATCGGTTCAAGGATTCATCCATTTTATTTTTTTTTTTAAAAAAGGAAAAAATATATATAGAAATGACAAAAATACCCATGCCTATGGGTACCCATCCAAACGCGTCCCAATTTTGATGGGTATTATTCTATTTGACTGGGTATGGGTACGGGTACAGGTATTAACCGATGTGTTAAACCAGGTAGGGTATGGGTATGAGTATATGACTACCCATCCCGTACCCGAATCCGTACCCGTCACGTTATAATTTTAATAATTATATAACACGTTTAAATTTATATATTAAAAATTTTAATTCTTAAACTTCAATTTATAATTTTTTTTATTAATTATTCTTTATATATTTTTTAAATTAAAATATAATTAATAATTTAATAATATAATTTATTTAATAATAAATAAATAAATTTAAATTTCAAAAAATAACATGACGGGTACCCGCAGGTATACCTGAACCCAAAAATATCCGACAAGAACAAGGATGATGATTAAAATTTCATACTCACTCTTTTATACTCGAACCCGCCCTGCACTTTGCGGGGACAGGGATGGGAGGGTCAAACCTGCTCTGTTGCTATCCCTACGGATATATACTTGTTTTTTGCTTAGTATATTACTATATTAGTAAAAATAAATATAAAAAATAATATTTTATTGAATTTGGTTCAATCCCAATTGAATCTTTGATTCTGAAGTTGTGCCTTGACCGGTTCAATAACGGGTCTGATTTTAAAAACTTTTGAGTATTATAAATGTTTTGTACCTTGACTTTAAAATATTTTTTTATTTTTTTAAAATTATGGTTACGATAATTGCGTTAACTAGTTTAAGTATTTATATTTAAATTTCAAAATCTAACAAATAACTATCTTTAATATAATAATTCAAAATATTATATTTTTATTAACTATTTATTTTTAATCTTATTTAACTATCACTGTAAATAATTAAATGCATCATACTATTATTTCTATACAAAAATTTATATACAGAAATTTATTAGATATTCTGATATCTTTGTTGAAGATTTAAATAGTTAGGCTAGAACACACAAAAAAAAGAAAGTTCCACATAAAAAAATAGTTAGGCTAGAATTGTTAATTTAAATTGAAGATTTTTTATCCTAAATTATGATTATCTTTATTTATATAAATTATTAAGTTTTATCATGAGTATCAAATTATTTAAATTTAGATAAGTTGTTATTATTGAAAATGAGTTTAATTGCTATACACATATAAAAAATTGTGACTTTTTATATATGTGTTTTAAAATAGTAATGGGTAAAATTAACAAAGCTCTTATGATTAAATGTATACGTAAAAAATAATTACAAACTCATTCAAAATTCAGATCTGTAATTAATAAATAAGTAGCAATAAAATTGGTACTAATTTCGTGAAAGTGTACTTGGTGCAAATTAGCATTTGTCTCATGGGTGATGATATTGTTGGTTCATATTTGTGAGGATGTAAATGCTGTTGCAGACTCTCTGGTTGGCTGGGCATCGCACAGAGACAATTGGGATAGAGAAAGGAATGAACCCCTCATTCATGCTTGCATTGTAGGCTTTAGTTTCTGCTTCTGTTATATTTCCATGGACCAAAAAGTCTATCGAATCTGTTGTGGCCAATGGTGGCACTTCCGGGTTATTCAAACAATCCAAAAAGGGGAAGACAAAGTAAAACCATTATTTACTAAAAAAAAAAGTAAAACCATTATTGTAATTGTTAAGATAAATGTCTATTATACATATAGAAAGGGGTGGTATAATTAAAAAGCCAGAGTGGTAGCCTTTTAAGTATTGTCCCACATTTGTCACCTTGTTGGGTTAAGGATTGATGGCGCCTATCGAAGCAGTTTAAGGAGGCTGCTTTTGCTCCTTGGCACCCTCGCATGTTGGAAATGAAATGACCCCTTTTTCTCCCAACCCCTGTTTCTTTCCTACATCTCCACACTCACCCAATATCCCACTAATGTTGGTCTCATGAGAGCCAGCAATAGAATTTGCTAATCTATACACCCGTGTAAGCTTGTTCTCCCTGCAAGTTTATACATTTCCTAATGTCTCATAATCTCTGTTAGATTCATATCATTTTCATCAACCATCACACACTACACACCACACACCGTTTTTATTTTACTCTTTCTTCTTCAACAATCTTCACGTACATTGGATATCCATTCTTGTAAGTTTAAATCTCCATACACCTCCATATAATTTTTTCAAGGCTTATATTGTATCATTTTTCAACTTAAATTTATAATATTTTTCTTTACAAAATAAATTGAGATATGATGTAATTTTTTTTTTAAATAGAAAGAAGACATAGCTAAAATAGGAAAAAAAAGTATAAAATTTAATTGTCATTTCTTTGTGTTTTTTTTCTGTTTGAATAAAAGTGTTTGAAATATTTGTTTATGATATTTTTATTTTTTTCTTTTCTTTAATATCAACTTTATTTTTGTTTCAATACTATATTTAAAATTTTACCAATTTAGATATCATTATACATAATCAATTATTCAATAATATATTGTAATTAATTAATCTATAGATAAATTAGTTGGTGGAAGATTAATAACTTTTTCCTTTTAATCAATAATAATTTTATTAAAATTTAATCACATTATGTGTTAAAATAGGGCTAACAATTCAAGAAAAATAATGGTATATTTTTAACTTTATTTTTAATTTTTTTAATAAAATAAGTAATTTTTGCTATTCATATATTTGTTTAAATTGATTATTATAATTGAACACAATTTTAAATTTATCCAAATACTTTTTTTTAATATTATTATATTTAAAAATAAAATTCCTAAAAAGTATAATATATTTTTAACTATCGTTTTCTATTGCGTAGTGTAGGCCATCCACTGTTGGGATTCTTTTAATATATTTTGATCTTTTTTTTCTTTTCTTTAATTCTAGTTCAAACATTACAAATAAGTGTTGCAAAATTAAGGATTGGAATATCCTTTTCTAAAACTACTTTCAATCTTAAATATAAATAAAATATATATTGGCTATTAAGTGAATTTTAACTAACTTTATCTAATATAATGATATTATTTTTAAAATACTTTTTATCTAACTGTGTTGTTATTCTCAATGCTGTTTTATTTTGATATTAGGTTTCAAATGCTATTCATTTTTATTGGAAGAATAATAGTCAACAACATTTAAGATGATTTTGAAAGAGTTCTCGACGTGAAAGCATTGCCACATACTACAAATATAAGAATTAAATTAAGAGTTTAATGGTATATATTCATATTTAATTATGACTTTTTATTTATATAATTTTTAAAATAGTAATAAGTAAAATCAACAAATTTATTATGAATGAAGGATTGTAATCGAATCTGAGTGTAAAACTTTTTACAATGTATATAAATTAATCTCTTAAATTAACTCTTGCTAATATTAAAAAATAAAGAAAAACAATGTGAACAACAAAACACTTTCTTTTATTTATTGAAATAAAAGGTAAAAAAATGGAATTTTAAATAAAAAATTCAAAGAAACATGACTTATAATGCTTATTTTCTCCAAATACACATACTAAGAAACAGTAAATACAATTTTTTGTAAATACTCTGAGTTACCATCGGCCATATATATTATTAATAAATCTAGAAGAAAACTGTTAATTTTGAAGAAGAAAAGGTAGAATTGAGGCATGAAACGATGGTGATTGATAATATCTTATTTATGCGACGCCAAAAAATGTAAAAGAATGCAATCAAAATGTATTTAGGGTAATTTTTTTTTATCTACTGTCTTTTTTCTTTTCACTGAAAATATTTTTCAAATAATATTTAAAAATTAATTTCTTTCTGAATTATATATTGCTAAAGTTTTCAATTTCTACATGTACTTCAACTCTCATCTACGTCAAATAAAACTCTAACCATCTACAAAGGGTGTTAAATTTTATTAGTACTTGATAATATTATTTAATAATACGTTATCATATACAATTTTTATAACAATGATAAAAATTAAGCCCTGTTTTAGGGGGAAAAAAGTGAATAGATGAAGGGAAAATATTCTGCTTTTTTAATTTAAAATTTCTAAATGTTAAAAAATGTATGGCAATGTAGCTAGCTAGCAATGGATGAATTACTCTTGAAAAAAATGATTTTGTTTTGTATTTTGTCTTGTCAAGGAATAAAGGGGGGAAGTAAAGAGTGTTACAGCTTCCATGTCAATGTTGTAAACGACAAGCTTCCTTCTTTCTCTGCAACTTGTTCTGTAAGCAACAATGACATGCCCCAACGCCAATGAACAGGACCACACGAGCAGAGGAATTTGTATTAGGGAGCCTCTTCCATCAACACTTGTATAGCTATAGCTATACACGCACACGGCTTTGAAGGAAACAAATATGAGAGACATGACTGAGCACACCGTGGTCACCCCCAAGTAAGGTCCACGTGAAAGCCTTGGCCCATTACACAAACTATAAACACCTACATCAATCAGAATCAGAGTATTGGTTTTGAGTTTTGAGTAGAAAACTTGGATAATACTTGTAATTATATCTAAGCCTTATCATACTTATAATTGAAAAGGGCAGCTAGAAAGTTTAGAATTTGGTTTGTTGATGTACTTACAGAAGATGACAAGGGATCGTGCAATAGATAGAAGAGGTATGTCAATGAGGGAGTATCCAAAATGGTAGTTCTGAAAATGGGAGAAGATAGAAGAAGAGGGGGAAAAGGCTGAGAGTAGAGCTGAAGGTACAAGTGCATCGGCAACAACAAAGAGAACAGGGGCGGAGAAGATAACTAGTGATATAACCATGTTGATCAAGAAGAACACGATCTTCACACCCCTCAATATCCCTTCCTTTGAAAATCCCATGTTGGTCTCTTCAAAACTATATATGTTTTGGAATATTTATGCACAAAGGGTGGAGGCAAGAGGCATGGAAGGTGAAACACAACTATAGCTTAACGAGTGACGACTACAAAAATGCTTTCAACTTTACACCCACCCATAACGCGGCAAACATCACACCTAAAGGATAATCAACTGTATTTTCATTTTAATATGTAAGGGTGATTCTGTTTCTGTGTCAAGTTGGAATTGGGATACGGATCTTTCTTGGGAGCGTGACACGCGTCCACAGTCAAGGATATCTAACACTGAATAAATGAAAAGTCCATTATATGGTCAAAGGATGATTTTCATTGTCAATATTTCTGCTGGTAAGCGAGCATGGTGGAAAGGGAAGAAGATTGAACCTATGTTTTGTTGCTTCCTTCTGCTTCTATAAATGGTAAGTTGCTGTGCCTCAATTACGGCATTGCTTGTTACTATTCCATAATTGAATTCACCAACACTGGCAAATTGTCAAAATACATCGCCTAGGACAATTAATCTCTTCCAATAAATTCATAAATCATGATTTCCTGCATGCCGAGGGAATTCAATTTTCTGCTCAAGTTACGTCAGCTTTTTGAAAGGTCAAATCAAATTAAAATAATAAATGAATACCCTTCTTTTCTTTACTTCTTTTTTTTTAGGGAAGGTCCTACTTCTTTTCTATGAAATTGTTGGAATTTTATTTTTTTCATTTTAAGTAATAACTATAACTCTATTTTCCAATCACTTTCTAGAAACATAGTCTTATTTTTATTTTTAATTTTTTTATTAAAATGCGTGTTGACCAAAGGCAAAAGATTTGATAAAATTACTATTACTATAAAATGATCTTCAAGTTCAAAAACTTGTATATGGATGATGATATATGAGAGAACTAACCGGCCATTTCCAAAAATTTAGATGCCTTTCATATGTACTACCAAAGTTTTCCTTCCAGACCAATTTTTCATATATAGTCAAATGATGTTCATTTAAGTTAACGGCAGTGCACACCTTCCCGCATATGCATGGATGTGTATAAGAAGAAATACTTATTTAAAAAATAAATCTTATTTAATCAAATTGTTTTCAGAGATTACATTGAGGAAATCAGTATAAATGTTTTATGTATAATTTTAAAAACATTTAACTTTTTTCATTGATTAAATTTTATTTTTGTACCCGTAGACAGGAATCTTCCCAAGGGAGTGTCCAGTTATCGATACTCAGCATTTCAGACCTTGGTCCTTTACCCTTGAAAGTTGAAAGGACATATATGATATTTCAATCATATAATTAATTATTAATCAACCCTAATCACAAGTTAAGGAAGTTGAATTAGTTGGTAATATGTGTTCTACTCTACAGTGTTTTGGGATTTTATTTCAATCTCATTTAAAATTTTGGAATACCTTTTTATATACTCTATAATATTATATGTGTTTTAAAATCTTTTTTTTTTTAAAAGAAGATTTCATATTTGGATGTTAAGATACTTTATATGAATTCTATAATGAATTCTAATTATTTAAATTTTATTTACAATTTTTTTTTTAAAAATATTAAATTTATTTTAAAAGTTAAAATTAATTAATTAGATAATAAAAAATAAAATTATATTTAAAATAAAAATAATTTAACATTAACATTAATTATAACATTGAAATGAAAAAATATTATTAAGCATGAAAAATTAAATTTAATTATTATTGTCACATAAAAAAATACTAACATTTGTTTTGAGAGCATGAAAAATTCTTTCAAGAGTGCACATGCGCATTTTTGCTTTGCTTTATGTACAAATATGAAGATCTTGTACAATATCCCACTCTTTAACATCTTAAATTTCACTTTAATGATATTAAAAAATTAAATATTGATTTTAAGGGTATCTTTATCTCTAGATCACATTTGAGATCTTAGAACATCTTTTTTTTGGGTTCTACATTATCACATGTGTTTTTAAGATCTTTTTCTTATTTTTTCTTCTAAGGCAAGATTTCATATTTAGGATCTTGAAAATATTTTATATGGGTCCTACAATAATCTCACTATTTAAATTTTATTTATAATTTATTTTTTGACAAAATATTAAATTTATTTTAAAAATAAAATTAATTAATTAAAGTAATAAAATATTTTCTTAGAACATTAATATATTATTTAGTAAAAGTTTATACATTCATGACTTTTGGTTTTCTTATTTTGATACACATTTTGCTTTCTTGGGTCGAAACCCACGTCACATTTTCCAGGTCATCCAAATCTTGTATAATATTATATAAGAATTCATTCTCTAATAGAAAGATCTCAAATCTTATTTTAATTAAATATATTATTTTTAAGAGATTGCTGAAAATGTCTCGCTCTTAGAAGGTCTATTCAATATCTTGGATTAAATATGAGACGCTTGAAGCTCACATATGGCTAATTAATATTAATAATTGTATACATAAAAGTGAGATTGGGGAGATAAATCAGTGTTCACGCTAGCATTGATTATTATATTCCTTGGAATGAGGTTGGGCGTTAAACCGCATCCGGTGAACTGCGACAAAGCTTAAGCAAGTATCTATCCTACATGAAGATTAATATTAAACTATCATCGTTACGGGACGGAGGGGTAGAGAGTTCAACACCTTGTGGCCTCTACATCTTGTGCTGATCAATGCACAACTTTGAATGTTTAATGAAGCTAACAAAGCATGTTTAACACACATTCTCTACCTTTTTATTTGTAGATACTTGGATCAATATCCAAATCCATTTTATATCTGGCTGAATTCTCACAAACCCCTTTTATTCATAATCCAAGATCCAGGAGAACCGAATTCCAAAAAAATCAATCATCCATTTGATTCTGTGTTTTAGTTTTTTTTTTTAAAAAATTAAGAATAGTTTTTAAAATTTATTTTTAAAAAGAAAAAAAACTTATTTAATAAGTTTTATTTGAAAACTATTTTAAATATGTAAAAATAAAAAAAAACTTGTTCATATTTATTATTAAAAAATAAAATATTCTAATTATATTTTAAATTTTTAAAATAAAAATAAAAAACTAAAAAGTAAAACTACTTTTACTGATTTCGAAAACTATTTTTAAAAAACATTATACATATAATTTTTTTAGATTTTAAATACTAAAATATAAAAAAAATAATTTATAAAACTATTGTCAAAGCATTAATTTTTTTTATCATGAATGTTTCCTAACCCGCCGGATTAGAAGCTAATCTTATTGGTATTGTTTCTTGAACTCATATTACTGCTCCACAACAGTAAAATTTTAAATTTTTCTAATATTTTTTATTTAAATTCTTGATAAACAATACAGTTATTACTTTGATTGAGTTTTAGTCGTCTAACCTTTTCTCAAAAGTGTATTTTGGTGAAATTTTTTTGTTTAAATTCTGAAACACGCGCATTTAAGAATTAAGAAATATAATCTAGGATTGTGCATATCCAAAATAGTTATTTAAATAAGTAATTTATTTAAAATAAATAATTTATTTATAATTTAAAATAAATAATTTATTGTTAATCACTTTGATTTTCAATTTCAATACGTCGTGGTTCACTTTGATTTAGCTTATATTGATTTGGGGGATGCGAGTGTGTTATGTTAATATTGATTTTACGAAATTTTTTCTGTAAGGTGAAAATATTTAAGGAATGTAAGTATAATAAACTTTAAATAATATGGTGTAACTATAATTTACTCTAATAAAAAGTAATTTAAGTTCTATATGTGAAATATTATTTTAACATATTAAATACTAAACAGTAATAGGCTTGATGGGAATTCCTTACGCATAGATAAGTTACTACATTATTATTCTAATTTAATAGTGGTCTTCGGTAGAAAGGGTTATTTAGTTGAGATGGTTTTATACAAGGTAACCCAAAACAAACTAAAAAAAATTGTAGTGTGGTTTAATTTGATTTAAATTAAGTATAAAATTTAATAATTTAATATCTTGTGTTTTGGTTAATTTTTTATTTAAATTTTTATTATTAAGATAAAAAACATATTAAATATTTTATTTTTAAGATTGAGTAAATTTTTTTTAAAAATACTATATAAATAATAATTATTAAATTAAAATAATAATATAAAGTTTAAATGTTATTTTTGTTTCATTAAAATAATAATATTTTATGTTTTGGTATATTAAGTTTTAAAATTTTCATTATGATAATTTATGTTTGTAGAAATTTCATTTTAGTCCATTTTTTTATTTTATTAACTTTTGATGATTTAAAAATTTTGAAACAGTTGAATTAAAATAATAGTGGCTAAAAACTGTTACTATCTTTATTTCAATCCTATTAATATTTTTGGAATCACATTTATTATTTTTACTTCCTTGAATACAATTCATCTTTAACATAACAATCATTATAGTTACATGTAATAATTGTATTAATTTATGATGTTTGCAAAGGTGAAGTCTCCCACGAATTATTAGTGGTGGCAAGACTTGTTTGGATAATTTTATAAAGAATCAAAATGAAACTTTCAAAAGTATAAAAAATAAAAATAGAAATTTTAAAACTTAATATATCAAAATAGAAAACATTAAAATACAAGATTAAAATTAACATTTAGGCTAATATATAAATAACTAATCAATTAATTTAAACATTACATATTATTTTATATAAAATTGTATCAAATTAAATTAAATCAAATATTTTTGTATCCATTAATTTATGGTAAGTCGATTGACTTTATTAATTAATATTTTAAAAAATTATATAAATTAAGAAATATAATTAAACATCAATGTAAAAATCTTGTACACTGTTAGTATATACTAATTAAACTTATTAATTAAAGATTAAGTATAAATTATAAAAAATATAGTAAGTGATGAGTAATTAAAGATTATGTTAGTCTGATTCATAGTTTACCTAGAAACCAAAATAATAGATAGTTATAATAGTGGAAATTTAACACTTGATTAGATAAATAACATATTTTTAAAACTGTAAAGGCCAAATAAAATCAAATTCTTAAAAATTGATTTAGTTTGATTCGAAGTTTATAATACTTCAAATTTAAATAAACTAATTTTTTTAAAAATCAAATCAAACAATACGACAAGCATTCTTAATTAAAACTCTATATAAAAACCCAAAATAATAATTTAAATAAAATTAATTAAATATTTATTTGACAATAATTTTATAAAACTGTTTTTAGTATTTTAGTATTTAAAAACTAAAAAACTTATTTGGATAATATTTTTTTAAAACAGTTATAATGTTTTAGTTTTTAAAAACTAAAAAAGAGGAACACTTTAAAGTAATTTTGTTTTTCAATTTTCTATTTTTGTTTTGAAAACTCAAAATATAATAAAAATATTTTGCTTTTTATTTTTTATTAATGAAATTTTAATAAATATAACAAGTTTTTCCATTTTTATATCTTCAAAATAGTTTTCAAATAAAATTTATTAAATAAGTTTTTTTTTTTGTTTTTTTTCCAAAAACAGTTTTTAAAATCTATTCTTAAAAACACTTTTCAAAAACTAAAAAATAAAAACATACCAATAAAGCTCTAAATATCTACAGGTTTCATGAACTTAATCATAGAATGCTAAACCGAATCTATTTAACATAATATGATACTTATCTTCCAATAATGATGACTAAATAGTAAACATAAAGTTTAATCTAAAAAATATTATATATAATTTTAATTTTATAAAATAATTTATATATAAATTAATTTGCAAAAGCTAAGTTTATTAACATATTCATAAAATAAAATCGTTAAAAATAAGTTAGTAATTATACAGACGGGTTGGTAAATTGAAAGTTGCATGACATCCATCCATATGTAATGGTCGGTAGCTGGGATATGCATTGTCAAATTTTTCTGATGTCATTTGTTTTGCTCCTATGGTAGGAAATTTTAAGAATTTAATGAACTTTTAATTATTACATGACGACTTTTTTATGCTTATTATTACATGACTACCTGTGATTAATTAACCATAGTTTATTTTTTGGGTGTTTAATTAACTTTTAATCTAAATACAGTACTGCTATTATTTTTGACAATACCAGTATTTAAACAGCAGTAAATGATTTATTTATTTTTTTAAATGAAATATGTAAAAAAGGAAATGCAATATTAGTATTAAACGCGGTGGCTGCCCTAACATGAATCCTCTTTTGGTATACTTTTATTCCACCGCGGAATCGCGAATGGACGGAGACACTTCCCGGCGCGACGACGACGGGGACACTGCGGTTAACGAGAACCAAAACTCCAGGCTCCGCGACAACATGGTCAAAAACGTATCTCTTATTCAGGAACTCAATGGTAACATGTCCAAGGTTGTCGCTCTCTATTCCCATCTCAACTCCAATTTCTCCACCGCCTTCCAACAACACCACTCCACCAAATCATGACACCTCACTTCGCTCGCTGCCCGATTCCAAATTCCAAATTCCAAATTCCATCTCCGTTGTATTTTTTTTTTTATCTTCTCTCAATAACTGCTCAGAAGTTACTCTGTGCTTCAAGATCAATAATCTTTGTTATTTGTTTCGAATGGTATCGCTATGCTATTAGATTCTACAACGCATCGTCGGAGAAGAACATTTTTATTGTTAAATTACTCTGCTAGTGGTTGCACTTTTATTAATTTTTCGAATCAATTGCCACGTTTATGAAACGAATTGAATAATGAATACCCAGTTAAATAAAGCATTACCTCACCCTGTCCAATTTGCTTGGACTTGAAGTTCTCATCACCAAATCTATAGCTCCATAGATTGATTCTTTGAGCTATAAAGCTAGGACTAACCTACATGGAAGCAAGGGACGTTAAACCATCACAAATATAAGTAGCTCTATTATGTAATGATGCCAATTAAGCAAGGCAACAGATGTTGCTATTGTACCGATCAAAGTGTTAGAAATTTCCGCTTTCTGCACAGAAGCGGAAGTTCAGGTTAAAACTAGGTTTAAATGTAATTTTGAATTTCTATTTTCTAAAACTTTATAATTTTGATATTTATTTTAAAATATAAACATTCATATGGAGTGGAAGAAAAACACAAAGAGGTTTAGAAAGAAATTGATAGATGTAACAAATGATAAAAAATAGTAATAGAGATGAGAAGAAAAAGTGTAATGAAAATGAGAGGAAAGACAAACGTAGGCGTCTGAAAACTGAAAATGATAACCACAAATAGAAATCCTTTAGAAGGGCCAATTTGCAATTATTACATGGACTCTCCTAGAGAAAAAATCATTTTTTGTAGAAGAAGACAGAAATTAATTATTGGGTAAAACAAATGTTAGGGTTTTAGTTAATCCTTGATTTCTCTCTCTCCCTTACATAATTTTTTCTTCATCCACACTCTCTCTCTTCACCTTATTTTTTATCCTACCTTTTCTCTTCACCTTTTGGTTAATGTATGCATGTAATTAGTTATTTAATTTCTTTTTTTTACTATAGTAATTTAATTAATCTTTAATGTACTTAATTTATTATTTTTAATATAGTAAAAAATTTAATTTATTTTTTATTATAATAATTACATGTTTATTATATTAATTTACTTAATAAATTAGGTGTTTAGTATAGTCCAGTTAATTACATCTAATATAGTTATTTAATTTCTTATTTTTTAGTATAATAATTTAATTAATTTTTAGTATACTTAATTTATTATTTTTAGTACAGCTGTTTAAGTTATTATTTTTTATTATAATAATTACATGTTTATATATTAATTTACTTAATGAATTATATGTTTAGTATAATTATTTAATTAAATATTTGATTAGTATAGTATAATATAATTATTTAATTTCTTATTTTTTATTAGAGTATTTTAATTTCATAGTTTTTTAGTATATTAATTTAATTTCGAAGTGAATTACGTTTTTAATATAATTATTATTTTTTTATCTCGTTATTCTTTGACAACCGTTTACTTTAGAGTAAAAAATATTGTAAATTTTGTTTTACTCTTCGACAATTGTTTGATGGAGATGAAAAAAAATTAATTTTACCATTTGGAGGAGTGTAAAAAACTTGCAAATTTTTTTACTCTCCAACAATAGTTTATCGAAGAACAATAGAAGGGATACAATGAAAAACATATAATTTTTTTTTTCATAAAAATAAGTGTTATTTCAAATTAAAAATTAGAAAAAATATTAATTCAAATTCCAATTTTATAATTGTAATCCTATGAAGAGGCCCATGAAGCACGAAAGAACTACTGATCTTTTGATTGACTGACATGGTAGTATGACAAGCATAGTAATACTTATTATTTGTCTACTATAAAAGTATAAACCCAGGACTGAGAAAGGAACAAAACTGTGGATTAAAACCCTGCTCTGCATTATTTACAACTAGTGGCTGATATTAAACATATGCAGTTGAGATGGCAGTTCTAACACATACGCAAGTTCTTCCTGGTGCTATAAAATTTTAAAGAGATACTATATCACAAATTTGTGGCAGATAATTCATTCATGCATTAAATGGTGATTATACTGTATTTAAGTATGCTGATAAAATAAATACTATATTTAAGTATTTACTAAGAAGGCATCGTTCTAGTCCAGTGGTATGTTGAATAATGCTCTAGTATCTACACAAAAATTGTCTCAAAATGACATAAATCCGAAATCCGATCCATATAAAGTGAAATGCTATCACTATTTTAATTTATTCGATTTATCAATTGATCCTTCTTTTCCATCACATATTTTGATCTTTAATTGACTTCTTTATATGTACAGATTGCTTTGTAGACTTCACTGATAATTATTCCTTCACATCACAGAAAAGAAATGAACAAGTAGCAGCTGTGTCTATAAGTCCATAAGTACCTTGCAATATAAAGTTATAAACATCTGTAATATGACGAGATTAAATTTTTCAACAGAGAATTTCTCTACATATAAGATTCCAACATAAAACAAACTTAAAAGAAATAAAGTAAATATCACTTGAACCAATCACCATTTGTTACACTCAAAAACAAGTTAACATCAATGCATAAAATTCGATATCATCATCAATTCCTTCAAACACTTGATAAGAAATTCCATACCAAATACGCTATTCGATGACAAAGATTTAGTGGCAGTAAAATCAGGTGAGCAGACCTGAAAATTCCATTGATCCCTATGTTAAAATACGCTATTTGATCTGCTCACTACCCCAAATTTATTTATATACAGCGGTAGGACTGCTCAAAATATCACGTTTTTAAACCACTAATCATAATTACTAATAATTAGTTATTTTAATATGGTTAATATAATTTATTTTATGGATATGTTAACTTAACTTTATTAAATAAAAGGTTATGAGTAAACTTGATTTTATAACTGGTTACTTTTAGTATTGGTAAATTCTTTTAATTTTTGTATTTCATAAAAAGTATTGGTTAAATTTGGTTTTATAACCAGTTATTTATATTTATGATATAGTTCACACTTTTGTTCCAATGACTACATCTTTGTGGAAAATACGCTGAAAAAGAACAATTCTAACTTTATCCACACCTATGTGAGAGTGGTCACAATATGTGAAAACATGCACTAATAAAAAAAAACGATATTCATACATCTGTGACTTGGGTCACATCCTTGTTGATAATGCATTGAGTAGAAAAATTGTCTTTGACATCGTCCACATCTCTATGACAATAGTCACATCCATGTGGAAACATTGAGAAGGAAATTTTTTTTATATCTCCCACATCTTTGTGCCAGTGTTTCACAATCCTATAAATAATGCACTAAGTAAAAAAAAAAACTACCTGTGAACCTCTAACATCTTTGTGCAAAGGTCACAACATTGTGGATAATTTGTAGAGAAGAAAAAGACTTCTTTTAACGTATTCCACACCTCTATATCACTAGCTATGTCAATGTGAAAAACATACTAAGTAGAAAAATAAATTTTAAAAATAATTTTATTGACTTACATAAGTTTTTTATCCCTAACATTTCACCAAAAATTACTTTTAGTTCTTAAAATTCAAAAATATTATTTTTAGCTCCTGATTCACTTTTAGTCTTTCCTTTTCGGTTAATATCATAAAAAAATTGCTGACAGAGAACATGTTTTTGTACTTGTAAATCATTTTAGTCATCAACCCTAATCCCCTTAATCTTTAATTTCATATCTAGTACAACTAAATACACTAGAATTTATAAATGAAAAATATTAATACAAAAATAAATTAATTTTAGGACTAAAAAAGTATTTTTGAATTTCAATGATAAAAAATGATTTTTGGTGAAATTTTAGAGACAAAAAAACTTACTTAAGTCTAAATTTTTCAAAATTAATTATTTAATCATTTATGAAAAAATAACTAGTTAAATAACCAATTATTTATATATTTCATTATTTTTTTTGTAAACTATATATTGATATATTTTATTATGTAACTAGTTATAAATTATAATAGATTATTTATAATAATAACTGGTTATAATAAATGATAACTAGTTATGAGAAAATGATTATAGTTATGTTTATTATAACTACTTACATATATGATTATTTATTGGTTATGGTTAGGTTACAGGCATTCCTATATAAAGCTTTTTTCAATTTGTATAGTATATTTTAGATGTTAGACGAACTATAAGTTTAGATAACACTTATTCAAAAAATAATGTATAAATGAATACATACTTCTAAAAAGGACGTTGTATAAATAAATACAACATTTCTTTAAAAAAAATGTATAAGTTTATATAGCTTGTCTTAAGAAAATGTATAAATTATAGCGTATTTAAAAAAAAAATTATATAAGTTTATATAACTCATCTTCAAAGAAAAAAAAATATAGTTCGATTTAAAAAAAAATGTTGTTATAAGTTAATATGGTGCGTTTTAAAAAAGAATGATATATAAGTGAATATAATGCTTTTAAAACACCATATATTATGTTATGTCTTATATCACGTGTTTACCATATTTCAGAAGTCTTAATAGAATTTTGAAAGTATATATATATATATATATCAATACTATTGTTAATAGCCAAAACGTCCATATCAGCAACATAAATGACTGAATAAAAAATCATAAGTTTTCTAAACAAAACTTACTTTTATCATGACAAGTTGCAAAAATTATGTTATTGGAATCCTCACTTTGCATGCATGATATATACATACTATTAGTTGTCATGTTACTAATGGATGTAAGATCTTCCATCATAATAGGTCTAGCTTAGGTTTCGTTTGTGATGATTTTCGATTTAAGTTTTTAAATTTATAAAAACAACTTTTTGTTTTAAATGTAGAACATTACTGTCAAATCTCAACCCCACTAGAATCCTTGGTTTGTTGTGATCGACAATGACAATTGAATATATTAGATATCAGTTACAACTATTGAAATATCAAATGATGTTGAAAACTAATGGTGGTGCTCAGTGACAAGCGTTGGGAGACTACTATTGGAGACTGGAGACAAGCGTTGGTGGTGGTGCTCAGAGACAAATGACGGGCAAATGAAAACTACTGGAGACTCGCAACAATGGTGGGTGACCAACAATTGCTATTGTTCAGGATGATTTTTTATTTGCAACTTTCAAGTTTACAAAAACAAAAACTATTTTTTATTTTAAGTTTCCAAATTAATAAAAACAACATTTTTTTAATTTTAAAATATTTTTTTCAAATTTTAAACCCACCAAAACTCTTCCTCCTTAGCAATCAGTGATTGGTAATTATTGATATTAATTTTTCAATTTTATAAAATCGACATTTTTTTGTTTTTCAATTTTAAAATATTTTTTTAAAATGCTAACCTCACTAAGTCTCCAACCATAATAGGTCTAGCTTAGATTTTATTTGGGGTGATTTTTATTTAAAGTTTTAAATTTATAAAAATAAGAACTAGTTTTGGTTTTAAGTTTTTAAATTAATAATTTTTTTTTGTTTCAAAATTTAAAATATTGTTGTTAAATATCAATCCTATCAAAATCTTTTGTTCGCGATAACTAACAACAATACTTAAATACCAATGACAACTATCGAAGAATCAACTAATGATGACGATTGGTGCTGGTCGATGATAGACGACCACATGTTACTATTAGGGACTAGAGGGACTAGAGACAAATGTTGGTAGTGGTGCTCAAAGACTAGGCCAAAGATTGACAACAACTCCAACAATGTCATGTGATCAGCAAATTTTTTATTTTTCAAAATTTGAAATATTGTTGCTAAATCTCAATCTCACTTAAATCCTTCATTAAAATCTCATAGCTACTGCTTGTAGAAATGTTTTATAAATGAAATTGAGTATCTACTACTATGATGTTTTTATACCCTAAGCCTATTTGACACCTTGTAGGGTATAAAAACTGCAATAATTGACAACGATAATTGAATACCGATGATAAGTATTTGAGACACCAAATGACGATGACAATTGGTGGGGGTGGTTGATGATAGGCTACCAAGGACTACTATTGGAGACTAGAGATTAGTGTCGGTAGTGTTGCTTAGAGACTAGACCAGAGATTGACAACAATTGCTAAAGACTGATGGCAATGGTCAACAATTGCTACTGTTCGGGGTGGTTTTAAGTTTTGGTTTTTAAGTTTCTAAATTTGTAAAAATAACATTTTTTGTTTTCACTTTTAAAATATGGTTTTCAAATCTTAACCCACTAGAATTCTTCATTTTCAACAACTCGCGACCCATAGTTAGAGGTGTTAGTTGGTGATTGGTGATAAAAGATTACAGTCAATGATTGATAATAATAGGTGACTAATAGTGATTGACGATTCGTAATAAGTAACCGATGGTCGATGATAATTGATTATTGTCAACCAACTATAACCAATGATCAAAGGTAGTGACTGATGATTGAAGGTTTGAGGTGAAGACTAGTGACCAATAATCTAAAGTGACGAGACGACCCCTTACAGTAATTAAAGATTGTGATTGGTGACTAATAACCAAGGACTGACAATTGACAATCAACGACTAGTGACCAGAAGTGATAGTTTGTGATTGGTAGCTGATGGTAGTGGTTGATGCTAGTAACCGACAACCAACAACCAACAATTGATGATTAACAACTAGTGACTAGAGGTGATATTTTGTGATTGGTAGCCGATGGTAGTGGTTGGTGCTAGTAACCGACAACTAATAAATGAAGGTGATAACTAATGATTGATGGTCAAAAGGGGCGACTAATAACTAGTGGACGAAAGTGACGGTTTATGTTCAACTGTAGGAGGGGACGACTGATGAGTGATGGTAAGAGGTAGAGGCCAGCGACCGACGACCGAAGATGAAGGTAGTGATTAACAATCAAAGGTGACAACCAATTACCGACAATTGGAGGTTGAGGTTGGTGATTGATATTCAGAGGTGGTAACTAATGACTGAAGAACGATGGTCAGAGGTAAAGGTCACTTAGTCACTGGTAACTAGAGATTGAGCTAGTAATCAATGGTCAGAGATGAAGGTTGTTGACCGATAATTGGAGGTAGCGATTGGTAACCGACAATCAGTGATGGTCAGTTGAAGGTAGAGGTTGTTGATAGATGGTCGAAGGCGAAAGTTACTAATCGACGAATAAAGGTAATAATATTAACTGGTGATTCACGGTTAGAGGTAACGACCGATAACAATTTTATTGTGTGATGATTAGTGATAGCTAGTGATGATGAACAACAAATTTAAATAAAAATAGAAACATAAATCTCAAATCCAAATTTATTATTTTTGAAATAAGATAAAAATTATTTTAAAAATAACTAAAAAAACAAATTAGATTTCATAACTTTTTTCTAATACATTTCTATTTTTAAAATAGCTTTCCAAACAAAAGACTGAAAGTCACCCAAAGCATCGCCTTAACTAACTGCATAAATACACCAGTGCATATGCTATATTTATTGAGACAAAAAATTGTACAAATATAAACATAAATTTCCATTAATACGAATGAAACATATATAAAGAGTTTATACTTATCTTGTTTAATTATTTTGTTTTTGCACATTGTGCTATGATTTTAAAGTTTAAGGTGATGCTTTTTGTGATATTTTAGATTTTCTCTTTTTCTGCCTATAAAAGTGGAGATCTATGTATATCTTAAGTTCTTACAATGATTTTAAATAATATTTCAAATTCCAATAGTAAGTTATTTAGTAAAATTCGTTTACTTTTATAATGATTGTTTATAATTAAAATTATTTTTATAGTTATTTTCTATTTAATAAGTGGTGAAGCAAATATTTTTTTTATCAAGAAGAGTATCCATACAAAAGGAGAAATGATTGTATTTTAGTATTTTTATAAAAGGTAGATATCATTTCAAAAAGTAATAGGTGTCAATTCAAATTCTTTGCCTTTGGTCCACAAAAAATGTAGTTGGGCCAGTCCACCATAGTTAGGACAGACCAAAATAGCTTGGTTTGTTCTTGTCATTAGGCGAGTTAGCAAGTTAAATTGTTAATTTTAAAAAAATATACTTTATTTACTTTTTTATTATTTTTAAAAATATATAAAATTTAATTTAAATAAAAACATTTTTTTATTTTCTTGACAAAGTCATAATTTTATAAAAATAAATGGAAAAATTACAAAAAGTAAACCTTGTATTATTGATTTTATTTTCTTGACAAGGTTACGATTTTACAAAAAATAAATGACAAAGTCATAACAAAGTTTATTTTATTATCTTAACCGTCATTTTTATATATTTTACTTAATAATTTATTTTATGTTTAATCATTTTTATTATTTTATTAATTTATATGATATATAAATTTAAAAGTAAAATATAACTTAAACGGAATGGTAGGCTGACCTGTCTTTGACCTGGGTTAGGTGGGGTGAGACAAAATAGGATAGTGGATTCAAAACACTAGTCTGTCCTGCCAGAATGATAGTGAACTGGTAGATCATCCACCTGACCCATTCCGTTTGTCATCCCTAAAAAAGTACAAGGGTTCAACTATAACATTGTGGTATATCTTACAAGGAGTCACATATGTATTTTTTCTTTCAATGTGTATCTCATATCTTTGTGATCTTTATCACATTGTTGTAGACATATCACTAATGGTTTAGGTTTTTTCTTCTAACACATCTCCCACACTTGTAAGAACAGTCAGATTGTCGTGACATACATAAAAAGTACAAAATTAAAATATTTTACAAGAAAAAAATGCAAGTGAGGCGAGCAATATTTAGGAAAATAAAGAAAATTAAACATTTCATAAAATACAATATTTGATTTGATTGACATCAGATAAAAAACAAAGTAACTTAGTTATATTTTTATTTTTCTTTTATATATTTCTTGACAATTAATAAGTCTTTAATGTTTTAAGAAAAATCATTAAACGACTCACTTATCATTAAAAATAATTTACTAAGAAACACAGTAACTTAGTTATATAAATATTTATGTCTGTATCACCTATTATTAAATGGCTTAGTCTTTTAATTTTGTAATTTTTATTAAATTTTAATAATAAAAAAGTGTGTTGCTAGTACTTCTTATATTTTAAATATGTATGATATTTAAAGTTATAATTTTTGTTAATTATTAATAAGTTTTCACGTAATGATATTTTTTTTAAAAAAAAATTTATACACCTAAAAAGGTGAAATTTTTAGGATGTTTTAGTGACAACTTGTACACTAATAGTTTAAATTTTGGATTTTAAAAATTCAAATAAATATTTAATTCATATCAAATTAATTGAATCGAGTAATAAAAAATAGAGTTGAACATGAATCTAATAATCTATTAAAATGGATGGGAAACAGATTAATTTTATATATCCTAATTTTTTAACACTACTAAATAAAATAACATATAGTCATCCATCATCACGCTAAAGATGAGAGAATCTGGTAAAGGCAATGGAATATGAATAATGTTAGTGGACTCAGACAATAGGGTATATAACGCATAAACAACAAAACTATACGAGAGATCTTTCCAAATCAATGACAAACTTGCTAAACTATCTGCACAAAATACAAAAACAGCTCCATTAGGAAGATCCTCAGTGGAAAGCCTCGGTTAGCACTGGTAAAAATAATAATATAATAGAGTTAGCTGTTAATGAAAGTAAAGCAAAAGTATGCACAATAAAGAGAAAATAATCAGAACTTTAAACAAAAATAATACATTTATAGGATACACATGTGGTCGTGTGTACAAATTATATATATTGTCTGAAAAGAGAAACATGTGCACAATACTTACTACCTCCTTGCCCTGAACCTGCGAGTTTTATTCTTAAGTCAATGTTGTTAGGTTTTCTTTCTGCATAATATATTGTTACTTCGATAAATAAGTTAGTTATAGCACCAGATGCTACACGCATTACGCCCTTTTTTAATTGAAGCTTAACGTATTGGATAATTGTCTTTTCGATAATTGGCTCTAAGAGATAAAGAAGTACGATAGTCAGTAGAATGGTTAAATTTTATACTATGTGTTTAACAAAACTATTGAAAAGTTCGTAAAAGGATGAAAAAATAGTTGAAAACTTAACGAGAATTTGACTTAACTAGAAATTAAATTGCACGAACAGTTTTAGAATTGTCGTACTTATTTTATCGTTTATTGGTTTCGAAATCTGACTAATATATTCATATCTCGAATTGCTCTTTCGTGTATTCATAAAAAGTAATCATTTTTTTTCTAATCTTAAATTAATTGTAAATATTTGATAAAAGTAATTAATTAACTAATTAAAAATTATAAAATAATAAATAAAGATGTCACTAATCTTAGATCGATGAGTATTTAAAATAATTATACAATATTTTAATAATATCAATTAATTGTATATTTAAATTATAAATTATTATAATTATATATTTAAATTATAATTTTCTATAATAACGTACTTAAATTATAATTTTATTTAATTATATATTTCAATAATAAATTAATATGATTAATATTTAAATTATAATTTTATATAATTATATATTTATATTATAAATTACTATAATTTTATACAAAGGATAGATAAATAAATGAATATGATTTTATTTAATATCTATAATAACGTACTTAAATTATAATTTTATTTAATTATATATTTCAATAATAAATTAATATGATTAATATTTAAATTATAATTTTATATAATTATATATAATTATAATAACGTACTTTGTACGTTAATTTTATATCTATAATAACATACTTAAATTATAATTTTATTTAATTATATATTTCAATAATAAATTAATATGATTAATATTTAAATTATAATTTTATATAATTATATATTTATATTATAAATTACTATAATTTTATACAAAGGATAGATAAATAAATGAAGGAGAAATGTTGTATAATATAATAAGAGAGAATTAATGAGAAAGAATGCATTCATTGATAAAAGGTAAATATGTAAAAATAAAATTTTCTAGTAATTAAAATATGAAATCTTTTGAAAAAATGATTTGAAGTAGTTCTTTTTAAAAAACTAGTAATTCCTAAAAAAGTTGTTTAAATTTTAGGTATGCCAGAGGAGCTGAAACAATTTTTCAAGTTTTCATTCAATTGAAATTTCAAACCAAACACTTACAAAGTAGTGTATGGGTTTCATTTTTACCCATGCTAACGTGTGATTTAGCGTATTTTGTGCGGTACATAAATCACCTCAATTTGGCTGAACGCAGAACAAAGCAACTTAAATTATTGATTTTGCAATTTGTGGCCTTGCTTTATGAAATCACTGATTAAAAAATAACGGCCTGAACTCTTAAAACAGTATGAACATTTATATTCGGTTAGCTAGTATTTTGAAGACTGAAAAGGAGCACTTAGCAGAGAAGGAGACACTAAGAGAGAGGATTCGTAGAAGGTTCCCTGTCTTATCCTAAGTCCAAATATTATAAATGCATACTTTGTTCCTTAATCTCCAAATCCGAAACGCCTTAGAGGGTCACACTGAGAGAAATTAAGGATGGGAAATAACATGGCAACCTACAACAGATACAAAAGTTTCATGTTCTTTATCAGAAAGTTCAAGGTGACCGAGCCAGTTCCACCTCAGGACCTTGAGGAGGCGTTTTCAAAGTTCACTGGAGGAGGGTCCCACATGTCCGCGGAGCAGCTCCACCGTTTCCTGGTGGAGCACCAGGGTGAAGAGGACTTTACCTTATCGGATTCTGTGAAAATAGTTGACAAGGTTTTGCAAGACAGAAAGACATGTCAAGAAATTCTTAAGGTTGATCAAAATCGACAACATGAGATCACCCTTGATGAGCTCTTCCGTTTTTTGCTTCATGATGATTCCAACGGTCCCTTGAAAGCTGAGGTAAGCTCTTCCATGCATGTTTGGTCACCATGGGGAAGAGAATTTTTGTTTCGAAGTGTCAGGGTTGCATACAAGGTTTTAAACTGTGATCGCTGTTGCAGTTTCATCGTGATCCTTGATATTACAGGAAACAGCGGCTACAATTGTGTGTCACGGTAACAGAAAAACTTTCATGCTGCAGACAAAATTGCAGTCACTGACTGTGTTTTTCAAAACCATGACATGTACAGCAGTAGATCAAAAGTCAAAGTCATTTGTTGAACTTCACCAAAGAGTTTCTTTTTTTGGTTTGAGACTTATTTTGCTAAGAGCAAATAATAATGTGATTCCAGGTACATCATGACATGAGGGCTCCATTGTCACGTTATTTCATATATACAGGCCATAACTCCTATTTGAAAGGGAATCAACTCAGCAGTGACTGCAGTGAAGAGCCAATCATAAAAGCTTTGAAAAGAGGCGTGCGTGTTATTGAGCTTGATTTATGGCCAACTTGCTATAAGGATGATATTAAAGTAGATCATGGATGGTACACGAAGCTAATGATACAGTTATTTTTTAGACTTAATTTTTACTATAGACTATAGCGAACCCAAAAAATAATAAAGTTTACTTTCCTTACATGGTCTTAGTTAATGTAAAACAAAGCATACTTATTTGATTTTTCTTTTTCTCTCCCGCTGCAGGACTCTTACCAACCCTGTCTCAGTTATCAAATGTCTGAAGTCCATAAAAGAATATGGGTTTGTTGCATCTCCGTACCCAGTGATCATAACTATAGAAGACCATCTTACAAGAGATCTTCAAGCTAAATTTGCAGAAGTAAGCATCTACTTTCAATTGTTCCCTTCCTCTAATGATTTCATTGTTAAGACTATATTCTGTTTTACTTTCTTTTTTAAGTTCTCATGTTTGACCACAGTATACGAAAGTAGCGTATTTTTGTCCTTAAATATAAGATTTTTTTTAACTAATTTAAAAATTTGGTTAACTTAGTGACCGACAACCCTTATTTTTTTAAGCGAAGTTTTGGGATTGAATTATGCACAAAATCCGAATTCTAAGCGTCTTTGTTTTCTGATCATGGTTTCATGTCTTGCAGATGGCAACTCAAATATTTGGAGAAATGCTTTATTACCCTGGGACAGAATGCTCCTGCTTAACAGAATTCCCTTCCCCGGAATCACTAAAATATCGAGTTATTATATCAGCCAAACCCCCGAAAGAACGTTTTCAGTCCAACCGTATCAGAGACAATCCTATGCTGAATGATAGTGATTCATCTGAAGAAGGATCATCGGAAAATGAATCTCCAGACTCCAGTAGAAACGAAATGGAGACTGAGGACACGGTGAGACAATGATATATACATATACTATATATTCATATATTTGTAACAAAACTGAAAATTTAATTATACACAAAGAATTCTTATATTGTCATATAACAACTATAAATCATATTTATAAAACTAGTAAACTCTAAAGTTAGTAAGCTTGATGTGCTTATGTTGCTTATTTTCATGTATTAGCAGAATGGAAGTGATCGTGATGAGGGAAACGCAAGTGCAAGCGAAGGTTACAACAAACCATATCAGGATTTTTCATCTGATTATAAACGGATAATTACTATCCATAATACGAAGCTCAAAGGTTGCCTGAAGGATAAATTGAAAACAGATGGCGAACTTAGACGCCTAAGTTGGAGTGAGAAGACCCTTGAAAAGGCTTCAGAATCTCATGGAACATATATTCTTAGGTATTTGTGAAGCTTATCTGATGAATGGTGGTAGTAGTTGACAGTGTACCGTGTTAATATGCCATGAATTATCTTTATATCACATTCCTCAGTCAAGTCATGATGGCTTTAACACTTACACTAGGCCTGGGTCGTTAGCCCATGATGTCTTATCTAATTCAAGTTGTTACTCTTCCCAGGTTCACACAGAAAAATATCCTCAGGATTTACCCGAGTGCAATGCGTGTCAAATCCTCAAATTTCAAACCACATATTGGGTGGATTTATGGGGCTCAGATGGTTGCATTCAATATGCAGGTTAGGGAACTATGACCAGAGAAACCTGAGTCACACGTTTCAGCTTTTATGTTGTGGACCGACAACCCAATATTGTTGTTGACAATTGATTGGGGTTTAAAACTATGTCTAATACAAGTGTTAATATTTAAACGAACCAAATGTTGAATCCTTCTACTAGCAAGAGTATTGGTCATACTTTGTGCTATAAAATGTATTTTCCTTGGAGGCTATTTCAAACGAGATGTGCATCCAGTTAATTTGCAAGTTACTATGTCTTGGCTAGGTATGCTAACCTTCCACAATTTCACCATTTGTCTTCCACAACAGGGTCATGGCAAATCGCTTTGGTTGATGCAGGGGATGTTCAGGGCAAATGGAGGATGTGGTTATGTAAAAAAGCCTCAAATTCTAATGCAGAAGTATTTAAGCGAAAATGACTTTGATCCAACAAGGATAATCACAGTGAAGAAGAAATTAAAGGTAGGCATATATATCTTCAATAATATAATGTAAATTCATATGTTGGGTAACATTTGATTTAAATGTTATATTCTGGTCTCCATTAACAGGTAAAAGTATACATGGGACATGGGTGGAGCTCAGATTTCAGTCCTACACACTTTGATAAGTGCTCTCCGCCAGACTTCTACACTAATGTCAGTTTGATAATTAAACAAAATTTCTCAGTAAACTTAGGAGGACTATTGTTTTACCATACAACTTGATGTTGGACAGTTAATAAGCTTCATAATTTATCATAAATATTTTAAAATCTACAACTACAACGGATATACAATCCACTTTTTTTGCCGGTGCCTCTAGTGACCTTCTTTATATGTATTAAAACCATCTTAACAACTTTTCTATAATCTTTTTCTCTATTGGTTTAAGGGTTGGGCAAACATCATTTTTTCAAAAAAATAAACCGAATCGAATTGTTTAACATTGTTTGGTTCTTAAACTTAAAAAATAAACTATTTTACAAAACTAATTCGAAATCGAATTGTTTTTATAAAATCAATTCTCAACAAATTGATTCAGAACTAGTTTTGAATTGATTTTTTTGGTCAATACATTTTTCACAGTGTTTATGTTCACAACAATATAGACATCTTGAGAAAATGTTTTTCTAGTAAATAAGAAATTACACCATGGTGTGGGATGTAAGGAAAATGTTTTTTTTTATAAAACTAGTAAACTAAATTATTTTTAAAACATGTTAGTTAATTTTTTTTAACTGATTCAACTCAAAACTAGTTCAGTTTAATTTAAAATCAATTCGGTTCAAATTAGTTTTTTTTTTTTTTCACACCCCAAGTTTACATTAATCTCTTCTTGTCCTGTCTATTATTGTGTGTGGCCACATATTTATCCTAACATTCTGCCTTCTACTACCTTTTCCTCTTATTATAACGTTCACTACCATAATGCATTAATGCACATTCTGATGTTTAAAAATGTTTGTTATATCCTATTCACTTCCCTTAACCAGGAACTTTGAGAAGTATTTTGATCAAATAAAGGAAGAAACATAACATATTTTTCTGAGTATCTTGTTAATTGTTGAGTTTGTACGACAGGTTCGTATTGTTGGAATGCCTGCTGATGTTGTAAAGAAGAAAACAAAGGTTATGATGGACAACTGGTTTCCTGTTTGGGATGAAGAATTTGAATTCTCTTTAACTGTTCCAGAGCTTGCATTGCTTCTGATACAAGTAAAGGACAAAGATCAGGGAAAGGATGACTTTGCTGGGCAGACATGTTTGCCAGTCTCAGAGCTAAAACAAGGATTTCGTTCACTACCTTTATATAACAAAAAGGGAGAAAAATTTAAATCTGTGAAGCTATTATGCGGTTTCAATTTGAATAAATTGTAAACCATAGAAACCACTCATCTAGGATATACGTCCCTCTTTTGCAGCCTTGCATGGTGTCTCCATGCTTTGACCACATGATTGCTACAAATGCAATTCTCACAACTAATCAATCAACAATTTATACTTTTTTTATTCATAAACATTTATACTATTTATTACTAATTTAAATTTTATTGGGATACTTAAATTTACACTAATTTTTTTATGGTTGAAGTTTATTGTAGCATGTTCATAGAAATGGCAAAATAAACACTATATAAGTGAAGCAATTAAGACTAAACAAACTTAATATCTTTTTAGATTGAGAATATGTCAATTTCTCACTTGTGTGGTATGTTGGAAAGGGTAAAGATTTCCTCTAAATATAATAAGTAAGAAAAATAGAAATCAAAATAATAAATAAGTTTAATGATCATTTTGATATTTAAAAATATCAAATTTTTTATTTTAATTTTTTAAAGATGTTTTTATTTTATATTGGTCGTAGTATATTATATATATATATTAACATTCTTGTTTAATTAAAAAATTATTATTTTAATATGAGTTTCAAAAATTAAATGACTTAAAAATGGATAAAACTAAGTATATATTAATAATTTTCATATTAAACAATTCATTTAAACAACTTCCAAAAGTGCCAGAATGGATAATTTACATGGTGGTGCCACTGGTGAAAAAAAAATATTTACTTTCCCAACCAACATTGAGTTTACCTCTAAAAAGAAGCGGAAGGAAGATCTGCATCGGAATCTGGAAAAAATAAAGAAGTTGGTTTGAGGGAAAAAGCGACGCCGTTCTAGCGAGATCGGCAATAGAAGTCCTTTTCTTAAGTTTTTGGTATACTGAGTCGTTTCATCCAAATATTTTTTGTTACCCCTTGTCAGTCAACCGTTACATTTGGTTTCTTTGTTGATTTAACCTTTAGTTAATAAAAGGACTTTTTACTGCTCCGTTTTTTCTCATACTGCATGTTTTTTTCAATTTGCTTTTGCTTTCCATATTTGTTTGTTTATTTTAGATTTCAATGTTGGTTGAAATTAATTCTGGATTTCATATTGCTGCTATTGACTTAGGAAACAGGATTTTGTGAATGATGAGTTTTATTAATTTCATCGTATAATTTGTAGAGATTTAAACACAAGAGTTGTTCAATAGATTTTATTTGAACAATTTATCCAACAATTTCTAGCGGTAAAATTAAGTTTAAAAAAATTATTTGTCATTGGACACATCTATTTAGCATGTGCTTACTAATAAATATTATAAATAAAAACCATAATAATTTACAAATAATTCATAATCAATTAAAAGTACATAAATTGTTTTCAAATGTCATAATTAAAATTCATATAAAAATTTGTTTGAAATCATACTTCATATAATATACTAATATAGACTATAAAATTATAAGTCTTTACCAAATATAACAAGATTTGCATCTTATAAAATTAATAATTCAGACTTTGGCAAAATGTTTCCACATATATTATTATGGTATCATAATATTAATTAGATAGTGTTTTATTTATTTATTTATTTTATTCTCTCTTTGTTATTTCCAAGAAACAATTACAATTGGAGTAGGTTTTTTCTTTCAAGTATATAATAATATACCAACATTGATTTACATAATTTTTTTTTTAAATAGGTAATTGGCTGACATAAGTATAGCCATTTATATCTTTTAATCAAATAGTCTATAATTAAAGTTCTAATATCAATTTGAATATTACCATACCATGCATGTTAGAAGAATGATACTTTTGCATGCACTCAAAGTTTCAGGTTCAAAAAAGGTTTAGTTATTGTTTCCCACAGTGACCCTACTAGGTTAAAAAAACTTTATTTCTAAATCATTTCTTATAATTAATTAAAATTTATAAGAGATTTTACTACATATTCTGACAATGATGCAACAAGAGCAAAGTAGTAGACGCATGAACCTGGATAAATATCCAGCAAGAATTCAGCTAATATTCGCGACCTGATATTTGAATTTAGATTATATTGAATTGAAAAACATTACACCGTATGTTGATATTCGGATTCTAGTAATTGATCTTGTGAGGTAAATATTCCTCTGGACCATTGAACTGGTCAAATGGGTAATGGAAGACAGTTTATAATTGGAAAAGAGCCACTTGTAAAGCTGATAGATACCTGATATAAAGCACTTAAATGAACTTTTTTCCTATAAAAATTGTCACATACACACTATGAAAATTGAAGAGAGGAGCTTATTGTTCATTAGGCTGTCAAAATTGAGCCGTGGCAGGAAAAGCACAACCCACAACTTGGAGCGATATGGGTCTTTTGTAAGAGCGATATAAAAAGCAGGAATCATTTGTTTTTAACATGTGTCAAGGCCCAATCTGTGTGGAGTAATATTATGAGGTGACTGGGAATCCAAGGACCTATCCCGGGAGATCTGATACAACTTTTTATTTCATCATCAGCATGGGTGGTTGGGAGGAGAAAGAAAAAGTGCAGGTATGTTTTCTGGCTGGCTGGTTGTTGGGGTATCTGGATTACCATAAATCAGATTATATTTGATAACATACCGGTGGAAATGGCTATCAAACTCCTTCGTGTTTAATAGGGGGTGTGTGTTCTCGGATTCGTACGCTAATCCTACATTATGTTTATTAAATATGATATAGGGGGATAAGTTAAAACATGCTCCAATAGGATATGGAGGAGTATTGTTTTTCGTTTGTATTTTAAGAAACTCTTTGTTTCTTTTATTGAATATATTCTTAGCCTTTAAAAAAAAAAAAAAAAACCCACAACTTGGAGGACTCACTATTGGATGATGATGTGGATAATAAAATGTAGAAGAAGAAAAAAAGGAACAAAAATATAATGTGAATAACCCAATATCTCATGCATCAATCCTAATCCTAAAATTAAGTGGATACTAACTAAGGAAGTTTATTATATCAAATGGGGTAAAGAAGTAGATTAGTAGAAGTGTAGCCTTAAATTTAAATTTTGACTCTTTAAGTTGAAGAGAAGATACCGCGTGAAGAAGACTACCCAAATGTGGAAAGGCCAACAATTTCCAAAAACACACAATTACAAACTCGAGTTGGACCCTTGAGCCACCTTACGAAAGACCCATGCTATTTATACCACTTACACAATGAGTGAGGTAGAGTACTATTGGGTAAGGTATTATATATTGGGACAAAACACATGTAATCCACTAACTTTCTTTTATGTATGCTAATAAGAAAAATACATCATAAAATAAATAACAATACTTAAACAAGAACAAAATGTAACAATGTTTTGTCTATGTGATTCGTATCTTATATCTATATTCATGATAAGTTTTTAATGATTATTGAAAGACATACATATTCTTTTTATCTTTTTATTCGTATGGTTCGTATTTCATACCTATATTTACATCAAATTTTTAGAAACTATTAGAAAATTTGCAAACTCTCCCTCCACATCATAATAATCCTTCTGACTTAGAGTGGAGACCTCCTCTTTAGGTTAAGTGATTTTTTTTATCTCAAAAACCATAATTACAAACTTAATATCCTAAGTTTATATGAGGAAAAAAATATTTATTTTACAAATAATATCTTTAAAATCTAAACAAATCATATAAAGATAAAACAATATATAAATAATATTTAGTGATTTGAAATTAAAATAATTGCAAGTTGAAGTTCCACATTGGTTAAAAATTGGGAAGTTGAGTAATATATAAGTGAGAAAAACCCAAAAACCTAATGCCTTAAAGTTTGAATTAAAAGTGGTGTCATATTCTCTTATATATATCTCTTATTGCTTATACATCTTTTGCACATATATATTGCAGACATCATGATTTTCAATATGAATACATGTTGTGGATCAATTTTCCACAATATTTAATCTAAGTCACACATTTGATTCTGTGGTTATTTTTTAAATTGGAGAGGATCTATGTCCCGAAAGTGTATTTTTTATACCAACTTGTGGCGTCACCATGTAAATTAGTCGTTGCAGCACTTAACAATGCTTACTTAGTGATGCTAAGGATGTTCAAAATATATATAGAAAGAGATTAATTGTATATACTGTCAGAGTAAAGATTCTTATGACATTCAATCACAACTCTTCATTCATGCTAAAATTGTTGACTTTACTCATTAGTACTTTAAAAGTTACGAAAAGTTATGATTTAATGTGGATATAAAAATTTTTAAAGATCAAAGTGCTCATTAAACCTATTTACTACTTTGATTTCTATTTTTGCTTACTTATTATATTTAGAGGAAATCTTCACTGCTTTCCAACACACCACACAAATGAGAATTGACATATTCTCAATCTAAAACCTTAAATATTATATTTGTTTGGTCGTGTTTACTTCACTTATATAGTATTTATTTTACCATTTTACCGAACATGCTCTAATACACTTCAACATCAAAGAATTAGTGTAAATTTAAGTATCCCCACGGCCATAAAATTTAACGACTCTACTGACAATCGTACTCCTTTATGTTTTAGAGCCAATTATCGAAAAGACACTTATCCAATACGTTAAGCTTCAGTTAAAATAGGACGTAGGGCGTGTAGCATCTAGTGCTATGACTAACTTTTTTTATTGAAGTAACAATATATTATGCAGAAAGAAAACCTGACAACATTAACTAAAGAATAAAACTCGTAGAATTAGGGCAAGGAGGTAGTAAGTATTGTGCACATGTTTCTCTTTTCAGGCAATATATATATATTTGTACACACCACCTCATGTGTATCCTATAAATGTATTATTTTTGTTTAAAGTTCAGATTATTTTCTCTTTATTGTGCACACTTTGCTTTACTTTCATTAAAAGCTAACTCTATTCAACTTCTTCTAAAGCTAATATTTTTTTAGAAGCCACTCATAAGCATTTGGCCAAAAGGGATTCCAATTTTCCTTCACATCAACCTTTCTCTCGCTCTTTTCATGTTTCTAATTACCACAATCATGTATCCTATAAATGTTTTTTTTTTTAAAGTTCAGATTATTTCCTCTTTATTGTGCACACTTTGCATTACTTTCATTAACAGCTAACTCTATTCAACTTCTTCTAGAGCTAACATTTTTTTAGAAGCCACTCACAAGCACAAACAACACCAATGATTTGGCCAAGAGGGATTCCAATTTTCCTTCACATCAACCTTTCTCCCGCCCTTTTCATGTTTCTAATTACCACAATCAATTCTCTCACAAAGACATAAATTGAAGAGCCAAGGAAGAAGAGAAGAGAAACTAATCAGGAAAAGACGCAAATGTTTCAACTTCAACCTAAAGTGAAAAGAATGATTTGAAAGTTATACATGAACATTAAGAACCTGATTTAAAATAACTGATGAGAAAATAACTAAACAAGAGGCCTAAACAATTACTATCACTTGAGTTTTCTTCCCGTTGTACTGATTATAGTTATAGACAATGCAATCCAAGCAGCTTTGTTGTATAATAATTGCACCAAAGAATCCGCTGGCAAAGATGCAATACGATGTTACAGAAAATAAATTCAGACAAACTTATTTTACATTCAATACAGAGATGCCAACTCGAAAAGTTCTTTGTGCTCATCTGACACATAAGATTTCGCCTTCATAATCAGTTTTCCATCACTACCGGGACACATACACTTCACCCCAATGACAGTTACCAGACCTGCATACATGATCCAAAATTCTTTTAGCAATGTTAACAATAATCTTCACAATAAATGCTGGTTTAATAAAATAAGAAACTCACTTAAAATGTCAGACTTAGTTACTATTACTCTATTAGTATTAGCCTTTCAACAAAAAGTTATTAATAATATAAAATAATAGTTGGTTGTTTGGACAGACGTCTGTGTGCAAGCGTCTAAATTTGACAGACGTCCATGTGCAAAAAGTGTCTAAATGTTGCAGTCAACAAATGAATGAAGGATTATGCGAAATTTCTAAATTCTTTAAGTGATAGAGCATTATAATTTTACTTACTTTCATGTACGCGACCATAGACCGGTCTTTCCCCTTTCCAGTATTCCAATGGCCTTGTTCTGATCCTGGTGCTTCTCCTCAATCCAGATGTCCATGATGTACCAGCAGCTAGGAACAAAGAAAAAATGTCTCAACATAGGAAATCATGAAAACTAATGGATGAGATAAATGACAAGTAGAAACCTGCAAGGCTCTTCCTTTTCGAAAGTTCTTTATCCTTTGAGACTTTCTGCTTACGTGATTTAACTTTTATTTGTCTATTTACAGGCACCATAGAATCATCTCTCTTTTCCTGTATCCATAAAATCGGAGATAGTGTGTTTAATCAAATTGATATAAAGAATGTTGCCAGGGCTTATACAAAACTTTTTTTATAAAATATTAATTCAAAAACCAATTTAAAACTATAACATTTGTAATTTTCTAATTATGATTCAATTGTATACCATCTATTTACAATTTGAATTCAATAGTACAATTTAATTTTACATTCCAAAATCAAATTCTAATTCCTAATTCCAAATAGGATACAGTTGAGGGAACAGAAGAATTGCTAATTAAGTCTAATTGCCTTCCACCAGGCAATCTAAGAAATTTTGCTTAATTAGTAATCACATTCAAAGTATGAGAGCCCTTTTCATTTTACAGCATGTCCAAGAGTTAAATTATCCTACAATAAATTTTACAACACTATCTCACTTTTCTCTTTTAATCTCTCATTTATAAAAAATATAAATATTGTACAAATTAGTTTATAACTTGTGTCCAAAAAATCTTGATTGCTACATTATATGTTCCGCTGTTTAGGATATTCTGATGGTACTTTGGGGGCTTAATTGCTTTGCATTCTAATATTGAAGCCTTTAGAAACTTGTAAATAATCTTTTTATAGCAGTTATCATTATTTCACAATTATGATGGTTATACAAATCTACCTGTTAGCATTAATTGCTTTTCTTTTAAACAATAATGATAACGACCATTTGAGGAGAAAATCTCAGAAAAAGAAAAAAAAAAAAACAAAGATATTGAGTGCATGAAACTGTTTCACAATGATACCAATCCAATCTAAATATACTAAATCGTCAATACATGATATAATGATTGAATTGTTATGAACAGGTAGTTTAAAAATTGAGACATAAAAAAGGAAATGGGCAAAGCTAGTAACCTGCAAACAATGTTCCGGATCATCATCTGATCTTCCGGTGCATCTATCCATAGCATTTCTTTGATATCCAGCATGATTTAATTGATCCGCTAATGTAAATCACAACAAAATTAGTGTCATCAAAGGTACACTATCCCAAATTTAAAAGTCATATTCTTTCCTGATTTCTGATCAAAGGGAAACTTATGCAGAAAGTTCAGGACATTGTTATAACATGTCAGCACAACAATAATAACTGGGAGGAGTAAACTATGTGGATCAAGTGATATCATCGAGCTATTCTATTCCCTAAATATACTTTTGATTTGGCACCAATTTTTTCAAGCTTTGCTTTCATTAAAAGTAGAAGCTCCTCCAAATAGCCTCTATAGAAGCCATCTTTTCTGGGATTTTGTTCATTAAAAACTATATTTAATTTTAAAAGCTTTTCTGATATTGTATTTGACCTGGCTTCTCATCTAAACTTCCCCTTTTAAGGAGAAGAGAAACCAAGGCAAATAGTAAGAACGTCAAATGTACTTACTACCAAAATGATCAAAGACAAATGTAGTCTAAGCAGGAACATGATATCGTATTAGCAACAAAGAACATAATATAGCTTCAGCCTGTTGTATGAAGCATTATTGCATGTACAAAATTTACTCGATGCTGCAGGTTCAAAATATTCAGCATAGCCATTTACTCAGTTCTCAGCTTACCCAACTGCTGAAAAGAGAATGTAATGCACTTTAAGAAAATTGATTAAATTAGTATGGAAATAAGTTTCATGAGCAGACAAGCAATTAAAAAATATTGTGTAAAATACTTAGTGAGACTTCTTAAACAAAGGATTCAGAGTTAGCCAATTAAGAAGCTATTGATTTAGCATTAAGGCATTCTGAATCTCAAGTAGATGAATATATACCTAGTGGATTTGTTGGGATAGAAGCTGAAAATTTCTGCACATTCTCTGCCTGCATCAATCAGAATACAAAAATTCATTCAGATTTTCAGAATTAGAACTTTGTCAAATGTCAACAACTTAAACTTTCATAACACTAAATATTCAAAGGAAACATACGTTGTCCATAGTCCGACAGGACTCAAGTGCCTTAATATCCAAAATAGTACTTGGTTTTCCAACAGCAATATCATCTTCCATCACATGTGCCCCAAAATCTGACTCATCCTCAGTGCCATCCATATCCTTTTCTCCCAAACCACTGCCTCCAACATCCACATCCATGTCAACATGAGGTTCATTTGAGTCAATATTAACATTAAACCTAGGCTCCCTAGAATTATCTTCGGCGCACTTTTGAGAAGTACTGGTGCCATTTCTGACAATGTCCTCGGCCAAACTTGTCCCACCTACAAAAATATCATTTTCCATCACGTGTGCCTCAATATCTGACCCATCCTCAGTGCCATCCATAACCCTTTCTTCCAAACCACTGCCTCCAACATCAATGTCCATGTCAACATGAGGTTCATTTGAGACAATATTAACATCAGGCTCCCTAGAATTATCTCCCATGGACTTTTGAGAGGTACTGGTCCCATTTCTGACAGTGTCTTCAGCCAAACTTGTCCCACCAACTCCAACTATATCTTCAATTGAGGGCGCATTCAGTTTATTTGGTGAATTCCCAGATTTGTCTTCCCTGGGCATTTCAGAAGAATTGATGCAATTCCTGTCTGTTTCCAAAACTGTACTTGTCTTACCAACAGCAATAACATCTTCAATCATGTGAGTATTCAGTTCATTTAACTGTTTCCCTGAAACAAGATTGGATTCTGGATTTACCATATGAGTTGGAGAATAGTTTTTTCCAGATATATGATCAATTTTGTGAGCTGAAAAAGGATCCATAGATAGCCTTGACCTTAAAATGTGTTGCTTCAAT
Source organism: Psophocarpus tetragonolobus (assembly GCA_037954015.1). Lineage (NCBI taxonomy): Eukaryota > Viridiplantae > Streptophyta > Magnoliopsida > Fabales > Fabaceae > Psophocarpus > Psophocarpus tetragonolobus. The sequence goes on from CM075695.1 coordinate 38,872,550, forward strand.
GACGACAATGAAGCAAATGGACTTCTTGGAGGGGTGGGTGAAGCCAATTGCTGTACAGGGCACTGAACAGATTTTCTAAGAGGTGTCATCTTGTTCATATCAATTCCTTTCATAAAATTATGTACTTCGGACAAAGGCTTCTTTGGCTTGTTCCCTTGCAAAGATTTCAGATCAACCATTCGGTTATCTGGGAAGTCTGGAAAAGAAAATTTCTCTAAGGCAATGGGCTTTATCTGTAACTTCTCCTGCAAATGAGTAATTGCCCCATCTCCCTCTAGATCTTCAGAATTGAAGCGAAGCAATCCATCCAGCAATTCATTAAGCTTGTTCCCTTCAGTAGCAGATGAATCTGCAGCAAAAATGCATGAACGGTATTTGAGGCATGAAAAATAAGAGTGGTTAAAAAAGTACAGAAAAAAAAAATCAAGCTTGCCAGCACACCCATAAAGTAGAAAAGAGTAGCATTCACACACCCATTACTGCATCTTCCGAGGATGTCATACGAGCTCCACCTTTGTCATTGTTCTCAGGCGCAGGAACAAGAGTCTGAGATCCAAATGTATCTTGATAGGACAGAACATCATCAGGGGTTTCTCTTGGATATCGATGCTTGTATTTGATTGACCTGACCCATATAACATTAAGACCTAGTTAAACAACAGGACAGAAAAATAACAAAGAACGCAATGTAAAGTGATTATCAAAGTATTATGAAGGTACAATTGATTATTCCCCAAAAGCCCTGGTCGGCGTTGTCGTGGTCTAGCGGCCTTGTTATCGAGGTCTGACTCAAATGAGGCACCACCCAGTTGCTTCTGTATTTCTTTTTTGGCATCTATCCATGAAATGCAACGAAGACAATTAGAGAAGAAGAAGCCACGGGATGACAAATGAGACACAAACAGTGACTTACTTTCCAGGCGTTCATGGGCGGCGAAGAATTCGGCGGGATCTTTAAGGCGATCAAGGTCGAGAGTTGGTAGCAAAGTCTCAACAGATTGCCTAACCGAGTCAGTAAAAGAGGCATGTCAGCATGTGAAAAGAAAAGGGGAAATTCACAGGTGATTATAGGCTTTACTTCTTAGTTGGCTTGAAAGAGAAGCGTGGACGTTTGAGCCCTAACCCTGGTCTCTGTGGTCGGCGAAATTCCTTATCCTCTGAGTCTGTGCTCTGAGAAGGGTTGAACAGTTCAGGATTACCATCCACTATGGACTTGGCCTGCTGCAAGAGTTTCGCGGGACTCCGCAAGGCCTGCACATGAACACGAACATGAACATGAACATGAACATGAACATGAACATGAACATCAACATCAACATCAACATCAACATCAACATGAAATGGAATTGAAGCTAATAATGTTGGGGATAAAGGGGTTACCGTGGATGTGAGGTGAGCGTGGATGATTCGAAGATCTTCTTCTCCGTTGGAGGGTTTCGAAGGTGGGAAAGATCGTTGAGAAAAGAAGGAAAGCCCCCAATAGTTGGCAAGAGGATCCATTACTGATGCTCCATCACCTTTCCCAAGCCCTAGATCGGTGCTTCTTTCTTCCATTTCAATTCGAAAATTGAAAACAATAACTGAGCGGGAGGGGGAGCTGCTCCCTCACTTTCCCAATCAACAAAACAAATTTGGATACGCTCCTCTAAGATTTTTTTTTTTTTTTCTCTACTACAAAGTTTTGAATTATTAGATTATCTTGGGATTATACTAAAATAATTAGTAAATAATATATCTATGGCTATATATATAATTAATTTTTTATTTTCATCATTTATAATTAAAATATGTTTATTAATTATTTTATTTTAAAAAAATTTATATATTTAAAAAATTAATTTATAAAATATATGTGAAAATAATAAAATTAAACATTAATGTATATTAATATAATATTTTTTTGAATTTATATTTTCAATATATATTTCATAAAATATTAGAGAATAATTTAAATTTAACTATATAATTTAAAAATTATCTTTTAATTATTATTGTTTATAAAATTTACAGTTTGTAATTATTTTACATAATTCACAAAAGATATTTTAAAATAACCCAATTAAAAAAGTAAATAAACTTATAAATATTTATATAAATAATGAGACTAAGAGGGTTTTTTATTTCTTATTATTAAATTTATACTTATAAATAAAATATATAGTAAATTTGTAGTCAAGTTTATTATTTTTATTGTTTGAAATTCTAATAATCGTAAACTCTAACTGTCATAATTATGGAATTATTATTTTTTAAAATTTTTATTGCTTTGACAATATCATATCTTATATGTTTGACCGTTGTAAGTTTAACAAAATATGTTGCTTAAAAAAATACAATAAATTAATATTTTTTAGACATAAATAATTATAATACAAAAAACAAGTTAATATAATATTAAATATAAAAAACTTACAAAATATTTCATAATTTTTTATATTATTATATATAAATCTATATTTTTTTTACCATAATATTAAATAATGTTATAAATTTATTAAGAGTTATTTTATAAATAACTCAATTTCTCGTAAATTTTGTTTTTATTTATTAAATTTGTGTAAAATATATTATATGTTACTTTTTATTCTATAATTATATTAATTATCACAAATTATAATACAAATAATATTTTTAACAATATTTTCACTCAAAATTATAATTATTTAGTATTATATAATATAATTAAATTAAATAATATTATAAGTGAGGGGCGATCCGCCCCATATCTACATAATTTTTCCATATTTGTATCCATTATGTGAGGAATTATCCGTTTCACAAAGCACGAGTACCTGTAGGGTCTTGGTGTATTTTGTCATCTATATTTTACAATCCTTTTTTTTAGTTTTTTAATAATATATATAAAATGCTTATTCTTTCTCTCACCTTCACAATTAGTTTTTTTTTTTCACAAATTTTATAAAAATCGGTTTCTTTAATATAAGACTTAATATTCTCATGTCAAAAAAGATAAGATCATCTTATGTTAAGATATCACCGTTTATTATGCCAAATCTCACTTTTATCATTAGAAATATATTATATTAACTAGGACAAACATGGCAAATCTTATTTCATAGTTAATAAAAATTCAATTTTTTTTAGATACGAGACCATTATGTACGTGGTTATTTATGTTTTGAGAGTATTTTTTTAATTTTTATATAGATAGTTATTTTAAAAACATAAATAAAGGTAACATTTGAATTCAAATGTGGAGACTGAAAAGATAAATTTACTTTATATATAGTAGACACAAATGAGGAACTTATGTCTCATTGTTTTTTTACAAGCAAATGGTAGTTGTTAGGGTGTTAATTTTGTTAATGAATAAATTCGAACTCACAATCTCTCTATCTCAACCTCTCATATCTCTCTACATATACAATTTGGCACCTGACTAATCTTATAGCTTCCTTACGTCTCATTGTTAACAAAAAAATTAAATTTTTTAGATGGTGGAACAATTATATATGTTGGTTATACATGCTCTAAGAGTAATTTTTTACTTTTTAAATAGGTAGTTATTGAGAAAACAATTAAAGATAAAATTAAAAATCAAATATGAACACCAAAAGAGTATGAGCTACCTTTTTATGCACACACATGTTATTTTAAAATGTATACGAGAATTAGGATTTGATGGAGTGTTACCACAACAAATTTAGTTATATTCTAATATACAGTATTAAGAAAATCATTCCGTTAGAAGGAAAAAAAGAGAAAGAAAATTATTTTTATCATTAATTTTTTTTTTAGTATTGAAGTCCTCAAAGATTGAAGCGGAGACATTCAGGTTCTTAAAAGATTTTTATATAAACATTAAAATCCTTGAATTTTTCTATTGTTGCACGTAGGTTCCTCCATTGCTAACGACGTTAGAAAATTGCACAATCAATAGATAATTGTTGTATTAGCAGTTTGTCTCTCATACGTGACAATCAAATTACTTATGTGACACTTCCTTTTGTTTTATTAAAATTTTTTAAAGAGTGAAACATCATTTTGGTTCCAAAAAAGATTAAAGCGGTGGCATCCCAGTCCTTAAAAGATTTTTAGAGACGTCCAACTCCTTAAAAGATTTTTAGAAGTATCAAAGTCCTTGAATTTTTTTGTCATTTGCACATAAGCTCCAAGTAAACAATTATCACGAATGAGAGGGGGAATTTAAGCACAACAGTTAACTATTGATTATGCAATCACCTAACGTCGTTAGTAACTGAGAGACTTACATGCAAACGACAGAAAAATTCAATGACCTAAATGTATCTAAAAATCTTTTAAGGACCTGGATGCTATTATTTTAATATTTTGGAACCAAAATGGTGTTTCACACTTAAAAAATGAAATAAAAGAAAAATGGGTGTCATGTATGAGGAAGAGGGACTGCCAACACAATACTTTAACTACTAATTGTGCAGTTACCTAACGTCGTTAGTAATAAAGAGACTTGTGTGCAAACAGAAAAAAAAATACAAAAATCTAGCTTCCTCTTAAAAACCTTTTTTTAAATACTTGGATGTCACTGTTTTAAACTTTCAAGGATAAAAATGGTGCTTCACATAAAAAATTGTAATGGTAAAAATAATTTTGCTTTGATCCACTTCCAAACTCTATGCTTAGTAATTCCAAGCACAAAATCAACACACCGTTACTATGGTTAAAAACCATGTTATTTCTCATGAGCCAAATTGACCACAGTACCATCACCCATACAATATTCCTATACATCTTACCTTTGTATCTCCCCATAAGTTCTCATGCAAAGGTTTTTCAAACCCAAGCCAAACATAAAGTTTCTACCATACCCAATATATTACTAAGCACATAAAAAAGAGATTAGGTGACATTTTCTAGATTTCTCCCATATAATGTGTAAACAACATTTGTTACACAGTCAAATGTTAACCTCCACCCAAATGTAACACTTTTAAAGGCCTTTTTTATACTCTACAACTCTTTTAAAAAAAGGGTTAGCTTCCTATTTGTGATTTAGGCAAAAGGTTTGAATAGACATCACCTACTATATACCTACCAATTAATATGACATTTTGAATTATAGTTGTCAAGTTGAAGCAGGACACTACCTATCAAGAATTAGTTTTCTAGTTTAATATCATATTAATATTATTATTTGGAATGTAGTTAATATATATTTTTATCAATTTTTAATATATTATTTATTGTTCTTATCGGGATTTGACATAACTCGTATTTTCTCAGATCTCGGATTTTGGGGCTCCAAAGCGACAAGCAAGTACCTGCTAAAGGGACTTTGACACCCAAGTAAGTTTTGGAGTGATACAGTGAGAAAGGTATGAATAGAATGATGTGTTGAAGGTAATGTTTATCTATCCTTTTATATTTGTTTTTGTAAGGGTTTTTTCCCTAGTTACCTTTTTTTATCATTCTCCTTAAGACTTATCTCTAGTTACCTTTTATACCATTATCGGGTGAGGTTGGAGCTAGGAGAGTACACATGTCTCCCTAGCGAGGTTGACCTACTCGGGGGGAAGCTGCAGAGGCTAATCGGGCAAGTAGGGTTTTGTGGGAGCGGTTGGCAAGGTGTACACGAGTCACTGATTAGTTGGTTAAGGGGTGGCCCTGGAAGTCGAGGTGGTTAATATGGAGTGGGAGTTTGAGGTCGCTGCTGTTTAAGTGTTAAGTCGTGTTTTTCAATGTTGATGTCTTGAAGTGATTTTGCTATTTGTTGACTTTTATTTGCATAACAATGTACTGACTTTGAATGTTGTCTTTTTTATTGATTGTTTATGAGTTGCTTTCTTTTGTTTTTACCAAGTCAGAATTGAAGTTTAGATAATGTATAACATGAGAGTGTTGCGAGCGCCAAGTTGAGTGGTAAAGTTGAGCATTGAGTCAACCAGGGTGTCTTGTTAGGCGAAAGTGTCGACTTGATGATGAATGTCTCGTCAAACATGAGTGCCTAGCTGACGATAATTGTCTCGTCAGATAAGAGCGTCGCGTTGGAGATAAGTGTCCCACCAGACACAAGCGTCGAGTTGACGGATGAGTGTCCCGTCATACATGAGCATCGAGTTGGCAATAAGTGTCTTGTTACACATGAACATCGAGCTGACGATAAGTGTCTTGTTAGGCAAAAGCATTGAGTGGGTGATAAGTGTCTCATTAGATAGGAGCACCAAGTTGGCGATAACTGTCTTATCAGACAAGAGTGTTGAGCTGGCGATGAGTGTCTCGTCGAACATGAGCGTCAAGTTGGCGATAAATGTCTTGTTAGACAAAAGCATAGAGTTGGCGATAAGTATTTTGTTAGACGAGAGCACCAAGTTGGTGACTAGTGTCTTGTCAGACAAGAGCACCAAGTTACCGATGAATTTCTCGTTAGATGAAAATGTCGAGTTAGCAATAAGTGTCTCGTCAGACAAGAATCCTGAGTTGGCAATGAGTGTCTCGTGAGACAATAGTGCCGAGTTGACGATGAGTGTCTTGTCAAACATGAACATTGAGTTATTTAATTGTTTGCGACACTGCATTAGAAAATAAAATAAAACATGCAAAGAGTGAAACAATAGAGATAAACGGTAAAAGTATGAAGGTAAACACTTTACTAATGTTTCATTGATTAGTGTTTATACGCATGTGTGTCTCGTTAAAACCTCCTCGACCAAAACTCATATTCTTTTACTTGGGGAAAAAGACTAAAGTAGGAAAAAGAGTACACCACCTGTTTTGTCCCAACTGTAGTATATTTTTAAATGGGTGGCGTTCCAAGTTCTCAAAATGGGTTATCCTTATGGTGTTTGCAGTTGGTATGCTCCGTTGTGGAAGGTCCTGGTCATTCTGAACGGTTTTTCACATGTGTAGGCTACCTGTGTTTATCCTTCTTCATGTTGTGAAGGGCTCTAAGTTGTTTACACCTAGCAAACACTTATTCCATGCTGATGAACTTGTAGGATCGCTCTGAGAATTCGTCCATGGTCCTCGGGCGTCGCTTGACCACACTATCAATGAACCTTTCAGGTTTTAGGGCGTCAATAGCTGCGTGGAGAGCTACTCCCGATTCTAAATCCATGATTTGAGTGATCATCTTGGAGATTCGATCTATGAAGTCCTGCAACGGCTCATCGCCCCTCTGTTGGAGCCCGATCAAGTCGTTGGGTGACACCCTTTGTGGTTGGTAGGTCGCGTATCTACCAAGGTATCCAACGAGTCGATAGAGTGGTAGGGGAGTTTTGACCATCGATTGAGAGTGGTACCTGCAAGAGAAGTAGAGAACATTCTACACAACACACCGTCATTGTTAGAGTAAAGATTTACTTGGTTGGGGAATAGTTTAATGTGATCATCAGGGTTTGTCGATCATTCGTAGAACTTGATCGTTAGCAGCTTCCAACCTCGAGGTCAAGGGTTTTCAAGGATTCTGTCAGCAAAAAGGTGTCGCCGATTTGTCGATTATTGGACAACGAGGACAACATCCTTGTTGGTTTTCAATTGCTCTGTTTCATTATCATCGTCGATGACCTTATTTCGAGTTGACATGTGTGTCGACCTACGGTGATCCATTGTGGGATTGTTTCTAGACATTTCCTCGTCACTGGAGGGGTGTTTGCAAGGGCAAAACTTGGATCTCTTGTTACGGGTGCCATCAATGGCTCCATTATGTTGGCGGTTTCGGATTTTGTTGTCATCGACGTGGTTGTCTTGGTTGCTTTTCTCATTGATTTGCTTGTCCTTAAGGTCTTAAATTGTTGTCTTTATGGCAGTATTCTCCTCCTTCAAGAGGCAAAGGTCGACCTCGTACCTTTGAGCCATATCCTGCATTTGCATCCTGAGTTCCTCTATGGGATTTGTGTCGTTGATGACGGATGGAAGAGGGTCGTTCCTGGTTTGTACCATAGGGGAAAGAAGGCGTAAGAATTTTAAGTTCCCGCAAATGGTGCCAAATGTTCTTCCTAGGGTATGACATAGGTTGTACTCTATCGGGTCTTAGACTTCGAGACTCCAAAGCAATAGGCGAGTACCTGTAAAAGGGACTTCAATGCCCAAGTAAGTTTTGGAGTGATAGTGTAAGAGAGATACAAATAGACTGTTGTACTTGAAGGTGATGTTTAATTATCATTTTATGCTTGTTTTTGTTAAGGTTTTGCCCCTAATTACCTTTTTTACCATTATCATTAGTATTGGTATCTAGTTACCTTTTATATCATTCTCCTTAAATTTTGTTTTCTAGTTAGTTTTTCTAAGAAAGAAGATGAACCGTTAGTTATTGGGTCAGTAGTGAGAGACAAATCTTGGAGTGTGTACAAAGGTGGTCTCAATGGACCATACCGAAGTTGGGTTGAGATGGAACTTGAAGGGTACATTTATTATTAATTAAAATGTGTTGAAAATAAAAAAAAGGTAAATCTTACTTTATAATTTTATAATTTAAAATCAATAAAAATTGGCTGTGTATTTTTAGTTTCCTAACTTTGAATTTTGTAATTTTGTTGGCAGAAGGTGATAAGGATGCTTTTAATAATTTATAAAAAAAGAGAGGAAAAATAGATGAGAATGAATGAAGTCAATAGCAAAGGTAAAAATGAACGTTGGAGTGTGTCTAAACAAAAGTGAGTATAAAGGACAATGGATGATGGAAGGCGCTAAAATCGGATTCCATTTATGGAAGCGAACCTGTCTCTGTCTCTCTCAAGTCATAAGTCTGATGAATTGGTTATGATGAATTGGAGACTCGAGAGAGAAAGGGACGGTACCCATTCCATTCCATAACATATCCCTCCCTTTCTTTCTCATTCATTAACTGCATACATACATCAATGGGTATCGTCACATACAGTTACAAAATGTTCAAGTGCTTCAACAGAACTTTCGCCATCTCCGAGCAGTCCCCTCCGCCGGACGTCAGGGACGCTTTCACCCTCTTCGCCGACGACGGCCCCTCCATGTCCTCCCAACAGCTCCTCCGCTTCCTTCACCACCACCAACTCCAAACTGACTGCACCCAAGAGGATTCCGACCACATCGTCGACACCGTCCTCCAATCCCGCAAACTAGACAACCACGACGACCAATGCCAACCCGACCACAACGGTCTCACCCTCGACGAGTTCTTTCGCTTTCTGTTCCTTCTCGATTTCAACCAACCCCTCATATCCCAGGTCTCTCTTTTGCTTTCTCCCTTCAAAACAAATACGCTCTTCTTTTCCTTCTAACCATGTTTTTAACGTCCTATACGAATAACCTTTTCGTTTTATTACTCCCACCGCCCCCCCCCATGCATTAACGCCTTATTTCAACTTTACACGTCAATTCAACTTTTACTCTTCCACACACTTTTCTGTTTCCATCTACAATAATTCCTTCTCTTTACCAAAAATTTTTAAACCAATCAAATCTAACAATTTTGGTAATACTTAGTCCTTCAAATTTATTAAAGGTTTTGCTTTCTGACTATGTATATATATATATATATGAAAATGGTAAAATCGACTTCGGTGATATCTACGTTTAGAAGTAATTAATTTCTGAGAAAAAAAAATGCACAGACAGAGCATATTTGCATGATCTGTAGGGGTAGGGACTACGTTATAAAAGGGGTGGTTGTTGTCATGACGACATTTCTGAATTCTGATGTTGTACTTATTTGCTTTATTGTCTGATTTCGACATGTTATATTTCTTTATCTTCTTTTCACTACACAAAGAGGGGTGCGAAGAAAGGGGAAGTGGGGAAGTTTATATAACAGACAAGAAATGGGTCCCGCCTTTAAAAACTTCTTAAAATACATAGGAGTACAATTTAGCTTCCAAACCATTATTTCGAGTCCTTCAAGTGAGAAGAATTGAAATTGAAGGTCTGAACTGTTTCATCACATTATGGGGCTGACACATGGAAGTCTACTTATTTACAACGCTGTCAGATGTTTCAGAGATAACATATAGAAAAAGGATGAGATTAGTTAGATGAATTTTGAAAATAAATTATCTTATGGTAGTATTTCCACTTTTTATGCTACTATTTTTATGAGAAAAATACAAATTAGCTTTTTAAAATGTTTGATTATTATGATTTTTTAAATATATTTTTTAACCGGTTTTTTTCAAACAAACGGCCGAAATAACTTATCAAAGTGGCAATTAAAAGCTCAAGGCCTGTGAGTTTTTCTTGATGTCACAAGTTTTTTTTGTGCCAAAATTTTGATGTCACAATTTCCAACTAACGGGAAAATTTGATTGTTTGAATAAGGAGTGAAACTGACTTGGATCAAATTTCTGCACTTACATGTAAAGTTTGTGACTGACATTGGCTTATGATGATCAATAGATATACTAGAATAGGAGTGTGACTAAAATTAAATCATCAATACACTTATAATTGTTAAAGCCAATTTATAGTATCTGAGATAAAATGAAAAAAAGAGAGTATGTATGCTGAGGACAATATCTAGTTTATAATGTTACTATTTAAGGAATGATTGTCTCTTCTTAACAAAATGGATATGTGTTATACCAGGTACATCATGATATGAATGCTCCGTTGTCACATTATTTCATATATACAGGGCACAACTCCTATCTGACTGGGAATCAGCTTAGCAGCGATTGCAGTGATGTGCCAATTATTAAGGCTTTGCAACGAGGTGTGCGAGTAATTGAACTAGATTTATGGCCAAATTCAACCAAAGATGATATCGTCGTAGTTCATGGAAGGTGCTGATGATCTTGAGTTCAATGTTGTAGAAATAGATGACTATTTTCTTTGTGTTCTGATCTTTTATACTTTTCAGACATTTCTGGTGCAATTCATAAATGCATTTGCTTTGGAACCTTTTTCTGAAATATTTCAGGACACTTACTACTCCTGTCTCACTTATCCAATGTTTGAAGTCCATACAAGAGTATGCTTTTGTTAAATCTGACTACCCAGTCATCATAACCTTAGAAGACCACCTTACACCATATCTTCAAGCTAAAGTAGCAGAGGTAAGGCTCATTGTTACCCTATGCCTCCAACACACAAAAGAATCTATTTCAAGGGCATTGAATGAAAATTTAATCTTATTTGCAGATGATAACACAAGTATTTGGAGATATGCTCTATTATCCTCAGACTGATCTTCTGACAGAATTCCCCACACCAGAATCGGTGAAAGGTCGAATACTTGTATCAACCACACCACCAAAAGAATATGTTCAATCCAAGCAATTCAAGGATAGTGACAGTGAGAGGGAATCAACTGAAGAAGGATCATCACCAGCCCTTATCACTGAAGTGGAAGTTGTTGATGAGAAGGTGAGCATAAAGAAGTACTTGTTTATAATTCAATTTACGTTTATAAGCTTTGCATGCTTATGTCATCTCCCCCCGACTGGATAGTTGAATGGAAGTGATCTTGATGAGGAAGGCATAAATGCTCGCGATAAAAAATCAGACCAACAGAGTGCACTAGAGTACAAACGTTTGATTACAATTCATGCTGGGAAGCCAAGGGGTCCTATAAAAGACCACTTAAACATTGTTGGGGGTGTAAGGCGCTTGAGCTTGAGCGAACAGGAACTTGAAAGGGCTTCTGCCACACATGGATCTGATATTGTTAGGTATCCTACTTAGTATGTGGTAGTACTAACTGCGGATATATTAAACACTTTATAGTTGACAACCTCTCAAATAAGATGGTTGCGTTTTATTCTTTCAGATTTACACAGAAGAATATTATTAGGGTGTATCCAAAGGGAACACGTGTTAACTCCTCAAATTACAGGCCCCATATAGGATGGATGTATGGAGCTCAAATGGTGGCATTTAACATGCAGGTGAGGGACTTATTACCAAGGTTGTTTCAAATAAGAAGTTGACTCAAATAAGTTTTTTTTCTTTTAAAGTTTCACAAAAAATTACTTTTAATTCTTGAAATTTAAAAATATTTTTTTAGTTCTTAAATTATTTTTTTTTATTAACGTTTCTGTTTATAAGTTTCAGTATATTTGACTGTGTCAAATGTAAAATTGAAGATTAAAAGAGTTAATACTGAGAAGTAGAATGATTCATAAATACAAAAATATGCTTTTTGTCAGAAATTTTTTAATGATGTTAATTAAAGAATAAAAACTAAAAATGAACTAAGTACTAAAAAAAATATTTTAAATTTTAAGGATTAAAAGTTATTTTTTGTAAAACTTTAAGGATAAAAAGCTTATTTAAGCAAAAGTTTATCCTAATGCTTTCTACTTGTATGCTTGAAGCATCTACTACACATGGTCCATGTGAAAGTTTTATCATACTGTTTACTATTTGCCTACTTGGATGTTCAGGAAACTACTGAAGCATAGCATGGCCCTTTGGGCTATTTTCTGTTAATCTTAATGCATATCGATTTAATATTTCTTTATCTGTTGTGCCCACATACATTTAATTCTTTTCTGTACTCCATATTAGTGGTACCAGTAAGTAACAATCATTGCTAATGTTGTATTCATTTTGTGAAAAATTTCTTGAGGTATTTATTTTGTTAATTGTCATATGGTACTGGTTCAAACTAGTACGGTCTTATTTTTCTTTTGTTTAATGCATCCTTTGATGCTAATATTTTAGTATGTGTTTCTCTTTGTCAGGGGCATGGAAAATCACTCTGGTACATGCATGGGATGTTTAGATCAAATGGTGGGTGTGGTTATGTGAAAAAGCCTGCATTTCTAATAGAAAATGACCCAAATATTGAGGTTTTTGATCCTAAAAGAACATTACCAGTGAAGACGACATTGAAGGTAAGATATTATTTGAAAAGCAAACCAATTGATTTGGTGACATCTTCAAACTTCTCCCCTTTCAATTTACAGGTAAAAGTATATATGGGAAATGGGTGGAGCTCAGATTTCAGCAAAACACACTTTGATGCATTCTCTCCACCGGACTTCTACACAAAGGTGAGTCCGATGCCTTTATTAATATTACAGATTAGGAGCAGTAATCTGTCAGTGGATGGACATGACATATCTGTAGGTGTGGAGATATTTTTTGTCATTTAACTTGGAACATTGACATGGTCTTCGAGCTTCAATGTTGATTGATACACCTCCAACTGGTTACTGGGCTGAACTTATATAATTGTTAGAAATCCTTCAACTTTTTATAGCCATCCTTCTACTCGTGCATTTCACAACCTGTGTGAATGCATATACATTTGAAGAGCAGACTATATAGTTTTAGATTGTGTGAAAATTATTGTTAGAAACACTTAAAGTTAATTGTTGGTAATGGATAGAATTTGGAGAGTTGATTGTGTAATTGCACTAATGAACGGGGGAAGACAGAGAACAAATATACCTTATACTTTGCATTTGATTAATTTATAAAACAGGTTTGCATTGTTGGAGTACCAGCTGATAACGCCAATAAGAAGACTAAGATAATTCATGATGACTGGTTTCCCGTTTGGGACGAAGAGTTTGAATTTCCCTTGACTGTTCCAGAGCTAGCTTTGCTCCGGATAGAGGTTCGAGAGTATGATAAGCATGAAAAGGATGACTTTGGTGGGCAAACATGTTTGCCAGTCTCTGAGCTAAGATCTGGTTTCCGAGCAGTCTCTCTATTTGATCAGAAAGGCGAGCAATTAAAAACTGTAAAGCTTTTAATGCGGTTTCAATTCATATGAATTTTAAGGATTAGACATTATTTAGCCGTAAGTTGTAAGTTGTGACTGTATTATGGACTCAAAAGGTTATATCTAACTTATCTTCACCTTCAACACAACAAACATATTACTATTAGCAACATCCAATTGTATACCTGAGTGTTGACATCTTGTGGTGAGGCTTGAGAGCCATGTGAGTTTTGAGGTGTATGCTGATGCGGCACCTGATACCAGAAAGCCATAACATAGCGTGGTTGTTGAGAATTTGATGTCGTACCCTTACAATGAAGAGGTTGGTAAATAAATCAGTTGAAAGATGTTTTGTCAAAACAACCACACAAGGTGGGATATACCACCTTGTTACTGGCAAATAGTCAAATGTATGTAACATGCTGGATGGTGAATCTCAATCCACGTTAGCGGAGGTGTCGCATCACAATTCATCCATTCATTTCCCCTGCAACTATTTTGAAGAAGACCATTTATTTGCCCTTCGTATTTGATAAGGAACACTCCATTCTTGTGCCGGTCCTCTGCTACTAGTCATATATTCTCCTAGATGCATAGATCCTTACATATAAATGCATTCCCATTGGCCTGGCATTGTTGTCTGGAAATTAACGAGGGGAAAAGCTGGGGAAGAAAAGAAATTAATGTCTACCTTTCCTTTACTTTTAAATTCCAAAAATTCTTACCCTTAAATTGAGAATCTCTTTTAGTACATTTTAAAGTGAGATTTTTCTTTTGCATCAACTAAATTGAATTTCAGTGTTTAACATAGGCGAAAAGATATTTTATATATATACCTTATTGCACGTTGTATTATAATTATTGCATGTTTGCATTTTGAAGAAGTTTAGATATGTGATTTGGAAGAATGGTTGACGTAAAAATTCTAACATACTTGATTCAAGAATTAGTATCCAAACATGCACTAAGTTTTAATATTTGTAATTTTTCAATGTATATCTACTTTTTTTTCGTAGAAGTATTTAAGTTACTTACATATATATTATGAAATAAAAATAGGAGATATATATTATGAAATAAAAATAGGAGATAGTAATCAAATAATATTTGTGTAACTTATACCATGTACTACTTAATAACTAAATAGTTTTGTTTCCCTAAAATAAAGAATTCGAAATGTGTTGGAAGTTGTACAGGAATGCTCACGCATTTCTTTAATAATAAAATATCTAAATTATTTTATTACTACATTATTCTGAATTTCAGATACTTTATTTGGCATAAACCATAAATGGATAAGGTGTAATAAAGCCCAACCATTCAAATTCAAACAATGGCAAATAAAGCTGACCGACATGAATGAAGCGAAATAATTGCAAATAAGGAGAAAACGATATTCAAACATGGATGCCCTACCATTTAGAGGTGGTAAATAACTCAAAAGCTAACCCTACATAAGTTCAAATCAACCAGATGTTTTTATACTTTAATTATGTTTGGACATGAGTAATTGAAAGGAAAGCTAGGAAAAAACATCAGAAGATTAATAAAAAAAGTAATTAAAATTATTTTGTTATTAAATTGAATGAAGTAAAAGATAGTTTTTAACCCAGTTATTAGATAGAAAAAAAATAAAGCAGGAAAATGTTATTTCATTACAAATTTACCCTGATATTATGCGTGAATAACAAAAATTTGTCTAATTATATCTTAAGAGTAAAAATAGATCAACTTTTTTCAACAAATTCTTATAGTATAAAAAGAGTTTGCGACAGTTCTGAGTTCGGAAATATTCATGACTTCAAATTTTATCTATTTTTCATTAATTAGCATGCCTTATAATATTTATCAAACAATTTTGTAGGTTGTATACCATTTTCTACGTATTATTCAACTCACTTTCATTATTTTGATAAGCTTAAATATGATTTTTCATTTTTTAACTCATTCTTGAAAAATTTTCACATTTTTCATTCTAACCTTTCCAAAGACTTCAATTTTTTAATTTTTATAATTAACATTTATCATAAAAATACTATTTTGTTCACATAGAAAAAAAAAAAAAAGATGTTGTCGTACTCGTGTCATATTAGTATCCTCATGATTAAAAAGAATGTTATTGTAAATAAACTATATGAACTATAAATGAAAAAAAAAGGTGAATGGAAAAAAAAAAAAACATGGAGTAAAAACAAGTATTCCCTTTGCATATGACACCCTACAACTGGGTTGTTATTAAGTTATGAATATTTAACTTTTTTTTATGAGTTAAAACTGTATTTGGATAAAAAAATTTAAATATAAGAAATTTGAAATATATTAAATTTAATTTTTTAATTTAAATAACTTATTTTTCAAATATTTTGTTGGATAAGGCAATTCAAATTTATTGAATTTTAATTTTTTGTTTGTATAAAGTATTTCAATTCCTAATAAAATTTTATTTTATAATTATAGTTAAGCTTTTTTTAAATCTTTATTTGACATTTCGGACGTCAGTTATCGATTCTAATAAAATTCTCAAAGTTTGGGTTATTTAGAATTATAGTTAAGTTTTTTTAATGAAAATTATAGTTAAGTAACACAATATACTGTTGATTTTTTATGCTATGTAAAATTTTTATACATCTTAATTTGAAATCAAATTT
Organism: Psophocarpus tetragonolobus; assembly: GCA_037954015.1. NCBI lineage: Eukaryota > Viridiplantae > Streptophyta > Magnoliopsida > Fabales > Fabaceae > Psophocarpus > Psophocarpus tetragonolobus. The sequence continues at coordinate 38,888,780 of CM075695.1, forward strand.
ATACATTATATCTAACGTTTAAATATTTGTTTATACTTTATCGTTACATATAAATTTATTTGTAGTCCATTTTTTTAATCTATTTCTTTTTTAATTTTCTCATTGATTTTTTTTTTTATTTTTAATCTCTATTATAACAATAATGTGACACTATTGTCAATAATTATGTAACGTTGTAGTGGTATGACATGTAATAACATATTATATTTTGTTAATTTGGCACATCTAGACACCATTATGATATTAACAAATGAAATATTTTACAATAGATGTTAAGGATATGAATTAAAAATAAAATATTTAAAAATATTATGATAAAAATGGAAAAACTTATAAAAAAAAATATTAGTTTACAGAAACAAAATTCATATTTTAGTGTTTTGATTACGAAATAACATCTATGTAAAAAATTAAGACCTCTTATTTATATGTGGGCACGTGGCAGTATTATGAAATATATAAAAAAAAAAATCTAGATTTTTAATGAAGCAATATTTACTAACCCACAAAAATAAATTAAGAACATACTTAACAAAATTATATAGTTATTCCTTTATTAGTTTTTGACTTTTTCTTTCACGAGATTTTTCTTGGAAAGGTTTTAATCACACATATTCTTAAATTATGAACATTTAAGGGTGTCATAAATATCATTATTCCTCAAAATGATTTATTAAATGAGTTTAATTGGTATACACTATCAGATAAAATATTTTTACATCGACATTCAATCATAACTTCATTTATGTGACTTTTAAAATACTATTAAATAAAGTCAACAAATTTATCATAAATAAAATGGGTTGTGATTGAATGTTAGTATACAAATCTGTATACCAATTAAACTCTTATTAAATTTGATGGGAAGCCACTTGATAAGATATAATTAATTATCACTTTCCTTTCATAAAGGTTTAGGACACTAAATAATAACAATTCCTTAAATTCAATTATAATTTACATTTAATCTCTGCTAAGTTGGAACTTGAGTCAAAATTTATATACAGTTGTAAAAAATAATACTTCTTTTCTTAATTCATATAAGACAGGTACTATTGAAACTCAATGTTATAGACCACATCCTATTTTTATTAAGGTTTTAATGTTTGATTTTTGTTAATGATACCCGTTTGTATTATATTTATATCTCTTTCAGTGTACCCTTTTATATCTAGTGATATGGGTAGATATTGTTATTGCTGAATAAATATTTACCTTCTTTAAAAAAAAAAAGTTAGCATTAAATACTTAAATTTTTAATTTTTTCATGCAATGATACTCCAAACTCCAATAAAAATACTAGCCGTGATCAAATAAAGAAATACAACTAAGCCGAAAATCAATAGTGGCCAAGATTACGTCTCCGATTGTGTAGTAATCAAACATAATATATATTTGAATTATATTCTAAGACAATCTAAAAATTTTCTAAAAGTCTTCTATGAAATAGAACTAAGTAAGAGAATAATATGTAACAAGTATATGAATTGTATACGAAATATCATAATGTTAGAATATGAAAATACATTGATCGCATATGCTTAAACATTTAATCTGTCAAAAACATCAATGATGGATCAGCAAACAAAAACAGCGGAGCAACGTGTTCCCATGGAAGCAAATAATTGGTGAAGAGATGATATATGTATTATTAAGGACATGGATGACAAGGTCAAAGAATTTAAGATAATGTTTCAGACATTATCTTAAAGTCTTCAAGACAATGACCTGAAGAGGAAGAAGATACACGTATTCTCAGGTAAATGTTTGGGACGAAACAAAGGTAGTGGACAAACTTTGATAAACAAGTTGGTAGTTATGTAGAGTGTGTTATCAACATTTGTGAGAATTAGCTTCAATTTCACAAGAGGTGTCTTGACTTCTGAAATTTCAAATAAAAAAATGCCTAGAATTGCGTGTAATGGTGCCATCAACACCCATGGGGCCATGTGGCGGTACAAAAGGTAGCTGTCATTGTTATGACACATTTAATCACATCATGTCCTCTGTAAGTTAATTTGCTTCCCGTGCCAACTGCCAAGCTAGTTCATTTTGCCTAATAAATTTAGTGCCAAGTTAAAATCAATGAACCGCCGGTTACAGTTACACATGACTTGGGTTGCCTTAATTGTAACCCTTTTGTTTTATTTTTTAGTATTTGAAAAGAGTTTTTAAAAATTATTTTTGGAAAGAAAAAAAAAATTTATTTGATAAATTTAATTTGATTTTTTTTTTGAAATATATAAATAAAAAAAAATATTTATATTTATTAGAATTTTATTAATAAAAAATAAAAATAATATTCTGATTGTATTTTAAATTTTTTTTAAAAATAAAAAACAAAACTATTTTTAAATATTTCTGTTTTTTAATTTTTAAAAACTAAAAAATTAAAAATATTTTTAAAAATTATTTTCAAAAAACATTATTCAAACAAATTTTTTAATTTTTAAAAATTAAAATATTAAAAACAATTACTAAACAAGCACTAAATACCCGTGCTTTTAAAATAAGTAGCCGTATGGAGACACTACTTAACCCACTATTATTCTTAACTAGTAGATCCACGAAACGGTGATGCGCCATGGTTATACATATATTGAATTAAAAAAAAGAAGAAGAAGAGTATAAACAATTTATTATTGTTCCTATGGTTTGTCGACTTTGGAGTTCTTGCTCCTTCACGATTTTGTCATACAAAACCCAAAAAACCGTTAAGTCTTGGATTGGAAGTATTATTTTTTTTTGAAAATTATCACTTTTTTACTGTTTTCTCTTGAAAATGTGTCTTTAAGGATTAAATTAAGGAGAATACCGTTTATAACTATCCTTAGTCTTAATTCTTAAAAGGATTAAATCAGATATGTCCTGGAACAATTATATATTAATTATAGTATAATATGTATAAGGTGTGTATATAAAGTTTTGATTTCGGATTAAACAGTGCTTTGAAAATATAAAAGTGGTGACTTGGTCAATATTTGAAACAATTGCCCCATGCATGGGTGGGACCATATTATTATTCTATGTTCTAACTTTAAAAAAAAAAAAAAATGCACGCATGACATGTGAATATATTAGATACCACACCTAAATTTGTTGTGCTTTTATAGTACAAATAGATCATGTTGGCATGTTCACAATTCTTTGGGACAAATGGTTGGAATGGAAGGATCATCCTTTTGATCAATAGTTATTTACTGAGAGCATGTGTGAATACTCGAAAACCTAAAATGTGTGAAAATGAGTTCCATACTGAAGTGTGTGGGGCGCGGGGCACAGTAGTTGTCCTGTTAATCATTTTTAACTAACGTTTCCAATTAACTCAAGGGTTCAATAATGCAAATACCAAAATCAATTTGTTGCATTCTTATTAGAGAAAGAAGCATTGACGTTTATTTACATTTTTAAAAAGGTAGTAGTTATTTTTCTTAAAGAATCCGTACGTTACTAAATAAGATATTTCCATGTTATTATGAAAATAATAACATTTATGGCAACCCAAAATAAAATATAACATTTGCTGCATGCTTAGAGGAAAAAAATAAAAAAAACATTAATACAGTAATTAATTTTCTAAAAGAATCTGTCAGACGGTTACTAAATACAATATGATTGTCCATCTCTAATATGGTGTTTTCTCTTTCATATATATATATATATATATATATATTTACTGTCTCATATAAAATTATTCACACTTGTTATTATGAAAATAATAAATTTTAATCATATAATGCTGAGGAATTGTTATTTTGTATAGTCAAAACTAGATAATTTGTTATTACATTTTTTGTATATAAGAGAAAGAAGAATATGAAAAGTAAGTGAAAGATGGAGATATTTCTATAAGATGTCAACAACTATGGTATTAATTGATGTTTTTGAGTTTCTATTTTAGTCTTTAACAAGCATGATTATGTTTTTGAAAAAAAAAACAACAAATGTTCCAAAAAAAGAGAGATTAAGTTACTTAGAGCAATTCTTAATACAATTTTTAATTGATTCAACTATTAAATTGAAACTTCAAGTTGAATTATTTATAAGATTGGTATGTTAAAAAAGTTTGTATTTATGAAAAAAGAGTACATGTTATAATTTCAAATTCTTACACTAACAAAAATTAAAACATCTACAGCTAACATTTAGTTTATAAAAAAAGTTTTAATTAAAAAAAATTTATTATTTAAAATGCACAATTATGTTTGCGAAAAAAAATTCAAATGGTTCTCACTTATATAACAAAAAAAAAAAAGAAGAGATAAAAGTATGTTAAAATCTTAGTGAATTTTTTTAATTATAATTTTTTTTCACACTTGCTATGTGAGCATTTATATATCAAATATCTTAATTATGCATTATTTCAATAGTTGTTAGATTGATTTCAACTCATTTTCTTAGAAAGAAAAATAATAAAAACAACACAAAAATAGATATGTTGGCATAATTATGCATGATCATGCATATTTAATATCAAGTCAGTATAATCATTCACATGACACCACTTATGAGGATAGCGGATATCACAACTGTTCTTTACAAATGACACCTCGCTTACAAAGTCAATACTACTATGCATAATTAAGCACAATTGTGTATCCAAATATGTACTTCGCTAAAAAGAAGAATAATTATGCACAACTCATGCATATTTGTTGCACTAAGAAGCACATGTGTGCATAATTATGCAAATCATGTGTGTCCTCATATTCATCATATTGGTCTAAGTCTATATATAAATAAAGATCTAATTCCTTCTAAAAATATTTTTTGTTATATTTTATTTTTATCTTTCATATTTTAAAAATGTTTATGAGTCACGTAAGAGTTTTGAGGCTTGGAAAAAAATTAGAGTAATTTAGAGGTAAATTTCTACACATATTTTTAGTTGTAAGGTAATAAACTCATGTGAATCATAATTCTAATTTTAATAGAATTCCTAGGTCTTTTATGATTGAATGGTTTATGTATACTTTATTGTTATTAAAACTTATAAATATAAATATAGTTCATTGAATTCCAATGACAATCACACACTTAGTACCTTACAAGAGAGTTGATAATCATTACCACAAAGTTTAATTAGAGTTTGAATTAGGGGGAACATTGTGAGTCTTGTGAAATTGCAACTTTAATCTTACTAATCTAGCTATAAGTTCTCTTAATTAATCATAATCTCAGTTTTTACTTTATTATAATAATTTCGTTCCATCACAAAAACAACATTAACATATGTTTGAATCAATATATAATTAATTTAATAGAGAACCATAATATGTTTTTTAGGTTCGGTATCAATGTGGACTTTTGTTCATTATTACTACCTTATAGAGTATGTTTGCTTGCCTTTAAATGCATTCTAAATTTATCAATGACATCGTTTTCGGAAATGATTGTGTAGGTTCTGGATTAAATAAATTTTAGTGATATAAAATTTTTACTACTTTTTTTTTTGTCTTTATTTCTTTTGTTCCAATTCACTCTTCCTTCTGTTGTAGTTTATGCTTACCCGATCTTAGCAACCTACTAAAGGAATACAATTTTAACATCAAGAAAAGACTTGTAGGAATAAGATTATGCATAGCCTGACACTGGCAAGTGAAAAGAAACCACTAAATCTTAACACCTATACATCTGAGAAGTTACTCTAAATCACTAGGTGTAAGAGTTAGTCACCTTACACCTTCAATAGTTTTTTTGGAATACAAATTTTACAGATCCAACCATCGCATACTATGATAATATGTTAATAATTATGTATATCAATTTTTAATAATTCAAACTTTTTTATATATACTATCTAATAATGAATATTTACATATTTTAAATATCATTCTATATTTTAATGTTAAGTTATATTATTAATTACTAAATAATTTTGAATTTACATGAAATTTGTAAACTTGATCTAATTAATAAGAATATAAAATCCAACGATTAAATTGTTCAATTTGTATCTTACATAAAGTTATTGAATGTGTAAGTTGACTAACTCTTAGGCCAAGTGTAAATGGATCATGCTCCATGAAGCAAATTCTTTTGAACTCCCATGATCATCTCCATGGAGGTTCCCAACTTCAAGAAATGGAACATGGAAGGCAAAGGAGATGGAGGTAGGACACCACTTCTTATGGGAGGAAGATAAGTATTGAACTTGAAGCTTGACACAATGCACAATACTCTTGATAAAAGCTGTAGGAAGAGACTTCTCAAAGAGAGGATTCTAAAGACACTTCACTAAGAAAGAAATGCTCACTAAAGGAGTCTTCTGTTCAAGTGTGCCTAATATATGAAATGAGAGAGGTATTTATAGAAAAAGTGAGAGAGCTGGCCGTTTTGATTAGGAGAGGTTAAGCCTCCTTAATCTAAACCTCCCCATCTAAACAAGGATTAGCACATGCTTTGCCTCATTTTTCTCTCCTATTTGGCAGCTATTAGAGGAAACATGTGAGTCCACATATTGGTCATGCTTTGTGAGTGCAATGAGGGGTGCAAAAACAAGTCAAGAGGTGTGGTGATTAATGCACATGTCCACTATGCCTAGCCCACATTCTAAACACACTTCACATACTAACTAGTGACACCTCTATGTTCTAAACTAAGGAAATTACTAAAAATACATAGCCATAAGGAAAAGACAATAATACCCATAATTACAAAAATACAAGCAATATTTACAAGGAAAATAAATCAAGGACTAAGGCTTACGATCTTCAATGAGCTCCCTCATTGCCATATTATCCTCCAATCTCCTAGCTAAGGTTCGTGTTAGACATGATTGCATCATCCCCCTCTCCTTTGAGAGAATTTCACCTCAAATATAAGGTCTTTCTTCCTCTTTCCAATCATACAAAAAGACATGCAAGAAAATAAGTAAGTGTATGCAAGCAGTGATTGAGGGAGAAAAATGTCTATTATGCCTCCACATAGCAGTTCCCCATCCTAATCTTAGTACAAGAAGTGCTGGACACCAAGGTGTTAAAGTGGATACTAGACTTGGTGCATTAAAACACCTATTTAAGAAGGTTAAGTAAGTCTTATTTTTTTCTTTAACCCCAAGAGAGAGTGATGGACCTAGGGGTAGACCAATTTTGAATGGTCTCTTGAAGTTGAACTTGAAATTGATTATGATTCTTAAAAGTTTGTGACTCAATCTCATGCTCAACTTTGATAACCTCATATTCAAGAAAAAACTTGAGGTTATGGTTCATTGTGCTCAAATGATTTTGGCACAACTTCAACTTCTACTTGATCAAAGTGGTGGGGAGATGTTTCTTCACTAAGATCCTCTTAGGAATCCAAGTGGGGATATTCCTTAAGATCAATCTCCCTATAATTTCCAAAGTCTTGAATTTGATATTTGTCTCAAGTTCAACACTTGTGGAATTAGAGAGGTTGTTCAAGTAAGAAAATTCTTTTTAATTTTACCTTTGTTGCAAATGATTTTTTTTTTCACAACCTTCTTAGCCGTAATACATCCTTCCAACCTTTCAATAATTCTCTTTTTTTCTTTTTTTTTTATTTTTCTCTTTTCTGATTCTTTTTTTTTTCTTTCCTCCTCCAATATTGCTAAGGTTCATGCTACGCTAGATTCATCACCCCGTGTAAACACACTTTATCTAAACAAATATTAATAAATTTTTTAATTTTATAATATTATAAAATACATATATTATCAAACAAATTTTAGAAGATACTCCCTCTTTCATTTTATTTGATATTTTAATAAAAAATTATTTAAATTATCAATAATTTTTATACTTGTATGATGCATAAAATTTCGTGTTGAATGTTATCATAATTACTTAAGTTATAGTTTAATTTTTTATATATTTTTAGATAACTTATGTAATTAAATATTATTGACGAAATTTAAAGAGATAATTCTCTAAATATTTTTTTAAATACATAATTATTTAAATTAAATTGCTTGTTTTCAATAAAATAAAATATACTTCATTTTTTGTTTAAAGATTTATTGTATTAGTTAAAGAAGTAGAAGTACTTTTTTTTTATTATAATACGTAAGAAGGTGTTCTCTTATTATTTTTAGATATTAAAAGTTGAAATATTTTAATTTACTGTAAAATATAATTTTTTCATATAATTAATGAATGAATGCTTGAAATAAATATCTATTAATAATATTAAATAATAATAATAATAATAATAATAATAATAATAATAATAATTTGATTGAACTATTTTTTCAATTCCTAATAATAAATCTATGTTTTAAATATTTATTAAATGTTCATTGGATAATATGATTTATCAAATAAATAAACAGTAAAATAACTAAAAAAATTTATGTATCCTTGTTTTGAGCTAAAACAAGTAAGCAAAATCTTCCTTAATAGTATTATAAAAGATTTTATAATATTAATAAAATATTAAACATTTTTTATCACACCTTCAACAAAGGTATTCAGATATGCTAACCTCTAGATTTGAATTGGATCTTAAAAGCATTTGAGTCAAATTTAACCAACCCCAAACACAACCTCTTGATATATGGGTTGGAGAATAGGTCATACAATCAAAATCTATGAGTAATCAAACATAACTATTTATACTAATCTCTTTTATTTATTATTAGCAACTTATATGTAGCAATACACATTTTTATAGACCTTTTTACGTTTAAATTATCTACTACTCTATTGGAATTGCAACTGCCTTATACTTATTTATTAGTTAAAGGATAAGATAAAAAATAAGTATATATATATATATATATATAAAAGATAATTAATTTATAAAAAGATAATGTAAGTACAAATTAAAAAATTTATAATGTTATATAGATGTTTTATCATTTTAGTTTTGTTTTAAAACTATAGTTGTTTTATAAGTCTAATATTATTTTCATATTTTTATTTATATCTTTATTTATATTTATTAATCACTGATAGATAAAAATATTGACAATCAAATGGGTTCCAACAACATAATGTCTATGAAAATTTTAGTATATAAATATGTTAATTTAAATATTTTTTTAAAAAAGTATAATAACCTTAAAACAATTTTAATTTTGAAACCGAGCAGTGATTGTCATAAAATTTAGTAATGATTTAAATAATTTTTTTTTACCTAAATTTCATATCAAATTATTATTAAATTTCTCAATATATCACTTTCTACGTTTATATTAAAAAATTAGACTCTACTTCTATTTATATGTAGTAATTCTCAAGGTAATAGGAGAGTAAATAGTAGGTGGTGATTTATTTATCTGTGACATATATGTCACATCAAACACGTTTTATTTTGTGTTGAATGATCTTTGAAAGATATATTAATGAGAGGAGTAATGGTTCTCTCAGGTGTATACGTATTTAACTGTGCGGTAACTGGAACTGTAATCGGTTGAAGAGTCGATCCACATCATCTCAAATCTCAAGTCTCAAGTCTCAAGTCTCAAGTCTCAAGTCTCAAAGTCTCAAGTCTCAAGTCTCAAGTGTGTTGTGTTGTGCACACTTTACTACAGTAGAGGCCCTCTTTGAGCTTCCGCTCTATCATTCATTGCCTCCACAACACAACAACGTTAAAGGAGAAAAAAAGACACGGAATCCACACGCACAGTATCTGCGTGTAAAGTGGGAAGAGGAAGAGAAGAAACAAGTCATGGCTTCCAAGCAGACATACAGCGTGTGCTTCTGCTGGCGCCGCCGCTTCAAGCTCGCATTGGCGGAGGCGCCGTCGGAGATCAAGACCCTCTTTGACCAATACTCCGAGAATGAGGTCATGACACCTTCGCATCTCAAAAGGTTCCTCGTCCAAGTCCAGAACCAAGAGAACGCCACTGAGGAAGACGCGCAAGCCATCATCGATAGCTTCAGGCATTTCCATCGCAGAGGTGTTGGTCTCAATCTCGAAACTTTCTTCAAGTATCTCTTCAGTGATGATAACCCTCCTCTTCTTCCTTCTCAAGGGGTAAGCAAAAACACTTCAAAAGGAAAATATAACTCACCTTCTTCTTCTTCTTCCTAATTCGGATTTGGATGGAGTCACTTCAGTCATCGAGATCTGGATTTTGCATTCTTTACTTTCTAATTGGCTGTTCTTCTTTTTCCTAAATTGGATTTTACTGGATTATTGCCTTATTTATTTTAAGCGTTTTTTTTACCGTATTTTTTGGTGTACTTTTCCAATTGGGGTGTTTGGTTTTACTTTCACTTTGGTCTATTCATGCTTCTGGTTTACGAAAGCTCAATTGTTTCTTAATTCATAGTAATTCAGCTTCCTGTCGGTGCCAAGTTTGTACTTTTGGACTCACCCCCCAAAGAAAAGTCTAAGCTTTTGGTTGTTTGTTGCATTTTGATTGACCCATTAACTATGAGGATTTGTAACTAAAAGGAAATGATAACAGGAACGAGGATTAGCGTTTCTCCCTTAATTTTGGGAGTGGATTTATCATCTATACAGTTGAACCCATCTTTTATAGGTTGCTTCTTTATTGGAATTGGATTAGCCTTCCGCTTTATAGTCCAGTCTATGGAAAGACCCATTATTGTTGGATACGCTATATGGTGTTACATTGTCTTCAGGATATGCCGTTGCTTTTTAGGTTTTAGCTATTGCAATGCTTTTGATTGTGTTTTTGAAAATCAACCATTTAGTTTTGGATCTTTTCTAGCGCCTTAATTCAGTAAAAATCAGGCCCCAAGGTATTACTCAAAGGGTTGTAGGAGCCGAAGCTTTGGTTAACATGTTGAATAAAAATATTTCCATAACTCATTGTTACTTCCATAAATATTGCTATTATACCATGCTTAATTATATAATTTTCTTATTCTGATCATTGTGTGTTGTGTGATTATTTCTTCCATTTCAGGTGTACCATGATATGACTTTACCCTTGTCACATTATTTCATATATACTGGCCATAATTCCTATTTAACTGGGAATCAGCTGAGCAGCGACTGCAGTGATCTCCCCATCATACATGCACTGAGGAGAGGTGTGAGGGTGATTGAATTGGACATATGGCCTAATGCATCAAAGGATAATATAGATGTTCTTCATGGAAGGTAAGGGTAGTGGTTTACAACATTGAATGATGTTTGACTTTCATATGTCAACACATTTGTCTCTCTTCTTCCCTCATTTTGTAAAGGATGAACAAACTTGTGCAAACAATGATGGTTCTCCAACAATTTGTTAAAGATTTATCCTTCTATTTTTTTTTTCTAGAATGATGATGCCAGAGTCAGTTGAAATAATTGCAGTGTGACCTCTGCAATATAGCATAATAGAAGCATGGGTTTAGAATATTTTCGTCTTAAAAGTTCACTTGAAATCATGATTGTTAAGCAGCCTATGTATGAATGGTATTATATCAATATACTGTTTATCATTGCCAACTGAGTCCAGAACGTGTCTACTCTTTTAATACAGGACATTGACCACTCCTGTAGAGCTCATCAGATGTTTGAGGTCTATTAAGGACCATGCCTTTGTGGCATCAGAATATCCAGTTGTAATAACCCTAGAAGACCACCTTACGCCAGATCTTCAGGCTAAAGTGGCAGAGGTTAGTTTACTTGCAATTTTATTGGGATTCATAATGCTTACATTCATAGTAGTTGACAATCCTATCCAAATTTTTAGATGGTTACTCAAACATTTGGAGACATACTATTTACCCCTAATTCAGAAAGTGTGAAGGAATTCCCTTCTCCTGAATCACTTAAAAAGAGAATTATTATATCAACCAAACCACCTAAGGAGTACCTTGAGGCAAAAGGAAAGGAAAAAGGGGATGATTCACAGCCCGAAAAGGAGAAGGGAGATGATTCACAGCATGAAAAGTTATTAGCCGAAGATGAAGCTTGGGGGACGGAAGTCCCAAGCTTGAAAGGTGGTACTATAGAGGATTACAAGGTTGGAAACTAAATAAATCCTGCGAATTAGTTGCTGCTGTGTTTAGGTTTGTAAGGGAAAATTGTTGATTGACTCTTTGCTATGCCATCTTTAGGACAACAATGTGGATGAAGATCTTAATGATGAGGAAGATTTGGAGGATTCAGATAAGTCACATCATAATGAAGCTCCAGAATATAAAGGACTAATAGCCATTCATGCTGGGAAACCTAAAGGTGGATTAGCTGAATGCCTCAAAGTGGATCCTGATAAAGTGAGACGTCTAAGTTTAAGTGAGCAACAGCTTGAAAAGGCCGCTGTAAATCATGGAAAAGAAATTGTCAGGTAGTGTTAAATGTTTCTAGTAAGTCATGTTACGGTAGAATTATTTTGTATGTGGTTGAATGACCTTTTGGAATGAATATCTCTAACTACTTATTGTCATGCAAATGTTGTAAAAATTGACTGTCAAATACTGAGCTCCCATGATAGTGCACTGTATTTTTGTCTGGGATATTAGTGATGTTAATAGTTGGTTGACTTATCATCTTGTCTGACAGTGTTTGTACTCATATTAGAACTGTCTGAGTGCATTAACTATAATATGATTTTGGCAGCATTTCCAATGGTTAACTCATTCTTTGAAACAAACTAGCACCTTTTTGTTTGCTGTCTGGCTTAAGAATTTCCAGTACATTTGTTAACCATGTTCCCATTGTAGCATGTATTGTTTTGTTTTGAATAAATGGTATTTGTATGTGGAAGAGAAGATATGTTGAGGCTATGTGATGCATCTGTGTATTTGGATTGATTTTTATTTCCTGATTATTGGCCTGCTGTAGGTTTACACAGCGGAATATATTGAGGGTGTATCCAAAAGGTACTCGCATTGACTCATCAAATTATAACCCATTAATTGGGTGGATGCATGGAGCTCAGATGGTTGCATTTAACATGCAGGTTTCTGCCTCTTCCACTTGTATATTTCATTCTCTTCCCCCTATTCTCCCCTCCCCGCATTTTTGGTTTCCTTATTTAATACTTTCTTTGTTTGGGAATTTTTGCAATTGGGTTGTATTCAGCTCTTTCGTCTGAGGAAACAGAGGGAAGAAGAAATTGACAACCTTAAAGCTACATACAAGATTCAATTAACATTTGACATATAGTGATACAGATTATAATATGAATATTTGATGTCACAATTTTCATAATTTATTGAATCCCTTGATATATGTTACTTCCTGCAAAATTCCACGAGTTAGGATGTGAGTTCAGTCCACACTTCTTCCCTGATATAGTAGCTTGCTGTTACACACATCATGTCATGAAGTATATTATCGAAATCAATAACGATATATTGTTATATGATTCAACTTTCATTTGTAGTTGGTTTCATGGCCAGGGGTATGGGAGATCTCTTTGGTTGATGCATGGAATGTTCAGATCTAATGGAGGGTGCGGTTATGTTAAGAAACCAGATTTTCTATTAAAAAATGGTTCAAATGATGAGGTCTTCGATCCTAAAGCTAAGCTACCTGTTAAGACTACTTTGAAGGTAAGGGTTTTACGTCAACCAACTTACTCTTTCAAGTATCTCTAGTTTAATACTAACAGTATTCATTCTGCTCCTATTCTTAGGTGACTGTATATATGGGGGAAGGATGGTATTATGATTTCAAGCATACACACTTTGATCAATACTCACCTCCTGACTTCTACACAAGAGTAAGATGATATACTCTCAATGCATAGGATCCTTATGATAGCAATAAGTTTTCAATTCGTAAGGGTAGTTGTTCCTCGCCATATATTGCATATGATACCTTACCTTTTTTTCACACAGTTTCATGTCTCAATTGTTTTGTGATTTGATAAACTTTTGATGCAGGTTGGGATTGCTGGAGTCCCTAATGATACTGTAATGAAGAAAACTAAGGCAATAGAGGATAATTGGTTGCCTACATGGAATGAGGTATTCGAGTTCCCTCTCACTGTTCCAGAGTTAGCCTTGCTTCGCATAGAAGTTCATGAGTACGACATGTCTGAGAAAGATGACTTTGGTGGACAAACATGCCTACCTATCTGGGAGCTAAGAAGTGGCATTCGAGCAATTCCTCTGCATAGCCAAAAGGGAGATAAATACAACTCGGTAAAGCTTCTCATGCGCTTTGAGTTTTATTAATTGATTTTGTGCATCATTCTGCTCTACATTATTATGTACAGTCGCTACTATGTTTTAGTAGTAAGAGTTTGTATGTATGTATTTATTAGCTGGATCATTTTGTGGATTTTGTCCTGTTAAATGATGTAAGAAATAAAATGTGTTGTGTATTTTGTTTTCTTGAGGAGACTTGTGTATCTTGTAAGGCTTATTACATAATATAAACTTAAGGAAATTATCCGTGTTTTCTATGAGAATATTTTTAAGTCATCTGTGCCCAAATGGTGTTTTTTTTCGTTTTTTGATGTCTCATTTCACAATTTTTTTTGCCATTATATTATTCTCGGAAAATATTTATTGACTTTGTCTATCAATAGTTTTATCAGAAAATCTAGTTGACAATTTTTAATAAGGTTTTTCCTAATTATGTTATTTATAGAAAGGATCCAAGTTCAGTTTTAATCTAGTTGTGACAGTCTTTTTTTCTTTTTAATGAATACTTCATCTTCATAAAAAAAACACTATCACAAATTTTATTTTAAAAGTGTCTCTTTAATTTTTAACTTTTAAATAAAAGGAAACCATGATTAAGTTTGACAGTTAGCATGAATACGTAATAAGCAAGTTTATTTAATACTAGCTATAAGAAAGTTTGTTTAGTACTATAACAGCAATAAGTGTTAAAATATATTGGTCAAAGCCGAAAAATATGCAATCGCTCCTTCAAGTAGATCAAAGATTGAAAGGAAGAAATTGATGGTTAAAATCCAATGATAAATAGTGTTAACAAATGATCAATGTTCATGACAGGCAAACAGAAAAAACTAAGGCAGGTGATACCTAATGTTTTTATGAACTATCTAGTTAGCGATATTTCTCTTACTTTGGACGGAGAATTTTAAAAGAAAAATTATTTGTAATAAAATATATTGTTTAAAAGTAAAATTTTAGGAGAATTTGAAATTTTAATTAGAGAACATTTTGATGGATTAAAATTGTAAAATTTTAAATTAAAAAAATAAGAATATGAAAATTTTCAAGTCTGCATTTTCTTTCACTAGAGTCGATCAAGGTTTCACTCAATGTTGGTTGAATTTTGTTGACTGATATTGACGAGATTATTTTTCTACTAACATCAACTAGGAATATTTTCCATCGATGTTCATTAGTTTTTTTCAGCAAATGTCAATTAAGGTTTTTTTTAGGTCAAAGTGTGCTAAAGATTTTTTTTTTTACTGGGACTTTTTTAGTAACATCGGCTAGGTCTTTTTTATTAATGTTGGTTGAATTTATTTCTTGCCTTATGTTAGTTAGGTTTTTCTTAGTCAAAATAGCAAAACAGTTTTTTGGTTGGTGTTAGCCATTTTTTTCAATAAGCATTGTTTAGGATTATTTTTTGACAATATTAGCAGAGTTAAATTTTAGCCAACATAACAATGAACAAAAAAAAAACACAGAAATATAATCTCATCTTTATTTACAAAAAGTTATGCCAATTAGATCCAGAGTTACACATTTATGTGGTATATGAAGTTTCATTGCATTAGTCACAATATTATGACTTATTCTACACTATTATAGGAGAAGCGATGAAACTCCAATACAACATGCGAAACTATAGAGAGTTAGCCACAATATTGTGGCCTACTCCACGATATACCACGATATAGTAGAAGTGCATTGATATTATGTTTGAGTTCACACTCTTGTAGTCCACCTCACCCTACTATGGGAATAACATATGAAGTATATGAAGTTCTAATGTATTAGATACTACTAGAGCTCTCAAAACAGTCCCAAACTTGCGGGTTGGCCCGACCCATCACGAGTCCGGACAGGGCGGGGTTCAAAAATAAAAAAATAGGCTTATTGTATTGCATATACGAGTTGACCCACTTACAACCCAACTCATCTGGGTTGAACCCGTGGTGAGCTGGGTTGACCCACCAGCCACCTAAATTTCATTTTTATTATTATATGAATATGATTTTTTTATTTTTAAGTTTTAAATTATTATGTTACTTATTTGACATATATTCCATTACAATATATTTTTTAGTTTATTGGTATCATTTAATTAATATTTTATATTTTAAAACTAATATTTAACATGTAAATGTAGATTTTTAGTAGAGAATATCGTTTAAGTATTTTTGTTTTATTTTTAAACTCATTAAATTTAAAATTAATGCTATCATGAATTATTTAAATTTTAATATTTTAAAATATAGTTAAAAAAAATTCCTAAAAAATATTTTTTTAATTTTCGGTAGTTAGTGAGTCGTCCGTTTAATTTTTGGTGGTTGGTGAGTTAAACTGACCCGTTTTGACAGTTCTAGTTATTACATTGAGGCTTATTCTATACAATTGTGGGAGTGTTAAAAATTAGTATTACATGTAAAGCTCTCATATATATATTTTGTTAATATTAAAATATATTTTTATATTTGACAATAATTGAAATACTCTGTTTCATACTATTGTTTATATTTTTATATTTGATAATAAAATATTTGAAAAATAAAATCATTTAAATTAAAAACATTTCAAATTTAAGGTATTTCAATAGACTTTTTGGATGTTTTCTTTTTGCACCTACTTTTCTTTTTGTATCTAAAATTTTTTTTTGAAAAATTCCTAAAACATCTTATATTGCAAAGGTATTAATCAGCAATATATTTTTTAAGTATGTCGTGGATTTTAGGATCTATGGTACATTTCTTTAAATATATAGCAAATTTTATAATTCGTAATTTACTTTTTTAACTACGAATTTTGTAATTTGTAATATAATAAATAGCTTATACAATTTTTGTATTACAAATCAAATAATTCAAAATTATGTAATATATTGCAGATCATATAATCTGTAATTACATACTCATGAACAAATTTCATAATATATTATTAAACCAATGCGTTGCTTATTATTAGATTCGTAGTTATGTTACACACTTTGGTAGATTTCTTACTATGAAAAGCTTTAATAATTAAAACAACTTACCACTTTCACTACAAGTTGAAATCTGTAATGTGATGCTGTGAAACCTCTCTTAAAAAAAAGCACACACCACCATGAATAGAATATATTGTTGAAAATTTTCGAAACGAAAGCTCATAGGAGCGTTCAACAATAATGCAAAAGGTAGAAATAAGGAAAACATGTCATCTAAACTTTATAAAATGATAAGAAGAGTTTGTTACAATTATTGTGGTTGCAGAAAGTAAAACAGTGGTACAAAAATAAAAAGAAAAACCTTTTTTTACTTCATTTTATTTATTTTTTGGATTCATGGTATTTCTCACTGATATATTTTTAAATTTATATTTTATGAATTATGCATAATTATTCAACATAATGTAAATATTTAATAATATATTTAATATAATTAATTAGATTGAAAGTAAAGTTGGTTAAAAAATGGTTTATCATTTCCCTATTTCTATCTATATAACTTTGGTCTAAATGTTATTTTAGATATTGAATTTAATTAGAATACTCTGGCAATCTAAGTGTTTTGTATTGTGATCTAATTCACACATTTCATACTTTAGATAATTTTTTATTAATTCATAATGTAAGAATCTTTACACAGATTGTAGATAAAAATGAAACTTAGTCGTTTATTTGTTTCTAAATATAATTGGTCTCTCCACATAATTTTTTTCTCTATGTTGAACTGTAAGTTCACAAAGTAAGCACGCAATAAGTGTGGTTAATATTAGGAACATTGCATTCGAATATAATATTAATGAAATACTGAAAATTCAAGAGAGAAAAAACATTATGATAAGATCTAGTTTAGAATTTATAGACGCCAAAAATAAAAATAAAAACAGTGATATTTCCATCTTAGAAGTGATGCCAAATATATAAGCCTTTCTGTGCTGGGGCTCACAGTTTAGATGCATATCTGTAAAGTTAGCCTTGACATTACACCACAAAACCCAAAAACAGGCTTGGGTTGGTTATTGCCTTGATCTCGAAGCATTCATAGCAAACATAAATGGACAAAAGGGAGTTGGGTCAGTAGCATCCATTAATTACGAAGGACACTATCATCATCATCATCACGGCCCCAGAAGAAGCCATAGCCTAGCATGTGCAGAATTTGTACGTGTCATTAATTCAGTGCCATTGAAGCACCGGTCCCTATTTGACCTGGCTAGAGAAAATTCCAGTTGTTTAGACTGAGTCCTCAAATATGTGTTGGTCATTACTCTTGACCCCATCACCTAGCTGACGTGTGATTAGAAAGTAGCAATAGCTAGCTATTAAGTCCTTAACCAATCCTCTTCTTTAATTGGTTTCTTTTCTCTAGTCAGACTCCTGCACCCATCATAGAAGTCAGCAATGTCTTTCTAAGTAATTAAAAAATGCATAGACCAAACTATTTTGATGGGGTCCACATTTGGAAAGGTCATAAAGAAGAAAAAAGGTTAATTATAGTGCTTCATGGCCCAATAGCTCAACCACTCACTGAAACAAATAGCAACCTAGAATGAGGGTACACTTGCATTATGTTTTCAAGCTCAAGCTATCCTTTGTTCACACTCTTTCCCACCTTCTCTCACTTGTTCATCAAATTTCAAATTTGCAGTAGACTTGGTAAACTACAAGTAGTTTCCCTGTCAACGCGTGACCAAATGAGTAGTTCATGACGGTGCCTTCTCCTCCGACCGACCAAATATAAATTTAAACAAAATAATGCGCAACAGTTAATACGTTCATGATATGGCGGTAAGTTCTCTAAATTTACACGTTAAATCAAGTACAATGCCTTAAACGTATAGCCTAAACCTTAACAATTAACATAGAGGTTGCACTTGCATGAAGTACATTGCTTTGACGTGTAGCATAAACGACAAATGAGAGGTTACAAAAATTTTAGTGTACTTGCACACAATGGCACATGCATAAGGCACAATTTATACTTTTACCTGTAATGCTTTGTTCGAGGTATAAAAGAATTGCAGGTGCAAATTCTTATCCGAAACTAAGGAGTTATCCCACTATATGATACTGGGATCACACCACACTGTTTCACAAGTCTAAAAACTAAAACTTGAAGAAAATTATTATCCATAGCAAAGAAAAACCAAATTGCTATACTGCAAAAGAAAAATTATAATTGATCAATTTTACTGGCTGTTAGTGTTTCACAAAATTGTTCACTACAGCTTGATGTTAGGTGACATTCCTAGTCTTTACACCCCCAAGAGTATACCCAATTTATCAGAAAAAAATCAACAATAAGGAAAAAAATTCTATTGTTTCCCTTTACCAGGGTTTGAATGTTAGTCAGATACAATGGAGATTGTTCCGCTGGAAATGCTGCCATGACTACTATCACAAAGGGCCAAAGCTCGCTCCAAATTTGCCACAATATCAGCCATTGTTGGTCTGTCTTTCCCTTCCAAATTGACACAATGTATAGCAGTATATGCAACTAGCTCCACCGCTTCTGTTTCATTCAGCTGTGGTGGCTCAACCCTAGGGTCCAAAATTTTTGCCAGTTCTCCTGCAATAATTACTGGCACAGCGAAGTCTACCACACTCACTGGCGTGCCTCCATTTTCATCACTCTTGAATATAGCCCTCTTTCCTGTTAATAGTTCTAGCAGTACCACTCCAAGCCCATAGACATCACTCTTAGCTGTCAATACATTTAGACCATAATATTCAGGATCGATGTATCCAACTGTTCCCGCTGCCTTTATTGGCCGGTAATCATGATCAGACTCAGGACTCATCAATGACAATCCAAAATCAGATACTCTTGCCGTCCAAGTTGCATCAATGAGAATGTTGGAAGACTTGATATCTCTGTGAATTATAGATGGAACTGCATAGTTATGGAGATACTCAATACCTCGCGAAGCATCCAGTGCGATCTTGATCCTCATTCTCCAAGAATTCAACACACTACTGCCCTTGTCGACATTGTTTCTGTCATGCAAATGATCATACAATGCCCCATTCTTCATGTACTCGTACACCAAAAGCCTCTCATCTTTCTCTTCACAAAATCCCACCAGCCTTACCAAGTGCTTGTGATGTAACCGGGACAAGAAGGCCAATTCTGACTCAAATGCACTCTCTTTCTCTTGAAACTTCTTCATCTTGGTACCAGTTTCACCCCTCTTGACTGCCACCTCTCGACCATCTGCAAGTTTGCCTCTATAAACAACACCATAGCTTCCAGCACCAATCTTGTTCTCAATGGAAAAATTATCTGTGGCTGCAACAAGTTCAGCAAAGGTAAACTCCTCAGCCCTCTCGGGATGCTTTGTGGATGAGGTTCCACTCCTTTGGCGCCTCATTATCCGTGACCCTTGCCGCCTAATGGTGGATGATCTGGAAGGTGGACTGTTACTATTATGAGAACCACCCCCACCATTTACACTACCGCCTCTGGTTATTGTTGGCTGCACCGAATTGTGAATTTTCTTCTTCCCAAAACAAACCCCAGTCCACAAACAATAAATCACAGTGCATATCCCAGCAACAGCCCCCACAGATCCAACAATGGCAAATGCCAATAACCCCTTTGTCAAGGCATTCGACGGAGAAGCAGGTGGCACCTCCCACTCTGAAGGTGGTTCCCTTTGCGGTGGCTCTGGCCCTGGCATTTGAGGCCAACAAGGTTTTGGCTTACAGATGTTACCATAACCAGAACACAAAGATTCGGATTGAGGATATATCCCACATTCACTACAAGAAGATTGAACACAAGGCCCTGGAAGAATAGCAGGCAAAGGAATCTCTAAACCTGAACCATTAGTCCAACCAGGGCCCCAACAAATGACTGAAAAATTGTTAGTTGTCAATCCACAAGTAAAATTGGACGCTGAAACAATGGCCTCAAAAGAAACACCTTTTGTAACATTAACATCAAACAGCCCTCTCCCACCCCAACAAACGACAGAACCATTGGATCTCCTAATAGCACAACTATGCTCAGCTCCAAGCGCCAAATCAGAAAACTCTAAAGCCCCTCCTTGAGGAGCATCAATTTGACCAAAATCATTACTTCCTCTACAAACCAAATACCAACTGGAATTCAACCCACAAACATGTGACTCCCCAGCCACAAGACTCACCATAGACATATTCCCAAACTCACTCTCCATTCTTCTCGCCACTGACCCAACACCCCAACACCGAACCCGATCATTACCTTTTAAAATTCCGCAAGAGAAACCCAACCCAGATGAAATAGATGAAAACTGGTCCAACCCAGAAGGCAATTTAAACGCATCATTGGTTCTCCAACACGACGCCGTTCCAGTGCCGACCACGGTGGCGCAAACCTGGGAGTCTCCGAGAGCCAGATTCTCGAATAGAACAGTGCCATTGTTGTAAAGTCTCTTGCTTTGTAAGCTGGATAGGGCGTCCCAGCAGAGGAGGCTGTAGTTGCCGGACCGAAGGCCACAGAAGTAGCTCCGGCCGCCGGAGATCTCCGAGAATGAGACATTGGGGGCGACGGCGATCAACTCGCCGCGGCGATAGCACGCAATGCGCCGCGTCGGCTCAGATGCCACCACGCCGCAGACGGAGGAGGAGGTGACGGCGAGGGTGGCGGCGGAACCGAGGGCAAGGGAGAGGGGTAGTGAAGAGAGGATAAAGAGGGTGGCGGTGAAGAGAGTGAGGGTGGGGGCGGAGAAGGGTGATTTATTCTTCTTCATTGAAGGGCTGAGAGGGTTTTGGGGTTAGAGGCTGTGGTCGTTTCTGCGTCATTGGCAGAGAGAATGAGAGAAAGAGAGACAGAGTTGAAGGGTCTCAACTCTAACTTAGGAGTTTTGAATGGTACGGTGAAATTTTTCAGGGTATTTGTTGCAGACTCTGTTGACATCAGATAGCGTGGGTGGGTTTTGAACGTGTTTTCGACATTGCTTTTTTTTTTTTAGGGCCATGTTTGGCTCCTCAAAATTTATCTTTCACGTCAACTTTTTGAATTTATATAAGCACATGCGTGCGTAACCATACACACGTGGAGTAGTTTTTTTTTTTTTTTAAGTATTTTTATATTAAAAATATTGTTTTATTTTAAATTAAAATTAAATTCATTTTAAAGAATAAGACTTTATTTTTATTTTCTCCCAATTAGGTTTCCTTTTTTCCTTATATATGTCTCATACCTAAGAGTATTCAAAATCAAACCAGTTCGACATAAATAGCAACACTAAACCAAAAAATCGAGAATAGAAAAAATTAAAAACAAATTCACAATTTTTTTTTAATTTTGGTTTGATTTTTTATTTTCATCCATGAAATTAATTAAATTTACTTAACAAACATTGCACCTCCAATTTAATTGCACAATTTAGCTATGGTTAGTCATTAGTATTCTCTCTTGCTGTGTTATGAAATTACGAATTATGTTAATTTTCTATATTATAATTAATTTGATTATAATTATTTTCACTCATTGTTTTTATTATAATTACCTGAAATAAATATAGTTATGCTTATTTTCTTTTTATTTGGTTTATTGGCATAAATTTTTTATGTATCCTTTTTTAATTGAATAACTTTTAAAAAAATATTTGACAATGTTAATTTTACAACATAAATATAAGAAAATAATATATTTGTTTTTAAAGAATTAAATTAAATATTTAATAAATTTTTATAAAAGAAACGATAAGATTAAACCTAAAATGTAATGATTTGGTTTAGTTTGATCCACATCCAAACACTTCTAATCAAACTAAACTGTAAATTTTATGTTTGATTTGAAATTTTTAAAATTGAATCAAATTCAAACATGAACACTATCATTCAGATTGGTCAAAAACGTTTTTTTTTTCAACCATTTCAAATTACCTTTTTTATCCTTTTCATATACTTAATTTCTTAACCACTTACTATTCAACCTATTACATTTATTCTAAATTAAATCTCAATAAATTGTTAAACTAAATTATCAATTATTAAATAATATTTTATCATATTTTGAATTATTTATTATAAATTTAAAATATAATTTATATATTTAAGACATTCATTTATTAAATTTTAATTACTTATAGAAATAAATATTAGTCATCTCTAACATAACCTAAAATACTAGTTTTTTTTTAAAAAAAAAAAATATTGTCTCCTATTAAATTTTTAAATCAAGATATTTTTAAATTATTTTTTCTGCTTTCAGTTTTTACTATTCATGTTTAGGGGCAAGGCATTAGTACGAGAACATTTTCTTAATTCAAGCTTCAGTGATGGAGAGGTTTGAAAGGGTTGATATTTCACGACGAAAGGTTATCCAATATGTTTGGAGATTGACTTAAGACAATCAATAATGGTTTTAGGTTTGATTTTGTAATCCTTGGTTCAACATTGAGTATGAAGACATACGTCTAATTTGAAAATGTTGTGGTCTCTATAAATATACTATTGAAAACTGGCTGAACAGGAAAAAAAAATACTTCACTAGAAAAATTCCATTGGCAATTGCTAATAATAAGCATTGAAGGTTGGAAGAGAAATCAATATGCAATTTGTACATCCCATGCAAGTTAACAACACAAACACGAGGCATAATCACTTAGACGAAAGCTGTTTAGCGGTGACAAAAGGCAAGATATTAAAACAAATTTACTCGAAGAAGACAAGGGGGTATGCATTTTGGAGCAGCAAAGAAGGTAGGTAATGGGGACATTCAAAAAAGAAAAAAAACATTAAGTAGCCAACATGATGGGGAATTTAGTGGTAATGTGGCAACAAATTATACATTTAATGTTAGCAATAGGTTAGTTAATTGAGATTTGGATTTCATATAGTAATTATATAGTCATTTTATGACTGTAGAGATATACAATCATAATCTAACGTTTAAAACTTTTAATGTTTTATTATAAAATTTATTATTGCAATTAAAATTTTATGCAGTTGCATAATTGACGGCAACGAATCCATTTCCAACTAATTAATATTAGCAAAAAAAAACAAAAAATAATTATTGAAGTTACAAACTCAACACTAGGAAAAGTATGTAACTCCTTTGATTATACATAAAAAAAATGTTTAGCTTGAAACTCACAATGGTGACACATGTGCAAGAAGATGCACATATAGTGTCAACTTAGTTATATCGTAGGAAACAACCTCTAGCAACATAATTATGACATATCCATAATAATGATAATTGAAGTGTTGATCTTAGATAATTGTATTGGATGATTCCAAGTCTCTTAACCAATCATATATGAAGTTACTCCTTTCAACAATGATGATATAAACTTATTTGTTATGTAAGATTCAACGTGTGATAACAAGAGGTAAACATAGTGGAAGAAACTCTTTTAGTTGGATCATCTTGCTAATTGGGTGTATTTTGTCTTTTTTAGTTTGTTTAATTACTTCTAAAAATGTTTTTATCTTACCTAAAATATTCATGGGTTCATGAGCAAGAAAAGTCATCATCACATGTGAGAATTGTTGGTTCAATTAAACCTATGATTATTTTCTTTCATAACACACAAAAAGTTATAGGATATGGAATATTATATTATAATGATATTAACGGAAAATCAATATTACTTTTGTGATATATGACCCTAAAGCAAAGTTTGTTGTTCCTTTTTTATACATGAATTGGATTTTATGTCTCGATGTATTACTATTTAAGATTTCTTAATCAATCATTGCTAGTATATATTAGGAGTTTATGCAACCTCATTTTACTAGGTAAAAGTTCAATTATGATATTACCTAAGTCAAATGTCATTAGTTTGGTAAAAAAATATTCATTAGTGATATCAACGAGAACTTGTCACCATAGGAAAAAAAGAAGAAAGAACTTTTCAGATTCAAAGTTGATATGAGTGATGATCTAATAGATACGAAATTTTATAGAAGAGATTGTTTATAGTCTCAAGATGACTTAGTAGAAGAGTAATTAATCTTGTAGCAATCTAATAGTAGCATTCTCAACTTAAGATCCAATAACTTAATGTTCTTGAAGAAGAAAAAACATATCAACAAAAAATAGTTTGTTAATTTGAAGAACACAATCTAAAACGTTTAGGTCGAAGTTCACATTTTTCATATAAGCAAACCATTTATAGACACAATGGATTTCAAATTCATCTCTTAAGAAAAAATTATTCGTATTACATAATGTTTGTTTACACAATTGATGTTAATTATATATTATATTTAATGAACATAATAATAATTATATATAGTAATATTTATGTGTTTCCACACATGCACATGTACATATATTACATAGAGTTTAATTGGTCTATAATGTCAGTGTAAAATATTTTTACACTGACATTGAATCATGACTTTTCATTTACGTGACTTTTAAAGTAGCAACGGGTAAAGTCAACAAATTTATCGTGAATGAAGGGTTATAATTGAATGTCAGTGTAAAAAATTGACAATGTATACAAATTAAACTCTATTACATATTACAAATGTTAAGATTATTTTTATTTAAAAATATATTTGTTCACATGCCAAAAATAATACAACTTATTATCGCGCATATATATATTACTGGTTATTAGATATTATAATTACTTTATAATATGTATTTAATTTTATGATTAAATTAATTAATTACTTTCAAAAGTATAAAAAAATATTCATATCATATAATTAAAATGGATGACTATTAATATGTAAATTGTAAAGACATAATTCATATTTACATTAAAATAGTAGAATATCAATATATAAATTATATAATTTATCTATAAATATCTCATTTATTATGATAAATATTCACAAAATATAAATAATATAAGTTTGAAAATTTTCTAATAATCAACTTTTCTGGTTTATACTTTTTTTTTGTACATAAATACCAAATTAATGCTTAATTGTAAAAATTAATAGTCTATTAACTCATAAACTAAAATTTTTATTCACAATTTGAAATTAAAATTATATAATTAATTGTATATCACATGCATATTAGAGTTTTGAAAATAATAATGCATTTAAAATTAATTTTTAATATTTAAATATAATTTTTAAACTATTTAAATAATAATAAAAATATATTGGATATGACAATGAAGTTTCATATTTTATGAAATAACAATAATTGGAATAAAAGTGAATGTCGGAGAATATGGTGAGAATAACAGTGTAAATTAGTAAACAATCTTGTTATAGAACAACTCTACTAATTGATCATCTAATCTTCTCATTTTGGTTATAAATATTATATTATATAATATATATATATATATAAAAAAAAATATTATGTACTCATTATAACAGTTAAATTTAATTTTAATGGAGTGAAAGTGGATTTATTTAGGATTCACTTCTCTAACAAATAATTATTCTTAGTTCTCCCCGTTCACGTTAAAATTAGTTATCTATTATAATCTTAGATCTTAAATAAATGATTAGTAAAGATAAAGAGATAATATTTTATATTTACTCAAGGTCTCAAGAAAAAAACAAACCTTGTTTTAGGCCACTCAAAAATAAAATATTTAATATTAATTTTTTTAGATCTCGAAATATTTTTGTTATTTTTTTATTTAAAAAAATTACTTATTAGTCATAATTAATAAAAACATCTCTTAATGACTATATCAAATGTTAGTTTTTAATTATATTTTTTACCCAGAGTAATCTAATAAAATATTATTAATTTATAAGGTGTCACTTTATGTTTTAAAAATTTTCTTACTTCAAAATTTACTTTAAACCAAAGTTACTATTGGAGTTGGATTTTACCATATGTGTTGATAACTCACATGCAATTATTTTTTAGAAGAAGTAGTGTATTTATTACGTTTAATGTATCGATTGCTAACTCAGGCATTCTCTCCCAAATATTAATTTATCAATTAATGTTATTAATTATTACATTTATCATGATACTTCTTGTATACGCTAATTAAATTTAGTAAGTATTAAATGAGTTTAATTGATATATACGGTTAGAGAAAATGGCTTTTACACTGACCTGCAATCATAATTTAGAGGAAAGGACTTTTAAAGTTTAGTAAAGTCAACAAACTTATCATTAATGAATAGTTGCGATTGAATACTAATCGTGTATACCAATCAAACTTTTATTAAATAAGTATATTACTATGAGTTTAATTGGTATAGACAGTAAACTGACAGTCAATCATAACCCTTCATTCATGGTAAATTTATTAACTTTAGTATTTACTACTTTAAAAGTTTCGTAAATAAAAAGTCATGATTGACTATACCAATTAAACTCTATTACTAAAAATAATAAATTATTGGATTTAATAAATATAATATATGATATTAAATGTGTGAAAGACTAATGTAATGATGATGGCGGTAGCGATGCAACATGACGATAATAAAATTCATAGGCCTAGTCATAGTAATGTTAGTTACAATGTAACAATGTCGTGATAATGATAATAATTATGATAATTAAAATAGTCTATAGATTCAATTTTCATTGGATAAACTTTTAAATATTTGATAGTTAAATAAATCTTGAATTTAAATATTAATTATTTTATTATTTAACTGTAAATTAGTTTTAATATTTATCTAATGATAATTGATTATTAAATTGGGTTTAATTGCTATAGATTGTTAATATAAATACTTTTACACTAACCGTATATACCAATTAAGCTCTATTAAATTACTATAATATTCTTAAAATAAAATATTTAAAATGAAAGAAAACTTACCACACTTGTAAATATTAATGCACCTCTTTTAAAATAGAGTGTGTATTAACATTCTAATTTAAATGTATTACTCTTCATATGTCAGTCAAATGTGAAGCTTTAAATTTAAATTTAAACTTATCTAGAAGTATAAATAAAATTTAAATATTTTTCAACAATCAATTAAAACTTATTTCTCATTTTTTACTTGAGGTTGTTATGTTATTTTTAGATGTAGGAATATGAGTCTATGTCTATGAACGATCTCATAGACCTTTAACTTTGTTTTTTTTTTTTAAAGAAACGCAATTATAAAAAAAAAATCGATTTATATAACCAATAAACTTCATGGATTAAGTTTATGGGCTCACAAACTTAATAAATAGTTTATTTAAAAGAATAAATTGGTATTATTTAAATTATTAGTTTGTGTTAATATGATATATTTTTGTGTGAATTATAATATTTTAGGCTTTAAGTATTAAAATATTTAGTGTTTTAAATTTTATATAATAATATAATTTTTAGTATGATATATTATAGATTAATTAATTTAAAAAATATTAAAAATTTTAATTATATATATATATATATATAAATCCATAAACTGATTCATTAAATACACTTCCCAATTTGTATATAAACTCTTTAAAATATTAATTTGTTATGATAAACGAAATTTATATAACCAGTTTAAAATGTAGTCATTGGAAACCAGACTTATGTGGCGAAATCTATCGGTTTATCTACCTAATTATTTTCGACAAGTCAACTCAAACTTGTTACTCATTTCAACCTGACTTATACGCGTTCTCATCTCTCAAAACCATACAGACATTTCCATTTTAAACGGAAGAGCCAAACAAATCCTTTGGAGGGTGAGGATATTAATGTAAATTAACATCAAGCACGCGACTTGGCCTGTAGCACGTGCTCTCCATTGGATTGGAAAGGAAACGCACACGACACAGGTAAACGTAAGTAATGCAATGCAGCTTCCGGGTGTTTCACATGAAAACAAACACTGCAATGTTTTTCTTTTTAAATAATTATTTTTAATAGGAAATTATATTATTTATAGAGTTTATTAGTTTAATAAGCAATATACACGTACTATTAGTATTTCATATTACTTAAATATTACACTTTTACATAATAAAAAATTAATTTAGTATATTTTAAAGATATTTTATTATAAAAATTAATAAATTGCTATTTGTAACAATTGTTGTATATGTAATATATTTAATAGTAAATTTTTTTTTTATTATATGTTATGAATAAATATTATATGTAGTGTGCAATATAATTTTTTTACTTTATCGTTTAATTACAAATTACTATTTGTGATAAACTTATTAATTTTTATAATGATATTAACAATAAACATTTTTGTACTCTTTATTAGTGAAACTTTACCTACTCTCACTACATGTCTATTCAACTCATATATTTTTTGTACTTTTTCTATTGCGTCATTTATTTATTTATTTTATTCCAGTATAGATTTATTGGAATATTCTACCTCCTCAGTTAATTATATATCCTCACAGATAACAAATGGTGTAAAAATCCTCTCCATTATTTCTCTTTCTATTTACTTTCATTATTAAACTTTTCAAAGTATAAAAAATAATAGGAAATGAAAGAAATAAAAAAAAACGGAGAACATCCCTTTCCTAACAAATGGTGCTATTTTTTTTAGGAGTTAATGGTGCTCAATAAGTGAGTTGAAAGTGGATTTTAAAGCGGATAACTATATGCTAAACATTTTTACGAAACTCAAGTTTTTAACCGATTTTTAAATAAATTCCATCATGCAACATTATTTATAAATAACTTACACATAATTTTTTTATAAATTTTGTTTGAACCGCGGATTCTCGTAAACAAATCTAAAATTCTATTTTTTTATTCCTATTAACTTATTTTAACATTTAATTTAATATTATTATTCTTATCAGAGTTTAGCGGAACTCGTATTCTCTCGAGTCTTAGGTTTTGGGGCTCCAAAGCGACACGTGGGTAACTACATGATTCTAACGTCCAAGTCAATGTTAAAATAAGAGTGATTCTTAATATAATATCGTACCTCGGGATAAGACTTAGTTACCTTTTATACTTGTTTTGATAAGAGTTTTGTCCATAGTTACTTTTTTCACCATTTTTCTTAATATTTGTATTTAGTTATCTTTTGTATCATTCTCCTTAAGATTTGTCTCAGCTACCTTTTATACCATTTTCCTTAAAATTTGTTTCTAGTTAACTTTTATATCATTATCTTTAAGATTTGTCTCTAGCTATCTTTTTTAAGGAGATAAATCTTTAGTTATTGGGTCTATGTCGAGGGGTAGTTCGGGGGGGGGGTGTCGAGGTGGTTCTCAGTAGGGCATGCCGAAGTGGGTCGAGGTGAAGTCAGAGCTAAGAGGCTACACATAACGAGTACGAGTTATACCAAACCTCGATAAGAACATCTAGTGCTGTCTGTGAGGATGTAAAAATTCCTACGTCCCCTATCCCATATGGTACAAATCAGGAGTGACCCCCTTTGTCCACAATGAATGATGTGAATCTCGTGGAGGAACTTAGGAAGTAAATGCAAGATATGACCCAAAAGCATGGGGTTGACCTCTGCCTTCTAAGGGAGGAGAACGCTCCCTGAAAACAGTGATCCAAGACTTCCAAGAGAAGCAGCCTAATGAGAAGAGCAACCAAAACGATCACATCGTCAATAGAAACACTCGAAACTGCTACCACAGCAAAACCACATGTGACACCCGTAGTAGGGGATCCCGGTTCCGCCATCGCATGCACTCCCCCAACTACAAGGAAACGTTAAAAAACTACTGCACGACAGATCATCCTAGCTCGACACCCTATAGGTAGACTCGAAACAGGGTCTCTAACGATGATAAGGAAATAGAAAGACAAAATACCAACAAGGATGATGCTCGCATTGTCCAACAATCAACAAGTCGGGGCACCCTTCGCTGACGGAATCCTTAACAACCCCTTACCTCGGGGCTGGAAGTCATTGATGATCAAGCTATACGAAGGAGCGGCAAACCCTGACAACCACATTGAAGTGTTCCTCACTTAGGTAAATCTTTACTCTAACGATGATCGTGTGTTGTGCAGGATGTTCCTCACTTCTCTGGTAGGTACCACACTCAACTCGTGGTCACAACTCTCCTGCTACTCTATTGACTCGTTTGATACCTTAGTAGAAAAATCACAATCCCCTACACGACCTATTGACCACAAAGAGCCTCGGACGACGAATTAATCGAGCTCCAACAAAGGGACGACGAGCCACTGCGCGACTTTGCATATCAACTCTTTAAGATAATCACCCAAATCGTAGACCTAGAATTGGGGGTAGCCCTCCACACACCCATTGGCGCCTTGAAACCAATAAGGTTCACCGACAGTGTTGCCAAGCGACGCCTGAGGACCATAGACAAATTCCTAGAGTAATCTTCCAAGTATATCGACATGGAAAAAGCGTATGCCAAGTGCAAACGACTTAGAACCCTTACAGTATGAAAAATGATCAACACAAGCAGCCCACACTTTTGAAGGACCATTCAGAATCACCAAGACCCTGCACAATGGAACATGCCAACTGCAAACACCATAAGGAGAACTCATCCCGAGAACTTAGAACGCCACCCATTCGAAAATATGCAACAGCTAAGACAAAGCAAGTGATGTACTATTTTTCTTACCTCAGTTTTTTTTCCCGAGTAAAGAATATGGATTTTGGCCAAAGAGGTTTTGACAAGGCACACCTGTGTGTAAATACTAACCAATGAAATACCAATAAATTTTTTACCCTTCATACTTTTACCGTTCTCTCCACTGTTTCTCTATTTGCATGTTTTCCTTTATTTTCTAATACAGTATCGCAAACAACTAAAGAACTCGATGTTCTTGATACTCATTGTCAGCTCAACGCTCTTGTCTGACGAGACACTTATCACCAACTTGACTCTCCTGTCTGACGAGATACTCATCGCCAACTCGGTGCTTTTGTCTAATAAGACACTCATCGCCAACTCGACGCTCCTGTCTGACAAAACATTGATCGCCAACTCGACATTCTTTTCTAATGAAACACTCATCGTCAACTTGGCAATCTTACATGACGAGACACTCATCATCAACTCAGAAATCTTGCATGACGAGACACTCACCGTCAACTTCACGCTCTTGCCTGACGAGACACCCCTCGTCGACTCAATGCTCAATTAGAACAACACTCAACTCGACGCTCATAACATTCTCACCTCATACATTATCTAAACTCTAATTTCGACTTGGTGAAAACAAAAGAAAGCAACTCATAAACAATCAATCAAAAAGACGACATTCAAAGTCAGTACATTGTTACACAAATATAAGTCAACAAATAGCAAAATTCACTTCAAGTCATCAACACTAAAAAAAGTGACTTAGCACCTAAACAACAGCGACCTCAACCTCCTCCTCCACATTAACCACTATGATCTCTTGGGTCACCCCTTAACCAACTAAGCAGCGACATGTGTACACCCTGCTAACCACTCCCACCAAACCCCACTTGCTTAATCAGCCTCTTCGGACTCCCCTCGAACAGGTCGACCTTGAGGTTAAGAGGCATGTGTACCCGCCCAACTCCGATTTCACTTCCACCCCACTTCGACATGCCCTACCGAGAACCACCTTAGCACACCCCCCCTGACCTGCCCCTTGGCATATGCCCAATAACTAAAGGTCGATCCCCTTAAAAAAGGTAACTAGAAACAAATCTTAAAGAGAATGATATAAAAGGTAATTAGAGACAAATTTTAAGGAGAATGATAAAAAAGATAACCATGAGCAAAATCCTTACAAAAACAAATATAAAAGGATAATTAAATCTTACCTTGATAGATCATTCTATTCTTCTGTTAGTTTAGAGCCCTGTCACTTTGGAACCTTGGATCCCAAGATTTAAGAGAGAACAAATTCTATGCAAAATCCGAGAAAGTACAATTATAAAAAATATCAATTTAATTAGTGCATAACATTACAAAATATTAATTTTTACGAGCAAAATCTATCAATCAGATTCCATTTTCAATTTGTGTATGTGTGCAAAATAAATTAATGAGTTGTTGACTAAAAAAGCATCTAATATTTAATGAGTTATCCTTTCCCGTGAGTAAATGCTTATTCATGATATTAATTTATAATAAACGTTTTTAAAAGATGATAGTTTCTGTGATTTTTTCTTTGAAATTCAAATCTGACATGTACACGCAGAATCGGATATTCAACTGAAATAACATAGATTTTACAAAAGAAGAAAAAGCATGAAAGGGACACAAAATAAGAAAAATGATACTACTAGTACTTCCGAACTCTGCTGGCTATATAGACTTCGGAAAATATTTTAGAAAGACTTGTTTTCCTTCTGTTTAATTGTAATTTCTGTCTTTTTGGTTTTCAAAATATGTTTCAGTATTAAAATAAAAACTTTTAGGATTTTAATTTTGTAAAATTTATCTTCTAATAGGAGCAATTGTTAAAAAACTTATACTTAATCTTAGTTTAATGAAAAAATTATAGTCAACTTTAAAAAAATCACAATTTTATAATTTTTTAATATTTTTCAATAGTATATTATTAATTTGTACAAGTTTGCTGAAAAATGTCTTTTTAATCATAAGCAACTACTTGGTAAAACAATTCATCATTTTTTTAAACAACTTGCATCGTATTAAAAATGTTACTTCAAGTAACTCATTATTTGTTTAATATATATAGTAATCAACATTAATTTGATAAGAATTAATACTTTAATTTTTATAAAAAATTTAAAACTAAATATTAAAAAACAGGTCAAATATCTCAATTTTGAAATAAAATAATAAAAAAATATTATTCTATAAATTAGAAAAATCAAATTTATATTTTAGTTTTTTTTTCTTTTCTCATATTTATCTCATTTATTCTTTACATCTCTCTTCTTCTTTTTTAGAGATTATCTCTTCTTTTTCTATCATATATAAAATTAGAATTAAAAAACTTATGATTTCGCTGAAATTAAATATATAGAATTTAAATCAATCACATGTACTATACATTCATTATTTAAACATTTAGAAAAATAAAACCATATTTTCCACGTTTAATAAATTAAAATGTTTCTCTGAAACTTAAGTTGTATAAATGGGATAAAATTTGAATATGAAACATAAATTTGATGTTTGTAAAAAAAAATTAAGAATTTACTTAAATTACATGACAAAAGAAATATTTGTCAAAAATAGAGCCCGTA
Organism: Psophocarpus tetragonolobus; assembly: GCA_037954015.1. Classification (NCBI taxonomy): domain Eukaryota; kingdom Viridiplantae; phylum Streptophyta; class Magnoliopsida; order Fabales; family Fabaceae; genus Psophocarpus; species Psophocarpus tetragonolobus. Next base: position 38,922,758 of record CM075695.1, read on the forward strand.
AAATATTTTTATTTTACGAAGGTGATGAAAATTATTTTTATTTTATGACAGTGAAGAAAATGAAGAGTATTCATAATAAGTATATTACTTCAAGTTGTATTTTATATTTATATATAGAGAGGAAGTAAGTGATAAATAAAGCAAGCAAGGGAAATACATTTAGTGAAAGTTGTATAGAACTCTCTAAAATGAGCTTAATTTTTATATATATTAACATGTAAAAGAATTTTATATCGATATTGAATCACAACTCTTTGTTTATATGACTTTTAAAATATTAATTCGTAAAGTCAACAAATTTACTATATGAAAAATTGTGATTAAACATCAGTGTAAAACTTTTTAGACTCACAATGCAAAGTTTTTTTCTCTTTTAACATTTTAGTATTTAAAAATTAAAAAACTTGTCTGTTTAGTGTTTTCTTAAAATAAATTTTAAAAATAGTTTTTGCTTTTCAGTATTAAAAAACTAAAAAAAAGAGGAGAACAAAGATAAATAATTTTTCTTTTCTATGTTTGTTTTAAAAACTCAAAACACATAGAAAATATGTTATTTTTTTATTAATTTTGCTTTTGTAAATATGATTTTTTTTTTCATGTCTTAAAAATAATTATCAAAAAACACTTACCAAACAAGTATTTTTTCTTCTTTCTGAAAACAATTATTAAAAATTATTTATCAAAACTCTTTTAAAAAACTTAAAAACTGAATCAATTTGATCAAGTCCTTAGAAAAAAAAAGTTCACTTTCAATCTATGTTTGAAAAATCAAATCAACATTGGTTGGATAGAAAAATCTAGTTCCCAAGTGATTGCAACTCAAATTAAATCTTATTATAATGACGATCAACTCCCTTATAGATTACTGTTACCCTCAACAGTTAGTATTCCCTTAATAATTTAACCTCATATTGACGCTTAAAAGGTTATAAAAAAATGTTTAAGTTTGTAGAGATAAGATTGAGGTTTGCACGAGATCATGTAATTCATTCAAACCGAATTTTTTATGAGTTGAGTTCTATTAAAAGAAAATTATTGATCCTTTCAATACAATTAACTATCTATAGATTGATAAGTTTTAACAAGAATTAAGCATACATTTACAATTCAATCATAAAAAAAGGAATTTAATTGAAAACAAAATAATAATTCACATAATTATGCTACATTACAAACTTAATCCTAAGATGAATAGCTACTTATGGTGTTTGGGAAGCAAACAATAATCATAAAGTAATAAATCCACTTTCTTGAACCATCTTAGTCTTTTTCTAACTCTGCTACCTCTCAAAAGACTTACAAACCTCTCTAATTTGAAAACGGCATGCTTTTAGAAAATAATTAGAAATGTATTTGTAGACTTTGGGTCAAAACTCAATTATGTATGGTCACACTTCCTTATAACTTAGGTTTCACTTGTTCATTTTTGCATTATTTTTGCCATCTTCCCTTTAAGAAGCCACCTACATCCAAATAATAAATAATTAATTTAAATCAAATAAAATAAAAGTAATAACAAGACATTTTGGATAGAAATGCATGCATAAAAATGATTAACCAGCTAATTTAAAGAAAACCAGTCAAAATTGAAAAAAATGAGTAAGAATCGGCCAAAAAGAGTTTAATTATAGTGGGTCAACAAAAAAAATGTTTAATACATGCACCATTATTTTGACCTTTTTTTTCTTAAAAATTAACCTAAAATATTTTTCTATTTTATTTTCTATCATAAACGTAAAGTTGTTATTATTATTAAATTGATAAATTGTCAAAGAAATAAAATTGTGTGTATATAATATTGAAATATTATGTTGATTTATTTTGTATTTGGGTTCAATAACTTTGGAGTTGATTAAATTTTCTTAGTGTTGATTAAATTTTCTTATTTTGGACAAATTATATTAATCTAGTGGTTCAAAACGAATAAAAGTCACAAAAGTTATTAAACGACAAAGTCACTGAATTTATGTTCAAAATCTATTGTTAATGTTAGTAAACGTACACATGGATTAATATGAGATATGAATTGCCTTAAAAAATGAGTGTAACCTTTATGCACTAAAAGTTTTATACATAACATTTAATTATAACTCTTGGTTGATATAACTTTTAAAGTATTAATTAGTAAACATATATATATATAAAGAATTACAATTCACTAACAGTGTAAAACCTTTATATATTGATAGAATATAGGTGTTTTCCTAAAAAAATACTGTTATCTTTCTTCTTCTTTTTTACTTAAAGTAGATTATTGTGTTTTTTTTAAACTATGCATTTAACATTGTATAATTTTATTATTATATAGTTTGTGATAAATTTATGGATTTGATAATTATTTTAGATTCATACTATATAATTTGTGATTTCATTGTCAAGCAAAGTAAATTTGGAACAAGAGGGTCGTACAACTCGTATAACTTTAGCATTTATTAAAAGGAAGGCAAAAGCCAATTAGAACTTGAACCTAAGGTTGAAACTAGTTTAGAATTGAAATATCAGAAAGTTCTGAATTTTATATGATAGATGCGTTGGTATAGATAGATATAGAAAAACACTTATTCTCTAGTGTAAATTTTTTTTATTACATTCGATTACAATTATATATTAAACTTCACCGATTAATAATTTAAAAATTATATAAATTAATAAAGTGATGTAATTAAATGTTAATATAAAACTATTCAATATTAAAAATACATAAATGTTAAATATATTTTAAATAAAATTCATCATATTTCATTATATCTGAGATATAATATAGTTACTAAGGATGAACTGAAAAATTTTAATAAGATTTTATTCTTGAATTAAAATTCATTTTAAAGTTTATTTTATTTATTCCATAACTAGAACAAGAGAAATACATGTTAAACCACAATTTTGAATCGGAAGAAATATTACCAGAAATGGCAATATAAATTATTTATGTAACATAGTTTTAAAATTGTGATTTCATGTCATGAGATATTAAAACTTTCATAAATAAGTGGTCTTAAATTATATCTTTCTCAGATTGTTTTGATAAAAAACTGAATTATAATACCATGCATGTAAATAAGTTTGTGTACTATTCATACTTACAAACTTATGTTACTGATCATATGAAAAGAAACATAATCAAAATATAATCTAAAATCACTAACGTATCTTTCTTTTATTTTTTTAAAGATAACTAATTTAGCCTGTCTAATAAATTTTCATGGATATAACGGAAAATTAAAAAAAAATGTACTCTATATAACAAATCGTATGTTCGATTATTTTGAATAATAAAATTAGAAAAATTTAAAAAATATTATATTATTATTGCCATTGAATATGTATTTGTGGAATTGAATTAAAAAAAAATTGGAGAAAGAAATTTGAGACAAAGAAACATAATTGAAGGAAGAAAAAAAAATAACTAAAAAATGAATTAATGAAAATAGAGGATGAGAATCTTAAATGAATAAATGAATGAGAGACAAGAAGAGGAGAGAAAGCAAAAAAAATTTTAAATGAAAAAGGAGAATAGCCGAAATCAAAATAAATGAGGATAAAACTTTTTTTTTTTTTTACTTTTTCAAAAAAAAAAATGAGGTCCACCAAAATTAGAGGTTGTCACTCATGTTGCTCCCTCAAATAACCTTGATTCATGGTAACAAATGTTTGGAGTTAGTTTTAATTATAATATAATCTATATATTTAGACGTATTTATTTGTTATATATAAAATATTTATTTGGATCAATAAGGCTAAAAATGTGTGAGACAACTTTAGTAAGAAATTTTTTAAGGTTGTTTTTAATTATAAGAATTATCCTTTTTCACAAGAACAAACATTATTAAAGGACAACGGTTCTTCATGATAGAAGAATCATCTAAAAAAATGGTTCTTTATAAAAATTACTTATTCATTTAAAATGTATGTATGCTATAAGATAATTAAAAATTAAAAATAAACTAAAACCTCGTATAAATTCTTGCAGTAGAATAAAAATTTATAAAAGCTCTTTAATGTTTCGTGAACCCAAAAATCCACCCAAGAAAAAAATACTTTAAAAACAGCGGATGAGTTGAGGCTCAACATATTAAGAGGCTAAGTGTTTGTAATAACTTTAGAACTAAAACTCGTGGGCTTAAAATGGATATTGTTTTAAAAAAATTCACGTTCATGCATTGATGTATCGAATGGTTGATTTAGCTATTAAAAGACAGAATTTTTAATTCTCAAGTAACATCAGATATATTTTGAAGGATGATGTTGATAAAAGAAAATTAAGAATCAAAATTTAATGAGAGTGACGATAAGAAATTCAACTTGTCAACTGTAGATTTTGTTTAGTATCTTAAGTTTTAAATTGATTTTTTCTTTTTTAATGACAGAAACGTCACATATAATATCCCAATAACGAGGGTGGACGGAGGTAAGAAGAAGAAAGAATGTCAACGGAGGGAGGGTGGACGGTGGAAAGGATGGAGGGAGGGTGGACGGAGGTAAGAAGAAGAAAGGATGCCAATGGAGGAAGGAACTTAGTAACAGAGGAAGGGAAAGGAAACGGGTGTATAACCTCTGTCTTTTTTACCCATTTTCCGGAATACTATATGGCAAAAGATATGTGGGAGATCTTCGGGAGATATGCCAAAGTTCAGGATGTGGTGATTCCAAACAAGTGGAACAAGAGGAGACAAATGTTCGGTTTTGCCAGGTTTAGGGACGTAGAGGATGTGAAAATGCTGGTGGTTAAACTGGACAATATTTTCATAGGAACGGAAAAGTTGTGGGTCAACTTACCACGGTATGATCGGCGAACAGAACAGAATCAGAGAAAGACGAACACATGGAGGAGGAAACAAGTTCAAAAGGCATATTATACGAGTACTAGGCAAACGGGGCAACACGGTGGGAATAAGGGTAACATGAGAAAATCCTTTGCATCGGTAGTATGTGCTCAAGGGGGCTTTAGGAATAACAATGAGACTAGAGGTAGAAAAGAAGGATGACGCGCAAGTGAAGCTGGTGTATACGGCACCAGCGGAAAACATGATTCGGCTCCAGAAGGCTTATGTGGGAGAAGTACGTAACAGAGGGATGACTTTCAAGACGCAGCTATTCCTAATGACTCACGATATTTACAATGTGAGCACAACTCCCATGGGGGCAAACAAGGTACTGTTGGAACTGGAAGGGGGGCAGACATTAAAAGAGATCATGAAAGGGAAACAGCAGTGGTTTCACCAATGGTTCACCAGGATACAGAAGTGGGAGCCGGGATCGGTGGACACGGATAGGAGGGTCAAGGTGAATTGTTACGGGATTCCGTTACATGTATGGGGAGAAAATTTTTTCTCTACGTTGCTTGCACCCTTTGGAAAGCTGTTGTATGTGGAGGAAAACACTCAGAAAAAACAACGATATGATGTAGCACAGATGGTGATGTTCAGGAAGGATATGAGGCACCTCGACGCGATTGTCCGGGCGAATATTAACGAGTGGGAGTTCGATATCAGGGTAAAGGGGGTGGAAGAGGTGAACGACATGAAGCACAGCCGTGGCAATACTAACTATGGTTCAGAAATGAGTTCCTGTCCGGGGGAGGATGAGTTTGACGAGTCGGCAGAGGCGGAAAGAAGGCTAGCTGAGCTGAAACAGGAAATGTTTCACGAAGGTATCTGGAAGGAGTGAAAGGAGATGGAGATTCGGACCGCCGAACGCGGTGGTCCGGCTTTCCGGCTGGGAGGAGACTCGGTGGTCAAAGACACACATCGGTCTAGATCGGGAAGCGGAACCTCGGTGGAAGGGAAGAGGTGTAGGCGACCGGCGGTAGGCGACACCGGGGACAATTCCGATCGGGACGGACAGGAGCGACAGGGAGGGGAGGAAACAGGAAAGGGGACAAGTTCCCACCTTTAGCGCACAGGCAGGAGGTCTGAGTGGGGAAACAAGCAGGGAGTAGACGAGAATGGCAGGAGTAGAAGCAGAGACAAAATGGTGTATGCAAAGAGTTTTTCAGAGAAAGTGGGAGAGAGGACAACTTTACGGACGTGTGATGGGGAAGACGAAGAGGGAAAGACCTTTCAACGTTGGGGGAGCGTCGCACGGAGCACGAGATCTGACAGCCTATCATGTCGGAGGGGACAGGATGACAGCGACTGGACAGACACGCACAGAGCTTGAGCCTCATTCCGCGTGCGTGACGCACAGTAGGCGCCTGGTCAAATCGCACAGCAGCCGACCGGTCACATCACGCAGCAGGTGACCGGTCACATCCCACAGCAGCCGACCGTTGAAGGCACCAGAATCCAGCGTTGCAGGCTTTTGGACTGGACCCTAAAAATCGGACCGTTGAAGGATATTGGGCCAGTTTCCAGCGCAGGCCAGCAGACGGAGGCCCAATCGGAACAGCCGTGCGGAAGCCAGACGGAGTTCTTAATGGGCTATCGCGCGACCGGTGACTGGGCCTGGGCTAGGAACAGCGCTGGTCATGTTACGGGCTTAGTCACAGGTTTTGCTATTTGTCACGGTGGGAACGTTTCGGAAACAGAAATTGGTCACCAAGGAAAGGGGGCCATTACGGTGAATAGTGATTACGAGAAAAATGATTCTATCTCTACACTACCATATGACTACAAGAAGTGGGTATTAGTAGGTGGAGAAGAGGTGTCCGGAGAAGGAAAAAGGCAAAGGAGAGAGGTATCTATATGGAGGCAACTAAGGAGAAAAAGTTTTGATGGGGGTGAATTAATGAGGCGAGGGCAACCGGATGTTCCAAAGGATAACGAGAAAGGAAAAGGTACTGAGGAGGATGAGGCGGAAAAAATATGGAAGACGATGAAGGAAATCGGAATATCTGGCCAACAACCAGATAAAATATACATACAGGAATTAAGAAACATGGAAATGAGGGATAAGGGGGAGAAGGAAAGAAGGGAAATGAGGAGTGATCGGAATAATTAAATGAAGATTCTTTCTTTAAATGTGAGGGGATTCCGAGATCGGGTCAAGCGAAGAAGGATAAGGAGAATGTTAAATAATAAGGACATTGATATTTGCTTATTACAGGAGACAAAATGCAGGTCGATAAAGGATTGGGAAGTGAAGGAGGTTTGGGGGTCGACAGGGTGCGATTGAAGAATACTACCGTCAACAGGGCTTAGTGGAGGTTGTCTGACAATTTGGAAGAAACAACTGTTGGAAGTTGTCTGGGTTATACAAAGGCAGGGATTCCTTGGAGTTGGCTTCAGAGGAAAGATTTCTACTGAAGTTAATTGTGTGGTTAATGTATATGTTCCATGTTCGCTACAAGGAAAAAGGAAGGTATGGGATGATCTGATGATGACAAAAAGAGGATTTCCGGAGGTTAAATGGGTACTGGGAGGAGATTTTAATGTTGTGCTGGATAGGAGTGAGTTTAAAGGGAGATCAGATTATCATTCTACAACCGAGATGTCTGAATTCAAATTCTTTATCCACTCAATGGGTCTGTTGGATATTCTAGTCATCAGAAAAGGAGCAACGTGGATAAGCCCGAATGGAGAGTCATCTAGTACGTTGGATCGGTTTTTATTTTTCCCGGATCTGATGGAGGAGTGAGGAGTTATAGCTCAAAGAGTGGGCACTAGAGAGTTCTCTAATCATAGCTGGATACTAACAGAAGTGAATACTCAGAATTGGGGCCCTAAACCTTTCAAATTTTTTTATCATTGGTTGCAGGAGCCAGGTTTTATGGACCTAGTGAAAGAGTTCTAGACATCAGATCACGGGCAAGAATGGAGGATGTATCAGCTGGTAAGTAAGTTAAAAGGTTTGAAGAAGAAGATTAAAAAGTGGAAAGAAGAAAATGGGAGTAAAGATGAGAATTTTCTGGCAGAGAAGGTACTAGAATTGGAGAGGGTGGATCATCAGCTAGGCCAAGGAGTCAATGGGAGTGGTCAGCAGAGACAAGATATTTTATCAGAGTATTGGGGGAAGGCTAGAAGAATGGAATAGTCTATGCTACAGAAATCTCGGGTAAAATGGGGTCTAAATGGTGACAGGAATACAAACTATTTTCATAAATGTTTTAAGGAGAGATGTTATGCAAATTCCTTATTGTCAGTTAAATCAGATGTTGGTTGGTTGGAGGGAGTTTAGAATATTCGGGATCATGTGTTAAATCATTTCACAAGGTTCTTTAATGAGGATCGAGAGACGAGACCAACGTTGGATGGGGTCTCTTTTAATCAGTTGAATGACCAGCAGAGACAAAGCCTAGAATAGTCGTTTTCAGCGGAGGAAATAAAGGAGGCGGTTTGGGCTTGTGAGGGAGGGAAAAGCCCGGGCCCCGATGGTTTTGGCTTCCATTTCTATCAATCATGTTGGGAAATAATAGGGGAAGATGTCGTAAAGGCAGTACAGAATTCCATCAGTCAGGCGTTCTACCAAGAGTAACATCATCTTTTCTTACACTCATTCCCAAGGTGGCAAGGCCGGACAGGTTAGCGCAGTATAGACCAATCTCTTTAATTTCAAGCGTTCAAAAGATTGTCTCCAAACTGTTGTTATTGAGAATGAAGAAAGTTATGGGGCAGTTAATCTCTAAGTGTCAATCAGCCTTTTTGCCAGGTAGATCGATCCTGGATGGGGTTCTGGTAGCAAATGAAATAGTTGATTGGGCTAAGAGGAGAAAGAAACCATGTTTTTTGTTTAAGGTGGATTTCCAGAAGGCGTACGATTCGGTAAATTGGGATTTTCTGGATTATATATTGCCAAGTTGGGGTTTGGGAGCACATGGAGAAAGTGGGTGCATAGTATTGTTAGGAATAGCCATGTCTCAATTCTAGTTAATGGGAGTCCAACGGATGAGTTTAAGCTGGGGAAATGTTTGAAGTAGGGAGACCCACTCTCTTCTTTTTTGTTTCTTCTGGTAGCCGAAGCCTTAACTGGATTGTTCAGGACAGCTGTAGGGAAAGGGGTGTTTAAAGAGCTCAATGTCGGTGCTGAGGCAAAGTTTTCAATTCTGCAATACGCAGATGATGTTATTATGATGGGGGAAGCTAATATGAAATCAGTATGGTATTTGAAGGTTATTCTCCGCGGATTTGAGCTGACATCGGGGTTAAAGGTGAACTACAGCAAAAGCCAATTTTTTGGTTTAAATGTAGATGATTCATTTATACGAGCTGTAAAAAATCTATTGGATTGTCTTGTATCATCACCGCCATTTAAATTTTTGGGGATTCTGGTGGGTGCGAATCCAAGGAAGGTAGAAATGTGGGCACCAATCATAGAGCAATTCCAGAGGAAACTAGCAACGTGGAGGGCAAAACACATGTCGTTCGCAGGAAGGTTAGTTATGATAAATTCAGTTTTGTCTAGCCTCCCACTATACCTCTTCTCATTTTACAAAGTGCCCAAGAAAGTCCTAAAAGTCATTACCGGTATACAACGTTCCTTTTTGTGGGGAGGGAATGACCAGGAGAACAAAATTGCATGGGTTAATTGGGAAAATGTGTGTCGGCCCAAGGAAGAAGGGGGTCTGGGGGTAAAGTGTCTATGGAACTTTAATTTGAGTTTGCTTGCAAAGTGGAGGTGGAGGATATTGTCAGAGCAAAATGCAATATGAGCGAGTACGCCGGAGAGTAGATATGACCAGACATACAAATTCAATCAAAGACAGTAGAATTTATCTACAGCTTCGCAATGGTGGAGGGATCTTTGGGACATTGATAGGGCGAAAGCGATAATACCAGACTGGTTTGTGAATAACGTCATTAAAAAGTAGGGAACAGAAAGGATACTTTTTTTGGGAACAGAATTGGACAGGGGATGAACCTCTTAGCTTAAAGTTCCCTAGGTTATATGGGTTAGCTGCAGATAAGGGCACCACTATTAACCAGAAAAAGGAAGCATCAGAAGGGCGGACTTGGGTATGGAGGAGGGAATTATTTGTATGGGAAAAAGATCAGCTTCGTCTTTTACAAAGCGTGCTGCAGACAGTGGTAATTGTGGATTACAGGTTGGACAGATGGAGTTGGAGGGCTAGTAGGGATGGAGGTTTCTCTGTTGCTGAGGCTTATGTGGCACTGCGCACGCAACAGACCTCAACGAGACTAATCGAGGTGGAACCCAACCATCTGAGACGGATGTGGAAAGATAGATTACCCTCCAAGGTAATTGCTTTCTCATGGAGACTATTGCTGAATAGATTACCAACCACTGACAATCTAATGAAGAGAGGTGTTGAAATTCCAGGAGAGGAGGCTCTCTGTGTCTTTTGCAAAAATGATATGGAAAGTAGGAATCATCTGTTCTTAACGTGTGCCAAGGCCCAATCAGTGTGGAGCAATATATGTAGCTGGCTGGGAATCCAAGGACCTATTCCGGGAGATTTGAATCAACTTTTTCTCTCATCGCCAGCATGGGTGGTTGGAAAGAGAAAGAAGAAGTGCAAGTATGTTTTCTGGTTGGCTGATTGTTGGGGAATCTGGACCATTAGAAATCAGATTGTTTTTTATAACATACCGGTGGATTCAGTAGACATTCTGATGACCATAAAGGTAATCTCGTGGAAATGACTATCATATTCCTTCGGGTTTAATAGGGGATGTGTCTTCTCGGATTGGTACGCTAATCCTACATTGTGTTTATTAAATATGTCATAGGTGGATAAGTTAAAACATGCTCCAATAGGATATGGAGGAGTACGTTATCCGTTTTGTATTCTAAGAAACTTTTTGTTTCTTTTATTGAATATATTCTTAGCCTTTAAAAAAAAAGAAAAAAAAAAAAAAGAAAAGCTAAAGCCCCAGACAAATAAATTAAAAACTACGAGAAAATATATACAATTGCAGAAACATCTGCTAAATTAAAACAGCAAATGAAATAAAACCAGCTGGTGATTGATTTGAAATAAATATTTCTTTTGTTACATTTTTTTGTTAAATAACTTATGTAATGAATTAATATGATGACCAATTTTTTTGGGTATTAATTAGTTATAATTTTGAGTTATGGTTTTTTTAATTTTTCAAGTAATGATTGGTCATCCGAGTCATTAATAGCCTAACAATATTATTAATCTTCTACATTTAACTATTCTTATAAAATTGAGCTCTATTTTTAAACACAAAATTAATATAAGTTTCATTCGCAAATAAGTTTGTGAAAGAGGTGGTCAATTGAGTGGGTGGATTAAAATGCTTAAGTTGTTGTAAATTGAGTTATTGTAATTTTTCAGACATCCATAAATTCTATTAATTATCCTATTAATATTTTTAAAATTTAAAATTTATGCAATCATGTTTTATTATTTGATTTTCATATGATTTCATACCGTAATTGCTTTGTAACATTTGCATGACATGTAACAAGCAACATTATTAATTTTTATGATATAGCATAAATTGTCAATCTTAAAAAATAGAAGATAATGTATCCCGATTTTAAAATAGATATACAAATTTATAAATGTAATAGACGAGAGGAATTAAGTCAATTATTTATAAAGAATTTTTCTTTCATGTAACAATTATCTTTTTATTTTTACAACAAATATTTTATCAATTTTAGATTGAATTAATAATTAAGTATTCAACATTTTTAGTCCTTTAAAAAACAACATTTTTAACCAATAAGGTTCAGCATAAATAATAAATAGCTGAGTTCTATAAGTATATTAATTGTAAAGAATTTGATGTTCTTAATTGGTTCAAATCAAAAGAAAAATATTCAATATTTTAAAATTATCACAATCAATACATAAACTTCTTCGTTTCATATTAAGCATGATAAAATATTTGTATATTATCATCATTAGATGGTATTTTTGTTTATGAAATTAGAGATAGAGACAATTACGAAGTTCTGAGCAAATGAGCTTCAATATTATATAGTTCTCAGCATAATTAACACACCTAATCCTTTTTAGAAATACTCTATCCAGCTTGAAGATGTACGAACAAAATGTTAGCTAGGGCCTTGTTTTCAAGCTGTAGCACATATAAAGGCGATAACATGTAATAAAAAAAGAAGATAAAAAACAACCACCAGTAGGTTACTTTTGACCATTATCTGTAGCAGCAAACAATAAATAAGGAGAAGGAGAAAGAGAAAACGCCAACTATTAGGACAACTAAAATGGGTAGGACGAATCATGCAAAATTCTTCAGGAACCAAAGATTATGGTCAGAAAACCAGTGAAAAAGCGACACCATATAAAACGACATTATGTGTTGTTAGTATATATAATCATGGCTGCTGCAAAAGCTTGGTACAACGGGAATGCATATATATATATATATATACACCTCATGTTCTTCTTGGATAAAACATAATTAAATACCATATATATAGGATGATAAACATCCTTGACGCGTATATACTTTACAATCAAATCTTCGTAGTAATCAAATCTAATAATTAATGTCATATAATTAAATAGTATAAAATTTACTTTTGTCCTTTCTTTTGGTTGATGGCCGCATTTTACACTAGATGTGCACCAACCACGCGGCAATTGTGAATTTTAAGTAATGATTCTTATATATATATATATATATATATATATATATATATATATATATATATATGTTTTTTTTTATCTTTTTCATTTTATAACATCATAAATTTTATATATTTTTCTCCTTTTTTTTCTTTAAACTAAGTGTAAAGGGTGTAAGGGTGTTCATGTAATATTTTTCATAACATGATATCCCTTCCTTTCGGTTTTTCAGTGTACTTCTTGTACTTTTCGTTTTAATTAATGAGAACTTCTGCATTTTCAACGAATTTGGTTCTAGAGAAGAAAATAGTACATTACAACATGGTAAACTAAGCTTTTAATTTCTATTAGGATTAGTACCTGTATGGGAACAAATTGCCTTTTAAATGTAATACTTTTTAGAAACAAAAAAAGAAATTAAACCACAATTCATTCAAATGAGGAAGTTAAAAAAGTAAAATAAAATCCATTTTACGAGAAGCAGTTTGTTTATATTCCAATCAATATTTTACTATACATGAAATTGTACAGTGTTACTGACTGATTCTAGTCAAGAAGAATCCAGATTCTATATGACTTCAGAAATCTATGAAATAATTACAGTGCAAAAATGAAACCTGTCCCTTTGATCATATACATGTATCACCAATTGCTATTCTAACTGTGATAAACAAAGCACGGGAATAGGATAATTAGTTTTCAAAAGTCAAAAGGAGACATTTAGACAACGCAACTGAATTAGTGTCTAAGAATAGATGAAGTGTATAAAAATAGCCAAGCAGAGAAAAAGTGTCACCCTAAGAATGAAAAAGGGTTCTTTAAGGTCCAGCTCCTCTTTGTCAAGGTATTGATGAATACTACTATGGATATAACTTTATGAAAAGGTTAAGCTGGCACGCTGGAAAGATTTTTTAAAAAAAATTTATTTTGTACAACCTAAATACCTAACATGATGTTGGGTTTCTATCCAATTATTAACTCGTTCTTATTTCTTTAACAGCATTAGGCATATGACACCATACTCTAAGTCACTTGGGTTGCCTTGCCAGTTGCTACCCATCTTTTGGACGGAGACTTTAAGACACGTCTAATAAAATATTTGGGGGGAGGCTTTACAAAAAATAGATACCATTTAATATTAATGTTGAAATTTATATAAAAATAATAATTAGGGGATTGTCGGGTTAACAAGATTTCTGGTAAGCTATAACTAACAATTCGGAACCATTTATTAGATCAAACCCACCAGACAGAAGCTACAATTAATAATACGACTTAGTTTGTCTAAACAAATGGATGCACTTTAAAAAATGAAAAGCAGTTAGAAGGAAAACAATAGTGATTAAAATTTTAATAACTTAATATTTGTTATATATATATATATATATATATATATATATATATATATATATATATATATATATATATATATATATATATATATATATGTATGTATGTGTGTGTGGGAGAAGAGTCATTCATTGTAAGAACAAGTATAAAACACTTACTTTTCATTCTCATTCTTTATTTTTTTTAAATCTAATAGTTAAGATTACTTACTCATTATAGCTATTGGATTTCAAAAAAAATGAATGAATAAGATGAGTAGTGAATCTTTTATACTTAAAGTTAGAGTAAGTTGATTCTCTCTTTATATATATATATGGGTTTTTCTAACCTATGCACCATGTGCATAGGATTAGAACTCTTAAATACCTCTTCTAATTAACCTAACACCTTGAAAAAATGCAAATATTTAGGCAATGTTTCCATTACAATTAAAGTTATTATGACACCTAATTATAGCACTTACCATTCATTCTCAATTTCCTACTATTTTTTCTTTTTCTTTCTTCTTTTTTTCCACTCCCACCAACACTCTCACCCCACCACCGCCTATGCCACCACTACCACCCCTCATTGCTACTGTTGCCATCACCTATGGTGGGCATAGTGACGACGTGGGGGTGGTATTGACGGCATGAATGGTGGTGGTGATAATAAGAGTGGAGGTGAGGGTGGTAGTGGTGGCAACGAAGATGGTGGTGGTAGGGTTGAGTAGAGTTGTCCAAATGGGTTTAGGCCTGTAGGTTGGCTCAACCCACCACAAGTTCAGGTCGATTCAAATATAAAAAAAATAAGCTTATTATATTGTATATACGAACTAACCTACTTACAACTCGGCTCACCTAGGTTGAACCTATGGTGGGCTGGGTTGATCCACCAACCCACCTAAACTTTATTTCATTATCATGTGAATATGATTTTTTTTTTATTTTTAAGTTTTAAATTATTATGTTACTTATTTGACCTATATTCATTCAAAATATTTTTTAGTTTGTTGCTATCATTTAATTAATATTTTATATTTAAAACTAATATTTAATACATTATAAATGTAGATTTTTAGTGGAAAATATAATTTAAATATTTTTATATTATTTTTAAACTTATTAAATTTTAAATTAGTGCTATCATAAGTTATTTAAATTTTAATATTTTTAAAAATAGTCAAAAAATGTTGCTAATTTTTTTTTTAAAATTTTGGTGAGTTGGTGGGCCAACCTGTTTAACCACCAACATGTGATGGGTTAGACCAGGTTCACTTTTCTAATCATAAAAGTAGAGTTCAAAATTTGGGTCAGCCGACCTAATTCGACTTAGCTCATCGGGCTTTTCAAACAAGATAAGGTCGGGTCGGACCAACTCATATTTTATTCAGACTGCATATTTCTAAGCCTATCCTGACCCTATATTGGACCACTGGGTTAAAGCGGACCTAAATGAACCTTTTTAAAAAAAATTCAAATTCAAATTTTTATAAAAAATAACTTATTTTATAACCAATTCAAAAGACAAACTAAATCAACAAAAAACACATCACAAATATAACATAAAAATATATTTATATGTATATTTTAATTTAATATATATTTTAGAACAACATTATTTTTATTTTTTAAAAATTTATTATTAAATAAACATTAAATGTACTTTTATATGTATTTTTATATATATTAACAATAAATATAAATTAACTTCACATCAAACATACTTTTATAGGTATCTTTTTATTTAATATATTTTTAACAATATATATAATTATTTATCTTTAATTTTTTATTTTTTATAGTTTTTATACTCTATTTAAATTAAAATATAATTTAGTTTAAAGTATATAAATAAATTAAATTTATAAAAAAATATAATAGGATACTGGCAACCCAAAGTCAAACAAATTCAATGAAAATAGATGGATATTAAAATTTTAGATGAACCTCTTTTAAATTTAAAGTAGCACCTGTCTATCCTTTGCAGGATCAGGGAGAGCTAAACTCGTCCAAGACCCACCCGATGCGATCTTTGTTGATGAGAAGATAAGTCACCTAATCGGTCTCATAAGATATATCCAATGGTTTAAAAGCCTGTTGAGATTGATTGTACGGACTTCCAAACGCTTCAACAGAAACTTTTCTGTTAGAGATATACGACACAGGGTCTATTAAAAATTTACAACCCATAGTTTCTGTATTACCATGTACCTTTCTTAATGTCCTAAGGCCACTCTTTCGGGATTCAAATTTCAAAGGAGGTTTTATTAAAAATCATATATCATGGTAATTTAAAATTACAGGTCAACGTAATTTTTAAACATTTTAATAAAAAACTTGGTTTCTTAACCTCCATCACGTAAAATCATATTAAATACACCGAGATTTCTTTTACGTATTAACATATTATCTTAAGTCTTGTTTAGATGGATAAAGAAAAATATATTATATAATATGAGACCAATAATTTTTTTTGTTTAAATTATTTAGATAAGATTGAAAAGATATAGAAAAAATTATAAGATTGATCTAGTGACAAATACAAAATTTACATGTGAGAAGAAAAATAGAAAGAGACTGTAAATGAGTATCTTTTTATGACAAAACTACATATTAATAACTTATACTTTTTATAAAAAATATAGTATATTACATCTATTTAAAAAATGTAAGCAAGTTTAAACTACTTTTTCTATTTAATATTACATTCTAAAAACACTCAATTAATTGATATTCTATTTTAAAATTTTTTATAATAATATAAAATTCTAATGAAAGATATTTTAGAAAACAATTTTATTGTTTCATTTAGAATGTCAAAATTAAATATGTTAACTTTTTTTTTTAAAGTTGTGTGATTTATTTTTTTTATATTTCAGTCTAGAGTAATTTAGTACTACGTTCTTTTAAATATTTTTTATTAAAATACACATACTTTGAAAACTCCGCTTCTATTTTAGAACCCACTTGGTTCAACTCAAAGTTTATTGATGAAAAAGTGCTTGAAGAGTGAAAGAGATTTGTTTGACCTATTATTTGGAATACTAAAAAATAGGTCTGAAAGAGTTGAAACTCTTTAAGTCCTATAACTTCAACTTTTGTCGCAAAAGTAAGATGAAGTACAGTGAAAGAAATAGTAAAAAGCGGGTGAGTAGGATGGATCACGTCACCAACTGTCTTGTTGAATATGTAAAAAAATTATTTTTTCAAAGGGTAAAATCGATTAGGTCCTGTTTTTTTAATTATTTATTTGAAAGGGCCTAATCGATTGTGCTTTATACTATGGTTCTTTCTTTAAAAAAAAACAGTATATTTGAAAGGGTATAATCGATTACTGACTATGGTCCTTATTTTACAAAAATAAAATAATGCATTCAACGGGGGATAAACCATTACGACCTTTGTTATTTAAAAAAAAAAAGTCTTATAGCAAAAGAAAATTATATGGAGATAAAATGAAAATTTTATGAAGATAAATCATTTTTGTTTTTTAATTTCTTTGCTACTAAACTATTTTAATTTATTCATTTCTCATGCTTTCAATTTTTATTTATTCATCTCTACCGAACACAATATTAATGTGTTACATATTCCACATTATTCTATCTCTTCAAAGTTCAAACTATGGATAAAGTTTTTTTTTCCGTACCACCGTACTTAAATAATAAATGGTAATTTTATTTTATCACGCCCCTATTATGGTTTATTAAAGATTTTGATCCATATCACTTTCAGTGGAAAGATATCCTGACATTCAAATTATAATTTTTTGTTTATAATAAATTTATTGATTTTATTCATTAATATTTTAAAAATCACATAAATAAAAAATTATAATTAAATATTAATATAAATATTTTTTATCTGAAAATATATTTCAATTAAACTCTTTATTATATCCATTTCACTAACTGTCTTACTGTCAAACATCCCAACGTATAAATAGTCATCAGGTTAAATCCTTCAGAATGTCTAAATAGTAAACACAAGCCTACTACCTAGTTGCAATCGCAAGGTAGAATACTAAAATTTTTAATACTAGTCAAAAGGAAAAGCCAGCAACTCCAGGTTACCACCGCACAATAAAGGAGGCGGAATTAAAATTGTTTTCTTTTTCCAGAGGCACATCATACCTGATGCCTACCTAACACGAACAATTTTCTCCCAGTTTATCCAGGAGAAAAACAAAATGCCACGCATGCCATAGCTACAGGCGTCAAATTTCTCATCAATGGCATAAATTACACGGAGCACCTAGATCTTGTACAGATCATCATAGATCAGTAGTTTCAAAAGTTTAATGGTGACAGCTGTCTTAAGCCATTCAAGATTTCTTGCACTAATTAAAACACACCCTAACTAAAGAAAATAAGAAAGCAAATCATTTATTTAGTTAGTTAACTTAGATTTATTTTAACTGTATCACTAACAGTGGTGATAAAAAACTTTGCCACGAAATTTTAAACTGTTATTTATTGATAATAATTTTACAATGGACTAACAAAATACTTTCCGACAGACTGCAAGCCTATAAACAAGAATCAGAATTCTGGCAATCTACATACATAAGTGAACTGATTTGACTTCAAGAAGCAGCATTTGAAACCTTTGGGTGATCCAAAAACAAATTGATGCTATACAAAAAAACTATTTCAACCAATCAGCAGCTGCCCTTCCAGCAAAATAACTAAGAATTTCACCAAAAAAAAAAAAACCAGAGCTTTATGGCAAACTAGTTTAATCCTACAAAGACCAACTGGAAGCTGGAATCCCTTGTTTCTGGAACCAATCAGGCATATGGAACTTTTCATAGAGCAAAGGTCTTACATCATTCTGCTCAGAAAGTTGCTGGAGAAGTGGAAGAATGACATCTAGAAGCTGTTATGTATAAAAAATTCAAAATACAGGAGATGGTGAGCAATTCATCCAAATATGATATGAATGATCTTATTTGACTTTTTTATTTATTCTGGCATTGGTGGTGTTAATTTCAACAGCATAGATCTACATACCTGGGTATCATGTGGTTGTCCAGCGGAAAATGGAATGCATGGAATTCCATTCACTGGTTGCAACACAAAGCTGAAAGGATTATTGTCAACAATAACTATGCGGCAAAGATCCTTTGATATGCAGGTAAGATCCTTCACGTGTTCTCGATATTCTCTGCAAGAATCCAGCATATATAAGAATTTTAGTACAAAATCCTCCAGAAGACTCAACTCTGAACTTGAAACTAAGACATAGACCCCGAACTAACTTTAAGATTCCAGAAACGATTCAATTATATAATAACATTCTTTTAATAAAATACTGTGAAAAAAATAATTAAACTGTAACATCAATTATAAACTTATATTCACCCCAAAAGTAAATACAAAATTACAAATTCAACTATGACCTTGATTAAGCAGAACATACAGTTTATAACACAGAGAAATGGCAAAGTGGGAGAAATCTAATCCCATGTGTTACTCGAGTCGTTATGATGGATGGGGATTTGGGTAGAGCTTTGGTCTTTGAGTTCAGGTTGTGGTAACAACTCCAGTTATGCCAAAAATGAAAGCACGCACAAACCAACTAAAAACCAGTTTGGATAAACTTCTCAACAAAATACAAACACTTACAAGGGTAAAAAATGAATCAAAGTTCTCGCATAAGTTAAAATCAACAAATACTTCAATTTATGAAGTTAGATGAGAGATGGATTTTGAAAAAATTAAGGATCATAGGTTTATTTTAAACATCATACAAGAAGCTTGCTCACTTTACCTCCTCAATTCATTTTATTTTCTTCTCAACAAGTGCTTATTGAGAAAATTTTCCAAACTGTCTTTAAAATAGTTTTGTCCATCTCTAATGATTTTGGTAAAACCGACAAAAGAAACAAAGACAGTAAGCTAGAAGAACAAAACCTTCAATCCCTCAGGATTTTGAATATATTACAAAATGTACCATTGTTCAAGACTTGTAAACCCTACTTTTTGAAGATCACAAACATGTACATATGGGTGTTTGTGTGTGTGTATTAATTAAAACATGTAGAAATAATTAAATAGAAAAATTGCTGTGGTTCTTCTATAATGGCAGAAAACTATCATCCATTTAATTATTCAAATTTAGCAAAATTCAGTCCAATAGAGTCAAGTGTTATAACACAAACGCAAAATAAATAAAAAATTGCACCAAATATCAGTCTTTGAGTGTTTTATCAGATTTGTTAAGATTCAATGACTGACCCACCAATTTATAGAGAAGACAGGCAAAGAACATGAAAACATAGGCTGGTACCAGCAAAACAAGGAATACAGAACCATAATTAAATATTAAATGGATTAAAAATTTTATAATACTAATTCACAATTTCACAGTTGGGTGCTAACCAGCAGAAAACAGAATACTAGATTGGGAACAAGGTAGAAGCACTTACGTGCTAATTGTTGAGGGCCGATAAAGTCGTAGACTGAATCGATTTTCAATGTCTATTCTATCAACAAGGGGTCTAGCATAACCTGTGAGAATTTAGAAGCATGTACCATTCATAAATGTATTATTCGAAAAAGATGATATGCACAAGTCCAGCAGCTTAGTATTTTGGGACAAACCTTCAAGACCAGCAGTAAACAGCACCAAGTCAGCGAATTCACTGAGTTGCTTTAAGAATTCCTTCAACCCAGGGCGTTCAAAGACTGTAACATAATTAATTTTTGGTTTGCCTTCTCCTTCCTTGCAAAATCAACATGTGGCAGTGAACATATAATAACCCAGTTGCAAACAATCAAACGGGAATTACAAAGTAACTTACCTTGTCTATCGATACACATTCCAGCTCAAACCAATTCAAACCACCTTCGATTGCTTGAGTCCGTAGAGCAGCTGGCAAACTTGATGTCTCATATGCACATACCAGTGTTTCATCCAAGTCCAGCACCACCTACAAGTGGACATATAAGATCAAAATTTACATTAGCAACATGAAGTTTGTACTAGTTTAGTAACAAGATTTTAAAGAGGAACTGAGGAAGTATCAAGCGAATACAACATAAAGAATGACACCATTTTGTCAAAAGAATAAACATTATACCACTTCTCCTTTCTTCTTTTCTTGCTAACAAATAACATTTCAAACTGATATGTTTTTTCCTTTCTATTCATAAATTCACTTCAAAAAATTTATTCATTCAGACGTTAAAATTCAAAATACTATGCATCTGGTATTTGACATGGCACTCTTTGACCATAGTAGCATTAGTTGCATGCCAAGGGTAAATGTGAATATATGGAAATTAAAACAAAACAACTCAACAAGAGAAACTACAGACTAATAGAATTGCGTGTTAGTAATGTGTTTACAAGAATAAAGCAGTGTCAGATTGAGATAAAAACACAGAAACTACTGTGAGTAGTGTCTGCTGGAGCGTTTTCAGTGAATGGGATCAAAACATGCAGTAAATATCAAGGAAGAAGTTCTAAAAACACATCACTATAAAATACAATTTATAACCGAACTAAGGAATCAGTGTGCCACACAGCAATGTAAGAAACAGAATAAAAAATATCATAATTCCGTCCTCTGACTTGGATGCTTCCAGAACCCTTTGAAATCATAGAAGGCAACCATTTTCCACTTTGTGCAAGTCAACAAGACAATCCCAAAAACTTCACAATATGCTTCTCCTTATAATAAAACCAAAGCAAACCCAGAGCATCCAGATATTCGCGTTTAAACAAAATCCAAACACACAAGCAAGAAACCAGGAAACTAAAAAAAAAGATTAGTTAGTAAACAAGAAGACAACAAGCAAAGAAGCAGGAAACAGGAAAACTTTGTATGAGAAACAAAAGACAAAGCAAATAATCATCATCTTCACCCCCAAAACACATATAACCCGTGAAACACGGCCAGTGATCTTCATCTACAAACAAGTATAAAGTATTCCAATTCACCTCTTATGTACGTATGTTTCACCATCCTTTTCAAGCCTCACACAGATTAGAGCCATAGTTAAAAGGGGGAAAAAATCAAAATAAACAACAGCGGCAGTTATATTCAACAAGGCAGGAAATAATCAACTAATCCTCCAACACCTATTTTGTTTTGTTCTTTTTCATACTAAGTCCAGCAGGAATAGATATGAGTAAACAGAGAGAAATAATAAAAAGAAAGAAGAAGAAGAAGAAGAAGAAGAGGAGGAAGAAGTAGATACCGTGAGTTTGTGGAGAGGGGGATGATCAGGGAGGGAATAATGAAGGGGCGTGATTTCAAGAGCGGAGGGAGGGGGCGAATCGGGTTGAGGAAGCTCAACGGAGGGAAGAGGTTTGAAGGAAGAGGAAGAGGAAGAAGAAGAAGAAGAAGAAGAATTAGAGAAAGAGAGCAGAGGGTAGTGACCTAAGGCTCTTATAATCTGGAAGAAGATCTGAAAGAAGAAGGCCAACCAACTCAACAGTGCCCTCCACACTTGCTGAGTCCTCGGCGAGTACACCTCCGCCTGAGTCAACTCGCCCATATCAGATAATAATACCCCAACCAACAACCCTTCTTCTCCTTTATATTGCGATTTGCGATTGTATTTCTGCCGTGCTGCGTACCGGTATTTCTCTCTCTTTCTCTTTCTCTTTCTCTTTTGCCTATGATTTTCAGAGAGATGTGGTCATGCTGCTGTTTCTGCTTCCACCCCGTCTAGAGAGAGAATCATACAAAAGAGAAAGAGATTGCCGCACGCGCTCTGGTTGCGTCAGCTCTTTGGTGGCGCGTTACTCACAATTGCCCCATTGCTTTTCTCTATTTATTATTTTACTTTTTTTTTTAATATTTTGCTTTTTCTGCGGTCCTCCCACCTTCATCGCCTCACATTAATATCAATATGCATTAAAAACATTAAATTCCCTTTTGTTTTCATAATATTCTAATTTTACTGATTATTAAATTATTTAATACTTTTTCTGTTATAAAAAATGAGTATCATACTAAATTGTCTTACACATATAAAACATAAATCTAATAATAAATAAGGGTAGTCACTTAATAAAATAAATTTAATATTAATATTATATTATAAAACTAAAAAATATTATTAGAGGTATTAGTAGAAAAATAATTAATATTACATTAAAAAATTTAAATGTAATATTTATAAATTTTATTCTCAAATTACAACACTGGACATGTAAAATAATTTTTAATTAAGATCTGAATTATTTTAATTCATTTTTAATCTTATTTATTTTTGTATCAAGTTTTTGTTTACTTATAATTACAAATAATTACACACGAGAACTTAATTAGTTTCTAAATCCAGTGTTGTACTGATGCATGTCATTATTAAGTACTATTAAGTAATCTCCAGTCTTCTATACAACTATAGTATTTCTTCAGTCTTCACAAAATCTCTACGTTTTACCTTGCAACAATTTGTTTTGTTGTAAAAACACAACGGACTCGAACAATTAATTTTCATAATAACAATTAGACGAAATTATATAATTAAAAAATTAGTTTAATGACCTCCGAAATAATTTAGCTTAATTTTTAGTTTCTTGGAAAATCCTGTACATTTAATCATCAACTTTTTAAATTTTAACATTTTTTTTAGAAACTTATTGACATGACATTGGTATATTGATCATGGTAGATAGTGTGACAATTTAAAAAAAAAAAAAAAAGCCTTGACTCTAACTTGTGTGTTAACGTGATATTAAGAACTTAAAAATGTGACTTGCATAGTGTTTTAAGAATAAAAATAAAATAAATATTTATCATGAATCAAATATAATGAAAAATGAATGGGGTCAAACATAATTTACTAATTTCTCTGAGACAAAAATATATCTAACCTATGAATAATGACAAAATAAAAAAGAAACGGAAGAGAAACAAACAAGAGAAAAAAGATAAACGAAGAAATTATATATAAAAAATAAAAGTAAAGTAAAAAAGACACACCATATATTATCACAATGAGGAAACCCCTAACCTATTTGCATAATCAAAAGAAATAAACTTCTAGGAAAATAAAATAAAAATATCCTTTCTAAATCTATGTGACCATATCGAAAACTTATAAGCACATGAAACATCATGTTAATATCATAAATTCATAAACCCAAATTTTTCTTAGGATAATTTATGTCGAGTTTTTATGTTTTTATCTTTTAATGTTATAATTATTTAATTTTATGTTTTATTTGGATGTTAAAGTTTTACATTAAAATAACGTAAAAAATGAACAAAATAAATTAATTTTGTGTTTATAAAAAATGAATATAGATATACTTTAGCCTTATCATGCTTAATATTGCACATTGCAAGACTCTCATAATTAATACATAAAAAACACAATTGCGCTCAAACTATATATAAAACAAAAGGTAGATAATTAGTTTTTTTAAAATGTGCATTTGCATTTTGAAGTTTAGTTCTTTTTAATTTTAGATTTTTTCTCAAGGTTAATATTAGGAGTTTAACCATTAAGTTAGTAGAGCGATTCACGATTGAGTAGATGTTAACAGTGAAGAAATATTTTTTATGTAAAACCTTATTCTTTTTTTTTTTTCTTGCACCTCTTTATCAAATCTCTCTATTTGATTTTTAATTAATTGTTGCATTTTTTACGATTATATAGTTTTATTATTTTAAGAGTGGATTAGATGTATAATTAAACTTTTGATATAATTATGTGAGTTAGGTGTATCTAGAAAAAATAGCTTAAAAGTTAGTTGTAATTATTTGATAAGATTAACTGATCAACTAGTTGAAAGTTGTAAAATAAAAAAAATAATGACATAATTAATCATTGGATCAACAATAAGGTATTTAAAATAATTATAACATATTTTAACCATATAAAATTCTTACATATTTAAATTATAAATTATTATAATTACATATTTAAAATATAAATTATTATAATTATATATAAATATAATTTTCTATAATTGAATATATAAATTTCAAATTACATATCTAAATTATAATTTTCTATAATTATATATTTAAATTATAAATTATTATAATTATATTAATGAATGAGAGAAAAATGAAGGAAATAGAGGTTTTTTATGTGAAGAGAGAGGATTAGTGAAAGGATCATACTTGTTAGCTTGTAACTAACTAAAATGTCAAATTAAATATACTCATATTAAAATCCCAATATTCCCTCTTGACTCATATATATTTTTATATATATAAGCAAAAAAAGACAATTTTTTTGGACTTAAATATCAATATATTCTAAGTAATGAAACTTGTTTGATGCTAACTTTTCCAAAATAGCTTTAATTAAGTTTTTCAAAAATACTAATTTTCCAAGCTATCATGAAGTGAGATGGCAAGAAAAATTAACTCTTAAACAAGCAAAGCTCAAAAAAATCTATTTTATACTCTCATCTTCTCCCAAAGGTAATAATACATAAGGTCATATGAAATAAATACAAATGAAAATTAGGAAAAGAAAAGATATGTCATATTAATATCTACCATCAAGATTGATAGACTAATTAAATGTGTTGTCTTATGGGCAAATTCCAAAGACACGGAGAGAATTATGAAGGGTAGTTTCATAAAGCATATTTTAGTTTTTTTATCAAATTAATAAAATTAAATGAAGTTAACTAACTTCCTTAATTTGTATGAAATTAGGTAATTTTGCTTATATATAAGTCAATAGAGAGTATCAATTTGGATATTGTCTTATCATGTTAGAAGAATTATTCTTTTGGGTGCGCTCAAGATTTCAACAACCTTTAGTTATTATATTTCTTAATGACAAAACTATGTTAAGAAAATGAAAGATACTAAAAAACTTTATTTTTAAATTGTTTCTTATAATTATTTAAAATTTATATAAGATTCTAATAATGGTGCAACAAGAGAAAAGTAAATAGACTCAAGATTCCAACATCTTATAGAAACCAAACACACTCTTAATATGCTATAGATATATTATTTAGTTTGGTTAACATTCAAATTTGGAAACTTGAAAGAGTTTTGTTATAGTAGTTTTGTCAGAAAAAAAATTAATGTATAATAATATAAATGTTATATTTTAACCAAAATTAAAATTTCACCTTAATAATTTACATTATAAAAATATGTTATAATATAATTTTAATCCCTTATTTTTTAATCCATAATTTTGATCGTTAAAAAGATAAACTTGATTAGTCTAAAAAAAATACAAAATAAAAACTTTAGTGTCACCCCTAAATTAGAATATTAGTTATTTAAATATTAATATTAAGATTAACTTTCACATTATACATTCAAAACAGTATTGACATTTACTTCAAACTTTTCCTTTTTTTTCTCTCTCTTCTAATACACCATTCTTCTTCTAATACACCATTCTTAATGAGAAAATAAATGTAACCACCTTAAAATAAATAAGTAATATTGTGTCATCTCATTTAGAAATTGCAAAAAAAATATTATTTAAAATATGTTATATGAAAGTTAATATTAATATATTAACGATTAGGATTTATCTCTTAATTTGAAAGGTGACAATAAAATTATTGATTTTAAAAATTAAAATTAAAAAAATTATTTAAAAATAAAAATAATATAAATTAAAGAAATGGAGGTGAAAATTATATTTTAACATTGATTATGGTGATAAAATTGTGATTTTAGTTATAAATAATAGTACACAGCAATGAACGCAGGAGGTGATAATGATTGATGATAAAGAAAATGTGCGAAACGCGCTGTGTAGGAGCGTGAGGGAAGGGGATGTTGAATTCCATAATTATAATGAACAAAAGAAGTAACAAATGATACTAAAGAATAGGAAGCAGCGCGGATAATGAATGAGCCAATAAGAAAAGACAATGTTTGAGTCTTCAAAACTTTAAAGACTCTGCCCTTCTTCTTGACTTATTAAATATTAATTTATTAAATATTTAAAGGGTTTAATTGGTATATATTTATATATAAAATAAAATATAATTATAATTTTTTATTTATTTGATTTTTAAAATATTAATAAATAAATTTATTATAGATAAAAAATTGTGATTGAATATCACTATTAATATCTTTACATTAATAATATATACCAATTAAACACATTTAAATCAGAATTCAAAATCAATTATATTAAGTAGCAAACACAGATATGAAAACTCAGTATAATTGCATATAAACATAAATACATAATGCTTATAAAAAAACATAACTATATCATTATTAAAATATAGAAGTATCAATCCCATGATATTCGAAATAGAGTGTTGTAGCACTGGAAAATAAATATTTTTTTTTAAAAATTTGAGAAGATTGATTTAACATCTAAAATAAATAAATATGATTTAAATTTACTCTTTATTTATAAACAAAATGTTATGAAACAAATTTTATTATCTTTTAAATATCGTAAATATATTTAATAAATGTAAGTCAATTAATAACATATGCTGGATTTGTGAGAAATAATTTTCATGAAGAGAAATGAAAAGATTTAAAACGACTAAATTTGAAATAAAATGGTTGATTATGATATTGTTATCAGAAAAAAAAAAATCATATCAAGACTTACAAAAAATATTTCTTTAAAACTTTGAAGCACATTTACCTTTAATGAACAAGTAGCAAGCATTACACTTAGTTTCTTCTTTATAGTTTTTTTTATTCAAAGCCTGTGTTTGGTAATTGTTAGTTGTTGTTTTTTTTTTAATTGTTAGGTTATTTTTTAACGTAAATTTCAGAATAAGGGCATGTAAAAGTAACTTACTCGTATTTAATTGGATAGAATATTTTATAAATTAAAAAAAATAAAATATATTCGATTTGAAATACATTCAGTTTAAATTTTCATTTTTCAATATTTTATTTGAATGTAATAATTTAAATTTATTGAATTTTATTTTTTATAAGGTATTTTAATTTTCAAAAAATATAAAAAATTAGTTTAATATTAAATAATATTTATCAATTCAAAAATATCGATAAGTGATATTAACTGATACTAGTCGATATTACTTCTTTTTCGATGCTTACTTAAATTTTTCAACTAATGTCAGTCACATTAATTTTTATATAACTAGTTATATAATAGATTTTAGATTATAGCTAGTTAATATTTGTTTATAATTATGTTTGTTATATATTATAATTTCACATACTACGATGAGATTTAATGTATCTTTAACACTAATGTGAAATAAGTCACATTGTTGTAAGTGACACACTAAACTTTTGTATACGTTATACATAACTTTCGCAGTATGGTGGGATCAACCACAAGAATGAAGATCAAATATGATTATCATTTTACCTTCCATAGTATTCTAGAGTAAAAAATAATGTTATGGCTAACACTTTGAGTTCTTATACCAGTAAAATTTCAAAAAATCTCTCACAATGATGCAAAATTAGCTACAATATTGTGTATTTAAATTTCACATTTACTTACAGGATGAGTGACTTTAAGTGTCAATTTATTTTTTTTCAAATCTAATGCAAGCACATAGCACATACACTACACACATTCTACTTTTAGTTTGAGGATATTAGTAAGTAACAAAAAAAATATTTGACCAGATCATGTCATGTCGTGTGATTGTGTCTCTCAAATGTTGAATAAGATAACTTTTTTTTTATTTTGAAAACAAAATATTTGACAAAAAAACAATTATACTTTATGATAGGTTTAATTTCATTTTGTGTGCCTTATTTTTTCCAACTTTTTTACATCATGTCGTTCAATTTTTAAAGCATGAAATTGTATCCCTTTTTTTAAAATAAATGAATTTGTGTTAAATTGTTGTTAAATGAATATTGATGGTTAAACAACAAGAATTAAGTTATTAATTAATACATGACCTTAATTTAATGATATGACAAATCTTAATTTTGTAATTTAAAGACAATTTGCACCGTGAAAACATATTTATAATTAATTAGTTAACCTTTACTGCAAAACTAGGATTTGTTTTGCCATTTAATTCCTTCATGGTTTAAAATATGGGCATAAATTAAACCTTTTAAAAATTGGAAGCAATCCTCCACAAAAAGTGAGAAATTTTGCGTATTTTGACCAATTCAAGGTGAAAAATGGGATTACTCTCTCGATAGAACTCGAACAATGTAATGATTTAAAAATAGAAAGTAAAAATATTTAAAAGAGTGTGACATTAATTATAATTAAAAAATTATTTTAAATAATTTATTTCAAGGATATTAGTCATATTATTACCATTTATTACCTTTTTTTTTTAATGGTTACCATTTATTACCTAATTATTTCATAGATCAAGATTGAAAATAATAGATGATTAAAAATTAAAATAAATTAAAATCTCATTTAATCATCAAATGTTTAGAATGTTTGTCAAACGAAAATAAAATGTATAAAATATTTTAATTATCATATCTTAAAATATTTTAATTATGATCACTACCATAATTATTGTTATTACTATTGTCATTGTCTTTGCTGGTTACTACCATGTTTATTATTGTCATTTTTGTTATATAGTGACAAATCTTCGTTGTTCCAATTGATATAAATGTGTCTCTCAATTTTAAAAATTACACGTAAACATTTAATATATTAATATTTTCTCCCTTAATTTTATATATTTGAATCTTTTATATTCTAAATTTTACCCCTCAAATTTATATATTTATATATTTATATTTGAACCTATTATTCTTAATTTGTTTATATCTTATTCTCTTTAATTTTATACAATTGATCTATTTATTTTTAATGTGTCAATTATATGATGAATTTATAGGTTTTTATTTAAATATTTAATTTAAAAAATTATTTATATTTTTTAGTTTATTTTGATTTTTTTTCTCTTTTGGATTGTTATGAAGTTTTTCCCCAATTAGGGTTTTGGATCTGTCACTACGTGCATATTTCTTTTTATAACCATAATATTGATAGGAGATATATATAATGTATTTGATTTGTCATTTTTAGCTAGTTGAAAAGATAAAATGGTAGTTGAAATCATTTCAGTTTGAGGTGGATAACAAAGATCTATTATATTTTTTAGGAGTTATTTGTTTTTTTAAAAAAGCTACTCCAAATACTTCTTTCAAAATGTCTTCTATTTTCAGCTAGTAACTGGTTTTATTTTTACATGTTTACCCTTTATTATTTAATGTATTATGTTTGCTAATTCTTTCTCATCACATTATACAACATCTCTCTCCTTCATTTTTCTCTCCTTTATTAATGTAATTATAGTAATTTATAACATAAATATACAATTATAGAAAATTATAATTTAAATATATAATTTAAAATTTATATATTTAATTATAAAAAATATAATTTAAATATTAATTATAATAATTTATTATTTAAATATATAATTACATAAATTTATAATTTAAGTATGTTGTTATAGAAATTTATATTATTAAAATATATTATAATTATTTTAAATACTCCATTGTTGACCTAATGATTAATGATATCCTTATTTATTATTTTATAACTTTCAACTAGTTGATAAATTAGTTTTACAAAATACTTACAACTAATTTTTTGGCTTTCAACT
Organism: Psophocarpus tetragonolobus; assembly: GCA_037954015.1. Lineage (NCBI taxonomy): Eukaryota > Viridiplantae > Streptophyta > Magnoliopsida > Fabales > Fabaceae > Psophocarpus > Psophocarpus tetragonolobus. The sequence continues at coordinate 38,953,067 of CM075695.1, forward strand.
ATTTTTGTCAAACACACTCATAAAGTGATTTAGTTGGTTAAAAAAAAATATAAATATGATTTCTTGTCATTAACATTACTAAGAACCAATATTTGATGTATAAAAAAAAACATAAATTGATATAAATTAGTTAGACAGCTGATATCATTTGTAACCTTGAACAAAGATATGGTGAGTATTTTTTTCCTACCACAATATCTAAACATGACGTGGACTCAAACTTAGAGTTCATAAAGAAATATACGTGGCAATTGAAGGGAGTGTTATATTAACAAGCAAATATTTGGTTTTGGTAATGTAAATCTTTAATATACAAAGTAGAAACTTGTAATAACAAATTATTAATAACTTTTGTATTGCTTACGAAGAAATCTGAAATATACTATTTATAAATAAAAATAAGTATTTACTTTAAAATTTTATAAATTATTTTTCTATAAAAAATTACAGAGTATTTAAGACGTTTTATTCTGATAAATTTGGGATAATAGTTATACAATATTTGGCTCACTAAAATTGAATTGAGACTTTGATTCTTAATTTTAAATATTGAGGATTTTAATTAGGGTCGGTTAAATTGCATGCATTTATGAAGTAAATATTGAGGATTTTAAAATAGAATGGACGATAACAAAATGGATAAATAGTTAATTATTTATGAATGAGCGAGAAATGCTGGAGAGTGGAGATCATCATATATCCGTACCCTATTACATAAGTGAAGTCTGTGTTGTTTGTTCCATCAGTGGTCAACGTTGTTGGTAATTGGAATTATCAGACTTGGATGCCGTACTGTCATCAACGTTCCGTTACTAAAATGGTCCTCAATTTATGGTATGCTCGCTCAAAATCATTAAATTGGTTGTTATGTCACTATTTATGACACAAACCTCTAAACATCACCTTCTTTTCTCAATTAGTACTCCATTTTTAAGTTTGCATGAATATGTTCTAAAAGTTTTTTGTATTAATACTTCCATATTTTATTTATAATACTCTTTTTGTTATTTTACTCACTTAATATCATGTATAGATGAGAAAATCATGTATAGTTTAGTAGTAAAAGTGAATTTTATCAATTGGTTATTTTTTAAGTTTTATAAAATTAAAATATGTAAAACTTATTTTATATTTTAATTTTTATCACTAATAAAATAATTTATTTATTTTTTATATAACTGTCTCTTAAATATATATTTTAAAATTATTTTGTTAAAAAAATACTCATGTCACTATTTGTTTTACAAAACACAGTAAGTCTCTCAAATTTTACATAAAAATTGATTAAATAAAACACCTAAATTTAATGATGTTGATTGTATTAAATATTAAAAATAATAATTATTACTTTTAGTAAATAATATAATCAATACCGTTAAATTTAAATTTTTAATTTATTATTAAATATAATAAATATATGAGGATATGTAAAAAATATTTATTAAAAAAGTAAAAGAATTTAATAATAATTGTAAGATTAAATTTAACGGTAAGAAATATTATATACCGCGTTTTAACAGTCTAATCAGCATCCGAATGAAAAGATGTTTTGTATGGATTTTCCCCGCTAAGTAAGCACATTTAAAGACATTGGCATAAGTTTTTTGCCTAAGGTGAACATGAGTTTAGGTGAGAGTAGAAATATGATGGCCATCAAGATAGTCGAATGTGGCCCATATTTTGGTTGCGGGGTTTGTTCCGTTGACATGTTGTGTATATATGCCATATGTGTTCAATGATCACACTTTATCATCATCCTTCCTTCGTATCAAACGAAACAAAACTATGACCTCTCATCCATCGAAGCATCAAGTTTCACTAAAATATGACATTAGCATTCAAGCTTTACAACCTTCCTCTTCTAAAGAATATTGAATCCCACTCTTAGCTTAAAATTATAACTTGTGATACGTTACTTCCTAGATATAATCACTAACCATATTGAATCACGTTGTTAGCTAAAATTATATAGGAATCTAGATTTATAAAAAAGAAAATCCGGATTACTCATTCGTTATTAGAATTAGCATGAAAATATTCTTAAAAATTAGGTAATTGGTATTTGTAATAAACAATATTCGAATGTTGTGGCACCACCTACCTTTAACCCATTAGGAAGGTGTAAGAAAAAATGTATGGAAGTGCAGAAAGAAAAAAATTGGTCCTCGACCTAAGCTCCATCACCCAGCAGCCTCAACTGACGGGTTCTAACATTTTCTGGCTCTGGCATATCCCTCAGCGCATTTCTCTTCATCTTATCAACCAATAGTTTTTGTGTATTGTTATTTAATATTTATACCTTCCTTCTCTAATGAGATACCTCCTTTTATTTATTTATTTTCAAAATTACCCTTTTCTAACTGCATTATGTTAATCAACATGTTTAAACGTATTGCTTCAAAATTGCCTATTATCTTCACTCTTTGCTTCACATTCTTCCTATAAAATTGCAGCAAATAAATACAATTAGACAATCATATATAAGCCTGTATAAAGCAAGGCGCCAAGACTGAAAAACAACTGCAGGAACAACAATTTCACTTTGCTAAACCCCTTTGCGTGGCTCTTTCTCCATGATAAAGAATGAGCATGTTCCATTTGCAAACCCAACTGCAATGGGGTGACACCACAACATTGTAATTGTATCTCAAGTTAACACCCTTCCCCTATCCCTAACACAATAATCACCACACTTGATCCAACCATCAAAACAATGAAATACCTTCATAAATAGGGGTTTTAACTTTTGAGTAATGAGTAACTTGATAAGGGAGTAATTGATGATGAAAGAAATGGGATATTCTTGAGAAAAGAAAAAACTATTAATCCTTCGTGAATGAGAATATATCCAATTCAAATGATCATTTGTTTTGAGTTTTGATTTTTTTATTGGCTTATTTTCAGTTTTGATAATTAACGGGAGAGACGATAACAACTTATATGATAATATATATAGAGAGTATTTAATTGGTATACACTAAAAAGTTGTGATCGAATGTCAGTGTGTAAAAATCTCTACACTGACAGTATATATCAATTGAATTTCATTTTAGAATTGTGTTAACGGGTGTCCTTTTTGTGATTTTATAATGTTGATAGTTAAGTTTACTAGGATTGATTGTTAAGTGCTAAAATAATGGTGATGTCACTTTCAATTAAACAACTAATTCTCAAGAGGTTTTATGGTGGGAGTTTCAATGGAGAAAAACGAAAGTGAAAACTATAAGTGTGAAAGGATTTTAGGTATCAAATCTTCAAGCTCGAGTGTGCCAGAAGGAAGAATGAGTCACAAACTCTATTCAAAGGTTTTCGCTTTTGTTTTTCTCCATTGAAGGTCCCACAATAAAACCTCTTGTTTAATTGAAGGTCATGTCACCACTATTTTAGCATGTGTCAGTCACCACTAGTAAGCCTTATTGTCAACATTATAAAATTATGGAGAAACACCAATTAACACGCTTCTAAAATGATAAAACTCGGGGGCATAGATTGTATTTAAGTCTCTCTCTATATAATGTATATGTCTATGTTATGTATATATATGGGGAGGGATCCCCTTATTCCGAGAGTAATTATAAGAGACTTAAATCTTTATCTTTACCATTCATTTTATTAAAATCTAATGGATGAGATTAATTGCTTATTACAACCATTAGATTATATATATATATAAAAGTTTAACACCTATTCATTGACAAGTTACATTAACGTTTAATTATAAATTTTTATTTAAATGACCTTCAAATTATTAATTGATAAGTAAACAAACTTATGATATATATATAAATAAAAGATTGTAATTGAATGTTAATATAAAAATTTTTACATCAATATTATATAAATATTTTTCTCATATGTAAATCATTTAAAAGGGTAATTATGGAAGAAAAAAAATGTAAAAGGAGATATGTTATTAAAAGAAAGAAGTATAAATAACAACGATCTAATTTTTAGAGTGAGTATATTTCGTCAATTTTTTTTTTAATTTACAATTTTTGTTCAATCCATTTAATTAAAAACATTGATAGTTAAAAAAAAAGAGTTGACTGTTACATTGTGTTTGTTTTTTTTACCTTTTCTTTAATCCCAGTAAAAAATCTTTAAATTTTATTTTCATTAGACTCGTAGGTCAAAAGAAATACTAGGTAGAGCTTGTAGGTGTGATAAAGATATGGATCAGGAGACGATTTACAATAATTATTATTCAAAAAATTGTATAATTTTTTTAATAACTTGACCTTTAAGAATGCCAGTAATAAATAGCACCACGTGATGCACATGCGTGTTTATTAGTTGAACAAGATGAGTTATAATATAAATGTATCTGCGAACACTTTTTTTTTTTTTGTTACATTGCTAACATTTTATTTAAGAAAAATATGACCCATGCATATTCGTAATCATACAGGGTGCCAGCTAATACACAGACTTTTTAAATAGAATAAGTTTTCAAATGGTGGTTAACTTTATCATTTAATAATTTAAGAATTATATAATAAAAAACTATCATTGAAAATTAATATAAAAATTATGATTGAAGGTTAATATAAAAAATTTTATACTGATAATATATAAATAAATGTTAGATTCATTTTAATAATTTTATATTATTTATTGTAAACTTAAAAATATAATTTATATGTTTAAAAATACTTATTTATTATAATTTAATATATATAATTCATATATTAAAATAGGAAAAAATTTTATTTTTGACCCCTTTAAATTTTGATCCCTTAAATTATTTTTGTGATTTTAGCTTTTCAATTTTTAAAAAATTTACAAAGCTATTCTAACTCTCAATTTTATATACGTTTTATTTATTTTCGTTTTGATCTAATTAAAAATTAAATATAATATATTTATTTCAGGCACAATCGAGAAATAATTGAATTAGATTAAATAGAAAAATAAAAAAATAAACATTCAAAATTAAGATTTGAACTAAAATTATGAATATCTAAAAAATAAAATATCAAGAAAATAAATAAAAAAAAATTCAAATAAAAAAAAGAAAAAGAATTATTTTTTCTTTTTCCTGAATAAGAACCAAAATTATAACTTAACATATAGAATAAATAATTATTATCTGCACTGCACTGAATAAAATAGTACTGTATTTGTAAAATCTATTTTAAGTTTGGATGTTATGATTTTTTTTTTCTATAAACCAAATGTTTGGCAATTTCTTTTAGCACTTCCTCGTTTTCTATTTATACTTCTCAATATTTATAATTTTTTGCAAACTCAAAAACACTCCTACCCTTTTTTATCCTAATTTTTTTGATAAAATATAACTTAACTTCATGACTGCATGAATACCTCTACTCACCTCTTTCAAAGAATACCCTCGGTTGCTCACCTTTTTTGCACATACAGGACAGATGAAGTTCTTAAAAATAAAAGTGAAAAAATATATATGTTCAAAGATGATGAAAATGCAAAACGAAGAAGTCAATGTAATATTTTAAAGAAGTGAGTAGAGGTACGTGTGCAACTATGAAATTGAATTATATTTTGTAAAAAAACTCAGTAAAAGAGGGTGAGAGAAATTTTAGGGTTTTACAAAAAATTCTAAACATTGAGAAAATGTCAATAGAAAATGAGTAACTGCTAAAAGAAAATGCCCAAATATTATTAGTGTTCTTAATAATATTAGTTTTTATTAATAGCGATATCACAATCTTTTCTTACCTTTTTTTCTTTATTTAAGCAAACTAAATCACCTTATATTTTCGATGTTGAATGTTTGTTAACAAAATTAAATTTTAACGTGACTACTAATCATCTTATCTATTATAAATTAAATATTAACTGAAGTGAATTTTAGAAACATGAATAAAAGAATTTTAAACGACGAGAACATAATTTAAATCAATTATAAATGTATAAGAAAGATAGTGAGTAATTTTTTTATCAGGAAATAATAAGTTATTTTAAAAAAGGAATAAATTTTAAAAATTAACTTAAGAATATTGATAACTGGAATTTAATATAGAAAATTGAAAATTGATTTAATCCAATATTTGAGGGAAAATTTTGAATATAAAACAAAAACTTAAAAAAATAAATAATTATATTTTAAAAAATATGAAAATAATAATTGATAAGAAATAATAAATTCATATGTTATAAGACAAAAAGAGAATATAATGCCACATAATACAGGGGTTCCATGAATTCACTGGATTTGGAGTAATTTAGTTCCATTACAAAAACAGGGGAACTTCCTCTGTGATCGTGCTGCTAATTCAGATGCCAGCCTCACTTATAATATAATAAAGGCTGGCATCTGAATTAGCAGCACGATCACAGAGGAAGTTCCCCTGTTTTTGTAATGGAACTAAATTACTCCAAATCCAGTGAATTCATGGAACCCCTGTATTATGTGGCATTATGTTAGAACCAAATGGGGTGACATAAAAATGTTATTTGGGTAACCTCCCAATTCATGGAAGGCAAAAAATAATTGGAAGAAATTCTGTACAAAGAACAAACTATAAATCAACAGGCAAAAAAAATATACAGCATGAGACAGTGGATTGACTTGGTGTAGCTCATAAACAAACCAAAACTGTGTTTGCAAGCTTTGCTATGTACCGAAAATAAACTCAAGAGACCATGACCGAGGTGGGTAACTTCAACAGAATTCCCGAACTTTTCACTAGAGAAAGGACGTTATTTAGGATTAGTAAACATAGGAAAGCCATGGATGGCTTAGCGCTTGTCTTGCAGTAGGCCTTCTTTTGGGGTTGATGCCAAGTAAGTATCTCACAAAGTCGATAAACATAATATCAGCAACCTGTAGGTGCTGCTCCAATGATGACTCTTCTGGAATTATGTACTCCAGTTGATCATTCTCCTGTGCAATGTGTACAATGATAAAGACTAGTTGGAAACAACTGAAATGGAATTTAGAATAAAAATTCAAATTCAATTATGCTGATGAATAAAAGGCTTTTCTTTTCCTTTTCCTTTATTGTGCATTACTAGTACATATGTATACACTCCTCTACTTTCTCACTCTAAAATACACACAGTCACATACTAATGCATCTGAGTTTTTCTTCATATCAACTTTACCTTGTGCGCTAACATTTCTGAAAAAGATGGTGGATTTTCATTGAATGCCCTCGGAAAATTTGAAATTGGCCACAAAGTAGATTAATATGAATATAAGGCTCTTTTGGTAAGAAGTGTATAATCAGTGCTCATGAAGAAAATGAAGCAAGATATACGGCATTCTCGTGTTAACTAGACATGCTAATACTTCTAGAAAGAAGAGAAGTTTTTGCTGTTTTTGTTTCAAATAAATGAGTCAATATAACCTCTATTCAGCAGCAGGAAGAAGAAAACTGTTTTTTCAATAATGATAAACAAATGTGATAGAAAGGAACAATCAAGAAGAGGAAAAATAGGGGAAACAAACCTCATTTACATAATAAATATCATATTCTTTGGTGAAGTACTTGTGTGTTTCTTGCCCTTTGACCAACATCTCCATATCAATAGAACCAAGCATTCCAATCATCCGAGCCAGAATCATCACAACTGCATCATTTGGAAACAGAACCTGCAGAAGACATAGAATTCAGGATGAGTAAATAACAAATATTCTCTGACAATAAATTATTCCTCAATTACATTAGTTTAGTAAACAGAAAATATGATTATACTAATAAGAAAGAAAAATAAAATTCCATGATAATGTTAAAGCCATAGAAAAATGTATTACATTAATATCATAGAAAAGGCAAATTAGAACATACTTCACCAGAGCATAGCTCAGCCAAGATACAGCCGAGAGACCATATGTCAATCTTTTCATCATATTGAAGACCTAACATCACTTCAGGAGCTCTATAGGATCGAGATTGTACGTATAGGCACAGATTGTCTGTTTGGAAGCAACTGCTTCCAAGATCAATAACCTTTATCTCGCATCTTCTGTAACTTTTGATGAGAATGTTTTCGGGCTTCAGGTCACAATGAACAATTCCCAAGCCATGCAAGTATTGCAATGCTTCCAAACATTGACGAGTAATGAGCTGCAAAGAACAATAACAACAACCTTGATCATTTAAACAACTCTATTTGACAAGAAGCAATTCTATAAAAGTAGCTGAGTTAACTATCTATGAAGGATAGGGAATGTATTAAGAGGACTACAGGAGCTACATATTGGTGAGTCACACATCTGTTTTGTTTGAAGCATCAACTGTGCTTTGGCCAACTAACTTAAATAATAGAATAACTGAATAAGTAATCATTTGCATGAGGTACAAAAATTGTAGTTCTCTTTGAACAAACCTGCAATCTGTTCAATGTAAAATATGCTTCCCCTCCAGATTCTTGGTTGAACTTCTGAAATTCGTATAAGTTTGCTCGCAAAAGTTCAGTTACAATGAATAAATGCTCCTGTGAAGTTTACATTCAATAAAAGTGACTTAAGACTAATGGAATGGAACTATGGAAGAAGATATAGAAAGAAATGTATATCATAAATTTCCACTAGATCATTCTAAAATAAAAAAAAGATTTATTTGTGCTCTTGCTCTATAGTCCACCAAAGTTTCCCTGTTCACCATGTACTATTTCACACATATTTTGGATATAGCTTGAACTAAACATTTGTATACCTTAAATGAAATGAGTCCAGCTGTATTACTGTATATATAACATACCTGATGGTAGAAGTAGTCATAAAGGCGTAAAATGTGGTGTTTATCTGCTGGGTCATGCTTATTGACAAGTTTCAGAAGCTTGATTTCATCTAAGCTTTGATCAAAGAAGTCTTTGTCATTTTTAATAATCTTCAAGCAAACATCTATTCCTGTCTGAAGATCATGTGCTTGAACAACCCTACTGAAAGCAGCTGAACCAAGATATTCTGTTACATAATACCTGCCAGCCAAGACTGTATTTAGCATAATAGGCAGCTCCTTGTTTTCTTCAAATCCAGTCCTGTATATGCAATAGTGAATGATAGAATATTATACTCAAATACAATGTAAGTCTATTTAAAATACCTAAAGAACGAAAGTGAAAAGCCATATTATAAATTGAATAATAAATAAATACTGAGTCCATCTCGCCCGTAGTTAGTACCAACAAAGAAAAGTTCAAGGCTCAAAAATAAGAAAAGTAAAAGCAAAGCCAACAAAGTTGCATTTAATTTCAACCTTCACATCTCCCTATTCTCCTACACATTCAAAACGAACTTATTCACCTGCGTTAACAAGAATATTTAGTAGAAATGAAAGTGTAAGATGCAAGATCATCTTTCAATCAAACCTGTTTTTTCTATGTATAACTCTCAGATCAAATACTTCGTATTCTTCCTCTTGAGTATACTTTGAGAGCTCATCATCAGTGGTATCCTCTCCATCTGCAGCAATTTCTGGATCTTGACGCTCTTCAGCTAATTCTCCACCATCTTGTGTTTTATAGGTGTCAAGTCCATTTGGTAGATCTTTTTCAGTAACTTTGATAGTTAAGTCATAGGGACCATTGTACTCCTTATTGCTGTCATTTTTAGTGTAGTAGTCAAAACTTTGATTCACAGTTAGCTCTGAAGTAGAATCAAAAGAGTTAATGTCCGCATCAACCTTCAACTGAAAATCATTCAGATGGATTTCCTTCAAATTAGGGTAGCCAAAGTTTGTAGGATCCAAACTGCAAGAACCTCCTGAACCTGGACTGCTTTTGCAAAATGGAACTTCACAATTACAGGCAACAGTGTGTTTCTCAGCGTTTCCCTCTAATTCCCCTTCAAATTGGTCTTTCTTATCACCATGACAATACCCTTTTAAATGAGTCACAATTCTATCCTGCACAGAGGAACGATTATAAAGGCATGCCTTGTCCATGAAACCACCATTAGTATTTTTCTCTAATTGAAATTGTTCGTAATTGTAACCAAGGTCTAGAGAATTGTAATGTTGATTATCCGTTTCTGCAGTCATGACAAACTTATCTTCACTTTGACACGTAAAGAAATCAGGCCCTTCAAAATTAGGAGTCATGAAATAGTCATCATCCTTTTCATTATACCAATACGGTTCATTTTGCATATCAAAATCGTGATAATCACGTGCAGTGCCAAACTGAGATAATCTTTCAGATGAAGATTCAGAATCATTCTGAGTCTGGGACGAGGAACGGATTCCATATGGATTTATGAATTCTGCAAAAACAACTAGGTTTTAGCATCCTCTATTCTCGGACATTAGTGAATGGCACACACCACTCAACCAAATTGATATTTTCAGGAATTACATACTTGTAACAAAAATTAAATATTAGCACTTTTTAAGTACAAAGCGACATGTGTACTCCACGAGAGACAATCTTGCTCTGGGGAAGTATGACTACTTAGTTGCATTGCATTCGCTAAAAAAATAAAAGTGCAGATCATAATATCTAGGAGTCTAGAAAACCTGAACGCCGAATATAACATACAACTGAGTTGTAAACAACAAAACCAAGAATACGAATTCAATTTTAGATTATCAACTATATGATCCAAACAAAAAAATTAAATTGAAAATACAAAAAAAAAAAAAAAAAAAATCGAGTTCAAGAACAGTAGCAGCACAGAGCAGAACAACATAACACAACAACTAATGACTGTCAAGGTCTCCGTTAGTTGGAACAGAGAGTGATAACTAAACACTAATCTCTGGTCACTGATCAACGGATGTAATCGAGCATTAGCACTAAACAATTGATTTGAATTTGAATAGTAGCTAACAGAGGCTTGTGAGTTTGGAGTACCTGAAGAAGAAACACGGGAAGTGGAAGAACCGATGCTGACGAACTCGTCGGAGCTGGATTTGGAGGCGGTGAGGTCGGAGGGACGGGAGAAGGATCGGACTCTGACCGGAGGCGGCGGCGGGACCATGGGGAACAAGAACTTCTCGTAGTCAAAGGTTCCGAGGTCAGTGTTGTGGATGATGTCTTCTCGGAGCGCGGACTCGGCTTCCGACAAGCCATTCTTGCGCAGAAAATCTAACACTGCTTCAACGCCGTTGGACACAGCCATGGACGCGACACGACCAACTCAGAAACGTTGTTGTTTTTGTTGCTGACTGAGAAGGGCAGTGACATGTGAATTAAGAAACACGGAAGGGACAAAAGAGTAATAAAACGCATGGTTTATGATGTGCATGCTCTGGTGATGGTGGCAAGAGAGAGAATGAGGGAATAGGAAGATTATTCTGCGTGTTTTTCTCTCTCTTTGTTTCTGTGTAAAACATAAGCCAAACCATGGGTGCTATGTCTTACCAACTTTGAAAAGATGAAGAGAGAGAGCTTGTGCGAGTTTGTGAGAGGTTGCTCTTTGGTGGGCTCAGAAACGCTACGCCTTGTGCGATTTGACACGTGTTCTCATCATTCCATGTCCACCTCACGTCACTGTTTTTTCTCTCTGTTTTGTTCTTTTTATGGTGAGAAGTCAACATGCCATGGGTCCATCTCCTTTTGCTTTTTTTTTCTTTTTAATTTTCCCTTTAGACATTTTTATTACTTTTCATTTCCAGAACGTGTTTTTTGGGCTTCCTCTCTACCTTTTTCTCTCCTTTGTTCGTTGGGGACTTCAATCTTTTTCATGAAAAAATTTAATGAATACGTCAATAAAACATTTTATTACAATATCTTTTATGCTTCTTTTTTGGACTCTTATAGAGATGTATTATTAATTTTAAATTTTCTATTATTAACGAATTAAAAATCATCTGCTAAAAAAATAGTGACAAAATAATTTATCATTACAGGTTTTAAAAAGAAATTGTAAATAAAATTTGTGTGATCTTAACATTAGTGATGAAAAATCAATTTTTAATTATTGTGATTTTTAATATAATTATTGTAAAAACTAAGCAATTGATCGATGTTACAGTCTTGGTCTTGGTTGATATATATATTACCTTTATAGGTTAGACCAAGTGAAAATATAGATAGTTATAATTATGTCATTGTTGAGCCGCCTTGATAATCTTCCTTATGCTTGGAATATTCTTCTTGTTTGAAATTTTATGTTTGTTTGATTGTAAAACTTTAGAAATTATCAAACATTCAGAATAACTGGACCATTAAAATTAAAGTGGAAAGAATTAATAGAATGGGCTGGTTGGCGATATGTACAAAATGGTTTGATAAGCAAATATGGAAGGAGGCTGTGTGGCGCAAAGAAACTTCTTGAAGACGTGGTCAGAGAGAAGGGATATGTTTTGAGAATATGATATGATTGTGATTATTAAAAATAAAAGAGAGATAATTGACACAGAAGCAAAGATTAATAAAATGAGTAGGGTCAGAAGCACATGTTGAATCTTAAGAGTAAATTGAACTTTTTTACTGGTGTAACCTACTTTTGATTAGGGGGTCGTGAAATAATATCAGACCCACCATTGATCATAATGTTGTTTCTCAATTCTATGAAACTGAGTCGCCACCCACTCCTTTCATTTCCAGGTGATCAGTCACCACACCACTCACCATGCCATGTAGAATCATTAACCTCTTTTTCCTCCTTGCATTTGTTCCCTTTATAATTATTGTTGTCCTCACCCTCCTTTTTGTTTTCTTTTTCACCCTTTTCTTTTCTTCAATTCCTCTCTCTTTATTTTTCTTTTTCTCTCTGGCCCTTCGCACCATTTGAATTTCAAACCAGTTGCCCGTTAGTGAGGCCACACGAAACATGCCAAGTTCTTAAATTTAAGAGGATAAGTGACAGGTTGTGCATGTTGCATGGTTACAGTTCAAACCATATATAGTAACTTCCAAATAAATGTAACAGGTGAAAATTTTAGTGTTTGTGAAAAAAAAAAAGGCTTTCATTTATACCATCAGCAATTCAACGTCAATACTAGATTTCTTCTATAAATTGCACTAAACCTAGAGTAAATCTAGGCAGTTATCCATGAATGTGATGCCAAAGTTGTTGGCACTGTCACTTCTTAGGTTAATAGTATTAGTATGTATTTCATGGATTAAAAGCTCGTGAACTTCAAAATATAACCAAATAGGGTGCATAAATGCAAATTTTGCTATGTTACTTGCAATGTTGGAAAAGGGTTATTATTCCCAATGCCAATCTTCGATTGCGTCTTAGTATGGACCATAGCCCGACCTTAATGGTCAAGAATAATGACATAATCCCTAACAAAATAATTGACTTTTCTTTTTTCTCTTTTTAATTTCAATCAGGGGCCAGGGGAATATAGTAATACAACCACCGATACACAACAAAGAAATTTTTTTATTTTTTTTTAAAAAACAATTGTTTGAGTTGTTCTCTGTCGCTCAGTCAGATGCATAATAGCGAATTTTGAAAGTGAATATTTTCAGGGGCGCAGAGCCCTTATTTATGGTTTTCTTATACCATAAATTAATTTATTAATTAGGTCGAAAATGGGGCTTTGTGCGTAGTTATTTTAATAGCTATTCTGAATTCCCACGTATAACTAGGATAATGATTATCAACATTGGTGGTCTCTTCGGATGCCCACATTCTGAAGCACCTTGCGGAGATTGAGGAGTGTGGAAAAAAAAAAATAGAGCAAAGAATTGATAGCTTCCTAATCCCATTAAAAAATGAAAGTGACTAAAGGAATAATAGAACTGTAGAAGAGTGAAGACCCAAAAAAATAAAAAGAAAAAATATTGGGTAATGATTGCTGCTTAATGTCTAATCAGAGACACAATTTTGGGCCATAATTATCATCATGAAGAAAACCCCAGATTAGATCTATGAGTGCATTAATCTTAATTAAATATTGTATAAATTACTAAATTAGAGGTATGCTCAATTCCTTATTTTACGTTTTTCTAAGAAAAATATATAAAAATTTTAGAAATCTAATAATTATTTTATAAGTTTAATTGATATACATAGTTAATCACAACCCTTATAAATTTGTTGACTTGTTATTATTTTAAAAATCACATAAATAAAAAGAAAGTCATGATTAAATGTCAATGTTACACTGATAGTGTATACTGATTAAATGTTTATTTTATTTGATAAATAAAGCTTCAAATATTTTATCAAAACATAATTAACTTAAAATTAAGAAAAATTGCACTTACCTTTCCAAATGATACTTAGCCCCTTTTAGTTTAAAAAAAAATCACCTCTCCTATATTGTGATTAAAAAAAGGTGTTTGTTTTATATAGTAAAATGAATTATTTGATTCAATCCTGCAAATTATAACGGACTAAGACAAAAAAGTTTAAGTTTAAATAATTTGAGTCTCTAAATTGAAGTTTAAATCCTATAAATTAAACTCCTATATTTTAGGGTTTTTTACACGTCTTTATAGACTAACTTCACATTAAATTATGATCAAATTGAACTAAAAGAACTTTCATAAATTCATAATCAAAATTTAAAGCTTGAATAATTTTTTTTGCACATTTAGTGTTTTGTCAGTTAGTTGAATAAAATAATGGATATGGGGTCACTTTAATAAAACATGAGGAAGATGAATGTGTATTTAAAAAACTAGAGGGTTGTGAGTATAATTTACAAAAACCTTATGGGAGGTGAGTGTGATTTCTCCTAAAAATTCTATTAAGCAAAGAGATGTTATTTAGCAAATAGGGAAATATAAATAGTATAAACCAATAAGAACTTATGAGTAGAATTTATAGTTTTTGAGCCCATGAGGCCCAAGTAAGTTTCTGTGGATCATGGCCCGGTGCCTTGTGAATTTATGCCTTAAAATTTTGAGTCGTCTAGTTTACAAGGGGTTTTTAGCTTGACCTGTGAAACCTGTGGCATTTATGAGATTAATATGCGAGTTAGTTGCGTCATGTCATGTGAAACATTTGATATTTTATTTATAATGTTTGATTTTTTTTTTATGAATTATTAATTTTAACATTTAATTAATGTGCACAGGTAGAAATATTTTTCTAGAGTTGAGATGTTGGTATATTTTGGTAGAAATGTTGTTAAGGCAGGTTAAATGTTAAAACATGTTAACAACAGTTACAATAATTAGAGTTGAAAGTTTACTATTTAATTAAACACTTATATTTATACATTTTTAATGTATTCTTATTTCCCATTTCCTCGTACATTAGAAAAGAAAAAGAAAAAAATCCATAATTGTTTGATAGATTTATGTTTGAAAAAGTTAAATTTCTCAAAACTTTTATTGATTATGCGGATTAATCTCTTTAATCACAGGTTTCCTGGGACGAATGCAGATTAGAAAAAAAAAATCATTTATTACATGGATTGGGTGGCTAACACTTTTTATCACCCAAAACAAAAAACACTTAAAATCATTTCTTTTAAAATTGAGTATTGATTATACATTTTCAGATTGGTTGATCAATAATTTATCTTTTTATGTGTTATAAATAACTAATCTGAAAAACATAAATAAGATTAAATTTAAATCAATAGTACTAAAACATATATAAAACTAAATTCTGGATCACGAAATTTAAATAATATAAAATTCGAGGTTACAAATCAATTCCAGATGAATTAATCTAGAAGTCTCACAATTTTACAATGTTAGGAAAAAACATATGTTGTAAAATAAACAAATTTGAGTGGCAAACAAAGTGATAAACAAGATAAGAAACAACTCCAAGAAGTACAAACATCACAAACACTAAAAACCCATAGCTAGTGCCTATAAATGATGCTTTTTGTTCCCTTTGTATAAAAGAAAAATAATGTAGTATATACTATATTAACAAATCCCTTCATATAAATGTATGTTTCGTTACACGATTTACAAATGATTAGGCAATGATTCCACATAAAAATTGATATATTCCATTTTGTGTTATAGAATAATTCAAATTTATTCAAGGTCAAAATCAATTTTATAAAATTAATTTTCCTAAATATAATTTTTTGTTGATACTCATCAAAAGACACATTATAGTATAATTCACTTTAACAAAGAATAACACAACTCAACCTCAACAACTTAGAAAGTAAACACTCTCCTAACAAAATCCAATGTTCTCTCTTGTTCTTCTATTGTTCTTCTCTTGTGCTCTTCATTCTTCTCCATACCCAATTTATCTTCCTCTATTTTCTCTCAAAATTTTCACACTCCTATAGTTAAAAACTAAAATTTTCAATTGAGGCTCCAAATAGGTATCATCTTTGCCCATTTTTATTGCATTTTTCATTCAGGGCTTGATTACACGAGTATCCACTCAAACCGATGCCCTTGTTTTGTTGTTGTGAGTCGTGCATCACTTATCATTGCTTGATAAGGTTCTTTTTGCATTTTAACTACCATACTCCATCTTGGTAATGCATTTATATATTATGTGTTTGTTGGTGTCTTTCATAATTCTTTTTCTATACCTACTTTTTAGCATACAAACATGGATTCAAGTAGGAAGAAAGAAAAATAAAAAAGGCACCAAGGTATTGATCAATATCTATAGGTGAATGTTGGTTAATATTAATTTCTTAATTTTTTTACATATTCTATTTTGTATTCTAACTTTTTTTTTCATTTTTAGTCAATGTTGATCAGTCAAGAGAAATTCAAAGGTATTACAATGTAAAATTACATTACCAAGTAAAACAAAAACATAAAAGATTGAGTTTTGATTTGATGTTTGACAGTAAAACAAAAACATAAAGGATTGAGTTTTGATTTGATGTTTGACATGGATCACAAAGTTTTCATTTGTAAGTCATTTCTTATAGTCTTAACAAGCAGAACCAATCTTTATGTTAGGTCCATAGGAAACTATAGTTATTGTTTGGTTTTTAGGATATATTCCGAATAACTTGTTTACCAATTGATGGTAAACCAGTTTGCTTAGATAATGAAAAATTAGGTTTTTTAATCTTACTGAGCTCACGAGATTAGACTGTGATAAAACAACAATATCAATGTAGACTCTAGTTCAAGAAATTAATAATTCCTATGGTGAAATTAGTTGTAATATGAACGAGAATAGAATGAATCAAATATGTAAAATAGTAGCCCTTTTAGGCGTAGATTGTACGATAATGCAAGGATCACATTCCAATATCAAAATAGGTTACATTAGTCTTCTTCAAGATGTTGATAACATTAAAAATATGATTAGAGAGCAGCCAACAAGACTAATCTACACTTAAGTTTGACTCATGTGAAAGAGGTAGATGGAACTAATCTCCATAACTCTTTTTTAAGAGTTTTGTGTTCTTTACATATAGTAACTATAATATAAATTTTCTGTAAATTTTTGCTTTGGTACTCATACCAAGCTTAATTCCATGCTGCTATAAGGAAATAGTTCCCAATCTTTGGATAATTTATCATTTTTTAAGATGGTCCACTTCACCCATATAATTGGACTAGATGAAAAGGTCGATGACTGCAACTGATTTGAGTGGAAAGATTTTGAAGTTGTCCTATTTAATTTAAATTAAAATGATGTAACATCCAACTTATTTTTATTTTGTAAAATGTTTATTATTTTTCAATTAACCATTGTAATTCAAGTTTTTTTAGGTTACATGGACATATGGGAAAAATCTCAGCTTCATATGAGTATGACAAAAATTATTATAAACAAGAGTGGTTGGGGTACTCGATTACCACAACCATTGCAAATTCATTTGTTGTGAAGCACCAACCCCATTTAGCTTTCTCACTCCACGATTGCAACTCAACAACAACAATGTTCAGCAGTAGCATGAAGATTTTCTGACTAAGAATCTTGGGCAAAAAAAAGAGTATCAATCTATATAAATAAATATGGGAACAAAGATTAGATTGACTCATTTCAATGGCGGAGGAAGATCTTGGTAAACAATCATTTTAAGAGTTTACTTATTCTTAAATAAACTTTTAATGAGTTTGTATTATTCATTATATGCTTAATTACTATTTCAGTCCCTGAATTTGGAGAATGCGTTTTTTTTAAACTCTCTGAAATTTAATAATATTTTTTTCAGTGCCCGAATCTTGACGTATTGCTCTTTTTAGTCCCTCAGGTAGTAAATTGACATTTTGTGATGGTTTTTATATGCCATAAATTGATTTATATTTTTTAGCCACTAGAATTTACATTTTTATATGGCATATGTGTTGGAGATTCTTTCAAGGATGCAAAAAAGTCAAAATTTAATTTTGTAACCATTTTAGTTTTGATGATGAACACTAATTTTCCTACGTTGTATGTTATACTTATATTGCTTATATGTGTGTGAAGCATACCATGCATTTATATAGATTGTGTTATTTATGAAGTGTCTTAATGGATTAAGGAAGCATAAATGTTGTTTTAATATGTTAAAATCTCTCATAATTGATTATATGCATCATTTAATCAATTAGATATTTGAAATAATCAATTAAATTGATATTGTTGACTTGATCATAGCCGATGAACATTTTAATCGATTATGTACTTATGCTAATCGATTAAATTGATCAAAATGCATTTGAGCTTGAACTTGGAACGTTTTAATTGATTAAACTTGTTTTAGTTTGTTAAAACAAAGCTTTAAATTTTTTTGTATAAAAGACTTTCATTTGAAAACTCATAATAATGATTACATTTTTAAAAATCTTATCTGAGATCAAAGTTTTGAGATTCCAGAGATATGAATAAAACTCTCTAAACCTGAAACATCAAGTCAAGCAAACTTTTATCAAAGAATCAACAAGAATACAAGATATGCATTAGTTTCTTTGATATTGTTTTGATATAACTTGTGCTGCAACTCTTTATTCAAGATTATCAGGTGATATCATTCTTTTCATGTTTTATTTTTTGTATTAATTATGAAAATCAATTAGGTAAGTTTCCTAGGTTCATGCATAGGTGTTGCATGTGGTAGAATCATTCTCTTGATAGGTTTTCAAGGTGTGCAACTGTAGGTTTTATTTGCATGTGAGTTTTTGTGTAAACTTCGATTGATTCTAGTGTTGGTTTTGTAAAAAGTAGGTTTTCTTGTGATTAGAATAAATTGGATGTAGCTCGGGTTTGGGTGAACTAGTATAATCACTGTTGTTTCTTGTCCTTCTTTTTATCCCATATTATTTCGTATTCTATCTTTACATATATTGCTTTATTGCTCCCATTGTCATTGAAATTGAATTAAGTGATAAGATAAAATTTGATCTAATATGAATTTGTTTAGTGTAATCTTATATGCGACAATAGTATAAAGGCATCCTCAAAATCTTTTCCAAATAGAGCTGAAAGATCTGATTCATCAATATTTCATCAAGTTTTTTTTAAAATTTTTTTTTGAAGAAAAATTAGAAAAATATCTTAACCATTCAATTCACCCTCCTCTTGAACGATTGTTTCAAGTCTTATAAAACTTCTCAATATATACTTGAAGGATGATGTACTCTTCAACTATTTTTAATAGATTTGTCTTGATTAATTATGTCTACTTTTTAATTTATCTATCTTCGTTTCTCTATCAGAAAGATTTCAGTTGGTCTCTTTTCCTTTGGTGATATTGTGTTGTAAATGATGATAACAGTTGGTTGTAGTACAAACTCATAGATTTATTAGTTTTCATAAGAAAAATATTGATCAAATAATTGATCTTATGGTGACAAACATAAAAGACAAGCTTTTTTTTTCTTTTGGATGAGCATTGGTTTAATTTTTCTATGACTATTAAAAGATCTCTCATTCTTGATTGTCTGGATCTACTGCTTGCCTTCTAACTTTTGGTAGACATTATATTTTTTCTGCTTCTAATTTTGCTTTTTATTCCGCTTTTAACTTGTAAGACCGTAGTTATAGCACAGTAACAATATTCTAAACTCTTGAAAATAAAAATAACACAATTGTTTTTAAGGAATTGAAGAAACTTTGGGACAAGACTAGTCCTAACCTTCCTTGAGAGAAATGATACTACAATGCATCAAATACACCACTACTGGATGATTCTCTTTATTAGGCATTGTTTAATTTTGTAAATAATTTGACTCTCTTTCCGTTCATTGTTAAAACTTTTCATTTTTTAGCATCACCAAGTTACAAAATCATTTTCTAACATTTCTTTATCAGTTCTTTTAGTCATACATCTCACTTTTCCTTGAAACATTCAATTATACAAATGAAAATGATAACCTTTTAGGTAAAAATTAGGCTTGATTGATTTTCTTAATTTGTTATGTTTATTTACATACTTGACCTTCGTGATTTCTAAGGCTTGTAGTATTTTGATTTCTAATATGTATGACAGTTGAAGGAGGGGAGCTAAGAGCATATATAAATAGTTTGGCAAAAACTGAAGATTGTATAAGTACATTAAGGAAAACCCATTTGACAAACCTGGAATTAGCTACAAGTAAGGATTGGGACTACTATTGTCAATTCTTTATAGCTTTCTAGAGGCTAAAGGCAATTCTAAACCGTGAGTACATATGTATACACTTGCTGACATTGTAGATATGAAATGTTATTTTAAATTAGAGAAAATAACTACATGATTTACACTAACATTTAATCATAACCATATAATACTTTAAAAGTTTTATAAATAAAGGGTTGATATTAAACATAAGTCTAAAATTTTTTTAAGTGCATAAAAACTAATCATCTTAAGTTATTAGTCTTCTTAGAATACTTTTTTCTCATGTAATTAAATTGTGTAAATGTTAGGAAAAATTATATTTTGGTTACTAGATATTTATTGATTGAAAGGGGTTTAAGTTATTAGCCTTTTTAAAATACCTTCCAGATGTAATTAAATTGCATAAATTTTAGGAAAAATATATTTTATTCATTGAATATTTATCAATGGAAAAGAGTTTTCTGTAACACATGTTTATGTACAATAACACATATATCAATAGCAAAATGCATGTGCATACCTAAATGAACAATATTTCTATAAAACAAGCATGCACATTTCTAAATGAACAAAATACTCTTTTTAAATAAACAAAATACCTATGCGCATTTTTAAACGAACATGTCTACAATATACACATGCACACTACTGAATGAACAACATATAAGAAAAATATAATTTTATAAATATTAAAATTTAATTAATTTAATATGCGTTTTTTATCTAAAGAAGTAAACGACAAAATATGCATGCACATACACCACAAGAATTTATGCTTTACATGAACTCTTCCCTACATTCTATTATGGACATCGAGAATACAGAAATAACAAATGAAATAACCATAAACCAGACAATAGATTTTTTTTTTTCATCTTCAACTTCTTCTTTAGCTTAACAAAAATTTGTGGAATCAACCTTCAGTTGGGATCAAATCTCCATCAGTAGAGACTATCGCATCTACAAGTTAAATGTGTAGTGAAAGCAAAATCAACTTCATTTGTCCAAAATAACACCCTACAACCATTTACCTTCCTTCTACAAACAATATTATCTTCATAAATTAGGTGCATGAACAAAATTTGATAGAAAAAAAGTCAACATAATTATTTTCAAGTTTATAGTAATGATTCAAGAGAAATTACCCATTGCAGGTATCATTTCCCACAAAAGATAACATCCATAAGATATTGCCCATGTCGATGGAAGACCTGTGTTTGGTTAATTTTGGGAAAATGAAAGAAATGAAAAAGAGAGTACAATTCTTAAGTCTCGTGATTAGTAATAGATCCCATTAGAACATTTAACATAAAGCTTATAAATTTTTTAAAATTTGTGAAATATAGAATTAAATATCATAAGAATATAAAAGCTAACATTTTATTGATATAAAATTAACATAATATATTTTAAATTAACTGATCTAAAATATAAATTTTAAGTTGATGTAGAATACTTTAAAATCTATATTTAGACCCGTGGATCAGGATACACATAAATATGTGTTGGATTTTTAGGGCTATTTTAAATACAGTAGAGGTGCAAATAGTGAATCAAGTAATAAAAGAAACTGCCAAATCCAACATAATAGCCCTGCTCTGTCGGCGCTTGTATTTTACTAATTTCCTCTCTAAACGAATGCAATCAAATCCCAATCCTTCAATTCCCAAATTTGCGTCTCACTTTGTGCCCTTGCCTCACTCCTTGTTCGGGCTTTTGAGTTCTATCGGAATAGTGGAAGTGTGGAACCTCTCTTCTCTGGTGCTGATATTTAAATCTTTGCCTTTAAAGTGTCCTCATGGTTGTTTATGTGGTTGAATTAAAAAAAAATAAATATTGGGAGGAGTTGCCAGGGTTTGTCGCAACTGACATTTTCTCTACTGAAGAATAATAATAACCTTCTACAAATTGCATTTGGAAGAGAGATGAATGACAATGACACTCACTCGAATATTTGACAAACTACAACATGTAAGTATAATTCTAACTAGCTAGACTTATATTCTTTTTTTAGTAGTTTTATGTTAGCCTTTTTTCTGTCTTTTTGTTAGGTGGAAGAAGACTTTTCTTTGACTTCTCAAAAGATAAAACCCGCCTCCATTGAGTTTTAAGAAATCTCACTTATATAATGCTCAATATGTCTATTTTTAACTAATGTGAAAATTTCCATCACACTTAGAATTCCAATAAAAAATGATATTTAATTATGTTCATTTTTTAAAAGAAAAGGAAGAAAAAGGTTGCAGAAGGCCCGTTCAAATTATACAGGGTTGAGCAAAAGAAAGGGAGACACAACCCTAGCTACAACCACCACCGCACACGTATCATTCAGCAAGCGCAATATGGGAGTGTATGTAAACTCTGCTTTTTTAGTGTGCCCTGGGCATGCATGCATTCAATATTCTCCTGTCACAATCACATTTATTAACCTGTGTGTTCATTTTTGCCAACTTTTCTGATTGCTTTTTTTATTTTTTAATTTTTTTTTATTTTCCTTTCAATTAACCAAACAACTTCGAGTAGGGGACCTCCTCCAACTCCAATAATGGACACAAATGTAGTAACGTACACCACCATGCTCTGCTCATATGCTTCTATTGCTCACAGCTGAATTGCTAAGAGACATTTCACTCAAGCAGATTTGTTTTTGTCTTGGGTAGTGATGTTCTAACGTGGTGAGGTCTGGGTAGGCAAGTTTCTGCTTGAATTAGACATTGTTCAGAGAGCTAATTTGTCTTGTTACTATAACCCAAAAAATTTACGTGAATAATTGATATTTATAGGTTGAAAGGTGATTATGATCCATGAACCTTGACTAATAAAGACCCAATGATTCACTAATACAGTTTGGATAAATTAATCTTAGTTTAAGATTAATTTACTTTGTTAATTCATAGTATTTATGTTATACTATATTTGAAAAGTTTGGATCCAGATAAGTTTCGCCATATATCAAAGTTTGGCCCAAATAAGTTTGGACATACTCGATCCGAGGATCAGTAGAAAACTTCGGTCCAGTCCAAGTTTATTGATTTTAACTTTTTGCACCCACTTGACTCAATTATCATACCCTTCTCTTCTTGATAATGCTGGTTTCTACACTAGATGTGATCATATGACTCGATCCTTTTACGTCTTTTTTTAATAAGATCGAGTTTTGATCATATTATTTGATGCTTTTCTTTTAATCATAGCTCCATTATTGGATCAATTACACAAATTATTGGATCATATTACTGCCCTAGCTAGGTTGATAGATTCTCTTTTTACTTTTGGATTCTGTTCATGCATGTCCACTTACGGCTAATAAGCATGAGAGATGCATGCATGTTTATTCTGGACATGCACATAACAAACTTAATTGTGATGAATCATAGGATCAAATTAAGAAGCTAACGTAGGATTATTGGGGTCAATCAAGTGGGATCTAAGGAGAGACAAAGGTAGCATAGGATTTGGCAGGGTGCAGTACCTGTACTATATCTACTGTTTAATAACGAGGTCGAATTAAATGGATCATAATTAGTATAATTTCCTGTTGCATCGGAATGTTTATTACGCAATACTCTCTGTTTCAAGAGTTAATTTCACTCATTCAATCCAAAATTTCAAAAGAAAAATTAATAAGTGAAATGGATCCAATACTTTGGGAACGACTGATTTATAGTTTGCAAATCTTGATTTCATTGATATGCCTTTAAATAAATCAAATATTTTTTCACCTATACTCTTCAAATTATAATTTAGAATTCAAAATCATGTTCAAATTCAGTTCAACAAAAATATTCGATTAGAATTTTTTTTCCACATACATGATTTTATTCGCAACAGTGAGTCAACTAATAACATCTTTTACTTTGGACGGGCGATTCTTTATTTATGATTTTTTAAAAAAAAAAGTTGAGAACCATCGAAAAAGATAAGAATCTTTTACTTATATAGCTTAGAAACTATGAATCGTTTTTTCCCTTCAAAGTTTCAATATTAAAAGTGAGACAAAAAGAGTAGTTCTACATTTTGGACGCTCCTTCAATGAAAAAATATATATAATAATTAATATTAATTACTTATTACAATAATTAAATTTTAAAAAATAAATAATGAATAAATAATAAAAATTTAAAACTCTTATACTTTAAGATTGAATCCCTCCCATATTTTAATTGTTACATTTATATTTATCTCTTGTTAATATTTTCCTGAAATTAACTATTAGATTAATATTCATCTTTTTTCTCTCTCCAAATGTGTACTAGCACGTGAAGTAGAAGAAACATTTTTTTTTTTCCTTTTCCACTACTTATTTTTTAATCATTCAAAATAAGTTTCATAATTCTCCGCTCTTCTCTTTTAATTAATTTCAACCCACCACAATGTACAACGAGCAATAAAAAATAAGCAATATTTTTTACACCTCAACATAACAAATATCTCTTTTACATTCATCATCATTTGTTTGTATTTTTTATAAATTATATTTCTCATCTCATCTATATACACTTTTTTGCTCTCTAAAATGTATATTATGGTGAATTATGGGTAGATTATTTTTCTAAAGTTTATATATATATGGACTATGAAATTTTAAAATGAAAAAAAATGTTTTACATAAGTTTTTATCTTCAAAATTTCATAAAAAATTACTTTTAATCCTTGAAATTTAAAAATATTTATTTTAGTTATGAAATTAATATTTTTTTT
This sequence comes from Psophocarpus tetragonolobus, assembly GCA_037954015.1. Lineage (NCBI taxonomy): Eukaryota > Viridiplantae > Streptophyta > Magnoliopsida > Fabales > Fabaceae > Psophocarpus > Psophocarpus tetragonolobus. The sequence continues at coordinate 38,978,077 of CM075695.1, forward strand.
ATTAACATTATCTGTTTATAAAATATTGTGTATTTGATTATATCGAATGTGAAATTAAAGATTAATGATACTAAGGTTAACAAAAAATTGATTTACGAGTAAAAAAACATGTTTTCTGTCACAAATTTTTTAACAGTATTAGCTGAAAAAAAAGGACAAAAAATAAATAATTAAATAAAAGAAATACTTTTAAATTTTAAGAACTAAAAAGTATTTTTTATAAAACTTGAGAGATAAAAAACTAGAAAATTAAAAAAAAGAAAAGCAGAAGTAACAAGTGAGGAAACGAAACGTAGTGGAGTGAGTGTGGGAAGTGGAGTGACCCACTCACCAAAAAACAAGTGGACGCAGCATGTCACTTTCTTTCTCACTCAGAAAAGCAACCTCCACATATCATCAACAACAAGTGAAATACTACTCCCACAACAATGACAATGACTATCTGTTCATATCACACGGCAAAATACACCCAGATTCTATGGGTACTTATAAAATACCTATAAAATGCATGAGACCATAAAATGCATAAGACAGGATTGAACTTACAAAAAATTATGTGATACGAGACAGATATAAATACTAGTATTCGTCCAGTTTCGCTCTATATCGTATTATATTATTAATATAATACGTAATATAATTATATTATTAATATTATTTTATTAATATATATTATATAATACTATATATATAATTTAAAGTAAAAATATTGTTAAAAATATTTTTTATATAATTTAAAACAAAATTGAGTTATTTATAAAATAATTTTTAATAAATTTATAATATTATTTAATATTATGATAAAAAAATATATAAATTTATGTGTAATTATATAAAACTTTAAAGTATTTAATAATTTATTTTATGTTTAATGATAAATTCACATTATGTTTACTAATTTATAAAATCGATACATATATGATATAAGTATTCAAAGTATCAGATCAAACTTACTGTTGCTGACACAAATAAGAGAGAACAAGGACTATAGTGTACTTCCAAATTCTACCCATTACGATCCCTCCACATGACCCTCTCTTTTTCCCAAGTACCCGTAACAAAACAATCTTTCTTTTCACCTCTCCTACTCCTATTCTTTTCTTTTTGCCTTTGTAAGTTAAAGGAAATGCTTTCAATCAATCAAAAACATTTACAATTAAAACAGAATCATAGAAATGTTAATTGCTTGATTAGTTTGATTTTATTTTTTAGTTTTTAAAAAAATTTTTAAAAAATGACTTGATTGATTTGGTTTTGTTTTTTAGTTTTTGAAAAGAGTTTTCAATAATAGCTTTTAAAAACTGTTTTCGAGAAGAAAAGAAAATAAAAACTTGTTTGACAAGTATTATTTGAAAATTATTTTGAAAATATAAAAAGAGAAAAACTTGTTCATATTTATTAATATTTTATTAATGAAAAGCATAAGACAACATATTCTGATTGTATTTTGAGTTTTCAAAAACAAAAACTGAAAACTAAAAAGCAAAACTACTTTTACGTGTTCCTGTTTTTTAGTTTTTAAAAACTAAAAAACCAGAACTGTTTTTGAAAACTATTTTCAGAAAACACTGCCCAAACAAATTTTTTAGTTTTTAAATACGAAAATACTGAAAACAGTTTTATAAAACTGTTGTCAAACAAGCAGTAAAACTACTTTTAAATGTTCCTGTTTTTTAGTTTTTAAAAACTAAAAAACCAGAACTGTTTTCAAAAACTGTTTCAAGAAGACAGTATCCAAACGAGTTTTTTAGTTTTTAAAAACTAAAATACTGAAAATAGTTTTATAAAACTTTTGTCAAACAAGCACTAAATCTACACTCATTCTTCTCCATTCCTTCTACAATAAAATTACCAAACAATACTTAGCCTCCATCTTTTTTGTTTTTAACCTCCATCTAAATCTAGCCACTAACATATATTCTATAGTTTCCCTTTTATCCCAAACTTAAGTCCTATTTTGATATTTTTTTATAAATATTTATGCATTAACTTTAAGAGAAATTAATTGAGAAAATTTAGTGTGAAAATCAATTATAATTTATAGAAAAACTCAATTTATTTATCTTAATAATATATACATAACCATAGACATGGTTATCAAATTATTGAGTTTAACTCTCTAACTCTTACGAGCTGAGTCTACAAGTTCACTTCTTCTCTCCCAATTAAGTTATAAGAAAAAATTCTTTCTAGTAAGTTTTGGGTAAATTTGGTACTCTAAACAAACTTTATAAACTTCAAATTTATTACCGAGTCACAAATTAAGTTGTTTTATAGACATTTAATTGTTAACATACTTTCATTTAGTATGTTATTTTTAAATCAAAGAACAATCGAACTAAGAATATCATATTTTTATTTTTTAATAATAGCAAACATTGATGATAGTTTTTTATCATTATTATCACATTTTCAATTTATTATTTAGTAATAATACATGACTAGATTTAGTTTATTTAAATATTATGAAATTTACATTTATTATAATGTTTAAATGTTTAATTATGTTGTTATAAATATTTTTTATTATTTTATATAAAACAAACTCTTACAAAATTATGAGTTTATAAATTGAGTTTACCAAACTCTCGTATAAATTACTTAAACTGTCGATTTTATCAAGTTAGTTCTTTAACGATAGAAAAAATTGTGAACTTGTCTTCCTCTATTGACGTACTCTATCTATCCTCTTTATATACATACGTGTAATGCAATGTAGTTTAAATTTGACGAGAGCATCTATCAGTCCACAACACCAACATTTTTATTCCCTCTTTTATTTTTTCACGTCCCATAAAATATTGCTTTCCCCATTAAATAACGAAATTTAAGTTAGCTTCAGCTTTCTTCAAAATTCTTTATTATCATATACTACTGTTTTTCATTTTTATGATCACCGGTGATGCCTACGCCGGTGGCAGCAGCAAGAGAATGCTTGACGGCGGAGGCCGCAAAGGCCCTGGACGCAGCCGTATCGGTGGCCCAGCGGCGCAGCCACGCGCAGACCACCTCATTACACGCCGTCTCCGCCCTCCTCTCCCAGCCGTCCTCCGCCTTACGCGACGCATGCGCACGCGTCCGAAGCGCCGTGCACTCGACGCGCCTCCAATTCAGAGCCCTGGAACTCTCCCTCAGCGTGTCACTGGACAGAGCTCCGTCGACATCGACGGGCGGCGACGGCCCGCCGGTGTCGAACTCCCTGATGGCGGCCATCAAGCGGTCACAAGAGGCCCAGCGCCGCCAGCAGGAGAACTTCCACCTGCAGCAGCACTCGCCATCCTCCGTCGCCTCCCGCGCCTCATGCAGCAACAACCTTCCGTTGGCCGGAGCTTCCCCTTTAGTGAATGGGAAAAAGGAGTGGGGAGAGAGCGAAGCAGTTAGGTATGTGGTTAGAGGGATAGGGAAGCTGTTGGAAGTTAGTTATGGGAGGTTATGGTTGATTGGTGCTGCAGCCAGTTACGAGAGGTACATGAAATTTGTTGGGCACTTTCCTTCTATAGAGAAGGATTGGGACTTGCAGCTTCTGCCCATTGTCTCTCTTCCTTCTTCACTCACTTCCACTTCCACTTCCACTTCCACTTCCACTGCTGAATCTTATCTCACTCACACTCAACCCTACAGGTAAACTCAACACTTCACCATCTTTCATTCTTTTCTGTCTAACCTCCCCACAAACCACCCATCTTTCTTTTGCCTTTTCACACTTAATACTTAATACACGCTACAGACTACGGTATTCGTTAACAATATTAAAATAATTTATTTAATTTCTAATTTCTAATTTCTAATTTATAAATACATTTAACATTTCATTAAAGTTATTCTAAATGCTACACTAATTTGGTGTCAAGTGAGTATTCATTTTTAGATATTAATGGTATACACTATTACAATTTATTTGTTAATTTTATTTATTATTATTATTTTAAAAGTTACTAAATGAAAAGTTATGATTAAAAATTAATGTAAAATTATTATGATAATATATATAAATTAAATTTTAATTTTTAAATATTAATGCTTAATTTAACGTATTATATTTTAATATCAAATTTTTGGCTGATTCATTTAAATGGGTCATTTTTAATTTGACTTAGTTAAACTATAATTTTTACTTATTTTTAATGTTTGGTCAATTTTACGTTCACGGTCAAACTACCGTTACCAATTATAATTTAATAATATTCAAAACAGCATTTTAAGACTAAGCTAGCTATTAAATAAGCCACCTAAAATTGGAAACCACATCTAATTTTATTAGTCATTCTCCCGTTGTTTCATTAATCATAGATTTTTAAATTATGTTAAAACATAGTTACAGTTTTAACACAACACCCTTTAATATTTTTAAACGCATCGCCCTTTAACCCATTACAGATTTTTTTTACCCTTTAATCTATATTCTACTGCGGTTTTGATTTGTTATTTTTTTTTCTGGTTATTTTTATACATTTCTCGTCAATGATCTGCTCCTATATATTCTTCAAAATAACCAACAGCAAAAAAAAAAAACCTTTTAATGCCTCACGGATTTTTTTTACCCTTTCATTTATATTCAACTACGGTTTTAACTTCTTTTTTTCTGGTTATTTTTCATACATTTCTCGTCAATGGTCTCTTCTGTATATTCTTCAAAATGACCAACAGCAAAAAAATATTCTATTAAAAAATGTTGTGTTAAAACTGCAATTGGGGTTTATGTTATACCATGGTTTAAAATTCGTTATCAATATCTGTTGAGCAATTAAAATGGTTAGACAAAAATAAATAAGACCACTTGATTATTTCAACTTAAATGTCATGTAGACATATAACTGAAGTAACACTAAGATTGAAAGTGAAAATTATATTTTAGCCAAGTCAAACCCAAAAATAAACTCATTCTAGTAAATTTTTTAAAAATAGACTTATTTAATTAAAAAATGACCCACTTAAGTCTGCGATCAAGTTATAATCTCTTCTGCTTATGTCTTCTTCTGGACATTGGTTATCAAAAGGAAAATGATTCATGATCCGATCTATATTTACCTAGAAGATAAAAATTAAATTTATATATGTAGTACATATTCTAGTGTCAACTATTTAAGTTAGTTGAAAGTTGAAAAACGAGTTAAAGTGGTATTTCAATTTCATTTGATTAGCAGAAAGATAGTAGCTTTTTTTAAATAGCTACGCTTGCTAGCTTTTTAAGAAAAGTGGTTATTCTAATTGGTATTCTTTTAGAAAAAAACATTTATATGTAATAAGTTTGATCTAATCTGAAAAATTTTATACCGACATTTAATCATAATTTTATATATATAATAAGTTTATTGATTTTAGTAATTAATATTTTAAAAGTTATATAAATAAAAGATTGTGATTGAATATCAGTATAAAACTCTTTTACACTAACAATGTATAAGTGTTAATTTTTTATATCTTATTTTTAACTAGTATAGAGTAACGATTTTCTTCTTATAACTTTACTTTTCATTACTTAATGAATTATCTCCACTTATTTTCTCTCATTCTTTTTCTTCATTTTTCTCTTATCATAACTTGTTGTCCTTTCTTTCTTCCTCCTTCATAATTATTTAAACATGTAACTATAGAAAAATATACTTTAAATATGTAATTTAAAATTTAAATATTTAATTATAAAAATTATAATTTAAATATATATTATATTAATTTATTATTTAAATATATAATTATAAAAACTTATAATTTAAATATCTAATCAGTTTATATTAATAATTTTTAATATATATATTTTTATTTGTTAATTTATAACTTTTAGTCAATTTTATCAAACTTTATAATTAATATTTTATTTTTCAGTTAATTTCTCAATTAGTTTTGTCAAATATACTATGTGAAGTATAAAAATATCACTATTTTTATAAAAAAAGTTATTCTTAGGTTGTGTGATCAAAATACAACATTGTAAATAGTAAAATTTTTTTGTGAACTTACAAAATCTTTTTCCGGTGATCGTCAAAGAAAGATTTATTGCTCATGGGGTCTTGTCTACTTTGAACAAAATTACTTCAGTGCAGAATATCCGAAGTCTAGAAAAAAATAAAGATTTTGACACCTTTAAGAATTGTATATTTTTATTACAATATTGAAAAGATAAGAATAGACAACGAAGTGGTAAAATAAAAAATAACTTGATGTATAATTCAAAGGGTGGGAAATTCTAAACAAGTAATAGTCCATTGTCAAAATTAGAAAATTGAAAATTTAAAGTTGATTTTAAAATGAGTGATTTGAAAATTTTTTATTTTTCTTAATTTTATCCTCTTAACAATTTTTTACTTATCAAATAAGGATGCATTAAAATAAATTATTTGATTTATTTTTTATTTATACTCATATCAAGCATTAAAAAGATTATTAAGAAATGTCTTGAATTAATTTCTTGCTAAGTATCCTAAATATTGTTTAACGAGTAAATAAATACATTTTTTATTGAAAGTATACTTAGAGCAAAGTAGAATTACATAAAACAATCTCAATAAAAAATTTCAGATATTTTATTCTTTAGTTAATACCCAAATATACTTCATGAAAATAATACCCAACAACACTTTTGATCTATGTTATATTTCACAAAATAAATTAAAAAGTTAGTTGAAAAAAGAAAAGTTAGTTATAACTTGATTGAGTTTATCTTGAATAATCTTAATTAAACTAATTAACTAATTTTCACTTCTCACAATTGATAGGTGAAAGTATGCTCTTTTGAATGGTAACCAAACAAGTCTTTAGTAGCTAAAAGTTTGGTAGTAAATAATTGAAAATTGTTAAACTAGTTTATTAAATGATAAATATTTGATAATTTTTTATTGGACTAGTTGAAAATATAAAATAAAAAATAAAAAGATAACAAATTCTTATAGAAAAAAGTAAAAATAAAATTTAACAAATATTTAAATATAAAAATAATAAATATAAATAGCTAGAAGCTAAAAAAATAATCTTTTAAAAAAAATGTCACATAAGGTTTAAAATACGAAAAAAACTCTTTTATTAACTGCTTGTTTGACTAGAGTTAATACAATTATTTTTAATATTTTAATATTTAAAAACTAAAAAATTCAATTTAGTTATGACTTGATTTATTTGACTTTTTTTTCTAATTTTTGAAAAAAATTTTAAAATAAAATTTTCAAAAACTGTTTTTTAAAAGAAAAAATTATTTAGTAAGTGTTATTTGAAAATTATTTTAAACATTTGAAAATGAAAAGACTTTTTCATATTTATGGAAATATTATTAATAAAAATAAAAAATAATTTATTCTTCTTATATTTTGAATTTTTAAAATAAAAATACAAAATTAAAAAACAAAATTACTTACTGTTGTTTTCTTTTTTCACTTTTTAAAAACTAAAAAAATCAAAACTATCTTTTTAAAAACTGAAAACCAAAACTACTTACTTCTATTTCAGTTTTTTAGTTTTTAAAAATTAAAAACCAAACTATTTTTTTAAAACTATTTTAAGAAAATACTAAACATACAAGTTTTTAGTTTTAAAATTATTATTATAAAATTCAACAAACAATTATATAATACTACTAAAAACTATTTTACAATTACATTGTTTGCGTATAATTTATTTTCAGTTTAAATAATTATAAAATCATTAAGACTAAATATAAACAATTAAAATTAGAATTAAATAATCTTATTATACATGATTAATAATGTTTTTTTATTTTCATCCTTTAAAGATTTTTTTTTATTTTCGTTATTCGGATATTTCTTTTATTTGATTTTAGTTCCTATTATCCACCAACAAATTTGATTTTAGTTCATATTTTCAAAAAACAACGATATGAATTAAGGGACACTGATCATCCAACAACTTATACATTATTAAATGGTATAAAAGTAAAAACGATAGAGCCCTTATAAGTAATTAAAATCACATTATATACTAATTAAATTATATATATATATATATATATACGTAACTCGTTATATGTATAACTATGTTTTATCTTTTAGTTCATATAATAAGGGATATAATCAGATAAAGTGACAGAAAGGAAGTAACGAAAGACCCGGAATTCAATCCTTCGATGACAAAAACTAACATCATTACTAATACTAACATTTAACTATTAGGAAAAACCTTTTAGTTCATAAATTCAAGTTAAAAAACGGAACAATACATGATCATGAATCATTTAGTTATTTACAGCAAAAGTGCATAATGGATTCATTTGTCTCATTTGATTATTTTCAGTTTTGATTTGATTAATTTTATTCTTCTCTCCATTGCCATCAATACGGTGAAAGGTATGAACCAGGACTCCTCATTTCTTCAACTGCTGATCTTCGTCTGCCTAAATTCCTTCCATGGTTGCAGATTTCAGAATTAGGATCAGCAAAAGGATTGAACCTTAAGGTGTGTAGCACTCACATGCTTTCTCCATAAAATTATTGAATGGAGTAATTTACCTACCCAAAACAGTGAAAATGAAAGCAAACTAGAGTTAAGGGCATCTTCAATTGAGTAAATTAAATTTATCTACTCTCACTGTAACACATGATTTTCTAGGACTTGTTTGAGCTAAGCGGTACTCTCTTCAATTTGCTCCCCCCTGTTTCGATAATTGAAAAGTAACATGAATTAACCTTCACGTCCTGCATAACATCCTGCATAAAATTTGCTACCTGTAATTACAATAGTTGTATGAGAACAAAACCAGTTTTCTTCCATTCAGTGCAGTTAGAAGATGACGGTGTTGTGCTAAATAGTAGTGAATCTGCAATGCATAAGAACTTGGACAAGAAATACCAGTATCTGCCTAAAAATGTCCTTGGTGCAAATAACTTTCCACCATTTATGGGGTTCCAATGTTCTGACGACAAAAGGAAAGATACAAACAACCCCAGCAACAAATTTACATGTACGCCAAGTGAATACAGCAATATCAATTCGGAAGTGTTTGTTGGTAAGCAAATGGTTTCCACATCACAATCAAGCAGTTCTTTTCCTATGGATTTCAATGCAAAGCAAGAGAAATATACCTCAAAACTTTCAGAGAAGTTTCAGAGAGTGGAAGGTCTTGAGTTAGGTGATCTAGGATCATGCTACACATGTACTTCAGTTGTTTGTGATGGAGCCCAGATGTCTCCCACATCTGTGAAGTCTGTAACCATAGATTTGGGATTAGGAATGTGGTCCTCTCCTACCAGCAATAAACCAGAGAAACCTTCCAATCAATGTACAATGGAGCCTCCAAAGGAATGCTCAAGTTCATTTTCTTTAAAATTTAATGTTGCTAGTGGAAATATCTTGAAAAATGCATCTCAACCTTCTACCTACTTAAGTTTTGACTTCTGCAGACAAGTTGATGCAAGAAATCCCAAAATTCTTTTTGATGTCCTAACTAAGGAGGTCAGCTGGCAAGGTGAAGCCATAAGTGTTATCAGCAAAACAATAGCTGGCAGCCATACAAAAAGGGTAGGAGCAAATCAAAGGAGTGATGTATGGATGAATTTTGTGGGGCCTGATAGGAATGGTAAAAAGAAAATTATGGTTTCTCTAGCTAAGTTCTTGTATGGAAGCCAGGAAAGCTTTATTTTTGTGGATCTAAGTTCTGAAGAAATGGAAGGATGCAATGCGAAATTCAGAGGGAAGACTACTCTTGATTATATTCTTGGTGAGTTTTGCAAGAAACCCTTCTCTGTGGTTTTCCTTGAAAATGTAGACAAGGCTGATGCGTTAGTTCAAACTAGTTTGTCTCAAGCCATCAAGACTGGAAAGCTTACTGACTCACACGGAAGAGAAGTTGGTGTAAAGAATGCAATATTTGTGACTTCTTTCTCTGGTCACCAAGCAAAGGAACCTTCCTACCATTCTGAGGAGAGAATAGTGAAATTAAAAGGGAGGCCTATCAAAATAACAGTTGAACATGTGAGTGGAGAGATCAAAAGCCAAAGTGTTAGTGTAGCCGATCGTTCAATGGAGAACATTCCCATTCTAGATTTAGTAAATAAACGAAAGTTCATTAGCCATAATGAATTGCATGATCAGCACTCATTCTCAGGCATGGCTAAAAGAGCACATACAACATCAACTTGGCATTTAGATTTGAATCGTCCAGCTGAAGAGAATGAACTTCAAGTTCAACAAATAAACGATGGACACTTGGAACGTGCCTCAATTGAGAAAAAAAAACCTTTGGTTGCAAGATTTGTACGATCAGGTTGATGCAACAGTTGCTTTTAAACCTTTTAATTTTGATGCACTTGCGGATAGAGTGCTGAAAGTTATCACAAGTAACTTCCAGAAAACTATTGGATCAGAGTGTGCATTGCAGATAGAGTCAGAATTCATGGACCAATTGCTTGCAGCAGCATATGCCTCAGACGGAGATAAGGACATAGAAAATTGGGTGGAAGAAGTACTCAGTGGAGGATTTATTGAAGTACAAAAAAGGTACAACCTTACTGCTGCTTCTGTTGTGACACTTGCTACTTGTTCGCATCAAACATCAAGTGTATACCTTCCTCCAAGTATAACAGTGGATTAAATTCCTGTAAGAAAATGTTGCTTTTCCAATTAGGATGTATAACTTAGTTTCAGGGCGCACTTAAAACTTATTCTAGCCTGTAGAGCTATAATTATAATAGCATATACTATGTAATCTTCAGCTAGTGGTTTGTGTGACTTTCCTTACACAGTAAAATCATTAATCGAGTGTGGGGATATATCCAAAAAATTTATAATTTTTATAGAGTTTTTGTTCCTGCACTTCCATAGTTTTTTCCTATATCTCCGTAACTCTATGAAATTTCTAAATATCTTTTGGTAAATAAAACATAAAACTCTTTCTCTCTCTATGCACCTCTCTTCACCGGTTTGACCAATATTGGGTTGTATGGATGTTCTACCACCGTCACAAATATGGAAACCATGACAACAAGCTAAGGTATTAATTGACTAAAGAATAGAGGTATGGACTTCAAAATTTTTATGATTTTAATTTTGCTATGCTATGAAAGTTAGGCTAGAAGATATCAACCTATCATTATGCTATTGTTTCAGGCATACTCAAAATTAAATACTTTTCAACTAGAGATTTATTGGGGGCTTATATTGGTCAAAACCCAAGTTTCACATGGAGTAGTATCTATGCTTTACATGTTCTAGTCAAAGAAGGCATGAGATTTTGTGTTGGTGATGGCCGAAATATTCACATATGGAAAGATCCTTGACTTAGAAATCTCGAGAAGTCAAGGATTACTACACTGCCAAATATTGATGCCCAAGTCACTTTGGTAGAGGGTCTATTATCAAACAGAGAATGAAATCAAAACCTCATCTGTTCAATATTTAATTCAAGAAATGCAAATGCTATCTTGTTCGTTCCTTTACTATTGGAAAGCCAACTAGATAAAAAAAATTGAAAATTCTCAAAGAATGGAGCCTACTTAGTATAAAATGCTTATCACTTCCTTATGAGATCGTTAATTGACAACTTCTCTCTTCAAATCCCAGGAAATTGGATGCTTATTTGGAGGAAAAAAAGTTCCTCCAAAACAAAAGATCTTTTTGTGGCGAATAGCAAGGGAAGTACTCCTTGTGTGCATGCGCTCACCACAAGAGGATAAAATTACTCCATTATTTGTCCTATGTGTCATAACTCCCTTGAAACGGATTGACATATTTTTCTAGATTGTGAAAAAGAAAAAATTATTTGGCACAAAGCTAGATTGACACATGAAACTAAGATTATGGCTAACCATGTTGAAGACATGTCACAAGCAATTTTTAACCTTCTTCAGCAACTTCATAAGCAAAAAATCCACACTATGACTACTGTATTGTAGTGTATTTGGAGATTAAGGAATGAAACAATTTGGGAGCTTACTAGTATCGCTCCTAAGGTAGCTTGAAAGCTTGAAATGATAGCATGATTTTCTTAAAAATAGCCAGTAAGAAAAGACACTCAACATCTACAATCTCATCAATCTCCCCAATATGCTGGATAAGGCTCTCCACGTGCATGCTTAAGCTAAATATTGGTGCTGCCCTTTTTCACTTATCAAATCAATCCAGCTATGGTTTATGTCTCAGAGATAACACTGGACGATTTTCCTGAGCCAAATTTGGTTATACAAATAGTGAACCAACACCTGTTGAAGCGGAAACTTTTGCACTCAAAGAAGCTCTACTGTGGATTGACGATTTGAATATTAGTAATGTCATAATTGAGATGGATAGCAAACATGTTGTTGATAATCTTCATACCCTTACTTCTTTAAATATTACGGAGTTTGGATGCATGATCAATTCCTCAAACAACAACTTTCTACTTTAAAAAACATAGTGGTACGTTTCATTCGGCGGCAAGGAAATCAGGTCGCTCACGCACTAGCAAAGACGTCAGTCAAGATTGTACTCTAGTCCTTATGTTTTTGAGTTTGTTCCTACATGTATTGAACCTCTTTTATAGAATGAAATGAGATAATTATCCTCTTGTAAAAAAAAAAAAGAAGCGTTACATGACAAGAGACATAAAGCTTTTTTTATTGACTGGACCATAATAAAGATATCCTTTATGACCATCACCATAACTAAGAAAGAAATAATTTGCAAAATGAAAGGACAATTTACTACGTTCTACGTGTAAACAAAGAATAAAGCAAGTGAAACAAAAAACTCTCAAGATATAGTAATCAACAACACAACTATAGAATTTTCAAAAGGAGGCAAACTTGAAGTAATAGAAGATAGAATTCCATAAATAACATATACAACAACAAAATAGACAAAATAAGAGAACAAACAGTTTCAACAATATGACAATGCTTTCTTTCAGCAAGTTAATTTTGCACAAGAGTACAAAATGTCTAATGTAAAGTCCATAAAAAGCAAACAACTCATAAAATTTATTAAAAGTATATTCACCACCTAGATCATATTAAAAATATTTTATGACAACATTATGTTGAGCTTTAACAAAACCATCATATTATAAATACTAAAGAACTCATAATCATGTGTCATAAGATAAATACAACAATAATGAGTACAATCATCAATGTCATAAGATAAACACAACAATAATAAATACCATCATCAATGTAAGATACATAATATATAGACCCATATATTAGGAATAAATTATAGTCTATACATCCGAATGAATTAAGTCAAAAGGTAATTGAAACACTTTTAAAAAAATAGCAAAGTAAAAATTTTGAAATTTCGCAATCACAACAATAAGAAATATCATTGATTTGCAACTTTCCTAAGACTATGTTGAAACATTTTAGTATCAACCAAATATATTGTATGTATTTAAAGGAATCATAATTCTCAATTGTAATTATAAGGAATTACGATTTTCTGAATTTAAAAAGATTTCTCACTTATTAAACACTCCAATATCTTTTTGAAAGTCAAATTTTATTTCTCATTTTTTATAAATAATTTAAAAGTAATCTTCTTGCATTTTTTAAAAAATTAATTGGAAACAGTGATAATAATAAGTTTTTATTTAGGTTATTCTCTATGCAATTTCTGGAACATAAAAAAACAATAAAAGTAAATGATAATTTTATAATTATTTTTAAAATCATGAAATGGAAATAAAAATTATTTTTACAAAAGAAACAAACTGGAAACTTTTGCGGCCTATTTATTTTATTTTTAGTTTTTACTTAAGGACTAAATTATAATGTTTTATCGTACTATACTTTTGTTTCCTAAATTGTTAATAATGACTTAATAAGCGACTTAATTAATTCGTTTTATTCTTATATATAAGGTCAAATTATGAAACTCCAAATAATCTTTATTACGAATTTGAGTATTTTAGACTTTTAATCTTAAAATTATACAGTCACATTATTTGTTACATTTGCAGCAAGTGTTTTATGACATTTTATATCATACCGAATCCAATTTTTCTGATATTTATTTTGTTATCAAACAAAATAAGATATTGATTTTATTGATTATTTTAATCGGCACTTAAACTCCCTCAAATTAAATAAACGGGCAACTTTCATTTTCAAGCACGTGATGTTTGACCCTATTTCCTCATTTAATTCTATTTTATTATTTCCAGCGTCACAACTGCCTCAAAAACAAAGGCAAGAGACATGGCCAACTCAAATCATGTTGTCCACTTGACACACACTGAAGTTATCCCTCTTGTCTCTCCAGTCTCAATCCTTATGCCTCCTCTTCCAATTTGCAATTTTAAAACCTCTCAATCAATTTTCATTCTCTACTGAGCTTTGCAACAAAAAATTGGTCATATCCTTGTGGACTTGATTAAAGAGCTTGTAACAATTGAATCTAACTGAATAACCAAATAATTGAGTTATTAGGTGAATTTTTGTCTGCTTGAGTATGGCATGGAGAGAATTATGAATTCATTACTATGGCATGGAGAGAATTATTCTTCTATGACCCATAGTAGAGTTAGGAATGAGAAATTAGGTTTTTAGATTATAAAATCTAGACTATAGAGGTTAGTGTTGAAATAAAAAATGGAGAAGGGAGGAGATCAAGTTTGATAGAAAGGGTAGGTGGATTAATTAAGTTTGAATGATAATTTCTTCAACTTTTTAGTTGGAAAGATAACACATAGGCAAATTATAAAAAAAATGTTATTAGTACTTTTATTTATGTTTTTAGCTATTTAATATAACTTTTCTTACTGCACACAAATATTTAAAATAATATCGAAATAAAACATAATTAATAAATAATATTATTTTAAACTTTTATTTTAAAAAGATAAATTAAAATATTTATCCTAAAATTGAACAAAAGAAAAAAAAAATAAAGGAAAAAATAATTTGGGGCATAAACAAGCCCATAAAATGTTTCTGCATGTAAGGGAGACTAATACGATCTTTTAGTCCTGACCGGTGGTGGGCATATTGTGAGCTTTGGCCTTTGGGGGATAAAGGGTAGCCCATAGTCTCCTTTAAAGTGTGTTAAACCTCTTAAATAAGGGCATTTCAGAAGTCCGCCATAGTAAAACAACAAACTCAATTAAGAATCTATTCTGAATAACAAAAGTAAGAAAAAGTTGAAAAGTAGGGTCGGCTTAAGAGTTTTTGAGACCTACAGGAAATTTAAGGATAAGATTTTTTTTTACTAATAAAACAATTTATTAAAATTATTACATTTATTTAAAATTTATTTTTTAAAATTTTTGTGTGCAAAATTATCGTAATTAATTTTATTTAATATTTCATTTTCAATAGACAAGAACAATCCATTTAATCTTTGTTAAGGTATTTTGAGTTTAAGGAAATTTTATTAATATTATATTTTAAAAACTTCTTTTAGTTGAAGTAACTAATAATAGAATCATTAATATTATTTTGTAAGCTATATATGTATTTAAAAAATAATTTATTATTTTTATATAATTGAAAATGTCAATTGGTTTACCATTTTCAATTATATAATTTATTTTAAGATATTTAATTATGAAAATAATATAATTAATCAATGTCCTAGAGATTACCATGTTTCAAATATTTTTCAAGGTTTAGATATTTTTCTTTCAAAATTATTCTATGTAGTAACTATAATTTTTTAATACTAAATAAGAAACAAAAATATCTTCATATATTTTAAATTGTTCAAATTTATTTTGGAGTGCAGTAATTGGGTTTATTTACAATGTATAAAAATTAATTAATTCTAAATAATTCTTGAGGAAATTTTAGAATTTATTAGTATTATTTTCATCAAATTGTTTCATTTTACAACTCATGCGTTTTTTACTAAACTTAGGTTCGATATCCATTTTAAAAGCAACATTTTTGACAAAAATGAATGCATTTGCAAATTCATTTTTCATGTACCTTTCAAACAATGAAAGAAGACCTTTTAATTGTTTAATAGTCTCGTCAATGTACATACCTTTTGATTGTAAATTTTTAGTGAGCAACTTAACTATAAATAATATGTCATATCAAATAATCATTTCTAACAAAAATGTAAAATTTTCAAGTTCATAAGTTGTTAAACACATAAGGACATGATGATAAGAAATAAAAAAAAAATGGGTATAGACTAAGAACACTTAAATTAAATGTCAAATAGAAACAACAAGATTCAAGGAGAACTAAAGAAGTAGAGAGTAGTCACATAAATAAATAAGATATAAAAAACATTATTATTTAAATATTATTTGTAGACTTAATTATTATTTTAGTAATAACCTATTTTCTTAAAAAAATATTATTATTTATTAAAATAAATTTACTACTTATTATATGTTATTTGTAATATCAATAAAAATTTAACTTTAAACTATTTTTAAATGTAGTTTTAATTTTAAGAAGCATAATAATATTAGAGTCATTTGAAACACCTCCTATGAACTACAAATATGTAAGTCAAGGTCCAAGGCGTGGGCCAAATCTACCACATGATTTGCTACCATATTCATATTCATCTCCTTAAAATTATGAGTAACTTTTACTATCCAATGGGTGTAGCTCAGTTGGTAACACATGCTAGGGATGAAAATCATGTTCACCCCTACGGGTACTGCCTCGTCTCTACCCCAATTTTGACGGAGAAAATCCACATTCTTAGTCCCCGCCCCGTCGTCACACTCGCCCCCACCTCATTTCTATGTTCTGCATATAATTATATGTTAAATAAAATCTCAAATGTTTGTGTATAAATCTACATATCTGTGGATCATTAAAACTAAATATCATTAATAACTTAGCATATAAGTTATTTAATAATTAATAAATTAACATATATTTTTTTTTAATAAATTATAAGTAAAATTAAATATAAATATAAAAAAATAATATAATGGGGTACCTGTGTGGATACTCGAACCCGAAAATACTCGACAAAGATTAAAATTTCATAACCGCTACCCCTATTTTATGGGGACAAGGATGGGGATGGGGAGGGCAAACCCTCTCCCACCCTGCCCTGTTGCCATCCCTAACACACGTTCAGTTTATAGGAGAGAATCTGAGTTTGAACCCTACAGATTATACTCTTGGAGAAGGGTGAAAAGTTTTAAGTGTGAGTAAATTTCGATTCGAATGATTATGGTATTGTTAATAAAAAAAATGAGTTACTTTCACTTCCAATCTTTATTTAGGAAAATTTTTGTTTCAATGTTTTAAATCTAATTTAGAGCAAGAACAACTAAATTTGTACCTACAAAAAAATAATTATCATAAAATTAAAGTCTTATTCTAGTGATTTTCTATTTATAATTTTGAAAATTTAAAATATAAAAAAAAATTCTATTTTTTAAGTTGAACTAAAACATTAGCCCATTAAAGGTGATTTCAAGTTTTTGAAATGTATATTAAAAATAAAAACATGTTTCACAAAAATTATTTTGATTTGTTTTTTAGTTATTTTTAGAATAATTTTCACCTAAATTTTAAAACAACAAAATTAGGATTTAAGATTTTTGTTTCTATTTTTATTCTATCTCATCACTTGAAGTCGCTCATCATCATCCAACACTGCCTTTGACTAGTCGCAAACGATCATTACCTTTGATTATCAGTTGATGGTCAACACCTTCAACTGGTAGTCACTTATCGTCACCTCTGATTGATATTCACCCATTGTCACTCTAACCATGATTGTCACCTTCGATTGTTATTTATCAACTGCAACATTTGACCACCAATCATTGACTGACAATTATAACTGTTGATCACTGACTGTCACATCCGACGACTACCTTTAATCTCTAGTAACTAACCATTATTGGCCGCTACCTCCAATTGTTTGCAGTATTGACTGCCAACTCTAATTGTTGATTATTGAGCGCCAATTTTTCGCCTAAAAAAAAAAATTCTAGTAGATTTAAACCTTGACAACTGTATAGTAATTTTGAAACCAAAATCGGAACCTAACAAACTGACCACAACATACAAATCACATTCCACCAAAATTTTTAGGTACCTACATCCCATGACATTTTAGGTCCTATGTAAAAGACCCCACAACGATCAGCAAAGATGACATTCGAAGAACCACAATTAACTTACATTGAATATTAAGGTACATTGAATTTGTATTTTTGGGTTAAAATGTACATTGAATTTGCAATATATGTATATTGAATGTGACCAAGTACGCACTTAGCTATCACTTCTTTTAATTTATACAAACTAAATTAATGAATAGACTAAACTAACTAATTATATATTTTTTATTATTAATGTATTGTATCAATTAAAATTATAAAAGAAAATTTTTTATTAAGAAGTTAATTATAAAAGAAAAATATATTTTTACTAAATATACCTTAAAATTGCTAAGTTAATCTTTATTTTTATTAATTTTTAAATTTAAAAAAGAGTGAATGTAGGAAAAAGAGAACTGCATTTAACAAAATCCAAAAAGTTTTTTTAAAAAATTATGAATTGGTTCAATTGATTGAACCACTAGTTTTTACGGGTTCATAATTGGTTTTTCAGTTTTAAAATTGATTCTTTATTTAGTTAGTTTTCAGCATTGACCAAATTAGTTATCATAACGATTCATTAGTCAAATCCGTCGGTTCGGTTCAATTTTTAAATATAGTGTAAAATTAATTACTTACGAGTTTTTACTTCTCTAATATGATTGCATGACTAAATTTTAGACAACAACAAATGAATAAATTGTTTTGGTAATATAACTAAATAGTTAGAGGTGTTTGTAACGCGCTTAAGTATGATTTTAGTCTAAAATTAGTTTAAACTACATTAAAAAAAGTGTGGTAAAGTTTGATTCAGTTAGATTATTTATAAAATCTACATCAAACTAAACCAATATTTTATGGTTTGATTTTGGTTAGTTTTTCGGTTTAAAATATCTATTTATAAGTATTAAAAATACATTAAAATTTTTTTTCCAAAATTATATAAAAGTTTACTCACTCTGAAAAATTATATAAAAGTAATAATAATTAAAATTAAAGTATAAATAATTATCCATTTAAACATTATATTTTACTTGTTGTTGTTATGAAACTGTATCTAATGAAATTAAATCAAATAGTCTTGGTAAAATATTAACTTATCAACTAATATATATAATTAAAAAATCTAATTAAATATTAAGTTTAAATCATAGAAACTTAAAAAATAATAAATAATTATATATGTCATGGGAATTTGGTAAAATAGCAAAGGATGAATGATTTGATTTGGTAAGATTTCAACATCTCAAACTGCAAATTAAATGGAATCGCGCAATTTGAAAATTATAAACTAAATCATCCAAACTAAATCAGTTTTTTACATTTTTCAATTTTTTCAATTTGATTTTCATTTTTTAATTCAATTTGATTTTTTTTAAACATCCCTACTTTTATTTAGTTTATTTGAGTAAGATATAAGTGAAATAAAAAATTTATCTTATAAGACAACTAAGCAGGAACATCATTAAACTACTTTCTAAGACATCTCTAGAGTAGAGGGATGTTGTTTCTTTGGACTTCAAACAAGACCTATCTTCTTAATGGTTATCCAATTTGATGATAAGAGAGTACGGAACCAAGAAAATATAAAATTTTGGTTGCATTCTTATCTCCTCTTTGTTTGAGTAAAAAATATAGAACGAAAAGTAGTATGGGGAGAGAAATGAGAAAAAAAGTTAATTTCTCTTTTTTAGTAGAGTGAAAAGTAACAGAAAAAACAAGAGAAAAGTTCGTGGGTCTTACCGGTTTTAGTTTTCAATCAAAATAAAACATGAAAATGACAAAAAGAATATAAAAAAATTAACCTTACAAAACTACCTTTATTCTTAGCTAGATAGTTCATAAAAATCAAGTAATAAATTATGAAAAATTTTGTAATAATAATAATTTTATATTACAACTTTTTTCTACATTACACTTTTTCTTCTTTTTCCATCACTTTTTACTTGAACTAACTAACTTTTCTTTTCTTTCTTTATATTTTTTTTTCTTGCTACAGAGCCTCGGCATAGGAATACTCCTCTTGTTGTTTGCTTTCCACATTTTTTCAAGTATGCTAGAATAAGGATATATCAATAGGTGAAGCGGGTGTCTTAGTTGGTGATCTTTGGTCTTGGGTTTGGTTATGGCAGAGAAATATTTTTTATGTTAAAGGGTCAAGAATTATTGGTCTTGGTTGGGTGACTCTCGTCTTCCAACCATTCAGCAACTAATACAGAAGTATTACTTCTCAGTTCTTCTGTTTGCTGTGTATTCTGTTAGAATCATCTCTTCTTTAATTGCTCTTTCACCACCCGAGTTTGGGACAAAGGCGACTCTATGTTGGGTGAGACAGCATAATATATATATATATATATATATATATATATATATATATATATATATATATATATATATATATATATATATATATATTTTTTTTTTTTTTTTTTTTTTTTTACAATATTTTGTGCGTGAATTTAGGGGTAGGAACTTTTTAAATCTAAATTTTATTTATTTTTGACATGGACTGTTTCAACGATTTAGTTAGTCAAGAACTAAGTTATTTTTAAAAGGTTTCTGTACAGGATTTAGACATTTGTTTCATATCAAATTAACCTGGTAGATGTTGGTTTATAAGTATTAAGTAAAGGCAAATAACTTCTTTTTCTCATGGAGTACAAATCCTCTAGTTTGTTTTTTTTTATATTTTATTTTAAAAGAGTTTTAATTGATATATGTTGATCCACCATTTTAGTATGGTTTGTAAAACATTTTTTTTTAGAGTTTAACACTTATAAATAATTAATGTAAAACAATTTTATACTAACATTTAATCATAATTCTTTATTTATATAACTTTAAAGTATTAATAAATAAAATTAACAAATTTACTCTAGATAAATATAATTATGATTGAATGTGTATTTTCTATTTTTTATAAATGTTCCTTTTATATATATTTTCTTGTTCTTTTTAATACATAGTTTGCTATTAAAAAAAATCTTATCTTATAAAAATTATTTTTGTACGATTAAATTAGACTCAAATTTATCATTATAATACAATGAATCAATATATATATATATATATATACATTATTTTTTAATAAGCTATTATATTAACAACAATAAAATTTAAACTTGTGGTGGTGTGACGTGTTTCTCTTGGTTGAGATTGATATAGAATGAAATGCGACAAAAATTATGTGAAATATGTTGTTGGTATATGGCAGTGGTACTTTGGCGTAGGTAGCCCGTAGATTTCAAACACTTAATGGAGATAATATAGTTATCAGTTAATCACATATCGCTTTCATATATCTTAAAGGTATTGAGTCTCCCACTTGATCACAAGTGGAAATATCAGATTCAAAGATCGTAATACTTTTCTTACTGGAAATTATGACGGCTTCCAGATAACCATCAATCTCACATCCCGCAATTTTATGCCATGATCCTGACATTAAACTACCCTTCACTCCCAGTGTTCTCCAAATTCAAAGATTTCAAATCATGCCAACCACCATTTACAAAATTTTTAAACCCAAAAACAAAATTTATATATAATAGGTACAATGAGGGAGTTTTCATTTATTTACAGCAAAAAAAAAAAAAAAAACCTAAACAAAAAACAACTCAAGATAAGTACTAAATCTACAAAAATGATAAACACATAATTGGATTATCACACCATCAGCAAAAATTAAGTTGGGCGGAATTTCAAATTTTAAGCCAACCAATATATATAATTTAATTATGGAAGGATATCAAAGGCTCCAAAAATGATAGGACATCAAAAAATGAATTTTCATAAATAAAATTGTATTAGATGTTAAATCAGGTATAAAAGTTTTTTTTTTTCTCTTCATATAAACAAACATCCATTAAACTGTGGAAGTTTGTGGCACATATTATTCCCTCTTAAAATATTTGATTAAAAACAAAAGGTTGCAAACCAGTTAAACGACCCTATCGTCCATACGTAATCCCAAAGTAACAATTAATTCCAGAATAGCGTGACTCACTTTCACTATGAGACAACATGAGTGGCCTTTCGGACAAAATACAAAAAACAAAAGTGTCACTAGCTGTACCGTTTCAAGCACGTGACTAAAAAATTGTACTAATTGGATTTTTTATTATGAAAACCTTAATAAATAGTTGACAATACTGACTTTTGAGCGTGATCGGGGTCTAGAATATTCAACACAGTTACACTTGTCTTGTTTCGAGAAAAAGCTCTCTGGGGAGTGGGGACATTACTTTATTAAGATGGATGTGGTTTTAATTTAAGAACAAATTTTGTGAATACTATGATAGGAGTGATACCCACGTTGTTGAACAGTCTGGTTCAACATTGGCTACTTACAGAGCTACGAATAGAGTTGGAGAGGAACCTATTTACACACATTTTTTATCTATAAAAATACAGGACAATGTTAAATATAGTTAACAATAATTCTCACCTTATTTCAAACAATACACAATCTATTCGAATTTATGATTATTTATGAATTTAATAGTTATATACTTATGATATAAAATAGTATTATTGTTATCGAATTAATCACTATAATAATTTTCATGTTACAATTTTTAACTACAAAAAGTTTAGTAGTCGTTTTAGCTACAATAATGTATGATTGTTCACGGTTTGGGATTTTAAAATTGTATAGTAACTAACCAGTAATTTAAAATGTAAAGATAGAAAAATGAAAATTTGATTAAAAAACAATGAAAACGAATGTTAGAATATCAAATTTTGAATCCATTTGTTTCAGATTATTTCTTGAAAGAATAATTTTTTTTAAAAAAAAATCACTTATAAGAATTTTTAATTTTTTTATCTACATATTTCTTAAGAAGCAAAATAAAAAAATAACTAGTTTTTTGTTTTTATTTTTTAAAAGCAACTTAAAACTGCTACTAAAATAAAGTAACAGTTGCAATAGAAAAGAGAGAATTTTTTTTTTAAAAGTGAAACTTTTATTTATGCAAAAAAGTTATTTTTATAATTGTAACCAAAGAAAAATTTATTCTAATTATATAAGAATTTTTAAAATAAATAATTTTTTAAAAATAATTTTAAAAATATTTTTTTAGGAACAAATAAACTAGTCATTTTTCTATCTTATTCTTCCACAATCCTTTAATTCTTACCACTATATACTATTGAATTCATTAAGTCTAATCTTTCACTTAGGGAAATTATCAATCTATTCTCATCATTTAGAATTATTAGGTAGTTTTTGACTCAAATCAAATTCAAATAATATTTTTTAACCAGAATCTAAATATTATATTAGAAGACAAATGATCAAATCATCTTAAATATCAAGGGTGAATAAAGTTACAATAATATATATATATATATATAAAGAATTAAAAAAATTTTTGATATATTACATTTAATTTCAACTAGAGACCATTAGTTATTCACGATGATGAGAGTAATTCCCATTATATTGAAGTTTTTTTCTCTCTTTGCTGCTGAGCCAAATATGAAGAAGAAAGGCCATTTAGCAACCGCAGAACTTCAATTCAGCTTTTAACTATGCTCAGTCAAATATTAATTTTCAAACAGCTCTTCTGATATCAATTCGACTTAGCCAAATGAATTCTGTTACTTAATTTTTTACAGACGATTCTTTACTTGATTTAGTCCAAATTTGTGATCAAATTTTCTCATAGCATTCATAATAAAATATTTTATACTAAGAATTTGTCAACTCTTAAAAACTAACATATATATTTACACAATTATTTGGTTTTATAAATTATACTTATGATTTTATAATATATTTTTCTTTAAATCCTAATTAGATAGGTGTTATAAAATTAAATTTTTTAAGTAAAAATAAAATTTATAATATAATTAAAAATCATCATTAAGGGTAAAAATTTGCTTTTCCACGTTGGTGAGATGATGCAATCTCCCACTCTAATCTCTAAATTCATGTGAATTTTATCTTTCTTTTCTATTTTATATGTGCAGTTTATATGCTATCTCAAATCAATAAAAAAATTCTTTGGTATCTCAAATTATTATTTTGTATATTTATTTATATATTTTATTTTCTTAAATCTTAATTGTTTATCACTTTCATTCAGCTATGTTTTATCTTTATCTCCCAATTGATTTAAAAAAACCAATAATCCTTAATTTTTCTAGAATAACCATCTTAAAGCCAGCAATGATTTTAGGAACTTTCTTTTTTGCTGAATGAATGGTTTTAGAAACTGTTATTCAACCAAAAATATTTTTTGGAATTTTCTTTAATGAAAACGTTGCTAGAGATTTTTATTAATTTTTTATCTCTTTAAATTTATTATTTTCATATTTATTTTCTAATTAAGTGTCAACATTTTTTAAAAGAAAATATCAATAAGTTAAAAATCACCTTGTACGTAGAACAATATAAATTTTTATAATAAATCTATAATATTAGTGATATGTTCAAAATTATTTAATTACTATATATTTTAATTATAATATATTTATATATTTGAAAGAAATATTTATTATAATTTTATTTATATAAAATTAATATTCATTTTGTTAATCGTAAAACTAAAATACTAGTTAAAAAAACCTTATTTAAAATTTTAATTATTCATTAATTATAAATCTAAAATGTAATCTATATATTTGAAAATATTTATTTATTATAAGTTCTATTTATAAAATGAATATTTATCTCATACACAGTTTAAAATACTAGTATTCATAAAATGCAACACATACGAAATATATAACTCTCACACAGTCACACTTCTTTTCACAGTTCAACCAATACATTGGTGACTCAGTTTCATATGGTGACTCCATGGTCATGACTCATGAGTACGTATCTACCAAAGGTTCCACACCTAGGTGTTTGAAATCTTCCACAAACCAGAAAACGTCTCTATCTAAGGATTGCATGTGTAATTAATTTCCTTTTAATATGTCAACTTTGTTATTAGTCCGGTCTAAACATCCTGTTCTCATAATTAAGCATTGTGGTTTTTGCAAGATTATGTTTACCATTCCCATAGGTGATGAAAATATTCTGATTGAATATTGGGTTGATTTCATGAGTTTTTTTTTCCTAATTAATATTATAATATTTTTAAAAAATATATTACTAAAATTTAAATGTAGTGGAGTAAATTGTTACTAAACGATTGAATATGTTACTAAAAGTCATATTATATATATATATATATATATATATTATATTTTGTAGTTAGAAAAAAAAAAATCGCTGCTATAGAAATGGATCACCTTATGAAAAATCGGAGGAGGCTAGCTTTATTGTTTTCTTATCGTAAGATGATTTCATATGATTTTGGGTGGCAAACAGGAAGTTGATTGCCATGAAATCCTGGTACGTATGCAAAATGGTTTGTTGGTATGAGATAGATTGTGTTCATTGCGAAGCAAAGACCAAGTTCTGAATTATCAATTTTTGTTTTTAAGAAAGGGACCTACGCCTAGGTGGCCAATCTTAAAGGAACTATATTAAGGTAAGTTATATAACCATTCCACTCTTTCTTGTTGCTTAAATATCCCTAACGTGGAACTTTAATTTTTTATCATCAAGTGAATCCCTAGAGATATAATATACATGACAAGAATACAAATAATACTCTACTAAATAATGCCAGAGATATATAATGTAGAAAGAAAAAGTAGTACAAGAGTTGAATAATTAATTTAGTGCATTGAATTTAAAACCGGCTTGTCAAGCATATTGCATCATAGAATTAATACAATAGATATGGCACACAAATATTGCCCCTAAAATTACGGTGCAGTTATCACCGTCATCTGTTGGGAATGTGGGGACACAAATCTCCAATAATTACTCATCTATGAATAATCTTTGTGGATCAAAACCCAAATTGACCCACTAACATAAACAATTTTTTTTTTTTGCACTAATTTCATATCTATATTTTCCAATTAATTATATCCTCCTTTGCTTTGTGGTTTAACTAATAGGCAAATTGTTCACACAAATCCATATCTAGGTAGGTACAAGATTTACAATATATCTGAATATCAACGAAAGAGATTGTTTGGCGAATATATGATTAATTATTCAATACAAGCAATGTCCTTGTTAATAATGATGGATCATCTTGGAGATTTTAAAGATTCCACATGAGATTTTCCACACGGTCCTCTCAATCTAATGAAGAGCCTATATTCATCAAAGGTCATAGCCGTATAGAGTGCGGGTTTGTCTGGCTTTACCAACTCTTTTATTGGCTCTATGGGTATGTTACTTTTGGGATTGTAAAAGAAGGCTAGGGAAACCCTCTCTTTGTTTGAATTTACTATCACCCTGTGCTCCACACTTTTGTAGTTTGCATTGCTTAGAACCTTGTCAAACACAAGAAAATAAAATTAGTATGATTGATTTTCACATTGATAAGATATATACTAATTAAGGATCCAACTTCGAGTTTCAATTGGAATCGAAGTAACATCAAACTTAAATTTTAGGCAAAGATCCAAGCCAATGTCGTACCACGGCATTTCATAATTAAGCAAATGTGCACGTAATGCAGTGGCCGTTAGGAATGAATATGGTGAATTACTTTTTGGCAATAGTACTGTATATAATGATGTTAGCAATAATATCGCTGTCTTTCGCAACTCTGACTAATCCAAAATTTTAAAAACCATCACTAATTCGTGCGGTAGTTGGGAGCTTATTCTGTCATATTTTTTATAGTCACAATATAAATAATACCTTCATGCACTCACAAGAGTCTAATCAATGTACTGTCTTTTTTGAATTTTTGTTATTAGAATCTAAACTTGTGTAGATTATATGAGTATCTAAACAGTACTCTTTTAGTTAAAATTTCAATTATTGGAGGCGTGCTCTAATCCTTTTTAGTCTAGTCAAAATAATTTAGATATTTCACCTAGTAAAATGATAGAAATAATATTTTACCAGGTGCAATGTTTGGTCTTTCGAACATCGTCAAAGATGCAATTATGTACTATATAATTGGTATCATTGCTGTAGCTTTATATGATGAGGGTATGATTGGTCACCACCACAATAAAGGATAGTACATTAATTCATAGTCAAAAACCTATATAGGAAGGTAAAAGCACAAATGAATGTAAGGTACGCATGAAATCATAATTTGTTCAATATTATGTCATGCCTATAAAACTAAGAACGACCCTATCCTTAATCCTGTGGCCAACAGGCCAAACGTTTATCCATTTTTGTGTGCGCGCTGATTCTGCGACAGGGCATGAAAAGAACAATATTCTTTATTATAAACATCTCTTTCAAGTTCCAACAAAATCAAACTATCACTAGTAAATACTAATTTATAATAAAACATTGAAAATAATGTCAATCAATGTACATAGAGAACTGATTAAGAAACTATTTTTTTTATTAGAATACACTATATATATATATATATATATATATATATATAATATTTTACAGTTAATAATGTATCTCAAAATAATTACTATACTATCTTTAATTTCCATTAAAATACAGTGATAATTAGGAAACAATAAACCATGTAATCCTTGGCTTGAAGTATTCTGACGTGAGATGTGTAAACTAAAAGAATATAGTAAAATGGGAGCATGTGTGTAGAAACATTGAAAAGGCCACACGGATCCAAAAATTCGAGGAAGGACAAAACTAAAATAAAATGAACGGCCAACTTGACATGTAGCCTCCATGTGACAGATGCATGTATGATGATGAATTTGTAGCCAAACATCCCATAAAAGATAAATATTGAGAGAGAGAGAGAGAGTATTCACCTGAATTTGGTCACCAATATTGACGATAAAAGCATGGGGAACGGGCTTCACCGTAATCCAATTGTCGCCTTTTCGGACTTGAAGACCAGCGACTTGGTCATCTGAAAGTAAAACTGTCATGCCTCCAGGATCTGAGTGCGAAGACAAACCCAGCGTTAACTCTGGTCGTGGACACTTTGGGTAAAAATTCACCCTCATGCACGCTCCAATATCTTCTCCTCCCAAACTTTTTTGAACAACATCCTCTTCCAATCCCAGGTTTATCGACAGAACCTTCATCAACCTCCCACATAACTTCACCAACTCTCTTCCATACTCATCAAATACTTCCCTGCATTCATTCAACTTTATTTTCATCTATCTTAGCTACCTACCTAATCAAATTAACTTCATCATTTATATATATATATATATACATATATATATATTTATTAAACTCTCTTAATCCTAGTTACGTTTAGAATTCAATCTTATTTTCTCACTCTTTCTTCCTATATATAAAAAAAGGCAACGCGTGCTTCGTGTCAAAGGCTTCTTAGGTGATAGAGCAGTTAGATATATAATACAGAGTCTCATTCATATATCATTACTATAAATAATTGGGGTAATTGGATCATGACAAATTAAAGATGCATATATAACCAAAAGAAAGCAGACATATATAGCAAAAGTATTTTAATACATGTGCTGTATAGCGTTAATTGGTCATAAATATGAAGGTGAAAATTTATAGTTAGATAATGATTTGAAAAAATTATTAAGTACCTGCAAGAGGAAGGCTGAGCAGGCCATTTGTTGTAGTCCTTCAATGATAAGGGAAGGTAATGAAGATAATAGTAATCACTCCAGTCTAGAATGGCACCTTTCTGGATTCCAAGCCTGCTACCATACCCTTCATAAGTTTTTGGCGAGTTTGCATATTGCTGCTTCACTTCCAAAGGCATGTGAAAGAACTGGCGCCAAGTTTGCCTAGCCATGTCCATCAACTGAGGACTAACCCCGTGGTTTATGATTTGGAAGAAACCCCATTCCTTACAAGCCTCAGAGATTAGCTTTAGTGTAGAGGATCGTTCATCTGGCTCACCATAGAGACCCGAAAGGTCAATGATTGGGATGTTGGCATCATCAGCATCGGCCTCAGAACATGGACGGTCACTGAGGGGCTTGATATACCTCTCCGGGATTGAATCTCTGCATCTTTCCGACAGGGATTGAACCCGGACTATAGGCTCAGGCCAATCTTGTGGACTATTGTTATTGTTATTCATCATTTTCTATCTTCTAACTTTTTTTTTAGGCTTGTTCTCCAAGGCACTCTTCATAATATATATAATCACTAAGTACTATGAAACAAATTGAGGTCATGATTTCATTGTAACAGTTGTGGTACGTGTTTGTTAGATAGAGAAAAGGAGAGGTGGGCCAATAAGATGGGGCACAGGGGATGGGGAGTGACATGGACTTCAATGAAACGTGGAATTCGTGGGGTTTTAATAGGTGTGAATGCTTCATAAGTTAATGCAAAGAAAAATTAGATGAGACAATTTAGTGGGTATTTTTGCTAAGGTGGGGGAGAGGTCGGGTGGCAGGTCCCTCATTGAAGTTGACGTAAAAAATAAATAAAATTAGCATATATCAAATGTGAATATATTGCTTCTAGTACTTTATTTTTAATCTTTTCAAAAAGTTCCCTGTACATATTTTATCAAAAAAATAAAAATAAATAGATACGTTGGTCGACTAAAAATAATAAAAACTTTCTCTTGTCAGAGGATTTAACTCTTTAACTCCGGTAGTTGAACATGGTCGACTAAAAATACTAATATTTTTTCTAAAATTTAACGTTTGAAAAATTATGAATCATCTTAACCAATACGTCTTTTAAGTTTGGCGCTAAAGGACTGTGAATCATTAAACCAAGAATCTAACTTCACATAGCCTGTCTAATGAGAAAGTTTCCATCAAACCTAATTAATGCCTAATTATATAGGCTGATCCGCATTTGTAGACTAACTAATTCACATCCACAATTCCAACACTTGATATAACGAACTCATTCTACCCCATTGCAATGTTAGGTTTTAATTAAAGAGCCTATGAGTAGCAAGTACGTACTCAAGCCCATGTATAATGATATTCTAGATTCTTATATGCAATTAAGTCATCATTATCATTAGCACTGTTCCATCTTCTCACGCGAGGAAACTACCATGCATTTTATATACCCTTTAAAATGGTTGGAACAGTTACACGATGTACTCGTTAAATAAGTGTGATCTATCCAAATACACATATATTGTAATATTGGGTTTAATTTTGTTAAGCATAGTATCAAATTTAAGTTTTTGTAGATAGAAAAAGGTGATTGGAAGGAAGATTCTGCTAAATATGAGTTATCTAGTTTTTTGACGGCTAAAATTATCCATAAAATAAAAGTTATGGATACTTCACACCAACCTTGTGGGTACCAAAAGATATTGTAAAAATTAAGCTCTGAGATTTTTTAAGTTTTCATCAAGGTTTAGGAATCTCCATCCAAAGTCCCATAAGTCCACTTCAAGAATTATTTATAATATAAATATTTTTTTCCTTAATCAATTGATATGATATCTTTTTAAGATTGTAAAATCATGACGAATTTAAACGTGTAACCTAGGACCTTGTTTATACATCCAAAATTTTACACTATTTAACCAATATATAAATATATATATATATATATATATATAAATAAATAAATAAAAAGAAAGGATGTTTAAAACCAAATAACCTCAAATTAAAAAAAGAAAAACAATAAAAATAAAAATTGATTATATTTTTTATGTAAAATTTTTAAATCATACGATTTAATTCAGTTTGTGATTAAAGAATATAGTGTTTTTTTATCCAAATGACACACCTCTTTTAAAGCATCTTATGAAACTAGCATAGTCAACATTCAGTGTAAAATATTTATTCTCAAATTTGTTAAGTAAATTATTATAATTAATACTTATATGATAGTTTATTTGTATAGTGTTATAAGTTAACATTTGGTATTTGACACATAAATGTAATATTTATACTTAATAGCATATTTTCACTGAAAATATCAAATTAAAATAAATTCCTAAAGATGGTTTTTATTTGGTTTAAATTTTATAATTTTTTTTAAAAAAACCAAATCAAATGGTACTTGTTTTTTTAATTCGGGTAACTTTTAATATCAAACCAAATACAGCAAATAATACTTATTTATATATTTAACTGTTTCTAAAATATATTGAGATGTAATAAAACATTTTTGTTCCCTTCCCATTACTACTCATTGAGCACGCAACAATTATGACTAAAAAATTTATGGATTTCTTTAATTTTCTTTTTTCTTTTTCAGAAACACCACGGTTGTTTACTACATGTCGTCAGTGATTTAGAGACACTTAATTTAAATTGCAGAAGTTTGATAATAATATTGGTCGATATTGACAATTTATATTATTATCGCAAATATACATTAAAAATTTGGATTAATATGGCCGCACAACTTGATATTATAACTTTGCTTTTTAATCTAATTCTCAACCAGAAAATTTCTGAGTTCATTAATCATAAAAGCCACAAGATTTATAGCCTTGCTTTCACTGTATAGAAATGTTTGAGGCTGGGATTTAACTTGTCTCAAAGTGTTTGATGGCACTTTTATTGAATTAATTAACATGTTGCTTCTCTTTTCCCTTCTAAAGAACAATAACTGTTTACATATAATAGGTACTTGCTGTGGTCCTGCACCCGATATGTCTCACAATTCTAATTTAAATTAAATCCGATTCAATGTTTGGTGCTAATATAAAATTAATGTTTTTTTATTAAAATATGAAATTCTTAACTGCGCTTTTAATTTTTTAAATATTAAATTTGTGGTTTTTAGTCGATAAATGTTTAAGTAAATTTAATTCCCAATTTTAATTATTTAAATTTAAGACCTTTCACAATCTTATCATGTTTTATTTTCTACTGAAAATATAATAAATTGAATCAACTAAATTATTTTAAATGTTAAATTAATTCTGTATATTGTATTCCTTTAGGGTTTTTTTAGTAACATTCCTTTAGTTTCAATTGTATGTAAATTTGAACACCAAAAAAGTTATATGTATTTCTGGTCTCTAGTTTTTTAACCGATTAATATATTAAATATAATAAATAATTTTGGTCTCTCCATCGATTTCCTTTTATCTAAAATTCTCAAATTTCTTATGTTCTGTACTAATTGAGGGTTAAACCAATTTAAGATGTAAAATAATTTTAAAAATATAGAAGTTAATTAAAACTGAAGATGCTTTTTGCTTCTACTTTTTGCTTTATAATATTGGTGATATTCCTTTTTAAATTTATAGGGTTGCTTACTGGAGCAAATCTTAGAAGATTGGAAACTCACAATTTTATTATTGATTCCATGATAAAAAAAAAAAGACTAGTTTAAAAAAGGGGATAAGTTTATATTTTTTATGGTAAAATGGTAATATATATATATATATATAAAACAACTCAGGTGAGATAAATGATTACTGTGAGAAATGAGAAAAATATAATAATAACTATAGGAATTCAATAAATGGTTAAGATGAAGTTGTTAATTAAACAAGCTCATGTGATTCTCTTATATAGAGACTTCTTTCACAAACCAAATCTTTGTCTTATGCACATCTCTCTCGTCAGCCCCGCAAATCCTCTGCAAGATTGTCACCACATCTGTCGGTACCATTGTTGCTAGCAGCGATAGTGGTAGAGGTACCGACAATGGTGGCGACAACATCAACGGTGAGGTTGGTGGTATTAGTGATGGTGGCAACGACGATATAGGTGGTGACAACGACATTAGGGGTGGTGGCAGCCACAATGGTATTAGCGATTTGGGGCGGTGCCACCACCACTGTAGCTACCCATTCTCATTATCGCCACCACTATTGCTACCATCCTCACTATACATCATTGAAACTACCACCACCATCGTCAATAAGGGTAGTGATGATCTTGCAGAGGATGTGTGGGGCTAACGAGAGAAAGTGACACATCAAACAAAGATTTGATTTGTGAGAGAAGTCTATGCGTGAAACAACCACGCAAACTTGTTTAATTAACAACTTAATCTAAATCATTAATTAAAATCGCATGGTTATTATTATATTTTCTCATTTCTCATCGTAATATTTTTTTCTCACTTGAGTTGTCCTGTATATATGTGTGTGTATGTATAAATATAAAAGAGTGAGAAAAAAGTACAAGGTGTACAAAACTCTCATTATAAAAAATTTCAAAATTAAACAATATATATATATATATACATTTTAACATAAATGATATTTTATCAAGAAACACCAACAAAACTAATAAATACAAACTCACCCTAACTTAAAGACATCATAAGAAATAAACCACTGAAACTTGTTAGATAATTCCACCATTCTGCTTAGCAAATAAACTAAATGTTTTTGTTTTGGACCATGGATTGTGATATCATCGCCATCAACAATGTGATCTATGTTTTTAAACTAGGCAAAATTTTGTTTCCATTATGTCCCATAACAGTGATCTTTGCTCAATGCATTTTGAAACATATATAAAAATCACCCATAATCCTGGTGGCCATATAGCTTTGATCAATTTAATCTATCTAGGTTTCTGATACAATCTACCTCTAAACAGACCCATAACAAGGGTCATGATTAGAAGGGCAGAAGAATATTGAACTAAAAAAAAGTAAATTAGATCCAAGCTCATGTTGAGCTTAAGGATATTAAGTAAGCCTCTTCTTTCATTAAACTCCCCTTTGTAAACATTAGAATAGTTGACTTCTAACCCTTTTATTTTAGGGTCAACCTAGTTTTAAAGGGAACTTGTAAAATTACAAAAGGAGTTTACATCATAATCCTAAAAAAGGAATTGATCATCCATGCATAAATTAAAGGTAAACATCCATAAAATTATACAGTAGATAATATGGAATTAAAAAGGGAATTATAATTGTTATGCACTTAGGGTTATCTTATTAATTGTCCACCATTCCTCTTGTGTCCTTCACTCTTTATTTATGATCTATTCCTCATACTGAGTAAATATCAAATCTCTCACTTTTTTATTTTTGTTCTATTTGTAACAAAGGAATAAGTTCTTATTTAGTACAAGTGTGCTAAACGTGTTCTTCAGACCCTATTTTAACATCTCAACTAGCAACATTGTGCTTATGATGAGCACAAATGTGTTTAATAGGAAAGTAAAGTGAAATATGTTCAACTAAGCATGATCGTGCTTGAAAAGAAGGTGGAAAGGTAGTTGACTAATCACAATCATGCATAATTTGAGCACATATGTCCTTTTTCGGGTTTACTTTCTTGACCTTGTTGACTTTGCACAATCATTCTATTAGGGAGCACAATCGTACTTTTCCTACATTTCAACGTCTTTATCTTTACCATTTTTGTCTTTTTTCTTCTAATTTCTATAATACTTGTCTATGGTGAAAAAATCTATACCTAACAATAAGATTTTTCAATAAATATGCTTCCTTTCTTTACTTACGAGCATAAAAACATCATGGGAAATATATTTGTAATTTCACCCAAAGGATAAAATTATGTAATTTATCAATTGATTTATCCATAAACATGCTTCCTTTTTAGAAATTGATTTATCAATTACTTTCACCCATAAGGATAAAATCATGTAATTTATCCCTAAACACCTTCACAAGTTATTAGAGATCAAGTACAAATGGAAACCAAAAGGGGTGAACAAAAAAGGAAAATAAAAACTCATGATTTTCTAAAGATGTTGGAGAGAAGAGTAAGAAGAATTGTGTCTCCTCCAAGGATTTGATGAAGAAGGGCAACCTTTTTGCAAAAAAAAAAAAAAAAAGATATTAATAGGAGCTCTCATTCTTAAACCAAACCTATACCTTAATTTTCTACTAGAAAAGGACACTTGGTGGCATTACCATATCTTTTGAGCTTGAAGCTCACATTTATGGGATCAACAAACTTTTGAAGGGATTTGGTGATATATTTCCCGAGGAGATATTAAAGCTTATCCTCTTATAAGGATAATATAACATCAAATATACTTAATACCTCAGCAAGTTTGCCAAATAGGCCTACCTAGAGGCCAACCCTCAAACGACTAAAGAAATAAACTTTAAGTCCTACCGTTATTGGAGAAGAATTGAGTTCAAAAGAGTTCAAACCCTTAAAAGGTTTGTATATCATAGGGGATGTCTCTGGTTCAATTTAGTGCGGTTGAATATAAAGTTAATCCAAACCAAACTAAAAAAAATAAGTGTTGTATTGTTTAGTTTGGTTTAGATTAAATATAAAATTTGAACAAAATCAAACCAATCTTTTGCAGTTTGGTTTAGTGTGATTTTTAAATTTAAAGATTCTATTATTAAGTATTAAAAAAATACATTAAAAGTTTTTATTTCCAAAATTATATAAAAGGTAACTTGCTTCCAACATATAAAAGTGGTGGCCATTAAAGTTAAAGTAAAAACAAACAAGCCATTTAAATATTACATATTACTTGTTGTCAAATTGTATCCAATGAAATTAAAATAAATAATCTTGCTAAAATATTAATTACCAACTAATACATACTAATTAAAAAGTTTAATTAAAGATTAAGTCTAAATCATAGAAACTTTAAAAGTAATAAGTAATTATACATGTCTTCTCACAGATTTGTTAAAATAACTAAGGGTTTGGTTCGGTTCAATGTGGTTTCAACATGTCAAAACATAAATTGAATTGAACAACGCTGTTTGGTAATTATAAAAATCAAATCATTCTAAATTAAATATTTTTTTTTTAAATTTGATTCAATTTTTAACCCCTAGTATATAGAGTTTGCATATAACATGATGACTTTAAAGAATTTTCCTTTTGAGGTGGTTTACAGTTTTAATTCTCTTACACATTTTGATCTAGCTCCTCTTCCAAATACTACTTCTTTTCTGATGCATAAAGAGTATATAGGGAAAGTTTGTCAAAAAGCTACATGAAAGAGTGAACAATCACATTGAATCATAATCAAAAGGGTATGCTATAGTAGCAAACAAGAAAAATAAAAAGGTTATCTTCAATAAGGGAGATTGGGTTTGGATTATCTTAGAAAGGATTGTTTTCCTTCTAAGAGAAAGTCAAAACTTAACCCAAAATGAGCACCTTCCAAGTTCTAAAGAGAATAACCAATAATGCCTTTAGATTATATCCTTTTGAGGACTATGG
The DNA here is from genome assembly GCA_037954015.1 of Psophocarpus tetragonolobus. Lineage (NCBI taxonomy): Eukaryota > Viridiplantae > Streptophyta > Magnoliopsida > Fabales > Fabaceae > Psophocarpus > Psophocarpus tetragonolobus. The sequence goes on from CM075695.1 coordinate 39,014,056, forward strand.
AATACACAACATCTTTAATATTTGTAATCTTAAATCTATTACATGTGTTGAAAAGGCAAAGGAAGAAGTCTGGGATTTAAGGACAAACCCTCTCTAAAGGGATAAGACAATGCAATCCTCCAAGAAGACCAATAACAAAGAGCGTGGCTAAAAGGATGGAAGAAGATTGTGTGACACCCCAATCTGATTATTACTAAAACAATGATGACAAGGAAAATAATTTATCTTCACACTGAGTTAAAATATTGTCAAATGAATAACATTTACTAATTTACGTAGATCCATCAAACTGGTTAACTTGCTATTAGAGTTGTGAGCATTAAATGAATAAAAAAAAAATTGTTGTGATCATGTGATACTACATTATGAACCATATGATACCCTAAATGTGACATCCCAAATAAATATAACATAAGTAAATAAAAGTTAACTAACTGAGAAAAAAGTTTATAAAAGTCCTTCTAATAAAACATCATCTCTGATCAAAATTAAAATTAACAATTCTAAAATGAAGATAATAATAAGTCAACTTAAAAGGAATAAGAAAACTAGAGGCATGATTAAAATATGAAAATAATTCAACATCCTATTATAATCACAAAACTCTGATGACACCTCTATCAAAACACAGAATCCCACAACAATCTCAAACATTACTAACATATACTTCTTTAGCATCTTTCTGGCCTATGGCATTCAACTTTAAGCAACACATAAAAATAGGGAGTGAAACATTTACTCATACATATTTAAGCAACATAAATAAGAAATATATTCATCACAATATATTACATGAAGCTACATAAACCATATTAAACTTAAACCATGCTAATAATGCTCATGCAATGTAACTCATATATGCTCTCTCAGGTTCATGCCCAAAGTTGTCCTCTTTTATGCTAGTAACATGTAGGTACAACCATCTCACCATAGGTCTATCCGAAGTGAAGAATCTTCTATGCCAGTAATATGTAGGTACAACTGTGCAATGCAACATAACCTAAGAAAACTTGCTATAAAGCGTCACACAATGGGCAATCCCTACCAGCTTCTTAGACTATCATATTCATGCAACAACATAAATCACAATATCAATATTTAATTATGTCATCACAATCCACTCCAACTGCAGCTGGAATGTCACCTCGTGAAACACACACTGACCATCATCATTAAAATATTATGCATCCAATTATAATTCACATCATTTTCCTATACTGGGGAAAATCCCCAATTCATGCACCTTTATAACTTATAAACATTTATCCATTCACCACCAACAAAATTTATAAGGTACATCATAAGACATCGCACCACCACAATCTAAATCATTATAATTCACAAACCATTTATTCTTATCTTACCCTTCTATTACATTGTGTAGCCTACACACCATATTTGTAGTTATGCTAATGATATAGGTGTGATATAAATTTTATTATAAAGATAAAACAATTACCTAAAAATTTTATGTTTAAGTACAAACTTGATTTTATCATCCACTATTTTTAAAAATTACAAACTCGCAACCACTAAACCCAAATTTGACAATTTGACCTTTACTGACTATTGTATTCATAACTTAAGTTATATATATTATTTTTAAGTGATTTCAACTCTATTGGAAAGCTAACATCAGGGGATAACACTTTAATGAAGAACACTAAGGCTAATAAGGCCATATAGGTTACCTTGTAGGGCTCACAACACAGGATTCTGTTTCGCACACTAAATCAGATACTCAACTTCCAACCGCACAACTTAGTGTATTCTTAACATATTTACATGATTCTTGAGTCTAAATTGTAGCCCAAAATATCTACTTTCTAAAAAAATAAACATAACTCAATTTGGTTTACCACATAAAAAGATATGTTAGAAACACTAAGGTATGTTCGTATGGTCAATGGAAGAAAACCTACAACAACATATAATCCTATGTTTATAAAGCAGTTCAAATAACACAAGTCTCTCAATCCTCACATTAATCGATTACATAGTTGGAGCTATTAATTGCTTAATCATCCATAAAATTCGTTGTAGAAACAATAAATAAATTAATTACATAAAATTAATATGGAGACTTAGGATCGTCTCTACTATCTCGTTTCTTATATATGTATATGTATAAGTTAATCTCACTTTCCCTTACCTTGAAGAGATGAATAATGTAGAAAGTATGAATGATTTGATCCTTAGTAAAGATCGTCGTCGTTCTTTGAGTTCCCATGTGTAGTCGCCTCCTCTGTGAAGTTTCACGTTTAAGGTTAAGGTTGTGTAGCAAATGAGTAAAATTCTTAAAACCCCTCTCTTGAGTCCTAATTACTAACACTTGTTAGTCAGACCCAACTCACCTAACTTTCTTTTTAACCCGCTCATATTATAATGAAGTAATAATAATACTAATAATAATGATAATGATAATAATAATAATAACAACAACAATTCACCTCATCACATTTTAGTCAATAAAAGTATCACATTTTATTAAGTCAATAAAAAAAACATTTGAATGCTTATTTTATAAAATTTCAGGCTATTACAAATTGAGCTAGAGATGAGCAAAGAAGGCCCAAACATATGATGAGCATAAGGATATTAGATTAGTCTCTTCTTTCATTAAATTTTGTGCTTTGTAAATATTAGAGTCGTTGAATTTTGACCATTGTATTTTGGGGTTACCCTAGTTTTAGAAGGCATTTGAGTCTTAGATTGAAGGATATATATGTCTTTTAACCCAAATGGATACAAGTTAGGCTTGTGAAGCCCAAGAGAAGAGAGAAGACACATTTTGGTCTTTCCATTCCTCCTTGTACTTCACACTCTTCATGGCCACACTTGGTGCATGATTCACATCCTTACACCTATTGCACACATTATATATCAAGACACTTTTGAGAGTGGGTTCATTAGGAAACTTGGACATCCAAGTAAGCTTGAACATGGTTTGGTTGCCCAACCTTGATTGGGTTAACCAAGCATTGGATAGGGAATGTTGGGCTTCCAGTTTCCTCACTTTATATATAGTTTTTTCACTCACTTATAGTCAATCTTTAATCAATTAAATGGATGTAACTTATGAGCCTTTTTTCTCTCCATCGCACAAGTTCTTTTGAAGAGTTCTCTCTTTCTTAGTTTTCATCAAGAAGCACCTTTTGTGGAAAGTTAGTACAAAGTTCATCTCCAATTTCTTGGAGTGGTACTCCATACTTCTAGTCTAATCTATCTTCTTCTTTAAACATTCAAGTATGTTCCTAATTTTTTTTTTAAAATTTGAACTAATGACGAGGAAGATCCTAGGCATTGGAACTTTTGGTATCATCAATTTCCCTTTTATTTTTTCTTGCTTCAATTTCTAAAATTCAAAAAAGGTGCTTAAAATTATTAAGGACATTCAAAAGTCTTTTCTATGAAATAAGTTATAACAACTTATATAAGTAACATGATTAGAACATAGTATATCATCTAAAGATAAGAAGACTATATATATATATATATATATATATATATATATATATATATATAAAAGGAAAAGGATTTACTTACTTCAAAAGTAAGTATAAAAAACCTACTTCTCATGTATCTATTCATTTTCTTGAAATCTAATAATTATAATAAATAATTAATCTTAATCATTAGATTTCAAAAAAATAAAATATAAGAATGAAAAAATAAGTCTTTTATAGTTAGTGTTGGAGTAAATGGATCTCTTCCCATATATATATAATTTATAAATCTTCAATTTCATTTTAATAATAGAAAAGTGGGAGTGGTATTTTTTGCATGATAAAGAGGCAATATGGTTTAACATTCTAATATGAATTTTAAGATGAAGTCTTTGTCAGATTTTGCAAATTGGCAGGTTGGCAAAAGACTACCAATTGGCTTTCTTCAGTTTTGCAAGGAAGATCAGATCTAGTCTTAAGTATAATTTTCACACTATATATGGATTAGAAATTTTAGCCTCAAAGAGCTATTTTCCATATTGTACCGTTTATGAAGACAATGATTTTAATTTTTATATGGATTGGAATTTCTAACGACAAAAAATTCTAGCCTCAAAGGTTTTTTTTTTTTTCTTTCTAAAAAGCCTCAAAGAGCTATTTTCCATAAAAAAATAGTATACAAATTCTTTTTTAAAATATTTCAAATCATATTAAAACCATTCAAAAAATAACACGTTTTTCAAATATTCAATTTTTAAAAATATTATTAGATCAAAACATTTATAACATATCCCAAACCGTCAGTTCTTAACCATTAACTAAGAATTATGAGTCTTATAAAAATTAAATAAACATAGGAAATTCATGTTAATTTTCAAGATTTTAAATAACAATAATTATTTAAATTTTTTATAAAATTTTCAATATTTTTAAAATAAATTTTAAATAAAATTTTCTTTAAAATGTGTTAGTAGTATTCTTTTATCAAATAAACACAAGTTATCTCTTGTATTTGAAATTCCCATATTTTAAAAATAAATTAATGTTTATCTTGCTGAAAAAAAATTGGATACTAATGAATTCTACCAATTTATGATGTGAATGAAGTAGTATTTTACACGTAGTCTGGTATTCACATTTTAAATGTTTACGGGTTTTTATGGTGTAGGTTGTTTGGATTTTGAATATATTTTTTATTGTTGGACCACTTCATTCTTTTACAACCTAAATTTTGCATCAGAATGGTAGTTTATCAGTTGACATGTGGTTGGGACCATTTTTTAACAATATTAGAACAATAGATTCGTTCTGAACGTCCCGTAGTAATGCGTGCTTGTAACAGAAGTAGAAATGAATGTAAATATTTAATTATAAGGTGTGGCTATCTTCTTTTTTTTCTTCTGAAAACAAGTATTCGATTTATTGTGTGAATAGAACAGTGAAAAAAAACAAGAACTAGTCGTTGAATTATTGAATTTGAAATCATATAAGTATGCATGCAATTTTATGTTTGCGTGAATATAATGTCATATTTACAAAAATGGCTAATTAATTAATTCCAATATTATGTTTGCGTGAATATAATGTCAATTTTACAAAACTAATCAATTGTTTAATACAATCATAGGTATGCATGCAAACATATGCTTAAAATCATATAAGTCGTTGAATTAAGAAATACATTAATTTTATGATTTTATTAAATTAACTTATAAAATATTAAAATGTCATATAATACGGACTGTAAAAGTATATTTAAAATTTAACTACTAACAACTGTTTTTTGAGTGAATGATAAATTGAAACGAAATTTAGTGGAGAACGTGCTACCTTATAAAATTGATATTGATACCTCTCCTTGTGTGTTCATTGAATCATCTATGTTGTGTTTTGATTCTAATTTCAATTATTGAATTGTAATTTAATTAATTTAAAATACATAAATATATTTTTCTTTAACTCATATAAATAAAATTAATTAATTTTAAATTATTAAAAAAATTAGTAAAATTAATTTTTTTATAAGCCAAACAAAACGACAAAGTCTCATAAAAGTCAATCAACTATAAAAAGGACACTTTTTTTACACATCAAGTAGGATTCATAATCTATTTTGTAAGAGAATGAGATGTTAAGTTGGGAGCATGACTCCACTTTCACAGTTTGTACAACCCGAATAATTTCGTAAACATCACCCCATTGAGTTCTAAACACTAGCTGCATCTTTGGACACTGAACCATGTGTTGCTAAACTCCTTTGATCCCACCACCAAATCCAAAAACTAGCAACAATGCCTTTTTACTTATGTTGTAAGAGTCGTGAATATCCCCTATCAGCCGTTGAGTGATTATAAAACCCAAACCAATACATTGCAGTTGAAAAGAAAAAACTCACATCAATCTCCTCAGTAATCCCACACAAATCTTCACCTTGTTAGATTATTCTTTCACATAACAAATTACACCTAATGATCAGTCTATGTGCATCTAATTATCAACAAAAAACTTGAAACTTTTTTAAGAACCTCTACTTCTTACAACAAGAATTTATTTATACTTAACAGCACCATAAGTCAACTTTTTTTCTTGAATCAAGAGAATATAATAGTACTAAATTTTAATATTGCACAAAAATGTCTAATAACAATTATAATTTTACATATTTAATAAAAAAATATATCTTAGGATGATTGTTTTATTTTTTAAAAAAGAAAAATGAAAATGTCATTTTAAACATTTTTTATTGATATCTTGTAAACCCATTTTTTAAATCAATTTCACTAGTTTTTTAAAGTCTTTTTTTCAAAGATTAGTTATATATTAGATCACTTCTTCACTTTTCAACTCAAACTCGTTCAATCTGTCTGCCTTTCAAAATAAAAGTTGAAATGGTTATATCATTCCATAATTTGCTCCTTAAGTATTTTTCCTTCTTGTAGGCAATGTATGTTTATTTTTTATTTTTTGAGAGTTCAAAAACTATAGTCGTTGTAACATTTTAATTTTGAAACTATAGATGTTTTGTAGATTTAAAACTACATTTGTATTTTTTTTTCTAATTATATCATATTTTTGCTTAGATATGCATTAAATTTTACAAGTAGCTAAATTGATGAGTAAACCAATCAACGAGAATGTCAATAATTAATGATAGTTTAAATACTATAATATTAAAATAATAGATATTTTAGTCTACAAATATACTCATTAATTTTCTTACAAGACATGTAATCATCTTAAACAATTATATTTTTTAAATGGGGAGCATATTCTATTGAATACGTTTTTTAAGATTTGTTGAAATAGATTTATCAAAAATTACAATTATGTAAATTTTAATTGGTATTAAATTATTTGTTTTCTTGCTTTTATAGTTTTTAATAAATTTAATTAATCATACAGAACAACACACTTGAGTTTTTAGACATTATTTACAATCTTTAATTCTATAATGGGCCAAAAATAATACACTCATATGGCTACCTAATAGTTAAGCTGACCTTAAGCCTTTTCTTTTTCGCACACCAATCTTTTAAAATCCCCAAACTAACTTGTCCCTTTTAAGCTCTTCATGGTTTTTCTTTTTTTTCGAGATCTAATTTTCCATCCCTCTTCTTATAGTGTAGTCACTCTGTCTCCATTCTCATCTAGGAAATTTTCCTTGCATACCAGTCCGTGAACTGTCCATTTTTCTTCTTTCACCACTTACAGGTAAGCTCTCCAAATATTTTGTTCTATTTATCGCATTCTTCAGAATAATTTATTAAAAGAATTATTTCACAAATCAAAATCCTAACTCCTATCATTTTCCCGGTCCAAAATGAGTAGTGTTTATTCATTAAGTGGGTCTACGTCTAGAAAATTAGCATTCCTAGTAAATGGCTTCCTATTTCTAACTTTATCGAACATTTTTTGCCTAATGAAAAACAGTTGTTGTTGTCGTCGTCACATTAGCACACATATCCTTTAAAAAAAATTAAATAAATAAGCGCACATATATTACTACATATAAATGCATCCATTTACATTGTTTGATCTGTTGCCAAATTAAAAATCCCTAGTATTGTTTGGCCTAATTAATAATAATTATCTTGAATTTAAAAAATATAAATATAAATTCTTTTACATTTATATTTATTTTTATAAATATTTAATTTTAATAAATTTTAAACATATTCATTATTTTAATATACACAAACATAATTTTTTATTAAATTTGATTAAATAAAATATATTTTTCTGAAAATAAAAAATGAGAAGTGAAAATAGAGGTATTTTTAAAAGTATAAGTTTGAAAATAAACGGGTCACAGAAGCTTTTGGTATCTGTGAACCCTCGACTCCATGTAGAACCCCAACCACAGACAATTCCATCCCATCTCCAAAACGTAACCGTAGGGATAACCACTCACCTGGGAATACGGCGCCGTTTGAGTTGCCCTATAATAGAAAAAATTACTTCACACTATAAAGAGGTTGTTCTCGTTGTTCTTCTTCAGGGTTTATGCTTTCTTCCTGTTTGGAGGTCGTGTATCCAATCGGTAACTACACTTTCATCTTTAAATTATTTTCTTCTTGTTGCTTCTTTTTTGTTTATTTTATTTTATTTTTGTAAGTTATATTTCCCTTATCTCCAAAACATAGGAGAACCTCACACTCTAGCCAATTGATTATCACCACACTTGTAAGTAAGTAAGGTTTTACGTTGTGCTTGCAGTGGACAAATATAGTTTAGGTTATTGTGATTACAATTGCCTGAGTCCTCATATTTGTGGCTGAAATTGCAATTGTGATCACAAACCATTCTTTTAAGAAACCTTGCAAGGTGAAACGTTGGAACTTATTACTGACTGATAAAAATTGAAAATCTGGAGTACTGATAATAGTTGGAAAGCAAAGATCAAGAGAACTTCAGCAACCCTTGTGAGCACTTGCTATGTGTGCTTACACCTTTCACTATTCAGTTTTCACAATGACAAACAAATTGGGCAATCACATTAATAAACCATCACAAACTCATACCAACAATCAATCCCAAGCACATACACTATCACGTAGCTTAAGACAAGGAAGATATGTGATCAAATGAAGACCCAATTTGAGCTATTAGAACAAAAGATAGTGCGATGTGTCTATGTTTATAATATGTTCTTACTGTTAGTTTAATCCATTAGTCCAATATAATCACTACCTCATTTTTTATGATATATCGTCCTTTCTGCCCAAGCAAAACTGGGAACGATGTGTGCCAAATTTTGATGTGCTTTCAGGTAAATGGAGCAAACAAATTGTAGATTCCTCAATTTAACATATGCTTTGCAGAATCCACCGTATTAATTAGCTTAGGTTATCCAAAAAATTAACATCTTGACTATTAATAAGCTTTATATTAATAAGTTCCACATGTTATCCTGCTACATTAGTTTATATGTGTATTCACGATGTGAACTGTCATGATGGTGGACATTGACCAACTGTTTTTTTGTAGTTATGAAGCATGTTTTCTTCCCAATTTTAATTTTTATTTGCTGCAGTTTGAATCTGAGTTATTTCTACTTCATCCAATTTGTGTTGCGATCAGTATATTAAGACACAAATGAGCAGTGGCAGAAAAGCTGGGAAACCCAAAGAGGAGGAACAAGATGGTGTGTCCGTCCACTCTCCTTGCAAACCTCCACCTTCCTCTGCTTCCTCTCTCCCCAAGGTCTCTCTTTCTCTCTTTAAAATTTGAATTTAGAGTTGGAATTGACATTTGGTTATGCTGATAGGAACAGTCGCAGGTTGAATTAGAGCTGCGATTGTTGGAAGCACTTGAGATTTACCCTCCAATGAAACTACAAGGTATTTTAATACACGTTGCATGCGCACACTCATAATTACGAGGATTGTGGATGATTTTTACATAACAATTTTGGTATTGATAAGTGAAAAAGAAAAATAATGTTTTTTTAAATGAAATGTAAGTGGAAAACTATGTATCATTAAATTTTTAAATATATGCAAAATATGATTTGTTGCTTTGAACCAGAGAAATAGCATTACATAATTAGTAATGTTTTCTAACTAGAAAAGAAACAGTAAAGTTGTGAAGAATAAGGTTTCAAGATGTTTCATGTCCACACTTTTCTATCCTTGTGAAGTTGGTAGGTGGTACTTTGTAGTGTGTAGACTACAGTACCAAATCATGGGATTTGGCATTAAGTCATTTCATAGTAAGAAGTGTCGTAGTTGGAATTATTTTTTCTTTGGGAGAGGCCTCGATGGTAATTTACTCAATTTCAGCCTTTATAAAGCATTTCTAAAATTGATTATTTAAGATATATTGTGGTATATATACAAGGACTTCAGAAGTTTCAACTTAGTGATTGGTTACTTGATTTATCTAACAAATTCATGAGCTCAAGGGGTGTCAACTTATCCTCCTTTTAAAATTAATTTTCGCTTCATTAAAAGATCTAGATTACATGATATTTCTAAAAAAAAATAAAAAGTTGCTCCAGTAAAATAGGAAAATAGACTGGAAAAAAGTTTGTTGGTTGGGTAAGCTAGGTTTGTGGTCTAATAGACCTTAACTAGTTCTAATTTTCACTGATAAATCTGTTTAATTCTAAAATAATCCTACCACCAAAAGATAGGGTTGTGAAATTACTGAAGCATTAAATTTTTAGGTGTTAGGTCAGAGATCAAAAGTGTCCCCCCAATCCACTGGATCAAAGATCAATTCTACTTGTGGTGCATGACTACCTCAGTACCGCTAGCCCAAGAAAATTTTGATACTAAAAAAATCAAACACAGAACCTTCTGTTAAATAGATTGCTCTTCCACATGTGAATGCAATGGAGTCTTACACCACTGCACAAACCTTATGGTTTACAAAGACATTATATTTGTGAGTACAATTTTTAGTTTGATTTTTAGTTCTAAATGTTTTCTCCCCTGTAAAAGTTCAAACAGTCATTTTATTTTGTTGGTGGACAAGATATAGAAGAAATGCTTGACAGTTGACATACAAGATATTTGTCTGGATGAAATTCTTTTTACTAATAGTGATAATGGATTTAATTAGATGCTTTTACTTTATGTGTTAATAGAAATGAGGCCAGTGCTTATTGCATTAAGCTATGGGTCGTACTCTTTACTTTTGAATATGCTTACGAGAGAAAATAGTTTTCTCTGTTTTTGCACTGGGTGATAGTAAACAGTAAGCATTTCTGCATTTGTAATGGTCATTGTACTCTTTACTTTTGAATATGCTTAAGAGAGAAAATAGTTTTCTCTGTTTTTGCACTGGGTGATAGTAAACACTAAGCATTTCCGCATTTGTAATGGTCATTTTGAATTGGACTTTTTTGAGTTTCATATCTGAACCATTATGTGAAAATGCTGCTTGTTTGGTTGTTATTTGATACTTGCATTTCTTATTTTATCAAGAGTTATGCTAAGATGGGTCATGGATGATCACTTTATTTTATCCTTGTAAAGAATTCAAAGGTTAGACAGTCAACTCTAGTTCTATTAGATTCATCAAATTTAAAGCTTACAATTAATCTTGATTTCATGAAGGAGTACATCGAAACTTTGTGCTTTATGGTCTGATGGAATTTCTAAGGAGGAAGTTTGATAGACAATTTTCTTCTGAGGAGGTCCTTCAATTGCTGGATCGATTCTACAACTTAGAAATGTTGGTATGTTATGATTTAAGTTATGGTTCTCCTCATCCATGTTATACCCCTCAAATAAGATGTTAGTTTGTGGTTTAGGTTTTAGCATTGTGCTATGGATTTTGAGAGCTGATAAAGTGTAGTGGTTTATCTTTCTTCCTCAGAAATCAGATGATGATGAGATTGATTTGCTAACTCATGAAGAAGAATTTTCCTTGCCCCAAAGTTACTTTGTCAAGGAAGAACCGTGAGCAACAAGTATTGGAGTAAATACATTTTTTGTTTCAATCATTGTTCATTTACTTTTTCATCTTCCAACTAAATGACTCCAATTTTTAGGTAATAAGTTTCACCACATGAGCTGAATTTATAGTACAGGCATTCAACTTTAGACATTTAAAATGCACAATTATTTTGACAAGGTTGTTTGTTTTGTCATGAAACCGAGTTTTTAACTGTAAATACTAGAGTTAAATTATACATATAACAAAAACTTGAATAACGGAGTAGGATGACAGTTTTTTGGATTTTATGGATATTCTCAAAAATGTCCGTAAATTGTTAGAGTAAATACTCGATTGGAGATAAATATGTGATGGGTTTTATTTGAAAATTTTAATAGAGTAAAATGCGGATGAGTACATAGTAGCTATATATATTTAATAATTAAATATTTTATAACAAAGTAACACTTAACATATTTTATTATTATGCTACTTCTTATTAATTAATTTTAACATTTATGTACTTAATTACTTTTAATTATTATAACTTAATTACTCGTTTTAATGTCATGTAACTTTTTATTATATTAAACATGGCAATTTTTATCCAAAAGAATCATTCACAAGTTAGGGTTTAAAATAAATCACATTCTATTCAGCCAATTGATTAGACTATAATTTAGAGTGTAATCCTCATACATAGGTATTTACTATTTATAGCACTTTTAAGATATTGATTGATAAAATCAACAACTTGGTTTGATTTTAATTGAATAAATGTATAAAATTTATTTACATTTTTATAATCTTATATTTTTTTCTCTATAATTAAACATAACATGTTTGATAGAAAAGGTATTTTTAGGTGTAGTCTGAACTTGCTCTGATTTTGACAAGACAAGTATTACCTGTCTTGACTAGGTATGAGTAGTACTTGCCTTATACCTAAACCTGTATCCATTGGTTATAGTTATAATAATTATAATTTTATAATAAGTTTAAAAGTTATATATTTAATTAAAAATTTTATTCTTAAACATTAATTTGCAATTTCTTGTTATTTATTATTTTTTTATATATTTTCTAAATTAAATATATAATAATTTAATATATAATTTATTTAATATAAATAAATAAATTTAAATTATAAAAAATAATATAATAGGTTACTCGTGTGTATACCCAAATATGAAAATACCTACGAAATAAGGATTAAAATTTCATATTTATACCTTTTATACCTGAATATGAACCTTCCTTCCTGCATTTTTTGGGGACGGAGAAGACCAAACTGCACTCATTTTGTCTTGTTGTCATCCTTATTTATGGGTAGACTTTTTTTTTTAATGATTTAAGGTTATGCTCTATTGTTTTTAATGATATGTTTTTATGCTTTTAAAGTTTTGCTCTTTCTATAACCTCATTTGCTAACATTTTTTGTTTCTTCACAATTGATTGTGTAGAGACTTGCTTTGGCCTTCATCTCGCTTTTCATAAATTATCCATCCAATCGCTTTCAAGAAATGAGCATTGCCTAATATGTGGATTTGACAAGATACTTATTTGAATAATATAAGAGTGAATTTTCAATTGAAGTACACGCACCGAGTGTAGGTATATAAGTACCCATGGAGCAGGAGCAAGTGGATGTCAGGATGTGGTTAAAGTTGTTATTTTAGAAGGTTTAAAGTTGTTATGCACATGAATATGTGTATTTAAAAAAAAAAAACACAAGTACTTAAAGTATTTTACCCATTTTCATCCTTATAGTAAAGAGAGAATAATGGAATGTGTGATAAGTTAATTAATGTGATAAAGAAATATAGAAATGTCAGAGGACTAGTTTGGGGTTGGGTGGTTCTGAGTTTTTTGTATTTAAATAATAAATTTTAAGCAAAATATGGTTATGTGTTTTTGGTTTTAAAGTTACTTGAATATTATAATGAATTGGTGTTATACTATTACGAGTATGTTTGATTTGTCATTTAAAGTTTAAAAAAGTTAGTTGAAATGATTTCAACTTTACTTAGACAACAAAAATCTATGAACTTGTTTAGAAGTTACTAGTTTTTTTTTTTTAAAAAAGTTACTCCAAGGATTTTTTTTTTAAAGATTTATCCTATTCTCATATACTAGTTGGTTTTTTTTATATGTTTACATTTATTAATTAATGCATTATTGCTCGCTAATTCTCTCTCATCATATTATACCATCTTTCTCTCTTTCATTTCTCATTCTTTTATTAATGTAATTATAGTAATTTTTATAATATAAAAATATAATTATAGAAAATTATAATTTAAATATGTTTTTTTTTAGAATATATTTTTTTGGTAGAGATTTAAAAATGTAATTAAAAATTTATATATTTAATTATAGAAATTATAATTTAAATATTAATTACATTAATTTATTATTTAAATATATGATTATATAAATTTATAATTTAAGTATGTAATTATAATTTAAATATGTTATCATAAAAATTTATAATTTAAATATATAATTAAAATAATTTATAATTTAAATATATAATTAATTTATATTATTAAAATATGTTATAATTATTTTAATTCTTTTTGTTGATCTAATAATTAATGATGCTCTTATTTGTTATTTTACAACTTTCAATTAGTTGCTAACCTAATTTTACCTTTATAATTAGTTTTTTAGCTTTCAGCTAACTTTTAGCTTTCAGTGATCTTTTCAATTAGTTTTATCAAACACACCCTAGCAAGATAGCTTGATAGAAAGGGTAAAGGAAAATTTGACATGAATAGAAATATAATGGTCAACCTATAACTTATCATCCTCGTCTCAGTAATAATACTCTCTTCTGAATAAAGCAAATAAAAAAAACAAATTGTAATTCTCTTAAAATTAATGAGTAAAATATATTTTTAACTTTAAATTTTAAATTAAAATAAATAATTACTAACCATTATAAGTAATGTATTGATGACTACTTTTTGCGAATGATATAATCTTATCCAAATAACACTTCAAGAGGATAATTGAATACCTTTTCTACCAAGAGAATGTCTAGGAAGGATACAAAGAAAATAGACCAAAGATTAAAAAAAAAGACTATTTAAATAATTTGTCAAGTGTACTAGGCTTCAATAAAAGATAAATATATAGCGTATATCCATAAAAACTTAGAAGATATTATATAATTTCAGCTATCCTAATTAAAAATTATAAATATCAATGTACAATTCATAATTTTTTTATTTGAATATCTGAAAAACAACTATATGGATTTCAAATATAAATGAACATAAATAAAATCCAATTAAAGATTAATAAGATGAGATATTGAGATTGAATTTCACCTATCTTATTTCTATGCAATTCTTTTATTATCAACATATGATTCTCATTACTCAATATTATTATATTCAATTTAATAATTTTAAGTTAATCCCTTAATAAATAAATTCCAAGGATCCTAATTGAATAATTAATCCCTTGATTACTTAACCAGAAACATTGTATTAAAAATAGGAATTTAACCAATTAAAACTTCAAAATTTTCCTATAATTTAGAATCATTAGGTTAAATAATTCAAATAAAATTTTAAAAATATTTTACAACCAAATTCTAAATCTCAAATTGTAAAATAAATTATCAATTTATCTTAAGCATTAAAAATAGAATTAATTACTAACATGAAATAATAGAAGGAAGATGAGGAATGATAAAATTTTCTCTTTTTCAAGAGCTAAAATTCCTTGCTTTTCTTCATTTTCTCCTCTTGTCTCTCATAATTTTCATTTCCTGCTCTTTCCCTCCTTTTCCTTTTATATTTTAAAAATATAGTAGACATAAATTACCAGTCCACTTGGGGGATTTTATTTCGCTGAATGGTACAAATCATTCAGTGTGAATAAAGGTCAATTTGCTTAGCAAATTCAATTTTCTCTTAGTAGATCTCTCTTCACTGTACAAGTGTTGTTGACAAAATTAGTTGAAAAATTCGCTAAAAACTAGTTGAAAACTAAAAGCTAGTTATAAGTGTTTGGTAAAACTAATTGATTAAGTAACTGAAAGTTGTAAAAGAATAAATAAGGACATCATTAATAATTAGATCAACAATGAGGTATTTAAAATAATTATAATATATTTTAATAATATAAATTAATTATATATCTAAATTATTATAATTATATATTTAAATTATAAATTTCTATAATAACATATTTAAATTATAACTATATATTTAAATTATAAAATTTATGTATATATATATATATTTAAATAATAAATTACTATAATTAATATTTAAATTATAATTTATAATTAAATACTAGTGATATGTTATAACAATTTTAGAGTTTTATTTAATATATTTAGTAATAATATGATAGAATATAAATAATTCATTATGTCATTTTGGGTATAATAATTTTATTTAGTATGTTTTGAAATATATTTTGTTAATTTTTATATTTCTTTGTTTAACATAAAAGAAACATGTTAGATTATCAACAAATATGATAGATTTGCAATAAATTTGAGAAAGTTGAGAAAAGAAAGAGTTTGAATATAATTCAAAATGTTGTTTTGTATGAGTATTTGTATTTTTATTAAAAATATTTATGTTTAAAACATATATTAACAATGTTTAAGGAGGATTGATTTAAGGTAATGTAGATCTTATGAAGATGTCCATATATATATATAT
This sequence comes from Psophocarpus tetragonolobus, assembly GCA_037954015.1. Lineage (NCBI taxonomy): Eukaryota > Viridiplantae > Streptophyta > Magnoliopsida > Fabales > Fabaceae > Psophocarpus > Psophocarpus tetragonolobus. The sequence continues at coordinate 39,030,074 of CM075695.1, forward strand.
ATATATATATATATATATTATAACTTATAGATAGTAAATAATTATGTATGTTGGATATAAATGTTTTAAAGTAATTTTTTTCTTAAGGTTATAAGGTTTATCCAGTGACAAAATTTATGTTTGAAGAGAAATAAGTTGTGGATTCAAATTCCTCCATAAACAAAGTAATTTATTTTTTAATATTCAAATAGGTATAAAGGTAGAATAAGTATTTTGAAAAGTTGACATAAAAAAGGAAACTCCCTTTATTAACAGTATAAATATAAATTTTAAATTATATATTTAAATTATAATTTTCTATAATTATATATTTATATTATAGATTACTATAATTACATTAATAAATGAGAGCAAAATGAATGATAGACATAAGGATGATAATCATGTTTGCCTCTGTGTGTATAGCCCCGTCCCTACCCAATTTTGACAAGAAAACTCATGTTATTGGTCTCTACCCTATCCTTGCCCTTGTTCCTACCTAAGATAATCGGGGACGAGGACGAGTGTGAGTTTGATAGCCCCTGCCTTGTTCCCACACCTGCCCCACTTCTACCTTTTACATATAAGTATATGTTAAACAAAATCTCAAATATTTGTGTACAAATTAACATCCTTGTGGATAATTAAAACTAAAATATAATTAATGATTTAATATATAATTTATTTAATGATTAATAAATTAATATATAATTTATTTAATAAATTATAAATATAAATTTATAAAAAATATAATATGACAGGATATCTGTGAGGATATTTGAACTCGAAAATACCCAATGGAGATGGAGACTGGATTAAAATTTCATGCCCCCCGCCTTGCACTTTCTGTGGACGGGGATGGGGAGGGCAAACCAGTCCCCATTGCCATCCTTAATAAAGAGGTTGTATAATGTGATGAGAGAGAATTAGTAGGAAATAATGCATTAATTAACAAAGGATAAACATGTAAAAATAAAGTCAACTAGTGGCTAAAAATAGGAGATATTTTGAAAATGTTAGCTGGAGTAGTTTTTTTTGAAAAAATTCCTAAATTTTTGCTATCCAAACAGAATTGAAATCATTTAAACTATGTTTTCAGCTAACTAACATGACAAACTAAACACACTATACATCTTCTCTAAAGTTAATTCACTCAGCAGGTCAAAGATGAATCATGTTCAATTTTGACAACTCTACTTAACTACAAAAACTGAAAATAATTGAATATTATAAAAAATTAGAAAAATTAAAGCACAAAATGATATACTCCTAACAAGATAAAAAATATCTAATGAGTTGGACGAAATATGAAAAAAAGGTTTTTTCTTCCCTAATTTATAGTCTAATTTTTCTAATAATAATACCAATTACCAAAAAAACAAGTGATACTTGAACTAAGCCCAATTATTATTAAGCAACGATGTGCAAAACAAGAATAGTTTGTGAATAAAAAATATTTGGGTGGGAAGCATAAAATAAGGTGGGATAGTGTGTTGGTTTAAAATAAATAAGAGAAGGAAAAATTGCATGAATTTATGAATCCGTAAGTAATAAGACTATGTCAAATGAGTTGTTTTAATTTTGGCTAAATTATCACTTGTGCCCTTCTATCTATTTAGGGGTAGCTCACTTTGTGCCTCTCAATTTTTTAAAGTTTAATTAATTATTTGAAAATGAAAATTTTAAAAATATCAAAAACATGTACTATGGCAGAAATCAAACCCAGATCTTAAGAGATGAAAAACTAAAGCCAATCCACTAGACCAAAGGTAAAAATCTATTCTATTTTACAATGTCAATGTATTTAAACCAATTAATAGCAATGTTAATTTAAAAAATATAGAAAATTTGAGAAAAGCTAGAATTGAACTCAGGTTTAGAAGTTTAAATGCTAAAGTCATACCATAAGATCAAAAGCCAATATTAATTTTCTTGTGAGATTCAAATTTAATTAAACTAATCGTGGCAAGATTAATTTTAAAAATATATTAAAATTTACAACTTTTTTAAATGGAGAAATTTTAATTTTAAATTTTAATTCTCAATTTTAATTTATGTCTTTATTTTTAATTAGATTTTAAATTTTATATTGTTGTTAATATAACTAAATTTTAGTTTTAGTTGTTAGCCCTTAAATTTTAATTTTATCTTTTAATTGTTAATTTTAGTTTCAAAATCACAAATAAAAATATATAACATAAAATGACCTACAATAGATTTAAAATTAAAATATACAAATAAAATATAAAATATAATTAAAAATAAAAGATAGAAATTAAAATTTAAATTAAAAGTTAAAAACTATAAATTAAAGTAACAACTAAAACTTAAATGTAAAATTAAAAATTAAAAAAAATAAACTTATTCAAATAGATTTAACATAAAATCAACCTAAGTAGTTTTTAGAATTTAAAAAAGTTTTTTTATTTAAAAAATTTACAACATAAATGACTAAGAATTGTAAAACAAAACAAAGGAAAAGAGACAATAAAACCAAAATTGGTTTACTATCTAGTGGTATCGTCTTACAACTCTCATAGGTCCTAGGTTCAAATCTTACTTTGTCTAATTTTAATATAAAATTAATGTTGTCACATGATTAGTTTAATTAAATTTGAATCTCACAAAAAAACTAATATTGGCTTTTGGTCTAGTGGTATGATTTTAGCAATTAAACTTCTAAACTTAGGTTCAATTCTAACTTTGTTCAACTTTTCTATATTTTTAAAATTAACATTCCTATTGATTAGTCTAAATACATTGGAATTGCAAAATAAAACAGGTTCTGAACTTTGATCTAGTGAATTGACTCTAGTTTTCTTTCTCCAGGACCTAATTTTGATTCTTACTATGGTATATGTTTTTGATATTTTTAAAATTAAACTTTTGAAAAAATAAAAAACAAAAAATACGCAAAAAAAAACTAAAAAATACAAAATAAGTTACTCCCTAAATAAAGGGAGATAAGTGATAATTTAGTCTTTAATTTTTGATTTGGATGAATATAGGTGCTAACTAGTATAACAGTGGAACTTATCCTGCTACTGCTAGTGCTGCGTGTCACCCAACTGCGAGCCACTCACTCAAGCATCCAAAACATTATACAATAGAAAGAGCCGTACACAAAGCAAAACGCGTTCAAACTATTAATGGGTTGGACTGCCATACCCTTTCTTTTGTGGTCCCCACACTCCAGTGCTATCATTATTATTCATCTCTTAGAGTCGAACAAATTTAACGGGTACTGTTATCAAATCAAATTACACACCCTCATTCCCCTCCAATCTTCCTTCTTCTTTTTCTTTCCTAATTAATGCTCTCTCGTAAAGCTTTCAGACCAAATACACTACTTGAAATTTGCAAAGAAAGCAGCAAGTCACGTGTCTTATTTTCACCCATTTTTAACTACCTTTATTTAACTGATTGAAAATGTTATTTGAGGTTTTTCTGAACTCATCTGTTCTTCTTTTACTTCTAGCTACTTCAATATTTCAAGAAAATAATTCATTTAACACTTCCTTAACATTATATATTTTATTTTAACAAACATATTTTAAAATCACATTGTTTACTTTTATTATTGAAATATTTGATAAGATATTTATTTATAAACAAATAATAAAAATGCTTAATATTTATTAAATACAGGATGTTTTAATTGATAATGATGATGGTAAATGCATAGTGGTGAGATGCACAACAGAATTCATTAACTATCTTGCAATGTATACCTTAGTTGGATAGATCTTAAAAAGTGTGCATGTGCAAATAGTAAAAAGAGTGGTATGAGATAAATATGGTTGGTGGAATGATCTTGTTTGAAAATGGTGAGTTAAAAAATGATTGCCCCGCGTCTAAAAACTCACACTCTTTGCATCTTCTTCAATCCCCATGTTTTATAGTGCATTATTATAACGGGCCAAAGTGGATGATGGGAATTTTGAGCGTAGAAATTAAAAAATAAAAAGGAAAAAGACAAGAAAAGAAAGATGAAGCAGCAGCGCGTAAGTAGCGAAGGGAATGGGAATCAGAACAACTCAAAAGCGCACGTGAGAGTGAACCGCCCGTTGAGGTTCGTGGAGGGCAGCGGGGTGGTGGGGTCCACGCGAAATTTGAGTTGCATTTGCATTTACATTTTCATTTCATTTAGCATTTAGCATTTAGCATTTAGCATTTAGCATTTAGCATTTAGGATTTAGTAAGAAGATAGAGACATTAATTAAGCAAACGCTGGGGGTGGGGCCCGGGCTTTAGCATTGAATAATTGACTTTGACCAAAGAGGAAGAGAAGAAAGAAGGAGGAAGAAAAGTCACACTTTCGTTCCTTCTTCCTTTGGGTTTGGGTTCTTCCCTGGTGCTGGGCCAACAATAAAAAGGGCTACCCATACCCCCCTTTCTCCCTCATCTTCACTCAATCGAGGTCTTCTCGATTTTCTTTCTTCTCTTGCATCCAAATTATTACTCCCCTCTCTACTATTCATCAAGGTTTGTCTTTCTTTTCCTTCTTTCACTCACTCCTTATACCTTTTCTTGCTTTGCTTCTGTTCCCTCTCTCTTAGGAATATGCTCCTTGCCTCTGCCTCTGCCTCCGCGCTGCCTTTATATGTTGCAACTTTCTCTCCCTTTTATACTTTATTTGAATAGTATTGGTAGATCTAATCTTTGTTTTCATGAGATTTGGAACTAGGGTTGTTAGGAAATTTGTTTTTAAGTTGGATGGTGAATCCATAGGCTTATTGAGATTATGCTATCTTATTCTGCAGGAGTTAGGACATGTGCAGTGATTCAAAAAGTAATCTTTGTTCCCCAAGCCTAGTCATGGAGAAGCAGAATCTAGATGGTGTGTACAACTTGTCAGCTTTGCTCGAATTGTCTGCTTCCGATGATTTTGAAGCTTTCAGAAGACAAGTGGAAGAAAAGGGCTTAGATGTGAACGAGGGAGGCTTTTGGTATGGTAGAAGAATTGGTTCGAAGAAGATGGGATCTGAAACGAGGACCCCTCTCATGATTGCCTCTTTGTTTGGAAGCACTAAGGTGCTGAAATATATTCTTGAGGCCGCAAGTGTTGATGTGAACAGGGCCTGCGGTGCTGATGGGGCCACTGCTCTCCACTGTGCCGTTGCTGGTGGCTCTGAATCCTCACTTGAGATTGTGAAGCTCTTGCTGGATGCCGGGGCTGATCCTGAGTGCCTTGATGCCACTGGAAACAAGCCCGTTAATCTTATGGCTCCTGCCTTTGATTCCTCTTCCAAATCTCGAAGGAAGGCTATGGAGTTGTTTCTGAGGGGTGGGGAAAGAGATGAACTCATGAGCCAGGAGATGTTTTCTGTTCCAGAGAAAAAAGAGAAAGATGGAACTGATAAGAAGGAGTATCCTGTTGACATATCGTTGCCTGACATAAACAACGGTGTGTATGGAACAGATGAGTTTAGGATGTACAGCTTCAAGGTGAAGCCTTGCTCGAGGGCTTACTCCCATGACTGGACTGAGTGTCCATTTGTTCATCCAGGGGAGAATGCAAGGAGGAGAGACCCACGGAAATACCCTTACAGCTGTGTTCCTTGCCCTGAGTTTCGCAAAGGGACCTGCCAGAAGGGTGATTCCTGTGAGTATGCTCATGGTGTTTTCGAGTCCTGGCTTCATCCTGCCCAGTACAGAACAAGGCTTTGCAAGGATGAGACTGGCTGCACCAGAAAAGTCTGCTTCTTTGCTCACAAACCTGAAGAGCTACGCCCTGTGTATGCTTCCACTGGGTCAGCTATGCCTTCACCAAAATCTTATTCAGCTAGTGGACTTGACATGACATCAATGAGTCCATTGGCTCTTAGTTCCACATCTCTGCCTATGCCCACTGTTTCAACCCCGCCCTTGTCTCCCCTGGCCGCAGCTTCATCTCCCAAGAGTGGAAGTTTGTGGCAGAACAAAATTAACCTTACTCCACCATCTTTGCAGCTCCCGGGTAGCCGACTGAAGGCTGCTTTGAGTGCCAGGGATCTGGAAATGGAGATGGAACTGCTTGGTCTAGAAAGCCCTGCTCGCCAGCAGCAACAACAATTGATAGAAGAGATTGCCAGGATCTCTTCCCCATCTTTCCGGAGCAAGGAATTCAATAGGATTGGTGATTTGAATCCAACTAACCTTGATGACCTGTTAGCATCTGCTGACCCTTCTGTCTTATCCCAACTACATGGTCTTTCTGTGCAACCTTCAACACCCACACAAAGTGGGCTTCAGATGCGCCAAAACATGAATCACCTTCGAGCGAGTTATCCATCCAATCTCCCATCCTCTCCTGTGAGAAAGCCCTCAGCTTTTGGATTTGACTCATCAGCTGCAGTGGCAGCTGCAGTGATGAATTCCAGGTCTGCTGCCTTCGCAAAGCGAAGCCAAAGTTTTATTGATCGTGGAGCTGCAACCCACCATCTTGGGCTGTCTTCAGTCTCCAACCCTTCCTGCAGGGTGTCCTCTACCCTTTCAGATTGGAGTTCCCCAACTGGGAAACTGGATTGGGGTGTAAATGGTGATGAACTGAACAAACTGAGGAAATCTGCTTCCTTTGGGTTCAGAAATAATGGGGTAACTGCATCCCCCATAGCACAGCCAGAATTTGGTGCTGAGCCGGATGTCTCTTGGGTTCATTCATTGGTTAAAGATGTTCCCTCTGAGAGATCTGAAATATTTGGTGCTGAGAAGCAACAATATGATCTCAGTAAAGAGATGCTTTCACCATGGGTGGAGCAGATGTATATAGAGCAGGAGCAGCTGGTAGCATGAACAAGAGCTGCCATGGCAATGCTTCTTGGTTACTCTGACAAAGTTTATTTATTTATTTAATTATTTTATTTATTTGAACTGCCACTACTATCCAACATCACACAGTATAGTTAGGGATAGGACGAGATAATATGTTGCAAAGAACAAAAGTTCAGGTTAATCCAGAGATTTGGACGGAGTTCCAACTTCTAGACCAGGGAAGACTTGGAGAAACGTTGAAAGAAGGGTGCTGAATTTTTTTATTGTATAATATAATTTATTCCCCCCTTTTCTCAACAGGGTGGATGCATTTTCTCTAGCAAGTGGACCCAGAATATTTGTCATTGATTAAGCAACAATTCTTTTTATATATATTGTTATGCCATTTGATCAATGCATATCCCTTATTAGAAGTTTTTTCATGGAAAATTATTGTGTCACTACTTATTACTTTCTATTTTAAATTCTTGGTTCCTTGTGGTTTTACTTATTCGTCTGGTTTTATATTCTAAAATTATAAGTGGTATGTACAATACTCTACTTATGTTGTCCTCGCTCGTATGAAAATTAGAAATATAATTAAGTTTGTGCCGTTAGCCATGAGTATTTTGTAGTATGGAATCACGAATGGGTCAAATTCGTCAAGTATTGTCTTCTTATTTTTAGTTCAATAGTAAATCATACTTCTAGGATTTGAATCCTCCGAATGGGTCAAATTCGTCAAGTTTTGTCTTCTTATTTTTAGTTCAATAGTAAATCATACTTCTAGGATTTGAATCCTCCGAATTTTCCCCTTAGGTCTTCACTTTCATGATATAAATGAACTATTAACATATCTGAGATTTGTTTCTCAGCATAATATTTTTACATGAATCTTTTTTTCTCTACATGTTCACTTTGAGAGTTTCTTAAAAGGAGACATAGGGTTTAGGGTTTCTTAAAAGGAGATTTTACACATGTCTCTCTTTCACTTCCCCCTACAGGCAAAGAAAAGAAATAATCAATTTTTACCCAACTAGATCACAATAATAAAATCGAAGTCGAGCATTCACAATCCCAAGACTCGGCTACTTTTATAAATGATCCATTGGAAATTCAGTCAAACATGGTGGCTTCGTGTTTTTCAAACTCTCACACTCAAGTAGAGTATTGAGAATTGTTGAAATGAGTTTACAAGTATTAAAAGCTGTTTTCAAAGCTGTTTTCAAGAGTTTAGAATTTGAATGGTTTGTTTTTTATTTTTAGTTTTTGAAAAGGATTTTTAAGAATAGTTTTTAAAATTTATTTTTAGGAAGAAAAGAATAAAAAAATTTATTTGACAAGTTTTGTTTGAAAATTGTTTTGAAGATATAAAAATAAAAAAAATTGTTTATATTTATTAAAATTTCATTAATAAAAAGTAAAAAACAACAAATTCTGATTGTATTTTGAGTTTTTAAAATAAAAATAAAAAACTAAAAAATAAAATTATTTTTTATTGTTTTTTAATTTTTAAAAATTAAAAATTAAAACTTTTTTCAAAAACTATTTTTAAAAAACATTACTCAAACAAATTTTTTATTTTTTAAAAATTAAAATATTAAAAAAATTAAAATATTAAAAATAATTTTATAAAACTCTTGTAAACTTATTACTCGCTTTTAAATTGATATTCTTGAAATGAGTTTTCAAGCATTTAGGCCGCAGCTTTTAATTTGGTAGTATTATTATAATAATTTAGGCCGCAGCTTCCTGTTTCACTTGGAATGCAAAAGAAATAATATTTCTTTAACTCATTAAATTGCAATCATCCATACAGGAGATACACGCAGATTTTGTAAGTCTCGACGACTCAATAAATTAATTGTACATTCTGATCTCATGTATTTTTAAATGTAACTCCTAATTTTTTTCATTTAAGATATTATAACACTGTTAAATTTGTCAAGTAGTACTCATGATGAATTCTAAATACGTTAATATTGACAACATAATAATAAATATTATAAATAAATATCATTATTTTATACTTATATATAAGTCATTTATCCATTTGAGCATCAATTTAGGAAATTTAAAATTACAAAAGTTAGGTTAGAATGAGCAATTAAGTTTTTTTTTTTAAAAAAGATTATGTATAAAAATTAGGGATAACAATTAAACTGAATATGAAGAATTCCAAAACTCATCCAAAGTTTACGGAAAAAACCTTGATTTAACTATCATAGGTATAAATATGGAGAATATTAAATTTGTTAAGTCACACAAGGATATACACATACACTACCTATTCTCCTATACCCATCATGCCGCCTCACTTCCTCTTATTTTAATGATTAAAATTTTTCAAACTCTTATATTTGATTTATTAGATCTAATTTTCAAACTAAATGACTTAGTTTCTTGTTTTATTCAAAAATTTTAATTTTGGGATGTTTGACATTTTTCTTAAAAAGAAAGTTTGACATTTGATTCACAAATTACAAACTTTGTGTTTATTAAATAATTTTTGAATTAATATCATTATATTCAATAATTTATTTTTAATTATTATAATTTTGTTGGGTATGATACAGGTATATCTGACAGGAACGAGACGATATGTATATCTCTTACCAGGATGTCTTCGTATCGCCTAATTGCCATACATAATAAAAATTAGGATCCTTATTCTCTCTGGTATTTTTTGTCTTTAGCTCTCTACAACATCAATCAGAGTCGTTGATCTTATTTTCGGGAAAAAATCATATTGCTATGCATGTATTAAATTCATAGTTTATTTGAGATGAAAAACATTGTAGTATTTTATATATTTTGTCTATTAAAATGGGGTTAATATCTAGAGACACTAACAATGTAAAAAAGTTTTTTATCATCATTCAACTACAACTGATTGTTATTTAACTGATATAAAGTTAATAAATTTATCATACATGAGGGACTATGATTTTTGAATAAATATTATTAATATAATTTTATGATATATATTGCTTTTAATTTGTGAAAGGATAATACTATTTTTCCTTAATTTTGTGAAAGGATATAACAATTTTTATTTTTTTAAAAAAATGATTTTTAATTTTTTATCTTATTCCTTTATTTATATACTAGGTTAAAAATGTGAAGGGAGAGAGATAGAGTGGAAAAGTGCTGGAGATCCATCTCTAAAAATGGGACTCCCATAAAATATATATACAAACTTTATTTAGGTATGTCATTATTATAGAAATGAGGATAATGGCGGAAAATATTGTTATCTATATTAAAAATGTATGTCGCGGACAAGTAGTCGAGTCAATGAGTTGGTCTTGGCTTAGACTTTAGAGTTTGTTTCACGATTTCAGCAACCCATGTGCTTAAATTTTACAAGGACAACAAATCTTCTCAATAACTAAAGATTAAATCTATGTTACTTAATTCTGTTATTAGAAAAGATCACGAGATCTCCACATGTAGTATTTGTATTGTTAGTCTGGTTATATGGTTAGGATCATTTTAGGAGTTTGAGGTATTTTCTGATTTGAAGTATGAAGATTTTGTTATGGTTTTATTTTAAAAAGGTATTCAATGAGTTAAAAAAATGATGGTAGGAACATTTGTGTCCATCGTGGGGACTAATCCACTCTCTTGCTTCTTATCCTCGACTAAGACTTGTTTTAGTATATTTAAAGTTTTATGTCGCTTAAGAATTGAGACCCATGACATTTTCTTTCTTAAACTTCGAGATACCTTTTCAAAACAAAATTGTGTGACAAACCAACGAGTTTCAAAATGTACAATAACTCAAATGTGGTATTCTAATGATAACTCTAAATATAAAATTTTTAAAACACTTAAATGAAGTTTTGGATAACATAAATTCTTTTCAAATTATCCTTTATATTTTCAAATATTTCATTTTGGTTCATTTTGCACAATTTTTTTATAAAGGACAAAAATAAAATTAAAAAAAAAAAGAAGAAGATCAAAATGAAGCTCAAAACAAAAAACACTAAAACATAATGTATCAAAATTAACATTTAGCTTTGTATAGACTATCAATATATAATAAATTTTATGTAGTTTAATATAAAAATTGGATAAATAATTCTATAAATTTTACCATTAATTAGTTTTTTTTCTACACTACTATAAAAGTTTTATTTATCCTTTCATTTACACTACTATAAATTTTACCATTAATTAGTTTATTTCTCTTTTCAGCTGTCTGAAAGGAGGTGCTCAAGGTATTTGAACAAAAGGAGAAAACTGAAAAGCAAAATTACTTTCTTCTGTTCTTGTTTTTTAGTTTTTAAAAACTAAAAAACTAAAATTGTTTTCGAAAATTGTTTTAAAAAAACATTACCCAAACGAGTTTTTTAATTTTTAAATATTAAAATACTGAAATCAATTTTATAAAACTATTGATAAACAAACACTAAGTAACTTTGCTTTTCAATTTTTTGTTTTTGTTTTGAAAACTCAAAATACAATGAGAATATATTGTTTTTTGCTTTTTCATTAATGACATTTCAATAAATATAATTTTTTTTTATATTTTCAAAATATTTTTTAAATAACATTTACTAAACATGTTTTTTTCTCTTCTTTGAGAAAACATTTTCAAAAACTAAAAAACAAAACCAAATCAATCAAGGCTTAAGTATTTGTTTAACAATAGTTTTATAATTTTTTTAAAATATTTTAGTATTTAAAAAATAAAAAATATTTTGATTAATTTTTTCAAAATAGTTTTCAAAAACAATTTTGATTTTTAATTTTTAAAAACTAAAAAAAATTGTAAATAGTTTTACTTTTCAGTTTTGTATTTTTATTTTGAAGATTTAAAACAAAAAGCGTAGGTTTTTTTTTATTAATAAAATTTTCGTAAATATAAATATTTTTTTTTTATTTTCATATCTCCAAAATAATTTTCAAACATTTGCTAGACAAGATTCTTTTTTTTCTTCTTCCAGGAAACATTTTTTACAAACTATTTTCCATAACTCTTTTTAAAAATTAAAAAAAAAATCAAATCAATCAAACTCTAAATTTTATATTATTATTCAATTATTAATCCATCTTTATATAACATTAAAATATTGATCGATAAAGTTAACATAAATTTACCCTACATAAAAAATTATAATTCAACACCTTAGGCTCAAATAAAAATATAAAACTTAAGCGGCACAATTGAATTTAAACTTCTATACACAAATGTTAATAGACTAGAATATTTTATGATGAATTTCTCATTTGTGTTTCCCTAGCACAACTTTTTCATATAAGATCATAGCATATTAGATTTGACAAGTACATGAAAATTGCATCTTCATAATTCTCTCTAAATGAAACATGGCCCTTATTTTTATCTAATTTCATCAATAAATAATTGTTAACATTTAGTTTTGAGAAAAGAATATTCTTTCACATTTTATTTATTTGTTTTTTTTTTAAAAAATATAGATTTACCTTCACATGCTTTATGCAACATACAACTTATTGAGGCTTATATATTATTACAATATACAAAATTATGTGCCGTACACATAATTAAATTACACTAATATTTGCATCTTGAAAATAAAACATTAATAATTGCTAATAATAGCATGCACCACGTGGGACCAAATCAGTAAGCAATGGAATCAGGCTAGGTTTGCGAAAAGCGAGGCCAGCTCTCCAATCTCCAGTTCAGAGCTTCAACTTCGAAACGAGGAGCATAACGGTACGTATCGAATGTAAATAAGAAATCATGCAACCAATCATAACTGCCACCATTTACGATTTTCCATTCTTTTAGCGAGTTCAGTTGCCATGGATGCAAAGTCTTGTGCCCCATTTTGCAACTCTTCAGTACGTTCATTGAGCATCTGGTAAAAAATAATGGCAAGAGATGGTTAGATACAACATAATAATATATACACATAAATAAATATATATATATATATATATATATATATTTATTTGTGAGTAAGGTTATCAATATTTACTCGATGTAGCCTCTTTTGACTTCCATAAACTCTATTTGTGAATTTTTAAACATTTATTTTATATAAAAAATATCTATATATACAATTAAATATTTAAAAAATATAATAAATCAAAATAATAAACCATTAATTTCACAATATTTAATAACTATATCTAACAATGCATAACAACCAAATAACAAATTAAAAAGATGATAACAATAGTAAAGTATTTTTATCGATATTTGTTATTGTTGAAAAATGAATGCTTACTATTTTTAAATACGAATGTTCTTTAATTTAAAATAACACATTAAATAAAAGTATATTAAATTCTAAACATTTAAGTTATACAAACTTTACCAAAAAATGTTTGATAATAATTTTTGTAAGAATTATTAATATTTTAATATTAAAAATATTTGACTAATTTGTATTACGTTTTATTTCATAATTGTATTCGAGATATCATTCTTTTTGTAATCACTAGTCTTCTTGTTTGATAGCATAAAAAACTTAAAAGCATAGTAAATGTTTTGACGAGCTTTGTTTATTGAGGTCTGAGATGTTAATTCTAATTTCTAATACTTTTGATTTTTAAATTAATTATCTATCTTATTGCTAACATTTTATTAAACATGAAACTTAAGATAATTGCCTAAATGACCTTATAATAGACATGACCCTCTATGTAAATATACTTCAATAAGACCTCAATCATATTAAGATAATCTATTGTCTACTAAAATGGAACACGGAATTTCTATTTTTAAAAAGGTTTAACTATAATTAATGTTCCAAATTTTATAAAATTTAGACATTTTGTCTTCAAATTAAAAAAAAAAAAAACTTGAATTGGTGTGCCCTTAAGTTAAACATTGACTGTGAAAGATTAAAAGTTGACTAACACGTGTTTTCTGATAGAGGGACATCAATTTAGGAAACTTTTTAATATGAGGGTACAATATCAAATTTTCAAAATATCAGTGCATAATGTCTAAATTTTATAAAATTTGAGGCATCAATTGTAGCTAAACCTATATTTGTATCAAGTTAAATACTTTTATAAAACAATATAACAAAAAGAGAACGAACATTATCAGTAATAGAAAGTACGATAAGCTAATAAAAGATATTTTTGAAAAAATTTGATTACTTAAGAATCTTAAAAGTACTTTAACTTGCAAATAAAGTGTTCAAAAAAATATTTCTTTTAAGAATATCTCCATGTTTATTAAGTCTATTAAGGTCACCAAAGGTATCAGATATTTAAAAAATTGTTTATTAAAGACAATTTATGTAACAAAAAGGATTTTGTAAAAATTAAGATAAGTATTTTTTAGAGATACAGTTCCTTAAAGTTAAAATTTATTTTTTAGTTTTATTTCAAAGCCAATTAATTAAAAATAAAAATGTGAGTTTTTTACTTTTTTAACCATTAAAATAAGATTGTTCATAAATATCTTAAAATTGACATGATATTGTGAGAACCATACAAATAATTTAATATACTATAAAATATACAAACTCAGTATCTTAAACTCTATCATTAAAGATATTATAAGAAACTGAGGTAAGAATTCGAAGTCCAAAATAATGAAAGAGGATTTAGGAGATAAATTCATATTTTGTTTAAATGTTAATTAAAAAGTATATTAATAAAATAAATATATTTTTATTTTTTATGTGTTTGTATAACCCACATATTTAAAAAATAATTTTCTATTTTCAAAAAGCAAATCGTAGGCCAATTTGTTTAAATTTTAAAATTATTTTTAAATAAAAAATGTTTTGTTTCTATCCTATAAAAAAGTGTTTTTAAAAATTATTTAAAAAAAAAAGATTTGCTTAAAAAAGTAAAATTGATTTTTTAAACAAAAATAATTCATACAAAAATTTTAAAAATATGATATTTTTCCCCATATTCTAAAAAATACATTATGACTCATGTTTTAGAAAAATGATATTGTGTCCCTATATTTTAAAATCATGACATTGTATCTTTAGATTAAAAAAAGTTTTCCAATAACACATGATGATTAACTTTTAATAACAATCAATGTTTCACATTTGACCATGAGACTTCGGTTTAGACTTTTTTTTTTAAATTTAGACACAATGTGACATTTTCAAAATATAGGAGCACAGGGAGCACCTTGAGCCTTTAAAAACTTGTTAAGAATAGAGTTTCTTTTTTTTGGTGATTTGGGATTTTATATTCTTTGAAAAGGAGAAGAGGTCATGTGGGTAATGGATATCAAATAATAATCTACCTGGAGTTTTTCTTGCCGCTGTACAAGTTTCTCCCTTGCAAGTGCAGCTGCGGCCGAGGCATCCTGAAACCAGTTAAAAAGTAAGACGTGAGCTAAAACGAGTATTTAGCCCCATCTTTCTGTATTTAGCATTAATTCCTTCAGATATTTACCCCCGTTTTTCTGTATTTAGCCTTAATTTCTGCAGTTGTTCTAGCTTTTGGTTTCGAGTTTGTGTTTGCATCTTCAAGTAATTTCTGTCTGTCAGTTCCTTTCCCTTTATCTGCTAGGCAACCATTCAATATTCAATGATAAAATCATAAAATACTTTTTGGAGAAAATAAAACAATACAAATGTACCTCTCTTGTCAATATCGTTCTTCTTAGGAGATAAAAAGACAACAGGTTCGTCAATTTGAATGTCATCTGCAAAAAAGAACATAACATTTTAAAATAATAAAGAATAGTTGGCAGTTGAAAATGTTAAGGAAAAAATAAACAAACCTATGTCAAGCGCAAAAGGATCTTGGTTATCTACTGTGATTGAGGAAGATTTTAAGAAAGGAGGACTGGAGAATAATTGTTTTAAATATTCCAATCTGTTAGTATGAACTGCTTGATTTGCATGCTGATATTCTTTTCCCACTTTAAAGTTCTTAGCTATATTAACAAAGAAAGCAGATGCTCCCTGTAGCAAGATAAGTTGCATTTCAAGTCCTGAAAAAAATGATGGGGGAAAAAGCACTGCAAGCCTGAACAAACTAGACCTCTCTTTCATTTTGTTTTGGAGATAGAGTTGTTGTAGCATCTACTGCAGACGCAAGAACTTCATCATGAAGACAAGGGAAAGACTCTGGAATCCTACATGAATTTGAATGTTTATATTGGAAACCAAATTTCTAATTATTAAGGAGACTATTAATAGAATTTTCTTAAACACCTTTTGCAGAGAGAATGATCAGATTCACAACCACCTGTGGGTTGTCCCAGGCTCGCTTTTATAGCAGCCCTCAAATTCGAATTTTATTCCATTTAATTTGTAATAAGAAACTTAGTTATGTTGAAACATTTTATCCAATACTTAGTGCTCCAAATTGTGGAGTTAAGAATTGATGTCTAATTGCTCAAGAAAACACATACGCCTTGAAAAGGAAGAAATGATGAAGTTACCAGAACTTATGTTCGCAGTTCAACAGTGATATGCAAGCAATTTCATTCCCATTGACCTGTAAAACAAGATAGCCATGAGTTTGATTATCAAACCAAATGAACCTTGAATGTACTTCATCTTGTAGACACACTAGGAATTATGCATGCAACATGGTTTCTTGCACTTTCTGTACAAAACATTTTGAAGAGTCCAAAACAGTGAAACACATAAAACTACAAAAGGCAAATGTATGGTGGTTTTGATTATTTTTTCCTCAAAGCAGAAATATTGATGTTAACTGCAGATTATCATGAACTGATTCTTTCAAAATCTTAGCTGCTAGATGAAAACACAAAAATGGTTCTATATCTAACACACCCTCACACTCACACAAGAGTCATTATTGAAGAATGGATATGAACTAGCCCACCTGTGTGGTGCTCAAATTCAATTTTATGATAAATTACACTCCCACTCCCACTTCATTTTAGGAATGTAGCAGATGAAATGAAATTTTAAACACCCCTACTATTGGTTTTGGAACTTCATCCAAAATCTTAATTTCGTCTTTTAGAGTCCAGAAGTCAATAGTAAGGATTCAAAGAAAACCATAAGAAACCCATTCACATTAAAATAGATTAAAATAGTGTGCCATATATTAGTTTATCAAAGTTTCATTTTTCAAATGAAAGGTAAGGCAGTGTAATATATACATCTCCAAGATCTAGTGGAAGGGGCATAATTGACCCAATTTTTTATCATTTAGAATTCGAATAATGAGGCCAACAAGGCTTGAACTTCTAACTAATTGGTTATAGGACCAGTTTGTTTAAACTTAAAAATTATGTTTCTAAAAAAAGTCTTTTAAGAAGCAAATGAGATTTGCTTATTAAAAAAAATGTTTTTTTTTAAATTTAGACAAACATAAAAAAAGCAAAAAATTGCTTATTTTATTAAAAGAAGTGTTTTTTTTATATAAAAAAATGGGTCAGACAAACAAGCCGATAGAGGATTTGACACTAAATGAATGGATTTCCCTGAAGTTCAAGCCGTTAGGTGAAAGCTCATAAATAGTTTTACATCTAACATGGATTATTGAGTGTGATTAAGTATATCACGTTATATTTCAGAAATTGTTCTAGTAACTGGTCCAAGGCATGAAAGCTAGCTATTTTAAATAATTGTAAAACTGGAACATCGGTGATTCTTGCTAGAAAATCAGACAAAGGAGGAAATAGAATAGTAACAACAACCAAAGCCTTATCCCACAATGTGAAAAGGATGAACCAAAATAAACTGGAAAAGTTTGCTATTAATTATTTCCAAATGAGAGTTAACTTCACTGTATTTCCTGCATGATCCTTGATCAACTATGAATTACAAGGAAGAAATAAGAAAACTGTACAGTAATACAAGAGACTAAAATGCAAACGAATGAAGTCCTTTCCCTAATCTACACAATTTAAAAACAGAAGGGATTTTATATACAAATAATCCCAGAAGGGATTTTATATACAACTAATCCCTTTAAGGAAGGTAAATAAAAAAAATATTACCTCTGGTTCAAATTCAACTAATAGGACCTAGGAAAACAGAATTTTCCAAATGCCAATTACAGTATATTTTTATTTTCTAAATCAGTATATATACTGAAATCAAAATACTAACACTTTGTAAAGTGGCATATCAAGTTTAAGACAACTTGATGGATCATGTAAATTTGGCAGCATATAAGAAAATAGCTTCATTGGAAAAACAAGAAAATTTTCAAACCAGAATAATATTTCCATTTGATGAGGAACATATCGTTTTCTCCATGTTGGTTTCCAAGTTCCATCTGAGGATTGACATTAAAGAGCTTCCTCCCAACACCTCCAAAGCTGGCAAGGACCTACTCAAAGTGTGATACCATTTATCAAAACATTTAAAAAAAAGAGTGAGAATGGGGAATATAGCCAAAGTGGACCATGACATCCCAAAAAGCTAGTATGATACAGAAACAAAACACCCCAAAATTGCTCTAGAATAAATACGGTGTTGTTAAATAGCTGTGATGACAATAACATGGCATGGCAGATTTTTTGCCAACCGCCATAGACAATTTGTGAAAGGATGTCCACCATGGCAGTGCCATAAGGTGCAATGACATATATTTATGGCAAAAATTTGACCTTCCATGTTCCACCATCAATAACACTGATAACTACTACAGATTCAGAGCCAAAAATATGCTATTTCTCCTACAGATTACAAAGTATAAACAATTAGGAGGAAAAATTAATAGATTTCATGCAGCATAATTGGACTTTAATATTGGAATGTGGAATATCCAGTACACAGTAAAAAATAATATAAAATTAGTGAACCTCCATTATATTAATATTTATTTGAGGGATACTAAGTTAATTAATAAAGGCCATTACAAAGTTCAATTTTTATTTATTAAGAACAAGGTTTTCGCATTGGCTATTTTTATTCAAATGTGGCTCAACTCATGAACTGAATAGTGTTACTGTGACCAAAGTATAAGAATAATAAATATTCATATAATTATAAGCACATTACCTTAATTCAATGTCCCCACTTTGATACAGAAGAACCAACACATACTTTTTTGCATCTTTCTTGAAGGTTGTAGTCCAGCAGCATTGTTGTACAAGGTTCACTTTTTTAATGTACTTACTGCTACCCTGTTATTATGCATTTTCATTAACTACTAAGAAGGAATGAATTGAAATTTGAAGGAAGATGTATGCAAAGAGCTGCACCTCCATCACAAAATTTAAAGGATGTAAGCTCAATTCACTCTCAAAACATAGTAAAACGAGTGAGTTCGATATTATCTGCTTAAAATACGAATTTTCTACAGTAGTAGTGATTTCAACTTCAACTTGTGCATTTTCAGATTGGATGTTAGCTTGCATTCCAGAATCATTCTTCTGAGGTGAGTTGAATGACAATTTTTCAGCAGATATGTCAGAAGCACTACCATCTGAAATAACACAGCATCATAAGTAATAAATATTTAGACAGATAAAATATCTAATTTTCTCATCTAAAATACTTGCCTATAATGTGCATTGAAATTGCATTTGTTTTTACACTAGGGCTCATTGACCTACTACAAACCACATTCCCTGTCATGGTATCTATAGCAATTAAATGTGCATCCCTTGTCATAACATAGACTAGCCCCATTCCAGGATTGCCAGATATATAAGATATAGATTCCTGTGGATTGTTTAAGCTACTGTCTGAAAATTTTGCATTCATAGCAACTACTGACAAAGTGTTAGACTCAGATTTTGTAAGAAACAAAACTGATGATGAACTGATATCAAGTGTAGCCACCTGTAAAATGAATTAGAAAAATATAAGTTGTAAACTCGGTGCTTATTTAATTTGAATTGCCACCAAACAACTCAACCAAGTGACCAAAAGCGAATAAAATATTTCCTTAAAGAAGGAATAGAATTCATGGATGATCTCACATGCCCATTTTCATATACAACAAGAAGCTTCCCGCCTAGGTTTGCAAACTCTAGGCTGTACACAGCAGAATTTTGAAGGGAAAACACAGCTTTGCAATGAGGTCCATCCCCTTGATGTGTATTATGAACTGTCCCATTTGATAAAAACTGGTTAAAATCCAAGATTAGAAATATCAAGTCACTTTTAAGCATAAACAGATACATATAATTCATTGCAAAGTTGTGTTTGCAATTAACCAATTGGGGAGAATTAGGAAGATAGTTTTGTTTGTTATCATTGATGCTCATTGTAAGCCTTATCATTCTTGAAGATATTATTATAAAATTTGCCTTGACACTTGAAACAAGTAAAGAAATATTATGTTCTCAATTCAAATAGAAAACAAAAATGCCCAACCTTCAGTTCCATTTTCTGTCACAAAGTGCAAAGTGGTGTCATCTGAACTCCTTAATAGCCCATATAAACGAACCTACATATTCCCATAGGATACAATTACCAGGCATTCAAGACTATTGAATAAAAAGAGAATGAAAAAAGCAAAATGCTAATAAATCTTACAACACCACTTTCATCACCAACAACAAGATGTAGAGTATCAGGGCAAAAACCCAATGCTGATACTGGCAGACTTGCATTTCCAATTGTAACATCATTAGCCTGCCAATTGCAAAACTATTGTTCTTTCATGATTGACTAGCATGTCTCTAACATGAGTTCCAATAATATACTAATGCAACAGGTGGGGAAAAATCACTCGATTACTGTATACTGTAAAATAAGCTGATGGATAACCTCTGATTTTATTTTGTAAACAAGTGACAAAGCAGGATGTGTGGCATTCCATATTTGAACTGATCCATCTTGGTAACCTGCTATGTATATTTGAATGATAGGGTGGTCTTCTTTGAAAGGCTGACCTGGAACACCACCAGTCAAAGGCCACTTTATACCAATACTTTTCTGATCTTGTAATGAATGATGCTTTGCAGCTACCAGAATCTACACAGACACTGTTTTCTATTAGTGTTGAGTTGTGACAATCAAACTCTTTATTGCTATAGAAAATTAAGGATGTTAGTACAGCAAATTAACATTATATAAACCTTTAACAACAGATTAACAGCTAGATATGGAAAAAGAAAGAAGCATTAGATCTAATATGTGTGCTTTACCTTGAACAAGGCTTCAAATGACTTCACATCTTGACATACCACCTCAAGCCTTGCTGTTGTCATGTGTGGTTCAAGAGTGGGTATGAGGATGGGATACTGTATTGTGGGAATAGAAGTATTTTTTTCTTTCTGAGACATCATAGAAGAAAGACAATCATTTTCATAAACTTCCAGTTGTCCAGGATTTGTTAATACAAACAGCATATTACTAGGTCCCTCTGTATGGCAATCACTAGATAACAAAGCCATATCAGCAAAAGAACCACGCAGTGTAACATCAATGCAGCTAGTACAGTTGAGATTTTCAATCCCACTGGACAAATCAATACTCAGAACCTGTAAACATGAAAAGGCCAAATTATAGTGACACAAAAATCATACACAAAATAAATTTATGAAAACTTAATAGGCAATTGAAACTGCCAAAATGACTCGCCCAATTTTCAAATTTAATGCTGCAAAAGTGAAATACTAATTGTACCAACAATCAGTTTCAACAAAAATAGTTATTCTTCAATAAAAATAAAGTAACAATGCATGGAGGATAAACAGTGTTGGCTCTATCAGTTCACAAAAGCCTATTTTCTTCTTTTCTTTTAAATAGGCAATACAACTTTATTAGGATGATCAAACATACATAGAGCACTTATAAAAAGAGCAAAGCACATACCAGTACTAATTTATAGTATTCATTTAGGACCATTTGCTTTCTTTATTTTTAAGTGAGGTTTGTTTGGAGGAATTGGACAATGTAATCCTTCAATGGAAGATCTGAAATTTATATTTTTTTAACAAAGAAAAATAAGAGCCAGAAACATTCTCAAAATGAGCATAGATCCTTCACAATGTTTCTTCTAATCTCTTTAACCTTTGGGATAAAACTCTTGTTTCTCCTAGCAAGAGGCACCTCACACAACTCCACCCTTCACCCACTAAACATAAGAGTTTTCTCAACAGCTCACTTCCTTTTTCACCTAGTCTGAAACATTTACAAGACTGCCGTTTGAGGTAGGATCTTGTGACAACTTGAGCTTGTGTCACCGATTGTTAAGGCTCTTTTTTTCTGTTATTATATTCAAACACCACAGGCATAGCCAAATCAAAGTTTTTCTTATCCAAGCTGCTAAGCATAATCTCCTGTAAGAATAGCAACGGATCGGGACGGACACGGGTAGTGGTTACCCACCACCCGACCCACTACAAAAATCCTCTACCTGCTAAAAATCTGTCGAATACCCGCGGTTTTTTTAATATATATGGTATCCACAGGTACCCATGGATATTTTAAAAAAAAATAATTTTAAATTAAATATTTTTTATAAGAAGTTTTATCAAATAAATAGTTTTTTTTTTGGAAAATCTAGAAATAAAATTATACTAGTTTCTACAAGATTAATTAGATTTAAAAGTAGATTAATATAATATATTATAAGAAAATATTTAATACAAATAAAATCTTTATTTTATATTATCGGCATTTTTATAATAAATAATTTTATTAACTATGAAGTTTTCGTAAAAAAATAAGATTGATATCAATGAATTTTGATAATTAATATTTTAAATTGATTTATTTTCCAAAAATATTATTTTAGTTTAGCGGGTACCCTGATACCCATACCCGTGCTTGTTAAGGAACAGGTAGAAAAAACCCCGTACCTGCGAGTAACGGGTACCTATTTATATTATCCGTGCAGATATTTTTGCGAGTTTTATCCGCGGGAGCGGATTTTTTTGCCATCTCTAATCTACTGTAGATGTTAACATTATGATAAATGACATGATGTTTTCAATTATTACAATTGTTGAGATCTTAGATATTATCTTATCTTCATATTGTTGATAATCTTAGATAGTATCTTATCATGATTTTAAATATACTATGTAGAGATAATATCTAAAGATATTATAGGAAATCATATCTTTTATATTCAAGTATAATCTATGAAATAAATCTATATTTATAATCTATGAAATAAATCTATATGAATAACACAGTTTCATTCTATTATTCCTATCTATTTTTCTGATTTTAACAACAATAACTATTAAAACACCGTTTCAAATAGCTGCATGTGTATAAAGCTTACTGTCAGAACTTCTTCAGATCCAATTTCATGACCACCATAGACAAAAAGTTTCCCCCCTCTATTATTGGCGCACCAATGTAGAACAATAATAGGGAGTCTTCTATGAGCTGATGATAATTGAAGCTTGACAACATTATTTGACAATCTTTTAACTTGTTGATCTAGAGGAAAGTCCGCAGTTGAAAAATCCCAAAACATTATATCACCATCTACATAACCAATAATAACAATTGATCCATCATTAGATGCCCAAGATACAGAGCTTATCTCCTTATTATCCTCTTCATGGTTTAATTCATCATCAGAAAGCTGAACACTAGGGTCATTCGGATAACTAGCCACTATTTTTCTCTTTAATTTGATGTCTTTGAGGCCTCTAATGAGAACAATTCGATCGTCAGAAGCATCCCAGAGTACCATCAAACCATTTTCATATGCAATTAGCAGTCTGCAAAATGACAATTTCAAGTAAATAGACTAAAACATGAACATACCAAACATATATTATACAAAAGTTAAGTTCCCTTGAGTTTCATGAAAATGTATCTATGCTACTATGAACATGAGAATAACAGTCTATCCTAGATATGTGTCCATGAATGTTGAACACGTCATAAATTATTTTTGCGATAATATTTTCAGTAAACTACAAGCAATTAGCATTGAATTTGAAACAAGTAGAGATTCCATGTTGAATTATATCTCGATTGAGTTTATTCTCCTTGTTCTATATTTCAAAAGTGAAGAAATTAAAATTGAAGTTGAATTGCAGAAATGTTAAGCATAATCCGTTGCCACACAACAAAAGTGAATAAAACTTTACTTTCCCTAAAAATGTATATTGCATATACACAGGGGTCAAACTTCACTATATAAGAACTTTGGGTCCTATGGTTATAAATGCTGCGGTTGAACCTATCTACATATTGATGACACTCAAACTTACTCCCACTCATTGATTTAGACAATGTCCAAATATATGACTATTTAATAGAAAGATCAACTTGCCTAGATAGAGATGCAAAAGTGCCTAAAACTCATGCCTTACATATCCTAAATAGAACATAAGGAAATAAATTAAACTTTAAAGTATATTCCTTTCTTGCCTCTTTCCATCAGAACAAGGTTGATGGAGAACTCTGACAACTGAAACATCATCAAGTGACATCCCAACTGCTTCTGCAAAGGTGAGCAACATTTTGTAACAAGTTGGATGCTAGACTTGGAGAAACCTCATGAATACCCATGTGAAAAAAAAATCTAAATTAGATATTAAAGACATGCTTATGGCTAGGAAGTAGGAACTTATGTTACATTTATGACATACCAACAATAATCTGCTCCAATAATTTATAACAATTTATAAAGTATCAATATGGTGCAATATATGATAACAAATACACAAGAAACATTGCCCATGAATGACACCATTAACCTAAAACTCCAAATAATTCTATACCTAATAATTAAAGCTTTTACACATCTTGGTAAAGCCATTCCTTATCGAGGTATAAATGACTCTTTGAATAAATCATAAAAAATTTGATTTCAACAAAAGGTAGTTGTGAATCTGCACTTTAATTACAATTCAAGCCTAAATAAATTTTGGTTCAAGAAACATATTAAATATACAAATAAGTTCTTATGTCTTCACCAAACAGCTTAAACTTTCAGGTCCAGTGGTTATATGCTTATAGAACATGTAAACATAAATGGATTTTAGCAAAAAATGTCAAAATTAGATCCTCTATGTTAGTGTATGCATTTAGACAAAATTTCAGTAGTAGTTATAAACCTCCAAACCTAAACTGAAAATCTCTTTGGATGACACAGATCACCCACGTCAAGAAAGTTGATAGATTACACCAAGCATGCGATAACAATATTTCTCATGTACACAACCACAAGGTCATTTCAAAATTTGTGGTTAATGGGTTATATGATCTCCACACAGAGAAAGTTGTCCTATATCTTGATCAGAAAAAGTTCTCTCCCAACACACCAAATTCAAACCAAAGAAAAAGTCAATGCTTCTATTAAGTCATCCACTTCGGCAGGTGCAAAGATACTAGTTTTGCTTCCAACTCAATATCGTATAAATGAACTACAAGAATGAGTACTTACCAGATACAACATTTGTGGGAACATAATAGGGTAATATTTTAATTTTTCTGTCTTCAGAATCGAACATCAACACGTATACCATCCCATGCTCTGTCCCAATATACCTGAATCTCATTAAAAGGGTAAAAATGTTATAAACCCATTTACCAAGATTTTATTAGAACGAGTTGCATACAAATGCAGATAAAAAATCATCTGCACAAGTATTTTACATGTAACTGGTGCCATAAATAACAGTGAAAGCAGTTATGATGGATTCCCACTGCAAGGAGGAAGCAATTTGTTTGCTTTTCAAATCCCAAACCTGCCATTATCAGAAACACACTGAGCTAGCTAGTGGTTGAAACAGAGGAAAGGGAAGAATGAGAGTTCTAAGAAATAAACTAAAATACTCCAAAACCCGAAGGTTACTCCCTAAGTAAATGTATGGGGAGGGTCATTATATGCAGCCTTATGCATGCATAAGCAAAGAGACCGTTTTCATTTTTGAACCCATGACCAGCCAGTCACCAAGGAACTTAAAGGAATGCCATTTTAAAACAACAAAAGCATCCAAGGAAAGTTCATATGGAATACCCAAAAGAAAAAGATAAAATATGTTTTTGGTCCCTCAAAATAGCTTGAATTTCGGTTTTAGGCACTATAAAATTTTAATACTTTTCTAGTCTCTTTACCAAAGTAATATGATTTTAGTCCCTCATCAGTTATCGGGAATAAAAACAACTGTTTCTATTTTTTCTATTAAAATGTAAGGACTGAAAATGTATTAAATTTTTATAAGGACTAAAACCAAACTTCAAAATATTTTGAGATACCAAAAATATATTTTGTTGCATAATATTATGAGCATATTGGGAGGGTGCTTAGTCATAGATGGTTTAAAAAAACTCATATGGAACACCCGAAATGAATTATAAACTGATATGGAGGATGTCTGGTGTTTTAAAACAACCCTACCATTCTTGTAAGTTACCTGTATTTCGTTATTATTTGAGACGCTGGCAAGAAAACCTTGATTTTCCAAGAACTGTGAGAAGAAATTAGAGAAAAGATAAGATATAATATCATTCATGAAACTCATCAAAATCATTTTAATGGACTTCTAAAGTTTAATAAATGTACAACTTTAGATCAATATACATGAAAAAACACAAATTGACACACATCACCACACGCATATCAATCCCAAAGATGCAAATATTCAAAAGAACAAACAAAACAAAATATCAGGGTAATAACCAATATAAGGAAAAATGACTGATACACATTACTCTTAAGTTTCAACATGATCCAAAATTACAAACCTCTAAATTCTTGAACGATGCTTCCTTGGGAGAGATGAGAATTCCTTCAATATTGACACTACCAAAGACCTTTATCCTTCCATCACTACAGGAGAAACGAGCATACTAAAGTCAGCTCAAAAAACCCCTAACAACCTTCATAGCAAAATTGTATAGCTCTCCACACCACAATGTATTAAACTATTAATAACTAATGCACTAAATTGTTGTTTCTTTATCTAAGCCAGTTATTAATAATCACAAATCACATCACAATAAAAGGAATAATGAAACATTGAATTATTTTAAAAGAAAAAACATAGTTAAAAGTACAATTTCAAAGGCACATAAAACATAACAGTTTCCTATAGTAACACTGAAAAAATAAAGTGCATAACCTATCATCAGCTAGTTCAAAAAGCATGAATCTCTATATAGCATAGAATGCATGCATCATAGACTTGATCTTACTAAAAAATAGGCAGTTGTCTAACTTATGAATATTTCAATTCAGTATCATTGAAAATGGAGAATTTCAATATGTGAGTGTTTGGGTAAATGTTTACAAAATTAGCTTTTAAAGGAATTGATTTTCCAAAAGTTATTTTGTTAAAGTTGGTTTTGAGATAATGTAATAGATGTTTGAATGTTTTATT
This sequence comes from Psophocarpus tetragonolobus, assembly GCA_037954015.1. Taxonomy (NCBI): domain Eukaryota; kingdom Viridiplantae; phylum Streptophyta; class Magnoliopsida; order Fabales; family Fabaceae; genus Psophocarpus; species Psophocarpus tetragonolobus. The sequence goes on from CM075695.1 coordinate 39,056,958, forward strand.
ATAAAAGTAATTTGAATGTAAAATCAAGTGGAAAACTTTTTTATTTAACGGAGAAGCAACTCCAAATTGCTTCAATTCATAATCAATTTTGTATTATTTTCCCTCGTGAAACAAAACATATAAAAATTTATGTAAAATAAACTCTGATTCCAGGTAGAACCAAATATAAATTTTGTAATGTAGGACCAAACACTAAAGCTGAAAAAATGAAATGAACGTGCTGTTGCACGCAAAGCCAGTAACAAGCAATAACAACTTACAGTGTTCCTACTGCTAAAAGACATTGAATGCGATCAAAAGCGAGAATAGAAGCGGTAGATGGAACGCCATAGTGAAGAACTACTCGTGGATCAAAATTCGCAGACGGAAGACTCACTTCAGTCTCTTGCACCACATCCTGCTTCAGAATGACGAGAAAAAATATTCAGAAACAACATCAGTTTCGGGATTTGCATTCATACAGAAATTCATCATATGAATGCACTATTCAACAACAAAAAAGGTTTCATGACATTCTTTACCGGCACTCATAACCGCTAGAGAAAATTGAAGATAATAGAATCTACAAAGAGCGCAAATAAAGTTTGTCTATGGCGAAGATTGAGCATGTACCTGAGGGCGTTGTTGCGGTGGAGATTTGTTAAAGAATCGAGAGAACATTGTTGACGATGATCCAATCCAGAAGCTTGTGGCCTTTGCTTGTTTCCTCTGCTGCCCAAATTTGTATAACTCCGGTTTTCTGTTTCTTCGGCTTCAGGTGCCGTGCGAATCACCAGTATGGTGCATCCTGCATGTCTGCTCCTATCGAAATGAACGGTGATGCGATGCCTCAAGGATGACGTGGACCGTTTGATTTCAACCTTCAAAGGAGTTTTGGGATCTGATAGCCGGAGTACCAAAATTAAGACGGCCACATACAAGGCACTTTGCTTTTCACTGTTTTTTGTTTTTTATTTTTCATTTCTGATTGATAAATAATTCTAAATTGTATGTTTTTTTTAACATTTCTAATTTGCCCCTTTTCTTACTAATTCAATCTGGAGCACCAGAGAGGTCGATTAACTGACAAAACTTAAAGTGGAAATACTTGTTTCTATTTTTTTTGTTAATTCTAAATATTTTTTATATTTTATATTTTCAAATATGTAATTTCTTGTTTAAAATTATTCGTAAGTGTATTTGATTTGTTTATTTTAATATTTTTTTATACATTTTTAAAAAATAAATGAATATGAAGGTTTGTCATTTGATTATGAGGTATGTAATAAATTCAAGTAATCATATTTCCTTTAACAAGTTATAACACTTATAATAAATTGTGAGAGAAAGGAGCGTACAAGTTATTATAAAAAAATTTACAGTACCATGAGTTTCAAATTTTAATTTTCACTAACAAAGAATTTCATCATTTTATAATTTTATCTTTTTTCTTATCTCAGAAAAAGAAATAAAGCATCCATATTAACACCTCACTTATTTATAATTTTCAGAAAGGTAACTATCTTAATTTTATATAATATATATTTTAAAGTTTAAAGTTTAATGCATACCGGTAATCTAAAAAGAGTTTGGCGGTTAATTATAATTTTTTATTTATATAATTTTTAAAATATTAATTAATAAAGTTAATAAATTTATCATATATAAAATGTTGTAATTAAAGTTACCATTGGTAGTGTAAGTTTTTTATACTCAAAGTATATGAATGTTTTTTTCTATACTTTGTATATATTATATTTAAATTTCTATAATTTTTTTGAAAAATCTTTCTTATAAAATAAAGAAAAAACTTTCTATTCTTATAATTTGATTATAGTTTTTTATTTATTTATAATAAATTTGTTAATTTTATTAATTAACTCTTTTACACAGCATTTACATACAGATTAAACTGATAAATTATCCTCATAAAAAAATTCATAATAAGTAATTTTGGTTTTTTATAATTTTTTTATGAGAAACATCTTATTACATAAAACATGATTAGGAACTAAATTTAAGGATTTTTCCTAATTAATGGCCATTTGAATCAAGATTAATCACCACTCTCGGAGGACTTTTTTTTACTAGCATTGACCTTATAAATTGTATGTAGTTACTGGTATTGAAGCTTGCATGATGAGTCAAGCAAGCTATTATATATCGACCTGTGTACCTGACATTCCAGAACTTGAATTATATAAATGTGTCAAATAACTTTCTACAAAAAAAAGAAGAAAAGAAAACTTGAATCAAATGATTAAGTATTATAGGAGTTTACTTGCCAAAAAAGTATTATGGGATTTTTATCCTACAATTTTGACAAGTTAAATTATACATAAACCCATAATTAAAATTGTTTAACTTCCCCTGCTTAAAACCTAAATAGAGGAGAGGTGACTACTAATCTTTGGAATTATTTTTCTCTTTTTTCCCCTGGCTTCTTATTGTGTTTCTTAATTCAAATCTCTAATATATTCTGATCTCCATTTACCTTGGACTGTTATTTTATTCTTAATATAAATTATTTGATTATTCTTACTTTTATTTTTTAATTGTAAATTTTTAAATATTCTAATCTTGTCAAAGAATTCAGTTTAATTAGTTCAACAGGTGTTATTATAAATTTTCTAAATTTTCTGACAATCTCTTCAACTCTTCTTAAAGATATCAATAAAGAAAACATATCCTAATCTTCATTCGTTTATTCATTTGATTCACCTTATCAAATTGATTATTTTCTTTCCGTGCCATTTAAGAAAACAAGTTCCATTATATTGGTAAAGCCAGATAAAATAAGCATGTTAAGCGAAAAGAGGCTGTTTTAAAAGCTATACGTAATTTATATTCGGGCATGATTACATTTAAATAATATTCCACTATTTTATTATTTTAATAACTTTATTTTTTTGTTTTCTTAAAAATCGTGTTCTACTTTGTGAGACTCTTGTTTTAAGGTAATTTAAATTTGAACTAATGTTTTTTTCTTTATAAACGAAACAATATTATTGATTATCAAACACAATCCACAAATTGTGCCTTATTTATAAGTAAAATTATTGATTATCAAACACAGTGCATAATTCAATGTCTTGTTTACAAGTAGAATTTAAACTAATGTTGATAATTTATCAATAGTCAACCTTTAATTATATATTGTTTTATTAAATCATTTTAATTTTCCTACAAACAAAATATATGAAGACAGTAACAGACATAATTATTACAATCCGGAATTAACTCGTATAATTATACAAAGTTTATAAATCTATAAATCGCATGTAAAATCAATATTAGAGAAAAATTAATTTAAAAAACCTAATCAATCCTTGTATTATTAGTTTTTGGGTGAATGATGGATCCAAATAGTAAAGGGAGAGAAATTTTTTCCACAATTATTTAAATATCTAATTTCTAATAATAAAAAATAGGTTTCACAGTAATATTAATATAATAATCTACTTTGTTTTTTATTATTTTTCTTATTAATATAATAAAAAATAAAGTAAAAAAAAAATCATGGTTTGCTAGGGGTGGGTAGATGGACCAATTTGTTCTATTTAAGGTCTGACTCGGAAGTCTATATTTAAATAGATCTGATCAGTTTAATCTACAAAATAGATTAACTTTGTCTATGAAATTTGTGGACTTGATGGACTGGTTCACAAGTCTGCACATATTAAAAAATTTCTTATATTTTTAAATTAATCAAATTCTCATACTAAAAATTATATTATTATTTATAATAATTTAAAACACTAACTATTTTTAATACTAAAAATATAAAATATCATAATTCACCGCCAACAAATCATAACACTAACATAAACAAATAGTTCTAATAACAAATTTATTCCTTTAAATAAACTATAAGTAAGACTCGTAAGCTTCAGAACTCTGTAGACTAAGATAAAAAATTATGTTTTTTAAAGAAAAAAAAATTCATAGAAATTTGCAAGGTCCACAGACCTTAGCTATATATAAGTAAACTTTAATAAATCTTTCCTATTTAATGATACAATATCCAAAATATCTTTCATTTAATTGGATATTTAATTCTAACAATTTTCTCTCTTTAAATCTTATAAAATTAAATATCAAAGTACTTTTGGAAAATAAATTAATTTTTGCATTAAGACTATCAACATTAAATGATACTAAATAATTTACATCTTAAATATGATGAGTTAATTTTTTTCCTATATTTTATGTCTCAAATAAGTATAACTATGAAGGATTTTGGGAGAGGGGATCAAAGTCTCCCTTGCCATTCCTATATTAGTCTGTCTTAAATGTTTCCTTCAAACTAAAATATATAAAAAAAAATTCTTTTATATTAAAATATAAGAAATATTTACTATTTGGCTAAATTTATCTTATTTAATGTTGTTATCTTAAAAAACATCTTCAATAAAATGAGATTCTAGTTTTTTAATAGATTAAGTTTCCATTTTAATGTTTCTTTTTTATTTATAAGACAATGTTTTAAAAAGTATCCTTTTTAGAAAATCAGTGTTCTAATTTTTAGATGTGTTAACTAGTTTTTTTAAACTACCATTAAATCATTAATCTATTAAAAAATTTCTTAATTAAACATTTTCTCTCTCTTATTATGATTGGATAATATTTTCATAATCTATAAAAATAAAAAACAAATGTCAAGAGATCTGGCCATCATGGGTCAGCCTGATCAACTAAACTATCTATATTCTAGAATCGTCAAAACGAGTTTCGACTCATGACCCACCACGGGTTTGAGCTAGGCCGAGTTAATTTTTGAAAGTGAACTGATACTAGGAGAAATTGAACCTGGCTCACCATGGATTCAACCTAAGTGAGCAGGGTTGGCCAGTGAGTTGCATAAGAAATTAATAATTACAAGGTAGCCTATCCAATTAAGTGAAACCCTAGCAGAGAAAATGACTCAGCTCACCGCTCACAACCTTACTCCTCAGCCTCAGCCCTCACCACACTTCTTCATACTCACACTTACATCATCATGCATCTGGCATCTTTGTCTGTGACTCCCTCCACGGCTTCGCCATACACCACTACCACCCACTCTCACGGCCTCACTCCTCAGCCTCACCGCACTTCACACTCACACTCACGTGTCTATGTGATTGTGACTCCCTTCATGGCTCCGCCACACACCACCCTCACCCACTCTCACGGCCTCACCGTTGGACACTTTGTCACTAACCACCACGAGGTTGTGTCGCACTCAACAGTCAGAGCTCCTCTCCACAGTGAACACCACCGTATCACACCACACTTCACAATTCACACTCACACATCTTGGCAACTCCCTTCGTGGCTCCACCACACACCACCGCCACCCACCTTCACAACCTCACTGCTGGACATTCTGTCACTGACCACCGCAAGGTTGCGCTGTACTCAACAGTTAGAGATCATATCCGCTGCGAACACTACCACATCAAACTCAAAATCAGAACCACCAATTTGTAATTCCTTCTCGAGATATCACCGTTACGATTTCGCGACACATCAGACTCAGAACCACTACACTTCTCTCTGCACTCACCACTGCGAGTACGTGAACACCACCATTAATTGTTGTTGTTATATGAGTTGTAAATTTGTTCATTAATTTTTATTGTGAACTACTGAACTAATGATGGATTGCTGCATTTTTTCATTTTATATTTTGTAGCTTGCTTTGATTTCTATCTGTTATTCTGCACTGGTTTTTTTTATTCTGCTAATTGGTCTAAGCTTTGAGGCAAGATACTACTTCTATTGGCTTTCTGATGCTGCATGTTTGTAATTGCTTGTGTTTTTTAATATTAGGAGACAACATTTTTACATTTCAAACATACCCTGACATAAGTGACATGTTGAACATGAAATGGAATATGATGTGTTTAGTTAAATGCAATCATTTTTACATAAGTGACATATTTACATTTCAAAAATGCCCTAACAAAGTAATTTGATGTGTTTAGTTTGTAATTCAAAATTGTTTAAATCATATTTACAGAAATGGAATTTGAAACAATTGAACATGATATATAAATCAAAGCCATTGTTCCCTATCCCAAAAGAGACTAATAAAGATGATAACAATAATAATGATAGACCAAGTAAGAGGCCTAGGGCAACTAGCTCTAAAGTTTGGGATAATTTCACTAGAATTGGTGTTAAAGATGGAAAATAGAAAGATAGATGTAATTACTGTAAATAAGAGTATGTTGTTGGTGGTATAAAGATAGGAACTTCTAATTGTTGCGTCATTTGCTTAGGTGTGAAGTGCTGAAAAAATAAAAAATTCAAATGTGGGAATGATGATAATTGATCATGCAGGGAAATTGAGGAGTAGAGAGATAGACCAAAAACATGTTGATAATTTGCTTTTAAGAGCAATCATTCAACATGGGTTATCCTTTAATTTTGTTGAGTACAAGTGGATTAGGGAATTGCTTTTGTATTTACATCCTAAATTAAAAATTCTAAGTAAGAATACAACTATGTCTAATCTATGGAGAATTCGTATAGAAGAAAAAGAAAAAGTTAAACTTTCTATGTTGGACATGCATAACCCAAGAAGGGTACATATGTGTAACTACCCATTTTGTTGATGTTAACTAGAAATTGAATAGTAAGATTATTGCATTTTCTAAATTGGAACCTCCACATGGTGGTATGAAATAGATAAGAAAATTTTTTATATCTTGCTTGATTGGGAAATAAATAGAAAGATATTCTCTGTCACATTGGATAATGCAAGTGCTAATGAGTCTATGGTAAAAATTATGAAAGAACAATTTAATTTGCAAAATAGTTTGATTTGTAATGGTGATTACTTTCATTTGAGGTGTAGTGCTTATGTGTTAAATCTTATTGTTCAAGAAGGGTTAAAGGTGGCACCGGGTGCTTTGAAAAAAATAAGAGAAAGTATAAAATATATGAAAGTATTAGAGTCTATAAAATTTTTTCCAAAGAATGTATTCTTTAAGTAAGGGGAATAGATACCAAGGTTAGTTTAAGGATGGATGTGATAACTAGACAGAATTCTACATATATTATGCTTGAAAGTGCACTTAAGTACCGACATGCCTTTGCTTGCTTGTCTATTTGAGATAAGAAGTATGTTCATTGTCCTGATAAAGATGAATGGAAAAGAGCTGAAAAATGTATGAATTTTTAAGCCATTTTATGTTATGACTAATTTGATATCAGATTCATCATATCCAACATCAAATCGTTATTTTATGCAAGTTTGGAAGACTGAGACATTGTTAACTGAATATGCTCAGAGTGATGATTCATTGATTAGAGATATGACTGTCAAAATAATGGAAAAGTTTAATAAATATTGTCATGAGTATTGTCAGATTCTTGCTATTGGGGCTATTCTTGATCCTAGGATGAAGTTTAAAGCAATTAGGTTTTGTTATAAGAAAATTATTCAGAAACTTGTGAAGAAAAAATCAATGATGTGAGAAAAAAATGTATGAATTATTTGAAAAATATGTGAAAGTTTCTGCAAATGACTCAAATGTTTCAGCTTCTCAAAACTCTCCTAATCTAACACTGCAAGTTTCTTACACAGATGATGAACAAGTGATGCATGCATTTGATGTAATTTAATGTATTATAACTACTTTATTTTTCATTTAATTTTAGCATTAATTAATTAATATATATATATATATATATATATATATATATATTTAACTATTTTATTCTATTTCTTGTAATGTCTTATTAGGAATATATTGATTATTTGAGCCAACATGTCACTAATAATGGAAAATATGAATTAGATTTAAATTTGGAAGAAGCAAATTTGGATCCAAATTTTTTTGACAAATTGGATGTTTTGAGTTATTGGAGGGATCGCATAGATCGTTGTCTTAACCTTTCTAAGATACCTTGTAATATATTGAGCATTCCTATCACTATAGTTGCTAGTGAATCAGTCTTTAGTCTTGGTTCTTGTATTTTAACCAAGTATTGATCCTCTATTCTTCCGAAAAATGTTGAATTGTTAATTTTAACTCAAAACTGGTTACATGATTTTGAAGAGACAGGTAATTACATTTTCTAATTATTACTATTGTTATTATTTTTTTTCTATCACTTAATTATTTCTTGTTAAATAACTAATATGTTTTTTAAATTTTTTTTTGTAGATGAAGATAAAGTCAAGATTAAAGAAAATGAAGTTGTAGTAGATTCGTTTGTTCAAGATTCTAATGTTGTTCAATGTTGATGGAGTTTTGTTATTTTGTCATGTTTAGGCAATGTTGAAGTACTTTTGTTATTTTGTATGTTTAGGGACTTCTAAGATGATGAAGGTTTTTTGTAGTACTTTTGTTATTTTGTCATGTTTAGGCAATCTCTTTACTGTTTTGTAATTTGTGAAGGTGGGTTGTTTCTTGTTTATAGTATGACATTTTGTGAGACTGCGACTTGTGTTGTGGGTTGTTGGCTTGTTGCCTATTCTAGTATAACATTCTGTCATGGACTAATGGCTAACCTATTTTTTAACTTGTGACTTGTGGTTGTGGCTTGTGAGTTACCCTAAACCCAATATAACAGTTAAATTTCAATATGATTGGATGATAAAAGGGTCTTAGGTGTTCCCATAATCAATCAACATGAAGTTGTTTAATGCTTAACAGTTTTATTTGATTTTTGTTTTATTTTTTATTTCATAAAACGATGTTGGGTGTTTCTAGCATAACAACTATATTGAATTTGAAATCCATAATATGAAAATTTGCTTTAAAAATTTTATTTTTGTTTTATTTTTTATTTATTGAATTTTAGGTAAGCCAACCTGTTTCACTCACCAACCTGTGATGAGCTGGGCCGATTTAGTTTTTTCATGACTCAATAATAGGTGAGCCAGGTTAGGCTGACCTACTTGTTAAGTGGGTTGAGTTGAGTCAGGTTAAATGAGTCAGACTGACTTGTTTGATAGCTCTACTATATTTTTTCAAAAAATTAAACTATCTATTTTTTAAGCTCTTGTTAGGCAGAAAAAGAGAAAAATTACTACTTCTCTAGTAGCAAAAAAAAAATAATAAGAAAAATGTTACTAATTTGATAGTTTCCACTCAAGACAGACATGAAAAATAAGAAAAGTGTAAAAAATATTGACTCTTCCAAAATTACTATTTTTTATGCAAAACAAGTCATAAATATATGCATAATTTTGTAATTGTAATAACTTTAATTATAATTTTCATAAATTTTATAACATTTTTTAAACAACAAAACAAGTTCAAATTTCACCCTATTTGATATATCTCTTTCTTTTTTTTTTCTCCTTACACTTTATTTCCTTTTCAATCAGACAAAACCTAAAGATATTATAATAAGAGGACCAGATGATGAGTATTAAATTAAGATGTTCTAAAAACATCATTAATATTATTATTTTTAATTGAGAATACATATTAAAATTAGAAGATTTTAACTTATTTTCTTAATATATGTATTTTTTTTCTTATATTTCATGTCGAACTTCCGAGGGAGTATTCAAAAAAATACCTCACTTATTAAGGAAGTTAATTGTGTCATTTTTATTTAAAAATAAATTATTTTCTTAAAATACCATTGTTTAAAAATTAAAAATAAAATTTCAATTATTCCTGAGTCTATTAGATAGTAGTACAAAGTTTTGTATTTTAGGGTTTACAACATCCACATATTCAAGACTCAAATTTAAAATAATTGTTTAAACGTAAAAAACCTTGCATCATTTACACACTCAATGGTTTTCATAGTAGTTAGAAATTATGGTTATTTTATAATTAATTTATTTGAATATTTTCATTTACAAAAACTAACACAATATCATATCTACGCAGGGGTTACTCAACCTATTGTCATGACATAAAAGTTTTAAAGTTACTTTCATATTTATTTAGTTATTTATGAGAAAACATATGGTGTAAAAAATTACGATAAATATTAGTTAGAACATTACTTTGGTGTAGCAACTGTATTTCTTAATCAACTAATATAAAATTATTTGAATCCGTTACATTACTTTGGTTTGGAGCAAAGCAAACCAACTGTGATGCTGCTAAAAACATTGCTCAAATATGGACTTAAACCCATTGATTATATTTTAATACATATATTTGGCTTGACTCAAATTAATTAAGATTTTATATTTTTAAATATTAAGAATTTAAAAAATTAGGTGTCAAAAGAGTTTTGAGTAATGTTTTAATAAAATTATGGGTTCAAATTATATTTATGAATAAAACGGGTATTAGATAAGTTTTATCTCTTTAAGTTTATTTAATTTGACTTAAATTAATTATAATGTTTAAAAACATACTTTAACCAAAACATTTTAAATAGATGAATAGTTTTTTCTTGTTTATTTTTATATAAATAAAATTAATTTGATAACATTAAAAATATTAAATGATGCATTTAAATGAATTTAATCGTAATTTCACATTAAATTATTAATTTATTAAAATTGAGAAAATTATATTTTTAATATTTAAAATAAGAGTTTCTTAAAAAAGTAAAAAAAATTAATAAGACCTGAATACCAATTTTATATTCTAGTTCAATTTGATACCTATTTTCTATTGATTCAATTTGGTACCTGATTATTTAAAATTCATATACCTTTCCGTCAAACATTTTCAAGAGGACGATTGTTTGATTGCTATTAGTCTTTCATTAGACTAAACATGTCTAGGATTGTTTTCATTACTATCTTTTTTGTTGATATTTTAATAAGACATATCAAATTAAAATAATTAAATATTAAATTAAATTAATTAAAAATTTGGATATCAAATTAAAATATTTAAGAATTAAGACCATTAATAAACAGAAAGTATGGCCTTTATCCAACTAGTACCTTTGTCCCTTGCCTGCTTGCTGCCACGAGAGGAGCATCTATCCTCACAAAAGGGCACAAGGCTGCCACTAACTATGAACCCTAAACCTGCATAGCTTCAAAAGCTATCAATTTTTTATGCAACCACAGACACATTATTTAAGCATGCAAAATCTGCCACACATAAAAACAATGAACATACTGTATTAGACACATCGTTTCAATCAAGATATTCCACTACGCTTGAACTTGAATAATTAAGCCCTGTCTTGTGTCTATTTAGTTTAAAGACACTGTCTGGTATAATATTGTATTCAAAAGACAAGAAGACCGGTAGAGACCACACCAAATATATTACTTTTATAATATGATAGATTTATATTTTAATATAAGACAAAGCTTAATACAAAATAAATTGATAAAATAATTTAAGTTTTTTTACAAGCATAAAATAAATTAAGTACCCGTTAGTTTTGTAAATAACTTAGGTCATATATATTAGGATTCATGGTAGATGATGAAAAATAGGGAGATGTATTAATGAAATAAGGTATTTATTATTTGATTTGTTTGAATGAGGATGAAAGATGATGAGGTCATTTTATAAAGCTTTGAAAATTCTAAAGTTATTATTTTAATCTTATTTAGTTTATCATTGCAAGTTCTCGACACACTTTTATGTGTGATATGGATCAAAGATATCAACCAAAGATCCAATGTTTAGTGTGACAATTGAATGCAAATCAGTTGACAACACAAGATAATTTATTAGGAGAAGAATCATAGCAATGAATAAAGTTGTGTGCATTATGTGAAGGGACACTTGAATCAACAGAACATTTGTTTCTAAATTGTATTCTGTCCACGTAGGTTTGAAACTTTGGATCAAGCTATGTGCCTGATGAGAAATAACTTCATAATGATTAATGACTTTTGCCTTTTTTGTTTCCAATTTATGAGGTTGGTTAATAGAACCAAATTGAACATGCAAATTTGATCTTTTGTTAGCTTACTAGAGTTGTGACACATATGTAAGACGAAAGGTGCACCAATATTCAAAGACTAAGTGTGGAAATTGATGATATCATACATTTAAAAGGCTAAGTGTTGGAAATTGATGATTTTTTTTTTGCTGAAAGAAATATAATTTCATGTGAGTTTAATCCTTTATTTTCATTATTTTGTTCGCATTTTTTATTTTTTTACTGTTGTTACTTTGTGCTTTTTATTTTGTCTGCAAGTTTGTAAACTACAGTTGTACTAATAAATATGTTTAAATTATAAGATAAAAAAAAAAGAACTAAGATTATATAAACAACAGTCCGTGACCTTTTTTATTAGCATATCCACTTGTATAATAATTTTATTCTTTCTTTTTAGAGAGAGATGTTTTTCATATGTTCTGATATAATGACATGTTTTTCATATTTTATGACACATTTTTTAAATGTTGTTATATATTAAATCAAATTAATATATATACATATATATTCATTTATTTAATAAAATAAAAAATATTTTTTATTTCTTTAATTAATATACAAATTATTGAGGTAGAGTTCCTTAAAAGAGTTTAAAATATTTAGCACAATAATCAAAGTAAAGAGGATTATATACTCTATCACAAAAGCTTCATTCACATATGTCACCATTTATGAGTCAAAATAATTTTTAAACTAATAGCCTAAGAACCATTTAGGTGTTTGGGGCCTTAAAAAATTGCGTAGGGTTATAGGTTAATCAAGTTAGCCTCTTTCTGCATCTCCAAGGCAAGGCATGTTATGCACATGAAAAGTATTAGGATCTTATTAATTAGTAAGAATTACAAAATAGTGAATTAAAGTATTTTCGTACTTTGGTTTATAATATAACTCATCAATATATGGTATAAATATCATTTGGAAGGAATAAACACAATTTTATTTCTCCTTGTACGAATCAATTTTACATAAAAAAGAGGCGTTATCATCACCTAACTTCGCCCATTAATTGTTCCTTAAATTAATTTATAGTGCAAATGAAACTCCTCTTGGAATATAATTTGACTGTATTCATTTTGAACTATATGCTCCAAGCATAATAACACTAAAGAGTCAACTAGCACAAGAGTTTTGGATACCTGTAAGTTGAGCTTCAAATCTACCCTTTCTAAAAAAACCAGTACGAAAAACTTTCAATTGAAAGTGATCGAATCCTTATGCATCTCACCAAGCATTATTGTTCATTGGTTGATGATGTTCATCATCCATGATCAAGTAACTTAGGATATATATGAAGAGTCTACGGGCCCTTCATTGTCGACACATTTTGATCTGAACATAGTTGACACATTTTTACAAAGCTTTTAGAAATGCCATTTTCCAAACAACAAAATAATGTCCTGAGTTTAATTTATTTACAATTAGTCTATACCTCATGTATATTTTATGCCATGCAAACTGACCACAAATCATGTGAATATTTGCCAAGATGCATCTATCAAAAGGCTGTACAAAAGCCTCCACTGCACTAAAAGAAAGCCCCCACCATTTTTGCTTTATATATGGAGAGAAAAATTTCACCCACCAATAAAAATCCTGGGTTGGGTGATTAATTGACACATATTACATAAATATTTCCATAAATTTCCATGTCGAGAACAAGAGGCTTGTATAAACTCTAGGAGATTTTTTTATCAGCAAAATATACATTGAAAGTCTAAAAATATAAGTTAATTTGCATATGGGATCCTATAGTGAAAGAAGGTGAACCTCTAAAATAAAAACTCACAGGCATGTAGCTTTCCCATAAGATTCCAAAGTTGACTTGATTCCCAAAAGTCTTTTCATTATCAAATTACACTATACGTTCTGTGTCTTTCTCTTTCGCACTCTCTCTTTGTATTCCATCTTCCTCACTACCCGCTCTTTGCAATCCAAAATGCTTATTAATTCTACGATCCATAAGGTATATATATTCCTTTCTTCATGGTTGTTCTATTCAGATTGCCTCAATCCACTTTTTGTTAGTTCATGTGACTTTCATGTTACATTGAAAGCATTCCCCTCTTTTCTCATGCCAACGTTTCTTAATTCTTCCATTCATTTTGCAGCAAAATTCAAGGAAGAGTACCACATTAACCTGCATTCTAATGCCAAAGCAATCATTAATTAGGCTGAGAGCTGCCTGTGAGAAATTGAAGAAAGTTTTGAGTGCAAATCTACAGAGACACCATGAGTGGTTGATGGAGGAGAAAGATGTTAAGAACTTTATTAATAGGGAAGAATATGAGAACTGAGAAGTTGATGTCTTTTGAAATTGTGAATTTTTATTATTTTTGGCTATTAAGAACCATTGCAAAAAAATTGGTCACATAAAAAGTTAAATACTCATTATGAGCTAAAAATGTATATTCTTACTCTAAAGAGATAGATCGGAGAAAACTGAGATTGAAAAATTTACTCTCATTAGATATTTTATAAATAAAGGTAAGTCTTTCTTACTCTATATGAGAATCATAAAGTTTAGAATAATAAAGTTTAAGATTTTATGGTATCAGTTTTCTGTACAAAATTATGAAACCTACATTTTACATTATTGTCCGTCTCTTTTTCTTCTTTTTTTATAAACATCCTGTATACTTTTAAAAATCTTTCAATAACGTGATGTGACCGCTATGATCTTTAAAAAATGGTGTTTAACTTATTATAAGCATCATTCAACAATAAATGCGTTAAAAAAATCCCAATATTGTTATAATGTTGACGTTGTTAACTAAATTCTCTCATTCTGATCAAGGAAACGAACAATCTTATACTAAAGTAATATTGTGGAAAATGGAAGTGGGAACGTGCCCGTCAGACATGTGAATCGTCCTCTCTCTCTCTAACTTTTCAGTTGAAAAAAAGAGTAAAAAATAAAAATGACATGAGCAAAAAAATAAAATAAAAAATTACACTTTCTCTAATTTATTAAGAAAAAAGTAATAAAAAAATTTTAAAAAAAATCATACGAATAATTTTATAATCATAATAACATTAATGTATAACAACTTTCCATTTTTTTACAGCCATTTCCTACTACCATTAAACTTCAATTTGGAGCCTAATTGTCTCCCATATATTTTGCACGCTCGCATTCATCAAAACCCGCCTAACATATAAAAGAAGCAACAGGGGGTCCCAAAATTTCACACTATTATTATTACGTAACGGTATGGCTTCTTCAGCTCAAGAGCAACACCAAATCCTGCCAACCCTCTATGGTGGCGCCACCTCAGCTCCGCCGCCAACGCCGGCGGCGCACCACGACAACATCCTCTCGACGTCGAACGCCGCCGACGCGCTCTCGCGCCTCCTCCAACGCCTCCCGCCCACCCTCTCCCTCCCCACACGCTTCTCCTCACCTTCCTCCGCAGCCGCCACGTGTCCCCCCTCCCTCACCTCTCTAAACGACGTCCTATCCTGCGTTTCGAAACTTGGTTACGCCCAACTCACCGATCACTCCGTTCCCCACGAACTCGCCAACTCGGCCGAGTCGGAAGCGCTCGCTCTCTTCGATCTCTCCCAACCCCAGAAGGAGTCTCTCATCCCCAAAAACTGGCCCTTTGGATACGGCGGCGACGAGGAAGAGGAAGACGGACTTGCCGAGTCGTTCCGCTTAGACTCAGTGTGCTCGACCAAGTCGAACGAGTTGGGTCTTGTTTCTCTGCGCGAGTTTGCACGCGCACTGGAGAAACTGGGGCTTAAGATCGTTGATGAGTTAGCAAAAGGCTTGGGGTGTGAAAACCCGTTGGGGGATGACCCGACCCGGTCGTGTTCGATTATGTGGGTTTCCGAGTCTCTATCGGGGAACAAATCCAGCGGGTTTTACCCGTTTATAATCGGACTGCAGTACCAGATAAGGAATCAGAAATACTCGATGCTGTCGGATTCGGGATGGGTTTCTGTGCTGCCACACGTGGACTCGATTTTAGTTACTATTGGCGATATTGCGCAGGTAAATTATTATTTTCATGTTTTTATTTAATTAATTAGTGCTTTTGTTCACACATTATGGATGTGGCCTTGTTAACTTATTTGCTTTATGTTTTTTTATATTTGTTAATTTTGTTGTGTTGTCTTGCTTTTTAAATTGTTGATTTTTTTTATCCTAGTTAGTGGCCTGGTTTTGGGGAAAACCGGAAAAGCTTTTATATAAGATTGTCAGTTTGTCACGTAATCATGTCTTGTTTTTTAAATTATTTATGACTTATAATTACTCTATTGCCCCTCAAGTGCATGCATAGTTTGATTATGACACTTTTTGTGATTTCAAGTTTGAACAAGGCTTGAAAGACAAACTGAACTAATCACGTTTTGTTTGAACTGTGATTTCAGCCAGCTAACGAGACACAGCATTATTTATTATCTATGTGAACGAGTCTTTTCTTTATTTTCTTATAAAGTTTAAGTATTAATTTGGTTTTTATACTTCCACTGTTATTTCATTTGTTTTTATAATAAAAATTACTAGTAACAGTTTTAGTCTTTGATCAAATGTTAAAGAGAGTTAGAAGATAACTTCCTACACAGACCCAAATCCATTAAATTTACAAATTTTATGCATAAGGTGAAAACAATAGGATGGAGGCAAATTAGTAATAATCAAACCCTTTTTTAATTATTGAGTCCTCTTTTAGTTGTTGGGTCACACGACCAACGAGAGACCTGTTATTTGGGTGATGTCATTAGAAATATATCCTTCCTAAAAATTTTTAGCGCTGAAGAGAAGCATAACCCATGTAATTTTACATTACTTTGTTTTATAATGTAATAAAATTATAGTAAAGGTATAACTAAAATATTCTACACTTAGATCTTAGCACCAGGCCAAGAAAAATATCATGTTTGATGTTTTTTAAAAAAAAAAAAACCGTTGTTCTTTCCGGTCTTACATATTTTTAAAAAATAAGAAATATTGATAAGGTGTATAAATTAAGAGTGTGTTTAATTTGTAATTTCAGCTAACTAAAATAGTAGTTAAAATGATTTTAGCTCCGTTTAGATAGCAAAAAGTTAAGAATTTTTTTAGGAGTTATTAACTTTTTTTCAAAAAAAACTTATTCAAGTAGCATTCTCAAAATATCTCATATTTTTAGTTACTAACTGTTTTACCCTTCATTAATTATATAATTATAGTAGTTTATAATTTAAATATATAATTATATGAAATTATAATTTAAATATATAATTATAGTAATTTATAATTTAAATATATAATTACATAACTTTATTATTTAAATATAT
Source organism: Psophocarpus tetragonolobus (assembly GCA_037954015.1). Classification (NCBI taxonomy): domain Eukaryota; kingdom Viridiplantae; phylum Streptophyta; class Magnoliopsida; order Fabales; family Fabaceae; genus Psophocarpus; species Psophocarpus tetragonolobus. The sequence continues at coordinate 39,074,046 of CM075695.1, forward strand.
AATTGTAGAAATTTATAATTTAAATATGTAACTAATTTAAATATGTAACTAATTTAAATATGTTTGTTTGACATAATTGTTTTTAATATTTTAGTATTTAAAAATTAAAAAAATTAATTGATTATTATTTTTTAAAACATTTTTTGAAAATAGATATGATTTTTTAGTTTTTAAAAACAAAAAACTAGAACAGTTATAAGTAGTTTTGGTTTGAAAACTCAAACTACAATTTTTTTTTCATTAATAAAATTTCAGTAAATATGAACAATTTTTTTCATTTTTATATCTTCAAAACATTTTTCAAATAACACTTATAAAACAAGTTTTCTTTTTCTTCCAGAAAGCAGTTTTTAAAAACTATTTTTTATTTTTTTTCAAAAACTAAAAAACAAAACCAAACCACCTAAATATCTCTTTGTTGATTTAATGATTAATGATGTTCTTATTTGTTATTTTATAATTTTTAACTAGTTAATAAACTAGTTTTACTAAACACTTGCAACTAATTTTTTAAGAGTTACTAGTTTTTAAAAACTAATAACTTCAAACAATTTTTTTGAAAGATCTCTTTTTTTTTTTTACTAATTTTTTTTTTTACATCTTTACTCTCATTAGTTAATTTATTGTGTCTTACTAATTCTCTCTCTCCACCTTATACAATCTCTCTCTTTCATTTCTCTCTTCACAATTAATACAAGTATAGTAATTTAAAATTTATATATTTAATTATAGAAAAGTATAAATTAAATATATAATTATAGTAATTTATAATTTAAATATGTAATTACATAAATTTATAATTTAAATATATAATTATAGAAATTTATAATTTAAATATATAATTATAATAATTTATAATATAAATTAATTTATATTATTAAAATATATTATAATTATTTTATATACCTTATTGTTAATCAAATGATTAATAATATCCTTATTTGTCATTTTACAACTTTCATGTAGTTGATCTTGTTTTATCAAATATTTACAACTAATTTTTTAATTTTCAGCTAGTTTTTTAACTTTTGGCTAGTTTTTCCAAACACACTCTTAAAGTATATTTGGTTTGTCATTTCAGTTAGTTAACTAAAATAGTAGTTGAAATAAGTGGAATGATTTTAACTTATGGGTCTTTTTATACAGGTATTAGCTTTTTCTGAAAAGTTACTCCAATAAATTGTTTCCCACTTATTCTCAACTTCTCTCGCATTTATTTTCTTTTATTCATTAATATAATTATAGTGATTTATAACTTAAATATATCATTATTAAAAATTATAATTTAAATCTATAACTTAAATTTTATATATTTAATTATAGAAAATTATAATTTAAAATTATAATAATTTATAATTTAAATATGTATCAATTTATGTTATTAAAATATATCATTTAAATACTTAATTATTAATTTAATAAGTAATTATGTCCTTATTTATTATTTTACAAATTTTAATTAATTATAAGTTAATTTTATAATATTTACCACTAATTTTTTAACTTTTAACTTTCTTTTAGTTTTAATATTTGGTTTAGTTTTATGAATCATACCTAAAATATATATGTATCATTACTGATTTTGCTTATAATTTATGTTGGCTGGGCCCCCTTCTTTAGTAAGGGATCATAATGTACGTGTGGCAAACTCCCGGATGTAACTGTTCATTCATTTTTCATTGGGGTATTTCCTAAGTAGAAAAATCTTCAATTCAGCTCAGAAATGTCGAAGAGGCAAAAGCCTTAAACCAACCATACATTATTTCCTGAGATATAGAAGACCATTTCAATTTGGTAAAATAGTGGATGGATTCTTTTTGAAATAATAAACAATATTTTTATAAAAAAATTTTATGTTTAATTTTAAAATATATTATTTTAGTTCTCTAAATATTATCTAAATTATTTTTTATTTTTTAAAAAGTTACCTAAACTACTTAGAAGACAAAAAAATATATTTTAAAATTAGATGGATGGAAAACATATTTTTTAAAAGATATAATTAATATTTTTAGACTTTTATAGGAAAAGCGTATTTAAAGATAGAAATCAACGAAGAAAAACCATTGTTCCCCTCAAGTGATGGAAAAATGAAACTTTTTTTTTTATGTCTTAAAAAAATAGAACATATTATTGAAATTAATAAAAAAATAAAAGATATATTAGTAAAATTGTATTTTAATAAAGATATTATTTTCTTAATAGACATTGAGAGTACTTGAATTTTAAAGAATTATTGTGTAGGTGTGGAGCAATGGGAAGTTGAAGAAAGTGAGAGGCAGAGCAGTGGCGACAGTGGGAGAAAATAGCTCACGCTGCATAACAATGTCATTGCTGATAACTCTTCCCACAGAGAGCAGAGTAGCTCCACTCCTTCCCAAGACAACCAAGAAGGAAGAAGGGGAAGAAGAAATAAGCAATGTTGGTGAAGAAGGAGTAGAGAAGGTGTTCAATTCTTTTGATTTTGAGGACTATGCTTGGAGGGTCTACCATGAACGCATCCATTTCAAAGATCCATTGGATAGGTACCGTGTTGCTTAGAAGTTGCCTCCACCTGTCTCTCACACCCTCGTAATTAATACTGTTATTTGCTCCACTTAATTAGCTTTTTCTGTGAGATTCATTAATTACCCATGCTAGTGTTAATCCAGTAAGTTTTGTTTTTTAGTAAGGGTTTGAATTTTGGATGGGTGAAAGTAAAAAATGAGAGGAAGGAGAAGGACAACAATAATGAGATGTATATGCTCCATTTATTTATTTGATTGATTTTCAAGTCAGAGAACAGTATCACTGTTTTTTCTTTTTACTTTAGCTTTCAATCTAGCATTCGAGTTTATTGTGTCAGTTACTCTGGGGTCCAAACTCTGCTATGCCGATATTGACTGGACAGCCGCTTCAATTATATCTTTCAGTGAAATATTATTAAAGATTGGATGTGATTTCTTTTCATCCGTATAAATCAATACATGTTTTTTGTCAGCGATAAGAATAGTTATATTATGAGATGCAAAAGGATACCTGACTTATGTACAATGCCGTATAATTCGTGTATTTTGTTGAATCAGTTGAATTCAAGCCTCTTAATAAATATTAGATATCATCTATTTAACTATGAAGATAAAAAAATGAATTAGAGTTACGTGATGAGGGCTATAAGATAAATAAAATATGGAAGTACAGCCAACTACTGATCGAAAATTGTAACCTACGTGATGAGGGCTATAAGTTTCTAGGAGAACTAGAGTTACTACTGCTTACCATATCTCTTGACCATATTTTATGATAACTAGCTATACGTGCTTTCCTGATTAGTGGTGTTAGAAGTTAGAACTGTAATGTTCTTTATTTTGTCTCTTTTTGGGAAAGAGCATTTGATTTCTGGTAGAGTTTTCTTTTTTCCGTACATCTCCCGAGTCCTGAGTTTTCTTTGATGTCAAAAATGGCAATTTCTGGATTTTTTCTTTCTCGGCAGCACCAACTAACCAATATACAAAATAGCCAATTTCAGATTTTTACCTCCTTTTCTGTTCTTAAAAAAAAATAAATAAACATGTTCATCAATCATCACTTCATCCTGAAAGGATACATTTGCTAAAGCGACCTCTGCATATTTGAAAGAGATTTTAAAATAATAGATCTACCAAAATTAATTAAAACAACTAAATATTCATTTAGTTGAAGTCACCTCTAGGCTATATATTTGTTGGCATGTGAATTACATCGAATTTAAATTAACATTTTCCATAATTTACTTTATCTTTCTTGTAAATACTTTGTTGAAGAGTATGCAAATTTTACTCTCCAGAAACAGTTTGCTGGAGAGTTAAAAAGTAACTCTCTGGCAGGAGCATGTCGATAACCGTGAGGAGGTGCATCAAGGTCTCGTAACTAGGATTTGATTGGCACATCCGGATTGCAAGCAAATATGCCCTGTGTAGGTCACATGCACTGAGAAGCTTGTTGGCCGTGTATAGCCAGCACTTTGCCTCCGCTCGATTTTCGCTGCCATTGTCCATGGCGCATCCAAGTTATAGAAAATGACCACAAAGGACAAATATGATAAGGTCTTTACGTTGTGTGACACGATGACAATTTTGTCATGTGATGGATTTCTTGGAAGAGCGGTGACATGGTAATTGAATTCGCATTACAGGAGAAGAATTCCAATAAGATATCGATGCTCTTTGATGTTGGTACTGAGGCAGGGCCAATGTATTTTATTTTATTTATTAATTAATATACAGAAATAATTGAATTTACCTCGAGGCCTGAGCCTGAGGTAACGTTGTTTCTATTAACAATAATGGGACTCGATAAACTTTTTACACTCCAACAAATTGTTTACGAAGAGTAAAAAATTTGCAATGTAAATTTTTTTAACTTTTCGATAAAAGCTCACCAAAGAGGAGGGGAACTAAAGAGGGGGCAAAAAGGAGGAGTTAGTTTGGAAGAAAAAAAGATATTTCACGAGAGATAGGAGAATTAGGTTTAGGCGTAAAATAGAAATTTGAGAAAAAAATTATAAAAATAAGTGTGAATTCAAAATCCATTACGCTGATTTGATTTGGATTTGCATGATATTTTGTAGGGCTGGTTATGACTCATGCAAGGTAGAACTTAAAGAGTTTCTTGTACCCTAAAAATTTTAAGTGACACCCTCTTTCTATTTAAAGAGTAATTAATGTAAAAATATACTCTAGATTATCCTTTCTCGAGTAGAAAAGGAGGTGGCAATTGAAATAATTTTTAGGTATAGAATGAAACACCTCTCACAGGATAATATCTTTATCTAATAGTTATTTATTTTAATTTGAGAAAAACACTTATACATTGTCATTGTAAAAAATTTTTAACTGATAATTAATCACAACTCTCTCTATATATATATATATATGATAAGTTTGTTGACTTTACTAATTAATACTTTAAAATTCATATAAGCAAAAAGTTGTAAGTAACAGTCAGTGTTAAACTCTTTTAATTTGTGTTTAAATTTGTTTTTGTCTTTTGATAAATAATTGAATTTCACTTTTCATTCTTAATAAATTTTGTTAGGTTTAGTTTTTAATAAGTTTTTTTTTATTTTGTTTTTGTTTCTAACCCTATTTAGATAATGTTTAAAAAGTGGTTTCAAAAACGTTTAAGGAAAAAAAGAAAAATAAATAATTTAGTAATATCAAACACAGAAAAAAAGTATCAGAAGCAAAAAAATATGTAAGCTTTAAATTTAAGTCCAAATTTGATTTGATTATGATCCACTGATATATGGAACAGAATTCAATATGATTTATTAATATAATTATTAATTTAATGATTATATATAATTAAATTGTAGAAATAAAGAAATATATTTCAATTGTGTATATTTTACAATAAACATTTCAAACTAAATAACATAATATTATAAAAATATTATTTGTATAAAAAATTGTATTATTGACATATAATTATTAAAAGTCATGTATTTTAAGAGAATAATAGATATTAAACTAAGTTCTAACAACTTCAACTATAACTTTATTCATGTTAAAATATACTATTATTTTTAATTTCTTAAATCTGAATCTTTTTAAAGCAATTTTTGAGTTGCTATTGTATTTTACTTGGAGTTTTCTTTTGCCCTCAATTTACTAATTCAAAATAAAATCAAGGTCCATCCTTGCCGTAGAAAACATTTCCCAAAAATGAAGCATGAAATGTGGAAGTGAAACAATAAAAAAAAACCCATTCTCATGTACAATAGGGCCTTTTCTTTTAGCACCCTTTTTGCACTCCATTAATTAAAAAGACTTTTTATCCTTATAACTTTATAAAGTTAAGTTGCCTGTTTCTTACTGCGCCATCATCAAACTCCAATAAAGTTTTTTATAATTACGGATTTCATGATTAAAAAAACAATTTTTTTTACTGATCATGATATCCATAACACATTGGTTTTTTTTCCCATTACATATGAGGATTTTTACAATGTTAAATATGAAGATTTTTGTGTTGTAGATAAGATGATGTATGATTATGTAATAATACACAATTACTTGATACACAACAAATTGATTTAATAATACATTAAGGATCACTTGAGTCGCAATTATGTAATTATATCATTGTAAATTATGTGATCCATAATATATTATTATATAAAGGTGGATCATTTGATCTGCATGACAAAAAATTTTATAGGTCTGATAAGTACATTATGAAATCTGCAATATTAAAAAAAATGTATCATACATTCCAAAACCTACTATAGAATTAAAAAGAATATAACATTATAGGTAAAAAAGAAATATATTATGAATTCTAAAATTTGTAATACAATTATAAAATATGCATTTTGGATTACAAAATCCACAATATAGGGTATTTTGGAAATTTTTGGGGTAAAAAATCCACAATATAAGCTACATCTGATTCCCTTCCAACACCTATTGAAAATTCCACTATATAATCATTATTATACAAGTATAAGTGTTTTCTATGTCACTTCTAACTTACAACGAGTATATTAATTACTCTCGGTTATACACTTAAACCTTTAAGTTTAAGAATAAGTACACAAAGTTGTAACATCGTAAACTCTCAATATTATCTATACCATTTATTCGAATAATCTAATCCATTTGCAATGTAATTTACAACTCAAAACACCAAAGAATAAAATTTTTATCATAACAGGTAATTTAACATCATACATATCTTTATGTATTAAAAATTTGAAACAAAATATAACATAATAAATAGTAGCTTGCCCTACAAACTCTGTTGCTTGGCAAGACCCTAGGGTAGTTTTCCAGCAACAGTCGTCGCCCAGCGAGAACCTTGTATCAAATTGTCTCAAATCTTGCTCAGTAAGACACATTGCTCGGCAAAAACCTTGTTTAATTCTAAACAATGAGTAATTTACATTGAGAAAAACCTTTCGTTGGGCGCAAATTCCTAAAAGTTCAACTCGAGACAACTTTGCATTGGGCGTAAAACTAAAAAACAGGTCTAACAAAGGCAAAAGCTTGTTGGGTGAGACATGCCGCCGAGCGAGACCCTGCAGATAGCAAAATCTTTGTTATCAAATCCAATCAACCTGTATAATGCAATCCATTCATACATTACACATAATTTCATTCAAGAGATTACTACCATAATATTTGCACATATATCATACTTTAGTTGTCTCAATACAACATGTATATAAAGACTTTCATACAAAACATAACCTTAAGATAACCATAAACCGCAGTGTTTCCAAAACTTCAACTACAGTACTTCTAACATAATTCTCTTATTTACATGTTTAACCACAAAATAACATCATGAAAGCTTCCATGCGCAGCTCGACATCTATCACTCCATTGCATCATGTCCCTCTGTGTCATCACCACTATCTGCTTTCATGCAAAGCATGATCATCACATTCATGCACAAACAAGAACACAAATTGCAAGGGTAAGCTTGTGCCCTAAAAATAACATAAACATATACATAACATGCAATTACATTCATATCCAATCTCAGTCACATTCATAATAACTCAACTAGACTCATGTTCACCATGAATCTGAGCAATCAACATATACTTTTATGCTTTCCAGAAAGACTCATTGAATTCAGATACTTGACAGTATATCTGACTTTCTTCATACTGATATCTAAAGTCTACTTGACCTATTATGATAATCAATTGAAGTCTAAGCATATTCATTTGATATTCAATTGTTATTTGACGTCTTCTTAACCCAATTTGAGAATCAGTTGCTATTTAAATACATTCTTTAGGTACACATTTGTCCTTATTTGACCTTGATACCAGTATTATCTTCACCTTGTTTCAACCTAAATACCAAGATCATTAAAGCCACTATGTATCCTAAATCAATTTACTACAATCAATACCTTATTACCCACAAGTAACAATCCACATCATACCTCATTTCTCATCAATCAACCATTCACCAATTTTAGAATATTCAATATCACAATTATATTTTAGATTATTAATCACAATTCCTTTCCAATCACAAATAGACATTCATTCTCAAACTTCATATAATTAAACTCAAAACACTAATCAAAATCTAAAACATATACATGTAATTATATTTAAAATCAATAAATCAAAGTTTCATTAAATCAAAAACCAAGTTTGAACTTCCTTTACATATTTCTCCACCCAAAATCTAGCTACAACTAAAAGAGGAGAATATGTTCAAAGAAATCACTCATAAATATATATTGATCATCTCTCAGAATCAGGAGAAATGAAAGAGATTTTGTTCGATTTCATTGTTGAAAAGTCAAACCATGCAAAGGATTCAAGTTTGATGAGTCAGGAGAAAAGAAAGAGAATTGATGGTGGGAGAAGAATTAAGAAAAAGAAAGGAAAGAAAGAAAAGTGAGGAAGAAGAAAAAGGGTAGGGTGAACTTAGTAAGTTTAGCTTGTTATTTGCACCCGTTTCTAAATAGATTTTTGAAAACTCCTTGAAACTCTATTAAAAATTTCTGAAATCAAGCAATAACAATTATATCTATATTTCTACCTCTCAGTCACTTTCTTGAAATTAACTAACTAATATTTATATTAATAATACATTCAATTATGCTCCCATTACCATATTAATCTAAATATAACTACACATTTAATTCTCTATACTATTTATTTTCCTTCCACTAATAACTATTAATTAAACTGGTCTTTACAAAAGTCACTACTACCTATCACTAAGTATTATTTGAATAATAAGTCACTCTTAACTTATATAATACAAGATGAAAAGTTTGTCTTTAATATAAGATTACTCTCATATAAAGGATATGCAATCACTCAAAATAATTAACTTCATCATGTGAAGAATGTACAATTTCCATTCATTAGCAGGTTGACTCAAAAGTTTCTTATCACTTAAGATGAATGTATGATATTTGGTTATCTTCCAAAATTTTAGACGTTTTTTGACTATTTAGAAAGTCATTAGTTGTATGTGTCTTTTTCACATTAGTTCGTCAACTTTGTCTTTCTCGTAGGAAGTTTTTCTAAGAAATCCACTGAATGGTAAGACTAATACACTATTCAGGTAACTTTGTTGTCTTTGACTTTCTTTCTGTTCTGACTTGCTTTAACATCTATGCTGATAATGAGTGCATTGACCAAAAATATAATTGTTGAGCTTAAACATAATTATTTTGTTAGTTTGAATTATCTTTGAAAGACAGACTTTTAAATATATTCATCAAAATATATAAATGGATGGTTCTTAGGTTTTTATCATAAAAAAACTAATTCTTATTGATACACACTCTATGGGACTTATATCATGGTGTTCACATTCCTTTGCATCTAGTAAAAATATCATGTCCTCCATTAATGTTACATATATCAAGACTCATTGTTTAAATCCTTTAACCAATTGCACGAACCTGAGCCACAACCCCCACCCCAATCTAGCACCAATATTGTTGTTATCTATAATTTCATGGCATCTCATTTCACACACATAGAGCAACAGATGTCAGCAAATCAACATGCCTACACTTCACTGAAAGATTCCTTTCACAAGTTGACCATTCATCAGCATGCCAGTAACACATCTTTCACAAGTTGACCATTCATCAGCATGCCAGTAACACTAATCTGTTCCCATGGCCCTCAACAGAGCAATTTGCTCAATATATCATATCACTTGAGGACAACAAATGATGAACACCAAGGAGGAAATGAGCAAGAGCACGGAAATGAATATGACTATCCAAAAGGAGAGAAAGAGGAAGAGAATAAATATTATTGAACTTCTTCAAACTGCATAAATTAGTGACTTTTGATTTCCTTCTAATTCAATTTCAGTTTTAGTTAAAGTTTAGCCTTTAATTTCAGTATTTTCATTTCAGTTATACTTTTATGTTTTGACTTATTTTTAATATGCTTGGATGATATTTTGATTGGTGGGAAATTGTTTAGATGTGTATATTGTGTGAAGTTAGTTTGACATTGGTAACATCCAATTTTTTTAGGATTTTTTGAAAAATTTCTTTTTTTAATCATGCAAAGACATGATTTCGATTAATCAGAAAAATAAATTTTGTAAATTATGACATTGGTAAGATAAAGCATAAGTTGTCTCTCATAAAAGCAGGTTTTATATATTTTGTAAATTGAATAGGAATGATACGGATATCAAATTGTTTGAAATCAATAACATTAATCTAAGTTATGTGAGTGAATGATGCTAAAAGAAAAAGATTATTTGAGAATCATAGAGTGTCTTGAAAGTTAAATTATGTATGATATGTCAAGACAATTCATAAATTAACTCATTAGACAAATAAAGTCCACTTAAAATATAATTTCCCTTATTAAGCCCTTTTGAGTCTTAATGAAAATTTTTTCTTTTAAAAAAGGAAACCAAAGTGAGAAAAAGAAAAATAAAGAAATTTTCCCGTAATATTAAAAATATTATAAGCAATTCTCCCCATCTTAAAGCACCTACATTATAGATTTCTCGCCTCCTTAAATCATCCATGCATGTTATGTTTCTTGCTACTGTGTTAATAAATTAACAATTTTTTTTAAAGAAATTGCACAAGTTAATTGATGCAAATATATGTTACTAACTATTAAAATTACCATAATTATTAAAATTACAATAATATACATGGCTCTGGGTACTTTTGTTATTTATTTAAAACAAAAACACACACATAATCTACAGCAAATAAAGGCAATAAAAATCTTAGTTTTCACTCTTTTTTTTTACATATTCTTTATTGTGTACTTTTATATTTAACTTTGCCTTAATTGCTAAAATTTCATAAAAAATTATTTTTGATACTTAAAGTTAAAAAATATTTTTTTTAGTATCTAATTAATTTGTTTTTTATTAACATTATCTTTTTATAATATTTGATTATATTAGATGTGAAATTAAAGATTGAGAGAATTAGATTGAAAAATAAATTGATTCATGAATACAAAAATATATTCTACATCAACAATTTTTTTACGACATTAATTGAAAAATTTAACTAAAAATTAATCAAAGGTAAAAAAAATATTTTTTAATTTTAAACACTAAAAATAATTTTTAGTGAAATATTAGGAAAAAAACTTATCTTCGGCTTATAAATTTTCTCCTCCATCTCTAACCAATTTCTCCTGGTCATAACAAAATCCATCAGTGTTGATAGGTTGAAAGTTTTATGATCTCGAGAATTGAATTGTTCAAGAAATCAAATTTTAAAAGCTTGGATTAGTCATTCATGACAAATTTTGACAAAATGTTGATAAAAATTAATGGAAGTTAACAAAACAATAAATTTGACACGAAATTAAAAGTAAGAGGAACAAATTGATCAGTTGCTATATATATGACAAGTTGATCTTAAAACAAAATATTTATAAAAACCACATTGAAATTTTAATTGAAATTACAGACGATTTTGTCTTCAAATATTAATATATTTACCTGTCAGATATCCCAAGATTCACTAACGTCAAAGAAGGCAACTATCCACGATATTTCTTGCATGAGCAAATTGGAATCAACGATTTACTCTTGAATAAATTATCATAAGATTGCGAGATGATCAAGCTGAGGTAAGTAAGGGAAAGTCCCTAAATCTAGATGTCCGTTATAGATTTCTCTTCCAAAAATATCTGGTAATCATATATACATTATATATTATATCTAATAGTTAAAAGTAGTTTACAATTATTATATTTCAATAAAATAAACTGTAGGAATGGTTAAGGTGCATGGTATTAAATTAAACTCTAAATTTAATACTCGTATTATTTTTAGTTGACTCTTGACTTGTTGAATCTACACTCTACCGTTGGAATGGCCTTCTCAAACTGAACACAACTCTCTCACCATCAATTAAAGTTATCTTGCATAGTTGCAATCTCAAGAGTGAAAACTGAAAGACAGCAACATTGTGTCCACCAAAGAGCCCCAAAACCCACCACACCCCCTTCAACTGACTGAGACTGCTACCAACTTTCAAGGCTTTGAGATCACTCCTCTCTATCCCTCCCCCTCACGTATTGTCCCAAACACAAGAACAAGATGTTGAAAGTGGTTACCACAGGGGAATGAAAATTAAAACAACAATATCGTAAAATATATTTAAAAAAATAAAATAGACCAACGACAGATTGATAGATTTTAGCTTGAGAATTGAGAAAGACAACTTTCCCTCCACCAATAACCTGTTCTATATTCCTGAAAGACAAGACCATTTCACCAAACCTTAATTAAACGAACAAACCCAACCTAATACTTGAATTTCAATGTCTCTCCTTGCTGTGATCCCTATATTTCTACCTCTCTTTGCTTCTTCTTTGTTAAGAGATTATTATTACTATTGTTATCATTCTGATATCATCTCGTTCTTCTCTCCCCCCCATGCAGCCTCTTCGAAGAAAAACTCCTCTATTCAACTCAGAAATGGGGGCAATGAAGGGTCGCAAGAACAACAACCTCTCCATTTTCGTGGTGGTGTTCTCCATATTCCTCTTTGGGATCTTCATGTATAACGAGGATGTTAAGTCCATTGCTGAGTTCCCATTTTCGAGTCCCAAAGTGCATGAAACACAAGAAGGAGAACCTAAACAGGTTGATTCTATTCAAGAGGGTGCAAGAAAAGATAGTGGTGTTATTCAAAGGGACACTGAAAAGGAAGTGGAAGACCCTGTCACAGTCACGGTTTCTAAGAGTTCAAGGGCTCAACTAAAGAAGAGTAGTGAGGATGAGGATTCTGATGAGCCACAAGAGCATGTTGACTTGAAAACGGTTGTGGAGAAGGAGAAGAAGATTGAAATGCCACGTGCAGAGGAAGAGGAAGAGGTGGAAGAAGAAGAGGAAGAAGAAGAAGAGAAAATTGAGTTGCCTCCAGAAGATTGTGACTTGTATACTGGGGAATGGGTTTTGGATAACGTCACACACCCTTTGTACAAAGAAGATCAGTGTGAATTTCTCACTTCACAAGTGACATGCATGAAGAATGGACGACCTGATTCTTTGTATCAGAATTGGAAGTGGAAGCCAAGAGATTGTTCTCTGCCAAAGTATGAGTTCATGTTCTTTTAGTTTCCTTTTTTTTTTTTAATTTCTCAATCTTCTTCTTAGTTTTTGTGTTTTTCTAGTAGTGTTCTTATTGGTTGTGTTTTTGTGATCTTATTAAGGTTCAATCCAAAGCTTTTGTTTAAGAAGATTAGAGGGAAGAGGCTTATGTTTGTTGGAGATTCATTGAATAGGAACCAATGGGAATCAATGGTTTGTATGGTAAATTCTGCAGTTCCTTCACACAACAAGACCTGGTACAAGACTGGCTCTCTTGCTATCTTCAAAATCGAGGTTTGCAATGGTCTTTCTCCTTTTTACCTTGTTCAAGTAGGCTAAATGTCCAGAAATTATTATATGCTGAAGACTATCATGAATTATCTAAACCAGTCTTTATTTGATATGTGATTGAATTTTTTAATTTACCAAAAAGAAACTAATTAAATTTGATTATATACCACAAAGATTGATGGAAACAACAAGAACAAATGTAATCATTCTTGTAAATAACAGCCTATTTGATAATCATAAATCACGATAATTCATTAATTTGCCATAATGATTAACCACAAGCATAACATCATATTAATTAGACTGGTAAAGTACTATTTTATCTTCATCAATTAATTTTTTTTCCCTTATGGGCTTGAGTTAGTGAAAGCTGAAATTAGAATAATTTTGTGCATGATAGTGGGCCACTGAATTTGATGGCCTAATGGGGTTTTTTATATACGAAGCTACCTATTTGTTTGGCCTGTGTCTGAAAGTTCTGGCTTTGGAAGATTGTGCCAATCTCTTGGTAGTTAAGAAATGACACGCTGTGTAGGGAATATTCAATATTGCTTAGGATGCACTCTTGTTAAGTACTGGGTGGTTATGTTTGTGTAGGAGCCAGAGCATGTTACCACGGTGGAATTCTACTGGGCACCATTCCTTGTAGAGTCAAATTCAGATGATCCAAACATGCACAGCATATTGAACCGTATAATCATGCCTGAATCAATCGAAAAGCATGGAGTGAATTGGAAGGATGTGGACTACTTGATCTTTAACACCTACATATGGTGGATGAACACTTTCTCTATGAAAGTACTGTAAGTACATATCTCATTAATTTCTTTCCTCTCTTAACGTTTCGTTATTTTAAAGCTGATTCATGAGTTTCTGTATTCTTGGGTGTGATGCAATAGGCGAGGGTCATTTGATGAAGGGTCCACGGAGTACGATGAACTTCCTCGGCCAATAGCTTATGGGAGAGTCCTCAGTACATGGTCAAATTGGGTAGATGCCAACATTGATCCAAATACAACCAAAGTTTTCTTCAGTAGCACGTCCCCTCTTCATATCAAGTAATTAATGACTACATCTTAATTTATGATTTTTCATATTTGAATTTTGAATATCAACGAACATTGATTTCATAATATCAAACAGTGATATAGATACATATGCCATATAGATAAAGACATTCGGATACATTTCAAGCTTATTTAAAAAAAAAAAGAAAAGAAATTCAGATACAATAAAATATTAGTCTCTCTCTGTCTCTAAGTGTCGCGTCATATCCAATATAAAAACTATTAACTTTAATGATACAGACGAATTGTTTTTAAAAATGTTCATGTCCGACAAAAAAATTGTATCTAATTAATCTGTTTTATTACATACACTTTGATATCAATTTTCGCCGGTAAATGAGGTGAAAATGATCGATGATGACCACACGGTAGAGGCTATTCACCAGTAATTTAGCTTTGAAGTGTTCAGTTCATATTTGGTAACGTGGAACATCATTTTGTTATTTTGAAAACTTACCTACTAATCCACTCCAATGGCTAGTGGAGACCAATAAGTACCAAACCCTTTAAAATCCACTTGCAATCCTCCACAAACTGTTAGTGTGAAATTTATAGGATACTACATATTTGTTATGCCATTAGGTAGGACCATCTCTGGCGTAAACTATTTAACAAAATGATTGGCGTTTAGTTAGTGACCCGCTACCACATTTTTTTTCTTCTTTTTTAACGAAGTTTAGTTACCATGTGTACCTAACAAACTAAGTATATTTTTTAACACTCTTTGAATAGAACATTTACATTTAACAATATGATTTTGTAGGAGTGAGAATTGGAACAACCCGGATGGTATAAAATGTGCTAAGGAAACCAGTCCAGTAATCAACATGTCAACCCCATTGGATGTGGGCACAGATAGAAGACTTTTTGCAATAGCCAACAATGTGACACAATCAATGAAGGTGCCAGTGTACTTCATTAACATAACTAATTTATCAGAGTTGAGAAAAGATGCACACACTTCTGTTTACACCATACGCCAAGGCAAAATGCTAACCCCAGAACAGCAAGCTGATCCTGCTACTTATGCTGATTGCATTCATTGGTGTTTACCGGGATTACCTGACACTTGGAATGAGTTCCTCTACACACGGATCATCTCTCAATCTTGACCTATAAATATCTTTACACACACTTCTATTCCCTTTTCACTCTCCTTAATTGTTATTATTATTTCTCCTCTTACTTATGAAGAATGCTCCTTTTTCCCTTGAATGCCTCAAGCATTTGTTTCGGTTTTTCTATTTTTTAGTCACTTTTTATTGATTTTTTTTTTCTTTTTAGGAATTGGGCATTTTACCCTTTTTCCCCAAATGTTTCTTTGTTAAGCCAATGTAGCCAAGTACGGAAGCACAGCGCGATCTTTAAATGTACAATGAATCCTTGTTCTTGAATGAAGAGAAAATAAATCCTTGTTCTTGAATGAAGAGAAAATAAAGCACGTTTAGTTTTTTCATAGAATAATTGTTTCCAGTTTCGCTTTCAAAATTGTCCATGCTTATTATGATGCTACATACGTTCCTACATCTGAATAAAGTAAATTTTAACAGACATTGTAAGAAATTCCATTTTATCAGTTTAATTTAAAATGTAGATATTAAAATATTAAATCAATATTTTTTTTTAATTACAAGTATTTTTTGCTTAAACCAACCTTATTTAAGTCTTATATGACTACTATCAAGGCAAACATTAAATCAATCCTATTTAATGTCCGTAAGAAAAAGAAAATCAAATTTAAATAAGTAGAAAAGAGGATGGCTTAGAAGGAAAGATAGTTTTTAGCATTGTCAATTCTAAAAGTTTTAATTTCTTTTCTAATTTAAGGTAACATGAAAGGAGTAATACTCATTCTTTTAGTATATGAACATTGAGAACTACTGCTTCTTCTTCCATGACTTACTTCTCTTCTTTGAATGGAAATCAATATAGGTTTAAACTTTTCATCGAAAGAAACTTCTGATTGACCAGCCAAAGTCTGATCATGAATATGATCACCTAAATTTATTACATGAAAAACAAACACATATAAAGTTAGTTAATTTTTTTTTCTTTATTTCTTTCAATGAATCAATTTCCATAGCAATTAATTTTGTGTACATTCAAAATCTTTTCAGGATCAATTTGTTTAAGAATAAGTTTTCTTCAAAAGTTTATAGCCATTAAATATCATAGCAATGATACTTTAGGATCGTCTCCAAAATGAATTGTAAATTTTGGACAATTTCTTTTGTCACACCTAATTTGATATTGACACCTCCAAAAATCTAAATAATTCCCAATGTCCTCTTCTCCCTCCTCCTTCAAAACCATCCCACAGCCGCCACAACCCACATTGCACGCCATGCACATCTCCTCCTACGCATAAATCATAGCACAACCCACCCCCTAGTCCTTGGCCCCCAACGCATAACCCATTTTGTATTAATAATGAGAGGATGTTTTGCCAAACAATGTTAGGAGGCACAACATGAGAAAGAAAACATGCAATGCAACCATGTTAGAAACAATTTGGCATTTATGGGAGTTTAGTTTTTGAGAAGTGTGAATAGAAATTTGAGTGTCAAAAGAAATTATATAGATTTTGAATGTCTAAAGAGTTTGTAATTTTTTTTTTACAGGGAAATGTTGTTAATTTGTCAGTGAAGAAAAATGTCATTAGCCAACTTTATAACTTTCCTAGAGTTTCTAAATAATCACAATACACTTTACCAGCAAATAAACAAATGTCATTTGTCAAGAATAACCATTACATGAGTATATTTGAACGAGCTTCTTACCTGGGAGAAGAAAATAAGAAAAAGAAATATTTTTTCAATAAATTAAAATTAACTTATACATAAGTTAATTTGTAAAAATTCTCTAATTTATAAAAATTCTCTATATAATTTTTTCTAAAAGATGTGAAACCTTTTATAAATTAATTTTAATTTATAAAAAAATAATTTGATTTTTTTTGTTTTCTTTTTCTAAAAGCGTTTATCGAAAAAATCATCCAAACAACTTATATTTTAATAGTATAATTCATGGATTAAAATTATAAACAATATTTCTCCATAAATGATTAATTTCCAACTATATAAGGACTAGATTTGACTCCTTTAAAAATTAGACCAGATCAAAACCCTCATAAAATTAGTTTAATTATGAATTCAATGGTCATGTAATAACAGTATATTTACATTGTTCGATTTAAATTGAAAAATATATAAATTATCATACATAGTAATTTATAATTAGATAACAAGGTAAAATACACGCATAACTTATTTTCTTTTATTATTTATCAAATTTTACACTAGATCAAACTTTTAATTGAACTACTTTTAAAAATTTTACAGTAGATCATACATAGTCATAAAAATAATCAATATAAAATTTTATTATTTCAATGTATATTGAAAAGCTTCTAAGTTATTTTAAAAAACTAATTAACACAGCTTCGTTTGATTATTTTCAAAAACTTAAGTAAAATACCTTTTTCAGATACAAAAGTGGTTTCCCATAAAAAAAAGCTGGAAAAAACAAATTTTGAATATATCAAAATGGTGCATTAAAAAATAAATATAGTTCTAAAATTCTTGTAATTTTAACAAGGCTATTAAAATCGGACAGACTGACCGATTATTGCATCGGAAAATACTTCAATTATCCGAAAAAGTGGAGGCTTTCAAAATTGGTAAAAATCGATCACATTCCACACCAATCCAGAAGACTAGAACCAACCAAAACTGGTGGAGAACACCGGTATTTCTTTTTATTCTTTAATTTAATATAAAATATCTTAAAGATTAATAAAATATATTTAATTTAAATTATAAATAAATATAATTTACTTTTCAATTAGTCTTGTCTTATAAATAAAAATTTACTCATGCATTTTAATTTATAATATTTATGTTTTGATTTCATATTATTTATTATATTAATTCGTTATTTTCTTTTTTATAATAAATATATTTTTTTGTTAATGAAACAATGTTATATTAAAATTTAAATTTAATACTATGATATATTTCATTTAAGTTTTTATATGTAATTTGTATGTTATGGACTTAAAAGAAATGATAATGTCTATTGATTTTTTAGTATTATATGATTAAGATACTAAATTTATTTTGTTGTTGATACAAATTGGACCAGTTTGATATCTATTCCTGTAACATTGAATTATTTTAGCAAGCACCTATCAGTTAAATATATCACTGGCTATTGAATGGCTTGAATAAGTTTGAATGCAATATTCAACAGTTGAAAAGGCATCGACACTTAAATTTGTAGATACTAGATATGTAAGATAACTGAAAAAGTTGACCATTTTGTACTAGTTAAGACTAGATACAACTAGTGTTCATCAGATTCATCACTACTCGTACTCACTCAAGGCAGTTCCACCTTCCACGCCGAAAGCATGGCTACACAAATTAGTTAATAACAGATCAACTGTAATGCATGCATGGCTACACAAATTAGTTAATAACAGATCAACTGTAATGCATGCGTAGCCGATTTCCTGGGATATGCTCAGAAATCTCTGTTAATTTGGTCTGAGGAATAGGAAAGTATACACAGGAATAAACTTGTATAAGCAAAAACGCTTTGGCAAACACAGATGAGAAGACTTTTATTATACATTAGTTTTTTGTAGAATCAAAAGATTACAGATAATATACAATCAATCATGACAAACATCTATCTATCTCACCGATCACATGAATGTGAGTTTTTGGAAAAAACAGACGTAACAAGGGAACTGAAGATGACGACATAAACTTAGGTTTGACTCTATCAACAGCTGTTCTAATTACAGATGAAGATGGTACATCAAACCACTGAAGGAACCAAGAAAGAAGTATTGAACGTTTATCTTGGGATTCTCCATCAGGCCATTTTCCTAATTTTATATAGTTGTGAAAATCATCCTTCAATTCCTGGGAACAATTTAGGAGCTCTTCAACCTGCTTCCGAAGTGAACCAACAAATGTTGATTGTACAATTCCTCCTTTTGGAGCAGAAAGTTTTCCGGTCATCAACGCCTCGATATACGTCAGTGTAAGCTGCAAGCAAATATAATTGGCATCAAGTCACAAACATGCTTATAAGGGATGGCCAGTGGCCTAGGGCATGAGGTTCCACCCATTATGAGGCAGAGGGTCAAATGTGTGCTACCATGCTTAGTGAACTGGAGAGGCAAGTTTAATTATGACGCAACCATGAATGATAAATCACAAACACAGGAAAGCAATCCTACCATTGCATCAAGACTCACCCTCATGCTATGCTTTAAAAACTTGAACGACAGAGATTTATTTGATTTGAAGAACAAATCACAATTAGATCTTAAAGAATGAGTAAAATCTAACTCAGCCTACCATAGGGACACATGATAACTGTTGTTTAATAGTGATGAATTTTATATCTGTGCAATATTTGCAAGGGAAAACCGTATATGATAAAAAATATGCCTAACCGCCTGCTCTGCTTGCTTTAATCATCACTTATTTTTTTATCATAAAAGTCAATTCAAGAGACCAATGGCAAAGGCACAGTAGTATGAAATCGGAGATCACTATTGCTAAGAAAACAACGGTGTACCCAAAGTGATGAACAAAAAAATCAGTTAAAAGACAAGTACATATATCAAGACTAAGCATAGAACTACCTTAAAACCAGATATAGAGAGTGAGTCACCAAAAACAATGGCATCATTAGTAACTTGTTCGGCCATCGACTCAACAGTTGTGTATAATGACAAATATACCTGCAAAATAGAACCATCAATAAAACAATACCAAAATCTTCCAATTTTAAAAAGTGCAAAATCTCATTATACAATGGTCTACAACAAGCATAGACAATAGACCAAATTTTATTTATTTAAAAACACTTATAAGAACCAAGCCTCTCATAAGAAATGGCTCATCTCAAATGTTTATATCATGTCTCATAAAATTCATGGTTTTTCATAATTTATACTGTAATATTACTATTAGTACACAAGATTACTATTGTGAAACTAAAATGGAAGAGATTATTGACTACTTGAATATTTGCTCATGGATATACAATTTATTTGAAATGTGGCATATATGATCAACATGAAAATGCAACCATCATTTTAAGTTCTTAAATTGGGCTATCATTATATGTTGAAATTTAGGAATACAAATTAACCTTCGAAGTATATTACCTGCAAAAGAGCCGGTCTATCTTTGCTCACACACTCAAATAATACTTGCAAGCAAAATTCCTTGAAATCAACATCAGATCTGCAAGCATTTTTATTAATTTATTTAGATATTGCACTGTGTTTACAACAAGGGATGTAATACGATCTGCAAGAAGTCTGCATAATTAGTAATACTTGAATCATCTTTGACTTGTCATCCATGATCTTCAATATGAATCTCCGGAATATAGAATATAACTGGTATAAGAAAAAAATCCAAAAAAGAAAAACAAAAACCTTTTTGAAGGAAAGCCATCAATCAGACATGTCTAGCTGCTTATGATGCAAAAATAAATGAAAATGACATCACCCTCAAGAGTACTTTCAACATGCAACAGATTGTAACTGAAACTCTAGAAAACAAATTAGGCTCCGGTACAACCCATTCAATCACAATATACGGTTAAGATCTGATTACCCTTAGTCAGACAGTTACAATTAACTTGTAACTGAGCTGTGTGGTATATTGTATACATGGCTTTATGTAAATACTAAACAGAAACATTTTTTACATTTCATAATCAAATTTAGTTTTCTCTCTACATGGGAATCAAAGTTCTCTGATCCATTTTCCTGGTTTCCACCACAAATCCTGATGGTGATGGTTCTCCTTCTCCAACAGCAGTGGCTGCTCCAGCCACGTTATCTCATCAGATCACTGAAAAGCTTGATTAGAATATTTTTTTGTCGTGGCAACAGCAGATCAAACCAGTTATCAAAGCATAGAACCTTTATCAATTTGTTGTTTCTCCCTGCATTCCGATGTGTTATCTCTCTGAAAGTGATTGTGACCTAGATTGCCTCAGTCCGGCATATAGTGACCTAAATATTAATTTGACTAAGTGGTATTTCAGGTTTGAAGACTAATTTGACTAAAACTAATTATGCCTCTAGATTCCCAATGGCGTAGCTCATCAAATAGAGGATTATGAGAAAATTTATTGAGCCAGGTGCTGGGGAAGATAACATAATTCATTTAGTTAAATGGGAGATCTGCCTCCGGCCAACAAATTATCGTGAATTGGATTTTGCTACTAGCTGTTCAAAAATATTGCTGTAGTATTTTTCTTGAGAGAAATGTTTTATGCCACAAGGTAATTTAAATTAAGGGTGAAATAAGTTTCCCACCTCTTAAAAATTTTCCAAATTCAGTTTTACGTCTCCAAAAAAATTGTCCTATTCCCCTTTCCTCTAATTTGAAAATACTCCACTTTTGATCCTCAAAGTGATGGTAATTAACATTTAATGGCAGTTATAAAATATTATAAAATACACATTGAGGACAGTATTTCCGAATTAGAAAAATGAAAATAGGACAATTTGTGGAGGACAAATAAATTTGGAAAATTTTAGGGGGACAACATACTTTACCATTGAATTGAATATGTTCTTCCACAAAGTAGAGATGTGAAAGTACCACAGTACCACTGAATGAGACTTGCAGTGCTTGGAGATTTTTCTCAGGGATATTTTCGTATTATAAATCTGGTTTGATTATCAAGGATTTTTAGAGCACAGATAGGTAATGTCCCTTTGTCAGCCTTTCCTCATCCTGTTCGGATATCTACTGTTCACAATTCTCTCGTTAAAGTTTTCTTTTAACTTAACATGGCTTTGTATAGAATGAATATTAGACTTCATAAAATGGACAAAAAAATAAAATCAATGTAGCAGTAGCATATATGAGATAGTGAACATACTAGAGAACATAGAAATAGAAATGAAAGCATTAGAGAAAAGGCCAGGGTAACACCTATGGTAGGAAAGATAGTAGAAACTCATCTTTAGGTTGTTTGAGCATGTTTGCACAATACTTATAGAAGAAGCCTCAACAATGAGAGTGGATCAAAGGGTGGGAAGCCCAATGATTAAAAACAAAGGGAGACTAAGAATAAAGCCAGACAAAATCATTCAGAAGGATTAGAAAAATGAATACGTTGAAATTTTTTACATGATTTACAATAAAGATATTATGGCATCGTTTCCTCCATTTACTTCTAATCTTGATACAAAAATCTGGAATATTGGTTCCAGAGGCATATTTACTTACAAATCTTACTTTCGGCTTCTCGTATATTCTTCCACAATGATGAGATTTCTGTTGTCAATTTACAATTCTAAAATTCCTTTGAAGGTCTATTCCTTGGTTGGACAACTTTACTCTATTGGGTTAACACTAATGACTTGTTACAGCTCTGGCTCCAGATGTGTTGCTTAGATCCAAGTTTGAAGCTGTGCTTCATTTATTTCTCCTGTCATTCCTTTGAAATGAGCTTTTTGGAATTTCAGGTGAGCCTTGGGACTGTCCTAGTCTGTTGGATAAGTTTCTGCATATTTGTTTTTGGTTGTCTGGTAACTGGTAAGAAAGGAAAAATTTTGTGGCAGTGTGCTATTTTGGGATTTTATAAGGAATCCCATCATTTCTAAGAGCATTTCTGCACCTCTGAATTTGTTATGAGATAGAATCATTCATTGTCATAGTTTCTCTTTGGTGTTCAGCACATGGTCTGTTTAAGGGAATTAGAATTTCAGATCAGCAAAGACACCGGACAGCTCGCCGACATTGATTACTTTTTAGGTGTTCCCTTTATTTGTATATATATGTTCTTTCTAGTTTTATGTTGTTATTGTTTAGGATTTCTCATCCTCCAACCTTTAGTGTTTCTTTCTCCAATTCCTTTTATAGTTGTGGTCTGTCTTTGTATCATACTATTCCACCCCTTCCATAAAAGGATATTACTGCTTAACTCATGTGATATTGACAAGCACCCAAGCACTTGGGAAAATGTCCCTTAAAAAAGTTAACTGCTAAGAGCGGAGAATCAAGCCACTTAAGTACTCTACCAAACATTTCATACTATTATAAATTGGACTTTGGAATCCCATAAGACCCAATGTTATCGGCAGATGGTGGAACATAGCGGAAGGCCAAATTCAGCCATAAAAACACAGCATTGCGCCTTATTGCGCCGCCATAACAGTTATTTAACAACACTATTAATACCCAAGTACATATCATAGCACCACCTTTGAGCTAGCATCCTGGTGGCTTCAATTTCAATATACATACTTCACTCAAATTTTCTTGTCAACCACTTTGGAGGTAGTCCTTATTGAGGCACCAACAACCTGCTTTGACACAGTGATACCAATTGCTAAGCACGCAAGTATTTGGGGAACCCTCCCTTAAAAGGTAGATGTTAAGGGGGAAGAACCAAGTTACTTAAGTACTCCACCAAGCATCCCATACTATTCCATGTGAGATATAGTCACCCATAATACCCAAGTCCCTATGACACATCCAGAAATTTTATGTAGTGGAGACATGCAAATTTTTAAAATAAAAATTATAACATCAAAACATTATATGTATGTTATATTGTTAAATTAATACATGCACATGTAATTTAATTTATCTAAAAAAAAGTGATTAAGACACAAGAGAAGCAACCAAAGAAAATAAAAGAGAAAAACAAACAAATCTTTTGTAGGAGGTGGAACAACAAAATTAATGCAATAATGAGTTCACAGTTAAAAACAATAATTTAATGAGCAAAAATTTGTCTAACAAATTTAAAATATTAACTTATTTACACCAATATAAATATTAACTTATCTTTTAATTGTTTTTAAATAACAATTGCAACAACTGAAATAAAGAAAATGTTAACTTATCTCTTTAATGGTATTAAATAAAATTTGTAACTAAAAAGCAAATGAAAATATTAACTTATCTTTTCAATTTAACTAAATATCTTAGTAACTATTAAAAAATAGTTTTTAATTATTATTGTGTAAAAGGTTAAAGTTACCTATTATTGAATTCAAATATATTATGTAAAATATTTAAATTAACTATTTTTACCAATTTTGGAAGTAAAACTCATAACTACTTAAAAAAAAAAGTTTGTTCTTAAATAAAAAATATAGCTGCTGAAAAAAATTGTTTTTAATTTTTTAAAATAATAAACATGTGACCAAGAAATTATCATGATTACAAAGAAAAAATTGTAGCTACCATATATATAGTTTATTTTTAGAAGTTATCTATAACATATGGATAGTGGGAGCAAGATTTAAAGTTTGTTAAAAAAATTAAGTAATTATAATAACAACATATTATATTATATTATTACAAAATAAGATAAAAAATCTTAAAAGGGGCAACTGCCCGCACACTTAAAAGTGTGTATCCATCCCTGTCCCTGTCCCTATCAAATATAGAAACAATATTTTTCAAATTATTTCTCTAATTAAAAATTCTTCCTGAACTAAAAAGTTGAATTCCATCAGTACAAATACATTTTTATTAAGGATGAGCAGTCAGAGTTTTCCCATGTCTACAATTTCTTTTATTTTTTAATTTTCTACAGCCGGAGATCGATCCAATATGTATATGAAAGGCCACACTTAGATTTGTTCCCTCTGTGCAAGTCTAATAAAACTTTAATGGTTAATTATTCATTTAAAGGCATCACACCAGTTATTCATCAAAAGATTTAAGAGACATTTCATACAGTAAATATTTCAAAATAATCAAACAGAACATGAAAGCTCAAATAATCTAAAAATATGAGCTCACCTATTATACCAGGAGGGGTCACAACAGAGTTGTGCAAAAGCAATCAAACTAGGATCAGATGAAAAGGTACCAACCAACTGATCAACTGTGATAGAACCAGATCCATTACGAATGTCCATCATACATGCTTTCAAACTTGTCAGGCCAAACACCTAGATCAAGCAAAATAATAAAATGGGTATATTATACTTGTAAAATTTGTCTAAGAGTATCAATGTATCATACACTATGTAATTTCAACCTTGTGCATTGCCCGTGACAGAAGTGACTGGCACCCAATGGGATCATCAACATATGAACAAGCTCCAACCTTTCTTTTGATAAAAAGAATACCAGAGTTAAATGGACTATTCCTGTCTCCAAAATTCCACCAAGGTTTATCTGTTATCAAATGTATAATTGGGATTACTCATTTAAAAGGTATATGATCCTAAAAATTTGAAATCAGTATAAGATCACATAAACAGCATAATAATTTATGTTTACCTTCGGGGTTAAAGTCTATTACTTGAGGCCAGTAGCGTGGCCCACAAACATGTATTCTTTTCAACTGTAACCACCAATACCAATAAAATTAGTCCTACAAGGCTACAAATGCTTTTCTTTGCTTTGACAATAAGAAATAATCAAGTTCAAAAGCTATCAAATAAAAGTTAATTCAAACAGAAATGGACAATTGCGAGCTAAAAAAAAAGATAAATTGATCATGACAAATCAAAGTAACCCACAGATTTCATTCATAGAGACCACTCCAGACATTTAGACTTACAATTGATCGCTCTGGTAGAAGGCAGGGGGTAACCTCACAAAAGCTGGATTCTGCATAATGCTCAGTTTCTTTGACTGTGACCTCAAGAGGTGCATAAACAGGCAGACCTGTATCGACATCAACTGTTTGAATCCATCTTGCCTCTGTTGCAAGGACATACAGATGGCGAAATGCCTGCAATTTATTTTTTCAAAACTTTATTTTCAATAGTAAACAAATGAACATTTAAGCCTTTATCACAAGGTACAGTAATTCCATCAATTTGATATACCTGAAGGTGGCATCTGTTATCGTTTGGACCAGTTGGCAAGCGTGGATATAGAGTAATTAACAAAGCAGCAATCGAATGGTTGTTTGTTGAAAATGTTCTCATTCCACCACCAAGAAACAAGAAACCAATAGCTAAGCTTACCTAAAACAACAGGTTTACCAAACAAAAGTAAGAAGGGAGACTGAACAAAGCTAATAACATAGACGTTGCATGAATATAGATCATGTGATGATGTAAATAAAATTTATTTACCATATGAAGTACAGGAATATATGAATTTCAAACTGATTCTTTCATATTTCTATCATAATACAAGCAATCTGAAACTCCAAAAGCCCTTTGTCTTCTGATGTTTATATGGATGTTTGCATGCACATGCAGAAGAAACTTAATGTACGTGAATGCATATATATAAGCAGACTTTCTGGCTTATCTGACACCAAATGCTTGAAGATAATTTTTCATTGATTATTTTTTCTAAAGCACAACTGCTGCAAAGTATACACAAACATATTTGTATGCATAATATAGACACATATTTGTATTTACATATAGACCCGCAAAACAAGCAGACATGAGATAAAAAGACATTTTGAAGATCCTTAACCATTTACCATAATGTTACTGTTAAAATCAGAGAATAAAAAACAATAATTGACTAAAACCTGTGTCTGAACACAGCATATGATTGTTTATATAGACTTATTTCATAAATTACACATGACTCTAGAAGATATGGTTTTCTATAATATCTAAAATAATATGTCTACATAGTATATTTAAAATCAAAATAATAAGATAATATTTAAGATTCTCAACAGGTACCAAACCACCTCCAGCCACCTAAGATAAGGCAGTTCAATCCCCTATCCCTTGAAAATTCAAGTTTCAAAGCCAGCTTCTCATATATATCCATATTTTTTTTAGAATTAAAAATTACAAAACTAAAAGACAACTAGCAGAACTTACTGCCATCTGAATGCCGTAACTTGATTGCCCATCTGCACAATTTCTGCTCCTTAGGAATCTCAACAACCGAAAGGTTTGTAAATGTCCAGACCCAGCCATAACCTGACATGCAGAAGTTTAATCATAGAATTTTAACCATGATCCTAACCCATAACTAATTTACAGTAGATGGAGAGGAAGCAGGCACCACAGATAGAGAAAGAACAATAAGGTGAAGGCATGTTTCCAATGTGCCCCGATCGATGTATTGTGACAGTCCCTTTGGGAAAACCTTTCCGCTTGCGGGAGAAATAGGCTTGATCTGCATGATATAAATGAACCATTTAGAATCAACTGCTTAACATGCATACGGGAGTCAGGCAGTATAATTCTGAACTGACCTCATTAAGAAAGTAAATAGCAAATTCATAAAGTAATTCCTGTGCATTTTCATTTCTTGAGCCAGCAAACACCAGCCCTGACATGTTTAAGAGAATGTTTCAGGATAAAAAAGTTAGAAGGAAGTCAGGAACCTTGGATAAGAAAATATCATCAAGGGCAACATGGTATAATTTCAACATGTAAAGAATTTGGATGATATCAACATACAAGCAATCTGTTAAATTTATCAGAAAATGCAAAACCAAACGGCATTTTACCAAGTGATATACAAGCTCCAGCTATTATATTAACATAGGCCTGTATAAAAGCCTCAGCATCCATATCGTCGATATCGCTGTCATCACCTTCAATCCCTTCTACAGCACGTCTGACAATCATAGGAATTTGAGACCAAACCCAATCTTTTGAAGGATGAACCCTACCAAAAAATATGCAGCAAACATGGATCAAAAGGGTGACAAACAGATTCGTGTAGAACATTGCAATAACATAAGAAACCAGTACAAACCTGCTCCACATTATTAAATTTCGAGCAATGACTCTAAGCATAATAAAGTCAGGCCTCACATATTGCAAATCAAAGCTTGTATTGGGAATTAAGAGCCTAGACACAATAGCCTCAGACTCTGTCTGTCAAATGAATATAGACTGTTAAAATCAGAGAAACATAGAAAAATAGTTGGCTGAAACTATGTGTTTGAATACACAATGGAAGCATGTTTATATATAGATTAATAACAATAAATACAAATATTGAGGGAATATTTTTGTTACAAGTTGAAGCTTACTAACCATTCAACTTGTTACAAGTAGCAAGTAGAAAAATAAATAAATAAATTGAGCTCCACCATAAAGTAATACTTTAAAAGACAACTTAGGGATGTTGGAGGAGTTGAGGAAAATTGGTAGAAAAATAAAATTGTCAAATAGTCAGAATACCCACCAGCCAAAGAAGATTCATAACAAGAAAAGTAAGTTCCAATTTTCTTCAAACCAACATTTGGAAATTTTAAACAAATATTAATGGAGACCCAAAATTATTTTGAACTTGAAAATAGGTCCATTGCTTCTAGGAAAGAGACCACAACTACTACTACCACATAGTTGGGACTAGTACAACAAGGACAAACAGGACCAATGCATCTTGGACAAAGACAGGGGTTAGTGCATCTTGGACAAAGGCGAGGGTTTGCATCTGGGACAAAGGCGAGGCCAATACATATAAGATAAAGATGAGGGCAAAGACGAGCCAAAGGAAGCCATTACTGAAGAGGAAATAAAGTACGATAGAAAACACTGAAACGCTTTTTTTTTTTTTCCCCAAAAGAGAAGCAGCAAGCAAAAACGAGCTGACAGGAGCAATGGACCCTGGTGAGAGATGCTTTTGTTTTAATAATCCTTCAACCTGGCTCTTGATAGCATGTTAAAATCAGAAAAACAAAGAATAATTAATTGATACTATGTGTTTGAATACATAATGGAAGCATGTTTATATATAAATTAATAACAATACATACTAATAATGAAGGAATATTTTTATTTCCTCAAAATCGGATTCTAATTTCCCACAAATCCTACTTTCCAATTAATAATAAATGTATATAATTTTATTTTGATTATCAACATAGACCAAAGTTATAAAAGGTAGAAAACAACTTAAATTGCAGCAGATAAACAGACTTCTTGTTGACATATATATTACTTATTGTAGAATGAGTTCAACGAAAGCACCTTCATAAACATCAAAGCAACAGCAATGATGGCTCCAGGTGCAGTGACATCAATATTGACTGCTGCCCCATCCATCATCTACAACAAGTATAAATGTTTTTAAATTAGTTATGCAGAACAGAATCCCAACTATAATGCCTCATATACAATTTTATTTCAGTTTTATTGCAGAAAAAAATTATGAATAGTATTCTCTTAACCTGTGCAGAACCACGACTTTCGTCCATTTGGACTGTTGAAAAATGGGATCTCTCCTGGTGCAGAAGTACTTGAGCATTATATAACATTATAAACATCACACATTGGCATACTCTCTTACAGACAATCAAAAGTAAGACTAATATAGAAACAAAAAGGGAACTGAGATTCTCAACTAGGGAGGAAAAATTATGAGAATTTGTGAATTCCATTACATTGTGTACTTTGCCACCGATGTAGAGAAACAGACGATTCACAAATGTGTCAATGAAACCAAGGGCATCTTCTCCCCGTCCTTCAGTCAAATATTTTGGTTAGATAAAGAACCAGAAAACCCAAATTCAAAACCTGCTAATTATTTAAGCAGTCATACCCAGTGCAACAAGCCCTAGTGCAAATCCTGCAGAAACAGCATGACCCTCTCTCTCAAGAACATTATCACCTCCACTTCTGCGCCCAATTTCTCCCTGAAAAAAATTCACGTCAGAAAGACCAGTTAAAAAAGAAATTAAATAGAAACATAGGTCACAAACAATTTAGTAGATACAGAAACCCTGAAAACCATCATCAACCAGAGACAATATAGGTATTATTAGTTAGAATTAAAAGGCACCATGCAAGACAAAAAATGAATCATTAAACCAATAGAATTTGTACATACCATACAGATGAGTTTTGTGAATAATATAATAGTTTCAGGCGCAGTTGAGTAAATCAATCACTCAAGCAACTTCATTCACAAAACACACACACACACACACACACTTTGAGCTAGTACTAGTAGTGCAGACTGAAACACTCCTGCTCCTACAGCAATATCAGAGAAGAAAAGAAGAATACAACCAGTGTTGTTAAATAACCGCCATGGCGGCGCAATAGTGTCAACTACTATACAGAATTTGTAAAGGAATCTCTGCTATGGCAGCGCCATAAGGCGCAATGGTGTAATTTTACGACAGAATTTTGGCCTTCCGCTATGTCCCACCATTCGCCATTGATAACACTAAATACAACCAATACAAGATATAAAAAAGTACACATATAACATAGACATATTTAATAAATACGACCTTTGTTCCTAAATATAATAATAAATACCTAATTCATCAAGAAAAATAAAGGTAGTTAAGTTAGTTAATTTTAATTAATAATATTGTTAAAGATTATATATTATTTCATTATTTATGGTTAGATTGTAGTTGGAGAATTAATCCTTATTACCTATTATTAGATTGATATTTAGTCATTATTAGAGAGATCTTAAGTAATCAATATCAATATTGATCCTATTTGTTCACGCTTGCTCATTATAAAAATGATATTGTATGGTCATCTAACACACATTTACAAATATCAAAACTTAAATTTTATTCCGAAAAATTCCCATACAATAAAGTAGTTGTATTTAATGACACTACTCATATTTCAAGTTTCAAGGGATAATTTTTTTTCAATCAATGAATATAACTTACATTGTCAACAGTTCAATAAATGCATCAATTTCCATTGGAAATTAGTGAATACCTCATTAATTGACTTCACAATAAATTAAAAGTATGAAAGGAAATTATCAATTAACACATTTGAAAATGGTCATATGTTTCTTATATTAGAAACAAAAGAATACTCTCATTTTTTCCTTTATACATAGGGACAGAGGTAGTATCATGCAAGAAAACATCTTCGATAAAGAAATTCCTACTCGTTGAGTGCACACATATTAATGAATTACAAATATATCGATAGTGTATTTGGATGGAGAATTTTAAGAGGGTAATTCATTTCATTTTGGAATTTCAAATGCTTTGTGATGAAATACCTTGTTTGGATGAGAAATTTTAAAAGAATTTGAAATGCTAGGCATTTTAGAAAGCATTTTGATTAGTTAAAATTGTAGAATTTTAAATTCCTTCAAAAAAGTAAGAATTTGAAATTCTTCAAACCTAGTTTTCTTTTACTAAAATCAACAGAGGTTATTTTTTACTTAATATCAATTAGGGGTGGCAAAACAGGATGGGCCAAACAGACTGACCTGCCAACTGACCCTCATTTTTACGGGCCAAACTAGTGTATTCAGCCGTTGCCCGTTTTGGTCTATCCCGTCTAACTTGCCAATTTAACGAGGCAAAGGCAGGGTGGACTAACCCGCCAACCCCCTAATACTATATTTTATATTTTAAAAATTATAATATTTAAGAAATAATAAAATACTTATAATAATTAAAATATAAAATAAATTATTAAGTAGAATTTATAAAATGGATTTGCTAAGAAAATAAAATAAATTTTATCATAAATTTATTTGTCATTTATTTATGTAAAAGCATAATATTGTCAAAAAATAAAACCAATTATATCAGGTTTACTTTTGTGATTTTTCTATTTATTTATTGTAAAAACATTACTTTTTTTGAGGAATTAAAATTTTATTTTTAAATAAAATTTTATATTATTTTTTAAAAAGAACAATTTTTTTTTCAAAATATTGTTTAGTAAAATAAACTTTTACTTTTAGTAGGAATTGAAATACTCTATCCAAATAAAAAAATTAAAATTCAATAATTTGAATTACCTTATCCAAACAAAACATTTGAAAAATTTTGAATTGAAAAAATTTCAAATTCAATGTATTTTAAATTCCTTGCATTTGTAAAATTCTTTATCCAAACGCAATGCAAAACTTCCAGCTAATTGCATTTAATGGAAGGGGAAACACGAAAGTCGCAACAATAATGCAAATCATACCCACTGGCTAAATGATCAAGGAAAGCAATTAAATTCGGCAGAACAAATGGTACCAGTTTAATCATAATCTACCTTCAGATTCACTTTATCTAGACACCATGCTAAGAATTGAATAACATAGGCATGTTTTCAAACATTGAATAAACAGCAGATGAAGACAAGAAAAATATTTACCAATAAAATCTTCATTGTGTGTGGGTGAGCTGAACCTTCATATAAAATCCCCAGGGACATTAAAGCGGCTGACTGAAAAAATATAACAAAATTTCATCTTGAAAATAATCATTGGGCAGTGATAAAAATATAGCACAGAAACTGAATGTTATTAACAGAATAATGAATTACTTTATGAGATAAAATGAAGCAAGTTAAAACCACAACTTTGGGCATTTAGAATTTTGCTTCTGATGTTAGAAAGCACCAGCAAAGGAGAGAGGGGAAAAAGAGGCTAAACAGCCTAAACTAAAGTGGACAAATAAAATAAACATAAAAGATACCTGGAGCAAGGTAGGAACCTCTAACTCTGGATAGGAAGATGGATGTCGTACAGGAATATGAAAATAAAGTGTCTGCCAGAGGGTAATTTTATCAGTTCTCCCAACATAGAAGGTGGAATGGATGAGATCAAGGGTTAGGAACTTAGTATGCAGGTTATCAATGAAGTTGTGCAATATAAAGATGCCAATTTCATGCATTAAAGAACACAAATAAATAAAACACAATTTTCTACAAATATAGATTAATTTTTTTATAGGTCAAATATTAGTTGTTAAATGTTAATTTTTGTCAGTGGAGGGATTCAAACTCACGACCTCTCCCTCCTACATCTCTTCACTTTACCATCAGACTAACCTTATAACTCCCAATATAGGTTAATGTTAACCCCTAAACTAAGGCTATCAAATCATGATTCAAATTC
Source organism: Psophocarpus tetragonolobus (assembly GCA_037954015.1). Lineage (NCBI taxonomy): Eukaryota > Viridiplantae > Streptophyta > Magnoliopsida > Fabales > Fabaceae > Psophocarpus > Psophocarpus tetragonolobus. The sequence goes on from CM075695.1 coordinate 39,107,247, forward strand.
TAAACAGTAAACTGCATCGGTTAAGATGTCACATTGACCAAAGATATGGCAATGTAGTCCTTATATGGCTTAAGCAAACATCACTTTACAAGCTTTTTTCATGGGTCTCAGTTAGGTTCTAAGCTCTTATTTGGGTGAGCTTTTCTAGAAACACTTATAAGAGAAAAAAAAAACAAATAAAAATGTTAAAACAACTTCTCATAAGGTTTTTTAAAAAATGTGAGACATTTTACAAGCTAATTCTTAAAAAGTCCCACATCTTTTAAAAAGTTATATGAGAGAGCTTTTATATATTAGCTAAAATTAACTTGTAATAAGTTCCACATCTTTTAAAAATCTAATGAAGAAGTTATTTTTTATTTTTTCTATGTACTTTCTTCTCTAAAAGTGCTTCTAGAGAAGCTTATCCAAATATACCCCAAGCGCATATTTAAAAAGGCACCAAAGTCAATACTAAATCCATCATTGGATCATCCATATTTGTCTATTCTCTATATATCTATTGTAAGGTGCAAGGGGTATGTTGTTATCTTGCATCAGTTAGAGATATTACCAATGCATTTCCTATCAAGCTTGGGTAGTTCTTGCCTTACAATCTAGTTTTATAGGATTGAGTGATGCCCTAAGTCCAAATTCTAAAACAGTACTAGAGCTTATCTTGTACCCATTTTGGGCCACCAGTAATATTATGTCTATTTCTAGGTGTTAGAGGATGTAGTTAGTTATTGGGCCACCTGCATTTGTCTGGCAATTCAGGTGATGAATCCAGCCATACTCTGATTCACTCTCTGGTTAGTAGCGGCTGAATCACTGTACACAATTCAAATTGCAAAAATAAACTATTTATACGATACCCCCCCACCCCAAAAAAAAAAATGAAACACAGAATCTATTATTTTAGAGGGATAATGATTGCAAAGATATTAACAGTATAGATTGTAAGGGACGGACAGAATTCAATCTAAATTAATACCCTAGAACAATTAGAGAAGAAGCCAGAGTCCAACTCATTCCCAAAAACCAAACCCATTAATAGTAGCATATCCTTGAGTTCAAATTTATTTTAAGCAAAATCGATACTCACTCAACAAATTAGTTATAAGTAAAAATACAATTTAGAAGGCTTATTATTTATTTTACCACACTCAAATTAAAATATTACATCAACTCATGCTGTTGGAAAACAACTGAAGTAGGCACATCCCATATTTAATATTCATGGAAACCTTAACAAGAATGAGTGAATTCTATATTACTCCAGCTTGAGATGCCTGATTTAGTTTCATTGGATTAAATTGTATTTTTGCATTAAAATGGTAATTTCTAATGCAATCAATAATTTTATAATGCACTGCAACTTAAAAAAAAATGCAACCAATAAGATAATTTGAAGAGCAAAAAGCTATTAAAAATAATTTTCTAATGCACTGCAACTATGATCTAGTATATAAGGCAGAGATCTGAATATTTGATATAATTTCATCAGAAAATTGTACTTGATAATACCTTTGATATAGCTGGATGCATAGTGCCTCCATAAGACGCTGCAAGGCCAAGCATTAATCCCACGGTAGTACTTTCATGTTCCTAAAAATATGTAGTTAAAATAATTTGATGTCATACAAAATGGAGAGGCTAAAAGATAACAATATAACATAAAAAAGAAAACAAACTGTCCCCAAATTAATAGATAATAAATTAATTATATGGCATCAACCATTTTCTAGTGACAAGAAGACCATTAAAATCAAACAGTTTATTCACTCTATCATTGGATTCAAGTTCCAACTCAAGTTTTAGTTCATTTCATTGAGCTTCCTTTTGACTCCAATAACTCACAAGAATATTTCAGTTTAAAAAGAAGTATGAGAACTCTAACATCAACACTGTCTATTTTCCTTCAGCCAATAAAATTTTCTACTTGCACCTTACCAACTAAAGAGCCCCCCAAAAATAGCATAGTGGCAGTAATAGCTGCAATTTTGGGTGAAATTGCATTGCAGCCACAACAAAGAGACAAACACTCTGCAATGCAATTCCTGTAGCCGGGGGCAGCCACAATGCAATTATGCAACACTACAACACTTGATAGCTAGATGAAAAACATCCTACTTTTAGGTTCTTTCAACCTATAACTAGATCTAGTCTGACTAGAAAAGTAATTATGTAAAGCCTAAGTGTATGTTTGGTTTATAGTTTACTATCACATTGACCGGAAAAACACGTTTCAAAGCAAAAAAGTAAAAAGTTTGTGAGAGTAACTTAATTTTGAAAGCCAGCTGTATTCAATGCAGCTGATTCCCAAACATGCTATAAATAATTTATAAGTGCTAAAAAGGTCAAAATTGAGGTTAAAGCAGCAGCAACAAATAAGAATTAATTAAAGACATTATTTTCAATAGAAATTTTAAGAATAATTATTTCTGTTTTTTCACAATAAATCATCAACATTAAAATAAATGGAGTGCTAGTGAAGCATTAGAGAACTCAACCTGAGAAAAATACTGGTAGATGTCAGTAATAGCTAATACACGCAGATATCCATGCAGTCCTAATGCAAGTATTAGTCCAGCATGAACAGAATTTGGCTCTTCAGGTTTGTTGTACATAATCCATGTTCTTGACATTCTTCCCTGCAAAGGGGATTACAATTTATATGCAGCTCTGAAATACAATTTTTTGCAAGCCACAAACACAAAAAGTCAAACCCAAAGCTTCGTTTAGTAACAAACAACACTGTTGAGACTGAGTTATTGCTTTAAAAACAGTATGGTGCTGCACAAGCTTTTGGTATACATCCCTAATTTCTGATAAACTCCATTAACAGTCTTTTTGTTTTGCTGAAACAAAGAAGCGGGAGAGCACCAAAAAGGTACTTTGTTTAATTTAAAGTAGTCCAAGTACTAAACAAAAAGTAGTTCACGAATCAACAGTATGGTGCTGCACAAGCTTTTGGTATACATCCCTAATTTCTGATAAACTCCATTAACAGTCTTTTTGTTTTGCTGAAACAAAGAAGCGGGAGAGCACCAAAAAGGTACTTTGTTTAATTTAAAGTAGTCCAAGTACTAAACAAAAAGTAGTTCACGAATCAACACAAAACACTGACACTGAACGTTTGTTATCCATGAAACAAGGTGACAAATTTTATCGACATTCCACAACACAAAAAGTGAAAAAAGTTCAATGACCCCTTCCCTTTGGGTGTGTCTAGGAATGGGTTTTGGAAGGAAGGGAAGGGTAAGGTAGGGAGGGCAAATTTTTCATTTCTAAATTTAATAATATTTTATAATTTGATAATTTAAAATAAAATAAAAAATTAAAATTATCATAAACTTAGTTTCATAATCTTTTTTATTTATTATTGAAAATATGGCATAACACTCTTAATTTAAAAGTAAAAAATTTGTCCTCCCTTTCCCTCCAAAACCCAACTCCAAACAATTTGTTTTCGAGAGTGTATTGGACTAGGATTTTATAAGAATTTTTTTTATATAAAAAAGTCTTGTGATAATTGATCAAGATTTTTAAAGAATATAAAAGTGTTGTGGTATTCAATTAAGATTTTTTAGAAATTATGAGAAGTCTTATAATATTCAAAAATATGCAAATTTCAATTGATTGTTATTTGTTGGAAATAATCTTTCATCATTGGGATACAATATATGTACATTTTATCTTTATTTCCTTATTTGTATTTATTCCTTATTTACCTTTTTACTAAAATTAACCATTACAAATACATGAGCCAAGAATGTAATTGGTATGAATAAAATAAATAAAATTACTTTTGCTTCCCAGAGTGGCTAATTGATCAATTTGGGTCATTTTTACAAAATATTTACCTAAATGAATCTTTTTCAAAACTATTTACCAAAGCAAATGTTACACTGTGGACTTGGTCAAACCACAGTTCAGAACTGCAGTTTTACCTCCACATCATTTTTTGGCTCATGTGGCAACCACCTAAAACTGCAGCCAAGAACTACATTTTTTGTGTTTTTTTTTTTTAAAAAATCTTAGTGAACTTGTCCCGTCAAACGAGACAAAGGTTGTCAATCATATAAAATAATAAATATAAATTGCAATTTTAATGCACAAAGTAACTGTGTGGGGAATAGGATTTGACCAATAAAACCGCAAGTTTGACTTGTGGCAGTATTGACAGGTACAACTACTCCAACAATTCCAATTGGGACTTAGGAGACCTTCAAGGCACTATGTTTATTTGTGATAATCAAGTCACTCTTCATATTGCTTCTAATTCAGTTTTCCACAAATGGACTAAACACAGAGATAGATTGTCACTCTGTGAGAGAGAAAGGGCTCTTGGGAGAAATCACTACTAACTTTGTCAACTCCAACCAGCTGAAGATATGCTCACAAAATCGCATTGATTATATTTGTAACAAACCTGGAACATATAACAGATATGCTCTAACTAAATGTTAAAGATATGACTTGATTATATGTAAATAGGAAAATATTTTGGGATTTTATTTTATTTTGTTTCCTTATTTATCTTGTTTGCATATATGATTATAAATACATCAGGGTGTGTTACCTAATACACACAATTTTTAATTCTTCTATATTTTATAATTACTTGATTTCAAAACACTACATAATTGGGCATCAATCTCGTTTCAGTGAGAACAATCAACCTTCATGGTCAAGTGATCAATATAGCCTTGACCCTTGATTCAAAGGTTGATGCCAAAATAGAAGGAAAAGGGGCCTAGAGTGGGCAAAGAAAAGACAGAACACGGGAAGGAGGAACAACAACGTCAATGGTAGAAGAAAAGATTAGCAGACAGCAGTGAGGCTTTGCAGGACAGTGGCATGAAAAATAGAGATGGGTTTTGCAGAAAGTGTGTCATTCAACGCTCTATTTTAAAATGCATCTTATTTTCTGGAATCATAGTGCTCCACAGGAATTTTATAGAAATGCTGAGACTGCATATTTTCAATCCAGTGAAAAGGTTGAGACACCAAGAAAGACTGGAGATTGTCATCAAGGGAGAAAGCATGTGAATTCTTTAGTGAAGCTTTTTAAGCTTTACTATTCCTATGGGTCCAAAACGGTAAATGAGTCCTTGTAAGTAACAGAAGTTAGTTAGAGGAGATAGAGAGCAGGGGAAGTACTGTGGAAAGGGATTCTCTTAGTTAGAGAAAGATTTGGAATAAGACTTGAGTCTAGAGACCTTTCTCTGACTGTGGGGGTATTTAGTACTTACTCTCATTACTTTCTGTACCTATTCTTCTTTTTTTCTGTTTGTGCATTTATTTCTGCATACTATTCGAAACAGTAAGGACATGCCTAATTACAATAGGTAATAAATACTGCGAAAATAATTGCACAATTTAACATAATTAAGTAAATTCTAAAATTTCCTAATTACCATAATTAAGAATACCTAACAATATCCAGCAATTGCCTAATTACACTAATCAAACAAATCTTACAATATCAAATAGTCTTTTTAGGGGACTTAGGAGTGTCGTTATTTGATATCAAGAGAGAATGGCAAGTTGTGTTGCATTTTTCTTTGCTTTTTTTTTTGGTTGGGAATTTTAAACGTTGAAGATTTTGTATCCTCTTTTTATATATTCCTTTCCTGTCTTCATAAATTTCTCTTATAAAATAACTTCCAAGCAGAACAAGGTTAAACAATTCAAAACTATTTAAATTAAGGATCAATGTTAAACCTGGAGAGGAGCTAGTCTAAGCCCAGCAGCAACAGCATTATGAAACTCTGGCCATGACCTGAGTTCCTGTATGTTCCTGATGTTTGGATCAAGATTGACCTGTGAATAGAAAAACATGACTCAACTCAATAAATACAAAAAACTACAAAATAGTTTCACAAGCCAAAACAGGTATTACAAATATAATCAAGCATATGATATCTACTTACAGTAGCATTCTGCTGGGCTGGCAACCGACCTGCTAATACAAGCTTTGGAACTGTGAAAGCCTAAAAATTGTGACAATTTCAATCAGAAAAAGTATATTTCCATAAGTAATTTCAAAATTCTCAGTGAAGAGAAACAGGAATAATAAAAAAAAAGCATAAAGACTACCTCAGTTAAGAGTGTATATATGGTTGCAAGAGTAAATGCCCCACGTCCAAGAGGAAGTGAAGTTGTCCTTTGTGCAAGGTGCCACAATTGAGCCTTCACAAAAAGTAAAACAAATGTATCAAAGGCAGATTTTTTTTTCTTTTTAAAAAAAAGGGGAGAAGAAAGTATAGCCATTGAACTTCAGAAATATACAAAAACATATAAATCACAAACAGGAAGCAATGTATACCAAATAGCCTTTTTTTAAAATAATGGATTTGCTAGGAGAGAAGAAATTACTAACTGGGAATACAATTACAAAGATTGAAGAAACAAATATCATCCCACAATTGGGACAATACAAAATCATGCATGCCCTTTCCCTATACAAGCACAACAAGACTGTCATGTACAATATGCAAATTACAAATTTCTTAGATTGCTTTAGTTCAGTATAGACTTGATTTGGCTGATGTAACAATTATAAAATTTTTATTATAAGCCTAACAATTATAAATTATAACTAGTTTGAATATATTTTTAATCCTTGCAATTTAGTGCTTTTTTATTTTTGTCCTTGCAAAAACTTCCTTTTACTTTTTCTTTTTGCAAGTTATGTTTGTTTTGTTTTTCATCCTTAAAATGTTTCAGATAATGCTTTTTTACTATTTTAAGCATTATCTAAAATGTTTTAAGGGCGAAAAAAGAAAACAAACACAATTTGCAAAGACTAAAAAGTAAAAGAAAAATATTGCAATGATGAAAAGCAAAAAAGTGTTAAATTACAAAGACTAAAAATATATTTAAGCCATTATAATTTATAAATTATTACTAAAATACCAACCATCAATTCACTAAAATCAAGGTTTACTTTTTTTAATAGAAAACATAATTCAAAAAGGGAGTAAAAGTAGAAAAAAAAAAGTAGGGAATTAGCATTTTGTGAGCAAACTATACTAACACTCCCTAAGGTTTGGTGAGATTGCAGAAATTCGCCCTCACTTTTTTATCATTTACAGAACCCTCCCTTATATGGAGACTCAGTATAATGTTGTTCAATCAATTAGGGAATTAGCATAATCTATAAGGAGTGTCAGTATAATTTTTTTTTTCAAACAATTAAGGGGGTTGGTGTAGGTATGAAAAAAAAAGTAGGGGGGTTTGTGCAATCTTACAAAAACCTCTGAAGGTGTCAATGTAATTTATTCAAACATATTTTCCTTATTTGTATATACCATACTAGTTCAATAAAATATTTTAACATTTGTAATCAATATATATATTAAAATTGTCCAAACACCAATTTGTTTTGCCTAGTGTCGGTTATTGATAGACAGTGGGGTAAATTGTTTTTTTCATTTTTCTCTCTTAAATCACTTTTTTTTTCTCACTGTGCAAAGCACAGGATTGTTATCTAGTTAAAGAATAAACCCAGATGCTAGTACACTTTTATTTTATAGGCAAATGTTAGACGTTAGTGAAGGGATTTGAATTCACGACCTCTCTTTCCTCCATCTCACAAGTTACCACCACCTTATAACTCCTAATGTTAGTACAATTAAGAGGACATTAATTAATTTTACCTTAATAATTAAATAAAATAGTGACCTGATATAAAATTATAACTTAACTTCAATATGACGATAATAACAAAATGAACTAAACATCAAAACTAAGAAGAACAGAAGATTTAAATTCCAAGTTACATGTATGGTATAGTCATCAAGATTGGGATCATTATACTGGGTATGAATAAGAATTTTTACCAAAGGAGGGTTGCAGGATCAGATTTTCTAAGAATACCACCATTGAGTATATCAGTTGCTTATCTTAAAATCAGAGGAACAAACAAATAATTGAACAAAAATGTGCGTTTGAATATGCAGTGAAAACATGTATATTATCTTAATAACAATAAATATTAATAATGAGGGAACAATTTGTTGCCGCAAAATCAGATTATACTTTCCTAGAAATCCTACTTTCCTATTGATAAATGTATATTATTTTATTCTGATTTTCAACAGCTTAAATAATCAAACCAAATTATAAACAAAACTGTGTACAATCAGAAATAAATCAAGTACCATGCAAACACGTACCTGCTGGAGGTCCTGATCAGAAGCACTATGGTTAACAGATGTTTGAATTGCCACAGGTCTTGAAGAGCACAAAAGGCGCCTAACCTAGTAAAAGCACCCACAGCACGATTAAAGAAATAAGTTTGTAAGCAACTTCTGCACCGGCACAACATACATCAATTACCAGTGGACTAGTAAAATGACAGTTCAAGATACCAGTAAAAAAATAAAACACATGTATGATAGACTATAGAGTGATCCTGTATAAAGTTTTCATATTTCTAAGACTATAATATAAAGCCACTGATGTTATATGCATGATAATAACAAAAAAGCTCAGGTTTAACAAGTACCATATACCACTCTTTTCTCATATCAATTTTTGTTGAAGACAGGTAAAAAATAAAAACAAACATAAAACAAATCCTCTGGACTCACTAGTAGCAATGACAAAGCACTTTGCCCAAAATGATTGCTAATAAATTGATGGACGAAAACTATAACCTTTTATATGATCAATAGAAAGCCATAACAGGGATTGAAATATAAAAATATATCATTGAATAATAATCAAATCAGTCTTGTTCCAATGTGAAGATCCATAACTGACCTCATTCAATCTAAGATCACGACCATAACGCAACTGTGTGCTAGAGTTGAATATATGCTCCATACCATCAGTCATAGACCCATCCACTGAATCTGTATCCTCAAATTTTGTTCCTTCCAATCCAATTGCATCAGAGATAGTAGAAGATATTGTCACTGGATGCAGATTTAGCATATAAGGTGTGGACATCGAGATTATATTCACATTGTTCGGTGTTTCAATGTTATATTTGCATCCTCGTGCCAAAGCTGACATCGCCAAATCTTGTCGGCCAAGAAGTACATATGCAGCAGCTGGCCAGTCATTGGGTGGTGAATCTCGACACTTATCTAATGCCTAGAAGGCATAACAGCAATTAGATGTTAAAAGCTTTGGAAATATATGTTAACACTTGCCAGAGATAATGCTCAAAGCAGAACTACTATAATAGCATGCAATTACATGGGTAAAATAGAGTAGAACATTGTCCCAGGGATGTCAAAGAGTCAGAAATACAATAAAAACAGTAGGCAATGCCTGATAAATGAGTCATGATGATATCATTAGAACTATGTAGGATGACAGAACATTTAAAATGTGGATACTCCAAGAACAAATTTGTAAAGTGATTTATATTAATTGATATATAAAGTTCTCGAAGCTCTGACAGATTGACACCAATGAAGTCAAACTTACATGACGAAGTGGAAGAGATACACCAGAAGGCAATGAGTCCAGCTGTTGAAGTCCAAATCTTTCGCCAACCATTGCTAAAACAGTAAGCTCCTCCTTTGAAGAATGTGATCCCGTAGTAATGTTACAGTAAACACCAGTAGATAGCTTCTTTCCCAGCAATTTAGCACCAGATAATATGCTATAAAAACAAACTACTCTGCGGGCTATGCTAACCACAGAACTTCCTTCTTTACAGACTAAAGCTGGAAGATCATTAATGCTAGCATAATTACATCCATATTGCAAGCAAATCTCAAGCCATCTGAATAAACTTGGACAAATTTTCTGCGAATTGGTGATTCCAGGCTTCAGAAACTTTTTACAGAGGCCAGGGAAATCACGAACATAATGATCCAAGTAGTTCTCCTCAGCCAAAAATTCAGCAATGTTGCATAAAAGAATTGAAAGAAGCTCTAAGTCCCTACAGGTCATAGGCAACAATTATCATATAGTATCAATAAAATATGTTTTAATAAAAATTAAAAGTGAGAAATTAATTACTACGGAAAATACAGCCTAAAGAAAACAATGAAAAGCTTAAAACAGACGGTGGTAACAACAAGTGAATAACCTACATGCAATCAAATAAACCTTTTAGCTGTCAATAATAAAAAAGAACACAAAGCAAAAGCTTTTTTTGGTCATGATATAGCATTAGTAACGTAAGTCCAGTGGCATCCTCATAAAACTAAAACCTAAAGATTTTGCATAAGATGAAATAGAAAATGACAGATGGAAAACTCAGAAAAAAACATTCAGTTCTAAGCTTTTGGTAGGTTAAAGATTAAGGGTGTGCTTGGAATAGGTATGAAAACTAAATTATTTCAATAATTGATTATTATTATAATCAATTACAGTCATATCCAATTTTTATTTGAGTAAGTCTGCTGAAAAATAATTTAGAATACAGCTTATTTTTCAGGGGAAAAAGCTTTACAAATTTCAGTTGTTACTTGTTATCCCAAAAAAAACAGGCTTATTTTGCAAATATTAGTGTATGTTGCAAAGGTGCAGTTAAAAACTGTTTTCAGTATTTTAGTTTTTAAAAACTAAAAAACTTGTTTGGATAGTGTGTTCTGAAAACACTTTTCGAAAACAGTTCTGGCTTTTTAGTTTTTAAAAACTAAAAAACAGGAACAGCTGAAGGTGGTTTTGCTTTTCAGTTTTCTATTTTTGTTTTGAAAACTCAAAATATGTTGTTTTTTATTTTTCATTAATGAAATTCTAATAAATATGAACAAGTTTTTCCATTTTTACATCTTCAAAACAGTATTCAAATAACACTTGACAAACAAGTTTTTTTTCTTTTCTTCCTGAAAACAGTTTTTGAAAACTATTCTTGAAAACTCTTTTCCAAAACTAAAAAACAAAACCAAATCAATCAAGCCCTTAGTATTTGTCTCCTAACTGTTTTCAGTTTGTTGTTTTCACTTAGTGGGTTAGTGGGACCCAGTTGTCTCCTATCTGTTTCAGTTAGTTATGACAGTTGTATTGTCTCATAATTGTTTTCAGTTAGTGGGTTAGTGGGACCCAGTGGTCTCTTATCTGTTTCAGTTAGTTATGACAGTTGTATAGTTTTCTTTGGTTGTATGGATCTCTATAAATACCGCTCTTGTATTCTTTCATAAGTGTGAAAAATAAAAGATCATTTCTCCTTTTTAGTTTCTCTCTTAGTTTTATTTCTGTTTCTAAGATGGTATACAGAGCTTAGTAAGGTCCAACCATGGTTGAATCCAATTTCTTCCCACCTCTTCTGCTCCCCAAACGTTTCCTCACTCAATCACTGAAAAGCTTGATGAATCCAATTTCTTGTTATGCAAGCAGCAAATTAAACTTGTTATCAAGTTTCATCATCTTCATTGATTTGTGGCAAATCCTACGATTCCCTTGCGTTCTCTCAGCGAATCCGATTCTGAAGCTGGAATAGAGAATCCTGCTTATTCTACTTGGGGGCAAGATCAATTGTTGTTGACATGACTTCAATCGACACTTTCTTCATCAATTCTTTCACATGTTCTTGGCAGCATTCATTCATACCAGGTCTAGGTGAAAATTCAGGATTATTTTCATCTGCAACCATGTGCTAAAGCTGCTGCAAATAGAGTTGTGCGCCACTACTCTCACTAACAAAATGATGTGTGAGTTTCTTCTCAGTGTCAAAACTCTTGTCGATGCTCTTGCTTCTGTCGAAGATCTGATTTCGCACAAAGAATATGTTGATGTGTTCTTGAAGGCTTATCACAAGACTATGCCTATGTTATCATTGTTATTGAGAGCAAATTCGAATTGGTTCCTATTGAGGAAATTGAGGCGTTGTTGGTTGCGCAAGAATTACAAAATCAGAAGTTTCGCAAACAACTTCTCAGTGATACACCTTCGGTAAATCTAACCTAATCCTTTTTATCGAACCCTAATTCCTCTTCCGCACAAGCCTCCGATAAGATTGCTCAGCAATTCGATTCAAACAATGGGCAGTTGAAGTTGTGGAGGTCGTATTGCAAATTGTCAGTGTTAGGTTTGCTTGAAGTATGGACACACAGTCGCCCTCCTTCTGCTACTATCAATTTGATCAAAATTATCAACCACATCCCTCCTTGGCTCTCCAAGACTCTTATGGAGCCAACTATTCTCCAAACAATTATTCTTCTCAATTTCCAAGTCAAACCAATTACAATGGAATCTATGGTCAGAGCAATTTTGGGTAGAATAATAACTTTCTTCCTGCCAATATTGGGACTCGAAATATGAACCAATATCACCCTCAACAAAATCAACAAGCTTATACTCGTCACAGTGCCATGATAGCCAATTCCAACACCAGCCTTGCCCCTCTTCCACATGGATTCCTAATTCTAGGTCTTCACTTCATGTCACAGGAGCATCTCAAAACATACAACAAATAGGTCATTTTGAAGGGTCTGACCAAATTTTCACTGGCAATGGCAAAGGTTTGCCAATACACTTCACTGGTTCATCTACCTTTCTTTCTCCTTATAACTCCAAAGTGTCTTTGTCTCTTAATCACCTTCTACATCTTCCTTCTATTACTAAAAACCTTATCAGTGTTAGTAAATTTGCCAAAGATAATGTTGTTTTCTTTGAGTTTCACCATACTTATTGTGTTGTCAAATCACAAGTCACAAATAAAGTCTTGTGCAAGGCTATCTTGGTCTTGATGGTCTGTATTCTTTCCCAAATATCCAACTATAGTGTCCTTTTGCTGATGTAGCCTCATGTCTCAATTCAAATTCTCTTAACTCTGTTGACACCACTGTAAATACATGTACCAATTCTAGTTCTCAAACATTGTGGCACTCTAGTCTTGGTCACCGCAACTCCCATGTTCTAAGAATAGTACTACAACAATGTAATATACTCATTTCGAATAAAAATACTCGAATTTTGTTTTGGTTGTTATGTTGGTAAGTCTCATAGACTTCCATCTTCCTCTTCTACCGCGGTTTATACTCATCCTTTGGAACTTGTGTATGGTGACTTATGGGACCTGCACATATCCCCTCTACAAAAGGTGTTCTCTACTATATTACCTTTGTAGATGTTTTCTCAAAGTTTACATGGATCTATCTTCTTAAAAATAAGTTTAACACTAACCATGTTTCAACAATTCAAAGTTATGATCGAACAAATCTCTAACCCCCTTTACTTGCTAATAAAATGGAGTTGTTGAAAGGAAACATAGGCACATTGTTGAACTTGGTCTCACTCTTCTAACCATGCCTCACTTCTGCTAAAGCTTTGGGACTTTGCCTTTACTACTACAATTTACCTTATCAATAGGCTTCATATTGCATCCTTAAATTTTGGTGTCCCTTACAATGTCCTGTTTAAACAACCACCAGATTATAATTTCCTCAAAACCTTTTGTTACTCTTGCTTTCCCTTTCTCAGACCTTATAACAAATGTCTTTCTCCAACTCACAAACTCTTTACTTCCAAATATGCTATTTTCAATGAGACCAAATTTCCATACAAAGAGTTACTTTTGGAAGATTCACCCTCCTTACCGTCTCCTTCCCTTTCCTTACCCTCCATACCCATTGTTCTTGCTGCCCAAGATACTAATTCACCCGCTCAGGTCACTACACACTTCAGTTTCAATGCACTGCAATCCCCAACACCTGAACACATTGTTAACTCAATTGAGTCTAACTCTAGTTCTCAGTCTGCCCTTAGTCCACAATCTGAAACTCAATTTGTCTCTGTTTCTAACTCTCTGTCCTCTGAATTTGTTGTTTCTTCCCTAAACCTATGAATACTCACTCAATGCCAACCAGTCCAAGTTTGGAATTCCTCAAAAAATACACCCCTCTGTTTTTTGCTCACTTTGAACCTAAAGTATGAAACATGCCTTGGCTGATCCAAAATGGTTTTCTACCATGCAAGAAGAATATGCAACTTTGATGAGAAATCATACATGGGATATTGTTCCCTTACCATCAAATAAGCAGGCTGTTAGGTGCAAATGGGTCTTCAGAATTAAAGAAAATGCTTATGGCACTGTCAACAAATACAATGGAGACTTTTTCATCAAAGAAAATGCTTAGTGGTTTTCATCAAATTGTTGGGTCTGATTTTAATGAAACTTTTTCTCCAATTATCAAACCTATCACCACCAGGCTTATTCTTACTAATCACTAATCAATGGAGTCTTTTTCAACTTGATGTTAATAATATCTTTCTTAATGGCCTTCTTGAAGGAACTATCCTTATGCAGCAACCCCAGTTTTCTAACTACAGTTACCTCTTTAGTTTGCAAACTCAACAAAGCTCTCTATGATCTAAAGCAAGCTCCAAGACAGTAGTTAGAAAAACTACAATCTACTCTTATTGAATTTGGATTCAATGTTGGTAAATGTGATCCTTCTTTGTTTGTGTACAAATCTGGTTGTCACAGAGTGTAGCCCCTTGTGTATGTTGATGATATCATTCTCACAGGCAACTCCCCTCAGCTGCTTCAGCAACTTACAGCCAAGTTAAACTCCAGCTTGGCAAACTAGATTTCTTCTTAGGTATTGAAGTAAAGTACTTGCCAAATAACTTTGTTCTCCTCACTCAGAGCAAGTATATTCGTGACTTACTTCAGAAGACTAAGATGACTGAAGTTCAACCTATCTCTTCTCCCATGACAACAAATTGCAAGTTAACCAAAAATGGCTCTGACCTCTTATCTAATCCTACATTATATCACTTAGTGGTTGGAGCTCTGCAGTACACTCTCATTACTTGGATTGAAATAAGTTTTGTCGTCAACAAAGTGTGTCAGTTCATGTCAAATCCTTTGGATTCCCATTGGGCAGCAATTAAACGAATTCTTAGATATCTGAAAGGCTTTCTCCATGATGGTCTCTTTCTTCAGCCAGCTGTCTCCAGAAACCCCTCTCTATTAGGGCCTTCAGGGATGCAAATTGGACCTCTAATCCTAAAGATCGCAAGTTCACCTTTGGAGTAGATCTACCTTGGGCCAAATCTGATTTCTTGGTGGTCCATAAACAAAAGGTTGTGGCCAAATCCAGCATTAAAGCCAAATATCGAAGCCTAGCCCAAGCAACAGCTGAAATTTTGCGGATTGAAACATTACTTGCTGAACTTGTTGTGTCTTTCACCACTCCTATTTTGTTTTGTGACAACCAAAGTGCAGTGTTTATAGCTCACAATCCTGTTCTTCATTCTAGAACCAAACACATGGAAATTGACATACTTTTTGTTCGTGAAAACGTGCTGGCTAAACAGCTTATTGTTCATCATATTCCTGCTCTTGATCGATGGACAGATGCCTTAACCAAGCCTCTTTCTCCCTTGGTTTCTTCATTTACAGTCCAAGCTCAATCTGTATGAGCATCTAGCAAATCCTCACCCACCTTGAGTTTGAGCAGCGGTATTAGAGTATGTTGTAAAGGTGCAGTTAAAAACTGCAACATGAACCCTGTTTCTGTTGTAAGGGTTGGTTAGTATTTGTCTCCTAACTGTTTTCAGTTAGTGGGTTAGTTGGACCCAGCTGTCTCCTATCTGTTTAAGTTAGTTATGACAGCTATATTGTCTCCTAACTGTTTTCAGTTAGTGGGTTAGTGGAACCCGGCTGTCTCCTATCTGTTTCAGTTAGTTATGACAATTGTATTGTTTCCTTTGGTCGTATATCTCTATAAATACTGCTCTTGTATTCTTTCAGAAATGGGAAATATAAAAGATCATTCTTTCCTCTTTAGTTTCTCTCTTTCTCAGTTTTATTTCTCTGTTTCTAAGAGCAAACAACTTTTTTATCATAAAAACAACTAGTAGTTGTAATAATTAACTAATTTTAATCATTAGATTTCAAGAAAAATGAATGGTAAGGATCGAGAATAAGATTTTTATACTTACTTTCAGAGTAAGTGAATCCCTTCTCTCTCTTTCTCTCTCTCTCTATCTATCTATTTATATATCTATATATAAAGAGACTGCAACAGAATTGTACAACTTCAGATTAAGAAACTTGGTCCTCTCTTGATCTAACATTTGATCACCTTTTTCTCACACTTTCTCGACACTAGAAACTTCAATAGTATGGATAGGATCATATTATTTGGCTTCTCTTTAGAGCTCTACGGTTGCTCTTCATTAGAGGAGTTTAGCTTTCTATTAGGCAAACAACTTAGTCACATTTATTAGTCTCTTTGGCTCTATCTTCTATTCTCAAATCGCATCCCATCCTTTATAGGCCCCAGTGCATCTTGTAGATTATTCCACACACCTAGAAATTTTCAAAAGACCCGATTCACTACACCCAACCAAATAACTGCTTCCTAAAGAAACAGGGCAGTATTACCAGACAAAATGCTTAATAGGATAGAAATATGACAGTCAGAAACTTCATTAGCTAGGATGCAAGAGACTAAAATGTAAAGGCAACCAAAATATATAAAACACTATCAGATACATACCTTTTGCGGAGATTATCAAGTTTCAGGCTTTCATAGAGTCCATGGAGAGATTCCAGACTTTCTCTTAACAGATCAGTATAAAATGGCTTTTCAGAACTTTGTGCACTATCTACAGATGATCTGTGCAAATTTGATTCTTGCTGATCAAGTGACACTGCACTAGCTATTCCGAACATCGAGTTCACTTTGCAAAAATTATAATGAAATTGGCTACTAACAAGGAAGTTCCAAGCAGAATTTGGCACTGAATCAGAGTGTCTTTGACTTATAATCTTATATTTTTTACAAATTTGCATAATTACATGACAAAAGGAGTCCCATTCAGATTCAACACTAGACTCTGCTTCTGACACATGTGCAGGGTCACCATCTTTCCAGAGAAGACCAAGAAGATGTCTATAAAAACTAGAATGAAGCCCATCAGCAAGTGCTGTAATGCAATCATTAGCTAATGTTGATGAAGGACTTTGTCGTAAAGCACATCTGAATATCTGCATATGCAAAGCAGAGATGTCAAAAGATTGAAGAAACAGATTATTACGTTTCCATTTGCCAGGAAACGGAATAAGTCAACTTCAAGGTAAAAAAAAAAAATCATTCCTAAATACAAGTCAATATACCTGCCTATTATTTACTATTACATTGACTCGCCCCTTGACAGCATCAGCCAGGCCAGTAATCTTCAAGTCATTAGTAAGAGGAGATTCTTCTGAAAGCTCCAAATCATGCAAAATTTTCTCCTTATTTAAGCAAGAAGGTAGCACATATTTGCACAGGCATTGCTTCCCAGACTACAATATAAGCACAACATATTACTAGAAGCAATATGAAGCTTTAGCAATTTTCATGGTACTTCATGGAATCATGGAAATGACTTATCATATAGGAAAAGGGTGATTGAGAGAGACTGAAGACAACTGTATAAAGTATAAGAAATCAATAAGAAAATAAATTTCTACTGATTAAAGCTACCATGTTCACAGCTCCATTTATAAGAAACCATATCCAGGCATTGCAGTAAAATAAGGTCAAATTTATAGGGCTAGAACAAGATATCAGATGTAGCACCAGGTACTTATCAGAGAACAAAAAAGCATCTGTCAGTAGAAAATTACAACCTATTACCTATCTACAAAATCAGTTATATAGCAAATAAAACTACAATACAAACAGTCCTAACGAGACTAAAAGCAAATTTGCTGTTTGAAAATATGGACTAAAACCAAACAAAAAAAATATTCAAAGGACTAGATTCCAAAAAATACATCTTTAAAGGACTGAAACCAAAAAAGCACTATTTTTCAGAGACTAAAATGTTATTTAAGCCAAAAATAAATAAACTTCACTTAAATTTTTTAAAAATAAAAGCAGATGATAGAAAGAAGTCAACTTTTATACAGACACATTAATTGAAAAAACAATACAAAGCAGGAGAATCGCAAACCCTACTAAGCCTAACGACAACAAAGAAAAGGATACAAGCCTCAGCTCAAAAGAGGTCTGAAATCCACTATATGCAAACAAAACCTTTGTAAAAAAACAGAGCATTAACCCAGAAGGAAGCTAGGTAAAGAATCATAACCAAAACACAATAGAATGGCAAACACATGTAGAGACTGGAGAGTAAATAGACAGAGAGAAATGCCAAGGATCAGGACATTAAAAAAAATGAAGAATGGCTCAATCAATATATGTCCATTCACGTGTAACGCTTACATAGAGAAGCAGAACATTTTCTGGAGCCAAAACCATTATGTCTGAATATGGAAGTAGTCCTACTTTGACCCTGGAAAACACATTTGAAAGACAATTATCTCCATTATACATGCCATGTAGAATTAGATGGGATATGTACCTTGGGCGAGTTACTATCACAGGTGAAGCTGCAAGTGCAGATATGTTCCAGCCCATATCAGGTTTAACATCAAATACAATCTCATTATTTATTTCAACAACCTGAAGACTAACAGATAATAACTTTCTTTGTTCTTGGTGAAAAAAGCAGACAACAGGAGCTGCATCATCATCATCATCAGTGGCCATAAAGACCTGGTAGTCATTTGAAGGAAAAGTCAAAAGAAAAAACTTGCTTCTATAAACAATAAATGATAAGTCACCTCAGGAGGAAAAGAGAATGCAATCCAACTATCTAATTAAGGAATCACAATTTCACTGTTTTGTGAAAAACCTAAAAGAATCTGGGATTCAGGAGAGATTTAGAGAATGATCTAAACTGTATTCCATTTCACAAATCATAAATCGATCTGATTACAAGATATGTATTTATAGAGTACAGAGATAGAGCACTGGCACTAACAAACTGACAGCTGTTGTAAGTAACTCAACAGATCATAACTAACTGTGAGGTAGCTCTAAGCTACCCGCAGGTCTATACTACATACAGTATAACCTATAGACAATAATACACATTCTTATTTGGATCTGAAATTCTAATGGATAAAATAATTCTTCAAACAAAAAAACAATGAGGCATTTGGAATAATAGTTATATAAACTTATAAAGCATCATTAACAATGTTTGGATTAAAATTTAACTTTTATGTTCAAAATATCTTATTATGAAAAGCTTACCAGTGTTGTTAAATAAAGGTGACCATGGCACGATGTATTAGGTGATTCCAACAAAATATTATTACAGGGCTTTGGTCTTGTGAGTGTCTCATGACAGCCACATTTACAATAGCATTTATGGTAATGACTGCAGCTGTGGGGAAAAGCCAGTTAGATACTCCTAAAAAAGAAACAGGAGCCTCTCACTTTTCAGAGACCATCAACAATTCAACATACATCCAACATGTTTTAAACATTGGAATTCAAAACATTCAGCCTTCAGCACTCACATCTGCTATTCTGCAAAATCAAACCCAACACTTGACTAAATGCCACCAACCACCATCTTCACCAAAGACAGCCACCTCTGATAAACAACCCATCTCCACCTCTGGTAAACAGCCCATCTAAGGCAAACAAGTGATTTAGTGTGTGTCTGGTTTCTTATTATATACACACATATATGACAACTTTCACATCAAATATTTGAAACGACATGGAAACAACTATTAAAGCTTCAGAAAGACAAGTGCCACTCTTGAATGTACACGCTCCCAAACATACTGCTACTATCCCAAATCTCAAGTACCACTTTGTTCATGAGTCTCTGTTTCTTTGTTTCCTTCTATGATTCTGCTTCTCTATTCCCTTTCACCTCCATTTAACTTTTTGTTTTATTTATTTCATTTCTTTGTCCGAGTGTCTATTTCAATTCAGCTTTTTGAATCTCTATTTATCTCTAGAAGTTTTGTTTTTTTCTGAATTTATGCTATGAGACCTATGATATTATCCCTTAAGTTTGCAATATTTGTACTGCCACATGATTCACCAAAAGCAGACAGTTTTACTGTATACTTTTGGTGAATTATGTTTCTAGGTTGTTCTTGATATATGTCATCCTTTTATTTTATCTATTATATTCTGTTTTAGTATCCTTTTTGTGTATATAATATTTTTTATCATAAGCACCATGCTTACAAATTAGACCACAGTCCTATCTACCAAATTTTTATGGCATATTTTTGGCTTGCCAGCATCTGCCAATAATTATTGGAGATACCACATCAACTAAATAATATAGCTAAAATAGAGTATATACGGGGGGAGTAACCCTCACCTTACGAATCAGTTTTCTAAGATTGAGTTAGATCCTAAATCACAAATTCAAAGATGATATTAAAGCCAAACCCAACGAGTGTTGCCTAGCATATCGTGGCCCACTATCAAACCACTTATAAATAAGAGAGAAATGTTAGAGATTTCATATTGATTAGTGACTTGGCCAAAATAAAGTATATAAGTGAGAAGTAACCTTATTGGGATGAGTTATTAGGCTACCTTTAGGACTCTTAATTGTTTATGGACTATGGTCAGATCAATTTATTTAGCTGACTAAAAAACTCAACTAAAGAATAATAGTAATTGTTAAAAACAGAGAAATAGAGAGAAAGATTGGAATGAAATTGAGCGTATGAATACGCATAGATGAATCTATCTATAACTTTATTTCATAGGTTATATATGAGTATAAAATATATGATTCCTACAATCTCAAAGATATTATTTTTATCTACTATATTTAAAAACAAGATAATATAATATCAAAATAAAATAATATCTAAGACTCTCAACACTCTCCCTCAAGTTGAAGCTTACTAAGCATTAAGCTTGTTACATGAATGCAGTAAAAAAATTAATAAACGAAAATTGAATTCCATCATAAACAATATTTGGAAATACAACTCAGGGATGTTGGTGAAGTTGGAGAATATTGCTTGAGACCACCACTGGCACTGGGACATAATTGAAACCAGTGCAACAAGGACAATGGGCTAGTGCATATGGGACAACAACAGGGGTCAGTGCATCTGGGACAGTCAATGCAAGTGCATCTAAGACAAAGATGAGGTCAGTGCATAACAGTAAAAACGAGTCAAAGGAAACCATTATTGAAGAGGAAAATAGAGACAACATGAACAATATCAAAACGGAACCACCACTATTACTGGGACATAGTTGGAACTAGTGCAACAGGGACAATTGAGATCAGTGCATTTGGGACAAAGATAGGGTCAGACAGACCCTATCCCATGAAGCAGATCTCACCGCTGCTGCCCACTAAATATAATTCTTCTTGGTCAATTTTGTAGATATGTAATAAAAAGGCTACCTGAGAAAACAAAGGAGACAGCACTGGTAGCGGAGGAGGAGGCCATTGGGCGCGTGTGAACAATGCGTGAAGGGAAGATACGAGGTTTAGACGCCGTTAAAGAGTTCAAAAGAGTCAAACAACCCTTGGAACAGGCCAGGGAGACAACGGCAAGCCAAGAGAGACAAAACGCAATGTGATCGGAGACCTGGAAGGCGACATGTGGACTTCACGCATCGACGAGGAGAAGCGAGTGAGAGGCATTTTCTGGCAACGCTTCTGGGGTTAAGTAGATCGACACCTTCCACTTCGGATGTCGATGGTTCAACTTTGAATGGAGGTGACCACCAAGGCAACCACAAAGGGTATCTTTGACGCACTGTTTTAGAGGGGGTTTTATTTTAAAGGCCCACATAGGGTAGGGCCCTTTTGATACCAAGTTAGAAGAGATACTTGGTAATTCTAAATGCTTAAGGAATAAGGGTTCCTCAGCTCTTTATTTATAATTATTATAATAAAATACAAATAAATATAGAATCAAATCATATAATGTAAAAAGGATAACTAAGAAAGATATAAAAACATAATCAAATCATATCAAATCTTCAACAATAATAAAAGCTAAATTAAACACAATATATAATGTAATAAACTAAATAATAAGACAACTAAAAGAGAATATAAATATTATCAAACAAGTAGATATATTGTTATTAATACAAACTATATATATGTAAAATCTAAAAAAAATTATATATATATGCACAGTTAAAGTAAACAAATAGGAGTCATCCCACTACCACTATCTCACTATAGCATTTTTGACAAGTGCTCACTCCACCCCGTTATCTACCATTGACTACTATGACCTCACCTTATAAGCCAGATTTTTAAGGTTGAATTAGGCTTATCCATAGTAGTCAATAGCACACAAAAGCGGTGCTTTTGCGAAAGGGTGGAGCCAAGCAGTTATTCATTGCTCCGATGGTTGGTCTCACATCGCGACACAGATTGGAGGAGCGGCAGATGCGCCACGCGTTGTGGCTAAAAATGCATAAATGCATTCGAGATCATGGCACCTCTGCTGCTGTGTGCAAGAAGTTAGGTTTTGGGTGAAGAAGAAGGATGAAACAGAGTCATTTTTTGTGCGGCTTTAAAAAAAAAATACAATATGTAGAACGACTGCATTTTACTTGCTAGGTTGAGTAATTTTTAATGATGGGTAAGAAGGGAAAATCCCTTTTATTTTCCCTTTTTACCCTAAAAAGGACTCGGCATCTTATTGTTGGAGGGAGTCCGCCGTCACAATCTCCAGCGACATTTTTGGAGCTCTCCGACGACTCCGCTGATGTGCTTTGTTTGCTTAGTACATCATTTTTTAACCTCTTCTCCCTCACCACCTATTTCCTTTAACTTTTTTTTGTCCAACTTTTCTCTCTTTTTCACAAACTTGGACATGGCTTGGTAGTGGAGTAGGATACATTTTATGTTTGCTGTTTTTTATATGCAAACAATAGACATACATATATTACATAGGGATCTAAATAGCGGTCATGCCGCTCCCGCTATTGCATTTTTAGAGGGTGACCACTCCAAACCGCTATCCACTATTAATTACTATGGGCTTATCCACAACCTATGATTTCTAATATGGTATCAAAGTCTTAGAAATTTGTTGTTGTTGAGCATGTCATGCCATTTGTTATTGGACCGCTATCGAATCACTTTGTCTTGTCCTGCAAACTTCACTCTCAAGATGTCCAATCTCGGCATGAAAGGTACATGTTGAAAATCCTACATCGACTAGTAATATGGTCAAATAATAGTATAAAAGTAAGGTGCAAATCTCACCTTATAATCTAGTTTTGTCAGGTTAAGTTTTAGGTTCATTCGTAACCCATCATTTCTAATAACTATTAAAAAAATTGCGATCATTATTTTCATGTATTAAATATGTTAAACTAATAAAAGTTTAAAGTTTAAACTAACAAACTTTTAATGATAATTAATCATCAAATATGCTAAAAATACAAATAAAACATATTTCAGACCATATAAAGCATCTATTATACATTTACATTTATTAAGAATTAATTAATTTAAAAATTGAAAAACAAAGGAAACAACTATGTCATTAACTGATTGATTGCATTTCCCTTTTAAAAATAAAGAAAACTTCCTAATTAAATGAAGAGACCAACAATAGCCAGATCATTGTTGGGAAGCTTATATCATACCTTATAAGCAGCTGTTTGAGCACCTTTTCCCTGCCATATTTTACGGAAGGACAAATGTTTTGGCAATACACTCATGGGATCTACCTGTAATAAACTAGTGGTTGCCTCCTCATCAATGTTAGAATTGACGATTTCTGCAACCCACAAAGAATGCTGCATCTTTCCTGAATTCATAGTAACACCATCACAAAAATTACCAAGACAACAAGCAATTCAGAAGGAAACCATGAACTGAATGCAAGAACTTCAATGAAAGAGACCTTTATTATAGGATGCCATAAGTGGAACCTGATCACTTGTCCAAATTGTCTTTTCATCATATTCCTTCATTATGTTCAATTTCCCTCTTTCTTCAATAAAAGTTGGCTACAATGAAAGAAAAATAAAGCCAGTCATGAAATGAGAAAAGTAATACCAGAATAAGAACTTAAAGCAGTAAATATGTCAGAACAGGCAGACAAGATATAACCTAGAAGGACAAAATTTCAGCCACAATCTGTAAGTTTTTATAACATACTTGAAGTTCATCCATTGGATCCATCAAAATGAGATGAGAGGATACCAAAGTACCCTCCCCCTTTTGGATATGATTAGATGCACTGAGCAGCATATCACATGTATTAAGCAAAGGACTTGTAGATGAAAAAGGAACACGTGATTTTATATTTGCTTCAACTTCTTGCTGGAGTAATAAGCCAAAAGGGAGAGGCCATATAGATGTAATTGTACGAGCAAGTGGAAGTGATACTACTTCACCTGTTAAACAGAAGGAAATTTTAGCAGAACCAAAAACAAAATAAATTTGCATGTGTAACTGTAAGTGTGATTTGGGATTTAAAAAGATAATGAAATCAAATATGGAAAAGGAACATGAGACATGTAATTGATTCAATTCCCTACTAAAGTAACAAATGAAACAGAAGAGAGCATGCAACTGTAATGAAAAGGATGTCATTTTCAGCCTTAAAACAGTGAGACGTATAATTAATTCAAATGGAAAGGAACATAAAGACATAGTTAATTCAATTCAACCCCAATTTCACCATGACTAAAAACAAAATATACATATAATTATATAAAAACAAAAACAACAATACAATCTTTAATTTTACATAAACAATATTATTAATTAAAGAAATTGTGAAATTTTACTAGAATCCCAAGGATTCTTGGTTCTAGTTCTGCATCAATAATCAATAATAATTAAAAGAAACGTGTTTCCAATGAGAGTAAAATATAATTTTTTTTACAACAAAGCCAGAAACTAGTACCATTCTGATGTCACAATTGTTTTTTCTCATTTATTATCATATATTCATATGAAGATTGAACTTCATTTGGTACACTCACCAGATGTATTATAGATAGTCAAACAATCATTTTGTAATATACATAGAAGAGCTTCAGCTGTAAGACCAAGACGACACCAGCACACCTAAAATTTAAAAATAATTAGTTAAAAAGCAGAACTGTTCAGTAAATAGAACAAAAAGAAGCATTACATTTACTACAAGGGGAAAGATTATCAAATTTGAGACTTTTAGTCTTCCATTGTTGCAGTTGCTTGTTGCATGGCCATGTTGCAGCCATCAGCTTATTGATAAATTTCAACCTCCTTAGTCTTTGAAAACCCAAAGCAAAGGCAGGCAAGAAAATTTTTAAGGAAGACTTTATTATTATGAGGAAAGAAGGAAAAAAATAGAAGAAAATAAATTAACATCGTTAAACACGGAAACAAAATTAAACAGAGTAAGGCCAACAATGTAGCATATACATTGCAGGCATGTAGTGGATATCACATACAGTGGAAATATTTTATATTTACCAACATAAAAAAAAAAAAAAACAGTTGAGTGCAAATTAATAAAAAAAAAAAAAAAAACATAAAAATTGGCATAACATAACTCAAGTGCAGATCCAAGAAATTCTGCTATATAATTTAAGAACACTGAAGAGAAAAGTTTGAGTTGTGAACTTGGGCTTGTCTGGCCAGTGTCCTCACATGTTTTACAATGTAAATTGAAAATTGCCAATACAACTCTAATCTTTTTAAATTACAGTCTGAAAATTACATTTACTTACTTAAGATTGCTTACACTATGATCTTCTAAAAGTTTATTTTCCCTATCAGCTTCTAACATTGTGTTTGACTTTACGTTTGAGAATTTTAACTATATAATATAATAACATGTCAAAATGCTGGCTGGTCGCCAAGGAACAAATTCTTTTATTCCTCCTTGTGAGGAATAACGAAAATTATAGTAAACATAAACATTACAAAATTAAAAACAAATACTTTGAAACAGGAAGAGACTACCAGACCAAAAAAATAATCCTATCTAACACATTCACCAACCATAGGTGTGCCAATAATTTCTATGTGGTAAAACGATATAGAGCAGTTTGTCCCGACTCAAACAACCTGCTTTGGCTTCACTCAGAATTAAAATGGCAAAAAAAAATCCATACAAAAAAAAAAAACACACAGAAAGTCATTCTAAGATAAGCATTGGGCGAAGTAAACAGTAATATTCCTCCATCAACAATACTCAAAATATTTGTAGTTATAAATTATAAAACGAGTTAGATTAAGAAATTTCATTGCAAATTTAAAACTTATACCTTAACGATGTCAGATGGCAAGGTAAATCTCTTAAATACTCTCGCACCCGTGGACCATATAATCCTAACACAAAGCAGCATGCAATTAGATAAAAGCAATGCGCAAGAAATGTGCACTCAGACTGGTGCTTACTACAGGCACAGGAGCAAAAGAACGCAAAATTTGCTGATGTTCAAACGCAAGAAAGCAGAGAAGCGAGGGTAGAATGGCAACGGAAGATTACCTATTGCCTCGGATGAAAAGCTCGTGATCGCCAGGATTGCTCGGTGAAGAAGCAACATCGGGGCAATCATCTTCTGCGTCTGTGTCTCTAGCGATTTCTGGATCAAAGAGGAAGTAACTGTACTTGTTGGAGACACTGTCGGGGGTTTTGCCGTCGAGAGCTTCGGCAATGAGCCCAAATGGCTTGAACTCGCCCAGTACTTTTAAGCAACGAACTCCGATGGACATTTGTCCGGAACTCGGGACAACTTCTTGTCAGTTGAGAAGAGTGGAGCAGAATATGAGAATGAGTGAAATCAACTCAGCTCTCGCCTCCCGCTCTTTATTTTTTGTTGAGTTTGGAATGCAAGTACAGCAGCACCCGGGATTTTAAACCCTAGACTTTTTTAAATTTTTTAAATAATTAATGTATGTTTATATTATTATATATTATCGTAAAAGTATGTTTTTCTATTATAATATGTTATACCAATTGTAGAATTTTAATTTAATATTTTTTTGTAATTTTTTATATTTTGAAATATAAATTGTTATGTGGTATTTTTTTAAATATATTTTGTTAATTTTATATTTTTTGTTTATGATAACATGATAAAAACATGTCAGATCATCAATGAATATGTCAAATATATAATGAATATGAAAAAATAAAAAAATGAGAATTTCAATAGAACTTAAAATATTGTCGCATTTGTGTATTTGCATGTTTATTAAAAATAATTATAATAAAATGTATGTATATTCATACTATTAACAAAGGGAATATTTTGATGTCTATTTTTTAAAATACGTATTCTACCCTTACATGTATTTTGAAATTAAAAAAATAAACTAATTTGTCATAGACTTGAACGTATAACCTCTCATTTCTCAAATATATTTTTTTTTTTATATCAACCTTATAACTTTAAGCAAAAAATTACTTTAAAATATTGACATCCAACATACATAATTGTCCAAGTATATCTATAATGTATAATATATGATATTATATTATATACTATATTTATACTTCTATACTATTAATAATAGGAATACCCCTTTTTTATGTCCTATTTCAAAATACTTATTCTACCCTTGCACCTATTTTTAAATTAAAAGATAAATCAATTTGGCATAAGAGGAACTTGAACTCACAACCACTTAAACCCTAAATTAGTATAGTATGAATATAATATATAATATAATATCATAATTATACATTATAAATATAATTGGACAATTATGTATGTTGAATATCAATGTTTTAAAATAAATTTTTGCTTAAAGTCATAAGGTTGATCTAGTAGTAAGGTATATGTTAGATAAATAAGAGGTTAGGGGTTCAAGTCCCTCTTATGACAAATTAGTTTTTTTTTATTTTAAAATATGTGTATACATTATAAATATAATTTGACAATTACGTATGTTGAATATCAATATTTTAAAGTTTTTTTTTTTTAAAGTTATAATATTGGTCTAGTGGTAAGGTATATGTTAGAGAAATAAAAGGTTATGGGTTTAAGTTTCTCTTATTACAAATTAGTTTATTTTTTTTATTTTAAAATAGGTGTAAGGGTAGAATAAGTATTTTGAAAAGTTGACATCAAAATGAGATATTCTTTTTATTAATAGTATAGATTATTTTATATCTTTTTATTTTCAATATTCATTCAAACGAAAGTACTTTTAGAGAACTCCAATTGCTGAAGTTCTTTAATTATTTTTTGTTGCATCTGAGTATCTAATACATGCGACTATGACACGTAAGAATGTTCTCATTAAATTTTAAAATGTTGACCATTTTTTGAAAATAATGTATGTGTAATCAATAAATTGTGGTTACACATGATATTGTTATGATATTATAAAAACTTTTTATCACATAGAAAAACACACAAAATTGAAAGTAACAATATCTCTTTATTTATGTCACACAAAATACTTGTTATGTGTTTGTACATATAGGAGAAATTAGTAAATCCTTATTAGATCAATTTTATCTCTCATAGAAGTAGTCATGATTATTGTCAAAAGGTGGTAGTTCATTCTCTGGAACACATGAAAGATAAAAAGAATAGATGATCATTAAAGATTTGGAAAATATTATAATAGGCTTAATTGGAATTTTATCAAAGAAACACTACATGATATTTGTTTCACTGCATCTTTTACAAATGTGGTGTGATATTTTTTCTCTTTCCCAACCATACGCGTGTTATGAATGGAAAAGTGTTGGATCCATTTAGACTGTTGTGAGGGGTTTGTCAAGGTAATCTTATTTCTCTGTATCTTTTTGTCATATGCTTAAAACACCTATTTCACATGGTTCAACGAGTAATGGATGGATCACCACTATTGGAAACCCATCCAACTCTCTAGAGGCAAGTTGAAACTTTCATGTCTGGCTTTTGCGGATGTTATCCTCGTGTTTGCAAAAGCTTCTCTTGACCAAGTGTTTATCATTAACCAAATTCTACAACTATTTTATAACAACTAAAATAAGATAGTTAGTAAAGACAAGACTTGGTGTTTTTCTATGCAAATGTTCATAGATAGAGACAATAGCAAACATCACAATTCACAATGGTTGGGGTTTTAGAAGACCAACAATTTAGACAAGTATTTTGGCATACCTCTACACCGTGATCATATGTCCAAATAGTCATATACATTTCTTGTCAACAAAGTTCAACAACGTTTTAATAGTTGGAGGATGGAGGTCTTACCTCTTGCATGCTGAATTACCTTGGTCAAATCAGTTGTGTATACTTCGTCCAACTATGTCATGCAAACTAACCTTTTCCACTGGTCTATGTGTAATTTGATTGATAAAAAATGCAAGAATTTCGTGTAAGGGGACTCTAAGAACATGAAGAAGGTTCACTGGCTTAGCTAGGATAGGCTATGTCAACCAAAAAAGGCGGGAGGTTTGGGACTCCAGAAGACTTGCCAAGCCAACATAATTATTTTCTCAAAAGTAAGGTGGAAGTTGATCAACAAGAATAATGTTATGTGGGTCCAGTTTGTCAGTTGATGTGATTCAAGATATATGTGATA
Source organism: Psophocarpus tetragonolobus (assembly GCA_037954015.1). Lineage (NCBI taxonomy): Eukaryota > Viridiplantae > Streptophyta > Magnoliopsida > Fabales > Fabaceae > Psophocarpus > Psophocarpus tetragonolobus. The sequence goes on from CM075695.1 coordinate 39,136,494, forward strand.
TTGGATGACATTTTTCCGCTAAGACAACTTATGAAAGTCTTATTCCCTAAGATACAGCGAATGGTAGTCCCATCTTTTAGCATATGTGACAATGGAATGAACCAGAAAGCATTTGTGTTTTTTCTTTTAAAGGCAACAAATGCGATCCTCCTTACAATGATTTGAGGTTTAGCAAGCATATGACTTCAAATCCTATTTGCCCTCTCGGTGGCCAGCATTGGGAGACTATGCTACATGTTCTCTCGGATTGTGCTTATTCTGAAATGGTGTGTATTCCAAACTTTGTCACCTAGCACAACTATGAATTGTGGCTTATGTCAAATTTGCAATCTGACTGCAACCATGATGACCATTGGTGGTGTCAAATATTTGGTGTTGTGTTACATCACTTATGGTGGAGACGGAATGAATGTATCTTCCAAGGCCGATGGGAAATTTGATGACCAACTTGTTTACTGAGTGAAGGCCATATTTATGGACCTCGAGGATGTGCACCAAATGTGTTATATTTGAAGACAACAAACCTTAGTATGTTGAATTAAGAAGTTGAGTGGCCTGGAGGCCCTCAAGTTTAGGCACCCTGAATATCAATTATGATGCGATGATTCTCTGCATTTGCAAGAAAGTGATTGTTAGTAGTGTAGTACTTGATAAGGTGAATAAGCTATTGCCTATTGTTTAAACTCTCGCAGTGACATATGAACATGAGTTTTACAAGTTAGATATTGAATTTGACTATCTCAATACTATTAACTTGTTGGATTAAGGATGTATTGTCTATCAATCATGTGTGTTTTCCCATAGTGAATCATATTTACAATAGTAGTGAAAAGACTTTAGGATGCAACATTATCTACACCACTGGGAGTAAAACTTGTTGATGATTTTGCTAAATTAATATTATCCACAGTCCAAGAGTCCTATGTTTTTATGAATGTTCTAGTCGCTTTGATTGATGTCTACCAAAATGTCTTGAAATATAAATTGTTGTCTCGTAATTATTAATTTTGAGTGGGCTTTACCCTGCCTTAAAAAAATATCTCTTTATTTTGTATTTCTTTTCTAAATAATCAGATTAATAATTTAAATATCTATATTTAAATTAAAAAATCATATAAATATTATCTAAATTATTATTTTTAAATATTAATTTTATCAACTAACTTTTCATAACAATTTATTTTAAAAAATCATGGTAATTTTACTAGTTTTATATTAATATTGTATGTTAAATTCTATTTATATCATTTATATTTTATTTCGATTAATTTTTTAAAATATTTAAAATTATATTTATACTGTATGTTAAACTATGTCAAATATAACTACATTAAAAATAAGAAAGACAAATTAATATATTTTTATTTAATAATCGTTGTCTTCAAAGTTATTAGATTTTCTAAAATTTATTATGAATTGCTTTTTTTAGGTAATAATAGTCATTAATATTTATATGAGATGTACAATTCAAAATATAACACATATATATTATATATATATATATATATATATATATATATAATTACTCAAGCATTAATACTTGTTTTTTATTGTGATACTTTATTTATATATACTTGAATTTTATGTATTTATAATTATAATTTTCTTAAATTTTTAAAATATATATTGATAAAACAAATATGCATCCACATTATCATTTTATATATTAAAATTTATACACAAATAATATTTTATATTATCTATGATCTATAATCTATATCTATAATTTATTATATATATATATATATGAGAAGCCACTTTTGCTGATAAGGTAAGAGAGAGTCTGCCCAGGCTATATAATGATATCCCTTTAAGAGATTTAATCTATGACCGGAGTACTGCCACTAAGTTAATAGGCTTAGAAATCTGTGATACCCTTAAATTACAAAATCAAATTAAGAAAAATAAGGAAAGGGGAATTAAAGAATTAGGAAATTTCTGTAACCAATATGATTATGAAAAACCTATTCCTCTGAAAAAAAGAAAGAGACAAATAAGAAAACAAAACAGTGTTAGAAACACCCCCCATTAAGGTTAGTAAAACTAGTAAAGTCCCTAAAAAATCAAGTAAGCCTAATAAATCTAATATAGTGTGGTCGTATTGGTCATATGAAAAAAGATTGTAGAGTCAAGGAAAAAATAAAAGTTTTAAAGATGAGTGACAAATTAAAAGAACAAATAACTAATTTGTTAATTTTAGAAGAAGAATCTTCTGAGGAAGAAGAAGATGAATTAATTGAAACTTTTAGTAGTGAAAGTGAAGAAAATCTTCATACTTGCGAAAATATGAAAAAATACGATGATTGGACAGGAAACTGTCAGAGATCATAAAGAAAAAGAAAAATTCACTGGATATAATTTTTCAGATATTTTAAAAATGAATTCTTCTAATAAGTCGGTTACAATAAAAAATCTTAAAAAATAAATAAAAGACCTAAAACAAGAAGTTCAGGAGTTAAAATTAAAATTAGAAAAACTAAAAGAAAAGTTTAACAATAACATAGGTTCAACCTCTAATTTTCAAGATGATAATGAAGAAACATAATTAATTAATCAAATAAAGATTCTTCAGCAAAAGTGGCAAATTAAGATAGCTTTAAAAATAGGAAACTCTTTCCATAAAAAATTTATAGCATTAGTTGATTCTGGTGCAGATTTAAATTGTATAAGAGAAGGATTAATTCCTACTCAATATTATGAAAAATCCTTACAAAAGTTATATACTGTCAATAATTCTAAATTAAAAGTCCAATATAAACTTTCTAATGCTAATATTTGTAATAAAGGAAAATGTTTTAAAAATAGTTTTATTTTAACTAAAGATATTACTGAATAAATAATTATGGGTACCCCTTTTTTAACTCAAATATATCCTTTTGAAGTTTCTAATCAAGGAATAAAGCATAAAAATCATGTTTTTGAATTTATAACTTTGATAAAACAAAAGGAAGTTTTAACTTTAAAAGATTTAACCAAATAAAATTTTATAAATAGAATTGAAAGTAAAAATAATCAAATCAATAGATTACAACTAGAAATAAAATATAAAAAAAATGAAGAACAAATTAATGACAAGTTGGTAAAAAAGAATTTTGAAAAAATTCAACATGATTTCGAAAAAGAAATTTGTGCTGATATCCCCTCGGCTTTTTGGAATAGAAATTCTTTTACTATTGAGTTACCTTATGTGGAAGGATTTCATGAAAGCAAAATTCCTACTAAAGCCAGTTCAAATGAATAAAGAAACTCTTAACTATTGTAGAAAATAAATTCAGCAGTTTTTTGATAAAAAATTAATTAGACCTAGTAAATCTCATTAGAGTTGTTCAGTTTTCATATATATATATATATACACCCACAGAGACAGGGGTGATATCTCATTTTCATTTGCACTTTTATTAATAGATATTATACCTTTATTAACTCATAACCTATGTCTCTTTAAATGTCAATTTGCCCCTAAAACAACCTTGTAATCATAATATTAAAATAACTTTAAAATTTTTATATTCAACATCCATAATTATATATAATGGAAATAGGACATTTTTGTATCCATATTTTATAACTATTTTATCATTCTAAATATTTGATGACTTATCTCGTAATATAATAAATACACATATTCACATGTTTTACCATTATTTATGTTTATGACTTATTTCACAATAATGAATGTTCGTCTTCATATGTTTTACCTTACCACAAGTTAACCTTTTTTAAATATCATTAATGTATATTTACCTTCAATTAGAAATGGAACACATGTGTTTTCGCTAGTTTTTAATAAAATAAGTTATATGTATAATAATCTAAATTATATTTCAATATTAAATAATAAATGGAAGAATATTACAAACCTTTTTAAATTTATCTTCACATCAATAATATCAATAATTTTAAAATATATCTAGCTCTCTATATTGTTGTTGTTATGACAATACTTAGCGATGTTGTTATCTAATTTTATGTGATTGCAAATAATTTTTTAACTATACGGTGAATTCAATTAGTATTTAAGGATTTTAAAAAATATCTTCTATAAAAAAAGTCTTCTAGTATTGAATACGAACAATTTTAAGATTTTTTTTTTAATGAGAGCTAACAGATTCAATTGTAATCAATTAAAAAAATTTAAATTTATAAAAATTCTTATTATATTAAAAATGTACAAATTTTAATTATTTAAAATAAATTCTAAAAAAAATTATCATCAACCAATATCATTTAATTTTTTAAGTTTGTTAGATTTTCTCTTTTGTTTATTTTACTTATAACATCATCTTAGTTTTTGAAATTTATAAGTATTAACCCTTACATATTTAAAAAATAAATCTAAACAAAGTAATCCATAATTCAGCTTATAAATTGATCTTAAAATATTTGACATATCATCTTAAAAGTTATGATAGTAATAATAATAGTAACAACACAATTTGTCATGAATGGTATCTGACATAGTGACGATACGATATTGGTTATTATGTAATAATTAAAATGTTTTATAAATTTATTTTTGTCTTATAAATATTAAAATGGACCAAAAAAGAAAATAACATTATAAAAATAATTTTTTAGAAAAAATATTTTTTATAAGAAGTTTTATCAAATAAATAATTTATTTATTAAAAAATCTAAAAATAAAAATTATACTATCAACGAAAAATATATTTGTTAATTAGATCTAAAATTATATTAATATAATGTATTATAAAAAATATTTAATACAAATAAAATTTTTACTTTATATTAACGATATTTTTATAATAAATAATTTTATTAATTATGAAGTTTTCATAAAAAATTAAGGTTGATATCAATGAAATTTGACAATTAAATTTTAATTTTATTTATTTAACAAAAATATTACCTTTTTTAACTATATATTTATATATATAGTATTTTAGTATAGCAGGTAGCGGATACCCACAGGTGCGTGTACTATGACACTCGTACCAGTCCCTATTAATGAGTAAGTAGAAAAAAACTCATACCTGCAGATGAGGCGTACCATTTTATACTATTTGTGATATTTTCACAAGTTTTATCTACAAGTATGAGTAAGCACGAATTTTTTTTGCCATCTTTAAAGAGAGTTAGGAAGTAAGATGATTTTTGGAGGATTTTTTTTAAAAGATACATGTGTCTAAAATCTCAATATATATGAGAAGTGGTGTATTAAATAGTATAAATACCATGAACCTATGGATTTGTAAATACATTATGAACATATAAATTTGGAGTAACGATACACATGCATTCCTCTAATTTATACACCTTGTCAACACTTTTTATTTGTTTCTATATGTTTCATCCTATCACATCGTAAATCATATCATACCTATATATTTTTCTATTTTTTTGTTTCTTCTCACTATGTGTAATAGCACATGAGGTGTTCATGCATTAGTTTTCATAAATTTGCAAGAACCTTGCCCAAATAATTAGAAGACTTAAAATAATTAATTATTAATTGTTAACTCTAAATACACCCTACATCTATATCTATCCATCTATAAAAGAAGATTCATAGTGGATTTTACAACGTGACATAATCTTCAAGTCAGTTTGTTTTTCCTTCAAAAGTTCAAGTGACTCCACTCTTTCTCTTATTGGCCAATGATAATTTTTTTTCTTAATTATTTTTAATAAACAAATCTTTTATAACACTATCATTTTTGTGTACAGATGTTTGTTAGTTTTTTAACTATATTAAATGGTATTCCATATTTTCAATGAGATGATTTTAAATTTTTTCTTAAATTGTGTTTTCCTACACTGGTGTTTTTCTTTCTATTCATATGCACATATACACACACATTTATTGTATAAAAGAAGGCTTTTTCCTTCATGGATTATATGGCATGACACCTTTAACTGAGCTTCTTCTCCCTCTACAAGTTCAAGTATGCATGTATATATATAAAAGGTTTTTTTTATAGTAGATTATATGACGCACACCTAAGGATGACAATCATACACGGAAGGACGGGTATCGCCCTGTCCCTGCCTCGATTTTGACAGGGAAAATTCATAGTGTTGGTCCCTGTCCCATCCCTACCTCCGTCCCTCCTTAAGATAATCGGGAATGGGAACGGATGTGAGTTTGTTAGTCCCCATTCTGTCCCTGCACCTATCTCCGCCCTTACTTCTATGTTTTACATATAATTATATGTTAAACAAAATCTCACATTTCTGTGTACAAATCTACGGCCTTGTGAATTTGTTTTACATATAATTAATAAATTATAAGTAAATTTAAATATAAACTATAAAAAATAATATAACAGGGTACCCATGAGGATACCTAAACTCGAAAATACCCAACAAGAATGAGGACGAGGATTAAAATTTCATACCCACCCCCACCCTGCACTTTCATACCCATCCCTACTTACACCTTCAAGTGAGTTTATTTTCCCTCCAAAAGTTCAAGTGACTTTTTGCCTCTCTTTTGGTAGTCAATAATAAATTGTTTTTGTTAATTATTTTTAATAAACAAATCCTTTTTCAATACTTTTTTTTTGTGTGTATGTGGATGTTTTTTTTCTTTTTTTTACTATATTACATGGTATTGCATAGTAAAGAGTAACTGCCATAGTCCTTCCCGTCACTCTTAGTTTATGGGAATGGAGTTGAACCGCAAAGTTAACTTCTCATACTTTTGCGGAATGGGTGATAATTCAAACTTTTTGTGTTAGAAGAAAAGATGTATGATATTTTTATCTTTTTATTATATGATTTTCATAAGTAATTTATTGACCCCTTCTTATACTTTTGCAAAGTGGGTGATAAATCAAACTTTCCATGTTATAAGAACAAATGTGCGATATTTTATCTTTTTATTATATGATTTTCATAGATAATTTATTGACCATTTTTTCTGTACTTTGAAAGGCATGTCGTGTGTTTTCTTAAATTTTTTTTTAATAATATTATTTGACTTATAAAAAAAATGATATTCCATATTTTCAATTACATGATTTTAAATTTTATCTTAGATTATTAAATTGTGTTTTCCTCAATTAGTTTTTTCCTGTCTATTCATTTGTACGATTTTTTGTTTGATACCATTTCTTTCTTTCTTTAGTTTTTCAATGTGTTTTTCTTCTTTTTCCTCTTCTTCAATTTTTGTTGGATTTTTGCCTTTTTGCATTTCCTTTTTTTTTCCCACCATTTTACTTTTTTTTTGTTTTTCATCTTTATTATTACTTTTTTTTATTATTTTGTTTTAAATAAATAATTTTGACACTAAAAAAATTTTTTATACAGGGAATATGATAATTCTTTATCATGTATTTAATTTAGATATTTTAATTTAAATTGTTGTGTTAGGCACCATTATGAAATATTAATGCATTTCAATTTGACTATATAACGTGTCATAATTTTATCAAATTAATTTAACTTTTAACATTTGATTTATAGATATTATTATGTATATTTACTATTCTTTATTTAAATTGTTGAATTTATATTGAAATTTTGATTTTAAAAAGTTTTGAATGGATATCCCAATTACACAGGAATAGTAAGGAAACGAAGAACCATTTATTCAAAAACATTTTTTTCTACTTTCGTCCAAAAATATTATTAATTTTAATTTTCAATACATACAAGTTCAACAATGCTCAGGAAAAATACTTATATGATATAATATGATTATTATTTTTTTTAAAATATTTATAATAAAAATAGTTTAAATACAATTAGCTAAGAATATTGTATATTAAATAGTATAATTATGTTATAGACTATAAATATTATTTACTTGAAACCAATTTAATTTATGTAGAATTGTACAAATTTTCTATGAATGACGTGAGCCCAAGCAAACCCTCAAATGGGAACAATGATGACCCCAACCACGAGAAAGGTCCATGGTAATCCTTTTTCAAAACAAAACGAAACTGTTGAAAACTTTTATGACACAGAAGAAGTTACGCACCCTACTACAGGAGGAGACATGCAGGTTGAATATGAAAACGATAATGATCTCTTGCCCAAGTTTATGATAACCTATGCCATGTTTTAAGAACTCTTCTAGTTCTGAAGGAGTGCTTGACAACCTAACTACTTGGTAAGTTGATAAACTTTCTCACCGTGAGAGACATATTGCACTCGCTATGGAAACTAGCCTGAGGTTTTTGTAAGGCATGGATATTATTTTGTCACATTGACCTTCAAGGAGACCACGAGAAAGTTGTTAATGGTAGTCCATGGATGTTATTCACCCATTACCTAACAGTACGTCAATGGACTCCTGATTTTGTTGTTGTTGAGGCCACCAAAGACAAAACACTAGCATGGGTTCGCTTTCCTAAACTTGGAATGTCGCTCTATGATGAAAGCATTCTCATGACCTGTGTTATAAAAAATGGACTGAACTGGCTAGTTCGACCAAAAAATCAATGAACTGGTCTGGTAACCAGTTCGGTCAACCTTCAAAACTGGTAGAACAAAAAACCGATATTAAAACCGGTGGTTTACTGGTTCAACCAGTTTTTTTTTTTGTATTTTGCTAAATACACCCCTTATTTTTCTAAATCAACTTATTTTTAATGAAAAATTAATAAAATGGGATTTAACTTGTCAATATAAAGGTGTATTTAGTAAAATTACTTTTATCCTTTTATAATTACAACCTTAATACATTTTTTATTTTATATTTTAATTATTATAGTACATTAATAATAAAAAAATATTATTTTATTAATACTAATGAAATGGTTTCACGGGATTGAGCCAATTGTCTGAATCGTGGGATATTATCGAGAAACAGGAATCTGTGTTATCAAAAGATTTCCTGCAATTCTTTATAGTATGGAATGAGTTAATCATTCACTTTGGTATCTTATTGAACAAAAATGGTGATATTGTTCCTTCATTGATCGAGAATTTTGATTTTTGGGAAGTATCCTGGTCATCTGATAAGAAGGGTTTCCATTTTTTCAAATGAGAGATTTGAAGACCTATTGATTCTAATAACTAATTACATAGTGGATCATTCGGACCTAAACCGTGAACCACCGCCTTCACCGGTTCGATAACCAATTTGATTTTAAAAACATAGCTTATGACCATTGCATATGCTATAGGGGTCTCTGTGAAGGTTGATACAACAACACTCAACATGACCTGAGGGAAGTATGTTAGGTATGTATCCTCTTAGATTTATAGAACCACGTGGTGAGGAAAATTTGCTTGAATGAAGCATGGTACCATGTTGATTGTAAGGGCCTCCATTTTTTATGCTTTATCTGTGACTGTTACGACCACGTCTCCCGTTAGTGCACCACAGCCACCACAACAACACCCTCGCGTAACGCCACAAACATAAACTCTCCACTGACCACTAAAGCATCGCGACTGTGCCCAGATTCAAAAGCACATGGGATTGGAGGGTAGTGAAGAGAAGACCCAAAAAATCAAGCCAAAATCTTGTGCCTAAAATCAAGGATCTAATCACCAGTTCAACACACAGTAGGTCCTAGGACCACGTTAGGATAAGGAAACTTCTGCAACAAACCTTGATGTAGATGAAACCCATCCTTGGAGTGCATCCAAACTCCAGGTCCTTTTTCAGGTCTCGTGCATCCAAACTCTTTGTTACATTACAAAACTGTGAGCTTTTTGACTTAACCCCAAAAGGCCTTCATTATACATGGTACCAGAACCATACTGGTTCGACCATAGGCAAGAAGTTGGACCGTGCCATCATCTCTTGAGAATGGTGGTTGGCTTTCAAGGAGGAATTTGTCGAGACACTTTACCGAGTATACTCCGACCATTGACCTATGTTAGTCAGATGTAGAGGCATTAAGGAGCCTAAAAAAACGTGTCCTTTTATATTCTTATCAACTTGGACTACTCACCCTATTTTCACGAATGTGGTGCATATAACTTGGAAAAAAGGTTCTCCATTGATTCTCGATGCCTCTGAGTTCAACAAAAAAGTATTTGGAGATATCACGCATAGAAAGAAGCAAACCAAGACACAACTACAAGAGGTTCAACACGGGCTACAAACCTCTGCTTTTGAAACCTAGATTCAACTCTAATATACCCTACATGATGAACTCACCATTGTATCTAATTAGGAGGAACTCCTATGCTTCCAGAAAACCTAGAGAGAAGTGGGTGAGATTAGGAGATAAGAACACAAAGTTTTTCACACCCAAACTGAACAGGATAAGCATACTTCGACCATGGGTGAAGACCTCGACCTCAACACATGACTTGGGCTAGATCCCATATTTGGTCGTACGTATTCAGCTTAGAACAAATCAAGAGTTTAATTAGCACAAATCATGGTCATTAACCAAAAACCAACATTAGGACCGTATTACCAAAAGTTGGGCTGATTAGATAAGGCCCAACAACTAAAGGTCCAATCAACCCCTATAAATAAGTAACAGGTATCAAAGTAAATAGTACGCATTTTTACGCCATTATTATTTGCCTTTGTTATCCTGAACTGAACTCTCACTAACTTGAGCGTCAAAGTTTTTTCTGCAGGTTCCCACCTGTTCGATACAAGACCCCGAAGTGGAGATTGACTAAAGACACGAATAGACCGAAGTTCAAAGAAGTACGCAAACCATTATCAAAAGGAAATCAAATATGGTGCATTGGTTATTTCCTAGGGATGACACTTGGTGCATTAGCCCCCAAACCCTGAAACAAAAGGCATTGACATATTACCAAGGTCTATTTGCTTGTGACATGCCTCCATCTGAAAGTTCTCTTCCCTCAGGGTTACATTGCCTTCCCCTGTAAGTCATGACTAGCCTCACAAATCTGGTAACTAAAGGGGAAATTAGGAACGCAATCACGGTGATGGACTCCCTCTAAGCCCAAGATCCATATGGCTTCCCCTATTTTCTTCAATAAATACTGGGCAATTGTTGGGAACAATGTATGGCAAATGGTGCATACAACCTTTTAAGAGGGCTAGACAAGCACCAACATCCTCCAAACTTTCATTGTGCTGATCCTAAAGGTCCATCACCTACCCATCTCAAATAATTTCGCCTATAAGCCTTTACAATGTTGTTTACAAGATAATCTCGAAAGTGTTTGTCACTAATTTTAGATTTTTCCTAAATGAATTAATCCATCCTTTCCAGGACAACTTCATCCTAGGGCGAGACCTTATGAAAACACTATTCTTGTGCATGAAGTAATGTGCTCAAACAATAAGTGCAAAGTAAATGAAGGGTATGATGGCAGTGAAGATTAACCTTGAGAAAGCATGCTATTAAGTTCATGGAGTTTCTTCACTCGACCCTCAAAGCTTATGGCTTCCTAACGGTCATCACAAACTTGATCATGTGGGGAGTTTAGGGAGTTAGTCTTTCTATTCTTTGGAATGACACCACTCTTGATCCCTTTTTGCCCAAACGAGGACTTCGTTAGGGAGACCTTTCTCCCTTACCTCTTTGTCTTATGCATGGAACGTTTAGTTGCGACAATCAAACACCAGATGGATGATCATACATGACACCCAATGCCCTTATCTCGTGAAGGTTTATCATATGTTATTTATATTTTTGTTGATGATGTTCTTGTTTTTTGTAAAGCTTCCTCTGCGTAAGCGCATGCTATGGCTCGAATCCTATAAGCCTTCTATGTCTAATCACTTGTTCCCCTGGAGTTCCTCATGAGTGTAAGGAAAAGCTGGCAATGTCCTAGGGATTTGGCACAAAATACATTTAGATAAATACTTAGGGTTTAATGTTCTTCAACACCAAACAACTAAATAGGACTTGTAAGAGGTGCTAAAGAAAATTACCATGAGACTGGCTTCATGGAAAGGCTAAATGCTCAGCGGGGCAGACAAGTTATACTTGGTGACTTTTATCTTGACAATAATACCTAGTTACTCAATGCAATTGTTTTGGTTTTCATGTTTAGTGTGTGATCATATTGACAAAGTATGTCACACCATGTCGTTGTCTCCCAGTATAGCAAACAAAAGTTGGAGCCTTATTGCTTGGGAGGGGATCACCAAATCTAGAAATGAAGGTGGTCTTGGTGTTCGTGATACATGTAGTGCTAGCATTGCAATATTGGGTAAACTGATTTGGCATCTCCTTAACTCTCCTCATAAGCTCTAAGTGCAAGTGCTACACTAGAAATACCTTAGAGACCATTATGTGTTAAGCGTGCAGGCTAAACCTTACACCTCCAGCATTTGACAAAACATTCTTAAGGCCATGGATACCCTTGCTCTTGAATTCTGTTATGGGCTGGGAACAGGTTTGTCGTCATTTTGGTCTGACAATTTGTTGGGCATCGATAAACTTGGACATATTGTCCTATATGTCCACGTCTCAGACTCCTAGCTACAGATTTTGAACCTTTGGCTCCGAGGTAAATGGGATTTCTTGCGACTATAAAACCTCATCCCAGCTCAAAAAGTCCACCAGATCCAAGCTATATAAGTGCGCAAATCTTTGATTGGACCAAATTTTATTGAATGATAATACGAGTACTCTGACATTTACTTCTCCCACCCAGTCTATCAGTGGCTTTGTCAACTAGCACCAACTCAACCCCCCCCCCCCCCAACTGGAAGAAAGTCTAGTGTATAAAGGCTCTTTAGAAAGTTAGATGATTAATTTGGCAAGTTCTTAGGCATGGGCTCCATAACAATGAGAAATGTCACCTTTGCCATATCATAGATTCTCCTGCTTGTTCTAGATGTTCCGACCCTATAGAAACCACCTTGTACGCCCTCCGTGACTACCCCTACTTAAAGTAACTCTAGCATATATTGGGGACCCTTAACCAAGCATTTTTCTCTACCAAGATGTTACTAGTTGGATTCAGATGCTCCTTCACCACAAAGAAGTGGATAATTTCTTAGTGGTTTGCTAGAGGATGTGGAAATGGCAGTGTAATGCCATCCTTGAGTCCCTACCTTGGACTATTCTGCAGGCATGCAACCAGATTAGTTGTGTGCATAAGGAATTTTCTTGCTACTACCAAAACATAACATTGTCCGACAACATACATGGTAATCCTCGTTCCTTCCTATCTAAAACTGAACGTTGATGGCAACTTTAAGGATGGATGCATGAACCTTGGTGGTGTAATTCATGACCACGAGGGCCAATGGATCCTAAACTTCTCTGACACGAACTAGGGAAAACACTTTTTTCAAGTTGAGCTTTTGGCCTTGAAGACAAGGCTGCATCTGGCTAGGAACTGCCACATCAGATAACTAGTGTGACTTAGACTATAGTGAGATGGTTAGCACGATCTCACGTAACAACACTCTTAATCTGAGGCACACTCATTTTGACGTTCTCTCTGAAATATCCAGCCTTCTTACTCAATTGTAGGAAGTGAATGTTTATGTTGTTTTCGAAGAGGCCAACACAGTGGCTAACTTGCTAGCTCATCGGGGCACCTTCCCTCTTGCCAAAACGAAAATCTAGGCGGCTTCGCCCTTTAATACTTTAACTCTTTGGAGCTTGATTTATCCGAGTTGTAGTTTCCTTTCTTGTTTTGTCTTTTTCTTTTTCTTGTTAAAAAAAGTGTTACTTCAACATCATTAATTTTTTTTATTAATTTATAATATTTTTGTTATAATTTTTATAATAAAAATATAAAAATAATTTGTTAATAATATCATAAAGTAACATAATTTTTATTATTATAAAGGCTACACATACTTTTTAATGATATAATATCCTATTCAAGACTACAAGATTCAAATATTTATGATGAAAAATTTAGATAGAATTAGTTAATAATATTAATATTTATAATCAAAATTATTACTTTATAATTTTTTGTTAAATTACTTTCAATAAAAATAAATATAAATACAATTATTAATAATATCATAAATTAAAATAATTTAGTTAGTATAGAAGTTATAAATATTATTTAGGGCGATAAAATTAGTCTCAAATAATTAAAGTATATAATTTAATGTAATTACCAATTACTTTATAATTTTTATTAAAATTTTTATACTAAGAATAATTTAAATTTAATTAGATGGTAATATTATAAATTAAATACTTTAATTTTAACATAAATACTTGAATAGACCTCTTCTTTTCTATTTTCAAATATACCCTATTTCTTAAAACAGAATACACGCCTTGTAAGAAAAAAAAAGATTGTAGATTTTAGAAACATAACCAACCTTTAACTCCTATTTTCTCTCATGGCTTGTGATATCTGGAATTATTCACACGTGGATCAAAACTTATAGTTTCAAAAGATCGCAATGTTGAATGTGAATAGATGGAATGAGAAACAACAAATTAATGTACTATTTGGTTTCACATTTAAAATTTATTATAGATTTAAAGTTAACTTGAGACAAATTTTTTATTTGATTTCACGTTAGAAAATAATATAGAATTAATTATGGATTGAAAAAAATTTAAAGTAACTTTTATCTTTGATCAATAATTTTATATCGTATCTTACTCTAAACTTATGTTTTATAATAAAAAAAATTAAACATATAATCTCAACATCAATTTTAATCCTAATCTATTATATAAAATCAATTCGTTCCAAATCAAATTTATTATCCACGCTTATCTAAACATTTACCAAATAACTTTACTTTCATTATTATTCATATTCAATTTTCAAATCTAAAAATATGATGGATAAAATGAGGGTAATTATAATTTTTAAATTTTAAATCCATTAATAGGTTATGTATAAGTAATACCATCGAATTTTAAAACATATTTTAAAGTAAGATATTTTTAAAATATAAAGTGAGATATTTTAATCTAATAATAATATTTGAGTATATTAATTTAGATAAAAAATAATATAATTAAAAAATGACATTTGATATAGTTAATTAAGATCTGTTTTTATTAATTTAAAAAATAAGTAATTATATTTTAAGTAAAAATATAAAATGAAAAAACAAAAAATAATATTAAATATTTTATTTTTTGAGATACGAAACCAAAAAATTTATTATTTTTATTACTGAGACCGGTCGATATTTGAATTTTTGGAATTAACTAGTGGTGGAACTGAGTTCCTGCAAAATCATTTTATAAATGTTTGGGTAGCAGAAAAATACGATTTAGAAATTATTGTTCAAAGGGCCATTTTTGGAAACAAAATGAAAAACATTGAAAAGAAGGTTAAAAAAACGCGGGAGGTGTATTTAGAAATTTACTTATTAATGTGCTTGAAAGTTTTAAGCCCAACCCAAGCCCGTGGCGACCTAAACCCTAGCTTTATAAAATGGTTAGGGTTTGTTTGTGCATCTTTCTCCATTTAGTGTGTTGCAGAGCTGCTGAGACTCTCTTACGGCATCTGTGTGTAGTTCTTTGGTTGCACACCTCACTCAACACTATGGCGGATAAGGCTGTGACGATCCGAACCAGAAAGTTTATGACCAACAGGCTTCTTTCCAGGAAGCAGTTTGTGAGTTTCCGATAGCCCCGCCTCCAATTTTTAAATTATTGTTTTTCTACTTTTCTTATCATTAGCCTAATGCATCCCTACCGAGGGTAGTTCATTCGTCATTTGAATCTCACTTGTCTGGGTCTGTTGAGTTGTGTATTGTGAAAATCGTGTAAATTTATTTGAATTGTGTGGTTAGAGGAAAGGTTCTTTCTTAATTGTCTATAGCGTAAACTCTTTCGATCCGAAAATGCGTAAGGAATTTTTTATTCTCACATTTGTATGATTAGCCAACAAATGGTTTTGGTTCATTAGTCGTCTGCTGGCATATGTCTTTCTAGTGTTATTTCCCTAATTGCTGTGACACTCTGTGTTAGCATCCCCTAATTCTTCTCTTTTCTTTTTTTTGCGTTGTAGGTTGTAGATGTTCTTCATCCCGGGAGGGCAAATGTTTCCAAGGTACTTTTGGTTATGATTTTTAATTTTTGATTAAATTTTAATTTAATATCCCAAGTTAGCAATTGAGGGCTAGCCATTTAGTATTTACACACTGACAATTTATTATGGAATTTCATTAATTTGTTTTGTGTGGATCGTGGAATATAGGCTGAACTCAAGGAGAAGTTGGCCAGAATGTATGAAGTGAAAGACCCTAATACTGTCTTTGTCTTCAAATTCCGAACACATTTTGGAGGTGGCAAATCCACTGGTTTTGGTTTGATATATGATACAGTGGACAATGCCAAGAAATACGAGCCCAAGTACAGGCTCATTAGGGTGAGTCAATAAATAACCTAACAATCTGATTAGAATTTTTTTATTTATATCTTGAGATTTCCAGTTTTATGGTTCTAAGCTTTTTATAGGAGTGCTCCTCTCGGTCCCTTGCAATATCCTTGTACCTGTTTTTGTCTCTATCTGCTGCTACTGTTGTTTTTTCCTGTTACTTTCCCCTTTGGTGAGAAGGGCTATTGCTGCAATTGCTGTTGTCGAACTATATATATTCATACTTTCTATTACGAGATTTGTTATAAGCTTGTTTTTTAAATATAAATGTCTTAGTAATATTAATTTAAACCCGTGTTTAATGTCATGAAATATAACGCCTTCGGTAATGGTGGTGATTGCTGTCGTGCTGTTCTTTACTGTTCTTTGATATCTTGTCATCATTTTGTGTAAGGATACTAAAATATCTATCTATCTCAGAATGGTCTTGACACGAAGGTAGAAAAGTCAAGAAAGCAAATGAAGGAGAGGAAGAACAGAGCTAAGAAGATTCGTGGAGTAAAGAAGGTAAGTCAGCCATAATTTCCTTGTCTAATGTGATTCCTTTTTGAGTAAATTGTAAATCATGGCATGCATTGCTTGTGCAGACCAAGGCTTCTGATGCCGCCAAGGCTGGAAAAAAGAAATGAGTTTTGAGACGCCGTGTTTCGATTCTATGGTTATATTGGTGTCGTTGCTTTGTAATAGTTATTTTATCTTATGCTAGAATTATAGAATGAGATGTTTTGGTGTTGATCCCTGTTTTATTTTATGTTTACTTATAACTTAATGTTGAGTACTCGTGTTGAACAATTTTGAGAACTCATGTTTTACCTTGTTTAACTTTCAACTACTTAGTAGATTCGATACGGGGAGTTAGTTGGTAGATATACCACTAATGTGCAATGGGATGTAAGTGTTTTTATCAATTCGAATTATGTAGTTCTGCATACGGGGCTAATTTGCATTTCCGTATATCCGGTATTATTTATTGAAAAATAAGAAATACAAAATTATGCCACATTAGGTGGCAATGAATGTTGAACCCCACCAATTATCAAACATTTACTGATAGATGAGTTGGGAATTAATTGGGGATTCAATATATTTTAAATAAATTTTAACATATTTGATTTATTTTTTTGACATTCAAAAATTAATATGGGTTCATATTTTTGGCTTTAAGATATTTAAGTATCCTTTGAGTTGAATAAAGAATTTAAACTGTATTGGTTTTGAATATCTCTTCATAATAATATTTAAATGTAACTCTTATCAATTATATATTTTAAATCAATTTTTTGAACATTTAGTTAAACATAATTTGGCTTATGTGTACAAGCTGTACCAGCCTATTATTAAACAAGTTTAATTATGAACAATAGGTTTTTAAAAAATTGCACACTTTAGATGTATTTATTAGAGAATTTTTTTTGCACTCCAATAATTTTCCTTTACTTCTGGAAATGTGAAAAAAGTTTAAAATATTCTTAGATAAAAAATAACTTAAATTTCCCTTTTGTCTTGTAGCTTTTTTGGATACTTCTTTAAATTTTGTGTTGCACACTTTCTTCTTTTTCCTTCATTCTTGAACTGGAGTTTGCTTGTTTGCAGTTGTCATCGTTCTTGTTGTGTTGGTCTATTGTCGTTTTCTCTTCACATGGTTTGCAAAAAATTTTGTAAGTTGGACAGTGTTATCTAAATTTGTAAAAAGTTTTGCAAAGTTTTATATATCCAAATATGGGTGTTTGGCCTTCTCACAAACTCAAACTCACCAAGAAGAGATAACTATTTTTTTAGTGGTGAAGGAAAACAAAATTGTGAGAAATAAGCAAATTAAAGAGGGAAAAATAGGCACGTGGTAATTAATTTTTCTCGCTTTTTGTTAAGGGTTTTTTTCCCATTTTGAAAATTTATGGAGGTGTAAGAAAAGTTTATAGGATGCAGGAATAACTTCTATATTTATTGATTGTAAGCAAACAAGATAATACATATAATAGCGTGATTAATTCTACAAGTTAATAGGAGTGATTCTCGAAAATAGGTACTGTTTGAGATTATTATGCATGATTATATAATTTTTAGTATGATATCAAGTTTAGTTAGATTAATAAAATTTATATTTAAAATGTAAAATTTAATTTGTCTAATTTTTATTTTTGACCACAAGTTATTTTGGTATGTTTTAAAGTTTTTGGTACAGTAGAACTAACATTTTTTGGATTAACTAATGAGTTTAATTAGTATATACTAATGGTTTCAAATTTTTTATACATTCAATCAATATCTTTTATATGATTTTTAAAGTATTAATTGATAAAGTCAGTAAATTTACTATGCATGAATGATTTTGATTGTATTATTTTTAAAATATTAATTGGTAAAGTCAATAATTTTACTATAAATGAAATATTGTGATTGAATGTTATGGTGAAATTTTATACCGTGTTAGGACATATTAATTAACCTCTTAACTAGTAATAATAATGTTTTTTTTCTTTTGGAGATAAAAGTACTGCTCTTGGAGCTAATTCAATTTTTATTACTTTGTAATATTCTATAGGCTATAGTTATATGAAGAGAATTAGTGTTCTATTGATTTTCTAAAATTTTTACATTTAATATTATATTATTAGGTGTATCATATAAACTTTTTATGGCTATTGAATAATTAGGATAATTGTCAATATAAATCGATTCTTGATCAAGATTAGTTTCAAAAAATATCTAACACTTGGATTTTTAAAATTTATTGGCCTATTATATCTTAATATTACAAAAATTGGCATATTCATACCTAGTCTCAACAAATGTTTTATAGGAAGATATTTACTTGTTTTAGTATGTTCTACTACTAGTTTTTTAGAAATGAAAGGAATTTTTTCTTGGCTAAATTTTAATTCAATTTCTTTTTCAACTGTTTTAATTACATATTTATTTTTGAATATATCTTTAAAAAAAATTTCTACAAAGATGAAATATCTAATTTTGGCAAAGTCCATTTATTTAAATGATTTTCTATTTGTGAAATTCTTAATTTATGATGAATTATATTAGATTTTATTTTTTCATATTCTAGTTCACTTTCCTCCATCTTTTATTTTCCTTTTGAAAGCAACTTGACTAACGTAGAAATAAGTTATAATTAACTAGTTTTTAGTCAGAATCATCTAGGCTCACCAACAATTTTATTATCTCTTTAAGGACTTATTACCTATTCACGACTAACCAGAAACTAATTAATTTTTTTCTTAGTCTATAGTTAACAAAATTAATTTCAATGTTTCTTCGAATTTTTTATGTTTCAATATGAAAATTCCAAATGAAAAGTAAATAAATTCCAATTATTTTCAGCAGAAACTTTTAAGCGTTTAGCTCTGCTACCTATTATTATTAGCAAATACATATATATATGCGCGCGAGTGCACATCCATGAATAATATAATTCTTTTAAAAAATTATTTATTTTGATGAATCGAATTTATTTGCACTTGGGGTGGATTTGTCCATTTCCACAATCCTACGGATTAATCAAATTTTACTCACCCTACAAATAACCTGATTTTTTATGGACGTGGGAGATAAACTGGATATTCAATTATTTTTATTGAAATTCTTTACCATATTTTTTCTCAAGGCACTAAGGTGGTTTTTGGTTTTTAAAAAACACTGTTTTAATTTTAAAATTTAAAAAATTATTGTAAAATTTATTTTCACTAAAATATTTTTTCCTTAAGAATTGAAGATTGACTGTTGATGACAAACAATTGGTGTCAAAGACAACGCAAGCGATGACAAGTAACATGAAACAACAAATTTACATAAATTATACATTTTTTTTAATACATTTCAATTTTAAAATCAAACATCAATGCAAAATATCCTAAATGTAACCTTAGTTTGTGCACTGGTTCACTCATCACCTACAAGCAAAATATGTTTTGTAAATTTTAAAATTGCAAACAAAAAATTATTCAAAACATGACCTTATATTTTGGGCGAATCTTGGTTTACAATTTTTATATTTATAAAAATGATATTGTATTTGCTTTCAATCTTAAAACATTGATAGGTGGTGACCAATGACCAGAAATCAATGATCATGGTAAGTGATCAATGGTTAGTTGTGACACTTAGTAGTCATTGGTTAAAAGTGGATTTAGATAAGAATTGGTGAAAAACTATTAGAAGTATTAGTTAATGATTGTGTGTCATAGATCATTATTTATGATGTGTGCATGACAAACTATTGATACGTCTTGTCAAACAATGAATTTGAGTTAAAATATAAATAATAATCTCAAAATCAAATTTTATTATTTTTTAAATTGGACAAAAATTGATTTGAAAAACAAAAAAACTAAATTAGAATAAAAAACCACAAACTTAAAATCATTCGAAACCAGCCTAATATTAAAATTAGTTTTGTTTTTAAAATCTGTAAACTCAAAATAAAAAAAAAAAAACCTAATCCCGTTGAGTCTTGAATAATGGAGTGATATTTTTAGTTATTTCAATTCATTTTGTTTCATGATATTTGATTCATTCTATTTTTTCCTATCATCCATTTAGACATATTCCAACGGTATATTTATGTTGATTATAGTTTGTTAAAAATAAATTTGGTGCCAATTGGATCGCCTTGGATTGCATTAAGCTTGTAACTTTCTTTTAGAAAAAAAACAGATCGAAGCCAGTAATGTAACATAACAGGATTATATTCGTTCAAGTCATATATTGTGCATCTTGCTATTTTATCGAATTAAAGGATATTTAGGCAGTTTTTTAGTGGAATTTTATAGGGTATTTTCAATGTAAGTTTGTAGATTGATTATTCATGCTAAGAACCATTCTTCACTAGAATTATCATGACAAGAGGATATCAAGGTTGAAGAACTATTAGTCTTCAAGAATCGATTATTTAATTGTAAACTTATTATAAGACAACTAAAACTAAATTAAGAAGTCAAATAAGTTTTACTATTTCAATAAAAAATTATAAAAACTCTTAAATCATACGTGTCAACTAATAAAACGATGTTCCACTCTTATAAATAGGTATCTTATATAAAATATAATTTAATTAAAAATTACACAGTAAATCCAAATTATATCTGTATTACTTGACCTTAATAAATAAAATCAGGGTCGGAGACACTTTCAGACACGTATTAATAGATAATAGAATATCATATATGATGGATCGGTTTAGTTGATATTATATATATTAGGAGAGTATCTTTTTACCATATACCCCATCCTTAAGCACATATCACTATTGGAGAGAAGGCTCCAAGAAGAAAAAGTATCACTTTGGCTTGGACAGGTACACCTCTTAACATTTTCCTTCAAAACTCAAGGTTAAAGAATTCTATATGAAAAACATGAAGCAACAAAGAGAATTTATTGATTTAAAGAGTTGTCACAAAGCAAAAGGAAAGGAAACTGCCAAAAAAATAAAAGCAATCAAGTAGTTGTTCTCTTACACATTGGACACTCGATTCATTGATTTAATTTTGTTTTTTAAGTTTTGAAAAAAAAATTAAAAAATAGTTTTTAAATACTATTTTCTACAAAAAGAAAATGAAAAAAACTTATTTATATTTATTGAAAATATCATTAATAAAAAAATAATTTCATTGTATTTGAGTTTTTTTTAAAAAAAAGCTAAAAAACAAGATTATTCTTATTTTTTAGTTTTAAAAACTCATTAACCATAATTATTTAAAAAAACTATTTAAAAAAAATAACTAAACAAGTTCTTTAATTTTTAAATACCAAAATACTTAAACTATTTTCAACAAACACTTAAACCTTAATTGATTTGATTTTGTTTTTAATTTTTAAAAAAAGTTTTCAAAAATAATTTTCAAAAATTATTTTCAAAGAGAAAAGAAAAAAAAAACTTGCTTGATAAGTGTTATTTGAAAACTGTTTTAAAGATGTAAAAATGTAAAAACTTGGTCATATTTATTAAAATTTCATTAATAAACAAAAAATAACATATTCTGATTGTATTTTAAGTTTTTAAAATAAAAATAGAAAATTAAAAAATAAAACTATTTTTAGTTGTTCTTATTTTTTAGTTTTTAAAAACTAAAAAAATAAAACTATTTTTGAAAATTATTTTAAAAAACACTACAGAAACAAATTTTTTAGTTTTTAATACTAAAATATTAACAATAATTTTGTAAAACTATTTTTTTTTTCATAACAAAATTACTTTTGTTGTAATTTGATATTCACGGTAACAACTGTTGCTCAAATACAAGTGCTTTAGGAGAGTTTGTTTTTTAAATAAAAAATGAGAAAATAATCAAACAAACCCCTTACCGATCGAGTCAAGTATTTTTATCTGATAACTCTAGTTAGTTTTGCATGGTTGAAACACCCATCCACATTAGTTTAAGTTAAAAAATCTATTTAACATTGACAACAAAAATTACTTCTTGTTAGCGGTGTCTGTGTATAAAAATGTTAAGGTCTTTAAAAAGTTGAACCAAATAGCTTAATTGTATTGGAAAAACAATTCATCCAAAATAAACTGGAAAAGTAACTTTTTTTTCTCTTTTTCTTTTTCTTTTTCTCAAATTTGAATTGAAGTATATTTAGAATCGCACTTAACTCAGTTAAACGGTTTTTTTACTGATATTAAAATTAAGGGAATTTTTATTTCTTTACAAAGGTAATTTAGTTTTCACAGTTTGATTCACTTCGGTTTAATTTAATTTTTATTTCTTTTTTTTGCGTATATTTTTTTTATAAAAATAGTTGAATTTTTAAAATTCAATTAAGTTGAATTTAATTATTTAACACCCTTTTTAGTAAGTATAAAATTCGGCTATTAAAAGAGGTAAGTATAAAAATGTTAACCAGATACTTCGAATATGAAATTAAGGATTCGAACATTCGAGCTCAATTTCATGCAACACTACGAAAGACAAGTTAAAGAAAAGCAAATAATTATTCCATGTTAAACCTAGAAGATGAAAGAAATAAAACTTTTCTGGAAAAAAAAATCCTTTCTTATTTTTGTTGCGCAATTTTAAACAGACATGAAAAAGACAAGACGAAGACGAGATCCTACGTGTCCAAAGCAAAGCCTTCACAGCAAGGCACGTTGACACGGCTCCTACAGTCTCCTCTGCCTAGAGATTTTTTTTTTTTTTCATTCTATTTTTATTTAAGTAGTTTTATAAGTTTATTACAGCCCCTAAATATTTTGGCTTAGCTTACGAGATCTATGCATCGTCTGGTCATTGTAGAAACCAGTTCAATTCCACTTCCACTCCCTTTCTTCTCCCTCATTTTATTTGTGTCAGAAGTCCAATATACCGTTTCGTTTCTCTCTCTCTCTATTTCCTCTTCCCTTTGAAGAGGGTCCAAGTCCTCGCTTCCGCTGCTTCCAGATCTCGCAGCGATTTGGATCCTCCTCAAGCTCTGTTCCCTATCCGTTCACGAATTCAACGCCGGCTGCAGATCCGATTCTTCTATTCTCAGTTCCTCGATCTAAGTCACCATGGCGGCCGCGAATGCTCCGATCACCATGAAAGAAGCCCTAACTGTGAGTCTTCTCCTTCGATTTCTATTCCCCCGACCTTTGTTTTATCAAGATCAATTCACAGTTGTAGTTCTGGAAGCAATAACAAGAGCACTTGCTTGCGATGATTATTGATGTTTTGTGGTATAATAATCAGTCAATTCTGGTCTTCTAGCTCAGTGTGCTGCAATTTAGTTTACTAGTTTGCTTATCGTGAAGTATGCGCAGATCTGAGTTTTTTTTGGCTTTCTGAACGGGAGAGTGAAGAGCATAATAGTTCGTTGCTACTGATGTATTATGTATTATTTGACTAGATAGTGAATTGAGTGATATGATTTGTGTGATCTGACTTATGATTGTAGTTGCCGAGCGTTGGCATCAGTACCCAATTCATCACTTTCACGCACGTGACGATGGAATCGGATAAGTATATATGTGTTCGAGAAACCTCTCCGCAGAATAGCGTTGTTATCGTTGATATGAACATGCCAAATCAACCTTTGAGGAGGCCTATCACTGCAGATTCCGCTCTTATGAATCCGAATTCCAGAATCCTTGCTTTGAAAGGTAAGATACGCCTTTCATTATCTTCTCCTGAATTTGTGACTTGGGAGTTGTGTTTTGTTGTTACTAATATTCTCGATTCTTTATCTAGCACCTTGTTATATATGAAATCTGTCTTTGTGGATAAGATATCAAAATCCATTGGAAGCTTAATTTCATTTTCTTTTTTAATTTTGCTTCCTTTTAATTTTGACCTTAAGCATAAGCATTTGAGCTCGTTTAGTCATCCATGATACCCTGATCATTGAACTATCTCTAGGTACTTTACATGCATCTGATCTCTAGGACAACAGAGCTGCTAAGCAGGGATCTTTGGTTGGTTTGAGAAGCTGAAATAAACTAGCATCGTTGTTTAACACTGTGTATGATGAAGTTCAATATCGTGTCCTTAGATAATATTAAGTGCTATAATAATATTTAGGAAAGTTCTAACAAGTGTCCTTAGATAATGGTTAAGTAGCTATAAGAAAAAAATGTCTTCATTGGGATGCATAACGTAGTGTTGCCTATGATTATAAATAGCATTCACATGACTCTTAACTTTCTCCTTTTATTTATTGTGAAAGAAGGTATTGTACTTCTTCTCTCACTCTCCCACAAGAAGATAGATATACAAGGAGGGACTCTGTTAGACAATGGATTTATTTACGTAGATACTATAGAGAACTTATGTTTAAACCTTGATTTTATTCTGGTTAGTTTTAATAAAAAATTAAAAATATATGAACATTATGTGATTAATATCTTTTTTCCATTTTTTACCTTTGCTAATATATCTTTCAATAATTTCTAATTTCACATAGGCAAATAGGTCTATTGGGTGTTGCAACCCTACAAATGTTTCAGGCTTTTGATGTTTGACCAGGTTTTTGGTGGTTAAAGAAAAAATATAGGTATTAAGAAATTTAAGATGAGCTGCAATGTTCATAGGCCACATTGCTCACAATGAGCATTCTTTTTAGTTTTCAGTTTGTTGTGCATGTGCTTCTGTTGGTACTGCTTTTGAAATGTTGTTTACTTTTGGATTATCTTCACTTACAAGTTACATCATTCTCTTGAAGCCCAATTGCAAGGGACTACTCAAGATCACCTACAAATATTTAATATTGAGATGAAAGCAAAGATGAAATCATATCAAATGCCTGAGCAGGTAATTATTATGCTTAAGGACACATATCTTGGGAGATGATAGGGCCAATATCGTAACATATTTGTTATTCTATGTAGGTAGTCTTTTGGAAGTGGATTACCCCCAAGATGTTGGGTCTCGTAACACAGACATCTGTATATCACTGGTCAATTGAGGGTAAGATGATTATCTGCTTAACTCAATTTTGTGTTGTATTATATTTTCCAGTGCACAAAATTAATATATTATTGTACAGTGTACTAGTTTATGCAAATTTTTTAATGGTATATGTTTCATGATCTATATAATTTGTAGGTGACTCTGAACCTGTTAAGATGTTTGAGAGAACAGCAAATTTGGCAAACAACCAGATAATTAATTATCGATGTGACCCTACTGAAAAATGGTTGGTCTTGATTGGCATTGCTCCTGGTTCCCCTGAGGTATATCTCTGGTTTCTATTGTAGTCATAGTTATCAATCCCAAATAGTGGTGTGGAGTGGCCAACTATAAAACCATTCTGATAGGATAGAAAATAGCAAGATGAGAAAATAAATCATAACAGAAAACAAACACTAAGATATATCGGGGGTGTGGAAAAACCGAATGAGGACTTGAAAACATTTGCATATCCTTTCTTGTATTCAACAGAACAATCAACAGTAAAGTGGTTATACCTAGGGTTTGTGTCAAAACAGGTGAGAGAACACTAAGTATTGTGTGAACCAAGCTTCAAATAGGGTTTTGAATCCTTTAGGCTGTTTTGATGACAACTGGGGGTGGAATCACAAAAATAACTGAAAAGTTGTTATACAACTTGGAAAATGGTTGGCAAAAGGAAGGGTTTCTCTATTCCAATGTAGTGACCACAACTGTGGCATGCTGTGCATTTGGGTGTTGACACAGAGATGCTTCATGATATAGATTCTGTAGTGATCTCCTCTATTTAATACTAAGCCATGATAGCTCCAATCTTGCATGCTATTGACAATAGTTAGCTCTAGTGCTGAAATACATTTCAAATTTTCAATTGTAATTTAGGCTTTTTGTTCAGATATCTATTACCTGTCTTTATCTATGTTTCTGCAATTCTGCTGGCTTTATCTGTTTGTGTATAATTGTTGAGAAGAGAAATGGTAGTGAAATTCTGTCTCACACTTTCTTTCTCAGACTCTCCAAATGATTATTTAAAATTTATTGGAAACCACCAAGTTTTGTGGGTTCCACTTCTCATTTAGTGATTCTGTCTCCTAAAATGAGTGATTTCCAGCAAATTCCAATTAATTATAGAAAGAGTCTTTGAAAGAGAGCGTCACAGAGAGTTCCGCTAGCATTTCTCTTGTTGAGAATTGTGATCTTTTCACTATAATTTTAACAAGCCCGATCTAGTTTGGTTTATTTCTCCACATTATTTTGCATTATAGAGGCCGCAATTGGTTAAGGGAAACATGCAACTTTTCTCTGTTGATCAACAACGCAGTCAGGCTCTTGAAGCTCATGCTGCAGCATTCGCCCAATTTAAAGTGCGTTTTTTTTACTATTGTACTCAATTGCCTGTCACTTTTTATTTAATATTTCCTGAATAATTGTATATATGCTACCATGTGTTGGGTAAAATTGTTTTTGTACAGGTTCCTGGGAATGAAAACCCTTCTGTTTTGATATCTTTTGCCTCAAAGACACTTAATGCTGGCCAAGTTATATCCAAGTTGCATGTTATTGAGCTAGGGGCACAGCCAGGTCTGCATATTTTTAGCTGATTCACATTTATCTCTATTGTATTTATTCTATGGTCAATATATGACTGTTTTATAGACACGTCTGATTTAGACATTTAATACTATCCTTAATGAATGTAGTGTTCCTGGTAAATCAGAAATTGGAATTGGTTGTTTATATTGATATGCATTTATCATGCTTGATCAATATATAACTCAAGGTGGAGTGAGATCATATGAATGAAAAGAATGACCCTTTTTGATAATGTCTGTAGAATAGCACCTTCAAAACTGAACTAAAAATATAACTTTTCATAAACTTTGATCTCTGGGTATATTACAATGATCCTTGATGATGGAACCAGAAGAGGCCACTCAT
The DNA here is from genome assembly GCA_037954015.1 of Psophocarpus tetragonolobus. NCBI lineage: Eukaryota > Viridiplantae > Streptophyta > Magnoliopsida > Fabales > Fabaceae > Psophocarpus > Psophocarpus tetragonolobus. The sequence goes on from CM075695.1 coordinate 39,163,994, forward strand.
TATTACCGATAACTTATGTCCAATGTATTATGTTATAATTATAATACTATAATTATAAATAAAGTAATAATTATACTAGTAATTGTAATTAGTTATAATAATTATATTAATATATTTATTATTATATTATATTTATATTTTTTTGTTGGCCATGCTATGAGGATTGTTTTCCAGCTGTTACCATGCGATTGAATGATGAAAAATTTTGATTCTGTGACTAACAGTTGTCTTTCTTTTTTTTTGCAATTATATTGGATTTACATTAGGTTTCAGGGCCATCTCGGACATTTTCAGGGCCCTGAGCAAAAACTAAAAATGTATCCTATATAACGAAAATGTGTTACATTACTTTGAACTATGAAATTAGGAAAAATGAATTGATGAGAGAGGATAGGAAACTTGAATGAGGGAGGAAGAGGATGGAAACTGGTAATTTTCTGAAAATCGGAAAGGAAGAGGGTAGTGAGAAGTCAGAATGAATGGGAATGAGAAACTAGTTTTTAAAAAAAAAAGTGCCCTCCCCAAAATCAGGGGCCCTGACCTGTAGCTCAGGTTCCTTTTCTATGAGTTGGGCCTGATTGGGTTGTCAGTTGTAATGATAAACACGCTTAAATTGGAGGTAGATAAAGCAGTAAATATTTACTAGATGTTGGTGGTTTTGGTTGCTAATCTCATAAATCCTGAAGAAGTATATTGGAATCAGTCAGGCTTTTGAAGATAGATAAGGATATTATAAAATTGAAATGTGTATATCATTGTAACATTTATGATTGAATTGATCATCTTTCTAGAATTTGAATTGTTAGTGATGTAATAATAAAATCATATGTCTCTTCACCTATCGGCTTAAGCTTCTAAGATAGTTGGTTCCTGACAATGACATGGTATCAGAGCCCCTATAACTTGATGGTCTAGTGTTCTATTTGTGTGCTGTCCCCATTCTTATAAGAAAAAATTGAACTTCGGTCTTCAGCACAGGATAGGCCTGTTCATTATCCATGCTTCAAGCCCAAAAGGCTCTAACGTAACGTGGAATGTTGGAAATGTAATATGAAAATACTTGTGTCTTCACTTCACCAACCAACTTAAGCTTTTGGAATAGTTAGTCTGTTACAAACTTTACAAACTTGTTGGCAGGGAAGCCATCATTTACAAAGAAACAAGCGGATCTTTTCTTCCCCCCAGATTTTGCTGATGATTTTCCAGTTTCCATGCAGGTACAGAAGTTGCAAATATTTGTTGTTCATTTAATAAATGGTGTAAATTTTTTATTCCTACTTTGGTTATTGGCAGATATCGCACAAATACAATTTGATTTACGTGATTACGAAACTTGGCCTACTATTTGTCTATGATTTGGAGACAGCTACTGCTGTCTATAGGAACAGAATCAGTCCAGATCCCATATTTTTGACCTCAGAAGCTACATCTGTGGGTGGTTTTTATGCCATCAACAGGAGAGGCCAGGTTTTATTGGCTACTGTTAATGAACAAACCATTGTGAATTTTGTCAGTGGTCAAGTATGTTTCTGATCTTGTTATTACTTTTTTGGTTCCAAAGCAGGGTATGAAATGGTATTTTAACAAATTTCATTTGGTTATTTTCATAGTTAAACAATTTGGAGCTGGCAGTTAGTCTTGCCAAAAGAGGAAATCTTCCTGGTGCTGAGAAGCTGGTACGCCAATTTTGTGTAGAACTCAATTTTAGTATTAATATTTCTTCAAGCATATCATCAGTGAGATCCAAAAGAACTTGGATGTATTGTTAATTAATATCTTGGGTTATTTAACTGCTAATTGTTTACTTGCATCAAGTTTGGTGGCAAACCTGCAATACTCTGATGAGTAATTTGTTAAGTCTAATTTTTAGCACACACTTGTTTAGTTTTTTGCATGCAGTTTGGGAAACATTTCTTTTCCTTATTGATTTTTGTTGCATATTCGCTTTGAAATGTCAACCTTTTATTTTAGAGATTCTATTTTGTAAAAGATTTATACTCAAGTCTAAGGAGTATGTTGACCTTCATGCATGTGGTAGATCTGTTACTTCATTAGTTATTTACTTCATCAATGCAATCTACATGATTTAGTGTTTGTTTGACAACAGTTTTATATAACTGTTTTCAGTATTAGTATTTACAAACTAAAAAACTCGTTTGAGTAGTGTTTTCTGAAAATAGTTTTAGTTTTTTAGTTTTTAAAAACTAAAAAACATGAACAACTGAAAGTAGTTTTGCTTTTTAGTTTTCTATTTTTGTTTTAAAGATTTAAAATACAATCAGAATATGTTGTTTTTTGCTTTTCATTAATGAAATTTTAATAAATATGAACAAGTTTTTCCATTTTTACATCTTAAAACAGTTTTCAAATAACAGTTGCCAAACAAGTTTTTTTTTTTTTTTTTCCCGAAAATAGTTTTTGAAAACTATTCTTAAAAACTTTTTCAAAAACTAAAACAAAATAAAATCAATCAAGCCCTTAATCTCCCTCTTTTGAAAAAAAAATGGATATTGATTACTTGATTGTGCTACGTTTTAGTTTCCAATGAAATGCTCTCTTTTCATTGTATTTTTTATTCTGCTATTCATGGATATGATGTCCATACTTGTTGACATTACAGGTAGTGGAACGTTTTCATGAACTGTTTGCCCAAACAAAATATAAAGAAGCTGCAGAGCTTGCAGCTGAATCTCCACAAGGGATACTTCGAACTCCTGAAACAGTTGCCAAATTTCAGGTTTCTTGATAAGATGTTGCTATCCGAGAATTTTCTCTTGCCTTTTTTGCTACTTCATTGCAGAGATTCATTTTCTGGTTGTTGACTATTTGTCTTTAGGTGGTATTTTTGTTTGGTCAATTAGATAATTATGTGTAAAATGTCATTGTCTGCTTTGCGTGGCAGAGTGTTCCTGTGCAAGCTGGGCAAACTCCTCCTCTGTTGCAGTATTTTGGAACACTTCTAACAAAGGGAAAGCTAAATGCCTTTGAATCATTGGAATTGTCACGGTTGGTTGTGAATCAGAACAAGAAAAATCTGTTGGAAAATTGGTTGGCAGAGGATAAGCTTGAATGCAGTGAGGAACTAGGAGATCTTGTTAAGGTTTGGTGCATTAAAATTTTGAAGATTTTAATATTATTTTTTACTCTACTTGTTTTCTAATTGTTTCCCAAAATAGTGTAGTATTGATTCTCATCTAACCCGTTGATTGTGAATGTTGTATTCTATTAATTTTTATGAGCATCCTCTTTTGTAGACTGTCGACAATGATCTTGCTTTAAAAATTTATATCAAAGCCAGGGCTACTCCAAAAGTTGTTGCTGCCTTTGCTGAGAGGAGGGAGTTTGACAAAATTCTGATATACTCTAAACAGGTGCTAGTTTGCTTGTCAAAGAACAGTGAAGTTTAATTCATAGAATATCTAATGCTATTATAGCTTTTAAAGCATTTTGTCAGCCAGTATAAAATTTAGCATTACATGTATTGCCTTTTCATAAATATTTGGTCCTGAGCATTGTATTACTTATTTGTTGCCATAGGTTGGGTACACACCTGACTACCTCTTCCTTCTGCAAACAATTCTCCGGACAGATCCTCAGGTATGAGAAAAACCTCTGCTGTTCATATTTATAATTCTTTTAATTGAACTTGAACCATTTCTTTGTAGCTCCTCTTGCCTGCCACCTTGTTACTTGTTAGATTTGTGGTAATTGTTCATGTTTTGAGAAGTATAATGCTCATTAAGTTGGCAATGTCTGCTGACAGTTACCATTTTCATTTTGATTTGCAGGGTGCTGTTAATTTTGCATTAATGATGTCTCAAATGGAGGGAGGTAGCCCGGTTGATTACAACACTATAACGGATCTCTTTCTTCAGGTTGAATATATGTTGTGATTAAGCAATTATGATGAACATTAATGAATATTTTAGTTTCATAATCATTGATTTAGTACCGAATGGTTCTTTAAATTATTGTTTTTATTTTGGCTACTGTCTGCTCAGAGAAATCTAATCCGAGAGGCAACAGCTTTTCTCCTGGATGTTTTAAAGCCAAATCTACCAGAACATGGGTTCCTTCAGTCAAAGGTGTGGCCTTTGTTTCTCATATGTTACAGGCATTTTATTCTGATAGTTTATTTTTTTGAGGTGTTCCGAAACTGAATTGCTGTTCAGGTGTTGGAGATAAATCTGGTGACTTTCCCCAATGTTGCTGATGCAATATTGGCTAATGGCATGTTCAGCCATTATGACCGTCCTCGTATTGCCCAACTTTGTGAAAAGGCTGGCCTCTATGTGCGAGCTTTGCAAGTAAGTTCTCCAAATTTGTTTTATTCTTGGACTTTCTCTATGCAACTAAAGCATACCCTTGCTGATGTCATTATTCTTGGTGCAGCATTACACAGAGTTACCAGATATAAAACGCGTGATTGTTAATACACATGCAATTGAACCTCAGGTTTATTTGCTGTTCCACTTTTAATCTATTTTAGGATTTAAACTACATTGCGTTAGCTTTTAAAATACTCACTCATTATGTGGTTGTTGCAGTCACTGGTAGAGTTTTTTGGTACACTGTCACGAGAATGGGCGTTAGAGTGCATGAAAGACTTATTGCTGGCCAATCTTAGGGGCAACTTACAGATCATTGTGCAGGTATGGTGGTGTCATTGTCTTCTATAACTTGGAACTTACCAATAATTGTTGACAAAGCGTTCTTATGTGTGTTCAGGTTGCTAAAGAATATTGTGAACAATTGGGTGTTGATGCCTGCATAAAACTTTTTGAGCAGTTTAGGTCATATGAGGGACTCTACTTTTTCCTTGGATCTTACTTGAGCTCCAGGTAATTTTTTCTGTTGGTAATTGACCTTTTGTAATTAGGATATTGTCTGATGTATTTATGCTCCTCTAAATAATATGTGACAGTGAGGATCCTGACATTCACTTTAAGTACATTGAGGCAGCTGCAAAAACTGGTCAAATCAAGGAGGTCGAGCGTGTGACAAGAGAATCAAATTTCTATGATGCTGAGAAAACAAAGAACTTTCTGATGGAGGCTAAACTTCCAGATGCACGACCTTTGATTAATGTTTGTGATCGTTTTGGTTTTGTTCCAGATCTAACACATTATCTATACACAAACAACATGCTTCGCTACATTGAAGGCTATGTTCAGAAGGTATAACAGTAGTGTTGGTTTTCTCATGAGTGCTATATATGCTCTCTCTTTCTCTCTGCCTATTTAAAACTTTTTTCCTTTCTATACAGGTGAACCCAGGGAATGCACCTTTAGTTGTTGGGCAGCTGCTAGATGATGAATGCCCTGAAGATTTTATCAAAGGCCTGATTCTTTCTGTTCGCTCATTACTGCCAGTAGAGCCCCTTGTGGAGGAATGTGAGAAGAGGTGGTGTTTGCCCTTTGATCCTCTGTCTTGTTGCGTTGCATGTGCATGCACATTTCTTATTTTTATTCTGTGCCTTTTTTGATATGCAGGAATCGGCTTCGTTTGCTCACACAGTTCTTGGAACATCTTGTAAGTGAGGGAAGCCAGGATGTGCATGTTCATAATGCACTGGGTAAAATTATCATTGATAGCAACAACAATCCAGAACATTTCCTCACAACCAACCCATACTATGATTCTAGAGTTGTGGGCAAGTACTGTGAGAAACGTGATCCCACCTTGGCAGTTGTGGCTTATCGACGAGGACAATGTGACAATGAACTTATCAATGTCACCAACAAAAATTCTTTGTTCAAACTGCAAGCAAGGTTTGTAGTGCATATTGGCTCCTGTAAAGTGAGTGTACTTTGAAGGATAAAATGTAGTTACAACCACTGATTAGAAAACGAAAGGTTTTAATTGTCGCAACTCCGAAGTTTGTTTTACTTGTATTTTATCATATTCTGAACCATTGGTTTTCTAATCAATGCTTATAACTACACTTTATACTTCAAATCACACTCCCTCGCTAAACAGGAGCTATATTTTTGGGGTCCTCAATCCACCATATCAATTTTCTTGGATCCAATGTTCACATGCTTATATTGTGATGACAGATATGTTGTTGAGAGAATGGATACTGATTTGTGGGCTAAAGTTCTTGATCCTGATAATGAATATAGAAGGCAACTTATTGATCAGGTTGTATCTACTGCTTTGCCTGAAAGCTCAAGCCCTGAGCAAGTTTCTGCAGCTGTTAAGGCTTTCATGACAGCTGACCTGCCTCATGAATTGATTGAACTTCTTGAGAAGATTGTGCTTCAGAATTCTGCATTCAGTGGGAACTTTAATTTGCAGAATCTTCTTATTTTGACAGCAATAAAGGCTGATCCATCCAGAGTTATGGATTATGTTAATAGATTGGATAATTTCGATGGGCCCGCAGTTGGAGAGATGGCTGTAGAAGCTCAGTTATATGAGGAGGCATTTGCCATTTTTAAGAAGTTCAACTTGAATGTTCAAGCAGTCAATGTGTTACTTGATAATATTCATAGTATTGATAGAGCTGTTGAGTTTGCTTTCAGAGTTGAAGAAGATGCTGTTTGGAGTCAGGTGGCAAAGGCTCAACTCCGAGAAGGGCTAGTAAGTGATGCAATTGAGTCATTTATACGAGCAGATGATGCTACACAGTTTTTAGATGTTATCCGTGCTGCTGAAGATGGCAATGTTTACCATGACTTGGTGAAATACTTGCTAATGGTAAGGCAGAAAGCTAAAGAACCCAAGGTCGACAGTGAGCTCATTTATGCCTATGCAAAGATTGATAGGCTGAGTGACATTGAGGAATTCATTCTTATGCCAAATGTTGCTAATCTTCAAAATGTTGGTGACCGGTTGTATGATGAAGCATTATATGAGGCTGCGAAAATCATATTTGCTTTTATATCTAACTGGGCCAAGTTGGCTATCACACTGGTAAAATTAAAACAGTTTCAAGGTGCTGTTGATGCAGCAAGGAAAGCTAATAGTTCGAAGACATGGAAGGAAGTTTGCTTTGCTTGTGTTGATGCAGAGGAGTTCCGTTTGGCACAGATTTGTGGGCTCAACATTATTATTCAGGTAATATGTTGATTTCAATTTTTGATGAAATGTCTGTGTATATAAAATGTGTAGGAACATTTTTCTTAATTTCTGATTCAGACCAAGTTCAACTTAAGAGTTTAAATGATCTGGGTCTTCAGTATGCGAGAGTGAAGCAATATTCCTATGAGTATCCTGTGAACATGTGCACATTTACGATTGGAGGGGTGTTGTGCTTGTTTATGAACTTCATGTTGCTCTGCTGGTAGTTATCTTATTGACTTTCCAATTCTTATTGTGTCAATTTTTCTTTTTTAAATTTAATAGGTGGATGACTTGGAAGAAGTCAGTGAATATTACCAAAATAGAGGTTGTTTCAATGAGCTAATATCTCTAATGGAGAGTGGTTTAGGGTTAGAACGTGCTCATATGGGCATCTTTACCGAGTTAGGAGTTCTGTATGCTAGATATCGCCCCGAGAAGCTTATGGAGCATATCAAGCTATTCTCAACCCGCCTCAATATTCCTAAACTCATACGAGCTTGCGATGAACAACAGCATTGGAAAGAATTGACCTATTTGTATATACAATATGATGAGTTTGATAATGCTGCAACTACCATCATGAACCATTCACCTGAAGCATGGGATCACATGCAATTCAAAGATGTTGTAGTCAAAGTTGCTAATGTGGAGTTGTATTACAAGGCTGTTCATTTCTACTTGGAAGAGCATCCAGATCTTATCAATGATGTTCTGAATGTTCTTGCACTTCGTGTGGACCACGCACGGGTTGTTGACATCATGCGGAAGGTAGGATCAATAGAGGCAAAATTTCATTAGATATTAGTTCTTACTTGCCATAACAATAACGGGAAATTTCTCTTTAATGTGCTCTAGGCTGGTCACCTTCGTCTTGTGAAACCATACATGGTTGCAGTTCAAAGCAACAATGTATCTGCTGTTAACGAAGCTTTGAATGAGATATATGTTGAGGAGGAAGATTATGATAGATTGCGTGAGTCAATTGATTTGCACGATAACTTTGACCAAATTGGCCTTGCTCAAAAGGTGAGCTGTATTTTCTCTTTTAGTTGTATCTATTTTTGGTTTCCATTATGAAAACTTTATAGATTATTATTACTGTATGGTGCAGATTGAAAAACATGAGCTTCTTGAGATGAGACGAGTTGCTGCTTATATTTACAAGAAGGCAGGTAGGTGGAAGCAGTCTATTGCTTTGTCAAAGAAGGATAACCTTTACAAAGATGCCATGGAGACAGCCTCACAATCTGGCGAGCGTGAACTTGCTGAGGAGTTACTTGTTTATTTCATTGATCAGGTACTAAATTCAGTTTCAAACTGCATATGAATTTATTTTCTTGCAATATCTTATTTGATTAGGTTTACTATTATTCTTGGTAAGTGTTTTGTTTAATTATTATAACATGTCTATCCATACATAGCTACTCTGCATCCTTCTTGCAGCCTTGGTTATTGCATACCAGTGGCACTTCTTGCAATATTTACAATTCTATGTCATATAAAGAAATTAATATTTTCATTTTGTCAAAGCCTAGTGGCTGTTTGTTCTACAAGAGCATCTCAGTCTTAAATCAAAACTATTTGAAGGATTGTCATTTCTGCTTTTTAACCTAAGGATTCAACTATTCAAGCTTTTTCGTTTGTCCTCATGGAGTGGAGGTATTTTAATTTATTAATTATGTACTTACAATTGGGATTTATAATTTTCCTTTTCGTATGCTTATGCAGGGAAAGAAGGAATGCTTTGCCTCATGTCTATTTGTTTGCTACGATTTGATACGGGCAGACATTGTTCTTGAACTAGCTTGGATGCACAATATGATTGACTTTGCCTTCCCATATCTATTGCAGGTTTGCATTAATTTTATGCTGCTATGCAATTCGGCTAGCTATCCTTTTGTGTGTCAGAGCAATGCATATCATGATACAAGTTACATGATTCACCATCCATTGCTTTTTCTTTTCTTTTACCAATTCTCATGAAAGAAATTGAAACGTCTTCAAGCTTAAATTGATAAAAAATGAAAAAGAATTGAAGGACCTTTTCGAAACTTACATGATTCTATGCAATTCGGCTAGCTATCCTTTTGTGTGTCAGAGCAATGCATATCATGATACAAGTTACATGATTCACCATCCATTGCTTTTTCTTTTCTTTTACCAATTCTCATGAAAGAAATTGAAACGTCGTCAAGCTTAAATTGTTAAAAAATGAAAAATAATTGAAGGACCTTTTTGAAACTTATCTATTTTATTATTCTTCTGCTTTATTTGTCACTCATTCATCCAATGCATACACTTTATTTGACTGTTTCATTTCTTTGCTTTCATTCTTCCAAATTAGAGGCTTCACAAATTAACTATTACAAAGTTGTTTTGAGAGAGTAATGTGATATATCTGAAGTTACTGTCTCTTAATCTTACAATTTGATACTAAGGACATTTTTATTGGTAGATCTCATTTTGAGATCTTAAACCATTTTGTGGACTCTACAATATCACATGTGTTATAAGATTTTCTTTCTTTTCTTTTTTTTTTTTTTTTTTCTAATGGAAGATCTCATCTTTAAGATCTTAAGATATTTTGTATGTATCCTACAATGGACTCCTATATTTAAATGCTATTTACAAATTTTTTCACAAAATATTAAATTTATTTTAAAAAGTAAAATTAATTAATTAAATGAAATTAATAAAAAAATTTTAAAATAAATAAAATTGCATTTTTATTAATAAAAGAATGATTAAGAATCAAAAGTATACAAGGATTCTATCATCCAAAAAAAGGATATTTTTTATACTGAGTTATTTGTATTATTATTATTATACACACAAACGAATGCACATTTTAAAATTTTGAAGTTTGAAAAAAAGGATTGAACGCATGTGCATTTCATAACCAGAAGACGCAAGAAGTACATTGCCTAGGCCAGATTCAATGTCAAATTTAACTGCCTAGGGCAGATTCAATTTCAAATTTAACTCTCCATAACCAGAAGTGCATGCGTATTTCATTGTTTGTACAGATGTTGCGGACCCGTTCTCCAGTATGGAGATCTTAGATCTTACTTTAACAAAAGATCTTGCAAATATCAGATCGTCATTTTAAGACCCGAAGATCTTCCTTTAAAGATGGCCTAATTATGATTTAAAAAATTTGCTTGACAATACACGATTTGATTCTCAATTTGGTAACCTTGGCTATTAATTCAGTTGAGATATTTATTATTTTTATGACAAATCTGTTTATATTAGGCTCATTGCTGGATGTTGGCCTCTTCCCTCCCCAATAGCATCCCTGAGAATCATGCTGGCTAATGGCTATTTAGGAGTGAATTTGATCGTCTATGCAAAGTCTGATAGTTTTATGGGTTACAATCTTGATCAGTCCCTTTGAACTGAATTCTTGGTGAATATGTGGTTTTCTGGAGTCAGATTCATGTTGATAAAAAATTAAGATGATAATGGGGAAATAATAGATGGTATTTTTGTTTGATCAGGGTTGGAACTTGGAAGATCTTATTTGAGCTTATCAAATGTTTAAGATGTAAACACTTGTGTTTGTTAGAACTTATGATTGTCGAAAAGTTGTTTCAACTTATTTCAACAAGCTTTTTAAACATAGGTTATGAAAACAATTTAATCTTATTTCTTTTCATTATAAAGATAACTCATATTAATTGTATCATAAGCACTTATTCAGCAAATACTTAATTAAGCAGTTTACCTAAAAAATGCGGTTTTAGTGGTGCTTAGCTTGTGAATATTGTGTTTGCTACTGTGTACTTGCGGTAGTACAACTACAGGGGGGGGGGGGGGGTGTTATACAAGTTATGCAAGCAAATCTAGGTTGACTAGTATGCAGTCATTGTCTTCTCCAGCCATTCACTGAGCTGTAATGGATCTACTTATTGCCATCCCCTGAGATTGTTTTTTTTCATTATCATTTTTTTCCTGCTGTAGTTTATTCGTGAGTACACCGGCAAAGTTGATGAACTAGTGAAGGAAAAAATTGAGACACAAAATGAAGTCAAGGCTAAAGAACAAGAAGAGAAGGAAGTAGTTGCACAACAGGTAATTATAGCGTGTATGGTAACCATTTTATGTGTGTGCTGATAATTTCTCTTGTCATCGTTCTCAACAGATTTAACGTTCGAGTAGTACTGGTAGGAATGACGTGTGCTTTTTTTGCAGAACATGTATGCCCAATTGTTGCCTCTTGCTTTGCCTGCACCACCGATGCCTGGAATGGGAGGCCCTCCGGGTATGGGAGGAGGCTTTGCTCCTCCCCCTCCAATGGGTGGATTGGGGATGCCCCCAATGCCACCTTATGGCATGCCACCCATGGGCAGCAGTTATTGACACGTGTGCAATCGTGGCAAGTATAGCATGAACTCGGCCCCTACGAAGAGCAATATAGAAACTTTGAAGTTTTGCGTACAATATCTCGTGTGATTTGGATGCAGCATTCTTTCTTTGCTTATGGTGGCGTTGGGAGATTCCAAGTTAAAATAATGTGAAGTTTCTGTTTAGATTGTGTCATAATAGTCGTGTAAGTTTATTGTTTTTCTGGGTTGTAATTGAGGCATTTTTTTGGGCTGCTGGTTCGAGCTAATCGATAAATTTCTGTATTCTACCATTTTTCTTGTATTAAATGAATTAGTCCTAGGTAGAACAAACCAAAAATGAATCACTCCTAGTGTATACGAAATTTACCGACTTTAACAGCCGGCTTGTTATGTGCATGTCGTGACCTAAATTTCCGCACTTGCTATAGAAACTACCTAATCAAATCCTGTTTGCTTTGCTGCTTCTCATATGCGTATTGTTTGCAATTTGCAGTATATTGTGATCTAATGTCAACTTTCAAGTCTAATTAATCGTAATTATGATGAGACAACATATTTTCGGTCAACAAGCTCATTTCTTTGATAATAGAACATTACTGCTTATCTTTATGATGATATAAAAAGCGCATTACTGCTTATTCTCGACCTTTCATTTTGCGCTTCCTAAATATTTTTAATTCTAAAATTGTTCCACTCTTTAAGATTTTGTAAGCATCAAAACAAGCTCAAGCAATGAAACACTGACGTAATCGAAATTGTATTGCTAGCTGTAACTCGACGAATACAATTGCTAAACAATCGGAACAATGGAAAACAGAAACAGTAACAAGCAAAAAACAGAGCAAGCAAAAAACAGAGTAGCAATCCCTGAGGAGGGAGAAGACACTCACATTCCACACTCTCATTTCGCTTCTTTCTCTTATTATATAATTAGTTAATTCTCCCCACATAATTCTTCAAACACGAGTTTGTTATATTCTGCCTCACATTTTTGAAATCTTCTTGACTTCATCCCTTTCTGCTAGGTGTCCTTCACTGATTTCAGCCTCCTCATGTGTTATGTCTCTTGCCTTGTGAGTTTCGCACGTAACATTTCTCTCCCAATAAAAATCAACCTTGTCCTCAAGGTTGAAGTTAGGATATTCTTCTTGGAAGTGAGCAGAATCTTCCTGTGTGGCTTTAGATGTCTCAATTCTCTGTCACTAAACCAATAACTATGAAATGTGTTGATTGCCACGAACAACAGTTCTAGTTTTCAAAATTTTGCATGCTTGGAGTAAAGGACCAAATTCATTTGTCAGAAATGGGGCAGGAACATATTGCATTTGATGGTTACCTTTGCACAACTTTAGAAGTGAAACATGAAACACATGGTGGATTTTAGCATTTGGAGGCAGGAGTAACTTATAAGTAACTAATCCCACACGTTGTATAATAGGAAAAGGGCCAAAATACCTCAATCCCAGCTTCTGATTTTTGCGCAAAGCAATTGGATTTGCCTATATGGTTGGAGCTTGACTAAGACCAAATCACCAACTTTCAATTCCAGAGACATTCTCTTCTTATTTGCAAATTTCTTCATGCGAATATGAGTTTTATTAGATGATTCTTTAGTTGGCTGAGAACTGAATCTCGTTGCAGCAGCAATTCCTATAAAGGAGGATCTTGAGTGTCAAAAGTGTACTTGGATATAGTAGGTGGATCTCTACCATAGACTGCTTTGAATGGAGTCATTCCAATAAAGAGAACCAAGAAAGTAACTGAGTCCATATCTTAGGATTGTCGACTGTGAAGCACCTAAAGATACATCTCCAAGCACTTATTTAATGCCTCACAATGGCCGTCAGACTACGGATGATATGCAGTGCTCATGGACAATGTAGTGCCACTTAATTTGCATGGTTGTTGCCAAAAGTTGCTTGTGAAAACTTCATCTCTATCTGTTTGCATGAGTAATCTGCCTTAAGAGCAGCAAAGTGTCCATATTTAGATAATCTACCAACAACTACCATTATCACACTGAAACCACGAGATAAAGGTAAGCCAACAGTGAAATCCATAGCTAAGTCCTCCCAAATTTGATTAGGAACAGTCAGGGGTTGAAGTAAGCCAGCAGGTAAAGTAGTGGCAGTCTTAGCTTGCTGATACAGTAAACACTGTTGTACAAAAGTTTTGACATCTTTCTGCATACCTTGCCAATGAAACTGAGTAGAAATTCTTGCTATAGTCATTGCTATTCCTGAATGGCCACCAATTAGTTGACTATGATATTCATGTAAGGGTTGTTGTATGATAGCATGATTGGCAGAGAGAACCAACCTATCTTTCCAATGTAATAACTGATCCCTGCCAGAATAATGTGGTAGAGGAGGATTACCTTGGTTACACAATCTCATTATTTCACTCAATTTGGAGTTTGAAGCAATAGCATCACAGATAATATGGATGATGTCCTAGTTTGGTTGAGAAATGGTAAAAAAAATGATCCAGACAAAGCATCTGCAACTAGATTTCCGCAACCAAGCTTATACTAAATTGTAAAGTCATAGCCAAGGAGTTTAGGTAGCCAAGCTTGCTGCTCGGGTGTTAGAATTACTTGCCCAGTTAAGCTTCGGAGGGTCTTTTGATAAGTTTTTATAATGAAGTTATGGCCCAGCAAGTAGTGTCTAAACTTAGCTATAGCTTCGGTGATTCCATAAAAATCCCTGACATACGCTGATTGTTTCTGCATCCTGTTGGAAAGTTTCTTGGAAAAGAAGGCAATGAGATGTTTATCTTGACTGAAGACAACTCCATTGCTAATACCAGAGGCATCAATTTCCAGAATGAAGGGTTTTGAGAAGTCTAGAAGTGCTAAGACTGGAGCTTTTGTGATAGCTTTTTTCAGATTGTGAAAAGCATCAGTAACAGTAAAATTCCACTTGAAGCTATCTTTCTTGAAAAAGTTGGTTAAGGAGGTAGTTAACACAACATAAGCCTTCACAAACCTGAACTTTAACCCAGGAAGCCTTTGAGTTGTGTTATAGAGGTTGGTAATGACCAATTTAACACAACCTGAACTTTATTTTGTTCCATAGTCACCTCATGACAAAAAACTATATGGTTGAGGTATTCAACTTCAGTTAATTCAAATTGACACTTGAATAACTTAGCATAAAGTTGCAGAATATTCAGTACAACTTCCAGATGTTTCAAATGAGCAAATCAAGTGTGGCTATAAACCAGTATGTCATAAAAAACACCAAGACTAATTTTCTCAATATCCCTTGAAACACTAAATTCACCAAGCTTTGAAAAGTGGCAAGTGCATTTGTTAATCCAGATAGCATGACAAGTCATTCATAATTCCCTTGACGGGTTCTAAAAGCATTTTTAAACCTATCCTTAGGAGAAACCATGATTTAATGGTATCCTGATCAAAGGTCAAACTTTGAAACACATTGAGCTCCAAATAATTAATCAAGTAGCTCATCTACAGTTGTTATTGGCTTGACTCCTGCAACATATCTTCAATCACGTTTCAATTTGCTCCTTCTGGCTATGTGGGTATCTATATGGTCTCACCTTGACAGGGTTACTTCCTGGAAGTAAGGGAATAGAGTGATTGTGTGTTCTATTAGGAGGTAAACCGGAGGGTTTATGTAAAAGAATAACCAAATATGGATGCATGTAGGAGGGTTTATGAAACACCTTCCTTTTAAGGAACATCCTGATGTTTAAACTGTAGAGTATAATACTCAGTAATTGCATGTGTCTTATACATCCTCCTGATGTGATGGTATTGGGCCTGAGTAGGTGAAGTTGTTTTTGTACCATGTAAGGTGATGAATTACCCATCTAAGTAAAATTTCAGGGTCAAGGAACTGTAATCTAACACACGAGGGCCCAAAGTGGCTAACCAGGCAGCACCTAGGACTAAATCAGCACCAAACATAGGCAATAAATAAACTGACAGTTGAAGAGTATGTCCTTGTACTATGACTTGTACTTGCTGAACCAATCCTTCCACATAATGCATTTCCATTCCCCACCATAACTTGGAAGCTAGAGATAGGTTCAATAAGAAGTTTGAGGTAATTAGCAATTTGAGGCTGTAAGAAATTGTCAAAACTACCACTGTCTAACAAGATTTGGCCACTAACATCATTGATAGAATCTTGAAATCTCATGTTCCCAAACAGGTTGATCCTTTCAAGGCATTGAAGGAAAGGTGATGTTCCAATGTTAATTCAGTAAAGTTGGGTGGGGTGGGTCAGGAGGGTCTAGACAACGAGGTGGATCATCCAATTCTTCTACAGACAACAACAAATGCAGCCTATTTGGACACTTATGGGTAGGAGAGAATTTATCATCGCAAGTGTAATAAAGGCCTTTCTCCCTTCGGATCTGCATTTCTGCTGCTGTCATTTTTTTAACAGTAGGTGTCTGGAATGATTGGGCAATTGGCTTTTGACTAGGAGTGGGTAATATGACAGGAAGTGTATTGGTTCATTGGTTTGTGTTTAGGCTTGGGTTTGGTTTTTTAAAAGAATTAGTGTTGTAGTATGGCTTGAGAACATTGGAATATTTCTCTTCATATAGTTTAGCTAACGAAACAACCTTCCTCATTGAATTTGGACCTTGAGCAAGGACATCACGTCTATTGTCAGTTTTCAGGCCACTAAGGAAACAATCCAACAAAGCATCAATAGTAACACTTGTAACTCTGTTAGCTAATGCAATAAATTCGGTATAACACTCATTAACTGACCGAAGATGAGATAGCTTGAACAATGTAGAAAGCAGACATTGGTATGGTAAGGGATCATATTCCAGCGCAAGAGCTCTAGTAAATGCTGTCCACGATTGGATTGGATTGTTCCTCTGCATCATTTGAAACCAGGGAACCACATCTTTGTTCATATGTACCCCAACGATTATTAATCTTGGAGCATCGGGAGTGGAATAATACTCAAAAAACTGTTCAACCTTAAAGATCCACTGTAGCACACTTGTCCCATTGACGATCGGAAAAGCAAGTTTAATATTTCGTACCTGAAATGCTGGATTGACCATTACATTTGAGTTCAAACCACCATCGAAGTTTGTAGTTGAAAGCTTTGCCACAAGATTTTCAATTTTTGCAAACCTATCACATTTGTCCATCAACTCCAAAATCTTCTTAACATCAACATTGAATTCCTTTAGTCTCATGTTGTCAGCCATGAAAGCACCAAACGTAAGTATCAAAATAAGCTCAAGCAATGAAACAATGACGTAATCAGAATTGTGTTGCGAGTCGTAACTCAACGAATACAATGGTTGAACAATCGGAACAATGGAAAACAGGAATAGCGACAAGAGAAGCAATCCCACAATGGGCATGAGGAGGGAGAAGACGAATACTCACACAATCCACACCCTCCTATTATATTATATAGTTAGTTAATTCCCCACACGTAATCCTTTATATGCGACTTCGTTATGTGCTGCCTCACGTTTTTGGAATCTTGCTTGATTTCATTCCCTTCTATCATGTGTCCTTCACTCCCGCCTTGTGACTTTTGCGCATAGCACATTTATTTAGCAATGCTTATTTTGATCCCTCTCTACTATCTTCAAAGTGGAGATCATCTTTGCTCATCTCTTTCTTCAAAGCTAGACAAAAGTACCATTGTTTAATATTGTGAATCTCATGATATTGTATGTTTATTAAAGATTATGAGATTCTTAATATCAATATCATATATTGTTAGTCTTTTGATGTGCAATATGTTTATGCTTTGGACAAAACTCAAACATTATGGATCACATGAAAGCTTTAATGTGTTAGTTCTATTCTAGGCATAAACATATTGTGGATCTATTGTTGATTTATTATAGTTAGCAAATACTCCTTTAGGTTCATATTACATGCTAATTCGAGCAAAATTCACATATATCAATAAAAACTTAACATAATTGTTTTTATTTTTTTAAAAATTAATGGATCCTAAATTTATATCTACTAATAATTATTAATTGAGTTTAATTGATATATATTGTAACCTAAAATACTTTTTACATTGACATTCATCATGACTTTTAAGATAATAATGATTAAAGTCAACAAATTTACTCTAAACAAAGCCTTGTAATTGGAGAGTGTAAAAATCTTTATCCTAAAAGCGCATACCAATTAAACTCTTATTAATTTGTTATGAGTGATGTGAAATTGTAAGTTTTATAAATGTTATACCCTATTAGCAATAACAATCATAGATACTTAGAATATTTGATAAAAAAACTTGTAAAAATAAAAATTCAACATTTCATAAATATTGTAAAATATTTATAAAAGAATTATCAATTCTTTTAAAATGATGTCTTATAATAAGGGTTAGAGGAAGAATTATTTTTCTAATTTTGGAGAAAGTTGCTTTAACAGAATTTAAATCAAGAAAAAAATTGCATTATTTTAATCGGTAGCTATCCCTGGAACAAATAAGGTTAGGAAGATAAATCTAAAAACTTTACTTGGTTTATCATTCTTATCAATGTTGGTATTTATGTATGTTTTTCCAACAACTTTTGAAGTCATAGGCATTTTACTTGATCTACTACCATTTTCCAGTGGAGGCGACAATTAGTATACGAGGAACGTGTTGTATGGGTCTTTTCCTAACAATAATTATACCGCAATAACGAAGTCATCACATAATATATATATAAATATTCACTTATTCTAAAAATAAGTTTCAAAAAATTATTTTTTTAATAAAATTTTTGAGCTTATAAAAAAATATCATTAAATTTAAAAAAAAATAAAGATGAGAATAAAAAATAAATCTCTTAAATTTAAAATATATCACTATCAAAATTCAAAACTCTTGATTATATTAAGGGGAAATTTAGTGTGCCTCAATTAATTTTGTAGTATTGATATATTTGTTTTTTTAATCAATAGAATTATAAGTTTTATACACGTAATCGTCTTTATAAATTTATGTTGTTAAATTTGGTTAACATTTTGTTATAAGTAAAACATGTCAAGTGGAATAAGTTCACTTTTGTCATGGATAATAATTTTTTTATTTATTTAAATTTATGAAGAAAATAGTATATACAAAACTTACGTTTCTAATAGTTAAAAAAACAAATACATTAGTGCTTACAAAATCAACATAGTAGACTTCCCCATATATTAAACAGCTAAAGAATATATATTTAAATCCAATTGAACCTATTTATGAATATTACTTCATCACAACAAAGAAAAGCAATTCCCTTGCTTCCTTTTGGAAATTTTCACTTCCCTCTCATTTGATTCATTTTAGAATATCCACCACATGTATAATACTATGCATAGACTAAAAGGGAGGAAAACTAATGTTTAAATGATATATATCGAATTTAGGAAAAAGTAGAATCAAATGATTTTTACCTCTCATTTCGCATAATTATTTCCATCTTTTGAATTGCATCCAATGTATCTCTGCATTCCCCATTTATGTGTGGATTTCTTTTGCCGTGTACTAATAATTACTCTCCACTGAAGCATTTATTACAAATGCATGATTGCATCTTATCTTTTTATTATTTCACCTTTCAGTGACCAAAGGGACAAGGAGGAACGCACAGTCCACCAATTTAATCAGCTTCAGTGTCTATAACGCTTTATTTCTTATCGTTCCATTACATAACACAAAGACGCGCCATTTCACTTTGATCGTTTTGATTTGCGACATTTTTACTTTGCCAATGATATGTAGATAAATATCGCAGATATGTTCTCAGATTATGGGACCCAAAAGCCGAAAATTTCGATCAGATAAACTAAGACGGAGTAAAGGAGAAAAAGAAAAATACGGAATCACGAGAAACCACACAATTAGTATGAGAGATAAGAGAGGCTAACAAGGTGAGTGGTTAGATAAGCAGTCGTATCAGTCTTTAAGGTACTTTATTATGAGTTACAAATTGTGAGGGAAAATGGGACCCTTGAGTGATTGTAATTGAAGCTTCCTTTGTTTGCTAGCTTGTGCTGGAGACAGAGCAAGAGAGCTTTTCAATCAGAGCGCCATTTAAAGTGTACAAAATAAACCGCTTTTACTCAGTGACCTGCTTTCAACTTCCACCTTTCAATCGCCACCAAAAATAAATTCTAAGAATTCAACTAATTACCCTTTCTTGTCCGTTATATGCAGATTGCGAGCCCCTCTCATGTCGCTTTCTTTGTTTCATCAACAATCCTTCCTTTACGTCCACAATCTAATTCACTCACTAATTATATTTGCACTTCTATAATAATCCTCTAAGTAAATCTTTGTACATAATTTTCATCATACTGCATACCTTTCCAACAATATGAAGTGCCTGTTTATTCGATCGTTTTTTTATCAAATATAAAGATACATTGGTATAATAATAATAGGGCCACAAGTTGTCTTAAACTTAATGGGCAATCCGTTTATCACTGTTGTTACATCAAACATTTGTCTAATTGTACGACCAAATCCTGCGTTCTTTTTTTGTGTACAAATGTTCTCTTTCACTCACCTTTTTCATCCTCCTCATCATGGCATAGACTAAAACCTCGGTTCGGACAGCAACGCAACTTATGTGATCAAAGTTGAAACTTAACCAAATTCAAATTCTACCAGGAAGCCCTAATGTTTTATTAAACTGATGATCCAGGTAGATTTTCTTTAGAAGATATATGTTTTTTACCTTTCCTGAGATATTTAGGTATGTTTTATTTTCAAAAAAAGTTATTTACTCGTGATTATACAAATTCATGTTTTAAATTTTAAAACAATTTTAAAAATGCTAAAAGTTTACATCACATATTTTTACTAAAATATTTAGAAATATCGTTCCTCTACTATATTATCCAGGAATGTTAAAAGAGGATTTAGTGAAACAAATGTTCCTTATAATTTCAGTCCCAATTTTAATTTTGTAGTGGTTTTAAAATTTACAAAAAATTGTAACACAAGTGTAATTGATGTGACTGCAATTAGGGTAAAAAAAACTTAAAAGTTTGACCTTATGCTTAAAATCATTATGATGAACTAATTTTTAAAACCAATGTGTAACTTAAGAATTCAAATTTGAAGATAATTACTACTAGATTGGGATTGTAGTCACATGGAGAGGCCAAATGGTTATAATTGCAATCAGAGCAGACAAAAAACTTTATGGCTATACACATATAGAAGAATAAGATCCTGTTCGTGCATCCACTAATTGAAATACTGTTACTAGGTCAAGCGATTCCAAAGTTCCACACAGTGGTTCCCAAGTGCAATTGCAAGGCACTATTTTATTTTTAGTTCAAATTCTTAGTCAGCACGGATACTGAATAAGATATGCCCGTTTGTTGGGCCAGGGCACCCTCTTGCTTTTTATTTTGGCTCTTCCTTTTTTCCCTTCTTAAAGTTAAGATTCTTTACTACCAAGTCTATTGAGTTTGAGATTTTATTAGGGAGGAAAATTTTGTTGAAGTGACAGGCGGATACAGCCAAAAACGATTTTCATCTGACCCCATTAAAGGTTATTGCATAATGCATATCACACCAATCCCCAAAAAGATAAGAAGAAAATCACCCATTAAGCAAACAGTGTCCATGAAATGGGAAATAAAAAGCTCAGAAAGCCAGGCACAAGCATTAGAATGGTTCCTAACTGTGCATATGGAAAGTTACTACTATTCTGGGTGGCCTCTTGCCACCAACGTGGCTCAATGTAACTCTGCACCAAACAGTGATCAATTATCTCCTTTTTCAGTTCCAACTACACATTCACTCCCTCTTGGTTCTGACCCTGTTGCCTCTCCTCAATTTGGTGAGTTCCCTTCGTGGCCTGCACCCATTTCAGAAGATAGAGCTGCAAGTGCTTCCAAGAGCCACAGCCAAGCAGAGAAAAGGCGCAGGGACAGGATCAATACACAGCTTGCTACTCTCAGAAAGTTCATTCCAAAGTCTGATAAGGTAAAGATAAAAGTGACCAATAAAAATCTCCATGTGTCTCTTTTAATAAGTGGCCTAGTATGTGTACTATTTTTTAAAGCTTGCATACTGTTTTAGACAAGAAGCTAGTAGAATTAGTTAATTACCTCCTCCATGATGTATATAGGGTATCATTAAGGTTAGTTAAATCAGTTTCGATGGAACATGATGTAGTATGATTAACAGATAATCATATCGTTATTAAAAGATTGATTCTCAGGCCCATGCATTTGGAACAACATTTATTGAGAAAATTCAACTCCTTAAACGAATTTAATACTTTGAACGATTAATCACTGATTCTCCACCAGGGATATGTTGAGTTCAAAAAATAAAAACATCAGATTCCATCCACTGTAAATTTGTGGCATTTCAATGTCTGCTTTTCATGACAGATAGCATAGTCACTTTCAGTTATAGGCTTATAGCATAAATAGCTTTACTAGGTTGTATGATAGGTCATATAGATTTCAATTCCCATCTTTAGTAGAGAAAGAAACTAGAAGAATTATAGCTTGAAAAGCTTTACTAGGTTGTATAATAGGCCATAGATTTCAGTTCCACTAAGTTGTTTGTCTTTAACGGAAAAAGAAACTGTAAGTGGTAAAATTGTGTGTTGCAGATGGACAAAGCAGCATTACTAGGGAGTGTGGTAGACCATGTGAAAGATCTAAAGCGAAAAGCAATGGATGTCAGCAAAGCCATCACTGTTCCAACGGAAACTGATGAAGTAACAATTGACTACCACCAAGCTCAAGACAATAGCTACACTATATTCAAGGAAAACATAGTAATCAAAGCTTCTGTTTGCTGCGATGATCGACCAGAACTGTTCCCTGAACTCGTCCAAGTCCTCAAAGGGTTGAGACTCACAGCAGTTAAGGCTGACATAGCCAGTGTGGGTGGCAGAATCAAAAGCATATTGGTTCTTTGCTCTAAGGATAGTGAAGAGAATAGTGTTAACCTTAGCACTGTCAAACAATCCCTTAAATCAGCTGTGAACAAAATTGCTTCGTTATCCGGGGCAACAAACTGTCCCACTAGAAGTAAGAGGCAGAGGTTCTTCTTGCCTTCTCATTACGTACAATAATTCATTGCAATTTTCTTTTTTTAATTTTTTTCATTCTTAGGGGGTCGTGTCAGTAGGTGAAATTATTGGTTTCATTTTTCAACATTTGTTTACCTGTCAGATATAAACTAAGGAAAGTTAAGTGTTAGTTTTGTGCCTCTAATTACGGTAGGTTACACGGGTCACAGAAATTAAAAAGAAGCTGGTTAAGCATATTCAAAGCCACTACTTGCTATGTTACTTCCAAAATAGAAACACGAGCTTTCAAAGATCAACAAGAAAAAGGAGGAAGGGAGAAAATATAAGCAAGATAATTGGAAAAAGAAAAGCTGTGAAGAATTAAGCTAATATATCCTCCAACAAAATAACTAAGTTGACCCGAAAAACTCATCAATAATTATTAGGATAAACTTAATTTTTAATATCATCTTAAAATTGAAGTTTAAACATAAACCAATCCAAAAAAATTAACTCATAAAAGTGAAAATTGTCTCATATAAAATCTGAGATTTCTTGACATTATAATACCGTTCATAAATTATACTACATGTGACTTCTAGAAATTATTTATGGTTTTGGGAAATATTGAAACGTTTACCGGAGTAATTTTCATCGTGGCGCAAACTTTTCCTGTATATGGGACCCAATGTTCTCTATTTATACGCAGAAGCAAAAGAGGATTAACGAGAGACACCAATCATGATAGCATTGAAGGTTAAGGACCAAAACCATAATTAGATGACTAAAAAACAAAAGCAGCACAGAAAATTCCAAATGAGAATGAATTTATGGGATTGGGAAAAAAGGTAATCCATTGTCGCAATGTCTGTTTTTTATTTTGAATGTTTTTTAATTAGATTTAGACACATGTAGCGCACGAGCTGTATCAATAATATTAATAGGTAATTTAATTAATAACAAATAATATAAAAAGAACACATTTGATTTATTGTAGTTTAACAAAGTTAAAAGTATAATAAAATTTATATGATTTTTTAAGATGATATTAAGGTATGGTATTGTACACATGTACTTGGCCTGTCCCTTTCTCAAACTTCGAATCTCCAATATGATTGCTTCTTCAAACCATCACAGGTGGGGACCTGCAAATATCCTTTGATGCTCAAGTCAGAGGGGTTGACTAATTATACTGGAAAAGTACTATGTGTTAGCAAGAAAGTAATATAATAATCTCATGATCAAACATGTACTAGTGGTTTACTATTTATAAGACATTGTTCTTTGGGCTTGAGCCTGTACGAAATTTTAGGGTTCCTTTCTTACCTATTAGGGACAATGGGGTCTTTTCACGCAATAGTCTCTTTTTTCTCACGCATTAATCTCTACCTGTGTCGAATCCTATCTTCCATAAGCCCTACTTGCCTAAGGGCCTGTCCGACCCCAATGGTTCATTTTGATCTAGGGGAGATGTCTGGTTCCAGAGGATCTTCCAGTACACAATGGGACCTTGAAGTTAAGGGGGATACCCGGTCCCTACAAGTCATTTTAGTCAGGGGTATGCTCGGTCCCGAAGGGTCCTTCGATACACAATCCAACCAGTGTCGACGAGTGAAGCAATGAAGACCTTTAAAATGACATTTTCTTGTCCTTGGTTGATCCAATGGTTCAGATGACTTTGCCTCGCGAGCCTCATTCTTATAAATAGGAAGATGGGTGGCTCTTCCATTTTACTTTACCTTTCCTTCGCTCAAAACTCTTGGGTCTCCCCTTCTTCTATTCAGGTATTTCGAGTCTCCTTGCTCTTTGTGTTTTCTATTTATGACTTTTGGATCTAGTTATTGAAGGTTTCTCATCCCTCGATTGTCGACCCTTTAATGCAGTTAAGGATCGGTTCTCCGGATCAGGCGGTGAAGGAATCTTCTGCCTTTGCCGTCAGGGGTACCCTTCTTAAGGGGAACACTCATCTACCGAAAGGGCCTGACAATACCTTCCTTGTTCCATTGTCGAGTTCAAATGGGTGAGTGTTAAGGTGGCCAAGTATAATTATCAAATAATGGCTCAGGATGATTGTGTGTCCTTTTATGACACTTTCATTTTCTACCTTCTCGCTAACCCAACACTGTGTCCCTTTATGATGAGGGCATGTCAAAGCGACAAGACTTTAAAGTTGGACTTTGTCTTTAGGAACTCCCTTTTGCCGGGCAACCAGGATTACTTTTATGTATATACTTGTATGTTTAAAGACTTAGACGTAGAAATCCCATTTGACCAATTCACCGTGGGTGTGCTGCGTATTATGAATTGCGCTCCTACCTAGATTCATCTCAACGTATGGGCTGCCATCTAAGCTTTCAGGATTTTGTGTCAGCTTTGCTATATCGAAGCTACTTCGAGCCTTTTCTTTCATTTTTAGCGAACCTCTCCTATCACCTCGTTAGGTGGCCTTCTTTTAGTCATGTGGTGGGGTGTCCTTTGTTTAAGGTTTTTACTTCCTCTTACAAGGATTGAAAGTCTAAGTTCATGAAAATAATGCTGAATTCGTATCGCGCAACAAACTTCTTTTACGATCAGGAGGGGAAACCTTTGTTCCCCTTTAACTGGAAGTAGAGCCCCACTGCCTATTCATCTTGCCCTTTGAAATGCTCTCAGAGTAGAAGAAGAAGGATGCAACTTTCTTGATGTCACTATCAAAGTGCCTTCCTTCCTCCCAAGTGCTTCGCCTTTGGCACTCTCCTAACCCGGTCTGAGATTTCGAAGGTAAGGGATGACATCTTGTTAAAGTTGAGTCTGCCTTGCTTAAGATTTTTAGTGTGCTTACTTACTGAATTTGTTTTGTAGGGATAATTAAGATATCTTGCAATGACGATGAAACTATTCTCTTAGACTTTCGCTCCAAGATCCAAGCCCAGTCTCCTCCAGGGACAAACTTTAGATGGTGGAAGGCCATTCAAATGGAGTCAAACCCTGACCTTATAGAGCTTGTCTTGGATGTCATTTCTCCCACAACCCTTCCTTCGAAGCTCAGGAAACAAAAATCTAAGCCTAGCTCAAAGAGGTGACCTTAAAGGGATGAGGGAGGAGGGTCGTCAAAGAGGCTGAGGTGCCAGATGAACACTTCTTTCTTCCTCGCCATTCCCCCGCCCTTATGCACCAAGGATTTTTTCATGAAGTCTTACGATCAACCATTCAAATGGTCGAGGATAACATTTCTAGCCTAATTCACCAGGCCCTGTTCGACACTGAAGATGTTGCCTCCTGGAAACACTATTGCGAGTTGACTGCCCGAGCTTAAGTTGTGGTATGTCACCTTGTGATGGCTCCTCGTTCTGAGGCTGAAGATGTGAGACAAAAGTTTAAAGATACCAAGTCCACTCTGAAGGATACAATAGAGACTTCCTCCAAGATATCTGTGAATAACCAGGTGCTACAGTATCGAATAGGAAACTTGAAAAAAACAAAAGGATGTTGTTGATACCCAAGCCTGTTGATTTGAAGACAACCGGGTTTTCCTAGAGCTCAAGGTAAAAGAGATCTTTAATTCCCTGACCAAGATGATCGAGGAGCACAATAAGGCCGTTCAAACCAGGGAGAAGTCCAAGACTAAGTTACAGGCATGGATAGAAAAAGGGTAAAAAGTCCATAGTTGC
Source organism: Psophocarpus tetragonolobus (assembly GCA_037954015.1). Taxonomy (NCBI): domain Eukaryota; kingdom Viridiplantae; phylum Streptophyta; class Magnoliopsida; order Fabales; family Fabaceae; genus Psophocarpus; species Psophocarpus tetragonolobus. The sequence continues at coordinate 39,190,056 of CM075695.1, forward strand.
TGAGCACCATGTAGGATTCCTTTAGGTGGTTCGACAGGCAAATAGGATCTTTAACAACCATAACATATTAACAACTAACATTTGTTTATAAAAAAATTTATTTATTAAATAAAAATATTACTAGTATTTTATACTTATTAAATAGGCTTATTACACTTAGTGTCCTCCTATTTTTTTTTTAATTTTTGACATTATGTGTCCCAATTTTTAAAATTGTTGAATTTGTGTTAAACTATTACTAAATTAAGTTATTTATGTTAATTGACATATAATAGAAATTTAAAATAATGTGACATGTTGTAATTCTTTGATTTAAATGAGATTTAATAATTATCCAGGTTATGAAAACTAGACCGGACTTGTCGGTTCAATTGGTCCAATTGAGAACCAGACGAGTTTCCGGTTTATTGTTTTCAAAAAATCGGGGATACGAATCGGTCAGAAATCGGCCAAACAAGTCAAGAACCAGGAGAATTGGCTAAAACTGACTGGTTCAAGTGTTAGCACATTTTTTTTAAAGGAAAAAAATATAAAAAATTATAAAAATAAAAAAATCGCAGTTTTTAAAATTTTAGGTACACAAATGAGAGATATTTTGAACCTGTATTGCAAAATAAAAAATATTTAAAAGAATTTTTTACAAATTACGAAGCATTGATTACAATTTAGAATATAAATATTTCTTAAAAAGTCATTTTAGACAATGTGAGACTTTACCTCTTTTTAATATCATAAATACAACAACCTTTAAATGTAATCAGATGTATTATATTTGTATATTATAAATCATATATAACTTATTTTTTACTTAGTATATTTCTATATTAGTAAAAATAAATATAAAAATAATATTTTATTGAATTTGGTTCAACCCCGTTGAACCTTTGAATCCCAAATCCATGTCTTCATTGGTTCAATGACCGGTTCGATTTTGAAAAACCTTGATAATTACAATTTATTTTTAAATAAAAAATTAAAGTATTTCTAGTCATTAAATAAAAATTAAAGTATTTCTAATTTATTTTTCATTATCCAATTTATTTTTAAATAAATAATTAAAGTATTTCTAGTCATTAAATTTCTATCAGGTATCAATCAACATTTGTATCAATGTCAATTCACCAACTAGCTACAAATTCAATAGTTTTAAAGAGTTAGAAACACATAATGTCATAATTTAAAAATAAAGAGATAAAAAATAAAAATTTTTAAAAAATAAAGGATAAACCTATTAAATACTCTTTATTTGATGTGCACTAATTTAGTTCCGTGCGGGGTGGTTCTAAGTTTCTGATTTTTTATTTTAAAATGTATTTTGAAAACAGAGATGTATTTGGCAAAAATAGTTTTGTTTTGGTTTTTTACTCATGTTGGAAACAGTTTTCACTCAATTTCAAAAATAATATAATTTGGTTTTCAGATTTCTATTTTTATCTAAGTTCATTAATTAGCATTTACTTGTCACCATTGACCATAATTTCTGACTAGCAGTCACTCCTACGGTCACCGACTGCAACCTTTGTCCAACGGTCACCAATCGCCACTTCTGACTGGCGCTCATAAGCCACCTCTGACTAGCAGTCACTGCTCGTCACCTCTGATCGACAGTCACCAGCCACCACCTCCGACCAGTGATCATTGACCGCCACCTGCGATAACCGGTCACTGACCGCTACCTCCGACCACCAGTCACCAACCATCACCTTCGATCGCTAATCACCAACTACCACATTCGATCACCAATCACCGACCGCCACCTTTAACGACTGTCTCGACCGCTACCTCCAACTAGTGTTTTGGTTAAGATTTGAAAATAATATTTTAAATTTAGAAACAAAAACTATATTATTTTTAAAATTTTAAAAACTTAAAATCAAAACTAATTTTTGTTTTTATAAATTTCAAAATTAGAAACAAAAATCAATCTGAATGTGATCTCAGTTTTAAAATCAATTATCCGTAAAACATTGCAATTTTTAACATGTACTGTACAAAAGAAAAGAAGATTTTATTTTTTATTTTTATTTTCCCCTACCAAATAACCTAAAAAATTATCTCACCTTCTACTTTTTTTTCTGTCTTTCTTTTTTTTCTCAAAACAAATATTATCCGTCATTATTAGATTTTTAAGTAAATAGATTCAAACGTTGAACCTCTCCTTATCCATTCTTCTTTTATGCTTCTCCTTATCCATTCTTCTTTTATGCTTTTGTTGTTACGTCTGCCTATAACTTCTAAAAGATTATGGTAAATGACACTTTATTTATAATTATCCTGAATATTTGACGAATATGTTTTTAACTAAAATTAAAGAAAAAAAAGTCTAAATCAAATGGAAACCCTTAAAACTCATTTGGGTGGCTAATGGTAGGAGGTTGGACCTGGATGTATAATAAAAAGAATAGTTAAAATTAAAAGAGAAACTATGTAATTAATCAGTTAAAATAAATAAGTAAAAAAATATAAGTAGTTTAATTTAGAGATATTATAATACATATTTAAAAAATACAAACATAAGATGCGTGTAATTAATATACTTAAAAGAAAAATATAATTGTTAAAAAGACCAAGCCACGTATGTTAAACAATGAAAGCTCAAATTAATAGTGTAACCACTGTATTTGTGTGACAGAATGTGATAAAAGTCAAGTCTACTTAACTTTTTAGTGGATGAACTACACATGAACATACTCCTTTCATGAGTGATACCATTTGTCATGTCACAATTCCAACACTTCACATAAAGCTTAAGTGTCTTTCCCATTTTCTCCAATTCCTAATAGGTGAATATTAATTTCAATAATATATATTCAGTCAATTTATACTGATGATTAAAATCAATTACAGCAACAAATCTGTAATTAATTAATTTAAAACATATATAATATTTTAACATATCAGAGGTAAACTAATTAAAAAGATAATTACAATATTTTAAGTTTGTAAGTCAAATCAAAACACTACAAATCAAACTTAAGCCAAATTAAATGAGTTCAAGTAAAATTTTGCTACTCCAATCTGTCGTGTTCTCTGTCTCCTCTCATCATTCATCGATTCGTGTATACATATAATATAATTATTTAATTTCTTAATTTTTTAGTATAGTAATTTAATTTCTTATTTTTTAATATAATAATTTAATTAATTTCTAGTGTACGTAATTTATTATTTTTAGTATATTTAATTTATTTTTTTTATTATAATAATTACATTTTTATTATATTAATTTATTTAATGCATTACATGTTTATTATAGTTATTTAATTAAATATTTAGTTAGTGTAGTTAATTACATGTAGTATAGTTATTTGATTTCTTATTTTTGTAATATAGTAATTTAATTAATTTTTAATGTAATAATTTATTATTTTTTTATTATAATAATTATATGTTTATTATATTAATTTACTTAATGAATTATGTGTTTAGTATAATTATTTAATTAAATATTTAGTTAGTGTAGTGTAGTACTTATTTATTTAGTAGAGTAATTTAATTTCTTATTTTTTAATATAATAATTTAATTTCTTAATGAATTACATTTTTAATTTAGTTATTATTTTTTTATATCCCCTTTTGCTCTCCAGCAACCGTTTATTGGAGAGTAAAAAAAATTGCAAATTTTTTTACTTACTCCCCGACAATAGTTTGTCAGAGAGTAATATGAGAGATAAAATGAAGGATATATAAGTTATTTACCATTTGAGTAGGTGTTACTTCAAATTAGGGGAGATGTTAATTCAAATTATTTGGGTTGGGTTGGATTTTCGTTTTTCTTTCATTAAACCCAATCTGCCCTTGAATGGGTTGGGTTGGGTTAATTGGATCACAATTTAAAAAAATATTTTAGTTTTTTTTAAAAAAATTAATTTTAGAATATTGTTTTGTTAGTTTTTTTAGGATTTTTTTTTAAAAATAGACTATATCATTATTATCATCATTATTATAACATAAAAATAAACAATAAATTATAATTACAAATTATATATCAAAACTAAAATAAATTAAAATTAACATACAACTAAATTTTCAAGCAATAATAACTAAATAAATATTTGTTAAAAAAAAGTAAACACAATTTTGTCCAAGCAAGCCAATTCATACAAATAAATACAAAATATTAACTACACAATATATCCAAAGAAAGACATAATAAAAAAAAGACACAATTTCAAATAATAATATATATTAATTTAATATTATAGTCAAGTTGAGTTGTGTTGAGTCTTGAATTCAACTTACTGAACCTGTCACCAAACCCATAATTGATTGGGTTTGGATGAGTTTTGTCTCATTTCACCCAATCACAAGAAGAGAGAGAAGACCCAATGCACAATGTGAGAAGAGAGATGAGTTCAAGAAATATTTAAGAAAAGAGAGAGGAATTAAGGTTACACCAAGAAATATTTAAGAAAAGAAAGAAGAATTAAGGTTACAGGGTTAAATGAGTATTTATAAAAAAAAATTAAAATAATAGATGTGAATTAAAAATGTAGTAAGTGTTAATTGAAATTTCTTCACAAGAAAAATGTAATCTTGTATGATTTTTTATCTTTTAAAAATAGTTTATAACATCAAATAAGTTATAAGAGATTAAAAACACATTTTATAAAAAAAATAATTATTGGATTATCTTGATGAACTCACGGATAACGTGAAAAATTATTGAACCATCTAAGTTACTAGTATCAATATTACATCTTAGTTAATGTTTTTTAAAAATAAAAGCTAAAAAATATTTAAAAAACCATATTTGAAATATTAAAATAAAATATTTCTATTTTAAGAATGCAATTATTATTTAAGCCAAAAGTCAACATGAAGGTGGAAGGTCCCATAAAAAAAAAACAAAGGTGGTTCTAAACAAAAAACTAGAGAATCATATGGGTTTAAAAGTGTTTGGTATTTATGAGGAATAAGAGAATTGATTAGATACATGTAAATATATCAAAATGGGATCGGTTATTGAACCTGAGAAGGTTAAATGGGTTGAACTCGATTAAATAAAATATTATTTTTATTTATTTTTATTAATATAATAATATACTAAGTAAAAAATAAGGTATATATGATTTAAAATACATAAATATAATACATCTTATTAAGTTTAAGTATTGTTGTCTTTATAATATTATAAAGAGGTAAAATTTCATGTTACCTAAAATAACTTTTTGAGAAATATTTATATTCTAAATTATAATCAAAATTTTGTAATTTGTAAAAGTTCCTTTTAAATATTTTTTATTTTGCAATATTTTTATTAGAATATCTCTCATTTGTGTACTTAGAATTGTAAAAATCACAATTTCTTAATTTTTATGATTTTTATTTATTTTTTATTTTTTTAAAAAAATAAAAATAAATAGAAATAACCCTTGAACCGATCGATTTTGACAGATTCACTCAATTTTTAACAGTTCTTAGTCGTTTTTAGCATGTCTGATTTTTTAAAAATAATGAACAAGATACTGGTCCGATTCAACCCAGTTTTCATGATTTGGAAAACATAAAAACAAACCTTAGTGGTAAAGATTTTGAGCATGAAGGTAAATTTTAGGATTCTTATGAAACAAGCTTCAAAGAAATTTGACCAAGGGAGTCTGGTATCAGGTGTAGATTTACTTTAGAAATCTTGTGAAGTTGTTCTCAAAAGAGTATCACCATGTGTTATGTTATACCCTAAGAATATTATTACCTTAAACTATACAGCTGCATATGAAGAATCCATAAATATTAATTTATATATTTCGTTGGTCTCTAAAAGACTCTTTTAACAAATTTATATTTTTTAAGAAAGTTAATTAATTTAGTAATTAGTATGAAATTTGTTAACATTATATGTTATTTTTCTAAAATCATCCTTAAATTTTTTAAAATTCAGAATTCTATTCTTTCGATTTAATTGTTTCCTATCTACTTGAAACTAATTGAGTATCTTGTCCAAACATAATAAGAGGGAGAATGAGTTACCTTATTAAATTATAATATTTATTGCAAAATAATTAACAGATTTTTCAAGAAATAATTAACGCAAGAAATAACTTTAAAAAAACCTTATAAAAAGAAATTTGTTTTTTTAAAAAAACATTAAGTTAAGGAACAGAGGAAGTATTTTTTTTTAAGGCAAAGAAACATGTGCATATCTACATATTCTATGAAATAAAATGTTTCACAACACTAAAATAAAGCAATCAGCTAGTAGCATCATTCCTAAACATCAATCAACATTATCCATCCTAATCTACATACTTAGAAGACATACAAAGAATTATTACACCAATAAAAGAAATTATAACCCTCCCAACTCTAAATCTATATATTAAGAAACCAATTAAATAAATAATGAGACAAGATCTCAATGAGTTTTAGGAATATGCAATTATATGTCAACATATCTCATAAACACGTATTTTAAATAAAACTTTGCTTAAACCTTGCATAAACATAAAAACATTAACGTCTGCATGCTTTATATTTATCTTTTCCTTTTTTTTTCCATCTAACCGCAGACTATCAAGATTAATTCTTCAATAAGTTAGATATCCGACCAGAACAAAAATGATTTAAATAAATGACATCAAAATTATCTTTACAAGTTGATTATCAATGTATGGTACCAGGTTTATTGAAGGTGCTACTACTTTATTGCAGTAGTCTTGTATCTAAACTTCTAATTTTTCTACACTAATTTAGGGTGTTAATAGATTAAATTGGATTAGATTTAAAATAAAATAAAATAAAATCCGACTTGATCATATTTAATTGTATTGAATCTAATTTGTAAAAAAAAAAAATGTCATCTGATCAAATTCAGATCGTATTGGATTATATCAACGAATTACAAAGAATTTTTTTAAAATTCATTTTGTATTTTATAAAGCATAAGAAATGAAATTAGAAACATAAAAAATTATAAGCAAAATATTAAGAAATACATAATTTATTTAAAACAATATATTAGTAAAATTATATAAAAAGTAGTCTGACAAATAATATTTAAACTTTAAATTGTATTGTCAATTTTTATTTACAATCTTTTTAAATATATATATCATAAAAATATTAAACTTTAAATTGAATAAATCGATTCATAATAAAGACATGATTTGATCCATTTATGGTCGGATTAAATTAGATTTGATCCGATTATGTCTGAATTAGTTTACATATATAATTGGACCAGTTTGAATTTATGATTTTACAGATTGATCTATATCCATGAACAACCCTATACACTATTTAATATAGTCTAATTTTTTATAAAATCAAAATCAAAATGATATCAAATTATAGGATTTATTTAAATAACAGATCCATAAATAAAATCAAAATAACAAACTAATGAGATTTGGGAGATAAAATTGTAATAATGCTCAAGGCTAAAGTAACATTTAGTTAAAATTTTAAAGATTAAAGAAATATCATGTTATTATTTCAGGGATTAAATGATATCAAATTAATTGCATAAATTAAAATACACTCCTATTAAAGAAAATGGTTACATTATAACAAAGAAAGACTAAAAATATAATATGATCAAAGTAGAAATGTTTTAATAGAGTTAAAAATAACTTCAGATCCATTTTACGTTAACACATTTTTTTTAAATATCAAATTTGTAAAAAATAAAAAATAAAACTCGCAATCATCCCAACAAATTCATAAGTGTTAATTGACATATAGAGAGAAAAAAATAGAAATATAGTTAAAGAATAAACTACTTCGACATAAAAGGGATTCAAATCCATAACATTTTTCACACCAAATATAAATTTTGCCACTAGATCAATCTTAAAGAAAAAAATTACTTTAGAATATTTATACCTAAGATACTCAATTTTCATACTATTTGTATTTTATATGTATAATTAATAATCTATAATATTATATTTTATGTTATATATTATCTATGTCTATGCTGTTAATAAAGAGAATTTTCCCTTTTGATATTCATTTTCTAAAATACTTATTCTACCCTTATACATTTTTTAAAATTAAAAAATAAATTATTTTGTCATAGGAGAGATTCGAACTCACAACTTCTTGAAGACAAATGTAAATTTTATCATTACATCAACATTATAATCTTGAGAAAAAAATACTTTAAAAGATTTATATCCAACATACTTAATTGCTTTACTATCTATAATCTATATGTATAATCAATAATATTATATAATATATTATATTATAGAAATAGGGTCTTTTGGTGTCCATCTTTTATGACCATTTTACCTTTCTAAACCTTTTATGAATTCTTCTATTCTCACAAATATAAGTTTTGTTAATAGATCTCTATACTTTTGATCATTAATATTTTTAATAAAAATACAAATAGACAGAACAACATTTTGAATTTTATTCAAATTCTTCTCTCTCTCAATTTTCTCAAATTCATTGCAAATGTATCACATTTGTTGATGATTTGAAATATTTTTATCATGTTATCATAAATAAAGAAATATACAAATTAATAAAATATATTATATCATGTTATACTCAAAATGACACAATGAATTATTTATATTTTATCATGTTATTAAAAAATATATTAAATTAAAATCTTAAATTTATTATAATATATAAAAATAAAAATCTAAATACACAAGTAGTGTTGTGCCTATGTGTTTTAAAACATTTAATTGTATGGAGAAGAACAGAAGACTGTCAATGTAATTTAATTAATCATCATAATTCACTTTAAAAGACATTGATAAAGTTAAGAACTAACTGCGCATGAGGGATAAACTATAAACTTGTAGTAGAGTGATAGAGGTGTGAAAGATAAACTTGTATGTATTGTAGCTAAAGTAAGAGGAGGAATTATTGGCGTTTGTGAAGAATTATATTGAATGGAGAGTTATTAAAAGTTTGAAAAGAGGTGCAATGTGGAGTATGTAGCATATGCATGTCTAACTGCACTAACAACTTACAGTTGCAAAACTCCCCTCTTTGCTCCTTCCATTTACTCATCCAATTCCCTCTTTCCCAATCCCATCCCATCCCCCAACTATATATAACCTTCATTTGCAATCAGTTAGTTGGCATAGCTCACGTCAACATTATCACAAGTCAAAAATTAAATTACATTTATTTATCCATAAGACTCAATAATCCCATACCCACTCTTCAAAATCATCATGTCCATCCAGCTAAACATATTTTTAAACCAAAACCAAACAAATTAACGTATGTCCTCCTACCCCCACGTTACAGAATAATGACCAAAGAACAAGAGCACGAACAAACAAACAAACAAACAAACCGCAAACAGGTACCAGTCAATATTTATCCACCTTCCTTGCTAGAGTTTCTAGGAAAAGGCGTTATTTGAATCAGTTAGATAAAGCAGGAAGTTATAACTTCCTCCATTATTAATTAATTAATATACCCTCTCACCCACTCCATTCATAAACCCTCACAAGGTTTTTAATTTAAATAAATAAAGAAAAACCCACCTGTAAACTTCCACCAACCTAAGTCCAAACCAAAAACACCCACACACCAACAAGTTCAGGAACAGAAACCTTCTCCTGTTGGTTATGTTTAAAAAGCGGTTATATACTTTTGAGTTTTAAGGTTCATTCATTTATATGATGATATAAACAGAAACCAGATCGCACCAACCTTTGTTGTGTCTGGCATTTTGGCAAACAGGTGGAAGACGAAGATGACCGGCGACGATCGAGTGAAGGGGTCGTGGAGTCCTAAGGAGGATGCGACGTTGCTGAAATTAGTGAATGAGCACGGGGCGCGCAACTGGTCCATCATAAGCAGCGGCATTCCCGGCCGCTCCGGCAAGTCCTGTCGTCTCCGTTGGTGTAATCAGCTGAGTCCCCACGTGCAGCACCGTCCGTTCACGCCGGCGGAGGACAAGATCATCGTAAAGGCGCACGCCATTTACGGAAACAAGTGGGCCACAATCTCCCGCCTCCTCCCTGGGCGCACCGACAACGCCATAAAGAACCACTGGAACTCCACGCTCCGTCGCCGTCGCGCCGCCGAGCACTCCTCCTCCTCCTCCTCCTCCTCCTCCTCGGGATCTCCGCCTCCGCCCAAACGTCCCTCTTCCTTGTTCGACACCCTTCAACCTTTCAAGAAGCAAAAGGAAAACGCGGAAGAGCGAGTGCCGAGTCCCGTCACCACCTCCTTGACTCTCCTCCCTCCTGGAGAAAAGTCAGAGGAAGAAGAAGAAGAGGACAAGAAAGAGTTTGAAGCCAATGTTATTAACAATGTTTCGGATCAGAATTACTTTATGCAGATCGTGCAGCGCATGATTGCACAAGAGGTTAAGAATTATGTGGATAGCTTGCGCCATCCAGACACCCACCCCCTTTCTCTCAGCTCTCGATTCGATCTTCATTCCATGCTTCCAAAATAAATCCATTCTAATTCATTTTCTTCTTCTACTCTTTTTTTGTTCCACTCATTCATTTTACTTCTTATCATCACACTTTAATAATTTCATACAAACATTCAAATTGCTCAGTTTAAAACGAGGTTCAACAGTCCGTGCAACAAATTTTCAAGCCTACATCACCTCTATGTACCTCGATTATATGAAGGAAAATTATAAACATCCACACCAATTACCGGTGGATTTAGAGAAGAAGAGAAACTAGGAAGAAAAGTTAAATTGTAATTATGCATAAATATTTTTATATATCAAATACTTTACCAATGCATGTTACTTTATCAAATATTTGAACAAATTATAGTGCTATGAGAAAAAAAAACAAAAAGCTTTTAAACATGCATTTAGATTCATGTTTAATTTAATGACATCTCATGCTAACTAACTCTAAAAAAATAAATATATATATATATATATAAATAAATAAATAAGGAATTCACTTACTCAAAGAGAAGTTTAATTTTTCTTTATTCTAACCTTCATTTTTTTAAATCTAATAATAAAAACAATAAAAAATGGATCTCTTTATATATATTTGATAGGTATTGATATTTCTTTTTTTTTAACCAATTAAATTATAAATTTTATTTAAGTTATTTTTTAATAAATTAAAATAAGTTTTATTTACTTATTTAGAAATAAGTAAATATATTTAGGATTTACAATAAAATTATTTTATTTTAAAGACTTATTTATAAAATTTATTTTAAATAATTTTATAAAATTATTTTATTGTAAATCCTAGACATATTTAATTATTTACAAATAAATAAATAAAGCTTATTTTAATTTATTAAAAAATAACTTGGATAAAATTTACAATTTGATTAGTTAAAGAAAGAGAAGTATCAATACCCCTGAACTTAAAAAAGTCACAATAGAAATTGCTTAATATATAACATAAAAAAGTACCTCAAACTTTTCAAATACATATTTTACCTTTATACTTATTTAAAAATTAAAAAATAAACTATTTGTCAAATGAAGTATTTGAATCCACAACCTCTCTTTCGCAAATGTAAACTTTGTTAATAGATTAATCTTATAACTTTAAGAAGAAAATTAATTTAAAATATTTATATCCAACATATTTTTTTCCTTACTATCTATGATCTATATATATATATATATATATATATATTCAAATTATTTTCTCTTCTTATTTTCTCAAATTTATTGTAAATTTGTCATAATAGTTGATGATCTGACATTTTCTATCATGTTATCATAAACAAAAAATATACAAATTATCAAAATATATTTCATCATGTTATACGCAAAATAACACAATAAATTATTTATATTCTATCATATTATTGCAAAACATATTGAATTAAACCCCTAAAATTATTATAACATATCAAAATACACACACGACAATGCATGTGTTTGTCTCAAGTTTTATTATTAAAGTAAAAATTAGTTCCTTATAGTTTATTATTTTAACTAAAATTTTATATTTTAAGTAAATGTCAAATGTTAGTATGTAAAACTATTACTAAGCAAAACCTTTTACATGTCATGGTAAGATGATAATGTATCAATTTAGACATTTCATAAGTTAGGTTTAAAGATCACTTAATTGTCATAATTTTTGTTTTAAATTTATCGTTGTTTAAGTTATCACATATACTAAATGACTTTTATGCATATCTTTAAAATCTAGATAACTAAATTAAAATAAGAATATTGTTTGCTTGCACTTATCTATTGCTCACACATCCATCATGTGTTAAAAACAGCATTATTTGTTAGAGTCAATAAATCCAACTCTAACTCTAATAAGTCAAACTTAAACTCAGATACCTTGATTATGCCAAATCACAATGAGTGGTGCTAGGTTACATGGAGAATGAGGCTACATGGTTAGGGAGGAAAGTCTTGAAAGGGGAAATGACATAGTGGTGGGAGATTTTAGGAAAAGGGACATAGGGTGATGGTGAAGAATTTTGAGGAATAGAAGGTGCTAGAGGGGTGTTCCATGAAGGGGAAAGTGTTTGGCAAAGGGTTTTGTGGTGGTACTCACTTCCTGCATTGGTGGTCATGAATTAGAGTTAGCATGGTCGACTATAATGGGTTGGTGTATGCATTTAAATACTATATGGAACACCAAATCTGAAATGCATTTTCTTATTTGAATTGCCAAATCCAAATTTACAATCCAAAACAAACAATGATACACTAGAATTAGGTGTTCATGAATTACAACCGACTTTAATGGATGAGTGTATAAATTTAAATACATTCCAAAACTCCAAATCTAGATATGTATTTTTTATTGTCCAAATTCCCAATTAGACACAATTATATATGCATGAGAAATATGAAAATGTGAGTTTCTTAACCTTTTCAACCATAAGAGCAAAATTGTGCATGTGTATCATAAAGTTAACATGAAATTGTAGAAACTACAAAAAAATTATTTAATAATCTTGAGGATATTCAAATACATGAACCACCCTCAAACTCTCCAAATAACAAATAAAAGTTTTTTGTAACACATTTCATCAGATTACTTGATCCAAAAATAAAATTTCTTTTGAATTCCAAATTAATTTATCAAAACATATAACTAACGGACTCCGGATAACTTGATTAATAAGTGAAATAATTTTTTTTTATATTTTACATCGACTGATCCAAAACATACAATTAGTTAACTTTTTTTTACATTTTAGATAAGTTGATTTGAAAAATATAATTAATGAGTTCCAAATCACCTGATTTAGATACAATTTGTATGTTCTAGACCAACTGATCTGAAACATATATCTAATATATTTTGGATCAAGTTATCCAAAATAGTAAAATGGGTATCAAGTAAAAGGCACATAAGAGTATTTTTTTTTTCTTTCATATTACAAAGAGATTTGATTTACTATTCCCTGTATAAATACATAATATTATATATATATCCTTGTTTGTCTAGGTTAAAAATAAAATATTAGAGATCACAATATCACTAATAAGATGCTTTCTTAAAAGTAATTTTCAGAAGTATAAATGTACATTCAGAAAAGTACTTTCGTAGACCTTTATTTTCAAACATAATTTTAAATCTTTTGCAAAGTATTTTTCAAAAGTATAAATTCATATTTTGGAAAGTAATTTTCGAGACATTTATTTTTTAATAGTTTCAAAAAGTAATTTTTAGACATTCGACTCATTTCTTGAAAGTGTAAATGCATATTTCAAAAAATACTTTTAGAAAATTTGTATGTTTGAGCATAGTTATAGGAATTTGTATTGTAAGATTTTGGGAGGAGGTGAGATGTTGAGTTTGGGAAGTGTAAAATGAAAATAAATGTATATTAATAACTATATTGTAGGGTATATCAATTAGAAAATGTATCTTTAAAAGACACTTTAGAAAAATTTAAAATAAAAAAGAACGTATTTAATAAATGTATAGAAATATAACTAAAATGAGTCGCAAAAGATTCTTATTTAAACTATGATGGACTTTTAATAATAAGGTTTACACCAAAATAAAAAAAAAATAATTAAAACTAAAAATGCAAGGGAGTCTAATTATTGAATAAGAGTTCAATATTCATAACTTCAAAAATAAATTTCTCTTGCTAAGGAAAACCTCAATATCTTAATACACTCTAACATCTCTTCAATTTATAGTAAATCATCATGTCCTAAAACAAAAAGCATCAAAAGTATAACAAGTCCTAAAAAATCAAAAGGCATATAAAATAAAAACAGTAAAACTTAAACGACATAAAAAGAGAAATAAAATTCAATTCAAAATGAGAGCTATAGATAATTAAAAATAGAATGCATATCTTGTATGGTAAGTAAAAAAGTTTGAATGACTTTATTTTTTTTCCTTCTAAAGTTAATGGGAGAGATGGGGAGGGAGAGTTTGAGGTTGTAAGTTTGAATCTTTCCCTTAATAAAAATTAACATATTAACAAACAATATTTAACTGAAAAAATAAGAAGTTAATAGCTAATGGAAAATGCATGTAGAAATAGAATAACAAGTTTTTAATATAATGTAACAAAATTTCTTAATTGCTGTCTAAAAAATAAAGATGTATTAAACAAAACTAATTAAAAACTGAAAAATTATCTAAAAATTAAAAATTAAAAAATTAGTCGAAAACTGAAAATTTAGTTATAGCTTATCAACCATTTTTTTTACAAATTCGAGTAACTATCAAATAGTGAGTATAAATACATAAATTCATCACTATGTTTTTTTACAATATATCTATTAAATTTAATTTTTAATAATTGAATGCATAAAAGTTTTAAATTGAATTTAAATTTTAAAATAAATTTATTTTGATATTTAAAATGAGTAACCAGAAATTAGTTGCTATGGTATTTATAAATTTTAACTTGTGTTTATAAAATATGTTTTATTAATCTTCATTTTAAAATTACATTTATTATTTAATTTGTGACCATTAAGGCAGTAATACGGTCATTATATACGGCGATTGAATTTTTAGGCATAGCATGTAATCTATTAATCGGTCACTGAATTATTAGCGACTAATTTGTTAATTTTAATGACTCAATAATTAATTACGTGTTATTTATCTATTTTCTTTTACTGTTACCTTTTAAAATTTGGATTGAAATCCCAGTATCTCCCTATTTTTAATATAGCTGGTGTGCTTTCTCTTGAAATAGTTTTCAAATTTTGAAGAGATTTGGATGAAGTTTCAAATTGTATTCTCACACCTTTTCTCTCCTTTATTTCATCTGCATTATGTTATTAGTCTTTTATTATTATGATGATTTTGACTTAGCTTCCATCTGTTGTAAATGACTCGAATGATGAATTGTGAAAAATTTTCTAGTATTTAATTGATATGTTTTGTATAAATTATTTGCCAGTTTCAAGTTATGTGTTTGACAAATTAACTTTGAGATTTCTTTTAACAATCTTTAATAATAGATTTATAGAGATATTAGTCCTCTGTAAAAGCCTACTATGGTTGAAATTTAAATTACAATAGTTTAGCAACCTTAAATTGGGGAGGGAAACCTGTCAAGTTTTTTGACCTCTGGTTGCAACATCCAGCTCTCAATGACTTGGTAAAAGAGTATTGGAATAATTTTGAGGAACCACGATGGCAAATGTTTCAGCTTAAACAAAAACTAAAGGGGTTGAAGTGGGTAATTAAGCAATGGAGTTGAGAAGTGTTTCAAAGAGAAGAAAGCTTGCTCGATAGTAAAATTTTGGACATGGAATCTGCAGATAAGAACATACTAGAAGAGGTTGTTAATTCTGATATGATTAGGAGTGAGATTCTATCTGAACACGAGAATAAGGCTAGGATCGGGAAAAAAATTATTTTGCAAAAGCAAGAGTTCGATAGGCTTTAGAAGTAAACAACAATTCAAGGTATTTCTATAATTGTTATAACTCAAGGGGTGTGAGAAACTAAATTTTGGCTATTAATTCAGACCATGGATATGGAGAGGATGTGAATGAAGTGAAGACATCGGTGACAAATCACTTTAAACAGTCATTTTCTAAAAAAAAATTATTGAGGTTGAACCTTGATGGTATTTAGTTTCTTCAAATTTCAGAAGAAGATAAGATGTTGCTGGAAGTACCATTTTCAAAAGAGAAGGTCAAGGAGGCAATCTAGGCTTTTGAAGAGGCTCACAGGTAGAACTAGGCTACTTTAGGATGAATTTTTATAAATCTTGCTGCGAGATGATCTGAGATGATTTGGTTAAGGCGATACAAGAATTTCATGGATCTCGCAAGTTACCAAAAGCTTTATCTCATCTTTCATTGCCTTAATTCCTAAGGTGGTAAGCCCTCAAAACCTTTCCCAATACCGACCTATCTCTCTCATTTCGAGTATGCATAAGATTATCTCTAAAATCCTAGTGGGAAGGGTTAAGAGAGTGCTTTCACGGGTGATTTATAAAGTTCAAACAACATTCTTACCAGGGAGATCAATATTAGATGGGGATTTGGCAACTAACAAGGTTGTTAACTGAGCGCATAGGTTGAAAAAGTCTTGCTTTATCTTTAAGGTGGATTTTGAAAAAGCTTATGATTCAGTCAATTGGAAATTTTTAGATTATATGTTTTGTAGCATGAGCTTTGGGAATAAGTGGAGGTTGCGGATCATAACTTTAGTCAAGCAGAGTCATACATCCATACTGGTCAACAGTAGTCTCATAGATGAATTTCAGTCAAGAAGGGGAATCAAACAAGGAGATCCATTATCACCATTCCTTTTTCTTATGGTGGATGAAGGTTTAGCAAGATTGCTCAGAAACACAGTTCGCCTTGGGAGATATAAAGAAGTAAAGGTTGAGGAAGAAGCTAAATATTCAATTTTGCAGTATGTTAATGATGCAATTTTCACGGGGAAAGCGAATTTCCAAAATCTATGGACTATTAAGGTAATTCCTAGGGTGTATGAACTAGTATTTGGAATAAAAGTAAATTTTCATAAAAGTCACTTTTATAGTTTAAATGTTGATCACCAATTCACACATGTTACAGGTTGTTTTCTTGAATTGTCATATGAGTATTCCTCCATTTGGATTCTTGGGGATTCCAATTGGGGTAAATCCACGGTGCTCTGTCTCTTGGGACCCGGTTGTAGACAAATTTAAAAGAAGGCTGGTAGGTCGGAAGGCTAAGACTATGTCTTTTGGAGGAAGATTTGTAATGCTAAACTTTGTTCTTACAAGCTTACCTTTGTATTATTTCTCTTTTTACAAGACTCCCAAAAAGGTGGTCCAAAGGTTAGTTAGTTTGCAGAGGAAATTTCTTTGGGGGGAGGGGATTTGCTAATGAAAATAAAATTGCTTAGGTCAGTTGGGACAGAGTATGTATGCCAAAATCAGAGGGTGAACTGGGAGTTAAATGCTTAATAAAGTTCAATTTTAACCTACTCGCAAAGTAGAGGTGGAGATTCTCGACTGATAAACAAATGCAATCTGGAGTCCCCTTTTGTCAAGTAGGTATGGGTTTTTCCATAATCATCCATATCTAACCTCTTGGTCATCTAAGTTCTCAATTTGGTGGAAGGATGTGTGGTCTATTGATAATAATTGTGTCTTAATTCCTGGATTTTCTCAAAATTTAAGGAAGAAACTATGTGATGGGAATGATACTTTATTTTGGAAGCATAATTGGTTAGGTGGAGGACCGTTACATGAAAATTTCCCTCGATTGTTTTCTTTGGCAATGGATAAGGAATAAATATAAAGAACATGAAAAAAATCTGTCAGGGGTACCAAACTAGAACTGGGAGTGGAGGAGGAATCTCTTTGCTTAGGAGGAGGAGTTATTACAAACTCTGGTTGAATCAATACAAAATATTCAACTTAGGCAGGGGGTTCACGGCGAATGGGTTGGATATTTGGTGTTAATAGTCAATTTCTGTAGTAGTAGCTTATACATCCTTATGTATTGGTGAATTTGCATGGAAAAGGTTAACAGAAGATCCACGTTTGTTCAAAAGATTATGGAAGGACAAAATACCTTCCAAAGTTATTGCTTTCTCATGGAAGTTATTGCTTAACAGGTTACGAACTATAGATAACTTTGATTAGGAGAGGTGTGGGTTTGCAAGGTATACAACAAAATTGTGGGTTGTGCAACAAACATCTAAAGGATAGAAAGCACCTATTTTTTCGTGTAGGATATCTCAGGCTTTGTGGTATAGAGTGATGAATTCAACAGGGATTCAATCTCCCATACCTTCTAATATATCTCATATGTTCCATATGGTAGACTTCTGAACTGTTGGCAGACACAAGGCAGTTCAAGCACTTGTTTTAGCATATCGTATGTCAGGACATCTGGATATTTAAAAACTCCATAATCTTCAATAATAAAACTTTGGAGCATTTACATATTTTGATTTTATTCAGATAACTTTTTGAAAATGATTATTGTATCATTTTAGCTTTTAAGGGAGGTATGTGTAATAACCATTTACAATGTTTATAGAGTTTGTAGTCTGAAGTTAGTAATTATTGTGATTATTAGGTTGGATGGTATTCTCTTTTTGTTGGCATGTTGTACAGACGGGGAAGTACGTTACTTCATAGATTGAATGCATACAACTTTTGATTGTTAAAAAAAACAGCAACCTTAAATTTTTATGTATACATTATTTTGATAGATTACAACTCATGTAGTAAAAATTTTTAATTATAGTGAATTTAATTTTTTTTTCCAAGTTAGTTGTCTCGTTATGGTATACAATAAAAAAATAAAATATTATTTTATTATAGTGTACTAAATATACTGTAGTGTTTCTATTATATCTAACTATGTATTGTATTGCAATAGACTACCTGGTTAAAAAAAATTTACTCCAATAACAAACATTATTATAGTGTGTAGTCTTTTGATTATTGAAGTCTCATGCACTTTGGGCTTGGTGTTTTGTGTATAATATATTATTATGGAACAAAAAGGTGAAGAGGATGAAGCCTATTTGAATCTAAAGATTTAAGATAAGGTGTGTTTTACTGCATGTTCTATACCTGCAATATCTCCTCTTAAAGTTTTTAATTGTGGTATTAATTAACCACGAATTGTTTAGTAGTAAAGAAAGTAGTTAAAGCAAAATAGAAGTTAATTTATTGAAAATCAAGGTTCAGTCCAGCCAGAAGAAATCAGAACTTGCAAGAGAAGCAAAATTCCTTTATGTTGCTCCCTTTTGTTTTTGTGCGATTTTACATATTTGTTTTCAGTTCTTTTAGCTCATAAAATTTGTACTTCATCTTGTATTTTATATATTTTGAAAATTAAATTCTTATTTAAAATCATCTTGTCTTATTGGGTGGCCTTATATGATAATCCATTGTTGCTGCAAGTGCCAAGTGGTTTTGCCTAGACCCAGGGCCCATGTTAGTATTTCTGCAAACAGAGTCCACCGATTGGTTTGGTTGGTGAACGAAGGGTTACAAACATTTCCTTAACCGAGTATGTTTGGATGCTAAATTTTAAAAGAGTAATTCATTTTATTTTGAAATTTCAAATATTTTGTGATGATATATCTTGTTTGGAAAATAAATTTTAAGAGAATTTGAAATCTAGGCTTTTTAGAAAACATTTTAAGAGAATTAGTTAAAATTGTAGAATTTCAAATTTCTTAACAAAAAGTAAAAATTTGAAATTCTTCAAATTTAGTTGGTTATTTTTTACTTGATATTGGTTAGGGCGACAAAACAGGGTGGACCAAGTAGGGATGACAAATAATCTCGTACCAGTGAGTAATCCCTGAAGCTGTCCCGAAGTTGATTTGACTGGACATAGACACGGTATAGAGAATACCCGATTTTAAGTCGATGATGGAGATGGAGCTATTCATACTCACCCCATACCCGTCCCCACCTCACTCACTCTGATTTTAATTACTAAATATTTATTTGTCTTAAAAAAAAGAGAAAAATTTGACGTTTAATTAACAAATTACAGAATTTGCATTTATTAGATAATTTTTTAACTAATATCATTTTATTCAAACAAATTATTTTCTACTAAAATATTATTATAATTTTTTTTGTAGTTATGAAACGGGTACGAGTATACCTGGTTTCCGACAGGGATGGAGACATAAATCTCATAGCTGTCAGGTATGAGGATGAGGATGAGAATGTGATACTTGTCCCTGTCCCCGTCTGTTGCCATGCCTAGCACGCCAACCCACAAATATTATATTTTAAAAATTATAATATTTATATAAATTAATAAAATAATTATAATAATTAAAATATAAAATAAATTATTAAGTAAAATTTATAAAATAGATTTGCTAAGAAAATAAAATAATTTTTTCATAAATTTATTTTTCATTTATTTATGTAAAAGCATAATATTGTCAAAAAAATAAAATCAATTATGTAAGATTTACTTTTATGATTTTTCTATTTATTTATTGTAAAAGTATTACTTTTTTTGCAAAACTAAAAATTCATTTTAAAAAAAATATATTATTTTTTAAAAAGAACAATTATTTTTTCAAAATATTGTTTAGTAAAATAAATTTTTACTTTTAGTAGGAATTGAAATACTCTATAAAAAATTAAAATTTAATAATTTGAATTATCTTATCTAAATAAAATATTAAAAAATAAATCTTTAAATTAAAAAAATTATAAATTTAATATATTTTAAATTCTTTACATTTATAAAATTATCAATCCAAAATGTTAGAACCAACGCTCCACTGCTTAGATACATGTAAAAGAGCTTCAAATAAATTCCCGTATTCACATAAATTTTTCTTAATTTAAGATGTAGCGTTTGTATATATATATTTTTTTCTTTATAAGCAAAGTCAAGAGCTTTTTCACTAGAACTTTCAACAAACTCAAATTTAAAGCTTTTTAAATTCTAACTTCTTAATAAGTTAGTTTTCATATTTGAAAAAGTCCTAAAAATTGAAAAATATTTATTTAGTCTCTTAAATTTAAACAATTTTTAATCCTTCGGTTTTAAAAATAAATTTTTAGTTCTCAAATTCAAAAATAATTTTTTTAGTTTCTCAATTTTAAAAATTATTTTTTAGTCTTTAAAATTTAAAAATAAATTTTTAATCCTCAAATTTAAAAATAATTTAAAATAAAATTTAAACATGAAGAAAAAAGATTATCTTTGAGTTTGAGGGGCTGAAAATATATTTTAGATTTTGGCATTAAAAATTATTACTTAAATTTTTTGGGAACAAAAACTATATAACGTGTAATATTAAATTTCAGATGACAATTATCTGAGTGACCCAATTAACCATTCTACATACATTAAGTATGGAATAAAAATGTATTTTATTAAAAATAAAATAAAATATTATTTATAATATAAATTAAATAGCATGCTTTTAAAAATCAAAGAGCTATACTAACTTTCTAAAATAATGCGAGATTTTGTTTTATTATATGTTTTTTAAACTAACACTTAAACTTAATATTATAAATTCTTTATAATATTACAAAGTTTTCATGTGTATATATAATTTTTTTATTAGAATGATTTTTAAATGATTTTTGTTTAGAAGTTGTCATTTCAATTAAACTTCTAATTCTATTTAAAAATAATTTTTAAATTAATATTAATATTTATTTTTATATAAAATAAAAATTAATAATTATAAATATAATTTAAGATACTTTTTTATAATTAATATCTCTTATTAAAACTATGTATAAATATATCTAATTATGCAAATGAAAATATAATTATAAACATAAAATTTAATTATGTATATGAAATTATTTGAATATATATCTTTTAATTATTTCATATGCTAGTTAAACCAATAAGTCGTTGATCCAAATGGTACTAAATTCAGTTTCTTTAAATAAGGTATATATTTTAGTTTTGTGAATGAAAAAAAACATGGATAAAAAGAAAGGAGAGAAGCCATCAACTAAAGGTGATTAGTCATCAACAATATTCATACATATTTGTGTTTTTTTAAGGAAATTGTATTTATATTTATTAAAATATATTTATATAAAATAAAATTTAAAAATATTAAATACTTCAACGTGTTATTATAGAGTATATGACTTTTCGAATACCTTTATACGTTGAAGCGAGATTGTCATAATTCAATATTTTGTCCATCAACATCATTATTAATGTTTAATATTATTTTTCATATTGAGTAATCATATTTTAAGAAAATAGAGATGATATGATTTTTACGATTTTAAATAGCATGATTAAAATTATAATAATAATAATAATAATAATAATAATAATAATAATAATAATAATAATAATAATAATAATAATAATAATTCTTTGTTTTGAATTATATTTTGGTGTTGATAATGTTATTGGTATTTTTTATTTTATTCTTAAAAATATATATATAATTTTATGAGTAAGAATAATTTCAATTCATAGAAAATATATATATTAATATTTATATAATTTAAAAAATATATCATACATAATACTATTATATTTAGATTATTAAGTTAAATTATTAATCTATCTATTTGACAATACAGTTTAAAATTATTTGCAGTATATGACACATAAAAATATAATATAGTTTTTATCATTTTAAAATAATTAAAACACAAAGAATATATATATATATATATATATATATATATATATATATATATATATATATATATATATATAAATATTTCAATAAAATCGAACCACTATAATCTATCATCTATAATTTATAACAACCTATGTTTTTAAAATTGGATTGATAATTGAAGCAGTGAAAGTACTAGTTCATGATTCATTGGTCAGCCGTTATAAAAATAGTAGTTGAACCGACCATACTAAAATAATATTTTTATTATTAATGTATTATAAAATTAAGATTATAATAGAAAAAAATTATTAAGAAGTTAATTATAAAAGAAAAAAAATATTTTTACTAAATACACCTTAATATTACTAAGTTAACTCCTATTTTTATTTATTTTTTAATTTAAAAAGGGGTGAACTTAGGAAAAAGAGGGGTGCATTTAGTAAAATCCAAAAAAAATTAAGAACTGATTTTACTGGTTCATGACCGATTTTAAGACTGATTCTTTAATTGACTGGTTTTATACATTAACCGAACCGGTTACTGGTTCATTGGTTTTCCAGTTGAATTGACCGGTCCGATTGAGTTTTTTAAACATAAATAACAATTAATAGAAATGGTATAACAAATTTAAAGTAATATATTGTATTTATAATTTTTATAATATAATTTAAATTTAAAAATATAAATATTATTAACATTTTGTATAATAAATTGAATTTACTATATATAAATGTCTTAATAATTTTTATTATTACACAAAATATTATACTAGTCAGCGAAACTACTGACTGTGTGTATCAATGGCAAATGCATTAAATACAACGTGATTATTAGTTTATTACATAATTAATCTCATTTCTTAAATGAATAATTTATTCCTTATGTATTTTAGAGTATCTTTAGCAAAAGTAAATTAAATAAGTTTTTTATATAAAAATTATTATTTTAATATGAATCTTATAACATGAGTTACTTAAAAATGAATAAGAGTTGTTTACACATGGTAAAACACTACATTTAACTTTATTTTTAACTACAATTTTCAATTATTAACTAGTTGTATTTGCATTAAAATATAAGTAATTATATTGATTGGGATATTGGAGCTCAACGAAATGTCTTGAATTTGAGTCTTACGTAATTATATTATTTGTTGTTGGTAAAAAAAAAGTTATTTATAATTGTATAATGAATTCTAGGAAAAGATATATCTAATTAAACAAAAAAAAAGTTATATTGTTAACATGTAATTTTTATTTTAATTATTTTAAATATAAAAACACTTTTAAGATTGTTAGAATATAACCAAATATGACTTTAAATAATCTGAATAATAACATTCGCAGAATATTAAAACAAACGTCTCCTATTTTTATACTGTTTAAGTTTTAACAGTATGTAACTTCCTAAAAAACAGTAGAACTGCGCTGGCTCCATTCCTCCGTAAAAAGGAGGTAAAATTCCGTTTGAAAACTTCAAACGTGCTTTACAAAGTTAGCAGCATGAAACACGCATTATTGTAAACTTAATCCAATCCAAGTGGTGGGCAACTTGCAATCAGAGAAAACATATAAACGAAGTGCTGACATAAAGTTATAGACTTATATCTACAACACTGGATTGAACCAATTGAAAATGAGAAATAGGATGAGGGGTCGGAGCAAAGTCGTGCCTTTTCAGGTCTCCGGGTCCCAATTTATTGAAAAAAGTCTCCCATTGCACAACATAAACACAACCTTCACTCTTAGCTCATAAGACCATTATATTTTTAGGACTTACATAGGTGAGGTGTACAAGGAAATTATATTCCCGGTCTAGTACTTTTCCATCACCCAACGTGGGAACAAAACTCAATCCACAAATAAAAACAATTAAAAAAACCATGTCTTGGACCTTTGTCACATGTGAAGGAATTTCTTGGGTACTCATTTTCTTTGGCTTTGGCAATTGGCATCTTTCAACAAATTATCAATATTTAATTAATTCCAAATAAATATTTCAATCTCAGCAAATGCGGCTAATAATTATCACAACATTTCAAATTAAAAAATACAACACAACATTTTTAAAAAACTAATCATACCTTTTCTGTATTTAATAATCAAAAGATAAATTGCACCACTTAATTTGATTCCAATTAGACTAAAATAATCGAATTCTTTAAAGTGTTTTATTCTCAAAATTAAGTGCTTTCTTTTCTCAATCAGGTAACTAGTTTTTTTTAATAAAAAGGTAACCAGCGTTAAATCTAGATATCTCTATAAAAAGTTTTATCAAATTAATAAATTCTATTTAACAGACTCAAACCTTCCGATAAATGTTATAAGACGTACTTGGCTTGGGTGCTTTCCAACAATAATCTTTGTCATTAAATTAACATGGTTATTATTATTAATGGTTTTTCTAGTGTCACATGATAACCATGCTAGGTATTACAGTGAATATAGTTAAATTATGTTTTTTAATATTAATTTATTTTAAATTTTAATTTTGCCTTTTTTATTTTAATATTCTTTTAATTTTTATTTTTACATTTTTTATATAATTACTTTTAATTTTTAAAATTTTTTATATTATTACTTTTATTTTTTATACAAGAGAGTGAATATTATAAAAAAAACTCAACAAACATATATTATATTAATAATATTTTTTTTTATATTATTACTTCTGGGAGTGAATATTATTATGTTTTAAGAAAAATTAATTAAGTACAACGTATATGTTATATTATATTCATAATTGTGTCTCTTTTTTTATATTATTATTTTTATTTTTATGTAAAAAAGTGAATATTATTAAAGAATAAATTCAACGCATCATATTTATTATATTTATTATAAAATATAAAATAAAAAAGATATTGTTATTGATATAATAGATACATTACATTAAATTTATTTTTTTTAAAAATAATAATATTCATTCTTTCACATAAAAATAATAAAAGTAATAATATAAAAAAATGTTAATATAATAATATAAAAATGTAAAAATAAAAATTAAGAAAGAATTAAAATGAAAAAATAAGATTAAATTAAAAGTAAATTAATATTAAAAAATATATTTAATACTTTTTAATTATGTTCACCGTCTAATAAATATATAAAAAGTTGTTTATATAAAAATATTTATTATTTTTTTTCTGAATAAAAAAAATTTATTTCTAATTATAAAAAATGACTACCATGTGTCTATGTTAGTGAAGAAACTGTAAAACTGCAGAGAATCCAAGCTCATTAATTCATTCACACGATACCCCAGAACTTTAACTCAAAACCCTGACTACACTCTAAAAAATGCAGTTATCTTATCTATCCACTGTATCAAACCACGTTAGCTATGAGATAACTACTACTACTTATAGTTCAGGAACAAATATTATATATATATATATATATATATATATATATATATATATGATTTTTTTATTTATTTATCGAAAATATGATTATTTGAAAGCAATGGCTTTAAAAAAGAAGAAGAAGAAATAATGTTGCAAAGTATGAATATCTCTAAAGATTCCTTCTTGGTTCTTACAAGGATTAAACATGTGTTACTAACTTACTATTGAAGTTACAGATGAAAAAGTGGAGTAAAAGTTAGAAGGGAAGAGTAGTTCTAACGGGAGGTGATTGGATCAAAATTCTGGGAAACGAAGAATCGAGCTTAAGCGAAGCTCTGCAGAGAGGGCAGTTGGAGTGATTAGCGAGCCACTTGTCCACGCACTCGCAATGGAAGCTATGGTCGCATCCTGGCAGAACCTTCAGCTTCTCGCCGTCGATGAAGGTGCCGAGGCAGATGCAGCACTCCGTCTCCTCTGCAGCGCGGCTCCGGCTCGGCGGACCCTGGTGCAGGATGATCGGCAGCCTCTTGATGGCGGCGGCGTCGAGGCCACCCTCCTGCTGCAGCAGCGGGGAAAGCGGCGGAGCGTGGCGAGGCTGGAGGGGGGAGGGGACGAGGCCGTGTTGGCGGCAGATCCGGCGCGCGAAGACGAAGAGCGCGGTGAAGAGGAGGACGATGGAGAAGAGGACGATGATGAAGAAGAGCTTGCGCCCGCGGATTTGGAGGGTTTCGTCGTCGAGCTCTGTGTCGTAGCGCCAATTGACCGAATTGAGTGTCTCCGAGTTCCGAATCGACATTGTGAGTAAGAAGCGATTGTGGCGGAGCAGAAGGAAACGATGGCGTTTTGAAAGTGCTTCTGAAGAGAGACACTGCAACTATGGGTATAGCTTTATGAGTGGGCGCTTAGACTAGTTAGTGAGAAGACAAGAAATTAATGAGGCTCCAACATTATTTATAGTTACGTTTGGTTGTGATTAGGTCTGTAATCTTTCACTGAGGCACATGCCTATTGCCTGCTAGGAACAATTTTACAAGTTTTACTGTTTATCTCAATAATGGGAAACAATCAAAACTTCCTATCTATAAATATAAACTGTTACTTTTATACAATTAATTCATTTTTTAAAAGTTTTTATGGTATATATAAATAAATATGAATTTAACTTATATACATAGTTAGTGTCATAATTAATTATGATTTTTTATTTATGTAATTTTTAAAATAATAATAAATAAAATTAATAAATTTATTATAAATAAAAGGTTAATGTCAATGTAAAGTATATACCAATTAAAATCAATAAATATACTTATTTTTAGAAATAAAATTAAATTAGTCAATTATATGTTAAATTTCAAAAGGTATTTAATTCATTTTATTTTTCTTAAATTGTTACTAAAATGAGGTATTCTATTTATAGAATAAATTAAATCAATAAGTACTTAAGTATATGTTGCTGATTACAAGAAAAATTAAGTGAATTCTTAAGCAAACAAGTTAAATTGCTTTTTTGCATGAGGTGTTGTTATCCATTTCTTATTTGCTTCTTTCTCTTTCTTCTTTTTTTTTTCTTTTATTTCTTGTGAATGTTTGGTTTCGCATTACTGATTTCCAAACAATTTTTTATTGTATGTTTAGTTTCAGGTTAAAAAAGAATTACAAACATATTCTAGATGAAAACAATTTAAAGTAGGTTGTATTATGTGTTGAATAAAAAATTGTATGCTGAGTTTTACTAACGTCCAAATATAAATTATATATTACATAAATGGTTTCACGTTAGAGTTCGAGAATTAATGTTAGATTTAAAATTACTTTTAGATAAATTTTGATATATTTAATTTTATATTAAAAAAATTTTAAAATTGATTTTTTTTCTAAAATTAATTCTGGATAAAAAAAGTTAAAATGACTTTTACGTTTGATAAAAGACTTTATATTAAATGTTATTTTAAATTTATTTTTATAATAAAAATATTTAAACACAAATCTTAAAATCAATTTTAATTATAATAAACTATGCAAATTAATTTTCATCTAAACACAAAAATAATTTCAAAATCAATTTTGTAAAATATATTATATTCAAAATTAATTTTCCTACATTCATTCAAACATAAATTTATTAATAATGAACAGTAAATAAATAAATTATTTTCCTTAGAAAGTAAAAAATATACAACTAGATCTGGTTTTTATAATTGATTTTTGAACGTTAATTTGATATTTGATTTACCAATTGAAATAAATCTGGTCTTTATAATGAAATATATATTAAAATAATTAAATTCATTTATTTATATACCAGTAGTCTACTTGTCAATTAATATTTTTTAATTACATTTATCCTCACCTGGAAGCCATCATATTTGTGCTATGTGAGATTATTTATTAAGCTGAAACAATCTTCCTAATTAATCACTTACTAAGTGATTGTCAAATACTGTTTTTTAATATTTTTTATTTATTTTATCCGTATATTATATTTACAAAACTAAAACACTTTGTATATATACATCGTTTATCCGGTAGATCCATTGAATAAAAAAAAATAAATCTACATGAATATATTCTAATTAAATTGGTAACGTATAGTTTATATTTTGAAATACAAATGCATTAAAATTAAAGTTAACGAGGAGAGTTTTACAATGTCTATGATTGGATTTATCCAAGAGAAATGTACATGTTATTTTGGGATGGATTGCAATTGAAAGAAGAAAGACTGAAAGAGATAAAGAAAAAAGATAAGAAAAAGTAATAGATATGAGGTTTTTTTAATAATTTTTTATCCATAAATATTAGTGATTAATTATTAATTTTGTCAATAAAAAAAAATTATTAGTTTTATTAATGGAAAGAAATCCAACAACAACGTGATCTTCTTATTGGTAATAAATATGGAATGATATAATTAAAAACTATGAGAAAGATAAGAAAATATATGAAATAGAAGTAGGATTAAAATACTAAATGGTGTACATGGTTCACTCATTTATGACTTGCACTACTAACTAGATAGGGTGAACCATCTAATTCCATTTGCTCCTTTGTTTTCATATCTCTCAATGTTAGTTAGTATTTATCTAATAAAATGTTTTCACTGTTGTTCTTTTTTATTTTTTCTCACTACTCCATTGGACATTCCCTTTTCCCCACGTACTCTAGTTTTGTTATTTTTCACTTATTGTTTGAGGTTAAATCTTGGGACCTGAAGAAGAACATAAAAAATCACCTATGAGTGCTTAATGCCCAATCATTGCAAATATTGCCAATAACGTCCCAACCATTGACAGTTTGTATTTATATACATATACACGGTTTTCTAATGTATGAACGATCTTACATGATAATAATCATTATAATTCAATTTTTAATGTAATTTTTGGTGTATTTATTATATCAAAGAAAGAAAGAGAGTTAAATAATACTATATATGTTTTTTAATATAAATTTATTTTTAATTTTAACTATGTTTTTTTACGTTTTTTTTTATTTTTACATTTTTTATATTATTTTTTTTTTAAAAAAATAAACTTAATACAATGCATATCCATTTAAAATATAATAGTTCTTATTTCTATTATTTTTTTAATTAGATTTTGTGTTGAATTTAAATGACAATATTAAAGACATTAAATTAAAATTATTTTATCCTTTTCGTACTATGTATTATAATTTATCTTTGATTAGCTAATCACAATGTTATAAAGAAACAAATAGTAATATAAAAAATAAATGAAATTTTTTTATTAATATAATAGATATGTCTTGTATTGAGTTTTTTTTTTAAAAAAAAAAATAATATAAAAACAATGCAAAAGTAATAATATAAAAAAATGTAGAAATAAAAATTAAAGAAGGATTGAAGTGAAAAGACAAAGTTAAAATTTGAAATAAATTAATATTAGAAAACATATTTAATATTTTTTAACTGTCTTGATTCTCTCACATAATAAATACATAAAAGGTTACATTAGAAAAACGATATATATATATATAGAGAGAAAGAGAGAGAGAGAGAAATCTAGTGAGAAAGCAAAATTTATATGATAGTGAGAAGAGCAAATCTTAGCCATTGAGAGAGGAGAGAGAAAAATATCCAAAAAAACTAGATATGCCTTTATATATATACACACACAGAGACAGAGAGAAAGCATATCTAGGATGAGAGAAAAGATTAAGATGAGAAAATATAATAATAATAATATGATTTCAATAAATGATCTAGATTGACTTATTGAGTTATTAATTAGATAAGCTAACGTGGTTCTCTCACGCAGAGATCTCTTTCACAAACTAAACTCTTGTTTGATGCACCACTTTCTCTCGTCACTCCCGCGACTCCTATGTGAGATTGTCACTACCTTCACTACCACCACCATCATCGCTGACGGTACCAACGATGATGGTGGTGGTAACAGCGATGGGGCAGTGGTGGTAGCAATATTGACAATGGTTGCAGTAGCATACAGTGGGAGTGGTGATGATAATAGTGGTGGCAACAACGGTAGTGGTGTCGCCCCACATTGCCACTGTCATCACCGCCGTCCACCACCCCTACTGTCATCACCACCACTGCCAATACCACCACTCTTATTGCCAATGCCGCTACCACTGTTGGTACCTCCACCACTATTGCCAGTGATGACAGTAGTACCAATTGTGATGGAGACGATTTTGTAGAGAATTTGACGAGGTGACAAGAGAGAGTTGCGCATCAGACAAAGGTTTGCTTTGTGGGAGAAGTATTTGTATGAGAAAATCATATGAATTTGTTTAATTAACAATTCAATATGAATAATTTATTGAAATCCTATGATTATGAATATGTTTTTTCATTCTCACCTCACCTAAATTCTCTCTCTCCTCTCTCTCACACACACTATATATATATATATATATATATATATATATATATATATATATCATATGCTTAAAAAAAATTCAATATTGTTTTTTTCTCTAAGAAAAAAAAGTTCATGCCCGTATGCTACCTACCTTCACACGACATTCTCAAGTTAGGCTATCGCTTATGGTGAAAAATATTTTATTGTTGTCACTAATACAAGTACGCAGAATGTTTTAGTCCTAGTATGGTTGGTTTACAATCCTCTCATACCAACTATATTTTTTTTAATTGCCTCACTAAGTAATTGATCACTTAATCAGACTTAAGCTATCCTGGAGCAAATTCTTCCTTTTGCAACTTATATATGTGTAACAACAATCATTTTCAATTGTTGTTCTTTTATAAATGTAGGTTCTTACATATCAATAACTCATTTTCTATTGGAACCACCACCTTTTATTCGAATGACATGTGTGAGTGTTCATCTTAATAAGCCACAATCAAGGTTACCCATTTTATATTATATAACATGACAATTGGTTGTATTGAAAGTTGAAACTGAGCTTTAAATTTTTAACTCACATCTAATATTTGGATACTGTGTATCGAAAAAATATGATTAATTGAGCATATATGATTAAAAGGACTAGTCATGTTATTTTGTGTCTCAATGAAGTTAGTTTTTTTCAGGAAAATATAGTATGAATATTATATAGAAGAAAGGGGCGAAACAAAATATTTCGAAAATTTTATACACCCAAAATAAAAGATACACACTGAGTGTCTCCCCTGCACCTACGAAAACATAAGACATCCAAGACACCCTTTCCAAAAAAACTTTCGTAGATGTTTAGTTCATATTCAACAAACACAGTCGGAGATTACTACACCAATCGTAGAACACACAACCTCTGTTGAAACTAAACTTATACAACAACCATTTCCAAGAGATAGTCTGAATAGAGTTGAAGATATCAAAAGACTCCACTGTTCTATTATTGAAAAACAATGAAGTTTCTAGATATCAAAATACACCAACAAACTAGATGGTCAAACAAAAACCTACATTTATTTTTGTATTTTCCAACCACTCAAGAACTAGCTAGGTGAAATATAAGGAGGAGTTCATCTGAAAGTAGGGAATCAATACCAATCCACTTTGCACATAAGACATGTTTACATATCAGGATAGATAGAGACTCTTCGCTTCAACAGATTATCAATTATGGGAAGCTTATTCAAGAGAAGCTTCCAAGAAAATGCTAGAAATTTAGAAGGTAATTTGTCCTTCCATATTCACTTAAACAATTGAGAGTCAGTAGCTAACCAATTTCCACCGAACAAACCATCTTTTAGGATTTTGCAGGCTCTTGCTACGGAGAACTCTCCCAAGGTATGTGGCTGCCAACACCATCTATCCCAGTGACTATGATCAACTACTACATTCTGCAACATTCCTTCCAAAGAAACCAACACCTCCTCATCCCATATGAGCAACCTCCTCCTTTATTTTCATCATTGAAAACTTGAGCCACTACCTCTCATGGTTTTGACTGAAACATCCGTATCAATTGTCATATCAAACAACCTTGGGAACAACACTGACAGTGGACCGCCACCTAACCAGTTATGTTTCCAAAAGAAAGTGCCACCCTCATCCTCTATTGGCATCGTCACATTAGATTCGAACATACCCGATGATTCTGTTGAAGGCCTATTTAATGACCAAATATCTTTCCATCAAATTGAGCATTTAGACCTAGAAGTTATATTTTGAAGGTAATTATTATGTTATTTTTAAAATAAAATATTAAAAGTAAAATTTAAGGTTATATTGGGATTAAATTTTAAAATTAACTAAGGTTGGTTTAAATGAATAATTCATAGAAAATATAAATGGAAAAATAAATATATCTGAAAATATTGTTAGAAATGGTTTAAAAAGAAAATAAACCCATGTGAATCGACGTTTCAAAATTTCACAATATTAACTTTTTATATGGCTCATGTTAATGAGTATTTTAAGGTTATTCGTTAAGAAATTAATAAATATATAGACTATAAATATTTTAGCAAACAATATAAAAATTGCAATAGGAATACATGGGTAACATTATCTTATAAAAATTTTCTATCACTAAAGGATCGATTTAGTGGTGGGGCATTGGGGTAATATCTATTAGAACGAATGTTGTTGTCACTGTTATATGATAAACTATCGTAATTTCGTAATTAATATCTTAAAGATACTTTTTTTATAATATTTTTATTTATAAACTTATGACAAATATGAAGGAATTGAAAATACTTTTCTTGTAAAAATTAATGAATTATTACTTCAACTTCAACCATATTGTAATATTTAAAAAAAAATTATCTGTTTACTAAGAAGTTTCTTCGAGATTCTTTAATATAATTCAAACTTTAAAATGTAATTATTGGGGTGATCAATGTAAGTTAAAAACTAATGATTGATTCTTTTATTAACAATTCAAGTTAAAAATTATTTTACCCCTCCGAAGAGTGTATTTTGAGAGATAATGATGCTTCTTTCAAGC
The DNA here is from genome assembly GCA_037954015.1 of Psophocarpus tetragonolobus. Lineage (NCBI taxonomy): Eukaryota > Viridiplantae > Streptophyta > Magnoliopsida > Fabales > Fabaceae > Psophocarpus > Psophocarpus tetragonolobus. The sequence goes on from CM075695.1 coordinate 39,223,245, forward strand.
CGTTTGTGATATCAACTTAGTTATATTCATTGGATAGTTAAAAACAATATAATCTCTATGAAAAAATTAAACTGTGTTGTGACTATAATTTTTTTAAAATTTAACAATTTTTTTTAAAAGCATAAACTTTTGCATATATATAAATATGTCATAAAACAAATTGTTTCACAAACTATACAAGATCCCGATACATAACAATAAATTAGAGCTGATCATCAGAAAAGAAAAAATACAACTTATTAATATGCAACCATCTCCTACATCATCATCTCAATTGAACAAACTCAACAAAAGTCCAATGGTATCATAAGACTAAACATACACATTATACAGGAGTTATACCAGTCATAAAAGTAATAAATCTTACCACTTTAAATTTGTAAACTAATCATTTTCAAGAAAGAATTTGAATAAGACAAAAAATATCTAGAGATTTTAGAATTTTATTATTAAAAACAATAAAGTTTTTAGATATATGTAAGTTTCAATAAATTATGTGTCAAAAAAGAAATTTTTATTTTTATGCTTCTGACTTCCTAGGAACTTATCAAAAAAATAATTTTAATTGAAATAAAGATATGAAATTAAATAATTGAAACATATGTTTTTAGTATATAGATAATGTAATTAATTTCCCAGAAAGCAAGAAAAAGTACCCTTAAAATTGTTGATTAAAATTTAATAATTAAAATTCATGATAAAATTAAATACATATATAATAAAATTTAAATAATTGTAATTTTAGTTAATAATTGTTATTAGTTTTGTTATTCTTAAATTTACTTCGATAAACTTTGCGGTTAAGCTAAACTAAAGCTAAACATAACTGAACACCCAAAGTTAAACACAACCAAAGTCATTATTACATTTGGCATGCACGTACTACGGAACCGAAATATGAGGAGGACGGAGAGATTCTTAAATCTTGAAACACATTAAACAAATAAATTCTCAATACGAAACCAATAGGATTAGGTTTCTTCCTTTAAATCTTAGAATAAACTTAACATTCAAAAACTACGAACTGTGCCAGACATCGCTGTTGCATTATTACTTGCAATATTATTTTATGCTTGGAAAAAACCACGACAAAGGGAAACAAATTGAATTTTAAATTAGAAAAAAAAGACATCATTAGAAGATTTTTAAAAAAAAGAATTGAATTGTTCTTCTTTTCTAGAAAGGGGTCTCTAGAGAAAAAAAAAATTCATTAAAAAAAAGAAGAAGGTTCATGTAAGAGAAGGTGAAAGAAATAAAAATGCTAACTTAAAAGGCATGAAAAAAAGAAGGATGGATGAGAGGGTTCTTATGATAGTAAGCGTTAAAGAGAAAAAGGAAGTATCAAGGAAAGAGAAAGAAAAAAAGATAGACCTTAAAAGTTAAAAAGTTAAAGAAAATTAGAATTAAGGGTACGATGAAATAATAAAAATTATTAAAAAATAAATTTATTTTCAAATTAAGAAAGGTATTATTTTAAATTCCCTAATTAATCTCTCTTTCCTTTCCTTCAAAATCATTTTTTGTCTTCAATTTAGAGCCGGCCCGACAGCTGAAGGGATAGAGCCCTATTTTCCAACTTGTAAAAATTGCGAGTATTCTCTTCTCTCAAAACCAATTAATAACTATCGTACTCTATCACTTGAACTGTTAATAACCAGTTACATGTGCCCAAAGAAAATCTTTGACTTTATCTGAATCAATCGATATAGAAAATGATGTCTGAATTCACACTTGTAGATAAGATCAACAAGTTCAATTTTTACTGCCCTTTCACGTTACGCGTTTAAATTGGACGGTAAAAATTTATTGTCGTGCGCAATTTTGTTATACCAAATAAAAAAAAATCTTTGGAAGGAGATTTTATGAATTATTGTCGGCAAAGGTTGAACGCTCATAGTTTATGGCTTGTGCATGTACCATTTTACCGTACATGATTTCGGTCCACTAGGGACTTGGTCATTAACACCGTGGTTGCTTATCCATAACAATGTCGGATATGCAAACATTTTACTGGATGTATTATGTATACGCACACACCAATGGATTTAATGTTACTTCCAGCATTACTTTTTGTCTCACACGCAAGATTTTGGGTTTATAGTAATGAATATAATACTATGCACTATTAGACAGTACAAGATTTACACCTCTTAATAATTATAATAAGAAAAAAAAAGAAGGATCTACACAATAACTTATAAGCCGGTATTGACAGAGACATTTTTTATAATATTTTTATTTATATTAAATAATCAATTATTAAATAAAAAGTATCTATATTTTTTTCATTTCTAACCTAAATTTATTATGTAAAATATAAGGTTTCAACTTTTTGTGAAGACGGAAAATACACGAGCACAGCATAAGCTTTTTACTTTTATATATATATATATATATATATATATATATATATTATATTAAAATTCTCAAAACTTTTTATTTACATGATTTTTAAAATTTAATAATAAAATTAACAAACTTATTATTAAATGTTATTGTAAAAACTTTTCCACTAAATAAGTATTAAATTCTTTTTACATAAAATTCCACTTTCCTGATACAAAACCTTGTAACTTTCTTTACTTAATGATAAATAAAAATTAAATGCATTGAATATCTTAAATATATTACAATTATTCAATGCTTCCTTTACTTAATGAATAAGAGAATTATTATAATGAAATTGTGGAGAATTTACAATATAAGCATATATTTATTATATATATTATAATTTTTGTTTTTTCTTTAGTGGAGTAGAAAAAACAAAAAAAAAAAACCCTAGAAAAGTAGTAATATGGTTTTTTTTTTCAAAATAAACTCCATGAAATTGGGAAATTTACGCAAATAAAGGAGATGCCATATTTGACTACTAGATAAAATAAAATAAATTTTATAGAAATGAGTGACTGACTGACCCAAAGTCTCATTAAAAGGTTCATTGTTGAATTAACTTCATGGTCAGTCGATTTATGTTATTGCAACAAAATTGTGGAATTTGCATATATAATTAATTGAGAAGATATATTTGACTGTAACACATAAATTTTAGGATGCGTGGAATAACCGGCACAGTTTTCATTAAAAAAAAATAGTCATGATTGCTATTATGAGTACTATTATTCCGTGAATGCTCTTAACTTTAATTGATCTAAATCACATTCAATAATATATTTTTTAGGAGACAATTTTATTTAAAATCTTATATATTATTATGACTTATCCACCCTCATCAAAATATTTAAGACGAATTTTAATATGGTTTCTTTCTTCCTAAAAATATTCCTTGATTTTGAGATTATATTTTAATCATTATTAAAACATGAATTTTAATATAAATTTGAATATATTTATTAAAGAGAGAACTACTATATTTAAAAAATATTAAATGTGATTTTTAACATTAATTTACTTCTATTTTTAATTTTGATTTTTTTATTTTATTTTTTTTTATTTTCACCACCTTCACTATCATCACTTACACTATCACCACCAATTTAGTGGTGGTGATGATAGTGATGTTGTGAATATAAAAAAAGATAGAAAAAAAATAGGTTTATATATGAAAATAAATTAATGTTAAAAATCACATTTAATATTTTTTAAATATAGTGATTCTCCCATATAATAAATACATTCAAATAATAAAAAAAATCTTAACTTATGATTAAAATTTAAAGATGGTTTATTTTTCATTCAATTGCATATTAGAGCATCTTTATTGGTAGACCTCATATTGAGATCTTGAATAATTTTAGGGTCTGACAATGCTACATCATTATTAAGATTTTTCTCTTTTTTGCTTTAATGAAAACTCTCATTTTAAGATTTTGAAGCATTTTGTATGGGTTCTACAATGAAAGCAATATTTAAATTTTATTTACTATTTATTTATGATAGAATATATAATTTGTTTTAAAAATAAAAATTTAATTATTAAAAATAAAATAAAAATATTAATACATTTCTTTTTAATTTATGTTTTATTTTTTAATTTATGTTTTATTTTATAATTGAATATTTTATAAAATTCATATTTTTTTAATTTAAAATTATAAAATATATATTTTTTTATTTTTAAATTTAAAATTATAAAATATATGTATATTAAAAATATTAGGTTTTTAATTTTTAATAAATACACATGGTCATTTATATCTCCATATAAATTTTTTGAAATTTTGTAAAAGAATGGATTTTCCATTGTAGAGATTATTTTTTCATCTCTAGGATCTCCATATTATTAAGATTTGAAAATAAAGATACTCTTATGATTTATATAATTTTTAAAAATTATTATCAAAATCAAGATATTGAAACATACATATAAACATTTTTTCTCAAATAATCATATAAACTTCCAAAAACAAAAGGCAAAAGTTTCATTTAACTTTTTTTTTTAGAGTAACAATTGTCATAATAATTTCTGTGAGAGTTTAACTTTTATGGGATTGAACTTTTGTCCTTCTTCTGAAACTAAATGTTTATTAAGGGTGACAAAACAATTGGCCCGCCAAAATTTTAGACACACTTATTTTTTGTTTTTTAAATTATATAAAATTTAATTATAATAAAACACATTTTTATTTTTTTGAAAAAGTCACGATTTTTCAAAAGTAATAAAAAAATTACAAAAAATAAATATTACATAATTGATTTTATTTTTTTAACAAGCTTACAATTTTAAAAAAAAATAACAAAGTCATGATAAAGTTTATTTTATTTTTTTAGCAAAGATATTTTTATAATTCTACTTAATAATTTATTTTATGTTTTATTGTTATAATTATTTTATTATTTATATAATTATTTTTAAAAAAATAAAATATAATTTTGATAGTCTGGCAGGTTGGTCGTCCACCTTTGGTCCAAAAATGATGTATTTAGCTGGTGAAAAAAAGTGGACTGACAGATTCAAAACATTATCTTACTTCACCAAAATTATGAAAGACTAATAGATTAGTCTCTCTAGTCTGTCTAACCAAAATAAGAATAGACTAGTAAATTGGCTCGTTTAACCCATTCTATTTTCTTATTATTAGTGTATTATCAACTAAGTCATACCATATATATATTTTCTAAAAACAATGAACTATGAGTTATTTTACCAACTCACTCATTATTTCAATCGCTTTTTTTTTCCTTCTTCGAACCCACATGGTCAATATGTCGTAAACGAGAATACTAGAATGACTCACAATCAAGAAGAGCAGGATTACAAGTTAGAAGATTCTAAATAAAAAATATATTTATATAAAAATTGAACAAAAATAAGAATCATTAATAAAAATTAGTATCTATATTAAATATTTTTATTTTACAAAAAAACTTAATTGGTTGTTCATAAGATTAACATAAAATAGTTTTTAATTTTTAAATAAGTTATAATCAAATGAAGATAAAAAGAAAGACTAAAAAATTATGTAATTACTAATGCAATATTTTGTATAATTTAAAATATCAGTAAATAAACACTTAAATATTTTATCTAAAAAAATATAATTATCTTCACACTAAATGTTCAAAAAATAAATATAATATAGTTATAAATGGAGAAAAAAATATTATTGTCTTTTTAATAAATACTATACAAGAGGAATAAAATATTTTATGAAAAAACACATAAATATTATTATTTTCAGAATCAAATCCTCAAATAAAAATAATTAGATAAATTAAACCATTAAATTTGAAAGAATATGTTAAAAATATTACATTATATATTAAAAAAGTTACGGGTCTTAAATAAATTTTCCCCTTCTCATAATAGTGTTTTTTTAAAATTTCTTTTCTAAAAATGTTATTTAATAATATAATACATATTTTTATTTTTATATGGTTTAGCCTATTTTTTTTGTCAAGAAATCAATTGTACCAGATTAAAACAAAACTTATTTGTTTAGAATTACTTTGTTTTAAATTTAAACAAACACAATAGATATTATAACGTAAGGGCCTATATAATGTAAACACCTATTTAATTAATAGGTTATTAACGAGAATAACAGAATAGTATGGGAATTAAATATTTACTTATGTTTAGATGAATACAATAATAGAAAAATAATTTATTTTATTAATAATATTAATATTAATTAATTAATTTTAAAGGAGTTATTGAGAGGTAAAAAGGGAAATATAATTGTTTTTTCTTTGTTTCGAAGAGTTTGGTTGAGTTTCAAAAAGTTTTTAGAAGTCTATTAGAAGGGGGATGTGAATAGCAATTTGAACTTAGTATGTTCATCGTCTAACCTTCTTCTTTCTTTCTTTTTCTTCTTTCTTCAATTACACTTTCTCTCACTGTCCCTGTCTCTCTCTTGCACCACCAATTCCTTCTTTTTGCAAGGTTGGCAATCAATAGCAAAATTTGACAGAATCTCTTTTATTTCTCCTGATTTTGAGAAGTGATCAATATAGGTAAGTTTGATCATAATTTCTCGAATATTTTTCTGTTCGCTTTTTACTCTATTATTCTCTTTGAAAAAATAATTTCTTAAAAATCTTGATTTTTAAGGTTCCTGTTTGATTTATAATTCTTGTCATATTTTAGAGTAATTTCTTCGGGCGGATTCTACTATTTTGTTTGTGGCTAACTTTCGAAAAAGGAAAAATAGGTAAGGGAAATTCAATATTTGTTTTGATTCAAGGAAACCTTGATTTAGTGGTTTAAATATATTTAAATGTGTATGGTTGATATTTTTTTATTAGTCTTTTGAGTTTGACTATGTTATGTGAAGTTTGTGAGTGATTTGTTTGGTTGTGATTGGAAAGAAATTATGATTGAATGTTGATTTCAATACTTTGAAGTATAACTGTGATGTTGAATTATTAAATATTCTGAAATGACTAAATGATTGAATTAATGGGAAATGAGGTATGATGTAGGTTGTTATTGGTAGTTAACAGAGTATTGATTGTGATACATTGAATTAGGGGTGAGTCTCACCCAATGAAAGTTTGTCTCTGTCAAGGAAATTTTAGACTTTCCACACAGCGAAAGGTCTCACCCAACACAAAGTTGTCTTAAGTTGGAATATAATGGGTTTTGTGCTCAATAAAAGGTCTCACTCAGCACAAATTCCTCTCTAATTAAGAATTTAATTGGATTTTCGCCCAACTACGCGTCTCATTGAGTGAAGTACCTTTACTGTGATAGTTTAATATAGGATCCTTGCTGGGAAACGATGGTCACTGGATGAGCTAGCTTGTGTTTCACTAGGCAACAAGGCTTGTCAGGCAAGTTGATGTTGTACATGCTATGTTGAATCTTGTTTGAAATTTTTAGGCACACCAAAATGTATATTATGCTAGAATGACTGTATCGTCAATTGTGATGTAAATATTTATTTATTTCAATATTTTGAATTCTTCGTTACATGAGAAATAAATTAATTTTGAATTATTACATTTATATAATTTTAGTAATTTAGAATGTTACATATAATGCAAAAAAGTATTTAGTAAAAGTAAAATGAACAATTATATTACTTTTAAAAAAAGTCAAATGTTATTTTAATATTTTTTAAACAAGACTACTAATCCTTATTATATTTTTTTCATTTTCTTAAATCAAACAAATTACATTTTTATTAGCATCTCTAACTAGAGTTTCTTAAAATTGTAATATCCACATTAAAATAATATTATTAATGTTAAGCAATTCATTTAATAACCTTCATTAAAGACATTCTATTTTTTAAATATTTGTCTTCTCTACTTTTTTTACCTACTCATTTGTAGGCATGGATAATAAAGTACTCATGTCATTTTCAATAGAGATCTCTTATTTAGGTTTTTAAAAATGATTACGTCTCTAATCTATTATTTTTCTTTCAATTCTTAAATAGATCCTAAAAAAATTCGACATTTTCATATATCATCGTATTTGTGGGTGTGAGCAATGGGGAGAATTTGGATTAATGGGAGGTTCAAATTTGACATAAAATTAAAATAGGAATTGAATTGATTTTGATTTCCATTAAGTGAAAACAAATAAAAGAAATTAAATGAAATTAGCTTAAAAAGGAATTTTAAGACACAAAGAGTGAAATAAAAAAAAAGAAAATAATAGAAAGTATTGATATTATATGAAAAAAATAATTTCAAAACATTAAAATCCAAAAAGTTTTCACCCCATAATGTTAAAAAAAAAATACTGTGCATAACGTTAATATAATAGTGGTAAAATAGTTACTAGATTTTATAATATTTTATTATATAAATTAATTTTGAATTAAAAAAAGTTAAACTACACAAGCATGTAGAAGTTATTAGTGCTTAAAGAAAAGCTATTGTAATAGAAAATTTTAATGAAATTAATCTTCATAAGATCTCGCATCAGTCAAACATCTCCGTTATAAATGTTCATAGTATCTACATAAGTATTTGGAAGTGAGACAAAAAATTACTGAAATTTGTGGTTCTGCAGATAAATATTTACTTACAAAATTTAATAAGAATGGATACAAACCTATTTTCCTAGTAGGTTGCATGTATAAGATAATATCTAAGGTTTTGATAGTTAGGTTTTAAAAAATTTTTCCTAAGATGATAGATCTATCCTAGAGTGTTTTTATTGAAGGGAGACACTTGATATATAGTGTGTTAGTAATTAATGAGGTCTTTGATAAGGCAAAAAGGAGGAAGAAAAGGTGTCTCACTATTAAAGTGGATTTCGAAAAAACATATGATTTCCTTCAATATATGATGTTTAGACTTGACTTTTATCACAACTTGATTTCTTGGATTATGGTTGACCTCAAGTTTAGTAGAATCTTTATCTCGAAAATGGGTCACCAAAATATGAAATTACTCCTTAGAAGGGGTTAAGATAGGTGACCCTTTAGTGTCACTACTAATCACAATTGTAGTAGAATGTATGTTTTGTTTGATGAGAGAAGCAGTAGAAAAGAAATTATATAACCCATTTTTAGTTGAAGACCAAAAGACCTTTATATCTATACTTCAACATGCCGATGACACTATTTTTGGGTAATATGTCTCATAAAAATATATCGGTTATTAAAAGCATTCTTAGATGGTTTGAATTACCTGCTGGGCTGAAGATAAACTATTTCAAAAGTAATTTTGGAGAGATTGGCCTATCACATGCAAAAGTACAAGCTTTCATCAATGTCCTAAATTGTAAAATTCTTACCTTCCTCTTTACGTATTTGGGACTTCCGAATGGAGTTAACCCTAGAAAAGTAGGTACTTGGGACCACATAATCAGAAAAGTGAAAAGAAAATTGTCAAGCTGAAAACATAGGAATCCATCTCATGTGGGCCGGATTTGCCTCATATAGTTTGCCCTGTCAGCGGTGCCTATTTTTTACTAGTCTTTCTTCAAAATGCCTGTGGAAGTGGGAAAGAAAATCATCAGTATCCAGATGAGGTTCTTTTGGGGTAATGTGGGTGACAAGAACAACATTGTGCGGGTAAGTTGGAAATCTATGTACCAACCAAAAGAAATTAGAGGTTTGGGGCTTAAAGACATTTTCAGTTTTAACGAAGTACTTTTGGGAAAATAGAGATGCTCATTAATATCCCAGAAGGGGCATTTGTGGGAGAAGATTATCGAATCCAAGTATAATGGGGAGAGGTCTAACCAAAGGAGAAGACAACAAACTCATGTCAATATGGTGGGGAGATTTGAAGCGAACTGTGGAGTGAAAAATGAACAAAGATGGTTTGATCAACTTTTGGAATGGAAGGTAGGTAATGAGTCTAAATTCAAATTTTGGTTGTACGACTAGATAGGTAATGAAACTCTAAAGTCTAAATTTAATCGGGTATTCCTTGACTCATTATAGGGAGGGGGAAATAAATATTTTTGGACATTGGGATCAGAAAGCGTGGGTGTGAGATTTTCATTAGAGGAGAGAGTGGTTTTAACTAGGAGGAAACACTGGTTAGCTCATTGCAAACAGAGTTACAGAGAGTGGTAGTATTTGAGAGTTGTGAGAACTCTTGGGTCTGGACACCAAACCCTGTAGGTACTTAAACAGTTTCTTCTTCTTATATAGCTTGCAGGGCTGGAATTCCATGGGGTAACCACAAGAATCATTTCAGAAACTTTGGATCATTCAAGCACCACCTAGGGTCCTTTCTCATGGATAGGCTTCCCTCAAAGCTGAACCTGCTATCAAGGGGAGTCTTGACCCACCAACATGATATAGTGTGAGTATTCTGCCACACTTGTCTAAAATCATCTGATCATCTCTTCTTCCATTGCCATTGCGAGACTCTTTGGATTGCTTGGTACAGGAGGATCGAAGTGTTGACAGCAGCCCCTGCAATGATTGAACAACATTTTCTTCAACGCCATACGTGGGATTGAATACCCGACCTTGGTGGATGATTATTTGGATCGCTAATGTATAAACTATGTTGAAGGGTACAAATGATTTTATTTTCAGGAACACCAACATTGATCTAGGGAATATGGAAGCTGACTCTTTTATCCTTGCTTGGAAGTGGCTTTGCAACTGCCAAAAAAATTTTCAATTCTCCCTAGTTGAGTGGACTGCTAACCCAGAAGCGTGCTTGGGGTTGAATTTATAAATGCCTCCGAGCCATTGCATTTATCTTTCATGAATAGTTGCCGGTGATGGAATATGCTGGAGGCTGGATATACTGCTGAATTCATGCTGTTGGACTGATGGAGTATTATGGTTGATTTTGATGCAGAATGTGACCACTTTATGTAACTGATGTCATTGTTGATTTTTGCTGAGGGAGTCTGATGTATAGCTGAATGATGAAGCTACTCGGTTGGTGAACCCGTTTGACCATGGCTGTTGTTATTGCCGCTAGTAGGCTACTGGTGTGTTTCTGCAACAACTGATGTTGGCGCATACTGCATATTAAGATGAGTCATGTAAACGGTTTTTCTGCTTTTGATATGGTGCTGCGTGGTGCTGTAATAATGATATTGGTATAGGCTGCATAGGCTGGTCTGTTGCTGTTATATTTGCCTGCTACATTGCAATGGCCCTGACCTTCGGAAGTGGAGGCACAAGGCTACCCAGTATTGGCTCAGGCTAAAGTTTTATGTCTTGTACTGCATGTTATTGGTATGTTATTATTTGTATTTGCTTTGTTTGTGTGGGTCTGTATTCTATGCTTTGGCTGCTGTATTTTTGCTGTCCTTGTACTTCCTAACTCTTTTTTGTTTGCTTGAGTTGCAACTCTCTCGTGCCATTATATAAATTATCTTGCTTAAAAAGAAAAAAAAAATAATGAGTACGTTTTATGAGTCCTATAATACTTAATTTATAGATAAGTACTTCGCAAGTATAAATATAGAGATTATTAAAATTGCTGTTATAGAGTTTATATATATATATATATATATATATATATATATATAAATGAATTTAATTAGTATACACGGTCAGTGTAAAAGATGATTCAATCATGACTTTTTATTTATGTGACTTTTAAAATAGTAATGAATAAAATCACCAAATTTACTGTGAATTAAAGGTTGTAATTAAATGTTAATATAAAAATCTTTACACTATATACCAATTAAATTTTATATATATATATATGTTGTTTTTTAAACGTACCTATGAGGTGGATCAAATAATAACCTCTACATTGTCATTCCACTATATTATGAAGATTGAACAGTTTTATTTATTCAATTGAGAGTTTTTACATGTTTTAGTTGTAGTTATTGTTTTGGTGATGTACTAGTTTTTATTAGTATTAATAAATCAAAATAATATCTATACTTAAAAATATATAAATATTGGTAAAATATGTAAAAATTGACCCTAATGAAGAGATCAATTGTTTCTTTTATGTTTTTAATGTATATAATTATAAGTTAATTAATTTAAATATAATTTTTGAAGTTTTTTTCTTCTCCAATTGTTCCAAGAATTTTATATATTTCATTTGTCTTTTTCTTTTTAACTAGAACAACGAAAGAGGATTTTTCTATTATTTTTAATATGATGATAGGTCTAAGTTATCAATAAAGTTTTAAAATATTTAACAAATAAGTTCTATTAATAAAGATTACATAAAATTATCTTAAAAAGTAATTTTAAGAGACAAATAGGGAAAGAAAAAAAGAAAATATAACATAAATTTCATTTATAGAAGTATTGATATTATATTAAAAAAATAATTTCAAAACGTTAAAATCCATAACGTTTTCACCGCATCACGTTAAAAAAAATACTGTGCATAATGTTAATATAATAATGGTACAATAGTTTAAAGATATTATAATATAAATTAATTTTGAATTAAAAAAGTTAAACTATGCGAGCATGTAGAAGTTATTAGTGCTTAAAGAAAAGTTATTGCAATAGAAGATCTTAATGAAATTAACCTTCATAAGATCTCACGTCAACGAAGCATTTCCATTATAAATGCTCTCAGTATCTACAAAAATATTTGTAAAGTGAGACGAATAATGACTGAAATTTGTGATATGTTGGGAGATCTGACTGTTTAGAAATTTCATAAATTTTAATGACAAAACCTTATAGTTTCTTGATATTTTTGCTTTTATATAAGGGATACTGTAGAAATGATTTTCATATAACTTTTCTTTTTATAAGAGTTGTTTTTTCTAGTTGGTGTTATAATCCCTATGAGTATCTTTTAATGATGTAAGGTATATGGTGTTACGTTTTGCTGTAATTAATTTAAATATTTCCAAGTTATAGGGTGTTACATTTTGTTGTAATTAATTTAAATATTTCCAAGGTCGAGCAGGACACCTTATTTAGTATGCCATGACCATGGACGGAGTATTTGAATGTTGTTGGTCTGTAGGAGTGTTTCTTTTATTATTATACAGATTAGGAGTTTTTGCCTTCATTGAAAAAAAAAGTTCTTCCTTTTGATTGTAAAAAAAAAAAAAACCTAATTTATAGATAAGTACTTAATGAATATAAATATAGAAATTGGTTAAAATTGTTGTTCCAGCGACCATTGAGTCAAGTATGAGTGTTGTTTTTTTAAATGTATGTATGAGATGGATCAAATAATACCTTCCAAATTATCACCCCACTGCACAATAAAGAGTGAACTGTTTTATTTATTTATTAACAGGTTTTTCATGTTTTATTGGTAGTTGTAGTTATTGTTTTAGACATTAATTTTTAATCTTCTAGTGATGTACTCGTTTCTATTAGTATTAATGAACCAAAATAATATTTATACTTAAAAGTATATAAATATTTTGTAAAAATATGTAAAAGCTATATATATATATATATGTTTGTATGTGTGTATCTTTATAGGTACATAGCGGTGGATATTTCATTCACATTCAAAGTTATTACAAGATATTTAATTTTCTTTCTAATTTATTTTCTTATAATCTAGTAATTAAGATTAATTATTTGTTATAATTATTAGATTTTTAAATAGTAAGGATGAAGAATAATTTTTTAATTTCATTAAACATCCAAACTGCATATAATAAGAAAAGGTTAAAGTGACATTAGGAAATCAACAATTCATATTATATTTTCCCAATGGACTTGCTAAATACTTACTATATCTTGTAAACACACACCATATTTGTATTTAGGGTCATCCTTTTATTACAACTTGGAAGAGCATGTTGGTAATTGAGTAAATGAATAAATAAGTCGTTTTGAACTAGATTGATTTATCGGATCTGTGAGAATCCTAAGAAAAAAGAGGGGTACTATTTTATAGTGTTCAATCTCCTTCAATTTCATATATCCTTACCTAGTCACCCGTATATTATATCTCATATTCTTACCTTATATTTCTATAGTAAGACCTATTTATTTGATATATTATAAATTCGTAGAATAAATAGTCAAAGGAATTAAATTTAAGTTTTTACTCAAATGACTAATTGATTTGAGATGAGGTGTATTTATTAGTTGTGTTGATATAATGTGGTTATATTCGGTTGATGGTAGAAGGAGGAGGACTTGAGAACAATTATTATTCTTTTATTTTGGAAGGTTTCACTAGAGTTTTGAAAAGTTTTTTGAAAATCCATTATTGAAAGGAGGTTGCATTTATCAAACTGATTTTACTAAATACAACTCTAGTTCTATATAAACTTTTTATTCTTCCTTACTTTCTTATTTCTTCTTCTTCTTCCAAAATTTCTTAAAAAATCATTGCATTCTTCTCTCTCATTGCCAAGTTCATTTGTTTGCATGTGTGGCTTTAAGTTGACAGAATCGAACGTGATATCTTTCATAGCTCCTGATTCTGAGAGGTGATCAATATAAGTTTCTGAAAATATCTTTGGGTCAATTCTTCCCTTTTTCGGTTGAATAAGCTTTTGAGCAGAGAAATAGGTAAGGGAGGCAATCTATGATTTTAATTTGAGAAATTTTGAGTTAATAACTTAGAAGTTAATTGATATTGAGCAACTGAGCTTTTAATTATGATTTGAGTGTTATGCAAAATTGAGTGTTGTATGTGATTGAGGATTTGAGTTTTGTTCTTGAATTTAGTTGTGATCGAATTGATTGATTTGTAATTTGGAATATTTTGAGATATAATGTTTGGTAAAATTAATAATTTGGAATGTTTACTGTTTGAAATTGATGTTCTAGTGTTGAATTAATAATGTTGTGTTAAACGAAATTATGTGGTGCATGTTAAATGTGATACATGCTTATGAGATGTTATGTTGATTTAATGAGTTGTGGGAACTGTCTTTGGATGATTGGATACTGTAATTCATTTATAAGGAGTATTAGCGAATTGTGTTGTAGGCTGTTACGAGAAGGTAACAGAGCCCTTAAGGTGATACATTGAATTAGGGAGAAAGATAGGTTTGAGTGATCCTGGTGGTAAGGTCATGTTTCAGGCAATAATCAGTGTTAGGGCGTTAGGGCCTTGTTTCGGACAATGATACACGGCAAGATATACTCATATAACAATGTGATGAAAAGTTAGATCAAGTAGATCAGGAATTAGTTGATTATGTAATAAGTATGCTCAGACTTCAACTAGTTATTGGATGACTTAGATAGATACTAGTGTTACGGAAGCCAAAAGTGTCGCTACCTTGGTATCTGAATTTAATGTAATGAGTATTTTCGGAAAGCATCAATTGTACATTGTGAAATCTAATATTCAGAGGAACATAAGTGTAATATTTTACTTTCAGCGGATGTGTTAATTGGATTGAGTAAGAATGTTGTGCAATTTCCATGCTTTATGACTGTTACAAATTGTGTATTGTATATTATGTATGTTTACCCTTGCATTGTCGTTTGTTTTGTATGACTATGATGATCGTTTTATGCATGGGAGCAAATGACAGTAGTGGATCCAGAGACATGGACTGAGGTGTATGTAGATTTCTTAAGAGTTGGAGATTTCACATTGTATTTTTATATGTAAATTAAAAAGTTGTGTTATGGTTAGAGTTGAAAGGATTATGTGTTGTTATTAGCATGTTGTTATATTTGATGAAAATGTAATGTTGAAATGCATTGATAATGCGAATGTGCTAGAATCAATTGAAATGTATGTTTGTCATGCTGTTAGATGTATAATTGACATGTATGATATAGTAATATGTTGTTGTCAAGAAGTTGCATGGATGAAATCATTTAGTCATGTTTTGTATGGTGTGATTATACAGTTGAGTTTTTAGGCACCCCGCATAGCCTCGTTGGGTGGTGGGTCTTGTCCATCCAGAATTTGTCTCTGGCATATGAATATTTCATCTTTGCGCCGAGCAAGAGGTTTAACCCAATGCAAAGTTGTCTCAAGTTGAATTTATATAGGATTTGCACCCAACGATAGGTCTTGCTAAGTGAGGTCATCCTACAGGGACAATTTGATAAATACAGGGTTCTTGTTGAGCGACAGTTGTTCTAGGCGAGCTACCCTAGGTCTCACTAGGCAACAAGGTTCGCTGGACAAACTGATGTTGTATATACCATGTTGTGTCTTGTTTCAAATTTTAACTACACTAAGATGTCTATGATGCAAAATTGATTATATTGTGATGAAAATTTTAAATTTAAGTATTTTGTGTTATAAATTATACGAGGATTGAATAACATAATATTAATAAATATATAATAATATTAGGACTTTTGGATATTAGATCTACCACACATCTTAGTTATACCTTCCATATGTCTAACATGTATAAATTAAGGGACGACAATGCCCACCCTAATTGCTTGGATTAGCTTGATCCCTAAGTTAATCTAGCTATGGTTAACCTAATCAATGTATGATTAGCTTGAAGTCCAAAACTCTCAATCTATAAACACTTTCTCATTTACTTTATTTTGGGACTTTAACCATTTGAATATAATTGAGTTTTCACTTTACTATTCTCATGTTGGACAAGCTCTATTTTAAAGAATGCAAATAAAGTTTTTATCAAGAATCTTCACCTTGTAACATTTAATATTTATCTACTTACTAGTTCTTGATTCCATTTTCTACTTCTTCATGATCCTTGTGACAGACAATTGATTAGAAGAAATTTTTTAAGATAGAATATTGTATCCATAATATTCTGTTTTATTGGAAACCCTATGCATTTTTATTTGTGTAAAAATAAAGATTATTGTAAGAAAAAGGTGAGATTATGTTTCATTTTTAAAAATATACGTTTCAATAATTTACATATTTATTATTTTATTTTATGTTTTAATTAATTAAATTATTTTTAATTATACCAATATATTAAATTTAAAATTTAATTCAATAAAAATATATAAAAAATTATTTATGTTTTAAAATTGATTATATAAAAAGAAATGCCTCCCAAATAAATAAACATGATTAAGATGTGTTTCACACATGGGAAATTCATCTATACTATTAATAAAGGGAATATCTTCTTTTTATGTATACTTTTCAATATACTTATTGTACCTTTACACCTATTTTAAAATTAAAAAAATAAATTAATTTGTCATAAGAGAGACTTGAACTCATAACCTCTTATTTCTCAAACATATATTTTACCACTAGATCAACCTTATAACATTAAACAAAAAATTACTTTAAAATATTGATATCCAACGTATATAATTGTCCAATTATATCCATAATGCATAATATATAATATTATATTATATACTATATCTATACTTCTATACTATTAATAAAGGCAATATCCCATTTTGATGTCCACTTTTCAAAATACCTATTCTTAATAAAATAAACTATTTTTTTATAAAAGAGACTTAAACCCATAACCTTTTATTTCCCAAACATATACTTTACCACTAGACCAATCTTATAACTTTAAGCAAAATATTACTTTAAAATATTGGTATCAAACATATATAATTGTTCAATTATATCTATAATGTATAATATATGATATTATATTATATACTATATTTATACTTCTATATCTATACTATTAATAAAGATTTTTAATGTTCACTTTTCAAAATACATATTATTAACTTCTCCCTATTAATATACGCTTATATTTCATGATAAATATTTTTAAGAAAGATGTAAATACACAGGTGCGACAATATTTTGAATTCTATTCCAATTCTCCTCTTTCTATTTTTTTATATTCATTGCACATTTGACATATATATTGTTAATCTGACATGTTTTTATCATGTTATCATAAATAAAAAATATAAAATTAACAAAATATATTTCAAATATATCACATAACAATTTATATTTCAAAATATAAAACTTTACAAAAGATATTAAAATAAAAATGCGAATACTCATCACAACAACGCTAACTAATATTAACATAATGCTAAGACGTTCATATTAACATGATGCTTAAGACCTTTTATGGAACAGTTTGTGATAGTTCTAGTCTAATAGATAATGCATAAATAAAATAAACCAGGACCCCATATGTTATCTGGATATATTACTCACTTACTTAATGAATACTTAGAATGATCGGGACCCAAGTAATTGTCCTAGTTTTTTCTTTTTTTCAGAGTGAGTAAAACTTAAAAAAAAAAACTGCTATTAAAACATGAAAAATACCATCATAAAAGATAGTAACCGAATTAAATTATAGAAGCAAGTGAGAATCTAACTTTGCATTCCCCCATCCTAAATTAATTAATTAATTATAAACAATAAATCAAATTTTAGTTTTAAGAAAAATATTAAATTATAATTTTCAAATAATTTTTACATTATTTTAAAGCCTTTAATTTCAGTTAGTCAATTTCTCAACTTCTAGTTGCTCAGAAAATATTCCAATGATGTAAGCTATGATAACAATAACTCGTGTATGGAAATTATCATTAAAATAGATCATATATTAAAGTTCAAATCATAGAAAAGACTTACAGCATAATGGGACGATAAACAGAGGACAGGATAGCTAATTGACGGCATCGATCCCAAGCATCACAGCAACATAATGTATTATTTGGATTCTCTCTGCAGTTATTTTGCAACTGCACTGCATTATACCTCGACCATCAAAACTATTTTATTTAGTTATAGCTAACTACCACCCTCATTATCCACAATTAAAAAGTTTAATAAGTACTAACAAGCAATATTAATAATAAACTCCGGCATGGGCTACCCAACAACCCTTTATTCACATTAATTAATTATTAGTATCAATCTATATGTGATCTTCCATCACCATGTTCTAATACTAAGTTGAAACCAATCAAACCATAATCGGAGAAATATATATCTAATCAAGCAATTGCAACTTAAATTTGTCTAAAGATCAAAGAAGAAAGGATCATTATAATCCCACAAACTACCAGAGTAATCATCCTCAGTCGCCAAAGACCACAAGGAGGAAGATTCAAGCGCCACTGTCTCCACCAATGACAGATCCGGATCCAATGATGCATCCATATTTACCTGAGAAGAAGACCCAACCGAACCCACAATAGAATTCACTCCCTCCACATCTTGATTCTGATGTTGCAATTGATTTGACAAAACACCATGTTGCACATGCACATGATTATTATTGTTGTTATCATCATGATGACGCCTTGGGTACGAGGTTGATCGAATAGAAGTATTATTTCCACCTAAACTCACATCAGATTCTGAATGTTGATGATATGATGTTGATGGAGTATGTGGTAATTGCACTTGAACCACTTCCTCGGGACAACAGTGGTGATGTTGATGAACTTGCACTATATTATTGTTACTATTATTATCAATAGGGCACAATACTGGTGGGGTACAATTGTAACTACTGAGATAAGCGGATGTGCAAGGGTAAGGCATGGCGGGGGCGGCGTTGTAGGGAAAATTGAAAGTGAAACCTGAAGGGCGAGGAAGCAAGGGTCTAAGGGTTTGAGTCGAAGAGGAAGAGTTACGAGAAGAGGAAGAATTAGAAGTGGAAGCGGAGGGTTGGAGATTAAGCTGTGCCCTAGAACCATAGAGGATGATGGCGGCGCGGTCGTAGGCTCTGGCGGCGTCTTCGGCGGTGGCAAAGGTTCCAAGCCACTTGCGAGTTCTCTTACGTGGCTCGCGGATCTCGGCAACCCATTTTCCCCAGCTTCGTTGTCTGACGCCGCGGTACCTAAATTTGTTGTTGTCGGGGCCACCTTTACCTTTGCATTTACGAGTAGCTTTGTTGTCACTACTGTTGCTGGTGCTGGTGCTGGTGCTGTTGGCAGTGCTGTTAGATGTTTGGCAGGGAATGGTTTCTGTGGCGGTGGTGGCGGTGGATTTGATTTCTTGGGGTTGAGGTTGGTGAGAGGCCATTGGTTGGGGCCCAGGCCCAGTTTTTAATCTGAAGGGAAAGATGGAGACCCTTGGCTAGCTACCTCGTTCAGTGTTGATGTTGATTAGTCCAAAGAGAGGCTCTGGTGAAGGGTTTCCATGTCATCTCTGTCAATGGTGGATTAGGGCGGTGTAGCATGCAATTTATACAGGAGAGAGAAAAAAATAAGAAGAGAGAGGATTCATATGCATCGAATAAAGAGACATCACAGCTGCACCTGCACATTGGTTTCGGAATTTGGAATCCTTGCTTTTCTTCGTTTTTTCCCTTTTAGTCAGGTTTTGTTTCGAGATTAGTGTATTGTGTTTATTGTTTTTCCTTTTTTTTACCACTTTTTGTGCTGTTTACCAACATTATTACTCCCAGTCAACTAAATTATTAATGTCACTGTTTTCTATCTTAACCCCCTAAATATTGGTTAATGTAGTATTAACATTTTACTCCTATTTCTTGGTTTTGAGAATTTTAAATCTTTTAAAGCAATCCTTATAATAGGTACATTGTGTTTTAGACGAGGGCCAGCAAACATTTTCAATGAACTACCATTAGATAAGTTTAATTATAATAAAATTTAAGGTCCTGATAATTATTTAGCATGATTAAAATCTACTAGAGTGAGAAATGTCACAACATAACTGGTTATCTTTTTGTTTCAACAAATGACTACACATTTGTCCCTCTCTACAACTATATGTTCCTTTCTTTGGTGTTCCAGATTTTAAGTTGATAGTATCTACTAACGTTTTATGGAACTGGCATGAGGTATAACTGGTTACTAATTAATGTTTGAAGTTAATTCTTGAAAAAGCTGTTGTGTATGTAGACAAGTCCATCCACAAGCAAAATCTTCATTTAAGTGGTTCTAGAAACTTGGTGCCAGAAAAGATTCCGTTATTCGTTATGGTAATTTTTTATGATAATCTCTTATTAATTAATACTAATTCATCTTTCAACCCGTCATCTTATTGTTTGTACAGGCTGATTTTTCTTTTCAAACAGATTTTCTCATCCAAAGCTAGTTTCACCACTTCGCTAACTGTATAAATACAACATTATTCGTCCTGTCATGCTACCATAGATTTGTATGCTTCCATTTTTTATAATGATCACTGGAATACGTTTGACGTATTTCAAGAATTCAATTAACGGTTTTAGAATCCTTTCAAGTGATGAGCAGATAAAGGGTGTGCATTTTACTAGAGACTAGTTATTTAATTAGTTTGATAAAATAAAACACATCCTATGACTTGGCTACATCAACCTCAATTGTAAATGTAAGGAGAGACGGTAACTGATGAAGTATTACAAATTAATGAAAGATATATTAAATATTATATTAATGAAATGAAAAAATCAAATTTATATAAGAATGAATGGAGTAAATCTCGGTCATTAAAATAAAAAGTGGATAATTTTTTTTCTCTTAATAATTGAGATTTATTTTTCTATTTTGTATTATTTTTTTTAAAGTTTAATTGATATACATTCAATCAGAACCTTCATTTATGATCAATTTGTTTACTTTAGTCTTTAGTACTTTAAAAGTCATATGAATGACAAGTAATAATTGAATGTCAGTTTACAAATCTTTTAGACTTACAGTATATATCAATTAAACTTTTTGTTCTAATCTATTTAAATCATTTAAAAATATTATATTGCATTATGTATTTTTCATAATCACAACCCACTTAATAAATTTATACAAGATTGTTTTAATAAGTTAAATATTAATTGTTAATTTGTTAGTTTTTGTTAAGGGGAATTCAAACTTATGACTATTTTTTTCTGACTTCTCTACTTTACCATCAGAACAACCTTATCATTTTTACTATTGTTTTAGTTTAATCTTTTACAAAAAATCTAATAATAATTTTTATATATAAAAAAATAAAAACAATAAAAAATAATAATTCAAACCCATAAAATAACATATATAAATATTAAAATAAATAAATTTATTTACTTTTACATAAAAATAGATAGAATTTAAAGATATAAAGTTAGAATGTAAAATATAATTAAAATTTTAACACATACATTTATATATGTGTACTTAAATAGTTTATTTTTAAAATATGTTCGATTTCACCACAATTTGCTTTGTTCTACTTCGGAAAGATATAAAATAGAATTAAAATTTATTTAAAAGTAATCAAATGGAATCCGTTTTAAAATTAACAAACAAATCTTCAAAGTTAGAAAAACAAATTGAACCATTTATGAAACTACAAGATATAATTGAATCTTTTAATTATATGAGAAAACTAATTAGTCCAACCTAAAAAATAATTTAAAAAATAATTAAAGCTTTTATAAAAGAATAAGATGAAAAAATAATTAATTGTTAACATGCAAGCGTTTTTGCTTCCAAATAAAAATTATCTATGTCTATTAAGGTTCCTCTCAAATTTATCTTCTGCTTCTTGGTGAATATGGATATTGGCATACAAATAATTAGGTAAACATGGTATGACAACTTCAGCAATAAAGCAACAAATATGTCCATTGTCATAGACGTAGACATGATTTGACAACTTCATCAATAAATCAACGAAGAGGTTTTCAAAATTTCTTTAACTAAATATCTTCTTAGTGCCCCTCCTTGGACTGCAAGAAGAGAACCGCCAGCAACATGTTTTTTATCATTTTTTTAATACACTTTATTATTGATTTAAATTTTATTGAAATATACAAAATAAAAAAATTAAATAAAATATAAAATCTATCAAAATTTATATTTTATATTATAAGTTTTAATCAATAAAAAATAATAAAAAGTTATAAGATTTATCTAGTAATAAAATAAAAATATAAAAAATAGATTGTAGATTTGAATTCTTCTACTAACATTTACTTATAAAAATATATATTTAAAAATGTGTCAAAAATATTATATAATATCAAACCTTCATATTGAATATATTTTTCACACGATAATTTATTATGAGTTTAATTTGTATATATTATCAGTGTAAAAGATTTTTACATTAATATTTCAATCATGATTTTTCAATTATATGATTTTAAAGTAGTAATGAATAAAGTAAAAAAATTTACCATAAATGAGAAATTGTGATTGAATGTCGATGTAAAAATCTTTACACTGACAGTAATACCAATTAAACTCATTTATTATTTATGATTTGATTAGAAATAATTTATAAAATTAATTAATTATTTTTTAATTTAATTAATTAATAATTATACATAGGATGATTATGGATTAAAATCACATCAATTAATTTATAAAACTCATGTGTTGCTAACTTTTTTCAAGCACAGTATTTATCTCAATAGTTAAGCACTTTTATATAATGAAGTATTCTTAACTCTTTGGAACAAAAATAACATAATTAACTAATGAAAGTTTCTTGACACTTTTGAAAAAAAATGCCCCACAACTAACATAAAGCGACTAGTATCTTTTAAGAAAAATATTTGTAGTTTATTTAATTTTTTAAGAAAAAATTACTCATTAAAAAAGTATTTATTGTAATTTTTAAATGTTTATCTAAAATTAAAAAAAATAAAATTTGAAAAAAAGTTTAAAATAACTTATTTTAAAAAAATAGTTGAAATAGTTTTTTTTAAAAAATAAGCTGATGCAGGAGTTGTTTTATAGAAAATAAAAATTTAAAATATTTAAAACATTAATTTCTATAATTATACCCAAAAAAAAATTGTATTCTAATAAAAATAATTTATAAATAAATTATTTATTTTAAAACTGGTTCACTTTCCGCTTAAGTAACTTACTGAAAATTTTATTAATTGTATAATTAAAATTAAAATATCTTGACACCAAAATAAAACAAAGAATGAACAAAATTAAAGGAAGGGAAGCGACACTGGGATAAGACCAAAGGAACTAGAACTCTACAGTTATTGTCCATCCTTATACGAGGCTTACATGCTTCATCTTGTCATGTTAAACTATGTCAATCACTTCTAGACATAACTAGTTTGTTTCATTAGGAGAGATAAATCTAAGATTACATAGCATGTGTTCTGTTTGCCTTAGCATACATGAAACATGAAATTCTCATCTATTGACACCTGTATAATCTTTCCTCCGTTGATATATATATATATATAAATTTTTTTTTAATTGGTATAATTTTTTATAC
Organism: Psophocarpus tetragonolobus; assembly: GCA_037954015.1. Classification (NCBI taxonomy): domain Eukaryota; kingdom Viridiplantae; phylum Streptophyta; class Magnoliopsida; order Fabales; family Fabaceae; genus Psophocarpus; species Psophocarpus tetragonolobus. The sequence goes on from CM075695.1 coordinate 39,247,080, forward strand.
GGATATTTAATCATGACTGTTTATTTATGTAATTTTTAAAATATTAATAAAAAAATTAACAAATTTATTCTGAATAAAAAATTATAATTAAATATTAATATAAGTTTTTTCAGCAATATATATATCAATTAAACTTTGGCTCTTTGCAAGGACTCATAGGTTGGTCTTGATCTTTCGAGTTGGAGTTGGTGTATTAATAGCATAGCAAGCAGCATATTTTTTTTACAGTAATTATAGAGAAATAAGAAAGAGGGAAAATCTAGTTACATGTTAGATCACAAAAAATTATTCATCAAACTAATAGTTACTACCTATGAAACATAAAATTCAAATATGTCTCTTTGTTTTACAGTTCCCAACCTAAGAAGATTTAAAAGAAGCATGTGAGGAGCTGCGTCATGGCTACCTGCTAAAATAATAGAAATGTAGCATTTCTCACGTATATATGTACACAATGCAAATAAAAGTAAACAACTCCTACAAGAACGCATACAGTTATGACTTTTCCCATGCAATCATGGATAACACGACAATGAGAACACAAACCTAAAGTAGGGCTTACTACTTTTTTGTGTAATTTTTCACAAAATTGTAACAAAAAATAAACAGCTCCTGTAAGATCACCAACTTTGCATGCTGCACTAGGAAGGGAATTGACATGCCTGTAATGGCTCGATCTAAATTTAGCAAAATGATAACTAATTGGTTTGGGTGATTTTTTGTTTTAAATTTTGAAATTTATAAAATAAAAATTTGTTTTGGTTTCAAGTTTTTAATTTTTTAAAAACATTATTTTGGTTTCAATTTAAAATATTGTTTTCAAATGTTAACATTATAATTTTTCTTTCTTAGAAGTTGAAAATCAATAATCAGCGACAATCAATGACTGGTAATCGAAGGTGGTGATCAATGATAGATAGTCAGAGGTATAAGAGTGATGATCACTAACTGTCAATTGGACTTAACGGGTCAGTAACTGACTGTCCGATATAGTATCTAGTACCTGTTGATAAAAAATGATGGTCAATGCTACAAAATATTTTCATGTGATGAATTTGAATAAAATTTATTGTTTTAAAAATCAAATTTTGTTGTTTTTAAAATTAGGTGAAAATTGTTTTAAAAATAACAACAAAACCAAATAAAACTATTTGTGGAACATATTTTTTTTTTCAAAATATATTTTAACACAAAAATCAAAATCCCTCTAAACGAAACCAAATTAGTTCATAAAAAAATTATATTAATTTAAATCATTGGTTCATATTAGATATAAATAAATGTAAATCCTATAAATTTATATTTGTGAATTTTGATGTTAAAACTTTAATCCAATTCAATATAATTGATAAATTATTATATATTTATTTTTTACACATTTTATAAAAATTTAGAGTTTACGGTAAAATAAAATTTAGATGTTAATGGATGATTTATTTCATATTTCTCCTCTTAATATTATAATGTTTTACTTTTTTAAAAGCAAAATATATATTAAACACTTTAACATGAAGAGTTTGTATTAACACTTTATAATACGCTTTATTAACATACTCTATTATATTCTAAAATATATTAAAAATTACAATATTAGAAAATTAAGTCATTGAATAATTAAAAAACATACAAATTAGTTTTTTTTAATAAATTTTAACCAATCATAAAAATATATGTTTTTTTTACCAAAATCATAAAAATGTGTTTAAAACCAATTAAATTAAGAATAACATAAATCAACTTCAAACCCAACCTTATCCACTTGTAATAAAATTATGATTGTCATGGATATTTACAGAGAAGTAAAAGTTGTTGAGTAATTCCTATATCATGAATTTGCCATGTTGTACCAAAACATATATATATATATATATATATATATATATATATATATATATATTATAGTTTTTTTTCCTACATTAATTTTTTTAAAATTTAAAAATATTATACAAACATCTCTTTTGAAAATATTACATTATGATTTCCCTCAAATTAACATTTTTTAAAGAGTATGAAAGTAATAGTTAAAATAATCAGAAGTGTATGTTTGATTACACTAAATTTCGGCAAGTGTTTATGTAATTTACTCATGTTTATTTCTAAAAGTTAACACAATTTTGTTTTCTAACGAGTTTTTTGATGTTACATAATTCATAGGGAATTACTTTCTCATAAGCAAACATAGACATGTTTAATTATGAAGTTGCTAAGTGATCAATTATCAATATATATATATATATATATATATATATATATATATATATATATATATATATATATATATATATATATATATATATATATGTATGTGTGTGTGATATTGGTTCCTGATAACTAATTTTCATCGAAAATCTAGTAAACAATGATTAAATATAGTTTCCAATCAGGGACCTCTCACATAAAAAAACAATAGTCATATACCACTAAACCAAGGCACGCTTAATGTTAATTTTCACATTTTTATGGTACATATAAGTATAGTTTCAAACATAAATGTAAAAAATCAAAAGAAAGGTTTTTCCAATGTTTAAACTAGGGGTCTCTCACACAAAAAGCAAGCATCGTACCACCAAATCAATAGTCATTTAACATTAGTTTATACATTTTTATGGTACGTAGACGTGCTTGTGTATTTTATTTTTTTTTAGTTTTTAGTGTCGAGTTTCATAAATTTTGTTGTTGTTGTTGTTGTTATTATTATTATTATTATTATTATTGTTATTGTTTTATTGTTATTATTGTTGTTGTTGTTATTATTATTATTATTAAAAAATGAAAAAACTACAAAATTTATGAAACTAGAATATGTATGATTAACATTAATAATAACAAAATTTATGAAACTGGACACTAAAAAATAAAATTGCATGTTGATGTACACATATGTACCATAAAAATAGATAAAATTAACATAAATTTGACATTTGGTCTAGTGGTATGACTCTTATTTTGGGTATGAAAGGACTCATGTTTAATTCTTAGAATGATTTTTTTTTTGGATTTTTATATTTATGTTTGAAACTGTACTTATATAAAAATGCTTAAATTAACATTAAATGAGCATTGGTTTGGTAGTATAATGCTTGCTTTGAGTGTGAGAAGTCCTTAGTTTGAACTTTGGAAGGACTTTTCTTTCAGGTTTTTATATTTATATTTGAAATTATACTTATATGTACCATAAAAATGAGTTTTACATTTATTTTAACCACCTAACTAACACTAATGCGTTTAATTCTTATGGCTTTTTCACTCTCATAAAAATAATAAAGTGTTGAGAGGATTTAATAATGTAGGATTTAGTTTAATAGTCCTGATTATATTATTTATGAAAAATAACAAGGTAAATGAATTTAATAATAATTATATGATTAAATTTAACAGTATTGATTGGATGGTTTATTAAAAATTAAGCACTTTATTATTTTTAATAATCAATACAATTATCATCATTAAATCTAATCTTTTTTCAGTGAATTCTAATTAAAATTTATATTTTATAGATTAAAAAATTTATAAATGATTAAAATAGATAAATATATTTATATAGAGATGTGCATGCATTGCACATGAATTTTATACTTCTATTACACAGGTTAGTTTATAGAATTTATTGAAATTCGAATTGTCTTAATTTTAAAAAATCAATTTGATGTTCTTTAATTTTAAAAGATATCTCTCATAATGTTTTCTCTTCCAATTATTTCTCTTCAATAACTTTATTTTTATTAAAACTTATTTTTTATAACGATTATTACCATTGCCACGTTGACATATAATTATTACTAATTACCATAACTATTATGACATATAGTTATTACTAATTACCATAACTATTATTATAGTTGTAAATATTATTAAGATAATTTTTGTCACATTATTATTTTTACTATTACCGTCTTGTTGTAATTCACAATATTGTAATCTTATTTTTTCTCTAAAACTCACCAAAATTTAAAATTATCAAATTAAAAAATATAATATAATATAAAATAATTTTATACTATTAATTAATTACAAATTATTGTTGAGATGAATTTTTAAATAATTATTATTAAAATCAGTAAACTTATTATAAATAATCATTAAAAAAAAAATGTTTGCATGTGGATTTGTCAGGAGGTAAGTTAGTTGACCCGCCTTGGAACTTATATTTGAGACACCAAAATACTAGAAATAGCCACAACTACTTATTATTCTGAATATGCTTAAGTTAATTTCCTCTAAAAATAAAATTAAAATATAATAACGTGAGCACTATAGTTTAGTGTTGGACCCTCTTGTCTCGGGTACGAGAGAGGGAAACAACTATGCTCTGTATCATGCAGAGGTGAAAACATTTTGTATCTGTTTTCAATATTTGTGTTTAATTATGCCTCCACTTCATGCTGATGCAGCACCAATTATAGAAGTAATTTTTATTTTTTAGATATAAAAAAAAATGTATAAATATTTTAATTTAATTTTATTATAAACAATTCGCTTACTTTAAAACGCATATTTTTAATTAAAATGTTTTAAAAGAGTGCAATGAGGTAAGCAGGTGGTGCCTTACATCGCTGTTGCTTTAGCATGCCTTGTGCCATTAATTTATTCTAATGTGTACAAAAATTAATTTATATTTTATTTATAAGTTGTTTAAAAACCAAATTGATGACAGCCCCGTTCATATACGACGATGCTCCAGCAATGTTCCAACTTCTCCAACAAAGTTCAACAGCCACCATTCCCACCTTCAAATAGCAGGGATCCACATTGAATGCAGGTGCACGTGAGCTTCTTCTTTCATAATTAACATCCACCATTCACGTGAGCAATGGTTATTGGGTTTTGGAGCTGACGCTGGAGTGCCGTTTGGAGATAGTTGGTATTCCGTGTTTTGGAAATAGAAATTCAAAACAGCTCACATTCCTTCAACTCGTCACCACACCGGGAAAAGTTGCCTACTGACATGATAGGACCTTCAAGTGACAAACATCTATAAGTCTCGGCAAGTCTCGTGTAAACGCACCTTAACAAGATCTTGTCAAAAGTTAATTTAATAAAATTATAAATTTAATGAATATATATGGTTAGTGTAAAAAATTTTTACATTGATTTTTAACAACCTCACTATAAATAAAGAGTTATGATTAAATATTAGTATAAAATTTTTTACATAGAGTATACCAATTAAACTCTAGAATTTTACAACCCTACACTTAAATAGTATTATCTTAATTTGTGAAGAGTAATTGATTAAATCCTAAATAAAAAAGTATATTGAAGTAAAAGTTTAAGATGAAGTTGAGTGATATATAAATGAGAATAACACATAAATTTAATGTTTTCATCAACCTAGTAAAAAGATGTTTTGGAGCTTTAAAAACGAGATTTTTATTTAACACTTACCTCTTTTTCATTTAACACCTACCAATCTTAATAATTTTTTAAAAACTCAAAATATCCTTTAACCTAGTTATCTATCCTAACACCTACCATAATAAATTAGTCTTATCTCTCATAACATCTACTCTAACAAATTAACCTCACCCACTCACATTTCAAAATAAAATAACTTATTCTATGAAATAAGTTTTCGAATAAAGAAAAAAATTAATTAAAAAATTTATTTAACTATTTACATTATCTTTATAAAATTTTATATTTTAATAATATAATTTATTTATAACACAATTTTTTAAAATTTTACTAAAATTTCATTAAAATTTTATATTTTAACATATAAAATAAATAAAATATAAAATTTTATTACAGAAAAGGTTCTCCTAATAAACTTTTATATTTTATTATTTTAATTATAAAATTTATATATAATATTTATATATAATATTTATATTATATTTATAAAATTTTATATTTTAGTAATATAATTTATTTATAATACAATTTTTTAACATTTTATTAAAATTTTATATGATAAAATATAAAAATAAATAAAATATAAAATTTATTATGAAACCTTCTCTTAATTTATATTTTTTTTTTGCAAAAATATATACAAATTGCATGTGGTGCTTTTGATAATTTTATTGAAATAAAATTGGAAGATTATCCCTTATTTAGACATTATGCCAAATAAAATGTAAAATTAGAAATAGAAGAACTAGATAAAAACAACTTAATGTCATCATTATACGAGATCAACTAGCTCATCAATTATAGGATGCAACAAATGTAGCATTACAATTTTGTTGTAATTTATTTTTATTAGTATATTTGAGAATCTGGAACCTCTATACACTTTTTTGTTTTAATAATGTGTAACTTTTTATTTTATAAATACAAAACACAAATTATATAAATATTAGTGTTATATTATTGTTATTACTTTTTGGGTTGTCATATTTTTTTATAGTTTTGACTTATTTTAATCTATTTTCAATTACAATAATTTTTAAAAATAAAAACATAAAAAACATAAAAAACTAAAACTAGAATTCAAAGCAAAATCAGTTTTAGTTTTTAAAACATTCAAGACTGAAAACAGAAAACCACTTCAAATGGGACTTAAATTTAGAGAATTTCCTATCAAACATTCAAATGTGTTAGAATTCAGTACTTTTGGGTTGATAACCATAAAAAAGTCCCACCTTTATGTCTCTATTATGAGCATGTAGACAAAATGAAACATACAATTCATGCTTTGTTAAACCCCACAAGCATGAAATACATGGATGCAAGATAAACATGCAACAAAAACACCTCTTAAACAGAAATGGACATGATTTCAATGTGCAAAAAAATCAAACATAACATTAAGAATAAAAAACACATAGTAATCTTTAATTAATATCAATGTATGTTGTCATTCTTTGATACACTTAGAAGTTAGAAGTAGCCATGATGTATCTCAAAACCATGGCTTTTTGACACATAGAGTGTGTTTTTGGAAAAAAATTACACTTTTGGAATGGTCAACCTAATATTCAATGCCATAGAGATGCAAATTTAGCATTGTTTGAAGCTTCAAAACTTCCTTAGAACGTTGAACGTCCACTCCATCGAAATTGTCCACACACCATTTTGTTTGGCATTTCCAGGTTCAATTCCAAATGAATTGACGTTTTCGGAAAGAGCTCACTGACTCCATGCTTAACATGCCAAATGGTTTGGCATTTTTGCCTGTGACAGTCAAATACTCCATTATGGTAAATATTGGGTTGACCACCCCAAAAGTGTAATTTTTGCCTAAAAACACACTTTTTGTGTCAAAAAATCCAAAACTATTTTTACAAGCTCACAAACAACAAGTTTGCAAATCTTACAAATGAAGAGTTTACACTTATCACTACAAGAAAAATGACTTATGCCTATGGGCAACTACTGTCACTAAAAGTCCAAAATTTGTAGGTAAAGATATAATACACTCTTACCTACAGACGATTTCCTCGCCAACTTTAACAAGGTGTACAATGACAGGTAAGGGTTTGCCAACATAAGATTTACTAAAATTAAAGTGTCTATAGGTAAAAACCATAAACTTATACCTATATCTTCCTACGGTAGGTAAATGCCACTAACTTATGGCTATAATTGTAAATTGTAGGTAAAAATCATAAACTCATACCTACTACCTTAACTGTAGGTAAAACCCCCATATAAAATTTTCAACCTGTATTCTTTAATTGTCAATTATAGACAACACATTTATGTTCAAGTAGTATAACTCTAAGAAGAGTCTTTAACAGTTTACAACAACAATAAAAAACTAGAGTAATAGTATACAACCACTGTAAATTGAAAAAAAATAGATATAAACCATAAAATCATAAGAAAATTAACATTCATCCTCTTTTGAGCATGAAATTCTTTTATCACCCCAAATGTTTTCTAATCATTAACATAAAAATTAAACAAAAATGAACAAGTTAGTTTAGATTATCACCCTCAAATTTTTCTAATCATGAACCTGAAAGTTAGAAAAAAATGAAGAAGTTAATTTAGTTTATATTCATAGTTTAGTTGTGAATTCATCCTTTGCATCTTACTCCTTTGTTAAGCTCTAATGTAAATTTCATATTAAGCAGGAGAATAATTGTATATAAAATTGTGAGCTTGGAAAAAAGGTGGAACAAAAATAATATAACTATAATAAAAATATTCTGATAAAAATGCTCAAAGCACAGGTTTCCATTTGAAACATGCATACATTAGCAGAAGTAAAACTTCAATTTACTCTATCTTTTAGCAAGAGAACTTCAATTTGATCAAATTTTCTCATTAGATCCTTTGTTGATCTTTGAAGAAACTAATTTAAATGAGTTCCCATTATCATATCTATAGATGCTAAATTCAACATTTCCTTCGATAAAAACATTCCTAATCTTATCCTTACTTATATGTCTGCATATTATCATATAAATCACAATGCAACAAGAAAAATATGTCACGTGTCTCCCATCAATAGAAACATGATACCTTCCAACCCAACACTAACTATAAGAACAAATAGCTTCCCCTGAGAAAATGGGAATGGACAATCAATATTAACTTTCTTCATGCACCCTATCAGTCTATTCAACCACCACGTTGCCTTGGACCCCTCTAACTGATCTTGCTAACACTTCACCATCCTATCAACTCCAACCAATGCAAAGCATTCAATCACAAATAATCTCACAATTGTTCTATTTCCAATAACAAACAAAAGATAGAAGTGTGAGTGTGTGATGTGAACTCAGGTTGAGAACACTCTATAATTACAGTGAAAGAACCAGTGTTTTTAAAAAACACAATTTGTTTTGTCCTCTTCTGAATTTAAAACACCATCGACTTTCGCATCAATTTCATTTTTTTTTCAATTTGATTAGGGTTCTAAACCGTGACAAGTTATGTATGTTTCACTTTACCATTGCCACCACTGGCGGTGGTACCAATGATGGTGGCAGCGAGATGGTGGTGGTGGCAACCTTGCGGATAATTCTGCAGGGTGACGAGCGTGACCAATTAAAAGTTTGTGGGAAGGTTTCTGTGTAAGAGAATCACGTAATCTTGTTTAATTAATAACTCAACCTGAACTGTTTATTGAAATCGTATGCTTATTATTATGTTTCTTATTTCTCACCGTAACCTTTTTTCTCACTAGAGTTGTCCTCTCTCTATATATAATAATAATAATAATAATAATAAATGAGAGAATTGATAATAACTCTAAAATTAAAATTAATAGTTCAAATTAAAACAACTCAATTAAAAATATTATGTATCTCTTTCATGGTAATTTACTCTCATCTTCCAATCGCCACCACTACTCACTCTTGCATCACCATTACTACCTTTGTTGTCATTAGCAATGGTAGTGACGATAATGACATTGGTAGTAGCAGGTGATGTAGTTACTTGAACATATTATATTATATTATATTATATTATATTATATTATATTATATTATATTATATTATATTATATTATATTATATTATATTATATTATATTATATTATATTATATTATATTATATTATATTATATTATATTATATTATATTATATTATATTATATTATATTATATTATATTATATTATATTATATTATATTATATTATATTATATTATATTATATTATATTATATTATATTATATTATATAAATAAAGAAGAATCAAAAGTTGCTCATGATATTTTTTGGACTTATGTTAATGCAGCGAAGTTGTTAAATATTTTTAATATTGTTTCCCTTATGCACATTATTTATAAAACCAACAGGTATAAACTCTTATTATTTGAGATTGTTGGTGTGATATTTACGTGGTTGACAATATTTTTGTAGCATTTTCATGTTTAGAAGTTGAACATTATACACCAACTTTGTTGGACACTTGAAAAATAAGAGGTTTATTTCTTAGAATTAACCGTATGTCTAATATTTTTGTCACAAATGATATCCAGCACATATTTGTATTGTTGAAGTACCCTTTTGGAGAAACGTAGGTGCGTACAATCTCCTCATATGATAAAGCCCAAGAATAAAGAAGTCAACTATATTCTAACCAAGTGAAGACGTCTAAAGTTAGCTCATCCAACTATGCATGTAGACACAAGAGATTGATGGGATCTGCATGTCCAATACATGGGACGAGATGATATTTCATCGCAATCCTACACTTCATTCCTTATTCATATCTAGGAAAAATGCTCTCTTGAACCCATGTCTGTACCACAAAACATGTTGGGAAGTTAGGGAGTTAAAGAACAACGTATCTTTATAAAAATAACTAATAATTTATTTACTTAAAGAGGTGTGGGATAATAGCAAACTTGCTTTGTAGAAGCAAAACTAGTATCACCAAGTGTATAATTAACACGTGTTTGTCAGAGCAACTACATCCCGTGCATGTATAGAACACTGTTAAATTTCTCGAAAGTGCTTGAGATAGACAACGTCAATAGAAGTGAAATTTTTGTCAATGAAGATAATGCAACCTACTATATGAAACAAACACGCCCTAGCTGCCATATCCCACGACTCGTTGACGATGGGTGCATGGTTAGTATCCTTGATGAAGGAAAGGCAGATTGTTTCGCCATTCTTAAACTTGATCTCCTCCCTCATTACATTGAATAACCCAATCATCACTAGAATGAATATTTGTTTATCAAAGTGTTTAAAAGTGAAATAACTCCCATAACGGGAATAGAAAAAACCATGACACATCATCCAAGATGATTATCATCTTGCCTACAAACAAATGGAAGTTGGAAGTCTTTCTATGCTACCTTTCTACAAAAGCATGGGTCTATTTCCTTGTCTACATTGTGTAGAATGTAGGTTGTCAAGGGATACAATCCACTGTCTACAACCACATCCTATATGTGAAACACACTTCAACACATGGCATAAGCCACATTATCACTATATGACCTAAGGATTGACAAGTCCTCAGGTCCACCAGGAGACCCAATAACATCGAGTGCCCATGGATGATGATGTTCATGATCCTCATTTTGTTTCTCACAAACCAAAGCTACACAATTCCTACATGTAGAAGCAGTTGGTCATACGTGTACCTGTTGATCTTATGCAACTTGGCTATGTCCACTCTAAATCATCTAATCCTAGTTATTTTTACAAGTAACATCAACTAATTATTACAATTATAATGAGAGAATTAATAAAAATAACGCTAGGCAATATTCATATTGCGTTTTGCAGTGTTGAAATCTAAAAAAGATGTAATATATAGATGAATTTGGAACGATCGCGAAGCCCAGAGAAGTTAGGAACAGTGGTGACAAACTACGAGTAAGCTTGATACCAGGAGAACCAACCAAATTGGAAAACAGGAATGGCGCAACAACCAACTCTTTTCTTCTAGGGGTGTGTTTAAAAAATACCAGAAATACTTAAGTGAGCGGGGTAACTGGTAAGGTAGAAAGGAGGTGCAAAAAGAAAAAGTCACAGATATGGTTTGTATAAGGCAAAAAATAATTGTCTGCATGAGGCCCACGGTTAGGGCTAGCCAACAAAGTCCATGATGAGGTCAGTTATTTTATGGGCTTAGAAGAGGTCTAAGGTCAGTCAGTTATTATATAATTGAATCAAACACATAATTCAAGTAACTGGATAAACATTTCAAAAAAAAAAAAAAAAAACAAACTGAATAAATATACAAGTTTTTTATGTTTAAATAAATGAAATTTCAAATGATAAATATTTTTTGAGACGATAAATGGTAAAATATTATTACTTCAAGTTTACGGTAGCGTATTAAATGCCATAATAGAAGGTTTTTAATTGTCAGTATTGTAATTTAATAATTTAATGTGATGTTAAGAGAAAATTAGAAAATATAAAAAATTTAAAATTTAGAAGCAGATTATGAAAAAAAATATTTTATGAAGAAATTATTATGAAAATGTGTAGATAAATGTGTAAAAGCATTGCCAGTAAACAGTAATACGAAATCATTTACAAGCAGCGATAACAACCACTGTGTTTACTTTGATAGATTTAAATTAAGGAAGTGTATACAACTGGGTAGAAACATTTAAATTAAAGAAGTTAATAGGAGTTTCATATTAACTTTTACTGTTATATCTTGTAACCAAACCAAATGTAAAGGGATAAAAAAAAAATACGAATAGAATATCATAGTATTTATTTCATATTACATTTTTTTTTGGAATTATATTACATAGCTATATAGATGTATTTTAACTCATTATTTACATTTGATTAACTTAATTAAATATATATATTTTTATATTGTTCATATTGGACAAAGCACGAATATTTTAATACTACGATTAATGACATAATAATAAAAAAATGAAAGCATAAGAATTGATTAAAAGTATTATATATATATATATATATAAAACTTTATTAATTAAAAACTATTAGAACATATAATTTTAGCTAACCAATATTACAAATAAAATTATTTAATTTAATTTAATTATAATTAAAATATAATAAAAATGCTATTCGGATATGAATGAAACAAAATATTATCTATATATATTAGAAAAATAAATATTCATATTGAAAATGTTTTCATAAGTAAGCATTTACAGATCATTTTTGTGATTATTTAATAAGTGAAAAAGACTTTAAAACCTAACGCCTTAAGGTTTTGGGTTGAAGGTGATATCATTTTCTATTATATGTGTACTTGTGTCTCATGTTATACATTTTTTTGGTGTTTATCCCCCTCGGTTTTACCCAGCAAGTGGTATTAGAGCCGGTAATTGTGATCAGGCTAAAGTTGACTGTGGATTTCCTGCATCGAAAGTCTTCTTGACAAGAATTAAGACAACATATACTCTTATATTTAAAGGCTATGTGAATAAGCATCGAACCATCATTAAATATATTTCCACTCTAAAGGGAGTTTACAATATGGAAGATCGGAAAAAAATCACACTTAAGAATGTGAATTGAAGATCTACATTGTATAAAAATTACAAAATTAAGTAAAAAAAACTCACAAACCTAATTTCTTTTACCATAATCCTCATAACAAAACCTTCAAATCAAGTTATATCAACGCGTGGGGATATAACTCCTTAGGTTCCTCAAAAATGGGAACCAACTATAACTAAATATAGTTTATTGATTAATTAATAAGTAGATAACATAATTTTAGGAGTTTATTTATTGATTTTGTATTTGCTTTTGTGAAAAGACACAATGAACATGCAACAAATAGGACAAAATAGGTTGCCAAAACAAGAAGGAAAATCAACTTCAAACAATTTAGCAAAATTTACATGTTTCCATGCATATCCAAAGCCAACTAGATTTTGAATATTTTTTTTTACAACCATATATATAGTCTTTAAATATTACGCTATCTATGCACTAAATGAAAATCATATTCATCTCTATCTATGCACTGTCCATACTTTTGTCTTGTGTGGAAGAAGGAGACCAAGTTAGAAAGAATCTACACAAGAATTAATTGGCCAGTGATAATTAAGTTGGAAATTTGACTTAAGTAAAGACTAAAGTTGTGTTGGGTATACATGCCATTTAAGTAAAGACTAAAAAGTGACTAGATGCAAAGATGGATATAGAAAAAATGTATAGGACAGTTTAATGGGAGTTCTTACACTCTACTCTACTGGAATTTGGATTTCTCAAGCAATCACAAGCTAATTATGTGGGGTGTCTGGGGTCTAAACTCACAATCCTCTAGAATGGACTATCATTGATTCGTTATCAACGAAGCGTAGTCTAGTGGGACCCTCTCTCCTCTTACCTCTTTGTCCTCTGCACAGAGAGGTTAGCTGTGCAGATTCAACAGCAAGTGGAGTCCCACGCTTGGGATTATATGCTCTTTACTCGAGGTGGGCTACTCATATCCCATCTTTTTTTGCTAACGATGTTTTATTATTTTAAAGAGCTATCATCTCTCAAGCGCGCCTCATTGATCTGGTTATGGAGGCATTTTGCTGAGAATCTGGGCTCATAATTGACCAAGGGAAGTCCAACTTCACTTGCTCGCCTATAGTCCAGCTTTTGGTGCATAATGATATTGCCTCCATCTTGAGGGTCCGCCACACTAGCCAATTTGGGAAATACTTGGGGTTTAAAATCTTTAAACATTGGGTGAAGAGGAGTGACTTTACTAATATCTTGGAGAAGGTGAACTCGTGCATGGCGTCATGGAAAAGGTTGCATGTTGAACAAAGCAGGCAAACTTTGTCTTACCAACTCTGTAATCACGACCCTTCCTAGTTACACAATGCAATTGCTATGGCTTCCCAACAATGTATATGCCCACATTAACAAAGGATGCATGTTCATGCTATGGTCCCCCTAGTTGTAGAATAGGAGCTAGAATCTTGTGCCATGGGAGGTGATAACCAAGCCAAAGACTACTAAAGATTGGGGAGTTAAGGACATGAGGAATGCCAACCTTGCACTCTTGGGAAAATTGGTATCGCACATGCTTAACTCCCCCAACAAGCTCTGGGTCTAGGTATTTCATGATAAATATTTATAAGGTGAGTTAGTGCTAACTCTCCAAACCAAAACCCGGTCTTTCAACGTTTGAAGAAACATCATTAAATTAGAGATACCCTCCTACTTGGATTTAGTGCACACCTTAGGCTTGGATCCTCCTCGTAATGGTACTTTAACTAGTTGGGAACAGGCAGCCTTTATCATGATGTTCCTTATGTGCATATCTCAAACTCGCACTTGTTGGTCTCTGACCTCTGGCTAGATCAACAATGGGACACCCAACATTTGTCCCACCTTCTCCCAATGCATCATATGCATTAGATAACTAGGGTAAATGTGCCTGCTACATTAACTGGTTCATATACGATTGCATGGGACCCTTACCTCTCAGACCTTTATTTGACTCGTTCAGCTTACTAGTGACTTTGTCAAGCTGACGTTGCTGAGAATCATCCAATCTGGCGAACGATTTGGCGCACGAAGGCTCCTTTGGCACGTGTTGAATCGTGGCCTACCAACAAATGGAAAAAGATATCACTGTCATCTTACTACCTTGGCAGCATGCCTGAGATGGTTAGAACCCCTAGAGACAACTCTTCATGCTCTTCAGGATAACCCTTATGCAAGGGAACTATGACTATAAATAGGGGTTCATGGTATCAACATCTTTGCCACTCAGAACCTCTTTAGATGGATAACAACGCTTCTGCATCACAAAGATAGTATCCTCCTTTTGATGGTTTTTTGGGGAGCATGGAAATGGTGTTGTAATACCATATTTGAGTCTCAAGGATGGTTCGTCGACCAAGCTTGCCACAAAGTTCAACATGTGCATGTTGATTTCACCCGTTTTTGTTGGGACCCTTTTGCTACTGAGAGATATACATGGCAAACTCTGACTCAGCCTTGCATGAAACTCAACGTAGACGATAGCTATAAAGAAAGGATCGTTGATATGGGTGGAGTGATAAGAAATCATGAGGACCAATGGGAGATGGGCTTCTCAAGCTTTGACCGGGGGGGTCTCTTAAGGTTGAACCTTTTCCCATCAAGGAGGGTCTTCATCTAGTCTGGCAACACAACATTAGGCACTTGATTTTAGAATCAAATCATATGTGCAGATGCATTAGAAAAAATATCACTTAGGAACCGAGCTAATCCGCGACATGCTCACTTTGACATCATTTAGGATATTAATCTTCTCTTATCTCAAACATGGAATGTGTACCTCAGAACTATTTCGAGAGAGGTCAACTAGGTGGAAAACTCTTTAGTTAAGTGCGACACTTAACCTTCTCCCACCAAGGACTCATGGGCATCTCTTCCTCATAGAGTCTTAACCCTCCAAGAGTTGGATTTACTAGCTTCTTAGTTTTTGTTTTCTACTCTTTTATTATCTTATTACAAAAAGAAAAAAAAAGCCTTCCATTCAAATAGAATAGAAAACTTCATGACTCCCAATTCTTTGCAAAGAATTTCTTCCCTATGCAAGCCATATCGAACCACACATATTTTTAGGATGAGAAAACGAGGCAGGTCAAGCGAACCGACCCACTAGCCTACTCTCATTTTGGCGGGTCAAGCTAGTGTTTTCATCCACCGATCCATTCTTATTTATCCTGTATAACTCTTCAATTTAGCAAGCCAACATCAGGGTTTGGCAGCCACCAACCCGCAAGATTTTATTTTGTTTTTAAAAATTATAATATTTATATAAATAAAATAATTAATAAATAAAATATAAAATAAATTTTTTAGTAGAATTTCTAAAAAAAATTTTATTAAGTAAATAAAATAAAATTTATCATGAATTTATTTGTATAAAAACATAATATTGTCAAAAAAATAAAACTAATTATGCAAAGTTTACTTTTTTTTAAAAAATTTTCTATTTATTTTTATAAAATTGTCTTTTTCAAAAAAATAAAAAGTTTTAAAATAGAATTTTATATTATTTTTTTAAAATGTAACAAAAATATTTAAAATTTCGACCTGTTAACTGACAACCAGCCTAATAACAAAATGTATCAAACAATCTAGTTCACCCTAAATATCACAAGTCAACCACAACTAATTTTGTACGGATCAAAAGCAAGGTAGACCAGGGAACGTGTTTTTCCACCTCTACATATTTGAACCCTTAGAACAACTCAATAGAAGAATTAAAAAAGAAGTTAAAGATAGCCCCACTCCCTAAGTTGTTCTCAATTATGTGGATCCATGTAACTATATATAATTTGTCTGGCTTCGGGGTTAGTGATAAAAATATGCAACAGGTAGGTAAGCACATTATAATGAGTTAAGTTCTATTAGATTTTATAAAGAGAAGTGCATAAAAATTCCTTTAAAAATAATTTTATTTCAATAACCAAAATGAAAGATATGAGTATAACTTCATCAATAATATGCATGCCACATGTATGCACGCGTCACCAAACCTACTATGTATTTTATATGGGCACTGTTTTAAAACTTTTAGCTGTGCCTATCCTCCTAGTGAGAGTGCTTTTCATCAATTGCATTTTAATATTTTGGTTTATAAAAATTCTGCCAGGTATACCTAGCCTAGGGGGACACAATGACAGACAGGCCGGTGAGGCAATGGCTCACGTCAACCTCATCACAAATCACAGTTCACCAACAAGACACCACCACAAAAAAATATCAGTTTCTGTACATGTACGTAAATCAAAATTTACACTCTAATCACATACAGGTATGCTATAATTAACCAATGTAAAAGCGATGTAATAAACAGAATTTGGAAACTAATGTTGCTTGCAGGTGATGGAGATTGAGGGAGTAACAGCTATCAGTCCAACCCAACAGACAAAAAAGCTAGCGGGCACATCCGTGCTACAGTGTACTACATTTGTTTTCATGTTCATTTTCTTGCATAAAACGATGCCAAGAGAATCTTGTGGCACCTTAAAATCAATTAAGTTCGTAAATAAATGCATAACAAATTCCTTTTCCCATTATCTCCAACCCTGCACTTGGGCCCCTACAAAGAATTTAGGAACGTTAGTAAATTTTTTTCTTTATTCAAAATAAATCTTATAATTTTAAAAACAGTTAATATAAACTACTGTGCGAATAATTAGAAGGGAATCGGTTGTCAAGTTTTAAGAACCCACGAGCAAGTCACATGTTGTTATATTCCTTATAAATGCCATCCAATTGTAGCTTGAGTTGTATTCGCAGGAGGGGATTTGTTTGTTGTTAAACTTGTCCCAAAGCCCAAGTTAGAACAGTTAAAAAAGTCCCTTCCCAGCCCAAAGACTTGCATTTGTGATCAGGAAAGAAACATGGCAAGTTCTGTGCGTGTGAAAGAAGCATCGGTGGTCACACCTTCGGAGCCCACTCCGTCAAATGTACTGGCTCTATCAGCTCTTGATTCACAACTCTTCCTTCGTTTCACCATAGAGTACCTCCTGGTCTACAAGCCATGCCCTGGGTTGGACCAAGCTGCCACCGCGGCCCGTTTGAAAGCAGCATTAGCACGAGCACTGGTTCCCTATTACCCCTTCGCGGGCCGAGTCAGGCCCAGGCTCGATGGGCCAGGACTCGAGGTGGTGTGCGCAGCCCAGGGTGCCGTGTTCATAGAAGCCTCCGCTGACCGTTGCAACGCCGGCGACTTCGAGAAAGCGCCCAAAACAGTTACACACTGGAGGAGACTGCTGTCGCTCCACGTGGCAGACGTTCTGAAGGGATCGCCCCCGCTCGTTGTTCAGTTGACGTGGCTCGCCGACGGAGCCGCCGCAATCGGGGTCGGAATAAACCACTGCATCTGCGACGGGATCGGGAGCGCGGAGTTTCTAAACCACTTCGCCGAGTTGGCGAGCGAAAAACAGGAGTTGTCGAAACATGTAGAGCCAGTCTGGGAGCGTCACCTTATGAACCCGGTGCGTGGGATGAACACGGGGGTTGACCCGGCGAGTCACCCGGAGTTCAAACGAGTTCCGGATTTATGCGAATTCATGAACAGGGTATCGAGCGGGCTAAAACCGACGTCGGTGACCTTCGACAAGAGGCGGCTGAACGAGCTGAAGCGACTGGCTGGGGGGAGGAGTGAGGGTTACACGTCGTTCGAGGTGCTTGCGGCACACGTGTGGAGAAGCTGGGCGCGGGCTATAAAATTTCCGCCGAAGCAGAAACTGAAGCTGGTGTTCAGTATAAACGTACGGAATCGTATGAAACCGGGATTGCCGGAGGGGTATTATGGGAACGCGTTTGTGTTGGGGTGTGCGGAGACGAGTGCGAAGGAGTTGGAAGAAAGAGGAATAGAGTTCGGGTCGGGTCTGGTGAAGCGTGCGAAGGAGAGGGTTGGGAGCGAGCACGTGAGGGGCGTGATGGAATGGGTGTGGGAGAAGAAAGCGAGTCCGGACCTTGTTGGGGTGCTCATAGTGTCCCAGTGGTCGAGGCTTGGTTTGGAGAAGATTGACGTCGGTATGGGAAAGCCTGTTCACGTGGGACCCGTCTGCTGTGATAGGTACTGTTTGTTTTTGCCCGTCAGGGATCACTTTGTGAGTGTCAAGGTCATGCTCGCTGTCCCCACTTCTGCCGTTGACAATTACCACCTTTTCATGCGTTCCTCCCACCTGTGACTTCTCCCTCCTTTTCCGATATCTAACTCTCTTTTCTTCTTTTTTTTATACACCCTTCCTTATATTAAGATTTTACATTTTCAATTATCTCGTATCTGATCCAACCAAATATTACTGTCTCTCTCGCCGTTCACCTTTTACGAATAAGAATCTTGATTCTGTTAGTGTTACCATTTTGCAATATGAAATTCAATTCCCACCATAGAGTATGCGTATCTCACTCACATGGTGGACCATCTCCCACTGTGCTAACAAACCAGGTGGCACAAGCTCTATCATGCAGTACAGGGACGAACATGATCTCCCATTTTCTCGTCACATATCGATGCGCCTTTCAGTGCAATTCCTGGTCCCTACTACATCTATCTTTACCATAGGGTCTTAATAGCAAAGAAATTTGAGATACCTCAATTTTAGACTTTACACTAATATATAACACAAAACCAATATGTGTCTACGCTATATAGTATGCTTTTCTCAGTATTATATCTGCAATTTTAGTAATTGTATCCTCTCATCTCTTGGATACCCAACTCTCTAAGGTTAATGATGACATGTATTTTTTTAAACATAACTTTGCAACGTCTTGACTCTTGACCAGTAGCCCCCACATATGCTATATGATTTTTTAAAAATCTAGATAAATCCATGAGAATAAAAATAACTTACAAACTAACTTACTTTTATAAGTTACATAAAATAAGTTAGAAACTATTTAAAAAAATAATAAAAATAAAATTTCTTTCATCAAACTGAACTTGTTAAAAAATTATAAATTTTTCAAATGTTTTATTTTATCAAACATGTTTACATGAATGTGTTGCTTCTACTCTAATAACAATGTGTTTGAGACGAGGTTAGGTTTGATACGAATTCTATTTGTCCGAAATGTATCCCCCTTAAGGAATAGTTTTGCAGGCTCACATGTAGAAATAATTACATGTGAACTTACCTTAGTATTTATAGATATTGATATAGACTTAGAGTTACGAGCCTGATTAACAAAGATTCAATGAGGTGTTAATGGTACTTAAGATAGTTATTGAGTTCAAGTTAATCTGTTTTATTAATTAGCTCATCATGTTTGTACAACAACGATTCAACTGCGTTTTTTGTTGAGGTTATTTTGGAACCGGATGACTTCGGTCAAGGGGACAATACACGGGTCAAGTATTTTTAAAATTTTGTGTAAATAATTAAAAAAATTGTTTGTACAATATATAATAGTTGAATTACAATATTTCAACACGTGTACAATTGCTCAATAACTCCTTACATGTAGCCATTTTTATTGATGTTTCTTTCGTCCGATAAATGTCTTCAATTGCTTCTCTAGGATGTGTCTTTGAAAGCGTTTTTTCCATCTATCCTCTTGACTGTAAGCTTTTTGACCGCATCCTTGTCGTTATCTGTTCGAAAATCTTCTTTCAAGCATAATGTGTCTTCATTGATCATGTGCAATGTTTCTTTTGAGCGCTTTCCTTTCCGCATTAATCAAAATATTAGTTCGAGTTCTTGATACATAAATAATATTCAAAATCGTATAGTTATATCTTTTGATTGATTCTTTCTTAAAAATTCCAACCTTTATATCTTGAAAAAACTTAATACACACTTAAACAAGATTTTTTAAATGACACCTACACTAGCTAAATCTATTATGTGTTCATGAGTGATGAATTAATTGAAGTGTCTGAAGTAATTTAAAACGTTTAAATGACACAAGATATGAAAAACATAAATTAATTTGACTAATAAGTTTATATGATTGACAAACCTAATTGAAAAACTAACTAGTTGGTAGATGAAAATTAGTAGTTACTAATTAAAAGTTGTTAAATTAACTTAATAAATCGTAAGTCTTTAGTAAAATTATTTTAAAGGCTGAAAACATAAAAAGTTATATTATGAAAAAAAGTAATAAATATTTTGAAAGATAAGAATTAAATTAATCATAAAAGGTATACATTAATTATATTTTTTGAGAAAATGGTACTTTCGAATAGCTTTTTAAAAATCTACTAGAAACTAATAAAAAAATTCGTTTATCAAACAATTAAGTTTAGTAAAAAAATTACTATTTTTTCACCTTTAAGCTTTTAATATTAGTATATTAATTATATTTGTGTAACATAGATTAATTATGTACAATGTATAGGAAGTGTACAGTTTGTTTGAATAATTTTATATTAGCTAGCGATGATAATATATTTATAAAAGATATAACTTTGTTGTTATTATTTTTTTTTATTTAACTATGATATTGTTTTAAATTAGTTTTTGACTGAAGTAATTGAAAACTTTGAACGAGTAAAATGAATAATTCTCTTCTTTAAAATTCCTTTTTGCCAGGCTGACAAAACAGAATTGTTGGTCATCTTGAAGTCTCTTGAAGTAGCTTATGATCATATACTTCCCAGAGAGGTGCAGCTTTGCTAGATTTTGTTACTGGTGAGATGAAGTTAGTTGTTAATGGTTTTGTAAAGTTGGGATTGTTTATATTTCAATAGAGCAATATTTTTCATTATGTTTGGCTTTATGTTTTTGCTAATTATGCAATCCTGATAATTATTGCAATCCTGATAATTAATATCAGGTGGGCTCTGCGATTCAAAAAAAAAAAATCTATCCTTTAAACTCTGTATCACCTAAAAAAAAACCACTATTTGTCTATGACCTGTATTTTGTTATCCTGTGTTGTGCTTCCACTATTGTTGCTGCAAGACATGTATGATAGAGAAATTAAAGCTGCGACACAGTATGAGAGACGAGTTAAAAATTTAGTAGCACAGAACGTCATGTACTCACGATATCAACTTCTGTGTTGTCCATTGGGAAGGGAGGCCAAGTGACTAATTTACTGTTCACTTTTACTCAGAGTGTGTTCAATACATTCAATTAAATAAAAACTTAGTTAAAAAATATTTAAGCAAAATAACGTTAATTATTTGGTGTAGTGTTTTAGTTTAATAACTTGAATTAATAGCATTTTTAGAAAATACTACTTTTAAGCTGAAGTGATAAAAAAAAATTAAGCAGCCTTTTTTCATTAATCCTTCTTATCAACTCTTAAAATGAAACATTTTTTTTTTTCATTTCTATTAATTTTTTATCATTTTTCTTAACCCTCGTTTATTCATTTATTTTGAAAAAACTAACATTTCTTCGTCACTTACGGTTTACTCACATCCTTTTTCAGTTGCCAAAATATATATTATTTTGGATTATTATTTAAATATTTAGTTGTTTAGTTTAATATATATGTCTGTTGGAAGGGAATGGCCGCGTTAACCATTGTTGAACAAGTGATCCAATAAATTTTGACCAATCTTGAAGCTCCTCAGAAATAACTCTATGGCATTTGTTTTTAAATTTGTGATAGTAGAGCACTAGATTTGGTCAAGTTATATATTCATTCAAGTATGCTATCTTGTGATTTATGACTCAAATGCCGAAATTTCTCCTCTGCCTGATTTTCTGCAACCACGGGATTGAGAACTGTGATAAGTACTGTTGATAACATTTCAAGGTTAGATGTTCCGTATCTGTTGTTCCATGACAAGAATCTTTGACCTAACGAGAAGTGAGCATTCTGATTAGACAAACCGAAGGGGCAACATGCTTGGAATTTCCATCAGATTTTTGCCGATTAAGCGGAATATTTGAGGCAACCATTGGCTTTGCTATTATACAAGACAATGCTAGTAGCATGAGGGCATATTTTGAGTTGGCATTACGGTAACTTTTTTTTTAAAGTAACTTATTAGGGTTGACTTTCTTGTAGAGAATAGTACATAGGACTCCCTAAGTTGAAACTTTAATAAATCATTTTACATGATACAATGTTAGTTTTTTTTTTTTGCCCTGCTATATCTTTCTTTTGTCTTTTTACTTTTAACCAACATTTATTTTATGGAATTTTTTATGAATTTTCGGAAATATTAGACGACAATATGTATTTCCATTAAAAAGTTATATAAAAATATTCTTAGTGAATAATTTATGAGTGGTCTTAATTCTCAACAACTCAATAATGAATAATTTAATTTCTACATCATTGATAAATTTCTTGAAAATATCAAGTAATTCTTTTACACATAAAGTATAACATATCACAATAGTTTTCATGGATTTTGAATGCAAAATGATAAAAACAATAATAGAAATGTCACAATAAATTGAAATGACGATAGATATGACTATTTATGCAATTATCAGAAAACTAAGAAAGGTGTATCATAGATATGAATTCAAGATCTATAATTAAACCTAGAAAAATAAAATTATATTTATAAATTGATATGTAAAATATGACTGGTTTAGGACAAGCGTACCTTATGTAGTAGTAACAGTAGAATTAAGTCTGGATATCATACTCAAAGGATTAAATGTAGTTCCCAATTTATTTAATTTAAGGGATAAAAGAACCATTAAGAGAAGCAATAATTTAATATGTGAGTTGCAATGATTCAGACTCAAAGCAATATGCACACAAGAAGAGAATGATAGGTTTTAGAATTAACTGAACTGAGATCTAGAATTATGATTTTCACTACAATGTTCTTACTTCCTATTTACTAAACAATCTCATTCTTTGTTATTAATTGATTACGAATAAATTACCAAGTTTTTGTGGTGTGTTTGACCAATCATACTACACTATAATCCTAATTTGTTATTAGTTTGGTCATGCAAGATTTCAAATTATGATTGATTTTTTTTTACCCAATTGGAGATTTACTCGATAAATTTGGTTAATTCTACCGAAGAAATACTTACTTGCTTCCTAAATCAATTGTTCAAATATCAATAGTCATGACTATTCAAACAATTCAAATATAATCAATAAAAGTAGAGAACCAAATTAATAATTGAATAACATTGAATAATCATACAAAGTGCAATGGGGAATATATTACAAAAATTTTACATCACAATCCTAGAAAAAGAGATTTAATTAGACATGATCAATGTATAGCCAAACATCTTGATAATTATGGAGTACATAAAAATAAAGAAAGAATTATTGCATAGAGCACTCTAAATTACCTCAATCCTAGAGCTTCCTTGTCTTTATTCGTCTCTAAGGTCACAAATCTATCTCTTGTTCTGAGGCAAAGCGAGCTCCCATTTGTTTCTCATGTTCTGGTATTTATATGAAGGGTTTGGGCTTTTTGGCACCAGTATGCAGGAATTAAGCACAACTATGCTTGTTTTAGCATCTTTCTTGAAATCTAAGTACTATTATTGTGTTGCTGGTAAGCACGACCATGGTTGAGGCTTTGTGATCGCAGTATGATTGTGTTGCTGGTAGGCACAACTATACTCATAGTTTTGAGATCGCAGCATGGTCATGCTAAATTAAGCATAGTTGTGCTTTTTCTTGTGACCTTTGGGCTACGTTGTCTTAGTACGACCGTGTTGTAATGGAACACAACTATTCTGTGATGGATCTTTAAAAATGCCTAATTTTTACCCAATTTTTCTTTCCATTTCTTAAGTATCTGTCTAAAATGAGCTATAAAACACTAAAAAGTGAGTTTTGCCAACAAATATGCAATTCTTTCCTTGTATTAAACAAGATGAAAATAGGGTTAAAATTTGATTTATCAAATCTCCCTACACTTGAACATTATTTGCCATAAGTAATTTATTTTAGCTGAAAAGAGTACTTATTTGGCAAAGAATTCCAATGATAAAAAAGTTATTATTTTTCGAAAAGGAGTCTTATCATGGAAACCCTAATTAGGTCTTGAGCCAAGAAAAATGCTATTAATTGCCACAAAGGTGTTCATCTCACCACACTCGGGTATTTAGGGACAAGATAATTACAACACTCAAAAATCAATTCAAACAAGGTTATTTAGGACAATTGTGTATCAGTCATGTCAAATAAATTCACTTCAAAGCAAGCAATTATGAGACTTTTCAAGGATGTAATAAGGTCAAGGTAGTTGCGTTAGATGTGAAAAATAGAAAGAATAAAAAATGCAAACGACTGAAAATATTAGAAAGATTGCAAGTTATATTTCTAAGGACCTTAAGATTTTTCGAAACAATCTCCCTTTTTTTTAACTTTCTTCTTTTTTATATAATTGTACAATGACTACAATTAAAAGAAGTTATTTTTTTAAAGTTTCTTTTTAACTACAAATTGTATAATTGTACAATGACTACAATTAATTACAATTAAATGATACAAAATTAATTATATTATAAATTAAAATAAGTTATTTTATCTAATATTATTTCAAATTGATTTTTTTAGTACGTGAAGTTGACAATTTTTTGTCATAATAAGAACAAGAATTACTATGCAATAAAGGATGAGGAGAACATGTGAAATTAGGATATTTTAGTGGGGCAAATAGAAACAATGCCGTCTAAAAAGAAAAGACCCTATATTTGCAAGAGGCCTCACCAAATGTATCAGGTATTTACTTTTTGCACCACCATAATTTCTATTTGCACTACCCAATTTTCTAAAATGCCCATGTTTGTAGCCAAAGTACATCTCTCTTTTCTCTTTTTCTTTCTTCTCTCACTCATTTTTACACTTTGGTTGCTCAAATATTTGGTCATTGTTCCCATCATAGCAATGTTGTTCAAGGTGAGTTTTTTTAAAGTTTGTTTTGAAATAAAGGTTGTATCATTTTTTCATTGAAGTACTACTCTCCAAGTAAGCTATGTTAAAGTTTTATTTTTTACAATTATGGCTCAATAGATTCGTAACTAAAAAGATTTTTAAATACATTGCAGATCACAAAATCCGCAATGAAAAATTCCTTAACTGTGAATACACTAATTTGCAATTGATTAAATTCAATTGCGGATCACATGACCTGTAACACTTTTTTTTTTAATTTTTCAATATATTTATTAATTTGTTAATATTTTTATTAATTTATTATTTGTTTTATTTAGTATTTTTTAATCATTTACCACAACTTAAGACATGGAAGAAGACTAATTTGAACATTAGATACAAAGTAGACATGAATTAGATTGACATTGACATGCAATTGGAAGAAAATAACAAGAACAATTGTGAAAATAACAACAACATTGACTGCAATGAAGCACTTACAAAAGACAACGTAATTAAACTATTTATGTTTAAGACTTTACTAAACTTTAATAGTGATTGTTCTTGATTTTGGCATCTTTTTATTTATGTAGGTGTTTCCTATTTGTGACTAAATGATTAAATGGGTCGTGATATTGCTTTTTAATAAGGATGACACTATGTTGTCCAACTGGCTCAACAAAACAAGACTACTCATAACTGGATGTGGAGCAACGAGTAGATATCATCAAATGTGATTGTCATTTCATCGACTAGGGAGGTGGATGATGTTTGTCTTTCTCTGCCACCTCTCTATAAAAGCATAGATTAAGCGGTTGTTGTGAAAATCCATAGATCAAGAGAAAAGATAAGAGAAAAAATGTAACAAGAAGTGGTTAGAGAAAAGAAAAAGAGAGAAAAAAAATAAAATTGAAAAATAGGCATTAGTCAAATGAGTAACTCAAATTTTACATACTATAGTATGATTTATATAGAAAATTCTATACTTCTATTACCTTCTATCTCTAACATCTCCCTGCAAGTTGGAAGTGCTATTTAGCATTTCCAACTTGAATGAGTAACACAATACAAAATAGAACAAAATACAATACAACAGAATGAAAAATACATAAAAAATAAAATCAAGAATGTTAAGTTATGCAACCAAAACTTAATCATCAAGCATAAACTATTTTTTAGAGTTTAACCACTTGATAGAAGCACAAGTCAATGAAATGCTTAAGCTCCATAAAGCAGAAGCTAACAATCAAGAAAATGTTTAACCATCCATAATAAAAGCTAAATACAATGCTTAACCACCATGGGTAGAAACATATCAAAGAAAAATCTAATGAGCCACACCAATTCAAGTGTGTCTTCAAAGAGATTTTTCCACAAACACCTTGTGTACAGAGTTTTAATGCACTAAACCAATCAACTGCAATTCATAACATCTTTTAATGGAAATCTATTGGTAGATACGTGATCAATGGTGGTGGCAAGGCTGAAATGAGCACCAGAGATGTGACAAGAGAATAAGCCAAAACCATAATAGTGAGTCCACAAACAATTGAAATCCCAAGCAGTGTTATGACATTAGTGTTGTCAAGGTTTACCACCATCGAACCACACCTTGCAAATATCAAGAAGTACATCGAAGAAGCAAAAAATGTCCGAAAGAGAAATTATGAGCCAGATGAGAGAGCACATCATGAAGTTAGCGATTCAAAAGGCACAAGAATTGAAGAATTCGGTGAAAGCTTTGATTGTAAAGGTGATGGAGATGTTGTAATCGTTCATCGACGAGTGCAGACCCGATTCGTTGGAGGTGATTCTACTCCACAATGTGAGCGATCGCAAATTGTCCCACATCGTCCGGTACTGCTCCGAGCACCTCCACCAGGTGAGAGACAGTGACATCAATGACACGAAGGAGTTCGACAAGCAGTTCATGGCGATGCTAAGTGTGTACGAGATGAAGGAATTGGTTCTTACTGCCAATTATCTCAATATGAATAAATTTCTTGATTATCTTTGCAGTAGCACAAAATCAAGTAAAAATTTGGGGAAATCTTATACAAGAAAGGAATCTATAGTTTTCTTGGGAACAATTGAAATTTTGCTGAAGCAACGAAAAGAAAATAAAGGAATAAAGAAGAAGCAGTAGAGAAAATGCTCTGATACCATGTGAAAATCCATGGATCAAGAGGAAAGAGAGAGAAAAGAATGTAACAAGAAGTGGTTAGAGAAAAGAAAAAGAGAGAAAAAGAATAAAACTGAAAAATGAATATTACTTAAATGAGTAACTCAAATTTTACACAGTGAGTATAACTTATATAGAAAATTTAATACCTTTATTACATTCTATCTCTAACAGTTGTCAATGTTATCTATAACACAATCGGCCAAGGAATACAACCTAGTATACTCAACAATGTTACTAATGAACGGGTATGGCTCCCCAAATTGTCTCACTTTATGACCATGTAAGACACATTTAACCATGTCATGATCCTACACAATTAACATTTTTAAATAAATTAGAATTTAAAAGTGTGTATGTTATCAATTTAATTATTATATCATACCTCTTTATACCATATTGTATTTACAACATAAACCCCTAGAACCTTAAGAGTACACTTTTTGAGGTCCACCAAGGAATGACAAGTCACAACAACTGATTCGTTAAATTGTTCACCTATGCTTGAAACTAAAGCATGATTCCTACTAGTAGATGTAATAAAACACACCCGTTTTTCCTATTGGGCTTGGTTATGTGTCTGTATCCACCTCTTGTTCTATTCATATCTATAATCTAAGTACATTTAGAACAACAACCAATATATTAAACAAAATAAAACTAAAATCATTTTTCTGA
This sequence comes from Psophocarpus tetragonolobus, assembly GCA_037954015.1. Taxonomy (NCBI): domain Eukaryota; kingdom Viridiplantae; phylum Streptophyta; class Magnoliopsida; order Fabales; family Fabaceae; genus Psophocarpus; species Psophocarpus tetragonolobus. The sequence continues at coordinate 39,275,536 of CM075695.1, forward strand.
CTCATATTGCGAATCAACTTATCCGTAATATGTGAAAACATGTTACGAATGAGGTGATCCATAATATTCCATCACACAAACACATTGTGAATCTAGAAATCCAAATTGTGTTTTTTGGATGGCATAAACGTTGTGGATCCACAAATCTACAACTCTCCTACACCAAACAAAATCATAAAGAAAGGGAAGAAAAATGCACCATAAAAGTTTACTAAGAAAGTAAGACGAGAGAAGGAGAGGGAGTAGCGTAGACGAGAGCGGATGTGTAGGGGAGAGAAAAAATAGAGTTGCAGAAATAATAAAGACGGAGGGTAATGTGGAAAAGTTGGAAAATTATGGGTGCAAATACCAATTAGAGGTGCAAAAAGCAATTACAATAGAGGGATTTAAACCCAAATCCATTTTATTACCTTGAAACGTGTTGTCAAAGGCGATTACTTTTTGCTACTTTTTTTTTTTTTAAGAAGATACCCTCTATATTTTTATATATCATATTCTTAAATATACAAAATAATTTAACAATAAATTTCCAGAATATGAAAAATGGGTACAGAAAAAGAAAACGTTGATTTTTATGGGGTGGAAATTTATGTTTCTTTTCCGGCTTCAAAATAATGAAAGCGAGAACGTCGATCTCGAGACTTGAGATACAAAACACAGAAAGCATGAAGAGTAACGCCGCGTTATGAAATTAAATAATTTCACCTATTTTTAAATTATTTATAATACGGTATGAATTGAATTGTTGATATATAATAAGGTATTTTATAATTTTTTATTTGTTATTCACAAAGATATGGAGTATTTGAGAAGTTATTTATAAATGTTTTTTTTTACATATTTTAAACTCTTAATTATAGTGTTATTTTTCAACTTACAAAATCATTAAATGAGATTAAGATTAGTATACTAATAATATATTTTTAAAAAATTAACTACAAGAGCATTATTAATAGCTCTAAATTTTAATTTTTTAATAATATTTTTTATTTCCAGTGTCAATGTAAGTGTAACATTGTAGGTGACATAAGTATAATATTATTAAATATATAAAGAAATGTCAATATAATATTAAATTTAAAAGGGTTAATGTAAAGAATAACAAAACAGTAAAAATTACATGTAAATTGATAAAAGTTTAAGAATATGATTATAATTTATATGAAGGAATTTAAGGACATCCGATAATTGATAAAAGTTTTCAATTGATATTTTGAAATTTATTTTAGAGATATTTATTTTTATACTATATTAAGACTTAAATATGTTTTTTCAAATATAATAAAATTTTGATTTTCTTTAATAGAATATTTTAAATTTTTCATATTTAATAAATTTTTTAATTTTGTTTTATCTCATTATTATTTTTATTAAATGGTAACATGTATGTATTTATAATTATGGTAATCTATAAAAACAAAATGATGTTAGCATTTGTGTTCAGTTTCTTTAACTTGATTGAGTTTTAAGCTTTCAATTTGTATTGAAAATGATTTATTTTTGTCAATTTATGTAAGATGATGAGTTCATTTTTAATTTTATGCTGGAAAACATTTTCTAACAATTTTAGCTACTATTTAGAAATTGTAATTCAAAAATTACAAATAAATACTGGTAACTTTTAAAATTGTTCTGTTAAAAAAAAAGTTACCAAAAAAAGTCGTTACAAATTCTTTTTTAAAATTTTAACATTGAAGTCACCATTTAATATAAATACGTAATAGAAGGAAAGAAAATAAAATATAAATTTTATCAAAGATAAAATTTAAATATTTTGTTAAAGAACTGAAAATAAAATTTGATAATTTCGAGAAAAAAATATATTTAAACATTAGATTATATTGTAATTTTGTGTTACACTCTAGTGTGGTGATAATACTGTAGGAAAGGTCTTGCTAGGATAATAAAAAGCTTAACACCTCTCATTCCTAATACTTTTTCATATTTTTTTTAATTTTTAAAATTATTGATTTTAACTCTTTTATGTTTTGTAATTTTAGTTTTTCACTTTTAGTTTTATTTAGTCTCTCAAGTTCTTAAAACACAAGGATTTTAGTGTCTATTTTGAAAAAAATAACAATTTTAGTGTCATGATTTTTTAAAACACAAGGATTTTAGTTTCTGTTTAAAAAAAAAATCACAACTTTAGTCTCATTTTCAAATTCTCCATTTCTAAAATCTTTCGGGTATTTTAAAAAAATTTTAAATATACAAAAATGTTGAGAAAAATATATTAATCATTATATAAAGATGTAAATTTAAATCATACTAGACCTAAAATAAATTCAATTGAATATTGTAATATCCAACAAATACAACACAATCAATACCATTATTATCATACACAAGCTTAATACATCGGCTTACATATAAATTTATACTCAAAACACCAAAGTATCCAAACAATAACAATAACAAAAATCATATATTGAATAGCTCGCCTAGTAGGACATGTCGCATTGTGAGACATGAGGTACCTTATGCGAGCAACAGGTGTCGCCCAATGAGAAGTCTCGAAAATGATTTTCCAGAAAAGAAGTTTCGCTCGACAAAAGGTGTTGCTGAGCGAAAAAAACACAGAAAAAATACTGGTAGAGAAAACTTTCCACCGAGCAAAACATGTCGTTGGGTACAAAGCTAAAGAATTTCCTAACAATGACAACTATGTACTAGGCAAGACCTATCGACAAACGAATGTAATCTACTTTTACTTTTATTTGAATTTCATTTATCTGTTTTGAATCTTCCTGATGTTTAATATTCATTATTTGTCTTATCAACTTATAACGTGATGTATTTAATTTCTGATATCAGAAGATTTTCATGAAATTAAAATACTAAGAAGTTCAACATATAGTGACTACACTTATGAATAAAGTAAGATCTATATGTCTAAATTAATAATTGTTTTGTTCTAATCAAATTATTGAGATTATTCTGGCTAAGGAATTAGGGGAAGAATTCAATAATTTAGTTCTCTATTGTTAAGGTATTAGGATAGAGAAACCTTTAACAATTCCATAACTAGATGAATGAACGTAGATAATAGTTAGTACTTACAAGTATTGTGAAATAAATCAAACTTCTGATCATCTTGCATTATTATCAATATTTTATGAAAAATCACAAAAAAAATGTAATTTATTTTCCAACTCAATTTGGTAGTTAGATTTTCTTGTTTCAAATGTTGCAAAAAGATTTCTATAAAGGAATGATTGACATTCTAAATTGTTTTTCAATACCCTGACTAAACGACCTGATCTTATCAATTCTATACTACAATACAACCTATGCACTTGCCAGAAGTAGAGTAGTTCATTAAAACTCTCAAGAGTATTCTCACCCCTCAATTGATGATACCAAAATCTTAAAGGCTTTAATTGTATCTCTAACTCAATGCACAACATGTAAGGCTATGTTACCCCCTCCTAATATCCCACCATATAATTTATTGCTCATCATTTCCAACATTCACTCATATCAATATATGCAATATCTTAAGAACATTCAAATTACAAATCAAACAAACTTCAATGAACACAACCACATTTAATCATCAAACACATTCCAAGTTCAAATCACAATTCAAAACATAAATCAATCACATGCAATGATTTTCACCTCATTATATAAAAATTTCTTTGAAGTTAAACAAATATAAAACTCATTTTACCTATTTCTCCCTTAACAACCGAATTTGATGAGAAATGAGAAGTCAATTGTAGGAATTACTCATAACCTATAAAAAATCTCAGAACAAAAAAGGAACCTAAGAAAATGGGATTTTAATGAGAATTTCCCTTTAATAGGAATTATTGAACTGAAAATGAATGGGAAAATACCAAAAGAATTAGGATCAAATGTACCTATAATGATTAGTGCTCTAAATCAGGAACAATAGAAGAAATTTCGTCGGATTCCGCCATCCTGAACGACCACATGCAAAGAGAGGAAAACTTGGAGGAAGAGAGAGACGAGAGAGAGTTGTAAGGGAAAGAGAGTGAAAAGGAAAAGTGAAAGTGAAACGGGAAAATAAAAGAAAAAAGAAAAAGGGACCGAAACTATGTTTCTCTATATTTATTTTCTAATCGTAATTTTCTCACAACTTTAAATTCCATAATTATTCCAATCTAAATATACATATACTAAATACATATATTTCTTCTCACATCAAACTAATTCCACTAAACTTTTTCAATATGAGTAGCTTTTTCAAAACAATACATAATATCAAATATAATTAACACTACAATTTATTTTCTTAATTTATTAATCATAGCTGAAATTAAATTTAATTTCTCTTTTTACTTAATTCAAGTACTTTTAACACATTATTGAAAAGAAAAACTTACAAATATAAATCTATTTTTTCAATTTTAGATATACCATTAAATGTGCTTAATTATATTAGATTTCTATATATGGAGATCAGACGTCAAGAACACCAATAATTTTTATATATTAGTAATGAGGGCAAAAATTCATTTATAGTTATAAAAGTCTAGTCATTTAAGAAAATTTTACTATTTATCCCTGTTATTAATTTCAAAATTTCCCTCTCCACTACTAATTTAATTTGGTATTTTTTTTCATCTTTAAATAACACAAAACTAATGTTTGCATAAATAATTATTTATGTTTAAATATATACACAAATTATATATACTGAAACTTTAATGTTTATATATTAACGTACATACTTTTTATAAATTTAACATTAATCGTTGAATGTAATTTAGTTACATATTTAATTTTTTTATTATGTTTTGAAAATATTTTCATCCTAAAAATGTATTATTTTAACTATTTATATGTGCTGCCAAGAGTTGATATTTTACATTAAACATATGGGTGATCAATTAGATATTATTTTTTAGTTTATCTTGTAATTTAAAAGTTTATTAATTGGTAAAAAAAAATCTTTTTTAAGAACATTTTTTAAATAAAGAAATATAAAATTAAGCTATTAAGTAAACTAGTTTTATTAGTGCTTTTTTCCCTGATCCAACTTAATACTCAATAATATATATATTTAGTTATTTATAAATATATAAAATTAAGCTTTTAAATAAACTAGTTTTATTATTCGTGTTTTTATTATATCTATAACATTTATATAATTCAATATTGATAGGATCTTCCTTCTCATGTATATAACTGTTATCACTACCGCGCGCTCACACAACATTATGTCTTTAGTCAGTGAATAATTTCCACTAACTCATAACTCTTTTATTTTAAACTTTTGAGACATTTTGAGGAGGGATATCACATACAAACAAAGTGTGTATTTTGCACTAATTTTGATGAAGATAAGAAATGTTTTCTACAGGAATCAATCTTATTGAAGAGTATTTGTCGAACGAAAACAATCTCTTATATATGTTCACTTGATTGTGGTACTAGTCCTTAACCATCAAAGTCAAATTTTAATACTATTAATGAAACAAATTCCATGATGCAACAATGTTGCTATAAATGAGATAATCTTGACTAATTTAAAAGATCATTTAATGTAGTTGAAATAACTAAATTGTTTATTGTTAGCTAAGTAAGTAAAACTCAATGGAATTTATATTTGTTTAAATATTTTTTTATTATTGTCTAAATAGTCAATAATTAAAATCATTCTTATGTCTCATTTAGTCATATATAAATTGAACAAACAAGTAGGATAAGTACAATATGAAACCTTTTATAAATAAAGATACTCCTATATCATTGAAACTCATTGATCATGAATATAGTTGATGATATTAATATCCAATTTACTTTTTAATTTAAAAGAAGATTTAGGCTAAAAATAAAATAAAATTCGTAAACAGTTTTAATCAGAATTTTAAAACTTTTAATTTTGAAGTGGTTTTAAGAGCCAAAAACAGTGAAGATGAAGCATACTTGATGTCGGCAATAGCTTATTAATTAATGTCGACAGTTTGGTTACAGATGATTTGAATCCATCGACCTTAACGACTAAATGAATTAATAATAAAGTAAGTTCATGCATGGTTTGCGATGTGTTAGTGTAAGAGAGGACCAACGTATCTTGAATATTGTCATTGTCATGCGTTTTGTTTTTTGGGTAAGAAGTAGGAACTGTTGTGCCATATACGGCAAAGAAACTTTGAACCTTTACGGTATCGGCATTAATCTTTGGATTCCCATGACATGACACGGTTAAGCTTATAGACCGTGGTGGGGTTGGTGACTTTGAAAATCACAAGGGGTGCTCCGTGTTGCAATAAAACAGTACGATTAGACCCACTAGCTATAGTAATGTTGCTGTCTCTATACTAATGGTGTCTCTCACACATCTGGGTGGTGACATTCAATTCTCAGGTTCGTATGCTCCACTGTCTACACCACAAATAGGTTATCTTAGTTCACCATAAGAGTCTCTTGACTTTTTCTTTTTTTTTTTTCTTTTTTAATTTTTTTAGTCCGATGGCGGTGTCTTTACTAACCAAACAACATCTGAGAAAGATCATCAGAACGTACATCCATTTAGGAGCAGAATTTCATGGTCACTGTATGATCGAGCGAAAAGCATCAATCAACCGCGAAATTAATTAAAATCCAATTATTATTACAAAAGTGAAATTCAAAAGACAAAGAAAATCATCATTTTCCCGCAATTCCTAGTTGATCTATAACAATAAGATGGACAAAACATAGGTACAGATGTTTGTGGTAGTATTTTTTAAGTAGAAGTGAAGTTAAATGGAAACCTTTATTTATTATGCAGATAAAAGTGAAATTGTGATGGAATTAATTAAGAAGTTTTGTCCCAAGATATAGCATGAGGAAGCAAAAAGTTTTGAAATTGATTGAAGGAGTGCTGCTTATTTTATTTATTAGCATATACAACACAGTGGGTGGTTTTGATTGATGAGAATTGAGAAGAATTACAGGAAAAGAGAGACGGGAAGCATAACATAAAAATAAAAATTCAAAATATATAAGGGACTTGAATGAAATCATCGACCGTTTCATGTCTGGTAAAAGATTGAGAAGAAGAGGTGTGGGAGAAGTTGTCATTGAAATCAGCACAAGTGAAAAATTCAGGGAAGGGTGGCAAACTAACATGGGCATTGAAGGTATCAGTGGCGGAAGGGGTGGTAGCAGCAGCAGCATAGCGAGCAAGACGGTCCTTAGCAACGGCGAGGTCATGTTGAAGCTCGACCATCTTCCTTTGCAACAGAGCTATGGCACCAATGCATCCATAAACGGGGTCCCTCAGCCTTGCTTCTGCCTCATAAGCGAGCGAATTAACCGTGTCCTCTCTCTGCTCCTCGGGAACTTCGATCAGGATCTTGCTCACATTGCTGGCCCCAAACACCTTGTGCACCTTTGCGAATTTCTTGCACTCGTCAGACCTAAAGTAAGGTGCAAATATACAATTGGGTATGCATCTTCTCTTCAAGAACTTGCAGGCTGCACAAGAAGAACTTGAACGTGGCTCATAACCCTTCATGATCTCTCAAATCCACTTTACTATGCTTCTGTTTCCACTTATAACTATATGCTTCTCTCGATAGCTACTTTGCTGAATCGCTATTTAAGGGCAACCACGTTTCCTTGCCTACTAGCTCAGCTAGGTCGCAGGTTCGGGACTTGCATGGGCCAATGCTGTCTTTTTACTCACTTTCTTTTCTTTTCTTTTTTCGCTTTCTCTTCTATTTAATATTTAATATTTATTTTTCCTTTCGGACTGCAAAAGTAGGTCCAAATAATTGATTCATGTGGACAATGGGTGCTATGAGTAGGTAGTTTTCAAGTTAGATATCATACTTCGGTGCTTTCTACCGTGGACCCATATAAAATGTGGTTCACGCTCACGCTCACGCTCACGGGTCTGTCATTAACGGACCGCCGTCGGATTTATTCCTTCATTCAAGACACACAACCAGCTTACCCTATTTCAAATATATTAAGAATTGTTATCGTTTCCCCATTTTCTCCCAACTCCGGATTTCGGAATGACTACATTTTATGCTACACAAATATGAACAAAGGAGACGTATACGTCTTCCATGTAAGGGTTAATATGTCATTTAATAAATTAAAACAATATTTAAACTTAGCTGTAAAATAAATTATGAACTACTGTTATCGGTTATTTTGATGTCCCACCTGTGGACGATTTGGGCATCTGGTCCACCTTAGAAAACACCATGATAGATCATGAATAAAGATGGGGATATTTTGATTGATTGAAGAAAAGAAATATTCTCAATAAAAGCAAAATTATCCCTTGGCAGTGAGAGGTATGGTCACTAGAAGGAAACCAATAAGATCGACTTGAGTACTTTAGATGTAGTTGGAATCTTCAGTACAGCATAGTGGAGCCGAAAATAAAGTTAGTGAGATGCTGTTCTTACCAATAAATATAATTAATTTTACTCTTAATTTTATCTATTTTTTATTTTTACAATTTGTAAATTTATTTAATCTTAATTATATTAATATTTATTAAGTTTTACATTTTTTATTAATTAAATAATTCTTCATTGTATTTTAAATAAATATGTTAGATATAAGATAAAATTCGACCAAAATAACAAATTAAATTACAGTTATAAATCTATAATATTAAATAAATATTTTATTTCAAAATAAAAGATAAAAATTATAATCATATAAAATAGAAAGAACAAAATTATATTTGATTCTTGTTTTTATATATGCTTTCTATATCATCAGATATATTTCTTTTCTTCTTTTTTTTCAATTCTGGCTGCTTTCTAACAAACTGAAACCGGAAGTTTAAGGTGAAACTACCTATTATAGCACACGGAAACAAAATGGGTGCGTGTCAAATTTTAAACACGTCAAATTAATAAGCCTCTTCTGGACTTGCATAGTATACCTAAACACGAGTTTTTCTTTTTTATTTCTAAAAGAAGAAATTCAAGGCGTGTGATGTGTGGGATATAATTTTTTAATATTTATCAATTTATTTACATCTTTTTATGGAATTGAATTACACACTCTATAATTTCTATACTTACATCATGTACATGTGAGAAACACTTCTTATTATATGAGAGGATTTTTTGGTAGATGATAAAAAATGTTCAATTATTAGTTTAAATTTTAAAATATAATTTCAGATCCAGAATTGTGTTTAATTATTAAAAAAGTATATTTATGGAATTTTAAATAATATATGAAAAGAAGCTATTCTTTAGAATAAAAGCAAAACTAGGAGCAAATCATGAAGTGATTGATTTCAATATTGGTAATTAAGCTTAAGCATGGCCAAACCTGACTTTGTTATTATTAGAAAAATTATTTGATTAAAGAATCCATAGATTCAAAGGTTCAAATTGATATAAAGTACTAAAGATTCAGGAGGGAAAAAGAAGAAAACTTTTTATCTTCAGTATTTCCGTAGCGTACAAAAAACAGTACGAGTCAAGAAAACATTGATGATATACCAAAGATTTGATATTCCATGTATCTTAAGGAGGCCACCTCACACTGAAATTGATGCTTACAACGATAAGGATTGAAACATCGATAAAATATTTATCACTACATAAAGAAGACTTTAAACAGTATTAAGAATTAACGTATTAGAAGGTTTCCACCTAGTTGTAAATGTCCTATAACGACTTTCTATCATTGGATATTACTGTGGTGGTGCAACTGTAAAGATTTGCTATCACATTATGGAATCTAATATAATAATTGTAGATTGCATTGTTAGGTGGACTGATCATAGCCCGAAATTTGGAGGGACTTGAGTCATACGCTCAAACCAATCTCTTCCTTCCCAGACTATATTCTGACAAAATGTTAAATTATTATAATTAGAATTTAAGTTTTATGTATTGTTAATGTCAATTATTTGGATTTAATAATTATAAATTTATAATATAAAACTATTTTATATTATCAATTAATTATAAATCACAAATAATATAATGTACTCCATTTGTTTCTATTATAAGATTATTTTCAACTCATTTACATCTTTTTTAAAAAATAATTAATTTGATTAATTATATTAAATTTATAAACAATGTGTACTGTTATTTCAAAAGTATCCTTAAATTTTTTTAAATAAATGATCATTCTCCTTTTAATTGTTTCTCATATAATAAAGTAATATTTTGAACAGAAAACAATGATGCATTTAGAAATGAGGAAATAATCTTAGAAAAAGAAATAATAACTTTTTTGAAAAAAATATCTTATAACTAGGAATGGTGAATGTAAAATTTTCAAGTAATTTTTGCATGAGAATTAAATAACTTTTGACAAAAAAATCACTTTTAGTCTTTAAAATTTAAATATAGTTTTTTAGTTTCTGAGATTAATTTATTTTTTGTATTAATATTATTCATCTAAGTTATGATATATTTGGTTTTACCTGTCGCTTTGAAATTAAATATTGAGATGGATAATGTTGAAGAAAAGAATGATTTATGTATATAAAAACATATCAACAGAAGAAGAATTACTAAAAATAAAAATAAGAGACTAAAAACTATTTTTAAATTTTAAGGACTAAAAATATTTTTTAATAAAACTTTAAAAACTTATAAACATTAAATTTAGTATATTTGGTGATGTTATGTCCAGTGGTATATCAATCTTTTATCAATGTATATATCTTCCTTTTTTAAGATTTATGTACCTATAACTTTTAAATAATTATTATTTATATTAAAGTTAACAAATTTATTGTATATGATATTTTTTTATTAAATTTTAATATATTTTTTATATTATAAATAATTATTATTTATATTAAAGTTAACAAATTTATTATATATGATATTTTTTTATTAAATTATAATATAATTTTTTATATTATTAACACGCATATTATTTAATTACTTTTAAAATTTTTATTTTCATCGTAGAGTAATACCATTTAACTCACTGAAAGGATACTTTATAGTACCCTTCTATTTCTAAATATAAATAAATATAGTATTTTTAAAAACGTATATGAATGCAACTACAATTTAGATCTGACGCTTTGTTTGTTTTGAATCATTTTGAAAAAGAATTAATGGATGAGAAACAACTAGAGAATTTGTTTTTAATTGTTTGGATAGGAAAATATATTTTAGGTTTCTAGGATTATTAAATTTTGTTTATTTTAATCTTTCCAATTTTAAAATATATTATTTTTATTTCCAAATCTTATTTAAATAATTTTTATTTCTCTATAAGACGTTATTTAAAATACTTAAAGAACAAAAAATAATATATTTTAAAATTATGTAATCAAATAAATACCATAAATTTTTAAAAAATTTATTTTAATATTTCAATAATTTTTTAAAAACTTAAAACATATTTTACCTTTAGATGAAAAAGAAAAGTATGAAAAGAGAGAATAAAAGGGTGGGATATATTTAAAATTAGTTTCCTCTAAAGTGGAAAGATTTTTAAAAAGTGAACAAATATGATGGGACCCATATTGACAAGCAAGAATGACAAAAATAAAAAATATATCTTTATAGTTGTAAAAACTTAAAAATCTATTCGTATTATATATATATTGAAAGATTATTCATTTTTTACTTATTCTTTCTTCTCTTATGCTTTTATTTATTCTACTTCTATTTTTTCACATAAAGATCATCCAATGCAAATGCGAAAGATAACAAAATTTCCTATGGGATTTGGTCTGGATAATTTTATGGTTAATATATTTTATTGAGGAGAATATAATTTTACTAATAACTATAAATTATCATATTATTTTATTTTAAAATTAAAAAACTATTCAAAACAATTTTGTTCTTCCTTTCAATTACAAAATATTTAATAAAAAATAAAAAATATTATTTTATTTTGTCTTGTTCAGTGTTTAGGTATTGAAAAAATAAATTAAAAATTAATTTTATCTCAAGAATACTTTTTATAATATATAAAAAAAATTAAAAGTAAAAAAATATATTTGTTATAAATATTTTAAAAAAATATTTTTCCTATGTTATGAGCATGCAAGAGTATTTTATTGAAATTGAATTTACTAAATGAACTTGACCATCTAAATTGTAAACAACTCCAATTACATTAATTTACAAGATTGATTCATTTTACTTAAACTTTATATTAAATAAATATATTGATGTAGACTTACAAATCTTTGAACATGTTTTATGGATCATAATAAGATGGTTGGGTCTGACCGTGGAGTTGATTGTTGACTCATTTTACTTAAACCTCATATTAATATATTAAATAAATATGTTAATGTGGACTTGGACATGTTTCGTAGATCATTTAATGAGTGAGTTTGATAGCAACACCTAATGGTATTGTTTGGTAATGGAGTTGATATGTGTCTGATTTATTGGTGTCTAATTGATCAAATAATTAAGATTTCTTTAGGAGCATCTTTTGTAATCAATAGAGTCTCTATATAGGTGAAGTAAGTATATGTCTTGCATGTGGAGTTTGCATATATCTTCCTTTTATAAGAGGTCATTGTAAATTTTATACATATGTATAGTGTCAAAATAGGTTTGGACTCATGGGCTAGCTTAACCCACCACGGTTTGGATTAAACGAGTTGAAATTTAAAAAACTAGCTAATTATATCAATATGTGAGTGGACCTACTTACAACCCGATGCAACCAGGTTGAACCTGTGATGGATCAGGTTGACCCACCAATCTACCTAATTTTTAGTTTTCATTGTTATGTGAATATGGTTTTTTTTAAGTTTTAAATTATTATGTTGTGTGTTTTTGTATTTCATGAGAATATATTCTCTTATTTGTTGTTATCATTTAACTAATATTTAATATTTTTAAATTAATATTTAACATGTTGTCAATGTTTTTAGTGAAGAATATAATTTAATTTTTTTTTGTTTTATATTTTTAAACTCATGAATTTAAGAATAAGGTCATCATAAATTATTTAAATTTTGAAGTTTTTTTAAATAGTCAAAGTTTTTTTCTAAAAAAATATATTTTTGTTAATTTTAAAAAATGTTTTGGTGGGTTGACCTTTTTAATCCACAACCATAGTAGGCTGGGTCGAGCACACTTTTTTAAATATGAAAGCAAGGTAGGCCAAGTTGGATCAACCTGTTTACAAGATGAGCTAAGTTGGTCTATTTTGATAGCTCTATCTCTATGCACGATCTTTCTTGTTTATCAATAGTATTTTTTCTTTGCTTTCTCAACCCTTGTTCTCTCTCATTCTTACTGTGTGTGATTTATTGACACTTATCTTTAGTTGTCTTGTGGGTTTCTTCATCAAACACCAACAAATACATTTAGAGTGTGTTTTATTTGCCTAATTGAAATTATTTAAGCTTCATTTGAATAGTAAAAACCTATGAACCTTTTCAGAAGTTACTGACTTTTTTTTTTTAAATTACTCAAAATAGTTTTTTCAAAAGATCTTATGTTTTCATCTACTAGTTGATTTTTTTTTATAATTTTACCCTTTATTAATTAATGTATTATCTTCCACTTATTCTTTCTCTTGACATAACAGTTCTCTACCTCTCTCGTTAATATAATTATAGTAATTTATAATTTAAATATATAATTATAGAAAATTATAATTTATAATTTAAATATGTAATAAAATTATATTATTAAAATATGTTATATTATTTTAAATACTTAATTGTTGATATAATGATTAATGAGGTTATTTTTTGTTATTTTACAACTTCTAGCTAGTTGATAAACTAGTTTTACCAAATACTTACAACTAGTTTTTCAACTTTTATCTGACTTTGAAGTTTTAAACTAGTTTCTCAATTAGTTTTATCAAATATACCTTTAGTTTATTTTCAAATTTTATTTATCTAAAATAACCCTCCATATTTATATTACTTAGAAATATTTTTTTATTTGTCACTTATTCGCATGCAATAACATAAAGTCTTTTATCTGATTTAAACTCAACTTCATTATATTAATAAATATTTGCTCAAATAGAATGGATTTGTCTCTCACAATAAAAATAATCAAGATTTGAATATTCGTTATTAATAAATACAAAGTGTCTCTTATCTTATTAATTAATATTTAGCATCATTATATCAATAAGGGTTTGATTAAATAGAATGATTAGTCTCCAGCAATTAATCAAGATTTGAATATTCATTGTTAACCACGTTTTAAATAGGATTGTTCCAATGAATAATAGGGTAAACAATTTTATCATTATAATTTGTCATAAAATTAATAAGATATTACAAAGATAGTATAACAATGGTTGATAAATAATCCTGGCATGAAATATTATACTTCGGGGGATTAATGTTGAACTTTTGATGAGATACTCTGAGAAAAAAATTAATAAAAGATTAATATTTTAGCATATACATAATACCAGATAAGTTTTTTATTTGTATACAATTTATATCAATCATAAATAAATATTTTTTATATAATTAAATTACTATTAATTTTATAATAATATATTTAAATATATAATATTTTTAGAGAATAATTTAAATTTTGAATAAGATTATTTTTAATCATTGAAAAGTATATTTTAAGAAAATAAATACAATTTATAGAAGATAAAAAGAGATAAATTGAAGACTATTCATATAAAAATAAAATGGTGGTAGGAGGCTAGATGTGTTAGAAATATTTTGTTTGTTCTAAAAATAGTGTGCGAAATGCTTATATAATAGACAGAATATTAAAAATGTCTAATATTAAAGTAATGGGTTAGAAAATGTTTCCATTGAAGATGACAACTCAAGATTATAATATCTTAATAAGTTAAGAGAAAAAAATTATGCACCAAAAATAATTTTACATTCTTATAAAAAAATTATATTCAATTAATTTATCATATAAGTTTGTTGACTTTTATAATGATTTTTTTAAAATTCATAAATGGTATAATTACAAAATGTGTCGTATTTTAAAAAAATCTAAAACAAGTATTAAATTTGGCTTTTTAATATGGTATTAAACTTTTTTTTTACTGATACCTTTAATAACATTAGTTTTGTAATAATGTTATCATCTTTTATTTATTTACTAACCTTTCTTGATGTGTTTAAAATAATCTAGAACACTTTTTTTTTTTGTTTTCCAATTATTGTTGACTTATAAGTCTAAAACTAATCTCTTAATGTATGGGACTTTAGAAAAATTGATATTTTTCAACGTTTTTTTTTTCACAAGCACCACATGTTTAAAAACCAAAAGTGTCTACAAATTATGTTACACATTGATAAATGACACTTATTTTACATAGTAATTTATTATCAAACGAGTTAGTGCATCACCTTAATCTCATAAAGTACCATCAATATTTTAAATTAACTTGATTATTGTCCAAATTCATTAAACAATATGATTTTTCATAACTTACAATGTAACATTAAGGATTTATTAAAAAAACAATATACAATAGTTTGTTTTTTTTTTAAAAGCATACAAAGCGTATAGAAATTTTTTAAGAAAATTATTTGATCAAAGTCTAACTTAGCCAAAATTATTCGATTGTTTCGGTTGAGGTCACCTCGAGATCGAGGAACTCACAGATCTCAATGTTAAGCAAACATGATGTATTAGCTTAATTTGATAATTAACCAAGTTAAATATCATTAACACGTCATTGACACCTTTACTAATTAATCCCATGAATCTTAAGTCTACACCAATAATTATAAATAGAAAGATATGCTAAATACTGACTTGACAGTGACTTCTATAGATAATTCCTTTTTATATCATTAATTAAGGAAAAAGAGAAAACTAGGTTCTTGAGTCAGGAACATACTTCATTACTGAACCTTACCTCAGATTTGTATTGTTATTGGGTTATAAATAAATGGTAAAGGTCTAATTAGTTGAAAAAACATTTAAAACGAGAAAACAAGGTAACCTAATTAAATAGATTTGATCTAACCTTAAACGAGGTCAATTCGAGAAGATTGGGAGGGAAATGTTGTGATGGGTTATTTATTAATTATTATAATATTAGAAAGAAAAGAAGGTAAAATGGAGATAAGTTGTTGATTAGGTGTGGGAGTGGGACATGATAAAATGGGGAAGATAAATATCACCTCAAACTCAAAGTGATGGTGGTAGAGAGCGGAAAGGGATAGGAGATGATAATGCACCCACCCTCCAATTTCTAAGACCCCAAGAGCCCACTTGTTTTAATGCGCGTCCTTTTCCCTTAAAACAAACAATGGACAATGGGGTGTGGCGTGTGGGGGAAGGAACCTTCCTTCTCAGCCGTTCGATCAACATCCACGGTCTCTAACCCTCACGCGCATGAGTGGATCGCGGAACTATGGATAATAGCTTCCGCAAAATGGGCCGGCCCAGGAATCATTGGTTATCAAGATCAGTTCCACTTTTCCTTCTCTTTTTCCTTTTTTATTTTTTTTCCACATTCGGAGACAAAACAAATAAGAATTCACATTTTCTGATACTCTCTGTACTATGCTGGACCTAGCTTGACTCGGTCAAAAGGCCAATCTATCATACTTCCTTCTCTCTCTTATTTATTTTTTGCTAAATTATTATTTTAATATTTTATTTGTAAAATTTGAATTTAAGCATCACAAAATTTTATAATACTTCACGTTTACTGTTTAACAAAATCAGTTAAATTTTTTAACAATCACTCTTTTTATTTAATCACTAATATATTCTTTTATTAATTTTAGAAAATACGTTAATTTCATTCTTTTCGTCTCATAATGACATTACCTGACAAAAAATGTGAAAGTGACACATCTAATTCATATAATGTTGAAAAATAACAAATTAAATTATTTTTTTATCAGTAAAGTTCAGATGGGACAATTTCAATAAAAAAGAATCTGGTCTTTATTTTTATTTAGTTGAAACTATTATTTTATATTAAAAAAATATAGCCGAATTGTTGATGTTGGGATAAAATTATTATGGACAACAAAACATTGAATTTTCAAGCAAAATTTTAATATTTGTAAGAATAATCAAACATGTGACAAAACTAAATCTATTCTTTAATTAGATTAAGTTTGGAGCATCCGAAATGAAAAATCAAAGATAACCTAAATTGCAAAACACCATTAATGGACACGTTAGGTGGTGGTGTATTAATGATCTTGGTTGATTGAAATTGAAATGAATGTTTTATATATGAAAAAGAAAAGAAAGTTTATATAGAGAGAAAAAATGTTGATTGGGGGTAGAGCATCTTTCTGAAGTGTTCAATAAGTGAAGGAAAAACATAACAGCCAAAGACGAGGTAGAAGAGTGGTACTAACCCAGACCAATTACCGTTTACTGAAGGTAGCACAAATGATATCTCTCTCTCTACGAAATAATGAATAATAAAATACTGTGCTGCTTCTTGATTCAGATATCACAAGTGCTACTACTCGTTAAAGTGAAACCAAAAAAAGTATAACCAAATATGATGAACTGATTGACTGCTTACCAAATCAATGACATGCACAAACTATTGCGTCTTTTTTTTCTTTAGTTAGGAAAGTGACTGTCACACACACAGTAGTGGACACATTGTGCATTCTTTCAAACTTTCAGTATAGACATGATATTTAGGTCTTTTCGTTTTGAAATTACAAAATTAATTATCCTTTTTATAATTAAACAACTTTTTCTTCTAACTTTTTCTTTTTTGAAAATGATCTGTATTTCTTTTACAAGCTAAAGTAGTCGCTTAGTCAATTGAGAAAACATAAGGAATTTAGTTATGCGATATGTTTAGAGCTTCCGTAAAAAATATTGAAAAGTTGGTGAGAGATAAGAAAAGAATGAAAAGTGAAAACAAATAAGATAGATGAAGATATTGGGAATCATTGAGAATTGAAGTAAAGTCAAAATGGTTGTAAAAGGTGGATAGTATTAAGTATTAACATAGTTTTGCTTCGGCAGCCTATGGATGTGGATCGAGGCACCTAGGCTTTGAAGTTGAAGTACCAGTCTAAGTCAATTTGTAAGCCATTGGATATTGAAATTCCAAAGATAGGCTTGATCCAAGGAATTTATGGGTTAAAACAAAATACTATAGGGTTGACTCACCTAAAATTTGCATGATAAGCTATGTTTTGAATAAGGTATTCAACATCTAATAAAATCAAATTAAAATTGAACCAAAAATTGAAAAATTATAAAAAATAATTTAATTTGAAGTTTTTTCATTTTTTAATTTTAAAAAAGTGGTTTAATTCTTACCTGATAAAATCACATCAAACCAAATCTCGTATCTTTAAATAAGGAAAATCCAAATAATATTGTAAAATAGAAATTAATATAATTCTTTCCTTAACTACTTCCTTCTTAAATATATAATTTTTTATATATATTTATTTAGAAAATAAAATACACTTAAATTCGTTATTGTATTTAATTTAATATGTTAAAAATAAATTAAATAATAATTTTCAAGTGTCAAAATTGTTCTTTTTTTTTTCTGGTGAAAGCAAAGCCCCCACTAAAAGAAATCTAATTAGTGGAAAGCAAAATACAGATCAATTAATGAACTCTTTCTTATTGCTCTATCTTATTCACGTAGTTTTTATCAAACTATTCCTTTTGTTTATTTTTTCAATTAATGAACTTTTTATTTTGTAAAATAATCTTACAGATCTGTTATATTGTGTAATGTCTACAGATATTTCTTTTGATTAGTTTTTTTTACAATTTTATAAAATTTTATTAAATATAAATAGAGATAAAATTATATACAATGGCCTTATTTTTTAAGCATGTAAAAATATTTTCCTAGAGGTATATTCATAACAAGTTTGCATGTTAAATTGCGAAAGAGCAAAACTTTAGTATTACATTTAAGTTTAAATATTTTTAGTTACTGTCTTGACAACAAAACAAAATTTTTTAGAGTATTTTTTAAAATTTTTAGTAATAAAAATTTTAAACTGCAAAAATAAAATCAAATTAAACTGAACTCATATACAAACAAAATACTTAGACTTCCACATATTAAGAAAATTAGTTAATATAATTTAATTTCACTAATATCAAGTACAAATAAATGATATTTCTAAAAGAATTTTGATTAAAACTTAATATTATGAATAAAAAAGGATCATGATTGTAATTAAATAAAAAGTATTTTATATTTGAGTAAAAAAAACCTCTAACTTTTTTGTTTATACATGAGTCCAGGAGAGTACTAGAGATAGAATTGGATTAATTTAGAATTTATAATTTATCTAAATTAAACCAAATTATATCGCACCTATTTGTTTAATATGGTTTAAACTAGTTTTAAACCTAAAATAAGCCAAACCAACAACACCATGAACAACCCTGTTTTTTATTAGTAAAATATTTTTTATTTTTAATTAATGCACGAGTAAAATAATAAATAACTTAATAATATCAATCTAGTATATGTGTTTAGTTTAAAACACTCTTTCAATGCATGTAATATAATTAACTCAACCCTTATAAGATAAATGTTTCCTTTTAATTTTGTCATATTTTCTGTCAATGTTGAATCACCAATACATTCCTTTTAGATTGAGGATTAGACATATCAAACGTAAGGTTTATAAAACCGAACATTTGTTTATGATTTGATTATGAGTGACATGATAAACCCAACATAATAGTCTTTAGAATAGATTTCAATACGATCTTATAATTTGAGTTATAGGTCTAATTCAATGCTATAAACCAAACTTAATTGTAGAATTGATTTATCGACTTTACACAAATAAAGTATATATAGCAATTGTAGAATTGATTTATGGACTTTACACAAATAAAGTATATATAGTAAAGATAATATGGTATACCTCTTTAATATCTTATCTAATCCGTACTTTATTTATTGTATTCCTATTTGCTAGTTCTTAAACTCTTGTTATTGTTACCATATACATGTTTGCCATTAGTAAGAGTTTAAGGATTAATTTAATGAAAGTAAAAAAAAATAAAAAATTAAAAGGTCTTCTGTAAAATATAAAAATTTTGGAATAAATTTTATCCATATCTTTTTCCTCAATATAAAAATAAAAGGTTGATATGTGTTTATTATTTTTTTAAGGGATACAGTTAATTATTCTTGAATCAATAAAGGATAAAAAAAAAATAATCTAACTCAGTTAGTTGAATAAAGTATTTGAGTAAGTTGTTGTAAATTTTCTGAATCTATCTTCAATTTCTATGAGAATGATAAAAGAAATCTTCATCAAATGAAATTTCAAATTGTGTTTTTACAACAGTTACAAAATTGAGGTTACATTGTTTTCTCTTTTCAAAATTATTACGTAAATCAACGTTTAGAATTAATTCATAAAATAATATAGTGTACGAAATTGTTTGATGAAGTTTTAATTTTTTATGTGAGAAGAAATTTTAAAAGTTGAAGATGTTTTGAGAATAATAAAAGTGACAGTGATAAACAGAGAAACGTGATAACAATATTAATGGTGTCTTAAACTAAAGGGCTAAAATTTATTAAAGTATGTAGAAAACATAAAATTAAATATTTTTCTAACTTTCTATCAAAAAATATTTTTATGAAGAATTTGTGGTAAAATACAAATAAATACTCAAATAAAATTTGTTCGAAATCACTAACGACTAAGAATGGCGTAGTGGTGGAGGGAAAATATAGATCTCTTTACTTTAGTGCTATCATTCTATACTATAAAAATGCTTTAGTAATGGGGAGCTGGCTCACTTAATGATCCCGAATTACTTAAAATGATGAAATTTAAATTTGATTTTAGGATAATTTGTTGATAGGAGTCACGATCTTTCTTAAGTCTTAACATAGTTTTATTCTAATATATTTTTTTTAAAAAAATAATATCAGAAACTATTTTTAAAAATATTTTCATTTTTAACTCATTTTTTATAAATAAATTTAATTGATATAATGTAAAAGACTTTTACACTAACATTCAACCATAATTTTTTATTTATGTGATTTTTAAAGTACTAACAATTATAATTTTACTGTAAAAATGTATATCAATTAACTTCTTTGTAAATTCGTTTGACTTAAATAAATGCTAAACTCGAAAAAAAAAAAGATTGATGGAGCTAATCTGGACAAAAAAACCAGACAGACAGTGTTTCACTAGCAAAAGAGCCCAGCACCTCTCACATCAGCCCAATAATTAAATGTGTCAAAAAATTTACCACCACATATCATATGCCAGCATTAGCAACATGTGTTTGAGAAAGTTGAAAAAAAAATTATATTTTCAATAATCAATTATATTTATAATTAATTATAATTAAATAATTTTTTTTAAAATAAATTTATTGAAAATTAACTAAAAAATAATTAATTTTTTTTAAATACACAAAAAAATCAATTTTTATAGTGTAAAAAGTGTAAAATAACTGAAAGAAAAAATATGTTGAAAAATAATCATAAATTACAAACTTTTTCAGCTTTTCATAATCAACTTATTTTTTAAATATTTTTTTTAAAAATTTAAGCTGGGTTTTCAAACATCTAACTTATTTATCAAAATACTTTATAATCTAAAAAAAAAGATTATGATATAAAATTTATCATTTCCTAAACATACTAATAATAACATAAGCTACAAATTTAAAATCAATTATTCCCCAGTGGTAATTAGGAAAATAAAATTATTTTTATCCTTCCTTTTGAACGAACATGAGAAGATAACACTTTCGTAAAAGGAATACAATATATAAGTTAGGGGTCACTAATATATAAGCAGGGTCACTCCCCAAAAAGATATACACTCTTTTTCTAATTTTATCATATATTGAGTCTTACTTTTATTAATATAAGTAGAGGTATTTATAGTATGATTTAATTCAATTTTTGGAAAGAAAAGTCACCTAAACCAAACATAAAATGAAGATGCATGTTGGTTTGTTTTGATCTACACATGACATTAAATTTAAATCAAATCAAATTAATATTTTATGGTTTGGTTTTGATTTTATTTAGCCATTTATTTTTTATTTTTAATCTATTATTATATTTTAAAATTTATTAAATAAACTTACCTAATTATTATTTTCACATAACTTTAAAAATTAATTTTTATATTAAATTTTGTAAAACATATTTTTAGTTTAATATTATTTTTTATTTTTATTTAACATTATTCTAAATTTATATTATTGGCATTTTTCATAAGATAACTGTAAATTATATCTTACTTGATGAGTTAACCACCACTTTAGTCTTTGAGATTGTGGTTATCCTTTACTTTAATCTCTAAATTGAATAAACAATCAAATAAGTCTATGAATTTGTTCAATGTTAGTCAATTAAGTTTTTTTATTATTGTGTGTCTGTTCTAACTAATTATATAACCGATTTTAAATATATTCAATTATTATAACTACTTGTATATATGATTATTTAGTAGTTATAACTAGTTATTGCAATAATCTAACCATGAGTAATACTATATACTCGTATTGCACACTTAACTAACATAGTTTTTATAACCATGAGTAATACTATCTAAACCTAAAATTATTAACAAATGCTCAGTAACAAAATGACTTGACTAACTAACGATGAATAGTTTTAAAAACTTATCTGATAAATTATTCAATTTAGGAATTAAAGTGATGGATGACCACACTTTTAATGACTAAAGTGGTGGTTTACTCCTTTCTAGATATTCAATATTCCCACTGATAAGTTTTACAAGATCCAATTACATGATTCACTAAGATTAAAAAAAGCAATTGACTAATAGTTAACAATAAATATGTCATATATATAATACTTATTTTTTTTTTTATCTCTAATCATTTGTCATTATAACCTTTCATTTAATTAAGGTTATTTAAGTTTAAAATTACTAGAAACATTATGGATTGGGTCTTATTTATCTTCAGACATATAAATTAATAAATAGAATCTGAGATGAAGTACTATTTTTTAACTATGTTAATACATCTTTTTTAACATTTGAAAGTAAACCTAAGTTGGGTAGGAAAAACCCAAAGCCAATCTCAGGAAATAGTGATGCTTCACAGGATCTTTCTATCCATGTGCAGGTATTTGACATTTTCACAAACATATCTATTTCATCAAGTCTCACTCTGAAACAGTGTCTAGATCGTTATCCCTTTCATGAGACGTTATAGTTATGACTGTCGTTCACGGGGTTGCATTCGTTGTCTTGCATATTTTCTATCTCTCTTTTTTTGAACAATATATAAGTTGGAATCCTTATTGAAGAATTTTTAATCAAGGAGATGAAAGAAAGAGGAAAATTAATTAGATATTTATGATAAAAAGGTGTGTATGAATAAGGAGATAAGAGCTTAAGGATAAAATATATTGGTACTTTTAATCTAGTTTTGTTAGGAAAGTGTGGTGGAGGATAAGATAGTAGGAAAATAGCTTCTAGATTAGAATTATGAAATCCATTACTAGAAGATGAAAGAAGAAAATTGAATGATATCAGGTGTTTGTGATGGTGAAAGGATTCACATGCAATTGACCATGAGATAAGTGGAAGGAGAGAGTGATTATAAGCTAATATAGGAAGGGAAATTGAAGGTGATTCTACAATCTTGTTTTGGAAGGATATATAAATATGTGAGAAAGGACTATGAAGAATTTGAGAGACTATATAATGTAGTATGAAATAAGATTGTTTCTATTCTTTTAGAGAGATGTGGAAAGGGGAGGGAGAGTGGTTATGGGAATGACGAATGAAGCTTTT
This sequence comes from Psophocarpus tetragonolobus, assembly GCA_037954015.1. Lineage (NCBI taxonomy): Eukaryota > Viridiplantae > Streptophyta > Magnoliopsida > Fabales > Fabaceae > Psophocarpus > Psophocarpus tetragonolobus. Next base: position 39,299,174 of record CM075695.1, read on the forward strand.
TTATTGGGAAAACGAGAAGGTGGAAAGCCTACAAAATAAAGTGAGGGAAGTATAATTTAGAGAAAACATAAAGGATGGGTAGAGGCAAAGAGGACAAAAGGAAAGACTATACAATAACGGCTACATACAAAAGGCTAGCAACAACAAATATACAGACGAATCAGGAATCATTCAAAAGTTATGACAAGCATACGTGCCATTAAAAGTTCAAGTTATGATGTGAAAACTAGAAGCTGGAATATTACCAATGTAAATTAATCAAGTAAGAAGAGGGGATGATATTGCAAAAACAAGATTTTTGCAGTTGGTGTAGGAAAGAATTTGAGTCCAATCAACGCATGATATTCTCCTATAGGTGTAGAAAAGAATTTGAATCCGTTTCTCTCGTAATGGACTAAGAAACAAAATGTCATGTGTATTGATTAATAAAAGACATAGGAAAGGCAAACATGTTGTAACCCAAAGCAAACGCATGGAAGGAAGATGCAGAACAAACACAAGGGAGATAGATAAAACAACATAGAGCATATGTAAGAAAGACATGTTTTTTCACTTTTAGACTCATTTATTCCCTTTTTGGATTTATTCCCTTTTTGGATCTGCTCTAATCTTTTCAACATTTTTAAGAATACATATGTTATGCTTCTTATTTTTTCTTATTCCTATGTTTTCTAAATAAATTTTTTTGTTTATGAAAAAAACTAGCGTGATGTTATGCTAATGCAAGTAGCCAAGGATATAGTACTTCAAGGAAGATTCTATTTTTTTTGTTAGTCTATTGAACCTTCGGCAATTGAAATTGTTCTCCCGGTCATGTAAACAAGCAGACTAAAAAAATTGAGAAGTGAAGTGGTCTGGGTGTCTAAAATAATGTTCATCAAACATATTTATATAGCAAAGTACATTATGATTGTAAGAATTATACATAAAAGGTTTGACCCACGCAGCAGAGGATCCGGCCAGAAAAGATACAAATTAATTTTGCTACAGTGAAGATCTTTTAATGTTTCCAAATTCCACAATTCGTTACAGTGGTTAGTAGAGCCACTTTTATGTTGATCTGACTCATTGATTTTACAAGCAATCTTGGACTTTCTTTTATGTTTGCTACTAGCTTCGCATGAAATTCTGCAGCCAATTTGTCGTGTAATGTCCACGGTCCAAACCTAAGAATTAAGATTGTTAATCACCATTGTTCTTAGAATCTAATATATGATACAAAGAGAGGAACTCTATATGAATTGAAGCATGAAAGTTGAAACATATTATAGAGGCTGCGATTTGGATCCTGCGGCAGAGACGACAAATATGACATCAGAAATGATAAGTGTATGGCACGATGATTTAGAATTAGCCGTTGAGGTTTGCAGGAGGGATAATCTACATATTATGCTTAATTTTCCTGAAACGACAAATCAAGAAAATGAAATGTTATGCCTCTGGTTGGTGGTGCTGGTGGACCCTACTATATCATATATCAAGTTGTTCTGATAAATATTCATTTGGGGATCTCATTAGCCAAACCTACATATATTCAAAGGTGAACATACCAAGCAACTGAAAATGATGTTTGACAAGGTTCATTAACAAATAATATTCATGTTTGAATAAAAAATGGCTGAAAGTATTCATGTTTGAATAAAAAACTGGCTGGGGAATACCACTAATCTTGCAAGCCAGGAAAATCCTCCAAATGGCAGCACTGCAAAAAATACTCAACTCTCTTCAATACTTTCCTTCCTGTCTTTATCACTAACTGCACAAATAGAAAGAGCCAAAAAACCATACATTTAATTAAACACCTCACCTCTTTGACAATTATTTTATGTGAAAAGAAGCATTATAGAAGCTCTCAGCATAATCCAAGTTCTTTCAGAGAGCAAATTTTGTAAAACATAAGAATGAATAGAAACATCCTCGTAAGGTAAGGACCAAAATGAATAATTTTCTATCGGCAGTGATGGTCTCCCAAGGCTTGTTACCTTCCGGGTCTTTAATTGATTCATTGATTCACGTATCCAAAGAAGTTGGCTTAATGGAGAAGGTTCCATTAGTACACACGAGGAGCGTTTCATCCATGATAAGGAGGATCAAGTTTCTTTCTTCGTTGTTTGAAGAGATTCAAGAAACTGATACTCCACTTCCTCCTTCTTCAATCCTGTGTCTGACAGAACTCTTCTCTGTCATTAGAAGAGTGAAGGTTTTGATCCAAGACTGCAAGGAGGGAAGTTCTCTCTGGGCTCTCATACAGTTAGAGTTCATTTCTAACCAATTTTATGTGCTTGTAAAGGAGATGGGAAGGGCCCTTGATATCCTTCCTTTAAGTTTACTGAATGTAACATCAGATATACGTGAACAAGTGGAGCTTCTTCACAAGCAAGCAAAGAAGGCTGAGTTACTCATTGATCCTAGAGAGCTTCAACGAAGAGAACAGCTTATACAATTAATGGCCAACAACAGTTTACAAAAAAAGAAGAACAAGGGGTTCATTGACTTTGGCAAAGTGGAAGAGATATTAAGCAGCATTGGTTTGAGAACCCCATTAGATTATGATGGAGAAATATCCAAGTTAGAGGCCGAAGCTCAGAACCAAGCTGGCACAGGAGGACTAATCGTTGTCTCCAATATAAATAATCTCATATCTCTGGTATCTTATTCCAAATCCATGATATTCAGAGATGGAGAGAATGATAGGAATGAAGAAGATTGTAAGCCACTATCTGCATTTTTGTATAACAAAGTCCATGATAGTTCTTCATCGTCTCAATCCATCACGCTTAATGTTCCTGATGAATTTCGTTGCCCAATTTCACTTGACTTAATGAGGGACCCTGTGATTGTTTCATCGGGACACACTTATGATAGACCCTCAATTGCACAATGGATAAACTCTGGCCATCCCACTTGCCCCAAAAGTGGGCAAAGACTAATTCACACTGCTCTAATACCCAACTGTGCATTAAAGAGCCTTGTTCAGCAATGGTGCTATGACAACAATGTCCCAGTGAATGAGCCTACAACAGAAGGAAACAACAACAAAAAGTTGAAGGAGGATGCCATAGACCATATTTCTGCAAACAAAGCAGCTGCAGATGCTGTCAAAATGACAGCAGAATTTCTTGTTGGAAAATTGGCAACTGGTTCTGCTGATATCCAAAGGCAAGCTGCATACGAACTTCGGTTACTCGCGAAAACCGGCATGGTTAACAGAAGAGTCATAGCTGAGGTAGGGGCTATTCCCTTTCTTGTTACAGTTCTAGGATCACAAGATTCACGAATTCAAGAACATGCAGTGACAGCCTTATTCAACCTCTCGATATTCGACAACAACAAGATTTTGATCATGGCAGCAGGAGCAGTTGATAGCATAGTGGAAGTACTAGAATCAGGGAAGACAATGGAGGCAAGGGAGAATGCAGCAGCATCAATATATAGCTTGTCTATGGTAGATGAGTGCAAAGTGCAAATTGGAGGAAGACCGAGGGCAATACCTGCCTTAGTTGGACTCTTGAAAGAAGGCACTCCAATTGGGAAAAGAGATGCTGCAAGTGCACTGTTCAACCTTGGTGTTTACAATCCCAACAAGGAAAGTGTGGTGAAATCTGGAGCAGTTCCAGTGCTGGTAGAGTTGCTGGTGGATGTCAAGGCTGGCATAACAGATGATGCACTTGCTGTGCTTGCTTTGCTCCTTGGATGCTCTGAGGGGCTAGAAGAGATAAGGAATAGTAGAGCATTGGTGCCACTTCTTATTGATCTTTTGAGATTTGGGTCTGTGAAAGGGAAGGAAAATTCAATAACTCTTTTGCTAGGACTGTGTAAAGAAGAGGGGGAAGTGGTGGCAAGGAGGCTCTTAGCAAATCCAAGGAGCATTCCTTCTCTTCAAAGCTTGGCTGCAGATGGGTCTTTGAGAGCTAGAAGAAAGGCAGATGCACTGCTCAGATTCCTCAATAGGTGGTGTTCTCAACCTCATCATTCTGTTTGATACCACTAGTACAGTAGGTTGTGAAATCACATCACTTCACAGTTGTATATTTTGTGAATGGTATACATGAAAATTTGTTGATCATTTATTGTTTGCAATTTTTGTGGTATCAAAACTTTTCAGCTTTGTCAAATGGTTATTGATTAGGAAATAATCCCAGAGTAAGTAGTTAGTTGTCTCTTGACTCTTGAGCTTAACTTCATATACTTGTCTACATGTCTATGTTGCCTTTCGAAATGTTGGCTTCATGTGCAATTGGTAATTTGATAAACGAATTCTATCAGTGTACTTGTGTACCTACCTCACATTCGGTTGTAGTTGTACACAGAGATACGAAGCAATAGCCAGTGTAGGTTGCATATCAAAACTCAAAAGCCTTGATTAGAGTGGTGCAAAATGGATGAATTTGTCTGTAATATTAAATTTATAAAATTGTAGTTAATACAACTTTCCAACCAATACATCACAAATAAATACTTAATTCGTCAACAACGATATATAGTCAAGTTAATCAATTTTAAATATATATTACATAAATAAATTTTATTTAAAAAATAACCATAGAATTAATTGATTAAGTGATGTTGAATATAATGACACTATATATATTCCTTATATAAGGAATACCTTTTTCAACCCATGTGAATGGATTATATTGTTAACACTCTGTTAAATACATTCACTTTAATAAAAAATTAATAATATCTAGTAATTAATACATTTGAAAATTGATAGTGTTCATATTTTCTTATAATTAAAAACAAACACACTACCATTTATTTGTCATATATATAATGACTGTAGGTAGTATTAAATTAACATTCAGGCCGGATGGCTGGAGACATGGAGTATTAAACTTAAGGGCTTAAATTTTTCTTTTATATATCTAGCTACAAAATTAATTAAATCCAAAATTCTTATAAGAATATCCATTTCGTTCTCAATCTTATTTTAATTGTTTTAAATTTATTATATTAAATGGTGACAAGACATAATTAGGTTTTACGTGTATGTGATATATTTGTTAAGTCAAAATTATTTAATTTCATGAATTAAAAATATTTTTAAAAAATTAGATATTAGATAAAAAAATATCGTAGGAATAAAATTGAATTAATAGTATTTTCTTAGAAATGAAAAAGACATTCACATTTTATTTAATTGTTGAAAAAAAAAACTATTTTCATTTTAAATATCTAAGACATTGTATAAAAAAATTATTTTATCGTAGAAATTTTAATTTTTAAAATTTTAAATATATTATTTATAAATTAGATATTTATTTTCTAGTTTAAGATTATGATGCTAAAATTTATAAAATAGAAATTATAATATGGAAATAATTTTTTAATCTCTAGATTAGTTCATTTAATGCTAAATAATGCTAAAGTTATTCTTGCAAGGCAATTGTATAAATTACAATGATTTGGTTAGGAAATTCATAATTAAGAATATTTATGAAATTTTAATCCAATATTGCAATAATTATATAAATACTAATAATACTAGGTTAAATTATATGTTTAGTCTCTTCTATAATTTTTAATCTGCAATTGGTTCTCCAATTTTTAATCCGCAATTTGGTTCTTCAATTTTTAATTCTACAATTATAATCTTGAAATTTATAATATAAATCTGTAATTTTATTGCAACTGTTAAATATGTTACATCTACTTTAAAACTAATAAAATATGTTACATGATAATTAATATTTAATAATTTAGGTTAAGTTTATATTGTACAATTTGAAATAAGGTAAAAGATAATGAACTATCACTTCTTTTTCTCTATTTATAAAAAAAAATTCACCTTAAGGTCCGGAGTCCAACATGGTTATGCTAAGGTCAACGCACATACTCATGCTAAAGGAGTAGCTAATTCAAATTTCAAATCTAGCATGGACATGCTCCTTCAAAGGGGGTTGGGAGATAAAGATACTTTTCACTTTCAATTAAAACCCTAATTATGTGATTAATTAAGATGGATTTCTTTTACAAAATATTTAAGTTTCTTTTGATACTAGACTTAGTCAAACCACAGTTTAAAAGTACGGTTTTATCTCAATGTCAGTTAATTTTTGGATTATATAGGTGTTACATAAAATCACAGGTGAAAGTTGCGAGTCTATATGGCAAATAGTGTTTAAACTGCATATGGATCACTAATTGCTTAAATCGCATCCAGTTTTATTAAAGACAAAAAAGGAATCAATGCAAATGAAAATGGAACAACAATAATAATAACAATGACAACAATAACAATAATAATTATAATAACAACAACAACCTAAGGTGAAGGAGAGAAGGAATCGATGTTAAGGGAAAAGGAATCACTTGAAGTTAAATCGACCATAGATTGAAAGTGAGAGTGAAATTGTGATTGTGAATATAGATCGAGAATAGAGATGGATTTCCTTTTGTGACTTTATATTGTTGTTGTTGTTATGGCAACACAACATAGGGAAACCACAGGTCGGTTCATTGAGAGTGTCTTTACTTTCGTAGTTTCTGTTTGTATTCTCGGAGTGTCTCCGATTTAGGCACTGGGTGAATTGCATAAAACTACATGCGATTTAGGCACTAGGAGGATCACCACATGCATTTTAAGTACTATCTACAACATAAAAGTGTAAGTCTGACTTTTGATTTTATGGTCATATAATCAAGAACTTACATGAAGTTAAGACCGCAATTTTAAATTGTAGTTTGATTAAGTTCATAGTAAAAAAGACTTATTTAAGTGAATATTTTAAAAAAAATATTTAAATAAATATTTTATAAAAGAGTCCCAATCTATAAAATCACCTTAAAACCCTTTTAAAATTTAAACTGTACTAAAAAACTAAGAACAAACCTTGAAAATGTGGCATAACCGTACTTGATGCACCACCGTTACGACTTATGCTTCTTTCTCAAGAAGCAGTTGGTCCTTATTTGCGTTCAACATCATCATGCTAAAATCACTTCAAAATGTTCTCTTTCATGCTATTTTCACACTAAGTTTTTTTACACCTACTTGCTAAAAAAATCTAATTTTAAAAATAAAACCGATAATATCGATTATATAATAATAGGGTATTTTAATTTGGATACAAAACTATAATCTATTTTATAGTCATGATTAATGCAATTAACTTATTTTTATTAAAAAAATATGGTAATGTTAACTTCACACTAATTATTCAAAATTTTCTTGCTTTTGATTTTCAATAAAAAAAAGTAGATGAATAATATTTTAATGGTTCTTATAAAAATTAAAAATATAAATAATTATAAAATTATTCTAATTTTTATTGAATTATAAATATATACACTTATAATCAAAAGGAAAAAAATGTATTAAGTAATAAACTTTTCTCGACATGGTTTACACTTTTGTTCCAATTTTCTTCCGTGAAAAAAAATGCACTTAACAAAAAAACATTCTCTTATACTTTTGTCAAAAAAGTCATATTGTTGTCAATAATCTTTCGTGAAAAAGTCTTCACAAATTCATCACATCCCTGTTAAAAAAGTAGTAAGGAAAAAAAAAAATCTTGACCATTGTCACGAAAAATCTACTCATATATCTTTCACATATTTGTGAGACTGGTAGCATACGTGAAAGCACAAAGTGAAAAAGTTTGCTTAGTGCGTTTACTTGGGCCATTTGTGATTGGTTTAGAACTTCAAATGTTGATCATTTTTCCTTATTGATCTCACGCAAACCAACAGAAGGAACATTACTGTCAGTTATAGCTTGTGTATCAAGGGATTGAAGTGATTGAATAGCTTCAGCTATTAGTTTTCTGGTTTCTATCAAAGACGACCGTGCAATAGGACTCTTTGTCGCTGCAACCTCGAGTGTCTTGGCTGCTTTCTCATCTTCAGCAATCAGTAGTCTGTGCATAACATATCATTTCATAGAGAGCAATAAATCAAAACCTTTATTTCTATGATCTTATCTCCGAAAACAAAGAGGTCATAACTTTGAAAATGGAAAAAAAAAAAAAAAACAAAAAAAAACTAGACGTGGATGTGGGTGGGGGAAGTGAAAACAAACTATATAACATTTTGTACTCATCCTTGTTAGTTAAAAATGAGTTTACTAAGCAAAAAAAATCAGTTTCTAAGAACAAGTTTATATTAAAAAATATTTAAATATTATAGATAAATACTGTTTAGATATTTATAACTGATTGTATAACTAATTTTAGATATATTTAGTTTTTTTAATAGATATATTTAGTTATATAATTTATTACAAATATATAACCAATTATTTATAAGGATAATCGGTTATATAAAAAAAAAAATATTAGTAACTTCAAGTGATTGTACAAATCCTTCACTCAAAATATATGTGTGAGTTTAGTTGATATATAAAGAAAAACATTTTGAAAGACTTTTGCAAATATTAACATGCATTTTGAAATTAATTGATATAGCCGATAACAAAAATTATCTTTTAATCAACATATGGATGAAACCCAGCATTTTTTAACGGTTTGTTTATAATTGAAATGAAAGTTAAACAAAGCAAATAAATTATAAGCGAATATCAGATCATATTTTTTCATGCTACTCCAAAATACTGTAAATAGAACATAATATATTCATCACATTAGCATACAATACATACCATCATTAAAATTTACGTAAATGATACTGCCATGGCTTCCACAACTTTCTCCTTCAGTGTCGTCGCTCTTACTGTCTCACTTTTCATGTTAAACTCCGCCACGGCCTCTAATGTCTCCGCTATCTTCGGCTTCGGCGATTCCACGGTGGATTCCGGCAACAACAACCGGTTGAACACTCTCTTCCGCGGCGACCACTTTCCTTACGGACGCGACTTTCCCGGTCACGTCCCAAATGGGAGGTTCTCGAACGGGAAAATAGCGACCGATTACCTAGCCCAAACTCTAGGCATAAAGGAGCTTTTACCCGCGTATCTTGACCAGCATTTGACCGATAATGATTTGGTCTCTGGCGTTAGTTTTGCCTCTGGGGGCTCTGGTTTGGATCCTAACACTGTGGCATTGGCCAGGGTTTTCGACTTGTCCTCACAACTTGCCATGTTTGAAGAGGCTTTGCAGAGGATCAAGAGACTTGTTGGAGATCAAAAGGCCATGGATATAGTTCAAAATTCCTTGTTTGTTATCAGTATTGGGACCAACGATATGCTCTACAATGCCTATTTGTCACCACCAAGGATGATTCCCTATGGTTCTATTTCAGGCTACCAACATTTTCTGCTGCAAAATCTCCATGCTTTTATTCAGGTTTAATTTGCGTCTACTTATTACATTAATTATCTGTCCCAGGTTTGATTTCTCATTTACCCGTTTGAGCCATATTAGAGTTCATATTTGTCCCAGAAGAGTTTATTAGGGTTAGACCTTGGAATCATCTCATGATCCGTTATCATATTGCCATGCAACTGTTTTTTTTTTCCCCTCACAATTTATTGGCATTCAGTTTCCGTCGTCTTTTGAAGTAACATAATCATAACGAGGACAATTAACATAATTATCTTATAGAGAGTATATTGTTTATTTAAAACATGCAAAACAAGGCAACTTAAATTTTACTTCGTCTGTAATACCTGATAAAGTACAAGTTTGACCAAGTTTCAGAAAAGAAAACACTTTGATTGGGTAACTTGTCCTTTTGTAAGCAGACTAAGTAGTATTAAAAAATACACTAACCTAACTTGCAAGTTTAGGTTTCTGAGTTCATTCACACGTAACATTTTTGTTATTAGCTCTTAAATATAATATAAACAATTAGTTATATAAATAGCATTTTGGTTTTGACTTTTGATTAATGTTGGGTATTGGCATTGCAGAGGCTGTATGGAGCTGGAGGACGTCGGATTTTGGTGGCAGGTCTTCCACCAATTGGGTGTCTGCCAGTGGAAGTAACAGTAAGCAGTGTGATACCTAGCCCACACTGGCTCCAACGAGTGTGTAACGTGCAACAGAACAACGATTCTGAAGCCTACAACAAGAAGCTTCAATCCCATATCCATTTACTCCAATCCTCACTAAATGCAGCTAAAATCGCTTATTTCGATACCTACACGCCCATTCTCGATATGGTCATAAACCCAGCCAAATATGGTAATCAATTACTCACTCTTTTAATTCTTTCTATATCATGTTACGTTGGTGCTAATTGTTGATAAATATTGTGAAGGGTTTGCACAAACGGTAAAAGGATGCTGTGGGACAGGGATGTTGGAGATGGGTCCGGTGTGCAATGCACTTGACCGAACATGCCCCGATTCGTCTAAGTATGTATTCTGGGATGCTGTGCACCTTACACAAGCTGCAAACTACGTTCTTGCTCAGACTGCTCCACAAAATGTTCTTCCATACCTTACTAATTAATTAGGCTACTGTCATTTAATTTACATTTTTTATACACGCATATTCCCCCAGGGAATCAATCAGAATCTTCATTTAGGATTATCATATTATTTTATTTATGGTAGCTTAGCAATTTTATTTTATCTATAGAGCATGTTATTTTGTTTAGGTACAGATTAATTTCTTTTTATGCTATTAAAGACATTTCTGAAATCTTTGATTGCTTAGCATTTTTTTTTTTTGGTGAATAATTGCTTGGCATTTGATTAAATCGTTCCTTTGAATTTATTTTTTATAATTCGTAAATATCTAATTTGATTTTAGTCATTAAAAAATCACATAATTTTAGTCTTTAATTAAAATTTTGAAAATAGGTGAAAATTATCTTTGTCTTTAATTATGCTAACCTTTTTATTATTCTTAACAGTTTAGTGATTCGTTATGCCGTTAAAAGACCTGTCTTGTGCAAATATTTTTAATTGATTATTAGCTTGTGTGACGTTACAATTGTTTTAAAGAAATAATAAATAAAACATAATTTAGCAAAAACAATTGCAATGGACTGTTATGTGTGAAACTCTCGAAAGATAAGACTAGGCCGGTAACGTTAACAAAAATATTAATGGATTTAAAATAAGGAATTTAAAACCTATATACAACATTTTGTTTAATAGAATTTTAAAGTATTAATTGATAAAATTAACAAGCTTATTATATATAAAAAATTTGTAATTACCAGTATAAATTCCTCTTAAAATAATGTATCAATTTATCTATTTTAAATCTTTTAAAAATAAAATACAAAGAAAAATTCAAAAGATTAAAACCAAATTAAATATTTTTGGAGAAAGAAAACATATTTAACCCTTTATTTTAATATTATAAATTAGAATATTTATTTTTTTTACTCTTTATATTTGATATTTTTAATTAAGTTTAATTATTATATATTGTCAATGTAACACTTTTATACTGACATTCAATCACAATTTTTAAATTATAATAATTTTGTTACATTTACTAATTAATATTTTAAAAAATTTTACCAATTAATAATTTAAAAGTCATAAATATAAAAATGTGATTCAATATCAATATAATATTCTCTTACACCGTACCTGATGTTAAACAAGTGTAACTCTTTCTAATTTTCCTTCTTAGTATCCATTTAATTAGTATACTAGATAAACTCTTTTTATTTTTCCTTCTTTCTTTTGGATCTATTTCACACGCTATTTTTTTCACAATTAATGAGGCCTAAACAAGTGTAACTCGTCTGACAAGAGTCCACCATTTGGAATTCCACAAATGCAATCCTAATGGTAAAACATAAAAAAATTAATTTGATTTGATTCATAAACAGTAATTAAATTGAAAAATACCAATAAAGAACCCTTCCACTTTTCCTCCCTTAATGGGTCAAACAAGGACGTAATAAAAATAAGGTGAATAAAATGAGAAAAAGTTGAAAATAGGTCATTTTACTTCACCTAAAATTTCTAATGACTTTCAATTCAATTTGATTTCTTGATTTGTATATTGAATATTTTTATTTCATTCAAAACTTAATTTCTTATGCAATTAAACTTAAGCCCTAATTGAGAAAAATAAACATAAAAATTATAAACTCCTAAAGATAGTGATAGTTAATGTGTCTGACAACGGTCGGTTTTATATAACTGTTATCAGTATTTTATTATTTAAAAACTCAAAAACTCATGTTTTCTGAAAACAGTTTTAATTTTTTAAATACAGTAGTTTTGCTTTTCAGATTTTTATTTTTGTTTTGAAAACTCAAAATACAATCACAATATGTTGTTTTTTGTTTTTTATTAATGAATTTTAATAAATATGAACAAGTTTTTCCATTTTTATATCTTCAAAACAGTTTTCAAATAACACTTATCAAACAAGTTTCTTTTTTCTTTTCTTCCTGAAAACAATTTTTGAAAACTCTTATTGAAAACTCTTTTCAAAAACTAAAAAACAAAATCAACCTAATCAAGCCCTAAGTGTTTGTTTGACAACGGTTTTATAAAATTGTTTTCAGTATTTTAATATTTAAAAACTAAAAAACTCCTTTGGATAGTGTTTTTTTAAAACAATTTTTGAAAACAGTTGTGATTTTTTAGTTTTTAAAAACTAAAAAATAGAAACAACTGAAAGTAATTTTATTTTTCAGATTTCTATTTTTGTTTTGAAAACTCAAAATACAATCAGAATATTTTTTTTTCTTTCTATTAATGAAATTTTAATAAATATGAACAATTTTTTTCCATTTTTACATCTTCAAACAAGTTTTCAAATAACATTTACCAAACAATTTTTTTTTCTTTTCTTCCTGAAAATATTTTTTGAAAATTCTTTTCAAAAACTAAAAAACAAAACTAAACCAATCACGTCCTAAGTGTTTGTTTGACAACGGTTTTATATAAAAATGTTTTCAATGGTTTAGTATTTAAAAACTAAAAAACTCGTTTGAACAGTATTTTTTTAAAACAATTTTCAAAAACAGTTCTAGTTTTTTAGTTTTTAAAAACTAAAAAACAGAAACAACTGAAAATAGTTTTGCTTTTCAAATTTCTATTTTTGTTTTGAAAACTCAAAATACAATCAGATATGTTGTTTTTTGCTTTTTATTAATGAAATTTTAATAAATATTAACAAGTTTTTTTATTTTTACATCTTCAAAACAAATTTCAAATAACACTTAGCAAACAAATTTTTCTTTTCTTTCTTCCTAAAAACAACTTTTTAAAACTCTTCTTGAAAACTTTTTTCAAAAACTAAAAAAAAAATCAAACTAACTTATGTATCTAATGTTTATTTCTAGCCTAAAAGATTTACACTATGTATCAGATCATATGTACAAGTTAAATTCTTAGTTTATAAAATAAATCTAATTTCACAAACATAAGCTTTGAAATAGTCACGGTAGTCCATCGCCCCCAAATTTGTGCCATTTGTTGGGCCTACCTGCTGCTTTGATGAAGAAATAAAAAGGCCTTTCTTTTTGCAACCCCATTTATTAGAAAATCCCTGGAGATCCTTTTATGCACATATTCTTATTACATTACGGACCTAAATTATGTAATAAAAAGGTGTGGCAGATTGGATTGTAAACATGCTTCTTGTGTTACAAATGTCTGGTCTGCAAAAAAATTTACTCGATATGTTGTGGATGTGTCATGGTCCCTAAAGGTGAAAGTACATAAAAAAAAAATTTAGTTCAATGATCTGCAATATATAATTACATTACATAATTACAAATCATATAATATGCAATGTACCATATTACATGAATGTACTATAATATGCAAAGTACCATATTATATTACAATTTTTATGCAGTGAATTTAATATGCATGAGATATTCATATACACATTGAGATTTTTTGATTCACAATATGTATGCACATATTACAAAAACATTATAGATGTGTTGATATGTAATATTCACATGCATATTGAGATCTTATGATCCGCATCGTTAAACCATAATAGCTTAAAATGATCTGAGGTAATTTTGGAATTTAAAATCGAAGTGCAAAAAGAAAAGGCCAATAAAACATTACACAAACAGAATATGTAGCAATCTCCATAGGGACGACCTTTCTGCCAAATGAGAGTTGTGTACACTTTACAATCCAAGCAGGCCGGAAAAAAGTAAAAAAATTCTCTGTGGCAATGGTGATAAAATTGCAGTTTGTGAGTGTATTATTTTCGAATTTCGTACAACTTTGTGTGGAATAAACATCTGCTATGTTATGAATGAATGACCTCTCTTGTGCTGTCTGGATGTAAGTTAAGAAAATGAAAATATCATGCGTGATAGATAGCAAAAAATGTTTAATGCTTGAAGAGCTACATAGAAAGAAAATTAGCAGCTAACACTGCTGCTACGAAGGAGCTGAGAAGCTAAACCTAAATCCAATCTTCCCCCGATCGTGCTCATCCTTTCTGAGTACGTAGAAGTAGTTACCCTGAAACAAGAAATATGTTGGTGAAGAAATCATAGAAAGTTTTTATATAACACATAAATACTAAATAGCAAACTATGAAAAGGTATCGTGGAGAACAGGAGTGTACAACCAAAGAGAATTACTAATCCTGATGACAATGCTAACCTATCAGTTCAACAGGTTGCTCACCTAAATAGGCTTCATAAATTCAAATACCAATTTATCAAATAACTGATAAATACATACAGACATCATCAGCTAAAAGTGCTTAATTCAAAATTAATAGCGACAAACAAAATAGAGGAAAATTATAAAGGCAACAAAATTTCAAGATTAAAAAAAATCAATATTTCTCTTCTTTCCTTCATACTCTTTAAATTCCAAATATAACAAGGTTACCCCAAAATAAGTTAAAACAGATTCTGACCTCTAACCGGAAGAGACTAGTAGGAATAACAACTCCACATCCCACCGACATTCGAAAGGATTCAAAGAACTTTCTAGGAGAGAAGTGCCTATATTCATTCTGAGTTAATTTAGCAGCATTCCCAGAACCAGTAAAAACATGCCCATGAATTCCATGTTCCCTCAACCACCTAATTGGAAGATCAAAAGAGAGATCTGCAAAAGCAGTAACAGCAAGATCTCCACCAACGAAGTCATATCCAGAGGAATCAACATTGTCATCATTAGACCCATCCCTATTTTGCCTCCGAGGTTCAGTAAGACCTAATCCTCTAGTTTTAAATCCCCATAATGTAGTTGGTCCTCCTAGGGTGCAAACTGGAGAAAAATCACCACCCAGATAAAACCTTTCTGGAAGGGGAGATGGCTTGGTTCTGAATCCATGCCCCCATGGGAAAACAGCACCAGCAGATATCCCAAGGTTTAGTGCTGCATTGTAAAACCGAAAAGGAACAGCAAAGCGAACATCAAACTCCTGCATTAGAACTTAGAAGAGTTAACAGAGTTACTCAAGAAAAACTTCTTCCAAAAAACAGAGCAAAGACAGAAATATTAAAAATAGAAGAGTTTTTCCATCATTCAAGTTAGCACTGTCATTAGTCATCCATCAACTCTATTAGCCAACACATGATGTGACTGCAAAAATGGTAAAGAACATGCAACATCAGATGCTGGTTAATGGAATTAGTAGATAACTAGTTCAATTTCAGAGACTTAGTACTTGTTTAGCAACAGTTTTATAAAACAGTTTTCGAAAACAGTTCTGGTTTTTTAGTTTTTAAAAACTAAAAAACTGGAACAGTTGAAAGTAGTTTTGCTTTTCAGTTCTCAGTTTTTGTTTTGAAAACTCAAAATACAATCAGAATATATGTTGTTTTTTACTTTTCATTAATGAAATTCTAATAAACATTAACAAGTTTTTCCATTTTTACATCTTCAAAACAGTTTTCAAATATGACTTGCAAAACAAGTTTTTTTTTTTCTTTTCTTCCCGAAAACAGTTTTTGAAAACTATTTTTAAAAACTCTTTTCAAAAACTAGAAAAAAAAAACTAAACCAATCAAGCCCTTATTTGCTAGAGTTCAATTCTAGGGACTATGTATCTATATGTTACTATGACCATGGTCCATGCCTTAAAAAGCTACCTCGTCCCCAACAAGTACTATAATAAAAAACATCCTGAGCAATTTACCAAGAAAAAAAAAAAATGATCAAGCCAAGAATCTATCCTCTGGTAACTGATTCCCTTGACATACAATTTGGAGAGCACACACAATTTTTTTAGTTATCTTCTTTCCACTTGTTACAGGTATTAAAAATAACTAAAGAAGTATAACAGAAAAAAACAAGGTAAAAACTCATTTACTGGGAACTAACTCCTAGGAAAACAAGTGGCAGGAAAGAAGAAACAGTCATTTAATCCCAGTTATAATGATGGTCAGTAACACATGACATAAAATCTATTTTGGGATAGTTTGATTATTTATTTCTTTATTTGTTGTTTATATTTTCAATTATTTTATTCAAGGTCTAAATTAATTATAATTGCAGCAAGATCTAATCAATAAGATTTAACTATATAAAAAATGAAAATATATGTCAGATGAAAGTTGCACTTGTTAGCATCCTCCAAGAAATCCTAGAAATGAGAACAAGGGCAATTTTTTACTAAAATGTATCCATCTTATGGCTTCGTTGACATAGCACAGAATATACTTCCCCACATTGATTTGTCAAACATTAAAATATTAGATAGAACTTAGCATCCAATTCATGCAGGATATGATGAAAATGGCCAAGAGTTCCTCAAACCTCATAATTATGAAATCCTTCCATTGGCATTTGCACTGAGAATGAGATTTCCCTCTCACTAAGGGATATAGACCCATCAATGAAAAATAAAGCTATAAGCAACCAATCAAGTTCTAGTGCCAATTTATTTATGAAAATGAAAAATAACTAAATAGATCATTCATCACATAAAGCATTGTCCCAAGGCAGAATAACAAGTATCTCTCTATCACCCCAAACAACAAAATCAAAATCAAATGATGTCAACATGATAAAAGGAAAGGCGAATAATTGGCCATGCTTTGTGCTTTTTTAAAGATTTTTTTTATAAGAAACAGATTTTTCAAAAACAAAACAAAAAACATTTTTTTGTTTTTTTTCCAAATGAACAAACTGGATTCTCTTCTAAGGGAAGAGATATTCTTTGAAAAAGAAGATGGGCTCCTTCCATTAAAAAAAATCTTATGTTTTAACCATAACTTTCTGGTTATTAATTTCATCAAATCATTTTAATATTTCTGATCGCACCAATTTGGAAATTCTAGTCACTCCCAAGATTATTTCAATAACTTACCATGGTTCTCAAACTTTCAGTTAATTCTCTAACTTTTATGGGTTGACGAGTCCACTTAGCTTCTACGTGTTATCTCATAAGCAAACTCTCTTTTTAGTTAACTCTAGATAAACTTAGTCGGCTTTATGCAAACGGTGTAGATTCTCGAGTTTATTACTAAGTTAACAGGTTAATAAATTGAGTTGTTTTCTAAGCGTTTAGGATTCAACATACTTCTATTTAGTATGTCATTCATAAATCAGAAATTACTCTCGTCTTTAAGAACATCAAATGATGGGAATGCTTTATTGTTAATATTACTTTTGCAAGTTATTATCGAATAGTGATGTATTGCTATAGACATAATTATTTAATTATTGTGAAATTTATGATTTATTATGTTGTTGCAATGTTTAATTAGTATGTTATTATAAATATTATATTGTCTTTTATATAAAGTAAACTCTTACAAGTTTATGAATCGAGTTTATGCAACTCCTACAAATTTGCGTAAACTCTCTTGTTTGATAACCTTGACTATTATTGTCTTACACCAAAATCATTTAAAATAACCGTTAATACGTTTCATGCATTGCACATAAATAAAAGTTAAATCATGATCAATTAATTGGAGGAAAATAAAAGGATTTAATCACACCTGACGCAGAAATCGCAAGCTTCTAGGATCCGGTGCAAGGCCACCAACATGAGTGGTGGAAAGAAAAGCATATCCTTTTGTTGGCCTAATAGGAGAATTTCTCCTATCAATTTTAAATGTATATTTTAAAGATGACACTAGACTATGCCCGAGCTGCCTCCTTATAGACCTGGATGACATCTGTGACGGATCTGTTAGCGTTCGCCATCCAATAGTGTATGCTAAATCATGGTGTTTTGTCGAGATCAAGCCAAGAGAGGCACCCAGCAACTGCTCTTTGTACGAGGAAGACTCTTGCCAATCTTGGGAAAGCATGGACATCCGTGCCACAATAGGAGTTAAAAACCCTTTAACTCGAGGAGCATAAACCCCTACACTCACCTCCGTTGCTTGGTTGGCACCATAGGCCAAAGAAGCATCCCATAGATCACCATAACCCAACAAGTTCTTATACTTAAGGGTACCTTCAGCTGTCCAAGAACTACTCTACAAACATCACATAATTTTACAACAAAAATAAAAAATTAGATTCCCTTGCCCCTGTTGACACCTCAAACCTAACAAGAGAAAGTGTAAGGACAAAACGTAGATACAGTTCCATTGGTGTTATTTGTGCTGTTCTCCAATCAAAATCGGGAGTTTTACCTCAATATCGGCATAATAAAACTTTGCATTAGAGAAGTATACAGATTACCAAGCTCCAATTCTGACCGGAGGACAGTACAAACAAGGAACTGTATATAAATTTTGTCCAGATTTTATGAGATATGGTGGGGTATACATAGGAAGCGTGAGAGCTTGACTATTCAATCTGCCATAGACGGTCAAGGTTAGTTTTGCTTAAATTTAAGCTTGACTATCTATGTAAGATTGAATAATCAGAGTTAATTTTCTCACTTTTCACTTGATAGTTGATACGCTCATACATTTGCATATACTTCCGTATACAACACAATGCCTCAAACCAAAGTAACATGTATGAATCTGAGAAGAAGAAGTGTACCGAGGGCTTGGTATAAACGCCGAATTCGCCGGAAACTTTGTTGTCGGTTTCGACAACGTCGACGATGACATTGGCAGTGTTTGGAAGTTCTGTAGGTCCAGCCTGGAGGCGAAGCTGGCAGGAATCGAAGATTTCGAGGGTCTGAAGCCTGGCAATGGCGATTTGAGAAGCTTGCATAAGCTCCTGCATGCTGGTGGCGTTCTGGATGCCTTTCAGCTCCGCTTCAATCACCCAATCCTTAGTCTTGGTGTTGCCGTTTATGACGACGTCGTGGACTCGGATCGGAACCAGCTCCGACGACAAGCGCCGCGACAGGGTTTCCACCTTGAAACGCTGCTCCCGCAACTTGGACTCTGTGGATTGGGGGATTCCAATACTCGCTTCCTGAACCACCTCGTCATCATCTTCGTCTTCTTCTCCCTCTTCTTCGATGTCGTCGTTGGTGCCATTGTTAGGGTTGGGAGGAGTTGCTTCTTCTTTTTCTTCTCCTTCTTCAGTGTTTGACATTGCTGGAAAAGATTGAGTGAGTAAAAGCGGCTTGATTCGGTTCAGTTTGTGAGTTGTGACTCACTAGTCATTATGTGTAGCCACTGCAGTTCCTAATTAGACCTCCTTGTGTCTTACTACACTAGTCAGTCTCTTTGGCCAGACCTCACATGTCTAAATTAAAAATCTTCTCTTTTTTTAATACATGAAACTGTATTATATTTTACTTTAATTTAATATCTATACATCTTACTGTGAAAGTATTTTAAATATAAATTCAACGGATATTTTGTAATATATTATCTAATAAGTATATTTTGTCAACCCTAAATGGTATTTGCAGGATATGTTATAAAAAGAAACTAATACTAATTTAATTTTATAATATTCTTTATTAATTATTTTATTGTAAACTATTTTTTCAAATTAATTTGATATATACACATAAAAAATAATTAATATTATTATATAGATATTAACAAATAAATTTTACATATATATAAATTTATTAAACAATTACTTTTTTTGTAATAATTAATTAGCTATTAAGGGTTTAGAATACAATTATGTTAAATACTTGTAGAAAAATAAAAACTAATTTTATATATGATATTGTGAAATAATTTAAGTAGCTGGTTAACAAATCAAATTAACATATTATATATATATATATAATCCATTTATTTCAATAAACTTGATTTTTATTTAAACTTTTCATCTTTTTAAAATCTAATAATTAAGATTGGTTACTTGTTTCAACATTTGATTTTAGAAAAATAGAAAATAAAGACGAACAGTGAGTCTCTTAAATCTTGATTGTTATCTTTTAATTATTATATGGTTCATATATGGTTTTGCTGATTGGATATATATTATAATTTGATATTTTTTTAATATTGAAAACTTGAAAAGAACATTATTTTTTAAAAAAAAATAACAAAGAAAATATTTTCTTGAATAAATTCACTTAGAATATAAGTTTAATTACCTGTTAATTTTTTTTCTAATTTTATATAAAAATATGAAATTAACCATTAAATTATAGCTTTAACGGTTTAACTGTTAGTGAATGATAAAAGAAAATATTAGAGCAATGAAGTGATTGATTGAATTTTAAATATTAGTCTAACATGGGATAATGTAAAACATAAGACCACACATATTCATATTTCACATCGTACTATAAATTATATAAAACAAGTAAAAAAAAATACACCACTAGCATCAAACTAAACATGAAAAATAACAAAATTGATTAGTTATCTTTTACTAAAAGTAACGAACCCTTTATTGCAATTGACAAGTTTTCAAAGATAAATAAAAAAACTTAACAATTGTAAATTTTTTAGTCATGCAACCTTTAATAGCAAGTCATTTTGTTAAAAAAACAGTGTTGCATTGGTGAAACATATGTTGAGTGTTTCATCCTATAATATAATATAAATTTTATAATAATATAATTTAATATATGCAGTATATATATAACATATAAAATTTATATATATATTATTATGTTTAATATATATAGAGAGAGATTTATAGGATATCTATTTTTTTTATTTTTTTTTTGCAATAGTTTAACAAAAAGTTAAATCACTTGGAATATATGAAAAGGTTGTATGTTACAAATCTATAATATGTTTCCTCTCTAGTACTAGATGTTTCTATTAAGAAAGAGAAAGATATATGATGAAAAAATGGAAACATGTTAATAAAGTTGAAGCTAATATATTAGTTGTGTGTAGTAGTCTGAATGAGAGATGAGTCATTCATGAAGATAATATGAATAAAAAAAATCACCATCTTACAATGATATTTTGAACAAAAGATGAATAAGGTTGAGTGTTATTATCACAAAGAAAAATGTTACATGCAATCAAGATAATTAATAGTTAGGGAAGACTAAAAAAAAATTATATCTATCAAAACAAATTATCACAACTCTCAAAATAATGTGATCTAAAACTTTGAAGATGAAGATTTGTAGTTGACAACTAATGAAAAAATTGTTAAATCAAAATGGATAATAAATTTTGCTATTTCAAAACATATTTGTAAATTTCAAACAATATTTGACACTTTGAAAACTAATGAAAAGTTTGTCATTTTAATTTGAGAAATGGCGAAAAAATAAAAACTAAAGTTGAAGGCATTGAAATTATAAAAATGAAACTTCACAATATCATCTAAAATTTCACATTGGTATCATCTAAATTTAAGAATTAGTTTTGTTTTAAAACTATCGACATATTTATATTTAAATATTTAATTAATTTATTTTTCAAATTTATTTAAAGATTTGTTTTTTTAGAGATTAGAATTATGTTAAAATTTAAATTTTGTATTTCTATCTTACTTTATATATAAATTTAATAAATAATAAAAATTAACGTAGTCGGTTGTGTTCTACTTCTATCGATTGAGTGGACGTAATTTTGTTATGAACAAATAAGAAATATTTCACATCGCAAACGACAAGAACTGTGAATATGATTATTAAACTACCAGTATGTTCGGCGCATCTGAAGGGAATGAGACGAGTTGTACATCCGACATATCTTGATCAACCACATAAACTGACTTGAAATAACTGATATACAAAAGCTTTTTTCTAGGTGCAATTTCATGAGCTACAATTAAAAGGAGCACCTAAAAGAACTTAACCACACCTTTTTGGTCTCCCACACGTCATTTGGGACCATGTCCTACAACAATAGATACTTTAAATAAGAACTTTTTTATGACTTCACCTAAGGAAAAAGGATCACAATGCTAGAAGCTCTCAGGCTTAATAATTACAATCTGCTTCACTGGTTTCAGCGTGCTTCTGCAGAAGCAATCTCAAGTTCTGCCCACCAAAGTGGATAAAGTTTTGGAACTGCTGATTCGGGTGTTATCTTTGTTATGCCTTTTAGTCTCTCACTGACATCTTTCATTGTCGGTCTCTGCTCTGGATCAGGGTGGACACAAGATGTAATCAATGCAGCAACTTGTTCCAGTTGATCTTGTTGGTAAGATACTAGAATTGGATCCACCATTTCTTTGAGAGGCTGATCCCCTTGTAAATAGTGTGATGCCCAGTTTTCAAGTGAGTCAGTTTGTTCCACTGAATAAGGGAGGCGACCAGTGACCATTTCAAATAACAAAACACCAAAGCTATAAACATTACTTTCTGGACTTGCTATGGGCATGTCAGTAGCTCTTGTTTCAGCAGAGGCTATGTCATTCGAGAAACTCAAATCTGAGAGTTTGGCAGCATAGTCATCAGTCAGGTAAACAGCTGAAGAATTCAGCTTGATAAGGGCCAAAGGAGGGTCCAACTGGTGCATATGTTGCAGGCAATAAGCCATGCCCGTTGCAACTCTAAGTCTTGTTATCCAATCCAAGTGCTCAGCCTCTTTTACTGGAATTCACAACAAAATCAAAATACATCAGCAACTTCCCAACTCAAACACAACAGGGATAATAATTGGAGAGCATTCTTGATTCCTTTAAGAAAAGCAAACAAATAAACATAGTATAAACGCTTATATCAAGTAAGATCCAATCCGTTGAATCTATCCATTTAACTGTATGAGAAGTGCTCCACTAACTCTTTATAATACAAAATTAGGAGAGAAGAATATTAATTGAGGTGAGGTGAGGTGTGGGAGTGGGACCTATTAAATTATGTTTTTCAATCAATTTTAACGAACTGTAGAAAGTGTGTTTAAAAGAGTAACACTTCTCTTAATCCTATACTAGATAGTTATTAGAATTGATTTTGAGATCCAAAATCATGGCAAAAATTTGAAAACTGAAAGTAACTATTCGTTGCTTTTTACTTTCACATGGGCATGGCTATGGAATTGATTCTGAAAAAAATAAATCTAATCCAAATATGCTATAAAATGTGGTAGGGTGGTTAGAATGGTAGCTACCAACAGATTATGAATTAGGTTTTACCCTTCCGGCATGATCCAAGGGCTAAACTAGGTCAGGCGTTACCCGCAGGTTGGAGAATTTTTAAAAGAAATAATTGGTGTAAGAGGACGAGAGGAGTGCTAATAATGTGTTTTATTTTTACACATTTTCTAATTCATTGAATAAAACTCGTATAATTTTGTGATTTCCAACCATTCTCGGCCAATAATTAAGAATGTATATGTTGTTACCATTTCTCCTTGGTGTAAAATTACTATAAAATGATAAAGTACTTACTGTGTAAATGCTCAAATAGTGTTCCGTTTGGCGCATATTCAAAAACCAACATTCTGGTGAAAGGCTTCTCTTCTTCACAGTATCCAATAAGATTGACAAAATTCTTGTGGTTTACTTTCGATAGTGTTTCTATCTGAAACCATAATGATTAAGAAGTTAATTATAATTAAGCTGCTTAAGTTTGTTGGTCTTTTGACTTTTCTGTTATGATAATCGATACCTTGCTTCTAAATTGTGTTTCTAGAGTCTTTGACCAATTCTTGGATGATGTCACCGAAACAGATGCTACAACTATTTCAAGGCCACTAGACAAAGTTCCTTTGTACAGTGTTCCAATGGGAGAAGTACCAATTACATTACTAAAATCTTCACATGCTGCTTCAAGATTTGATCTCCTTAGCTTTTGTACGCCTGAAAATGTAAAAACTCTGTCATGCATGTACAATTGTACACAACCAGAACATATGATATACGCATGCAGTCATTCAAAGCCAGATCAACTGAATGAACATAGGACCCAATGTAAAAAAAAAAAGTTTATAATCCTTGTCATGTTTAAGCACTTCTGAATCAGTATGCAGCGTGGGATTTAGATCTTCTGTTTTTTAATAAAAAGACATGGTCCTTCTTGAAAAGCGAACAACAATTTTTTTATTTTTTTATTAATATAACCAGTAGACTTCATAACTAATAATGCAAGTCCTTGCACGATAAAAATTCTGTGCTGCTTAATGTTTACAGCCATTGTTTTACTCGTTAATTTAGACGAAAAGAAATGCTTAGATTTACCGGTTACAAACGCCTTCTGAAGCTGTTCACTTAGTCCCGTGGACCAAGGTCTGACATTAGAAACCTTGGTTTTACAAAGACATATTCCAATGCTAGAAAAAACAAGAAACACAACACCACCTATTACTCCAGCCACAATATGAAGAATATTTTTATTTGATTGGGTGCTTTCAGCTTTAGGTAGTGCTTCAGAATCAGGTGTAGAATGGGGGGTGCTTTCAGTTTTAGGTAGTGCCGCAGAATCAGGTGTAGAATGGGGAAGAGGAGAATCAGAAGCATTTTTCGTAGAAGGAGCTAGCTCTGGCACTGGTGGAGGAGCAGAAGGAGGAGAAGAGCTCATTTGAAGTGGACTACCGCGATAATAAGAAGAGTTTCGTGGTATAGGCGGCGGTGTAGCCTTTTGTTGTAGGCCACGACCTGGACCAATATGCCTTCAAAAACGTGAAAAATATGTAATTTTTTAGAAAAAAGAAATAGGATCACCCTATAATAATAGAAACAACTTAGAATACAAAATAGAAGTACATGAAGAGGCATATATAATTGCAGAGATGGGCCAGCTTTCAATCAGTTTGTAACATACCATGTGGTGACTCTTTGTGTACAAGCTGGCATTTTAGCAGCATTAGTTAACTGATTTTCATCTACTTGAGATTCAGAAACCATCTTCAGTTCATTGATTTCAGGAGAGAAACCAACAAGAAATTCATTGTTATCCAACAAACTGCAACAAGAAGAAACTGAGTTCATGAGGAGAACTGAAAAAAGAAGAGTGAAATTGAACTAGTCCTAAGAGTATCATCATCCTACAGGATTGCTAGTGAAATATTACTCCCGAGATCATCTGGTAGATGCCCACTGAAATTTTTGTATCCCAAATCCAAAACCTCTAATTCTTTTAGCTCTACAAATCCTTCAAGGATGGTCCCAGAGAAAGAGTTGTTCCGCAAGATACTGTAGCAATAATTAGAAGGAGCCCACAAAATGGAAATCATGAAGAACTGTAACTGCGGTAGTCAATTCAACCAAGTAACAAATAATTACTTACATGGACTTTATGTGGACAAGTTTCACTAGCTCAGGCGCCAAAGTTCCTTCAAGGCATAGATCCTTCAAATTCCTGAGCAAAACATCTCTCAAGTTTAACAATATGGACACCAGCGTAAGAAACTGTTAAAACATTGTTATGATAACAGCCACTGTCGATGGAGTTTTCAAATTCCTACGCAAAAAATATCTCAATTTTCAACAATCTGAACACTAGTGATTAGATTTAACATAAGAGACTAATTTTAAAAATTTTTATGACTATAGCCGCTGTCTGTGGAGTTGATCACTTGAATTAAAAGACTTTGACCGTCCTGTGAGCATGAGGTCTTGATAAGAGAAAATAAAGTGAAAAATTCAAAACCTGGATCACTCATTTTATGATACAAATGAAGGGAGAAAGGTTAGAAAAAGTAAAAAGAAAAGAAAAACATAAACATTCTACTTCTTTTATTGTCTTTGTGTCCATAAATTATACCACAGAATTGGTTAACATGAGAGATAACAGAATCAGCACTTACAAGACCACAACTCTTCCATCCGAGCACTGAACTCCAAACCAATTACAAGGATCAACAGAAACTTCATCATCAATCCAATTTGACAAAGCACCAAAAGGGTCACTCACTATTCTCTGGTTCAACTTCAAAAGAGCCTTACCTGCACACAGAAACCATGTCTCAGCACTTCCAAGTGGCCACAGCCAACCATAGGACTATAGTACAAGATTCCACAAACTCAAAACTCCACACGTCAAGAACCTTCTTCATTCAAAGAAGAGCACAAAACCAAGTTCAGAAACAAGAAAAAAATTACCAAAAAGCTTAATGCTCCACAAAGATCCTTGAACCGATTGAGTTTCCTTTCTTGCCCATTGTTGCAGCAAGAACACGGTCTTTTTCACAAGCTTGGAGAGAGCTTAATGATAATAATATCCCATGGAAGCAAAGTTGGAAGTTGAACACGTATTAAGAAGAAGAAAAAGACCGATATGGAACAAAAGAGTGATGTCTAAACTAAAGCATAACCATGGACTGGTTCTAAGATGTTGTGACACGTGAAAGTGAGATTGGTGAATGGACCCAAGAGACTTGAAAGCGCGTTCGCTGTCGCCCAGCTAACAAGTCATATTAGTAACGGTGGAAGGAGTGAATGTACTCACATAACATTTTTAATAGGCTTTTGTGAATTTCAGAGCAAAAAATAACTTGTGATCCTATTAATTCTTTCAAGATATTAAGCTAATTTTTTGTTATCATTTATATCATCTCTTAAAATGTTTTTAATAAAGTACTGCACTTAAAAGTAAAAGACTTTTTCATGCAGAAAATGTGTCATTATCATTATCATATTCTTTTAAGCAAAATTTGATTCAATCATTTTTCATTTATAAAAATCTGAAAAATGATATAAATTGAAAAATACAATATATATATATATATATATAAAACAAAAAAGCATTGACTTATTTTTTTAATTTTTTTTTATGTTTTAATATTTAAAAATATATTCAAAATAAATAAAATGGTTGCGATTTTTTTCTTTCTTTCAGTAGTTTAAACCCGAATCAATATAAGAAGCTTTTTATGAATGGCTAAAATTTCAAGACTAATTGAAATAAAAATATTAAAATTAATGCATTTATGTGTAAAATAAAAATCAATGAGAATAAAATTAAATTTTTTTAAAAATTATTTAAAATAAAATAAAATTTAAGAATTTATTAAAATAAGAGTTTAAAGATGATAAATTAAAAATATATGACTATTTTTTCTTATGATAAAATTAAAATATAAAGTGTTTATTTATAAGTGGGATAAAATTTTGAAGAGTTAAATATTTTTTTCCCTTCTATCTTTCCTATGCTAGGAAATTAAAATATCTCCTGGACTATACAAATCCGTAGAGATGGGAAACCTAGTATATATATTGGTTATAGTTGTGCAAAGAAATTCAGTTGCTAAAATGTTAATTTAATAACACTAATTACACTTTATTGGATTAATTTAATAACAGGATCTTTAAAAGATTCATATGGTGACCTTTTAAATTTTAAGAAACTCTTTCATTAACAAATTTAAAAGATGAAATTAAGAGTTTTTTCCTTCTAAATTTTATTACAGCTCCACGGAAAGCATAATTTTTTTTTTAAATTGAGATTAACTTCAAAATAATTTTTTTATTTTATTCATGACAACTTAAGAAGCTTCTAATGATATTTTTTATTATTAACAACAGCTTGTTGTTAGAAGATCATTCAAACAAGACAATAATGTATAAATTCAACCATCACATATTTTATCAATGTACCTACTATTACGACAAACTCTAGCACTAGATAAGAAGAAGTTAGAAACAACAAAGTCGTCGAAACTAACAAAAATCTCACGTACAAAACATTGTATATACCCATGCATCTAAAGTAGTGTAAAACAATCAAATTAGATATATTTTTTTGTTAATCCTCCTAGTAGAAGTTAAAAACAGTATTAGGGGTTTACAACAATTCACGCATCATGTTCAATCAACTTAGTTAAACCTCTTTGATTGATAAACAACTTCTTATCAACATATGACTAAGCATAAATTGCACGTCTTCACTTGTAATAATACTAAACTGAAACCATATTATCTTGTATCGGAGCCAAAAGTTATTTATTGTTCAAATAATAATTTCTTATATCCAATAGTGACTTTATGTACTTGAACTTAAAGTCAAAAGATTTTAAGTGTAAAATTAAAAGTGACTTATGTACTCCAATAGGTGCTTAGTAAAGAAAGAAATATAAATCAATTTGAGTTACCAGTATAAAATATTCATGTGTATTACATTTATATTTATCATGTGACTTTATTATAAAATATTTTCATAAAAATAACTTATGAATTGTTAATAGATGGTCTTTTAGATTATTTACTCATTTAAAAAATTTCATAAAGCTTTTTAAGAAAGCATTTTAAAAAAATTAATTATGAGTTTTATTCAACCTCTTCTAAAGTAACATGTTATTTTAACAAGGTTGAAAAGAAAGTAATTAAGTATCTATTTATAATCTCGGTCAACATATGAAACAATAATTATTTGACTTCATATAATGAACACATTCTCCATGTACAACTATGCATAATGAAACATTATGGTACTAACTTTTTACATGGAAGGTTTCTACTTATGGATGATTGTGCATAATTTATGCATGTTATACTTTTTTTTGCCTAATTTTCACTATTTCTGCCTTCTTTTTTTTCCCTTCAAAATGCTTCCTGCATAAAAAGTAGACGATAATTAGCTCAAAGCTTAATCAAACAATAAAAAATAAGGTGGTACTTAATACACAATTACTTACATAAAATACAAACATGATCATTGTTTAATAAAAATGTTTCTTTTAATAGGTTTTTAAACCTCTTGTATACTTTATGTAATCATTAAATAGATTTTGGATAAAATTAGTGATTGTATGAGTGTATATATCTTGAATTGTGTTTTTATAATAAATAAAAATATTTTAATAAATAATTCAATTCTATTAAATTAATGTAAATGATGTTTTTCACCATTTGGGTATGTATTTTTATATTTTAAATAGCATAAGGATCGTGTATACGTACAGGTCATTCAACTAGTTTTGCAAATTTTTAATGTATGAATTGTACCTAATTTTGTTAAAAAATTTTATAAATTAAGAAATAACAGTAAATAAACATATTTTAAATGTAAATACATAATATATAAGTTTAAGTATTAGAAAACATAATATTATTTGAGAGAGTACTTGGCATTGATGGCGTTAAAATTTAATATCTTACAATCCACAATTTAAAAATTTTAAATAGTACGTGATAAACATAACATAATGTGTACATATATTTATAAAATTTTTCTAATAAATAATACTTATGGTTTTCCTATTATAAAAATTTGTGATTTCTATTATAAAACTTAATTTAATATTTATGGATAAAATTGCCTATAAAAAACATTTATGGATAAAATTAATTTAAATTAAATTAACATTTATGGATAAAATTTCTTATCAAAAAACATTTATGGATCTTTTTTTTAAATATAAAGTCAAAGTTATTTTTCAATAAATATATTATTGAATTATATTTTAAATAAATTTTTAATATGAAAATCTCAACCGCATAATTAAATATTGTTAATTAAGTAAAACATGTATATGTAAAGTTATTTTGTATATTTTTAAATTTTTTTTTTCAATTATAGGATTTTAAAGTATTAATAGATATGGTTAAATACTCACATAAAAATATGACTTTCAAAGCGATTAATATTTTTGGTAATGTTTAAAAAATATTAATCAACTTCTCCTATGAATGAACTGTAATTTATATTTTAAAAAATTAAAAAATAAATAACCTAATTACAATTTTAAATTAATTTTGAGCATAAAAATTTCTAATTATATAATTAAATATTATTTAATAAAATATATATAATTATATATTATTTAATAAAATATATATAATTATTTTATACATTTTCAAAGAAAAATTATTTTTCTTTAAAAGTTAAAATGATTTTATAGAATTCCAATATGTTAATAAATATTATTAAGAACCATAGAAAAAACAATGGTTGCAATTTCTCCTGCTAACAATGTTTAAAAAATATTAATCAAATATCATTTATCTCATAAATGATAATTAAACTTATACCATCATGAATTAAAAAAAAAACTTAATCTAACATGTTTTTGTTAACATGATTTAAACTTAGTTTTTTAATATATAGAAATATTTTAATAAATTGATTGTTAACATATTGATAGAATATACAAAAATAAAAAAGAGATAATAAATTAAGAATAAAAATTATAAATAAAAATAAAATAATAAATAAAAGTAAAGAAAATAAAAATGAAAACTAAATAAATTAAAAACTAATTTAGCGTTTTAAAATCAATTTAATTATTTTATAATATATAAAATATATTTGATAAATTAATTTTCACATATTAATAAAATATGTAAAATAATAAAAATATAAAAAAATTGAAAAGAGAGAAGAAATTAAGAGTACGAAGATAAAAATAAATAAATAAATAAAATAACTTGAAAAGACAAAGTAAAGAAGAAAATAAAAAATAATCAACATGTTTTTATTAAAATAATTTAATATTATTTTGTAATATATAACGTATATTTAATGATTAGTTTATAATATATGTAAAAAGAATAAAAGAATAAAAAGGGAAAAATAAATAAATAATAAAATGAGAATAAAAATATGATAAAATAAAAATTATAATAACATAAATAGAAAAAAGAAAATAAAAATAATTTAAAAATAAAAAATAAAAATAACTAAGGAAAGAAAAGGTTGGAAATACAAGAACTATAAAAAAATGACATTAACAAAGGGTAAATTGATAATTTCACTAACTCAATATTTCTTTATAATATATATATATATATTATATAAAAATATTTTTTTTTCTATTTATTATAAAAAACTTAAATATTTTCTTGAGACAATTACAATACGAAAGAAACAAAACTTTTCCTCTCATTTCTCAAAATCGTGTCATTTAATTAATTTAACCATTTAATTATATAAATTTAATCAATTTTTAAATAAAAGTACACTATTAATTTGTTTAATGTATTTGAAAAATTTTTAATAAGAGATCTCTTTGGCTTAAAAAAAGAAACAAGACATCTCTTTCTTTCTTCAGTTCGTATTTCATAAAAAAAAAAAGACTAACTTTTTTTTAGAGAAGAAAAGAGACTAATTTAATCACCTTAATATCATGCGTTTTTATTTTTAAATACCACCTTAATTTAATCATGTTAAAGACATCTCTTTATCACCCTAATAAACAACTCTGAATAAATAGAGAAAAACTTTCTAAAAGAGTATTTAATAACAAATTTTCATGTAACTTTTACAATACATAAAATATTGTAATTGAATCTAAAGGTGTTTTATCAGAATCGGTATATAAGTATTAAATTCAAATAAATAAATTTAATAATTAATTAAGCACGTGTCAGACCTTTGAACAAATAATACAAGCCATATAAATAATGGTATCAATTCAGTAAGGATACGAACGAATGAATAAATGAATGGTTGTGCTTTGAAAAAAGATGGTAATTTTTGTGCTATTTATATTTATTCTCCGTTGACTTGACTTTGCGATGTTGTCAATCAAGACATTGTGGGTGCCTTTCTCCTAGACTTGGTAAAAGATCCCTCTATAGATGGGGCCATCAACTTTATAAACAAACAATAGCAGTAACTTTTATACATTTTTTTGTTATTCAAAGTATAAAAAAAAGGTTGATTTTATTTTTTTTTAAAATAATTACCTAAATGAGTTGTTTCCAAAAATTTATTATGATAGGTTTGTGTTACATTTTAATTTAGCCAAATCACAAGTTGCAATTACAAAAATTACAAAAACAGTAATAAATTTGTAAATACAACTTGCATTGTGATTAGTGTAGGATAAAACTATAATTATGAATTACGATTTAACCAAGTTAAGGTATATTTCTTTTAAAATATTTTTTTTACACAGAACTTTTTAGTTAATTATTTAAAAAAAAAAACCTACTTAACTCAATCAACCAACAATTACCACACTATATATATAGGAGTCGCATCAACCTATATTTAACCCATCCAAATATTTATTATTTGACACAAAGAGATAGTCGGCTTAAATGAGTCACTTCCCTTTCATTCTCAAGAATTTCTATATGTACTCTAATAAGTTTTCCTTACATCTCCATAATTTATTAAAATGATAAAAAAATCCTTAATAAAAATAGTAAAAATTTAATTATCACTCACTTCTTTTCTTTCTCTTTCATCTGCACCTTTCCGTTTCACATGTCTCTTGTTTAACATTTTTCTCGTTAGCTTATCTTGCAAAACTTTGTTTTTATTCTCACTGAATCAGTGGTTTCACAAGTCCGGATACCCCTGTAAAAAATTTACAATTTTTTTTTACAAATCCAGATACCTTTGTCTATACTTGTAAAAAAAGTCCAAACAAGCATGTTCAAATTGAGTTCGAAAACCCCTATCCTTACTGAGTTCAAAAACCCCTGTCCAAACTTGTAGAAAAATTTGTAATTTTTTTTACAAGTCTGGACACCCTTGTTCGGATTAAGTCTAGAAATCCTTGTCCAGACTTCTGAAAAAAAATTTCAAATTTTTTTTACAAATACTAACTTTTAAAAAATTTAAAATTTTTTTATTAAAATTAAAGTTATTTTTTTACCTTAATTATTTGAGATTTTTCCTAGTTTATCGAGGTGCTGGAGAAATTCTCTTCGCCCTCACACCCTCCCTCACTCACACCACACACGAGACACGTGCACGTCTCACTCTTTTCACACTTTAACAAAGTCAAAACACTCACACCTCGAAGTGCGATCTTCGCCGATTCCTCCGCCGCGCCGTCGTCCTCCTTTGCGCCGTCAAAGTCGCCGCAGCCTCCTTCCCCAAAGCCCTCGCCCGCAAGAGGCTCACACTCGCGCAACACTCTCACTCTCCCTCAGGTCTTCTTCTTCTCCCACTCTCCTCTCCTCTTCTGTGAAACCTTGCTGTTGTGAAGCAAAAGAACAATGCCTCGCTTCTGAGCCTCACGCGCTCTCTCTCCACGGAGGCGCGTGGGCAGAAGATCGAGCGCATTGCCACCGAGCTTCTTGACCTCAACAGGTCTGAGAGGCATTGCTTTACCGTCCTGTGGCGGCTCAAGATGGGTATCCACCGCTTTGGCGCTTCGATAGCCGGCGTCGTTGCGCCGTCTATTGCGGCGGCTGCCGGCTCCCCCGGAGCGGAGGCTGCCGCTGCCGCGGAGAAGACTGCGTTTGATTTTTGTTATCTTCATCTGATTATAGACACTAGTGACGTTTTACAGTATTATGTGACATCCCATCCTAGTTATGTATATAGCAATGCTCTTCTGACGAGAAAGAGTACCATTTTGTCTGATTGATTAAGTAAATTTTAATGGTTGATTAAATGCTGCTTTCTGTTTTTTCTGCTTCCTGTGTCTAATACTCCAATTTAGATTCTAAAGCTAAAGCACTAGCTCTGACATTGACATATCAACTACTCAGTCAACATACACTTCAATTTAATTTTGCTAACCCAGCATTTTGCTTGAGTTATCTTCTTATGGATCAATCCCTTAGTTTGCATTTCTGGTGGTTTTGAGATTGATTGTTGTGTACATAACTGTCTTAATTCCCTCTTAGTCTGTAATACTACCATTCAGTTTTGATTGAGTATTGACCCCTTTACGCATATTTTGTTAGGAAAACTCCACAGAGAAAAAGGAGAAGGAATAAGGAGGAGAACAAAATATAATTACCACCCAATAGACAATTGTAACAGTCAGAAGAGAGTTAATTGTATTTTAATTATAGAGCAACTTGTAAACTTGTTTCCTTTGTGCTCTCTTACACACTTTTTTGTTGAACTGTTCATGTTGCTAGCTTATTATTATTATCATGGCTGTTGTGTTGAAATATACTTGTGTTCAACTGTTGATCAGTATTCAGTAGTGTTTACAGCTAGATTTTCCACATATCTGACACATGCATTGGTTTTTTCTTTTCAGTAGTACACGTGATTAACTTTTTGTTTGCCTTTGATACATTTTACAAGTACTGTGATCTATTTAGACTCAACATTTATGCCTTTGATACATTTTTGTTTTAATGAGGTATCCAAACTGTGAGATTGCCATAAGAAGGCAAATGTGATTAATAGGTCAACTCAAGATTGCTCTAAAAAACAGTGGTTTTAAAACAATTTTTTTCAAAAAAAAAAAATGTTTTAAAACTTTTTTTAAAAAGAAGTGGCTTTAAAACTGGTTTTTTTTTTTTAAAAAAAAAATTATATAAACCGGTTTTTAATTATTAAACATTTTACAACCGGTTTTAAACCATTTTAGAATATCCAAAACTGTTTTTTTAAATCCATATCCGTTCAAATGGATATGGACAAAATCCATATCAATTTAAATGGATATGGTTTGGATTTTAAAAAATTTAATCCATGCACACCCCTAAGTCCAGTGGGTGGGTTGACCAGGAATTTTTTTGGTGATGAGGTTTGGATCATGAAGGCCACGGGTGCGCACCTCCACTAGCTTGCACACTTCCACTACTTCCTCCATCTGCCTACCAACCCTTGATTTTGTGTGGTAGTGGTTGGGGTATAGATGAGAAAACAAGATGGAAAGTCACATGACACTGTAATGTAACCACAAAGCATGTATCTATGGTTTTTCACTTGTAGTTTTTATATTCTAACTAATTCACCTGAAGGAAAAAATGAACCAATGGTTGATCCTGTGGAGTGTGGAGCCCACTCTAAGGGTCAACACTATTGTTACATTGGCACGTGTTATAGTCATGCTTTCTAGCACGGGCAAATTAGGTGCATCATTCAGTAACTCTTTCTTACACTCGTACGCATTGACGTGTTTCTTGCTTGTTGCATTTTGCGAGTAGAGTTTTGCAACCATAGTAGGTACTAGGAAGTGGTGTGTTTTACTCTCACACCCTCATTTTCTGTGTTTTTTAAACTCAACATAAACTGAGTCTCTGTTACTTTAGTGAATACAGATTGTTTTGTTGAATTTCTCTCTGGCTTGAAGATGTTTTACTCTCACCAGCTTCTTGCTCGAAAGGCTCCACTCGGTCAAATATGGTAACCCATCTCTATTCATTTCATGTTTCTTCTTCCTTTTTAAGTATAATCGCAATGGTACTCTGTTTTCTGCAACATTAGTATTCTAGTTTTGGTCAACACATCTTTCCATTTCTTCGTTTCTACAAAGCATTTACGCATCTATGAGCACGATGGTTAGTTGTATAACCCACTCTCCGTGAAAACAATATGGAACATGACAACTTATATGTAAAACCAAATAAATCATTGTTTTAATTTATAAATGGCTTTTGAATTTCGTTTTTTGTCTCGATGTAACCTTATTGGTTATTCTAGATATCAATTTCCTTTAACATTCACGTTCATTTATTTATAAAATGAGAAACTATCTTTCACTTGCTCCTTCATAAAGGATGGCTGCGACAATGCATGCGAAGATAAACCGAAGAAAATTGGACAAGCTCAACATAATCAAGATATGGTAACGGTTTCTTACACGCTTATTTTTTTTATAGTGTAGACTGTAGAGTTATATCACATCTAAATGAGCTCAATTTATTATTTAGCTCTTTTGCTTATTTACAGTGAAGAGATTCTGAACCCATCCATTCCTATGGCTCTTAGACTTTCTGGAATTCTCATGGGTGCAAACACCACTCTCTCGCATCCTCTGATATATTCTACTTAGGTACAAATGTAAAATATCTCTGCGACTCTGTTTAATGATTGTTTCCTTCTTTTCAGGAGGAGTAGTGCTTGTCTATGAAAGAAAAGTGAAGCTCCTTTATGGTAGACTTTGAATCCTTCTTTTGGTGATAAAAATTAATGTAACATTAACATGTTATAACTTAAAATTTCCCTTTTTTGTGCACAACCATTTAAAGCGCTCACGTTTCTGAATTCTGTTTTTTATTTTTTAATTTTTGCTACTTTTATTTTGCAGATGACGTGACCCGTTTTCTGGTACAAAACTCGAATTTAACTTTTTCTATGAATTCAGTTCCTTTTTTTCTGTACGATTCTGTACATTGCTTTGCTATGGGTACAAGGTTGAAATAAACGAAGCCCGGAAAGTAAAAGCTGCTCCAGATCCTACATTGCTCCCCAAGGCGAAATCAAAGGCCAAGTTTGTCGAATTTGTTGCTCTCATTATTCAAATTGTACTGAATATATGTTACATTTCAGATAACTAGATGACTCAATCACTAATGTCATGCATTTTTTCAAAGATTGAATTCCCTTGTGCTCTATATGATTAATATTTTTTTTGTTACAGGAAAGAGGTTGTGACTCTACCAGGGGCAGGTGAGACTAATGTGGCAGATGTTGAACAGTCCCTTCAATTTTCCAACACAGGCACCACTATGGGATTTCAACATAGCACCTATTTTACTATGGTATGCATCTGGGTCTCACGGCATGGAACTTGAAATTGAACAGAACCAATCAATAAATTAATCTAGGACTAATCACCATTTATGTTGAGCTAATCTATACCCTTTTGTTTATTGCAGCGACTTGATAGTGTGCATGAACCCTTCATTCATAATGGAGCAAGAGAGGACCAAAATCCATCAGAACTTTTGCATCAAGGTTTTCTTCCTTGAATTTGCTAAACATGTTCATCTACATGTATATGCATATGCATGTGTTTGTAGTATATATATATATATATATATGTTTTTGTAGTTTATGCAAGTGTCCATTTTTGCCAACTCTTGTCATTCTCAGCTGACGCAGAGAATATTACCCTATTTGAATGCTTTGAAACGTTCCAAGTTAATGCGGATCCATACCATCGCTTTGAGAGGTTTTAGTGTCAATCATCCTTATTTTTTATACTTGTTTTTAATTTCTTGCAACATTCCATTTATTTTTTGAATGTTGTGGTAGGTTTGATATTGAACGAGATGAGGAAACACAAGTAAATGTAACCTCAGGAGATCAAATTCCAACGACACTTGTACCTTCCCCACCTCATCTAAACGATCCCACCAAAGGTGATTCAGATAACAATTATTTGTCTGCTTGTAAAAGATTATGATTTTAAATAATATTATTGTTCTTTCTTAACAATTTGTCATTTGAAGTTTTAGCAAATTGTCTTTCCTTTTACCTTAATTGTGTTATTTTTTCCTTCCCCAAATTTCCCTAGTTTGTACCATACGCACATACCTTATGCCAATACTGGGGTTTTGATGGAAGAGAGTACTGTACATCTAGACCAAATTTGGCCATGACCTGACCTCAGTATGATTTAACAAATCTGTCAAATTCCATCCTGCATCGTATACATGTACAACCTATGTATCTCTCCGTCCTACTCTACCTTTCATACCATATAGAAGGTTTAGTCTTGACAAAAGACTGTCCAGAAGGTAAGCAATAGTAATTTTTTCAGTTGGTGGAATGTTGGTGAAATATTAATTTAATATCATAAGTTGTGACTGGTAAAAGAGCCTATTTGTATAAAAACTGAATTTTGGAATTAGTGATGATGAGACTGCATTTTAGCTGTTATTTAGAGCATGTTTGCAAAAGCTTATAATTTAGATTATAATCTGTTTTTTATATTATAACTTATTTGGAAAAATAAACTAGATGTTTGGAAAAAAAAATAAGCTGCTTTTAAGAAGTTGAAAATTTGTGACTTGTGATTATTGTTACAACTTATTTTTCTTTTAGTTGTTTTCACACTTCTTTACTCTATAAAAGCTTATTTTTTGTTACATTGATTAATCATTTTTAAATCACTTTTCAGCAAACTTAAACAAAAATTGATTATGATTATAATCCATTACAAAATAATTGGTTATACATATAATTGATTTTAAAAAATAATATAATTTTTCCATCAGATATATTCTTCTGTCAAAATAATCTAATATATAATTTTCCCTTAAAGTCAAGCAAATATTATAGTGTTGTAGAAATAACTAAACATCGTCAATATAAAAAGTAAAATTAAAGAAAGTAATTTGTTTGTTGACATCTAACTATCTGCAGCTGATACATTTCAAGAGCATCATCCTGAACAGCCGGCTATTCAGCCACCTAGTGAAGGAATGATACCTAGACAGGTATCATAATTATTTAATAGAAGGACCGTTATGGTTGATGGGAAAAGAAATGACTAATCTTAGTAGTGCAATGCAACAGGAACCTAGAAGGCGAGGACCAAATAAAAGGAAAAGAAGACAACCATTAGCTATCAAAATGGATTATGAGCAAACCATTATTCCTGTTCACATATATCAACACTGGCTTCAAAATGCTTCTGATATTGTCTCGCGAAAAGGAAGAAAGAAAAAGGTTTTTATTTGATTTCCATTATTTATATAGCAATTCATTTTTTTTAATGAAATTTTTATTCATGTATGTTATCAACTAGACACTGATGAGACAATCATGTATGATATTTAGTTAAATAGAGATTTTCTTAAGGAAAGGTGAGCCGAGACTCTAATATCATAAAAAAATAAGAAAAGAAAGGTGGAAAAAATTTGTAATCCAATTATATCCTCAACAAAATACTTAAATAGCAAAATACTACTTCTTGTTGCAGCAAACTGATGTCATGTCTTCAACGAAAATAGCCAACCTCATGAAGTTGCCACCTGTTGTGCTAATTGGTGATTTATTTACAGCTGAAAATAACAATATATATTATCCAACACCTATTCTGGATTTATGGATTAAGAGCATTCAACCACTCCATGATTCACCTTCAGGTCAGCATAGAATCTCTTTCTGGGGTGCCTGGTGTGATAAATGGTATTAGTTGGGATTTAGAAATCAATCAACCATTAGAATGGCTTAGCAAGAAGTTACAAATTGAATTTTATGCAGAAAGGATTTCAGCCCATCATCCTCCAGAACCATCATTTTCTTCGCCTCCAAGAGGAGTACAGAATGAAGATTTCATGCAATTTGTTAGTTTTGTTCAGCAAAATTTTGTTTACTTTTCTTATTTTAGGAGGATATGTACCTTATTTATGATAAATTGTCCAAATGTGAAGCCTTCTGAAGATTTTGATCCAGTAGAGAAGCTGAGGCATGGGAAAAATATCCTCATGGACAAACTGACGACTAGCCTTTTAAAAGGGCATGAAACTACTCCGCATGTCTCATCATTGAAAGCTGGTATATTTTATGGATTTTTTCTTTGGATCTTTCAATTCTCTAATCTATGCCTATGACTAAGAACATGTGAAATTATTGTCCTTTAACATGATATTCTAGGAGATAGTGTACATTCCTTTCCAAGACTGACGTCTGAAAATGGTCTTGCCTCACATTCAGACTTTGATTCAGGAAGGTAGTTTAATTTATAACCTAGTGAATGTTGTTAAATTGGTCATTGTAGTTTCAAATCTCCTTTCCATCTTAATATCTGAATATTTGAAGGACAGAAAGAGTTGAGTGTTTTGATCTTGTTGAATAAGAATTGTGGTAGTCTGATGCTTCAAAACTATTAACAGATTAAAAAACCGAAGGTATTCATCTGCAAACAGCAGTGGATGCCTTGAGCCACTAACTGAGGATGTAACTTTCAAGTTAGCTAGGCTGTCAGAAGATGGTCCCACACCTCATCAAGGTATTTGACTTATTAAGGCTATTCCAATATTGAAAGAAGGTTAGCTGTAATGGTGTATTCTTTATTCACTTAGCACATATGTCAGTCTCATAAGTTTCTTTTCAGAACTCCTTGTGGAAACAGGACCCACGCAAACACAAGTAAACATCAATCATCCTAGTGATAAGATAACTGATTCCATCCATGTGTATGAATTTCTTTAATAAAGAAATTTACTAACCTAATAACTTCGAAATTTATTAACCTTAATAATAACGCATATTCTTTGTGTTTGAGCAGGCAGATTAAGGCACATTTTGAAACGCCTGGAGCTCCTCCAGCTGAATCCCTTCATAAGCTAGCTGCTGGAATGACACGGATATCAGCAGCACAACTTTTCTATCATATTTGTGGTATTTTAATTATGACCATCTTGTCTATATATTGTTTAAAATAAATATTTGATGTTCTAATGTCTATTTGTAATTTTTTCATCATAGTTCTTGCTTCCCGCGATTTGCTGAAAGTAGAGCAAAAGTTGCCCTATGGACAGATTCTCTTCTCTAGAGGATTAAAAATGTGACGAAGTTTTTATCCTCCCACATTTATATATGTTCTTTTGAATTTGCCGCTTCTCCTTAGAACTCTTCAAAGACTTTTACTATAATGCAGGTTGTTTCTTTATCGGCAAGTGGTATATATTGGTGTTTAATTTAGGAAACAACAACGATTCAAATGCACATTGCTAGGATTAAAAATGTTAGATTTTTTTCATTAAAAAATGTTAGATTTTTCCCCCTCTTCGACAATGTTTAATATGGTTATGTGTAATGAATTTTACACGAGATTAATATTTACTAGTTCTCCATTCCTCTCTTCATTTTTTTTAAATACCGCATGATTAAGAGTGCGCTTAGCATCAAGTTCAAGAATTCAAGTAATTTGGGAAAAAA
Source organism: Psophocarpus tetragonolobus (assembly GCA_037954015.1). Lineage (NCBI taxonomy): Eukaryota > Viridiplantae > Streptophyta > Magnoliopsida > Fabales > Fabaceae > Psophocarpus > Psophocarpus tetragonolobus. The sequence goes on from CM075695.1 coordinate 39,339,655, forward strand.
TACTAATTAATAAAACTAATTAAACAAAATAGGCATACATTTTGAGGCTAATACTCTGTGCAAGGTATGTTAAAGGAATAAAATATGGTTTTTATTAAAATATGATTAAAGAATGTTATATTAGATATGAATTAATTCAAATAGTTTTGTAAGGTATATTTAATATGAATTAATTAAAATAGTTAAAATATAGCAGTTTTAATAATAGTTGTGTGACTTTTAATTTCATTCATATGGGATTATTATTATTTATTATTTGAAATTTTATGATAAAAAATATAATAAATAGTAAATATTATATTAGTTATGTTAAAAAATTATATATTTAATAAATAATCTATATACATATATATAAATTATGATTAGAAAATAATGTATTAATTATGAAAAAATACATCTATATTTTGTTAAAAAAATTTAAAGAATGTTTAAATCAAAGTGGAGCTTACATTTGTCTTATTATTTATATATTAATATATCATATAAAACTATTTTAGTTTATTGAAATACGGTAATTAAATTTATTTTATGAAAATCACTTTACCTAATTTCTCAAATTAAGTTTTTTTTATTAATATCAGCTCTATCATTATTTTTATTGTCATTTGAGAATCTTAGTGGATATTTTTCCTTTTTCTATCTCTGTTAATGATGTTATTTAGCCCATTTTACTCAAATTTTATACAAAAGAATATTTTAATATTAATCATCATTTCTAGTTCAAACTATGCAACTTAGTTTATGAGAATGTTGTGTTGTGTTGTGTCATCTAAATTCATGACGCATTCTTATGTAAAATAAATTTTGAATCTGCTTTATTGTATCATGGATTTATGGTCCATGAGTATCTTTTTTGTACTTTTAAATACAAGGAGTCTTGCGAAGACACCCCTTGTATTTTCTGCTTATATTATTATAATTTATTCAGTATATAAAAAAATATAAATATTTCTTAGAAAGAGAGTCATAATTGAAAAAATTTTAAAGTTTCTTTTAATAGAGAGATATTTGAGATATTATATTTGAAACAATATTAATCAAATTAAATTAAAATTCAAAGAGTAATAAACTCATGAGACATTTATATTTTGATTTATTATAAATCATAAATAGTCTTATTTCTTCTCAAATTAATTTCTAAAATTCAAAGATTTTGACATTAGTAAATAATTAAAGGAAAGAGTACAAAGTTTAGATCAATAAATTGTAGAGAGAACTAGAGAATGTGAGAAAAGTTATTACACAAGAAATTCTTATCACAAAATAGAGTGAGTTAAGTGGTAGGAGAAAATTGCAATCACAAAATAAAGAGTTTTCGTTGAGGTCGACCATGGAAGATTATCACATTGCAATTTTTAGGGAAAAGAAAAATGAACACAAAAATAGTAGAATTGATTTTTAGGAATTGTAAAGTAAAATTCTAAACTTAATTTTAATTTTATTAAAATAAAAATAATAATTTAAAATATTTGTTATAAAGTTCTCCAAATAAATGAAAATTAAACAAGTTCCTAATATTTTGATGAGATAATATTGTGGGAAAAAAAATATTTTATCATTGTTGCAGAAAACATCAAAACTATCTAAAAATAGAGGGTACAAAAATTTCATATTCCAATATATGATCTCCAAATATATATCTAGTAAAAGAATGAATTATCATTTTGTTAGGATAACGTAAAAAATATTTATATGCACCCTGATAAAATGAAATCTCGAAAGAAAGTAATTATTATTTTTTTATCAATAAATATTAATTATTGTTACGTTGGTTTTGTTAAAGAAAAAATAAATCTACTATTCCTGTATTTCTCCTTGGTTCTTAAATTTTCTCCAAGAACAAACATTATAACCCACATCTATGGCAGTGGTTATGATCATATTTTAACGTTAATTGTTTTGGTACCAATAATCTTGTCGTGGGTACTTGAATTAGTCAATCAAACTAAAATAAGGGAGCTTTATTCTAATTAATATTCAAGTTAAAAGGTACACAATTCTTGTCACTATTACAATAGTGTGTTGAGACTTCACATGAGATTGTCCCAATAAAAAATTTAGCTTAATCCACACTCAACTTAGAAAGATCAATCTATTTGACAAAATATTTTACTTTAATAATTTCGGTTGCTGACATATTTTAAAAGGATATTCAATACAGTGATTCTAATTTTTATCTCTCAGTTAAAAGTATGTTTTTTTATATTTATTTTTTGAAACTTTACACTCACTTCTTACCTTCAGTAGGTCTTTATCATTCTCATGCTTCATTGGGTCATATATAATCATTTGAAAGTTGCCAAAGTAATTTTTAGATTATTATTTTAGCTTTCTGATATTTATTTGAATTATTGTATTGTTTGTTGTAATATTTTAATAATATTTTATTTTATTGTTAAAAATTAAGCATTAAAATTATAAAGAAAAGTAATTAATTTTTCATAGAAATTTTATTTAAATTTTTATTTATACATAATTATAAAATTATTTTAATTCAAGATAAAAATTTACTTAGTTGACTCTTAACATTTTTGTTGAAAAAGTTAAGAGTTAAAAAATATTAAAAAAATATCATAGCATTTTTTTTATGAAATCAACATTATCTCGTGTAAATGTTTTATTTTTTATAATCATTATTCTAAAGATAATTAACGACATTGTTTTGTTTTTACAAATATTCTATTTTATTTTTGTAATTAATGATAATTTCATTTTTCTTTCCTTAAAAAAATATGAATATTAATTATTTTACCTTTTTTAATTCTGCAACCAGTATTACAAATGTAAAGATTATAATTAATTGTATTTGTAATCAAATAGCTTTATTAACTTCTTTTTTTTTTTAAACGACTTAGTTAACATTTGGTTCATATTAATTTTGATTATAAATTGATTTGAGAAATGGGAAGTTATATCTTATGAGATAAACTTACAAACACTATAAGAAATTGAGATCTTGAGTTGGGAAACACCAACAAATATTCTTTTATCCTGTATACTTCTTAATCAAATAACATAACATTCTTCTCTTACCATTTACAAGCGAACGCTTCTTTAATATTTCTTTTGTTATGATTGTCAAAATGATAATCCAATAAATAACATATTTCATTGTGTAATAGGATAAATAGGACTATTTTGTAAAATTTTATGGTTTATATAAACTTTTAAGTTTTACCAGTAGTTCATTTTCTTTGAGGTAGAGATTGAGATTTCAGGTGGAGTGATATTTTTTTTTTAATAAAAAAAAACTGGTATATTTGTTTTATAGAATAAAAAGTTATTCTTAAAAATATGAACATGAAAAATGTAGTATTTACATGCTTATTTTAAATTTTTAAAAAAATATTTTTAGAAAAATAATTACTACATAATTTAGTTTTTCTATCTCCATACGCAAGGGTAAATATATAATATTTTCATAAAAATATGGGAAGTTATTTATTTTAACTTACATATAGTCTCACATATAATTTCTATTTTAACTTATTATTTTAAAATTTAAAAATTCCCATGAATGCATAACAAAACACAATCTTAAATATCCCTGAAAAAATATGTCGAGTAATAATATTTCCGAAAATATAATTTTCTAAAATAATTTATCATATTTTAAAACAAACATCACCTAAAACAAATATTGCATAAAAGACAAAAAAAAAATACAACATTTTCCATTCCTATTTTTTACACATTATACCTTTTATGAGTTTAATGGTAACAAGTGTCAGTATTTTTTTTTTAAATTTTAAAACATATAAAAACGATTGTGATTGAATTAAATTATAAAAAAAAAATCACTGTCAATACAGGATACTTTATCTCTTTTTTATTTGGTGTCTTTCCATAATATTGCACTTATGATTTATTTTTCTTTGTTATTTTTTGGTAATATATTCTCTTCTAAGTTGCAAGTGCGAAACCACTGCTAAAAAAAAAGAAATAAAAACTTCCCGATACTAATATTTTTAAAAAGCATAAAAAAAGCAGAAGAAGAAGAAGAAAACGCACATGGTGGTCTAGGTAGAGTTATGATGAGGGATGATGATGCATCATGGATGACATTTACCTTTAATAACCAGATTTCCATTTATAACCCCCACCCGCTTTGGCTTTCTCTCCTCTCGTCACTCGTCACTCGTCACTCGTCACTACCCTCAAAATCCCTTTTCCTTTTTCCTCACCACTTCTCATGTGGCCACCGTGGCTTAATTCACCGAACCGGTTCCGCAACACGCCACCACCGTCGCCCTCGCCGTCGCATTCTCGAACTCGCTCTCTCAGCTTTTCCTGCTCCTCCTTCAAAGACATTCAGAGTCTCCTCCAAGACAAACCCGATTCCGAACCTGCCGCTCCCAAATCTCCCTCTCTCTTCCGCCGCGTCCGCATTTCCACCTCCGTCCTCCGCGCCTTAGGCGCCTCACGCGCCACTGTCCCCTCCGCCGCACTCCCGCCCGGCCTCGACCAAGGCATCGTCGTCTACTTCACCAGCCTCCGCGTCGTCCGCCGCACCTTCGACGACTGCCGCGCCGTCCGATCCATCCTCCGCGGCCTCCGCGTCGCCGTCGACGAGCGTGACGTCTCCATCGATGACCGCTTCCGCGACGAGCTCCACGCTGTCCTCGGCCGCCGCAGCGACCTCACTCTCCCGCGAGTCTTCGTCGGCGGCGTCTACGTCGGCGGCGCCGACGACGTCCGGCAGCTCCACGAGAGCGGCGAGCTTCACCGCCTCATCGAACGGCTGCCGCGCTCGAATCAGAACGCTTGCGACCGGTGCGGAGGCTTCAGATTCGTAATGTGCGATAAGTGCAACGGAAGCCATAAAGTTTTCACTGAGAAAAACGGATTCCGGAGCTGTTCATCTTGCAATGCCAACGGCTTGATTCGGTGCCCTGCATGCTTCTTCGTGCTCCCGCGCCACACCAGATAGCTTCCCCCTGAGTTAGTTACAGCTCGCAAACAACTCACTGAAGAAATTAAATTAATCATTTATGTTGATAAATAAAGACTGTCATCCATGTTACTACATTACATATATTAATTAATCGTGTAGTCTGGAGAATCTTCAAGTTTGATCAGGCTTATATTGTTGTTAATTGTTAACTATGAATTATTTATAGCATTTTATTATTATAATATGGTGTTAGGGTTTAGGAGCAAGGTTTGATGTGTTGTAATGGCACTTCAACTTTGATGATTCACATGGTGCAAGTAAGCCATGACAGCACACAATGATGAATGATCTTTATTAGAATTTCTTTGGCAGGGCACGAAATTTGAAATTATCTGTTGGTGGGTGATGCCAAATTTTCTTCAAGGATCGATACTGTTCCCACCAATTTCCATTCAATTTTTGTTCTTGCTAATACACTCAAATGATTGGGGCGGATGGGGGACAGTTGTCTTAGGAAATGGAAACCGCATGTGTTGGACCTCATTTTGGGTCTGACCCATTTTGTATTTCCCTGCTCTTTTTGAGTACTAATTTGAGTGTTTGGCCCACTTCTTTTATGGCGCTAATTTCTTGATGCTCAATTCTTATATCACTCACGTTAGTATGACCCTGACTTGTCTTGTCTCTTCATTTATATTGTATTTTTTTAATAATGTTCCTTAAATTCAGAATGAAATGTGTAGGAAGTTAGTAACCAGCATGGACAATATTTATCCAAAATCCTTCTTAGGAATGAGTTGTGATCGAGAATTAGTCATAAATTTATTTTGTGCTTTATATTATGGGTTCTACCCAATATGCTAAACATGAAAATATAAGTAATCCATGACCTTCAGGTCTCATCTTTTATTTATTCGGAGTAGAAACAGTAAGGCAAAGTAATGTATTTGCACACAATATATGTTATTTTTATTCTTTGGAACCCACCTAATTTTGTATTTGGAAAGTAAAAATTAGGAAGTATAGTATTCGGCCATGAAAGAAGTAGAATCCGACAAATCGATTTAGGCTCATGAACTATCTATAAACTGCATGTTTTAAGATACAATTTTTTTAGGTCCATTTAAAATGTATGTTTTAGTCTTTAGGTTAAATGTGAGACATGATATTGGATCCACTTTTTTAAAAATAGTTTTATTTAATATTTATTTAGAAATATTAAAATATGAAAAGAAAAAAAAATATTAAATCATTTAGATAAATTTTACAACAGTTTTTAATTTAAAATAATAAAATATACTGTAATTATATTCAAAATTAATTAAAAAAAATATTGTATATTTTTTGTGTTATGTTGCATGGATGTAAGCTTGACTAATTAGAACTTGTTAAAATTACAAACTTTGTGAATAGTTGCAAACAATGTGATTTGGGAAATTGTCCTTGTCAGGTTTTCATAAAAGTAGTTTGCAAATATATTAATGATCGTGATTTTCTTTAGAATTTAATAAAAAATAATTTAGATATAATTGGATAACATGAATATATTTTCATTAAAAAATTAATCAATAGAACCCTAACATGGTCTTGATATTTTTACAGACTTAAATAACTAATTGGTACTCTAATTAATTTTTATTGTTGAATTTGATACCTGATTTTTACAAAATCCAATTGGGTATCCACATTATTTTACATTGCTAAATTTGGTATCCAATTTTAGAAAATTCCAATTGGGTACCTTGGATCCATTTGAGGTGATTTCCTGGTTTTAAAGAAAATTTGAAAACCTAAATTACTTTTAGGTTGTGATTGGGATGGTTTTTCGTTTTTAAGTTTATAAATAAAAAAATTAATTTTGATTTTAAGTTTTTAAATTTATAAAATAATATTTGCTTCAAAATTTAAAATATCAAATCTCAACTCCAATTAATCTCTCTCTTTTTGTGATAATCGACATTGGTAGTCGAGGACACAATCAATGGTAGTCGAAAACACAATCAATGTTAGCAGTCAACAACTAATTATTAGTGATCAATGATCGAAAATTGCTATTGAATAATGGGGACAATAGTTAATGGTGGTGGTGGTTGTTGACTAATAATGACAAGTAGCGGCAATAGCTATTGACAACAAATTAAAAGGATTTGGATTCTTAATCCATGCCCAAATTAAAGTTGAATAAAATGAGCTAATTATTTTATCTTATCTTGTTTCACTATGAAACAAGTTATTGAAAATGTGGACACATGAAAATAATTAAACATTGTAAATAATAATAATATTATTATTATTATTATCTTTTATAGAATACTTTATTTTATTTTTTAAAATATTATGTACGAAAAAAATAAAAAAATACATAACCATGATAATAAAATTTGTAGAGCTTTATAATAATAATGGTACAATGACAACAATGATAATAATTATGAAAATAGTGGTGGTAGTTCTAAAGTAACGACGATGGTAATGATTGAGATAGACATGACAATGAGGATGACAATGGAGGAGTAGTGATGGTATTGGTGGGAGGAGATGTCAACAATGATGGTAGGCTAGTGGTGGTAGTAACATATACAATGGAGATAGCAGAAGGGCTGTGAGAAAACCAAAAGTATACGATATTGTCATGTAATAATAATAAAAAAAAATCTCTTCATTGGGATTGTGCGTGTGACAAATAAATAATTTCTAATAATTGAATTCAAAATAAAAATAAAATCTTAATTAAAATAAAAGACAGATTTTTGTAATTTTTATATATTTGAAAATGAGGAAAGATTGGATAAAATAAAAGAAAGGATATTCAAGGTTTCAAATTCAAATTTAGAAAACTTACAAGATAGGATTTCATACTATGACAATTTATTGATTAAATTTTAATTACATTTATGTTTTGATTGGTTTTCTATAAAGGTGAATTAACTTAATGTTGCATTTGTCATTTACAAAAGTGTGTATTAATTAACCCTCACTTTTATCATAGTTAGGTTCAATTAAACTCATTCAATTTTTTTTAATTCATTAAAATAAAATAAAAATATAAAAGTAGTTAATTAATCATCAATAGATCATTGACTAAACCTCAATTTTAGAATAAAAGGTCTTATTCACATATAGTATAGTAGTATGTATAAAACAAAAAAATAAAAATGACAAAAAAAAATGTAAAACAAAGAGTAAAAGGGAAAGGAAGAGACTTCAAGTCTTCCCCCTTCCTCTACCTATTCCCTTTTATTACAAAAGTTCTCTATTTAAATTAACTTAACATACTTCCTAATGTTTCACCAACTCAAAAATAAAATAAAATAACTTAAACTGGTTAGAGTGCATATTTTGCAAGAGAGTATGATCTGCTAAATTTTATTAATTAGCTCCTTTTATTTCCGAATGGTCTTCAAAACTCCAAGCTTCATTTCAATGCTACTCCAAATCAGTCAAAGAATTCCTCATATAGTGGTAAATCATATCCTAAAACATAAAAAATACTAAAAGCGTAACAAAAAATTCCAAAATACAATAAAAAGATACCTAAAATGCAAACCACCAATTTAAAATTTGTTTGTCCTTAAACAAAAACTATTAGTCAAAATAAAATTGAGATCACCAAAATAGGATATCAAAGAATATAAGCAAAAGCAATAGAAAATAATTATATATAAAAGTATAAATCAAGTCTAGTTAGAGAGGATTTTCCTAGAAGTAATATTGAAGGTGATGGACTAAATCAACTCACAATTCTCAAGGTGATGGATTTACTAAATAGTCAACTCACAATTGTCCAAAAAAAATTTGAGATGCTAATAGAATGGAATAGGTAATCCTAGAATCTCTTTATTTACCAAATTTTTAAATAATCATATTATACACTCAATATTTAATACCATCTAAAAATTTGAAGTAGTGGAACATAATGCAAATTTTGAAAATAAAAATACAAACTTTATGTATGTATACTTAAAAATAGACAAAGATAAGATAAAAAAAAATTGAGATTTTCATAAAAGAAGTATTATATTATTAAATTAGACTTACAACCAAGGTTTTCGAAATCGGACCCGTCATTGAATCGGTAAAAACATGTGTTTAGGGTTCAAAATTTTAAGTGTTGTTGTCTTTATAATATTACAAAGAGGTAAAATCTCATATTGTCTAAAATAACTATTTTAAAGATATTTATATTCTAAATTGTGATTACTTAGCAAAGAAACTAGTAAGTGGGAAAAGTCACGCACAAATCAACTTGAGTTTTATGACTCTATTGTGGTGAATCTTTCAAATATATATATTACATGAAAATTTAAATTTATTATTTTTATCAATTTTAGTAATGAAAATATTTTTTATTCATAATTACTTGAAAAAAAGTTTATTCATAAATAAAAATTATAACAACTTAAACATGTTTTTAAAAAATATAGTTACTAAAATCATAACTATCAAAATTTACTTTGATGATTTTTTAAATATATGACTATGGAACTACCATTACCATGAAAAAAAATCATAACTACCATATACAAATTGTTTAAAAAATTATCTATGGTACATAAAAAGTGAGAGAAAAAATTTTAAGTTTATTACAAAATTAAATAATCACAATAAGAACAAGATGTATTATATATATTACAACATAAAAACGAAAAAGTTAGTGAGGATAACTACTTCGATAACAGAAAAAATACATGTTGAATTTGTCTTGTGGTTAGTAATCGATGTTAAGTATGACTAATACTTTAAGAGTTTAACCTATATATTGTGAGTATAAGAAAAATTACACTAACGATTAATCACAATCACCATTTACATTACTTTTACATTATTAATTGGTAGAATAAACAAACTTACTATATATAAATGGTTATGGTTAATTATGAGTGTAAAACTTTTTAAACTGACAATGTATAAGTATTTTTCTCGAACTTTCAAAGTCATATAAATAGAGAATTTAGCTACCAATAGTTGGAGAGTATTCAAAATCTTCCTTGGAGCCTTGTAGAAGGAAAAGAAATACATTCCCCTCTCACCTTGACAGAACTTAATTTAACATTTCCAATTTAACATTTCCAATCTCCCAGCGAAAGACGTATTATTCACCTTCCACCTTGTGAGCCTTTTTTCAAATTGATCAACCTTTAGTTCCCATACATATACCACTTTGGGATTCACACCCACCGAAACACTAAAATTTTTAAAAGGTGGAGAATTAACGGAGCAATTCAGTAGACACCCCACCACATGAGCAAATAAGGGAGCCATATTTAAACAATCCAAGTGACTTTTATGAAAATTCACGTTTAAGTCGGATGTCATCTCAAAACTTTTAAGAATTACCTTTAGATTCCACACAGTTTGGAAATTTGGTTCTTCCATCAAAATCATGACATTAGCATACTGACGAAATGAGAATTTAGCTTATTCTCCTACCCTAATCTCTTTATATACTCCTTTTTAGAAAAATGGTTTGTACAACCCCGATAAGACTTTTGCAACCACCAAAAACAGGAAAGAAGATAGTGGATCACCTTGGTTAATTCTCCTGTCGAGTCTAAATTTCAATATTGGACTACTATTAACTAGAATAGATATATGACTATTTGTGATATGTTAGAGATCCACAACCTCCACCTGTGCCAAAAGCCCATCATGCAAAACATATAATCTAGACAATGTCAATTTCCCAAATCGTATGCCTTTTCAAAATCAACCATAACTAGAAAAAACGATTTTTTAAGTCCTTGAGCCCAGTTAATGACTTCATTAGAAACAAGAACCCCATGTAGGATTGATCTACCAGGTAAGAATTATGTTTGATACACGAAGATAATCCCCCTAACACTCTCTTAAACTTGATTGACAAATTTTTGTTAAATAATTTTTTGGACACTTAATTAGAGAGATAGGTCGATACTAAGATAGATTCTGAGGACAAACCACATTCAAAATCAAAGTAATAAAGGAAGATGTTGCTCTTTTTAGAAGCCTCACTAGCCCATAAAACTCTTGAACCACCTTGACTACATCATCCCCTGTAACCTCCCAATAGGATTTGTAGAAGTTCATTATGAATCCATCGAGGCCTGCACTTCTACCATCTTCACAAGCCCAAACAATTGCCTTAATTTCTTCTCTAGAAAAAGGTTCCTATAATGATAAACTATCTTCCTCTAACAATTGATTAAATTGAACTCCGTCTAAAGTGGGTCTAGCATTGAATTTCTCTTGGAACAAGTCAACAAAATGTTGCATCACCTTTGATTTGACTTTTGGGACACTTTCCAACCATCCGTTATCAGAAATAACTGCCAAAATGATATTTATAGAAAATCTCAACTTAAAACAATTGTGAAAGTACTTATTATTATCACCTTGAAGAGCCTACCACACTCTGGATTTCTAAAGGATAAAATTTTCAATTATCCTAACTCTTTTTCAATAATAAGATAGAATGATGTTTTTTTAGGGATCTAAGACTAAACCCCCTCCATAAGATTTTGATCAACCACATCTAATTCCTTTATCTTGTCTGCCAAAAGATCTCATCCTTCCTTAATACCTCTGCATTCTACTTTTTAATAACCTTCTTTAAACCATTCAGCTTATTAACGAATTGGTATCCTTACAACTTAAACCAGCAAAGGAACTCCAAATTTTTTTTACCATTTCATAGAAGGAAGGATGTTCTAATCAATTATCGAAGAACTTAAAAGGTTTAACCCCCAATTCAACTTGTTATCATTGGTAAGAATCCAACAATGGTTAGATAACTCCCTAAACTCTACCTACTGAGAGGTAATATCCCATTCATCAATAAGAGCTTGTGAAATAAGAATTTTTTCTAACCTGCTAGACATGGCTCCATCTAATGATATCCATGAAACTTGCTTTCCATAAACTGGTAGGTCCACCAACCCCATCTGCCCAATGAAATCTCTAAACTCAAACATCTTTGCTTTAGAATGATAATTTGATATACCCATCACGTCCATCCTACCAGCCATAACATTAAAATCACAACCTAAACACCAGCGAGCATGAGGAAAGCCACACCTAGTCATTATCAGATCAACCCACAACTTCCTCTTCCTTGCTAAAAAACATGGTGCATAGACATTTACCAGATAACAATTCAAATCCGAATCCAACCCTTGAAGCCCAGCCCCAGAAAACCTTAACCTTGGATCTGCCAAAGGACCTTAAACAAACATTTTCTCCAAATGATTAACAATCCTTCACTCAGGCCTAAGGACAATAGATATCCCCATTCACAATCAATTAGTCCCCAAACCTCCTTAACCTCTTAAACATAATTTTTGCTACACTTAGTTTCCTGAAATAGGCAAATATCAATTTTATGCAACGACAAAGTTCTCCTAATTCTCCAACGTTTAGCTCTATCCTGAAACCTCCTTATATTTAAATAAAAAATCTTCATTCGTACATTCTCATAGTATCTTCATTCCCTTCATACCTTTTCAGCTTTGTCCCTAAAATTCATTTGCTTTAGTTCATCTATATAAAAGGTGTCATGTTGAAGTCCAATTTGTATAACAGATTAAAGGTTGGAGCTATGATATTTGTCCCAGCAAAAACAACCTTGTTCTTGAGATCTCCAATTGAGTTCTTAACCACGTTCTCATAAGATGTAGCCTTCTCTTTGGGAATATTTGCATATTTGACCCTGTGGTTTTTGACATTGTTGTGAGCTTTATATTCCTTGGTGTAGAATATTGAGGTCGTGCCCCCTTTACTTCACCACTCTATTTCAAAAATCTCTGTTGGTCGACCCGAAGCTTCATATCCCTAATAAATATGTTATCCAACTTTAGTGTCATAACTCTAGAGTCTTCCATTCCCACGAACCTTACAAAATCTTATCTTTCTTGTTTGGGATAAACACTTCTTGTATATTGTCGTATTTGTTGAATATATCCCACATATCCCTTGCATTATAGTCTTCAGGGAAATATGTGAAGAAGAAAGACTATTATTTGCTTCCAAGAACCACTTACATGCCTTTACCTTTTAAACATTTTGCTAGCAAACCCAACCTTAGAATCACTCTCTTTTCTCAACTTACCTCTCTGCACCACTCTCTAACTCTCCTCACACTCATGCAGCTCTTATACCTCCTTGGCATTGAGGATATTTCATCTTTACCAAGTCCAACACCCCTAAATGGACCTCATGACCTTAATTAAGCTTTTTACGAATCCTATTTAAATATTAATATATTTTGATTTTTTTTAAAACATACATCCTTTGATTTTTATTAATCATGTGTGCTGCAATTTTAAGTCAATGTATAGTTTTTTCTTTCAAAATATTAATAATTCTAGTTTATCGTAACATTTATTATTTAAAATAATTTATTAGAATATGAGCTTAATTACCTAACGGTATTCAAATGTAATATTTTCGATTTTAGTTATAGTTAGAGAAAATATAATTAAATCAAAGCAACATATAATATATTTAAATATAAAAAATTAATTTTATTATTCTTTATATATTTAAAAACTTAAAAATTAAATTATTTACATATATTATTTGGGTTGATATATTTTATATTAAAAATATTATTATTAATATTATTAAACTTGACTATTAAAAATAAGACTTTAAAAATTATATATAAATAAAATAATTTGAGCATAGATTCTAAAAAAATATACAAATAAAAAAATTCTACCTATTAAATTTAAATTTAAAAGGATATAATTGTATATATAATTAAATATTATTATTTAGTTTAATAATATCACAAATTCATAAATAAAAAAAAAACATAGATGAAAATTAAAAACTCAAAGGTCAAAAATTGGGTTTGCCAAACCCAATTTTTTAAGTATGAAATCAATAAAGTATTGTAAAATTCCATTGAGAATTCAGCAATGGCAACCCCAAACTCACACTTAGAACAGTAAAAGTGACCCGCCATAGAAATAATGTAGCAATGGTGCCATTTGGGAAATAAAACATTTCAAATTGGAAAACCGCGCCTATAAAAGAAAAAAAAAATTGGAAAACCATGGAAATTTATGTGTACTTATATGAATACCTGCTATACGAGTATTTGTAAATAATTATGAGTATTTGTAAAAATAAATAAAAATAAAAAAGATTAAAAATTAATATTTTAGAGATATATATTTATACTAAAATTAATTTTTATATACTTGTGCTGAAATAAATGTTCAAAAAAAATATTTATATTAAAATAAATTAGAAAAATATTTTATTTTTTAAAGTAATGAAACAAAAATATTAATTGAAAATAATGAAAAAAAATATTTTATATATATTAAAGGTTTTTAAATAATTTCAAAATTAAATTAATCGTAAATACAAGTGCTTTATTACCTTATCTTGTCCCGTTAATAAACAGGTATTTATTTAATTATTTAATTGCGATCTATATCAAATTTTTTCCGTACATATCTTCTGGTATATATTTTTTTTATTCACCCAAACTTTTTTTTTGTTAGTTAATCTTATAAATTAGAAAATAAAAATAATATTTATTATTTATTACTCACGTCACGGGTTTAAATAATATAACAAGTCATATCTTATCTTATAATGGTTATTAATGTGAGATATGCAGATTAAATAATATAACCCCTTATAATTTAAGAGTTTAATTGGTATACATAGTCATTGTAAAAATTTTTTACACTAACATTTTATTTATGTGACTTTTAAAGTAGTAATGTAAGGAGTAAAATCAATAAATTTACCCGAGAGTGTATACCAATTAAATTCCCTCTCTCTATATATATCTACATAATTATGAGTTTAATTGGTATACACTATCAGTGTAAAATCAGTCAATTTTCATGTATATGATTTTTAAAGAAATAATAAGTAAAGTCAACAAATTTATCATAAATAAAGAGTTGTAATTGAATAAAAATCTCTACACTGAAAATGTATACCAATTAAACTCTCATATATATATTTCATCATCATGAAATGACAATAAACATTGTTTTTAAAAAACTATGAAATCACAGCTAACATTTTTTTTTGGGAAGATTAAAGCTAAAATTTATTACAGATTAAAGTATTCAAAACTTAATTTCATAACATTCGTTATTATATAATAAATTCTTGTTAAGCGACTATATCTAGTTAGTTAATTTTAGGGTGCTTAAAATATTTTATTGAGTTTATCCATCACCAATCCCGTCCAAACCTTTTTAAACTCAGTTCAATGAATAAAACATATCCAAAGCCAGTTATACAGATATGAGTTTAGGTGAGTAAATATCCGGTTAAATAAGATTTTATAGTTTTTCTCCCTTCATTTCTATTTCTATGTTTTTTGCCTGCATCTCCACGCTTGATTAAAATTTTCATATTTCTCTTGTCTTTTTCATTTTTCTGCATTTCCATGCTTTTCTAAATTTGAATTACTCAATCTAGATTTGTAAAAGAATTTACAATCCGAACTTGATTAATAAACCTTACGGATTGATAAAATTTAATGGTTTTTTTTTAATTAGTCATGGAATATATTATGATATTGAAGTTTGTATAAGAATTTTTTTTATCCTCATGGAGGAAAGGAACTTGAATTGAAGAATAGAAGGGGCTGTCAACTGAAAGAAAAGGGAAACATGTTGCATGCTAAAAAGTCCATAATTCAAAAGGAGCCTTTGCACTTTTTCCTCAATGGTCTCCTACAAAGGAGGACTTCTGTTTTTCTGAATCAATGCATTTGTCTCTTCCACCTTTTGCCTAGTTTTAATCAGTTATAGGTTTTACCATTTTTTGGCTGGTGTTCCTTCTATCATCCATTGTTCGAGGAGTTCACAAATATTTTTTAATTACTAATAGAAAAGAATAGTTTATTAAGGGACTTGTGTGGTGACCTTTTGAGTTTGGATACAAGCATCTGAACTTTTCTTATTCTACAAGCTGCATCCCTAAGCAAACATGTGATTGTGTATCAAGAACAAGTTATGGTGTTCCTGAAAAACTGTAATTTTAGCTCATTTCTTTTTTAGTAAGTATAAATCTTTTTACTTCAATAATTGTTAGTTTTGTACCATATGCATCACAAAATATTTGTTGATGTTTCTGTTTGAGAAAAGAAAATAATAGCCCATGATTGAATTTGTCTTTGGTACAAAGAACTATGCAGGAAGATTGTTATGATTGGGAAAAATATTTATTATTTCTCTTAGAAAATACAATGATGACTGTTTAAATAGTTTCTAGTCTTCCATTTTCTGCTCATTTTCTTAGTCTTTGCACTCTATTGTAGTTAATTGTTATCGTCGTCTGATTATAGACACTAGTGGCTTTTGACATCCCATCCTAGTTATGTATCTAGCAATGCTCATCTGACGAGAAAGAGTTTTGTGCTGCTATGAATAAAGTTTCACCTTCATAATATTTTTTTGTCAATTATAGGATTTTAAAGTATTAATAAATATGGTTAAATATTCACATAAAAAGATTGACGTTCAAAGCGATTATGATTTTCTTGTTAACAATGTTTAACAAATATTAATCAACTTCTGCTATTAATGAACTGTAATTTATATTTTAACAAATTAAAAATAAATATATTATCCAATTAAAATTTCAAAATTAATTTTTAGTATAAAAGTTTCCAATTATATAATTAAATATTATTAATAAAAATTGTATATATAAAATTATTTTATATGTTTTCAAGGAAAATTTATTCTTCTTTAAAAGTTAAAATGATTTTATAGAATTTCAATGTATTAATAAATTTATTAAGTAACATAGAAAAAGAAAAAAATATGTCAACAATAGTTGCAATTTCTCCTGCTAACAATGTTTAAAAAATATTAATTAAACATTATTTATCTTATGAATGATAATGTAACTTATACCCTAAAGAATTAAAAAAAAACTTAATTTAACATGTTTTTCTCACCATAATTTAAAATTAGTTTATAATATATAGAAATATTTTAATAAATTAATTTTTAACATATTGATAGAATATATAAAAATAAAAAGAGATAATAAATTAAGAATAAAAATTATAAATAAAAATAAAATAAGATAATAAATAAAAGTAAAGAAAATAAAAAATTAAAAAGACAAATAAAAAAACTAAATAAATTAAAAACTAATGTAAAATTTTAAAATTATTTTATAATATATGAAATATATTTGATAAATTAATTTCACATATTAATAAAATATATAAAATAATAAAAAAATAAAAAAATAGAAAAGAGAGAAGAAATTAAGAGTACAAAAATAAAAAAACATAAAAAGACAAAGGAAAGAAGAAAATAAAAAATATTTAAAAAGAAAAAAATAATTCAGCATATTTTTATTAAAATAATTTAATATTATTTTGTAATATATAACGTATATTTAATAATTATTTTATAACATATGTAAAAAGAATAAAATAATAAAAATGGAAAAAGAAATAAATAAGAAAATAAGAATAAAAATGTGATAAATAAAGATTATAATAACATAAATAGAAAGATGAAAATAAAAATAAGTTAAAAAGAAAAAAAGAAAAAAAAAACTATGGAAAGAAAAAGGTTGAAAATACAAAAACTATAAAAAATGACATTAACAAAGGGTAAATTGATAATTTCACTAACTCAATATTTCTTTTGTAATATGTATGTGTGTGTTATATAAAAATATTTTTTTTTCTCTTTCTTATAAAAAAACTTAAATCTTTTTTTGAGACAATTACAATACGAAAGAAACAAACTTTTCCTCTCATTTCTCAAAAATCGTGTCATTTAATTAATTTAACATTTAATTATATAAATTAAACCAAATTTTTAAATAACAGAATACTATTAATTTGTTTAATATATTTGGCAAAGTTTTAGTAAGACATCTCTTTGGCTTAAAAAAGAAACAAAACATCTCTTTCTTGTTTTAGTTTGTACTTCATAAAAAGAAAAAGACTAACTTTTTTTTTAGAGAAAAAAGAGATTAATTTAATTACCTTAATAGCATGCATTTTTTTTAATAAAAAACTCTTGCATAAATTTAAAATTTTGTATGTATATAATTTTTAAAACATTAATTTATAAAGATAACAAACTTCCAATATATAAAAGATTGTAATGGAATATTATGAATATTCGTATATAAATATTAAATTCAAATAAATAAATTTAATAATTAATTAAGCACATGTCAGACCTTTAAACAAATAATACAAGCCATATATATAAATAATGGTATCAATTCAGTTAGGATGTGAAGGATTGAACAAATGAATGATTGTGTTTTGACAAGGATATGAAAAAAAGATGTTAATTTTGGTGCTATTTATGTTTATTCTCCGTTGACTTGACTTTGCGATAATGTCAATCAAGACATTGTGTCTTTCTCCTAGACTTGGTAAAAGACCCCTTTATGGATAGGCCCATCAACTATATGAACCAAAAATAATAGGTATTTTTATACTTTTTTGCTATTAAAAAATATATAATGTATTAGAGAATTGACTCAATTTTCTAATAGCAAACGAGGATGTGAAAACACATGTACCTGCCAGATAAAGCTGTATCTAACCCACCCAAATATTTACTATTTGGCACAGAGAGACACTCGGCCCAAATGGGTCACTTCCCCTTCATTCTCGCACCCTCCCTCACTCACACCACACACGAGACACGTGCACGTCTCACTCTTTTCACACTTTAACAAAGTCAAAACACTCACACCTCGAAGTGCGATCTTCGCCGATTCCTCCGCCGCGCCGTCGTCCTCCTTTGCGCCGTCAAAGTCGCCGCAGCCTCCTTCCCCAAAGCCCTCGCCCGCAAGAGGCTCACACTCGCGCAACACTCTCACTCTCCCTCAGGTCTTCTTCTTCTCCCACTCTCCTCTCCTCTTCTGTGAAACCTTGCTGTTGTGAAGCAAAAGAACAATGCCTCGCTTCTGAGCCTCACGCGCTCTCTCTCCACGGAGGCGCGTGGGCAGAAGATCGAGCGCATTGCCACCGAGCTTCTTGACCTCAACAGGTCTGAGAGGCATTGCTTTACCGTCCTGTGGCGGCTCAAGATGGGTATCCACCGCTTTGGCGCTTCGATAGCCGGCGTCGTTGCCCGTCTGTTGCGGCGGCTGCCGGCTCCCCACAGCGGAGGCTGCCGCTGCCGCGGAGAAGACTGCGTTTGATTTTTGTTATCTTCATCTGATTATAGACACTAGTGACGTTTTACAGTATTATGTGACATCCCATCCTAGTTATGTATATAGCAATGCTCTTCTGCGAGAAAGAGTTTTCTGCTACTTTGAATAAAGTTTCACCTTCATAATATGACATATTTGCTCTTATTTTATATACGGAAAAATTGGCTTACCATTTTGTCTGATTGATTAAGTAAATTTTAATGGTTGATTAAATGCTGCTTTCTGTTTTTTCTGCTTCCTGTGTCTAATACTCCAATTTAGATTCTAAAGCTAAAGCACTAGCTCTGACATTGACATATCAACTACTCAGTCAACATACACTTCAATTTAATTTTGCTAACCCAGCATTTTGCTTGAGTTATCTTCTTATGGATCAATCCCTTAGTTTGCATTTCTGGTGGTTTTGAGATTGATTGTTGTGTACATAACTGTCTTAATTCCCTCTTAGTCTGTAATACTACCATTCAGTTTTGATTGAGTATTGACCCCTTTACGCATATTTTGTTACGAAAACTCCACAGAGAAAAAGGAGAAGGAATAAGGAGGAGAACAAAATATAATTATCACCCAATAGACAATTGTAACAGTCAGAAGAGAGTTAATTGTATTTTAATTATAGAGCAACTTGTAAACTTGTTTCCTTTGTGCTCTCTTACACACTTTTTTGTTGAACTGTTCATGTTGCTAGCTTATTATTATTATCATGGCTGTTGTGTTGAAATATACTTGTGTTCAACTGTTGATCAGTATTCAGTAGTGTTTACAGCTAGATTTTCCACATATCTGACACATGCATTGGTTTTTTCTTTTCAGTAGTACACGTGATTAACTTTTTGTTTGCCTTTGATACATTTTACAAGTACTGTGATCTATTTAGACTCAACATTTATGCCTTTGATACATTTTTGTTTTAATGAGGTATCCTAACTGTGAGATTGCCATAAGAAGGCAAATGTGATTAATAGGTGAACTCAAGATTGCTCTAAAAAAACAGTGGTTTTAAAACAATTTTTTTCAAAAAAAATGTTTTAAAACTTTTTTTAAAAAGAAGTGGCTTTAAAACTGGTTTTTTTTTTTAAAAAAAAATTTATATAAACCGGTTTTTAATTATTAAACATTTTACAACCGGTTTTAAACCATTTTAGAATATCCAAAACTGTTTTTTTAAATCCATATCCGTTCAAATGGATATGGACAAAATCCATATCAATTTAAATGGATATGGTTTGGATTTTAAAAAATTTAATCCATGCACACCCCTAAGTCCACTGGGTGGGTTGATCAGGAATTTGTTTGGTGATGAGGTTTGGATCATGAAGGCCACAGATGCAGTTGGTGTTAGAGATTGAAGCTGTACCGTGGCTCAACATTTGCAGTTCAGTGTGAACTCTGTGCGCACCTCCGCTAGCTCACACACTTCCACTACTTCCTCCATCGGCCTACCAACCCTTGATTTTGTGTGGTAGTGGATGGGGTATAGATGAGAAAACAAGATGGAAAGTCACACGACACTGTAATGTAACCACAAAGCATGTATCTATGGTTTTTCACTTTTAGTTTTTATATTCTAACTAATTCACCTGAAGGAAAAAATGAACAAATGGTTGATCTTGTGGAGTGTGGAGCCCACTCTAACGGTCAACACTATTGTTACATTGGCACGTGTTATAGTCATGCTTTCTAGCACGGGCAAATTCGGTGCATCCTTGGGTTACTCTTTCTTTGCTACACTTGTTTGCATTGATGTGTTTCTTGCTTGCTTGCTTGTTGCATTGCATATTGTATTTCGCGGGTATAGAGTTTTGCAACCATACTCGGTACTAGGAAGTGGTGTGTTTTGCTTTCACGCCCTCATTTTCTTTGTGTTTTTTAAACAAAACATAAACCGAGAGTCTCTGTTACTTTGGTGAATACAGATTGTTTTGTTGAATTTCTCTCTGGCCTAAAGATGTTTTACTCTCACCAGCTTCTTGCTCGAAAGGCTCCACTCGGTCAAATATGGTAACCCATTTCTATTCATTTCATGTTTCTTCTTCCTATTTAAGTATAATCGCAATGGTACTCTGTTTTTTGTGACATTACTGATTCTAGTTTTGGTCAACACGTCTTTCCATTTCTTCGTTTCTGCAAAGCATTTAACCATGTGTGAGCACGATGGTTAGTTATATAACCCACTCTCTGTGAAAACAATATGGAACGTGACAACTGATATGGAAAACCAAATAAATCATTGTTTTAATTTACAAATGGCTTTTGAATTTCGTTTTCTGTCTCGATGTAACCTTATTGATTATTCTGGATATCAATTTCCTTTAACATCCACGCTCATTTATTTGTAAAATGAGAAACGAGCTCTGACTTGCCCCTTCATGAAGGATGGCTGCGACAATGCACGCGAAGATAAACCGAAGAAAATTGGACAAGCTCAACATCATCAAGATATGGTAATGGTTTCTTACACGCTTTTTTTTTTTTTTTTCTAGTGTAGATTGTAGAGTTATATCACTTCTAAATGAGCTTGATTTATTATTTAGTTCTTTTGTTTATTTTACAGCGAAGAGATTTTGAATCCATCCATTCCTATGGCACTTAGACTTTCTGGAATTCTCATGGGTGCAAACACCACTCTCTTGCATCCTCTGATATATTCTACTTAGGTAGAAATGTAGAATATCTCTGCGACTTTTTTAATGATTGTTTTCTTTTTATCAGGAGGAGTAGTGATTGTCTATGAGAGAAAAGTGAAGTTGCTTTATGGTAGACTTTGAATCCTTCTTTTGATGATAAAAGCTAATGTAACATTAAAATGTTACAACTTAAAAGTTTCCTTTCTGTGCACAACCATTTAAAACACTCACGTTTCTGAATTCTCTTTTATTTTTTAATTTTCCCTACTTTTATTTCGCAGATGACGTCACCCGTTTTCTGGTACAAAACTCGAATTTAACTTTTCTTATGAATTTAGTTCCTTTTTTCTTTACAATTGTACACATTTCTTTCCTATGGGTACAAGGTTGAAATAAACGAAGCCCAGAAACTAAAAGCTGCTCCAGATCCTACACTGCTCCCCAAGGCAAAATCAAAGGCCAAGTTTGTCGCATTTGTTGCTCTCGTTATTCAAATTGTGCTTAATATATGTTATATTTCAGATAACTACATGACTCAATCACTAATGTGTCATGCATTTTTTCAAAGATTAATTCCCTTGTGCTATTCTTTTCTGGCAGGAAAGAGGTTGTGACTCTACCAGGGACAGGTGAGACTAATGTGGAAGATATTGAACAATCCCTTCAGTTTTCCAACACAGGCACCACTACGAGATTTCAACATAGTGCCTATTTTACAATGGTATGCATCTGGGTCCTCACGGCATGTAACTAGAAATTGAACAAAACTGATCAATAAATTAATCTAGGACTGTATCACCATTTACGTTGAGCTAAGCCATACCCTTTTGTTTATTGCAGCGACTTGATAGTGTGCATGAATCCTTCATTGATAATGGAGCAAGAGAGGACCAAGATCCATCAGAACTTCTGCATCAAGGTTCTTCCTTGAATTTGCTAATATTGTATAGATATATATATATAGTTAAATAGATAGATAGATAGATATGTGTGTGTATGTGTTTGTAGTTTATGCAAGTGTCCATTTTTGCCAACTCTTGTCATTCTCAGCTGATGCAGAGAATATTACCTTATTTGAACGCTTTGAAAGATTCCAAGCTAATCCGGATCCATACAATCGCTTTGAGAGGTTTTAGTGTCAATCATCCTAATTTTTTATACTTGTTTTTAATTTTCTGCAACATTCCATTTATTTTTTGAATGTTGTGGTAGGTTTGATATTGAAGGAGATGAGGAAACACAGGTAAATGTAACCTCAGGAGATCAAATTCCAACCACGCTTGTACCTTCCCCACCTCATCAAAACGATCCCACCAGAGGTGATTCAGATAACAATTATTTGTCTACTTGTAAAAGATTATGATTTTAAATAATATTATTGTTCTTTCTTAACATTTTGTTGTTTGAAGTTTTGGCAAATTGTCTTTCCTTTCACCTTAATTGCTTTATTTTTTTCTTCCCCAAATTTCCCTAGTTTGTACCATACGCACATACCTTATGACAATATTGGGGTTTTGATGGAAGAAAGTACTGTACATCTAGACCAAATTTGGCCATGACCTGACCTCAGTATGATTTAACAACTCTGTCAAATTCCATCCTGCATCGTATACATGTACAACCTATGTATCTCCCCGTCCTGCTCTACCTTTCATACCATATAGAAGGTTTAGTCTTGACAAAAGACAATCCAAAAGGTAAGCAATAGTAATTTTTTCAGTTGGTGGAATGTCGGTAAAATGTTTAGTATCATAAGTTGTGATTGGTAAAAGAGTCTCCTTGTATAGAAACTGCATATTTGGAATTAGTGATTATGAGACTGCATTTCAGCTGTTATTTAGAGCATGTTTGGAAAAACTTATAAATAAGATTATAATCTGTTTTTTATATTATAAGTTGTTTGGAAAAAATAAGCTGCTTTAAAGAAGTTGAAAATTTGTGACTTGTCATTATTTTTACAACTTATTTTTCTTTTAGTTGTTTTCACACTTCTTTACTCTATAAAAGCTTATTTTTTTGTTACATCGATTAATCTTTTTTAAATCACTTTTTAGCAAACCTAAACAAAAATTGATTATGATTATAATCCATTATAAAATAATTGATGGTACATATAATCGATTTTAAAAAATAATATAATTTTTTCATCAGATATATTGTTTTGTCAAAACAATCTAATATATAATTTTTAAAGTCAAGCAAATATTATAGTGTTGTAGAAATAACTAAACATTGTCAATATGAAAAGTAAAATTAAAGAAAGCAATTTGTTTGTTGACATCAAACTATCTGCAGCTGATACGTTTCAAGAGCATCATCCTGAACAGCCGGCCATTCAGCAACCTAGTGAAAGAATGATACCTAGACAGGTATTGGAATTATTTAATAGAAGGACCGTTATGGTTGATGGGAAAAGAAATGACTAATCTTAGAAGTGCAATGCAACAGGAACCTAGAAGGCGAGGACCAAATAAAAGGAAAAGAAGACAACCATTAGCTATCGAAATGGATTATGAGCAAACCATTATTCCTGTTCACATATATCAACACTGGCTTCAAAATGCTTCTGATATTATCTCGCGAAAAGGAAGAAAGACAAAGGTTTTTGTTTGATTTCCATTATTCATATAGCAATTCATTTTTTTTAATAAAATTTTTATTCATGTATGTTATCAACTAGACACTGATGAGACAATCATGTATGATATTTAGTCAAATAGAGATTTTATTAAGGAAAGGTGAGCCGAGACTCTAATATCATAAAAAAATAAGAAAAGAAAGGTGGAAAAAATTTGTAATCCAATTATATCCTCAACATAATACTTAAATAGCAAAATACTACTTTCTTGTTGCAGCAAGCTGATGTCATGTCTTCAAAGAAAATAGCCAACCTCATGAAGTTGCCACCCGTTGTGCTAATTGGTGATTTATTTACAGCTGAAAATAATGATATATATTATCCAACACCTATTCTGGATTTATGGATTAAAAGCATTCAACCACCCCATGATTCACCTTCAGGTTAGCATAGAATCTCTCTTTGGGGTGCCCGGGGTGATAATAAATGGTATTAGTTGGGGTTTAGAAACCAATTAACCTTTATGCAGAAAGTTACAAACTGAACTTTATGCAGAAAGGATTTCAGCCCATCATCCTCCAGAACCATCATTTTCTTCGCCTCCAAGAGGAGTACAGAATGAAGATTTCATTCAATTTGTTAGTTTTGTTCACCAAAATGTTTTTACTTTTCTTATTTTGGGAGGATATGTACCTTATTTATGTATGATAAATTGTCCAAATGTGAAGCCTTCTGAAGATTTTGATCCAGTAGAGAAGCTGAGGCATGGGAAAAATATCCTCATGGACAAACTGACGACTAGCCTTTTAAAAGGGCATGAAACTACTCCGCATGTCTCATCATTGAAAGCTGGTATATTTTATGGATTTTTTCTTTGGATCTTTCAATTCTCTAATCTATGCCTATGACTAAGAACATGTGAAATTATTGTTCTTCAACATGACATTCTAGGAGATAGTGTACATTCCTTTCCAAGACTGACGTCTGAAAATGGTCTTGCCTCACATTCAGACTTTGATTCAGGAAGGTAGTTTAATTTATAACCTAGTGAATGTTGTTAAATTGGTCATTGTAGTTTCAAATCTCCTTTCCATCTTAATATCTGAATATTTGAAGGACAGAAAGAGATGAGAGTTTGATCTTGTTGAATAAGATTTGTGGTAGTCTAATGCTTCCGAACTATTAACAGATTAAAAAATCCAAGGTATTCATCTGCAAACAGCAGTGGAGGCCTTGAGCCACTAGCTGAGGGTGTAACTTTCAAGCTAGCTAGGTTGTCAGAGGATGGTCCCAGTCCCGCACCTGATGGTATATGACTTGTTAAGGCTTTTCTAATATTGAAAGAAGGTTAGCTGTAATGGTGTAATCTTTATTCAGTTAGCACATAACGTCAGTCTCACAAGTTTCTTTTCAGATATCCTTGTGGAAACAGGACCCACGCAAACACAAGTAAATATCAATCATCCTAGTGACAAGATAACCGATTCCATCCATGCGTATGAATTTCTGTAATTAAGAAATTTATTAACCTAATAACTTCAAAATTTTTAACCTTAATAATAACGCATATTCTCTGTATTTGAGCAGGCAGATGAAGGCACATTTTGAAACGCCTGGAGCTCCTCCATTTGAATCCCTTGATAACCTAGCTGCTGGAATGACACGAACATCAGCAGCACAACTTTTCTATCGAATTTGCGGTATTTTAATTATGGTCCTCTTGTCTATATATTGTTTACAATAAATATCTGAAGTTCTAATGCCTATTTGTAATTTTTTCATCGTAGTTCTTGCTTCTCGCGATGCGCTGAAAGTAGAGCAAAAGGTGCCCTATGGAGAGATTCTCTTCTCTAAAGGATTCAAAATGTGATGAAGTTTTGATATCCCACAGTTATATATGTTTGAAGTCTTTAAAGACTTTTACTATAATGTAGTTCGTTTCTTTATGAGCAAGTGGTATATATTGGTGTTTAATTTAGGAATCAAATACATATTGCCTAGGATTAAAAATGTTAGATTTTTTTATTAAAAAAATGTTATATTTCCCCCCCTCTCTGACAATGTTTAATATGGTTATGTGGGTAATGAATTTTACGAGATTGATATTTACTAGGTCTCCATTCCTTTCCTCATTTTTTTAAATACCTGATTATTAAGAGTGTGCTTAACATTGAGTTTAAGAATTCCAGTAATTTGGGGGAAAAAATTAGTTAATAAAACTATTTAAACAAAATAGGCTTATATTTTGAGGCTAATACTTTGTGCATGGTATGTTAAGAGAATAAGAGATAATTTTTTATTAAAGTATGATTAAAGAATATTATATTAGATATGAATTAATTCAAATAGTGTAGAAGGTATATTTAATATGAATTAATAAAATAATTAAAATATGTCAGTTTTAATAATACTTATGTGATTTTTAATTTCATTCATATATGATTATTATTATTTGAAATTTTATGATAAAAAATATAATAAATAGTAAATATTATATTAGTTATGTTAAAATTATATATATATATATATATATATATATATATATATATATATATATATATATATATATATAACCATATAAATTACGATTAGAAAATGTATTAATTATGAAAAAATGCATCTATATTTTTGTTCAAAAAATTTAAAGAATGTTTAAATCAAAGTAGAACTTACATTTACCTTATTATTTATAGATTAATATACTGCATCAAATTATTTAGTTTATTGAATTATCATAATTAAATTTATTTTATCAAAATTATTTTACCCAATTACTTTAATTAAGGATTTTTTATTAATGTCAACTCTAGCATTATTTTCATTGTCATTCCAGAATGTTAGTGGATATTATTTCTTTTTCTATCTCTCCTAATAATGTTATTTAGCCTATTTTATTCAAATTTTATATGACAAAAATATTTTAATATTAGTCACCGTTTCTTTGGGAGCAAATATGGATGTTCATACTATTGTTTAAGCTATGCAACTTAGCTCATAGGAATGTAGTGTTGTGTAACATCCAAATTCACTAGACATTCTTATGCAGAATAGACTGTGAATATGCTTTATTGTATCATGGAGTCATGGCTCATGAACACTTTTTTTGTACTTCTAAACACAAGGAGTCTTGCAAAAACACCCCTTATGTTTCTGGTTTATATTAATATAATTTATTTAGCTCATAAAAAAAATCAATGTTTCTCAAGAGAGAGGCATAATTGAGAAAAATTTGAAGTTTCTTTTAAAGAGATATTTGAGATATTACATCTAAAAAAATATTAAAAAAATTAAATTAAAATTCAAAGAGTAATAAACTCATTAGACATTTATATTTTGATTTCTAATGAACCATAAATAGTCTTATTTCTTCTTTGATTAATTTCTAAAATTCAAAAGTTTTGACATTAGTAAATAATGAAAGAAAGGAGTACAAAATTTAGATCAGCAAATTGTAGAGAGAAACAAGATAAAGTGAGAAGAGTTATTACAGAGATAATTGTTATGACAAAATAAGGTAGGTGAAGTGGTAGGAGAAAATTGCAATGACGAAATAAAGAGCTATAAATGGTTTTCATTGAGGTCGACCATGGAGGATTATCACATTGCGATTATTAGGGAAAAGAAAAGTGAGCACAAAAATAGTAGAATTGATTTTTAGGAATTGCAAAGTAAAATTCTAAACTTAATTTTAATTTTATTAAAATAAAAATAATAATTTAAATTATTTGTTATAAAGTTCTTCAAATAAATGAAAAATAAACAAGTTCATAATATTTTGATGAGATGATATCGTGAAAAAAAGTTATTGTATCATTGTCCCAGAAAACATCAAAACTCTCTAAACATAGAGGATACAAGAAAATTTCATATTCCAATATATGATCTTCTTAGAAATATATACCTAGTAAGAGCGTGAATTATCATTTTTCTAGGTTAACCTAGAGAATATAATTATATGCACAATCATACGATGAAATCTCGAAAGAAAGTAATTATGATTTTTTCATTGATAAATATTATATTGTTATGTTAGTTTTGTTTAAAAACAGAAAAAGATATACTATTTGTGTATTTCTCCTTCATTCTTAGATTTTGTGGCAAGAACAAACATTATAATGCATATCTATGGAGGTGGTTATGATCATACTTTGACTTTAATTGTTCTGGTGCAAATAATGATATTCAAGTTAAGAAGGTCTACAATCCTTCTGTCACTACTACAATAGTGTGCTGGGCGTCGCTTTCGGACATGTTCGCCTTACTTAGCGGCGGAGTGCTGAGTGGCCATCACCATGGGCATTGGGTGCCTACAGTTATAACTTCACCTCTTTTTACCATTTGACTGTTGGGCACTCATATCTGGTCAAACAATCAATCTGTCTCGGAACAACTAAAACAAGAAAATAAATATAAAATATACACAATTTTACACTTAAAACTAAGTTCCTAGGTAATTCTAATTTTAAAATAAAATAAAAAAAAACAAAGTCTTAAATAAAAAAAAAATTAAGATAACAACTTTATTTTAACTATGTAAAAATAGGTAATTTACATAGTTATGACTCATTTATTGTTTACTTTAAATCCTTCTTTTGATGATAAAAATTAATGTAACATTAAAATGTTATAACTAAAAAGTTCCCTGTCTGTGGACAACCATTTAAAGCGTTCGCGTTTCTGAATTCTCTTTTTTATTTTTTAATTTTTCCTACTTTTATTTTTTAGATGACGTTACCCGTTTTTTGGTACAAAAGTCGAATTTAACTTTTCCTATGAATTCAGTTCCTTTTTTTCTCTATGATACTATACATTTCTTTCCTATGGGTTCAAGGTTGAAATAAACGAAGCCGGGAAAGTAAAAGCTGCTCCACCTACATTGCTCCCCAAGGCAAAATCAAAGACCAAGTTTGTTACATTTGTTGCTCTCGTTGTTCAAATTGTGCTTAATATATGTTACATTTTAGATAACTTACATGACTCAATCATTAATGTCATGCATTTTTTCAAATATTTAATTCCCTTGTGCTCTATATTATTAATATATTTTTTGGCAGCCATGGACAGGTGAGACTAATGTGGTAGATATTGAACAGTCCCTTCAATTTTTCAACACGGGCACCACTACAGGATTTCAACATAGCGCCTATTTTACTATGGTATGCATCTGGGTCTCACGACATGGAACTAGAAAATGAACATAACTAATCAATAAATTAATCTAGGACTAATCACAAATTACGTTGAGCTAAGTCATACCCTTTTTTTTATTGCAAGGACTTGATAGTGTGGATGAACCCTTCATTGATAATGGAGCAAGAGAGGACCAAGATCCATAAACACTTCTGCATCAAGGTTTTCTTCTTTCAATTTGCTAAACACACACATATATATACAATCGCTTTGAGAGGTTTTAATGTCAATCATCCTTATTTTTTATACTTGTTTTTAATTTCTTGCAACATCTACTTATTTTTTGAATGTTGTGGCAGATTTGATATTGAAGGAGATGAAGAAACACAAGTAAATGTAACCTCGGGAGATCAAATTTCAATACGCTTGTACCTTCCCAACCTCATCAAGACGATCCCACCAGAGGTGATTAAGATAACAATTATTTGTATGCTTGTAAACATTATGATTTTAAATAATATTATTGTTCTTTCTTAGCATTTTGTCATTTGAAGTTTTGGCAAATTGCCTTTCCTTCCACCTTAATTGCGTTATTTTTTCTTTCCCCTAATTTTCCTAGTTTGTACCATACGCACATACCTTATGCCAATACTGGGGTTTTGATGGAAGAGAGTACTGTACATCTAGACCAAATTTCGCCATGACCTGATCTTAATATGATTTAAAAACCCTATCAAATTCCATTGTTTGTCATAACTTAGAAGCTTGGAAAGTTGTGCCCTCTAGATTGAGCTTAGCTACAACTTGAAGTGTATATAGCTTAAGGATTGTAAGGGGGTAATAGAGTGTCACATTCCTAGTGTTTTACATGTAGCTTAACGATTGTTGGGGAGCAATGGCGTGTCTATCTTGCATCTATACATGTACAACCTATGTATCTCCTCGTCCTGCTCTACCTTTCATACCATATAGAAGGTTTAATCTTGACAAAAAGATAGTCCAGAAGGTACGCAATAGTAATTTTTTTAGTTGGTGGAATGTTGTAAAATATTAATTTAATATCATAAGTTGTGACTGCTAAAAGAGTCTTTTTTGTATAGAAACTGAATATTTGGAATTAGTGGTTTTAAAACTGCATTTCAGCTGTTATTTATAGCATGTTTTGGGAAAGTTTATAATTTAGATTATAATTTGTTTTTTATATTATAAGTTGTTTAAAAAAATATGGGAAAAAAAGTTATTTTTTATAATAACGAATTATTTGAGAACTTTCTGAAGCTCAACTAAAATCCCTTGAAACAAAAGAATCATAATTATTCTCATCTCACTCATCTTTTACCATCATCTGAATACAATCATATAATATTATCAAACTAATACTAAGCTTAAAGATTGTTGGGGGAGGCAGTACAACGGGTGGAGGGAGGCGCGAGATTTGGTCTGGAGTGGGGGCGGGGGGGAGGGTGCAAGGTGTGAGGTTGGGGGTGATGGGGTTAAAAGAGGAAGAAGATAGGTGTGAATGAGATGTGGTGAGGAGAAGTATTTTTTTAATTTGTGGCATTAAAAGCTGTCAGAAAATATAATAAAAACCATAAAAAAATTTAACTAATAAAATATTAATAAATAAAGTGACACATTTGATAGAAACAAATATTGATATATATTGATCAGTTAATAAACATGTCAATTCAAATTACCTTGATTGATAAGTTAGACTTTTATATACTTATCATACTTTATAAATATCTCTTTTTATTTTTATTTGTGTGTGACATATTTTACTTAATATTAAAGGGGGAAAATAGAAATTAAAGTTAATGTACTTTTAATGTAAAATAGTTTTATATTAAAAGAAAAAAAAAGTTTTATATTATTATTCAATCATACCTATTTTAAAACATTTATTAACGAAGTCAACAAATTTAAATTTAAGAAGATAGTAATTGAATGACTGTATAAAAATTTTATTTTGGTATTTTTTTAAAATAAATTAACATTAAATATTATTTTGATATGTGAATATAAAAGGGGCCCCATGTATTAGATGAGTCAAAATTAAATAATTAAAACTTAAAATTGATCAAACTAGTTAAATAACTAATCTCTCATTAATATATTGACCTAATTTTTTAATCCAATATAAGTTATTGTGTCTAAGGGGATTTTGTAAAATTGATAATCACATTGGGGAAAAGGAATATTTACCTCATGAGGTGTTAATACCTTCTCATTCTTTCCTCTTACTTCATTCTCGCATATGTTTTGCTTATGTGCTCATCAATCTTACACATGGTTTTTTTATGAAAGGTATGGACAAAGCCTAACCGAAACATTAATATCTGTTGAGAGATTGAAATTTTGGTGGAATTGATTATTTGATATGTTACTCTTTGTAATGGTTTGTTGGATGTTTTTTCTTTGGTGAATTGTTGGAAGTAATAATTAAATGATTCTATATGGGGGTGTTATGGGAAGGTAACAGAGTCATTGATATGATACATTGAATTAGGAATGTTGATAGTTTTAAGTGATCTTCATGCTAGACCTAATGAAGGCAATGATATGATGCTAGGTAATGCATAAAATATAATTGCTTAAGGGAAAACGTAACTTACACATTAGTAACAGTGAACCTAAGTTCAGATATCATTCTTAAATGACCATATCTAGTTTTCAATTAATTCAATTTAAGAGACAAAAGAACAATTAAAGGAAGATATGATTTAATGAGTAAGTCAGAACAATTCACAATAATTCAGAATTGGAGTGATAAGCAAATAAGAGAGAAATTTGTTTCTAGAATGTAATGGGTTAAGACCTAAGGTTGTTATTCACTACAATGTTTTTGCCTCATATTACTAAACAATCTTATTCTTTGTCATTCAATGATTACTGATAAATTACCACATTGATGTAGTAAATTTGATCATTTACACCACACTATAATCCTAATTTGTCATCCAGTTTGATCATGCAAGATTCTAAATTAAGACAATTTCTTTTTACCCAATCGGAGGGTTACCCGATGAATTTGGTCAATTCTACCGAGACAATAACCTACTTACTTCTGAGATCCATTGTTCAAATATCAATGATCATGATTATTTAAACAATTAAGATGTAATTGATAAAATAGAGAAATAAATTAACCATTGAACAACATAAAATAATCATAACTCTAGAAAAAATGGTTCACCCAAACATGGTTAATGTAAAGCCAAACATTCTTCCAATAATGGAACACATAAAAATATATAAACAATTATTGTATGGAGCACTCTGAATTGTCTTAATCTCAAAGCTTCCTTAATGTTCTTCAAGTGTAAGGTCACAATCTATCTTCGCCTTTTATGTCTTCTTTTCTAGTATTTATAAGAGGGTTTGAACTTTTTTACGCTTTTCTCAAAGCTTGACTTAGCATGGTTGTGCTAGTTATGAGCACGTCTGTGCTCATAAAATCACGATCACATGATATACTCATATAGCAACTGGATGTCGGATTTGGGTAGGTAGATTAGACATCAGTTGGGTATTAGATGTATATCCTCAGACTTCAACTGGTTATTGGATGAGTCATGTAGATACCAAATACCAATGTGGGGAAAGTCAAATGGACTACTACCTTGGTATCCAAATTCAATGTAGTTAAACTTTCTAGAAAGCATCTTGTATATGATTATATGATTGTGAGTACTTATGTTCAGAGGTAGCATAAATGTGGTTGTTTAATATTGGTAACATTGTATTGGATGAGGATATATATAAATTGTATAGTTTTAATATTTATATGTATTCTTGATATTATATGATTACCCTTACTTGTATGTATATTTTGTATAACTGTGATGATCGTACGTTGTAGGGAGCAGATGTTGATAGTGATGGCAGAGGACAAGACCAATAGGATTGAAGAGGACTATAACACAAGAGAAAGATAATGCTTTTTGAGTAGATAGTATTTGAACAGTGAATGAATATGTTAGTTGTTAATTAAATTGTAAAGTTGAGTGTTTTGAGATATGATGAATATGTATGAAAGTGAAGTATGACATATTTGGTTATGTAAAATATAAATATTTGCAAGTATGTTGCAATATAGTGATAACTGTGAGTATTGTTGGATTTCGAATTATAGATACTTATCTAGTAGGGGTTTTGCAGTTTTGTAGAGTATCGCTGGGCGAAAAATATTGCCAGTAAATAATTGTCTCTGTTGGGAAATTTATTGCCTTTGTGCTCAATGAGGTATCTCACCCAACACAAAGTTTCCCCTTATATGAATTTCTTTAGTTTTTCACCCAACAACATAATCTCGCTGAACAGGGTTCCTTCACCGGAACAGTTTAACTCAGGTATATCGCTAGACGACCATTGTCACTGAGTGAGGTACTCTAGTTCCTCACTGGGTGACTTCACTCGCATAGCAAAAATGTGGTAATGCTACTAATTCTTACCCAAAATTATGTATGAAAGTATGAGAGATTTTCAAAATTTATTCTTACATAAAGAAATATAATCTTCTTCTAAATACTGTGAGTCAAAACATAGTTCATTACAAACTTTATTTAAACATAAATACATTAACTATCATAATTACCCTCTTAAAAGTCCTAATTCCTAGTAATGGGTTTCTTAAAAAACTAAATTGATTTAAACATTAGAGATTAACTTGCTTAGAAGTTCGACATATTCAGAGGAAATCCTCTGAATCCTGCAAGATCTCTTGCTGGTCAGATTCGTCCTCTATTCATATCAGGATCATATATGATAAGGAATGCATGAAAGGAAACACAAAAAACAATGAGATTTTTATAAACTATCAATGTTAATTTTAATAAATTTAACAAACAACGGGGGCCTAAGATTTGACCTGTGACTCAGTCTCACATGACTCAATATATAGACTTAACTGTACTAATTTCCATGACTAAACTCAATCTAACTCGACTTTATATATGGATCCATAACCAATCCATGATGATTCATCTCAATCATCAAGGAATTGTTTGGAAAGTGATTGGTAGTTGTATCTCTTTTCCTAGTTTGATACAATGTTTTTCCCAAGAAATTGGGCCATCTGCCCATAATAAAATTTATGGCCATCTGCCAATCAGTTTACTTGCCAATCACAATAATCTAGCTAATTGCCACTTGGGCCTTCTACTAATCACAAAACACAATTGAGCCTTTTTCCCATCATGAACACAACACAAACAAGCACTCTTTTAACCCGAAAAGGTTATACCTTACCAATCATGAGATGTTAAACATTTATGGAAAGTTCTAAATATATGAATATTCCACCTAATATCCAACATGGACTCCCTTGAATATTCACTTACCTAATGCATATCGTAAGCCCAAGTGTCAACATAGATTATCTTGAATATTCATTCATTTAAAACCATTTTAGGATCCATCCTGATTCTACCTTTCATCTCGAAGTGTACTAAGTTATGACTTCCCAAACATGACACTCATGCACTTGCATAATGCTCTACTGCTCTTACTAGGGAACCTAGGACTTTGCTAAGTTCACCTTACAACACCTCAACACAATTCCCAAAAGGTCACTAGACTTAGCATCACAAATCACATAATATTCATATCTCAATCATCATTCTCAAAATCATTTATGAATTATCCTCAAAATAAATTAAAAGATCATCGTATAAATTAAATTCTCATCTCTAATTCCATTTTCATGAATAATAGTAATTAATAATATCAATAATCATATTAATATAATTGTAATACCAAAAGACATCTTTTCAGATGGTGAAAGATCATATTAAACTGCAATCAAAAGCATACTTGAATTGACTTTTATAATTTTAAGAACATCATATTTATTATAAAACTTTCTAAACTAAACTTTCACAAAATCCTCTGCATGTGTTTATAAGATATATTTTTTTTTTGTAAAATTCATCATATAACAATTAACCCTTTGAAAGACATAAATTTATAGGATAGTTATTAAGCACTTCAACTTTGTTTGCTAAGTGAACATGGTTTCAATGTGCTTTCGGTGAGCGAAGAGAGCTTCGCCTAGCAATTGTGTTGAGATTCAAATATTTTTGTCTCACATAGCTAAGTCATTGAGACTTTCATTGACCGAGACTCTAGTTCAATTTATGCTCGTTGAGCGAAGACTTCATTGCTTAGTAAGTTTCTTGTGAAAAAGACTATATGTTATTACCTTAAATCTGTTGTGAGAAATATTTTTCGCTAAGTGAATTTTTTAGAAAAAGAGAATTTGTAAAATTTTCGTAAAATGCTTAATACTAATAAGTTATATAATAATTTGATTATGAAACATAAATAAATTATATAATAACCTAATTATAAAAATAAAGGTTTTACAGTGTGCAATGCATGTATTGTTATTAGTTGTTCAATTCGAGTATTTTGAGTTTTAAATTACATGAGAAATTATTTTTAATAAAGAGAGATTATAAATAAAATTAAATAATATAAAAAGGTAAATAAAAAAAATGAAACATGGAAAATTAAAAAAGACAAAAAGAAAAAGAAAGAGAAAAGTAACAAGCAAAGAAGAAAGAAAAAATTTAAAATAAAAACATTAAAAATAAAAAAAAAAGGAAAAGGGAAAGAAGAAGAAGAAAGAAAATAATTGAAAATGAAAATAAAAAAATAAATTGAAATAAAAATAAAAAAGGCCATTTTTTTTAAAAAAAGGACACATGTTAAAAAAATAGGAAATAAAAAAATAAATTTGTAAACCTAAAATTTAATTTATATTATTATTGAGTAAGGAATTTAAAATTTTTTATGGCTTAAAATATATTTAATAAGTTAACTTTAAATTAAAAAATATTCCTAAATTATAATTTTTAATTTTGAAGAAAAAATAAAAAATAAAAAATAAAAAATATATGGAAAATAAAAAAAATCACAAACACCCCTATTTTAAATACTTGTAAATTAAAGTAATTTAAAATTATTTTATAATATATTAAAATATATTTAAAAAATAATTTTGAATATTAATAATATTCTTAAATAATAATTTTAATGTTTAAAAAACAAAAAATAAAAACATAAAAAAAAATAAAAATAAAATATTAAATTCTGAATTAAAAACTATTCTTAAATAATAAATTTAATATTAAATAAAATATAAAAGCGAAAAAATAAAATATAAAATTATAGAAAACATAATAAAAGAAATAAAAAATTAAAAGAATAGAAAAACATAAGAAAATAAATAAAAAACTAAAATAAAATAAAACATAATAATGATTTTAACATTAATAGAAATAAAACATAATAATAGTTTTAATATTAAATGAAATATAAAATACAAATATAAAATATAAAATAAGTCTAAATATAACAAAAGAAATAAAAAACTAAAAGAATAGAAAAAAAATAAAATTACCTAAAACTCCTATTTTTAATACTTGTCAATAATGACTATGGACTAATAAATAATAATTTTAATGTTTGTAAAATATAAAATAAAAATATAACAAAAGAAATAAAATATTAAATTCTGAATTTAAAAATATTCTTAAGTAATAATATTAATATTAAATAAAATATAAAAGACAAAAATAAAATATAAAATAAGACTAAACATAACAAAAGAAATAAAAAAGTAAAAGAATAGAAAAAAGTTAAAATTACTAAACACTCTTGTTATTAATACTTGTCAATTAATGAGTATGAAATAATATGTAATTTTATCGATTAAAACTTTCTTTTATATATATTAGATAAGTAACTATCCTTGAGTCGGTTCATACTGGTGTCCATGTTCCTCCTTCATTCAGGTCTTAATCAGGGTTTAGTAGTCTTCGGCTTTGGCAAAATGTAAGACACGTCATTGTTAAAAAAATCTAAACGTGTTTGGAGGCTGCGTTTAACCTTAGTAATCTCACGTTTAAACTTAGCAAAAAAGTATTTTTGCCTTTAAAAATTATGTTTGGGGTAGGTACTTTCATAAGATCCTGCAAAACAGAGCACAACGCCACTATTGTCAGTGTCAACGCGTAGTTTGGAAAGTGTGAGAACCTAGGATTGAGTTGAAGCTGCGTTCTGAATTCAGAATCTGACTTCCGAAATCACAGTCTTTAGGATCTGAAGGAGAACCACACTATCCAGAGATTTCTATCCTTTGATCTTGTTCTGATAACGACATGTCTCCTTCTTCCTCGTAACCCCCCCGTGTGCCAGAGTGAGAATAAAATCAGAAAAATATGGCAATTTTAGCTGAAGACATGTTCAAGGAGAGAAAATACCCTTTCATTTTGACTCTCTTAATCTTGCTCCTTTGCGTCACGCTCTTCCTATTAAGCTTCAACCGCACCACCTTAAACCCTGTTGCTTTCTATTCTGTTATCCAAAAATCTGCTGATAATACTGCAAATCCGCAAGAGCAAGAACTTCCCCAAAATGAGACCAATGTCTCTGCCGAGAAGAACCCATTTTTGGCCCAAGAGGAGGAGCCTGTGAGCTTCCATTGGAAGCTATGTGAGGTCCCCCAGAATGTTGATTTTATTCCCTGTTTGGATAATTACAAGGCAATTAAGGCTCTCAAGTCGAGGAGACACATGGAGCACAGGGAAAGGCATTGTCCTGAGACTAATCTGCACTGTTTGCTTCCCCTTCCCGAAGGTTATAAAGTCCCAGTTCCCTGGCCCAAGAGTAGGGACAAGGTGGGATTGATAAAATTCGAATCCACTCTACCTATTTATATTCTGAATAGGTTTTGCTTTATGATTTTGCCACTCACCAATTTCTTCCGATATAGTAATGAAAGTAGTATTCATCGTTATTAGTTAAGTATTTGGGTTTTACTTTTGTTTAGTCATGGAATCAGTGGAGAATGAATTTTATATTTCCTTTTTTATTCAGATTTGGTATGATAATGTCCCTTATCCAAAGCTAGTGGAGTACAAGAAAGACCAACACTGGGTAGTGAAGTCTGGGGAATACCTGGTCTTTCCGGGTGGCGGTACTCAATTTAAAGATGGAGTTGATAATTATATCAAGTTCGTAGAGAAGGTATGTTGTCATCTGGATTCTCATAATTTACTCTAATTATATTATGCCCTTTATTCTTTTATTCTCCATGTGTGACTGCTATTGATGCCAAGAAACTGTAATCAACTATTGAGAAAGAAACAAAAAAAAGAAAAAAAAGAGAGATTTGGAGGAAATGGAGAGTGACTGAGAAGGAACTTTGGACATATCGAAAAGCTCAGGGCATATACTTAGGAATGTTAGGCAGAAGCAATAGGTATATATTTTGAGAGAATAGTGAGGCTAATTTTTTTTTTTTTTGCTTAGCGATGTTAGATGTAGTGTTATTTTGCTTCTCTCTAGGATTATGGAACTCTCTAAGATCTCACTTCTCACATAAAAAGTTGGGCGTCTTTTTAAGTAATTGGCATCCATGTAATGTTTTTTTAATCTTATAAAACTGATAACATTTTGTTAAATTTTGTTTTAGTAAGTTCCAGGCAATGCTTCATTTTGATTTATGCATGACTTAAACTAGTACACTATATATGTTATGCCCGTAGGACTAATTTTTGAATGCTTACTTCATTTTGTGGTTTGCTGATTGTTTTTTGTTTAACGCTAGACACTGCCAGCAATTCAATGGGGAAAGCATACCAGAGTTGTTCTAGATGTTGGCTGTGGTGTTGCTAGTTTTGGTGGCTATCTGCTGGACAAAAATGTTATCTCAATGTCATTTGCCCCAAAGGATGAGCATGAAGCTCAGATACAATTTGCTTTGGAACGAGGAATTCCTGCAACTCTTTCTGTTATTGGAACACAAAAGTTGACTTTTCCTGATAATGGGTTTGATTTGATCCATTGTGCAAGATGCAGGGTTCACTGGGATGCAGATGGTACTTACCTTATTTTCTTGTTTCCATCAGGACTACCTTCTATAATTGCCTTCCATGTTCCATTTATATCTATCTCTGATTGAAATGTTTATTGACAAATTTGGTCACAACTGCAGGTGGGAAGCCCTTATATGAGCTCAATAGGATTCTTAGACCTGGGGGTTTCTTTGCATGGTCTGCAACACCAGTTTACCGCCACGATGAAAGAGATCAGAAAGTATGGAATGGTTTGTCTTTCCCTTTTTCTCTCACCTCAACTCTGTGACTCTGTCTATTTGTATCATTGTCTCTCCTTCCTCTGTAGTTAAAAATCCTTCATCTGTATTGGAAATGTATCTTATTTAATACATGGAGATGTTGAATTTCTGTATGACCCGGTCATAATGCCTCAAACAAATTTGTTCTGTCTTCTTAGCTCATATGGTTAAGATAAGAATTTTTTTTTTCTTTAAAACTGCAGCCATGGTGGATATAACAAAAGCCATGTGCTGGAAGGTGGTGGCTAAGGCTCATGATTCATCTGGAATTGGGCTTGTTATATACCAGAAGCCAACCTCATCTTCTTGCTACAAGAAACGTGAAGAGAACAATCCTCCTTTATGTGAAAATAATGATGGGAAGAATAGTTCATGGTATGTTCTCTCTTCTTGGGGTCTTCTTTCTTTGATGTTAATATTTCCATCAATTTATACTTTCTCCACAACAGCAATGCTATGTATGTGGACCATTGCAACTTGCAAGCAATGCTAGTATTATGCTCAGTTCAATTTCTATATTTGCTAATTTTCTCTACTTGCTGTTATAAATATTTAGGTATGCCCGACTTAATAGCTGCCTTACTCCTCTTCCACTTGATCGTATGGATAACACGCAGAGCTGGCCCAACGCTTGGCCTCAAAGGCTTACCAGTAAACCACCTAGCTTACCGACTGATGCTGATGACAAGTTCTTCAAGGACAGCAAACGCTGGTCCAAATTAGTTTCAGATGTTTATGTGAATGGTCTTTCTATTAAGTGGTCAAGTGTTCGAAATGTAATGGACATGAATGCTGGTTATGCAGGGTAAAATAATTTTGTTTTTGTTATAGTTTTTATTCTTTCTCTTTTCCATTTACGTTAATTATAGTAGAATATGGGCCATTTTGAGGACATTGGTAGTATTCATCCGTATACCTGATCTGTCTTTCAGATCTACATATGATTTAATATTGGCATGCCAACTTACATTTACATTATCTGTTATTGCATCAACATAAATTGGCCAGATACTCTTGATCTGTTATTGATCTGTCTTTCTTTGAACTGATACCAACTGTTATTTCTAGATTTGCCGCGGCTCTCATTGATCTACCAGTCTGGGTGATGAATGTAGTACCTATTGATGTGCCAGATACTCTTTCTATTATAATGGACAGAGGGTTAATAGGAATGTATCATGATTGGTGCGAGTCCTTTAACACCTATCCTCGCACATACGATCTTCTTCATTCTAGCTTCCTTTTCAAATATCTTGCGCAAAGGTATGCTTATTGAAGAAACCAATACCTACAAGATCATGTTCTACGACTTCTTTCTCCTATTATTACTGTCTGTTATTGTAGAACTCTTATCTTACGTCTACACGTAGCATAGGTCCGTTTCAATACATGATTTTGACAATGAGCTTTTTTTTGTCAGATGTGACATTGTAGATGTGGCTGTGGAGATTGATCGCATTTTGAGACCCAATGGATATCTTGTGGTTCACGATTCAAAGGAAATACTTAACAAGCTCATTCCCATCTTCCGTTCACTTCATTGGTCTGTAAAGTTGCATCAAAATCAGCTTCTTGTAGGTAGGAAAGATTTCTGGCGTCCTTCGAACTCTTGAAACCCAATGTATATTATGAACACGATATATTCTTCAATCACCCCATCTATCAGTATATTCTGAGAACGCACTTGTTGGGCAGAGCATAAACCAATTCATCATACAGAGCATATTAAAAAAATGTAAAACTCTTTTTTTTTTTTTTTACTTTATTCATTGTTTTC
This sequence comes from Psophocarpus tetragonolobus, assembly GCA_037954015.1. Taxonomy (NCBI): domain Eukaryota; kingdom Viridiplantae; phylum Streptophyta; class Magnoliopsida; order Fabales; family Fabaceae; genus Psophocarpus; species Psophocarpus tetragonolobus. The sequence goes on from CM075695.1 coordinate 39,380,971, forward strand.
AATAGATTGAATACAAAATAGTGAATTACAATTCTTTATTTTCTATTATCTCTACTAACTTTTAAAAATAAGAAAGTAAAAATAGAAAATGAAAATAGATTTTCTTAAGCCAAACAATCCTTAGGCGACTTGTATGGATGGCCTTGAGGCCACGAACAGCATAATTCTTGAAGCTGAAATTGCTTGTCTGCAAGCTCTACTCAGCTAGGAGGCATACATTTATGATATGATCCTTCTTTGCACAAGTACAAGATCCTTGTAGTTGTGTTTTCCTCCCCTAGAAAAAATACATATGGAAACACAGCAGCTTGTGTTTTCCTCCGCTAGAAAAAGTACAGGATCCAGGCACAGTGGCACGCACGTATGGAAAGTGGAAAGAATACATACATGATGCAGATTCAAAAGATAGTACATCACTACACATTATCCTCACCTAGAAAAAAACTATAAATAAAACCCTATGCTGGCAGGAAACTACATAATAAATAGATGTAGGGGAAAAGAAACTAGAAAGAATTTTCACAATTCACACACAAAAGTTGAATTATCTGCAACGACCCTGCCACCAGCCGCTGCAACATTCCGGGAGTAGCAAGTGAACCTATCAACATAACTATAATTCTGCATGGTGCTTGATTGACCCGACAAAACAGAGTGATCCTTCACCTCGATCCATCCCTTCGAATTCTGGACATTATCAATGGATTTGACGAAGCACCCACTGACATGCTTCTCCCTGAGAGTATGAGAAAGATCAGTGACAAGCCGATAAGTCCCATCACGAAATTGCTGAGTGTTTGTGACTAGCCTCATAGGGTACCTCCGTTTGACCTTCAACCTAGTAATCGATTCACCTCTTCCATCGATCACCTTAACTTTCTTCTTTGCCTTGAACTTCTGCTTCACCGTCTTGTAAGTCCCTTTGTGTTGAAACTTGATGAAGTTCTTAAACGAGAATCCCTGAGAAACAGTGGTGGTAATGTTTCCAGCACTGGTTATAACCCACCCCGTGATCTGCGTTTCCTTCTCCGCGTCCACGTCAAACGCCCCATCAAGCCCTTTAAACTCTTCCTGCCGTTCAATTGAAGTTTCAGGACTGTGATGAACCACAGGGTTAGCGTGAACCACCTTCGATTCATGATCCAACCAAAGGTGCAAATTTGCGTTCACCAACCAGTAAGAGATTCCCTTCACCACCCCTATACCGAAGACGTGCTCTTTTCCGTCCAAAATCATCCCCAAAAACGGCGTCAAATCGATGTCGTACGAGGGAAGGTCGAAAGCCCCTATGGCCACCATCGGTTCCCAAAACAACGGGTTGATACCGCCGGTGAATATCACCGGAAACGGAATTTCCCATCCAACAACTTTGCCGTCGATCGTGACGTACACTTCCCTGTACGCGCCATTACCTCGCTCCGTGTCTAAACCGTTCGCTGTGATGTACGAGTTGGGTGGGTTGGAGTACCAAAACTCGTCGTTTCCATGAAAAGAAGCGTATAATTCAAGAACAGCACGGTAAGTGTTGCGCGGAATTCGAATTCTCCGGGAACAAGAATCCTTTTCCTCTTCCACTTTGAACCAGAACCCTCGGCGCCCGTCGTCGGAGATCGGAATAATCAAATCCGCCGGCGATTCACTAACGCCTCTGGCACCCGGTTCCTGAATAAGGGACAGGGACAGGGACCGGGACCGGGACCGGGACCGGGACCGGGACCGGGATTGGGATTGGATAGGATCGAAATTGAGTGACTCAGGACAGGGGATAAACGGAATCCTGACGGGAGATGTAACGGCGTACTTGTTGTAGTAGAGGAGAGTGAGAGTGACGTGGTAGACGCCGGTGAATTGGTTGTTGACGATGTTTTCGAGCATCATGGTGAGGTCGAGGCTGGGCTTGGCGAACAGGGAGGAATATCTGGTGACATCCTTGCGGACGTTCCAGAAGATTCCGGTGGAGGTGGGCTCGGCGGTGCTGGTGCGGAGGATCTCGACGCCGGCGAGCCAGACGGCGGCGATGCGGTCGTACTGGTCGCCCTTGCAGCGGGCGTGCAAGTGGAGCACGACTCGTGACCAGGGCGGGGGGCACCGTGACGGAGGGATGTATGAGGTGGTGTACGGAGGGGAATCAATGGTGTTGCCGAAGGAGTGGTGGAGGACCTGGTGGGAGCACGATGGTGTGGGTTCGTGGCTGGATGGTGGGTATCTCACCTCGAAGTATTCTTGGTGACTCCCAATCCCCTCAAGCCCTGCTGCTCTCATCAACCGTTCTGGTTGGGATTGTGACTGTGACTGTGACTGTGACTGTGACTGTGACAAGCTTGTCATCACAAGGTACAGTATGAAATGGAGGACGCTCCCCATCTTCTTCTTCTCCAATGCCACCTAACACTGTAACTTGCTCTTTAAACAACTTTCCAATAACTAATTTCTCAGTATTTTCATGCCTGTCGTCAAGTGAAAGTCCGTTCGGCTTCCAACTTCAAATCCTCCAACACTTTGGATACCTCTCTTTACATTGCTTCATTTGCAATTTGCTTCCAATCGCATCATACATATAATACACTTCAGTACTACTATCTAAGGAAATTTCTTCCTCCTATTTTTCTCATCACTATGCTACTACCCAACCCAACAGTAAATTCCGCTTTTAACCATACAGTTCTTCCATTCCATTGCAAGTGTTGCCATGTCCTAAATAAGAAACTAAACTTTGATTAATAACTTTTTCATTTCTTTTATCAAATTTACCTTATTTACTTTTTAATATTTAATTGCTCTACTTTTATGTCATAATAATAGTGAAGTGATGGTCACAAAAAAATAAAAAAAATAAAAAATAGTCTAGTGATAAAAATAAACTTTGTTCTTTTTCCTGCCAAAAGGAGTAAATTTTTAGGCTGATTGATCCAAGTGGGTTTATTTTTTAAAAAAATTACTAGTATGGGTCTGCTTTGAAAAATATTACCAGCATGGGTCTGTTTTGGGTGGTTGACTCTGTCAAACCGCAACTCCGAATTGCAGTTTCGTTGTCACGTCAGCAAAGTGATTACGTGAAAGCCAGCGTGGAAAAACGACTATGAAACCGCAAGTGGAAATTGCGGTTTGACTGGTCTTTGACCAGCACCGCCTTGTTGTCCAATGGGTAAAAAAACATAGAAAACGATGCCTTAAAACCACAAGTCAGAGTTGCGGTTTTACTGGGCTTTAACCGACCCCCCTTTTACCCGACGGTTGCAAAAAAAATACAAATTTCTACTCACATAAAATCGCAAGTCGCATCTGCGGTTTGAATTAAATATTATTTTTATCATAAACCGCAAATGCGACTTACGGTTTTATGTGAGTAGAAATTTGTATTTTTATGAAGACGGTTTGAGGCAATTGGGTGAACTGTGAGATTGCAAATTAGCGAACACGGACGTTAGTTTGACTGTTGAGTAGTGAACAATGAAAGCATATGGCAAAGAGTAATCCGAAGTTGGTATTTTTACAATGCATTACTGCCCCCTAAAAAGGATGTACGTGCCACTCTGATCCGAGAACGAACCCTGTTTCTCCACATCGATTTCTCACGCACCCCGTCTTCTTCCTCACTATCCTCGCCACCACTTGCCTCTTCCTTGTCTTGGCATATCTTTGCCACGTGTTCAGCAAGCAAGAGATCATCTACTTCAAAACTTCACTCACCTAAACCTAATCACGATTTAACTATCAAACCTCCAGAAAAAAGAACAGTATAATTCCACATTCATTCTAGTGTTAAAAGATAGAGGAGAGAATGGCAGATGGACTAAACAAATATCAAAATCAATACTACTCAGAATTGATATGTGATTCAACTAGATATCGATTCATATCATAAGATAACAAGAAAATGACTTAATCAATGCAAGTTTTTATCATTTACGTGAAATATATGGAGTTATAACATTCACCTAAACTTATTATTCCACAATTTATTTATTTATTTTACTTTTCTTTTACCTCTTCCCGTGAAAGAATTAAAAATGTCATAGCAACCAAAAGAATTGAAAATGTACTTTCGAATTATCCTATTTGATTACTCACTCCCCTTCTTTATTTTCCACTCAATCGTTCAATACACGCACGCTATTTGATTGTTTCATAATGATTTTTTTTTTCCCTTTCAAAATATAAACTTAACAGACTAATAACATTATTACATTCCACATTAGATAACCTTAGAGAAAATGTGTTATGCAGAAAAGGAAGGTGTTAGTGGTCATAGCGTTATTCTACTGATGACTTGATTCGGTCCAAAGTTAATTGTAAAAAACGCCCACCGTGGGGCTCGAACCCACGACCACAAGGTTAAGAGCCTTGCGCTCTACCATCTGAGCTAGACGGGCTTTTATTCTAAGTTTCATCGTTTAATAATTTGTTTATAAGCAACCCTAAAGGAATTGGAACAATAATTTCTTTATATGAAACCCTAACATTGTGTTTGGATAGAGAATTTTGCAAATGTAAGGAATTTAAAATATATTGAATTTGAAATTCTTTCAATTCAAATTACTTCATTTTTTAAATTTTTTGTTTGGATAAAATAATTCAAATTATTGAATTTTAATTTTTTTGTTTGGATAAAGTATTTCAATTTCTACTAAAAATAAATATTTATTTTACTAAACAATATTTTAAAAAAAATGTTCTTTTTAAAAAATAATATAAAATTTTATTTAAAAATAAATTTTTAGTCTCTAAAAAAATACTTTTACAATAAATAAATAGAAAAATAAGAAAATCAAACCTTGCATGAATGATTTTAGTAAAAGAAAACTAGGTTTGAAGAATTTCAAATTCTTACTTTTTTTGAAGGAATTTGAAATTTTACAATTTTAACTAACTAAAATGCCTAAAATTTCAAATTCTTTTAAAATTTCTCTTCCAAACAAGGTATTTCATCACAAAGTATTTAAAATTTCAAAATGAAATAAATTACCCTCCTAAAATTCTCCATCCAAACACACTATAAAGGAATTGGAAGTTTTGAAAAGTTATATATTTAATAGGTAATCGCAAAATGAGTAAATTTTCATACATTTATAGTTATAATATATGCATAAAATTATATGTTGAGAAAATGAGTTACCCGTGTATATCATTTAATTATTATTATATTTATTTTAAGTTTATTGTCTTTTATAATAATGACTTAAAAATTCATACTAGTGATGATTTATAATTTAAATAAATTTTACACAATAATTTATGAGTTTAATTAGTATACACTACTAGTGTAACACTTTTTATACTAATATTCAATCACAATCCTTGATTTATGATAAGTTTGTTAACTTTATCGATTGATATTTTAAAAGTCATATAGATGAAAAGATATAGTTTAATGTTAGTGTAATATTCTTTTAGAGTTTAATTGGTATACAATGTCATTGTAAAAGATTTTTATATATTGACATTTAATCAAGTCAATAAATTTACCTTGAACAAAGGGTTGTGATTGAATGTAAGTAAAGATCTTTACACTAACAATGTATACCAATTAAGCTCATTCTTTTACACTATCAGTACATATTAATTAAATTCACGATCTAATAAACAATTACTATATACGATAAATTGTTCAAAAAATTGTATCAACGGTTAATATTATAAAATATTTAAACATATGAATTAATAAAGTGATTTTGGACATTACTATACATAATACTCAATTTTTTAAAACGGATATGAAAATGGGTATGAGAGTAAAATTATACCCGTACATATCGTATATTATATTTTTGTAATTATTTTTGTCACGGCATGTAATTATAATTGAATAGAAATTTTAAAACTTTTATATTTAATGAAAAATATAACTTAATTCTTTAGGTTCAATTTACACTTTATGTAAATTAAAGTATAATTAAAATTATAAAAATATATAGTGAGTTATGCATGAGTATCCTCAAACAAATCTAATAAATATGAAATCTAGTATTAAAATTTCTATATCTACCTTTTTATACCTAAACTCGTATCCTTCTACATTTTACAAAGATGGGGAGGGCTAAATTTGTCTTGTCCTACCCAATTACACCCGTGTTTGCTTATGTATGATTCCACATAAGTTTTTGACTTACATATAAATTGAGAGAAAATATTTAATTTAATAAAAATAACTAATTTGTCATTAGGGATGACAATGGGGCGAGATGGATCGGGTATAAAGAAGGCGGATATGAAATTTTAATTCATGTTTTTATCTGGGTATTTTCAAGTTCAGGTATACTCGCGGGTACCTTGTTATATTATTTTTTATAATTTATATTTAAATTACTTATAATTTATTAAATAAATATATGTTAATTTATTTATTATATTTAACTTATTAATTATTAAATAAATTATATGTTAAGTTATTAATTATATTTTAGTTTTAATGATACATAGGAGTATAAATTTGTATACAAACATGTGAAATTTTGTTTAACATATAATTATTTGTAAAACATAGAAGCAGAGCGATTGCAAGGATGGGACGAGGACTAACAAACCTACACTCATCCTCATCTCTGATTATCTTAGGTGGGGAAGGGGCGAAGAACCAATCACGCGAATTTTTCCTGTCAAGATCAAGGCAGAAAACATGGCAAGTATGATTGTTATCCTTATTTGTCATAAAAAAAATAACACCAATGTTGCTATTGACAAAAATAATTTTACAAGTCTATTACTAATTTGATCTACTATTAATTATTTGTTATATATAATTATTACCTAATAAATAAATTAATTTTCTTACTCGTGTACCAATCAGGTGGCAAGCCCACAATCTAGATTAAAAAAAAAAAAATTTAAATTGAGGTTGGTATTAGTTACACTCATTTTATTTAATTTTATCATCTAATAAAAATTGAAAACAGTTTCAAAATTTACAATAATGCAGACATTATACTCAATAAAGACCTAGATGTAGACATTTACACTCGTTTTTAATCGATGTAGCTTTTTCCACTTTTTTTCTATTGTTAAATTTTAATTTCTTTCACAATCTCTTATATCATGTCCATCTGTTTTTCTTTTTCTCCCCGCGAACCAAATTTTCATAGCCATGCACAGACCTTTGTTGGCACCTCTATTAGATCACCACGAAAATTAACATTATGTGTGAATTGGTTGAGCAATATGCAAGAATTTTGTAAATTCCCAATATAGTATATTTGATTCGGATAAAAAATCATTTATAAAAAAAACGTTAATTTGGTACCATTACATAACTAATATTTTTTATGACTATAATATCAATATATATTAATGGAATACACCCACCCTCACTTTGATAAAATAACATGTAAACATCATAATTTTTTATTTTACGTCCCCATTAGTTTTGTATATTTGAACTCACTATTTTTAATTTCTCACTTATATTCATGTGTATAAATTTTGTTGACAGATCTTTATAAATATAATAGTATTTATTTTTTTAAATAGATTACTCCATTAATTGAAGTTTAGACATGTAAATATGATTGTTGAACAGCTATGCATAGCCAATTTATTTACAATTAACGGTAAATGTAAATTTTTTTGCATAGAAAATATTTAAGAGTTTTTCTCAAATAAATATTTTTCTTCTTATATAATTTGTTCCTGCATAAAGACACACATGACTAATAATAAAATTATATAAGTATTAATGCTAAATCATGTTTTTATGGAGAATCTACACAAGAGTTCAACAACCATTTTCTTACATTTGGAGTAATGATATTATTGAGATAAAGTGTTTTAATATTTGATTATATACCTCATTATCATATAATTAAAATTAGTTTGGATAGATTTGCTTAAAAATAATTTTAAAGTAACTAATTTTGTTTGATTGAAAAAAAAATCAATTTTACATATAAAAACAATATGAAAATAGATTAAAAGAAAAGAATTATAAATAATTATAAAGTACATTTTATATTTTAAAAACAACTTATTTTCAAATTTAAATTATACTATTTTATAAAACTGTCAGTTTATTAATTTTGTTATGATTTTAAATTTTAAATATAATATATATTAATTCAATTCTATCTCCAGTGTAAAACAACATTTATAATAATTTTTTTATACATTGTTATTATAAAAAAATTACATTAACATTAATCATAATTTTTTATATATAATAAATTTGTTAAATTTAACCATTAATACTTTAAAAGTAAAACAAACTGAAAGTTATAATTTCACCATCACTATGTTAAACTTTTACAAGAATTGGTTGATAAATATGAAATCTCACCACCTTTTAAGTTGAAAAACAAAATCAATAACATAATATACAAAAAGAAAATTAATATCAATAGAAAAATACAGAAATACTCCTTTCAAGTAATTACCATTAAGATTTGTAACCCCCCAAATATCCTACAACACCTACTATCCTTGTATAGTTCGTAATCCAATTAATCACTAATAAAAATAGTTTCTTTTTTAATTTTGCTAAAAGTGTGATGAAATATTATTTAGAAAATATGAAATATACTATATTTTATTTGAAAAGTAAATATTATTTAAGTTTTATATTTTTAACATGATAAATATTTATTTATATTTTTATTTTCCTTATCAAATTTCCAAAGATCACTGTCACTCAGCCAAAAATAAACAAGGAATCAGGGCAACAAGAGCACTCCTGTGTGTATAATATTGTCCATAGTTCCATGGCTTGCATTAAGAACCATTTCAATGCAACTGTCCAAGTTTGAATGAATATGTCGCTTTCACACACTTCAAAATCTCTATAGACTAAAGTTGGATCCCACTAGAGTATTGTATACTCTCTCTTTCTCTGTCCTTCATCAACTTCACTGTGAAAAAAAAAACAAAAAAAGTAGGAAGATGGAGAACCTGGCGCAGGTGGCGGGGTTGAATGCAATGAGCGTGGCGAACATGGTGATAACGGCGGCGCACAACGCGAGGTCGCACCGGCGGAACTGCGAGCGCATGGCGGCGCAGGTGAGGATGATAGGGAACCTGTTAGAGACGCTGAAATCGACGGAGGTGGCACAGTTGCCGGCCACGAAGGAACCGTTGGACGGTCTTGAAGAGACTCTACGGAGAGCGTTGGATTTGGTTGAGAGTTGCAAAGACAAGAGTTACTTGTACATGCTTGCCATGGGCTGGACCGTAGTGAATCAGTTCCGCCACGTTCAGGCGCACATCGATCGCTATCTTCGACTCGTCCCACTCATTTCCCTTGTCCACCACTCTCGTATGCAGGTTTCTCTTCTACCTTTTAACTTTCACCGTTAAAACAGTTTCCTATTTCTTTTTTCTTTTTTTTCTCTTCAACTTATAATTACGTTGCATTATTGTTCACATTTTTTATTTCATATCTTTTGCTTTCTTCCTGGTTTCTATCTTTAAAAGTGTGCAGCAAAATATCATTTTCCCCTTCTTTAATGAATATGTGTAGAAAGATGAATTAAATTAATCATCTTCACCTAAATAACCATACAATGAACTTGAGAATTATAGATGAATTTAAATGCTATTTATAATCATCATTACTTCTTTTTAAATATTCAATTAACTTGAGAATTACAGATGAATTTAAATATCATTTTTAATCATTATTTTATTATTTTAATCTCATAAACTTTCATTTTCTTAAAAATAATTGTCAGTCTCCTAAAGTTTGGTGAGGATTGTCGGTGCATTTCAAGTATACTACTATAGTATTAATATGAATGTTTTCATCTTTTATTGACGAATGAATATAATTTTTTAATTATTCTCTATCTTTTTCTGTTGTTGTACTAATTATTTATCACATTCGTTATTTCTTTTTCTTTTTTAATTATCTCTTCCAACACTCCAAAAGTCGGGTGTATTTTACTTTACCGTTTAACCTGATTAATTTTGGTCAAAGCTTTAAATGTCAGACTTCACTATTTACTCTTTAAAAGCGTAGACGAAAAAGAAGACTCTACTGTAACAAGATCTTTTTCTCCATTCGGCAAATCATGCTGAAGGGTGGTACCTAACTAGAAGGTTAGAATTACAATCAATATAGGGTTCGACTATCGCTATTAAATACGGAAATAAACCCTCTCCAATTTCCATGAGAGAAACTTGACTCCTTAAATACTTCTTTTATTCGGTCAACATTTTGAACAATCTAAAACTATTTAATTCATGACCTGATTTTAATTTGGTTTTATTTTCTTTTTACTTTAATTCTCTTTTAATTTTTATTTCTATATTTTTTTATATCATTAGCTCTGCATTTTTTATATTTTTTTAAAAAGAAAAAGAATATCCTCAATACAACACATATTTATTATATTAATAACAATTACTTACTTATTTTTGTTTTTTTATATTATTATTTATTTCTTTATAATATTTTTATTAACTTTAACGACAAATAAAAAATAAAATATAATAGTGCAAACGAGATAAAATAGTGATAAAATAATAAAATAGTTTCAATTTAAAGTTATTAATATTGTCATTTAAATTCAATACAATACCTAATTAAAAAATATAATAGTGATGCATTAATGTACTATTATATTTTAAATGAATATGCGTTGCATTGAGTGTATTTATTTTTAAAAAAATAATATGAAAAAATGTAAAAGTAATAATATAAAAAATGTAGAAGTAAAAATTAAAGCAAAAAGAAAGTGAAAAGATAAATTTAAAATTGGAAGTAAATTAATATTAAAAAACACATTTAATACTCATTAACTATCTTCGCTCTCTCATATAATACATATATAAAAAAATTACAATGGAAATTGGAGTCTAAGAATTGTTAACATATACCCTGCGACACATATATTAGAAAAACCGATTCTTAATTATATCACTTATTATCCATTTTTCGTTTTCTACTATTTTTTTTTTCTTTTTCCCCACCCTACCCACCACCATTCTCACAACCACCCCCTCAAGATTTCCCCTAAGAAATGGATGATGAGGGTTATAATTAAGTGTCATTATGAAAAAATACATCAAATTAAAAACAACATTAATTGCAATAGAAACATCACTTAATATATACCTTTTGTCAAGATAGGCTAGTTGATTAAAAGAGATATTTAATAACTCGATTCCTATGCACCACATGCATAGGTTAGAAAAAACTCTTAGTTTATTACTATTATTAGAGTATCAATTAATTTAATCTTATTAAATTATTATTTTAATTCTTAAATTTAATTGTTTTCATTTTTATAATTCTAAAAAGAGAAAGAATTTAATTAGGATACAATTTGTGCCCCAATTTTTATCAAATTATTACAGTTTGTTCCAAAGTAAATAACCATAACATTTTGTTCCAATAATTTTAAAATCTATCAATTGGTGACGTGAGAATTTAGTTTTAAACATAAATGGAAAAATCCAATAGAAAAATAGTGATTGTTTATCAGTTTTAAAAACTACAATAATCTTTGTGGATGATTTTAAACTTAAAATAATATTTATGATTTTAAAAATAAATTATTCATAATTTTTAAGACTAATACAATCATGCATAAAGTACATCCTTAGAGATGCGACAAACCAACCAACTTTCCTTTATGTTTATACCATGTTTTAAAACTCAGCTCGAACCGCCTAGTTCAATCGGAAATCAGATGTATAATCAGTCTGAGTCGTCCTTCGGATCGAAAATGCATCAGAACCGGAACGAGTTGGTCAGATTCACTGACAATTGACAATCTAGGGACTCTAAGTGTCATGGTTTTTTTTTCTTTAATAGGTAAAAGGATTTCAGTTTGAATGGGAAAAACCCTAATAGTCTTCTGTCTTCACTCTCAAATAGCGACTCAGTGTAGTTGCGTTTTACTCTAATATCCACAACTTTGATATTTTGTAATTACAACTTGTACTAAAAATCAACCTAAAATAAGTCACAAATCTGGTATTGACACTATCTTCTTTACTTTCTGTTCTTGATTTTTAGTATAATTTAGTTGTTTATGATTTTTATAGTATAAAATTATATAGTTATAAAATATTTATATTTTTTAATGTAATATAAATTTTCAATTATTGACTTCTTGAATGGAATGGACGTATATTGAGTTCTTGCCCTAGTCAATTTAGAAATCGGACGGAGTCCTATAACAATGATTTATACTTTGTCATTGTAGCAACCAGGAAACTTTAAAATTCATAAATAAGTATTGAATTAATCAAGTGTATTTAAGTGCTTCAATTTTCTCCGATAGGTCATCTCATCTCGTATCTTTCTCATTCACTTGTCATTCATCTGCCTCTGATATGATTTAACTGATCAGAAGATTCGATATTTGGAATGCAGCATTTCAGCGAAGAGGTTCAAAGGGAATACACTTTGGATGAAGAAGAAATGGAAACCCAATGTGTGATATTAAAGACTGATCGATCTAAGAAGGATGCATGTATATTGGAGAAGTCCTTATCTCGTAGGTACCCAGATTTGGGGTTCCACGAGGCCCTCAAAGAGGAGAAAGAAAAACTGTATGGTGAACTACATAGATCAAGAACCAATAATGACCCAGAACTATGCAGGGTAATTGAACATCTCATTGAAGTCACAAAAAATGTTGTCAACGTGTCACCGAACAAAAAGCTTACAAAAAGTGTTTTCAATGAACCAACTGATTTTTCAAGGTATAGAATTTTAAAATATGATTAAAATGAATTTTATCAAGTAAGCATCTTATTACTGAATAGTGAATACTTATTTATACATATCTTGGTCTAGGCATATAACTGAAAATGCAATAGCTTTTGAGGACCTTGAATTGGAATCCGGAGATAAAAGTCAAACGAAGTGGAAGACTGATCTCTTTGGTTGCTATAGTGAGCCTTGCTTATGTAAATATCTGAACCCCATCTTGTATAGATTCTATTTACATTTTTCAAAAAAAGATAAATGATGAACCTGTTCGGTGGTGTCTTGCAATTCAACAGTCACAGCCTTTGGTTTTTACTTTCTTGATTGGTAGAACTTTTTCTACTAAGACAGTTGGAAGTTGATACCTGAGCATATAATGCAACATATGCAAGACCATAATAAGCAGAGGTGCTTGGTTCATCCAAAGTGGCATCACAGCAAGAAGCAATAAGTAGTAGAGCTTTAGGTGTCTGAGAATTTTTTTTAAAGTCTATGAGTGTATTGTGAGAGATACACTGGATATCTTTCTTATAGTAGAGAATGTTTTTAGATTTTCCGTGGTTTTTCCCACATTATTGAAAAAAGTTTTGCATATTACATTCTAGTGCATTGTTTCATGATTTATTTGTTAGTGTGAATGATGACAAGTGTGGGTCTTTCTCGCTACCTACTCTTCACAAGCCATAAATTTTACTAGTTTTTCTTCATAAGTTTTGTGCATTGATGCCAGGGTGTACCTAACTTTGATTTCCTTACAAAACCAAATAATTCTGTGCATTACAGGCTTGAAGACATGCTTCTTCCCTTGTGGAACATTTTCTTGGATATCTAATGTGGTTACCAGAGGAGAAACTTGTAAGTTAATTGTAGTAATTCGATTTTAGTGGATTTGACACTTTATTCTTTACCTAAACAGTTAATAATAACATGCATCATGAAGTTTTGAAATGAACTATAGCTTGCACACAGCAGTCCAAACTCCAAACTAATAACTTTGGCAACATTGGTGCAATGTCTTATTTAATTTGTCACATTACTTATTTATGCCTATTGAAATTGTTAACAGCTCGAAAGCTTGCAATGACTAATCTAGTGGCATACTCCATCTTTTGTGGTTGTTGCTGTTATTCTTGTTGCATAAGAAAGAGATTGCGTAGTCAATTTAATATTGAGGTTGGTTTCCATTCCACCCTTTTAGTATATAAAATATCAAGAACCAATAACAGAGGATACAAAATTATATCTCAGTTTTTAACGGTTTTTGTTTTGGTAGGGAGGTCTATGTGATGACTTCTTAACGCATCTATTATGTTGCTGTTGTGCAATGGTTCAAGAATGGCGTGAGCTTAAGCTCAGGGGTTTTGGAGGTAGTATAAATTTGCTTAATATTAGACCTAACTATCATCATCATAATACGTGCTGTTACCTAGAAAAACTTATAATTCAATATAAAAACAATTTACTTATTCCAATTAAGTTTCATTACATAACATATCAACTTATCATAAATCAACTGACCAAATGCCTAACCAGTAGGATGAACTGATGAAGTATAAAGGAGAGCCTGTATATAATGCTGCAGCCTAAACTTTGTTGTTAATATCAGCAAAGCCATTGGGTTAATATTTTTGCTGACACACACACTGTCTGATGAAATTAATTCTAAACAAAGATGCTTGTCATATTATTAAAGATTAATATTCTATCACTTTTGCAGATTGCCAAGAAAGAAGGATGTTCCCTCCTCAGAACCAGCATATGGAGCCGTGAATTTTTTTTTTCTCTTTCTCATTCTTATATATACAGTCAATCAGTGCCGTCTGTCTGTATGTGTATATATAATCAGTTTAGTGAGGAAATAACACATTTGCTCAGTCACTTCAAGAAGTTAGTACATGAAAATTAGTAGACTCAGTTTTGTTAAAATGGCAAATCGAGTTCAAATACTTATTTATCATTTTTAGAATAATTTTTTGTATAAGTTTATTTATCATTTTAGACTATTAAGAATTAATTGTTTTTCGAAGAGTATGTTTAATATTTTAACTTGTGATACAGTAACAAAATAAACCCATGATAGGTTAATTACTCTTTTTATTATGGATGGATATCGAGAATGGAATGTTGAAAACATTTAATTATAAATTTGTAATTAATAATTTTTTAGTAAATAAATAAAATTAAAATTTACAAATTATATTAATATAAAACTAAAATATAACTTATGCCTGAGGTCTTAAAATTTTTAGCTACTAGTTTTCTTAAATTTATTATAAATTTGTCATATATTAATAAAGAGAACTTTTTGTCCACTTTTGAAAATGTCAATTCTATCCTTTATAAAAATTATAATTGCATTTCATAAAAATTGTAACCACATTGTTTCATACAATTGTAACCTCACTTTTTTATTAAAAATTATAACCACCACACTTTTGATTTTTATAATTTTTTTTTGCTCCCTCTTCATTTGTTGTAATTTTTAACATTTATATATCTGTTTTTAACATTTCCTTACATGGTTAATATGAATTGGAGATTGGAAATCAAATTTGGACACAAAAAAATAAATTGTCCATATTTTATAGATTATATACTTATATAGATGTTAATAACCATAAAAAATAAAAAACAATGGTAACCAATTTTTTATAGGACTTTTTTTAAAGATTTTTAAAAATTTATTTTATTTCTTATATATGTGTGTTTTTAAAGTATAATTTTAACAATTTTTTAAGTTAATTTTTATTTAATTTTTTTATGTGTTTCATTTTTATGTTGTGTAACTTTTTTGTTATTTTAAAATTTTTAAAATGTATTGTAATTTATTCTTCAGTTTAAAATTTTTAAACCTAATTTTTAAATTTTTTGGTAAAAATAATTTAAAAATTTTAACTTAAAAATATAAACTAAAAAATAAAACAAAGAGTTTAAGAAAAATTAAAACGAAAGAAGATACACAACATAAAAATAAAACACACAATATAATAAAATAACATAAAAAAATAAATTTAAAATTCATGATTTAAAATAATATATATAAATAAGAAATAAATTTAAAAAAATTCAAAAAATTGATTGAAAAAACAAAAGAAAAAAAAATCCTATAACAAATTGGTTGTCAAACAATCAATTTTTTTATAGGTTTTTTATATAAAAAAAATAACGTTATGAAAAGAATTTATTTAAATAAACAATTTGAGACTGAGTTATGTTTGGTAAACTTTTTTTTTGGTATATAAAAAAAAAAAACCAACATGCTGCAATTGACTAAAAGAGTTGAATAAGTAAATATGGTCTGTGTATTGCAAAAACACTAGTAGTATCTTTTCTGAAAAAAATTGGTAAAGGAATCGGGCCATAGGCCCATGATCCAGGATCCCACGACATATTAGGGTTTTATGAACAACCTCCCTCCTTAAGTGCCGCAGCAAGTCGTTCAGTTTCTTCAGTTTTGTGCCATAGCGGAGGAGCACTAGCTTGGTTCGCAAATCCACAATGGTTCGTAGTTCGTATGCTCCTTCTTCTGTTCCTCATGCATTCTCAATCTAGTCTTCAAAATATGTTTTTTCTTGTCCTGTATGTATTTTTCTTAAATTAAATCTTCATTCTTTTCACGAAATCGAGCTTGTAATCCACCTAACCTATTCATATTTCAATTCAAAGTTTGGTTCTCTGCAATCCTATTCTCACCATTGTTTACGCGTCAGATAACATGTTTCAGATCATGATATCATGGCTTTTATTTAATAATGGGCTTTTTGCCTTTGAATAATGTACATTCGACTTTTTAGATTTTACACTGTGCAGGTTGTACTGTATTTTTTTGGACTCAACTGATGGAAGTTAGGGTTTTGAATATAATCTGTCATCTGTGTATGCTATATATTTTTTTTTTGTTTTGTAGCTTGGAGATCCAGAGATTTTACCCTAATGTTAGATTTGTTGTTTAGGTCCCCTTTTTTAATTGGTGTAGTTCTAAACTTTAGTGCTTTTGAATGTTACAGGCTAGGGGATTGAAGAAGCATTTGAAGAGGCTCAATGCTCCTAAGCATTGGATGCTCGACAAACTGGGTGGCGCTTTTGTAAGTGAAGGTTTAGCTATTTTTTGACCAGTTTTCAGGTGTAATATATTAAATATTGATGTGAACTTTTTCCATCCCGTATAGGCGCCTAAACCCTCATCCGGACCCCACAAATCAAGGGAGTGCCTCCCCCTGATCCTCATCCTACGTAACCGTCTGAAGTATGCTCTGACATACCGTGAAGTCATAGCTATTCTGATGCAACGACATGTTCTTGTTGATGGGAAAGTCAGGACAGACAAGACATACCCTGCTGGTTTTATGGGTATGTTTGTAGCTTGTCAATTTTAGGTTAACTGTTTACATTATGTTGTATAGGCAATATGTCTAGTATTTAGGGTTTAGGGTATAGCAAGTTAATAAATGCTAGGGTTTTTTATTAATGTTACGTTTTGAACTTGATATGTCTTTAATATGAATTGTCTATCAAACTCTTGAAGTTTATGTTGGTGGATATTTGAACTGAAATACTATATCTTGTTGATGGGGAAGTTAAGCATTAACTGATTCCCAGAGATTGGTTTTCCAAGATGAATACATGATATAGTCTGTTTCTTTGGCAATTTCAAACATTTTCAATGATAATCTGTATATCTAATATTGTCCAGAGGTTTGAGAATTTATTATGGTTAATTGTGAACATGAATATGAGTATCCAAAAAGAAGTGTTTCTCAGTCCCAATATATGTTCTATGGCTGGAAGCATGATTTCTTATTATGATTTTTATCTCCACAGACGTTGTATCTATCCCTAAAACAAACGAGAACTTCCGCCTACTCTATGACACTAAAGGGCGATTTCGTCTCCATTCAGTCAGGGATGATGAGGCTAAGGTACTTTTGTATATGGTTTTGTGAATATTTTTATTCATTTTCAATCTAGTTATTATTGTATATTGTGGCTGACTGTGACTGCTTCACCGTTAAGTTCTTGTATATATATAAGCTAACAAATGTGTGAATGCAAATGAACCTTTTAAATGTATGCAAATGAACCTTTTAAATGTCAATTTTCGGACTTGAAATAGTTATTTATTTGAAATTTTGAAGTTAATGTTTTTCCTACTTAAGGAGTTATATAGTTAATGAATATTCTTTGAATGTGCTCTATATGACGCAGTTCAAGCTCTGCAAGGTGAGGTCAGTGCAATTTGGCCAGAAAGGTATCCCATACCTGAACACCTATGATGGTCGTACAATCCGTTACCCAGACCCTGCCATCAGGGCCAATGACACCATTAAGCTGGATCTGGAGGAAAACAAAATTGTTGATTTTATCAAGTTTGATGTTGGGAATGTAGTTATGGTGACAGGTGGTAGAAACAGAGGGCGTGTTGGAGTGATCAAGAACAGGGAGAAGCATAAGGGTAGCTTTGAGACAATCCACGTTCAGGATGCCACTGGACATGAATTTGCTACTCGTATGGGCAATGTGTTCACTATTGGGAAGGGGACAAAGCCATGGGTATCACTGCCCAAGGGTAAGGGTATTAAACTATCAATCATTGAGGAAGCTAGGAAAAGGATTGCCGCCCAGCAAGCAACTGCTGCTTAACTTCCTTTTCGATGAATAGACTTGAGTGCAACTGCTGCTATGAATAGACTTGGTAGTTTTATTTAATGTTTGGTTTTTAATTTCTTTTGTTTAAGAGATTTTAATCGTTGAATTTTGACTCTTGCACTATACAACTTATTGTGGCTGCTATATTCATCAAGTAATCGTTTCATTTCATAGTCTTCTACTTCGTTTTGGTCGGTACAAAATGCCTGAGCTTTGGTGCGATGGTGTTGCTGTTGAAGTGAATATGGTTATTTGCATGCTTTAGAAAAATGACTCATTGCAACTTGTTGCAAGTAGTGCTGTGCTGCGTTTAGTTAGTCCGGCTTAAGTTTTTTATTTGAAGTTATAAAATGTTGGGTTTTTATATAATTTTAAGAATGTGTAGTGTTTAAAAAAATAATTTTATAATAGAATTTTGTCATAATAGAAATATTGAAAGGGGAATGTTTGTCAGTAGTGGATTGCAGCTCTGAAATTGATGAATTTATGATAAGTCCATACTAGTAAACTTTTATTTCAATTTGAGATGAATTACACTAAAATAAGCCGAAGGCACAAGTATTTTTTCTTGTTCAATACTTAACCTTGTAATTTTGTCATCTGTTCATATTTTTGCCAAAACATAATGTTTTTTTCAGTATCCTATTATTATTATATAAAAGCAAAACACTAAAAAAGCGAAAACATGAAATCAAACATGGAAGACAAATAATCAATAAATATACTTCATTCGTTTTAAGGCATACTTATTTAAGATTAATTCACACTTATAAAAAATATTAATTTTTATTTGAATTTTGTGTTTTTGAAATTGTTAATTTTATTGAATAATTTTTAGTTAACTTGTAACTTACGTAATTACAAAATTTAATAAATTAATAGATACAAATTAAAATATTATAAATATAATTTAAATTTTTTAAAATATTAAAATAATTATAATTTTAAAATTGATGAGGATAAAATGAGAAAAATACTTCATAAAAACGCTTATAACATGAAATATTGTGTTTAATTAGTACTTATATTTAAATAAAGAATTAATTAATAAAGTCAATTTATTATAAATAAAAAATTATGATTAATTATTAGTATATACTTTTTTAAAACTGACAATTTTTTACACCTACACTAATTAGTGTTAAAAGAATTAATAAGTATGTATATTTAATCATAATTTTTTATTTATAATAATTTTTTTAAATTTATTAATTAATATTTTAAAAGTTATATAAATAAAAAATTATAATTACATGTATAATACTAGTTAAAGTTAATTAAAAAATTATAAATAATCTTAAATTTATTTTAAAAATATATTGAAAATGTAAAAAAATGACACTGACATTTAAAATCATATTTTATGTTATTTTTATTAAATAATAAAATAGTGTAATATTTTTACATTAAGAAAGTAAAACGGGATATCCATGATTCCCCATAAAAAAAATTGCCATTACTACAAAATTAAACAACAAAAAATGTATTAAATATTTAAATTCAATTATAAATTGTGATGAATAATAAAAACAGCTAACTTGTTTATTCATTCCAATACAACATTCATCTCTTAATACGAAAACCTTCCTGTTCAAACCTTGTCGGATTATGGAAGACAAACTTTTTGGACCAATTGAACATTCATCTCTTAATACGACATTCAAATACAACATTCATCTCTTAATACGAAAAGATTCATCTCAAAATAACTAATTAAGCTAAAATAACTCGCACCAATTGAACCACACAGTTCAACGCTTTATGGATTATAATTTATAGTATAATATAATTAAATCATCGTTAGAATACCTTTTATTTTTATGTTCGTATAAAGATAGAAAAAATTAACTAATAACTGATTTCGCTTCGGTCATTTACCAAGGAAAAGTCAAACTATTTCTTTCATGATAATCCGCCCTATAGTCATTATGCCCATTCGAGTGAAAAACCAGAGATTAGAAATGGATCCTCTCGTGTGAGGATTATATTTTGATTTTTTTACATTTTAATTTTATCTCTTTGTTATAATTAAAGACTATGATTTCACAGTGAATCCATTGCCAGAAAGATAGAATATCCGCTTATAATATCATCATCATGTGGACTGTGGAGTGGAAACAGTTTTATCTGGCAGGGTAAATTCATCGCAGTGTTCTCAACCTAATCCAGGGTGCGCATCGGGAAAGAAGGATCGAGTTTTTGTTTCCCTTTTTCTTTCTGAACAAACAATAATTGATCACAAGTAGTAAATAAACTGCAAAATATGGATGATCGAAACCAGCCCACATTTATTTTATTCATCCATAGTTCAGTTCCACCTTCTAGTTCTAGGTAAAAAGACCTAAAGGTCACCTACATGAGTAAGGGGAAAAACATAGTGAATCATCAAACTCCATCTCCTCCCTAGTGGAGCAGCATCTGATCAAAGTGCCAAACACCTGAAAGTTCATGAAGGAAAACACACATAATATAGAATACCTTCCTTTGATCAAAGAGAAAAATTCGAGAAAATAAGACGCAACTAGCAGAATTTGACATTCTTACCGTGTCCTTTGCCAACTCTTCTGAGCTGAGCAACATACTCGGATATTCTTTTGATGGCTTCCACCTACGAAAGAAACATTTTAAGATCTGACTTTGGATCCATTGAGTTTGCTTGCAGTCATTTACCAAATGCAATTAAATGCACAACATACAAATATGTACAAGTTACATAAAAGTAGCAACACTCCAAACTTATATATATATATTACATACCTGTTCACCTAGAAACTGTGCTTCCACAAAGTCAGCCAATTGCACGTCACCATTCTTCGAGGCAACCTGCAAAACAACAACATACATCAAGTTAAAACTTAAAAGGAACTTCCATTTTAACAAGTATCAATGTCCAATCTCTACATGATGTAGGTATTACTAGACTAATGGAATAAAGCACCAATAAGAAACTAAGATCCAGCAAACTTGTCTTACACTATGCAAGTTAAGGAGCTTTTCGTTCGTAAGCTTCTCTAAAGACAGAGCGAGTTCCATTGCTGAAATAAGAGGGGAAAAAAATTGTTTAACTCGGAAAAATACATAATCCAGTTGAGAACTTCAGCAAGACAAGCCTAAAGAGGGAAAAAAATTGCACAGGTTGCTTCTTTATTAGTATTTACCATCTTGCAAATAAATATTGTACTTCTATACAGTAATACAAAAATGGAAAATGCAATCAGGATTTAATTTATTTTAAATAACATGCCATT
Organism: Psophocarpus tetragonolobus; assembly: GCA_037954015.1. Taxonomy (NCBI): domain Eukaryota; kingdom Viridiplantae; phylum Streptophyta; class Magnoliopsida; order Fabales; family Fabaceae; genus Psophocarpus; species Psophocarpus tetragonolobus. The sequence goes on from CM075695.1 coordinate 39,402,508, forward strand.
TGGTGTCAGGACCATCAGTTGCTGAATAGTTAGAGCAGGTCATCTGAATATAATCAGAATTCAGTGCGAATAAGTCCTGGGATCACAATACAAATTTAAAATCATGATATTAAGAGTATTTTTAAATCCCACAAAACAAAATCATGGCTTAGTAGAAGAAGCTTCTATTTTAGAAGAATAAAAACGAAGCCATAAAATGAGTAGGTGACTGAATAAATTCCTTGTTTCATGTGAATGAAAACAGAGCAGTTTGTGATTAGTTTCAATTTCTTTTCATTTAAAAACTCCAACTCAAGTTTTCAATTACATTGATGAGAGTAAATAACAAAATAAAAGGTTTCACAGCACTCCCTCAAGTATTGCATCATTCCATATCATTTGTGATTCATCATAAGTTACTAAGAATCATATCAAATCATGTCATCATTCAAAGATTTTATCATTCCAACAACTAAGAATTCCAAATCTAGAAACGATGTCAAAGCTGTAAGATTTCAAGGGCCAATCAGGTATTTCCAAAAATCAAAACTACAAAGCGCTGCGACGTGAAGTCAACAAGTTCGATCCAGAAACCAGAACACACATATGTGACACTTCAGGTTTAAGTAGATAGAAAACACCACAGAAATGGAAACAACCTATTTCCAATTATAGAACACGCGATGTGAACTGAAAACACTAAAAGGGAAATTGCAAGCCCCATAAACACTAACCGTAGAGCGCATCTCCCTTATCTGCATGATCAAACTCTGAAAGCGGCATCACAATTGACTGCAACTTCACTTTTCCACCACGTTTATTCTGAAAATAAATAAATAATAATCAGAATTCAACATCACTCTATAGGCCAAAAAAATTGCCTTATACGAAAAAAGTCAAAGTCAAACACCTGATACTCCATCAATTTCTCAGCATGCTCTCTTTCTTCATCACTCGATTCCTTAAAAAACCTTTTAAAACCAAAAAATCATTGATAAATAATAAGCAAAACCATAATTAGCATAAAATAAAAAATAATAAATTCCAAAAATAACGAAACAGTGACTTACTTGGCAAGACCTCTGAGCGCAACGTTGTCCCTATCAAAGTAGGCAAACATAGCATGGTAAACGTACGAGACATTGTACTCCACACTGCATAAAAAAAAAATAAAAAATCAGGAGAAAGTAACAAAACGAAACAAAAGCGATGACAGAGATATAAAGGGAAATAGGAGAAACTTGATTTGTTCGTTAACGGCAGCTTCAGATTCGTCAACGTATTTTTGGCGAGCGAGAGAAGCTTGTGGAACGGTGGGAACGAGATCAAGCTCCTTCTTGACCTCTTCGAAGGGTTCAAAAATGACGCCGGTTAGGGCGCGGTGGTTGGTGGATCCTTTGGCGGCGCGAACCACGAATCCGGCGGTATTTTTTGGAAGGGGAAGCGAACGTGGAGGTTCGGCGTTGGGGTAGAAGAGGGAGAGGGACGAAGCAGAAGCAGAAGCAGAAGCAGAAGTAGGAGCGGCTCTGAGAAGCATGATTTCTTGTTGGAATTTCCACGAAACGGGGAAGGGGGTTGAAGGACAAAAGTTAAACGGAACGGAGAGGATTTGTTTTGTTGGGTTGGGAAGGGTGACAGTTTGTTGTTGTGAGTGAGCGTCTGCGACTAAATGGAGGGGTTGGTGACTTGAGAACCGTTTGATGGGCTGATACGTGGAGGGTTGAGATGGAAAGATGGGGTAGGGCGCGTGGCGTGCTCGTGCTGGGTTATCATTCTTGTGTTGCCCCTTGTCCCTTCAATCTCTAGAATCCTTTATCTTTTAATTCTTCTTTTTCTGCTCCAATTACTCTATTTTACGTGGAACCTTTTGTTCGGTTACCTTTTCCACTACTTGTATATCCTGTAACACCACCAAAATGGCCAACATATCAAAATAATAAATCATGTGCCCATTAATATAAAGGACGTTTATCAAGCAGAGGTGGTCAAATCAATTAACACTCATTCATTTTATAGGTTACATACCGGATTATGTATTTTTCATCTGTCACCATACCAAATCTAATCTCATAAATAATAATAATAATAAACAACTAAAGTATCAAAATTAGAAAGAGTTTCTCGTACTCGTACCATAAATAGATAACACAGTATATATGTTAATAAATTTTCATTAGGCTGGGTAACGATTTCAACATAACCAAATTCATGTACATAACCTATTTCTCATCCATCCAAAAAGGTAGACATAATATTGTTTGACTCAGCAGCAATGGGATTTACATAGTTGCTTCAAGATATGTTTGATTCCTCAAAGTTACTGAATTTTTTTTATTTTTTTTTTTAATTTGGCGGGTAGCTCATCATGTATTGCTCACAAAGGCAAAGCTCATGCTTGTAATCTTCTTTTTGCTCTTTCTGCTTGTTCTAGGTGCTTGAATGTTAATGAAACTATCTTTCACTCCCTTCACGATTGCCCACACTTGAAAGAATTATGGCTTCGATTTGGTATTATGCCCCAAGGCTGCTTAATGAATTTCATACTGTTAACTGGCCTCTTGTTCATATCATTAATATGGTGAAACTCACAATTACTGGCTTTGAGATTTATCTTCAGCACCGTTAGTTTCACCAAGATGTAAATAGTTGAACTTCCATCTTGTTCAGTAATGAAGCTTAACACAAATGGAGAGTGGAATGTACGAACTGATAATATGGGCATTGGAGGTGTGTTTCATCATAGCCAGAGAGAATGTTTATTTCACTTATTTGGTAATTTCCAAAAGCTGGGAATTGGTGATCCATTTTTGGCAAAACTGGAAGCATTGAGACATGGTCTTTTACATGGCTTTCAATTGGGTTACACTAATATTGGGTGTGAACTGTATTGCTTGATCCTTGTGAATTTTTTAAATGATGCAAATGTCAGTAGTGTAAATCTTCATATTTATGTTTAGAAACCAAAACATTAGTTTGCATGAATTGGCAGGTGTATGTTTCATTCTAATTATGGATTTAGATAGCTGAACTATAGCTATTTACAGGTTGTAACGTACTGAAACACTTTGTTTGTTTCAGTGAATTTATACTTTTGATTTCCAAAAAACAAAAGGTGTATGTTTCATTCATCCGTCGTGACGCTAACTCCCTTGTAGATAGCCTAGCTAAAATGGGGATTAGTGGATAAAGTAATATATCAGTCTTGATTGCTCCCTTACTGGGGTGTCTTAGATATATTCCTCAGGATCTAGCTTTTGTTAACTAGTTATTTCCTTTTCATTTTGTGTTTTTGTTTTACTTCATGGTTCATAAAAAATACATTTAAGAAAAATGAAAAAAACTCCTTTTTATGTTCTGATTTTTAACTTAGATTTAAACTAATATTTTTAAATCAAAATTTTGTCCAAACATTATTAAAATGTTTTTATTATTACAATAAATTTAAACTATTTGAAGTTTTAAATATTTATATTATTATTATTATTTATTAAATGTTTTTTATTTTTCAACAATTTAAAATACATCCCAAGAGAAAAAAATTATTATATTCTAACTTTTAAGAAAAATAAAAAATATTTTCTAAAAACAATTATTCTCAAAACTTATTTCTATTCATTACTTCTTTTATGATCATCTAATGTAAATGTGTTCGATTTAAATAAAATTTATTGTCAAAATTTATTTTTATTATATTAAACAGGTGTAATTCGTAAAAATATGCACAAAATATATTAAGAATATATGAAATATAAACTTTTTTACTTATATATTACTTAATTTTTCAATGTGAGATCACATTTGCACTCCAACAAACTATACAATAAGAATTCAAAATCAGCAAGGCGCAAGAGACAACAATCAAAATCTGTGAAGTGCCTCTGCTTTTCCTCTCCACATTTGTCATTAAACAATCTCTTGCAACTCCCCAAAGGAAGGATGAAATTCATTTAGGCTCCTGCCATTTCCAAATCAAGTTATAAATAATCTTTTTACTACGTAAATACTTTATTCTAAATAACTCAAAGGCCGCTCTGAGGCTAAAATAACCCGAAGATGAACCCTTACAAGCAATAGAATCCTCTCCTTGACTCAGATGAGGGGGAGTGTGTCCCAAGATAGCATTCTCGGTAGGAATTATGGAATTGATATTCCCCGCCTCGTCCACATATTGTCCAAATTTTTTACCATAAACGCTGAAAAATGTATAACAATAAATTATAAGCTCATATATATAAAATAACATGATATTACTTTAAAAAAAATTTAAAAATATTAAATTATATGTTTTTTTCATTATATAACTCAACTTTTCAATTTTTTAACTAATGTGTAACTTCAACTAGAGTTGTATTTCAATAAAATTGCCCGTGTACATAATTGCCAACAGTTCTTCGTTAAAAATAAGGAATTGAGTTGTATTTCAATAAAACTGCCCGTGTACATAATTGCCAACAGTTCTTCGTTAAAAACAAGGAATTGATCATGCAGTCATTCTTCAAATTAAGCCCTCCTTCAGCTTTTGACAAATTGTTTTTTCTTCCAAATCAACATGAACCTTGTGGTCCTAGTTCTCCTCCTCCAAAGAAAATTACGGCATTTCTTATTAAGATCATCGCAAAGTTTTTGAGGCAGAAAGGAAGTCTGCATGGTGTATAAAGGCAAAGCAGCAAGAACAGATTTAGCAAAGAGTTGATCTCCCTGTGAAGGATAAATTTTTGGCCTTCCTAAAAGATAACCCACAATTAACTTTGTTAAGAACATGCTTATATGAAAAAAAAAACTTTGTTAAGAACACCCTGGAAAGTGGTGCAGCTGGATCTGTCATGAAGAATCGAGACTCCAAGATTGATAGTAGATTGAAATCCAAGTTTCTTCTGGTAGCCGAAGCCTTAGCTGGATTGTTCAGGACAGCTGTAGTAAAAGAGGTGTTTAAAGAGCTCAATTTTGGTGCTGAGGCAAAGTTTTCAATTCTGCAATACGCAGATGATGTTATTATGATGGGGGAAGTTGATATGCAATCATTATGGTATTTAAAGGTTATTCTTCGTGGATTTGAGCTGACATCGGGGCTAAAGGTGAATTACAGCAAAAGTCAATTTTTTGGTTTAAATGTAGATGATTCATTTACACGAGTTGTAAAAAATCTCTTGAATTGTGTTGCATCATCACCGCCATTTAAGTTTTTGGGGATTCCGGTGGGAGCGAATCCAAGGAGGGTACAAATATGAGCACCAATCATCGAACAATTCCAGAGGAAATTGGCAATGTGGAGGGCAAAACAAATGTCGTTCCCAGGAAGGTTAGTTATGATAAATTCAATATTGTCTAGCCTTCCACTATACCTCTTTTCATTTTACAAGGTGCCCAAGAAAGTCCTAAAAGTCATTACCGGTCTACAGCGTTCCTTTCTGTGGGGAGGGAGTGACCAGGAGAACAAAATTGTGTGGTTAGCTGGGAACAGGTGTGTCGGCCCAAGGAAGAAGGGGGTTTGGGGGTAAAGTGTCTATGGAACTTTAATTTGAGTTTGCTTGCAAAGTGGAGGTGGAGGTTATTAACAGAGCAAAATGCAATATGAGCGAGTTTGCTGGAAAGTAGATATGGCCAGACATACAAATTTAATCAAAGACAGCAAGATTTATCTACAGCTTCGCAGTGGTGGCGGGATCTATGGGACATTGACAGGCCCAAAGCGGTGATACCAGACTGGTTTGTGAATAATGTCATGAAAAAAGTCGGGAACGGAAAAGATACTTTTTTTTGGGAACAGAATTGGATAGGAGATGAACCTCTCAGCTTAAAGTTCCCCAGGTTATATGGGTTAGCGGCAAACAAGGGCACCACCATTAACCAGAAAAAGGAAGTATCAGAGGGGTGGAGTTGGGTATGGAGGAGGGAACTATTTGTATGGGAAGAAGATCAGTTTCGTCTTTTACAAAGCGTGCTACAGCCATTGGTAATTGTGGATTACAGGTTGGATAGATGGAGTTGGAGGTCTAGTAGGGATTGAGGTTTCTCAGTTGCTGAGGCTTATGTGGTACTGAGCACGCAACAGAACTCAACGAGATTCACCGAGGTGGAACCCAACCATTTGAGACGAATGTGGGAAGATAGACTATCCTCCAAGGTAATTGCTTTCTCATGGAGATTATTGCTCGATAGATTACCAACCATTGATAATCTACTGAAGAGAGGTGTTGAGATTCCAGGAGAGGGGCTCTATGTGTCCTTTGTAGAAGCAATATGGAAAGTAGGAATCATCTGTTCTTAAGGTGTGCCAACGCTCAATCTGTGTGGAGCAATATGACTGGGACTCCAGGGACCTATTCCGGGGGATCTGAATCAACTTTTTCTTTCATCGTCAGCATGGGTGGTTGTGAAGAGAAAGAAGAAGTGCAGGTATGTTTTCTGGCTGACTGGTTGTTGGGGTATCTGAATTACTAGAAATCAGATTGTTTTTTATAGAATACCGGTGGATTCAGTAGACATTCTGATCTATAAAGGTAATCTCGTGGAAATGACTGTCATATTCCTTCGGGTTTAATAGGGGTGTGTATTCTCGGATTGGTACGCTAACTCTAGAGCGTGTTTGTTAAATATGACATAGGAAGATAAGTTATAACATGTTCCAATAGGATATGGAGGAGTATGTTGTCCGTTTTTGTATTCTAAAAAACTCTTTGTTTCTTTATTGAATAAATTCTTAGCCTTTCAAAAAAAATATTAACTATTGTAGTCAAAATTGTTTTGAAATTCCTGAACAATTAGGAATCATAATTTGCAGCGATTCCGTGTTCATAAGTGGGTGTTTAGCTTTCTTGGAATTTATATTCTGTATGTAAGTTCAATTTCATTTCAGCGAACAGTATTTATTTTTTAATCTATGCAGCCTTTATGAAATGTAGCCAGTTCAATTTCATTTCAGCAAACAAGAAACCCAGATAAGTTGGGGTCACGTGCTTGCCGCAGGAAATCCCAAATCAAATGGTAGTTCCTTATCCGATAGACGTGAACTTTATGTGCTTTCTTCCATCTTACTTTATGCCTACTTCATGACTTCTTCAACCACCCGATTATTTTGGCCAAAATCATCTCATAATAATAACTAGTTTTTTAATTCTACGGGAAAAAAAAAGTTTTTTAACATTGAACTTTTAAATATTAGCCAGGGCTATTTGGTACGAATATGCACAAATATATACCTGTATTTATTTAATTGGTTATTTCATACTAATAAACAATTTCTTTAGATATTTTTACGCGCAATTCTTTTGTTATTACGGATCTTTGTGTTTTGCTGAACTTAACATTGAATTATAAAAAATAAAAATAAAATTATATGCAATTATAATTTAAAATTATAAGATCTAATGATAAAATTTATATAAAAAAAGAGAGATAGTAGATTCCAATCACTATTCTAATAAAACTAATATCTTAACAACTATTATTTTAGGTAGGTTTATTATTTGTATTTAAGTATCACGAAGTATAAATCTTTTTGGTAATCAAAAAGCATAAATATATTTACATGGTCTATTATTTATAGTTAAGTAACGTATCTCTCAGTAAATGTCTATGAAGTTATTAGTTAGTTAATGTTTATTTGGTCACGTATGCTTTTAAATTTGACTTCATATGTCATGTTTTGTATGTTGTTAAATTTGATAGCATATGTAATTAACAAATTTTTGTAGATTATGTTTTGTAATATGTGTGAGTCTGTTTAAATAAAACTTGATTTTTTTAAAAAATAACTAATATTTATCTATAAAAAAAATTAAAATTATAAAAATGCAATCTTTATGTGTTTCTTACTTGTTTGTTGCACACATTCAAAACTGGTTTTGTGAAAAACAATAAATCCTTACTCTTATTTGAATACATGTTTAGTGGCTTTAATGCTTGAATTTACATCCATTTAATTGTTCTAAGAAGTTCGGAATAATTTAAAAATCCAACACAATCCGATGTGAAAAACAAAAGTGCGGATGAGTAGAGATTTTAATTTATAAACTTAAATTTGCTTGAAATTTAAATTTACATCACAAAATCAAACATGTGCTTACAGGTTCAGCCTCTTCGTTCATGAGGCATTTGCTTGCTTTAGTATATTATTTCCTAAGACTCTCCTAATTTTAAAAATACCTGGCAATGTTGTTTTTTTCCCCTTTCCATTGCAATAAGCCAATAAGATGTAAAGTAGCTTTAGGAGGAAAAAGCAAGAACTGACAGATAAATGTGAAATTGTTGATTAGGTTCGATACTTATCCGGATCAATGCCACGATAAAAGCTAAAACCAGGAAAGAGTTGAAAGAAATCAAATCATCACATTATTAATTGCTATTGCTAGTGCTGTCAATAAGATGGGTGTGATAAAATGAATAAAAAGAGGAAAAAGGTGATTCACAAAAGAGTTACAACAACAAAATTGAAGCAAGAAAGGATGATAACAGAGGAAGGGTGGACGGAGGTAAGGAGAAGAAAGGATGCTAATGGAGGAAGGAAATCAGTAATTGAGGAAGGGAAAGGAAAGAGGTGTATAACCTCTGTCTTTTTTACTCATTTTCCGAAAGAATATATGGCAAAAGATATGTGGGAGATCTTCAGGAGATATGCCAAAGTCCATGATGTGGTAATTCCAATCAAGAGGAACAGGAGGGGACAAAGGTTCGGTTTTGCCAGGTTTAGGGACGTAGAGGATGTGAAAATCCTGGTGGTTAAACTGGACAATATCTTCATTGGAACGGAAAAGTTGTGGGTCAATTTACCACGGTATGATCAGCGAACAGAGCAGAATCAGAGAAAGATGAACATATGGAGGAGGAAACAAGCTCAAAACGTATATCATACAGTTGCTAGGCAAACGGGGCAACAAAGTGGGTATAATGGTAACATGAGAAAATCCTTTGCATCGGTAGTATGTGCTCATGGGGATCTAAGAATAACAATGTGCGAATAGAGGCAGAAAAGAAGGAAGATGCGAAAATGAAGCTGGTGTACACGGCACCAGTGAAAAATGTGATTCGGCTCCAAAAGGCTTATGTGGGAGAAGTATGCAACAGAGGGACTGCTTTCAGGACGCAGTTATTCCTAATGACTCACGGTATTTACAATGTGAGCACAACTCCCATGGGGGCAAACAAGGTATTGTTGAAACTGGAAGGGTGGGAGACATTACAAGAGATCATGAAAGGGAAACAACAGTGGTTTGAACAATGGTTTGCCGGGATACAGAAGTGGGAGTCGGGATCGGTTGACACGGATAGGAGGGTCAAGGTGAACTGCTATGGATTCCGTTACATGTATGGGGAGAAAATTTTTTCTCTACTTTACTCGCACCCTTCGGAAAGCTGCTGTATGTGGAGGAAATCACCCTAAAAAAAGAAAGATACGATGTAGCATAGATGGTGATGCCCAGGAAGGACATGAAGCAGCTCGATGCGACTGTCCGGGCGAACATTGACGGGTGGGAGTTCGATATCAGGGTAACGGAGGTGGAAGAGGTGAATGAGCTAAAGCACAACCGAGGTAAGACTAACTATGGTTCGGAAATAAGTTCCTGTTCGGGGGAGGAATAGTTTAACGAGTCGGTAGAGGCGGAAAGAAGGCTGGCTGAGCTGAAACAGGAGATGTTTTACAAAGGAAACTGGAAGGAGTGAGATGAGGTGGATCTTCAGAGCGCCGAACGCGGTGGTCCAGTTCTCCGGCTAGGAGGAGACACGGTGGTCAAAGACACACATTGGTCCAGATCTGGTAGCAGAACCTCGGTGGTAGGGACGAGGCACATAGGAGCGGCGGTAGGCGACACCAGTGACGACTCCGACCGGGACGGCCAGGAGCGGTAGGGAGGGAAGGTAAGAGGAAAGGGGACAAGATCCCACCTTTCGCGCATAAGGTTGAGGCCCGATTTGGGAAAGAAGCAGGTAGTATGTGGGAATGGCAGGAGTAGAAGTAGAGACAAAATGGTGTATGCGAAGAGCTTTTCAAAGAAAGCGGGAGAGAGGACAGCTTTACGAGCGAGTGAAAGGGAAGACGAAGAGGGAAGTAGTTTTCTACGTCGGGGGCGCATCGCACGGAGCTCGAGGTCTGACAGCAGGTCGTGTTGGAAGGGACAGGCTGACAGCGAGCGGTCAGTCAAGCACGGAGCTCGAGACACTCTCCTCGGGCGTGACACGTAGTAGAAGACCGGTCAGAGCTTCAAAAATATGACCGTTGCAATCGGGCCAGCACTACATTCGGGCCTGCAGTCGGAGGCCCAAACCTCAGCCCCGTGCGGAAACCAGACGGATTTCCCAATGGGCACCCACACAGCAAGCGAATGGGCCTGGGAAAAGAATAGTAAAGGTCACGTTACGGGCTCAGCCACAGGAATTGCTATTGGTCACGGTGGGAACGTTTCGGAAACTGCTATTGGTCACGGAGGAAAGGGGGACATTACGGTGAATAGATTTTACGGAAAAAATGAATCTATTTCTACACTACCATATGACTACAAGAAATGGGTATTAGTAGGTGGAGAAGAGGTGTCCGGAGAAGGAGAAGGGCAAATGAGAGAGGTATCCATATGGAAGAACTAAGGAGAAATAGTTTTGATGGGGGTGAATTAATGAGATGAGGGCAACTGGATGATCCAAAGGAAGATGAGAAAGAAAAAGGTAATGAGGAGGATGAAACGGAAAAAATATGGAAGGCGATGAAGGAAATTGGAATATCTGGTCAACAACCAAATAAAATATACATACAGGAATTAAGAAACATGGAAATGAGGGATAAGGGGGAGAAGGAAATAAGGGAAACGAGGAGTGATCGGAATAATTAAATGAAGATTCTTTCTTTAAATGTGAGGGGGTTCTGGGATTGAGTCAAACGAAGAAGGATAAGGAGAATGTTAAATAATAATGACATTGATATTTGCTTATTACAGGAGACAAAATGCAGGACGGTAAATGATTGGGAAGTTAAGGAGATTTGGGGGTCGACAAGGTGCGATTGGAGAATACTACCGTCAATAGGGCTTAGTGGAGGCTGTTTGACAATTTGGAAGAAACAGATGTTGGAGGTTGTCTGGGTTATACAAGGGCAGAGATTCCTTGGAATTGGCTTCAGAGGAAAGATTTCAACTGAAGTTAATTATGTGGTTAATGTATATGCTCCATGTTTGTTACAAAGGAAAAGGAAGGTATGAGATGATCTGATGATGACAAAACGAGGATTTCCGGAGGTTAAGTGGGTACTTGGAGGAGATTTTAATGATGTGCTGGATAGAAGTGAGTTTAAAGGGAGATCAAATTATCATTCTACAATTGAGATGTATGACTTCAAATTCTTTATCCAATCAATGGGTTTGTTGATATTTCAGTCATCAGAAAAGGAGCAACGTGGATAAGCCCGAATAGAGTGTCATCTAGTAGGTTGGATCAGTTTTTATTTTCCCCGGATCTGATGGAGGAGTAGGAAGTTATAGCTCAAAGAGTGGGCACTAGAGAGTTCTCAGATCATAGCTGGATACTAACAGAAGTGAATAATCAGAATTGGGGCCCTAAACCTTTCAAGTTTTTTTATCATTGGTTGCAGGAGCTAGGTTTTATGGATCTAGTGAAAGAGTTCAGGACATCAGATCAGGGGCAAGGATGGAGGATGTATCAGCTGGCAAGTAAGTTAAAAGGTTTGAAGAAGAAGATTAAAAAGTGGAAAGAAGAAAATTGGAGTAAAGATGAGAATTTTCTGGCAGATAAGGTATTAGAATTGGAGAGGGTGGATCATCAGTTAGGCCAAGGGGTCAATGAGAGTGCTCAGCAGATACAAGATATTTTATCAAAATATTGGGGGAAGGCAAGGAGAATGGAACAGTCCATGTTACAGAAATCTCGGGTAAAATGGGTTCTAAATGGTGATAGCAATACAAACTATTTTCACAAATGTTTTAAGGAGAGATGTTATCCAAATTCTTTACTGGCAGTTAAATCAGATGTTGGTTGGTTGGAGGGAGTTCAGAATATTCAGGATCATGTGTTAAATCATTTCACAAGGTTCTTTAACGAGGAACAAGAGATGAGACCAAAGATGGATGAGGTGTCTTTCAATCAGTTGAATGATTAGCAGAGACAAAGCCCAGAGGAGCCTTTTTCAGCGGAGGAAATAAAGGAGGCAGTTTGGGCTTGTGAGGGAGGGAAAAGCCCGAGCCCCGATGGATTTGGCTTTCATTTTTATAAATCATGTTGGGAAATAATAGGGGAAGATGTCGTAAAGGCAGTTCAAGAATTCCATCAATCAGGCGTGCTACCAAGAGGAGCGACATCATCTTTTATTATACTCATTCCCAAGGTGGCAATGCCGGACAGGTTAGCATAGTATAGACCAATCTCTTTAATTTCTAGCATTCAAAAGATTGTCTCCAAACTGTTGTCATTGAGAATGAAGAAAGTTATGGGGCATTTAATCTCTAAGTGTCAGTCAACATTTTTGCTAGGTAGATCGATCCTGGAAGGGGTACTGGTAGCGAATGAAATAGTTGATTGGGCTAAGAGGAAAAAGAAACCATGTTTTCTGTTTAAGGTGGATATCTAGAAGGCGTACGATTCGGTAAATTGGGATTTTCTGGATTATATGTTGGCTAGGCTGGGGTTTGGGAGTACATGGAGAAAGTGGATGAATAGTATTGTCAGGAATAGTCATGTCTCAATTCTAGTCAATGGGAGTCCAACGGATGAGTTTAGGCCGGGGAGAGGTTTGAAGCAGGGAGACCCACTCTCTCCTTTTTTGTTTCTAGTGGTAGCTGAAGCCTTAGCTGGATTGTTCAGGACAGCTGTAGGGAAAGGGGTGTTTAAAGAGCTCAATTTTGGTGCTGAGACAAAGTTTTCAATATTGCAATACGCAAATGATGTTATTATGATGGGGGAAGTTGATCTGCAATCAGTATGGTATTTGAAGGTTATTCTTCGTGGATTTGAGCTGACATCGGGGCTAAAGGTGAATTACAGTAAAAGCCAATTTTTTGGTTTAAATGTAGATGATTCATTTACACGTGCTGTAAACAATCTCTTGAATTGTGTTGTTTCATCACCGCCATTTAAATTTTTGGGGATTCCGGTGGGAGCGAATCCAAGAAAGGTAGAAATGTGGGACCAATCATTGAACAATTTCAGAGGAAACTGGCAGCGTGGAGGACAAAACACATCTCGTTCGCAGGAAGGTTAGTTATGTTAAATTCAGTATTGTCTAGCCTTCCACTATATCTCTTCTCATTTTACAAAGTGCCCAAGAAATTCCTAAAAGCCATTACCGGTTTACAGCGCTCCTTTTTGTGGGGAGGGAATGACCAGGAGAAAAAAATTGTGTAGGTTAGTTGGAAAAATGTGTGTCGGCCCAAGGAAGAAGGGGGTCTGGGGGTAAAGTGTTTATGGAACTTTAATTTGAGTTTGCTTGCAAAGTGGAGGTGGAGGATATTAACAGAGCAAAATGCAATATGGGCGAGTTTGCTGGAGAGTAGATATGGCTAGACATACAAATTCAATCAAAGATAGCAGAATTTATCTACAGTTTCGCAGTGGTGGAGGGATCTATGGGATACTGATGGGCCGAAAACGGTGATACCAGACTGGTTTGGGAATAATGTCATTAAAAAAGTAGGGAACGGAAATGATACCTTTTTTTGGGAACAGAATTGGACAGGAGATGAACCCCTTAGCTTAAAGTTTCCCAGGTTATATGGGTTAGCGGCAGATAAGTGCACCACTATTAACGAGAAAAATGAAGTATCAGAGGGGTGGAAATGAGTATGGAGGAGAGAGCTATTTGTATGGGAAGAAGATCAGCTCCGTCTTTTACAAAGCGTGCTATAGCCAGTGGTAATTGTGGATTATAGGTTGGATATATGGAGTTGGAGGTCTAGTAGGGATGGAGGTTTCTCAGTTGCTGAGGCTTATTTGGCACTGCGCACGCAACAGACCTCATCGAGACTAACTGAGGTGGAACCCAAGGATTTGAGACAAATGTGGAAAGATAGACTACCCTCCAAGGTAATTGCTTTCTCATGGAGATTATTGTTAGATAGATTATCAACCACTGATAATCTATTGAAGAGAGGTGTTGAGATTCCAGGGGAGGATGCTCTATGTGTCTTTTGTAACAGTGCTATGGAAGGTAGAAATCATTTGTTCTTAACGTGTGCCAAGGCCCAATCTGTGTGGAACAATATTATTAGCTGGCTGGGAATTCAAGGACCTATTCTTGGGGATTTGTATCAACTTTTTCTTTCATCGTCAGCATGGGTGGTTGGAAAGAGAAAGAAGAAGTGCAGATATGTTTTCTGGCTTGCTGGATGTTGGGGTATCTGGATTACTAGAAATCAGATTATTTTTTATAATATACCGGCGGATTCAGTAGACATTCTGATGGCTATAAAGGTAATCTCATGGAAATGACTATCATATTCCTTTGGGTTCAATAGGGGGTGTGTGTTCTCGGATTGGTACGCCAATCCTAGATTGTGTTTATTAAATATGAGATAGGTGGATAAGTTATAACATGCTCCAATAGGATATGGAAGAGTATGCAATCCTATGTATTCTAAGAAACTCTTTGTTTCTTTTATTAAATATATTCTTAGTCTCTCAAATAAAATAAAAAGATGGGTGTGACAAGGGAGAATATATTCTCCATTATTTTTATTACGCTTTGGGAGAATTAAATAATATTATTTCTTTCGTGTGTATTACTTTTACTTCATTTATTTCTTAAAAATATGATAATAGAGGAAATAATGAGAAAAAATATTTTAACTCGTACGATAAGGCCGTGATTCGCATATCAATTTGATATAAAAAATTATTTTAATAAGTAAAATGACTAGAAAATGTCTCAGTATTTGTATGATAATTTTTTTCTTAATCAATAAATATTAATTTTGATTTTTAATGAAATTAAAATTGAGTTTTAGATATATAATTGTGTTAAATATTTAGAAAATAAAATTATGCTACTTATAGGTTATGATTTGATATCAAACCGATATAGGGAGTTACTGTTTTTGTTTTTGCTTTTTTTTTTTTAAAAAAAATAAAGTTACTTCTACACACAAAAATGACTACTAGACAATGTTTTCCTATGTATGATTAATTATTTAACACCAAAAACGTAAATTAATTGGCCTGAAATATGTTTTATCTTAGAGTAACTAGACAATGTTTTCATGTTGTATATTCCGTTTTTTTACCACCAAAAACATAAATTAATTGGCATGAAATATGTTTTATCTTAATTGATTTAAACTCTAAATATATGCTTCTTTTCATTTCAATTATAAAAAAAATTACATATATTTTGGTCTAAGATATTTAAATGTTAAATAATTTTTTATTTAACGGTACTATTTTTAAAATATTTTTTTGATTGGTATTTAATCAATACATATTTACATTTACTGTAAAGTTAATTAGCATTATTTAATTTTGTCAATTTTTAAAAATTCACAACTTTTTCTTCAATACATATTTACATTTACAGAAAATTGACAAAATTAAATAATACTAATTAACTTTACAGTAAATGTAAATATGTATTGAAGAAAAAGTTGGGAATTATAATGATTTTACTTTACTTAAGGAACGTTTTTTTATTATTCATTAACTACTATCTTGCACAGAGAATACTTGTTCTCTGATGGAATAAACTTTAATTTGTTTCTTTTGAGATCATATGGCGTTTTTGTCTTTTTGATGACTTAAAGTTTTCAGGAAGGATTATTACTGAGAACTGACAGGAATCACTTGGGCCGTTCGGCATTACATGGATGCAAGAGATTACTTTATTTACTTTTACCAAACAAGTACTGGCAAGCGAAAAAAAGGTTCTACGTAAAACAGTGTAATGTTTTATAATTATTAATTCCATGAGGAGTGAGTAAGTGAGAAGCTGTTTCATTCTTTAATTTTGTACAGCAACTCGCACCCATTACACTCATCACAAAGACCGAGCTAGATTTATTGCCTTCGGTTTCGCACTTGCCCCTTTCGCCAGCCTTGCTGCGACACCTTAACTCATCCCTATGGATCAATGGCTTCCTATGTTTTTCCCTACTAAGAACGTTAGATGATTATCTTTTGAGGTTGATTGAAAACATAAGTGGTAAGTAGCCAACAGAAAATCTCTAGATGCAATTAGGTTCTCGGATTTTGGGCTTGACTTCCTCATAACATTTTCCAAAAGTCCAATCTAAAACAAAAACAAAAGGTAAGAAAAAATTGGATGCACAAATAAATTCCCCAAATTTTTGTCATGATTGGAACTGAGATACAATCCAAGACTTTGATTGGGCTGCTTCTTGAATGATTGCTGGGTCAAAAGGAACCAACTAGAATCGCATAAGCATACCTTTTTTGTTATTAATATTTAATATATAGATCAAATGGGTTAAATAAGTTTTTGGTATGTCAAAAACGTGCATGATTTAATTTTAATACCTTAAAAAAAATATTGGTTTTCATCTTCAAAATTTTGAAAATAAGTAAAATTGACCCTTCAAAATTTTAAAAATAGAAAAAATTAGTCTTAATCTTACTTTTGTTAATATTTTTGTTGCTAAATGAACAATCATGTAATACAAAGCTTTGACAATAAAGTTTTCATTGAATTACAACAATTGATTATGTCATATAAATTAATATTGATTAAAAACATAACTTACTAAAAATATATATAAGGCTATTCTTACATACTTCTAATTATCGTGATAAGTTATTGAAATACTTGTTAACGTTCACAAAATTGAGATTAAGACTAGAAGATGACATCTAATATTGATGAGTTTCTTAAGTTTCCGTCATTAGTAAATTTTGATTTAAGATTAGTTAAATAGTCGTTGATGACAAATGATATTTGTACCTTTATGTTAAGATTGATGTTAAGTTAGAAGTAAATTGTAAATTACAAATATGTTCTTTCGTTAGAGTTAATGAAATTAGATACTTTAATGAGAGTAAAATGAAACTAAGATGGAAGATGATGAGTCTAAAAAAATGATTTGTAAGTTTATACACAGTTTAATTTCGAGGCCGAAAATTCTTTTTGGTTGGGAGTATTATAAGGTCATGTTTTTATTAATTTATAAATGTGTGAAATAAATAAAGGAGAGAACTAAATTTAATTTAAATATGATTAATAAATTAATTGCAAAATATTTGATTGAAGTATTTATATATGTTTTATTTTGATTAAATATGGTTATTTAATTATAAATATGATTGGATTTAAGTGAATTAAATAATGAAATATAAGTGGTTGAGTTTAGTTAAGTGAGAGTGAGAAATATATATTCTTTTGAATTGAGGTATTTAGGATGATTTTATAAAATCTGTTTACAAGGGAGAGGGTTGCAGTTAGCAAAACTGAATTATTAATATACTCGAGTCTTTATAAACCTTTTTCTTGTTATTTTTCTTCTTTCTTTCTCGTTCTCCATTCTATCTCTCTATCGTTCCTTTTTTCGCTTGCATGGGAGCCAATCTGGCTTTGGATTCTAAGGAATTTCCTTCCATTGTTCCTGATTTGGACTATTGATCTGAGTAAGTTTGATTCTCCCTCTTTGGACATTTTCTTTCTCTTTACGGTTCAATCTTTTCCATTGAAGGAAAATCATCCTTGAGTATCCCAATTTCTTAGGTTCTCTTTGGTTTTGGAGTTTGTGCTAAGTTTTGAGTAATTTCTACGGATGAATTCTCTTCCCTATTCAAATTCATCTTTAAAGGGAGAAATAGGAAAGGGGAGCTTGATCCTCGTTTTTAATTAAAGAAAAACTTTGATATGATGATATGAAGATAATTAAATGTGATTGATTGAAGTTTTGGATGTTAATTTGAACTTGGAATGTGTTTGATGACCAATTGCACATGCATTCAGTGAATTATGTTTGATTTGTGATTTGGATGTTTTACAATATGATGATATGTTGAACTAATGAATGTACAAAAATTGGTGAATGGTTAAAATAATGATTGACGAAATGTGTTGTGGGTTATTACAAAGAGGTAACATAGTTTGTTTGTGGTACATTGAGTTAGGGATACGAATAGGTAGTTGTGATCATGGTGCTCAAGTTGATGAGGATGAGAATACACCAAAAGGATGTATTCATATAGCAGTTGCGTGTCAGAATTGGGTCAGGTAGATGCTAGATAATAATTGGGTATTAGATAAGTATTGCATAGACTATAATTGTTTGTCAGTATTAAGTTAAGTGGACGTCAGACACCAATTGAAAAATGAAGTCAGAAGGGCCACATTGGCGGTATCTGAATTCAATGCAGTTTTTTGGAAAACGTTATGTTATGTGATTATGTAATTTTGAGTACTTATATTCAAGGGAGGATATAATTGTGATTGCTTGCTTGTTGACATTATATTAAATGAATATGAATGTTAAATGGTACTCTAAGTACTTATGTGAATTTATGTTATTATAAACTTATCCTTGCATTATGTGTGTTTTATTATGATTGTAATGATCATGTTTTGCAAGGGAGCAACTAGCAGTGGTAATAATGAAAGGTAAGAAAGTCATGAATGAAAGGGAGTGTGAGCTAGCTAAGGAGCTGATTGTGTTTTGTTTTGACTTTTTGTAATCCTACGAGTTTTGATGTATGCGTCTGTAGGGAAAGCATGTCATAAGATTGGTTACTTGATTATGTAAATTTGTAATGATAATAGAACCTAGTAATGCATTTTCCAAGGGAGAAGTATGTGTGATAATGTTTTAGCATGGAGTAGAATAGAAACTTTTTATGTAGCATGATAGTTTATCATATGCAGGTGAGGTTTTGTGATTCTATAGAGTCTCGTTGATCGGCAGTTCTGGCTAGTGAAAAACTACCTTTGTTAGGCCTTTTCCTAGTTGTTCCGAGCGACAAGTTTCACTTAGCACAAAGTTTTCCCTACCAGAAAATTTCGTGTTTTCGCCCAGCGGTGCATCTCATTAAGCAACATTCTTTAATTGCAATGCAATAACTTAGGATTCTTGCTGGGCAACCCTTGTCTTTGGGCAAGATGACCATGCCCCTTGCTAGGCAATACTACTTGTTAGACGAGATTGTTGATGATTGAATTAGTTGTGTTCTTTGAAAGTTTTAAAATTTAAAGTAAAATTATAATTGAATTAGGTTCATTAATATTATGAATGACAATGTGTGTGTATGTATATGTATATATGTATGCACGTGCACACACATATATATAATTTTTAGGATGATACAATAGTACGTACTATTTTTAAAATATTCTTCATTATAATTTGATATTGATCATGAATAATAAAAATTAATTTAAATCTCAATTAATTGAAGGTATTTTTAAAATAGTAACATTAAATATGATAAAAATATTAAAATTTGCTTATATCTTAGGAGAATGCTAATCAATATTGTTTTAATGAAATTAAGAGGGAAATATTTTTATTGAGATGCTTAAAAATTAGAAGCAATTATGGATGCACTACCTTAAGTTTAATATAATTATAGATGCACTCCTTTTATTTTTTAAAATTACAAAAATATTTTTTTATAAGCTAAATGAATTTTATTAAAAAATTGAAATAGCATTAGCATAAGGTACGTGATCCTAAATGCATTACAAAAGTGTGAAAAATAACAACTTACCAACATTAAAAGAAATTGAAAACTACCTCTCATACATAAAGAGATGGATTCGTAATCCATAATGAAAAATTATGCGAAGTTAATTTTGCCACCCTACTTCGTTCCTAAGAACACAATTTAACTGCTAGAATGATATTTTAAATGTCGACAAGTTTTGACTTGAAAAATGATGTATTTCGAGCCTTTCACAATTGTGGCATGATTGCAAATCACACAAAGAACCAAACTTTCTGAGCTCTTAAGTTGCTGTTAACTAGTCCTAGGAATTGAAGACCATGCAACACATTTCGCAAACCACATCATCACCTTGAAGAATACCTCTTTTTGCTAAGTTTTCCTTTGTAGGTAGTCTGTCTGTATCTAGTCTCCACGCCAGTACTTGTGACTTGGTGGGTACGCATGTCACCCATATTCTTAAGAAATACTATTGCTACAATTTTGCTGACAATACCTTATATGCATAGCAGACAATGTAGACCTCAAATTTCTCTGATTTCCAAATCTACTTATCCTGGATCCTATCGAGTACTACTAAATTTGTTAGTCTACTCCTCAACTCATTTAACAACTTTGCCTTTCATGGAAAAATAGGTACATAGACTTCTTCCTTACTTTTATATATTCATTACAACTATATTTCCTTATTTTCAAATTACACAGACCTTCGTTTATTTTTGCATTATTACATTTTATTTAAAATGAATGTGATATGAACCATTTTTTTCAAGCTTCATAATACTTTGACAATAGAGGTGAGAAGGATGTCACTGTAAATTTTAAAAAATATAGGGATACATGTGTAATATCATACAAAACTTAAAAGCTACATGTATGATAAATTTATGTACAATATTACACTTTTTTTAAAAGAGGTGATACAATTGTAATGAATACGTAAAAGTAAAAGAAGTTTGTGTAGTTAAAAAAAAAGAAGAAGAAAGAGATGGATTTATAATTATACTAAACTTGAGGGGTGCATTCATAATTATCTTTAAAAATTAAAATTGCGCCCACTTATTATTTTAAATTGCACTTGCACATGATTTCCAATAAATACTTTTTCTTTTTAGTTTATTATATTCCATCATGGAGGAATTCCATTATGGAAGAAATAGTAGTTTTTAAAATTGGATATATTAATCTTAAATATTACTAATAATTTTTGGATTTTTATATGAACAAAAAAGTTGTCAAGTTTATGTGTATTTACATGTAAGTAAATCTAACTAATTTTATTTTATCTAATTCTATTATTTCTAAAACACTCTTCATTTAATTGTAATATATTTTTTTTCATTTACGATATCAAGTCAAAATGAAAGAAATTTTAATAATTAGCCTATTTTTTTAGACAAGATAAATCAAACTAAATTATGATAGCTAATTTTCTAATTAATTAGTGTAAAATTAATTTTTTTGCTTATATATAAATCTAGAGAAGTAGTTTTGAAGGAGAAATATTTATTTTATATAGTTGTTTTAATACTTTAATTTTAATATTTTATTCTAAAACTATTGTTGTTTTACAAATTCAAGATAAGTTGAATTAGTATGTACTTTTAGTCACAACTCTTCATTTACATTAATTTTAAAATATTAATTGATAAAGTTAACAAAATTACCCATATTATTCTAAAACTATTGTTGTTGTAAAATTTCTTACACTTACAATATTAATTAAACTCATTCATGGTTACTTTAATATTTTTCAAGTATACCCATATTTAATTTATTATGCATTAAATTTTATAAGTAACTAAATCAATAATTAACTATTCATCAATGAAAAAATAGATATTACTGGTAATTTCAATAATACAAGATTTATCACGTAGAGATATTTTAGTTTAGAGATATGTTAATTAAGGCTTTCTAAATGGATGTTTATTAACCTTTTTTTTAAAGAATGTCATTAAACTTAAAAAATTATAATTTTGGAATAGAAAGTATAATATTTTATATATTTTTCATGATTAATTTATAAACTTGTACGATCAAATTAAAATTGTTTACTAAATGAAAATGATTTCATTAAGTAATAAAATTAAATTATAAGTTTTAATCTTTCAATTTGTAAAAAAAGTTTCCTTTGAGATTTTTTTTTTCAAAAATAAGTGTCACATTCAAAGTTATTAAAATCGAAAGTTTACGTAAACTCGTGAGAGTGTAGTAAACTCGACTCGTAAACTCGATTTGTAAAATCATAAGAGTTTACTTAATTGAAAGTATGACTATAAATCACATAATAATTGAAAGTTTTCAATACATAATAAGTTCAAATCCACATAATAAATTTAAATTATTCCAAATAAGTAGAAATTAAAGTAGAAATACTTAAAATTTCAAAAATTTTTTTAGACATAAGAACAAATTATATTCAAAACACTTAAAATTAGAGTTAACATAGAAAAATATCACCTAAGAAATTTGTTCACCAGTTTACTCCGATTTTACCGAGTTTACTCCGATTTTATGAGTTTACTCCGATTTTACCGAGTTTACTATTTTTCCAGTACTGTGATTTAACTCTTCTAAGACTTGTAAACTCGTACAATTTTACGAGTTAACTCGCGATTTTGATAACCATGGTCACATTTAACTTTTTAATGTAATATTAATTGCTTTTTGACACATACTTCTAATGGTATCATTTTAATTTTTCAATGTAATATTAATATAATGTTAGTTTTGTAAAACAACTATCTTTTATGGATCTTTAACTTTATTATTCATTTAAAACAACTTATACTATGTTCGATTGTAGAGAAAATGAAGAGTGAAAAATTATTTTTACAAGAAAATAAGTTTAAAGTAAGAGATGGATTGATTTGGTTTGCTTTTAATTTTTAGTTTTTGAAAAATAGTTTTCAAGATCGGTTTTTTGAAAGAAAAGAAAAAACTTGTTTGATAAGTATTATTTGAAAATTGATTTGAAGATATAAAATGAAAAAATTGTTTATATTTACAAAAATATCATTAATGAAAAGGAAAAATTAACTTATTCTCATTATATTTTGAGTTTTCAAAACAAAATACAAAATTGAAAAACAAAACTACTTATTGTTGTTCCCTTTTTTAGTTTTAAAAAACTAAAAGACCAAAACTACTTTTGAAAATTATTTTAAAAAAACACTAACCAAACAAGTTTTTTAATTTTTAAATGCTAAAATATTAAAAATAGTTTTATAAAACTATTGTAAAACAAACAATAAGGGCTTGATTGATTTGGTTTTGTTTTTAGTTTTTGAAAATAATTTTCAAGAATAATTTTCAAAAACTGTTTTCGGGAAGAAAAAAAAAACTTGTTTGACAAGTATTATTTGAAAATTATTTTGAAGATGTAAAAATTGAAGAATTTGTTCATATTTATTAAGATTTCATTAATGAAAAATAAAAAACAGTATATTTTGATTGTATTTTAAGTTTTCAAAACAAAAATAAGAAACTGAAAAACAAAACTACTTGCAGATGTTTCTGTTTTTTAATTTTTAAATACTAAAATACTACAGTCTTATAAAACTGTTGTCAAACAAACACTAATTATTTCTCAAGTTTAGAATAAAGAAAGTAGCAAGGAAGTGAGTAAAAAGTCACTAATTTTTTAGTTCTCTATTTTTCACTCAATATATGAAAATGAAAAGAAAGGACATTAATATTTAATTACCCTTCATTCGTCAAATATATAAATAACAAAAAGGAAATATTATTTTCTATAATTTATTAATTTAAAATTTTATGTGTTAGAAAATAATCACTTGCCTTTTTTTAAACTTTAAAAGAAGTACTTACTAATTCAAGAGCTTGAAACACAAAATTACTGTGTAAATTTTAAATTTTTTATGTTTCGTGGTACTTAATTATAAATATTTTTAAGTGAATTTTTTATAATATTTTTGTATAGTTAATTTTAGCTTATTGAAAAATTATAAATATATAGCGAGATTTATACAAAAAGGTGAACAAAGAAAAATATTTTGTTTATAAGTAATTTTGTAATTGTAATAATTTTAATTTACAATTTTTCTTTCTTTTACATTATTTTTCACTAAACTGAACAATTTTAATTTTTACTTTATTTTCTTTATCATACTTTTTTTTCTTCAAAACCCAACATATATAGCTTTGGAATGACATTTATTTAAGATGAAAAAAAGTTATAAGTTTCTTAAGTTTAATTAGTATTCACTCATGAGTAAATTTTGAGTCTAATTGCTATACACTGTAAGTGTAAAAAATTTTTACATTGACATTCAATGATGACTTTTCATTTATGTAACTTTTAAAATACTAATGAGTAAAGTTAACAAATTTACCATGAATCAAAGGTTGTAATTTACTATCAGTTTAAAAATCTTTACACTGATGGTGTATATCAATTAAACTCATAAGTTTTACTATCAATTATAATTTTTTGTTTATATAATTTTTAAAATATTAATTTGTGAACTCAAATATTAATGTAAAACTTTTTATATTGAAAAAAAAAATTGTGCACTATATAAAACTTTTTATACAGAAAATATAAAATTTTTTTATATCAATACTAATTAAAATTTTTACACGAATATTATTACAATGCTTTTTTCTGAAGTTTCTTTGGCAAAACTTACGGATAAACTTACAAAACACCCTCACTTTATATGATAAAATATTCTCTTTAAGAATTATTCTTGAAAATTAAAAAAACATGCATCTCGAAAATGAATCTTCTTTAAACGATGCAAATTTAATGTTGCGTTGAAGGTCTCATGTTTTTCCTTCTAACGTGGTGAGATGTCTGTTTCTACAACAATATATTTTATTGTCTTCAAAATTTGTGATTTCGGACAAACCAAACGACAGGTTTATCAGCTTCAGCTTCCATGGTCTCACCTTCCGAGGTTGAAGTTCTGATGACCTATCTATTATTATGATTTATTTTAAGTTTTAAAAATATTATCCATAAATTAGTTTTTTTTATTTAAAATTTGAATGTTAGGTATAGAGATTCCGAAAAGAGAAAAAGTAAGGGGGATTATTGCTCTAAGTGAGTAAGAGAATTATGATGTAGAAAAAGAATTTATAGTTTTTTGTTTTTTAAATATAAACATGAAGTGTGAATTACATTAATAAAAAGATAGATAAAGTTTAATTATAGGTTTTCTAATAGTCCAAAAAATTTGAAGGTGTTCCTTTTTGCTTGAGTATTACTTTTTATTGCTAAAGATGTTTTTCTTATCAACATGAATAGAAAGAAGAGAAGTTGATTGCTTATGTTCTTTTGTCAGAATTAGTGGTAAGAATTTATTGATCTAGCAAACTAACCAATAATAAAAAAGAAAATAATATTGAATAAGCCTAATAAAGGTAATGGTGATTAAAGTCAAGTAACATATTCTAATTGAGATATCACAAACATGTGTCAAAACTTGCAGAACATGAACATCTATAGTGATTGATTGAAGATGAAATTAAATTTTTTTAATTAAGGGAGAATTGTTGAAAAAAAAATTCAAATTATTTTAATTTCAATTCTCTAATTTAAATATTGTTTAGAAAAAAAGTATTTGTTTTATCTTTACAATTTATTTAAATTTTAAAGATATTATTTGTAAATTGGAAAATTGTTTTTAATTTAAAATTAGCATGTTAAATTCAGCGAAAGAATCACCTAACAAAGAAAGAATCATCCATAAAGTGAGAGAAAAGTTATGATTTGAAGAAAAGGGTTTGTAGTTTTTTAATAATTTAAAAAAATTGTTATAGATATAAGCCTATACTGCAAATTAGTTGAATAAAATAATTTTGTTATTTTTGTCTTACTTATGGGTTGGTTTTTAATACATTTAGATATTTTTTTTGTCTCAAGAACATCTACTACAAGCTTTTTACATGATACAGTGATACTATTAATTAAGTGGATTATGTTCTTACAATTAATATATTTTTTTTTATTGAAAACTATATGAAATGACAATTAAAAATCATAAAAGAATACGAATTTACACAAAAATAATATTGCTAAGAAATTAAAAAAAGAATATTTATTAAAATTTACGCATCAGGTTATTTTAAGATGTAAGAATTAGAAATGATAATGTAATGTTTTAAAACATATAGAAAATATTATGTAATATTTTGAGAAAAAGAAAATTATATGCAATTTAATAAAAATTTTTTAGAAATGTTACTGTAATTTGTTTTAAAAACTTTCTCAACATCTTTATCGTAGGTTCCAAATGTGAATTCTTAATTAGGTAGAAGATATCCGCTAGTTACGGGATCAAACAGGTTCTCCATGGTTTAAAAATAGTTTTGGAAAAGGAATTGGTAAGAACTCCAAACATTTAAAAAAAGTTGTGTAATATGTCTGGTGTAAAACCATGTTCATCTTGCCATCAAGCCTTCAACTTGTCGTGGTGAACCAAAGTAGATGCATTCCTTACTTCGTCGTGCAATTTCGACCCATCATCCTCATAATAGGATGATTACACCATTACAAGATCAACCTTTACTCTCGGGGCAGAGACAGTCCTGGCGTTCAAGATAAAACAATGCAAAAGTATTTGATAAACACGTTTTATTTTTTAAAAAAATAATGCTCTTACAATTTTATATTATTTGAATAATAATATAAAAACATGTATTTGATATATTAAGAATATTAGGCCATAAATTCCGAAAGTTATCTAATTAAATATTTTTTTATCATTATAAATTTATGTAAATGATATAATATTTAACACATAATTTGTTAATAAATAAATTCATCTGAATAAGGTTCTCAAAATTCAAAGTACTATCTAAATGACATAAAATAAATTCGTTAGTAATACAATTTTCTCAACAGATAAAAAATCATTAGTGATAAACTCGTAGACAATAATACTGACAGATTTTACCAAATTTTAATTAGATACCTATGTAAAACTTTTTCACACAGCAATTAGTTTTTTTTCTTTAATATTAATTACCTTTTTATAATAATAACATTCATTACTAATAGTTATCTAAAGTTAATAAATTAATAATAAGTGGGATAAATATTTAATTCTTTGCAAGTTTAATTGTTTTCTCACAAGTAGCTAAATGTTAACTAATTATTTAATACACGTGAAGTACTTATAATATTTTCTCTTTATCTTTTGTAATATATGTTTTATAGGTGGTGGGTGTGAAATTAATATTTGCATTGAGTTTTAAATCATTTGTGTTATTTTTTGTTTCACTTTCAGCTTCACTAATGTGATTAGATATATTTAAGTTATGGTGTTAACTCAGGAGATTGATATATTTTGTGAATTGAAATAAAAGGATATATTAAATGACTTTCATTTTGTGAATTGATATATTTTGTGAATTGAAATAAAAGGATATATTTTGTGAGATGATGATGATTTATATGAAAATTTGGATTCTCTTTCTTTTTCTTTTTTTGTTTGGTCCAGTACGTATAAATGACTTTCATTATAAATCTACTACTTGTCCTTAAAAAAATATCTACTACTTGAATTATATTAATTTATCTTTATATTCAAAGCAGCTGAAAGGAAAAATTAAATAAAGATGAATAAATATAACCTAAGCGAGATTCACAGATCTATAAAAGAGGGAAGAACATTTTTTATTCTGATAGAAGAATCAAATTAGAGATTAAAATAGTTTATATTGTTTGTATTAAATCAAATATATAAAAATAAAAAAGAAATAGTGAAAATTTGTGCATTTGATCCATGTAATCCAAAAATGAATTTCAATGTTTTGTAATTAAATAAAAACATTTTAGACTAAATATGTGATTTGTGATGAACTTTTTTTCTTAAATTTTTTGCATTAATCGTAATGGCTAATAGTTTTGATCTAGAAGGAGGATTAATTATTATTTTTTAATGAGGAGGATTAATTAATATATTCATGATTTCTAATATATCTCAATATGATTTAGTTTTTCAATCAATATCTTAAAAATATTATCCGACTTCACAGTTTTGAAAAGAAGGATTGTTACAGAAAACACTAACTTCTCTTTCCTATAATAAAAATAAGTATGTAGGTTATTTACACGTATAAAAAATATATATAAATAAAAAGAATAATAATTTTACAAAATTAATACTAATATTAATATTATATTAAAAATGAAAATAACATTATTAGAAAGTTATGTTAATAAAAAAATCAATTAATATGATTTGAAAAGTTAAATGTAACGAATGAATACTAAAATTTAATATATTATAGTTCTTTTCATCCACTTGTTCCAATCCGTTCAAATTTGGTAGCCTTGCAGAATGTAAACAAAGTCTTACACAGTTTGGAAAACAAAGGCGTATAGGAGACCGTCATGCCATGAAATAAGAGCTGTTTTCTATGAAAAAATGGAAGCTTTGAATCATGCGACGCAATTAATGCAAGGCGAACTTAGGGTTTCTACCACACTAGCAACGACTACATGCAAGTCTTTCGAGTTTCGAAAGTAATCTCCATCGAAATGAGCTTCATTTATAAAAATCCCTACAACAACTTAATTACATGTCAGGAATCTCATTAATAGCTTGGTTGGGGGTTCTGTATTTTCTTTGCTCTCCAACAAATATTATTGCTATACTATGTACTAGTACTATGGTTCATGGTATTCACTTTCTGCCATTTGGATTAGCTCATAAAATATTAATCATTTTTTGTTATTTAGAATTGATTAATATTCTAACAAAGTGGCCTGTAGTTAAAGCTACACTTTAATACAATATATCACAGACGACACGCAACAAGCAATGAGCTGGGCAAGGTATCTTCTTGATGAAATTACCTATATTATTAGCTAGTAAACACCAAACTGTCATCTATCTTATGGCTCTTAGAAGAGCGCTTTAACTAAAGTAAAAATAATGTAAATGAAGTGGATACAGTTTGCATTAATTCTAGATCATTTGCAAAGAAAAAGAAAAAGAAAAAGAAAATCTTTATTTTGGATGAAAAAAATATGCCATGTCAGTAGTTCAAAAGGGTCTGATTCTGAAGCTAGCTTACAACGAGACATTAGATGCTGCCTGGCGTCTCGATCCTTCGTTCAATTGCAATTAATTAACTATATCCGACACATAAATCTTGGTTTGTAAAGATAGAAACAGGTTCACGAGACGAATCTCTTTCATTCTACACATGTGATCAGAAAAATATCTGTTATATCATGATTCGCGAGTTGCTCATCATATATATATCTCTTTCTTTGATAGCATTTTGTTGATATGGAGATCTAATATCCGCTTATTCAAAGTTGTCTGTCTGACTGGAGAAGTTCAAGTAAACGTTCTATTCGTTGGTTGGTCTAGACTCTAAGTATATAGTAAAATACTGGTTTTGGTCATAGAAGAGGAAAACAAAATCATTACACATGATATGCCTTTATTTAAAAAATAATTAACGATCCAAATTTAACTAAATAAAAACTTCTTGTTTCTGGGAGAGCTCTCGACTAGGAGTTATAAGATGTAATTTATGATGTGATAGGAATAAAGAAACAGAAGGAAATAACGTGTTAACCGGTAGTGTATAAATTAAATGGATGCATTGGGTATTATCACTCTAATTCGAATATTTTTACTAAAAAAAACAATTGGTAACCTAATTTACCCTCCTCCGTATATTCGTGCCTTCTGTAACCTAAGTAAAGACACATTCTTTATAACTAAAGATGATTCTGATCACGATCATGATCAGCTGATGATTGATCATGAGCTAATCAATGAATTCAGTCAAACTAATTACGTAGAAGAGATCGATAAATTAAGGAAAATGCATGCATGTGTATTGTGTGTTTTCGTCAAATTTTATCTGTATGAAACGGTTTTTGACTTTTCGCCAAATTTGCGAGTATATATTGTGCGTTTACTGTCAAATTTTATTTTGCACTACTTAAATTAACAATTATTTAAAAAAAAAAAATTGATCTGTTTTTCTGTTTGTGCACTTGGTTTCATTGCTATTAATTGGTAGTGATTGCAGTGAAGTTGATACAGTTATGGTAGTGTATACTTAAATGAGTCAAAATTAATTTCTCAATATATAAAAAATGATTCTATATTAGATTAAGTGGTGTTTGAAGTGTGATTATGGAGAATTTGGAGTGAAACTAAACACACACACTGAGTGATGAACAGATAATGTATGTGTGCATTCACGGGAATGTTTTTACCTGTATGTTTTTGTGCTAACAAACATTCATGTGTTGAACCTTGACACATATCTTAGTACGACAGGTTCTTTCAACTGGTCCTGTGCTATTGACTAACAGCACAACTAAACAAAGTACAGTCACCCTTATTCAAATACATGGGAGCCATATTACCAACTTGTCTGTCACAATCCATAACTTTTATTTGCAGGGTGTCAATGATAATTGTTGTTTTTTGTTTCCTCTCCCTTCCTTGGGACCCATATCAGCTTACCTTACAGTGACACTTCTGTTTTGCTGCACCCATATTGCCAACTTGGCTGTCACAATATCAACAGCTTAATTACCAGACTGCGCTATATGCTATTAAGACTAATTTGGATATCTAGTTAGGATAATCAACAAATATTTTTTGCTATGTATTATTGATCTGTAACACGTAAGCTATAGTTTGAGTTATGGAATTAGTTGCAGTTCTAACACAAAAGTCATATATCAATATTTTATATAATTTTATATTATTATTCAATCATAATACTATGTATATTGAATTTGTTAGATTTTTTATATTAATTATTTTAAAAATTATACAAATTGTGATTTATAATTAAACAACATTATAAAACTATTTTACATTTTCAATACATTACAGTCAAAATCAAAATCGGTAAAAAATTAGAAAAAAGACTTATACAATTATAATTACCTGTTGTGATTACAAACACTTAAAAACCTTTACCATCCGCTCCCTCATCTATAGTTTCACTTATCCATGGTATATCCCCACAAGTGCATAAGTCTGGAGAGTTTAATATACTAATTACTAAAAGGATTAGAAAAATATCAATGTTATTCATGATGCATGCAAATATCTGAATAGGTAAATAGTGACAGAATAGGACACGACTAGCTTCCTTATAGAGTTAACGTGAATTTATTTTTAAAATGAATGAATAAGAATATGACAATTCTCAAGGAATATGTCTAGACAATCTAAGATAATGACAATTCTCAAGCCACTTAGTCTCTCATGCTCTGAGACATGGCCTAAGAACAAACCTGGACACTTGAACCTATTAGATCTTCGTCAACGATCTGCAATAAGTCAACATGTAATAAAGCATTTTTACTGTGAACTAAGCAATAGTGTCGACAATTCAACAAAAATTTCTTACTCTAACTCTCACAAGAAACTAATGATCAATCAATAATAACCTATATTCATAACCAAAATCCATTAATTGTCTTTCCTTCCATGAGACACAATCTTTAATCTGTTTTTTCCCTTGTTTTTAGTAGTCAAATTGATTTTTGAAATATAAAATATCAAACGAAATTTAACAGCTTGCATCAAATTAATGAACAATCGTGTGATTACTGTACGTAACAAATCGTGTGATTTTTTCAATTACCTAATAACACGTATCCATAACCAAAAATCCATTAATTTTCTTTCCTTCGATGAGGCTTACTCTTTCATCTGTTTTTTTCGATGTTTTTATTAGTCAAAATTAAAATTTCGAAATACAAAATATCAAACAAAATTTGACAACTTGCATCAAATGAACACTCTTGTGATTACTGTAAGTAACAACTCTCATCCTGTGATGTTTTCAATCTTGTCCACTAATGAACTAAAGACAATTATTTAGAAAAATAAAAAGACTCGTCACTCTTAACTGGCAGTAGCTTTTCTATGAGGGGACATTTTTTTCCTCGCTTGATTATAATTAAATTTTAATTAAAAGATATATTTAACATAAGAAATAAAGGCTCGATGCTATACTTTTCTACTATATAATTTACCTTCACTATAAAATAGATTAGGCGATTTCAATACCATGACACAAGTTTCCTAAATTCCAAAATTTCAATTCTTCTCCATAATATATATCGACAAATTTGACATTGCTATCAAATAAAGATAGGAATAAAAATGTTTGTGTAGTCCTGATTTATATTTTTCACGTGATATGTATACTAGTATTATGTTTCTTTATAGTGCCAATATTTATTTATTACTTACTAAATATATGATGTTCTATTATGTATCTCTATTTAAATAGAGTATTCGTGTCTTGGCCCGTGCTTTGTTGCTTTTTGTCTCACATGATTATATTTTTATTCACATATTAAGTGTTCAAAACATTTACTTTTACCAGCCTATATAACCTTTACATCCAGTTGCTCCAAATTTCAAGTCACCACTGATTTGGATCCACGAAGTTATATATTAACCACAAGACCTAACGATCCTAATTCCTAATTAAACAGAGCTTAGACAAGGTGCTTAGACAAGGTGATAGTATGATATGCCAAAGTAATTTTTTTATTTCAATTCTAGACCTGACAATTAAATAAAGCAATAGATACAAAAAAGAGAAGAAAAGGTGAACTAAATAACTTAATTTATAAATCTATTTAATTTATAAATTAATAAGTATAAACGTAAATGATACTTTAATGAGAATACTGTAGCAGAATTAGTTAGCAGGCGGCTACCCTCAGCCGGTGTATTGTATTATAAATACACAATAAAGTTCTCAACCTTAGTTTCATTATGTGCAACTCTTTGATTTGTGCTCTATTAACTTCCTCTGTTCTCAGTTCTCTGCTTTTCTCCTTGTAGTTTCCAAACACAACTGTTCTTTTTTCTTCTTTTTTTTTTCCTTTTTCAGTTTCCTTTATTTTCAAAATAAATAAAAAAATGGGTGGAAATTCCCCTTGTGCTTCATGCAAATTGCTGAGACGCCGGTGTACAAAAGATTGCACCTTTGCTCCTTATTTTCCTTCTGATGAACCCCAAAAGTTTGCTTTGGTTCACAAGGTTTTTGGTGCTAGCAATGTTAGCAAAATGTTGCAGGTAGTTTCTTTTTTCTCTTACTCTTTCTATTTGTCTTCTTTTGATGATTAGAAAATATATCCTTCTGTGGTTAGTTAGCGATTTGATTAATTTCAGAATCAAAGAAGTTAAGATGTGGGAGATTCAGGTGGTATTACTAATATAGCAAGAAAAGAGAAACTTTAGGTGTTGGTATTTAAGGGTTTTTGTTCTGTTGGAGTTTTTACTAGTGTTTTTTTTTTTAGTGGATTAAGGGCTCTAAATGGTTGTTTCTTATTCAGGAACTTCCAGTTCATCTGAGAGCAGATGCAGTGAGTAGTCTAGTGTATGAGGCAAGTGCAAGAGTGAGGGACCCTGTGTATGGTTGTGTTGGAGCCATATCCTACTTGCAAAATCAAGTTTCCGAGCTTCAAATGCAGCTTGCAGTTGCTCAAGCAGAGATACTCTGCATCCAGATGGAACATGAGCCAGTGATGCCAGCCTCAGAAATTGATCAAGACCAAAAGTCTTACTTTCTCCAAAGTGACCTCTCTCAGTTCCTTGGTTTTGACACTTCTAACAATGTAATTAACTATTCCCCCGAGCAATTTTGTCCATGACATGGTTTCTTGAATGAAAACTGCTTCAAGCTTTGAGTTCTCTTCACTAAGTTTCTGTCTTTTCTCAATCTCTGATACATTTTATTTCATACATCAACAATTTCGTAGCACCTGATTGAGTAAGAAAGTAATTAAGGTGCTTGTATGTTAAATGCAGCCAGTAAGTACAAGTATCCATGTTCCCAATGATTACATAATACATATTCAAATTTTTGAAAAATACTAATGATACTCAATTATATCTTATATGATGATTAATGAAGCCATAACAAACAAGGATTTTGTTCCTCTCACCGTAAACATTACCATTTTTTAGTAGGATTTTTTTTTCCCCATAAAACGATAATAATAATATTTGAATTTGAGACTTATTAGTTACTTAAATATATTATTAGATCATATTTAATTATTTTTTAACACTAGTCACTTCTCACTTTCCAACCAAAAGGTTCATAAAAGAAATGTTATAAAGGAAAACTCTCTAAGAGAGAACATACAAATACACTTATAAAGATTACTTCGTAGAACAAAGGATATACAATAGTTTAGCTTATTATTAAACAATGTAACACAAAAATGTTTGATAACTTAAATTTACACTTTAATCTTGATCTTAGAAGGAATGAGAATGAGAGAAAGCTTTTTCGTTATAATAATATTCACAATTTCGTCAAATTCTTCATGCATGAGTGTCATTTATATAGGTCTAAATACATGTAGTTATTATTAAGAGACACTAAGTTGTCACATTGTACAAAGTCACATTTTTTGTAAAGTGCGTTATTATGAACAAATTGAGTTATGTTCTTCACTTTCTTGTTGTGTTTGACATTATTTTAAACTGTTTTGCCTCCAATCATGTACTTGTGATAATATGATACAACCCTATGACTAGTTTGCCTGAGGAAAAGTGCTCACCACAACCTATGTCAAAGGTCATGCCCTTATATAAGTCGTACTTAAAGAGATGAAAGATAAACATCCCATAATTTGACACTCTCTTTAATTTTTTCGAGATTTAATTTGAGAAAAGGATAATAAATTGGTAATGTAAATTGATAGGGGTGTTCACGGTTCAAGTTAATTTGGTTTTGGAGAAAAGAAAATGAACTAATTAATTTTAATTGGTTTAGATTGGTTAAGATTACTAGAATTTTTACCTCTAACCCGAACCAAACTGAATCAATGATAATCAAAGTGGTTTAGTTTGGATTCGGAGAAAACCAATAAAAAAAATTAAAAAATCAAATTTATTTTCATTAAATCATAAAAAATAATTTTATACCTCAAACTAGCCAAATTCATTAATCTACTAAATTCATAATTTTATAACAAAATATCAAGTATTTCATATATACAAAATTAGTCAAATTAAATTATTAAAACAACCCAATACAATACACACAATAAATTATATATATTTAAAACAACTCAATACAAGCAAAATCTAAAATAAATATATAATACTATATATACTTTTTGTTTGATTCAGAATGAGTCATAGTTTTGAAGTGCTAAAACCACAAACTCGGAATTGAACATGGTTGGTTCTACTAAGTTTGGTTCGATCTAGACCCTATCAAGTGGGAAAATTGAACCAAATTAATTGGTTCTATTTGGATTGCTATTTCATCGGATTGACCTGAACCAATAAACATTCCTATTAATTGATTTTACAAAGTCATCAATTGTAAATAATTTTATATGATATATTAATTAATTTTTATTGTTACATTTTATTAAAAAAGTTTAATTAGTATGTACTGTCAATGTAAAAAGTTTTACACTGATATTCAATCACCATCATTTATTTATGTGAAATTTGTTGACTTTAACAATTAATACTTTAAAAGTCATGTAAATGAAGAATTATGATTAAACATTAGTATAAAACTCTTTTACATATTAATTACATATTAATTAAACTCTTAATATATATATATATATATATATATATATATATATATATATATGACATAAGATAACACATAATCATTGGTACTTTTTCCCCCTTGAAAATAATTAACAGAAACAAAAAAATAAAATAAAATAATAAGACATATAAATATATAAATATGTACAACTTTTAAACCATATACACCATAAAAAGTTACTTTGTACTTTTATATTTACATTTTTAATATTTTGTTAAAATATTATATTTTTGAAACAAAGAAATATATATATATATAATACATCAGCCACGCGCAAGGCACACACTTGATTTTCTAAAAACGATGATTGTTAATATGTTCCTTTTTCTTATCTCCAACTACAATTTATCAAAATAATCTTATACAAAAATTATTTAAATATAATTTTAAGTTGAGTTTAATTTTGATATATACCATGAATGTAAATTATTTACATTATTGATCGATTAAAATAGTTTTAGAATAACTATAAGTATGCACCATAATCAAACAATCATAGGCATAGTATAACAGACAAAAAATTACATTTCAAAAAATAGAAAAAATAAGGTTGTCCTGATTAGAGATCATACATTAGTTAATGATATGTTCAAACTATATTATATAAGTAAATGAGAGATTTTATTTTATAAGACAATTTTGTGAAATTGACTTGAACTCAAATTTATCATTTCTAATACACTATTACAGTTTATCGTAATGATTTGTTGTTATTTGATCTATTGTATTATCCCTTATCAAACAACCACTTGACCACCCACAAATGTTAAGTTGGTGTTTGATATTAGAAAATGTTTTCTATTTTCATTTTCAAATTTTTAACATTTTTTGAAAATATGCTTATTTTTATTTGATATTTTTATTTTTAAAAAAATCATATTATTAAATGTAATCAATTTTAATAAAATATGTAAATATATTTATATATAGTTTTTATTATATTACGATATTATTATTAATTTTTTATATAATTTTAATTTTTAAAAAAATTGAAAATAACTTTTTTTTTGTTTTCAATTGTTTTTTAAATATTTTTTCAAAGAAAATATTTTTTAAATAGTAACCAAATAAATTTTTATTACTATTTTATGTGAAAATAAAAATTCTCAAAACAAAAAACACAAAAAAATTATTCAAAATAGTTTTTTAAATTTGAAAAACTAAAAAAAAAATTCTCATGTTCAATTACTTGGAGTTTTCCTTCGCTTTCTATGGAATTGGGTAACAATAATGTTCAAGGGTTTTTGTTCCACTTTTGGTACAACCTTTTGTGCACAAGTTGGGTTTCCACGTGGAGGAGGAGCATGAAAGGAGAGAAGTGCGAAATGCAAAACATCACTTGTTGACAACTCATATTTCGAGATAAAAAAACCACCTTCACACTACTCGACTGCTCCATGTCACTGGAGCAAACAAACTAGAGTGTCTTGTATTAGATGCCAACAACGTTGATTCCATTCTCAAGTGGAATGGAAGGCAGATATACAAGGAATCAAGTTAGATGAATGAAGGAGATGCATAAGCTTGATTTAGATTTAGAACAAAGCACAAATATAAGAGGGATAGCTTTTTTATGAATGTTTTTTTTTTTTTTAACAAAAGGGATTAAAATAAATAATAAATATTTTCTAATTAATATATGGCTATTGATTTCCAGTCCATGCCCTTAAGTGTGACCATTTAATTGGTCACTGGTTATATTATAAAAATATTTGAAAATGAATATATAAATTTTTAATTTTAATGCTAAATATATGATGACTGAAATTATTCAATAACTTAAAATATAATGACTGTTTTTGTCACAAATATTTTATTATAAGATTAAAATTTAAAATTTTTACTCATTAAATTATTAAAATTAAAATTTAAAATATATTATAAAAATAAAAATTAATTTGTGTGTAGTGTAGGGTCTATCAACTCTATGACTCACTTAGTGATGAAATATTATTATTTCAAAAATAATTTTTAATATTTTGATCACGGCTTTAGTCATCATAATACTACAATTTTTTAACACTATATATGGTCTCTATTAGTTTAGTAAATCTTCTAGTAGTGGTTGACTGATTGTTGTTTCTCACGCTCTTTTCTTACTTTTCATCCCAACCTTCGTCATCTTTCAGCCATTATCCACCTCTTCCATTTCTTTCATGCCTCCTACTTCCACCTTTGTCATGCAAGGGATGGATACATATGTGGTAGATTGGGGGCACTTGTATCCACTAATTTTTTAATATTAACATTGTATATATAATTATAAATTATTTGATAGTATAAAGTATAGTGTAAAAATTAATGCAGAAAGTAAATATTGCTCCTACTAATTTATATATACAAGTATTACTCTTACAATCTAATCTTTTTATATCTGCCACTAGTCATTCACCTCTTTATTGCCATCATCACCATCTCTCATGCTCTTTTCCGGTGACAAAACTTGGATAAAAAATTTGGAATGCCAAATAATTTTTTTTATATATAAATTAGATTTTTTAATTAAAAAAAGAAATAATAGAATTTTCTATTTTTTCTAAACATGTATATAATGAAGAGAAAGACACTTATACACTGTCAGTGTCAAAATTTTTATACTAACATTCAATAACAATCCTTTATATATGATAAGTTTGTTGATTTTACCAATTAATATTTTAAAATTCATATAAATGAAAGATTGTGATTAAATATTAGTATAAAATTGTTTTACACTGTCCATGCATAGATGTTAAATTCTATACTGAATTCAAGAAAATGTATCATTATTCACTTGTCATTTTATAAAATAATCATAAAAGAATATCATTAAATGTCGAAGATTACCTGAAGACAGTCAAAGCCGTTGAAGTAAACTAAAAAATAAATTGTACACTTGTCTCCTACCATATCCAAAATAGTATACTAAGATAGTCTGAGCTACTTGTATTGTATAGTATTACATGCATAGAAAAAATCCAAAATTATACAATGCAAGTCAAGTAAGAAAATCACTTAAAAGCAAATAATTATTGATATGTGAATCAAACTTTAGGAGCAGCTATATAAATTAAATATGTGATGTTATTATATACAGCTAAAATTTTAAATGCAAGTTTAACATAAAGTTTATCATTACAATAATATATAAAAAAAATAAGTAAGGTTAGTCAGAGTGTTGTTCTACAATTTTTCACTGACTCGAAATCTTCAACAATTGAGTTAAAACTACAACTTTATAAGCCAGAACTAAAACTTGTTGCAATATCCCTTTCATTATGAACTACCATACTATGTACTAAAAAGTTAGCTTTCATTTTATTTCTCTATCTAGTCTTGATTATTTTCATTGCAGAAAAAAATTTATTCTATCAATCTAGACATTCTAAATATATAAATAATAATAATAATAATATATAAATATAATAATATATATATAAATATATAAATTTATTCTAACTTTCTAATCTTAATATAAATAATAATATATACATATAATTTTAAATATATATATATATATATATATATATATATATAAATTGAAAAATGTTTGGACCTTTCACGTGTCATAACTAAGATTCGCCATTGCTCTTTTTTATACCTCCCACTCTAATCCCTACCAACTCTTTGTCGTCGTTGCTACCACCTTTCACGCTTCATCTGCAATGTGACTTCCGTTGCCACTACAACATCACTTTTCACTGTCATCCTTTCACACCCTTCTCACCCGAACATTTACCACCTTATTCTCCTCATTAAAAAATGAAAAATTCGGAAAACTAAATATATTTAAATATATTTTTTCAAATTTCTATATTTTTTAAGGAAATAAAAAATTTCAAAAACTGAATTAAAGCTGTTCCAACCAAACACGAGAATTTAAAAGTCTAACTAAACATCCGTAGTTACTCAGTAAAAAAAGAAGAAGAAAGAACTTAGTTTTCACACTAAAAAGTTGAATTTATTTTAAATAAATACATAATTTAAAAATTTTACTATTACTTAATGATTTGTTTTTAAAAATTATATTTAGAATAGTCTTTAATTATTTAAAGATGTAAATATTTTTTACATAAAATTAAAAAAACAGGTACTCAAAGCCTCACAATGCAAACAAGAGAAATTGCAACTCTCGTTCTTGACCTTGTTTTGAACTTTTTAAAAGTAAATTTTCATTATTCATAGAATCAGATGGACAAAATTAAAGGAATTAAAAGATGCTGAATTATATATATGGCAGCAGTCGAATAGAACAACATCGATTGTAATTTAAAATTAATACAGTAATTATTACAAATATACAGTAATTATAACAAATATTAGTAAGTGCCAATATGAAATTTTGCCTCTTTGGGGAAACAAAGAAAGTGAAAGTGGGAACCACATTTATATTTTGAGTGCTCGAGGACAATACTTCCAAAATAAGTTTTGTTTAAGAATTCTGATGCCACTAACCCACCCTCCCGAGTTTCCTTCTCTTTGACTTTGTTTGTTATTCTTTCACTTATTTAAGTCAAAGTAAGATTTTTGGCACTTTGCTTCAACACCAAACAAATAAACATTATGCTCAAAAAAGGCTACACTATGTTGAATTTGAAGCTATCCATAGTATCTATTAATTATTTTTGGGTGCCGCAATGAAAGTAAGTATATACAAACAAAACCGTTTTGGTATATGTTTAAAATTGTGCATAACTTGGAGCGATGATCCTCGGTTACTGTTTTCTAGTCTTAGTAACCAACGTTAATTTAGTCTCCTAATTGTTGACGCGTGGTATGTCATGTAGGATATAATAGTATTTTGAGTCTTGCTAACTTGTGCTCAGGTACTGCAGGTTAATTAATTATTTTAAAATAAAACCTTTTATTAGAAATTAGATTGGAATATATTAGATAGTTATCTTTTAATAACATTACCATAGTATTTTATAACTAGAATTACAAAAATTAGATTAACAAGCACTTTTTTTTTACAGTTTCATTAGACTTGAATGATTTAAAGAGACTTATAACTTATTGTACACGTGCAATTACTTTTGTTATTCAAATTTCTATTTATTATTGAAAGTAAATATACTAATAATGTTTAAAAAAATTTAATTCATAGTAAAATAAAATATGTAAAGATGTCTATTATTATTGGAAGAGAAGTTATAAAATATTTAAAAAAAGTAAAATATTTATAAGATATCAACACTAAAATATCTTATTTCTGTTATATTAATATATATATATATATATTAATTATAGATTATTGATAGTAAAATAATTATGCCGTATTGATTATAAAAGTTTTAAAATAATTTTATTATTAAAATTATAAGACTATTAAGATTATAAGGTTTTATATATATTATACATCATCAACTTCGAAAAAACAGCAAATTTTGCTTAATTTCTTTTTCATTGTTGTAAAGACATGACATGCAATGCACATTATACCATTGGTCAAGTGTTAGATTATTATTATTAGTTTATCTTCTTAGTATTGGTTAGGTTATATAATAATAATAATAATAATAATAATATTATTATTATTATTATTATTATTACTATTATTATTATTATTATTATTATTATTATTATTATTATTATTATTATTATTATTATTATTATTAGTTGATCTTCTTATGGACATTCTTGTATGACAACTATTTCAGGTTATTAGATGTGTTAGATCGTCAGAAATAGTATAAAATTAGTTGTGCATTTTTCTTTGGGAGAATTGGTTCATGACATAGTGTTAGAGTCTTTCCGACAAAGAGGCCTAAACTTCAACCCTTGGCACTCTAATTCTTAATAAAATTTTGAATTTCAACACAAAGTAGTTGTAAGCTTGTGTAATTTTCTTTATTATAGCCTAAAGGGTTCTTACAGTGATTGGTGTTGCTTGAGATATATAGATATAAAGCTATTCAAGTGCCTGTAGCTAATAATTTAATATTTTGAAAGACATGACCATGCAACCTTCTTTTCATGCTTCCAACCTGAGAATAAATTGATGTATATGTACTTTCTTCAGTAATTTTGTTAGAGGTGACAACTTATACAATAAATGAAGTGGATATAGATGGGCAACTTGCTTTAACTTTCCTTAAAAGATTCTCATCTTCTGGTAAGTATCCCTTTCAAAACATCCATATAATGTTTCATTCAAACTACGTATTATAAGCAAGACAAATACTTGAAATCTTATCAGAACTTGTACTAAGATGCAGTAATTTAATACCTTGCTTTAGAATAGAACAAAAATAAAGGAGACATATAAATTCAGGGAAGGTTATAATACTATAAAAAACAATACACATAATATGAGAAGTGTTTGCAATATACATAAGTTCAAGAAGCACAATTCTAGCAATATGTGTGATACTAATCGTATTTCCATTTTCATGTTACCCAAATAGGTCCTCAAAATTCAACATGAAAAAAAAGAACCTGAACCTAGCTATACTTTTTTTCTTTTTTCAGTGAATGTCTGTATCTGAGTTAATTGCCATCTATACTTCGAATAATGTGAAATATATAGTATATATACACATTCTGTTCGAATTTCCCGTTAAAAAAAAAAATCATTAAACATTTTATGTTTTTATCTCTTACTCCGTAGGAAGTTGAATAAAATTTGAACTAGAGTCAGCAAACTCAAAAGAGTGGCTGCACACAAAATTGTGATTCTAATACTATATAACAGATAAAATTTTCAGAGAGATGTATATATAGTGATTCTACAATGTTCATATTTAGATCAAAACATTGTTTTAGTTATTAGAAAAAAAGTTATTTTAATTAGTAGTACTATAATAGTATAATGAATGAAGCCAATGAAAAAGGAATCATGATTGACAAACATTGTTATGATATATGGTACGTGATTAAAGAAAAACTAGTTTATCATTCTTTTGTTTCACAAGTTACATCAAAAGTGAAATGAAGAAGATTTGGAGTGCATAATAACAATATATTTTGTTGTTATTCTGTTAGCTTTATTAAATACGGTTACTTAAAGAACAAGCCTAATATAATGACAAAGAATTTGAAAAATAATGTAAATATAATTTTTTTTACTTTTTATATTAATTAAAAGTACCACATTGGATAGATTTCTTTGTTAACAGTCTATAAAAATTATTTGAATAAATTTTTTAAATAAGAAGTCTCATATTGAATAAGTTTCTATGTTTAATTATGTGTCTTAAAAAAATAAATTAAGCATAAGCTTGTTTAATTTGAGACTTTATATAATTTATGAGATTTTCTTAGTATATGAGTGAATAATGAATTTTGTTTTTGTTTATTATGTTAAAATTTCCTAATATGGTATTGTAATGTTCTAAGATTTTTCTACCAGACTCTACCAACTGCAA
The DNA here is from genome assembly GCA_037954015.1 of Psophocarpus tetragonolobus. Lineage (NCBI taxonomy): Eukaryota > Viridiplantae > Streptophyta > Magnoliopsida > Fabales > Fabaceae > Psophocarpus > Psophocarpus tetragonolobus. The sequence goes on from CM075695.1 coordinate 39,445,008, forward strand.
TGCCAATGTGCATGACCATGATGATTAAGGTGCTAACATGAATAACACATTCAATGCATTATCTCTCCATCATCAAATTTTGTAGCACTTGTGGGAACAAATATTAGGACACAATTCTCTTAATTATTTAGTCATTGACTTTTATGATCACTTTCATATTTTAGATAATTTGAACATTTATTTTCCTTTCACTTTAGTGTCTCTCTAATTTATGTTATCAGCCAATTGATTTGTTTTATACGTAAATTATGTTGCATCAATTTGGTGAACCCTTTTTACATTTACCAAAATACGGACAGGCGCAGCTACACATTATCTGCTCGTAACAATCTAATAAATCTGGCTTAATCTAGTTGAGAAAATATTGTTATATGATACATATGTAATTATGGTTTCAATAAATAAATATGTAATATATATTTAATTAATTAACTTATCTTATAAATTATGTAATTAGATAATTATATATTTCATACTAGTTAGTTAAGAACATGAATTACATGATAGTCAGAACTATCTAATGATATAATATTGATAGCAACATTGTCTAACACACTATAGTATAATATTACTTAGTTATTTTACCATAAATATCTTTTCTATTTTTTAAGGATTAAATCATATGATTAAAATATATTAATTAGATAGAAAACAATTAAAATAATAGAAAGACACAGTATTTGAATAAAATTAAAGATAATTTTAAAAATTAGCTTTAAATTTAATATTTTAAACTAAATTAATCAACTTAATTTCTTAAAATTAAAAATGCAAATTAGATAAATTTATCTTACATTTAAAGTTAATTAAGAAAAACACTTGAAATAACACAAATATTCAAATAAGCTTTACCATTCATAAACTAATGTTTGCTGAATATTATTTTTCTAATGAGATGTTAAGAAAAGTTTAGCATCTGTCTTGAAAAAAAAAGGCAAAAAGTTTGACATGTAATTCACAAATTACAAATTTTATTTTTATTAAATATTTTTTAATTAATATCATTATATTTAAATAGTTTAGTTTTTTATTGAAAAATTGTAGTTTTTTTTAGCATGACATGAGTTTGAATACATCCCATGCTGAATAGGGATGAACATGAAACACAAATACTATATCTATTAAGCATGAAAACAAGGATAAAATGAGTTTGGAGAGTGGGAATGGATGAGACACTCAATTACCATGTCTAAGGGTGACAGTTTAAATAAAGAGAATAATTTATGGTGCTTAGAGTTTTTTTGGAAGTAGTTTTTAAAATATTTCTTAAGTACAAAATCTTTATTCACATTAGGGGATGACATGGTTTTCTATCATGGAAGAACTGTTTTCATTATAAATACTCTTTTCAAACACAGCAACGGCTAAATTTAAGCAAACTGTAATAAAAAGCCCTACATATAACAAATAAATAACACGCAAGTTATCATAATTTATACCTACTACTAAATGGCTAAATGCTTTACATTTTTTTTTTTATAGAGACAGAATACAGTAAAATCTAAGCTTAAAAACTTTTAACTCCTTAAAAAATAATATTTTTTATTTTTTTTTCATTTTTTAATTGAATTCTTTAAAGATTTTTTTGTTTGATTTTAGTTTTGTTTATAAGAAATAATATTAATTGAGAAGTAATAATAAAAATAACATTTAAATGAGTTATAATGATAAAATAGCTCAGTGCAATATTTTGATAGAGTATAATTTTAATCAATTCTCGGCTTGTAACATATAAATAAAGATAGTTTATCTTAAAAAATTATATAGGTTTATTTTCTTAAAACTTGATGATGACATGGTAAAAGTCGCTTAATTAATACTTTGGTTTATAAATAGGAACTAAGCAAAATATTTGTTTTATAACAGGATTAAAACAAAATATAAAAATAAATCTTTAAAAAAATAACAAAAATGTACTATTTTTTCACATAGACAAAAAGTTATTTAATCCTAAAATTTACTAAAACTTGTTAATAATGCATGTTATATTAATTATTTGTGTTTTTAGCTATTAGTAAATGTAATTTTACAGTCCACAAATTACAATATTTTTGTAGTGTAAATAATATATTAATATTGAAATTTTTTTAATATAAATTATGTTTAAAGTCTCTCACTTTTTATTCTTTTACAATGACTCTTGGAATACTAATTAACACTTGCATAGTGTTTTATAACAGAAAATGCACTACACTTTCTAACTAAATCTAGAAAAAAAGAAAACCACTTGGTTCACATTTCCATTGTAATAACTTTTAAAGAAATTGTCACAGTTGGTTCAACAGATCTGGAAATTGTTGTAAATCCCTAATAATACTATGTTTAATTCTGATAGGAGGATAAAAAAAACTTTTAAAGAAACTCACAAAAAGAACCTTATTGTACCCAAATATAGGATAGATACTTCCTAAATGACAATTTAGAGATCTTTTATCTCCAATTGATAATATGGACACTCTTCTAAATTCTGATTTGTCCCATCAAAACTGCAGACTTGTATAATAAATTTGAGACTTGAAGTGAAAGGAGGAATTTTGAGCTCAGAAATATAGAAACAGTTTACATGTGCTACTCCAAGATACTCCTGCACCTGTTTTGATATGCTTAGATTACCGTCTTCCAGCTTTGATAGTGTCTCCACATACACGTTGTAGTGTGAAAATACAAAATTATTTCCTTCTTTCATTTTCCAAGAAACTTTAACACTAAGGATTCTTGAATCCTGAGGACCAGATTTCCAATTGATGTATCCACCATCAACTAGCCAGGAAGTAGAAACTGGAAAGTTTGGCTTATAGTTAGAAGTCTTGACTGTGATATGACCTAGAACCGCAAAATAATCAGTTGAGGAAGCCATAGTATGATCAGGACCAAATGGTCTGTATTTCAGTCCCAGTTCTTTGCATGGAGGAGCATTTGACCGATAGCACAGAGCATGGATTTCAGTCAGAATGTATCCATTCATTTCAATAGTACCTTCATGTATAACCCATCCAGGGGTATTTCCCTTGGGTTCACTTGTTGGGACTACCTTGCTAAATCTGCTTGATAGATGATCCATTCCATGGGAAGTGAGTAGTATACACATTGTTTTGTTAATAGAAGTGAACTCAAGTACAAGTCCCAAGGAAGAGTTGCTGTCAGAATTCACCTGCATTTACCACAGATTTCAAGTCAACAAGTCTAAGAAAAGAGGGAACTGATAGGAATCTCAAGTTGTATACAATGATTTTGGTGAACTTGTTTGCATGATCACTAAGTTTGAGTAATCCCAACAAGTGAACGCAACAAGTTGTATACAATAGACCCTAAAATAAGTAATCAGATTCAACTTACTTCCTGCGAAGATAAACTAAGTTTGAGTTATTTACACTATTTTATTGACGACTATTTCAGGTTATATGAGTCTTATGGCAGGAGATATAAAGTTATAAAATCATTGGTGCATTTGCCTTTGGGAGAGTTGGTTCAATGACAAAATGTTATGCCAAGAGGTCTAAAGTTCAATAGGCATTACCATTCCATTTTCTAATAAAAATTTGAATATAAATACAAAGTAATCTCGTGCATTTTTCCTAGTTCAAGCCCAAAGAGTTCTTAAACGAAGGGGTTTATTCTTGAGATATACAAGTATAAAAGTATAAGTTTAATTTATATACACTATCAGTTTAAAGATTTTTACACTGATATTTAATTACAACTCTTTATTCATAATAAATTTGTTGATTTTACTAATTAGTACTTTAAAAGTCATATAAATTAAATATTATGATTAAACAACAGTATAGAAATTTTTTACACTTACAGTGCATACCAATTAAACTCTAAAAGTATTCATGTGCCTTTAGCTAACATTTTAAGATTTTGAAAGAGATGAGCATGCTATCTCCCTACTATGCTTCCAACCCTGAGGATAAATTGATGTATAGTTTTTTCAGCAATTTTCATAAAGGTGAATAGGTGATAACTTACAGAATAAAGGAAGTGGATAGGCGAATCATTTAAAATGAACTCTCCTTGAAAGATTCTCCTCTTGAAGTAAGTATCCTTCTCAAGAGATCCTTTGAATGTAATATTCCCCCCTCCACTATCTGATGTTTCCTTCAAGCTACATTTCATAATCAAGATAACAAATACTTGAGATCTTATAGGAACTAGTTCTAAAATTCATAAATTTAATATCAATTTACTATAGAACACAGAAAAGAAAGAAAGAATATAAAATCATGGAAGTTTGTAAAACTACAAAAAACTGACCGTGGTCATATAAGTAGTGTTTGCACACCTATCAGGTCAACCATTAAATTCTATAAGTCTCAGAGGCACATAATTGCAGCAATCTGTGATTATTAATCTTACTTCTATTCTCATGTTACCTGAATAGGCCCTCAGAATTCAACAAGGAAATAAAGAACCTAGTTACACTAAATTTTATACAGTGAATCTATGTATTGGAGTTAATTTTGCGGACTATACTTCCAATAATATGAAATATGCAATATACATATTCTGTTGGAGTTTTCAATTGAAAAAAATTATAAACCATCGAAAGTTACACCACTTACTCTACAAGAAGTTGAACAGGATTTGTAGTTGAATCAGCAAACTCTAGAAGTGGCTGCACACAAATTTGCGAGTTAGGTATACTTAAATAGTTTTAATCAGAAATGTTATTATAGTACAATGAATGAACCTAATGAAGACTTCATGATTAACAGACAAATTAAGTTGATATATTGTATGTCATTGAAGGAAAGCAAGTATGTCATTTATCATCCAATTCACAAGTAACATCAACAATTAATGAAGTTGAAGATCTGGAATAAATACTGGATTAATGAAGTTGAAGATCTGGAATAAAATATGACAGAATTAAAAAAAATGGTGGAAATATGATTATTTTTTTTTTATTTGTTGGACGTCCCACATCTAATGGCATTTTTTCTTGAAAGCCTATAAAACAAAATTTAAGTGAAATTATAGATTGAAAGTCCTACCTTGGGTAAGCTTCTGATGATATTCTTGGAGAAAAGGTGAAACTTATTTAATGTGGGAAATTTTGACAATTCTCCCTCTTGAAGACGGGACTGGGACTTTTAACAAATTTCAAGAAATATTACAGTTTTCTTGAATGTGGAGAAAGGTCTGGTAATTAAAGCTATGTGTATAATATTGCCATTTTCTCAATTTATTTGCATAATATTATTACATTCCTCTAATATCTAACACATATTTATCAATATTACAAATAATTGAGCCAACACGAAGCAATAATCTTTATCAGGTGCTTACTTGAATGCCTTGGGAAGAAATGTTGCACCAAGTAGCATCTGATACTTACTTGGTCTCCATCAACTGAAATATGATAACCGCGTCCCTGAACATAACAAAGAATGACCATATCTGCGTAAGTAGTAAGGATACACAAGTATCTGATCTAAAATGCCTATTACTTGTCATAATCAAATTATCAAAATAGTTTAATAAAAAAGGACGTGCAACACCTTAATACACTTAATACATCTAATTAGTGAACTACATGTAAAGCAACTCGAGACAAAAGGGTCTTGGCTAGATTTTTAGTCATAGACAAACTAAGGAATTGATACAATGATACCATCTCAAAGTCTCACATGCTCGATCACCATATCAATCTTATGGCCAAGATATATCATTTTAAAGAAAAATTTAACAAATCAGTAAGGACAACAAAGGGAATATCTCCATCTCTTAGGAGTTAACATGTTAGAGATAATGATGACATCGTAATAGTAATATATTGGATAGACATTAAAAGCAATTAAATTTACAGAGGAAAAGTTTCTGTAAGACTTTAAAAATGCTGAATGTCTGTGTAATCCAAGAAAGCATAAGAGAATATGGTACAATTTATTCATAAATTTAACTACAGTTTTCTGTGTACTCAATTAAGCTAAAGGCTAAAGGTGAATAAAGCTCCATCTTTTATTATGTTAAAATTTCTAAATCCACTCATCATTTGCCTGTCAGAGTTCACTTTTTCTTCTTAGAATAATTTTTACTTAAATCAAATTAAAAATAAAGTCTATCAAATTCAACATTGACAAATATCTTGGATATTTTTTTAATTCATACTTGCACAAGCAGCCTTCCAAATGCACCAAATTCATAGAAAGGAAAAATACTGGCAGCTAGACATTACCGATTCTGAGCAGTCTCAAAATCTGGTGCTTGCTTAGTCTCATATACCCATCCAGGAGCAAATATTGCAGCAGAGACATCTTCTTTTGTTATTACATCAAGGGCAACATTAGTCTGACACATCCATAATATAAAATCAAGAAAATACCCATATCCTACTCATCTTTACCAATCATAAACTAATGTCTGTCATTGTTTGTCAAGAAATTCTTTTGACTATCTACGTAACGAAATTAAATTTCAATAGAAAGAGATATCATAAATTAATCAACATTAGTATATTACACGAAACTAATAAATTAGCATTTTCTTACCAGATCAAAAAAGATAATTTGGCATTTTTGGTAAAAGCTAAATGTTATTACAAGCATCAAGAGTCACACTGACACAACACAAATTTCACAAAACTTCAATATAATTACAACAGTGACAACAGATAATGCCTATGGATACGCTCACTAGTCACTGTTAATTTGTTAAATTAGGTGCACGAAACAAAAGAATTAACTATTAATTAAGTTAAGGAAAAGATCAGGTGTTTCCCTATATATAGGTTGTCATAAAAAACATCTTGGACTGTCATTTTGTCTGCAAAATCAGGGGGAGGAACGAGGATAAGTAATTACTCTATTAGCGAACTTGAGTGCAAAGAATCAGAATATCTATTCCTTAGCCTGAGAATGATTTAATTCTCTTATAGTAATATTCTTGGATTCTTTAGCAATTAGCACATTTACTTTTATGTTTTCCTTTTTTATTTTCGTTGGGAAACTGTAGTATAGGATACTGAATGTAAAAAATAAAGCACTTTGAAGAACAGGTTGCATAAACCTCTGTAAAATATGCAGTTCATGTATATGATATGATGTCTATTAAATATTAAACAATGTCACAAACATTAAAACATAATGCAATTCATATTCAAGTGTGATGGAATAAATTCAGTTTTACTATATCTTCCACGCAGGACAATTAAACGTTGAACTCTAAATAAGTTTAAGATTGTTACAATAAAACATGATTTGCAGCTATCAAATAAAAATGTGTACATAAACAGACCACATACATTCCATTGTCCACCACCATATGTGTTCCTTCCAAATACATCAATCCCCATGTACACATCAAACTTTCTATCACCAGCAACAGCAGCAGATCTCTTTGGATAGTCTTGCTACATAATAATGATAATAATAAAAGTTAACTTAATGGAAATAACAATTGACCCAACATTAGGATTGCTGAAGCATGCCAGCAGAATATAAGCAATACCTGCCATGAATAATTTGTAAAAATCCCGTCACATATATCAAAGAAAGGCTTATTATATTTATTTAGTACATTTTGCCACTCTAGATCACCGTTAATAGTGATACTATCATACCTGCACAATATAAAAGGACATAAAAGTAAATTCTGTCACCTTCCATTTTAGTCAAAAAAAATCATATGAATTGCGTCTTCTAATGCTCACCATATCACTAGTGATCCAGGCACTGAAGAATGCATTGTTAAGGATAGATGATTGACAAACTCTTTCAAATTAGAAATATTTTCCTGCTTCAACGATACCTCCATATTCAACTGCAATTTAGCGTTAGTATTTGAATAATTGAAAAAGGAACAAAAAAATTATATGCTGCAACATATCAGACGATTAATTATGTATCTATTTTGTTGGGTAAAAACACTAGATAAATATAAAACCATGAGACATAAGCTAATATATAAAAAACATGACATCATTTTCAATCCAAAATCTTAAAGTATTAAATATGAGGTCTTTCTCAACCATATATTACTTAACTTCTTAATTTTTACACAATATAGGACTTTAACTTACACTTCTATTTTAACATATTTTAGTATAAATAATTATATGCATGATGCTCTTAATATGATTCTCTTCATAATGTCAAATTTCTAAATTATGTATCAGCTGTCACCTACAAAACTGCCAATAAAACACTTTTTTTTTTAAGTTATTACAAGCTTTACTTACAGCATAGATAAACACTAAATTTTCCTAGTGAAATCTTCAAAATGTTATAACATTTCAGGCTAGTTGTTAGAGTGAGTTATTAATCACAAAACCATGATCACTAGGAGGATGGTGCCGGTTATCCGAATAACTGTTTTTCAAAAAGAAAAAAAGAAAATCCATAAAAAACTAACTTAAAAATTAACAAAAATATTAAAATATAAGCCTATTATGACATAACTAAAAATAAATTAAGAATTCAAACTCTTAAAAAAATTTAAGAATTCAAAATTGGTACTATTATTGGAGATGCACTTATAAACTCCAATATTTTCATCTAAATTGATTTTGTTTTTATTTTTGGCAGTCTTTAGCCAGCATAAACTCTTCAAGCGACTTCAGTTTTAAGAGCCCGATTTCGAAGAACCCGCTGACTATTCTAAAGAGAATAAATGATTCATTGCACTATATGTGCATGTGGTGCCCCGCTTTACTAGTGCAATAAAATAGATATCATGATGTGAACAGAAATCAATGATCGACTTAGATAAGAAAAAATAATGAATAGATACTTTTTTAGTACGTAACAGCAATAATAAATTTTGAGTCAAAAAGCTCGTACAAACTAATAGATATTTATATAAACTCTAGCAAACAGAGATGAAATTTGTTTACCAGCCACCCGTCAAAGCCTAAATTAGCAGCAAGCTCTGCTAAATGTTTTGCATATATTTGAGCAGACTCCTTTGTTGAAAGCAGCTTATCACAGACAGCCCTTCCTTCTTCCCCTTCAGTGATGAAAGTCCCCAGCACCTAAGAGTACAATTGCAACAAAAAGTTCAAGTGAAAAGTTTCAGCAACTATTCAATTCTAAAGTTTTCAGGTCATGCAATACAATTATCTTCCAAAATACATCTGATCATTTACCATCTAATCTCTGATCACTTGATCATTTAAACTAAACCAACTCTGGAAGCTAATTATGTTGACCTTAGTAACTGGCAGTACAAGTTAAAGCAAATAAAGTACTCTGCCAGCTTTCATCTTGGGCAGTGGAGTGATCCTTGCTACCTGAATTCACTCCTATTTAATTAATAAATAAAGGGTATTGAATTGACAATGGATACTTCCTTAAACTTTACAGGAATTAGAAAACCAAATAAAAAAAAAAAAGGAAATTAATCATTCAAATATATATCAGCAGCCCAACAGACAAATATTGCAAGCTCCTGCGCAACAATTAATTCTTGCTACAGAGATCATTATAAATCTGAAAAACTTTCTCCTCAACATCACCAAATTCTAAGAATTAGCAACATAAAACTATCACAACAACAAAGTCATATTGGAATAATTTTTTTCATAAGCATTTACAGTAGAAAGAAATAGAAAGATAAAATGAATTTAACTTGTCATATAATCTAAAATCAAGGTAAGTTTTTCTCATAAATTTTTTTCAAAAGATGAGGTACATAGTAAATAGTATTTTATTTTTTTTTATAAGCATGAGTAAATAGTATTAACTTATGAGAGAAACTGAGTTTACTTTTTCTTCTAAAATACAAATGAGAAAAGTATATTATCCAAGGGGAGGCAGTTCAAAAGGGAAAGTGAAAATGTTATAGAACATGATGAAGTAGGTAGTAGAAGATAGTTAGTACCTTAACACCATGACGATGAGCTGTATTAGTCCAAGAAGGAGGAGGAAGTGTGACGAGATAGTGAGAGAAATAAACAAAGACATCTAACAAATGCCAATGCCATATGGCATAGGCTTCAGCATTAGTGCCTCCTTGGACCCACTTATCATCTAAATACCCGCCAGCCATGTCATGACACACGAGTATTCTTCTTCGTTTAGGCAATGATGCAGAATAGCCACTTTCAATGGGAACTGAAGCTGTGTTAAAAGGGTAGTGAAAGGAGTCAAAACAGGAGCGTGATTCCAACTCCTTCAGGGTCTTTATCGGATACGATATGGGCTCGGAGGGTTGCTTGGGATCAAACTCGGACTCTGAAATTATACGGACTCCAAGAAGACGAAGAACCTTATCAAGTTACGGACAGAACACAGCACCCTTTACTCGCATTGACTTCTCATGGCCACTGGGTACACAGCATTTATATTTTATAGTCAATCTACCATTATTTTCTATTGCTGAATCATTTTCACATGGAGGTCCAAATACAGAGTAATCAATCATTATCATTACCAAAAAGAAAAAAGTCACTACTCCTTTCTTTGCCTTTCTAGTTTTTTATTCACACTAATCAGAAAAGTAATGTGATTTGCAATTAAAATTAGTGTTAATAAGTTTCTTAAATTTTAATAACTATATAAAATTTATTTTAATAATACTAAAAACAAATTAGTAAAAATATGATATATGTTATTGTTAAGGTTAGGAAAGAAACTCCCTGAAATAATTTTAAAAATTCTCGAGAAATCAAACTAAAAAAGTGAGAGAGAAAACAAAAAAGATGAAAACAAAAGAAATATTATGTTAAATTTTCAAAAGAGAGCGTAAAACATTACTTGTTTACAATGACCATGAAGATATAAATTCACGTTGTATAAGTAATTAACAAAAGTTACTACAAGAATGTTATCATCTCATACGTGAATCATTAGACACTTTACAATAAATGCTAACATAAGACTCTTCTAAGAAACTCATTTACTAGATGGTCTATCACCGTATCACATGTCTCTCAGAGATTACGAATCAATATCATCAATTAAATAAAGGAACATGGTGAGTTATTTTGGAACGCATGTGAACAAGGATTTTCAACTTTTTTTTTTAATGGACCAAGGACTTCGACTAAAAAATGTATCATACCTCGTTACTCATATATTATAGAGTGATCTTTAGCATGTTAGAAAAAATATTATAAATAATATTTAAAGGAACGTGGTAATTTATTTTAGAATTCACTCGAAAGAGGACCTCGACCAAAAAAATGTAAATATATCCGTCAAAAATGTAAGCCACATTTAGATATCCATAAGAAAATTGTTTTAACTTTTTTTTTTTTTCTGTTATTGTTTCTAAAGAAACTCACACAAAAATACTTATAGTTTAACTATATGCAACATTTTTTTATATCTGTTGGAGTGAGAGAAATATTATGTAATTAAAGATTTACTCTATTATATATTTTTTTCTTGTGTGCATCAAAGACACCAGTAGTGTATAATTTTTATGTAAGGATGGCACTCTGAAAGAATGCTTTTTTTAATATGCTGTAAGTCCGAGAGTCGAAAAGCCCAAACTCTAATCATAATACCCTGCTTTTTCTCTATGTACCTCTCATTTTTTTCCGTTCATCTCTATACTTTTTAAATTATCAAAATTTTTTTAATGTATTTTGATAAGTCTGGATTATTGAATTCAGAGAAACCACACTCAAAATTAATAGTACTCAGATTATATAATTATACAATCTAAATTTTACATTTTGATAAGTATGTAATCCGGATATTTGAAAAAAAAAACCCTTAAATCCTTTTACACCACGTCTGTAGATTAGTTTATCTGTAAATTTAGGAGGCTAGAGTTTCTTGAATAGCTAGCTAATCCATAGGCATAATAATGACTGTCCGGAATAGTTATTCTGCAAGGCATCTTAGCAATCTGTATAGTATTTCGGAACAGTTATTGTTATTCCAAAATACATTTTGGATAACAAATAAGGATGAAGAGTGTTTTAGAATGCATAATCTCAAACAATATCAAAATCATTCCGAATTATGCATTCTGGAATAGGGTCAAACATATTTCGGATAGTAGCAAATGCTTATCGAAGCGGTCATTCATGTAAAATTATCAAAACCAACTGGATTTGCTATCAGTAATCGTAAACACACACCATTATATTTTGTTTCGGAATATTGACCCTAAAAAAAAATATTGAAGCTCAATTTCAGTGGAAGTTCGATTTAGCATTGGGCAATCTTCATTGATCAGAATCATTTAATGAATTTTTTTTATAATTCTTTTTATGTCTTATTATAGTTTATTAAGTAATATAGTATTTATTAATTGGTTGGGATAACAACAAACAATTTTCATCCTGGAAGAACAAGCTCAATTATAGGGAAAGAGAAGGTTGAGAAGAAAGTTAATCAAGTTATAAAATGGGAATTTCTCTATTCACTCCACTAATTTCTCCTGTACCTCCACCTCTCTCTTGCACCCAAACTGAAACACCCATATCCATTCCGGAGAGCACTGGTAGCCACACTAGAAGCAGTAGTGGCCTCCTCATTCGTTCACTATCCTACATTTTTTGTTCATTTTAGCATTGTAATGGGTTTGGGTAGCCAGAGATTTTAACCATGGTGAACACTCGTTTGCTCTGGAATGCTTGTTCTATATCCACTTCGAAGAGCTTGCAAAAAAATTTATTTTAACATAGTCTAAATTATATATGATTCAGATTTCTCAAAATTCATATTATTTATTTCCTAGCGTTATTTGAGAATACTTTGATATTTAAAATATTAGGAAGATGTAAAGAGAAGTTCATGGAGGTGTAGAAAAGAAACTATCTACAACTTTTACCATTTAGGAAAAACTAAGGATAATATTACTTTTTCTTTTGAGAATTTAAATTGTCATATACTAAATTTTCAATTCTCACCCACTTCTAGGTAAAATATAAATATATTCTCAATGATTTTACTCTCCGCCAATGCATCACCAGAGAGTAAAAAAAAAAGATAAATTAATGCTCAATTAAAAATTATCTAAAAATTGAAAGAAAAATTAGTACTAATTTAAAATTAGTTCTCAATTAAAAAAAATCTCAATTAGCGAAATATGTCTTTTATTGTTTATTTAAAAGGAAAACTATAAAGTGATCAATTAATGTGGAATTGTCTCCATTTTGTTTATTAATTTTGAGATTCAGTCTTATATACACGATTATTCAATTTTAAATACACAATTGTTTTAAATAAATAATATTATAACTCCTAAAAAATACAAGTTTAACGAAAAATTTAATTCGTAGTTAATATATTTTTAATCTTTATAATTTATTAATATATAAATATATGAATATTTTTTTGAAAAAATTAATATATAATATATTTAATATCTCCTTCTTTTAAAGTGTGAAATTTATTTTAAAATTTCAAATAAATATTGATTTAAATAACTAAAAAAATTCAAATAAATATTGTTTTAATTTTTATAATTAAATTTATTTAAGATTTTAATTTATAATTTGCAAAATAAATTGAGATATATTCTAACATACTTTTTTAGAATGAAAGGCACAGCTAAAAAAGGGAAAAGAAGTACACAAATAAAAAAAAAGGGAAAAGACGTACACAAATAAATTATTGTGGATCTGTTAGTGTTGAATTGTCTTAATTTGATTATTAATTTTGATATTGAGTTCTAAATACATGATTGTTTTAAATAAATACTATTATAACTCTTAAAAAATACGAATTTAAAGAAAAGCTTAATTAGTATTTAATGAATTTTTTATCTTTATAATTTATTAATATATAAATATATTTAATATTTTCTTGAAAAAATTAATATATAAATATATTTAATATTTCCTTGTTTATTTCAAAATTTGAAATACATATTATTTTAATTATTGTTTTAAATTTAAAATTTGAAATTTGAAATAAATAGTTTTAATTATTATTTGAAATTTGAAACAAATATTGTTTTTATTATTGTTTTAAATTTTATAATTAAATTTATTTAAAATTTTAATTATTTTAATTTATAATTTATAAAATAAATTGATATATGTTCTAACATTTTTTTAATAGAAGCCGCAACTAAAGAAAGGAAAAGAAGTACAAAAATAAGTTATTTTTGTGTTGTTTTTTTTCTCAGTTCAAATAAGTGTGTTTGAAATATTTCTTTATGATATTTTTATTTTCTTTTTTTCTTTAATATTGACTTTATTTTGTCTTTGAATACTGTATATAAAATTTTTTTGTTTAAATATCATTATAGGTAATTAATTATTCAATAATCATATTAAATTTTTGTTTTAATTTATAATTTTACAATTTTTTTTATTCTTCAAAAATAGTTTGCTAGAGAGTAAAAAAATTTACAATTTTATTTTATTTTCTGACAACCGTTTGCCATAGAGTAAAAAAATTTGTATATTTTTTTACTCTCAAACAAATGGTGGCTAGAAAGATTAAAAATAATAACTATACTAAACGTAATTCATTAAGAAATTAAATAATTATACTAAAAAATAAGAAATTAAATTACTCTACTAAAAAATAAGAAATTAAATAATTATACTACATTACACTAACCAAATATTTTAATTAAATAAATATACTAAATATGTAATTCATTAAGTAAATTAATATAATATATATATTTATTATAATGAAAAAATAAGAAATTAAAAAACTATACTAAAAATAATAAATTAAGTACATTAAAAATTAATTAAATTACGATACCAAAAAATAAAAAATTAAATTACTATACAAAAAAATAAAAAAAAATAAATAATTATACTATATATATACACAAATCAGAAAAGAAGAGAGATAATAAGATAAAAAACAAGGTGAGGAAAGAGGAGAGAGAGTAAGAGTGGAAAATGAAAAAAGACAAAAGAATAAGGGATAAAAAGGGAATTAAAAAAAACTTTTTAAAAAATATGTGTTACTTTAAATTAGGATATGTATTAAATCAAACTCTCATTCTCTTTTTTTAAACTTAGTATGGGCGGCAACCCATTTGACAATTTTCAACATAAAATAAAAAAAATTATGCATTATTAATATAAAAATTTTTATATTGATATTCAATTACAATTCATCATATACAATAAGTTTATTAACTTTATCAATTCATATTTTAAAAATTATATAAATAAAGAGTAATAATTAAACACTAATATAAATCTTTTTTACACTTTCAATATATAAATAGTAAACTCTAAAATAAAATAACCATATGTATTTTAATTAACATGTTATCTAGAAGCATATTAGAAGTCTATAGCACAAGAAAATATTTATGTACCTTTATATTTTTTTTTATATGTAAGAGTATAATATATACTAAATTAGCTAGGCACCTTAACTTATGTTTTATCACGAGTGAGTTTGTTTAATTTTCTTAAAAAAAACATTTACTGTAATTTTTTTAGATGTTTGATAACTTTTTTTTTCAAAAAATTAGAAGTTGAAAAAAATTAAAAATAACTTATTCTAAGAAGTTAGTTGAAGTAACTTATTAACATAAACTCATGCAAGAGCTACAGTTTAAAAATATGAATATATCTTTATTTAAAAAAAAACATTTTTTCATAGTTATACCTAAACATAGAAAAGTCTCCACCTTTATTAAAATTACTAATAAATCACTTATTTTTAATTTAAACAAATTCAATTAATAATTTCTTAATATTATGGAAATTAATTTATAATATTATATCAAAACTTTGCCGAATAAAAACGAATCATTAACTTGAATGTTTTTTTAAAAGAAAAAAGACAATTATATTGATATTAGAGCTTGAAACACATAGATGATATGTCCACGCTAGAATTTGCACCTGACTAGTAGAGGGTGCTACCGAAACAAAAAAACTTTATCTTTCGAAATAATCCAAACAATCGCAAACCACAACACATGCTGATGCCAATTGAGACAACAATTCTCCATGTATGGATGCCTGTAATTGGCACCAATCCGGCGCTGCTTTTCACGTTTGTTCTGCAAATTGACAATCATAAAAAAAAGATTTGTAGTCTCATCTAAAGTGGCAAAACGAAATGGGTAATAACAAGCCATTACAGATACGACGAGGTCATATATTCTTTTGCCCTGTAGCCTGTTCTGTCACGCCTCCTTCCAACCCATTGAATAAAAAACAATAAGGGTTCTCATACTTTTTTAAATGACTTATCCGTTAAATTTAAGTTCGAGTCCGAAAATTAAACATTTTAAAAATTTGAGTCCCAATTTATAGAAACTTCCTGCATAAAAAATAAATAAATGTTCCAACTCAGTCACAAAATCACTCAAATTATACATATAATTTAATTCTAAAAGAATAATGGATTAGGAATTGGAAGGTTCTATAGTTAGTGTATTGGACCGAGGTCTTCTAGTGAGATCATATCGGTCTCAATCTCACAAAATAACTACAGTCAAGATACAACAAATCAACATGGTGGATTAATCAAAATTGATAATTAATTAGCTTAAACATGATTAGTGCATTATTGGGTCTTTACTAATCAAGGTCCACGATCCAAGCTCGCACCTTGCCTATAAATACCCTAGTAAGTCTACAGGTAAGGGTTGTTGTCACTGCATTTATTACACTTTGTACTTACTCGGCATTGATCTCAGCTAAATACTAACTTGAGTGTCAGAGTAACTTCTGCAGGTCACCCCCCGTTGGCTCAAAGCATAAGGAGGAAAGAACATCTTGGACCAAGAAGACCACCTTGGACCCCATTTCTGATCCGAGCACTCGTGCACAAGTTCTAGTGATCGAAACATTGGTGTCCACCGCTAGTAGAACTTTTCCCTAGACCACATGGTCACTACTCGAAGACGTGTAGTTCAAGAAATTAGCCTCAGTTAGACCGATCACATGACATCTCTTAGGGAGGAAATGTTTAACAACACCAACCCTAGTGTTCTGATCGCCCAACTCCAAGATGAGATGGAGAGGATGAGACAACACAATGAAGAAGAATTGGAGGCATTGCAGAAGGAGAATGAGGACATTAGGAGTTGGTTGATTCCATCTAATGACGTTGGTGACAGTACATACCGATCTTCTTGCCAAACTCTGAACATTATCAAGTCTCGTCGACCTTCCTGAAGTCAGCCAGGAACAGGCAAATGACAACCTCTCGAATCTGTGTTAAGAATGCCATGGCAATCCCACATCGACACCCATTTATGGATGGAATAATGGATGTTCCCTTGCCAAGCAATTGGAGGCCACTTACGATAGACCGTTTGATGGACAACCGACCTCAACGAGCACATGGATGTCTACATCACTCAAATGGGTTTGTACACCATGATGATGCAATTCTATATAGGATATTCCCAACTTCGTTGAAAAGAGAGGCATTGAGTTGGTTTACCAAACTCTTGCCTAACTTTATTGATTCTTTTCAAACTTTGACTATTAAGTTTGGAATCTAGTTCGCCATCGGCCGACCTCACCACCTAACTGCCATTGCGCTTATCAGTGTGAGGTAGGAGAAGACGGAATCGCTTATGGCATTCATGGACTGATTTGGCAAGGTCGTTATGAGTGTGAGAAACCTTAACCTCGATGTCACTCTCCATCACATGGTGACGACACTCCAGTTCGAAAAATTTGCAAAGCATGGATAAGTTGAGAAAAAGAGCAGCTAAATACATGCAAATAGATGAGCTTGCCGAATTCCGTAATTAGACCCGAGCTGAGCAGTCTAAGAAAGACCAAAATGATGACAAGAAGGGAAAGAGAAAGTGAGATAGCTGTTGTGAGCCTAGACCCTCCCAGTTTGCTCATTATACCTCGTTGGTCACGAATAGGGTCAGGATATTGGATGAAACCCTTGCCTCCAAGCTTATTCCCACTCCAAAGAAACTTCCTACTCCGCAAAATGCTGATTGTTGTAAGCATTGTCAATATCACTGGAATTATGGGCATACTACTGATGAATGTCTCTCCCTAAAAGATAAAATTGAAGAGTTAATCCAAGCTAGGCACTTGAAAAGGTTTGTTAGTCAAGATGACCAAAATGAAGAAAGGCGTAGAGATGATCGTCAAGAATCAATGAGAGATAGATCCCAAGAAGATGGGAGATCTCGGGATCGAGAGTGAAGGGATGATCTTCGGGTCATTAATGCTATAGCTGAAGGATTTGTGGGAGGAGGAGTGAACAATTCGACTCAAAAGAGGCATTTACAAGCTATTCAAAACGTGAATGTCGTCTCCCTGAGCTCATCCTGACACCGACCACGCTATGCAACCATCACCTTTACTAACGAGGATTTCCAAGGTATAGATCCGCAACAAGACGATCTCATGGTGATAATTGTGAAGGTAGCCAATTTCGTAGTCATGAAAACTATTGTAGATTAAGGCAATTTAGACGATCCCATGGTGATCTGAACCATTCGTCTATGCACATTCTATGGATGATATCGCACCATGTGCCACCCGACAATTATTCGACGTTTAGTATTCCCATGGTAATTCCACGAATTAGTGACCTCGATACTAACTCAACACATCACCCACATCGATGGGTGATTTTAGACTCACCTCGACACGAAATCACTGAAGACTCACATTTCGATCATACATCCTTGTGTGAGCCTCAGGGGCCTGTGTACTGATTGAGGTCTCCTACCGAGGTCATCTCGGTCCCAACCCCACAAAACGATTACAACCAAGACACAACAGATCAATGTGGCTGATTAGTCTAAATCGATAATTAATCAACTTAAACGTAATTAGTGCATCATTGGGCCCTTACTAATCAAGGCTCACGGATCCTAGCCCACACCCTTGTCTATAAATACCCTAGTAAGTCTACATATAAGGGTTGTTGTCATTGCATTTTATTGCACTTTGTACTTATTCCGAATTTATCTCAGCTAAATACTAACTAGAACGTCGGAATAATTTCTACAGATCACTTCTTACTAGCCAGAGCATAAGAAGGAAAGAATATCTTGAACAAAAAAGACCACCTTAGACCCCATTCGGATCGTACACAAGTTCTAGTGACCGGAAAAGTTAGTTTTTTGTGGTTTGGTGATCCATCGTTCTAAGCCTTTACTTAATGTCCAACAAATTAAGCTACAGCTGCATAATATATACCTGCAACATCCGAAATTTCTTTGTTTTGGTGAGAATCAAAGTAAAGACGCATGTAAGGTCCAAAATGATAGCTAAATGTGACCTAATACCTAATCACAGTCCACCTAATGTCCAAAACCAAATGCATAAAAAATGAAAGCCATATACTCGTACGTCTTCTTTTATTGGGTACAATCATTTAAATAAAAAGGAAAGTCAAGTGATTATGATTAGCAATCTTCCATGCGCCCTTAACTTTGAAGCCAAGCAAAGCAATGTTTATAACCTCCAAACATAGTGTTCCTCTTGCAGTATTGCACAATCTGGATCCCACACGACCCATCTCTTCATTTCACCCCTTCTAGATCGTGCTTGTAATTACGACCTCTCTCTTTTTTTCTTTTTTCCTATGATGTCATGTTACGCCCATTATATAGGGTTCAATATTTAAGTTGGAAAATATTAAATATATATCCAATTTCTTTTACAACTAATTTTCCTCTATTTTTCTCTCTTTTTATTACATCATATTTCATATTTACTAATTCCTCTCTTTTTTCCTTGCAATTTAGCTCTGCTGTTAGCCCATAACTGATTCTGTTATGAGCTGGCTTCTCTCTGTATATAAGCTTTGCTCCACTCTCTGTATAAGCAACTTTTGCTGATCAATAACATAGCTATTTTTGTTCTCTGACTTTTCTGTCTCGTGCTTTCTCTCGGCTCCTTCTTCTTCACACATAGCAGGTATTTTTCATATTACATCTACTCATCAACATCCTTAATTATCATCTCGTTTCTTCGTTTAGATGCACCATAACGTCCACATATATAATTATCTTTATTTTATTTCTTTTTATTTTTATATTAGTTTAATATTTACTTTTTATATATACATTCATACAGCACAAATAATATACACTCAAGTTAAAAAAAAAAAAAAACTAACTTCAGTTGTCCCATTTAATATATTTATGAAACTTTTTCCTATTAACAGCTAGAAAGAAATAAACCAGTTTGCTGCAATCACACTATTCCTGTATTGCCATATGGTTTGGTATAGCTTAGCTTTCATACCTCGATCACTAGTCTTTTTTTAATAAAACATTTACTGGTCTTTCTATTTTTTTATTATTACTATTATAGGGGGCTTTCTACCTACTACGGAGACTTTTTTTTTTTTTTTTTTTGTGATCCTACTGAGACACTTTTAAAGTACTATAATTTATTATCTTATAGTTATATATATATATATATATATATATATATTTTTTGTGGAGATCTTATAGTTATGTTAATTGTACATAAATGTGTATAATTAATAATTAGTTATGTTAATTATACACATGTATGTATATCTTTTAGGGAAAATAAGAAAAAGAAAAGTATATAAATTTCAATGATTTTTCTCATAAAAAAGTGTGTAACTTTAAAATGTCAAATTAATCTTTTGGTAGTCATTTTTTTTCAGTTAGTTATTTAGGAACATTAAAAATAAAAGTTTAATATTCATATATTTTAATTTAAATTTGTTTACCAATTAAAAATTATAATATATAACATTTAAAATAATTAAACAAAAGTCTAGCTAGAACATTGAATATTAATGATAGCGTATCTAGGACATCGAATCAGTGAGAACAAATTATAAAACTAAAATTAATGAATTTCAAATATATAAAAATAAAGAAAATAAAAATTTTACTTATAATTAGTTTGTCAAAAAAATTACTTGTGATTTTTAAAATTAAGAGGTGCAATTATCCATCCTTAACAAACATAATGTATAGATCCGCCTATGAAATACTATCATACGTATATATAGTCAGATATTATACACCGTAACTTTTTTTTATATAAGCATTATATACCGTAACTAGTATTCAATACTGTTATATTAGGTTTCTTTTAGTTGATTTTTTTTTCTCTTTCAATTATTTATATAATATAATATTTTTGGACTCGGATTCTATGACGGTAAAAACATAAAGTTACAATTTAACTGTTAAAATTTTTAATATTTTATATTTTTATTATAAAATTTATTATTATCATTGATATTCTATGCAATCAACAGCAAATCCATTTCGAATATTCTTCCCTATCAACTATAAGTACATCTAGCCTACCTTTTGATATGCATTTTAATTAAATTTGCATTTAATGTTTACCTATATAGAAAGAAAACCATAATTAGTTGTCAAAATAGTTAAATACTTAGTTAATAATAAAAGTTTTTCCAATAAGAAAGTTCAATTGATAGAAAATAAGAGGCTTGAGAGTTTTAAATTTTCTACTAACAAAATTAACACACTAACTACTAATATTTATTTATATAAAATAATAAAACTGAGATGGTTTTATAAATCTTTAATTTATTTTTGTCAGAAATTCAAAACAAACCATTTTTAATTATATCTTGATCAATTCTTTTTTATCTTTACTTTGCTAAAATAATATATTGAATGTGATAATTTATAATAATTTAATAAGTTAGGTTGACATTCTATTAAAATACTTTAATTGGTAATTCTTTTTGAAAAAGTAAAATTTTAATTTAGAGTTGTAAGGTGTATAGAAAATTTACCCAAAAGAGATCTTTATTAAGGATTAATTTTTAAATATTTTTCTCGTACTTTACAGTGATTAATGTTGATTTATTTTATAACCGGTGTTGGATTTTTTTATTAGAATTTAGATTTAATCTTGATGGTTTATATAAGTATTTTTATTATTTTTTAAAAGTCAATAAATATATTAAAAATTATGAAAACCACAAACAAAAGATGTCTTCTTTAGATATTAAGAAACAACGGTGTCAATACTAAAAAGAAAACTCGTGACCTCACAAAAACAAGAAGTACACTCACCAGACATATGTAAGCAACAAAAGTCACGAACAACCAAACACACAAAAAAAAGAAAAAAACATTACCAAAAGAGTGTAATAAGAGATTTACATGAATTTGCTTTTATCATATTACCCAACTTATATCATATATGGATATATATATCTTATGTGTAAACCTTAATTATTGTATAAATATCAATTATACATACGCTTGTTTTAATCCGTCTAGCCGGCGTTTAATTATGTGGTTATTTTTCTTTTCTGTACGGATGCCGACACCTAATCGTTAATTATAAATTTCCAATCTTACTAGTTTAGTGTTTATCTATATAAGATACAAATGTGTTTACATTCTCTGCTACAACTATTTCTCTACAATTCCTTACCGCGCCAAGCATAACCATAGATAACTTCTTCTTTTTCTTTCTTTTTTAGTGAATACAACCATAGATAACTGATAACTTATCTAATTCCTTATGTAAGACAGGTTAATAAAAAAAATTAAAAACAAGTTATGATTTTTTTTTTCGGTCAGCACAAGTTTTGTACACATTTTGTTCAGTTATTTAGTTAATTTTTTAAATATATAATTTAAAAATTAAATTCATTAAAAACCAGTATCATAATAAAAAGGATAAATTATACTTTTTTTGGAGAGGTGTGAATTTTATACTTTTATTTTTTATGATATTATTTAAAATTTTCTTCTTTAATAATTTAGAGTGTATAAAACTTTAATTAATTTTAAATAATTTGATAAAAAATTATGTATTATATTTATTAATATTATATATTTATAAATTATAAATATATTAATTTTATCTCTTAACTTGTACCTTTAATTTTATTTTAAATAAGATTTCATGAATTATGCTAAATATATTTAGTATATGTTTAAAATACTTATTTTATTATTGTTTTCATAAACTATACTTAAAGTAATCAAATTCAAAATAAAATAACATTTATGTATATATAAATAACATTTTTTTTCTATGAATCACAAGTATCTTCCACAAAAATTATAAAACTACTATATTTAACTCAATTATATATTCGGAATTCAAATTCCAATGAGACCATTTATTAAAGTGGAAGAACCTTATCTCATTAATCCACACACTAGATTGTGTATATAACTAATATTGAATTAAATAGTAGTATTAAGTTAATATTTAATTAATGTTATTATTTATTAATATAATATTTATATATAAATAAATTTGTATTTTCTTATATGGTATTTATTATTAATTATAATATTTAAACATTTTATCAACATAACATTCTTTAAATATAATAGAATTATTAAATTTAATAAGCTTATCTCCATCAAGCGTGTTGATAAACTTGTAAAAATACTTAAGAGTTTTAAGTTCGAATTGATGATAGGTAGTTATTTTAAATAGTTGAAGGGAAAATTTTAAGACCATAATTATTTAACAAAATTCAAAAAAAGAAACTATCCTTTGTGGAGGATAATGTGATATATATAAAAAAAAAATTAATTAGTTTTACATTGACAGTCAATTACAATATTTATTTTTTATACTAACAATATATACTAATTAAACTTAAAAAACTGAATTATAATAATATATGTACATTAAACTTAAAAAAATAGATTATAATAATATATGTACATTAAACATATAATTTTTAACTCAAGTGTTAAATAAATTTTAACGATGTGAAATTATTTATTTAATAAAATTGTAAATTTTTATTTAGTTAGACATTAACAGGGTTGGATTTGATATTTGTTAGTAGGTGCGGCAGTACGTAGATCGGAAAGCGAGACAAATTAAGGCGTGAACCGTATTCCTTAATTGGCACATTTCCCCCTTTTGTCCTTTCTTAAACTTTGTGTTTTGGTGTTGTTGGATTGAAAGGTATATTAACGTAAAGAATACATAGGTAGTGTTAATAGATGCAAATGATAGTAGGTTGAGTTTGGTGATCGATGCAAATGAAGGCACCATTGTCACCGTCGTCTTTTTCCTTTCTGAGAGGCAAAGGACGCCTCTCTCCGTATCTCTTCACCCTCATAGCTTTCATCCTCTTTGTCACCATCCTCTATGGCGAGGACTTCATGTGCATCTTTGGCCAACAACTCCAAACCTACTCTTACCCTCACAAACTCTCCTCCACAACAGGTGATCACTTTTATCATCCATCATTGCTCACTTTTTCATTACATATATATTTTTGGTGGTTTTGTTGAATTTTTAACAGAGAGGGTGAAGCGGCACAAGGTGGCCTTTGCAGTCGGGAAGGCGGAGGAAGGCTGTGACCTGTTCAGCGGAAGTTGGGTCCGGGACGAGTTGACTCGGCCGTTGTACGACGAATCGGATTGTCCGTACATTCAGCCACAACTGACTTGTCAAGAACATGGCCGACCCGACAAGGATTACCAGCATTGGAGGTGGCAACCACACGGTTGCGATCTTCCAAAGTAACTCAACCCTTTTCTTTTTTACTTTTCAACTTCAATTACTTTTTCTGGAATTTATATTATTTTGAAACTTCCCACAGAATATTTTTTTATTCGTACAATTATTTCAAAACTTCCAACGCATGGAATTTATATTATTTGAAAACATTATATTTTAT
Source organism: Psophocarpus tetragonolobus (assembly GCA_037954015.1). Classification (NCBI taxonomy): domain Eukaryota; kingdom Viridiplantae; phylum Streptophyta; class Magnoliopsida; order Fabales; family Fabaceae; genus Psophocarpus; species Psophocarpus tetragonolobus. The sequence continues at coordinate 39,469,469 of CM075695.1, forward strand.
TCCAACAAGGTATAGTTATATTGTATTTGAGTTTTACCTTTAACCAATTTCAAATTTTAATAATCACATTTTAAATAGATAATAACAATTTTTCATTTAAAAAAATTCCTACTTTTATCATCAACGAAATATATAACTATACACAATTGTATCTTAATTTATAACATGAAAATATATATTAAATACTACATTGATAACGAAAATTCATTTAAACATAATTTGATATAAAAAATGCTGAAGTAAAAAATAGACATACCAAAAAAAAAAATCACTACTCACATGTTTAATTCAAAACTTGAGTGTTAAATTTGACTTATTTAGATAATTGATATAGTGTAAACAACACTTTTTTTCATCAGACAAATATAATGTTTCAACTCAATTTTATTACAGATTCAATGCTAGTTTGGTGCTTGAAACACTTCGTGGAAAAAGGATGATGTTTGTTGGTGACTCGCTTAATCGTGGTCAATATGTCTCTTTTGTGTGTCTTCTCCATAAACTTATTCCTAAAGATGAAAAGTCAATGGAAACTTTTGATTCACTCACAGTATTCACAGCAAAGGTAAAGGACATTTTGCCTTGTGTAATTTGTGATTATTCTACTTTTAGCTTTTTAGTTACACCTCCTTCTGTTTTATATTGATTTTGCAACATTCAATTAGGAATATAATGCGACAATTGAGTTCTATTGGGCACCTTTTCTGCTCGAATCCAACTCGGACAATGCTGTCATTCATAGGATTTCTGATAGGATTGTTAGAAAAGGTTCAATTAATAAGCATGGAAGAAATTGGAAAGGTGTTGACATTTTGGTATTCAACACTTATCTTTGGTGGATGACGGGCTTGAAAATGAAAATCTTGTATGTTTTCCTATTTTATTCAAAAAATTACTCAGTCATCTTTCATTTTTTCCTATGAAGTTTGAAACAATGTTTGATTTATTTCACAAATCTTTAGACTTGGATCTTTCGATGATGACGTAAAAGAGATTGTTGAGCTCTCAACAGAGGATGCTTACCGCATGGCAATGAAAAGTATGCTTAGATGGGTTAGGTTGAATATGGATCCGAAGAAAACTAGAGTTTTTTTCACAAGCATGTCACCTTCACATGGAAAGTGAGTATAGTTCTCTCTCAAACACACACACACTCATCACCGTATTTTTTTCTAAGTTAAAAAATATAGTAATATGCAATATGGTTGTCATATTTCAATATTCTTTCCCTACATACTATGTGTCAAACCTAATGTTTCATAAATATATGACAGGAGCATTGACTGGGGAGGTGAACCAGGGGGGAATTGTTACAATCAAACCACTCTAATTGATGATCCCACATATTGGGGCTCTGATTGTAGGAAGAGTATAATGGAAGTAATTGGAGAAGTTTTTAGCAACTCCAAAGTGCCCATCACATTTTTGAACATTACACAACTTTCCAGCTATCGTAGAGATGCACACACTTCAATATACAAGAAACAATGGAGTCCATTGACTCCAGAGCAATTAGCTAACCCTGTTAGTTATGCTGATTGTGTCCATTGGTGTTTACCCGGCCTTCAAGATACTTGGAATGAGCTTTTGTTTGCAAAGTTATTTTATGATTAAAATTTTGGCATTTCAAGTTGTAAATGGGAAGGCATGACTTAACTTGCAATGATTATTCTTTATTTGTTTGAAAGTGGTGTTTGGAATGGTCACAAGCAAACTTCAAAGAAATGGGAAAAATATTCATGTATAATAACAGTTGTAATTCAAAAGGACAACAATTATATAAGAAAAATGAATTGATTTTTCCTCTTTTCATATGGAAGAAACGTAAAAACTGGTAGTTTTTCAATCCCCAAATGTTATGTATACAAGTGTCACTGCAATTTGTGTTTTTAGAGTTACATAAAAACAAAAGGGAGGAGGAAAAGAAAAACATATGTGTTTTTAGATTTAAATGAATGAAAAACTTAAAAACATATAATTAGTGTGGTTATTTTGAGTTTTAAATTTTTGAGATATATACCAATTACTCATTGAAAGGAGAAATGTATAATTTTCTTACATAACATGATTTTTTAACTCTAACAGGTGATGATTCCTTACAATTCTTTTATAAGATATCCATAAATGTTCACAAACAAAATAAAATATAAACAACAATAGTGTTTTATATTTTATTTTACTTTTTATACCTCTAAAATTCAAAAAGAAAATAAATTACTTCATAGGTCCTTGAACAATTTGTGGTTTTTCAAATAGATCTTAAACTATTTTCTTTGATTAGGTCTCTAGCTAAAAGCCATTACAAAATAACAACTTGTGAGGATTTTAGTTTAGGTATTTAGAGACTAAATTAAAAAAAATTAAATGATTAGAGACCTAACTAATAGAAAATAATATTTAGATCCATTAAAAAATTTTAAAAAAATAGTTCAGAGACTGTCAAAATGACTTAACCATTAAAGAATTAAAAATACAAAATTTAGTACAAGAAAAAAATATATGTAAATTTGAGAATAATATACTTATTATGTGTATATATCGAGATGTTAAATAAATAAGTTTATATTCCCCTACCTTTCATGAACTTGGTTTTTTCATATAGTTGTCATGCTAAAATTTATTTTATTAAGAAATTTTAAATGTTTTATGATAAATCATATTGTGAATGGTAAATTTTAAAGAAATTGAAATTTTAGTTATTTTTAAAAATATTTTGATTGGTTAAAATTTTAGAATTTTAAATTCTTTAAAAAAAAGTAAAAATTTGAAATTCTTCAAACTCTCATATATTTTTTTTGCTAAAATCGATTAATGTAACAATGTTATTTTTTGCTTGTTAGCGATTGAAATTTTTTTAGTTAACATTCATCGTGATTATTTTTTATTAATGTTGGTCATAATTATTTTTCAATTATTGAAATTTTTTTCAATTAACATTGATTGTGTCGTCATTATTTTTTACTAATGTTGGTCATGATTAGTTTTTGACTAGTTTTTTTAACACTTTTAGCATATGTTAAAAAAGTCTTTTTACTGACATTGGTTAAGATTATTTTCTGTCTTATGCACTTTTGTATAAATAAAGAATAATCAAGAAACAATAATAAGAATAAAGTGTATATAATTTTATCCTTACCTATAAAAAGTTGTCTTAATTAGATCCACAGTTCAATGTACAAGTTACATACTCCTGTGAGGTATAAAAGGTTCAATGTAATAGTCACAATATTGTCACCTATTCCACATTATTGTGAGAGGTGTGCTAAAACTCTAGTGTGACAAGCAGAGCTTCATAGCATTAGGCACAACATTGTGACCTTCTTCATAGTACTATAAGAGTTGTATTAATGACTATACTTGGGTTCACACTCTTGTAGTTGAGTCTACCATATTGTAGGAGTTACATGTAAGTTATACAAAGTTCCACTATCCTAGCACATCAATGTGACCTATTCCACACTACTATGGGAGATGATCCAAGTGAGACATGTAGATTCCAAAGTGATAGTCACAGCACTCTAAGAGGTGCATTGGTGACTAGGTTTGGGTCCACATTCTCATGGTTGAATCCATAATGTTCTGAAAGTTACATGTGAGATATATGAAGCTTAGGTTAGTGAAACACAACATTGTGTCTTATTTCACACCATTTTTATAAATACGATAAAATACCAATATGGCAAGCAGGCTTCAAAAGTGCTAGTCATAATATCATGTCCTATTCTACAGTATTATGAGAGGTGTATTGACGATTAGACTTAGGTACACACTTCTGTGGATGAGTCCACCATATTGTGAGAGTTGGATGGGAAGTATACATATTTTTTAATTGTTGTATATTGTTTAATATTAAAATAATTGTATATTTGATAGAAATTAAAATATTTCACCTAAAGAAAGAAAATTAAAATCTAATAATTTTATTTAAATAAAGTATTTAAAAAATAAAATAATTTGAAGTAGAAGTATTTCAATTTTCTTAAATTTATAAAATTTCATATCTAAATACATGCTAAAGGTAGTGGTGGGTATACGTGCTTATTCGATCTGTTTAAGAACGACTTGCGAAACCCGTATTTTAAACAGGCTGGATAAGCTTGATCTGTCAAAATAAATGGATTTTTTAAGAGTTTGTATCTGACTCGTGGACTTAATGAATTAGTTTGCAGGCCCCACACACTTATATATATTTTTAAAAATTATAATATTTACTAACTATAATATATCATACTAAAAATTATATCATTATTTATAATACTCTAAAATACTAAATATTTTCAATATAAAATATCATAATTTAAAAAAAAACAATAATATTAACACAAATTAATAGTTAAAATAACAAATTTATTTTTTTAAATAAATCATAGGCCAAACCCGTAAATAGGAGGACTTAACCCTGTTGGAGTGGCAGGCGCAGATGAAAATGGACTGCGTTTAAGATTTCACCAGGCCCAGGTAAGGTAAATTGTTGGTTTAGTATAATATGTTTTGTATATGTTTTGTAATTATTCTGAATGAATTATAATATAAAAATTTCAAAAGTATGATATTTTGGTTACCCTGAGACCAAACACCTATATTTTAGATACCATTATTAATTTGGTAATCGGGGAAAATAGCATATTGGGAAGAAGAAGAAAAGAACTAACACGCTTATGCATAAAGTTAGTTTAGGAATTTTGAAAATATTAAAAAAAAATAGTGTAAGATGATTTTTGAAGGGTGCATAAGGAAAAATCATGGAGAATAAATACTATGGATTTTATCCTAAATTTAGTCTTTCATTGATGCTATCTTGTTCATTGTTATGGAATTTCTCTCTGCACTATCAGAATTTCTTCTACACACCAAACTGGAGGTGAACATTTTGTTTCGGATTGAACTTTCTGGAAGATAATATGGAGTTGCAGAGAGGAATTATCTCATTGTTATTCTCTCAAGACTAAACAAAAAGCGCAGGTGAATGTACATGTAGTAGAGAGCTGTTGCTATTTTGTTTTATCCCCACGATATTCACACTCTTTTTTTTTTAAGTTAATATATGTTAAGGAAAGAGTTAAGATATACAACGCAAGTTAACTTTTGTTGAATATGTTGACAAAATTTTATCAATAAATATATATATATATATATGTATATAAATTAGAGTAAAATATATGTTTAGATTTTAGTTTTTACATTTTTAAATCGATCATTTTAGACCTTGGATTTTAAAAACCATTAAATATAGTTACTCGCCTTTAATTGGATCAGTATTATGAATGTATTCACATAATTTCTATTTAAAATAAAATTTATAATAACTATAAATTTATTATGTATTTAAATTTAACGTCTATTATGACTACTATCAATTTTGATATATGATTTTAGTGGTTAGAAACATATAATTTGTCATAAAACATATATATAATTTTGTTAATAGTATTAACACCACTAAAAGAGAAGAATACAATTTAATTTTTTAAAGTTTGATAAGCAAAATCTTTGAATTAAAAATTCAAATACTAAATCTAAATTTAACTGAACTTACAGGAAAAACATATTTCACCTTAAAAATTCACTTCCATCGGAAGTACTTTATAAAACACATGAGAAGATGAAAAAGTGAAGTGTCTATATCATGGCCTTTGTTTTAATCATTACATGACTTACGTCATTGGACCCAAAAAGTAAAAGCATTATGCATGAGCAAAATCAATGCAAATATGCAATGCAATGGAAACGATGATAATGCGTACGACAGATTCATAGCTATATAATTTAATATGGTTTAAATTGTTTTATTTTAAATTTCAATTTCAATTTCAATTCTTATAAAAAATTAAATTTTTATTTTTTACATAAAAGAAATAATTATTCTTAAAAATATAATTTTACTTTTTACCACGTATTAAAAGACAACAATTATTTTCTAAAATTTACCAAATATACACATAAACCATTCATTTAATAAATAGTATTGAATCACATTAAGGAAAAAATCTTTTACGTCATGATTGGCGCATGTTCCAGGACCTTAAAGAAAAGGACCTATTTTATCCAAATAGACATCAAATTATAAACATTGAAGATGTATTCAGAATAATTATTAAAAAAATATATTTTAATAATCAATGATTATTATTAATATAGATTATAATTAGAATAAAAAAAATTTAAACGTATTTTTAAAATAATTATTTTTATGTGTGGGATTAGAATCCAATAGAGGGAGGAGAGAGAGAGATGAGGAGGGAAGAAAGAAAAAAAATATTATCATAAAAAATTATCTCCAATGCTAGCAAGTGTAGTAATTGGATAGGTGTTAAGAAATTTGATGAATGTACTATATGATAACAAATAAATCTGACGGTTAATAATTATAATTCATGGTGAACCATCTATTATTTTTAGAGAAAATTACTGAAACATTTTCTCAATATTTAATAAGTTACATACAATTTTTTTTTAAATTTCATATTAATCTTTTTTAAATTTAAAAATATTATATTAACACATTTCTCATGCGTTATACTAATAACTTTTAAGAGTACAAAAATAATAATTAAAAAATAATAAATATATATATAATTATGTTAAATTTAAAAAATATTACTGTAATTTACTTATTATTTTATTATGTGATTCACTTTGACCTTTATTTGTTTTTATGTGAATAAAAGAAATATAAAACCGACTCAAGTTAATGTAATTAGAAGTTTGAATAATTTACACAAAATCTTATATTCAAGCTAATCATATTGTGGTTATTTATTGTACCTAAAAGAAAATATAAGAAATTAAGTATGAATAATTATGATTAACAATAACTAATGAATATTAATAATGAAAGTAAAATTAGGTTATAAATTATCTAAGGAGCCAAATTCAAACTTTTTAACAAGAGAAATTAAAGTTTTAATTAGTTATTTAAATAATTAAATGAGAGCAAACATTTATTTACAATTCGTTTGTTTACACTAGTCAAAATATTCCACTTGACTCTGCTCGTTTATATTCTTACACTTTCCTATTTAGGAACTTATATCCTTGAAAAGTTGAATATGGATGATTGCATTCCTCCTTTAATTTTGTTCTAACTATGCTTTTCCTTTTTTTCCAGGAATGGAGATGGTGTCGTCAATCAACCCGATAATATATATATATATATATATATATATATATATATATATGAATCATTTATAATTATTCGCTCGTATGAATATTTTAAATTTTTTATTCTTAATTTATAATTGGAGTGTTGATAATTATCTCATATACTTCACTTTATATGGATATATGAGAGACATTATTTTAATTCTTGTTCATTTAAAGCTATTATATCTAAGTATAATTATAAATTTAGATTAGATATATCATTTAGTTTTGATATTACTATTTTTTTAAATACATATATAGGTTTTAGAGTTGGATTGAAGTCAAGTCAAATGATCAAACAATTTGCTTAGTGAATGATTTTGTTATGGTTTAAGGATGGAAGATCTGAAGACTTGCATAATTAAGTGAACAACGTCTAGTTCGAGAGCGCCCAATAATGAAAGACAAAGAGTAATGAATAATTGAGTCACCACCACCTAACACCCATTCTATGGTAACTGATCCTGTTATATCTGTTGAGCAAGCAATGGTGTTTGAGCTAGCAAACTATAAAATGGGGTTTTTGCTTGGAAAAGGGGAATTTCACCTCCTTACCTAGGACACATTTCAAAACTGATGAGTTTCTTTTCCAACATCAATTTTCCATCTTTTTGCTTCCTTCATCCTTTGGGATGCTCATTTCTTTTGTAAGTAGTTGAGTTTCTCCTTAGTTGAGGTTTGATTGTAAATAAACATAACTTATGTATATCTTTTAATATCCAATCTAAGTTTATTGTTAATGTTTTTGTATCTTCTCTTCTTTATACTTTATTTATCTTACCTTCCACTTATCTTACATTTTGAATATGATTGAAAATTGTATTTGAATCGTAAAATGAGAAGACCACCCAATGGAATTTATTGTTAAGAATATAGTAAAATTCATTGGTCATTGGTAACTCCTTTTCTTAAAGCAAGCTATTTGATCTAGGTTATGCAAGGAATCGATGACTTAAACAACTCAAATGAGCTTAGACCCAACAGAAATATGAGTAATAAACATGATTAGATATTCATTTATGCATGGGTAAAGATTTAGTGAATTCAAATCCCAACTAGTTCTTCATATTTGTAACAACTCCTTTTATGTTTTTATATTTATCTTGCTTTTAGTAGTTGTTAGTTAAATCTTATACCATTGTTAAATAAGTAAAAAGTATACAAAATTTTTTCATAGTACCAACCAAGTTTCTATGGATACGGCCTTGTACTCATTTGAACTATACTACTCGATTAGTACACTTGTCAAAGAGTTTAACAAATATCCATTTACAGAAGATGAAAGAAAACAAACAATATGGTCTTGAGAAAGAGAAAAAAAGCCCAAGGATAGATAGCTTTAATATGTGTTTCATACAACATTTTGGGGATTCATTGAAGGATGATTTTTGCATACTAATGTCAGAATTCCAGTCTCAAGTATTTATTATGGGTGCAAATGCTTATTTTCTTACTTTGATACTGAAATATAATCTTTATTAACAACCTATAACACTTGGGTCACTATAGGCCAATTTCCTTGATAAGTGTCATATATAAGGTCATTACCAAGATTATCGCCTTGCGAGTGGAAGAGCAATGCCTAAGTTGATTCAAGATCCCCAAATAACGTTTTTTGGTGGGAGGAACATGTTGGACAATGTGGTGGTAGTAAATAAGGTGATGCATGAAGCTAGAAGGAAGAAAAGGCCAACTCTTATATTTAAAGTGGATTTCAAGATAGATTATAATATTGGTCTAATAACAACGTTTACATGTCGGGAGAAGGAAGATGGAAAGATTGTGGATTCGAGTCATTTCACTAACAAAACTAACACATTAAAAACTAACATTTTATTAAATAGATTTTAAAAAAACATGAGTCTATTAATCGATCATACCTACAATACATGTTAAAGCGGATGGTTTTTCACAAAATAACGATATTGGGTGCATGGATGTCTCTTTTGAACTTCAAGTTTTGTCCTTGTTAATGGGAGCCACACATATGATTTCTAAATAGTTAGAGGACTCTGTTAAGGAGATCTTATCCATTCATCTTCATTCTTCTTCTTAATTGTGGTAGAGGGTTGTTGAGAAATGCAGTGAATCAAAATAGGTGGCTAAGGGTTAAAGTCGATATTGAAAATATCTAAGTTACTTTTCAACAATTCACTAATGATATTTTTTTCTAGCCTTCTCTACATAATGTTTTGACATTAAATGTTATTCTTAGGACCTTTAAGTTGGCCTTAGGAATGACAATTAACTTTTGCAAAAGTAGCCTAGAAGATTGGGTGGAACAATAAAATATATCTATGATAATGTTTAAATTATCGATTGTGTTTGAAAAACGTTGCTTTAATTGCAAAGGAATTTCAATTTGGGGAAGTTGTGCGAGAGACAATTTTGTGGCTTGGGTTAAATGCTCTTAGGTGTATGCACATAAAAAATATGGCAGATCAGGAATTAAGGACTTAGCCTTGTTTAATAAAGCATTGGTATCCAAGTAGAGGTGGAGGTTCTTGATAGAGAAACAAGTCTTTTTAGCAAAAGTGGTGATAACTATGTATGGGCAAATGAGAATCACATGGTTTCTCAAAGACAAATTAGGAAGACTTCTACGTGGTGGAAAGGCGTGGTGAAGCTATCAAAAGGGACTTTGGAAGGAAGTTAGTTTAATCAAATGTTATGTAGACAACTTGGGATAGACAAGAAATCAATATAATTTTAGGAAGATAGATGGTTGAGAAAAATATTTTTAAAGGACAATTTTTCTATGTTGTTCAGAATATCCTTGCGAAGAATATGTAAACTTGAACACAGAGAGTTGACAACATGATGGTTAGGTATGAAATGTGGTGTGTAAGTGAGATACAAGAGAATAAGAAATGCAAGAAGCTAGTTAATTGTTTGAACTCTTGCAACATATTACATATATGAAGCAGGCTGAAGATGCTTAGTTTTGAAGGACAAAAACAAGCGGTCTATATTGTGAGAGAGATTAGTCATGAAAGAGTTATGCAGAGTTAAAGAGAAAATCACAATCATAAAATAAAGAGTTATGAAAAGTTTTATTAAAGTTGCAAGCAAGAAAGACTAGCCATGAAATATTGATGCAATGTGATTTTCAGGAAAAAGAAAGGCATAGAACATGTATAATTGATTTTTGAACATTGAAAAGTATAATTTTAAACTTAAATATTATTAAAACGCGTCATAAAAAGACATTAAAATTCTCTAAACACACACTACATTAAAAGAAACCCTAAAATATATAGTAATTAAAGATTTTTAGCTTTAACTCTTAGGCAGTGCAGATTATAATGAGAACTGGGGGAATCATAGCCTCCCCATTTTTTTAACTTTCTCGTATATCTATAATTTTGGTACCCCAAATAATTTTAAGATAATTAAGTTTAATATTTTTTTAAAGTTTTAGTGGAATTGTGGAAAGTAAATAATATAGGTAAAATATGTAAAAGTTATTTGTGTTGGCCCAAATTAAATATTAGGCTATATTCCACTTATTTGTTAAATAAATACTAAATCATTAAATTAAATATCATAACCAATAAAATGAAAGTTCAGCTGATAATGAATAATGAAAGGTCAAAATGTGAACGTGATTATGAAACAACTATTTGCAATTCTACATTAATCCGTGATTTCTTCTTTCACAATTTGGACTTTTCACTTTTTTCTTTTAACTTTTTTTGCCTGAAATTCTTTTTTTTCTAAATATTCGTTTGTCAGTGTGAGTATCTATTATACTTTTATGGTCATTTACATTGAAAAAGAAATAATTAAAAACTTTAATTATAATTAAATTATTGATGAGTTCAAGAATTTAATGGAATAAAGAGAATATTTTAAGTAAATGTAATATTTTTATAGTTATAATCATATTAGATTTTGTACTATTTTTGTATCATGATAATGATTTTTATTGTATTATATATAATTTTGGTTCCAAAATTATTAGTGAAGATGAGGCCGTGGTATTGGGTGAATTGTGAATTGTATATAGGCGTGCATCAAGCAAACTGTTATTAATTTACTTACCCTCTGTCCTTAATGCTGACTCTCCACCCACCTAGAGAGACACGAATATATATTTGTTTGGATTAATTAGAGAGAGGGCTTAATCAGGTAGCAAAAGAAAAATCTTGGTTGATCTTGTGCTGTAAAATGACCCCATGAGACACTTCTCTTATAATAGTAAAGTACAGCCAAACTAAAGTTACGGATAAACAAAAATTATGAAAGCCCACTTGCAAGACAACTTGCCATTTCTTGTTTCCACCTTACAACACCTAGCTCACACAGATTAATTATTAAACAAGAAACAAGAAAGAATATCATAGAGAGGCCAAAAACGCCAACTAGACGTTTTTTACACACCAAGTTGGGTTCAACAAGGCCAAGTTGCTGTTCAGCGGTGCTTCATATCCACCATAGAAAATTAATACTAATGTGACGTCGTAATCTACACACACAGTACAGAACAATCCTTATTATACACAACAAGTCCAAATCATGTTCCCTTATTTCAATATAATTAATTAATGTATTCAGGGTTTCAATTCTTTTGTTCTTTCTTGACTACTACAGATTAAGTACTATGCTTTAGGGCTGGGAAAAAATTAATTAAGAGAAGCTTCGACGAAACTTGTACCCAACAAATACCGTCTCGCACCGACTCCAACGCTGAGAATGGATAAACTCTTATATGTCAAGACTTTGTTGGACGATAAACATGAAAATTAATTAAGGATCATCTAACCAATTTCAGTTTACACTTAAAAGCTACGTGTTACACTTTACTGCTGGAATATCAAATCGATTAATAAGATTCGTCATCACTAGAAATACTTTCTATTTCAAAATACACGAGATTTAAAGGATGAAAAAAAATCAAATTATTAAAGGTTTTTTTATAAAAAAAAGATAACTTAGTAAAGTATGTGATAGGCAGTAGAAGTACATTGGATGTATGTTGTGTGGTGTTGAGTTAGAATCAACCTCACTTATTTATGTTTTGCTCAATATCATCTAAAGTGTGGATGCAGTTATGTGTCAAGTAGGGAGTATTTACAACATTACATATAGATTTTTGAAGGCATGAATTATAATTTATGAGATTAATTAGTAGCAGTAACAATTCACAAAGTCTAACATTTGGTGTGGTTTGCCAATCTTTGATACATTTAGAAGGCATACAATATCTCTATTTTCAATAGTAAAGAGACACAAGTAACTGCAATAGTTCTTACAATTCAGCTTAATTCGTGGTAATAGAGTTAGGCCACAAAGTTAACTTCTTATAATGTTACAAAGTGGGTGATGAATCCAATCTTTTGTGTTATCGGGACAAGGGCCTGATCTCTTATCTAATCAATGTAAATGACCATTGGTTTTTGTTATCTAATTTTTCTTATGTAATACTTGGATGCTCTTTTGTACCTCAATTTGGAAAACATGTCTTGTGTTTTCCTATGTTTCTTTTTAATATCATTGTTTGACTTATAAAAAAATGAAAGGTTTTTTATCATCATCAAATGTTACTTTTTTGTTAAAGTGTTAGCTAAGAAAGATTCAAATTGATACATTTTTATGTATCTCCTTTCTCCTTTTATCTTTAAACATAGAGTTTAATTACTATGCATGAATTATGTAAAAGAGTTTTACTGTGATGTTCAATCACAATTTTTTGTTTTTATGACTTTTAAAGTATTAATAGGTAAAGTGTAAAAGAGTTTTACTGTGACGTTCAATCACAATTCTTCATAAAATTATCATGAATGAAAAATTGTGATTAAACGTCAATGTAAAACTATTTACACTAACAGTGCACAAATATTTTTCTCTTAAACTTATTCTTCCCAACCACTAAGCCAATTTTATATTCCTATTGAAAATTGTAAAAGTAAAATGAAAAAATATTTCATTTGAAAATTATTTGAAACAAAGTATAAAATTAAATGAATTAAAATGTAAAGAACTAAAAATAGAAATCGAAAAGGGAAATAAAAAATAGAAATTTAAAAACTTTAAGTTAATGTGGTTTTAAACGTATACAATACTATTGTCACTGATATATAAGGTGTATAATATACACAATTACATGAACATTTAATAATAATTTATCGATTAATAATTTTTAAAATATTTATTGATAAAAATATAATTTATTATACAAGATAGGTTTGGATTGAAAAAGAGTAAAATTATTTATGTATATTATTAATGTATAGTCATTTATCATTCATGTACATATAGAGAGACCGATAAAGAGAAAGAGAACGAGAATGAGAAATATATCAGGTGAAAAAAATTATTTTAAAAAATTAGAAGATTTAATAATAATCATATAATTAAATTTAAGTTGTTGATTATATTGATGATTAAATGTACCTGTACTGACGAGATTTTTATTAAAAATAATAAAATGTTTAACTTTATTATTTATAATAAAAGATATAATCAATATGTTAAATTTAATAATACAATTATAGTTAAATTCAACCTTATTACCTCTAATAAAATGTTACATCACTATTTTTAATAATCAATACAATCAACACCATTAAATTTAATAATAAGATTATTATTAAATCTCTTAATTTTATAATAAACTTTTTTGAAACTTAATACACTATTAGAAATTCATCTATTATCTGCGAGTTTTCTTCAAAAAACCATAGGAAATCTATTTCTTGCGGATTTATCTGCAAAAAATTATCTTCAGTTAAAACCTTTGTGGATATATTTTTCCTGATAAAATTCATAACTGCAACTAATTTTTTGTGAAATTTTTTATCGGAATAATAACAGGAAATTTACTTGCAATTTTAAAAAAAATGCAAAAAATAGGTAAAAAAATTTTAAATTTACCTGCAGATTTTGCCACTGGAAATTCCTGTAGTTTTCAAAACACTGCATGTAAGTTACCTACCATTTCGGAAAATCACATGTAAGTTACTTGCCATTTCGGAAAACTGTAAGAATTTCTTGCAAATTTTTCCATAGGAAATATATGATTTTTTTAAAAAAAATAAAATTATTCACAAATTAAAAATAATTTAAATATAATTATTTAATATCATAAATTAAAATAACTTAAGAAAATTATTTATAAATATTTTATTGTGATGATCAATAAATCCAATATAACCACATGTTTAAGTGTATAAGATGGAGATTTCGATAACGATTAATAAGTCTTTTGAAATTGTCTTCTGAGATCTCTGGTTTGAAAATATTCATTTATACGACACTCAATCGTTTTTCTTTATCACATTTGACTTCTTAATTTTGAACTTTAAATCAAATCAATATATTTCCTCAGATCTTCAAACATCTTAACGGATCAATTCCGTACTTCAATTTTCGTAGCCTTTTAGGAATGTTCATAAAAATTTACCAATATATTCAAATTGATACTTCAAACACTTAGAAACATTTTTGCTTAAATTTCACGTGAAACGTAATATTTACGAACTATTGATGTTTGGTAACTTGTTTATACCTTTTTTGTGTGTTTGTTTACTTTTCAACATATTTTGTTATATATCATCAGTCTTATAACTTAAAAAAAAAACTATTTTAACTATTTATATTCAATATATATAATTAGTTTACTATATCTATAATATATAATATTATATTATATATTATATTTATACTATTAATAAATGAATTCTCCTTTTGATATCCATTTTTTAATATATATATTTTATCTTTTTTTTGAAAAAAAACAAGAATTATTTTGTTAAAAGAGATATTTGAACTTATGATTTTGTCACTAGATCAATCTTATAACTTTAAGAAAAAACTACTTTAAAATATTTATATCTAACATACATAATTGTTTTACTATATCTGTAATCTATAATATATAAATTATATTATACTATATTACATATATATTATATAATGGGAATAGAACATTTTGGTGTCCACATTTTATGACTATTTTACTTTTCTAAATATTTTATGACTATTATAAGCATATCTTACAAGTTCTACTTTATCAAAAATTAATCTTTCTTAAACATCATTAATATATATATATATATATATACTCTTTCTATTTTTTTAAATTAATTGTAAATTTGACATATTGGTTGATGATCTTACACGTTTCTATCATGTTATCATAAATAAAAAATATAAAAGTTAACAAAATATATTAAATTAAAATTATTATACAAAAAATGACACAGTCAATTATTTATATTTTATCATGTTATTACAAAACATATTAAATTAAAACCATAAAATTATTATAACATATCAAAATAGAAATATATGTTATGTTTTTGCTAGTATAAAATAAAGGAGATTTGACTTGTTTTTTAAAGATATTAAATGGTTCAATTGGTTAACAAAGGATAGAAGTCAAGAATGATAATGAATTTTATCATTTATCGCTAATAAAAACTAACATTAGTAACATCATTAACATTTTACCTGTAAAACAAAAACTTGATTTGTTTCTAATGAAAACTTGAAATTTAAATTGATTAAATTTGACATTTGTCAATAAAATATTTTTATTAAATCTACTAAATTTGATATTAACGAGGAATTGAATTGTTAATTTGAAAAAAAAAAATCGCATTAATATAATTTGTTATACATTTTTAAGAGCTGAAATATTTACCCTATTGAATGAATTTTAATATGAGAAAAAAAAATTATTGATTGTAAGTGTAAAAAGTTTTACGATGATATTTAATCACAATTTTTTTATTTATGATAAGTTTTTTTAATTTTTTCAATTAATACAATTAATAAAGGAAGAGTTTTGATACACTCATTTACCGTAAACTCTTTTAATATAATAAATTTAAATTTATCTATTGGATAAAAAATCTAACTTCACAATAGACATTGATGTAATTTACTCTAGCATAACACTATAATAAATTTAAATTTTAAATATACCATTGAATCTAAATTTCATTCATCATAATGTTTTTAAATTTAAAAGATAAAATATAGATTTATCGTTAATAATATTATAAGTTTTTAATATGTGTGTGAGCGGATCAATGATAAGGCCAATTTTTATAAAGATTACCCTTAACTTCTATATATACCTAGTTTGTCCTTGTCCACAACATTATTACTGGGTGTTTCAATGTTGTTTTATTTAAGTATCGCAATTTATCTATTTATAAATTACTTTAGGTTTAATTCCTAAATTGTGCAAAACTAATATACAGTGACATTTTATTATATTTTAATTTTTAATTTCCCACGTGGTTGTTTTATAGACAACTCTTTTTGAGGTACCAAGACATCTCTTTAAGGTTTTCATAACCGAGTTGGACATGGTGTACGGTTTGAAATGAAAACTGCGTGCTGTAGAGGATCACAATCTGCATACCTACATAAGCAGTTGTAATTAAGATTGGTAAGAGAAATCACAATGAAATAGGGCAGAGAAGTAAGGTAATTTGGTAGTACTGAATGCGATTAATAAAAAAAGAAAGATGGTGTTTGTTGGACTACATAAAAGAGGATTTACATAAGAGAAACAATATGATAATTGAGATTGAGATTGAGATTGGGTGCAGTAGTAGATCAGACTCAACAGCCAGAAGAATGGAAAAACAAAAGAAGAGAAAGGTCACATTCATTACAAGCATTGGTGTCGGATCTTGAAGACTCGAAAAGGTGTGGGTACCCAAGAATTTCGAACACAAGGAAGAAGGAAGGCGTATCCGAAACAAAAAAGGCCCAAGGCCCAAGGCCCAAACAAAGCAAGAGAGATAAAAGTGTTCATTCAGTGTACAGCAATGTGAGCCAGGGACTGCAAATTGCACCGTACGATGGTGTCCACAAAAACGCAAGTCTCTTCCCTAGTGTTACCGGAGGGTACGTCAACCACGTACGACTCTATCACCACCGTCCCTCCGTTACCGTCACCGTGGAGCGTCGTAACCGACCGGTAGTTTCTCAGCCGGTGGTCCCCGCCCACCACGCTGAAGCTCATCACGTGCCGCTCGTCGTCCAGAATCTCAAGCCGCTCGGTGCTCCACACGGCGGGTAGGCCCGAGACCACCACCACCTCTCGGACTGCGCCCACCCGAATGCCGTCGCCCCCGGCCACCACCTGGCAGCTCTTCACGAAGTGCTTGTATGCCTGCGGGTTGTCGAAGCGCCGCACCACCCCCCACACGGCGGACACCGGCGCCTCGATCTCTTGGATCACCACTGAGCAGCACTGGTTGGGCCCCACCGCGTGCGCGTGGTGCCGCGCAACCGTCTCCGGCACGCTGACGCTCGCTTTGGCCTGGACACGGCGCGTTTGCTTCTGGCAGTTGAGGCCGTTTGCTTTGCCTGTGGATGTGTCGGTTGCTCGGTTTAATCGGTGAAGTTGAAGAGGGCAAGTCATTTTTAGTTCATACAGCAATAACACCAATGATGATAATAATAATAATAATAGTACAAAAATGTTTCCCTAAACGAAGATATTGTTGTTATGCTAAAGTGGTTTGTGCATATATATTTGGAGTTGGAGGATGAGAGCTCACCTAGTCTTGCTTTGTGAGGTTTTGGGTTAATATTTTTTGTAATCAAGTTGGTGTTTTTTTATCAAGTAATTGGAACCTATCTAAGTAGCTGATGATATTCTCTCTTAATTAGGAGGTGATATCTCCTACAAGATACTAGTAATGATATATAATGAGAATATGAAAAAAAAGGGGTCTTTTTCTATATGCAGGGAGGAAAAATGAAATATGTGACCATTAGGGGAAGAAATTGATATGAATTAATTAAAAAGTGTAAAAGTGAAGAAGAGGTAATATTAATTAGTGAAGGTGGATAAAGATTAAAGAGAAAGAGGGGTAACATTGGTCATTGTAATTGAAGGAGAGGGGTGACAAAGAAAGAGAAGGGATAATTGGTGGTATTAAATTGTAGGGAGGGGGAGTGCAAGTGGATCCTCCACTTGCAACTGTCCTTTAGACTTGGTTTTGTCAATGATCCCATTTCTTTACCTCAAACTGCAACTTTGTAACTCCATCTATTAATATTTTTTCCTAACTTGCTGTTTCTTAATCTACCAACTTTGCTTTGGCCTCCCCTCTTTATTAAAAGTTAAAACTACTGTTCTTAAATAATGCCTATAAAAAAAAACTGTTATTAAATAATATTATTTTTATCGTCATCTTCATTTTTCTTGTTCAATTGGATTGACTCTAGACATTGCTCTGTGTCCTTTTCCTTCTTTCTTTCCTAATTTTCCTTTTCTTTTCTTTCTTTTTTCCTTTGCTTCATTTTCCGTTTGTTTTTTTATGAATCAAAAGCTGTGCATGAATTCGTAGGGTATCTTTGGAAATAGATCATGTTTGAAAGAACAGTCTAGAAATTAACTCCGGCATATATCAACAACTTGATGGTCATATTGTTCAAGTGGTATACATATATTTTTGGTGTAAATAATTTTAAAATCAGAGGGGATGATATTCCTCTCGTGTTTAGTTTTGAAAAACTAGTTGGCGTGAACAGAAAAATACATCATGTTGTAAAAGTCTATTGCTTTTTTCATATTTGCCTTTTAAAAGAGATATTCTATTTATAATCATCTTAACAATTATTTAAATTGGGATTCTTCATTTTGTATAGAATTATCTCCTTTTACTAAAATCAAATCTCAGTTACTGTAAAATAGTGTTTTAGGTGTACCTCGATTTGATCACTAACAGGATTTGGAGTCTAAATGTTAAATTTGATATACTTAAATTTAAAGCGTATTGTATTCATGTTTTAAATTATTCTAATTTAGTTTAATATCTTACAATATTAATTTTTAAAACATATAATAATAATTTTACTATATGGATTTAATTATATATTTGGTTTCTTTAAATTAATATACTTACATATTCAAGTATAATCATAAAATTATACTTCTGGATTTAATATGCTTTTAATTTTTTATTTTTAACCAATTAAAATTTTATATTTTAAAATTAAGTAATTTTAATTTTATGTTCAACAATTTTTCTACCCAAAACTCTTAATTTTTTTTCTATACAATTTTGAAAGTATAGACATAAAAGATTTATAAAAAATTGATAAAATTTAGATGACTTTAAAGTACGTATAAGCAAGGTTATTAAAATCGAGAGTTTACATAAACTCGTGAGAGTGTAGTAAACTCGACTCGTAAAATCGTAAGAGTTTACTTCATTAAAAATATGACTATAAATCACATAATAATTGAAAGTTTTCAATACATAATAAGTTTAAATCCACATAATAAATTTAAATTACTCCAAATAAGTAAAAATTAAAGTAGAAATACTTAAAATTTTAAAACTTTTTTAGACATAAGAACAAATTATATTCAAAACACTTAAAATTAGAGTCAACATAGAAAAATATCACCTAAGAAGTTTGTTCACGAGTTTACTCTAATTTTACCGAGCTTACTCCGATTTTACCAATTTTACGAGTTTACTTCGATTTTACGAGTTTACTCCGATTTTACCGAGTTTACTCCGAGTTTACTATTTTTTCGATTTTACTGCGATTTAACTTGTTTGGGACTTGTAAACTCGTACGATTTTACAAGTTAACTTGCGATTTTGATAACTATGCGTATAAGATTTAGATGAATTGAAATGAAAGATTAATACATTACCTATTGATTTTTTTTTTCAAACAAACAGCTAGTTAAAGAAGGGAAGGGAAAATAAGGAAAATCTAGAAAAATAAAATTTTTAATTTCTCTTCTTTTTTTTTTTCTGTTCGATTTCGTCCACAACAAGAAAATCAAATATTATATTAGTCTTTTTTAATGAATGACTAGATCTAATGTAATATAGTTACACTTTTATATTAGATTAAATAGTTGGCTGAATCTCCACAATTAGTGCCAATGACATGAAATTTTAACTAATGTTGTTTTTAGTCTTATAGAAATGACAACGGGTCGGGTTGAATAGGGTAGTAGTTACCCGTTACTCGACCTGCTACAAAAATCCGTTATTTGTTACCTGTTAAAAATTTGTTGGATAACTGCTATAGAAATATTTGCGGTTTCTTTAATACCCGCAGGTATCCATGGATACCCATGGATATTTTAAAACAAATAGTTTTATTAAAATTAAGTATTTTTTTATAAGAAGTTTTGTCAAATGAATCATTTATTTTTGAAAAATCTAGAAATAAAATTATACTAGTTTTACCAAATTAATTATATTTAAAAATATATTAATATAATATATTATAAGAAAATATTTAATACAAATAAAATTTTTATTTTATATTATCGGCATTTTTATAATAAATAATTTTATTAACTATAAAGTTTTCATAAAAAACTAAGATTGATATGAATGAATTTTGATAATTAATATTTTAATTTGATTTATTTTTCAAAAATATTATATTTTTTAACTTAAATATATTATTTTAGTTTAGCGGATAGCGAGTACCCGCTGGTACGGCTAAGGGCACTATGATACCCGTCCCCGTGCTCGACTCGTACACCTGTAGATGGTAGATATCCATTTATACTATCCATACAAATACTTTTGCAGGTTTTATCAATGGGTATTCGCAGACGCGAATTTTTTTATCATTCCTAATCTTACGCTAATGATCATTTGGTGGAAGGGAAATTATTTTATTTTCAAAATTGTGGTGTTCTCAACTAAAGATGCTTTGTTAAGTTTATGCACATGATCTAGGGGGTTATTATGGCTCCCAAGTGCAAGCAGTTCGTAAAAAATAATGTATTTAATGACAATGAAAGAAGCAGAGGAGGAAATATGGGTGGGGAAAATAATATAAGACTCCTCCTAAGCCAAACCAAGTATATGTGAATTATGATGCATCTATTGCAGATATGAGAGCATGTAGCTTGCAGAGGGCTTTTGAAGGATGATAAAAAGATGGCTAATTCGTGGTTATGGTGTTAGAATTGCAGCTTGTTCTACACTGATGACAGAACTTAGGGCTGTATATTATGGGTTAATATTGGCGTGGAGCAGAGGCTTTAGAGATATTGTTATTACAATTTTATACTGTGTGCTATCTTGCTTACTAGAGGACGCTGCTACACACATCCTTGTGCTAATTTGGCGATATCAATCCAGAAGATTCACAATAATAAATGCCATATTACATGGAATTCAATCAGGTGGATGATCTTTAGCGGAGTAAGGGTTAGCTGTGCTAAGCTACTATCATGTGTTGTACATAGTTTCAGGTTTAGCTTGCAATGCTTAACAAATTATATAGTATACTAGAAATATCATTAAAAAAATATATGTCTAATTATTTAACAAATTACACTTAGTTGTACCATAAATAAATAATGAGTTGTTAAATTGCACTTCTATTTTCCTAGAACAATTCTCACCCAATTTTCTAAAATTTCTTTAATTTTCTAAAAAAAATATAAAAACTGAAAAAAAAAAGTGTTTAGATACATCTCATTTTTATTTTTAAAATTTTCATTTTTCAATAAAATAAAAAAGTGACAGTAACTAAGGCAGAAAGATGGAGGAAGCAGCAACAACAAAGTAAAGAGGCAGTAGATGTCAAGATAAAAGTTGTTGAAGGAGTATAAGAGGTGTTGATACTAAGGAAGTGACATATGTTCAAATGAGAAATTCAGAAGAAGTCTGATAGGCGGCATGCAGGCAATAGAAGGGAAAGGAAAACTCAAGGTGGTTAAATATGGAACAGTGTTTTTCAATTTTACAAATTTGGAAAGGTACTTCAATAGTTTTTTGTAAAATCATTTTTCATTTTTCAAATTAAAAAAAAAAAGGTCTATGGACATATTTTCCTTGTATTGTTGAAATAATTTTCTCAATTTACTTGGAAAGTTCTTTAACTAGATAGTTCTTAAGAGCATCTTTTGTGAGAATTATTTAACATGAAAAATATTATTTTAATATAAATTCTATAAGATAAATGGCTTAAAAATGGATTAAAATTTATCAAATAGGTCCATTTTTAAGTAATTCAATTTATGAAATTCACGTTAAAATGATAACTTTTATGCAACATTTTTAATAAAAATTACTTTAGATAAGTTGGTTTTAAGCAACTCATCTCTCAGTCACCTCCCTACAAAATAATGTCTTAAGTAACCATCAGCATTACAAAAGGTAAACTAAAGCAAGAATCTAATCTAACAAGGAGTACCTATGGTAAGGAACATAAAGCCTATGTTTTAAGTCCCAAAAAAATATATTCATTACTAATATTTTTATTATTATTTTAGTTTTTTTAAGTTTTTTATTTAATAATCAATTACTTATTAATTTTAATTAATAAAAATATTTCTGAATTTATTAAATAAACTTCTTATTTTTAATTATATTAATATTATCTAAATTAATTAAATAAAATATTATTATTAATAATTTTAAAAACTCTACTTTATGCTTTAAAAATTGTCTTACTTTAATATTCGTTTTTCACATAAGAATATAATAGGTAGGCACTGCGAACAAGAAGATCAATTATCTCTTTTACAATCCAAAATTCCAAATACTTGCCTTAAGGTTAACTGTTGTGGTGTTTCCTTAACCACATGTGCGGTTTTGTGTAGTTTTGCATTTAAAATTAATTTAAATTAAATTAAAATAAAAAAAAATAAATGTGACATAGATTTGTCCGATTTAAATTAATTATAAAATTTTAATTAAATCAACCGAATCTTTAAAGCTGAGATTGATTCACTTTTTTTATTTAAAACTTGTATGATTAAGTGTTAAAAAATACATTTTAAAAATTTATTTTTAAAATTGTATAAAAGTTTACTTGTTTTCACCAAAATTATATAAAAGTAATAATTATTAAAGTAAAAATATAAATAATTATTAATTTAAACATTATATTTTACTAGTTGTTGTCAAATTATATCCAATAAATTAAATAAAATACTTTTCTTAAAATATTCATCAAATAATACATATTAATTAAAGATTAAATCAAAATCATTAGAACTGAGTAATAATATATATCTTCTTGCGGATTGGAACTTACCCGACAAGGAATTTTGCTACCTTAGGACCGTTATAGTTACGGCCCCTGTTCATCGGGGCTTCGGTTGTTAGTTCCCTTGTTATCAGGTCACTAACTTCCTTGACCTTCCAGCACTGGGCAGTCATCACCCCCCAATACATGGTCTTACGACTTTGCAGAGACTTATGTTTTTGGTAAACAGTCATCCAGGCCTGGTCATATCAAACTAAATTGGTTTCTCCATCTTTCAATTTCTTCCATTCAATTTTGAATACTCATGTTTGTAGGTACCGTTGTGTTTTCTTCCATCATTAAAAAATATCCTTTTAGAAAAATAATTTCACTAGATACACTAATGCACAACTTATTATTTAAAACTTTTAAGATATTTTCTTTATTATAAATATTTATTTTACAAATAAATTTAATTATTTTCAAAATGAGAAACTAACCTAAAATGGAAATATTATTGTAACTTGATAAGGGTGTTCTTACTCCTATTATATATAAAGTGTGATAATCTAAATCGAATGTTAATGATGTTCAATTTTTTTTCTCTACCATTTATATGATACAACAATAAGGTAAAATAAACTTATCTTTTATAAATTAAAATTAATTTCTGTATTTATTTTTTTATAAAAATTCTTTCATATATATTCTTCAAAAGCTGAAGTATATATAAAGTTTAGCTAATAAAAAAATTAATTCACTTTAGTTTATTTTATTTTTTTTCTTCTTTAAGTGTTTATTAGTAAACAAGAAAGTTGTATTGAATTTGAACATAAAACAGCCAAAAGTAATTTTTTTAAGAGAAAACAGCTCTACATTGTCAGTGTGAAATATTTTACAGCGACAATTAATGACAATTCTTCATTTAGATGATTTCAAATTATTAATCGGTAAAGTCAATCAACTTACTACGTATAAAGGGTTGAAATTAATTGTTAGTATACAACCTTTTACCCTAATAGGGTACAGGTGTTTTTCCCTTAAAAAACAACTATCTTTTTTTGATGGGTGAAAGTAGTTAAACCATAAAAAAAAAAGTGAAATCAGAAAACTTTAAGAATGAATGAACAGTTTGCAGCTATGCTAGTTAACTTAAGCAATGATGAATTTTAGACATATGGCAACACCTATGTAACTATTGGCACCAGTCCCATCTTTTTGAAATGGAGTGGATCAATGATCAGCTATTCCCCAACCTAATGCAAACCTCCAATTTCCCAAATTAAAAAACTAAAATTTAACCAGCTCAATAAATTTAAAAAAGAAAAATAAACATTTCAGGCGTTACATAAAGAATTTTGTTGAGATTTGGGCTTGGGACCTTATTGATGCTCTTGCTGCCTTGGATACTTAGCTTCCGATGGTCCTGTGTTGAGCACCGAAAGTGTGAAAAAAAGTGTTAGCCAACATGCATAATAATTTAAATTTGTTTACTCTATTTTTTTCAAATATATATATATATATATGGAACGTATCACATTGTGTTTTTATGTAAGAATAATAAAAATATTTTATATCTATTCAAATTTAAATAAAAGATTAAAATTAAAATAACTTCCTTAAAAATATATATATATATATATATATATATATATATATATATATATATATATATATGTATGCATGCGCAGGCGTACGGGTGTATATATGCGTGAAAATGGGAAAATTAAAATACCTCTAAGTCGTTTCCAAGTGTACATTTTTTATTTTCTCACTTTATACAGACTCTCATTTTGTAAATAAAAAAAAATTCAAGAACCATGTTTGCATTAACATTACTTGGAAGGAGAAAAAGAATGCAGTCCATGTTGTTATCGTCACTACCGTAAGCAAAAATTTTAGCACGATTTTTGGTATTATTTTATTCACAAACTACATCCAGATAAAAAAAGAAACAAAGGCAATACACTGTATGAGCAAATGGTGCTATAAGAATATAGCAATCCGAAATTATTCTAGTGAAATCAGATTCAACATGCAATCAGGTTATTGTCCTATTAACTTCATAATTCTTTTGTTCTTTAGTATCTTCATGTAAATTTCTTGTTTTTAAGTTGTACAATTGTATATTACATTTAAATTGTAGAAGTGTCACGGGAAAGGACTTGTTCACCTGTTTGGATTCGCTTATGAGCCGAGATTTGGCAATGCTTTCTTATTTGTGAGACTGAAAAGGACAACCATACATGGAACAAGAATGAAACAATCCATACTTAGAGACACAAATGCATACATCCTCCTTCTAACAATCATGCGGTTTCACACACATCAGTGAGATGGGAGAATCTTAGAATAAAATGATGAAAAGTTATACGTAGAAGTTTGTATGTATAGCATTAACTACATGGTTTCACATTCCAAATATGCTCTCGCCTCTGGCATATATTTAGTGGCAGAATGGAAGTCTCCCAGTAAAGGACAACAAATAGTCTGAAAGGACAAACTGTAAGACTAACATTTGAACAGAATACTTTGAGTTCCTATTCTCAAGCTTAAGAATAATGAACAGTGCATATTTAAAAAGCTAGTTGTAAAGTGATCTATCAGATTATAATTAATCATCTAGGTGTAGATTATCATTAGCTGTCTGGTTGCAGAGGATGAACAACATTTTAGCAATGTTTCGTATGCTGAAGAACATTGTGCAAGTGTAAAATTACAAAAGTTGGTCAAGAATCAGCATGTTTCTTTCTAATTTCCAATGTTAACATACATGCCTAAATAGTAATCTTAATCATGCAGACAAGCCAAGAAAGAAATATGATGCAGATAATGCACCCAGTCAGACTCAAGGACAACATAGGATAGATAATGATGTTGAATTTTGATTATAAAAAGAGAATTTACCTTTTATCTGTTGGTAGAAGCTTTTTCATTCTTCATGATCATATGGAATGATTTAGAACGGTCCTCTGCAACCATCTCCCTGAGTATATCATCTTCAATCTTCTCAGCTTGCCACTGAGAAGGGTCCTCCACAAAGGCCTCACTAAATATCATGCTTGACACCCATTCTTTCCAAGTGGTTCTTCGGTACTTGTCCTCCTCCAATGAACCTGTCACCAAGAGCTGATACACATAAACAACTTTCTGCTGTCCAGGACGAAAGGCACGGGCAATAGCCTGCTTTGTTTTTGAAGGATTCCACTCTGAATCCAACATGATCACTCGAGAAGCAGCTGTCAAACTAATGCCTTCAGCACAAGCTGTAATTGAAGCAAGGAGTATCTTTGCTACTCCACCAGGCTCCTCAAACTTATCCATTACTCTCCCCCTTTCAAAGAGCTCTAGTTCCCCAGTTAGTACCAACACTTCCCTACCTTTTATCCATCCAAAGTACTTCTCAAAATATTCCACAAATAACCTGACAGGTGCAATATTGTGACAAAATATAAGAACCTTCTCCTTCTTGACAACACGATAGATAAGGCTCAAAACAAATCTTACTTTGGACCCTATTTTTAGATCAAACTTGCAATTCTCTAGCTCCAGCAATTGCTCCCGAGTGAAAAATTTCTCAGCACATACAGCTGTTTTGACCAACCAAGGATGTATTGAACCAAGAGTTATCAAAAGCTCTAACTCCAGAGGATATCCATTGCACTTGGCCATTTTCTTGTGTAGTTTATGCAAAATCTCATGCTGTGTATCAGTTGAATTCATTAGCAATGTATAAATTTGCAAACCAGGTAGACCATCAGAACTTCCACCTTCATAAACATCAATGAAACCATTTGTCACGTTTCTCAACATCTTTAGACCCTGCCGCCTCTCCCTAGCCTTACCTGAGTCAATTTTCTTAGCAATTTGGTCTAAAAAGAATTTTCTAGCCCGCGACTCTAATAAATGCCGTGCTTTTTTTGCCACTTTTCCCTTCCTCCTGTATTTTGAGTCCAATGCTTTCAGTACTTCATTAATAAACTTTGGTCTTGCCAAGCACAAAGTATTAAAGTATTCGCAGAAATTGTTCTGAAACAAAGTACCAGAAAGCAGTATTCTCAATTCCGTCTGTACTTTCATCAAAACCTTTCTCAGCCTTGATTTAGTACTTCTAGGATTGTGCCCTTCATCCAGCACCATGATCCCGGGGCTTTCCCTCAACACTTTAGCCATGTATTTTCTGTGTGCAAACTTTGAATCCTCTCGCATCAATGTTAAAAATGAAGTATAACCCATGATCAGGACACTCGGATGCGAATGCCATTTTTGTATCTTCTCAAGGCAATCCAAAACATGTTTGACATCATCAGTGGGCTTGGGAACTCCAGGAATAACAATCGTTGATTTCTGCTTGAATACCCTATAGGTTCTACGTCCATGAATCAGATACACTGGTATAGGAATGTCCCACTTGATAAATTCTTTGTACCAAGTATAGAGTGTTGTTTTTGGAGCAAGGACTAAAGGCCTCTTCCCTGGGAATAACTTCAAGTAGCTAACAAGAAAAGCAATGATGAGAAAAGTTTTTCCTGCTCCAGGAGAATGAGATATCACACAACCACCTCGTTTTTTGGATGCTGCTTCCATACATCCTGGTTCCATGGACCCTGCAATGTTTTGCCAAAGAAATTCAAAAGCTTTCTTCTGGTGAGCATGCAACTTTGTTCTAAGTTCGGGAATTAATGCCCAAACATTATCATTTTCTTTAGAGACAGGTCTCTCAGGAGAGTCTAGAGTTGGGAAAAGATCCATGTCATCATCCTCGTCAGCCTTGGCCCTTGAATTTTCTTCAGCACTGTGCTTCTCCTCTTGGTGACACACTGAATATTGTCGAATCTACCAATAACAAGACTATCATATCAGATACAAACTGGGGAAATACACAATTTATCCAACTAAAACATGTGAACGAGGTAAACATCATGAACTAATTTAAAGATGGATAGATTTTGGGATAGCACGCATGTTCCTTCTAAAATCACACTTCTTTAAACAAATTCTATGACAGATTTTGCAAAGAGAAAAAATATCTTCTGAATTCATTATACATAAAGATGGTGAGTTGATGCAATGTGAGGTAATAGCCTCCCCCTCGCAGGGATAAGGCTATGGTGCCCCATAATGATAGGAGCCTCATGCATTATACATCCATATCAATGCATATTTAATCCATCCAGAGGCAAGAGTACAGCAAAAGAAGAAAATTACATACAAATCCACGTCTAAGTTAAACTTCACTTACAAATGGTGGTGTAATATATTTGATCTCAGTCCTCACATAGCCACATCTATAGCAGTATTCTCCAATTTCTTCATTCATTCTGAATTCATGTGGACAACCTTCGTTTGGCTTTTCCAAAGTCTCAGTGAAAGTGGCAGCATTTGAATCCTGATTAAAGAGTAGAACAGAATTAGCCTTAGGAAAACAGAACAAAACAAACAAATAGGGGAAAGCAAAGGACAAATTGTCACATACCTCTGTTTCTTCTAGATAACATGATGCTAGTGACACATCCAGTTCTCTCCACAACATATCCATTTCAGATTCTTCTTCTGCATCCTCTTCATGGAGCATCTCAGTTTCTCTCTTTCGCCCAATGCTGCTAGTTGTGTTGCTTTGCTTCCACTGATCAGCAATAGATGGCTCTTCTTCTTTGTCTGGTCTTGTATTAATATTCTTCAAGTATGAATTTATCAAATCCTTGTAGGCAGCTGCATTTAAGGTTCTGTCTTTATAATTGTATCTTTTTTCTTCTCCATGATCTCTACTTCTTAAATATGTTGTATGATGTTTTTTCTCTTGAACTCCTTTATTAGCACTTATCCCTTCCCATTTATTTCCAAGATCCACCATATCATCCAGACCGCATAAACTCTTCTTCTGTGACTTAGGGGCACCGTAACAATAATGATATCTTACTGACAAATCATCACTCTTTTCTGCATCATCTGACTTTTCAGGATGCTTATGAGGCTCAAAAGATAACAACTTGGATTCATTCCTCTTTAAGTTAAGGGTACTAGTTAGATGATAATATTTGGAAGAGATTTCAGAGGATTCATGACCATAACTTCTAGTAACGTTGTCATTTAGAACATCACTATGCTCAACGGCTACTGGATCATCTAGCTCAGGAAGAGGAATAATAGCAAGATGGTTTTGATGTTCATTCTGATCATCATCTCCAGACTTTAACTTCCGAGACTTAGCCTTGTTCCTATTATACACCACAAGCTCCCGGCAGGTATTTGCCTTCTTGACCTTTCTATGATTATTAGAATTCCCTTCTAGACAGTTTTGCTGCAAACCAAACAGGCAACCTAATGGCATGTGCAGCTCAGGATCAACATCATCATCATCTTTCCATGTGTCTATCTTAACTGGTGGTAAGTTTCTAAAAGAACCAACATCAATCTCAGAAACATTATCACAACCAAGGTATCGCTCAGGCTGTACATTCCGGCGCTTGGAACGACGTAAGCCCTCGACATTATAAGATGGTGATACATTATCTTCATGGGATTCCTCTACATGACCAACCCTCTTTGTTTTAGAGGCAGCTACTTGAGAAACAATGGGTACTAACATGCCATTGTCTGTTTTGAAATTCACAACATCAATGTCTGACTCATTGTTCAATGAAGTGCTAACAGTATCCCTTCTCAAAACTTGATACACTAGCTTGTCTTCTAGGGATCTTACGCAAAATGAAACCTTCTTTATAACAGAAGTAACGACTAACCATGAAAGATCACATAACACTTTCCCCAAAAGCAATTTAGTGTGCGATATAATGGAACAATCCTCGGATGATGTCCACCTGTAATGCTGATCTTCACAAGGAGTAGTTTCAAGTTTTTGGAGGATCGATATTTGATTAATTCCAACTACTTTAATCTCCTTACGAAGACTTCTGAGCTCTGCACCAAGTGAACCTTGTTGAACATAGAAGTTGACATAAAACTGACAGGAGCACTCAGAGTCATGAGGTTTTCTTTGTACAGAACTTATTTTAGCATCAGCCCAAACCTAGAGTTTATAGAAAAGGAAGAAACTGTAAATCATACTTGACAGTTTGGAAACTAAAATAAGCAGAGGTCTTATCCAAGCCGCAGCAAAGCAACAATAATAATAGTAATAAACACAGACCAAGTGATGCAAAAAAAAAAAAAAAAAATCAACAATTGACAAAAGCCATTGTGATTCCCTAGTAATTAGTAAATACATACGAAATAAAGTAGAAACTATTTCCATGTTTATATGCTCTATTTCTTTATCATCATAAAGGATATCTTGAAAGTAAAATATCTGTCTCTAACATACATTTCAAAAAAAAAAAAATACATTTCAAAAAATAAGTATTGAAAAAACTACTTAAACAGACCTACGTTATTAATGTAAAGTTTTTACACTATCTATCTATTACCAATCATCCTAATTTTAGGAATTTAAATTATCCGTCTCACTTTGTACCCATCAATCATGTGGTGTCATGTGTTTAAGTTATCATATGCAATTTTTTTTAATTCACAAAACATTTCTGAGCCACATGGAAACTTAAAACATGTCACTGGATGATTGGTGGAATAGAAAGTGAGATGGGTGATTTAAATCCATAATTTAT
The DNA here is from genome assembly GCA_037954015.1 of Psophocarpus tetragonolobus. Classification (NCBI taxonomy): domain Eukaryota; kingdom Viridiplantae; phylum Streptophyta; class Magnoliopsida; order Fabales; family Fabaceae; genus Psophocarpus; species Psophocarpus tetragonolobus. The sequence goes on from CM075695.1 coordinate 39,500,176, forward strand.
GTATATTATTTATTCTTGAGAAAGTAACAAATAAAGGAAACGTATCTACTGCATAAAAACATTACTTTATGCATGCAGCATGCTCACTCTATCTCCGAAAGAAACTTCAAGACCAATGGTATGTTTGTTTTGAAGGAATCATGTAAAACTAAAATATTTAGAGCAATATAATGGGTTTTTTTTTTCTGCTCGAAAACTCTTGCTTGGGTGACAACGCAGATAATTTCCTTTCATCCACCATCTCCAGAGACATAGTAGGAATCAGTTAGATTGCATTGGCCATGTGAGGCAGCTTACTCCAACAAAAGATGACTTGAAGATTCTTTAAAAAATGACATGATTTATGGAATTCGAGAACCTTAGATTATATTGATTAAAAAAGAACCTTAGATTATAAAGATAACATGTAAAAAGTTCAATGTAAAAGGAACACTTACAGGGTCAATACTAATTGCATCAGAATCATCAGATTGTAGAGGAACTGCTAGCACACATACGTCAATTCCAGGACGTAAAAAACGGGAACAATCAGATGAAGTAGCTTTCCTTGACCTTATCCGAATGTCTGCTATGGGTCCTTTCTCCATAGCCATATGATGATTATCTACAAAATGCATGGACATAGTCCCTGCCTCAATCTTTATGAACTCCACAGCTTGCCATGAGCCAAAGGCAACTGCTTCAAAGGCTGTTCACAGAGAACAAAATATGATGAACTGAGTTGGTGGAAAAAAAAAAAGTCTTTGTGCCAAAGAATGTGAAATTGTTAACAAATGACCCTGGACAATAGGAAGCAATACCCACTTTAGAAAATAATTGTCAATCAAATTTCAAACTGGTCCTATAAATTAAAGTCTCTTTTTTTCCTTGATCAGACTTCAAGGCATAATGCTATAACAGATTGGTATTTATTCTATTCAGTATTTTTCTTTTCTTCAACTATAGAGATCGATTGACAAAATAAATAAATAAATAAATAAAAAGAAATGCTTACGCTGAGAACTGAATGGATGCTTGAGTTGATTTAAACGCCTTTTTCTGCTCGTCATTGGTTGTGTGACAGCTAACAACTTGTCGATGTTGTGAACTTCTGCAGTAGTAATAGTCTCAAACTTAACTTTCACCAACAAGCCTTTGTTTCATATCTGATATCTGTTCACAAAAATAAACAGCCCAATCATTTGACTTATAAAAACAATCGATTTATATGCATCATGACATTATAATATCTTTCAAAAGTACAACAAAAAAGCTTCATTTCATTCGTATATATCAATTTTCTGTCTCAAAAAATTGAGAAGGAGAAAACGACGTGAAGGGAAATAAAAAAAAAATGACGTGAACAAACATACTAGAAGGGAAAGAAAAGAAAATAAAAAAAAAACTTTCTCCAACTGTCTTATTTTTATTTTTTATTTTTTTTTCAAAACCCAAACCCCTAACCAGAAAAAGCACATTTATGTGTCAAAATGCTGTGTTAGTTGGAGAAGCAGACGACACATTCACACATGTGAAGAAGAGTTATACGCTTCAAGAGAATCATACACTGAAGAGAAAAAAAACATCATTATTCGTGTTACCCACTTATGCATACACACAGAAACGGCAAACAGTTTTCCTGTTCCCCAGTGGTCTAAGATAAAGGCTAAAAAAATATCTATTTTAAGAAAAATGTTCTATTTTTATTAACAAGTTTCCACAAAGAATCCAAATATTATACAGCTGATCAAAGGCCATGATCAGCAGAGCATAGACTTCAAATTGACTTAAAAAATGAATGCAGAAGTATAATCCATGACAGACATTTACATTTTCTGGAAGGGCTGAGAGGCAAAGAGAGTGAGAATACTCAAGTGAGAGAATCTATCCTTACCACAGGGCAAAAGCTGGTTCTGAGAAGAATCTAAAACACAGTTGCAAGCATCACTGAGAAGAAGAGAGAGAGAAATACAAAACAGAGAAGAGAGAGAAATGGGTGTAGTTGAAGCCGGCAATCTCTAGGTATATATATATATATAAACTAATTGTGATGTGAAATCATTTTAAGTTTATGAATTTCTTTATTAAAATGTTAATTTTTATTTAATTGTAAATTTAATATCTATGAACAGATTTTACACTCATTATGGTAAAATTTAAGCAATTTATTATACAACAGTTGGGCTTGTAGAAAACAATTAATAAATTATATGGTTATGTAAAGAATTTTGTATTGTCATATACATTGATTATTTACTCTTTTTTTAAAAAATATTTTATATTTTTTTAATTGGTAATAAAATTAATACATTAATTTTTGAACTTCACTAAAATATTTTTCTATTTTAAGTTATTTATTGTTTAATGTAATACATTTAAAAAATACTGTTTATATTAAATGAGTTCCTTGTATTTATAAAGTATTTTTTATATATGATAGAGAGTCCATTATAAAAAAAAGAAAAAAAACAAACTCCGTATGTGATAGACTGTATTAAATGAAAATTCATTATTATTATTACTGTGAGATTCAAAATTATTTAATGATAATTAATAATTTAGATTTCATTTAATTATAAGTTACAAGTGAGTAATTTGTAATAAATGTATAATTTAAAAATATTAATAATTTAAAATTATTTTACATTATTATAAGCATGTGTGCCTAAAAATAAAGGAATGAGAAAGAACGTGATAAAAATTAAAAAAAAATAGAGATAAATTTAACATTTGATGAAACACCTCATTTTGGATTGGAAATATCAATTTATTTTTAATGAATTAATTTATATATTAAATAATTTAGAAATAAATAATAAAGAATTAAATGTTTTTATAAGAAGAAATGGTCAAAATAAGATAACAGTTTCTTTCAAGCAAATAGGATATTAAAAATAAGAAGTCTAATTAAATTGATTGATTAGTATGGGCGATTTATCATAAATTTTTTGGTTCCTAAATTATATTCATAAGATAAACTACATAAGTTATTAAAATTATTGTTTTTATTTAATTTCATGTGTAAATTAATATATATATATATATAACAAGACTTTTAAATTAATTACTAGATAAGTCATTCAATTTATAATATATGAAAATTGATAATTAAATTATTATTTTTATGTAAAAAATTTACACGTTAAATATTATTTTGTCCTTAAAAATGTAACTAATTTGGATTTAGTATTTTAAAATTTTTTAGTTGATTTTAATCCTCAAAATTTTTAAATTAGTCCCTCGCTCCAACGTTTTGGAATGAGGAAGAAAAAGGATTAATAAGAAGTGTGGTCCAAAAAAGAGGCAATTATTAGTCATAATAAATGAGTAATATTTATTAAATAGAAATAAAAATGGTAAACATGAATTGAAGGAAGTAAAATAGAAAGTTAATTGGGTTTTGATTGGTCTGAATGCTGAAAGGGAGGTAATGATGGTGCTGGAATGGGGGTAGTTGGGCAATGGGCATGAAGTTGAGTGCAGAGAGAGAGAGAGAGAGAGAGAGAGAATACATAAAAAGGTGTGAAGTGTTCAGAAAAAGCAGACACAGCAAAGCAGCGGAGAAATTTATAATAAAGTTCCAAAAAAGCCTTGAATTTCGCGCAATTGCATCAGAGATAATAGTGAATATTCGCGGTAAAAGGCGGGGGCATAAAAGGTACCTGCTACCCACAATTCTTAGTCTACCCATCCAAACAAAATACACTCAACTCACTCTCACATCAGACAAAATTTTTACATCACCTCTTTCTCACAACTCTTTTTTCTTTTACCTTCTTGTTAATTACTACTTTTAGACCCATCATTTTTAATAAATATTCAATTTTCAAAAAATTATCTTATTAAATTAATTCTCCTTTTAATATTTATTATAGATTTAATTTATATTTTATATACATAAAAAATTATAAGTAAAAATTAATCTTGTTTTATTGTTTTTTATTTTAACACTGTTAAAAATTAAAAATATGCATTTTCATTTTATATTCTTAATATTTTCATATTTTATTTTTAATTTTCATAATTATTAAAATAAAAAATAAATATTAAAACAACATTAAAATTGTTTTATTTTAAATTTTTAAATTTTTTATATGCTTCAAATAAAATATCAATTAAAAATATTGATTAACAGGTTTGTCAAACAATAATAACTATATCAAGTTTATTTAATAACATAATTAAATATAAATTTTTCCAAGATTTAATATTAATCAGTACGTTAGGCAATGGTTGGCGTTCTCCTTTGTTTAAAGCTCTAATTATACTTTTACTTTAGGCTTGCTTTTTAGTTTAATTATAATTAATGTTCCAAATTTTAATAAATTTCGTGCATTGTATCTCCACAAATCGTACAAATCTGTTTTCCTATTAAAAAAATTCTGAATTGATGCATAGAATATTACACATTAATTTTAAATATTAAAAAGTTGATTACCATATTATATTTGACGAATAAGTATTAATTGAAGAATTTTTTTATAATCTAAGACACAATGTCAAGATTTTCTCGTATGGGAGCACCATATATAAAATTTATAAAATTTAAGACACTGATTATAGTTAAGTTTGTATTATAATAAATTGAGTATCCTCACAAAACAACATGACAACAAAGGAATGGGGAAACCTTAAAAAAAGTTCAATAGGTTATAATAAATTTTTTTAAAAAAACTATCACTTAAGCATTTTTAAAGCATTTTCACTTGTAAATAAAGTAGTTTTAAACAACATTTCCATATTTTAAAGGTTAGGTGAGTCCAAGGAGTCATATCTTTAGATAGATGTTTGTTAGAGATAATTTACATGATAAGAAGAACTTTTAAAAATTAAAATGGATATTTTTTTAAGATATATTCTCTCAAATTTAAAATTTATTTTTCATTTTTATTCAAATTTAATTAATTAAAAATAAAAAATCAAATTTTGAGTTTTGAATTTTTTAACCATTCAAATAAATTTTTTCATGAATATATTGAAATTGATATGCTATCATGAGAATCACAAAAATCATATCTAAAATATACAAAGTAAAGTGGTGTTTGTTTTGAATGTATTTTGTTTTCATTTTCAGATAAAATAGTAGTGAAAATATGTTTGGTTAAAATTTAGAAAATATTTTCATTGAAAATATCTTAAAAAAATAACTAAAAACAGAAAAAAAAATGTTTTCAACATTTTCAAAAGTTAACACTATGTGAAAACTTAATAATAATATTATAATTATATAAAAATTAATATATAAATATATTTTAAACTAAATATAAGTAATTTATAATGTTTTAACTAAAATTGATTAAATTTAACAATATTATTTTTTGAAAATAGAAAAAACATATTTTCTGAATGTTAAAAATTTAAAAATAAAAACAGTTTTCAGAAAATGAAAATAAATAGTGAAAACAGAAAACATTTTTTGAAATCAAATGCCACCTAAGTATCTTAAATTCTATCCATTGAATATGCTCTAGGAAATTAAAAAGTATTTTTAATAAAATAATTTTTTGATGTATTTGTACAAACTACTTATTTAAAAAATAATAATTTTCTATTTTTAAAAGTAAATCCTAGACAAATTTATTTAAATTTTAAAATTAATTTTCACTAAAAAATATTTTGTTTCTATCCTATAATAAGATTGTTTTTTTAAAAAAAATAATTTGCACAAACATAAAAAATGCAAGAAAATATTAATTTTATTATAAAGATGTTTTCTTTCAAAAAATTAAACAAGCGAACCTTTATTAACTTCTTAAAAAATAATTATTTAATTTTTTTTTAAAATATATTGTTTATTTAAATAAATTGACTCAATATTTTTACCTCATGAAGGTTAATTGCAATGATGTTATAGATCTTATGCTAAAAGTAAAAAGTGAAATAAACTCGTTATAAGTAAAAAATGTTAAAGTAATTGTGAACAATATACTCATTGTAATATTGGTTAGAAAACATTTCCACAAAAGTTATGACCTCATCAATTTTATATGCTAATTGTACTGTTATATTGCTTAACTATAATTGATATCCTAAATTTTATCAATTTTAAATATTATACCTCCTACATTATGAAATTATGATATTGTGTCCAAAAATTAAAAAAAAATAATTAAATTAATGTTTGTTAATCTATCAACTTTTAATCTTCGTGATCAACATCTAATATTTAAAGAAGAAACATCATTTTAAGATATTTTTTTTTAATTTGTTGGTGCAATGTCACAATTTTTCATCGAATAATGCAATATCTAAAATTTATAAAATTTTAAAATACCAATTGTAATTAAATCTTTATTATATTAATATGTTATTTTTTCCTTTTTAAATTAAAAAAAATTATTTTATTTTTATAATCATTAAAATTGTATTTAGTTATTAATCAATTATAATTAATTATTAAATGAAAAAATCAACTAAAACGTCACACTAATTTAATGATGTTATAATTTAAAAACAAAAAACCAAATATGAAAATTTGATAAAACAAGGACACAAATTATAATTAATTCTTTATTTTATTGTGATAACATTTCAACATCAATGAAAACTAATTAGTTGGTTTATCATAATAGGATATCATATTAGTGAATCATATGCTTAGTTATTATAAATATCTGACATTATCTTTAATTTATGGAAGAACGATAAAAAAATATAATAGGATTTTTAAATTATTATCATCTTTTTACCTGTGTTGATTGATTCTATATGAAAAAAATTATTAACAATTTAAAATAAAAAATATATATTAATTAATATCTTAACATTATTTAATCTAATTTAAGGTTGTCTTATTACATTTTAAAATAATTATTATAGTGCTTTCTTTTTTACCGCATTATTATGGTTTTTAGAAATTGTTCTTATTATGTATTTATATTTTAAAATTAATAAAATTATAAAAGAAAATTTTAAATAGAATCAGAAAATACATCTAATTTTATTTTAGATGCTAAAAAATTATTAATTTTAATCTTCAAAATTTTAAGAATATGTACAACTGATCCCTTATTTTAAATCTATTAATATTTCTGGTAACATTAAAAGTTCAATTATCAGTTATCTTTTCATAATAGTTTTGTAAGAAAAAAAACATTTTTTGGATTTAAATATCATGAATGCCATTTATTATAGGCAAATGCTAGGTTTGAAACAAAAATAAAAAAGTCATTCAAAGTACATTTATTATAAATTCATTTTTTTACATATATTATAAATTCCTTGATACCGTGATAGATTCATATGGAACAAAATAAAAGTGTCAAAAAATTTATATTGGATCAATTAATTACAAATTATTATAAACATCAATTTCAATTTTATATATTACATGGAAAATGTATATATTAATTATTTTTATTACATTAAAGGTTTCAACTTATTTAATATTAATCTTTAAAAATGTTTAATTAAATATTTTCAATTGGTATTTTGAAGATATTCATTAATAATATTATTGACTACATTAATTAATAATGAAAATATTTATTAAGAATGATTTAATGTATGAATGTACCAAATAATTAATTCATATGAATATGATATTCTGACATTGTATGTACCAAAAATTAATTTAATGTAAAAATTACATTTATTATTAAAAACTATTACTTATATTTTTACAAATTCAAAGTCTTATTTAATTAATGTTAGATAGGAATAGTTAAAAAAATATATTTAAAATACGGTTATTTTATGAATTTGATAGAAATCATCGTTAGTATCAGGTTAAAAATTAATAATTAATTACTATAAATTAAAAAATATCATACATAATAATTAGATAATAATACAAAAAAGTTTACAAAATTTTATGCTTATACTATTTATTTTTTTATTAACGATATTATTAATTAATTATTAAAATATTTATTAATAATAACATAGTGGATACAATATTTTATGTAGTTGAAATTGTTATAAAGTAAAAATAAAAATATTGAATTTTTATCTTATAACTATTAATATTTTTTATAAATAAAAAAATACGTTAATAATAATAGGGAGTACAAGGAATATATGGCTTACCAATTACAAAACACATTTAACAAAACAAAAAGTAAAAAAAAAAATAAAAAAAAATAAATTGAGGCACAGGAAGCACCTTAAAAAGTTACACCCAAGCCAAAAAAAGATCACAATCCATTGACACAAAAATGTGATTTATCAATTATTCTGCAAATGAGTGAAATATAAGTTAGTTGTATAACATCACTCTTATGTGGATAATTTGTGTTGGCTGCACAATATTCTAAAATGTTTGTTGCTTATTTTTTGGGAATCATTGCTAGTCTTCCAAATCTGCAGTTCAAGCAAATAGCATAAATGATCATGCTTTTCGCAAATTCAGATGACTTGCTACCACCCCCCATAAAGTAGTAATAGTGACCTTAAATATCACCAGGGAACAATCAGACATAATGAGCGTTGAATTCCTTGGATTAGCCAGAATTTCCACAAATGTCCTCTCCTATTTATTGTATGTTTTGCGTCAGCAAGTTGTTCTTTGTTTGTAGTCTGCTCTTAGCCGCCATGCCAAAAATTGAAAATATGACACTCCTTTGGACAAATACATGTAGAGATTTTCATTTCAGACCTACCTCTTTTTCATTTAACACCTACCAACCTTAATAATTTTTTAAAAACTCAAAAATACCCTTTAACCTATTTATCTATCCTAACACCTACCATAATAAATTAGTCTTATCTCTCATAACACCTACTCTAATAAATTAACCTCACTCACTCACATTTCAAAATAAAATAACTTATTTTATGAAATAAGCTTTCGAATAAAAAAAAATTAATTAAAAAATTTATTTAACTAATTTACATTATCTTTATAAAATTTTATATTTTAATGATATAATTTATTTACAACACAATTTTTTAAAATCTTACTCAAATTTCATTAAAATTTTATATTTTAACATATAAAATAAATAAAATATAAAATTTTATTACAAAAAAGGTTCTCCTAATAAAATTTTATATTTTATTATTTTAATTAGAAAATTTATATATAATATTTATATTATATTTATAAAATTTCATATTTTAGTAATATAATTTATTTATAATATAATTTTTAACATTTTATTAAAATTTTATATGATAAAATATAAAAGTAAATAAAATATAAAATTTATTACGAAACTTTCTCTTAATTTTTTTTACAAATTACTCTAATTACTTTTATATATAACATTAATTACTATAATTACTTTAAGTTTAATTACTCTAATTACTGAGTCTAATTACATGACACGTTAATTACTCTAACTATTTTTATTCTAATTACTATAATGAACATTAATTACTCTAATTGACACTAATTACTCTAATTATTATTATTACCATAATTATACTAACATTAATTACGCTATTTTTTTTTGTTATAATTAATTTGAAACTAAAAAGACTTATGAGTAATTTAATTTTTTGTTATAATTAAATTAAGAATAATAACATTTAATTTCTGTTACTCTAATAACATTTATGAGTAATAAATATTTTTTTTTACTTTTTTCTTCTTCGACGAGGACAAAACGGTATTTTTCCCACCGGTAGGTAGAAAATAAAAAATTAGTAGGTGTTAAATAAAAAACTCATACATATAAATTGAGAATACAAAGTATAAGCCCAACCTATTTAGAGTCCAAACCCACCCAACCAGATCCCGTTTTGCCACTAACATAAGTTTCACCCTTTTCCTAACTTTGCTACCATCTATTTTTCCCATGCAGATAAATTTGTTCTTCAGTATATATGTCATCTCAACTCTCTTTGCTACTTTCCAAAGACACAATTTAAAAGTAATGTTTAATTATTTTTTATAAGACATTATCTGATGTCTTCTTTATAAGAGACAATTTAAAAGTAGAGCTGAGTTCTTCTTCTTCTTTTATAAGATTCTATCTAATTCTTTTTTATTAATCATTTTTAGGCATAAACATTCATAGTTTTTTTTTTTTACAAAGTAAACATTAATAATTAAAAGCATTCATGTTGCTTAATTGTATCAAATTTCATGTATGATATTTATCATAATGATTATGAGTTTATGTTCCTTGTAATAAATATCTTTATGAATTATTTATATTTGTGTTTAAGACTTGTGTCTTTGTGTCTTTCCTGAATTTAATACCAGTGTAAAATTTATTTTTCAAATATCAAAATTTAAGGCTATTGATTTGTTTATTGACTTAACTAAATATTTCTATTATGTTTTTATTAGCTAAATTAATAAAGAATAAAAAGATATAGAATAATTAAATATGTATGACAAACTTTTTTTTTCTCCAACCGAAAACAATTGGGCTAATAAATAAATTATAAAAATCATAATATCAATTAATAATCAAATTACATTTTAGCTAAACAATATATAACAATATAGGAATTTTAAGACTCTTACTCACTAAATAGTTTGAAAGATTTTCTTGAAAATAAATATTAGTGATGTTTAAAAGTTTCAAAATTTTAGGAGTCACAAAAATATTTTTAAAATGAAAATATTGCCAAATAAGAGTTAAGTTTTTTGGATTATTTCCATTAATACTTATAAATTAAAAAAATCCAAACATCATTTTTTATTTAGATTATTAATTCAATTTATTTTTCTAAGTTTTTAATCAATATTGATAAAATCTTTAAAATTATCATTTGAATACATTTTTTTTTTAATTACAAGTATATCAAAGTTTGTGAAACGATCCTTCAAGTATTTAATACACTTATATAGTTAGAACTTGAATTCAAAATTACTAGTTAAGTTCAAATAATTCGTGTCTAATACTTGGTGGTTAATTTTGATTATTTTTACTTTAAAACAAAAAAGTAAAAAAAAATCAAATTCATGTAAAAAACAGAAATAATATTTTAAAAAAAAAAATTAAATTAGTTTTGAAAATTTTGATAGTAAATAAATATAATTTGTTAATATTTAACATTTTAATTATTTTACACCACAAAAAAACATGTTAACAATAAAATAATTCTCTTAACATCTAAAAGTACACAAAAAAAGAACGTGGAAAATAAGTATAAAAATGAGAATACTCCATCTACTTTAGAACAATAGTATTTAGAATTTAAAAATTCATATTAAAAATGGTATTTAAAAAAGAAAAAGAAAAAATATTATACAAATTATCATTATATTTTTTGCAATCAAATTAATTAATTGTTTCAAAAATTTAAAATACGAACATCCAATTTTTTTATCATTTAAATTATTTTATATAAAATATGATTTCAATGTCAAAATACAACTTAATTTAATTTTGAAATTATAGGGAAAAAACAAAGTAATAATAAAAATCAAACCTGACAAAAATTATTTTCTTGAAACTACTTCTTAGCTAATTAAAATACTTTCTTATTTCTAAAATTATAAATTAAAAATAGAGTTTAATTAGTATGTACTATTAGTGTAAAAAAATTTATATTGACATTCAATTAATCACAACCCTTCGTTTATGATAAGTTTGTTAACTTTACAAATTAATATTTTAAAAGTCATATAGATGAATAAAAAATTATGATTCAATCTAAGTGTAAAATTCTTTTACATTATCAATGCATACTAATTAAACTCTTAAAAATAATCATCACTTCATTCATCAATAAATTTTTTTTTATCAATAAAATGTAAAAGTTATAAATTTGTGTTGTTCATATAAATAATATCTTTCTTTGGGGGAATATATAAAGTTTAAATGAGAAAAAACAAATGTATACGCTTTGCACTTGTTATTGAATATTGATTATCAATTTACATTAGAAATCAAAGAATTTTTGTACCCATCCTTTATATATAGGATAAGGGAAGAATAAACTCTTCTCATATCCTATGTTCACTATGTATATTATTTTTGAGTGATTGACTTAAGTTAGTCTTGCTTTTTAAATAATTATCTAAATTTTTAGAAATATTTATCAATGTGAGTTTGTTTTTAGGTTTGATTTTGTCAAACTGCAATTTTTACTTGTAGTTTTAATGTCACGTTAGTTGTATGTATGACCATGTTGATTTGGAGTTAACATTGATCAATTGGTCAAACTACAATCACTTATTGCAGTTTTAGTGTTTTGTCTCCTTATATGACATCCTTTAGCAGTGTCCAATAGGATAGTGCAGTTACCAATAACAAAACCACAATCATGGGATGTGGTGTCAGTGTATTGTCTCACCACAAGACAACCTTTTGCAGTGGCTAATGGAGAGGTATGGTGCCAAGCTAAAACTGCAAACCATGACTGCTGTTTTAGCGATCAATAATCAGTCGTTTCAAGTGCCTAATGGATAATAACATTTACCAATATAAAATTGTAAACCGTGATTATGATTTCAACAGTCAATAACCAACCATTACCAGTGTTAAATGGATAATAGCAATACAACCATAGAACTCCAAACCGTGACTGCGATTTAAGAGTATTAGAGTAATGTATTCTAGGGTTTTAGGCACAAATCACAACACAATTAAAGTACCATAAATCGCAAGAAATTAAATATTTACACGAACTAGCAAAAATAATATTATTAACTAAATACACAATTAATATAAACCTTCAAGAAATAAATATTAATATCAAAGTAAACTAATAAATCACAAAAGAAAGTAAGAATACCACCAGAAAATACTTTCTATTAACATCAAAATAACAATATGAGGCGAGTGTATTTTATAATGAATAGGAGAGAAATATATATTAGACAAAGGGACAAATTACAAGGCATATAAATTACAAGTTGCAATTACAGTTTTTAAGATGTATAAATTGCAAGTTGTAACTGCAATTTTACCTGCATTAGAAATGACGTCACGTAATTCCCATCACATCAAACTTTTAGGGAGAAAAAAATACCCTCTCCATATAAGCCACATTTTGTATTTGTGGTTAGTGTGTCCCAAAAATATTTATTTGGCACAAGTTACATGTACCTCATCACCCTTAAATTGCGATTTTAAAGGGGCAGTTCTGCATTACGCGTGGACCCAATAAAGGTTTTCTTTTAACTTTCATTAAATCGTAATTCGTGATTACAGTTTGACCTGTTGACTGGTGCCAACTACAAGTGAAAGTTGCAATTTGACTAAGTCAAACCTAAAAATATACTTACTTTGTTAAATATTTCTAAAACATACCTATTTATGTCATTTAAAGACCTACTTATGTCAATCACCCTTCATTTTCTATCTCAACCAATAAAAAAATGTTATGTCATTTAATAAATTTTCTTTTATATTTTTTTAATTTTATGTATTTTATTAAATGACATAGCATTTTCTTATTGGTGAGAACAGGAGATGAGACACAAATTGGGGAACAGAGAATTTCCATCGATGTGTTTAATGCACACTATGATATATGATTATTTTATTTTATCCTACATTTGAAATGAACACATTATAATGACATAAGATATAAAAAATAATAAAACCACAAAATTAACCTTATTAAAAATTTAAACATAATTTATAGTAAATTTAATTTAAATTATTTTCTTTTAGTTTTCAATAAGTAGTTAAGTACATGGATAAAAAAATATTTTTCATTAAAAGATTTAAATTTATTTTACAAAAAATAAAATTGTTAGCAGATCCTATAGAATTAGGGTCTACGTTCATTTGGATACCTTTTGTTAAAATCTAAAAAGATGACGGTAACAATTGCTCCAAAACCTGCTTTCACAACCACCGTCTTCCTTCCAATATCAAATAAGTCGTTTCTCTGTTGTAATATCCCATTACACTCACTTTCCACAAACTCCGCACGTTGTTCTCTCAAAATCTCTAGCACTCTCTTAAGAGAAATCACTATTATGAAACCCTTTGTATTCGCGTATCTTAACGAGACATCGAAGGAAAAAGAAAAAATGTGAGCAAGAGAAAAAAAAAATGCAAGAAAGAAAAATGACTAGAAAAAGAGAGTATGAGCAACAAGAAAGAAAGAGAGAAGTGAGAGAGAGAAAGAAACTAACCGAAGTTTAAAAGGTATGACCCTAAGAATGAAAAAGTCACAGAGAATACAGCTTAAGAAAGAATATGAGAGGATAAATAGAAAAATAAAAAATAATTGTATCTTTTCATTTCTAACCCCACAATTTTTCAGGATAAAAATTACACTAATTGGTAGGTAAGATAAGTTGTTAAGATACACTTGTCATATCATATTAGTTCAACAAATACTTGATATAAGATTAAGATTAAAAAAATTATTCTAAATTATTCTATCTTATTTATTATTCGATCCACTATGAATAATGTAATTGATACACATTAACAGTATTGTAATTTTAATTATGTCAATATATTTGACTTTATTTTTATAAGTAAAAAAGTATGATTTGTGTAAAAACAATAAAAAATTACTTTATTTATAATTATAATTTTCAACTCTTTAAACTAAACCAAACATCAAAATAGAATTAATTATACTTTATAATATTACTAATTATTTTTATATAATTATATTTACATAACACAAAGTTACTGAAAAATGAATCTTTAATAATTATAAATTGATGTATATTTTCTTTAATTTAAATAAAATTGTAGTAAAACAATTTTTAAGTCAAATAGCGTGGGCGCTCTCTCTATATATATATATAAACATACTCAACTTTTAAAACAGCACAACATAGACACACTTATGTTAGTTTAAATTAAAATTTAATAAAACAATTTTAATAAGTTTAAGAGATTTAATTTTTAAATTTTAAAAAAATTAAAATAAAGAATAAATTTTTTAAATTTATTACTGGAGTAAGTGAATTTTTTTTAATATATTAAAAAAACTTCGTAACACATGCATTAATAAACATAAAATTATAGTAAAATAATTTTATTTTGATGTTTATTAAAACAGCACGGCGGCACACATAGTTTTAGTTAAAACACTTTTAATATGTATTAAAACACTATAACCATCACTTTAAAATTTAAATGTCATATTTAATATTTTTTTAATTACTAAAATATTTATTTTAAAAATGTCCATTTTAATTATTTTATACAAAAGTAATGAAAAGAAAAGTTTGTAAAGAAAGATAAGTATGAAAAAAAGTTGAGAAAAAAATATTTATTATGATACAATTAACTTTCTAAGTTTAGTATTCCTTAATAATCTGAAGAAAAACCACAATTTTGACACTTACCAAATCTTTCCAATCTGTTATTCTCATCTTTTTTTTGTAAAATCAGTAACACAATTACAATTCAGTCCTCTTGTGAAAGAGATTCTGTAAATCCTATAAAACTACCAAAGACGACAACCAGTATAATTGAAAATGAAGATTAAAATAAGGACAGTAACAAAATTCAGAATGGTTTCAATGTATACATCTCGCCACTTGTTCAGTTTATATACACAGAATTGAACATTGATATAATATACTTGAGATATGTTAGCTCTTCCTCGTATATAACATGAAATATTCTATCAAGTTAAATGCTCAAGATACTTTAGTTGGCCCACAGACGACTTTAAATAGCCTACTTCTCAGCTCCGACTGTATGATGTTAAAGGCAGTCCAATTTGAATCCCAGAGAACATGTAATGCAAAAAACTAACAAATGTTGTCAGCTAAATTCTCCATTTTAAAAAATCCTACAGAGAATTAGCATATTGAAAAGAACATAAAGCAAACATATTTCTTGTATTAGTTGTATAATTGCATTCGTCTTATGCACCTATATATAGCTAAAGAGGGGACAACAACCCAATGAGACAGATTACTGGCAGATGCTCCAACAGGTGACAAAGTGAGACGGACCAAACAAAACCAATATTGGTTTCTGCACACAGCCTTCTCCAGTCATTCTTCCTTTCTTGCATTCCCTTTGATTCATGGTTCATCCAAATTAAGAAAACGAGGTTCTTCCCCTCCACCATTATAGTTCCCTGGCTCTACTGTTTTCAAGAAATCTAATCCATAATCCACACCTGATGGTGTCTGTTCCATATGGGGCAAACTTCCCAACAACTTGGCATCTGGATTTTGCAACTGATAAATAAAGCTTGAAGGCGTATCAACCTGAGAATTGCTATCTCCAGGAAAATTCATTTGTCCAGAATCCAAACCTTGCATCAACCCAGAGTCATCAATCAGCTTATTATCTATATGCTCCAAAAGTTCATCCACCTGAAATAACTCATCCGTGGAAAAGTTATTCAAGTAATCGTCATTAAAATCAAAGCCATCAATCCATGAAAGGTCCATCCGATTGTTGTTTACATCCTCTGCAGCCTGCCCAGCATCAATTGTTCCTTCATGTATGAAATCTTGGATTTCCCCAGTCCCGGGGTCCAGGTCCAAGTGATCTGCAGCCTCATCCTTAGGTTCTTGCTTCATTCTGCTAGTTGGTGAGGCAGATTCATAAGCCTTGTGACAATAATTAATCTTAACATTCACATTGACAGGTCGAGAGTTCTCTTTAACATCCTCAGCTGCACAAACCTCTGATTGATTGGATGTAGTCGTAGTGTCAGAAGCAGCAGTTGCAGCCGAAGAACAAGAAGACGATGCAACCAATGAAGAGTCCTTCAATGATTCCTTAACAGAAGCATAATCTGTGATGTGGGGAAAGTTGAGGCGCGCACAAGGACCATACATGGCTCTAGCAGCTTCATCATAAGCAAGAGCAGCTTCTTGGGCAGTAGAAAAGGTACCCAACCAAAGCCTACTTCCTCTATTGGGCTCCCTAATCTCACCAACCCATTTTCCCCATGTCCTCTGCCTAACTCCTCTGTAGTTACACTCAGAGTTTTGGGGTCCTCCCTTCCCTTTCATGCACCCTTTCTTCGAACCTTTAGCTGGTGCTTTACGAGTTTGCCTACCATCATCTTTGTCAGAATAAAGATGCTCATTGTATTCCTTCCACTTTGCAATAGTCTCAGCCACGGATCTAGACCCATCTCCTCTGCTTCTACTTTTCCTCTTTCTAGAAGAATCCAAGGGTTTAAGAGAAACTTGATTATAAACACCCATGTCCACAGTCTGAAACTTCACTTCGCAGTACTCAGCAAGACTCAATAACCGAATTTACAACCTGTTGTAGCAAAAAAAAAAAAACAGAAGTATTAACTATTTAGTAACCAATATCTTGCAAAGAAGAAAACAGAACGCAAAGGTGGAAAAGTATAACCAGGATTTGGCAACACGCACTTATTAAGCATAATAATAAATTCAACGAAGAAACGAATTTTCGTAAACCTCAAGTAATAGATAAAAGGAAAATCCGAAAAATAAAAAAACTTGCCCAGCAAGCTTTTCCCCGTTTTATTGTAAAACCTATAAAAGTAGGACACTGAAAGATAAAAGATAAAAGATAAAAGCAACCCAGAAATAAGGGGAAAAAAAGCGAAACAAAAAATCACAGAGAAGAAATTGAGAAATAGGAATTGAAAGTGATGGAGTGGGAAGAGAGAGGTATTAAAAGGTAAGAAAGAAACGAAATGCAACAAACCTGGTCTTGACGTGGTTGAAATTGAGAGAGAAAGAGAGGGCAGTGTTTTATGTTATCTGGGTGGTGTGGTGTGTAAGTGTTTTTGTTTGGGTAATAATAATGTTTGTATAGCGGATTCAGAAAATCTCTGGGCTAGCACCTTGTAATCAATATTTATAGCCTTCTCTAGATATTTCTGATATTTTTTAATTGCACCTCAAAAGTGGTGATGTGGCGCTTTCTTAGTCGCGTTGTGATGCTTCGGACTCCCAAACCAGCTGGCACGTGGCGCTCGAACCTTCCCGAGCCACAAAAAAGCGCGCTAGTCCCTTTCCCTCCTTTCAAGTTTCAACATTTTTTATTTCCTCCATCTCTTTTGCCTCTGTTAAACACGTCAAGAAATATCTAGCGTTTTTTCTTTACTGGATAAATATCTTGTAATCTTAATCTTCCTCATCATTATTATATCGGTTGTACGGATAAAAAAAAAATCCATAACCCAAGTAAACCTATACAAATATCCGCCCTAAGTAATTTAAATAGGCATTTATCATATATGAGTATGATTTTTTTTTTTATTCACTCTTTAATAGAAACAATATATTATAATATTTGTATCCACGTATCAATTACTTCCTAAATTAATTAATTTAGAAAATATAATATTTTTATTAAATAAATTAATTAGATTTTAAACTTTATGGTTATCAATATTATTTTTTCATAAAAAAGAAATAATTTATAAAATGATTTTTTATAAAAATGTCGATAATATAAAATAAATATTTTATTTATATTAAATTTTTATATTACATTAATCTATTTTTAAATTCAATTAATTTTGTAGAAATTTATTAATATATTTTTATTTTTATATTTTTTAATAAATAAATTATTTTTTTATTAAACTTAAGTAAAAATAATATTTTTTAAAAAATATTTTTGAAAAAATTTATAACTTTTTGCATGTATCTAAAAAATCTACAAATATTCTTATAATAAATACTGATAAATTTTAAGCAAATAACGAGTACGAATATTTTAATGAATAGACGAGTATCAAATTGGCACTACTCCACTGTTGCCACCACGTTGTAATATCTAATATTTTTACGTTACTCTTCCTTCCTGTTGATGACGTCTCGAAAGTGGGCCTTTTTTTAACAAAAATGGGCCCGTAGCCCGATTGTAGGAGATCTGCTTGTTTACCTTTAAAAGGGACTAGTACCTTTCCATATTATTGCCATATTAATGACTCGAAATAACAAGGATAGTTTATAAATTATTATAGGTGAGTTCTTATTGTAATAAGCTATCAAAACTATGAATTATGTTGATTAAAAGAATACTTTTAATACATAAAAATATGAATTTATCCTTTTCTAACAGAAATAAGTTTTCTTTTAAAATAAGAATTAAAGAAATCTAGGAAACCAAAAGATACCGCATACAATAAAATAATAGTGATAAATAATCATAAACATTCAACTTTTTATCTTAAAATATTTTTATTTTTTAAATCTTTAAACACCGTTTTATTGATTTTAGAATAAACACGAAGAAATAGGTAGAAAAGTAGAAAGCGGTAGATACCGAATGAAGTATTTAAATGTTTGAAGCGATAGATATTAGCTTTATCAAGAAAAATAAAATGGTTTTAATTTTTAACAATTTACTTATGAATATGGACATGTGGCATACAAAGAGAGTAAGCAGATGTCAGCTGGAGATTGAATGCTTACTTAGTCACAATTAAATTACTTGATTAAAAAACATAATTTATTACAAATATTTTGTATGGTGATATAAAAGAATTAGTATCAATATCAATAGATAGCTTTAAAATAAGAAATAGAAAAAAGGTAATTTAAATCTGGTAATTCTCTTGTCCAAGTCCAAGTCCAAATAGTAAAGAGAATGAAGCATATCATGTTTCCTATGCAGAAATGAGTGAACGGTGGGACACGTGCCACGTCCAGAGTACCAAACTTAACCGTTGATAAATGATGAACGGCTGAGAATGTGAAAAGAGTGTTGTGTAGCGGGGAAGCAGTTGGAAAGAGGAGGGTTAAAAAATAATTAAAATGAAATTATAAAATAGGTGCACACGGCCACGGGTTCAGTATCAGTGGTGTGGTTCTAAAATAACTAATGCTAGTGCTGACAAAATTTGTTTTTCATCAATTGTGATTTATTTAACTAATATCCATTAACTGATGTAGATTTGATCTAATTGTGTTTGGTACTTATATGATGGGTGGATAATCCTGTCCAAGTAAAGAAGAGGTCCATGACTTTTTTCATGAAAGATTCCAAGCCTAGGGGGATGAACGAGTTCGGCTGGATAGGGTGCAATTTAATCGGATCTTGGATAGCCAAAAAGAGGAATTGGAAAGGGAGTTTACTATGGAATAAATCAAGTTGGCAGTGTGAGACTGTGATAATTCTAAAGCCCCTAATGGGTATAATATGTTGTTCGTGAAACACTTATGGGACACGCTAAAGGAGGATATCTAGACTGTTTTGGTCGATTTTCATAGGTTTGGGAAGATTCCAAAAGGGGCTAATGCCTCATTCATTCCTTGATCCCTAAGAAGGAGTGTCTAGGGGGCCTAAGAGACTACATGCCAATCTTTGTAATCGCGCATGCTCTACAAAATAATTGCAAAAGTGTTGGCTCGCAAGCTTCAAAAGGTATTGCCCAGTATCATAGAGGAAACTCAATCAACATTCATTAAAGGAAGACATCTATTGGACAGTGTGGTAATTGTTATCGAAGTTTTCAAGAGGCAAAGCATCATAAAAAACCCTTTTGGTGTTTAAGGCAGACTTTGAGAAGGCATTTGATTTTGTCAACTAGGCATTCCTATTTTACATGTTGTCTCGATTCGGGTTTGGGGCTAAATGGATCAGTTGGATTCATGGATGCCTATCTTCCTCTACTGTCTCTGTATTGGTCAGTAGGAGTGCAATGAAGGAATTATGCATGCAAAGAGGGTTGCGCTAGGGTGACCCTATGACTCCATTTTTGTTCTTAATTGTGGCTGAAGGGTTAGGAGGGTTGATTAGAAAGGCCTAGTATGTAAACCTAATCTCAGGCATAAACCTAAATAATCATGACTTTTAGGTTGTTATTCAACAATTTGCAGATGACACTATATTCATGATTGCGTCTGAGTTTCAAAATATTCTCATGCTTAAAAGTGCTCTAAGATGCTATGAGTTGGCTTCTGGCCTCAAGATTATTTTCCGCAATAGTAGCTTGGGGGGATTAGGGTGAACTTGCCTAAGGTAAGCTCTTTTGTTAGAATTTTGAACTGCGGAGTTCTGCAAATGTCATTCTCTTATCTTGGGTTATCTGTGGGGGCGAATATGAGGTGTGAGCGTGCTTCGAAACCAATCCTAGATAAAATAAGAGCGAGATTAACTCAGTGGAGGAAAAAAAACCTGTCTTTCGGGGGGCGCATTTGACTGATCAAATCCACCCTCTCAGCTTTACCTCTTTATTTTCTTTCTTTTTTCAGGGTGACGAAGAAGGTGTCTAATGCTATTCAGTCACTACAAAAGAGTTTCCTTTGGGGTGGATTGGAGGAGTGTTCGAAAGTAGTCTGGATTAAATAGGAGCAAGTGTGTAAAGACAAAAGCGGCAGAGGTATGAGATTAAAGGATGTTGGGGCGTTCAATAAAGCTTTGTTTGGTAAATAGTTGGAAAATTCTACAGGGGGTGATGCTCTTTGGATCAAGGTGCTGGTGGAGAGATATGAGATGGGCATCAGAAGGAACCTGACAATTAGTCATAGGAGAGGTGCTTCCTAGTGGTGGTATGACATCTTAAAAATCACCTTTAAAGAAGAAGGAGTGAGTGACTAGTTCGCTGGTAAAATCAAGCCTATGGTAGGGGATAACTCTCTGTTTAAGTTATGGGAAGGAGGTTGGAAGGTGTCTAGAGGGCTCAAATATGCTTACCCTAGGTTATACTGTCTATCTAATCAAAGGGAGGCATTTATTTCTAAGATGGGTGAATGGTGAAATAATAATTGGGTTTGGAAGTTTAGTTGCAGAAGGGAGGTATTCAGCTGGGACAATGAATGGGTGAGGCAGTTGGAGGGTGATCTAGTTGGTCTTGCTTTGAGGCAGCAGGTGAGAGATGCTTGGGAGTGGGAAGAGAGTTTGGGGGTCTTAAATCAATATTTGGTAAAGACAACTTATCAGGCACCATATAGGGCTTCATAAGATGATACATTTCCTTTTTTCAGTCAGTTATGGAAGCCAAAAGCTTCGTCCAAAGTGGTGGCTTTTTCTTGGAAGGTGGCCTTGAGAAGAATCCCGTCAAAGGTTGAAATGGTCCGGCTTCCATCCTTCCAATTGTTGAGGTAACCTGCCCTCTCTACTGTTCATTCCCAAAATCAGTTAATCATTTGTGTTTCTCCTATAAGTCTGGCTACTCTGTTTGGATGTTGTGCTTTAAGTGGTTAGGATATGTTTCAGTTCTAACTGCCCACTGTGAAATTAATTTCTGGAGTTTCTTGGGGATGTGCAATTCAATAGGCAAGAAAGTTATCTCTGTTCTAAGTATTATTTGAATGTCAACTTTGTAGAGTATATGTATTGCAAGGAATAAGGTGATTTTCAATAGTAATCCCTTCCTTTTAGAAGAAGTTTGACAATTAGCTATGCAACGATTTTGGATGTTCCTTACAAGGATAAGTATGGTATCAGACGTATCTTTTATTGAGTGGTCCTCTAATCCGATCTTATGCATTAAACACATTTTGTCTAAAGTGTGATATTTTTATTTGTCTAGTGCAAGGTTAAAGTTCTTGTTGGGGATGGTCTCTATTTTGTTTTCCCTGTTAATTGTTAATTGTTATTAGGGGGCAGTCTGAGATACCTGGTGTTTTTGGAGTGGTATTATCTCTCTCCTATTTGTGGGAAATTTGTACTGATCTGTCTTTTCTTTCTGTAAGCTTCTATATCCCTAATCTTTGCACTGTCATTTATTGTTACTTGTGTAGAATTATCATTAACAAATTTTGCCTTTTACAAAAAAACTTTCATGATATAAGAAAGAAGTTCACATCAAGAGACATCTATCTAGAGACAAATTTAAATTTTTTTAGTGTATTTGAGAAATACATATAATCTAGATTATACAATTTATTTTTTAATTATACATTGATTTAAAAAAGAAGGATCTGGATATATGAAGTTCAGATTAAACTTAGAAAAAGTTTTTGTTTGAAAATTTTTTCTAAGAAGTTGGAAATTTTTAACATAGTTATTCCTTAACAATTTTTTTTCAGCTATTTTTATATTTTTAATTTATAAAAAAATATTTTTTTATCCAAATAAAATTAATTTTTTTAACTATTTTTAAATAAACTTATCTAAACAAATGTTAATTTTGATTATAATCGATTATAGAAATAACCTAATTTTTTAAGTTTTTCAAACACATTCTTAAAGTTGTTTTCTAAGACTAAATATGTATAAGAGAATGTTGGTAGCATGATTGTAAGCTAACAAACCATTTAAATATTTAAATTTATGGGATAAAACAGGATCTAAATAAACAAAGTTTATGTTTTTCAACCATTTAATTTTGTATTTATAGTTGTGTTTATTCTCTAAATTTTAGTTATTTACAATATTCATTTATCACATTTTCTTAGAGATAGATTATCATAAAAACTTCAATTTTATGATTGCTGGAAAACTTTTTGGAGTGTACTAAGTACCCCATTGAGGAGCAATGTCTCTTCCTATAGAGAATCATCATTTGGCAATTAGTTGTTTACACAACTAGTTGGTTGTAGAAATCACACCAATAATTTTAGTACCAACTACAATTGTACCTAAAATAAGACTTCATTAACTCTCATTGAATCATTCCTAATATATGCAATTACAATTAGGGTGGATAATTGAAAGATGTAATCAATCCCCTGTAAGAAAGATGTTAGCACACAAACAAAAGTGATTATTGTGGTTAATTACAACTACAATGCTAATAGGTGTCACAATTGTTGCCAAATGATTATTTTGATAGGGTAACTTGAATTTTTTTCTCTCATGAATTTATCCTAAAGGACAATATTATCAATTATAGAGAATTTAACCTTTTAAGTTATGTATATTCGTCAATTGTTAAACTTACCAAGTAATCATCCCGGTCATATAATAATATATGGAAGTGAGTATTTATAACATCATGTTACAAATCTTCAAAAATGTAGAAAATACCCTATTTAAACATTTGATTTTAATATTTCAATTTCTAAAATTATGAAATTTCAGTCTCTCAATCTATTGAGAGTTAGTTAACTAGTTGACCCTATGACATGACATTTTCATATTCATATGAACCAATAAAATCTAGAAAATATTAAAAAACGATTGAGATGATACCGAAATTCAAGCTATTTACCTTCATTTAACCATTTAAGCTATTGAATTATTTTATCTTTTTGAATTATAATACCATACTATATTATATATACATTACTATAATATTAATTTAATCTTAAATCTTATTCATAAACAATAAATTTATCAAATATATAAAAATAAAATATACAATTTATCAATTAATGGAAATTTATACAGTCACTTTTATATTCTATATTTTTATCCTATTTTTTGTGCATTATTTTTGTCATGTTACTAATTTACGTAATTTACTTTATATTATAAATTTATACATTAATTATAGAAAATTTATAATAATAAATAAATCACATAAATTTATAATTTATGCATAATTATACCATTGTAATATTTTTATTATAAATTTATGACACTATTTTCATTATTATAGAATTTTAATATTGTAATATTTTAATTAAAAATTCATAATACAAATATTGTATTAAATATTTGAGTTTTATAATTTATATAAATATTCAAATTTATATAACTTATATGAATATTAAAATATTTATAATGTAAATATTAAAATAACATATTGATGTGGTAAAAAAACGAGAGAAATAGGATAAAAAAGTATATCAAAGAAAGAAGTGATTGTATAAAAATGTATTAAATAATTTATATAATTTACTTGTAAAATATTTTTATTTTTATGTTTATTAGATATCTTTAAATTTTTATTTTTAAGTTATATCACTTTTAAAATCTATTTTATTTTTTACTCTAATAGAAGATCAAACTTTATGGTCTTATTTTTTATAGACAGCACATTTGAGGAAAGAGAGAATTAAAATGTTTATTTCTTGAAATACATGTTAATTTTGAATGATCTTATACAATATCATATCTCTAATGTAAAGAGATCAAACATTCAACTCCAATATGATGGTAGTAAGATCATATTTTTGGTTTAAGATAAATTATTGGAGATGTTCTAAAATCTCAATCCCTCCAAGATTCACTCATAAATTAGGAGGAGATGTAGATGTAGAGATTTATATTTGCACCTATTTTTATACTTATTAATTTAAAATAATAAATAAGTTATTCATTTGAAACAATTTAAAACTTTAAACAACTTTTAAAATTTATTAAAGTACTATCTAAACATATTTAGGGATAAAAACAAAATAAAAATTTATTGCGGATAAAAAACAAAGAAAATTTTAATAGGACTAAAATCAAAATTTACTATTTCACTTGAGGTCAAAAACACTTAAACCTAAATATAAAAATAAAAACATAGGTCCAATTTGGGTGCATAATGGATTCATTATTGAAGTAAAAATAGATAAAGTTCTTTAAAATGATATAAAACAAAACTAACACACTAACAACTATTAACCTATTAAAAAAAAAAACTATTGTTGGATTTGTTATTGTGGATGTTCATAAGAAATTCAATAGAAATATTTTAAAAATTGGATGATTTAGTTGAATTTTTCAATAATTAAGAAATCCATTTAAACTTTTAAATATTATTTTTGGAACCATTATATAATTAAGATTTTCTTATAATTTTATTGAAAAATGAATTAATACCAAAATGACATGTTAGGGCTTCTTTTATTATACAGTGAGTAGAAGTTAATATAATTAAATGGATTTAAATAATATAATAAAAAAAATACTACAATTTACATTCTGATTTAATCATAATTCATTTTTATATGATGTATTAATTTTTGTTATTCGAATTCCCAACTTCTGTGTCTCCATTTTCCTAAACTTTGTTACTAGAAGAAATTTATAATTTCCTAAAGTAAATTTGTGATAATCCGGATATAAAGATCCTGCTTGACTTTTCAAGAGAAAGAATCCAGAGTGAAGTTTCAAGACATTGTGTTTTTCCCAATTCTTATCTTTGTTTGCAAAAGTAGAGTTGGGTTTTTGGGTCTTAATCCTTTAGCTTACTTGTTCTGTTGTCTGTGGTGCAGAATGGACTTTTATGTAACTTGCAACTTGCCCAGTACCGTTGTGCCCGCGTTGACCTTCGTTGCAATGTAATTTCACATAGCAGCTTGACATTATATTTCCCCAAAAATTTTTTTATGGTAATTAAGTGCTATATAAATTTTTAGTATTTTTGTTGTTGTATTATGCTCGATTTATTCTTTTTTCTGCAATAATTATCTATTTAAGCTCCAACTTTATTGTTTGATGATGAAATGCGGTGTTGAATAAAGTATTTTCATATCTGTTATTGAGTGAATTGTGCATTTTTCTTTTCATTTTAAATATTGTATCCTGTTTATATCTTCTCCCTCAAACACACACAAATAGACTTTGGTTTAGAAAAAAAAGGTGAGGGATAGACACAGTCAAAATTATCTTTCTTCGTAACATTAACCACAGGCCACAGGGGAAAGGAAACAACTAACATCAATTTAATCAGTCGGGCTTGTGACCGTATCAGATGGCATTCTGTGTTGAAATCAACCACCCTCTTTTTTTAAACCCGGTCATCTCTATGAAAATAACAAGAAAACAGAACTAAAGGGAAATACCCCCAATACAGGGAAACAACAATGAACTAGGAAAATTTTCGAGCTATAGTAACAAATTCAATAATTTTGATTTTGATTATCCTAACATAGAGGCAGGTCCTCTGGAGGGGACTCTATGGATTGCAACAAGCCTACTCCATTATCCACCAAGAGCACAGTCGCCAATCCCCACCCGATGTGAACATCCAAGTGACAATGCATAATCCAAGCACCTATACACATCACATCACATCAGCCAATTATATTTCATCAAACAACTGAAATTTTTTTATACAAAGCAAATTTGGAATTTTAACTAAGAATTTCAATAGACATGCTTTGTAGTATAACAGTTTGTACACTATTAACGAAATAGAAATTATTTTTAGTAAGACTTTTTATGCGTTGGATGAAAGTATACAAAAAAAAAAAAAAACATTTAGCATATGAAGTAATTAATTTTACCTGGGTTGTCAGCAACAAATCTGATAACTGACCATCCATTCACGGGGACTGCCACAGTGTTCCTCATAGGTGGGTCAACAAGGTTGAACTTAGAAGTATCTTTCTTGGGGTCAAAATTTCCAAACCCTTCAGCGACAATGTAGAAATCATAGCCATGAAGGTGAATGGGGTGGTTCTCAGGGGTGACAATGCTAGTATCCTGCAACACAATCTGCACCCTGGATCCAAACTTCAACTTGGTCACTTTAGTCCCGGGAACAGGTTGCCACAGTGAACGACTGACATTACCAGTATAATCAAATTTGACAGGAGGCTGCGTAGGAAAATCAGTGGTGAACACTCCCTGCACTCCAAGGTGATGAGCCTGCAAAATGGAAACGTTGTTGGGGAGAACAAAGGAGACATTGTTCATGCTGGCAGTGAAGCGTGTTCCATTGGGACCTTGGCATTGGTTTGCACTGAAATTTGGAGGGCAATTGTTGAGTCCAAGGCCAATGGTGAAGAAGAGAGTGTCGTCAACTTCTGTAGGGACTTCAGCTTTTCTGAGACTTCTGA
The DNA here is from genome assembly GCA_037954015.1 of Psophocarpus tetragonolobus. NCBI lineage: Eukaryota > Viridiplantae > Streptophyta > Magnoliopsida > Fabales > Fabaceae > Psophocarpus > Psophocarpus tetragonolobus. The sequence continues at coordinate 39,527,546 of CM075695.1, forward strand.
AGCTTTTAGAGAATGCAGTGACGGTGTTGGTGTCGTTGTAAGCTGGGAGAGAGGGCATAACGGGTTTGATTGAGGAACCCTTTGCAGGACATGGTGCTGATTTGTATTGGAGAATGGCTGTGGTGGTGGTGTTGTCAAAAGGAGCGTTTTGTGCGGATTGGTAGGCACGTGCGGCCATGTAGTAACGTGAGGGTGGTTGGTCACCTTGGATGAGGACATCGGTGGTTTGGCCTGGTCCCAACATGATGACGTTGGTGGTGAAGGGTTTAAGGTACGCAGCATCTGCACCAACCACTCTCAGTTTGTGGTTGGCAATTGAGAAGAATAGGGGTTGGTTCAGTGCCGCGTTTATCACCCTCAAGAGGTTTGTCTCACCAGAATCTATCGGAACAATACTCGTCCCTACATTCACATTCATCCACAAAATAAATGTCCCATTCGTCAAATCATTCTCCTCTACTACACTTCTCTATTTTCTTCGTGTGTTTAAGATAATATTAATTTATCTAAAAAATATTTTTATTACCTACTATTAACCTATATTAGATGATTTTCTTTTTAGAAATGTTTCAATATTGGTTTATCCAGTTTAACTTTAAACAACATAAAAAAGAAATGGAGGGAGTATGTTAATATAAGAATCCGTTCAACAGAAAAGCTATAATTTGTTGCTTCTTAATTTTTTATACTGAAAAGTGGGAAATCCAGATTACAACACTGCAAATGGATTTCCTGACTGTTCCTTAGGTTCCTAGGAGTCTAGGGTGCAGGGGTTACCCTGTTTCTTTGTTCGCTAGGAAGGCGATGCTTGTAAAAAAACTGTCTGCTTTGGTTCAAAGACTACTTATTTTCATGCCTCCCTAAAATTGCTGTTTTGTTTTAACAGAGGCATATTTCTTTTTTAATATTTACATCACATAATGACATTAAGTTTGTTAGTTTATTAAATGTTATATTTGAAATTCACGAATTCTTGATCAATTGGTACAATGCACTCTTTAACATATTAACTTCACCATAAATGCATTTAAAGTGTTATTCATTCAAAAGATAAAAAAAAGACTGATATATTTTAACTGTATTTTAAATATATTTTTTTTTTTTGTGAATGGAATGGTTCAATGCCCACCAAGAGAGATTAAATTAATATAGGAGATATCATACAAGTTAACTCAATTAAGTGCACAAGACTGAAAGAAGACATAAAATTTGGACCATAAGGAAACACAGTATTTTAAATATATATGTTTATAGTTACTAATATTCTGTTCTTATTTCTTAATTGGTTGACAAGATTGCAACTTGCAAAAATATAAATATTCTTTCCTCTAATAAAAATATATTAATAAAGTATTTGATTTTAAATTTTGAATTTTTGAAATATAACCTTTGGATATTTTAGGTTGGTATATTAATGAATTAACCAAGATACATGTTAATGAGTTGAATGAAAATGAAAGAAATAGTGAAACCTTGGGTAGAGCACTTGTAAAGATCGCCAGGTTGACCATTGATGGTGTATGCATCAGAAATATTGGGCGCTGCTCCTGTTTGTTGGGCTTGTCTCAGAACATCGATCGGGTTTGCGTCCCACCACTCCCCTATACAATAATCATTAATTTCACCGTTAAACCATCTTCATCATGTGCATAATAATAAAAGCAAATCCCACAATATCATTTTCTTAGTGCAATGATTACCTAGAAGAATTGATGACTCGCGTTTTGGCTTGGGGAAAGGATACGCCTCTCCCTCCTTGGGGTGAATGATTAAAGCACCATAAACAGTGGCTCTTAGCCATGAGCTATGAGCGTGCCACCAAAGTGTGCCTTCTTGTCCTTCAATGGTAAAACGATACGTGTAACTTCCTCCGGGACGAATAGGACACTGAGTCACAAATTCTGGTCCATCAGCCCATCCTGTTCTCATTTGCCGAATACCATGCCTAAACAGTAAACACATACACACAACAAGTTAACAAGGAGCAACGTATATAAAACTAAGGTACTCAGATGTTTTCTTCTAAAACTTCCATGCATGTAGCATGCAATATATAAAAGACAAAAGAAATAATGTCAGAAAAATATATGGTACGAAGTTGTTGTATGAATATGTGGTTTATTTAAATAATTATAATTAATGGTGACAGTGAAGCCAAAATGCTAGCTTGGTTTGATATGATACCAGTGAATGGTGATATTGTAACGAGCTTTGTTAGTGACTTTGACCACCAAAGTGTCTCCATTGTTGACTTCCAATGTTGGGCCAGGGAATTGTCCATTCACTGTGATGCTACTCTGTGTGTTGCACAGCCTCTTCACTGGCGTTGCTTGAATCTGTCTCGTTGCAAAATGGCAATAAGTTAATCATATGTTGGCAAGAAAGGGACACAAGAAAGAGGAAAAAATAAAAGTAAGGGAAAGAGAACGTACAACAAACTCATGCTCCTGGATTTTGGCATTGGCTGAATACAGTACTGCAGCTAAGACAGCAAAAAGGGATAAGAAGATGGTCTTGAGAGCTTCCATAACTCTTAGTGTTAGCAATAAACACCTTCGTGTCAATGATGGTTAAGGATGCAAATTGCAATGGAAGTGATAGTGGGAAAGGATGCATTTTATAGTGGAGATCAAAGGAGAGAGCTAGAGTCATTTAGGTTGGCAGATTAGGTAATTTTGTTACGGCAAATTAGTCAGAGTCACTCTAAGAAACTTAGTTCAACTCTAAAAAGTTGTTGCACCCACTAGTTAATTACGTTCCTGAATGCTTGCTTCTCAAGTCTTGATTTGGAGGTTGAATTTTCGCCAAGCATAATTACTTTGAGACTGTTCAGGAGTAATTTATTAGGATCATGAGTTTAGAATAATTTACATCCTTTCCCTTTTAATTGGCATCTTACTCGGTACAATTACATATCTCAACTTTTTACTCTTGTTTTTGGTATGCGACATTTCAAAGGGACCACAACTTAAAAGTAAAAAGCATAGCCAAAAGGGTTTTATCTTTGCTGTCCATCTCAAGTTGTGTCCTTTGTATCTTTATTGCGATTGTCATTTGCTAAGCAGTTACCATATGGCCTGAAATGGTTTGCCTGTAGCAAACTACCATGTGATTCAGTGCAAGTAACCTTGCCCCGTCAAACGTTTTGCACTTCGCTTTTATCTAGTGATTCTTGTTATTTTGGGATTGAGTATAATTAAATTGTAAGCTATGTTTGGAAAATGAAGAAAAGTGCAAATTAATTTTGTGTTTGTCCAATTTGACTTTGTTCTTTCTTGTTTCGGTGGTTGGAGAAAAAAAAATCACTTGTTAAAAAGATTGGTAAACGTTTTGATAAAAAAGTAACCCACATTAAGAACAACTGTGCCATTTGAAGACATATCATGCCCTTTGTTTAGACTAAATACCCTGTTTTACAATGTCATCGATAGTTAAATATTGCCTTCCAAAAAAGTTTAATGAGGATGTTTCTTTAAGCTTTGGAAAATCTCATGTTACCCTGACCCCCTTTTTTCTTCTCTAACCTGTCAAGTCCCCGTCTAGTTTTGTTTAATTCAAGTGGCTATTGATAGGAAAGAAACTAACATTAAAAATGCAAATAATGGTATACTGCCATTAGGTAAGTAGCAAATAAAATAGGGTGGAATGTAACGTGATTTGATTGGGTTCAACAAGAATTTAATTAGTTAGAGATACTCATGAAAAATGCAACTTAAGATCGAGTATTAAATTAGGTGGCCCGTCTCCTGGTATTTCAAACGTGGATGATCAATGGAGAATTATGACATACAAGTCTGTCTTACTCAAGGATACGTACTTGGATGAATTAATTAATATCATCACTTTGACGAACATTGTCAGGAAGTGATTCATGACCATGGCGCCACATGTTAAAAAATATGTCAGATGGAAGATTTGGTTACCCTTATGATCGATCTGCTTGGTATGCAACATATCTTCTAAAATATAACCAGTTCAATTATTCAAAATCAAAATATATATTAATTAACTACCAATACCGGTTTCTTTCAAATAATTAATATTATAGATATATATCCTCATGAAATTAAAAAAAAAAAAAATGTGATGAAAGAATGTATTTGCTCTAAGGAATGGATTAGATTTGTTCAGAACACCGCCCTTAAAACACAAGGGAACATGCCTCCTGGCCTGAGACCAAACCGAGGGGATTAAACACGGGAGAGATGTATAACCATGGGACACGGGCTCATATATAAAAGAATATGACACCACCTTCAACCCAAAACCTTAAGGCATTAGGTTATGGGTCTTTCTCACTTATATATTACTCAACTTCCCAATTTCTAACCAATGTGTCACTTCAACTCACACTTGCACTTCAACAGTCCTCTAGTAGTATTCTCAATCTCTCTTAATTCCATGAGAAGGTAAGTCCTTTGATTGAAATGATAACAACATCTGGCCAAAAGCTTCAAAAGATGATATTGGTTTGTCACAAAAACCGTTAGATGCTGAGAACGAAAGCATGTCAACTGAGGCTGAATGTGACAAAGCTAATTAACACGAGTCACGATATAGGTAGAGAACCCAAAATGACCAAGTGAATAGGTGAACAAGAAATAAAGAAACATCATATACGAAAGTTGGTAGAGTTTGTTACTGACTTCTCATATTCTTGAGATGGAAAAAATTAGCAAGTACTTAAAAAGTCGTTAGCATAGTGTGAAACAAAAACAATAAAGCACGAAAGCTGAAAACTGACACAAGAGCAGAAACCAATTCCTTGTCAAAATTTTCTGGTGCTTGGTCTCTCTCGCTGTCGCAAAGAGCTTTTTATTTGTCTGGTAAAATAATTATTTCTTTGGGGTTTTGATTTCTTGGATTTTCATTTTCGTTGTTAGTTATAAGTGGGTGCGAACTTGAGCAATTTTAATTAATTCCACCGTCAACGTTTTCTCTAATCCAAAATAATTAGATAGATTAATAAACAAATTAAATTAAACAACAAATCCATCATTTCTGCGGCATATGCTTTTACCAGAAATGGGGCCTTCTTAAAGATCACGCCGAGGATGATATGTTTTCTTTACTGTAAAATGCACATGTTGCGGTAATATTAAAGCCATAAACGAGTTTGGGAGAGAGAATAATCCTTTTCAAGTCATCAAATTCACTATAATGTTGTATGAACTTTTATGTACACCTTCCATGTGTGACGCGCCCCCTAGCTCTATTATATTCATGTTACGAGGACGAAAAATTCTATTGGTTTGGTGCAAGGACAACTCACTCTCTTATATGCATATATATGACAAATGATATCATTATAGTTTTAATGACAAAATTAGTTTCATATCACATTTAATATTTATTTTTTCTGATTTTGTATTTTTTATTAATTTTTAACTATCTAATTAAAGAGAGTATATTTTAAAAAAAATGTCAAAAAATGTATTCTATTTTTTGCACGTACACGAATCGGATTGGAATACTTTATTATTTATTTTTTTTTTGGCAAGCAGGAATACTTTATTAATTAACTGAATTGGAAACTTGATTTAGCTAGATACCAATTACTAGAAGTTTTAATTTGACAGTACCTACTTCAAATTAAATTAGAATAAAGGATATGATTTTTAGTAGATGAATCTATTAATTAGCATGTTTTACAACCACACACTAAACTTAAATGTGTTTTAGCTTTCATTAATCCTCAAAATTCCATATATTTAAAGATGAAATTTTTAAATACTAAAATCACATTATTTTTTCAAAAATGCGAGGACTAATATAAATTTAAAAAGTATAAAGGTTAAATTTATATATAAATCATAATATTATATATATATATATATATATATATATATATATATATATATATAAATAAGGAATGGAAAAGTTTAAAATGAATCATGATAATCATACTAATAAGTTTGGTTATATATTACGCCGTTAAAAGTCAATTAAATGGTCATAATTAATATCATGGATAACTTTTCATCGTCTAAACTCTAAAGTAACTATATAATAGCATAAGCCAAATTGCTTTAACTAGTTGTTACACTTTGCATGTATCCAATTTACATTTTCATTCTTAAATAATAAATATATATATCGCCATTTCGCTGATAATCTTGATAAGTTGTTATACTAATAAAATTTTTCTTAACGAAAGAAAGAATTAAGAGAGTGAAGAAATAGTTCCGCTAACTTTGATAAAAGAAAAATAAATTAACGTAAGCCGAGAAATAACTCTAATAAATGTCAGCAAAAAGTAAAACTAGTTAACATCAATAAAAAAATAGCTCTAACCTACTTTGGCATAAAAAAAACTCAGTAAAAAAACCATAATTGACATATGCTAGAAAAACCTTAAGAACATAGATTGAAAATAACCCTAATCGACGTAAGTAGAAAATTAAATAATTTCAACTGACATTGGGCAAAAAAAATTTCAACCAAATTTGAGAAAAAGAAAACTCAACCAACTTTAGGAAAAAAAAAAGGTAATTTTGCAGAATTTTAAGTTCTTATTTAAAAAAAATAAAATCATATCCTATAATTTTAACTAATCAAAATACTTTCACAAGTCACTAAAATTTTAAATTCTCTTAAAATTCTTTATGCAAATAACATATTTCATAATAAAACATTTTAAAAAAATAATTTTTCCTCTTAAAAATTCTCTATTTGAACACAAGGTCAGCTAATCAATTCTTTCCCCGATCAACATACTGTCATTTTTTTAAAAAAAAAATAACTTGCAATTTTTTTTATGAAATGTTAAAAGTGATCTCAGATAATTCTACAACGAATTTTCTGACCCATAAAAAAATAATCCTATGACCAACATTATAACCAATTATAATTTCATTAATTAACATTACTCAATTTCTCGCAATCTCTCTCTCTATCATATGTCATGTTATCTTTAATATTTATATTTTTATTTTCTCTTTTCTTTCTTTTATCTCTAGATACAAATTATAGTGGAAATGTGTATCCTCTCTAACATTAATTATTCTTTTCTCAAATTTTCTATCTAATTGTTGATTAGTTTATATATATATATATAGATATAGATATATAGATAGATAGAGAGAGACACAGTGAAATAAAAGTGAAAAAGGAGAAAACAAAAAATATCACCACTATTTTTATTAAAATCACAAAAAAATTTATATTGATTTCTATGTAAAATCTTCAAATATAGATAAAACGAAATGGATGTAGTAATACATATTAGTAAATATATTTTTAGCTCTATAAATTTGGTTAATTTTGATTTTAGTTTATTTATTTATGTTAAATTTATCTTTTATATATTTCAATTTATTTCTTTTTAAAATTATTCATATTACCAGTTATTAATATTATATTTATATTAAACATGTTAATCCATTTTCTATATGCTTTATCCATGCTTGAATACGAAAGGATAAAACAAGAAAAGTGTAGTACTTGTAAGCTATGCTTTTATATATTCATATTTAAGTTAACTCCTAATCTTTTTTAATTACTAAAAAAATTGTTTGATTGTTTAATAAATAAAATTTTTAATATTTTTTAAAATTATACTTGAAATAGCATTTTTTTTTAAATATAGCTTTTAGTTTTTAACTTTTTATCTTTATTTATTTTTGGTCCTTCAATATTTATTAGAAGTCTTTTTTAATCAACAAAATGGACCTGATTTTAGTCGCTCTAGATAATTGAGCTCTTATTAGAGAAAACACTTGTGAACTTCTACTTGTTAGGCAAGTAATCGCATTTGTTAGGATTTCTAATTTTTATCTTTTTTTGCTTATTCTTTTTTTTCCAAAATTTATTAGACTTTAATTCTAATAATTTTTATATAGGTTAATAATTTGTTATACTTTTTTCTATTTCTATCATTTTATATTTTAAGATATTTTAAAAAATAATTGTATCAATATTTATAATTTAATAATTTTTTGCTGCTAATTACGAATTTTGAACTAATCTGGTTAAACATAACGATAAACTGAAAAAGACATAAATGGAGATGGAGTTGAGAAACAATAGGAGGGACGAGGAAGAGGGAATGAGCACCGGATGAGATCAACAGATTGTTCATTAATATTTATGGTGAAAAAGGTTAAAAAATAAAATAAAAGGTTGAAGCATAATGGAGGCCTTTGCACGCCTAATGCTGCAAAGAATCATAACCACTGTTTCCACTCTCGAAAATGACGGAAATAATACATCATACAAGTCTCAAATAGTATATAGGATACAGTCTCACGTTAGAATGAATAGAGTTGATGACTTATATCATATAATAAATTTGAGTTTATGGTATAGTTAAAGATACTCTTGATACTCTTGTTTTATAGTGTCATGATAGTTAAGTTACTTGTTTTAGAAAATACAAATGTACTAGGGCCTGAGAAATTAATCTATCTATTGTAAAAAAAAATTTTGTATTATTCTTTAATTGGTCGAGTTTTTTCTCTAATTTTAAAATGTTTACGTTAAACTCTTATTTTATTTGTTTTGTCTTACTTCATTATTTAATAAGATAATTCCGAAGGAGTAATTGTTTTCTTTTACTCAATACCCAACACAATAAGATGTGAATTGTGATTTGTGAGTGGTTCAAATGACAGCTGTGGCCTGCTACCTGTTGCTATTAACATGCTTATCTCGACCGTGTTAGGAGGATTTTGTTCTACATGGAGTAAAGGCAAATGACCGATATTCACTGTTACTACTCGCCTAACAACTAACAAGGAGAACTCCAACATGTGTTTTCTCTAACACAAGCTCGATTATTTAGAGTCACTAAAATCATTAAAGTCCACTTTCCTATTCACTACCACCATAGCAATTATAATCTGAACAAACTCAATTGAAGACTATGAATAGATCACATCATAATTGCTTTTTTACTTAAGATAACTAATTTCTTTCCTTTGCAATAATATCGTAAATACAGAAAGCTATACTATGACTTGATACAAGGGATTAATAATACGTTAAGTTAAATAACTTGTGTATTAAAATAGGTACTATCTCACATCAAATATACTAGTCGCTTAATAAGAATATATATTAAAATTTGTAAATTGAATTTTATAGAGACTATCAATAAAAAAAGTTTTGTACGCATAAGATTTAACTATGTGGCTGAAGTTTTAATCACCTGTGAACTAAACTTAGTAAAGTATGACTTGCTTTTAAAATTTTATATAGGCATACAATGTTAATGTGGAATGTTTTTATGTATATGATGTTATTATATGGTGAATTCCTATTTGGGATGTATAAAAATATAATCTTATTATTTTCTTTTGAAAGATATAATCTTATTATAGGGTGAGTTCCTATTTGGTATGCATAAAAATATTTTACATTAATAATACATGTAAACTAAATTCTTATTTTTTATTTTAAAAATTTAGATCTTTAGTGTTTATACTTAGTCTAAAACTCATTCTTATTGTAGATTTTTATCCTACGTAAGATGAGATATTTTTTTAGTGAGATTTGAATTTAGGACCTCTCTTTTCTTTTTTTTAGTTTTAATCAAGATACCAACCTAATATATATTATTCCCATATTTGATGTCTTATCAATCCATTATTATACATTTTTATTCTCCACTTTGTTGTTTTTCTTTTCATGCAGGGTAGAACATAGTTGTTTTGTTTTGAACATAGCAATAAAACAAATTATTTCTTGCTTAAATATATTATACTATGAGACCTACACTATCTCGGTATACTAAACAGATTTACAGAGTCTACATCATTTATATAAGCTTAACCCTTACCAAATCTAGGAAATATCCGTATTTAACTTCTTGTCCATTAAACCAAGAGCTTACCAATGGTTAATTTGAATTGAAGAAAAACATAGGAATTATAAATATAAACCGTAAATGATAGGGAATTTCATTTCACACCTACCAAAATTTCATAAAATACCTACTCAATAATAAAAGGCAAATATACACTTATTTAATTAGTTAAAAAAAAACATGTTCTACGGACGAGACTATTTGGAGAAGAAAATTTTTAAAAGTTTTATATGTTTAATTTTATATTTTTATTATTAATATAAATAATTATATTATAAATTTTATATTTTTATAATTAAATAAAATTTTATATTGTAAAAATATAAAATTAATAAAATAAAAAAATTAACTTACTGCCAAATTAATAAAAAATTATATTATATATTTTATATTTTTAGTAATTTATATTTTTATATAATAAAAAAATTAAATTAAAAATATATATTTTTATAATATATTTTTTATATTATATTTTTATATTAATTATAAAAATATAATTTTTTTAAAAATTTTCTTTTACAACTGCTTCATTCGAAAAGGGAAAAATTTTTTCCCTTCTCTAAAACTAAGTTGTTCATAAAACATATTATTTTAAAGTTTATTTATGGTAGGTGTTTTGAAATTTCAGAGAAAAATGGGAAACTTTGTTGGGGGGAGGGAAGTGAGATTAAAAGATAGAATTATATTTAAGAGTGTTTTGAAGATTTTTCAAAATGATTTAAGTTAATAGGTGTAAAATTAAAATTGTGTGGGTGTAAAATAAAACTCCCAACAAAAGTAATGCTAGATCCTTCAATTTTGTAAGAGTGAGATGACAAAAGTATTCATACTCGTGGGTACCGGTCCTGATTTTGACGAATATTATCCGGTTTGACCGGGTATGGGTACCGGTAAGGATATTACCCGATGTGTTAAACCGGGTACGAGTATGAGTATGTAACTACCCGTCCTGTACTGGAACCTGTACCCGCCTTGTTATAATTTTAATGATTATATAATAATTTTAAATTTATATATCTAATAAAAAAATTTAATTTTTAAGCTTTAATTTATAATTTCTTGTTATTAATTATTCTTTATATACTTTTTAAATTAAAATATAATTAATAACTTAATATATATAATTTATTTAATAATAAACAAGTAAATTTAAATTGTAAAAAATAATATGACGGATATCAGCGGGTATACCCGACGAGACAGAGATGAGGACTACAATTTCGTACCCGCTCTTTTTATACCCGAACCTGTCCCGCACTTTACAGAAACAACAATAGGGAGAGTTAAACCCGCATCCAACCTTTTGCGGAAACAAAAACAGAGAGAGTCAAACCTGCACCCGATCCTTTGCTATCCCTATGAGTACAATAAGTGATCAGTGGTATGCTAGTGGAATTATTTACCAAGGAGGAAACTGGGGAGGTCATCCCTTCCAACAATCCTAATCCTAATGCAATTCTCTTAGTACACACTTTAATACTTTATCATTCATAACAGGAAGACCAATGTTTTATTTCAAATCGGCTTTGATTAAACCAAACATCTTCACATGCTTATTGTTTAATTTCTCACCATAAAAGTACTAATTTTCTTTCTAAGATTCTGTAATGAAAATGTCATACCTAATTATTGTAATCATTAATTAAGAGGAATAATACACTACACACGTTGATAAATGCTATCTTTAGTCCTATCAATCACGACACCCTCAATATATGGACTATTTAGTTAAATTCTAACTTTTGTTCTCGTTTAATTTTCGATCCATATTCTCTTTTTTTTTCTTTTCAGATTTTCATTTTTAAAAAATCGCAATCATGATTAAATCTACAATTTTGTATTTTTTTCTTTAATATATCCAATTAAAATTGAAACCCTTGCTTCTATTAACAAAATTATTTTAGCTTCATTCTTGAAATTTGAGAAATTATGTGGTTTCTGAAATTAAAAGGATTTTTGTTCCAAAATTTTTAAAAGAATACAATTTTAATTTGAATATAAATTATGTTAATTGTCATATAAAATATAATATTACACATCAGTATTAAAAATTGACTAAACGATGTGACTTGTATTGACGAGTGAATCAGATAAAGAGATATGAATTTGGGATAAAAAAATTTTCTTCTCTTGTATATAGATGAAATCCTTTATTCTAAATTTCGTATCTCAAATTCGTGTTTAATATCTCAACCAATCAATAAACATCACATTATGTAGTGAATTTTTTTTTTATAATTACGAGGTAAGACATAAATTTTGGACAAATAATTTTCTTTACTCATGTATGAATGAAAATCCTCTGTTTCAAATTTATATACCATTCTTATTCTAATCCATTAATAAAGATTACATCATTTAATAAATTTATTACCGTTATTACCGTTAGTGTAATTTTTACATTGAAATTACATGATTCTCTTTTATTATTGAGTACATATATGAAAATTTGCTATATAAATCAAATTATTGAGTCACCAATTCTTCTTTTTGATAAATATGACTTGACTGATTATTGGATTCTATATTATGAAAGGAATCAATGTTTTGTTGGGAGTGGCTCTGAATTCGTTTCCCTTTGCTTCTGCTTCTCGATTTCCAATTAATTCTGTCCACCCATTTTCACCAATTCACAGGTTCCTGAGTTTCTCATCTTGAACCTTTGGTGGATGACTGTGCCATATATAGCTTCTTCTAGCATATCAAAATCTTCTTTCTCAACTCCACACTCGGTTTTTCTCTTTGCGACACTCCCATCTCACACTCTTGGCAATAGTTGCAATGACATCCACCACAAAATAAGTTGACTAGAATTATTGCATTCCCACCGGCTCTTATAATTCGGTCGGAGTGTGGCTTGAAAAAGTACTCTAAGACTCAAATCATAATGGATTTTGAACAAGATAACTTGTTAATTGTTAGGTACAATGCACATTTATTTTTACCCTTAAAACATGAGTCTTATTTATAAACTTTCCTGTTGGGCCTATATTTGTGGACTTGCTTGCATGGATCTAAGTGTGGCTAATCGTGGAAATGTACTTGGTTTCAGATTTTCTAGATTTGTTAGGCTCTTAGCTTAATGAACATGAAATTAAATATAGAGATTTTCTAGATTTGTTAAAGACTAACCTTACTGAGATGATGTATATTCTAGAAACCTGTTTAATATACGTGTAGGTCTCATCAATATAATATATACCGACAGACATAATTAGTGGAGAGTCTTTGTAATTTTTGACACCAAGAACAGATGTATATTTTTGAAGCAAAAAAAAAAAGTTCAAATTAATATATAATTTTGATGTTTTTGAAAAATATTAATAATAAATCACAAAGTTAATAGAAAAATTGACACATTATAACTAAGATATAACATAAATACAATATATAAGTAGTACTCTCACCTCTTAAACTAGCTTTTTAGAGTTAAGTTAGATTTAAACTTACTTCTTAAGATGATACCAGAATCTATTTTAAATTCATTAAAACAGGTCATTCCATTTCATATTATCCGTACATTAAATCCATAACCTATGTTCTAAGACATAATATTTTAGAAGATAAAAAAGAATATCAAAAGAAATATTAATAGATAAATTAAATTTCATGTATAAAAATATAAGCTTAATATATTCTTTCTAATAATAAATTATATATTCATCATAATCTAATCTATTTGGGTCCAACAATTGGTGTTCTTGGGATATATTGTGTAATGTCTTTGGATGCCCTCAAGGACCTAGCCGTTGCTAAACCGATGGTTATAGAGCACAGGAAATGGAATGTACATTTGCTCTATATGTTCTTTCCTGAAGAGGTACGTTAACATGATATTATCAACATGCCTTTGGATAGGGAGCACTTGCACAACATGGTAATCGTCTTATGGAACTTTGGAAGAAAAGGAATGAAAAGTTGAGGCATAATGTGGTTTAAATAACATCAAGTAATTTAAAATTGTTTTATAATTTTAGTATATTGAATATACGTATAAATTAATATTATTATATAAATATTAATCAATAATATTTTAAATATAAATTCAAAAGTCATTTTATAATGAAGAAATTATTTAATTAGATTTAAATGATTTTTTATTAAAAAAATCAATCACACACTTAAATATCATTTAACAATAAATATATAAGATACTTTATATGTTTTCCAAGTAAAATTTCTTTTTTTTTTAAAGATTAAAATGATTTTATAGGATTTAAAAGTATGAATAAATGTTGTTAATTTGATTGGGGAACATGTTTCTTAAAGCGACGCTCAGTGCTCACCTTATCACCGTTGGACACTAATTTTTTTATCTAAAGTCTTTAAAAGGGTGTATTTTGTTTTGGAAAAGTTTCCTTGCTGATCGAGGGCACACTCTAAACCTATCTTCATTCATTCTTTGCATTCATCTATCTCGAAAGTTTGTTAGACTTCTTATTTTGTTGGTGTTTAATGTAATGAACCTGAACTATTGTGTATTTTAGTTCTCTTTAATCAAAGTTTATTATTCAATGTTGATGCTCTTCTTTACTGTTTGCATGATTTTTTTTATCTTTAGGGGATTTTACTTGTTGAATGAGCTTGAGAAAGAATTTTAACTTGTAAAATATGAAGAGCTCCTAATGGATTTTATTGCTCGGGAGAGAGTAAAATCCATTGGTCATCTTAAGTTCTTTTTCTTAATGTGAGTTATTTGACTTTAGATTATATGAATGATCAAGTTTAATACTCGAATAGTTTAGTTCATTGCTTGCAAGAAATTGAAGTTAATAATACTTTTATGGGTGATGAGAACTTGGGTAGTGAATTGATGATTTTGAGTTCATTTATGCATTTGAGGGGTGATTTAGTGAAATCAAAACCCAAATAAATCTCACACCACTTCTTTTATTTTCTTACGCTTTTATTTACTTTATGTTTTAGTAGTTGTTAGTATAAATCTTTATGCTTTTCGTTAGTACAAGTAAAAAGTCTTGAAATTTCCAATGCATCATCAAAGTTCCTGTGAGATCGACTTGATATCTATCCAATACTATATACGACTAATGCACTTGCTAGTAGTAATGTAGAAAATTTGCACATATCATAAGTGCATCAGATAATTTTTCTTTATTATATATTGTCAATCATTTGAAATAATTAAATATCCACAAAAAAATTGTTGGGCAAGTGTGGCATGAATTTTCCCATGGCAGAGGTCTAACTGGAGTCAAATCATAGTCAAGTCATGACACTTGAGGTGTTAATATGAAGTAGAAGGAGTTGTACTCTAATTATTAGCTATAGTTTGGTTCAGTAGTAAGTGTTTTCAACAATTAGTATTTTTGGTTGGAATATATTAGCAAAATCCATAAAAAATATTTGACAAAAAAATATTATTTTTATTTTAAATAATTTGTTTCAAAGACATTATAATTATTTAACTCCCAATTAAGCCTTAGAATAAGATAAAAAAAAAATAGACGGTTAACTAAGGTGAGGCAAGCGTGGGTTTGTCTTCCCATCCCCATCCCCAGAAAGTGCGTGGTGAGGGCGAGTCTAAAGAAGACGAGTATGAAATTTTAGGACTTGATTGATTTGATTTTGATTTTTAGTTTTTGAAAAGAGTTTTTAAGAATAGTTTTAAAAAACTGTTTTCAAGAAGAAAAGAAAAAAAAACTTGTTTAACAAATTTTATTTGAAAATTATTTTGAAGATGTAAAAAAAGAAAAACTTGTTTATATTTGTTAGAATTTCATTAATGAAAAACAAAAATAACATGTTCTGGGTGTATTTTGAGTTTTCCAAACAAAAATAGAAAGCTGAAAAGCAAAACTACTTTCAGTTGTTCCTGTTTTTTAGTTTTTTAAAAACTGAAAAATCATAACTGTTTTCGAAAACTGTTTTTAGAAAACACTATCTAAACAAGTTTTTTAGTTTTTAAAAACTAAAATACTGGAAACAGTTTTATAAAACTATTGCCAAACAAGCACTTAATCTTTGTCCCAATCCTTGTCGAGTATTTTTGGGTTAGGATATACCTATGAGTACTTGTTATATTATTTTTTATAATTTATATTTAAATTTACTTATAATCTATTAAATAAAT
This sequence comes from Psophocarpus tetragonolobus, assembly GCA_037954015.1. NCBI lineage: Eukaryota > Viridiplantae > Streptophyta > Magnoliopsida > Fabales > Fabaceae > Psophocarpus > Psophocarpus tetragonolobus. The sequence continues at coordinate 39,543,442 of CM075695.1, forward strand.
TATATGTTAATTTATTTAATTATTAAATAAATTATATGCTAAGTTATTAATTATACTTTAGTTTTAATGGTTTTCAGGGGTGTGAATTTCTACCTAAACATGTGGAATTTTGATTAACATATAATTATATGTAAAACATAGAAGTAGAGTGGTGGTGGTTGTGGGGTAGGGACTAACAAACCCACACCCGTCCCCATTCCCGATTATTTTAGGCGGGGATGGGGGCTGAGACTGGAGCGGAAACCAATAACGCAGGTTATCTTCGAGAGACGGAGTGGTACCAGTGGGGACAAGTATGGTTGTCATTTCTAGTTATAATGATTATTGAGTTTGAATGTATATTAACATCTAAGACGAGATACTCATATGTTGAATTGGATTAATTTTAAAGAAAAAAAAAACATTTTATGAGAGTTATAAGGTTGATCTAGTGGTAATTTGGTGAGATGGAGAAGGAGAGCTAGTGAGTTCAAATCCCTCTACTAATAGAACTAACAAGCTAACGTTTGTCTATAAAAAAATATTTAATCTAATAACTTACTTTATTCATTATCCAATGTTTTGTTTTTAAAATTATATACTTTAAAATATATAGACGGCATTGGATTATTTTCTATTTTGGTCTTATATTTATTTTTAAAAATATAAAATAAATAATACAATACTAAAAATATTGGACTATATAGCTAGTTGTGCACTAGAAGTCAGATGATACCAACAGATAATCCAATTATGCACGTCTTTACACAACTCTTCTATGGACTTTGCTTGCGGTATTCGCTAATGTTTCTCTTTTGCTTTATCCGTGATTTTAGTTTGGACAATCGAAGGGCCCTCTTTTAATGGACCAAAAAGAAGTTAAGTGGTTGGTTGGCTACAATTATAAAATATTTTTAATATTTAAAACTAGGATTTTTCTAAAATAGTTTTTAAAAATAATTTTAATTTTTTAATCTTTTAAAAAATAAAAATTAGTAACAATTATTAGTGATTTTTTTTAATTTTATTTTTGTTTTAAAAATTAAAAATATAATAAAAATATATTATTTTTTTATTAATTAAATTTAAGTAAATATAAATATATATTTTTTCATTTTCATATCTTTAACGATATTTTTCAAATAACACTTATTAAATAATTTTTTTTTTCTTCTCAAAAAAAGTTTTTTAAAATTATTTTTAAAACTCTTTTAAAAAATTAAAAAGTAAAATCAAACCCTAACATATATACAAAATTATTTTTAAAACTATTTTAAAAAATTAAAAAGTAAAACCAAACCCTAACATCTATACGTCACACAGTTACTACATCATGTTTGGGAACTGTTATATTGAATTTAATAAATATAAGTTATAACCACAACTTTTTTACTTTTCGTTTTAGAATGCATGTTTTTCACAATAATGATGATGTTGTCAATTTTTAACATAGTATTAAGTTTGTTTTTTAATTTATTTTTCACATTAGTCATATCAATCTTAATATACTTATTTCGAGAATAGCACTATTTTAATAAAGTTATATATAATTCATTATTATTCATAATTTATATGTAAAAATTTTAAATTGCAATATTTAAGAAGGGGAGAGTAAATTTATAATTTATATTACTAATAGAATTAAAAAATTTAAAATATGAAAAGCAAAAGAAAATATTTATAAGGATAGAAACATAAATGATAGATTATACAGACTATCTTCTTTCGTCTTTAAGAAAAAAGAATGAAAGAGTAAAAAATATATTTAAGGATGTGAAAGCATGTAATAAATTACACTAGTTAGTTATTAAAGAGAATAAACATAATAAATTATCCTATTAAGAGGAGAGGGAAGAGAAAGTGGGGGAGTTTAGCACATTGCACTCTGGGAGAGTGAAAGTGAGAAGAGTGCCCCCCCAGTTTGGGCCATTGCCCATTGTTGTTGGGTATGCAAACAAGGGCGTGACACGGACACACAACAAAAACGCGTTGTTCATGGTAGTTAGGTGGCACTGTGCACCAGGTCCCATTCCTATCCTCTTTTGTTTTTCTTACACGAGTTGACTCACAAACAACTCCGAGTCCTAACTCGTTCACTCCTCTCACTCCCCTTCTTCTTCAACCATGATCTCCAATTGCACCCCAACCTCATAACCAGATCCTCCAAAAATGATGAATCACGTTTCCAGTGACGAGCAGCATCAGGTTCTCCACGTCTCGCAGGACGATGACATAATGGAATCGCTGATCCTCGACGACAACGATGAATCCTCCGTTCAGCACCACCTACCTACGCCGCCACAAAGCCCTAATTCCCCCTTCAACTCCTTTCTCGACCCTCCCTCCTACGCTGATGCAATCTTCACCTCCTTCGATTCCAATGGCCACGACCAAACCCTCGACGAAACCCCTGCCGCCCGATCCGGCTCCGACCACTACCTCCACATCTCCGTCACCGATCCTCAGAAGGAGCAGGACCTTGCCACCTCCCTCGTCCCCGGCGGCGCCACCTTCTACACCTACCTCATCACCACCCGCACCAATCTCCCCGAGTTCGGCAGTGCTGGTTCTGAGTTTGCCGTCCGCCGCCGATTTCGCGACGTCGTAACCCTCGCCGACCGGCTGGCAGAGGCCTACCGTGGGTTCTTCATCCCGGTGCGGCCGGACAAAAGCACGGTGGAGAGCCAGGTTATGCAGAAGCAGGAGTTCGTGGAGCAGCGGCGTGTGGCGCTGGAGAAGTACCTCAGGAAGCTCGCGGTACACCCGGTTATCGGACGGAGCGAGGAGCTGAGGGTGTTTCTCGAGGCCATGGGGCGGCTGCCGCTGGCGAGGACCACCGACGTCGCGTCGCGGATGCTCGACGGGGCCGTCAGGCTTCCCCGGCAGCTATTGGGGGGAGAGGCGGAGCTGGGTGAGGTGGCTCAGCCCGCCAAGGGCGGGAGGGACTTGCTCCGGATTTTCAAGGAGTTGAAGCAGTCTGTTGCCAATGACTGGGGTGGGAGCAAGCCCTTGGTTGTGGAGGAGGATAAGGAGTTCATGGAGAGGAAGGATAAGTTGGTGGAGTTTGAGTACCATCTTAGCCATGTTTCTCAGCAGGTTTGTAACTCTGCTTTTGGCTTTAATGTTAACTGCTGCATTTTGTGTCATGAGCTTAATTATGCGCTTATTCAGTAAGTTCATTACACGTTTACTATGGTGCATTATAAGCATAAGTGCATGTGGGTAATGAGCTTAACTAAAGGCCTATTCAGTAAGTTCATCATTATAAGCTTTTGGTTTCTATGTATGTTCATTGCTTGTCGTGCATTTGGGCAATCAGCATAACTAAGTGCTTATTCAGTAAATTTGTTGTAAGATTAACTATGGTGCATTATAAGCTTAACTCAGTGCATTTGGGCAATGAGCTAAACTACGTTGTAAGTTCTTATTCAATAAGTTCAATATAATATTTTGGCTTTGATGTTTGTTAGTTGGGTAACAAGCTTGACTAAGTCCTTATTCAGTGAATTCATTATAAGATTTTGGCTTCCATGTTTGTTAGTTGACTATGGTACGTGAGGTTAATGAGCTTAACTAAGTGCTTATTCAATAAGCTTATTCCTACAAGCTTTAGTGAAGATTATTGAAATAAGTTAGGTTTTTTATAAGAAAGGTTTATGTCTCTTTGGAATTTAACCAAACAACTGCTTAGACACTTATTGTAAGTAAAAGTTCTTTTTATTAGCTTCTTGAAAGAGCTTTCAAAAAATTAATTTTTAGTTGGTTGAATTGAAAAACTTTTCTCTTCAAGTGTTGCTGTGATTATTGGACTTGCTTAAAATATGCTCCTTTTTGGAATTGTGTTACCATGCCCATTTTTGTCATGTGGAAATGAATAAGAAGTTCAGAACAGTGTTATTTTTCCTTCTTTGATTACAGTCTTACTGAGTTTGATTTTGTTTGCAGGCTGAATCCCTTGTCAAGTTTCAGCAAGACATGGGTGAAACAATGGGTGAATTAGGATTGGCTTTTGTAAAGCTTACTAAATTTGAGACAGAAGAAGCCATATTTGAGTCCCAGAGAGTACGAGCTGCTGAAATGAAAAATGTGGCAACTGCAGCTGTTAAAGCAAGCAGGTTATATAGGGAGCTGAATACACAGACAATCAAACATTTGGCAAGCACTAATATCCTTATGACTATATGGAACCTCTTAGCTTGTTTATAATCTATGGTGGAAACTATGATGCTGATAGAAGCGTTAACCTCATTATATAATAATCCCTAACCTTTTCTGTTATTGCTAAGTAAATCTTCTTTATGTTGTAGGATAAACTACATGAATACCTAGGGACAATGCTAGCTGTCAACAATGCGTTTTCTGATAGATCGAGTGCATTGTTGACTGTTCAAACACTGTCATCAGAACTCGCTTCTTTACATTCGCGGGTGGAAAAGCTTGAAGTTGCTTCGTCCAAAATATTTGGTGGTGACAAGTCTAGGATGCGGAAAATTGAAGAGTTAAAAGAAACTATTAGAGTTACTGAGAATGCGAAAATTTGTGCAGATAGAGAATATGAACGAATCAAGGTAACATTTTGCTGACTGTTTATTCAATTATACTCTCCCTTCTTTAGCATATGTAACTCTGATCCTGCTGTAGTCTTGCCACTTTGAGCTTTTATCCCCATGCATATTAACTCATTTTCACTTTCAGTATTGACTTTTCCATATTACAATGCATGCCTCCATATTTGTGGTATATTGAAGATTAATGTCTTTATTTGCTACCATTCCATCTCATGTGTGCGTTATATTAACATAGAAGATTCGACGATAGGATATAACGCAGTCAATGAGTTTGATATAGTAACTAAATTTAAACACCCTTACTTGGAAAATTGTCAAAATCCAATTAAGTTGTCATAAATGATCATAATAAAAGTTGTTATCATTTCACTTTGATGATACATTTGACTTAGTATGAATGTTTTTTCACTTGATTTTTTTTATGCCTCTCAATCTCTCATGTAAGCATATTTGTACACAAGTGTCTGGGTGAAGGAAAAAAAATATTAGAATAGTTTCAAAACCATATTTGATGCACTTGTAAATGTTTCATTGAGGGCTGCTTCCCTTAAAAATGTCTGCCAATAGCAGATTTGGTAACAGATTCAAATTTGATTTTTAAATCTATTGCTATCTCTATATGGAAAATCCAATGGTTTATAGATCAGACTGATATCATTGAAGTAGTGAAGATATTATTGGCTCATGGTTTACTAGTCTGGCCATGATTGAATGGTGATAATTAGATACATTTATTTTCGTATGATGTAATACATTAAGCAATAAATTAACAGTCATATGAATTATGAAATGAAATTGGTAAATTTTAAATTAAAATGATTAGATTATATGTCTTGTATGAGAAATAATAAGAGGCTAAATAATAATGATCTAGAAAATGCCACATGGAAGCTAAGGATGACCTTTATATTACTTAAGAGCCTCAAAGTCCTACATTGACATGGATTAAAATATCCAAGCATACAACATGTATACAAGAGAAAATTACCTATTCCTCCCTTGAGGTTGGTGGTAATTACACTTATTGTTTGTTTAAAAAATTTCACATACGTCCCTTGTGTCCCTTGCTTTGTCAATTTAAGGTACTGCATATGGTACATAAAAATAAGGGAGTACATGCGATTTTTATAAATAAAAGGTCTTTAAGTGTAAGAATAATATATAAAGTAAAGGATGTAAGCATGATTTCTAAATCAAGTAACATTTATACGTAATTATCCCTAATGTCAGGATAGATCAGTGATTCAGTGTAATTATCTCTGTATATAACATATATTAACCCTGAGGAGGTATTCCCATTCCTACAATTCTGACACAGGATAATGAGTAGAGCATTCAAGCATACAGCATGCATGAAAGCTAAGAGATAGGTAAGTCATTTTGTGTCTAAAATAAAGTCTAAGAATAATATATAAGGGATGTAAGCGTAATTTCTACATCAAACTAGGTTTAAGTATAATTACCACTAACTTTAGGAGAGATCAGCATAATTACCACTAACTTAAGGAGGAGAGATCAGCATAATTATCCCTATATATACTATATATTATATGCCATGAGGAGGCTTTACTTTACTATAGTCTGATGGACCTTAAAGATTAAGAAGAGAACAAGGGAAGATAGAGAGATGAAAGAGAAGAGAACTAAGGGAAGATAGAGAGATGAGAGAGAAGAGAATTAGATAGAAAAATCTATTATTCTGCTCTGCTAAGGGAAAACCGCCTTTACAACTGTGAAACTGAAAACAGTTTATTCAATCCAATGAAAAATAATATTATGAAAGTATTTATAAGCCACTCTCCACCTAAGTCCTGAACTGTCAAACAGACCACCCTAGCTACAATAACCCTTCAATTTACTAACCAGACTTCCCAGTAATCAGTCGCCCAACCCATTAGAATATACTTTTAATTTTGGAATCTCTTGGTTCCTAACAGTCCCATGTAGGATGGCGAGAGGAGTATTCAAGCTTACGACATATATGAAACTGAAAGGGAGACAAGCCATTTCATGTCTCATTTGCCACAAGCCTTTATTGCTTGGCATTGGGCCTTTGCAACATATAACACTGATGTTTTTTTTTTTCTATAGTTAATTTGGCCTGTTTTTTTTCTGAGTTTTGATTCCTCAGTTTTATGGGCAGAGTGAACTGGACACAGGATTGGTTCACCAGTTTTCAGTTGCTCTGGTCTTATTCTTGTTCATGTCTCCATATTTTTGCTTTCATTTCATATGTATAGTTATGCATTATCCCAGGGGAATAAATTGACAGTGTCACACTAACTCTGACTGAGTTTGATATGTTCGCTAAACACCTTTTCACTCCTTATGGAAAATTGGCAATAAGGTCCAGTTAAATTATCCTAAATAATCATAACAAGAATTACCATCATCATACATTGACAATAAATTTGGCTTGTTATCTATAATGCAAGTTCATTATAGACACGGGGCAAAAGAAGAAAAAAACAGAGAAAGACGAGAACAGTGTCAAAACCTTATTTTGTTGCATTTTTAAATGTTTCAGACGGCTGCATTGAGCTGCTTCCATCAAAATAATTAATCAATGGTAGATTTGGTAATAGATTCAAACTTGATTTCTAAATCTATTGCTATTTTGGAATTGTACAATCCAATATTTAAAAGCTGGGTCTGTCATTAAATTCGTGAGCAGGTGGAAAAAATGGGTTCATGTGGCTCATGGCTCACTGGTCGGATTATGGTCAAAATGAATAATTTATATTTATTTAATGAACTGGTCCAATTGTTAAACATACATTTTATTATTATATAATATATTAATATTAAATAATAGACAAACATGAAAGTCATATGATTCAAGCTAGGTAAAAATTTAAATTAGCACAAATTTGATCATATCAAACGTCCTGCAAGATAAAATAACAATGTTAAAAAGTGTTAAATATATCCTAGCAAGTGTCAAGCAAAGAAAGGATATCCATTATTATGTTGTTTAGTGCATTAAAATCCTACATTGGACATTAAGTGGACTATCCAAGCATTTATTGTATTTTAAAGCTTCAAAGTTAATCAATATGTTGCAAGAGCCTCAAAGTCTCATATTCGATATACTTGAATATAGAAAAGCTTGAGATAACCTTACTCAGCTTAGAATCTCTTATTAAATAGAGATACAATATAATCTAGAAAATCAGAGTAGTGAATACAACTACCACCAACCTCTGACATACAATAATAATTGAAACATAATATACCTCAACTAACAACTAATAACCAACATCTAACATTAATTTAACACTCCTTCTCAAACCAGAGTATATAAATCATATGTTTCAAGCTTGGAAACCAAGTATTCAATCCGAGGACCCTTTAAGGGTTTGGTTAATAGATCTGCAAGCTGGTCATTGTTACCAACAAATTCGGTCCTAATTTCCTTGGACAACACTTTTTCTCTTACAAAGTGACAATCACTTTCAATATGTTTAGTCATTTCATGAAATACTGGATTGGAAGTAATGTGGATAGCTGCCTGGTTATCACAATAAAGTTGCATTGGAGAAATTTCACAGAACTTCAATTCTTGTATGAGTTGTTTAACCCACACCAACTCACAAGCTACAAGAGTCATAGATCTATATTCAGCTTCTGCACTAGATCGAGTAAAGTCTTCTGTTTCTTACTCTTCCATGAGATAAGATTACCACCAAGGTACCCACAATACCCAATAGTAGAGCGTCGATCTGTATCGGATTCAGCCCAATCAGCATCACAGTATCCAACAATTTGGCTATTTCCTTTATCTTCAAACAACAGACCCTGGCCTGAAGCCTTTTTTATGTACCTGAGAATACGCATTACTCCATTCCAATGATCAACACAAGGTGAATTCATGAATCGACTTACAACTCCAACTATAAAGGAAATATCTGGCCTCGTAATAGTGAGATATATGAGCTTCCCAACCAACCTTCTATACCTTTCTGGATCTGAGTATAAGTCTCCCATATCAGCTACTAATTTCTTGTATGGATCCATAGGACTATTGACTAACTTACAATTAGACATTTTTGTTTCCTCTAGAAGATCCAAGGCATACTTCCTCTGGAAAATTACAATGCCTTCTTTGGATTGAGCAACTTCTATTCCCAGAAAATATTTTAGATGACCAAGATCTTTTGTTTGAAAGTGATTGCATAAGTGTTGCTTTAGTTGAGATATTGTGACTTCATCATTTTCTGTAATGACAATGTCATCGACATAAACAACTAAATAAACACATTTGCCAACAGATTTGTGATAGTAAAAGACAGAGTGATTTGCTTCACTCCTTTTCATTCCGAAACCTTGGACAACATTGCTGAACTTTCCAAACCAAACCCTTGGCGACTGCTTAAGACCATAGAGAGATTGCCTGAGTTTACACACTAGACCAGACTCTCCCTGAGCAACAAAGCTCGGAGGTTGCTCCATGTAAATCTCCTCATCTAACTCACCATGTAGGAATGCATTTTTAACGTCCATCTGATACAGGCGCCAATGACGAATAGCTGCCATGGCAAGAAGAAGACGAATAGTAGTGATCTTGGCCACCGGGGAGAAAGTGTCTCCATAATCAAGTCCATATATCTGAGTGTAACCTTTGGCTACCAACCGAGCTTTAAGGCGTTCAATTTCACCATTTGGACCAACTTTAATAGCAAGATCCATCTACAACCAACAGCTTTCTTCCCAGGAGGAAGATGAACCAATTCCCATGTTCCATTGTGATCAAGGGCCTGCATTTCATCAATCATGGCTTGTCGCCATCCAGGGTGATCAAGTGCTTCACAAACATTTTTAGGAATACTGATGGATGATAAGGAATTTACAAAGGAACAATAAGATGGAGACAAACGATGATAACTCAAAAAATTGTAAATAGGATGAGGGTTTCGAGAAGAGCGAATACCTTTTCGAAGGGCAACAAGCCAACATGAGTTGTCATAGGCCATGAAAGAAGAATTAGGAGCCGTTGTATAAGAAGCAGACGGACATGAACATGAGCCATGAGAGTCATCAGGAATAATGGGGTTAGCTTCAGGTGTCATGCCATGAGGAGGAGTTGAGGGAGAATGATCAGTTTCAGATAAGATAGGCATTGGACTAATATTGGTGTGGTCAGGTTTTTTGAGACATGTCTGAAGAAATGACAATCTCTGGACTCGAGGAGGAAGAGGGCAAGACCTCTTGGATAGAAATGGAGTCAGGTGTGCAGGATGAGTAGAAGGGAGAATCTTCAAAGAAGGTAACATTTGCAGACATGTAATACTTCTTGTTATGAGGAGAATAACATTTGTATCCTTTTTGAAGAAGGAGTATCCCAGGAAAACACACTTGATCGACTTAGCTGACAATTTATCGAGGCTTGGAGACATATCATGAACAAAACAAGTACAACCAAATACACGAGGTGAAACATGATACAGAGGTTCAGTTGGAAATAGGATGGAATGAGAAATTTGATTATCAAGAGAGGAAGAGGGCATCTTATTGATAAGATAGCAGGCAAAAAGGATCGCATCTCCCCAATGATGTAATGGAACTTTTGCATTAATCATTAAAGAGCGAGCGGTTTCAACAAGGTGGCAATTCTTTCTTTCGACTATCCCATTCTGTTGAGGAGTGTGGGGACAAGTGGACTGATGTAATATACCTTGAGAGGACAAAAATGACGAGAGTTCAGAAGAAAAATATTCTTTTGCATTATCACTTCTGAAACATTTGATTGATTTTCCAAACTGAGTTTTTATTTCATGAAAGAAGGACACAAATATGTATAGAAGTTTAGGCTTTTTTTTCATTAAATAAAGCCACGTGCACCGAGAATTTTCATCAATAAAGGTGACAAAATATTTAAATCCAAAAGAAGTAATTCGACTAGGACCTCAAATATCTGAGTGAACAATAGAGAAGACTGCATTACTTCTTGATTTATCTTTACTTGAAAAACAAGACCTAACATGTTTGCCTAATTGACAAGCTTCACATTCTAAAGTTTGGATTTTCTGAGTACTAGGAACCATTATCTTTAATATGGCAAGACTAGGATATCCAAACCGATCATGCAACAATTCAGGAGAGATGGATGCAAGACAAGACACTGAAGAGCTAGATTCCAGGTAATAGAGGCCTCGTGATTCATGTCCTGCGCCAATCTGTCTGTACCACGGTCCTGAATGACAAAGGAGTCAGAGTTAAATGTAACTGAACAATTTAAGGACTTAGTTAATTGATTCAAGGAAAGTAAATTGGGACAAGAAGGAATGTACAAAACAGAAGATAAATTTAAGGAGGGAGAAATAGAAATTGAACCCACTCCTTGAGCTGAAACCTTTGACCTGTTGGCTAATGTGACAAGATGTGGGAATTTGGGAGGTAATAAAGATGAAAACAAGGAGTTATTACCATAGATATGGTCTGAAGCACCAGAGTCAACAATCCATGGGTTTTGACCTTCCATAGATTGAGAAATGCAGACTGTTGAGATATTAGGTCCAAAGGAAAGTCCAGCAAGGCTGTTAGATTTCATCCTCAAATACTCTTGGTATCCTTGATATTCTTCTTCAGACAGTTTCCTCTCTTTTGGCTTCTCAGACCTTGATACATGAGCAGACTTGTCTGGAAAACCATACAGTGAGTAGCATGTCTCATGAGTATGACCCATCCTTTTGCAATGAGTGCATTGTGGACGATTACCTCTTCCACCACGACCTTTGTTTTCACGTACTCCTCTGCCTCTTGAAGATATCATAACAGAGGACTCCATATTATTTTCAAGGGAGGTACCTTCATTGCTCAAGGTAAGAACACGGAGGAGACGAGTAGTTAAGCTCTCCATGGAAGGAATATCTTGACCAGTCAGAACTTGATCACGAATGTGATTAAATGTCGGGTTCATACCACGAAGAATCATAACCATATAGAGGTTATCAAGTCGTTTCCTTATTTCTTCTATAGAATCAGCTTCTAAGAAAAGCTTCAATTCTTCTGCAGCGGCTTGAGATTCGGAAACATATGACACCATATCTGAATCATTTTGTTTTAAGGAGGCTAGCTTTGAACACAATCAAACAAGTGTTGGATATCATTAGAGTAGATATCTTGGGCTTTCTTCCAAAACGAGTAATAGGTTTTGAAAACTCTGAGGTTCCTCAATATCTTAGGCTCCACTGACTGCCATAGAAGTGCACAAAGCTGAAAGTCAAGTCTCTTCCACTGAGCTTGCTGTTCAGCTGATCCTTCAACATCTACCGGTGTCCTTGACCAAGGAACCAGAGTTCTATAGAATCGGCCCAAGCTAAATAATTTTTACCATTGAGTTTTTCTGTTGTGATGACGATAGATCCAGAAATAGGAAGAATGGGACCAGAGTTGACTGAGATAAAAGAAGACATTTTTCCAGGTCTGAAAACGAGGAAAAACAGAGACCTGAGAGAGAGATTTGATTTAAATCCACTAAATCTTGCTCAAAGTGAACCACGCAGGTCAGCAATGGCTTCAGGAGGCTCCAGCGAGTCAGACGGCATCAGAACGACGGCGAACGGAGATTGTTTTGCCAGCGCGTGGAGCTCACGCACTTTCTGTTTAGCGTGACTGAGGCGGTGCGTGGAGGCACGTGGAGCGGCTTATGGAGGAGCGATTTACAGGGGTAGAACACGCACGTTGAGGCGCACCTGGATTTGTGCTCGTCGGAGAAGGTGGCGGACGGCAGCGACAGTGGCGGACAGCCTACTGTGTGACTCTAGACGATAAAGAGCAGAATAAAACTTGCTCTGATACCAACTTGAATATAGAAAAGCTTGAGATAACCTTACTCAGTTTAGAATCTCTTATTAAATAGAGATACAATACAATTTAGAAAATCAGAGTAGTGAATACAACTACCACCAACTTCTGACATACAATAATAACTAAAACATAATATACCTTAACTAACAACTAATAACCAACATCTAACATTAATTTAACAGATATCAACTGAAATTCAAGCATATGTCATATCTAAAAGTTAAGGAAGGCTATCTCCAAATCCCACTAATATAACGAGTACAAAACATTCAAGCATACAATAGCTAATACATGCAAATCTTGAAAAATATATTCAAAAGCTAAGAGGAGGGTAGTCCATCTCATACCTTGCTTCTTTTTCCTTTTTTTTTTTATTTTTATAGGCCAAATGTTAGTATTGTTAGTAATGTTAGTTTTTGCATCCCATACCTTCCGTATACATGATTGTTCTTTAATTAATAGCTGGTAATCCTTGTATTAGACCATTATTTGGCTCAACAAATGCTTTTGATTGAGTTAAAGTACTTCAAAAAAGAAATCCAGTTCTACTAATACCATTTTTGCAAGTTAGACCTGTTCATCTGTTTTCCCTTCCAGTTCTTGGTTCGTCTTCCTCTGGCTTCTGCTTTATGGGTTTAAACAAACTGAACACAGGAATAGTAGAATCTATAAGTTTGGTTTCATTAGGACTTAACTTGTATTGATTGATGAGGTAAGTTTGTATATATGCATGCAGATTAGAATTTTGTTAAAAATTGTAAAGTTTGCTTCTTTTGATATTTTGTTTTGGAGAAATTATTAGTAGATGTATTTCATGAAAAACAAAAAATCAGCTGATCAAGTCTACTAATTTAGGCTCCAAATTCCATATGTCACGATTCACCTGCCCCAAAATACTCTAGTTCATATGTTCTTATCAGTTATGGTAGATATTGAATCTGCTTCTTTGTTGTCAAAAAGCAATCACAATTAGGGTGGCTTCAATGGAACTAAGGGAAAATTTGAGTCACATCAAATGAGAGGACTGTAGAGTTCAGAGGAAGTTAAATTTTCACTTTGTAATTTACAATTTTGTTGAGTTCCATGTATGTTTGATGATCTTATCTTTTTGTCAAAATAGGTTCCAGTTTTTCAGTTGTTAACGATTTGTTCCATTATCAGTTTATCTGTATATATTTAGTTCATGATTAAGGTGTGATTTCCTTGTGTGCTGTTCATATTTAGTTCAAATTTGTATTTCTATTAAGAAAAAACAAACATCAATAAAAAAATTTATGAAATATTGCTGGGATGCCTTTATCATGGAATATTGTGTCAAAATATCAATCATGAGTGGGGAATGTTTGCAGGAAAATAATAAGAGTGAACTTGAAAGAATTGACAAGGAGAGGAATAGCGACTTCCAAAGCATGCTGCGAGGGTTCGTTGTCAATCAAGTAATGCACATTTATCTTCTAGGTTCTGTAAGCTTTTACGATTAGATGCCTTTTATCTTGTGATTCACAACGGTAACTATTCTACTTCGTCCATTTTACAGGCAGGCTATGCAGAGAAGATGGCAGCTGTGTGGGAGAAGCTTGCGGAAGAAACGGCTGCTTACTCGAGTCAGCAGCTAAAAGCCTAAAATGTACTTGGCTGTAAATTCCTGTTTACACTATTATCTTGCAGTAATTCTAGATTTTGGTTTCATTTATTTTAATCTTATGTAGTTACTTCAGACGAATTTAGCTTTAGCCCTTGAGTTGTATATGCATAGATGAACTTCTGTTTTGTCCAAAATTCAAGATTTCAATGTGTTTAACCGAGTTGTACATTTCTTGCATATCTTTTATTGTTCATGTTATGTAAATTAATGTTTAACCGAGTTGTACATTTCTTGCATATCTTTTATTGTTCATGTTATGTATTGTTCATGTTATGTAAATTAATGTTTCTTTCTTCACGATTTAATTTTTTTCCTCCTCTCTTTATTCTCGTCCAAACAGGCCATTCGTTTTAATCCTATAAATTGTTGTTATGCATCCATATATCTTTTATTTATCCTAATTTTTGTTTTTTGTTGCAGACTCCGTTGACCATCTATCTGCTTTTGAAATTCACGCAGCAATTATTTACAGATGTGGCGAAATAGAATTAACTCAAAGGAGGGAGCAAGGGTTTTTTTAGGGAGGGAAAAGTGAGGACAAAGTGGAGATCAACTTAACTAGTTTCTATAATGAAATGAACTTAATGAAGTGGTGTTAAAGCAAGGGTTTTTTTAGGGAGGGAAAAGTGAGGACAAAGTGGAGATCAACTTAACTAGTTTCTATAATGAAATGAACTTAATGAAGTGTTAAAGTGAACACTTAATGATTTAAAGGCACAGCACTATGTACAGAAACTAGGACTCAAACCATGCAGAAATTAATGTAAGAATGAAAGAATAATAAGACTATCCTACCTACACGGTACTACAGATGTGGCGAAATAGAATTAACTCAAAGGAGGGAGCAAGGGTTTTTTTAGGGAGGGAAAAGTGAGGACAAAGTGGAGATCAACTTAACTAGTTTCTATAATGAAATGAACTTAATGAAGTGGTGTTAAAGCAAGGGTTTTTTTAGGGAGGGAAAAGTGAGGACAAAGTGGAGATCAACTTAACTAGTTTCTATAATGAAATGAACTTAATGAAGTGTTAAAGTGAACACTTAATGATTTAAAGGCACAGCACTATGTACAGAAACTAGGACTCAAACCATGCAGAAATTAATGTAAGAATGAAAGAATAATAAGACTATCCTACCTACACGGTACTACGTTAGTCTCAAACCATGCAGAAAAGTAAATGCAAAAATTGTCTACATATAATCCAATGCTCATTCACTGGTCGAAGGGATGGCGAAATCGTCTCCCGAACTGGCTGATATGTCTGGTCTAATCTCTTCAAGCTGCTGAAGGACTTGCTGGACTTCTGGTCGTGCTGATGGAGAAGGATCAACACAGTGCAAAGCAAGCTTCAACGTGTTTAGCATCTCGTCGCCATGTGTTGAAGCATCTCTCATCAACTCTACATCGAAAACCTCATTTGTCCACTCCTCTTTGACAATAGAGGCAACCCACTGAGGTAAATCCACGCCATTCATAGCCTCACCAGGTGGCTTCCCCGTTAGGAGTTCTAACAAGATGACACCAAGACTGTATACATCAGTTTTTGAGCTGGCTTTTTTAAGCTTCGAGAGCTCAGGTGCTCTGTATCCCAATGCTCCAGCAGTGGCAATCACGTTAGAATTAGCAGCAGTTGTCATTAACCTAGAAAGACCAAAATCAGCTATTTTGGCATTCGTATTCTCATCCAACAGCACGTTGCTGGACGTAAGGTTCCCATGTATAATGTTCTGTTGGGAATGGAGGTATAATAAGCCACGAGCCATTCCCTGCGCTATTTTCATCCTTGTAGGCCAGTCAATGGCTGTTTCTGGCCCACGAGCTGCACAAAGTTGAAAAACAGTTAAAACAATAGTCTTGAGATATTAAACAGTGTATCATGTAAAGAAAAAATCATCTTAGCAAACTTACCGTGTAGGAAGGAAGCAAGACTTCCCTTAGGCATGTAATCAAACACTAAAAGCTTTTCTCCTTTGGGTCCCAAGTAATAGGCTCTTAATGCCAAAAGATCTGGGTGTCGAATTCTTCCTATAACACTAACTTCAGATTCAAATTCTCTCTGACCTTTGGTGATCTTTTCCCTCAATCGTTTCACTGCAGCTTGACTTCCATCCTCTAATGTAGCCTTGTACACGGTTCCATACGTACTCTTTCCCATTATCTCTGCTGTCGCACACAGGAGATCATCAGCTGTAAAAGCCAATGGTCCATCAAAATGGACTAATTTACCTCCCGCCTCACCACCTGCTTCAGCTTCGCCTGCCACAGGAGGGACTCCTTTTTCTGTCCTGGCAGCAGATGCAGCTGCTCTCCCTGTGGCCTGGCCGCCCTCTGCATTTGAGGTTGCTCTTTTTCTTACCAAGCAAAATAGCAAAATGCAGCAAATTATTACCAGGACTACAAGGAGCACTCCTGCCACTATGAGAATTATGTCTTTGGTGCCTAGTTTATTTTGATGACGGTGTCCTGATATTTCAGGAGGTGAACCAGAAGGAGCTGACGAGGGACATGGGGTTGAAGGGCTATACCCACATAGTTGAATATTTCCCATAAATGAGCTTGAATTAAATTTTTTAGCAAGTAGGGTTGGAACTGGACCAGAGAGGTGGTTATGAGAAACGTTGAAGAAATTGAGACTACGCAGATTGTCAAGGGAGCCTGGAATTTGTCCGCTGAGGTTATTCAGTGACAAATCAAGCTGTGTAAGCTTTGAAATGTTTCCAATACTCTGAGGAATGTGGCCACTAAATTGGTTTTTGCTAAGAACTAGAACAGAAAGATTGTGCAATCTGCCTAAAGTTTCTGGGATTTGACTGCCAATGTGGTTGTTCTCTACATTCAAGAGAGTAAGTGAGGAAACATTAGCGAGCGTGGCAGGCAAGCTTCCATTGAAGGCATTGTTCGAAAAATCTACTGTCTTAAGCCTAGAAAGATTTCCTATTTCATTTGGGATAGCTCCACTAAACTGGTTATGACTAAGAGAAATATCTGTGAGTTCACTCAAGCTTCCCAAAGAAGCAGGAATGCTTCCACTCAAGAAGTTATGATCTAGGATCAGATTTTGAAGCCGAAAGAAGTGGTTCTTCAAGTTACCACTCCATGAGTTAGGAATAGAGCCTGAGAGATTATTGTGTTGAAGAGATAAGTAAGTGAGAGAAGCTAAGCTGGTTAGGCTGGTTGGTATTTTTCCAGACAGGGAATTAAAGCTTAAGTTAAGCCAATAAAGCTTGGTGGCATTCCCAAGGTTCATGGGGATTACCCCAGTGAGAAAATTATTACTGAGGTCTAAAGACTGAAGCAAAGGACATGAGCCTAAAGAAGGAGGGATGGACCCTGTGAACCTATTGTTGAAGAGTTGAACCCCTCTGAGATTGAGAAGAAGTCCCAGTGCTGAAGGGATTGAACCACCAATTTGGTTATCGTGAAGGCTAAGCTTTCTAAGCCCCCGAAGTTGGCCAATCCTCTCAGTGATATGTCCCTTCAACCCCTTCCATGGAAGTTGGATCACAATAACCTGTCCCTGAGCGCACTTGATACCAACCCAGCCTCCAGAACAAGCTCCATAGCCGCTGTCATTCCAGCTTCGCAAGAAGCCTTCTGGATCAACCAACTCTTGCTTGAACGCTTGAAGCGCTAGGAAGTTTGACTGTGTCACAACCACTCCATCCCAACGCTCTTCACTCACCCCTGGGACTAGAAGAAACCATAAACAGAAAAACAACCGGAAAAAATGACTTGGGTTGCAGTAGATACGGGGCTGCCAACCTGCTACACTCCTCACCCCAAGTTGCAACATGTGAGAATGGTTATGGTAAAAACATTTTGAGGTCAGGTTCTTGTTCTCCATTCTAACAAAATGAAAAAGAAAAATAGTAGGAGAATGAATGGTGCAAGAGAGAAGTGAACTAAAGTAGGAGAGTTTGATGGTGGATTACTTGATGAGTCGTCTTCTCTCTAGCAGTAGTAGTGTCCATAAGAGACACACACTGATTGTGTTGTGAGAGAGAAGAGAGTGGAAAGTAGAAAAGTAAAAGAAAAACAGAGAGGAACAAGAGTTAGATGATGATTTTGTAGGAATGGGAGGAGAGAGGGGGCACGTGAGTGGGGCGCGCGGGGTAAGGAATCTTGTGTTGGGAAGAGAGAGCAAAACCTGAAGACAATTGTCAGGTGGGTGTGGGTGGGTACAGTACAACCCTCCCTCTTGCTTCATAGTTTTTTTTGCATCGACAAACGGCTAGTTTTCCTTACAACAATGCACATTTACTTGTTCTTTTCTTCAATGTTGATGTTCCTGTCTGTCCGCACCCCAAAGTCCCAACGGCTATTTCTTCTTCTCAACTTACACTGTAGGCCCATACCATTTCCGCATCATTATTCACTTCCGGACCGCAAAATTACAAAATTCTGCCAATCACTCACTTATCCTTACTTACATTTCACTTCACATCTCACCACTCGTCTCAACTCTCAAGTGTCCAAAATCCTGTATTGTAATATCCTTTTCCCCCCTATTTTTGTGACAATTATTAAACAAATTAGTGTATTTTTTTATTTTGAGTTTAATTAACATGCACACACATTGTAATAAAGTTTTACACTGATATTCAATTATAATTTTTTATTTACATAACTTTTAAAGTATTGATGGATAAAATCAATTATCTTGCTATAAATGAAAAAGTGTGCAATATAAAACTTTTTATACGGCTAATACATACTAATTAAATTCTTTTATTTTTTACTCTACATTAGTTTTGATTGATGTTATTCACAATTATATCATAATCATATTTTAGCTTGTCTAAAATAATGAAAATGAATAGTATTAATTAGTTGAGAAAAGTATCCAGAATTTTAAGTGAAGAATTTTTATGTAAATTAAAATAAAATTTACAAAATATTTAATTTTAAGGTGTTCTTAATAAACATTTAGGAATTATATTATATGTGCGGAAATAATTGATTTCAAAAATTCAAAAAATTATATTATTTTAATGATAAATTATAATAAAATATTTTTAATTGGACAAATTTAATAATATTAATGATAATTGACTTCGTTTGAATGTAACGAAAAAAATTAACTTACTCCAACATAATGGAAAAAAGATTTTTGGGAAATTTGGAGATAACACGTTTGAGGGGAAATGAATATTAAATAATAATCATAAATTATAAATTTTCTAATGCACTAAAGTAAATTATTTTTAAGAAAAAAAAACACTACGTTTCAATTTATTTTTCAAACAAGTTGAACTCTCGAAGAAAAATTATGAAAAAAGCTATCCCAAACATAATAAAATAACTGTGTGTACTGATAATCTGGACGGCTCAACGCGTTGAATTTTTCAAATAAAATAAGCTAGGCTAAAATGATTCATATTTTATTTGGGTTATATATTTTTAAGTCTGGACTAACAAGCTAAAACAAATCTTTTAAAAAAATAAAAAATTAAATTTTTATAAAAAGAAAAATTTATTTTATAATACAACACTAAAATAATTCAAAACAACACAATAATCAATAAAAAACACATAATAAATAAATCTAAAATAACATAAAAATATTTATATGTATTTTAATTTCATATACATTCTAGAACAATATGATTTTTATTTGTTAAAAAATATATTATTAAATAAACATTAAACATACTTTTATCATATTTATGTGTATATTTTATATTTTTATAGATATTATAAACAATATGTATAAATTTACTTCACATCAAACATACTTTTATGTGGATATTTTATATTTAATATATTTTTAAAAATATTATATACATATTATTAATATTTTTTTAAAATTTATGTATTTATATTTATATTTGAATAGATCCGACCTAAATTCATTTACATAGTCAAGCTAAATGGACCAGGTAAAAAGTGTCCGTTTCTATTTGGATCTCATTTTTTAGAGTTTAACCTGACCTATCGGTCGAGACCTATTTTAACAACTTTAAATATGTCTATACTAAACTAAAATTTATTAGGTTGTTACTAAATTAAGATAAAATAGTTTACAATGACATTCAATCACAACTTTTTTTTATATGACATTTAATAATTGATAAAGTCAACAAAATTTACCATAAATGAAGTTGTAATTGAATTTTTACACTGAGAATGTACAATCAGTTTCTTATAACTTAATCACCTAATTTAATTTAAGAGAAAAATGGTTGCGCTCTATCTATGCTAACATTCAATCACAATCTTTCATTTATGATAAATTTTGTTGACTTTACCAATTAATATTTTAAAAATCATATGAAGGAAGAGTTATGATTAAACATTCTAAAACTCTTTTATATTGTGAATGAATACTAATTAAACTCTTTAAATTATTTTCTCTGGCTGTAGATTAGCAAACCCATATGTACTTTTATGAGTAGACATATGTTTGTTGAAGTGTATCAATTTTACTTTTATTAATTAATAATTTTTTCTCATCTACAGGACCCAAAGCACACATTCTTGCTCGTGTGCTACCACCACCGAAGAAACTAGGTTTTTTCTTCCTACACCCCTGTACTTTATTAAATGATAAAAACACCCTTAAATTATTCTCCTATATAAATAATTCACCCACCTCCATGGTTACATTTGGAGTGACCCATCCAAAGAAGAGAAAACATGGTCAGATAGAAGGGGAGATGGGTTAGGCATGTAGGAGAGGGTGTTGTTGCAGGGAGGAAGGATTGGTTGCTTGGAGGAAGGTGGTGACACCAATGGTGGGGATGGACGAAGTTCAAGGAGACGTGTATAGAGAGGATGAATTACAAGGAGTGTATGTGGGGAGATGATGGGTGATACATTCCTCCCAAATCATGGTTGAAAAATTCTTGGAGAAGTAGATGCCGCCTAGGATCTACTCTTAGAGTCCTTGAAGAGCCTTGAAATGGAGGTAGAAGATTAGAAGATAAAGGTGGATGAAACACCACTTTTACTATGTAGATGATAAGCCAAAAGTGAAGCTAGCCACAAGGAAATGAACCCTTGATAATAGCATGAAGAATTCTCACAAGAATGGAGAGAACAAGAACACTCTCCCTAAGAGAAGAAGGTACTCTCAAAAGTAGAGAAGAAATTTATCTTTCAATTAAAAATGAGTGTTAAAAGCTACATGAAGGAGGGAATGCTTTCTATATATAGAGCAAACTATGGATCATGGTCTTAAGACTCCTAAATGAATGTCCACTTGGCTTAATTAAGGGTTAGTTGGCTTAATTTAGTGTTAATTTAGCATGTGTTCAATTAACACTAATTTAATCCAACTAAAGATTCAAACATGACCCAAAAAATATGTATCTATGTTCCCTCTAGTTTGAATTTGAATTTTGGAGGGAAATGACATGACACCTCCAAAATTCAAATTAAAATAAGAAGGAATATGAATCAGCCATTTAGGAGCGAGAAAGTACATGTGGAGTGAAACAAGGGGATAAAGAAACTCACATGTGTTTTACATGCTTCATGTGTTGGTTAGAAGAGTTTTAGAAACAATTAGGGGTGTGGAAATAAACACCACATATCCATACTACTTCTAGCCAAATCCAACTAATTAACATACTTCACAAACACATGATTTATACCTGCTAAAGAAAATAAAACCTATAGGCCAAAATACAAGACCGAAAATAAGACTAACTACACCTCTAAAATCTTAATGACTTAAAGGTGTTTATACAAGCCTAAAAATGGTCAATTTAATACAAATTAATGGAACGTATCTTAGACTAAGTTCCTTCAAGCATTATCCAAGTCATGGTCCTTTATTGAACCTAGCTCAAGTCCATGCTAGGCATGCATGTATCACACTTACTCTAAGAGTAAGTTTAAGAGCCTTACTCCTAATCTTAACCATTCATTTTCTTGAAATCTAAAGACTAAAATTAATTACTTATAACAACCGTTAGATTTTAAAAAAATATATAGTGAGGATTGAAAATGAGTCTCTTAAACTTACTCTTTGAGTAAGTGGATCCCCTCCCTAAAATAATATATGAATGTATTTTAAATTATATATATAAATAATTTATTATATTTTTGTTAAAATTGATTAAATTTATCAATATCATGTTTTGAAAATAGAAAATATCAAACAAAAACAAACATATTTTTTTGAATATTAAAAATTTAAAAATAAAGACATTTTTCAAAAAAAAAAAAACAAAATGAAAAAAGAAAACATTTCCTTAAACTAAAAGTTACCTAAGTTCCTTCGATGCACCCGTTTCTTAGAGATTGCATCTTTATTTCTAGCATCTGACTCATTGGTCCATGACTTTGTCATGCTTATCTTCGACTAGACCCCATAATTTCTTTCTTGCTATTTCTAAATGGTATCCATTCCTGCAGTCAGACATGGAATTTCGATGTTTTGTAGGGATTAGAAATTAATTGAAAATTTTCTCAGCTGGAGGTTACTACTTTTTATCCTGTTTTGCTTGAAAAGAAGAATGATCTCCTTTTACCGATACATGCCTTTTTCAACAATTATGTGAGGGCTATATTTGAGTAAGAGATTTTATGTTACAAGGATGAGATTTAAGGTTGAGGATTTCAACCATTGGTGTGCCTTTACATTGTCATTGTTGTTTTCGAGGGATGAGTTAGAAAAAATTTACAATGAAGGAAATGATGTGGAGTTTATGATTGTGGAGGATTATTGTGCTGTTAGGCCAAGCTTTAAAACCGTAGTTTCCCTGTTATTAGTAGAGTTGATGAATTATTATATGACATATAATTATTTAATTAATTTATTTTATATAAATAATTCTATGTTGCATAATTATTTGTTGGTATCATATGATAATGTCTTTTTTTTCGTCGGAATCAAGAAGATCAAAAGTTAAAGAGAGTCTAATGTCTATAGATCTGGTATGTGATAATAAGATGTTGTTTCTCACCTGTTACTTTGAAGTAGCAAATGAAAAAATAGTTGTTTTTTTATTTAGTTTAGACAAAGAAGGGGAAAACACATATTAAAAAGCAAAGTAGTACTTCTCCTAGAGGATGCAATTCCACAAATCTATTATAGTTTAGTTTATATTGGATTTCATTCTAACATCAAATATTTTTAATTGAGCTGCCATTGTAAGTTATAACCAATGATCAGTCTTAGATAATTTAATGCTGAAACTTCACAGGCACTTTTGAGAGTAGAAGTGAGATGAAACCAAATTATCTTTCCTTTTAAGTTTACCTAAATGACAGTATTACGGAGAAAATATATCATGTATTGTGTATTGGCTTTTTGGATACGAAGAAATGAGTTGCTCGTGCATGTTTGTATTGTTCATGTCCCCATTTTTATATGTCTCTTTCAATGAAAACACTTCTTAATGCTCCTTTCATTGGCAAACTCGGTAAGAGATCCACGTACAATTCTTTTTGGGTACATACCACACGCATCATTGATCATTTCAATTACATAAGTTTTTCGTTCTTTACATGTTCATTTAGTCATCTTTTTCGTGTGTTCTGTGTTTGGTACCTGCATTTGTATACCACATCTACATTTGTGGGGATGCAAGTCAAAATTATAAGTACGTTTGAATTAACTTATTTTTATAAAAATATTTGTTTTAGCCATTCTGACCATTGATCTCTCAGACCAAATTTTAATGTGACTTGTATGCATGAGAGACACCCTTTTCATTTGTTCATACTCTTATATTTAACCAACAACTGAAAATCAATTTTATCAGTCTGTTAATTTATTTATTTTTATTAAGAATTTTATCATTTTCGCCACAACTTGCAAATACTCCATCTTCTGGCTAAGCTGCTACTATTTAAAGCCCACTCCCAATATTTGTCTATGCACAATTATTTTTTTTAACAAAAATGCACAATTATTTTTACCACGTTATTTTTTTATAGACTTTATTTAAAGCCCACTATTTAAAGTAAAATTAATTTTAGGAAATTTAAATTAATACTATCATAATTTAAAGTAATGTATGCTCTTTTAATTTTTTTTTAAATTTTCATTTTATTCCTGATTTCTTTTCCCTTCTCTTTTCTTTACATAATTTTTTCACCTCACTTTCCCTCTTCTCTACTCACCTCTGTTTTAAATGTGAAATTTATTTTAAATTTTGAAAAAAACAGTTTTAAATAACAAAAAAAATTAAAATTTGAAATAAATATTGTTTTAATTATTGTTTTAAATTTGAAATAAATATTGTTTTAAATAAAAAAAATTAAAAATTAAAATAAATATCATTTTAAATAACTAAAAAAATAAAATAAATATTATTTTAATTATTATTTTAAATAATTAATAGTAAATAGTGAAAACCACTACGAGATTTGGTTTTCCCACACTATTGAAAACCCACTCTTTTTACCACACTATTGAAAGATCACTCCCAATATTTGCTTATCCATGTTATTGTTATCATATATATAGATTTTACAACACTATATATTATTTGGTGAAAATAATCTTAATAAGTTTTAGATGAATTTTACCTTATAAATAAAAATAATTTGTTCTTGAGTTTTGATAAATACCAGATTAAGCTTCTAAATTGAGAGGACATATATAAAAATGAAGGATGTATATTATAAATCTATTGTAAATCAACGAGGAATACGTCCTTTACTCTCTGCAATGTGACATTAGTGGTTTTATCTGCAAAAAATACACAGAGCAACACCGTGTGATAGCAAAGGCAAATATGCAAAGTTAGAAACTGCTCCTAAATGATTCTGAGTTTTATGTCTCAAAAGGCTGCATATTAATTAGTTGTTTGAATGCTTGTATAGAATAAAAAACCAAGTAATGAAGATAAAGGAATTCAGAATAAAAAAATGAAAAAATTCATGGGGTCAATTGTTATGTCCAACTACTGTAATTTTAATTTCACCTACTAAAATAAAGTACTAGGTTCCGACATCAAATTGGGTCACCAATATCAAATGTATATAAAACTTTTTCATATTTGTGTCACTAGTGGCAGAGAAAACAAGTAAAAATAAACCCACAAACAAAATCCCAAATGAATTCCAATACAGTCAATAGAAGTTGTCCACAGTTGAATGATTAAGAAGTAAAGTAGGGTAAGGTAAATGATTATTTATCATTCCACCAGAAAATTATAAACATTAGTTCAAGTTCATAAACATTTCAACATAAAGCAAGTTCAAAGTCCAATTCATTTGTGTGTGTTCATTTGTTCCTAGCACCAAGTGCATGCACCCAAAATGTTCTTATTATTTCGGTCTTTCCCTGATATAACTTCACAGATGCATATATCATTTTCTTTGATCTTGTTTTTTGTACAAAACGTTGCCCACCCTTTGATACACACTCGACCATCTTGCCACTCAGACACTTTAGCTACTTCGGAATAGATGGGTGTAAGTGGTGACAAGCCGAAAAGATAGTCTCTTAGTCCATTTCTAAGAATATCCTGCATCAACAAAAAATCTACACAATTGTAATTTCTTTCTATAATAAAAATCTGCAGAGACGGAATCATAAGATTGATTTGATAATAAAATGGAAAAATAAAAAAGGAAAGATCGTAAATTCAAATCCTTTCATTACCAAAAACTAATATATTAACAATAAATATTTCACTTATAAAAAAAATCTACACAATTAAAACATACAAATGTCCCTAACATATGGTAAGTCAATACTAAAATTATACCTTGTGTTGGAAGCATTGGCAACGTGAAAGGGTAATCTTTTCTGGAAAAGTAAGGGACAAGTCTTTAAAGATATTTGTTGGAACATGCTGCAATTAGGTGGAACCAGGTGAAAAGGAACATGTAATAGTTCTGAGTTGAGAAAATGAAAGTGAAATTTAATATGAAGAATCACTCAGTTAACATTTTAATTTCAACATGGTCATAATAATATAGAGAGACTAAAAGTGGTTACAGTCCAAAGGAAATTTAACTAGAAGGTACAAAGATTTGACCAAAGTAACTTACTCATCTGAAAACAGTGCTCCAATTGTCAAAAAAGCCAATATTTATATACTAGTTAAAAAGGATAGCACTATAAGAGAACATATAAGAAATCTAACCAATTCGTTCGGTCTATTCTTATAGAGTTTGGCTTCAAAGTATGGATTTTCCGGCTGAATATGTATTTGAGGATCAAATTCGTAGTCTTGAAGATCAGGACCTTCAATCATAGGGATGGAACTTGATGCACTCTCCCCTAAACCAGATAAATCAATCTTAAGGTAAAGGCTGATTCCTGCACTCATAAATGCAGAAATTAAAAAATAAAAAAGTTTTCACCATAAACTTAAACTTACTTTTGCAGGTTCTACCACGATGAGTTTGACTCCTCACGTATCCAGCACTATGTTCTTCTTCACTCTCTTCTTCCATCTCTGCATAATCCTTATCATCATCGTTATCTTTCTCGTCCGCTATCATAGAGTCCTCAACTTTTACATGTTCTTCATCATCTGTGATCTCTATCACCTCATCATCTTCTGAAGTTTGTTTCCTTTCACACCGTGATGATTGTTCAAGAACCACAACCTTGAAACTGTTAACACCATCATACTTAAAAGCGATTATATCTTCTTTTCCTAAACAGTTTTCTTCTTGAAAAACCTCCCAACCCTCTTCAAACTAAAATTTTCTTTCTACAGCATGCGCTTTGACCCTCCAAACTCTCCCAATAACATTTCTGAGGAAAACATCCTCAGGGACCATCTTCCCTGTAAACCTGTGGACTTAAAAAATGCATTTGGGATAGCCTGCAATTTGAAGGAAAAAAAAAAAAAAACAGAAAATCAATGTTACTAATTAAGTCATTAATACTCTCGTAATTCTTTTGAAATCTACAAAGCAATGTAGTGTAGGCATACCTACCTACATTGTTATAACCCGGTAAATTTAATTTAATGATCAATACAAAGTAATTTAATATTCTAAGTTGAAATCCGAGAACATTAATTGCATGTTGATAAGTTTACATTGTAGAGAATATAATAAAAAAATACCATTCTTTCAGAGTGTTTCTCGGGGAGGAAGACTGTGAAGAAGTATTTCTTGGCTGCAGTAGTCATCCTAGCTATAAAAAACTATGGCAAACTCCAGAAAAGTTGACACCTATCTTGATATTCAAAACAAGGAAACTGAAATGCCAAAAAGACATTTAATAATAGACTAATATGTATAGGAGGGCTACCTAATAGTAATACTTCCATTTCCCTTTAAGCACTTCTAGTCATTAAAGACCGTCACTCACTCCATGAGTGCATTCTACCATATATAAGATAAGAATGGTAATCCAATAAAAGAATGAAGAACATGTTGCCACGGATAAATATTAAAGCAATTTAATTAGTTGTTTATTCATTTTTAAATTAATACCAAAAAAGAAGCCAGTAATATGATCATATTTTTATTTTGACAAGCAAAAGTTATATTATTATTTAGATAACAAAAGCAGCTGAAACAAAATGTTTCAATTGTTGTACAATACTGACGGTATTTTCCTACTGTACTCCATATACTTATATATCTATTTCATATTCATCATACATAATCTAGGGTGCAAGCACCAATAAGAAAATACACACCTGCATTAAAACCAAACGAGTACAGCAACCATTTCCACGAGAAAACCTTTATCGACATTAATATATCCAGGGATTCCATCGCAGACCTTTGAAAGATAATAGCATTCCTGGACAACCAGAAACCCCAACATACAGCAATCCAAAACACATATTTGCATTTCTGTTTCCGCTTTCCCACCACCCAACTAGAGGATAGAAGAAATAGCTGGTTCAGGTTTCCCGGGAGTGTGGTCTGCACCCCTACCCACCTGATAACTCTATGCCACAACGTTTGTGCGTGTGTGCATTGTAAGAAAAGATGGTTTTTGGTCTCTTACCCAATATTACAAAACACACATAATGGATTGATCACAGAGGTATGAATTCCCCTCCTTAGCAGGTTATCGATAGTGGGCAGTCTATCCCTTAGCAGTCTCCAAGCAAACACCAATACCTTAGATGGTAGCTTTTCCTTCCACAAGCAACCCAAATGCTTGGGTTCTACAGCATTCATGCCTAACTCAAGTATACCTTCATTCAACACCTTATACCCTGCCGCCACCGAGTAACTCCCCCCACCGTTGAATTCCACCCCCATTCATCTGGAGACCGATCCCCCAATTCCACCACCTCCCTTAGAGCAGTCTGTAAAACAAGAAACAACTCCTCCTCCCACACAAACAACTCCCTCCGCCAAACCCATCTCCATGGAGACAAAGGATCTTTTGGCTGGCATTTATCCGCGACAGTAATAAACTTATCTTCTGCTAGGGCGTACAATCTGGGAAAAAATACACAGAATGCCATATCACCAAACCACCTCTGTTCCCAAAATAGCGTAGCCACTCCCGACCTTACTATCCTTTTTACTCTAGATTGAAACCATGCAGTCAATACCGCTTTAGGTCCGTCAATGGTCCATATGTCTTTCCACCACTGAGAAGTATGAACAAAAGATGACGGCCTATCCATATATGTATGTACCTCCCCGTACCTACTCCTCATTAGCGGACCCCAAATCGCCGTATCATCTGATAATATTCTCCACCTCCATTTTGCCAGCAGACTCAAATTAAACTTCTCCCGACACTTCACCCCTAGACCTCCTTCTTCTTTTGGCCTACATACTTTTTCCCAACTTAACCATGCAATTTTGGCCTGACTCTCGTTGCCTCCCCATAAGAAAGTCCGCTGCAGCCGCTTCAGAGACTTCAGCACTGACTTGGGAGCCTTATAAAAGGAGAAAAAATACAATGGAAGAGAAGCTAGCACTGAATTCAGTAATACCAACCTCCCAGCAAAGGACACGTTACTAACCTGCCAGCCTGACAGTCGCTTCCTGAACTGGTCGATGACTGGCTTCCAAACTTGTTCCTTCTTAGGGTTGACTCCCACTGGTACCCCTAAAAATTTGAATGGTGGTATGCCAATATTACAACTAAGAATTCTACTAGCCGCAAGTGTGAAGGATTCAGCCGCATTTAAGCTATAAAAACTACTCTTGCTGAAATTAACCTTAAGACCTGACGCCATCTCAAAGCTCCACAAAATTACCTTCACGTACCACACAGTTTTCAAATCCGCTTCACCCATCATAATGACATCATCTGCATACTGTAACAATGAATAACTCGCATGCTCTTGTACCTTTATTTCCATATACAAACCTTTTTGTATGGTTGATCTGTACAAACCTGCTAGTGCCTCCGCCACCAACAAAAACAAAAAAGGAGACAGCGGATCTCCCTGCTTCAAACCTCTCTCTGGCTTAAACTCTGGTGTCGGACACCCATTTACAAGAATGGAAATGTAGCTACTCCGAACTATTGCACGCATCCACAATCTCCATCTCCTCCCAAACCCCATCCTGCCCATAATATAATCAAGAAAATTCCAATTGATCGAGTCATAAGTCTTCTCAAAATCCACCTTGAACAAAAAGCAAGACTTTCGCCTTCTCTTTGCCCAATCCAGAAGCTCATTTGCCACCACAACTCCATCCAGAATCGA
This sequence comes from Psophocarpus tetragonolobus, assembly GCA_037954015.1. Taxonomy (NCBI): domain Eukaryota; kingdom Viridiplantae; phylum Streptophyta; class Magnoliopsida; order Fabales; family Fabaceae; genus Psophocarpus; species Psophocarpus tetragonolobus. The sequence goes on from CM075695.1 coordinate 39,572,999, forward strand.
TCTTCCAGACAAGAAAGCCGTCTGAGTGGGCGATATCAACCCATTCAACACTTTTTTCAACCTTAATGACAGTAACTTGGAAATGATCTTTTGCACACTTGAAATTAGGGAAATGGGCCTGTATTGGCTCAACCCTGAAGGTCTGGCCACCTTTGGGATGAGAGTAATGAAGGAAGAGCTTACCCCTCTTGTAAGTGTACCCGACTCATAGAACTCTTGTACTGCCTTCACCACATCTGGCCCAATTACTCCCCAGCAGGATTTGTAGAAGCTCATTCCAAAACCATCAGGTCCTGGACTTTTCCCTCCTTCACAAGCCCAGACTGCCGCCTTGATCATATTCACATGACAATCAATCAATCAATGACACCCATATAAAGCTAAAGCCCAAACCTACAATCAACTCAAAAATTCGTCCCCTTCCTAAAAAACTAAGCTACTAATTAAAAAGCTCGACAAAAATAACAAATTCTACTTTGTTGCTATCTTTTCTATTTTTATTAAGCTCTGAAAAGTTGAACCAATAACCACAAGCAACTTCCAGTTGCTATTTTTATAAATAACCTATCACTATGACTGACTATCAACTAGGTAGCTTAATATAAGTAAATTAGGCATGACAAAAAAATTGCAATTTCATGATAGCACAAAAAATTGCAGTTTGCAGACTAAATTATACGATTTGATTCTGTAACCGTATCAAGCATTATAAAAGTCTTTTCCCTGTGTCCAGTGTAAGAATAAATACATCTTCCCCTTCACGCATATTTTCTACATTGCATTTGTACTAAATGTCATGTTATTCTTTTGAGAAGTACTAACATCATATTATATTTGCATAACAACGCACGCAAAAATAAAACAAAACACTAGAAGAACACTGGTCATTTCCTTTTATTCTATTTTTATCAACAAAACAAATATATTAAAAGAGGGTACCCAACCCTTACAAAAGAAGAATATAGAAGGGAAGCAAAAGGTCCAATGCTTTACAAGGAAACCATTAGATACAAAAAAGAAGGCCCAACATTGTGATGGAAACTCAAGCCTCCTGATGTTCCTTGTAAGATTTATGGCCAAGCCTGTGCTGAATAAATTTTTTTTATAAAACTACGCTTACTTGATAAAAAATTCACATTATTTTAACAATATTTCATATATACATTTTCTCTTCATGCTATAAATCATTTCAACAACATTTTAACAATATGATTATTTTTAATATGTAAGTCAATATCCTAATCCTATGATTCTTTTCCTCTTCCGTCTCAAATTTTCAATTAATGGAAAAGGTCTTTTCTCATTAGTAAACTATGCCCTATAACATATGACAATGAACACAAGGTTGCCTGACAAAGTAAAGAAATTATTGCTAACCAGTCTCATAGAAATTAGGTAAAGGAGATAAAAAGGAAAATATTTTATTGGATGTTCAAAACTGTGCTTCCCTAATTTTGAGTTACGTTTACACATAATTCTTGTTAACAACCTTCTTTTTTTGTAATTTTATTTTGAAGTTTTACTATTTTAATTTGTGTAAAAGAATTCTACTTGTAAAGTCAGTGTAAAATTTTTTTTTAAACTTAAACGTTAGCTTTCTAAAATTGTTTACACGGTAAAATATATATTAATTAAACTCTTTTAATTTTGTCTCCAAAACTAGTAATGTTTAATTACACATTTTAAGATTCTTTTTGACAAAAAATTGATTTTTATATGTTTGATTTAACGTGGAATAATAATTATGAATTAGAGTAATTTAAAGTAATTTTTGTGATAAATAAAAAAATTTTAATTTTATATTAAATTTTACTTCTAACTTGTTTTTATAATAAAAACATGAAAAGTATATTTTGCTATATTTTGCTTCAATTAAGGTTGCTCCTGTCTTTCAACAACGAAAAAATCACATTATGATGATAATTTTTATAAAATTAAGTCATTTCAAAATTAATTTTGTGATTCACTCAATGACACTTATACATATACGTGGTTTAACATATCGCAGAACACCATGACATCTCAGTCTCAAACATCAAGTGCACCCATTTTATCAACATCTATCGTAACCTCTTGGCAAGTGTTCATAAATAATATATTGTTTATTTTGTCAATAATATTTGTGATTTTTTTATGGACAATAATATTTGTGATTAATGTTTAATTTATTCTCTATTTCTTTTATATGTTCACTTAAAAGATAATATAAAGATTAAGAAATGTAATTAATATATATTTAATTTATGTTAAGATTATTTTTAACTTTAAAATATAATTTTACTATCATTTTTCTCTCATTTATCATGAATGTGTAAAGTATTTAAGAATTAAATAATTATAATAAGGACATAATATAAAATATATTAATTAATAGTACGTATTAAATTTCTAACTGATAAAAATTAAATTTCTAATTAAAAGGAGAAATAACTCGAAATATCTTGTTTTAAATGAATTGATGAAAATAAACTATAGGAGTTTCTATTCTGAAACATTATTAGTATTTTTTTTTTTTGTCACAGAACTAAATTCCCTTGATAAACATTATTAGTATGATATATAACATTAGTAAATAAAAAAATAGATTGTAAAGGTACTATTTTCCGAGTAACACCAAACATTTTACCACAACAACCGTTCCTTTGATCACCTTACCAAAGGTCGAGAGTAAACGGTTAAATGTAATGCCAAGTTTGATACGGGAACAACGCTAATCAATTTTATAATACTTTGGTTAAATTTTGAAAGTAATTAATAATAAAAAAAGGTTATATCAATAATAAAGACGTTATTAGGGATTATAAAGTTACTCAAAGTTTACATATCAAAACAAGTTTAAAAAAATTATTTATTCATTAAAAAAATTAACACATTAACATTTAACTATTAAAAAATAAAATAAAAATAAAGATGTTAATTGTAACTATGATTTAGAATATGTTTAGAAAAACTAAAAAATTGAAAATTATTTAAATAATTAATTATTTTATAATCATATATATATATATATATGTATACTCAATTATAATCCTAAATAATTTTTATTTTAATAAATTGGCTGAAAAAGTAATTTGGAACCAATTAATCTTGTTTGGATAAAAAAAGGTTATAAAGTAAAAGTGAAAATAATTGAAAGAAATAGATAAATTAATGAAAATAATTATAAATTTTTAATTTCTTAAAATAAATTATTTTTTAAAGAATTTTTCAAATATAAAAAGAATTTCCAAACATTCTTAAATTCTTACAAATAGCTTAAATTATTTTGAGAAACATCTTAAATGTTGTTTAACATGCTCTTCTCGTCCAATTGCAAATCAATAAATAATTTTCACAAGGCAAGTACAGATTTTGTCTTGAACCTTTTAAATTTAATTATATTTCAAAATCTCCCAACCTTGCTATGGACTATGGAGATGAGTGGAGAAATTTGTAGGAGGAACTCAATTGATGTTCGCAGAGTCCGTGATTGTCTTTTCTCCTTTAGCCTTCAAAACATTTGTCATTTCATCCATTGAAAATTGAAACATACAGCATATTGTGTCATCAACCCTGAGGGTTGCTATTAAATTAGCATTAGCAGAAAGATAAAAAGAAAAATTAGATAATTTCTCTATACACTTTTATATTTTTTATCCCTGCATCCAATTTTATATTTTAATAATTATATAATAAGTTTAACATCATATATTTAATTAAAAATTATATTTTTAAACTTGAATGTATAATTTTTTGTTATTAATTATTGTTTATATATTTTTTAAATTAAAATATAATTAATAATTTAATATATAATTTATTTAATAATAAATAAATAAATTTAAAATTTAAAAAGTAATATAACACGTACTTATAAATATACATGAATAAAAAATATTCAATGAAAATAAAAATAAAAATTAAAATTTTATACTTACTTTTTCTTTTTTATACTCAAACTCACATGTCGACAGGAAAGATCAAAACTGCATCCACCCTCTCGTCATTATTATCATTAAAGAGCCTTTGAGGCTCTGTGACTATAAACAGATTTATTAGTGTTGTAACAATTTTATGAATATTCAACCAAAAAAACAAGTTAAGAATAAATTTAAGTATAAGAATTGAGAAATATTCCTTCACTATCACTTACACTTAGAATATTTGTTTTAAATTATGTTACTTTTTAATGTCCAAAAAAGGATATTTTGCTTTTTTTTTACATTTATTCACTTTTTTAATATATTTATAAAATAGATATTTTAATCAAATAATATTATTTTTTTATTTTTTAGACAAACAAATATTAGTCTATTATGTTTTTAATTAAAAGATTTGAACTTATAAATCTTTTCTCTTTTCAATTAGAGTAATTTTATAACTCTAATAATATTTTTTATTATAAAATTGACATAATACATAATTATATTAAAATATGTATTATTTTAATCGTCGATAAATAAGTGAATTAGTGTAAGAACTGAATCTACGTCTATGTTTGGAAATACAGAGTACTTTTAACTTAAATTCAAACATGGCCTATAAGTAAGTATATTTGGTTTAACATTAAAAAGAACATCGATTTACATTTAAAAGTTACGGATCGTTCCTTCCGGTATAAAAGAAATGTGTCCCCGCCCAAGCTGCTAAGGTTAAACCAACTAATACTAAAATTTGTCAACAAAACAGAAGCACAATTCACGCGCTTAAAATCCAGGCCAATTCCAACAACGAAAGCGTATCAATACGACCAAAGAAGAAAAAATGCTCATACAAATCCATATCATATAAGAGAAGCAAAATCAGTGACTAAACTGCATTAATTGAGATTTAATAGCACAGTAATCTCTCAACGAAAAACAAAACGTCACAGAACTAAACCCTAAGCAATTCGCTTTGGATCTTAAAAGCCAAAGAATATGGTAAGAATTTCAATTCAAGATAATACACAACAAAAAAAGGCCGAACCAACCTGAGAAGAATCCACCGGACACAGCGCCCGTCCAGATCCCACCGTTTACACGCGAGCAACAGCCGGTGCGGCGGCAGAAGCGGCAGCGCCGCCGAGGAAGGAGAGGAATCCGGAACTGTTGGGCTCCTGATCGTCGAGAAATAGATCCTCGGGAACGCGAAAGGCACCGTGGGCAGACACGATGGCCAATCCAACCATGAGAGCAGAGATCAACAAGGATCCAACGCTGGTGAGGAAGATAACGAAAACGGTGAGCACAACGAGGATGCCTAGGGTTTCGCGGTCGGCGAAGGTGCGTCCGAAGAGGACGAGAGGCTGATCGGAGGGGCGGAAGAGGTAGAGGAAGGACCAGGAGGCGAGAAGGCCGAAGAGGACAAGGAGCGAGAAGGGATGCGTGATGAGCGAGACGGCGAGCGCGAACGCAATTAGGGTTAGGTAATTGACGCGGAAGTATGAGAAGTTCTTGCGGATCCGAGAGTACGCTTCGGCGAGGGTGTCAGGTCGGGACACAGAGCTCCGGTCGATGAGCTCCGACCAGGGGCGGCGCTGCGCGAAGGCCTGGCGGAGGGACGAGGACATGCGGGAGATGAAGGCGCGGAAGGCGGGGGTGGCAATCGGAGGCTGGGACTGGGAGGCGGGGCCGGGGGATTGGGAGGAGATGGGGAGTGTCGGTGGAGAGGCCATGGTGGCGCGTGAATCTCCAATTGCCGCGCGTGACTATGGGAGAACCAATAGAGAGAGCGTCAGGCGAGGGGCAATGGAGACTCAGTGATTGGTTGGTTGGGCCTTTTTCGGTTTTGGAATAAAGAGAGGCATCAGGCGAGGGGCGTGTTAGTGTATGTAATGTAATGCCAATTCTCCAAATATAACCTTTCTAATCTAATGTGGGATGCTCATGGGCTCAACCTATTTACAGAAGATGTAACGCAAGATATATCTACAAATTATCATTTCTTTTTTTTTTTTCCAATCACTTATCATTTCTTTTTAAAATATTACAAAAAATGTTTTCTTTTTTAACCAGTAGTGTCTAAAACCACAACTTTAAATAGAGATTTCCCATTCTTCTCTTTATGTTAAATATCATGTTTTAATTAACGACTTCAAATTAAAGTTACGAATTAAAACAGAATTTTCTATTTTTTTAATGACATATTTTACCGAACTTGAACATTTAAGCACAACTTTTAAAAATATATTTAAATACATTATATTTATAAAATTTGAAAGGGTTAAACTATCCAAATCACTTTAGTAAAATGTCAATTTTTTTAATTTCATTCATTCCTGAAATTTATTTTTTAAAATTTTTCTTATAATATTAATTTTATCAAGTATCCTAAATTTTGACATGATATTTACTGACGTCAACAAGAACTAAAAAAAAAATAGAGGTTGAGAATGAAAAATTAAAAAAGTTATAGGAATGAAAATAAAAAATTTAGAAATTTATCATTTGTAATTATTTAATATCCACATTTATAAAACATGACATTTTACCGGGGGGTTAAGTTAAAAACTTAAAATCGTAAAAAACTGGAAAAAACAATTGAACTATAAATATGTCTTTAATATAAGTTTTATTTTATTTATACTTCTTAAAATATGACTTCAATACTAGTTTTTATCCTAACTCTCGTCGTCATAAAATAACATTTTTCACCGTAATATAATTATTAGAATGCACGAAGTGATAAAGAGATCAAGGCACTGAAAAAGTATGGCTTGCATTGCCCTTGGCATGACTGATTTGCATATCAATGTGTGGTTTGACTGATTGACAAAAATTTTATATTAATATTAAATTATAATTTTTTATTTATATAATAGTTTTTAAAATATTAATCAATAATAATTTTATCATGAAGAATGCGATTGAAAGATTTTTATACTTATCGTCCAATTCATAAAGATTTTGTATGATCAATGAATTAAATTTTATTTAATTTAAAATAGATTTAATCATAATTAAAGTAATATTTTATAAAATATAAAATATTTCAATTAATTAAAAAAATTGAAAAAGATTACAAATTTGATTCTATCTATCAACAAAACCTAATATGGTTAACCATTTAATTTGTAAAAAAGTAATATTTTATAATATTCATTATTTCTTTTCTTTCACTTTTTCATATAACATTATGACCAAACAAATAAATCAAATCATCCCATAACCTCCCTTCCTAAGTCTATAAATCCAAACAATATAAAATTTTATCCAAAAATAAGTTCAATTAATATCTCTTCCGTTTCTCTTTCCTTTCAATTTCTTCCCACATCGATTAATAAGCCAAACGCAGATCTACTCCAGGTTTTGTTCCAAATTTTGTCGCTTTCTTTTATTAATTTAAAATTTATATTAATTTAATTTAAGTTTAATAATCTTTTTTTATAATGTGTTTCTTTTTATAGAAACAAAAATGTGATATGTGAAAATTGAGTGAAAATTAGATTTTTTTTTTGTAATTTCATTTATGCATATTTATGCTTATTAATATATAATTTGCCTTCTTAACTAGTTGATATTGTTATTGAAGCATACAATTGCAATAAATTTAAATTAATACTTGTTTTAGCAGGAAATATATTGAATTATTAATAAAATGAAAAAGGACTTATAGGAGAGTATCCGGATCCTTAATAAGATTTTAATCAATTTTATTTAGGTCACCACTAATTAATTAGTACATATATACAAACGTATCGAGAAGTTATTTTTTAAACATCTTCCGTAAGTCCGCTGAATTCAGCCGAATCATTCTGCTAAGTTGGGAATGCATTCCATTATTGGATTTGGTCTCTAGAAAACCTAAAAACACATACTATGTGACTTGTCATGAGAGAAATAGGGTACAAACTACTTATGTGCAAGTCTTTATAGATCTAGAATACTATATTTGGGATAAAATGATTTTGTTGTTTTAAAAACTCTTTTAAGAAAATTCACAGTAAGAGAATCTCAAAAAGTAAATCAAGATTTTTTATCTTATCCAATTTTTTTTTACCCACATTGCCATGTCATTTTGAAGATCAACTCCATTTGTTACTCCAATAGAAGATTACAGTTTGTGATCTTAGAACACTTTTAGTAGACCCCGCACTGCCATATAATAAATTGAATATTTATTTTCAGTTATTGTAAAATAACTTAAATTAAATAATGATATTAATTAAATTAAATAATTGTGTTATTTAAATAAAATAATTTATATTAAATAATTATATAAATTAAATTATATAGTTTAATTATGAAAACTAAATTGCAAAGAATAAAAAAATATTTAAAACTGAAATTTTTATGAATAAAAATACTTTAAATATGGGATAAAACATATCATTGATAAGAAAAATACAAACATGAAGATACAATAAGGAAAATTAATACAAAAATACAAACATAACGATAAAACTCAAATCTCAGCATTATTGTCACTAAAACATTCCCAAATATATTCCACCAAATTTGCTTGAAGTTGTTGATGAATGCCTTTTATATGTATGTAACGTCGTGTTTGCAAGTATGCAGTAAAGGTTAGATGAACTTCATGAGATACTTGAATGTTTGAATTCTCTTTGCCAATATGATCATAATCAATATCAACATTACTAATATATGTATCTCGTTCATTGTCAACAATCATGTTATGTAATATGATGCATGCCAACATAATGTTCTTCATAGTACCTATTTGCCAATTACGTGATGGACCACATATAATTGCAAAACGAGATTTTAGCACACCGAAAGCTCTCTCCACATCCTTTCTTGCTGCTTCTTGACATTGTGCAAATAATTTTCTTTTTTCTCCTTGTGGCATCGGGATTGTTTCCACAAATGTAGCCCAATCTGGATAAATTTCATCAGCACGATAATAACCCATATTATATTAGGTTCCATTAACTATAAAATGCACTGGAGGAGCTTGACCTTGCAAAACATCGTTAAACACAGATGATTGATTTAATACATTAATATCATTGTTAGAACCTGGAACTCCAAAAAATGCATGCCAAATTCATAAGTATTGCGATGCAACAGCTTCAAGTATAATTGTGGGTTTGCGATGATCACCTCTACGATATCGGCTTGAAGGACCTTCGTTGCAAGTTCCTAACCATCTTGGTTGCTCCTTCAACATACACCATGCATGCTCAAGTGAAAAATCTTTTTGACAATCTTGCTTTCAAATAAGATATGCACTAACCATGACATCATTCTCATTGCAACCGTTCTTCTTCAAAGTAGTCGCTTGGTTATAACAACCGTTGAACTTTTGAACACTAAGGTGAATCTTGTGCCATCGAAATCTCAATTGATTGTTTGACCTTTCATTGAAATTACCACGAAAGTTGTTGTAATGCTCAAGTACTCTTCTCCAAAATGCATCTTTTGATTGTCCGTCACCAATGATTGGATCAATAGATGCATTGAGCCATGAGCTGATTAGAAGTTTATCCTCTTCAATTGAAAAGAAAATGTGTGCGCCCTTTTTATTTTGTGAGGCAGTCTCTCTTCTATCATCTTTTGTCAAATTTTCTAATCCAATTTGGGTAGAAAATTGAGGAAATTGCGTATCATCTTCCTTACTTGATAGAGATTGTGCACGAATACAACTAGTACGCAGTGGTAATGGAAAGTACGAAAAATAATAAGGAGGATTTTGCAAATTTTAGGGTGGTTGTGAAAAGTATGGAAAATAATATGGAGGATTTTGAGAGTTATTATTTGTGGGCGGTGGTGGTCGTAGCAAGGCCAGAGTTGAAGGAAACAAATTTTGGTTATTTTCATTTGGTGGTGGGATTTGGTATGTTTGGAAAAAATCTTTGTAGTAAGATTGTCAATTGTGTTGATTTGGATCCATTTGACAAGAAAAAAATTAAACTTGACACGGACAATAAGTATCATACAAAATAGAATGAGTGTGGAGGGAAGATGAAGGTGAAAATTTTCAATTATCATACTTCAATTTATAGGTAAAAGTTACCGAACTTTTTTAAAAATATTTTAAAAACCCAACGGTCATATCCCCTCCCCCACTTTTCCACTTTTTCTACCTAGCCTGCGCCCCCTCCCTCGTTGGTTTGTGCACCCCCCCTTCCCCCAAAATTTTTTCATTTCCTTCCTCCCCTTCCCCCATTTTTCATTTCAACCTTCTACCACTTTTGATTTCTTTTTCGTTTCAGTTTTCCCTCCCTCCTGTCCATTTTCATTTCTCCGCATCGCCTTCCCCCTCCATTATCGCCTCTTCGTGAGCCACCACAATATCTGCGACTCATTCCACACTCTACTGAACTTCCGTCTCCGTTTTCTTCTCTGTTTCTACTACAAATAAAGTTTTCACTTTTATAAATGATTGATATTTTTCATCATCTATTCTTTGTTGATCTATTTGTTTTTGTTGTTTATTTGTTATTTTGAGTTGATGTTAAAGTTGGTTTCTGGATTATTGTTGGTTTATGCAAGTATGAAGAAGAGAGAGACAATAAAATACGTTTTTATTCGAGTATTGTTGATCTTGGGTGTTCTTCTACAAGAACAGATCTCCACGTGGAGATCACCTTCATTTACTCCGATGGATGTTCTTGGTAAGAACTGATTTTGGCTTCAAGATCAACCTTTGGAGATGCTCTAAGGATGTTTAAAGAATGAGTTTAATTGGTATACACTCTTAATATAAAAAAAAAATTACACTAACATTCAATCATGACTTTTCATTTATGTGATTTAAAAAGTAATAATGAGTAAAGTCAACAAATTTACCCTGAACGAAGGTTTGTGATTGGATGTCAGTGTAAAAATCTTTACACGGACAGTGTATATCAATTAAACTCTTAAAAAATTCGGAAAGCTAAAAATGGAGTTAAAGGTTATGGATTAAGAGATCCTTAATAAATACTTTTTACTTATTCTTCATGATTCCTAAAGTTTGTTTAGTTGCATGAATTAATAATGATATTAAGAGATTAAATTTAAGAGTGTTGAATGCATTTATTATTAAAAGTAAGTATTTGATCCTGATTACTTTTAATAATTTAAGAGTTTAATTAGTATATACCGATCCGAGAGTGTAAAAAATTTTTAGACTTTTCATTTACACAATAAATATGATTGAACATTGGTGTAAAACTTTTTGTGGATATTAATTAAACTCTAAATTTAAATTTAATCCTATAACTATTATTAAATTGTTTGATTTCTCATAATAAATTTTTTTTCTCAATGATATGTCTTCTTTTTATATATGATATAAGAGTTTAATTGGTATATACTGTCAGTGTAAAGATTTTTATACTGAGAGTCAATCACGACTCTTCATTTATGATAAAAATTTTTACATGAAATTATAAAAAATTATAAATTTTTAAAAAACTATAATATCATAAAATCATTTTAAGAAAGAAAATATAATAAAGTATAACAATTAATATATAAAATTTTTAACTTTACATGGTAATTTTATATTTCAATTTAATTCTTTACTTACAAGATACCTTTTTTTACATGAAATTATGAATATATAAAGTAATTATTTTTAACACATAAAATTTTAAAATAATAAATGATAGAAAAATAAGATTTTTTATTATGATATTTTATATTTTTAACCATCCAAATATAGATAATTTTGAAAATACCAAATATTTCATACTTATTAATTTTCAACATTTTCAATAGACAAAAAATCAGATAAAACTCACTAATTATTGACATATTTTTTTATTAGTTCTTTCGGAAAAAAAAACTTCGTATATGTTTGACAACAGTTTTATAAAACTGTTTTCAGTATTTTAGTTTTTTAAAACTAAAAAACTCGTTTGGATAGTGTTTTCTGAAAACAGTTCTAGTTTTTTAATTTTTAAGAACTAAAAAACAGGAACAACTGAAAGTAGTTTTGTTTTTCTGTTTTTGTTTTGAAAACTTATAATCATAACATGTTATTTTTTTGTTTTTATTAATTAAATTCAAACAAATATGAATAACGAGTTTTTTTTTTTCTTCTTAAAAACAGTTTTTAAAAACTATTCTAAAAAACTCTTTTTAAAAATTAAAAAACGAAACTAAACTCTTTTTTCCATTTCTCTTTGTTTATCCGCACAACAAAACATTTCACTAACCCTAGACTTAAAAAGAGCTAATCTAAATAATTAGTGCCCGCATATTAGTTAAAGTGAAGTTGTCAATTTGACACGCCTACCCAGATCCGATCCAGGTATCGTAGTAAAGTAGTTACTTGCGTATACAGTACAATAATTACACCTTTCTTTTCCTATTATCATATATTGATATAAAAAAAGTAGGAATAATAGGAATTCACTAAAAAAGAAGTAAGAAATAGGAATTGGAATATATTCACGTATTAGGTTTACTACGTTGAAATTAAACTACGTGGATGAGGAAGCAAACCAGAAGCGGAAGCAATTATTATATGCTGTTTTCTTGCTTTCAAGAGAAACACAAAGTCAACAATATGCTGAACATCCAAACTTTCTAACCCGGTTTGCCGCAATACTTTTTCTGGAAAACATGTGAATATATTATCCATTTAGCAAACGTGAGTGAAACCTCTAATGCACAACAAACGTAAACCATGAAGTCACAGAGAAAATTAAAGCTGAATATATTAGCTGGATGACTGGAATTTGGATCACCAATCAAAATGCCTTTAAAAAAAAGTCCTAGGATGATAAAAAATCCCAGCATGCACCTCAGCCAATCCTGTTGAGAAGGACATAAACAGCTTCCATCTCCAATTTTTCCTAAGGGACACATTATTCTGTGTCTATTTTACACATTAGATGCTCTATAAGAAATAAACTGATCTCTTAGTATTTGTTTTACACAGAACAACCTAACTATTAGAAAAAGTATATTCAATATCATTTTATCTATATTGATTTAGTTTGATAATTACGGTAGATAAATACACGGTGACAAATTTGTAAATAATTGAAAAATTATCTACAATGACTCCCTTTAAATCGATGTGATGTTAAAATGCTGCTAATGTCCTGTCGCGGTTTTAGACTTACTCGTTGTAGGTAAAAAAGAATAAATTAATTAAGTGTTAAACAATTGTAAGTAGATTTCTAAAAATACAAAAAGCATTTCATTCTTCACACCTTCCCTTGTCTCACAAACCCTTTCATCTTCCTTCTTCTCAAAATCTTCTTCCTTCTCGTTGCCATTGTTCTATAACATCACTCTCATCGTGGTTGAAGCTCTCCTCGTTGAAGCATCTAAAACACTCCATGTTATTGTAAGTTTCTCAAAAACCCACTCACTCTTACTCTCCCTCACAAATCCTCTTGTTTTCACAATTCTTGTCTTCACAAATTCTACCGATTATATTGTTTTTATTTCTATTATTATTGATTGTATTGTTTTATTTAATTTTTTTTTCTTTGTTGCTAGGCTTGTTTTCTCCAAAAAAGGTATGTGTATCATGTTCTCTTTTACATTATGCTTTGAGATTCTTGAAACCTGAAATTTTAAGGATTTATTTGCTCTGAATAGTAAAAAATAACTTATTTTGCTAGTTCACAGAGTTTTGGTATTGCATCAATGTGGTAACTATCTTTAAATTGTGATTTGAGTCAGTTCTTATGTCTACTGTAAGTTGTTTGTTATCAATTTATGATTTGAATTAATACAATTGGAATCAAGTATTCTACCAACTATATTGAATGTTTGGTGAATCAATTTTCGTCCAATTATATTTCTTTACTAATTATTCAATCAACTGCAGAGTCACGCTGACCTCTTCAACCTCGTTATAGTACTGCTTGTTGCCATAAATTTTTTTTTAACCTCTTCCATGATTAATTGTGCATTCATCTACAACATTTGTTTTATTTATGACTTTCATTTTTATGCTTCAATTTTCGTTGTCTCTTTATGTATTCTGCAGTATGGTTGGTTGATCAAATTTGGCTTTTGATTTAGTTCAAAGTCATTGAGAGACTAGCCCATTTTCATGTGTTGGTAAATTAGCTTGATGAATTTCCTTAAGGATAAACTATGTGTTGTATATAATTATTTTGAGAATTAACTATGTTCTGGGCGCTTGATTTGCAATCTTTCTCTTTGTGGTATTTCCTTTTGCTACCTTCATAGTTTAAAAGTTGGCGCAATGAAAGTTTATACCCACACTAGTAAGTGATAAGGTTGTACGAGCTTTTATTAGATTTGATTCGTTTATATCCTAAAATAGTTTTAGGATATGACTGATGTGTTATTCTTAAGTGTATAATCTTCAATACTTTCATACATGGGAATATTATATTGACTTTAATGTTGTAGGTTGTTGTTTACCTATCATTACCTCAACTTTACTTTTGTATCCAATTTTAGTAATTATTAGGTCAATTTATTTCTGTTTTTTTGTATATTTTCTTCAATATTTATTTTAAGAGGAGTATTCACTTATTTTAAAAGTAAGTTGAAAAGATTACTCTTCATTTTAATCCTTCATTTTCTTGAAATTTAAAAGTAAAGATTAGTTATTCATCACAACCATTAGATTTTAATAAAATAAATTATGAAATTGAGAGTAATTTTTTTAAATTTACTCTTGAAATAATTAATTCCTCCTTTATTTTGGGGTTGCAATAAAAGCATATTTTTCTTTAATTTGAAAGAATTTGTTAATAGAGTATTCTTTTAAGTTGGTAATGGTGTCATGTAACAAACTATGTTTAAAAACATTATTATTTTTTAAAATTATTTGGGAAGAGATTAAAAGCCCTTGGGTGAACCTTTGTTTAATGTTTGGTTCTTAAGATGTTGGAATTGAATTATCTTGCGAATTATTATTGGATTTTTATGTGATAGTGATAAATGTGATTGATTTGATGAACAAGTTTGACATTCGAGAGAATATGTGAAGATTTAAGTGTGGTTGATAAATGTATGTTTAGTTCACACTTGTTTTGGAGATTAAATCTTTGTTGTTACCACATTTTTTTGTTAATATACTTACTTCTTAAAAGAACTTGGTTGTTTGATAATCATCACCAAAGCAAGACTTTGTTTACAAAGGAGGTTGGCTCAAATATTTGAAGCCAAATCGACCAGCACTAGTCGTAAGCAGTACACAAGCTGGTAAGTTTATCCTGTATATTTTGGTAACATTAAAATAGTTTGTATTCTTATTGAAATTTTGAGAAGTTTTTGTTTTTTTATTGGAAACTTGGGACAACACCACTTTTAATTTACGTTTAGTATAACAAATATTTTATTAAATTCTTTTTAATTGTCACTTGCACACTGGAATTCAAGTACTCAGGTTCGTCTACGCATACAAATTTAATGTATTAAATTTGTATATAATTAAATTGGACGTTGGATTCTTTTAAAAACAAAAAAAAAATTACAAAAAAAAAAACTAACATTAGTTCTTAAAATAATTAATATAGATATTTATTAACATTGTATCAGTCTCACCTCGTAAATAATGTATGTTTCATAATCATTTACATGTAAATAATCAATATTGGTTCTATAATAATTGATATAGATTAAGTATTATGTCTTTTCTGGTAAACCGATATAAAGTTGTTATAATTCTATATCTATTAATACAAAATCTAATTTTTTCTGTAGAATCGATGTTGAAACTTATTTTTGTAATAGTTTAAGATATAAATTTTAAACTTTTAAAAACGTACCATTTTTTAAAATTTGAATTGTAATATTCTCATACTTAATTTTATAAATCATAATACGATTGAAAAACCATTCCCATTTCGTAAAATAAAATCTACTCTCTTAATTATATTTCTAAAGCTTCTACCGGCAATGTGCAACTTTTTTTTTTTTTTTTTCCTTTTCTATAACACTATCATTCCCATAATCACTATCACTTTTTTTCATTGTCACAATCAATCGCTGTGATTACTGCTACTATTGTTGTTTACCATTGACTGCATATATGCTACAACTACGATTAATTTGGTAGTGTCACAATATAAATCTTCTTAAATATTATTAGCTATCATTGTTTTTAGAAGGTTAATTACTAGATTTTTTACTCAAACTTAATAATGTGACTCCATTTATGACTGCACTTTATTAAAAATATTGAAATGAAACTTAAATTCAACTTAGTTTATAACTGTGTGCAATAGTTATCTATACAACATAAATTTTTATTAAATTTATTATAAGAATTGAAATTCTATACAATTATTATTCTGTGTGTTAAACATATATAATGTTATCATAAAAAAAAAAAGACCGTGAACAATTAAATTGTAACATAAATTAAAGTACTAACCATATAAAGTTAATAGGTTAAAAAATTTAAAGTTACTTGAATTGGTTAACAAAAAGAATAAAAAAATACTTAATACAAAGCAATGGGGCACATACCATTCGTAGTCATGATAAATTGATAACCCATCAAAGTCCAATCTTATCCATGTTACTTTCCTTTTAGCTGAATTAATTGCGTATCTAAGTGTGATAGTATTTGAAGTTATATTCCAAACTGTCTGACTTAACATTCATATATTCCCTTATCAAACGAATGATATAGCTTTCAGCCTTTTCCCCATCGAAAAACCGTTATACACATGATTTGAAATAATTTTATCTATACATTCATTCCTTACTTGCAAATCTTTTCCTCCTCTAGTAAAACATTTTCTGTAAGCATTATTAGACTTTAAGTTACATTAATTATAGAGCTCCTTCCTCATTTATATTATAGTAATATTAATGTAAAACAAGATCAAATATAATAAAAAACAACTTTATAAAAGCTTAATTAATGTAATATATATGCATAGGGTAGCACCACTCACTTGTTCTAGAAGCAGTATAAAAAACGCTAGCGCACAACATATATTTTCCATAAAATATATGTTGATTAATTACATGATTTCATTTTCTAAAGACTAGGGGTTGAAATTTAATCAAAATTGATTGCTTCTTTTGATTTTTTTGCTGGTACGACGCGTGAAGGATTTTTTTAGAAGTCATGTCCTCCAATTTTTTTTTCTTTCTTAATAAATATATATTTTTTAAAAAAATATAATTATTTTTTTAGTATATTTATTTTATTATTTTTACTCTCTTAAAATTTTTCTTCCTTTTAACAAATACAATTTTCTTAAAAAATTATAATTTTTTAAAATATATTTATTTTATTTTTTGACTCTCCTTACAATTTTGGCAATCCGCCACTCATGATGTAAGAACAATAATTTTTCTCCCTTGGTAGGGTCATCTGTACATTATATGGGAAAATGTTAACAAAGTGAGCAACTTGCGAGTTTGAACTATTAGTGACAAACATTCCATTGCACACGAATCTGAGTTTCAACTAAAATAAATATCTAGCTACTTTCGTTAAATAAGCACTACGAATCGGAGTTTCAATCGAATGCCCTCTTTACAAACAGAAGATGCCGTTGCCCATGAAGTGCCAAATGATTGATCTTCCTTACTTTATTGCATTTTTCACTCATAGTTTGCTGAAAGAAAATTTCATCCATTTATGATAACTAATATATTTCCATTATAGAGACATGCCTCTCTCCATTATTTTTCTATTTTCAAAATCGTTTTTAAATAATATTTATTAAAAATTTTTATTCTCTTTTCTTCTAAAAAAGTTTTTTAATTTTTTTTTAAAACTAAAAAATAAAATTAAACCAAATAAACTCTTAATTTCCTTCCTATAAAGTCAATAATTGTCATGTTTTTTTTTTCTTAATAGAAGTTGAACACAGTATCATTTATAAAGTCAATAATTCTCTTGTATACTTATCCATATAGTTTTATAATTAAAACAAGTTTAACATGACCGTATAAAGTCAAAATTTTGATAAAATTATATTCAGCTGCCACTGAGTAAACTCAATTCATTAAAAATTTAAAATAATATATAAATTTTAACATTGTTTACGTAAATCATAAAATTTTAAAATATAAACTAAATTAAAGTATACTTTGCAATGTATATTAAAAAATAAATAATATTAATATAAATATATTATCATTTTTGTTATATGTTATTGATATATTAAGAAATCTTATTATCAATACTTTTTTTTTAAAATATGAGCACTAAATTGGTTTGAGATAAATTGAAATAAAAGATAAACTTGCTTTTCTAGTTCCTATAAAATGAACAAGTTTTGATTTTGATATCTAAAAAAATCATTATTTCCCTTTAAAATTTAAAATCGTTATTTTTTGTGTCCATAAAATGAATAAAAGTTAGCTTTGGTCATTATAATTGTTTTTTTTTAATTTCCATCCCTCTAAAATATGAAATCAATATTTTTAGTCTCAACATTCATCTTAAGAGTTAAGATAGATAATAATAGCATTTACTATAAAGATTTTAAAAAAATAATAAAAAATTAAAAGTAACATGGTGAATACCACATATTGTCGTTAGTGGATGCCGTACCTCTAATATGGATGGTCACTTGGCATTTTAATTAATTTTGTTCATTACATAGATAATTAACAAGTGTTGTTACATAATAATTAATAGAGACCATACACAGTAATTTTCAATATCAAAAGATGATAAAAATAATTAGAAAATAAAAACTAAAACCCACTTATTTTATACGAAATAAAAACATTTTAAAGTGATTTCTAAAAGGAAATTTTCTAAGATTAACTTTAAAAGGGACTAGGTTAGTTAAATGGAACATGCCTATCCAAATATGTAAAATAATTTTCATTTTGTTTTTATTATCATTGCATGTGTTTTGTAGCTTTGCTAAAAAAAAAGTTTATGTTATACGTAGAAATAATCTATCTTCCTTTCGCTGGGTTCTAATCGTTGTACTAATCACAGGCACTGCTACTTTTGACTTTTCTTGCCCAACCAGAGAACCTTTGGTATCCGTTAAATAGAGAATTGGATCGACAAACATATGAAGCCCCGCACGACAACAACCATAGCTTCACCTACCATGTCTTATTACAGATTTCTTGATGTGTTTTCATGGATTCAAAACCTTCCACGAATCTCAGAATGGAAAGCAGGTTCCATGTTCCTCAGCATATGTTCCACAAACTCATCTCACCCATCACTTAATCTTACCATAGCAAAAAATCACCAATCCTCAAAACTCTCTTTTTCCATTGTGGCAGATTTCAATATCTCTATATGTCTTTGGAACTCCAAACCTTTCAAACCTAGCTCCAAAACCATGAGGTTAACGGATGATGAAACCCTTTCCAATCTCCTTGTTAATTTCATAGAAGATGTCCTTCATTATGGCTCCAACAAGAACAGTATGCCCTATATCAAGTTCCCAAAACTTGATTCTGTTTCCAACTTTCAAGACATTTTCAACCTTGCTTTTCTCACCCTCTTGTTCCTAGTTTGCATCTATGAAGCCCCTTCCGATCTTCGTTCTGGTTGCCTTACCACTTTGAAAGACAACTTGGTAGGGTGTCAGTCAAGGCAAGGATCAAAGCTGCTGATGAAACTCTTGGGCTCTAACTTGGAAGAGCAGTGGATGCGTTCTGTGAACCTTGCCATCACAAATTGGATTGTGGAGATCCAAGAAGCACACCACACTGATCATAGCACCTTCAGAACTCCATCTCCTCTATTTTCTTACGCTTTCTCAACGTTTGGATTATGGAAAGTTCAATTATACTGCCCTGTCATAAACATGGATGTTGTGAATGCAAACAACCACCCAGCTGATGAGAGGCTTCAGTTTTCTCTCAAATATCAGCAACTTGAAGGTGTTCTTCAATTCAACTACAAAGTCATCATCAAGGAGAAATGGGTGGAAATCGTGGTGAACATTGACAACATAAGGTAATTAGTCAATAATATTTATCCAACTCAAACAGATTCTTACTATTTTTGTTATAATAATCTAATAAAAATGTTCATGAATATTTTTAGGAAAATAATATTTGGTGCCAAAGATTATCATATGAAACCGCACGATTTTATATTATATTCCTTTGTATTGGTGGTTGATTTTATTCTCTCCTATTTTAATGATTGGTTATTTATTATAATTGATGTGAATTCGTATTTAACTTTCGTACAAAATAACACTTGTTATTTTTTAATATAATAAAATTATTTAATCATAGATGGAATCTAAATCACCTGTTCTTTTTATGCGTCACCTTTTTCATCCTTCAGTATAAAAATTACATTTCAAGCAATAAAATTAAGAAATTTGAGAGAAATTGTATAGATCTCAAAAGTGAGAGAAAATATTATTTTTCAATAACGTATGTCATATTTGTATCGGAGATATATACAGAAAAATGGGTAATATGCATGAGGTGTCAAGATAGGATGGTTGTTTGGTTTGGCAAGTGGAGTGGTGTTGGTTCTTATTCTTGATATGTTTAATGTTTAATTGGTTGGTTAATATATATACGTATGGACACAGATGCGATGTTTTGAAACTGGTAGATGAGATGCTCATGAGAGAACGAGGAGCAGGTGCAGGTGAAAAACATTTTCCATCAAGAATCTGGTTGCGACTTACCCCAACAATTCAACAGCAAGTGGTGAGCGTATCAGTAGGGAAATCCTCAGAGAACCCAAGAATAGAGTTTGGAGTGGAGAAAGGCATAGAAGCCTCATTGGAGCCACCAAATCCTTACTTGGGACTAAGCGTGTCAGCGGGAGAGTCGACAAGCGTGAGTCTGAAGCCTTGGAAATTCGAGCAATCGGTTAATGGCTACAGCGCAAATCTGAACTGGTTTCTTCACGATAGCAGCGATTGGAAGGAAGTGTTTTCGTCAAAGCCTTCAAAGGTAGCGGTGTTTAACCCAAGATCATGGTTCAGGAACAGGTACTCCAGTGCCTATCGTCCTTTCACCAGACAAGGAGGGGTCATATTTGCCGGTGATGAATATGGAGAAAGTGTGTGCTGGAAAGTGGACAAAGCTGCTATTGGCAAAACAATCGAGTGGGAGATAAGGGGTTCCATATGGTTAACTTATTGGCCTAACAACCACAAGACATTCTACCATGAAACCAGACTATTCAACTTCAGGGACATGCTCTACCTCAAAATTGCATAGCTTACCACCCACGCAAAGGAATATATATAACTCTTTTCCACCGTCAAAACTAATTACAATCTATATATATACTGTCTTTTATCTTATTCAAATAGTCACTATTAATGTAAACTAAATTATAATGGACTCAAATTATTGCTTTCTTATTTTTCACACCCACAATCATTCCCATATTCATTTTAACCATGTGCTTGCAAAATCTGTGTTATCTTATTATTTAAGATGAAAGGACATTTATCTTGTACTCAGAGTCATGTGTCCATTGCTTCCATCTTACATGAATGTAATATTTAATTTTTTTTATGTGTGTGGTGGTTATTTACTTTTTATTTAGATTAATTTGTATTTTAATTACTACCCAACTATCTTCATTTAATGAATTTTACCGTCCAAAATTTTTAAGTATTTTATTATCATTTTTTTTTGTGAACTTTATCAATGCTGAAATGTCCCAGATAAAAAATTTACAACATTTTTCATTATTAATATAATGATAATGTGTGAATGAATAAATAAAAAACATCATGATAAAAAAAATATGAAAAGAAAAACTTGAATAATAAAATGAATAAAACTTGAAATCTGAAGGTAAAATGCATCGAAAAATTTAATAACAAATTTTTTTAATGATTAAGTGGTAGAGTATGGAATTAAGTCTTTTAATTTTCCATGACAAAATTGTCATAGTTTTAAAGTTTTAAGATTAAAATGAACTTGAAACCAAGTTGGATCAGCGTCAAAAAATAATAGCGTAGTTGAGTGTGATAATTTTTGTTAAAGTTTGTAAAATAATAATAATAAATCATTTCCAAGCAGAAAAATTTATATATTTTATTTTGTGGTCATTAAAGTCAGGTACCAATTGGCATGGCATGTACACCAACTCACACGAACTAGTTAGGTAGACCCAAAAAATTATATGATTTTAATGTGAAAATTTTATTAGATGGAAAATCAGAGGCTAAGTCTTTTTTTATAGCTTAATTATTAATTGTTAATGTATTAATTTTTTTTAATAAATAAAATATTCAAACTCACTACTCTTTTTTTTATCTTTTTACTTTATTATTAGACTAGTTTGTAACTTTAAATTTGGAAATAAGTTAACATACACAATTTAAAATGTTTCATATTGTTGCTTATTAAAATTTTCCAAATATTTGATGACTTTTAATTTTTTGTCTATATACGTTCTTTTGAGATTTTTTTTTTCTAATTTCTGAATGGGTGTTACGTAAAATTTTCTAAGGCTAATTTGTTTTTTAGTGACAATAACATATATCAGTTAAGGATCAATTTATAGGTTAAATATTTTTTATTTAAATTTTTTTTATTTTATTCTCTAAATAGTTTTTTATTATTTTTATCTTTATATCTTTTTTCTATATTAACAATTTTAGTATTTATCATTAAGTAACGATATCGATGCAACAACTACGTTAATAATCTACTTATTTGTCACACTATTAAATAATATAATAAAACAATCATGTGTAGTTTTTTTTTTTTTTATAAATAATCCTTCATTAGTTTAACTTTTTTTTTAAAGGCAATATATATTTATAATATGAAATAAAATGTTTCAATAGCTATACAATTATAAAAAATCAAGACTGTACATCTATATCCTGAAAGTCAAACTATTGGTAATATCCAAAACACTATAGACCTGATTATAAACAAACGAGAGAGATCTAACCCCTCTCAAAATATAATAAAGGATTACAACACCAATAAGAAAAAAACACCATGCCTATTAAAACTCAATCTACATACTATTCGCTTCTGAGACACCATCTAAATATAACCCACAATATCTAAAGATTCCATAATTTTATTTTGAAAAAAGAATAGAATTTCTAGATATCTATATAGCCTAGCATACAACATTCCAAAAAATAAACCTACATTTACTTTTATATTTTTCCGACACCCAAGAGCTTACTAAACAACACATTTGAACAAGATCATTAAGGAAAGACAATACATACCTGAGCCATATCATGACCTTGCACCACAAAGAGTAAGAGACCTTACATGATAAGAAAAGGTGTTTGCACTTCTTCCTCTCTTCCTTGCAAAAGACACTTTCGTGAGCCTCCACTTTAAAAGACATGCCTCTTTTATTTAGGTTATCCATTTTGGGTAACCTGTTCTACAATAACCTCCAACAAAACACAATAATCTTGTATGGCAATCTATCTTTCCAAATCCACTTCAAAACCTCCTAATTAAGGGACCCAATTGTGGGCAGAGAGATGTCTATATTAAGGGCCTTATAAACTACAACCACAGAGAAATAAGGTGACCCCTCTAATATCTAAACCATCATCCGACATGATTTGATCAACATAAACATTTTACACTAATCCCTCAAAGTCGTGTAGTAACTTCTCCTCCCACACAAATAAGTTTATGTGCCACTCCCACCTCCACAAAGGCCCATCTGATGATACTCCCCTCATATCTAGAATAGTGACACCTTTATGTTGTGCCAAAGAGAACAACCTAGCAAAAGATTGGCACAAAGCACCACCTTCTAGATTGCTATGATACCAGAAGTGTCTCTGACCCATTACCTATTTTTCTTCTCACATTATTTGAGAACCACCTAGGGATCATAACCATATTACCATCTATCCCCCACATATCTCTCCACCATAAAGACCTAGAAGACATGTCAAGATTTTTAAAAGGGAATTTTTGAAAGTGACCAAACCTACTTCTAAGTAAAGGCCCCTAAATAATCGTCCTATCAAATATCCATCTCCATTTAGCTAAAAGGCTAATATTGAATTTGGATAAGAATTTGATCCCCAAACCACCCTCCATTTTTGGCAAGCACACTTGGTCCTACTTGACCCAAGCAATCTTGTGATTATCTGCATCACCCCTCAAAGAAGATTTCTTTGGAGTCTTACTAAGGTTTTGATCACCTTTTTTGGAGCTCTATAAAAAAAAGAAGAAATAAAAGGCAAGCTAGTAAGAATAGAGTTAATCATTACTACCCTACCCCAATAGACATATTCATTTCTCTCTACCATGCCAACTTCTTTTTAAAATGATCTACCATCAATTGCCATGAAGAGTATCGTCTTGGATTAACACCAACTGGAATACCAGAAATTTAAATGGAGGAGAACTGATACTACAATTCAAAATACATCTCATATCGTGTGAAAAAATCACATCAATATTTAGGCCAAAAAACTAGCTCTTGTAAAAATTGACCTTCAAGCCATAAACTAATTCAAAGCTCTTAAGAATTATCTTCAAACACCAAATTGATGATATTTTGGCATTTCCTAAAAAAATAGTATCATCTACCTATTGTAATACCGAGAATCTAACATCATCCTGCATCACAAGTTCTTTGTGACACCCTATCTGAATTGCCGACCTTAGTAAACTTATTAAACCCTCTATTGCCAGAAAAAAAAAAAAACTGAAAACAGATTTCCTTATTTAATTCTCTTGCCCAGTTGAAATTCCTCAACGAGGCTACCCTTAACTAAAATGGAAGTATAATTGTTTAATAAAATAGTTTACAATGTCCTTAAAACCTGAAATAAACTTATTACATTTTAATGAATCTAGTTACAATACGCTAAATTTTTCCATTATATTTTTTATACAAAGTGTAACTTATACTAATTCGAGACATCAATGCATGATTGTAATACATAATAAAATTAAAGAGACCATTGTGAGAATTAATGCAACTAGTCAGACTATAAGCAACATAATTTGTTTATTTCTTTCTAAAACAAACATTAACGTTTGTTAACACTCGCAATAATCTATTATATTTTCTAATTATGTAGATCCAAACTTAGTTCGATACTTGTCCACATGTTGCAAACTCAAAGCTATTGTCTGGTTATCTGTCGCAATAGTAATATTTAAGCCTATGTTGATGAAGAAGAAAAGTTAAAATAGTGCCAAGGACTTTACTTTATGTTGATGAAGAAGAAAACTTAAAATAGTGCCGAGGACTTTACTTCTTGACTAGATTGATTTTGGCTTGAAAGATGAAAAACATAGCTTATTTATTTGGGTTCAAAGTATTGATTGTATAAAATAATTTTCCATTCTCGATAATAATTTACTATTTGAATTATTTTTAAGATATTTATTGTAAAAATCATACAAAATATAATTATGATTGAATAAGAATATAAATTTTTTTACTTTATGTACGTGTGTCACATTTTCTATTTCTTCATACAAAATGTAGTTATATAGTATGAAAAAAAAAAGTAAATTACCTCATCATCCTTGAAATTTGTAACAATTATACATGCAATTTATCCTTATTTTGAGTTAACAACAAAAAATTTCTACTTTTTATAATACCGTATAAATAACATTTCATTCCCATTAGTAAATACATACAATAGAGATAACAAAGACTTCCCAATAACAACATAACTTTATTTGAAATGGGTAATATTTATTGTGCTTTAAAGCCAGTAGCTAGTAGAATTTAATAATGTAATTTATGTATCGTTTACTAGTGGAGTAATTATTGTAATGATGTATAACTATCATTACATCTTGTATTGACAAACACAGTAATTAATATATTTTATTTGGCTTAAAAAAAAGTAAAAAACAAAAGAAGAGTTAATATTAAACTTTTATTATTGTTTCTTTTAAATCTTAAAGCTAGTTTGGTGGCAATGTTTTCTAAGGATACTTATAAGAAAAATATCACGAGTTATAATCTTTCTACTAATAAAAATAAACACATTAATAATTAAAATGGGTCTATAAAAAATATTAAATTTTTATTTAAAGAGTTTAATTAGTATATATTCACCGTGTAAAAGAATAACATTAAATCACATATTTTCATTTATATAACTTTAAAAATATGAATTGGTAAAGTCAACAAATTTACTATAAATTAAGGATTGTAATTAAATCTCATTGGTAAGAAATGTTATATATATACTAATTAAAATTTTATTTAAAATCATAAAATGTTTTTAATGAAATTATTCTAATGGATTTGGAAAGTGACCTCATTAATTTTATTGAATTTTTTTACATAAATAAAACAACTACTTTTTTTCCTAGCCAAAACATATAGTGTGAATTCATTGGCGGTTATGAATGTGAATAAGTGATGCAATTGTGGAAGTGAACAAGAGAGCGAATGAGTATTTGGCCACTAAGAAGAAGTTTTACGAGTCATGAAGGAAACTTTGAGTTTATATTGGTCATGGTTTGAGAATGGGAATTGAACTTTATTATAAGATTGAATGTTCCGTTGTTCCTCAATGGTAAAGCGGT
Organism: Psophocarpus tetragonolobus; assembly: GCA_037954015.1. Taxonomy (NCBI): domain Eukaryota; kingdom Viridiplantae; phylum Streptophyta; class Magnoliopsida; order Fabales; family Fabaceae; genus Psophocarpus; species Psophocarpus tetragonolobus. The sequence goes on from CM075695.1 coordinate 39,599,287, forward strand.
CGATAACTGACTGGTCGTAGTTCGAATACTACTTAGGAAGATTTGATTGATTCCGAAATCTATAATTCGGAATGAAAGGGTTCGCTTTGACATAAAGATGGAAATGTTATTTGAAACAAATTTCTATTAGCTGAGAGTTGGAACAAATATTGTAAGTATTTTTATCATGATTTTTTTCTATTAAAGTCGATTTATTTAAGGTTATTTTTTTAAATAAATTATTTATAAAAATTCTTAAAATAACTTTCTAATTTTTTTTTAAAAATTAAAATTAGAAAATAATTAATTTTTTACTTTTTTTTAAGAAGCAACTCATAATTATTTAAAAAAAAATTGTGATAAAAGAGAGAGTCTTTATCAAATGTTTCTTTTAAAAAAAATTATAATTGTAACCAATAAGCAATTTATTTTGATTATAGAAAATATTTAAAATAAAAAATATTTTTTAAGACAATTTAAAAAAATACTTTTTGAAATATAAACAAACTGCCCATCTAATAATATGTGTCATACTTACACTTTTCTTTTCTTTTTTGTCTATTTTATTATATTATAAGAACAATCATTACACATGCATTAGTCAAGTGCAAAATGAACATTTAATTTCGTGGACCTTAATTTAGCATAATATGAAATAATAAAAAATAGCAGGATTAATATTTTTCTATTGAATTACCAATTTAAAATTTATATTATATGTTATTGCTTAAACACTCTATAGAGATATTGATATATTATTTAAAATCAATAATTATTTTAAAAGATAATTATAATTTATATTTTTATATAAATTTTGTATTTTTATTAATATTGGAGTTTTTACCAATTAATTCCATACTAATTAAATAAACAAATAAAAGATAAAAAATATCTATATATCGCTGCGTAAAAGACTAGTAATATCTTAGAATTACTACCGTCAAACCATTATAGTAATACAAACATAAATCTATATATATATATATATATATATATGTATGTATGTGTAGCATGTGATTTGAAAAATAATTATTACTAAGTATGTGAAAAAAACACTCTTTATTATATTTCTTTTCCTCCAGGAGAACAAGAAAATGAGGAAGAAGAAAAAAAAAAAAATTCCATACATTGAAATTTAGTGAAAAAAATAAGTCTAGAAGAAATTATTAAATGAGATTATCTCTTTATCGAGTTATGAATCCATTCCTATATAATATATAATTATTTAATTAACTTATTTTATAAATTATATAATTAAATAATTATATATTAATTAATAATTAATTAAAATTATGAACAACGCGGTGATGATTGGAATCCATCTAATAATTATTCTTCCAGAGAGGGGATAAACTTATATTTTGGAATTCATATGTTCTAAGGAGCGTGGCTTCGGCTTGAAGGAAGCTGGGGCTTAATCCCAAGAGGGGTGAAGGGCAAAAAAGAAAATGGAAGCAAATTACGCGGGGCAAGTCCAGCTCCATAGAATCTCTCACGTCAGACTTAATGCATTTTCATTTTATACCTATTTTTTTTTTCATTTAATATCTACCTGTTTAAATAATTTTTAAAAAACTTAAAAATATTTTTTAATTTAATTTTAACATTTATTATAATAAATTGATTCTATCTCTCTCAATATTTATCATAATAAATTAACATTATTCACTTATATTTTAAAATAAAACAACTAATTCTCCTAATTAAGATTTTTGAACAAGAAAAAAATTAATTAGAAAATTTATTTATATTACTTTTATAAAATTTTATATTTTAAAAATATAATTTAATTATAACATAATTTTTTAAAATTTTTTATTTTAAAATATAAAATAAATAAAATAAAAAAGTTTATTACTGAAAACCTTCTCCTAATAAAGTTTTATATTTATAAATTTTATATTTTATTATTTTAATTAGAAAATTTATATATAATATTTATATTATATTTATAAAACTTTATATTTTAATAATATTTTTTTAACATTTTATATGATAAAATATAAAAAATAAAATATAAAAATTTATTACGAAATCTTTTCTTAAATTTTGTTGCTTCTCTGACAGTACACCGTCGAAGAAGTAAAAAAAATTGCAAATTACTCTAATTACTTTGAGTCTAATTATATGATGTTAATTATTCTAATACCTTAATTATTTTAATTACTTTAAATCTAATTACTCTAATTATAATATGTTAATTACTAGCTTGAGTCTAATTACTTTAATTACATTTATATTAATTACTCCAATTTTAGTATTTTGTTACTATTTTATTTTGGAAAATAATTTATGTGTAAATAAATAATTTTTAAATTTTTTTACTTCTTCAGTTATGCACAAACTAGAAAAATAAAAATTTTGTAAAATTTTTTATTTTTCCAATAATGCATAGCCGTAGAAGTAAAAAAAAAATTATATTTTTCCCACAAGTTAGTATAAAATGAAATTATGATAGGAAAACTCCACACTCAAAAGCAACAGTTTGGAGGTTTACTAAGCCAAAAGGCCCAATGCTCATATTTTAAAGAATTTTTTCACATCACTATTCCAGTTAGGTCAAAACGGGCAAGTGCTTTGTAATTTTGAGGTTCCTCACTCTCATTTATTTTTATCATTCCATTCATTTAATAATCCAGATTGTTTCATTTATTTTAATATTTTAGTTTAATTATCAACTTGATCTTTATACTAAATCAAGAAATATTATAATAATGTATAATTTATTAGAATTTTAACGATAAAAAATCTTGATAGTTTAATCTTTTTAATAATTTTCTGCAATAAAATTTTTACATATTTTATGATAATATAAACAATATTTAATATTATTGATTAAAGTGAAATACATTTGATTTACACATTAAATATTTTTTAATGATTTTAAAGTAAATATAAAAACTAAATTAATTAATAATTAAAAAAAACTTGAAATTAATATAATAAATTTAGAATGAACGAAAGTTATATAAGTTATATTTGACAAACACAACTAATCCAAATCCGATAAAAACAACCATTCTTATAATTTTCTAAGAGCAAAAATGTCACTTTCTTTTGAAAAGTCTCTACGATTCATTATAGTTTATTAAAATTATTTATTTTCGTACAAATAAGGAGAGAAAATATTAAGTGAAAAATAAAATTCACAGAAATAAATAATTTATAATAAATTTTAATTAATTAAATAATTTCCAAAAAATAGAAAGAGGTGCCGGCATATATTTAAGAGAAATATTCTATTATCACATAAAGTTTTACTTTCTTATAATCTTCAATAAACCCTTTCTCTGTTTATCTCAAAGATCATCACATTTTTTTCAATGCAACCGTAATTAAAAGTAGCATGTTGCTAACTAGTGTTTCTTATTAAGAATAACTAATCATAATTTTACAAACTTAACTTTACTAGTAAATAACTTTTGATTTTAATCACTATTACTATGCTTTACTTTATTTAATAGACAAAAATATCAATAAATATTATATAATTTGAATTAATATTTTATTGATGAATAAAAAATTTCAAAAAATTAAACATAAGATAATTTTAATGTTGTTTTACTATTTTTTTTAATTTTAACATAGCTGAAAATTGAATAATAATTCAAAGTCATTAATTTGATAAATACCACATATTTAATTTTTCAGTCAAAATTATCTTATTTATAAAATGAAAATAATAAATTTAATTTAGTTTTTGTATTTTCACACCACTATTTACGGACTAAACAACTTTAATTTTGAATTTATTTAATATTTTTCTTTTCTAGCTGGCTAAGTTAAATAATGAATTAATGTGAGTGTGAGGAAGTCGGAGAGGATGAGGTTAAGACAAAAAGGAGAATGAGGTGTATGGATGATGGATGATGGATGATGGATGATGGATGATGGATGGTAATGAGGAAGCATACATGTGGTAAAGGGGAGACCCATGAGGTGAAACTGAAATAAGAGGGAGGAAGGGAAGTGTATTTGGTTATAAATAGCAGCGAGGAGGGAGTGGATAAGCACAAACATTGGACACTTTAGTTGCATCCTTATCCTGTTTGAAAGCAATGGAAATGGAAGTCATGTCATCCACCTTGAATCCCAACGCTCCAATATTCGTCCCCCTCGCCTATCGGACGGTCGAGGACTTCTCTGACCAATGGTGGCACCTCGTTCACTCCTCCCCCTCCTTCCGCCACTACTGGCTCCTCGAATGCTTCCAAGATCCCCAATATCTAAACGATTTCGACTTTGACCTCTGTACCCTTCCCTTCTCTTCTCTCCTCTCCTCTCATTCTCTTTTCTTCTTTTCTATTTTAATTCTTTCATTTTTATTCATGCAGATGATGAAGACCAAATTGGATTTGGAGCCAAGCAAGGGAAAGACTTGGTGTCTTTGGGGCTTCTCAAATGGCCAAGAAGTGGGGCTGCCTCCCCTCAACCCCCCAGGCATGTCCAAAAGGCCCCCAAGTTTGTCAAGCCCAAGTTCAGCCCGCGGGCTATCCACCAGCCCAGGTAGATGCCCATCCACCGCTCTTGTACAGACAATGTTATCACTTCAGATCTTTCTTTACATTTCCCATCTTCATCCATAAAGATGTACTAGTTTCTTTTATAAATCTCACAACTCTCCGTGTTCCACATCTTAATCTCTGCAAGGTTATCACTCTTTTTTTAACAAGTGAAGCTAGCAATTGCTTTTGCTACTGACTTTTGAATAAGGGCATAACAAAATAGTGTGCAATTTAATTTTCTTCATGCCTTCAATTTCGTTTGATAGGGTTGAATTCATTTTTGACACGATGGTTCCGAGCCCGCTCCAGTGACTACTTTCATTTCTTGATAGATTTAATTTTAATTTTGACACAATCGAGGCATTTCCCTTTCCTAAAACCAAAAGATCTTCTTATCCTGTGGGCTAAAACGGACAGCTGAGTTGTAGTTGACAACCTATAATACTAGTCTTTTTAACATTTCTGATCTCAAGAAAATAAAAGATAAAGTTATTTCTTTTAATATTCGTGGGACATTAAGACAACTTATAAATTAGGCTGCTTAAAGCAAACGTAGAATGATATTAAACATTAATATCATAATGATTTTATAAAATATTTTTAGATCATTATTATTATTTTATTACACGGATAGCTTTATTATATCTCTATTGAACGTTGTTTGTTGTGTAACATTTTATATAATTTTTTTTGTACTAGTACACGTTTTCAATCGTTTTTCATGCTTAATGCAGACTAAAAACTACGCTCATTATGTTAACGGTTAAATGGTTAATGTGTTTCGACGCGTTTTGTAGAATTGATGGATGGTTGTAGGATTGATATTAAATAAATGTGACTTTAAAGTAAGAGTTAACACACTCGCTAAAATAAAATAATTTAGCATAAAATTTGTGATTAAATTTTTAGTATAAAGTTTTTTACAGTATAAAAGTATTTTTTCCTTAAAATAATGTGGTTTCTATTTGGATATATATTAGCAAATTAATTGTGACATTTTAATGATATTTGGAAAATAGTTATTAGTTTGCTTTTGATTGTTTTATTTATTGACAATAGTTTTAGTTTGTAACTTTTTGTTAATTCAAAAGGTTAAATTTGCGACTTTTTTATTATTAAATCTTTCTAATTGATTTTGATTGTATGAAACGAGTTTTAATTTTTTATAGATGCTTTTATCTGTAATTTATATTGATGTTTTTTTAAAGTATATATTATGTTGATATATAGGTTATTAATTTAAATTTGTAACAAGATTTATTTATAATAAACTTATAGATTAGAATGTTGGCATAATAGATTAGGTGGTGAAATGCATGAAGTTTTATCGTAGGTGAAAGAGGCAAATCAGACGCAACGTAAACGCAAGGAGGGGTGGCAACTGAGGCAAGTCAGTCACTTGTCAATAGGCCGGTTGCCCAGCTAGCGGATTCATATGTCAGAATTTTGAATTTTTTTTTTAAGAAGTCATATAAAATTTTATTTAAAAAATAAATTTTTATTTTCTAAAGATGTTATGATTTTACAAAATTATATAAAAAATCACAAAAAATAAAACTTGCATTGATTTTATATTTTAAAAATATTTGTTTTTATAAAAATAAATAATAAATAAGTTTAGGACAAAATTTATTTTGATAACAACTCAATTTTATAAATTCTATTTAATAATTTATTTTATATTTTGATTATTAAATTTTTTTTATTAATTTATATAAATATTTTATATTTTAAAAAAATAACTGACATATTGGTGAATCGACTCCCACTTTCTTTTTTTACCTTGTTATATTTTGACTAGTTAAAACAAAAATAAATTAATAAGTTAAAAATACTGGTTTAACTTATCAAAATGAGAATGAGCCCATGGGCCGATTTAAGTGAACTGTCCTGTTTTACCATCTAACTAAAGAAAATATTATAAAACATGTTTCCGTTCCATCCATTAAAAAATTGATACATTTCAATAATTTATTTTAAAATGTTTATTGTTTATCTTAATATAGCCTTAATCGAAATGATTATAATATTCTTAAATAAAACATAATGATATTTTTTGTTAAATAATTTTTCATGTTACTTATTAATGTATTTTAATTAATTAATTAATTAATTAATAAATAAATTAATTAATTAATAATAATAATAATAATAATAATAATAATAATAATAATGAGATCCATAAATTAATTTTAACTTATACGAAGAATTTAACTTATTTTTATCTAAAAATCAGAATCTAGTTTATTTTGTTTATCTTTCTTATCCAATTATCACTATTATTACTATTTCATTATGCTTAGGATAATTACTACTATATGAAAATCAAAGCTATCCAAATATCCAATTTATGTTTTAGTCCACATGTAACTGTAAAGGAAATGTCAAGCAAATAGACTCTATATGCACACAGATAGAATCATTATTCTTATATATTATTGATCTCTTATTGCATCCGGTGCTTTTATTCAGGGGTAAATTAAGGTCAAGAATTACAAAATTAAAACCTCTAGATATATGATAGAATTTAAGTTCTTGCGTGATAGTATAACTCCTTAATTTATATGTTTGTTGAGGAAAAGAAAAGTATTAGACTATAGTTGAAGTGGTAACTGGGATTGTGAATTCAGCAATTGGGTTGGGGTTGAGGACTTTCCCATGGGGCAGCATTCATGCCAATCCTTTGAAGAACTCTAATCACTTCTTCCGTTGTCACATTGCCTGTAACGATAACCTTGTTCAACTGTTTGTCCACGTTATACGTCTCAATATCTGCAAGACCACGGCTAAAAAATTATTCATGAAAACCAAATATGTTTTACTTGTAAAGCAAATTACACGTTGTAGCGAATAGATCATCATAATAAAAACGCTCTATATCTAGTTTTATCATTGTGACCTTTGGAAATTAATTGGTTACCTTCTATCTTCTTGATGGCCTTGAGAATTTTCTTGATACACTCGTCACAGTGTAAACCCACCTTCACTTCCACTACCTGATCGACGACGATGAGACACAAGAAGAAATTTTGATAAGTTTTTTTGTCTCATATATAGCTGAAAACAAAAAAAAGGAACAAATAGCTATTAAGTTTCTTACATTGGTCATGAGTTGAAAGTAGATAGAAAATGAAGGTGTGTGGAGCAATTAGAAGAAAGGAAAAGGGCAGGGTGTTTTTTATGACTAAGGCACATTGTGACATACAACCAAATTTATTTATATGAAATAGTAATTAGTGAAAGACAGAATCGAATTCTGTAGTTGAAGATGGAATCCTTCAACTTTTCTGTCCATAAAAGGTGCTTGAAACTTTATTCCAAATTATTGAGTTGGAAGTAACTGGCCTCCACTCATTTGTTAAGGTTGGCAACCACGACGTTCCTGTTAGGTTCGCCCAAAATCGAGTGATCCAACAAGAGATATAGAGGAATGAAACAAGCAAAGCAACTAATTCCTCCAGCTATCATTAGATTTGTGACTTGTGAGGCTGAGGAGTTAATTAAAATTTAAATTAGTTAAAAATCATCTATTTTTATGGTTTCACTTGCTATTAGATGAGACTTTGCTAGAACTTCTCTTTGGGATTTATGTACAATAAGGAGGCAATTCCTTTTGATAAGAAGTATCATCAAATATCTTCATATTAAAAAAGTCGAGTTTTGTAATACCATTTCATTTTTTTTTTGTTTGACAGATAACGTGTTTGATATTACTTAGTGTGAGTGTGCTTAGATAGCTTAAAGTTGTTAAAATGATTTTAGTTCTGTTTGAATTGAAAAAATCTAACAAGTTTTAGAAGAGCTATTAGTTTTTTTAAAGATCTCATTTTAAGTAGTTTTTTTTTTTTAAAAAATCTCTTATTTTTATTAGTTTTATTTTTATATGTTTATCCTTAATTAATTAAGGTATTGTATCCTATTAATTTTTTCTCATCACATCTATTTTTAATTTCTCTCTTCTTTATTAATGTAATTATAGTAATTTATAATTAATAATATAATTATAAAAAATTATAATTTAAATATATAATTTAAAATTTATATATTTAATTATAGAAATTATCATTAAATATTAATTATAGTAATTTATCATTTAAATATGTAATTACATAAATTTATAATTTAAATATTTAATTATAATAGAAATTTATAATTTAAATATATAATTATAATAATTTATAATTTAAATGTATGATTAATTTATATTATTAAAATATGTTATAATTATTTTAAATACTTTATTATTGATCTAATGATTAATTATATCTTTATTTGTCATTTTTACAACTTTCAGTTAGTTTAACCAAACAATTATAATTAGTTTTTCAGCTTTCAATTAGTTTTTTAGTTTTGTGAGTTTTTCTAGTTTTTTAACTGGTTTTTCTAAACACACGTAGGACTTTTATTTACTTTATTCATATAATTCAAAAAGTCTTAAGTGGGTGCACGACATTCATTATATATAGTTTTCTGATTTATTGACTTAAGTGAGTCTTTTTTTAAAATAATTAGTTAAATGAGTCTGTTTTAAATAAATCTACCAAGGTGAGTTTGTTTTTCAATTTGATTTGGTCAAATAGCAATTTCCACTCACTTGCAGTTTTAGTGTGTCACGTTATTTGTATCTAGTGACGTCTAAATTGGCATAGGTCAACTGGCCAAACTGCAAATATGGATTGCGATTTAATTGTGGTTAAAGACAAGTCTCCTTAGGACTTGTAAGTTGTAGAATAAGTAACGTAAAACCACAAATCAGACCTACGATTTCATTGGTCGTTAACCAACCCATTTTCCTTGCCAATGTATAGTAGTGTTATGAATTTCTAACGTAACTGAAAACCCAAACCACAACTACGGTTTAATGGTCTTTAACTGGCCTCTTCATTTGTTCGATAAAATTAACATAACAAGCTTTTAAAAAAGGAAATAAAGTTGTGATTCATCATGACTTTCATAATTTTTATTTTAGTTTTTTGGTAGAAGTTGTGTGATGGTTCACAATTTTAGGTGTTTTTATTTTCTTAATTTTTTAAGAAGTTAGGAATAGAAATGAGATGGATCACGATTTTATAATTTTTTTAAAATTTTAATTATTTTTAGTAATTAGTTATATTTAGAAAATATATAATTGAAAATTGAAATGGTAACATATTTATAATAAGGGAGAGTCTACCGTGTCTTCCATAGTTTGAGAAGTATTAATATTTTCTTTTTTTAAACAATCAAATTACAAATTTTATTTTTATCTTTTTTTTATAAATTAAAATAATTTTTATTTATTTATTTATACATAAATTCTTAAAAAAATATTATTTTACTATAAACTCCCTTAAAAATAGTTACTTTAATCTATATTTTTTCCAAAGAAAATCTCTAATTTATGAATATGTACCCATCCATTACTTTTTGTTTATTTACTTTTTTTTGTTAAGGATATAAATAAATAAAATTTATTTTAGTTTATAAAAAAATAAAAGTAAAATTTGCTATTTAATTGATTAAAAAAATAAATATCAATCAAATTATGAAAGAGAAGTAGAAATTGCTTTATAATAAACACTTCAAAAATTTAGAAATAGAAAAGTAAGGATGAGAGGATAAAGATATACTGTTGTGGTTTTATCACCGATGTTGTTGACTTCATTTCACATCTCCTTCACTTGTTAAGGTTATGCTTATGTTTGACTTGGATCGGATGTTCTTCTTTTGTTTTGGCTTGTGGTTGAGTTGGCTTCTCATGTCCACGTATCATGATTATCATCATCTCCCCACCTCCATTGTTACTACCATAGTTTGTTATTATTATCATTATCCTCCTGCTCATCAATGGTAACACACATTTGAGTGGGTAATGTCAGATGATATGTTGGGTTTTATTTGGAGTATATATAACTTAATTAAATGAATATTGCAACATATATGATGTGAAGCTCGATTGATGGGGTATATACCCAAATCGATTTGCATGTGGAACACTCCTTTCACCAATTTATCGATCATGTTGGGACAAATTTCCATAGCTGATTCCAACTTGATGACTAGATTATGACTGCCATCACAAAATGTTCGTTTTTGTTTGCGGTTCATCATATTAAAAATATAATAGTATATAATAAGTGACTAACAAATATATGCAACTAATAAGTTTCTTATAGAGTTATGGAACTAGCTAATAACAGGTAATAGAGAATATATTTCTAATTACTATCTAATCATATAAATAATGATATCTAATTTTTAAAGTTGTAACATATATATATATATAATATGAACAAAGTTTCTATATATGTGGTAAATCTAACAAACCTAATAAAAAAGCAATTCTAGTCATGTGATTATACAGACAAACATGGTTTGACAGTAGCTAGGGAAGGTCTTGCAGTGATGATGGAGACTAATGTGATGTTTTCAAAGACTCACAATGAGTTACTGTTTCCCATCTAAGAATAATATTCATTAATCACATAAAAAATTGCATTACCTTTTCTTCTCTAATAACAATTTTCTTCAACCTAGCTTACGAGGAACATATTATGGGTTCTTGATAAGATCTAAATTAGTCAAAAGCCCCTTTAATTTGGTGTAGTATGTAGAGACAAAGTGAGATTCTTGACAACTTTCAATAATTTCTGACTGGATTTGGTACATTTTGGATTCATCTCCTTAAGAGAATCTGTCATGGAGATCGCTGCAAATTGCTTTTGTCGTGTTGGAGAAGATCACGGTGTGATTCATGTTAGGCGGGATAGAATGGAGAATCCAAGTTATTACCAAATCATTAGTGTTGCCATAATAGAAATCTTGCTTCAATTGTTGGTGGAGCATTAAGTCAAGCTTGTTCTTAGTGTTGAGCCTGAGATGCATTGCATGACTCAATTCCCCATAGTTGCAATCACCCAATGACCAATGGTGTGTTAACTAGGATAAGTTCTATTATATCACTATGATCTAAGACCAGGTGATCAGTCAATGATGTTTCCTTCTCCATTTGTTAACCAAAACCCATGGTTGGTGTGGTAGGGTGTTAGGCCAGAGGCACTAAGATCATGATCATTTACCAAGTCATAAACGATGAGGGAAGAACCCATCAGAGACAATGAATCCCTAATCAGACACAATTTTTGTGATACTTCAAAAAAAGAAAAAAATAATAAGCTCTATCACTATGTAAATATAGAAATCATGAGTAAATAATGAATTGTTGTAGCTTCATGCATCAAATTATGATAATTAAATAAAGCAATTAATTTGTTAATAGCAAAGTTTTAAAAATTGAACTAATCATTGGCCTTGCCTAAGTACTGATTCAAAATTTCTTGTTAAACTGTAATCGAACCATTGTCAAATCGATATTTAAAAAATAAATAAAAGCATATTGAAATATAAAGAAAGAAGCGAACCAATATAAAAGAATAAAGAAAAAAATTATTATTCAAATAAGAACAATTCAAATATAAGCACAATGTCCAAAGAATAGAGATTCATGAAATTCTATATTAGTAATGATAGAAACTAAGTGATAAAAATTAACTTTGGCACTACATATATTCTCCAATTGAGAAAAAACGCTAGCAGTAACAAACTAGCAATGTAAGCCAGCAAAAGTTCTCCCTATTTCAGTCCCAAAATGTATAAACGAAATCCATGCAAACCATTTTCCACAGGTTTTCTGATTTTCAACAAGTTCGATGGTTTTTTCGCCAGTTTCATGTATGTATGCTCAGTTACTAGATTCACTAGAATCGGACAAAGAACTGGTTTATCGATTTTTCATTTGAATCAGCTGTTATGGTCCAGTTTTTACAACATAATAGGACAAAAGAATCTTTGCAAAATTTTACTAAAGAATCTTTGCAAGTTTTGATGAAAGTATAAAGTAGTTTTCTGAATTATACTTTACTAGACACAAATTATAATATGTCAATCATGCTATTGAATTAATAGAATGAAAATAAATGTGTACCTGAATTGACATTCATATCCATGAGCACTATTGAACAGAACTCTAGAGGTTCTTCTGGCTACCTTCTGAGGGGTTATTGTAGATTCTGATGTGTAAATTTGCTTAATGGGATGGCAAATTTATAACCCCCCAGGGTAGTCAGGGACCTCTCTTAATTGAGCTTTTTATCTGATTGACCTAACCCATCACAGAGTCAATCTCACTGTAATCCCAGTTAAAATAACCATATTGATATTTTAAGATATTGTCGGTTAAAGATAAATAACCATATTGATATTATGATCATATCTAATATTGTCGGTTAATGATAATTAGATATTGAGTGATACTAATCCACAATTAATTTCAACATTCTCCCACTTGGATAGTGTCAATCAATAATCAACATACAAATCATTAAGCTAAAACGACAATTGCCGATATATCATATATTAATTAACAATATAAAAAATATGAGCAACAAAATAAATATCCGATAGGGATATTAATCAATTGCATGTAACTAATATTTTTCATAGATGTATGGCATAATGCAGTCCCATAAATGACACTACAATGGTCCAAGCATAAATAAAATGCTAATAAGAAACATGAACAAAATGACGTCAACTAGAGCATGTCTCTTAAAGAAAATAGAGAATCAGACTCCCACTAACTTAATACATCAAAAGCCTTGACTAAACCCATGTGAGTTACATGAATAAGAAAAATTCCAACAGTTAAGGCCTTAGTCAGTGGATCTGCTAACATCTCCTCAGAATCAATGTTTTCAATCCGAGTGTGAAAACTTTGAATTTGCTCTCTAACAAATTGATACTTGATATCAAAATGCTTTGAACGAGTAGAGCTTTTGTTGTTTCGAGAGAAACTCACAGCAGCAGTATTGTCACAGTAAATCACAAGTGGCCTGGAAATGCTTTCAACTATGTGAAAGTCAGATATCAATTTCTTAAGCCACATGGCCTGGCGAGTGGCCTCAAAACAAGCAACATACTCTGCTTCCATGGTAGAGGTAGCTGTAAGAGACTGTTTAACGCTCTTCCAAGAGATAGCTCCTCCTGCCATCATAAAGATAAAGCCAGAAGTAGATCTATGATCATCAGGGCAACCTGCAAAATCAGAATCAGAATAGCCAGTGACTTGAAGTTGATCAGACTTCATAAAAGTCAACATATGATCCTTGGTTCCCTGTAAATATCGCATGACCCTTTTAACGGCTTTCCAATGACCCAAACCTGGGTCGCTCAAGTATCTGCCTAAGGCATTGACGATGAAAGCAATGTCAGGACGAGTACAGACTTGAGCATACATCAAACTGCCAACAGCGGAAGCATATGGAATTTTCTTCATAACATCCACTTCTTCATCATTATGAGGACATTGTTTGTTAGATAATTTGTCACCACGTTGCACAGGTGCAGCACATGGGGAGCAAGCATTCATGTTGAACTTCTTGAGAATCTTCTCGATATATCCCTTTTGAGACAATCCAACTATGCCATGTGACCTATCACGAATAATTTGGATGCCTAGAACAACAGAAGCTTCACCAAGGTCTTTCATACCAAAATGTCTGCACAACATTGATTTTATCTCAACCAATAGGTTCATACAACTACTAGCAAGGAGAATGTCATCGACATATAATACGAGAATGATGAAATCACTCCCACTAGTCTTCAAGTAAATGCACTGGTCTGCAACATTTTCCTTGAAATTGTAAGTAGTGACAACCTGGTCGAATTTTAAATACCATTGCCTAGATGCTTGTTTCAGTCCATAAATGGACCTTTTAAGTTTACACACCAAATGCTCATTGCCTGCTTCAACAAAACCATCAGGTTGAACCATGTAGACATCTTCAGCAAGATCGCCATTCAGAAAAGCTGTCTTTACATCCATCTGGTGTAGCTCTAGGTCAAAATGAGCAACTAAAGCCATGACAACTCGGAGTGCGTCCTTCGTTGAAACTGGTGAAAAGGTTTCTTTGTAGTCAACACCTTCCCGTTGACTATAACCTTTAGCCACCAATCGAGCCTTATACCTATCAACCTTTCCATCTGGAGTACGTTTTGTCTTAAAGACCCATTTAGATCCAACAGGCTTACAACCTGCTGGTAAGTCCACAAGATCCCAAACATTATTATGAGACATGGAAGACAATTCATCATGCATAGCTTTTAGCCAGTCAGAAGCATGAGAACTAGAAAGTGCTTCCTGATATGTAATGGGATCGTCATCATCATGTGGATCATATTCGTGCTCCTGAAGGTATACAACATAGTCATTTGGTATAGAAGGTCGGCGTATTCTCTGAGATCGTCTTAATGGAGCTACATCAACATCATCAAGTTGTTGATCATTGAGTTGTGGTTCATCAACTCGTGGCTCTGTCATTTGTTCATCTTGCCTCTCAACAATTTGTTCATCTGTGTGAACCATTGGGATTGAGATGTCTGTAGGAAGAAAATAAGATGGTAATGGAAGCATGGTTCGATCTTCTCTGAAGGTCATCATTCGAGGTGTGTAACTCCCACTGTCCAAATCATCCTCAAAGAAAACTGCTCGGTCAGATTCAATAACTCGTGTAGAGTGAGAAGGACAATAAAATCTACATCCTCTAGAACCGATACAGTAGCCAATGAAATAACCGCTAATAGTTTTGAGATCAAGTTTCTTTTGTTTAGGATTATAAGGTCTTACTTCTGCCTTACAACCTCATACATGGAAATGTCTCAAACTCGGCTTTCTACCAGTCATTAGCTCAAAAGGAGTTTTGGCGGAATTAGGGAAGAAAACTGAACATCACAATAAGGAAAAAAATGATTTAAAAGTTCAGCTTAAAATAAATCCCTAAGCAAATTACAATACATTATAACTTAAATTAATAAATCCTAGCACCGATAGGGTACCAAAAAACATTAACATAAGTAAAGAGAAAAGTATTGTACAACAACAAATTATACTAATAACAACACACCGATAGGGTATAATTATTACTAATATAATGAATTAATATTTATTCATAAATTTACACAAATGCATCCACGATAGGTGAAATTACAATTATGTAAATTAATAGCATAAATCATGCTTTATTTCATATGATTTTAGTTATCTTAAAATATGACAAACAAAATTCACATCATCATGCCCACGATAGGCAGGTCATCACAATGCAAATTAATAGAAAAATCATATCAAGTAATAATTTAATATTCAAAAAAATTGAGAGTAATATGCCACAATAATTCAAAAAATACGTCTCAAAATTAAATAAATTCTGATATTATAAAATTTCAAAAAAATAAATTTAATAATTGTTTTTCAGGCCTTTAAAGTTAATATTATTTATAAAGATACTATTCCATTACACTTGGACCAGCGGAGAATTGAACCCGGGTTTGTACCTTGACAAAGTCAAGGTTCTACCACTAGACCACTGGTGCAGCTTTATCCTTTTGTGCCATTTCTTTCTTCTTCTATCATTTTACTGCGACCAACATTCTCTTTGCACCGTTTTGGATCGGAGTTCTTGCTGAGAGAGAAGAAGAAAAAAGTGGTCGCATCTTCTTTTGCAGCAACGGGTTACATAAAAAAAACGAAGGAGCACGCGCGGAGAAGCTTCGAAAGGCAAGATCCGACGGACGGCGGAGTGCTGCTGGAGCGCGCGCGGCCTGGTGGAATGACATCGAAGGCCCAAGATCCGCCGCGATCTGGGCGGTTCGAGACGCGGAGCAGCGTTGAAACCCAAGATCTCCGACGGGATCTGCGCGACTGAAAATGCAGCGGTGAAGCGCCACTTAGAGCGCGCGCGGCCCGGCGGAACAGCGCCGAAGCGCGATCTCTGCCGCGAACGCGGTCTCCGCCGCGATCTGGGCGGTTCGAGATGGCGGCAGAGTACCGCAGGAGTGCGCGGAGTAGCACCGAAGCCCAAGATCCGACGGGATCTGGACGGGGTTCTAGACGCGATCTCTACCGCGATCTGGGCAGCCGTTCGAGACGCGATCTCCGCCCTTCACAGGTTCCGATCGTGCGGCGCGAGGAAGGTGCGACACGGCAGGGTCAGGACCACCGGGAGGCTCGCAGGTCCCGGCGGGCGACGCAGCTGCCGGCGAACGACTCGACTGCCGCAGCGTAACCGCTCAGGTATCATTCGGTCTCTTTCCCTCTCTCAAAAACGCATGTATGTTAATGTTGAAATATAGGGTTTGTTCAATTGACAACCATAAAATGTATCTAGTCAGCTCTGATACCAATTGATGAAAGTATAAAGTAGTTTTCTGAATTATACTGTACTAGACACAAATTATAATATGTCAATCATGCTATTGAATTAATAGAATGAAAATAAATGTGCACCTGAATTGGCATTCATATCCATGAGCACTATTGAACAGAACTCTAGAGGTTCTTCTGGCTACCTTCTGAGGGGTTATTGTAGAGAACAATTCTGATGTGTAAATTTGCTTAATGGGATGGCAAATTTATAACCCCCCAGGGTAGTCAGGGACCTCTCTTAATTGGGCTTTTTATCTGATTGACCTAACCCATCACAGAGTCAATCTCACTGTAATCCCAGTTAAAATAATCATATTGATATTTTAAGATATTGTCGGTTAAAGATAAATAACCATATTGATATTATGATCATATCTAATATTGTCGGTTAATGATAATTAGATATTGAGTGATACTAATCCACAATTAATTTCAACAAGTTTAACTCCTTTAATTTATCTAAAAAATCTCTTCACAAACCGGAAGAAATCTTAAATGTTCCTCCTTTCCTGATATTTTTTTAACCACAAGTTAAGAAAAAAGTCATGGTTATGTTATGACTTTCAGGTAAATACTAAAAATAAATAAATTAAAAGTTGTGTTTAGACTAAAGTATACATATTTTTTGAAACAAGTATATGTTTTTGAAAAGTAATTTTTGGTACTTTTTATGTTATTTTATTATAATTTTATTTTTCTTCCTTTCTTCTTCATAAATTCTAATGTCTAATATAATATATGTGCATTCTTAATTTCTTATATATAAAAAAAGTTAATATATGTGCATGGCTCATAATGTTAAAAGAAAAAAATTTAAATAAAAAACTATTTCCAAAACAACAAAATAGAGTTTGATGAAGAAAGGAGTTGAAGAAGAAAAAAAAAATTACAAAACTAAAAGAGATGGTGCAAAGAAATTAACAATATTTCTGGAAAAATAAAGAGATTGGACTAACAAAGGAATTGAAATGAAAAAGAAACACCATTTTTATAAGAAAATATGCACAGAAGTATAAGGAAATAACATACGTATGAAAGAGCAAAAGAAGTTTGACGACATAAGAATGATGATAAAAAAAGAAAATTAAATAAAATTATATACCAAATAAAAATGGAAGGACATCGTGTAAATAACAAAAGCTTTAAAAACTATATATCAGGTTCGTAGGTGTATGGCTTGTTGGATTCTTTGCTAGATTGACTCCCTATGGTCACTATTTGGTGAGTCCATTTCACGAATTTCGGGCTATGCTTATTGATATTTATAACTGTTTAGACATTTATCATAAATTAACCATACACTTGAAGCTCTTGATACCTGCAGAAATGCTTTTCTAAAGGATTCGTCTATTTGTTTAAAGGAGAGGATTCAATTCATGAGATTTCTATAATGTTACTTTTTTGCAACTAACATATAGCGGCCACCAGGAAAAGCTAGCCATCAAGCAAAGATCTATAAACATCTATTTCACATGCAAATCATTTGTACTCTTTGAATAAAAATTTCCTTATAACTTCATTCATATTTCATCATATTTTCTTCTTCTTTCACTTTTTTTTATATACCTTTCCTTTTTTTATATACCTACCCAGTATAAAAAAAACAGCTTTTTTCCTACGAGTATCTGCATTTTTGTGAAATAAAATATCACAAAAGATTATAATTTTTACCTTGAACAAAACAAAATAATTTATATTAAGATATTTATATTTTTTATTATTAAAATATAAACCCGTGCATTCAATTGTCTAATGCTCCAAGGAATAAGTCGCATATGCTTAGTTATTATTGTGGTAATAGAATCCAAAAGTAACGGGTGAAAAAATAGAATGCAAAAGGAATCGTTAATTTAATGAAGATGTGTTAATTTGAAAAAAAAAAAGAAGATAAAATTAATATTCAACATATTAACTATTCATGTTCTGTTTTGGTATTGAAGGAGAACTACGAAACAAGCAAACAACTACTTATAGTAGGGATGTTCTAAATTCTAACAGCTCTCCTAATAAATTATAAAATATTAAATTAATACATAAATTAAAATGGGAGAGTCTATTGTAATTTTTTTTATTTAATATATATTTATAATTCTTTTTTTTACCAATCAGACTGTTATGTAATATTTTTATAAATTAAAATAAATTTTATTTATTTATTTATAAATAAATCATTTAAAAAAATTATTTTATTATAAATCTCAAAAATATTTCTTTTGATTTATTCCTCTTCAAAAGAAAATCCAGCAAATGTTAATCATTTTTCTTCGCATGAGCAAAATTCTAGGCATGGTGCTACGTGGCGGCAGTGTGAGTCTCGCTCAGTCAATGGAACCTGTTTTTACGGTTCCATAATACCTAATAGGCATGAGTGGGTGTAGATTCAAAATCTAGAAATTTTCTTTTGAAAAAATATAAATTAAAGTATATGTTTTTATGAGAATTTATAATAAAATAAAATTTTTTAAAGACTTATGTATAAATAAATAAATAAGACTTATTTTAGTTTATAAAAAAAATAAAAGTAAAGTTTATAATTTGATTGGTTAAATAAAAAGTGTTCATACTTCTTAAAAATGCAAGATAAAGTAAAATATTTCAATTAAAATTTGATATATTAATAATCAAACAAATTATCCCCTTGGGTCATTTTTATAAATAACAAATGAACTATAAAATACAATATGATTTATTTTTATAAAAAAACTAAAGATTTAGAGTTTAGAGTTTATGATTTATCTTTAAACATTTTTTTAATGTTAATTAAGATTCAGTGTAGAATATATTTGAATAAATAATACTATAAACAATAACATAATAAATTATCTTTATGATATTCTTTAATTATAAAGGATCATGTATAACAAATATCTTAAAAGTGAGAAGAAAGAGAAACACTTGAAACTTTGCATGGTGGATGTTCTAAAAGATAGCATGACATTAGTTTTAACCACGCCATGGATGGCCCCTAACAAAGCCACAATTTATTTCTTACGCTGAAAAGCGTTACCCCCATTTTACGTTAAACCGTTGACGAAGACATGCAACATTTTTCTTTTCTTTAACCTCTCCAACTCATCACAACACAAGAGCCAATGAGGAGACGCCACTTGTGATTTTGTTTTGTAGATTTGCTTTGCAATATACCAGGTTCATGGTTTCCACTAGATTTTCTCTTGTCTGAAAAGTTTCAACCTTTGATGGGGAACGCCCTTCGATTCCTCTACAGCCATTGCTGCAAGCCCACAGCAGCCGGTGATTCTGAATCACTCGGTGTCTCCTCTGCCACCGTTGGTGTTTCCACACTTGCCCATGATCTCTTTCACTTTGACATCACCTCCCAGGTACCTCTTCTGTTCCCTCAACCCTCCAATTTTCCCCCTTACACTTTCTCTTCTTCACCTAATTTCCTATGCATCTTTATTTCTCATTTCTTAGCCCTTTGCTTTCCCCTAATTTTCCATACTCATTTATTTCAATATCTTTTTAGCTCCCCGAAGGACTCAGCAAGCATGTTGTGTCTTCTAAGAAGGCTCAGGCTAATTGGTATACTCACTTACTCTTACTCACCACATTTAACCTCGAAACGTTTGGAAACCTTTACCTTTCAACTATGTGTGCCCTTTCTGTTCCTTACAATGTTTTTGAAGGTATAGAAAGTTAGTAGATGCTTGGAAGGAGGCAAAACCCCCTCCTAAGACACCTGAGGAAGCATCTACTCTTGTCATTCAGACCTTGAAAAGGCATCAAAAAGCAGATGTTGAGGTTTGTATGTACTTCCAAAACTTTGAATTTAAGTATGATTACACTGTGTGTTTTTACGTAAGTCACCCTAACAAAAGCAAAGCTCATTGTGGATAAAATTTTTGTTGCTTAACTTATAGGGATTGTTGGCTTTCTACGGTCTTCCTCTACCACACACCCTTGTTCAAGGAACTGCCCAACCTCCTTCATCCTTGCCTGATGGAGTTCAATATGAAATGCACACCTTGCCTGTAAGAATATAACATCTCCATTCAATCAATAACATAAAACCATAGCATTCGTATGTATCCTTATGTTGAAAATGTGGTAGTTGACAAAATGACACGATTCACCATTATTATCAATGGGACTAGGTTGATGCAAAAGCAGTAGCAGATGGTGATACAATAACAGTGTATGTTAGCACAACAGACCCCAGGGAATCAGCATTTGTCCCTGGCAACGTGCATGCTGCAGCCGTGCGAAGATCAGAAGCTCGTGCGCGAAGGAACTTTGGAGACGCTGATGCATTGCACAAACAGATTATAGACTCGGGATATCGGTTGGTTTGTAGTTTCCCAATTCCTTAATGTCTATGGTTGCAATTCTCTATTTTTCTTCTAATTGCTGGCTTATTTAGGGTGATTCCAATTCAAAATGAGGAAATCCTTGCAAAGAAGTATAGGATTCGGTTAAGGTAATGACCTAACAAGCACTAGAGTTAGAATTTTTTGGTTATTGTGGAAGATGTTAATGTACTCTAGAAACAAAACAGGGGAATTGATGCACCAGAAAGTGCAATGCCATATGGAAAGGAAGCTAAAATTGAACTGACCAAGATTGTTCAAGGTAAGTCTTTGAGGGTCCTTGTTTATGGAGAAGATCGCTACGGTCGTGTTGTAGGTGATATCTATTGTAATGGCATTTTTGTACAGGTATTCAATTTATGTTTACTATTTATGGTTTTGCTCCTAATCTATACATGTTGTTACTTTGTAACTCTCTCATTTTGCCTTTCTTCTGTGACAAGGAAATGATGTTAAAGAAGGGTTTAGCATGGCACTACACAGCCTATGACAAAAGGCAGGAATTGGAAACTGTAAGTACTGATTACTGAACCATGTTCTGGTTCTTTTTCATTATTTTTCAATATATCGTGTAATCCTAACTTTCTTAATTTCTTACCTTAGTGGGAAAAACAAGCCAAAGCAAAGCGTGTTGGATTATGGGCTTCGCAAAATCCTGAGAAGCCTTGGGAATGGAGAAAGAACAGACGAGAAGGTGCATGACAGCACCTAAAATCACACTACCAGAATTACAGAATGTCAAAACAAATTGAGCATATCAGCAAATTCTAGGCCAAAACTCAAACAATAGGTCCTTCATTCATATTGTTTTGTCAAATTATATGTATATAAATCAACTGTCAACTAACTGGATCTATTTTAAATGGCATGGTTTTATCTATTAATTATGGTAAAAGGGTACCACAACCCATGCACATTCATATGCAACATTTGACATTCCCAAATCCCAACATCCTATATGTTCTATACCCACCTTACATTAATCTATAATAATTTATTGTCCTCATCACAAAAAAACTTTCCAAAAAATGAGTATTTGATTTAGTATCCACATTTGATCGGTCGTGCACCAAACCATGATCCGAATTCGAATACGCTTCGGAGACCTTCCCTGTTACGTGATTCTCATACATCTCAACATTCAAATTCCGCAGCCTTCACCAACGAAGCCCACTGAAGGGTTTGAGTGGGAGGGGTTGTCGACGGAGTGGGAGTGGGAGTGTGACTGAGAAGAGGAAGGGTTTGCAGGTTTTCAAGAGATTTACCAACGATTAGGTCCCATCTTTGTGATTTTTCAAATAGGGAACTGCTCAAACAGGTTTTCAACATCATCCCCAACTCTACAACTTGATGGCTATCATATTGGGAAAGTGCAAAACCTTTGATGTCACATGAGACTTAGCAGAGGAAAAGTCACAACTCCTAGAATTGCCAAGGTTCGAAAACATGAAGATGCTATAAAGCATTTCCCATGATGGGGGAGTTTGGTGTCAAGAAGGAGACTGCAACATCGAATGTTCTCGTTCTCATCTCGTGAGACGAAAGGGTAGTGTTGTGTTCGGAGTGGAGAGAGAGTTTGGGGGGAAGGAGAGCCAGAGGATAAGAATAATAAAAAAAAAACCGGTTTTTCTATATTTTGGTCGTAAATTTAAATGTATTTATTAAGTAAGAAAATCACTTTATTTAAAAAATATTAAATGTTTTAACACTAATTTATTTTTATTTTTTAATCTTTTATTTTTTACTTTTATATTAATTTATTTTTATTTTTTAATTTTATATTTTTCACTTCTATTTTCTTTTATATTTATTGTCTTTACAACTATTATTATTGTTATCATCATCATTGTTATGATCATCATTACTATTATTGTTTTCACTTTTATTATCACAATCATATGTTACCAACATTGATATTATCATCGTGACTTAAAAAGTGATGAAAAAAAACTAAAATTAAAGTTTAAAAATAAAATAAATTAATATTAACGCTTTTTAAATATAGCCACTGCCTCTTATAATAAATACTTTTAAATTTGTTTACATGCTTTAATAATTATTAAAATCTACCTTGTTAGACATTTGAAAAAACATAAAAAAAAAAAAAAATGATGATTTTCAGTTACCAATAAATGTGCCAGTTATTCGTCAAGGTTGTTAAAACCTTTGGGAATAAAGATGATACTTCACACTTAGCATTTTTCCAAAATTATTTATCTAATACATTTACAGTTAAAATGCTAATTAAACTAAATGCCAAAAAATAATCTATTCAAAATCCCTTTAAATGGGTTCAGGTCATATTTAATGTTAAAGCCAAAACCAATTTGACGGTAAAATTAAAAAGTAATAAAATTTGTTCTGTCTCTCCACCAATCCTCGGATCACAAGCACCTTTAACAGAAGATACTGCTTGTTGCAATTCATAATATCACAGCTTTCTTAAAGAATACTGCCATATATCTTGGATTGAACAAGGAAAGCTGTACAAGCATTTCCAACGCCTCTGGCAATGCCTTCAGATTAGTAGAGAACTAGTCACTTGCCAAACACAAGTTGGAAAACCAAACCTGGTTGTATATACACAATCATTTATTTTACTCTCACAAGAAGCAACACAAGTTAAAAATGTACAATGCTCTCTGCAACAATTTCCTCTGTTGTTGAAATCATCTCGTATTGGGGAAAATTGTAAGAATAAAAAAAAGAAAGAAAAGAAATAAAGGACCTTGGTTTCACACAGACATCTACCCAATTAATTACACAACGTGACTGACAACCAACATCTGAAATATACTTCCTAAATAAATTCAAGGTGATAATGACTATGAGAAAGTTGAGAGAATATAACCGCGTGGCTTTGGATACACAGAGCACAAAATTTAAAGAACCATCCCATATAATGTCATGTTCATTAGGAAGCAGAATACATCCCTCGCTTTTACCTTCATGGACTAAGGAGAATCTCTTTGTATTGATGGAGGAGTAGGTGGGCTCATTGTTCCATCTTTACCTTTTTCAGAAAGCTCTTCTTTTACAGTAGATAGTGGCCTTTCTGGACTATAATATCCCTTGGAGAAACTACTTGAACTTAGAGGACTGGATGCCTTGATCATAGAAGGGAAAGTGTTATTACCCAAAGGAGAACTTGTGCCAGATTTGGTTGATGCTACATCTTCACGAGGCAAGGGTGACATTGGCTGTTGGTCACTAGTATAAATATCTTTCCTGTATAATTTATCCTCTACAATAACATAGGTATTCCCCGTCCTTACTTCTTGAGCAAGAGAGCACCAGCAACAGCATAGCCAAAGTGTGCAATCAGAAGCTGAAGGCTCGCCAAAACAAAAATTATAAGAAGGCAAATTGAACCTTTTTCTCATTTGGATCCTCCAAAAGCCACCATACAGTACTCCAACAAAACATAGAATGATGCCTGTAGCAACTAGAGCCTGTCTAACAGTATCATCCTCTATATTAACAGCAGCCAAGGTAAAAATCCAAAAGGGAGCCATACAGAACAGCATAAAAGTAGCAATGTGAACATACATGTTTCCAAAGCCAAGTCTCTCCATGTTCCAACCAAAGACACAAAAAGTACAGAAAAGCGATAGATATGCTTGAGAAATATCATTCCATATGTCAAGTATTCCTCCATTCCACTGGGGACTATTTTCGATAAACCTTTGTGGCTGTCTGGATGCAAATGAATATTTCTTCTCAAATGTTTTCACTCTCAGCTGCTCTTGCTTCTGAGCAACAGTAACTTGTTCTTCTTCATCCATCTCTGAATCATAATCTTTACCTAGAGGGCTAAGAATGGTATAGAGACCAGCTACTGCAGGTGCACCAATTGCAACAGATATGCATATTCCAACTCCTATGGCTGGACGGTCAGATCTTTTATACCCCAAGTTTAGACCACAAAGTGCATATTGAGCAAAACAGTTCACATTAAGGAGAATGACCACTGCCATCATGTGTGCCCACTCATGGGGCTTATAAGTCCCATTCTTGCAGTACACCTTTCTAAGTCTTGAGATATCTTGTGGGCCCCACCTGCACAGAAGCACAAGGTGGTAACACCTCTTTGGATGCTGGTACAAACACATGAGTGTAAACAGTGCATTGAGTATTTGATTGTTCACTTCAAACCACGCATTCCTCTGGGACTTCCTTGGCAGCACACCATTCAACATGCCAGTCATGACAAGGAACAGAATTGCACCTGAAACAGCAACACACACGATCCACAAAAAAAGGGCTATGTTCATTGGGTCCCTAAACCAATCTGCACACATCTTCTTGAGTGAACCCCAGTCAAGTTTCTTTGCAAACAAGCCGCTGAAGCGCTCTCTTAACCCAATAGAACCGGGGGAAGGCACAGATTGCGAAATCTGGTCCTTCACAGTAGCAAGACGCTTGAATTTGGCAGATGCAGAACCAAATTTCAAGAAGTTGATCCTATTGGGAATAGAACTCAAGGTTCTCTGGAAGTTTCTCTGAGGATTTTCATTGCCCACCAATGTTCTTCGAGAAGTTGAAATATCTATGGAAGCAAACTCCTCTTTACTTCCATTAGATTCCTCAATTTCATCTTTACCATTATCAACCGAAACCATTCTCATTTGAAGGCCGAGCCTTCTCAACAAATCAGAAACTTATAATCAACTGTAAGAACAAAAACAGCGAGGCTCAGACCAGAACATTTGTGCTAAAATTTCAAATCCACATCAAATATCATGTGAATCCATGAAAACAGCACAGGTACCCAAGCCTAAAAATCAAAATCAAACTAACTAAAATTCATTATTCAATTTAATGAATTAAAAATCACAAGTAACAAACTAGAAAGAAGAAATGAAAAGTGAAAACGCATAATCTAATTCTCATAGCAGCAACAGATTGATCTGAGGGTAAAGAGTGAAAGAAGAATTACATATGGCAGTAGAAAGATACCTGTAAGGTGAGAAAAGAGGAAGAAAGCGTTGAATGAAAGGAAGTTATATTCTGTGGAAAACGCACAATGAATCAACGGAATCCAAACTATGGAAAGTGCAAAGTACAGAACGTAAAACAAATGTTAAGAGGTGGCAAAAAGAAATGGTGAAAGTGAAACGGATTCAAAATTCAAAATTCAAAATTCAAAATTCAAAATTGATTAGGGGATGGAAACCTGAAAATATATCCACGCTGTTTGGTTGAGTTATAATAAATAAACATATGTGCAATGGGAGCCAGGGAAGACCACTGTTTACAAAATTCACTCTTTTTTTAAATTAAACATTTATCATTTTACGTTAATTAAAAACATTTTTTATTAATATAAAAATCGTGTTATTTCTTAATTCCTTCAAATCCAGTGTTAATGAAAGTATGAAACCAAGGAAAATTGAATTTATCTAGAAACTTGTCATTGCGGAAGGGAAAGACGGGTCCCACCGGCCACTACCATAACAAATGTCTAATATTATCTCTCTCTTTTTTGTGTCACTCGTTTTTTCAATCTTTATTTATATATATATATATAAAACCCTTTTTCATAATATCTGCTATAAACTTTATAAAAATAATTTATTATTTAAAAAAAATTGTTCATTCTTATGACACGTTAATTTAACTTTTTAAAAAGTACATTGAAACTGGTAAATGATAAAAGTAATTGATAAAAGTGGTTAAAATAAAAAGTATTTTTTTTAATATTTTTTATTAACAGTCTTTTTTAAATAAGCTATTTTTATAGTTAACTTAAACCGTTGTAAAATATATAATTATAAAAACTGTTATAATTTTATATTCTGCTAACAATTTTTTTTAAATAGGTCGTGTTTATTATTATTTTAAACAATTATAAAATATATATACATATGATTATAAAAACTGTTGTTTTACTACAAGGCAAGTTCTCCGTGTATAATTTTTAAAACTTTTCATAAAAATAAAATATAATTATAAAAACAAAAACAGTTTATTATTTAAAAAAAAACTTGTTCATCCATGTAACACGTTAATAATAAAAAATTAGTCTTACTACAAGCCAAGTTCTCAATATATAATTTTTAAAACTTTTCATAAAAATAAAATATATAATTATAAAAACAAAAACAGATTATTATTTTAAAAAAACTACTTATTTATGTGACACATTAATAATAACAAAATAGTTTTTTTATAAGAAATTTTCATAATTATGTTAAATAGTTATAAAATATATAATTATAAAAACTGTTATAATTTCATATTCCACTAACAGTTTTTTTTTTTTTTAAAAAGGCGGTCTTCATCGCTATTTTAAACGGTTATAATATATACATGATTATAAAAACTATTTTAATTTTAAAACTTTTCATAATAATCTTAAACTTTATAAGAACTGATATAATTTTTACAATTGTTGTAATAAATACCTATATATAAACCTCTATGTGCAGTTTTAGTTTCATAGTTATTGTTTCAATATATGTAGACAAAACATCAGCATCAATGAAACAGAAATAGGGTTACTTTTAATAACAATATTGTTATCTTCTTCCTCTTATTTGGGGATTCTCACTTTAATTTTGAGGTGAAGTTGAAGAGCAAAAGGGCATTTGAAATGGTTAGTTTTTCAATTATTATCTTTGTTTTTTTAATTTATTGATGATTTTTTTTACTTTTTTCCACAACATCGTTATTGTCGCCTTGGGTCATAGTGTCATTATTGTTTCAATTTCTTTCCTAGTTCTGCATCTTGCAGGTTGATGATACTGTCCTATTTCAATCTATGTGACAGGTAATTAACAAAACTCTCAATCTCTTTTTCTCTCATTTGCTTCAAAATGCTAATTTTTTAGTTCATAACACAAAATCCTCTGCTTCTGTGTTTTTGTTTCAATTATTTTCTGTTTCTCAATATTTAGTTTCGTGTTGTTTCCCCTTTCATTAAGTTTTTATTTTTTTGTCATAATTTAACCTTATAATTTGTTTAACACTAAAAAGGAACTCCAAAATCACCAAACCTGGAAGGGAGAAGAAATTTACCTCGTTGACCACTTACTTTGCTTTTTAATTATTATTATTATTATGATATTCCTTTTGTTCTTCATATTGGTAAATTGTTATGTAGTCTTCCAACTTTTTAGCTATGGTATTGTATAGTATGCCATTACATTTTTGCTGTTGTTTTTTGTTTCAAATATTGTTTTGTCTTTGAATTCTTTCTTATAATTCTTATTGGCTAAAATGTTGTGGTTCAGTCTTCTTTTTTCTTATTACTTTGGAAATGATGACAACTTTGGTTGTGTTAACAAGTTATTTTCCAAATAATAATTTAAATTGTTGATTACTTTATATGATGTTTCAAGTTTTTTTTGCTCTTGGTACTACTTGATTCTTTATGGTATTTTCTAATGTTTAATAGGTTTTACCATTGATTCTTTATGATATTTTCTTCTTTCTCTTTTTTTCCTATATGGATAAGGTTCCTCCTTCTCTTTTTTCTGTTTAGAAGAAGTGTTATAGTGACCATTCTATTAAGGTCATTGCATACAAGACTAACATCTTATTTTAGGCAACAAAATAATTATTACCCTTCTTTTATTTAGACCAAGAAATTCAGATTTCGTTGTTTCTTCTAGAAGGCAGGAAGAATAGGTACATGTGTATTATTTGATTTGATTTGCTACTACATTATTTAATTTGATTTGCTACTACATTATTTGATTTGATTTGTTACTACATTGTTATTATTTTACATCTATTTTATATGCACTTTAAAAATCTACTCTTTTATTATTTTACATCGTTATTATATATATAAGACTAGGATCTTATTTTCATAAATGAAATAATTATTACTTTTCTTCTATGTATACCAAGGTCCTCAAAGCACACTATTTTTATTTTACTTTGTTCAGTTATAACTTTTAATAAGGACATAAGTGATTTCAATTAGTTTTTGCCATCAGTTGTCAAGTGTGTTGTTCATCTCCAATTTGTCAAATAGATAGAAGTTATGGCACCATTATATGACATTTCATTTGAAGAGTACAATAGCATACCACTTTCATAGTTTCGTTGATTAGCCAAAGCAAGAACATCAGGACTATATCTTCAGTTCTCTCATCATTATCTTTAATTGATTACCTTATAAATTTATAATTATTTAATTAATCTTATTTATATTTTGATTTGTTCACTTACCCTTTATGGTTTAACCAGATTTGACTTGAAACAATTGAAGAAAACATAAAAATTTTAGTTTTAGTTTTTAAATATAGTTAGTTCTAGCCTCAACTCAGATAAAACTAAGAGAAAATATATTTATTCTTATTTTATTCATGTATCTACGGTCTGTGTTGGTTTTGTAAGCGAATAAACTACAAAAAAATAAAAACATAAATAACATATTTTGTAACTATATGTTTCAAGCAATTTGATTGTGAACGAAATGTGTTTGTACCTTGAAGAAATGCTTATCAACTATATTTAATGACGATTCTTTAAGTGCATAATCTATACTTATATAAACATCATTATAGTTTGTGAAATATTTTTATATGAGATATTCGTCAACTAAAACGTGTTTTTAATGTGAGATATTTTTATATTATTAACATAATATAACATATAAAATAAATAATATAACATAAAAATTAAGTTTCTTTTTAATTTTTATATTAAGTATTTGTCAACTATTTATTTTTATATTATTAAGTTTTATATTATTTTCTAATTTATTTTCTATAAGAGAGTAATAGGTTAAGGAAATTACTTCTTTGCCTATTTCAATTTATTTACAATTGTTTCTTTTTATTCTTTATAAAATAAAAATTAAGTTTCTTTTTAATTTTATATTAGGTATTTGTCAATTATTTATTTTTACATTATTAAGTTTTATATTATTTTCTAATTTATTTCTATAAAAGAGTAATAGATTAAGAAAATTACTTCTTTGCCTATTTTGATTTATTTACAATTGTTTCTTTTTATTTTTTGTTGTGTTTATAATATAATATAAACAATTGTTTCATTTTGATTTATTTACAAATGTTTTATTCTTTGTTATATAGAAATAGTCTTAATTTCAACTGCATATAACTAAATATATTAGATTAAAATAAGAATGCAAACACACAACATTTGCCAGTTTTTATAAAATTATAACTAATGATTACGTGATCTCTTGTCCGTTTTTCCTAACATATAGTGCATCATTAATTCTGCTGAAGAATTCTTAATGATATATCATAAGTAATAGTATTTTCTTAGGCATATTTTTGAAATCCCGTAAAAAAAAAGAAGACGTTTTTTAAATATAAATTTTCTTGTTTTTTACATAGTCAATGTCGACTGAGTTGAGCCTGTATGATGTGCACATGACTGACATGCAACGACTCTCGGTTCTATATAGTTGGGCTATTTAAATTTAAATAAATATTTATTAAGATGACATCACTTTGAAGAACTATGTGACATTGTTTATTTTACTCTCTATATCTGACTACCTGCTTCATAAATATTCCTATAATATCCATGAATATTATTATAATATCTATTACTATAAAATATCGAACTATAGTTTTAGGTATAGTTGTTTATTACAATTTGGAGGAGCTTGATAAGAGAACCCACCTTGACAGAACCAGTGATCATAGCACAGAGTTTAATCTCTACCGAATGTATATGAAATTGACGCAACTAAGTAAAGGTAATTAAGTGCTAAGTAGAAGAACAATTAGGTATAACTAACATGTTGAAGGTAAAGTTAAATACTATCACTAAGTGTCCAAATGGTATTAATTTCAATTTCTTTACAAAATTTCATGTTCAAGACTTATAGATAAAACAAAATAATTAAAAATAGTGTGCATAGCCTGTGCTGTCTGTATTGCAATCTCTATTATTGTTGGTTACCTATATTA
This sequence comes from Psophocarpus tetragonolobus, assembly GCA_037954015.1. Taxonomy (NCBI): domain Eukaryota; kingdom Viridiplantae; phylum Streptophyta; class Magnoliopsida; order Fabales; family Fabaceae; genus Psophocarpus; species Psophocarpus tetragonolobus. The sequence continues at coordinate 39,630,245 of CM075695.1, forward strand.
TGCTGTATTTGTTTTCTTTTTTCAAATTAGGTGAATTAGTTTATGTATCCGCTCAACATCTTTCCAATAAAATCAATTTTACTTTATGTCTTTTTCTTGTTGGATGAAATTTTTTTTGGTCCATCTTGGTAAGCGAATTCAAACTAAGATTTATTCTAAGTTTGACTTTAATCAAGTTGATGCCTTCTAATATAAAATACCACATTATTAACGAAAGACGTATGTTTCCTTCAAATTTGCTGTGAGCTTTAGGTTGGCTTAACATCCCACAATGTCAAACTACTAATAAAAATGACAATCAAGGTATTGCCGTTTGAACGAGTTAAAAGTTAAAAGGAAAACATTTTAGAATTAAAATTACTTGCTTAAAGTTCTAAACTTGTGGATTGACACCCCAAATTTGGTCATGTACTGAAGGCATAGACGAATATCATCGTTGTAATTTTGCCTTTCCCAATTGAACGATATAAACCAGGCTGAACAGCGTCGCACAAACCTAATGAGTTGCTCCGGTGATTATCATTCATGGAAATTAAGATAAAATTTAGGTACATTTTTTTAAATGTTTTACTGTTATTTTCAATTAAAGTTAGTTTTATGAGTAATTAACACAATCATTAGTGTCACTTACTGTTTAGTTGAGAATATTGAGTTAAAAACGTGGAAAGAAAACATAAAAGCACAAAGTATTTATAAGAACTGTAGTTATTTCTACTGTCAAAATATTTTATTTGTTACCAATCAAACGTAAAGTCGTTTAGGTTCCAAATTTTTGAAATCCAGCTTTTCCCTTACTCATTAAATCATACTGTTCACTGTTTTTCGTAGGAAAAATCTAAACTGAGTTATGCCCCAAAAACAGAACAAGACTAGCATTATCACCAAACTCACTCATCCACTCAAAAGGAAACAATTACGGTACCTCTATAGCGTCCACATTTGCCATGATTCAGAAAGTATCAAAATGACTTTTCTTAAATGAAAGTAGTAATATGAGACGTTCTCTGATTAATCGATACTGGAGAATTTTCATTCTTCCAAAAAAGTTGCTATAGTAAAATCTTTTAATGCTGAAAACTCGCCGGGATATGCAGATCCAATAAAATCGGATCAGATCAGACTCTAAGCTCTAGCTACCTCAAAATATTCATTTCAAGAATTCATGCAGATCACTTCAATTGAAACCCAAAGCAAGTACCCTTTATATTAGCAGTAAGATGAACAACTGGACAAATAAGCATTACAAGACGATAAATCATCAAACGTGAAATCAAACCGAAAGAAGAGTAGAATGCAATTCAAGTAAGATCATCCTCCTCAAGTTCTTTGGCTTTCAGTTTTTCCTTCACCCTCAAGAGAAGAGTTGTCTTCCAAGAATCCTACACAACATTCATGTAAACATGCAATTTTGATGAAGCTATTTATGGAAGCAAAACAAAATTGATCAGATTAAGGAGTTTAAGTTACAATATTTCATAACACGGTGGAACATAGTTACGCAAACAAATACTCTTGTCCCTGACATGCTTCTGTGACCCTCTTCCATGATCTTGTTGGGATATCTTGGCAGAATAATGTTTTATTTGATTAATATTTTTTTACGTGGGGAAGTATTAGCTAGTTGCTTCTTGTGGGAGGATTCTTTTAAAAGTGTACTTATCTTCTTTTGCTCTTGTAACCCATACATTTTTACTGGCATTTCTTGTGACATGTAACTAATATGATTTTAATGAATTTTGTCTTTTACAAAAAAAAAAACTCATAATTACTTTTCCTCAAAGTTCTTATCATAATTTGTATATTAAATTTAGTGCCTGACGTAAATTTCCCAATGTGTAGAATGTGATGAAAAGTGGGGAGATAACAAGTTTTTAAATAGTACAGAAAAGCAAAATTCTGCGACCTATGTTTAACTGAATGAAACAATATTTCGCAGGAACATTCAAAGCAGATGCAAATTAGAGAAAACTACATTATTAAATAGCTATAAATTGGAGCAATTCAATTATGATATCTCTGCATCAAGGATTTAGATCTTAACTATATTGGAAAAATTCTTATTAGACCACCACCACCACAAAGACAAAGCCTCATTCCACTACATCCACTAAAAACATCCTATTTTGCACCAATTTGGAGCTTACCAGAGGGGTCATGCTATCAAATTCCTTGATAACTTCAGTAAACTTTTCAACATCTTCTTCATCAATTGCAGCAGCAATATCCTGCCCATTTTTTTTTAAATCAACAGTAATTTATCAGGAATATAAGAGTGATTAATTGCTTATTAATGAATCAGTCCATGCAATAATAAAATTTATGACAAAACCAAATATTAATAAGAACATTATAACAGAGGAGACAATTATTAAAAATGTCCACAACTAGCAACATACAGCTAGAAGTCTATATTCACGTGTTCCTGAAAAAGTTGGATCCAATTCCTGCATAAACAAACAAATATTCGAAGAATTTAGTAACTAGTGATATTAGTGGTCTCAAAATCTATGAAGCACCGACACCTAAGAAACGGCATGTTGCATGTCGGACATTGACACATGTTCAACACTTCTCTGCAGTGTCTTAAAACAAGAAACATTTTCTTCATGACTCAGAAAAAAGTCAAGACATGAACCAACTCTATTTCTCTGCTCGTTATATAGGACTTAGGTAGTTATTTTAAAATATATGTTTTATCTTGCAATTTGTTTTATAAGAATTGCATTATGAAATCCTCAGTATTAGTATTCTTTTGTGAGGATTATTATCACACGAAAATCATTAAGCCTAACAAGTAACAACTTTATCTCTAGAAGCTGAATGTATAATTCTTAATGAATGTGTGTATATATATAAGTGTGTGTGTGTAAAGTTGAATGTATAATTCTTAATGAATATATTGTGTGTGTGCAGTGTTGTGGTGTCTTATATTTTAGACATCAATTGTGTCCCCATGTCCGTGTTAGGTTAAGTGTTTGATACCGTGCTTTATAACCCAAAATGGAAATTCGTGAAAAATATTGAACCTGATATCGCTCCAATGCATTGGTAATAGCAATAACATCCCCTTTACAAAGTTGGCAAATGCCAGCATTAAGAAGATGCCCTTTAACTCCATACTTCAGCAAATTATTGTTGAGAGATTGGCGGGCAATATCTTCATAAATCTCAATTGATCTCTGATATCTGTAGAATTATAAAAAGGTTGAAACAGTTAATATTCACTTTAACATACAGACAAGGCCATTTTAAAGTTCCCTTCATAACATAGGGGTTTCTTTACATTATTCTAGAGTTCCTTCTCAAATTAGTGGCCGCTACGCACATCAATATATAAGACTAAATGCAGCAATAGACCAATAATCAAAACATTGTATACAAAGACTTGGCAAGTTAACAAAACTAGCATTTTTTGGAAAGCAAAATGCTAGAGTTCTATTAAGAATATATATCGATAGTAAATTCTTAAACTTGAGCAGATCTTAACTCTGGTAGAAAAAATAGCAAATCATAAGTGGGTGATACAGAGGAAGGCCAGCTAAATAAACCAAAAAAATACTAACCAACAAACATTGAAAAATAGAAGAAAACTTTGTTCATGCATTATTATCAATGTCTTCGCAGTTCACAGCAAGAAACAAGATAAAACAAGCAGAAAAATAGAAAATCTTACTGTTCCAGCTGGGCAGAGTATTGGGCAACTTTTTGCTTGCACTGGTTTGCAGAAGTGTTTACTTCTTCATTTTCATAAAAATCAGCGGATTTTTCGTAGTAAACAACAGCCTGCTCAATATTCTGTTCTGACTCATACAACTCAGCAATTTCCTTTGCATCCAAAAGAAAAATCCAGTCATGATACATTCACAACAATTCCTACAAGAATGCCTCAAAAAGGATAGTTGATGGAAAGTGACCCCACCCCATCTACAACAAAAAACATGCACTCTAATCCAAGAAATTAAATTCCAATGGCTACACTAAAAATAAAAAATAATAAGCCAATATACCTTCAAATATCTAGCAGCCATAGAGAGTCTTCCAATCTCGCAGTAAATATTTACAGCATTGTCTAAGCAAGATGCAGACTCTGCGTTAAAAAGAGAGAAAAAGAAACTTAACATAAAAAATCGTATTAAGCGTGACATGTATTATAGAATTTGATCACGCGCAATGACATGCATTCAATAAATATATCCAATTGTTAATAAAATCAGTATCTTAATATAAGCAACCACATACATACCAGTTACATTAGTTTTTTTATAGCAATGCGCAGCGTCAACATAAGCTTGGGCAGCTTCATGCTTGCTTTCCAACTATAACAACAAGATTCATCACAGGACGTGGATAGAAAGAAATGAACGAACAGCGAAAAATAGAAATCGAGAATGTAGTTACCTTCAAATGGCAATTGGCCAATTTGATATAGGTGGATCCTGCTTTGTCCCCTGAAATGTGAATAAAATTTGCGTTAACGAAGGAGAAGAATCATGGCAATAAATTATGAAATAAAAATGAAGAATACATGATTTAGCGAGCTTATAGGAATTGGCGGATTTGTCGAAGAGATCAGCAGCGTCCTCGAATTTGGAACCAAACAAACCCCAACCGCTCAGTTTCTTGTCTGCCTTGTTCTCCAAGTCCTGGGCTCTGGCCAGATGATCGCCCATCTTTGGATCAATTATCCTTCTTTCATGCAATCTTCACAGATGATGATTAATATTTCCAAGATACTATTCTTCACCTAACTCGAACAAAAATGAAATAGGAAAGGCTTCTGTTTCGCACTCATTGGGCCCAATCGTCAATTTCCCACTCAAAAATCCCCATTATTATAAAATTTAATTAAATTAAATTAACTTTCCTTCACAAGTGCAGTATATACACTTTCATTTTACAAAATACTATATACACTTTTTTATTTTAATCCTTTAAGTATTCGCTGATAAATAAAAATTGTTGTTGATTCGTACTAGCACTATATATAGCGAAATTACATAGAACCCCTTAATAAACGTACAGGGAGTTCAGACCAGTTGAGGGTAACCAGTAATTCTATTGAATAAACAAGAGTTTAATCTTGATCAGAAAAAGATGTAGATAAGGAGATAATAAATACCCTTCTGAAAATCAACGACCAACCGGTTGGTCTTTTTAAATCTTTGGCTGAAGAAATTAAGTGTCACTGCATGCTTAAAACTTCTTTCTCCTTATTCTGAGCTCTGAGCTCTAGCACGGTCATTCTAATTATTACATCACGAGTATTAATAAAAACACTTGTCCTGAATTGTATTTGTGACAGTAAACGAATCCAAAATATCAAGTTTTGAATTTTAGTTCCCGTTGCCATTAAACAACAGATTGAAGTGGATCAATACAAGGAGGAAAAGGGTTTTATAGACACTCGGTTAATAAAAACTTCTCTGCTTTTAAAAGCAGAATAAGCATAATGATGTGATGTATGCTTTAGAAAATATGTCAGTAAAAAAATAATGCAGCGAGGCAACAACACAATGCATAAGGTGTAATTTGGTGGTGCACTACCAAGATAGACGAATACAAGTATATTTGCAAATTGCAATGAAGCACGATCATAATAAATTTTGCCTCACCTAGATTTGTATATTGGTTTCCCTTCTCTGTATATATCAAATCATAATTGAAATCGTGAAATTAATTTAAATATTCTGAATATTCGTGGCAGGCAAAGTGGGATTTACTTACCCTTTGTCCTGTTGGATTTTAGAACCCAAAAGAGTGCTAGGAATAAAAAATAAAATTGCAGAGAAATGTGGCAAACAATTTTGGTATGGAGAAACAACTTTCTGTGAAATGCAGTGGCGAATCCTCGTCTATGTTAGCCTGTCTCAAGGATGGAGATAGATGATAATTAATGTCTTATTGTAGGGTCACAACGGGAATGACTGCACAATTATAGAGTTGCCATCAACATTTTTTTTAAAGAAAAACATTGGAACCATTTTAAAAATTAGTTTTTGAAATCAGAAATTGACTATGTGCAAAATCATTAAAACTTATGTCTATAATTAAATTAAACGAGTAAAATTAATAAATATTTATCTTATTCATTATAAGAGAAAAGATCTTTATTTTTTATAAAGTTTCTAGTAAAAAGATTTAAGCTAGCTAATAGTTATTCATGGAACTCTCCTATTTGAATCATGTTAAAGATGGAAAATGTTATTGAAAAAAGTATCATAAGTAGTTTGTTGGTAGATAATTAATTTTTATAAATTTTTTTAAAAAAATAATTTATTTTACTCCTTATATTAAGTTTATGATAGCAAAATATACACTTTTAAGATCTAAACATAAAAATAATATTGCTTCTCAATTAAAATTTCTTGATTATCATTATTTTTTTAAAGACTCGTAAAAAAAAAGAAAATTATGGATGAAGCATACGAAATTAATTATTAATCAAACTAAAAAAATATGCCTAACTACTACATCTCATTTTAAAAAACTAAAATTCTTCCTAATCCTAATGCTTAATGCCTAAAAAAACTAAATCAAATATATTAAATCAGATAAACTGCGCATAAAACAAAACAAATGTAAAATCTAAAAACGGCTATCTAAGAAAAAGAAAACTAATCCTAGATAAACTAAACTTCACTCTCTTTTTTTCACATTAGTTTAGAAAAATATGGAGAAAACTTCAATTCTCTTATAAACTAAAGTCGTATATATAATTAATCTATTTTTCGTACCTGACATAGTATTACAGAAATAAATAAATCATATAATAGAAATGTACATTTACATATTCATTAGAGTAGTTTTATTCAACATAAAAAGAATAATATAAATAAAACTAACAAAATATCTGTGAAAAAGAAAACAATTAGAAGTCATAGAAAACAATTATTGAAAACTTTGTGAGATTAACTTTTTTTCTCTCTCTGCTCCTCACCAAAAAATATGTTCCTTTTCTCTTATAGGGTGACTCCTTTATGGGTAAATTTAAGTGCCCTCACTACCAACTATATCTTTTTGGTTTTAAGCTACACTATGTTGCTTGTTGTGATAACCATCATATTTTTCCATATCTTTTGACTAAATTTCTCCATAACTGTCATGTCTCTTTTGAGTTTTTTTTTTCAAAATTAATTAATTGATGGAATAAAATTAGTTATTCACAATTATAAATCTGAATTGGGAACGATGTTGATTTTAAGAAAGAAAATCAATAATCTCTATTGATATTGACTCGAAATTATAAAAAGAGAACCAATACTTTTGACTCAAAATTATAAAATCAATGTTTCTAAACACCATTCAAGTATAAGCTTTTGTTGGAGGGCATGAGCTTCTGATAATAATGTCTCATGACAATGTCTAGCGAGAGAGTCTCATGAGAAGTGTTTGGTGGAGATCATTATAACGGGAGCATATGGAGTGGATCATCCAATGCTTATGTGTAGATCATATGATGTATATTTAAACATGAGCTTTTTTCATACATTTTGTAACTTTTATCCTTTAGCATCTATTTCATGTAGAAGGACACGTTGGTTAATTATTTATTTACACCATGTGGCATGTTGTAAGCCTATATATGCCTCTTGTAACAATTTCTATTAGTATGATGCATTCACACTCATTCAATTATAAGTTTCTTTCATTTTCTCTCGTTCTCACTCTTGATCTCTTTTCTTTATTGTGTTTGCATATAACTTGACCTTTTTATAGTCTTGTATTTGTTTCTAGGCTAAAAAACCTAATAAGTGTCATCATTTGTAGGAAGGCAAAACAATCAAGAAAATAAATTATAATGGCTATGAGTTCAATATCAAGAAGTTCTCTAAATGAAGTGATTTCAAACTGTGAAAGATCAAGATGGAGGCAATCTTGATTCAGTAGAGGTATGATAATTGTCTAAATTACCTATTTTTATATAGGTAAAATAAAGCTATTATCATAATTGTTTTTTATTTAAGACATTTTTTTCCTCTGATGTAGCTTAAAAGTAAATGTAGCTAGAAATTTAGATTTATAATTTAATTTATGTGCCTTTTACGTTTATTTGCTTGTTTTTAGTTGTTTTGAGTCAGGTTTTGAAAAAGATTGAAAAAACAAAGAAAAGCCAATAATTTTGGTTAAACGTCTACATATGAACGTCCAACGGTTGAGTAGTGAGCGCCCACTTCTCATAGCGAGAGCACTTGCATCTGATGGCGAGCACCCAACGGCCATGTGTACCGTCGCACAGCACCCAAAAAACTTAGCCATTAAGGAGTCTTATGGCGCCTAACACCCACTTTTTTACTATTAGGGGTCGGTGTTTCGAATTGCAAAAATAAAAGGTCGAGTTTCAATAAAAAAAAGGTTTTCATCTGAGGGTTCCATGCTCTCTCTTGACCTGGGGTTGCACACCTGCTATCTTAAGGCACACTTCAGACCATCTTCATGCTCATTCATCCCTATGGTTAGCTCGATTTTGTATTCAGTTGGGATTTGATGTTACTTTACCTAAACTCTTGTGCATTTTTGTACTTTTAATCTAAGTTTACTTTTCAATGTTGGTGTTTTTCTTTACCTTACTCTTTATTTCTATATATTTCGTGGCTTTTACTTGTTGAATGAATTCGGAAGAGGATTTTGACTTATAAAACGAGAAAAACTTTCAATGGGTTTTATCTCTTCGGAGAGAGTAGGATTCATTTACCATCTTAAGCTCTCTTACTTAATGTAAGTTATTTGACTTTAGACTATGTGCGGAAGTAATAGTCTCAAGCCCAATTAACTTAGTTATTTACTTGCAAGAGATCGAGTTTAAAGATATGTTTATGGGTGATGAAAATGTGGGTAGTGAATGAAGATTTTGAGTTCATTTATGCACTTGAGGGATGATTTAGTGCGTCAAACCCAACTTAACTATATACGTGTAATTGTTGCATTTTTGTTTGTTTCCACTTTATTTTACTTTATGTTTGTTAATGTTAGTTTATTTCTATATTTTTTTTGTACAAGTAGGAAGTATTGATATTTCTGAGGTTTCAACCAAGTCTCTGTAGGATCGATACAATATTTATTGATTACTACATAAGATCGATGCACTTGCCAGTAGTAGTGTAGAAAACTTTGCACTTATCAAGACCTAAAGAAGTGTTGAAGGGGGAGGTGAATAAGTCAACATCTTTGATGTCGATGAAGAAGATAAATATGATTACTAAAGCAAAGGTGCAATCTTCTTATGTCTTAGGGATAAGATACTGAGAGAAGTTGTCAAAGAGAGAGAACATTTGCTAGTATATGGAAGAAGTTTTATACCTTATCTATGACGAAGTCCTTGATTAACAAACTTTGTCACTTCTAGTTTTACAACAAAAACTCTCCTTGAGTTTAAAAACCAAATATTATTTATCATTGAGTCACTTTTTAATGAATAAACTAGTATAAACATTTTTCCTTATAAATATGATTGAAATATTGAATCCTTCTAAAGAGTACTTAAAAAGACAGAAAGAAGTTTATATTGAATAGATCAGTATAAACATTTTTTTTATAATTTCTATTACAATATTCACTTTTCTAAAAGCTACTTTTTAACTTGAATAATCTTATAAAAAGTTACCTTTATTCACTCAATTATCATACTTGAATGATTTTGTTTTACTTAATAGTTTACAAAAAGGGTTTTTAAACATTTTTATATTTTACACTTCATATATCTTTTATCAAAACCATTTTACAAAATTCCTTCTTAAGATTATTTTCAAGAAAGTTATTAAGTTTCTTATCTTTTCACAGAATAAACATTGTTTGTAGCCACAGGGGTAACTTAGTGTAATGAACAAAAATAACTAAAAGAGATTTGTGTAGGTGAAAATAACAAGGGATATTGAGTGTAATAAGTGATAAACATAGGGTGCCTCTGTTCTCATAAAAGGTAAGGAAAGTTCAGGTTTAAATTTTTAAGAGACAATGGACAAAAACTCAAACTCAAACCCATCCATGTTTGTTTTATCGGATTGGAAAAACTCGCATGGTACCCATTTTACACTTTTTTTTTATAAAAATTTGTTTTCTTCATATATTTAAATAAATCTAGAGAAACCATTAGTTACATTTTAGTTGAAGTTGTATATAAAATTTAATAAATGATGAAGAACTTAAAATATTTAAGTATTAAATGATATTTTATCAGTATAAAATTATTTATTTAACTACTAAAATAATTCATTTATATTTTAATAATTATAAAAATGAAGTATGAAAATACTTATAAAATAAGGTACTGTTCTAGTTGTCAATAATTTTGCAATGGAAATTGTGAGAAATTTGAATCAAGTGGATATATATATATATATATATATATATATATATATATATATATATATATATATATATATATATATAGGATAGAAAGAGTGGATTAACATGTGATTAGGTTGGTGGATCCCATTCCAGATGAACAAGATCTCGAAGGCTTGAGAATTGGAATGGGGAAGATCACAATTACACGTCATAATATCCGAATTTAAAAGGCAACAATATTTTGCTCCAGATACAGAGAATATTACATGTGGACATTCGAGACCATTCATATCTTTTCTTCTTTCTTTTTCTTTTTTTTTTGTTTGTAAAGGGGGACTATTCATATATATTATGCATAACATTTTTGGCATGTTCAGATAAGTGTTTGTGGCACCTAGATAATTTTTTTACTACTAATATTACTTAGAACAAAAGCCTTTTTTTTTTCAATAAAGCTAAACGAAATTATTAACTTCTTCAAATTTTTTTTTTACAATAATTCATGAATAAAAATGGTTGTTTTATTAAAGTCACAGACTGTGTTTTACTTTTTAATTTTTAAGAAGAAAAGACGGGAGTGTTTTTAAGTTGTGTTTTCTTACAGCAAATAAATTGTGTTCAAATGCATGAATTTGGTAAAAATTAAATAAAGAAGTCTATATATTGCAACATGACTTATATCATCTAAAAAAAATTAAATTTGTTTTTTTAGACTATAGATATTTTTTAATTGAAGGTGAAATTTTTATTTAAATATTTAATATAATTATATATTCCAGATTTAAACTTAATACTACTCATTAAATTGAAATAATTTTGTGTGAATTTAATTTAATACAATTTCCTTAGTCTTTTTAAGGCAATGCACTTTATATATTACGCGGGATCTCAATTTAAAAAAAAATAAAATTAATAAGAACAGTGAATGTAAAAATTTTTATTTTAACATTTAATCACAACTTTTAATTTATAATAAATTTATTAATTTTACTAATTAATATTTTAAAAATTATATAAATAAAAAATATGATATAATTAAATTTCAGGATAATATTTTTTTACCGTATATTAATTAAAGTCTTAAAAAAATTAATTTTAAATACAAACAAAACATGACTTCCTAAAGTTAATTTAAATAAAATTAATATATCGTGTTTTTTTAGGAAATATTATCTATTTAAGGAATTTTTAAAAAAATACACACGTCCACAAAAAAAACTTTAGTAAAAAAATAAATTCTATTACATGTCATAACTTCATTTTTTTTATAAAGTAAAAGAGTTTTAAAATATAAAATAGTTGTAGAAATTTAATAATAATTTAGCTATTGTTATTAATAATATTCTTTTATTGATTTTACTTAGAATTGAAAATTTTATTACTATATGAAAAAATAACATGTAATAATATTAAAAATAGTAACACATATAAATAATATTTTTTATAAATAAATAATATTTTTTATAAATAAATAATATTTTTTATAAATAAATAATTTTAAAAAATAGCAAGAATGAAATTAAAGTCAAAGAACAGATAGATATTAGTATTAGAAATTATTTCCTTGATAATTATTTATAAGATATTATTTTATTCATATAAAATCATCCTTGAAAGAATAATAAATAATTATTATGTATCACAAATATAAATTATTTTTAATTAATTTATAATTATTATATTTTTACATCATATTATTTAAAAAAAATAAATTTAATAATTTAAAAAATCATCCAAATGAAATATAATTAATATATATATTTTTAATTTTAATATATTATTAAAAAATTTAAATTAAATATTTTTTGGAAAATAAATAAAAAAATTTTTATTTATATTTAGTAGCGAAAAGATTATATTATGTTAAAATTGAAATTTGATGTATATTAACAAATAATTTTATTTTAATTTGGTGTGCTTGTTAAAAGAAAATGTGTGAAGCTCCCAAGGAAGGATAAAAGACCAAGTGTTGCGTGGTGGTCCAATCCAATACAGAACATTGATGACGACATGGAAACAGAAGATAGCATCTGTGTCGAACAGGAGTGAGGTTGAGGAGCCTCTTCTGGCATCGGAAGATCCGAATGAGCAAAATGGATCGGTGACCGGAGCCATCCTCAACATATCAACGACCATGGTTGGCGCCGGAATCATGTCGTTTCCGGCCACCATGAAGGTGCTGGGCATAGTTCCCGGCTTCCTGCTCATCGTCTTGGTCGCACTGCTCACAGATGTCACTGTCCAATTCATGTTGTGCCACACTAATTCCTGTAAATCCACTACTTACGCCGCCATGGTGGCAGAATCCTTTGGTTTCATAGGATCCCTCGCCGTTAAGATCTGCGTCGTCATAACCAATTTGGGGATTCTTATCATCTATTTCATTATTCTTGGTACGTTCATCCAACACTTTCTCTTTCTTTCGTTTTTTTTTTCCTGAGGAACTTGTTTTCCCTGCTGTTTATTCCGAGGAAACTAGAAACTATACTTGCAAGTTGCAACTTTAAATTTTTTTTCCCAATGCGAATTTGGTCTTAATTCACACACCATGTTTCTGTTCCCTTGATATTTCATAAACTAGAAAAGTAAACTTAAAAATAAAAGAGGAAACTTAAGTTAGCCATTACTCATTTCATAATTCTAATGAGAATTTTATTTTATGTAGTTCATGCATTTAAAATTATAATAACTAAAAAGGAAGTTTTGTAATTAGGTGAATGAAGTGAGTAATTATTTTTTATTTTTTAAAAAATCAGTGGTTTCATCAATAAGCAATCCGATGATTTGTTTTTAACGGGCATCCCTCCGTAACTATAGGAGTAGACGTTTTAACAAAATTATATAATACTCATTATATTTTTTTTTATCTTAAAATAAGTGTCGTTATTATTTTATGAGTTTAATTAGTATTCACAGGAATTTAAAAGATAGATTTTTATATCGATATTTAATCACAATTTTTCGTTTATGATAAATTTATTTACTTTAGTTGTTATTATTTTAAAAATCACATAAATATTTAAAAAGTTTAATTAATAAATAAATAAAATGTGATAATTTTATAAAATTAAATTTAAGATTAATATTAAATTAAAAATTAAATTAATATTTGTTAAAATTATTAATAAAAATTAATTAATATTATATTAAAAGTTAAATGTAAAACTTATTCTAGGATAAATATTTTCTTACATTTCTTTTTAAATGAATAGATACATTCACCTTGTTCAGTGTTTTCGATCCCTAACTTGGTCAAGGTCGCGGCTTAATAGGTGACTGATTAGATAAGTTTAACTTAGTTTATATATAAAAAAATGAAAAACATAAATATAAAAATGTAAGGTCATAATTTTCATTTTCTACATTTGTAAATTGTATAAAAAATAAAAAGAAAATGAAAAAAAAAGAAATGATATTATTTAAATATTTTTTTAAAAAAGAAAAATTCAAGTTCAATCCACAAATTGTTATTTTATACATATTTTATTTTTATTTAGTGGATCGTTCTTAAATTAAAAAATAATAATTTCTAAGAATATCAAACTTTCGTATTTTAACAATATCAAATATTGATGAGAATTTTCTACCATTATTATCGCATTTGCAATTTATAATCTAATAGAGATGCATGGTTAGAATTAATTATTTAAGTAGTATAAAATTTATTATTTATTGTTTTTTATTTATTATGTTGTTGAAATATTTAATTATATATTATTATACATATTTTTTATTATTTTTATATATATGTTGTGGATTAGTATCACGCAATATCTAATTATAATTAACCGACAATATTAGATATGATCATAATATCAATATGGTTATTTATCTTTAACCGACAATATCTTAAAATATCTGGTTATTTAACTGGGATTACAGTGAGATTGACTCTGTGATGGGTTAGGTCAATCAGATAAAAAAGCCCAATTAAGAGAGGTCCCTGACTACCCTGGGGGGTTATAAATTTGCCATCCCATTAAGCAAATTTGCAAATTTACACATCAGAATTGTTCTCTACAATAACCCCTCAGAAGGTAATCAGAATTGTTCTCTACAATAACCCCTCAGAAGGTAGCCAGAAGAACCTAGAGTTTGTTCAATAGTGCTCATGGACCTGAATGTCAATTCAGGTACACATTTATTTTCATTCTATTAATTCAATAGCATGATTGACATACTATAATTTGTGTCTAGTACAGTATAATTCAGAAAACTACTTTATACTTTCATCATCAAACACTCACAAATTTTTCTAAACTGGTGACTTGGATAACCTTCTTAACAACTTTGTGTTTGTTCAACTTTGTGTTTGTTTGGTTTAGAGTAGAATGATCAGGCAATTTTAAAAATACATTCTTATGCATGCTCTGTTTGTGTGAAAAATGGAAATTTATAACTGTATGCACTTCATCACCGCCCATTATTATTAGTTTGTGTTAGTTCAGTCTCGAGACACCTTGCGTGGTATTGAGGTGAAGAAAAAAATGAGCTGACATAGAACCAATAACATTTAGTATGTAGTGACATACCACGATGCTTGAAATTGCAAATAAATGGACAATCGATGTGTTCGTAATTCCAATGACGTTGACTTGAAAAGCCTTGACATTGGGGCGTAAATGAGAACCATTTTTTGAATGTTGATCATAACAATGTGTGTAGATGCTAACAGCTTTAACAAGGTGATGTGATGAGGAACTGAAGGAGCAGTTGGGGGAGAACGGGGCCTCAAAATGAATTAGGAAATGCAGGGAAAGATTGGTGCCATGAACTCTATCTCTATATGAGACTATGACAACTTTACTAAAGAAGAAAGGCAGCGTATATATGGGAATTCATAATGTTTGTACCATTAGTCCTTAGGAGACCACATTAAGTGCTTTTAATGATGGAATGTCTGTGCCATCTAGCATGCTAGTACTTATGGCTGAATTGTGGGGAATCGCATTCTAAGCTAGCCATTTATTTCATTACTAATTATTTACAGCAGAGCCATCCTTATTCTACCTTCGTCAATTCGAATTCTGGATTGTAAAGGAAGGGATTGGCAAATTAAGTTTACTAAGGTGTACAGGGAATCAAACACGGTGGCTCATTCTTTGGCGAGGTTGCTCACAATTTTCCTTAGGCTTATGTATTGCACAAGCGCCTCCTTTGGAGTGCTCTCTTTTAGTTTTGAAAGATTCAAGAGAATTTCTTCCCCTAGATCTGTTAGATTGATGTAAGTTCAGGGCCTTGCTTATTCTTTATAGTAGTATATATTAAAAAAAGTCCTGGG
This sequence comes from Psophocarpus tetragonolobus, assembly GCA_037954015.1. Taxonomy (NCBI): domain Eukaryota; kingdom Viridiplantae; phylum Streptophyta; class Magnoliopsida; order Fabales; family Fabaceae; genus Psophocarpus; species Psophocarpus tetragonolobus. Next base: position 39,645,810 of record CM075695.1, read on the forward strand.
ATCCTACCATGTGTTGGCTTAATTCCCCAAGCATATTTGGTAGTTAACCATGTTGTGGTTTTCAAGTAGACCACATAGAAAAATGTTAGTAAGCACTTCAATGACAGAGTACCTGGCTAGATTCAATGAGAAGGCGCTTCAAATAAAGAATCTAAATTAGGATTCTATATGACACATTCCTATGAATCAAGAATGTCCATAAAAATATCTACATTTTCCATAATCACCACTTCTCACAAAGTTTAAAACAAAAATCGTTTTAAAGCTTTAAATTTAATAAAAGGGTGATTGATATTAGTTGTTGGTAATACTAAAAGTCGCAGAGGATTTTTTTTTTTTTCTTTTTAGAATTCTACGTTCATACTTTCATAAGTAAAAAAATATTTTATATTGAAACAAAATGAAATAATAAAATTTTATTTCTCAAGTGATGGAGATGCAATTTTAGAGTTAGATAATGAAGTGTGTGATTTAAGTATTTTTTTCATTTTTATGTATAAATTAGGCAGACATTTTAAAATGTAATGGACTTACATTTAATTTCTAAGTATTCCTTGTCTGTGAATTGGAAATTGAAAGGAGACGTGCTCTGTGGAAATGTGTCGAACGGAACCATACACTTGGGTATTCTACAAGAATGGTTTGGCATCAATTGGTGGACTTCTCGTGCTTTTGCTCTTCTTATTGTTTCGCTCTTCATAATGCTTCCACTCGTTATGTTACGCCGTGTTGGTTAGTACTCAGTACTATTACTACCCAAATGCAATGCACAACCAATAACATTTGACTAATTATGTTGTTTTCTATGAACAGATTCATTGAGGTATAGTTCTGCAATATCAATCCTTCTAGCGTTGGTGTTTGTTGTAATATGCTCATCAATGGCGTTTAGTGCATTGCTGTCCGGCAAAACTCAGACACTAAGGATAGTACCTGATTTTTCTAAAGTCACTGTCCTTGATCTTTTCACCACCATCCCAGTGTTTGTCACGGGTTTTGGATTCCATGTCAATGGTTAGTTTCAAGATTTTAGAATTTCCCGTTTCTTTTTTTTTTTTTTAATTTTTCATTTTTGAAGAAAATTGTTTTTATTTATCTGTTATATAAAGTTTGAAGAGTCAAGAGATCTTGATAAGAGTGTGAATTGTTGTAAATCATGTGACACAGTATTTAACTCATATCAGCAGGATAAAAAAAAAAAAAGTTCGAAGATAGCACATAAGTATTAAGATTTTATAAGAGTATAATTAACAAAAGAATAATTACTGGTGCAGTTCATCCAATTAGAGCAGAGCTTGGGAAAGTTGCACAGATGGGTTTGGCTGTGCGAATTTCGTTACTAATCTGTGTGGTTATTTTCTTTGCCATTGGCTTCTTTGGGTACCTATTGTTTGGTGACTCCATCATGCCTGACGTGTTGGTAAACTTTGATCAAAACTCCAGTACCAATTTTGGTCGATTGCTGAATGATGTTGTTAGATTAAGCTATGCACTACATCTTGCACTTGTCTTCCCTGTCATGAATTACTCCTTGAGGGCCAACGTATATGAATTAATCTTCACAAACAAAAATAAGACTCCCCTTGCATCAGACACCCTCAAATTTGTGTCACTCACTCTTACTTTGTTATCCCTCACATACTTGCTGGCAGTGGCCATCCCCAACATATGGTATTTTTTTCAGTTCTTGGGATCCACTACCGTTGCTTTCACCTCATTCATTTTCCCTGCTGCAATTGTTTTAAGGTATACTACAATTATTTCTCTACTCTTTATATTTTTGCTCAATTTATACTACTCTATAATTATTATATTTTATACTTCATTCCCCTCCATTTTTGGGCACAGGGACATACATGGCATATCAAAGACAAAAGATCAAGTCATGGCAATGGTGGTCATTGTTATAGCTATAGGAACTAGTGGAATTGCTATATGGACCAACTTGAATGGTTCACAGGTCGATAAGTGATTAATCATGTCGATATATATATATAATACATACTCTTTTCAAATTTTAGGGAAGCCTAAAGATTCAAATGGATTAACATCTTGTATAGTTGTGAAAATAGTCGCATTAATCTGGTCCTTTTTTCTTTTCTCTCTGCATCTATCTGGCTCTTAAATTGATAAATTTATTGAATGATAAATTTGTCCTTTAAAAATTAATAAAATTTATGGGTGAGATTGAGAATTGCACATCTTGTATTTTGAAACTGTAGGGAATCCTACCCTGATTCAAACACCGGTCAGCTTCTAAGGTTATATAGGTCCTTTTCTTTACTACTTGTCTCATCATTTTAATTTGATCTCTTATTTTTCTTTCTATTTGGCATTATGTTTTAATTTTGTCCAATTATTTTCTAGAACAACCTCTTAGGAAAGGGAAGTGACATATTTGCATGAATGAGTAAATTAGGATAAAAATGTTAATTGGCATATCATACAAACTTTTTTAAACGAACTCAATTTTGGGCATTTTAATTTTTGTTGAAAGATTGTTTTAAATTAGAAAGAGAAATTCTAAATATTTTCACAAACAAGAAAAATTAAGGTGAGAAGAGAAAAAAAGTATGAGATAAGCTAAGTTATATAGGATTTTACATACTTTCTCGGCCTTTTGCTAAGATCAAATATTTTTATAAATTATTACTTATAGGTTTAATTATAGTTTGTGTATTTTTTTATTTCTCTATTTTTAAATTGTGATATTGTCAACGGGAACAAAATATCATAATTTAATTAATTGTGGTTATTTCTTCATAATCTAAAACTATCTCTTTAGGTTGGTCCACCCGAAGTCATATAGATAGCCAATACAGGCTGAAAACTAAAAATATATTATCTATTGAATGATAATATAAACTTTTTTACATTATTATGAGCCTTTTTTCTTAAAAATATACTAAGTATAGATTTAAATCAAATCAGTTAAGATATGAACCAACAAATAGATATTAAAATATTGCATCTCAAAGGTTCTAGGTCCACCAAAATTCGTTGGTATAAGGGCTAGTTTCTCATAATTAAGTAATTTGGATTTTTTTTTATCATGTTAGTTTAGAGGTAAAACAACTCGTTTTTAACTTTGAATATTCTTAATAAAATAAGTGTCTTTTTTTTTAAGGAATATAAAGTGTTTTTTTATCATGTTTAGGAATATAAAATGTCCTTTATCATGTTGTTTGGTTTTTATAATTTTTTTATCATGTTGTTTTCTTTAGGAATATAAAGTTTTTTTTTTGTTGTTAAATATAAAGTTGTCAAAATAAATAGTTAGATTCGACTCGACTAACCGGACAACATAAAAAAATGGATCAAATTAGTTACATAAGTTGCTATTTTTTAAATTAAGTAGCCGAGCCTTTTTTGTAAAAAAAATAAATCTAAATTCAAAATTTTTTTAAAAAGTGAAATTGTAAATTTTTATCTATCTTTTTCCTATTTATTTTATCACCGCTTACTATTTAAAGTGAATTTATTCTTGCACTTCCCAGTAGCAGCAGCTTTGTATTTACGTAAATTAATAAATTCACAATGTTTTGGAATTTATAAACTATGGAAGTGCAAACAGTAGTTCATTAATTTATTAATAGTAGTTTTCCTTATATAGTTTTAATTTCTATATTTTACGCACACTTTTTATACTAATGTATTTTTTAAGAAGAGTTCATGAATTTAAAAGGTTCATACATATTAATATCATAATGTTAGTACATAAATTTTTGTTAATGGTTAACAACTACCACTACATTTAGAAGGAAAGAAGTTACATATCTTAATCTTTTAGTTAGAAATGACAATGGTTAGTGTCTAAGTAAGATATTATAATATTTGTCTCATATTTGCATTTTAAAAATGGATTTGTACTCATCAACTTTATATTTATGTGGGTAATAATTTTGATCTTCATTTCCATACATACAATGCCTATGTATCCGTATTTGTATACATGACTCCCATTTTCTATTTATGAAAATAAATAGATATTCATGAACAAATATAATATAAAAAATTAACCAACATAACATTAAGTAAATATAAACATCATCTAAATTCATAAATTATAATTATCATAACCCAACAAAGTAAGTCATAAAATTTAAATTATAATATTTAACAAAAATAATTGATTAAATCAATTATTATGTGATAGTTATTTATCATAAAACATATTAAATAAAATAAATGTATTAATTATAAATTAGTAATTTTATATCATAATTATAATAACATTTTGGCTAAATTACTACCTGTGTCCCCCTATTTAGGGGGTAGCTCACTTTGTACCCCTCAATTTTTTTGTACACCTTTTGCCCTTCAACTTTTAGGGTATTGACGGTTAAAAATAAACATTGACTTGCATAATTGAGTGACGTGACATAATTATATTATAATTAAATGGATATGTTGTACTTAAGAGTTAATTAAAGTTTAATTAATTATTTGGAAATGTTAATTTTAAAAATATAAAAAACATATACCATAGGAAGAATCCAATCCAAGTCCTAGGAAAAAAAAAACTAGAGTCATTTCACTATAACAAAGGTCAGAACCTATTTTACTTTGGAATTCTAATGTATTTAAACTAATCAATAGAAATGTTAATTTTAAAAATATAGAAAAGTTGAGAAAGACTGGAATTGAACCCAGGTCTAAAAGTTTAAATGCTAAAGTCATACTACTAGACCAAAAATCAACATTAATTTCCTTGTGAGATTCAAATTTAATTAAACTAATCGTGGCAAAATTAATTTTAAAAATATATTAAAATTTACAAATTTTTTAAATGGATAAATTTTAATTTTAAATTTTAATTCTCAATTTTAATTTATGTCTTTATTTTTAATTAGATTTTAAATTTTATATTGTTGTTAATATAACTAAATTTTAGTTTTAGTTGTTAACCCTTAAATTTTAATTTCAACTTTTAATTTTAGTTTCAAAATCACAAATAAAATATATAACATAAAATGACCTACAATAGATTTAAAATTAAAATATACAAATAAAATATAAAATCTAATTAAAAATAAAAGATAGAAATTAAAATTTAAATTAAAAGTTAAAAACTATAAATTAAAGTAACAACTAAAACTTAAATATAAAATTAAAAATTAAAAAAACTAAACTTATTCAAATAGATTTAACACAAAATCAAGCTAAGTAGTTTTTAGAATTTAAAAAAATTTCTTTATCACAAAGTGAGTTATCCCCTAAATAGGGGGGTATCGGTGGTAATTTAGCCTAACATTTTTATCACAATATTTTTTGCATTTTGATTTTGGTTTCTGTTCAAATGTTTTTTGTTTTTAATTTCTTTTCAATTTTATTTTTGAAAAATAATCCTTACCGTTTACAAAAAAATGTTAAATGAAAATGTGATTATCAATGTATATAATCATCACATTGATTGAGACAAATAAGTGTCGAATAATCATGTCTAGTAACTGTCTTATATATTTTTATTTAAAAGAAAGAAAGTTTTGAAATATTCTCCTTATTGTCACCTTTATTTTCTTTCTTTTCCTATCGAAAACTTGCACATATTTATTTTTAAAATAAAGTCAAAAATCTGTTAGTTTTTTTTATATATCAAATATTAGTTATTAAATATGTCAGTTTTTATTAGTGAAGAAATTCGAACTCAGATCTTTCCCTCCTCCTTCTTCTTGTTAGTTACATCACACTTTAAGAATTTTTTTATCAATAGAAGGGACTAAAATCAAAACAAAACAAGTTTGATATCATAATATCCATGTTCGTCTTCATACCTACCTAATTTTTGTGTCTAAATTAGTTATTACTTAGAACCAGATAACAAATATTTACTTACTCCACTTAAAAAATATTTTGTGAATATTGGTAGAGCCTAAATATATTTTATCATTTCTAAAGTAGTTGAGGGCCCATTTTGTTTTAAGCATTATGAAAAGGTTAATTTTAGTAAGATTAGAATTTATAATCATATATATATATTTTTTAAAAGAGAAAAATACTTATATATTGTCAATATAAAAAGTTTTACACTGACATTTAATCATAATCCTTTATAATGATAAGTTTGTTTACTTTAACAATTAATACTTTAAAACTCATATAAATAAAAGGTTGTGATTGAATGTCAATATAAAACTACTCTGATCGTGCAAGTGTTAAACTCTCTTTAAAATTATATATTATATCTTTAATTAGGTTAGACTATGGCTCAATATGTTAACCTAGATAAAGTCTATTTAGATAGTTAGACTAAATGGGGTAGATAAAAAAATCATTTTTATTTAAACTTCCTTTTTTAGAGTCTAATCTACATTATTTTACAAGCTTACCAGCAAGTCTAGTGGAATGATGCATTTTGTGAAATTAAATATTTATATGCAATTGCAGAATATTATGAATGAAAGGAATGATAACCTTACTACTGTTCATAAATTTTTCAATACTTTAAAGAATGTCTAAAATATTATAATTTAGATTATAATATGATTTTTTAATTATAAGCTATTTTAAAAAATAAACTAGATGTTTTGAGAACTCATTCTAAATTTAGATTTTTTTAAAAAAAAATCAATAATTTTTAACAAATTCAAAAGGTTGATTTTTATTTAGATTTTTTTTTTGAGAATCTAATCTAGCTTATTTTGCAGCTCATTAGTAGGCATGGTAACACGACGGGGTGGGCACGGGTATGACATTCTCATCCGCATTTCCACTTTTGAAACTTGTTCTTATCTTCATCCTCATACCTAGCGGGTATGAGATTTATGTCTCCATCATCCTCGTCGGGTATGAGATTTATGTCTCCATCATCCTCGTCGGGTATCAGGTATACCCATACCTGTCTCATACAAAAAAAATCTAATAATATTTTAGTAAAAACCAATTTCTTTGAATATAATTATATTAATTCAAAAGTTATCTAATAATCACAAAGTTTGTAATTTGTTAATTAAATGTCAAACTTTTCTTTTTTATAAAATAAATAAATATTTTAGTGATTAAAATAAGAGCACGGTGAGGAGGGTACAAGTATGGGGTGAATATGTATATCCCCATCCCGACTTAATAAATTGGGCATTCCTCATATCCGTACCCATGTCCGGTCAAATCAGGGATTCTCCATCAACTTTGGGACAAGTCTGGGAATTACCCACGAATATAAGTTTATTTGTCATCCCTACTTGTTAGGGTATATGAAAAGAATTGTTAAGATAATTTAGAAAGTATACTTTTTTTTATTATAAAATTAGATGAACTAACTTTCTTAATATATACAAAATAAAGTATTTTTACTTATCTATGTATTAAAGAATATTAAACAAATATTTAGACAATATTAACATCTACCGACTGAAAGTTAAAACTTTAATCATTAAAAGTTAATGCTTGTTCTCGCTAAACACTTCCAATTTTTAATGTTCTACCATTACATGTCATATACTCATTAATTAACATTAACAACTTTGATATTCTGAATGTTAATTTTTAATGGTCAATGTTTTCGGTGTAATGAATATAACATAAATTACTAACTTTTAAAGATAGGAAACAAAACATCTTAATTTTAAAATGAAAGGTTAATTTTACACTTTTAATAAAATATAAAAAATGCAATTAAAAAAAGTTGATACAGACCAGTTAAGTTAATTATTTATATTTTATACTGATAAAATATAATTTAATTTAAAATAATCTCTAATAATAATTTATACACGATAAGGAAACTATTTTATAATTAACATAAAACACAAACACATAAATTTAGAACACAACATAGCGATACTCATGATCACTCATTCTCACTCTTTAGATCTTAGAACTAGGTTTTCATTGATTCATAAAATGTCTATGAGTTCATATTTCATATAATGGTGTCTCATTGTCTTCTCATCCTTTAATATAGGTATTCTGGATCTCTTTCTCATCATAGATAGAGGTATGTAAAATCTCTTTTCATATTAAATGAAAGTATCTTATATTTGATCATCATCTTATATGGAGGTATCATAAGTTTCATATATTAAATGAAGTTATCTAAAAAAACTACACAAATTTTCTAAACACAACATCTCAATCTTTAAAATCACACCAACACATAGTTTTATAAATATCAATCATATGAACAATATGTGGATACAATTAAATATAATTATAAATCAAATTGTACACAAACATAAGTCATAATAACTAAATTCTATAAAAAAATCTCAATTATAAAAAAATGTTAAAGAAAACACCAAAAATTTATACCATGGAAGTTTAGAAAGTAAGTCATTCTACTCATTTTTATTGTACTATTTTGTTAAACACTTTTTTCTTTTCTCTTTTTCATTATCTACTTATTAATATTTAAAATATAACAAGATATATACTATCTGATATGAATAACTTCAATAATTAAATACCAATTCATTATCTATTATTAATAATTTAAATAAAAATATGATATATATTATCTAACATAATCAATTTGAATATAGAAAAAATAATTGAATTACTTATGTGTGATGCATTAAATTTTTATCTATTTTTAGGTTTTATTTATTTTCAATGACTTAGGTTTAATATTTTCATTTTAGATGTATTTTAATTATATTTTAGAATTTGTTATATTGTTCATACTTTTGGTGTTTTAGGATATGATTTACTAGTGTTTGAGACACCTTTGAACTAGTTTGGAGTATTGAAGTGAAACTTGAGGCTTTTTGGAGACAATTTAGAAGAAAAAAGAGTTAATAAATAAAATTTAGAAGATTGTACTCATGTGCAGAAATATATACTCCTTTATTTAATCAATTTAAGTTATTTTAGTTTATTTTATTTTAGGGTTGAGATATTAGGAAGTCTGGTATACTAGTTTAAATAAAAAAAACAAACTTGTTATGTAGCTAGGGGGCCACAATGATGGCTTAGAGGGCTTGAAGCCTCTTCCATTCTTTTTACTCTTTGTTTTTTAGGTTGATTTTTATGTTTTTTTAATTTTTCTGTTTAATTTGGTACTCATGACTATGTATGAATAAACCTTTTTATTTTACGATTGAGATTTAATAGTTGAATTCTGTTGATGATTGGTTAAGTATTTTTATGTTTTGTTTGGGATTCTGATGATTTTTTTTCTATCACTTTTACCGATGTAATACGCTTCATAATTGATTTTGTAGTCATATATAATTAGAGAAGGAATAAAATGTGAACTTAATTATCGGAACCGTACGGGAGAAACTTAAAAATTAAATCACAAATGTAAGTTTAACCTTCGATAATTCAATGAATTAACACAAGCATAATGTCTTTGACTAAATATAGCTATTAGGGGTTAATTCAATTGTATACACCTTTGTGCCTTGAAAGAGGACGAAATTTAGCTAAATTAAAATTGAATTACAAATATTTTGAGACATTTTTTTATTTGATTATATCTTTCTTATATTTTTTTTAATTAAAGAAACCACAAAAAAGTAATTTATTTTAATTTAAGATTTCATCTTTACTCCATAATTAAATTTTAACATTTCCTTTTTATATAAATGGTATTTTTAAAATTATAGAATGTTAACTCTTTCTAAATTAATTTTAATTACTTCCAAAATTAATTACAACATAAGCCATTATTTATTTTCCAGATGCACGATCTCTGTGGAAGAGTGACAAATATTATTACCTAGTGACATTGTACACTTGAGGTTTTCTTACACAAAATTTTTTGTGGACTTTGTCTCTTGGTTTAGTGAGATTTGCTTTTAATTTTAATTAATTCATGATTGATATTAGTTATTTTTTATTTTATTTTCCTTCTTTATTTACTTTTATTTATTACTTTTCCTTTTATTTTGTTTTTAACTATCTTGTTTCTTTCCTTCTTTAGACATTATATTTTTTCTATTTTTTACTTTTTTTTTAAATAATCCAAAAAGTTATAATTTGGATCATCTCCAACAATACTCTCTCCAGCCTCTACAGCAAGGTTTTGAGCCATTAGATGTATCTTGCAGCTATACTAAAATAACAAGTAAATAATGCATTCATGAGTATGACTAAAATTTAATTAAATCAAATTACACCCTAAACATTCTTAATCTCATATAATATTTTATAAAAATTAATTATTTCATTTAAATTTTATATATATTTAATAAATATATGACATTCCATTATTAAAATTTTATTATTAATTAAAAATTAATTATTAAAAAATTTAATATAAATTAATAGACTTAAACTTTAACTCACAACATATATTTAAAATAAAAAATTATATATTTAATAATATTGTTACGATTAACTATATACTTATGTGTTTATTAATAAATACAAACTTCATAATAAAAATTAAACAATCCTCTTAGGACCATATTTATATATACTTATGTTCCAATTTACTTACTTTTTTAATTGGGTTATTTTAAAATATTTGTTATAAATTATGTAAAATAATTACAAACAAAATTTTTTATAAATAATAATGATTAAAAGATAATTTTAAAATTGTATAGTTAAATTTAAATTATTTTCTCATAATTTATCTAAAATACATATTGAAATATAAATTCAAAAAATATATTATGTTAATATTCATCTAATTTATTATTTTTACATATATTTTATATATTAAATTTTTAAATATATATATATATATATATATATATAAAATTTTGAAAGAATAATTAATATAAATATTCTTATTAGTTGTCATGACAACACAAAAAAGAAAGAAATTAATTATACATATAGTTTTTAAAATTCTTCATGACTACAATTAAAAAATAATTTTTAAAATTGTATAGTTAAATTTAAATTATGTCTAATATTTTATTTAAAATAAAATTTGAAAGTATAAATTAAAAAAATATATTATGTTAATAAACATTAATATTTTATTTTATTATTTATATTTTATAAATTAATTTTTTTATTATATAAATTTTCTAAATAAAATAATTAATACAAATATTTTTATTAATTGTGATACAATACAAAAAATAAAGAAATTAATTATGCATATAGTCATGAATGCTTTGTTTAATAGTTATTGTAGTATTAGCTGCAAGATACATTTAATAGCTCAAAACATTGTTGTAGATATTAGAGAGTGTTGTAGAGACTAGAGAGTATTGCTGGAGAGGATCCAAATTCTAAAGTGCACAACTTCAGTAATGTGAAAAACAAATTTTCAAGAAATTTGCACTCCCGTGTAATTCAATTGCACCGCCCATGAAAAAAAATACTACTTTTTTAGCTTTTCTTTTTCTTTTCTTTTCATTTCTAATATTTTATTTTTTATATTTTTTAAAAAATTTATTTTCTTCTTTTTACTCTTTTTCTTCATGGTCACTTTTTTAGTTTTACATCTACACAACCTCTATTTTTCCCGTCATCTTTGAGGTCATTCTTGTCTTGTCCATGACAGGTTGTTCCTTTTCTTGTCTCATTCTCTTACTTTTATATTTACATAAGAGACAATATAACTTTAACTTTGGGGTTGCTTAGGATTTTAAGTCATGCAATTTTTTTCTTGTTTTAGGATTTCTAAGCTTTGCATTCATATTTTGTAATCGTTGTTGAACAATCCCAATTTGTCCATCTTTGTGTGACTTACATGATTTGAGTCATAAAATAAGACCCTTCTTTTTTTAAATATATGTAGTAATACATTGCATTGGTTGATCTCTTAGCAAGTTGAAGAATTAATATTCTTCTTTCTAATATCATACCTGAGGTGAATTTAACCATATATGTCAATTTTAAGCCAACATAAAGGCACATCCAAACCCAAAAATTTTTCTTGAATGTGATTTCCTATGGATTGCATCTTTTAGATCTTGTTTTGAAGTTTGAAACTTGTTCTCTTTCAAATAAGATCGATATGATCAAGACAACTAGAACTTTTCTTTTAAACCACTTACCTTTCGAAGCACTTTCCCTGTTAGTTATCCCATTGAGCCAAACATTTTTAATTTTCTTGGTGCCTATAAATTAATGTTTTCATTTGTCTCAATACTTTGTTAGAAATACATTTGGCAAGTGGAGTCTTAATGTGAAGATACCTTGTTTTAAACAAAGTGGTTGGTCATATTTGAGCATCTATATGTACAAAAAAAAAAAAAAACAAAAAAGAAAACATGATATAGATTCCAAATAAATTATTAGGGACCAAAAGTTGAAATAAGATTAAAAAAAAGATATGTGTAAGTGAATGTAGTAGAACAGGCAAAATAATAGAAGTGTTTTTTTTTTACCTTGAATTATACGTCCATGTTGTCAAATTATGTATTTTCTAATGGGTACTAAGATTGGTTTGTAGTCAGTTGTATATTTTCTTTCTTTTTCTTGTTCTCAACTACAATTTTACTTTGGCCATATTATATTTACATCTCAACAAAAGACCTTATGAATTATCTTGGTTGAAAGAACATGAAAGTGGAGATAAGATTTCTCACCAAACCTATGGTAAGTTTTTTTCTTTGAGAAAAATGTGAGGATTTTTCTTTACCCTAAACACTTGAGAATTGTGAGTTGAGTGAATCCATAACTCTGAGCATACTTTTGGGAGAATTGCCTCTAATTGGACTTGATTAAGATTTATTCCTCATCATTATTTTCTATTGCATTTGCTTATAATTTTTTTGTGTCCCCATTTTGGTGATCTTAATTTTATTTTGAGACATAATTATTGCTTCAGGACAAGCAAATTCTAAGTTTAAGGTTGTTTGATACACTCTATATTTATCTATTTTTAGGTTTTATTTTAATTAGGATTTTATTTTTTTAATGTCATTTATATTTGCATTTTATGTATCTTTTAATTATATTTTAGAATTTATTATGCTTTTGGTATTTTTGGTGTTTTAGGATATGATTTACTAGTATTTGAAGCACTCTTAGACTAGTTTGGAGCATTGGAGTGAAACTTGAAACTTTGTAGACAATTCAAAAGAAAAAAGAGTTAATAAATAAAATTTAAAAGATTGTACTCTAATGCAAAATATAGATTCCTTTATTTAATTTATTTTATTTTACTTTATTTTATCTTTGGCTTGAGACATTTGGAACTTTACTATGCTAGTTTAAATAGAAAACTTTTGTTTTGAAGTGAGGGCAACCTTGACAGCTCAAGGGGAAGACTTAGAGTCTTCTCCTTTCCTTTTCACTCTTTGTTTTTCAAGTTGATTTTTATGTTCTTTTTATTTTTCTGTTTTGGTACTCATGAATATGTGTGAGTAAACCTTTTTATTGTAGGATTGAGTTTTGACACCTGAACTCTATTGATGATGATGATTGATTAAGTATTTTTGTGTTTTATTTGGTTTCTTATTATTTCTTCTCTTCCGCTTTTACCTGTCCAATATACTTCACCATTTTTGTAATCAAGGAAGAATAAAAAAGTGAACTTAATTATTGAAACTCCATGAAACTTAGAAATTAAATCACGTTGGTTTAACCCTTCGAATACTCAGTAAATTAACAAATAACTTAATATGTTTAATGGAACATAACAAGTTAATTCAATTATGAGACATCTTTTCTAAATATGAATTACCAATACTTTGAGACATCTTTTACTGATTTGATTTTATCTTTCTTATACTTTCTAATTAAAGACACCACAAAAAAATGTTTTATTTTAATTAAAATTTCATCTTTATTTGAGAATTAAATTTTAATATTTTCCTTTAATTTAAATTGATATTTTTAAAATTATAGAATGTTAACTATTTTAAAATTAATTTTAATTACTTCCAAAAATTAATTATAATTATAAGCAATTATTTCTTTTCTAAATGCATGGCCTCTATGTCAAATAACGATAAATATTATTATAGATGAAACTTAATATTTTCTCACACCAATGTGTAAATTTATGTTACAATCATAATCCTTTTTTCTCATCATCCTGAGCATATATATATATATATATATATATATATGAGAAAATTTTAGTCATTGAAATAAAAATTAATGATTGACATTAACTTCATTCTCTTTCTTCAAATATTTATTAATGGTTGATGGTTCAGATCAAGTACTCATCAAGCATTTATTTGTGATGATACTATTCTTTCCATGACTAAGATTTACCTTTAACTCTCATCTAAATGTGACTTTCTTACTAGATATATATCCTCTATATATATATATATATATATATATATATATATATATATATATATATATATATATATATATATATATATATATATATATATAAAACATGTGTGTAAAGTTATAAAAAACATAATTTGTAAAATTAAAATATCATTTTACGAATGAGATATTGATATCATTTAAAATATGTTATAATTTAAATATAACTGGAAATGAATTTAATTATCTCTTTCCCATATCTCATTCTTCAATTTCTCTAATTTAATTCAATAAATAATAAAGATGATACAACAATTTTTAAATTTCCTTTTTTTCATTATTTAAAAATAATGACACATACAGTTCATTATATAGGTAATATATTTTTAGTTTTACTTCAGGATCCTGAAAATGTGTGTCCTATATATTTTATATTGACTTAGGATGTCCGTCCTATTTATGGATGTAAGATAAAAAATGTGTTCAATCCTTTTTATAATACTTAATGGGTCATGCTAAGCATATTAATTAAGAATAATTAATAAATATCGAATCTTACCAAAGTTCATAATTAAATGTAATATTAACTAAATTTTAATTTTAATTTTAATAATTATTAATACATTTTTATTTTATTTAAAGACAAAAATGTCTATTAATATTATATTATTTATAATTGATATTTTATTTAATATGAAAAAAACTCTAAAAACATTAAACATAAAATTATTTTAACATTGGTTTATCGTTTCTCTTTCATTTTAAAATGGTTGAAAACTAAAAGTAATTAAATATAAACATGAAATTATTAAGAATATAAAGTAAATAAAAAACATAAATTATAAGAAAAAGCAACAAAGGAAGATAAAAACGTAAGCAACCCATTTTTTTAATTTATGTTTTTAAAAGGATATGTAATGAACATTTGTAATTTATTATAGTAAATTAATAAAATTATATTTTAATCAATAAATTAATTAATAAGCGGGAGTAGAGGAGCACGAGTTTATCTGTTAAGCTTAAAAAGGCGTGTATTTTGACTGGTTTAAAAGGAAGGAGTAAGGAGGAATTAGAAAATATAAATAAATAAATAAATAAATAAATAAATAAATAAATAAATAAATAAATAAAAGAAGGTGCATGAGATTCACAACGCAGCATTCACTTGGACCAGTTATCGCTCCAAGTTCATTTTGGTTTCCACATTCGTCACGTACTCATTTGAAGAACAGGACCAATCCTCACGACACGCGTCCAACCTGCCACAAATTGTACTTAATTTACAATCTTACCCTTTTTCCTTCTCCCCGCTATAAGTGCATTCACCAATGGTATTATGGTAATCCGGTAACCTTAATCATTGGAAGCTCCCTACAATGATAAATACGTTGGGACGTTATTCTGTACTGTGTACCCTACACAAGGACCACTTTTGCTTTTGCTTCTGACTAGCCGACGGGATGTCGCCGGTGACCGGAGCACAGGCCCCTCTCCTCCCGGTAACGGAGGATGTTCCGGCGGCGACTGTGTCGGGCGCCGTCTTCAATGTGGCGACGAGCATAATAGGCGCTGGAATAATTTCTCTTCCAGCGACTCTCAAGGTGCTGGGCTTGATACCGGCGTTGGGGCTGATAGTGGTGATTGCGTTTCTGGCGGAACTATCGGTGGAGTTTCTGATGAGGTTCACACGTGCCAGCCAAACGACGACGTATGCCGGCGTCATGAGAGAGGCCTTTGGACCCTTGGGAGCAGTAGCAGCTCAACTCGCTGTCTTCATTGTTAATCTCGGCTGTTTAATTATGTACCTTATTATTGTTGGTATGTTTTACTAATTGCTTACTTAAGACTAATTCTGAACCTATGCTAATTGTTCCATGCGATGCAATTAATAACAGCGGACGTGTTTTCTGGGACTCAACGAGGAGAGGAGCTACATTTGGGTGTTTT
Organism: Psophocarpus tetragonolobus; assembly: GCA_037954015.1. Taxonomy (NCBI): domain Eukaryota; kingdom Viridiplantae; phylum Streptophyta; class Magnoliopsida; order Fabales; family Fabaceae; genus Psophocarpus; species Psophocarpus tetragonolobus. The sequence goes on from CM075695.1 coordinate 39,661,839, forward strand.
GCAACAGTGGTTTGGAATTCACTGGTGGAATTCACGCCAATTTGCTATGTTCCTTGTCTTGATCTTAATTTTGCTCCCCTTGGTCTTGTACCGTCGCGTAGGTTTGTGCTTCCTGCTCCTCCACTCCCTATTTTATCCTATGTTCGTTGTCATAGTCAAAATTTAGATTTTAGATATGTCTAATCATATATATGGCATCAGCAAATAAATTTTGCCTTCCATAATATGTGAGGACCAAACTTCCATGCTTTCTTCGTGTTGCTCTATAATCAAAATTAAAATTTTATTTCGATAATATGTGTAATAAAAGTTTGCATTGAAAAACAATTAATATTTATTGATATGAGATTTGTATGGATGTGCGTAGCCACCACTAAAATTTTACCGTGTTGCCATGCCATTGTTTGCTGGTTACAGAGTCATTGAAGTTAAGTTCTGCAATAGCAACTCTTCTTGCTGTGGCCTTTGTTGCAATATGTACTGTACTGGCAATAATTGGTATTGTGGAAGGAAGAACGCGATCCCCCAGACTGCTTCCTCGTTTGGACCATGATACCTCTTTCTTTGATCTCTTTACTACAGTTCCAGTCATAGTCACAGCCTATACATTTCATTTTAATGGTACTTAAATTACTTGCTTTTGTTGTACCTCCTTACCCAAAGATTTGTTTGCTGATAAATGGTTTTGCTTGCAGTCCATCCAATTGGGTTTGAGCTTGCCAAGCCATCGGACATGACAACAGCAGTTCGACTGGCATTACTATTTTGTGCTGTCATTTACTTTTCAGTAGGTCTATTTGGGTACCTATTATTTGGGGATGCTACACAGTCAGACATTCTCGTCAATTTTGACCAGAATGCTTCTGGTTCTGCGCTTGGTTCTTTGCTCAATGTTTTAGTCCGTTTAAGCTATGCTTGCCATGTTATGCTGGCTTTCCCTCTCCTCAATTTCTCCTTAAGAACCAACGTAGATGAATTCTTCTTCCCCAAGAAGCCCCTGCTAGCCACAGACACCAAAAGATTTTTGAGTATCACTCTAGTGTTGCTAGTCTTAAGCTACATTTTTGCTATTGTAGTCCCAGATGTTTGGTACATCTTTCAGTTTATGGGATCAACATCTGCAGTGTGCCTTGCCTTTGTCTTCCCTGGTGCTATTGTTTTAAGGTAATCTATCTCATAAATCATAATCTTATTCCTTTATCTTCCTTTGATGAGTTGGCAATTCCCAAATAAATAAGCAAAACAAGACTTTGTCTAATTTGTTTTCTTTTCCTCAAAAAATAACAGGGATTCTTACGGCATTTCAACCAGAAGGGACAAAATCATTGCACTCATTATGGTTATACTAGCTGTAATAACAAGCGTGATTGCTATCTCCACCAACATATACAAAGCTTTTCAGTAGACAGTAGTAACGTAAATTTGTGTTTTCTTTTTCCCTTTCTATTTTCTCCCATATGTAGAAATTTTGATTAACGGAAGGGAGAGAGAATTCTAGACACATTTGATAATTATGGCGATTGGGTTTGTACTTTATATAGGATATAGGATTGTTCTGGTTTTTGGATGTCATTATTGATTATTTATTTGTAGTGAAATTCGAATATCTAGAAAAAAGAGCTGTTTATTTAAAATATAAGATACTGTAAGAATTAAGCATGCATATAAAATGTGAAATTAAGATCCAAATTTATGGTTGAAAGCATTAGTTACGAATTCCAGAAATTTTAAATGGCATAATACAAATTTTTAAAATAAAAATTATAAAAATCAAAATTTTAATGTATGTATAATTGAAGATTGATAAAGATTGGACAAAAAAAAAATTGGAGATTTAAGAAGAAAAAATATTTACCAAGAAAATATTATATTGTTAATTAAAATATGTAAATGTAATTTAATTTATTTAAAAAATTATTAATATAAAAGAGAAGCCAAACAAGAAAATAAAAAAAAAAAGCAAATCAATGTTTTTTTAAAGATAAAAAGCCAAAATTAATACAATAGTAAATTCAAAGTAAAAAAATAGGTATTTAATTAATAAAAAATTATCTAAAAGATTAAAAATATTAACTTATTTATATTAAAATAAAATAGTAATTTATATTTAATTGTTTTTTAAATAAAAATGATAACCATTGAAATAAAAAATATTAACTTATCTCTTTAATTAATATTAAATAAAAATTATAACTAAAAAACAAAAGAAAATATTAACTTATTTTTCAATTATTTTTAAGTAAATATCTTCATAACTATAAAAACAACCAAATATTTTTAGTTATTATTACATAAATAGTTAAAGTTATTTGTTAAAAAATTCAAATATAAAATATATTTAAATTAATTATTTTCAACAATTTTAGTAAAAATAAATAAGTTTTATTCTTAACTTCTGGATTTTTTTAATAAAAATTATAACTAATAAAAAATTATTTTTAAAAATTTTAACTACTAAATCATAACAATTTACTTAATTTTTTAAAATAACTATAAAACTAATACAGTACGAAACTACCAATACTAATAAAAAAATGATAACTACTATATACAGTTTATTTTTAGAAATTACTTACAACATATTTAAAGTAGAGACAACATTTAAAATTTGTTATAAAATTAAACAATTACTGTACCAATTATAATATATATTATTTTAAAATAAGATAAAAAAAAATAGTGGGGAGAAGTGGCCCACAGGCCACTGCATGCATATAGTAGGGGATCGACCATTACGATGCAAGAATCCCAAAGTGCAACCACACAGCATGAAAATGTATTGGTTGTTGGTACACATTATTGATCTTTAACGCGCCGGTTCATGTATTTATCTATTCTTCTCATTTGGTCCAGATATTCATTTAACAACTTATTTCCTGTTGTCATTTTCTAATTTCTTCGAGAAAATGCAGCTTAAATGTGGAAATGATGAGAACCCAAATTGGTCTCAAATATTATTCTGATAAATTAATTTTAACTTATAGGAAGTTTTATTTATTTTTATCTGTAAATATATCTAGAAATTTCATCCAAACACATTTTATAATAAAAATTAGTTGAACCTATTCCATTAGTCACCTTCATTTTTTCTTTCAATTTAATAGAATAAAAGGGAACGAAAATTTTATTGCATTTCATCGTAATACATTTAAACAATTGAATTAGTTATTTTATTCTTTTAATTCCATGGTTTTTAATATTATAAGTAAGCCTTGTCTATGAGGGAGATCACAATTATATATAATCATTTACGGTGAGTATTACAAGCAACGTAACAATGAAAACATAATCCACCCCTGCATTCATTTTCACCTTAAAACTTTCTGTCCAATGGCTGAAATTGCTTCTCGGGTACACATTAATTACCTGCAAACATGCATGTTCTAGTTTAATTTCTTTGGTTTGTAACGTATACATAATTTTTTTAAGGGAAAAATCAGGAACTTTGTGCTTTCTGATAAAAGTTTATTTATGTATTTTGAGTCAATTTAGAAATTCTTTTAATATGAGAAGAAAACAAAACATTATTTTTGTGATAAAATCAAGTTACTTCATTAATCTCAAATTAATAAAGGGTTAAATAAGAAATTTTTAAAAGAGTGAGATACGTAAATTGATTTTATATTATAAAAGAAGTTCGTGTTATTATTTATTTTTGTAAATATATTTTAAAAGTGTATTTAATTTGGGCAATTTTTATTTTTAGAAGATAATCGTATAATATTACCGGTTGATATGTCAAATGAATACTTAATGTTTGTTTGACAACAGTTTTATAAAACTATTTTCAATATTTTAGTATTTAAAAACTAAAAAACTCGTTTAGATAATATTTCCTAAAAACAGTTTTCAAAGACAGTAATGGTTTTTTAGTTTTTAAAAACTGAAAAACAGGAACAGTTAAAAGTAGTTTTACTTTTAAATTTTCTATTTTTATTTTAAAAACTCAAAATACATTTAAAATATGTTTTTTTTTTGCTTTTCATTAATGAAATTTTAATAAATATAAACAATTTTTTTCATTTTTACATATTCAAAACAATTTTTAAATAACACTTACCAAACAAGTTTTTTTTTTCTTTTCTTTCCAAGAACAGTTTTTGAAAACTATTCTTGAAAACTCTTTTCAAAAACTAAAAAACAAAATTAAACCACTAAAGCCCTTACTAACCCCGGGGATTAAGGTTAAGATGATCCACATATCAAATGAGTCACATGTATAAATGGTCAACAGGGCAAAAAATTCTTATGGGTAAGGGTTGACTGACGAGCTAAAAAATTAGATTTTTTTTAATTATTTAAATTTTAAAGATAAATATCAAAATTAATATTGTTTAGAGAGAACTTGTGGTATATTATGTTTTGAATAAAAATTTATTAATGATTTAGAATTTAAATTATTTATTATTTAGTATTTGAGAGTTGAGACCATTGAGAAGTGGTTTACAATTTCAAAATTATCTCTTTATACAATAATACTTTGAGTTAATCACCATTTTTTTCTTGAAATTTAGAGACATTAGAACTTAGATCCCTCAATTAAATTTTTAGTAAAAATAGTCCCTATGTTATTATGGAAATTGGTCCTTAAAATTCTTTAGATAACACTTTGAATGCTTTTAAACAATGTAAAAATGTTATATAAAACATTTTAGGAACTAATTAATATACATAACGTAAAAAAAAATCAGAGACTAAGATACTAAATATCTATTATTTTATTTCAAAATATTTATTCAATAACCTTCCTAATTGTCATTGGTATATGATTAATTAAAAATAAATTTAAAAATGTGTAACAATCTATATGAAATTGACATGTACCGCTACAATGTTGTGGTTATATCCATAGAAATATGAGAGATGTGCTAGAAGATAACATGCATTGGGGTTTTTTTCATGTCACATTTCACATGGGAGATACATAAAAGCGGAAAGAAGAACTGTATAGTGATTAATTTCCCACGTTGACGTGAAATATATTACAAAGATATGAGAGATGTACTGAAATAAAAGGTGCATTAAGGATTTTCTCACAGCTCATACCACATAAGTATACTGTGGAAAACACATTGAAAGAGAATATGTTTTAGGAGTTTTTCCACAACTATGTGACACATCACACATAGGTCACAAAAAGATGTTGAAAGAGAAAGTATATGAAGGAATTTTTCACAAAAATGTGAAATATACCGTTAAAGTGTTAAGATGTGACAAATGAAAAAGTAAATTAAAATTTTCCATAAAGATATATCACATTCCACAAATATATGGGAGGTGTGTGAAAAAAAAAAGTAAACATGAAGCATACCCATAATGTTAAGGAATATGCATGAAGAGGCTAATATTAATTAAAATTAAATAAAATTAAAATATGTAAAGGAGTATAAATTATTGAGGCAACAAATGAAACCTATCAAAACGTGGTTTTTTATAAATTATAATCAATAAAATTTATGAGAGTTTTCTTAACACTTTAATAAAAACTTTTGTAACTTGACGACTCTCTAACTAATAAAAGCTAATAACAACACTATACGATGTGGTTGGGACTGAGAGTAGCTTGGGCGTAGAGTGTTGTTATTAGCTAGGGAGGAAGCGCTTAAACGGTTAAGGGTTGGCGTGTGGGGAGGTTTCACTAAAACCACAAGTAGGAGACAGATGGATTTGAATGTTAAATTTGGAAATGAAGGTATTATCATGGCAGTGCAGCGGGGTGTCTTATAGAGTTGGTTTTATTCATAAAAAAAGTATGAATTATTGTTGTGCTAAGAAAAAACTAGGTACATATATATATACCTCTGCAATGATGGTGTCTCCTTTGTAAACTTTGCAGGAGTTGTTAATGTGACTCCCAACAAGTTGAAAGCTGGAGATATGTTGATTGATATTGATGGGTATGAAGACATCAAGGCGTGGTTTCATGTCAAGAGGGTGGGATCTTCGAACCCCAAATATCAGATCCTTCTCCTCCGAGCTTTTGCCTCTATGAACCATCCATCGATGCCGCAGTGTTATCAGGTCAATCTTCATTTGTCAATGTCATCACATCTTACTCTTCAAACTTGAAACTTGACTTTAAAGTTGAAACCATAGTGAAAGAAGAGAAGAATTTAATTATTTACCTTCTGACGCATTGTAAGTATAGGGGAACCAGCAGCGTCACGCATGACCCTCTTCTTCCGCACGTCTAGGCTTGAGCCATCAACTTGAAGCAAGAGATCACTGTTAACATCTAACACCTCGTATCGTTGTTTTAAGAAGAATCCACGGTACTTCTTCTTCACTGTTATTTCTGTTGCTTCTCTCACACAGAAGCTATCCTCTACCACACTCATTTTGGACAATGGAGACCCATCCCTCACTTCCATTATTGCCAATTCACCACCGCTTCCCTCCATTACAATTTACAAACAACCCTTTCAATTTTCATTTTCATTTTCTACTGCACATAACATATATATATTTTTATATATAGGCCCCCATTCTTTTGTTTAATTAATTTTATCACTTGCTTCTTGTTTATTACCAATCAAATGTTCAAAATGACGACTTTTCGTATTGTCAACTCCCTGACCTCAAGCTAGATAAAGACTCAACGCCTTCGTATTTTGACGCCTTCATGTATATATATAGGCCACCGTTCTTTTATTTAATTAATTTCTTATTCTCTTTCTTTTACGCAGCAGTACATTTGCTAAACACTAAAATATTAAAATCATAAGGTTTCTAAAAAAATATTTTGAAATCTTGATTCAAACAGGATTGCTGAAAACTTGTGGAGAATTTCTTTATTTGAAAGTTCAGACAGCCAATATATTTGACGGAAGAATAACAATGAAGTTGTGGAAAAGAAACAAAAGAGACCGGTTGACCCTTGACCCTTGACCCTTGTGTACGTTTGCACCTATCAGATACAATGAATTATATATTATAAACATGGCGTTGAAACTTGAGATTTAATGTATATAAATGAAGCAATTAGAAGAAGAAAGTGAACATAGCCGAAAATATGTACTTGGTGTGTTTTACAAGCAATCAGATATATGAATGTTTGTCCCAAACAAACGATTTGTTCTGAGTCTTCAATATGTACTGTATATCTTGACCAATTAAAAATATATTATCATGATCGCTGTTAATGTATGTTATTTGAAATTATCAGTAAGAGAATAGGATTATATGAAGAGTACAACCAGCGCACTTTTTTTTTCTTTTTTTCTTTTAAGCAATTGAAATATATTAAACGCACTAGAGATGCAACAGGATAATACGTACATAGAAAAGCAAATAGAAAAGTTCATGACATTATTAGAAGCTATTAAGATATCCAACAAGTAATTCAATAACTATTAACTCCAACAAAATGACAGCACAAATAAACCAACCTATAAGACCCTATCTAATTTTCTGATTGTGCAGTTTTCCAGCAGCAAATTAAAAAGATTACAAGATTCTCGTGTTTGACTAACTTATTGAAGCTCGCTGCAGATTGCTGATGAGCCTTTTGTACAATTTTCCAGTTTAATTAATTTTGATGATTTGATTATGTATAAAATGTGAGTTTGTTATGTTGGTCTTAAATGGCAATATACATGCATATATATTTTTATACTCTTTTTGATAACGTATTTTTAAGCCATATCGTGAAGTTTCACCAGTTAAAAGCAATTTTGAATTTTTGATAACCAAGCTCTAAAGTAAACGTTTTTTTTTTCTCCTTCTTCTTATCCCCATCTGCACATTTTAACACAAAAAGTAAACCGATATATATTATGAATAAATAAGCATAGAATAGATAGGTACATATATCAGCCCATAGATGTGCAACTCCTAATGGTACTACTTCATCCTTTCTGCAGTAATGTACAACTTACTGTTCTTATGATCATCTTGATTGGCCTCTTTCATATTAGAGACAATATTGGCAGTTTCAGAGTCCTTCTTCATAGCAGAGAGCACAACTGGCTTAACAAACTACTTTTTCTATCATAGCAGAGTGCTAATGTTATCCCTTAATTTCTTTTTATCATTTTGCTTTCTTCACCATTCTCTCAACTGCAATGGGCAATGGCCATGCTTTAGTGTAACTATTCATAGATAACGCAGCAACGGTAGAACATGCAGATGTCGGAGGTAATATGGAGACGGAATTTTTGCTTCCACCCCATTCCAGGCTGTATTTTTTATCCTTTTCAGAGTATGTAATTAGAAGGTGTAGGGAGAAAGTTCCCGGTGGAGAACCATGTTGCCCTCAGAATAAGCCCAGCATAAGCTAATCCACCCAGAGAATTTGATCTTCTTCAGAATAATAGACAAGACTTCATAGTCGCCATTTCTTTAAACACCCCCCAATTGCTATTAGCTCCTCATGGGTTAACAAATTTTTCAAAATTATTACTTTTTTAATCTAAGATTTCAAAATTTTTACATGTACCTTATTCACAACTCCTTTCTTTCTTCTTTCATCTTTTTTCCTTAATATTCACTCTCATCTTATTATACAATCGTTGTAAAGCTCCATTTGTGACAGTACAACCTCTAAACAATATTGTAACTATCATTTATAATCTAAAATTTATTTTGATGTATGTTTTTTATCAATTGATTTGGATCTGAATATTGATTTCAGTTGATTTAGAATAAAAAGAAATAATTTTAGATTAAATGTTCCAAAAAACATGTTAAATACTTGGTTTTGGAGTCTTCCAAAAAAAAAAAACACTTGATTTTGGATAATTTGATATGATTCTTTTTAATTTCTTATATTTTGAATCAACAAATCTGAAAATAAAGATATTTTGAATCTTTTGTTTAGCAAGATATGAATAACAATTATGTGGGTGCTAAAAGGAATTTCCTCCTCATTTACATCCATTTACGGATGAGGCGATGAAGTGACTCTGGTATTGATTGCATTAGTAATCTACTAATTATCATAAGAAATTAATTCGTGAAATTTTTTATTGATATAATAATGAAATTTTATGCCGTTCTATGTTTATCTGCTCCTCCTGACTTTAGTAGTTATTAATAAAATCGAATTACATATTGATAGTTTAATAATTGGATTAAAAAAATAAAATATATATTTAATATAATTTAATATTTTAAAATTTAAATTTAATAATATTATTATAAATATAAAGTAATAATATTTAAAATAATAATTAATTAAAATTTAAAAACAAAGATGTAAGCAATAACTTAATAACATAATTTTTTAAATAAGTTCATAAGTTATCAAAATTTATAAACTAAAATTTAATTATTCTAAACTATCAATTTTAGATTTGGATTATGGTGAAACATTTTTTTTTTAAATCTAACTTTTTTTCCATCATGTGATACATCATCAAAATAACATAATTTTCTTTAATCCAAAAAGATGACATTGTTTCAAAATGTAAAAAAAAAAAAATAGCAAACTATTTTGGTTTAATCAGTTTTTTGTTTTTAATAAAACTAACTGGTTCAAATCCGTTTGATCCAATCTAATGAAAACCAAACCCGTCACTCTCTAATTCCTTGTTCAACTACCTGATTAGTTTGATACAATTTTAATAACTAATTTTAAAATAGCTAAGGAATCTTTTTTAAGTAACTAATTTTAAAAGTTTATTTTTTAAAATAAAAAAAATCTCAAGTATAATGTTATAAGTTTTACACTGTGTAAAACAAAAATTTCAGTAATAGATTACTTAAGTTATGAGAGTTTATATTTAACATAGTAGAATATCCTTTTGCACTTAAGTTATTGCAATCCGTACATGTTATATGGACGACAACAGGGCGAGTGCAGGTTTGACTCTTGCCGTCTCCTTTCCGGCAAAATGTGGGGCGCGAGTTCGGGTTTGAGTATAAAAAGAGTAGGTACAAAATTTTAATTCCTATTCCCGTCTTCATCGGTATTTTTGGGTTCGGGTATTCTTGCGAGTACGCATTATATTATTTTTTATAATTTAAATTTCCTTATTTAATATTAAATAAATTATATATATTAAATTATTAATTATATTTTAATTTTAAAATTATATAAAAAATAATTAATAGCAAGAAATTATAAATTAAAGCTTAAGAATTAAAATTTTCAATTAAATATATAAATTTAAAATCATTATATAATTATTAAAATTATAACAAGGCGGGTACAGATTCGGGTACGAGACGAGTAGTCATATAGCCATACATGATACATGTACCTATACCCGATTTAATACATCGGATAATACCCGTACCCATACCCGATCAAACTAGGTAATACCCATCAAAATCGGGGCAGACTCAGGCAGATACCTACGGGTATAGGTATTTTTGTCATCCCTCTACCCATATGGATAAGGTATAATGTATATCAAATAATGTAAAGCTATGGTAGATATGGACTCTTGAAAATGTTATGAGTCTTAGGTCTATATAGAATAAGTTTAATTACTCATTAACCTAATAAATTAGCTTTTATATAGAATATACTTAAATCATAACATATGAAATCTACTTATGCATAAAAATCATGATGCTGATTTAGTAGTTGAAAGGAAAAGAGGTAAGATGATGAATTCAAATTATACCACTTATATTTTAATAAAATATTAATAATTAATATTTTTTAATAAAACAAAGTTTACTTATATCTTACAATTATTTACTATTTTTTATGAATTTTATGGAATATATGATTTGATAATTTTATACTAATTTAATCATATATATAATTTTTATCACTTTATATTAATTTATTATTCAATATACTATATATTGAATATAAAAGATATATATGATTATTAACAATTAAACTTCACTCCAGTCATTCTGGAATTTGTTAAACCAATTATTATGGTTGTTTTTACAGGTGTTTAAAACAAAATAAAATAAAGTTAAAAATTAAAAAATCCAAAAAAAATATTTAATTTAAACAAAAGTCTTGGGTTGGTTCTGAGTTTCTGATTTTTTATTTTGAAATGTATTTTCAAAATAGAAACATGTTCGGCATAAATGGTTCTATTTTAGTTTTTTACTTATTTTCAAATCAGTTTTCACTCAAATTAAAAAACAATAAAATTTAGTTTTCAAATTTTGATTTCTGGTTTTATTTAAGCTTATAACTTGACTGTCACTTACTACCATTGACATCAACTACGACTAGCGGTCACCAACCTTAGACTGATGGTCACCAGTCACACCTCTGATTGGTGGTCACTAGTCATCACTTCCGACCGTGGTCACTGATCATCACGTCCAACCGACGCTCACTAGTCATCACATTTGATTGATGGTCACTGCTTGTAACCTCTGACTGACAGTCACCGGTCGTCACCTCTAACTGACGGTCATCAGTCACCACCTCCAATTGGTGGTCATCGGTCATTACCTCCAATTGATGGTCATCGATCGTCACCTTTGACCGGCAGTCTCTGATTGCCATCTCCGACCGGCAGTCACCATCCACTACCTTTGACTGATGTCACCCACCACCACCTTTGACCACCCGTTACTAACCACTACCTCTAACCACTATCTCGACCGCCACATTTAACTTGTGTTTTGGTTAAGAGATGTGTCGACACGTGGGTTTATGGGACAACGAAAAATAATAAAAAAAATAGATGTTTATTGAGGAGAACATTAGAAAAACCTTAAAAAGGAAAAAAATTTCTAGTGAAACAAAATTTTTAGCTCAGGAGTTGATTACGCCTGAAGAATGTGCTAGCACCTTACAATGTTTGTCATAAACATGATTACATCTAATTAATTAAGCAAATCATTTATCTTTTAAAATATTTATGTTATCCTAAAATAACTAAAGGAAAAAAAAAGACTTTATTATGATCATGATTATGATTATTAGAAAAGTATTGGTTAAATTATTACTGTTGCTGCCACCGTCGCTACTGTTGTTGTTCGTGATCATATTTTAATATTATATTTTAGAAAAGAGATAGAAGTGATTATCTACTGCTATTTATCTCAAAGGTGCAATGAAGAATAAGAGTTTATGTATTTATTCTTAAGTGTGTGTTGTTATTTTTTATTTTTAAGTTTTTACTTTAATAAGATTAGGATTTCTGAATTATCCCAGCTCACGTATCCTAAAATTTTAAAATTGATAAGGGTGTACACCTAAGTCAATCTATTGGAACATTTTTATCCTTTTAGATCATTCTTGTCTTTTTGAAAATATAATTTTGACTAGTAATATATATATATATATATATATATATATATATATATATATATATATATATATATATATATTTAGAGATCAGATTTAAGACAAAAAACTATTACAACCTATGTCTTAAAAGCTCAAGATTAATGTCACATCTACTTAAATAATTTTATCTCTATAAAAAAATATTACGAATAAAAATAATAACAAGAAAGTCAAGATTTTTATTATAAATTATATATTGGGAGAATTTTATTATAACAAAATTAATCAAAGAGAATTTTAAGTACACAAAATTATCATAATTTATGCAAACTTAATTTTTTAAAGATGAGATTTAAGACAAAAAATTATTAAAATTTATGCCTTAAAATTATAAGATTAAAAAGATATCAAATCTAATTAATAATTTTATTTCTATTAAAAAATATTATAGATAAAAATAGTAAAAGAAAAATTAAGATTTTATTGTAAATTATACTTATAGAAGAATTTCACTAAAATTAATTAAGGAAGAATTTTTGGTCCCTAAAATTGGCATAATTTATATTCTCATAATTTCAAGAGACAAATAAAAAAAATTACATGAATCTATAAATAGATAAATCCAAATATTTTTATGAGACAAATTGTATGAATTTCTTTTTTTACGAAATAGATATATAAATGAAATATTGTTATTATATTATTTTAGTAAGAAATAAAATTTATTTTATATCTATACCTTAACTAAGTACAAGTAAGCATGTTAAAAAAAAGGAAACAATCAAATTGAAATAGTGAAGAAGAAAAAAAAGCAATAAGAAAACACACTATTAAAAAAAAGGTTTGGGGGGAGGAGGGAGGGGTTAAAACAAAAGGCACATGAGAAAGGATAGTCACAGTTCAAGCGACGTTGGAGGTTGTCCCAATGCCATCCTTTCCCGTGACCAACGATAGTAAGTGATTTTCCCTTTCTTTTTGTTATTTTTTTACTGAGTTTAAAATTAATGGAGTAGAAAAGGGAATATGGGAAAGTATCTCTTGTGGGTGCCTTCTCTTTCCTCTCACTATAATTCTCTTTACAATTCTTTTCTCTTCTGTCAAGTTTTTTCCTCTAAAAGAACTCTCTCTCATTCAAAATGTCTCTTTTATAAGTTTGATTTTTAAACTTTTAATCATGACAATCTTATGCTTTTAGGAACCAATCTTCCAAACCCATGATTTACGAAGACTTATTGGTGGCTACTAAAAAGGTTATGTGTGGGATTCAAAATGTCTCTTTTATAATGCTTGATTTTTAAACTTTTAATCATGACAATCTTATGCTTTTAGGAACCAATCTTCCAAACTCATGATTTACAAAGACTTATTGGTGGCTACTAAAAAGGTTATGTGTGAGATTCAAAATGTCTCTTTTATAATGCTTGATTTTTAAACTTTTAATCATGACAATCTTATACTTTTAGGAACCAATCTTCCAAACCCATGATTCACAAAGACTTATTGGTGGCTACTAAAAAGGTTATGTGTACAGGAGGGAGTAGCCAATGACAGTTTCCTTTTATTTTTTTTCTTCCTTTATTTTCTATTTACTTCTTCTCTATTTTTTTTATTATTTACTTTATTATTGAATTTTATTGGATTTTTTATTTGGTTGGTGATTTATTTGTGATTAGTTATATTTGTAATCTGAAAAATAGAATTGAAATTAAGAGAAGTATACACTTTTTATTTGTAAATAGGCTTAATATTGGGAAAAAAATTATTATGAATGGTGGGACAAAATTGGATATTTACAATATGTTAATTATCGTATTTTTTTCTATTAATTACTTGTTTAAGTTAGTGCAGACTGCATTAGAATAATATATTTTATGCATTTTTCACTTATAATCAACGTTTATTTTTAAAATCATAACAGTCCATACTGAATTTGTATTGTAATCTTTCGTGCAAAATAGCATTATTGTTTACCCCTTAGATAATAGACTAAAAATTGGTTTATTCTTTTAAAAAAATCTCCAAATTAAAACAAATAATTATAATATAAATTAAAATAATATTTAATTAGTATCTACTATCAATATAAAAAGTTATTATAATATTTAAATCACTATTCTTAATTTATGATAAATTTGTTAACTTTAATAATTAATATTGTAAAAATCATATAAAATAAAAAAAAAATTATTGAATGCATTAAGTACTTTTCTATCAAATATGAAGAGTTAGCAAAATAGCCACTAACAAATAATTTATATTCTTCTTCTAGTGTTTTTTTAGATGGTATGGACTATCTTCTCGTGAACTTTCTATTTCACTGTAAGCTGATGCTAAGGGAGTTTGTCATTTTGTTGTTTTTAAATATTTCTCACTTATAAAAAAGATGTATATTAACTTCTTTTTTTTTTAATCATGTTATTGTAACTAATTTTCATAATTTTCTAGCTTCGTTCCTCTTTTTAATTCTCTCTTGCCTTTAATTTAAGCTTTCAAAAGCTTATCATCTCTCTAGCTTATTTTGTTTTGATATATTAAGTTTTAAAAGTTTTGTAATTATTGTTTATGTTTTTGTATTTTTATTAAATTAAAATTGTCTCCATCTTGAGTTTGTAGTTATATTTTAAAATTTGGATCGAATTACTCAATTTTGTTGGAAAACTAGTTTGGTCACTGGTTTGGTTAATATAAAAAATTAGTCAAATAAAGAAACAATTTTAAAACCAATTAAGAACGGGTAAAACAAGTGAAAATTGGTGGTTGAACCGATTTCGACCAATTTTTTTTTTTTTAGATTTTTCTAAATGCGTCCTCGTTTTCCTAAGTCAATAATTTTTTAATTAAAAAATTAATAAAAATGGAGATTAACTTAGCAATGTAAAGTTGTATTTAGTAAAATTACTTTTTGCTTTTATAATTACATCCTTAATATATTTTTTTCTTTTATAATCTTAATTTTTATAATACATTAATAATAAAAAATATTATTTGATTAAGACCGATCCAACCATTGCTTCAATAACAGTTGATCCAATGAATTATGAACTAGTACTTTCACCGTTTTGATTTTAAAAACATAATCTTTCAGCATCCGAAATCACCGCTTCTTGAAAACTTCTCGATATCGAACTTCAACGCCATCATCATTGATGTTTTTTTTTATTATTTTGTCTCCCCACAGATAACGCCACTTGTTAGGTTTCTTAGCTCATAAATACAAACAAGACAATAAGAAGATCAAATGATTTACAAACACAAGGATGAAAGCAAGAATCAAAAGAAAATAGAAATGATATCTTAACTGAAAGAGCGTAAAATGCATCATGTTAACAAAAATAGTTACAAGAGGCATGTAAATGGTTTATAACATGCCACATGCATGACTAATTAATAGATCTATGCACCCCTATACAAGAAGCTAAAAGCTACAAATGGTACATTGAAGCTCTAGTCTAAAATGTATATAAGATGGTCTTCATATGTGAGCACAAAACAACCCACTTTAAATGCTCCCTTCAAATGATCCCCAATAGATGTTACCTACAAGATGTTTTTACCAAGAATTACCATGACACAAACGTTTCTCAATAAACGTGCTCTCGCCCCAAATAGAAATTTATACTTGACTATCTCACAAACCATATTAATTAAAAATTTTTCCCTTACGATGAGTCGGAGTCAACATCAACAAAATATATATATATATATATATTAAAATGTTTATGCTTTTATTTATTGTTTCATTATGGTTCTATAAAATATTAAGACCGACCCAATAACACATAATATGAGGAAAAAAAAAAGTCATGGAATTATCCGGTTATTAATTATTACGTATAATAATTTTGTTGATTATGATAAAACTATTCTAAAATCATATCAAAATTGAATGAGAACATTTGTTTATGCTTTTTGTTTTCTTTATTCAATACAACAGCTAGCATAAAACGTTACACTATAGATACATGATACATGATGATTGAACTAATGTGATATATAGATATAGCTGTAGCACCCCCTAGATATTATTATCTTTGTTTATTATTATCATACTAGATATTATTATCTATTCAATTCTTAATGCGGATGTGTACTGTTACTAACTTACTATAGTATATAGGTACTGAATCGCTTGTAACCTCACACTCACCTGACACTCCCTAGAGTTGTGGTTTTCAAATTTGGAGTGACGTCCTTTTCAATATTTTTTTTACCCTTTTCTTAAAATGCTGTAACTGTTGTTCTATCCATTCCCCCATGACTTGAACCCTTGTTCCTGTGGGGGCTCACTGCATCCATCGCTACCAAATCACAGATATGAAACACATACAACGAAACAATCTCTGGCACTCCAAATACCATCCGCAAATAAGCATATACAGGCAAACAGTTTAAAATAAAATAAACAGCTGAAATGCTCTCTTAGAAAAGACCTGATAACCACAAACTCTATCTCGCTCTCTGCCACTTTGAGGCTTTTCATTTTTTGCTGTGATGAATTTTGCAGCTCTTGTCAAGAACAACTTCTGCAGTTGTCACAAAGGACACCTCATATCACTATCTATCTTTCTTAATAATTCACCTCTTTTCTCATATTTTATACATTATTCATCTGGTTTTCATCAAGCCATTGCTTTTTCTTTTTTCTTTTTTTTATGCAATTAATATAATTGATCACATTCTTTCTAGGCCACAATTATACTTCCACATTCAAATAATAAATCTTTGTCATGTTAAAAAAGGAACTGTGTTCAGTAAATTACTTCGTCTGCATAATTGCGTCGCCTAATTTGACACTCCCCAAAAAACAACGTGAAGTTAATTAATTTTTAGAATAAATTAAATAGATTTTCACTTAATTTGTCTTTATTTTATCTTACTTTTATTCTTCGAAAAAGAAGTTTGTGTAATATTAATTTTGATTTAAGAAAGAATAGGTATAATCAAAATAAAATCTTAGAAGGGCAGTTAATATAATGAAAGTAAAAAAATAAAGCGTAGGATTCAAAAGTAGAATAAAGATGTTATATAATAAACATAATTTACTTGATGATAGCAGACTAGATGTTCCATTTTTATAGAATTCAAATATATATAGTTAGTCTCAAACAAGACTGATTTCTACATGTTTAATTTGGATCTCATTTATGTGAAATATTGATAATTTTATCAATTAACGATTAATCTTTAATGATGTAGGAGACTTAATCTAATCTAATATTAATATATATAAGTTTTAGGCGGTTTAAATTATAATTTTGCTCTTTCTTTGATATATATATGTGTCTTTTTTTATGGTTTTTTTTTTACTTTTCAATTTTTTTGTTGTTTCAAATTTTCTTTCTTTTTTTCTTTTATGTTATTTTATTTTTATTTTTTTTATTTTTTATTTTATGTTATTTATATTATCTTTTATTATTATTCTATTTTTATATTTTTATTATGTTTTATTCATTCAAATTTTCATTTCATTATTTTTTTATTTATTATATTTTTTAAATTTTTAGTTTTTTATATTAAATATAATAATTAACATGTTATAAAATAATTTTAAGTTATTTTACCAAAAAAATCTTAGACTATATTTTTTATTTATTTACAACGTAACTACAGTATCATTCAAAGGATAAATTGTGTTCAATTAATATTTTGTAAAATATAGTTAGAATAAAGAAGTTATAGTGGATTCTTAATCATTTTTTTTTACCCATAGCATCCAAACACCATGTGGCCAATGGATTGTTCTATAATTCAAGACAAAAATATTAATATACAGTAACTATATTTAATTAGTTTAAATTTAAAAATTCTCATGACAGCAATACAAGTATAGTAAACAAAATGGATCGGACTTAATTAACAAACCCATAATTAGATGAAGTGTGTCAAATTAAATTTAAGAAATCTAGGTCCGTATAAAATTGCATATAAATTAGAAGGTCTATAAGAACTTATCATTAAGAGCTAAATCCATTTAAGTTTAATAACACTTGTTCTTTCTTTTTATTTATAACACATAATTCTAGAATTGTCAAAATGAGTTGATTTGATTTATATGGATCAATTCACTTTAACCCATCAGAAAAACAGGTCAAACCAATCTGGTTCATTTTTCTTTTTCTACTCAATTTATTGTCTGGATCCAGCCCATCATGGGTTGGTTGGTTATATGAGTCAACTCACAAAAAAATAAAAAATTATTTTTAAAAAAGAGATCTTTGAAAAATTTTAAAATTAACTATTTAATTAAGTCTTTATTTAAAATTAAGAAAAATTATTTTCTATTTGATTATGTAATATAATAATTTAAAATTCAAAAAATAATTATATAAATTACAAATTTATAATTAAAATAAAATAATTAAAAGTGAATTCAATACGGGTTGACCCAGCCCACCCGGGTTGAACCTGTATGGGTCGAGCTCTAAGTAAGTTGAGTCATGTTTTTGCTTTTATAATGCAAATTTCTTGTTTTTTTGGCTCGGTCGATTTGTATTTATGGTGGACCGGATTGACTCACGGGTTTCGCTTCATTTTGACGACTCTAATGAATTTTCTTTTTTGTCTTTTTATATTTTTATTAATTTCTTCTTTTTCATATTTATAGTTATCTTTTTATATTTATATATTTTTGTATAAATATTATTTTTATGTAATTTATTTTTATATTTTCAATTGTTATTTTATTTTTTTAATATTATATATATTTTGTATTAATTTTTATATTCAGTTATTATTTTTATTTTTTCTATATTTTTATATGAGATATGTTAAAAAATAATATATTTTAATATTTGTTAAATAATATTGTCAAATACTGAGAGTGGTCAGTTCCCTTAACATGCAAATTTTTATTGGATACTAATATTTGTCAATTTATTTTGCTAGTATTGTAAATTTTTCTCTTGCTAAAAAAAATGTTATAAATAGATATAATTTTATTTAGTGTGTGTAACCAATCTACCAACCGTGACGCGCAGGTATGCATAATGATCGGTCCTTATTAAAGAAATCTTATTCACAATTTTTTACAGCTTCTACTTATCTTATTTATTATTTATTTATAAGACTGACATCGTATTTAAAAGATGTAAACTTACATGACTCCAATCAACAACATATTTGTCAAATGAAAAAAAATTAAAATACTTTTATTTTTAAAATAATAATTTTCTTTTATTTTTAAATTACATTTATGTCCTTAAACTACATTCAAATTACATATAATGTTGTTCTTGTTTACTAAACCCTACACACTAATCTCTTTCTAATTTGAAAACATTGTTACACTAACATTTTTTATAGGCCAGCTGAATCAGTTCCCTCTCAAATCCGAAAGTGATGGAAAACTAGTGTATTATATATAAAATTGGTAGAAAATCGATAAAATTGGTAAAAGCCAACAATTTTAATGATTAGACTAATCTACTAAAAATATGTCGTTTTATTTTTATTTTTTAAAAGAATGCTCAAGACTTATTTTTATAACTGAAAAATAATCCTAAGAGCTATCATATACAAAAAACGACATAATAACAAAAGGTCACAAAAAAAACCAATTTATGATATTTTTAAGTGAAATTTAAATTTAAATATAATAAATTTATAAATTTTATGTTATTTTTATTTAATATAATTTATGTATCATATTAAATACAATAAATTAATTATCATCAATCAAATACAGTTTAATTATTAAACTGTAAATTTGTGAATAAGTACCTGCATGTTTGGTTTTATGCTTGAGAATTGATTCTAGACCTAAAATTGATTTAAGATAAATTTTGATAAATTTATTTTTACATTGAAGAAAAATTCAAAATTGATTTTGAGTAGAGATAACAAATAAACTCTATTCATGGGTAATTTTTGAACTTGTTTTGAAATTAACTCAAGATCCTCAATTTAACCGAGTACGAGCGTAAAAAATATCCTATTTCTTAAGTCGGGAGGACAAGATGAGGATATGTATACCTAGTCATTTTCATACATGTCCTTATCTTTATCACACTCTCTTTTTAATGACTAAAATATTTTAAACTCTTACTTGATTTATATATTAGACCTAATTTTCAAACAAAATAACCCCTAAAATATCTATTTTTTAATAAATTATAATTTTGGTATATGAAGTAAAGCTTGACATTTGCTTTAAAAAAAGGTTTGACAGATTACAAACTTTATGTTTATCAGACAACTTTTCAAAGAATATTATTATATTAAAAAAAAATTATTTTTTATTGAAAAATTTATTTTTTATTGAAAAATTATTAATGAGTACTATTTGTATACTCAATACCTAACGAAAATTAAAATGAGATATAAATCTTATACTCATTAAGTATATGAATGAGAATGTCATATTTATTAATGAAAAATTTTATACTAGATTTTACTATTAACTTATTTTTATAATAAAAACATCCAATCATAAATTACATAATTTCAAAATCAATTTTAATTATAATCAATTTATAAAATCAATTATATTCAAACTTTGCATGTAAAGTATCTTTTATAAATGGTGTTAAGATGTATAGTATTACTTATTTAATTTACTTCGAGTTCCGGTTGTAGAAGGTGCCGTAGGTTATAGGGTGTTGATTTTAGTGGGTCTGCGATGTACGATGTCTCCGAAAGACTTGGATATGCAAAGTCATACTAACTTGCACTTTATTAGCTTAAACCTGCCCATGTGACCTATGAAAATGAAATTGGAGCTTAGGAGGTAACTTATTCCATGTTTATAGCGCATGCACATTCTCCGTACACATAATTTTATTTTGTCATTTTACATGGTAACCTCTTCTCCTTCTTCATCTTTCTTTTCTTGGTTTTCCAATTTGTCTACTATAGCTATAATCGAGAAAATTCATTAGCCTTAATTTATACACACACAAAAAACTTCACTTTTTAGCTTAAATTTTGAACTTAGTCTTAATTCATTTAAGAGCATAATATTTTGAATTCGGTTTACTCAATTTGTTATCAAATCCCCTTTTCAATTTTCTCCCATGTTTGTTAAGTTAGTATATGCAATAAATATTTTTGTATAAATAAAGTTGAACAATAAACAAAAGTACAATAAAAAAATATTTTTTAAACATAAATCTTTTTTTCTTTACGGGGTAATATTAATCAATATCCAGGAATGTAATTTGTTTTTAGAGAAACGGTAATATATTATTTTCAAACATATCCTTCGAGCCTTCGTTAATATGAGTAGACTCAAGTAAATCATTTAGTAGAAACATGATTACCAAATCTTGGAATTAACTCGCTCTTATGAAGTTATAAAGAGTTCACTTATCCTTTTCTGTCATTTAATTCATGTACAAACTTTTCTTTTTTGTTAAATTTTAGTTGAATTTTGTAGGGTATATACAAATTCTAGAAATTTTTTAGTTTACTATCAAGTCAATGAGTAAAAAATTTAGACAAAAATAATTTATATTTTGAATTGTTTTATGTATTTAAAATTTAACATATATTTATTTGGTGTATCATTCTTGAATCGAACAACAATTGTCTCTAAAAGGAGTTATAAAATTGATCTAGTGACAATGTTCACATGTAGAGAGAAAGTGGGATGGAGAGGTCGTAAGTTCGAATCTTTCCACTAACAAAATTAACCTTAATAACTAACGTTTACCAATAACAAAAAACAAAAAAAAACATTTATCTCTAAGAATATTAAGCGCTCGATCATGTTTTATCATTATTTATTCATAAGTGATAGTTATATATTATTATACTTAGTTATTTAAATATTATAAATTTTATAATTTATTATTTTGATTTATTATACTGATAATCAACATGTTATTATTAATATTTTATTGTTATTATTATTATATGAAATAAAATCTTTTGTATGTGAGGAGTCAATGAGTTATCAAATTGATTTAATACTAAAGTCTATATATAAGGAAACAAGAAGAACTGATACAATAACAATTACATTTGGTTATAAAAGAAATATATTAAATTACCATAAATGTATGTAAAAATTCTCAAATTTGACGATCTTAATTAAACAATTAATATACGCAACTAAGTCTATAATTTGTTTTATAAACATTTAGTCTATAACTTACGAGTTGAGATTGATAAACGAAATCAAGTCCCTTATCATTAGAATCAACATGTGCTATATAATATTAGTAATTTATTAAGTAATAAACATGCATACGATACAATTATCATCTATATTTCTTGAAATTACGATAAAGTGTATTGGCAACAACAAATATTATATTTTTAATAAAAGATACTTTATTTTATTTTATTGAGAACAGTAATCAACAAAATCGAATTAATTTCACGAGTTTAATTAATTATGCGCAAAGGTCCATGCTCTTTCCTATGTTATTGGAGAAGCGACCAATTTATATATATAAGCTTTCGAAACGTAAAGGCAGTAACAATGGAACATAGAGGAGCTTTTGGCAGTCATTATAACGGCAATGTTAAAATGTGAACTAGGATCCTATGAAATTTTGGAAGACCATGCATTAGAATTTGCAGATAAGATAATAAAGAAGAAAACAAAGTTGCTGTTTTGATGGTGTATATATTGTTATTAAAGGTTCCTAGGCAACAAATTTATGGCAGAGAAAGGACAAAATGGTATAGCAGTCCATAGTGCAAAGATTTTATCTACTTGCAGAAATTTCACTGTATTGAATGGAACACAGTCACAACAGCAAAACGCTATGTAGGGGTGTATCTAGCTAGCTATAACTTTATGTTTACATATATGAAGACCACTGTACAGTGACCCTTTTTTTCTACATCGCATGAAAAAGGTTTGAATTGTTTAAAAAAAAAACTGGGATTGGAATTGGGGAAGAAAACCAAAATGGCTAGACAATAGAGGATAAGAAATTGAACATCATAAACAAGATATGGTCACTATGGACAAATTTATAAAAAAGCCACGTAAGAGAAAAAAAATGAAAAACAGTATTATAGTATAATTTACATTTAAAGAGGTTATATTTTTTCGCTTTACTTGATGATTAGTGGTGTCCACCAACCACAACACCATGAAATATAAGCAAAAGGTGTATTATCGAAAGTCTAGTTGTTTGCGTGGAGGTTTACCGCAAACATATTTGGTGAGCAAAGGAATCTTATAGAATGATGCTGTGAAGTGTGATCTTTATGGTAGGGAACTGGGATTAGTGAAACACTTGCTTATTAAAGGTAAGGTGACAAGTATGCTATGAACATACACACAGTATTCCAGAGCGACGACAAGAGTCTTTAATTTGATATAAGTTCATGTGTTTAGCTGGTGGAGGCGTTGAGTAATGGCAAACGTGATCCTTTTATGATTTACTTTGCAAAACTAGAAACATGTAATCTTCAAAAGAGCAAGTACCAAATGTTCATACCATTATTTAAATTATGTAACTTAGTTCGTGGAAATGATGTGTAACATTATTTATGAAGAATGGATTATAAATATGTTTTATTGTATTATAGATGTGAGCACCCACCTTTTTTGCACTTCTCTTAAAATATACATGTTCTCTTGTGAATGTATTATTTGTGTTTTTTGCTTATATTAATATAGTTTCCTTGCCTTATTAAAAAAAGGTTAGATTTGTTTTTGAGATAGACAAACTAATTTTAACTTCTACCTGAGAAGTTGTATTTACTTAACTTTCTTATTTCTGTTTCTTATAAATATATTTAGAGAATTTATATTTATTAATTTGAGATAAATATTTTGTGTTATATTTTACTAATAAAATTAAATTTTTTAAGACAACCCTTTTATTATGTAACGTTTAAGATTACTAACTAATTATTAATGATTTTAGAAATTTAAATAATCAAATAAAAATATGTTTCAAATTACAAAAGTCAATGATAAAATATTTAAATCTATATTTTATCTTTTAAAAACATGAAAAACACTTGAGACTTAACTTATCATCCAATATGTGTAAATGTATAATAGACCACCTCTAAAAAAACATGTCGTTGGAAAACAATACTAGTATATTTATTTATGTTAATATATAAGACTAGATAGATTGGCACGAAGTATTCTAAAAAAAGAGTATATTTATATAGACATGTGGTAATTGTGATTTTTTTTTTAAAAAAAAACTCTAAATTAGTCCATTTTTAATTCAATTTTAAAATAGGTTGCGCTAATTAAATTGATTTATAGAGTGGATTGGTTTAATTTTTTTAAAAATGGATCGACTTCTTTAAGATTTGATTCCGATTATTTTGATTCTCGGTTTTTTTATTTATATATAGATCAATTTTTAAAAAAAAAATGAATTGATTTCCTTTATAAAAATGGTCAACCACTTTATAAAATTAGTTAAATTAACCAAATTTTTTTATAAAGTGAATTAGTTTAAAATTTTTTAAATTGTTTGATTTTTTTAAAATATATAGATTTATATTTAATTTGTCTTTGCACAACCCTAAATAAGGATAAGGATGTGCCACCTTGCCCATATATAACATCTCAAGTTGTCAACTAGGGGATCTCAAAATTCATTTCATATAAAAACACATTTGATCAACTCGATCCAAAATTAGATTAGACTCCTCAGTCCCATATGGTTTACATCGGGTTTTCTCTCTGCGCAGGATTGATTCATATTGCAATGAA
Organism: Psophocarpus tetragonolobus; assembly: GCA_037954015.1. Lineage (NCBI taxonomy): Eukaryota > Viridiplantae > Streptophyta > Magnoliopsida > Fabales > Fabaceae > Psophocarpus > Psophocarpus tetragonolobus. The sequence goes on from CM075695.1 coordinate 39,686,633, forward strand.
AAACTAAGCACACGTGTTTAAAATTAACTGCTACAACTGCTACAACTCCTTACGAAAGTTATTGGGTATAAAACACACTAGTGTTTAGTTCTTAAACTTGAACTAAACTAACATGCATGGTTACAGATTGGATAGAAATAAATCAGGGGTTCAATTAAAACACTTAAATATTATTTTAATTTTGTAAAACTGTAAATGATAAAAAATAAATACAAAAAATATAAACTGTAATTAAATAAATATCATGCCAATTTTTAAAAGAAAAACTCCTTATCCACAAAAGATCACTGGATTTGAATAAGTCAAGTGACGTTGATCCTGAACAATGTACGTCAAAATCTAAAATGTTTGGATTTATGAGGTCAGATATTCACAAGTTACCCAAAACACCCTATACCTTTACCCGACGAGTCATTACTAGCTTCTTCTTTGTAGATACGTGTGTGTATATATATATATATATATAGGCCATGAACAACAAAAACACTTGTCACTCAACTTTATACTTTTAATAAATTTTGTTTCTGTTGTCACACATTGGCATGTGAATGTACTTTTCCAAAGTGCAACTCACGTGAGTTTTGCTATCCCGCAGTTAACAAGAATCATAGCATACTAATGTACGATATTACAACACAAAATAGTTTGGGAAGAGAAAATATATAATAGCTTAAAGAAAATTAAACTCATTCATATTTTATATACTTAAAAAAGAGAGTTCCTCTTTATCTTTACATTTTTAAAAATCTAATGGTTTTCTTCCTTTATACTATTTTTATATCGAGTAAATGGATTCCTTTCTTTTTATTTCTTTTTATTTATTTATATATATATATATATATATTTTGATAAATATAGGCAGGCATAATGATAATTCATTTTATTCTTGAGATTATGCAGATCTACCGTATAGATAAAATGGAGGCTCTGTGAAATGTGTGAATCTGCTATCGATTTCATTTTCATATATAAAGACAAACATTTCAGATTCATTTTTTAAATAATTTGGAATGTCACGAGAAACTTTTCTGAATTGAGCAATAGAATTCTCTGCATAATTGGACCCTAAAAAATGTTTCTGTTTTTGGTTTCACTATCACATTTGGTCACATGATATTATACTAATGGGCACCAAAACGCGTACAGCTCAGCAAAATATATAATATATTGATATCATTCATATTTATCATATCATTTACTAGTTTTAAATAATTTACGAAATAATAAGTGAGTTTAATATGTGCAATTAAGCAGCATAATATAGTAATCATTATATACATAGATGCGTGACTCCAATCATACAAAAAGGGTACGGTACAGATCATATTCATGGATCATGGAACATGCGTAAGTAAAAACATTCAAATCCAAAATAGAATCTTCTCGGTCTCCAACTTTATTGCAACTAATTAACAACTCTTCCAAGCCTTCAAGGACACTCCAGCTAAATAGCCCTTAGGCTCCACTATTTCATTACCTTACCACAGTCTTCAATTTGAACTCCAGATTTACAATCTTGTTAAAAATTTAGAAAAAAAAATTCTCATACATAATCAATCTACTTAGAGATAAAGAGTAATTAAGTCTCTTACACTCCTACATTCAACTTTATTAATGATCATCAGTTTTAAATATAAAGTAACCAATGTTTAGTGTGGTGTCTTTGTATACTAATAACTTCAGGGTACTTCTTATACCCATTCTTATATATATTATATACTTTTGCTGATAAATTTATATGAAATATCTGTAATTTGTAATTTTATATATATAATAGTCTTATTCAGTTCATGATTGCTTGTTGTCTAAAAGAAAAACCTTGATCAATGATATTGCCCGTGTATATGTCTCGCCAAGCAGGCTCAGACAGTTTCTTGTGCTGTTTAATTGGTAGCAGTATTACTTACTCAATTATTATATATTTCCGAAACAAAGCCAATTAATGAATTATGTTGGTAGAAAATTATCCACAAGGATCACAACTAATAAATAAGTGTGCGTATATAGGGAAAATATATACGAAAAACGTGAAAGATTATAATCTTGATTGTAAAAAAGTCAAATATTTTTATTAATTTTAATTTTAACTATCCATTTCTATATGATTAAGATACACTCTTTCTGCAACTCTCTCAACATACATATTGGTATATAGAAAGAAAAATTAAGTTACTCCAAAAATAATTTTGAAAGAATTATTTTCCATTCAGATTTTTCATTTTCTTTTAATTCAACTTTTGAGAGATTACTTGTTAGAAATAAAATAAAAAGTAGTTCTTTTAAAGTTATATGTATATGCCAGTGTTGATCAAGACAAACGACTTGCCTGTGTAATTTTGTATTTTGTGCCACATATTTACGATACATGTAAATCAAATAGATGATAATGACCTAGCTAGTCTCGATCCCACGCCCAACCAAGTCTTGTTCTTTGTTGTCAATTTTTCAATGATGTTGCCAGTCAGTACATATTTACCTTTGCTTTTAACTTGAACTTCAATGTTTGGAATTGACTAGCATAACCTTTTGTTACCTGGTGCTTTTTTGAGGCTGAAATTCAGCTACATATCTTCCTCGTTCAATTTTTTTTTTTTTTTTTTTGAAAAGCAAATATTTATTTATATAATGGGAAGAGAAACCAAGAGTTTCTTGAAAATACAGGATGCAAACACCATACTACTTGATGTCCAATTAGAACGCGGTAATTAACCTTCACCGCCTAAGACATATTTAATAAGCACTCTCTCGGATTAGCATACCAGTCCGAGAAAGCGCACCCCCTATTAAACCCAAAAGAGTATGACAGCCATTTCCAGGAGATGATCTTAATAGTCATCATGATGTCCACTGAGTCCACCTGAATTCTGTCGAAGACAATCTGGTTCCTAGTCATCCAGATTCCCCAACAAGCAGCCAGTCAGAAAACATACCTGCACTTGTTTTTCCTCTTTCCAACCACCCATGTTGATGATGATGAAAACAATTGATGCAGATCCCCCGGGATAGGTCCGTGGATTCCCAGCCAGCTCATTATATTACTCCACACTGATTGAGCTTTGGCGCACGTTAAGAACAGATGAGTCCTGCTTTCCATGTTGCTTCTGCAAAGTACACATAAAACCCCTTCTTCTGGAATCTCGACGCCTCTCTTCAGCAAGTTATCAATGGTGGGAAGCCTATCTATCAATAATCTCCAAGAGAATGCAGTTACCTTTGATGGGAGTCTGTCTTTCCACATGCGTCTCCATTGATTGGGTTCCACCTCGGAGAAAATCATTGAGATCTGATGCGAGCTCAGTACTGCATAAGCCTCGGCTACTGAGAACCCTCCATCACTGCTAGTCCTCCAGGTCCATCTATCCAACTTGTCAAACGCAATTACTACTGGCTGTAGCGTAGTAAGTAATTGACTAAGCTGGTCTTCCTCCCAGACAAATAACACCCGCCTCCATACCCAGCACCACCCGTCGGTTAGTAGCTTTTTCTGGTTAATACTGGTGCCTTTATCAGCCGCTAACCCATAAAGCCTGGGGAACTTTAAACTGAGAGGACCGTCGCCAATCCAATTCTGTTTCCAAAACAACGTATCGTTTCCGTTCCCCACTTTTCTCCTGACGTTATCCACAAACCAGTCTGGCTTCTCTGCTTTAGGCCCATCAATGTCCCATAAGTCCCGCCACCACAGCGAAGCTGAGGCTAAATTGTGTTGCCTTTGATTAGAGTTATATGTGGATCCATATTTAGTCTCCAGCAAGCTGACCCATATTGCATTTGGCTCTGTTAATAGCCTCCACCTCCACTTTGCTAACAGACTCAGATTAAAGTTCCACAGGCACTTCACTCCCAGACCCCCTTCTTCCTTGGGACGACATACCTGATTCCAGCTCACCCACGCAATTTTGTTCTCCTGGCTAGTCCCACCCCACAGAAAGGATCGTTGTATACCAGTGATGGCTTTTAGGACTTTCTTAGGCACCTTGTAAAAGGAGAATAGGTATAATGGAAGACTTGACAGTACTGAATTTATCATCACCAACCTTCCTGCGAACGACATTTGTTTCGCCCTCCACGATGCCAATTTCCTCTGAAATTGTTGAATAATGGGTTCCTACATTTGTACCCTCCTTGGATTCGCTCCCACCGGAACCCCCAAAAACTTAAATGGCGGTGCAGAGGTTGAACAATTCAAAAGATTTTTTGCTGCTGATATAAATGAGGCTCCAACATTTAAGCCAAAAAATTGACTCTTGCTGAAGTTCACCTTTAGCCCCGATGACAGCTCAAACCCCCGGAGTATGGCCTTCAAATACCACACTGATTTCAGATCAGCTTCCCCCATCATCAAGACATCATCTGCGTATTGCATGATAGAGAACTTTGCCGCTGCCCCAATATTGAGCTCTTTAAACACCCCCTTCCCTACCGCTGACCTGAACAAACCGGCTAGACCTTCAGCAACCAAAAGGAACAAGAAAGGGGATAGTGGATCTCCCTGCTTCAATCCTCTACCCGGCTTAAACTCCTCTGTCGGGCTTCCATTAACTAGAATTGAAACCTGGTTATTCCTCACGATGCTGAACATCCACTTTCTCCATGTGCACCCAAACCCCATCCTTGCCAGCATATAATCTAAAAAATCCCAATTTACCGAGTCGAACGCCTTCTGGAAATCGACCTTAAACAGAAAACAGGGTTTCTTTTTCCGTTTTGCCCAATCCACAATTTCATTTGCTACCAATACTCCATCCAGGATTGATCTGCCTTGTAAAAAAGCTGACTGACACTTTGAGATTAAGTGCCCCATGACTTTCTTCATTCTCAATGCAAGCAGTTTAGATATAATCTTGTGAATACTTGAAATTAAGGAGATTGGCCTATACTGTTCTAACCTGACCGGCTTTGCCACCTTGGGAATAAGCGTAAGAAATGACGATGACGCTGCTCTTGGGAGGGCGCCTGACTGATGAAATTCTTGAACTGCCTTTACCACGTCTTCCCCTATTATATCCCAACATGATTGATAGAAATGAAAGCTAAAACCATCGGGACCCGGACTTTTACCACCCTCACAAGCCCAAACTGCCTCCTTTATCTCCTCCGCTGAAAAAGGCTCCTCTAGGCTTTGCCTCTGATGATCATTCAACTGATTAAAAGACACCCCGTCCAAGTTAGTTCTCGGCTGTCTATCCTCATTGAAGAGCCTTGAGAAATGGTTGAACACATGTTGCCGGATATCCTGAACTCCCTCCAACCACCCCTCATCAGATGTAAGTGACAGCAAAGAGTTAGCATAACATCTCTCCTTAAAACATCTGTGGAAGTAGCTTGTATTCCTGTCCCCCTGACGAGCCCATTTTACCCGAGATTTCTGAAAAATGGACTGTTCCATGCGCCTTGCCTTTCCCCAATACTCCGATAAGATTTCTTGTCTCTGGCTATCACTCCCAGTGACTCCTAGGCCTAGGTGGATATCCGCAGTCTCCAATTCCAGAACTTTCTCAGCCAAGAACTTCTCGTCTTTACTCCCGTCGCCTTGTTTCCATGTCTTAATCGTCTTCTTCAAACCTTGCAGCTTGCACGCTAGCTGGTACAGCCGCCAACCTTGCCCATGGTGATCTGCCCAGAAGTTTTTCACTAGGTCCCTGAATCCCGGCTCCTGTAGCCAATGATCAAAGAACTTGAACGGTTTATGACCCCAATTCTGAGACTTCACTTCTGTGATTATCCAACTGTGATCAGAGAACTCTCTAGAACCCACTCTTTGTGCTATGATTCCCCACTCCTCCATCAGATCCGTGGAAAGTAGAAACCGGTCCAACCTACTCGATGACTCTCCATTCGGACTAATCCACGTTGGTCCTTTTCTGATGACTGGGATGTCGAGGAGCCCCATGGATTGAATAAAGAATTTGAAATCAGACATCTCAATGTCTGAATGATAGTCTGATCTCCCTGTAAACTCGCTCCTGTCCAACACAGCGTTAAAATCTCCACCCAACGCCCACTTGACCTCCGGAAGGCCTCGCTTGGTCATCATTAGATCATCCCATACCTTTCTCTTGCCTTGAAGCGTGCATGGTGCGTATACATTAACCACACAAATTGTTGCGGGGGAGTTCTCTCTTCTGAAGCCGATCCCCAAAAAACCTTGCCCTTGTATATCCCAGACGACTTCGAGCAAATGTTTCTTCCAGATTGTCAGACAACCTCCGCTAAGTCCTGTAGACGGTAAACTTTTCCACTCGCACCCCGTCGATCCCCAAGCATCCTGCACCTCCCACTCCTTTAACTCCCTGCATTTTGTCTCCTGAAGTAGACAAATATCGATGTCATTATTTTTTAGCAGTCTCCTTATTCTTCTTCGCTTAATCCGATCCCGGAATCCCCTCACATTTAAAGACAAAATCTTCATTTAATTATACTGATTACTCCTCGTCTCCCTTCTTTCATGCTCCTGTTTGTCCCTCCTTTCCATATTTCGTAGTTCCTGAATATATACTGTGTCTGGTTGTTGTCCCGATATTCCGATTCCTCGTTCAATTAATCAGTAAATATAATGTATTTATATTTTAATTACGTAAATTAATGTATTACAGAATATTAACCAGTATTGATAAAAAGGTTAATATTCGTCATAATGTAATTTTTTATTTTTTTATAATTCAAAAATTTTTATTAAAAAACAGTTAAAAACACAACATATGCCGCCCAAAAACATGCAAAACATACAGAACAATTTTTTTTTCCAAATCAAACAAAACATAAGAACTATCACTACACATGGTGTAATGGGAGGAGTTGAATAAAATTCAATAAAAATATTTAAATTAAAGTAAATAATAAAAGTGTGGATCCACATTATTTATTGTACTTTTCCTCTCAATTCCACTATATAGTTAAATTTCCAAACACGTTGTTATTATAATTTTAAAAAATTATTATAAAAATTCAATAACACTTTATTATTATTTATTGTTAATAATTAATTTTTACAAGTATTTAAATTAAAATCAATTATATTAATGTTTTGTCGGACTGGTATGAATTTTCAAATTTCTTAAATAAAGTTTTAAATTTGTGTTTTGGTAAAAAAAAAAAGCAAGGTTAAAAGAAAAGTCCATTCAAAATTATTAGTCAAAATTAAACAACTGAGATTGATCTTCAATAAAATTTATGGATATTTTATATTTATAAAATAACAAGTAAAAAATTTAAATAAAATATAAATACCGAAAGTCACATATTGTCTTTATTGCTTCAACTCTCTCTCCCCGTGAATTCTACCATCAGATTTCAATTGAATTTGAACCATAAGAGACTTTTTGGATGAATTGCTCTAAAAATATTTTAAGAAGAAAAAATAGAAAATTATATAGGAAAACATCTAGCGATCAATTTAAAAAGAAACGTTTTTTTTTCTTCTTCTAAAAGTGCTTTTAAACAAGTTTATTATCGTAAAATGTCCAAAATTGGGCATTTGGGGGTGTCTTTCCATTGGAACTATAGAGAAAACATGCATAAAAAATTTCATTATACAAAACTGCTCATAATCTTTCTATTTTATTATGATATAAGTATAAATAGAAATTGTAAATTTATTATTAACGATAGGATATAAAATACTATAATATTTGATACATTAATGAAATTTGTGTAGCAATAGAATTGGCTGTTGGTATCAATTATATAATATTATTCTGTTAATAAAGTTAACAGTTTAATTTTGATTAAAGATAATAGAAAATGATGATTGGAAGAATTAATTAATATATTAATAAAAGAGAGAGGAGTGGAGATGGGTGTATGATGAATGAATTGTAGAATAAAGTGAGTATGGATAATTGAAGGAGGATGAAAGCATTGCAGTGGAGGGAAAATTGGGAGGTCACAGGGGAAAACTAGCTGAGCACTAATGGAATCTAAAGAGTGTAGGAGAGTTCAGAGCAAGAAATACTTTTATGGAAGGCAAGAGACAAGGTAGGAGCAGGATATGTGTATGAAGGATATTGTTCTGTTGTGATGATTAATGGGCACGCATGTGAATAGAGGTGGGTACGTGATTTGTCCTTGTGGAATGGTGACAATACTGGAACGCGGAACCAACACCTCTTCATACATTTCATATCATATCATATGATCCTTGTCATTCATTTTATATCTGAATCATCTACATATCCTGTGAGTACTTCATGGCTTTTCTCTCGGCTGCTTTATAATTAAATACACTCATCATCATTAACACTATTAATTACTTTAATTCAAATCCTATGCTTCTGCTAATTAACTTTCTGTTAGCTACCAAGCCACCACTGAAATCAAAAGTATTATTTATTATTAACATTTTGATTTAATGTCAGCTGCTGCGCTCTTATCATACCTAATTCTATTACAACTCTATAGTTAAGTGCTTAGAGTTTAGGGATTCAAGTTAAATGTGTTTGGACAAAAATAGTACTATGTTGGATGTAAGGAAATAAGCTAATTCCTATATATGAAGTTCTAGGTTAAACTTTATTATTGTCATCATACTAAAAAAATAATATACGAATATTGTTTTATTGTTTGGATGCATGTATACTCGTTCTCGCCATCCCTGAGTTCTTTTCATTAATTTCCATTTCTATCAACACCGTATAGTTAAGATTAGGTACGTACGAATGTTTTTTGTTTTCAACAGAACTAAACCTTTAAGCATGGGGAAAACCGTATGAGACTAATCCCGTAAAAGATAAAAATCTACAACATATATTAGCTTGGACCCAAGACAAGGAGTGAACCTTCATCAACGGGGCCTGAACTTATGTCGAAGTTAACTATACTCATATATATTTTTCAAACTGTTGTATTAGTTTTTTTTTTTATCGCATTAAGAAAATTCTTATTAGAAAAACAATTTTATTAAAAAAATTACAAGAGCTCTTCCAATTCTTATATACAAGAAGCTGAAACATGCTCACAGTCTACTAGTTCTTAAATAGGGCTTTCGATACATGACAAATGATACAAGGACGAATCTCATAAGAAATACATCTACTTTGGAAATGATCTACGACGATATGAGCAAAATTTAATAAGATCCACAATCTAATTATCGTCGTAAATCCACTCCTTAAAAGTAATTAGTTTCATTACGGTGTAATTAAATTGATTAGAGACATGATTCGTAGATATCTTGCTCCTTAATTAACTATGATTAGGGGTTTAATTTTTAGTTTGCGCGAAACAAATATTATAAGAAAGATTAAACTTCTGCTTTTGACACAATACACTTGGAGAAATTGAAACTTAATGAACCTCCCAAATTTTCTTCATTTTCTTCCTCCTGGTCAAACTATGCTGAATCATGTGAAAACTAAATCCAACGGTAACATTACAAAGAAATCAAGTCATGCCTAACACCTATTCAATTTCAATCAACTTGTTAAAAAATACCCTTTATACTCTCTTTAATTTTATGATCAATTATGAATAACACAAACTTGACTCGTGTAAAAAATTATAAAACTTGAAATTATAACGGTAAAATTAAACATTTCACTTAACTAATTAAAGGGACTTGTTGCTTCATATATAGTGTATTTAAGTTGGCCAGGTGCGTAAACAGTAAGCGTGATATGGGTTTTATCTAATATCTAATTTTAAAAATAAAGAGATTTAGATCAGATGCCTTTTTCAATGGAGCAAAGAAATCAAGAATATAATATTATGATTTGCTGAGCATTTCTTTATTGGACAAGCTAATAATTGCAACTAGGAAAAAGTGGATGCAGTAATTTCTGTATCCGTGATTTGAATACCACAGTATTTGGATATATATGGAATCTAGACGAAAGATGATTAATTTGATTTATGAAGTTGTGATTGGCTATTGGTTTTAGTATTTAAATGTAATAAAACAGAATTTAACTCACGTAAAAGAGTTTCATAATAATAATTAATTATAATTCTCTATTTATATGATTTTTAAAATATTAATCAATAAAATTAAGAAACTTATCATATTTAAAGATTATAATTATTTATTTAAATTTTTAAATTTAATTATTTACTATTATTGTAAGGGTAAAAATATACTATAGATCCATATATTTTAGTCAAATTTAATTTTAGTCCTTATATTTTAAAATTGATTATGTCAAATTTTTAAAAAATGTGTAAATTTAGTCTTATATTTAATCTCTAAATGTATATTTTTTTTTTGTTTTAATAGAAATTGAACATATAGGTAAGAATTTATAACAATTTACACATACTATTTAACAAATTGAAAAGGACGAATCTAAAAATACAAAAAGGGTAATTTTTCGTGTAATTATTTAAACATTTATTTTTAATAATTAATTATTTAATAAATCATAAATTTTACAAAAGTGTGTATTATTATTAATTTATTTGTATGCAAACATAGAGATAAAAAATTAAATAAATATTAAATTTCAATATCTATTTTATGTATAAAAAGCTCCATCTTGGAGGTAGGGCAAGGCCCTACTAGCCCCTAAATTCGTCCCTGAAAATAAAGTAATTGATTAAAGTTTTTGAATTAAATTTGGTTAATTCTAAAAATGAAAATAAGTGATAAGAAGCATTATTTTAAGAATAAAATTGATAGTTTAGTGAATAATTATTATGTATGAAAAATGATGGGTAATAATGGAGGCTAATTATGTGTGTTATTTGGAAGTGCATGGTAGCTACAGCTAGCAAGTATGTTAGTCGTAAGATGTACGAAAGAAGGGCATATAAATGATGGCATAAATGATGACATTTTAATTTCACTTTGAAGCGGGAAAGAGAGAAAAAATGAAAATGAACTTAGGTGTCTGATACGATGAGAAGGGTATGATGGCACGTGTGGAGAGAGAATGAGAAAGAAGACAAAAATTTGATTGCTGGTGCGAGAAAGGATCGAGAGTGGAGGGGAGCCTAAAAAGCCCCCGTGAGGAGTGTTTGGAGCCATTCCAAATTCACAACTAAACATCCTTTTGTTGCTTCTCCTTCACTTCTTTCGATGGCCATTTTTCACTATCACGAGTTCATCATTCCCCTTCTTCCACATATATATTCCTTTTCCCCAATATACCCTTCTGCTTCTCCTGTTAAATTAATACCCCTATTTTATTTCCCTTCTTTAAATATTAACTAATAATAATTTTTCTGCCATACACCTATATATATATATATATAAATATAGAGATCATTACAAACTAATTTAATACATCTTCCCATATGACTTGAGCTTCATTTAAAATTTCCCTTGTTAAATTATTTATTGTTTTAGTAAGTCTTTGATAAAGTAATATACATTTTTATTTACGAAATGATAATTTTTTCTATTAAATTTGTTTTAGAAGTTGACAGAAACGCTATTATTTTTTTAAATCAAGATAAACTAATTAATTAAGACACTTTTTAATCTAAATACTTTTTCGTTAGAAGAATAGCAAACCCCATGATGGATCTAGTATATGTATTATATATTGATGAATGCCATAATGTTGAGATGCCACGTCAATAATGAATGGCAAGGGGCTAGAAAGAAATAGCATTTGAAAATTGGAGAAATGGACGGAAAGAGTGGAAAATATAAGAAAAGGGTAGTTTTGTAAGTTGAAGGAAAATGTAGTATATAGTATTTGTTTATGAATAAAGGGAGACAGTCATGTGGGAAGAAAACACATGAGATCATATGGATTTGAGAGGTCGTCCCTTCTTTTAAATGAGCACAGAGCTCTGCAGAGTTGATAGCAAAAGAAAAGCGGCACAGAGTAAGAAAGGCAGAAGGATCACAATAAGAGGAGAGAGAGAGAGAAGAGAGAAGAGAGAAGAGAGAAGAGAGGTAGCACGAAGAATGCTTTCCAAAGAGCAAAAGAGAGCAGCACTGCATGAGAAGCTGCAACATCTTCGTTCTATTACTAACTCTCATGCTGTAATTCCCTGCATATCTTTCTTTCCATTGGATTTCTCCATAAATATTCTCAACCAAATCAGCCAATTCCCTAAAAGAATGTTCAGTAGACATACAATTATACTCCCCTCTGCTAGCTATTCCCCTTCCGAATTTCCTTCCATTTTTGTTTAAAGGCTCTTCATTGTCATTTTTCCTATTCTTCAACTGCAAATCTTGTTTGTTCATTCATTCTTTCTCGATTTTCTTTCAATGCCCTCATTTCCATATCTGGGTACAAAACTGAAGAACAAGCAAATAAGAAGATTTATCATGAATACTAATTATTATAATATAATATTGAAAATGGTGATTGATTACTTTCCATCTTGTAAACCAACTCTTACATAGTTGTTTCCCATCAATTATATGATATGTAGCTTATTTGAATTAGTAAATCATCTGATGATTATTATATATGCATGGTTGATGGCAGCTAAACAAAACCTCGATCATAATCGATGCATCAAAGTATATCGAAAAGTTAAAGCAAAAGGTAGAAAGACTGAATGAAGAGATAGCCTCCGCGGAAACATCAAGTGTCCACAACCCCTTGCCGATGGTATTTTCTTAATTGAGAAAACTTAAAAGCATCATTTTATATTCAACAAGTCCAATACTTATCGATTGATTGGAGTGGCATTTGGTGAATGGACTTGTGCAGGTAACAGTAGAAACCCTAGAAAAGGGATTTCTAATAAATGTTTTTTCAGCAAAAGGGTGTTCAGGTCTGCTTGTTTCCATATTGGAGGCCTTTGAAGAGATGAGACTGACTGTCCTGGAAGCTAGGGTTTCTTGTACAGACACTTTTCGATTTGAAGCAGTTGGAGAAGTAAGATATACACATACACAGCAAGCTAGGAAAACTATTACAATTGCTTACTTTGTTTTCAACATGCGTATCATTGATCTATCCCCTCTCTCTCTTCCTTGTGTTATCAATACTCTAGGATGTCACATGTGTTGTCCTTTTATAAAACGTTCCTCATTGGGGGACGCGAGTAAAGAGACTTAGTTTCTGTGCATTAATTGATGGTCACGCACATATGGTGTTAAATCTTAACCCTAATAATAATAGTGTACATTAATTGTCTGCCAAGGACAATATCTTTCAGTAACCAACATACATTTCTTGCATTTCATTTCTCTCGTATGTATATATTCATGTACAAGAATGACGGCAAAATATTAATGTAACTTTTTGTAGAATGAAGAACAAGGAGAAACAATTGATGCACATGCCGTGAAACAAGCAGTGGGACAAGCAATAATGAACTGGAGCAAAAGTGGCGATCAAGAAGAGTAAATCAGTAACCAAATGTCTGTTACATATATTGCTTTTTCCATTTTTTTTTCCCTTTTCCATTTTCTATCATATGTTGGCTAACTGGCAATTTGTTGCTTAAGGAATCAAGCATCGTACGAGATAGCTTCCAATTTTTAAAATATATATATATGTGCCAGCTATAAGAGGAATGATAAAAGAGTAGTTTGATGGTTGATCAAATTTATGAATGGAGCCAGCATACATATACATATCATATAATGATGCATAAACAAATGTAATAATGATATAATGCATCTTATATTTTTCACACATATATACACCTATAAATGAGGAGTCGAAAATTATAATTACTTTATTCCCCCCACAATGTATGAAAGAATAATTAATTATGACTTTAATTTTCTGCAAATAATACCGAGCTGTCAAACGATATTGTTAAAGGTCAAAACTCTGAAGTAAAATGAAATGAGGTTATCCATATGAGGCACCTTTTAGGCTGTCACCATGGAATAGACAAGTGATGATGTTTTCAAACCAGGATTTGCAGGCATAGACTAGAAGATGATTGGGACAGTTCGATTTTTCTCATTTCAGTTGTTTTTAATTAAGGAGAAATAAATTGTTTAAAAAATAACTTTTACGTTTAATTCAACAACTATAAATTATAAAAGGTAATGTTTTTTTAAAAAAATAAGCTGTTTTTTAGCATTAACAAAGTTCGATTGTTTGATTATTTTAGAAAAAAAAATTTCCCTTTAAAGTCATATCTGCAAATCATAGTTTAAAATTCGGATTGGTCCAATAAAAAATATTAGGACAATGGATTTTTTTTATATAAATTCTTATATAAAGTTATTCTTTTCATCGAAACAAAATTTATTATTTTAAAACCACTTGTTGACTAACTTATTAATAAAATTTAAATTTTTTAATAAGGAATTAATTATGACAATAAATAATTATACTTATAATAATTAATATTTAAAATTTTAATTTTCACATTTATTTTAGAAAACAGTTAATAATAAACCGAAGCCACGTGACCCAAAGGTCACTTAGGTACTGCACCATCCTTCAGCTAAAAATGGTCTTTGCACGGTAAACAACTGAATGTAGGAAGAAAAGATAAAAAAACAGGGGTAAAGTAAATGTTTTAGGTCCTACAAAAATTTTAAAAAATTAAATACTTCATTTAAAGTTTTTTATTCTAATTTCATTAATAAATACTAATTTATTAATAACTAATATTTATTTTATAAAAAAATACTTCTATAAATTGTTTTTATATTTATTTGGTTATTCTAACTTGAAAATATAATATTTTTTGTTCTTTAAGTATTTTGGACCGTGCATTTTAAAGAAATAAAAATTTATTAAAATAGCATTTCAAGGACTAAAAATAATATATTTTAATTATAAAGAGACCAAAATGATAGATTTTGAAAGATATATTTAATATATAAAGAATTTTCTAAAGAACTAAAACATATTTTATCAATCTTAGAGTTTGAAGGGTTTAGCCCTAGTTTTTTGAAATGGTAATATATTTTTGTATAGTTTTTAATTTATATGATATCTTAATATTAATTAAAATAATTAATTTATTTAAAATTAGACAACAATATTTAAGCATTATTATTTATACAATATTTTATTTTTTAATAGCTTTTATTGTAAGGAAATGAAATTTTTTATAAATATTCATTTTTATAATTTATTAAGACATTATTTTTTTCTATTTCTTCAAAAAATATATAAATATGATTTATTTTTATATTTAACAGTTTTTCCTTTTATATTTTATTATTTTAATTTAAAAATAATAAATAATTAAATCTGTTATAATTTGTTAGCTTCTCTTCATATTTAATTGAATTTAAACTATTTGATAAATAAAGTTATTTATTAACATCTTCCACTACAATTATATAGTTTTGATATATAACAAAATAATATTTAACATCTGAATATAAATGTTTAACCACTATTTATTGACATTTGTCGATACAATGTTTAACTATTATATATTTTTTATCAATAAAGAATTAACAATGTTTAATTAAAATTGGAGTATAAAATATGTGTAATTAATATAAATAGGTTTAAATAATATTTTGTTTCCTAAAAAATAATAGTTTTTATATTAATCCTTTAAAGTTTTTTTTTAATTTGGCCATTCAAATTTTTTTATTTGGTTTTAGTCAATGTTATCAAACGACATTTTTGCTTTTAGTCTCTAGTTTTAAACAATAATTTTAATTAAATGAGTTACAAGGTTAGTTTAATAACAAAATTTATACATGAAAAAATGAGGTAAGGAATATATCATTTTGAATCACTTCACTAGCAAAACTAACCTACTAATTACTAACATTTGTCTATAAATTAAAAAAATATTAATTAAATGTACCGTCCATGTCTTAACACATCATAAGAAGGATAATCATATATAATATTATAGGATAATATATGTGTTTAACATTTTATTTATTCAAAATAATTTATATAATTAGACAAATTTATAAGTGATTAAAAATATAGTTTATAAAAAGATCACATTAGACTATCGAGTCAGACTATCTAATAACGCGATAAGTTATTAGATTTTTAACATAATTGTTTCTTACAATGAAAGACTAAAATCAAACAAAAATTTCTTTTAAAGACCATATTAAAAAAATATTTAAAATTAAAAGACCAAATAAAATTACACTATTTTTTCAGGACCAAAAATTCATTAAGCTATTTTAATGTAATTTTTAAGTATAAATTCATTATTAGTATTTTTGAAAATTATTTAATTATTTCATATATAAATATATTTAAAAACACAAAAAATGACAGAAAACATGGTTACAACTTTTATCAAATTACATAACTTCACTATTTTTTATTTTCCTACTTGAATCTCCCTGTAAGTTTAAAAAATTCTAACATTCTTATATGTTTCAAAATATTATCCTAGCACTCCTTTTAAAGCTTACACTAACACTCCCTTTGGATTAAAAAAAATGGTTAAAAAAAGTATGAGGTGCACATGCAATTACACTAAATTCCAAGAAGTGTTATTGTAATATACTATTAAAACTATGTTCGTTACTCCACCTTTATTTTGGTGGGATGATATAGTGATTTAAGTTTGTTAGCCCAGTTTGGCCTACCCCACCTAAACTGCCAATTTAAGGCCCTTTTTAGAGTGATTTTTTATTTCTAGTTTTGAAATTTATAAAAACAAAAACTAGTTTTGATTTTAACTTTTCAAATTTTTAAAAACAACATTATTTTTATTTTCAAATTTAAAACGTTGTTTTCAAATCTTAATCAAACTAATTAGAGGTAGTGGTTAAGACAATCGTTGAAGGTGGTGGTTGGTGATTGGTGATTGAAGGTGGTGGTCAGAGACCGGTAATCGGAGGTGGCGATTGGTGACTAGTGGTCGGAGGTAACGATTGGTGACCGATGATTAGAGGTGTTGGCTGGTGATCGTTGGTCGAAGGTGGCAGCTAGTGATCGCTGGTTGGAGTGACAACCAATGATCACCAGTTAGAGGTGGGGATTGGCGACTGGTGATTGCCATTCGAAAGTGATGGTCGATGGCTGCCAATCGGAGGTGACAACCGGTGACTACTGGTTAGAGATGGGGGCTAGTGACTATCGGTCAAAAGTGGCGGATCGTCAGACCGAGGTGGTGGTCAATGACTGCTAGTTCGAGGTGGTGACCAGTGACTTTTGGTTGGAGGTGGCGGCTGGTGATTGCCTATAAGAGGTGATGGTCAATGGTGACGTCGAGTAATCAACTTAAATAAAAAGAGAAATCTGAAAACCAAATTTTATTGTTTTTGAAATTAAGTGAAAACTGTTTCGAAAATGAGTAAAAAACTAAAATAGAATCATTTTTGTCAAACACGTTTCTGTTTTCAAAATACATTTCAAAACCAAAAATCAGAAACTCAAAACTACCCCGAACGGGGCCTTAGTGAGTCAAAAGTGGGGCAGACCGGACAACTTACTAGCTTGCCAAGAGTATATTTTATTTTTAAAAATTATATTATTATATAAATTAATAAAATAGTTATAATAATTAAAAAATAAAATAAGTTATTAAGTAAAATTTATAAAAATGACTTTGTTAAGAAAATAAAATAAACATGATTTTTTTTTTTAAAAAAAAAAATCTTAGAGAGAAGGGTAGGGCAAGTTAGGTACCATAGTGCTTATACCTAGCCTCAAACTCAAATTTTTGTGAATCTAGACTGACCTTGTACCCAGATCCAAATTGCAGGTATTTGTTTGTGCTGCAAGAAGGTATTGTTGCTATGGATGACAACGAGGCGAGGTGTGTGCGAATTTGACCCTTCTCGTCTCTGGAAAGTGCAGGGCGAGTTAAGGTATACTTACGGACATCTGTTATATTATTTTTTAAAATTTAAATTTACTTATTTATTATTAAATAAATTATATATATTAAGTTATTAATTATATTTTAATTTAAAAAGTATATAATAATAATTAATAACAAGAAATTATAAAAATAAAGTTTAAAAATTAAAATTTTAATTAAATATATAACTTTAAATTTATTATATAATTATTAAAATTATAATGGACGGATACGGGTTCAGGTATGGGACAGATAGTCACATACCTATACCTATACCCAGTTCATCACATTGGATAATCTCCGTACTTGTACCCATATCCAGTTGAAGCAGATAATACCCAAAATTAGGATGGCTTAGGCGAGTACCAACAAATATGAGTATTTTTATCTTCCCTAATTGTTGGAGGTTTAATCCGTCATCTCTAATTACTACCAATAAAAGTACAACAAAATTGATTGCTCATTTTAAGTAGTATAAGGATTGCTAGCAACACACTCCTCCTTATACATTGGATATCATTGATTGAAAATTATAAATTAAGATGGATAGACATTTAATTACAAGTAAAACCATACTTATAAATTTGTGTTTAATCAGTCACAAAATATATGTTTAAATTGTGTGAGAGTGTGATGCTAATATATTTGGTGTCACTCTATGCAGGTCAGGCCAATTCTTTTGACATGAGCACAGTCGATAGTCACAAACTACACTATTTTCATAATCTTTTACAAAACTATCCCTAAGTCCTAAATTTTGGGTCAAATGACCATGTTAGTAAAAAAACCTAAAAAATTAATATTCAAATTTGAGGGACAAAAATAATTATTTTTTAATCTTAGAGAACTAAAACAAAATTACCTCAAAACTAAAAATTTAATTAAATCAATAAAAATTTTAAAAGTTAATATTTAAAAAAAATTCTAAGCAAAGTGATCCATAGTGTTTAGCTCATCTTTATCGTGAGGTCACGCTGAGCCATTTTGTCTTCCAAAAAGTAAAATGTATAGTTTTTTCTTTAATATTCTTGGGGTGTGCATTGTCATATTTAAAATGCTAATATTTTATCATTGTAGTTAGAGAAATGTGTTGTGATTTCTTCCGCTTAGTAATTTTTTTATTACTGCTATAATGATTTTCCCTTATTTAAGGATTTTTCATGTCAAAATTTATTATTTCATTCCTATCATATTTTCAAGAGAGAATGATGTTATTTTTTCTTTTGAATTTAGAGAAAGGTGTTGTGCTTTCTTTTACTTTGATTTTCTTTTATCACTATCAATGATGGATCTTTCCTTATTCATTAAGGGTTTTCCACATCATATTTTTTTTATGTTAGTTCTTATTTTTTTCAACTCTTTTTCGTATAGATCACATACAAATGTCATATTAATATATCCACACATTCAAATATATACTTTATTCAATTCTAATTGTAGTTATGACTTGTGAGATATTATTCTATTTTTTAATCTAATATTATGTTTTTTAAAAAAATTATATGCATTATTTTTCAATAGAGTTTAATTAGTATTTGAGTATAAAAAAATTTTATACTTATGTTAATAATAGTTTTTTATCTATATGAGTTTAAAAGTATTAATTAAAAAATTAAAAAATTTTATCATAAATGATAATTATGATTTAATTAATGAGAGTGTAAAATTTTTTACTAATAAAACTCTTTTCAATATATATAACTTATTGAGTTTTATATTTTTATCCTATGATAATAAATGTTAAAAAAAGAGAGAATTATATTTTAAATTTTTTATTATATTTCATGTTAACTTTATTTTTTTTAATAATACGGTTATATATGCATTCACATAAATGTGTCAGCTCTAATGTCTGAATTCTATAAAAGAATCGACTTAAGTATTTAAACTAATATAAACAATTAGTTACCTAATAAAAAACTATATTTTGGATTCCACTATTTTCTTAAAATGTTGAATTTCATCTCAGTATTAATTTTTTATTCAATGTAATTTCCAATTATTTAAATAGCTTCTATGCCACTTCTTTATTATTTTTAAATTTAATTTTATTTCATAATTTTTGTTTTGAATAATTTTTCTGTCATTCCTCTTATCAAATTAAAACTAACACCATAATAACGGTAATGTGGACAATTCTTCGAATAATTCTAATATTATCCTACAATGATTTTTTAATGATAAAATTATTGTTAATAATAGATATTAATTGTATATGCAAACTTTAATTTAATATGATATTAAAATAATTTAAACAATTGTGAGATAAAATTAAATTTAAAAATAATAATGGGATGATATTGAAACTAATTAAAGGATTGAAAGATAAAAATGGAATAAAAAATAACAATAGAGCCAAAAGTATAATCAAGCAAAACAAATAAGTATGGATTTTCTTTTTGGGACAGGAATATTAAGTATGGATGCGAAAACTTAAAAATGTTGGATATTACATGCCCATATACTTGATAGGCTGGTGAATAATTGAAGCATGTAGTGTGAAAATGCAATGGGCCGAAGCAAAAGTGATTAGAGGTTCAGCTGATTGATATACCGAAATAAGGCATTTTGTTTGGCCCTTCCTATATTTTGCTATTGACACTATTGAGAAATTGTAATTACCAATAATGGCATCATCTTTCTCCGCGCGCCACCCTTCTCAACAGACACCTTTGTGCCCCCACCCCTGAATCAACCGATATGCATTGTCCATGTGAAGTTCTTTGTTACTATGGGAGGTGACTGTGGAGAGAAAAGAGGAGTGCATTACGATTAATTAGGATTTCTATGAGGTGCCTATTGTGATAGAACCGAAAAGCAATTAAAGGCAAATAAAGATACTTGTCATTTCCATTTCACTTCTTTATGGGCTTTATCAATACAATTGGCTATACCCTTTTGAAGTTGAAGTTGATCTGAGAACATAGATCAACAAAGGGTACCTATCTGATAATATTAAATATAACAATTAAAAAAGAAAGGTGGTCTGCTAGAAAGGACTGTGGAGGTCCCATTGAAGAAGGTGGGCCACATTGGGAGCAGGAGTATGGGGCGCTGGTTTTGGCTGAGCAGCATGATTCTCGTAGTAGTGATAAGCCGCAGCACCAGACAAGACTGCCAGTGTTAACGCTTGGGCATGCAATCTACAAAAGAAACAAAAACATATGACCAATATAGAGACTCAATCTCAAAGGAACAGTAAATATATATATGTAGGTGATTTGTGGGACACCTGGCATGAATAAGTCTAAGACTAGGCTTCATTGGAGACCTTGTACGTGAATAAGCCACAAGCGATGCCCCAATTCCAGAGGCCCACAGTCCCCCTACAATCAACACCGTTACATTTTCTTATAATTAACTTTATCACTTTGTAACTATAGAGTATATACACAAAACAGAACTCATAACTTACCAACTGTGGCCAGCTTGTGCTTCGAAACCCACAACTGAATTGCGTCCATGTTCAATCTTGTGCTTTCCAAATTCCAATTTTACTAGCTGGGTGGGGTGTTGAAAGGTTAAGGCTGAGAATTTATAGCTGAGGAGTGAGGTTGTAATTCGGCCGTGGCCCCTTGGTTTCTTTGCATTGGGGGTTTCTCATTTCTGTCTGTTTTATTAGAACACTGGAAAGGTTAAACAGGAGGAGCCTTACGCTGGTTTTCTATGTTTGAGGATATGCTTTTTTTTCTTTCAAACTACCCAATTTCTTTTGCTGACATCTGGTAGGTGAAGTGAACCCTGCCTTCTGAATTTTCGTAATAATGGCATTAAGGGTTTAATGGATCGCATAAAATAATATGTGTCGGCAAAAAGAATGGAGGCTAAATAAAAAACAGATCTTTTTAATATTTTAATAATGTAAGAGTTTTAAATTACAATTTTATTTTATATAAATGCAGATATTTTATTTTACTATTATTTAATATTTACAGTAAGTTTGTTTATTTTATATTTATTATTTTAAAAATATATAAAAGCTATTTTTTGTAATTTAAGATTAATTGACTGTTTAATGTAAAATATATAACTGTTAAACTCAAATAAAAATATTAAATATAATAAGTTACTATTGTACTGTGTGCAAATTTTATGATACAAGGAATTAAATAAGTTCATATTTTGAAGATTTAGTTTATTTATTGGTTTTTTAATTATATAAAAGCTTTTTAGAAATATATATATATATATATATATATATATTTAAAAATAAATAAATAAAATTAAAAAATAATATGAAACAGACCAATTTTATTTTTTTGACAAGTTAAAATTTTTTATTAAGAAACTAGTTAAAAGCACATTATGTGTCTCTTCTTGAAATTACTTAATATTAGGCATACAAATTCAAGTTCTCAGAATTTTAAGTCTGTGCAGGTTTTTAAGCTTGGCTCGTAGCCTAATAAAAGGGTAAAATTATTATTTGAAATATTAATCTGTGTTAATATTGTTTTTTTTAAATATAATTTTTTATACTTTTAATATTGAAAATATTTAATGTTTTAAATTATTATAAATAATAATATAATTTTTAGTATAATATATTATAATTTAATTAATTAAAAAATATATGTGTATAAGTGACTCTACTAACCGAATTGTTAAACTCACAGACTTTACGGATCAAATATGAACTCATAAAAAATCTATTTTTTTAGAATATTGGATTTATCCCATTTGTTTAAAATGTCAGTTTCGCCAAACTTAAATGAACTAGATAAATACTAATACTTACTGTACTTAACATTATTGATAAACTTCATGACATATTCAACATAAAAATACGAGACTAGCTTAGACCTGCAACATCACTCCCGATAATTCGTTCTGCATAATCAGCATAGTTACTCTCTTTGGTAGATGATTAGCCTTTTAAACGGATTGCACCTTGGTAGCAAAACTATTCGCACTTATTACAAAACAGAATTAATGTTTGTAGGAGAAATAATTATGGTAATTCTTAAAATAATTTAGGAGGGAAGGAGGAAAATAATAATTTATGTTTGTAGATTAGAGAGAGGAGAATAAAAAAAAAAATGTTGTGGATGGTGTAGAATACAATTGTTCACTATTAATTAATTTAACAAGCCACATTAAAAGAAAAAATAGTCTATCATATGAACTAGTGTTTCACACTAGAATTGGTCTAATATTAATCCTATTCCAAAAGAAGTAAAACAGTTTAAATTATAATTGATCGAAAATCTGAATCCAAACAAGCAAACAATTCCTTTTTCTTCAAAATATCAAATCAGAAAAAAGTAAGTTACAGGACAAAAAAGAGAAAAAGCATAAAGTCAAGTTAGACCGGTCCAACCTCCACCGTGTGTTTACAGTTAACAAAAAACACTTTGCATATTTGGTCACATGACATGCATTTAGAAAACTGTTTATTTATTTAGCTTACAGTTGATAAAATTAAAATTTTAAATTTTGATAAAAATTTGATTTTCAAGTTATGTGATTTATATTTAAATTTTTATTATAAGATCACATTGGAAATAGAATTTAATATAAATTTTAAATATAGTGCAAAAACAAATAAAAAGCAAAACTAGTAGATAATAAAAATGATATTATCTAACTTATTAAATCATATCTTTAATATTGTACCAAACTTCACATCAATATAAAAATCACCTTTTTAAAATAAATTAATCATTGTTATTTACTTTCAAATAATTGTTTTATTAATTGACAACGATAAAATAAAAATTAAGTTTAATTATATACACTCATATATAAATTACAACTCTTTATTTATTATAAATTTATTAACTTTATATATTATTATTTTAAAAATTATATAAACAAAAAATTATAATTAAATATTAATGTAAAAATATTTTATACTAATAATATATATACATTAAACTTATAAAAATAGAATCTACTTCCGCGTTGAAACAATATAGAAATGGATCACATTATTTCACCTAGAAAGAAAAGAAAAGAAGATCATGCAGAAAGGAGCCCCACAACACTTAGAAAAGTTGGATGAAAGTTATAATATTTAGAAGCTGTGACCAGTGCTCCATTGAAAACAATGGATCACACAAAATGATAATATTGGGACTAGAGTGAGTGTGCTGATATAATAATTTTATAATACAGTAATATGCATTAAGGGAAAAGGGGTATCAGAGTACTTTTCAGCCTGGGTAATTGTTAATTCCATTTTTTTAATAAAACTGCACGTGGTTTGAACCCCTAAAGATACATCGAATAACTGATATTAAGGACTTGAGTACATCTGTCAGTAACACTCGTTTCCCTTGACACCTAAGATTATTGTGAAAACGCTTTCCATCAATAGTTTCTTTCTTTATTATTCTATACTCCTAATAATATTAGTAAGTAATTAAGTATGCTTATCATCACTTTATTATTGTTAATTTAAGATTTTTCATTTAGAGAAAAAAGATTTCTTAGCATCAAACAAATTAACCGTGATCACGACCACAGTCTGGTGGATTCATGGAGGATGAAGAAGAATTATGGCTATGTAGCGTGAGAGAGGTGTATGTTTCTGATCTTGAATTCGGTAGATTACCTAGATCAAGAACATTAATGTTTTTTAGGTGTTTTTTTTTTAACCTTGTGATCGGGTTTGAGTTTTATATGCATTTTGCTATTAGCATTCCAAGGATAACGGATACAAATTAGAAATGAAAGTGAGCCGAGACGATTTTTATCATTTTCATTCTTAGAAAATGTAGATAGAGAAGGGGTGGATGAGTATAAAAAAAATAGTATAAAATTTTAATTTTAAGATATTTTCAAGTTTGGTATAGCTGTGGGCATTTGTTATATTTATTTGTAATTTAAATTATTGATAATTTATTAATTAATTATATTTAATTTATTAATTAATTAAATAAATTATATATTAAATTATTAATTATATTTTAATTTTAATGATATATAATATATAAATTTGTACACAAATATATGAGATAAAAAATATATGCATGAATATTTTTTAACATAAAAATAAGATGGAAAAGAATGTGGTAAGTAATACCACAAATATTCTCATAAAAATTAAAATAAGGATGGGGTGGTAGGGAAAAGCGAACATAATTATAAATTCCTAATAGAGATTCAGGAATTCAGATGAGGAGATTAAGGATGTAAAGAATAGGGAAATTTGATAAGGGAGCAAAGGTTATAGGTGAGATCCATCTTTCAGGTAGGTTGGGCGGACTAAGGTGAATGAATGAGGTTATGTTTTAGAGGCACAATCATCCAAGGGCCGATCAACGATCAAGATCAACGATCAACGATCAACGATCAACGGTACAATTTCTTTGTGTCTATTTATTATTTATTATATATCTTTCCTTTTATTACAAAAAATTTGTACTGGTATAATAATATTAGAATGGGATATTGGAGTGGTTGTAATGAAAATAAAATAAAAGAGAAAAAAGAAAAAGGTTTGAAGAAGGGTATGAATATTGGAAGAGGAAGGAGAAGGAGTTTGAAAAAAATGGGCCTGGGAGCGAACTGGGCATGAACCTGCTAATAGAAGAAGGAAGCTTCTTGCAGTGTGTTATTAAGAATAAGAATCGGGCATGGGTTAAAGTTGAGGCTACAAATAAGGATGGAAGGTAGTAAGAAAAGACGAGTGATCCCTGGGAGAAAGCCTCTGTCTGATCGCACCAACATTTCACCCTCAGTTCCCCTCAAAGCCAACCCTTCTTCAGCACCCGCTAAACTCACCACCAATTTCGACGATTCTCCTAACCCTACCTCCCCCTCCACCCCATCTCTCAATACCCCTTCTCTCCCCGGTAATTTAATCCCTCCCCCCTTCTATTACCCTTTTCCCCTTTCTTCTTTTCGTTCCACCTCACCCTTTCTATATACTCCATGCTTAATCACTTTCTTCTTTACTTTTCATACTCTACTCAGATCTTCAAGGTTATGAACCTATTTCTATCGTGTACAGCGGCAGACGTTCTTCCACTAAACGAAAGCAAGATAAAGGGAAGGCCGTGGCTGTTCCTGTTATTACCTCGCCCAATTTCAACATATCTCATACTCGGTAATTACCAATCGCTCTTCTCTTCTATGTACTGGAATATCCTGTTGCTCTCCATCTTTTATTTAGTTTATACTATGTGAGGGAAATCGACACTCTTAACCTCATCATTCTCATGTATTATACATACCCCAACTATTAAAATTGCCACTCTTACTTCTTATTTAATCACTCTCACTTTTCATTTCCTGCTTTCTAATCAATTTTATGCGATACTAGAGAATTATACTGTACTGCTACGCGCTGCCCCTCGTTGGATTTTAAATATTTCACTTCATTCAACTTGAAAGGGAGCTCTTTTGAGTGTGCTGTATGGATTACCCATATTAAGGGTAAAGACTCTTGGAAGCTTTCCTGAATATATGTGAAATATTTCTAATTCAGATTTTACCCCTTTTGTTTCACCTCTTTAGTCTATCCTGCTTTGTACTTTACACCCATGAAATTTTATGTTTCTTTCGTTTCTTTGTTGGTATCTATGCTATCACAGATCAATTATATCTTTCTCTTTATATTTTTTGTTGTCTCTTTCCTTGAAATTCTACCATATAATTATTGTTCTGTCGTTTCATGATTAAAAAACAGCCAGAAAAATGACGAGTTTGAAGGTCTGAACCTACCCAAGGCCAAGGCAATGACAGTTCCTCGTACAAAGGTATATTAATTTACTTTTGTGTTCCTGAGTTCCTGTGCTTTTATTAAGAACTTCAAATCCCTCTGACTCTTGGGATTCTGAATTGATCACTTGACAAGAGCTTGATCTCTTATGACACTGTTCTTGTTAAAAATATTTTGATGACCGTTTTCTGAGGATTGTTTATTTACAGTTTAAGATGAGTTTTCCTACTTTTTAGTGGGTATGTCAATCTCTGTGGTGTAATTTATCTTAAGTCTGTCATCTATACATTAATAAATTTTATGCCATCCTCCCTTGATTTCTAATGAAAACTACACTTTCAAATTTAGAATTAGGTCTATGATTACGTGCATCTAAAATAAAATGGTTATTTTCATTATTTGTAGGATTTGAATTTGTGTGGAGAGAGAATCTTGACGTAATGGTAACATATCCCACCTGGTGATCTGGTCCCAGGTTATATATCCACAGTCATAGATAAAACCTATCCACTCATTGAGATATAGTGGGAGCCCTGTTCACTGGACCCCCATTTTTATAGCATTTGAAATAGTTTAATAGTGGGTACTGTGGGTGGAAGTTGATCAAATTTCAATTTGAGATTGTTATTGTGAGTCCCAACTATTTTAGATTTCCTTTGTTGTTGTTACACATTACTCATTATCTTAATAAAATCTTTGAAATAGTTGTTGGGTGGAAGTAGTATATATAATTTTCTGGTACTTTCTAGCTTCATACAGTTCTGTTTCCCCTGAAAATGATATTTTCTATTGGTAGGGGGAGGGGTGAAAATATTGATGACGACCCATAGGTTCTGCTTAAATTGTTTCAGTTACATGTTCAATCATGTCAAAATAAAAATTTTGCTATTGTCTGATGCATATTTACTGAATTTTCAGAAACAGCGTACTTTGTCATCTGAAAAAGATGCATTCAGGGATCGCGAGCTGCAAGAATATATCGAAAAACAGAAAGCTTACTTTAAAGAGATTGATGATTTCGAACTGCAAGAGGAGTTTGCATCTGGTGATGAGTTAGATTAAGCGTAGGAGACATCTTGAACCTTCTGTTTTTAGTAGGCTGTATAGATTAAGTGACTACCTTATTGCCATCTCTCTGACCAAATGTATAAATGTATGTTCTTAATAGTTTCTAAAAGTCCAGGGGAAGCAATCGAAGTTAAGATTGTTTAGTCTAGCACATTAATTGTCCTTAGACTTTTTTTTCCGATGTAAATTTCTTCTTGGAGTTTTAGTAGTTTTCTCATGATTCAGGAGTTTGTTATTTTAATGCATAGTCTCAGCCATATGATCAAGCTAGAGATGACCAAATCACCAAGCCTTAGGCAAATTACGTGTGGCACAAGTTCTTCTTCTCTGTTAGTTGTTGCTGTTGTTTTCAGTTTTGGTAGTTAAGTTAGTTATTGTCAATTATCTGTTATATGTTAGTTACTCAGTTTCTTGCCTTCCTCGATTGGGCTTGGACTTTCTTACTCTCAATTCCACATGTATATAAACTTGTTTTCATTCTGTTACAGAATTAAATGAGAGTTTTGCTGATCATATTCTGTTTTGAGCCATTTTCCTTCTCTCTTTCCATTTTTGCTTTTGCTCAAACTCTCTTATGGTTTCAGAGCACTTTGTGTAGAAGAGTTATGCTGTGCACACTCTAAATCTCTCTACGTCATCAAATTCGTCAAGCACAAGTGATGAATTAGATCCCTTAATGTTCATAGTTATTTGTACTTACACCCAAGAGAAAACCCTGCGATAGTTCTCGTTTCACCACTGTTGGACTCAAAGAACTACCACACATGGTGCAAGGTAATGTTACTATGTTAAGCACGAAAAACAAACTTGAGTTTATTGATGGAAGTGCTCAAGAACTTAGCAGAGAAGATAGGTTGTATTCAACATGGAGGAGGTGCAACAACATAATGGTTTCATGGATCTTTCACTCAGTGACTCTTCCAATCTGTCAAAGCATTATTTAGATGGATAAAGTCGATGCAATTTGGAAGGACTTGTGTGCCAGATACTCACAGGGAGATCTAATGAGGATTTCAGATCTACAATTGGAAGTTGCATCAATAAGGCAAAGTGAACTTTCTATAACAAAATTATTTACTAAATTGAGAAATGTATAGGATGAGTTGGAGAATTTTAGATCAGATCCTATTTGTAATTGCTCGATAAAATGCAGCTGTGGAGTTTTAGATGCCATAGTTAAGCGAAAGGTAGAGGATCAGGCCATGTAATTCTTGCGTGGTTTGAACGAACATTATTGAAATGTGAACTTGAGAGTATTCTATTGGTGGAACGTTGTCGTCAATTTCAAAGATATTTTCGTGTGTGGTGCAACAAGAAACGCAAAATGAAGAAAATAGTTTCATTGTTGTTGGTGTAAGCTTGGAAGGCAAAAATTCTATGACAAATACAAGAAATTCTAACATGACATGCAATTTCTATGGATATAATGGGAACATTGAGAGTGTTTGCTACCGGAAACATGAATTTCCATCGAGTAATGACAGAAGTAGTAGCAAGAATGGCTCAAACAAGATCAGCAAAATGTGCACTCATTATGGTAGATCATGCCACATAGTAGATGTTTGTTGTAGAGCTGATGATGATTAGCAAAATTCCATTGAGATCTGCAAGCATAGGTTGCCTTCCAAGGAGTACCAAACACTAATGACTTTAATCCAACATTCAAACATTGGAGGCTTAGTTATTCTTGCACCAGCAAACTTTGATTCTTTACATGTAAACCAAATTAGGTTTGTTTCCACTTATAATGCACACACATTAGGTAATTGAACACGTCACACACTTTCTATTAAGTCAAAACGCACAGCATCATGGATATTAGATTTATGTGCTACTGATCATTTGTCATATTCCTTGAAATATTTCGCTTCTTATAAGAGAATTAACTCGATAATTGTCGAACTGCCCACAGGGTACTAAGTAAGTGCCACACATTCAAGCACAACCATGTTCACAAACAAATTCTACCTTATTGATGTATTATTCATTCCATCCTTAAGCTTTAACTTGATTTCCATTTTAAAGCTTATAAAGTCTCTTAACTGTGAACTGATATTTTCATACCCTTCGTGCACCATTCAAGATGTGAGATTGAGGAAGATGATTGATATAGTTAATATGAATGCAGGACTCTATATTCTCTCTGCCAGTAGTTTAGGAACCTCTTCAACCATGTTTGCCATCACTGACCCTATCTATAAAACATTACCTATCACTTTTGGCACTTTAGACTTGACTACTTATGACACGAGTGTTTACATGTTATGACTAATAAGAATGAGAATAATGAGGATTTTGTTTGTAATGTGTGCCATCATGCTAAACATAAAAAGTTACCTTTTCCACTTAGTGATTCTCATGCATCAAAACCATTCCAATTAATTCATGCTGATATATGGGGCCCTACTCCAAAATTTTCATGCATGGACATAATATTTTTTGACCATAATTGATGACCATTTAAGGTTTACTTGGATCTTTCTAATGGAAAGCAAACCTGAAACCTGAACTCACATAACCAACTTTGTATTATATTGCAACAAATCAATTTGATTCAACAGTTAAAACAATTCGAACTGATAATGAGAAAGAATTATTAATGAACAATTATTACTATTCTAAAGGAATTATGCATCAAACCAGTTGTAATGAAATGTCAGAACAAAACAAAGTTATTGAAAGGAAGCATCAACATCTTTTGAATGTTACTAGGTCCCTTCTTTTTCATAATAATTTACCTCATGCATTCTGGTCCTTTGCCCTGTTACACGTAGCTAGCCTCATAAATTGCATTCCCACTCTATTTCTAAAGCTTGTTTCACCATATGAAAAATTGTATAGTAAACAATGTGATGTGGCTGTTATTCGTGTGTTTGAGTGTCTATGTTATGCAACCACTCTCTCCTCCCATAGA
Source organism: Psophocarpus tetragonolobus (assembly GCA_037954015.1). Taxonomy (NCBI): domain Eukaryota; kingdom Viridiplantae; phylum Streptophyta; class Magnoliopsida; order Fabales; family Fabaceae; genus Psophocarpus; species Psophocarpus tetragonolobus. Next base: position 39,716,896 of record CM075695.1, read on the forward strand.
AACAAGTGTGACCGGAGAGCCTATCCGCGTGTCTTCCTTGGACTTAAACCCCACACAAAAGGATATCTTTTGTTAAACCTTCACACTCACAGACTTGAAACTTCCCGCAATGTTATATTCCATGAAAACCAATTCCTTTACCTTACTGAACAATGTAATTATCCAGCCTATTCCTTTTATTTATGACCACACTTTCCAACTAGAACAAACTCATCGAACATAAACTATCAAAGAAAATGTTGGAAACTCAACACCTACCCAATTTATTGACACCTCTCCCTCACCATTACCTTCTAATGTTTCATCTGTCTCGCCCATTACATATCATTCTCCACTGCCTTCCAATGTTATACCACTTATTCCAAATGAAGCCTTGCTCATTCCCTTATCCACATGTTGCTCCACTAGAAACCATGTCCCTCTATCCTACCTTGAGGATTTTCACTACATGTCCACATCAACATTACCAATCACTTCCAAAGGTATCCGTTATCCCCTTACATCTTTCATGTCATATGATCACTCGTCTTCTTCTTTTCACCATTTCATATTCTTAATCTCAACTCAAGACATACCCAAGTCCTATGCTGACGCTTCCAAACAAGAATGTTAGCTTAAATCCATGAATGTCGAGCTTACTGTACTTGAAGCCAACCACACATGGATTCTCACTTTTCTCCCTCCAAATAAAATGACTATTGGGTGTAGATGGATTTTCAAGATCAAATATAATGCAAATGGCTTTATCGAGAGACACAAGGCTCATCTCGTGGAAAAAGGTTATACTCAAATGAAGGGACTTGACTTCATAGATACCTTCTCCCTAACTCACCACGTTTGAATGTTCCTTGCCCTTGCTTCTATTCATGCCTAACACCTTCAATAATTGGATGTTAACAACACCTTCCTTCATGGTGATTTACTCAAAAGGGTGTGTATGCATGTGCTTTTAGGTTTATATTCTGAACCAGGTCAAGTCTATAAGCTCCAATGATCCTTGTATGGAAAACAAGCTAGCCACCAATGGTTTGTCAGGTTATCTTCTTTTCTCTTATCTAATGGATATCATCACTGTACAATTGACCACTCACTTTCCCTTAAGTTCTCTAGGGCATTTGTCATTGCTCTTTTGATTTATGTCAATGATGTTATCTTAGTTGGGAACAACATCTCTGAGATCACACACATCACTTCCTTACTTGACTCCACTTTCAAAATCAAGGATTTAGGTGATCTCAAGTACTTTCTAGACCTTGAGGTTGTGTGTACTAGCTCGGGAATTCACCTCTACCAACACAAATATGTTCTAGATATCCTCTCAGATACAAGAATGTTAACATGTCGCCCTGCATCAATGTCAATGGATTACACTAATCGCTTGCACTCCTCTTCTGGTAATCTTCTTGCTGATTCTTCCCCCTACCATAGACTCATTGGTCGCTTCATCTATTAGACCACCACAGGTCAGACATCACCTACTTTGTCCAACATCTCAGTCAATTCATGTCTAAACCAACTAATGCTCATTTAAAAGTTTCCTTTTGCATCTTTCGTTATTTGAAACAAGCTCTTGGATTTGGTATATTTTTTGACAGCTCGAGTACCTCTAACTTAATGTTTTAAACGACTTTGATTGTGCTGATTGTGCAGACACTCGTCACTTTGTCACAGGGTTTTTCATTTACCTTGGACACTCCCTTGTTTCGTGGAGATCTAAGAAGCAAGCCACAATCTCCAAAAGTTTTTTCGAGGAAGAATATAAGGCACTTGCTTCCACTACATGTGAGGTTCAATGGCTCACATACCTCTTGGATGATTTTCGTATTTGTTTTAATCGGCCTACCCTCTTGTTTTATGATAGTGACTCTACACTTCAAATTGCTTCCAACTAAGTATTCCATGAACTCATCAAACACATTAACATAGACTGTGATATTGTTCGAGATAAAGCAAACATTGGTCTGATCAAGCTCATGTGTATTTCTTCCTACATGCAACTTGTTGACCTATTCACAAAAGTTTTGTCTCCTCACATATTTCATGAATCTTGCTCCAAGAAGAGAATGCTCAATATCCATTCTCAATTAGAGAGGAGTTCTCAGCCATCTGATCAAGCTAGAGATGACCAAATCACCAAGTCTTAGGCTAATTACGTGTGGCACAAGTTTCCTCTTCTATTTAGTTGTTGCTGTTGTTTTCAATCTGGTAGTTAAGTTAGTTATTGTCAATTATATGTTATATGTTAGTTACTCAGTTTGTTGCCTTCCTCGATTGGGCTTGGGCTTTCTTTCTCTCCATTCTACATGTATATAAACTTGTTTTCATTCTATTATAGAATTGAATGAGAGTTTTGCTGATCATATTCTGTTTTGAGCCATTCTCCTTCTCTCTTTCCATTTTCGCTTTTGTTCAAACTTTGTGACATAGCGTAGTTTTACGCTGGTTTTTTGAAAACCCTGCTGGGGAAAGGCAATCACAAAGTCATGAGCATATACGCATAAAACTAAGCAGTTTATTGATGATAAACCAAGTTGCTCGACAGTCCGAGGATAAAGCTATTTGACATAATTTTGAAGCTTGGAAATTAAATTTATATTAAACATATACATCACTTGCTGACATTTAATTGACTTTCCCACAATTGATTCTGGTCTGGCCCTCGGTTCCTGTGAGAGGCTTGATGTTGCTCATTTTGATCATGCCCTTAGCAAAGTCTTCAAAGAATGCTGCACTATTGGAAGCATATTTTCGTACCAGATCGTCAGTAGAACTGCCATTGAACAGCTCTTGATCGGAATGAAGAAGGGCCTTTTTACTCACCAAATTCTGAAAGTATAGATTATCGAAATGTATTGGAGTTTGGTGGTCAAGGGGTTCTAGTACATTGTCATTTCCACTTCTCGGGCACTTGCTCTGCAGGAACTTCCGGTAGGAGGGCTCAACGTTTGAGTCATTGTAGATGTGTGCTCGGAAATTCTTGCATTCAGATAGGCCAATGGTATGTGCCCCTGTTATTCAAAGTGACTGTTAGTGATGGTTTTCTTTTCTTCTTTTTTTTCTTTTTCTATTTTTTCAATAAATAGTTGGAGCAAAACTCTAACGGGTGACTGCTAACATTTTTTGGGAATAATAAATAGATAGGGCAACATTTTACTCTTAAGACGTAGATTTCTCTGTCAGAAAAAAAAAAAAAACATAATGTAGATTTCCTTTCCATTATAGCAATTACAAGGAAATGCTTGTTATGTTGCTAATTCAATACTAGAGTCCGTGGAGTCTTTTGACATCGTCTAGGTTAATATGATGGGATATTTTTAATGATGAATGAATGGAGTGAAAAGATATGTGACGAGCCCAGAATGAGATAAAATGTTACTATCCACTTACTAAAAAATATACACATAAGAAGGGGCCATTTGCTGACATAAATATTTATTTTTTATCCTTATCATTTAATAATTAATTTTAACTATTAAATTTTATGAGAATTAATAGTTACAACAATAATTTCTTATACCTAAGTAATTTTACTTGGAGATCTATTTACTCAAAGATTAAGTTTAATAGAGTTATTCTCGATCTTTACTTTTCATTTTTTAAAAAGCAATTATCCTTTTGTACAAACAATCTTATGCAAATGTCAATCATACCTGCCTTTGCTGGTACTGCCCCGTCCCCATCTTGATTTTGACGGGAAAAATCTGCCTTGTTGGTTTGTCCCCTGTCCCCGCCTTAGATAATCGGAGACGAGGACGGGTGTGTGTTTATTAATCCTGCCCTATCCTGTCCCGACCTCGTTCTGCTTCTATGTTTTACATATAATTATCTGTTAAACAAAATCTCACATGTCTATTACACTCTTACGGATCATAAAATAAAAATATAATTAATAACTTAGTATATAATTTATTTAATAATTAATAAGTAACATATAATTTATTTAATAAATATAAGTAATTTAAGTATAAATTATAAAAAATAATATAGCGAGGTACCTACAGAATACCCAAACCCAAAAATACCCAATAGACATTAAAATTTCATACTCTTCTTCTTTATACTCATCCCCACTCTGCACTTTCTGACGGTAGGGATGGGAGGGTAAACCCATCTTGTCCCGTTGCCATCCATATGCAAGATCTACATATTTCATGGTATTTATTATATTTACTTTAATTTATTAACTTTGTTTTGTTTCATGAAATAAAATAAATTTTCGATCCACCAAAAAAACATTTTTTTAGTTGATTTCGTTAGAAGTGAATTTTGAATCATATATTTGTTCTAAACATTTTTATAATTCTGCAAGCTTCTTTTAAAAAAATAAAAACGTGAAAAATATTGTAGTATTTTTCTTAAACGTTAAAGGAATTGAATTTTGAATACAGCTCTGAAAAATGCTGAATGAAATAATTACTTTCTTTAACCTCAAAGAAATGGAGGATTTATTATTTTTTATATTAATTATTCAGCCACCTTATTTTTAATAATCCAAACATTGACAGATAAATTATTAATTATTTTCATTATCATTATATGTGTTAATTTTAGTTAAAGAGAAAGGAAGAGCAAGAATTTCCTCAGTTTTTGTTTTATAATTCAACTGTTGAAAATTGACTTAAAATAGGAATCTTTTTTGAATCATGATTATAGCACCTGAAAGAGTCACCAAATCTGTAACGGAGAGGCCTTGGTTAGCAAAATTGTTGACGAGAGCAGATAAGGCGCGGGAATGCTGCTATTAGCATCATTTATGGTTGCTGTAGTTGAATCTCTCCTCCCCAACCCCACTTCCCAAGAAGGCCCTCCTAACTGCAAATAATCATCTTCACAAAATAAATAATTTTGACACTCATAAAAATGGAATGATACAAGATTAGTGTGTGTATATATATATATTACATAAAGTACAGAATCTGGAGCTGCCAAAGCAAGAATATCGGCACAGGAAACGACTCCGGGGCATTCTTCCTCCACACAGTGTTTAATATCATTAATGACGTTGAAACCTCTAACTGATTGCTTGTTGGATGCTGCTGTTTGCTCTACCGTGAACTCGCTTGTATCATCTAACAGTATTGATGCATCACAACCCTGAATATCAACAACATATTACTTGCGAGTTGGGATTAATTAAAAGTTATGATGTGTACGTTAATTACTCACGTTTACAAAGCAGTCATGGAAATGCAATCGGAGTAAGGATGCTCCCATGCGTGGTTCTTTTTGAAGGGCATCAGCCACTCCTTCCTTCACTATAGCCAACAAGTTTGGGCAGGAGCAGGAGTAGAAGTCACTGCATAGCTCTGCCCCAGAACCCATACTTGCACTTGCACCCACTACAACAACCAAGAGCAAGCAGTAATCACCTCTTACAATACATATACACATATATGCAAGGATGAAGTGTTTAAAAGTCTCACTTAAAAAAAATTATAGTCTATGTCAGTTTGACCTAAGTGAAGCTTGATCTTTTAAAAAAAAAAATTGATTAAATCTTTTATTGTCTATTAATAAAATGTTAGACTTAGTTTAAGTAATTCAAACAAAATTTTGGCTTACTAGATTGGACCATTTAATTAAATATAAAAATAATATTTTTTTTCATTTTTATTATATAAAATATATTTATTTATTTGTTTAAATATTAACTAATTGACTTACATAAACAATTAACATTATGTTTGAGAAGACATTTTAAATAACTTCTATTTTTTATTAGTTAAAAAAATTATTTAACTATTTAGTAAATAATTTCTTAATAGTTTCTGGTGTTTTTGAAAATTTTAATTGAAATAATATTTTTAAGAAACTAGTTTTTAACTTTTTATGTTTGCTGTTTTTATCCTTTAATATTTATTAAATTTTCTTTTAATTTTTCTATATAAGGAAGGAATTTATTATATTTTTTATTTTTTCATTTTAAATTTTAGCTACTTTAATTCTACTAAACACTTGTCATTTAATACGATAATTTAATAACTTTTAACTATTAACTATCAATTAACCTTTAACCAAGTTTTTAATTAGTTTTTTTCAAACATATCAAGTTAGAAAAATTTATGTCTTATTAAGACACCTTAATGTATTGGTAAAAAAGAAAATGACACCTTATTAAAAATAGATTTTTTATTTATGTGATTTTAAAAATAGTAATGACTCAAGTCAACAAATTTACCACGAATGAAAAGTTGTGATTGAAGGTGAATGTAAAAATATTTACACTAACCGTGTATACCAATTAATCTCTTTAAATAAATTATCATAAAGATTAAATTAAACCTTATAAGCAAGTTTATATTCCTATAGGAATGATACCACGTACTGTAAATGTTATTCCCATCAAATATGTTTGGTAATTTTTTTTCATTCCTTCGAATGTTTTAAAAATTAATTTTAATTTATTAAATAATTAAAACAAATAAAATAATTAAAATTTAGAGTTATGAGAATAAAAGGTGTTCAAAAATATTTTTTATAATTTGTACCAAAAAAAAAATATAACATTCTCATACTCACATTTCAAAAAATATTCTTTTATGACTTGAAATAAATACAATTCACGTGTCTATAGTGTTTACAAAGCATTTTATCCCAATATAAAGAATGCTAAACCCTAAAAAATTTTAATAAAAAACATTCTTGGTTGTCCGTTACCTCTTTACAAAACCGAAACCCTAAACAATTGCAGACTTTAAATCTAGACACGTCTTGACGGTGCCTTTATTAGATCATAGTAGTAGTTGTTGTAAACTTTTCCTACTGAAAAAAAATATATATAAACACATTTATGTGTGTTTGGTATTGGAAAAAAATAAAATAAATGAAAATAGAAAAACATAATTAGATGAAAAAGAAATAATATAGAATATTATATATTTTGAGAAAGAGAGATAAATGGAAAATAATATAGTAGAATTAAGGATAGAGTCATTTACTAGTACTAGTATTGTACTAGAGGAATCTCTTGGCCTAAACCAGGTTAGACTCACCCCAGAGTTGGATCTCCATTCAAAGTTAGGTCTACCCTCAACATAGCTCAACATTCAGTCTAAAGTGAGATCCATATTATTACATGAAAAGTTCCAAATTATCGTTTACGGGTAAAAGATAAACCCTAATTATCTTTTATAAAGAAAGATAAATTCAAATTAACCTTTACTAGTAAAAGATAAACCTTAATGATCTTTTACAGATAAAAATAAATCCAAATCATCTTTTATGCATAAAAGATAAACCCTACTTATCTTTTACAGATAAAGATAAATCCATCATTTTTTTCAAATAAAAGGATAAACCTCTAATTATATAAGTTCAAGCCAAAATACTATAAATAATAAAACACAAACCTACGTTTGACACGCTCAACATTATATACTATTTTCACTTAGGTTTGACAACATGTTTAATCTATCCTAAGGTACACACTTGTGTCCATCGGACCTTTTACCAAAAATCAACGAAAAAAACATATTCAAATAATAAATACTCTGCCATTTTTTATAGGTACAAGTATAAACAGTTGTATATTATAATAAATGTAATATAAATGTGTAACTTTAAATTGTTTCAATAATTTAAAAAATTTAATACTTATATATATAATGGATAAAATGGCCGTAACATTCAATCGCAATGCATTGCTAAAAAAGATTTGGTTAAAATCAATATTATTATACATAAAGGAAGTTGTATGAGTCTTTTCTCAATTTAAAATATATAAAAAAATATTTATTCTAAAGGTTTGATTCCATTAATAGTAAATAAGTTTTACTCTATAACATAAAATTTCTGCATTCTGTTACTTAATAGAAGTCACACGGCTTACTACTTCACTATTTTCCTTCTTCCAAACTCACACCTATTATTACTTTCTTCACAAAATTTTTGCGAAACAAACATATAGAATTAATCTACCTTTAACGAAGTCAATAATTTACAGGTACAATTATTGGGCCGTGGCTGTGACAATTTTAGCAGTTTCGTTATTCCAAAAGTTAGTACCATAATTGCTTCCCCTTTTCTGTGCACGGATTGCTCCTGTGGGGTTTTAATCAATGTTGTTTACTGGAGGAGTGGCCCACCCTTCAAAGGGTTACTATTCCTTCAAAATTATTTTACAAAACAAGTGTAAATAATTAATGTAGATTTTATTTAATAATAAAATATTAAAAATATATCAAAACTCTAAACTGTGTCATTAATATTTTCAGTTTTAATTAAAATATATTATCAATGATTTCTTAATTATTATTAAAATCAGAGAAAAAATAGAATAAAATTACAAAAGAATTATTTTGTTACATCATCATACTTTCTTAGAAATATTAACGGTGGACATAGTGTAACAAGAACAAATAGGATTAGGGCATTTGGGACAAAGATAGGAGTCGGTGCATCTCGGACAGAGTGGAAGCCAATGAATCTAGGATAAAGGTAAGATAAATGCATTAGGATAGAAACCAGCTAATGATAGCCATTGTTAAAGAGGAAAATAGAGATAAAATAAAAATAACGAAAAATTATTTTTTTGAATAGGGGCAGCAAGCAAAAAAATGTCACTAGGAATGATAGGCTTCCCATGAAAGATTTTTTTAGTATTTCTTCAACTTTTTTTCTAACACCATGTTAAAATCAGAAAGGAAAAAATAGAGAATAATGAAATAAAATTGAAATTGTGTAATGTTTGAATACATAATCAAACATATTCACATAGGTTATTAACAATAAATACTAATAATAAAAAAATATTTTATTATCTCAAAAATCATATTATACTTTCATATAAATCCTACTTTCATATTAACGATAAAAGTAGATTATTTTATTTTATTCTGATCTTCAACAAATACAAATGATCATACATAATAAATTAATAAATTTTACAACAATAAATTTAAAAGTGATCACAATTATAATTTTTAATTAGTTAATAAGATGACAATGTTTAAATTATTTGTATATGACAATGACAATTGGATTCATAATTTTCTTACTTTTAATGCATAGTAACAATTTTTTATTAAATTTAATTAGTTTATTATAATATTTATATGATAATTTAGCATATTTCTCGACTTTATATAAATAAAAGATTTACTCACTCACTAATTTATTTAGTTGAAATTTATCCACTTTTTCTTAGTCTAGGTTTAAATGCATGGAATATCTAAAGTAGAAAGTTACTGGTGCAAGAAAATCAGAGAAAAAAATATTTGGCAGTCTCACCTATTTTTTCTTCCACTTAAAATAAATATTAAAATAAGAAAATACAAAAAAATATGCATTTTCAAATTACTCTTACTTTACTCGTACTAATAATAAATCTATGAATAATTTTGTAATTACAATCACTTTTATATTATTTTTTTTGTGAATACCAGCAAAAACACATATGCTGTCGTATTTGTGTATTCACATTTCTATTTTGATATGTTATAACAATTTTAAGGTTTTAATTTAATATATTTTGTAATAATATTACAGAGTATAAATATTTCACTATGTCATTTTGCGTACAATAATTTTAGTTTAGTATGTTTTGAAATATATTTTATTAATTTTCTTTGTTTATGATAACATATTAAAACATGTCAGATCATTAACGAATGTGAAAAATTTGCAATGAATTTAAGAAAATTAAGATATGAAAAAGTTTGAATAGAATTCAAAATATGGTTATGCTTGTGTATTTGTATTTTTATTAAAAATGTTAATGATCAAAAGTATAATAATTGTGTTTAAGGAAGATTAATTTGTAATAAGGTAGAACTTGTCAAGATCTTCATGTATTAAAATAAAAAAAAGTTATATTTGTAAGAGTGTTAGAAGTCATAAAATATTTAAATGTAAAATAGTTATAAAATGTGAACACCAAATGATCTTATTCCCATTATAGATTAATGATTATACATATAAATTATAAATATAAGCAATTATATATGTTAGATATAAATATTTTAAAATAATTTTTTGTTAAAATTATAAGGTTGATCCAATAACAAAGTTTATATAGATAGGAAAATGAGAGAGTGGAAGGTCTATAGGTTCAAACGCTAAACCCTAAATGAGAGAGTGAAATAAGTATTTTGAAAATTGAACGAAAAAAAATTCTTTATTAATAATATAAATAACAATTTCAATTGTCATTTTTATTTTTATATATTTCCTTCTTTTTCTTTCCTTTTATTTTATGTCTATTTCCATCTTTTTCTCTCCTTTCAGCCGTCACACTTTTTTGTCTCCCGTATACCGAAGAGATGTAATACAATATACAACTTTTTGTCATCTATTTCATGTATGAATTGCTTTTATTCTAAAGCAAGAGAAGTAGCTTTCTCAGTTCTCACGATTTTCTATTTCACCGACAGCATCGCTAACTTCCAAATGACAGGAAAAAAACATTTAGCTTGTATTTGGTTGGCCCAAAAGAAAGGGAAAGAAGAGAATAGAAGTATAAGAGTATTTAATAGCACGAAAATATATAGAAAATTTTAAAAACTTTCGTGAAATCCACATAAAAGAATTTTACACAAAAGAGAATAAAAGTGAGAAAAAAAAAATAGATACACTCATTCATTGTCCCATAGTCCATTATGCTATCCCAAAATTGATTATGCGAAGCTTCCTCCCACCCCACACATTAGGAATTATCCCACACTTTATACCTGTCCCCTCATATTTATATTAATTACCGTAAATAATCTTTAAATTAAACTTTTTGAATAATATGATTTTTTTTGTTGAACTTTTTCATTTTTGTTTGTTTTCCTTATGTTATCTAAAATCTCAAGTTCTCAACTACAGGTTAGTGAGTGATAGCTTAGGTCTAAGTTGCGATATGTAGAAAAAGATAAGCATGAGGTGATAAATGATGAGATTTGTGAGGCAAATGACAATATGCAGAATCTTAATTGTATCTGAGGTTGGGGTGTCAGCTGGGGCACCACTGCCACTGTATTTATCCTTCAGTTTTGGTGCCTGATTAGAAAACTCCATATATATAACAACATACAAAAATCAATCTTGGAGTTGAACCAATGACATGACGTGTGTGATGACTACCCATTACAGATATTCAGATAACACTTTACATCGTTGCAATGCACCAAGGCTTTAATTTTTATCTTTTTTAAAAATATTTATAATTTTTTATTTCTTTCATTATTAAGTTCTTCCTAACAGATAACTAAAACTGTTTATACAGAAAATAAGAAAACGGATAATTAAGACTGAATCTCTGTCTTCTTGATTTGCGAAATGCAAAATATGATTTTATAATTAGTATGCATGTGACTTTTAATAAAAGCTGCTTCTTCTTCTTTTAATTCAAAACCGGAGCCTCTTAGAAATTAAAAAATATGTTAAATATATTTATAATATGTTTATTTTAATATTGATTCTTGTTATAATTCAATATAGTTATGTCCAAGATATATTTGAATAGTTTCCTCAGATTTGTTTTTCTAGAATTGTTAGTATCTTTTAAAAAAAGTAATCTTATTCATGGTAAGAATATTCATAATAACTAATATACAATTATATGATCAAATAATTTTGTTACCCTTAGATTCATTTTAACCAAAAACTATTTATTGGAAAAACCTTAAATGAATCTTAATACATTAAGAAATTAGCTTTTGATTCTTAAGTGAGAGACATCTTAACTTCTTTTTTTTTTTTTAAAAAAATATATTTAAAATAAAAATTAACCTTTTCAATAATCAATAATATAAAAATTATTCGATCATTGTCTCATGTTACCTTAGATAGTATTTTATACATTATTTGATATATAAGTTTAATTAGTATATACTAATAGTGTAAAAGAGTTTTACATAACAGTCAATTATAACTTTTTATTTATATGACTTTTAAAGTAGTAATCAGTAAAATCAATAAACTCATCATAAATATAGAATTGTGATTGAATGTTGGTATAATTTTTTTTACACGGATAGTACATACTAATTAAACTATATATTGTTATGAGACAAAATTTTTTTATTTTATCTAAATTATAGTTATGATCATTAACTTGTAAAGTAACTCATGTCCAAACATTTTTGTTATTGAAAGTTAGTTGGTAAAAATTAATAATTTGTATATATAAAAAAAATATTGATAATTTAGAGTAAAATTTCTACAAATACAAATAATTTTTTAAAAAATGTAGTAATAAAAAATAGTTTAAAGTAATTGTGTGGGAGAAGATAGTAGGATAATGTATAATTTGGAGGAATAAATAATTATATCTTCTAATTTTTTTTTCTTCTTTTAGAATGATAATAAAAATAAAATTAAGGTAGATTTAAGACTTACATAAGTTTTTTGTCCCTAACGTTTTACCAAAAATCACTTTTAGTCTTTAAAATTTAAAAATATTTTTTTTACCTCGTGATTCACTTTTAGTCTTTCTTTTCCAGTTAATATCATAAAAATATTGTTAACAGGATGCACATTTTTGTGTTCGTGAATTACTCTACTCCTCAATTCTAACCCCTCCTCAATCTTGAATTTCACATCTAGCACAATCAAATACACCAGAACTTATAAACAAAAAACGTTAATACAAAAAACAAATTAATTTCAAAACAAAAAAAAAATTTGAATTTCAAAAATCAAAAGTGATTTTTTATGAAACATTAGGGAGAAAAAACTTACTTAAGCCTAAATTTAATTTATCTAATATTTTAAATGATATGCAAAAAATATAGTTCGTAACTTTTCGTATTTTACAAAAATGGTTATAAATTTAATTGGATAATAATTATTTTTTTATTTTAATAAAATAATTATTTTGTTGAAACTAATATTTTACTAAAATGGTTATTAATAGTATCATAAAAACTATGTAGTAGTTGCCACATTCAGTTGCATAACATTTTATACATTGGTTTTATATGCTATTAGGTGGTACAATATATTTTATCTATTAGAAAATTGTTTAATACTGACTACTTATAGTGACTGAAATGTGTAATCACTAAAGTGATTGAAATGGTAACCTAAATATTTTTAAATTTTAATTTGATTTTATAATTTCATATGTGTAACTAAAAACTGGTAGCTACACTTTAAAATTTTTATTTTATCTTTTTATATTATAAATGGTCACTCTTAATGGCGACTAAACAATTGTCATCATATATAAGATAAAATTCAAGATATTCTAGTTTTAGTTTTAATTTTTTATATTTTAATCAGTGACTAATTATCAGTCACACTTCTAAAAAGTTAACCCTTTTTTTTAAAATCTTGCTTATCCCTCCACACTTCCCTCTAAACCTAATATTTAGATATTTTTCACGCCAATTTCACAGTTCACTTCTCATGCCATTTCACATTTCAATCTACTCTCAACCTTCAGCACCATCTAAAGTGATTTTTAACCGAAGTCACCTCACTAGACCAAGCCATAAACGTCAACGTAGAGGATGGAGTTGAGCCCCTCCAACACTATCTAGAGTGAACTCAAGTCACTCTTATTCGAGCACGACGAAACACCTTTCCCTTTCAAACTTCTATGCACCTCCTCACCGGTGTGAATGGCTTTGATGAGAAGGCTTTAAAGAAAAATCTTTCTCTCTCTCACATATTTCAATTTAAGCACAGTAAGAGACAAGAATCCCTAAACCTAGGTATTGAAAAAAGGTTTATGCGATACATTTATATACTTGTGACTTTCGTTGTCGTTCTAGATTTGGGTAAAATGCATAATATTTCCCTCTTGGTTTAGAACTAACTTGATACAATTTCTCTAATCGGTCTAGCTTCACTGTAGGTTCAAAAGTACCTTTCATAGAAATTGGTTTATTAAATTAAAATTTGGTTTATAATTTCTCATATTACTTATGTAAAAATTAAGGGTTTATTAAATTAAAATTGCATTCTATTTTGTATGTAATTAACTTCTTATTACATGTGAGAATGAAGTTACTTGAGCTCGCTTAACCATTGATTAGAAGCAAGATTTACTTTGTAAGTTTTCATTCCCTTTTTTATTTTCATATCAAAAGTTAAATGTTGAAATGGATTAAAAATGCACATTATAATTGGCTTGCAACAGGAAACCTATTTTACCTCTTAATGGACTGATTAAGTATAAAGTAGTGCTACTAGCTTCTGAAGCAATTTGAATTCTATGAGATTTTGGTTTGTTTAAATTTTTTGGTAGGCTGTGATTATCCTTCGTAATTATCCTTTCCATTAATGATCACATGGACATTAAATTTATTTTCAGGTCCCTTATGATTATCCTTTTCAATGATTATATTGGCAACACTCAAATATTGTTTCTCCCTGATTTCTTAGGTATCACTTTCAATTGATTATTTTCTTTTTCAGTTAACTTTGATTATGCATGTATTGATACATTTTTTTTGTATGTTGAGGGTGCAAACCAAGGTTTAAAGATCACATGGACTTATCTGATTATATAGGTGAAGTTTAATAAATTAGGTTCTATTGGAAGCTAGAAAGTGGTGAATATAGGTTGTTAGTGGTTGTATTCTTGAGTCAGAGAAGCTAAAATAGAACGGTTAAGAGTATATCTATATAGTTTATCACAATTTGATGCAAGTTTTTATGCATGTATGATTTCATTTTCTTGGACAATTCGATGTAGTGTTCTGGAATCTATAACAATTATTTATGGTCAAGATATGGGTTTTGTTCCCACAATTACTTCATACTTTGTCACTTTTGCATGACTATTTAGCAATTCTTTATTAAATTGATACTAAGTAAATGTAAATAGAAATGAATGGATGTTCTATATGAAGATTTTGCTAGTTGATTTACATACGACCTAGAAGAAATCTACTTTGTTGTTGTTCTTATTATGTAGACTTGCATTTTTAATTTTGAGGCTAGTTTTGTAGTAGAAATCAATAAGATATAATGATAGTTACATTGACACTACTTTGTCTTACATGGAACAAAGATTAAATTTTTATTAAATTATAGTTACATTCTGTTTTTATATATAATTAACTACTTATGTATGTTACAAGTGATAACAAAGTTACTTGAGCTCCTTTAACCATGATTAAAAGCAAAATTTACTCCGTAAGTTTTCATTCCCTTTTGATTTTCATGTCTAAAGATAATTGTTGAAATGAATGAAAAATATACATTATAACATGAAACCTATTTTATCTCTTCATGGACTAATTAAGTATAGAGCAGAGCTACTAGCTTGTGAAACAATTTAAGTTTTATGAGAATTTGCTTTGTTTAAATTTTTGGTAGCTTCATGTATGCTAGTAATTAAGATCACATGAACATCAAATTTATTTACAAGGTCCTTTATCGTTATCTTTGAGGTGAGTTTCTGCATTAGCATCAAAATCTTTGTTGCAGCCTTTATATATCTAAGCAGCCCTTGAGTGCCTTAAATTTCATAGATTTTCTTTTCATTGTTTAAATATTTATTGAAATTATCACATATGCCCTATTAGTAGTAGGAAAAACTGCTCTTAACTCAATTTGTGAGATTTTTTCTTTTCTAGAAGTTGTAATAATTCAATGTAATTGTAGAGTTGCCCTTTCAGATTAATTGAGCTTCTGAATAGTTCAATAGCTGGTTGTTGTTATTTCTTTGTTGAACTAGTGCAGATGAATTAAATTTTAGTTGATTATGATATCTATTTTGTAGCTTCATATGTGGGATGTAATATACTTGAAGATATATATGATAATTGAATTCTGATTAAGATTTCTATTTCTCTGTTTATAAGAAGAACTTACACATGTAAGAGAAGAAGCCTCCCAAATTACATTTGTTACTAGAGATTATCCACTTAATGAATTACAAGTTTGGAATCAAGTTGATGGAATAAAAAAAGCAAGGTGTGGTGCATGGATTTGGATTCGAGTGACTAAACAATTTATGGAAACAATAATTTTTGTGTCATAAAATAACTAAAGTTCCAGATATTTTTGAATAGTTATCTAGATAACTAGTAACTTCATTACTACTTTGTAAATATTTACATTTAGTTTTGATGAGTTCGGGTGCCTTTTGTTTAGTTATCTAGATAAACTTGAACTTATTATTTTTGTGAATGTTTTGCTATTTAGTTTGGATGACTTTCACTTTTTTTATATATTGTATAAAACAAACTTGTTATGGATCTTTATATTCATGATAAATATAACTATTTATATTGTCACTTATTAATTGTTCTAAATGTTACACAAAACCTTGTTTAAATGTTTTATGATACTTGCTTTAATAAATTTATAAAGAAAAATCATTATCAACTATTTGCTTAATTTATATTAAGAAATTAAAGATATATACTTTATATTTTAACTAGAATTTTTCTAATAAAATGAAAATAAAAATTAATGAAATCTATGAGTGATTAAGCAACTGAAATACTTAACCAGTAACTAATTCAATTGCTAAAAATATTATTAATTTAATAATAAAAAGCTGTACATAGCCATACAAAATCGGTAGTTGTATTGGTTAAAAAAATAACCTGGAGAAATAATTACTTATATTTAGTCAATGATCAATCACTTAATTATGTTATTAATTTAATAATTTCAATCATACTAGTTTATATGAAATTGTAGATTCAATTACTGATTTTGATTGCAAATGCAAAATCAGTCACACTTATCAACAACAAGGGAAATACTTAATGGTTACCATTATGATGCAAAATTAGTAATAGAGATACATATAGTGACTCATTTTATCATCACGGTGACTAATTTTTCAGTCGTTATTCACTTGTTTTTTTTAGTTTTTTTTTTAATTTTTTTTCTCTAAATAATGATTACCATTATGATATTAATGAGTTTAATATATATATATATATATATATATATATATAATTTAAAAATTTACAAATAATTATCTTAATCATATGCATTTTTACACGCTTCACATGATATAATACTTTTTTAAATTTTCTAAATAATAGTTATGATATTAATGATTTTAAATATTTTTATTTGAATGTAAAAATTAAACAGATAACTAAGTTAATTATATACATTGTTTTACATGTTGTCAAGTGATATAATATCTTCTTAAATAATAATTACATAATGATATTAATGAGTTTAAATATTTACATTTAAATTTAAAAATTCTACAAATAACTACCTTAATTCTAATTATTAGAAATAAAATGATATATTTTATTCAATAACTACCTTTTGACCTTATCTAAACCTGATGATACCATTATTATTTTTTTTGTTAATAATCATACAGTAATTACCATATTTAATTTAAATGCAATCTCTATAAAAAAAAAGACTATTAAATAAGGAAAGCTACTAAATTTTATTACTAAAATTTGTTATTAAATGTTGTTAAATACAATTTTGAGTAAATTACACTAACACTCTGTCAACTATTATAAAATTACAGATAACTCCACTATTTTATTTTAAAACTAACATCCCTTTAAGTTTAAAAATATTATATTAATACCTTCTATATGTTTAAAAATATTATATTAGTATCTCTTTCAAACCTTACACTAATATATTCTTCAAAAATGCAAAAGTAATTATTAAAAAACAGAGGTTGTATGTGTAATTACACTAAATGTTAAGAGTACTGGTGTAATTTATTCTAAAATTTTCTAGTAGAGGTACCTCATTTTAAAAAATATAAAAATTGATGGACATGAATTTATTAACTCAAGGATTCTATATATTTAATATGATGACATATTGATATGATTTAAGTATTTTATGTAACAAATTGGTTTTTATTTTATATTAAAATTTGAAAATGAAAATCCTAATAAATATTTTGATTAGCACATGCACCATAATAGTACCATGATATTTTTAGTAGTATGAAATTAATTTTATTTTGATAGTAATTTTCATACACTAAATATTTTTAACTTTTAAACTGTAAGAATGATGATATGAGTTACAATAATTCTAAATTAAATTGGTAATAAAACATATAGTAAATTACAATAATACCATAAAGCTTAATATAATTATATATGTTCTCCTTGTTTTTTTTAACTATTATTTTCATATTTCTAAGGAAGGTTAGTGTAAAATTTAAAAGAAGCGCTAATGTAATGTTTTCAAATATAAGGAAGAATAAGAGTAATGTTTTTTAAACTTAAAGGAGGTCATTGAAGAAAAATAAAAAAAAAAGAAGCTTTTTGTAATTTGATAAAAGTGAAAGGGTGTTATTGTGATTTGCTCTAAAATACATTATAAATTTATTTTTAGATTGGCAATAAATGAGCATATGATAAAAATTATAGATAGATAATTAACTTAAAATGTGTGTTTTTTTAATTACATGTAAACTCTCCCTTCGAGTATTTAAGACAATTATCCAAGAATCAATATTAAGAAAACTAGTTAAATTAGAAACAACCCCTTACTAGTTGATATACACATGATAGTAAATTAAAATATGTTGCAGTATACATGAAAATCATGATATGCGTGAAAATAATTTCAAATTGACAACAAATTAATATATTATAAAAATATATTTTATATTAAAAATTAAAATCATGAGATCATATTAAATCAATCTTGTATAATAGGGAAATATTTATACTTTCATTATTTCTAATTTATTTTGATTTTTATAATAGTGTTTGTTAATTTATATTAAAAATTATATATAGATTAAATTGAATTTATTTTTAATTTTAGGTTAACATAAAATTAATAATTAAGCTCTTACTACTCTGTTATGTTGTAAATTTAAATTATTAGGTTATGATATTATTTATGTTTTACAGCAAAGATAATCATATTATTTAAAATAGTTTACAAACTAATTGATAAATATTTTTAATTAAATTTAATTTTAAAAAATTAAACAATTAATAATTACATGAATATTTTTTAATATATATATATATATATTATATATATATATATATATATATATATATATATATATATTATGTGTCATAAACTACATGTCTCCTATTGCGTATTAGTAATTAATAGTTTTTTTTTCAATATTTTCACTTTTTTGTTCATGCATTTTCAATTAATTGATATTGCTATTATTTTTTTATTTCTTATTATATTTTTAATAAATAACTATTTCAGTAAAATAAAAAGAATAATTATTATTATTAAATTTGTAATTTTTTTCTAAAATAAAAAATAATTACTATATTTGACATATTATTTAAATATACCACTGATCATAAGTAGAAAACAATATTTTAAAGTATTTTATTATCTTAAGTAGAAAACTATTATCATATGTGAACACTCAACTTATGTTCGCACCAAAACCAATATTTTATTATCATAAGTAAAAAACAATATTTTAAAATATCTTAGGGCATGTGAATTAAGAGAAGAAGTGAATGTAGTGTTAGCTTGTATCTTTTCTTTGCATCATACAATTATATATAGGCTGCTAGTAGACACATAAAAAAAGAAAGAAAAAAGAAAAAGTGCCGTTTAAAATAGCTCCACCAATTACCGTGACCTTCACCAACCATTTTAAATTTTTGAAACAATTTGATCCAAAATTAAAGTTTAAAAGACTTATTCTTTGTCTCAACTCATTACAACTATTAGATCTTAAGAAAAAATATATGATTAAGATGAAATTGAAATCTTTTAAATTTATTCTTAAAAAATAAAGTAAATTCTTTTTCTCTCTTTCATATATATATATATATATATATATATATATATATATTTACCTTCTTAGGACTAGGAAAAGATATAATAATATTTTACTTTAAAAATAATTAGTGATTTTATCAAATAAATTAAATCCTCTAATTTAATAATCAAATATCAAAATTAATTTATTTAGAAAATATTAAAACATTTCTTTGTGTGTGACCTATATGTTTAATACTAAGATGATAATATATTAACAATCTAGTTATACTTTTTAACATCCACATAGTATGAAGTAATATATTTATATAGTTGCGAGTTAACTTTAGAGTATGATATTTTTTGTTAAATAAGTTAATTTATTATGAATGACATAAGAAACTCATTTATTCTTCATTTAGTTATCTAGTCAATGTTTTAATTTTATTATAGAGTTCAAATTCTTTACCTAAAAAATCCTTTCTTGAATAATTTTAACTCTACCCATATTTAGTTATATCAAATGTGCATTCAACTAGTTTCTTAAGATATTAAATGTCTAAGACTAAAACACTATAAATAACTTGTTAATTAGTATGGTAATATCATGATAAAGAAAATATTACATTTCTTCTTTTGAAAATTTCCTATAGACAGTCTAAAGTAATATTAACCATTAGAAAATCTTATTTGAGTAACTTCAATAAACATATCCATATATGTGCATAACAAGTAATGTAGGAATTTTGTGGGGCCTTAAGTTTCTGCAATGTATTACCATAAATGTGGGGTAAGGTCGTAACTATTGATGTGAAGTCAATTTATTCTATATTAATAGAGTAAAACAAGTAATGTAAGAATTTTGAGGGAGACCTTAAGTATTTGTAATGTATTACCATAAGTGTGGGGTAAGGTTGTATCTATCCATGTGAACTAAATATGTCCGGTATCTATATCGACATCTTTTAATCATACATATCTTGTGACTGAAAAATGTGTTGCAACTGCTGAATAAAATAATTTGTCTTTTTTTAAAGAAAAGACACATCCATATGTGCATAATTTATATATCTAAATTAATAAATGAAATCTGTTAATATTCATCAATATATACTATTGCACATCTATATTGATATATTTGGATTGTTAATATCCAATTTATAATACTCATAAGATCAAGAACAAGATTAAATTATAAAAGACATATTTCTCATTTATCATAATGTCTTTTATGTAAACAAGTCTTTAATTTTAATCAAAGACCTTTATCAAATGAACTAATTTATCAAAAATAATATAAATATGATAAAAAAGAAAATAATAATTTATTAATAAAACTAGATTTGATGACATGATAAATTAGATCATGAACATACATATGTACCTAACAATCATACACTTGTACTAGAACCAATTGTTCATGTATTTCATTCCTACTTTCTATTTGTGCTTGTCAAACTCCTTTACGCCAAGTGTCTTAGTGAATGGATATGTCACATTCTCCTTTCCATCCACCTTTTAAATCTAACATCACAATGTTTAATAATTTCTCTAATAAAATTATATATTGTAGTTTAGACTTTTTAGTGCAACCTATGTACTTTTGCTTGGGCAATCGCTTCATTATTGCCACATAATAGTGAAACTTGTTATTTTATTTAAGGAACCACATCTAGTTTAGAAATGAACTTTTTCATCCAAATTGCTTCTTGGAAGCCTTACTTGCTACTGTATATTCTACTTTTGCCTATGAATCTCCTACTATAGCTTGCTTGAAAAAATTTTTAGCTTATGACACAACCATTTAAGGTGAAAACACATCTTGAAATGGATTTGTTATCATCTTTATCTGATACAAAACTTACACTAGTGTAACCTTTAACTTTAGTTCAAAATCTCCATAAATGAAAAATTTTGACCTTTTGTTCTTCTCAAGTACTTAAGAATGGTTTTAACAACTTTGAATGTTTTTCACTAGGGTTTTCCTAATATTGATTGGCTACACTTAGTGCATATGCAACATCAAGATGTGTACAAATCATCATTAAGGAAAGTTGTTTTTACATCATTTTCCACATTTCATAATCATACTATGCTACAATAGCAAAATGAATTTGAATTTATTTAAGCATAGTCACATGAGAACAAGTTTTGTCATAATCTAATACCTTTTGACAATATCTCTTGACAAAAAGGCAAGCATTATAGGTCTCAAACTTTAAAGAAAAACACTTATGCATTTTCAGTGGAAAAATGTTTATACTAATATTCAATCATAAACTTTTATATGATAAGTTTGTTAAATTTACTAATTAATATTTTAAAAATCATATAAACAAAAAATTATAATTAAATATATATTTTACACGGTTAATGTATATATATTAAACTCTTGATTTTATATCTTTAAAGCATAAACTAAAGTTCATACTTTGTTACTAATAATGACACATACTTAAATTTACAAATTTCATGTAAATAAATTCAAGTAAGGTTTAAAAGGTTATATACAAAGAAAAAAGTGTAAATAAGTTATATATATATTTTAATAACAATGCATTGTTTATATAACTTTTAATATATTTATTATAAAATTAATAAATTTACTATGATGAGTTGAGATTAAATAAATTAAATGAGTAAATACTTTACACCGTAAGGACATGACTTATTTTGTTTTAAAGTAATTATAAAACTGACTTTTTTTTAACTTATGTAAAACTGAGTGTTAAAATATTTTTAATTATTCTTGTGTTTACAATCAATTACGATTTTGGGAGTAATAAAAATTTGTGATTTTTAGATTTGTGAAAAAAACCAATGTGATTATCCATTAATTAGTTCCATAAATAAAAACACTATGATCAATTAACGTAATAAAGATCGATCTTCTGGTAGAACTAGTTGAAATACAGGATTAATGAGCTAATAGTTGAATTATTAGATTATTGATCGAATGGAGTGAAAAATTATAAAATATGCAATATTATTGACATATATATAATTTGATAAATCTATACTTCAAATTTAGATTTGAAAATTAATAAATTTTAAATATTATTAACAATTCTTTAATAATAAATGAAAATTATTTTTTTTTTATATATTTTGGTATAAGTATAAATTTTAAAAATAAGCAGTGAACTTCACTTTTTTTAAGGGACGTAGTCTTCACTTACATCTATAGCTAACAACACGGGTTGACTCAACTTATATGGGTTAGCTCACCTCAACCCACTAGAAAAACGGTTGAACTCAACTTGACTTATTTTGTCTTTGTTCCTCAATTTATTAGTTCGGTTAGGGCCCACCATGAGTTGGTGGATCTTGAAACCAAATCAATATCCATTTCTCAATATATTTATCTATCGATAGATAGAAAGATGCAACCTCAATACAGGTTCCTTCGTCACAACCCCCTTTAAGTCCTCAAAATACGGGTCAGTCCACTAAACTACCAGAAAATAAAAAAATATTTTTTAAAAATGAGATCTCTTAAAAAATTTTAAATTAACTATTTAATCAAGTCTTTACAATTATTTTTTATCTAATTATCAGATTATATAATATAATAATTTAAGTAGTGGGTTCAATAGAATGTAGTGAGTTATTTTACATTTGGGGTAAAGTGCAGTAAAGGTATGTCAAATAGTAAAACTAACACAGATTTAATAGGTCCAATATGAGTTGATCCAGCTCACCCAAGTTGAACCTGTATGAGTTGGACTATGTTTTTACTATTACAATTTAAATTTCTTGTTTTTTTGCCGTGGTACAACCCATATTCATGGTGGACCGGGTTAGTTCATAGATTTCTGCTCACTTTAACAGCTCTAATACATCTCTTTCATAGTCTCTTTCTTTTTTTGTGTATATCTTTCTCTTTCTTTTCACCCTAATTTATCTGATTTTATCATTTTGATATGGACTTTGATCATTACTCGTCGAGTGGGTGGCACAACTGTAGTCCTACAGTTTCATTTCCTTATACAAAACACACTATACCAGTTGACCATATAAAAAAGTGCACAGAATCACATGCTCCAATTGGGCTTTTATATTCCTCATTTTTCTGCTCTATCCACACTCTAAAATCCTCAGTTGTATTGACCAAAGAACGGACCATGTGTACAACAGCTTAATTGGCAGACATGATTTAAAATGTTGCTGTAGAATGTAGAGAAATGTATTTGGTTGATTGAGCTAGCGTTGTTTTTTATTGGCTAGGAGCCTGAGACAGAACCTACGAATTCACAAACGTTAGAAAAATCATCGATCATTATGTCACAAAATTCTGCGTGCTAGTGAAATTTTCTATGACATACCACTGTTGTACTCAGGTTGGGTTGACGCAATGAGTAATGACACCACTTGCACTTCATTGACTGCCAAATATAAGTGATCAACCATTTCTTCTCCAGTCTCCGCCAAACAAAGTGTTGAGTGCCCTAAATATTTCACCATATTTGTCGTCCATTTCGCAAGTTGCAAATGCTGCTCAATATGACTCGTAAGTGATAGTTAGCTGGCTATGTTACTTATCATTTTCAATTCTTGCAGATAATGATTTGCTACCAACTAGGAGAAGAAAAAAGGATCTAAACTGGTCGGTACCACAAAATAATAACTCAGTTAAAATATTTTCTTCTAAAAATAAAATTAACACATGATAATTTTATGTAAAAAACCTTTAAATATTTTTAACTGCCGTACGATATGTGGATTTGACTGTTCCAGTAGTATCGTAGGGGGACAAAGCATGGTAGTGCATATATAACTCATTTGGATACTAGCTACTACAAGCTAATAGTACTATAGTAGTTCTGGAAATAATGTAATTATATCTAATAACCACATCTTTTTAATGCTCCATATTCTTTAATATTATGTCAATTTCCTGTGAATTGGACTAATTAATTATTTTAGCACTTTTTGCATATATATGTAAGATAATATGAACTACAAAATATTCATTCAAAATATAAAACAAACAAATAATTAAAAAGTGTGATAGCCGGCCTGTCTCAATAGAGTATGTTAAATTAAGAACATATATAAACATTTGAATTTTCTTTCTACGAGTACAATTTTTAAATTAGCCAATTACACTCTTGCTTGTCACCCCCAAAATTGAACTCAATGTGATCGCCAATCCCTCCCCAAATGTGAATTTTCTCACTCTTTCCTAGAGGGAATCATTTTTTTTTAGGACGAGAGTGGTGTCTATATATACATGATCTTTCATCCAATTTAATTAAAATATGGGTGCAGAGAAAAGTGTTCAACGTTTAATTTGTTTCGTTCTCTTATCCACTCTCTTTTCTGCATGTCCCCTCCCATGAGGACCAGGGGTTTAATGCTCCCAACAAGTTTTAAAAGGTCATATATCACTTAACTAGTTGTCCTCAATGATATATATATATATATATATATATATATATATATATATATATATATATATATATATATATATATATATATATATATATATATATATATATATATATAACACCTTCATTATGGTCTTATTGAATCTTTTTATGCGCCATTTATGATTTTTTTTTTACTTTTCTTAATGAGAATAACACTACCCCTAATGTACAATTTTTAAAAATAACTAAGATTGTTGGTATATTTAATTAGATAAACTTTTTTTTTTAAGAGAACGGGCAGAAACGTCCACCCAAGATAAACTTTTCTATAATTACTTATAGAAAAAGAAAAATAAGATAAAAAAAAAAAAACTTCATCCATATTTTTAGCCATGCATTTTTACTTTTTAGCCATATTCGTATTCAAATTGTGATCATCTGACTCAATGTGTATCAATATTGAAAGAGCATCGCTAATCTATAAGTATACTATGTAGCTTCCGTGGTTTTAAATAAATAAGAAGTTAATTACGCCATTGCTTATAGGAGAAAAAAAAACAAAGTTACCCCATTAAAGATGCTACCTTAGGATTTTTATGCACTCAGTAACAGCATTTGGTCAACTGACTCTGACTATAATAAGCAACAACTATTGGCCGTTGTAATTTCCGAGTTGGAATGATGGGAAAACTCAATGCTAGCTAGCTAGGAATGAGAAATAGGTGTGTGAAAAATGAAATAGGTCGTTGCTCTGGTAATTATTATAAGCAAACTAAGTTCTTGAAAACTAGTGGTTGTTTTTTATAAAACAGTGATCTTTGGTATCAATTGGTGCTTTCCGATAGATGGAAATTCTCTTTCCTTTTCATTGAAGGAATA
The DNA here is from genome assembly GCA_037954015.1 of Psophocarpus tetragonolobus. Classification (NCBI taxonomy): domain Eukaryota; kingdom Viridiplantae; phylum Streptophyta; class Magnoliopsida; order Fabales; family Fabaceae; genus Psophocarpus; species Psophocarpus tetragonolobus. Next base: position 39,742,734 of record CM075695.1, read on the forward strand.
AAAATCCAAAGAATTTGTGGACACTCGTAGCTCACCATCCCTGTGGCTACAGGCTTTCAGAATAAAGACTTTTTTAAATTGGGCAAGTTGGTTAATGCGCAAATAGATTAATTAGGTGTGAATATTGTTGATAATCCGAAAAGGATAAAACATAAGAGAGATCTTTATCAATGACTTTTGAGTATAATCATACAAGTGAACTTAACACCACATTCAATCCATATATAATTTAATGTATTTGAACTGTTCAACACAGTCATTTTTATCGAGTGAATGTAGTTCACTTGAACTTCAACAAATATGTTGAGACCTTTCAATTTTAAGACAATGATTAATTATTCACAGCACTCACACACTCTCTTTGCTTCTTGAGGTGTTAAGTCATTGATAGTGAACGTGTCTAATAATGTATATGTGATTTTAGTTACACCTCCGCTATGCTATGACAGTGCCCTAGAACCAATTTTTAAGAACCAACGCACTCACGATGCGGCAGATAGAGACAAACTTACCTTCCATTTTAAAATTGTGGACACATGACTACAAATCACTGTTGCCACTTCAGTCATTACTTTAATTTTTTACGTTCTTAGTTAAATTAATATAGCCAAGTGGGTGGTTTGATGCACGTGTAATGATTAATATCTTTGTTAACATTGGCTAAAGCCAATCATTTAAACTATGGAAGTTATGCAGCTATGATTTTAGTGGAATTCTCAGTTTGGTTGTCCTAACTTTTTTTCTTAATGAATTCTACTTATAATTATGCAATTTTTAATAAATTTTAGTTAATAATAGAGTGTATTTTAAAAATATATTACTGTACTATTGATATTTTTCTTTGACTATATATTACGTCTCGTTCTTCAATTCATATGATGTCTGACTTTTAAATTGCAGCGGTTTACTAATTAAAGTTTCGTAATATAATGACCATGACCATGATCGCCACAAGTGACGACAATGAATTATATTGCTTAGAGTTTTGATTATCAACCAAGGATAGTTGAACCTGGTTGCCATCTTTATCGAACTCATACACATTATTATATATTTCGAAAAGGTGTAGTTGCGTGTAAAACTTCCTTATTTGCTGGTATAGAAAAGGAAGCTGCAAACGTAGCACTAAGTAAATGAATTTTTCTATCTGCTTGAGTATACATAGGATATGAGACACTTAATAAACCTTGTATCAAATGAATCTGGCTATATCGAAAATTCTTGTTCTCACTAGATTTTCTGTTTGTTTGAAATGCAACCTGTTTTTACTTCAAAATTTTTTAAGATATATTTTGAATTCAGAAGTGAATTTTTAAATGGGTAGTTGTTTTGAATATAAAAAACAGCCTGCATTTTATTTATTTATAATTTAATAATATCACTAGAAAAAAAAAACTGTTATCACAACACTAGCTACTGCCATTAATTAATAATAATCAACTTATCGAGTAATAACGTTGGTCGATTTTGTGGTAAAATAGATAAATGGGGGAAGTGTGGTTTTAATCCCTTATATTAACATAAATCAACATATTAATAATTAACCTTTCAACTATAAAAATAATAATCAACTTATATCATAAAAATTATGAAATGAAATAAAAGGATAAAAACTAATATGAAAATTATAGAATCTAGACTTATATAATTTTTTTATCTTTAAAGTTTCATAAAAAATTAATTTTAATCTTTAAAATTTAAAAATATTTTTTTAATCTCTATTCACTTTTAGTCATTCTTCTCTAATTAATACCGTTAAAAAATTGCTAACAGATAATATATTTTTGAACTCATGAATTACTTTCCTCCTTAATCCTAATACTCTCAATCTTCAATTTAACATCCGGTATAGTTAAAATGTACTGAAACTTATAAACAAGCAATGTTAATATAAAACAAAATTAATTTTAGGGACTAAAAATATTTTTTTAATTTCAAGGATTAAAAATAATTTTTGATAAAATCCTAAGGATAAAAAACTTATGTAAGGATAGAATCTTTATAATTAAAATTGATAAGTAATTTCATTCTAGAATGATTTTTAAATATTTTTAAAGCAAAATTATAGAGATAAAATATTTTTAATTATAAATCCTTTTAACATAAATAAATAAATTTAAAAATATTTTTGAATTTTATTTTGTGTACTTAAAAAATGTGACACGAAACTAATTCACTTTATCCATTTATCATGCCTACTTCATCTCAAATATTACCTATCTTTTGCACGTAGAAAAAAAGCTAAACCTATAATTAACTTTATCCATTTATCGCTCTTTTATATATAGATATTTATATTTGTGTGTATGTAATTTTTTAAAGAATAAATTAAAAAAATTATGATAAAACATAAGATAAAATTAAATAAAAAAATATGATGTATCTTTTTTACATTTTTTATTTTCTTAGTGTAATAAATGATTTTTTTATGAAATTATGTGTATATTTTCAAAATACTTAAACATATGAGGGGTCACTACCCTTTCAATGTGTTTTACTTTTACTTGTCACTCCAAAACATAGTTTAAATAATTTAATAAAAATTACTTTTGATATATAGAATCTAATAAATTTTTTTTTTTTTTATTTTCTCAATCCAATACAAGTTAGTTGTTGTTATTATTATACCAACTGTCTTTAAGGATTGATTATTGGATGATGAATCACGCTTGGATAATGATCAATCACGCTAGGTTTGTATGATGAGTAGAAGAAATAGATAAATAAAAATAAAAATAAAGGAAAAGAAATAATGTAATAAATGATGCGATAAAAAGTCGAAAGAGTAAAAATACCCTTCGCACCGACTTGACTGCCATATGAGATGTTAACCATTAAGAAATTTTATTAACATAATATAATTGTATTATATAAATAGGAAGTTATAAAGGGTGAGATAATTAATCATGTCATTTTTTTTTTCGTTGAAAAGGAAGAATAGAAAGAAACATATGTATAATAATAGTAATCAATCTTGATTATTCCATGACGGGAGACTACCATTATTTTTCTTATTCTATTAAGTTTTGAATAGAGAAAATAGGAAAAGAATAGGTGATTAGAGCAGTGCCTACACTATATATATATGGCCCCCAACACCTCCTTCTTAAGACCACAGAATTGATCTTTCTCCTTTAATTTATTGGATTCTTCATTATTAGAATATATCACTCTGCTCTCCCTAGTTCCTATAATATTTCTAATGGAAGCCAAATTAGATCATACCCAAGATGGTACTGTTGACTTCCGTGGCCAGCCTGCGCTTTCATCGAATACTGGCAAATGGAAGGCTTGTGTTTTTCTTCTTGGTTAGCAAATAATTTTTTTAACCAAATATTTTCTGTTTGTTAAGCTTTTATTAGAATTGTTTGATCCTGAAATGTTGAAGATTTTGTTCTATAGAGCAAATAATTTTTTTAACCAAATATTCCTCATAACCAAGTACGCGAGCAATAACCTTTTTCCACATAGGGTTTTTGTTCTTCGATTCCCATGCATGTTAAGTTGGGTCTATTTTCTGGTTAAACTGAATTCTAAAAGTAGATATGTAAGTTATGAGTGTTCTTATAGTGCTTGTGAATAGATGCTATTTATGGTTGTGGCCGGAGCTACAACATGAAGATATCGAAAGCTCCCTTTGATACAAGTTGATATACTGGAACTGGAGTTTGACTTATTTTGTTGTTTAATATATGTTGAAGGCTTTGAAGCATTTGAAAGGATGGCCTTCTATGGAGTTGCTTCCAACTTAGTGAATTACCTAACTACCCAACTTCACGAAGATACTGTTTCATCTGTGAGGAATGTGAATAATTGGTCAGGGTCTGTGTGGATAACACCAATTCTCGGGGCATATATAGCAGATTCATACCTGGGTCGCTTCTGGACATTCGCTCTATCATCTTTCACTTATGCACTGGTAAAGCTATTAATTATGATTTATCACAGACGATATGATCTCATGAGAATAAAAACAACATGCAATTTCTCCTTCTTACATTTACCATATTTATCTTCCAATTAATAGGCAAAGAAAAACCACCTAGTTAGTCCAAGTGTATAAAATTTTGCGTGTTTTGCCAACCACTTTTTCATGTACGTACTTGTTCCACTACTCATCTCAGGGGATGATTCTTCTCACTTTAGCTGTATCACTCAAGAGCTTAAGGCCAACATGTACCAACGGCATCTGCAAGAAGGCTTCAACCTTACAAATTTCGTTTTTTTACATGGCACTCTACACTATAGCTATTGGGGCGGGTGGAACAAAACCCAATATCTCAACCTTTGGGGCAGACCAGTTTGATGACTTTAATCCCAATGAGAAAGAGATTAAGGCCTCCTTTTTCAACTGGTGGATGTTCACCACATTTCTTGGTGCTTTGGTAGCCACTTTAGGCCTAGTCTACATTCAAGAGAACTTGGGATGGGGTCTAGGTTATGGCATCCCAACGGTTGGTCTTCTATTATCCCTTGTAATTTTTTACACAGGGACCCCAATTTATCGCCACAAGGTTAGAACAATCAAAAGTCCTGCCAGAGACCTAATTCGTGTTCCAATTGCTGCCTTCAGGAACAGAAAATTGCAACTCCCTACTAACCCCTCAGATCTTTATGAGCGCCACCATCAACATTACAATAGTAATAATGGAAAACGACAAATCTATCACACACAGGCTTTGAGGTACGTACACAATTGCTTTTCTTTATGGAAGAGTATACATAGAGAGGGAATTTGTATGTACTGTGAACTCTAATAATTGAGAGAGATATAAAAAAGAAAACATAATGGAACGAGCACACAATTTCAGAAAGATAATTATGCACAAATGAATGCATGTGATTGTGGACTAGTGTGGTATAGGGGACAGATTTGATTGAGATTAATTCACAGATCAGTTGACATGGTAGTGGCCAACCTGGAGGGTGTATAATTAATATATAATATATACAGCAAAATTTGGAAACTAAAAGGGCATCTCTTATTATCCCTACACTCACTCTTTGGCACCGCAGAATTAAATTTCTTCTCATTTTTACACTTCTCTCAATCTCTCTTTTTTCCATCTATTACGCAGTAGCATGATATTAATTTATCAATTTGGCCTCTTGGTTAGATAATTTATCACCAAATGATTGCTATTATCATTGTTTTCATTGCTAAATCAAGTTTGTCACTATCACAACTGTTACTGCAGTATCACAACTGTTACCGCATTGGCACAACTATCTCACCACTAGCATTACCAATTTTATCATGCATACTCTTTGTAATTGTTACCACTATTATATTACTAATGTTTGGTGTCTAATAATAGAAAGCACATTTGTGCCACAGCAACAATGATAAATAATTATTATTAGAAAGTTTATTATATTTTTCACTGTTTTTGTTATCATTACATATACATCATTATGTTACTGTTACTACCACTATTAACGTTAAACAGACTTGAATTAAGAAAAAAAAATTATTATCTTTTTAAATAAAGATTTTATATCAACATATAAACATAAAAAAACCACAAAAAATTATAAAATTGAATGCTAGCTGATTTTAATTTTAAAAATTTTCAAAATCTAAAACTGATATCCATTTCGAACATGGCTTAAATGAGTGCACTTCATGTTTTCAGGTTTTTGGACAAGGCTGCAATTAAAGAAGGCAATAATATTGGTTCCTCTAGAACACCATTGACCATTACTCATGTGGAAGGATTCAAACTTGTTTTTGGCATGGTCCTAATATGGCTTGTCACACTTGTTCCTAGCACCATTTGGGCACAGATCAACACCCTTTTTGTGAAACAAGGCATAACCTTGGATCGAAATCTTGGTCCTAATTTTCAAATTCCAGCAGCTTCTCTTGAGGGCTTTGTGATACTCTCTATGCTTCTCTCGCTGCCAATATATGACCGATATTTTGTACCATTTATGCGTCAAAAAACTGGCAACCCTAGAGGAATCACGTTGCTTCAAAGGCTTGGAATTGGATTTTCAGTCCAAATTATAGCCATTGCAATTGCTTGTGTAGTTGAAGTTAGAAGAGTGCATGTCATCAAAGCAAACCATGTAGTTGGTCCTAAAGATCTTGTACCTATGAGTATATTGTGGTTGTTGCCTCAATATGTTCTAATTGGAATTGCCGACGTGTTCAATGCTGTTGGGTTGCTAGAATTTTTCTATGATCAATCCCCAGAAGACATGCGAAGTCTTGGAACAACGTTCTTTACTAGTGGAATCGGTATTGGTAACTTCTTGAATAGCTTTTTGGTCACGATGGTTGATAAGATTACAAGGAGTGAGACAAAGAGCTGGATAGGTGACAACCTCAACAACTGTCACTTGGATTACTATTATGGGTTTTTGCTAGCCCTATCCATTGTCAATTTAGGTGTATTTTTTTGGGTATCAAGTAGATACATTTACAAGAGAGAGACCATGGGTCAAGAGAGTCTTTGTGTTCGAGTGGAAGGCAAAGTGTGAATGTGTAATATTATCCTACTCTTCTTGTCACGCAACATAAAAGTGATGTTTGACTTGTTACAGGATTCAATTCATAATATATCATACATTAATTATTTTAGATTCAAATATTTTTAAATAAAAAATATTTAAAAGGAATAAAAATAAATAATTTTATTATTGAAAAAAAAATCTTCTTCTGGACTCTTCAATTTGCTCCTTCCTTTAATAAGGAATTATTTTCACATCGATAGTTGATGCAACTATCGCCATCATCGCAAGAAAGATATATGTGTGAAAAATAAAATTATTTTATTTGTAATTTCATCTAAATTATTTATTAAAATTTTATGATTATTAAGAATTTACAATAATTTAAGCACTTTATTTAACTAATTAAGTTACACTATATATATATATATATATATATATAACATCTTCTTTATCATAATTAAATTAATATTTTTTCCTAATCTTAGTAAATTAGATAATTGAATCTTACATATAGAAATATCGACAGTATTTTTTTTTTATTTGCAAAACTCAAGTAGATTAGAAATTTAATTTATTTTTGTTTATTACTTTTTATTAATATTTTAAAATTTTGGGTGTAAATTATATTTAATTAAATTAAAATAATAAAATAAAAATAAAATTAATTATATTAATTATGATGTTGATGATACCTTTGTTTTTAAATATAAAATATTGATGCGAATATTTTTTTTTGTTTCTACATATAAGATACATATTATCACTTTTAATTGTATTTATTGTTAAATTTTTTATATATTCTAAATTTACTATGAAGTCTATTAATAATTTTTACTTGAAAGTTGAAGTATTTATCGGATTACCAAGACATATCTATATGACTTAGTAAGTGGAGGCTATTGCTCCCACTAATTAAGTTCCTGTTTGGGATGATTTTTTATTTTTAGTTTTAAAATTTCTAAAAATAAATACTAACTTTAGTTTTAAGTTTTCAAAATTTTAAAAACAACATTATTTTTTTTACAAATTTAAAACATTGGTTTCAAATCTTAACTAAAACATTAGTTGAAGGTAGCGACCATTAAAGGTGACAGTCGGTCATTGATGGTCGCTAATCGGAGGTGTGGTTGGTAACTGTCAGTCAGAGGTGGCGGCCGATGATCGGCGATCGGAGGTGGCGGCCAGTGATCGCCAGTTGGCGGTGGCGGCCGGTGACCGTTGGTCGGAGGTGACAGCTGGTGACTGTCGGTCGAAGGTGGCGGCCGGTGATCGTCGGTCAAAGGTGGCGGCCGGTGACCGTTGCTCGGAGGTGGCAGTCGGTGATCATCCATCGGAGGTAGCGATTGGTGACCGCCAATCAGAGGTGGCGGCCGGTGACCACCGGTCGGAGGTGGTGGCTGGTGACCGCCGATCGGAGTGGCAGTTGGTGACTTTTGGTCAGAGTTGATGGTCAATGATGACAAATGACATCAAATAATGAATTTAAACAAAAACAGAAACAGAAATCTAAAAACTAAATTTTATTGTTTTTAAAATTGAGTCAAAACTATTTTGAAAATGAGTAAAAAACCAAAATAGAATCATTTTACCGAACTGATTTCTGTTTTCAAAATACATTTCAAAACCAAAAGCCAAAAACTTAGAACCATTTCGGGGCCTAAGGTTTCAATTTGCTTTAATATAACATATAAAATTATTTTATTTTTTCACTTTCTAATCCAAAAAATATTCTCCCTATTCTGAATTAATTTGGATATTAGAAGAGGTTATCAAATCCCTAATATAATTTTTTTATCTTTTCATTTGATAGAATAATGGTAGAATAATATTGATCACTATTTTATTTTGTCTCATTATACTAGTTTTCACATATTTCTACTCATCTTTCTATCACTTCTCCACTCTTCAAACAAGTATCTTTCAGTTCTACTTTATTTTTCCACCTACTTTTACTTATCCATTTCATTTTTATACAATATTTTTCTCTTCTGATATCTACCAACAGGACATATAAAAATACTTCTAATAATTGTTTTTACTTTAAAAAACAGTACAGTTGTTCTATCTTAAAACAAATTTTACATTTAGACAAAATATATATCCCAAATTAAATAAGTTTTACACTTAGCTTTTAATATAATATTATTTTTTTACTAATAGTTTTAATAATTTCATTTTAGTTTTTCAATATAATGTTAATACTAAGATTAATTTTATAGAACAATGCATGCATCTTATTTATTAATTTTTTTATATAAAACAATTAATATAAGATTTATTTTGAGATGGAAAAAGTATATTATTTTATGGTTACAAAATTATTAGAATGAATATTGCTTCCATTACCATAAATTCCTTGATTTGTCGCTTAGCTATCGGGTTATTGACGTTGTAAAGCATATTCGTTTGAAAAGAGTATCATTTGACTAAATGCAAGTAGTAATATAACTAAAACTTAAATCATTAGATTACTGGTTGACTTCTATGGATAGTTTTGAAATAATTTAAATTTTTTATATCAATTAAAGTTAATCATCTTAATTATATTTATTCATCTTAATAAATTAGGTATTGTTTGTTATAATATTATTAACAAAGGAAAAATATGCATGGCACATTAAGAAAGTAAAAAAAAAAATACTAAGGAATTAATTTGTATCAAATGCATTTATTATTAGGATCTTGTCATTTTCTTTTCTTATTACGCCTTTGAATAAATAATATCATACCTGTAGAATTTATAGTAGATTCATTTAACTTTTAAGAGTACAGGGAATAAAAAAAGGACAAAAAAGTCATTTACATGAATCATCTATAGTAGAAATGAGAAATGATTGAGAAAGTCGGTGATCTCCATCTTGAAGTGAAAATCAATTAATTGTTATTATTAATGAAAATAAAAAATACTTAGGTCATTTTATGTTGGGAAAAGAGAAGCATTAATATATATTATCTCTGTTGCTAAATGTAAGAAATAATTTTACAGTTTTTTTAAACTTTTATAAAAAAAATTAAGTTGTATTGTGTATTAGACAATTAGTTATCTCTTTTTACCAAAATATATTTATTTATTTTACAATAAATGCATTGTTCCTTGAAGGTTGAATTATATAATTAAAGTAGGAACTTAATTACATATTTTTATCCAAAATTTTACAATTTTAGAATTTCTAACCTACAATTTTAATTTAAAAAATTATTATCTTCAACTTTTAAAATTTCTCAATAGATACTCAAATTAAATGAAAAATTAATTATTTTAGAGTCAATGATAATAAATTATTGACATAATAATTACTTATAATAATCGATTATTTATGTAAAAGGACATTTGCAAGACAAATAATAATCAATTATTTATTTATTATAATAAATTATTTGTGCATGAAAACATCTCCAAGATGCAAAATAATAGATTATTTAATTAGAATAATTAATTGTGAAGCTAATGTTAACATATATTAAAACTGTCATAATTAGTATCTCATCCAATCTAAACATCAATTAAAAAATCTTAAAGGTTGAAGGTCAGAGCATCTTAAATTAAAAAAATAATTCATAGTAGTTGGAATTTCTAAAATTACAAAAATTGAGGGTGAAAATGTGTAATTTTTTTCAAAAAATGAAAAATAATTTTATTCATCAATTGAAAGAAAAAAATTCAATCACAAAACATGATCAAAGATGTATGCAAAAATACAAATAATAGATACATGTTATATACTTCAACTAGAATAGGAATGTCATATATCATACATCGAGATCATACACAAATAATAAAAAAAAAAACTTCTAAAATCTCTTGAAATGACTCATTTCTAAGTTATTTAGAAAATAAATTGGTTGAGTGGTCGACTAGTAGAATGAGAAAGATGTTTTTCAAGACCCACAAACTCATAACTAAAAGTTTTGTAAGACTTATTATCTTACCTTTTCTACACACAATTAAATTTTGTTGAATATCAAGATGTTTCTTACAAGTCAAATGCATTAGAGTAGTCAATCAAATTATCTACTCTTTATTTTTCTTATGTACTCTTATCGAACCTACATATTGCTACATATGGGACAACTTGGTCAAAGATAAGGCTGTGATAACCAAGCCAACAATAAAAGTATATCAAGACTTGATAACATTCATGAGATGCAAATAAATAATACCTGAGACACTGAAGTAGCATGACAAACAGGACAATAATCACATTTTGAATTTTCCTCCTTACCAACTTTATCTTTGTTTAAGCTTAAAGAATATAATTAATTAAATTAAAAATAACTAAGTAAAAATATTATTGTGTCAATAAAATTAATTAAGTAAAAAAAACAATAACGTGTCTCTATAAAATTAAGGATGATTTTAAAAAGTAATGTTAAATTTAATGTTTTTAAATAAATTAATCAATTTTTTTAAAAAAAGTATAAATTATATAGATGTGTATTATATTTACGTATTTAGATAATGAAGTATTATGCTCCTCCCTTTTTTTAAGTGTCTGAGTTTTTTAAATATTTTAATTTTTTATTTTACTATTATTGTATTGGAAGGATGCACGCTGGGGCTTAGTACTTGTTCCATCACTTTTATTTAATTAATACTGGATGATATTTTGTATTACCTGGCTCAGCATATTTATTATCTATTAATTAATACTAGATGACATTTTGTATCAAAAAATATTTTAATAGAGATTTTAACTGTAAAATTCTTTTAAAATAAAAAACTTTAATAATTTAATTTATTGATTTGTCCAATTTAACATTAAACATACTAAAAAAAGAAACAAACTAATCCTAGTTCTTGAATCGGTAAGATTACACGATCATCATCAATGTACGTAGTAAATGATGAAGCAAACAAGAATTGAAAGCCGTGAAAAAGATTGAATGAAACTCCAAATTATTAATTAGCCAGTTCATCTGTAAAGGGCAAGAGTTATTATATACTTTTACGACTTTAATTCTTTTCTCTTCGCCAACCTATCCAGCGGACCATTGTCTAAACTGTAAACTTTGACAACTAAAACAATAGCAATGTGAACCCAACGAAAAAGTCCAGATCCTTTGCATCTTCAGCAGAGGAAATTAGGTAAAAATAAAATCAATATCCTTTTACAAAACCATTAGCTAAAAGAAAATTAGGGTCTACATTTGAGAGCCATAAAATATTTTTTAAATTGTATTTGATTCATCTACACCTATATATAAAAGGAAATAATTTTTTTTCATCATAATTACTTAAAACTTTATAAAAATAATTTATTATTTAAAAAATAAATAAATAACCGCTATATATATTACTAGCAGTTTTTTTAAAATATATAATTGTAACTGCTATATAGTTTTTTAAAAATATTTTATATAACTAATTGCATTGAAATATTTTTTTTAATAAAATAGTTATATATACCGCTATTCACCTAATGTACTGTTATATAATAAGATATAAAAATTATTATATATACCGCTAGCAGTTTTTTTAAAACAGTTATTCATCTTATGGACTGTTATATGATTTATTACTATTATCTATTACTATTATAATCTAGTATCTATTACTATTATAAAGGTAATTATCCCGTTCATGTTCACATTTCTAAATAACAACATTACTCTTAATTTATGTATACTATTAATTTCATTTTATAAAAAAAATATTGTCTATTTAAAAAAAAAAAAACTTGCTCCCCACTACTCACGAGAACATCAATGATATGCAGAAGGTATATAACATTTTTCCTTTAATTGCTATTCTTTTTTCTTTCATTTATTCAACAACTTACCAAAATATTTGGTTTCTATTTTCATCAAGTAATGTGTTTCTATCTTATTTTTTTACTTTTAATTGTGTTCCCTGCTTGATTCTCTCTCTTGATATTTTTAACGTCTCTTCCATCATTTTTAAGAAAAAAATATATATAATTGCATAATTTTTTCTATCCTTAATTGCATATGAATGTCTTTTTTTAATACTACAGTCTTCTGTCTACATTGTATACATATAAACAACCTCCTTTATATTACAGAGTGACATTAAATGCAACATCTGAGTTCTTTTATTTTTGCAGTGATTCGAGTATTTTTTTTTTATAACTATTTGTTTAATGAATTAATGTTTTTTATTTCAAACACAACCTGTTAATTATTTATGTGTTTAATCAAATAAATATAATTTGTGAATATTAATAGAGATTGAAGATGAGTGAGAAAGTGACTTTAGAGATTTTCTACTCAATCACGTTCGTCATAAGAAACTGTTCTAAAATTTTCGTGATTTCATGCTGTCGGAGTTCTGGTAGCATTTTATCAATTTTATAATTATTTATCAATATTTTAATTTTAAAAATGAATTTTATTAATATTTTAAAATTACAATAATCATAGAATACATATGTAATCCAACTTTTAAGAGTTATGAATTTGAAAGAACATGACATAATAGATATATTTGTTAAAGAAATAGCATAGAGAATATACTATTGAATATTTATCCATTATTTTACAAGTTTTTCAAATAGATATGTTTGTCAAAGAAAAAAGATTGTTATTGTTTATTGAAGAAAATATAATTTTATTGTTTGTTAAATAACTCTTTAAGTATAGTTAATTCATTCACATTTCTCTTAGGTAAGAAGAATTGTTGTCCTACATGTTCTATATGCTATTAACTTCATTTTATTTTATAAAAAAAAAAACTGCCACCGATTTTAAGAAAAAAAAAATCAACTACTTACACCCCACGTCACTGTAACATCTATTTTACTGTTTCAACGTAATTAATAGTAATTTTTCTTTACTACTCTAATAACTTCCTTGTTCTTTCATCTTCTCAATAGTATCCTTTTTTATTTATAAACACATAATTAATGATATTTAATTTTTTATTTTATTCATAGAAAATGTACAGTTTTCACTTTTTTTTCTAAAATGGTTATATATTAGACAATTAAAAATATTAACTTTCCTTTAACTTTTAATTAGGTAATTATGGATGTTTAACTTCCTATTTTTTACAAGAACACTTAGTTACGTCTTTTATAATATAATTTTTTTTTCACCTTTTTCTCTAAAGAATTATAAATTTTTTTAATAATATAATTAGAGGTATGAAATAAAGAAAATATTTATCAAAACTAAAACTATAACATAATAATTTATTAATAAGTGGCAAATTATTACATAACGATGTGAATTTATTATAACGATAAGAATGTTATTATAACTAGCAAATTTGTAAGATGCAATAAGAGGTATGACATAAAGAAACTATTTATCAAAATGGTATCAAGAAATATTATTTTAAATTTGAAAAATGGGTATAATACGTAAATTATCCTATAAATTAAAATATAAAAATATTATGTATATTTCCATTAAAATTATTATTACCTAAATTTTCATTAAAATTAAGGTAGAGTAGGAAAAAACCTTGATATTGTGATATACACCAACAACAAACAATTAATTAATATATTTTTTCAATTTCATATATTATAAAATTTATGTTAATTACCATATTTATAATACGTATTAGGAATTTATTATAATACGCTAATTAATTACATATATAAAAAATCTACTCATTACATATATAAAAAATATATTAATACATATTAGGAATTTACCGGTTATAAAAAATATAAATAATGTATGAAATATTAATGTTAGCATATTATAATCATGAAATTAAAAAATATATTAATTAATTTCTATATTTTATTATTATTACTTTATTTATTTATCAATTTCTAATTTATTGATAATATTTTATTATTTCGTTCCATTTCCTGATGACTATACATAATTCATTCTATTATGTTACCTTTTAATAATATATACCAACAACAAATAGTTAATTAATATATTTTTTGAATTTAATGTATTATAAAATGTAACTAATATGTCAATTTTCAATTAAAATTAACGTATATAATACTTTATTTAATAATTTATTAAATATTTTATCCTCTCTATGTTAGTGATATTTACACATAATTCATTCTACCTAGTTTTTACTATGTATTAATTATACATTTCTTCAAACATCCTATAGTTTTATCTTCGTGTTATGAACTTATTGTCAATCACTTAAATTTTATAATTCTTTATTCAGGTCCACCATTTACAAATTTATTCTATTGGATGAGGGTGCAGATTAATAGCAGATAAAAATCAAGTTTGGAGAATGATAAAAAAAGAGTTATTATTACAAAAAATAAATAGGTAAAATAATTTTTTATTTGGTAATGTACGGACAAAATAATATGATTACTTTTATAGTCGATTGCCCTTTTCTATTTTAAATAGCCAACAATATAATTCCTCTAAAATGTATGTGTTCTAATTTGATAGGTATAAAAATACAACTCATCATATAAGTGATTAATCATAGATGACTCAAAACTTATATTATTATACTTCAAGTGGATTCTAATTCATCAAATGACTTAATAGGATACTTGAAGATGTCGCTGCTCATGACTATTATCAAATGACTTAAGCGCAAAAATATCTATATAATAATTATTACATTACTAAATTTAGACATAGTAAAGTATGTCATATTATATATGATTTGTAATGATTTATGTTGTAGTTTTTCTTCTTTAGATTAACAACTACAGATAATATTTTATATTCAATTTCATAGGAAAGTTCAAGATTATCCTCGACCGCAATTATTGTTTGATTTCTCAATTAAAAAAGATTTTAGTACTTCAAAATCATGATAATAACACATATTAAGCAGATACATTTTTTTGTTATTCATATAATATTGTTTTATATATTACTAAATCCAAATACATTTTTTTGTTATTCATATAATATTGTTTTATATATTACTAAAAGTATACAAAATTATACAGAAATAATAATTATTTATAAATTATAAAATTAAATATATCAAAGGAAAATAAAGATGTAAACAGATATAGAAAGTTTGTGTTTTTGCTGGTGTAGAATAAAACATATATATATTTTATATATATTCTATCATTATCATATTATTTAGTCTGACTTTAGCAAACCTATCCTGTCAAAGGAGTTTTACCCACTTTGTTTGTGCATTAACTTACCGGCCAAAAGTCGTCAGAGACAGTTACGATTCAAGGTTAAAACCCATTTTATATTGCCGACATTAACGATATATACTAAAATATGTTTAAACTTCGTGGCACAAATAATGTGTAGATCTACATTTACCAGAGAGTTCACAAAAAAAAAAAAAAAATGTTACCAGAGAAACAGCTATTATTGCAGTTATGTCAAACCAGTGAGTGACTGGACAATTGAATTTGCTTATCAGTAAATGGTATTAGTTAAGCTTTAGTGATGGGTTAGAATAAATGCTTGATTATCTTAACGAATAATTATTATAGCAGAGCGAGTCTATATAATATAGGAGATCCGTTACACTGTCAAACTTCAAAATATTCCAAAACGGATATAATATTTTATAGCACGGCATTCACTTACTAATTATCAAAAGACAAATAAACAAAACGGTCGAGACCAATAATTGTAAATCTAAATGGCTAAACCTCCTAATTTAATTTTCCAACACGGTCAGCTAGCATCAAATCCACTAATAATAAAGAAAAAATGAATTATGTACGGTTTATTTTTAATAACAACCTTTTACCTTAAATTTGTTAACTTTATCTTCCAAAAAGTAAAATTTTTTTAAACGTGCATAAAAATTAATCTTAATAATATGTAATATTAAAGGAAACAAAATGCAACTAAGTCGTCCCCTAATCATCCAAAATTTATTGATCCTTATCATATTTCTCCAAAGGTTTAGTTTAAGTATATTTAATTTCTTTCATCTAATCTACTTTAATAAATTATGAGTCCTCAAAATCATCTTAAAAACCGTTTTTTTTTCCTCTTTATTCGGAGCTACTAAAGGTTTAACATATATATATCACAGATTAAACAACTTAAAAGGAGTTAGTGATCAGAAAAAAAGATCGAAAACAAAAGAAAGAAACAAAGAAGCTAGTGATGAAAATTCAAAATATTATTGACACATTTAATGATATTCATTTATAACGATTTTAATTAAATATAATTTTATATTTAAAAATTAATATTTATTAATTATTAATTTTAATTATATAAAACTAAATATTTATCTTATGAGATGTATATGCTGAAATATTAGTAATAACTAATTTTGAGGTTTTGTTCTTTAAGAAAAAACGTTAAATGCAAATTTCATTAGATTTATATGTTATTTGCATGTATTTCGTAACAGAGCAGGAGGAATTGCATAATTTCAACAAATAATATATACTTAAAGTTTGCTTTTAGGACTGAGGATTGTATCTGCTTTCTAAAGCTTGATATTTGGCAGCTGAGTATCAGTAACGCATGCTGTTGTTGTTAACTATTTTAAAGGGGGTTAGCTTTTTTCTGGTGATAATATAATTAAATATTATTTTTTTTACTAACTTTAGTTAGTAGTGCGTTGAATTGCGTTTAGTTCAAACAAGGAAATGAGGGACAGAGAAAAGCACGATTTGGCCTAAACACCCACTCCAAGAATCTGAAGGAAGGAAGAAAATATAAATATCTTTTTGTTCCTAACTAAATACTCAACCCTTCATTAACTTTGACCGTCACCCGTCACCCGTCACTTTCTCCATCAGATTCACGAGTTTTCCTACATCTTTATGAACAGTGGCGAACAATTTTAATTTACTGCATTTTTTTTTTTTTGAAAAGCACTGAATTTATTTGAGAAAGATAGAAACAAAGAGTTTCTACAGAATACAAACGAACTTTAGCATGTCTCTTAATTCTATTGCTGCTCGTTCATGAATTGCTCGTAATCCTAGTACGTCATTTTAATTTACTGCGTAGTTTTGTATTTTTAATATTTATCTCCACTTTAGATAGTACATGCAGTTCTCTTGAATGGTACATATTGGGTTCATTGATGCTTAGAATTTTAGGTCTCTTTTCATTTTTTGAAAATTATTTTTATTTTCAAGTTTTTAATATTCAAAAATATATTTATTTTTGTTTGATATTTTTTATTTTTAAAAATTAATATTTTTAAATTTAATTAATTTTAAAAAATATTAGAAATTTTTTATATAGAGTTTAAAATACATTTATATTTTTTTATATAATTAAAATATTGTTATTAATTTTTCTATTAACTTTTGAAAACAATGAAAAAAAATTTTCTATTCTTATTTTTCAGATATTTTTTAAATTATAATCAAACATATTTTTACTACTATTTTTTTAAAATAAAAATAAAAAAACACTCAAAATAAAGTATAATAATGTATTTTATTTATAGTCCTAATTAAGTGCTAGCCATAATTGTTATTATTTGGGTAATTAAATTGATGGATTAATATGATGTTAATTGAAACTATATATATATATATATATATATATATATATATATATATATATATATATATATATATATATAGTGATGAGGTATGGTGGAAAATTTAACAAAGTAAAAAATAGAAATAATTCATCGTAATCCCAAAAGATAAACGGTAAATATGAAAATTACAAAGCCAAACATAAACAGCAAAAAGATTGAATCGTCAGATCATTTTAATCGTAACTTAATAAACCCTTCAAGATACAAAACACACATTTGGAGCACAAAAAAAAAATCATTTAAACTAATAAATTTAATCATCCATACATGTGGTGACAGATCTTAGTAAATAATGTTGGGTCAAAAAATAAAATAAATATAGTTAAAAAAATTACAATTTTTTAAAAAAATTGGTATTGTTAGAAGAAAAGAAAAAAAAATTGGAGGAGTAAAAAAATAAAATAGATATACTTAAAAAAATTGCAATTTTTTTAAAAAAACATATATTTATCAAAAGGAAAAAAAAAATTTGAAGAGAGCATAACTTCTCTATCCTCAATAAAGATCCACTAATACATATACGATGTCATAGGTTGAAATTGAATAAATATATAATTGCGACGAGTTTTACTATAGACTCACAACACAAAGAACGAACAAAATTGGAAGAAATTTAGGTTTATTGATTGTTTGATCGGAATTAGAATTTAAGTTGTTACATTATTAACGTATAGAATGTAGTATCTAATTATTAAAAAGTCTAAGTGTTCTAGATTAATTGGTTTAGTAACAGGCATGAATTTTTTTAAAGTTTTGACATTGTCTTTAACTTTTATATTAATTATTAAAAATTTATCATATAATTCGACCTATAATCAAAGAATATATGTATAACGTGGTTCACAATCTATAAGAAAATAATAACTAAAGTCCAATGAAAAAGTAAAGGACCACATTCGTGGAAAAACTGCAAAAGAAAAGCAGATGTAATGGAATCTTAATACATGCAAATGCTAAGAATTTAGAAGGAGCAACACTATAGATATGCACAACTCTTTGATAATTCAGTAAATAAAAAATTTATTTTACATATTGTTAGATTATTTATATGTAGATATTAAATAATTTTTAGAATAATTTTTTAAATAATTAAATATATTAATTGTGGAAATTATTAATTTAATTAAAATAATTAAACTAGTTGATGAAATTGCAATATAATGCCATATTGATAGGTTTATATGATGTGACTACGAAAATTGTTCTCATTAATTAGACAATTTTCAAATACGTGAAAACTTTAATAGTCAAAAAGAGAAAAGTGTTATTATTAAGTTTTCTACTGCTCCAAGATTCCTTAACAAAGATTGATTAAAGATGATATGGTATAGTGTGTATTGACATGATTAAATTGATTTAGGTATATATTACAAATTTACATTGCATAATTATTCCAATTAACAAACTTTTGTCTTAATACAACGGAGCTTTTTGTAGTCTTTTGATTAAAGCAATCGAAATGTGGCATTTTTCTTGATTTTGTCGCATTGTATGGATAGCATGCAAAAAAATATCACGCATCAAATTAATTGTGAGCTATATCAAATAATATAGGACACTGAATCGGAAAAAGAAAAAAAAAAAAAAAAACATTCGGTAACAACTTGGCCAACTCTTTGACAAATCATGGGAAGCCGGCAGCGTAAATGATTTGTTGAAAGAAAAGCGAAGCAGTTTCACGTCGTTATTTGTGAGTAGATATTAATCAAATTACAAGCCAAGTAAAACACTCCATGCATTGACAACTTAGCTAGTTTTATGTGTTAGGTTAGGTTACTGCAGAGATAAAGCACCTTGAGATTTAATCTCGTTGACAAATCTTACAAGTGCACTGGGCGCAGTGGCTATATAAACATGTGACTTATGCACTTAGTGAACACATATACTCATACAGCTTTTTAATTACTTGGAGGGTTTTACAAAAATGGCTTCTTCTTGTTCTAGGTTTATTATCTGTTTGGGCCTTTTGGTCCTCGTGTTTGGGAGTGCCAATGCATCACTTTACCCAAAATTCTACTCCACTTCCTGCCCAAAACTCTTTGACACTGTGAAACGCACAGTGGAATCGGCCATAGCAAAGGAGACCCGCATGGGTGCTTCTCTCCTACGTTTGTTCTTCCACGATTGCTTTGTTAATGTACATTTCTTAATTAAATACACCGCATGCAATGCTGTTTAGAGTTACAACTTTCAAGTTTAACATGTTCAAATTTGCTTTCTTCTTTGTTTCCTAAACATGTTTTTTTACACTCCTTTTAAGTTAGGTGTAATTGATTTGACTTATAAAAAGCACATAGTTTGTTTTTGTAATTACACTATTTTATACAACTCTTATAGTAAACTACTAAAGTAACCCCATTTTAGTTTTTGTCTTAGTTCACATCAATGGTTATGATAAGTGTAACTGATGTCCAATAGTAATTTGACTTTGTTGAACTTGGATATGTGATCCATATGAAGAGAAGAATATATTTGGTAAGTTGATGAATAAATAAATATTGCAGGGGTGTGATGGGTCGATTCTACTTGATGACACATCAAGCTTCCTCGGAGAGAAGAACGCAGGACCTAACAGAAACTCTGCCCGTGGGTTTGAAGTGATCGACAAAATCAAGTCAGCTGTGGAGAAAGTGTGTCCCGGTGTCGTCTCCTGTGCTGACATCCTTGCCATCACAGCCAGAGACTCTGTTGTTATCGTAAGCACTTGTTTGAATGAGGAACTAAAAGGAAAAATAATTACGTGAAATAAATGTTTTAAATATATCTTTTAAATAACATATAAGATAAAGTATACTTAAAAAAAAACGTTCATTAACCTTGACAAATGTGTCTTTCAAATTTCATTTTTCTACTGTTTTATCTTTGGTTTGGAAAAAATAAATGCTTGTCATTTTCATTCATCTTTTTTTTTCCCCTTCCATTTTTAATCAAAGGAAAATGTCTCAAAATTCATGCTTTCTCACTTAATAATTTTCTTTATCCCCCTCTTATTTCATTTTAACATAATTTACGTGAAGTGTTGAATTAATTTTCTGAATGGGCTTATGAAAACAAATGGGTATAAAAAATTCTTTCTCTTAAATAGATATGTTCAATTTACTATCGCTTTCATGTGCAGAAGAAGAAATATTTTGAGGGTATATTTTACTGTATATCAGAATTTAATTCTGCTACCAATATTGATTAAATAGATTAATGCTGCTAAATTTCAACTTGCACGTTTCCTACATGAATCAAATGTCCATTTTCCGAACATCACAAACACATGAACTGAATGTTTTGTTGAATTTGATAAGCTTGGAGGCCCAACTTGGGATGTGAAACTTGGAAGAAGAGACTCCAGAACGGCAAGCCAATCTGCTGCCAACAATGGCATCCCACGACCCACTTCAAACCTCAACCAACTCATCTCCAGATTCAACTCTCTCGGACTTTCCACCAAAGACTTGGTCGCACTATCTGGTATTAATTACAAGACTCTATTTAAACATCCTATAAACAGAACTTGATTGAAAATCATAAAACGAGACTTCAAAAGCGTTTTATAGCATCTCTGAAAATTAAAATGTGTTACCCTTCTTATTACTTTATAACTTATTACCTTAGTAACAATCATCTGCTAATTTGATTTGATTGGAAATTTTGTAGGGGGTCACACAATTGGACAGGCAAGGTGCACAACATTCAGAGGCCGCATCTACAACGAGACCAACATAGATAGCTCTTTTGGCCGCATGAGACAATCTAGATGCCCCAAAACCTCAGGGGTCGGGGACAACAACCTAGCACCCCTTGACTTTGCCACTCCCACCTTCTTTGACAATCACTACTACAAGAACCTCATTCAGAAGAAGGGTCTCATTCATTCCGACCAACAACTCTTTAATGGTGCTTCCACTGACTCCATTGTGCATACCTACAGCACCAACCCAAGCTCCTTTTTCGCAGATTTCGCCACCGCCATGGTCAAGATGGGAGACATCAGTCCCCTCACTGGCTCCCGCGGAGAAATAAGGAAGAATTGCAGGAGGCTCAACTGATTAACTCAATTGTCAAGAGACCACATACACATAATCAACCATGTCTTTTGTACTTTAAATCAATGCTAGCTGCTGTAATAAGTTGCTAAATGTGTTCTGCTGTCATTTTTATCTTGTGTGCTACCAACTGTACCTGCATTGCCCTATTTCCTTAATTTTGCTTCTAAGTGCTGATGTTTCACTTTTATGCTTTTGATGTACAAGTTTCTTTCTGACTTCCCTTTTACAATTATAATTAATTTGTTATTTTTCTTTACCAAACTTCTTCTCTGACATTCGCAACGTGGATTTCCTTGTTTAACAGCTCATGTAATTTTGTTAGTAGCTTTTCTAATGACTAATTGTCAAATATGAACCGAGATCACCATATCTCAGACTTCTTTTGGGTCTAATAGCCAGCTAATTAACGTTGTTTGTTGAGAGTCAAAATGTGCATGCTAAAGAAACATGATAAGATTAGGCAATTATGAGCCAGGAAATAAAAGGGCTTTTTAGGTGAGGTAACTGTGACTCTACTAATAAGCATGCGGTTGCAGTGAATAAGGATTGACTTTGTCTTAAGAGCATGAGCATATCTATACCAAGTTACCAGCTGATGTCTGACTGGTTATTACTCTGCTGTCAAAGCAAAGAAGAAAACTGCTCTTCATACTTGCCCTAAATTTGAGGGCGTTGAATGTATTACTATGTAAATAATAAATATTACACCGGAACTAAACAAGTTAAATTGGCTTCCTTGTTTTTGTTGTTGTGAAAAGAAAAAAAAAAGTTAAAAATTTGGTGCTTATTCTGCAAAGGTTTATAGTATTTAAAAACAAAAAAAATTATTTCATAATTTTTTTTTAAAACAGTTTTAAAAAAATTGTTGCAGTGTTTTCTAGTTTTTTTTTTTAAAAAAAAGAAATAACTATATTTTTAATTTTAATTTTTATTCTGAAAACTCATAATATAATGAGAATTTTTTGTTATTAATGGATGACATTTTTATAAATATAACTAAATTTTTTCATTTTCATTTCTTTAAAGTTTTCAAATATCAGTTACTAAATAATTTTTTTTCTCTTCTTCTGGAGAATAGCTTTTTAAAACTTTTTAAGTTTTTTTTTAAAAAACTAAAATACAAAATCAAATTAAACTTGCCTCCAATTCCACTTATCATTTAACTAAAACCTTTCAAGAATTGTCAGAATTTGAATGCTATTTTTATTACAGATGAATTCATTGAGAACATACTATCGAGAGTAAAGTTTGCCAGAAGTTTCAAAATTAATTTTGAAAACACATATGAGCTCATGAATAACTTATAGGATTTTATTTATCAAAAGTGATAAAAGTGCATTTTAAAGAATGAAATATTGTAATGATTATTAATTAAAACTAACTATATACACACTAATATAATTTTTATAATTAGTAACCTTTTAATTTTTTAATCAACGATAATAACTCTTTATTTTCTATGATGTCCAAAAAGGAGTCAATTCCTTGATTGCAAGAGGAAAAAGGAAAGGATTCGGCGATAATGGAGGGGGTTAGATTGGAACATGCCTATCAATGACAATTGCGTCTGCCTAGGTTAATAATAGTCCAATAAAAGATTTTTTAAGAGAAAAAAGAATCTACAGAAGATGGCCCATTATTATTTCTTTGGTTTTGGGGTTTTTTTTTTTTTTTTGTAGAAAAGGGCCTCAGAGTGATGAAAATAATGGAGAAGGACCTTAGATCATATAGAACTTATACAATGTTACAGGTTCAAACCAACATATTATATATCAAACTTGTAAAGCGTGGTGTACATGTTCAGGGTAATTGGTAAGTACAGAAGTGCTTGCCAAAAAGAAAGTACAGAATTTTTAAAGGAAAGTATAAGTTAGCCTAAATTAAACAAAAAATTTCTAGCTTTCTGTACCCAAAACAGAATTATCTCATGTTCAAAACAGATATTTTTTTCTTTAACAAAAAAAATAAACTGTACTCATCTGTAATTATTATTCAGATACGGCTATACTTTCACGTAGGCATTTAGGCAAATATAAAAATTGGCCACTTGAATATCTAGATTTGCTATAATTAACTAATTAGAAGATTCAACTAACTCAAGTATGTTATGTTAAAAAAAGGATTGTAATTTAAAGTTTATACAATCTTAACCTAAATCATCATGAGATAGGAAATTATTATGCCAGATACATTTAAACCCACACAATCACCTACCACACAATATCTAAACCATGTAGAAAATTAATTCCTAATGATGTTACCTTCACAAGCTAGACTGCTCCATGGCTCACAGTTGCATTATTTATGTCCCAAAGGGATAGCAGCCTCTAAATCCATTTGAAGCTCTATGTTTGAGGAAAGAGCGAACAGTTGTAGAGCGTGAGAGCGAGAAGCTTCCTTGATCTGTGCCCCTCGTGGAATATGAGTATGGTGGATATACCAATGACCATGATGATGATGAGGATGTGGAAGATGAGCGAGATGATGTTGGTGACACATGAGCCTTTCTTGACCCTGTGAACTTTGGCATAAAACATGAAAACATATTGGCCTTTGAGTTTCTTCTCTTGTTATTAGACTTGGAATTGGAATAATATGAAGGTGGGGGTGTAAGTGGAGGTAGAGAAGTCTCAGAAGAAGGGTGTTTTGGGGTCCCTGGCTGTGCCTCCCACGTGAAAGGAACTGCAATTGATGTTTCTCCATAATAGAAGACCCTTGAGGAAGAGTTAGCCTTGGATGTTTCCTTGGACAATAGCCTTGAGAAGAACCTATCATCCTCCTTTATTCTGAAGGACTTCTCAATTGATACATGATTGGCACCGCCATCATTGAGCATTTTGGATTCAAGTGTGTGATATTTTAAACTCAACTATGATCTATAATAATGCCTCATACAGCAGGGATATGATACTCTCTTATATTTGATATCTAGACCTTAGCATTGTTTGCTTCATGGCTTCCCCTTCCCATACTTGCCACTCTTAAAAGTTTAAACATATAAATACAATAAAGAGTTCGTGTTCTTCTAAATTACTAAGGAATTGGGTTTCTTCATATTGAAATTAAATTAAGCATGGTTTTTAATCATGGAGGGCCCTTGCTGTTCGATCAATTTAATGATGCGGATTTTTTGGAGCGCACCAATTTAGTTGTGGCGAAATTTAATGCCTGATATGGATAGTTGATATTTAAACTATGAAATTGAATGGGTTATTAGTGGTAGCTGCCCAATTATTTATGAAACAATCTAGACCATTCAAACCAGTTTAGTGGTAGTTCCTTTTATAAATCATTGGTGATAAGAAACGGTTGAGAGGAAAGGGAATTTGGTTACGGAGGGAACACTGCAATAAATGTAAACATATCATGATCCATGAATTAAAAGGAGAAATTTGCAGATATACTACAAAATGTATTATTGCTTTCCAAAAATATTCTTATCTATCTAATTGTTATATCATATGCTATAAATCTAATTCATTATTCCTGCACAATTTAAGTAACATAGACAAGGTTAGTGTGAAAGGTCTCAAAGTCCGTTCTCAAGTACTCGGATTCCTAGAGAAGTTCAACAAGATCAAGGAATTGAATGATATACAAATGGAGGTATGGTCTAGTAAAAAGAGTTAGTCTCGCACAATGTGGTAAATCAAGTTTCAAATTTTCATTGGAAGAAATGCTCGTATTTAATATCAGACCGTACTTCAAATAATATTATTTTCGAAGGAAAAAAAAAAAAGGAATCCAATGAGATCAAGGACACCAAAATTAATGAATGCATGCCACGTGAATTATTATCTTTTTTTTTATAAGCAATGAATTATTATCTGAGTGACAAGGTTTATCTCTTCTAACAAATATTTGAGTAAATAAACCCAGCTAATTATAAGCTGCTGCTATGGTTAGGTAGTTGAGACTTGAGAGCCTGCATTTTGCACCATGCCCTTCTCCTACCAAACTTTATTTTGTTCCCAAGCTTTGATATTAGATGCTGAACAATTCATCCTCATCATTAAATAGCAGAAAGAAATTAATGAATATGTTGACCTACTCGGGCATCACGGATAGAGACACATCACACAGAACGTACGGAGTTAATTAAGGGTATTACTAATTTACTAGTATTTATTAGAGATGAAATGTCACATATGGGATGAGCTGTGTGATCAGAAAGTCCTATACTCCATTGCTTTTTCATTGGAGAATTGAAGCTACACGTGGATACCGTTTAACTGGATCTTTCCTACACGTTTTGCTCAGTACAAATTTTAGGAAGTGAACCCACCCATACCACAATGTTTTAAATATTGGAGTCTAATTTAAGATAATATACACCAAATGAAAATTTGTTCATTAATTATCAAATACCAATCACCATACTGATCAATTAGCTATTGTGATGTGTAAGAGAATAATTAAAAGATGGCCCATTAGCTACTGATGTGTAAGAGAAATTATCATTATCACATAGAGGTGACTCAACATCATGCAGGACCAAGCACTGGACTGGTCCAGCGCTGGAAAAAGAATTTTATGCAGGAATTTCCTATTCTAGTCAGATTCATTGAATGGACGGTGAAATAGTAACATATCAAATTACCACAAGCATTAATTATATATCTATCAGGATTTAAATGTGTTGTTATTCACTAAATCTGAAAGTTGTGATTAATTAGCACGTACTACTCCACTGAAGGTGTCATGTTCAGATGCGGAATATTGACTTTAGGAGTTAGGACCTCTTCTTCATCATGTGCTTTTTTCTATATACATTGCACTTTAAATAACAGAATTCACTTGTTACTGTCATTGCTCTGTTTTGGAGCAGATGCGTTATGCTCGATACAAATTAATGCCGATATGAAAAGTTGCTTTGATCTATTCATTTATCACGAAGAATGGTCTGAATCTAGATGGGATCAGGTTTAGAGATATTAGGTATTCTTTGCTTTAGAATTTGATAATTTCATAAAGTTTTGTTATGGAAAGACATACATGCATCTTAACGGATAATGATGTTTCATTAACCCCTTTTAATGTATCATGTAAAAAGTTTTATATCAATAATATATATCTATTAAACTCTGAAAAAAAATTTATTCTTACTAAGTGAATTAGTTCAGTAAGTATAATAATTAGACCTGAATTCTATGGATATTTAAAACAATCGTAAAGACAAAAAATGGAATTACTCTAAATAAATGTAAGTTTTGATATAGATATTTAACTGCCGAAATTTATAATAATAAATTAAAGTGCATACTTCTAAGGTATATTTGATAAGTCATTTGAGTAGCTTGCCGTGACTTTACTTATAAATTGGTTTGATTAATTATCTATTTATCTCATGTTTATAACTCTCCAATTAATTAAACATTGGAGAATATTCTAAAACAAATGAGTAGCATGAACTCATACTCAATTATCCAAGCATGTAACTCAACATTTATAGTCACAATAAACTAGAATAGAACAACATTAGGTGATTCACCAACAATGAAAATAACCTTTACTATGTATATGACAATACTCTCAATTGATAATGGATAAATGATAGGTAGTGACAGGTTAAGAACACTATAATGTGTAATTATTTATACTAGGTATTTTCAAGATCTCTTTAACCTCCATTAGAAGATTTGCATCTCACCACAAGCCATAACTATATAGTATTCCATACAATAATTTTATAATCGTAGTTATGGCCAATTAAAGTTGGTATCAATCAAGTATTTCGTTACATAAAATATTATTTTGCATTTGCAACCATTTGAGTCTCACAAGGAAGTCAAAACTTGACACCTTGTTTGGATCTAGTAAAACTTCGTTGGCATTCACATCCTACCACCTCAGTCATCACGGAAGCAGAGCAATCAACATTAGAAATAAAGGCAATAAAGTTGAGGAACAAAATCACATTCAGCAGCAAATAGTGGTCTAGGAAAGACCAAAATAGTACATGAAGAAGTTCGAGAAGAAAGGTACTGCTGCTGCTTTCTGTGACGCAAAGGTAAAGTACCAATCAAGTCAATCACAGGCTAAGAATAATACGGTGCAGAGTGTTAAAATGTTGGTTCAATTTAGTTAAATATTTAGGTTGTTAGTTACTTTTCTAGCAATTCCTCTCATTTGTATGTTTTATCAATCGCTTACAAGATGATTTTTTATGAAAATCCTCTTTACTTTGAATTTTATGATATGTGGTCACAATATCTGAAAATTACTTGTGTTCTTCCCCATTCTCTGTCATCTCAAAATTGTAATACAGAGAGTACATTGTAATTATCTAACGTTGAGATTAATCCAACCAAAACTAAATATAGTTTACTGTAAACCAAATGATAGCATGGTCCATGGTAGCAATCAGCTTGTTAGTTTTATACAAGAAAAGGTTTCTTAGCAATCCATACATAAAGATCCTAAGTATGAATCTCAACCAAATACTAAGGAAATGTGATAGTCACACCTATTTTTCTCCACAGCTATTATTTCTATTACTTACTTGTTAGTTGGTTTTTGCTCTTTTCTGTTGAGTCAGTTACTTTTTTGTTATTGTAACTGCCTTTTTGCCAGCTGTTTCCCTTTCATTCCCTACACTAATCATGATGTATATACATGCATAACTGTGTAAATCAATTAAGCATAAATCAAATGTTAGTTCTCATTTTTGGAAACTCTTACCATTCTCTTCCCTTTTTCTATTATATCCTTTTGATTTTCTGCAAATTCGATATGGTATCAGAGCTCTTTTGCTAGAAGAGCTCTGTTGCACGCTCTATTTTGCTTCATCTTCTCCATTACAATGGCTTCTTCCTCTTCGATCTTGAACAATGAATTAGATCTTTCCATCAATGTTCATAATTATCTGTATCTCCACCCTGGAGAAAATCCAGTTGTGGTGTTAACCTCTTCTCTCCTAGATGAAAAGAATTATAATACGTGGTGTAAAGCAATGCAATAGCTTTAAGTGTGAAGAACAAATTGGAGTTTGTCAATAGAGCCGTAATTGAACCTGATGAGAGTGATAGATTGCACTCATCATGGAGGAGATGCAATGACATGGTCATTTCCTGGATTTTGCACTCGGTCATTCCTCAAATTCGTTAGAGTATTATGTGTATGGATCAAGCGAAAGCAATGTGGAAAGATCTCTGAGCCAGATACTCACAAAAGGATAGAATTAGAATCTCAGATTTACAACTAGAAGTTGTATCTATAAGGTAAGGAGATTCTTTTGTTACTCAATATGTTACAAAACTAAGAACTGCTTAGGATGAACTAGAAAGTTATAGGCCTAACTTGTCTTGTAAATGCTCGATCAAATGTGGCTACAGAATTATGGAAGCTATGGCCCAGAGAATATCTGGAGATAAAGCTATGCAGTTCTTGAGAGTAATTTGGCATTGTCAGATCCAACATTCTGATTATGGATCCTTTCCTTTCAATGTCAAAGATTTTTTCATATGTTGTCAAGCAAGAGAGGCAGCTTTAAGGCAATAGTTTTGCTTCGACCATTAATATTGAAAACAAAAATGGAAATGCAGGGTTAGTATGCAATTTTTGTGGCAGGACAGGGCATACAGAAAATGTATGTTTTCACAAACATGGATTTCCACATGAGAGGAACAGTGGAAGGAATTAACAAAATCAGCAAAGTGGAGTAAACAAAAATGGCGAAGCCTGCACTCATGGTGGAAGGTTAGGGCATACTATTGACATTTGTTACAGGAAACACGATTTTCCACCAAGACACAAGCTTTATGGTAAGAGCATTAACCAAGATGTGACTGAAGAAAGAAAAGGAAATGATAATCAGCCGACTCCAAGTCAAATCTGAGACCACAAACTCTCTTCTAGGGAGTATCAAGCCTTAATGGCTTTAATCCATCAATCAAGTCTTGGAAATTCAGCATCATCACCATCCACCAGCACTAGCACTTCACATGTAAACCCAATAGGATCTATCACTACTTGCAGTACACACAATTCAGGTAATAATTCACATGTTGTACTCTCTGTTGAATCCAAATACACAGTTACCTGGATATTAGATTTGGGAGCAACTGATCATGTCTCATCCTCATTAAAATACTTCACTAGTTATTAAAGCATTAGCCCAATTGTCATCAAACTTCATACGGGTCAACATGTCAAAGTTGTCTACTCAGGAACTATTATCTTTAGTGATGAGTTTTTTTCTTATAGATGTGTTATTCGTTCCATCCTTTAACTACAATTTAATCTCTATATCTAAGCTGGTGAAAACTATTGATTGTGAACTAACCTTTTTCCATCCTTTGTGCACCATACAGGATGCAAAAACAAAGAAAATGATTGGTATAGTTAAGGAACATGTTGGGCTTTGTACCTTATCTATCAACAACCTCTCTGCACCACTAGCCATGACCTCCACCACTCATCCACTTTGTAAAACCATCCCTATGCACTTATGGCATTTTCGCTTTGGACATTTGTCCCATAAAGGCCTATAGGTCGTGAGTCGCCACTACAAATGTACTTCCATAAGTGGTGAAAATAGTAAAGGTTTCACTTGCAACATATGTCACCATGCAAAACAGAAACACCTTTCCTTTCCTTCTAGCATTTATCATGCATTAAAACCTTTGCATTTAATCCATGTTGATATCTGGGGCCCTTGCTCCAAAGTTTCATCACATGGGCACAGATATTTTTTGACCATCATTGATGATTGCACTAGGTACAATTGAATTTATTTGATGAAAGCTAAATCTGAAACAAGAACACATTTAGTCAACTTTGTTAATTATGCAAACAATCAATTTGAGTCAAAAGTTAAAATCATATGATCGGATAATGGAAAAGAGTTTGACATGCATGAATTTTACCACTCTAGAGGAATCATACATCAAACAACTTGTAATGAAACCCCACAACAAAATGGAATAGTCAAGAGGAAGCACCAACAACTATTAAACATTACCAGATCTTACTGTTTCAAAGTAGTTTGCTCTTATCTTTTGGTCTTATACATTAACACATGCAACTTTCATAATCAATTGTTTACCTACTCCATTTCTAAAGTTTACTTCGCCATATGAAAAACTCTATAGAAAACCATTTGATGTGGCACTCATTCGAGTCTTTGGCTGTTTATGCTACAGATCCACTTTGACTGCAAATAGAACAAAATTTAGTGCCCGAGCCAATCCATGTGTTTTCCTGGGCTTTAAGTCTAGCACTAAAGGCTACCTCTTACTTAACCTCCACACTCAACATATTGAAGTATCCTGTAATGTTGTCTTTCACGAAGATCAATTTCCCTATCTTCCTTCTGATTGTTTTGTCTCTCAACTAAGTGATTGCATGTCCACAAGTGACCCTTACCAACACCTGTCATTTCAACCTCATGAGTCACACGTCATTAGCTCTCCTCTTCCTACACCTATCCAACCCGAACAACACCCTGCCACGCAACCTGTTAATTCCCCTACACATGAGATCACTGCCCTTGAAGCTAATCACACTTGGATCCTTACCACACTCTCTCCCAACAAAACAGCCATAAGTTGTTGTTGGATCTTCAAGACCGAGTTCCATGTTGACGGTTCAATTGAGAGGCATAAAGCCCAGCTGGTTGCTAAAGGATACACCCAAATAGAGGGTCTCGACTTCATAGATACTTTTTCACCTGTTACTAAACTAACCACCGTCCGCATCCTTCTTGCACTCATTTCCATCCATGGCTGGCACATCAAGCAACTTGATGTCAGCAATGCTTTTCTACATAGTGACTTGTTAGAAGATGTTTATATGTAAGTTCCAATAGGTTTAACAGCTCCCCCAGGCCAAGTTTGTAAATTACAACGCTCACTCTATAGTCTAAAACAAGCTAGCAAACAATGGTTCGCCAGGTTGTCCAATTCCTCATTTCCTATGGTTACTCTTAGTCCACTGTTGATCACTCCTTGTTCCTCAAGTTTGATAACTCTTCCATCACAACCCTCTTGGTTTACGTTGATGATGTAATCTTAGCTGATGATAACCCCTCTGAAATTCAACGCATCACTTCTCTTTTGGACTCTACTTTTCGAATTAAGGATCTAGGTAATCTCCAATACTTTCCCGGTCTTGAGGTTGCTCGCACCACTCATGGAATTCACCTTTGTCGATGCAAATATGCCTTGGACATTCTTGTGTCCCGTCTAGTTTCCATTTTCATGGATTATACCACTCACCTTCATGCCTGCTCAAGGAATCAACTTCCTAATCCTGCCCAATACCGATGTCTCATTGGATGTCTCATATACCTCACAACCACTCACCTAGACATTTCATATGTCGTTCAACATCTCAGCACCTTCATGTCCAAACTTGCCACTGACCACCTAAAAGTTGCTTTTCATGTTCTCCGTTACATCAAACAAACACCAGGTTTGGGCCTTTATTTTCCCAGCTCCAACACCTTACAATTAAATGCCTTCAGCGACTCGGACTGAGCTGGCTGTGAAGACACTCGAAGATCTGTTACTGGCTTTTCCATTTACTTGGGTCATTCTCTTATTGCATGGTTTCCAAGAAGCAAGCCACGGTTTCGAAAAACTCTTCTGAGGCCGAATATCGAGCCTTAGCATCCACCACATGTGAGCTACAATGGCTAACCTACTTGTTGAAAGATTTTCATGTGCGTTTCGTTAGTCCCTCTTTGTTATTTTGTGACAGCGCCAGTGCATTCCAAATTGCTTCCAATCAAGTTTTTCATGAACAAACAAAAAACCTTGATATTGATTGCCATATTGTTCGGGACAAGGTCAATATTGGTTTCGTCATGTTGCTTCCAATTTCCTCCTCATGCAACTCACTGATATCTTCACCAAAACTCTCCCTCCTTATGTCTTCATCGAGTCCTGTTCCAAACTGGGAATGGTCAATATCCATTACCAGCTTGAGGGGAGGTCTCAGCAATCCATACATGAAGATCCCAAGTATGAATATTAGCTAGATACTAAGGAAACGTGATAGCCACACATCTATGTTTTTCCCCGCATATGTTACTTAGTTGTTAGTTGGTTTTTGCTTAATTAAGCATAAATCAAATGTTGATTCTCATTTTTGGAAACTTTTACCATTCTCTTCCCTTTTCTATTATATCCTTTTGATTTTCTGCAAATTCAATAGGGTTTGGCTAATGTAAAGTTTGAAAATTAAGTGGCACAAGTGGAGCATGATGAATGACCTGTCATAGCCGATATATATATATATATATGGAACGCAAGAATGTTACATTTTTTATTACCTATAATAGCAAGTTAAATACTATTACAAAAATGATAACATTAATTTGTGAACCAGTAAATTAATATAGTTTAGTTTATTTACATTTTAATCCAATTTAATCCCTCACATGTATGTAGGTTGCATTTGCAAATGCGATTTTCGGAAAGAAGTTAGTTTGACTGTTTGGTTCCCAATAAGACGCTGTGTTCATTGTCAATGATATCGCACTTGGTGACGCAAAGTGATAAGGGACAGTGTCGAAACGAGGTTAAGGCATAACGCACAATGAAATGGCTGATTGTGTTGCATGCACAAGTAAAAAGTGCGTGTTCATAACTTTGGTTGCAAAGCGTGTGAATGCCGAGTTTAGAGACGCAATCAAACTAAAACTTAGAGACGCACGTATATGTATTATTATTTGCTTGCTTTTGATTTCATTGGCTTCTTTGGTTCATTCATGTGTTAAATGTGATCAAATTTAAGAAGTCCATAAATTGTTAGATAGAATGACTATGCATGAGTGCAACATTTGCAGGAAGATTTGTAGAGCCTGATATTCTTGTAAGTTGATTATCTTGCATGTCCTTGTAAGATCACCAACACATGCAGAGCAAATCAATACAATATAAAATCATAAAGCATCTAATTGTATAACAAATCACATGCAAATATAGGTTGTCATGGAGAATATTCAGAAATACATTAATGAAAAATTTGTGTTTAGTTTTCTGATTATTTTTTATTGTTGTATGTTTTATATTTTAGTTAGTAGGATTTTTTTTTTTAAATTATTACCGCTTCACTTTCTGATAAATTTATCCTATCCTCTATTTTGAGATGAATATGAGTCAATTTCCATAACATCTACAACAATTATTGTACCTTTCTTCATGTACCAACAAAAACAAGTTACTCAAAACACACATCATGAAAATCACTTCTACCTTCTCAGGATCATCTACATAAATTTCGAACTTCACATTAGCAACACCCAAAAAGTAAACATAAATAGATTAGGCATTTCTTGGTAATAGAATTATTTTTGTTAGTAAAGTATCATCTCTCCAAATAATATTGTATTAAAAAAAGAATTAACTTTGTCTCATATATAAGTTTTGAAATTAGTTAAAGAAGAATTAGTTAAAGTGATTGAGAGGATGAAAAAAGATAAAGAGTAAGTTATATGTGCAAATATAGAGTTGCATTTATTTTTACATATGTTAAATAAATAATTCATGTATATATATACAAGTTAATACATACTAAGTTCATTAATATTATGCAAGCCTATAAATTGATAAAATATTAATCTTAAATTAGAAGGGTTTTTTATTTTCGCAATCTTCACTTTGAAGTTTAGTTACAATTAAAACTTTTGTCCTTATTCAAGAACGTGTTCTATAAAAAAACATATATATTTTAAAAACAAAGTTATTTACACTATCTTTTATTATTTTTAATTTTATAAATATTGTAATTATATTCCTATTTGTTCAAATACAAAATAATATATAATATTATAATCTTCAAATAATTGTAAAGTAAAAAAAAAAAAAGAGGAAGACTAATAATGATTATGAATAATAATAATAGATTAGATCTGTTATAAAATATAAAAGAAATTAAACTAATGCTACAATCTTATGATTTTTCTAACAAGTTACTAAATACATAATAATTTTTTGGAGAATTTTTTTTTTTGTAACAACTAAATGCATAATATAATAAGAGTGTTATTTGTACAACAAAAATATAGTATAAATAATAGTCTAAACTCTAAACTAATACAAAAGTAATATTATAAGATAAAATAAAACATATGTAAAACACATGTACAGTAATTTTTATGATGATAATAAAATAATTTTGTATGTACAATAAAATTTAAAATATTGATATAATGAGAAATATATATTTCTGTGCATATAGAAGTCTAGTTGCAAATTATTTTTATGAGCAAAATTCATATCACCAGTAAAGAATTAATAAATTGATTCGATTAATGTATTGATGGTTAAATTTTTACTTTTTTAATTAAAATACTAATATAAAACTTAAATTTTGATAACACGATTCCGTTAATAGTAAACTACACATAATTTTGCAAATTTCCTCTTATTACATCTATTACTATTTCATTTTTTAGTTCTACGTCTGTTTTTAATTGTTATTATACTAAGATTTTATTTTCATTATATTAATCTTCTCTTCAGAAATCATTAAAGATTAATAGTAATTTTTAAAAAATAGAGAAATAGTAGGTGAAATACCTCAAGGAATGATTGTAAATTATTCTTCCATTATTTAATTTAGAATTGTATGTATGTTAATTGTAAATATGAAATATATGATTAAGTTTTATTAAAAAAGGT
This sequence comes from Psophocarpus tetragonolobus, assembly GCA_037954015.1. Classification (NCBI taxonomy): domain Eukaryota; kingdom Viridiplantae; phylum Streptophyta; class Magnoliopsida; order Fabales; family Fabaceae; genus Psophocarpus; species Psophocarpus tetragonolobus. The sequence continues at coordinate 39,778,274 of CM075695.1, forward strand.
ATAAAAATAATTGCAAAAAAAAATATCTTATAATTATAATGAAGTGATGTTATATTAAAGATACAAAATATCATAAATTTTTAAAATAACAACACCAAATCTCCTAAAAAAATAACAACAAAATTATTTATTAATATTGATAACATTTGTGCTTGCTGTCCCAATTGATGCAGTCTGTTACTGACATAATTAATTGGTGTATTTATTTGTAGAAACATCCAACAACAACAAATGTAAATTAAAAAAGTTCGAAAGAATAATGATCACCTTTAGTTTTTTTAATTCAAACTAGTTCTTTTCTAAGGACAAGAGTGAATAGTAGTTTATTAGTGTAGAGTGCTATTTCTTTTTGGTTGAGGCTTGGAGAGAAGAGAGATAGCTCGTCCTGGGAAAACTCTAATACGTCGTCGTATCGAATCATGAAAATTCGAAAACAGATAAAGATTGTTTGGCTTTCTGTCCCTGACCGCTAATCACGCTCCCAATCATGACCGACAGATCTTAACAGAATCCTATGACGTGGCATGTCCTCATTAGCCAGCCTTCACTTTTTCCATCACCAACACCGTAACTCCACATCACCATCCGCACGGTATAACTCACCACCCCCGTTTCCCTTTTCCTGTTTTCTGGTTCTAGTGTGGACCCGCCACCCCTTTGTAACTCGGCCCCGCGACACCATCATCACTCACCCTTCCTCCTCCATCCTCGGTATTGCAATAAATCTCTCTAATGGGTACGCCAAACAAGTCAAAGCTGGAACCTTTACGTGGCTTTTGTTGCCGATACTTCTCTGAAACCCCTGCTCGCTTTGCACTCTGCGCCAATGGCCGCCTCCTCTGCCACCCCGAACATGACGGAATCGAATAGCCGGTTCGGCATCCGATCCGAGTCGGCTCAGAACTCGGGAATAAGAAGAGTGGGTTCAATAGCTGAAATTGATACTTCGCCGCCTTTCGGCTCGGTCAAGGAAGCGGTGACTCGTTTTGAAGGAATCGGGCCTTGGATACCCTTTTATAAGTTTGGAGACACTCGTGTAAATTTTCTGTTTCTAATTTTGAGTTAGAATGTGTTATGTTATGTTTTGTATTTTTTTGTTGGTGCATGTTGAAAATGTTACTCGCCTAGGATTTGCTTTCTGGACATTGTTATTTTATTATTTACCATTTACTCAAAACTTGGCCTGCATTGTTTTGGCATACTGTAGTGCTTGATTTATAGAATTATGCCCCTTTGATGATTTATTCTCTGATATTTAAGTTTGTTGTTAACAGAACAGTACTGAAGACTTTGACATAAAGAAAGTGGAGGAAGAAGCAGCAAGGTTGGAAAAGGATTTGATAGTGAAAGAACTTGAAACACTTGATCTGCTTGAAGAACTGGGAGCTACCAAAGCAATTTTGGAAGAATTAAAGCAGCAGCTACAATCAGAAGCATTGAATTGTTTTGCCACTCCAGGCATAAATTCAAGTGGACATTGCGTGAATGATGTCCACAATGAAGTGCAGACATTTCAAAGTCCGAGCCCGAGTGCTACTTCATCGCCTGAGCTGTTCTTAGTGGAGTTAAGACAAGCTAAAATGAGCCTTATTAAAATCATAAATGATCTTGGGGTGATAAAATCTTCTGTTGAAGCTTTGAATAAGAAGATGAAGGAGAGGCTTTCTATTGAGATGACCGGTGAGAAGCTAGCATCTAACTTTGCAACTGTCTCTACTCAAGAAGTGGCCAAAAAAGAAGCAAGGTTAAATCCACTTGACAGTACTGTTGGAACAAGTTGCCCTTGCCATCATCCCCTAAATGTTGAGAGGAGTTTCAAATTTGATACTGGACAGTGCAATGGAATGAGTGAAACAAGAAGCTCTGAAGTTTCAAGGCCTTTGCCTAAATTTGGAGAAGGTGGATTTAGTATTAAGAATGCTGAGATGAGGTGGTTTGCAGCTAAAAAGATGGAAGAAGCTGCAATTGCAGTAGAAGCCGTTGCTCTTGCAGAAATTGAGGCTCTATGTTGCCCTGAGATATCATCAGATTTTGTTCTTCCAGAACATCAGAAAGTGACCTTTGCCTTAGGGGAGTGCTCTCCTCTAAACGCCAAGGCTCAAATTCCTCAAGAGTGTATCTTGAAGAAGGTAATAGATTCCGAGTTCCAAATTGACATTGACAAAATAGGTACTTCTAAACAGAGTGTTTTGAAAAAATTGGAGGAAGCAACAAAAGAAGTTCTACGCAGCAAACAAGTCCTGACCGAGGCATTAAACAGTGTTGAAAGTGCAAACAGAAAGCAACAAGCAGCTGAAGAGGCTCTTCGCATATGGACTCCTGAGGATGATCTAAAAGGCCAGCCAGGATATAACTATGTTAAGCACAACAAGTTCAATCACCCTGGAAATTGTCAAGATTCTTCTCTATCAGATGTAACCAGGTTGATCACACCAAACAATGACCCAAAGCCAATTTTAAGGTCTTCAATTTCAATGAGGGATGTACTTAGCAGAAAGCAAATTCTCGAAGAATATACTACAACTAAGGAGATGGAAAAGAATTCTGAAAGAAAGGTAGCATTGAGTCAAATGCTTCAAGGATTGAGGAAGGATCAAACACTACCAACAATATCAGAGAAAGATGGGAGCAATCAAAAGCAGTTCATAGCACAGAGAAAAAAGTTTGGATTCATCCAAATATCACTCCCCTTGGGAAAGCGAAGTAAGAAAAGGGCATGAATTTAATCCTAATGCCTAATGATCAATATCCACTACTCATCATCAGTGTTGTTTTCTTTCTTGACGTAATTTATTTTTATATTGTCTGTTTTTTAATTAGTCATATAGAATACGTGACTCTTTTGTATGACTTTGTAAAGTCCTCACCTGGTGGAATCCTCATTTTCTGGGATACGGTTGTATTTGTTGTTTGATTTTGTAAACTATGTTTTTCACTCTGGAGCTAAAGAAATGCAAGTTTGACCTAAAAATAGGGTCCGTCCAACTTAAGATTTGTGTTGACTATTATCTATTGCGCTGTCAAGAAGAAGGTTCTTATATTTTGCCACAATACTGCACTTCTCAAGTTACTTGTGGAATATTTTGAGTAGTAGTTTGGATGGATAAAAAAGTAGGAAAGTGTTGGAAGTAACTGGGGGGAACTAGAGCTATTTGAAAGGGGGGAATAATGGATAAATTTGAGGAGGCTGATAGGGTAACAAAGATACTCCTTATGCTTCAATTACAGCTTGTACTGAAGACATCAGTGTAGGGACTCCAACTATTCTCTTCAAATGTTAGTCCCAGTTTGTCCTTTTACTATCTGTGCCTAATTAGTCCTTTACTGGGAGACTTCCCTGCTGCCACTAAATATATGCGAAAGTATATTTTCGACTGTCATTGTGAAATGGCAAGTTAATGCATGCTATATATACACACTTCTACGTACAGAGTACAGTTTTCGTCATTCTATTCTAAGTATGGACTATGGAAGATGAATTGGCTGAAACCACATGCAACTGTATCTCTTAGTACGAATTGTTTCCTTTTTGCTCCAATTGTTATGCTATAGGTCATCGTTCTCTTACATATTTATTAATCATGCCATAAAAAAAAATTAAATGCTATTTCCTTTTCTGTGACACTTACAATTTATTGCTTTTGTATAACAATCCAGAGTGATCTTTCAAGAAAAAATGGAGATTATCTAACTACTGTTTTTATTTTTATTATTCCAATGAACCTATATGTGTGTATAATTAATTGTGGATGTGCTTGCTTGGAGGACTTTCTAAGCATTTTTTTTTTTAATTTAAAGGTAAACAAATTCAATGCCTTCTTCCTAAGCATCCAAGTTTGTAAAAATGTTAAATATATTATTGTGAAAATTTTACATCTATAAATATTAACTTTACTAAACCAATACAATGGAAGAATATACATTTTCTTACAAACAAACATAATTTTCTGTCAATTACTTTCTTTTAAATTAGATACAATAAAGATAATATATACTATTTATTTTGTTGTGTTAAAAAACTTTATAATATTACAAAGAGATAAAAATATCACATTACCTAGGATAGTTTTAAAAATATGTTCATATTTTAAGTTGTGATAAATATTTGGCAAAAAGACTAATAAGTTGAGAAAGTTTCGTGTATATAAATTTAGATTTCATGCATCTATTATAGTGAAAATCCATTAATTTATCCCTTTGCTCACATGATAAATGGGTCTTGAGAACTTTTGCGAAAATTATTTTTTTGAATATATTTGATCTTGTGTATTCTTTAACTGCAGAAATAGTTTATATTCGTTTGATCTATTAAGCTTACTTTAAAGAGTCTTTAACATTGTAATTGAACTTGTTTAACATATATATGTTGCTAAAAAAATTATTTAGATATTAACGTATTTTTATTAATGATCCAATGACTCTTTGACGGTTGCGAGTGCAACAAAGCACCATATATAATGTCAATCATTTTCGTTAGCATTAGAATGTTTGTGGTGTGGTTTGATACAGTTTTGGGTTTGAAATTAATCTGAACTAAATTAAAAAAATAAGTATAATGTGATTTGGTTCATTTGGGTTAAGATTAACTATAAAATCTGAATAAAATTAAACTAATCTTTTGCGGCTTTATCTGATTTTGTGATTTAAAATTTCTATTATTAAGTATTAAAAAATAAATTTAAAAATTTATTTTTAAAATTATATAAAAGTTTATTTACTCCAACAAAATTATATAAAAGTAGTAACTATTAAAGCTAAAATGTAAATAATCAATTTATTTAAACATTACATTTTACATGTTGTCATCAAATTTATCCAATAAAATTAAGAATTTAATTGGTATACACTGTCAATATAAAAGATTTTTACACTGACATTCAATCATAAGTTTTTCATTTATGTGACTTTTAAAGTAATAATAAGTAAAGTCAACAAATTTACTATGAATGAAAGGTTGTGATTGAAAATCTTTACATCAACAGTGTATACTAATTAAACTCTAGAATTAAATCAAATAGTTTTGCTAAAATATTTATTCATTAACTAATATATATTAATTAAAAATGCTAATTAAATATTAAGTTAAAATCATAGAAACTTAGCAAATAGTGAGTAATTGTATATGTTTTTTTACAAAATTTGAAAAAATAATAAAAAATGAGTGGTTTGGTTTTATTTAATGCAGTTTTAATATCTCAAATCACAAATCAAACTGCGTTGTTTGAAATTAAAAAATCAAATCACCCAAAACTAGAATGGTTTTTTGTGATTTTCAATCTTTGCAATTCAATTTTCAATTTGGTTTACTTGGATTTGGTTTTAAATAGACTTAGTTAGCATATACATCAACAACTTTTCTCCATTTTCTCTTGCTTCTTAAGTTTATGTCAAACCTATCTATAGTCTACTTCTAGTGGTTCTTGTTGTATATATGGGTTTTTCAATATACCTTAAATAAATCCTTTTAGGATACAGTCTAGTGCGTGTTATTTATTATCCGCGGTTCACTATCTATAGCAATCGACTCATTTCCTGTTTTCTAGCATCAACACCAACAATATTTTTTTAACATCAATGCATTTTAAAATATATAAAGGAAACATGCTAAAGCGGAAAAAAATTAACAATGAAGAGACATTGACTATTTTAATATACCTTTGAGAACAAAGTCTAAGAGCATTGGAAGTCGTTCGGATAGGTTACTTAACAATAAAATAGAGCTTAATATTTATGCATGGACATTGTAGATGAATTTTACATCTCTTTTAACCACAATTCATAATTTATATGATTTTTTTATAAAATTAACAAATTTATTATATATAAAATATTGTGATAGAATAATGATACCTTTTATATTATAAGTATATCAGTCTTTATATCATAAAAGTATTATTTTTAAGAGTTTAATTGGTATATACTTTCAATATAAAATATTTTTACATTGTCATTCAATCATGACTTTTTATTTATGTGACTTTTAAAGTAGTAGTGACTAAAGTCAACAAATTTACTATGAATGAAGGATTATGATTGAATGTCAGTGTAAAAATTTTTATAATAACAGTGTATACCAATTAAACTCTATTTTTAATGTATGTTTCATAATGTTAGGATGCTTAAAATTTGAAAAAAAAATGTTTATATGAGCAAGTCTTTCCCATTTTAAACACCTCAACATAATGTAGGGTTTACATTGAAATAATTTTTGTATTGTTAGCAACACATTTAATTTAAGTAACTAGCATTAGAGATTCTAAAGATATAATTAAGGTATAATTACTAATGTTGGAGAATGGAGAAGCTTATCAAAACATACAAGTAGTTAATGATGAGTATTTGAGTATCATTTCCCAAAAGACTTATACTAATTTTAGGTTCTTCATAATTAAACATGATGAGTTTCATTTTTTTTCTATCATTTGTTTTATTTTAATCTTTAAAAAAAAAATTGACTGGAATTTAGTTATTATCTTTAGATGTTAGAAAACACCAACTAGCACTGTATAATTATGCGGGTGGATTTTAAAATAATACAACTTAAATAGTTATTTTCAGCAGCTATTGAGTATTTTATTTATTTATTTTTATTTCAATTATGAGGGGTTGTTTTTAATACACAAGTAGATTTCTTTGGGTTAATTTTTATTATTGTTATATAATTGATTATTTTTGGAAGAAAAGAAACCTTGCACATATTTTTAGACACTGGTTCATGTTTAACATCTACTTCGGATTGTTAAAGATGTAAAGAAAAAATTTGTGAGTATATTCATTTTCTTTCAATCCACATAAGCAATTATCCTAGCTAATGACGCTTTCACACAAAGTACATCCTGTTTATATGATGTAACGTTTAGTTACATGCCGCTTATATGATACAACTTTTCGAATAATTACAACAGAACTACTCGAATTTGTTAATGGGGAAAATGGTACAATCAACTGTATTATGTAAAATGAAGAATTGAGATTCAATGCTAAGTTAACGACACAGAAAAAAATGTCCCCAAACAATTGTCTCAAAAAGATATATCATTAGTTGCAAAGTACTATTAAACGTTCAGAGTTTATTTTGGTACATGTTTGGTGTTGATAAGTTTAAGATAATTTGGCACAAAGGTCAAAGGCATCCAACCGAGAACCTTATCAAGATAGTTCACTTCAACTCAGAGATATCTTTGCCAAAGAGATTGCCGATTCCTTTCCCAGGATCACATTGTTTTACAATAGACTCTCCAACCAATATCTGCAAACAAACAAAAGGAGTAAATTATATGGGTACTGTGCCTGGGGTGAGTTATGAAACATCTATTGATAGATTTACTACTATAAGTGTTGGAAAATTTTAAACAGTTGTAGGAACCTGAGTAATCCCTTAATATGGTTCAGTTGTTGGGAAACACATGGGTTAATGAAATTGGGTAACTATTTTACTCAAATGATTATTAAAGGTACAAGGATATGGTGATATATGACGAATTGGCAACTGTTTTCAATAGGAGAAAGTTGAATATTTCAATTACCATTTCCCTGTAGAAATGAAATTGCCAATACTTACAGCTTTAACACCAGCTTCTTGTACATACGCGATATCGTCAGGGGTGAACAGACCAGATTCCCCCACCATCTAAACAAACCATAAAATCATGTTCATAATCATAATAAATTCATCTTTCTTTCAAGTAACTCTGAACAAAGGAAAGGTCATGTACAATTATGTCTCTCTCACGGATTATTTTGCCTCGCTCTCCTTCAAGAAGCTTCTTTGTGATGCTGATATCCAGCTCAAATGTTTCTGCAATCCCAAAAAGTAAAATCGCAGTTGATCAGTCAAATCCTTAAGTTCAAATATTCAGACATTGGCACAAAGGATAACAAACGAAGTAATACTATTCTCAAACCTGTCTCTTTAATTTGGATTATGCACAATTTTGGTCCCATAAATTTTTCCAGCAACAAAGTCCTTCTATCAATTTCCTTCTACCTAAAACCCTTAAATTTTCCTTTTCTACTTCAAATCTTTAAAATTTTAAATAAATCATTTTAAACGTTCTGCTCAAAAATCAAATCATCAAACCCTAAAACTTAAAAAATCTCAAAATTTTATCTCTCCAAACCCTAATTTGACATCCAACAAAATCCTTTAAATTTTACTAAACCTCAGCTAGATATTTTACATGTTAAAATTAAGTTATATCCTAAATCCATCATAAACCCACAAGTATTTAGAGAAGAAAAAAAAAAGAGAGAATTTGAGGGTTTTAGATATAAGAAAATTGAAAGAGGGAACAAATTTGTTTGATTTTAAAAATAGAGGAACTTAATTAGCTTGAAAAAAAAAACTTTGGGGATTTAAATTGCACATGTTTCAAACTAAAAAGACCAAAAGTACAATCAAGCTAGAAAGATGTTGCTAGGGGAAGCAATGCCTATCAATGAAAAAGTTGTATTACTTCAAAGTTTTGCGTGTTCAAAAAGATTGTTTTGATAAGGTAAAAATAGAATTTGAGAAAGGGATAATGTATCCATGTAGAAGGATAAGAAAGATGAAAATTAATGAAGCAAACAGAGAAAAAATAACAGAAAATGAAAGCAAAAATAGAAATAGAAAGCACATCCAATTGGAGAGATACTGGAACAAGCAGACCAAACATCGGAAGGATTTAATTTGAAATACTAGGTGAAACCATATACCATTTCGTTAAAAAAAACGCGGGAATGAGAGACATAGAGAGATGTGATAACTGAAAAGAAATACCAAGATTACGGTTGTTAATGCCAATAAGCTCAATCCCCTCTATTGCAAGAACACGATCAAATTCCCTCTCATCATGAACCTATGAGAAAACAACATAAGTGTCAAAAATGCTTTCATGTACATAAGGGAAAAAAAAAAGATTCTGCAAGGAAGACCTAGAATGACAGTGTAAGCACAACTTAGAAACATAACATACAGATTCATCTCAGAAAACTATATTGCCAACGTATGTATCTTGATATAAGTACTGAGTGTAGTGCAGGACTGCAAGTATCACAATCATCAAATCAGTCAATACAATTCAAAGTTTTGATAGAAGGTGATTTGATTTATGACTGGTTCTAATACAGAACTAGTCAATCTAAAGATTCTATACATGTAAATTTAATACACTTTACTTCTCACTTTCAAATACAGAAACATTATTTAGGACCAAGTTTACACAAAATGGGATGAACTCAAAAGAAAGCTTCAGGACAAAATTCATATTACACCAGATATCAGTAAGCTTAAAAAGTTTGTTAATGTCAAAATTAAACCTCATTCAAATTTAGGAAACGAATAAAAAAGCACCAAATGTACCTCAACAAGTGCAGTCAATCCCAGTAATTTGCATATCTTAACCATGTATTTGATGTCAAGATCAGGCAAAACAGCAGCAATTAAAAGGACTGCATCTGCACCTTTAGTTCGAGCATAGTAGAGTTGCCATGCATCTATGATGAATTCTTTGCACAACAAAGGGCACTGCATATTTTGCCAAAAGTCATCAACATTGTCTAGAAAGGCATTAGATGGTAAATTAATGCAATTCACAAAACAAACCTTTACTCCAGCATTTCTTATTGCCCCAAGATTTTCGAAGCTTCCCTGGACCAGTATTAAGTTAGTTAGTTATCATTTCATTGCAATATCACCCGGTACTCAACCAGCTAAATATTATCCAGCAGTACACACATAACAAATTCCAATTTCCAAGTTAGTTAATTTTACCTTAAAATACTTTTCATCTGTCAAAACACTTAGACATGCTGCTCCACCTTTCTCATAAGCTCGAGCAATTTCAACCTATCACAGAAACCTCTAAAATATTGGTATATACCATGAAGAGAAGAAATACAAACTAACAATATAAGTCATAATTATATTGACTAAACAAGAAAGTAGCAGCAGCCAAGGTATACTCTTAGAAGTGTTTGACCTATTTTTAGGCCCCTTCGAATTTCTTCCAATGTGTCCACGACACTCACTCAACAGAATCAAGAATCCCAATATTGGAAACAATTATCAAATGAACAATAGGCAACCAAAGCTTAACTACCAAGCAAAAACCACAACTCAAGGCTTAATCACTTGGCAGAAGGCCAGAAGCTATAATCCAGAAAACAACTAATGCTTAACCACCAAATAGGGTAGAAGTTGAAACCATGTCAATGCTTAACCATCCATTATAGAAGCTTAACATAATGCTTAGCCACCATGGACAGAAGCATATGTCAAAGAAAAAAAAAATCAAATATGTCTTCAAAGAGGATTAACCTCAAACACCTTAGGAGCAAGATAGAAATCACAATCCTGACTAATCAAACAAACTGAAGCAAAACTGAATTCCACCACAATAGTCTATCAACCATTTCATCAAACAGCTAGACTGCAATATTTAAATTACCCAACATCTTGAAATGGCTGGACTAGTGCTTGAACTCATATGGAAGCCAATGGCTAAGAAAGGTTGAATCTTAAATCTGCAGTGACTTGAAATGTAGCAACACCAAGGACCAACAATTGATACTGATGCAACTCACGATTATCTCAAGTTGCAACTATAGCACCATGATTCAATTTTGTTGGAGGAAGACAAGATGCGAAATCAGGAAAAGAATAACAAGATTAGGAAACTGGGGAAAGAAAGCAAGAAGATGAGGAAGAAAAATTGGAAAGCAAATGAAAATACATGGAGCAAAAAAACAAAGAAAACCAGATAGAATGCAGGAAATGCGAATCAAATGTTTACAATGATATAAGGAGAAATGGAAGATCCAATTGAGAGAGACAACTTAGAGATTTGTCTTGCGAAAATGAACGAAAGAAAATTTATTGAAGCAGTAAAGAGAGAAAAAATAAATGGGTGAAATAGGTTTGATACCATGTTGAAAATCATGGTTCAGGGGAAAGAGAGAAGTGATAAAACTAAAAATGGATATCACTCAACTGAGCAAATCAGTTTGCATAGCCAAATCTCAATAGCACTAATTTCCAGTAACTAATATCCTATATCTCTAATACTAAGAGACCAAGATACTCAATGGGAACACAAAATCTTCCTTATACAGTAAATTTTGAACAGATCCTTATTTTGAGAAGATAAAATTAAAAACTATAGGATTGGCTTCATAATGCAATAATAGCAAAAGCAAACTGAGAACCAAAGATAGATTTAAGAAGGAATTGGTATGTAGCATAAAACAATTTAAGACCTATCTCTGCAAACATAACTTGGATAAAGCACTTCAAACACAAATAAAAATAAATAAAATTGAATAGACTAACTCTGACCAACAAGCTGCAATGAGGTTTCAGCCGGTTCAAATCAGGTCAAAGAATTCCCACATCACATCAGTAACAACTTCGTAAAATTACAAATAAAGTAGAGCGATAACAATTCTAACCGTAAAAATGAAATGGGAAAACAAGGCAAACTTACTGGATCAAAGTCTTCTCTCAAGATACCTCTACTTGGTGAGGCCTTCTTCACTTCAGCAATCAACCCTGGCAGTCCAGTTCGTTCATTGGCTGCTCTTAGAGCACCAATAAAATTCCTAGCAGGAGGTGCATTTTCGAGAGCTTTCTTCAGCACAATGAGGGGTTTTTTTTCTTTAAGCTGAAAAACCAGTCCCCAGTAATACATTCGATCTATTTGTTGAGAAAACAACAAATATATTAAGAACAATAGAGTAAAGAGCAAATGAATCATAATACCTGTGAAACTTCTATGTCCTTGTTCCACACAATCTCTTCCAAAATGTTGCGGGGTGTGTTGCCCTCATTCTGCAATCTGAATTGGAAGGGCCCTACATAATGCAAAGGGGGTCCGGATGGTGGCCTTCTCCTTATTCTTATCCCCTGGCTAGCTGCAACCTCATCTTGGAACATTCCCACCTCCCACTCCTTAATTTTGAGAGCTTCTGTGACAGATTCGCCAGATGTGGTTACGGAAGATGAACCATCAGTAGACTCCACCTAATCAAAACACCACATAATCCAAAACTCACATGAGAAATCATCAAGAGTTCCTCATAACATAAAATTCAGCATTCATACAACCCAAATTCTACTTCCCTAACATCCATTCTCAGTGGACCTGAATTTCCAAAACAAAAACAGACAGAAACCCAGATTAATCCATAAGAAGACAGAATAAAATGCTTCAAAAAGATAGAAACTTTGCAAACCTGGGCCCTAATTGAAAAGGTTGAAAAGGAGCTTATTTTTTTGTAAAAATTAACTTGGGGTTGAAGAATACAGGTTCTGGGTCTGGAAGAGAGGAATGGGGTGGCCTGAAAGGGAGCCTTGAGAGAAGCCAAACCTTCCATTGATGCAGGTAATAACGCTTTGAAGAAAAAAGGGTGGGATTGTGCAGCAACAAAAGAAAAATGAAATGGAAACTGAAACAGTGGTTAAAGGGAACACACCGTCTGTGTATATTAAATTGGAGAACAAGATTTGCGTCTCATACAACACGTGCGCGCATTCAGTTCCGATGCCAAGGTATGTTCATGGTTTTTCTGGCTCAAAGACAGACCACTGTGGTTGGGATTGTATTGGCAAATGCCAATCGAAGAGCTAAAAATAACATAATATTAAATGGCTTAAATATCTTTTTTATTAAATATAAAAATTACATATTTTTATTTTAGTAATTAAACTTTTAATTTTATTATTTAATATTTTTTAATATTTCAAATTAGTATTTGTCATTATGTGTTTTTTTTTTTAAAATGAAAGTTTCATGTCATGTTCACATATGTAAAATCATTGAATCAAAATTCAAGTTTGTGTTTACAACAGGTATCTTTTTAAAAATAAAATTTTTTTATGTATGAAAATCAAAATATAAATAAATGCTAGATTCCAAAACTAAAATAATATTATTTTATAAGTATCAAAAAATTATTTAAATCTAAAAAAAAAAATTAAATTATTATTATCATTTCATCACACATTTTGTGTTATATTATATCCATCTCATTTGATAACCTTATTTATTTTTAAGGGATCTTTAAATTATTGTTGATGAATAAAATGTCATTAATAATGAAGTTATTAGTTTTGTAGATAGTGAAATTGTTAGAGAAGGACTCACTTACCACCTAAGTAAGTTTAAGAGTTACTCTTTATCACCACTTTCATTTTCTCAAAATGAAATCGTTATAATGAATAATTAATTTCAATATTTAAATTTTAAGAAAATGAAATATTAGGATGAAGAGTTAGTCTTTTAAACTTGTTTTTGTAATGGATCTCTCCTCAAATTGCTATATCTAAAACATTAATTTTTAAATAATTAATAGACTAAATTAAATCCTAGTTCTTTGGCTGGAATAAATTGAACCTACATTCAAACAATAGGAAACCATTGTTTTAATTCCTTAGAATCAGAGAGATTAGCTTTTTGATCTGAATAAAATTTTAAGACAAAATAATTATAAATATTTATGTTATTATACAAATTGTATTTAAAACACTTTAATGGGGATAACACTCTTAAAAATTTTAAAAGCATTATTTAAAGTGATATTTTACAATACATATCAATCACTTCTAAAATTTTAAGAACTGCTATGATGATTTACTCATTAAAAAAAAAAGCTTAAATATGTTTTGTATTCTTAATATATTATCAAATTTTGCATTAAATCTCTATAATGTTTTTTGTTTTATGTTGAGTTTTTAATAATTTTTTATTTTGTTTTGAATTCTATAAGTATTTTAGATAGCATTTTAGAAATTTGACATAAAAAAAATATATTAAAGACTCAAAACAAAACAATTTTTTTATAAGGACTAAACAAAAAATACTAATATTAGAAATGCAAAACATATTTCAATCTTAAAATAATATGTAATGCAATGATAACAATAATTAAATTTTTATAAATTTAAATATTTTTTTTTACTTATAAAATAAAATTATTTTAATTTTAGTACATGAAAAAATATTATTTTTAAAAAATATATCTATTATAAAAATGACATAAATGCTAACTTAAAAATTTAATGATGCAAACTTGAAGATGTGACATTTTTTTAATCACATTATTAATTAACAAAAAATACTTAACGAAAAATATCAATTAAACTTTAAAAAATGTTAAATACTAAAATTAAAAGATCGAAAGTATGTATTAAAAATCAAAATGTTAAGTTTTACCGTTAATAAAAATACATTTAAACCAAGTTAAATTGAAAGGCATTACAATTTATTTATTTTTATTGTCAGAAGGTTTTATCATTTTATTAACAATAGTATTGATAAAAATTACGTAAAATTAAATTGAAGGGCATTTCAATTATTAGCATATTATCGTTAGCAATTCATTTCTGTTAAAATTTTTGGATGATTAGATTTAATAAAAAATTCTTAAAAGCACAATTATTTTATTTACTAATTCAAACATAAAAAATTTTATTTAAAAGATCTTAATTTATTTTCACTCAAATCAGCGTAATATCGATATGGTATGTCTATGTAGCATTTGGGAGGTGAGAACTGAGAAGATATGTGAAAGGAACAAAATATTCCACCTTTTTAAGAGCACAATAAAAATTAAAAATTAAAATTGTAATAAATCATACAATATAAAGTCATAAGCTCATACATGTATATATATTAAAAAATTTTAAATTAATTACAATTTTACAGTTTAATAAAAATATAGTGACAATGTAAAAAAGTTTTACAGTGAAGTTTAATTACAGTTATTAATTTATATGACTTTTAAAATATTAATCAGTAAATTTAGCAAATTTATCATAAATGAACTGATAATGTATAATGATATGTAAAAAAGTTTTACAGTGACATTCAATAATAATTCTTCAATTATATAACTTTTAAAATATTAACTAATAAAATCAACAAACACGATTAATATTAAATCCAAGTGCACAACTTTTTACAGCACAATCCTTTTTCTCTAATTTTCTATAAATAATTATTATATTTTATATTTTTAAAATGTACTCTCTTTATTTTAGAAAAGTTGAAACCGTTAAAAAACAAACATTAAACACAAGGGTATGGGTTTAGGGTGCGATTGTTTTGGGAGAAGACACGAGTGAATGTTAATTTAACGTCATTCTTAGTTTCTTAGGAGTGAGGTGAATATATGATGAAGTCAATCACGTAGACTTTTAAGGTAAACAGAGGGTTGATTTGGCCCCTAAAATAAAGGACTCTCTTTAGTGATTAGAAATTAAAATCATGTGCTTTGCAATTTGCATTAGCCCATGGTTGGGAACTAGCACGTGAACCTAAACCAAATTATTTAATAAATCTAAATATAAAAAAACGTCAAAATATTTAAAAAATAATAATACTCCTTTTATTTATAATAATAAATGTCAAATATAAATTTTAAAATAAATATCTTTTTGTATGTTAAAATAAATATTATTTTAACTTTAATCTAATAATAACCATTTATACTTTTTAGAACCATGTTGTGCTGCATTATTTCAAGCAAAGAAAATTAACTCCCTTAAAAATGTATCATTGCAGTTACAGAGCTGAAATTATAAAAAATTTAAAAGAAAATAACAATAATATTAATTATAATAAATAACATTAATTTTATAAAATTATATATTATGTCCCTCCTTTTTTTTAAAAAAAAAATTGAAACAACACTACTTAAATCAATACTCTGTAAAGTAGTATTTAGTGGTATAAACAAAAAGTAGTATTTCCGAGATAATTGAAACGATATTATAAATTTAGTCTTGGTAGTTTAAAACAATAATATAAAGTTAGTCTTTTCAAAAAACTGATTTGGCAACCTTTTTCCTTGGATTCACTGACAATAAACATGTTCAAAATCATGAAACCGTTGAAGCAAGAATCGATCAAAAAATAAATTCGAATGCAAAAGTCTATCATAGAATCAAAACACTACTGTTTATCGATTACTTTTACCTCCTAATCCTAAATCAAAGGATGGGATGGGATAAGTATAATTTTACACGCTTACAGAATTAAAAACAAAGAAAACAAAAAACATAACTAAGAGTGAGAGCATAGAATGATCTATTGAAGTGAGATCACTTTCTGCCTCATTTTGCTTCAAAACCTCAATTCCTAAGGAGGTTGTATTTCACTTCCTGCAGAGAAGACAAAGGGTTATTTAGCTCATTTATTCAACAGACTTTGAACAACACAAATTTCATCAGTAACACAACAACTAAGCCAAGAATTTCACAAGCAACAACAAATAAAAACAAATAAAAGGAGCATTTAATTACTAACAAAAACCAGATTATCTATAAGCTTTTCAAATAATGTGGAAATTCCACAAAATTTTCCCAGACAAAAATAAATACTCTCATTATACAAAGAGGTAGCCATTTCACAAGCTCCTGACTAAGGGAATAGATATATGCATAATCTCTTACCCTGTTACTCATGGGTCAATAGAATAGTTCCTCACTGAGATGTTTGAATATGAATTATGAAATCATAGCACCTTCAAATCATATATGTTTATTTGAACATTGCGGCAGTAGAATTTATTTTAAGAAAATCGTTTTATAAAGAAATCAATCAACTCGTCTAATTATTGGCCTTTCAAACAAATTCTACGATTTACATGAAAAGCAATACCATTCAAAATAAACAAAAACGACATAGAACATAACAGATTGATCATAAAGTTAACTGACATAAGACTAGGATTAACAATAAGTAAGCATTATAACAACAAAAAGCTAGCAAGTTATACAACCTAAAAACCAATAGAGTGATCATAAAGTTCACTGAAATATGGTGTGTTTCATTTGGCATTTAACAATTTCAATGTCAATGCTTCATGAGACATGGATTCCCATTTTACATCCCTCGGAAACCAGCATCAAAGAAAACAAACATATTCGTAGCCACATAAGAAGCAAGTTAATCAGGGAAACCATGTCATCTAAAGAAAGATATGATAAGGGCATAAACAGTAGACGGAATACACGTTGATCTTAATTTGTACAATGTTCAGACAAACAAACGTTCTTTTTACCATCGTTAATTAAACAAGAATCTCTTCTCAACCACTACAATCCATCACACTTCTCGACACGCCATAAAATGTATTCAAACACTGCAAAATCCCTTGTGCTATCATAAAATATTCAAATAAAAGAATGGTACTTTTATTCGGTTCCACATTATTCCATTTCGCTTGGCTTATTCCACACCTTTCACACATAATTTAAATATCCAATCAAAGCCATAGTCGCTTCATATAAAATTGTTAATGTTACATTCAATCACGAGAATATTATGCTAACAATAGAAATAATACTTCTTCCCAACCAACTAACCAAATAAGCCGATCAACAGATTTTATTTTAGTTTACACAAAAATAAAAATCAAATTGCAATCTCTGAGCTGAGCAGATAATAAACAGAGAGATCCAAGTAGCCGAAAAAAGGAAAACAGAAAATAGTTTAAAAAAAAAAAAAAAAACTTTTCGTGTGAATATAACATACCTAACCAGATCCGACGATGATATTGTTAATTGGAATGAAAATGAGCTTCACGAAGAAACCCACGAATCCCATCACGACGAAACCAATTGCTGTACGCACGGCAACCTTGGAGAACTCTACAATACGAAATGCATTGGAAAAATCAGAATCCACAGCATAGAGATTCGAATCGAAGAAAAACGGAAGACGGAGAAACGGGATTAGGGTTTCACCTTTGCGATCGGGTTTGTGGCAGCGCTTCACGAGCCTCACGCTGTCCTTTGCGAATTCTCTCAGCGGATCGAACACAGAATCGATGGCGTCCATTCTCTCTCTCAAATTATCTGTATCCTGAATTTGGATTTGGGAATCAGAATAGGTATTGGCTTTTTGTTCAAAGAGTTCTATTTTATATGCAATTGCAGGCATAGTCTTGTTATGTAAGCACAAAAGTATATTATATTTTTTAATAATTATTTTTAGAATTTGTTCAATGATAAAGGGTAAAATACAATATTATGGTAAAATAAAATAAGATAAATTCCTATTACATGTATTATGTTATTTTGCATATGTATTATATTAGTATATATTATATTATATGTGTTTTATATCATATAGATATAGAAATTATTTATGGAGGAAGATTGGTTGACATTGAATATTAGAGTCAATCAAATTAATTTTTAATAAATTTATGTAAAATACAAATTTAATTAATCTATCCTTTGAATTATATGATGTTATTTTAATCATTTTCTATATCAAATTCTATATAATATGCATTTTTAGATTAGATATGCTATTTTATAAATAATATTTATATAATTTTATATATCAATTATTAAATAATTTTAAAATTATATAAAATTTTATGTACATTATCTAATTAATAAGAATATAAAATTTAATCATTATATCAGTCAAATTTATATTTTAAAAAAATTTAAATATAATTTGATTAACTTTCATATTTCATATTAAATTTTATTCCATTATTTATATAATTTATTTTGACAAGAATCTTAAATTAAACTGTTGCAAATCCTTATTCTATACTTTAAAAGATACAAGATGACAAATTTGTGGATTAATTATCTAGAATAAAGCTAAGAACTTTCCCTAATATTTTAGAGAAAGAATGAGAGTTAGAGAGAGAACAAAGAGAGTTAGGGTGGGGAAGTGGGGGATTCTTCCCTACATGGAGAATGACTTTACATAGTTTAAGTGCATTCTACTTTTCTCACTTCTCGGACAATTATGACAAAGCATAGGATGTTAGATTTGTGAATGTCAAAAATCCTTGTTAGCTAAAAAAGAAGTTAGATGAAATCTATATCGATCAGTCCAAGTTAAGAGTTAACTTGCAAAAATTTAGCCCGGCAGTCATCAAATCTAGGCATATGAGTCACCTAAAACTCTTATGAAAAGGTTGTCTCTCCAACCGTACAAAAGTGGGGGTTCTATTTTAAAATCTTATGATCAATGCAACTCTAAAAGAAATGAGACATCTCTAAAGTGGGAGGAAACTCACGTGTGGAGGTTAGAAAAAACTAATCTGGAGTGGCCAGAAAAATGTGCAGCTGAGCAGTTAAAGGACCCTAAGCATTTGAATAATCTACAAAAAAGTTTCTTCGGGTTGACATCAGTCAAAGTAAGGCATTTGGGAGGTGATCTAATCCTCTTGTTTGACCTTGATAGTATTGCGTTAGAAGATGTTATGGCTACTGATTATGAGTGGAGGCAAAAAGTGCTCCTCAAAATTAAAAAATGGGACCCAAAATCTGTTTCTTCTTCTCACTTAGCCTGGGTTAGATATAGAGGGTTACCATTACAGTGCTGGAATCTAGCAAGTTTCTCTATGGTTGTTCAAAAATGTAGATCCTTATTGGCAGCTGCAGAGGAGTCCTTGTCTTTGAGTCCTACTGCATTTGCAAGATTGTTAATTAAGACATCAAGTGTGGAACCAATAAGATGGATTAAAAGAGTTCGAGTAAATGATGTTTAGTGACAATTTCGTTAACTGAAGATATGAGCTAGGGTGATCAACTTGCTACAAATGGGTGCAATAAATGTTCAATTTTACATGAGGATATTGAGTCAGTTATTGCAAGCAGTGAAAATGAAGGAATAAACTCAATTATGGCTGAATGGGAGAGTAGGTGTGAAGACTGGCTAGATGAAGACAATACTGTGAATGTAGTAAAAATGAATGCAGGAATTAATGACAGCATTGGAAATAGCACTTGCGACGTGCATGAATTGAATAGCAGAGATAGTGGGAGAGTTCAAGAGGTCGAATTCGGGATTAACCAATCTCAAGATGAATTGGAGAGGGACGTTACGGATCCTGCATGAGACAAACAAACATGGATAGTGAGGGGCCTAATTCAGACGAAGTAGTTGTGTGGAATTCGAATTCATTGGGCCTAGAGGAAGTGGCAGTCCAATTCAGCATGTCCCAGGCTCATACTCTAAGTTCAGGTGGTGTTGAATGGGATCAAGACAAACATGCTTCAGTCCAATCTTCTCATGTCAGCTGCCAACTCACGCCTAGTCTCATGACCTCTAACCTCGCCGCATTGGACAACTGCAGCCATCTCATGCCAAGCCTCGTGGTGAACACTAATTGTGCCGCATTGGATGCGGACTGCTGCGGCCATATCTCCCCAAATCTCGTGTTGAATTATAATGATGCCACATTGGATCGTGAAGGGGTATGGCAGCCTCGCTTCGTGTTTCAAGCCCGTTGCAGCATGTGAATTATGTGTTGGTCATGAAGAATTCCAACCTTGCTGCATTGGACCGCTGAAGGACTTTGGCATCCACGCTCAGTGCTACAAGTTTGCATCGATTGGAGGCTCATGTGAAATCTATTTTGGTCACAGAATGTTCATAGAATGTTGCATCTATTGCACAATTTATTCGCATGATATTGTCTGGGGAAGAGCGTGATGCGTCTGCTAAAATCATGCATTCTGTTGCATTGAATCTCTGCAAGAATTCAATTGTTGTTGCAGATGCAAGAATTCCGTGCGATTTGACACGGAACACGATCTCTGAAATAGTCAAAGCAGGATCATCGAATGTCTCAGCCTTTGCAGGAACAATTCGCATGATCCATCCGGGGGTCCATAAGGGGTGTGACTATCCTCTCCAATTCCATGAGTCAATGAATAGAGATAATTTGGAAGGTCTACCTCAAATTAGCTTTGAACCAGAATGTGAATCCTCTCCAAATGCAGAGAATTATGCCTCTCAAAGACAGAATTTTGGGAGTACTTTTGCTGTCAGTACTGGGTTTAAGTGTGGAGTTGTAGGAAATGGGTCTTGTTTAAACACTTAGTGTATTGATAAGAATCGAAGAAGCACGGAGGCACAAAGTCCCATTATGAATAATAGCAATGGCTTGCATGAGGTGCCAATTTTCGAATCAAATGCTCGAATGGTTGGGGTGCTCGACTTATGTTTGAAGGAATAAGGATGCTTTAGATATTCTTAGAGGAAATTCCTAAAAAGATAGATAGGAAGCAATTTTTTGTGGCAACTAGGAAAAAAGATGGGAGTCTTGGGTGGTGACAACGACAAAGTGGTGATACAAAAACTTATAGAGATGAAAAGCAAGGACAGAGATATGATTGGCCCAAACAGGTTAGTACAACACTGTGAGTTTGCTAATCATCAATCATGAATGTCCTGTCCTATAATATAATAGGGTTGAGGAAAGGGGAAAATAAAGGTCGATAAGAAACTTAGTGCTAAAGTATGAAGTTAATTTTCTCTACATTCAAGAAACTAAAATTCAGAATGTAGATAGAAGCATGTATTATGCTTTGTAGGGTGACTCAAATCTGAAGTGGAGTCAAGTGTCTGTAATAAATATGACAGGTGGTTTATCAAGTGTGTAGGATATGGAGAAGTTTACAGTGAATGAGGATTTCATGGAGTAAAGTTCCTTGGGGTGAAAAGGAAAATTAAATAATGAGCAAGTTGAAAGAGTAATCCTAAACATTTATGCTCCCTGTACGTTAGTAGGAAAAAGGGAGTTATGGGGAATGTTGTTGGAGTATAGATTTCGATTCCAAGATTGTAGTTGGTATGTGGTAGGAGACTTTAATGCAGTAAAAAGACTTAACAAAGAGTCGGAGGAAATAGAGGTCATGGGTCGTCCCAGGCAGAAATTAATGACTTCTCAAACTTTATTCTAAATATGAGTTTATTAGAGGTTCTTCTTTAGGTCGTAAATTTACTTTGATTCAGTAGCAAAAAGCATGGCCAGTACTGCTCTATCAGATTCTTGGTCATAAAGGATTGATTGGAATCGACACATAGTACCTTCCAATTGAATCTTGAGAGAGACTTCTCATATCATTGTCCTATAATCCTGAAACAGTCATTGGTCAATTGGGGGAGGGGGGTTAAACCATTTAAATTTATAAATGCTAGGTTATATTGTGAGGGGTTTGACAAATTCATCAAAGAGAAGTATAATTGCCTTGATTTCTAAGGGTGGAGGGAATATGTGTTCATGGAAAACTTAAAAGCTCTCAAGTTGGAACTGAAAAAATGGAGTAAGGAAAATACATGAAAGGTAAAGGAAAGGATTGTTGACCTTAAGCAGGTAATTACAGACTTTGATGATAAAGTTAAGGGGTAGAGTTTGGGAATTAAAAAGGTTAAAGCAAGGACAAAGGCATTTGGAGAGTTGTAGAGATGGAGTAAATATCAAGAAACCATTATGGCTTAAAGAGCAAAGTTAAAGTGGTTATAAGCAGCTAATTATAATACTAGGTTCTTCCATGGAACGATTAACAAGCGAAGGAGCTCTAATGGGGAATAGGTAGAAGAGTCACATCAGATAAAACAAGTAGTTGAACAATTCTTCCATGATAGGTTGCAGCTTTAAGATGATCTAGGAGTAAGATTAGATTGAGTGAATTTTAAATGCTTGACTCTTGATCAAAGTTCCACCCTAGTAGCTGATTTCACTGAAGAAGAAGTAGGAAGTGAAATTTGAGAGTGTGAAGGTTCAAAAGCCCTTGGGTTGGACAGATACATCATCAGATTTATGAAACATTTTCAGAGCATTCTTAAAGGAGATATAATGAAGGTAATGACAGACTTCCATGCAAATGGAAATTGCCTAGGGAATCTAATGTTTCTTTTATTACTTTGATTCCAAAGAAGGACATTCCAACAAGTCTTGGAGACTATAGGTCTATTTCACTGATTGATATTATGTATAAAATTATTGTGAAATTGTTAGCAATGAGACTTAGCTGAGTGATGCCTTGCTTAATAGAGAAGACTTAAACAATGCTTATCAAAGGCAGACAACTACTTGATAGTGTTATTGTGGTGGATGAGACAATTCATGACGCAAAGTATCATAAGAAACCCATCCTTGTGTTCAAAGCAAATTATGAAAATGCATATGATTCTGTGAATGGATTCAGGGATGTCTCCAATCTTCCTCTGTGTCTATCTTGGTGAATGGGAGTGCTACCCAAGAATTTAATATGCAACAAGGACTAAGGTAAAGGGATCCAATGACCTCATTTTAGTTTCTAATTGTAGTTGAAAGACTTAGGGACCTGGTCCAAGTAGCTATCAATAAAAATCTAATTTCAGGATTGAAGGTTGGTAGGCAGGAAATTCAGGTAGTGCTCTAATAGTATGTCAATGACACTTTAATCATGGTAATGTCAGAGTATGGTAATGTCATGAATTTTAAAAATATATTAAGGTGCTTTGAATTATCTTCTAAATTGAAGATAAAATGTCAACAAGAAAGTGTGGGAGGTGTTAGGATGGGCGATTGGGACCTGAAATTCTATGTAGAGATTCTAAATTGCAGGATTAGGCATATGTCTTTTTGTTATCTAGGACCTCCTGTGGGGGTTAATGCGATGAGTGAAAGAGTCTGGCAACCTATTCTAGAGAGAATGAGAGCAAATTAACAAATTGGAGTAAAAAAGATGTCACTAGGGAGCATATTTGTTTAATCAAATCTACTATCTTCTTCGTTCCACTATTTTCCTTTTCTTTTTTTAGGTTACCAAAGAAGGTGAATCATGTTATTCAAAACCTACAAAGAAGGTTCCTGTGAGGTGCATCTGAAGAAAATAAAAATTGACATGGATCATATGGGAGTCAGTGTGCAAATCAAAATAGCAAAGTGACTTGGGAATCAAAGACTCTTATAATTTTACTAAAGCTCTCCAGGGCAATTGGAGATCGCAAAGTTTAAATGGTGACAACACTTTGTGGGTAAAAATTCTTCAATCTAAATATAGGGATCTTAGAAGCAAAATATGTCATGAAGAATAGAGGAAAGACTCAGAATGGTGGAAAGATAACAACAATGTAGTAATAGGGGATGGTTCCCTATTTAAATTTTAGGAGCTAAGCCACAAGGATTAGCAAGTCTCACAAGTGTGTCCCCTAGGTTATGTGCACTTTTGAATAAAAAGGAACATTTAATTTCAGAAATGGGGGAGTGGTGTGATAGTAACTGGCAATGGAAGTTAGTGTGGGGAATATCATTGCTTGGTTGGGAATTTGATAGGATGGATGAGTTGAAGCAATTTCTTGCAACAATCCAATTAAACCGAGAGGTAAAAGATGGTTGGAAATGGGGAGAGCTCTAGCAACAACAATGAATACTATGTAAAAGAAGATTATAAGTTCAGGTAGAAAATCCTTACTTGTTTAAGGTGATATGGAAAGTTAAAGTGCTGTCAAAAGTTTCAATATTTGCTTGGAGGGTTGTTCAAAATCGGATTCTAACAAAGGTAGAGCTGGTAGAATGGAATGTTGATAAGTGTCAACTGTTATTAAATTTTCATATAGAATTTTGACACTTTTTTATCTTAATTGCATTCATTAGATGTTAATTGTCCCTAATTTAAGAATTATTGAAGCAAAATGTTCGTTTCTAAGTCTTGCCATAAATGAAGGTATTTAATCTCATTTTTTTCAGGTAATTAAATTTGGAAGAAGGAAATGATTGAAAGAATTATGAAGAAATGAGAAAAAAAAAAGAGAATCTGCCACATTTTTGCTCAAGCTAGTAATTTCTCGCTAGAGCAAGATTGATCTAGAGAAGGGAGGTGCATTAGGGGCATTCTCGCTCAAGCAAGATAATTTTAGCTTGAGCAAGAATTGTCCCTAGAGTAATGTTGTTTTAGAGGCATTCTCGCTTAAGCGAGAAATATCTCGCTTGAGTGAGAAAACATTTCTTCAAGTTGAAGTAATCTTCTCATTTGAACAAGAATCAGCTAGCTCAAACAAGAAATCACTTATAAAAGGTCCGAAACGAAAAATGACAGAGCAACGCAGGTTTTTCAAGCAGAAAAACAAAGGACCACAGGTAAAGAGTAAGAAACGAAGAGCTACGGAAACTGTTTTCTTCAATTCTTCTCCATTCCTAATTGTATTATGGCTCACATGAGTAGCTAATCTCCTTTTTGGAATTGAATGTAATCAATTCAAACTCAAATGTATTCTAGTAATATTTATATATAGTAATTCCATTTACATTTCATATTGGTATTTCTTTCTGTTTTTAATGTTCGATTTTATCTAATCAATCGATTCTTGAATTTGATTTTTAGAATTAAGTGGAAAGTATTTCTGAAAATCTGCTCTAAACAAAATTACTTGATATGTTGCATTACTAAGAATAGATTTCAATATATCGATTGTTTTCTAATATCTGATCGTAATGCTAGTTAATCTGTTAAATATCTCAGGAATCGATATTTAAGAGATTTTTCTTATGAATTTTATACTTAAGGGATCAGTATAAATGATTTTTGTATGTTGCATCAATATCAATTATTTTGAATGTTATATCTATTTATTTATCCAAAATACAAATGAGTGAGATAGATGAAATTCAATCCCAATTTCTCCCACTGAATTATTTTTATCATTTTGCCTATTACTCTTCTAATTTTATTATGCGCTTTAATTTATCTTACTACATTCCAGCATGAACAAATCCATTAATATGTATATATACTTAATGAGCACTATAACTTTGAATTTTAGTTGAAACCGTCGTGGGATCGACATCCTTACTTCTAAAACTATTATACTATAGTTGATTTTGGTACGCTTGTCAGAGTTCAACAAATGTGCAAACTGTTGATGGAGACTCATGCCTTGTATGTCTTATTGAATTTGAATCTCTCTCACATTTTTTGTTTACGTGCCTTTTAAGTTATTTGGTGGTCTAGATGAAATGTTATTCCTGGCTGGGATATTTGGTGGCTTTGCTTGCCAATTGCTCTTCACACATATGGCACCATATTGGACATGTAAGAGAAAATAAAAGTAAAAATGTCATTTGTATAATCTAGTTGGCTATTCTATGGTCTATATGGATAGTAAAAAATATTATTGTATTTAAGGGAAGCCATTTTTGTGTCATGTCAGTTTGGCAAGAGACTCTACAAAAATCTTGGACATGGGTGTATGGATTTTACAGAAACCCATCCTTTTTTTTCCTTTTTTGAGTGAACCATATAGCCAGGAGACTGTATAAAAACTCTAGTAAGGAGTCGAAGTGCTTGAAACTTGGAAGGTTCAGACGGCTAGGGAATGAGTCAAGTAAACTATGGAAATCTTATTTTATTTTGTTTGTACTATTGAGAAGAAGTTTGTTGTATTTGCTATTATGACTTGCTCTTATTCTATTCATGTGTTGTATTAGTTGTAAGTTCTTTTAATTATGTTTTGTGATTTTAAAAACCTTTGATTATTGAATAAAATTTTTGCTTCTAAAACAAAACTATTAAGAATTGTTAACAAAAGTTTATAGTTTACCTACAATTTTCTAATTCAAATTTTAACATCTTTTCAAAGAGATAATTAAATTACTTACTTAGTTTCACATCATATTTTTACTATGTAATTACAAACATCAAGAGTTCATCATAATATAATATAATATAATATAATATAATATAATATAATATATATATATAAATATAAATATAAAGTGTAAAAAATATTTATTGTGATAAATAAGAAAAATTGATAATAATCATAAGATTAAAAATAATAGTTCATATTAAAATAATCCACATATCTTTCTTGGTTAGTTGGAATAGTCTTTTGTTGCATAAAAAAATTTAAACTAAATTTTAATTTACATTTACAATCAAAACATTCAAATATAAATTATATTATACGTGAAATTTTAAACTAAATTTTGTTGCATAAACATTTACAATAAAAAAATTCAAAATTTTGTAACTTGGAATAGTTTTTTGTTTGGAACTTTTTTGTTTTTATTTTCAGAAAAAAAAAATATGGTAAAAATATATTTTGTTACAATTTAAAAAACATTTTAGTTGAAAATATTTTCAGAACACAATTGAAAACAAAAAAAAATTATTTTTAGTGTTTTTAAAAGTTAACACTACATAAAAGCTTAATAACAATATTATAATTATATAAAAAATAATATATAAATATATTTTAAACTATATATAAATAATTTATAATATTTTTGCTAAAATTGATTAAATTTAACAATATTATTTTTTGAAAATAAAAAATATCAAATGAAAACAAACATATTTTCTAAATGTTGAAAACTTGAAAATAAAAATAGCTTTGAGAAAATAAAAATAAAAAAATATTTTCTCAAATCAAATGACACCTTAAATTTTGAGACATTTAATTGTTCTATCCTATCAAAACATTTAAAAAAAAAACAAAAAAAAAAGAGTTGGAAAATAGGGTTTTTTAATTAACATCTACCAAAATTTCATTTAATACTACTATTTTTATTTTGTATTTTCAAATACCAACTTTACCCCTTATAACCCTAACTTTAATTTAAATCTATAGTATATCCTCTCTCAAATAAAAAATGAGTAGGTAAAAAATCAAATTTTCTAAAAATATCGGTCAAATAACCCAATAACAACACCTTGAATCATCCACATAAACTTCGAGCTTCAAATTGTTTTCTTTGCCAGGGGATCAAATTCTTTTCAAATTTTTAATTTTTTATCTCTTCTTATGAAAAACTATATTTTTAAGTTTTATACTTATTTTACCACTTAAGTTTTATATTTAAATCATGCTTTTTTGTAACATTAACATATATTTTTGTAACAATTTAAAAATCAATTTATTTTGACTTCTTGTTTTTTTATTTTGTAAACGAAAATATTAAAAAAATATTTCATTACTAAAATCTTGCGAAATGATTTTAACATATTTTGAATAATAAATTTCAAATATTATTAATAGTTATGATTTTGAAATCACTGTATTAATTATTTAAAAAATAAATAAATGTCCATGAAACTAGCATTGCTGCTTAATTAGTGGTTATAGTTTTGTACTTAATTCAAATTTTAAAAAAAAAACGTTCGTTTAAACTTTAAAAAGTAGTTAAATAGTTCTTCTATAAAATTTTAAGAGAAATAAATTATATTCCAGTAATATATATATATATATATATATATATATATATATATATATTCTATGGAAAATAATTTATACACATGGACAGATATTTTTTAGCATATATTAAAGATATAATCTAAGAACATCTTCTCTAAGATATCTAATTTGGATATATTCGTTATGTTAAAATAATTTTAATGATTAATGTCATTTACACTGAAGAAAATCATACGTAAATTTGTTTCAATAGTAAAAAAAAAAAGACTCGCCTATTTTATATTTTCAGTAATTTTATTTTAAATTAAAATATTATTCAATTTTATTGAATCTGTATGAAAATATTCTTTTGACGTCAATATGTATAAAAATATCAAATATTAAGAATTGTAGCAAAATTTATTTAAATCCAAATGATAAAAATGCCAAAACATATAATTAAAAACAATGAGAATCACATAATATTGACCCGAAAAGCATGATGATGAAAAATACATAATTTTAGATAAAATTAATTTGTATTAATATTGTAGTTAATTTAAATATTTTTTTTTAGTACATGTAAAATTGTGCATTGTCATTATTATGGCTTAAAAATTTGTTACTCTGTCTAATACGCAAGTACTCCTACATTGATAATTTGCTAGACAGTATGTACTATCACCCTTTCCTATGTTTGAGGCGAATCAAAGTTGGTTTTCCTATCATTTAGTTTGTCTAATTTGGTCATTTTGTATTAAAAAGTTTAATTTGGTCTCAATTAATTTTTAAAATTGATGCAATATTATACGTTTTTTTCTAACTTTGGAGATGACAGTAACACCCGAAGTATATGCACATCGATATAATTTAGTGAAACATATTGTTCTGATGTTAAGTGTTTCTTTTTAGGAATAAAAAACAATCATAAACCAAAAGAAAAATATAAAAGCATAAATGTAGCAAGATCAACGATACTCTTCTTATTTTACATGACTTTTAAAATCGACAAACTTATCCTAAATTAAGAGATATGAATTAATGTCATTTACACTATTAATATATACAAATTAAACTAAGTAAAAAAAAACCAAAATGTGTGTTCAACATAGAAGTACTTCAATATAAATTAACAAATATATGTCACCATAAATCATAACATATAAAGAGTTATAAAATTGGTCTAATAACAATATTTATATATGGAAGAAAAGATTGAAGAGAAATCATAAATTTAAATTTTTTTACTAACAAAAATTAACATATTTACGATTAAGATTTATCAAATTAAAAAAAACACCATAAAATATGAAGCACGATAATGGAAAATATAAGCAATTTGTGTTATCTTATCTACCTAACTAGTTGATGAATTCCACTAATTGTAGGGTGAGTATGTCTGGATCGAAGCTTGCAAAGTAATATGTTTAGTCGTTCACCCATGCGAACTGCAAACGTTAAAATAATGTTTTTGAAATTCAATTTTTTTAATCTCTAAAATTAATTTATAATTATTTTTTGTATTAAGGTTCTCCTTTTACAAGTTCTATATTTAAGTATGTTAGATATAAAATTGAAAATTAAAAAGAAAAATAATTCACAAATATAAAAATATCTTTTTAATCATTAATCTTTTAATCATGTTAATTAGAAAAGAATGACTAAAATTACTGCTTCATCTTGAAGCTTTGGGATCACGGTATCTTAGAGCAGCTCCGATGGATCCTCTGCTTCCTCACTTTACCACTTGATAGCTGTGTAACACAAGAACCGTGACATTTTCATTTTATTATTTATAATTATTTATTATATTTTTAAAAGTGTCAAATTCTTATTTAAATGTCTAACATATAATTTTTAAGTTTATGCGTAGAGAAATATTTGTAATAGATTTCACATGAGACCAGAACACAAGTTGGGGCCAAACCCTTTGATTTCATCGCTTTTCACCATTGATTTTTAGTATAGTTTGAATGAGTCAAAGTTTTCGAAGAAAAAGGCGTTGAAGAAAGAAACCCGATTGAACAAAGATGAAGTCAATAACCTCTGAATTCAAGAAAGCAAGCATACACGTGCACACAGTCAGAGAGACATATAGGGACAAAATTGTTAAATCCCTGTGTGAAGGGATGGAACACAATGTCAAAACTAAACAAAACCCAGTTTGACAAGCTTTAAACGCGTACAGAATCCCAGGCATTTCTGTCGTTCAATGTCTCTTGTTCCCAATCCCCAAAACCTCAAAAACTAAAAAGCCAGTCTAGCAAATGACATCTACATGACGCAACCTTTCAATCCAATATATATGCAACCTGTTATGCTTCCATTCATCAAAATTAATTCATTTCATTTATAAGCATATGTTTATTTTACGTTAATTAATATACATTCATATTTATAATATTATCTAGTATATGATACTTTTATTGATTAATGCAATAATTACGATGTTCCTGATAAAAAAAAAGAAAATAAATACTCTCTGTGTCTTATAATAAGTATTATATTTGATAAAAAATGTTTTAAAAATAAATATTGTATTTTACTTTTTAATATAATATTAATTATCTTTCTACTCATATCCATATATAATATCACGTAACATAATAATAATTTTTAATTAATTTGTAATGTTAACTTATTTCACTGATTATATATATATATATATATATATATATATATATATATATATATCAAGTTAAACTTTTTTATTATAAATACATTTTTTATTCTGTAGTACACATGTTTTAAAATGTAATATTAAAGTTAATTGATATTTTAGCATTTAATTAAAAATTATTAATTTTTTAAATCAACATTCATTTTCTTCAATAAACATTAGTCATAAAAGCATGTATGTAAGTTTCCCTTAAATTAATCTTATATAAAATAAAAATAATTTAAAAATTCCCAAAACTTAAATACAGGTATTTTTATATCTCAATTTATATTATATATTATCAAAAGCAAATTTTATCAATCAAATCAATATTATCTTAATTATTTTTTCATTTATATATTTTTACATGTATTTTTTATTTGAAAAAAAATGCATTTCGTATCTAGCTTAAACTTATCAAGAAAAACATATATTTTATATCCAAAAGTGTGATGCATGCTTTTACTGACCCTGCTTATAATGTTGCATAAATGAAAAAATAAATTACAGTGACATTTTTAAAATTTTTGTATATTATGTATATATAATTATTACTTTTTCACTTTCATAAATAATCTTAGTGTAATAATTTTAGTTTGATAAAAGAGCGAGATTATATATAATTTAAGAAAAGTTAGAATGCTATAATTTATTGAAATGAATATTAATTTAAACAAACCCGCAAACTTTTTGTCTTTTTATCTTTAGATCTTAAAGTTTTAACAGAAAATCGAGCTAATCCCATTTTTATTTACAATGAGTTGATAGAATAGTTTACGTTGATTGGAATTTAGATTTTTTTTAAGAGTTTAATAATTATGCAATGATAGTGTAAATAAATCTTAATTACAATTATATGTTCAATTGTAACTCTTTAATTGATTTTATCGTGATTTCTCTTAAAGGTCAAGGTTACATAAACGGGAATTGTAATTGAATAAGAAGAACGGAAAATTTTTTTATATCTCTGGATATTTTTAAAGAAAAAAGAAATTAAAGTGTACCTAGAGACAATAATTATTATCAACAGAACAAATGAAACTCAACAACTTCTCCTGGCGTAATGTATGCCGTGTAGTTCTGAAAAAGATTAATTACCACTTCCATACCTGCTATTAAGAACAATAATTTATACATACATCCAATATCCAATTAATCTAACGTACAATGAAGCATTTAATACTGTTTATGATTATAAATAAAAAATAATTCAAAAAATTGTGACATGAAAATTGTGAGGAGTGTGATATAAACATATAGCCACGTAACAAAAAAATATATAACCGTATGCACCATGGTGCCATGGTGGTGGTATATTTAAACAGAGATCCCGTCATAAAGTAGTTTATTCTTCTTTTCTTTCCAATCCTTTCTCTCATTACAGAATTTAATTAAAATTAACAATTGTTTTTTAATACAAAAATTAATATATTGTTATATTATAAATACTTGTTTATATTATCACCCTGCTCAATCATAATTTCTTATGTATAATAAAATTAATTTTTAATAATTATTTTAAAAGTTTATATTTAAAATAATCTCTAGGTAATTGATAATGTGTTTTTTTAATTTATGCTAGCAGGTGGCATAACAAAATTTAATTCTTTCACTATTTTAAATTATTTTCCCCAACAAAGCATTTGTTTGAAAAAAGAAATAACAGGGGTTAGCAAATTTTATAGTCGTATCTTATTTGATTCAAAATTTCGGAAAGAAAGGAGTAAACAAGAAGTAGAACACTAAAATCGAAGACGATTAAAATTGGATCGACCTGGCCAATTGGAGAATTGATCTAGGCTAGGTTATAGAAAAATGGAGAATTATTTAAAACTTGTCTACAACCGGTTAAAACAGGTGAAAACCGAATAAGAGTGTTCTTTTTAAATAATTTCTTTTGTATTTTTTGATCATTTTTAAAAATACAATTTTTTATTTTTAATTTAATATAAATATTTTAAATATTAATAAGTATATATTTAATTTGACTTGTTAATAAGTATAAATTATTCTATCAATTACCGTTTTCTCAAAAATATATAATTTACTCCTTGTATAAATTATATTAATTTTTGTTTTTATTCTAAATATAAATTTTTAATTGACTTATAGTTAATGAAATCTTTTTGTATTTTATTAAATTTAAATTTAATACTATGATATATTTAATTTAGGTTGTATACTTTGAGTGTTAAAAATTGAAAAATAACAATTTATTTTGATTTTAGTATTGTATAATTATAAAATTATATTTATTATTATTATTTTATCTATTATTTAATTATTATTATTATTATGGGTCTAATTCAGTTGATTAAGTAGGGTGTGTTACCAATTAAAATACAAAAAATTATTATTATTATTATTATTATTATTATTATTATTATTATTATATAAAAGAGAAAATATATTAGATAAATGAAGGGTTGTAATTGAACATCAATGTAAAATTCCTTTATATTATCATATCTTATGTGATAGGGGTGTACATAGTTGTGGAGAAGAAACTTATTATTGCATGGAAAGAGAAATTATATTATCATATCTTATGTGATAGGGATGTACATAGTTGTGAAGAAGAAACTTATTATTGCATGGAAAGAGAAATTGGTTGGGAAATTAATGCTTAAACTGACATCAGTCAAGTTGTAGATTTGGGTGGCAGATGAATCAAAAGTGTATACTGTTAGGTCTACTTATAAGATTTTGTTTTAGCATATATCAGACACCTACAAGATCCTTTTTTCAAATTATTGTGGGCGATTGGCATACCTCCCATAATTTCATGTTTTGTGTGAAAGGTGGAAGTGAATAGACTGCCAAATTGATATAACCTACAGAGACAGATGATCGTACAATGTCAAGATGACAAATTTGTCATCTGCAACAACAAGGAGGAGAGAGCAAGTCACTTACTTTTTAGCTAACATCACATGTATGACAGACATTGTATGCGTGGTCAATGATCAACTCACGACTACAAAATGAAGTGCAATGTAATTGTTATCAATTCATGGATCTTGTTAATTAGTGGAGTAAAGGGTATGTCGAGCTTGGTATTTTAATGATTTGCTATCTTGTGGCACACATGAAAAACTCGAAATAATATCATCTTTTAAGGCCATAAAATTGATATTTTCGAAATAATGCAAGCAATTCAATTGAACTCGTGGGAGTAATGTAGTGTCATAAGGCCTATATATTATCTCAATCTTTTGTAAAATGACTTATGAATTATGTATTTTGTATTTTATAATGGGTTCTTTCCATCATTTTATTGGAATGTGACATGTTCTAGATTAGAAGCAACTTCTTGCGCACTCATTTTTTTACAGTAATAAATTGTCTAGCCTATAGATTTGAAGCAACTCTTTCATTAATATTGTTTTCTAAACCTGCAACCAGTTTTTGATAATTAATTCGATACAATTTTTAAAACATTGTTAATAAATATTGGGTAAATAAACATAAAATTTAATATTTATTATTTTCTACTGAATAAGTAAATAATTCTTAATATTAATAAATTGGTTATTTAAATTTTATAATAAGGAATTGAGGTAATTAACATTTAACTTTTTCTATAGTTAGGCTTCTACATAATCGTTAATCTTTTTATCCAAGACAAAAATTAGATAATTTATAATCATAACGAAAAACATTTTGTAATATTTGGGAACTAGCTATGTAAGAGTATCAAGGTAATGCATAAGGAGTTCTTAAAAAAGTTGTAAGAGGAGGAAATCACCCCTTTTTTCGTTTAGCAAAAAAATAAATTCAATGTTAAAAAATTTATAATAATTCATCCACACTCTTTACTTAGAAGAGACTAACTTGATTATAAAATAAAAAATTAAAAACATAAATAAAAAATGTTAACGAAAAAATTAAATCCGGATAGAAAAGTCATAAACTATCCAAACCAATTTAGTAATTAATTGATTTAATTTAAATATAATATTACAACTTTCGAGGAGTATTATCAATCAGTTTTTTTTTTATAAAATTTAGTATCAATATTGATAAATAAATACTTCACACTAATATTATCATCACCCAAAAAATATTTGTTGGTGCATTTAGGAACATAGATTCTGACAAATATTGGCCTAAAATCTGAATAATCAAGGCATATGCACATCTATAATTATTACACCAACAACTAGTGGTCTATCCCATCGGTTAAATCGTCTTTTCCTTGATACACATGCAAAGTATAGTTAGGTGGGTTTTTGGATTATCAAAATATGAGAAATAATTGTCAAATGATTTGGAGTGTTACCGACAAACTAATGCCGGAAAAATTAGGTAGCAAATCATGAAAACGAAGTTTAGGCTTTTAGCAGAAACTGTTATGTTTTACAACCTCATAATTATAGAGATTTTCCCCCAATTATAGGCTTGCCAATGAGTCAGAACGTTATCCTCAGAAGCATTTCTAATCTCAAAACAAAAGTTATTGAATGTATGGAGGAAAAAAACACATTACTTTCCATACTCATCCTTAAAATCTGAAACAATAAGCAGAAAAAAATTGGCTCCTTTATAAGTTGAACACAAGAATATACGAGAGAGAAGAACATGCAAGTGATGAGGGACATGGAAAACCAGCCACAAATTTTATTTCACTGTTTTAATTTGATGTCCTAAAAGCGTTTTATAAATGTCTTCATCTCTAAGACAATTACTGAAGCGACAAATACAAGAAGAGTGAAAAAAGTGATCAGCAATTGCAACAGAAATAAATATTATATTAAAGAGAAATTTAAAGAAGATGATGAGGTTGAAGAAATGCCTGGCTTTCCCATGTACGCCTAATCTTGGACTGGTGAATTCTCCACCAGAAACGAGACCCACGTCCTCAAAACCATATCCAAAAAACATGATCAAACGGTTGAAAATGAATATCCACTGACCCCACATGAGTTGCAATGGCATTTTTCTCACAAGAAGAGCCTTCCATGAACCTCTTCTTGTTGATGAGTATGTAGAACATGGATGAAGCCTTAAAGGAGTAAAAGCATAGGGATGGAAATGGAAAGGGTAATAATATAAATAAATAAATATATATGTTAAAAGGGCATCACATCACACTAGCTATATAACTAAGAGCGAAAGAGAAAGAGAAAGAGAAAGAGAAAGAGGTAGAAGAAGGTTGTTCCCAAGAAGATGACGAGCATTTCCCGTTGTTGTTGTTTGCAAAGAGTGTTTTAATTTCCTTTGGGTGGGCCAGGAAAGAAGGCATTTTTGTTTCACACGTTGGGGTGGTTCTCTTTGTCTTCCCCGCAAACAACAGTCAATGGTTTTAGCTTAACTCTCAATGAATGACTGAACCACTTTATTTATTTATTATCACCTTCTCTTCCGTTTCTTTAATTAGCTTTCCTTTCTTTTCTTCCTATGCGTTACTAGCCATGTACCTTCAGCTGCTAGGGAACAATGTACCTCCAAAACTGGTATTAATATATATAAACTATACACAATGCACAGAGATTTAATTTGCCCTGTCCTCTAGTATAATAAACTAATAT
Organism: Psophocarpus tetragonolobus; assembly: GCA_037954015.1. Taxonomy (NCBI): domain Eukaryota; kingdom Viridiplantae; phylum Streptophyta; class Magnoliopsida; order Fabales; family Fabaceae; genus Psophocarpus; species Psophocarpus tetragonolobus. The sequence goes on from CM075695.1 coordinate 39,814,366, forward strand.
CTCCATCTCTACTTCTTCTAAGGACCATTAAGATTTTAAAGCTTTTTCAATTATAAAGTATTGTCATAAATGTTTTTAAAGAATAAAACAACTCTTATAATGTTCAATTAAAATTTTTAAATTTTTTTAGGAGACAACCAAATTCAGTAGTACTCAATTAAACTTTTTAGAACTTATAAAAACCTTATAATATTAAAAAATATACAAATTTTGATTAATCCTTTTTAAAATAAATTTTAAAATATTTCATATAATTTTATAATAAAAAAATACCATCAAACAATTTCATAAAAAAACCTTAAAATTTGTTAAACTTTCTTTCTCTTTTCTTTTTCTACTTATTTGATAGACAACCACTACCTAGACATTATCACCTAATCATAATCACTACTATCATCTCATCATGTACACTCGTAAATAAATTTTGTGACAAAAATCTTTAAAAAAAAAGGCTGTAAATTCTTAAAATTTTAAAACTTAATTAGCAACCACTTTATTGACTTCTTCTAGCAATAAATATTTTATAAAATATAAACTTTATTAAAATCTTATAAATCCATAGAACTCTTAAAATATAATAAATTCATTTTATAAATACAGTAAAATACAAACTATGGAGTCTTGCAAAATCTTAAAATTAATTATATCCTTACAAAGTCTTTTAAAATTTACAAAACTTATTTCTATGTTAAAATAGTCTTTTGAAATTCCAAGGTGTAGATATATTCATAACTCGTAAGATTTATATGTAAGAATAAATATTTTTTATCGTAATAGTAATACTTTTTAGTTTTATTTCAAAACACATACATATACATATATATTATAGCAAATTAATTAATGATTTTTTGTTTAATCACTGGTACCACCCCACATAAGCTTGTTTGAGTCTTATTGAATCATTATGGATGAAAAATTCTCTGTATTTAAAGTGGCTACATGTTCAGGATTAAAAGTTGAAACTCAGGTTAAGTCTGAAATAGTCTCTTACCGATCATTCACGTGTTCAGTTATAATTAATTAATGCTTAAATTGTAAAAGTATAATTAAAATATAAATATAATAATTAATATTATCATAAAAGTTCTCCAAAAATGATAATTACAACATAAATAAGAAATAAAGTTGTCCAAAAATCAATAATTAAAACATGAATAAAAAAAATTGTCCAAAAACCGATAATTAAAAAGAAGGTTATCATAAACAATTAGGTTATTAATTTTAGTAATTATATTTTTTATAAATAAATATTAATTGTTAGTGTGTTAATGAAGAGATTTGAATCCACGCATTTTTCCTCTCTCGTCTTACCAAATTACTACCGTACCAGAGAGAAAGTAAGAATTTAATTAATATGTATTAATAGTGTAAAATTTTTTATACTCACACAATGTACAATCCTTTTTCTTTTATATATATATATATATATATATATTTATATTTGTTAGACCAATTTATACCCAAACTAATTTTTCACAAACAAATAAAGAAATTTAAGTAAATCAAACAAATTTAAGATTTATCCTTATTGCATCTAGCTAATATATCATTCCATTTTCAAACCATTCAAAATTCTTATAAGTTTTTTTTGGACTTTGGTTACCTTGATCTATCCTGAATTTTTAATTTAATTAACTAACCCTCCATTTAAGCCCAAAAACAAATATATTTATGTAAAAAAAATAAATTAAACACATGTATTTAAAAAATAAAATTTAATTTGCGTATATCTTTTCAAATTCATTAAACATATCGTACTTCAAAAGATTGAAATGTACTTCAAAAGATGAATCTTAAGTAAATGGATTTGCAAAAATGATTAAAATTTCAATTTAACATCGATTCCTTCTTATATTTTAGTAAATTTTACAATATTTATATGTATAATATCACCTCTGGTACTTGTTATAAGACACAATTTTTAAAAAAGTTGAAAGTCCTTTTAATAAGGTATTTCATTCACAATTTATATACAGCATTTATTTTTGTTTTCGTTAATTATTCATACTGACTACTCTAAATACTTGTAGTTTTTATTTAATATTAGTGCGTTAGTAGAGATAAATTAATAATATTTGTTTAAAATATCAATAAAATTAACAATTTTAATTTTTTTATTGATATGTGTGAATTATATTCTGGGTTCTGATAATAAGAACCATAAGAAGTAATATGATATATATAGTAATTTTTATATATATAATATGCATTATATAAATTATTTTTATATATATATAATTAATAATATATCTATATATATATTATTTGTACATTTAGAGTACATTAAGATGTTAAAAATTAAATAATTGTTAATATCTTAGAAAAATTATTTGAATAATCATAATGTTAAAAATCTTATATAAATTTTTTAAAAGTAACTAGATAAATAAAAGATAATTGTATTGCACAATAATACTATCTAATTTGTTATTTAATTAGTGTATACCAAATCTTATTGATTGTATGTTGCATTGATTTAGGTTGGCACAATGGCGTAAGGCCCCACCGTGTCCACATGCAAGGGAATGATGAATAATCCATTAATCAAAAGATTTCATATTCAATTTCTCTTATGTGCAAAATTTCCCAGGATTAGTAGCAGTCACGCCGCAAACAAAATTAGTGTCTGACTTAATTAAGACACCCATGATCTCTAAGTTAATACAAAAAATATTTTATTCATATCTTATCTTATCTACTGTTGCGCAAAAACACATACAAATTATACTCTTTAATGAATATTTTAACAAAACATACCTTAAATGCATTTGAAAAAAAATATTTATGATTTAAAAAAATCATTTGAAAAATATGATTATTTGTTAACAAATATTTCTATATACATTTGTTGTTGATGATATATAACAACTCAGGTGAGAGAAAAAAGTTAAGTGAGAAATGAAAAAATATAATAATAACTATATGAATTCAATAAACGATTTAGATAGAGTTGTTAATTAAACAAGTTTGTGTGATTCTACACAAAAACTTTTCCACAAACTCTTAGCGAATTGCTTTGAAAAATCCTTTTTAAGGTTGTCACCACCACCATCGCCACTGTTAGTAGTGGTGGTGATGGAACAAAACATATATAACTGTCACACAGTTTAAAATAACCAAATTGAAAAAAAATTGAAATTAAGAAGACAAAGAATTCAACAAAATATAAAACGATGTAATGAGAAAGGAGACAAAAACAAAATGATGTGAAAGTCGTTGGTGTTTTAAATTTGAAATAGAACAAAGCAAATTGTGTTTTTGAAACACTTGTTATTTTAGTATAATAATAGAGTATTTCTAATTTGAGTTCAGATCATACACTTGCATTTTTTTATCTTGTTTGTTATTGGAAATAAAACATTCGTAATAGTTGCCATTGTTATTGGCTTCACCGCCATTGTCAACGATGGTGGTGGTGGGGTGAAAGTGGTAACGACCTTGCAGAGGATTCTTCATGGTGACGAGAGCAACCCGTTAAAAGTTTGTGAGAAGATTTAGAGAACCACGTGAACTTGTTTATTAAAATCTTATGATTATTATTATGTTTTCTTATTTCTCACCGTAACCATTTTTCTTATCTGAGTTGTCCTCATTCATATATATATATATATATATATATATGTGTATGTATATATTAATATATGTTACATTTGTCTCTTTAATTTTTTTAATTACATATATTCTTCACTTGAGATAATTCTACTTGAAGTTATGGACCTCTGCGGGTGAAAAAATCTCATTTGAGTATTTAACTCATTTATATATTGAAGACTCAAACTTGAAATCATTGATTAAGTTAAAATAATTAACTTCATATGAAGTGATCAACACGCTGGATGGTTTGGGTGATAGATGTTAATCAACAAATTTGTGATAGATATCTAAATTATAGAAATGAATTTTAGAGAATAAAATTGATGACATTTGTTACTTAAAAATACATTGTTAAGGTTTGTGATAAAACCAAACATATATAAAATCTAAAATTAATCGTAATTTAGAACTATCTATTTTTAAATCAATGGTATTAAAATAATTTATATTTTAAAGTGCATACTTTTCACTTTTAATGGGGATGATAATGAGTAAAATCTGGATAAGCTATTATAATACTCATTCCTATACTTGTATTCAAAAAATGGACTCGTACCCTATTCCTTAGACATGCGAATAACAACTTCAATCCTTTGTATCTGTTGGATACCTATATACATACACATGTTATCCACATTTTTTTTATATATAGAAATGATATATCAACATCATATACTTATAAAAAATATAATATAAAAAAATATTCATCCAACATAATATTAAGTAAATATAAATGTTATCCAAACTCATACATTGCAATGATAATAACCCAACAAAATAAGTCACCATGAAAGTTAAATTGTAATTATTTAACAAAAAGTACTTAAACTTGGATATCAAATTAATCATTATGTGATGGTTGTTTATCATTTAACATATTCAATAAAATAAATGTATTAATTAATAGTAATTTATATTATAGTTATAATATAATATTTTATATTAATTCAAATATATATATATATATATGTGCGCGCGTGTAACATCTTGTTTATTAAAATAAATTAATTTAGATATATTCTAAATAACCATTTCTCTTAGGGCATATTTCTTAGTATTGTTTAAATAACTTTTTTAATAAACAATTTATGCTTATTTCATAAATATCAATGACGACATCTAGCGTGGAAATTATAATAAGAAATCGTTACTTAAATAAGCAATTATTGCGTAATTTAAAAACAACAAAAAGCATGTCAAACTTAGATCCACATAACTTAAATAAGCAATTTTTTAGGAGTGCATAGCTAGAGAAAAGAGCTGCTTAAATTAGATAAAATAAAAATTGTTGATGTATCAAGTATGGAATCACTTAAGCAACTTGTGAGGGGGTGCACCAATAAATATGCTCTCACACATCCATTCACCATCTCTCTTCTATAATTTATTATCATAATTTTTTTTATCTTATCTCATTAACATTAAATTTTCAAATTCTCTCATCAATGTTGAATATTAGTATTATTAAATAATAATTATGTGGCGCATAAAAAATAATAATTATGCATATTAATAATAATTTTAAACATAAATTTAATTTAATAATTTATGTTAAATTAAACTCATTATTTTATTTTGAATTAAAAAATATTTTTAAACTAAATATAAATTTATGCTGATTTTTTATAAAATATAAATTACATCAACATATGAATTATATTAACAAATTATAATTTATAAAGTATTATTATACAAAAAATTATTATTTACAATTGTATTAATATGTTACATTGATGAGAGAAGAGAAAGAAAAAATGTTTGAAAAATTAATATTAATGAAATAGAAGAGAGACAAAAAAGAGTGAGATATAGTAAATTCTAGAAAAGATATAATGAGTGAATGTGTAAAATAAATTATTATTTATTAAAATATTCTTAAATTAATTTATTTTAACTATAAGATGATTAGTTATTTTTTAAAGAATTAATTATTAATTTATTTTAACTAAAAATTGGTGGGAGTATATTAGCATTCCTTATATATATATATATATATATATATATGTATGTATGTATGTATGTATGTATGTATGTGTGTGTATGTGTGAGTTTAATTACTATACACCATGAGTATAAGAAGTTTTATACTAATATTCACTCACAACCCTTCATTTATGATAAGTTTGTTAACTTTACATGTTAATACTTTAAAAGGGATATAGATGTAAATGTGTTATATATATATATATATATGAGTTTTTTCAAGTTGAGCATGATAATACGATCGTATTCATATCTGACTCCGTACCTTCATAGTTGTTTCAAGTTTTAGCCCGCTTAACATTAAAAATATTGTTACATATACTGATATACACCTATAAAATTTGGATTTTGACATTCCTAGACAAAGTAATCCTCAATCAACTAGGGTAATCTTGTTGAAAGTAAGTACTTGCTTGAGAGGACTAGCAGATTCGATCTTATCGCGAGTTGCTTGAAGCTTGCAATATCAATAATTGAGCAAAATAATGTGACTGATGATCACTGCATTTGATACCATTACATTCGAGTGATGCCATTGCTATCAATTTTGATGTGATTGTGCTATCATTTTAAAAATGCATGAGAATAGCAGTATATAGATTTATTAGTACAACAATTCTATATAAAAATGGTGTGAATCTGTGAGATTTTCTTTCAAAATAAAAGTTGTTATGCACTGATCGGTACAATATATCAAGTTCAACAAATAAACAATGAGTTTTTATTTATAAAATATTCAACAATAGTATATTTGCCAATACTTGACGATGACATTAAAATCCGTGACTGAATAATAATTAGCAAGGAGTCCCGTACGTTCTTAGGGTTATACAAATTTCAATGTCTATGTATATCAAAAGTATGTTAAATTACATTTTTAATAACCGTTCATATAGGATTAATTAATTGTTGATTTTTATGTATTCTGTTAATTAAATTATGTATGTAAAACTTCAAACAATCTGCAAAATTGTTTGATAAGGCGCATAAAAAGTTGTCCATATACAAACGGAGGGACAGGAAGATGGAGATAGAGATTAACAGAGGAAGGAGAAGAAGAGAAAAAAGAGAGAAGAGATTTATCTACTTTAAAAAGTAAGTATTTATTTTTTATTTTTTTAAAATCTAATAATTAAAATTAATTATTTATTATAATAACTGGATTTTAAGAAAATAAATGTTAGTATGAAAATAAAAAGAAATTACTCATACTTACACTTAAAATAAGTAAATAATATACAGGACATACAAATATAAACAGTCATTTAAAATTAAATAAATTATAATTAAGTAAATACAAAAGACATGAATTGTTTAAGTGGAGAATATGATTGTAGTTTAATCAAACAATGTTGTCTTTAATAAAAAATACTTATGATTTAAATAAAAAATTAAAATATAATTGTTTAGGTGAATTGCAGCATTACTTTTTAAATTTTAGTGTAATTACACATGTACTTTTACTGTATTAACCATTATTTTCGTATCTCTAAAAAGTGTTAGTGTAAAGTTTGAGAGAATACTAGTGTGATGTTTTCAAATATATAGAAAATGTTAGTAGCATACTTTTAAACTCAAAAGGAAGTTATTGTAGGATATTAAAAAAGAGTAAAATATGTGTAATTTGATAGAAGTTAAAGGAGTGTATATGTAATTTCCTTTAACTTTTTTAATCATTATTTTATATTTTTGTTCTTTTAGGAGATATTAATGTAAAGTTTGAAAAAATATTAGTATAATATTTTAAAATACAAATTAATATTAGTATAATATTTTTAAATTTAAAGTAGATTAATATAAAAAATAAAAAGATAGAATTAAGTTTAATTTAATAAAGGTTAGATGATATATAGTTTGACCATTAAAAAAACCTAATCGGTTGATATTTTCAAATCAAAGGAAAAGGTCAAGTAAGACATATGATAACAAAGATTTTCATTAGTACATATAAATTTGGTTTTACCTTAAGATTTCTATAATTTGAGGTTTGAGACTGCCTAGGTTTTATATGAGTTTTGATTTTTGAAGAGTTCAAGTTGGATAAGAGAGGTTTCATCTCCATAATGGGAGATTCCTCGAGGCTTTGAGTTTTGATTCTTAAAGAAACATCAAAATTCCTCCCTTTCATTGTTCAACCCCTTATTTGAGTTTTTATGACAATAGTTATTTTAAGTGAATTATTTGTCCTTTTAGTGGGGGATGGAGTTTCAATTAAGCAATCAAATTTACCTTTTGCTGTACAAACCTCTAGGTAAGAAGAAGGTAGACTTTTTCTTTAAGTTGAATATTGCAAAAATGGTTTTTTCTTCCCCCAAACTCAGAGTAAGCCTATCGTGCCTTACTTCAATGATAACATCACAAGTGTTGAGGAAATGGTGTCCAGTATAATTGGGACATTCTTATCCTTTTCCATATCCATTACAACAAAATCAACTGGAAAAATAAAATTATCTACTTTAACTAAAATATCATCTACTATGCCTTTATGATGGACTAGAGATCTATCAGTAAGTTGTAGGGTGATGTTTGTGGATTATGGTTTCCTCATGCCTAATTTTTTAAGAATAGAATATGACATCAAATTTATGATTATCCCTAAATCACATAAGTATTTTTAAAAAGATAAAGTTTCTATAGTACAATCAAGCGTTAAACTCTCAGGATCCTTCAATTTAGGGAGCAAATTTTTGGAAACTACAACAAAACATTCCTCAGTAAAGCCTATTATTTTAAAATCATCTAATTTCTTCTTATTAGAGAGAATATCTTTTAAGAATTTGGAATATTTTAGCATTTGAGCTATGACTTCTGTAAAAGGAATGTTGATATACAATTTCTTAAACATCTCTAAAAATTTAAGAAATTGCTTATCGTACTATTGAATTTTTAACCTTTTAGGGAATGAAATTCTTACATGGGGAGGTGTTTGTACCTTTTTACCCTTATCCGTTTTTACATTTTGATTTCCTTTAACAAAGATCTTTTCTTCTATTAAGCGGTCGCTTCTTTTTTCTTTGGGTCTTCTAATTTTGTTGCACTCCTTGTGGTGACTGTCTTCACCTCCTCCTTAGGATTTAGTTCAGTTTGATAGGGTAGAGGACCTTATGCCCTTTGAGACATGAAATTTACCAAGGTAGACATATGTGTCTCGAATGCCTTCATTTTCTCATCATTTTGTGCCATGTATTGAATCATGATATCTTGTAATGTTGATATCCTCTCCTCTTGCCTTGGTATAAGATTCTGAGTGTGATGGAGCTTGTAAGTGTTTTTCCTGGGCAAGTCTTTCTTATCTTTCCATGCTAGATTAAGATGATCTCTCCACCCTGGATTGTATGTTTTTTAATAGGATCATATTCTAGACTTTTCTCCTTAGCATAATTCACATCTTTTTTGGAAAATATGTTGGTCATTTGACGATTTGCTGCTCTGTGATCTTTCCCCCCCCCCCCCACAGTCATCACAAGTGGGAGGGAGTGTAGATTGTAGAAGTTGTACGTGTGCCTTCATTAGAGTCTCTGTTTGCTTTGTCATTCACACAAAACTGTGGTTTTTTTAACAAACACCAATACAATGCTAATAAGTTGAGCACTTGAGATTGGTGCCACTTGTCTAAACTTACATCTCATTCATTTGCAAAATCATTGATGAATTCATCCTTGTGTGTCGAAGGCTTCTAAGTTGTTCATTCTCTAAGTTATATGGATGCTCGTATAAGTCCATATGATCCTTGTTTTATGTCTCTTGTTTTGGTTATCATCTCTTATAACTTGCAATGGAGACATTTCTTGTGCTTTCTTTATTTTTTAAGATATTATTTGCCTTATAAAAAAATATAATAATTAAGAGACTCTTAGTATATTATGTTGTTAATTAAACTAAAGTAATTTTAGAACCCGTTACATCATTAGTAAAGTAGGAGGCACATGAATTGAATTTCTTTTCATAATGAAATTATATCCATTTAAATGAGGCTAAATTATAATTTGTGTCCCTTAATTTATTCAATTGATGACATTTTGTCCCCGTATTTTTAATTATTCATATTTTGTTTTTCTATTTTATAATTTGATGACATTTGAATCATTCCTTGACTAATCTTTTAATGTTGATTCTCATGTGACTTGATTAAATGGCGTGACTAGAACGATTTTAGTTAATTGAGAGCTTAAAATAAAATGCTCAAACTGACTTAGGGTTTGTAGAACCTTCTATATCCAAAATTATAATGAAAACATATCTAGACATTCCAAAGTTATTTAATCAAGTTATGCGAAAATTAACGTTAATAATTTAATTGTTGATGACTATCTTTTGACATAGTGCAAACAATTAAAATAAGGAGACAAAAGATAACAATTAAATAAATTGAGAGTATAAATTATAATTTAGCCGATTTTGATTTCAAATTTATATACATTTAAATGAATATAAATTTTAAAAAACAATTTGTTTTCTTTTCAAAACAAAGCTTAAACTTTAAATCAATTTTAATCATGCGTTTAATTATTATATACTGACAGTGTAAAAGAGTTTTACATTAATAATTTAATTACAATACTTTATTTACATTACTTTTTAAAATATTTATTAATAAAAATTAACACTGTAAATGAAAATATTATAAATAAACATCAGTATATAACTTTTTACTTCATAAATCTTTCTGTCACTGTGGTTTGAATTTTATATAATGGGTGCTTCACATAGATATGTTATGCATAGTTAATCTTAATCAGCATAAGGGATGAAGAATTTAAAGGTTAAACTGTTGCATTTATTAGGGCCAATTGCTCAAGCATCCAAGATCCAACCTTGACTCCTCTAGACATCGCACATACTAACTTTCTATGTTTCACACTTTTGGCGCTTAACGTGGCCACTGGTAGTAAGAATAAAACTGAGATGGTAGTTCTAACCTCTCTAAAAATCTCCAGTATGAATGACAAGTAGGAGTCACACAATTAAATTTACAAAAAGAAAAGTTTAATTTCGTCGCTATCAAACAGTTGATAAAAAAAACTTGGTAGCAAAAATATTATCTTATTTCCAATTTAATATTTTTTCAAAAGTTTATATTTTTTTTTTTGACCGCCTTGGCCCATGCCTTCCGTGATAACAGACCCAGATCTACTCCTGTATTGAAGCCCATTTCAGGCCCTCGGCCGCGCTCTTGTCGGGCCCAGTCCAGTTCCGCTGTCAGGCCCAAAGTTGGCCACGGTTTTTTCCCGCACACCACCGGAGCTTGGGCCTCCTCCGTCCGGCCCAACGTGGAACGCTCCCCGGCTGGATTCCTCAAAATCGCATCGCGGCCCAGCATGAACCACGGCCCGTCTCCAACGGCTGGATCTGCGCCACGCGTCCAAGTCCCGTCTCCAACTGTCGGATCTGCTTCATGCGGTCCTGACGCACCCTGACCCCAGCCGACACGTGGCCCTCGGTCCTCACGCGACGCAGACTGACATGACGCAGACTGACACGGCGCAGACTGTCCTGGCGAAGTGGCTCGGTACGCGCGCCCCGGTGTCGATAATCGCGCCCCGTGTCCTGAGACACACTTCCTTCAACGGCTGGATTTACGCCACGCAGCCCCATCCCGCGTCCAACGGCCCGATCTTGTCCACGTTGTCCTGCCGCGTCATACTCTGTCGCATGGTGCTCTGCACGCCGACCTCGTGCCGCGTGCCGCTCAGACTGACTCCGTGCAGTATGTCCCATCAACGGGTATCGATAGTCGTGCCCTGGATCTCGATAAACGTTCCCCATTTCCTGAAACAGACCTTCATTTTCTTCTTCCCCGCCATTTCCGCTCTGCACCTGCCTCTCCTCAACTTTCTCTGTTTTCCTTTCCTTAAACTCCACTCGTCCGTAGCTAGGTTCCGTACTAAAGCCACCGGTTGTTGACTTTTTGCCCAAAACGAACCCTGAACCAGTGCGAGAAATCTGGGATACTATCCCCTGCCCTCTTTCTTCCTGCCAGTTCTGGCCATCCCGCCGTGGCCCACCATTTCCACAATCAGCGACCACCCCTATTCTCCCGTCCCGGCTTCCGGAGTTCTGCTTGTAGAACTGTATCGGTGTATCTCGTTAACCTCCGTGACTCCTCCCTGCCGGCGACCAAGACCCCCTATGTCCGGCGCTTCCCCGTCCCCTTCCTCCCACACCTTCCAGTTACCGTTGAATAGCATCTTTTGCTTCAGCTCGGCCAGTCTTCTTTCCGCTTCAACTGATTCGTCAAACTCCTCCTCCCCCTGACAGGAACTCATTTTCGACCTGTATGTTGTCTGTACTAAAGTTTGTTTTGTCTGATTCGTCTCTTCCACCTCCTCTATTCTGATGTCGAAATCCCACCATCAATGGTCACTTGGACAATATCGTCTAGTCTTTTCATGTCCTTTCTGGACATCACCATCTTTGCTACATCGAACCTTTCTTCGTTTTTGGTAATTTCCTCCGTGTACAACCACTCGCCAAATGGTGCGAGCAAAGTAGAGAAAAACTCATCTCCCCAAACATGTAACGGGATCCCGTAGCAGTTCACCTTTACCCTTCTTTCCGTGTCCACCATTCCAGGCTCCCACTTCTGTATCCCAGCAAACCACTCATCGAACCACTGCTGTCTTCCCTTCATAATCTCTTGGAGTGTCTCCCCCCCTTCCATCTCCAGCAGTACCTTGTTTACCCCCATGGGAGTTGTGCGTACACTATATATGCCATGGTTCATTAGAAAAACCTTCGTCCTTAACGCATTCCTTCCTTTACACACTTCCCCTACATAGGCCCTCTGTAATCGAATAACATTCTCCGCTGGTGCTTTGTATACCATTTTTGTTGTTGTTGCGGTCTCCTTTTTACCAATCTCTTTTCGCTTATCATTATGTTTTGGCCCCCCAGGATCACATACAACCGAAGCAAATGATTTTACCATCTTTCCATCGTGCCCATTCTGTCGCCCCGTTTACGTCGCCACTATAGGATAACCGTTTTGGTTCTGTTTCCTCCTCCATGAATTCCTGTTTGTCTGATTCTGCTCCGTTCGCTTGTCATACCTTGGGAGATTGACCCACAACTTTTCCTTTCCAATGAATATGTTGTCCAGCCTTACCACCAGCATTCTAACATCCTCAACCTCCCTAAACCTGGCGAAGCCGAACCTTTGGCCTTTACTGTCTCTCTTGGCTGGAATTACTACATCATGAATTTTTGCGTATCTCCCGAATATCTCCCACATATCCTTTGCCATGTATTCATCCGGAAAGTGAGTGAAAAAACAGAGGTTACATTCCCGACTCTTTTCCTTACATCAGTGTTTAACTTCTCTCCTCCAATGACCCTGTTTCTTCTCCTTACCTCCGTCCACCTGTCTTCCATTCAAGGTTGTATACTATACCTGCGTTTCAATATTAATAGTTAATAGTTAGCATTGAAAATAAAATAAAAGATTCTCACAAGAAACAACCTTAAAAGCTAAAATAATACCGTAAAAATAATTTTTCTCAGTTTAGGTAAGAACATTATCCAGAGTATTCTTTTACTTTCCGTTATGGTCGAAACAATTCTACAAAGTCCAAACAATATATAGTGTTTCAAATTGGGTCCATTGTTGTTCAGTCGATGTCCACGCTAAAGTTTTGGTCCATCGTAAATGCAAAATTCCCTATTTTGACGGAAAACGCTAATATTTAAACTTTAAATTGTATTGTGAATTTTTATTTATACTATTTAAAATATATATAATGAAAGTATTAAATTAAATTACAAATTTTTAAAGTTTAATTAATTATATTTGTATCAATTCACACATCTAATAATATTAATTTGAAGTTACACTTCAATAAGTTTTTCCTACACCTCTATAATTTCTCAAAATGTAAAAAAAAAAATTTTAATGAAAATAGTAAAAATTTAATTATCACACATATTTTTCTTTTCTCTTTCATCTACATCTCTCTCATTTCATAGTCTCTCGTTTTGCATATCTCTCTTTACCTTTTCTTGCACGACTTCGATTTTCTTCTCACTGGATCAATGATTTTCTCTTCTTCTTTGTGCGTTATTGTTTGTCCCCTTTGTGTTTGCTTTGTTCTTCGTGGTTCAGTTTTGCGTTTGTTTTGTTCTTCATAGTTCAGCTTTGCGTTTATCTTCTCTCGGTACATTAGCTTTTTTTACAAGTCCGCACACCCTTATCCGAACTTGTAAAACATTTGCAATTTTTTTTACAAATCTAGAACACCCTATCCGGACTTGTAAAAAAAATTGCAAATTTTTCACAAGTCCGGAATATTCTTTTTACAAATTCGAACACCCTATTCTAACTTGTAAAAAATTTGAATTTTTTTTTACAAGTCCGGATACCCCTGTTTGGACTGAGTCCGGAAACCCCTATTCGGACTGAGTTCGGAAACCTCTGTCCAAACTGAGTCCAGAAACCCCTATTCGAGCTTGTAAAAAAAAATTGTAATTTTTTTTTTACAAATCCGGATACTCCTATCCGGACTTGTAAAAAAAGTTTGAAATTTTTTTACTAGAATTAAATTCTTTTTACTTAAAGTATATGAGATTTTCTCTACCTTTATAAACGTTTAAAGAGAAATTATAGAATTGCTTCTCCCATTTGAATTTCCGGATGAATCAGAATGCATAAATACTCTTAGGTAGCTAGCCATTAAACAATAATTTAGAAGATTGTAGTTAATTTCTTTCTCTCCATCCACAGTCTACCAACCTCTGCCGACTCGTTGATTGACCCTTAGTATCAGCCTATTTTAGTGTGATCAATAGACAGTAACATTTATAATCTGTCTCACGTGTCAGAAAGTAATTAAAGTGACACTCTTACTTTTCATTTTATTTTTTTGTATTTTGATTTTATTTTTCTGACCCTGTTTGCACGAACATCAGAAAAAGAGATAATTTGGGGGAATTTAATTTCTTAATCTATATAATTGGTTTGTGCATTCACTTTTTCCATTTCGAATTAGCCTATCCAGAAAGTAAAAGATGGGAGAAAAACCAATATCATGCAGGAGCTAAAACCCATGATTTGGTGATTTTGGTCATGTTAAGCTTGAAGTATTCAAACAAAATCTTTATATAAAGACTAGGACTACACGCCTTTTGAGGCCTGGTTTTCGAGTCATTGGGCCAGTACATTACTTCTCAAACCGGGCTCAAACTTTCCCAATGTAGATCCTGAACAGTGAGCAGGTTCTAATAACTTTTGAACATATGAATTTCTAAAAATTTAATTAATTTTTGTTCACAAAAAAAAGTAATTTTCTAAATAGATCTTGGTTTTCTTGCCATGACTCATGGAGCTGAGAGACTTTGGATTTCTCAATGGTCTTTCCTTTGCTAACAAAATAAACCAGCACCCATAAGGTTGCAAATTAAATCAATTTTTTAAAAATATTTTACCTAATTTTTTTAGGATATTACAAGCGATTATTTCAATTATTTATTTTTATTAATTAATATATCTGTTGAATATAATTTATTGCCGCTTTAAAAAAATATTGATTAATGAGTTATTTAAGATATAAAAATTTATAAAAAAATTATTAAATAATATGATTATTAATTGGTTGAGAGAGACCTAATTTCAGGATTTTCATCCTCGGGAATGGAATAAAGCGTGAGACATGAAAGAGAAAATCGAGAGAGAATCAATTCACCATAGTGAAGAAAAGTGAAGCGGTTCTTCTTCTTCTTCTTCTTTTGTCGTTTGTCCTTTTCTTCTACAATTTGCCACTCACTTATCCATTATATATCACTTTCTACTTAATTTCTTGGAGATCATCTACTCTGGCCTGCTCACGAGTCATGCGATCTATCCTTGGTACGGTGATCATTAATCAACAAAGAAAATATGGGTTCATGGAAAATGGATAAAGGGCTTCAATTACCAAAGTCGATATGTATGTATAAATATAATCAACATATATTACGTAGCTGGAGAAATTAAACTAGCTAGATGAAGATCTAGCTAGAATTATGCAGTAACAATTTCTTGTAATATATATAAATCATAAAAGGATAAACATATATAGCCCACTTAATCCAACCACAGCTAATACATGAGGTTGATTAATTTTTCTGCAAAGCTCAAAATTTTCCAAGTAAACAAACATATACTGAGTTATAACTCACCTGAGAGTGACACACGCTGGAATAGAAAAGTAACTTTTCACTAAACTAACTCTCTAATTTGTTAAAAAATATGATATGGTTGAGAATGATTACTTGTCTATAGTAGTCTTGACTAATTTGTATGTAACATATATGTGTGTAGCATAGAACAAATTTTAATAGTTTAGTGGAGTGTTTGAGAAATCAAGGTTGGGAGTCACTAGGGGGTAGGGGGGAAGTGGAAGTTGTTGAGTGATGAGCATGGATGGAGGATGGAGGATGGATCATCTGGTAGCGAAAGGAAACCAACGTTGGTGGAAGGAAGATTGATATGCCATCATGAACAAGAGAAAGAGAAGCAAGAGAGCGACTCCAAATGGAGAGCCTCCGGCTCTGTGGAGGGAATCCCTCTCCTCAGGCAAGGGTATAGGGAAGGATGCTCCACTGGAGAGGCAGTGAACGACCAGCAACAACAGCAGTGGAACGAGGGCGAGAAAAATCTTCACCTGCATGACCAAGTCCTCCAACAAGGACTCGTAGTTTATGTACCAGGAGAATGCCATCACCAACAAAAGGATCAACATGAACAATACCAGCGGTACTGGGAAACTCAAGTAGTCCCACATATAGTAGTGCCATGGGTCGCGATATCTGCCCATTTCACACTTGAGAGTGATTCTGATTTTGTTAGGTACAATTACAACTCACAACTTAGAAGGAAGGTGTTTCAGATCTTCATCTTGTGTAGGGGCTTTGGATTCAAGAGACTGTTGGGTCGTCAAGAAGGCTTTTATAACAAGTTTCACAAACTGGGACCAGGAAATCTCTCAGGACATTCATCATTATTGTTTCAGATGGTTGGTTTATTTTAAAACTTTATGTCCAACTTTGTGCTATCTATAATAAAGTATAATTCATTTTGTTTATAAAATTAAAAAGTTAAAGATAATAGAATATGATTTTAATTACTATACATTTTTAGTATATTTTTACATTAACATTCAATCACAACCTTTCAATCATAGTTAATCTGTTAACTTACTTTAAAAGTCACATAAATGAAAAATCATGATTGGATGTCAATGTAAAAATCTTTTTACACTAATAGTATATACCAATTAAACTCATCGAATATAACAAATAAAATGACACACAAGAAAAAAGGATTTGAAAATAAAAGTCGAATCTTTATTAATTTTTAGTTTTATCTTATAAATATAAATAAAAAGTCTTTAAAAAAAAAAGTCACAATCTCGCTCGTTATGTTTTCTAATTCAGAACTTATATTTACTTTTTCTACCAAGAAAAACAGGAGTCTAGTCATTACCTAGGTGTTGGACATCCAATAGAACAAAAGAAGTATAAAGAAAAACGGGACCGGAGACAAAGTTTTACAAGGTTTTCAATTAGATGTGCGAGCAAATCTAAATAATTTTGACTTTTATCTTTTTATTTGTTTTTATTGCTATAAATTATATAGTTTTTAAAATAATTTTTAATCATTTAACATGATATATATATATATATATATAATATTTATAATTGTTTTGGCATGTAATAAATAACCATAAAATAATTTTTATGACTGTGAAATTTATAATAATTAGATTCGTTAATGAAAGTTTAAAAAAGAAATATTTAATATCAAATTTAACTTTATTAAAAAGTAGACATTTATTATAAAAAAGTGAAATTCCGGCATAAGTTGTTGCTAAAAGTAGTGTAATACTTAGATTCGTTCATGAAAGTCTATAGTTAAATCAGAACATAAAGCCGCAACTAGATATTATTTTGCGAAAAAAAAAAAACTATCATATAAAAAGGATATATATTATATCTCCTGATTTTATTAAAAAAAATTTTGAAATTGCTTTGGCATGGCTTCTTCTCCTGCTTTCGAGAGAAAGTAGAGATTCTTACTTTATTTATTCTGCTGATGAGTTCATGATAGAGAGGCATCGAGATTATCCCAGTGACGGTGAGAGTGATAATAATTCAGTATCCATGGTTGAGATTCAAAATGGTGTCATCCAATAAGTAAATGCCAGGTACTATCGACAATGGACCAGAACGTGTGAACATGAAAAAATCAAGGAAGTAAAATTTAGAAGCCATGCAACTGTACTTTGTGATAATTTGCAGGCAAAGTGGGGTCATAGCATTGGAAAACCTGCGTCCTGCTTATTGAAGGATGGCCCATATTTCAGTTAAACTTTATTCGTAGGGTTTAGCGAACTATGTCCGTTCAGCGTTTCCTATCTCATAATAAAATTAGGTGGATTTCCATATATACATTGTAGGACCACGAGCTTCTCCTCATAGGTCTTATCCGGATCCCTCTCAAGAACATATCTTACTTTTTTTTAAATGATTTTGATTATCCTCTAAGTAAGTTTATTTTATTGATGAATTTCCGTAACAATCTTATGTCTCTTCACTCTTTTATTATGAAAAACTCAATGAATTTTTTTAATATAAATTTCAACGCATCTGTCCCGAGCACTTTCGGTTTGGTTTCGGATGATTGTTGATATGAGTATATTATTATTTGTACTTCTGGAACATTTCAAACATATAGATCCAGACTTTTCTCAAGAATTTATCAATGATAGTAAAAAGTAAGACTCTTCACTATGAGTTTGAGAATTCTAAATAAACCCTAAATCTATATGAACATCTTAAATAGTCTCTTGGATGTGTAATTAGTCCCAGAGAGTATCTACACACTTCCCCAAAACACATTAGCAACTTCTATTTCTCAAGTTCGATCAAACCTTTCTTGCTAACATGGTCCAACCTTATACACCCCAATTTAGTCTTATCTAGCATCATTTAACTTGCTACAGACACGTGCAATGATGGTAGAACCGTATAGGATGTATACATCATTACATTTCTCACTTCTAGCAACTACAAATGCTTTATTGGATACCTTCATCTAAGCATGGCAATGGGTGGAGGCAGGAACGGGTATGTTATTCCCATTCCCATCCACATGGCAATAGGCGGGGACAGGTATGTTACACTTTTCACTTCTAGCAACTTCTATTTCTCAAGTTTGACCAAACCTCTCTCCCTAAATGGTCCAACCTCATACACGACAACTTAGTCTTGTATCGTCTGACTTGCTACAGGCGTATGTGCAATGATGGTAGAACTGTATAAGATGTACAAGTCATTACATTTCTCACTTCCAACAACTACAAATGCTTTATTGGACACCCTCATCTAGGCAAGACAATAGGTAAGGCGGGGATGAGTATGTTATTCCATCCCCATTCTCGTTCCCAAAACTCATCCCCATCTCCATATTGATGGGTATGAGATTTATGTCTCATCCTCGTCTCTGTTGGGTATCAGGTATATCATACCATGGTTACAAAAAAATATAATAATTTTTCAATAAAAATAAACTATTTGAATATAATGATTTTAATCCAAAAGTTATCTAATAAATGCAAAATTTGTAATTTGTTAATTAAATCTCAAACATTTCTTTTTTGGAAAAAAAATTTCAAACTTTTCTTAACATCCCAAAATTATACTTTGTAAATAAAACAAGAATCTGATGGGTCATTTGGTTTGAAAATTAAATCTAATGAATCAAGAATAAGAGTTTTGAGTATTTTAGTCATAAAAATAAGATTGGGTACAGGGGCTAGACGAGATGTATATCCACATTCTCATCCTTGACTTAACAAATCGGGTATTCCGCGTATTTGTACCCATGTCTAGTCAAATTTAGGATTTTTCATCAACTTCGAAATAGGTTTGGGGAGTAGATACAATTTTATTTTCCATCCTTACCCTCATCGTGCCATGCTTAATCTTAGTGGAATAAAGCAAAGCATCAAACATGGTTATAGACAAAAGGTTTTTTTTGGCTCTGAAACATACATCACCCCTTGTAGTAGCATCTCCCAACTGTTAAATATTCTTAGTCTAATCGTCCTCATGTCCTACACTTTATATGCCTTATTGTTTCCAAGGACAATTGTCTCACCTTCCTTTAGTTCTAAAGACTTGAAGAAGTCCATCACTAGACACATGATATGTACACCCTAAATCCATGATCCAACTTCTATGTGAGTCATTAGAAAATGCCACCAGAACCTCAACGAAGACATAACCATTAGACGCCACTGCAACATAAGTAGATTCTTGTGAATTCCAAGATCCAAGAGTCTTTCCCTCAATTCTTCGAATAGTTCTTCTAGATATGACCAAACTTTAGACACTTGAAGCATTTTGTTTGCTTATTTCAATCAGGCTTCCTTTCCTAATTGCTCTTAAATTCTTTGCTTTTCTTTCATCTTCTTACCCTTCCCCTTTGTCATACTTAGACCAGCCCCTGCATCTTTTATCTTCGAATCTTGGAGCTTATGAAACTCCTTCATTTGAATATAAAGGTCTGAATCTCCTCCAATGTGATCATCTATTCCTTCTTGTATGAAAAAACATCTTGAAATGCTCAAAGACTCATGAAATTGAGGGGCAACAATGTCTCATCCTCATCCTCAAGCTTTATGTTGATATTCTACAGGTCATCTAGAATTTTGTTGAAATCTACTAGTTGTTCTTCCATTGTTCTTGATTCCATCATCCTATTCACACATAGTTAATGGGCTAGAGACTTTGTCATAGACAAAGACTCTAACTTAACTCCCATCTCAATAACGATTCTCTCTCTTACAACTTCCTTAAGTGCCTTATCCCTAAAACACAATTGGTGGCATTTCTAGCCTTATCAATAATATTCCTCTCCTATAGTGTTAAAGAAGGGGACATGTTTTCACCTCTTTTTTAACACTTCTACACAACCTTGTTCATAAAAAATTACCTCTATCTTGATCCTCGACAGTTTGAAATCATTATTCTTGGAGAACCTGATTGTCATAACTCTTTCAACTCTTGAATTGCTTTGTTTTCGCATACTGCGTCACTTGTTGGTGTTTGATAAGAAAGTCACCAAGACAATTATAGGATGTATCAAGAAATCAAGCTAAGAAAATGAGACAAAAATTATATTAAATTCTCCAGAAAGAACACAAAACATCTCTTAGTTACAACAACCAAAACAACTATAATAACACTACCATATGGTGTCTACAAACATTAGTCAGTAGACATTTTATAATAAACGTGACCATAAGACACTTCTATTAGATTTGTTTACTGGATAAGTTGTCATTTCACCATCAAACCATCTCTTCCTTGAGAAAATGTTGAGTTAATATCTACCATATAGAAAACAAGAAGTAAAGAAATTGGATAAATAACGTGATATAACTAAAATAAAAAATAGAATATTATATGAGAACATGTAAATATCATTATTGATTCTTGTAATCTATCGTCCATGATGCATATTGTTCCACCGTTCCATTACGGTTTACTTTCTGTTGTTCTTGAAATATTCTATGCACCAGTAATAATGCAGGATAGAATCTACGATTTTGTTTAGTAACTTGGACCACATTAGTTTAAATCCAATCATCATAATAAAGGTTATATAATGAATAAATCCAGTTGCACGTACGGTCCAAACCTGGTGAGAGGCTCTCGTTTGATTCATTGATTTAACTGAAAATGACTCCATATGTTTATTTTATATATATATATATATATATATATATATATATATATATATATATATATATATATATATATATATATATATATATATATATATATATAAAAGGTTTTAAAATAATTGAAACAATTATTTATAATAGAAATAAGTTATTAAAATGACAATATTTTAAATAAATTAGTCACACGGACAATTTTCACATATATTAGAACATTTAATCTTTGACTAATAACGTATGATTTTTTTATAACACTAATTAATAACGTTTGATTTGACTTTTGTATAGTGATATTTAAAATATGCATCGTATTAATGTGTTTTATATAATGAAAAAAAATTTGAAACAATTTTTTATGCTGAAACCAGAGGATATCCAGACAATTCTTTCTTAATTATTTCATTTTCTTTTATTATAATAAAAATAAAGATGAGTACATTTTTATAATTTTGGTCTTTTCGGCCAGGATGGGCCAGACATTTGAGATAGATTTTTACTAGCCTAGCCCAATCCTTGGCAGCCAGCAGGCTAGCAAAAATGAGGCAGTATCTTTTGACATATCCCTATTTAATATTCGCACCTCATAGTTTTTAAAATTTAAAATAATTAAAAAATCTTTAATATACTCTCACCGTATTTTAAACTACTTGATCATCTGATCCGGAATTTACATTTAAGGTGTTCGGATAAGTTGATCTAGAACACCTTAAATATATATTTCAAATCAATTGGTCTAGAATAAATTATGTCAATTCTCGATCAAGTGATCTAAATGCAACAGTAACATATGGCTAATTCTATTTGGAATCAACTGATTTAGAATATAAAATAATTAATATTTTGGATCTTTTTAATATTCTTTAAAGATTTCCAATTTTGTTCATTTTTTTTATATTCTAGACCCCGATGTCCATTGATTTTGTTTGTTGTAGACCTATCCATTTTCTTTTATATTTCGAACCCCATGTCCATTGTTTTATTTGTTTCGGACTTTGATGTCTATTTTCTTTTATATTTTAGACCTCAATGTTCATTGATTTTGTTTGTTTCAGAAACTATTGACCATTTTCTTTTATATTCTAGATCCTGATGTCCATTGATTTTGTTTATTTTGGAACCTAATGTCTATTTTTTTTTATATTTCGAATCTTGATGCCCATTTGATTTTATTTGTTTCAAACTCTAATGCCCATTTCTTATTTATTTTAGACTCTGATGTCTATTTTGTTTTATATTTGGAACCCGATGTTTATTGTTTTTCACACCATAATGTCAATTTTTTTTATCTCAATTTGTTTCAAATTTAGTATACGTTGTTCCAATTTGCTAGAACAAAATTGATGCTTTGTATCTTTACTTACACTTACTTCGATATTGGAAAAACTTTTAGTATTCACATTATCTAGTAAATTTAAGTAATGAGGAGAAATTGTAAACACCTAATTTTATCCAGCTTTTTTATTAAAAAAATAATTAAAACACATACACAAAATTTTGGCATGAATCATACCCATCCTGATCAAACTAGGATTGAGAGAAGAAATAGATACCATTAAGAGAAAAAAAAAACTAATTGATTATTACATCTCATTAAGCACAAAACACAACCAATAAAGTAAAGAGAAAGAACAAAGAGGGATGATCAGAGAGCTTAGACGAACAAGAAATTCTCCATGCTCTGTAGTAGATTCTTTTGGTGCCTTGAGTTATTTTAGTCCCTCTACTTGAGTTGATTTTTACAAGTTGTTCCCAAACATGAAATTTTCATTAAATATCACCCGATAATTTCAAATTGGAATCTAAGAAATAAGCACAATCAACACAATAAAAAGGGAAGATTGGCCACAAATCGGGACAAAAAATTTTTGGGTTATAGAGAATAGAGGAGAAAAATTTTGAAAAAGAAGAGAAAGAGAGCTGCTGTAAACAAGCAAAATAGCGAGCAAAAGATTACACTACTCTCTTTAAAACCCAATAGAAAAATAATAGAAAGAGATTAGGAAAATTTACTTACACCATTCACCACCATCGAAAGTGATTTCCGGTGGTACGCTTCCGACGCCACACGGGGAGACACCTCCCTTTTCCTTTTTTTCCTCTTCATTCACACGTCTGCAACTCCTTTTTTCTTTTTAGGACGTTAAAATCCCATATCAAAGTGGCGTACAGGGGACGCACATACGTGTCCCCTTTGCTTTAACAAAAAACTTGTTTTTGAAAAATTTTGCACATTACTAAGTTCATCCCAATAAATGCTATTTCCACACCTGTTATCCATATAAAGAGTTTTAATATTTGCACCTTTATTTCCCACGTAGTGCACCCTCTTGGCCTAAAGCATTAGAGGTTGTTCGTTTTTCATTCGCACTTGGATTTTCGCTAAGCATACTTCTTTCACTTTAGGCCCCAAAGTGTGTTTTTTTTAGCTTTTTATGAGTGTAAATAGTAAGTTTTTATTTTATTTTATTTATTCTATTTTTATTTTATTTACTTTATTTTTTTATCAAGTTAAAATATTATTACAAATACATGAAATTGTAAATAATATAATTACAATTAAATACAGCAACAATAATAATGATAGTAATATTAATTTTAAAAAATAATAATTTAATAATAACCACTTTATCATAAATTTTTAGTTGTTATAATTATTATTATGAAAGAAAAATTTAACAATACTCACTTTAGATCAATGTTATCAAACTCGGATTGGTCTCTGACTTAGCTAGAGCAAGGAGTCATGGGGTCAGGGGTCAACTCGGGAGTTGATAATTGACCCGCACGACTTAGATTACATTAAAAAATATAAATATTTTATAACTTATGTAATTTTATACTATAAAAAATAGTAAAAAAAATTAAATTATACAAAAAATCAAGAATACAAATTAAAGAAGATAGTGTCAATACTCGATTTGTGTCTTATTTGATGTTACTTTTCATTATAAAAGGGCAAAGTTACAAAGATTAAAACAAAATGCAAACAGATTGAGCTATTGAGAGTGAAGACTGAAGATAGAGAAAACTATTAGGAGTTTTTTTTCCTATTTAAAACGACATCGTTTCATCCATTAAGAATTTTTTTTGAAAAAGAAACCTTGACCCCCCTAGTTGTCGGGTCACCTGTTCTTAGCCGAGTCTGCCCGAGTCCTTTCGGGTCAATCCGATTCTAATGCATTTCTGATTCGAAGGGTTGGATCAGGTCGGTCCGAGTTGAGTTTTAAAATATTGCTTTAGATGCACTTCTAATTTGACTATTATAAAAAAAAAAAAACCAAATTAGATGGACTTCTAATTTGGTTTCTTCTATAAAATTTTTAGTTGTGGTAATTATTATTATGTAATTTAAATTATTTAACTTGATGGAAAAATTTAATAATAGTAATTTTGGATGCACTTCTAATTTGATTATTATGAAAACTAAAATAACCACTTTAGATGCACTTCTAATTTGGTTTCTTTTATAAAATCTTGATCGCTATAATTATTACTATGTTATTTAAAAGAAATAATAGTTATTTTGGATGCACTTCTAATTTCACTATTGTAAATTATAAAAATGTTCATGATGATCACTTTGGATGCACTTTCAATTTGATTATTGTGAATTCCTTTAAAATTGATTTTTAAATATAAAACATAAAACGTAAAACTTTAATGGTGATTACTTCGAATGCACTTTTGAGTTAGTTATTATACAAATTATCATAATTTAATAATTGTCACTTCAGATGCACTTTTAATTTGATGATTATGTTAAATAATCATCGTGACTTTGGATTCACTTCTAATTTGGTTGCGGTAATAATATTTTAAAATAAACTGAATAATATTAAAAAAAATTCATTACCAAAATTAAAAACTCAACACACAAATCATTTCAAGAACTACTGCGTAAACTCTCTGATTCTCCATTACATATGGAGATAAGTAGGAGTAGAAACCCACTCCTGTCAAGTCCCAAAAAATTAAAATAAAACAAGTCAATTAAAAAATAAAATATTAATAATATTTTTATAAAAAATAATTTCCAATAATATTTTTCTCATTAAAATGTTAAAATAAAAAATAAGATAAAAGTAGTCTTTATATTTCAAAGGTGAAATAAATATTTTTTAAATTTTCTAATTTTGTAGGTTCAGTAAGAGGTAATCGTTTTTAAGACGAACATTGTAGGGTACTAATAACTTTCCTACATGTAATAGATTTTCAAACTCAAAATTTGGTTTCATAGACTACTTTTCTTTAAAGTTTTTTTTGTCAATATTTTTTTAAATAAATATTGGTGGTAACTCCTGTGAAATTTTACATATTTTTCATTGTGCTGTTGAGACCCCATGGTGATAGACGAGTTCATGGGTTATCAATGTTGTTTCTTTTTATTATAAAAAGTGAAAAAATAGAAAATAGTAATTTTCAAAATTTTTTATACACAGATGAGAGTTTTTTTATACACAAATGCAAAATAAAAAATATTAAAATATAATTTTTGTAAAATTTTCCTAAGGCCCTTTATATCACATTGCAAGAGGAGCAAATCCATAGATTTGCAATAGAATAGTGTCCATAAAACCCAAATTTATAGGACTTTTTTCACTTGCTAGCATCTTCAACAATTTAAAATATAAATGAGAAATGTGAATAACACAGTAATTCTAACACACTCCTTATTATTGATTAAAATTTATTTAAAATTATAAAATTAAGAAAATCATTTAATGACAAGTAGAACTAACCTAACTTTTTGTTTTTAATAAATTTTAATCAATCATAAAAAGTGTATTGTTAGCATTTATCTACAAACATGTATATCTCAATTAACCATTTTAGACAATGTGAAATTTTACTTTTTGATAATAGTAGAAGACGATAATAATTTATTATATTTGTATATTATAAAACATATATAACTTATTTTTTATTTAGTATATTGCTATATTAGTAAAAAAAATTTAAAAAAATATTTTATTAAGTCAGATTCAACCCAATTTAATCTTTAAACCTTAAACTTATATATTTACTATGTTCAGTTTTGAATTATTTTTAATCGTAAAAATTATTTGCTATTTTAATTTAAATGTCTATCGTTATCACCTCACCATCAAATTGATGGACGAGTATCAATTTACGAACAGAATTAAGTTTTTATACAACTAGTCAGAATTGATTTTTTTTTTCCTTACAAAACTAGTCAAAATTTTTAAAAAGTGATTTACGAAAATCCTATTTTATCCTAATTAATATTAGAAATAGTGTGCATTAATTATAACATTAAATTTTTTTAATTATTCATTCAACAATGTAATTACAAATTCTATTTAATAAACGTATTAAATAGTCATTAAAAATAAAATACATAAATTATAACATCAATATCTTTTCTAGGACTTATTAAATACTGCTGCATGATTGCTTATTAAATAATCATTAAAAATAAAGCATCTTAATTATATCATCAATTTATTTTATTTTACCTGATAATTTTTTTTCCATTTTATATGTTTGCTTTGAAAAAATTAAAATCTATTTATATAATAACTGAATTCAAATATTCAAACATTTTAGTTATACAATTATATAATAACGTAAAAAATAATATAACTAAGAAAAACTATCTATTTTTTTTTTTATTTTGATTGGAAAAATTTTGTACACACTTTGCTTCTTTATTACGTAAAAGATTAGGGTTAAAATTTAAGATTTTCATTTTGGATATTTTAAAGAACATTAAATAATTTTTTGTAATACTTACATTATTATATTAATTTTAAAATACTCGTATATAATTTTTCTTTAATGATTAAAATATCTAATAAATTTTTGTTTTTATTAAAAAAATACTCGTATTATATTAATTAAAAATAATATTATTAATACAATTAATTTTTTTTCTTAAAAAAAATTAATTCTAAAAAAAGATATCCATCTATTTTTTAAAAAATATAATTTTCTATAGATTGATTTCTAATGAATAATTTTTTGAAAAATAAACGAAAACAATCTGATATTGAAGATTACCTTGTTACTATATTACATATATAAACATTATATAAGTTATGTGACGTACATTTTCGGTGGAATATCAAATACAATTTGTTTTTTAATACTTCTAATTTAGTTAAATTTGTTAGCATTCAATATTATGTTTTGCACAGTTATATATAATACGTTAGTTCTTTTTTATTTTTAAATAACGTCATTTTTTTAGCTTCTAGAGAAATTATATGATTTTTTTGTTTCTGATTTTTTTTTTTATTTTTGTTACTTTGTTTTAGTAATTTCAATATGTAACTATTTTTTGTTCTAACAATTTTCTAAAATTATATAAATTATTAATAATTTAAATATTATTAATTAAATTAACTAAATTTCAATTCTGGACTGTTAATTTGTTTTTGTCTTCAATGTAGGTACTTTTTATTGGAGATAATTATGTACGACAGTATTCAAATATTTAAATTCAAGATATCTAATATCTAGTTAAGCGCATCTTTATGCCTTGATTTATACACTTTTTTAGTATTCTTAATTCTTAATTAAAAGAATATTAAAGGGCAAAGGATAAAATTTGTTAGAATTTTAGAGATATAGAAAGTCAGGATTTTCTAAAAATAAATAGTTTATAAATAAAGAGTTTAACATATATATACATTTTCAGTCTAAAAGAGTTTTATAATTACAGTTAATAACAACTCTTCATTTACATAACTTTTAGATTAGAATTTAACATACATACATTTTCTGTCTATATAAAAAACTTTCAATCATAACTTTTTTATTTTATGTGACTTTTAAAATATTCCTAAGTAAAGTCAACAAACTTATCCTGAACGAAATCTTATGATTAAATGTCAGTATAAAAAATCTTTACACTTATTGTGTATACCAATTAAACTCTTTAAATTATTAATTAGTAAAATTAACAAACTTACCGTTTATAAATAATTGTTATAAGTTTTACAGTGTTTATATTATATATATATATAATGTACAAGACTTTTGTTTTATCTTGAATATCCTAAAAATTTATAGCAATTGCAACAAAAATTACATATAACTCTAATAAGCATTGGTATATAATAGATGTGTGCAAGTAATGGAAAACCGTTCAACCCATAACAACCCTAGCACAGACAAAGTCCATGCTTTTATTTCTTATTTCTTAAATATACTAATTAATTCTTGGAGTACGCAGTTATTTATGTGTTCAGATTATGTATTGTGGTTTTTACTTCAGCAGCATTTGCACCCTCTTCGACCGCAGCATCTGCATCCACCGCCATGTCCCCAGCCTCCACTGTGTCCTCCACCGTGTCCCCCACCTCCACCTCTTATCCAGGCATCTGACTGTGCCTTTGATTCTTCTGCTGCACAGGCGGCGTAGAGAAACATTTTTAATCATATATATGTTCTTTTCTTTTCTCAAAAGTTATAGCCAAAACGCAAAGCAATATAACTGCAATGTACAATTTATTTCTGGGTTTGTACAGTATAATGTCTCATATACCATATAATTTCAATTTCGCAATTAAAGAAGGACGTGTGAAGTCTTAAGGGTGATGATGACATTCGAAACTGAAACCGTTGATATTAGGATTTTGTTTCTCGGTTCCAACTTCCAATGCAACCTTAGACAATATATTGCATGCATGGGATATTATTCTTAGGATTTCAGGAAATTTTTTAAAGTTTGTAATAAGTTTAAGTGGCAGCTATTGCTAAATCTGAAATTACTTAAAAAATATTGATAACTCTGAAATTACTTCATACAAATAAATAAATGCACACATGGATGACCAAAATATATTAAAGAAGAAAAAAAAATATAGTACGTGCATGGCTACTATACCACAGCAACTAGAGAGGTGAATAACTAAAACTTTAAAATTAACGTTTAATTACTTTCATGAAGGGAAAATAAGACTAGCACTTAAGCAAACATGCAGATAAATTGGAAGGAGAATGGTTTTTGGTGATTTGAGAAAGGGAAAGAAAGATACAGCTAGTTATATAACATACTCTACCTTGTATCCCATCTTCGGATGGCTCAGTCGCCACAGCAGACATGAGAAGAAGTGCGAAGAGGAAGCATAGGAAGAAAAAGGGCTTGCTATTCATCTTTGCAACTACGTTAAGATTTGCTGTGAAGTATATAAAGACTGTGACTCTCGACAGCATATTTATAGTGATCATTGGAGAGCATAACATACTGAATGAAGATGAAAGAGAGCTGAAATAGATGACAATGGTCATTAAATTCGTTTTCTTAAATTACGGTCTGAATATAATCTTGGTTGGCTAATGGCATTGTTTTTGGCTGATTGTGAGGTTTATAAGCGGTCAATGATCCTTGTCAACAACGATTATGTCATTAAAGGGTTAAACCCTGACAAGTGTGTAATCGGAGGTAAGCAAGTTTATCGGAAGATGACAACTGGCAAGTAACTAAGAGACTGTTCAAACTCGTTGCATCATATAATTAGCTTTGCATTTTTTTTTTTAAAAAACAAAAAATTTACCCTATTTATTAGGAACAAACAAGACAAATCATAGTTACTAAAAATGGATCCCATTGGCTAGTCGGACTGAAAATCGGGAGAGTCGCCTATTTAGTTTGCTTAGTAGATCGATAATGCGGGATTAAATCAAGTTAAAATCATTAGTACTATGAAAAATAAAAAATCAGTTGAACTGAACCATTTTTTTTTTTTTTATGTTTTGAAACGATATTGTTTCGCTGGATTAAAGAAAATGGTGAGACTTTGATGGTGTATCACTTTAATAAAGAAGAAGTTACATATAGAGATGAAATACTTTGATCATATGTATCATTTTGTTGTAATAGTCCTTCGTTAGAGTTTAGGAAGGTGATGTTCCATATATGCAGAATGAGTTTTGAATTTAACTTTTTGTATAGATTAACTATTTCTGCTCTCGAGTTTTGTATGTTCGGTGGTTGTTTTATGTGTAAAAATTTGAAAATTATCTTTATGAGAATCCACCCATAGTCATGCTAAAATACAAAAAGCAATTCGTCTCAAATATTATTTTCCTTTTATAATTTATATTTTTCTTCATTTCTTTCTCCATATCATCCATTTAATCTCATTCTAACAAAGTGTTGTAAAATAACAGTGAATGTTCAAGATTTATAAGTGAATGTTCAAGATTTATATGTGAATGTGATTTTTATTACTATTATTATTACCGTCTCCATAAGCCCAACAAAAAGAAGATGACATAATTTGAAACCAAAGTCTTAAAATTGATGTTTCATTCTTTACTTTGACCAAATCAATAAATGTTATATTATTTATTGAGTTATATAAAAAGTTTATAAAATAAAATTTATTAAATTATATGCTCTTTATTGATAGGTTGGAATAGCAAATGAGACCAATTTAAAACAAAGATTCTTATCTGAAATAATTCACTAAATCCAAATTAAAGGTGTGAAACAAAGGTTAGAAGTCAGAACATATATTTCTATATTCACAATATATGTGATTGCACTTGAGAAATTTTAATAACATTTTTTAATTTATTTAGTTTTAATAAAAAAATATTACAATTCTTTAACAACATTTAAAAATTTTCGTTTAATGTTAAAGTCTATTAACATTTTAGGCTTTCATGAACTACATACAACATTTATAAAAAAATATTTAAAAAACATATCAGTGATATTTATTAATAATTTAACAATATTTTTCAAATGTTACCAAAAACTCTTATAAAATGTTATACGAAAAATATTACTAATAGATAGTCACATATACTATATATACATGAAATGACTCTCACATAATGCTGTTGAAGACAAAGGGACATGATTATAAAATTTTAAAACTATAGATTTGTTTAAAAGTTTTGAAAGGATACGGATTCCGTTAAAAATTTGCAAAAATTACAATAGTTTACACAATTCTATCACACGTAATATGATATTATAAATTAACAAATCCTAGAAATGAAACAAGGCCATTTTCATTTATGCACCCTTCAAAATAAGCTGTAATTTTCTTCTCTCTCTCTCTCTTCTTTTTTTTATATATATATTAAACGATTGTGAAAACTTCAGTTCCTCAAATTTAGTTTTTTTCGACATTTCGTCCTAATTGTGATGAGAAGTACCAGGCCAAAGGTGTTAGACCTCCAACTATCTGCCCTGTGTGTGAGTCCGGTTAGGATAATTCTTGGCATATCTTGCTGGTTTGCCAATTGGCTTAATTATGTTGGCAACCAACCCCATTTTTGCAATCCATTCAGCATGTGCTTGACCATTGCGAATCGTTCACTAAGTTCTGTTTCTCTTTTTTTGGAGAGCCCGAACTGAATTAATAGAACTCATGAAATGCAACCATTACCCTTTGGAGCATATATATGGACTGCTAGAAATAAGAAAATCTGGCGTGGGAAAGATTTTCATCCTCGGTTTGTGAATCAGCGCGTCATTACAGTTCTTCATCATTGGGAGCAAGATAGCGTTTTATAAAACTATGGGTAATATTTTAGTATTTAAAAATTAAAAAAATAGTTTTAATGTTTCAGTCTTTAAAAATAAAAAAAACAGAGTTGAAATTAATTTTACTTTTTAATTTCATATTTTATTTAAAAACTCAATACTAGAAAAATAAGGTTTTTTGTTTTTTATTAATATTATTTTCGTAAATACAAATAGATCTTTCATTTTCATATTTTTAAAATAGTTTTTAAACCATATTTATCAAACAAATTTCTTTCTTTTCTTCAAAAAATGGTTTTTTTATAAGTTTTAGAAAACAAATTTTTAAAAGTTTTTTCAAAAATTAAAAATGAAAACCAAAGCCATTAAACCCTAGATTTGGATAAACAGCCTGACTTGTGTCTAATGATGAAGGTCAGAGGTGAGAGTTTGCTTAAATGCAGTGTTGATGCAGCTTTCCGGTAACAACAGAACTTTTAACATGGTGGGGCATGTGTATATGGGGGAGAGAGGGCCAGTTTATAAAGGCAAAGTTGCAATTCTACTCCGATCTTTGAAAGCTCAAGGGCTTGCTAATCTGCAACTGCAAAATGTTATCATTGAGATGTGACTGCTCTATCCGTGTCTCTGAGATGGGCATAGTCCTCAGCAAATGTCGTGATCGTGATATTCTCAGCAATGTGGTTGCCCATCATCTAGCAAGGGCATCCATATTTTTTGCTATCTACTGTTTTTTAATTTGAACCTGATTGTATTGTCCTCAACATGCATTATAAATGATACGAGTTAATTTTGTTTTGATAAAAATTAAAGAAAATCAAGATGAGAAGTATCATGATCCTCAGAACCCACCTATAGAGGATATAATTAACAATGAAACTAGTGAATTCAAAAGTATGTTTTAATTTATTCTGCGTTAGTGCACATTTATCTCCTATTTATTTGTCTAAATGTATAGAAAGAATTAACCACATGATATATATATATATAATTCATAAGAATACAACGCTACCAGGAGCGCCATGCTTGAACCCATTAAAATTTCAACGTCATCGGTGCCCGCTTTAGAAAGTGCAGGAATTATATCGCAGCAGTTACAGCATTGGTGAGGGTGATTTTTTGGCGTTTTTTTTTGTTCATGCGTTTAATTTTTTTTTTAAGTTTTGAAAAAAAATTTTAAGAATAGTTTTTAAAAATTATTTTTAGAAAAAAAAAATTTGTTTAATAAATGTCATTTGAAAATGGAAAAACGAAAAACTTCTTTATATTTATTAAAATTTTATTAATAAAAAGTAACAAACATTATATTCTAATTGTATTTTGAGTTTTCAAAACAAAATAAAAAATTGAAAAGTAAAACTACTTTTAACTGATGGTGTCTTTTAATTTTTAAAAACTAAACAATCAAAACTGTTTTTGAAAACTATTTTTAGAAAACATTACAAATGAGTTTTTTAGTTTTTAAATATTAAAATACTGAAAACAGTTTTATAAAATTGTTGTCAAATAAATACTTACTAATGATTGAGGCGCTTCTAAGTGATACAAATAATTGTGTGAAATTGAGGTTATGTTGTATGATAAAGTATCCATTGCTTTGTATTTAAATTAATATATTTAATAGGTTGTCTATAAAAAATATCTTTAATATGATGAATCACTAAACACAATTAATTAATGAGTGAAATAACTTTTTCATTAGAATAATATATTTAATATCAGAACCACCTAAACATAATTAATGAGTGAAAATAAAAATTAAAATAAATTTCTTAAAAGTTTTTACAATTATAGTGAATTTATGTTTGAATTATTAATTTTGATTGATATGACACTATGAGAACTAGCTAGCTAATACAATTTTTTATGCATAAAGCAATTGAAATAGATTGCTTTCCTCAAATATATCCATATTTCTTATGTAATATTTGTCTCTAAAAAAGAATTTTAATAAAAATCAAATCTCTAAACAAATGTGTATTTTAAAAATGAAGAACATAAATTTGAATAACTCTTAAATTTGAATTAAAATCCTCACAAGAGAAAGACATAAAATATTAGGTCTCATATATTTTATTTATCTTTCTCTCTCTTATTGCTCCTGGAGAAAGTAATATAATTTTCTTACAAATTAAAAGAATTATATAATATATAGAAACTGATATGAATAATATAATTTTCTTGTAAATTAAAAAGATTATATAATATATACCACCTTAACTCTTGTAAATTTTCATTAACAGATCAAGGTAAAATATTACATGAAGATGAGACCATGTAACCAAGTATCATATTCAACATTTAAGTTTGAGAAAGAACTAAGTACTAATTGTTTAAGTGTAGACTTTGCTTTCCTATGCACCAACACGTCCCTTTCCTTTATTCTCCATCTCATAGCCTTATTTAATAATAATTCAATATCCTCCTCCACCTCCTTTGTCTCCACCATCTCCCTTTCCTCTTTTTCCTTGGTCTTTTTCATCACCTCCAATTCCTCCTCCTCCACCACCACCATAGCCTCCCCCACCGCCACCACCTTGACCGCCACCTCCACCATAACCACTTCCACTTCCACTTCCACCTCCTTGTCCGCTTCCACCTCCACCTCCACCTCCACCTCCTCCACCACCACCTCCTCCTTGACCACCCCCACCTCCAGTACCTCCTCCTCCTCCACTTCCACCACCACTTCCTCCACCTTCACCACTTCCACTACCTCCTTCACTTCCACCACCATAACCTCCACTTCCACTACTACCCCCTCCTTCTTGACTTTCACCGCTTTCACCACCACCATAACCTCTTCCTCCTTCACTACCTCCACTGCTTTCACCTCCACCATCTCCAGTACTACCTTCTTCTCCTTGACTTCCACCACCACCATAACCTCCTCCTTTTTGACTTTCACCACCACCACTTTCATCTCCACCACTGCTAGCACTAGCTCCTCCTCCTTGACTTCCACTACCATCACCGCTTTCACCTCCACCACCTCCAGCACTACCTCTTCCCCTTCCGCCTCCACCTCCTCCACCACCACCTCCTCCTTGACCACCCCCACCTCCACTACCTCCTCCTCCACCACTTCCTCCACCTTTACCACCTCCTCCTCCACTTCCTCCACCTTTACCACCTCTTCCACTTTCACTACCTCCTTCACTTCCACCACCATAACTTCCACTTCCACTACTACCCTCTCCTCCTTGACTTCCACCACCTTCGCCGCTTTCACCACCACCATAACCTCCTCCTCCTTGACTTCCACCACCTTCACCGCTTTCATCACCTTCTCCACTTTCACCACCACTATAACCTCCTCTTCCTTGACTTATTCCACCACCACCGCTTTCACCTTCACTTCCTTCCCCACTACCTCTTTCTCCTCCATGACTTTCACTACCTGCACTGCTTTCACCACCTCCTTCACTTCCACCACCACCATAACCTCCTCCTCCTTGACTTCCTCCACCCCCACCGCTTTCACCTCCTACTCCACTTCCACCACTATCTCTTTCACTTCCACCACTACCATAACCTCCTCCTCCACTGCTTTCACCACCTCCTACACCACCATACCTTCCATCACCTCCTCTTCCTTCACTTCCGCCGCTTTCACCACTTCCTCCACTGCCACTACCTCCTCCACTTCCACTACCACTTCCGGCACTACCTCCTCCTTCACCTTCCCAGCCATCTACAACACCTCCATAACCTCCACCACCACCTTCCTTTCCCTTTCCCTTGTCCTTTCCCTTTCCCTTTCCTTTACAATGATCGGTATCGTGATTTGGCTGTAATTTTCTACTGCTCAAAACTGCATAAACCGCTACATTTAAGATTCGCATATATATGATGTTGACTTAAATAATCACGATTTGCAAATAGTCCCATTAACTAAAAGAAAATATGAGAAAAGGAAAGAAAATACTTACTGGTTACCTGCTCGTCATGACATCCATTAAATTCTTCGTGAATTCCGTTTGTTCCTACAGCTTCTTCCATTAATAAAGGTACATTAGCTATAAATTAAGGTTTGAATAACTATATGTCAGTTTTATGTGCATTTCATGCAGCTAATGTTTGGAAAAAATGCAATAAATCAACTTTTAAACTTTAATTAATTACATAGCATCACAAATTAATATTGAGTACTATTAATAAGTTTGTCATTTTTATATACTTTTATCCCTTTTATGCACAAGGTTTTTTACTAAACTCTTTAACAATTAAAGTAATTGATGAACAAATAAAGGGCATTCTCATTAACTATAAGTAACGGTTTGAGTTTCAGACCAGTTTCCTCATCTTGGGATGGGTCAGCAGCCACCACAGAAGCGATGAGAATCACTCCAGACAGAAAACCAAGCAGAATTAAGGGCTTGATCAGATTCATTTTGTTATTGAACATAACAAAAGTTGAGAGGGTGAAAGCTAAGGTTCAACAAAACCGTATATATATAGTGGAAGAAAAATATTAAAAATTGAATGCAATAGAGTGAGCGGGACCTACATCTGAAGTCTGAACCGTATCCTTAATATTTTCTTGGCTTCTTCTTCGCGGATTTCAAGGCTTTCTCTAACTTTGCCATGAAAAAGAGATAATCAATACGTAACATTTCACCCAGATTCAAACCTAGGGTGGACCTGCAATTTAAGATATTAATTGAGCTGCTCATACAATCAACTTCATTCCGTATCATCCGCGCATCAAGGTTGAAAATTTTCTTCATAACCATCAATGAAACTAATAAAGAATAGGCTGTTTAATCCTTGATTTTATGTTTTTGTGACACCTTGAATACGCGTGTTCCCGAAAGAAGAAAGATGCCATGCCGAACCTCCGCATGTCATCTACATAAT
The DNA here is from genome assembly GCA_037954015.1 of Psophocarpus tetragonolobus. Classification (NCBI taxonomy): domain Eukaryota; kingdom Viridiplantae; phylum Streptophyta; class Magnoliopsida; order Fabales; family Fabaceae; genus Psophocarpus; species Psophocarpus tetragonolobus. The sequence continues at coordinate 39,850,990 of CM075695.1, forward strand.
CGTTTATCTTACTTTGTTTAGTTCAGTCTAATTGAAAGAAAAGAGAAAACTGAGAAAGGACACAGAAAAGAAGGATCAAAGTACGAGGGATCATTTACTTTCAATTCTGGGATTCCCATATTCGATGTAACTGAAGTTCCTCGACGGTGAAGGACATCAAGACAAAGTAGATGAGGCTGGCAATATCTTTGACTAATCCATCAAATTTAGCACAACTCTTAGGCTGGCATTGTCGGCACAAGTATGAGTATGATAAATATTTGATATGTTAAGTTAGGATAAAGATATACATATTTATCTCACCTCATACCGTTCTGGTATCATCTTTACCTATTTTAATAACTAAACATTCATTTATCTTAAAAAAAATTGTTTGAATTAATATATTATATTTAAATAAATTATTTTTTATTAAAATATTATTATAATTTTTTTTTACATATATGAGATGGATAAGGATACACCCAATACCCGGTATGGGAATGGAAATGATAATAAATTTCGGATGCGAAGATGAATTTGGAAAGTAGAGATAAGAATAGGAAGATCATACTAGTTCCCATCTATTGTTATGCCTATGCATTACACTCTTAATTGATTAAAATTGTAATGAGTTAAAAAGAGTTTCACTAATTATTATAATTGAAAAATTGTTTTTTAGTTACTATACCTAATCAGTTAATTACTTTAGCTGTTAAATTTTCTTTATTAAAAAATACTCTAATTTTAGAATGAAAAACTGCAACCTTTCATTTTTTAGATATCAAATGAAAAATGTTTTGTGGAAACATTTTTCAAATTTTTTATTATTTCTATTTCTCTTTATACTTTTAAATCTAATTAATACGCTTAAATAATAATGATTTTATTATGTATTTATAATCATTAGATAAAAATTAATAAATATTGAAATAAAGACATGGTTAATTGTTGAATATACATGGGAAACTACTAAATAATCTGCAAACATGACATCTGTAATTTCAATGTAATAATTTTTTTTCCAAAAATTTAATACTTATAGTTGTGTGCCAAAAAAAGTTATAATTATAGCTTATGTTTTACTATATAATAAAAAAATAATTAATGTTATACGAGTATTACTTATATTTTTTAAAAGATTTCGATATTTTATACTCATGTTAAAAAATAAACTTTAAAATCATAATTATGTAATAAGGTAGCGCACTAATAATTTATGGGAAGAAAACAAGGAAGTGCATCTTTATAAAGAATTTAAATATTTTTTGTAAATTATTCGGGACTTAATTAAAAATAAAGAAATGATAAATACGTTAATTAATTATAACTTGTTTGATTACAATAATTATTAATTAATATTAAATGAATCGAACAATATCATGAAAACGAATAAGAAATATTCATATAGTTAATAATTTGATTTTTAATTTAATTTTAAAATTGTGACGATGTGAGTAAAGCATGGTTTAAGTAAAACTATTAAGAACTATTTGAAAACAAAAAAAAAATCAAGGAAGAGAAAAAATAAGGTGTTACGTTACAAAGCAGGGACGGTTTTTATAAGAAAAATATTAAAACTAAGATTCTTTTATTCATTTTTTCAGACACCAGCTTAAGACTTTTTTTAAAGACTTTATATTTTATTAAAATTATCTACTTTCTTTTAGTACTGTTAGATTGTAAACAGCGTTAGATCGATGTCTTATATGCTTTAGATTTTGATATTTGATAATATATAATATTAAATTTTAATTTTGAATATTCATTAGTTTGAAGTAATTTAATCTAAATAGATACGATTGCTTAATTTTTTTATACAAATGAATGTCCTCTTACTTCATTGATTTCGCATATTTGAGCAGCACACATTGAATTTGAACCTGTTACGATGTTTGCAATGTTGACATTATTTGGCCATGAACGAAATAAACTACTTTGTTAATTAGTAAATTAAAATTAAATGTACATTATTTTTAATTTAAACATGTTATTCTCTCTGTATGTAGAAACATTTTGTTTTTTGTCTTGTAACGATTTGTTTATAACAATCTATCGTCTCTGTTAAAGAGCTAAATAAGAAACTGTAAAAAAAAAAAGAGATAAAATGAAAACTTTCTTTTTTCATACAGCTGAATCAATAAGATATCACTTAAATACAAATATTTCTTTAACCTAAAAATAAAGGTTTGTAGACAAAGACCCAATTTAAAAAATTGAAATAGAAGTAAGACTTAGAGAAAGAAGGAGTACACTTAGTAATGTTTTTTGGGCAAGATGCAACATGGATAAATTTGCTGGAGAGTAGATACGGCCAGACATACAAATTCAATCAAAGACAACAGAATTTATCTTCAGCTTCGCAGTGGTGGAGGGACCTTTGGGCAATTGATGGGCCGAAAACGGTGCTACCAGACTGGTTTGTGGATAACGTTATTAAAAAAGTTGGTAATGAAAAGGATACCTGTTTTTGGGAGCAGAATTGGATAGGAGATGAACCTCTTAGCGTAAAGTTTCCTCGGCTATACGGGTTAGTGGCAGATAAGGACACCACTATCAACCAGAAAATAGAAGCAACAAAGGGGTGGACTTGGGTATGGAGGAGGGATTTATTCGTATGGGAAGAAGATCAGCTCCGTCTTTTATAGAGGGTGTTGCCGTCAGTGGTGATTGTGGAAGACAGGGTGGATAGATGGAGTTGGAGGGCTAGTAGGGATGGGGTTTTTTTTGTTGCTGAGGCATACGCGGCTCTGCGCTCGCAACAAAACTCAACGAGACTCACCAAGGTGGAACCCAATCATCTGAGACGAATGTGGAAGGATAGATTACCCTCCAAGGTAATTGCTTTCTCATGGAGACTATTGCTGGATAGATTACCAACCACTGATAATCTAATCAAGAGAGGGGTTGACATTCCAGGAGAGGAGGCCCTCTGTGTCTTCTGCAAAAGTGATATGGAAAGCAGAAATCATTTGTTCTTAATGTGTGCCAAAGCCCAATCAATGTGGACCAATATATGTAGCTGGCTGGGAATCCAAGGACCTATCCCAGGAGATTTGAATCAACCTTTTCTCTCATCGGCTTCATGGGTGGTTGGAAAGTGGAAGAAGAGGTGCAGGTATATTTTCTGGCTGGCTGGTTGTTGGGGAATCTGGATTACTAGGAATCAGATTGTCTTTGATAACATACAGGGGGATTCAGTAGACATTATGAGGGCTATAAAGGTAATAACGTGGAAATGACTATCATATTCCTTCGGCTTTAATAGGGGGTGTGTATTCTCGGATTGGTACGCTAATCCTAGATTGTGTTTATTAAATATGCCTTAGCTGGATAACTTATAACATATTCCAATGGGATATGGAGGTGTTCATTTATCCGGTTTTTGTATTCTAAGAAACACTTTGTTTCTTTTTTGAATATATTTGAGCCTTTCAAAAAAAAAAAAACACTTAGTAATGTTCTTTAGTTTAATAAGATAGTTTATGAGTTCTCTTGGGTATGCTTGACCTGCTATCAGTCTCGCTCTTCATTAATAATAACCCGATCAAATTCACATATTTGCAGGAATTAAAAACAAGAGTAAAAAGTAATTAACATATTTTCTTAGATAAAAAATAAAGAAATATTAAAATATGATAAATATTAATATATTCTCCCTCCTTTTTCATACCTCCTTCCTCTCTTTCTTCTCAAATTTCATTCAACTTGACAATTAAATCGAACTGTAACAAATATAATCTAAATTTTAATTATTTAAACTTTACATTACTAAACTCCATGAACCACAATAAGAATATCAACATCTTATTTTAATTATTTTTATCCGTATATAAATTTTTTTTTCGATTATCTGAACCGTTAAGTCTATTGAGATTTGAAAATGGGAATAGACGACAGATTATATATACATATAAATATGTTTTTAGTTCATCAAATTTTTAAAATTTTGGTTTTACTCATAACTAAAATTTTGAGTTCTTTGTTTTCAGTGATACCTAAAAAATGTAATTAATAAAACACGGGAAAGGAAAAGTTTGCTTTAAACTTGCGGAAAGGTTTTTGAGAGTAAGAAAGCACCAAAAGGTCGCCTACACCCACGTTAATATGTCGTCCCCAACAGATGGAGCGTTGGTTCCTTCTAACGCAATGCTCCACAGCTCTCATGACCTACTCAGTTGGAAGATATTCTTCCATAGAGTTGTGAAAATGTGTACCATACAAAACTCAACGGCTTTATCATTTCCTTAAAACCCAGAACATTCTAGACTCTGGATACGCATCTCAATTATTCTTATGTTTTCTTTCATGTTACCCATTTTTTGGACTAATTAATGCCTTTTCCATATACTCTCTTGATTGAATATTTTGGCCAATCTAAGGGTTAGGAAAAAATACAAGGGCCTCATCGGGTCCATTTTGTAATGAATTTTACTCTTTTGTACTTTTAAAGTATACTTTTAGTTTGTTCAAATCCATGGTCCACGAATTTCTTTTAATCTAGTTTTGTGGTGCAGTTAACTTTGTGAACCCTAATTTTATGTTTTGATTTGATTATTATTTTTTTCTTTGTGATTGAATTGTTATCGCTTGCTTAATTCTATTAGACATTATCACTTTATATTTAACATAATTGAATTGCGGTGATCTCCTCTTTTCTTTTAACTAAAATCATCAACATCAAGTTAGTGCATGATTAAACTCTTTGTGAAAACTGTGAGTACGTCCATCTCGAATGCATAAACCATTTATCTCTATGATATCTACATGATCAAACAGGGATTAATTGAAGAAGCAAATATTAATTGTTGATAATCAATCGCTCTTAATAATCATCAATGAATTAGTAATCCCTACGTTAATGTCTAATTAGAACTGGAAAAAGTATAAAGTCACGAGAAGTTGCAATCCTATATAGGTCTTCCTATCTAAATTTTCCTTAATTCACTACAAATTGATTTTACTTTTAATCCATCTTATTTCATACCTTCACATATATAACCTTAAGAATTTACTTAGATTACGGTAAAATTTAGCTAATAGAAAACCATAATCAATCTCTTAGGTACTTTGAACTTAGGTTCATCATAATGTTGTTGCACAAGGTACATTTCGCTTTGAACGCACCATTTACACATTAAAAGGTTAAAAACAACTGGAAATTGCTAGGATACAACATATTGAACAATTGCTAGTGATATGAACCTACTAAATCACATAGATATTGGGTGAGTTTATTTAGGCTAAAAAATAAGTGATTTTTTATAAAAGTAGAAGTCTTTTATGTTTATGTGCAATATGATAAAAAAGTTTTTCTTTTTAAAAATGTATTAGTTTTCTATTTTTGTAAAATAATTTATACATCAACTTATTTTGTCAAAATAGGCAGTTTTAACTTTTGTTCAACTTCTTTTTTTTTTTATTTAAAAAATTAACCAAACATTTATTCTATTTAAATAAGTAATTTTTTTTTTTGCTTATAAAAGGATTAAACAAGCTCAACCATTAATAATCCATGACATGTTTTTGTGTTATTGTTTTTTGATAAACTGATTTTTTACTCCTATTTTTATCATATTTAATATTTGTTTGTAAGGAAAGAATTGCATATTTATGGACAAAACTCAGTTTTTAGTATTTATTCTTACTTTAGACAAACACTTAAGAAAAGAGACAAAAAATGGGCAAAATCAAACTTTTTTAGAGCAATTATTGAAGAAGTACAACCGTGCTAAAAAGTTCAAACTCTTTTTATAAATATAAGAAGATGAGAGACAAAAGGTGACTCAACTTGAAATAAGAAAAAACAAGAAAGAAGCTTGGAGATTGAGACAATTCAAAGTTTTTTATATAATGATTCTTTCTCTATTTTTATGTACTTTGTGATATAATACCAACAAACTAGAAAACATATTTTCATAAAATACAAGTCAAATAAATGATATAATAATTTAAAATTTTTAAATTAAAAATTATATTTACATAGTAATAAAAAATAAAATATAAGTGAATTGATAGTAACCACCATAAATTTAACCTAGGTGGTTAAGTCATAAGTAATTCATGTCTTCTTTTTTTTTTTTTCATATTGGCCCATTTCTAAAATCTGTATCCCAACCCATCCTAGACTTACTATTGGTCGGACTCACCCACAAATCCTTCCCATTTTTACAACTCTAGTCTTTACCTTTTGAATAGGAATTCAAAAGAAAGTTATAATTAAAAGAAAATTATAAAAGAACTGGATTTTTTGGTGCCATATTCCTACTCTTCACCCAGCATCAATGTAAATGGTTGTCAAGTATGCATTGGGCACCGGTTGAATTATATTGTGACCATCAACTTCCTCCAATCTAACATTCATGTTTACAAAAACTGAATTAACTCTGATCTAACTTGAGAACTCGTTCATCATTATCAATTTCCTTTTAAAAAAAAATCATTCACGGTGCCTATTGTCGTGCAAGTTTATTTTGTTTTTCTTTTTACCATTTGCATTTTTTTTGTTATAAATTATAGTAATAGTAATTTTTTAAAATAATATTTTATTGATATATAAGTAATATAGCAATAAACATTACTTTTTATTGACAAATATATTATTGATTGAAAAAGCAAGAAGTTGGAAACCAAAGTATGATTTTTTATAGCTTGAATGTTGCTTGGAAATTTTGGGTTAATTATGGTGGAAGAGGAAGTTTTGAAGTAAGGAAATAGTATGCAAGCAAGAACAAAAAATATGGCTCCATTATCTCCTGCATATATGTTTTTGCAAAGAATGAGATGATAAAACATTGATCCAAGACTGAAGACTAGAACAAATTGTCAAGTGAGGTTGGGATTGAATGTTGTGAATAAAAAATTGATTGTACATGATTTTGTGGAGAAGCATAATCCCATTTTTACATTTATTGGAAACAACTCATATGTTTTCATCCACATAAATGTTTAAGAAATTCAATATTTTCATGTAACATCCTAAAAATTTAATATAAATAATACTACTTATCATTCTATTAAGTTTATTCTACTCATAAATTATACTTAAAATATTAAAATTTTTAAAGAAGTAAAATAAATCACATTCTTAACATTTCGTCTTGCAACAAGTCTTGCCCGACAAGAAAAATGGGTTAGAGCATTCTCGTGAAGGAATGTTGTTCAACAAGAAGCGTCGTTGGACAAAAACCCTTGAAAATACTTGCCAAAGAGAACTTTGAGCTAGGTGAGTTTCATTGGGCTTGAAGCTATGAAATTGCCTACAATCTATCAACTACTAACATAATCTACATAGCACATTCCAATATACAGAAATACAGACTATTATAAAGCACATTACAAGCTACAATCTATTAACTACTAACATAAATCTAATCTATATATTCATATTACAATACCTATGGTAAACTGTATTATGTACACAAGTACACAAAAATATTATCTCAACACCAAAAAACATAACTCTTAAGCTATCCAAAGTCTTTTCTACTCTTGAGCACTCTATCTCCCTGCATGATCACTGTTATCTGCTCCCTGTAAAACATAATTATCGTAGGCATACTCAAACACACACAAGCGAGAATAAGCTTACTAAAACAAGAAATCAATTAAATGTAACTATTATAGTTAAATCATTTTTATACATTCAATGAAGTTATCAAAATAATGAAACATACTTATGTTCTCCCTCAAAATAAGCAATCAATACAATATGATAATATGACATGACGCTTTCTGAAACACCCATTGAATTCATATACTAGGTAGCCTAATCACTTTTTTCTCAATTGGAGTTTGGCGTCCATCTAACCCATCTTACAACCAATTGCGTTTAGGTATACCCATTTGATATACCTAATTATTGTCTAGCGTCTATCTATCCCAATTCTGACACTTAGTTACTATATGAGTATATCCCACGAGTACTATCTCATTCCTATCGACCTTAGAACTAGGATCTAATTGACATTATATAGATCCCTAACTCAATAAACCTCATACATTTCAACCAAGACTAAGCTACCTATTGTAACCACCTCATGAAGACTCATCTTCTTCCTAAGATCTACTTCCATGAAAAGGTTGTTGAAGGGTGAAATGGAGTTTAGAAAGGCGAGAAATGAAGGGTGATATGTCATGCTACTCTAAGGGAATAGAGATAAGTGAAGGAGTGATGCTTGCCACAAGGAGGGATCCTTGATAAAAGTTAGAAGAACCTCTCTTTTAGGAAGAGAAGATCACACCCAAATGGAGAAGATAACTCATCCTCACACTAACTCAAGGCTACACTCAAGCTAAAATACTCAAATTATATTTAATGACCCAAAGATGATTACATGTAGGTGAGGGAGATCTTATTTGTAGGCTAGAAGGGGTGAGTTAGGCTAAATATACCATGAGTTAATCTAACCAAGATTAGTTTAAGTCTAGTTGAGTCACATCTAACCAAGATTAACTAACTATGATTATGTATAACCAACTAATGAATGTACTCCTAATCTAGTATAGATACAAAATGTGTGAATAATAAAAAAGGGTGATAAAGAGTAGTCATATTTAAGGCATGACAAAGAGGGGTGGCGCCTAACAACTAAGAGGTAGAACTAGTATTTATGCTTTTAGCATGCTTAAGAGGGGTGTGCCCATAATGAAAGAGATGAGTTTATCACATTTTAGCAAACTCTAGCATGATGACTATAGTATCTTTAGGAAATAAAAAGGTGATCTAAAACACTAAGAGGGTGACCTAAATACAATGGTAAAAAAGGAAGGTAGACTTTAGGAGTCAACTTACTAAAAAGTCAAAGTCAACAAATATAAAGGTCCTAAATCTAATGGAATAAAACTCTTCATGTGTCCTTCAAAGGCCTTAATCTGGATTGTGTTGCCCCACATCCATATTCCATTAAATTATTAACTCAATATATCATATATTCCAATCCATAAATATGTTTACATAGAATAAACAACTCAAAATTATCAATTCCAAAAATCATATTTTATATCAATTACATAGAACGCTGAATTTCATTTAACATCCAAATCAAGATCAAAACTTAATGTAATATCAAAACCTCAATCAATCACAGTCAATTACTTCACATATCATCAAATCAAAGTTTCCTAAATTAAAATCAATAATCTAACTTCTCTTAGTTATTTCTCCTTTAAGCTGAATGATAGGAAGAGAAGAACCTAAATATAGCTCCCAAAGTATCTCAATCGAAGAAATCCCTCAAAACCTAATAAAACCCCCTCAAATCAAGAGAATATGAAAAATTAGGATTTCAAGGTTGATTCTCTGAAAAAAGGACACAAATGTAACCAAAAGAAAGGGAGAATGGTTCAAGGAAATAGAACAAAGCTTACCCACTATGATAAGAGATCAAAATAAGGAGAAATAGAATAAAATTCTTAAAGTGTGTTTGGATGGGAAATTTCAAGAGAGTAATTCATTTTGATTTTTGAATGTCAAATGCTTTGTTATAAAATGCCCTGTTTGGATGAACAAGTTTAAAAGAATTTGAAATTCTAGTATTTTAGAAAGCATTTTGATTAGTTAAAATTGTAGAACTTCAAATTGTTTAAAAAAAAAAGAATTTGAAATTCTTCAAACTATTTTCCTTTTACTAAAATCGGTTGAAATTATTTTTTACTTGATATCAGCTAAAGATAGCAAAATGGGGTAGGGAAAGTGGGTCAAACTGCTAACATATCCTCATTTTGGCGGGTCAGACTAGTGTTTTTAAACCATTCACCCATTTTGGCCCATTTTGCTTAACCTGTCAAATTAGTGGGCCAAAGGTAGGGTGGGTTGACGAGTCAACCCACCAATATTATATTTTATTTAAAAATAATATATATATATATATATATATAAATTAATATTATATCAATATTTATAATACTCTAAAATATTAAATATTTTCAATATCAAAAGTGTAAAATATCACAATTTACAACAAAAAAGTCACAACATTAACACAAACTAATAGCTGAAATGACAAATTTGTCATTTTAAATGAGCTATGGGCCAAGCTTGTGAGGCCGTAAACATAACATGTGAACTCGCAAGTTTCGCGGACCGAACTCAAATTTTTGCTATCTTATAATTCTTTAAAAAAAAAGGTTCAAAACCCACATGAACTTAAAGGTTCGCGGACTCAAGTTCATATACCTATCCCTAGATATAGCTGATAATTTCTAAGACATCTTTTCTACAGTTTCTTTTGAGTACAATGGTCAATTACTCTTTTGAACAAGTTTTATAGTCAAATTAGTTTAGTGTGATGATATGACATTTTATTATATACGATTTATATTCTTTTTAGGAATTTTAACTTTGTAATTATTTCTTAATTTAACAATTTAGTCTTTTTACATCTTTGGGTTATGTTTGAGTCTTTCTCTTATTTTACAAGTTAGTGAACCTTTTTGGATTTAGCTTTGCATTAGGTCAATTATTTTGTAGTTTTCTATTTTTGTAAATTTGTAATTTTTCTTTATTTTTATTTTTTTTTAGTAGTCTTTGTTGAAAATTTCAATTAGCACTACCCTTTATTTGAATTAACACTTACTATTTTAAATTTTTTTCCTAAATTTCTATTTTATCCATGATTCTCTCTCTCTTGTCTCTTCTCTCTCCTCACCTATTGGTGTATACATGTAGTATAATTATTTAATTTCTTATTTTTTTAGTATAGTAATTTAATTAATTTTGAGCTACTTAATTTATTATTTTTAGTATAGTTATTTAATTTATTATTTTTTATTATAATAATTACATGTTTATTATATTAATTTACTTAATAAATTACATGTTTAGTATAGTTATTTAATTAAATATGTGGTTAGTATAGTTAATTACATATAGTATAGTTATTTAATTTATTAATTTTTTAGTATAGTACATTAATTGTTAGTGTTCTCAATTTATTATTTTTAGCATAGTTTTTTAATTTATTATTTTTTTATTATAACAATTACATGTTTATTATATTAATTTATTTGATAAATTACGTGTTTAGTATAATTATTTAATTAAATATTTGGTTAGTGTAGTTTAGTATAGTTATTTAAATTCTTCTTTTTGTTAGAGTAATTTAATTTCTTATTTTTTAGTATAATAATTTAATTTCTTAGTGAATTACATTTTTAGTATAGTATATTTTTTTTATCTCTCCTACAACAGCCATTTGTCGGAGAGTAATAGGAGAAATAAAATTAAGGACATATAAGTCTTTTACCATGAGAGTAGATGTTACTTCATGTAATGAGAAGTGTTAATTCAAATTCTCTTTATTGAGTTTTTTGGGCCAATTTTGTTTTGGGCAAAAACCCAATTTAGAGATGGATTCGGAGATAGATTATGAATAGTTTCTAATAAGTAACTTTAACTAAGGGATTTCCAAAAAGAGTTTCTTAGGCATATTCCTTAGCCCAATAAAAGTTACTTTTTATGGACCTTTGATGTCACATTATTATTAAGGAACTCATACATAATTTTACTTCAATAATAAGAAACTTAAAGAAAACTAACAATTTTTTATTATTTCTGTCATTCCCCTTCGTCTTTGTACAATGATAATGACAAAGATATGATTTTTTATTGTTAAGAAGTTGTTCCTTACATAAAGGATAAAAGACCCTTATGCGAATCTCAGTCCAATAAGGATTTCTTATAAGAAACAAATTCTACAACTTAAGAAACTCATGAAGAAACACCCCCCCATAGGAGTTTCTTTAGCTTTCCATCTAATTTTCAATTTTTTAGAATTTTGGAATTCTTTTTCTCTAAATTTTCGTTTTCTCTTTTCTCTTTTTTTCCTTCTTCTACAAACATCCATTGAGATCTCCATAGAAGACTAAGTTTTGAATCAGCATGAAGATTTTTATGCAATCGCATGGTAGAGTATGAATTCCAATTCTTGTTTTTTGTTTTCTAAATGTAGAATTGCAATTTTATGTTTCTCTTCTACTCTCCAATTTTTGCAAAATTTTAATGAGGTTTTTGTACAAATTGGTTTAAGATTGATTCATATTGATTAATCTTGAATCACATGAGGTTAGATTATTGATTGAGAACCTATTTTAACTAATTAGATTTTTGAAAATTTTTTAGAATTAGAGATTGCGATTGTTATTCAATTCATGAATTAGTTGCGAGTGTCGATGTGGTTCGCATTAAAATTATGATTATTCGAGTGCATTGCTAAAATCTTAGGATCAATGTGTTCATTAAGAAAAAAACCCCACATTCTAACTTTGGGATAAAATTAAGATCAATTATTGTTCTTCATTTTTTTAATTTGTTTTTTATCTTAAATTTATTCTTGTTTTTCTACACTTTTTATTTTCGATTTTGTTATTAAAAACTCCATATTCTAATTGTTGGATAACATTCGGAACATAATTGTTGTGTATCCTCAAAAGGAATGATTTGGATTGTTTCTATATTACAAAATTAGAGAAATATATTTTAGTTTTATTTAATAGTAGTATCAACAAATTGGTATCATGTGACTAATTGTCAATTTGAAATGTACAACTTCAATTTTTTTCTAACATAATTTCATTACTTTAGTTTGAAAATATTACATCATATTTGTTAAGTAAATACACAAATCACCTTTACAACACTTCACACAATTATTCAACTATAGTGATGGATAAAAAAACTATTTAAGAACAACTATTGTTGGATCACATGAAGCCTCATTTAACTTTGTGACAAAATAAATAATTTGTTTTTGAGCTCTTGCTATACCACAAAAAGGGTTGCAAGCATGTTGGGACACATTAGCAACAATGCTTTCACAAATAGATGGCATATGACATATTCCAGCACATTGGCAATAGAGTTTCTGCAAACTGATAGCACATAATAGATCATGTAGTAACACATTAACATTAATATTCTTGCCAAAAGATGACACATAACGTATTAAAGTAAATTTTGAAATGATGTCCATAGTTTTGACCTTAATATTGGCCTTTCTTATATAATCCAAAGAGGTTTTATTAATTGTTAGACTGGAGTAGAGAGTTGCTAAAGCCAAAAAAAATATTACATAAAAAAACAAAGTTCCAAGCATATAGGAGAGTCATAAGTCATAATATCCATGCCATAAATCAATAACATAATGTGTTGTTTACATAAGTTAGAGAGGTGCAATTCATAATTCCCTTCACACTAATGCCTTACACTATTTAATAATGTTCCCCTTTCCATATTGCCATCTAATTCCCAATAACAATTAAGAATATTAGTTACATAATTTAATTCCAAATTACCTTCACACTAAAATCTCTTTGACATATAGCCATAAATTTGAATTCCTTCACTTGGCCAGTATAATTGCTAGTGAATCATAATTGTAAGATTTGGAAGAGTTGTTCCGTGTTGTTACGCAATGATAAGTTACCAGATTAAACAGAACTCATAAACAAAAGGAAAGAGGTTCACTTTTTAGAAAGGTAGAGACGCATAAACGAGAAAGCGACAGAGCAAGTAACGGGAGATCTAGTTATTTAGTTTTTTAAAATAAAAAATAGGAACGCGAGTAAATAATTTTACTTTTTGAATTTTTATTTTTTATTTAAAAATTTAAAATACAATAAATTTTTTTTTTTTTTGACTTTTCATGAATAAGTTTTTTTATTTTTACATTTTAAAATAATTTTTAAATAATATTTATCAAATAAGTTTTTTTAAATAATCTTTTAAAATTATTTTTAATAATTAAAAAACAAAATCAAACTAATAAAACCTTAAATTTTCCTGTTGTTTTTAATGTATCCACAACATTTGATTGGTTATAAATAGGATTTTTTTAGATTAAATTAAATCAAACGTTTTGGTACCCAGGTTCACGTTAAAAGGTGACAACTTACGAGCAACATAAATATAAAAGTCTTTTATTTGGGTAAAAGATCTTCTAAGTAGATACATTTTGACTACTATCTATTCAAATAAGTATCACATAATTATAGAATTAACATAATTGTTGTTCATAAAATAACTCTAATCATTGTCTATGGGATACCTTTTAGCACCAAGCCCACGAGGCCTTCTATTGTATGCATCACTTGTAGAACCACCTTTAAGTTTGTCGAGTGTAACCCTTGCCAAGCCCTCTTCCATAACCATCAACTCCATGCTCACTACCTTTGGGTCCACTATTGCCTTCAGACCCTCCACTTCCATAATGACCACTTTCGGATCTACCATTATCATGGCCACCATCATAACTATCGTCTTTAGGCCCATTACCATAACCACTACCTATAGACCCACCATTTTCAAGTCTATTATCTTCAGGCCCTCTACCACTAGGACCACCTGTTCCAAGTCTATCAACATCAAGTTCACTACCTTTAAGATTGCCACCATAACCATCACCAGGCCCTTCATGACCAAGAACACTTTCGTTAGGCCAACCACCATAACCACCACCAGACCCTTCATGACCAAGAACACTTTTGTTAGGCCCACCACCAGGCTCTTCATGACCAAGAACACCTTCGTCAGGCCCACCACTGTAACCACCACCTTTAGAGCCACCACTACCAAGTATACTGCCTTCTGACACACCATTACTGGGACCATCTTCTCTAGGTCCACCACCTCCAGGCTCGTCACCATAACCACCACCTTTAGACACACCACTTCCTGGCCCACCACCGTAACTACCCCCTTTAGACCCACCACCACCAGGTACACCACTTCCTGGCCCACCACCACCTCCAGGTCCTTTACTACTAGGACCACTTCCACTAGGCTCACCACTACCAGGTCCACCGCCATAACTACCACCACCAGACCCACCACCATAGCCGCCACCAGACCCACTACCATAGCCACTACCAGACCCACCACCATAACCACCACCACCACCAGACCCACCACCATAACCAACACCACCACCATAACCAACACCACCACCAGACCCACCACCATAACCACCACCACCACCATAGCCACTGCTAGACCCATTACCATAGCCGCTACCGAACCCACCACCATAGCCACCACCACCTCCACCTCCAGGCCCTCCACCACTTGGACCACCTCCTCCAGGTCCACCACCTGCGAGCTCATTACCGTAACTACCACCATGAGACCTGCCAGCGGGGCCACCACCTCTAGCCTCATCGTCATAATCACCATTACTCGGCATAACCTTCCCTCGTGGCCATCCAAAACCAAAACTAGGAGCACCCCAATCAAAGCAATTTGGTGCTGAACAGACCCCAAGAGGACCTACTTGGCTTGGATTTTCTCCATGTTTCATATCACCCACGTCATTTTTCTCTTTAGCAGCTTCACCTACAAACAGATGAACCATGAAGAAATGTCATTATCATATATATTTGCCATTAAAATAGTAATTACGATAAGGAACATAACACAAGTTTTATCATCATTTCGTAAGTTACAATATGCACATCATCATCAAATTTAAAGTTCATGAGAATTAAAAGCAAAATGCAAAACTCACTGGTTACAGAAGACATGGAGGTACTCTCAGCCAAGTCCCTAGCAGCCACATGAGAAGATATCAGAGCAACCATCGCCAACAGGCCTAGAAGGAGTAAGGTTTCCTTGAAAACCATTTTTCAGAACCAAACAAAAGAAACCGAATCAAATAAATGTTTTCTGATGAAATATCGATTTGAAAAATAGTGGGGAAATGACTCTATATATAGTACGGAGATAGCTGGAGTTGAGAAGGACTCCAAGTTGCCAATTTAGCCTAAATAATAAATTCAGTTTTATCCAAAGAACTGAAAATTCGATGTTCTGTATCCCACTGAAAGTTGTTCTTTTTAATTTTCGGAAGTAGCATTCATTGTTTGATGCTTGTATCTACATAATTCTAATGAAAATGAGTAAATTATAGATAGAGTGCATATCTACTGTATCTTAGATTGGTAAAAAGCAACAAATAAAGTCAACTAACTTGGAATTTGCTTTAAATACTTTCATCAGTTTCATTGACTGAGCAGGAGGATCGTTTGTGAAGAATATAAAGAAGAAAATTCATCACCCCAATTTTTTTGTTACACGAAATACTATTAAATCAGAATAAAATTTCCCGTCAAGTTTAATTTTTGGTTAAATTTCCGCCAAAATAAAAGGAACTTTTAATTTTAAGATAAAGTTTCCAAATCAAATATAGACAAGCTTTCAAATAATGTGTGTAAAAAAGTTTTACATTAGTGATTAATCGTAACATTTCTTTTATATGACTTTTAAGATATTAATAGGTAAAATCAACAAATTTATCATATATAAGAGGTAATGATTAACTGTCAATGTAGATTTACCCTGACAATGTATAAGTATTTTTCTCATAAACATTATGGTAAGAATAGGTGTTGGATATTTTTTAAAGAAGCACATGCCCCTCTTTATAGCTACCTTGGAAAATTCCTCGATAGTGGTCTTCAAGGTAGACTTAGTCTCTTCAAATTTACACTTAAGTCATCTGCCTCGGTCGGAGACCCATAACTAAATGGTGCATGATTGTCTGAGTCCGAGTAGTCAGCTCACAATAATGCCTCCAGTCAGTAGTGTTAGGCGTCTCATCCAACACTTGACGAATGGGGCTGAAGACATTATCTTTGGCCATCTTGATGGTCGGGTTGTAGGCATCCACAAAGAAGCCCTTAGTACAAAAGGGAAAAGGAATGACCAAAATAGAAGAAGTGTCGGGTTAATGCCTTGGCCTCTTCGAAGACCCGCCTTTGTCAATGTGATGGTTCTTTTTGGACCTAGTTTTATAGGTCTGCTTCTTAGGTTTTAGAGGAGGAGCTGGTGAGGGAATGATGTCCACTAAAGGCGCTTGAGGAAAAAGGTTGGGGTCCACCGGGACAGGCTTCAGTTGCCTAAAGTTGATCCTTGAGGGAGAACGAGTTTAGATTTCGGCATAGAAATCCAAGAGCACAAACTCGTCATCACTTGAAATCTTGATTATCCCTGCAAGTAATTTACAATGTTAGCATCTATACATAAAATGTACACAACAAATAGAAGGACTCAACTTAAGTAAAGATCTTTCATTACCTTCTAAATCCCAAATTAGGTTGGGAAAGCGTTACAGGCGAAACACTCGAGAATGCACTTGAACAGCAACATAAAAAAGGTCGTATCCATCTTCTCTCGCTCAATTAACATATCGAAGGGCGGCATGGACAAACGGCGAGGGTTTGGCTGCCAGCTGAAGGGGAATAAATGCTTCCTCTCCTGGTTGTAGAAGTAGTTTGTTGCCCGACCCGACTTCAAAAAAATCTTCATGAATTTAGATTTAAAATCCTTGTAAGAGGTAGTGAAGACCTCGAACAAGGGGTGCCCGACCACACGACTAACGGATGACCACTTAATCGGGCTAACCAGAGATGTCTGGTAGAAATGGAAGAAAAGACTTGGAGTGACCTCTATGTAGGAAAACTGGTAGAAAGCCCTAAAAGCCTGTATGGCGGCCCACACATTAGGGTGGATTAGGGTAGGTGCATGATAAGTGTCAACTTTTGTTAAATTTTCATATAGAATTTTGACACTTTATGATATTAATTGTATTCACTATATGTTAATTGCCCCTAATTTAAGAATTATTGAATTCAAATGGTTGTTTCCGAGTCTTGCTATAAATTAAGGTATTTAATCCCATTTTTGTATAATTTTTCAGGTAATCAAAGATGGAAGAAGGAAATGATTGAAAGAATTATGAAGAAATGAAAAAGAAAAGAATCTGCCACTTTCTTGCTCAAGCTAGATAATTTTTGCTTGAGTGATATTTATCTAGAGAACAGAGGTTCATCAGGGCATTCTCGCTCAAACGAGATAATTTTAGCTTGAGCAAGATCATTTTCGCTTGAGCGAGAATTGACTCGAGAGCAATGCTGTTTCAGGGGCATTCTAGCTCAAGTGAGAAATATCTTACTTGAGCGAGAGAACCCTTCTTCAAGATGAAGTACTCGTCTCGCTTGAGTGAGAATCAGTTAGCTCAAGCGAGAAATCACTTAGAAAAGGTCCAGAGCAAGAAATAAAGGGGGGGGGAGCGCATTTACAAGTAGAATATAGAGGACCTCGACAGAGAGCTAGAACGAAGAGTTGCGGAAACTGTTTTCTTCAATACTTCTCCATTTCTGATTCTCTTATGGCTACCATGAGTAGCTAATCTCCTTTTTTGGATTGAATGTAATTGATTCAAACTCGGATGTATTCTAGTGATATTTATGTATAGTAATTCCTTTTTCATTTGATATTGGTATGTCGTTCTATTTCTAAATGCTTGATTCTATCTAACCAATAGATTCTTGAATTTTAGTTTTGTAGTTAACTGAAAAGTATTTCTGAGAATATGCTCTGAACGAAATTACTCGACATGTTGCATTACTAGGAATAGATTTTAATATATTGATTATTTTATATCATCTAATCGTAATGTTGGGTAATTTGTTAAATATTTGAGGAATCAATATTTAAGAGATTTTTCTTATGAACTTTATACTCGAGGGATCAATATAAATGAATTTTGTATGTGACATCAATATCAATTGTTTCAAATGCTATATCTATTTATTTATCTAGAATATAGATGAGTGAGATAGATGAAATTCAATCACAGTTTCTCCCAGTCAATTATCTTTATCACATTTAGCCTGTTATTCTTATTATATATTTTAATTTATCTTACTACATTCCAATATGATTAAATCCATTACTCTGTATATATACTTAGTGAGCATTATAACTTTGAATTTTAATTGAAATTGTTCCTCGTGGGATCAACACTCTTACTTATAAAACTATTATACTACAATTGATTTTGGTATGCTTGCCAGAATTCAACCGTGCATAATTCATTATGTGTAGCACACCCATGGTAAAATGGTCAAAGGGATCTCTACATCTAAATCCTTAAAGAGACAAGTATGCATGTAAAAATAGTTCTGATAATTATCTGAGAGAGAGGAGTTCCTAAAAACAAAATGAAACTCTAAGGTCCGTTCACTTCAGCATGCCCTCATCATGAAAGGGGACAATGTCGAGTCAGCGAGAGAACACCAATCAGGAACAAAAAATTTTCATCCTACAGCATATGTATATATATATATATATATATGATTGAACGGATAAAAATATTTTATTCCATTATCTTCTTTCTTGTTCTTACCAATTAAGAAATGTCATGCTATGATGTTTTCATTATAAATTGTTTTATTTTTTTTAGCTATTAAATAAGATCACGTATCTTGATTAGTATAAGAGAAAAGTGAGTCATTGAGAACAAAAGATTTTCATGCTTTATTCAAGACGATTAAAAATAAATTCAACAAGCGAGAAGGGACTGTACGGGTTTAATAGCAACACAAGTAAACAAGCTGGAAGTAAAGAAACAATAGTATTATTTAGGTAACACGATCTGTGAAGGTGGATACTCTTCCACTAATTTGTATTCATAAATACATGGTCCACATTATCAGATATTTAACATAGCTATTATTGATAAACAACGGTTCTTATGGTTTGCGATCGGAGAATTAAACTCTTAAGTCTTAACACCAAACCCACCAGTTACTCGACCATATCCACCACCGGGAGAACCACCTCCAGTCCCGCCGCCTGCATGATCACCACCTCCATGCCCCCCACCGTAACCACCACCTCCCGGCCTGCCACCGTAACCACCACCAGGTCCTTCTCCATATTCACCACCACTAGGCAAACCTAGTCCAGGTGTATCACCACTGTAATCGCCTCCTCCGGGTCCGCCACCATAACCACCACCGCCCGGCATGGCCCATTCAGGGATGAAACCAAAACCAGGATCGTTCCCACCGAAGCAATTTGTTGTTGAACAGACCCCAACAACCTTTACATTGCTTGGATTTACTCCATATTTAACTTCTCTCATTTCACTTTCTTCACCTACAAATTAACACATGAAACATGATATTTTCCAAGCAAACAGAAACTATAATTATATATGATTGAGCGGCATAATTAATAACAGTTTTATCATGTGTTAAGTAAGTTACAATGCAATCCATAGTTGAATTTTAAGTTTGTGACTTGTGAGTATTTAAAGGATAATACTAATTAACTCACCGGTTTTAGACATTGATGAAGTCTCAGCAAGGTTCCTAGCCGTCGTCACCGGAGAGGATATCAGAGCAAGCATGGCCAAGAGGCCTAGGATGAGTAAGATTTCCTTAAAAACCATTTCTCAGAACTAAACAAAACAAACCGAATCAAGTAAATGTTTGCTGATGAAATATGGACTTCAAAATTAGTGAGAAAATGGCTTTATATATAGGAGGGAGAGAGGTGGTGCTGGACTCCAACTTGTCAATTTAGCCTAAATAGTAATAAATTCAGACCTCTCCAAAGTGCTGAAAATTCGCATGTCTGACATCCCACTTCTTAATTTTCGGAACTAGCGTTCACTATTTGATGCTTGTATATATCAATTGAATTCATTGTAGACAAAATAGCTAAATTAATCACGAACAAGTGCTTCTTGGACTGAGCAAGAACAAACTTTAAAAAGAACAAATATCAAGTAAATTTTATCATCCCATTTTTTCAAAGTAAAATTAAATCTGAACAAAATTTATGATCAAGTTACTTATTATATTTTTCCACTAAGTATATATATATAAATACACCAACAAGGCAACAAAAGAAATAGAGGTATGTTAAAAATATTTTTGGAATTTGGTGACACTGGGTAGCAAACCCTTGCGTGTCGACTGAAATGCTTGTTCGGATTGGAATTTGAGATCTTTATTAGTTAAACTGAAACATTTAATTTCGTGTGATTTGATCAAACTGTAGCAATTAACTTTGTGTCATTTGATAAAACTGTAAAAATTAACTTTGTGTCATTTGATCCACAAGTTAAATAGTTTTTAAAATTTGGTTTAGAAAATAGGAAGTCAAAAACTACTTTAAATAAAACAAATATTATAAAAGAACATAAAAAAAAACATAATGCATTTTATCAAACATGTCAAATTAATATTCCCTCCCAATAAATACAAAATTTAAAATACCTTGAGTATTTGCGTCAAATATAAATAAATTAGCTAATTTTATTTTATTTAATAATATTATATATAAAATACTCATTATTTGATTGAGATTTTATTTTTAAATTTATTGTTTTATTAAAAAGGATTTTATTTTATAAATAAAAATTACATAATTAAATTATATTAATTAATCTTTTTTAATAAATATGAGTGTTATATATATAACTAAACTATTTTAAAATTTTGGACTTTATAACATGGACCGAAGTAGTAATATTTATTATGAAGTAACTTAGAATGTTGTAATAAAAAATAATTAAAACCCTGAACCACAAACCAAATAATTAAAAAAAAAAAAGTCTGATATTAACCGAGATTGTATCTTAATTGGTGAGTAGTATTTCTCATAGCATCGTGTAGAGCTAAATAGGCTTCTGTATATGGAGTATTAAACATATTAAGATTGAGTTTATGTAAAAAAAAAAAAGAAAGAAAGAAAGTAGGGTTCAGTTATACACTTAATTAGTTGTTACATTATTCAATCTTTCTTAGGTCTTGTTTTATAAGTTTAATATTGATGTGTTGATAATTTAAAATGATTATCTAATTTAATCAGAAATAAATTTCATAATTTTTATTATGTTATTAATGTGAAGTATACCGTTACGGATGACTAATCTTTATTAATAACTTGATTGATCACTTAACTTTTACTAAAATCTCATCTTCAAAAAACTTTTACTATAATATCTAATGCTTAATTTGTAATCAGATAATATTGAATTTTTTTAGGCATTGTTAAATTCAATGCAGCATTATTGACCTTGTTAATTAAATTTCAGCTTGCTAGATTCTTTCCTTTCTAAATAACCAGACTGAAAAATATCGGTGGACACCGATCTTTCAATTAACGACCACAGGGAAAGATAAAGATAAGAAAATACATATTTTTTCAAAAAAAAAAAATGAAATATTAAACGCATTGATTAAATGGTACATGATTATTCCTAATTAATTAGAGATATTGAATTTAAGTTTTAAAAATATAATTACGTTAAATAATTAGAAAAATAATTTGGCGTCTATGTTATAGACAAGAGTGAAATAAAATTAGCTCCAATAAATAATAAATGTAATTAAAAGATCAAAAGATGGGTACTAAATGACTGGGCCATGTTAACAATGAAGGTGTTTTTCAATCATAGATAAAGAAAAGAAAGTGGATATTTTTCAATCATAAATAGGCCATGTTAAAAATGTAGTCACCTTCAATCCCATGCTTCAATTGGTCCTGCAAATCCAGCAAACGAGAATCATGGTTTTTTTATTTCAATGTTTTTTTTTATAGAATTGAAAGAATCATATTGAAGGTCAATGGTTGAGAGCATCGTCGCACACTTCCTATTTAACTACCCTAATTAAAATCTTTCATTCTCAAGTTCTTCCGCTCTGTTCTCCGTTTCCTCTCTCAAATATCCTTTTATCCTCACACTTCCAACACCACGTCCATAACCTCTTTCTTCTTCAATTTGCAAATAGACTTCTGACATATCTACAACAGCCGCTAACAACACAAAGTAGCGCTGCGTAACTGCACCACCCGAACAGTTGAAATCATAATCCACCCAAACAACATATTTACTTGGGCTAGTTGGGATCTCAAAATGCTATTTGTGGGCTACGAAAGAGTAGTTACTTTTAGCACATCCTCGTTATTGTTCGCATTTTATTGTGTTTATAATATTTTAGAAAATTCCAACATGCTTTTATCTCTATTTGATTTTTAAATTTGGAATTTATATTTTGTTTTCTGTGTTGTTATATATGTGCATGATATTGCTCAATTAATTTTTTTGTGTGTCAAGTCTTTAGGGTATTGTTAATTAATTTATGTATTGTTTAGAAAGAAAAAATGTAAGTTTGTTCAAGTGTGATTTTCTTAGTATTTTTTGTTGATTAGGATTGGTTTGCAATGTTCTTGGTGCATCGTTTCATGGTATTTCAACATTAGTTTGTAGTGTTTTGGAGCAACTGATCCAGAACACAAAAAAATTAATGTTTCAGATTAGTTGATCCGAAATATAAATTGTGCACAGTTATGGATGAATTGGTTCAGAATAAAATTTGTTACATTTCCATATCATCACATGATCCAGAATACACATAATGTATTTCGAATCAATTAATTTAAAATATATTATGTACATTCCAGATCATGAGATCCAGAATACAATTTCCAAGTCCATGGTTTCATTTTGGATAGGTTGATATGGAATGTACATAATACATTATGTACATTTCAAATCAACTTGTCTAACATATAATTCAAGTTCACTTTTGTATTTTGGATCACTTGATTTGAAATTATTTATGTGAATTTAAAAAATTTATATGTTTTTTGTCTTGTAGGTGAGGAGACATAGCAGAAGAAAGTTCTAAAAATGGAGGTAAAAAATACATTATATGTTTGAAGAGGGTGAGGGTTCGAAGGAGAAACCAACATGCTCTTTCAAAGAGGTCGATAGAAGTACATATGTAATCATAAAGTTTGATGATGCTCTGTAAAAAACCTTAGGATAAAAAATGATAAAGGTGTTTTGGGATTTTTCAAAATATTTGAATAGATGAGAGGGTGTAAATAGCAAATGAAACAGTGATGGAAGAAACTGTCTTAGGTTAGATTTGACTTTTTGGGCTTTATCAAGACCAACCTGGCCCATTTCTTAGCCCTATCTATCTAGTGATAAAGAAAAGACAAGTGTCTCAACATGAGATTTTATTTATCAAATATATTATATTATTAATACATCTACAAGTACAAGTACAATGTATCAATGTATCAATTGTGGATCATATCATGTAAGATGCCATCAGTGCCACCAATATCTATGTCATTGCCAAGTTTTGGCTTTCGGGATCCAATTTTTAGGATGCCACCAATTTTTGGGACTCCTCCAATTTTTGGGATGCCATCACCAATGTAACTTTCACCACCAAAGTTTGACAAGTCAATACCAAGGTAACTTTCTACAATGGTTGGAGAAAGCCACCCAATGCTGACAACGGTGGGTGATGGGTCACCACCAACTTCTTTTGCTTCACCCACTTCATTTGTCTCTTTAACAACTTCAACGACAAACACATTAACTTTTAAAAAATGAATAATTTACTATAGAAATAAAAATGAATTTTGTATAGTCATTATATTAGGTGTATATAATTTGTATGAGAGGAAAGTGGTATAACAGAAAGAGAAAGAAGATAATAAATTGAAGTATCAAAGTATTAATGATAATAAATTAAAAAAAATACAAAATGTTATAAGAGGAGTTCTTATGATTAAGGTTAATCTAGTAGTTAAAAGTCACTTTAAGGAAGAATGAAAAATGAGATGTTTATAGATTCAAATTCTCATAATGATTAACAGCCAAATAACTAACAATTGTTAATAAAAAAAAATATGAGTAGGTTAAATATATTATTAGTTTATATTTTATTTTTAATCTATGTTTCCTTCAATTTCTTTCTAATAAATTTTTATATAAATACTTTTTGTTTTTTATTTTTGTTTTAGTTTCTGGAGATTGATTTTTAGAGACTGAAAATAAAAATAAATATATTTTAAGGATTAAAAAAATAATAAAAACCAAAATAAAGAAAATTGAATTTTGTAGATTATTTTAAAATAATAGGATAGATATACAATACTTTTTTCGTTATCTTTTAGAAAAAAAAAATTATTTCAAAAGGAATAAAAAGAAAAAAATTGAATTAATAGTAATTTAATTCTTTAGTAGCACATCCTATATCAAAATTTTATATAAAAAAAGTAATTATAACTATTTTATGAAATACATAATTTTTAAAAAAAAAAATTTGGTGAATCATTATTTTTAAATAATTATTTGTTAAAAATAAATATTTAAGTTAAAAAAATTGATCCATTTAATAGATATCTATATTTATCCCTAGAATAATGTTATGATATGCTACCCTCTTTCAAACCTTGTTGGCACCTTTGACGAGATGAAAAGGAGCATGGCCAAGACCCATAGGACTCATGTTAACCTATCTTCACTAGTAAACTACCAAATTAAGATGAAGAGCAATTTCCTTAAACTTAGTGCTTGTTTAACAATAGCTTTATAAAATTGTTTTCAGTATTTTAGTATTTAAAAACAAAAAAACTCGTATGGGTAAAGTTTTCTGAAAATAGTTTTCGAAAACAGTTCTAGTTTTTTAGTTTTTAAAAACTAAAAAACAGGAACAACTAAGTAATTTTGCTTTTCAGTTTTCTCTTTTTGTTTTGAAAACTCAAAATACAATTAGAATATATTGTTTTTGTTTTTCACTAATGAAATTTTAATAAATATGAACAAGTTTTTTTATTTTTACATCTTCAAAATAGTTTTCGAATAACACTTACCAAATAAGTTTTTTTTTTCTTTTCTTGCAGAAAATAATTTTTTAAAACTATTCTTAAAAACTTTTTTCAAAAACTAAAAAATAAAATCAACCTAATCAAACCCTTACTCTTATAATAAGTGGATTGATCTCTCTTTTTATATATATATATATATATATATATATATATATATATATATATATTTTGGTGAATGGTATGGGTAAGGCCCAACAAAAAATTAATTATCAAAAAGTAAAATTATAATTCAAATCTTTTGCATAATTAGTTAACACAGATTTGGGAACAAAATGAAAAATATTTTTTTCTTGGATCATGGATAAACCTATCTTTTGCAAAAAATTTGAAAAATTTTGCACCTTTGTCCTTCATCATGTTCCGTAGCTCATTTACATGGTGGATATCACATAGTAGGCATTTACACCATTGACAAGTTGCTAATTAGATTGACTTTTGTTATTAAAGAAAAAACCATTCCACCTACACCGCAAACGATCAAGACGCACCTTAATACTTGACTTCAACTATCAACACCACTATGTTGCTTGTCTATAAGATTATCAAGTAGCCAAGCTTCCAGTAACTGATGGGAAAAAAATTTTAATATTGGCAGCCCCCAATTTCAATCAATGTTTGTAACTTTTTGCCTTCTCGTAGTGCATGCAACATGGTCTCTATGTGGCAACCATAGAAAAGACAAGATGGATTGGTACTCACATGTTTGCTATATCTTAACTCATTGGTCGGTATGATAATTCCCCTTAAAATCTAACAATATATCAACACAATAAAAAGTTCAGTAATAAATCAACAATTCAATGGATTAATACACACTCATTATTGTTGCTAGCTTCTAGGGTATAAAAAAGGAAAACCTCAATGCCAATATAATCTGATAGTTCACATGATCTCCAACAATCTCCAAAAATAGATTAATACAAACATTCATTAACTATTCAGGGACATCAAATACATTGATTCTAGTTTGTCAAAACTTTCCAATTAAATAAAAAAATATATTCATACAGTCATGTTTATTTTATTTGCACTCATTGTGAGTGTTCATAACTCTTTAATGACATATATAAAACCTATAGAAGCTAAGAAATCGTTTCACTATCTATTTTCTCTACACAATTCACATGAGATATAATTTTTCGCCTCCTTACCTCGAATGAAGATCTTGGTTACAAAGGGTGTGATCTCAAGTCTTCAAATATTGCTCCTCAAACTCCCCCAATAAGGTCTTTCTGCAACTTTTTCTCAAACCTCTAAAGTCGGAAACGTGAAACTAAAACGTAATAACCTAATCCATATGAATTATTCTAGATTAATCATTGGATTGAGCTTTCTAGCTATGGACAACTTAACATTTCTCACTATTTACATGCACATTAATTTATTTTATGCATGTATTTGTTTTATAAAATCAATTCTTAAGTTATTCTAATAAACACAAATATTTAGTCAATTTAAGCTTATTAATATAAATTACGCATTTTTATTAATATTTTATTTTTTTAAAATAACGGATGTTACAATAAAAAATTAATTTATTTATGTATTTTAGTTTATCATACAAGATAACTTTTTTTTTATATATAGAGAAAGTATAATAATATACAGTTTCTTGTTGCTGATTTATTGTTGAAGTATGTGTGGGCTGACCCTGAAGGTAGTTTTGTGAGCGGAACCGCCCAAGGTCCATGACTAAAGAGAACCCAAAATAAATTTGAACAATTTTATAATCAATTCTTTCAAAACTCATTTAATCAAATTCTCACATTTTAACCTAATTACCTAAGCATTACAAAGTATAAAAGTTCTTCTGTTATAAGAGGTATTACATACTTTACTTAGAAAAGAATTAGACTCTCATATATAAAGAAATATTTTCCGTGTGAATAATAAACTTACAATTTTATTAGTAAAAAAAACAAAAAGTATCAAAACGTAGGGAGACACGGTAGACCAGCCCTTTTGACTTTTACAACTTTCTAGTATTATATTACCGGCTTACCGCAAGTTTAGTTCTAGATTATTTTCTTTTATATATACCATCATTCATTTTCTAATAGAGTGCATTAGTTTCCTACGACATTCTTTTATTGGTCTTTCTTTCCTTCCAGTGCACTTTCACAAAAGAATGTTTGGGTGCAATCTATGACATAGCTCAATCCTATTAGTCACCACGTTTTACTTTTCCACTTCATTCATGAACTCTATTTTTTCTAATTGAAGTTGTGTTGAAGGGCATGCTTGTAATTTACTAAAAGTTGACTTTTAGTGCACAGAACAATTTTTACTGTTGTTATTGTGTGAACATGCATGGTTCGAGAGAAATAAGTGTTGCGATGGCAAATAAACTTGTACTTATGAATAATTTCTGAATCTATCCGGAAGTTGACGAGGAATCCCAGATTTAATGGATACGAGTACGGGTATGGAAAATACCTAATTTGTTAAGTTGAGGATGGGGGATGAGGATATACATACTCATTTTATACATGTACCTGTCCATGTACCTGTCATATTCTATTCTTATTTAATAACTAAAATATTTATTTATCTTTAAAAAAAAAGGTTTGACATTTAATTAACAAATTACAAACTTTGCATTTATTAGATAACTTTTGAATTATTATCATTTTATTCAAACAAATTATTTTCTACTAAAATATTATTATAACTTTTTTTGCAAGTATGGAACGAGTATGGATATACCTAGTACTTGACGAGGATATGGATGAGGATGAGAACATAAACTCATACCTATCGGGTATTGGGACAGGGACATGGATAGAGATGAGTTTCGGAAATGGCGATGAGAATGAGAATGAGAATGTCATACTCGTCCTCGCTCCACCCCGTTGTCATGTCTACAGAAGAGAGAAAAAGAGGCTAAAATAGAAAGTTGTTAAAGAAGAATCAGAGAGAAAACGGATAAATCTAAAATTGAATATTATTCAAATGAGTAAATCAAATTTTATATGAGTGCAATATGATTTATTTAGAAAAACCTAATAATACCCTGTATTTCTAATATCCTCTCGCAAGTTAGAAGTGCTATTTAGCAATTTCCAACTTGGAAAATACAGTGCAAAATAGAGGAAATACAATGCAACAAAGAATGATAAATATATAAAAAATAGAATAAAAATTTCAAAATAGGTTACTAAAGCTTAATCATCAAGCAGAAACTATTCCTTAAAGTTTAACCACTTGATAGAAGCACACTTAACCACCATAGGGCACAAGCTAACAAACTAGAAAATACTTAACCATCCACAACAGAAGCTCAACTGAATGCTTAACCACCATGGACAAAAGTTGTTTTCAAAGAGAACTAAAACCAAATACCTTGTGAGCAATCTTAAAATGGCTGAACTAATATTGCTTGAACATTGTAACTAGTATCCCTCATAAATCAACAATGAAGCCAATGAAGAAGTGTTCGAATCGCAAACATTGTGCAGAGATGATTGATGATGGTAAGTGCAAAGAATTGGATCAAAATGCAACTCCTGAGAAAGCACTCGACAGCTTCTGGAAGTTACGTTTAGGTATAACGTCATTGTCACCGCTACCACCGCACTATGTAAAGGCAATATCAACTGCGCATATCTCAGTTTCAATGAAATCTTAGTCAAGAAGGAATGAAAAAGAGGAGGAAGGTAGTTTGGAGAATGATGACGCGTGAATTGAACATTGGATTTGATGGCCGATTTTATGGACGAAATCGATGTCCATTGTGTGATTTTGCTGCACACGGAAGCTATTGTCGTTGAGATCAGGTCGGAGGAGGAAGTAGAACAATTTTAGCAAGAGCATCAATGATCTCAGAAGAAATCCCAAGCTTCACGATCTCAAGTGTTTTGTTGTTTGTTTAGAAATTTCCCTCCTCAAAGTGAAAGATGGAGAGAATGAACAAATAAAGAAAATTATGAAGCAGTGGAGAAAAGAGAAATGGATAAAGATTGCTCTGATACCATGTGAAAATGTATAGTTTGAAAGAAAGAAGAGAGAAAAAGAGGTTAAAAAAGAAAGAATTTAATTGGTATGCACTGTCAGTGTAAAAGATTTTTACACTGATGTTCAATCACAACTTTTCACTTATGTGACTTTTAAAGTATTAATTAGTAAAGTCAACAAATTTACCATGAATGAAGGATTGTGATTGAGTGTCAGTGTAAAAATATTTACACTGACAGTGTATACCAATTAAACTCAAAAAGAATTTTTTTAGAAAAGAAGAAGAAAAGAGAAAAAAGGATAAAGCTAAAAGTGAATATTACTCAAATGATTAAATCAAATTTTACATTAGTGTAAGATGACTTAATATAAAAAAACTTAATACCTCTATTTCTAATATACTAGGCCCAATTCTTGAGTTTAAGTTTGAAGTTCGTTTTCTCTATTGGGGGAATCCTTGGGCATTCACTGTGTAGCTTTATCTTTGCAAATCATTGAGTATTGCTATTGAATGGGTAATTTTTTAAAGTCCCTCATCTTTTTGTATTAGCTTTTTCAATTATTCATTTTTTCAATCTTTTCCTAAGATAAGGTGCTACATTGTGGTGAGGTTGAGTAGTTGAGTATTGTGTGCGGTTTTAGAAGCAACAAGAATTTAGTTTTTGAAGAAAAAAAGAGAAAAAATGTGATGGGTCACATGTTTATACAAGAAAATTTCTCCCTACACCTCCATAAATGTGGAAAAAGTCTAAAATACTCCTAGGTAAAAGAGTAACTTTAACTTATTCTTTTTTGTTTCTTGATATCTCTTCCGAATACATCTTCTCCAAGCTTTGTGTCTTGCATCCCTTCTTCTTCCTCTTTCATTCTTCGCCTGAAGTTTGCACCTACGTTCATCTTCTCGTTCGTGGTTGCCATCATCCCTGTCTCGTTTATCCCTTATAGGTTTTTCCTCTTCTTGTTTGAAAACTCTTTTACAAGTCTGGATAGGGGTGTCTGGACTTGTAAAAGATTATCTGGACAAGGGTGTCCAAACTTGTAAAAAAATTGCAAATTTTTTACAAATCCAAACAAGGGTGTTCAGATTTGTAAAAAAAATTTGCAAAAACTTGATTCCATAATATACCTGAGAGAAGATAAATGCAAACCTAAACTGAGAAGAACAAAAGCAAATGCAGACGAAATGAACACAAGCACACAAAGAAAAAGAGAAAGACTCTAATTTAATGGAAAAGAAAAACGAAATCATATGAAAGAAACAAACAAAAAAAATACAAAATAAGAAAGGTGCGAAATAAGAAAAGTGCAAAATAAGAAAGAGGTACAAACGAAAGAGAAAGAGACGCATAATAATTAATTTTTACTATTTTTATTAAAATTCGTTTTGTTATTTTAAAAATTTATGAAAATGTAAGAAAAATTTATTGGGTGAGGCAAAAATTCTCTTTCCACCATAGTGTGAGCCAATTCAAAGTATGTTGGTCAAGGTCTTAATTTATGGTCTTTCCTTTATATGCACCATGCTTACAGAAGCTACACACACAAGGCTTCGGGCAAGTGAGAGAAACGGACTTCAAATAAAAACTCAAGAATTAAGCCCATTAACAACGGTAAAATTTGTTTTGCTAACTGAAAGTTAAGTTTTTAAAAATTGCAAACATGTCCTTGAACACAGCTTAGTAAAAAAAAAACAAACAAAGCTCATGAATGAAGGGGAAAAAGTAAAACAGGTGGACCAATAGTTATGAGCCAGGTCATGAATGAGAGTGCATAAAAGGAAAAACCTATTTTAATTAATTTCTAGGATTTTACAGCATCTTCCAACAAGCATGCTACTTCAGTAGGAAGTTTCATATTTTAGTTTTTGTAGAATGGTTCATCTCTTTGGCTGAAGAAACTATGATTAAGAATGGTATCATAAGCTGATAACACTTTATAAGCATTAGTCGTATCCCTAGCCCCTTGTAGATCCATGCATTCGAATTCGGAGCTGAAAGAGACACTGTTAATTTCTCGGTGAATTGAATGTTTTGTATCATTCCATCACCATTCCCCAAACCCTCTAATCAGTGTTATTGTGGGAGTTAGCAGGAACGGATGATGACAATTGAAACCTATTGATTTTCGTAGCCACTTCATCAATTGTTATCATTGACATAAACCTCATCATTCACTATGATCACTAATTAACATATACTTCATCCACTGTGGGAGTGGAAAAAATTATTAGATGATGGCCTAATGTGATACTGGCACAGATTTACCCTATGCATTATGCGCAATCGCTCCACTAAATTTTATTTTATCTTAATATGTTATTATTCTAACCGTTTAATTTTTGTAATAAATTTTAAATATTGTTACACTGTTTGCATATTATAGATAATTCCTGAAAACAAATAATATACTATAGGTACAATTTTTTTTTTATTTTAATTTTATAGTTAGATATTTATTATTTTAAAAATTAATGAAGGAAATTTTAGTAGTTATGATTTTAGTAGTTATAATTTTTAAAAACAAATTTTTTTAGTAGCTATAATTTTTATTTAAGAACAACCTTTTTTAGTAGTTATGAATAAAAAATATTCATTTTGCTATGAAAATTGGTAAAAATAATTATGTTAAATATTTCACATAATATATATTTGTGTTCAATAACACATAAATTTATCCTTTTATGCAGTAATAATTAAAAAATATTTTTTAATAGTTACCCAGATACTTATTTAAATTAAAAAATAAGTTATATTTTTCTGTTTTTAAGTAACAATTTCTATTTAATACCAATTAAAGAGATAAGATAACATTTTTTTTTTATTTCAGTCGTTATAATTTTTATTTAAAAATAATTAAAAAGATAAGTTAATATCTTATTTTGATATAAACAAGTTAATATTTTAAAATTGTTAGACAAAGTCTTAAATGATTGTTTTTAACTTTGAACTTACTATTGCACTAATTATGTTCTTTTATCTCTAACAATTTTGGTTTTATGTTTTATTTTCTTTGGTTGCGTCTCTTATATCTTAACCATTTAATGAATTTTATTTAGATAAATTAAATTACATGTGCATATTCTAATTTAATGATATAATATTTTTCTGGCAAAAATTGTCTCTCTCAAAGCTTAAAATTTTTTGTGTGGTCTTTAGCAATTCTTAGATATACATATATAAAATTTTAAGTTTTATTTTAAAATTTTACATGACCCACTATATAAAATTTATAGATCCACCGATGTCTTCCATGATCCAACCAACACATGCAACATGTAATTAATTAATTGATTTATGTTATAAATTGTATTAATTAAATATGTTAATTATAATAATAATTGGTTAGAAGATAAATGATGGTTGAAAATTATCTAATAATTTCCGATGAGAGGGGGAGGGATTTCAACATCATCTTATTAATTAATGAGCATATTTACATGGTCAGGAGTACGCTTAATCACATTCACATTTCGGTACTTAAACACATTGAAAGATTTTGAACACTACTAATAACATTTTCAATTTTAATTAAGTGACAGGGAATTAGACTTGAATATTGGTTGCATTTTGTTTTAGACTTTAATTTTCATATAGTTCGGTAACTATTTGAAACAATCCATGTTACTTCTACGATTCATTCTATTTTTGTGGAAAATCCTATTATTTATCTCAACAGTCTAGAAAGGTATGATTCATTAATTAAACATTTTTAGTTAGGGGAAATTAAATGTAGAATTGAACTAGCCAGCTTGTTAAATTAAGCTTTGGCTACCTAATTAAGTTCTCAACTTTCTTAATAAATAGATATGGTTATAATTAGTATCATCTAAGATGACAAAACTATATATAAGGACAAACTTCACAAAAGCGAGTATAAGACAAAACATGTATGGATGCTGATATGCAATAATATTAGAAGCAAATTAAAGTCACAATACATTTAAGACAAACTATTTGTGCAATAGATATTTATAGTTTGCTCTTAAACTTGTCACACAGACACAATAATGTATTAGATTCAACATTATTTGTGTTTGTTAACTATCTCCATTAAAGGTTGGTAGAAAAACACACACAATAGACCAACCTTGAAATCGTTTTGGGTTATGTTTCGTATAGTTCTTACACTGAAAATATGTCAAGAATTAAACAACATAAAGAGCTTATAAAATTAAAAGAAACAACATAAACACAAGAAAAAGAGAGGAACATTGAAAAAGAAGAGAGAAGGTGTAGCTAGTAAAAAAGAACTGTGAGAATGGGCAGCAGTATATATTATATCCATGCATCTCACAATTAAATATATTGGTATATTACGTAGAACCACACTGTCTCACTTGCGGGTTTTATTTTCAATTTATATAGGCAACAACCAACACCGGGAAACCCATGGCTCGTGAAGCCATCACCCTAGAAACGACAACAAACTACCACCATTAATTTATTCAACAGCCATTCTTATCCTCAAAATCAACAGTTGAATACGCAACCCAGCCATTTTATCCAAAAACAACAACCTAGCTGTGTGTAACCATCATGATCACCACTACTATCAATGTCTGGCATGACACCACTGCCAATGCTAGCTGGGATGTTAACACCTACACCAACAGCTAATTTGGTATCATCACCCATTCCATCTGTGTCTGCTGCAACCTCACCTACAAACATATTAACTTAACAGATGAACCATTTCCCTAGAAAAAACGAAATTTGCATACCCATAAAGATACAAGTTAAAATGTACTTTTAATTCTTGTAATTACACTGAATTTTTATTTTTGTTTTAGTCCATTTAATTTTTAAATGTTTTGTTTTTAGGACATGTCAACGCTCTCCATTAAAATATATTGACGACGTGGTAGACGATTGTAACATTAGGGTGACATTATCAAGGTCTAAAAGCAAGTTTAACATATTTATTAAGACTAAAAACAAACTATATATACAGTGACTTAAACCAAAATTAATATATAGAGAGTAAAAATAAAAAAAAAAATTATAGCAACTAAGAGTAAAAACTAACATATTTATAGGGCTAAAAAAATTAACATACATCTCTCATTAATTTCTTTTATTATTTTATTTTTTCATATATATATATATATATAAATAAATAAATAAATAAAAGCTATTTTTCCCCTCTTCCTATCAACATTCTACTCTCACTCATATTTTAGTTCCTAAAAGCTTTATTTATTTATATGGCACATGATGATATCATCATATTTTCATCACCGTCAGACATGTCAACATTTTCGTGATAAAAATTATGGGACGAACAAACATAATTTATTTATGTAGTACATGATGATGTTATCATCATATCTTCGTCACCGTCAGACAAGTCAAGAATTTTTTTGATAAAAATGATGAACAGAACTAAAAGAAAAATATTTAAAAATTATTATGGAACTAAAACAAAAAAATATAGTAATTAAAAAAAATTGATATAATTACAAGACAAAAAATATATTTTAGCTATTAGGATATATAGCTTGTGACCGTGAGGGAGGAAAGAAAATAAGAGGCTAAGGAAAAGAAAAAAGATAAATGTGGTGGATGTTAAAAAGAAAAACAGAAATAGAAAAGGATACAGTGTGAACATAAGAAATGAAGAAAAGGATAAGTGATGCTCCTAAAACCACTACAAGAAAATTTTAAATTAATCACAAGCTAATTTAATTTATAGTTAATGTCTAGTAAGAATAATTAACTATAAAAATACTATAACATTGGTGGTAACATGAAATGATTAGTTAATTAATTAGAAAAATAATTCTAGTTATTTTTTAACTAATTTTTAAAAAGATTATAGCTATTACCTAGTTAACATGTAGTAATTAATATTGAATTTTTACTAGAAAAATTATATTGCTAGTTAATATATAAGTAATTAGCTTTAAAATAATTAATAAGGTTTCATTTGAGATAATTTTTTATTTTCAATGTTGAAATTTGTTAAAATAAAAACCAGTTTTAATTCCAAATTTATTTTTTTAAAAAAATAATTTAATCATATTATAATTTTTTCTCCTTAGAGGTGGAGTTTGGAGGTGGTAACTGGTAACCAGTAATCAAAAGAAATGATCGGTGATTATCGGTCAAGGGTACCAACTAGTGACTATCGATTAGAGGTGATAGTTGGTTACCACCAATTATAGGTAGTGGTTGATGACCATCAGTTAAATGTAGTAGTCAATAGTAGCGAATGATGACTGACAGTCAGAGATGACAGCAATAGAGGTGATAATCGTGAGCATTGGTTAAAAGTGGTAGTAAGTGGTGGTGAGTGACATCAAGTGAAGAATTCTAATAAAATTAGAAACCAAAATCTAAAAATCAAATTTTATTGTTTTAAAGTTGGTGAAACTGTTCCAAAAATAACTAAAAAATCAAATCAAAAATATTTTTGCTAAACACATTTAGTTTTTCAAAATAAATAATTAGAAACTTAAAACCACCCAAACAAAATTTTTTGTAGCTAAAATTTGTAGCAAATTTTGAAAATTCAAGTTTTAAAGTGTTAGACTTTCCTAGAAAAGAATTATTTTTATTTATAAATAATTTTTTAAGATTATGATAACTTAAATAATTTTTTATCAATTATATTTGTATTTATTTATGGTTTTGGTTAAATTAATAATTTATTATGAAAGTGAAAAGGAAAAATAACGCATATATATTTATTGCGCGTGGAGTAGAAAGAGAAAAAGTTAAAACAGAAAACCACTATATGATTCCAATAAATTAAGTGATTTTTTATGTTGGTTCTACGCAATTTTTTTATTATGTTTATCCTTTCAAAATCTAAAAATAATTATCATAATGTTACAACAAAAAACATAGATATACTATAGGAACTAATTAATTAAATAAAAGTATATGAACCAAACAAATTTTGTTTAAAAGCTAGGATCATGTAAAACAATTGCAAGAGGATAAAAAGTATAAGAAACGCATATCTGTAGGGGAATGCAGTTATAAGTGAATAAAAAGGTTGTAATTTTTTATGTTAATGAAAAGTTATAAATTGTTAATAGCTAGCAAAAACACACAGTCATATTATCAATAAATAAATAAATATACTAGTTGTACGCATATTTCATAAATTTAAAAGCATTTATTAATATTCTCTTATTTGAACTACCCACGAGAATATATAAATAGCTAATTACCCTCTTTGAAATTCCTTGCTGTGATCTCTGAGGACATGAAAATGAGCATGGCCAACAGGCCTAGGATAAGTACTGCCATTTTCGAACCCATCTTAATTCAGTAGAAATAGAAAAAAATAGTATTGAAATGAGATATTTTGCTAATTATAATGGAGGATAAGAAAATAATGGGAATGTATACACTATTTATAGGAAGGGAGGAATGAGAGGTAAGGTAGCCAAGAGTTAAGGACCTATTTATTCTCATCAAAGGGTATAAAAAAGGTGTTATAATAATTGTAACCGATCATTCTACGATATCCGTATTTTATCCAAAAATAATATTATTTTAGTTTACCAAAGCTTTAACGTACAGATACGGTATTATCAAACATTAAAACAAAGGTTGCATGTACGTTACAACGACATAACCAGAGAATGCATTTAAAATATGTTATCCTGCTACAAAAAATTCCTAATATATTAAATATGGCTTTTAAAAATATTTTGTATTAGTTGGATCTTATATTTCTTTTGATGCTTTAAATATTATATAAAACATTTTTGTCTCTTTATAAAGCGATAGCTATAATACTTCGAGACCAAATATTTTATATTTCAAAATTATAGAAACTATATATATATATATATATATATATATTTAAAGACGTATTTAATATTTAAATATCTTTTTAAGAATTTAAAACAATTTTTATTTGTAGAAAAATTAAAACCAAGAATCACAATAGCCAATAATGTTTTCTAAGACAACCTGATAATAACTATAGATATTATTTTTGTAAAAAAAAAAAAAACTATAGAATCATTATAATTATTTCTCTTTTTAGCTAAAAAAATAATATAATAGTTAATATTAAGATGATAAATTTATTGATAATAGATGTTGATAATGATTAATAATAACTAATACGACAATGATAACAAACTAAAAAAGAAACTTAAAAGATGTTCATAAAATAAGATAAATTTATATGTTTCTACCATATATCTTAAGATGGTAATTAAGGCATGTGGTAAAACATTTATATATAATAATAAATAAATATAAATATTATTAACATGCTATTAATATTATAATAATTAAGATTGTAAATAAGATATGGTTATATATATATATATATATATATATATATATATATATATATATATATGTATTTGAGGGGTACGTGACCTTAATTTTATAAATTTGAACTCTTTATTTTTATTTTTTTATATTTTTAAATTTTGTATCCTTTAATTTTATATATCTTATACATATACATGAATATATTATTTTTAATTTTTTATATTTTTTCTCTTAATTATATATAATTGAACTAATTATTTTTAATATTTTACTTAATTGATATATTTATATTTTAATTTAAATATTTAGTTTAAAAGTCTATTTTTATCTTTTCTTTCAATTTGT
Organism: Psophocarpus tetragonolobus; assembly: GCA_037954015.1. Classification (NCBI taxonomy): domain Eukaryota; kingdom Viridiplantae; phylum Streptophyta; class Magnoliopsida; order Fabales; family Fabaceae; genus Psophocarpus; species Psophocarpus tetragonolobus. The sequence continues at coordinate 39,888,994 of CM075695.1, forward strand.
TTTTCTTCTCTCACTACATTATTGTTTTTTATCCATCATTTGACTGGGTTTTGGATCTGTCATTGATAAATAGCTAATTAATAACCTTTGGCATTAATAAATATTGCTTATTGAAAATTTTTAATCGAATATTGTGCACTAAAACAGAATTTCCTCTAAATAATATATAAACAAAAATAATTAATTTTATACTAATTAAAAAATTAGTCATTACCATTTAATTTCATTCATCTTAATTAAACACTAAAATTATTTCTAAAATATCTTTTCATTAGAATCTGACATAATGAATAAAAACGAGTTATATTTATGATTAAATTATTAATATTTGAGAATGAATAACAGTTTAGTTTATTTATATATTTTAGTTTATCATACAAGATAACTTTGTTTATATAGAAAAATTATAATAATATACAATTGCTTGTTGCTGATTTATGGTTGAAGTATTTGTGAGCTGGCCCTGAATGTAGTGGGTGAGCGGATCTGTCCTCGGTCCATGATTAAAAAGAACTAAAATAAATTTAAACAATTTTATCTTTATCAATTCTTTCAAAACTCATTTAATCAAATTCCCAAATTTTAACTTAATTACCTAAGCATTACAAGGTGTAAAAGTTCTTCTGTTATAAGAGGTATTACTCCCATCATCCTTTACTTAGAAAAGAATTAGACTCTCACTGTTGATATATAAAGAAATATTTTGGGTGAAAATAACAAAATTTTAATTTCTACAAAAGCATTAAATGTTTATTACTTGCAATATTAAAAAAATATATTTTTTAAACACATATCTTGGTGATTAGTTTTTCTTACCATCTGGCTATTGTTGCATGTTAGTCCTCTGTTAAAGCTCTATATTATAAGTAAAATTGTTGTTGATGTTTCAATTGTAGGAAATTATTCTGCAGTCACTATGTCAAAGTCGTTAAAGGCACTTATTTCATTCAAAAGGTTTCATGTTGATGGTCATGTCAGCACTCAGCTGTTCCCTGGAGATTATCCAAGTTACATTTTGCCACGAGCACGTTAACAACAAGGTTATAAGAGATAATTAATTAAAAGTTTAAAGCTAATATATTAGGTATAGTTATAAATTGGTCTAATAAATGTGAGAGCTAAAGATTGTGAGTTTGAATCTTCTACTAATAAGATTAACATATTTATAACTAATATTTTTTATAAAAAAAACTTTAAAAGTTTAAAGCATGAGAAACTAGAATTAATAACTCAAGTAATAAGAAGTCACAATTTTTTTTAATATGTATTTAAATTTTTTATATTACCAAACAATAACATCACCACGCTAAATTAATATGACTTTTTGATCATAATAAACAATCATGAGATAGAAAATAATATAAATTAATCAAATATTGTATTATTAAAATATTAATATTTATTAATAATAATATTAATTTATAAGAGACATATATTTGATAATTAATATTATATTATGTAAATTTAATTTTTTTGTCTTCAAGTTTAACAAAATAAATATAAAATCTGTGTTAGGTTTGAAATTAATTTCCTAAATACTGCATGGCACCCTCCCCTTTGGTTAATACAAATTGGGCAGCCCATGGCGGCTGGCTTCTTGTGGTTGTATTTTTCGTACATCTGATGGTGATAATAAAAGGTCGTTTCTTTAAGTCGCATGAAATAATTAACTATAATATTGCCTTCTCAATGTAATTGGAAGTTGAGATGCATATTTGGCTATTGGTAAGGGTTGGAACGCTACTTGGTTGAAGTGCAATTCATTAGCTGTAATTCAGACAGTACAAATTGCCCTTTTCATCCCTTGGAAAATTGTATTACACTTAGTTTTTTATCAACAACAACAAAAAAAAATTATATATATAATAAAGTTGTGAAAAGGTACAAGAAGTCGGCAATCCCTATTAAAAAATTAATTTATGGTTACAAGGAATACCATAAAAGAAGAACAACTACAAACAAAAGAAAGGTACAATCCCCTTTATCTACATTGGCCACATCTCTGTGAGTAATCCCACAGCACTATGCTCAACGCAGCAAACATATCCACAGTTTACCAGTTACACTGGACGCCATCCACAGGTATGTGGGGCTAACTATAACGCTGCGGTTGACGCACTTGATGATCCACAGATATGTGTAAATTTCCACACTCGTGTGAGAGCTTCCCAATTCCAAACTGTCCCATCTTTCCCCAAACATCTGCTTGGGACTATACAAGCCCAACCCAACCCATATAGTTATACCATGAATTTAAGCCCCTACCAAACTGCCTCAGTCTACCACCACTAGTCATTATTTGAGCAAGCAACCATTTTTCCAGCCAACAACCAACCAACATACATTTATATCTTACACTTAGTAAGCTGATGATATATATCTGTGGGTGGGATTCTATAATAAATCTTAAAAGTTAAAACTAAGATTGCATATTTTATTTGGCTTCATTTGGAATAGTTTTAACATCAAGTATTTTGGTATAAACATGTGCGCGGAAACATTATTTGTCCTGAATTTGAAAAACTATGTACAATTCTTTTGGGGATACGGATAGGATCTAATCCGGCAGAAAATGCTATTCATTAGTGTAAAGAATAGGTTGGTGAATTTTTAAGTGTTACATTTGACTTTACCACATCAAATTAAGCACAGCAACAGGTTCTAAAACTCTTACTTTTATGCCATTTGTAATAGTAAAGTGAGAAAAAACAGAGTTACCTAGAACAGGTGATAGGTTTCTTTATATCCTTGACACTCAAAATGTTATTGTTTCCAAAACACTTTATTAAAACCCCTCTCTATCCACATTCTGTATTCAGCATTGATGGCAAGAGAGAAGATTTATAATCATACCCTTTGCCTAATTTTAGGTTCGATTACTGTTTCTATTTTAGAACATTATGCCTGAGCAATTCCATTTCCTTAACATTTGCAAATGCTAAAAAAAATGTGGTTAATTATAGTGTAAAGAATGTATACATGCAATCAATGAAAATTGTTGGGAATGAATCTAACTCAATCTTATAGAACATTATCCCATGAGGCAATGATAAGTAGAAGAATATGCACTTTTTCTTTCAAATACATGCAATCGAAAGTCAAAACTAGCAAAAGATATCAGATTACAAAACGTCGCCATTCAGCTCTGCATAATAGACTTCCCCAAAACCACCTTGACAATTTTTATTAGGCAAACTAAAGATATTTGTGGTAATGACTAGTTCTTCATATGAAAATTCTGCTGATTTGTCCACCATAATTCCACTTTCTGCGGCAGGATCACCACAGGCTTCATCTGAAAGAAGGAAAATAGAATTTATTGAAAGTGAAGTCGGTATTAAATTAAGAGATCAGAGCTGTCATTTAGATGATATTAAACTAGGATACTTTCCAAAAGTGGAAAGCGGATAGATGTTCCCTAATCAAATAGCCTATATGACTAAACTTTTCATGCATCATTTTCATTGTCAATGAACTTGAGATGCAATTAAGTTCTAATAATGCATCACGTCACTATATCTAGTTTCTTGCATCATTATCACTTTCTCATTTCCTCCTAAATCAGTTCTTTTCACCGTTTGAATATGCTGGGCATTGCACCTATTTTTGGAGCAATCCATGTCTATCAATACCTTCTCTTAGGGACTACAATGGGCAAGTTTATTACCAAATATTTCTGATTTTAAATGGTTAAATATTTAACTAGCACTTGTGGAGCTAATTGTGTGTGACCCTTTCTCCTTTAAATCCTTGACTCAAACAACTATCTTCCTTTAAAATACGCTTGTTACTTCATCTTAGTAGTCATAAGCACTAAATTTTACATTATTATTATATATCTAAGCCTACACACGTCAATTTCACATATCTCATAAGTTTCTCTCTATCTTAATGAAAATTTTCGGTATTGGAGAAGAAATTTTTCCAAAGGACACCACCTCTGCCAGGGATCAATGGTGGATCTAGCAACTTGTGCCAAAGATGTTTCTAAAAACTCAAATTTGTAAAAACAAGGTTTTCTTACGCTATATTTACATTCGGTTTTTTAAATTCTACACAAATTTCCTATTTATTTTTAAAATATTGTACTAATATTTTGTTTTTACGTAACACATGCATTAAGCACCTAAAGCATTATACTTATACCCATCATAGGAAATGTCGTTGTAAACGAAAAAAAAAAAGAAATGTAAATGTAATTAAAATATCAATATAATTTAGTCTAAAAATTAAAGAGACAGAAAACTAAAACTAAAAATAAATATATATAAAACCAAAAAATACATTTAAGATAAAAATATAAATGTTTACAACAAAATATATTAATATTTTAAAAAAATGTTATATTTTAAACTCTTATGTTTTAATCATGCTTTAAAAGATTTTAACACAATTATTTTAAAATACTCATGAGAAAATAAAGTAAAATCATATATAATCTCACCATAATCAATCAAATTTTAACCATCTTTTGTGGATGCTCAAGACAAAAAGTAAGCTATGAGAAAACACAAGTCATGTATACATGCAATCCTATCAGTTTCTCATTGATAAAGTCCACCATCAACTAAGTACCTAACTAAGTCAATTGTGCAAGTGTTGCCTATATATGTCATGCAAACCAATCTACTACACATATCATTGATAAAAAATGTAGAGATTTTGGTTGGAGTGACTCTAATGCATCAAGTAAAGTTCATTGGCTTGCCTAAGAGACTCTTTGCAAACCAAAACAAGTGAGAGACCTAGGTTTTCGGATGACGAGACAGGTGAATCAAGTCCTCATTATGAGATCATGATGGATTTAATCAACAAAAGAATTATAATTAGTGAAATGGTTCTGTTAAACCTCAAATCGATATGACCAAAAAGGGAACTAACTTCTAGAAAGACATTATAGGATCTTGGCATAATGTCAGTATGAACCTTCTCTAGAAGGTTGGAAATGGTAGGGGATTGACTTCTGGTTTGATAATTGGGTACCTAGGAGAGGACCTCCAACTAATTGGTGCACGTACAATAATAGAATAGTGATAAGAATAAACCATGTTTTTTTTGTGATCATTGATGGATCTTGGGATATGACTACTTTGGAAACACTTTTTCCAGTTGATGTAGTGGTCGACATATGCAAAATTCATCCACCACGAGGTGATATAGAGGATGATTACCTTTTATGAGGAAAGACGACTGGATGATAGGTTCTGTACAAAACTGCCTAGACAACATTTCCAATGAAGCAACCATCCATATGGTAATCCCATTTTCAAACAATTGTGGAACTGGGATGGCTCAAAATGTATTCGCTTACTTGTTTGGAAGGTGGTTAATGATATCTTACTTGCAAAAAATCTAAGGTATAATTGACATATGACAAACTCCCTTACATGTCCTTTTTGCAACCAACAGAGAAACCGTCATGCATGCATTACAAGATTGCATTGAAACTATGAGTATTTGGTAGAAAATGTGTGCTCTAACTATTCCCATTTCTTTGCTCAACAAGGCTTTGAGTCTTGGCTCCTTTTGAATCTAAGGTGCATGCAGACTCATAAAGATGGTAGTTGGAAACTTATCTTTAGTGTTGCATTTGATTGTTTGTGGTGAAGGATAAATGCATGTGTGTTTAGGGACAAAACTAAATTAGATGAGGAAGTTATTCATAGTGTGACTTATCTCCTTGGTGACCTCAAGAATATCCACCATATGAGCACAATTCTGCAGGGAAATTGTGCACATTACTTTGAATTTAATAGCTTGGAAGCCTTCACAGGTTGGTATGCTCAAAATAAGTTGTGATGTTGTTCGATTTGACATCTGCTATTAAAGGTGTGGTTCGCAATTGTAGAGGTGAGTTTGTCATTGATTTTTCTTCTAAAATCGCTTACTGTGAGATGGATAAGGTCGAACTTTTGGTTATTCTCTAGCGTTGAAAGTGGCATATGAAAATAAGTTCCAAAACATTACAATTGAATCTGATTCATTGAGGATGATTTAACTGTTAGATGAGGGATATGCCAAAGATTATGTTCTCTTTCCATTTTGGAGGATATCTACCAGCAAAGTAGGAAAATCCAAAATTGCACTTTTACTTTTGCTCTTCGTAAATTATACATAGCTGTTGTTGGCTTTGCTAAGTTAGGTTTAATTATGTCCTAAATTAGTACTACTTTTAGGGAGAGCCTATAGTGTCTTTCCTAATTTGAGAGGTATTGATACTTATCTTTTTTTAACCAATCAAATTGTAGATTTTATTCAAGTCATTTTTTAATAAATCAAATAAGTTTTATTTATTTATTTATAAATAAGTAAATATGTCTAGAATTTACAGTAAAATGATTTTATTTTAAAGATTTATTTATAAAATTTATTTTAAATGATTTTATAAAATTATTTTATTATAAATCCTAGACATATTTACTTATTTATAAATAAATAAATAAAAATTATTTCAAATTCTTAGCTGTCACCTTTGAGGAGATGAAAAGGAGCATGACCATCATGCATGATATACATACATACATACATATATATATATATATATATATATATCTTATAAGTTAAAACACGAGATAGGGTATCAAACTTTATTAACGAAATTATATATTAGTACTATAGTGTCTCATTTGTGGATCTTATTATCAATTTGTGCAACAAAAAAGATCACAAAATCCTTGGCTTATGAAACCACCACTCCACCGTTATCACCGCCACCATTTATTTATTGGAAACCACCTAATAATTACTAGTAGAGTATCAACATTGTCTTATTGTTAGGTCTTATATTAAAAATTAGCAACAACCTAAGCAACCTTGCCCAGGTATCCAAACACAACATCCAAAATAGCAATCTCCTTGTATTGCAAAAGCACCATTACCACTACCACTGCCAAAGCTCGGGAAACTTGGGATGCTAACACCAATACCACCACCATTAAAGCCTGGGAATCCTGGGATGATAACACCAATACCACCAGTACCAATGCTTGGGATGTTAACACCAACACTACCACCACTAAAGCCTGGAAAGGCTGGGATGTTAACACCAATACTAACAATCGATTTGGCATTATTCACGCCACTAGTTGTGTTTTTAGCAACTTCACCTACAAACCACATTAACTCTTAACACATGAACCATTTGCCATAGAAAAATGAGATTCTCACACCCATTACGAGGGATGGGAAAGAAATTGATAAATGTGATGGATGAGAAAGAAAAGAAGAAAAAAATCAAACATGGATATAGATGAACATACAAAACTTTAAATTTATATTTGGTTCAATAACTTTAATAAATTTTAAATTACTATATTTGATACTATAAATTAAGTATACCAAAATAACGATTTCATATTTCGCTTTTTATCCTTTAAAATGTTAAATTATTAGAATTTTCTACAATTAAGCAGTGAATTTTGATTTTTTTTATAGATAATTATTAATTATTAATATAGAGATTCGTACCCATAGTTTTTCTTCCTCTTCTTCCCATATCTGAATTTTGATTTTAGTCCTATGAAAAACAAAAATTGTTTAATTTGCTTTTATCTTTTCAAAATCTAAAACTATATTACTATTTTTTATCTCTAATATACATAGTAAGTAGATACATAACATTTAATTTAGAGTCTATAAAAAAACATTTAATTTAGAGATATAGAAAATTTTTAGAGGGGTCGCTGTTGATGTAGAATTACAAAACACCAGTATGTCATTTAGGTTTATCTTCTATAATTTATAAGCCGTTAACAAACCACATATAATGACCTAAACAAGGGTTTCATATTTTGTAAGAATGTAATCCAAAACAAATTATTTTAAAATGGCCACAGTTAACAATCAATCGTTGTAAAATCATAAGAAAATTATTTAAACTTATAAAGTAATAGAAAAGCTTAAATAAGTTTTTATTCTATGTCATTGTTAATTTTTTTTTCATTTTGCCTCTGTGTGTGTGTTTTGTTGTTTTAGAATAAAAGGAGAATAGAATGAAAAATATATAGCTTACAACCAACCATTCAAATTCCTGGCTGTCACTGCCACCACTGAGGAGATCAAAAGGAGAGTTGGGATAAGTATTGTTATGTTCTTCTTGGAACTCATCTTCCTGTGTAAGTAAATTACGACAGATCTATTCAAATAAGATACATACATATATATATATATATATGGTAATTGGTAGTGAAGGATGTGAAAATGAGTGGAAATGTTACTCCATATAAAGGAGGGGAGGAGATGGAGGAAGAACTGAAGTAGGGACCTTAATCTCTTAATTGGCGCCGTATATGGAATTAATTCCGTCTGCATTTGTTGTTGATCATCATCTCCAGCTCAGTTTCCTTTTCCATTTTCAAAGGTAGGCTATGAAAATGAAGCCCAGCAATTATTGTACGTGACTGCGTGTACACGCTATCTAATACAATGTGTACAGAGTAGTAGACACCTAGCTATTAGTTTGATTATATCACAATATTTTTTTATTGTAAATAAATAAAAATAATAATTTATTATTGACTAATTATTTATAGAAATGATAATATGCACGACAATGTATTTTATGAAATTAGTAGACAGTATATTTTATAAAGAAAATTTATTTTATATATTTTTATTTATTAATTGATAATTATCTAAAAAATAAGTCGTTGATTAATCATTCGTACTATTGTGCGACAATATTTTTTTGTGGCAAATAGCTCTTCTGATTATTTTAACTACATACATCAAATAACCTACTAGTTTGATAACAATTTTTAAATTAACCAAAAAATTAGCAGTTAATTTCTATTAAAAAAATTAATACAATTTAGCTATAAAACTATTACAACATTCATGATAGCATGAGACAATATAGTAATTAATTAAGAAAAATAATCCTATTTAATTTGTAGTTAATTTTTAAAAATTATAATTATTCTCTAGTTAAATTGTAACAATATTAAAATTTAACTAGAAAAATTATATTGATAGCTAATACTTAACTAATTAGCTTTAAAAATAACTACTAAATATTTTGTAACTAAACGGTCAGTCTTTTTGTGCTTAAAATAATACTTTTTAAAACTATTTAAAAAATTCATTTATTTTATAAATGATTGTATAACTAAAAAAGTAAATTTTTGTTTGGTTCTAATTATAAAAAATCACTTTTTTCAAAAATGAAATTTTTACGTTTTTTAAATATTTTTTCTATTTTTTATCCAACTACTTTTTTTTAACAGGTAACTATGAGTTACTTCTTAAAAAAAAAATAAAAAACTAATTATTTTTTTTATTTTGCTTCCTGTGAAAAGCTTAGAGAAATATATTAAAAATTCTTATAAATGATTTTTTCAAAAAATTTAATTCTTTCAAAAAATCATATTAAACAAACGAACTCAATATTTGTTGTAATAATTTACAATAAAGTATAAAATAATTTAAGGGTCAAAGTTAAATATATTTGCGTAAGTATTTTTTGTTTTGTTTCCTAATTAATTAATAATATAATTTTATTTAATCAATTTATATATATTTACCTTTAGTACAAGTTTTTATAAATTCTCAAACTGAAACTTTAATTCCAACTAAATATAAAAAAAAAACTTTAAAAATATTGTATTTTTTTTCATAACGTAACTAAGGTTAAATATAATGTTAGTCATAACAAAATCAATAAATTTTAATTTTTAGTACTTAAATATAATTTCGTTTTTGTTTTATCTCAACAAGAAATATTAAAATTACAGTGTTAATATTTTTTTTGTCTCTAATAAGTAAGTGTGTTTGTATTGTTTTAATGAGCTTTATGATGACGCATAATAATGTATAATTGGAGAACAAGGTAAATCATTTTATACTACTAATACATAACATGTTTTCTCATATAACAAACTCTTATTTTCAATAAATAGTTTATTTAACATTAACATCGTTACTAAAACTTTATGATAGGATCTACAAATAAAATTTTTAATTTGTATTTACCTTTTGAAAGAAGCAAATAAATAAATCAATTTAATTATTTTGTTTAGTTAAAAATATTATTCATTAATTCATAAAATAAAAATTTTGAAATAGATTAAATTTTCTATTTATGTCTCTAAATTTCAAATATGAAAATAATTTATATTTTCCTTATTAAATATATTAATATTAGAATGAAAATAATAATATATAGCACCTCACCAGAGAAAATAAATTTTAATCGTAAAATGCATATAAAAAAAAGTAATATACACTTTTGGTATGAGAACATAAAATATAGTTTAAACTTAATACTGTATAACTTATACAAGGATAATATAAAAGCTCTTAATTTGTTTTATTGAAGAAAAAAAGTCAAAAAAATTTTAAAAAAAAATGTAAGAGATAAAAAATAATTTTTGAAAACAAAATTACTAGAAAAGGTAATCAAACAAGTTTTATATATTTTCTTTTATAAAAACAAATTATTTTAAATATAAAATATTTGACAGTATATGTATTGGATCGTGAATGGTAGTAGTCTTGTTGTTATTAATTTATTCCTTCGTGAACTGAGATGAAGACTCCTAAATATGTACTTGTACCTGTAGTTGTGATATGATTCGTAGTTTGTTAGGCACTTATATAATAATGGGAATTCAAATTCGATCAATATATGTTCAATTAATTAGGTTCGGATTACTAATTTCTTATCCCGGACAAAAATATATTTTTTATTTTTTGGGCAATAAAAAAGAAACTAAGTTGTCTGGTTTCTGAATACGGTTGGAAAATGACATGATAATTATAGAAAGACAAAGTTTAACAATAAAGAAGATGATATATAGTAACAGAATAGAAGTATTATTGAGCATATATAATTATGACAGAGGCAGATACATAAGGCTGTACTATTGAGCATTATTTCAGCTAGTTCTGAAATATCTCAAGTGGTAAGAAAGGTGGGGAGAAAAGTCCATGGCTCTCTCACAAGACGAGATTTATTGATAAAATATATAAATAAGTGGTAGAATCAGTGTGTTTATATATATATATATATATATATATATAAACACACTGTTATGGGCAGCAATAAAGGCACTCTCTTCTATTCCAATGACAACAGCCATTTCGGCACCGTTGGCCGGGACCCGGAAAGCCTTCCCAGGGGAAGCCCAGGCCTGGATAGTTCTGACCGGGAAAACCACGATTAGGGAAGCCCTGACCCCAACCTGGAAAGCCGCGATTAGGGAAGCCCTGACCCCAACCTGGAAAGCCGCGATTAGGGAAGCCCTGACCCCAACCGGGAAAGCCCTGATTAGGACCAGGGATCAGGCCCGGAGTATTGCGGATGCCACGACCAGAGCTCTGTAACTCTCCAACTAATTTCGTATCACCACCTTCACTTGTCTCTCTAACAACCTCGCCTGCAAACACACATGATCAACCTAATTATATTACCACCCAAATATTCATTTTGTACACGCCAATTTGGTTCGTATATATACTTTCTTAGGGAAATCAAAAGTAAATAACTAATTTAATTAACATTCACAATTAATGACAAAAGGTTGAATCATAGTATAACAAGATTGGCGTTTCAAATTTTAAGCTATATAACATTAACTAAGATATATAACAAGATTTTTTTATCATGTGAATTTTACATATTTACTTACTGTCAGTATTAGAGAGAATGTTGTTAATTAGCGTTGTGGAGTAGAATAAAAAAATAAAAAAAGATATGCAAAATTACGAAAAATATAAAATATACAGTTGAAAGTTTTGTGACTAGTTTATCTTCAAAAGAACTATTCCATTTCTTAAGTGTTGTATAAAAACCTTAGAGACACTTAATAATAAATTGGAAAAGATGGAAATTAAATGCCAGAAGGGGAGTCCATTGAATAGAACTAATAAATTAATTAATGGATGTTTTAAGTATATTAGATAAAAAAATGCTATTTTTTTTATAAGCCTTCTAATTTATTTTGTTACTCTTGTAGGTATGCACATTTATATATATTTTTGGTTCCTGCAATTAATTTTGTTAGTCTTGTTGGTATGCGCATTTACTCTTTTTATTCCTGCAATTTATTTTAAAATAGTCATTGTAGTTTTTATATTTCGATTCTTGTCATTTTATTTTAATCCCAATATATAATATATTTATATTTGCTTTAGTTCCTATATATTATGTTTATTTCCAATTAATCTCTTTGAGAACAAATGAATAAGAACTAAAAGAAAATTACCCAAATATTTTGACTAAGGATAAAAAAAAATTACCAGCAGGACTAAAACAAAACAGTAAAGATTAAAATGAAAGGAAAAAGAAATTGATAATAATTGTTTAAAAAATATTTATAGGGATGAAAGAAAAAATATAGAGCAATAAAAATATTTAATCCAATAAGAAAATTAGAAAAAGTTTAAAAGAAAAATATAAAGGAAATATAGAAATTTCATAAGTTGATTATATTTAAATAGTGTTTGAAAAAGACATGTTAGTATAATCTTACTTGAGATTGATGAGATGAGAATAGAAGGCAAAATCATATATAGCTCACCATCTTTGAAATCCCTGGCAGCCACCTCAGATGAGGAGATGAAAAGGAGGATGGCCAGCATGCCTGTAATAAGTATTCCCATTTTCGTCTTGGAACTCATCTCTCAGTAGTAAGCTACAACACAGATAGATATACACAATATATTGATAATGAATTGAAGCTAGGATGAGAATATCAGTGCAAATGCATAGTCTATATATAGCAGGAGGGGGAGAAACAAGTTGGGACCTTTCTCTTAATTGGCGCCGTAGCGTACTAATTAAGTATTGTTCTTCATCTCCGGCTCAATTTCTTTCTCCATTCCCTACGGTAAAAATTGCACGCTATGAAATTCAAGCATGCACAGCAATTAATACGTGACTACATGTATCAACTTGCCATGTAATCAAAAGTACAGTAGTAAGTAGTAGTTTGTCATCATTTTAGATACATTCTCTGTGTCTCAACTTCTCAAGTCTGCCAAACACTAGAATCATTTCGCGCATAAATAAATCAGTAAATGATTTATCCAATTTAAATACGATTATTTTGAGTAAAAAATATCTTTAATTTGACAGGAATATATATATATATATATATATATATATATATATATATATATTTCTTAGGTAATTCTGGATTTATTTTCCAACTAAAATTAAATTTTCATTTTAATAATCCATATATACACCTTTAAATCCAAGCATCTGAAAGGTGGATTGCAAAAGTTAAATTTAATTCTAAATAAAAATAAATAACCTACAATATATACTTTTAAAAAAAGGTCACTTCGGTCCTAATAATTAATATCAAAGTTTTATCCTCGTTTAAACCAACCTACGTACAGTTAAATAATCTTTGTAAAATAAGAAAACTTTGGTTTTGGTTCTTATAAAAAATTATCTGTATCATTAAAAAAATTAAAGTATTTTTTCATTTTGTCATTTATATGCGGCGTTTTGATGACGATTTATGTATTTCAGGGAATGTTAAATGACATTGTTGGAATCTATATATATATATATATATATATATATATATATATATATACTTATGTAAACTGGCATCTTCCAGTGAAGACAATTTCATTTGAACATTGATAATTGTTGGTGAAAAAATTTTCTTCTAAGGTAACTACATATCATTATAAAGTTAGTGAGCACAATTCATTTAAATAATAATAATAATTTATTCTTATCATTACGCACATGAATTTTTTTATTTTATTATATCACAAGTATTTTCCAAGATTTTGAAAACCAATTAAGTTATTAAATTGGTCAAGATACTAGTTCAAAGTTCACTACTTCAACCAAAGTTAAACTAGTATTAATAAAATAATAATAATAATAATAATAATAATAATAATAATAGATAAAATATAATATTAAGCAGACATAATATCATAATTTTATAACACTTAAGGTTAAATCAAAACATTGTTTGTCTAGTCAAAATACACATAAAATATATTATGATAGTTAAGTTTAAATTTGTATGATGAAAAATATAAAAATATTCTTTAACAATATAAAATTTACATTTAAAATAAAAATAATAAATTCTTATAATTAATATAAAGTTACAAGAAATTGAGATATGAAAATTTGTACAATAATATACATGAATAAATTATATATTTTATAAAAAAATTGATGAAATAACATACTTATTTATAATCTATCTTTAATTTTAATATTAACATAAAATAAATAATTTTTTAATTGAAGATCAATTGGTTATTGACTAATTTTAACCAATTCTTGATTGATTTTCATGTAAGTTATTTGAACAATTATCAACTAGTTTTGATCCAAGTGTCGAACCGACTCTAATTTCAATACTATGGAATTTTCTATCAATGACAATCATGTTCAAACCCAAAAAACATTATTATGGGTGACAAATTCATTTACATATATTTTAAATTTGGTTAATAATGATAAATTCATTGTCAAGGTTATTAATGAATTTCCATGAATTAAACCAGTTGCCATATTGTCAAATTTTCATTAAATATATTGGCAACTCATACTCCAACCAATCGCCGAATTCATTAAATCAAGAAGTAACAAAATCTTAAAGAAATTCCAAGTTTTCTTTGAGAAAAACTGTTGAGTAGGTAGGTTAGTGTGATCCTTTTTGTAAATATTTTGGTAGTATCTTTATTTTGATCATTAGGATGTGTTAACTTTAGATTGTTAAGTTTGAAAAAAAATAAATTGTAATTAAGAAATTAAGAATAGTGTCAAAGATAGACAAAACAGTGAAACCCACTAAAATCAATTAATTTATTACGTACACGTTATAATTAATATATTTTCTTCAAAGGCTGTTTTTCTACCTTCTACATTAGGAATCCTCTATATAACTTCAAAATTAATTTTCTGGAGTAGTAACTTTAATAATGTCAACGCTGTCTTCAAACCCCTTGACACGAGATCAACAAAAAAAAAAAAAAAAAAAACTTTAATAATGTCGAGATTTACGTAAATATATGACTTTTTTTTTTTTCTTGAAAGATACGAATATGACTAACTAGAACTAACTATTAAGCACAAAACCATATATGGTTATGAATCATGGATAGTATAGATAAATTATTTTTCCTTAAATTTTTCCCAATCCTAATAATGATCAAGATTATTTTGTATATATATTTTATTATATATTTTATATAAAGATCAGTGCGGAAAATAACAGGTTGATTCTTTCATCAATGTCTTTTAGTCTCGATTAAAATTGGAATGAGAAAATTATCCATATCAATTTTATTGGTATCGTGGATAATATTGTTGACAAAGAATTAATGGTTACTAAAATGGATATCCACAAATATTTGAACAGGTATATCTGCTGGTTATTAAATGGATATATATTTTAGTTATACTGTAAATCGCTTATACTTGTGACAAAATATTGTTTATATTCATGATTTAATTTAGATTTTTTCTTGGAAAATCAAAATTTAGAAATTTTTTTATAGAAAAATTGTATTCTATACTTTGATGTTATTTTTAATTAAAAAATCATTACTTATAAAAAAAGTCTTTTTACTTATAAAATCCTTTTCAGCAAATTATAAAAATATCTCTCAACTTTTATTAAATTATACATAACATTAGTTTTTTTTATTTTACCACATTAATTTTCCTATAAGTTTTAAAATATTACACTAACACACTCTGTATATTTAAAACTATTACACTAATACGTCTTTCAACCTTACACTAAACCCCTTTTTTTTAACTTTAGGAGTGGAAAAGTCATAGTTAAAAAAATAGAAGATGGATATGTAATTAAACCAAATTTTAGAAGGGTTACTATAATTTACTCAATCCTTTTTTTATAAAAAAAAACATAGATACTCACAATTGCAAATATAAAAAAATATCAATGAATAACTATGCTCGCACAAACAAATATGTATTTCCAAATCTGTTTCACAAATATAAGTAGCAAAAAGTATTTTTTTTAGGTAAGCCATAAATATATATTAATTGCACCAGAGGTGTTTGTTACAAACATAGCACACCACTAAGTTGATTCGAGATATTTAGATAGATACATCAAATACTAAGAAAACCAGTAGGTGAAAAAGGACAAGGAAAGTATAGACTCCAAAACACAAAGAGAATTCGAAAACTTTCGACCAAATACCTTACTAACAGCCATAAAGCCTAACAATACTACTACTTAACAATCCAACTTAAAAAAAAGTTAAATCTTATCCCCCTTCTTAACATTAATAATACCTATAGAATGTTTTGAAGAAAAGCAAAACCAGTGACCTAGCCTAGGCTATATTGTAGAGTGCAAAACCTATACACCATTACCTTATCGAAAATAAACAGTAGCATCAAAGAAAAGCAAACATATATTACCCACTACCAAACCTCAAAACTCAGGCACACTTTTAAATTAACAAACTAGAGAGTGAAAGAGATATTGAAGTCCTTGTGACAAGCCTTGAGCCACATCCAATAGAAAGACATTGAATTTTGGAAGCACATATTCAAGTTCACCGGGACATTTTTGAAGATGCTATCATTCCTTACCTTCCATAACACCCAGATTACAACTAGTCATATGACCTCCCACCAATCCTTTGTACTTAGTCCCATGACAATAAGTATGTTGCCAAAAATGTTGGTTTATAGATCTTGGTAGCACTGTTATCAATATGCAAACCTTGTTGTACCATAACATTCAAATTTGATGAGCCATAGGACAAACACAGAACATGTGGTAAACCATCTCCACGACTTGATTGCAGAATACACAACCTAAATATCCATCTACCATTTGAACACCTCTAGAAAACAGGTTTCCTTTTGTAGGGAGCCTATTAATTAGCAATTTTCAGCAGAATATGATAAATGTTTGTGAGGCGTGAAGGTTCCATATTTTGCCAAATAATTAGTTTGGTTGCCGATTAGATCTCCAATCATGCAAAGCTGCATAAGAAGACGAAACATTGTAAGTACCTATAGCATCAGGTTCCCAAACCCAAGTGTCTTCCACCCCTTTGCTCATCCTAACCGTATTTATCAGTGCCTAAAACTAGTTTACCATGCCTTCCTCCCAAGACAATCACTCTGTCATTCATTATAAGTCCAAGACCCAGGTAGCCCTTTCTCAGTGGCTAAGTTTACCAAGGCCCTCCTTTTTTTGTTCCAAGTTGAGGAATATCTGGCCAAATATAACTTTCAACACCTCTTCACCCAACCAGCTATCATCCTAGAATTTGAATATCATTTCATCGCCTACCTTCCATTTAAGGAATTTATCAAACCATCTTTGATTGTTGTTTATCTCACAACATTTCCTGAGGTCCCTCCACCATAAAGACATGTGACTATTATCTTCCCCCTGAGTTAAACTCCACAACCGTTTATACTTTGATTCCAAGATCCTTACCCATAGTTGAATTTTTTGTACAAGCAATGACCACCTCCTTTTCCCAAGAAAAACCTCATTGATAGAGAATAGATCTCCTAGGCCCAAACCTCCTTTCTCCTTCGATTCATATAGAGTTTTCTAACTGACCATGAGAATTTTCCCTGCTTCCCTTGATTGCCCCAGAGAAACCTCCTCTGAATTTTGGATAAAGAGTTTCCCACCATGGAAGGCAATATATATATATATATATATATATATATATATTATTGTAGTCAGATTAAATTCTTTATTTCCAATTTAGGTACCTTTTGGTTTGAGAAAATATTTTTTATTTTCATTTTCTAAAAATAATTTTTATTTTCAAGTTTTTAATATTTAGAAAATATTTTTTTTCACTTGATCTTTTCTATTTAAAAAAAAAATAATATTGTTCAATTTAATCAATTTTAATAAAAATATTTTTGAAATATTTAAATTTATTGTTTAAAATATATTTATATATAATTTTTGTTACAATTACAATATTGTTATTAAATTTTTATATAGTTTTAATTTTTAAAAATACTGAAAACAACTTTTTTCTATTTTCTATTTTCAGCTGTTTTTTGAAAATATTTTCAAAGAAAATGTTTTCCAAATCGTAATCATATGAAAATGAAAACGAAAAACATCTAAAACAAACACTACTATATATTTTTTTTATCTCGTATCTTCAATAGAGGAGTCTTGTGAACACATCCTTTAACATATTCCTTCTGGCTTACTTCTTTATTATTGGTTCTAATTTATTCAAAATTATAAAATAAGAAAAGAGAATTATTTAATAACAAATAAGATCAAAATAATTTATTATTTTTGATAAATTTTAATACATCATAAAAAGTGTGTCCAAAGCTAGCATTTCTCTCTTCAGCTCATTAAATAACCTAATATACATCTTTTAATTGAAGAGAAAGAAAAAAATACACGAAATAGTGAAAAAGGATTTTCATCCATTGTACTCACCCGTCACCACGCCATTGTTGTTCCTAAATGGAATTATGGGACGCGTATTACCTCTGCTGTGGTCCAGATTCTTTTATAAATAAGAAAAAAAAAGTCAAGAACTCAAGTTGTTTCTTCTAAAAAAATTGTGGCTATGAGTTATGCCGTGTATGCCTTTAAAAAAGAGTTATGCCGTGTGTCAAATGACATCCCACCATGTAACAAATATGAGTAGGTTTTAATTAATATATACGAATAGTGTAAAAAATTTTATATTTATATTTAATTATAATTTTTTATTTATATTATTTTTAAAATATTAACTGATAAAATTGATAAATATATCATATTCTGATTAAATATTAATGTAAAAATTTTTATAATTACAATATATACAAATAACAGATTAAAAAAAGAAAAATTATATGAGTAGATAAATAATTATAATATTTTTACAGAATTATATGATTATAAATTATTACAAAAGAGTAAGGTTATGATAAAAAAAATATACTTAAAGTTTTACAAAATAGAATTATCTTCTATGTATTTTTATTTAAAAAATATTATTTATTATTTTCAATAATATAAAAATTGGAACGATAAATAATAAATTTTATACCATTTACTCTATCTTATATTTTAAATAACTTTACATATGAATCCATTGGAAAAAAAAAACACTGATTCCTGTGTAATAAACGAAATCTCAGAGGTTCTGTTATCATTTGCTCAAAATTTTATTATTATAGGAAAAAAGAAACACTCCCTGTCTTTATGTAATTTTCAAATAAAAATAAAATATATTAAAATTTAAATAAAATACAGATGATTATTTAAATAAATAATTACTTAAGGATATTTCCAATTTACAATATATATTTATATATTATTATTACTATTATTATTATTATTATTATTATTTTTTATTAATATTATGTTTTTTAAATTTTTTTATTTTAAAATTAAATTAAAATAATTTAATTAAAAATATGCTTATATAAATTTTATGATATTTTTTATATTTTTATTATTCTTTTGAGTTTTGTACTCATTTTAAACTATTAATTTTATTTTAAAAATCAAATTCCAATAATTGCGGGTGATAGTTATCCAAATTTACTATATATTTGTTATCTTTTAAATTTTTTTAACCATGATTCTTTTAAAAGTATGCTCGTAAATCAAAGAATTGAAAAATAGACTATATTCTCTTTTATATTTTTGTAACCAAATAGTTTCTGTTTATTTATATATATATATACAGAGTTTAATTAGTATACATAATCAATTTAAAGATTTTTACATTGATAAATCACAACTCTTCATTTAAAGTAAGCTGGTTAACTTTACTAATTAATACTTTAAAAGTCACATAAATAAAAAATTATAATTAAAAATAAGTGTAAAAATCAAACTACATTGTCAGTATATCAGTTAAACTCATATATATATATATATATATATATATATATATATATATATATATAATTAATGAAACAAAAAATATCAAACACACGTCTTGATCAACACAAAATCAGATAGGAAAATTCAACTTGTAATTAAGTTCTCCTATTCTGAATTTCATAAGTTATATGAAAAAAAAAATTATAACCTATAATATATACTTTTAACTATCTTCTATATGAATTTTTTTTTTTTCAGAATCTTAATTATCTATGTATGACTGAAAACACGTTAATTTGACCCAGGTTGAGTAATAATAGTAATATTAAATAGTTTTAAAATAATATGACAAATAAATTTTTTATAATAAAGTATAAATTGAAAAAGAATAATTTAAGTAATAAAGCAAAAAATATAATATAAAATCATATATATATATATATATATATATATATATATATATATATATATATATATAGTCATTTTAAGAGCTCGTTCTTTGTCTTCTATGCCTTCGAATATATAGAAATTTAAAAAGTGGAAAAAAAAAGAAAAAACAACTACAAAACATTGAAGAATTGAATGCTATTCAATATATATAACATATAATAAATAATTTTATGAGTTTAATTGGTATATAAGTTAAATCATGACTTTTCATTTATAAAATAGTAATAATGAGTAATGTTAATTAATTTATTATAAATGAAAGATTGTGATTGAGTTTCAGTAAATACTAATTAAACTCTAATAATTGAGATTTTTTTTTTGGATAACATCCTATATTGAGATATATTTTTAATTAGTTAATATTATCTAGAAATAAAAAATTGAAAATTTGTAGTGATATTGATGTTTTGTGTGGTGGAGAAAATTCAAAATGTTAAAGAAATTTAAATGCTTCGAACTTTAAAAGCTTTGATTTAAAAAAAAAAACATTTTCTAAATACATTGTTTGGACAAATTAAAAAACTAAATTTATCATTACACAAATATGAAACTTTACAACTGACTTTTTAAAAACGGTCAATACCTTTAATTTATTTTTTAAAAACGGTCAATACTTTTTAATTTATAGCTGAGTTTTTAATTAAAACTATTTAATTTATGATATTTAAACCTAAAACTTATAAAATCTAAAATTCTAAAGCATAAAGTTAATATTAAAAATATTTAGATAAATGTAAAACATAGTAGTTAATGTATAATATTTTTTCAGAAAAGTATTTTGAATTTGAAAAGGTATATGCTAAGACATGTATAAATTTTAATTTTAAATTCCTTTTATTTCAAATATTTTAAAAGTCAGCCAATTCAGTTCATATTAATATATTCAAATTATTTAAAATTTATTTGTATATTTATAATCAATTTCATGTTTATATTTTCACATATTATAATTTTATTTTATCCATGTAATATAATAATTAAGTATTTTTTTTAGAAAATATATGTAAGTTTTATCTATATAATATAGTACGCATAGTTTAATCATATAAGTAAATTAAGTTTAGGGGAGAAATATTAAATTTATCATAAAATTCAATTAATATATGACACAATTTTTTAAATATCAATACAATTTAAAAAAATATTTTTATATATAATATGACACAATTTTGCTAATGTTGAAATCAAAATAGTTTTTACAGTAAAAAAAATATTTTTAATACCTATCTATTTTAATATCAATACATGTGAGTAAACTTTATGATGATAATGATTTTAAAAAGTACTTTAAATATTTGTGCAAATTGTATAATAAATATAACCTTTTATTTCAATTTTTGTACTTCTTATTTAAATTAATTACAATTTTATTTTTAATTATGTTAATTTTTTAAGTGCTTGCAAGTTTTCTAAAAACTTGTTGTGGGTGTATACATGAAGTACAAATTACGTGAAATAA
The DNA here is from genome assembly GCA_037954015.1 of Psophocarpus tetragonolobus. Lineage (NCBI taxonomy): Eukaryota > Viridiplantae > Streptophyta > Magnoliopsida > Fabales > Fabaceae > Psophocarpus > Psophocarpus tetragonolobus. The sequence continues at coordinate 39,910,693 of CM075695.1, forward strand.
ATAAATTTTTTATTTTTTTTTTGCTTAGATATTGTTTTTTATCATTGAAGTGTTTTTCTTATCAATATATGAATAAAGAAAAGTTTTATGACAACAAGTGGTATCAGAGGATATTGATCTTACGACCCGATCATAATTAGAGAAAAGAAGATAAGTGAAGGAGTCTGACGAAGGTAGACTAAAGTCAAACAATATATTCTAGTGGAGATATTATTAGGAGTATGAGAGAAAGCATATATAAAATTTGTGACAGAGCACACAGTGACCAACATCTATTGTGATTGAAGATTACTGAAGGAGTCTGACGAAGATAGACTAAAGTCAAGCAGCATATTCAAGTGGAGATATTATTAAGAGTATGGGAGAAAACATATACAAAATCTGTGATAGAGCATACAGTGATCAACATCTACGGTGATTGAAGATGAAATTAAAAATTTTAATTGAGGAAGAGATCGTTAAAAAAAATTCAAATTACTTTAATTTCAACTTTTTAGATATTGTTTAAAAACATATTGTTTTATTTTTAACATTTGTTTAGATTTTAAAGATATTATTTTTGTAAAATGGAGATTTGTTTCATCATTTAAGATGAAGATGATATGTTTATGAATAGGATTTTTGAGATAAGAAAATCCACCCAAACTAGAGAAGGAGTCATCAGTTTAAGTAACAGAGTGGGTTATGCTGTGAAAGTAAAGATTTACAGGTTTTCTAATAGTCCAAAAAGCTTAACATGAATTAAGTATGAGACACGGACCACGAAAATAAAAAGATGAGAAAAGTTTCTAAATTTTTCAAAAACTTATTGTGGATGTAAGTATGGTATATACCCATGAATAAAACAAATTGTTATTTTTTTTAGGTGTTATTTTATATTATTTAGGTGTTTGTGTTTTTTCTTTACCACATGAATAAAGGGAAGATTGATGAGTACTTATATTTTGTCCCAACATATATATCAATACATATACAAAAATGTTGTTGATTTAAGTAATAAGATGATCATTATAAGGAAAAAGTTAGCAATTAAGAATAGAGAAGATGATATTAGCAAAAGTAGAAGAAAAAATGAGGATTTATGAGAATGTATTTGTAGAGTAAATATATATTGATATCGCAGTTTGGTGAAGGACGAGTGATGACACATGCAAATTGTTGAACAGTATTTAATTATAGTGGTAGATGTATTATATATATTTGCAGTGGTAAGAAAGGTGATGAAAAAGAGAAGGACATATACATGGTTGGCGTGGATGGATAACACAAGATTTTATTGATGAAGTGTTGAATTACTCTTAATTAAGCGGTCTATCACTACATATCCCCCTAGATCTCAATTCTGAACACCATTTACGGCTATACCCTCCCTGGGATTGGGATGCCGGGGTCCACAAAGCCAGGATTGCCCGCAACTCCACCAAAGCCACCAAAGCCAGAGCCAGGATAGCCAGAGCCAGGATAGCCAAAGCCAGGATAGCCAGAGCCAGGATTGCCAAAGCCGGGATATCCAGAGCCAGGATTGCCAAAGCCAGGATATCCAGAGCCAGGATTGCCAAAGCCAGGATATCCAGAGCCAGGATTGCCAAAGCGAGGATATCCAGAGCCAGGAGGAATGAAAGGATTGCCGAAAGCAGGAGGATAGAAAGGAAAGTAAGGACCAAAATAGCCGCGACGAAAGCCCCCCAAACCGAGGCCGAAGCCAGAATTCCCTTGTACACCATCACGCACGCCCTGACGACCTGCCAAGCCACCATCAAAGGTGATATATATATATATATATTTGTATCAATTATTATAAGAACAAAAGCATATACTTGAGGATAAAACATATTAAACTGAATAAATCATATTATCTCACCCTCCTTCACGTCACTGCCTGCCACCTCTGAGCATATCAAAAGGAGGGAGGCCAAGAGGCCTAGGATCTCTATTGCCATCTTCAAACCCATCTTCACTACCAAATCATATGTATTTGGTAACCAAGGATGAGAAAATTAGTGGAAAAATGCATACTCTATATAGGAGGGGATGAGGGACAAGTTGGGACCTTTCTCTTAATTTGCGCCGTAACGTATTAATTCAGTCTTTTCTCCAAAGTTAGGAACCCATTTGTTCTTCATCATCTCCAGCTAAGCTCCTTCATATTCAATGCAAAAGAGTTGCACGCTATGAAATTGAAGCATACAAATTATGATACGTGGACCAACTTGCTATGTAATGAAAAGTCGAGAAGTAGACACCTATTGTAGTATGCTATGTTGCATGTCAAGTGTTGTATTTAATTTTTTCTTTTTTGCATTTCTTTAATGTAATTACCAGAGCATCTCATAACAAATTTAGGATTTTGAGTCAACAGGAGCAATTTATTTAAATTAATAATTATTATTATCAATATAAAAAACAAACGCAGACGTTCAAATACTAATTTTTCTAATATATCTAATTAATCAAATAAATTACACATCTTGTAATTGTCTTCTACTAATACCATGTTTTGAAATGGTTAATAATCAACTCATTATCATTGTTATTGAACTTCCATTAAACTACTTGCCAAATTGTCAAATATTAATTTCCATTAAAAACTCATTGTCAACTCACACCCCAATTGCCAAATTCATTAAATCCACAAGAACAAAATCTTTTTAAAATTATCTTAGGTTTGCATGATCCTCCTTGTGAATAGGTTTTATATATCTTGTCTTGATCATTAGAATGATATGTTGAAACCTTTTTTGTTAAAGAAATTGAAAAGTAAAAATGACAACAACGGAAAAAGTTAGAATAGTTTAGTTCGTTTAAATATACAAAATCTAGAGAATTCAAAATTTGTTGATATTAGGGATGATAAATAAATGTGTACACGGATAATCTGTTAAATGATTCGAAGAAAAATTCTCAATTCTAGCAAACATAGATATATGTATGGAACAATCTCCTATTTGATTATATATAGATATAGGTACAACTACATACATACTACTTACTATGTCTTCATATCTATTTTTATTTTAATTATTAAAATGCTACAAACTTTATTTTTGATTTATGAGACCTAATTTTTAAATTAAATGATTTTTTAGATTCTGAAATCACTAAAAAGTTTGACGTATAAATTATTGTAATTTATTTGACAAGTACATATACACATGATACTTGATAAAAATAAGGATGTGATATAAATCTTATACTAATTGAGTATCAAAGATAGAAATGGATACTTACCACATTACATTGTCATGCCTACTTGTATGAGATATATACTTACATGTGTTTACAGTACAATTTATTTCAATTTTAGTCTTAAAAGTTATTCAAACAAAATAAAAGAAAAATAAATGTATTTTAATTTGAAAATACTATAAAATCTAAACTAAACAAAACCAATTTTTAACAATTTAATTTTTGCAAATTTAGTAATATGCAATAAGTATTAAATATGGGTTACCTGCTAGATGTTAAATAAACAATTATTCACGTATCAATTATAACAACTTGCTTAATATATTTATAGGTAAATGTTTTACGCTTAGTGATGCTGGTGATTTCATGAGCCATTTTGAATAAGGTGTGCATGCTTATCTGGGAGAAAAAATAACAGCATATGTATATTATTGTAGTTTTGTTTGAGTGATTTTAAAATCTTAAATTTCAAATCGAATCGTCTAGTTTAGTAAATTTAATAAACTCGATCAATTTTGATTTTTCAATAGGTTTTCTATTTTTTGGTCAGTTTTTGAATTCTAGTTTGGATGGATTTGGTTTTTAAACATCCTACTTATTACAATGTCTTATAAATTTTATAAAGTAATTTGGATATAAATATTAAATACAAATAAAAAATTATTTTAGTTAGCTAATTTTATTTTATTAATGTGCTATATTTATCTTCAATTAATATTTTTTAAAATTGATAAATGTCACAATATTTAAAAACTTAAATTACGTAAAAAGAAATATTTATTAATGATTTTTCAAATTCTCTTAAAAATAACAAATATTAATAATTTTTATTAGGAACAGTTAGAAAAAATAAAAACTAATGTTTTACATTGTAAAATATGTTGTAAAACGAAATAACAATTTCTTTTTAAAATTGCGCTTGTATCAGCATTATTTTTTCAAAGTCATAGGAGTATTTACACCCCCTGGATTCGATAAAGGTATGACATTATTTTCCCAGTTTGCACTTATTAGGATTATTTTAGTGGTTAAAAATTAAAATATAGTGGGATGTGAAAGCGGCCACGCAATAATATTATATCGTGTGCATGTTTTGGATGAACGTTTCATAAAATTGATTTTCAATAAAATTGATTTTATATAAAATTGATTTTGAGAGTATTTGAATGTTTCAATATAAAAGTAAATTTAGAATAAAATTTAATTTAAAATTTTTTATCTAACGTAAAAATTATTTTAATTCTAGAATCAATATGAATTTGTCTTGTGCAAACATGTTATAATCTGTTTGAAACCAATTTTAAGTACAAAATAAATTTTCAAACCTGAAACCAACTCATATCCTTTCCATTCCAAAATAAATATATAGTTCTTTGACAAAACTTGAAAATAATAAAAATATGATATTTATTAAAATAATTTCACTAAAATAATCTCATTCTCAATAAATAGATTTCTTTTATATGCCACAAATACAAACATTCATGTGGATACAAATTAATTAAGAATAAAAAGATTAATTAATATTATATTAAAAATGAGAGCATAAGTCATTTTAGATTTTAAAGCTAAAATTATAGCTCGTTTATGATAGAAGGAGTATAATTAATATGGTAAGATACCTTTTAACTAAGGATTTTCAAATGGATCAATTAATCAAAACATCCGTTTAAAATTCAATATAGTTAAATATAGTTCAATGATTGAATCGGTATTATAAAATAATATTAATAATTAAATAATGCATAAAATAAAATTAAAAAATATAATATTATGATTTTATAATACTAAAAACTATAGATAAAACATAATTATATAGGTGGTTAACACTTAAAATACATATAAAAGTTTAAAAACACATACAATTTAAAAATTTAATTTATTCATTACACATCAATATTTATTAATAATAACAAATTTATATTTATAATAAAATAGAAAATTAAAATATTTTAGACTAATTTTATTTGTAAGAAAAATTAAAATAATATTTATTATTGGCCTAGTTGTAAAATCAATGACAAAGATCTAAGTGGGTTAATCATAATTAAACAGTGACGTTTTGGCTGCTATAATGAAGCAGTGGAAAGAGTTGTTCCCTTATTATCACCAAAGCTTTAGTCTAGTTGTAAACCTTAAATCCTATGATTAGTATTAGAGTCAATATCATAAGTTTGACTTCCAACCTATGGTGTTTGAGCTACCATAGTTAAGTGAAAAGAATTACATATTAATTATATCAATTCCAATATTTTATGCATTACATAATAAACCAAATAATAGGATTCAGTATACATTATATTAAAAGACAAAATATTGGCCAGTTATTCATAGATGAAATATTAGTGTTGTTAGTAATATTAATTTTTTGTAGCAATAAGGATCGCAACTATAATCTTTTCCCACTTTCCTCCAAAATATTATTTCATTAAATTTATATAGAATTTTACTTATTTAGTTAGTTACTTGTGTTAAAATTTTATTTACATATGCACACATATATCCACACATGCACAATGATGTTTTTTTCAGTATAATATTAGATTTTTTTTAGTAGTGAGTATAGAATCCAAGACCTTTTCCCATCTTTCTCCAAAATATTGTTTCATTAAATTTATATATATAGGATTTTATTTATTTATTTAGCTACTTGCGTTAAAATTTTATTTATGCACACGCATACATATGTGTGTACATATAAAAGAATATCTAAATCATTGGTCAACCCACACTACCCACACACCCACCCACCAAACACACACTTGTGTGTGTATAAATGAATATCTAGATCATTGGTCAACCTAAAATGCAAAAATTTTATACCTATCTTAAAAGCCTACAATAAATCACTACTCACGATCATTGTTTATGAATAGAATAAGAGTAACAAGTATATAAAATAATTAAACTTAAAAACGTGTTTTTTACCAAAGCATGGACATTACTTAAACAAAACATATTGAACAAGTAATATGAAGATAAATAAAAAATCACATTGTGAAAATAAAACAATGTGATTTTGAGTAACATTATGTGATTCAATTCGAGTCAATGATTAATTATTGGTTCAACTACAAACTTGGGATCAGGTTGCCTTGGATCCCACACGGTCATTTCTAGCCAAATTGGATTGATTTATAAGACTACTGTGACAGTCTTCTACCCTAAAATATTTTATTTTTTAATTACAAAATAATATAAAAGTTTGTTCATTTAAATACTAGACTTGATATTTAGGTAAAAATATTCACATCACTTAATATACACTTATTTTTCAAAATTATTATATAGACATATAAGTAAACACATTAGGCTTTAAAAATTTTCTTTACAAGATTCATAAAACTCATAATGAAATGTCAAATATTTCGTATACATGACAAAAAAACTATTAATTAATCATCTCTAACCCAATGTAACAACTAAGCTCAACCAAAAAATGTAAAGAAAAGTCAAAACTTAATTCATCACTCATGATATCATCGAGATCTTACTCATTTGAAAGTGCGTTCAGCCCAAACAAAATTCAAGAAGTACCAAAGGGTGAGAATACATCTCACATTTAAAACACATATAAAGAGAAAGGGCAGTAAACTAAAGTATAACAAATAAACATATAAATTCATTTCACATTCATGACAAAGATTATACATCCACACACATAAATTAGTTCATGCTAATGATGCTAATGCATGCTCTCTCAGGTACACACCTAAAGCAGACATCTTCTACGCTAGTAACAGATAGATACAACCATGTCATCATAGATTCACCTAAAGTGAATCCTCTTCTTTGTCAGTAACACATAGGTACAACCCTGTAATACAAAACAACTCATGAAGATCTGATTCAAAGCACCACACAATGAGTTATCCTTAAAAAACTTCTCCAATTGTCACACTCATGCGTGCTCTCTCATGTATGCTCCAGAAGTGGTTAGGTATTGTCACACTCATGCTTGCTCTGTCATGTATACGCCTAGAAGCAATTCTCTTATACATTAGTAACACATAGGTACAACCATCTCACCATAGATCCACCCAAATTAAATCATTTTCTACTTCAGTAACATGTAGGTACAATCATGCAATACAAAACAAGCCAAAAAGACCTAGTCCAAGGCACCACACAATGAGTGATCCTTACAAAACTTCTTTAACTGTCACACTCATGCATCATCTCATCCACAACATATATCATAATGCTAATATTTAATAATGTCGAGTTATCACATTCCACCCACAACCGTAGCTAAGATGATATCTTATCAGATACCCTTTGACCATCATCATCAACATAAATCACAATATAAACATCTATATCATACAGTGAGACAAATATCTAATTCACACACTTCAAATAACATGCAAACATTTAAGCATTCACCAGACTCATAATTATAAGATACATCACAATATTTCACACCACAAAACTCAACCTCATTACAACTCAAACTATCTTTTCTTATCTTACTCTTTTATTGTATCATGTAGTCTAAATATAATATCTATAGTTGTACTAATTATATAAATGTGATACAAATTTTATTAGACAGAAGATACAATTACCTAAAAATTTTATGTTGATGTTCAAAGTTAGGTTTATCATCTACAACTTTTTTGTATGACTATGATGATTATGTTTTATACAATAATAGATAGTAGTGATGATGCAAAGAGGTAGGACGCTCTGTAGTGAAGTATGTCAAATTGTGGCTAAAAGTCTGAAAGGATGTTATTTTATTATTAAATATTTATATGAGAGTTTGTAGAAATACTGTTATTTGAATTTAGAGGTATTGTTGTTAAATTTATGTGATCATTATATTGTATATGAAAGTTGTGTGAACATAGTATAAAGAAATAGATGAATTATGATATGTATGTTATAAGTACATAAAGTTATATTTCAATAGATTGATTGGTTTTGGCAACAGAAGTTTTACTATCCTTAGGGTCTTGTTAAGTGACAATTGTCACATGGCAAACTCCTTTGGATCTTGCTAGACAAAGAAGTTTGTTGATTGAGCTGAAATTATATGTATTATATTATATTTTATTTTGATCTTTATCACTTGCTAAAAGCTCTTTACTACAAAAGTAGGTTTCTAAAACACATTTTTAAAACACTTATTTAAAAATCGTTTTAGTAGAGGGTGGGGGAAGATGTCATTTAAAACGGATTTTTAAAATAGATTTTTAACAATAGTTTATTAGTAAAATCAATTTTTTTCTTATGGCATTCGTCTCGAGCATTTTGTCTAAGGTACACCATAATTCAGAAACACTAAATCTTCCTATGAAGACACCCATTCTTCCGCCCCGATGGCTTTCAAGTTCAAATTCTCGGCCCAGTTTGACTCAGCTAGTTCGGCCAGTTCCGGTTCGATGAGCTCTGCATATGAGTTGTTCTTGAAGTTATCGACTCACCTGGAACGAAAACAAGTGTTGGCTCCCTATTGGATCTGGAAAGAGAAGAGGAGGAGGAGGTTGTTCATGTTAGTGTGGTCCGACACCTTCTGTTTCAGGTTCGGCTTCGTCGCCCCGTCCTTCTCAGACCGAATAGAGCGTTCTTGGAAGCTTTCCACATTGGACGCGCCTCTTCCATTCCACTTCCCAATCTTCCCGCGGTCCGCCACGTGGAGGCTTTCTTTGATCCCGAACTCAATCTTTCAACTACCCTGAAGTTTTTCATGCCTTCGATTTTGTGTTTCTGTACCATAACTGTTTCATCATCGCGCTGCCTTTGAAGAAGAAGCCTCTTAACACCATTGTTCAACTTACCTACCTCACTCCTCATAGTTTGTCATCCCTTGGGCTTTACTTTTCTGTCTGGGGACTAGAGGATTGACAACTGTTAACGATTGTTTCCAATGTTTTACATGCTTAGGTGGATTAGTGACTTTGATTGGGGAAATTTTTTTTTTTTTTTTTTATTGTGGGTGGGGCATTCTTGTGATTAGAGTTTAGAAAATTATTTTTGTAATAAAATTCGGGCTGCTTTTTTTTTAGAATCTTTGATCTTTACTCATTTTTGTTTTTCCATAAATCCAACATTGGGATTTTGAAGTTTGGATTGTTGACTTGTAGATTAATAGTGATTTGTTTGGAGTTGATAGACTACTGGTATTTTAATTCCATGTGTTAATGTATGAGGTATTTTTATGCATATTGTAAAAAATGCTTGTTAATGGTAATGTTTATTACCTGATTTCATAATATATATTGTGATTTCATACATAAATAGAAATATTTAATATCAATGGAGTTATTTGTGGTAATGTTTATTAACTGATTTCATAATATAATTCTCACTAGTGCAGGTTGAGGTGTATTGTTCACTGTGTATTTGGTATTTTAAAGTGGTCCCAATGAAGTGTTTTTTGCATGGTTAGTCTTAAGGTGCACGAGTTGGCTTTGGCCTCATTAACTCGTGGGAGAGGTGGCAGCATTAGGCTCATTTTTTCTGGTCAAAATTTTGGTAACGCTCATTTTATCTATTCAAGATTTTGGTTATTCAAATTTTTTTTTGGGTTTCTTTCTAGGTGATTTCTATAGTGATGATTGCTATCATGCTTTATGCCCATGGCTTGACAATTACATTTAATGTAAACAATTCATTTGTTTTAGATTCAATAATCTAACAAGGTTGTATCAGGAAAATAAAACCTTAGCTTTTGTCTTTTAAAGCATCCTCTAATTTGATCAATTTACTTGGTTTATGGATAATATATAATAAAATTCAATACTAAAATCGATGTGTTTTTATATATGTCTGTTAAGGATGTGTATAAAAGACATTTAATTAGTTGAAAAAGATGAAGCTTTCTTTAATATAATTTCTTTATATTTTAGAGAGAATAGTTTCTCTTCTTGAGAATATTTTTATGTGCTTGTGTAAATATATATATATATATATATATATATATATATATATATATATATATATATAATTTGTTGTATTCATTAATTACACTAGTACAAGAACTAAAGCTAGAAAAATTGAATTTGTGACAATTAGTTTAATAAGAATCTCTTTTTGTTTTCTATTTGTTTCTTGATTCATCATGACAGGGTGTAGAAGTTTTTATATCGAAAAGTGGCAAGCATGGACATGCCAAGTACCACTGTGTTGGACATTTTTAATGGGAAAAAGCACATTATCCCATAACTGTGATGTAAATACATTTTTTTGTTCACTTCTTACGTAGTATTTGATTGTGATTCTTTTTTCATTGGTAATAGTTCTTTTACAGGTTCTACATGTGAATCGTACAAACTATCAGTTGATTAATATCTCTAAAAATGACTTTGTAAGTTTTCTTTTACTACCAATTCATGAAAATTAATTATAGTGATTTTTCTTAAAAGGAGCATTCTTAACCAATTGGCATCGATTTCTTTTAGGTGAGAGTATGTTGACTGAGACCCGAAATACAAGGATGATATGAGGCTATCCATTGATGAGTTGTTTCTTGTAAAGATGTCTTGATTAACAAATCTGTCCTACGTGGACTACATTAGAAAGTTTTTAGACTTAAATAGTTTTTTGGAATATGTAATTTAATTTTGTTTATAGTGGTCTTTTAGTTGTAGATATTTTTGTTTATGTAAATAAATGTATATTTAAACAAAATTATAATTTCATATATGAAATATTTTTTGTTTATTGAAGTTATTTGTTGATTTATATCAATTTAATAAAATTTACTTGAGGTTGGATAATCTTGTTTAGCAAGTATATTATTATATTAAAAAATACAACATTTAGAATGAAATGAACTATTTAAAATAATTTTATAATAAAAATTGTTTCAAAAAGTCATTTTTTAAGACGGTTATTTAGAAAGACGTTTTAAAAAACTTAGCTTTCTAAAACGGTTAACAAATTGTTTTCAAAAAGTGAAACTTTTAAAAACAAAGGCATTTAAAACGGTTATAGAACCGTTTTAAAGAGCAAAAAATAACTATTTTAAAATCCATTTTTTATAGTAGTGAGACAGATCCCAAGTAGGTATAGTGACAAAACTTTGATGCAGATATAATATTAAGTATAATATAATGAAAATTTTACAGTTCAGTATTTAGAAATATAGATAATAGTAATTTAAATAATTATTAAAATAATTTATATTGTAAATAATATATATAAATTTGGGATGTTACAAAGATCGTAAGCATGAACTAGGCATTGATATCGTGCTGAAGGCTAACAATGTTTAACCATGGAATAAAAGGGTAACACATTGGAGTAAAATGCTAACAACATTTAACCATTCTGTATAATTCCATCTATATCAAACACCAATCTCAAATAAAAAATATCACGGGCATCAAGAAAGATATAAAGAAAACAAAAATAGAGTTCTTTATGAAACCAATGACTAACAAAGAAAAGAAAGCCAAATGGCACAAGCAAATGAAGGTCATAAGCATGAACTAGGCATTGATATCGTGCTGGAGGCTAACAACATTTAACCATGGAATAAAAGGATAACACAAATTGGAATGCTATCAATGTTTAACCATTCTGTACAATTCCATCTGTATCAAGCATCACTCTCAAAGAACAAATATTAAGGGCATCAAGAAAGGTATAAAGTTTTGTAAAAAAAAAAAAACAAAAACAAAATTTTGTATGAAACCAATGACTGTCTAAAGAAAAGAAAGCAAAATAGCACAAGTACAAAATATGTTTTTTAAGTTACATATAAAGGCCATAGGCATGAACTAGGCATTGATATTGTGTTGGGGGCTAACAACGTTTAACTGTAGAATAAAAGGGTAACATAAATTAGAATAAAAGGCTAAAAATAACTATTTTGTATAATTCTATTTATATTAGGCACTACTTTCAAATAACAAATATCAAGGGCATCAAGGAAGATATAAAGTTTTAAAAAAATAAACAAAGTTCAATTTAGGTGGAAACACGAAATTTTCCATAAAGAAATTCAGAGAAATCTTTGACATGATTCAATTAGATAATCCTACATTCTTATGTACATAAATAAATTTAGCATACTGGGAATGATTCCTTGTGCTTTTCTATAGTAAGAACTGTTTAGAGTTTGAAACCTTTCCTGCTTAGTTGTAATAGACACAATGATGTTATTTTAAGTCAATATACCTCTTAAATTAGTCATTTGGGTTAATAAACCAAAACATTGTATAATACGCATTTCATTCACTGTTCTAAATTCTAATCACATGTTACCGAAATAGAGCAAAATGTCTAATTTCAAAAATAATATTCCAAATCATTAATTTAAATCTCTTCCCACTTATTGTTAGCAATCTAATCTTAAAATCAACACCTACATATCATAGAAACAACATTAGATCATAGCAAAATTCAAGTCAACATTGCTAATGCAAAAGCGAAATTCTCATAATTACATGGAAAAAACTAGAAATCCGCTTAATAAGCTATTCTTACTAAGTGAAGCCACAAAACCATCTGAAGTACATTGACATTTGTTGAGTAAGTCAATCTTCACTCAACGAAAAGAAGAAGGCAATAAAAAAATTCGCTTAGCAAAGAACTTTCGCTCAGTGATTATACCCTAATCAAGGCTATAAAAGGAGAAACAAGTCAATTAGGAGGAGAGACACATTTTATTTTCTAGATTTCTCATCTTTTCTCCCATTTCTTCTAAATTTCTTAGCATTGTATTTATTCGATGGTTGAACGTAGTTAAGCAATACTGTCAAGAGGTAAGACATTTATCAATATTTTGTAATTTGTTTTTACATTTTTCTAAGTTTTTCGTTTATCTATTTTGAATCTTCCTTATATTTAATACTCGTTATTTGACTTATTAACTTATAACATGATCCATTTAATCCATGGTATTAAAAGATTATCTTGAAATTATAGAACAAGGTAGTTCATCATATAGTGACTGTGTTTATGAATAAGGTAGATCTATATGTCTAAATAAATAATTGTTCGGTGCTAATCAAATTATTAAAATTATTTTTGTTAAGGAATTATTTTTGTTAAGAGCTCATAAATTTTTTTTTTTACTCAATGAAGAGCTCAATTAGGCATCGTTAATTAGGGGAGTTAAATATAATGCATCATTGACCTTGGTCAATTAAGGTTGTAAGGATCAGTTATAATGACATGATAATTAAAGAGAAGGCAACTTACAACATATATAATAACAGTAGAAGTAAAACTCACGATTTATGAGAAACTATTTGTACAGTAGTACATATTTGATATTTGAATTTGCTATATGAAACTTACGAGAACGTATTATTGAACACTTTCGAAATATCTATGGTGCTAAGAAAGGTTGGAAGAAAGGACAGGCGTCCTTGCTCATGCCTCTCATAACACAAGATTTTATTCATGAAACGTAAAACTAAGTGTCTCATTTGTGGGTCTTATCTTCAGAAAAATGAGCAACACGTAAAGCAACCTCGGAATCTGTCCCCAAAACAGCAGCGGCGGAAAGGGCCGCAAAACCTTGGATCAAACCCGCGACTAGGAAAGAATCCTCCACCAAACCCGCCGCCGCCCCCAAAGCCATCACCGGGGAAGCTGCCACCACCATAGCCACCGCCCTTGAAGAAGCCACCACCACCAAGTAATCTGGCATTACCTCCCCCATTTGTCTCTCTAACAACCTCACCTGCAAATTGTCACATTAACTCTTAATTACCATATCAACCATATTTACCGTAGAAAATTTAATTTTTCATACCCATTAGGTGTATATACTTTGTGAGGGAAGAGAGTAATCATAGGGAAAGAGGAAGAAAATTATATATTAATTTCACCGTGAGAAAGCTAAAAGGAGATTGAAAAAGATACATTGTGAACATAAAAATTGAAGAAAAGTTCAAATGATAATAAATTGAAAAAAAGACAATGGCGGGAGTCCAATATGATACAATGAATGCTTTAAGGATATTAAATAAAAATTAAGAAATAAAAAGCCTTAAATGATGTTGCTAATTCTTTTTCGTTTACTTTTCCTTCTTGATTTTATTAAAATGAAATTGGTAATTCTTTTTCTTTTCTTCTTTTATTGGTCCTTTTTATTTTTGTTTAGGTGTTACAATGCATCTATATTTTTTTATTTTAATCTCTATGATATTTGACTTATTTTCTATTAAATGTGAAAAATGATAGGAAATTAAATGTATTATTTTATATATTAGGGCAAAAAATTATTAGAACCAATTAACATTGAGAAGATAAGAATTTTAAATGGAACATTTCAAAATAAAATAAGGGACAAAAAATATGAATAATTACAATTGCAATGGTAAAACATATTTTATTTACCTTAATTGTTATTAGTATAAAGTATTTATTCATTACACTGTTATCTATTGTGTTCAAATCTTTTCTCTCAAATTTATATTTTATTTTCTATCTCAATTAATTAATAAATGTCATATAATCTAATAAATCATATAAAATATAAAAGAATTTATAAAAAAAATCATCAAATGACAGAGGATTTTGTTCCCAATGTATTTTTATACGATAATATAGTTGACCCATTTTAAAAGAGTTTTTTCGTATAAATTTTCAAATCTTGTTTTGCTTACTCCAATGATCAATATTAGTGATCAATTTATTAACATTCTATTACTTTAAAACACTGACGAGAATACAAGGCAAAGTGTTGTATAGCTCACCCTCTTTAAAATCATTGGCTGCCACCTCTGAGGAGACCAAAAGAAGCATGACCAACAACAGGCATGAGATAAGTATTGGTATCTTCATCTTCGAACTCTTCTTTCAGTAATAATCTAACAGATTAACTCAAATGAGATTATATGTTTGGTAATGAAGGACGAGAAATTTGGTGAGAATGTATAGTCTATATATAGGAGTGGTAAGAGGGAGAAGTTGGGACCTTTCTTTTAATTGGCGCCGTAGCGTATTATGTCAGTCTTTTCTCCAGAGTTAAGAACTGATTTGTTATTCATCTCCATCGCAATTTCCTTCTCCGATTTCAATGGTAAAAAGTAATAGGCTGTGAAATAGAAGCACAGCAATTATTGTACGTGACTGCGTGTATATGCTACTTAATCAAAAGTAGAGAAGTAAACACCTACATATACTACTAGTTTGATATATCATAATACGAGTATTTTTATTTGCCGTCAAGAATAAAAAATGTAAAGGACAAAGTTAGATGCAGTTTCTTAAATATTTTTGTATTATGCGTCTTTTTAAATTATAGATGTTTACCAGTATAAAATTTCAATTATACTTAACATAAAAGAGAACAACTTCAAAAATTTAAATATTAATTTTTTCCTAATTTAACCTATCCTCAAATACTGAAATTAATTACAACCAATCAACGAAATGGTAAAAGCAAACATTTGAGACAGACAAAACAATAAACCAAAAAAAGAAAAAATCATTTTACACGTTACAATATATTTTGTTTTATCACGTCTCCATCTTGAAATGTGTTTTTTTTTACATGACTGTTTTTTTTTTTTTTTACAAGCAAAGACAAATATATCATTAACAACATCAGAGAATCAGCTCTATAAAAAGACATAATTCTGCTGCAAACAAAACCAGCAGAGGCAAAAAGAGATCCTGTACCTATGTTCTCACCACAGCAAGAAATAACCTCTATACACTTGCTGGATAGCAAGCACCAGCACCAAAAAAAAAAAAAAACTACCCCTCACATCATAAACATACAATCAGAGGGTTAATACATCAATCCAAAAATACACGGTCTATACAGACCAAATCTAAAAATTAGAAGTTATCTGTATAAATTATTAAAATTGTTAAAGATGTACAATGCACGCTGTACTTTTAGTTTCATGTGTTAAATATAACGTGTGAAAATAGAAAAAAAATTATTAAAATCATCAGAGATGTACTCTATGTTTAACTTTAACCTTAACACTTAACTGGCATCAAGATAATGGATTTTCTTGAAATATAAATGAGAATTAATATATATATATATATATATATATATATATTACATTATGTAGAGATATATTAGTATACAAAATTAAATTTATTATTCATTAATTTATATTCATTAGTATTAATTTTAATATTAAATTAGTATAAATTTATTAATAATATTTTAAATACTAATAAATATAATATATAATTTAATTTATTTAATTTATTTAATTTGGATACTATTTAATATATATATATATATTATAATTTTAACTTATATGTTAATAACATCAATTAATTTAGTAATTACATATTTTGTAAATGTATTATTTTAGTTTTACAGTTTCGAAATTTAAAAAACTAAAGTGACTCAAATGAAACCTAGACGGTCAAAATAACATAATTGTGTTATCTGAGACATCAAAATGTAATTAAATCAATTTTTTTTAAAAAAAAACATAACTATAAAATTAACTTTTAGAGCATTAACTTTAATTATTTCGTGTTATAAAAAAACCTTTAATAATTATGTGATTTATGACTTAGGTATGCTAACTTTTTAACAAAGAACTATGGTGATGATGCATATAAAAAAAAAATCACAATCCTAATTAATAAAGATTTTTTTTTCTCGCACAATCCTAATAAAAATAATCAATAAATTATTTTATTTACTTTTATATAAAATCAAGTACGGGAAGTCAAGGTTCATTGGCAAATGAACTTTATAATACTACACTCAATGGAAGTCCTCCCATGGCACCGCCACGTTGAATTAAAGGAAAAAGAGAAAAGAAGAAAAGAAAAGTCAAGATCAACTTAAGATTTTGTTGTTTTAGACAAATTGTAGCCAAGTTAACCTATTTGCCAAGGTGCTAACATCAAATGACATTGCAATATGTGACTGTTTTATTGGTTGCCAACTTGTACGCCAGTTGGCAATTACTACATATGATACTATACTACCTAGCTATCTCGTCCGCACCTTATAATTAATATGGGCATGATCCATTTATGTTAGGAGGAAGACTTAGCCTTGAGCTTGAGTTTGATTTTGTTTTTTAATTTTTAAAATAATTCTAAAAAAATAATTTTCAGAAACTGATTTTCACATAGATGAAGGGACTAATTGGGTGTTGTTACAGATGGAAAAGAGAAGGAAAATGGTGAGCGGAAGCATGTGTACGAATGCTTTTCAAGTAAATTTCCATGAATGTTCGGTATATACGTAGTGTGTTGTCAAAAATTGATATCTTTTGTGCATGGGAGTGGTTGAGAGTGTTGTAGTATAGGGACACAGTGAAGAAAAGAGAAGCATGAAAACTAGAAGCGACTATTTTTTTTCTTTTATTTTATTTTTATTTTAGGAAACTTTCTATTTCCACGGTAAATACATAATCTTTTTGTTTTAACGATCCACTATACTTTTTATATTTATATATATATATATATATATATATATATATATATATATAAATAAGTATTAGGTGTTTAGGCCTTAGGGCTTAGAGTTTAGATAGTAAATTTGTAATTATAAAGAATAAGTACTTTTTTTTTATATCAACTTGAATTTGACGTAAGACATACTTTTATCTTCAGAGAGATTTTGTTTGTTTCCATTCCTATGCAATGAAAAAAAATGAGTGTTGATTAAAATATACGTAAATTTTAATTAATTTTTAATTTTAATTAATTTTCACTAATATTATAAGAAATTAACAAACTTTTTTATAGAAATTATTAACATCAAATGTTGCAATTAACTAATTTTTTTATGGATGAGAATTGATTAATCTTTTTCTTATATGCCACTCTGGAGATAGTATTGATTTAGAAGAGATAATTCTAGAAAAGGTTCATAGAGTATTATTTTATACTTATCTTTATATCTCTTTCTTCTAAAAATACAACATTTTGAATTATTTTTCTCTTGTATACTCAATTCTTTTCTACTTTTAGTTTTGTTTATCTTTTTCTCACAACCAAACAAACTCTAAATAATGAATAATTAAATTCAGTAAACAAGAACATAAATAAAAAAGTTAAAAAAATAATGATCCAATTCGAGTGTTTAGCATAAAATCAATGGATTTAAATTAAAACATAGTCTTATTAAAAATTCAGAATTTTAAAATAAAGAATATTGGCTTAATTCTTAATGCTCACTAAGCCAAATTTATTTTTTATAGCGCTTTTTAGATTTATATAACGCTTTTTAGACAAAATATAAATTTAGATAGAGTTTTTTTCCAAAAACATTATATAAGTAAATATAGAACTTCTTTTAAAAAAAAAAAGTTGTATAAGTTAATATAATACTTTTCAAAAAAATATTATAACAGTTCTGTTGTATAAGTGAACTTTTCTAAAAAAGTTGTCTCGCTTGTACAATGTTTATTTTAAAAAATATTATATACATATTTTTATATACACAACATTGGTTTAAAGAAGCATTGTATATTTTTTTTAACCCTGCTTGTTTCTTTCCTTCATTTTTACTATAATTTTTCACACATGTAAACACAGTCTCAATTATAAAATAAATTGTATAGATTTCATTATTGTGTTTCAAATTTAGATAAAAAATAATGCAACAACTTCAATCATTTCAAAACTATATAAAATGCTTATTTTCATTTTTGTCAAATTAATTTGATTACAACAACTTCCAAAAATATCCCCAAAATGGTATACAATAATGTATAGACAGAATCAACCATATACTACAAAGAAATATGGATATTGCAACGATTAAAAATCCCCTATTTGCAATGGTTATAACTGTTGCAAAATTTACATTGTGACAGTTAGCAAACCGTCGCAATATTGAACGCCACAAGCCACTATTGCGACGGTTAAAATAACATTTATAGAAATCGTCGCTAAATAAATTATACATTTGTGATAGTTGTCAAACTCATTGTAATATTGGTCATTTGATTTGTGTAACATTTTGTGACAGTTGAATAACTATCACAATATTTTATTTTTTTTAATTATTTTGCGACAGTTGCATAACTGTCATAATATTTTTTTATGCTTCTTTTAAACTGTGGTTGGAACAGTTATATAATCATTGCAATACTTTTTACATATTTTTTATATTTTGAATTTTATAATTTTTCTATTAAAAATATATTAAGATATTTTTTAATATGTATAATAATTATGTTCAATTTTCACGATGCTTTCAAATTTTAATCTTTTTAATTATAATAATTAAAACAAGTTAATATAGTTATTCTAACTTAAAACTATCTAACTCTTAATAGTTTTGTACTCATGCAATCCCTTCCATTCAATTCAAACTACAAGCCTACAATAGCTTCTACAATCAGTTATAGTAAAAGACCAATAAATCTAAACTTCTAAATGTTAATGTTACTTTCCATTTAACATTAGCATTGATAAATACAATATATAAACAACCAATGAGAACAATAGTATTACAACATTAAATAGAATCAAAGTAACCCTCACGTGGAAGCAATTTATTCTACTCAAAAGTTTTCTTAAATGATTAAACAGTCAAATCTCATTATAAGATTAGTTCATGTAAAAAGTAAATTAAACTTTTTTGTGAAGTGTTGAAGTCTAGTGAACTTAATTTGTTTTCTATAGAGGATGGGTTCATGCCTCCACGTAGTTGCTTAGTTAGTTTGTTTGAGTTCCTGTGTCATGCAACAAAATGCACTTGTATGGTGATCTCTATCTGCATTGATTACCGTTAATCATGCAACAAACACACTTATATGATGATATCTATTATTCTATTTTGCACTATAAATCTATTAAGTATGATTATATTGAAAGTGATTGTTGTTAGACTATTAACTTGCAACCAATTGAAGAGTAACTATGGTTGAGACAAACTAAGTTGGTCATAGGTTGTTGTAAAGCTTCGACATTGGTTCTAATTCCTAAGACTAAAATAATCATTAAAAAAATTAAAATTTGGCACACAAAAAAAATTGATGAATGTAAAAAGAAAACATTAATTAAGGGGTTTATTAGAAAGTTACAAGAACAACTTCAACTTAGTTTTTAAGTTGTATTTTACTAAAAAAAAAATACTTATTAGCCACTTTTATTGAAGTTTGATGACAATAGATTAAAAAAAGTAACATTAATTAAAAATTTTAAATCCAAAAATATTTTTGTCAATATATTAAGAAAAAAATGGATTCTCAAATATTTAAAACAAGTAATATAATTATAGTTGCATCTATTTAATTTTAAGGTCAATTTTATTTATTGTCAATAATGGAAATAGAATAAATTTAAACGATTTAAAGGTATTACGAAAGTAGCAATTGTGAAACAAGATATTAAAAAACAACTATTACAATTTAGTCATTAAAATAATTATAAAAATTTGATGTAAAACCTGTAAATATTTGTGTGAATTGCTTAGGAATCATGTGACATAAGAACTCATTTCAATTGAATTAAGAACTTAATTAATTGCAAGCATTAAAATTACTTTTTAAAATAAGAATATCGTCAATTTATTTACAACTTATAATTAGAGTATGGGTGAAACTATTTTTTAATGGGGCATGAGAAAAAAGAATGTTATAATTTATTTTTTTTCAAAGTTAACCTTACATGTTTACTTGCCTGTGTGTTAAATTGTCTGCCTGTGTGTCAAACAGTCTGTCATTGTGCAAAAGAAAAGAAAGTATTTGTAAGTATATGTATATATATCCCTAAAAAATTTGAACAGTGGTTATAGAGTATTTAAACAAACTTGTCATAAAAATATAATGTGAATCATATACCAAAGAGGCATTATTGTGTCATAAAGCACCAATCTAAATCATACAGATTGTTTAGTGATGTTAGTCCTATTCTTTCTCATCACAGAATTCTTTTTTGGAGTTTCTTGATTTCTCACGTGCTACATTCATTTCTTAGCTTCAAAATTGGGTATAATATGATAGTTTTTCTCATATTTTAACTCCATAATTTATCCTAATTTAGTATGAAAACACAATAAGGTACTTATAGAGACCTACAATTTTGCACTCACTATGCAGCAAAAGAGTTGTTTCACAATATTTCATTGGTTTAGAATATAAAATAATTATAAAAGACTGTGGAGTGTAGAATATGAAATTATAAACCAATAAAGCCAAAATGCATACCACATTTATCATTAAAAAAACATATTTTCCCATTACACTGAATTTTCAAACATTTTCTAAACAGTCTATTGCATGCTTGTATTAAACTTAAAAGAAGCACAAAATACATAACCCAATCTATTAGAGTACCAAACAGGCAATACATAAAAAAATATTAAAAATGCATATCCCAATCTAACAGAGTGAGAACAAAATTCACGAAAACAAAGTACATAACCCAAGGTTTAATTTTATAAAAGGAAAAAAGAAGTATCAGAACATGAAAAAAAATGTAGACATGATAAAAATGTAAAATCGACCAAGATAAAGGGAGGATCTCAAGCAAGGAAGGAAAACTAGTTAACCGATTACTCACAATGGAAAAGAAAAAAAAATGTAGTGCTAGCGGATATGTCTACAAAAAGCCTGCTCTAGGGGAAGCAAAAATAAAATATATTGCTAACGAATACACACCAACCTTCTACAAACAATATATCTACAAAAATAAAAATAAAATCTTTCAAGGTTTTATATACTTAGGCAAGCAAAGTGAGTAATTTAGCTGAATGAATAAAATACAATGCAATGAATAAGGTTTAAATTCACACAAAAAAGGTCACTCACTTAAACACTAAATGAGAAAACAGCGAAAGGATTTACTTTTGCCAAAGGGTGGGAGGTTGTTTAGTTTAATAAGGGAATCCCACTCATTTTTTGAAAATCTCAAAGCCCCATAAAAGGAAAATGCTTACAACATAACACACACGAAAAGTTACTAGGGGAAGAGAGTGGGAGAAGAAGAAGACCTGTTTGAGAGTTAGACGTGTGGTAAGATGTGGTGCTAGATGGTGTGACTTGAGATGATGGTGGTGAGAGTGAGAGTCGAATAGCGATGCTATGACAATGAGAGTAAGGGTGAGCACGTTAAGGTTAAGGAGAAAAAGAATAGAAAATGGAGCATTTCCTTGAGGTGAAACGTGATAGTGGGTGAGATGCATACATTTGTTTATGTTTTTTAAATAAAAATATAGCAACAGTTCATTTCAACTATCATAATTCTTAAATTAAAAAAAATCTCATTGACATCGTGACGGTTAATGATGACAACTATCACAATTTTTTATAAAATTGCAACAGTTGAGCAAAATCGCCACATTAACTGTCGCGATTTTGAAGCTACGAGGATTTTAGTATAACTGTTGCGATTTATTGGTCGTGATTTTATTACTTTCTTGTAGTTTTAGGTTGATCATTACAAGAATTTTGATAATTTTCCATTTCAAATTTAACGGGAGGGTGAGACTTATAATCTATAAGTATTTTTTATTACATATTGCATAATCTTTCTTGACTTCAATGATTTAATGTCAGGATAGTGCTTCCAGTTTCAATTAGGAAACTACTACAAAAAAAAGTAAAATTAAAAATAAGTGAAACAAAACTTAAGGAATAATATAAGAAGTAGAATCACATAAATCAATTAGGATATTCCTTCTTCACAATATTCAATTATTTCCTTCATATACTGATAAATATAATACCCATAATCATTGTTGTTAGGATGCTTCAAACACTAAATAAGCAATATGCAAATATAAGTATAACTAAAGATTAATATTATAAATTGATTCTTACATAACAAATGTAAACAACGTTAACTGTCATTCATTGTTTGTTGAGTTTGCCTTCAAAATCGTAGCTCTAATTTGTGTTTAATAAGTTTGTATAACCCTAATAATTAAATAAAGACAAACAATTTTTATATAAGTAAAAAAATGCAAAAATAGACTCTGTATGTTCACTGTTATTTCAGAATTTCATATTTCTTCTTTTCTATCTTCTCTAAAAGGTGTGCCAAATTCAACTTTAATACTTTGTCCATGTCTAAACCCAAAACCAAATCCTAAAACATTTCTAAAAAGGAACATAAGGTAAGGGTTTTCCCTTTGATACCTTATCCATGTCTAAACCCAAAATCAAACCTTGATACCTTGTTCATATCTGACCTAAAACCAAACCCAAAAATATAATATAATAATTTGAAATTAAAATTCAATCAAATCATTCCAGTTCATGTCTAAACTCAAAACCAAACCTTAAAAAAATTCTAAAAAAGAACAAAGAAGTATAGGTAAGGGTTTCCCCCCTTATTACCTTATAGAAGACATAAACCATAATGAGAACGAGAAAACGACGACAATCCATTACGAAAGTGGCAAGGTCTGCGCGTAGTGCAAAATAGCATCCATCTATGGAGCACGAATAGTGTCAACAACGAATAGTGAAAAGGATGAGGTTTTGGAAAGGGATTTGGCAAAGAGAGGTTTGAGAGAGAAGGATTTGAGAGAAAAGAAAGAGCACCAATAATGAACTTTTAAAATGACAATGGAGACCTCTCACTGCAAAAA
Source organism: Psophocarpus tetragonolobus (assembly GCA_037954015.1). Taxonomy (NCBI): domain Eukaryota; kingdom Viridiplantae; phylum Streptophyta; class Magnoliopsida; order Fabales; family Fabaceae; genus Psophocarpus; species Psophocarpus tetragonolobus. Next base: position 39,934,325 of record CM075695.1, read on the forward strand.
AAATATATTCTTATGCCTTTATCTTCCATACAAAGCGGATCTCTCAGTGCAAAATATTTTTGTGTCTTTCTCTTTCTGTACAATGCATTTGTGATTCTTGAAATAATAAAAGAATAACTTTTAAGAAAATATAAAAATATTATATATTTTTAAAATTATTAAATAAAAATTCTATATTTGATGTATTAAAATATTAAAAAATGTTATAATAATTACTATATTATATTTAAATTTTAAACAATAATATTAAATAATTGAGATAAAATTAACAATGAAAACATCTAATTAATACAATTTATTATTTTTTTCCATTTAAATTTATCTAAAAAGATAAATTTCTCAGCTTTTATAAATTATTTATCTAAATATTATATTTAAATATTTTTTATTTTTAGTTTTAGTTTTAATATTTTCTCTCTTATTTTTTTTATACATTTATGATAAGAGAAAAGTGTTGAAGATGTGTACTAAAAAAATCAAAATTGAAAGTAAATTTATCTATTATTTCTATTATAATAATTTAAAATGTACAATATTCAAAAATGTTTATTAATGCTCTATACCTTGTACAACATGATTAGGAAACATGATAAATGTTTGTTATAAAATGCACTTATAGAATGATGCTCTATATATTTAAAAATAATTAAAAAATTATATTATACACCACCTATTTAAATAGGCGTCATATAAGAATTTGTACTCCAATTCAAAGAACTTTCCAAAATTCACAAGCTTATAAATTATATGCAACTATGTATATGGTAGCTTAGTACATGCATGACCCATTTAAATTAAAGAGAAAATAGTTTAAATTTAATATTAAATGTGTATATGGTTGTTAATATAATATAAAATAACTTTTTTCTCATATATTATACACTGCTTATTTAAATAAGTGTTGTATGATAAATGTTGTATAGATACATTATTATCCAACACTTATATAAATAGGTGCTGTATAAACATTTCAACTGTTCTTATATAGACCATATGCAAATAAATATTGTATAAGTGACATTATTATAAACATATATTTAAATAGGCACTATATAAGCATTATGTCTTTACTTATATAGCACATATGCAAATAAATGTTGTATAAGTGACATTATTATATAATATCTATTCAAATAGGTGTTGTATATAGTGTAAATGTCAATAAGCGTATATCTTTCGTAACTCTTTTCAAAGTTTGCTTTGACCTGTAGTAATGACTTTTCTGCCTTATTTTTTCCTCATGAATTGAGTTATTTACAACAATGCTATCAAACAACTACCTTCCTTCATAAATGGTTTTTTGGTCCCATCTATTATGCTATGCATATGCAAATCTCCTTGCTAACACTTTTGCAATGATTTTATAAATGCTCTTATCATCAAAGAGTTAGTCTATAATCCACAAAACCTGTTGGGACATATCATCAAGGTTACGAAATATGCATTTAACTCCCTTGGTAGTTCTCTATTTGCATGGAATTCCACCACAACATTCATAATATCTCATTTTAGACGGTCCCAGAAATGTTTCACAAATTTCATATTATAACCATCTGGCTTTGGAGCCTTATATCCTTCACAATCCAAACTGCCAATGTTATTTCTTCTTTAGAGAACTCTTTTACTAAATTGGAGTTTTGATAAGAAGAATTGTTTGATTTCCTGTTTTACTTGCCCCTAGTCTTTAATTCATTCCCCCTCAATCCTTAATCCTTTTTTGCCATTAGGCTACCTTCACCGATTAATTACTACACAAAAGAATCTAGTATTAGAGACATAACATTGCAACCATTTGACCATACCTGTTTTTTAGGTTAAGAGAGTATTTTGATACTTACTCAATTTTAATTCTCCTAACGCTTCCACCCTCTTTCTTACTTCCTCTATACTCATACTGTGCTCCTTAGCTTTGTTATCGAGGTCAACATTTTTTTCATGTTTGATATCTTCTCCTCTACCTTGTCAATATTTTCTTCACACACTTCTTCCCGTCAAATTTTAGAGCTTTTAGCTTTTCTTTTAAAACATAAGCTCCCCAACGTTATATTTCTAAATTATTGTACTTTTCTCTTACAAAATTATCAAAGTCATTACATTCTAGTTATCCATTAAGGAATTTGAATAGTTTTATCCTCAATTGTTTATCGACAATTTTAGAATTATGGGGAAATTGTTTAAATAATCTAATCCTGATTTAACTAGAAGGAAATGTGTCATTTCCAACCAATTCTCAAAGTAAGAATTCATATAATCCATTGCAAACCATGTATGCTCTACCACTAAACTAAATGTATTTCAATCTGCTAATTGTATCCCCATCAACTCCATATTTAATATGAAGTTCGAAAATTCTAACATCTCCAACAGAGAGATCCAAACTCTCTATATTCTCTCCAATTCTTTTTTCAACCTTTCTAACTATATTGAAATCCCAGCGACACACTAATTACAATCCTAGAAAGCATTCTCTGTAATCTAACAAAAGCCCCATAACTTCGTTTTCTAGTTGCTCATTTTTAAATTTTTCTTTTGATCCATAGAACCCTACTCCACTAAAGATCTTAGTAGCTACAAATTTCTCAACACTCCCTACACTCAGCATCCTACCTACCATATTGATAGCATGAATTTCAACCATTCCATGTTTGAATCCCCTTATAAAGCATCACATATCTTTCTATCCATATTATGAATCTTTATTTCTTGAAGTAGACCCATGCTTGCTCCGATAGATAAGAGTGAAAGGTAGCAAAAACATGTTCAAGAATCATGGTTAACACAGATCAGGATTCTCTACTTTGTGGCGCCAAAGTTAGAATAACTTTGAAAAGATTAGAACAATATATATTGGATTTAAACCATATTTTAAAAAAAAATCTAATTAGTTGTACATTTGTGTATCACTAAAGTTTTGTCTCCTCGCGAAAACACTCTTCAAAATAAAATCACAAATAATGTCCAGAAAATGACTAAAAGTTTTTTATGCTATCATTTTTGTTTCAGTCATTGCTAGTGCTACTCAAGATTATTCTTTTTCAAAGATTGTTATCTCCATAAAGTTTACCTTCAATCACTGTACTTAAATTGTTCTACTCAGTAAGCTTTTGTTTATGATATCTTTATTGCTTATATTTTCAGATCAAGCTAGCAACAAAATTAGTTAGTCAATGGTTTTTGGATACAAAAACAAGTGCGACATATCAAGGTCAAGGTTTTTAATCCACTAGCAGAAAATCACAAGCTCATATATATTTTCTTCTGAAATCGCCCCTTACTCCGTAATTAAACTAAAAAATGCCTCAAATCTATTTTTGGCGAGAGCCATATTTGTTGGCAGTTTTCATGAGGGGCCAGAGTTGGCCTATGCAACCTAATTGAGGCAATAAGATATGTTTATAACAAAATATAAACAAAGTAGCAGAAAGAAATTCCCCTATCTTGAAAGAATCTATGAGGAACAAAAACAAAAATATAATGTTAACAAATCACCACTCTTTTTCGAATAAGACACCAACATTTTAACGTAAAAACCCCTCAAAGCAAGGGGAAAAACTATGGGTCATCTAGACCAAAGAAATAGTTCCAATATTCTCAATAAAGAATACAACAGAGTCTTAATCAAGTGTCAACGACAATATCAATTTCAACACCAATTTCAAACAATAAAGCAATAAGCTCACAAACAGAGAACAAGAAGATTAAAGCCCCGAAAAAAATACTACTGTCATACGAACTAAATATCTCCTAACTAATATGTCTTTCTCAAAGATCCAATAGATTAGAATGAAGAAACATAGATTCTGAACGTTCTTTCGAAAAATCAGCCCGATCCAACGGTGAACAAATCTGCAGTGGTGAATTTACAGTTGCAGCTCTATAAAAAAATAGGAATAATTTTTTCTCTTCTTTTCTCTCAAAACAATTAGTGTGTTTCAGGAACGTCATCTCTCTTTATCTCTGCCTACTCTCTTGTATCAACTCACCTTCTCCACTTAATTTAAATAAGATATTAAGTGGGTTTCTCAGTTTGGGCATTTTCTCCATATAGGAAGGAAACCCAATACCCAACAAATCTCCCCCTCACGACTATGTGGAGAGAACTGCCAAACCGGAAATCTCACAACAGACTTCAAACTTTTCTCTTGACAGTGATTTAGTCGTCATATCAGCACCATTATCATAAAACTCCAAGAACTTAGCATCCAAAACTTCACATATTCAATGATACTGTACATTAATATGCTTGGACTTAGAATGAAACGTTGAATTATTACCAAGATGGATAACACTCTGATTGTCAACGAGTAATGGATAACTATCTTGCACAAAACCAGGCTCCCGCAAGAATTTCTTCAACCATAGCAACTCTTTGCATGCTTTAGTAATTGCAATGAACTTTACCTCAATAGTAGACAAAGTCACACACTTTTGCAACTTAGATTGCCAAGCCATAGTTCTCCCTACAAACTTAATCAAATAACCCGATGTAAACCTTCTGGAATCAATCTCTCCACCCATATCTAAGTATGAGTAGCCCACTAAAATAGGGTTATCACTTCCCAAACAAATATTTTTATCAATAGTACCATAAAGATACCTCAAAATCCATTTCAAAGCTCTTCAATGCTTTCTACCTGGGTTTGACAAAAACCTAATGACTATACCAACAACATGAGCAATATTAGGTCTCGTACACAACATTGCATACATCAAACTACCCACTGCAGAAGCATAAGGAACTCTTTTTATGCCTAATTTTTAGCTTCATTTAAAAGACTTTGTTTAATACTCAGTTTAAAAGGAGTCGCAAGAGGAGTTCTCACGACCTTAGCTTTTTCCATCTAGAATCTCTACAACACCCTTTTAATATAGTGTTCCTATGATAGCCACAACTTCCTTTTCTCTCTATCATGGATGATTCTTATACCAAGAATTTGCTTAGCAGCTCCCAAGTCTTTCATGATAAATGACTCGTTAGTTTGCTTCTTCTACCTGTTAATAGTAGACACATTTTTCCCAACAATAAGCATGTCATCAACATACAATAACAGGATAATAAAGTTATCATCAGAAAACTTTCTAACAACGACACAATGATCAAAAGTAGTCTTCTTGTAGCCCTACTCACACATAAAAGACTCAAACTTCTTATACCACTGTCTCGGAGCTTGCTTTAAACCATATAGAATCTTGCTCAATCTACACACATAGTCTCCTTGCCTTTAACTTGAAAACCATCAGGTTGCTTCATATAGATCTCTTCCTCTAAATCACCATGAAGGAAAGCAGTTTTCATATCCATTTGTTCTACCTCCAAATCAAGAGTAGCTGTCAAACTCAAAACTACTCTAATGGATGACATCTTCACCACAAGTGAGAAAATCTCATTGAAATCAACATCTTTTCTCTGTCTAAAGCCTTTCACCACTAATCTAACTTTATACCTTGGAGACATAGAATTATTCTTATGTTTCACCCTGAATATCCACCTATTTTCTAATGCCCTCTTACCATTATGCAATCTAACCAAGTCATAAGTGTGATTATTATGCAAGGATTTCATCTCATCTTGCATTGCATCCAACCCCTGTTGCTTTTCTTCACTCTCAAAAGCCTTTTCAAAATACTCAGGTTCTCCATCATCAGTCAAATTTATATATTCATCAGAAGAATACCTAGTAGATGGTTGTCTCTGTCTATTAGATCTCCTGGGTTGGACCTGAGAGGATTCAGGTACATCATAAACATTATCATCAGGTGATCTCTCATGCTCCTCCTAATCATCATCAATAGGAACATCTAATTCATCTATAAGTTGTTGATAAAGACTAATACTTTATTGTTCACTATGTTCAACACTACCTTTAACGTTATCTAGATCATGAATAGGCGATTGCATAGATCAACATCTGTCAGATTTGTATCCTTTCCAGGTGTAGTCTTCTCCACCTTATTAATGTCCTTAATGATTTGGTCTTTAATGAATTGTACAACCCGACTTCTAACAAGGTTCTTCTAAATAGGATCATAGAACTTGTAGCCAAATTCATCTTCACCATAACCAATGAAGATGCACTGTCTTGTCTTCGTATCCAACTTGGATTATTCATCCTTTGAAATATGAACAAACGTTTTTGCAACCGAAGACATGAAAATGATCATAACTCACATTTTTCCCAAACCAAATTTTATTTGGAACTTCACTGTTCAAAATAATAGTAGGAGCAAGATTAATAACATGCACCATTGTGTACAATGTATTACCCTAAAAATGCTTAGTTAATTTAACATATGAGAGCATACCTCTCACTCTCTCAAGCAATGTCATGTACATCCTCTCTGCTAAACCCTTTAGCTGAGGAGTTTTAGGAGGAGTTTTCTCATATGCAATATCATGCTACTTGCAATAAACATCGAAGGGTCCACAATACTCACCACCATTGTCATTACGAATACGTTTCAGTTTCTTGCATGACTCTCTTTCAACCAAAACATGAAATTGTTTAAATTTTTCTAGCACTTGATTGTTTCTCTGCAAGACATAGACCCATTGCATCAGAATGCACCAATTGCAACAAACTCTTACTTTCTTGAGGGAGGATGCTTCTTGAAAGATACTCTAGTTTGCTTGCTAGCCATGCAATAAGAACATCTCTCCAATTTTGCATTTTTTAGCCCTTCAAGAACATCCTTTTAACTAAGGAATTCAACCATTTTTCACTTATATGACTAAGCCTTCGGTGCCACAAATATGCCTCCATATCTACAACATTCACACTATCTTTAGTCACCAAAGCTTTTGTCCAGTACAGTTTAGAAATCTTCTCCCCTTTAGCCACAAGCAAGTTATCTTTGGTGAGTTTCCACTTTCTAGAACCAAAGTGATTATCATAACCACTATCATCAAGCATTTGTACAGAGATCAAATTAAAACAAACATCAAGAGCATGTTTGACTCCTCGAAGCAACAACTACACTCCCATATTGGTTTGCAGGCAAACATCACCAACACCAATTACCTGAGACACACCATTGTTACCCATCTTCAATACTCCAAAATCACCAAAAGTGTAAGATGTGAAGAACTCCTTCCTTGGTGTAATATGCAGTGTAACACCACTATCAACAATCTACATGCTCTCATCTGATACAAGATTAACTAACTCATTGTCACAAAGATTAACAAGATCACTACAAGTAGCAGTAACAACACGATTGTCATCATCATGATCCTTCTCTTTCTACTTACTCTTTTTATCTTTGTTCTCCTTTTTTTCTCAGAAAATAATATTTTTATATGTGTCTTGTCTTATGACAATAGTGACACTCCACATTCTTGTATCTGAACTTGGACTTACTTCTGCTTTTTTCTCTACCATCCTTCAGTTCCTTTCTTTGACTTCTATCCTTGTTTTTAGTGACAAGTACTTCAAGTTGAAATGAAGAACATTGTGCCTTCCTTTTCATCTCTTCATTTAAGAGCACGACTTTTTGCTGCTTGCAAAGAAATCACTAGGGGCTGAGTTTGTAATAGAAACCTGAAATGTCTCCCAAGACTCAGGTAAAGTATTCAGTAGCCATAGTCCCAAAACTTCATCATCAAATTTAGTACTCATACTGGATAACTGATCTAGGAGCCCTTGAAATTCATTCAAGTGATTTGAATTAGAAGAACTCTCCTTATACTTCAAATTCATCAGATAGTTTAACAAATACAATTTAATATTCCCTGATTTAGAAACATACAAAGACTCAATCTTCTCCCACAACGTTCTCGTATGTGTCTCATTAGCAATGTGATTATAAACATTGTCTTCTACAAATTTCTGAATAAAATCACATACCTGTTGGTGTTCAAAATCTCATTCTTCTTCAGACATAGAATCTAGCTTCTGAGTAGTAAAAACATCAATATGCATTTTCATCACAAATAACAAGTCTTTCATCTTTCCCTTCCACAAGTGATAATTAATGTCATTCAAAGTAACCAATTTTGTATTTGCCTCCATCATTCAAACAAGTCAAATAGTCCTTAGACAAAAACTAAAGAACTTTGATGTCACTCTGATTGGGGGCAATAAGATAAGTTTGTAACAAAATGTAAACAAAGCAGCAAAAAGAAATTTCCCTATCTTGCAAAAATCTATGAGGAGCAAAAACAAAAATATAATGCTAACCAATCACCATTCTTTTTTTAATAAGACATCAAGATTTTAATGTGGAAAACCCCTCAAAGCAAGGGAAAAAATCACGGGTCGTCCAAAGCAAAGAAATAGCTTCACTATTATCAATATAGACTACAAAAGAGTCTCAATAAGTGTCAACAACAATATCAATGTCAATACCAATTTTAAACAATAAAACAATAAGCTTACAAACAAAGAACAAGGAAGATGAAAATCCTAAAAAAAATATTGCTGCTATATGAACTAAATATCTCCCAATTCAGATATTTTCTCAACGATCCAAACAGTCATAATGAAGAAACATACATTCTAAATGTGCTATCCAAAAATCAGTCCGATCCAATAGTGAATGAATTTGCAGTAATGAATTTACAATTACAGCTCTGTGTAAAAATGAGAATAACTTTTTTTTTTCTTTTCTCTCAAACAATTGGTATGTTTCAATAACGTTATATCTCTTTATCTTTGTCTACTCTGTTCTGTCAAAACACTTTATTCACTTAACTTAAATAAAATATAAAGAGAGTTTCTTGAGTTTTTGTTTTTTTTTTTCACGTACCCAACACAACCAACCATCTTGTGCAATTTCAAGGGTGTCTTGGGCAACTCAGCAGAAGCGCGAAATAGAGCTCACCGAGTTGCAGCACTTGGTTCTCGTCGTCGTCAAATTCCAAGTTTCAGATTAAAGCAAACAAGGTATTTCAGCGATAAACCACTCTGAGTTGGAAAAAAAAAGCTACCATGTAAAGCTTTAAACTGTTAAATTGAAGTTAATAATTCTTAATACATGTCAAAATCTAATGAAAATACATATCTACCAGTGTAAATTGTTTTAAGGTCATAGTCACTCTAATGTTGGCTGTCTAAAGTCAGAGGATCCATATCCAACATGATATTATTAAAAATTTATTGGTCATTATTAATCAGTGGAAATTAAATGTGACATTGACCCTCGTTTAAGCTTGCTGCTCAGTGCCCTACTTTCAGAATAAATAAATAGATATGGCTTATAAGGGTCAGTCGGTCACCTGTAACATGATTGCAATTATTAAAGAACAATTTTAACAATAGAAAATTATCACTTGATTTTATATATATATATATATATATATATAATTTTAAAAATAAGTTTAAAAAAAATATTTTTTATTTTAATTATTTATTTTATTAAAATTTAATAATTAATATTAATTATTCATTACAATTATTAGGTAACCAGAAAATAAATTATAAAATAAATTTCTTAATCTTCCTTTCTTCTTCTCTTCATATATATATATATATATATATATATATATATATATATATATATATATATATATATATATATAGCAATGGAAGTAATAAAATTCACGATATAGGGTGAATTAGAATTTGTACAATATATTGATGATATATATTCATCACTATAATTTATTCATAAGCTAATCACATCACATCACTATAATTTATTCATAAGCTGATCACATCACATAGGCACAAAGAGTTGCGAATTATAGATTCAACATTATTTGTACTTGCGAAATAGGAGTACTACATATCAATATCACCAATGGTGAGAAAGGTCGTGGGAATCCATGACTCTAGTGAGTAGTGACCCTAGATTTTATTCATAAAACATGTGAACTCTGGAGTACTAAATAGAGCTGCATTTTATTTGTCTGCTCAGTTGTGAGTGTTATCCTGAGTTTGTGCAGCGACAACTTCACCGGCATAAGAGCAGCACCTTCTGCAAAACCCGTTGTATGTCCTACCACCGCAACAGCCATAGCGACAGCGGTTACCACCACCAGGGTAGCCTCCGCCATGACCTGGATAGCCACCACCATGGCCAGGATAGCCACCTCCATGTCCCGGATAGCCACCGCCATGTCCCGGATAGCCACCGCCATTACCAGGATAGCCACCGCCATGACCAGGGTAGCCACCGCCATGACCAGGATAGCCACCGCCATGACCAGGGTAGCCACCGCCATATCTTCCATCAGGATATTTGGCATCATCCACTCCATTTGTAACTTCAACCAACCACAAAAATGAGTTAGTGACCCATCGACCATATAAAACTGATTTTCTGTCATAAATCCATATATATATATATATATACATATGTCACGTGAAAATTGTTTGAAATTAATGTGAGATTAAGTAATAATTTTCATTAGGTGGATATACTTTGTTGAGGAAGAGAATGATATAGCAAGGGAAAAATAAGAAATGATAATAAACGTGAAAGAATATGGAGAACGGTTCCCACAAGAAATCATTATGCGGTCGTATATCATCATGACATCAATATTTTCAATCAATAAAATGTAATAATAACTAATTAATTTTATAAATTATACTAATCAAATAAATTATACATTTCATACTTATTACTTGAAATCATGAATCACGTATTGATACGAAATTATGTAATAATTTTTCGTTTTCCATGAGAAAAAATAGAGAACGATTCTTCACATAATAAATTTTCTTCCCGTAGTAGTCCTTCGTCTAAAGGATGAATTATTATAAAATAATTAAAACAAGTTAAAAAGCTAAGAAACAAAGTTTATAAAAATTATTTATTTTTATGTGACACTATAGATTCACAAAAAGAAATTCGTACTTTAAAAACATAAGTTTTTTATGGTAGATGTTCCTATGATCCAAAAAAGAAAAAGAAAAAATAGAAACCTCTTGTTTTGTAAAAGTTTTTCAATTTAAATATTTCCTATGTGTTAATTAAGAGATTAACAAAATATAAACAATGTAGTATAGAAATTACAAGAAAAATAAGTATCAACATTTTTTAATAATTTAAAAAAAAAATCTTTAACGACTGTTGTTTTTTCTTTAAAATGCCGGTACCTAATAATATATATACAGCAATTAAAATCATGTATAGCTTACCCTCTTTAGCATTGGTGGATGCCTCCTCGGAGGAGACGAGGAGGAGCATGGCCAATAGGCCTAGGATCAGAATTGCAATCTTCAAAGCCATCTTTCAGTACAAAGTAGAATGATCTACTGCAAAAAAGATGTTTAGTAATGAAGGGTGAGAAAATTAGTAGGAAAATATCATGTATATATAGGATGGGAGGAGAGAGAAGTAGGACCTTCCTCTTAACTTGGTTGTTGGCGGGAATTAATTCAATCTTATCTAAGGAATTAAGATCCAAATAGTTGTTCTTGATAGATCTCCATTTTCAATGGTAAAAGATTGTAGGCTCTAAACTCTGCAGTTGAAGCAGAGCAATTATTATACGTTTATCAACCTGCTATACATGTACTATTATATGTCAACTTGCTCTGCACTCATAATAGGTGAAGTAAAGACGCCTGCTAGTTTATTATTATCATAATTTTATTATATTCAGCATAAACTATAAAATAATTTTAACTGTATGTCGAACACTACGCAAAGATCGGTTAATAACATACTATTTTATCTTAACCAATAAATTTAAGTTTAGGTATAATAAATTTAGTTTAAACTGTACTTTTATTTTATCAGGTACGTTATTGTGTAATTTAGAACATCCGGCAGGAATTGCTTAAAATAGGAGAATTGCTAGCATATTATAAGCAAGTTATGTTAAGTAACAACCATTAGAAATGTTTAAAACAATCTCTTTCTACTATTAATTATTTTTTTATAAAACATTTAATATTTTAATTATGTCAAGCTAGATAGTAATATCACGTCAATGATGTGACAACTTATAATATGTTATATTATATATTGACAAGATTTAATCACATTTTTCTTTCAATTTTAATTTCTTATTATATCTAGTGGCACATTAGCAAAAAAATAAGTTAAATTTTTTTTTAAAAAAAAAGTAATAAACATTGAACAATTATGATATTTAAAAGATTCAATTTGCACAAATAAAATCTAGATTATCAAAGTAGCTAATTAAAATAATTAAAAGTCCAAAAGTGAAAATTAATCCAATTTAATTAAAACTTGATACATAAGTTAATCTATATAATTAATCTCTCGTATAACCTCTCTAAATATTATTTTTAATTTATGCATAAGTTAATTATAACTTATAGACAAGTTTGTTTAATTTTTATTGTTCTTATTTACGATCCTAAAAATGTTTTCAAATGAGTTCAACAAAACAAATAAAAGTATGAACTTTTTTTTTTCCTAGAAACATTATCATATAATAACACATAACCAATTAATTACCCTTTCAATTTGAAAAGAAACAAGAAACTATAAATGTTTGGATATTTATTTAATTATAAAATATTAGATACTTCAATTGAAAAATTAAAATAGTTAAGTGTTGAAATCCTCTTGTTTAAAAGAAAGTGAAGGAAATAGAAAATGAACTATGAATCCTAATAGATAAATAAGATAGAATCATATCTCAAGAAAAAAGAATTAAGAAAAAAAGAAGTTTGTTGAACATTGATGAGGGTCCAGAAAATATGAAAAAATAAAAATTTATATTTTAAAAAATATATAACACTTTAAAAATATATAAACAACTGTAAGTAAATAAAAATATATGTTATAATTGAATTTTTTATAGGCCAAATATTATGTTAATATTATTATTAATATTAGTTTTTTTTGTTAAGTATAAAAGTCAAAATCACAACCTTTTTCTTAATTACCTCCTTTCTTCCTCAACTAACTCAATATCTCTTGTTACAATAACATATCGTTCAATCTATAGTAACAATAGTACATTAACTCCATCTAAAGTAACATTTTTCAAAAATGTAACTAGTGAAATGTGTAATTAGGTAAAAGTTACTAAAGAGGTTAAATGTTGTAGTGCTTCTCACACCCATCTTGGACCAATAATGAGCTAAAAAACAGTACATTGAACTCTACAACCTAGTTTAATATATACATACATACATATATATATATATATATATATATATATATATATATATATATAAACTATGACGATAAATAATAACATTAATTATGAAGTAAAACAGACCATATTTAAGAAAAATTAGAATTTCTAGTATAGTAGATGATATATTCATCACTCGAATTTGCTTAGAAAGTGAAACACAGGTGCACAAAGACGTATTGTACATTGAAAACTACACATGTGAAACAAAATAATAAATATGTCTAGTGGTAAGAAAGGTCATGGGAATCCATGCCTATGGTGACACGAGATTTTATTCATGAAATAGTAGTATCTTAATTCTTAAGCATCAAGTAGAAGTGCATTGCTTCAATTGTGAGTATTATCCTGAGTTTGTGCAGCGACAGCTTCAGCAGCGTAAGAGCAGCACCTAGTGCAAACTCCATTGTATGTCCAACCACCGCAACAGCCATAGCCACAATACCTTCCTCGACGGTAGCCCCCACCGCGACCAGGGTAGCCTCTGCCTCGGCCACCGTAGCCAGGGTAACCAACGCCATAGCCTGGGTAACCTCCACCATAGCCTCCGCCTGGATAACCTCCACCATAGCCTCCGCCTGGATAACCTCCACCGTAGCCTCCGCCTGGATATTTGGCATCTTCCACTCCTTTTGTTACTTTAACAACCAACAACAACAAAACCGAGTTAGTGAACCATTTATCATAAAAAAATTATTTTTGCACTCCCATTTAATGTAGAAATTATTATATGCTGCAACTTTTTTAATTTATGAAAAAATTAATAAAATTTAGTTACATGTGTTACGTGAAAATTGCTTAGGTTTACTATTTCCACATCCTGTAATAATTTTTCGATTAGATGTATATATTATAGGGAAAAGATATAATGATAGAAAGGAAAAAGAAAGAAAATATTTTCAGTGGTAGGAGTACAAGAAAGATAATTAACATATATATATATATAGAAAGAGAAATTTATTTATTTTAAAATTAGTTAAAAAAGATTTATTTTTCATTTTCACTATTTATTTTTTAAAAATTTAATTGTTAAGATTAATTACTTATTAAAACTTTTTTAATTTAAATAAAATTTATAATAAAAAAAGTCTTTATATATATATTTCATTTGAAAAATAATAACAAAATACCAAAAGGAGAGTCCATGATAGTTGAATGAATAAAAATAGTCATTTATTTTGTAAATATTTTTAATTTTTGTTTCATTGATTAACATTATTATGATCATTCAACTCAGAATTTAGTTATATTTAAAGTTTATCATCTCTTCTCAAGATAGTATTTTGTGACAATTTGAATATAGATTCTCTTTCATAGATTCAACATATATTGTCAAGTGAGTTACACTCGTTATATAAACATTTTTAATTTAGTTTAAAGGTTTCATTAACAAATATTTTAGGAATATTGATAAATAAATAATTCTTAAAAAACAATGCAATAAATAAATAAATTATTTTACAATTTTTTGACGAGTGTTTTAAAAACATTAGCTAAACTGCAAGTATCTTTTTTCTTTGAAATTTGTATACGAATATAAGGCAACTAAAATTATATATAGCTTACCTTCTTTGGAATTCGTGGATGCCACCTCTGAGGAGACCAAAAGGAGCATGGCAAACAGGCCTAAGATGAGTATTGTCACCTTCAAACCCATCTTTCAACAGTGAAGTACAGCAGATCTATTGAAATGAGATACGTATGTTTAATTGGTAGTGAAGGATGAGAAAATTAGTGGGAAAGTATAGTCTATATATATATAAGAGGGGAGGGGAGAGAAGTAAAACCTTTCTCTTAAGTTGTTAGTTGGAGAAGCAGTTTTGTATTAATTCAGTCTTATTGAAAGAGTTAAGAACGGAAGAGTTGTTTTATTAATATAGATCTCCTGCTCAATAACTATATTGTAGGTGTATCAACTTTATCTGTACTGAAAAGTGAATAGTCGGAAAGCAAATTAAAGGGGCCTGCTGCTAGTTTCATATCAAAATTTTGTTATATTCAGCATACAGTAAAAAATAATTTAAACTGTGTGTCTAACACTTAATTATAAGTTACAGTTTGTTTTCTTCCATGGCTGTTTTGTTACACTCTCCATTGTAATTTCTTTGGAAATTTTTTTAGATAACTTAAAAATTAATTTATTTTAGCAGTACATTAATTCTCCAGTAACACACTTTTTTTTTTTTTCGAAACATTCGTATAATAGAATTTGGAATCTCCAATAGACCTCTGTTAGGCAAATTCTGTGTGTAATTGCATGCGAAATTCGGACGTTCAAGTCGATCAGCCTTTACAAAAGATAATGCAAAATTCTGTGAGTAAGAACTATAGAGTTTTTATCGTATCTTATTAATTAATCTTATGTATACAATTATCTTTGGGTAAGGATAAGCATGACGATGATCAACTAAAGATGGATGCTTTTACAAACATGTTATTGAAATATAAAGGACATTTTTAAAATATTTTGTCAAATTGATTAGAGTTTTAGTATCATCACATTCATGGTTTTAAAAATTGGACCACTCATCAATCTAAGATAAGGGTCTATAAGTTAATGATTTAATTAGTGGATCACTAATTAAATTACATGAGTTAATCTATATTAAATATATATATATATATATATATATAATATGTAAGATATAATATATATATATATAAAATTTAGAACACATATATTAAATAACTTCTTTTTATTAATATGTTATTTAGTATTTTTATCTATATTTTATGCTTTAATTTTACATTATAATCATTTAATTTAATATTTTATTAATTAAATTATTATAAATACTTTTTGTGTATATAAATAGTTCATAATATAATATATAGAATATTAAATTCTATTGGCAGTAAGTAATAACAATTACTACAAACAACAAGTAAATACTCATTGATATGAAATTAAAATTATGTACATTCTATTATAAATATAATTTTCCACATTTATAATATTAGATGGACTTATATAATGTTATACTGCCTCATAGCAACTCAAGCGGTCTGGGATCGAAAACCCTCAAAATTGTTATTGTAATTTTTTATAAAATTTAGTTCCTAAAAATTCAGGCTTCATTTTGAGTTTCAAGTACAAAAATGGTGTTTCACAAAATTAGTTAAAAAGCTAATTGAAAGCTGAAATTTGAAAAACTAGTTAAAAACTGAAAAATTAGTTATAAGTATTTAATATAACTAACTGAAAGTTGTAAAATAATAAATAAAAACATCATTAACCATTAGTAAGTATTTAATATAACTAACTAAAAGTTGTAAAATGATAAAATATAGGTATTTAAAATAATTATAACATATTTTAATTATATAAATTAATTATATATTTAAATTATAAATTTCTATAATAACATATTTAAATTATAAATTTATGTGATTACATATTTAAATAATAAATTAGTATAATTAATATTTAAATTATAATTTCTATAATTAAATATATAAATTTAAATTACATATTTAAGTTATAATTTTCTATAATTATATATTTATATTATAAATTACTATAATTACATTACATTAATGAAGTAGAGAGGTTCTATAATGTGATGTGAGAGAATTATTATTAATTAATAAAGGATAAACATATAAAAATAAAATCAACTAATAACTGAAAATAAGAGATCTTTTCGAAAAACTAGTAAGAGTAACTTCTTTAAAAAAACTAGTAGCTCTTAAAAAAACTCTTAAATTTTTTATATCCAAACGGAGCTAAAATCATTTCATCTATCATTTAAGTTTTTTAATTATTTAAAATGGTAAACCAAACATACTAATAATTTAAAATGATTACAAGAAAGAGATCAAGAATAAAAAAAGGGTGAATCTCAAAGAAGTCCCTAGCAAAAAGTACAATTTTTGCGTTATATATAATTCTAATTAATTATGCTTTTCTTCAAGTCTATGATCGTGAAATATCAATTAAATATAATTATACTAAAATAAATATGTTCATGCTTATTTTTTAAAAAATCATTCTTTTTACTTATTTAATTTTTACAAGATTTAAATATAATGACCTAAACTTGTAATAAAGGATAAAATTAAATAATTTTAACATTAAAACATAACAAAAGAAATAAAACAACTCAATTTAATATATTCTAAAAAACAACTTTATGGTTTATAAAACATTATTGTAGTCTTTATATTTTTAGTTACTTGAATAATTAATTTTACCTAACGCTGTTATTAAACAATAATTCCGCTATCAACTAGGTTTTCAACTAATCATGTGTAATTTTTCAAATTTATAATAAAATATTTAATATATATTTAAGTAAATCGAATAAAATTTAAACAATATCTAATATAAAATAATTAAGCTATTTTAAATTTTCAGCTACAGTATTTTTTTAAAATAAAAAAAATGATAAACTTTTAGTATAATATTATATTATTATTAAATGTAAATATTTAATATCTAATTTAAAATATTTTTAGAATATATGGTATAAGAAAAATAATAGAAATGAATTTATAACTTATTGTGAAATTTTTTTTAAACTTATATAAGTAAGTATTAGAAAAAACATTACAATCAGCATAGTACGTAAGCTAAAAGTTATCAACAATGTAAGTTTAATTACAATATTTAAATTGAATAATCATTCCAATACGTAACAAGATAAGAAAAGCTAATATCAAGGCAACAATGAATTTAGCCCGTTCATACGTAATCTTATCCACAACAATGAAAGTATAGTACCAGTAGTTAGGATAAAAAAAAAAGATAATCATGACAATCAGCCTATGAATAGATTGCTATGAAAGTTGAAATAGGAGAAGATAAAAAAAATAAAAATTTGCTAGAAACTTGTGGTAAATGCGTATTTGGAGAACAAAAATTTTAACTTTTCTAATGTTCCGATTATTAAAGCAAAAGGAAGATATATTTATTATATTTTAAATATTATATTTATCTATTTGTTTATTTTATGTTACTGTCAGTTATAATTATTTAATGTATATTTAATTTTGTTTTATTTATTATTTTATATTATTTTTAACTACAATTATTTAGTGAGATATCTCTAATCTCGTTTTATTATTATTTTATGTAATTTTTAATTATAATGATTTAGTAAGATATTTCTAACCTCGCTTTATTTATTATTTTATGTCATTTTTAACTATTATTATTTCATGTTCATAATGTTATATAATTTATTAAATTGTTTATCTTTGAACTATCTATTAACCATTTTATTTTATTTGTAATTTTTTTATTCAAACCTTATTAAAGCATTTATTAACAATATAAAGAAACTATTTATTCAAACACTTTGAATAACGATACTATAAGAATAACATTACATGTTTAAGAAAACTATTTATCATTAAGGAAATATATATATATATATATATATATATATATATATAATATTTATCATTACAAATGTAGTTTTTATTATAAATAAAAAAATATAAATATTAATTATTGTATAAATATGAGAAATATTAAAATAGAAAGTTTTAAGACTTGAACAAAGGTTTGAATTAATTTGTAGTTGAAGATTTGACTTTGTAAATTTAAATGAGTAAATATTTAAGGTAAAATATCTTTGTATTCTTTAAAAATCATGGTAAAGAAACTCATTTATGTTGACTAATCACTACAAAAATAATTCAAATTTCTCTAAATAATTAAAAAAATTATTATAGACAAAGATGTATATATATAGATTTTTTTCCTTTGATTATCTAAGTTGTTATTGTTTAAGTTATTTATAGGATATTTGTTCTCACTCCTTTATGTTTCTTGTCTCTTATATATATTAAAAAATATGAAATGCAAATTTAAAAATATGGACGTGTCAAACTATTCAAATCCTTTCTCTGTAGTCATCTCAATATTTTTTTCTGGTACTAGTTGGAATACAAATGTAATTGCCAATTCAGTTACATTCAGATGTATTTTTCAACGATCAAGGAGAACTATCGATGATAAAAGAACAGTTTCAGTCACTTTCTATATCACACCTGCTAATTACACAAATCCACTAATGAACATGTTTCCATCGATTATGTGAAAATAATAGTAGGATAAAAGGAGAGATTTGTATATACATAAACTTTTTCCTATCTTTCTATATAGCGGAATGGATATATGTAATATTATAAATGTTGATATATGTATATAAATATATGAGTGTGGCTTTGTTTATGAAATATTTTATTATAATTTAAGTTAAATAAATAACTGAAGAAACGTAATTATACATTAAAATGAAATAAAACCAACTAAATAATTTTTTGTTATATTAGTAGTAGGTTAGAAGTTATATAAAAAAGATTAATTATGAAAATGAGTTATAATAAATATAATTACATCTTGTATAGAAATTGAAATTGTTTTATATATTGTCACACAATCTTTTGTATACTTGTCACAAAATTAAACTCATTGTATAATGCATATAGTTTAAAAATCAAGTTAGAATAATTGGATTGTCTAGGTTAGATTAGTGTGAGTAGATCAAACATCTCATCAACTTAATGACTAAGACGGTTAAATCAATAACCTAGTGTGGTCAAGTTGGTTCCATTCAAGGCATATAATGTTTATCAAAATTGAGTTAGCAGCTACAAGTATGAGTATTTTTGTTATCACAAACCAAACCAAAAAAAACTTGTTTGGTTTAGTACCAACGAGTATGACCAAACTCTAACACTGAACACCATAAAGTTGAGTAGAAATGGTGTGAGACCCACACACATAGATCAAATTATTTGTGGTGAAAGCCATTCAGGTAGTTATTTTTTTATTTTTTAAATAATAATAATAGATAAATAAAAGTATTACTATATTATATAAATTAATAAATATTTTTACATTAAATAAAATATACAAAATTGATATTTATTTATTTATTTACACATTAATTCAAATTTTCATCTTTTCCCACTTCATTTCACTCTAACTAAACAATTTTAATTTTTATTTATTTTTTCACTCATTTCTTATGTTTTCTTTTCTCATCCATTCCCTTCATTTCTTCCCTCTCTAGCAAATAGGAGTGAAAGAGAGGTGTTGTGACACTTGTCAAACAAGAATAATGTATTAAGTATAGTTTAAAAAATACACTGGAGTTTAAAAGGTTGATTGAAATTTGTTTATCAGGTCTCAAAATCAATGGAAACTAATTGAGAATTTATACTAAAAGTGGGTATAAAAAACTTAGTGTTTGACAATATTTTTATAAAACTGTTTTCAATATTTTAGTATTTAAAAACTAAAAAACTTGGTCAGTTACTATTTTCTTAAAATAGATTCGAAAATAGTTGTGATTTTTTAATTTTTAAAAACTAAAAAACAAGAACAGTTGTAAGTAGTTTTGCTTTTCAGTTTTTTGTTTTTGTTTTGAAAATTCAAAATACAATAAGAATATGTTATTTTTTACTTTTCATTAATGACATTTCCATAAATATAAACATTTTTTTTTTATTTTTACATCTTTAAAATAGTTTTTAAATAACACTTGCAAAACAAGTTTTCTTTTCTCTTCTTCCACAAAACAGTTTTTGAGAGTTCTTTTTTAAAGCTCTTTTCAAAAACAAAAAAACAAAATCAAATCAATCAAACCGTTATTTTTATTTTATTTTAATATAAATTAAATATAAATATAAATACATATTATAAGGATTATAAATATGTATATATATATATATATATATATATTATTTTATCAAGCTTTTTTATATAAAATATATAACTTAATCAGGTATATTAATTTACAAATTTTCATATATTAATTTTTATAAATTATATTATAAGAAATTACCAACTTTATTTTAAATAAAAATTTATTATTGTTAATGAATATTGTTATGTTTTATTAATTATTAAATTTAAATTTAACTACTATGATAATTTTATTTGAAATCTTATTTGTACTTGACCATAAAAATGATATTTTACTTTAATCTTAATTATTATAAAATTATGATATTATATTTATTTAATATTATTTTATTAACACTAATTCAATCCCGATTGAATCCATAGATCTTTAACCATTATTTTGACCAGACAAGTTTAAAACCCTTTGGAAGTATGACTTTTAAATTATTTTTTCTAGAAATACATAAAAAAAATTGGTACTTTTAAATACTAGATGTGGTATAAATGTATAAGGATGACAAAATACGAAGACTCTCCTATCATAATTTTAACAGCAAAAAGTGGTGTATTGAGAATAAACTTTGACTTATCCCGTCTAATTTTCCAACTTGGATGTTGGGGCAGATTGATCCGTTAATATTTTATTTTAAAAATATATTATTTGTATAACTATAATAATTAAAAAATAAAACAAATTATCAAGTAATTTTTTTAAAAATAACATTGTTTAAAAATAAAATCAAATTTGTTAAAACTTTATCATTTATTTTTTATAAAATCGTGACAAGCTAGAAAATAAAGCAAATGATGTAAGGTTTGCTTTTTTGGTTATTTATTTATTTTTAAAATCATGAATTTTCCAAAAATAAAATATGTAATTATTAAAATTAAATTTTATATTATTTAAAAAAAAAAGAAGAAGCCGTGAAAAATATGATTCTTAAATTTAATAGTTGATAAGTTAACCGCTTCCTGAAAATGCGACTAAAGTGTCTGGTCTGTGTTAACTATAGTATACAAGGGACGAATTTTGCCGCCATCAGGTATGCCCATTTATTTCGTCGGTTATGTTATTTAGTTAGATAGACAATTCAGGCAACCTAAAGTCACACTGGTGACTTAATTAATGATGAATGGAGCCATGATAATTTTCGTCCAAAACTAAAATAATGCTAACCATTGCCTTAAAAATAGAAAAAAGTTCTTTTATTAAAATTTAAAAAATCATGTTTTTGTACGATATTTAATTGTGCTGATAGATTTATTTATTTTTAGATCTATTTCAATATCTTAAAAAGTGAGACAGTGTCTTCAAAGTTCAAACACTGGTTAAGAAGAAAAGAGAGAAAGGAAAAAAACAAAAAAAGAGAAACTGGGACGAGTCGCAAACGGGCTTCATCTAAGATTTCAAATTAAGTAAGTACTGCTTTAATGCATTAAGTTCCCAAACGCTCCTGCAAGGCGACCGTTGAATGCACACGTACCGTACAAGTGTACAACCAATGAAGGGCTTTCGGTCAGAGTATTGAATGAGAAAAACCGGCGAACTAAATCTTGAAACCTACTCAATCAATGGACTCACGGGAAAGACGAAAATTTGGACTCCATCGCCAACACCCCATAATTATCATAAATGTGTCATGGCCCCACTAGCTCAGCTTAATTTCCTTCACAATAAAATAATCATGTTCCTGAGGAGACAAGAAAACCCATCACTACTACGACCAAAATAATTCCAAGAAAGAAATGTTCTTTATATCAAAAGCTATATTAGTTTTCCAAAAATTAATCTTTATTTTTCCTGGAAGAGAACAAATTGAGAGAAGGGAGTTATGAAAAATATTTATTTTGCTAGCATTTTATTTATTTTTTAATATTTTGCAGAACCCTTGGTTAGTAGCTTCTTAATTAAAAGTATTTTAGGTCTTTTTGTAGGAGAGAAAAACATAACCAGCTGTTCATTTATTAATTTTTTGTTGTTTGTGTTATATTTATTTTTTTTAAAAGAAAACAAAATATATAGTATAAGAGTGGGGGGTATACAAGTTGTATGTCCAATAGAAAGTAATACAAGATTAACAACAATAGCATAAACATAAATAATAACAACAGGTTATTGATCTAAAATAATTAAAACTTGCTTGTGTTACACTTAAAATTATTTAAGCTGCAAGAGGATGTTTTTTTTACATAAATTGAGACGCCAAGAGTTGTTTTAGAAAATCATAAACCATGGAAAAGGACCAAGCCTTGTGAAGAATTTAAAGAAAAAGAGCATCACATACTATTGCAGCAAGTACGCAACATCTTATGGAACAAATAAGTATTAGTTGGAGTGCAATTGCACTTGGCAACAACTTTCACGACCATGACCTTGTGCATCGTCATGCAAACTGATCACACATCAAACGGTTGTGCATGTCGGCACAAACATTATGTTTAGTTACGATTTTATTATGGATGATTTAGTCATTTGATTCATGCGAAAGACTCCCATGTCCGTGTAAAATTAAAATTATCGTTGTTTGTTGGGGTTTGGATGTATATATTAAAAATAAAATCTATGTATACTTTTTAGCCCTTTAATTGATATTAATTTCATAAGAAAGGTTATACACTTTCACTGCTCACTCACTTTTCTTAATACACATGTTTTCATAGTATATACTGTTACTACATGGAAACTTAAATCTCGAAAGTAAGATAAACAAAATACAGGATTGAAATAGGTAATGCCTATTCATAGTTTACGTAGTAGTAAGGAGAGATTTTCAATTGATATTGATCAATTCTTAAAATTATAAGGTCTATTTTTCAATAGTATAAAGAATGTTGTCATCCGTAGAAAATAAGTCAAATATCTTCACACAAAAACATTGACTATATATGTTGATGCATTAAATGTAATTATTATGGATTTCTTTGTACTCAAATTCGTTACCTCTTGTATTCCTCCCACTCAACCACATAATTATTTTAATCATGTATATATGACTTGTCAGGCTTGATAACAAATGTCAACGAAAAGATTAGATCACAGTTATTAACAAAATGTCAACTTCTTTTCTAGATACTATATTTGTTTCTTTATGTAAGAATAGAAACTCAACTAATTGAGCTTGAGATAATTTTTTAAATATAAGATTTATTTTGAAATGGTGAAAGTATACTGTGATTTTAAATAATAACATGTTTAAGATGACTTATCTTGGTTACCTTGGTATAACCTGCTATCATGCATGGATTTAAATTTTTTGACTCCCGAACCAATGCAAATTTTTTTATTTCATTTGGTTTAAATTCATCAATTCTTTGAATTGATTTTGGTCCATGTTCACCCTAATATTAAGTGTCAAAAGAATCCAAATTTGACATGTCCACTTTTAATCAATTTCACACACACAATGAGTATTATAAATTTAATCCATATATTTATACATACATAATTAAAATTAAAAGTTTAATAGTGATTACATGATTATTTTAAAATATATATAATTATTATTATTTTAACTATTCAAATATGGTCTTATAATTTATATTCGTAATTCTCATTTTTCACAGTAAGAAGTATTCTTGATTAATACATCCATTTGGTTGAGTTTTTTTTTTTTTTAACGTGAACTATAATATTATAAAATATTTAAGATTGAAATATATATATATATATATATATATATATATTATAATTTTTTAAAAGAAGTCTTGTAAGTTTTATTCGTTGAGGATGTGACACACCTATTTTAGAATTCAATTGAAATAATAAGCTGCTAATGATGGAAACCTGAAATCTCCTAACTGTTTTCTGAATAGAAGAGTTGCACTGCCAAACTCGATCTACATTAAAAAAAAATGTAACGTCTACAAAAAAAAAAAAATCAAATATGAAGAACAGGAGATAAAAATACGAGATAAAATTAATTCGTACAATAAGAAAATCGGATAAGAAGAGAAAAAAGTTAAAAGTATGAGATAAATATAATTTTTTTTAACACTTACAGCACATAAAATGTACATTAAAAATAATATTATAGAATAATATACAAATAAGATAACTTTAAAAATAGATTAAATAAACCAAATTCATCCATTTTTTTAAAAATGTTTAATGGTCAATATAATGTAAATTTACATTATCATATATTGAATTACAAATCATAATTATTATAATTTTTAAATTATATTATAAAAATAATAAATTTATGATACAAAATTGATAAGCCCCGCCGTTAACTAGTTTATAAACTACTTTGAACAAATAAGCTTTATTAGGTACACTAACTTACTTTATTAGTTTATAAGCTTTATTAGTTTATAAACTACTTTGCTTTTCAAAAAAAAAAAGTACACTAACTTACTTTATTTTTATCTTAATAAAAATTATTATATAAAATAGTTTTAAAATAACTGGGTGGGTAAATTTTTTATATATTTTATTTTCTATTTAAAATAGAATATTTATTTTCAATTATTTATAAAATATATAATTTTAATTATTTTATAAAATTAAAATTTTTAACTATTAAAATATTAACTTAATATTATTCAGAAGTAGTGATTTTATATAATATAGTTCATTTAACTCATGTAAGAATCAATGACACATTTGTAATAATTAACAGTGTGAGTTATACCGAAGGACCAAAATAATGAATTTACATATTTGAAGAATTAAATGTTTCTATTAAAAATTTGAAGATTAAAATTTAAAAAATTATATAATATAAAAACTAAATATCTTTCTATTTTAAAATAAGGATCAAAATGGCATATTTAAAATAATAACAAAATTATATCTAAGTAATTTTTTTAAATAGGAAAACATACTTTTTCAGCTAATAGGTCGGTGTTTAAGGACATTAATTCTATATTAAATGACTATGGTGAATTATTAAAAAAACCAAATAAAAAAGTAATAGTGCACTAAAACCAACGACCAAGTAAAAAAAGTATTGTGAGCCTAAACTAATGGTCCCAACCAACTCGCTGTACAGTATACCAGAAACAATTTGTTAAAATAAATTATATATATGCAAAATGGAGGGAAAATGTTTTTGTTTTCAAAAGAAAATTGGGTTCAATATATTTCATGATTAAAAAATGTCTAGTTCAATTCACTATATATAGAATGTAGAAATCTCAGTATATATTGTTTACACGCTGCTACTTTTCTGAAATCTCATCATTTTGTGTGTGGTGGGGATGGGATATATAAGTAGGAAATGCGTATATTGTTACAAAGTTAAAAAAAATACCCCCAGGACAAGTATTTTGACAAAAAAATATTTAATTGTTTTATTTTATTTTTCTTTAATTAAAGAGAACGTATAAGTTTGATTTTCATGGAGCGAGAATAATATTGAATATGTAATGCATTTATTTTAACTTTTGTATCTCACTTTCATAAAAAGTCTTTCAATAAATTTTAGCTGTTAATTAAATATTTTTTAAATGTATAGGAATGTCATTCCCATAATTTAATTAAATATATAAAAATTATCATTAACAGAAATGAAAGTAGATAATTTGAGACAAATATGCATGTTGAACTTTTTAGGTTTAATTATACTAATTATTTTCATTGTTTTATAATTTTAATTTTTAGTTTTTTTAAAAATTAATTGCATTCCTATTTTTAATACATTTGATTTGTTCATACAATTTTATTTCAAAATTAAATTCCATTTTCTACTAATAGTTTCTTATATTATTAAACTAAAATTATTTTAATTATTATCTGAAAATCAATTAATCAAAGCATCAATTTAAAACTAAATAAAAAATTCAACTTTTCCTAATTGTAATATCACATTTACAAAATCCTGCTTAAAATTATTTTAATTTAGGTAAAAAGTTTATATATGTTGTCATTAATTGTGAGTATACAGGGGTATTCTCGAACTAGACCTACCCTTAGATTGGAAAGACCTCTTAAATTGGGTCTACCTTTGAGGTCGAGCCTACCTTCCACAACCTAAATATTTGAGTCACCCGACAACGAAGCAAACAAGTGTCAGTGTGTCATTAGGTTTGGCTTAGGTAGGGTCCACTACCCTTGAATGAAAAGTCTACATTACTATTTTTAGATAAAGTAAAACCCTAATGACTTAAGGACAAATCCAAAAAAGGTAAATACTATAAAATGGAAACAACAGTACAAGTTTGATTATACATTATTTTACTATTTTTTTACTTACACACTGTACTTTAAAAGAGTAGTCAACTACCTCTGACTTGAGCGTCGTAGTACTTTTGCAAGTACTACATGTGTCGGTCTAGATTAACTACTATGGAAGAATTTAGGAGGAAAGTAAAAGAAAGACTCGGCGAAAGATCCAAAACTTGTTTTACGTATTGGGATTGAATGCATTTAACCAGGACTCTTGTGTGTATATTTTGATATTTAATTCAAGTTTATTGTTTAATTTTTATGTTTCTTCTCTTATTTATGTTTTATTTCTCTTATCTTTCATTTATTATACATTTTGAATGTGATTTAAAAATGTACTTGATTTGTAAAATGAACAAAAAAAACACCAAATAGGGTTTATTTCTAGGAATAGAGTAAAACTCAATGACCATTGTTAACTCTCTTTTTCTTAAAACATGCTATTTGATTTAGGTTACACAAGAGATTTATAATTTAAATTTCAAATGCGCTTAGATCCTACTTGTAAGAGATTAGGGTTAGATAATTTTTCAGAGATTAGGGTTTATTTCTAGGAATAGATTAAAACTTAATGACCATTGTTAATTCTCCCGCGATTCGTATCAGGCAAGTGTAGTGCAGTGCATAATCAAAGTCATGTCGTTGAGCGATGAAAGTAGCTGAGGAAGTGTTGAATCTCTAAACTCTAAGACTCGAATCGTGAGTCATTGTTCGTTCTTGTAACAGATTTGTGGTTCAAAGCTGTCGAAGGTAACAAATCTTGCTTTCAAATTTCTATCTTACGATTCTACAATTTCACTTTTTTATTTTATCGAGTTTCGTTTATATGTTGATGTGTTCACTGTAAAATTATTTTCGTCAAATGTTTAATGGAGGAGGAAGAAGAAGGAGGTGCAAGAGACAAAACTTGGAAAAGAAGTATCTAGTGGAAGAAGAATGAGAAAAAAGTTTAAGTTATTTTTTAATCTAGAGGTATTTTAGACTTCTTCTATATTTATGGAGATGTAGAGAGAAGTTATAAGGGTGCAGGAAGAAATTCTCCTAATTGTATCATTATCAACCTAGGTTTGTTGGGTCTTGTTTCGGCCTAGAATTACAAGATTTTGGGTTTCATCATAGTGTATTAAATTTTGTTTCATTCCTTTTTAGACTACTCCTTGTCACTCTTTTTCCTTTTTAAACTGATCTCACTTTTCCATTGTTAATTTATTAAATGATTTTGCATTCCAAAAAGCTTAAAAAATAAATTTTAGATAAAATTATAATAAATTATTATTATTAATTTTAAAAAGGCTCAACTTCAAAACTCATTTTTGGCTTCAAAGTATGTTGGTTAGACCCCCAAAGAATGTGATAACTAGTGTTCGTGTGAGACAAGTCAAAATCTAAAAGATCAAACAACTGAGCATCTCTTGAAAACAAAACATTAACAATTTATAACTTTAAAATAAGATATTTAATATATATATATATATATATAGTAATTAATTCGATTCGATTTAGATCACATTTTCAAATTTCAAATCTACAAACTAAACCGAACTTAATTTTTGGATTCGGACAAAAGATATCCTATCTTTACACGAATTCAGGGAAATCAATTAACTTTAAGAGTTATTGTAAGAGAATTATTTATTATCTTCATTCTTTCAAATTTTGTAATATTAATCTAATGATTTTAAAAAAAAAAGCCATTAAATTACAAAAAAACAAACATAAGGATGAAGTATCTCTTTTACTTGAACTCTATGGATCTTTAGGAAGAAATAGAACTCCACGGGCTATGTAATGTGGCAGTGGAACCTGACTTGAATTTGTTTTTGAATTGTAGGGGATCTCTTTTTGGCTTTTTTGAGATAGAAACCACTGTTATCAGTTTATGGGATTTGGTGGGTGGTTCAAAAGAGGTGTTTCAAGTTTGGTCATTTGTGTGATTTGCTGGAATTTGACAAATATGGAGAGATAGAAATGTTCTTGTATTCAGAGGAGCAAGTGAATGTTCAATGAGTGGTACTTTGGATTCAATTAACGTCTTAGGACTGATATCTTTTATCTAAACTTATTTCTCATTCTCAAGTTGAATGGGTAATGAATCCATTATTTTATATTAATTAACTATAATCTATATATGAGATAAGAGTGATGATTATGAAACTATTATAATATGTTTCTTTTATTATTTACAATATCATGGATTGTGTGTTTGTGCGTGAGATGATTAATAAATCTTTTAGCCTATAAAAAAAATACACTATTCTTTATCAATAGGGAGAGAGGTGTTACCCATGCCTATACTAGGATTTAGAGTAGTAATTAAATTAAAATTCACTCTGATAAACGTGTGATGTTAAACATAAGTAGTAAAAACTGTGAATTTCAAGAATTGTATCAGTATGACAAAGGTGGCTAGATAGAAAAATTGGACGATCCATTAATTACGCTGGAATATTAGGTCCTTAATTACTTGACCTAACACAATTTTTCCTAGGGAGTATTAGAAAATTGATCAAAAGGCTATAATTAAAGTTGTGGAGCAAACAATGAAGGCTATAATTAACAGCTAAGAACATCAGCCTAATGGTACGATGAAAGAAGTTATATGAATTTTTATTCTAATGGTAGAAATTATTTAAATTTCTAGTTCATTTCTAATTATTTTATAATGGTCCTATATCGAATTTAATACTCTAAAAAATACCACTTCTATCCTTGATTTGTATTCAAATCTTTGGTCATCTACAAAAAATATTCAACCTTCCTAACCACCGACAGAGAGCTATCAACATCAAGATAATCACCGTACATGTTTAACGGCGCAGTATTATTATTACAACAAATAAATGACGATTAATAGTCACGCGAATGAAACCCGTTTTCATAAAATGGACGTTATATGCTTAACACATCATGCAAATTAATTAGAATGAACAGGGGAGATTGAATATATTACTACGCTATATCCACTTATTAAATCCTCTCACATAGGAAGAATCGAGGAAGCAACCTTAAACGCTTTAACATGGTTGAAATGTGATGGAGAGAGATAGTTGAAATTGTTATATCTCCTAATACTATCATTAAATCTTCTTCCCGGTTTAAAATTCAAAATAAATATAAATTTTAAAAAAAGTAAGTATAATTAATGGATTAAATCATGTTAATTATATTTTTGGGTGAAAAAGTCTGTGGTTTCATCTTAATGATAATATTTATCTTGTTGATTTCTTTGTGCAAATATACTATGTAATATATTCTTTTAAATTGGTTAAAATTTATTTAAATTTGGAAATTTTTAATTAATATTAAATACTGTGTTGACGAGAAAGGTTAAGTATTTAAACCAAAGAAAGGAAAGTATTTAAAGTGAAATACATATTGAGAAATATCATATTAATAATTTGGTCATCATTTAGCAATTTGTGCTTGAGAAATACTAGGTTTCGGCCCGGTATAACAACAAACGTTAACAAATAGAACTGTTTGCTATTTCCAGTTTTCCACTAGCTCTGTTTACTAAGGACACCTTACCTTCACACACTCCCCATCTCCCATTCATTATATTCTTTTCTCCTTCAACATAAATATACATTATGCACTCCCTCTTCTCTCTTTTATTTATTTTTATCTTCTCTCAATCACGTGCCTAGATCTCTATTTATTCTTTCACTGCTCCGTTTTATATTGTTAGGATTTTCTCTTCCTCTAAATGTATTTTTTAATCATATTTGATTTTTTTTTCTCAACACCATTGATTCATTAGTTGGCAGGTTCACCCCTTCCAACATCTTACTAAAAAAATGGGAAATTTTGCAATATTAAAGTACAGAAAACAAAATGAAAAAAGGAAAAAAATTCAAAAAATGTTGTTTCAAAAATTACTTTCCGAAATATTAAAAAAGAAAAATATTTTCTTAGAAAATTAGTTTCCAAAACATTAAAAATTATAACATAAAGTGCAATCCAATATTATGCAAAACAGTGTCGATTTTCTAATGGAAGATGAAAGAATCCACAAACTTGATTGATTAAACTTTTATGGTATTTTTCTTGAGATGAAAATTCAATACAAAAGTTAATTAATTAGAGGCTGGTGGGAATTGTAAAGTTGGTGTGCTTGTAAAGTTGAAAAATCGACCTTTAACAAATAAAAGATGGAATGAAGAAGAAATTTATGGGTTTAGAAAACCATGTAGATAAACTGTATAAAATAATATTTATATTTATTTTTATATATGTAAGATTATTTCTTGGTATAAAATAATATTTATAATAATAATAACTTAAAAAACAAAAAGTTGAGTGGATCCAGAAAAATGACAGTGGAAATAACAAGTATCCACTAGTAAAGAGATAAAACCCAAATTTAATGGAAAGCAATAAACAGCACAGGGCTGAGCCCAACTGATTGTCTGGGGAAGAAATAACTTGTCCCCCTATCTTCATCAGATTCAAAACTCAAAAAAGGATTAAAGGGGATTTTAAATTCACAAATACTTTAATTTCATTTAATATTTATTATTTTTAAATTTTTTTAAATACTAATTTTATCTTTCAACATATGTTAAATTCTTTCTTATTTTTTTTTTATTCTTTATAGTTGATTCTCTCTCCACGGTTTCTTTTCTTCTTTTTTTTTCCTATCTCTCTTTCTTTTTTCTTTCTCATTTTCCTCTTTTGCTCCCAGCCACCTCCTCTCCTCCATTCTTCTTTATTCACTCATTATTCTTCATATTCTTGTGTGCTCTCTACAGTATTATTTACTCTGGTAAATCTCTAATGTTTCACTTACACTGTTGACAACTCTGGTAAATCTCATCAAAGAGTAGAAAAAATTCAAAGTTTCTTTTACTTTCCAGCAAGATCCAAACAGATAAGTAAAAAAGAATTCAAATTTTTTTCTCTTTGGTTACGTCTTGCCGTCAAATTTTTTATACTCTCCAGCAAAATCTTGCTAGAGAGTAATTCTTTTTTATGGAATGACCATTATTAATATACTTTAAAATATAATAATTTATTTTAATAATTCAATAAATTTATTATAAGAATTTATTGATAAATTAAATAAATTATCTAAATTCAATATTCAATAATTTATTTTACAAACATAATAAGTAAATGATAAATCATAAAAGTATAAAAATATAAATTCATGCAATGAATGGGGAGAAGCCTAATATGTAGCCAATGAAAACACACATAAAAGTTATAATAACCAAACATGTAACCAATTGTTGCAAGCCTAACAGTTATAATAATCAACCATGCAACCAATTGTTGCAAACCCTATCATGTAATCAATTGTTGCAAGCCCTAATATGTAACCATTTGGAGAATTTCTTCCTGCAATCAAATAAGTTCTCCTTACACCTCCATAATTTCTCAAAATGCAAAAAAAACCCTTAATGAAAACAGTAAAATTTTAATTATTACACATATTTTTCTTTTTTCTTTCATCTACATCTTTCTCTCATTTCGCATGTCTCTCCTTTTACACGTCTCTCCTTTTGCATGTCTCTCTTTAGCTTTTCTTGCATGACTTTGTTTTTCTTCTCACTGAAGCAGTGATTTTCTCTTCTTCTTCATACGTTGTTGTTCATCCCTTTGCGCTTTCTTCGGTCTTCGTGATTCAGCTTTATGTTTACTTTATTCTTCGTGGTTCAGCTTTGTGTTTATCTTCTCTCGCTACATTAGCTTTTTTTACAAGTCCGGACACCCCTATCTGGACTGAGTCCGGAAATCCCTGTCCAGACTTGTACAAAAATTTGCAAATTTTTTTTTACAAATCCGAACACCCCTATCCGGAATTGTAAAAAAGTTTGCAAATTTTTTACTAGGATTAAATTTTTTTACCTAGGGTATTTGAGACGTTTTCTACTTTTATAGAGATGTAGGGAAAAATTATGGAGGTACAAGGAGAAATTCTCAACCAATTGTTGCAAGCATTAAACTTCGTAATCCACCTTAACTTCGCAGTCAAACCACTTAAAAATCATGAAAATGTCTCAGTTTTTACTCTCAGACGATGCCAAAGAGTAAAAACATTTGCATTTTTTTTACTTTCCAGTAAGAGGTTGTTGAAATTTTTTTTACTCTCTGGTAAACCATTGTCAAAGAGTAAAATCATTGAAGATATATTAGTATTCTACCCTTCAGTAAATGAAAATTAAAACTATAGCACGTTGGAATTAAAATTTCCCTAAAGGGACTTTTTTGTTTTTTATAAAAATACTTTTCATGAAAACACCTCTCCCTTATACAATTTAAAAAGAAAATGTTTTCTTGTGATTATAAACATATCTTTCCAATATGTAATGATATTTCTATTGTGTATTGTGCTAAAAAAAACTGAAATATGTTTTTGTTTACCTTTGACTAGTAATCAAACGATTATAATACAAAAATGCTTTTTTAATTAAATTTAAATTTATTATGACAAGTTTTCCAGAAAAAAAATGTGGTGGACATCTAAGGACCTAGTGGGGTGGTTTTCAAGTATCGGTTTTAGTTTCCAACAGTATTTTAAAATTAGAAACATGTTTTTGATAAAAATAATTCTAATTCAGTTTTTTAATTATTTTAAAAATAATTTTTATCTAATTTCAAATATTATAAAATTTGACTTTTTTAAAAAAATGTTAACTATGAGTGTATTAAATTTGTTAGCAAAAGAATTCGTACTTGAAACGTCTTCCTCTCATTTCTTCCCTTTTCTATAAACATTACGATTAGATCAAATAAAAAAATTAACCTTCTTCTGGGTGATTTGAAGTTTTTCATTTTTGTTTAAAATGTATTTTTAAAGCATAAATATATTTAATAAAAATGGTTTTAATTGTTAATTATTTTTAAATCAGTCTAATTAGTGTGTTAAGTTTGTTAACATAAGAAATTTGGAACATCTTTTGCTGTGATTTGTCCCCGTCCCATGAACATTACCATTAGACCAAATACAAAAAAATTTGACCTTCGAGAACAATTTCAAAAACTTATTTGTTATTGGTACACTTTGTTTTTTAATGTTTTATGCAGAAAGCGTATCCTTTTCTTAATGTTTGAGCATTCGGTCGCCGAAAGTGGGGGGAAGGGTATTTATTTTTATTAGGGTGCGGTGAAACAGAAGTGAGTGAAATAATAGGCGGTTTACATTGTTTTTGGACTACCGCATATGGTTCTTATTGTGCCCCTCGTAAATTAAATTCCTTTGTTTTCGTCCCTTTCTTTGAGTTTGCCCAAGACTAAGAGATCTTACCGTAGACACTTGAAGACTTCCAAACAAAGTCCAACTATGCTTTGGCCAACAATTTTAAAGAAGCACATTGACTTGGAGATCAAATATATAGACAGAATCTTCAACGCTCTTTGACATTTGACCCTTGACCCATTGAGTACACAGCTCCATTTGACTCTGCATATATATCATGTCCTTTTATTATGTTCAATATTTAGTTGATTAATTTATTTATTAAAGTAATATGAATCATAGTGTTGTATAACAAACATTTTCCTATTCCCATGTGAGCCAACCTGGGGAGGCAAATGGAAAGTGTGTTAAAACTTGGTCGGGAAGCATTCGCATTCCAAAACCCAGGACTGAAAAGCAAACAACGGTAAAAAAAAGCAAAAAAAAAAAAATATATTTCTTTCTTCTGTAATAACTAATAACTGGTATGAGTTGGTATATAAACCGCATCCAATTAAGAAACAAAAGTGATCAAGCATTGACTAAAGACGAATAATTGTAACGGAGCAAGTTAGAAAGAAATAAGAAAGATCAACCTGAAAATAAACATTAAATTCAAATAAATAATTTATTAAATGAAGAATATTAATCAGCAAGAATTTAAAAGACTAAGAATAATTATTTTTAATTTGTTTAAATATCATTTATAGTATTGTTATTAATGATATACACCGTGAATGAATTTGAACAGTGTATTCTGATATTATATAATAATATTGTATTCTCTGTTTTTATCAGAGAGGAAGAAATTCATTAAAAGGAAAGATATTCTTAGCGCTTATCCTTTGTCCTTTCTCTTCCAAAACACCTATACTTATATCCTCTGTTATCAAATTGGTATCAGAGCTCATGGCGAATCTGACAAATAATCTCCCTCTGCCCCGACTAACAAAAGAGACGAATTATGACAATTGGAGTATTCAAATGAAAGCTCTTCTTGGATCTCAAGATGTTTGGGAGGTGGTCCAAGATGGTTTCCAAGAACCAGAAACTATTGCGTGATATTCAACAGCCCAAACCAAAACTTTGAAAGAGCCGTGGTCAAAAGATAAGACGGCTTTACACATGTTGTATCGAGCTATTGATGAGTTGATCTTTGAGAAGATTGCTGGTGCATCAACTTCAAAGGAGGCATGGGACATCTTGCAAAAGGTGTTCAAGGGCGCTGACTGAGTTAAACAAGTGCATCTTAAAACTCTAAGAGGTGAATTGGAGGCCATGAGGATGAAGGAGTCAGAAGATATATCTAGCTACATTACTCGTGTGCAAACAGTAGCTAATCAACTCAAAAGCAATGAAGAAGCTCTCACAAATGCAAGGGTTGTGGAGAAAATTCTTCGGTTGTTGACTGATGACTTTGAAAATGTTGTATGTGCAATTGAAGAGTCAAGGAATCTAGAAGAGATGAC
The DNA here is from genome assembly GCA_037954015.1 of Psophocarpus tetragonolobus. Lineage (NCBI taxonomy): Eukaryota > Viridiplantae > Streptophyta > Magnoliopsida > Fabales > Fabaceae > Psophocarpus > Psophocarpus tetragonolobus. Next base: position 39,969,845 of record CM075695.1, read on the forward strand.
CATTGATGATCTCGCAGGTCGCTTGAAGCACATGAACAACGAAAGAAGAAAAAGAAACAAGAAGTATTGGAGGAAGCCTTACAAACAAAGATGACCGTCAAGAAAGACAAGGTTATGTATGTGCAACATAATCGAGGAATAGGACGTGGATATGGAAGTCACGATTTCGGTCGTAACCGAGGTCGTGGTCGTGGAGATATGAATGAAGAGAGAGGACAAATGAATCAACAACTGGCATGGATGAGGTCGCGGTCGTGGAAGAGGTGGTCGTTCAAATCGTCCAAATGTTAAATGTTACAATTGCGGAAAATATGGACATTATGCAAAGGATTGCTACTCCAAGAAGAAGGTGGAGGAAAATGTAAATTTAGTTGAGGAAGATGAAGCAAAAGATAATGGCATTCTAATGATGACCCATGGAGGCACCACTTTTGATAACGACATGGTGTGGTATCTAGATACAGGCGCTAGCAATCATATGTGGGGCACAAACACCTCTTCGCTGATATACAAGAAATAGAAGATGAACATGTGTCTTTTGGAGATTCAATAAAGGTTCCAGTCAAAGCCGAGGAAAAATATGTTTTTTTCCAGAAAAATGAAAAAGAAGGTACTATAGAAGATGTTTATTATGTACCTGACTTGAAAAGTAATATTCTTAGTATGGGGAAATTGTTGGAGAAAGAATGTTCGGTTTTTATGAAAGACCGGATGTTGCACTTGAAGGACAAAAATGGTGGAGTGCTCGCACATGTGGAAATGACAAAGAATCGAATGTTCAAACTCAACTTGAAGAATATACAAGAGAAGTGTTTGCAAATAAACATGGAGGACGAAGCGTGGTTGTGGCATTTACAGTTTGGACACTTACATTATGACGGACTAAAAGAGTTAGTGAAGAAGAAGATGGTTTATGGGTTACCAGACATAGACTACATCAAGAAATTCTGTGAGGGTTGTATACTTGGCAAACATACAAGGATAACTTTTCAAAAGAAGGCAAAATACCGTGCAAGGAGACCTCTTGATTTGATACACACAGACGTATGTGGCCCAATCACTCCAAAGTCTTTCAGGGAGAAAAAATATTTTATTACCTTCATTTATGACTATACAAGGAAAACTTGGGCTTATTTTTTGAAAGAAAAAACAGAAGCATTTAAGGTGTTCAAAAAATTCAAGGCAATGGTGGAGAAACCAACCAACCTTTACATCAAGGCTTTGCGGTTGGACAGAGGTGGAGAATACATGTCAACTGTTTTCATGAATTATTGTGAGGAACAAGGTATAAAAAGATTCTTGACAGCACCATATTCACCTCAGCAAAATGGCGTTGCAGAAAGAAAAAATTGAACAATCCTTGATATGGTTCGATCAATGTTGAAAAGCAAAAATTTACTGAAGGAATTTTGGGCAGAAGCAGTACAATGTGTTGTGTATGTGCAAAATCGATGTCCACATACAAAATTGGAGACTCAAACTTCGCAAGAAGCCCGAAGCGGTTATAAACCATCTGTTTCACATCTTAAAGTGTTTGGTAGTGTGGCCTACGCGCATGTACCAAATCAAAGAAGAACCAAACTTGATGATAAGAGTAAGAAATATGTGTTCATTGGGTATGACGAGAAGACGAATGCTTTCAAGTTATTTAATCCAATTGACAAAAAGGTGATTGTGAGTCGAGATATACAAGTGAATGAAGAAAGCTTGTGGGACTGGAAAAATCAAAAGGAGGTAAACCAAGGAGAGTCATTGAGTGTTATGCCAATAAACACTTCAATGAGTTCTCAAGATCAGGATGAAGAAGAAGAGATGCATCCACCCAGGATGCAGAGCCTATAAGATATATATGAGTCAACTGAAGAAGTACATCTAATTTGTTTACTAGCATATTCAGAGAATATTACCTTTGAGGAAGAAGTGAGAGATAAGAAGTGGAGAGTTGCAATAGATAAAGAGATAAAAACAATTGAAAAAAATGAAACTTGGAGTTTGGTGGAGTTGCCAAAAGGATATAAACACATAGGTGTAAGATGGGTATACAAGAAGAAGATGAATGTTCAAGGTGAGATTGAAATATACAAGGCACGTTTAGTTGAAAAAGGTTACAGACAGAAGGCAGGAATTGATTATGATGAAGTGTTTGCTCCAGTTGCAAGAATGGAGACAATTCAACTTCTTTTATCCTTGGTTGCACAACTTAAGTGACCAATCTATCAAATGGATTTGAAATCTGCATTTTTAAATGGAGTCCTTGAAGAAGAAGTCTATATAGAACAACCGCATGGGTACATGAAATGTGAAAAAGAGACAAAGTGTTAAAGCTGAAGAAAGCACTTTATGGGTTAAAGCAAGCACCCCGAGCATGGAACATTAGAATAGACACTTACTTCAAGAAGAACAAATTCTTACAAATACCTTACGGGCATGCTCTGTATGTAAAGAAAGAAGAAGGTAATTTACTTATTATTGCTCTTTATGTTTATGATCTCATTTTCATGGGGAATAGTGATAAAATGGTTAAAGGCTTTAAAGATGCAATGATACAGGAATTTGAGATGACAAATTTAGGATTGATGAAGTATTTTCTTGGTTTTGAAATTAGACAAGGATTTCTTTGATCTGGTACATGTGCGTAGGCCACACTACCAAACACTTTAAGATGTGAAACAGATGGTTTATAACTGTTTCAGACTTCTTGCGGAGTTTGACTCCCCAATTGTGTATGCGGACATCGGTTTTGCACATACACTTTATGGGGTAAAGCAAACACCCCGAGCATGGAACACCAGAATAGACACTTACTTCAAGAAGAACAAATTCTTACAATGTCCTTACGAGCATGCTCTGTATGTAAAGAAAGAAAAAGGTAATTTACCTATTGTTTCTCTTTATGTTGATGATCTCATTTTCATGGGGAATAATGATAAAATGGTTAAAGGCTTTAAAGATGCAAGGATGCGGGAATTTGAGATGATAGATTTAGGATTGATGAAGTATTTTCTTGGTCTTGAAATTAGACAAGGAAATTTTGGAATTTTTGTGTCACAAGAAGCATATGCGAAGGATATTCTGAAGAAAAGCAAGATGGAAGATTGCAATCCAGTAGCAACACCAATGGAGTTCGGTATGAAGCTCTCTAGATTTGAGGGAGGAGACCAAGTGAATGCAAGTGAATATCGTAGCTTAGTGGAAAGTTTACGGTATCTCACATGTACAAGACCTGATATTGCATATAGTGTTGGGATAGTGAGTCGATACATGGAGGATCCAAGACACTCTCACCTCAAAACTATTAAAAGAATTCTTCGATACATCCGAGGAACAGAATCACTTGGGCTACTATACTCAAAGACAAATGATTTCAAGTTGGTAGGATACTCTGATAGTGATTGGTGTGGAGATATATATGACCGTAAAAGTACAACAGGATATATGTTTTACATTGGGAATAAAACATTCACATGGCTATCAAAAAAGCAACCAATAGTGACTTTGTCAACATATGAGGCAGAATATGTGGCAGCATCTTGGTCTGTGTGTCACACAATTTGGTTAAGAAATTTACTTGATGACTTAAATTTACAACAACATGAGGCAATTGAAATACGAGTTGACAACAAATCAACAATTGAGTTGGCAAAGAATCATGTTTATCATGAGAGGAGTAAGCGTATTGATGCTCGTATTCATTTTATTAGGAATCATGTGAAGAATGGAGAAGTAAAAATGGTGCATGTTGCTAGTCATGACCAAGTAGCAGATATTCTTACAAAGCCTCTGCCAACTGTTCTGTTTGAAAACATGAAGATGATGATTGGAATAAAGGATAAAAAAAATTTGAGTTTAAGGGAGGAATTTGTTGAGCATTAAACTCAAATAAACGATTGATTAAATAGAGAATATTAATCAGTAGGAATTTGAAAGACTGAGAGTCACTATTTTTAATTTGTTTAAATATCATTTATAGTATTGTTATTAATAATATACACAATCAAAGAATTTGAACAGTGTATTCTGATATTATATAATGATATTGTATGTTCTATTTTTACCAAAGAAGAATAAATTCATTAGAAGGAAAGATATTCTTAGCGTTCATCCTTTGTTCTTTCTCTTCCGAAACACCTATACTTATATCTGTGTTTTCAGAAACACTAGATCATAGTAGGGGACGAGCAAGGGTTGAATGTGTGTGTGAGGGACCTCTTTGCGCAACTGGACACCGACACGAACGGTCTTCTGTCGTATGAAGAGAAGCAGAGGCTGAGGGTGTTGGAGAATGGAGACCCAATTTGGCATGGCGATGAACTCACATGTGTGTACGAGTCTCTGTACGTGCAATTGGACCATGATCTTAAAGAATTCAAGGAGGAAATGAAGCAGATAATGCTTGCCATGGCCGATGGACTTGGCTCACTAGCTGTTCAAATGGCTCTCCAACACGATAGCCTCCTCATGAAAGCTGTTCACCGAGAGTACTATGCCTAACTTTCGCCATACAAATTTACCATATAGATTCCCATCCTAAGATTAACAATTTAACAACATGCATGCTATAATTTCTCATTTATACGCTTAATTCGTTACGTTTTAGGGTGATTCGCTGCTGGTTTATTAATTTGTGTGTTTTGATTAATGACAAGTTTAAATCCCCTACATAATATCTGTTCATTCTAGCTATTTGTTTTGCGTACAGTTTAAGCCATGCATGGATGCACCACAAACTTTCCTTCCTTTCCAATATAATAACCCGCTACCATCTTGCCTTTCTCAAACAATTTGCAATTTTTCAGTCAACACAAATACATTATCCAACGAAGCAGGGCATTTAGCTAAAGTTCTTTATATACTTAAGACACGCATATTCCAATTAAATTTTAATAAACAAAACGTCTTTTTTTATATTTATTTTCACGTTCTTTTCTTATTAAAAGCATACTACTTGTAAATGAGGTGATTAGTGTCTTAATGTTAATAAAATAATTAATTTTTTTAAATAGTGTGATAATTATATATGTTATAGGCTGTTTACACATGTTTTTGAAAGTAACTTTTTGTTGTTTTTTTTTTAATGTGAAAAAAAGGTGAATTGTGATTATATATAACCATAACAATTCAACATAAACCTAATCTATTTAAGCAATCCAAACCCTCAAATCGCTAATATGATATATCCTTTGTAAGTTTTTTCTTAAGGTATATCCATGTAACTTATTGGAAAAGTTTCTTTAAAGTTAAAATAAGTAATTTGAAAATAAAATTAAGACACGTACTTTTTTAATAAATAGATAAATTTTATTTCCTTAAATAATCAGTTCAGAAAAAAATTACTTATTTTAGAAAAAAAGCTTTCTTCTAACAAATAAATTTAAACCAATTGTTCCATTGAAAAGTTTAATAAAAGAACAAAAGATGCCTTTGAGATGTCAGAAATTGGAAAATGACATTTTTCCTTGGATTGCAGGTACAACAAAAGCAGAATGAAATATTTGTGTGTCAGGGAAAAATATGCAAAAGAAGTCCTTAAGAAGTTTAAGACGAAAGAGTGCAAACCAGTTGCAACTCCTATGAATCAAAAGGAGAGGTTTTGCTAAGAAGATAATGCTAAAAAGATTGATGAAAGGTTGTACAAAAGCTTAATAGGATGCTTGATGTATTTAACAACAATTAGGCTAGATATTATTTATATTGTGAGTTTGCTATGCAGGTACATGCACCGTGTTAGTGAAATTCACTTTCAAGCAGCAAAAAGGATTCTTAGATATGTTAAAGGCATAATTGATAATGGAATAAGATTTTGTCAAGTTAAAAGTTTCACTTTTCTTGGTTACTCTGATAGTGATTAGGCTGGATGTGTTGATGATATGAGAAGCACTTCAAGTTATTAATTCACTTTGGGTTCTAGTGTGTTTTCATGGTGCTCTAAAAAATAGGATGTTATAACTCAATCAACAGTAGAAACAAAATACATAGTTGTTGTTGCTGTTGTGAACAAGCTCTTTAGATCAGAAAGCTCGTGATAAATTTGGACATGGAACAAACAGAAAGCACATATATATTTATCAGAAAGCTCGTGATAAATTTAGACATGGAACAAACAGAAAACACATATATATTTGTGAACAACCAAGCTACAATTTCGATTTCTAATAATCTAGTGTTCCATGGCAAAACAAAACACTTCAAGATCAAGCTTTTTCTTCTAAGAGAAGTTCAAAAGGAAGGAAAAGTACAACTCATTTACACTACAGAGTATCAAAATGTTGACATCCTAACAAAGGCTCTTCCTAAAGACAGATTTGAGTACTTGAGAAGAAGACTTAAAATATCCAGCTTCAATGTCAAGAAGAGTGTTAATTGGAATGACCCATGAAACTGCTAATCAATTTTAATTTCCTAAATTATTAGGAAATAAATATTCAAATAATTGTTACAATCAGAATATTTGATTTCCTTTTTATATTTGTATCCATTATACTAGCAGATTTTATTCTATTTTTATTCCCTGTTACATTTTTTTATTGTTGTATAAATTTCATAGTCTGATAAATAAAACAACACAACCTTTTAGGATTCAAATTTGCTTCTCTTTTTTTAACATTGCAATCCTCTATATTTTCTAAATAACCAACATATGGTTATATATATATATATATATATATATATATATATATATATATATATATATATATATATATATATATTTCAATTTTAATTAAAATAATTTGTTTTTAAATAGTTATTTAGATTCACATAAAAAAGATCGATTAAGATATTTACATACCCGTATGTATTCTAGCAGCTTTGTGAATGTTTCTAAAGTTAGGATGTTGTTGACTAGTATTCTCTGGTTAAAAAACTAAAAAAAATAAATTATTGAAACATGTAAATTACGCTCATTGATTTTAAATTGTGTTAACATATGATTGCGTTCACATAAGGTGTTATAAAGAGTTGTACATCGAGTGATCTAGCATTTTCCTTAAAGTTAGGAAGAAACAGTGGCGAATGGCGGGCCCCTCTTCTTCAAATGTTGTAATAGGTGTTAGACGTGTAATTATGGAAAAGGTGTATATATAATAGGTGTGCTTGGAATTCATGTGGCGTTGGCTTGTAAATTTACTATGTGTTGCAAAAGCTAGTTATGTGAGAAATTGGATTACTGAAAACTGTTTTTAGGTGGAAATAGGTTGATATGATGGTTAGTTAATTTTTTATAGTTTAAGTATTATTTAATTATTCGTGTTTCCTTTTCCTATAATTAGTTGGGTATCTTTGATATTTTATAATGAATTTTTTATATATATAAAAAAATAACGTATGTGATATGAATTCGATTGGGTTAACTTTTGAGTCAACTTGTATATTAAATAGTATTGTATATTACGAGATGTGCTTAGGTAAACTTTTCTTAAAAAGAGACTACATATGAATGAAAGAAAAAAATGACAGTAAAAGAAACTCAAATTTCATTAGATCCAAACGTAATACAAAATTGTGTTAGTTGTAACTCAAGTTTATACACCAAATCTAATTTGATGATTTCAAATATAAAATCAAACATGATCTTAATTTAATACTGTAATTTTCTTCTCAATCCTAAACCTTTAAATACGATCTCTTCAATTTCCAACCAAAGACATTCTAACGTTGAACTCACCTAATTTTCCATCAATGGAAGAGTGATTTGAAACTGAAAATACAGAAATAAAGTAGTTATCATGGTACGTATATAAAGTATGTTACTTTGGTATAAGATGCGTGGTGAGTTTAACTAAAGCCGTCATCTGTTTTAAATTATTAAACATGAAGGTGACTTCACTTGTATTCAATTATCATGGTGTATACTCAATTTGGTTCAGGAATAAATTCTTCCCTTCTTATGCAGAAAATAGTTATCCAAGCGCACATGTGAAAGAATGACAAATGCAATACAAAAAGACTATTAAAATATTAATTCCATAGAGACTGAAGACACGAATACATTACTCTACATAATAATTTTGAAAAATTTTACATGCACATTTTATTATTTGAAAAACCTAGTTAGCTCTCAAATTTTTTTGTCACATAATAAATCATAAATACTATGATATGGATATATTTTATTCTTTTCTAGATGTGGAATGGATGATATATATGAAAATTATGGCAAGGTAAAAAGTAAGGGTCGTTTGAGATGCAGATGAAGCTAAATTATACCTCTTATCAATATTTATTAGTTTTTGTTTTTTATCTGATGACATCACAAATTATATTATATTTATATATATTGTTTCTCTATGTGGTGTGCATGTATAATTTTTGAAAGTAAAAGCATCCTTGTATGTTTGAGCAGAGAAAGGGGGAGGAAATACGAGGGGGATACTTGTAATTAACTTTGTTAGTTATTACAATGAAACTGAAATGAGAGAGAAAATGAGTGGGTTCCCCTGTTTAGGACTGCCTCATATAATGTGTAGTTGGTTCCCACGAATAAAAGTGGTTTGGTTTTGGTGAAAGGTGATGCACCCTCCAATTTGCCCATGCTTTTCTCCCGTGACACTTGGAAGTCTCAACATCAACGACTATGCGTTGCCAACAGTTTTCTACCTCACGCGTCAACAATCCTTTTCCCAACCATATTTCATTTGACTACTTCAGTAATAAAGTCTCTATAAGCTTCATTGGCTTACCTTATGTTTAGTGTTTACACTCCGTGTCATTTAATTTAATTAATTAATTAATTAACATGAATTCGACGGTTCTAGAACAGACATTATGCCCATTGTACCTGTATAAAGACACACCACTAACCAACTTGGGGAGGGCCTTTTAAAACTTGGTCGACAAGCATTCCAATTCTAAATCTACGGCTCTAAAGGGCAACAAACAACGTTGGAAAACAAAAAAGAAATTAAAATATATTTATGGCTCACGTTAATATTAATTAATAACAACCGACTACTACGTACCGGGTTCTATATAAATAAACCCCCCAGAGTAGCCAATTAACACAAGTAAGCAATCATATTCTGTGATACAATTCCACTAACCCCAATTGAAACAGAAGAATTAAGGTTGTAAGAAATAAGAAAGATGAGTGTAGAAATACTAGACGGAGCGACCATAGTGGGTTTCGTGGAGGACGAGGAAGCCTTCGATGTGTGTGTGAGCGATCTCTTTGGGCAACTGGACACAGACAAGGACGGTCTTCTCTCATACGCAGAGATGCTGAAGGAGTTGCAGCGGCTGAGGGTGTTTGAGACCCACTTTGGCATCGACGTCAAGCGTGACCCCGAAGAACGCGCACGTGTGTTTAAGTCCCTCTTTGCTCAATTCGACCATGACCTCAACGGAAGGATTGATCTTAAAGAATTCAAGGAAGAAACCAAGCAGATAATGCTTGCCATGGCCAACGGACTTGGTTCTCTTCCTGTTCAAATGGCCCTCGAACACGACAGCCTCCTCATGAAAGCCGTTCAACGAGAGTATCCCAAAATTGCCGCTTAGAAATTACTACATTGCATTGCAAAATTTTTCATCCCCTCCATCTTCATTATACTCTTTCTTACCTTTTTCTGTCATTTCCTACTTTATCGATTTCTCTCTTTTCAATCGTCATTCATTAATAATAAGAGAGAAGATAAGTTTTCCTATATAATTCTTTTCCATTTTACTTTTCATACAAATTCAGCCATGCACCACAATTTTTCCTTTCCAGTAAACCTGCTATGTATCCAGAACGCGACAGCATATCTTTCCATTCTCCAGCAATTTGCATTTCCAATTAAATACATTATCAAAAGATGCACCACATTAAGCCCAAAGATCTTAACACAAAAATAATTACAAACGGTCAAATACTCGTTATTCAAGACATAACATCGTTTGCTAGTATTTTCACTTACACATCTTAAATTCTTGTGTCTTGGAAATTAAGTTAAATTTAGTTCTTCTATGGTTGGCAAACATACTATAAAGAATAATATGTAGTTCTAATTAATTAAAAAATTACAAATTTAGGGTTATTGTGTGTCTATATATATTATACGAAATTATTAAAATATCATTTGTTACTATTTTTTAAACAATAATTATAACAATTTTATCTCTTTTTTTAGCTTAATTTTACATATATGTCACTACTCAACAACTTTATTGCATTATCTCTCTCAGCAATACAATGTAAAATAGGTGTAATAATTTTTTTTTAATATTGATGTAAATAATCTTTTTCATCCCTAAAAATAGAATTTTTTTTTTTATTTTGGCTTTTAAAGACTTTTATGTTTTGGTATTTCAAAGATTTCTTATTTAATTTTAGTGTATTTAGTGTATGTTGTAAACCACCAGTGTTGATTTTAATCCTACTTTCTAGCAATTATATTAATATATTAATTAAGCGATATTATCAAAGCTAGTAACTTGTGAAGTTATAAAAAAAAAAACTCACAGAGATAATCCTGTAAAGAATAATAAAAGCAAGGAGGTTGAATTATGTTTTCAAATGTTAAACATTTGAAAGACATAAATTTTGCCCTTAAGAAGAATATTTTAGCAAATGCTTTTTAATTAGTTGATGAAAGATAGATAAATAAAAACTAGTTTGAAAACAAACTCACAAATCAAACATGTAAGTTAAATAAAAACACACACAATATTTTATATTGGTTGTTATAATTATTTCAGAATACATCCTATTCTTTGATAACTATCAAAGTCTATTATTTTTTCAATAATATAAAATTTTGGTAGTTTTTACGACAAATAACTTCTCTGAAAATGTTAACTAGAATGATTGTTCGAAAGTGAATAAGATTTTAATTTTGAAAATGTAACTTCTTTGAATATCTATATGATTAGAGAAAAGAAAGTATTTATAATGATTTTTTTTAATAAGAAAAAGGATTGTGCATTGTCTATATAAAAAAATTTACACTGATATTCAATTACAATATTTCATTTATTATAATTTTGTTAACTTTAACAACTAATATTTTAAAATTTATATAATTAAAAAATTATAATTAAGTGTTGATTGTAAAACTCTTTTACTCTATCATTGAATATTAATTAAACAATTTTTTTAATTCTTCTTTTTTGCTTTTCATCACAAGATATTGTTGAGTCATTAAGTGCAATATTTGTTATTTATTACAACTAGTCATTTTCATAAGATAAATTAAAAGCTAAGATAAAAGATGTTGCATTAATTAAATGCAGCATTTATAACTTATAATGAACTGGTCATTTTCATAACATAAATAATTATGTTTATGTTAGTTTCCATACTCTTTGACTTGTTGCAGAAGGGATAAAATCAATTTAGTGCAAATCCTATATGTGTGGAAATGTAAAATAAATATTGTGTTTACAATTTATTTTGTAGTTTTTTCCCCCAAGAAAAGGTTCTTCTGGTCATGTATTTTTTTAGTAAAAAGGTTTTAAAAAAGACAAACCAAGTTTTAACCAATGCGAGTTTGAAGGTTTTGGTTTTGGTTTTAGTTTTGAAATATATTTTAAAAATAGAAATATATTAAAAAAATTGTTCTAATTTTGTTATTTAATTATTTTTAAAATAGTTTTTATTCAATTTAGAAAACAATAAATATTTTTAAGTAGGTTTTTTTATCTGAACCATTATTTTTAATTTTACATTATTATCAATCTCTCTCATTTTGTAAGATAAACATTTTTCTAACTTGAGACTCTCCTCTCTCTATATATATATTGTATTGATCATCAAAAGTAATAAGGTTGAATTTAATAATATCTGTAAAATTTAACATTGTTGATGCCATTGCTTATCAAAAGTAATAAGGATTAATTTTTTTATTAATTTTAATAAACAGTTAAAATTTAATCTTATGGTTGTTGTTAATAAATCCTCTAATTTTTTATAATAAATATTTTCCTCACTTATCTATCCATCTGTTACCTAGTTTTTAGTCATACGCTTTCCCTATATTTCTAGTTGAAAACATTGAAGTCCTAAATATTTTTGCATATATATATATATATATATATATATATATATATATATTTATATTTATTTATTTATCTTGTTACCTAGTTTTTAGTCATTCACTTTCCCTATCTTAATCTATCTTGTTACCTAGTTTTTAGTCATTGGCTTTCCCTACCTTTCTAATTAAAAGCATAGAAGTCCTAAACATTTTTGCATCTATCTATCTTAATTGTTACCTAGTTTTTAGTCATATGCTTTCCCTATCTTTCTAATTGAAAACATAGAAGTCTTAAACATTTTTGCATTTATTTATATTAAATATAATGTGTGAGTGATGATTAATTATAAATTTATTGTAAGCACAAATATCTTCTTCTTCTTTTTTAAGGGAAACAAGAATATCTTCTTAAAAATGTAAATTATGTATTTAAATTTATCGTAAATATGAATATCTTCTCTTTTTTAAGGAGAAACAAGAATATTTTCTTAAAAGTGTAAATCATGTATTTAAATTAAATTTTACTAAGGGCATCTTTAATGCAGAGTTTTAAGTAGAGATCTTAAACCAAAATTTGATATTGAAAAATATTTACTATTAAAGTAAAATTTGGGATCTACAACATGAAAATCTGAGTCTTGTACAAGATCTCATAAGATCTATAGATACGCATGTTTATTTCTTTTATTTAGTATATATACATCTTATTTCATAAATATGCATGCTTGTTTTAATAACTATGTATTTTATTTTAAATATAATTTTTTTTTTAAATTTAATTAATTAATTTTACCTTTTAAAATAAATTTAATATTTTGTCAAAATATAAATTGTAAATAAAATTTAAATAGTGGACTTCATTGTATGACTCACACAAAATATCTTGAGATCCTAAATATGAGATCTTTGATTAGGAAAAAAAAAGAGAAAAGATTTTAGAACACATGTGACATTGTAAGATCCATAAAAAGATATTCTAAAATTTCAAATGAGATCTAAAGATAAAAATGTTCTTACATCATTTATAAAAAAAGTATGACAAAAAAATATAACCAATTAATTAAATTTTTCATGAAAATGTTACTTTTCTTTTTAAAGATGAAAATGTTACTTTAAATGCAGAAATATAGGGTATTTATTTTAATTTGGTGTTAAATAGGGTCACTATGTATTATTCTGTTATAAATTATTAAACGTGAAGGTGTGATCACTGGTATGTATATTGATCATTAAAACAATACATGGTGTATATCAATTTGGTTCAGCAATAAGCTGTTCTCAAACAACAGATATATTATTATTGCTGCTGTTATTAGGGTGGGTTTATAGGACAGCGGCGGCATATCGTTTTTGTGCCCCTAGTTAGTTCCGCAAATAATACTTTTAGTTTGGCGTTGCACCCTTTATTTGCTCATGCTTTTCTCCTATGACTAAGGGCACTTGGAAGATTTCCACCAAAGTTCCTGCCAACCGTTTTCAGATACGAAGCCCCCTGACTCAGAATTCACAATGTTTCGGACTTACTCAACCCTTTTCTAGAACAACACTTCCATGTTCCATGTTCCATATCGGCATCTGTGCCCAATAGAATTATAACTGCATAAACTAAAGACCACAGGACCATATGGGGAGGCAACTGAAAAGCGTGTTAAAACTTGGTCGGGAAGCATTCGAATTCCAAAACCCAGGACTGAAAAGCAAACAACGGTAGTAAAAAAAAGCAAAAACAAAAAAAAAAAATTGTCTTTTTTCTGTAATAACTAACTAACTGGTATGAGTTGGTATATAAACCGACACGAACGGTCTTCTGTCGTATGAAGAGAAGCAGAAGCTGAGGGTGTTGGAGAATGGAGACCCAATTTGGCATCGCGATGAACTCACACGTGTGTACGAGTCTCTGTACGTGCAGTTGGACCATGATCTTAAAGAATTCAAGGAGGAAACGAAGCAGATAATGCTTGCCATGGCCAATGGACTTGGCTCTCTCGCTGTTCAAATGGCTCTCCAACACGATAGCCTCCTCATGAAAGCTGTTCACCGAGAGTACTATGCCTAACTTTCGCCATACAAATTTACCATATAGATTCCCATCCTAAGATTAACAATTTAACAACATGCATGCTATAATTTCTCATTTATATGCTTAATTTGTTACGTTTAAGTGGTTTGTTTGTTCGCTTTTATGCGGTTCTTGGCTTGTTAATTGCCTAACTGTCATTGATTAATAAGAAATATCCTTTTTTTTTTTAAGATTTAGCAACACTTTCTTCCGTATTTCTTTTAATATATTGTAAGAGATTATTATTACAAATTGTAATATAATTAGAAGCTAATTATTTAATAATAATAATAATAAATAGATCCACGTAAATTTAAGTCATGCATGAGAATTAAAGTTATATTATTGTGTGGACATAAAACATCTCTTCTTAACACAATTAATAAAAAATATATATAACTAATAAGATAAAAATAATTATGCAAAACATTTGGTTCAAAGAATATTTTTCATGTTAAAAAATTATGATTAGTAACAATTATTAATCCTAATTATCATTTTGATTTTTAAGAATAAAATATGTTTCAATGCTAGTGATTAATTTTTAAAATATTTATATAGTGTAAATAGAGAATTTGTAAATAGAAAATTGTCATAAATGTTTATTAATAAAAATATGAGAAAAATCTTTAAAAGAAATGTTTATGGAACCATATTTTTTAGAGTCAATTACACATAGCTAAGATATTAGTACTTACAACATCTATTATCAGATTATTACCTTTAATTAAATGTGTAAAATTAGATAATTTTAAGAAAATCTATTTCACCCCTTAAGATATAAAACTATTTTTAATATTTTATTTATTATTTTTAACATTTTTTAGAAGAAGAAATTTATTATTTTTAAAAAACATTGTTATTGTATTCTTGTTATATTTTTTATTTTTTTGAATTCAACAAGAATAGACTCTTACTCATACATATATTCAAGTGCAATGAAAGTAATTTTTTTAAGAGTATTTATATGTAGAAGACTTTTAAAATTATTTTTTTAATTAATATTATTAATTGTTAATTTTAATTTTATCGTAAAAAGGCTTTTATGATAACCAAATTAGAAATACCTCTAAAATGATCATTACTGACCTTTTATAGTTTTTGCAATAGTCAAATTAGAATTGTATTTGAAGTAACTTTTACTTTTAAAATTATTATTATTATATATTTTATTTATTATTTATATTATTTTTCTATTCATTTTTTTTAAAATATATATATATATATATATATATATATTACTCTAAATCAATTTTTAATAGATGTTTCACTTTTAGCAAAATATATATATATATATATATATATATATATATATATATATATATATATATATATATATATATATACACACTTATGTACGGTTATGGTAAGAAATTTTACATTAAAAATCAATCACAACTCTTTATGAATGTAAATTTGTAAATTTTATCAATTAATATTTTAAAAGTCATATAAATAATAGATTGTGATTGAATGCCGATATAAAATTCTTATATATATATATATATATATGAGTTTAATTAGTATACACTATCAGTGTAACAAATTTTTACACTGACATTCAGTCATGACTTTTTATTTATGTTTACCAATTAAACTATATATATATATATATATATATATATATATATATATATAGTTTTTTAATATGTGCCCTGGGTTTTAATGTAGTAATTGATGTTAACAATTACTAGAATCTAATTTCTAACATAAATTTTAATGTATATATTTATTATGTGAGAGTGGAAATATTTAAAAATCATAAAATATGTTTCCTAATAATATTAATTTATTTCTAATTTTAACCTTCTCTTTTCATTTTTGAAGTACTTTTACATTTTTTTCATATTATTTTTTTAAAAAAAAACTCAATGTCGTGTATATTTATTTTTTTTAACACAGTAATAACACTATTATTAATATAATAAATATGCGTTTTGTTGAGTTTATTATTTTTAAAGGAATAATATAAAATATGAAGAATTAATAATATAAAAAATAAAAATTAAAAAAAATCAAAGTGAGAAAAGAAAAGGTTAAAATTAAAAATAAATTAATATTAAAAAACATATTTAATGTTTAACTATTTTCACTTTTACATAATAAATACATTAAAACTTATATTAAAAAATTGAATTCTAATAATTATTAGCGTATCTCTTATACACGTTAGAAAATACCCCTTTATTTATATATATATATATATATATATATATATATATATATATATATATATATATATATATATATATATATGTTATTTCAACTTTAAGTGATTATAGATACCACTTAGATGAATGTATTTTTCACGTTCCTATATATACAAATAATATATTTAAGACCTAGACTAAAATATTGTGGAAATCATTTAGGCACAAAATTTATGCCTCACGTGGATGATATGAGCAAAAGAAAAATTTTCAAAAACAAAACTTGTTTTGGATAGTTTCACTTTATTTGCTTATTTGATTTTATCGTGTAGAACAATACCATAAGGCCCAAATTATGAAAAAGTAAATATTCAAATTGATAGGTCCAAACCTAACCCATGGGACTAAAAAGAAGCCTAGCAAAGACTTTCCTTACATCAAATTAAAAAAGGATTAATTTATTAACTGACTATATTTTTAGTTTTCAAAATAACAATGAAAAAATTATTATTTAGTGTTTGTTTGATAATAATTTTATAAAATTATTTTTATTATTTTAATATTTAAAAATTAAAAAATTGGTTTGGTTAGTATTTTTTTAAAAATATTTTTCAAAAAAGGTTTTTATTTTTTAGTTTTTAAAACTAAAAAAAGAAAATAATTGTAAATTGCTTCGTTTTTTATTTTTGTATTTTTGTTTTGAAAACTCAAAATATAAGAGAATAAATTGTTTTTTACCTTTTATTTTTGTAAATATAAATATTTTTTATTTTCACATTTTTAAAATAGATTTTCAAACCATACTTATCAAATAAACAAAATTAAATCAATCATATTAGGCTCAATGAAATTAAATCAATCATATTTGGCTCAATGAAATTGCGTATGGTAGCAAAGGTTACAACTTGGTGGTGACAGAGCCGTGTCAAGTAATTTTAGGACTAAGGCAAAATTTTAAAATTACTTAAATATGAAAAAATAATTTCAAACTAAATGAAATTTATGAAAAGTCAAAAAATTTATTTAAGAGTTAGTTTTATTTCAAATTTTTAAATATTATTTTGCTTTAAATATTTTATTAGTTTTTTTAAAAGTAATTTAAGGATTTGTTTATTTTTTTAGAAATTAGAATAATAATCATATTTGAATTTATATTTGTATTTTATTTTATATATAGATAAAAAAGTAATAAAAATTAGTGTAATGTGTTTCATAAAATATCCTTTAACTGAGTGGATAATTTTGCTATGGATAGAGAAGAATTATTTTCTAACATTAAATAATTAATGTTAAAATTAAATTTTAGAGAAATATTATTTGTACAATAATATGAAAAACTTGAGAGAGAAAATGTAAAGAAAAAATTACATATAATAAATAAAGTGGAAAACTAAATTATGACAAAATATTATTATATTATATTGTTATAAAAGAGTGAAATTAATGTTTGTTATTTCACAAAGGAGAGATAGCAATACACTATTTAATATGATTTTTCTAACACATTTTATTATTAAATAAAATTATTTAAAATTAAAAATAGAAAAAGATAAA
Source organism: Psophocarpus tetragonolobus (assembly GCA_037954015.1). Taxonomy (NCBI): domain Eukaryota; kingdom Viridiplantae; phylum Streptophyta; class Magnoliopsida; order Fabales; family Fabaceae; genus Psophocarpus; species Psophocarpus tetragonolobus. The sequence goes on from CM075695.1 coordinate 39,987,559, forward strand.
GATGTGACAGTCACAAAATTTTTTTTTCCCAATCAGATTTAATGTATAGCTTTTATATTTAATTTTTTCTTTAAGTTTTCTTTAAACCGTTTTTACTGTTGTACTGGTCCTTGTCTGGGTGACAATGGTATGCTGTGTTTGAATGGGAGAGGGAAATAGAAGAATAACCAAAAAATATTAAGGGAGAAAGAAAAAAACTGGTAGAGGGGATAGCAAATTACTGTATGCATGAAGATAAATCTACGTGGAAAAAAATAGTCCGAATGACTTTTTTTTCGAATTTAGATAAGACATAAATAGACTGATTGATATTATCATAACCCTATTATTATAACATGCCAAGTCAATTACGGAAAATACTTTATGGCCTGGACAAAGAAGACTTGAATCTACCACGTTTATCATAAGTACCTATAGATTAATTAGTGTGAGGTTATTTTTGTTTAACGAGAATATTGGGTTCGAATTCTAAAGTTTAACTGTTAAATATCTAGAAGGAAAATTTTGTTATGGATTTAATTAGTATATATTTATAGTGTAAAATATTTTATATTAGTATAAATTTTTTAATTTTATTATTTAATATTGTAAAAGTTATATAAATATACTAATTAAACTTTTTTGTTCTTTATAATATTTTTACGTAGTTTTCATAGAAGATACATCTAATCGCGAAGAAGAAAAAAAAAAAAGAAGAGAAGACTTCGAGTCAATAGTGCATATATGGCCACAAACTATGATGTTGTAACTCCTCTCACCAATTACTAGGCAATTCCAATCGGAAAATTCTGTTTGAACCACATATATATTTTTCTCTTTAAATTATTATTTTTAACTTTTTATTTTTATATTTTGAAAATTATTATTTCTTTTTATCACTGACCACTCGTCTTCGATTCAGTATGAGAGATAATACTATTTGATTAAGTTGGATCATTATATCTAAGTAGAACACGTACGTATTCCAAACTTAAATTTTATTTTCTTTACACTAAATTTAAACTTTTTAATTAATTTTAAACAATTAACACCAATTGATTTACATATTAGATATATTTTTAAAATTAACATAGTGATTTATTCTGATATGTATAAAATAATCTTGGAAAACATTTTCAGTTACATTTTTTCAAATAAATTTAAAAAGCATGAAGACAGAGAAAATGAAAAAAAAAAAAACATAAGGTATTGTTTTAACAAGAGCTGCCTCTACCGAAATTTAGCAGTAGAAAGAAAAGGTTTTAGTTTTTAGCTTATTATTTATTATAAAATTATTTATAGGTTTTTATTATATTTTTCTGTATAAACTTTATGTGGTGCTTAATTAATATTATTATTCATTATTTTTTCTATTTAAGCACATAGATTAAGAAATATTAATAAAGATTAAGAAATATTTAATAAAATTAAAAATTATAGATTTAAATAAGTTTTTTTCTTTAAAATTTTACAAAAAAATCATTTTTAATCCTTAAAATTCAAAAATATTTTTTTAATTTTTAATTTACTTTTGGTCTTTCTTCTCCGATTAACACCGTTAAAAAATTAATAACAACGAATATTTTTTTTAACACTTTTATATTCATGACTCATGAATCATTCTTAATGTACACTCAACTCATGTATAACAAAAAAAGTTGTTTTGTGTGATAGACTAAAATATAAACAAATTTAATGAATATTATCTTATTTAATGCTATTATTACAAACACTTTTCATTTCATTGCAATTATAATTATTTTCATTCACGGGACAAGTCTTAGGACATTTTAAAAATAATTTTATATTTTTTACTTATATTAAATTAAATTATGATAATTAATTTTTTAATTAATATTAAATTATTTATTTTTGTTTATATGAATGAAGAGATGGTATTAAATAAATTTATATTTGTGAAAAAGTATTAATTAGACGTTAAAATTCTAAAATATCAATTGTTGTAAGAAAAAAGAGTAAAAGACTAAAACATATATTTATTTTGTGGCAAAATAAATATTACATCTAAAAAAGGTTATTCCAGTGTAAAAACATTAATTTAGAATTCATGGTTTGTCACTTGTTGTCAATGTGTGTGATAACCCAATCATTTATTAGCACATGTTTTTTTAAGAAAAACAAAGCATATATTAATGAGGGTAATACAAATAGTAAGCACCAACCAAACAAGATACAAAAGTTAAACAAATACATGTATCCATATTAGTATTACAATCACAGTTGAGAAAAAGACTAATCGCTAAAAAAAATAAAACAAAACAAGATATGCCCTAATGGACAGACCTGAAGCATAATAAATTAAAATTGTTTCTGCCATTTATTTAATGAAAAGCAAGCTCGATTCACTTATATGTATATGATATGAGAAGCTAATAATCCTAAATAAGCTATCACATGATAGAAAATTAATTTATCAATGTATTCTCTAAACTTAACTGCTTAATATTATTTTGTTTTCTAAACATACTTTCAAATTTTTAATTAAGTCTTACATTATATAAAAATCCAACATAATAAAAACTTCATGTATGCAATAACATGAATATTAAAAGTTAATAGGAATATACTAAATTAATTAACATACTTTCATGTTTAGGAACTATTTGATATTTTTCATTTTTTAGTGACTAAATTGTCTGTCTTACACTTTTTTTTTAGATCAAAATAATTATTTATCATTAATAATATTTACTTGAGAATGTGAGTAGAACAAACTTTTACTTTTTAAATTGACAAAATTATGTTTTAGATCTTCAAAGAATTTGCATTTTTTTCTTTAATTTGAAAATAAATGGTTTTCATCATCTAAACATTATCTAAATAATTTATTGTCTTTATATAAAAAAATTATTTAAGTCACTTGAAAGAACAAAAATATTATACTTTAAAATTAGAAAAATAAAAATGTACAAATTTATTATGTTTGTGCACAATTTTTTTTTAGAGAAGATAAGTGAATATTTTTCGAGCGAGAAAATCATATTTTTCTTCTCAATTGTGTGTTATATTTTATAATATAAGATAAACTATGTTAGTATCTTTTCTATATCTTTTCCAATATGTATTTCAAGAATTTAAATTTTAACCTTATGATTGATTTCAAGTAATATGATTCAATATATATATTGTTGGTTCAGTTGAGTGTAAATAAAATAATTTTATTTCGGGTTTTGTCTGACTTTTTAAATGATTTTATATTATTTTTTAGTTTTTTAAAAGAGATTTTAAAAATAATTTTTAAAAACTGTTTTCTGGAATAAGAAAAAAAAAACTTTTTCAAGGTGTTAAATGTTAATTAAGAATTTTTGTGTTTTCATTACTTTTCGAATAATTTTTCATGTTTAAATTATAATATATATATATATATATATATATATATATATATATATATAAGCATCTCTGCATCGTTAATTATAAATTTAATTGAGTCAATTAGATTTTTTAAAGTTGAAATTACTTTTGGTTTGATTCATTAATATTATTGAGGACGACATTCATAATTCTCTTTTTTATATTATTTATCATATTTAAAATTTTCTTTTTCTGATCAGTTTCTCCTTTGTATCTATAAGAATAAAAAAGATTTTGTAATGTACTAATTAAGTACTATATCACACTGCTCAATCAAACTAACTTAGTTTATTCTTATTTTAAGTGGTAATAATTAACATATATGGGTGTCAATTCACCATTTTTCTATATAATCAATTGTGGTGTCCATACAAATTACTAATTACTAAGAAACATACAAAGAGCATATTTGATCATCTGGGAATCTTGCTTCTCCAAACACCTAAAGCTGAAGCAGCCTTCTGCTTCATATTCAATTATGAGGGTAATCTCATAACTTGCTGTGATTTTATAACTTGCAAATTGCTTTGCAATGATTAATATAAAGGTATATATAGTTAAATTATAAGATATATATGATATTTATTTGAATAAAAAAATCTGCTCTATCTTTAAAAACTACCATGGATGCAACAGAGAATAGTTTTTTTCTATAAGAAAAAAATATATTAATAAATAAACATAGATGGAAAATATAAGAAATGTTTTCAGTGCAATAGTTACAAAGGTGCAAATGCAGAGAGATACAAATTATGACTTAAATATCTGTTGATGTATGAGATAATTGCGTAGAGAGAGATATACAAATATTTAAATGAGATTATAATAAAATCTATTTTGTAATGGATTTAGTCTGATAGAAAGTTTATTGAAGGTTTCTGTCTACCTATTTAGAGAAGTTATAAATTTGTTTTTCCATTAAGTAAAATTATAAGGCAAAAATTCCTCAAAAATTTTTATTCAACTTATATTGTGAATGATGTATTATTCTTTCCTTCTAAATCCTCTACATACATACACACAGACGTGTATATATATATATATATATAATTTTCATCTTAATTATTTTTTATATATAAATGTTAAGTTTATTAGAATTCTAGTTGTATTAAAAGAAGAGATCGAACTAAGGATCTTATTTCTAAATGTTAGTTTATTAAAATAATAGTTATTTTTTATTTTTCCTCTTTTCTTCTCCGGTCACCATTCAACATATTAATTATTCGACTTCCTTGGAAAAATCAAGAAAAAATAAGTCAGTTTTATCAATGCTGTTCAAAATGGTAATCTTGGAAATAAAATACCTTTAGAAGAAGCAGGTCTTCATATTTGTCTCTGTACGGCCTGTGCCTCGCTTCATAGAAATTTCCTCAAAACAACTCTTAAATTGTGTTTAAAACTGGGGACCATACACATGATTATGGTAGCAGAAAAACCATATTTCATTCAAATTAACTTGTATATTTATGACACAAATGAAAAAATAAAAAATAGTTATTTATAATTTTAAAATATTATAAATATTTATAATTTAAAATGATAATAAATATTTGAGGTAATTGCATATGAACCCTTCAAGTTTAGTATAATTATAAATGTACTCTCTTCTTTTTTATAAATTACACAAACTTCCTTATTTTCACATACTCATTACATGTAACTATGTCTTCAAAATTGTATAATCTTATACATAAATTTATTACACACATACTTCTTAATTTTTGTATATTATTACACATATATTTCCTATATTTTTTAAACTTTATCGCCGACATTTTTCTCACTTTTGTTGTCGCACTAAGATTGACAAAAAACAATTCATATCATGTTTATATAAAATAAAATATAATAATACAAAAATAAATTAAGAACTATGTAGTTTAAAAATGAGAGATACAACTACAATGAAAATGTAAAAAATATGTAAAAGAAATTTGTATAACTTAAATAAAAAAATATATTTATAATTACATTAAACATGAAAAGTACAACCACAATTACTTCTAAATATTTTTTTAGATGAGTTCTAAGATTAATGATTTTATGTGAGGCGAACACGATAATTGTATATTCTTATATTCCTGTAACAAGACGTTGAATTTTTTAAGGTTTGCTAACTTTTTATAAGATTCGGTATGTTTTCCATTAATTATTTTTATTAAAATAATAATCAGAGACAGAACGACAATTTATAACAATACAGTTAAGGATAATTTTGGATGTTAACACTAAAGATGAAGTTAACGGATTTGCTTAATTAAAAAGTATGAATTAGATATATGTATTTATTTTTTTATCTAATTACAAGTTTTTTTTATTAGAAGATCAATCTTATTTAAATCTTATGAGATAACTGTATGTTACATTATATTTTAAGTTTGATATTTTTAGGAATCAAAATCAAATGTTATTTATAAAATATTTTTAAATTTCTTAACTTTTAAAGTGTCTTTTCAAACTAAAACTGTGATGGAATGAACTTAATGACTTTCTGAGACTAAATACTTAAAATAAATACTAAAATGTGATTTTTGTCAATAAATATGTAATTTTTTCTTAAAAACACATAAAAAATCGGTTTATCATGTTTAATATAGATCGACTTAACAGCTTAACAAACATCTTATTGTGAGCAAATTTTTATGGTTAAGAACATTCGATTTAACTACTAGGAATTTGCTTTTATCTCAAAAAAAATAAAATTGATATGTATCTAATATAATTTAAAACAAAACAAATTGAATTTAAAATAAAACTTCAAACACTGGCCAAGTCTTTGAAAAGAGATTCAACGAGTCAAGGTTCTTTGGTTTTATTTACTAATCGACTCTCCACTGACTCCCTCTCCTTGACCATTAAATACCCTTCACTTTCCAAATTCCAACCAAACACGATACATCACCTAATTTCTAATCACGAGTAGTAAACGGAAGATTTCAAACGGCAAAATATAGAAATTGACCACAGTTTCCTTGGCGTAGTGCATTTGCAAAGATATCAACTGAGTCAACAAAAATAATCCATACAAATATTGAAAACAAAATTTTATATTGCTAAGTAATAAAAAAATTATAAACATATATACTATTATTATTTATAGATATTATAAAAGTAAATAAACTTATAATAATAACAGTTTAATTGGTATACACTATCAATGTAAAGATTTTTACAGTAACATTCAATCACAACTCTTGATTCATGGTAGATTTGTTGACTTTATTCATGATTGTGTAAAAATCCTTTACACTGATAGTGTATACCAATTAAACTCTAATAATAATAATATATGATTAAATGATAGTTTAAAAATCTTTAACACATTTATTTAATTCGATTTAAATTATACTTTTAATATATATTAACATTTGTTATTATGTTAATTAAATTATACTTATGATGTACTTTTAATAAATACTATTTTTATCGTAGGATACATGCAATTAACCTGCCAAACAATGTCGCTTCTGTTCTCCCTTTGGAAGATCTCAACTTACTTATTTAGCTAAATTTAATAGTTTTATTTTTCTTTTAAGGCAAAATATATTTTATAGATAAATTTAATAGCTTTATGTAATATAAAAATATATATACAGAGAGAGGTACATAGAAAGAAAAAAATTTGTTATTTGAACTATTAATTGTATTAATATTATTACTTTTTATTGTAAATTATGATATTTTATACTTTTAGTATTAAAAATATTTAGTGTTTTAGACTATTATTATAAGTAATGATATAATTTTTAGTATAATATATCATAATTTAATTAGTTAAAAAAATATAGAAAATTTTTAATTATTTTCATATATATATATATATATATATGTATGTGTAAAATATGTGTGTGTTTTTTGTGTGTATGGACCTCCACACAGATTCATTAAGTTTGCGGGCTAAATATGAACTCTTAAAAAATCAATTTAAGGGTGTGTTTGAAAAAATTAACTCAAAACTAAAAGATTGGTTGAAAGCTAAAAAGTTAACTGAAAGCTAGTTAAAAATTGAAAAATTAGCTGAAAGTTGAAAGATTACTTGTAAATATTTGGTAAAACTAGTTTATCAACTAGCTGAAAGTTGTAAAATGACAAATAAGAACATCATTAATCATTAGATCAATAATGAAGTATTTAAAATAATATAATATAATACAATTTAATAATATAAATTAATTATATATTTAAATTATAAATTATTATAATTATATATTTAAATTATAAATTTTTATAATAACATATTTACATTATAATTACATATTTAAACTATAAATTTATATATTACATATTTAAATAATAAATTACTATAATTAATATTTAAACTATAATTTCTATAATTAAATATATAAATTTTAAATTACATATTCAGATTATAATTTTCTATAATTATATATTTATATTATAAATTACTATAATTAAATTAATGAATGAGAGAGAAATGAAGGAGAAAGAGACAATGTATTAATTAATGAAGGGTAAATATGTAAAAATAAAATCAGCTAGTAGCTAAAAATACAATATAATTTAGAAAAGCTACTTTAAGTAATTTAAAAAAAAAACTAATTGCTCATAGATTTTTGTTATTCAAATAGAGCTAAAATCATTTTAGTTACTATTTCAGCTAATTTTTCAATTCAATTAGCTAAAATCACACACACACACATATATATATATATATACACACATGAGAAGGGATCCACCTATTTCAAAAATAAGTTTAAAAGACTTACTATCAATCATCACCATATATTTTCTTAAAATATAATGATAGTTATAAATAATTAATTTTAACTATTAAATTTTAAGAAAATGAAATATTAAGATTAAAAGTAAGTCTCTTATACTTATTTTTAGAGTAAGTGGATACCCTTCCTCTATGTATATATATATATATATATAATATACACACACGATAAACATCACAAAAATATGTATTACTAGCTAACTCAGCTTCCCTACGAAAATAATAAAGCTAAAGCTTTCTTCTGTTTTAATTTACCAAATATGAAGGTGAGATCACTTTTATTGATTAGTATTACATTATTCATTACATGATCTATGTTGATCAATTTGATCAACAATAAGCTCTTCCCTACTTCTGCAGAAAATAGTTATCCAGGTGAACATGGTGAATGACAAATGCAGAAGCAAGGCACTGAAAGTTGCTGCAGCCTCTCAAGGTGCATACGTGTCATCACGTTTCAATTATATTATCCATTTATTATTACTAACTTCAAATATTAATCTTAAGTTTAAGAAAAGCATAAACCGATTGAGTTATATATATATATATACACACACTTGACAACTGATTATATTTCTAAATGCTCATAAATCAGAATAAAGTTATATGATGCTACTAATTTGTGGTGGCCGAATAAAACAAATGTTAACGCAGGTGTGCATTCAGTGTCATTAGAAGGTGAAAACAGAGACCAAGTGGTGGTGACTGGAGATACAATTGATTCTGTTGGCTTGACTAATAAGCTCAGAAAGAAGTTCACTTATGTCACCCTTATAAGTGTTGCAGATGCAGATGCTTCCAACAACAAAGAGAGTAGTGATGCTGGAAGTGGAGAGGAACAGAATGTTGAAACAACTTCAGTGGAAAATTTGCCAATAGCTTATTTTTATTCCAACTTTCCTCCACCACCTTGTCCATTATATGTTGTAGATCACGATCCATACCCCAATATTTGCTCTATCCTCTAAGTTGCTTCTGAGCAGTGAAGGTTATATCTTAATTTACATATATCAAAGGGTGAAACCATATCCATGTATTGAAGCATATGCTTTATGCTTTCGCTATCAAAAAATAATATTAATATTACAACATAGTTTTCTTTAATTAAAATAGTTTAATGTGTGTTGTTTATATATATATATATATATAATAAACATAACTAATAATTTCTTAAATTTAAATAAGAGTGAGAAAAAAAACTACGTTAAAAACTTCTCTGTGTGTGTTGCGCACACTTAAAAATTGTTATTAATTGTATCAATTATTATGACAAAATTTTGCTTAATAAATATTTTGTCTTAAGTTTTATAAAAAAAAAAAAATTTTGTTATTAAAATTCAAAAATATTTTTTTAATCTTTGGTTTACTTTTAATTTTTTTTCTAGTTAACTCTGTTAAAAAATTGCTTACATGGAGCATGTTTTTTTGTTCATCTCCTAAATCATAACTCTTCAATTTCACATCCAATACAACCAAATATACCAAAACTTATATATAATTATGATTTTAGATAAAAATAAGTTAATCTAATAATTAGTATTTTTTGAATATGCACATATATATTTTAGAGTTTTTTTTAGTAAATATATATTTTAGAGTTAGAGCAAAACAATGTCTGTTGAATGAAAAATGTACCCTTTAATAGAGTACTCTAATTGCATAGAGTATTTAAAATAGGATGCCTTTTGAGACGCTGATATTGAAGACAGAAAATCTTTAATAGGTAGAGTGAGCAGTAGGTACAGAAACTGGCCGTGTAGTGATGGGTCTCTGAGGTTCGAAAAGAAATTGAAATGAGATATTTGACTACGTGACATTTGTGTTCCCCCTTGAAACCATTACCTTCCTTAATGTATTTTGAAAATGAAATGTTTTGAAATGTTTTAGATTTATGTTTTTGTTTTTTATTCAAGCTCACTACTTGTTATTGTTGCCATTATTTTTTACCGGTGGCCATCGGTCACCTCTTCTGACTGTCGATACCGATTATTGCTTTCGATCATTGGCATTGTACGCCACTGCTGACCGCCACCTCTAAACGCTAGTTATTGTTTGTTACCTCTAACTAGTGGTTACCGACTGCCACCTTTGATCAATGGTTATTGGTTGTCATCTCCAACCAGAGGTCACTGACCGCTACCTTCAATCACTAATCATCGGTCACCACCTCCGATTATCGGTCACCGACTGTCACTTTAAATCTCTACTTCTGACATCAACACTAGTCATTGACCATCTCAGTTTTCCATCTCTATGAAAAAAAGGTTCTTTTGGTTAAAATTTAAAAATAATATTTTAAATTTAGAAAGCAAAATAATATTATTTTTAAAATTTTAAACCAAAATTAGTTTTTATTTTTATAAATTTCATTAATAAGCATATAATTCAAATATCCATAAGCAATTCTCGTAATCATTAAGAGATTCCTGTACATTATTTAGTCCATCCACATCTATCAATATGCTTATTACACTGCTATTATACTATCTCTATCACAAAAAATTAAATGCACTTTTTTCCTTTTTAGTGATTTTTAAAATTGCCCTTTTATATTTTAATTCAAATATTTTAACCTCATATTTTTAAAATTCTAATTAGTGTTCAATGTTAATTTTAATGTACTGATTATTAAATTATAAATATTGACTATCATGTGTCAATCTATTAATGTATGAGACACTAATTATAAATTTAGAAAATGTAAAAAGTAAAATGTCCAAATTATGAAATAAGGGGTAAATTTTCAAAATCATTAAAATAGGGTGGCTAAAAGTACATTTAACTCTATCTTAAAAAATGTTTCCTAGTTGAGTTGAATTTAAGAAAAGAAAATTGTTTTCTATAACTTAGTGATACATGATTTAAAATCTCTATTATAGAAGCCAATAAAATGTTTTTTTCCTTATTTATCCTTTTAATAATTTATCATTTACGTTTTCAATAGTTATTTTAGTTTTGTATTTTTAAATTTGATTCAATTTTGTCATTTCATCAAGTTAATTGTTTTATATTTTAAATAATTAATCGGTATAATTAATTCATATACATCTATATTTTCAACAAATTTATAATTAGATACCTAAATTATTTTTTAAATTAAATATCTTAATTTCTATTTTTCAATCAATTAAGTCCGGTTTTTTATGTATTCATTCAATTAATCATTCAACATAACTTTTATTGTGAAAACTTAACCCAAAAAATCAAATTAGACATTCATACAGAAAACTGATATTTATAGAGTGTATTTACAAGTACAATTAGTTAAGTGTGTAAGGTTAATTTTAGGTTGTTTAGATAATTGAATCAAATTTAGGATAAAATGAAATTTGATCTTTATCTTATGTCAAATAAGATGGTCTAATTATCAAATTTAAGAAGTTATTCGGTATGTTGTGAATGTAAGAAGCATCTTATGATAAAGTCTTCTAATGGTGATAAAGAATATTTTTATCCTTTAGAGTGTGTTTGGATATGGTATTTTAAGAGGGTAATTCATTTCATTTTAGAATTTCAAATGCTTTGTGATGAAATACCTTGTTTGGATGAAGAATTTTAAAAGAATTTGAAATTCTAGGCATTTTAGAAAGCATTTTGATTAATTAAAAATGTAGAATTTCAATTTTCTTAAAAAAAGTAAGAATTTGAAATTTTTCAAACTTAATTTTCTTTTACTAAAATTAACTGAGATTATTTTTTACTTGATATCAATTAGGGGTGACAAAACGAGGTGGGCCAAGTGGGCTGACCCGCCAACTGAGCCTCATTTTTACGAGTTAAACTAGTGTATTTAGCTACTTGCTCGTTTTGGTCTGTCTCGCCTAACTCGCCTATTTAGCAGGCTAAAGGTGAGGTTGACTGACTCACCAACCCCAATATTATATTTTATATTTTAAAAATTATAATATTATATAAATTAATAAAATACTTATAATAATTAAAATATAAAATAAATTATTAAGTAGAATTTATAAAATGAATTTTTTAAGAAAATAAAATAAATTTTATCATAAATTTTTATTTGTCATTTATTTATGTAAAAGCATAATATCTTGAAAAAATAAAACCGATTATGCAAGGTTTATTTTGTGATTTTTCTATTTATTTATTGTAAAAGAATTACTTTTTTGAGAAATTAAAATTTTATTTTTAAATAAAATTTTATATTATTTTTTAAAAAGAACGATTTTTTTTCTCAAAATATTGTATAGTAAAATAAATTTTTATTTTTAGTAGGAATTGAAATACTCTATCCAAACAAGAAAATTAAAATTCAATAATTTGAATTACCTTATCCAAACTAAACATTTGAAAAATAAAGTCATTTGAATTGAAAGAATTTCAAATTCAATGTATTTTAAATTCCTTACATTTGTAAAATTCTCTATCAAAACACAATGTTACTTTTATCATATACAAAATCTTATATTTGTATTAACTTCTCTATATAATGTTAAAACCATCTTATCTATCAAAGATGTTAATTTAAGAAAGCTTTTTATCAAAGATAATTCATCTCATAAGATGATGACATGTAAAGTTCAATGTTCAAATCCTTGTTTAAGGTACCTTTTATTAGTAAAGTAGAAGTAAAAAGTCAAAATGGGAAGGAAGTAACAAGACAATAAGCAAGGTAAAACCGTGATTCAATTTATGCACACAACATATCTCACAAAAAAGCATACCAACATGATGTCATAACTCAAAGTCTCATCTTAATGACTACATACATCGATGCCTATATAAAGGAAGTTAATGTGTCAAGAACTAGTTGACAAATCACTTTATAAATATGATTGAAGTGTCAAAAGCAAGATTTTCAAAATTGGATTGGTTATTGAACTAGTTAAGGGTTCAAAGGTTTAACTGGGATTGAACCGGATTTAATAAATATTATTTTTATATTTATTTTTACTAATATAATAATATACTAAGTAAAAAATAAGTTAATATAATTTATAATACACAAATATAATACATCTTATTAAGTTTAAGTTTTTTTATCTTTATAATATTACAAATAGGTAAAGTTGCACATTGCTTAAAATAGTCTTTTGAGAGATATTTATATTTTAAATTGTAATCAACGTTTCGTAATTTGCAAAAATTCATTTTAAATATTTTTTATTTCGTAATATCTTATTAGAATATATCTCATTTATGTACCTAAAATTTCAATTCAATTTTTATGATTTTATATATTTTTCCCTTTTTTGAAAAAAAAAAAACAAAATTGGCTAACCCTTGAACCAACTGTTTTTTTTTTAGTTACTAGCCAATTCCTTTTATTCCTGATTTTTTGGAAACAATAGACCGGACATAGGTCCGATTCCCGATTGGACTAGTTGAACTGGTCGATCTGGTTTTCAAAACCTGGGTCAACAGCCTTCCTTGTGAAAAATCGATAAGTATCATAAACTCACCTTGAGTGATAATAAATTACTATATTCAACCTTCTAGTAAAATGAAATTGTACATCCTTTCAAAAATGAAGTTATTCATTTTCTAAGCAAGATTGTAAATCCTTTCCCTGAAAATTACCTAGTATTTCACTTACCTCTATCTTTCGATTCTAGAAGTGACTTGTTTAAAAAATACTTGGCAATAGCCAAGAATGATTTTATGTACTTGGTCTTAAAGTCAAGAGAGTTTAAGGGTAGAATTAAGAATGATTTATGAACTCGTTATAAGTTAGGAGTAGCAATGATAAGAATGTTGTTTTGTATATCAACAAATATATAACGGAACCTTTTCAAGAATTGTTTGACAAAAAAACTAGATGTAACACAGTTGAAATGAACCCATATTAAATACTCTCTTGAACGTTTATAATAGTTTTACTTCAAAAAATTTTATGTTGCAATATACATTTGATCAACTTTTGAATCAAATAAAAGGTTTAGGGTTTTAGGTGTAAATTTTTTAAAACATAAGAGATGTTTGTGTTACATTTTAAAAATAAAAGATGCAAGTGTAACTTTTTTTCAAAACATATGGGTACTGGTGCACTGTTTTTAAAAACATAAGGTTCATGTATTATTTAAAAAAATTGAGATTCTTTACAAGAGACACAAGCTCCCTGTGTCTCTCTTCACTGGAAAAGAGACTTTCCACGTTCACTATGAAGCCTATTGGAGTTTTCGAGATTGTGTAATTGAAAATGATGTTTTATTAAATATGTTAATTACCTACATCAGGGGAGGAAGTCAGATGTTCATCTGAAGAATTTAGTTCTAAACTAATTAAATTAGTTTTTTTTTTTTATCTGCGTTAGACTTAAATCAAACCATTCAGAATTTATCAAGTTTGATTTGACTCATGAGTTAATAATTTTTAAATTTAATCTAAGTTTATTACCATTGATTCGATTTAATTATGATTAAGAGAAAAAATTCTGAAATCTTAATCAAATTAATTAATTAAAATTAATTGTTTAAAAAATTCTCCCTTAAAACTGAAATAACTAAATTCATAAAAACCCTTAAGAGAAGATGTAAGTGAAATGATAATTTATGGAAAAAATACATATATAATTATTCTAATCTTGAGGTAACAGACGTTTAGTTTATTCTAAAATTTATCTTCTTTTTCTTAAAATTCAAAATAACCAATAAAAAGCAACCACAACAACTTAATGTATTAATTAGAGGGCATTTGGTTCACGAATTAAACTATATTCTCTGGAAAATGATATTTTTGGATTGTTTCCATCAATGATATCTTACAGGTAATTATTTTTTTCTTCTTGTAAATTTATTTTAATTTAAAAATAAAAAATTAAGGTAGCTAGAAACATAAAATAGAATGGAAGTGGAAACTTTGATGGGAATACAAAATTTGCATTCTTTCTTTTAAAATTATGCATAATAAAAAAAGTTTAATTGGTATACACTATTGGTCTACCACTGGCTTAGAGTATGGGATTTTCTTGACAGAATTTCTGGGTTTTCAACCACTCAAAAGACTATCAAAATGCTTTCAGCAGCCTGTACAACGGAGAAGAAAAAGGAGCCAGAGCTAAAGCGGTCTGCACTCTCATACAAGGCCTCAATTCCTTTCCCAACCTAAAGGGAAGAGAGGGAATTGAGTAAGGTCTTTATAAAAAAAAAAAATCGCTTCCCGAAACCTACCAGACAAAAAAATCTCATAACCTAAATTAAGCTGTATAGAGCCACCGCAGACATCCATTAAAAAGATATTTTTACACTGAGTAATGAGTAAAGTCATTTATATGACTCTTAAAATAATAATGAGTAAATCAACAAGTTGTAATTGAATGTCAGTGTAAAAATCTTTACATTGAACATCTATACGAATTAAACTCTAATAAAAAACATGAGTAATATCCCTTCCAGAAAATAAATCATGTTTGAAAAATATTGTCTGTGTAGCAAACATTCATATTATTTCTGATTTTTTTTTTAAGATAACCTAAAACAGTAAAACTTAATAATGCGCGTAGGAAATAGCAGGACTCTTGAGGATTGATTACCTTTACACCTGGAGATCAATTTCCATGGCGTGCTCGATGGGCTGCACATGCGAGTCTCACACGCTCACAGGTCACAACCATAATATAAACCCTAACACCCCATCCAATCTTGAGTAAACGTATTTGATCACGCGCCATTCTAGCTTCTCCAGACTCCAACACCATAAAGCTAAAACACTGTTCTTCATGTCAGATATGAAGGTGATATCACTTCCAATGATTAATATATATAGTTATGTTATTTATTTTCAAAATAATAAGTTCTGTCTATGAATACTGCCATATCAGATAATAGTTATAAAGGTGCACCTGGAAACTAAAAAATGCATAAGCAAGGCTTTTCAAATTGCTGCAGAAACTCCGGGTAAATATACATCTATCTCATGTTTAATAATTTGAATTCCCTTTATCCATTTTAAATTACCTATGCTTGACAATTTGCAATTCAAAAACCTACAGGGGTGCAATCGTTCTCCTTGTTAGAAGACAACAGTGATCAAATGGTGGTAACGGGTGATGGAGTGGATGCTGTCTGCTTTACAAATCGGTTGAGAAGAAAGTTTCGACATGCTACCCTAATAAGTGTCAATAATTTGGAACAAGCAGGAGATGGAGGAGGAGAAGAGGAGGAGGAGGAGGAAGAAGAAGAAACCAAGCCTGAGGAAAACCCAAGTTTACCTCATGATGTTACCTATCAATATCATCCTTGTTCAATGTGTACCACCACCTATATTCCAGCACTTTGTCCAATATCTGCAACTGCCACTGCCACCTATCATCAACCTTCAGCTTCCATGTGCAGTCATGCAGTAGTTTATGATTCTTACCCCAATGTCAATAGCTGCACCTTCCTCTGAGTTCATTAATTACCTATCAGGGGTTTCTAATTCTTGGGATTAATTGTATGTTTGGATAAAAACCAGTAAGCTTACAATATTTAGATTTTGGTATTAGTTAACCGAAAGGTTAAGTGTTTGAGTTTTTCTTTTCAGAACAGTCCATATAGATCCTTTTCTGTGTAAAAAGTTCTGTGGAAACTGTGACGTACACTTCTATACGGGTGGGGAGGTATCCTTGTACCACGTACTAAATGTATTTTATCTTTGGTGATGATAAAAAGCATTCATGAGTCATTAGCTGAACTGCTTAGGTATTAGATAAATTATGATAGGGCTCAAATTTCTTTAGATTTGGAAGGAATGTAAAATAATGTAATTTTTTTTTTATTAGCAAAGAAATTCATTAAAGAAGAGGAAATAGATATAAGAGATGTCCAAGCCTTACATCCATCACCAGAAAAACATGTACAGTAAAATGTAATCTGACTGACGCTAGTTTCATTTTCTACAAAATCTAGTAAGCTAAATATATGAGAGAGGACATGGGAGTTTATGAAGAGACCTATTAGAAAAGCTAGGTACGGTTCAGATTTTCTGCCAAAACATTAATTAAGTATATGAAAAATGATAAATGGAAACCTAAATGCTATTTCACATCTAATTCGAGAAAAAAAAAGAAAAAAGAGAGAGAGATGGGATGTAAAATGAGTGATAGAAAGAAATAAAAAGTATTAATAAATTTGTATAAATTAATTAAATAAGCATATGTGTATCATAACTCTTTTATGTATATATTGTACTCATAAATCCTTTAATACCTTCAATACATTAATGCTGCCACAAATCACTATATTCAAATAATAGATTAATAAGTGAAAAAAATATGAAAATATCTCTATGTATGAATCAACAAAGAGTATCATTTGAATAAAACAAATTAAACTAGAATCAAAGAAAGAGATAAGAAAAAATCATAAGTCATCCAAACCAATGAAATAATTCATTAATAAAAAGTATAAGGTCTTAAGTAAGTTCACAAATAGTGCTTACAATCATCTAAAGTTACCATGTTCACTAGAATAAGAAAATGCAAAGAACCTTAATTACAAAGCAAAACTTGTGAACATTATTTCTCTCTTCATAAACCTTGCCTAGATGACCAAACCAAATAAAACTAAATTCGACTAGTAAATAAATTTATTGTCCAAAAATCAATCTGATCTAATAATAAACAAATATGCAATTGCAATTTGAAAGATAGATGTTGAGCGGTATGTTGGATTTCTACCTTTCTTCTATTTTAGTGTTTATTACATCTGTCACTCTATTCTCTCAAACACTCTCATCTAATTGTTCTTCACAAGATTTAGTGAAACACAATGAATCAACATATTTAAATTTTTCTTAGAAAGAATGTCAAAAAATCCAACATACACATCAATTAATTGAATATTTTCCTTAATAAAAAAACAATTGATATTTTTTAAACATTTACCATGATATATAATATTATTTTAAATATATTAGGTTATTTTCAACTCTTCAACTAAAACTGAAACACAGTCTCTCTCCCAAAGCTAACTTTTAAGTCATGTCGAGAATGGTTAAGTTGTTAGAATTATGCTGGGATAGTTGTCATGCATACACAATAATTAATTTAGAGAACCGCGTTTCCATTAATTATTTTTATGCAGGTTGAAATATAATGTATATTAGTTATAAAGATTAACATGTATAAGTGTAAAAGAGCATGTAGATTGTGAAATGATGTAACCACATCGGACATTTTTAATTGGAGTGGTAATTTGATTTGACGAACAAACATTCAATTTGACCTAATTTAATTCAAATAAATTGAATTGAATTTTTCTTTTGATTAGGTGAACATTAACTCAATATAATTAAACTCAATCACTAAAAGTTAGGTAGTAGATTCAATAAATTGAACTTAAACCATAATCCAACCTGACCATTATATTGAATTATTATTTATTTTTATTATTTGAAATTATGTATTTCTCTTGAAATTATGTATTTTGTAATTGTTAGTTTGGACAAATTTTTTAGTTTATGTTTATTTGTATGACTTGTTTAGCTTTGACAAATTGTGTTTACTTTTTATTTTAGACAAATATTTCTTTAGTTGTTATTGTTTGACAATTTAGTTATACGTTAATTTCAATCTTTTTTAGTTTTGATGTATAATTTGTAATTATAATTTATTGTTTATTTTTATATTATAATAATAATAATTATATAATCTATATTTTTTTAAAAAAAATCTCCTAAAAAATAACAAAAAAAAAGGTTCTAAATATTTAATTTTTTTAAAATATTTTTTAAATTTGTCATAAAATTAACTCAATGCAATTCAACTTGCTCAAGAGCATATTAAGTGGGATTATGTTTAATGAAAAAAAGCGAAAATTCAACTCAATACAAACCCAATATGTTATGATTGTGTTTAGTCTTGGATTGACTTAAAACTCACCGAACTTAACCCAACTCAACTCAACTTGTATTCATCCTTATTTTGAAGGTAGTTACCCCTTTATCTTGGATATGTAATAACTCAAAGAAGGTTAGGAAAATGTTTTC
Source organism: Psophocarpus tetragonolobus (assembly GCA_037954015.1). Classification (NCBI taxonomy): domain Eukaryota; kingdom Viridiplantae; phylum Streptophyta; class Magnoliopsida; order Fabales; family Fabaceae; genus Psophocarpus; species Psophocarpus tetragonolobus. The sequence continues at coordinate 40,006,580 of CM075695.1, forward strand.
AAATAATACTTTTTAAAATTTTTATGGTATTGATTATAATTTATTCAAAATCATCCATAATAAAAAAATAGTCATTACAATAAAAAATCACAAAATTAGTAATTTTTATAAATTTTAACCAAGAAACAATTAAAAATAAATTTTTTAATATAATTTTTTCAAACTTTCGTCGCAATAACTCTGCATTAATTTCTTATTTTAATAATATTTTTTCCCTTCCCATACACATTAATTATAACTTTTCGCACATCATAAATTTGTGTCAATTGAACTAATAAGACTTTTGGATATCTTCGTATACACCCAATTTTTTCCTAATATGTAAAATGAATTATAAAATACAAAAACTATTTTAATACCAAATATCACTTGTCATGTATAACAACATTTTTTTTTTCGATAGGCCTCATGTATAACAACAAATTCAAAATGTAATTTTCAATTATAAATTAAAGACGATTTTACAGTCGTCCATTGAACAAAAGAAAAATAAATAACAACTCTTGATTTTATGACCATACAAATAATCATTAATGTAGATAAATTCGATTGGGATTATATGTTCACAGTTGACGTCAATGACGAGCATCCCTCTTTAAGGTTACAAAATGTAACTTCTGAGTCAATACGCGCGCGCGCATATATATATATATATATATATATATATATATATATATATATATATATTCCATAAAAAATGGTTAATATATAAACCCTTCTAATTTGCTTCTCATTTCATGTTCAATTCGTTTCACAGGTAAATTCAAAAGAATAAGAAGTATTCTATCGTTTTTGAATAGTCCCGCATAGTAATTAGTAATCCTCTTCATTCACAGAAAATTCCTCGAGAAAGAAGCAAAATTGTTATGTTCTTCCTTCCTACAAGCTACAACCTTCCTAGAAATTTCCTCACAACAACCAGTAAATTTCTTTTCAGAACTTTGACCAACACGATTATGGGCGGAAAAAATATTAATTCATTTCAGATTGGATACAAATGAAAAGCATAACTATTTATAAATTTCCTTAAATAATTTTTTTAAAAAAGTTTTACTAAAAATTACTTTTAGTATTTAAAATTTAAAAATATTTTCTTTAGTTTCTAAAATTAATTTATTTTTTTATTAACATTGTCTGTTTATAGGTTCTAGTGTATTTCCTGAATATAAAATTGAAGATTTAAGAAGTTAGGGTTAAGGAAGAGACTGATTTATGAATAAAAAAAGGTGTTCTTCTTAATCATTTTCTTATGTTGACCAGAGAGAAGAAAGATTAGAAGTAATCAAAAACTAAAAAAATATTTTTAAATTTTAAAAGTTAAAAGTGATTTTTTGTGAAACTTTAAAAACAAAAGACTTATTTAAGTCTTATAATTTAGCTTATAAAAAAATATTTATAATTTAAAATTTTATTATTTAATTTTTAATAAGAAATATTTTGACAAGAGCTTTAATGATTTTAAGGTTGATAATTTTATTTTTTTAAAAAAAAAAAAACTTTTAGTCAGCCACGGCTACTGATCAGCCCTTAGCTAGATGTTCATGTACTTGTGAAGATAATACATAGACCAAATCTCAAAATCAAACACAGATGTAAATGTTCTTTTTGACGTATGAAAAAAGTATTTCGAAACAGTTCAATTAATTAAGGTGGTCCGCTCAGAATAATTTTTAGTTTAAAATTTTTAAATTTACAAAAATAAAAATTAGTTTTCTTTTTAAGTTTTATATTTATAAAAATAATATTACTTCCATTCCTTACTGTAAGACCATGTTTATCAAATTACACTTATTAAAATAAGTAAATTTAAATATTAACATTAAATTTATAATACTGAAAAGAGAAAATATTCATTAATTATATTAGAGAGATAAAATACTATTTATGGGAAAAGTAATAAAAATAAGAAAGATAATCGATGCAAAACAATTATAGATAGAGGTACGGCAAAAGATAAGTGTGTAAAAAAATAGTTAGATTAAATGAAAGTTGGTGTATAAAGCGAAATACATATCATGGTGGTTTTAAAATTAAAGACAATGACTTTTATAAAACACTACCAGCTAAACGGTGATGCTAGATTCTAAATGAAGATGTGTGTGAGTAAAAATTCTAAAATCTAAGTATGACATATTAGTATGATGCATGAAGAAAAGGCTCACAGTGGTGTGGAAAGATATTGTGCACGTGACAATAGAGGAGGGAGCAAAAGCAATAAAGTGGTTTAAAGATAATCTAAAGTAAGCAACGGTAGGAATGATTCAATTTAAATTATGGGAAGTTATGGTGAAGAAAATAATTATTCATATGGGTGAATGATTTGGTGAGTTTTTGAAAGAGTTTATATGAAATATGATATAAAATATGGGTGGAAATAGGGGAGGAAATTGGTAGTTATAATGTATGTTTAGTAAAAGATACCTATAAAGCAATTCATAATGGTTTGTAGATTCAAAACCCTTATTTCTTTTAAGATAATTTGGAAAGAAAAAACATTTTCAAAGATATCAACTTTCGTTTCTAGAGTACATCTTGGATTCTAACAAGGAACAAAACTAGTAAATAGTAACATTCATATGCTAGATGATGATATTTGCACTCTTTGTCATGCAAGATTAGAATCTATATTGCATCTACTATATTTTTGTATCAAGTTTGAATGAGCTAATGTTGTTGGCTTGGGTATTTAAAGGTTTTGTCTGAGTATGTTTGGTAGGCTAGCTTAAAAACTATGTTTTAATTTTCTTTTATAAGTCAAAAGCTACCTTCTAGTTTGATAAGCTAACTCATAGGATTAGAAGTATTTAGTAAAACTAGCGTATAAGTTAGTTGATAAATGTAACATAACTTCATATGTTTTATTATATGAATAAAATTTGTGTTTTTTAGACAAAAAAATATTATTATGTAATTATAATTTATATTTTTAAAAAAATTAAATTATCCTTAAACTTTTTAATGATAAAATTAATTAAAAATTAAAAATAAATTTTGAAATTGATAAAATAAATAGTATCATATGAAAACAATTTCATAAAATAATAAAGAGAAAATAAGAATTTAATAACCCATAATAATAATAATAATAATAATAATAATAATAATAATTATTATTATTATTATTATTATTATTATTATATATAAACTGTGAATGTTTATGTTATTTTTTAATGAATTAAAATTAATTTAGATATGATATATAATTAAGTGATAATGTTATTATTTTATGTTAAAAGGATAGTTGTTAATATATATTTTTCTTTTTAAGATGTGTAATATGCTCCTATTTATTTTTTTAAAATTAGTTGATCTAATGAGTATTAATCAAATTTAATGAAACATTATTATTTACTTCAATTTATAATGTTAATTTTTTTTTAATTTGAACTACATAAAAAATTAAATAGTATAAAAAGTAGAATAATTGTATTAAATAATTTAATGTTCAAAAGTCACCCAACAAATACTAAAAATAGTGAATAAGACAAGGAGAAGAAAGGTTTTTGTCTTTTAATATTGAAAATAGGTAACTAATAACAATAGATAAAAAAGAATTAAGGATAATAAGGGAAATGCATTACAATATAAAGAATAGTAATAAAAGAAAATTAAATAAGCTACAAGCTAGAAGTTAGTTAAAGTAACTTGTAGCTTATAAGTTAGAAACTCCTAAAATAAGCTACTTAGAGGTATCTTACCAAATATTTTTGTGTTGGTTAAATTAGCTTATAAGTTAGTCAAATAAACTAATAGCTAACTTATTGGCCTTACCAAAAACTTTTTTCGTGATATATGGTTGGATGAAGAATTGTTAGTTAGTAAGTGACACATAGATGGTGATAAAGACTTTTCTGTTACTAAGTGACAAAAAGGTGGATAAAGATTCTTCAATTAGTCATTAGCACATATTTCGACAAAGACTTATTTAGTTAGTGATAGATGGTTGGATGAAGAATTCAGTTAGTGAGTGACATGTAAATAGTGATAAAGACTTTTCAATTACTAAGTGACACAAAGATGAATAAAGATTCTTCACTTGGTCGATGATAAATACTTTGATAAAGAATTTTACTTAGTCAGCGACAGATAATTGGATGAAGAATTTTCAGTTAGTGAGTGACACATAGATAATGATAAAGACTTTTCAGTTAGTGAATAACACAAAGGTAGATAAAGATTCTTCCGTCAATCAATAATAGATTACTCACCACATAATAAGTTCAAACCATATAATAAATTTAAATTACTCTAGATAAATATCAACTACAGTCGAAATACTAAAAATTTTAAAACCTTTTTGAAAAATACGAGCAAATTAGGTCAAAAATTCAAAATTAAAGTCAGTATAGGAAGACACCACAAAAAAGTTTGCTTGAATTTTCTCACGATTTTATTTGTGAGTCTATTCCAAGTCTACCTGATTCTACCAAGCTTGTTCTAAGTCTATCCAATTCTACTAAGTCTACTCTAAATTGGCTACCCATTTAGTTCTATGTGCGATATAACTCGTTAAAAGCTTGTAAACATATAAACTCGTACAATTTTACTAGTTAACTCGTGATTTTTTTATAACTATGATTATGTTAACTAATTTATTTTAATTTATATGAATTAATTTTAAACTGGAAAAAACATATTTATACTAAAAATATTTTAGATTATTTTATATATAATTTTGAAATAACTATACTCCCCTTGGATTCATATATAAGCAAAAATACCTAATTTTATTTAAGTTAAAAAAATTACTTATTATCATTTAATTTCACTAGCTAATCTCAAGTACAAAATAAGATTATTTCTAAACATATCCTTTATTATAACTTGATATCATCAATAAAAAAAAAGAGTTATAATTATAGCCAAATAAATGATGTTTTAGGAATATAACATTAAATAAATTAGTTAGATTTACTTATATTTAAGTTCATTACACAAATTTTTTTTATTTTTTTTTGCTTATGTATGAGTTAAGAGTGAGTATATCTTATTACTTGTATAAGCACCATTAATAAATGGGATCTATTTGGTTTTCTATTTATATTCATGAATGACTAGAAATTGGTTCATGCTATTTACACCTCTCTACTATAACTAATATATCCTTCTTATTTTTATTTTAAATATTTTTTAAAATACCCTAAAGATACACATCTTATTAATTTAATATACAATATATGTTCCTTTTTGTATATTTTCTAGAATCCCACCACCTACATCCTCTTGAAACCTTACAATACACCTCCTCCCATAATAATTTTCTCTCGTACAAATATTTTTTCCCGTCATTATGAAACCTTGTCTATTGTGCACCCTCTCCTTCTATCATGCATTTCACGTTAACAAAGTAAACATGAATTTGTCAAAATATAAAATAATATTACTATTATTCTTTGGTTGTAATTATTTGTTTCCAATGAATTAAATATGGATGAAAACTAATCAAAATCAATATTTTGGATGGTCATTTTTTACTCTTTTAATGTCACAATATTAGTGTATGAGCTATAACAATACAATAATAATAAAAAATAAAAAAAAATGTTTATGATAGGAGAAGAAAGTGCACAATGAACAAGGAGTTCTTGATAAAGGTAAAAATATGTGTCAAAGGAAAGGAAATATGATTATGGAAGATGAGAAGGTGTAATGTGAAGTTTTGGAATGAAGTAGGTGTTGGAGTTCTAAAAGATATAGAGAAAGGGACAAATATTATATATTAATTAGTGAGTGTATCTTCATGATATTTTATGAATATAATATATATATATATATATATATATATATATATTAATAACTATATGAATGTGTAAAAAAACACGTCTAACAAATTTTACTTGGTATTTTTGTTGTTCTAAAAGAAATTATGATATTTGTTGCTCTGCTAGGTCTTACGATTTTGGGCTTTTCGCTTTTAGCACCTTCCATTTATTTATTAAAACCACCTTCTCCTTTGTCTTCTTGTATCTGATCTTCTACTATCAACCACCTCTATCCACCTACCTGTTCTCTCTCCTATCGAACAACCTTTACTGTCTTCAAAATATATATTTTAAACTATATATAATAGAAAAGGAAAGGAAAATTGAGATAGAGATATAAATACAAAAGAGTATAATGGATTTATTTTTTAAAATCATGTTTTTCCTATTTGAACCAAACAAATAAATTATTTGTGTTTTTTGCTGCTGTGAAATCTGTCCCTTAAAGCAACAACTAAAGGCAAAAGGAAAAGCTACCTATGTTATTATATTACAATGGGGGGAAAAAAGTTATCTCATCCGTATTAATTTTAATTCTTTTTCTATTAAGAAAGTTCACTTAGAAGTTGTAAAAATAAAAAACGAGAGATATGGCCATAATGTTTTGTGATTTGAGAAATGGGTTGACTTTGAGGTTTTTCATTCTCTTTGTAGTATGTAGGTTCGTGCTCCCCAATGGCCAATGCCTACTTGGAAGAACTCTAAACTCTAATTGCCCTACCATTATAGTTGTGTTGCAATTTCCAAAGAGAATTGAAGGTCCTATTGCTAACTCCTGTCATTGATAACTCACATTTTTTCACAAATCCTCTTGCTGTCGACAAGACCACCATAGCTGATAAAAAAACTAACGATCTCAATCCTCAATAATAGAGTGAGTTTTTCTCTATATTTTTATTGATTTTTAAAATTAATGGCCGAAACCAAGTCGAAAATAGTATCAAAGTCAACTCAAGCAAAGAAGAACAAAGTGCTCTTTCGTTTATATCAACTTGTGTGTTATGCGATGCTTTATGAACAACTGTTTCAGTCATAGATTTCAAGAGAATAAATTAAAATTGCATGAAATTGTTGCACTGTAAAAGAATATATAACAGTCTTAAAAATCTCTGCATATAACAGGTTTTTTTTTTTAATCGTCATGCATATTAAGTTGAATATTTTAGTTTTTTTATTTTTATTTTTAACAAATATCATTTATTGGCTAAGAGATGACAAATTGTACAAAAAAAATAAAATCTAAAAAAAAAGGGTTGATTGACCCAAGTGGGTTTATTTTTTAAAAAAATTACCAGTATGAGTCTCTTTTGAAAAATATTACCAGCATAGGTCTGTTTTGGTAGTTGACTCGGTCAAACCGCAACTCCGAATTGCGGTTTCGTTGACACGTTAACAACGTGATTACGTGGAAGCCAGCGTGGAATTGCGGTTTGACTGGTCTTTGACCAGCACCGCCTTGTTGTCCAATGGGTAAAAAAACACAGAAAACGATGCTTGTAAAACCGCAAGTCAGAGTTGCGGTTTTACTGGGGTTTAACCGGCCCTTCCTTTTACCCGACAGTTGCAAAAAAAATACAAATTTCTACTCACATAAAACCGCAAGTCGCATCTACGGTTTGAATTAAATATTATTTTTACCATAAACCGCAAGTGTGAATTGCGGTTTATGTTAAAAGTGGGGAATAGTTAAGTGGGACTAAGGCATGATTGCTGGGTGTGACCAAAACTGTGACTTGTACTCCGCGAGAGACGAGGGCTTTGGTGAAGTCCAAGAGGGGGATCACGTGACCGGCAGAAGGGAAGGGGTAAGCAAGCACGTGCGGTTTTGCAATGGATATGGCTTTGTCTTGTGAATCACTATCAATGATGCTTTCTCGTTATAAAGCCAACTTTGATGAAAAAGCAAAATTAAATGTATCCTCTTTTTTTAAACTTTTATATTTAAATGACATGTTTTTAAATTATAAAATTAAAGTAATGTTAGGTTTCAATTGATATTTATTACTGAACAACTAATATTAATTTATCTACCACCACTTGTCATCAATTTAACCATTAACAAAATTAAAAACAGCAGTGTACTACATAAACCGCAGTTCGCACTTGCTGTTTATGGTAAAAATAATATTTAATTCAAACTGCAGATGCGACTTGCGGTTTTATGTAAGTAGAAATTTGTATTTTTTTTGCAACCGTGGGTAAAAGGGGGGGTCGGTTAAATCCCAGTAAAACCGCAACTCTGACTTGAGATTTTACAGGCATCGTTTTCTGTACTTGGTCAAAGATCAGTCAAACCGTAATTCCCACTTGCGGTTTCATACTCGTTTTTCCACGCTGGCTTCCACGTAATCACGTTGCTGACGTGGCAACAAAACCGCAATTCGGAGTTGCGGTTTGACCGAGTCAACTACCAAAACAGACCCATGCTGACAATATTTTTCAAAAGAGACCCATACTGATAATTTTTTTGAAAAATAAACCCACTTTGTTCAATCAACCTCTAAAAAGTCAAAGTAAAATGAGAGGGTAGCCTAGGACGGAAGGCAGAGGAAAACTCACAATCTCTCTAATAATTTGATGTGAATTGGATAATGGATGAAGCACTTGTAATATTAATGATGCATAAAAATTGGTTGTAACATGGTGTGACGCTGGGTAGGCCCAAAAGCTTCAAACCCTAAAAGGGAAAACAGCTACAAGTCCACGCTCTGTAGTGTGCTGCACATGCTCATCACGACTTTTTTATATATATATTTTCGCAATTAAATATTTAAATTAGTGATATTAATTCCAACCATATTCGAACAACATACTGCATGTGTTCAGAAATAATCATTTCAGACGTGTGTCAATAAAAATAAATATGAATTATTTACTGCACAAAAACAAGTCATTAACGGGTCATTAGGAGTAGGCGAGTTTAGGCTTCCCACGTTCCAAATCAAACCATTTCTGTTTCCGTCTCTGTTCTCAATTTATGTCCAAATAAAATAATTTCACCCACCCTGATCGACTATCCCAGCACTTAAATAGGGAAAATATCAGCAAAATTTTTCTTCTTAAATTAATTTTAATTTTATAAAGTTTATTTATTCAAACTTTTAATAAGTACAGTTTGAACAAGGTTTATTTACATATCTAATGATCAAGTGTGCAATTGATCATGTAACGTATTTATATATATAAATACACACACAGAGGAGGATATCCAATTACTCCCTGATTCTCTAATTACCATGCAGATCTGATACGTATTATTTAATTTCCCGGGATTTTCACTAAAGACAGTCGTGAGATCATTTTTTCCCCCCCATTTTATATTCCTTGTTTAATTCACTCCATAAAAACTTATACTTAGGCTTTCCATTAACTTCCCCGTAAAGGCACCCCGAATGAAAAAAATTTCTGGTGAATTATGACTTATTAATATTTCACATATGGCACCTTTGCCATGTAATGAGTTGATCCAAAATAAAAGAAACACACGCCACACCTGCAAAGGCACCACAAAATTGATAGTGAAGAATCCCTGGAAAACTTTTCTAGGCTTCCTAACCTGTCCCCAAAGCTACTGACATCAAAATAAAGAAATAAAAAAATTAAAATAAAAAAAGACACCCCAAGGACAGAGGAAGCAGTAGCCAGAAAGGAATAATAGACATAACCCCAGTAACAAGTAAGCTTTATGAAAGCCTATCATCTGCAAGGCATGTGCCAAAAGTATATACAAAAGCAATAAAAACATCCACTCAAGTCCTTCCCCTTTTATCTTTCTTTATCTTTTTCAGCTTCGGATTTATAGCTACCCTTACAGCTCTGCAATCCCTGCTCACAGATCATCATCATCAATCTTATTTCTAGTTTACATGTGGTCTCTCTCCATATATAAAGTTAGCAGTTTCGTGTAACATTTAAAATAAACCAACTTTATTCTTATTTAATGTCTAATATTGTTGATCAAGTAAGAATGTGTCACTTTCCTTATTTTACTTTATCCAATCCTAATAATGTAGCGTACTCCACCTATGTGGATTGGCATATTAATATAGTTGAGGACTTCTTGTGGGTAATTTGTGAAGTATTTCACTTGTGAACTTAGAAAACTGAAGATGGGTTTCACTGGGGAGTTGGTCAGAAGTGTCTTCTCCAAAAATCGTTCTCATCATGGCTCGCATGAAAACAAAGTGAATCTCTCAAGTTCCATAATTTCTTTCTTCTTTATATGCTACACTTGTTATACTGTATCTACATTCTACAACAGAAAAGGCATAGTCCAATTTTGTTCGCACAATTTAAGTTCCAATAATGTTCTCATTCACAGGTCTTGGTGTCACATTAGAGACGTCCATTGAATATTGCATTAACCAGCTTTGAATTATGTCATGCTAACAGGTTAGGTGCAAAAGTGATGAGAATAGAAGATGGTTATCTGTTAGATCATACTTGTGTGGCGATGAATTCAATTCAGTCCTTGCAGAGAATGATTCAGCTTCAGTTAAGAGCTCTGAAGTCACGGTTTCACAGTCCGTACAGGCGGACTTGAATGATAAAGGAGACACTGAGAGTGAAGAAACTGTGGAGAATGTTACACAGAAAAAGCCAAATTCAACCACCAAATCATTGACTGAGGAAGAAGCAGCTATTCTTATTCAATCAGCATTTAGAGGCTTCCTGGTTAGCTCACCAAATATTAATTACAATCTAAGCAAAATTTGCATGAAGTCACGGAAATATTTGAGAACATATTCATGTGGTTAGTTTAAAAGTTGTTTGTGCAAAGTTCAAGGAGTGCACGAGATGAATGAAAATTGCAAAACTGAAGAGAGAAAGGGGGGAAATTAAATGACCATTTATCTAACAATGTCAATTTTCACCCTTCCCATTTGTTAATTTCTCCCATTTCCATCACTCAAAACTTTTTTAAATTTTTAATGAAAAAAAATGTCAACTGTTACTTTTTAGAATCATAGCACATCATGTTATGTTTAATATTTACATTTACATGCATGCTTCATTGTTTGTTTACTAATCATGATACGCTTCACATTACAGTTGACGCGTCAAAATGAAGAAATCAGATCAAAAGCTGAAAAAGATGAGTTCAATTTAGCAACAGAGAGTCCAAGCAGAAAGTCCATGGGCACATCAGTTGAAGTCCAAACAGCAAACTCCACAGAAGTTTTCTCTGTTGAAGGAGAAAAAAAGGGCATTTGCCACCGTACTCAGCGCAGAACCAAAACCCAAGCAGTAAAGCAAAAGGTATAACAGAAGGATGTGATGCATTATGAACAAGCACCAAATTATTTTGATTAAAAGAGAAATAAAATTGATATATGCTCTAGCTAGTAAATTCAGAAGAAAAAAAAAAGGACAAAGAAATTAGAGAAAATACCCGTACATACTTTAAACTTCAGATGACTAACTAAAAGAGTGGTTAATATTTTATCAAAGTTTTCTTACAAAAATAGAAAAAACGAAAACCAGAAGACTAAGAGTGACAAAAGGGTGTAAAGAAGATCAACATTTAACTTGCAAACCATCCTTTAGGTTCCTTTGTTCCACATTATGTGTCTAGGGACTAGGCCAACTAAGTCACTACTTCAATTGGTACCATCCCAAGACTTGAATGTGGTGTTGATATTGAAATTTAATCTTCCACTGGCCACTTTTTTCCTATTTATTGTTAGCATTTTACAACATAGCCAAAAGTCAAATATATCAGGATACACCTCAATTGGTGATTCTCATTTCTATGCAAGGTAATTGCTATTCCGTACTAACAGTTTCTGACACACATGGTTTTATTTCTTGTTTTTAATATGAACTATGAAGTCACAACTAATCAGGGTTTATTAATTTTACACATTGTTGGAGCTTTTCTAAGAATCTGAACTTTATCGAGGACCCCATTAAATTTGCTATAATTTACAACAAATCAAAATTCTGTTAAGCTCCAAATAACATAAACATTTTCAGGAAGACTGGGATGACAGCACCGTAAGTAGCTATGTTTCAAAAATGAGGGTGCAGAATAGAATGGAGGCATCAACCAGAAGAGAAAGAGCACTTGCTTATGCTTTCTCACAACAGGTAAACTCTTAAGGGTAAATAGTATACACTCTGATTGAGTGAAAATATAAACAAACATTACACTGTCATATAATTGAAAACAATCGTTTATAATGAGTTTGTTGATTTATACAATAATTAACTTAAAAGTCATAATAAGAATAATTTTTAGTAGTGAGTTGACAGTGTAAAGCTTTTTATTCCAATAGTATATACAAATTAAATGTAGACAAAGGATACAGGGGTGGTAACGAAGCACTGATCCTGCTTGTTGCAGCTAAGAATATGTTCAAAGAGAAAATCTACAAAACTTAATAGCATGGAATCAAGTATGAGTTGGAGCTGGCTTGAGCGGTGGATGGCAACACGCCTTCCAGAGACCTCAATCTCATCAGTTGAAAGCCATGCCATGAAGCAGTATGACCCTTCTAACAGTAATCACAAATTCACAATCATGACAAGATTTTTAGATGCTGCTGGGGAAGAAAAGGAGAGCTGTGGATCAAATGAAGTGCCTCTCCATTTTGATAACTATTCAATCAATTCACGAGAGGAAAAAGTTTGCTTCAAACCACATTCAGCAAAGACCAACTTCAAAGCTAGGAGAACTGTTTCAAGGCGGAAAACAGTGCCGAGTTATCAATTCCATGAAGAGCAGCAGCCAAAGGTCAGAATCTCCTCATTAGTTCTCATGCCATCCAAGCCAAGCATAGCAATTTCATGATTATGTCTTATGAATTTTAAACGAGTATACTACCATTTTAGTTTCTGTTACATTAATCTTAAAACTACAATTAATTGTATTAGTCTAAAAAATTGTATATAAAAAAAGTTTAATTTTAAATGATAATATTAACATATGTTTAGAAGTCAAAAACTTCTTTAAATTGATGAACTACTGTAACAACACTTTTAAGACTAAAATGGTTATTCGCTTTTTAAATATATAGTGTCATGATCACGAAGATATGATTAGAATGCATGGGTATGTTGCTTGTGTATCTCATCCATCTTCTAAATATAGAATTTTAATGCTCCAACAGGTAAGCAAGAGAGATGGTTCGAGCAATTCTAGCAAAGATATTAAGCAAAAAGAAAAGCAAGTGGGAAGCAGAATCGATATTACATTCAGCACCTCAAAAGCTTCTAATGTATAACTTTTAACAAAATAAAGTCAAATCATGTGTCTGCGTTTAGTATTGAGATGCAATGCTTGGTTCTCTTGTAGACTCTTGATTCCATAATCTTATGTGTACATTGTACATAATATCAAGCGCAGGATTGAGTTGGTTGTTCTGATTATTTGCTTTCTAAATGTTTATTCATTATTAAGCAGTAAAATCAATAGTCACAATTAGTTGCATATGGAACACTTTATTTTTAGTTGACAAATAAAAATGCCAAATATTAAAATTCAACTTTGTATACTGTATCATCAAAACCTATGTGTGTTGGTTTAATAGAAAGAGTTTGAATATCTTAGCACACGATTAGGTTAAAGTAAAAAGCATGTGATTCACGTGTAAGAATTCAGGCTGCGGTGGGGATAATATAATAGAAAAGTAATGTTTTTAAATCCCGAGAAGTGATATACTTGGTGAAGACATTTAGGGCTTTATTGGTTTTTTTAAATTTTAAAAAGAGTTTTTAAGAATAATTTTTAAAAACTGTTTGTAAGAAAAAAAGAAAAAAAAACTTATTTGATAAGTGTTATTTGAAAATTGTTTTGAAAATGTAAAAATGAAAAAATTTATTCATATTGATTAAGATTTCATTAACGAAAAGTAAAAAATAACATATTCTGATTGTATATAGAGTTTTCAAAACAAAAATAGAAAATTGAAAAATAAAACTACTTTTACCTATTCTTATTTTTTAGTTTTTAAAAACGAAAAAACTAGAACTGTTTTCGAAAACTGTTTTTAGAAAACATTATTCAAACAAATTTTTTAATTTTTAAATACTAAAGTACTAAAAACAGTTTTTAAAACTGTTGTCAAACAAACACTTATTTACAAATTGTTCTTAATAAAATAATTTATATAAGACACTATTTAAAAGAAATTGTGGTCCTTTTTTATAAGGCATTTCACAATTTCTATTTTATGTAACATTTAATTTTTGTATTCATTATCCTTATTAAATACTTTAAGTATTTATGTTTTGTATGCAATAGTATTTATTATTTTCATTGGTCTATGTGACTTATGTTCAAGTGGCTTAAAATAAGATTAGAGGGTGTAATATTTTTTTTTAATTCTAATGTACTATAATAATTATACTAAACAATATTAAATAAAAATTTCCTAGATATTCATAATATCAAAATATAAAAGTGTCTAAAGCATACATACTTCATAAGTTATAAGATATAAGTAAAAAATGGACTAAGAATTTAATAATAAAATAAAAATAAATGTTACTAGATACACTCTTATATTGCTAGGTTAACACCCTTTTTCATAATTTTTTGAATTAAAGGGAATTAACTTAGGAAAATGTGTTATGCCTTTAGCAACATTTGAAAATTTTCAAAAAAAAACATTATGTATTAGTCAAATTGGAAAAATTGGTTGAAATGTTGATTTTCACTAGTTTCCAACCGATTTTCCACCATAATTGAACTAGATAGGAGGCCATGGAAAAAAGAAATTATGACTGTTTTTTAGTTTACAGTTATCAATTTTATAAAAATATTATTTTGGTTTTCAAATTTAAAATATTGTTGTCAAATTTTAATCTAAAAACCTTCCTTCTTGGGGAGCAAAGATCAGCAACTGGTGAATGATACTTTGAGGTAGTGGTTGATCTTTAGTTATTGGAGGTAGCGATAGAAGACTAGAGGTCAAAGATGGTGGCCAATGTCGGTCAAACCAACTATTAGAGGTGACAATCAATGACTATAGGTCGAAGATGGTGGCCGATGTCAGCAGTTAGAATGGAAGCTAGTGATAAACTATCAGAGGTAGCAGTCGATGACTGGTGGTCAGAGGTAAAGATCGGTAACTGATGGTCAAAGGTAACAACAGGTGACATGTACCACCTCTATTTTCATAACCAGGTTAATGTATGATTTACGTTCTAATTTAGGTGTAACATTAGAAACTTAGTTATCATAGATATCCAATTTTGTCTGAATAAGACTTTTTAGCAAAAAGATGATGAACAAGAAAATGTTTCAATGATCCAAGTGAAGATGTTGGTTCATGTGAATTGTAGGGCAATGACTCAAACCTCAACCAAAGGATTTAATGGACCAAGGGTGGATGATAGTTCATGTGAATCATAAGACAATAACTCAAGTTTCAACCAAAGGTTCCATAAGACCAATAGAGGATGTTGATTCATGTAAATTACAAAGTCATAGGTCAAACCCCAACCTATAATAACATTAAACCAAAAAAAGTAGTTGCTTCAAGCTTAATTTCACTAAGCTATGAAGAAATCACACCCCAAAGGTCGTTTAGTGAATGAATTTTCACTAAGCAAAGTCCCAAGAAATAAATGGAAATTCAAAAATTCGTTTAGCAAATTTTCCTGCACAAATGCTATAAATAAGGATCCTTGGGTGCATTTTGGGAGAGGAAATGAGTGAAGGGAAGAGAGAAATTCTAGAGTGAGAAAGGGAGGTTTTGAAAGAAGAAAGTTAGGAGGAAGATTTTTCAACGAAGATTGAAACTGTTGAGGTCCTACACCACTTTTAATCAACCTTTTATGAAGGTAGGGAAAGTAAGATTTATAAACCATGATAAGTGTTAGTCTTAATAAACTACATGGGTTAACGCTTTTATTTTTTTATTGCTTTATTAATCTATTGATGTTTATTTCTTCTGCTTGTTATTTACTCTAGATGTTATTTTTGGCCATTTGTTTATGATTTTCAGTTATTGTTATGATTTTTTTATATGAATTATTCTTTGTTGACTACTTTTGATTTCTTGGTTATGGCATGTGGATTATCTATATTATAACTATGGTCATCATTGATTATTCATGAATTAGGAGATGGATCTGAGAATCTATATATCTATTGAGGACTTTTTGGATGATAGTTCATGAATAATTTTGTGGAGGATGATTGAAATATAAGTCTTTTAAAGATGTAGTAGTTTTATAGTTGTAATCATTATTGATTATTCATCAACTAAGAGATGAATCTGAGAATAAATATATATATATATATATATATATATATAAATATAAATATATAAATTGAAGTCTTCTTGAGGATAATTCACGAATTATTCTATGAATAATTATTGAAATATAAGTAGTACTTGAATAGTTATATTTGATTTATGGTTAATAAATGGTGTTTAAGTATGATGCTATATAATATGTAGTTGTAAAATTAGAATTTCTTGGGAAATGTGCTGAGAAGTTGAGGGAAGAACTTAGCAAACAGCCCTAGGTTCCTTGTATAGGTATCATACAAGTATACGTATGACATGTTTTGGAGAATTATGATTTGGTGTCTTATGGGGTAAAATGAGATTGTTGGAATATATCCTTTCAAACTAAAAGAGAGTGCTCAATAGCAACTGGTTAGGGATCAACAATCGGTCGGGGACTAGCAATTGGTCGAGGACCAGCACCTTAAGATTGACTTATGGGGTCAGGCTCTTATATCTGGTTGTGGGCCACAACATTATATATGGTTGTGGGTCAATACTACTTGGTTGTTTTGAAAATATGTTGAGACTAGTCGAGGGCTAGGATGATGTGACTGGTCGGGGACCAGTATATTGAGATAGACCAGAGGTCGACATATTATATCTAGTAGGGGACCAGAATATTTGGTTGGAGGCCAAGAATACTTAGGTTTTTTTTCTTGGAAAAATATATTTGGTTGTGGTTATAAGAGGATATATGGCTATCAATTACTTCCCAAACAAAATCCTTGATGGTTGGGGTGAATCACCTTGGATTAGTCATGGATCTATACATAGAGTCAAGTGAGATTGCGTTTACTGATGAGATAAGTGAGATTGAGTTATATGACGAGATTATGTGAAACTGAGTCCTAGATTAAATCTTAGGCTTATTAGTTGATTAGTTTATTAATATTAACATTTATGCTTTACAATTATCTTACTCCTCTATGTGTTTGCTCTATATATTTCATTTCATATATGTTTGAGATATGAATAGAAGAGGAGCCGAGTCAGCATAATATGATGGGGATCATTGAAGATTTCCTGTATGTATAATGTATTATGAATAATGTTTCGTACGAAGTTACTTTTGTTAGCTTTTCATGTCAAAGGTTCACGGCTCTGGATAGGATTAATCGAGGTAGTGGTGATAAGTAATATATGATGTATTGTGAAACATTTTGTAAAAGAAAGATTTTTGTAATATTGTTTTATATTTGTTTTAAGAAGATTATGATTCTTTATATAATAATTAATTTTGAAATTTTTTTCATAATTGAGTAAAAGCCTTTGACAAATCTATGCATTTTTATAAATAAATTGGGTATAGAATTGGGCTGTTACATGACCAATAGTCGAAGGTAGTAACAAGCGATGTTAAACGATGAGTTTGAATAAAAAGTAAAAAAGATCTCAAAGCCAAATTTTCTTCATTTTGAAATTTAGTAAAAATAGTAAAAGAAATTTGCAATAAAAAAAAAGATATGAAGATGATTAATTTTCAATATGCAAAGAAGATTATTGATCATTACTATGTAATAACTTACATTAACAATAATAGTTGTGTTGGCAACGATCAACAGAAAAATCCTAGGATGTCGACCATTCAATTAGTTGTTGCTTCATAACATGTTCTTATATTCACTTGAGAATAAGGAGTTTTCCTTTGGTTGTTATATCAAAAGAGGTTATAAAACCAGTTTGCATGGCATAACACACATTATCGATTGTTTGATTCAATCAAGGAGGAAAAGTTGAAGGACCTGATATACAACCTCATTATAAGCCTTTTGCTTCATGCTCATCAGGAAATGACAATAAGGCTATTGGTGTAGGGTATGTAAGAATTTTGAGTTACCTATGCACCTTTCACAAAAAAAGTAGTGAAGAACAAAATTTTGGCACGTTGGGGCCACTACTCGACCCTAAGATGATCAAAGAAGAGCAGGGAACCTCTCGCTGGGTTTTGGAATTCAACATCAAGAATTGTTTTCACATCATCAACTAACATCGACTCATCCCATTCTTTGAGGAAGAGATCGATGATCCCAAGTTCTTTTACTCCATTTATAAAGTCTTTTTCGTCTAATGACTCGTAGAGGTGAAAAAGGGCCCCTATTCCATCCCACACAATGTACTACTATCAACCATACCAGTCAACATCTACCTACACAAGCTCGATCAAGAGATAGGAAGGATCAAACAAAAGTATGAAATTCCTAGTATAAGATAGGTTTTATTAAGGACAGTTGTATTGATGACCAAGAAAACTTTGGAGAAGAAGCAAACTTCAATGTTCCCAAGACAACAGAGCCATCATTGTGGCAGGGTCGAGAACATTCAATGCAAAACGACATTTCATTCCCTTGTTTCCTCGTGACAAACCTCTCCCTCCCCCCTCCCCCACAAACCCCCTTCCCCTTATTAAGACTAGTTACTAGATACAGTCCAAGGCCACTATTCTTGACCAAAGGGAAAGAATAGAGTAAAACCTCTACCTATTTATACTAGAACAAGTCTATAACAAACTTGTATTCCTATAAGGAAGAGGGTGATCTCTCTATTACTTATCTATCTTCTTAAAAGATAGAGTATAAGTTGTAGAGTTAATCATATTTCTATCTAATAGGTTTTATCATTAGTTTTCTTATTAAAAATAGGACTCTATTAGACTTGATATAGAACTTGTTTTAACCCTATAAAATACGGTATTAGATATAATATTAATAGGGTATGAGTTAACTCCCCAAGGACGTAAATGAGGGCATTTCTCCTTCTGCTTCACCACTCCTATCCTATGACTAGTTAAGTAAAACAAAAAAAATATACCTATAAATATTGTATGTGTATTTTATAAATAATTAAAAAATCAAATCAAAACTTTTTTTACTTAATATATTTTTATTTTCAAAATATAATTAAAAACCAACAATAAATCCAACCAAAGCGTAAAATAATTCTAGTTATTATAGTTTAGAAGAAAAAAAATACTTAATACATTTTTATTTTCAAAATATACTTCAAAGCCAACTATAAATCCAATCAAAGCGTAAAATAATTCTAATTATTATAGTTTAGAAGAAAAGAAATCCTAAATCTTAAATAAGATAGTACTAATGGACTAATTGTGGATAAGAATTAAATATTAGCTATTCTTATGAAATTTAATAATTTATAATGTCGCCTGTCAGGAAAACTTCGTTACCATTTTATTTTTAACATTCCATCCTATTTCGGTAATTACGATTCTGTTCTACTGACAGGGAGGATAGCAATCAAATTCCATTTTATAAGTCAAGCAAGAATGGGCACTTTGGACTTTTCAGATTCCTTGCAAGTGTAAGTGTTTGTGTTATCTGTGTCTCTGGAAGAGATGATCAGCACCAATTTTCGCAAAGCATAAATCAAAATGGCACCTTTCTTTGTCCTGTTTCTATTAGCCTCTTCTTTGACTCATGGGTATGCTCAATTTCATCCAAAAAACGAAGCTTTTATGTCCCTGTTGATTACCCAAAATGGCCTTGACTTTATAAGGGAGAGGCTGGTGAAGAAGGCAATTTCCTCAATGATCTCACTTCAACTGCCCAATATTGAAAAGACTTCGAAAATCCCATTTGTGGGTAATGTCTTCTTGGTGCTCTCCAACATCACAATTTATCGTATGGGTGTTCCTTCGTCGCATGTCAAGCCAGCTGAGACTGGAATTTCCATAACAGCTTCTGGAGTTACTTGTAATTTGAGCATGAATTGGTATTACTCTTATAGTACATGGCTTGTACCTGTTGAGATCTCTGACAAAGGTAGAGCAGAAGTTCAGGTATGAAATTGATCCTTTGTTTTGTGTAGTTTGTATACAGAGTTAGAATTTAATAAGAATGCACTTAAAAGGTAAAGGAAGAGGATGTTTAATTAAGATTATAATATTTTTTTTAGATTATAAATTCTTTTGAAAAAAAATATGCTAGATATTTGAAAATCTAAATTAAAATTAGAAAAAACTTTCTTGAAAAAAAAAAAGTAAACTGTTTTTAATAATTTTTTCCAAACAAAAATTAATTATAATATTTTTTTCCAAACAAAAATTAATTATGATTATAATCAAATTATTGAAATAATCTAATTTTTCCCGTTTTCCAACAACACTTTTATACTGTTGTCTAACTATAGATTGTCGCGATAAGTCTGTGTACTATTATTATAATTATTTTAAAAGGCATACCCAAGATGATTTTTTATTAGTTTACAATGATATTCATGAAAATTAATTGTTTGTGTGGAGTTATGTTTTTTTTTAATAAGCTGAAGTTATGTTTTGTTAAGTAGCAAAATTGTAGTTGGTATTTGAAATAAGGCTAGTTTCTTTGGTTCAACTGTTGCTTGTTGTTTCATTGGAATTCAAGGAGTTGGTGTTGTAAATGGGCTTGTTCATAGCTAGTTTTCTTGTATGCTTTGTCATTTTCGATTGTGGGTTCTGGTAACTAACAATCTTAACTAGTTCAATTATAAACTGCTATGGCATTCAGCATTAAATTCAATCAATTTACATGTGGTATTCTTGTTTTAGTGCTCTTAGTTATTTTATGGAAAGTTAATATTCTTATAATGGTATATGGTTATTCTTGTTTGTATTAGCTCAAAGTGATATCTGGTTTTTGTTTTACTATTGTCTCTGTTTCTATCTGTTCATCTTCACGACTGTAATCAGAAAAGAATTTGATTAGTGCTACTGCTGGAAAGGTTGAAGGCATGGAAGTAGGACTCACATTGGGTTTGGAGAACCAAGAAGGGTCTTTGAAGCTGAAACTCAAGGACTGTGGGTCTAATGTTAAAGATATTTCAATAAAACTGGATGGAGGTGCATCTTGGCTTTATCAAGGGTATGGAAATATCCATATTAGATTCTAGCTCAGTAAGGATCATAGATTTCATATTTCCTGTATCTTTTGTAGCATTAGCATTATGGAACTTGTGCTGGCAGCTGTGTATCCTTCCTCCTTTAAGTGTAGACGCCTTACGACCTGTTTACTTTCAAAATGTCTTTATTTATTTTCATTTTCTATTTGAAAACAGAAATCTAATTGAAATTTGAAAACAAGATGGCAGCTTGTAATTAGAAGTGAAAATAAGAAATACAAATAGAAAGCATTTTCTCAAAGAAAACAACCCCTTACTTTTCACAGAGAGAACATTTTGTCAAAGTGCCATATTTTTTGCATACATGAGTTTTACGATGTCTAAGACGTAACACTAACGCATTATTAGTTCACCAAAATAAACCATATGCTACCACTTTGTTATGAGGTTATATTTTAGTACTTATAGCCTCTACTAATTTGCAGCAATACCAACTTTCAAGCAGTCTCACTGGAGAAAGACAACACCAGGATAGAGTGAACCTCATGATCAAATGGCTAACCAATATTATGATGTCTTGTACTTAGGTTGTGGTTCTAATTAGGTATGCCACATTCTGGGTGTATTGAATCAACGTGGGGCTTTGCCTAACCATGCCACCTAAAATGACTAGGCTATCAGATAAAGACTTACTCCATAAATTCTCATGGTTTTCCCTCTATTAATAAACAGCTCCTAAACCTTGCATTTATCTTAAGGATTGGAGAAGTAGGGGACTGCTAAATGGGAAATCTTTCTTCAATAGTTGATTCAATGTTTTAGCAGTTTCACCATGATTCTGACAAATTGTCTGTAGTAATGTGTGATCCAAGTAAACCCCTCAATCCCTTGGATATCTTTAGGCATAGGCCAAAACCACATGATCTCTAACCTCTTCAGATCAGGAGCAACTCTGTTTGAAGAGATTATGTATCCCAAATACACCAAAAGAAGCTGCCGGAAACTGCAATTTTTCTTGTTCACCAATATGTTGACATATTGAGTTAGGCAAGAATAGCTATTACAAAGTTTATCCTTAGATAATTCAAGAGTTTCAGTTTCTCTCCCAACCTCTCTGGTCAGATTACAATTGAGATGTCTTTCCTAGTTCCTAATATTCAAGTGACTATTTAATTCCCAATCCAACTACCGAGTTAACTAGCTAACAGTAATCAGTTTGTTAAAATTATGTTACAAACAGTTTCAACTAAGTTAGGTGGGTTATAACCCGTACATCTCTCCTATTTTTCATCATATACACCTTTGTGATTGGAGGCTTCCCTATTAAATCTTCTCTTTGTAATCTAGTAATCAACAGCTTCAGACTGATCACTATTTCTAGCCTAGAAACACCATCCCTATCTATCGTCACCATGGGGAGAATTTTTATCTTTCCAACATTTTCCAGCTAGTCTGATGAAAACATGCTCTAAGATGGTATTATTTAAAATAGGATGAAAATACACCATAGAATATATTATATATGTTGTTGTAGTTACTGTTTTTCTGAAAATTTTGTAAGTAAACAACATTTGGAGGTTTCAAGCATATTTAGTTTTTCTTGTCATCTATTCACACATTCCTTTGTCATCTGTACCTGGCATAAAATGATCTTATTGTTTTTTGACTTTTAGTTTTGATTCATATCTAACAGACTAGTTGATGCTTTTGAAGATAAAATTGGTTCAACAGTGGAAAATGCTATCACCAAGAAACTTACAAAAGGGATTTCAAGACTAGACTCATATTTGAAAAGTCTTCCAAAGGAGGTCCCAGTCGATCATCAAACTTTTATGAATGTAACTTTTGTCAATGATGTTTTATTAAGTGACTCATCTGTTGGATTTGAAACCAATGGGTTATTTGTAGAAAGAAATGTTTCCTTACCTATTCTTGATCTCTACCACAAGAACTCAAAACTTCCATTTCTATGCACAAATTCAACAAAAATGCTAGGAATCACTCTAGATGAGGTTGTCTTTAACTCAGCATCGGCCGTATATTATGATGTAAGTTTATCAGTTATAATGTTAAACCATGCATTTTCTTAAAATATTCTTCTTTTTGTATCAACGGATTGGTGTCAAAGAAATTGCTCACTGTTCAGGCAAAATTTATGCATTGGATTGTGGACCAAATACCAGATCAATCTCTACTAAACACTGCAGGATGGAGATTTATTGTTCCCCAGCTATACAAAAAATACCCAAATCATGACATGAACTTGAATATATCTTTGTCTTCTCCTCCAGCTGTGGAGATTACGAATCAGAAAGCAGGTGCCAGCATACTTGCAGACATGACAATTGATGTTTTGGAAGAAGATGAAGTAATACCAGTAGCATGCATATCATTGGTAAGATCATTAATATTTAAATTTTAACTACATTTATTGTCATATTTATGTGTATGTTTTATTCATCACCACTCTGAATATTACTGAATATTATTTATGATAAATTCTATGGGCTGGTGTGGATGTAAAATGGAGTTCAGCGTGCAATAAAAGCTATTGGAAGAATCATTTTTCTATTCTAAAAGCTTGATTGTGCAACTTCGAGAAGCCCTCTTTTATACTCTCTTCTTTTATAAAAGGAAGTTAATCCATATCAGTCTTGTTAGTACTTTCATTTATCTTAGAACCTGACTACTAATCAATCTTCCAGTTCACTGAATTGCCATGTATGTGTGACACATGAATATTTATCAGTTTAAGAATTGCTATCAATGGTTGCTACAATAGTAGTTTTTAATGTTATACTGCAATGATTTCTTGGTAGGCAATAGATAAATTTTGGTTACAATAGTTTTTTTTTTTTTTTTATGTTATACTGCAATGATTTCTTGGTATGAAATTCATAAATTTTGGTTACCTCTACCTTACATTAGCAGCAAGGAAGACGAATTTAAAGAACCAATTATTTTAGCAGTTTAGTTTGGTAGTGAGTTTGGAACTGATTGTTACTCTAATGAATTGCTAAAGTTTATCATAATTCTATAGGTTTATTAGTATTAATAAGGTGCTACCTTGTTCTTGTATATTTTGTCCTTGGAATGTATTTTATCCAGATACTATGTGTACCTATTCCACCACTGATGGATAGGGGCGCCTAATTAAAGAATAATCAGCTTAAAAATAATTAAGGTTAACAGTCACTGGTAAACTATGTTAGAACTTAGAATATTAGGAATTTGGGAATCTAGTGATGCAGTAATCTTATTGGGCGAGTATATACTAGTTATAAAATAGGCATCATTACGTTGCATCACATGTGACATAACGTGCTGTATTTTCATCAGAAGCCAATTATTCAAAATTTCTTCTCTCCTTTTCCATCCAACCCCCATATATAGCTTAAAAATAGTATTGGAGGCTTGGAGCAGTGCCACCCTCCACGACCTAATTGTCAATAACACAGCTGCTGAATTACCAAAATTAATAAGATCATTTATTTCTTCTATTGTGTACACCATACAACAAAATTTGGTCATATTCTGTTGTTGTAATATATATTGATCCTTGAAAATGAATGACCACTTTATATATTACTTCCTGTTTACACAGGAAATTCAAGGTACAGGTCTGATAAAAATCAATGGAAACAACCTTGTTGGTGCTGTCAGATTGAATGACTTTCAAATGGCACTGAAATGGAGCAACATTGGAAATCTGCGGATGTACCTCATTCAGGTGCCTTTATGTTGCATATGATGCATAATAGCGTATAAAAATTTAACTTTAAAATGTCTCATTGATAAAGGGTGTGTTGTAATTTCCTACTGCAGCCAGTTGTGTGGACGCTTATTGAAACGGTTCTCTTGCCATACACAAATGCACGTCTTAGTAAAGGGTTACCTTTGCCCATCATTCATGGTTTCACCTTACAAAATGCAGAGATAATTTTGTCAACTTCAAGACTCGCAGTTTGCAGTGATGTAGCATTTGCAGAATCAAACAAGCGTTTCTTATATTTCATTTAGTGGATGAAGTGTGTATTATTGTTAATGCTCATGAATTGTAAATATTTCAGATCAGAAATCAACGTGATACATCTACTTGTGCAATCTTATTTCATTTGTTACTTGCTAGTTAATGGGGCAACCATCTATACAAATTCTGATAATACAATACTTGCACCGTCAGTTATCATGTACGAAATAGAGGTTTATTGCACTAAATTCATACGGACTAATACACAGAAGACAAAATCTTAATATTATATAAAATCTTTTAAACTGAAGTTCAAATTACAACTTTTAATTGATAAAGTCAAAATAAATTTACTAAAATAAAATATTATGATTGAGTGTGAATGTGCATACTAATTAGATCCATACTTTAATAGTATAAATATAAGAATTTTAATACTTAATTTACTCTTGAAATGTAAAAGAATGCCATAAGATCAATCATAATCTTTTGTTTGAGTTTTAAAAAATTAATGAGTAAAGTTTTTCTAATATTGTTTATATGATAATAATTTTATAACATTGTTTTTTAAAAATATGAACAAGTTTTTCATTTTGATACCTTTAAAATAGTATTTAAACAATATTTATCAAACAAATTTATTTTCTCTTTTTTTAAAAATATTTTTTAAAAATTATTTTTCAAAATTCTTTTCAAAAGCTAAAAAATAAAATAAATCAGAAGATCTAAGTCTTTTCTCTAACTATAATCATCTAAGAATTTAAAATGAATTTCTGGTATTATCTCAAAAAATATTTTTGAAATATAAGAAATTAATTTTATATGAAACTTAATTAACTGTTTAGTATATTTTTCATTTTAACTTTTGTTTTGGTTCTGTTGAATTTTTTTTTTTAAGAAATTTATAAAAATTTAAAGCTATACTCTCTTCACAAAATGAATCATTTGAATATAATAATAATGAGTTTACATTAAGAAATTTATAACAATTTAAAGTTAGAATATCCGTGTAAAAGATTTTTATGTTAATATTTAATTATAAATAAAAGATGGTAATTTACTTTTAGCCTAACAATATATATCAATTAAATTTTAATAATAATAATAATAATAAGTTAAATTTATATAAGAAAAGAAAGAACTAAGAGTTATCTCAATTATTAAATTTTATTTTAATGATTCTCTTATTTTTATATAAATTTGGCTAAAAAAGTAGAAACGACAGTGTTTTGCAAGTTAACCTTATCCTCCAATTCCATCGCAAATGCTCAGACAGACCCGGACGTTTTTAAACCCAGATTAAACCCTCCTTTGCGTTCCTCTTTCTTTGTTTTAATTCAGAAGCAATAATGCAAATTTCTCTTAGCAATTTAGCCTTCAAGACCCCTCAACTCTTCCCATTCCACCAACCCATTTTCCCTCCAAAGCCACTGAACCAACAAGTTTCGTTGCAGAGCCATGTCAATGTTCTGAAAGGGTCAGGGTTTTTGTCCGAAATCAGCAAAGCCATTGATCACGAAGAACAGTACCGGATAGCTCGGTCACAGGTTAACCGCAAAGTTTTGGACTTGGAAGGTTATTCCATTGAGGGTCTTTCAGTTGGAGGCCAAGAGACATGTATCATAATCCCTGAATTCAAGTGCACTTTTGATATTGGCAGATGCCCTAGTAGAGCTATCCAACAAAACTTCCTTTTCATTACTCATGCTCATCTTGATCACATTGTAAGTTCCTCCACTTTTGTCACCATTAAGACTCCATGTGCTGATGGTTTTTCTTTTTCTTTTTCATTCTGGTTTCAAGTTTAAGCGCACGTTTTTTGTTTTCATTTGATTTTATATAGGAAGTAATTAAAGCAGACAGCACTAAAAAGTTAAGGCCCATTTACTAGAGAATTTTATTTGTTTTCATTTTTTCACATCACTTCTACTTATAAATTTGTCTTTGTTTTATTTAAAATATTTCTACAGAAAACAAAAGAAAACGTGCCTTTTAACTTTTCCTGTGTAAACTTTTGAAAACAAGAAACCAAATGAAAAGTGAAGGCCTTCTCCAATCAAACAGCTGTTTAAGTTTTTTTCTGTTAGGACTAACGCGTATTTTTGAGATTGTACTGCTAACATCTGTACCATATTAAGAACAACATAACTAATTCCAGCGTGTCTTGTGATTTGCAAAAGTGCTATTGCATGCTAGTTTGTAAGTTTTTTGCATTTTGTGTATATCATGTACTTTGGATGTTTAGTCATGAGTGTAAATTTAGCATAAGCATGTGAAAATTTTGAATTATTTAGGGTGGGCTGCCAATGTATGTAGCTAGCCGTGGTTTGTTCAATTTGAAACCTCCCACTGTGTTTGTGCCTCCTTGCATCAAAGGGGATGTTGAGAAGCTGCTTGATATCCACAGAACAATGGGCCAAGTTGAATTGAATGCTGAAGTAGTTGCTTTGGATGTGGGTATGTGTCATTTGTCATTTTTTTAATGATCAGGGTATATCTTCAAGGAAATGATGTGTGAAGTTTCATTTCAGGGGAGACTTATGAAATAAGGAATAACCTTGTTGTTCGACCATTTAGAACGCAACATGTTATACCCAGCCAGGTATCTTTCAATTGACCATTCTGTAGCCTTTTTCCTCTAACTGAAGGATATTATATCAGTGTTATTAGTTACCTCAATTCAGTGACAAAAACTGTTGAACAAAGAACTTGGACAAAAAGTTAACAGCTTTTGGCTCACCATGTTTCTGTTGTCATCTATATTATTGTCTTCTGTTTTTCAGTCTGAAGTTTTGTTAAAAAAATCCATCTGACCATCCCCACATTTTTGCTCCTGAAAACACATACTTGTTTTATCCAGGGTTATGTAGTCTACTCAATCAGGAAAAAGTTGAGGAAACAGTATGCCCACCTGAATGGGAAACAAATTGAGAAATTGAAGAAGTCAGGTGTTGAGGTTTGTAATATATGGAACTCAATTCTGATTTAAATCTTCTTTGATCTTTACCTTGAATGAACTCTCGTTTCTAGATTACAGACATAATATTATCTCCTGAGGTGGCCTTCACTGGTGATACAACGTCAGATTTTATGCTTGACCCATGTAACGCTGATGCATTGAGAGCAAAAATTCTTATAACTGAGGTATGGTATAATCTTTTAATGAAATGGGCACAGATATTTTATATTCTTTGTGATGTACGAAAAGATTGCAGGGCCTAATAGTTTTAAGTATTTTGGTTATGATTTTCCTGGCCAATTTCTTATGCTATTCTTTTAGTCTTTCATTTCATTTTAAATATACTTTTCCTTTTATCCGGAACAAAGTGAAAAAAAACAAAAGAAGGAAGAGCAACGGGAAGGATTGCCAACTTGCCATCCTTCTCTGTTATATATATATATATATATATATATATATATATATATATGTTTATATTAAGAAAACAAATTTTGCTTGTCTAGGTTTAGAAGATAGAATGAGGGAATGGGTGAGAGACTACATATAAAATCTTGTTAGGGATAAATCATAGTTAATAATTATAATCTTTATATCGGACTTGATTTTTTGTTTTCTCTTTTCTTTTTAACCTTTTCTTCTTAGTTATTGTTTCTGCTAATTAAAGGCATGTTTGGTTAAAAGTTTGTAAAATTAACTTTGACTAAAACTTAATTTTGTAAACTGATTTTGCAAAAGTAATCCAAGTTTTCCCTCCACAAAACTCAGTTTCCAAGCAAAATTGTAAAAATGATTTTGCGGGTAGTCAAACATATGGCCAGTATGAGGTCACTCTAAAAGCATGTTTGACACCTAAAAGTACTTTTCAAACGGTAACTCAAACTCTCCAAAAAAAAAAACACTGTAACCAAACTTGATCAATTAATAGCAAAATGAAAACATTCTTTTTATTGTATATAATATGCAAAAAGGTTTGTTCTCTTTGTTGTGTAGTTGTATCAGAATTATCAGAGCCACCTAAGTTGATATCATCCATACTTTTAGACTTTGGGTCTCAGGCTCTCGGTTTACAGCTTACTTGAAAAGGAAGAATTAAAACTTCTCAAAAATTTTATCGCCATGCTTTGTAGTGGTCTCTGACATATTGCTTTGCTTGTTGAAACTCTTTCAATAGGCAACTTTCCTAGATGATTCATTCAGCATCGAGCATGCTCGGCAACATGGTCATACACATTTATTTGAGGTATGTAACATATTTCATTCTTTCATGGCTACTTTATAGTTAGCTTGACAAAATCACAGATGCACAAAGGCCAACTTCTGCAGCCTCAAGCTTGCCCTTCCTCTTTTATGTTGCTGCTTTTTTTGCAAGACTGAGACGATGTTTATGTTTGACGTATAGCCATGTTTATCGTAATCTTTTATCATCAATAGCTTTTCTGTGGCTAAATGTTACAGAATTATTCAACCTAACACATAACTGATAAGTCACATACCAAGTTGCATTTATGCTTTAACTCCCGCAATTTCTAGATTAAAAACCTAGAGTCTCTACCTTCTAAGACAAATTCAAACTGCATATTTTTGTGATTGTAGATCATTGCAAATGCACAGTGGATTCGCAACAAAGCAGTTCTGTTGACTCACTTTTCACCACGATATAGTATAGAGGTAATGTTATAGTTTTCCTTTTTGTTTTATGGACTTGTAAGCTGCATCCCAGTTGCATCCTTCAAAGCCTCATACTCATACCTGCACGGATACTAATTTGATGCTAAAAGATTTGAGAATGGTCTTGAGCGTCCTCTATGAGGGACATCTCTTGTACCTATGCATATTTACCAAACATGCATTTTTTTTTATAATAAAAACAAAACTCAGATGCTATTCCTTAAGTGTTTTTGGTGCTATTTTTTCAATCAGAATTGAAACTTTACTATGGTAATGTGTAATAAAAGTTAAAGTTTGGCTTAGTTTGCATTAAGGGTCAACACATTACTTAACTATTAAGGAATTGCATTTAAGTTTTGACATTGTAATAATGTTGAGAAACTGTATGTCTCGTTAAGTTTTTACTAATTGAGTAAATAAAATAGGCATTATTTGTTTCTTCCACAGGATATTCGTCAAGCTGCATCAAAATTGCAGGCAAGGCTGTCTGCCAAAGTGGTTCCTCTTACAGAAGGCTTCAAATCCATGTACTCTTGAGTGCTTAAAGACAGTTCACTCTTTTATCGTTGTAGAGAAAAAAAAAAGCCACCACTTGTATCTCCGTTTCATGGTTTCTTGTAAATTAGAGAGGTATATTTGTTTTCGGGTTTTTCGTTACTTGTAAGCTTTAGGGACCGATAAAAAAGGGGGAAGTTAGTACGGCACCACCCTTACGTGTAACTTCCGGTTAATAGTTAGTACGGCATTAAATATGATATTTCGCCCAACATTAATTAAAATCCTTTTCACATGTATATGTTAATATAGAACCATAAAAATCGGTGTTTTTGGTTTAATAAGTTCCGTAGTTTTAATTTTTAATGTCTAAATTTTTTCTTAAGTAAACATTTAATTCGATCTCAGAGAATTATTTGACCCAATTTGATTGCTGAAAAAGGGAAAGTTACCAAATAAGCTTTTGAAATTACAAGTGTGGAACATACTAGTTCTTTAATAATTTTCTTTAACTTTGTTTTGGCATAGTGGTAATTAGTTTCTAGAAGAGTAGTAAATCACATACCATAAGTCACTCCAAAATTATTAGTGGCCTGATTTGATTGTCTAAAATGCTAATTTAAATGGATGAAAAATAATTAAAGACTCTTATGTCTATAATTTGGCAAATTATTTACAAGTAAATTAGGTTGAGTATTTTTTTATAGACTAGATTGGGTGTTTTGTTTGACTTTTATGTATGATTTTTTTTACTTTTATGGAAGCTGTCCATTTATTTTCCTTGTTAATGTAAGTTTTTTATTACCAACTTTTCTAAAGTGGATTATTTATTTTAGAAAGTAAGGAAACAAATTTCAGTTGCTGATAAAAAAAAAAGTCAGTATTTTGTGTTCTTATGTAACAATCTATGCATGTGTTGAAGTACTAATGGTTGAATATTTTTTTCACTGAAACTAAAACTGGTTATTTTTTCATATTTATTTTGCAGAAACTATTTTTTGTGCGTGTGTATAATGACTAATGAAAATCAAACTCGAATTATGCAATGAAGTGTACGGGAAAAGTTATCATAATCTCTTCCAGCAGTCATTTTGTTCCTTATAAAAGAGATAATCTTAACCTTATTAAAGATAGCTTGTACGTTACTTTTTTTTTAATGAATCGTACCTTCTTCATTATTTTATTTTATCTTATTTGATTAGTTACATCATACCTTCTTCATTGTAACGAGGTACAAACTGTACTTACAAAATGAAAAGAGGGACAAACTCGTGTACCATTATGACCCTCAAAAAAGGTTCTCAAAAACTCTATCAAACCGAAAGAACATTGGATTAGGCTAAATTTTTAAAATAAAATTGAATATATGTTTTCGTTGTTGTTATAGGTTACTTTTCGAGTTAATTCAGTATTTCAATCCAACCAAAATTTTCAGAAGATTCTAGGTTTATCCTTTCTGAAAATTATGCATAAATTATTGCAATGAAGAAGGTACGATGTAAGTACAGTTTGTACCTTGTTACAATGAAGAAGGTATCTTTTTACTACATTAATAAGCATAACTATATGATAACATTCTGATAGTTATACACTTTATAAAATAATTATATACTCCTGTTTCAAGGATATGAATTTTAAATAATATATTAAAGATAAAAATTAATAACTTGTATACAGTTAGGTCATATTAAACATTCAATTTTGTTTTTCAACTTTAAATTGAATCAATAGTTTTGAAAAAGAAAGTTGTGGTGTCTACATTTTATAAACACTAATGTTTGATGATAATTCATCTCTTTTTTTTATACGGTGTGAGTATAAGAGTTGAAGAAATTTTAATCTCATTATAATATGTTTGTGAAGTACTTGCTATAAATATCAAGTAATTAATTTAAATTAAAGGATATACATTTTCAATTTAAGATACTAAGAGCAACAAAATGAAAAAATAATTTATTAGTGAATTAGTTTAGAAACTATTTTGAAACATATTATGTTTATTAAAACTAGAGCTGATAACCTAGACAGATCGGTCTGGTCTGACTCAACTTTAAGTTTTTCAAATAAAATGGATCAAGCTTGACCAACCTATATTTTGTTCGGACTACATACTTTTAAGTCCAGTCTGACCTTATATTGACTATTGGGTCAAAATGGACCTTTTCAAAAAAATCAAAATTCAAATTTTTATAAAAAATAAAACTTATTTTATAATAGAAACTCAAACCAATTTAAAACAACATACTAAATAAATCAAAACACATCATAAATAAGTTTAAAATAACATAAAAATATATTTGTATGTATATTTTAATTTAATATATATTTTAGAACAACATAAATTTTATTTGGTGAAAATATATTATTAAATAAATATCAAATGTATTTTTATTTATATATATATATATATATATATATAAATTGACTTCACATTAAACATACTTTTATGTGTATATTTTTCATTTAATATATTATACATATTATTAATATATATTTTTAAGATTTATGTATTTATATTTGTATTTGGGTCAATTTGTGTAATCCATCGGGCCGAACCGGCCAAAACCTATTTACATAGTCGAGCAAATGGATTGGGTACAAAAAACTCTTTCTATTTGGACTTCATTTTTTAGAGTTCAATCTTATTCATTTGATAAGCTTACGGATCGGTTCACCAATACCAACCTATTTTAACAATTCTAATTAAAAAATGCATGAAAGTAAAGTCAAAATAATATAAATAGATTATAATAAAGTTTAAAATAATTGAAAAAAATTAAATAGCTACATATAACATGAATGTAATTTAAAGAAAAAATAGTAAAACATAATAATAAAAGTTGAGAAAAAAAGAAGGAAAAAAAATTGCAGAGGTAAAAGATATACAATAATATTTGCTAATATTTAAATTTGAATATACAGGAAGATTTGTTATATTTGAATTCAAAGTTTATTATTTTTAAAATATTTTAAATTAATTTTAAAAAATGAATAGTAAAAATTAAATATTTCATAAGATTTGCTATATTTATATGTGACTACCTACATTTTGAATATATTTGATTTGCTTATTTCTTAAATCAATTTCGTCTAAGAATACAATGATTTGCTCTACTTGTTTTTTTAAATTAATTTAAAAATTTTACAAATGACATGAGGTTATGATATGTATCACATAAATTTTTACAACTGAACATATTATTAAAATTTTGAATATATTGTTTTTTTATAAAAAAATGTTAGTTGTTATTATGTTAGTTTAAATATATTATAAAATTTTTTTATATTTATATTTGATTACTTATTATAATATATTTATGGAGTTGAGGCGTTAACAACTTTAATTTTTTTTTTAAAATTTTAAGTATAAAATTATACATATTATAAATTATTTACATTTTATTAATGCAAATTGAAATATGCTAGTCAATTACTAATTCTTGATCTCTACTTAATCAAAGACCTAATAAAAATGTTTCCAAAAACAAGATATTTGAAAGACTTGTATATCACATTATCTAAATTTGTAGTTGAATAATATTTGAATTTTTATTATCTTCTCATTATCTTCTATCTACAACTTTATCATCTCATGTATTTTGCATTCATATTATTTATTAGTTAGCTTAGTTATATACTTTTTGTATTTTGAATCCACCTAATATTCTTTTTTATTTTAAGATTTAATTATCTAATTCATCTAAACTAATAAAAAATTATTGGTTTAGTTGATAATAATAATAAATGTCTTAAATGCATTTATTTCTTCCAAAACTACATTATCTTTAAGCTTACGTTTTCTCTCTGATTATTTGTCATTAGAAACTTTCATTTAATTAAAATTTTTAAATTTAAAATACAAACTATGTTACAAACTTTCTCAATACATAAATAAAAAGATGAATGACACAATTATTTAAAAAAATTTCCTTTACGTAATTAAAGTAAAACAATGTATAGGACCATTCACAAAAAGAAAAAGGACAAATTTTTACAAAATTCATATATTCACAACTATGATTTTTGAAAAGAATTCTATCAAACTTGATTAATATTAAAATAACCTGAAACATCATATAATTTATTGCCAATAATCAGTCCTTTTATTTTAGTTTATATTAGTCTTTTTATTATACTTGACCTGAATTCACAAATAATTGTATTATACTTTGGTCTGAGTTCACAATTAGTCTTTTTATATGTAATAATCGAATATATATCAGAAAAAAAATTACATAATCACTTTAAAAAATTAATTAAAAAATCCAATGCACGAATCCTGTTCAAGTGAGTTAGATTCTGTTGAAGGGGAGCTGAAGTTTGATTCCTGTCCATTCGACAGCATTAATTTCACCATAAGTGTAAAAGAGTTTGAAAACAATTTTTATTTATATAATTTTTAAAAAATTAATGTATAAAATCAATAAATTTATTATAAATAAAAATTTATGATTTAATAATAATATAAAATATTTCATACGACCAGTATATACTAATTAAATTTAGAATAAAAATATAATTTTTTATTGTGCAAATGTTTTTAAAATTAATGTTGAGTAGAATTGTTTTTGAACTGATACGATTTTATTCAAATATTTTTATGCTAAAAATAAGTTAAAGAAAGTGATCGTGTATATATACATGTATATATAAACATATAAAAATTGGTGAATAGTGATCATATATATAATTTTTGTTAATGCTGCGCTAAAGTGGTGTCAACAACATCCAAATCTAAGGACTCATTTTTGTGGGCCAAAAGGCAAGGAACTTGACTCTGCCATGAATAGGGAATTGACATAAATATGATTATGATATGCCAAAAAAACAACACATCAACAAATGGATAAACCTATCCAAAAAGTCGGTTCATAGATAACCCAATATTTTATGTAAAGTTATTTAAATTTCATTCGTATCTTCTTGTTAGACAAAAAACCCTATTTAAAAATAAACACTTTTATAGTTAGTGGAAATAAATTTATATAAATATTCAAAACGACTTTATTCTAAATTAAATTAAACAACTTTTATAAATTAGTTTATGATTAAATAAGTTTCTCCATCCACTTTTTTTAACATTCTTGCTTAATTTTTTTACCATTTAGTCTCTAATTAATTTTTCATCTATAACATTAAAATGCATTTGCTATCTAGGATATCAAAATAAAAATTAACATTGACTTGTTATACGATGTCCTGAAAATTTGACATAATGCCATTATAACACACACAAATATCACAAATCAATCTTATGAGGTGTCATATTTTATCTCACATTGAGAAATCAATAAAAAATAAAGTATTTAGCTAATGATTTATTTATATATAATTTTTATAAGATATAATTATATATTTTTAAAAAAATTATATATAATTATATAAAAAAATTCTTAAGTCTACCTCTACATATTATTACAATTCACTTTCTTAAAATTGGTCAAATTTTATAGTTTATCTTTTCTTATCATATTTTATAATTTTATCTTATTTTTATCATGATATTGTTACGGATTATAAAATATCTACTAATTTTCCTGCTAATTAATGTCTATTGAGAAATCTTATTAGTAAATTTTATCCTATTTAAACACAATAACCTTATTTAATATGATAAAACATATTAATTTTATCCTAATTTAAATACATTATGTTATATCTTTTATTTTTTTTTATATGCTCCTGTTTCATTCATAGCCTAATTTAAATATAAACAATATATTTATGACCTCTAATAAATATATTGTTTATATCAACCTCTCATCACAAGGATATAATTATCTAAAATGATTATTGAAAATGTGAATTCGAAAATACCACATTTTCATGTTTGGTACATGTTACAAAATAATATTTTTAAGCATAATTCATTTTTAAAAATATATATTCTACATGTTTTCTCTTATACATATTTTCATAAAAAAATATGAAAATCTTGCATTTTTTTGTTGGAGTTATGGAAGGTACTTGTCACTTTCCTCCAAAATTATATTTAATAATATTGCTTTGTTGTGTATGTTATGTGTTAGAATAATTTGTTTTATTGAATTATATTTTTGAAAATATTATTACTGAAAATAATTTTTTATTTAAAATATTTGGTAAATGTTTATCTTTTTTTTGTTTGTGAAAATATAAGATTTTCATTATTTGTTATGATTTTAAAAATAGATTATATATGTTTGGTAAATCTTATATATAATATATTCTATTTTTAAAAATAATTCAATTTCATAGTAAATGTTTGTCATTTTCTAGAATATTATAAAAAATAAAAAAAATAAAATAGAATATAGTAGATAATAATTTTTAAAAATGAAAGGATGTTAATATATTTGTGATAATAATTTTAAAAGTGATTTTCATTTTCATTAAAATATAAGAGTCCCATATTTTTTATGAGAATGAGTAATGACAAGAATAAGTGTAATTCAGATTCTTGAAAATGAAAAATGTGATAATGTTTTTATAATTTATACTACATAAGAAAACATGACATAGGTATAATTTTATGTGTCTCCTATCTCGTAAAAAAATCTCCAAAAAAAAAAGTAAACCTTAACTGTATATAGTTTTCACTTTTTACTATAGTTTGAAGCATTTCCATACCCTTCGATTAAAAAAAATAAAATAAAAAGAAAGCATTTCCATACGCTTGAAATAATTGCTTAAATACTTGGTTATATGTACTAAATCTTGTTTTTATTTCCACTTTAACTATCTTCGTGATTAGATATATGTACGGTGGATTTGTTTAGATGAAAAAAAAGTGATTTTAAAATAATTAATTATTTAAAAATGTTTTTTATATAATTTTTTATGTTTAATTATAATTATAAAACTATTTTTTAAATATATTAATTTTAAATTTCTCATAACCGTATCAACTTATTTTAAAAAGTTATTATAAGCAATTTATCAAAAACGATTATTTATGTTTTTTTATAAAAAAATTTATCAAAAATTAAAAAATTACAGTAAAGTGTTTAGTTTATTTAAATAAGTTATTTTTCTCATAAATTAAAATAAACTCACCAATTATCAATCAAATAATTGTTTTATGTAAAATTTTAAATTAAAATAGTTTTTTGATATCTCACTTCCTTAATTAGTAAAATTTATACTATTTTTAATTGATATTTATATAATATTATTAAATTTTAATGTAAATTATGTAAGATATTTATTATAAATACTTTTTGAATTCATATTTAAAATATTTTCACACTCATTTTTTTATTATTTATATGATAATTTTAAGTTTTTTAGGAAAATTAAATAATATATTATTACAAAAATAAATTTAAATTGTATTTAAAATCTTGGACTAAAATTTTGTTGATTAATATTTATATAATAATTTTATTTTTATATAAATATTTCAATATATGGTAAATTATCTTAATTTTATTTTTATAATATAAATCACAAATATTATTTATGGAAACAATTTTTGCCAACATTATGAATAACAAAAACTTTCTTAAAGTATTAATACACTTAAATATTAAATAGTCAACAACATTTACTTTACATTTGAAATGTAAAATATTAATTAATTTTACTTAAAAATCATGTAAAATAATTTTAAATATTTTTTACAGGCCATTTTAAATATTCTTAAAAGTAAAAATATCACTAATATTCTGTACAGATTCAAAGTTTTTATAAAAAATTATTTAAATTTCAGTGGTTAGTATATTTATACATAATTTTTTAATATTCAGATGGCAATGTTATTTTTATGTAAGCAGATAATAAATTTATAATTCACAGGAAAAGTGGTTTAAATTAATATTTGTGTGTTAACTGACATGATGCTTATAGTTTTGTAAGACTATATATTGATTACACAATTAATAAAGTGATATTTTAAGTTTAGTGTCCAAATAATAATAATTTTACTTAAGAAACAAAAGACAAAGAGTGGAGAGGAGGGTTTTAAGTTACATGATAGTAATGATGATTATTTACCCGAAAATAAGAGGGTTGAGTGTTAGGGAAGTTGTGTTTTTACGAGATCTAGGAGAAGAAGAAACCTGGATTGTTGAGTTCACGTGCCAACCAAGAATCTCGAAGCCCCCAAAATCCAACAATTCACCATGATCCAAATCCCTCTCTATAAACCAACCTTCATCAAAATCCAGTACTAGAATCGAATGAGCATTCATAATATTATTATCACATCAAACTTGCAATAACAAACCAAACTTGCCTATAATTTCTCTTTCTCTCCGTTTTTCACACCCCCTTTGCCAGAAATATCATCTTTACCCCTCCTTCTCCACCTTTTCTCGATCTCTGTCTTTTGAATCGTTTTCCTGTTCTGGGTCTCTCCTCACTTCCAAAAAGATCTCATCTTTCGCCCTGTTTTCTTCAAAACCCCTCTTTCTTTCTTCTTTCTAATCGTTGTTCAATTATGAGGAAAAGAGAGAGGGAGAATCCTTGTGGCGTGTGTGGCCACTATCACAAATATGAAGAAGGGGAAGTCTGTTCGATTTGCGGTCACAGAATTCCGGTTGGATCAGAGAAAACTTCCATACAAGTGAGTGCTTTTCCTTCTGTGATTCTGCCGGAATTTCTTTACCTAGGAAGTTATGACAACGCTTCCCGCTCTGAGCTTCTCAAAACTCAGGGGATTTCTCGTATCCTCAATGTAAGGGACTTTTTTTCTTTTATCATTGAATCTGACATCATTGCAATTTCAATATTTTAATGATCAACTACGATTCTATGCATGTCTTGGTGTTTTCTGTGAAATTCTGGAGATGGTGACAGGTTAAATGTTGTGGGGCAGTGTTTTTTGGGTTATTATGTGTATTTGTTTGAGGCTTCAGTGATAATTGAGTAATTGTAGCTGGTCTGGTTTTGGTTTGGTGTTTCCTTAACAATACTGTTTTAGTTTCTAAGTGGCCAATGTATGGGAATGATGCTGCCTGTGCATAGCTTTCTCTTCAAATCTACTTATCCAAACTTGTTTTGAGTGTTCATTTTCATATAATGCCTTTGAATTTTCTTTCTGTGCAGACTGTCCCTTCTTGTCAAAATCTCTACAAGAATTCATTCACCTATCACTGTCTCCCAGATGACAAAACTTTGCCATTTGATGAAGCGATTCAGTTTTTAGGTATGGTTTTTTTTGTCCATTTAAAATTTTACATCTTAGCATTTCATTTGCCTAGGCGCTTCTTTAACAATGGTTTTGCAATTTTTTATAGACACCTATCAAACATGATATATGTACATGCTTAATATGAATAATGGTCTGCTTTTGCTGACTCTTACCTTTATTGCGTTTGCTATTTTTAGTATAGGTTGTTTAGTTTCTTATTTTTTAAAAGAAAAGGTACAGGATATATTGTATTCACTTTTTCTGTCATAGTGATTGATTGTTCTTCTAAAAGAATAGGCACATTTCCTTTTCTCGTCTGAAATTATTCTCACTTATGTAGCAATAGGACATAACTATAGGTCTAGAAAGATATTCCTTGGTAAATCACTTCATCTTGCTATGTTTATGTACACTCTATTATGGACCAATCTGCTACACTTTATCATCAGCCACCTCACTCTTCCAAAACAAAGATTGCCTAAAATTACAATTTCCCTTTCCTTCCACTTTTGCATCTTTCTGTTTCTGTTAGTGTTCTCAAAATTACCTGCTTAAAGTTTATCACAGTGATTTCTTAAATATATATTTTTCTCATCATAGCATCTGCACCCATTGATACAGTTCCTTTAAGATTCTTTCAGAGGCTGAAACTTTCCCAACAATGCATAATGAAGTTGAAGTAAAGTAGAAAGCTTTACTCTATTTACTTACCAGTGAGCACCATACTGATTGTTTTATTGAGATGAATACCATGGTACTAGAACATAGTCAATGGTGGTGTGGAGGCCCCCCCACCTCCCACCCTCCCCAAAAAAAAAACACAAAAAAAGCTATAGCAGATACTGTGATGACTTCACTTTTTAATCCTACGTAGATTTTAATTAGACATCTATATATACTGAAAATAACAGAAATACCTTACATTAAAAGCATGTGTGGAAACAAATGGAGCAAATTCAATGTCATACGATTAGTGTAAACAATAAAGAAAAGAAGTTTAACACTTGTGAATTTGGAAATGTGAAAAAGCTTCATGTCCAACAAGGTTAACCTTCTCCTTCAAAAATTTGAGCAAAGTGGGAGACTTAATTGTCAACACCCATGCAAGTGCTAAGAGAAGAGCTGCCATTGGTGTATTGACAATGCCTTAGGGGTTTTGAAGATGATCTGGGCATCGAAGAGAAAGTGTAAAAGCTGAGGCTGGCTGGGTGGTCAAAGAAGAAAATATAACAAAATAAAAAATCCAAAGAAAACATGGGTTCGGAATATATGTTATAGGATTTAAGAAAATGAAACCAACACCTAAAACGGGTGTGAAATCGTCCTCCTACATGTATCACTGGGAGTGGCTGTGAACAGCATGATTTGTTGTGTAATTAGTGCAGCAATGACCTCAACTTGAAGATATGACCCATCGACTTCAACAGGAGTGGGACACATATGCACTGCAATGGCACATGGGCACTGGATGCACACTATTGATTCCTCTGCGAAAGACATATTTTTATTTTTTTGAATTGACAAATGTTAGTTGTTAGTGTGTTAGTGGGGGATTTGTACCTGTAATATCTTCCTCCTCTTCTCCTCATGTGAGTTTTGCCACTAAATCAACCTTATATCTCTCCTCTATTAAAGACACGTAAATCTCCAAAAAGAAGTTTAAATGTAATTTACAAAGACAGCACAGCTGTTACTTTTATTTTAAATAATAAGTTAAGGAAATAAAGGGGAAAAGGATAAATGAAAGGAATTCATGAATTTCTTGTATTCTGAACTCTAATCATATCTTTTTTGTAATGAATTTATTATTTTAATAATTGGTATTGAATGTTGGGTGGTAAAAAGCCAAAAAGTACTTAAACTCTATTTAGCAAAGATGGGTATTGAATGCTCAGCATTTTTTTGTGGTTTTTCACCAAGTCCCAATCACACCCTTAAGAGTGTGGGTTTGTATTGTAAAGTTTGATGTATTTCCATCATTGGATGATAATCTCTAATAAATTCTCTAAATCTTTTGTTCATTTGGTTTAGTTTAAATGGTTGTCATTTATTATGATGTTCCCTGTTGGAGTTGAGTTTTTTATTCTATTTTGCTTATATAACCAACCTAATGCTTTTTGCAACATTAACACAATATTAAATATAAGTAACACTTCCTATGCTGTTATTCCCTGCATTGAATTATAAATATTTGATTTTGCTAATTAAAACTAACTAGTAACTAGTAATCAATAGATTCTTTGTTTTATTAACAATGATGCTATTTCTCCAATATTTCTACCTTTTACCCTTCATAATGAAGCAAATGCTGTGTGCTCCCTCTGCAGAGCAATGTGAGAAGGATAAGGAACGTGTTCTGGTTCACTGCATGTCAGGAAAGAGTAGGTAAGATACTGCTGCAACATGCTATAGTAAGCATTAAGAAAGGACAGATTTGGCATTCATTAGTTTGAATTAGTGAAAATAAAAGGAAATTGATATAGAGGTTATTGTACTGCAGCCTTTCAAATGAGGATGCTATGTATATAAATGTTAGAATTCTCTGAATCGTGTGTATCCTATGGCAGGTCTCCTGCTATTGTGATTGCATACTTGATGAAATCCAAAGGATGGAGACTTGCACAGAGTTATCAGTGGGTAAAGGAACGGAGACCTTCTGTTGAATTAACTCAAGGTATGTTTGTTTACTGTTTCCAGCTTTGCTTCCAGCTTTGCTTCCAGCCTCCAGTAAAGTCATCAGATTTCAGTGTTGGTTATTTGAAGACTCTTATCCGGACAAGTTATTTATTTAAATTT
This sequence comes from Psophocarpus tetragonolobus, assembly GCA_037954015.1. Classification (NCBI taxonomy): domain Eukaryota; kingdom Viridiplantae; phylum Streptophyta; class Magnoliopsida; order Fabales; family Fabaceae; genus Psophocarpus; species Psophocarpus tetragonolobus. Next base: position 40,048,419 of record CM075695.1, read on the forward strand.
TAAAGAACATTATGGAAACTTAATCAAATTAGTCAACAGAGTTAATACTTGATAGTGGTTATAAAATTTAGAGGTGAAGAACCAAATTGGTCAAACAACAAAAATCTCTATTCTGTTTAGATTGATGAATTGTTAACAGATCTATGGATAAGTGGTTGAGACTTGTGAGTCTAAGATGTTTAGAAATTACCAAGGACTTCCTTAGGACAGTCTTTTATGGGACTAGAAATATTAACATGGATATGCTTTCAACTGGAGAATTCTCCCTGCCCTGTCATCCCTGACTTAGAAACTAGCATGTTCTTTTTTGTTTTTGAGGAGGGTGTGGAGAGGGGAGGGTTCACTAACCATTTTCAAATATTCGTACTATTTTAATTCAAAGTTCAGTAATATACTTTCACATTAGAGTAGTCAATCTTTGCTGTTATATTGTGCTGTTGTAACACTGCAATGCATCCTCTGGTTGGTTTTGCTGGAGATGCCATCATGGCCACTCTGAGACAGTCACATTATCACCTCTCACCTGGGTTGGCTATGGCTACCCCCCTAAGGTTTTCAAATTTTTTGAGGTATATCAGATAAATATGGTTGACTAAAAACTACTGGAAACTTTGGCAAATTAAGATTTGTTATTATTATTATTGTTATTAATGTTGTTGTTGTTGTTGTTATTATTATTATATCATTGTTCTTTTGAACTTTCATTGATCTTGTAATTTAGCTTCCCCAGTAAATGCTTTTTCTCAGCCTGTGGTAGGCTCTATGTTGATCCAAGAGATACCCCTGGCTCCTCCCCACTTTCTGTTGAATCCTTCAATGAAATTCCAATGCCAACATGTTTTGAACTTATGCTGTGTTTGGTTTAAAGGGCTGAATCTTGTTATATTGAATTGGGTTGAATTGGACTGAAAATGTAAATTGGTTGTTTGGTGGAAGTGATTTACAAGTGAAAGATTTAAAATTTGTGGGTCCCATGGTAACACAACTTTCACCCCAAAATGAGATGAAAGTGTGAGATGAAGTAATAGTTTTTTTTATTATTTATCTACAACTTTATCCAAAATTTTCATCTCATTTACAATCTCTTTTATCACAAACAAACAATTTAACATGATATTATTTTTCCACTCTCTTTCATCCCTCCTATTTTCAATTCTTTTCATCCTTTCCTTACAAACACAACCTAAGAAGAAAAACATTTGCAGTTCCATCAGTATACTTCGACCATCAACTCACTAGCGTTTTTCCTTTGTTAAGCCTTGTGTTTTCTGGTGACCCATTAATGCTATTTCCTATTTGTTGGTTATGCTCCAACAAATCTCATTCTTTGTGCCCTCATCTGTCACAGGTCTGATTCATGCACATCACTGTTTGGTGTTTCAATATCCTTTTTGCTGTGTTATATACTGCACTTCATAGTTCACAGCCACTAAATCTACGCAGCAGTCTGTTCCTATCGCTCCATTTTGTTTTCCATCAACTTTATTTGCCCCACTTATTTCCTTATTACTTATTGACTTTTGTTATTATATTATGCTTTAGATAAGTAGTGTCTGTGTATCTGCACTGTCTTTTTTAATATTAATTAGGATACCTTTTCACAAGAAAAAGGAGCATTTATATGTGTGTAGTTAGTATAGTGGTAATCTTGCTATTTGTTTTCCAACTATATTGTTTTTGGGATCATCCAGGAATCAGGATTGACAAATGACAGCTATGTATGACATGTATGTTTGCGCCATGACTGTTTCTTCAAAATGAAGCAACCTTCTTCAGTATGTTGTTACAGTAATAGAATAAAAGGTTTTCGCCCTTTCAATAGTAAACACACCGTCCTGTTATTGGGATTGGTGTGATAGTACTAGTTTCAACTCATGTATGTTTTTGTATATGAAGTAGTGAATAATTATTAATTTCAGCATTTGGACGCTTTTAATGAGGCTAATTATCATCTTTTAACATGCATCCTTGTTCTCTTAATGTAGGTGTATACCAGCAACTGCAGGAGTTTGAGCAAAAGGTATATGGATTGATCAACAGCGGGAGTGCTCTGCTGCCCAGTTTCTCACCCATGGTACCTCCTTCAATTAGCTTTGGTTTCCCAAAGATTAATGATCCAGCTCAGCTCCCTTCCTTCAGCACTGCTGGAAGTCCTTCCATCTTTACACGTGCACCCCTAGACATTGCTCCTACCGAGTTCACATTCGGAGCAGGTCAGACGCAGAAGAATGTGGCTGGAAGTCCCTTTAATGCAAATCCACCTAATCCTAATGGTACTGATATCCAAATGGATGGTTCTTGATCCTCACCAGCCACATGTGTGATTAAGCTGCTTGACAATTTGGCATGTGGTAAAGTTTAGAGGTACCAGACAGCCAGTCAAGGTGCAATAATCATAAGTGACTTGTGAATTCTATACCAACTTCTTTTTTACCTTGTTTTTCTCAAATATTCTCATAGTTATCTCTGGTTGTAGTATTGAGTTACAGCATATTTTACTGGCCTCAGATCTGCGGGACAATATCCAGTTTTTAATATTACTAGCTAAATCTTCTCTATAAAGTATACAAATAGTAAACAATCTAATTGTGGAACCGCTGTTCTGAAATATACAAAAATTCATGGACAAGTTTTTGAAATTCATTATCAATTTTTGACCTTTAGTTTTATCATCATTCCAAAAGTAAACATAAGATGTTTATTATTTGGTGATTGAATGTGATTTTTCGATATTACTTTTTGGCCTTTTGCGTTAGCATAGTTTCATTTCCCCACTTATGCATCACCACCAACATCAACCTTGTCATGTAGTCTATTATTCATCACTTACACTTAATCAGGTGCAGCTCAATAATATATGGTGTACTAAAGTCGTGCTATACATTATGAGTACCATGCAAAAGCCTTCTCAATTCATTTAATAGTATGAAGCAATCACCATTCTTCCCCTCCTGTCTCTAAAGCTTGAACAGGTTCCTTATCTGTTCCATTTCTTCTTGCTCTTTCGGCCTTGCATGTTCTAATGTCTACGTAGCATTCCAGATTATATGAAAGTGGAGTGGGTTTTGCTTTCTCCTGCTATAATGAAATTTCATTTCTATTTCTTCTTTTTTCAAGGGAGGGTGAGCCTTGATACAATAATTTGTGATTTGAGTGTCACGTTTTTATTATATCTTGGAAATAACCCTCTCTGGTTCGGTATATTTATTTTCTTCATAAAACTTGGTGTTTTCTTCCAAGGCTAAGCCTTGTCATCTCTATTTTTCCTTGAATTTTACATAAAACTATTTATATTTTCTCATGGTTATCATTGGGAAAAGACAAAGTACCACATCAACTAGAAATAATATCAAACTATACTATATAATTGAATGACAACTCTCACCCTCTGTTTTGGGATTGATTTAGATTCAAAACTTAGATTCTAAGAGTTATTGATAAAAATAGTTATATTAAAATTTATTAGCCCATATCATTCTTATAGACCCTATTTTTTTCTTTTTTTTAAAAAAAGAAGTTAGGATAGTTAATTTTAATAAAAGTCGTGAAAATGAAAAAAAAAATAAATATTAACTCTACCTAAAGGCTCTGCAAGTCAACTTGTTTTAGACTCCTTATCAGTTAAGTTCATTGAAATAAGATTGTTTATGTCATTAAACTTTTTAGTTGGAAGCTAATTCATTCTACTTATTGAGGTTGTTGTCTTTCTCCACAATCATTTTTACTGAAACTTTTACCTTTGTAGAAGACACAAATCTTTCAATTTTGAGCATAGGAGAAAACATTTTTATGAGGGAGGGGCAACCCGTGCCTATAAAGAGTCTTATAGTTTGGTAGTATAGGAAAACCTAGAAAGATTAAGAATGGGATCGGCAAAATTATGAAAAGAGAAAAGGTAATGGTAAGTGTTTGATAAAATTAGTTGATCGATTAATTGAAAGTTGTAAAATGATAAATAAAAATATCGTTAATTATTAGAACAATAATAAAGTATTTAAAATAATTATAATATATTTTAATAATATAAATTAATTATATATTTAAATTATGAATTATTATAATTATATATTTATTATAAATCTGTATAATAACATATTTAAATTATGCTTACATATTTAAATTATAATTTCTATATTAAATATATAAATTAATATTTAAATTATAATATTTTATAATTATATTTATATTATAAATTATTATAATTACATTAATAAAAGAGAGAGAAATGAAAAAGAGAAATCTATAATATGATAAGGAAGAATTAACTAGAGACAATATATTAATTAATAAAAGATAAATATGTAAAAGTAAAACTTGCTAATAACTAAAAATAAGAAATCTTTTAAAAAAAAACTATTTAAAATAATTTTTTTCAAAAAACTAATAACTCTTAAAAAAATTATTAAATTTTTGCTATCCAGTTTAACCAAACGTACTCTAAATATAGAAAAACACTAAGAATAAAACAGTTATATTATGTGAACATTAAGTAATTGACAATATAGGTGTGATACTCTAATTATGTCTACCTTTCACTTATTTTTAATCTCTTTGTTTACACGCATTAAAAATTAACTACCAAAAGTAAAAGTTGTTCCCTTTTTTTAAATTTTTTTCTTAATTTTTCTATTTACAAATATTAATTAATTTATTTTTTTATTAAAACTGATTCCAACCTACAATTTTTCTACTCTCCTATGCTGCGTTAATCTTATAACTTGTCATTAATGAAATTAATGAAACCCCTGAGAACTGGTGCGGGTTTCATCTCGAACAACAGGGTTACACATATAAGCTTGTTGGTTACTGTTATCTTAGTATTGCCACATATATTCACTTAATCCCTTGCTAAATAAAACTATAAACAGATAGTATAAAGTATAAGTGACATAAAATTGTATCGAATAAGTGGAAAGCTATATAACTTTAATGTAATATATATATGCTAAAAAAATCATAGTAATACTGCTAGCTGCCACTTTCACACTACTCAGAAAGTACACTGCCAACTAATTATGAATTGTTATATATAAAAAAATCTATAGTTTTTCTAATATTATGTAAAAATATTTCCAAGAGCATTGTCTTAAAATGAAACTCTAAATAACAGTAAATGAATAAGAACATGAAAAGGGGAATAGATCTTACGCATCGACTTTATCACTCCATGAGATCTTAGCTCATCAATAGTATATTTTAAAGTTGAAATTTAAAAGAATAAACCGTGACAATGACAATTTATCACGTAAAGTTTTTGGGTAGCAGAAAAAATAAGGAGTGAAGTTTTATTTTTACTTTTCACTTAAATTATATATTAAAAATGGATCATTTTAAAATTACCCTTTATAGAATTATTTTGGTCTTTATTAAAAAAATACTTAATACTTTAAGAGTTTGAAATATAAAATTATATATAAAGTTAAATATTTTTTATATATTTTGGTATTCAATTATATGTTTTTTTAATAATTATAATGAGATTTATCAATCATGTGAATATAAAAAAATGATTTTGTTTATAAAAAATCAATTAATAAGTATATGAGTAATTCTATAGTTATAATCACTTTTTAAGTTATAATTTTTTTTCTGCTTTTGTTGGTTTTTTGTTTCATTTGGTTTTTTCGCTTTTTTATTTTATTTTCTTTAACCAAACATAGCCTTATTAAGTATCTATTTGGTGTTCGAGTGCACTGAAATGGGTTCACTATAATTGAAAATGAGGCAAATTCACACGGTCATGATCTGTAATTGTTGTATGAAGACAGTGGATGCATATTTAATGTTGATAAATCAAATTTAAAACATGTTTTTAAGATCTTATGTATGAATGCAACAGATACATTTTGGAGTCCACTCCTTCCTATCCATGATTATTTCTCATCATCGATTGTCCACATACAGCAGCTAGCTGACAACAGGATAGCAAGCTTTTGACTTGCGTTGTAGTGACCCATGCCGTATCGAATCTTGATCATAATAATAAATTTTATGATAAAAAAAATATAAAATATTAAAAATTTTAATAGTTATATGTGCGGGCATGTAGGGAATAGGGATACGTGAAATTGTAGATAACAGTTGAGTTGAGCTAGCTATGGTAACCAAAAAAGAAGGAATTTTATTACCCGCTAATTATTTTCTGGATCCTAAGTACATAGAGAAGAATAAAATGAAATTAAGCTAAACGAAGCAAAGTGAAAAAAAAGGACTCTAGAGAGGAAAAGGAAACAAATTATTCTAGGTTGTAGTTGAAAAGGAAAAAAAGAAACAGAAGAGTGGATCAATGGCCCAAGACATTGATATTGTTGTGTGCAAGATCTGGAGAATCGTCAGTGTCATCCTGATGATGGAAATAAGAAGTGACTCTCCTGACAGCGGCCTTGAAAGTGTCATCAACATCGTTATACAATCCAAGAGAGTCATCTTCATCTGTGCACTCTTCAACTCCTCCGTCTGAGTGGCCGGTTCCGCACCCTTCTGGAGGATCCTCGCGCCTCACTGCATGAATGGTCCCTTCAGATAAGTCATCTTCATAGCCATCACTCCCCTTCATGCACCACATGCTCACAACCAGTGCTCCAACACCCAACACCAACATTCCTTTCGTATATTTTCCCATTTCGCCGTCTTCTTACTCTACTCTCTTTTTTGTTCACTCTTTAGCTTTATCCAACACACAATATTAATCTGAGTAATTTCAACCCTCCCACTCTTGTTCTCTATTTATATTTTACCTTCTCACACTTGGAACTGGTCTTATGCTACATCCACTTCAAACTCGATCCATCTTACGCCGCCTTCTGCGTACTACAACCCCTCTTCTCGCTACTCTCGTGCCAACTCATCACATCTCCTATTTTTACTTCTTTATCTATTATCATCGTTAACATTTTCACATTAATATTGCTTAGACAATTAAATTTGTTTCACAAAACAATCACAAGTCATCCTCCTTCTGTTCCATTTCATACAAAGATCGATTAAAGTAGTTTATTTCATTTTAAATAGTTAAAGTAAACTACCCTTCTCTTCTTTGAAAAATGCAATTACAGCTATCTTCCTTGTGTTAAAATCTAAAATAATTAAATTACACTTTTCTTTTGATAATTTTTTATTACATTATCATTTTTCTCTTATGATAAAAAATATAATTTACTTTATACAAATTCATTATAAGTTTTGAAAGATATTTTTACTTAAACTATTTTAATTTACTAACATATAATAACATTTTTAAAATATATGAACCGGTATGTTGGGCACGTGCTTATATCAATATATATTTTAGAAAAATTATTACTGAAGTTTGTTAAGCCAAATGCAAGGGACTTTATGAATTGGATTGGATCGAATTTGAGATAAAATAAAATATAATTCGATAAAATTTAATTAGATTTAATCCAATTCGATTAAAAATAAATTAGATGCCGGATTCACAAATTACAAAGAATTTTTTTTAAATTTATTTTTTTTATAAAATATAGGAAATAAAATAGAAAACATAAAACTTTATAAACAAAATATTAAGATACATTGTTCCTTTAAAATAATTTATTAGTAAAATTACATATAAAAGTAATCTATAAATGATAAAATTTAAATCCTAAAAAACTAAAAATAATAAAATTTAATAACTCACAATCTCCATTATTGCCCTACTTAACGAATTCTTTTTTCCAACTTTAAATTTTCAATCTGTAAATAATATTTAAACTTTAAATTTCATTGTCAATTTCTATTTATATCATTTTTAAATATATATATATATATATAATAATAATAATAATAATAAAAATATTAAACTTTAAATTGAACGGAATGATCCACGAATTTTCAAAGTTTAAATCTGTGATCCAATCCATCTATGATTAGATTTAATCGAATTGGATCAGATTTGATTCAATTATGTTTGAATCGGTTCACGGATCTAATTTGAACAGTTTGGATTAACAGATTCGTGGATCAATTTGGATCCATGAACACCTCTAGCCCTGTCATACAAAAACAAATAAATATCGTATTTTTTTAATCTTTTCTTTTCCCATTCATCTCTCCTTCCAAGTGTATAACATTTGAAGTGTTAAAATACTACTTTTTCATAAAAAAAAATATAATTAAAGCTTATTGTCATAGCCAAATACTACTACTGATGTCTTTAAATATAAGGGCTCGTTTAGTAGACCGAATAAGGAGTAAAATAAGAAATTTTTTCCTATTTTATCTTATATTAAGTGTTTATGGGACTAATATGATAGCATTAGTGTATTCTATCAGTTTATCTTATCCTACAATCTAGTATAATTTTTATCGTGAAGGAGGGTTGTGTTAGAAAGTGAAAGTATAAAATTATTTTTTACTTTCTAATTTGCTCACATCTTCTTTCTCGAGTTCGACTCTTTCTGCACTACGCTTCCATTCTCACAGTTACACCTCTCAATCTCTGGTGAATTTCCTCCTCCCCTCCCCCCTCTCTTTTTTCCCTCTTTCTCTCTTGTCATTGACTTTCTCTTTCTAACTTTTTTTTTCTTTTTGACATTTTTCTTTCTCCATTGACGCATCACCGGGGTACGCAAAAAGGTTTGTCATGCCTTGCTGCCCCAACACCTCTACTAGGATGTCTACACCCTTCCAAGAATCATCGAGTCTCAACCGCAATGTGAAGGGTTCTGCAATGACAGTAGCGGTTCCTTCGGAGAGGATGTTGGAGATTTTTAGAGAACAACGTGAGAATTGTGTGGCAAGTGAGGTAATGGGAGGATGCAAAGGAGGAAGGGCTTATTTGACGTTGAAGGGAGGATGATGACAGTGAAAATAGGTTTTGAAATAATTGTTGTCATCATCTTCTTGGACTTCAACAAAAGTTATTCAAACAAACACAGACTCTAATTCTATAGAACTTGCTAACAATTTTATTTTTGTAAAATAAATTTGAATATTTTTAAATAAAAACTAAATTTTTATTTATGTTTACTTATTGAAAAGTCAAAAATAATTTAAATTAAATTACATTTAAATTTTTAATAAGGATAATTTTTTATTTTAATATTTTTTATATCCTATCCTACCAGAATTTGTCCATCTTAAATATAGGATATGATAAAATAATTATATATGTCTTATTATTCTGATACACATCAAACATAGGATAAGATAAGAGTTTATGCTACTCTTATCCTATCTATTTCTATCTAACTCTTTTATCTTATTGGACCTACATCAACCAGACCCTAATATATTATGATACCACTTGTTGGGACAAAACTTTTCTTTATTCATATATTGATAAGAAAATCACCTTAACAACAAAAAACATCTAAGCAAAAAATAAAATAACAAAGTTTTTGGAAAATCTCATTTTTTAGACTATTGAAAAATATGCAAACCCTCCCTCTACATCATAACTCACTCTCTCACTTAGGGGGGTGATGACCTCCTCTTTAGGCCAAAGTGATTTTTCTTATCTCAAAAGTCATATTTTATATACCTATCATCCTAATCTTAAATGAAGACTCAAATTTCTATTTTACAAATAATATCTTTAAAATCTAAACAAATTCTAAAGATAAAATGATATCTTTTTTAAACACTATGACTTAAAATTAAAATAATTTGAATTGTTTTATCACCATACCTTTTATTCCCTATTTTTTCACTTTCCCTTCCAATTTTTTTTGTTTTTATTTCATGTTTAGAAGTTGGGAGTTGAAAATATCCCGACAGGTAGATGTGTGTGTTTTGATATTTTAGGCTATATAATTTTATAGTTATTGTAATTAATTTTTAAATTGCATAGTGATTATAAAGTTTAATCTATAAAAAAATATAATTGTCATTAAAATATATAATGAAATTATTTAAATGAATATTACATATTTAGAAACCAATAAAATGAAACAATGAAAATGAATTGAATAATAAAATTAATCAATTAATGTAAAATTAAATTAACTAATTGACATAATTAAAAAATTAACATAATTAAGAATACAATCATAATTAATTTAAAGCTCAATATAGGATGTTACCCAAAAAAATATATCTCAATAAAGGGTTACGATGAAAAATGAAAAAACATAATAATAACTATAAGATTTCAACAAATAGTTCAAATTGAGTTGCTAATTAAACAAGTTCATGTGGTTTTCTCACACAGATATTTCTCTCACAAACCGTATCTTTGTCTGAAACACTCTCTCTTGTCAACCTTGTTAATCCTCAGTTAGATCGTCACCACCTTCGTGAATATTGTTGTCGTCAGCGGCGACAGTGGTGGAGATACCAATGGTGGTGGTGGTGACATCGGTGGTGAGGGTGATGGTATTGATAATGATGGTGACGACGATAGAGGTGATGACAACAATGGTAGGAATGGTGGCAACAATGATGATAGTAGTGATTTGGGGTAACACCACCACCGTTGTCACCCCCTACCATCGCCGCTGCCAGCACCACCATTGTTACCATCACCTTATCATACGTCATCGACACTACCATCACCATCATTAATATTGTTAATAACTACCTAATATACCTATTTTTACATAGGTAAAATAGAGCAGTTATCATAATTATTTCTTATTTAGACCTTATTTTCCTTTTTATTTCTCTTAAAATTAGATTTAGTTAGAAATTAAGATTTAGAATTTAGTTTATGCATATTTTATGATTATTTCTCTATTTTTAGTTGTTTTGGAAAGGATCGAAGAAGCGAATAAAAATAAGAAAATTTGGTCATGTGTCTACCCTAAGCGCTCATCGACCACTCTTGTGAGTGGTCCGCACTTACCATCAGAGTCACCTACGTCTAACGCCGAGCTCCCAATGCCTAGTCTACCGCCTCCCAACGCGTGCCAAAAACTTAGCCTCGAAGTAGTCTTATGGCACCCAATAGCCACTTTTTGATCGCTGGATGTTGATGTTGTGAAACGTAAAAATAAAAGACCGAGTTTCAGTTAGTTTAAGGGGTTTCGTCTGGGGGTTTCATGCTCTCTCTTGACCTGGGGTTGCACACCTTGCTGGCCGAGGGCATGCTCCAAACTCATCTTCATCCATCACTCACATTCATTTGTCCTGATGGTTAGTTAGATTATTATTATTTAGTTGAGATTTGATGTAATTGAACCTAAACTCATTCGTATTTTTGTACTCTTAATTTAAGTTTTCTTTTCAATGTTGTTGTTCTTCATTACCCATTACTTTATTGTCATATATTACATGAGTTTTACTTATTGAATGAGCTTACCTTGTAAACCGAGAAGAGCTCCTAATGGTTTTATTGCTCGAGAGAGAGTAAAAGTAATTAGCTATCTTGAGTTTTTTTTCTTAATGCGAGTTATTTGACTTTAGATTATGTGTGAGAGAGATAGTCTAATACTTAAATAACTCAGTTCCTTGCTTGCGAAAGATTGGGTTAAAGATACTTTTATGGATGATGGAAACATGGGTAGTGAATGAGGATTTTGAGTTCATTTGTGCACTTGAGAGATGATTTAGTGAAATCAAATCCAACTAAATTGCATATGTGTAGCCACCACTTTTATTTTTATATTTTGTAGTTTTAATTTATTTCTATCTTTTGTTTGTACCAGTAGAAAAATATTAACGTTTCTGAGTATAAAAAAGTCTTATAGATCGACCCGATATATTTATCAGTTTTCTAACACTGTTTATTTTGAGAAGTAAATTAATTCTATTTTACTTAAGCATAAAAAGTTTATTCTAAAAACTTATTTGACAATTAAAATAATATTTCCTTTAATGTATATATGGTTCATTTGTGTAAAAAGTTTTCGAATTGCACATATATTATAGGATATATATAGGTAATTTAGAAGACAGGAGGGGGTTGGATTAGTTAGTAGGTGGCAAAGCAGTGCATATATTTATCATCTTCATATGGTCCGTAGGAAGAGCAATCGTTGCCTGATAGTTGACACCTAAGTAATTGGTACCACACCAGCTGGCTGGGGTCAACATTATATTTTGTTTTGTTGCCCCTTTAATGTTGGCAGTTGGAATCCTCATTCAATATGGCTTTGCATAATTCATGTACTCAACTTATGCCATTAATTAATCAAATTTCTAGCGCCCACCTGCTCACATAATTCATGTTTCATGTACATTTTTACCACAATAAAGTATTAGTAATGTTTTCGTCTCTACTATATTATTGAGAAGCACTCAGCAATAATTCTATATGCATATGCCGCCTCACAAAAGTTACAACGTAGGATTCCTCATGCAGTGCCATGAAATCATTTACGTGAAGGCAAAGATGTGCATTGTGCAAATACATACTTTGGGAAGAAGCCTTCCACATATGATATATATCTTAGGGATTAAAATATAGATGCAAGTCTCAAGAAGAATCTCCAAAGCTATATATATATTAACATTTTATTTTTATTTTTATTTTAGGTATAGATTACATCAATAGTTTATTAGTGGTAGTTTTGTTTGCCATAGGTAAAACTATTTTAAACCAATATTTTCTTATGTATAGTTAAGCTAAAATATATAACTTAATATATTCGGCAGTATATATAATATATTAACATATTATCAACAAATCTCAAGTTATAAATTAATTCATGTATTCGATAGTATATATAATATATACTAACATATTGTCATACGGCAAGAGAGAAGGTTCTCTTAGCAGCAACAATCTTTTTTCTTTTTTTTTTGGAATAGTAGCAACAATCATCGTTGATATGTATTAACGTACCTTGAAAATTTTATTTTACTTTAATAATTGTTTATCTGTATATTATAAAATAAACATGGGATTTTAGTCCCTCAACATTTTTTGTTTCAATTTAATTTTTCAAAATTTTAATTATCACAATCAACACTTTCCCTCACTTACTAATTATATATAACTTTTTAGATATAATAACGTTTTGTTCCGATTATATTAACTTTTATCCTTATAACTTTATTTATTTATTTTAGTCTTATAATTTTTTAACGTTTTACTTTTTAACCTTTATTTTAATTATATATATTACAAAAATATTGATGTGGCTAACTATTATAATATCATGTTGGCATCATATTGTCATATATATTATGACAATAATATATGAGTAGGGTTAGGTGTTATAGTGCATATATTATATTTATGATTAAAAGATGTATTTGTATTTATAGCTACACCCACACCAGCACATATAACCACATATAACAACTTTGATCGGTAGATATCTATATATCCATAATTTACATTTTCCTTATATATATGGATAATAATTAAATAATATTAAAATATATAATTATAAATATTTGAGTTATTTAAATTTTGATAGACATAGTTAATATATAAAAATTTAATTTAAATTTAATTTATACAAATAATTATTAAATATTATAATTTTATTAAGAGTTATTCTATAAATAACTTAATCTCTTGCACCTACACGCATGTAGATTGTATTTTATTTTATTAAATTTGCATAAATTATATCATCTCTTTTTTATTTTTATAATTATATTAATTATTATAAATTATAATGTAAATAATATTTTTGATAATATTTTTTTACTCAATTATAATTATATAGCATAATTATATTGGTTAATATTTTTTATATATAATGTGTGGGTGAGGCAGATAAGTACTATAATATCTTTATCTGCCTTCATACAATATTATTTATATTATTTTCATGGGTTCATACCCATTATACATGTAATTATAGGTTTCATGTAAAAGTATTTTGCCGATATTTGTAGAGTCTAAAAACACTATATTTATTAATATTATTGAAAGTGTTACGTCATTAGGAATTAAAATAAAAATAACATAATGACATATATTTTACAAAACTCATATATGGACAAAAACAAAAGTAATATATTTATCAGGACGAAATAAAAAGTTATATACACCAAAAGAAAAAAAAATTGTAGGAAAAAAGTGGTATTTAAGAACTAAACTATTTATTGAAATAAGATAAATTTTTAATTATATCAATATTAAAATGATTTTTAATCTCTAATGACATCATATATAAACAAATAGACAGACACAAAGAAAAATATACACAAAGACACAACATATAAATATACATACAAACACAAAATCATGAACATAGATACATGGACACAATTTTTTCTATTAAAATATTTAATTGAAAGGCTTTTAATTTTTTCTATTAAAATATCTTTCATTGAAAAAGGTAACAATATTTATACAAGCACAAAATATTAAAAAAAAAGCTATATATAATTATACAACATATATACAATAACAGCAAATTAATTCGACATCTACACTCTAAACTGGAGAAATTAGCACTGTCGAAACTACAAACACAATAGAATAAAACATTCACTTCTCCTATTACAAAGAAACCAGAATATAGCCATTTGCTTTCTTCATCTGTTCTTTTTTTTTTTTTTTTCTTTCCTCCATTATTTGAATTGGCGCATGCGTATAGTAAGTACAAGTCATCATGCTTATATAAAAAAAAAAAAAAAGTACAAGTCATCATTAAGACATCCCAAATACAACCCACAACTAATTTGAGTAGGCAATGATGTGTAAAGATCTGACAAATAGGTTTGTACATTACATATGAGTAGTGAATTACAATTAAAAGTAACTTTAATAATTAAAGTACAGTTGTAATAATAGGATTTATCTAGCTCTGATAAAAGGGAAAGTTCGATGTAAAAGGTAGATACAAGGAGGGGAAGGTAAGAAGAAAGATTGAGAGATTAAAAAAAAAAAATGAGGAGATAAGGGTTATAGTTGGAAAAATTAGAGTAAGGTCCAGAGGAGATGGAGTAATGGTGAAGAAGGAATACGAAGCGGAAGGAAAGAACCTCTCATTAAGGAAAGAAAAAACCATCTAAAGTGGGAATAGAAATCCCTTCCACGTTGAAGAAACCCCTTTTAAGGGATGAAATTCTATTGTCACTTGTTATCTCACCTTGTCACTTTTTTTCTTTTTCATAATGAGCAAGTTATATACACTTAAAATATCTTTGGGATATATTATAATTTTATATTATAGATCATTACTTTTTTTATTTTAAAGAATTATTTTTGCAAAACAATTATATGTTTAGCAAAATAGCTAAAATCTAAAAAAAAACTTCTTTTTTTTAAAAAGTAAGTTGTTTTTATTTTTTTATGGAAAAATAAGTTGTTTTTATAAACTGAAAATTTGTAATTTGTAATTATTTTTAACATTTTTTTTCAGCTCTTTTAGATTATTACACAAAAACTATTTTTTATATCTAAACAAGATTAATTATTGTAACATTATTTTTAAAAAAAAAATAAAAAAAAATAAATCTAATTATAATTATTTATAACAATAATAATTGTATATAACCGATTATTAAAATAAACTTGGCTATATTCTTACGGCCAATGATTCATGATTTAGTTTGATTGTACCTAACAAAAAACAAACTATTTCACATGGGCCGATGTAGACTAGTCTATCTTTGGGTTCCATGAATCATTATTAGGTGCAAAATTAAATGAGAGAACTGGCTTGGGGCAAGGGAAACCAACAATTGAAGTAGTAACACCTACTTACGTAAAGTCGTGAACATTTGATCTTCAAGTTATTTAATGCTAAATTGAGTCTAATTCAACAAAATCTATTTATAAGATAAGATTTATATTTATTGTATATTTTTATTTAATCGTAAACGTGGAATCTTCCATCTCAAAGGTATATAAATAAATTAATTAAAACTTAAAAGCTCAAAGCTAATATCTTTAGAAGTTGTATGTGAAATCATTGATGTAACAAGTAGTACGTCAATCTGATGATGAGATGGATCTTCATGCAGACTGCATATACATTCAAGGAGGGTATCTCATCTATAAGCCGGAACAGATCCAAGGGGGCAAAGGGACCTTGTCATCCTCTCTCAAATTTGTATAATTATGAAACAAAAAATATGTTTTAGCTAAAATCCTTAAATTTATCCAATTGTGAATAAAATAATTTTAACATATATTTTTGCTATTATTGTTTTTACTTTTTCAGGTATAATGATATATTTTTTTATCTTGATAATAATTAAACACAAAATTAAATACAGTATCATAAATTTACAACAATTTAAACATTTTATTCCGTCAATTGAATTACAATCCTTTCATCGTACACATAATGATATATGATCTTGTGATTGCAATATTTAATAAGTTTAATTAATATATACTGGTTTTATATTAATATTTAATGATGATTTTTTTATTTATGTGATTTTTAAAATAATAATAAAAAATAACCAAATTTACTATGCACGAACGATTAATTCAATTTCAGGGTAAATGTTTACACTTATATTTAATTTAAATGATGTGAATTCACGGAGCATTTAAATTAGAATCAATGACACATATGGGCAATTCTAGCCTCTAATTTTAAGTCCAATTTTCTACGTGCACGCCTCCTTTTTAATTATAACCTAATAAATAATTTATGAACTATGATATTTTTAAAGAAAATTTTAACTATACTATTAGCATAATAAATATGATAGTGATTGGGCGCACTATTTTCATCTGAAAATAATTATCATTAATTATTGTAACGACGAATTTTAATGGTGCCGCTGAACTGTCTAGCAAGACGATCTGAATTATGAAGGAATTTATTGGAAGCGCTAGTGTATGAGTGGACAAAACTTGCACGCGCGTTACAGTCAAATTCAAAATTGAAGACTTCTAAAACAAAAATTCACCAAAAATAGTAGGATGACTTAACCTATTATCTTACTTAACTAGCGGCCAACTTTAAGAGACATCACCATTTCGAATTTTTCTCAATTAATTAATAATTAATACTTGCGGATGATTTTTTTTATTTAATTAGTTTCCCTTAATACTCCTTCCAATTAATCTGTTAATTCAGTAGGTATGTTAAGATTTAATTCACATTTTATTATTTTTAATTCACACACACGTTTTTTTTTTTTTAAAACACCGAATATTGCAGTACGGTTTAAATGTAATTTTAAATCTAAAGTTAATCTAAACCGAACTAAAAAATAAGGACACATTACAATTTAGTTCAATTTTGTGGTTTAAAATTTTTTTATTAAGTATTAAAAGATAATTGAAAATTTTGATTTTTAAAATTATGTAAAAGTTTATTTGTTTCCACAGAATTCTATAAAAATAACAACTATAATTACCTGTTAACATATATGGACTCTCCAACACTTAATAAGTAAGAGTGTTTTGTGTTAAAAAGTTCAATTGAACTTTCTTGTACCTTTCAAGGATCATATATAACAGGGATGATTGCTTATTGGTTAATAAAGGGTTTTTAATGTCCTTGATTGATTTTAAATGTTATTAATTGTGTCTTTATCTTGCTTACTTTTGCTCTACGATCTTGTAATGACTTGGGTGTTTTAATGGGATTATATAGTCGTCGAGGTGTTTGGGTTTTGTAGAGTCTTCAAGTGTCTATGATGTTGTTTAAGTGTGACCCTAACCGAGTTGTGGAGCTTGGGTGCCTTAATGGGATTATATAGTCATTAGAAATGTTCATGTTTTATAGAGTCTTCAAGTGTCTATGATGTTGTTTGAGTGTGGTCATGACAGAGTTGTAGAGCTATGTTGACCTGTAGGTGTAAGCCCTCGAGTATTGACTAAACCTCGGGTAGTGCATAAGTTTTTTGAGTATCGGGTATGACCTCAAGTAGTACAACAATTATTAAAGTTAAAGTACAAATAATTAATATATTTAAATATTACATATTACTTGTTATCAATTTGCATCCAAAGAAATTAATTTAATTAAATTAAATCAAATAGTTTTAGTAAAATATTAATTTATCAACTAATATATATTAATAAAAAAGACTAAATCATAGAAACTTAAGTAATTATATATGTATTCTTACATATTTGCTAAAATAAATAAGAGTAAGTAGTTTAGTTTGGTTTGGAGGATCTCAACATGTTAACCTATAAATCGAACTGAATCCCACAGTTTGAGAATAATGAAAAACAAATCATCCTAACTAAATTAAATATATTTTTTGTAGTTTTTGATTTAATTTTATATTTTATTTGATTTAGCTCGATTTTGAATATTTCTAGCATCAATGATGTTTAAAGTAATTTTAAAAACAAAGTAATAAATGTAATAAAGGTAAATAATAGAGAGTAGTATGTTAATTTATGCAATGAAACTTCCAAATCTAATTTTGAATTTAAATAACCTTAAATTGTTAATTTATTAATATAATTCATGTCATTGAAAAAACAGACACAAACTTAATCAAGTTTTGTCATCATGTTTTTAATTGTATTAAATCCTGTATATTTATTTGTATTTTTCTGTTCTTGTGACATAATATTAATTAATTATGTAAGAGTAAAAATAATTAAAAAAATTAAAATAAGTAAAAAAATTAATTAATTGCATAATATTATTAATAACACTAATATTTAGTGTATAAAAAAATTTAACCCATAAAAAAAGTTTATAAAGAGTGCTATTCAAGGAGTACGTATAATATTATTAAGTCTATCCTACAAAACAAAATGTATGGAGGTTGCTATTGAAGGACAAGCTGTAACTTTATATCTGCGTAATATGTTTAACCTTGCAGGTTTTGCTAAAAAAAAGTCAATATTTGTTAGCTTTAAAAATCGTATATTAGACATGTCTTTTTAATGGAAGTAAGCGAGTTTGTTTAATACTTAATTACTTCATTTCTTTCTATGTGATGTTTAAGATTTTTATACACATAATAAAAAAAACTATGAATTTGTTAATTTTTTTATAGTACTTATGTAATTTTTCATTCCTTTCTATTAAAAATTACTTACAATAATTTGTTTTTTTCTCTCTCCAAAAAAATAAAAATATAATTAGCAAAAAGATAATTAATGAAGTTTTAAAATTTACAAATAATAAATACATAAATAAATTCCTAAAAAAATACCGACACTTAAAAAATAATGGAGAGTGTATATATATGATGTTTTATAAATAAGACAAGTAGTAAGTAATTATTTTCATTAAATGAGACACATAAATATATAATTGGAGGTAGTAGTTTTAATAAATTTTGGGCAATAATAAAAGAAATGCATGTCAGCAAAAATGTGTTAGCTAGGAAATAGTGTGTTGAATGGGTGGGATTGGGGGAGTAATTTTGGTAGTGAGTGAAGGAGGGTACATTAGGTCGGAAAAAATGCGCATAAACATACAAACGTGAAAACCCATGCAAAGCGTTCATTAAAATCTCCAACCAAACTTTCTCAGCGAATTAATCACGAATATCTAATTTCGACCTACTATAAAGCTTCTGTGCTGGGTATCCACCCAAAACAAAAGATTAATGAACACGATGAGTCTGGCGTGGGTATTGTTGTTAACTCAAATTGTGGTACTAGCGACAAATTTGGAGGCGAAGAAGAATATCCCAGCAGTGATTGTTTTCGGAGACTCCTCGGTGGATTCTGGGAATAACAACTTGATAGATACTGTTTTGAAGAGCAATTTCAGGCCCTATGGTCGGGACTTCGAAGGTGGTCGTCCCACGGGACGATTCTGCAACGGTCGTGTCCCCCCAGATTTCATTGCCGAGGCTTTTGGTATCAAACGTACCATACCCGCATACTTGGATCCTGCTTATACCATTCAGGATTTTGCTACTGGGGTTTGCTTTGCCTCTGCTGGAACTGGATATGATAATGCTACTTCTTCTGTACTAGTAAGTCTGCCTCTTTTCTTTTTCTCTTCCCTTTGTTTTTCTTTTCTTCGCCAAATTAAGTAATCTAACGTTTCCGGACATGTAGGGTAAGCAAAATTACTATAAATGTTTGTGTTTTTCATTTTTACCACACAATGTTTAAAAGAAATGACAAACATTAATTTTAACTTCCTTTTTAGAATGTGATACCACTGTGGAAGGAGTTAGAGTTGTACAAGGAGTATCAAGGGAAATTGAGAGCCCATGTGGGAGTAGAAAAAGGCAACGAGATCATAAGCGAAGCGTTGTACCTGATGAGTTTAGGAACCAATGATTTCCTTGAAAATTATTTCGTGCTCCCAACCCGAAGACTCCACTTCACGGTGTCACAATATCAGGATTTTCTATTGAGCCTTGCAGACAATTTCGTTAGGGAATTATACTCACTCGGAGTCAGGAAATTAGCCATAACAGGTCTTGTTGCCGTGGGGTGTCTCCCCTTAGAGAGGGCCACAAACATTTTAGGCCACCATGGTTGCAATCCGGAATACAACAATGTGGCTTTGACCTTCAACAACAAGTTGGATAATCTCATTTCCAAGCTTAATAGGGACCTACCACACCTCATTGCTGTGTCCGGCAATGCATATTCCATCTTCCAGGATATCATTACAAGACCCTATGCATATGGTACGCTATCTATCTTTACTTTTTTTTTCTTCCTCACTTTCTTCTTCTTTTAACTTGTATATATGCATCATTATGCTCTTCTTTTCTTTTTTAATATATTATGCTATTTCTTGCATTCGTCACTATGTCCACATCGTATATATTTTTCTTTTTGGCTTAGTCACACAAGTTAGGTTGATTATAGATAGACTTAAATTCAATGGTCCGGCTCTGTCTTCTTGCTCAAGGATACGTTAGTTCAGAAAAAATACATTAAAAAAAAGCAGAAGAATAATGAAAAGTGAAATGATGATTTTGTAAATTGTTTAATAGGAATGGAAATGAAAGGAACAAAAGTTGAATATATACGTACAAAAAGATTTGCTCATAAAAGTATATATACAGAAAATATTTAAATTAATATCCCTAATATATTGAACTATTTTTTAATTATCTCTTTTTTCATTCTCATTTTGAGAGAAATACTAAATTTGTGATTTCACAAAAAAAAAAAAAAAAACTAAATTTGTGATTCCAGGAATTTTTCAATACTTTGTTACCATTTTTTTAAATAATTAAAAGGAATATAATTTTCCTATAATTTCTCTCCTCTCTCATTTCTTCCTTCCTCTCTGATCTCCTCTAATCTCTATCGTGCCAAAATCAGATAGAGCATAAGAATCTCAAAATGGTTGAAAGTACTAATATATTGGTCAAATGCATGCCACAACCATGATGGATTTGACTGTCAGACAAGAAGATACAAATTCTTAAAAAATTGATATGACATTAATTAATTAATTAGAATCACATTCTTTCATTATTATTGCAGATATATATTTTAATCTTTACTTGTCTCATTTTTCATTTTTAAATAGACAAAACGTACACATTAAAATCCATCTTTATTCCAACATTATTCATGTAAAATTCATTCATTTTAAGATAGAGTTACACTTGAACTCCTACTGATCATTAATAAAAGTACTAACACACTTTCATATACATGGATTAAGATGTCTGATATCTTTTATGTCTCACTTTCTATGTTTCACTTTTTGTTTCATCAATTATGTATTATGGTTTAGGGTTTAGGATTTAAATTATTATGTTAATTAGGAATATAATGTTCTATAAATTGAAACAAAATATATATATGATAATTTAAACATATATCACGATATAATTAGTGGAATAAAAAAATAAGACACAAATATTATATATATATATATATATATATATATATATATATATATATATATATATATATATATATAAACCTGTAATTCATTTATAACTTCAATTTGATATAATTCCATTTTTTATCCAGCATAAGAAAATATTCATGTGATGTGCTTTAACTTCCACTATCTAACTTGTGCGAGTGACATAAAGTAGTACAGTTAATTGTATAATCAATGTATGTACCAAACCAGGGAATGTTATTCTCCTGATCGAAATTTAAACTATAAGTTTGTTACAGATGTTATTCTTCAACTTCAAACTCCGTTTGACTAATTTATTTACACTTTAATGACCACGAATAAACATTAAGGATAGAGAATAATTTTATATTATCAAATAATTATAATTATAAATTATTGTTAGTATAATTTTAAAATAATTTTTATAACATGTACATTAACAAATTTATTATACATGAGTTTAATTATAAACTATTTCATGTAAAAAGTATTTTAAATTAATAATAGGTTCATACTTCTATTATAAAGTCAAACAATTTTTTCTTACCGGACAAACAAACTTATAAATGAGTAGAGAACACTTATAAGTATGCATACGCATGTGAAAGGAGAGGCAACAAAAACAGAGTTGTTTTTTTAGTTAATCTAGATTTAATTAAGAAATATAAGATATGATATGCTGCTAGGGCAGAAATACAACAATATAATTGTGAAATTTTATGGCCTCTGAAGCTCGTCCAGTACATATTTTTTGTGGTAAAAGTTAAGTTGCCAGTAAGGGATCTCTTACCTTGTGTGCCTATACAACTTTTAGGTTTGCCTTTACTTCTTATCCTTAATATTAATTTATGGAGACAGGCAAGCTCACACAAGGTACATTGTGGCATATCTACTATCTGGCAATTTCAGAAGGTTTAATTTTGTATCCACACAACATTAATTACTAACAGGGTTAGGTATATTTATAAAAACGAATGGAAATCCTCTATTTTTAATTTCTGTCTTTTTTTCCCTTTCCATTCAATAAAAAATATTATATCATTTAATTTATTTTTTTTATTTTTTATGTAACACATCAAATATTTTGATTAATTCGACAGAAAAAAAAAGAATTAAGATATAAAATTTCCATTTTATAAAAAATACTTTTTTTAAAACAAGGCTATTACCTGAGTTTAAATAAATAAAGAGTTAAATGAGAAGTGCATAATTCAATTCATCTTATTACAAATTTTAAAATATTAACTTTTTTTCAATACTTTAAAAAAAACACTCAAATTTCTTAATAAAGGAAACCCTAAATCAACACACACGCACGTGCACCCACCCTTTCTAACTAATTTTTTTTAATAACCTTTCTAATAATTTGGATACCTTCACTCATTGAATAATTGTATCCTCCTAACTAATTTTCTCAATAGCTTTTCTAATATTCTTGATAAATAATATTCTAGAAAATTAAAAAAATGCTTCAATGTCAAAGGATTCTTTTGGATTCGGTACCAAATCGTGGTAGTTTTGGTTACAAGCAATGAGATGGATTAACGTATCATTGTTTACGACTTCAGGTATCTATGACAAAACAATGTTTTCTTTCACGGAATGATACAATAATGTTGAAAAGTCAAAATTTTTAACAAGACAAATAATTTTATTCTCTTTATTATAAAATTAAGAGTGTTGTCATATATTAAGAAAAATTAATAACTACATAAAGAGGGGTGGTTTAACAAAATTAAAATTAAAGTAAAATTATTATGAATATTAGTAAAAAAAAGTTCAATATTACATTAAAAATTTAAATGTAACATTTATTTTAGGATAATTTTATTTCTAAATAAGACACTTATTTTTAGACTGATGAATATTTTTAAAAATTTAGATAAAATTAAAAAAAGAAAAAGAAAGAGAGGAAGAAAGTCTTAGATAGCTCTCTTTGCTATAATTATAGATCTCATATTTAAATTAATGTTCTTTCCTGATCATTTATAAAAATAAATAAATGTGATATGCTGTCTCACTACACTTAAGAAATAATTAAGTACTTAATTATGATTAGGTATTGTGAGTTAGTCCTATATAATAATTTCTTAAATAGTTTGTATAGACTGTTTCAGTATGTTATTGACACCTTGTTTAATGATACTGGAATTGTTTTAATTCTGCCACTTTTACATTCCGAATTACTCTTTACGAAATGGAAAGAAACATTTTTTCATTGTATATAAAGAATAATGCAAAATGCATTTTTACATTATGAATTAGTATTTGTTAAAAAGAGTGTAGTTGGCTTTCAGCGCACAATTTATCATAAATATGTGACATGCATGTATTGATTTTTATGGGCAAAAATAATGAATAATCCATTTTGAAATTATAAAGAAGGTTGTGGTCGAGAAATATAAGGTATGGAAAGGAAGAAGCTAAAATGGATTGTGAAGCAGAAGTCTCGCATTACGTAACATATTATTACTCTAAATTTGAGTTTGTATATGAAATTCAGGATTTGAGGTTGTGGAGAAGGCATGTTGTTCGACAGGAACATTTGAGATGAGCTACTTGTGCAGTGACAAGAATCCCCTTACATGCACAGACGCTGACAAGTACGTGTTTTGGGATGCTTTTCATCCCACGGAGAAGACAAATCGCATTGTCTCAAATTATTTGATTCCAAAACTTCTAGCAACCTTTAGATGACGTACCCCTCCATCCACAATATAACATAGTGTATACCTTTTCTGTCTTCACCTCAACTCAATCACATTCAACCTTAATTTCTACTCACTTTTTCGCCTCTTCCCTTCTTCTATGCCTTTCGCCTTTCACTCATCTTTGAATTATATATATCCAAACATATACATTGAAAAATCAAACTTAGATGAGAGGGAGAGAACAAAATTTAATTGGGACAAGAGAAAAAAAAAAGTGAAAGCTAATAAATGTTAAAAGTAAAAATGAGTGAATGTGTACAATTTAATCTTAATTATTCATTTTTATTTTATTGATTGAGATTTGTTCCTCTAACTACTTGTATTATTATATGATATATTCTACGAGAGTAAAGTATTTTATATGAGACTGAAGGAAGCAAATCTCTCTTTTATAATTTATTATTTTTGACTCTTTTTTTCTTTCATCACTCTAAGAGATTTTTTTTATATATTC
Organism: Psophocarpus tetragonolobus; assembly: GCA_037954015.1. NCBI lineage: Eukaryota > Viridiplantae > Streptophyta > Magnoliopsida > Fabales > Fabaceae > Psophocarpus > Psophocarpus tetragonolobus. The sequence continues at coordinate 40,073,150 of CM075695.1, forward strand.
TTATTAATCTTTCGTCTCTTAATAACTGAGATTTACTCCTCTTATATGAGTTTGATTTTTTCCTATCATAATCTTCTTTTAACTAATTCTTATTAGATAATTAGTGATAGCTTTTTTTTAAAAAAAATATTTATTATTGACTTATTTTTCTATTTTTTTCTTATTAATTTGCATAATTATTAAGTTTTGGATAATACATATATATATATATAGATAATTAGTGAGAAGTAATTAAGAAAAGTTTTGAAATATTCTTTTTAAATGTCAAGTTTTTTTATGATTTTTGTAAGATATATATTACTAAATGAAATTTTTGAGTAAATTTTATTTACTAAATTTTTTTATTGGAAATTTCATTATATTACTTACAGGGTATTACAATATTAATAAAAAAGAAAAGATATATCAACCACGACTGTGTCCATAAAAATCAAATTGTGGCCAACCTTAGAAATAAATCAGAAAAAGAAAAACCAGGGTGAGCCTAAATATAATAAGGGATTTGTACATTAATGGAAAAAAAATTCAATTTACCAAACAATATTCATGACAGTGAGATTTGACTTGTTTAGTTTGTTTTGCACTCTTTGATAGCTAAAACTATGAAAAATATACGTGAACACTTTTTACTCTTAGAATAAATTATTTTTTGATAAGCGAAAAGATTATTATTAAATATGTAGGCAATGACAAGTCGTGCAAAGAGTTTAGCAACAGATTAAAGTGCATATAGTGCTTGCTTAGCCATTTACAGCATCACATCGAACATACCAACCAACCATGGTATCATATATATAACGCTTATGCTTATGTTTAATCCTGACACCTTATGCATATGCAGTCCAAAATCACAACCCTATCACACCATTTATGAGCACCTACACAAATAAGCCGCATGCTTCACAATTGCTATCTCATTTCCTCCGATTCTTAATCCTTAATTACTATTTACTTTTTTCAAATCTAAAAATTAAAATTATTTGCGTAACAATATATTAAAAAAATACCTATATATCTATGGATACTTTTTTTTTTATACGCAAAATATATATGGATACTCTTAAGATAACTAAATTAAAAATTGAACCAAATCAAATTAAAATCTGAAAATTAAAAAAAAATTAATTTAGAATTCTTCGATTTTAATTCTTAATTTTTTAAACTGTATATTTCTATTTAGTTTACAGTTTTGACCTGTTGAAATCATAGTTCACTGAACCAAACTACAGACCCTCTTTGTTATAGCAAATCCCAAAAATATTGTAAAATTGAAAATATTTTCATTCATTCATTAACTATTTTCTTCACTCATAAATAATTGGTTATACATATTTATTTAGAAAAAATAAAAATCACTGAAAATTGTCATTGTATTTAATTTAATATGTTAAATATATAAGTTAAATAATTGTTTTCACTTTATTGAAATTGTTCTTATTTGATAGAGTTTTTTATCAAATTTTTTTTTTGTGTGAATAATTTATTAGATTTTTTATATTTGTAATATTTATAAATATTTCTTTTTCTTGCATTTATTTTTGTTTTTTACAATTTTATAAATTTTTATTATATATAATTTGAGATAAAAATATATACAATAAAATTTATTTTTGAAGTATGTAAATTTTATGTGAAAGAACAAGAGTTGAATACTATTTTATGTGAAAGACAAGAGTTGAATACTATTTTATTAAGGTTTAAATATTTTTGAGTTACGTTGACAATAAACGTTCTCAAAATACATTTTAAATATTTATAATAAAATTTTTAAACAGTAAAAGTAGAACTAAACCTCCTTTGACCTCCATTATCGTACTCTTTCTTCTCGAGTTTCACCCTTAGGGATTTAAAATTCCTTTTATATAGGAAAGGCATGTGTCCTGCTTTAATTTTTTTCCTATGTATTTCTATTTACATCCCATAGAATACTAAATACACCTTTAGGGCCCAAATACTCATTTGGGTGTTTGTTTATCATTTGAACCTGTATTTGCTGTATTTGGGTTAAGTACATTCCCTTTTTGTTTTACAGTCCAAAATATTTCATTTCTAGATTTTTGCTATTTACACTATCAATCTTACTAAATACTCTCTCTCATATGGTGTATTTAACGAAATATGTGAGTATAAATAATAAGTGTTTATTTTTATTATTTCTTTTATCTATTTCTTCATTTTCTTTTATCACATAGTTATTTTCATATAGTATATTTATTTATACAAATATGTGAAATAACTAGTAATATATTCAATTAAATCCAGTTCTCATTAAAGCAATTATAATAATAATATTTCATTTATATCTATTTTATTAAAAAAAATAATAAATTTTGTGACAGTTTTGTGTAGTTAAAATTATCCCTTAATTAATTTTATTTATAATAAAATTATTCTATAAAAATAATTTATAATAAAAATATAAAATTTATTCCTTTATACTTGTAATCTCTTAAATAGAGATCAAAAGATTAATTAGATGTGTCTTCTTTTTAATCTTGATACTTTAAGACATAAGTTATGACAATTTTTTATCTTAAATCTCATATCTAAAATAATAATAATAACAACAGTTAAAATTTAGTCACTTTGAATGCATTTCTATTTTGACTATAGTAAAGTTATAAAAAAGTTTATGATAACCACTTTGGATGTGTTTCTAATTTTATTATTGTGAACTCTTTTTAAAGTAAGATTTAAAAATACAATAAAGTTTTAACTATGACTACTAAAAATGCAGTTTTAATTTAGTCATTTATAAAAACTACAATAATTTAGTAATTGTCACATGGATGCACTTGTATTTGACACTTAAGTTATATCATATAAAGTTGTCGGTGACGACTTTGAATGCACTTATAATTTGGTCATCATAGAAATATCTTCTAAAATAAACAAAAATAATATTAAAATTAAAAAAAAATCATAAGTCTTCAATACTCAAATAATCTCAAAGAACTACATAAACTCTAATTCTCCATTGCACTTGGAGATAAGTAACAGTGGAATCCCTCTCCTGTTGAGCCAAAAAAATTAAAATAAATTAATTAAAAAGCTAAAAGTATTAATAATATTTTTATAAAAATGAATTTCTCAATAATAAAATTTTTCTTGTTAAAATGTTAAACTCAATAAATAAAAAAAAAATAGGCTTTATGCTTAAAGGGTTAAAATAAATATTTTTAAAGTTGTTTAATTTTACATGTTTAGTTAAAGGTGATTCATCTTTATGACAAATGACATAGATATTAATATCTTCCTTTATGTAATTGACTCCTGATCTCAAAATCTGGTTTTGTAAACCACTCGTTTTAAAAAATGTTTTCTCGATATGTTTCTCAATAAACATTTTTTATAACTCCTTTGTTTTTCAAATTATTTTTTGTTGTCTCGTTCAAAACCCACATGTCAACAGATGATGACTTCATTAGAAACTTTTAGGAGTAAAGTCTAAAATAATTAAACATGTAAAATTGATAACTTTTACTTTATTTATTTCATTCCTTATTTGTTTGTTTTATTAGCTTGGTTATTTATTCCTTTGTTATGTGCTTTTCTTGGTTAATTGTAGCTATTCATCTTGCCTAATATACATTTGGATTGAACCATATGATAGATGATATGGTTTCTTTTGTGTGTGTGTGTATATATATATATATATATATATATATATATATATATATATATTTCTTGCATTTGGACCTTTAGAATTTGTTTCTTTACACTATAGTTACACTTTTTCACACACTTATTAGTGGAGTCTTATACCCGAGCTTGAGTGTAACCTAAGGAGTGAGAGACAATTAGTGGTACCATTTTAAATACACTTTTAATCTGGTTATCACGAAAATCTCTTATAGAGTGTAATTCTTTTATGGATATTCATACTTTAGATATACTTCTAATTTGTAGTCACATTTTAATGAGTATAAGAACTCTATAAGACCTTTAGACAAGTAGAATAACCACTTCTAGGTAAGACTCACCTGCTAGAAAAGTTGTTTAGGTCCATAAGGTAGATATCCTTCATTCTTGAGTGCACATATACCTTGGAACATCTACATTGACGCATACTATTATCTCATCATTTTAAACACAATCAGATTGATGCATACCAAACACATTAACCATAAGATAACACACAAAACTAAGCAGTGAAAAGAAATAAATCAAAACAAAAGATGAAAAAAAAATCTAAATTTAAAATAACTAAAATAGAAAGATAAAGAAAATGTTGGGTTGAAAGAAATAATATACTCTACTGTGATACAAATTATGAGAATAAATATAAAAGAAAGAAATTACACCTTCCAAGTAATATTTATTTAAAGTTATTGACAAATAGATGTCGGTGAAAGTAACAATAAAAAAAGTGAAATTGAAATAAATAAATAAATAAATAAAATAAAATAAAAGAATGTTGGAATCAGCACAAATTGATTAAATTGCTATTAAAATCACAATAATCAACATAGGTTCCAAAAACTTACTATCTGTTTCGTTGCGAAAAAAAAAAGAAAATAAATTGAAAATTAAAATTGTTTGCTTTTATGAAAAGTGATATGAAAAAGATAAAAAAATTACAAATTAAAATTATTACAAAATTACTCATATATTTATAACTTCTTTTTTATAAATAAGAAATGGTAAATATTTTTTATTTTTCTTCTTTTTTATATTTCTTTTAAATAGAAAGTTAAATACCTGAAGGGAATACTCACTTTTCATATCTACTTTTCAAAATACCTATTCTACCCTTACACCTATTTTAAAATTAAAAATAAACTAATTTTTCATAAGAGAGACTTGAAACCATAACCTCTTATTTCCCAAACATATACTTTACCACTAGATCAACCTCATAACTTTAAGCAAAAAATTACTTAAAAATATTGATATTCAACATACATAATTGTCCAATTATATCTATAATGTATAATATATGATATTATATTATATACAGGGAATACCCCCTTATGTCTACTTTTCAAAATACCTATTCTACCCTTACACCTAATGTAAAATTAAAAAATTATACTATTAATAAAGGGAATATCCTCTTTTGATGTCCACTTTTCAAATTACATATTCTACCCTTACACCTATTTTAAAATTAAAAAATAAACTAATTTGTCATAAGACGAACTTGAACCCATAACTTTTTATTTCCCAAACATATACTTCACTACTAGATTAACCTTATAACTTTAAGCAAAAAATTACTTTAAAATATTGATATCTAACATACATAATTGCCCAATTATATCTTCAATGTATAATATATGATATTATATTATATACTATATCTATACTATTAATAAAGGGAATATCCCCTTTTCATGTCTACTTTTCAAAATACCTATTTTACCCTTACACCTATTTTAAAATTAAAAAAATAATCTAATTTGTCATAAGAAGGACTTGAACCCATAACTTTTATTTCTCAAACATATAGTTTACCACTAGACCAACCTTATAATTTTAACCAAAAAGTTACTTTAAAATATTGATATCCAACATACATAATTGTCCAATTATATCTGCACTGTGTAATATACGATATTATATTATATACAATAAATTATATAATGAGAATACGACCTTTTGGTGTCCACATTTTATGACTATTTTACCTTCTAAACATTTTATGATTGTTCTCACTTTCATAAATATAACTTCTCCTTATTAATATATGCGTATATTTCATGATAAATATTTGTAATAAACATGCAAATACACATGTTTGACAATATTTTGAGTTCTATTCAAACTTTCTCTTTCCATTTTTTCATATTCATTGCATATTTGACATATCAATTGATGATCTGACATGTTTTTATCATGTTTTCATAAACAAAAAATATAAAATTAACAAAATATATTTTAAAACATTTTGCATAACAATTTATATTTCAAAATATAAAAATTTACAAAAGATATTAAATTAAAATCCTGCAATTGTTATACCATATTAAAATAGAAATGTGAATACATAGGTGTTGTCACGCCTGTGTTTTTGCTAGTATTTATAATGAAATTCGCATACCTCAATGATAGCTATTCACATCATCACTCGATATTGTCCTTCCAAATTATTCATGCATAATAAAATAAATAACCAAAAATCAAATGAAAAAACGCATAAAATCTAAATTCTCAACTTAAGAAAACATTTATTTATAAATAAATCAAATTAAATCAAACAAGTTCCAAAAGTATAACTGTATGGGTATATATATATATATATATATATATATATATATATATATATATATATATATATATATATATATATATATATATATATATAAAATAATAAGAAAAACACTTATACACAAGTTTTATATTGACATTTAATGACAATCATTAATATATGATAAGTTTATTGATTTACTAATACTTTAAAAATTATATAAATAAATAATTATAATTATTCATTATTGCGAAACTCTTTTATGATAGTGACATATATAAGACCACGTTCGGGGTGATTTTTGGTTTCTAGTTTTAAAATTTCTAAAAACAAAAAATAGTTTTAGTTTTAAGTTTTCAAAATTTTAAAAACAACATTGTTTTTGTTTCCAAATTTAAAACATTGGTTTCAAATCTTAACCAAAAGACTAGTTGAAGGTAGCTATCGTTGAAGGTGACAGTCGGTCATTGGCGATCGCCAGTCGGAGATGGCGGCCGATGATCGCTGGTCGGCGGTGGCAGCTGGTGACCGTTGGTCGAAGGTGGCGGCCGGTGACTGTCAGTCGGAGGTGGCGGCCGGTGACCGCCGATCAAAGTGGCGGTCGGTGAATTTTGATCAGAGATGATGATCAATGATGACAAATGACGTCAAGTAATGAATTTAAATAAAAACAGAAAGAGAAATCTAAAAACCAAATTTTATTATTTTTAAAATTGAGCAAAAACTGTTTCGAAAATAAGTAAAAAACCAAAATAAAACCATTTTTACCGAACAGATTTCTGTTTTCAAAATTCATTTCAAAATCAAAAACTCAGAATCACCCCGAACAGGACATAAGATGTTAAACTTATATATAATTACACTCAAAATTAAAAACAATATGTGTGTAGATAACAATTATCACAAGTCCATGGCAAGAGAATATGAAAGGATGCCATAATAAGCAAATAAGATATCACAATTGAATTTGATGAATTTAATAGCATTGATAGAATTAATGGAGCATTGGTTTACGTATCATTGGCCTGGCTGTTCAATGTATTTCCTGAACACAATTTAATACTCGTATTTCAATTATGTTTACCCTGTATTTTCTTACAAAGACTCCAATTGTTATATGATGTCTGAATTATATGGATTGGGATACATTCCAATGCATATAAATGTTATTCAGAAATCCATGTGCAGAGCTAGAAAGAATTGTCTACCTTCTTGTGTACACGTAATTAGCGTATTGGAAACTGAATTATTTCGACCAAACAAAAAAACTGAAAAAAAATTGCAATTTTTTAAAGTTTGATTTAGTTTTCAGTTCTTTCTTTTAAAAAAAAGGCAAAAATTTATTCACAGTGTAAGCATGATCATAAGGCATGCCTGACAGAAGCTTACAGTATGAACCAAGATATATACTGTCTCGCAATTTTGAATTCAGTTTGAATAATTTAAAAGTTTGTGATTAAGACAAGATTAGAATTTTTTAACTCTCTCTAATTCTTCTTAGGTGGTGTTTTTTTCGTGTGGTTTTTGTTTTTATTTTTAGAAAAAATAGAAAATAGTATTGAAGATATATTTAGTTGCAATTTAAAAAGATATTTTCACTAAAAGTATTTTTAGAAAATAACCGAAAATAGAAAAAAATTATTTTTAATGTTTAGTCAAACACTGAAAACTTAATAATATATATAAAAAATAATATATAAATATATTTTAAACTATACATCAATAACTTATAATATTTTTGTTAAAATTGATTAAATTTATTAATATTATGTTTTTAAAATAAAAAATATCAAACGAAAACAAATATATTTTTTAAATATTGAAAATTTGAAAATAAAAACAACTTTCAAAAAATGAAAATAAAAAATAAAAACAAAAAACATTTTCACAAACTACTATCTTAATTTTCCATTTTTCCTATTCTGTTAACTCATTCAATTTCTTTTCTTTTCTTTTTATAAAACTCTTTTAATTTTTAATATTATGTCACCGGTGTACATGCACCGGTAATCTAAGGATGGATATATTGAATTGAAATTTAAAAAAAAAACTATTTTAATATATAAGTTATAATAATACTCTATACAAATGTAATAATTTATAAATTTTTGCATGATTTCATTCGTGTGTATATTTTGTATTTTAATGAATTTATAACATAAAAATTTATAATATTTTAAATATTTTGAATTTATAAGATTTTAATATATATATATATATACATTAATTTTAAAAACTAAATAAAAATATAATAAATTAATAATATAGTTTAAATAAAAATAAAATAATACAAAACTCACAATCTGTTTATGATTAATTTATTCTAATTAGCATTTCTCAATATATCTAAAGTTATATTAGCCTTCCATGCAATAATATCTTTTATCAAAAAATTATGCCTTGCTAACTAGTAATATTAAGGATGATGAAGATTGCTTTAATTGAAAATTACAGATTGTTAAAAGAAACAAAAAGAAGTTTATAGAAGTGTCAAGGATTTGGGTGAGACTGTTAAATAATATTTATATTTTTCACTAAAAAAATCACATAGAAAATGTATATATTTTTAATTTAATTTTAATACCAAAAATTTGTAAAAAAAATTAATTTAACTTAAATACCACTAAATTTTGTTATCCTTCTTAATTAAATATCATTTTAAATCTTACTTTATATATATTACAATTTTTTTAATAATTTTTTAATATATAAAGTAAGATTTTGAAATGATATTAAAAAAATTGTAATATATATAAAGTAATTTTTCAAATATCTTACTTAATTAAATATTTAATATATTATATATTACAATTTTTTATAATTTTATTTTAGGTATTTAATTTTAATACCCAAAAATTTATAAAAAAAATTAATTGAACTTAAATACCACTAAATTGCTATGCATTTTCAAATTTTACATAGCAATTTTAAATACTGGATAAATTAAACATTTTATAAAAAGTTATTTGAAAGCGATAATATGGGGTAACACAAAAGTTCACCCTTTCCTAACTTACCATACAATGAGGTTATGTATTTATGGTTCGAACACAATTTAGTTTTGAAAAGGGGTCTTATTAGGTTAAGAGAAAAAAGTATTTATAAAGACCCCTTAACTTTGATTTCTGAGTAATATAAGACTTTGAGTATACTCGTACAAGTCTGTAGTTGAGGCTAATGGCGAGAAAGTGGGTTGAGTCCCACAGTGGACACCAAAATATATTTGCCCAAAGGCTATGGTATGATATTCTTCTTTGTTTCGTTGTTGGTTCTTAACCTTGGTATACTTTTCGTGATGGGGTGACAAGTGAGTATCTATAAAAGACACTCAACTTAACACTCAACTCAAAGAGAAGTTGATTTAGAGTCTCAAACGAGAGATGTATATGGCTTTTGAGGAAAAATAATCATCATAAAAATCTTGGTCAAATCTGGTAAATTACCCATATTTATAAATATGTTATTGGGCTTAGGTTGATTAATTGGGGTTTTGACCTAAACAAGATTACACGGGATTAAAAAAATATAAGTGGAGCTCCCTTATGGGGTGTCATGACGGTCATACTTTGGTGCCTAAGCCAGGGGTTCGATTGTCTTAAGGGGTGTGATAAACATGTTTTGCATATGTCTGAGGTCATCAACTACTTCGACTAGGTGTCCCTATGTTTTATCTGAGGCAGCATCAACTTCATTGGTGTGTGACTCTTCGATTGTCTCTAATGGTATGTGTTGTGTAGTTTTAACTTTTCATTTTCGTACATTTTATTCCTATGATAAAAATGTGAGAAAGTTAGATATGATTATCATATGAATATTAGAAATTACTTATAAATACACATCTAACTTTTATTTTTTATTTAACAGATTTTAAAATTTAAAAACATTTAAAAGAATATCAAAATATGATCCAACACAATTTTTAAATTTACCTAGATATAATATTTTTAATTTTATTATTTTTAAAAATAAGATTTCTAAAAATATCATGCAAAAACTTAAAAATCATTATTAATACTAGCCATAAAATTAAAAAAAGTCAGCGTCTTAACGGTACTAGCAACTGCGGTTTTCTTTTTTTTTTTAACACAACAATTTAAGGGTGAATTTTAAAAGTAATTAAGGATAAATTAAAAATAATATATATAAATGGAGTTATTAACGGTTATAGATGAATTTTTAAGTATATATATTGTAAAAATTAATAAAATTTATATATAATCACTTATTATTGAATGTATGATCATAAATAATATTTTTAAGTATTATCTCCAATTTTAAATACCCAATCTTATAAGATCATATTAAAATAATATTTTTTATTATTAAGTATTCTCTCCCATTTGAAGTACTCATGGAAGATATTCTAGATCATCTTATTTTAATAAGTCACAACTAATAAAAAAATTGAAAAATAAAGTGATAAGTTGTAATTTCAAATATTCATCTACATTATATTTATAGTAATTAGGTCTGAGTGCAACAATATGTTAATATGTGGTGATGTGTGTCATAATGACAAGAAAAATTATATATATATATATATATATAATTATATAAATAAGTAAAAAAAATTATAAAAAATAATAAAATTAATAATAATCATAAAATTAAATTTAATAATATTATGAAATTATTAAAAGTAATAAGGTTATATATATTTTTTGATAATATGAATTATAAATAAAATTATTATAATTACCAACACTAAAAATATAATTTTTTAAAGAAAAAAAACATTATATTTATAATATGTGAAACATATATGCCTATAAAAAAACAATATGGAAAATGTATTATTAATTAAAAATGTAATAATCAAGATTGCCGGATAAAAAAAATGAAATATTTAAAATTTAAAATTCCTTATATTTATATGACCTCAACCATAATAATATAGAACTAAATTATAGTAATATTTTTTAGTTTTTATCAAATTACATTTAATTTTATTATTTTTTAGTTTCATATACCAACTATCCGTCAAATTTAAACACAATACATTAATTTTCTAAAGAAAATAAAAGTAATGATAAAAAAAAAGTATGTTCATATAATTGCACAAAACATAAAAAAAATTACGATAATTTACTTTAATTAATTTTTGATCCACCTCAATCATATTAAGTTAAACCAAAAAAAGAAAATAGAATGTATTGAAATGGCTGAAAAGGTCAACACTCAACAGCAATCCCCGAGAAGTGTGCCTTGTATTCGCCCTATGTGTCACTTAAAAGGCTAAACAAAGGTATGGGTGAGATTTATGAAAAGTTTGACAACGGTAAACCTAGCACCTTCTTCTAATAGCAAGGTAGGGTCTGTATTGTTTCGTCATTTACGTACAAATATAATATGATATTAGAAAAATGTTACTAATAATTTTTAAATTATACATACATATATATATATATATATATATATATATATATATATATATATATATGACATTAGAAAAAAAATTATCGTAAGAAACAATAAAAATTAATAATGGTGGTAACCTTAAATTTAAATGTCCTATTGCATTATTTATTTAAATAAGTTGATTTAATAATGAGTTTAATTGGTATATAATTAAATTGTGATTTTTAATATATGTGACTTTTAAAATAATAATAAGTAAAGTAAACAAATTTAACATAAATGAAAGATTGCAATTGAATGTCAGTATAAAAATATTTACTATGAAAGTATATACTAATTAAGCTCTTTAGTAATTACTGTATAATTAAAGTAATTATGTTGATTGCATTGTTTATTAAAAAATACAAAAATTAACATTTTATTACTTTTAATAATTAATGCAATTAATACCATTAAAACTTAATCTTACAATATTAATTTTTATCTCTCAAACTACTTTTTTTCTCACAAGATATGTCGTCTTTTATCTCTCACCATCATGTACATATGCATTTCTTAGGGATATATCAGGTCACCAACAAAAAGGTTTATTGTAAAAAAATAAAAGGAATTAATAATAACGATAAGATTAAAAATAACAATAACAGTAATTGTGAAAGTAGGAGTGAGGATGTAATATCTCTCTATGCATATACATATGAGTTTGTTGGGGACATGTCAAGTCATTGACTGAGAAAAAATTTATTATAAAAAATGAGAGACATTGATAACAACTGTAAGATTAAAAGTAACAACAGCGATGGAGGGTGAGATTGAGATGTAGGTAAGTTATCATAAAGAAAGATATGTAATATCTTTAAGTGAGTTTTTTTTAATTTGAGTTGATATTTTTAATTTTAAAATTATTATTAATTTCTTTTATTTCTCACAATAACTCTCTTTCTCACTTGATATGTTTGTAAGTTTTCTTATTTACATATATATCCTTATTTTTTAAAAGGAGTAATTTAAAAAATTATAATTAAATACCTATTAAAATACATCCAAGATTTAACTTATTATTTTTAAAATTTAAATGAGTGTAAGTTAAAAAATATTTATAAGATTTGATCCAAAATTTGTGCTTGGCAGGGAAACAAGATAACATGTCTCTATAACTTGTCACAACAGATTTGGTCCAGAAATTGTACTTGGTACGTGGGGAATATCTACGACCCTCTAGAATTTGATCCATAGTCACTATTGTCAATTTATGAGCTTAATAAGAGAACAACAAAGCTAAATCGAGCATGATTTTTTATTTGGTTTGTGGGATAAATTAGAAAAGGATGAGGATATAGTTTAAATAGTTCAATTAAAAACTTGGGAATTGTGTCATACGCAGGAGTTGACATCACACTCATATATTGAATGAGTTATGAATCTCGTGTTTGTTAATTGTGTAATATGTTAGACAAACACATCTTATGTTTTTGCTTAACTGATCGTTATTAATAATTTATGAGTGCAAAAGTTTTTTATATTACTACTAGCAAGTACACTAGTCATATGTAGTATTTGATAAATATCGGCCAATCCACATAGACTTTGATGATACGATAGAAATTTCAATATTTTTTACATTGCAAACGACAATGATAGAAATTTATGCTAACAAGTGCATAAATGAATTCAAAATCATTATTCAGTACCCATGTTTCAACACCCATAAAAGTATCCTTCACACTAATCTCTTGCAAGCAAGGAACTAACCTATTTGAGATTTAGACTATTGATCTCTTGCATAATCTAAACTCAAATAACTTACATTAAAAAAAAGAGCTCAAGATAACCAATGTGTTTTATTCTCTTTCAAGCAATAAACTTCATTGGAAGTTTTTCTCATTTTACAAGTTAAAATAAAACAAATGGTAAAGAAGAACACCAATATTGAATAGTAAATTTTTATTAAAAGTAAAAAATACACAAGAGTTCAGATTCAGTTGCATGAAATCCCAATAAATAACAAGTCTAACTAACCATCAGGGTGAATGAAGGTGAAGAATGGACAAAGAATGAATCTGGAGCATGCTCTAGATCAGCAAGGCATGTAACCCTTTTTCATAACAAAAAAATGCCCTAAAATAGCCTTAGATCGAAATATTAGAGCCCAACATTGACATCTTAAGTGCTAGGCACCGAAGTGAAAATTTGGACCCAATTTTCACCGACACTTGGCAGTGGTCAAGTGGGCGTTGAGCGTTGATATTGGAACATGAGGTGCTCTCTATCAGGCAGCGTTGGACGCCTAGACATTATTACAATACCAATAAGCTCATTTTTTTTCATATTTTTTCAGCCCTTCTCGAAACCTATCTCAAAACAAAGAAAATATGAAAATAACATTAAAATATGCATAAATGTAATCTTAAAACTAATTTTTTAATTAAAAATAATTTTAAGTAAAATATAAGAAAAACAAGACCTTAAATGAGAAAAAATTAGAATAACTATTATATTTTACCTACAAAAATACGTCATTTAGACTTTTAACACTACAAAAAATTAGATATGTTAACACTCATGTATATTTTAAAAGACTTTTACACTGACAGTCAATCATGATTTTTTATTTATGTGACTTTTAAAGTAGTAATGAGTAAAGTCAACAAATTTACCATAAATAAAGGATTGTGATTGCATGTCAGTGTAAAAATCTTTACACTATATATACCAATTAAACTCATTAAATATCCACAAATGTTTAATTTAGTTAAGTCTTGATGTTTAAAAACAATTATTTATAAGATATATAATTAGAAGGCTAAACAAGCCTATTTGATTAGATTATGAAATAAAATATGCATGTACGTTCTACTTATAAATTACGTGAGAATACCACATTGCAAAAAATAATTAGGTAAAATATAATTTTTAGAAAATTAAATTTTTAACTACACACATGTGATTTTAAATATCACTATTAATAAAATAAATAAAGAAAAATATTTTTTACACATTTAGACAAAAAATTAATCTTATTTTTTAGTTAGGCTTAAATACAACGAATTGATACCTCTTCCTTGAATTGTTTATGTTGGCTATTAAGTGTGAGTGTAGTGGTTGTCACCTATAAAAAATTAGGTGGCGTGAAACATAATTACTGTTTAATAACAAAGTTAATTTAATATTTTAGGATTTAAATAAATATTAGTTGGTAAAAGAATGCAATATATAATAGTTATATAAAACCTAAAATGATAAATTAACCTTTTTACTAAATAGTAATTGTGTCACCTTATTTCACTTTTTTATACATGATAATCAAGACACTCACAATTAACCATCAACGTCACCAATTCACATATTTTTAAAATTTAAACACACAATTTTAAAATACAAAAACATAATGTTTAAAATTAAAAAACTTAGAATATCAATTCTATTTAAGCCTTTTAGTATTATGGCATTGGTCCTAGTTGCTTTGAAGAATAATTTTTATTAAAGATGACCGTTTTTAATGGAATCATTGTTTTAATCATGTTTTTTTCTATCTAAGACTTAAATTTGAAACCTCATATTTTTAAAGAATTTGATTTTAATTAAGTCTAATTTTACTCATAGTAACAACATGTTGATAACTTAATTTTTCAATCACACTGTACATATAAATTTATAGTGAGGAGTGGTTGAGTAATGAGGAAAAGATTGGTTTGTTTTGGGAAAAAGAAGGAGAGAGGGAGAGCAAGGTGTGAGTGAGACAGAGTCAGAGTCAGAGTCACAACATATATGAGACATTTATGGAGGAGTGGATACATAAGTGGTGTCACCTCCATTGTTGTTGAGAAGCATTGAATTAATGGCATATAGGGGAAGAGGGAGCGAGCAAGGATACTAACTTGTCCCTTTGGGCGGTTGCAACTGCATCACTGCATGCCTAATTAATAGTCCTGTCGCGTCTCTCTTTCGGTGCTGCCGGAAACAGTCAAACATCATTCCTATGGACTATGGAATTTCAGATTCCCACAACTTCACGCCTATACCAACAAATTGCTCTTATGTCTTTCCCTAAATTGCACCACAGTTTGTCAAATTATCAAACCTTTATCCATCAAAGCCATGTTTAGTGGAAGGGTATACAACTTCCTCAACTTACATTCAGTTTAATATTTATGTAATTCTATGGTAAAAGAATTTTAGAATTAAGTTTAATCACTTTATGTAATATCTGTAAAATTTTTACAGTTGACTTCAACAAACTCACGAAGGTTCGGATTAATTTGTTAAAACTTTTTACTTTTAAAGTGTCTAAATTTTTGTCTCTTTTAATAACTTTATGTAAAATAAAAATTTGATCAATTCTATTATTGAATTTTATGATATCATCTTATATATCGGTCATATTTTTCAAATTTTACATTATTTAAACTCTTTTATATAAATTTAATAATAAATCATTACACGTATTTAATATAAATTAAAATTAAATATTGAGATGAATTATTAAACAATTTTACGCAAATTTAAAATATTTTATAGAGACATTCAATCATAATCATTGATTTATAATAAATTTGTTAATTTTATCAATTAATATTTTAAAAGTCATATAAATAAAAAGATGTGATTGGACATTAGTGTAAACCTCTTTTACACTATCAGTGGATACTAATTAAACTCTCTCTGTATAAAAAATATATAAAAATATTATTTGGGTAAAATTATATAATTTTTATATAATTAATAATTAAAAAATTATATAAAAATTTAAATATTTAATGCTTAAAGTTAAATATAAATAATAAAATATTATTAACAAAATTATTTTGGTTATGTTTTTAGTTGTTGGGATGATTATGTTTTTTGGCCCTAAAAATTGAAAGATATTTTGATTTAATCATACATGTCAACTTTGTTAAATAATTATTTTTTCCTTAAATTTTGGTGAATGCTTTTTTTTGTCTCCCTAGTTTATGAAAGATATTTTTAGTCCTAAAATTTAAAATTCTTTTTATTCATTCAAATTTAACAATATGTTTTTAGTCCTCCAAATTTGAAAATGTTCTTTTACTCTTTTAAATTTAAAAATATTTTTTGCCTCCAAATTGAGTTTATTAGTTTTAAAATATGTTATTTTAGTCACTAAAAAAATTGTCAAAGTTGTTACATCATCGTATTGTTAAATAATCACAACAAAATATCTTTAAAATATTGAGCAAAAACTTTAAAATTTGAGGACCAAAATAAATAGTTCTAAATTAAGTGAACTAAAATACTATTTTTATATTTCAAGAACTAAAAATAAATTCAAATTTGAGAAATTAAAAAAAAAAATTAAATTTAAAGAATTTTTTGTTGATTAATAATACCATAATTATTTGGCTTGAGATTTAGTCACACTTAAGACTTCTCATCGTTTCTTAAGAGTGGATTTTGTGAGATTTGAACTTAAGTTCAAATTCAAACTTAAGTTCTCGATATCCAACAAACTTAACGTGGATTGTCAACTGAAGTAGACCGATTAGATAAATTTGAAGTATTTTGATCATGTTTAAAATTGAGAGACCATTACTTTAAAATCTAAAAAACTAAAAAATCATTTTTAATCTTGGAGGACTAAAGTTTATTTTAAATTTGGAGGATTAAAATAGGTTATTTTTAAATCTGGAGGATTACAATAAGTTATTTTTAAATTTGAGGGACTAACAAACTTCTTTATAAAATTTGAGAGCTAAAAAAACCTTGTCCGAAATTTAAAGAACTAAAAACTAAGACAACAATTTCTTTTTTTAACAGTAGAGAAAACGTGTTTCTTAAGAAGCTGAAGTTAAGTGTAACTTACACAGACTATATCATTTTGATAACTTCATATAAAATTATTTTTATCTATCTAACTGTTGAATTATGTATGCATGTTACATTGATTCTTGTAGTTGGTATCAAAATTTTGTTAAAATTAAATACCAATAAAAAAGTAATCGATGTGAAAAAAAAAATGACGGGTTTGATTAATATTCCCATCACTAAGTGTAATAGTTGAAGTTAGTGTGTAATTTACAAAAATGTTATTTGTTCTCTTTCTTATATGGCAAGTGTACGTATGTAATTCAAAATTTCAACGTCAATATGGTCTTGCTTATAAATATGAAACTCAGTGTATCAAACACATTATTTCTTAATTGTCAAGGGTCTAGCTTAATAATAATAAAGTTAATTGCATTCAATTCAATGGAATCTCCACATTAATGGACATAACATGTTTCTAAGTGAAATCACTTGGCTAGCTGCTTTCAGATTAACGTCCGGAAAAATTCAGTCTTTTCCATGGTATATAAGTTTGCTAATACGGCCTTCTTACTAAAGTTTAAGACAATGTCACAATTAATTTCAGTAATTAATTAAAACGAATGTCACAATTAATTAACAAAAGTATATTTCAAGATTAAATTTAATATTTTTCTTTATCAGAGGTGAGGTGAGTTATTAGAATCTCGTTAAAAGTACGTCGTTGCTGAGATTTCTGATTATCAGACGTTGAAATTAACTATTAATTAACAAGAAAAGACGACCCTGCTCACAAACAATATATCATCAGCACTAATTTACTTAAGCGCTTGTGATGTTTCATTATTTTTTAAGTATATGAAATATTGAAATATGGGGATTGCAATCTCGTGAAGATATCAGATATATGTAGTTCAGAGATCGGAAAAGAAGCTGCTTTTACAAGATTTTGTAGGTGGACGATAACTGCTTCCAATTTATTAATGTACTAATTTGGTTGAATATATATATTCTTCAATCCTCAATATTAGTACTCATGCAAATGCAATGGAAGTGGGCAACTTAAACTCATGAACTTATTTATGATTTTTAGGGTGACTCATCTTCTCCTTTACACCAATTCAGAATGACACTCCTCTTTACAACAAGGTTCTTATAATCTTTTTTACTGGGTTACACAATATAGAAGATGACAAAAAAGATATTTAATTTTAATTAGTTGAAACTTTTTACTCCTGTCATTGCTTTTCATTCCTTTTCTGGATCGTTGGGGGATAAGTTAGAAGACATTAACTATTATATTTCTTGATTTGGGCAAAGTTTTACTATAGTCATTATGTTTGACATTCCGAATCATAATTATGTGTAATATTGATCATTCTGTTTTTTTCCTTAACCAATAACACCAACTTAATGTATAAGAGTTAAGTGAGTTAATAAAAACTTAATACACTCGCAATTGTCACATTAAAATTTCTTTTACACATAAAAAAATTATGACATTAAAAAAAGAAAATGCTTTTTGGTAAAATAATTGAAATATAAATCACATACGAATTAATGGAGGCACCTCTGATCGATTTCCGCTCCACTTCCTTCTTTTATTTATTTTTTTTATTTTATTATTTATGCCCAATAATAGAATATAAACACATTTCCAAATAAAATAAACACATGTATATGTTTATACTCTTAATTAATTTCTTGTTAAATCCTCTTGTAACATATAGCACTGCTCTTAAAAAATATTTTATTTGCATTTTGCATGCGTAATGACTACCATGCTGCATGCATTTTCAACTAGTTAGTGAAAATATAGATGATAAATGTTTACTTTTATATAAGCAAGTTAATTACTATCAATATATATAATACCAGTAGTTTATCGTTTGCTTAATTTTTTTTAGGATATTAGCGTCTGCTTCATATATAGCATTAAAGTTTTAGTTCAAGTAACACACAGCAATTAAAGCTATGTGTTGGCCTTGATATATAGCATGAAAAGTTGAAGGTTGCTCCATATAAATTAATACACGAGACAAAAAAAAAAAAGTAGTATAATCTGGCTACTTTTGGTGCAATAGAAATCTCCTAATATTTGAGGTCGCTGAAGCTATTTCCCTAGCTAACAAATTGAGACATGTACAGTGTATTTAATTAAGTGAACACTTAATTAGTAAATTTTGTACGTGGGGAGTGGGGTGGTTGTCCTCGTGCATCTAGTCTACCCAGTACAATCATCCCACATCTCCGAGCAGGCTTGTTCTATTCCCTGCGGATTTAAGACTTTTTCCTGTGAATTCAGTACCACCTTTTACGAAAGTCTTTTACATGGTGTGATGAAAAAAATATAAATACACTGCAGGTTAGTGGAATTTCTAAACATTATATTTAATACGTATCTATTTATTTTTCTACGTCCTCACATGAACTCACGTAAAAATGTCCTACAGCCCCATCTTATGTGGCTCATTCACGTGTACGTCATATTTAGGATGTCATTGGTTGCTATTTTAGCTAAAAAATATATTATTTTCAGCTGTATAGAAATCATTAAAAAGATGAAAATAAATAAATTGAATGCTGTATGATTTGTTGAAATAAAAAGAATTAAAGTGATGTTTTTTAATACATATACAAACCATATTAATCAATAAAAGCAGGTCCCATCCATAGAACTGTGCTCCTGTCTTAGCAATTATGGTGTTCAACAACTTGTTCACCCAA
Source organism: Psophocarpus tetragonolobus (assembly GCA_037954015.1). Lineage (NCBI taxonomy): Eukaryota > Viridiplantae > Streptophyta > Magnoliopsida > Fabales > Fabaceae > Psophocarpus > Psophocarpus tetragonolobus. Next base: position 40,093,188 of record CM075695.1, read on the forward strand.
ACACCAAAAGATCAAAGTTCCATTAATAATGGTAACCAAGTATTTATTTTGTCACAAGCAGAGTCCAAAGTCACCCTAGCTAGTCTCACAAGCAGAAGGCAGAATGGGCGATGGAAAAATAACAGCACTACTAATTGCATGCTGCCACATTATTGTGCTTGCTTTACTCTGCCTAGTGGGGAAGAGTAGTGCCAAGGTTTCGGCAGTGATCGTGTTCGGGGACTCCTCCGTGGACGCCGGCAACAACAACTTCATTCCCACCATTGCTCGGAGCAATTTCCAGCCATATGGGCGTGACTTTGAAGGTGGAAAAGCGACTGGGAGGTTCTCCAATGGGAGAATACCCACTGATTTTATATCCGAGGCTTTTGGCCTCAAACCCTACGTGCCCCCATACTTGGATCCTAAATATAACATTTCAGATTTCGCAACTGGCCTCACTTTTGCTTCTGCAGCAACTGGTTATGATAATGCTACATCAGATGTACTGGTAATTCATATCTCTTTCAACCACCATCATCAACCCCTTTACTTTTTCATACCCTCCTACATATTGCTAATTCTCTCAATTTTTTTTATTTTTTTTTAATTAACAACAATCATTTTTAGACACGCCATTCTTTTAAACAACCACTCTTCTTTTCTCTTTCTCTCCTCCTGTCGCATATTATATTATTTATCACATTTTCTTTTTCTCTTTCTTTTACTATGTATATATTAAATAGCATCTCCGGTGTCTGACAATCATTTTTAATTTTTTAATAGCTTTGTAATTTTTATTTTAGAAGGGAACATGATCTCTGGTACTGTTATATATAGATCTCTATTAAGAAAATATTTTTATTTTTAATAAATGAGCAAAACATAGACATATTTTTCTTTTAATAGACAATATCCTTTTTAATTAAAATATATCATTATCTATATTTTTTCTTTCTTCTCATCCAAATAGATCACATCTTTTATGAAAAGTATCTCGTTAAGATTTGATAATCTTATCAATTATATTTTCTTTCACTCTTTTACGGTAAGAAAGGTATATTTTAGACGATAAAAGTATAATATAATATAATTATAATTGATATTTAAAAAATTAAAATTATGATTAAATTATACATGTTTATGTGTGTATATATATATATAATGTATGTGTGTATAATAAATTATAAATTATTAAATTTTGACCGTTAATTAAAAAGTCAACCATTATATAGTTTATTCTCTTAAATACATTTTCCATAATTTAGAGTAGCTTTATATATATATATATATATATATATATATATATATATATGTTTAGTTTATGAAATAATTATTTATTTTTTTCAAATATTTTAAAAAATTTGTAAAACATTTTTTAAAGATATAAAAAGTAAATTATAACCAAGTTTAATATAATTATACTACACACTGTGTTTTTTTTTTTTTTAACTATTACTACTTTCATATTCTAAAGGTGGTGTTACTATAATATTTAAGATACTAATATAATATTATCACAAATGTTAATATAATATTTTTTAAATTTAAAGAGAAGTTAGCGTAAGAAAAAAAGAAGAAGTAAAGTTCATATAATTTAATAAAATTTTAGGATATTTTTTAGTAAGCTTTGATACAAATATTTTTTAACTTGAGTATAATTTAAAATTATTATCTAAAAATATTTAAAAATTAAAGTATAATTAGAATATGCATATTAGGTTATAAAAGTCTAAAACAAATAATGTAGATTAAAAAAATCAGAATAAATTATACTTATACCTTGTAAGTTTTTTCATATTACACCAATTTAAAATTTTATACAAACCTTTCCTTTTACTTTAAGAATATTGCACTTACAATTCTTTCTATATTATAATATATCTCATAAAATTTTAAAATTATTACACAGACACCTATGAAGATATATTGTAAGGGTGAAAAAGAAAGGTCTAAGTGTAATTAGAGAAAATCTTAAGAAATGCTAGCGTAATTCACTAAAAAAATCAACAAGAAATCTATTTACAGTTAATGTATATTTAAATTTAAAAGTAAAAAAGAATTCTAATTAAAATATATATTAAGCAAATATAGTAAAAAGAAATAATGTCGTCACTTTCAAAAGAATACATTGACATTTGATATACAAGATTGTACATGTGGAGGATTACATCACATATAAATTTTTCTAAACCTTTCACGTGTCCCTATACTACTTGCTCTTTCCCTCTCCTCCGTTACTCCTGTCAAGCAAATAGGAAAAAGAAAAAATATTTACCTTTTTATTTATTGATTATGTTGAAATTAATGTTTTGTTAAAATCAGAAATTAAAAAAAGAAGCTTATGAATCCGTTGTCCAACATATAGTTATGCAAATCTGCATGAAATTGGTTGCAGTCTGTGATACCACTGTGGAAGCAATTAGAGTATTACAAGGGATACCAAAAGAATTTGAGTGCCTATCTTGGCGAAAGCAAGGCAAAGGAGACCGTAGCTGAAGCATTACACCTTATGAGCCTTGGAACAAATGACTTCCTTGAAAATTACTACACAATGCCTGGTAGAGCATCTCAATTCACACCTCAACAGTATCAAACTTTTCTTGTTGGGATAGCTGAGAACTTCATAAGGAGCCTCTATGATCTTGGTGCTAGGAAGATATCCCTAGGAGGGTTACCCCCCATGGGATGCTTGCCTCTAGAAAGGACCACAAACATTGCTGGTGGGAATGACTGTGTTGCAAGATACAATAACATAGCATTGGAGTTCAACGATAGGCTCAAGAATTTAACCATTAAGCTCAACCAGGAGCTCTCCGGAATCAAATTGGTGTTTTCAAATCCCTATTACATTATGTTGAATATCATAAAAAGACCTGAACTTTATGGTATGTTACACAAACCACGCATATTTGTTTCAGATACTATTCTAATAAAAACATTTTATTTTGCACCCTCCTCCCAAATAATTTTTTTTTCAGCATGCCCCCTTGCAATTTTCCACTGATTCGTCCTTAATTTTATATATTGCTTGTATCTTTAATAATAATAACTATATTAAAAGTGTAAATATATTGTAATCAAGTTATTAAGTATTATAGATAATAAATTTGTTGATTTTTGAAATAATTACTAAAATTTTTTGTGAGTGGTAAAAATTTTACGATGAGTATATGTATCTATATTCTTCTATTACAACATTTTTATACAGTATAAATTAACTATGATGATGTGCATTGCTATAAAAAAAAACTATGATGTGCATTAATTGATTGAAGTTTTTTGTCTGCAGGATTTGTATCGACCTCAGTGGCGTGTTGTGCTACTGGAATGTTTGAGATGGGTTACGCATGTAGTAGGGGCCAGATATTCAGTTGCACAGATGCTTCTAAATATGTGTTTTGGGACTCTTTCCATCCAACTGAGAAGACAAATAGTATTGTTGCAAAGTACGTGGTGCTGCGTGTTTTATATGAATTTTTACAATAAATAACAACTAGTGAATTTATTTATGTACTAGTATCTCTTCATGTTTGCACATTCGCCTTAAAGTGCTATTTGGCCTTTCTATGAATGACTGCATGTCGATGTGTACATATATAAAAATGTCAATACAGCACATTCGCCATATATAATGTGCTGATATAATTAGAAATAAGTCGTTTTGTTTTGAACAATATATATATAGTATTTATATTTTTAGGCACTTAACTAGATTTTGGTGTCCTACATGTATGTTTTAGTTCACATATATATATATATATATATATATATATATATATATATATTCTTATGCAATTTAAATCGGCTCCTGAATCAACTAATGCAATAAAATTCTTATGAAATGAATTTCCTATAGATAATGCTATTTTGATTTGCCACTTTTGTTGAAGGATTTTTATTTGGTTAATTAATTCTGTATCTTCTTCATTATTTGAATTAGAAGTAGAACCAAGGTTATTATTAAATTGTTCTGTTAAGTTTTGTAACTTTAATTTTAATTCCTGTACCTCTTGCTTTAATTCTTTAATTTCTTTTTGTAAATCTTTTATAGTAACTGGTTTATTTAAAGAATCCATTTTTAATATTTCTGAAAAATTATATCCTGTAAATTTTTCGTTTTCTTTTAATTCTTTATTTGTTTCTTGTTCTATCATTATATTTTTTAATTTTAATAAATATTCTAATTTATCTTCTTCATTAGCCATTTTATCTACCATTTCTAGGGCTAACTTGGTTTCTGCTTTAATCATATTTATTTTAAAAGAACAATTACAAGTATCTAAATTTTCACATGTGTGAATATTTTCTTCATTTTCACTATCAGAATTTTCAGTTAATTCATTATTTTCAATTAATGATTCTTCTTCTTCTTCTGAAGTTTCATCTTCTAATATTAATAAATTAGCTATCTGTTCTTTTAATTCTTCACTCATGTTTAAAGCTTTTATTTTTTCTTTTACTCTACAGTCTTTTTTCATATGACCAATTCGTCCACATTTAAAACATACTATATTTGACTTATTGGGTTTATTTACTTTTTTAGAGAATTTTCTAAAATTACTTCTTTGAACTGGGTGAGGTGATTTAATATTCTTTTGCTTTCTTAATTGTCTTTTCCTTTTTTCTGAGGGAGGAATAGGTTTTTCATAACCGTATTGACTACAAAAATTACCTAATTCTTTTATTCCCATTTCTTGATTTCTTTTAATTTGGTTTTGTAATTTTAGAGTATCGCAAATTTCTAAACCTATTAATTTAGTAGCTGTACTTAATCTTCCATAAGTTAGGTCTTTTAAGGGAATATCATTATATAATCTTGGTAGACTTTCTCTAACCTTATCTGCAAAAGTTGAAGGAAGTCCAGCCAAAAATCTTTCTTTCCAAAATGCTTCTCTACAATCAGGCCTAGTTAAGACTAAGGTGATAAAATTATCGTGGTACCACCTAAAATCTCCTAGAGTTTTACACCTAATGGTATGAAGAATTAATGATATTCTTTGGTCAAATAATTGAGGATCTCCTACGAAATTATGAATAATGGCTAAAATTAAAGTTTCTACCATTAAAGGCATTATTTGGTCCGTTTCTTGTTTTACACTGTTCATTATATTAAATCTTTCTTCTTCAGAGAGATAATGATCCCACCAACCTTTTAACTGACCGGTGAATCCTGTTACTAGCAGCTTAACCGTAGTAGCCGCATCTTGTTTAGTTCTATAGGCAGAGGCTGCCATGGTCATTTCATTAGTTTTTCTTAGTATTTGCATTTCTGTTAGGCCGTCTATGTTCCATTCATATATACTAGAGCCATCAAAAGAGGATGGTGACTCTAGTTCCCATTCTTCAAACTGAATATCAGGGAGAGTTGGCCTATTATAATAATTCCTAGTCGTAGGTCTAGGGGTAGGACCTAAGGAAGAGCTACTCCTAGCATTTCTTCTTAATTTATTAACTTTAAATAAATTATCATCAAATTGTTCTCTATTTATGTCTCCTATTTCTTCATCGGGAATAATTATAGTATTGACTTTATTAATTTTTAAAGCATCTAATTTTTTATTTATTTCATCTAACATGGAATCTTTTCCTAATTTTATATGTTTTAATTCTTCTTCTGAAAACTTAAAGGGTTTAATTAAAGATCTTTCTAATTTTTTAGGGGGTAATTCTTTATCAATTACTTCGGTAGCTATTATATGAACCATTTGATTGGTATAATTAATCTGAGTGTGTAAATTTTGAATATCTTTAATATTAATTTCCCTATTTTCAGTGATCATTTTAAAAGGTGATGCTATTACTTCATGATTTTGAATATTAGGAAATTTTACTTCTTCTAAGGGGGGAATTATACTGATAATTTCTCCTTTAGAGGTTTTCCATATTTTTTCAGCGGTTTTTAATACATTAATTTGGAGTTTATTGAAACAGTTTTCTGAGAACCAATCAAAGAAAGGAATATTTTCTTCTTTTTCTTCTAAATGATTATAATAATTTTCTCGATATTCTCGTAATTCTGTTTGAGATAAATTTTCAAAGAACCATTCTCTTTTATTTTTATTCTCAGGATTTAAAAATTCTTCTTTTAATAAATCTTTATTTATTTCGAATTTTTTAATAACATTTAATTGATTGAATTCTGAAGGACCTGGTGCTGATTCATATTGGGGAGAATTAATTTGATTTTCTGTTTCTTCATATTCTGGTTGGGGAACAGTAGGATCTGACCTAATTCCCACATAATTCAAAGACCTAGGTATTGAGAACCCTGATCTATCTATAGACCTTCTTGCTGTGGCAAAAGAGGTCTGCGGACTTCTAAATGATAGTGACCTTCTTAACGGGGCAAAAGCTACTTCTACAGCCCCATCTCTGAATTCAATAATATTATTTAAAACAGGATTGTCTAATTTTTCTGGAGGAAGAATTTCATCTAATTTCCATTTTAATCCTGAAGTTATTTCTTCATGTCTTAATGTTCTAGGAACAGTGGCACTAACCTTGTCTGGATTTACTAATAACATGGTAGTGACATCTTTAGGTGACATAATTAATGCTCCTGGGGCTAATTGAGTTTTCATTGCTTTGTAATATAATCTGTATGCTATAGTTAACGGAAAAGAACTATTATTCCATTTTTCTTCTAGAATTTTTATAGTTAAAATTATATTATTATTTGTTTCATGAAGACTTTTTAATGCTATGGAATAATTAGGATAATTATTAATGTATACCGGGCCTTGATGTAAGTTGGTTTCCATTAAGGCTAGGGTTTGATTTTCAAAGTCTTTAGGTCTATTATCCCTGAGGATGGCTAGTAACGGCATGTCCATACCTAGTCTAAACAGGGGTTTTATTGCTATTTGAATTGATCCTATGTGTAGATATCGATAGTCTTTTATATGTTCCATAATTAATTGATTAGAAATTAAAGGTATTTCTTGCTGAGTTGATTTTAGATCTATTTCTTTTTCTACTGTTTTAATTATATATTCTTATTTAAACATATCTTTGAACGAAGTTTTATAAATAGTCTTAATGTCTAATTTCGGTATATTCCATTTATTTAACTCATTTTCAATTTGCGGAATTCTTAATTCATGATGGATCATATTTAACTTAGTTTCTTCAGATTCTTCATTATTAACGTCTATCTTTTCTTTACCTTTAGAAAGCATTTTTATTAATCGAGACATTTTTCTAAAATAATTAGGACCGAATCGGGACCACCAGGCTAAACCAACGGTTTTACTGCGCCCTCTGCGACTAACTACCGGGACCACCCTTACCGGCTGACCAACGCTTCATCCTAATTACTAGATAGTGTTCTTGATTATTAAACTTGCTTTGAAAAGTTTACAGAAAATGATATAAGTTAAAATTGAAGATCTTGAAAACTTAGTTAATTATGAAGATCAAGAATGCAGAATTTCACAAACTTTAAACAAGAAAACTTTCTGATGTGGAAGATCGAGCTAGTCGCAACCACAGAGCATACTTATATATTTTCCGGTGAAAGTTCTTTGCATAAAGGCTCTGATACCATTTCAAGCGTGAGTTAAGATTATGATTATGAGAAGAGTGTGAAAGAAGAGTGTGAAGAACAATTTAAAAGAAGTTTAAGAAATTAGAAACTTACAGAGGCACAGCTAATTCAAGGCAGGGTTGTACAAAGAAGAAATTTATTTCTGATGGAAGATTTACAAAGGGGGATGAGAGGGATGAGAGGGATGAGAGGAAAGGAAGGAGAGAGAAAGGATTTTAAGGCTCTGCCGAGCTGTGTCTATCATCTCTTCTTACAAGGTATTTATAGAATTACAAAGCCGGATGCGAAGTCCGGACTTAAAATGAATTACATTGAACAATTATTAAAATAATTAAAGGCATCCGAATAAGCCGCCACTTGGTCTGCCATCGGTCAGATAGAGTGCCACGTGGTCTTCCACTTATCAGATAATATGCCACTTTGCTGCCCACTTCCGGATAATGCGTCAATTTGTTGCCCACTTCCGGATAATGCGCCACTTGGTCTGCCACTTCCTTGTCGTTTTCTTGATTCTGTCAAAGAGGCCGACATGCTTTTATCGTCGTTTTGACAAAAGAAAGATTCTTCGACAAACTGGCCGACAAAATAATTAACAGTGGGTCCCTGCACTTGGCTGCTAGCTGGTTCCGTAATTATGCTGACAGCTGGTGTGTATGGTCCCGATGTTGGCAATCAACGAAGAGCGTTTACCAGACTGAGAATCTTTACGCAGGTTTGGCATCGCTCTGTCAGTAACTGCTAGTCTGAGTCCAAATTAGGATCTTGTGCCATCTGGATGGCATAGCAATCGTCTGATAATAATTCTTCATTCTCTTCAGGTTCCTCGTCAGAATCTAAAGAAGATAATGCTTCGAGTAATTTCTGTTTTAGTTCTTTTTTAGTTTTTGTGGGTCCTACCAGGTCTTCAATCTTTAAGGGGGAAGATGAAGCAGAAGCAGGAGTAATTGAGGCCTTTGAGGGAGAATTCTTAAATTGTCTGAATTTAGCATCGACGTAGTCGATATTGAACTTTTGCCACCAGAAAACCTTCACAGTTAAGCAGACTTGTTTGGGAAACGGGTCGCCTAGGTGATGGTGAATCTGATATTGTGGTTGCATCAACCATCCAATTCCCATTTTAGATAAAAAACTGGTTAATTTGTATTTAGAAGGAATGGCTGGCGAAATTTCTTTGAAAATATCATACATTTTAACAATTCTAGCTGGAAGAATACTTTTCACGGGGCCAAAATCAATTACCCACTTAATGAACCAAGAAGGTAATCGAGTAGGTAATTCATTTTTAAAACTTATATACCAAGAATGCTTAGGATTCGTATTTAAAAGGATTTTCGACCAAGCTTCTTGATAATCAAAGTAGTTAAAAGAGGTTGGCTTAAAAGGTCTAGAAAAGCCTTTTGGAGTCAACCAATTTTGATTCCAGTCTGTGGGACATAAAACATTTAAAATTTTTAATTTTGAATAATTAGTAATAAGGGGATTTCTTGGATCCTTTTCGGGAATTAATTCGACCGAGTGAGTATCCAATAAAATCATTTGATAAAAATTTAAAGTTTTTTCAAAATTATTTGGAATCCATGCCCATCCTTTAGGGCAAATTCTGTCAATGATGGACGGTGGCTCTTCTTCTTCCCATTCTGGTTCAATTGGGAGAATAGGAATGCAGGGAGTTTTGATGTGGTAATCTTTTTGAGCATTTAAGTTTTCAGGGAGTTTAGAAGAACTTGAAGGTTTTAGTGGAGGGAAATTTCCTTTGGAAGATAATTCAGAGGAAGATTTATTAGTTAGGGAGGCTGGTAATACTCGGGTATTTTCAGAGGCATTTAGTGAGGACTTTACGGCGTATGAAGGAGCCAGGTCGGCTATACTTAGGGGCTTTGATTTTGAAGGAGTATCTGTGAGGGCCGTTTTTCCTGAAGGTCTCATTTTAAAGAGGGAGTGCCCTGAAGAAATTCCCGTGTTAGAAAGTCTGGAATTGAATTATTAATACCTTTTATAAATTCAATTTTAAATTCAAAACAAGACAAAATGCTTTGCCATCTGGCAAAAATCTGTTTAGAAACAATGTTTTTAACATCTTTTTCTAAAACTTCTTTTGCCGATTTACAGTCAATTCTTAACAGAAATTCTTTATTCATTAAATCATTTTGGAATTTATTAATACATAAAACAATACTTAAGATTTCTTTTTTAATAACACTGTAATTAATTTGAGCTCCTGCCCAAGCTCCCGAGTGATATCTTACTATCTGTTCTTTATTTTCTGCAAAGGTTTGTTTTAGAATTCCTCCAAACCCTATTTCTGAAGCATCTGTTTCTACAATTATTTTAGCGTTAGGGTGAATAATTCCTAGACAGGGTAATGTTTTAACAAGGCCTTTTATTTCTTTAATTATTTTAGTATGATTCTCAGTCCAAGGCTTAGGATTCTTTCTCAGTCTAAGGAATAATGGTTGACAAATAATTCTTATTTTAGGAATAAAATCGGCTACATAATTAATACATCCCAAAAATCTTTGCAATTGATTCTTATTTACTATTTCATCAGGAAATTTATTTGCAAATTCAATACTTCGATTTATAGGGGTTATTTTTCCTTGAAATATTTCATGACCTAGAAATCTTATTTTAGTTTGACCTAATTTTATTTTTCTTTTAGAAATTACTAGACCATTTTTCTTTATTATTTCTTTAAAAATTTTTAGATGTTTCAAATGTTGTTCTATTGTATTAGAAAATATTAATACGTCATCTAGGTATACGACAGCAAATTCGGAGTAAGGATTAAAAAGATTATTCATAATATTTTGAAATTCTGATGGAGCATTTTTAAGTCCCATAGGCATTACATTCCATTCATAATGCCCGAAAGGAACAGTAAAAGCAGTTTTATACTTATCTTCTTCTGCCACTTTAATTTGATAATAACCAGATTTTAAATCAAATTTAGAAAAAATTACTGCTTTATATAATCTTCCTATTAATTCTTGTTTATGGGGGAGTGGATATCTGATCCATTTTAGAACATTATTAAGAGGTTTATAATTAATTACCATTCTTGGTTCCCCTCTTTCTATTTCAGAGGCGTTCATAACATAAAATGCAGAACAACTCCATGGGGATTTACTTGGTCTAATTAATTTTTTATCTAAAAATTGTTGTATTTCTTTTCTACAATAATTAAGAGTTTCTTTATTCATTTGTACTGGTTTTGCTTTAGTAGGTATATTATTTTCATGAAATCCTTCTTCGTATGGTAATTTAATAGTAAAATATTTTCTATCCCAAAAAGCAGAGGGAATTTCAGCACAAATTTCTTTTTCCAGTTGTTTTTGAAAATTTTCAAAAGTCTTTTTTATTAAGGTATCATTTATTTGTTTTTCAATTTTTTGATATTTTATTTCCAATTGTAATTTATGAATTTGCTCATTTTTATTTTCAATTTTATTAATAAAATTTTCTTCTGTTAAGTCTTTTAAGGTTAATACTTCTTTTGATTTAATGGGGTTAATAAATTCAAATAAATGATTTTTATGTTTAATTCCTTTCGTAGATACTTCAAAAGGGTATATTTGGGTTAAAAAAGGAGTACCCAAAATTATTTCTTCGGTAATATCCTTAGTTAAAATAAAACTATTTTTAAAACATTTTCCTTTATTACAGATATTAGCATTGGATAATTTATATTGGACTTTTAATTTAGAATTATTGGCAGTATATAATTTTTGTAATGACTTTTCATAATATTGTGTAGGAATTAACCCTTCTCTTATGCAATTTAAATCGGCTCCTGAATCAACTAATGCAATAAAATTCTTATGAAATGAATTTCCTATAGATAATGCTATTTTGATTTGCCACTTTTGTTGAAGGATTTTTATTTGGTTAATTAATTCTGTATCTTCTTCATTATTTGAATTAGAAGTAGAACCAAGGTTATTATTAAATTGTTCTGTTAAGTTTTGTAACTTTAATTTTAATTCCTGTACCTCTTGCTTTAATTCTTTAATTTCTTTTTGTAAATCTTTTATAGTAACTGGTTTATTTAAAGAATCCATTTTTAATATTTCTGAAAAATTATATCCTGTAAATTTTTCTTTTTCTTTTAATTCTTTATTTGTTTCTTGTTCTATCATTATATTTTTTAATTTTAATAAATATTCTAATTTATCTTCTTCGTTAGCCATTTTATCTACCATTTCTAGGGCTAACTTGGTTTCTGCTTTAATCATATTTATTTTAAAAGAACAATTACAAGTATCTAAATTTTCACATGTGTGAATATTTTCTTCATTTTCACTATCAGAATTTTCAGTTAATTCATTATTTTCAATTAATGATTCTTCTTCTTCTTCTGAAGTTTCATCTTCTAATATTAATAAATTAGCTATCTGTTCTTTTAATTCTTCACTCATGTTTAAAGCTTTTATTTTTTCTTTTACTCTACAGTCTTTTTTCATATGACCAATTCGTCCACATTTAAAACATACTATATTTGACTTATTGGGTTTATTTACTTTTTTAGAGAATTTTCTAAAATTACTTCTTTGAACTGGGTGAGGTGATTTAATATTCTTTTGCTTTCTTAATTGTCTTTTCCTTTTTTCTGAGGGAGGAATAGGTTTTTCATAACCGTATTGACTACAAAAATTACCTAATTCTTTTATTCCCATTTCTTGATTTCTTTTAATTTGGTTTTGTAATTTTAGAGTATCGCAAATTTCTAAACCTATTAATTTAGTAGTTGTACTTAATCTTCCATAAGTTAGGTCTTTTAAGGGAATATCATTATATAATCTTGGTAGACTTTCTCTAACCTTATCCGCAAAAGTTGAAGGAAGTCCAGCCAAAAATCTTTCTTTCCAAAATGCTTCTCTACAATCAGGCCTAGTTAAGACTAAGGTGATAAAATTATCGTGGTACCACCTAAAATCTCCTAGAGTTTTACACCTAATGGTATGAAGAATTAATGATATTCTTTGGTCAAATAATTGAGGATCTCCTACGAAATTATGAATAATGGCTAAAATTAAAGTTTCTACCATTAAAGGCATTATTTGGTCCGCTTCTTGTTTTACACTGTTCATTATATTAAATCTTTCTTCTTCAGAGAGATAATGATCCCACCAACCTTTTAACTGACCGGTGAATCCTGTTACTAGCAGCTTAACCGTAGTAGCCGCATCTTGTTTAGTTCTATAGGCAGAGGCTGCCATGGTCATTTCATTAGTTTTTCTTAGTATTTGCATTTCTGTTAGGCCGTCTATGTTCCATTCATATATACTAGAGCCATCAAAAGAGGATGGTGACTCTAGCTCCCATTCTTCAAACTGAATATCAGGGAGAGTTGGCCTATTATAATAATTCCTAGTCGTAGGTCTAGGGGTAGGACCTAAGGAAGAGCTACTCCTAGCATTTCTTCTTAATTTATTAACTTTAAATAAATTATCATCAAATTGTTCTCTATTTATGTCTCCTATTTCTTCATCGGGAATAATTATAGTATTGACTTTATTAATTTTTAAAGCATCTAATTTTTTATTTATTTCATCTAACATGGAATCTTTTCCTAATTTTATATGTTTTAATTCTTCTTCTGAAAACTTAAAGGGTTTAATTAAAGATCTTTCTAATTTTTTAGGGGGTAATTCTTTATCAATTACTTCGGTAGCTATTATATGAACCATTTGATTGGTATAATTAATCTGAGTGTGTAAATTTTGAATATCTTTAATATTAATTTCCCTATTTTCAGTGATCATTTTAAAAGGTGATGCTATTACTTCATGATTTTGAATATTAGGAAATTTTACTTCTTCTAAGGGGGGAATTATACTGATAATTTCTCCTTTAGAGGTTTTCCATATTTTTTCAGCGGTTTTTAATACATTAATTTGGAGTTTATTGAAACAGTTTTCTGAGAACCAATCAAAGAAAGGAATATTTTCTTCTTTTTCTTCTAAATGATTATAATAATTTTCTCGATATTCTCGTAATTCTGTTTGAGAGAAATTTTCAAAGAACCATTCTCTTTTATTTTTATTCTCAGGATTTAAAAATTCTTCTTTTAATAAATCTTTATTTATTTCGAATTTTTTAATAACATTTAATTGATTGAATTCTGAAGGACCTGGTGCTGATTCATATTGGGGAGAATTAATTTGATTTTCTGTTTCTTCATATTCTGGTTGGGGAACAGTAGGATCTGACCTAATTCCCACATAATTCAAAGACCTAGGTATTGAGAACCCTGATCTATCTATAGACCTTCTTGCTGTGGCAAAAGAGGTCTGCGGACTTCTAAATGATAGTGACCTTCTTAACGGGGCAAAAGCTACTTCTACAGCCCCATCTCTGAATTCAATAATATTATTTAAAACAGGATTGTCTAATTTTTCTGGAGGAAGAATTTCATCTAATTTCCATTTTAATCCTGAAGTTATTTCTTCATGTCTTAATGTTCTAGGAACAGTGGCACTAACCTTGTCTGGATTTACTAATAACATGGTAGTGACATCTTTAGGTGACATAATTAATGCTCCTGGGGCTAATTGAGTTTTCATTGCTTTGTAATATAATCTGTATGCTATAGTTAACGGAAAAGAACTATTATTCCATTTTTCTTCTAGAATTTTTATAGTTAAAATTATATTATTATTTGTTTCATGAAGACTTTTTAATGCTATGGAATAATTAGGATAATTATTAATGTATACCGGGCCTTGATGTAAGTTGGTTTCCATTAAGGCTAGGGTTTGATTTTCAAAGTCTTTAGGTCTATTATCCCTGAGGATGGCTAGTAACGGCATGTCCATACCTAGTCTAAACAGGGGTTTTATTGCTATTTGAATTGATCCTATGTGTAGATATCTATAGTCTTTTATATGTTCCATAATTAATTGATTAGAAATTAAAGGTATTTCTTGCTGAGTTGATTTTAGATCTATTTCTTTTTCTACTGTTTTAATTATATATTCTGATTTAAACATATCTTTGAACGAAGTTTTATAAATAGTCTTAATGTCTAATTTCGGTATATTCCATTTATTTAACTCATTTTCAATTTGCGGAATTCTTAATTCATGATGGATCATATTTAACTTAGTTTCTTCAGATTCTTCATTATTAACGTCTATATTTTCTTTACCTTTAGAAAGCATTTTTATTAATCGAGACATTTTTCTAAAATAATTAGGACCGAATCGGGACCACCAGGCTAAACCAACGGTTTTACTGCGCCCTCTGCGACTAACTACCGGGACCACCCTTACCGGCTGACCAACGCTTCATCCTAATTACTAGATCGTGTTCTTGATTATTAAACTTGCTTTGAAAAGTTTACAGAAAATGATATAAGTTAAAATTGAAGATCTTGAAAACTTAGTTAATTATGAAGATCAAGAATGCAGAATTTCACAAACTTTAAACAAGAAAACTTTCTGATGTGGAAGATCGAGCTAGTCGCAACCACAGAGCATACTTATATATTTTCCGGTGAAAGTTATTTAAAGTTAATAAATTAAGAAGAAATGCTAGGAGTAGCTCTTCCTTAGGTCCTACCCCTAGACCTACGACTAGGAATTATTATAATAGGCCAACTCTCCCTGATATTCAGTTTGAAGAATGGGAGCTAGAGTCACCATCCTCTTTTGATGGCTCTAGTATATATGAATGGAACATAGACGGCCTAACAGAAATGCAAATACTAAGAAAAACTAATGAAATGACCATGGCAGCCTCTGCCTATAGAACTAAACAAGATGCGGCTACTACGGTTAAGCTGCTAGTAACAGGATTCACCGGTCAGTTAAAAGGTTGGTGGGATCATTATCTCTCTGAAGAAGAAAGATTTAATATAATGAACAGTGTAAAACAAGAAGCGGACCAAATAATGCCTTTAATGGTAGAAACTTTAATTTTAGCCATTATTCATAATTTCGTAGGAGATCCTCAATTATTTGACCAAAGAATATCATTAATTCTTCATACCATTAGGTGTAAAACTCTAGGAGATTTTAGGTGGTACCACGATAATTTTATCACCTTAGTCTTAACTAGGCCTGATTGTAGAGAAGCATTTTGGAAAGAAAGATTTTTGGCTGGACTTCCTTCAACTTTTGCAGATAAGGTTAGAGAAAGTCTACCGAGATTATATAATGATGTTCCCTTAAAAGACTTAACTTATGGAAGATTAAGTACAGCTACTAAATTAATAGGTTTAGAAATTTGCGATACCCTAAAATTACAAAACCAAATTAAAAGAAATCAAGAAATGGGAATAAAAGAATTAGGTAATTTTTGTAGTCAATATGGTTATGAAAAACCTATTCCTCCCTCAGAAAAAAGAAAAAGACAATTAAGAAGACAAAAGAACTTTAAAACATCCCAACCAGTTCAGAGAAGTAATTTTAGGAAATTCCCTAAAAAAGTAAATAAACCTAATAAGACAAATATAGTATGTTATAAATGTGGACGAATCGGTCATATGAAAAAAGACTGTAGAGTAAAAGAAAAAATAAAAGCTTTAAACATGAGTGAAGAATTAAAAGAACAGATAGCAAATATATTAATATTGGAAGAAGAAACTTCAGAAGAAGAAGAAGAATCATTAATAGAAAATAATGAATTAACTGAAAATTCAGAAAGTGAAAATGAAGAAAACATTCACACATGTGAAAATGTAGATATGTGTAATTGTTCTTTTAAAATAAACATGATTAAAGCAGAAACTAAGTTAGCCCTAGAAATGGTAGATAAAATGGCTAATGAAGAAGATAAATTAGAATATTTATTAAAACTAAAAAATATAATGATAGAACAAGAAACAAATAAAGAATCAAAAGAAAAAGAAAATTTTACAGGATATAATTTTTCAGAAATATTAAAAATGGACTCTTTAAATAAACCAGTTACTATAAAAGATTTACAAAAAGAAATTAAAGAATTAAAGCAAGAGGTACAGGAATTAAAATTGAAGCTACAAAACTTAACAGAACAATTTAATAATAACATTGGTTCTACTTCTAATTCAAATAATGAAGAAGATACAGAATTAATTAACCAAATAAAAATTCTACAGCAGAAATGGCAAATAAAAATATCATTATCTATAGGAAATTCCTTTCATAAAAATTTTATTGCATTAGTTGATTCAGGAGCCGATTTAAATTGCATAAGAGAAGGGTTAATTCCTACACAATATTATGAAAAATCATTACAAAAATTATATACTGCCAATAATTCTAAATTAAAAGTCCAATATAAATTATCCAATGCTAATATCTGTAATAAAGGAAAATGTTTTAAAAATAGTTTTATTTTAACCAAGGATATTACCGAAGAAATAATTTTGGGTACTCCTTTTTTAACCCAAATATACCCTTTTGAAGTATCTACGAAAGGAATCAAACATAAAAATCATTTATTTGAATTTATTAACCCCATTAAATCAAAAGAAGTCTTAACCTTAAAAGACTTAACTGAAGAAAATTTTATTAATAAAATTGAAAATAAAAATGAGCAAATTCATAAATTACAATTGGAAATAAAATATCAAAAAATTGAAAAACAAATAAATGATACCTTAATAAAAAAGACTTTTGAAAATTTTCAAAAACAACTGGAACAAGAAATTTGTGCTGAAATTCCCTCTGCTTTTTGGGATAGAAAATATTTTACTATTAAATTACCATACGAAGAAGGATTTCATGAAAATAACATACCTACTAAAGCAAAACCAGTACAAATGAATAAAGAAACTCTTAATTACTGTAGAAAAGAAATACAACAATTTTTAGATAAAAAATTAATTAGACCAAGTAAATCCCCATGGAGTTGTTCTGCATTTTATGTTATGAACGCCTCTGAAATCGAAAGAGGGGAACCAAGAATGGTAATTAATTATAAACCTCTTAATAATGTTCTAAAATGGATCAGATATCCACTCCCCCATAAACAAGAATTAATAGGAAGATTATATAAAGCAGTAATTTTTTCTAAATTTGATTTAAAATCTGGTTATTATCAAATTAAAGTGGCGGAAGAAGATAAGTATAAAACTGCTTTTACTGTTCCTTTCGGGCATTATGAATGGAATGTAATGCCTATGGGACTTAAAAATGCTAGTGACCTTCTTAACGGGGCAAAAGCTACTTCTACAGCCCCATCTCTGAATTCAATAATATTATTTAAAACAGGATTATCTAATTTTTCTGGAGGAAGAATTTCATCTAATTTCCATTTTAATCCTGAAGTTATTTCTTCATGTCTTAATGTTCTAGGAACAGTGGCACTAACCTTGTCTGGATTTACTAATAACATGGTAGTGACATCTTTAGGTGACATAATTAATGCTCCTGGGGCTAATTGAGTTTTCATTGCTTTATAATATAATCTGTATGCTATAGTTAACGGAAAAGAACTGTTATTCCATTTTTCTTCCAGAATTTTTATAGTTAAAATTATATTATTATTTGTTTCATGAAGACTTTTTAATGCTATGGAATAATTAGGATAATTATTAATGTATACCGGGCCTTGATGTAAGTTGGTTTCCATTAAGGCTAGGGTTTGATTTTCAAAGTCTTTAGGTCTATTATCCCTGAGGATGGCTAGTAACGGCATGTCCATACCTAGTCTAAACAGGGGTTTTATTGCTATTTGAATCGATCCTATGTGTAGATATCGATAGTCTTTTATATGTTCCATAATTAATTGATTAGAAATTAAAGGTATTTCTTGCTGAGTTGATTTTAGATCTATTTCTTTTTCTACTGTTTTAATTATATATTCTGATTTAAACATATCTTTGAACGAAGTTTTATAAATAGTTTTAATGTCTAATTTAGGTATATTCCATTTATTTAATTCATGTTCAATTTGCGGAATTCTTAATTCATGATGGATCATATTTAACTTAGTTTCTTCAGAGTCTTCATTGTTAACTTCTATCTTTTCTTTACCTTTCGAAAGCATTTTTATTAATCTAGACATTTTTCTAAGATAATTAGGAACGAATCGGGACCACCAGGCTAAACCAACGGATTTACTGCGTCTCCTACGACTGACTACCGGGACCACCCTTACCGGCTGACCAACGCTTCATCCTAATTACTAGATCGTGTTCTGGATTATTAAACGTGCTTTTAAAAGTTTACAGAAAAGGATAATAGTTAAAGATGAAGATCTTGAAAACTTAGTTAATTATGAAGATCAAGAATGCAGAATTTCACAAACTTTGAACAAGAAAATCTTCTGATGTGGAAGATCGAACTAGTCGCAACCACAGAGCATACTCATATATTTTTCCGGCGAAAATTCTTTTAATTAGGCTCTGATACCAATTCAAGCGTGAGTTAAGATTATGATTATGAGAAGAGTGTGAAAGAAGAGTGTGAAGAACAATTTAAAAGAAGTTTAAGAAATTAGAAACTTACAGAGGCACAGCTAATTCAAGGCAGGGTTGTACAAAGAAGAAATTTATTTCTGATGGAAGATTTACAAAGGGGGATGAGAGGGATGAGAGGGATGAGAGGAAAGGAAGGAGAGAGAAAGGATTTTAAGGCTCTGCCGAGCTGTGTCCATCCTCTCTTCTTACAAGGTATTTATAGAATTACAAAGCCTGATGCGAAGTCCAGACTTAAAATGCATTACATTGAACAATTATTAAAATAATTAAAGGCATCCGAATAAGCCGCCACTTGGTCTGCCATCGATCAGATAGAGTGCCACGTGGTCTTCCACTTATCAGATAATGTGCCACTTTGCTGCCCACTTCCGGATAATGCGTCAATCTATCGCCCACTTCCGGATAATGCGCCACTTGGTCTGCCACTTCCTTGTCGTTTTCTTGATTCTGTCAAAGAGTCCGACATGCTTTTATCGTCTTTTTGACAAAAGAAAGATTCTTCGACAAACTGGCCGACAAAATAATTAACAGTGGGTCCCTGCACTTGGCTGCTAGCTGGTTCCGTAATTATGCTGACAGCTGGTGTGTATGGTCCCGATATTGGCAATCAACGAAGAGCGTTTACCAGACTGAGAATCTTTACGCAGGTTTGGCATCGCTCTGTCAGTAACTGCTAGTCTGAGTCCAAATTAGGATCTTGTGCCATCTGGATGGCATAGCAATCGTCTGATAGTAGTTCTTCATTCTCTTCAGGTTCCTCGTCAGAATCTAAAGAAGATAATGCTTCGAGTAATTTCTGTTTTAGTTCTTTTTTAGTTTTTGTGGGTCCTACCAGGTCTTCAATCTTTAAGGGGGAAGATGAAGCAGAAGCAGGAGTAATGGAGGCCTTTAAGGGAGAATTCTTGAATTGTCTGAATTTAGTATCGACGTAGTCAATATTGAACTTTTGCCACCAGAAAACCTTCACAGTTAAGCAGACTTGTTTGGGAAACGGGTCGCCCAGGTGATGGTGAATCTGATATTGTGGTTGCATCAACCATCCAATTCCCATTTTAGATAAAAAACTGGTTAATTTATATTTAGAAGGAATGGCTGGCGAAATTTCTTTGAAAATGTCATACATTTTCACAATTCTAGCTGGTAGAATACTTTTCACGGGGCCAAAATCAATTACCCACTTAATGAACCAAGACGGTAATCGAGTAGGTAATTCATTTTTAAAACTTATATACCAAGAATGCTTAGGATTCGTATTTAAAAGGATTTTCGACCAAGCTTCTTGATAATCAAAGTAGTTAAAAGAGGTTGGCTTAAAAGGTCTAGAAAAGCCTTTTGGAGTCAACCAATTTTGATTCCAGTCCGTGGGACATAAAACATTTAAAATTTTTAATTTTGAATAATTAGTAATAAGGGGATTTCTTGGATCCTTTTCGGGAATTAATTCGACCGAATGAGTATCCAATAAAATCATTTGATAAAAATTTAAAGTTTTTTCAAAATTATTTGGAATCCATGCCCATCCTTTAGGGCAAATTCTGTCAATGATGGCCGGTGGCTCTTCTTCTTCCCATTCTGGTTCAATTGGGAGAATAGGAATACAGGGAGTTTTGATGTGGTAATCCTTTTGAGCATTTAGATTTTCAGGGAGTTTAGAAGAACTTGAAGGTTTTAGTGGAGGGAAATTTCCTTTGGAAGATAATTCAGAGGGAGATTTTTTAGTTAGGGAGGCTGGTAATACTCGGGTATTTTCAGAGGTATTTAGTGAGGACTTTACGGCATATGAAGGGGCCAGGTCGGCTATACTTAGGGGTTTTGATTTTGAAGGAGTATCTGTGAGGGCCGTTTTTCCTGAAGGTCTCATTTTGGAGAGGGAGTGCCCTGAAGAAATTCCCGTGTTAGAAAGTCTGGAATTGAATTATTAATACCTTTTATAAATTCAATTTTAAATTCAAAACAAGACAAAATGCTTTGCCATCTGGCAAAAATCTGTTTAGAAACAATGTTTTTAACATCTTTTTCTAAAACTTCTTTTGCCGATTTACAGTCAATTCTTAACAGAAACTCTTTATTCATTAAATCATTTTGGAATTTATTAATACATAAAACAATACTTAAGATTTCTTTTTTAATAACACTGTAATTAATTTGAGCTCCTGCCCAAGCTCCCGAGTGATATCTTACTATTTGTTCTTTATTTTCTGAAAAGGTTTGTTTTAGAATTCCTCCAAACCCTATTTCTGAAGCATCTGTTTCCACAATTATTTTAGCGTTAGGGTGAATAATTCCTAGACAGGGTAATGTTTTAACAAGGCCTTTTATTTCTTTAATTATTTTAGTATGGTTCTCAGTCCAAGGCTTAGGATTCTTTCTAAGTCTAAGGAATAAGGGTTGACAAATAATTCTTATTTTGGGAATAAAATCGGCTACATAATTAATACATCCCAAAAATCTTTGTAATTGATTCTTATTTATTATTTCATCAGGAAATTTATTTGCAAATTCAATACTTCGATTTATAGGGGTTATTTTCCCTTGAAATATTTCATGACCTAGAAATCTTATTTTAGTTTGACCTAATTTTATTTTTCTTTTAGAAATTACTAGACCATTTTTCTTTATTATTTCTTTAAAAATTTTTAGATGTTTCAAATGTTGTTCTATTGTATTGGAAAATATTAATACGTCATCTAGGTAGACGACAGCAAATTCGGAGTAAGGATTAAAAAGATTATTCATAATATTTTGAAATTCTGATGGAGCATTTTTAAGTCCCATAGGCATTACATTCCATTCATAATGCCCGAAAGGAACAGTAAAAGCAGTTTTAAATTGTTCTTCACACTCTTCTTTCACACTCTTCTCATAATCATAATCTTAACTCACGCTAGAAATGGTATCAGAGCCTTTATGCAAAGAACTTTCACCGGAAAATATATAAGTATGCTCTGTGGTTGCGACTAGCTCGATCTTCCACATCAGAAAGTTTTCTTGTTTAAAGTTTGTGAAATTCTGCATTCTTGATCTTCATAATTAACTAAGTTTTCAAGATCTTCAATTTTAACTTATATCATTTTCTGTAAACTTTTCAAAGCAAGTTTAATAATCAAGAACACGATCTAGTAATTAGGATGAAGCGTTGGTCAGCCGGTAAGGGTGGTCCCGGTAGTTAGTCGCAGAGGGCGCAGTAAAACCGTTGGTTTAGCCTGGTGGTCCCGATTCGGTCCTAATTATTTTAGAAAAATGTCTCGATTAATAAAAATGCTTTCTAAAGGTAAAGAAAAGATAGACGTTAATAATGAAGAATCTGAAGAAACTAAGTTAAATATGATCCATCATGAATTAAGAATTCCGCAAATTGAAAATGAGTTAAATAAATGGAATATACCGAAATTAGACATTAAGACTATTTATAAAACTTCGTTCAAAGATATGTTTAAATCAGAATATATAATTAAAACAGTAGAAAAAGAAATAGATCTAAAATCAACTCAGCAAGAAATACCTTTAATTTCTAATCAATTAATTATGGAACATATAAAAGACTATAGATATCTACACATAGGATCAATTCAAATAGCAATAAAACCCCTGTTTAGACTAGGTATGGACATGCCGTTACTAGCCATCCTCAGGGATAATAGACCTAAAGACTTTGAAAATCAAACCCTAGCCTTAATGGAAACCAACTTACATCAAGGCCCGGTATACATTAATAATTATCCTAATTATTCCATAGCATTAAAAAGTCTTCATGAAACAAATAATAATATAATTTTAACTATAAAAATTCTAGAAGAAAAATGGAATAATAGTTCTTTTCCGTTAACTATAGCATACAGATTATATTACAAAGCAATGAAAACTCAATTAGCCCCAGGAGCATTAATTATGTCACCTAAAGATGTCACTACCATGTTATTAGTAAATCCAGACAAGGTTAGTGCCACTGTTCCTAGAACATTAAGACATGAAGAAATAACTTCAGGATTAAAATGGAAATTAGATGAAATTCTTCCTCCAGAAAAATTAGACAATCCTGTTTTAAATAATATTATTGAATTCAGAGATGGGGCTGTAGAAGTAGCTTTTGCCCCGTTAAGAAGGTCACTATCATTTACAAGTCCGCAGACCTCTTTTGCCACAGCAAGAAGGTCTATAGATAGATCAGGGTTCTCAATACCTAGGTCTTTGAATTATGTGGGAATTAGGTCAGATCCTACTGTTCCCCAACCAGAATATGAAGAAACAGAAAATCAAATTAATTCTCCCCAATATGAATCAGCACCAGGTCCTTCAGAATTCAATCAATTAAATGTTATTAAAAAATTCGAAATAAATAAAGATTTATTAAAAGAAGAATTTTTAAATCCTGAGAATAAAAATAAAAGAGAATGGTTCTTTGAAAATTTCTCTCAAACAGAATTACGAGAATATCGAGAAAATTATTATAATCATTTAGAAGAAAAAGAAGAAAATATTCCTTTCTTTGATTGGTTCTCAGAAAACTGTTTCAATAAACTCCAAATTAATGTATTAAAAACCGCTGAAAAAATATGGAAAACCTCTAAAGGAGAAATTATCAGTATAATTCCCCCCTTAGAAGAAGTAAAATTTCCTAATATTCAAAATCATGAAGTAATAGCATCACCTTTTAAAATGATCACTGAAAATAGGGAAATTAATATTAAAGATATTCAAAATTTACACACTCAGATTAATTATACCAATCAAATGGTTCATATAATAGCTACCGAAGTAATTGATAAAGAATTACCCCCTAAAAAATTAGAAAGATCTTTAATTAAACCCTTTAAGTTTTCAGAAGAAGAATTAAAACATATAAAATTAGGAAAAGATTCCATGTTAGATGAAATAAATAAAAAATTAGATGCTTTAAAAATTAATAAAGTCAATACTATAATTATTCCCGATGAAGAAATAGGAGACATAAATAGAGAACAATTTGATGATAATTTATTTAAAGTTAATAAATTAAGAAGAAATGCTAGGAGTAGCTCTTCCTTAGGTCCTACCCCTAGACCTACGACTAGGAATTATTATAATAGGCCAACTCTCCCTGATATTCAGTTTGAAGAATGGGAGCTAGAGTCACCATCCTCTTTTGATGGCTCTAGTATATATGAATGGAACATAGACGGCCTAACAGAAATGCAAATACTAAGAAAAACTAATGAAATGACCATGGCAGCCTCTGCCTATAGAACTAAACAAGATGCGGCTACTACGGTTAAGCTGCTAGTAACAGGATTCACCGGTCAGTTAAAAGGTTGGTGGGATCATTATCTCTCTGAAGAAGAAAGATTTAATATAATGAACAGTGTAAAACAAGAAGCGGACCAAATAATGCCTTTAATGGTAGAAACTTTAATTTTAGCCATTATTCATAATTTCGTAGGAGATCCTCAATTATTTGACCAAAGAATATCATTAATTCTTCATACCATTAGGTGTAAAACTCTAGGAGATTTTAGGTGGTACCACGATAATTTTATCACCTTAGTCTTAACTAGGCCTGATTGTAGAGAAGCATTTTGGAAAGAAAGATTTTTGGCTGGACTTCCTTCAACTTTTGCGGATAAGGTTAGAGAAAGTCTACCAAGATTATATAATGATATTCCCTTAAAAGACCTAACTTATGGAAGATTAAGTACAGCTACTAAATTAATAGGTTTAGAAATTTGCGATACTCTAAAATTACAAAACCAAATTAAAAGAAATCAAGAAATGGGAATAAAAGAATTAGGTAATTTTTGTAGTCAATACGGTTATGAAAAACCTATTCCTCCCTCAGAAAAAAGGAAAAGACAATTAAGAAAGCAAAAGAATATTAAATCACCTCACCCAGTTCAAAGAAGTAATTTTAGAAAATTCTCTAAAAAAGTAAATAAACCCAATAAGTCAAATATAGTATGTTTTAAATGTGGACGAATTGGTCATATGAAAAAAGACTGTAGAGTAAAAGAAAAAATAAAAGCTTTAAACATGAGTGAAGAATTAAAAGAACAGATAGCTAATTTATTAATATTAGAAGATGAAACTTCAGAAGAAGAAGAAGAATCATTAATTGAAAATAATGAATTAACTGAAAATTCTGATAGTGAAAATGAAGAAAATATTCACACATGTGAAAATTTAGATACTTGTAATTGTTCTTTTAAAATAAATATGATTAAAGCAGAAACCAAGTTAGCCCTAGAAATGGTAGATAAAATGGCTAACGAAGAAGATAAATTAGAATATTTATTAAAATTAAAAAATATAATGATAGAACAAGAAACAAATAAAGAATTAAAAGAAAAAGAAAAATTTACAGGATATAATTTTTCAGAAATATTAAAAATGGATTCTTTAAATAAACCAGTTACTATAAAAGATTTACAAAAAGAAATTAAAGAATTAAAGCAAGAGGTACAGGAATTAAAATTAAAGTTACAAAACTTAACAGAACAATTTAATAATAACCTTGGTTCTACTTCTAATTCAAATAATGAAGAAGATACAGAATTAATTAACCAAATAAAAATCCTTCAACAAAAGTGGCAAATCAAAATAGCATTATCTATAGGAAATTCATTTCATAAGAATTTTATTGCATTAGTTGATTCAGGAGCCGATTTAAATTGCATAAGAGAAGGGTTAATTCCTACACAATATTATGAAAAGTCATTACAAAAATTATATACTGCCAATAATTCTAAATTAAAAGTCCAATATAAATTATCCAATGCTAATATCTGTAATAAAGGAAAATGTTTTAAAAATAGTTTTATTTTAACTAAGGATATTACCGAAGAAATAATTTTGGGTACTCCTTTTTTAACCCAAATATACCCTTTTGAAGTATCTACGAAAGGAATTAAACATAAAAATCATTTATTTGAATTTATTAACCCCATTAAATCAAAAGAAGTATTAACCTTAAAAGACTTAACAGAAGAAAATTTTATTAATAAAATTGAAAATAAAAATGAGCAAATTCATAAATTACAATTGGAAATAAAATATCAAAAAATTGAAAAACAAATAAATGATACCTTAATAAAAAAGACTTTTGAAAATTTTCAAAAACAACTGGAAAAAGAAATTTGTGCTGAAATTCCCTCTGCTTTTTGGGATAGAAAATATTTTACTATTAAATTACCATACGAAGAAGGATTTCATGAAAATAATATACCTACTAAAGCAAAACCAGTACAAATGAATAAAGAAACTCTTAATTATTGTAGAAAAGAAATACAACAATTTTTAGATAAAAAATTAATTAGACCAAGTAAATCCCCATGGAGTTGTTCTGCATTTTATGTTATGAACGCCTCTGAAATAGAAAGAGGGGAACCAAGAATGGTAATTAATTATAAACCTCTTAATAATGTTCTAAAATGGATCAGATATCCACTCCCCCATAAACAAGAATTAATAGGAAGATTATATAAAGCAGTAATTTTTTCTAAATTTGATTTAAAATCTGGTTATTATCAAATTAAAGTGGCAGAAGAAGATAAGTATAAAACTGCTTTTACTGTTCCTTTCGGGCATTATGAATGGAATGTAATGCCTATGGGACTTAAAAATGCTCCATCAGAATTTCAAAATATTATGAATAATCTTTTTAATCCTTACTCCGAATTTGCTGTCGTATACCTAGATGACGTATTAATATTTTCTAATACAATAGAACAACATTTGAAACATCTAAAAATTTTTAAAGAAATAATAAAGAAAAATGGTCTAGTAATTTCTAAAAGAAAAATAAAATTAGGTCAAACTAAAATAAGATTTCTAGGTCATGAAATATTTCAAGGAAAAATAACCCCTATAAATCGAAGTATTGAATTTGCAAATAAATTTCCTGATGAAATAGTAAATAAGAATCAATTGCAAAGATTTTTGGGATGTATTAATTATGTAGCCGATTTTATTCCTAAAATAAGAATTATTTGTCAACCATTATTCCTTAGACTGAGAAAGAATCCTAAGCCTTGGACTGAGAATCATACTAAAATAATTAAAGAAATAAAAGGCCTTGTTAAAACATTACCCTGTCTAGGAATTATTCACCCTAACGCTAAAATAATTGTAGAAACAGATGCTTCAGAAATAGGGTTTGGAGGAATTCTAAAACAAACCTTTGCAGAAAATAAAGAACAGATAGTAAGATATCACTCGGGAGCTTGGGCAGGAGCTCAAATTAATTACAGTGTTATTAAAAAAGAAATCTTAAGTATTGTTTTATGTATTAATAAATTCCAAAATGATTTAATGAATAAAGAATTTCTGTTAAGAATTGACTGTAAATCGGCAAAAGAAGTTTTAGAAAAAGATGTTAAAAACATTGTTTCTAAACAGATTTTTGCCAGATGGCAAAGCATTTTGTCTTGTTTTGAATTTAAAATTGAATTTATAAAAGGTATTAATAATTCAATTCCAGACTTTCTAACACGGGAATTTCTTCAGGGCACTCCCTCTTTAAAATGAGACCTTCAGGAAAAACGGCCCTCACAGATACTCCTTCAAAATCAAAGCCCCTAAGTATAGCCGACCTGGCTCCTTCATACGCCGTAAAGTCCTCACTAAATGCCTCTGAAAATACCCGAGTATTACCAGCCTCCCTAACTAATAAATCTTCCTCTGAATTATCTTCCAAAGGAAATTTCCCTCCACTAAAACCTTCAAGTTCTTCTAAACTCCCTGAAAACTTAAATGCTCAAAAAGATTACCACATCAAAACTCCCTGCATTCCTATTCTCTCAATTGAACCAGAATGGGAAGAAGAAGAGCCACCGTCCATCATTGACAGAATTTGCCCTAAAGGATGGGCATGGATTCCAAATAATTTTGAAAAAACTTTAAATTTTTATCAAATGATTTTATTGGATACTCACTCGGTCGAATTAATTCCCGAAAAGGATCCAAGAAATCCCCTTATTACTAATTATTCAAAATTAAAAATTTTAAATGTTTTATGTCCCACAGACTGGA
This sequence comes from Psophocarpus tetragonolobus, assembly GCA_037954015.1. Lineage (NCBI taxonomy): Eukaryota > Viridiplantae > Streptophyta > Magnoliopsida > Fabales > Fabaceae > Psophocarpus > Psophocarpus tetragonolobus. The sequence goes on from CM075695.1 coordinate 40,121,123, forward strand.
ATCAAAATTGGTTGACTCCAAAAGGCTTTTCTAGACCTTTTAAGCCAACCTCTTTTAACTACTTTGATTATCAAGAAGCTTGGTCGAAAATCCTTTTAAATACGAATCCTAAGCATTCTTGGTATATAAGTTTTAAAAATGAATTACCTACTCGATTACCTTCTTGGTTCATTAAGTGGGTAATTGATTTTGGCCCCGTGAAAAGTATTCTTCCAGCTAGAATTGTTAAAATGTATGATATTTTCAAAGAAATTTCGCCAGCCATTCCTTCTAAATATAAATTAACCATTACTCGAAGCATTATCTTCTTTAGATTCTGACGAGGAACCTGAAGAGAATGAAGAATTATTATCAGACGATTGCTATGCCATCCAGATGGCACAAGATCCTAATTTGGACTCAGACTAGCAGTTACTGACAGAGCGATGCCAAACCTGCGTAAAGATTCTCAGTCTGGTAAACGCTCTTCGTTGATTGCCAACATCGGGACCATACACACCAGCTGTCAGCATAATTACGGAACCAGCTAGCAGCCAAATGCAGGGACCCACTGTTAATTATTTTGTCGGCCAGTTTGTCGAAGAATCTTTCTTTTGTCAAAAAGACGATAAAAGCATGTCGGCCTCTTTGACATATATATATATATATATATATATATATATATATATATATATATATATATATATATATATATATATATATATATATATATATATATATATATGTCCTATTATTGTGTTGGGTTTACATATAGTTTGTACGAAATATCAATCCATGGTTTGGAAATGTAAGTTCCTGAAAGAATTTCCTGGTTTTTCTCTGTCGAAATTATGTATGGGCAAAATAGCCATTTCTTGCCCAATTCACTTTTGAGAAAATATCTACGCCGAAATCAATTCGTTGTCTCAAACTCACTTTTAACAAATTACAGTCCAAAAAACCACAAATAGTTGAAGGTTAACGTTATAGTAACTTTTTATTAGTTATTATCAGTATCTTAATTAGGCACCATTTCTAGGGCATCTCTTGCTTTTAAAAGGAAATTGTTCTTTAAAAACCAAAACCGTCCAAGAACATTTCTTCAAATTAAAGTCACAATCAGTTGTAAGTGCCAAGTTTATTATGATATAATACAACTTTTGACAAAGTACATTAGTACAACCAAAGCCAAACCACGAAACAAATAAATAAAATTTTTGTGCTTTCATAACAAAACTAAATAGAAATTTGGTAGTAAGAAAGCATGCACAAATGTGCTTAGAGTATTCGTATGATGCACAAATTACGTTGCTCAACTTAAAATAATTAGCAAGTAATAACTCACCTAATCTCCCATCACCCATGGTTAACAAATATGGTTCATAATTTGAATCTAGGAATATTTTGGTGTACGTAACCCTTGGACTGAACCAACCTCTCTTGGTAATTAGACCATTCCCATCAACATATAACTTCACCGATTTCTTATATAGTATATACTGATATAGACTGAGTAATTCTCCATGAACCGTGATAGCCCTGCCATCTTTTGCCAATAAATCGGTACATTATTAAGCTTCATACAGACTACGGGCCAGAGACCTTCCATTTCTTAGCCCATCAATGCTGAAAATTTGAAATCACTCTAGCAAAGTGATGAAAGTATTTGCCTATTATTGATCCGCCTAATACCATCCACAGAACTTAAATTCCATTTTTCTGATTTCTTCATCCAATCTAGTTTGAGAACTTGCACTGATTGCTACCAACGATGGAAACAAAAAAAGACAGCCAAACACATATGAGCTATACTCATGCTTGAGAAAACTGTCAAAACCAGATTGCCCCAGGTTCACCAAGGAGTTTATTGAGAAAATTCAAGTTTCATATTGACTATAGATAGTTTCATTTACGATATCCTTGTTATTCATTGCAACTTCAGCGTGTTGGCAGAGTCTATCTTATGTGTTGTGACTTGTGAGACATCCTACGTGTGTACTTGTTCGTAATCTCGAGACTTGAACTAATTCGTTTGGGCAAGTGCCCATGGTCATGATGACAAAAATGATCATTCAGCAGATATGACTGACCTATACTTATCTTGCTTTTCTTCATCAGATAGAGAATCCATAGCAACTTTCTCAACAATTTTGATTAGTTCAACTTTAGTGCCAGGTAAGGATTCCTAAACTTACAGAAACATGTTATCAGAATTGAAAATTCCAGCTCCAGCAATAAAAGCATCCGTAACACTTGCATCATCTGAGTGCACATTCAGACTCAATCAGATTCTTTAGGCATTATTTACTGTTTCATCTGCACTTTTCCCATGAAGAGATGCAGGGGCTGTATTTACAACCAGGATGGAATAATTCTTTTCAAACCAATTCTCATAACCAGGCGGCAATGGTGAAACAAAAGTACCGGGTGGACTAAGGAATTACATCATTTTGGTCTCCAAAACAGCTTCCCAGCTGGCAAACAAGAAGTCCCAAACAAATATTGTCAGTTTCTTAACATTAGACAATTGACTCCATGTTGGGTGGTGATAGAACTGGTTTACCGAGTCACACAGATTGTTTTCACCATCAGATATTGTAAGCAAATGACGTTTTAGTTTCAAAAAGGGTCACTTGGGACTCCAATTGCTTCCACTTTTGATGGGTTCTTCATTTCTTCCTTGCAAGTTTCAACAAAAAGAAATGTCTTCCAGCATAATTATTTTAAGACTTGAAAAAATAATTGAGTAACTCCTTAAAACCTCCAGCATAAATCTGCTAGAATTTTGGACATGATAAATCGTTAAAATCATCAATAAGGCTTAATTGATTGGATGAAAGTAGAACTCAATGGGATCATGATGCTAGAAATCCAGTTAGAATGTATAAAGGTGCATAGAGTTATATGTGTGTGCATATACATGATATCTTACAATCAGGTTTAGAAGCAAATCATGTGATAAAATGGGCCTGTATTGTTTCAATTTTTACCAACATTAAAATGGAGAAAAAAAAACTTCGGTAAACCTTGTGGCTTAGAGCAAGTCATGCTATATAAAACATTCAAATCAATTAAAATAACTAAGAGATTCATAAGCAAACTATGAATGTTAAAAATATTAAAAGCTTTAACAGAACATAATAGCATCTATCTCACCCAAAAGTATAGCATAGCATATAAGCCAATTTTTTTCAAGTTACTGACGTTTGGAACAAAATCATAGTCAAAAGGGTTGATTGCTTGCAGAATACCTTTCATTAAAGTTAAGTAAAGAAACAATAAGAAGAAATGCATGATAAGAAAACAGGACAATACAATGTGGACAAAATTGGGAGGGATCTGAGTAGAAGTAGTGGTGTAAAATGGTAGTCGAAGTAAGCAAAAAGAAGATGAGGAAAAATGTGAAGTGCATGCTTCTGCTTACTTTCCAAATTGAAGAAAAGAAAAGGCAGAAAATATTTTTTATGTACTTAATCAATTGCTTCCAAGTAGCATTAAATGAATATTATAATAGACAGACAATGTTATCAACAATAGAAATCCTAGTGTGCATCAAATAGACTAGCATTTTCTATATTTAAAAACAAAAAAAGCAAGGGATTCTGGGTAAAAGAAGTAGTAAAGCATACATTGACATCTTAGCAAAACTTGGATACATTATAAGGAGTTATTAGTTCTTATCTTAATTTGGTAACCTTTTTAAACCCTTCCAGACGGCTGGACCTTGAGGATGCGCATTCACAAAGTACTTTACAAAGCGTTTGTCATTGGATGCAATTATGGTACTCAGGGTTAAGGTAGGATTTACTGCATTGCTCTCCTTCAGCCATGCATACAGTGAAAGTCTTTCAACAATTTTGTCCAAATCATGACAAAAGTATGTTGGGAATCCCACAAGACATTCTAGTGGGTAACCTACAACATTTCTTAGGAAATCAATCTTCTTTTTAAGTACAGTCCTGTTCTGGCTTAGAATCATAGGAGCTCGTTTTATCATTTCGATCACACTATTGTAGTCCAAACCAGCTTCTACCAGGCAATCAAACCTCTCTTGTAATTGATCACCTCTCCCTCGGAACATTTTTAATGCTTTTGCCATCTCTTCAGAGTTCTCAGTATATCCCAGTTTCAGTAAGAAAGTTGTCTTTTTCAAATAATTACGTGGGTCATGACTATCTACCTTCCCATCGCCCTTCTGCTCCTGTTTTGATGCCAAACTAATTAGCTTCAAGGGATCATCCTTTATGATTTTGCACAAATCAGCTTTTCCAACTTTTAACTCCTGACAAACAGTTTTATAACCTTTTAAGGATCGTGTAATCAGGAGATGCATGTACTTAGACAAAATGTAAGTAATGTCATCTTTTCCCATTCCAATAGCACACAAAAAGTCAATCACTCTCAACATATTTTTCGCATGCTTATTGGAAAAGATATTAGGATACTCTACAAAATAAGAATAAATCAAATCCATCTCAACACCAACATTACGCAATCGACTAAAAAACAAGTATACCTTCCTCCCAAAACCTTCCAACAACAATTTAGGATTTTCCCTAAACAAATTGCGCATTTGTTGTTCAGAATAACCCATGTTACGAAGAAACTGCATGGTGTCAAGCATCTTTTTCCAACTATATGTCCTTGAACAAGACAAGTAATTTACCATCCAATCACTTTCAATCCCAATTCTTTTCAACCAATCAAGCACAAGAACAAATTCACAATCAACATCACCAACCAAAAGCAAAGGACAACAAACAACAAGCTTGACAACAGTTGATCTACTCAAACCCAAATTCTCATAAGCTCCTGACTTTGACAACAACACTCTGCTAGCATGCCCAAAAATCTCTTTTGCCTCCTTATAGAACTTTCCCATTCTGTTCCTTGGAACCCCGTAATTACACAAAGCATGAAAATTTTCAAGCAACAAATGATCATCAGCCAAGAAAATCAGGCCATGGGGGAGAAACAAATGCAACTCAGAAGGGTCAATTCCCAAACTCTCAAAAAAGGGTTCAAACTCGTTGATGGGGTTGTACCTGAGGAATTTTTTCAACGATCGCAGAGCATCATATTTATCGTCAATCATTGACACCAATGATTCAACAAAACGTGGCGAGTTCTGGCTGATGTACTCGGCGTCGGAGAAGGAGTAGCCACGAGTGGAATGCAGGTAATCCATTAGAGCGTGTTGAGCTTGGGTCCTTAAGAGCCGAGAGACACGTTTTGGCGAACGTGACAAGAGAACGGAACTCGGAGGAGGAAAAGCTGGAACAGGGGTGGCTTCAGAAGCGCGAAAGCATTGAACTTTGACAGAAAAGAAAGATGGGGTTTGTGGTTTCGGAAGCACGGCGAGGTGAGAAGGAAAAAAGCCATTTAAAATCAACTGGGAAATCATTTGGAAGTGCTAAATTATGAGTTCACAAAAGGTAAGAGGGCCTAATTTCAACATGCTCCTGAGTCATAACATAGGAAAGGGGATTAAAAGCAATACTTCATCAATTAAAATTAAAATAATCAACTACTTGTTTGGTGTCAAAATCAAAGGGAAACTGGGAAAGTAAAGCCTTAGACAACTATTGCCCAATGCATAATTTCCCTAATAGTATTCAGTGACTAATCACCCAAGCTGCTAGTTTCATTCAACATAATCATTAGAATAACCTGAGGTACCGCATCTAGGCTATCAAATGTAACATTTTTTTATGATATTAGAAATTTAATTAACTAACTAACTAACTAGTGCTTTCAATTCCAATGACCAAATTAATGGTACGCTGAGATTTTGGAATATGTATGATCTGATGTTTCAAAAATCATCATGATGGGGAAAATAGTGGAATATTGTTTTATTTTTATCAACACAAGATCAAATACACTATAAATAAATTGTATTTTCTTTTACCAATCACGTTAATACAAAATATTCCTTTAAGAATGTATTAATTTTTAATTAAGTTTTTCATCCACTAGATCTGAACTCAAAACTTTATTTAAAGGGACAGACGGAATCTTATACAAATCAATACTTAATTTTACTCAAACCAGTAACTTGTTAGTAAATAATTATGTGTTTAGATAAGTATTTGTAGAACTGATTTTAAATAAAAATTAATTTTTATAAAAAAACACTTATACATTTCAATATAAAACTTCGAGCTATATTTAATTACAATCCTCCCCTCTCTCTGTTCGTGCATAAAATGTTAAACTCTTAATTTTAATTAAAATTGGTGTTAAAAGTAGTTTGTGTTTGACTTATTTATCATAAAAAACAACTAAACATAAATAAAGTGTCTGTTTTTAATCTAAAATTATTTTTGTCACTTTTAATTAAACTAATATGTATATCCGAATGTATGTAGATTGGTTACTGACATTACGTGAAATGATATTTTATAATAATTTTTTATAGTATTTTTTCTTTACTAAAATAGTTTTGTTATTGATATTGTATTAAATATATCGATGATATTTTCATTAGAAAAATTTATTATTTTGAGTTCAAATAGTGTGTTTACTGACTAAAATTATTTTAATTTATGATATTAGTAATTATTAAATTTTAATTAATCTTAGTATAAATATTTCAATAAAATAAAATTATAAAATAATAAGCAATTAATAACCTTAAATAAGATTTTATTCTTCATAAATAATATTAATAGTCTATATCATAACTAAAAACACTTTAATATTTTAGGGATGGCTAAAAACACCTTAAAATATGTTTAGATTTTTTTCTAGAAACAAATTAATTTTAAACTTATAATTAATATTTTAAACTTAGACCAAGCATAAAATGCCTCGAGAATATTATTTGGTGAATAAGTTAATTTGGAACAATTTTTTACTTATTTTCATTTGTTAAATAGTTAAATTTAAAAAACAAGATAGTGTATTTAATTTTTTAACAATAATAATAATAAAATTTATAATTTATAACACATATAAAGATATATTTTTTTCTTTTAGTGTCTACTTTTATTTTATAATTTTATTCTTAATTACTTTTCAATAATTATCTATTTAAATAAAAAAAATACTTCCTCTCTAAACATTTTTTTTCATAGGAGTGGGCAAAACACGCCCAACAGAAATCAATTAGATTTAGAAATCAATATACAAGGTCAATTTGATTACATTATACAAATCATTTGACAATATTATCATAACATATTTGCTTCACAGGAAACAAAATAAAAAACTTACACTGAACTGCTTTCCTGCTGATTCGATGGTTACGATTCATTAAAGGAACAAATTCATTATGCAAAACATAGCATTCTTCTAGTAACTTGAGTAATTGCCAACTACTCTGACTTATAAACAGAAGAATAAAAGTGATTGATACCTCTCTAAACATATATAACGAACCTATAAAATTATCTCTCTTTCCCAAAAAATATTAACAGTCAAGCAAACTGCAAAAGTGACTGATTGATCCTAGTTAATAATTAATTGCATAACTGCACACGGTTTTTTAAAACTAGTTAATGAATTCAAAAAATAAAATTGGGCCCAGTAACTGGGCCGGGCCGGGTTGGTTCATAATGAGCTCAAGCTAAAAGTCCGTCAAGTCCAAACACTCCATCTCGCCACCGTCAACACTTCCACAGCAACACACTCCAAGCGCACGTTAGCAACTTCCGCCGTCTTCACCACCGCTTGATCACCGTCGATGGAGTCTCTGTTCGACTCGATCAACGTCCGAGACCTTCTCTCGGCGCAGGACCTTTCGGACCCTAACTCCCCTCTCTCGGCGCCGGATCTGCGGCTCTTGATCCAGCGCCTGGAGTCGCAGTCCCTCCAGATCCGTTCTCAGGTGCAGTCTTACCTCGTCTCGCACCGCGATGACTTCGCGCGCCTCTTCTCCCTCTGCAACGATGCCGTTTCGCAGACGCGCGAAGTCTCCGACGGCGTCGCCAACATCCTCAGCCTCCTCTCCGACAGCCCGATCAACGCTGAGGTGCGCGAGGTTGTGGCAGAGATGAAGGCCAGGAAGGAGGAACTGAAGGTGAAGAAGGAATTGCTAGGTTTGGTCGGGATCGTTGTGGCGTTGAACCAGAGATTGAATAGTGTGAGGGAAGCGTTGAAGAGTGGAAGGTTCGAATTCGCGGCGCAAGGGTTGAAGGAATTGAAGTTGGCGTTGAGAATTGGTGAGGAGGATGACAGGGAGCCTCTGGTTTATGGCTTGTTGAGGACGGAATGGTCTCGGTCCTTTGATGAGGTACTATTCTGTTTTCTTTTTGCAGCTATTTGTGGCTTAGTCTTGTGCATTAGGCTTTTAGCTATCTGTTAATACGTGAATTTGGTTCTTTGAATGTATTTCTATGTGTCAATTGAATTGAAACCTTTCGGAATGGGAGAAGTGAAATTAGGTTTTGGGGTAATTTGAAATGCATTTATAATTGAGTATGAAAGGAACGGAAATCAGGGTTTGGTGTATGGGAATGTGCGATAAACAAATACAAGATTTCTTGGCTTGTACGTTGTTTTTCTTTCCTTATTTCCTCCTGAATAAAGGTTTAAGTCCTCAGTTATATGGGAACAAAATATTAAGTATCCCTATGGTTACCATTGGTCTGGGAAATCATTAATGAAGTTTGAATTCGCCAATTATATTTTACTTGGAAAATTTTCAACTAAACATAAAGATGATGATAATAATAATCATAGGATGATGATATTGAAAAACTGTGTATGGAACACTTGATGCCTTTTTCCCAGATGACAATCTTTTATTTGCTTTAAAAATTATGATGGTTGAATTATATCTTCATTGATATATTTGTCAATATAATCAAGTTGTGATTTGTGCCATAGTACGATGATTGGATAGTTTGTGATTTTTGTTGAGTTTGTGATTGTTTTTAGAGGAATTCGATTTGGGTTTGTAGATTCAAGAGGTACTCCTGAAGTTTATGGAAAAGGCTGTACGCTTTGATGGGGACTTGAATCAGGTTGAAGTCAAGTATCATTTAGAAGTTGAGAATGTGATTGGGATTCAGTTAAAAACAGTTCTGGAGGCAATGGATGTAAGTGAATTCATTATATTTTTATACCCTCTATTTGGAACATTCTATTATATTCTTGTTTGTGCTGTTGTAAATATAGAAATTGATGAGCTCAGTCGCATTTATTTGTTCTTCATCTGATTAATGTTCTTTTTTAGGTAGTTGGTATTCTAGACTACGGGCTTGCCAAAGTTGCTGATCTGATGATCAAATATGTTATCACTCCTTTTCTAAATCATGGACAAACTTTATCATTCCTAGAGGAATTGCATCAAGAATCAGCTGTACTGAAGATAGTTCCATTACAAGATAGTAAGGCAAGTGTGATGTGTTAGGGTCATAGAATCAATTATATTGCTCATGCTTTGGCGGGAGAGGGTGTTGAACTTGCTTGCCTGCCTGTGTTATTGGTTTATACAGACTGTTGTCAATTTTTTTGTTGACATTTTCTTGAACAAATTAGAAAGCATAGTCATTTAACTGCACACATGTTTCTAAATATCTGATTTGCATTTTGCAGTTTGAATATTTGGATGGAGAGTTTCTCTATTCAGGGATTCTGCTGTTTATAAAATTTATTTACAGAAGTATTTGCTTCCAGAAAAGTTCTTGGATGCGATGTTTTGGGCGGTTGACATGGCCAAGGATATCAGAGCTAATAATATCTAGCTTTCTTTCAAAGGTTTGCCCTTCAGCTGTATGCCATTAGAAACCTGATTGAACAAGAACATATCTATGCATCCTGTGCTTTGAAACAAGTCTAGGGATGTGTATCTACAGAAATACCATTTTGTTGATTTTAATTGAAATTGGATTGAATGCTGCTGTTGCCTTATAATATGCAAGTGCATATGATCCTTGTCTATTTTATGATTTAGAAAAATTATTTAGTGGTTTGAAGTGTCTGAAAGCCATAGGGGAAGTATTTATTAAATAATTGCAGATAATCACTTGATATGGCTGATTTCAGGTTGTCCCAACCGATGCATCAAAACTTCCTGACTTTCAAAAGATCATCAAATTTACATCTGAATTTGAAGCAGCTTTGAAAGAGCTTATGTATATTTCAGCATCAGATGACAAGGACAATAGGCTGAGCAATTTTGCTGAAAATGTTGAGGTTCACTTTGCATTTAAGAAAAAGACAGAGATATTGGCTAAAGCTAGAAATCTGCTTCTAGAATGTGACTTTTCAATTCCTCAAGTGAGTTCCAGACTGGGAAATTTTTGCTTTTGCTATTATGAATTTATGATATGTAGTTATTATGAAGAATGTTGCTGCAGGAGTATACAAGGGATGGTTCTATTTGGAAAAATGATGAAACTTCTGTCCAGTCATCCAGCCATGTGGTAGATTTGCTTTTCTTGTCGGAGAGGTGTCTAGTATCCAAAGCAGCCAAACAATTGATGGAACTGGTTCATCAGACACTGCAGGTATACTGTCAAAAATAATGAAAAAAAAATTCTAATGACTATGTAGTATATTTTATTTGAAATAGAAACTCTGGACTTTTGTTAATATGTATTTTTTGTTCCAATCACCAGATGTACGCTGGATTTCACTAGCTCTATTGTGATCAAGTTTTTGTAATGATCATTCCCAATATGGCCGAAGTGTTACAGTCTCTGCTTTTGTTATACCGCAGATAAATTGAAAGAAAGTATACTAGACAATACCCCTTCCTCCAGTTCTAACTATTGGTTCCACTGACAAACACCCATTCACCCATTCAAGGTTGTTAGGAAGGTTATACGGCGGATGGCGGCCAGAACCTTTAAGCGCCATACTGCCATAGCGGACGCCATGGTGGTCTATGGTAGACAAAATATATATATATACATAATGCAAAAACAGCAAAATAACAACTAGATTAGTCAAAACCAACAATTTAACAATCTAAAATTCATAGAATTCACAATCTAGTGATATTATCATCATTAAATCTTAAAAACATAAGTTCCTAACCAAAACAAAAGGATTAAACAACCATCAAAACAAAAAAAAAACAAAGTTAAAAATAGTAAACTTAATGACAAATCCTAAAACTATTTTATTTAACCCTCCTCATCTTCATCAATCTCTGCATAGTTAACTTCAACAGGGCGATGTTGCTCATCCAAGAATTTTTCAGCTTCTTCTCCATCTGAATGTGCCAAATTAGCATTTGATACTAATTCCTCCTCCTCACTGCTAGAATCAGAATATTCTAATGATTCAGCCTCTTCAACAACAACCTTTTTCCCCTTCTTCTTTGAAGCTAATCCGTTAGCTCTTTTAGAAGGATTAGAAGATGTTCCTACTTGCCCATCTCAAATTGCAAGTTGTTTCCTTTTCTGACACCTAGTGTATTGTCTAGGCTTATTAAGTCCTGAAGCTTCATAAACTTGATTCCAAGTAAGGTCATCATCTCTTTCATGAACTCTCTCATCTTCACCTTCTTCTCTATCCATCTCTCCAATTAGCCACTCATTGCAATCATCAATTCCAATGAGACTAATTGGATTGATTTCATACTTAAGGTTATACCTTTGATGGAGTGCTTGATTATACTTGACAAATACCAAGTCATGTAGTCTTTGATACTCAAGTCTATTTCTTAGTATGAACCTAAAATAATTAAATAAATACTCATTATTTACAGAATAACTATAGAAAAGATATTGATTGTTCACTTTAAATAGGAAATTAATTACTTGCTCAAACACACTCCATTTGTGTTCACAACCCGAAACACTACATGTCAAGCTAAGGATCTTAATTGCAAGTTGTTGCAAATAAGGAGTTTCTGAACCATACATCCGCCACCATTGAGCTACAAATTCTACCAAAATATGTTAAACTCAGACACTTCAGCAAATTACTTGAAGAATAAAAGTTCAGAAGTTGCAATCTTTTGTCTCTTACTAGGTGTAATTTCACCCCTCATTGCTTTAATAGTTGTGGACCCAAACATATCACTCCCAATTTTATATTGAACCAAATCCTTATGAACAATCTTCTCTATTTCCGAATCTCCCAACAATTTATTTATAGAATCATACAAACCCCTAATAATCTCACCATTAAATTTCATCTGTGGGTTTGCACAAAAGAACTCAGGGTTCAAAAAGTGGTCGGCAGCATGTAAAGGGCGATAAAGTTAAATATCCCATCTTTTATCAATGATTGCAAACACATCCTTGTATTTGCTTTCATTTTTAAAAGATTTCATAATGGTTTCCTTCGCCTTGTCCATTGCTTCATATATGTAGCCCATAGCTGGTTTTTGCTCACTATCCACAAGTCTAAGCACTTTCACTAGAGGAGCCATCACTTTCAGAATGAAAACCACATTTTTCCAGAAACTAGGCATCAAGACAGTTTTAGTGGCTTCCTTTCCCTTGGCTTCCTTTGCTAGCCTACTTTCATTCCACTGTTCTGACACAAACATCTTTCTAAAATTGGTTTTTTCTTCATGAAGCCTCTCCAAGGAAAGATATGATGTTGCAAATCGAGTGATGGCATTTCTCACTAACATGCTCAATGTGCTTGAATGGCTATATATGAAGCTAACAAGAGAGATAGCTCATTGAATGGTCTTCTTTATAGTGGGCAGCTTACCAATATCCTCCAACATCAAGTCTATATAATGTGCAGCACAAGGCGTCCAATAAATCTTTGGTCTTTTCTCCTCTAGTAACTTACCAGCAAGAACATAGTTACTTCCGTTGTCCGTTATAACTTGGACAACCTTTTCCTCTCCAATAATTCAAACATCTTTTCTCCTGAGCTTTACATAGTCAGATGCATCAACAGACGTTAAGAACATTGTCCCAAAAGACGAGTTCACCAAAAAGTTTATGATGTTTCTTTGTTTCTATCCGTCCAAGCATTTGACATTAATGAATACCCAAAATTTGTCCACTGATCCTTTAGTGGCTGCATTAACTCATTAGTGTACTCCACCTCTTTCCAAAGATGTGGTACTCTAATTTCATGGTAGGAAGGAGCTTTCAAATGTCTCCCAAAATTCCCAACTTTGCGAAGCATATCTTGAAAACCTTATAATTTTATTAAGTTGAAAGGTAGGCCAGCTTGATACCAAAAGCGAGCAATGTATTGGTACACTCTTTCTAAAGTTTTTTTATGCAAAGCTTTCTTATGCCCGCTTGCACTAGTTTTTCTTTCCTATTCTTTGCAGGTGTAGACTGAGCTTGAGTAAAAAGGTCCATAAATCCCTTCCTTGTATCTTTTAATCTCAAATCACCAACCGGAGGTAGCTTAGACGAAGCATCAGAACTTCCCATTAAGATGAACCCTTCTTCAAAATATTCTTCAATATCTTGCATTACTTTTTTAAATGTTTCAGTTTGCTTTTGCTTCTTTCCATCCATAACTGTCCTTATCTCAGTCTTTACAACTTCAGGAGCCATCAAACAAGCTGTAACATTTTCCACTTTTTCAATCAAATGTTTTCCCCTTGTTGTACCTCCTTTCATATCCTTCCAGCAATAATTACAACAAATTTCATCTATATCATTCTCTTTAACGGGTGTATAATGCTTCCATCCCACGTCAATTCTCTCGGAGCTAATTAAATTTTAGGATACATTTGGAGTGTTTGTTTCTGCCCTTGACATGATTATTAAACTGGAAAAACAAAACTGAAAAATAGTTTTTATAAAAAAAATTAGAAAAAGAAAACAGAAAAAAAATTAAAAAATTAATATCTCTTTTACCAAAAAAAAAAGAGATATGAGAGAGTAGAGCTTACAGCAAGGAGAGAATGGGTGAAAGAAAACGTGAGAGATCGAGAACGCAAGGAGGAGAGAAGGCATGAAAGAAATAGTGCGCGCAGTTGGGAATGCTAGTCGTTGGCGAGAGAGAATGCAAGAGACAAAACGCGAGTGGCTGGCGTCGGAGCCCTCATCAGAGGATGCGCGGTGGTTGGTTGAAGGTCTCGAAGGATGCACGATTGGGAGAGAGCTCGTGTTGAAGGTTACCAAAGTTGCGGCTAGGGCTACAGATGCCCAAACACTATGTTTAGCATCAAACCGGGTCGGGTTGACCCGGGTCCAAAATGTTTTAAAAAGGCTCAACTGGGTGCCATGCCCTCCATAAACCGCCACGGCGTTTCCGCCATGGCGCCCGCCACAGTCGAAATGGCGGAACCACGCCATACCAGGGCGTAACGCCCATCGCGGAAAGCGTTCTCCGCCATTACGACACCGCCATAATGCCGTTTTGACAATACTGCACCCATTAACTGCATATAGTTAAGAGTGATGATGGAACTATCATACTAATTGAATTTCTACCAAAACTCTCAAACTGTTACTTTAGTCAGAGATTCTGTGTTCTTCTAGTAACTCTAAACTAAGATCCACCTTATATCTATTAAGACAATGATTTCATATTTGAATAGGGATTAGACGTAGTTACTTTGTGATTAAAATCTTGAAAGTAATAATATCTGTTTAGGTATATAGTTGAAGGCCAAAATTCCACCTTAAAAGCATGTCATTGTGTCTTATGGCACCACCATGACAGTTATTTAACGACACTGTATACAAAGTATATATTGCTTATTAGTTTGATGCTCGTCAAAAGAAATATGGCAGAAAAAAGGATAAAGTGGTTTAGACATGTGTAAAGGACACTGGAGGGACTAGTTAAGAGGATAGATAGCAGGGTTTATAGTCTTGTGGTAAAGGGTAGAAGGAGACCAATAAATACTTTTGGAAAAGATTACAGAAAGGGATGGGTAAATAATATTCTTGAGAACTTGGTTTTTAACCAAGCCAAATGGAATTTTATATAGCTTATAAAAAAATGGTATTTATATAGCTGAACTCCCTAGTGAGATAAGGTTATTGTTAATGTTGATGCTATAGCGTAGCATTGAAGTTACTTATATTGTGATGATAGTTTTGAATATTGCACCATACTAACACTCTTAATTTAATTAACATTCATTTAACCATTTTCAGTTTATTGACCTTCTAGAATTTTTACATTAATAGTGAAACTTATATTCGCAAATGAAAATTTCTCCAGGATGTTTGCCTGTCATCTACAAGAGTTGCTTTGGAATTTTATCATACAGCTAGAGATTCTGTACTACTATATGAAGTAGTTGTCCCTGTGAAGGTTAGTCCATATAAAGCAGTGGCACTACTTTTAAGTATTTCTTTTATCATGAATTATTTTATGGGATGAAATTAATGAAGTAA
The DNA here is from genome assembly GCA_037954015.1 of Psophocarpus tetragonolobus. NCBI lineage: Eukaryota > Viridiplantae > Streptophyta > Magnoliopsida > Fabales > Fabaceae > Psophocarpus > Psophocarpus tetragonolobus. Next base: position 40,136,338 of record CM075695.1, read on the forward strand.
TGTAAGTTTTTCATCAATATCATTATTAATTCTAGAGTTATGTCCTTTGTGCTAATATTTATACCTTCCCTGATCTTTGGCTGAGACGACCTAGAAATGACATCCAATATTTATGTGGAAAATCTATCTTCTTTATGCAGTTGTTGTCCCTGTCAAATTTACCATTGTATTTGAGTGTTAGTTGTTGTCTATGTATACTTTCAATTTCAGCTTACAGTAATAACTTTTGTTTTTGATTTGTGAAGCTAGAGAGACAGCTCAATGGCATTAATCAAGTAGCTGTTCTGTTGCATAATGACTGTCTGTATCTTTCCCAGGAGACACTTGGGTTTGCATTTGAGGTATAGACACTTGCATCACTAAGGTTGAAATAAATTCAAATATTTAAATAATTTACTATATTTTATTATTTTTTAAGTTTTAACCAAAACAATCAGTTCTTTTTTTTCTTTAATTTCTGGTGTCATCCTTAACATATATTATTTTAATGTTAGTTTGTAGTATATTTGCTTAAAACATTACTGGGGTTGATACCTAAAATGAAAAAGTCAAGGAAAACATACAATGTAAACCTTGTTTATTTTATATTTTAATTTTTTTTCTTGGCTCATGCATATGGATGCTCTTTTCTTAGTATCGAACAGACTTTCCAAGTTCCATGAAGGAGCATGCTGTGTTTGTTGATTTGGCTCCAAGGTTTCAGCTGTTGGCAGAAGAAATATTGCAGAGACAAGTTCACCTTGTTATTTATAATTTGAAGGAGGTACTTTCTATATTAGTAATAGTTCACATTTGTGATTTGCCTTACTGACCTGTATTTGCCCATATTTATAGGCCATAGATGGTGCTGATGGATTTCAGAATACTCATCAGATGAAACAGTTTGAGTCAGCTAAATTTAGCATAGACCAGGTACATTCCTTCTCTGTGTAATGTCTATGTCGGAGATCTCATATCGACTAATGATATGACCAAATAATAGTATATAGTGAGGTGCAAACCTCACCTTACAAGCTAGTTTTGTAAGGTTAAGTTAGGTCTTAATTAACCATTTCTAATATGGTATCAGAGTCTATCCTAACAGATTTGTTGTTAGGCCTATTGTATCATCCACTATCAAGTCATTATTAGATCATGTTTGAGATGGTAAGTCCTCGGCATCAGAGGAGTGTTGGAGATTTCACATCAACTAGTGATGTGACCAAAATAATATATAAATGATATACAAACTTCACTTTACAAACTGATTTGTTGCTGAGCTTATCGTGTCATCCACTATTGAGTCACTAGTAAATCACATTCGAGTCCTCAGCATGAGAGAGGTGATGGTGATTTCACATCGACTAGTGATATGACCAAAATAATATATAAATGATATACAAACTTCACTTTACAAGCTGATTTTGTATGGTTGAATTAGGTCCAAATTAATCATTTTTAATAGTATATGATACACTACCATTCGGCATCCCATATTCTTTATACCTTTTTTCTTCTTATATCTATCCCACAGGATGGGGGGATTTGTTACCAAAGATTACTTGTATTAGTTTATGTCTTTTTTTAGTTTCACATATGACATTAAACTGAGTGCGCTTGATTAGGTTGTTTTCATTCTGGAAAAAGTACATATCATATGGGAGCCACTTTTGCTGCCTTTAACTTACAGGAGAAGCATGTGTACAGTCTTAGAGTCAGTCTTCTCAAGAATTGCTAGAGATATACTTATGTTAGATGACATAGCTGCAGAAGAGACTTTACAGGTAGAATTTATACTATAAGTTAACTAATTAATGCTTGTAGATGCAACATTTTGTTTCATTAGTTGGTCTAAGTATCATTCAACTCATTTTCAGTTACAAAGACTTGTTCATTTAATGCTGGAAAGCTTATCATCATTATTTGAGTCTTTGGCCCCTAGAGAGCAGAAGTTGCACGAGTTCCCTGCAGAGTCTCTTGAAGATTTTATCCCATCCTTATGTAAAATTCGTAAACTATCAGGCATGCAATGGCATCTTTTTAGTTATTTCTATAAAAGATATTTACGAGATTATCATTGACTCATCCATTGACCACTAACCTCTTGATCTTTCATTTGCCTCAGAATTATTAGACATGCCTTTAAAATCCATTACAGCATCTTGGGAGAATAAAGAATTGCTCTCTTGTGGCTTTACAATAACTGAGGTATTATTTGATTATTGATGACTTTATTTCTCGGCCTTCTTGTGACAATATATTTTATACCCTTCGTTTCTGTTGAGTATGTTTAAAACTGCCCTGGAATTGTGATTTTTTGTCAATGCCTCAATCAGCCAATGACCTAAAATTACTTGTGTTAATATGTTTCTTATGTATCCCCTCAACAATGTAGCCTTTATTCTTCAACCTGACTTCCTCTTTCTAATTATTCTTTAGTCTTACAATGTTCTAATAATTTCAAACCAGTGTTGTTAAATAACTACCACCATGGAGGCGCAATAGTGCTATGCATGACGGATTTTTTACCCACCACTATACAGAATTTATTAAGGAATGTATGGTGGCATCATAAGGCACAATAGCGTGTTTTTATGGTGGAATTTTGTTCTTCCTCTATGTTCTGCCATTGAGAACATTGTTTCAAACCAAATTTTCAATCTTCCAATTTTTACATTATCAAAATGTAAGCCAAAAGAAGTTTCAGGTTCCAAATTAAACTTCAGACCTCCTTTTGTTTGCACAAGGACTAACTAGCTTATCTTTAATAGAGGTATACACCCTTCATTTAATTTAAAGTGAATCGCCCTTTTAACTTGCTAGAATTGAAGGATGGATACATCCTTGCTTACTTAACTGTCTCCTTGTTCTTGTAATGCAATTTTGAAGTAATGTATTAGAACTTAGAACCAGGTTTGATGAGACTTTTCTTCATATGCATTCTCACTTATGTATTGTACACGTCCATTGTTGACCTTTTTTTGCAGGTGCAAGATTTTATAAAGTCTATATTTACAGACTCACCTTTAAGAAAAGATTGTTTGTTGAGGATACAAAATGCGAGCTTTTAGGATTCGTCCAACTTCCTCAAAGTATAAATCACCAAGAACATACTGGAGTTTGAGAGTCAGTGATGATCGACCACCCAGGCAAAAAGCATGCAAGTTTGAGTTACCGCACCAAATATTACAGGTAGCAGAAAATGCAGATTAGAACCAGATTCGTGCTGATAAATTTCGTGATCAGTACTTCCCCACGAAGATTTTGTTGATACAAGTCTATGCTGTAGAAGTGATAGTCTTTTTTTAAATTTTTCTTTCTTTAAAGCAAAAGTGGGGAGGGTTTTAGTGCAAACTTGTGCGTCGTTTCCATTATAGGGCATCCTAATTGTTGTTCATTAATAGGAAACAAAGATACGAAGTCAATGGTAGTTTATATACGTGTAATGCTACATTCAATGAGACCATTTTCAGATGCAGATAGATAAACGATTGAGGCTCAAATGTTGGAAATAGCATTTTTCAGTCATGCGCTGTGATTCGCAATATTACGTCAGAATATTTACATTTGGTTGCAGTATACAATTGCCTACGTGACAAGATAAGACAATTATTAGTTAACAACCAGCATTGCTTAACGAACTAAAACCCTAAATAATGGAATATTGGTTAATGATAAGACAATCAGTTAACAAATAACATTGCTTATCGAACAAAAACCCTAATAATGGAACGATGCTAAATACGTTTCCAATGTGGCTGCAAGTGGGCTACTTGTCATTAGAGGTATCTATAAATGGATTTAATTCAATACAAATAGAAAAAAATTATCAAAAACATTAAACAAACAACAAAAATTAAAAAAATATGTATATGTAGTGTATGTTTTGAATAGAATGAAATTGTAGATTATAGATTATTTTGATTAAAAAACAATTTTGCCAAACTTCTACATGTTTGATAATATAATTTAAAATTGTAAAATAAATCTAAAAGCATTTTTTTATTATATGAAGATTTGCAACTTATTTTTATTTTTTAATATTTTTATTTCAATTATTTTTATACTTTTATTGTGTAAAATTATTTTAAATTTATATAAAATTAATTATTTTGAAAAAAATTTTTAACAAAAAATTCAACTAACGACTAATTTTATTATAATCAATTATAATAATAATAATAATTGATGATTATAATAATAATAATAATAATAATAATAATAATAATAATTGTTTGAGTTTAATGAGTATGTTATGACCGTGTAAAGAGTTTTAAAGAATAATATTTATATGATTTTTAAAATATTAATCAGTAAAATCAACAAATTTATCATATATAAATGGTTGATAAATAAAGGATTGTGATTTAATATAGTGTAAAAATAATTATACGCATGCAAATTTATCAAAAATAAATAATTTCACTAACATTGCATACTAATTAAACTCTAATTTTTTATTAAAATAATTTAATTTCATCATTTATTCCAAATATACATGTAGCAAATTAGACCAAATTTTAGATTTGATTTTATGAAAAGGAAATCCAATATAAACTAAATATGTATGTAATTTTCATATATAAAATTTGGTAAAACTTATTTACAATACATTTTTGTGAAACATTTATTTATATGAAATTACTTAATAAATATTTAAAAATTATATTATTAACCCTGGGTTACTGATGAAACATTTATTATTTTTATTATTTAATAACTCTCAAAATATTTAAATTCAAATTCCTTTAAATTTTATTAAATTGAAATAAAATTAAATTTAAACCAAACCAGTTGCATGATAAATTAAGAAATCAAAGTCATTAAATTAAATTATTTTTAGAGTTTAATTGATACAGTGTAAAGATTTTCATTTAATTACAACCGTTCATTTATAATTGAATCTCAGTATAAAAAACTTTTTATGCTAACCGTGTATATCAATTAAACTCTTGTTTTTACATAACATAATTCATAAACATCCCTATTTAACACCAGACAAGGGACAACAAGGATTCGCAAGATATTTAGACCTCAATGGCATCATCGCCCTGTTTATTACTCTAGACTCAATAAAAATTGTAGTGCGTTGGATTTAGATGTAAATAAATTCAAAATATTTTAAAATATCATTCATTTCATTTAATTATTAATAACTTATTTTTATTAATAATATCAGTCCAATGAAAACATTTTAAAAATAATATTATATTTTTTGTTGGGACCAATAAAATTAAATAATAACAAATTTTTAATACTTGTAAATTTAGATATTTTTACTTGTTAGTTTGTTATGAAGGTAAAACTCGTTAGCTGAATGCTCATTGATGGTAAAAAGAAGAAAATATCGGAACATGCTAACATTTTTCCTGGGATAATATCAGTACCACTGAATGACATATATCAAAATCCTCACAAGATCACTCTAGACTAGACTGGTCATTAAGTTTCAAAACAGAACAGTGATCAAAATCATCATGAGAAACACGTTGCCAATAACGTAAAAATTGGGTTGAAACTTTAATTTGGTGTAATTTCCTTCTCAATTGATCACAACTCATCCTTGCTTGAAGCATCTTCCCCCATTAGTTCTTCAAGAGAAAATTCATCCTCCTCAATTATTTCTCCATCTTTTCCATCCCATGGTTCTGTCTTGACAATGGTTGGAGTGGCTTGCAGGGGCAAATTCCCTTTGCCTCCACGTCCTGCTTCTTTCACAAAATCTCTGAAGAAAATACGCAATTACTATTTAAGGATTTGTTCCTTTCAATAGTGTGTTTAGAAATTAGAACAAACTTACATAATATGGTCAAGTTCAAAAGCACTCTTGAGAGGGGCATAAACAGCTTTCTTAAGGTTGAGAGCCACTAAAGCTGGATAACCATACCCACCAACGCCCACATGCTTCTCAAGATCTGGCTGCTTCCCTGCAGCTACCCAGACGTAGCTGTCCACCACACAAATTCAATTAAAAAATGTTAAGAAATTCACTAATAGAGATTTATTAAAATACACATACATAAAAAGCACCCACACCATTGATAGTGATAGAATCAACAATTTTAAACATGTAGAAATCAACTCCCAGAGTGATATTGAAGACTTCAATCTAAGCAAAATCTTCTTTTTTACTTGCCTGTATGGACTCCTTTTAAACTTCTCTGCAACTGATAGTAACTGCTGAAGATATCTGTTTCTCCCCTCAGCCTTGGAATCCAAAATGTCAGGAAGGAAGGCAACAAAACAGATTGCAGCAGAACCACATTTCTCTTCCAAAATATCCTATAGAGAAGGTTCATGTAAATTATATCTTAGGCAAAGCACAGGTTAAGGAATCAAAACACAAAATATAAACTATTTATGGGAAAATAAACTAATAACACATTCGTTACATTTAAAAAACAAATCATTTAATACTTGTTTTTATAATTGAAATAATTTAACAATATATATTAACTTATTCGTAATCAGTAACCTTAGTGCACTCATTAGCAAGAACCATTATCTTTTTTTAGATAAGCAGCAAGATCCATTATCTTATATCCTCTCTCTTTCAAATCAATGCACAACCAAGTAGGCAGGAGAGAAAATGCTTACTGGACTGTGTAATTCTGTAACTTCGGCAGGAGCAACATTTGTTTCCAGCTGCTCTAATGCAAATGATTCAATAGCTGAAGCAGTTCTTGCTCCTTCATAAGGAATAGGACTATCTTTATCTGCACCAAATACCAAGATTGTTGGGAATCCTTGAACTTTGAACCTGCTCATTAGAGACTGATAACAAATATCCTGTCAGAATAATAGAAACTAAAAGCATAATAAAAAAATCATAAAATAATACTGCAATGAAAACTCGTAGCCTTATCAAGAAGTTAGAGAATAAATAAATTATAAACACATGCAGTCACCATCTTGATCACTGCCATAGGAGTTTTAACTAGTTTTTATTGACTATTTAGATACATAAAGATTACCTTTTCAGCATCACAATCAACATGGCCCAGTTTAACCTTCCCTTTCAAATTATTGGACGCTTTCTTCCACTCAGGAGCTAATTTTTTACAATGTCCACACCTTTGGAAATCAAAAGAAGATAAATGTTATTAGAGCTACAAATCTCAATTAGGAATACTGTAAGTTCAGTCAGGTAATAGATCATGATATTCAAAATTAGATTTTGGAACACAGGCAACACTTACCAAGGTGCAAAAAATTCCACAATCCAGAGTTCTTTGCTTTTGAGGACCAATTCATCAAAGTTGCCGGAGCTTAATTCTACTGAAGAACTGGTTTCAGTCTTTTCATTTGATCCTCCTGTTGCTTTTCCACTTAATCGATCCTTCAAAAGAACCTTTACCTGTACATGCAGGCAAAAAATAAGGAATAAGTATGCAATATTTTGGAGTAACGGTGCACTATTTATCGGAAAATACTTAAAAAATACTGCTTATTAGAAACACAGGAATTAACAGTGAGTAACTAATCACAAAAATAATCAGAGAAATAACATGTCATGGTCTACCAATTATGACTTTTATTTATTTATTCTGATAAAAAGCTTTCCATTGGGCAACAACATATCAAACATCAGCCAATAAAACATGCAAACCATGAATTATAACACAAATTGAATGTGAGTGGTTTTTTTATTTAAATAGACCCGTATTTACAAGTACTTAAGTAGTAACACAATGCTCCAACAACCCAATATATCCAAATACTCACTCCTTGAATTTTATAGATACCAAGTGGTGCATAAAAAGAATTTTGGTTTCAAATTTTTAGTCCAACATGAAACAAACAATTTTCATACATCAGAAAAATTAGACTAAGAAGCTATTGAGGCACCATGATCAAAAAATCTCACGAGATTCTAACAAACCTGCTGAAGTGCAAATTCAGCAATTGGCTTGACATCTCTGGCTCCTTGGTAATCAACCGGTGCCTTCCCAGGTGCAAATACTTTTATAGTTGGAAATCCTCTAATTCCATATTCCTGTAGGGAATCAAGAGAAAACCAAGCACACAGATGCAAAATTAAATGTTTTCCAAACTTCCAGTATAAAGTTAAAATAAAAAAGTAAGAAACAGCCAAACATGTAAATCTCAACTGAAAAAAATACAAGGATTAATTCAATATAATGCAAATATGACAGATGCTATGAAGAAACAGGAAAAGAAAGAATCTCTACAGAGATATTCTATCTTGTACAGGTACTATATTCCTTTGTTGCTTTACGTACAGAATGGGCTAGATCCAAAAGCAAGGGAAAACTTTATACACAGTATTTCTTGCATGATGATATTTAATAAAACAGACAATTTGTCTAATATGGCTCAAGTGATTAGGTCCAATTCAACTAGTCGCATTCCATCATCAGAAACAGTTCCAAGTGGTCAAATGATTAAGCATAACAATCCATGTTATGCATCATGCTTGATCCACAAGAAGGCATTTCGAGTGTACATTATTATGCATATAAATATTTAATAAAGCACCTTCATATTTGAATAGGCTGATTGCAAAAACCAAAGAACACATGCAGCATAATAAGATAATCTTCATTTAACAGATTTCGATATTCCATTAAATATAAAAAAGTTATTTTTAACGAAGAAATTATCTATAAAAAACCTGAGCCAAAGACTGGTGAGCATCAGCATCAAGTGCGGCTACAGTTACCACACCCTTCAACACAGTAGCAGCCTTCTCCCAGATAGGAGTCAGAGCCTGACAGTGTCCACACCATGGAGCGAAGAATTCAACAAGAACAATTCCATTTGAATTTAGAACCTGCCAAGTACCTTGATTTCAGTCATCAAAACTACAATTACAAAATATTAAAAATTTGATATATTCATGCCCAGATGGATTTCAAGAGCAAAGATGCAAAATTTATTGCTTCTTCGCAATACCCATTTGAAAAGTGTGGCAAATAGAGTGAGATCACGAAATGGGGCATTGAAGAAAGGATTCAAAAATTAAACTCGATTCACCTTGGACTTGAAGTTAGAGGCAGTGAGTTGAAGCACGGGTGAGGATGCTCCATAGAGAGCGTATGAAGGGGCTAGGTTGAGGATGAATAATAAAAGGGGGGAAAAAAGGAGAAATGTAGTTCTAAATTGAGACTTTGGCATTGTCTTTCTCTCACTTTCGCACTCTGAATCTGCTCAGGGAAGAAAGAACCCTTCTTGGTTTTCTGCTGGAGGACTTTCTATTGCTACGTGTGTCTGCCAATCATATATTTACACGTCACACTTCCATGTTGGCCAATAAACTTTCTTTCTTACATACTTGAAACTTGAAAGTTAAAAATAAAGATTTTATTAATATTTTAAAAAATTAAAAGTTTAATTCAATTTATCATAATACTGTAAAAGGGAAGCATGCCTCCCAGGAAAGTTATTAGTCTTTAATTCAATCTTTTAATATGTTCATATTTGAAACTTCTTTTTAAATAAGAATATTTTATATGAAAATACATTTTTTTGACAAGCAGTTATATGAAAAACATATTAATATTTATGCCCTAAAAAAGTGTTGAAAGGGTGAATCTTTTATATGGAAGTATGTAAGCATCCATATAAAAAATATTAAAGATTTAAATTGAAGAGTAAAAATATACCCACCAAGTAAATAATTTACGGGAAATCTCATTAATACTATATATATATAAAGTTTACTAAGAAATGTATTCAAACTAACTAAAAAAAATAATTTTAATTTGTAAATGTTTACTAAGAAATGTATTCAAACTAACTCAAACAACTGTTTATTTTAATTTGGAATAATTCTTTAGTTGGTTTCTTAAAAAAAGAAAAAAACTAAAATAATCCTATTGCAGCAAGAGTTGTAGAAAAATTGTTTTTTGTGTGCGCATACCAGACATATCAATAGTTGAAGCATAATTCAAATAATAACAACTTAAACATAATAAATAATTGGCATGTTAAAAAATTTTCAACTTATTTTTCATAACTTAGATTAACATGAAACATATCCATATTCTAATTAAATTTTAATTAGTACATACGAACAAAAATTTTTACGTTTAATTTTAATCACAACTTTAATTTATAGTAAATTTATTATTTTATAAAATAATATTGTAAAAGTCATATAAATGAAAAGATGTGATTAAATGTAAGTGTAATATTTTTTTACAATGTTTACATATTAATTAAACTCTTCTAATTAAAAGCAAAGTTTGATAATCTATAATTTAAAATAATAATAATAATAATAAAAAAAGTAAAGTATGATAAACACACATTAAGGGCAAAGTTCTTGCCTTGTAGACGCCAAGTTTATGGCTATCTCAATTTTGAGTTGACCACTCTGGTCATTCTGTGTTGCTAAGGACTTTCCATAGTATTAGTATTGCTTTGAGTGTGTCATAACTCATAAACCCTATCTGCATTAACTATAACGTGTTATTTTTAAATTGATTGTTAAGATCAGAGTCAGAAACCAAAAGTACGTTAGAAGCCAAAAGCGCAAATGATCAAATTACTATCCCCTTCCCTTTACAAATTGAACGAATCATCAATCAATCATCCACTTGTGGTTACATGTAACCTTATAAGTAGTAGTAATATGGAGAAAATAAGTGGGGAGGAGCAAAGCAAGTAAACTATTCGAACAGATTACGAACTACATTCCAACTTTGATTACATAACTTTGGTCCATAAGTGGTGCACTTTCTTACTTGTAGCATGTTTGGAAATAATTATCAGGCGGATATCACGAGTTTCCTGAAGCAACTAACATTAGCTTCTGAATCAACAGAAGAAATTCGATGTCGAAACGATAGGATACGTGCTTTCACAACGTCTATGCGAAAGACTATTATTAGCTGTTTTCAATTCAAATAACCATTATAATACTTGTCAAAGTTTTTACCCAAACCTCAAGGCTGAGAAAGTGCCACATCGGCTTAGTAATAAGATTATTCTTTATAATTATCTAACATAGTAGTTGATTTGCCAAGATTGGTAACGCTAGCTTGTAACCTCAGCTGGGGCTCTAAGATAAAGGAGCATGGCTTCAGTCACTGCTCAGTTGGATTTGGAGGATGCTTGTCGCTGGCCTTCTCACTCTAAGTCCCAGTTTGTTTACTCAATGATGATTAGGGCACTGATTAGATTGTTTACGTTGCCGTGGAAAAACATAAATGATCACAAGATTCCAAACAATAATTGTTTGTTATCAGTATATGTTTATGATCTTTTAATCTCTATTAAGTAGGTGAATTTTCAATTTACTAAAAAAAATTTAAAAAAGACAACTATATATTACAGAGATAATTAGGACCATAATAATATCAAATTATTATACAAAAATCATATGATAATTTCTCCTTCTAACTGAGACTGACCTTCTGCATTACATGCCAAAAAGATATAGTTTAAATTTCCAGTCACGAACCTCTAAATTTTCAAGATTTTGGATTCTCATGCACCGTGTGGACCCTTGCTAGTATACTTCAAGTCAGCTAGATTCTCACGGTGCATAATATATCTATTTAAATCTGATGGATCTAGCTTTTCATCAATAGGAAAGTCCTGCTGGTTCAAAAACGCTTATAAATTACCTTTCCAAAACCCATTATGTTTCACAGTTTTCAGAGTCTAACGCTGAAAATGACCGCGCAAAAAAAAAACATGATGCACTTTGGCGAATAAAATACAGTTTTAAACAATTCTATAATTTGTTAAATATGTGCAAGTATTTAATCCCAATTTCAACAATTAGTTTTCTAACCAACTATTATAATTGCACATTATCCTCCAAAGCGCAACCTGCAGTCTTCACCTTTGGAGGAATGGAACAACTGTGTGTGTAAGATGAAGCTGGCGGGTTGTGAGATATCATCATTTATTTATCACACAAATGAAACCATTTCTTTCTCAACAACAACATATCAGGATTTAGTGTTTCTTCTAGCCTTTTCAGCTTGCGCTTGCAACTTTTTTATTTTCCCTTCATCAAGGCTTTTAACCATACTTTTGAACCGGAAATAATATTCTGCTTCACAATTTGCTTCACACACCAAATCCCTCATAATTCCAAACCCAAGATTGGTACCAAAATCTGCTCCTGCCAGTATGAGCAGAACAACTTTACATGGCTAGGAAAAAAAGAAAACAAAATCATATTGATTAATTTGCAAGGGAAAAACAAAACTGTGGACAAGTCTAATTGAATCCATAAACAAAGTGAAGCTTCCACATGGCTATATTTAAACAAGGGATATGAACAATGAGTCAAACCATTTGACAATTGGCTCACCAAATTAATGTTGTCTTTCTGATATTCTTCTCTCCTCTCTCAATTGAGATTTGCTCCTCTCACACTATATCACACTATATATATTAGCATAACCACCTAATACATTCTTCTTAAAGCTTTTGGATCATGAGAAATAATCATAATTTATAAGTTCCTAATAGCAAGTGCCAAGAAATGTATTTTCTTAGAACTAACTTCTGCTAGTTAGAACATCAGAACCTTGATGACTCATTTAAGTGTAATATTGATAAATCAGCGCAACAGTATGATGTATTGATGTAGGATCTTGATGATACAAAGCCATAGGTTTGTAAAAAGTCTAGGTTTGCTATAGATCTTGTAAAGCTAGTAGCTAGACTCAAGAATTGTTAGAAATTGTTCCACAAAAAAATAAAGAAATTTCTCCACTAGAAATACTATAAAATCATTATTGTAATTATAAATCGAAAACCGGTTTAATCCAAGTTTGGATAACACACTGAACTAAGATTATAGGAATTCCTTTAATAATATACATCGAAAACCGGTTTAATCCAAGTTTGGATAACACACTGAACTAACATTTCTGTGATATTCAATTCTATGATGTAGAGACAGGTAATGATGATATCCTATAATGAGTATTATTCACTAGATATCACTGAAGCCTAAAGAAAGATATAAGAGGTTCATACACATCTCGGTTAGCATTTTCACCCATAACATAATCTGCATGTGCATAATCATTTCTGTACTGCACTACAAGCTTATCTGCATGGTGATCTTTAAGAATTTCTATCAGACGCTGCACATCCTTAACATCAGAAAGAGCATCAGCACCTCCATAACTCAGGAAGAGAGGAAGATCATTTGGAAGTCTTGTCATGTCATATGCTGGAGGAGTGGCTTGTCGGTAGTGTTTTATGTTCTCATCAGGATTCTCGTAATCAAACATTGCGGTGGTTCCTTCTCTGATCACTGATATCCATACATGATTTAAATTCATATCCTCTCATGAAAAATATATATGTTCCTATTAACAGCTGTTTCCACTTAAATTTTCAACATGTATGTTAATATGTGTCATTTTTATCATGAAGTATAGGATATATTGGGGGTCTGCATGACATTTAACTTAGGAAAATAGGACCACTTACTCTGAGATAGATGGATCATGTTCTTTGTTGCTGTTGACTGAGGCTCATGATCCAAGAACACATTTACAATGGAAGGATTCAGGCAGCAGTTTGGGCCTGAAAGCATAATAGTGTTGTTAATATATATAGGAAACGGAGGTTGGAAAAGGAGGGGAACGGGGTCCAGAGAGTTAATAGCTGAATAAGATGAGTGCAACCTGTGAAAGAGGTCAACAAGTTGGTGCAGTCAATGCCTGTGTTATTGCACAAGTCCTTTAGAAACTTTATAACAGAGCCCCTGTACAAACATGAGAAAAGGTAAAGTGAAATAAATCCTCATGTGATTGAGTCACAAGATTAACCATGAACTGATTTACTTATCAGTTTCAACTTCCCAAATTATACGCACTATTATGCCTTATAAAAATTTTGGTTAACAAATTAGTCTCTCACAAGATTTAAAACACTGTTGTATTAGTCCTACAAAGATTTAATCTGTCACCAAATTAATCTCTCTAGGTTTTTCAGCATATTGGTCCTTATGAAGAAATAAAGTGGTGAAAGAAAAACTCCTTTTATAGGTCAACTATGCTGATGGATTAAACACTTGGAGGATTATTTAGGTGATAAAATCTTTGAAGGAAGAAAGTGATGACAAAAATAATCTTTGAAGAATATGGTGACTAAGATGTTTGAAAGGCTAATGTGATGATGCATATAACTTTGTAAGATCAAATTGATTGTTTTCTTAAATATTAATTAAACTTCACATTCAATGAAAAGTACAATTTCACATCAGCATTGATTCTGGATCTATCTTATTATACCCACCAACAATTCTAAGAAATGTCGCATAATATCCTCTTACAACATAAAGTTTGAACAATGAGATAGTAAATTGCAGCCTTCTTATTCTTAGCCACAATGCAAAGAAATGAATGACAATGAATGATGGGGAATAAGAGTTACTTACCCTCTCATATTAAATTCAAAGATTCCCAAATTGTACAGTGACTGTTAGGAGGGAAACACAGATTTTCAGTGTCAATGATTTTCAGCGTCAATCTTTTCACTTTTAAACAAAAAAAAAACTTTCTTTCCTCTTTTTGCTTTGGACGAAAATAAAATAATGTAATAACTATATACCTCTGCAATGAAGTTTTCAGCAGCATTTTTAGCTAGTGGTGAAGTCATCTGACCAACATAAGCTATTGGACTGAGTAAGGCAGCTGATCTTAACATGTTCAGTAATTGATCTTGGGAAAAAGCAGCCAATGCAATCAAAGTTCCCTACAAAAGAATTCAACACTCTGCAATCTGCATCACACTGGAGACACCTAAGACTAGAGGAAGAGTAGCAAGTGAAATTCACCTGAGAGTGACCAACATAGTGCAGTTTTTGTCCAGTTAGATCATGCACATACTTGAATGTGGCTGGAAGATCATATGCAACTAATTCATCCCATGACCAATCCCAATAATCCTAAAGAATAGAATTTAAATAAGCAATAGAACCAATCAAATTGCTGATGATAGAACATTTAATTTAGTAGACATCATAACTAACCGAGCTATTGGTAGGTAAAGATGTATGTCGCCGGCTATATTTGGTCCCACGTGTGTTTGCAACCCAAACATCAAACCCATTATCTGCCAAAAGGAATGCAAGAGACTGGTTTGAAGGTAGTAATAGCCATGTTATGCCATCCTGCAACCACAACATTACCTTAATTGCCAACATCAACTACAAAATCCACAGCCTATGGTTGCTTATGAAACTAATAGTAACCATGAATAGCCCATGCTGTAGAAGAACCGGTGGCCCCCTTGATTCTCCAACTAGAATTCTTGGCAAGTTAAGAATATAACCATCTTGTGTTGTCACCTAAAAACCATTACACACACATAATAAGCCAGTTACGAGCTGGTTTACCAGCTGCTCTAAATCTTGCTGATTTCTGATCAGAAACAGATGCAAAAATAGTACATACCAAGTGTTCTTCACAAGTATAGCCTTGAGTCATCACCATTGATGAGCAAATACCATCAGTGAGGGGTGATGACAATGCAGTGGCAAGTGGTGATAATTTTCTCGCAGTTGCAAGACTTAAACCCCAGAAGAGAATCACAAGGATCGTTGAGAGTGATGTGTTGGCCATGTTCTGTTTCCTGGTACATTAATCCTACCAATCCAGACAATATTTATACACGCAGAAAACAGGAAAAAACAATAGTAATTAGGTATTCACATGAGGGGTTTTAAACTACCTTTTTGTCAACTGTGGTTTAAACAAAAGCATATGTGGGGTCTACTAAGGTGACACTATTAAATTAAAGAGAGATTTTTGGATTTTGTTGCCACGGTTCTTTAACATAGTAACAAATGTGTGGATGGTTTTCTTTGCAGAGCTGGCCCCTGTCCTGACCAGACCAAACTGGCGCATATAAAGAGCCAAAACATGTGCTTTGAACAAAATATTGTGTGATAGTTGCTCTGAGTTTTTTCGCACAAAGCATACCTAAGCTTTGCATCCAAATAAGACTTAACTAACCAGAGACGCATGGATTTAACAGATGTATTCACACATAACAAATTAGCTTGAGTAAAAAATAATATCTTGAGTAAATAAATACGCATACAAGACAGACTTTCAAGTGCATAGTGAGAAAATATGGGACGGATGAGAGTATATATAAACAACTCTTGCCTTCAATTCCTAAGCGACAACGGATATCGGGCTTGTACCAAAACATAAAGTTTTACCGAAAAAAGATGTTTGATTAAATTAAAAAAATAAAACTTAAAAAAAATAAAAACAACTTATTTTGAGAAGTTATATTTAGAGTAACTTCACAAAACAAGTTTCAAGTGTGTATAGGATCCTATTGGGTGTCTCTGCCGGTCAAAGCTATGTTAAACGGTAATTTGGGCCCGCATCGATGGAAATGAGGTGGAGAAGAAGATTATTTACCTGGGAGGAGGAGTTATTGGTGTCATTGGAAGATCTGGTTCAACCTATGCAGCTAGATCCTCATTGTTTTTTAAGTGCAGGTTCTTATTTGGTGTCATGGTCAGTTTGAGTATTTGGGGAACTAGGAACTCCATTATTTTTTAAGAGATCTAATTGAGAGTCAATGGATATTTTCGGTCAAATTCCACTGACATCCTAGAAATGATTGGCGTATAGATTTGGTTTGAAGAGGAGGTGTGTTTTTTCAGATTGATGTAGTAACTCTGGCATGTGTATGTTATACATATAATTTTCCTCAGGGGTGTGGCTGGAGTTTGTTTTTATTAGTCTCGTTATATTACAATTTTAGAAACTTTTGGTTTTACCCGTTGCTACTTTTTTAATGGATTCTCTTTGCCTTTAAAAAAAAACTTCTCAAAACAAGTTAATACATAAGTTATTTTATGAAAAACATAAAATTGATATATTTAAAAAAATATTTTTTATAATTGCATGCATCTAAACATAAAAAGTTTTTTGTTTTTATAAAAATCACTTATTTTCGACTTAAACAAACAAACTCATCCAATTTCTTCGAATTACATTTCTTTAATTTAACCATTTTAGGGGTGATTTCTTAGTTATTATCTAAGAAATCAATATTAAATTTGACAGATAATTTTCTAAATCTTCAAAAGGTTCCTTATTCGGATGAATTATTTAGGATGTGTTTAAATTCTCATCCAAACTCTGTTGAATGAAAGAATTTCTCATTAGTCATTTCAAGATAGAAAAATAGAAGAAAATAAAGGGAATGGATTGACGTTGAATATCATTCTATTAGAGACAACAGAAAAACAAATACACACTTAAGCATTAGAAGATAGTCTTTGAAGTGAATATACTAATTCAAGAAAATTTCTCTCTTGAACATTGCACTAATTTTTTAACGGCCATTGTACATTTTTAAGATAACTGTGACACGAAAAACACCTAAAATTAAATACATAAATTTACAAAAACAAATTATTTTCACAAGGGCAACAATTAAATTGTTATAATAAATTTTGCGGGGGTAAAAAACCATAATCACCACTAAAATAAAGAGCTATTAAAGAAAGAGGTGGGCATTAGCCATTAACAAAAATTGCACAATTATAAAAAATAAAATAAAAAAAGCAAACATTTCAAAGAAAAAAAAAACTATGGCTAGTGTATTGTGCGACTTTAATAATAAATTAAGAAAAAAGATGTGACGGTAAGATTCACATTTTAGGCATTAATTATTTTAAATATTAATAATAATAATTAATAAGAGTTTAAAGCCAATTAACTACCAATGTAAAAATAGTTTATATTATCAATCAATCATTTTTCAAATAAGTATGTTATTTCCACTAATCTAAATCCCCTAAGTTAAGGAGGTTTAAACTAATTGGCTGAGCGGGTATTCTAAATCCCCTAACCCCAATATATTCGTTTCCTACATATTAAACAAATGACACCGTTAAGAACTTGTTCATTTCCCCATGCAATAAAATATACTATTCAGAGAAGTTTAAATTGAATTAAAAGTCAATTAAGTAATTAACCAATGCCAGCCCCCAAAATTAAAGGAAGAGTATTCCCTCCATTATCTGCAGGAGAAAATATGAGTTTAATAAGGGCGAGCAACTGCAGGCCAAAATAAAATATTGGCGAAAATTTTTATTATAATTGGTAATATCTACGTCGCTACTCTGTTTATCTAATTGGATGCTAATTATCTGCAGCCATCTCTATCAACATTGGTGCTTAAAAGAACCATTTATGGTATTATACTAATGGAATTTTCCAGCAATTTGCGTTGTAGATGCATCCTTTATACTTGTTCAGATGTTTTCACTGCAGTATCAGATACTCTGGATCTTGTAAGCTTCCTTCTAAGGAACTGGAATTGCAATCCTCTAGGTTGTATCTTCCCAAGCAATTGCCATTTTCTAGGTGTAATCTGTCCTAGCATTTTCGTCTGCTCCTTTCTGAACTTCTTAGTCGTATACCAGCTTCCACCTCTCCATCCTAACGCATACCTGTATATCGCCTAATAACTGAAGTGAGAATTTATAACTAAAAGGAAATTAAAATGTTTAAATCCAATCATTGCAAAATATCAAAAGAAAATAAAAGGCAATGTGAACGGCTTATAAAACACCATACATCAAGAGAGGAAACTTGTTCATGTAAAATCTTAGATATCTCTTCAGCATGTTTCAAAAGATGCCATATATAACACGGCAATATTCCTTTTTAATGATTAACAAGTTTTTTAAGTGATTTTAACTGAGGCATCTTGTTCATATCAAACATGTTCACCAACCAAATATGTGATAATCAGATAAATTGGACATCATACTAGTACTAAATTAGTGTTGTTGCTGGCAGATAGCAATAATTAATTTTTGCCTTTTCAAAAAAAAAAAGTATTAAATTCCAAATTCAAAAGCACCCTCCGGAGGAATGATCTACGTCCAAGAAAGCAAAAACCAGAGATAATAAATCGAATGCGAAAGAGTTTGAGAGACTGACACCTCCCCCCATCCCAATATGTAATCAAGTAAATCTGACATCATAATATACTAAATTCCAAATTCAAAAGCAACCCTCCTGAGGAATGATCTATTTCCGAGAAAACAAAAACCAGAGATAAGAAATAGAATGTGAAAGAGTTAGAGCAACACCTCCCCCCTTCCCTACTTTCCTCCCACTCCCAAAGTCCTTCTCTATTTGCAAAACTACACCTCATATTAATCTTCACCTGTTCACCATTAATTGATTATTTTTGTCATCTTCAAAATTTTAGAAGATTGAGATCTCGAAGCTAAGGATAAAATTTATTTGTGAGTAGGAAACTATTAGTATATGGAGTAAAATATTGTACTTCATGAAAACATTTGTGTAATCTTTTGGATTTGTAATCCACACTCCTCACAGTGTATTACGTAGCTCACAGTGCCTCAATGCACAAATCAAAGTCCAAGTAAAAACATTTCTCCAATACATAAAAGAACAATGCAAGAAAAATCTTAAAATAGATAAATAGCTAGAAGGGATGTAAACGAGGGCAGCAACGTGCTATGTAAACTTGCTGAATGTTGGGGCTTATATTTAACCGTAGGAGTGAAGAAGAATCCAAACATTATAAGGGTTTTGCTCGGAATTATTTGAGTGTTATGTTAGGAGCAGAATGATAAACCAACCACTTCAAAATTCCAAAATTTAGTTTACTAACGTGCAAAATTTCATATGATAATTTTATCAGCTTCCAAATGTCCTTTAAATTTTCTTTTTATCTCTCTCTTTTATATCTGCAAGTTTTCTTTCCCAGGTGCTAGTTGGAAAATTAATGTTAACATTAATATTAGTTTGTTAAAAATAAGCACTGTATATAAAGAACTTACCTACTGTCACCGTATCTTTGACTCAGTCAATTACAGAACTCTATTTTAAACTCTACGATGTTTGTAATTAACTTCACCTATAGTAAATATTGGCTGTACCCTATAAAAAAAAAAAAAAAAGTATTGTAGGCTGTAGCAGAGCCTGTCCAGGTCCCAGGGCCATGTAAAAGAGAAGAGATGTGCTAAGTGCTCAACAGCTCAAACTAATAAAAACCCCAAAGGCCCAAACACATAGAAAATTGGAAAATTCAACCAGACCACTGGTGAATAAGGAAAATTACATACTGATCAACCTTAAGTATCAAGCCACCAAATTTAATCCAACACAAACTGTGACACAAGAATGATTCACAATGATCTAAATAAGAGTCGGGGCAAGCCTCCCTAAGTTAGTGTTATGCATAATTAAACTTGTCTAATTAATAATTAGCTAAAGCTTTGTAGTTTATTCTCAAAAACATTATCCTTGTACAGCAGGTTTCCAACTTGGTGGCGTTGGTTGCACGCATGAAACAACATTTCAAAATGGTCTCTTTACAATTAACAAGCATGGCAAGCAACAATGTTTTGCCATAGATTTATTTGCAATTGACAATACAATTCCTGAAGCATCAACATTCATTTGTATTGAACAACATAGCAGTGAATGGTGTCTTTACCATCCACATGGAATGAGGATAATAGATAATAGTAGATGTTGAGGGAACAAACCCGATAATTAAGGAGGTTCCAGCAGTGGCAACGCAAGCAGAGATAGTACAACCTGGGGAAGCCACGACAATGTCTTTGATTTCGGAATGTTGGAGATTTGAATTGTTTTGGATCTGGCGGAAGCACAGCATGCATGAATGGATGAAGGTAGCAAAGAGAAAAGAGAAGCGAAGAGATGAAGAGAGAGAGAGAGAGATACAGCATTTTCAATGGATTGAAGCCTCTGATGAAGTTTGGTATCATGCAAATGGCGCAAGGAATAACCTGAGAAATAAAAGAAGAGAAGAGTGAGAGAGAGAGAGAGAGAGAGAGAGAGAGAGAGAGAGGCAAAAGAGAAAAGAGACCGAAGCAAGCAGTGGCAACGGAAGCAAGGGAGGTTCCAACGGTGAAGACAACGCGATGTCTTTCGAAGGTATCTTTGGTGGAAAAATAAGTGTCTTGGACGGCAGCCCATGAATTCAGATACTTCTTTTTAAGGTTAGGCGCCGACCACACTGAACTCCTTAATCGCTGCATTTCATATCACCCAAAACCCTTACTTCTTCTCCCCCAAACAAACCCTTCCTCTTACACCAAAAATATATGCCCACTGTTAATTCATTCTACTCTTCCAAAATAATACTAATACACCAATCAAAATACTTCATTAAATTATAAATTTCTAAAATTCTAGAAATATCATTTTTAATATTTACAATTTTTATACACCATTTTATTTATTTTAATTCAAATATCAAAAATATTTTTTTAATTTCAAAAATTAAATTTTTCGTAATGCTAGAAACTAATTTAGTATGTTACTCTTTTTACTCTTCAAATAATCACTTCGTTAATTTATTTTTGAAAAACTAATTTCGTGCCACAAACTTAGATGAGCATATTAAAATTAAGAGTGTCTTTCCGGGAATAAAACTTAGTCCATCAATAATTTGTTGACCAACTTTGTCTCAATAAAATTATGCTAAAAAAATCTTATGAAAGTATAGTTTATCATAAATACTTAAATTAACATACTAATATTAATAATTTTAAAGCATATAAAAATAAGGAGATGTATTTACTCAAGAAAAAGGTATTTTGAAATGCCTTCAATCATTTTTTTTTTTTTATACAATGAATTTGCTTTCAGTGTTAATTTGAGTATTTTATAATTTTGTATGCAATCATTTTTTTTACATTAAATATTTGACTTAATTATATTCCATGTCTTCTATTTTATCAATTATTAGCATTTTATCTTTATTTTTAAATCATGAAATTGTATTTTTTCTTTAAATTATTAAATTCATATTCAGTTGTAAATAGATTGATGTTAACTATTAAACGACAAATATTAACTCATATATAATAGTAATTTAATTTAGAGTTTAATTGGCAATAGGTGATAGTGTACAAAATTTTATACTAATGTCGAATCATATCCCTTAATTTATATTAAGTTTGTTGACTTTACTAATTAATACTTTAAAACTCATAGAAATTAAGGGATATGATTAATGTCGGTGAAGAAGTCTTCTACATTGTTAGTGTATATTATCAATTAAACTCTTTAATTTAATGCCATGATAGATCATCACTATTGAACTCTTTAATTTAATGACATGATAGATCATGACTATTGAACTGTGTTTATAAATCACCTTTAAATTACATATTAGGATATATCACATATCAGTTAACATTTACTACTTAACAAACAATATCAATTCACTAACAATTGAATACAATTTCAACAATTTTAAAATTGAAGATAAAAACAAAATGACATGATAGATCATCACTATTAAACTCTTTAATTTAATGACATGATACCTTTAAATTACATATTAGGATATATCACATATCAGTTAACATTTACTACTTAACAAACAATATCAATTCACTAACAATTGAATACAATTTCAACAATTTTAAAATTGAAGATAAAAACAAAATGACATGATAGATCATCACTATTAAACTCTTTAATTTAATGACATGATAGATCATGACTATTGAACTGTGTTTATAAATCACCTTTAAATTACATATTAGGATATATCACATATCAGATAACATTTACTACTTAACAAACAATATCAATTCACTAACAATTGAATACAATTTCAACAATTTTAAAATTGAAGATAAAAACAAAATATCAATTTGATTAAATAGGAGGGCATAGAGGGAAATTAAACCAAAATATTTTCAATTAAAAATAAATTACAATATTGCACAACAATATCATCTCACTTTCTTTTTTGTAACTATCACGTTCTCCTCTTCTAGGAAGATAAGGTGTTTATGTAAGATTTGAGATAAATGTCAATGTAATATTTTCAAAAACATATAAAGGACATTAATGTAATAAAAAATTATTAACTTAAAAATAAATTAGTGTAAGGAAATAAAAGAAAGATTATATTTAATTTGATGAAAGCTATTAATGTGTTACTTTAATTTGTTCTTGAATTAATTTTGTAAAAAAAGTAATATTTGTTAAAATTAACACATCGACAATGCATGTTATAAAAAAGCAGACATACTGTTTTGGCTTGCATATTAAAAGAAGTGACAATGTATATTTCAAATTTGTATTTATCCTCGATTAAGAGAAACGGGTTTTGTTATGTATAAAGATGGTGAATAAGTGCACCTAATGAGTATATTTATTGTGGAAAAGAATGAGTGTTTGAAACAACAATGATCAAGGATCCAAAATCTTAAAATGAACATCTGTTTCATATTTTTACAAAGCGAACATCACTCTGTCCAAATGCTGTTCCACATGCAGGACATTTGCGGTGACGAAGCTCTAAATTTCTTTGAATGCATGGATTGCAAAACAGATGATAGCACTTGACAATCACAACCTGCAAGATATCAGACCAATCAAATATCAGATAAACAACTAGTGTACGTAAAATCGATAAGATAAAGTTGGCCATTTGTTACCTCCTTTGGACGATCAGTACAGACAGTACACTTGATCATGTTCTTGCAAATCTTTATTTCTTTTTCGAGTTTTTGTATTTTGGTTTCTCCGGTTTCAGAAGTCAGCTCAGCAATTTTACTGTTCAATTCCTTGAGTTCTTCCTCAAGCTTCTTCCTTAAACTCCTGCACGACATATACCAAGATTCTTGAGCTCCAAGACTACTTTTGAGATTCATAAAACTTGAGATTTTGAATCTCTAGATCATTTATTAGTTCAAATTGTATTTGCAAGCAGCTCAGCCACGATGTAAAAAACTTTGTTTAAAAATCTATCCCTGGTACAAATTTGACGTATAATCAACCTCCTTAGTATACCTTTCACTCTCCAACTCCATTTCAATAGCTTCCGTATCTTTCTGAATTTGATCGTGTTCTTTCTCTGAAGAGGACACGGCAGACTTGAGCAACTTTAATTCCTTCTCGGCAGCAGCCAATTCCCACTTTAAGAATTCCAGGGCAATTGCAAGGCATTTTTCTTCTTCATCAAATTTGACGGCGTCAGATATAATAGCTTTCATCTGCAGGATTCAAATTTATTAACAGTAAGCAGCTGCTGCAGCAAATTTGTTCAGCATAATATCAACAAATAAGTAAGAAAATAAAGGGGGTGGAGGAGGTCAGGGAGCAGGGGAAGTTGGACCTGATGTTCACAGTGTGCAATCCTTGTCTTTGAACTTCCTATTGAAGTATTAATTTGTTGAAGTTGCTTAGCTAAGGCCTGTTTCTGGGATATTAAAGTGTTGTGCGCCTGTTTTGTCTTCACGCTATCTGATACAAGCTGCATTAAGATTGCAATATTATAAAAACATGGTCTTACTAACCAAAAGTTAAATTATATTCAAGGGCAAATACAATTGTTTTAGTAAATAGCACAACTTTCAGGCATAAAGTTAGTGTTTAGAATGAGATTTTGTCCTAGCGAGATCAATTCCTGCGGCAAAAATCCATAGTGTTTGCAAAAATTTGTCTAGGCATTTTTCTAAAATCAATTATCCCAAATTTCTAGGTTGATCCAGTGATGACTGTATAAGCTGCTACCAGTTTGCCAAAACCTTACTAATATTTATCATAATTTATATAAATCCTCTTTAGTAGTTTGACACCTTCTAAAATTATTTTTCTATACAATAAACCAGATATGCTAATTTTTTCAGATCAATTCATAAAACCATTTCTTCAAAATATTGACATATTTCTATATTTGCAAAAGTTAATATACTAGCTATAAAGTTGAAACATATATTTTTTATCATAATAAGGCAGAGTTCAGTGAAAAAATTTAAGACACACCTTGATATTATAGTCATCCCTCTCGATCACCTGGTCCAACAGATTTTGGTTCTGTGTCTGCATATCTTCATATGCTTGACCAATAGTCTGCACACAAAAGCAATCAAATAATTATATTACAAGAAATGAGAGTTAGACCAAACCAGTCCCTTATTTTGTTCATCTGGCATGAAGAGGAAGAAAAAGTCAAATAGCAAACCTCAATTTCAGATATATATGCCTCTGCCTCAGCATCTTTAACTTTAACAGCCTCAGTCAGCTCCAAAATATCCCTGAACATGAGCAGATAAAACATGCAGATGGCATGTCTCAATTAATGGACAAGCCAGTTTGTGCAAACAGTTATTCCATTAATATGAAGATAATCAATATGAAAAAATCAAAGTGCTAAAAAAAGAAATAAAACATTTTACATCTATCTGAAAAAGTAATACAAGCAAGTATTCTGAAATCACAGTATCAAAACAACTGATAAAACAAATAAAAAGAACCTGTTAAGACATTCTTTTGAGTTAGATCATGCCACTTTCAATGTCTGATTTTCATTAAAACTGTATATGTTCATGATAGAAATCATAAAACCATTGTTGTATCTTCATTTAACAACTTACACTTCTATTTTAATTGGTTAATAACATGACATAGGAGCCTCTCTGACCAAGTGACGTAGAGTTTGATCATTGCAGCCCCCATATTTTTAAAATTAAAATTAAATTTCATCCCAAGGTAGAGGTGGGTCTGTATTGCTATTATTAAGTTTTTGAAATAATTGATTAATAATGTATACAATATCTAAGTTCAATTATATTTCCCTAAAAATGTTAGAAGCTTTTGGAATTTATATATGATTATAACACACCAATCATGCAAACAGCCTAACACATCCACCCAGAGTATGCAATCATGAATGTAAAGCTGCATGGTATATTGGCTAAAAGAGAAAGCTATTCAACTCTATAGTGAGTAAACCACCATTTTTGTCCTTGAAATTTAGAGGCGTTATTAGCACTTAGATCCCTGAATTAAATTTTTAGATAAATTAGTCTCCTAATAATTAATGTTGTTATGCAAATTAGTCCTTAAAACCTTTTAGATGGACTTTTAAACACTTTAAAAGTGCTATCTACAGCGTTTTAAAGACTAATATGCATAACGATAAAAATTATATGAACTAACATACTGAAAAATATTTTTCAGGAATCTATCAGTCACATCTAACATTTCAGGGACCACTTTGGAGGCTTACTCACTCTATAAGGGAAGGAAAGCTGATATACACTACACAAGTTTGTCAATGAAGCAAAAACATAATCAATCTAGAAGTACACCAAAACACCAACCTCTCAGATGCATCCAGCTTGATCCTTAACTCCTCTATTTCATTTTCTGTACAAGAAAGCCTTTTTTCACAAGCAGCTTCGGCTTCCCTGGCAGCTTTTACTCTCAACTCTAGGCTATGTTCATCTAAAGCATTTTTCAGTATTTCAGCTTGAGAGTGAGCTTTACTTTCAGACTCTTTAACTTCTGAATAACTGAAATAAAAATTTTACAGCATATCAAAGATGGAATCACCCAAGTATGAACAAAATTTTGAATTGAATTTAAAATAAATTCTCTAGTCAGTCAGTTACCAAGTACAAATATAAGTTTACCTTACGTTAAATTTAACACTAAAACCTTAACAAGTTGTGCACCATGAAAGGAAACACTTGAGACCAAAGGAAAAGACAAAAAACACAGGTAGTTATGATTTATATGCATTTCTGAAGAAATTCATACTCCATATGAAAGCCATGGAGAACATAGATCATGCAAATATTATCGAGTTTCTCAATCATCTTCTTTGAGTTGTTATCATTCATAAGAAGTCTAAACTCGCTCACAGCTGACAGAGCCTTATTAGCATTATGACATAATATATCATCATATCATCCTCTAAAGGGTTGCTAAATTATAAATAATATCAGAGTTGCTGGATATCATTAGAATGGAATTTCAAGCCTTCTTCCAAATAAGGTTCAATGGAATGCCATGAAAGAGAGTGAGACCAACCATTATCTACCTGCACTCAATCATCACATAACTTGATATCAAATAATTAGCGGAGACTTAATTCCTAGGCTGATATAGGAACCTAATAGTTCCTAAGTGCATTAACTAATATTATTTCCAACAATACGTGTAAAAATCACATGTATAAATTTTAAATATCAGCATATACTTTATAAGAAATTTTAAATATCAGCATATACTTTATAAGAAATTTTAAATAATAAATGTAACTACAAAAAACTCTTGCCACCCACTTTACAACTTCAAATCACCATACCTTTTCTCATAATTTTCCTGGCCATGCATATCCAGAACAAATTCTAATTCCTGAGTTCCCTTCTGTAACTTTTCATTCTGCACCAAAATATCTTAATCAATTATTTGAAAATTAGTTTAGACATTCAAGAAGACCTGTAAAACCACAACAAAAAAATGCTAGAGAATATCAAAGATGCATATGCACATGCAAGATACAAGTTGAAGACAAAGGAAAACATTTGCAACCATATCTGATTCAGTCAGAGTCGCACAGACATATTTTCATAAAGTAATACATAAGTGATAAGTGACATCAATCAAACTTAAAAGCCAAACAAGAAAACTGAGAAGTACCACTGCTATACAACAAAGGCATTGAAGAAAATACCTATAGATCACAAAAGACACAAGGGTAGAGCCAAGACCAGACTTACAAATGTTTTTAAAGACTTGATTTCCAAAGCCTGTTCATCACATGTGTTTGTGAGGCTCTTAAGTTCGCTTGTCTGCATCAAAATTAAGTAATTAGCAAAACCTTAATGGTAAAAAAGTATATATTGTTTGTATTCAAGGGAAAATTTTCCATGCTCTTGCAGCATATTCCAATCAACATGATTTCTCATGTCATTAATTTGAGGTGGTGTTAGCAGTTAGCTAACAAAAATATATCCAGGTTGATCAATAACCACATGCTATCATATGCTAACCCTGATTTATTACAACAGGGTATAGTTTTTGTTAACTTGCATCAAATTGGAAATTTTCTCATTTGACTTTCTATAATTTAACATACAAACATAACTATGTCACTTTCATTAAACAAAGAAATGGGTACTTGGAGTTCAATGTCTATAGGAACAATTAACAACTTTGCAGCACATATGGGTTGTGTTCATTAATGTCATTTTATATTGTCCACAAAGGGCTTTTATGTGTCAGCGCATGCTGGAGATATATTTCAAAACAATTACTGACTTTTTCCCTACAGCTTAGCATTTGAGTGAATCATTTCTTGACATTTTAAAAAAAAAAGAAACTAAGATGGGTAAAGTCCTATGCTCTCATGGAATCTCAACTCCTTGTAAAAATGATAATGTAGAGAACATTGCAGGCAAAATCTAACTAGATAAATTTCAGTGGAAGACCTATACAAAGAGTAGGTGGAAAAGAAAATGAAGGGGAAAAGTATATTCGATCAGTTTGTAAGTTGTGACAACAACCTTGATGCTTAACACTTCTCTTAGTGAATGTGTTTTCTCACGTAATGATACAGCCTCATGAGCTGCATCTTTCCATCTCTTTAATTGAGCTTCCATCATCCCCATTTCTTTAGATAAAGCTGATGCCATAACATGAAACTCAGATTTTATGTCTTTTCTTCCTGAAACATTTAATACTGTAAGAAACTGAGATCCAATCATGTGTACCACAAGTCTAAATACAGAAGTTATAGGCTGACCAGTATCCTGTTTAGCTTCTTCCATTTTAATTTCAAGATCATTCTTTTCAATAATACACTTCTGCAACTGAAGCTCTAGTTCATCAATCCTATGGTCAGAATTGTCAAGAACCTGCCTTGCAGTATCAGCAGACTCCAATTTCAAATTTAGTTCACTCTCCCATTTTGCAACATGAACACTGCCAGCCTAACATAACAATAACATTTATAAAAGAAAAACATGTAAAAGGGGAAATGACAAATATGAAAGTAAAACAAAACTGCTAAATAAATAAAGGGAGGAAAGGAAATCACTGCTAACCTGCAAAGACTCTACCAATGTTTTGTATCGGGCCAATTCAGTCATCCAATGTTGAAGTTGATCATTAGCCAAAGAGTATATTCGGGAAGAGCGAACGTACTTATCATCTTTCAGGTCATTCTAGAAATAAACATAGATGAAAATAAACTTTTACATGGAACTTTAATGAATACATCTCATCAGTTCAAGAAAATATGCCCAAACCATCATACTAGATAATCCAAGCTTACAAACCTGAAGATCTTGGAATTGTTTTATCAAGGTCTGATTGTCTTCCTGTGCATCCTGGAGCTCAGAAAGACGATTAGCATCCACTATCTATGACATTAAGCAATCACATGTTCATTAGATAGATAGATTACAAGGACAAAGGAACTAAAAATAGAGGAAAAGAGAATCATGACAAAAACCTTTGCTTCCTCAATTGAATCCTTCAACTCACATGCACCCATGTTGCTGTTTGTAATGTTTTCAGGAGGCAGGTTTCCATTCACCGCATATGCATTGGGAGAATTAATCCCTATCGCTGCATCTTTTTGCATTTCCAGATTGACTAGTTTTCTTCTACTCTCTTCAAGTTCAGCCACAATCTCATCAAGCTCACCTTTACATATGACAAGACACGCACAGGTGACGATTAGGAAAAGCAATCAGCTAAAAAGAAAAGCAACCACATAGTTTCCCATGACTCCATCTGTAAGAGCCAATATGATTTCAAAATTCTACAACAAATCTCAGCATAAATCTAACGACATTACTTCTGGTCATATTTATTCCTAACTAATTCTAACCAAACTAAGTATAATCAACTCTTCTTGATAATTTTCCTAAATTACTGAATTTTGCAATTTCATAATTACAATTCTCTCCCCACTTAGCACAAGAAGTCTCATCCTCTACTGATGCTGTTATTACTTCTAAAATGTATTTGAATTTTAGAATTGCTTTTGGATGAACCTTGGCACTACGGTAAGGTTTCTTCCTTGTGACCAGTCTTAGGTTCAAATCCTGGAAACGGCCTATCCACTAGTAAGGTTAAGGCTACATACATGTACCTCCCCCAGCTCTGAAGAACTGAATCACTTTTTTTAAACAGTTGTCCATACATTTCTATTCATCAACCTTTAAAATGTGCACACATATTGTATGCCTAACAATTAAAACCAGAATCGAATTGTATCTAGTCAAATCAACCAAACTGAATGGATTACTATTTACACAAATCTAAAATCAAAAGGATTTTCAAAATCAAATCAATTTTATTTTACAATTTTCCAAACAACTCTGAAACAAGAAGATTCAATTTTATATTATTCCAAACAAAAAATCCAATTATAAATCAAATTAAATTCTTAAAATATCTCTCATTCCAAACATTAACAAAATTACTTCTATTTTCAATATTTAAAAACAAGACCAGCTCATTTCAAACTGCATGGCTTTGTTGGCTAGTCATCAACTTTTAATGACTATCCACAAGGTAGAATGTCAATCTAATCAAAGTACTGCTAATTTACTTTTGCCTCTACTTTGCATCATATAGACTAGATAATCGTTTCCTAAATTAACTTTAGCTTAACCTATAATCACATGGAATAGTACAATTCATCTAAAAACAAGTTTTGCAAATAAAAATTATTTTCAAATAACACACTAATCAATCATCAACAATAAGTTATGAACAATGAGCAAAAGATATTTACTGAACAATTTTCCAGTAAACGATGTTCCAAAAATTTTAGAGGAAGCCCCCATTTTGGTCCTCAAAATATTTTCAAAACATTCAATTTGTTTCTTGAAAAAAGATTATTACATAAATTCAGTCATATAGTATACAACTTTAACTGAAAAAGATCATTAAATAAAGAAATTCACACTTTTGCATTCTAAATTTTATAATAAATTAATAACTGAAGTAGTCAAGAAAAAGAAAAGAAACATTTCAGAGACCTGTAAGGCGTTTTATGTCAGGTTGATCTTGTAAGCACTCATTGATAGAATTTTGAATACCAACAGTATACTCCGTATGTTTTGCATGGAGAGTATCAATCACTTCTTGTAAATTATTTGCCTCCTCTTTCATCATATCATCAATCTTAGTCATTTGGATTGTAGCATCTGCAAACCAAAATCAGTAACAAAAACAGATTATTTATATAAATTTACTCAAACTATCCTAAAGCATTGGTATCTGAAAAACAACAAATAAACCATCAACAAAAACTATATATTTCAAAAACTTGATAAAATATCATATTTTTTACCTTCCGAAGATAATTCTCTACGTAAAGCCTGAGCTATACTGCCTGCTCTTTCCATGTGATCATCAATGTTATCTTGCAAGAGTTTCAACAACTCCCTTGTAAATGACTGACGCAAAGCAAGGGCCCCCTCAACATAACTAATGATCTCATCATCACTGGTTCCTTTAATAGAATCTTTCTGGATTAATCGACATAGAAATATATCCTCAGCAGGACACAGAGGAAGTGACCCTAGAGGGTAAGTCAAGTCAGTCTCTTGAAATACCTTTATACTGTAAGAAAAACTAAGTGTGTGTATGACTGTATGTAACTATGTATACCTTGAGGGTTATCAATGTCAGTTAAATGTCGCAATGTGTCTTTGTTTTTGCCTCTCCCAGCTTGTATTCCATGAAGAATCATATCGTCAACCAACTAGAAGAACAAAATAAGAAAATTAAGTCAGTTTACATATCTAACAGGAATATGACAAAAGCTGTATTGCCTTCCACCCGCCAACACCCAACAGGGCAATGAAAGCTTGCACAATATACAGTTGTATTACTTTCAAGAAGTAAAATTACTAAACCCAACAGAGTGCAGTGCAGCAGCACGATGACAAAGAATAACCTGAATCCAGAGTTGATTCAATGAAATTAACAAATCGTCATAAGAACTTTGCTTTGCTTTCAATTCTCCAATATTTTCTTGAAGACTACGCAAAGCATGTTTTTGGAGTTCTATCTGTTGAACAAGATGCTGATTCTGGAACTGTAAGACTCCTGCGTCAGCCTGGAGGGACCATACAAATCCCCAATACATATAAGTAAAAGAATCTTGATGGCAAAAAGACAGCTGTTGTGATGATAAACAAGAAACTAAACATATTTCAAGAAACAAAGCTGATAAAAACCCTTGCCCGTGTAAAATTTTCATTTTCAAAATATGCATATTTCTTTTAAAAGAGACTCGAAATGACATGAAAGCATGATGCAATATAAAGAATCAGATGATATCGAAATTGAGAGAGAAGAGAAAAAAAAGGGGTTTACGGTAGGAGAGATGATGGAGTTTCGAGGCGTGCGGGAAGAAACAGAGGTGAGATGAGGCCTCTTCTTGTCGGGTTCGTCGTGGTCAGAGTTATCCATTACGATTCTGAAAGTTAGAACAAAACCCAGCACAGCGTTAGTAATCAAGATCAAAACTTTATGGGTGGCTTCTCAAGAAATGGAGTAATACTCATACGCTCTTTCTTACCAAGCTCTTCTTCTACTCTTTCGGAGTTACGCCCTTACCAAGTTCAGGGGTGATCGCTGTTTGCGCTAACAAATTTTAGACTTCAAAATCACTCTCATCAAAACAACTGTCATTCCATTTCCTTCACTATATATATATATATATATATATATATAGATTAACTTATTCTTTAACTTCTTTCTTTTTTTTGGATTTTACAGTTTTACCATAAAAGTCTTAATTTTAATTTACAAATCCCCAAATCCGCCGCCAATTGGTTGGTCTTGAAAATGGTGAAACCAATCTCTATTAAAAATTAATTTTAATTTTAATTTTTACTTTTATTTTAATATATTATTTTATCAATTTTCTTATAAAATATATAATTTACTTATAGATATTAATTTACATATTTTCATAACTTAATCTTTTATAATTTATATTATTAATAAAGGAAATAATATCTTTATTGTACCCTTACACGTATTTTAAAATAAAAAAATAAATTATTTTGTCACAAAAGATATTTAAATCCATAACTTCTCATTCCCAAACATAAATTTTATCAATAGACTAACTTTATAACTTTTAGTAAAAAATTACTTTAAAATATTAATATCCAACTTACATAATTATTCAACTATATTCATAATTTATAATATATGATATTAAATTATATATTATATATATTATATAATGGGAATATGACCTTTTGGTGTTCACATTTTATGACTATTTTAACTTCTAAATATTTTATGATTATTCTCACTTTCACAAATATAACTTTTCCTTATTAATACATGTATATTTTCATAATTTCTACCTTATCACATATCAATCTTCCTTAAACATGATTAATATATGCATACATTTTATGATAAATATTCTTAATAAATATGCAAATACACAAGTGCGACAATGTTTTGAGTTCTATTCAAACTCTCTTCTCTTTCCATTTTTTCATATTCATTGAATATTTGAAATATTCATTGATGATCAGACATATTTTTATGATGTTATCATAAACAAAAAATATAAAATTAAAAAAATATATTTTAAAACATGTCACATAATAATTTATATTTCAAAAGATAAACATTTAAAGTATTAGACTAAAAACCTAAAATTGTTATAACATATTAAAATATAAATATTGTTTGGTATGTGTTATTTTAAAATTGATTTCAGATATAAAAATGAAAAAAATTGTTCATATTTATGGAAATATCATTAATGAAAACTAGAAAACAACCTATTCTCCTTGTATTTTACGTTTTCAAAACAAAAATACAAAACTGAAAAGCAAAATTACCTACAATTTTTCCTTTTTAAGTTTTTAAAAACTAACAAACCAAAATTATTTTTCACAACTATTTTAAGAAAATATTAACCAAACAAGTTTTTTTAATTTTTAAATACTAAAATACTAAAAAAAATATAAAATTATTGTCAAATAAGCACTTAAATTTTTACGTGTATTTTGATTATAAAAATAATATTTAGCTATAATCTTAAGTATTATGAATATTATTGAAGTAATACGTTAACTCTAAAAGGGGTTGAAGGGAGCTATATGAATTTGTTTTTGTAAACTCTTCAAAAATATTTCCTTAAAAAGCTTGATAGAATTATTTTAAGAAAATATTTCAAATAAGAACTTTTTTATAATTCTAATAAGAGTAAAGCATATAGTATAAAAAATTGAAGTAATAGAAGGTAATAATAACAATTGTTTTTTTATAAGTCAAATATTAGTTATTAATATGTTAATTGTTATTATTAGGAGTAACAATTGTTAGACTAACCGTATAACTCCTAGTAGTAACAATTGTTCTTAAACTAATTCGTTCCTAACTAAGCTACATCAAGTTTTCTTCCATATTGGAATATTCTACTATTCCAACAAAATACACAAGTATTCTTAAAGTCATTTCTAACTTAGAACGAGTATTTTACGTTACTTTTTATTTACCTTTAAATTGCCTCTGAGTTTAAGAATGAGTATATTTGTCATTAAACACTCTTAGCTTTCAATCATGAATGAATAACGGATTTACACAGCAACTCTAAAAGAAAGGTAAGAGTGTTCCGCTCACTGTCTAACTTCACAAAGTGAAAGATATCTAGTTTTGGCTCAATAAATGGTTGTTTTTTCTGAAGTTTCTAATCACTCAAGCTCAGTGAATCTTATCAGAAAATGTAGCAAGGAAAAGAGAATATAAACATTTAATGCTTTATTCATCTATTAGCTTCATCACTATTTTTCTTCCTTGATCATCTATTTATAGTCTTCATATGTGATTGTTGCTCGTCTTTTACCTTCCTACCACTAAGGGATTTTGAACGTGAGTTTAGTCAATGATCTTAGCATTTAATACACCCTGAAGACTTATCACTATGTTTGCCCTTTTTTATATTGTGTTTCACGTATGAACTTTGGTAGCACTTTATTTTGATTTAGTTTTACAGATAAGTAGTATGTCAAAGTTGTCTTCCCAAGGAGAATATTTAGCTTTTATCTTTTTTTTGCTTCAACCTCTTCACACAATTCAAATTTCCCCTCTTGCACCATCAATCAATGATTATTCACTATGTAGAAGTCAAATTATCATGTACAAGTTTTCCTAACTTCTACTCCAGATGATCATGACAAATGATGAGTTTTTTCATGTTTTGTTTCTCATGTTCACAATAGAGTTTTCTTATCAACGCCTAATCTTCGAGTTTTTTATCAAATAGACTTTGGCTTGCTCCTTTTAATGTTTGTCTGATTGACTGGCACCTTCAATTAAGACATGGGAGTGTTATGATCATGATTCTCATTCTGTTATTAGTTCATCTTCTAAGGTATGTTAGATGGTCCTTCAGATGATATGATGCAATTTTGTCTACCAAGGATCCCATCGCAAAGGTCATGACTAGGAGGATTGAAGAAGACATGGCTAGGAAGGAGAACAAAAGACCTCATCTCTTACTTAAAGTGAAGATTAGGTCATAGTCTTCTTGTTTATTGATTTGTAAATCACGCCCTTCATGTTAGGTTTAAAGAGGTGTACTTAGCTTGTTTTTTGGCCTTGTATTTTG
The DNA here is from genome assembly GCA_037954015.1 of Psophocarpus tetragonolobus. NCBI lineage: Eukaryota > Viridiplantae > Streptophyta > Magnoliopsida > Fabales > Fabaceae > Psophocarpus > Psophocarpus tetragonolobus. The sequence continues at coordinate 40,171,723 of CM075695.1, forward strand.
GCCCATATTTTTATTTTAAGTTAGGAGGTGTAGCTAGTCTTTTATGTGGAGTGTGTTAATCAGTTTAGGCCTTTTTGGGAGACTTGGTTGTGTACTTTTTGTCCACCACACCCCCTAAGTTTGTCCCACACCCCTCTAAGACACACATAAAGCATGAGAGACATATGAACCTCCTTAACTCCCTCTATTAGGCGCCAACTCCACTTTTTCTCCTAGGTGGAGCCTACATGGACTCTAGAATTCAAATTTGAATTTTGGAAGGAGTCTACCTGGCACTCTCAAATTCAAATTTGAATTTCAAGAGAACATGATCCATTTTCTTAGGTCCATGTTTGGATTTTCCTTAGGATTAATTAAGTGTTAATTGGCTCTAGCTCAATTAACACTTAATTAACTCATGTTTAGGCCTAGGAGTGGACGTCTACTCTCCTTACACTCCTAAACATTTTATTTGCTTATAGATAGGGGCATTCTCTCATTTGTACACTTTACTTTACACTTGAATGATATAAAATTTCTCTTAGAGAGTTCTTCTTTGAGTGTCTTTCTTCTCCAAACTTATGAGAATTCTCATGATTTTTATCAAGAGTTTCTTCCCTTGTGGAAAGCTTCATTCTCTTATGGCTTATCTCTTTGACGGGCGCCACTTCACCTCCATTTTTCTTCCTTCCCCCCGAACATTTTCACCATGGAAAGCCTTATGAAGATGATCTTGGGATGGCAACCTAGGAGGATTGCATCAAGTGGTATCTAAAGCGTATCTTCTAGAGGTTGTTTCTTTTCCTTATCTTGTTCCTAATTTTGAATTCATTTCTTCTATTCCATCACAATTCTCATTTTCTTTTAGCTCATCCGTGTTGCTCATTAACTTCTTTACTTGTCTTGATGTATGTTGATTAGTAGTTGTTTCTTCTCAAAATTCTATGCATTTTGCTAATATAAAATTTTTGTTCGACTCAATTCCTCTAGTTCATTTCCATTGAATCACTTATTTGCTTAGGTTTTTTATTATTCCTGCATTACCTCTTGAATTTGTTGATCTATGCATAATGAAACTCCTAAGAAGCACCATACCTAAATCCACACCTTTGTGGGAAAAAACCATAGTGTTGTGGTTAGGTGCTTTAGATTCATTTTTACATTTTCTTGCTTCAATTTTGTGTGCTCTATTTTTTTCTATTTTAGACGCTTTATTTTTTGAATTTCATGATCAATGTTTTGTCATTACATTCTTGTTTAGTCCTTACATGTCATATTAATTTTCAGTAGCTCACCTTCATCCTCTAATGAGAATAGGAAGAAAGGGGTCATGCACAAGAACGTGACATGGATGAGCTTTATGCTTGTGAGGAAGACCTCCTCATGGTTAGAAGGCTTTTTGGAAGCCAACCTCTTGAGCTAGACCAATCCCAAAGGGAGAACATTTTTCACACAAGGTGTAAAGTGTTGGACAAAGTGTGTTCTCTCATTGTGGATATTGGGTCTTATTGTAACTACTGCAGCTCAAGGTTGGTTGACAAGCTAGCCTTAACCCCAACTTTCCATCTTAAGCCTTATAAGCTTCAATGGCTCAATGAGCAAGGAGAAATGGTGGTTAACCAACAAGTAAAAGTGCTCATTTCCATTGGAACATATGAAGACGAAATCATATGTGGCATTGTTCCAATGGAAGCTAGACACATCTTGTTAGAGAACCATGGTAGTTTGATAAGAAAGTCATCAATCATGGTTACTCTAATGAGATCATCCTCACCTACAAAGGATAGAAAGATCAAGTTGTATCCTCTTACTCCTACTCAGGTGGCAGAGGATCAGCTTGTCATGAAATATAAGAGGGATGAGGGGGGAAAAGGCACAAAAAAGACTAAGTTTCACCCCTAAATCTTGAAAGGGGTAAGGAGGTTGAGTTGGAAGGTAATGTCCCTTTCAAGAAGGTTACTAAGAAAGAAAGTCACTTTGCTACAAAAGAAGACAATAAAGAAACTTTTCTCCTTAATAGACTTTTCTACCTCTTCCTTTGCAAAGAGGCATCATCTTGTATTGCCACAGATCTTGAGATTGAGTCTCTTCCACAAGGGATTCAAACTCTATTAAAATAATTTTATGATCTATTTCCCAAAGAGATCTTTAAGGGGTTACCTCCTCTAAGGGAAATAGAACACCAAGTAGATCTTATTCCCGGTGCTAGCCTACGTAATAGGCTGCATATAGGATAAACCCCCTTGAGACTAAAGAAATTGAGTCTCAAGTTCAAGATCTATTGGAGAAGGGTTGAGTTCAAAAGAATCTCAACCCTTATGTTGTGTCAGTGTTGTTGGTGCCCAAAAAAGATGGCAAGTGGAGGTTGTGTGTTGATTGTAGAACAATCAATAGCATCACCATCAAATATAAGCGCTCAATCCCTAGGCTTCATTGTATGCTTGATGAACTACATGAAACCAAAATATTTTCAAAAATTTATCTTAGAAGTGGTTACCACCAAATTAGGATTAAAGAGAGTGATGAATGGAAAATTGCTTTTAAGACAAAATTTGGGCTTTAAGAGTGATTAGTAATGCCTTTTGGGCTCACAAATACTCCTAGTATGTTCATGCACCTAAGGAATCATGTTCTTAGGGATTACTTAGGAAAATTTTATGTAGTTTATGTTTATGACATTCTCATTTGCAGTAGGAGCCTAGATGATCACTTAGGACATCTAAGGCATGTTTTTTGCATTCTTTGGACCAACCACATCTTTTCCAACATTGAAAAATGCACATTTTGTGTAGAGAATGTGGTATTTTAGAATTTTTTATAAGTTCACAAGGGATCCACGTGGACCTCGAGAAAATCAAAGTCATCCAAAAATGGCTCACCCCAATAAGTGTGATAGAAATAAAAAACTTTCATGGTCTCGCTAGTTTTTATAGGCGTTTTGTGCCTAATTTCTCCACACTTGTCTCACTATTGAATGATTTTGTGAAGAAGGATGTCACATTCCTTTGGGGTGAGAAGCAAGAGAAAGCATTTTTCTCTTATCAAAGAAAAGTTCACTAATGCATTAGTTTAGCTCTCCCTGACTTCTCCAAAACTTTTGAGCTAGAATGTGATGCATCTAGAGTGGGTGTGGGAGTTTTTTTGTTGCAAGAAGACATCTCATAGCATATTTTAGTGAAAAACTTAATAAGCCCCTTAACAACCCTACCTGTGATAAGGAGTTTTATTCTTTGATAAAGGTCCTTTAGACTTAGGAACATTATCTTGTTTCCAAGGAGTTTGTCATTCACAGTGACCATGAATCACTTAAATATTTGAAGGGGCAAGGCAAGCTAAATAAAAGGCATGCAAAAAGTGGGTTTAATTCCTTGAATCCTTCCCATATGTCATAAAGTACAAAAAAGAAAAAACAAATGTGGTAGTTAATGCCTTATCTAGAAGGCACACTCTTTTTTCCACTTTGAGCTCTCAAATTTTAAGCTTTGATGATATTAAGGTCATGTATCCCTCTGACAAGGATTTTGGTCTCATCTTTGCTGCCTATTTTGCTAAAGCCCATGAAGGATTCTATCTTAGTGAGGGGTATTTGTTCAGAGAAGAAAAACTTTGCATACCTCTAGGATCTATGAGAAAACTGATGACAAAAGAGAGTCATGAAGATGGGTTCATGGGGCATTTTGGAATTTAAAAAATCCTTATTCTTTTAAAAGAGAAATTCTTTTGGCCCTATATGAAGATAGATGTCCAAATGCATTGTTCTAGATACTTAGCTTGTCTCCAAGCTAAATCTAAAATAATACCTCATGGGATATACACACATTTGCCTGCTCCTTTTACACTTTAGGTGGATATTAGCATGGACTTTGTCCTTGGTCTCTCAAAAACCCAACGAGGTGTAGACTTCATCTTTGTGGTTGTAGATCGTTTTAGCAAAATCACCCATTTCATACCATGCTACAAGGTGGATGATGCGACCAACATCTCAAGACTTTTTTTTAAAGAGGTTGTGAGACTACATAGATTAAATTCTAATATTTTGTCTGATAGAGATGCAAAATTTCTTAGCCATTTTTGGAGAACTTTATGGGCTAGGCTAGGAACTAAGCTTCACTTTTCTACCACCTATCATCCTTAGACTGATGGTCAAACCAAGGTGGTGAATACATCTTTATCCACAATGCTGAAGACACTTCTAAGAGGCAACCATAAGTCTTAGGATGAGTACCTCCTCCATATAGAGTTTGCATATAATAGGTGGTTTATAGAACCACTAAGCATTCCCCTTTTTAGGTGGTCTATAGGTTTAATCCCTTCACTCCTTTGAATCTTTTGCCTCTCCCTACTTCCCAATCTCATAAAGATGGAGGAAACAAGGGTTGGGTTCATTAAGAGATTGCATGAGAGGGTTAAACCAAACATTGAACATCAATAAAAAAGGTATCCATCACACATAAGTAAAGGGAGGAAGGAAGTCATCTTTGATATAGGGGATTGGGTTTGACATCATCTTAAGAAGAATCGTTTTTCTACTAAAAGGAAGTCCAAACTAAGTCCTAGAGGATATGGTCTCTTCCAAGTCTTAGAGAAGATGGGCAATAACGCATATAGGTTATACCTCCCTGGGACTATGAAGTCAACACTACATTTAAAATTTGTAATCTATCTCTTTTTGTAGGTGCTGATGAAGAGGACACTACAGATTTGCGGTCAAATTCTTTTCAAAAGGGAGGAGTTTATGCAATCCTGCCTACCAAAGGTCCCATCATAAGGGTCATGCCTAGGAGGATTAAAGAGGACATGCTGGGAAGGAGAATGAAATACCTCATCTCCTACTTGAAGTGAAGATTAGGTCATAGTCTTCTTGTTCATTGCTTCATAAATCACACCCTTCATGTTAGGTTTAAAGAGGTGTACTTAGCTTGTTTTTTAACCTTGTATTTTGGCCTATATTTCTATTTTAAATTAGGAGGTGTAGCTAGTCTTTTATGTAAAGTGTATTAATTAGTTTGGGCCTTTCTAGGAGACTTAGCCGTGTGGTTTTTGTCAACCACTCCCTGAGTTTGTTCCACACCTCTCTAAGACACACATGAAACATGAGAGACATGTGGGCCCCCTTAGTTCCCTCTATTAGGTGCCAACTCCACTCTGTTTCCTTGGTGGCGCCTACATGGAATCTCAAATTCAAATTTGAATTTTGGAAAGAGTCTACATGAAACTCTCAAATTCAAATTTGAATTTCAAGGAAACATGATCCACTTTCTTAGGGTCATGTTTGGATCTTGCTGAGGATTAATTAAGTGTTTATTGGCTCTAGCTCAATTAACACTGAATTAACTCATGCTTGGGCCTAAGAGTGGATGTCCACTCTTCTTACACTCCTAAACATTTTCTTTGCTTATAAATAGGGGCATTCTCTCATTTGTACACTTTACACTCTTGCTCAATTAACACTTAATTAACTCATGCTTGGGCCTAAGAGTGGATGTCCACTATTCTTACACTCCTAAACATTTTCTTTGCTTATAAATAGGGGCATTCTATCATTTGTACACTTTACACTTGAATGACATAAAATTTCTCTTAAAGAGTTCTGCTTTTAAGTGTCCTTCTTCTCCAAACTTGTGAGAATTTCCATGACTTTTATCAAGGGTTCCTTCCCTTGTGGCAAGCTTCATTCTCTTAGTGACTTATCTCCTTGAGGGACGCCATTTCACCTCCATTCTTCTTCCTTTCCACCAAAAATTTTCACCATGGAAAGCCTCGTGAAGATGATCTTGGGATGACAACTAGGAAGATTGCATCATGATATATCTTGACAATGTATTTATGTGAGATAGTGTACAATAAATGGTTACTCAAATTCTTCTTTTGAAGATATTTGAGTTAGTTTAACTCTTCTTGTATGTTGATCTATTCCCCTTCTTCATCAAAAGATCATTCTTAGATTATATTATAAGAGAAAAAAACTTACTTTCTTTTCAACAATAAAACATAACCCTCTAATTACGAAAAGTGTGCATCGATCTTTTGATGTCAATAAAATGATTTCAATCAAACGGTTTCTCTAAAATGTTGGTACTTCAACTTTCAATAGAAAACATCACATTCTGGACAATCTGATCAATATATGATTTTGGCCTTCTGATAAAAGTGTGTATCTTGTTGATCTTTGCACCCTCTGAACTAGCATCGATTGATTCCAATCAACAACTTATCTAATGCTACATTCTTGTAGCTTTTGATTTAGCAAAGACGACTTATGTTTTATTCCAACTTTTTATTGACATATTTTACAGCTCTTTGGATCTTCTTGTATAATGATTTTCTTACTATGATGTCTTTTATGCTTTTATGACTAGTTGTTCTTTTGATATTTGGTCTACATTTGCTAATTGTTTTGACCAATCACCTTCTGATAATCTTCTATGCTTTTTATGCTTTCTTCTAGTCTTCTTTAAGCACTCATGAGTTATATTTATATGTGTACATTTTTATAGCATAAACTCATACTAAGATCACTAGAAAATCAAATTTAATTTATTTGTTATCATCAAAACTACTTAAGATGTTTAGCTAATTGTTTGAACCTTCTAAACTTAACAATTATGATACTATATTTACTTAATATAATTTATCTATAATTTTTTATTTATTAATATTGGTTCAACTATAGTTTAATCCTAGTTAAACTAGTACTTGAATCGATACCTTGACTGGTTCCATGATTGGTCCCGTCTTTAAAACTTACATGTGACATTTTGAGAGGATTTCAACTTACAAGATTTGTAGTACATGTCTTATAACAAAGAGATTCGGATGACACATGTATCTTTTTTTTGCTAACTTATTTGTTCGATTAGAAACCATAATTATAATTATGATTCTAATAATTATATTAAAAAATTAATATGTTTATTATTATTATTATTGTACGATTTTTCCTTTAACAAATTCAAAATATCTATATCACATTAGATAAATTATACTATAAAATAAAACTTTTCTCATCTATATATTATGAAATTTAAATTTAAATTGCAATGGTTGTCTACGAGTTAAACTCCTAATTTTGAGGAGGAAAGGAGGAAAGGAGAAGTTTGATCTCCTATGCTAGTGAAGTTAGAAGCATCATATATGATATGGTCTGTACGAGAATGGATTTGGCTCATGTTGTGAGTTTGCTATGCAAGTTCGTAGCAAATTTGGGACTAGCTCATTGGGAGACTCTACCATGGAATTGTGGATTTTGAGATACCTAAATGAAACTCTGGACTCGAATCTCAAGTTGGAGCTTTTGTAGAAGGTTTTGTGGATGTTGATTCATTTGTGAGTTAGTTAATTTGTTACATCACATGGCATGTCCTAGGTTCTATATATACCTCTTATGAAACAATTTCTATTACGCTCTAATAAGGAAAGCGTTTACACTTTGGTTTTCTAAAATTATACTCTATTTTCTTTCTTCTTTCATTCTCTCTCGTTTTTTAATGTGTGATTCATTTAACTTTTTTATTATCCTTGTGTGAGTTTTGTTTGACGAACCTCAATAACAACCATTTGTTTTCCTTTTGTATTTTTCATTTTCAATTAAAAAAAATTATCGTGGTGACTTTTCTTAATTTAACGATGATAATACTTTTATGAAATAAATTAACTACAATTTTATTATTAAAAATATTAATGTTTTTATAAAATTAATGGTTCACATAGATTTTCATTAAAATGTACAAATCAAACATATGAAAATGTATAATTAATTAATATATTTTAAACCAAATTTATTTTTAAATATTCGTGGTATAGAAAAATATGTGAATTTTTATTCAAATATATTATTTGTACCCACCACAACCTGTTGTTACTCCCATATTTAGCTACATTATTTTAAAATTTTAACTTTTAATGTAATAGTTTTTATAATAATTTTAATTTTTATCATATTTTGAAATTTTTTTTATTAATTTTAAATAATAATAGTGGCGGCTAACATTTACCACTATTTATAAACAAAAATTATTAAAATTTATAATTTAACAATATTAATCAAATTGAATATCAGTGATAAAATTTAGACATTTTAAAAATTTAAATACTGAATTAAATTTTTTAAAACCTCGTAAGGACATGAGACAAAGAGAGTTTTTTTAATAGAAATTAAATATAAGTGCAGGTAATAACGACATTTGTTAACGTTCATCATTAAGAAAACTAAAGAACCCTTTTTGTTAGGGAATTTTGTAAGCATTTATTAAGTGTAAACCGCGTAAATTATGCCAACAATTAATGTACTTAGTTTCTTTAACTATATTTTAGTGTTACAGTTGAAGTGAACCACATTTTATAAACAATTTTTTCTCTTAAAATTAAAACCGGTGACCAACAGGGACAGCAGCCCTCCTAAGTAATCAAACTGTCATAATTTAATAGTTGAAAAATAAAACCGTAACAATATTTAGTAATATATTTATCATTATTATTACATTTGATGTTCATAAAGTATCACAATCTCATTTAAAAAACTTTATGTAAATATATTACGGATAAAATAATGATAATATATTGTTAAATATTTGTCTCTTAAAGAAATTTTATAATTCATTAGTTCTCGAGACATATTTTTTATCCATCATTCATTGAAAAGTGATGATAAATAACTAATATAAACTATTATATGAATGAAATGATGAAAAAATAACTTTTACACTTACTCTTTCATACATACATAAAACATTTTAGGTGAAAGAAAAAAAAAATATTGTGCCAAATAATAAAATTTAATAACAACTGCAAGATTAAATTTAACATGTTATTGTATTATTTATTAAAAATAATAAAGTAATTGAATTGTTATATCTGTAGGATTCAATCTAAGTGAATTGATTGCATTGTTTATATTTATTTCTCCATCTCTTGTCTTAAAAGCAAACATTTTCTTAACGGTTTTTAATTAAAAGGATAAGTTTTGTTCCATTATTGTTGTTTTTATTGTAAGTTAAATGTGTATTTGTTAAAAAATCATTATTCACGAGGACGTAAACGGATATTCGTTTATACAATCATTACAAAGTAGGATTCTTTCGTTTATAATAACAGGAAAAGATAACAATATCCACATCAACAGAGAAAAATCACAGGTTTTTCGTATCTTTTTTTATATTAAAAAACATTTTACGTAACAAAGATGTTTTTTTTTTCATATTTGGAAGCAAGCAGATATTCGAAATGTTCCTTAGGAACAAATAAACCTCTAGCCACGTTTCCATCTCTACTAATAAAAAAAATTAACAGAATGGCTTTAAAATATGTTAAACTATGACATAATGCGCCACCCACAATTCATTTTCGGTAACATTACCCGTAATAATTCCTAGTAGAATTGTAACAAAGGTATAACTTTATGCTATTTATATTATACGCACCGGTTACAAAGGCCCGCAAATGGTGAAGTTATCCCCTTTGTGATTAGATATCAATCATTTCCTAAGAAGCTTGTTTCAAATCAAAAGCCTGGAAAATTCTCCTTGTGATACGCACCTCTATTTGTCTTATCAATAACTTATTATGAAGGTTTCCATTTCAACCTCAAATTAGAATATCATGCACCAAAAGTTTGACATTCAATTCAAACCATGTTAATAAATTTTATGGTCTCAAATGAAGATTTGATTTAACTGATGCCAGAAACTTGGTGGAAATAAATATGAGAAATGCTTTATCACTTTTTTAATATTGATTAAAATTTATTAAAAATTATAAAATTAAAAGGGAAACAGTAAGTAAAATCTATAACCAACAATTGTTTTCAAAAACATTAACTAACGATAAGGAGTATGTTGAAAAAAGCGTGCATAAATTTGTCAAGAAATCTATTATCAATTATCAGTATATATCTTCTGTCTTCCCTAATACTCTAGGCTAAAAAAAACTAAAAGCTTCCCGAACCACTACATATTAATTCTATTACATATATGAAGATAACTTAGTCCAATGCATTTCTCAAAATTCCGGGTTCGAGATCTTCTCGCATGTGAAAATCTAAATTTTATGGTCTTCGGACATAAAACATGCAAGCCCATGAAATTAGAAGACCTAATTTTTCAATATCTTTCAGGGAGCATCTCAACCATTATGTGTACCAGCCCTATTAACTTTTCCATATTTTCTCAAAATTATAGTAGTTTAATCATGGATATAAAAGAGTATTTTAAGGATGAAATCTTTTTTGCTGGCTCCAAATATCTAAAATTTAATTTTAATCCGTATAAGAATGTAATATATTTTTAATCTTACATTTGAGTAGAAACACATGTTGTAGCATTTGATGAACGACAAACGACCAAAAGCACATCGTTTTTGATAAATGCATAAACTAAAAACTTGTAAGATTTTGCCAAAACTAAATTTAAATTAGAATATATTAAAGAAAAACACAAAGATGGGTTTACCCTAATTTTAAAAAAGCCTTTATTGAAATAAAAGTAGCAATAAACAGAGGCAAGGTGATATGATGATGATGATGATGATGATGAAGCATGTTGTGATCTCGGAAGAAATGATAGTATAGATTGTGAGATGGATGTGTTGAAAATGGAGAAAGACAGGAAATAAGAAGAGTGCATCTGAATCTGAAATGATGGAATGGATGAAAGAAGAGGAGAGGAGAGGAATGTAATTTATTGTATGATGAGATTGGCATAATTTATGTACAAAAAAAGAGTAAGTTGTAATGGGTAAGGGTAAGGGTAAGGGTAAAGGGTAATGGGTAAGGGTAAGGGTAAGAACTAAGAAGGGAGATCCATGAAGAAAGCATAAGAACCAACCAGTTTTGAGAAGAGGTCCAATGCTATGACAGGGGATCCAAATAACTTACAACAACACAGCCACACATGCCTATAATATTAATCTACAACACCACAACAATCTAACAACTCAACTCGTACACATTAATTAATTAATTAATTAAAAACACAGAGGCAGAGGCAAGTGAAACAAGGAGAACAACATTATACCATCATCAGAGGCACAACACGGTGGCGGGAAGGTCGTCGGCGGAGGAGGGAGGAGGAAGGTTCAGATCGAAGGGGAGGGGTTGCCGGAAGGAGGAGGTGAGGACGCAGTCCTCGTCGTCGACGACGGAGGAAGAGGAGTCGCAGTCGCTGTGGCAATCGTCGAGAGGGATGATAGGGGGCTTGCGAGGGTGAGGGTGGAGAGTGGAGGACGAGGGAATCCTAGGCCCGCTGAAGGACTCAACAGTGCTGCTCATGCTGCTCGTCGTCGGCCGGTTCACCTGAACCGCCTCCAACTTAGAAAGCCCGTGGGCCTCATACACCGCCTGCTGAGGGAAGGGGAAATTCGTTTTCGCCTTCGGCCCGCGGAAGGATCGGGCCGCCGCGTCGTAGGCCCTCGCGGCATCCTCCGCTGAATCGAACGTGCCCAACCACACGCGCTGCTTTTTCCACGGATCTCGAATCTCCGCGGCGAATCGCCCCCAGGGCCGCTTCCTCACGCCCCGGAAGCGCGTCTCCTTCGCCGGAGGGTCCTGGTCCGCCGACGGATCCACCACGGCAGCGGCGGCGGCGGTGGCTCTCCCTTTCCGCATCTTGATCACGATGTATTGGTTTGCGAGCGTAAGATCGATCGGGAACAAGGAAGGAGACACCACCGGTCTGAAACCCCAATCTGTTTCAATCTTGTTTAGGTTTCTCCATATTTTTTTTTTTTTCTTTTTCGTTTAGGTTTGGGGTCGCATGATGCGGTCCTGCCTCGTTTGCTCCAATAGATTGATTATACTTTTGTGGAATGACATAACTGCCCTTTTGTCGTTGTGTAATGTGCCCCTTATGTCAGTGTGGGTATATGCTTCTCGTAATTATTCTTATTACCTTCCATTCCAGACCATTTGCGATCTCTTAACCTCTTTTTAAATTTTAACCCCCACTTACCTAAATTCCTGCTTAGGGCTACATCTTCTTACACCAAATTTAATTCCTTTCCATCATTGCCGTTACATTTTCAAAACTGTACATGCTGCTAACTAATTTTTACTATTCATTTTTAATTCAACTAATAACAACTCCCATCTTTCTTCTTTTCTTTTCTCCTTTTCTTTTATCATACACACTTCTTTTCCTCAATTCTTTCTGTTCAAATATTATACTTTACTTTTTTTCTTTTTTTTTGTCACGTATAACTATCGCCCATCACAAACTATAAATAATTTATATTTTTAATAACAATCATCTGATATGAAAAATAAGTTGGTTTTACATAAGTCTTTTTGCTTTTAAAAAAAACATTCGTTATAATTATAAACAAATGTAAATCAATTTATATTTCTCAAAATATTTTTAAAAAATTACTAGTTTATTTTACATTATAAGAAATTATGTGTTTAGATTCATTTTCATTTTCTTTATTTAAATATAGCTCAAACTTTAGTACGTACATCTTACGATAAAAAACGGTATGGATATTTTAAACAAATATTTTTTTATCGTCGTGTTCATTTTTTAAAATAAAACAAAAATTAAATGTATTTAACGTGCTACATCTCAATTAAAATAATAAAATTCTTCCTTCCATATTTATGTAGTTTTAAGTCTTTTACATCACAAGGATTTTTTGTTTGCTTTCTTAAATTTGTTTTAGTTGTTAGTTTATGTACCAGTATTAAAAGGCCAAATTTAAAAGTTTTGAAAAAATATGGATTGCAAACTAACACAAAAACCCTAAAAAAATCCAACAACAATCTATCGAGTTTGATAATAATGACTCAACTTGCTTATTATGCAACCATGAAGAGAAAACAAGTCATTTTTTATATTATATTCCTTTTTAAAATAATAATGACATTAATTATCTCATGACAAATGTGATGTTCATGTAAATTAAGTTATAACTAATACTTGAACTACTACGTTAAGTAAAAAATATTGAGTTTGACTATCATTTATAATTTTTTTACTTAGTGACAAGTGTTTGATCGTGAATGTCATGAGTTAGATTTTTCATTGAAAATAGTTAAAGGAAAGATTGTTTGTTTGTTAATGACATAAATTGTCTCGTGGTAAGGATTTAGGTGGGTCAAGTCACAATAGATTTGTGTTTTGCTTAAACTATTATAATTAAGTAAAAAAAGTTGTATTTTAACTATCACTTATAACTTTTTGTCTAATGATAAACGCTCAGTCCAACACATTTTTATTTTCAATATAGTCAGTGTTACAATAAACATGAGATGAAGTGGTAAATTAAACTTATTTATGATATAATATATATATATTCTTAGGAAAGATAAAATGGCTAGGTGGGTGGTGTAAGTTTGCCACATTTCCTTCTATATGATTACTAAGAGTCATATTATCATTAAAGGTATGACTATGAATATTAAGTGTGTGTTAGACTAATCAAATTTAGATCTTAGTTGAGATTACATGTAAAAGTGAAGTTTTTTTTTTTTTCTTTCTACAAGTGGTCACTTATACTTTGCATAAAGACTTGCAACGAGTGTGTTAGGGTACCTTAATCTAATACTTTTTATTATCTAATTCTTATAAAAAGGAGTGTGCTTTTTGGATGCTAAAAAAGTGACAAAATAAACAACATTTCATCATTGAATAATCCATAATGTGTTAAACAAATTCTACAGATAAATTCAAATTTCCATATGGCTTTTCTGAAATTTTTCATTACAAAAAAATGAAAAGAAAAAGATAGTAAACGAAGAAACAAAAGTATTAACTACAATGAAAATCTATTGGGAAAAATGAACAAAGAAGTATTATAAGCTGAACTAATATAATAAAAAAAAATACAATACAAACAATGTTAAATAATTTATGAATTTTTAATTTAAATAATGTGAAATTATGAAGGAATTTTAGAACATCAATATTGAAGTAACTCGTTGAAGTTGCTGTAAGTGGAATCCACATATACTCACATCTTATTTTTACTTTCTCCAATGCAAATAATCTTAATAAAATTTAATTAGTATGAACTGTAAAATGTAAAAAATTTTACGTTAACATTTACTCACAATCTTTCATTTACTCACAATCTTTCATTTATAGTAAGTTTGTTAATTTTACTCATTAATAGATTAAAAGTCATATAATGAAGAGATGTAATTGAACGTCGGTGTAAATCTTTTTTTTACAATGTCAAAACATGTTAATTAGACTCTTTTAACAATTAAGTCTCTACACTGAAGCAACAAAATTTATATCATTATATTTATTTTTAATTTATTTATTATTTTATTATAAATTAATTAAATAAAGATTTTATTATGCAATACACAATACATTATTAAAATAATACTCTACAAACTCCGCTTGACGTTGATGATGACGTCTCATATCATGAACTTCTCCCCACCTGAACAAGTATGATTCAAGTGTTGGATAAAAACTAACATGTATATCAATTGTTGACACGTCATAGGTGGGATCTCGGTGTTCAAAATTATCAATATAGTTGTATAATTCATATTCAACAATCATGTTAAACAATATGATGTATGCATATAAAATATATGTTTGATTGTGTCTATACAAACAAGTACATCCAGGGCCACATACAATTGCGAAATGAGATTAGAGTACTCTAAATGTGTGTTCCACATCCTTTCTTGCTACTTATTGATGTTGAACAAATAATTTTCTTTTATCACCTTGTGGTCTTTGAATGGTCTTCATAAGTGTCATTCATTTTGGATAAATGCCATCTAGTAAATAGTATCTCATGAGTCAACAAGACATTCATCTTCTTTAAGGAGAAACATGATTTTTGTTGTGTGTCGGATGCTTTTTTAGCTTCTCTTCCTCCTATTTCTTCATTGACCATATCTTGGATGGTAAATGGTGGAATTTGCGATTTATACGCAAAGTCAGATGGTGTAACCTGCTATCTTTCATTACATTGGTCGCTAGTGGTATCCATTAGAGAATTTTCAAAATTTGGATTTGTGGGGTATTGATAATTTGACATAAAATTTAACCATGTATTCACGTTGAATGGATTTTGGTTTAAATCCATCTTAATTGCCAAAAGTACTTAATTTTGTATCATTTATTAAGCAATTATCTTACTCATCTATGTTTGTAGGTGATGTTTTTCTCAATTTTAATTATAGTTTGTAATTAGTTTAAATTTCAATTATTTAAATTATTTTTTAGGTTATATTTACTCATTTTGTTCACTTTTTTGTGTATAAACTATGATTAAAGTTTACTATTAAATTAGAAGAAAATTAAGTTGTCAAGAGCCTTTTGAAAATTTTGGCTTCAAGGCATCTTAAAGTGGCTAATTGAAAATCAAACAGTGGCTAAGGTAGATGTTACTTAAATTGGAAAATTTTATCCCTATAAAAGAAGAAAATGACCATTTATGAATGAGGTTGACGTCTTTTGGAGGGCTCAGCACACTCTAAGTTCTTTCCTTTTACATATTTTGTTTTCTCTCATTTCTTGATGTATTTGATGCTGCCCATGATCATGGGTAGTTAGTTTCTACTAACTCTCTTTGTATCTTTTGATATTTATCTAAGTATATTCAGTTGTTCTTCTTTATTGGTATTTTCTTCTACTCTTACTTGATGTGGAGTTATAAGCCACAACTTGTTGTCTTTAGAGTGTGACTATGGTTGGAAAACAATTTCATTGTCTTGATCTGAAGAAAAATATTCATTAGACTTTATTGTTATAAATAGAACATAATTCATTGATTATCTTAAAGCCAAAAGACATAAAGTTAGTTCCTTTTAAGTTTATGAAGAATCAAGACTTGATGAAGGAACTAAGACTCTTTTCACCTAAGGGATTAAGTTTAAGAGAAATTTGTTAGCTGATTTCAACATGAAAGTTTGGTTTGAAATATGCATTTGAGCTTTTAAGTAGAAGAGAGTGACGTTTGGTGAGGTCTAACCCCAACGATAGTTTTTATTTTTGTTTTTTATTATTTATTTAAAAATCACAAAAATATTTTCTTTAAGCCAAATATTTTTTTTTTTGTTTATAACCACAAAAATAACTAAAGTTAATGTTTCATTGCTTTATGTTCATTAATAACTTAGTGATTTTGTGAAGATCGCATAATATAACATGAATTTATGTGGATACAATACTCAATACTCATCTTTACGATTGATGCACTTACCATGAAATTGTCCCGACAATCCATTAAACGAAAATAAATCAAAGAAGTGATAATTTTTTTAGAGTGAGAAAAAGAAAATTTTGAGAAATTTTGTGGTAAAGCAAAATAGTTTGAAGAACTCTTATTTATATACACTGGCTTTTAAAATATAATTAAAAAATTAAATGATTAATTAACATCCAAATTTTAGATATTAGTTTTCAATGTTAATATTACAAAGGCTTCAACTACAACCATGAAAATATTAATTATTTTTTTAGAGTAAACAACATTGCTGGCTAGTATAGCACTACGATAATGATCCTCTTGGATAAGGTTTGAATTATTTCCAACACTTTCTTCCAATCATTATTTGTAATTTTTTTTTTGTTGTAAATGCAGAAAATAAAAAATAAATTTTTTTTATTAAGTTTTAACAACTCATGTTATTTAACTATGTTTGGTAAAAAGAATAAAATTTGATAAGTTAATACGTTAAATAATTAAAAAAATTGAATATTAATGAAATAAGTCATTCTATTTTGTAATAAATATTTATTTTTATTTTTAAAGTAAAAATATTTATTATATGGTATATTAGAATAAATAAAATATTTGATATATTTTATATTTAATTATAACCTCATGAAAATCTTGTTGAAAAATAAATCTAATGGTTGTGAGAGATATTTTATAAAGTCTTTCTATTTTTAATATTTTTTAATATTATTTATTTTTACTTTAATTTTTTTTAATTTAACTATGTTGTATAAAAAAGTATGATAATTTATAATTCTATACTTTTTTAAATTATTTTTTATTAATGGAGTATATATTGTAATTGATTATTTTTATATTAAATCAATAGGTAAAAAATAAAATAAAAATATTTGATCTTTTTTTTTCTTACTTCAAGTTGATAATATGAATGTAAAATTATTCACCTTATTGTTATGATTATATACTTTTATATATATATATATATATATATGTGTAACTATATTTAAATTTTTAATGCTTATAAGATTAATTCAATTGCTTTTTTTTATTCACCTTAAGAATTACTTTCTTTTTCATTTTAAACAGGTTTAACTATAACATAGGTATTTAAATTTTTAGAATTCTTAAATTAATAATTTAAGAATATATACAAAATTTTAGAAATTAGTAACTCTTTATAGTTTGTAATAATATTAAATTTAGATGTAAGTAACTTGTCAAACAAAAAATATACTTTATTATAATATTAAATTGAGTAGTAAGCAGCTTGTCAAACAAAAAGGATACTTTATTATAATATTTAAATTAGAAATAAGTATAAATACTAAATAATATTATCTTGTTATTTAATAAAATTATGTTAGATATATATTTTTATTTTTAAATATATACTAGTTAAATCAGACTTATTAGGAATGCATTGATCTAACCTTTGAGTTATGATCATTGTCCTGACTAGATACTGATTCTCATGATACTTATGTCAATATTGTAAGTTAGAATTCTAACAATTATTTTTTTATATTTAGTTAAATAAAGAAAATAAATATTTGATGTTTAAAACTCAAAATCAACAACTTGATGAATTTGTAGTGATTTCTGATAAATCATAAAAAAGTTTTCAAAAAATATAATTTATTAAATTTTTTATAACATTCATTGTACATAAATAGATCTTAGACAACATGAGAAGAAAATCATAGTTAGCAACAAATATCAAGGCACAATATAAACTGGTGTTGGTGTTCATCCTTTCTTTAATTAAAATTAATTTTAAGATTTTCTCTTTTTTCTTTAAATGATTCCATTAAACACATAATTGAAGGTGGGTTCAAGGGTTTGAAGTTAAAAGAATTATTGAAATCAAAGAAAAAATATAATGATATGGATAACTTTTTTTAAAAGGTAAACATAAACATTTTATATTCAAAAATATTTACACACAAACACACACATAGACCTTTTAATGGTAAATATTTACACATTTTTAGACATAATATTGTACATTAAATTTAGCGACATGATAAACAACAAAATAATTTTTAAATTATATAAAATTATTATTTTTTGTATAAGCCAATCAATATTAATGATAAAATAATGCAAGTCGAGGTGCAAGTACAAAAATATTAGGACAAAAAAAAAAATCAAAGAGGCCACATTTTTTATACACATAAGTTAGGATTTATAAGTCATTTCGCAAAAGAGTGAGATGTTAATTTTGTTGCATTACACCATATGCACGAGCTCAATTGAACTGCAAGATTTATTCTACCAATATCTTGACTTTGACCTCCTCGAGATAAGATTATTCTGAGCCTTCGGAATTTGCCACAGCCGAGTAACACACCACACAACAGTCCATGCACGACGCATTGTCTTTGTCCCACTGACTAAACTTTGAAATTTCTTGCAATGACCTAAAAAATTGTTGTGAAATCTTAGGAGAATTCCCCACCATGCGCACAATTTCCCCTACACTTGAGTTGTCAATGGACAAGTGAAAAATAGATGTTTTGAAGTTTCACTATCTACATTGCAAAGCACACAACTAACACATTCACTATTAATTATTCCTTTTTTCTGTAAATTAACTCTTGTCGCCAATCGGCCTGCTTCCACCTTCCAAGCTAGACATTGCACCTTATGTGGTACTCCAGCCACCCACAAGCTGTTAAAAAACACATTTGGGTTACCTAACGCCTCCACTAGAATCCTATAGGCAGATATTATAAAGTAAAACTTTAACCCATTTGCTTCTGAGACCTAAGCATCAAGCTTTTTGTCGTTCAACACTACCAACTCCAATCTATAGCTTAACTCTGCTAACATCTTCTCCTGCCATGCAAATAGCTTCTTCTTAATTACCACCTCTATGTTGAGTTCCCCTCCCATATTTCCTTCACTGTTGTACTTAATCTAACTGATAAAAACATCAAATTCAACAATTAAATTGATGAAATTTATTTTCTATAAAAATGATAAAGAAAATGTATTTTAACTAACTTTGATACTAGTATCAAATGAATCTTGACCCCGCTCATCAATAAATTTCATTAGAAAATTTTATCTCTCTTATATTAAAGTTCATTTCATATAAATTATCTATACTAAATTTATGAAAATTAAACATCAATAAAGAAGACAATTAAATTATTTATATTTTAATATATTTTGATGAGTATATATTATGTTTTTTTACTTACATGAATGATGTAGAAAATAGTTTGATTAGTATAAAACTTTGAAATATATAATTTAAGTAAAAGAAACCTTCAATCTAAAAATGAATTTTAAATAAAATTATTTAATAATATAATCTTTTAAAAAATTAAAAACTTATTTTTACTAAATAAAAAACCACCTAGATTAAAAAAAGACTACCTAATACAAAACTAAATATAAATATTTTCTAAATAATCATACATTATGTTATATTTTTTAAAGAAACTATATATTTTTTCTCTCCTCACAATGGCATGACTAACATAGAAAAAAGTAGTAGCAACACACTCTCTAATACACTCACTTTGGTTAAAAATAATTAAAAATTATAAAATTAAGAAAGAGAATCATTTAATGCATAAATGCATATGAATTTAACACAAATAAATCAAGATAAAACATAAATACATATGAATTTAGATTTTAATTAATATACACTAACAGTATAAAATAATATTACACTAATATTTAATCATATTTTTTCTATTTATATGACTTTTAAAATATTAATTAGTAAAATCAAATAAACTTACGATAAATTAATATTGTAATTGAATGTTAATGTAAAAGATTTTTCACGAAAAATAGATACTAATTGAACTCATAAATTTAACTCTTTTACTTTTCACGTTCAATACCCAATTCCAATGAAATGAAAACATGAACAAACAAGCAATAAGTGTAATTGATTAAAAGTAATTTGTTACATGAAAATACTAACAATATATTTTTAATATATTATTTTAAATAATTTTGTGATCATTGAGATTTATTAAAAAAATATAAATTTATGTGAATTTTTTTATTATTTTTCTTAATTTTACAATTTGAATAAATTTTAACTAATAATAAAATATATTTTAAATTAGTGTTTTTTACCTCAATATTCTATTATATGATTGTCATAATTTTTGTACAAGAAATAAAAAGAGTAAGTTTAACTAGGGGTAAGTAGGCATGACAATGAGGTAGGACGGGAATGAGTATGACATGTTTATCTTCATGTGTGCTTTTGAAACTCATCTCTATCCAGTTTTCATACCTAACGGGTATGAAATTTATTTCCCCATCTTCATCCCTGTTAAGTATCAGGTATACTCGTACCTGTCCAATAATTACAAAAAACTTATGATAATTTTTCAATAAAAATAAATTATTTGAATATAATGATATTAATTCAAAAGAGTTATCTAATAAACGCAAAGTTTGTAATTTGTTAATTAAATATCATATCTTTCTTTTTTTCAAGACAAGTGAATATTTTAGTCATTAAAATAAGATCAGGTACGAAGATGAGGTGAGTATGTATATCTCATTCTATCTCCGACTTAACAAATCGAGTATTCCACATATTTGTACTTGTCCCTATAGACGGGCAAAGGAGTAACTCAGCTCGCAAAACTCGTAACCTATGAAACTTGGTTCACAACGCTTGTATTCTAACGAGCTAATTATATTTGAGTTTGCACCCATCTAGTAAAGCCTGGGAAGGTCCACGAACCAACCCACATAAAACATAAAAAAAAAACTTTTTTTTAAAAAAAAAATCAATTTTTCTCATTTATAATTATTATAAAATTTGATATATATCTAAAATATCTCCCTGGATTACAAGACAATAATTAAGAAAAAAATAAATTACTTATTAGTTATTACTCAATAGTTAAATATGAAATGTCATCACAAATAATTAAATAGAATCTCAATTATCAATTCTAAAATATAAAATAAAATAGTTTAAATTTAAAATGCTCATTAATAAAATATAAATTTGTTCAAATATAAAATCTCAAATCTTAATTTTTAAATGTTATAAGTACCTGTTTATTTAATAGGTCGTAATTCGTAAAATAAATAGTGAATGAAATTAAATTTAAGTTTATACTCAAATTACTAATTGAATTAAGGTACGATGGTTTTATTAATGATGGTAGAATAATAGGGAACAATGAGAATAATTATTATTCTTTTGTTTCAAAAGGTTTTAGTTGAGTTTCGATAAGTTTTCGAAAAATCTACTATCGTAAGAGGGGTTGCACCTACCAAACTGATTTTTTACTAAATACATCCCGTGAATATAAAAATATATTTCTTTCTCACTTTTTTAAATTTATTCCCCTTTTGTCACAATTTCTTCTCCACCGCACCATTCTCTCTCTTGGCTGTGAGAAACATTCACTTGCATTTCAAGTTTTGGCTAACAGAATTGGACGCAGTCACTTTCATTGCTCTTGATTCTGAGAGGTGATCATTATATGTATGTTTGATCGTAGTTTTTCAAACCTTTTTTTTTATCGTTTTCAATCATTTCATTTTCGTTAAAAAAGGGGATCCTTATCAAGTTTCTGTATAATTTCTTCGGATTGATTCTTTCCTTTCTGTTTTAATCAACTTTTGGATGGAGAAATAGGTAAGGGAAATTATTTTGTTGATTTTTGTTAATGGATAAGTGATTTAATAGTTGAGAGGTTTGAACTATTTGAGATAGCGAGTATTTTAATTATGTTTTGAGATATTTAAGATAACATGTATTTTAATTATGTTTTGAGCTATTTAAGATAGTGTGAATTTGATTTTGATTTGAGTTAATTGAGTTAGTGTATTTGTTGATTGTGATGTGAGCTAATTGAATTAACGTATTTGTTGATTGTGATGTGGGCTAATTGAGTTAGCGTATTTGTTGATATGTGATTTGAGTTATTTCAGGTAACGTATATTTGGATTTTCATAGTTGAGCTATTTAGGATAGTGTGCGTGTTAATTGTATTATTGAGCTATATGTCATAACATATATTTTGATGATAATCAACTATTTGAGATAGTGTGTATGTCGGATATAAATGCGTAGTGATGAGGTGTGTATTAAATGCATGATGATGTGTTGAATTGATGCATACTTTGAGTAATATGTAAAATTTTGTACTGTGTACGAATGATGAGTTGTTGGAATTGTGTTTGTGGATGATTAGAGATTGTAATTCATTAATAAGGAATATTAATTAATTGTTTTGTGGATTGTTATGAGGAGGTAACATAGTTGCTGAGGTGATACATCGAATTAGGAATGTGGATAAGTTTAAGTGATTCCAGTGCTAAGACCCTGTTTCAGGTGATGATGCAATGTTAGGTCCTTATGTCGGACAATGATACATTGGTGTTAGGCCCTATGTCAGGCGATAATACACCACAAGATATACTTGGATAACAACGTGATGCAGTGTTATGACCTATTTTGGGTGATGATACACTAGATGTTAGTTGGTTATTCAATGAGTATATTCAGACTTCAACTGGTTATTGGATGTGTCAGATAGATACCAAATACCAGTGTAGGGGAAGTCAAATAAGTTGCTACCTTGATATCCAAATTCAATGTAGTGAGTCTTTCTGCAAAACGTTAGTTGATTGGTTGTTAGTACTTATGTTCAAGTGGAGCATAAGTGTGTTTGATTGGATGTTAGTGCTTGTGTTCAGGTAAAGCATAAGTGTGATTGATTGATTTTTAGTGCGTATGTTTAAGTGGAGCATAAGTGTGATCGATTGGATGTTAGTGCTTATGTTTAAGTAGAGCATAAGTGTGATTGATTGATTGTTAGTGCTTATGCTCAGGTGGAACATAAGTGTGAATGATTGGATGTTAGTGCTTATGTTTAGGTGGAGTATAAGTGTGATTCATTGTTTGTTGTTAATTATGTTCAAACGGAACCTAGGAGTGATTGTTTAGTTTATTATACTTTGGGAGTGCATAATTATAATATAATAATAATAATAATATGTCTTTTATCCTATACTTACCTTTACACTTTTTGTGTTTTCTATATGACTATAATGATTTTGCTTTACACGGGAGCAAATAATAGTGATGATGCAGAATGACATGATAATTTGAAGTGAAGTATGTCAGATTGTGACTGAAAGTATCAGAAGATGTTATTTTGTTATTGAATATGTATATAGGAATGTTGTGTAGAAATATTGTTATTCAAATTTAGAAGCATTGATGTTAACTTTATTTGATCGTTATATTTTGTTTGAAATTCTGAATGCATGAAAAGGTGTATGATGTTAGATTGATTGTGTTATGATGAAAATTTGTATTCTTCAATGTTTGGATTGTATATTACTTTAAAAGTGGATTAGATTACTTGATTAGTTAGTGTAGAAAATATTGAAAATTTGGGATGTTACAAATGTCATTACAAAAGCATTGATTTTTTTTTAAATTATGATACCTCGTTTTTATAAATAATATAATATAATTTTTATTAAAAAATTAATTATGTGAAGCCTTGTAGAGGCATGCATGTTAACCTGCTAAACTCGCGAGTTTTGTGAGTCTAGTCTAAAAAGTTTGCATATCTAAATGAATTTAAAGTTTTAGGACTCATGAATATCATGCTGGTTGCGGGTTTCGCAAGTAGTCCACAAGCTTAAACTCAAATACTCATCTCTACCTGTCTCCACAGCCAAATTAAGAATTCCTTATCAACTCGGAAGTGAGTTTGAGAATTACCCACATGTACAAATTTATTTGTCATCCCTAAAGTAAAGATAAATTTGAAAACAGAACCATAAATGAAGAAAATATAAAAACAAATCGGTAAGGGACATACTATGATAAACGAAACAAATAACTTATAACAACACACTCAGATATCCTTTCATCCATGTCCATAAGATTAGTCTACAAGACCACAACGATCCAACAATTCATAGGCATTAATTAAGCAAATATTGAAGAATAACAAGAAGAAGATTATATTAAGATATCCATTAAATAGAGACACAACAACTAATGTTTAATATGTTTTTTTTAAAGTTCACCAAAAACAAATATATAATTTTTTTTGAAAAAATATATAATTTTTTAAACATGTATTTGTGTTTACATCTTAAAATAATTAGCAACTAAATATAATTTAAAATTTTATTAAAAATAATTTTTTTGCATAATTTCTTATAAAATCAACGGTTTATTTTAAAATAAATTATTTTTATAATATAAACAATCATAAATTAATTTTACAATTTTTAAAAAGTATTTTAAAAATATTATTAATTTATTTTACATCAAAATTAGGGTTTTCAATATGTAACAAAAGAAACATTACTTGGCCTAATTTTAATTATTCTTATTTAAGTATGAGTCTAAGCTTTGTTCATACATCCGAGAAGAAAGAATGACATGGACAGAAATATTATTTTAAAATAAATATTAAGACCATCTAATCATGTGCTCTCATGGGGCTCATCCTCATAAATATTATTTAATTACTATTGATTTCTTTTACATCAGTCGTCTTTATTTTTTAACAAACGGTTTCCAATATGTGCTTTGGATCCATTTTAACCATTATTAAAATTTGATTAATAATTATTAAAATTTAATTTTTATTTTAAAATTAAATATATTTATTACATCGAGAATAACTATATTTAAAAAGTATTAATGTGATTTTTAATAATAATTTATTTATATTTTTAACTATGTTTTTCAATTTTACCTTCTTTTATACCGTCATTACTGCACTATCATCATCACTACCATTACCACCACATGTCATTACTATGTGGTGATGGTGGTAGTAGCAACACCGACAGTAATGTATAGGGATGATAATAGTGAAGATGGTGAAAATAAAATAAAATAAAAACAAAAAAATCAAAGTTAAAAATCACATTTAATATTTTTTAAATATAATCACTCTCCTAATAAATGCATTCAAATTTGCATTTAAATTTATATTTTAATAATTTTTAAAACATGAGAGACGTTAGCAAAACTTTTTAAGAAAAAGTGAAAATTAAATGAATTTAATATTATGTTTAAAATTTAGTCCACATGTGAAAATAATCTCAATGAAAATAATAAAAGTGTTCGTTGCATTTTTTTTTTAGGTTCAAATATTTTACATAAAATTGTTCCTGTATTTATGGTGAATAGGAAGAAAGTTCTTAAAAAAATCTAGAATGTAAAGACCTTTGAGATATGTGGTTAGAGATGAGGACCTTAATTGGAGCCTTAATTACTCCTTTAATAATGTCTATTACTTTCTTGTAATTGTTATTCTTTGGCAGCCGGTATGAATTATTGTAAGTAGATAGCGCAAACTATGTTGAAGTGAAAGTTGATCTTGAAAATTCACACCTTAAATGTACCAAGTCATGAGGTCGGTATAGACAACTTGTCTTGAGAAGCAGCCATAACCAAGTCGCTAGGGACAACTTTCATGTATAGTATTATTCCTTAAGTAGGTTCAAATATTATCAAATTAATATTTTTTAAATAATAAGGAATTATATTGGAATAAGAAAAAAATATTTTATATAAATCGAAAAAAAAAACGGTAGTATAAATTGCTAAAACATATGTGATGACTATATATAAATTATGAACAAATTTACTTATAGACATTACCGCATGATTCTGACGTTGATGTTAAATGCATAATTTAAAAGACAATCGAGCTACTATTAATATTCTAGGTCATAATTCATTGCAACTGACGAGAATAATTACGTTTTTTGTTACCATTATTACAGATGTAAATGGTAAGCTTAATAGTAATAGGAACCTGGAAAGATGTGGTGGAGGAATCATTGAAAAGTAGGCAAAATTAATGGTTCCCATCTCCAGTACTAAATCTATAATTGAGATTAAATTAGACATTCGAAGGTTCCAAATGAATTCTACCCAATTTCAAAACAAGTAGTAAATACGTCTTTTCTGTGTGTCCAAGAGGTGCAGTCATTGGGGTTTTTATTCCCAAATTTGGTCCAATTTATTGAAGCAGCCACGTCGATAGATTGATGAAAAAAGTCTCTATATTCGATAGTAGTGTTGTCACATGAAAACGTAGAAAGCCAAGACCCCTATTACTATGATCCCTTTGTGGAATTAATATTCGGAATGGGAATACTTGCATAATTTTTATGCATGTATCCAAGTTAGCTGCATTTAATTAGGAAACTATAACCATCATTAATCCCTTAAAACAACCATGATTAATGATTATTGGCTTAACTCATCCAACTAGAATATTGTATCCATTTCTAATTTGGGGTGAAGGTTCATAATACTGTTTTTTTTTTTATTCCACCCCATTTTGATTTTTGGATGAAGTTTTGGGATCATTCCTGTCTTTTTGTATTTCTTTTTTTTCAAGCATATATGCCAAGTGAGAAATTAAAAAAAAAAAAAACTATTATAAAAATGGAGTTAGGCAGAGATAACATTTCACTCCATTAATTTCATTCGGCTGAAACTTAGGCTTTTTTTATTCAATTATTGTCGTTTGTCTCAAGGAGCCCTTTTTTGAAATGTGGTGAGTCTTCTGAAAACTAAGATAAAGTAATGGGACAATATCTAGAATAGTAAGGGGTGAAGTATCCCAGTTTAAAGTAGAAAATTAAATTAAACACTACAATGGTTGGTACATCAATTAGGCTTTTTATCGATCTATAATAGATAAAGTGTCTATTATGAGAATATTCTAAAACGTATTAAAATTGAGAGAGCATCAATATATTGATTTATAACAAAGGTGTACGGAAGCGAATGGAATAACGAAAAGTGGCCAGAGTAATCTGGTTGGTATTCGATTTAATCAATTAGTCATCACTTGAGTTTAAACTTATGTTTTACACTTTAATATGATTTTTTCATAGATATCTTACATAAGAAACAATCCTATTCTAAATCGGTTAGATACTCTCATATACTATATATGTATCTGCCGTCGGGCAAAATGGGAAACTCAAATGTTATTTTATGAGAATGATAACCTTTTACTAAAATCTAATTTCAGAATTCAGATACTGTTTTATATACTATTACTTACTAGTTACTACTACTTTTAGAAGAAGAAAGAGAAATAAAAAACAATCAATAAAATTGTAAATTTTGGTGAAGTTATGCCGAAACACAACCAAGCCTGATCCGTCGTAATTTTAAAGAGTGTTTTTAGGTAATAAAAACATAGTAAAACAAAAGCAGTTGAAAGGACAAATTTAAGAGTCTATGAAATTTTATGTCGTACAGAAAATGTGGCTGTTTACTGTTAGGGTAATCTAAACCAAAGGTTCAATATTTGCTTTTTAAACTACTTTTCCTCATTTATCCTGTTCTAAAATTTAGATATTGATTTGTGAAGGCAAGTTCTGTCCAAAGGGGTTTAACTTCATGTTCTGCTTTCATTTACGACCAGATACTTCGCGTACGAAAAATGTATAGCATAACACAACACACCTTAATTTTCTTCAATGACAAAACTGTATCCCGGTAATGAGAAAAGAAGATAGATTTTACCACGCCAAAACTTATGACAGATGGTTGGAAGATCTCCTAATTATGTAATAACTATCTTGTCAGCTCAGACAAGATCGTATCTTACAATTTAAGGAAAAGAGGATCTAAATCCATTGGAAAACCACCACCAATACCACCGACTACATAATGCTCATGGATTCCCTATTCCCTTATTTGTCTTCTTCCTTTCTATCTTATTTTCTCCCATTTTTTTCTTCTTCTTCAAATTGGCATTTTGTACCGTGCCACAAAAGAATTAGATCCTTTCATGTTCTTTTCCTAAATTACGAGATAAAAAACAAAATAAAGTTAAATAGACCCTACAAACGTGATAAATAAGGTTTCCTATGGTTATTTGTCTTTCTAGTTTATACTCACGTTAGGAAGATGAAAGACCAAAATGGCCAAATCTGCTGCATAGCAGCCGACATTAACTTGAAGTTTGAAACTCCGCATAGCCCCAAATGAAAGTACTTAATCTCTAAATTATTTTGTATAAAAAATTCAATAGTTAGTTAGGCACGCCCTTGAAAAACGGGGTTCGTGACAAGTTTGTCATACTTCCCTTAATTTTTCATTCAGCATTTTTAAGTGTACCAAACCAACCCTAAGAGAGAGAAATGGAGGGTCATAAACTTTCTACCTGCATTTTATTCACCACAAAAAATGCCTTCCATTCCCCACAAGCTAGTGGTTGTCACAACAACCTCTGAACAAACTACCCAACTCCACAGAATTGCAGGTGAAAAGGGGGGAATAGATGGTATGTATGATATACTTCTGCTGAAAATGTGGGGAAAAATAAAATGTCCAAAACAAAAGATCAAACTTCAAGTAGTTTAGTCGTGTAAAGGCTCTGAGGTTGCTGGAAAGGAATTTGACGTAGTATCAGCTTGTTTGGATGAATCATCTGTAGTAGCTTTTGCATCAGAATTCTGAAGTTTGTTGTCATTTGATAATTTAGATGGAGATGTTTCAGATGGTTGTACAGTTGATAGCCCTCTGGGATTACTACTAATGAGAGGAGCATCAAGTACAGACATAGCAGGTGAGGTCAAGCCATAGTTCTGAGGGATAGTCAAAACTGGATGATCAAATTTGCACGTTGGGCCAAACTTGCACATTCCATAGATTCTGTAATAAGAGCATACAGCCTGCCCCTGCAGATAACCAACATAGGAATCGAGAATCTAAATATTTAAAATACACCATATGTGGTAGCAACTATATACGAACCATAAAATTACCTTCTTAGGTTATAAGGGAGGACAATAAACAAAATTGTTAAAGAATAAGTAATACATGCTTTGATTTTTTATACAGCCATATAATTATAAATCATCGGCTATAATAAGTTTATCCACTTTATGGTTTATACTTAAAAAGTCAAATCAGAAATTATTTTTTATGAGTAAAAACTTTTATACTGATCATGCATGTCCATTAGACTTGTTTCAAGAAACTAGGCATCAATAGAAGCTGAACTTACAGGTCTCACAGGAAGGCCAAGTGGATTTATTAATGATTGAGATATTCTTTCTTTTGGGTGGTGGAACTTGCAATCGGTTCCATATTTGCAGGTACCAGTGCTCATGAAGTATCTACATTCTGGTTGATCAGGTCTATTTGGGAGAGGTGAATTCATTGCCTGCGCACCAAAAAGTGACTCGCCCAGATTCATGAAATCGTAAACAAGATTTGATCCCAGAAAACCAGTAGGCATTGCAGGGTTCATACTTCCCTATTTTGAGAAACAAAAGTCACAGTCAAAACAAAAGACTTTAAATCAATTTGCAAAAAGTACCATTAACTGTATGTAGTAATCAAAACCCAACGCAATTTATCATCACTAAAAGGCAATTTTGCTCCAATGATTTCCATAAAAGCAAAGCACATTCTGATTCGGATATCAGCTAGTAGATGAATGCCAGATGTGCTTTACAATCAATAAAATAAAACAAATGGGAACTGCAAGGAATGACAGTATTTCCATACACAGATCACTTCCTCTAAAGTTCCTATCAGTGTCTGACATTTGCTAGTAAAATATGGTAACAATTATTTATCTAGATATATCCATATAACAAAATTCACCCTGCTTCCAAGTAAATAGCTAATGACTAATGATTTATGTACTGATTCAAAACTTGCATTTATTGATTAATTAACATTTCCGTAAAGTGGCAGAAGAGAAGTATAAAATGTCGAACTCCATCCTTTTCCCCCCAAACAATTAGCCCATTTATATAACCCTTGCAATCAATCATGCAGAAAATTAACACCACTCAGATCAAATTCAATGACAGAATAATTCCTGAGCAGAGGAGAAAAAACAAAGGCCAGAGCAAACAGCAAATGCATAGATAAACAGGACATTCAACATCCTCAACAAACCATGTAGTTGTTCCAGCTCTGCACAGGTATAATGCCTTGCGAAGAAGACAGAAAAGGGGGCACATAAGATTGAAGGCCTTGTCCAGATAAATAGGACATTCTTGGTACTGACCATGCAGGAAATCCTCCAGCATATGGTAAACCTGATGTAGGAATAATATTTGAGGTAGGAGATCCAGCCAAGGGGTATGCTCCAAAGGACGCATGCTGTGGATGATGAAACTTGCATGCAACACCAAACTTACAAGACCCAGTTCTCATGTAATAGGGACATGATTTTTCTTCCTAAAAGAAACAATTAAAGAAGATTGAAAATTGCAATGGTTCCTTTCATCAACACAGTAACAGTAATCAATTAAAAGAAGGGTGAGGTGCAAAGGGAAGCACAAACCTGACGCATAGGAAGACCTAAAGTATTGAATGACACAGGAGCAGCACCTCGCCGGTCCTTTGGATGATGATATTTACATGTTGATCCATACTTGCATGTCCCTGTCTTAAGAAAATACTGCATTGCGTATTTCAAACAACATCACAAGTTACTCATTGAATAGCGTTGGAATAGTATAATAAATGTCCACTGAAAATGGACTGTGTAGTATACAAAATTCTTCAGATTATACTACAGTTCCTGAACATGATATTTATAGTATAGTAGATGTTAAACATGTATTTATTTCCTTTCCTATTTTAGGATGCCATAGCTG
Organism: Psophocarpus tetragonolobus; assembly: GCA_037954015.1. Taxonomy (NCBI): domain Eukaryota; kingdom Viridiplantae; phylum Streptophyta; class Magnoliopsida; order Fabales; family Fabaceae; genus Psophocarpus; species Psophocarpus tetragonolobus. The sequence goes on from CM075695.1 coordinate 40,202,473, forward strand.
GCATCAAATAAATTTTTTTCATCATCATCACAATGAAATCTGTAAATAAGTTCTAAAGGACAAAACCCACATAATATAACCACTAAAAATAAAACAAATCATCAATAGGAAACAAAATGGTAGACGTTATACACTGACAGCATAACTACTCTATTTTTGTCCAGTTCATTAGGTATCCTACTTCAATTTGACATTTTCTTTCCCTTCATTTATTGGTTTGCCATCAGTACACTAGTAATCACTAAGCTAAACATTTCAAACAGACCAGATTTATTATTAAAAGGGACCACAAAAAAGGACAAAAATAAATGCAAAAGAGCAAGTAAAGTTTCTGCCTGATGCACATTGCAAAATATGAAACGCATATCTTCTTATGGATTCTTCTACAAACAGAAGAAATGTTATTTTTTATCAAAAAAATCCCCAAAATTCATGTTAAAGGGGACAAAATGTATGTGATTTCACTCAAATGTTCTTCCACAAAACACATCCACAATCAATTTTATGAAGCATAATTCTGTTATGACTCATGAACCAACAACCAACTCAAGACACGTGAATGGTTTTAGATTACATCCCTAATTAAAATTCATCAAAATAAACATAAACATACCTCACAATCAGGTTGGCCGACCCTTTGAGGGAGTTCTTCACCATAATGAGTACCCTGAAAATCTAAGAAATTGTGAGAAACTGCTATTTGTTTGCAAATGATGAAATGAAACTAAGGGGCAGATTTTGAAGAGAAGGTTAAATAAGAAACTACAATTTTTATCAAATATGTGGCCAAGGAAGTTGCTTGATGTCAGAACACAATAAAGAAAAGGAAATTAAAGAAGGAGGTCTTACAATAGAAATATGAGCAGGGTGATGGTAGCGACAGTTACTCCCATAACCACACATTCCAGTTCGCAAATAATATAAGCATTCAGGTTCACCGGGACGATCTGGAAACTGGGTTGATTGAGCTGCAGCATCTCTATCCCAATTATCATTCATTTTCAGACGTCGAATTGCTTCTACAGACAGATCAGATAGGAATCAGGCGAGGTCTCCCCAAGGTGTCTCTTAAACAAATTTAAGCAATAACTCAAATTCGCACAATCAGAGTGCAACACAACTAACTAGATCACAAACATAAAATTTTCATCTATGTCGTTGCCTAAAAGATGTTAAGATCAAAACATGAAGGCGATCCTTTGTTGCGTCATTAAGAAAAACGCATTAATTATATAACTCATGTGTGATCAAATATAACAATTAGTTTAGGAAAGAAAAACGTTTCCAAAAATCCTCATAGGTCTCTCACAATACATTGTGTGAATTACCAGAATTCTTCAAACCAAAATCATCGTGCCGTAAAAAGAAAGCCATGATAACATAAATGAAACAAAACAAAATCGTTAAAGCAAAGATAATCTAACATAAAACATTTCCAAGCAAAACAAAACAAAGACAACGTCATTAAACGATGATCAGAAACGTTAAAACCACGAATCATGACAAAAAAGAAATGAAAATGAATCACCAGAAAAATCTGCACCACCTTCAATGTTGTCACCAGATGGTGTAGAATCAACATTCCTGAGAACCTGCCTGTTTTCTGGCATCTGGTAGCGTTGAAATGATAACAAGAGACTTTTTTGGTGGTTCGATCAAACCCAGAAGACCCTTTGAGCCTTTAAGAAAAAATCAGCGCACAACACTCTCAAATTAACTCACCCCACAAGGTAAAATGATCATCAGGAGACAGTGAAAATTGACCAAAGACTAAAAGCAATAAAATAACAAAAACAATTCCCGGAAAATTAAAATACTAAAAACAAAACAAAGGTACAAACTGAGAATCGGAGATAAAATTGAGAAGAATCAAATGTGAAATCTTAAAAAGAGATTTAATAATATTCCAATTGGATGAAAGTTGGCGTCAAATTAGATTAGAGTTTCCTGGTTGTGGTTCTGCAATCTTCGAAACATTTTGGATCTTTGAATGTGAAACCCGACAAGTTAATAATAATAATGTTAATACAGTAATAATACTAAAGTAAGGTTCTTGCGCGCGTGTACGAACAATAAATTCTCTGTACCATATTACCCTCCACGTGGCTGCTCCATAACATGTTTACGTGAACCGAGATTTATTACTGCTACTACGGCGCGTGCACTGCAATCACGACTACAAATTTGGATTGTTAAGAAAATTTAATTAGCCTGAAAAAGTGGATGCCAATTATGGTATTGGTAAGTGGCATTTTAAGTAAGTTTTTAACTCTCCATTTTAATCTCACGCCTCCAGATTTAATCACTTTAATTCTTTTTTCATAAATAGATACATCTCTTCATTTTTTTCCCATACATTAGAGCTCTACTTTTTTAGCTTCACATTCAATTCATGATAATATTTTTTAACAAACTACTAATATTTTAAATTCAATGGGTACAATAACATTGTTCTCGCATTGATTGCTCCAAAATGCTATTAATGTAAAAAAAAAATTAACTTATATACTAATTGTGTTAAGACTTTTTATATTATTCTCTAATCACAAATTCACATGCATAACCAGTTTATTAACAACCTCTTCTATAGTTATCCTAAAAAAGTATACTTATTAGAATTTTTCCACAAAAAAACTTTTTATTACTTTTACTTTTACATTAAACATTTTTTTATGCGAATTACCATAAAATATGACTTTTGAGACATGAGAAGTTGAGAATATGGGTTTTGAATTATTAAATATTGTGTAATATTAAAATAAATTTTATATTTAATTGGAATACTCTATACAAATAAAAAAAAATTCAATAAATTATTACCTTATTCAAACAAGTATTTTAAAAATGAACTTATTTAAATGAAAAAATATTTTAAATTTAATATATTTCAATTTTGATTTTTTAATTTGTAAATTTTTTATCCAAACACTTAGGGTTATAACTTTGCAGGACTCTTATTATTTTTTGTAAATTTTCATTCCAATTAGACTATATTATTAACTCCTATGGATTATCAAGTATAGTGCTTGATAATATTTTGTGTTTTTATAATTAATTTTGAATTTAATTTTAAAAACAAATTCGAGTACAAGAAAAAATATGTGATTTTTATATTAAATTGGGAAATTGATATCACATTTTCTCATCGGAAAAATATATCAAGAAAATATCCCTGGTGGCAGAGCGGCAGGAACGGAGCTATTTGTAACTGTGTTGGATTAAGCTTTCTTCTTTTTTTTTCTTTTTTTCTTGTTTTTTTTATAAGCTTGGTTTGTACGAAGTTAATTCATTTTTGTTTTCGCTGTCGTTGGATAATGTTTTAGCTTCTGGATGAAGTAATATTGTAATCTTGTGTTTTTTACCAGTTTAGCCTTTAGAAATAAATGTTAGGTTAATATTTAATTTATTGTTTTCTTTAGATTTGATTGCAAAAATATGATATTTAAGTGTTATAAGCACTGAAATTTAAATAATAAATTTTTTTAGACAAATTAATGATTGATGGATGTAAAAATTAGTTTCTCAAACGCTTTAAATAGTATTTTAAAATTATTTAAATAATATTTAAGAGACTAATTTATAAAGAGTAAAATTATCAAAGACTAATTATAAGTATCATAATTTTAGGTCAAGGAACAAAATTGAGTGTCTCCTAATAAATATAATTTTTTTACTATTATTTCCATTTTTTTTCTTGTTCTATATTTGTTTTTATTACTATTATTTGTAAGGCTCTATTGTGTTTCCGTCTAAGTGTGCAAATTAAAACATGTCAAGTGATAACCTAGATATCACTTTTTATAACAAAATAGGAAGATTCTTAATAACATAAAATGATGATTCACTTTTGTAATATTTAGCCTTTACAAAAAGAAAAATTATTTTTTATTTTTATAAATATATTTTCTATTCTATGTTTTAAAAATATATAATTGTATTTTTAATTAAATATAATATGTATGTTTTTAAAGAAAACATATAAATATCTCTATATGTTTATAGAAAGGACCTTTATAAAGAATTTTAATTAAAAACTTTCCACATTTTGAATTCACACTTGTCATTTTAAATTTTTTATTTTTTAATTCTTTTACCCTCTAACCCTAATTTTCATCCCTCTTCTTAAACATTTCTTTGACTCGTCTCTCTCCTTAATGGAGAATTTGAATTAGCATCCCATAATATTTAAATTTACACCTAAATGACATATAAAAGATGACATATCGTTCATTTTATCTCTTTTTTACTCTTCAATTTGCTTTTTGCAATTAGAGGTGGTGAATAAGTGATTTCTAAGCACCACATCACCATGCAAATATTATTATTATTATTATTATTATTATTATTATTATTATTATATAAAGGTTGATTTTTTTTTCACTTAAAATATGACACTAGGACCATGAGAATTCACTACAAACTCCAGTGATTTAGAAAATTATACATTTCATACACATCTCATGGAAGCTCGTTCTGCATGGTTATATTATCCTTTTAAAAAGGTCTTTACCAATCAAGTATCGAACATGATTTTAATGGTATTTTAATTGTTGAATGACTCAATCATTACACTTTGTCAGAGAGCAGATTTTTTTACTCTCTAGTTGGCCATTGTTGAATTTTTTTGCTCTCCGACAAACTGTTGTCAAAGAGTAAAAAAAAGAGATAAAGTGAATGACATATATATCTTCTTATATGATGATAGGTATGAATTCAAATATTAGGGGATGTTAATTCAAATTCTCATTTTTATACTAGGGGTACCCTCAAACCGAACCTACCCCCCAGACTAAGCCTACCTTTGAGCTCGGATACACCCTCCACAACCCGAATACCTACACAACCCAACAAGGAAGCAAACAAGTGTCACCAGATGTGACTTGGGAAAGGTAAACACTATAAAAAGGGAGACAACAATATAAGTTTGACTACACATAATTCTACTATTTTTCTACTAACACATTGTACTTTGTAAGAGTAGTCAACTACCCTTTAATTTGAGCGTCAGAGAACTTTTGCAGTTATCTACCTATGTGACCCAAATTGACTATTCAAAAGAGATCAAGAAACACGAAAAAGGAAGACTTAATGAAGGATTTTGAGCTTGTGTTCAATGTGTAGGAACAACTTTAATTTTATAATTTGTCCCGTAATCTATGATGTTTGTTTCACTATTCTCGGGAAGTAGGCATATTTATTAGAAGTTGTGAAATTTCATTCATTAGTATTTTTTAGGAAAACTAAAAAAATTATTCCATGAATACAAAAACTAAACATGTTCAGAGACCAATTTTCAAAGAAAAATAGTTGAAAAATAGAAAACCATTTTAGGGTTTAGGAAAAGGTAATTTTATAATAAGAAGACTAGAAAATTATCCAAAGTAGTTTTCCAAATTTAGAAAATTGGAAAATAAATCATATTGAATTCTCTTAGCTCTTTCACCACCTTCACCTCTATCTTTCATGCGTCTTTCACTTTATTATTCTATTTTTCAAAATTGAAAAAATTAGAGAGTATCTAAATACATTTTCTCAATATCTATAATTTCCCAATAAATAAAAAATTTGAAAACTTTTTAAAAAATTGAAAAATGAAAACTACAAAAGTTTTCTTCAACTAAACACACAAACTTACCTTTTATTCCCATAGTAAATGATGGAAAAAGTTAGATTCTCTAATTGAAAGTTACGTACGAAAACAAAGGTAAGTTCTATTTTTTTTTCTTTTTTAATTATTTTAAAATTCATAAACATTCTAATAAATATCAAAATATAACCGAACAAAATTTTAAATTTACCTAATATAATATTTTTAGTTTTACATAAATTAACAATTTTTTATTAGAAAATTGAAACAATGAATGGCAAATACTCTATTTATATTTAAATGTTATATATTGGAGGAGTATTTGATTTCTCTTATAACAAATAAGCCTCTCTGCAAATGTGCAATTAAGGATGACCATACAGCATGTTGCCAATCTAATTTTTATAAGCAAGATAGTCCCAAAACTTTGCCTTCATAAAAGGTATATATATATATATATATATATAAAGGTTTTGCATGGAAAGTTTTGATCAGGCTACTTGAGTAATGAAGAAAATTTCATACAAACAAAGTATAGAAATATTAAATACCGTGATCAAGTTGAAGAATCTAGTTATAGAAGGCCTTATGAGGAAAACGGTCTTTTACATAAAGAAACTGGATTTTAGCGTTGGGACAAAAGTAAATTATTTTTACTTCATATAAGATAACCTGTGACCTTCTATATTTAAGAGGACAAAATAAAAACTTCTTACATTGTACAATAAAAGGACAAAATAATTTTTTTGAAAAATAATTCATTATTATTCGAGAGATAATTTTTCTTGAAAACTCCTGTTTTTAGACCTTGGAAAATTAGTTGTAACATCCTAAATTTATATATATATATATATATATATATATATTTACACCATAAATTCTCTTAATAATTATTTAAATTATTATTATCTATATGCTCAAATACTAAGATATAAATTTTTCATCATATCACAATAAATCTAACATTATATACATTTTCATGTATCCAAAATATAATAATAATACACACAATCTCAGTTTGTTAAATGAACATTGCCGCTTGGCAAGATCTAAGGTAGTTTGCCTTGTGACAATTGTCGCCTAACAAGAACTTTGTATCAAACTATTTCAATAATGAGACTTCACTCAATGAGACACATCGCAAGGTGAAAACCTAATTATTTCTAAATAATGTGTAATTTACTTTGGGTGAGATCTCTCGTTGGAAGCAAAACTGCAAAAATAGGTTGACAGAGGATAAAGCTCGTCAGGTGAGACCTACTGCTCTTCGAGGCCTTACAGATAGCAAAACCTTGGCTGCCAAAACTAACCAACTTACTAACATATAACTATACATTCTTGTAACATACATATCATAATTTGTTTATCTCTTTACACCATGTTCACACAATTTCTATATAAAACATAATGATCACATAAACTTAACAACAATGTCTTTAAATTCAAATAACAATATTTCTACAAACTCTTATATATATATATATATATATATATATATATATATATTCAACAATAAAATAACATTCATTGAGACTTTCATCCACAATTCAACATATTTCACTTCAGAACATCTTACCTTTCTGTATGATCACTACTATCTGCTCTTGTGCAAAACACGATCATCACAGTCATACAGAAAACACAAACATTGCAAGGGTAAGATTACATAATATGCAATATATCATTACATTAGTCATAAAGCATGAAAGTTACACGACATTTATATTCAATACAATCAACACACATTCACTGATAGTAAACAACCAATCAATCACTCTTATGTTTCATCTGAACATAAGCACTCACAACCAATCAATCAAATTAAACACCCCTGAATACACACTTTTCACACAGCATGTTCAGACAAAAATATCTACATTGAGTTCGGATACCGAGGCGACTTAAAACTTCTTCCAATTGGCAACAAACGTTCAATCTACCTTTGTTACTACCAAATTAAGTCTAAGAAATACTCATCTGACAACCATAAAATGATGTTTAATGTCTACCTAACACCCTATGACACACAATCGTTGTCTGAGTATGTCCTTTAGGCACCCCATTGCATATCTAGTACCGAGACCACAATGTAAATCACAGAAATACTCATTTGTATATCTATTATTCTATATTACATTGACCCCAGTTGTGTCCTTGACATCAATATACCCCACCAAACATATTATTCAAGGTTACGTTACCCAATTGTAACTGTTCGCAACCAACAACATCAATAAATATATCATCAACATGCATTTCAATCATATACATTACATCACAATTCCAAATAATACATTGTCATTCCAACAATTTAACTCCAATCATAAAAAATCAACTCAACCAAAACTAAGTTATCCTATTGTAACCATCACATCCAATTATCCAATAAATCGTTTAATTCAAGATCAAGCATCACTCTCATGATAATCATCAACTACACAACACATCATATATCTCAATACATTATTATTAATTTTCAAGAACCATAATTCATTTCAATCACGTGCCAATTCTCAAAACAAGTATTAGTTCAACACATCATCATGCATAGAATGCAACGCTTTATCACTACACATTTATAATTGACATACACGCTATCTTAAATAGCTCAACTACGAAATATCAATATACGATATCTTAAATAGCTCAAATCATAATCAATATACGCTAACTCAATCAGCTCATATCATAATGAACAAATACGCCGACTCAATTAACTAACATCACAATCAATAAATACGCTAACTAAATTAGTTCAAATCAAAATCAAATACACACTATATTAAATAGCTCAAAACACAATTAAAATAAATGTTATCTTAAATAGCTCAAAATATAATCAAAATACTTATTATCTCAAATAGAATTAAGTAAGTTTCATCTAGTTTGAATTTTTTTAAGTTTAAATCTAAAAAAATTTATGTTATTTTTTACTTATCCATAAGTGCATAGAGTATAACACAAAAACTTATTATCATTCTATTAGTTAAGGAAAACTTTTTATTATATAATATAATAATTATTATTATTTATTACTTTACTCTTTTACCATTAAAATTATTAATAACATATTGACTCTGAAGTTTATTAAAATTCAATTAGTTAGTGGAAAATTATGTTAAAATAATATTCATTTATTAATATTTGTCTAACACATTTAGTCAGAGAAACAGTATTTGATTTTGTGCATCAGTGTATGCAAAATTTTCAGGTCAATCACATACATCATTTACTAACCATGAGCGGGATTAGTTTCTAATCTAGGAAGTTAGGAAACTCACCATAGTCTATGATTCAAGGGAAATATAAATATGTTATAAAATAATTGAAATTAAATATATTAAATATATTTGTGACAAAAAAAATTAAATTACTAACTCAATAATATTATAAATTCAAATTATTTTTTAACTTTTTATCAAATAATATAGGAATATCCTTCACAACAGACAATCTTGATATAATTATAAACGATAACCTTTTTCTTTAAATATTTAACGTGATTGCATTTCAAATACTTAATAATATATTATTATTTAAAAAAATATAAATTTATTTTTCAGATAAACTTAATATTTTATTTTATTTTAATTAATGTTAGTTTTAATATTTTTGTTAATTAGTTTTGCATTTTAAATTATTCAAATTTTTTCATAAACTGTACTATTATAAAATGAATTTATAATATAAACTATAATATTCAAAAAATTCTAACCATATAATATGCTCCACTTTTTATGTGTTGACCTTATTTTTTTCATACTTTTTAACTTTTTATTTTTTTTTCTCCGACTTGTCTTAATTGTATTTAATGTAAGTTAAAGATAAGTATCTATGCATTAAGTTTTACCCATTTATATTTTAAAACATTTTTTGAATCATTTGTCTGCTTTTAAGTGTGTTTATTGTGCGGATGTTCCGTTCCCTTGTATAATAAGCATATTTCTTGATTGTTAATTTTTGCATATGTTTTACTTATGTGTGTTGTGCATTTGTTCTCCTAAAATGAAAAACTTAATATTAGTATATTTTTTATTTTTCAACTATAAAATTTAAGGATATTGATTCTTCTAATCACTTAACACAATATTTTAAATAAATCTTACTACTTCAAAATGTTAGTATTTTTTTTTAGGTTTGTTCAATACCGAGACACACTTTCAACTTACTCTTTTGAATACATGATTTTCTACTGATAATATTTATTGAAAATTACATAATGAAATGAAAGAGATTTAAAAGTCACGATCTAATAGTCTGCGAGCTACTATAGATAGAAGTGATTTTAAGTTTTAGGCTTCTAAATCCAAAAGCTCCAATTTCCTTAAAGTTACAAATCTTCTTCAATTACGCATCCAGGAGTGAAATATTATTTTGATTCTTGAAAATTATAAGTGTTACTATTTAAGTTTTTAAATAAAATTTTTTAGACAAATTATCTCTAATATTTATCTATGCCTAGCTAAAGTGTTAAGTAAAATATGGTTTGAAATGTTATCTAAAGTATTTTAAGAACCAATTTATACAATAAAAAGTCATTATAAAATAATTTTCTAAATATTTTTCCTCCAGATATATAAGTGTTAGCGTATGTAATTTTGAAGCTCCAAAAAGCCCAAATTTAATTTCAATATCGCATATGCATATAGGAATCTTAACAGTCTTTAAGAGGATTAAGCAATTGTGTGATGTGGCCGCAAAGGATAACGCCTTCACTATCCAATGGAGTATTATATATATTTTTAATTTTACTATTAAGTAAAAAAAAATACGATATTTTTTTGTGTGAATGGGTAGTAATGGAGCAACTAATAACAATATAGGCACTAAGAGCAATTGCTTACTCATGGGTCACATTATTGGAGGAGAACAATTTATATTTAGGCAACCTAACTCTCTGGCCAGAGGATGAATAAAAATGGTGAAGAATATTGTTAATGACTTGTGATTGTTGGTTGATGCCTACCCCACAAGGATAATGTCATCGGTAAAAAAACAAAGGGATAAATTAGGACCACCCTAACCCATCATAAGAGGACACCAATCATTAGAGGCAATCGCATCTTCAATATGGTAACTTAAGTCTTTCCATGCTACCCCAAACAAATATGGTGATAAATCACCACCTTATCTAATGAGAAATTATTACAATAAAAGATACTCCTCTCCTATTGTGGTCAAAAGAGATAGTGTTACAGTAAATTTCTTAATTTCTGTATAGTTATAAGAAATAAACACTTAATAAAAATATTAATTACTGATATGTGTATTGATGATGATGCAAAATCGCATGCTTGGTTGATTTAGTAAATAATTAAAATAAAATTGCCGACAACAAGAAACGATGGCTCTACCAATAAGTACTAACTTTTGCTATCAATGGCTGATTCATTTCCACGTGACGTGCCGCGTATCCTATGACTGAGTTTAACGGCGACGATTTTCCGCAACGCCAAGACGTTAATCAGTGTCAACGACACTGTTTGAAATGACACTTATGCCCTTGTAACGACCCTGGATAACTAGATTAGATTACTTCCCCGTAGGCGTTAACAGTTACACGAAACGAAACCGCTAACCTGAAGAATCACACTCTTCCAAAAACCACCTCCCATTCACACGTTCACGGAAACAAAATTCAACTCTTCCTTTTTATTCTTCTCTCAATTGTTTAAATGTACATTTAGTTTCAGGTAACTTTTATTTTAGCTTTATCAATTTATTTCTTTCATTTTAAAAATGTTATTTTTAATCCTCTTGTAATAAAAAAATTTGTCAGAAATGTCTAATTAATAAGAAAGCATTTTACAATTTCGACCGATTAAAAAATTATAACATTTTACTTAAGAGACAAACATAATCCTCAAATATAAAGAATTAAAATTAATTAAACCTTATTTAATAATATATATTTAATGATAGCACATGAATTATGAACTACTCATTCTGATAATATTTAGGATGTTTTACATAAAAAAACTACAAAATAAATCAAAGATACTGATAATTTTATAAAACTATCTTTATTATTAATATTATATTAAAAAATAAAGTGATTTTTATTAGAGGTATTAGTAAAAAATAATAATATTGTATTAAAAAATAAATTTAAAATTTATTTTAGAACAATTTTTTTTCTCAATACCACTCTGATTTTTAGAAGTGAGGTATGATATAAACCTACTGCTATATGTAGATTTAACCAAACACATTTGTTAAAATTGACCACCAACTGTCGACAAAATCTAAAAGTCAAAATGCAAGAAAGTAGTATATTTTAAAATATAAAATAAAATGTTATTAGCTTTTAATTATTTCAGAAAAAATATTTTAATTAAAAACTATTATCTAAAATTATAATAATAAAATTATTAAATTTGATATTTTCAATTTTTGAATCAACAGATAATATTCACTATTTTTTCTCTAAAATATAACACATTTTAATACTAAAGGAGCCAATAACTATTAATAATGTTATTTACATTAATTATTAATAATGTTATTAAATAACAAGTATATATTTAGTTTAAAATATTTTTAATTTTAAAATATCACAATTTTTTGTTATAATTTATTTATGTTTAGTGTGTGAGTTTATGTTAATGGATTAAATTTAAAGCAAATTACAAAAATACCTCCTTAACTTTTATCAAATTACATTTAACTATTTCTTTTTTTATTTTCATTCACTAACCTCCTTTTAAGTTTAAAAAAATTGTTAGCATCTATTATATGTATAAAAACATTACATTAACACTTATTTCAAACCTTATATTAATACCTCTCACGTATCAAAATAATGATTAAAAAACAAGAGATACATGTGTAATTACACTAAACTTCTGAGATGCATGTTTAATTATACTAAACTTTAGAAGTGCTAATGCAATAAAATAAACATGATACTCCAATCTTCAAATCCTAATTTTTCCACTTTGGTTACGAAGTAAATCTTGCTAGGGAGAGTATCTCCTTGTGTGCACTTAGGTTTTCGAACGTCTTAATCATTGCTATCATAAAGACTAAGTTTTATTAATATTATAGTTAAAAAGATTATATATTATGGTGCTACTTAAGCATATTTAAAAATGTATTAAACCAAATTGAAAACTAGAAAAAAAGTACCCAATTCCACAGTATCATGGTGAATGATGTTTTAAAAGGGGAGTGAGATGGATCCAACCTTTGCTTAATGTCACGCTCTATTTATAATTGGTATTTAACTTCTTACCTGCATAATACTATTCTTTTCTCCTAGTTACTACTTTTACCTGCCAAGTAATACTATTACTTGTTGTGGTATTATATTTACTTGTTAGGTATTACTTTTATTTGTCAAATAAAATGATAATTTAAGTTTATTTCTAATAGTTTTTTATTATGACTAATTAATTTGGTGGTTAATCTTTTGAGGAATTTGTTTGTTTAAGACTCATTTCGGTATTTGTTTCCACTGAATATTGAAGTATTTGCTATTGGCATGAAAGTTGAAATAACTGTATGTACAAAATATATTTTGAAAAAATATTTTGCAAAAATAAATTTGATTTTGTTTTTTAGTTATTTTTTAAATAAATTTTATACAGTTTTCAAAACAATAAATTTTGCTTTTCAATTTTTTTTATGTTTTTATTCAAATTCACCATTTGACATTACTTATCACCCCTCAGCACCATCTTTGACTGAAGGGCACCAACTGTTACCTCCAACCAACGATCACTGTCACTCATTATCAGTCACAGACTGTCATTTTCAACCATCGATGGTCATTGAGTCTTATTTTCGATCATTGATTTTTAGTTTCTAAGGAAAAAATATTTTACAATTTTTAAGATTTGAAAACAATATTTTAAATTTAGAAATCAAAACAATGTTATTTTTAAAAACTTAAAACTAAAACTAGTTTTTTTTGTTTTTATAAATTTGAAAACTAGAAAGCAAAAATCACTCTAAACATACCTAAAATACTTATTTTGGGTATGTTAGAAAACATCGAATAATTTGTTATAATTTCTACTCATGTCAACTTTAAAATACTCACTTTTAATAAGAATAAGTTAGCATCCTACACCAAAACCAAAAGTTTAGGACAAAAAATCAATGACTTCTTTTGTTAAACTTAACTAAATTTACGAATATTTTTGTCTTTAATAAGTTTTTCTCCTTTCCACTAATTCACTATCTTCTCATTCATTATCAATATTAAATTTATAAGTTTTATCTTTGGTCTCTCTTCTTATCACCAACAAATAATAATATTTTTATTTTATTTTATTTTTTATTATTTTAATAAAATAACATATTTAATTTTATTCTTATCAAATTGAATCAACTAATTTTTTATTAAATAATTGATCAGTTACATTTCAAATAGTATCTAGGCATGACCGTGGATCAGAGCAAAGATAGGTATACTATTCTCTTTCCGACTCCCAAAACTCATTTCATTCTTGTCTTCATATCCGACGGGTATGGGAAATTTATGTTTCATTCTCGTATTTGTCATGTATACTCATATTTGTAAAAAAAATTATAATTAATTTTTTACTAAAAAATAAATTGTTTGAATATAATTATGTTAGTTAAAAAATTATCTAATAACAGAAAGTTGATAATTTTTTAATTAAATGTCAATTTTTTTAATAAAAATGTCAAATATTTCTTACATTTGAAAATTGTAATTTGTGAACAAAACATAAATATAAAAAATCATTTGATTTAAAAATTAGGTCTAATAAATTAAGGATAAAAATTTGGATATTTTAGTAATTAAAACATGGGCAAGGTACGATAGGGTGGGCAGAACGAGACTAGGATGAATATGTATATCCTTGTTTGAATCCTTGACTTGATAAATCAAGTATTTTTTGTAAACTTTGAAACATGTCTGGGGAATGGCCTAGGTATATAGATTTGTTTGTCATCCCTTGTAATAACACACATTCATATAATAGTAATAAATTAAATATGTTATTTTATTTAAATAATAAATTGATGTGAATCACTTTCACTAAAAAAATCACGTAAATCACTTTGTTAAATTTATAATTGCTTTTCTTAAGATAATTTGTGTTAAAACATTATTAATAATAATAATTTATATTAAATATTTTTAAAAAATTATATTAAACATAAAAAAATTTGTTTATGTAGTATATTTAGCAATTCTTTAAATGTAATTAATTACAACAAGCCAAATTGCAATGTCTTCCATGAATGGATCTTGTTTTCTTAATTCTCAATTGCTCTCTCTAAAAAAAACTTTCAAATATTTATGCATATTTTTCCCTAATAGTTAAAAAGTTAATAAATCCAGATTTTGATATTTTTTATAAAAGAATTATTAGTAAAATTAATTGGTTGTTGCTAAAAAGGAAATTTTTAATCATAAAAAGCTGTATTTTCTTAAATATACTTTTAAGAAATCAACTTTGCTATATAGATAGAATTTTAATGTAAACTTTTTTAAAGATTGAGAGTGTGTTTGAGTTTTCATTTTATCTAATTGAAAGCTAAAAAATAAGTTAAAATTACTTCAACTGTAAGTAAAAAGTTGATAATTTTTTTAAGGTAACTACTAGTTGTTTTTTTTTTTTGAAAAGTTAGTCTAGTTAGTTTTTTTAAATATTCTATTTTCACCTATTAACTGTTTGTTTTACAAATTTACTTTATCTTTCATCAATAAATTATTATCTTTTGTTTCTCTCTCCTCACACATCACAACTTTATAATATAATTTTTATAATTTAAATATTTAATATGTAATATTAAGGTTATTAAAATATGTATTTATAAAAATTTATAATTTAATTACATAATTATAATAATTTAAATTTAAATATTTAATTATAAAAATATATTATATATAATTATAGTAATTTATAATTTCAATATATAATTATAATAATTTAAAATTAAAATTTTAATTATAAAATAATTATAATTTAAATATATAATTATAGTAATTTATATTTTAATTATTTAATTATAAAAATTGATAATTTAAATAATGTAATTATAATAATTTATCATTTAAATATGAAATTATAAGAATTTATAATTAAATATTTAATAAATTCTTATCAAGAAATTTTATATATTGAAATTTAATTATTTTAAATATATAATTATTTATCTAATAATTAATTATATCTTTATTTATTATTTTACCGTGTTCAACTAGTTTTATCGAACATTTATCATTAGTTAGTTTTTAATTAGTTTTTTAGTTAGTTTTGCCTTCGACTTATAAAATAAAAAAAAAACTCTTATTAGAGATCTTTAAAAGGAAAATTTAGAAATTTAATTATATTATTAATAAATAAGAAGATAGAACAAATTAGATGAAAATATATTAAATTACTAAAATATCCTAAATTTAATTTAGTTTAGGGGCAAAATTCTTTCTCACTTGTCAATGTAAAATTTAATTACTTGATGTATAGTAAAAATTTTATCAATCTACTTGAATTTCATAATATTATCTTATTAATTAAATTTTCATTTTCTACCTACTAATCTTAGAAAAATAAATATATATTTACTTATTTAGTTAAAAGGAAAAAAACCTGTTTTAGGAATAGACTTTTTATAGAAGGTAAAAAGAAATTCTCGTTCCATGAAATAGGCTTTCTGTACAAGAAGATTTTGAAAAGTTTTATATATTATTATTTATATTTATAATAAAAAATTATATTATAGATTTTATATTATAATTTTTATTTTTTTATTAATTTTATATTTTTATAATTAATAAAAAATTATATTATAAAATATAAAATTAGTAAAATAAAATATATTTACTTACGGACTACTTTGTCCGTAAGTAAATTTTTTTATTTTATTGATTTTCTATTTTTATATTTAATAAAAATATTATATTTTAAATTTTCATTTTCATTAATTTTATATTTTTATAATAATAAAATAATTTATATTATAAAAATATAAAAATTAATAAAATAAAAAATTTACTTATGGATCACTTTGTCAGTAAGTAATTTTTTTATTTAATTAATTTATAATAAATAAAAAAATATATTTTTACTAATTTTTTTATTTTTTAATTAATAAAAAATATATTATGAAACTATAAAATTAATAAAATAAAAAAATTTACTTACTGGACTATAGAAGAATTTTTTTTCCTTTCTATGAAAAAAATGTCCGTAAAATAAAAAAAAATTATGATAAGTCTGTTCTGTGAAATAGATTCTTTTTAACTTAATAAAAAAATATATGTTTTAAATTAGTAAGTAGAAAATGAAAATAAATAAAATTTCCTAAATATAATGAGATTGTTGAGTGACATATGGTGGAAGTTAATGAGAGTGGGTCCCAGTAGTAGTCGCAGTCCAAGTGAAAAGTGAGCGTTGGATATGTAACGTATTCCGAAGCCATTGAGGCGCAAATAACGAGGGAGGTTTCGCTCTCACAGCAGAGAGCAGACAGCGTAAGATTTGGTGGTCCTTTGATACGTGGGAACACTTGGAATGACGAATAGAAAAGGGACACGCGTCACACGGACCCACTCCTCCAAATAAAAAGTTGAATCAGGTGGTCTCCACTCTCCAGCAACAGTAAAAGGTAAATGGCATAGTCAACAAACTTGATGACCCTATCAGTCTACAGTGTACACTATATACTACTCCTACACCTGATTCAGTACTATCTCCGCTCTTCACCACTGCCACCATTCCCAATTGGAATTCATTTATATTTTACTTGTTCCCAAACATAGCTATCTTTGTCCCATTCTTTTCAAAATTATCAATTTACGCTTATTTTCGTTATAATTTCAATTATTTGTTTAAGGGTGTGTTTTCGCAACATCACTACCTGATAAGATAGTTGATCATAAGTGTTTGTTAATCACCTATAAATGAGTATAATTAGTTATTACATAAATAATAAGATATTTAAAATAATTATAATATATTTTAATAATATACATTAATTATATATTTAATTATAAATTATTGTAATTATATAGTTAAATAGTAAATGACTATAATTAATATTTAAATTATAATTTCTATAATTAAATATATAAATTTTAAATTATATATTTAAATTATAATTTTCTATAATTATATATTTATATTATAAATTACTATAATTACATTATTGAAAGAGAGAGAAATGAAGGAGAAAAAGGTTGTATAATATTATGAGAGACAATAGTAGTGGACAATGCATTAACTCAAGAAGAGTAAACATGTAAAAGTAAAATTAGTTAGTAACTGAAAATATGAGATCTTTTAGAAAAACTAATTAGAGTATTTTATTTTTAAAAAAACTATCTCGTAACTCTTAATTTTTTGTATGCAAACGAAGTTAAAATAATTTCAGTTACTAGGTAAAATGACAAACCATACACACTCTGAATATGATGATTACAAAATTTTCACATAAAAACATGAGTTTAATTAATATGTACTAATATTTTTTACACTATCATTAAATCATAATATTTCATTTATGATATATATGGATTTAATTAGTATATACAGACAGTGTAAGAGTTTTACACACGTTCAATCATAACTCTTTATTTATATTATTTTTAAAGTATTAATTGGTAAAATTAACAAACTAATTAAACTCTTTATATATATATATATATATATATATATATATATATACACACACATATAAACAAATTTACACTAGCAGTATATAAGTGTTAACTTTACCAATTAATATTTTATATATGTTATAAATTTTACACTAGCAGTCATATAAATGAAAGATCGTGATTGAATAACAGTGTAAAGTTTTTTTACACTATCCGTATTAAACTCAAATTTTAATGTAGTAGGGTAATAATTACAATAATTTTGAATTAAATATGTTGTTGGACTCTCACAAATTAGTGAATTTTATTTTCAATCTCTAATAAAATATTAATTTCATTATTGATTGTAAAGTTTTGTCTAAAATGATTTTTAGAATTTTTTAATGCACTGTCTAAAAATATTTAAGTACAAAAAATAAAAAAAAATTATTAAGAATCAAACAAATAAAAAATTTAATAAGGAATTTTTTTTATAAATTTATTAGGATAAAAAATATATTTAAGCCACAATTTTGTTTAGATTTAATTACATATATCATTCACTAATTCAAGACCTCTCGTGAAGTTGAAACAATCTCCTACTAGATGATCAATACTTTTGGTGATAATAATCATAATAAGTTTGCAATCATAAAATATAATGTTTTTAAAAAAGAAAAGAAGACTTATGTATTGAAAATGTAAAAACACATGACATTTAACTACAACCATTTATATATGTGATAAATTTATTGAATTTACTAATTAATACTTTAAAAGTCATATAAACAAAAAATTGTGATTGAACACTTTTACATTATTAGTATATAAGTATTAAGTTTTTTTTTTAAATATAAATATATGTCATAATTTATAATGTCTTTTAGGTAGAAAAAATGAGAGAAATATATTGGTTGGAATAAAATAGATGTGTGAAAATAAATAAGATATAAAATAAAAATAAAAGTATTTAATGAGAGATAATTTAAAAAAAAAAAGAACAAGAAGAGAGATGGAAAGATAACTGAAAAATATGTGAAAAATAATACAATATTATAATATTATGTTAAAATATTGTTACTTAAAAAGTTAACATATTTGTGAACTAAAAAGATAGTAGAATTATATTGAAATGTGATAACTTATCTTATTTTATAATATTAAAATTTATTAATAGTGAATAATATTTTTATTAGAAAGTAAAATTAAAATAATATAATATTTATACACCATTTTAAAGCAAACAAAACATTTTGTTGTTGGATTGCAGAAGTCATAACCTATATTGCATGAGCTACCTAAGCTAAATTAGTTGATTGCTAGGTAGGACGTAAGGTGGTATAGGCGCCATCCTATAGCATCATCACATTATAGTTAGAGCAGAACAGTAGACTCCAACACTACTCATATCGACACTACACAACACACAAAAAATACACGATAAACTCATTCCCCACAAGTCCGTGTATAAGAACGAACTACTCTAATACCATTAATGTAACATCCTAAATCCATTTGTACTAATTATACTATTAATATCTATTTCATTATTTAGAATAAATTTTCGTTTCAACTTCCTAGATAAACATTCAAATACTCATAATAAATTTTACACATCACCCCAGCATTGCTAACAACATACATCTATGAGTAATGAAATTTTAAACAAAATAAAACATATTATACACGGTCACAACTCACCCAATGAACCTTGTCGTCTAGTGAGATTCAGGGTAGCTTGTCCAACAACAATCATCACCCAGTAAGGACCTTATATTAGATTGTTCCAGCAATAGAGACTTCACTTAGCGATACACATCGTTGGGCGCAAATCCCATTAAAATCCAACCTGAGACAACTTTGCGCTAGACGAACCTTGCGCTGCAGTGCTGAAAAACATGTCTAATGAAGGCAAAAACTCGTTGGGTGAAACCTGTCACCTAGCGAGACCCTGCAAATAGTAGAATCTTCACTGCATAATTCACTCAACCTTGTTTCATACACTTAAAGGATAAAAACACATGCTCTATATTACTCATCAAATTTATAACATATTATTTACATCTACTCACTCTCAAAACATAACTCATGCAAATTTTATACTTAACATCACATAGCTATTAACTTAAGTTATTCCATACATTTAACCTCCTTACAAGTGTAAGTTATATACGTATACATATTCTGATACACATCTTTCTTATGTAAACATATAATAACAAAATATCATCACTAGTCTCCCAAGCACTGACTGACATATTCTAATCTGTTGTATTCAACCTCTCGGTATCATCACTACTATTTGCTCTCTACAAAGCACGATCACCACAATCATGCACAAATAAGAATACAAATTGCAAGGGTAAGCTCATGCACTAAAAATCAACATAAACATGATATACAATTGCATTAATAACCAATCTTAATCATAATAACTATAAGTCAACCAATCAATCACCCTTATGTTTCACTTGAACATAAGCAATCACAATCAATCAATATCATTTATGCTCCACCTGAACACAAGTACTAACAATCAATCAATCACACTTATGCTTCACCTAAACATAAGCGCTAACAACCGATCAATCACACTTATGTTCCACCTGAATATAAGCGCTAACAGCCAATTAATCACACTTATGCTCCACCTGAATATAAGTACTAACAACATTCAATCGAAACTTTCTAAAAAGACTCACTGCATTGAATTCAGATACCAAGGTGGTGGCTCATATGACTTCTCCCATATTGGTATCTAGTATCTGTTTGACCAATCCGATAACCAGTTGAAGTCTAAGCATACTCATTGAATAACTAACTAATGCCCAGTGTATCATTGCTCGAAACAAGACCTTAACACTGCATCACATTATTATTTGAGTATATTTTGTGGTGTATCATCACCTGACACAGGGCCCAAACACCAGTATATCAACGTCCGACACAGGGCCCTAATACTGCATTATCACTTGAAACATGACCTTAGCACCAGGATCACTTAAACCTATCTACCTTCCTAATTCAATGCATCACATCATATTACTTCCTCGTAACAATCCACAATACAATTCATTAATACTCCTTATTAATGAATTACAATTTTCAATCATCCACAAACACAATTTTAATAATTTATCATTTGCACACAATACACAATTTCACATATTACTTAAAGCATGCATCAACTCAACACATCATCATGCATTACTATGCTTTTATAATCGACATGCATGTTATCTCAAATAGCTCATTCATACCATCAAAATATACACTATCACACATAACTCAATAATACAATTAACATCCACACTATCCCAAATAGCTCAACTATGAAATCCAAATATATACTAACTCAGTTAGCTCACATCACAATCAACAAATACTCTAACTCCATTAACTCACATCACAATCAATAAATATACTAACTCAATTAACTCAAATCAAAATCAAATACGTACTATCCAAAATAACTCAAAATACAATTAAAATACATGTTATCTTAAATAGTTTAAAACATAGTCAAAATACTCGTTATCAAATAGCTTAAACTTCTCAACTACCAAATCACCGGTTCATTAACAAAAATCAACAAAAGAGCTTCATTTACCTATTTATTTCTTTAGAGTTTAACTCAAACAGAAAGGGGAGGATCAACTTAGAACCTGGCATAAATCTCAATTTCAACAGGAACTAAGAGATTAAAATTTTCAAAGGAATTTCCCTTTTCAACGAGAACGAAAGTATAAAAAAACAAATAGAAAAAGGTGTAAAAAAACTACAATCATATATACATATAATGATCACCTCTCAGAATCAGGATTAATGAAAGAGATCATATCCAATTTCGTCAACCCGAAGTTGACCATGAAAGGAGACGAAGATTTGATAAAAGAAAGATGATCTAGCGGTTGGAAGAAATAAAGAATAGTGGAAGAAGGAAGAAAAAGAAGAAGAACAAGAAGAAGAAAGAAAGTGGGGGGTGAACTTAGCAAATTCTGACTCGCTATTTGCACCCCCTCCTAAACAAATTTCCAAAAACATCTTGAAATTCAATCAAAACTCTCTGAAACCAAGAAATAATAATTATATTTTACTTCCCAACTCTCAACTATTATATCAAAAGTAATTAGGTAATATTGATATTATAAATAAACTTGGTTATTTTTCAACTACTATATTAATATAAGATAATTAAACATTTAATTTCCCATAATATTTATTTTCTTTCCGCTAATAATCTATTAATTATATTGGTTCTTACAATATATAATTACTAGAAAATAAAGCTAATTTAAATAATTTAAGTTTATTTTTCAATATTATTATAAATAAAATATTTTTCAATTCTTTATTTGTTATATAAATATTCTTCAACTAAAATAACAAAAAATAAATCTATACAGATACACTTGAATCTATTTTCATATTTAGTAAAAAATTAATTCACATTTTAATTTATATTCCAATTCATATTTTTAAACAATATTACACTATTCATATGTTAATAAAAATGCACAATAAAACTAATTAACTTATGCATGTATCTCTGTTAGGCTGGTATTAAAATAATAATATACAACGTTATTAATCTTATCTTTTAAATAAAAACTTTAACATCTATACACAAGCAATGTAAAAAAGTTTTACATTGATGTCTAATCAAATTATCATCTCAATTCATCCTATTTCATCATATCCGGATATGATATGATTCCGAAGGATAAACAGGACAGTTCCAATAAGATTTTATTATTGAATAAGAATCCGATAGATTTATTGGAGGGAGGGTCCCATTGGCATGCATCCATTAGGAATTGAACCTACGAATTCGCCAATTATGAGACCCTTTATTTATTTGACGTAAAGTATTAATTGGTAAAGTTAATTAACTTACTATATATAAATATTGTGATTAAATCTTAGTGTAAAATATTTTACACTGACAGTGTATAAGTGTCTTTCTCTTAAATAAAAGAGAACAAAGGGAAAGAAAAAAATGGAACGAATCATATTCTCATACACTACCGGTGTAAAAAAATTTAGCATTCAATTACAACTTTTCATATATGATAAGTTTGTTGACTTCATCAATTAATATTTTAAAAGTCATATAAATAAAGAATTGTGACTAAAAGTCACTGTAAAACTGTTTTACAATGTCAAAGTATAAGTGTTAAACTCTCATATATATCAAGAAGCTGATATATTTTGAGTTTTATCTAAAAAGGTAAGTGTCTTGCATTATTATGATTTTTTAAAACAATTGTTATTTTTACCTTCTACTTTATTTTCTAGATTATGCTCACTTCTGCTCTTTTTTCTGAAAAAAACCATACATTTGGTAAAAGGAGTATTGTGTTTATTTATTCTTTTTAAGAAGAGATGATAGAAAAGATAGAGTAATTTAGGAAAAATTAAAAAAAAGGTACAAAAAATAGGAAGGTAGAAAAAATAATTGTGTTTGTTTATATAAAGGAAAATAATGTTACAAAATATATATATATATATATATATATATATATATATATAAATATAAAGGAGAATAAAATGATAAACAAAGACAATAAGACTCTTGTCCATGAGACATGACCTTGAAATTTATTGATGTAGTGTAATTTTATCAATTTGTTCTCCTTGTGTGCTTGTAATTATATTGATTTTGCTAGATTTTGACTTTGAGTTTGATGTTATTTGAAATCAACTTGTACAAGAACTACAAGAAGACAACATTGAAAAAGACAAAGAAGAAAAGGCAATCAAGACAAAGAAGAGCAGTCATAAATTACAATCGT
The DNA here is from genome assembly GCA_037954015.1 of Psophocarpus tetragonolobus. Taxonomy (NCBI): domain Eukaryota; kingdom Viridiplantae; phylum Streptophyta; class Magnoliopsida; order Fabales; family Fabaceae; genus Psophocarpus; species Psophocarpus tetragonolobus. The sequence continues at coordinate 40,226,414 of CM075695.1, forward strand.
GAAGATAATCATACTCATTTGATTAATGACTACTTCTTGGAAAATTAATTTGATGTACACAGAGAATTCATTTTGACGAAAGTTTCGAATGCGAAAGTAATTGTTCCTTTAAATTATAGATGCTCTCAGTAATCACAATTCGTATTTTCAAATAAGATACGATACAATTGGTGTACAATGCAATAATTTGCATATTGACATATGAGTCACTTGTTAGTGTCAATGAATACGTTTGAATCAGCAAATGCACTGCAATTCACTACCTAAAAACTTTTGTAAGAGGTGTTAACAAAATACATACTTGGAGCTAAATACTTGAGAAAGCCTAACAGCAATGACATTAATCACCTACTATGAATTGAAGAGATGCGTCAATTTTCAGGTATGTAGAATTCTATTGATTGTATGCATTGAAAGTGAAAAAATTGTCTAATTGCATGACAAAGGCAATATCGTAGAGGTGATAATCGCAAACTCATAGTAATACTTGAAGTTGTTGTTTCACAAGACTTGTGAAGTTGGTATGCATATTTTGGAGTTACATGCTCAAACAATGATATTAATGTGTTAAACTAATGTTCGATTCCTCTCCAATACTAGAAAGGTTTAGTAGGAGAGAGAAAGACATAACCCTTATGGCGGGTCCTACATGGAAGTTGTGTCTTTTTCTATACTACTGGATTTCTCTAGTATCGGAAAGGATTTATTTTCGTTAAACCAAGGTTAGACTCTTTTAGTGCAATTTACAATCAATGAAATCTTGTATAATACGAGATGTTATCTTATAGATGACATATCTTGATCGGGAAATATTTGTGAAAGCCATCTTATGCCATAAGGAGAGAAAAATAAATTGTTTGTAAAATGTCAAGGAACAGTAAGAAAAGATGTCGAGAGAGCATTTTATCTTCTCAAATCTCGATTTTTAATTATATGCGGTCCATCATGTAATTGACACATGAATATTATGAAAAACATTATTCTGACATGCATGTATTGCATAACATAATTATTGAAGACGATAAAAAAAATTAAATGATAATTTTGATGTTAATTATTATTATATTGATGAAAAATTTCAAATATATCATGGTGCTTCTCCTAACTTTGTTGCATGCTTGCAAACAAAACATTATATGTATACAAGAGACCTTCATTATAACAACTTTAAGCAGATTGAGTGGAATATATTTGAAAACATATTTGCAACAATAATGATTAAATTTAATTGTTTAAGCTCAATAATAATGTTTGTATTTTTTTTTTCATTTAAATGTTATGACTAAGGTTAATGTTAAATTATCTTTATTAAATAAAATTTTATTTATTAATATTTCCTATTTGTTAGTTATTTTTAAATTAGATTTTATAATTTGTCAAAAATATATGGAAATAAATTTTAGATAATGAACCCTTTGTAAAATCCGTAAAAAGTGTTTCAAGATACAAAATGAAATCTTTAATTTTAAAGTAAAAATGAGAAATCTTAATGATGAAAAGACATCTAAAATCCATAAAAAAACTATCCAAGATCTCAAAATAATATATACCATTAATAATGTTATCTATGTTTAAAATTAGATATCACTGTTACATGGTAGGGTCCCGGATTTCAAATAGAAATTTGAAATTTTCATTTCACTATTAACTTTTTTCCACGCCTTATTAATTGATTATTTAGTGGATGGTTGCGATAGATAGAGTCACACTAAAAATGACGGTAAATCTTACACAAATTAAACTAAGCATATGAAAAATAAAACTTTACTTAAATCTCGTTTATACAAACATTATATACTGTACGCTTGCAGTTGTTATAGTTAATCCAAAATATAATTTGTTGTTTCTGTCATGTTAGTTATAATTGTTTTCTTATAATTTCAAGTTGTAAGCACTATATATAAGTGCAGATTAAAATTCAACAATACAAGTTGGTTTTCATTTCCCCTGTTAACCTTTTCTCTGAAACTGCGAGGAGTGCTGTGAGAGTGAGTGTTGTGAGGAGTTTGTTCTCCAACAACACTTCCATAAATACGGCACCTAAACTATGAGACACAACTGGTTCCGAGATATACTGATTAAGCATTGAATTAAACTCAACAATAATTGAAAGGATTTTTTGCTGCGGTCTTACATGAAAGTAAAGTTATGAATTTTATGAAAATAATTATGTTAAACCGTGCGAAATATGTTAACTTTGAAGAAAACACCCAAAATAAATAGAATCTGACATTTAGACTCGTATACGACAAGCATGATATAAACGAGGCTAAGTCATTATTCTTTAATTGATTCAGAAAAGGGAGTTCGCAATGAGTCAAGGAACCTGTTGATGCAAATTTACCCAGCATGAATATCACATTCACAGGTATATATTCTTCTATTATTTTGCATTTATTTATATATGGTACTAATAATTATGTAAAAAGTATTAATATTTTAAATTTCTGAAATTAAACTTTCAATGTTTCACTTGTAAGTTGTATTCAGTGACAAATGATATATATATATATATATATATATATATATATATATATATATATATATATATGTTTAATTAGTATACACAATTTTATAATTTTATGTTGATGTTAAAATCATACTCTTTGTTTATATAATTTTTAAATCAAATTCTATTTATATTAACCTACTTCCTTTTGTCAATCCCAGCTAGAGATACCTCACTCATTTTCTTTTTCTTCTGAAAAAACAGAGTAAAGCAAAAACAAGGGTGACCACCTCATCATCATTTTTAGATCACTCACAGACTGACATTTAGAGACAGATCTATTTACAGTAGAATGGGGCAATTGTCCCCACAATTTTTTAACATAATAATTAAAAATTATTTAAAAAATTAAAAATATAATTAAAAAATTAAATTGTAAAATAAGTCTTTGTTTCTTCTAATTTATGTAGATGAATATTGTCTCCATGACTAAAATATCATTGATCTGTCACCGCTTAGTAAAATGCCGCTGCTAACCTTGAAATTCAAAGGAGATAAAGGTTCGTTGAGTCCTGCAAGTTATTTTATAGGTTATATATGTTTATCTTTGTTCAAGTCCAATACAACAACACACTATGAACTAATTAATTAATTTTCAATACTTAATGTAGTTAAAAATAGTCAAATGTTCACGTTAAACAACATAAATAAAAAATATTGTGAATGATGTAATGAAAACAAGAGTTAAAAAAAGACAGTAAAGTTATAAGAAAATAAAGCTGGAGCATATTTTCTACAAACTCCCTCAGCCCACCCGGCCTGTAGACTTCTCACCGTGTTTTACAAACATGAATTTCTCAATTCCTCACGCTTTTCGTCAGAAAACGTGGTTGCAATCAAATTTCTATTTTCTGTTACAAGGATTTCAAATGTTTTTATAAACAAATTAATGATGCTCAAAGAAAAAGAGAGTATTGTTTGATAACGAGATTAAAGGAAATTGGTATGAATGAAATGAAAATTATTACCATCTTGTATTTTGGACGTGATGAATTGTCGATTTTTTTTTCACAAATTATTTCACATGGTTGTTCACTTGTTTTAATCACAAATAAGATAATATTAGCGCATTTTGTTTTGGTATATAAAATTATATTTATTGGTCCAGTTTTACCCATTTGGAAATAAATCAATTACGTTATTTCTAAAGCTATATTTGTACTGATTTAAACAATAAAATCATGATAATATAGATCAAAATATACCAAATAGATAGGGTTGAAGGTTTCCTAATCGATGTGTTTCAAGTTGTATTAATATTTGTCCTATCTTTTTTGTTTTGAAAGACAAAATAATGTATTTTATTTATATGTATTGATGAAATAAAGTGTTTTTCCTTTATATCCACAAAATTATAACCTTTTTTGCTAACTTAGTTCCTTCTACTATACTCTCTATTTCATATTTAGTATTCACAACTTCAGATTTTCCAATCAGTTTGAAAATACATACCCCTGTTGAACACCCAAAAGAATACGCTAACCATTTTCATGAAATTACCTTAATGGACATCAAGATAATAAAGGACTCCACTAATGATCTATCAAATACAATAGAGTTCTTAAATATCCAGATACTCCAACATTCAGCAAGCCAAAATAGATACCTACATTTTTTCTTCCGCTTACCTGCCACCCATGCACTAGATGTGAGAAAAATATGGGTCAAGTCCCTTGGAAATGCTTCTTGTATCCCCAACCATCTCAACACTTTGTACCACACCAATTAAACCTGTGGGCATGTTAGAAATAGATTATTTATACTCTCTGTTCTACTATTACATAACACACATACTGTATTGAGTGGAGAAATTTTCACTTCTCTTCTCAACAAATTATCTATGGTAGGTAGTCCATCTAAGGGTAACTTTCAAGAAAAAAATGATCACCTTATATAGTAATTTATCCCTTCCACGTTTTGCACAACAGTGTGATTCTACCTCTATATTTTTTGTGGAATTCGATTCGCATCCTAACACCCTGTATGCATTCACCATCGAATATTTGTCCTATCTAACTTGTTTGACTAATCAATTTAATTCTGATTAGGTCACTATTTTATGAATATGATCCTCCAACCAATTTTCTCTACGGATTTCCTCTCCAGACAGTTGGATGCAACTTATATTGATGAGAATAAAAGTTCACAAAATTTAACAATGCCAGTATTACGCTTTTAATGGCACGACCTCATTCTACAAAAATGCATAGTCAGTAAACATCTCTTGTATGATAATAAAATACTAACAATATTTTATATACATTTAATTTATTTATAGAGAGAGGAAGAGGTCATGGTACATCTTGATTTAGAATATTGAAAGAGTCAAGTATACTTTATGAAAATTATAATTTATTTTGTACAAATATTTATATTTGTTAAAATGGCAGAAGAAATTTGAGAGACCCAAAACCAATAAAATAGATATACTACAAAACAATTATAATTTTTTTACAAAAAAATTATATTTACTAGAAGGGAGCAAAAAAGTTTGGAAGTGGTCATGACTTTTTGTGCCTTCTAAGAAGATGCTCCACTAGGAAGAGGTAGCAACTTAGTATTGATTATATTTATTTTAACAATATGTTTTTAATATACATAAATTTATATAAAAAGTTGTGTAATATTTTCTTTTATGAATTTTAATATAATACTATAAAAGATAATTAAATATTACATATAATAAAGGGAGAGGATCCACTCATTCCAAAATTAAATATAAAAAATTTACTGTTCATCCTTACCCATTATGTTTTTTAGATCTAATGGTTAAGATTATTTATTCATTATAATAATCAGATTTCAAGAAAATAAATAAATAGATAAATAATAAATCTTTTGTACTTGCTTTTAGAGTAAGTGAATCCTTCTCCTTAATAAATATATTAAATGTTAATTTTGATCCAACATGTTTTAGTGTTTTTTGCTTTTGGTATAATAAGTTTCAAAAATTTTATTTTGATTCTTTCTATATTTTTAAAATTTCATTTTTATCATTTATAAAAAGATATGTGCAAGTTTGCGTTCCTTACCTGGTTTGTATGAGAGTTCACCTTTGGTTATGCTTCGCGTCAACAATATAATTATTAGCTATATTGGATTTTAAGTTGAAAATGAATTGGATAATGAGAAATAGTAGTGATTATGGTAAATATAATTTTGAAAAGATTAATAAAATTTAAATAAAAATGATAATGATTTGAGTTTAATTAGTATACATGGATAATGTAAAAAGTTTACACTAACATCCTGTCATAATCCTTAATTGATGCTAAAAATCATATGAATTAAGAAATATGATTAAACTTCAATGTAGAAACTTTTTGCATTGTGTATATTAATTAAATTCTAATGATTTTACTTACTATTATTTTAATTTGATTGTTTTAAAATTTTAAAGTTAACGAAATACAAAAAATAAACTATAATAAAACTTTGAAAACATAAAGAATTATAATAATTAAAACTTTTAAAATTTAATTTACCAAAAAAAACACACTAAAAACCAATATTAAAATTTAGCTTAATAAACATAATGATTTAAACTATATAAAAAAAGAGTTTAATTGATATATAATGTCAGTGTAAAATTTAATCATGATTTTTTATTTATGTGACTTTTAAAGTAGTAATGAGTAAAGTCAACAAATTTACTAAAGATTGTGATTAAATGTCAGTGTAAAAATCTTTACACTCACAATGTATACCAAATAATCTCATAAGAAAATCTTTATTTTGTCAACAATGATAAATTTTAAAGTTTGATATATATCATAAATTTTAAATTATATAATTAAATTTTATAAAAATGTTGTATTTTTAAGTCGTGAGCTGGTGAGCAACCATCTCCTACGCAGAATGGAAATGAAAAAAAAATAAATAACTGAGAAGAATTTGTTTAGTTTGTTAACTTTTATTTTTATCCATACGAATATGAATATGATATGTCCAATGGTTGAAATAGCTACTGCATGACGTTGCAGAGGAAATTGGCCTGAAAGGAACTAGATTCCTATTTTATGTGTTTAGCTCATGAAGACTAGATTAATTTTGACAGTTTTATTTATTCCGTGAGAATATGATATTCCTAAATTAATGTTATTAGGAATATTTTTATTTATATACTTATTTCTTTTCGTTCAATTTAATATAGAAAAAATGACTTAACTAAAAGCAGTAATTTATAACTTTTGGTAATACGTTCCTAAGTAGAATGGCCATTGCCTAGAAAGAAAATTATTTTGACTTCCGTGTTAGACAAGCAGCTAATGAAGTCAAACAAGGAATAAATTTGGGTTTAGGCACTTAAGAATTTTGAATGTATCAAGCAAAGGTAGATATGGTCAAATGACGAATGAACGTACATATTCTTCCACTCTTGAGGAAATTCCCTAGTCCATGCACTTGAGTAAGACGCATATGTTCACTCCATAGAAGACTACCACTGCTCAAGAAAACAACAGCTTAAGACAGATTCCCCTAACATGGGTGGCTTGTAGCAATAAAGTTTGAATTACATTGATGTAAGAGTTACTATGGACGATGGACCCGGCTGCCCTCAGAGTCAAACTTTGGCATAAAGCACCAACAATAACATCAACATATATTTCCTCATATCAAATTTCATATCCAAACACGCAAACACTAAGGCTAACTCAAATGTAAGTAACTTTCCTAAGTTGCTTAATACATTAAAAAATGTACATGCTGCTCTCCAACTATTTGATTGATAATTTTTTCTTGGGTGAAGTGTTATGGCCAAACTGCTCACCTACAAACATTTATTAAAGTCGGTTGTAATACAATACAAATTGTTTTTTTATTGATTTTGGTTAAGTTACGTCCTCTACCACTTTTTGGTCCGGGGTCTTGTGCCAAACAGGTGGGAACTTGCAGAAAGAACTCTGATACTCAAGTCAGTGAGAGTTCAATTCAGAATAGAGAAAATAAGTAATAATGACGTGTAAGTGCTTAGTGTTTACCTCGATAAGTGTTACCTATTTATAGAGGTGCATTGAGCCTTTACCTGTTGGGCCTCATCTAATTAACCCAACTTTAGGTAGAGAATTTCTCCTTCACTCCAATAATTTCTCCCTACACCTCCATAATTTCTCAAAATGGCAAAAAAATCCTTAATGAAAACAGTAAAAATTTAATTACTATGCACCTCTTTCTTTTCTCTTTCATTTGCATCTCTCTCGTTTCACACGTCCCTCGTTTCGCACGTCCCTCGTTTCGCATCTCTTTCGTTAGCTTATCTTGCGTGACTTCGTTTTTCTTCTTACTAAATCAGTGGTTTTCTCTTCTTCTTGGTATGTTGTTGTTCACCCCTTTGCGTTTGCTTTGTTCTTCGTGGTTCAACTTTATGTTTATCTTCTCTCAGTACATTAGTTTTTTCTACAAGTCCAGACACCCTTATCCAGACTTGTAAAAAAATTTGCAAATTTTATTTTACAAGTCCGGACACCCCTGTCTAGACTTGTAAAAAATTTGCAATTTTTTTTTACAAGTCTGAATACCCTTGTCCGGACTTGTAAAAAATTTTGTAATTTTTTTTTCACAAGTCTGGATACCCCTGTCCGAATATGTAAAAAACTTTGCAATTTTTTTTACAAGTCCAGACACCCCTGTCCGGATTGAGTCCGGGAACCCCTGTCAGGACCCAGACTCAGTCGGGAAAGCCTTGTCCGGACTTGTAAAAAAATTTACAATTTTTTTTTACAAATCCAGACACCCCTATTCGGACTTGTAAAAAAATTTGTAATTTTTTTTACAAGTCCGGACACCCCTGTTCGGACTGAGTCTAAAAACCCTGTTGGACTTGTAAAAAAATTTGCAAATTTTTTTTTTACAAATCCGGACACCCCTATTTGGACTTGTCAAAAAATTTACAAATTATTTACTAGGATTAAAGTTGTTTTTTTACCTAGGTTTTTTGAGACTTTTCCCACCTTTGCAGAGGTGTAAGGAGAAATTATGAAGGTGTAAGTAGAAATTCTCCTTTAGGTAATACGGTCTTAATGTTGATTTCTGGTTAATGAGAACGATTTATGCTAATTAAATTTTATCTGCTGCGAACCGAATACCTATGACCAGTCATGAGATCTGACTCATGTACCGAAGTCCTTGTATAAAGTTGCTAAGGTCTTCCTCCATGACCAAAGTGTACCTATCTTATTCACAAATCATTATAAAAAACAATAAAAAGGCTCCCGGATAGCCATAAAAATATTAATATCCTGTTTAAAGAGAGTCCAATATTTACAAAGACATCGGCCAAAAGGTTAACCTCATGTGGGATGTTATTGAAATTGCAGACGTGCTTGAACAATAGATACGATCCACTGTTCGAAAATGGACATCACGCATATGGTGAATATTTCGTAAGTCACTGATCAAGCGCTTAACAGACCCCACGAGTTGCTCAACCATGTCTTTTACCATTGAAAATAAGATTTTTACGCCTGCACCATAGCTGTCCAACTTGACCCCAAACATTTGACTCCAACTCTTGATCATATGATTATGCCTGCACGAGAGATTGGAGAGAAACCACCGATCAAAATTGTGTTGATTGAAAAAAATTTGGGAATAGTCATTACTCTCAGTTGACTCCAAACATAAAGAGTATGACTACAATATCTTATTGCTAAATAATTCATATTTAATTTACACCAATCATAAAAATCATACAAAACTTTAAAAATATTCAATTTTTATTTGATATGGTATCTTTAAATTATAAAATTATTTTTAGTTTTATTAGATATTATATATTAATTATTATAAACAATTAAAAGTATTTTATTATTTTGTAAAAGATTAAAAATTTATAATACATAATAATATTTTAAATTTAAAAAAAATTAGTTATATAAAATATAAAAAAATATGTAACGATGAAAATACATAATAATAATATATAATTAAAACAATCATATTGAAAAAATAATACACAACAATAAAAATACAATATGTTATATTAAATTAATTTTCATTATTTTCTTTTTCATATTGTTTCCATATATATGGTTTACCAAATATGTTTGAAGTTGACGATGTTTGTATCTATTTTAAACCATTGCTCTCCTATATGAAGAGTAGTTGTGCACTTCTACAACAATGATATACTTCTTCTATGTGTTACATCTACCTTAATTTGAAAGTAGTCATCGTGATTACCAACGATCACTATTGTTCTCATAAACATATGTTTTCACATATGAAATCTTATTTAGAATTGAGTCTCTGTATAATATTATTGAAAAAATAGTCATTAAACAATTGATGATAACCTTCTTCATGATTACAATGTATCACCCTTGTGGTGTTTGAAGTATTAACCTAATGACTTCTTTATTGGTGTCGTGTTTAAGTTTCATATTTATCACTTGATTCAATAGTGTGTCCAAGTTGATGTTTAGATCCATTATATGGATAATTGAAATGTTTGATTTAGATAATATTGTGTAATCTTACAACAAGATGTGAGAATGAGAAAATATAGCACAAATATATAACATAATTTTTAACGACTAGTCTCTAATGACTATTATTATAACTATTGTTTGTAACGGCTAGTTACCATGACTACTTTTCAATGACTAGTTTCTAACTACTAAAATTAAAGAACTAAAACAACATTTTGACACACAACTAAACTTAAATAACCTATTAATCCATATTTTCTCATAAGATATGCATAATATTTCTCATGACACCAAAGTTGCTCCTCATACATGTTAGATGTGTCCTTCATTATGATTTCATGCTTCAAACACTTTTCTTGTGCCTCCTTTAAGTCAATAAATTTTGCATGGTTGATATTTTTAAACCTTCATTGTAGCTTCTATGCCAAATCAAATCAATGATTAACAACTTGGTTGACTTTTTTTTGTAATTTTGAAAATATGTTATTAAGTATTATTCACTATGATTTTAAAATATTAAATAATTAATATTTGTGTTTTACTTTTTAACACTTCTATGCCAAATCAAATCAATGATTAACAACTTGCTTGGCTTTTTTTTTGTGATTTTGAAAATATGTTATTAAGTATTATTCACTATGATTTTCAGTACTTTTAAGAATAATTAAACGAGTTTAATTTATACACATTCACCAAGAACTTTTCATTTATGGTAAATTTATTTTAATATTTTAAAAGTCGTATAAACAAAAAGTTTTGATTAAACGTCATTATAAAACTCTGTTAAACTATTTGTACATATTAATTAATCTCTAATTAAATAGTTTGTTTTAGTTTTAAGAATTATTTAAATATCTATCGGTAATTTATTGAAAATCAACATCATTCCAAAACTACTTAGAAAACAAAACTTCATCATATATCTATTTAGTAGAAATTAGAGTAGTACTATTGTTCATTACTTATTTTTTGCATATGTTTGAATTATACTACACTAGACACAAGTTATAGCATGCCAACTATCAATATTCTATTGATTAAAATGGGAATGAATGTGTACCTGAACTGACGTTCATGTCCATGAGTTCTATTGAAAGGATCTCTAGGAGGTTCTTTTGGCCACCTTCTAAGGGGTTATTGTAGAGAAATAATGCTTATGTTAAATTTGCTTAATGGGATGACAAATTTATAACCCCCCAGGGTAGGCAAGGACCTCTCTTAATTGGGCTTTCAATCTGATTGACCTAACCCATCACAGAGTCAATCTCACTGTAATCTCAGTTCAAATAACCATATTGATATGATAAGATATAATAGTAACCATATCTTATATTGTCGGTTAATGATAAATAACCATATTGATATGATAAGATACAATAATAATCATATCATATATTGTCGGTTAATGATAATAGATATTGAGTGATACTAATCTACAATTATTTTCAACATTCTCCCACTTGGATAGTGTCAATCAATAATCAACATACAAATCATTAAGCTAAAACGACAATTACTGATGTATCATATCATATATTAATTAACGATATGAAAAATTTGAGTAACAAAATAACATCCGATAGGGATATTTATCATTTGTATTTAGCTAATATTTTTCATAAAATGTATGGCATAATGCAGTCCCATAAATGACACTACAATGGTCCAAGCATAAATAAAATGCTAATAAGAAACATGAAAATGACGTCAACTAGAACATGTCTCTAAAGAAAATAGAAAATCAGACTCCCACTAACTTAATACATCAAAAGCCTTGACTAAACCCATGTGAGTTGCATGAATAAGAAAAACACCAACAGTTAAGGCCTTAGTCAGTGGATCTGCTAACATCTCCTCAGAATCAATGTTTTCAATCCAAGTGTGAAAACTTTGAATTTGCTCTCTAACAAACTGATACTTAATATCAAAATGCTTTGAACGAGTAGAGCTTTTGTTGTTTCGAGAGAAACTCACAACAACAGTATTGTCACAGTAAATCACAAGTGGCCTGAAAATGCTTTCAACTATGTGAAAATCAGATATCAATTTTTTAAGCCACATGGCCTGGCGAGTGGCCTCAAAACAAGCAACATACTCCGCTTCCATGGTAGAGGTAGCTGTAAGAGACTGTTTAACACTCTTCCAAGAAATAGCTCCTCCTGCCATTATAAAAATAAAGCCAGAAGTAGATCTACGATCATCAGGACAACCTGCAAAATCAGAATCAGAATAGCCAGTGACTTGAAGTTGATAAGACTTCATAAAAGTCAACATATGATCCTTGGTTCCCTGTAAATATCGCATGACCCTTTTAACGGCTTTCCAATGACCCAAACCTGGGTTGCTTAAGTATCTCCCTAAGGCATTGACAATGAAACCAATATTAGGACGAATACAGACTTGAGCATATATCAGACTGCCAAAAGCGGAAGCGTATGGAATTTTCTTCATAGCATTCATTTCTTCATCATTATGAGGACATTGTTTGTTACATAATTTGTCACCACGTTGCACAGGTGCAACACATCGGGAGCAAGCAAGCATTCATGTTTAACTTCTTGAGAATCTTCTCGATATATCCTTCTTGAGACAATCCAACTATGCCACGTGACCTATCACGAAGAATTTGGATGCCTAGAACAACAGAAGCATCACCAAGGTCTTTCATATCAAAATTCCTACACAACATTGATTTTGTATCAACCAATAGGTTCATACAACTACTAGCAAGAAGAATATCATCGACATATAATACGAGAATGATGAAATTACTCCCACTAGTCTTCAAGTAAATGCATTGGTCTGCAACATTTTTCTTGAAATTGTAAGTAGTGACAACCTGGTCGAATTTCAAATACCATTGCCTAGATGTTTGTTTCAGTCCATAAATGGATCTTTTAAGTTTACACACCAAATGCTCATTGCCTGCCTCAACAAAACCATCAGGCTGAACCATGTAGACATTTTCAGCAAGATCTCCATTCAGAAAAGTTGTCTTCACATCCATCTGGTGTAGCTCTAGGTCAAAATGAACTACTAAAGTCATGATAACTCGAAGTGCGTCCTTCGTTGAAACTGGTAAAAAAGCCTCTTTATAGTCAATGCCTTCTCATTGACTATAACCTTTAGCCACTAATCTAGCCTTATACCTATCAACCTTTCCATCTGGAGTATGTTTCGTCTTAAAGATCCATTTAGATCCAACAGGCTTACAACCTGCTGGTAAGTCCACAAGATCCCAAACATTATTATGAGACATGGAAGACAATTCATCATGCATAACTTTTAGCCAATCAGAAGCATGAGAACTAGAAAGTGCTTCCTGAAATGTGATGGGATTGTCATCATCATGTGGATCATATTCGTGCTCCTGAAGGTATACAACATAGTCATTTGGTATAGAAGGTCGGCGTATTCTCTGAGATCGTCTTAATGGGGCCACATCAACATCATGAAGTTGTTGATCATTGAGTTGTGGTTCATCAACTTATGACTCTGTCATTTGTTCATCTTCTCTCTCAATAATTTGTTCATCTGTGTGAACCATTGAGGTTGAGATGTCTGTAGGAAGAAAAAAGGATGGTAATGGACGCATGGTTCGATCTTCTCTAAGGGTCATCAATCGAGGTGTATAACTCCCACTATCCAAATCATCCTTAAAGAAAACTGCTCGGTCAGATTCAATAACTCGTGTAGAGTGAGAAGGACAATAAAATATGCATCCTCTAGAACCGATGCAGTAGCCAATGAAATAACCGTTAATAGTTTTGAGATCAAGTTTCTTTTGTTTTGGATTATAAGGTCTTACTTCTGCCTTACAACCCCATACATGGAAATGTCTCAAACTTGGCTTTCTTCCAATCATTTGCTCAAAAGGAGTTTTGGGCACAGATTTGCTAGGTACCTGATTAAGAATGTACATAGCAGTTTTCAAGGTATCTCCCTAAAGAAATTCTGGCAGAGATGAATGTGATAACATACATCTCACCATGTCCATGAGTGTTCGATTTCGTCTCTTAGCAATGCCATTTTGTTCAGGAGTTCCACCCATAGCAGTAGGAGTAATAGGTCCACATATGTCAGTGTGAATTAATTATAGCACATCATCACATCTGTTTGAAATTTTATTCCTGGTTTTGGCAGTGAACTTTCTCTTGATGCAATCAACACGAGTGTTAAAATCTGAGAAGTCAAGATCATGCAGAATACCTTCTTTTATGAGTCTTTCGATTCGAGGCCTAGAAATATGCCCTAGACGTCTATGCCATAGCATAGAGGAAGATTCATCAATCCTGTTACATTTACTCCCAAGAATGGAGTTAACTGACATATCAGTTACGTTTAACATGTAAAGTCTGTCATAAAAAACTCCTGAACCAACAATAGTTGAATTATAATAAATCACCAATTTACTATCACCAAAATAAAAGTTGTATCCACATTTGTCTTAAACAGAAATAGATATCAAATTCCTTCTCATGGAAGGGACATAAACAACATCTTGTAATAATAAAGTGTGTCCAGAGGATAAACATAAAGAAACGACTGCAATATCAGCAATGGGTACTCCAACTCCATCTCCCATAACAATTTTTGTCTCAACATCACTTGGTTTCCTCAGGCTTGTGAACCCCTGTAAAGAATTCACAACATGAATAATAGCCCCTGAGTCTAACCACCAGGAATTTGGAGGAACATCAACCGCATTAGATTCAAAGCAAGTTAGTGCTAGTAGATTACCTCGCTTCTCCTTTTTTTTTCAGAATATAGCAATCTTCCACCTTGTGACCACATTTCTTACAATACTTGCAAGAACCTTTAAAGAATTTCTTCTTAGGTTTTAAATGTTGTTCTGCTTTCTTTGTACCCTTTTTCTTCTTTCCTTTATATCTCTTAGCACCTTTAGTACCTGAATTAGAAGTAACAAACTGAATGCTATTAGTCTTATTCTTCTTCATTGACTCCTCCTCTCGGGTGATTATTGCAATCAATTCATCCACTCCATAATCAAGCTTTTGAATGTTATATGAAGTCTTCATGATGTCAAATTGAGAAGACAGAGATTCTAGGATGCGATAAATTAAGGTGTCTTCACCAACCTCAACCTTGAGAGACTTCAACTTATTATAGAAATGCAGTAACTTCATAATGTGTTCACGTACACCGCTGACACCATCGTATTTGGTCTTTTCAAATAAGGAAAGGTATTGACTTTTCTGTGCCTTATCAAAAGTTGTAAATTTTTCACCGATTGCTTTCAGAAAAACATTGGCATCATCAAGATCTAGAATGCTCTGTCTGATAGATTTCTCCATGGTGAATTTAATCACCTTCAGGCACACTCTGTTAGAGTGTTCCCATTTCTCATGAGAAATTCGTTGAGCTTCAGAAGACTCATCTGTAAGAGGCGCAGGCCTAGTTGTCCTCAATGCCAAGTCCAGATTGCCAATGGTCAGGTAGAGATCTAACGATTCTTTCTAGTCCTCATAGTTTGTTCCATTTAGAGTTTTGACAGAATTAAAGAAAAAAACTGAACATCACAATAAAGAAAAAAAGTGATTTAAAAGTTCAGTTTAAAATAAATCCCTAAGAAAACTACAATACATTATAACTTAAATTAATAAATCCTAGCACTGATAGGGTACCAAAAAAACATTAACATAAGTCAAGAGAAATGCATTGTACAACAACAAATTATACTAATAATAACACACCGATAGGGTATAATTATCACTAATATAATGAATCAGTATTTATTTCATACATTTACACAAATGCATCCACGATAGGTGAAATTACAATTATGTAAATTAATAGAGTAAATCATGCTTATTTTATATAATTTTAATCATATTAAAATATGACAAACAAAATTCACATCATCATGCCCACAATACGCAGGTCATCACCATGCAAATTAATAGAAAAAATTATGTATCCAGGAGATATCAATTAGGATTATGCATAATTTAATAAGGTGACCTATAATTATGTTATAAGTGATAATTTTAAAAGGGTATAATATATAATAAAGAATGTTAATACTGAAGGTAGTTATTACTACAAAATTAGGCCCAAATTTGAGAGTAATATACCAAAAAAAAATCGAAGTTACGTCTCAAATTAAATAAATTTTGATATTATAATTTCAGAAAAAATTATTTAATAATTTTAAAATATTAAATAATTAATATTTGTCTTTTATTTGTTGGTGGGTTTAGCATTAGAGAGTGCGCGTCGTGAATGCCGAATCCAACTGTGTCCTTTGTGCTGCTCTGCCTCCTTTGGTCCCGCCTCTCTCTCCGATCACCGCCCTTCTCCGATCCGACTCCGATACGAGTCCGACTCCAGTGCCAAAACAGATCTTTCGAAGGCCACCGCCTTCAATTTGTGGGACGAGGAAGAATGCGAAGGAGTGCCGGTGGAGTAGGCGGCCCTAGAGGCGCTGAAATCCCAGAAAATCTGACGGGATCTGAGAGGCCCCAAAGCGATTTGTGGGACGAGGAAGAATGCGAAGGAGTACCGGTGGAGCGGGCGGCCCTGGAGGTGCCGAAATCCCTGAAAATCCAACGGGATCTGAGAGGCCCCAAAGCGATTTGTGGGACGAGGAAGAATGCGAATCCGATTTGAGGCGCTTGGCGGCAACTGGGGTGAAACCGTCGTTTGCTCCCTGATGCGACTCCTCCGGTGCCCCCCGATGAGGACCTCGTCGAAGTTGTTTGTCGCGGCTTCGATCTCGACGAGGGAGAAGCTGAACTGGCGGAGCTCGGACGGGAGGAGAAGAAAGTTTTTGTTTATGGGTTGAATCCTTATGCTGAACTTTTAGTGGTTCTCTCGTATCGCAAAAAAAAGGAAAAAATAACAGGCGAAAAAAACGACGCCGGATAGCACTAACAGCAACGATTATTTAAGAAATTAAAAATAGGGTTTGTTCAATTGACAACCATAAAATGTATCTAGTAAGCTCTGATACCAATTGATGAAAGTATTAATATATTTGAATTATACTACACTAGACACAAGTTATAGCATGCCAACTATCAATATTCTATTGATTAAAATAGGAATGAATGTGTACCTGAACTGGCCATGTCCATGAGTTCTATTGAAAGGATCTCTAGGAGGTTCTTCTGGCCACCTTCTAAAGGGTTATTGTAGAGAAATAATGCTTATGTTAAATTTGCTTAATGGGATGGCAAATTTATAACCCCCCAGGGTAGGCAGAGACCTTTCTTAATTGGGCTTTCAATTTGATTGACCTAACCCATCACAGAGTCAATCTCACTGGAATCTCAGTTCAAATAACCATATTAATATGATAAGATATAATAGCAATCATATCTTATATTGTCGGTTAATGATAAATAATCATATTGATATGATAAGATACAATAATAATCATATCATATATTGTCGGTTAATGATAATAGATATTGAGTGATACTAATCCACAATTATTTTCAACACTTCTATGCCAAATCAAATCAATGATTAACGACTTGCTTGGCTTTTTTTTGTGATTTTGAAAATATATTATTAAGTATTATTCACTATGATTTTCAGTACTTTTAAGAATAATTAAACGAGTTTAATTTATATACATTCACTAAGAACTTTTCATTTATGGTAAATTTATTTTAATATTTTAAAAGTCATATAAATAAAAAGTTTTAATTAAACGTTATTATAAAACTCTTTTAAACTATTTGTACATATTAATTAATCTCTAATTAAATAGTTTGTTTAGTTTTAAGAATTATTTAAATATCTATCGGTAATTTATTGAAAATCAATGTCATTCCAAAACTACTTAGAAAACAAAACTTCATCATATATCTATTTAGTAGAAATTAGAATAGTACTATTATTCATTACTTATTTTCTGCATATGTTTATAACATTAGTCATGTCATGTCTTCTCTGCTAGACATTAATTGAAAAAAAAAATATAAAAATTATATATATTACGGTTTAGTTTGGTTTAATTGATTTTTAAATATTAAATCATAAACTGAATCAACCTAAACAGTTTAAAAATTTAATAAACCAATCCAATTTTTAGATTAATTTTCTCTTTTTAGTTTGAATTGATTCCATTTTGAATAATCCTCATGTGTTCACGGTGGACTGGTGTGATTGGAAAAATTGGATTCATGGAAAAGAAAAAAAGTTAAGGCATGATGACATACGAGGGCTTATAAAGGGAAACATGGACGTCTGTTTTGGAAATCATTACATAACAAAAAGGGACAAATCAGAAAGGGTGGAGAAAAAAATTAAATTTAAAAGAGTATCTAAGGGAAATTAATAAAAAATTGAGTAAACGTGGTATATCAACCCATGAAAGAAAGTATAAATAATATTAGCCTTTAGCTGATCTATGATATAAAATAAATATTTATTTTTATAATTAAAATCTGTAACAAGTAAAAAAATAAATATAAAATATATAATAAAAACTAATTTCTTAAATATATAAACATAATTTATATTTAAAACAAATTATTTATATTGTGATACAATATTATTTTTATTTATTTTTTAAAAATTAAAAATTAATGTTAAAACTAAAGACATAAAAAATGATAGATCAAAAGAAATAAAAGATTATAAAAAAATTCCAAAATGCACTCTCCTTCAATAATAACTAAAAACGCTCTCAGTTAATATAACTATTCTTTTATTTTTTATTTTTTATATGATTTAAAAAGTGAGATATAAAATAAAAATAAATAAAAGTAAGATAAGTAGTTTCTTTTAATACTCTCATCTGCTATTCACATCTCATCGAGTTTAAAATGATATGAAAACTCCAATATACCCTCACACTGTTTTAATATACTTTTAGGGTGTATATTCTAAATAATTTGATTAAAAATATATACACTAATTCCTTATTAGATGATCTGAAATGCAACAACAGTACATGATGGTTACAATCCTCCCTATCTGACCTGCAAAAAACACAATTCTGGGTTTCACCTTCAAGAACCATGCCTCATTTGGACAGATTTGGATTAGTTGATCCAGAATACATAATGTGAATTTCAAATCAAGTGATCTAGAATACAATTGACCCTTAATTGCTGCTGCATTCCAGATGACTCTAATTCAAAATTAACATAATGTATTCCAGATCCGTTGATCTGGAATATGCACCCTAAATATAACTTAAAATAGAGTGAGAATATATTTGGATTTTTCATGTTATTTTAAACATTTTACAATGAGAACAACAGATGAGAGAATGTTAAAAAAAATTGTTGTAAGATAGGGATAAGGTAGAAACCAAGTCCAATAGTCCAAATTTTGCCTCAAATCATCCAAGGTTCTTGAAATTAGGCTCAATTATAAGGACAATATTTGACTCAGTAGGTGAGTAAGTCTAGTATTATAAGGAGCATCTTAAACTCATAGATTAATCTTGTCGTAACAACAATCTTAACAAGTGAAATAGTTACTTTTTAGAGGCTTTTGCTATTTACACCTTTCAAAATTACTTACCCTATAAACAAACTTATAGATAGTTAAATAAATTATAATTCGGTTAAAATAATTTAATTCAAATAAATGTCCCAAAATTACCTTAAAATATAAAATGTATTAAAACATTGTAGGTTAGGCTTAGGCGAGCCTACAACTATTTTGTACATGAATTTCTTATGTTCACGTTTAACCTCAACAAGTTTAAATCATTCTCTTCAAAGGGTAAAGTGTCGTAGATTTTCAGATGCATAAGTTCATTAATAGTTGATTTAACAAATTTATTCATTTTTTAGTTATTGTATGCAAATATATTTAACCTCTTTTTTTTTTAACTTTTGAATAAGTAATCATTTTAAACATCCCTATCCAACCTGCAACAGACAAGTATATAACCTCAAACATCGAAAAAAATACAAACAAGTGAAAAATTATGAAGCTAAATACTTGATAGGAAAAATACAAGAATTTATAAATATTTAAATAAAAAGAAAGCATAACATAAAGAAAGGCGAAAGGTGAGATTAAATTCTGAAATATACACGTAGCTTTGTTTATTTTGAGGACATGGTAAGTATATAATGATTAATGTTATAAAAAAGTTGATAGAGTATTAATTAATAGTATTTGAATTCAAATGCATTGAAGGACAAATAAGGCTGATCCATGACCCGGTACTTCCGCTGAAAACATTTCAATTGTGAGTATGGGTGTTTTACTCCATGTCTCATGTCCCACACAAAGTCTCAACTCTCTTCTACTTGGAACTACATTAGCCAAGTCTACTATGTTTGCCGATATTGTTGTTTTCTCCTCATTTAGATTGAAAAAAGCAACGTAGATTTCCCCTGAACACAACATGGATTTAAGCAGTTAATACGCTTTAGAAAGTTCTAAATAAATAATAATAAAATGTAACCTAAGGAATTGCATTTCTACATGCGCATCTCAATGTGAAGTTATAGAAACATTAAATTAGATAATTAAGATGGTTAGGTCAAACCTTTTCTTCCAGTTGCAACCCAAGAACGAATTCCATTAGGATAACCTTCAATTACATCATTGGTGACGTTGCGTTATTAGATATAACAATGTAAATGAATTAAAGATAACATGAATAACTCTGCTTAAAGATATATACCTAGGACATGTTCTACTATAGCACACATGCCAGAATGACCATTGACCAGAGTCCCATTAGACTTCAACTTCCACATCTGTTCAGATTGGACATATGTTTGCTTTCTGCATCAGCAACAATGTAATATAATTTAATACAAATAAATAGAAAAAATCCAGACAAATAAATTGGACAAAGGTAAAGCATGATTACGATGATGCCATTGGGAGTTCCCTCTTATCCATACAAAAAGGTTCCTCTTCATCCTGTTCTGGACTCTTATAACATACTCTTTCAAGACCTTGTTTATATTTTTCACTAAACCAACCACGTGCTTTTGGATCAGTGCATTCAGTGAGAGCAAAGGAGTAAGTAAATGATACTTTATTGACATTGTGTTGTTCAGTCTTGACATCGTGTAATGTTGTGATATTAGGAAACTGTATAAAAAGAAAAAGACAAAAACAATACCGATATAAGATTTAAGAAACATAAGCTTACCAAAAGAAAAAACAAGAAGAAGAAAGACTAGTTTCACATGCCTCTTGATTATTTGAGCTAAAAGAGTTTATCTCCAACAGGGTGGGATTTGTGATAAGATCATAAGTCCATGCATCAATATTTCGTAGATCCCCTCCATACATAATGGGGGATTTTGCCATACTCCACAAAGTCATCTGTGAGATAAAAACAACTTCACTTAGAAACTATTAATTCTGATGAATATATTTCCTCTCCAATATATTATAATACAATACAATTGTTTGCTTGTGCAAAAGTACCTGAGTTTTTTGCTCATCTTGAGTAAGATTAGTAAACCTGTGAGGACCTTGATGAGCATCTACGAGCAATAAGAAAAAAAAATACATATTTTCTATATTCGTAAACATATCGAATTTAAACAACTCATTACAATTATATATAAGTACGATAAAACAACATATCATTCCTTTGGTAAAAACATATGGAGAATTGAAGGTACTATATTCCATGACCAGGACAATATTAAAGAAACATAAATCTAAAGATTAAAAGGAAAGGGTTCTGATCTTACCAATTGAACCAACCCTATAGGTATTTGATAGTAAAATAACAATTTTCTTTCAATACTACCATGCATTGGGAAGAAATTTTGTGTAAGTTGGAATTCTTAACTAGCATGGTCCTCATGAATTAAAAGAAAAAACGTAGTAATGCATCAGCACTAACCTGGATCAGTTAGCCAGCCAAATGGTAGCATGTCCAAATCAGGCCAAGATAGTCCTTTTAAACCTTCTCCTCCTATCAAATTAGATATTGCAAAATCTCTGAAAGATCAAATGGAAAAAAAGAAAAGAAAAGATGTAGATGGTTTTGATGGTAGAGTATCAGGAGAAGGGTGGAAGAACAATCCACATAATGTGAAGTCAAAGATATGAAGAATTTAATTAGTGACCTTGCTATATCAAAATGAGCTAAGATTGCTGACCAATTATCCCAATCATCTCCTGTTACACGGTATGTGTTCACTAGATTACTAACCGTCTGACCCATTTCGGGTGTTGCATTGACTCCAGGAGATAGAGAAAGTATAATGGAGTTGTTAAGACCATTAAGAATCTGTATAAAAGGCACAAATGGTGAAAAAGTTGTCCATTTGTTAGATTTAAGATGGAAAGGGGAAAAGTGCACAAGAAATTTGCGTTATACCTCTGATACAACTGTTATTTCTTCCATATCCAAGTCATTACCAAACACACAATCAAGTTTCACTGCAAGAATGCAAAGCAGAAACTCCATATAAATAAAACAAATGCAAGTAAAATACACATATAAATTACAAACAACAGATTCATGTCAAATCTATAAAATGAATATTGTATTGCATATTTTGTGTTAATACGTGATAAGTAGAATATATTTTAGTGGTTTGAATACCAAAATCAACTCCCCATGAAGCATACAACTCATAAATTGATCTTAAAAAGGCTTTTCCAGCTCCTGTTGTTAAATTTATAGCCATGAAACCATTGGTCATCCATCCACAAACCCTTGATGGGATTCCTATGTCTTTTGCATTCCACACTCGACCAGATTCCATGTAAGGTTGTCCCTAACGAAGTGCAAGAAGAGAAAAAATTAGTTCACCAAAAATGGATGGATACATACCACATCGGTGCTAAAATATAATTTTTGTAGCAATTGTTAAATGAACTTGAACTCTAAAATGATATTATGTTGAAAATTTCGTCTTTTGTCTTAAACCTAAATTATTTGTATAATTTCTGGATTAATTAAACATTATTTGAGCAATGAATAAAATACTTGTTACTTTAATTTTTTATTTATATAGGATGAAATTAATCTAAAGTTAAATGGTAATTTTTGAATATGAGCAGACTATTGTATTTTATAGGAAAGACTAAGAATTGTACCGTTTGTGTATCTAGTATTGGCGTGTTGTTATTGAATGCTTGTGTACTGATTCCAGCCATGAGATGAATCCCAAACTTTAAACCCATACCGTGTATTATATTAGCTACATCAGTGAACCCTCTCCCTCCCCTTGAAGAAGGCCATCTCTTAGGGTCAGGGAGCATTCGTCCCCAATTATCAATCACATCAAAACCAAGAGAATCTTTATCACCCTCCAGACTCCTATACCAGAGAAAATCCACAACAGCATACTACATGATATCAAAGCAAATATTTATGTTATTTAATATTATATTGTTATTCAAAAGTAGGAGTAGCTAGGAGGGCAATGTACAACACCTGATATCCATGAGAAAGTAATAGCTGGGAAATTATATGAGCATTTTGCAAGTATTCTTCTTCAGAAATTATCCAGCTAAAGCTATCGTAGGAGTTCCAACCCCTAGGAGGGATCATAGCGTTTTCTGATGACACGCTGACATCAACAATCATCAAGTCAAATATTCATTTTTACTACATCTGTACCTATAGTTTTTTTTTTTTAAAGATCTTACACAAATAATTCAAACATCTAATAACACTAAATTCATAAACTAATTAAACATGAAAGATTCCAATATCTAATAAAATATTTGTTGAACTTTATTTTTCCATAAACAACAGTATTTGTTTTCTATTAAAAATATATGCCCTATATGTTGTTGTTGTTCTTGAATTAGAAGAAACCATTGATCTGGTGCCAAGTTTAACTTAACAAAATTATCTGTTAGCAATTCAATTTACATGAAACAAAATCAAAATTATAAGCTTGAGTTTTTTCATTTCTACTGTAGATATGCTCGATTAAGGAAAAATATTCTTATGGTTAATAGAGCAAACATCTTTGAGTAGTTAAATTGTTATTTATATGTATATTTAATAATAATTATGTAAATTTTAGTTTTTTCAAAAAACAAATAATATAAAAAGATTTTAATAGTCATGTACTGTTAAGGTAAAAGAAAATTACATTATTCTAAAAATTAGTTTTATTGTTAAATTAGTAAAGATATTATTTTAATGGTAATTGAATCATGGTAAAATTGACGAGGATGATAAGAATAATAATATAAAATAATATTTAAAATAAGATTATAACTTTATAGAGCTAAAATAAAATACAATTTGTAGGTTTCTGACATTTAAAGAGATATAAAACAAAAAAAAAAATTACAAACAAGCGGTCTAAATAGATCATTAAACTCGAATGCATAAATTTTTTCTTTTGAATATTTTGAATAAAAAATTTGTGATGGAGATTAAATGTTCAATAAAAGATGGCCAAATATTTTTTTTTCAATAGAAATTAGTTAATGGACAAAAATAATAGATATTCATACCAATAAGATAATTATAAAAATACAAATTACTTAAAATTAAACCCATATTTTAGAAGATATAGAAAAGCTAGAATGATTGATGCATTTTTTTTTACTATGCCTTCAAGAAAACATATGTAACTAAAACTCACGATCAATTGAACGATATTGAAACTACAGCAGGACAATGTGATGCTGAAATACCTTAGAAATGCACAAAGACAAAGAAGGAAGCAAACAAAAATCGTATAGATGCATCCCATGGTTTCAACAAGTTTGTTCTAGCTAATTGATTCAATTACAACATATGCAAGGCTCCTATTTATTTATTAAATAAAATATTCCTTAATTATATCCATATCCACCATTAATTATATAATCTTTCAGGCTTACCAAAAAAGTATATTCTTATCATAAATGTTTATATTTTTGGTAAAATATCTTTTTCTTGCTTGAGTTATGTTTGTTTTTTAGACGTAAACTTTTTTTATTAATTGATGACAGTTAATTTTTTAACTTTTTCTTTCCTAACTTTTACACCTTCTTGTTTATCTTTATGTGAATAACTTGTTTTTGACAGATAAGCATTTGGCGGGAAGATAAACATAAATCACTAAAAGTTTGAGAAAAAAAATTTGAAAACTGTAATTAATAAGTCAACAAAAATTTTATGTATGAAATGGAAAAAAATTTATATGCTAAAAACATATTTTATCTTGACAACCAAAGAGATATGATCATGAATGATAAAATTCATTAAAAAACTAATTGAAAACTAACTAAAAAGCTAAAAAAATAGTTTTTATAAAAAAGCTAAAAAATTAGTTGATAATTGAAAGTTATTAACAAAATAATTGAAAATTTTAAAAATATTAAATTATAAGTATTTGATTAAATTATGTATTAAAGTAGTTAATAAATGTAAAATAAACATGAGTATAGATATTTTTTTTTATAAGCAAAACACATGTGTATAGATATTAATTTATTTTATTAATAAAAGATACATTTTGACACATTTATAATTTTAGTTTTTTAATTAACTTTAAAATCTTGTCATTAACTCATTATTTTTTATATTGTTTACTTCCAATTATTATATCTTATTTTATGAATAGTTTTATACTATATACTTAAAATACTTACAATTTTTTTGTTAAATATGCCGATTTTGTGGTGTCTCACATAGGAAAACTTGATTAAGGAAACCATGGAGCTTACTAGTTTGTTAAATAGTTTTAATCAAGTTTAAAATAGCCAACAACTTAATAAATATTTAAGAATACTTATTTAAAATAGAGTGAAAGAAAATAGATAAATAAATAAAAAACCCAATAAAATCAATAAGTCATTAATCCATTTAACATCCGTTTTCATGCATATGTACACGATAATATGTGTTCAAACTTGATAATTCCTTTATAAAATTTTTATGTTTAAAAGAATTGTAGAACCTTGACTATTTGTAATGTACTAGCATAAGTGTGAGATAAGGTTGTATTTGTCCATGTCAACTAAATTTTAAATTTGTCGTGTATTAATAGACTAAGCAACAGGAAATGTATTTGCAATGTATTATCATAAGTGTAGGGCAAGTAGTATCTATCCATGTGAACTGAATTTGTTCTTCGAATCATCTTTCAATCATATCTTATGACTAAGAAATATCCTGAAATAACTAAGAAGAAAAAACTACTTTTTTAAAAAGAAAATAATATATACAAATTATTTATTCTACTTTCGTGTTCTTGTGCAACATAAATATAAAGAAACTGACAAATATTAAATTTGGAGGTATAGGATGATTTAGTTGATTAAGAAATGAGGGAAGTAGAAAAAAGTTACAAATTCGATATTCATCATTGACAAAAACAAATATTACTAACATCATTAACATTTGATTTATCAAAATGAACGAATATTAAATTAATAAATATATAAAAATCAATTAATTAAGTCAATGAACCTGTATTAAAATTTAATAAGATCATAGGAAATTAATTTAGCTTGACTTGAAATTTAATAAGATAGTAGTTTTTTTTTACAAAAAAAAAAAGTAATAAGATAGTAGTTAATATAACATCTTTCTTGCCATATATATATCTTAGCTTTTCTTGATCGATAAAGTTTGTTATGTCACACGATAGCTCTTTCACGAACTTTTATTTTTAATTTCCTGACTAACATACAAAAATTATTTATTTTAGTTTCTTTCTTGTGCAACAATAAACATATAAAAATGTATAAATATGTTTTTTTAGTCTTAGATAGGAATTGAACACACATGTAAAAGGATTTACAACAATTCCCAGACTTTGTTCAAACAATTTACATAAAACCTTTTCAAATAGGCATTAATTTAAAGATATGAAAAAAAATCAATCAATTATATCAATACACTTTTTTTTTAAAATAAGTAAATATTTTTAATAAACTTGTAAACGACAAGTGCACAAGCTATGACTTCATTAAAAGTAATAAGAGTTCCAAACAACAACCTTTGCAAAGATAAATGTTACAACTGTTCAATATAATAAGGAATTGTTCATCATCACCCATTCTGCATGAGAATGAGAAGTAATTTTAGCTGAGCAACATTGCTCCTTGGAAATTAGTTGTATATGTTGCACCACTTCTTGGTCATTCACCCACTTTGCTTTGAAGACTGTAGCATTCCTGGCCCTTGATAATTGCCAAATTTCCACGAACCACATAAAAGACTAAGCTTTTCCAAAGCTTATATGATCCATCCACAAGTCCAATAAATGATGGGAGTGATTTCTAACCTTTTTGGATAAGTTGTTGAGATCCCCACCAACAATAAAGTGTCTGCCATACACAATAGGATATGGTGCAATTGAAAAAAAAGGTGCACACTTGTCTTTACTTCATGACCACAAAGACTACAACGTTCCTCACTAGGTCGGAGAATTTTTTGTCAAAATAAATTGTACATTTGTCTGCATTTAGTTGTCACACTAGTAATTGAACCTTTGAAGGAACTTCGTTAGCTCATACCAATTTGAAGAAATAATGAGGTTGTAATCATGGTCCTCCTAACAATGTATTGTATGTAACGACATTGTGTATTGATTAATTTCCAACTCCCACACCCACCCATCAGGTACTCCTTCTCACACCACTACCCTACCAAACTCTTACTTAGCTCCTCCACCAGTTCTTCCTCCTAAGTAAATAGACTCTTGTACCATTCTCGCTACCATCCCAACCATGATCCTATCATGGCTTTAACTAACACATTGTGTATTGGCAACCATGTATAATAAGCAATCCTTTTGCCCCTAACCATCCATCTCTGTAGAGTTTAAATCTCGTTACCACCTAGAGCTCTTACTACCTCTCACTTTCCAACACCTCATAGTCTGCTTATTATACACAGTTGCCAAGACTATAACCCACATAATATTAGATTTTACTCTCATACACCATTTTCATCGACCCAATAAAGCTAAATTGAAGGATGTTAAGTGTATCACCCCTAATTTGCCTTTGTCTTTATGCCTACAAACACAATCCTAAGCTACCTAACACATTTTCCTTCTTTCCATAGAACCACCTCATAAAAAAATTTAAAAAGATATTCAAGTTGAGAGATGATACCTTTTGGAGCTTTGAAGAACGAAAGAAAGTGGATCGAAAACACATACAATATAGACTTAACTAGCACCAATCTCCCCGCCTTTGAGAGATGTTTACTCTCCCAAGAGGACAGTCTTTTTTTCACCATGGACACCATCAGAGACCATGTCTCCACCCATGATGGATTAGCACCTATGGGTAGGCCCAAATAATTAAAAGGAAATGCCCTAATTTGCAATTCAACATCCATACTACAGGCTCTAACCAACCCTATTCCACATTTATCCTAATAAACCTACTCTTATGGAAGTTAACCTTTAGTCCTGAGAGCAACTTGAAATTCTACTACTTTAACCACTACCATATATCCTCAATCCAACTTTGCTAACAATAATGTGTCAACTACAAATTATAAATGAAAAACATTGAGGCCTTCATTAGTTAAAGTGAATTGCATAACTATGTTGGACAACAACCTACTTTATCAATCAAGGTCTTACGGAATCTTTTTTTTTTTAGAATATATTTGGAAGAGTTAAAAAAATTAAATTATTTTAATAATTCTTATATTATAATTGATTATAATCATAGTAAGAGTATGTTTGATAAAACTAGTTGAAAAACTACCTGAAAGCTGAAAAGATAGCTGAAAGCTGAAAAGTCAACTGAAAGTTCAAAAGTTAGTCATAAGTGTTTAGTAAAATCAATGTTATTAAACTCGAGAGTTTAGGTAAACTTGTGGAGAGTATAGAACCTGAATCATAAACTAGTAAAAGTTTATCGACTTAAGTAAGTTTTTTACTCCTAAAGTTTCAAAAGATCACTTTTGGTCCTTGAAATTCAATAATATCTTTGTTAGTCCTTGATTCACTTTTAGTCATTTTTCTCGAGTTAATGTCGTTAAAAAATTCATAACAGGAAGCATATTTTTGTACTCGTGAATCACTCTCATCCTCAATCCTAACTCCTTAATTTTCAATTTCATATCTGACACAACCAAATACATCGAAACTTATAAACGGATAATGTTAATATAAAAAATAAATTAATTTTAGGTACTAAAAAATATTTTTGAATTTTAGGGACCAAAAATGATTTTTTAATAACTTTTTCTAAAAAAACTATTCCAGTAAGTTTCTTAAAATATATTTTATTCTCAGTAGATAAATTATTTTCTTTTATAATTTTACCCTTCATTAATTCATGAATTGTTTTTCACTGATTTTTGTTCTTCACATCCTTCATTTCTTTCCCCTTTATTATAATATCTAAGTATAGTAATTTATATTTTAAATATATAATTATAAAAAATTATAATTTTAATATATAATTTAAAATTTATATATTCTTCACATGAGTTAAGTACATTGTTAAGTGATGTAAGTGGCTATGGGAAAATTCTTTTGGGCACCTTCCTTTGGGAAATTACCAGATGATAATATATATCGTCCATAGTTTGAAAGTCGCCATACAAACCAAGAGGAAAGCTTAGGTGATAGTGAAGAAGTACTAGCTAGTGCTAGAGTAAGTTCAGATTTTGGGAATATCAATTTAAGCCCTTCACCTGGAAATAATAGTGAAAAGAGCAGTGGAAACAGGAAGAGGGTTGGAAAAGAAAGTAAGAAGGTTAAGGAAAATGATTCATCTCCCGAAGGTTAATGGTCCTGCTTTTCAAAAAAATAATAGATGCAATTGGTAGAATAATATGTGCTTCTTCATTCGACTGCTCTTAACTCAGTAATAGATAGTGACACGTCAATTGCTGAAGTGATGGATGCAATCGACAAAATGGAAGCTATTATAATTGATGAGGATTGGCCTGCTACATGTAGCTAACTTATATTGTCTAAGTCACCTAGAGAAATTTGTTTGTAGAATTGAAAGGACGTGAGGAAAAAATACTGGGTTGGCCAAAGTATGCTCCTTGTAATGCATTGCCATCCATGAAAAGTTAGCTAGTTTTTAGGCTGATGTTATTTTGTTATACCTGAAATGCTCCCTGCTTCCTATTAGTTGTTGGACTGATGTTTTGTAAATATAGGAGAAATTAATGATCCTAATGTTATTTTTGTATGATGGAAATTGGATCATATAAGCCTTATTATATTGAGTATTGATTATGTATATGACTTTTATTATTTAGCCGATTAATGATGTTCAATCAATGCTTATAAACTTTGTGTAAACATCTATTTGGATTGTTAAAGCAGCATTGCAACACATAAGCTAGTTCTGCATAATTTTTTGTTTTCCTACTCATTTTCCGCATAATTGTTGAGAACATGTTAAGTTTTTTTACATTGAGATTGTCTCATACTTCTTTTTCTGCATAATTTCTGTCTCATGCTGCTTTTCTTTGTTTTCATCTTGCCACTAAAAGATTTGGTATCCACTGCAGTTAATTGTTTTTGTGAGCTTAAGTTCAAACACGTGTAAGCAGTAATTTTAACTAGTGTCATCATGTCCATGTTGTCATAGGATGATTCCAATTTTATGTATAAGCTTATGTGGTTTGTTGGTGTAAAGTTCTTTAGGCCTTTCAAACTTTTCAAGTGAGAAATAAGGAGAGAAAGAAATTAAAAGTGAATCTATGGATCTCATCAGGGAGTGAGAAGCTTATGTGGTTTCTACGTGTTAATGTAAAAGTGAGAAGCTGTCTTTTCTTTTGCTCTAAGAATAAACAGTGCCATTTCCAAAAGCTTAATATGAGTGTTATTGATATCTGGAGGTGTCCGTACTTTTTCAACCAGACGGAAGGTGTCCACTTAGTATGGAGATAAATGGTTCTATCTTATAGCTGCATTAGTCTTGTTTGCATTTCCTAAACACATGTTCTGCAGTTGCATTCTCAAAGCCTTTCCTGCTATAACATTTGGCAAGTAATTGGCCTTATTTGAAACAAATAAAATATGAAGTTAGGACTAGGAAAACGATACAATCCTACCTACCAAACCTTTCATGGTTAAGAGGATAAAAGAAACATACTAGACATTAGCTCTTACTTGAAATGAAGATCATAAGCCATAGTCCTTGATCTATTTCCCTTGTAAATATTTGCATGCTTGTATTTTTTCTTGGCCTTGTATTTTGACTAATTTCCCTTAATATAAATCATGTAGGTACCTTTAGCTAGTTTGAGGAGTGTGTTTAGTGGATGGACTTCTACCTTAGGACATTGGGTTCCACTTAACACCTCTAGGTTAAGTTTGACACCTCTCTTCTTGATTAGAATAGTTTAAAGAAGTGTAAGACTTATTAATTGGTCTTAAGAGCTAATTAAGGGAAATTTAAATTAACACTACTCCTTATTTAAATTAGTACATATTTCTATGAAAAAATATTAATATACCATATGTTTATCTCTCTCATAACTATTAATATATCAAATTAAATATAAGAACATTAATTCTGGCAAGATAATTAAAAAAAATTGATTTATTTTTATTTTGAACTCTTCCAGGACATCTTGACAAAGTTAAAAAAAATTGGAGAGGTGTTTAAAAACCTGCAACAAGAACCATTAAGAAAGAAAACAAACAAAAGTACTTGAAGCCGCGGAGAATGAAGGTAAAAGAAGTGAGATGGAGGAAGGCAAAAAGGTGGTATCAAAATGGGGTGAATGTGAGTGTTTGTTATATAAAGGGGGGCAAATGGGGTGGAAAAAACAAAACAGCATGGAGAAGACGGTATGTGGAAGCAAAGAATGAGTGGCGGATGTCAAATCCTATGACAGGGATTATCTTTTAAAGTGGAATTGAAAGGGATGTCAAATCCTCGTTGAAAGTCGTCCCCATTGGTGGTGTTACGATGTTGCTCAATCCACTTTGAAAAGAGAAGTCATGGAGGAGTTAAATCCACTTTGTCGAAGTATTTGAAGTTTTTACAGCCTCTTAGTGGGATCGATTGGTTCATTTTTAATAGTGGATGAGTGTACGACAATTCAACATCATTTCATTTGGACGACCTTGTTAGCGTGCTGATTTGCACATCACAGTGGAATCCTATCAATAGGGTGGTGAAGGTAAAGGTCAATGACTCTTTACGCCAGTTGATTTCTTAAATGAGGTGGTCCGAGTTCATGGATCTGATGTTGGATTCAAATTTCGAATCCAAAAATTCATTTATATCAGAATGTGACGTTGCTGTTTTCGTATCTGATTCTTTAGAACAACCAATAAAGGAATGAATTTAATGATAAAGTCAAGGCCCTCCGCGTTTTGAATGGGAATGAGGTGGAATTTATGGTGAATTCCTGGTGAAGGGGCTCTTCAAATTGGAAAGGAGAACGAATTTTTATCTCACTGTAACTTTTTTTTTTCTCCTATAAAACCATGCACTACACAAAAAAATTTATTACTCATAAATTAAATTATTTATAAATATTATTAACCTAATTTAATTATAACAAAAAATTAAATTAAAAGATTAAGTGGAAAATTTGATATACTAAACAATTATACGTCAATAAATGTTGACACAATTAGTATTTTATTTTTTTTAGAATTTGATTAAAATTAATCTTCCTTATATAAGTAAAGATTATAAGCATTATTAACATTATTTATGTAGTGCATGAAAGAGAGGATAATTTTAGAGTAACAAACATAAAAATACTATTTAGAGAATAATAATAATAATAATA
This sequence comes from Psophocarpus tetragonolobus, assembly GCA_037954015.1. Classification (NCBI taxonomy): domain Eukaryota; kingdom Viridiplantae; phylum Streptophyta; class Magnoliopsida; order Fabales; family Fabaceae; genus Psophocarpus; species Psophocarpus tetragonolobus. The sequence continues at coordinate 40,258,971 of CM075695.1, forward strand.
ATTAGAGTAATTAACATCCGTATAATTAGAATAATTAGACTCAAAGTAATTATAGTAAGTAGTAATTAATGTCATGTAATTAGATTCAAAGTAATTAAAGTAACGAGATACGAGGAGGAGTGTAATTAGAGTAATTAGGCTCAAAGTAATTATATTAACTAACATGTAATTAGATTCAAAGTAATTAGAGTAATTTGTAAATTTTTTTACTTATTATTATCAAAGAAGAAAAAAAAAAGAATGTTTCGTAATAAATTTTTATATTTTATTTATTTTTGTATTTTATCATATGAAATTCTAATAAAATGTTAAAAATTATATTATAAATAAATTATATTATTAACATATAAAATTTTATAAAAATAATATAAATAGTTAAATAAATGTTCTAATTAATTTTTTTCTTTGTTTGAAAAGTTTATTTCATATAATAAGTTATTTTATTTTGAAATGTCAGTTGTGAGGTTAATTTATTATAGTAGGTGTTTAGAAAGATAAGGTTAATCTATTATGGTAGGTGTTAGGATAGATAATTAGGTGAATAGGTGAGCAAGCGCTAAATAAAAAAGGTGTGTGAAATGAAAATCTCAAGGAAAGAGTAAGGGTGGTGTTGGGCCCGTTGGTGAGGTGGGGTTGGGTTTTAGAGGAGCGTTTGACGGTGCAAAGAGTAATGGGGCAGGTGTTATTAGTGGGGCACAAGAACAACAAGGCATGACGAGTGTTTGGAAGCAGTGTGAAGCAGAAAGGGAAGGAGCGGACCTGATGATCGGTGAGCAACAAGGCACATTGAACGTGCCGTGTGTGGTGATGGCCAGGTGTGAAGCGTTGATTGGGTATGGTGGAGTGACACCTCTATCTTGCGTTGGTGTGGGGGATGTGTTGTCCCGAAAGGCAAAAGTTATTGTTGTGAGGCTGGTTGGAGTTGCAGGGCGATAGAATAATGATGAAGGAGGAGCCACTTGTCAATGTGGAAGTCAAATACTAATTTGGGAAACCCGCTGTTAAGATGCGTATGTTGTGCAAGGGTGGTTCCAAAGGAGAAAAAGAATTCCAAATCTCACATTTGCCCGTGCCCATTTTGAATTCAATGGAGCCAAATGTTGTGGATGGGACGAGCGGTGTGGCATTCAGAATGAAGGAGCTAGGAGAGCACTTACGCTTGTGACATACGATCAGTGGCAACGTAATCCAAAAATTGGAAGGATTGAAAGTGCGTGATACGTCTCAGATGAGGAGGTAAAATATGTGGTCTATAAAGATGATTACTCTTAATATCATGGGGTGAAGGGAGGTTAAAAAAATGGGAGGTAAGGACATTGATAAAGGAACGTAAGCCATGGATATTTAGCATTTATGAGATACAAATGGAAGAGGTGTCAAAGAGTTTTATGTGTATTTTATGAGGAGGCGTGGATATGGGCTCATGTGTGAAATCAACTGTTGGTAATCCTCGAAGACTCTTGATATTATGGGATTTGTTCTAGTTTGACAAAATTGATTATTTTGTGGGGAGTCATTGTATTGGAGTAGAAGGAAGATTCTTAGGTGATAGTCAAATGACATCAATGTTAAATGTGTACTCACCCTGCGATTTAGACGTCAAAAGGAGGTGTTAAGAGTAGGAAGAGCTACACAAGAAGTATATGGAGGTTAAAGGAGGGGATAGCTGGTGCATCATGTGAGAATTCAATTTTATAAGAAGCGAGAGGAACGAAAAGGAGTTGGGAGCTTTGATAGAAAGAAAGATATGTAGATTTTTAATGACTTCATTAATAAGTCAGGTTTTCTTAATTTGTAGATTAGTGGGAGACAATTTACTTGATTAAAAAATGATGGCAAAACAATAAGTAGACTAGACTGATCATTAGTTTCCCATGCTTTTGTTTTAAGACGGGGTAGTATGGAGCAATGAGGTCTTCTAAGAGGCATGTCACACCATTGCCTGGTGAGGTTTAAGATGGATGAGTCAGATTGGGGATCTAAGCCTCTCAGGGTCCTAAATTGCTGGTTCGATGACAACATGTTCAAACCTTTTGTAAAAGATGTGTGAAAGTCTAAGAATGTGCAAGGGAGGAAGTGTTTCATTCTTAAGGAAAAATTCAAAGGACTGAACATGAAATTGAAAGGGTGGAATAAGGAGGTATTTGGAGATATATATAGAAATATCTCCCAATTGAAGGAAGACATATTGAGGTATGAAAGAAAAAAAGAGGAAGTGAGCTTAGAGGAGGAGGAGGTGGTTCAAAAGAAGAAACAAATGGGAGAGATGCGGATATAGGTAGGGAGGAGGAAATGTTCCCTGCTTAGCCAAAAGTCGAGGGTTCATTGGTTGCGAGAAAGTGATATTAACTCAAAATACTTTCATCGATCTATAGTGAGGCGAAGGAGGAGCAATGAAATCTGCTGCTTAAGTTTTGACAGAGTGAAAATGATGGATAAAGACCAGCTTAAAAGAAGAGTAAAGACTTTCTTTGAGATCCATTTTCAGGAATTCAATCAGGCAAGAATTAGGGTGAGAGTAAGGATGGCAAAAAAATTTGCGTCCGCGGATACCTGTGGATAAAACCTACGAAAATTATCTCCACGGATAGTATAAATGGGTACCTGTTATCCGTAGGTACGGATTTTTTTTTTACCCGCTCCTTAACGGGTGTAGGTACGAGTATCATAGTACTTGTACTCGCGGGTACTTGTTAAATTAAAATTATATATATATATATATATATATATATATATATATATAAAAGTTAAAAAAGATAATATTTTTGAAAAATAAATCAATTTAAAATATTAATTGTCAAAATTCATTTATATCAGTCTTATTTTTTTACGAAAACTTCATAGTTACTAAAATTATTTATTATAAAAATGCAAATAATATAAAATAAAGATTTTATTTGTATGAAATATTTTCTTATAATATATTATATTAATCTACTTTTAGATCTAATTAATCTTGTAGAAATTAGTATAATTTTATTTCTAGATTTTCCAAAAAATAAATGATTTATTTGATAAAACTTCTTATAAAAAATATTTAATTTAATTTTTTTTTAAATATCAATGGGTTCCTATGGATACCTGCAGATATTAAAAAAATCCACTGGTACTTCTATGGCAGGTTTTTAGCGGCTAACAAGTTTTTGTAGTTGATCAAGTGGCAAGTAACCAATATTTGTACCTGCCCTGACCCGTTGCCATTACTAGGTGGGAGTATGATAATTTATCAAAATGTCAAAAAAAGATTATGATTATGATTATTAATAAATTAATGAATTAAATTTGGAGCATTATTCTTGGAGTTGATTGTAATAGATTGTGTGCTTTACTTAAAATTTAAACTTATAATGTATTAGATATTTAGATATGTTTTCTCTCTTATATGACTTCCTTTTCATTTAGTATGATAATGTATTAACAGAGAGAAAATAAAAAATAATATTTTATTAATTTCAGTTAAATATTTAAATCATAAACCCATGCGTTCACTATGGTTCTATCATTTATTGTATACAAATAAAAAATTTATTATTAGCTTTGATAAAGTCCAATAATATTTTTTTTTCAAGTCCAAGAATTGATAAAAGTTATAAAATAGTAGGTAATTATATGTAAATTATTATATTATGCTAAAGTAGTGCATATTAAATTTTTAAAGAAATTTTATTTTGATTGGTTTGAAAATTATGCTAAACTGATGTATATTATTAAAATTTTAAATTAATATATATTTATTGACTAGACATTTATTTATAAACTAATATATATTGTTAAAATTTTGAAGTAATTGAATTTTTTATTGCTGATACTAACCGGTATAAAACATCAATAGTAGATCGAAGACATAAGTGTATTATTAATTAATGAGTATGCCATTAAATATTTATGTAAACAACTAAGTAGAATCGGTGAGGAAACATGTCATTCGGTAGTGCACAACATGATAATCTCATTTGCTGCTATGAGATGTTTCAATCGGAAAAACATATATTTAATCAACTTTGCATTGAATTAGTTGAACATGACTTAAAAGGAATCAAGTGAATGGAGATAGAAGAAATGGTTGCCATATTTTTTTTAAACAGGGTAATCATGGAGTAAACAATAGGATGATGCAAGAAAGATTTTAACACGAACTGTAATTCGGCATTTTCATCATGTATTAGTCCCATGTCTTAAATTTGCCTTGAAATACATCAAGCCACAGAAATATAAATTAACCCATAAATTATTTACATGCTATCAGTAAAATGAGATTAGAATATATAAATTATTTATGTAATAATAATTTCATTTTTTATCAGTAAAATTAACCCATAAATTTGCCTTGAAATACATCAAGCCACAGGAATATCACAATATATAAATTATTTATGTAATAATAATTTCATTTTTTATCAGTAAAATAATATTACTTGGTTGATGCTAGTTATCTAACACCAATGGAACATTATAATATATTGGTCCTAATAAATGTGACTTGAAAAAATCAGATTTAGATTGCTCACAAATTATAATTTTTTAATTATTACTATTCATATTTGAGATGTACGATAAAAAGACTTGCAAGGAAGAAAAAAGTATTTTGCCAAAATTCATTATAATGGATATGAAAAAATAGGTTTGCAATTTTATGTCCTTGTTTAGATTCAAGTTTTAAATACAAGTCTATATAGTTATTGTAATAATGACCATACACAACTTCATTAGAAGAAAATCACAATTCGACTATGAAAATGAAAATATTAAATGAAGTTTATTTTTATTTTTAGATAAAAAAAGAAAATAATAATGAAAATATGTGTGGTTACCATCTAGAAAATATTTTTGCTGCAGATATTTAAAAAAAAAAATTGTTTTTTGTGTTTTCAAAAGTTAACATTATGTGAAAACTTAATCATAACATTATAATTGTATAAAAAATAGTATATAAATATATTTTAAACCATATATATAAATAATTTATAATATTTTTCCTAGATTAAATTTAATAATATTATTTTTTTTAAATAGAAAATTTCAAGTGAAAGCAAAAATATTTTCTAAATGTTGAAAACTTGAAATAGTTTTTAAAAAATGAAAATAAAAAATAAAAACAGAAAACATTTTCTTAAACCAAACATAACAAATTAGTAATTAAATATCTATAAATAAAATATATAATCATGAATTTAACATTCTAACAATATAAATATACATGTCAATGGGTCTAGTTTGGTTAGTTGAGCATGTGCTTATTGTAAATCCCCTTATAGTGTCTTTAACTCCTATTAGGACAAACAATATAACTATATACTAATACCATGATTATCTTCAAATTCTCATATTCTCAAAAGGTGAGAGAACAACTCATCGAGAAAGATAATGACCTATGGTAGAAAAGACCTTCGCCAAAATCGCAAGGTTCACACAAGGTTCGTCGGGGGCTAAGATACAAACGTCGAAAGCTATAGTATGGGATTGTGGACGTCGCGCCTGACTATAGTGAAATCTCATCTGGCTTTTGTCGTTAGCAACAAGTAAGGAGTAAGACGTCGTTAGGTGTGTAACAGCTAAATAAGGATCTTTGTGTGATGATATAGTACATTTATTTATGACTTAACTTGCTATGGATAACTAAACACTTGTAAAATGGTATGATTTTACGCATTATAACGTGATATTGATAAAAATAATTATATTTATTTGTATTTATTATAACGTTAGTTAATTAAATTTATCTCTTGTTTAATCATTATAATAAGATAATAATTTATTGTAATACACATATATTAAAAATAAATAAATAAATAGTCATTATATATAAGTAGAGATGATTATAACCATCCAAACATGTTTCTATCTTAATAAATGTACTTTTACTACAAAAATATCCAAACATAAATAAAGTTCTTTATTATTTCTACACACTTTTAACTAAAACTTATATTCAACTCTGCTTAATTTTTTAACTACAATTCAAATATACACTATTTTTATTTGGTTCTATATATATAAATAAATTGTCTGAGATGCATGGTGTATATAAAAGAGTAATAAATATTAATCTGATTAACTTATATTTCATTCCCTCAACTAATATTAATATCTTAATATTTTTTAAAAATTTAAATTTATTGTTTAATAAAATTTTTATTAGTAAAACTAATTAAACTTTTAATGTATGTTGACTACTATAATTAATTGTTAGTCGTTAATTTAATGTGATTTCAAGTATCAAAAGTCGAACGTTAAAAAAATTTAGGAATTAAAAGATAATTTTAAAAATTAAAAAAATCTTGACCAGTAAAACTAAAAGAATGACAATTAAAAAATGTAAAAAAAAACCAATTAGATATAGAATTAACATTGATGTTTTAAATTAATTTTAAAAAATTAATGTTGATGTTTTAAATTTTAATACTGACACTAGAGGTTGGTGTTCTGTGACGTGGCTTGTAGCACCATGGCGCAAGCGTATCCGTCACGTGGAGTTATCTCACCCTCACATCACTTCAGTCCCGGGCCCCACTCTCTCCCTCCCTCCCTCCCTCAAATCTCGAAGGGGAAGCCATCACACCCACACTCTCTCTCTCTCTCTCTCTCTTTCACATCAAAATCCCAAACCCGAACCAAAAACCACCTTCACCAGTCGCCACTTCACAACCACACCTCCCTCATGGAAGAGCTCTCAGCGGGGCCTCTCGTCCCCGCCGTCGTCAAACCCGACGTGTCTAAGGCTGCGGCCGCCGCTGCCGCAGATACAGACGCCTCCGGCGAGACCTTCCCTGCCTCCACCTCGGAGCCGGACAAGGACTACCTATGTCCGATTTGCATGCAGATCATCAAGGACGCGTTCCTCACATCGTGCGGCCACAGCTTCTGCTACATGTGCATCATCACGCACCTCCGCAACAAGAGTGATTGCCCTTGCTGTGGCCACTACCTCACCAACACCAACCTATTCCCTAACATCTTGCTCAACAAGGTTCCCTCTTCTCCTCATCTTCTTATACCTTTCAATTCCTCTCTCGCTTCCGAATTTTCTTAAACGCTGCGTTTAAGAGAACGATCGTTCACTTTTTTTCTGTAATGTTTGTGGCGAATGAATGCTAGATCTTTCTTTTCGCACTTTAATCACTAATTTCTCCTTTGCAATGTTGCCGACTTAAACGTTGTAGTATTTAGCGCGTGGTTCGCTCTTATCCTCCTCATATAGTTCCGTTGTGATTCCGCAATGCTCACTTGAATTCAATTTTGGCATGCGAGTTTTTGGAAACGCTGCGTTTAAGAGAAGAATTGTTAAGTTTTTGTGGCGAGTAAATGCTGTTTCTGGTCTCTGGATCTTTCTTTTGGAAGTTGGAACTCGTAATTACTAATTGCTCCTTGCAATGCTGCTGACTTAAACGTCGTAGTTTTTAGCTAGAGTGTGATTCGAGCGTGATTTTTATCTTCGAAATGCAGCTTATTGTTATACGGTTTCTGTACCACATTTGTAGCTACTGAAGAAGACTTCTGCGCGTCAAATATCAAAAACCGCATCACCTGTGGAACATTTCCGGCAGGCATTGCAAAAGGTTGGTTGTGCTCTCACGCTTTCTCTCATTAAATTTGTCCATTGGTAACCATGTGAGTTGTGCAAAAGTTAGGAGGTTTTTTTTGTTTTTTGTATCATAGGTTGTTCATCTTATTTTGTATGTTCTATTAAATTAAATCATGAATATAAGTCTTGAAGAAATTTTATAGAATGTTTATAGGTTTCTTTTTGGACTATCTAATAACATAGTGGCAGATGGAAGAGGATTACAAGATAACTGGAGCTGGTTTTAACACTTGTTATGTAATATAATATACTTCTTGCATATTTATTGTATATTCTACTAGATCAAGGACCAAAATTTCGGTTTTAACTACTGTCATTTTATTGTCTAATATATTTTATGAAAAGGTTTTACTTAAGTTGTGGATTCAGTTGTATATTGTTTTTTGTTGAATTCTTACAACTTAGAATATTGAGGATCACTCTATTGTTACATGTTTCTTTTTCACATGAAGCCGTGGATCTGTATTGATACTTTATTTAATATGTGATACCTTTTTGTTTTTAATGATGTACAGGGTTGTGATGTGACAATTAAGGAGCTAGACACCCTTTTGTTACTTCTTGCTGAGAAGAAAAGAAAAATGGAACAAGAAGAAGCTGAGAGAAATATGCAAATATTGTTAGATTTCTTGCATTGCTTACGCAAGCAAAAAGTTGATGAGTTGAAGGAGGTGTGCTGACTGCAATCCCTCTTTCCCTCTACTCTAAATTATTGCTAAGTAGTTAATGTTTTCCATTTTTTTTCTCTTCTGTTTGCAGTAGTTGGTCTTTATTTTACGACTAATGTCTTTGTTACATCTATTTCTACTTATTGCAACAATGGGTGTTTCATACTTTCATTTGTAGGTTCAAACTGACCTCCAGTTTATAAAAGAAGACATTAATGCTGTGGAGAAACATAGAATGGACTTGTATTGTGCACGGGACAGATACTCTGTGACATTGCGGATGCTTGATGATTCTTGTGGAAGAAAGTCATGGCATTCATCAATGGACAAGAACAGCAGTGGCCTTATATCTAGTCCTCTAAATCTTCGAGGGGGGTTGTCCTCAGGGAGCCATACTAAGAAAAATGATGGAAAGTCCCAAATTAGCTCTCACGGGCATGGAGTCCAAAGAATGGATGCTGTCACAGGATCTGATTCACAATATATAAATCAATCGGGTCTTGCTCTAGTTAGAAAGAAGAGGGTGCATACACAGGTATTCTTGGTTTAATTTTCCATGCTTGAAATTTTATATTTCTATTTACTTTCTATGTGCATTGGATTTGGATATTTTAATGTCTGTTTGGAAAAACTTCTTGCCATTTAAAATCGTTTTGTTTCATGATGGGAAAAGCAATTGTAATTCTGGAATAGTTTAAATTTTCAACTTTGAAATTGTTTTAATAATTAAAATTAGTTCATTTTTTTAGGAACCCTTATTTATACCAGCAAAAGTACGTTTGCAATTTTTCATGCACAAATGTCATTCAAATAAGCACTGAATACTATCTAAATATTACTGCTTAATCAACTTATTTTGAGCTAAGACACTGCATTTTTGAGTATGTAGCTTGGAAATATAAAATGACTACAAACTAAATATTGAGAGTTGAGACAAAAGTATGTTAGGTAGTGACTAGGGGTGGCTTGTATAAGTGACAAGAGTTGAGACAAGCTTCATTATTTGTGTAATAAGATGCTTAATAAACTGTATGTTAGATAGTGACTAAGGGTGGCTTGTATATGTAAAGGATAGTAAGCAAATATCAATCTGGAGCTCCTGTGAACTATGTCTGTGGACAGAACTTTATTGTTAGATTGAAGGCAAGGAAAATTAAGAAAATGAATGATTTTAAGTTGTGTAAGTAGGGTATACTAAGGAGTCCAGCAAGGAAACAGATTTAAATGATAGTTTTAATGTTTAAACTTTAAAGAAAAAGAAAAAGATCCAGGAATCATCCTTTACAATGAAACTTTATTAGTGATCACACTGTACATTGAAACAAGCTAATCTCATTGACCTAAAGTCGACCATAACATTTACATTAGTATTTTTTTTTAATAAGCCTCCATTATATTAGTACTTGGTAGTAGTAGATATTTAATACATTTAAAACATTAAGGACATTTTCTCTAATTTGAAACCCTTGCCCGCTTAGTTTCTGCTGTAATTAAAATTAACTAATTATGAGTTTATGACATAAACATCAATTTTCAATTTTCAATTTGGCCTAATAAAATTTCTTGTGAGTTGAGACCCAAAGTTACAATGAATCCCTATTAGAATGAATATCTTGTCAATAAGAGAAACTACTAAATAACCATGAAACAAAATATGCCTCAAAAAGACTTAGCTTAGTAGACACTACGAAAACCAAGACTTTTCTTTACTATTGTAGGTGATGTTTGATTTAAGAAAATGTTTTCTATTTTCATTTTCAATATTTAGAAAATATGTTTGTTTTCACTTGATATTTTCTATTTTCAAAAAATAATATTGTAAAATTTAATCTATTTTAGTAAAAATACTATAAAATATTTATATATAATTTTGATATAGTTACAATACTGTTATTAAGTTTTTACATAGTTTTAAATTTTTGAAAATAGTGAAAACAATTTTTTTTTGTTTTCAGTTTTTTGAAACTGTTTTCAGAGAAAATGTTTTCTACATTGTAACCAAACACATTTTCACCATTGTTTTGTGTTTTCTGTGAATGAAAATAAAAAACACCCGAAACAAATGCCACCATAATGTCTTGAAACTTAAGTCATGAATTTTGTGGTGAATTTTTGGCATGCAATATGCAACCTTTTATTGTAAAGTCTCTGAATTTGCATTAATAAACTTGGTTTATATCTTCCTTTCTGAATCCTGTTTGATTCCCTTCATTTACTCCAGTTCAATGACCTACAAGAATGTTACCTACAAAAGCGCCGACATGCAGCTGATAAGCCCCATAGCCAACAAGAAAGAGATATAAATCTCATCAGTCGAGAAGGTTATAGTGCTGGTCTTGAAGATTTTCAGTCAGTCTTGACAACTTTCACACGTTACAGGTATAGTTGTCAGTCTTTTTCTGCCATGTCAACCATTCAAATATTTTAGGACATTGCGAATTTTCCTGGAAGAATGAACAGGAGTCAAATTAGTTCGGAACAGTTAAGACAATTAGACAGTTATAGGAGGTTCAATTAGATGCATAGGGGAAGATAAGGTAGGAAGGAGGAATTTAGGAAATTGTATTTATTATGAGCTGAGCAATTCCGCCTTGCTGTGTACAATTTTCAGCCAATAACTCATTATTTTCTTTTCTCCCTTTCCACTGGGGTTTTTAACAAAGATGCAGGTATTAGTGTCAGTTACTATTTTTTTGAGTTAGCAATATACATGTATCTAAAACCTTTTTGCTTCATTTGAAACAGCCGATTGAGAGTCATTGCAGAACTTAGGCATGGGGATATATTTCATGCTGCAAATATAGTATCAAGGTGAGTTGCTTACTGAAATTGCTTATAGAACACTTGGTATTCATCTCTTACATTTTGATATTTTTTATGATGACAACTTTTTAAAAATAAACTAATCAATATTTGGTTCCAACCTATTGTCAATTACTGCATTATGGTTGGAATAACTCATAATGCCATGCTATGGGTCAATGATGGTTGCTTGTTTAATGTAGTCGGTAATTTGTGTTTTTGCAATACTATAATATCTGAATTGTTCCGATACACCCAAAGTCCCACATCACTTAGGAATTGAGGTCAATGGTCGTTTATAAACATCCTCCTCCCTTAACTCATCGAGGCACCTTTTCAAGACCAAACTGTAAAGGAGCGACAAATTCCAAAACGGACAATACCTCATACGCAATGACCCTAACGATGTCCCGGGACTAGTAGTAGGAACATTGGTGCCCAACCCCAACTCTCACCTCTTAGCCACGACTAAGGGGCTTGTTCTAATAAACCCAAAGTCCCACATCGCTTAGGAATCAAGGCCAATGGTAGTTTGTAAATATCATCCTCTCTTAACCTACAGAGACGCCTTTTCAGGACAAAATCGTTAAGAGGTGACAAACTCCAAAGCGGACAATACTTCGAGCACAGTGACCCTAACGATGTCCCGAACTTAGCGGTAGGAACATGTATAATTTGATATACTAGAGCATTTTGATTTAATTGTTGAGATGAAAAGTTTTTATTTTATTTTATTGAATATTGATATGGTTTGGATGAAAAAGGGATTTTAATTTTAACACATATTTATACATTGGGAATAGTTAATGTTCTTTATCATCATCATTGTGCCTCAATCACTTATTTAACTTGTAAAGTCAATGTTGGTCATCATCACTTGTCCTAACTTGTAAAGTCAATGTTGGTCATCATCACTTGTCCTATTATTTAGTAAACCCCTGGTCATTATTGAGTTCATATACTATCATTTATTTGGGGAAGGATAACAAGGTTTGTAGTTACATAATATGTAATAGGTTTGTTGAGCATGTTAGAAGTACTGTAGGAGGCTACTTGAAGCTTGCACTTCAAGTTCTTTTTCTTTCTTTCTCTTTTATGCCAATTAATTTGATGATGACCTTGTTTTATGTAGGCCTCTCTTTATAATTAGGATATTTTTGTGTTCTTAACTTCTTGATCTAAATGACAAAAGTAAGTCATGACAACTTTTTGTGCTCCTCCAAATGGTGCTTTTAAATGTCTACATGGCCATTCAAAGTTAAAACGTACAAAGTGATATACCTCTTGTTTTTCTGACCTGAAAAGAGTCTAGGGTTGTTAATATGCTTAATTAGCTGAATATTTTATCAATACATAAGTCAAGACTTTGTGCAAAATCCTCTGAATATGCCTTGTATGCCTGTGTGGATATGATGTTAATGGAAAAGTTAAAGCAATGGATTTACTATTTCCTGAACAAATATAACATGAAATTATTATTATTTTAGAATCATTATTTCTTATGTTCTTGGAGTTCAATATTCCATATGTTGTTTGTATGATGGGAATTTGTTCAAATTTTTAAACATAAAATTAATGTATAATAGCCTTGTTAATGTATTGATGATTATCAAACTTTCGGTTTGTTAAATATAATTTATATTTAATGTTAGTTGTTAGTTGAGTTGTTTTTATCTTTCATTTATGGTTGTATGTTTGAGGTAGGTGGCAATTGAGCTCACTCTATTGATCTCTTTTTTACTCTTGTTTATTTCTATTAATAATATGCTTTTGAGCTAAGTGGAACAATATCACTCAAGCTTTTCCTATATTCAACTTGGTATCAAAGCGGGAACGATCCCGCTCTTTAAGTCTGAAGTCATAGTAAGCTAGCCGTCGCTGTCTGCTGCCGTTTGCCATCGTCGCTGGTGACCTTTTTTGTCCGGCGAGTTCAGGTTTAAGTACGCCTCGACGTGCGTAGTCCAACCCAAGTAACCGCTCCACCATCGGAAGCACCACGCGCTCTCACCCACTGCCAGACGTCTCGCCTTCCAGGAGGCGCATGAGCTCCATGTGCCGGCCAAACGTGCTCTGTTTGCCACCGTTCTGTTGTCGTCTGGGTCGCTAGAGCCTTTTGGTTCCATTGCCAATCTTTGTTTTCCAGTTCGAGCGAGTTTTGTTAGGTTTGGCTCAAATCTCTCTCTCGGTCATCTCCCTTTGCCTTTTCCAGATCTGAAATGTCTTCTACCTCCTCTGGTGTCAGCTTTGGTCCTGTTTTTACTATTTCTGGGGTTGCCATTATCACAATACACAAACTCAATGGTAAAAATTATTTATCGTGGGCTGACTCTGTGGAACTATGATTCCTTGGACAAGGACATCATGAACATTTAGAAAAAAAATAAATACTGAGGGATCAATTAAACAGAAAGCTCAGTGGAAAAAACTAGATTTTCAACTTTGTGCTTTTCTATAGTAATCAGTGGAATCTAAAATATTAAGGAACCTCAGAGCATTCAAAGTTTGTTATTCCTTTTGGAAGAAAACTCAAGATATCTATTCGAAGGACATTCAACGCTTGTTTGATTGTGTTCAAAAACTGGCCTTTTTGAAGTAAGATGATTCAGATATAGTGTCTTACGTTTCTGATGCTGAAGCCGCTGTGGAAGAGTTGAAGCTTATCCTAGAGGCTGACTCTATAGAAGAAATAAGGAAACAACTTGGTAATCTCTACATGGTTATGGTTCTTCGTGGTTTGAACCCGACATTCAATCACATCTGTGATAAAGTTCTAATAGGACAAGATATTCCTACCATGGAGAGCTACTCCTCCGTGTTCCTACCCTAAATAATGAGGGTACTTCTCTTAAAAGTAATGTGGAATCTTCTATTGTGATATCTTCTGGAGAGAGAGGAGGACGTGGAAATAGAGGATGTGGTGCAAGAGGTAATCATCCTCAAAGTACATTGCCAAAGGATGGATTACACTCATGAAACTTGCTACTCACTGCATGGTTTTTCAGACAAATCTGCACATATATCAAGGTCTGAGAAACCTGAAGAGAGGAAATTATTTGAAGAAGAGTATCAAGGATATTAAGCACTTGAGGTTGAAGTCTAACAATTTTGCTGAATCCTCTTCTGGACCTAATGTCTCAACGACTTGCATTTCTCAATCTATGGAAAGTCAAAATCCATGGATTGTTGATGCTGGTGCTTCAAACCACATCTCCATTAATAACTCTTTGTTTGCATCTTTGTCACCTCCCAAATTTCCCCACCTTCTCACATTAGCCAATTGGTCAAAAGTTTCAGCTTAAGGAGTGGGTTCATTATTTGTTTCTCTCTCGTTAAATTTAACTTCTGTTTTATATATTCCTTCTTATCCCAATTTACTTTTTTTGAGTCAGTTAACTAAATCCTTAAATTGTTCAGTTACATTTAAGTTTAATTCTTTTGTCATTTAGGAACGTGGTATGAGCCGACAAATTGGTGCACGACATGAATCAAAGGGTCTCTATTACCTGGAATTTAGTCCTTCAGTGTTTTGCCTTGCATCTATCTTTCCTAAATTGTTGCATGATTGTTTAGGGCACTCAAATTTAGCCAAATTAAAGATAACAACTCCTAGTATTAAGAAAAGTCAAACTTTAGAATGTGAAACTTATCAACTAGGCAAACATGTCAGATCTTCCTTCTCTAGTCAAAATGAACCAAGATGTAATTCAACTTTTTCTATTTTTCATTCAGATATTTGGGACCTAATTGACTTTTTTTTTTTGGATTTAAATATCTTGTAACTTTCATTGTACATGACTTTATTTTTGTTGTTTCAGATATTTTTGTTGTATGTGACTTTATTTAATAAAAGAAAAGTCTGAACTTTTGTCCATATTTGTGTCCTTCTTCAATGAAATGAAAAATCAATCTGAAAATCAATTAAAATTTTTAGAAGTGATAATGCAAAGAAATATTTTCCTCTAAACTCTTCTTTTTTGTCCTCTCATGAAATCTTACCCCAGTCCATTTGTTCCCACACTCCTCAACAAAATGGGATTGCAGAAAGAAAGAATCACCACCTTGTTAAAAATGGCTCGCTCCTTAATGCTTAATGCAAAAGTTTCGTTACATCATTTGGGAGATGTAATTCTTTTTGTCGGTTATCTTATCAATAGGATGCTCTTTTCCTCTATTGATAATCAAATTCCTTATACAATCTTGTTTCCTACTGAACCTCTATTGTGTATCACCACGCGTATTTGGTTGTATGTGTTTGTTCATGATATGTCTCCAGGTATTGATAAGTTGTCAGCTAAATTTATCAAGTGTATCTTCCTGGGATATTCCCGTCTTCAAAAAGGTTACAAATGCTATTCTCCTAATACCAAGAGGTATCACATGTCTGCTAATGTTACATTCTTTGAGGATACTCCTTTCTACTCATCCTCTATATCAAATTCCATTTGCATCCAAGAGGTACTGCCATCTTCCACCTCTAGTCCTGAAATTATCATCTTTCCAGGCATCTCTTCTCAATCTGACCATGCAAATATTCCTCTGACTCCTAACTTCACTGAAACTAATCCTTCACCCTATGGTACTAATCAAGGTATAACACTTGAAGCTAGCTCCGTCATACCTGATAACTCTTGTGACTCATGTCCCTCTCCATTTGCTCCTTGTACAACAACTCATAATTCTTTTTCTATGGCCGATGATAACTCAGATTGGCCTATTGCCCTTCAAAAAGGTATTCGCTCCTAACCAACATCCTATTTACAATTTTTTGAGTTATCATCGTTTGTCTCCTTCCTATTGTTTCTTTGTAAATTCATTATTGTCTATCACTATTTCCAAAAATGTTTGTGAAGCATGTGATCATCTTGGATGATGACAAGGCATGATTGATGAAATACATGCCCTTGATCATAATGGTACATGGGAGTTGGTTCATTTTCCTCCTGGGAAGAAAGTTGTTGATTGTAGATGGATCTATGCTATTAAAGTTGGTCCTAATGGTGAAATTGAATGTCTCAAAGCTCGTCTTGTAACTAAAGGTTACACTCAGATCTATGGACTTGATTATGGAGATACTTTCTCACCAGTGGTCAACATCGCTACCATTTGTCTTCTTCTTGCCATGGCGGCTATTTGCCATTGGCCCCTGTATCAAATGGATGTTAAAAATGCATTCCTTTATGGTGAGTTAGATGAGGAGATTTACATGGAGCAACCTCCTGGTTTTGTTGCTCAAGGGGAGTATGGTCTAGTGTGTAAACTTTGACAATCTCTCTATGGTTTTAAACAATCTCCAAGGACTTGATCTGGAAAATTCAGCAATGTTGTCCAAGGTTTTGAAATGAAAAGGAGTGAAGTTGATCAGTTTGTCTTCTATCTTAAATCTTTTGGAAAATATGTTTATTTGATTGTTTATGTTGATGACATTGTCATTACAGGAAATGATGAAGTCTCAATATTTCAATTAAAGCAACATTTATGCAAGCACTTTCAAACAAAAGATCTTGGTCATCTGAAATATTTTCTTGGAATAGAAGTAGCTTAATAAGTATGCCTTTGATCTTCTGAAAGAAATCAAAATGTCTAATTGTAAGCTCGTTAACAGTCCTATGGACCCTTACAAATATGAGAGACTTGTACTCAGATCCAAAAAGGTTAGGAGGTTGATTGGGAAGCTCATATATCTTACTATTACCAGGTTAGATATTTTCTTTGCAGTTGGAGTTGTGAGTCGGTTCATGAATTCACCTTCTATTGATCATTGGAATGGAGTAGTTTGTATTCTCAGGTACATAAAGAAGGCTTCAGGTTAAGGTCTTTTGTACGAGGATAAAGGAAATAGTCAAATTGTTGGATACTGCGATACTGATTGGGTAGAATTTGATATAGATCGACACTCTACTGATCAACGCTCTACTACTAGTTAGTGTATACCTTGGTGGTAACCTTATCTCATGGAAGACCAAAAAACAAAATATTATTTCTCGATCTAGTGCAAAAGCTAAATATAGATCTATGACCTTAGCTACAAGTGAGTTGGTGTGGGTTAAACAACTCATACAAGAATTGAAGTTCTATGAAATTTCTCCAATGTAACTTTATTGTGATAATCAGGTCTCTCCATGTTACCTCCAATCCAGTGTTTCATGACAGGACTAAGCACATTGAAATTGATTGTCATTTTGTAAGAGAAAAGGTGTTGCCCAAGGAAATTAGGACCGAGTTTGTTAGCTCATATGATCAACTTGCAGATCTATTTACAAAACCCTTGATGGGTCCTCAGATTCAATACTTGATTTTCAAGCTTGGAACATATAATTTATATGGTTCAGCTTGAGGAGAAGTGTTGAATATAATTTGTATTTATTGTTAGTTGAGTTGTTTTTTATCTTTCATTTATGGTTGTATGGTTGAGGTAGGTGGCAGTTGAGCTCACTCTACTAATCTCTTTTGTAATCTTGTTTATCTCTATTAATAATATGTTTCTGAGCTGAGTGGGATAGTATCACTCAAGCTTTTCCTATATTCAAGTAGGTCTTGATCTAACACTACTATATATGTATATCGTAACTGTGTTATATACGTGCCACATTGGTACTAACTTCCTCTTCTATGTTCACATTTTATGCTGGAGAAAGATTTTTTGTGAAATAATAATACTAGGGTAGGTACTATGGAAGACAAGTAGTTTTTTTTTTTAAAGCTGAAATCCTTTCTCTTGATCCTACTATTGTTTTAATATGAAGAAGTTAGACAGAATAAACTGCAACAGTGAGATGAAGTGATCGCCTCACATTTATATTTTAGTACTTCAATTTTCTTATGAATTCTAGATTTTCTGAATGTATGGATTTAAAATGTATATTGCAGCATAGAGTTTGACCGTGACGATGATTTGTTTGCTACTGCTGGAGTTTCTCGGCGCATCAAAGTTTTTGATTTTTCTGCTGTAAGATGGATGACCTTTTACTCTCTTATACTTTTAATATCAATTTTTATTTCTTCCCTTTTGATTGTTAATACCTTTGTAAATTGTGCTTTTATAGATTCTGTTAATGAATGTTTCATTTATTCCTGAGGTGGCAGAGGGGGACCACTAATAGATCACTTGGAATAAAATATATTACTCTTATGAATTATGAACACAAAAATTTCACTGATGCTATTACTTAACAATTTGACCAATTTATCTTCTTTTAATTTGACTACAAAAACTGGTTCACACTTCACAGGTAAAGCTTTATTCACGATGTTTGACAGAACATGTTAGTAACTCTTCATGGGACATGTAATAGACAATACTGATCTTATTTGATCATATTGGTTCATTATAAATAAAGACCTTTTGTGGTCATCCAACACACATTAATACACATTTATATGGTATCAAATCCTAAATTAGATGGTAGGAGTTTGAGTATTTTGAGTACATAAACTATTTGTCGATGGCCTATGGCCATTGATGGTAACTTACTGTCATATTGTTGCCTTTCTCACCGGTAGACCCATTGATCGGTGACCCACTATCATATTGTTACCTTTCTTACTAGTAGACCCATTGTTTAGTGATCCACTATTATATTGTGGCCTTCCTTCTAGAACACTCTTTCCAAAGACATTTCTTGGTCATTCTCGAAGACTTTTCCCAAAGACCTTTTTCGGAGATCATTCGCATAGATCACCATGTCATCCATGTGTGCAACCGACTCAAAACGCCGCTACACACGACTCCAAGAAAGGCCCTAACATGTGACACATCTTTGCCTCTCTAAAGACTTTTTTAGAGACGTTGTCAAGACCATTCTCGAACACTCTTCCTAAAGACTTTTCTCAAAGACCTTTCTTGACTTCCTAGAGACCTTTTCTAGAGAAACTTGGTAACTCTTTCTGGTGTTTTTCTCTTATTTTTCCACTTCATTGCGTGCTTCTCCTTTCGCCTTAGGACATGCTTTATTTATGGGTGAACGGTAACCATCGTCACTGCAAACCTTTGTTGGCTGTCGCCAAACCATGTTTATCCGGCACAACCACGCGATTAGAACCGCCTTTTGTTTTTGTTTTTATCATATCTACAACATATGTAATAAGTTTGGTTCATATCACACATACGCTTCAACTTGAGTGGAGCATAAAAGATTATATATTATTTCTTTATTTGTGTTTAGATAAAAAATGATTCTCCTTATTACCTATTATTAAATGGTTCTTTAGTCATTATTAGAGAGATTTTATGTAATCAATAATGATCCTATTTGATAAAAAAATTTGACTCTTTATAAATAAAGATATTGTGTGGTTGAGGGGTTATGTATATAAAGCTTAGTCATAAGGCACATTTGCTGGAGAATTTGCTATTAGAATTAGTATAAGGGTTTACCTTATAAATGTTGCTTAAACCGATAGTAATAGATTAAGAATTCAAAATAACTGTTCCCTATGTTGTTGCTTTCCAGGTTGTAAATGAACCTACAGATGTTCATTGTCCTGTTGTGGAGATGTCTACACGTTCAAAACTTAGTTGCTTGAGTTGGAATAAATATGCTAAGAACCAAATAGCTAGTAGTGATTATGAAGGAATTGTGACTGTTTGGGATGTAACCACTCGAAAGGTAAACGTTAATTAAGTTGTCAGTTTGTTCTTCTATCAGCTGCTTTTGGGTTTCTTAATTCATTAATTATTGTTTTGGTTGTGTTATGATTGCATAAATGTTCTACAGAGTTTAATGGAATATGAAGAACATGAAAAGCGTGCGTGGAGTGTTGATTTTTCAAGAACAGATCCTTCTATGCTTGTATCTGGTAGCGATGACTGTAAGGTACTCTGAAACATTTATTTGGAATTTTTTATGCCAATTTCCCTGGAACACTTCTGCAATTTCCAATATTTTTGCAATGAAAACCATGCTTAACATATGTGTCCTAATTATTAATGCATTAGATAAATTTCATTTTTTGTTGTATTATCTTAATCATAGTTACAGATTTTAAGAGTTTTCCACCTTTTGCACTTTGCTTAGTCAAATTCTAAATTTCTTAGCTATTTGTTGTGTGATTGAAAGTGATTGGACTTAGGCTTTGTTTTGCCCAACTTATTTTCAACATGAAAGTTTTTTATAAAGTTGGGCCAAACAATATTTATACTAAGGAGTTTATTTCATAAGTAAATTTTTGTTTTATAAATGTATTTTTCATTAGACAATAAAAAATAATAGTTTATCAATAACTTTTAATTTAAAGGGGAGTTATAAGGTTGATATGGTGGTAAAGTAGAGAGATGGGGGAGGGAGAGGTATTGGGTTCAAATCCCTCCACTAAAATATATTTCATAAGTAAATTTTTATTTTATAAATATATTTTTCATTAGAAAATAAAAAATAATAGTTTATCAATAACTTTTAATTTAAAGGGGGAGTTATAAAGTTGGTATGGTGGTAAAGTAGAGAAATGGGGGAGGGAGAGATGTTGGGTTCAAATCTCTCCACTAACAAAACTAACACACTAACAACTAACATTTGCCTATAAACAAAACTTTTAATTTAAAGGGAATTTTTAAGCTAAAAAAATAAAATTTGATAAACAACTTATACTTATCTTTTAAGCCCTCATTTTTTCCTTAAAAGTAACTTTTAAACTAAAAATAAACTGGGCCGAACAAATGTAAATGTGACATGTCTTTTTCTTTGAGCAGGTCAAAATTTGGTGCACAAATCAGGAAGCTAGTGTTCTCAATATAGACATGAAAGCAAACATATGTTGTGTCAAGTACAATCCTGGATCTGGCAATTATATTGCTGTATGTACCTTTCATTCAGTTAAAACTTAGAAGAATTTATCTAGATTTAGTTGACTTTAGATTTGATCGCAATCAGCTGCCAACTTGTGACATTACTTGGCATTTCAAAACAATAAACTTTATATTTACTTTATGGGTCTGGCCAACCTACGCGCCAGATGCATAGGATTAGACCTCTTAAATATCTCTTTTAATTAACTAACATCTTAAAAAAATACAAATATTTAAGTGATGTTTCCATTACAATTAAAGCTTATTTTAATTGGTGTATTCTTCCATTATGACAATTAATGATAGCATCCACCATCCATTTCAAATTTCTTAACATCTTTTCTTTTTTATTCTTTTTTTTTCCACCCCACCCCACCATCACTACTGCTAGTGCTGCCACTACCATTCTCACTATCGCCGTTGCCATCGCCACACCACCATCGATGGTGGTGGCGATGACGACGATGGGAAGTGGTAGTGGCGGCAAAGAGGCAGTCTTGAGGGTGGGGGTGGGGGTGGGGTGGGAAAAAAGAAGAAAAAGAAAAATAGTAGGAAATTAGGAATGGATGGTGAGTGCTATAATTAAGTGTCATAATGAAAGAATACATCAAATTAAAATCAGCTTTAATTGTAATGAAACATTAATTAAATATTTGCTTTTTTCAATATGCTGGTTAATTAAAAGAGGTATTTAAGAGTTCTAATCCTATGCACATGGTGCATAGGTTAGAGAAACCCTTACTTTATTATAAGGTGACATTTGGTTTGAGAAAATGTTTTCTGTTTTCATTTTCTGAAAACTATTTTCATTTTCAAATTTTTAACATTCAGAAAATGTTTGTTTGTGCTTGATATTTTCTATTTTCAAAAAATAATATTATTAAATTAATCAATTTTAGCAAAAATTTTATAAATTATTTATATATGTAGTTTAAAATACATTTGTATATTGTTTTTTATATAATTACAATATTGTTATCAAGTTTTCACATAGTATTAACTTCTCAAAATAATTTTTTTCTGTTTTCGGTTGTTTTTTGAAAATGTTTTCTAAATAACCAAACATATTTTTATTATTATTTTCTGTTTTTTTTTTAAATGAAAATAGAAAACGTCCAAAATAAACTATCACCTAATATTTCCTTGGGAAACAGTTCTTTTATGATAGTTTATGATGATTGTACTTAATAGTTATATTGAATGGTGGTATCCATGTGAGTGGGTTTCTTATCTGCTCATATATGTAATCTGGATTGTGCATTCCAGAATTTGGCTTCTAGAAAACGTTAGACTAGTAGCTGCTTATATATAAATTTATCAAGTGATTGATCACTTGCAGTTATCAAATGACAGTGATACACTAACCTTGCTCCTTTTCTGTCATATCAACTACTTATCATCCTTACCTGTTTTAATTTTGATATATCTAAAACAGTACCTTCTTTATATATTTTTGTAGGTTGGGTCAGCAGACCATCACATCCATTATTATGATCTGAGGAATATTAGCCGTCCAGTCCATGTTTTCAGTGGGCACAGGAAGGCTGTTTCATATGTGAAATTTTTGTCTAATGATGAACTTGCTTCTGCATCAACGGATAGTACATTGCGATTATGGGATGTGAAGGAAAACTTACCAGTAAGTAATATGGGCAAAATGGTTTCTTGCTTTTGATTGATTCATATCAAATTTATCCTTTAATTTTACGTCTAATTTGTGGACTCATGTTGGCTTTTGTCACTTAATTTAACTATAACTGATTTGCCTTTCTAGAAATTACGTGTCTACCAATATTTATACTGAGAATCTAAATATTGCCAATTCTCTAATATCTCGTTGCACCAAAATCATATTTATTTATGGCACGATTCTGATTAGTGAGTACCACTTGTCCACTTCCTTTTGAATTCAACTGGTTTGCAAAATTTTTATAATGCACTATAGAAGTGGATTTGAAGTGTTTAAAATGAACTGAAGCTGTCTAAAATCTTTTAATATTAAATTGTCTAATTTGCTTCCTTTCATACTTACTATATAATAAAATGTATACTATGTAATATATATAGTGTTTCTAATTTTCATTCAAATGTGTATAGGTTCGAACTTTCAAAGGCCACGCAAATGAGAAAAACTTTGTTGGCCTTACAGTAAGCAGCGAATACATTGCTTGCGGCAGTGAAACAAATGAAGTCTTTGTTTACCACAAGGTTTGTGTTGTTCAATTATGGGTATTATTCATGTGCATTTTCATTTTACGTAATTGAGTGCCCTTTGCAGGAAATTTCAAAACCTTTGACGTGGCATAGATTTGGGTCTCCTGATATGGATGACGCTGAAGATGAGGCTGGATCATACTTCATCAGCGCTGTATGCTGGAAGAGTGACCGCCCCACTATTCTAACTGCAAATAGTCAAGGCACCATCAAAGTGCTGGTGCTTGCAGCTTGAACACGAGAAAAAAATGAATAGAATGTGGAATTGGTATTATCTTTTCCCATGCTATGATTGTATTATTTGTTAATTGTACATAGTATTCAAGTATATATGGCAGGCTTTAGGGATCTGAATGAAATATTAGTTGAGGACTTAAACGTTTATCGATAAACCAATTAAGGGACTGAACTTTGATTTTTACCAATTGAGGACCTCAAATTTATTAAAAATATGTATTAATAAATACTCAGAAGGCTAAAAATATCAAATTTTGAATGTTATAATAATATTAGCAAATCAAATAGTTTATGACTTAATATTTTTATACTCATTATTATTATTATTATTATTATTATTATGTGTTAAAAAGTTGAGGTCTTCAATTGATTATGCAAGTAAACTCGACTTAATAAATAAATTTTAGCATTAAAGTCGTCCTTAATTGGTTATCACTAAAAAGTTGAGGTCCTTGGAGAACACCTATTGAGGTTACTCTTCATATTTTTATTTCCAAGAAGCATAGTGTAATATTTTTTTTCAACCGAAGGTTATCACTTCCAACCCATGTGCTTCGTGGGAATAGATGCGTGATTGGATTATTATTTATTGAGGTGGTTTTTGGAAAGTTATAGTAAAATTTTGGTCATAGGTTGTTTTGGAAAAAATATATATATGCATGTAGATGTTATTGCTCTGCCTCCTTAATTGCCGTCACATTATTTCTAAATTGAGAGGAAATAAAGATCAGTTGTTCACACATCCATGCATATTTTACGTTTTTCAGTTTTCGTTATCTGATTCTGGGCTTATTAGTCTTTAATATATAGTGATTTTGTCTTATGCTCTGGCATGTGAGGTGATGTATATTTCACACAAAACAAGTATTTTTTGGAATGTGAAACTGCATAGAGGGCAAGCATGGGCATCCATTTGTTTCTATATATTTGTTACGCAAAGGGTCAACCTTTTTACATTTGCTTGTTCACACATAGTAGCTGAAAGCCTGAGAGACAATGTACGTGACGTGATAACCGAAGTAAGGGTGACGCATAGTAGAACACTTCCTCACATGTTTTCTCTTGGAATTGTCTCCGAAAAATTCTCGATTAGCACCATTCCAAATCTTTTCACCGCATTTCAGTCGGCGTTATCTGAAATTCTGAACACTGCATTTTGTCTCAAATTACATTTATCTTATCCTTTACTAGTTGAGTGGTTCGAAACAGACAATATAAGATAAGGCTCTTCTGAATGAGGATATAATTTGCCTTTGATTCAAGTCTACAATAGTTTTTTTTTTACTAATATTTAGAAATAGATGTGCTTACTCATGCCCTGTAAATTTAAGTGCTTTTCCCCACGATAGTTTAGGTGTTGTTTAATTGTATTCAGTTTTCTTGTTTTCATGGAATTTTCAGGCAGTTTTCTAAATTTTTTATTTCATAGAAAAAATATGAAATTTTGTGAAAACATATTTAGATCTATCCAATTTTTTCATTTCCCAACTAAGAAAAGGTGGTGTCAGAAGCAAAGACATTGAAGGTGGAGAGCTAGTGAAGGTTAGGATGGGAGATGTGGAAGTATGAGGTGGTAGAAGTTATGGTGGGAAATGCAAAAGGAATATGAAAGGTGACAATAGCAATGACAACAATATGCAAAGGTTGAAGTAGGACAACAATATGCAAAGGTTGAAGTAGGAGATAAGGAAGGAGTGTGAGAAGTTGAAATAGTGATGGTGGACAGGTGACATTGGTCACCCGAAAAAGTGTAAAAGGGGCATCAAATGTGTATGCAGCAAAAGAGGAAGGAAAACTGAATATAGTTGAAGATAGATTATGTTTTTCAAATTTTTATATTTGGAAAATTATTTTAGATAATTTTTTCATTTTTTTGGAAAATTGTGTCTCTCTGAACATATTTTTCAGTTTTTCTTGTATTCTTGAAATATTATTTTGTTTTTTTTTTGGAAAAAATTCAAAATAAACAGCTTCTTAGGGTTTGTATTTTAAGCATACGTGGACTTTCCTATAACTCTACCCTGGAAACGAGTGCATGTGTGTACACATTATATAGAAATCAACTTTTCAAACAATTTGGCTTGGCTGGAACCAAATAAGAAAAGGGTAAGAAATAATCAGTTCATATTCTTGTTTAATGCTTCAAAGGTTGACTTGAAACAAAATCACTAGATCTGTAATCCTAAAAGTACACTAATATATAATTTATAGCATGGTCTACATATAACAGAATACTGTTCGTTAAAACTTGCATAAAACACAATATAGAGAGGACATTTACAATTAAAACTTGCATAAAACACAATATAGAGAGGACATTTAAAATTATAAAATCATGTCGGACGACAATTTTTATTCTTAAGGTGGATATTCAAGTAATTATTGGACACCTGATATGTGCAAGGACTCAACTCAGTAACTTTCTGATTCAGCGAAAATAAGTCATTTCTTAATTAACATCTTGACATGTACATATAATATAAGTTGATATGTGGTGCTTGTAACTAAGTGTGTTTGAATGGATGTTAATAAAATTGATTTTGTATAATTGATTATAATTAAAATTGATTTGAGTTAATATGATTTATGTTTGAATATTTTTATAAGTAAGTTTAGAGTAAAATCTAATTTAAAATTTTTTATTCAATGCAAAAGTTATTCTAAGTTGCTTTAATTGAAAATCAATTTTTTATTTATAATTAATTTTGAATTCTTCTTTGATACAAATCAAACATCTCAAGATTTATCCAAAACTAATTAAGTCGGGAATCAATTTTCAAAAGTGAAATAAAAAAGGCACTAAATACAAGGTTCACTATATCTATAACTTTGCCTGAGTTAAAATTTTGGGCATACTCTCATTTCTTGAGTTTCTTTTTTAAATTGAGAAACAATATATTTATAACTGCTTATTAAAATTTACAAGTAAATATATCATTAGTTATTTAATTTACGAACTCACTATAAGTTTTTTAAAAATTCTTCTTATCAAAGAAAGATACTTTACCAACTAAAAAAAGTTACAATCATACATTTTTTCTACCATACTATTTTTTCCTCTATTTTTGTATCACATTACTTGTTTTATGTTTCTCTCACTTTCTTCTTTCATCTCGTTGTGATTTTTTTATTATATAAATATAAATATAAATATAAATATAAATATAAATATAAATATAAATATAAATATAAATATAAATATAAATATAAATATAAATATAAATATAAATATAAATATAAATATAAATATAAATATAAATATAAATATAAATATAAATATAAATATAAATATAAATATAAATATAAATATAAATATAAATATAAATATAAATATAAATATAAATATAAATATAAATATAAATATAAATATAAATATAAATATAAATATAAATATAAATATAAATATAAATATAAATATAAATATAAATATAAATATAAATATAAATATAAATATAAATATAAATATAAATATAAATATAAATATAAATATAAATATAAATATAAATATAAATATAAATATAAATATAAATATAAATATAAATATAAATATAAATATAAATATAAATATAAATATAAATATAAATATAAATATAAATATAAATATAAATATAAATATAAATATAAATATAAATATAAATATAAATATAAATATAAATATAAATATAAATATAAATATAAATATAAATATAAATATAAATATAAATATAAATATAAATATAAATATAAATATAAATATAAATATAAATATAAATATAAATATAAATATAAATATAAATATAAATATAAATATAAATATAAATATAAATATAAATATAAATATAAATATAAATATGATCTTTTTCGAAGGAAATGGTGGAGTATATGGTGGGAAACATGTTTAATTACTAAATAATAAATATTCTTCTTGTTCAGTGGTTACTTACACATTAATTTACCATATAGTATTGTTTCGGAAGTCTTAAATTTGGGCCAGCATCATAGACTGTAAGTTGGCCATTAGTTTCTCATTTAGCTGCTACTCTTTTTACGATAAAGAAAAGAAGTTAGTACTTAAAAAAAATTTCTTTACCTTTTACCTGACACACTTTATTTTTTGCGCTGGAGACACAATTATTCCCATTTCATTTTCTTTTTTCCACTCTTGCTATTATGTATTAACTATTAACAGTAATAGTTTTTCTTGAAGTTCCAAGATGAAGGTTGGTAATCCATCCCTTCCAGCCCGCATTACATTCCAAATCAGTGTTGAGAAAACTAATGAGATCTGTGTCAAAGCTATTGAAACGGACAAATATTTGACGGAATAAACCATTCCTTATCTTTACTAATTCCAGCTTAAAAGGATGAATACATTTATTGTACAAAAGATATGGTTACATGTAAACAGAAGATTAAAAACTAAGAAGCTCATAAGGGAGGGATAGCGCACAATATCTAAATTCCTAAAAACTCTAACTACCTTATTACATGTTATGTTTTTATAAACAAGTTACAAGTAATCTTTGACCTAAGTACTTAATTCTTGGACTTGCAAGGTCAAGAAAACTTGAACATTATTTATAAAGTTAAAAAAAATAAAATAAAAGCATAAGAAGAATAAGCTCAGGAGAGATACCGCCATGATATCTAGCACATTTGCATTTGATATTTATGACCTACATCTTGATCAAGGGCCATGAAAAAGAGCTCTAAGGTCACTTCTTGCAGTGAACAAAACATGGTGAAAATCCAGAGACTTGTTTCCAAGTTGAGCTGAGGTTAGGTTTCAGTTTTCAGCTCCGCTTGAACAGTGGCATGAGATGTGGGAGTGAGTGGAGGTATATATAATGAAAAACTCACGAGTGTCAGCATGGTCCATAAAAAAAAAAAACAAAAAAAACAAATGAATGAATAAATTAAATAAAAAAATGGGGAGAGAAGGAAACAAATAAAAATGCAATAAAAGACATGAAACACAGAGGCTGTGAATATAAATGATGATTACCTGCACGTAAAATTAGGGTTGATGTGTCCCTTTCTAGCTAGGGCGAGACAGAAAGGATAATGAGAGTTTGTTTTCTTGGGATTCAAAAAATGAACCCACTATTCCTGCTTGCTCTTAAATTATGATGTCAGGTTCTGCTGACATTCTCTTCCTACCAAACTGCAAAATATTTTGGTTTCATTTTGAACCGTGAATAGTTTCTTTGGGTCTTTATTTTTGTACCATCAGGTCCACTCTAGTGTACCATATTCCCTTTGCTTCTTAATCTTGCTAGCTAGCTAGATACAAACTTCATTTTTCTACCCTTTAATCATCATCTATATTCTACCCTACGCTTTAAATATATTATACTAATATAGTCGGGTTTTTTCGAAAATGAAAAAGGTACAAAATGTAAAAATTTCCATAGATAAGTTTCTTTGGTTATTATACTACAATTATATCTTAATTAGTATAATAAAAAAAAGTATGAAATATATTACAAATAAACCCTACCATACAACCTTTTATTAGACACATACATGATTTTGATTGGAACACGTCTCCTATTCATCACAAATTTGTCGAGGTTGTGAATCTGATGCCTCCCACACCCCTTTACCAATCATCACAGATTTATTGTTGTTTTGGTCTGTGCCATCAACCACATGACTGTGAACGTTTTGGTCTGCATCAAACGCCATTTGCGCGCAGTCTTCTGTAAATTGCCCTCCGTATGTTTTGATTAATGTACTAATTTTCCTCAATACAGAAAGTGCTTACCATTGTTAAGGCTTAAGAGATTCATTTATAATAAGATATAACTTATGTTTAGGGATGACAATAAAAACAAAAGTTGCATTCATACCTGACTAATAAAACTTATTGTCTTCAAGGTTTATAAACAGGTACTTGGATAAACAGGACATATATTAGGCTACGATATTACTAATTTATCCTTCGTATACAAGCATATTTATCCTAATTTTATGAGTTAACGAATTTAGATGATGATATGTAACGAAAAAAAACCTTAGATATATGTGAACTTTTATTGGGTTGATTTTTTAGATGATGATATGTAACAAAAAAAATCTGCGTATATAATTATATTTATCTTTGTAATGTAATCATATATTTATGGTTTATCCTTATTTTATTTACATATATGTGAATTTATTTTGGGTTGATTTTTTTAAACTATAAGAAAACTTAAACTACATGTCTTTCAAGGACATCTCCTAGAAGAACAACTTTTATAAGTTATTTATTACATTAAAAGTAATGTTTAGTAGTCTTATATTATCACATAATTGTTAACAAATTCATATTCAATTTTATATCACAGTTTTATAATTTTTTTATTTTTTTTAAATTTATACTGTTATTAGTTTATATAGATTTGATGAAAAATTATTTTTTTAATCATAAGCAATAATTATTTGAGAAAGCAACTTATCTATTTTTTAAGCAACTTGAATTGTCAATAGAATTATTTCAATAGAAAAATTGTTTCAAATAATTCATTAATTTTTTAAATAACTTTACAAGTATCTCCTTTTAGATACTCATACAAATAAAAAGTGAATTTTATTAACAAAACAGAAAGCAAGTAACTACTAATCCTTCCTACCTTAGTTTATTGATATCTTTACTCATATATATTGAACTGTAAATATATAAATATTATAATAAGAATATCCTATTTTGGTATTCATATTTACTTGGATTTTTTAATTCTTAAATAACCACTAAAAAATAACTAACAATTACATATTTTATGTAACTTTTCTTTTTTTCTCTTTTCAATTTTTATATTTTATTTTTTTCTATTTTTTTATTTGATAATATAAAGAGAGTCACAAGCCTCTCTCCCGCTATTATAGGATAATATCGTGTTGCCTTAATTGCTTATACAACCCTTCAAATAACTAACATCATTTTGTCCAGTTTATTACTTGTTTCGAGTAAATTTAATTTTGGTTTATTTTAATAATTTTCGTGAAAAGTAAATTCAAAGTAAAATAATTTATTTAAGTGTGATTCAGATAATAATAACACAAATTGAACTTGGGAAAAGGGAGGGTAATTCTATCCAAATCCAAATACTACAATGAATATGATATATATCTATGTAATGAACATAGCTATAGGGAAACATTACTTGCAAATTAATTTCATCAACATAGGTGAAGTGAAAATACATATACGAGTTTAATTGGTATACAATGTTAATGTAAATATTTTTACAATAATATTCAATCACAACCTTTCATGGTAAATTTGTTGATTTTACTTGTTATTACTTTAAAAGTCATATAAATGAATAGTCATACTTAAATGTTAGTGTAAAAATCTTTTATTAATACTACATTTATTAATATTATATAAATATTTGACTATAATATCTTTCCCATACAATATAAAATCATATATTTTATTAATTATCAATATGTTTATTTTTCAAACATAAGAAAATAAGACAATGAACATTACACTATTTTTATTAACTAATTAGAATTTTTTACTGAAAGATAATTATATTAATTCATTCATGATCAAATGTTCCATACAAGAAGCTATAAGATGGATTGAATAGAGAAGAAGAAAAGGATCACCAGAGTTCGACTTCTCTTATTAATAAAATATAAACATTTTTAATATTAACATTTATTTATAAAAAATAACAAAGAATAACATAATTAAAAGATTAGAAACAATGGAATCCCTAACTAATTTTATGAATAGCACCATTTATTTGTGTCGTGATGAAACATATTTTAAATATAGGTTTGAGATCATTAATTTCCTGCATTTTAGAAGTAAAAAAAACCCAACTCAGAAACATCACTGGAATTGTTCTTTGCTTTGTCATCCACTATTTCTTTCCTGTCTGAATTAAAGATAACATTATGCATTCCCAAAGAAGCAACAAATAATGAATGAATTAATTAATTATTTTAAATTTTATCACTTTTGAATTTTTTAGTAGTTTAAAATTATCTAATTTGTCAAAAATTATAATAGTTTCTTATAAAAATATTATAGACTATTTTTTATCCACTAAATTATTTACACGGAAAATGCATCATTAAACTTTTATATTAAATTATGTTGAATTGTTACATTAGATGAATAAGTAAATATACATACTTCTTGAGATTTGACTACTTTTAGTAGGATTTACCTTTTCACATTTTCTATATATAAAAAAAAAAAAAATCAAACTCAAGATATGGTATAAACTTGGTGTAATTTACTCTAATTTTATTGATTTATTGTTGCTTTAGAAATAAATAAAATGTAAGTAAAGAGGGCAGATACAAATATAAATGTAAGAATAGAAAAAGGTAAAATATATTATTGGTGTAGATGTGATGCATATATAGATATTTTTTCAAACAAAATTATACACTGATAATATAAAATGCTCTATACTAATATTTAATAATAATTTACTATTTATAATAAATTTATTAATTTTTATAAATTACAATAAATATTTTAAAAATTATTTAAATATTGAATTATGATTAAATGTTGATATAAAATTATTTTTATATTATTAATATGTGATAAATTTTTAAATGTGAATGAAATGAACAAGAAAGGAAAAAAATGAAGGCATGAGAAACAGACATGCTTACACTTTTATGTATATATAAAGTATTAATAAATAAAAAATTCATATTGAAAATCATGATAAAGTTATATTAAAAATTAAAATAAGAGCAAATTGATAATAATTTTCGTGAAACTTTAAAATATTTAATATTTTATCTAATCTTTCAAAAATACTTGTTATCTTTTTATATAATAATTGAATTGAATTAAAAATTTAGGATTCCTAGTCACGCCCACTGAAAACTGTTAGCTGGTGACAGAAAAACATAATTATTAATAAGTTATTAAAACGTTAGACTGTTGGGATGGAGATTTGACATTTGACCATTGAATTTACTTCTCTGCAAGTTTTTAAGCCATTCCTTATTCGTCAAAACTTCTGCATATCAATCCAAGAAACATTAACTTTTATGGGATACTCATTTTTTCCCTACTGGGAAATCACAGGCTTTTGTTTTCACCCATTTCAATTTACCATCTTCTCTCTTTTCATTTTTTGTCCAATAACTCACTCTTTTATTTCAACAACTTCTATCCTTTGATTAATTACAGAATCAAGATTCACTTTTTGCATTTTCGAATAGCATTCATTTATTTACATGCCTCACACAAACTTGTATAAAACAAAATATACTTTCGCTTCTTTCCAATTAAAGCTAAGTTTCCCCACAGTAGGTTTCTTAATTTTATTCTCTTTAAATTAATACTTTTTATAAAATGCGCTAAACGTATAATGCTATGTGATCTTATAACTTACGGTTACTTATATTTTAAAAATCAAAATAATAATATTTCATAACAAACTTTTCTTAATATATTTTCTAATACTAGATGAAATTTATTGAAATTACAATTCTTTAGATTTTATTACTTCTTTTAATGAATGTGTCTTTACTCTAAAGTTTTCAGTTAATTTAAATTAATACTAGAGTATTTCACAAAATGCCTCCTTTTTTATATTAAAAAAATAGTGCATTTTATATTAGACAAATATATTTTTTTCATTATGAAAAATTGAGATATTTTGCTTAAAGTATTCAAAAAATTATTCTTTTTGTTGGGAAATGTTTTTTAATATTTTTTGTTAAAATTTTATTAACAAGAAACAATATTAACTAAGTGACTTTGATAGTCCAATGACTTTGAATAAATTGTGTTATTAATCATTTATAAAAAAAAATAAAATTATAAACTATTTCAAAGAAATAAAAAATTAATAAACTTGAGAAAATTATATTAAATTATCAGACTACTTAATGACGTGATATCGAATTGATTTGTCAAAACTATAGAGACATTAAAAAAACAATTTCTGAAATCTTTATAAGATAAAAAAATTATTTAAATATTTAGATTGTTATTCTCTTATTTTGTTTCAAAATATATTGTAATTAAAATAAAATTGATTGATGAAATATTAAATAAATTTGTAACTATTAGAATATATTTGTAAACTCTAAAAAATAATTAATAAAAATTCAATACTTATAAAAAATGGAAAATATTATTTTTAATACCTTTTTTATTACTCTCACTTCTTATTTATGAGTCTCATTATCATTTTATATTATTTTAAGAAATTTTAAATTATAATAAAATGTATTAGAATTTATTTTTTTTTGAAAAAAGATAAACATTTATTCAAAAAAAGCAAATCTCTCAGAAGTCACAAAGATGATACAAGTGCATAGCAAAAGAAAGAATCCTAACCAACATCTACCTATAGACTACACAAGATACTTAATCCCACACAAAAAAACTCATCAGCAACAACCAATCCAGTGGAGATTTGCATAGATCTTTTCCCAATCCTAATAAAACATTGTTCCAGCAGAGTATTGTTCAACAAAAAATATCGTTGAATGAAGCAAATGTATTTCTATCCCTCTTAAAAAAATTATTAAATGAAGTAAATTAAGCATAATCTAATCCTACCCGTACAGTACATTGATCTGATTTTTCGAATAATAAAAAGGGTCACAATAATATTTTCCAGATAATTAAGAAAACTGCTAATCTAACTGAGAAAGATGTTTTATTTTATAAAACCTTACACTAAGACTTTGTTTAAATAAAAAGCTAAAAGGCAATTTTCATCCTTTACTTTTTTTATTTCTTAATTTTGATGTTAAAGTTTTTCTGTGACATGTATTTAATCATCTGTTTACACAAATTATTAATTTAGATACATCCATCAATTTAGGAAGGCCATAGTCAAATTTAACATTCAGATATAAGAACTTTTAGTCATAATCATTAATATTCAAATTAATTCATTATAAATAATTTATTCAATGTTAAATTAATCAAGTATTCAATTATTTTTAAACTGAGACTATGAAAAATTCTTAAATTAAATAATAGTTAATGTGCGTGTCAAGAAGATAATAATCTCTCTATTGAAGTAGGTTCATTTTCGCAATGTAAACATTAAATTTGACGGTCAACATCCTAAAATTATTGGATGCATAAATTAAAATTTTTTGTAAGAAAAGAACCAAGTGTCATAATAAAAAAATTAGGTGGACCAAAGTTTAAAATTAAAAAAAAAACAAACAAAATTACCTTTTAGTCTAAATAAAACTAAATGTGTATTAACTAAGTATTTATAAATAAAATTATTGAAAATGAATCAAGCAAAGTTGAGTTAGAGCTAAACCTAGCTCAACTCAACTAGGAGTTTAACTGGAATTTACTATGAACTTGTGTATATTTTGTTCAAATTTGACTTAATTCAAGTTTGTGAATAGTCCAATTTAGCTTGTTAGCTCAACTTG
Source organism: Psophocarpus tetragonolobus (assembly GCA_037954015.1). Taxonomy (NCBI): domain Eukaryota; kingdom Viridiplantae; phylum Streptophyta; class Magnoliopsida; order Fabales; family Fabaceae; genus Psophocarpus; species Psophocarpus tetragonolobus. Next base: position 40,293,619 of record CM075695.1, read on the forward strand.
ATTTTAAATTATAATTATTTTATATTATTTTTATTTATTTATGAAATAATTAAAATTTTAATTATGTCAATTTATTCATATAAAATATATTGTTTAATATATGTCTGTTAAATTTATGGTTATTTTGCAAATACTTTATTTTTTAAAACAAAATATTAATATTAAATTAATTAAAATGATTATATATTAGGAGGGATTTGATTACTTTACAAGATTGACTCGTTTAAAGTTACTATTTATCTCATAATTTATTTTTTGAAATCTAATAATTTTGATGAATCATTAATCTCAATAATTAGATCTAGAAAAATATATTAATAAAGAAAAGATGAAGAGTAACTCCACTTATTAGAGTAATTTAATAAATCATATCTTTATATAATATTTAAAAAAAGGTAAACAAATAGATAAATTAATATAGAAATGGTTCATGAATTCAATAGAGCTAGATATAGTTTAAATGTTCAATTTATTTATTTTAAGGAGGTTAAGTTCAGTTGGTTGTTTAGATTTATTTTGAATCCTGATCAAAAGTTAAGAAAAAATAGTTTTGGTGAATTAATTAAGAATTTTATATAAATTTTTACTTTGAATTTATATTGGAATAAATAAATGTAAATCTTATTATTTGAAACTTAATGTTAAATCTGATTAAAAAAAATAAAAATTAAGGAGAGGGCATTAAGTATGTAATGTGAATCCTTTGAAATGGAAGGGGGTAAGAAGAGGTTATGCAATTGCAGCACTATGTTATTGGGATTTTGGTTCCCTACCATTCTGATTGACAGAGAAAGAACATAAACAAAACCCTATGAACTTAGCTACAAACGGATCTTCCCCACCAGTCCTACTTTACTGAATGTTGCTTTTGTCCCTTTGCCTGTCACTTCCAAATTCACATAAAGCAAAGCTCAAAGCCCTAATTCTCACGTCTTATGTAATAACTCTACATTGCAGTCTCATAATTGAGCCTCTGCAATGCAGTATGTTAGGTCAATCTCAGATGGGGTTTCTCATTAAATGCGTTGTAAGTTGTAACTAATAAAGTGTTCACATTTCTGAACACAACGACATCACAAAAATGGAACTAATTGCAAGTCACGGTAAAAGGAAGTTAAAAGTTTAAATTGGCAAAATAAGCCTATTTAATCAATGCTACTGCCACCTAGTATGTGCTTCTATGCATCATATAGGTAGATGAAAATTATTATATTTAAATTTAAATTTAAAAAACATATATAAGCAAGCATTTATAAAGTAAATATTAGGATGGGTAACTTTTGAATGAACAATAAAAAGCAAGCAGTGTATTGCTTGGGACCAGCAAATGTTTACCATGGCTGTACAACTGAGACACTGACCAATTTTGGATTTCTGGAATGGTGTCTGAAACAGTGTGGGGTATTTTAATTCCCAAACTCAGTGCTCTAACTGACCACCTTTTCCTGCCTGATTCCACAACCTCGTGAACTCATCATGAAATTTTAACTTCATCTTAGGTCAACCCTCAATTAGTTTTCCCTATCCACCTACCCTCTTCAAAATTCAATGCCCCTTAGCTGTTTTTCTTTTCATTTCATTCCCGCTACACTGTTGCCATCTAATATAACAACAAATCACAAATAAATAATACGTCTCAAATCAAATTCAATGTTTTTAAATTTATTTTTCAACTCATCACTTTCAGGAAAAAACTTTAAAAAGAGTTAATTTGATTAAATTTTAATATTTAACAACTGTCAGAAAACAGGATCTATTACTTATGGTAGTTGTGTGTGTTTTGAAGATAATACAATGAATATGAATACAGTATATGTATCAATGTTAAAAATAATTAGTTTTTTTTTATATAGGTGAGGCAACATAAGGGATCTCTTAATCTTACTATCTGGAGGTTCTATTGCCTGAAACAGGATAATTAAGTCCTTAAAACTTTTTCAATAAAAACATAAACATCACCTAGCTTGAATTTTTCCTTCTTAATAATATTTTAGCTTCAATGAAGAAAATATAAGGTAAAACAACAGGTCCATGACTCCATATATGTACTTATACCTAGTTTTGAGTGAATATAATATAGACTCCCTTATATACTTTTATTTATCTCTTCAACATTTTTTCTATTGTATTTTCCACTTAATAATATAAGTAAATATTAATTTTTAAAGCAATATAATTATTTCAATCTGTAATATAATAGAACTAAATCTTTATACCTTTTATCGAATTTATAATATTTTAGTCATGGAAGAAATGAAACACATTTTTCTTGTTTGTGCAAAGATAATAGCAGATGAATCCAGGGCCAGCTGTTAAATAGTTGAATTAAAAAAAGAACATTTAAGCTAATTTAGTAGTCTAAGTAGAGACATAATTCTCACCATATATATTAACGCTTCAACTCAATTGGTCACGTGTTGGGCCCACTGCGTGCAGGCTTGTTCCTTGTAGGAAGTGAGTTCAACGTACCAACTATCCCTAGGCAGATGTTTAAAGAAAAGAACAATGGAAAATCATATCTCTTTACACTTTACACTTTACATGCATTCAGCATTCGCATCCAATTAGCATAGAGAAACTTTTTTTTTTTTTTAAAGGTAAAAAAGTTATATGCTGGTCTTCTAATGTAACTAAATTTTAAAATACTACCTAAAGCATCATCAATTTTCATTCTTTTCTCATCGCTCCAGGATCTGGAAATGACATTATTAATCGTGTTTACATAACACATTAAATGTCATGTTAGTACTCAAATAAGCTTATATGCATTTAATTTAGGATAACAAAATAGGACGGCCAGTCTCGTAGTACATCATCATTTTACTGAGCTGGTGGGGTTATGAGTCTTTCAATTCACTTTTTATTTTTTATTCTGCTTAACTTGTTATTTCAGCAAATTAAAGGTGGACCAACTCACTAACTTGTTAATATTTTATTTTATTTTTAAAAATTATATTATTTATATAAATTAATAAAAATAATTATCATAATTAAAGTACAAAATAATTTATTAAATAGAATTTCTAAACACAACTTTATTAAGAAAATAATATCATGATTTGGTCATTTATTTTTTGTAAAATAGTAATTCTACAAAGAAAACAAAACTAATAATGTAAGATTTATGTTATTTATTTTTACAAAACAATGATTTTTTTTAGAAAATAAAAATATCATGTTAAAATTAATTAATTTTTTTTTCAAACTTAATCGGATTACGTGCTAACTCGCCTAATGACATGATGGATCAAGATTTAGTCTACCCTAACTATAGCGGGGAGATCTTCATTTCATACCTACTCATTTTTTATTTAATAACTAAATCATTTTTTAAAAACTTAAAAATATCCTTTAACCTAATCATCTATTCTAATACCTACCATAATAAATTAACCTTTTTTCTCTAATAAATTAACCTCACTCACTCACATTTCAAAATAAAATAACTTATTATATGAAACAAACTTTTCGAACAAAGAAAAAAATTAATTAAAAAATTTATTTAACTACTTACATTATCTTTATAAAATTTTATATTTTAATAATATAATTTATTTATAACATTTTTTTAAAAATTTTATTAAAATTTTATATTTTAAAATATACAATAAATAAAATATAGAAGTTTATTACAAAAAACCTTCTCCTAATAAACTTTTATATTTATAAATTTTATATTTTATTATTTTAATTAGAAATTTATATATAATATTTATAAAATTATATATTTTAATAATATAATTTATTTATAGTATAATTTTTTTAACATTTTATTAAAATTTTATATGATAAAATATATAAATAAATAAAATATAAAATTTATTACAAAACCTTCACTTAAATTTTTTTTACTTATTCGGCAATACACCGTTGGAGAAGTAAAAAAATTTACAAATTACTCTAATTAATCTGAATCTAATTATATGACGTTAATTACTCTAATTACTTTCAGTTTAATTTTTCTAATTACACTCCCTGTGGTCCCTTGTTACTCTAATTTGAGAATCTAATTACATGATGTGAATTACTCTAATGACTTTGAGTCTAATTACATGAAGTTAATCACTTTAATTACTTTGAGTCTAATTACTCTAATTATTATTATTATTATTATTATTATTATTATTATTATTATCATAATTACACTTACATTAATTACTCTAATTATTATTATTATTTCTATTATAATTAAATTGAGACTAACAATATTTATGAGTAATTTAATTTTTTTTTATAATTAAATTGAAACTAATAACATTTATGAGTAATAATATTTTTAAAATTTGTAAATTTTTTTGTTCTCCGACACTAGACAACTGGAGAAGTAAAAAACTCTGCAATTTTTTTGTTCTTCCAGAGTGCACAGTTGAAGAAGTAAAAAAAATTGCAAATTTGTTTACTTTTGGCGGTACATTGCCGAAGAGTAAAAAATAAAGTGTATATTAATATTTTTCTCACCGGTAGGTGGGAAATGAGAATAGGGTATGTATGAAATAAAAATCCCTATAATGGGTCAACCTATCCTGACTCATTTTTAGTGGGCCAAAAGTGAGACGAACCAACTCATTTTGCCATCTTTAATTAACTTCTACGTTAACATTCATGAATGAAGTCTAGTTTAATTTTATTTGTCCACATTTCTTTGCTCATAATTTTTACATGAAAATTTATAAATGACATGTTAGATTACTTTAATATAATATTGGATTATGTAATTTATTAAAATAATTTAGAAAAATAAATATGTCTAATTAATAATTAAGTTATTTTTAGTGTAGTTTCTTATGAATTGGTTAAATTTAAGATATTGTATCTATAAAAATAAAATTTATTTACAGGAGATCAAATAATATGAGTTTCTTAAAAATAAGATGAGTATCTTTTACCAGATACAATTTTTAGAATTAAAATTATTTTTTTAATATTGTATTAATAATTTTATTTTCAACTCAATTAATTAAAAAAATATAAAAATGTGAGTTTTTAAATTTTTTTACCAATAGAACAAAATTGTTTAATATTCACTAAAAAGTGATCCATTATTATATTCTCTAACATAACACTCAAATGGATATCTTGATTTTTTTTATCATTGAAGATGTTCTTATTAGAGTTAAAATTAATTGTATTAAGTTTGTAAGATTATTTTATATTTATCAAAATTAATTCATTTTTTTCTCATTCCATGAAAGAGTATGTTGATAATTAAAAATAAAAGGGTTAATTTTAAAGAAGAGTCAATATATGATAATGACAAATTTTCCACTATTTAAAGGGCTGAATGAGTGTCATAAAATTTAAATAAAACAAGGGAATCTAAGTTTTTACTAACGAAATAAGAAACAGTGAATTCCAAATTAAACAAAGGAAACTTTCTTCACTTAAGGATTTTAAATGAATTCGATAAAAGCAAAATCTAATGTTCCTATAATTTGGAATGACTAGAAATTTAAGTCACTATAAAACATCAATTTATAGATAGTTATGTTTACGGGTGAATAATCGGGTTTAGGCAAATATAAAACATAATTTAATGATAAAGCATTAAGTTAGGTTGATTTTTTGCTTTTCTTTCATTAAACATAACTTAACTTGTGTTTGAACGAATTAGATTGGATTAATTGGCTAACAGTTTTAGGAAAATTTTTTTTTAAAAGAAATTTAAAATATTGTTTTGTCAGTTTTTTTAGGATTTTTTTTTAAAAATAGACTATATTATTATCATAACATAAAAATAAACAATAAATTATAATTATAAATTATATATTTAAACCAAAACAAATTAAAACTAACATATAATTAAATTTTTAAATAATAATAACTAAAGAAACATTTGTCTAAAATAAAAATAAACACAATTTGTTCAAGCTAGCCAAGCCATATCAATAAATACAAATTACACAATTTTTTCAAACTAACAAAAACATAATATTAAAAAGAAATACAAAATAACAAAATACATAATTTTAAATAATAATAATATATAATAATTTAATATTATTGTCGAGTTAGATATGGGGTTCAACATATTGAATTTGTTATCCAACTCGTAATAGATTGTGCTTGATTGAATTGGGTCGAATTTTACTCAATCACAAGAAAAACCAACTCAATCGTTTTGTGTTGGATTGTGTAATTTGGTCATCCATTCTGATAAACATCCCTAATTATGTATATTTAAAAAAAAAAAACTAATAATTGTATCTAAATCATGTTTCACATATAAGATTGAACTGTAAATTTTATTAAAATCCTAAAGATATAAATCGAATTTTTCTTTGAAAAGAGTTCTTAAAGTGTCTACAAAATTAAAATCCTACAACATACTTTCTTCTTTCCATTTCTTTTGATAGTTTAGTTTTATAGTTTTTTTCTATAACAATCGATATTTTAGAATTTTAAAGTTTAATTAATGTGTTTTTACAAATATATCCTTATTATTACTAGTGAATGAAGCATTAAAATCAATGTATTAACTAATAAAAAAAAGAGGCCTAAGTTTGACATGCAATTAATAAAAAAAAAATTTAATAATTTTTTATCACACTCTCTCACAAAATTAAACATTTCCCATTAAAAAAAAAGCCTAAGTTTGATATGCAAAGATTACCTCGTCGGCTCTTCCCAGTTCCCAGTTTTCTAAGTAAGAACCCACACATCGAAGTATCAAATATTGATCGTGGTGATTTGAAAAATTTAAAGGTTTGTAAGAAGCTTGAAGACTCTAATATTAATTTATGTAAAATAATTTTATAATATAATAGAAGTACACGACAAGTTTTACCCTGACATTTATTTATTAATACTCTAAAAATTATATAAATAAATTATTATATTAAATATGAGTGTAAAACTATCAATGTATTGATGTTAAAATCATAATATATATATATTATAATAGTTAATAATGATAATTTGATAATTGAAGGATATATATATATATAAGGTTAAAATTGTTACAGCGAGGAAAGTGTATTTTGTTTACTAAAGAAATAGTCTGACAAGAAATTGGGAAACTATAGTTGTGAAGTTTTTGGTAGCACATGGTGTGGAAACTGGAAAGTGGAAAGCAGAAGGAACAATATCAATATGAATACGAAAATGGTATTTGGGACCCAACGAGCATGAGATTCCTCAAATAACCTACAACTTTTTCAAGGAGGAGTGAGTCTCTTCATTCTCCATTCTCAATTCTCAATTCTCAATTCTCAATTCTCAATTCGCAATGCCGACTGCTTCTTCATTACTTTTTTATTCATTATTCCTTTGCTTTAATTGTCATATTTATCTTACCATTTTTACACAATATCAACTAATTAGTACTTACAATCTTTATTATTTCCCCCTCTCTTTTTAACTTTTTCATGCATTGATAATCAATATCCTTCTATTAGCTTCCAATTAATTAATTTATCCTCAACTAATCCTTTATTTTAGTACTAACTGTTTCACATAGATTAGTACCAATTAACACAAGCGTACATAACTAAACATCGACCTTTTCTATCTTTAATCAACATGTGCAACCTTGCTTTTAATATTTTTAAAAACATATTTCCATTCAGTAATATATATATATATATATATATATATATATATATATATATATATATATATATATTTCCAATAAAAAATTTACTTGAAATGAAGTAATCTTATTCTTATGTTAAGGAAACTAATTAATTTAACCAACCACAAAGCATGCATCAATCTTCTCCTTCTACTCGAACTCCATGTTAAATAGCAATTTGCAACAACTCCGTATTTAATAATAATAATAATAATAATAATAATAATAATAATAATAATAATAATAATAATAATAATAATAATAATAATAATAATAATAATAATAATAATAATAATAATAATAATAATAATATCTATAAATAACCTACAAATTATCTTTGCACAAACTTGTGGGAGTTTATACAGACTCATGGGAACTTTATAAACTTGACTTGTAAACTCATAAGAGTTTACTTATATAAAAATAATAACAAAATATTTATAAATAACATAAAAATTAAATTTTTAAACATAATAACTTGAAAATGTTATAAAATAATGTTCTATGAAATAAAGGTTAAGGTTCTTCAATTTTAGCAATTACACTAAATGAAAGTATGTCAAATCCTAAACAAGTGGAAACAACCTAAAATGACTATCATTTTTATTTTTTTTTTAATTTATTGACTTATTGACTCAACAGTAAACTCTCGAGAGTCTATAGAATTTGTATAGAATTTACTGAGTCCACTTAGAGTTTACTAAAAAGAGAATTTGTATACGAGTTAACTCGCAAGTAATAGTTGGACTGGTAACCTCGTAATAGCTTGTAGGATAACTCAAAATTTTGATTATCATGCTAATAATATAAATAAGTTTTACACAATTATTCAATCATAATATTTCATATAAGGTAAATTTGTTAACTTTATATATTAGTCAATCAATGCTTTAGAAATCACATAAACGGTGAGTTATCATTGAATGATTTTGTAAAACTTTTTTATAGTGATAATACATAACATTATTCTTAGAAGAAAAATATATGTGGTGTAAAGTATTTGACTCTATTAATACTAAGGAATTTATTAATATCATTTAAATATATTATTTTGTTAAAATGTGTTAAGAAAATGGTTCCTAAGTTTGGAGTTTAATATTAATGTCACATAAATATATAAAACTAAATATAGAGTCGTGTAATATTTAAATAAGTTTAAATGTTGGTGTCGTATAAGAAAAATTCAAGTTAGAAAAATGTAATTTACGTACTCATAATAATACACCAACAATATTAATTTCTTTTTATATTGTCACCCTAATATAAATTATCATGTATGATTGCCTTATTAGATTATAAATTTTTATATAAGAATTATTTTAAACTCTTTTTTTAAGATAAATTTTTGTTTAAAAAATTAATACGAAGCTCTTTAAATTAACAATGTGATATTTAACTCAAATGATAAAGCTAAAGTTTGATCATCCGTGACTTAGGATCATCACACAATATGTTATAAGTGGTCAGTGATAAGGCCAGGTTAAAAATTTGACTTGCATAAAAATAAAAAGTTGAAAAGAATTGGACTAATCCACCGTTCTAAAAATATGGGCCTAACATACGCAGATCATATATGGGCTTCCAAACTGAATTATTTTGAAGATAATTTACATTTTTCCATCACAGTATGCAAGTTAAAGTTGATAACAAATTACTTTTTTCACAAATATTTTATTAACAACTTAAACATTATTAACATAAAAAAGAAGTTTTAAGAAAATTATCTCAATTAAAATTTGTTTGGACACTTGACAGCATGAATGAGTCGAAGGAAACAATTTATGGAAAAATATATAGAGCAAAGGAGAAGTATAAATCTTAATAAATATTATTTTCTAAGTTGACAACATGAACTTGTTATTTTTTATGTCCGGTAACTCGTAAGTCGTATACCACTAGGGCACGTCTTTTCCCTGGGGTTGTGACTTGTGAGATGGAACGTGCAATTAATGTTGAATGAGTAAATTAAACAACTGCATTTGAAAGTCATAAACCTATAAATTTCAAAACCTGTATTGGAGCTTTTGAAATGGAAGACATTCGAACTCATAATAGAGCTTTTGGAGTTGAGTATTATTCAAGAAACCTAAAAACTTAAATTATTTGCACTGCCTTGGATGATACGCTAATTGTAGAAAAAACCAAAGGCGTGGTCTTCTGTATTATGGTCAAACTCACAAGGTACTGCAGCCGTGTGCTGCTTGTGTCTTCACCTGTAAGTGTTTTCCAACTACACAAGGTTCTGCAGCAAATAGATTATCATATTTATTTTGTTTACATTCATTTGATAATTCTTTTCATCATTCTTTCTCTGACTGGAACGTGAATCCTGACTGTTGTTTAATTAGGAAGAATAAGGATGAGTTTGAATTGTATAGGCATTAGGCAAAACTAGTTATTACTCTTTTTGGGGAGATAGGTATAGGTATGTAAGTATGACTAGCTTCATCATGTAATTGGTTGTTACTTTTTTATTCTGGTGGTTGAGATGGTTAATTAATTCTTATTTTTAAGTATTATTTATCCATCTTTTTCCCCTCTTCGTAAAGTGTTGGTATCTCTTACCCCTTTAACGAAATTATTTGCCTATAAAAAAACAATGGTCAAAGTCACTGGCATGCGCCTCTGATATTTTGCTTAGAATTTCTCACATTTGTGAAAAAGAAAAAGAATTTTGCATCTCTTCTTCTCATAACATGCATCACACACGTAACAATAATTGAATAGTGTAACCTTGTCTCTATTATTGAGTCATTTGGATAAGGAGAAAGCTTTACTATGCCCGTCAATTTTATATACTAATTCCTTCTTAGCCTTTTTCTTTTTAATGTTTAAAGTTATTTTATATAGATTAAAAAATATTTAATAAAAATCCATATCATCAGCTAATAACACGAGAGACAATCTGCAAAAGAGTTTTGGTCTCTATGTTTGTGAATGAACACCAATTAAGGTCCCTGAAAAAGACTTAGAACCAATTTCTAAGATCACCTGTCTATAACGATGATCCCATGTCATGGGCAATGCCAAATAATTCTGCATATAGACTTGTTCAGGAGTCGCACAAACCAAAGAAGCCAATAAACCACGTCCTAATAATGTCTTTAATTAAACTGTCAAAATAAAAGCAAAGAAATAATTCATATATAGCTATTATTATTTTTTTTGTCAAAAAAACTCTTATTATTTATGCTTATTAAAAAGAACTTATTATTTATATACTAATATAATTCAATATTTTGGTATAGAACAATAATGTAATAAGAATTAGTTAAAAAAGATTTACAAAAACGAGCACGCGTACGAAAGTTTAAAATAAGTGTCATATATTTAAAAATAAAAGGAGTACAAGCAATAAATCATTAGAGAGTGTGAAAAAAGTGAGAATATCCTACACATACTCAACCAATATGATAAAGTATTCTAAAACAAATAGTATGGCGGTATAGCCCGTATAGGGTGTTAAAATAATTTTCATGAAATTCAAATGTCTTTCAGTTATTTTTTTTACCAATTTCACGTTACTTTAGTGAAATAAGGTTCACATCCTTTAAGTAATGTCCCCAATTTGATTTTTAAAAATGTAAATAGAAAAGAATAATTAAAAAGAAAAACTCTTGTAAAAGTTATTAATCATATTTTTTTATTAAAATTAGTTATTAGTATATTTCTCATGTTTTTGTCACTGTTAATTTTTACTAAAAGATTGATTAATCACCTATGGTGAAATCTTTATTTTTAGTCAAAGATTATTTTTGATTTGTAAGTCTCAAAATTAAGATATTAAAATATCATAAAAGTAAAAATAAATATCAATATTGCGCTACACAATAGAAATATTTGTGACCCATTTAAGATAAGAATGTAAAACTAGTTTAAAAATACACATCACTCTAACAAATGTAATTATATAACTTGAATTATACTTTGTACATTTATCCCTTCTTATTAAAGTATAAAATTTATTTACATTTCCATGAGCAATATATTATAAATATTTTCTCACTATAATATGATACAAATAGCATTTTTAAACGATTGTTTTAAGAAAAAAACATCCAAATACCATAATATCTCATGATTTTTTATCAATTATAATTTTATTTTTTTTCTACCTTCTCTTAAGTTTAAAATATTAGATTATGCTTGAAAACATTATATTAATACAGAAAATGTACAAATAATAAATAAAAAGTATGAAGTCCATGTATAAATGTAACAATTATATAAAACCTTTGGAAAGTCAATAATTAAAAAAAATAAAATACCAAAATAACAATTAATCAATAACTTAAATAATCTGTTGATCCTGCGGTCGTAATCTCGGGTAATGTAATGGTTAAGCATGCAAAAGGAGACACTTTGTTATTGTCAATTCCTTTTTCTTCTTTAAAGAAAAACAAATATTTGGGCCCAATTAATATTGTGTAGTAGGCAGTCTAGTTTTAATCAGATAACGACTAATCAACCTGTTTAAGAAAACAGTAGTTGCCTTTGCCTCATGTTTTGAAGCAATACGTATTGTCTCCAAACACTAGATAATTGCCATTGTTTGGTAGCAAATGTCGTGGTTGGAATTTGAGTCTTAGTTCTGCTAGCTTGTGTTTATACCAAACATTTATGTCTAGCCTCTACCACGTGTACAAGTGATTAATTGTACAACTTTTACAAGGACCAAACCATACTTTGTAATTCATAGAATAATTTGTTAACCAATAAGTACGAGTTATATATAACATGTTTTAACATGTTATTCAAATTAAAGATAAAAATTAATAATTTATATATAAAATTATTGATAATTTAGAATAAAAAAAATGGTATGATAATGATTAAATAAGATTAAAAAAGTTTCCAAATTTTTCTTTGACCAAATTATAGATTAGAAAATTTAGCTTGTATAAATCACTATTAGTTTAATAGTCATAATGAAAACCATTTCAGTATAATAAGGATATATATGTTCCGTGATTGAAAATTGGTTAATCGAAATTTGTCTTCAATTTATTATATATTTAATAAATCGAAGATATATATATATATATATATATAAATAATAAGATTAATATAGATATTCCTTATAGTATTGATAAGAATTCAATGATGTATTTGTTAAAAAACAAAAAAATTAAAAATATTTTTTTTTTGAATTATTATAATCAGTAGTTATTTACTGATTTTTTAATTTAAACGTAAATATTTAATTCATTAATACTTAAACGTAACCATAATTTAGAAAGAATAAAAAAGAAATTGTTTTACGAGGGGACATGTAAACAATATATAAATAATTGTTTAGATTATATGTGGCAAGACTTAGTCTGAGTAATTTTTATAGAGTTTAATTGAAATATATTATTAATATAAAATATTTTTACACTGACATTCAATTATGATGTTTTTATTTATGTGACTTTTAAAATAGTAAAAAGTAAATTCAACAAATTTACCATGAATGAAGAGTTGTGATTGAATGTCACTGTACAAATTTTTACACTCACAGTATTTATCAATTAATCTCATTTTTATATTACTATTGTTACAGAAAAAAAAAAAAGGAGGTCATCATTATTACAAAGAAGGACATGCAATCTTATTTTATAGTGGAGTGGTCATGTGAGGAGTAAAGAAAATAAAGAGAGGTTATGACAAAAAAAATGACACATATAAATGTGTTACAGATGCAAAGGTGCAGTGTCTCTCAAAGAGATGACAATATTGGGAGGTATGTTAATATACCCACATATCAATTGAAGTATAAAGCTCATGAACAATTTGATAACACAATAAGATGCGTTTGTAAGAAAGTGTAAATAAATTAATAGAAATAAATATCCTAAACTTGCAAGAATATATGAAGAGCAATAAAAAAGGTGTAACAATAATCAATTACCACTCTCACAAAATAAAACACTAAGATTTTAATGGATAAAACCCCTCAAAACAATGGTAAAAACCATGAGTCGTCCATACTAAAGAAATAGTTTCACTATTATCAATAAATAATACAAAAGAGTCTCAATCAAGTATAATGATAAATGTCAACACCGACATCAAACAATAAAATAACAAAGCTTACAAATAAAGAACGAAGATGAAAAACCCCAAAAACCTACAGTTGTGTGAAGTAAATATCTCCCAACTCAGAACTTGTTTCAACTATCTGAACGGTCATAATGAAGAACCATATATTCTAAACCTATTGTCCAAAAATCAGCTTGATCCCACGATGAACGATTCTGCAATGGTGAATTTATGATTGTAGCTCTGTGTAAAAATAAGAATAATTTTCTCTGTTCTTTTCTCTTAAACAATTAGTGTATTTCTCTTACTAAGTTTCTCTCTATCTACTCCACTTCAGAATCACATTCTTTACTTAGGTGGTTAAATAAGACATCAAATGGGTTTCTCAATTTAGGCATTTTCTCCACACAAGAAAGGAGCTCAATACTCAACACAATTGATGGTGAATTTATCTAAAAGGCTTATATAAGAACAATGATTAAAAATCATTATGCTTATTCAACACATCAAAACCTACATCTAGAATGAGTTTTTCATATCAAAGAAACTCCTATAAGGAAAATATGGTTTTGCTAAAGATATAAAATACTACATCAATGGCAATATTGAGTGGGTTTAATCATGTTTCTCAAAGGTGGTCAAATGAGATCCTTCTATCAGAGATGGAAAGAGGCTGGTGTGAATTAAATGATATGGTATTCCCCCTCGGATGTGGAATGAAGATTTTTTTAAATTGCTTGGTTCCTTATATGGAGAGTTTTTGTATGTAGATGAAGCCATGGAAAGGAAGGAAAGACTCGATTTGTCAAGGTTTATTATAAGGACAAAAATGAAGGACTTATTAATTACATTTTGAAGGTATTAATTGATGGGCATGTTTATATTATTAAATTATTGGAGGATGGATTTGAATATTACAAACACTTCCTTAAATTCTCTCAAAACTTATGTGTACCAAAACAAAGTTATGGGACAAAAGATGACCCTTTCTAGCAAGATCAACTAAGTAAGACTTGAGATTTATTAGGAGGAAAGATTGGAACAGGTGTGGACATAGTTATGGTCACAAGGAAAATTCAAATTTGAATTTCAAAATAAAGGAGAAAAAAATGTTTAGTTATTTAAAATGTCTTTGAATCTAGAAAGAAAACTAATAGTTTTATGTTGGGGAAGAATTTTAAACAAAGAGAAAAACAAGTTTCTGGCCAAACCACTATATTAGCTAATAGGAAGAAGTAGGTTGTGGTTTGAATCAGGTGGAGGAACAAAGGGAGCAAATGAAAAACAATTGAGTTGGCACTCCAAGTGATGGCTTTTTAAGGGGTCAAAATTTACTTAGACTTAAAGAAACGAGAACTGAATGAGAGACATTATCACAACACAAATGAGAATCTTTGTATGTTAAGAATGAACAATAAAATGATTATAAAAAAAGGGAAGAGTATTGAGGTACATAAAAGAAAGAGTTTCTTCCTTTTATAATTTTTGCTATAAAAAAAAAAAAATATATATATATATATATATATAGCCTACTTCGAACTAGTTTTAAATATTTTAATGAATAATTATATAAAAATTTTCAACGTCAATTTTTATTCTACATATTACTGTAAAATTGTATTTTCTTTTAGAATTTAGACAGGAACCACAATTTTATTTTACAGTATATGCATAACAATCCATCTAAAGGAGGATTAACAAATTTGTATTAATTGGAAGACACCTGAAATCACTTATTATGAAATGGAATCTAATGTCTTTTTATTACCCTAGTGACAAAGGCAGAGTTAGAAACATTATTTGAGGGAGTTAAGGTAAATTTTTTTTTTAAAAAATTATTTTTTATAAAAAATTAAATAATTATATTATATATAATTATCTCAATATTATAAACAGATTTTAATATTTATAATTTTTTATTTTTGTTTCAATTATGTTACTTATTATGTTTTTATTTTATTCTTTTTAGATATTAATTAATATTAATTTTTATATATAATTTATTTTATTTTAAATATAAAAAAATATATAACTTTTTTTATAAAAAATTTAACCAATTTAAAAATTTGTGGAGATCATGGCTATGTCAATCCCCCTTCGATCGTCCCCCCTTGCCCGGTGGTTCTGACATCATTGGTATCCTATTATGAAAAAAATTATATAATTCTTCACCACCACATTATAGATAATTATAACTAATAATCATATAACTTATAATTATTTGATTAATAAAATTTATTAAATTAATTAATTAATTAAATGTTACATGTTTACCGATTTAAATGGTCCTTATCTATGTAATAATTTATCTAAAAGTGTTTTTATAATTCGAGCCAATTAAAGTAACAGCAGCATACTTTGAATGTGCATATTATTAATTTATTTGGATAATTGTTGAAAATAGCTACCAAGAGTTTAGTAATATGCGATAATGTCCTCTTAATAAGCAATGATTGTGACTTTCATGTTGACATATCTACACCGTTGGAGATTATTATATCTACAAGTCACATTCCATAAAGTTTATTCTAAACCGTAGCTTGAGCTAATTGGTTTACAGGTTGATAATATTATATGCAATAAGGTTCCCTACAAAATTTAATTTATTGTATAATGGCTCCACATACTTAATGAGATGGAAACCGTACTTTGTTTATGAGCCAGGAAATTTGCTCACCATAAAAAATGGGACCAGCATAACCCACCTGGGCCAAAAGAAAATTAATGAAGAAAATAACCAAACATTAAAAAACAAAAATATAGGAATAAATGACATAAAATTGGACCAGTTAATTTTATTTTATTTTTCCTGAAAGTTAAATAAAAATAATTTCTTTTTCCTTTACTTTTACTAACAAAAAAAGTTGAAACTTAGTCGCAAATATAAATCTATAGAGATCGAAAAGTTAGAGGCACTTATATATATTATCTACACGTAATAGGTAATCATGTAGTTTGTCTCTCTTCAATATATTATGTTAACTAGGCTAACGTGGCGTGAACAAAAACAATAATAAGGCAAACTTTAGTTTAGCAATAAACAAGGTTTGAAATTTATTCAAAAGTATATATTTTTTGGTATCTAAAAGTCAAGTGTTAAATTATGCATTCGACTAACTTAAATTCAGTTAAATAGAGTAATTTTATAGGCTCCTACTAATCTTTTGTCATTTATAATAAAATTTGAAAATAACATCTTACTATTGAAAAAATAAAACTCCAGATGGGTTGAATGTATACTTTTGCACACAAGTATACTTTTGTCATGGGAATCCATTTGCCACGCGCATACATAATTAATCAGTTTTCTTTGCACACATACAAAACCATTTGCAAATTCTATATTTAGATATAATATATTATATATTTTTATATAAAAAATAATTTTAAATTTATAAAGGTTTAATAAAATTAAATTTTTATAAAATATATACTTATTAGTGTATATACTGTTTTTTGCACAAAATAAACAAACACTTGTCTTAATCTGTTAGTAAATTTAATTTTCACAACTTAAGACTTGCTAAAATTACATTGATTCAATTGCACATCCAATCTAATTATTAACTCGTCCGTTTTTTATCAGGTTTTGGTCAGACTGTAGCTACAAGTTTGATGACTATAAATATATGTTGGTTGTTAGAGTGGAACATGTTTTAAAACTATCCACTTTATTTTCAATTAACTTTGCAAATTTTTCTTCTCATTAACTTTTCTCGTATATTTATTCAATTTGAGGTGGAACTTTGTTTATTATAATACATAAGTATTCTAACAACTTTGTTTTGGAATTCATAATTAGAAGTTTCAAAATAGGCTCAGTGTGGTGGATCAGTCATCCAAGCAGAGCCAAAAAAAAATGTTTCATGAAACTCAACTCACTCAACTTGTGAGTTTGGTGGGTTGAAGAGAAGTCGAGCTAAGCTGACTCACCATAAAACTTTTTTTTTTTGTTTCAATTATATCAATATTAATACATGCACTTTTTTTTCTAATTTTTTTTTTCTTTTCGAATTTCCCTCCTAAACGTGAAACCCCAAATACTGTCAAAGTTAAACTTTTCTTGAAATCTGAAAGTGAAACCCATAATTTGCATGTTATTTTAATATTATTTATGTATATTATTTTAATATTATTTATAATTTGCATGATGATGACATGAATCTATTATGTATTTATGTTGTTGTAATTGGAGCTATGGAAATGGGTCTAGCCTACCAAACCAGCCTACGACCTTACAAAATAGACTAAACTGGACTCTAAAAAAGAAGGCCAATTAAAAATGAGCCTTTTTGGGCTACCATTGACCCTATAAATGGATTAGGTTAGGATGACCCAACGAGCCACGGGCCGGTCAAATAAAAATATGAATATATAAATTTTAAAAATATATATTATTAAAAAATAAAATAAATAAAAATTGAGGCTTAAGGAATATAAGGTCAAATTGAACATGACTTGCAAATTGATTAACTATGTTTACAATCTAGTCAACATTCCTTGATTAATTATTGTTTAATTATCATTATATATCATTTATAATATTTACTATTGAGGTGTTTTATTGTTATGATTGTTCTTATGTTATCATGATTAATTCAATATTTATGTATTATCTTTAATTTGTTATTCCCAATAAATAGTATGGATTATTTTATTTTTTGTATTATAATTTAAATTAATTTTTGAGTAATATTATAAGGTTTAAAGTTTAAGATTTTTTTAAAAAACTCATTTTAACCCAATGGTCTGGTGGTCCGTAATAAGGCTGAGATGGGTTTAAAAAAAGTGATCCGAATAAAATGTAGGTTAGGTCATCATGCCTTATTTTATTATTTGAGCCCAATAGGTTGATCCTCCTATTTTGACAGTTCTAATTCTAATATTATTTATAATTTACATTTTTTATAAAAAAACACTTAAAAAAGAACAAATTAAAAATTAAACTTAATAATTAATTATTTTTTTTACAAATCTAATAGGTTAGGCTACCTAACTCACCAAACCATGATAGGTTGGATTGGACTAGAAATTCAAGTAACTTTATAACACACTTTTTAGCACATTCAGTCTAACACACTATATGATTGTTTAAAATTTATAAAAAAAAATTACGTAGGTCTCATCTATCATTAAATAATTCTCTCCTAATTTTGTAACTTCCAATAAAATTTTAACAATAATAAAAAATATATTAAAAAATGTTATGTAGCCTTCCTCACTGGAAAATACGCGGACACATACAAAATTGGAAAAATAAAAATTACGGTTTTTACTGACATTGTACTTTTAAGGTGAAAGGTCATTGGTTTATATGATATATTTGTTACGGATGATTTAAAAAAATATTAGAATAATATTTAATCATATTTTTATTTATATAAATTTAAAATATTAATTAATAAGGTTAATAAATTTATTATAAATGAAGTATCGTAATTAATTTTACAGCAACCAAACGAAAGAATTCTATTTTTTGAACTTAACAAAAAAATCTACTACACGTATTCAATTAATTATACAATTTGATAAGTCTGCAATAAATTTACCCCTACCCCCATGTCTGTAAATATACATTTAGAATAAATTTATCCCTTGTACGCTTCCTCATATAACTACAAGTCAGAAATATAAAATTGCAGTTCTTACTTGTGGTTTAATGGTCTGTGTTTTCTCATTCTTCACGTCACAATTTTGACACGACGAGATAGCTCACTAATTATTTTAATTTTTCTATAAAAAATCCAGTCTAAAAATGAGGCTTTAGGTGACTGTCACTCGCATAAGAAAAAAGTGAAAGTAAAATCATAGTTTTTAAATTGCGGTTTGACGATTTTCACGACAAAAAAAGTTCTACTATGATATTTTGAAAGAGATTTATTTAACTAAATATTTTGTAAAAATAACCCAATTGGTAAATTAGCGATCTATCAATGTTATGTTACTATTTTCTCATCTAATTTTTTGCGTGATTGAGTTAATTCAAGATACTTTTTTCTTTTCACCTTTAAATTCATATAAAATTAATATGATTTAAATGAGAAATTAATTTTAAAAATTTAGTATTCGTCCTAGCTTAAGTCAAAGAAAATTAAACACTTAAACGAAAGAAAAAAGAAATACATAAGATAGAAAAATAGAATCATGAATCATTAAGGATTATTTTCACTTTTTATAGAAAAGTGTTAATAGTTAATGTTTTAGTTTTATTGATAAAATAAATTAAATATATGACCTTTTATTTTTTTAAATAAATTTTATCATCAAACTAATTTTATGACTCTTATTTTCACATGTTTTAATCATCAGCACGGACAATAATTCCAAGAGTTTCATTTCTTTGCTTTCAATCCTAAGAAGGGTCCAACAATATATATAATCGATTATAGTAAGTTTGAGTTGCCGATGCATATATGCAATGCTTATTTGAGTTTGACGTTATTTTTCGTTTATTGTACACTGTATAAGGATAACAAGCTTCAAGTGTCTTCATAGTTCATCCATCAAGTCTTTCATTCTCAAGTCGAATTCCATATTTACTTAAATCTTTCCGTGCTTCGTTTACATTTTCTTTTTTACTTTTTCGAATTACTTAGAACCGTTAAAATGGATTGAAATTCATTGGGATATATCCATCAATACCATCATAGATTTGAGTAAATAAACTCATATCCAATTTGGTTTTGCGATAGGTCGGGCTAATTCACAAATTCTGAAATTCACTTAAATTTTATTTTAAATTATTATGAAATATTTTCCATTAAAAAAAAGATTATCATGTATCTAAATTTTATTTTAAATTATTATGAAAATATGAAATATTTTCCATTTAAAAAAAAAGATTATCATGTATCTAAATTTTTTTTTAAATTATTATGAAAATATGAAATATTTGACTTTTTAAAAAGTTTTATACTATTACGTTTTTTATGTGGCTTATATTTTATGATAAGATGTTTTCTAGATTATCATTTAACTAATATTTTTTATCTTTAAAATATTTAACTTGTTGTAGGTGTGAATTTCTAGTGAAAGATATGTTTTTTGGTTCCTATATACTTTCAATCAAATTTAATATATCTTAGTCTTTCAATTAGATGATTACTATGAAAAAAATATGTAAATTTAGTCCTCTCTTTTGACTGTGTTAGTGTTTTCAATAGAGTTGTATTGTAACATTTGAAAATATGGTTTCTAATAGCTATAAACTAAAAAAAAAGTGTGTAAGTTTTTTGTGATTAAAAATCATTAAAAATTGTTTGTCGTAAAGTATTATATACATTTCAGTATTTCTGTTGCAATTTTTAGTTGTAAAAAATTGTATGTGACCGTTTATAACTTTAGATAAATGTAAAATTTAAATACATTATGTGTATGTTCTGTGGTAGTTTATAACTGTCAAAAATTGTATTTATAAATAAATATAATGTGAATTTTGTTAATAACACTATCATTATTAATGGGGACTAAATTCACATATTTTTCAAACTTTGAGATCAAAATGATCACTTTAAAAGTAGAGGTAGTAAAACTAAATTTGACCCTAAGAACAGAGACAAAAAGACATCTTCATCTCACTTCACTAAACTGAAAAAAAAGATAAGCAAAATCTGTAAAGTATATATGCACAATTAATTAAGAAAAACGAAAAGACCCGACATTTTAAAGCCAAATTAATATTATTCAATTAACGGGTTGCTTTTTCTATACGTTTGTGGGTGACTTATTCATTCTTCCCGTGTGGCTGTTACTGTGTATATCGAATCAACATAGCCAAAATGTGACAACAGATATGAAGGACAGAATAAAATTGGCAACTAGTTAGCACCGTGTTAGCTGGATGAAAAAACATAAACTGGAGAGAAGCTTTATACTTTTCTTCTTTCAAAGAAAACAATAGTTGTTCCTCAAAGTACTCGTTTTTTCATTCTTATTTTTTAAGGGAGAAAACTTTTAGATTTTTGTGAACTTTACTCCATGTGTATAAAGAGCCGTTGCGCAGTGGTGTACCATGTTAACTTTTTATGCTACCTCAACAAAAGGCCAAAAGAAAACAAATAATACATTGATTTCACATCTTCTATTTAGAACATTTCCTAGTAGTGTAATCTTTCTTGGTTTTTAATTATTTTTATCTTATGTTATATTATGTTACATTAGATTTAAAATAAATTTATATAACTAAGAAAAGGGTTTTTGAGTATAAATATTTTAAAATCATTAGTTAATTGTTTTTTAAGAATTTAATATTTATGAAATTGCGGTCTAAATAATTTTATATTATTATCTAATAGTAAATCACCATAGGTATGACTTTTAATATTATTATCGTAAAATTTAACAGACTTCATGATATTATAATTAATTAAATAACAATATTAAATTATTTTATATTGTAAGTGGATATTTCTTTTTAATTACACCTCTAATTTAACTTTAGGTGATTTGTGTTTTTACATATATTTTGTGTCTTGAAATTTGAATGAATACTTACAAAATTGATTTTGAACATGTATATGTACTTAAATAATTTGGTACTTTTGTCTATCTTTTTTTCATTCGCTAGAATTGAATGAGAGGCTACCAGGCAAAAACCCTCTCACGATTAGGTCAAACAAGTGTTTTACAGAAAGTAAGGGAATAAATATAATAAATGCATATTGAAAGAACAATGACTATCTTTCGAGAGTGACTACCTATTTATACTAGTGTATTGGGCCTGGACTTTGTGGGCTTTATTCAAAAGATTAAGGAATAAGGTAACACAATAGTAATCACAGTTCGAGTTAAAAATCATATTTATAGTAAACTAATCTTCAGTAGTCTCTTAAGCTTTGTTGGCTTGTTTGTCTTGTTATTGGTGCTTATATAGACTTTGGTCTTCGACACGACCAAAAACCGAATACTTATCTTTTCATGACTCCTGATTGTTTTCTTGTTGTGTTTCTATTGTTCTTAGAAATTTCATATTTATATATCTTTGTGAGCATCATGCCTTTAATGTTTCTTGTGGTGCTTGAGGAGTAGAGAATTGTTGCCACATTGGATTGAGTCACTCATGTGAGTTGACTCGACATTAGAGGTGGTTTTCTTTTGGTGAGTGAATTGAAACCAGGAGAGTTGACCAACCAATGCGGTGTCACCTTTCGAGAGTTTGAAAATTACAACAAGGTTCTTGATTAGGGTTCCGACTCGGTGGAAGGGTTCGCCATAGGAGAGGCGACAGTTGATGGCAGAGTCGATAATGGCAATAAAGGAGTCTGGGAATTGCAAGTTGAGGCGAAGGAAACAGATGTATTAAACGACGAAGACGACATGCTGATGGAAGAAGAATGAGCAGTGGTTTAAGACTATGAAAGGTTCTCGAAACACAATTGAAACCGACTCTTGGTTGTGGTGGCGGTTGTTGTAGAATGGGGTGTGGCCACATTGGCATTTAGAGGAAATGTTTCTGTGTGAGAGAATCATGTGAACTTGTTTAATTAACAACTCAATCTAAATCATTTATTAAAATCTTACAGTTATTATTATGTTTTCTTATTTTTTACTATAATCTTTTTTCTCATCTAAGTTCTCCTCTCTCTTCACACACATATATACTAAAAACCATGTTTAACCAAAAAAGAAATCGATTGTAATACTTTCTACGGTAAAACCACCAAACCAAACACACAAGATGCGAGTGTGTAAAGGTGAAATGCACTTTACTTAGGGGAAAAGAAAAAGGATACGGTCTATAAAATTTGAGAAAAAAAGCTAGGGTATAACTAAATTAATGCTGGTTGAATGAATCCTGTAAAACTTTAGTTGGTTATCAGCCATTGAAGTTGAGTATATGTGATAGCATACTAAGCACTTATTCAAGATCGAATTTAAAAATATAGCCATTCTTTTGCTGACATTCTATCATTGACATTGACATATATTATTATTCGGAGGTTTAGTCTAAGTACATTATTAAAAAAGAATCAATATGTTGCATGACAGCTAAACTTTTTAAAAGATTTATAGCGGAAATCCGTTTTGCTCCGTCCACATAAGCTCCTAAGTACCGTTTGTGAGAGAAACAACAATTTCTTACTTATGTGGGAATGTTCGTTAAATCTCTGTCTAACAAAAAAATGACTATGCTCTTAGTATGTGTTTCAAACTTGACTCTCCAATATAGTGGATGTATACCAATAATTCCTAGTCCAGGTTAAGGGATTAGAGTTTCTAAAATCAGTCGTCAATATTTTAAGGGACGTGAGCGAAAATTAAAAAGTGTGTCACGTGTTTTATTATAATAAATAATATAGATTTAGAGAAATTTAAAAATTATTGTTTTATTATTCTCATTGAATATTTTTTAATTAAATTAGAGAAATTGAAGAATTAAATTTGACAGAGTGAAATATAAATAAAGAAAGAAAAAAGAAGCTAGCAAATGAATCACTAGGAGAGAGGATGAAAACTTAAATAAAAAAAATGTGAGAAAGGGAGAAATAGTATGTAAATAGGAAATTTTCTGAAAATGAAAGAAATAAAAATTAACAGGGACAAAAACTTTCCTTTTTCCCTTTTCAAAAACCCCCCACCCTCCAAATAGGAGGTTATGCCTCAGGTTATTTTCCTTATAGGTCAATCTTTTCTAAAATTTAAATATTTAAATTGAGATCTACAACATTATTATCCTACTTCTTTATTTAAATATATTATATTTTAGGAGTATATTATATTTTAGGAGTTCTAAGATTGGTGGGACACTATATTAAAGAGACGGGATGGAGAAGCTGTGCGTTCGAATTTCTTCAATAACATATTAACAACTAATATTTGTATATAAAAAAATACTAGTTCACTTTAATATTTGTATGAATTTTTATAATTTTTTTTAAATGAATGACTAGGTAAAAGTATATATATATATATATATATATATATATATATATATATATATATATATTATCTTTAATGAAAAGAAACTAAGGTGTACTCAAATAATACATGCGCATATTAGAGTGTAAAAATTATTTTCATCAATAATCTAATAAAATTCTTTATTTTGAAAATTTTAATATAAAATTACTAATTAATAAATAATATTTTTTATAAATTTAAATACTAGATCCATATTAGTACTAATTGTAAGAACCAATTTAATTAAGAGATTATTAGTGGAAAGGAAATAAATATTATGGGAAATTATATTTAAATTTTTACTTAAATTATTAATTGAATTGAGGTGTGATGGTTTATTATAAATATTAATGCTTTTTGATAATATTCATTTGATAGTAGAAAGGTG
Organism: Psophocarpus tetragonolobus; assembly: GCA_037954015.1. NCBI lineage: Eukaryota > Viridiplantae > Streptophyta > Magnoliopsida > Fabales > Fabaceae > Psophocarpus > Psophocarpus tetragonolobus. The sequence continues at coordinate 40,318,500 of CM075695.1, forward strand.
AACAGGTGATAAATAATTATTATTATTTTATTTCAGAAGATTTTAGTTGAGTTTTGAGAAGTTTTTGGATAGTTCGTTATCGGAGGGGGTTTACATTTAGAAATGCTACATACACCCCATGATATATATATATATATATACACACACACGTACATGTGTGTATGTGTATACTTCTTTCTACTTTTCTTTTCATTTTATGTTGATTCTTCTTTTTTTTCTTTGTTTCGTTCTCTCTCACTGTCACTTTTCGATCATTTGCATGGTTAGCAATACGTTGACAATTTCAACACGGTCTCTTTCATAACTCCTATTGTTGAGTAATTACTATTATAGGTAGGTCTGATCATGAATCAACGAACCTTTTTTCAATAATTTGTTATCCTGTTGTTCTTGTTAAAAGAGAATTCCTTTGAAAATTCTAATTTTCTTAGGTTTCTGTTGAATTTGGGTTTTCTTGTTAGGATTTGGGAATTTCTTCAAATTGGTTCTTCCCTTTCTGTTTGAGTCAACTTTTAAAGGGAGAAATAGGTAAGGGGAGCTAAATATTTTCTTTTACTTTGAAAAATTAAGATTTGAGGATTGTGAAGTATTTTATGAAAATGAGTGTTTCATGTAAATGAGATGAAGTATATTTTTGGAAGCGATTTTCTTGAAATGATTGTTGAATGTATTAGTTGTTCTTTGTAAATGTTGCAAGATTGATATTCTGGTACTGCTTTTGGTGAAATTGATAATTTGAAATGTTAATTTTTGTAAAGATATTGATTTGATGGTTGTTTATTTGAATAGATGATGATGTGTTGAGCTATTTTGAGAATTAACACATAATTGATGATAGAATATATTGTGATCCATGTTGTGGTGATGTGTGTGAAATGAGATACATGTTTATGAGATACTATGTTGATATGATGAGTTATTGAAATTCTGTTTGAGGATGATGAGTGATTGTAATTCATTAATAAGGAGTATTAATGAATTGTGTTGCGAGTGGTTACAAGTGATAACTTAGCTATGGTTGTGACCCATATGTTGATAATATGGGTATTGAGTAGTGAGTTAGTGACACTGATAAGATCAATGTAGGTACTCTAGGTTGGAGAGTACACTTATAGTCTTACATTGTGGTTTTGATACTCCAATGTAAGTACTTTTTGATTGTGGAGTACACCTGTAGTCTTGCATTAAAGTTACCTAAGGAATATGTTTGTACGATAGTTGTGTGTCATAGGAGTCAAACAGACTTTAGGCAATAGTTTTGGACGAATATGCTACAGACTTTGATTGGTTGTCAGAAAGGTCACTTAGACTCTAGACTCGAATTGTGAGAGGTCTTTAGTCACCTTGGTTTCTTACTTAATTAAGTCTTTTCGGAAAGTGTCAGGTGAATGTTGTGAATGCTTATGTTTAGATGGAGCATAAGTGTAATTGATTGTTTGTGGGTGTTTATGTTCAGGTGGAGTATAAATGTGATTGATTGGTTTTGAATGCTTATGTTCGTGTGGAACATAAGTATTATTGATTGATTGTGAGTGTTTATGTTTAAGTAGAACATAAGAGTGATTGATTGGTCGTTTACTATAAGTAAATTTATGTTGATAGTACTAAATATAAATGTTGTGTAACTTTCATGCTTTATGATGATGTAATGGTATATTACATATTTTGTAAGCTTACTCATGCAATGTTTATGTTTTTTGTATTACTTTGATGATCTTGCTTTGCACGGAAGCAGATAGTAGTGATGATGTGGAGAGGTAGGATGCTCTGGCGTGAAATATGTCGGATTGTGACTAAAAGTCTAACGGGATGTTATTTTATTGTTTAATATATGTATAAGAAAGTCCTATAGAAATACTATTATTTGAATTTAGAAGCATTGTTGTTAAGCTTATGTGATCATTATGTTTTATATAGAAGTTTGTGAACATGGTGTAAAAAGATAGATGAATTATGATATGCATGTTATAAGAATGTAGAGTTATATGTTAGCATATTAGTTAGTTTTGGTAGCAGAGGTTTTGCTATCTGTAGGGTCTCATAAGGCAGCAAGTCTCGCCTAACGAGCTTTAGCCTCTATCAAACTATTTTGAACTTTTGCTCCCAGTGAGAAGTCTTATCCAAAGCAAATTACACACTGTTTAGAAATAAACAAATCTTCACCTAGTGACGTGTCTCACGGATTAAAGTCCCTATTACTGGGATAGTCTGATACATGATCCTCGTTAGGGAACAGCTATGGATGGGCGAGCTGAGATTGTGTATACTATGTTATATTTTATTTTGAATTTTGAAAGTGTTGTAATATATGTTTTAATATTGAATATAATGTAATAGAAATTTTATATCTCAATATTTGTGAATATAAATAATAGTAATTTAAATAATTATTAAGAAAATTTAAGGTGTAAATAATATATATAAATTTGGGATGTTATAGTAATAATAATATTTATAGTTATAGTTTTGATTTCTTTAATTTATAACTCTCAACTTTTCTTTTTAAAATTTTTAATCAACAAAATAGGTGTATATATAAATAAAGAATAGTACAAGATGTGCAAATCCCTTTACACAAAGTCATATAGTTATATCATATTTATATCTTAATTAATATAATCGAAGAATGATCTAGGAAAAGTTCCTAAAGATATTAAAAACACCCATCCTCTAATATATCACCATCCTATTCTACCTGCTTCCAACTTTTATAGACCTATACATCATTCAAACTAGAACAATTGTCGCCTCTTAACTATGCATCATCTACCACAAACCATGAATGATTATCTAAAAATCTAGTTCCCCTCACATCCATGTACTAGTCAGTAGTCACCGCAAGTGTGTGATTGCTTCAAATACACCTCTGCAAGTACCTACCAAACCCTGAAACATTTACCATATGTTTGTGGCTACTTCAGTTAACAACAAATGACTCTTATGTTTTGGGTCTTTTTATGACTTGTGCTGATCTGTAATGGTTGTCTAGAGTGGTTATGAGATATAGTGTTTGGTGTGTCCTTTGCTATTTTTTGTTGCATTTTGTTTGAGTTGAATGTCATTTTCAAGTCAGCAAAATGTAAAACAAGTTTAATTAATAGGTTATTCGTGGAAAGGAAATAAATATTACATAAAATTAAATATTTAGTTATATTTAATTTAATATAGTGAAGGGAATTAAATTTATATTTTTATTTAAATTATTAATTGATTGAGGTGTGGTGAGTTTATTATTGATGTTAATGCTTCATGGTTATATTCAGTTGATGGTAGAAGGATGAGAATGTGAGAATAAGTATTACTCTTTTGTTTCAGAAGGTTTTAGCTAATTTAGGAAATATTTCTGAAATTTATTTAATGAGGAAAATAAGGGGTGCAAATAACAACTGAAACTTATTAAATAAACCCTGACTCCTTTTTCTTCTTCTTTCGAAATTTATTCTTCTTCACCGCACCAATTCTCTCTCTCACTGTCTCTCTTGGGAGGCTTGCATGGTGGCCTTCGGGTTAACAGATTTCGAGGCGGTCTCTTTCATAGCTCATGTTGTTGTGTGATCTCTATTATAAGTAAGTCTAATCTTGAATCAACAAACCTTTTTCCGATCATTTTCGATCCTATCATTCTTGTTAAAAATAGAATTTCTTTAAAAATCTTGATTTTTAAGGTTCCTATATGATTTGAAATTTTTGTCAGGTTCTTGTGAAATTTCTTCAGGTGGATTTTCTCTTTTTCTTTTGAGCTAGCTCTAGAAAGGAGAAATAGGTAAGATGAGCTAAATCTTTGATTTTAATTTGAGAAATTATGAGTTAATAGTTGAAAAGTTAATTGATTTTGAGAAATTGAGCTTTTAATTATGATTTGAGTGTTATGAAAAACTGGGTGTTTTTGTGTGATTGAGGATTTGAGTTTTCTTCTTGAAATGAGTTGTGGTTGAATTGATTTATTTGTAATATGGAATATTTTGAGATATATGATGTGTTGCGTAGTTGAAAATTATTATGGAAGTCATGTTTGATCTTGAATTGGACGATTTACTAAATAGTTTGGATGTGCCGGTTATAATAGGATAACTTAGCTTTGGTTCAATTAACTCTCTATATTTGAAATTGAATTTGTTGAATATATTTTGATTTGTGATATAATGCATATTGTTGAAATGCATGATGAAGAATATATTTATTGATGTTGTTGGTTGTGGGCAATTACAATCGGTAACTTAGCCTTGGATGATATATTTGGTGGGGTACATTGATGTTAGTGACACAAGGAGATATGAGATATACAGGGGGATATTTATGTGATTTACATCGTGGTCTTGGTATGAGATATGCAAAGGGGTGCCTAAAGGACATACTCAGGCAACGACTGTGTATCACAGGATGTTAGGTAGACACTAGACATCAGTTTGTGGTAGTCAGATGAGTATTGCTTGATCTTAAACTGGTGGTAACACAGTGTAGCTTAGATGTTTTTCACCAATTAGAAAGGGTTTTAAACCGCCTCGATGTCCGAACTCAATTTAGATATTTTGGAATATGTCGCATCGAAACATACTGTAGTGTGAAAAGGTTGTATTTAGGGGAATATAAGTATGTTTGATTTGATTGAATAACATGGAGCAAGTTTGAGTATTATGCAGTAGAGGTTTTGCTATTTGTAGGATCTCGCTGGGTGGCAGGTCTCCCTCAATGATTTTTAGCCTAAGTTAGGATTAAATTGTAGCTTTGCACCCTGCGAAAGGTCTCGGCCAATGCAAAGTTGTCTCATGTTGGATTATTGAGGATTTGCGTCCAACAACACGTCTTGATGAGAAAAATCCCTATTATTGGGACAGTCTGATACATGGTCCTCACTGGGTGAGCTACCCTAGGTCCTGCCAAGCGACGAAGTTCGTTGGACGAGCTGAAATTTTGTGTATCATGTTATATATTGTTTTGAACTTTGAAATTATTGTGATGTTTATCGTAATATTGAGTGTGATGTAATGAAAATTTTATATCTTAGTATTTTTTAATATAAATTGTAAGTAAATAGAATAGCAAAGAGAAATAATGGTATAAATATTTTGGAATATTACACAAGACCTTAATAGTATCATGGATGAAGAAACTTTGACTTTTCTTTAGTTTTTTTTTCCGTTGGAATGTTTTGATTAGGTGTGACATCTGGTTAAGGATGATTAACAATATCATTTCATTATATATATGAATTGTTTAAAACTTCTCTATGAACTTTATTAATTGAAAACCTTGTAAATGTCATTTTTAGAGCCTAACATATTTATTTGTATGCTACATTTTGTTATATTATAATTTTCAAAATAAGTGCATGCGATGTAAATCATTTTACTTAAGTGCAAAGTTCAATATTTAAATAACAAATTTTTATATTATTTATAATTAAATAATAAAGTGTTTGATGGTAGAAAAATGTCACAATAACGGTGAAAAGTAAAGCTTAACTCATTGAAAAAAATTATTTTAAATGAAGTTTAATTAAAATTAAAATTAAAAAGCATTTAAATTGAATAACTTTGGACTATTATATCAATTAACATTATAACATTTATAAACCAATGTTATAAGATTCTAACATTCTAAATTGACGGCTACATCATCAATAAAAAAATAAAAAATTGATGTTGTAATCCTTCTAGAACCAATGCTAATTTTTTTAAAAAAAAAAAAAACTAAAAAAAAGAAAAGCTAAGTTCTCTTACGTGAAAGCTACTAAATATGTCATGCATGACAAACGGAATGCAGAGATAGGAGACATAACTAAAAAACTACGAGATCATGTTTATATTATTGAATTTTTCATGTCTAAGGCATCTCAAATTAAAATTAATTTAACAACTAAAATTAAAATTGTTAATTAGTTTCGCTATATATTGAGATTATGTAAAAAAAAACTTAATTTAAATAATCATAAGATAATTTGATCATCGGTACTAAAAAAATATTCTCAACTTTGATTATTAATACTAAAAAGATTGATATTATAAAAAGTAAGATTGAGTATCAATTAGAGTATCTACGATGACAATCATTTTCATGATTTCAAAAGTTATTTTTTATTAATCATATACTTTCAAATCACTTTTAAGAATTTTTTTTATTTATTTTAATGATGAGCTTATTATAAATTCGAATTGTTACCACATTTTAAAGAAAATAAAAATTTTAGTGAGTTTAAGATGTAATTCTTGATGAAAAAGTGATTTTTCACCTTGAAAATTTGTATGTGCTTTATATAGAAGAATCTTAAAAACAAATCTTGAATTTAAAAGTCATGTTAAGTTCATTTATCAAAGAATAATTTAATTTTGATTCTTAACCTGTTCAAGAAATAAATTCATCTTTTCATATTAATTATTTGACCTAATAGGTTTAATTTTAGGAATTACATTTAACGTTTCAGTCACATTTTGTATCGTTAAAATATAATAACAATAATTAAACTCTTAAATTAAAACATAAAATAAAACGTTGTGTATATTATTCCAATTTTATCTCTACCGTTAATTCTATTTTTTTTTCACACACTTAATTCTTTTCCACAAATATATAATTTAAAAAATTCAAATAAAATCATTATTATTATATAATATATTAAAATATAAATATCACTGTTCTTAAAATATAAATTATATGTGGAGTAGTGAACTAATAAATAAATTAAGTTATTCTGTATTATTTATTAAAATAAGTTAAAAATAAATTAAAGTTTTTTCATAAACTCTCTAAAACACGTACATAAATACTTACATCATAAGATGATTTCAAAAAAACTTAAAACAAGATATTAATGGATTGATTAAATAATAAATTGAAATTTTATATAATGAACTAATTTGTAGAATAAAAAATGCGAATTGAGAGTCGTAGTAAGCAAAGGAAAGAAGTGAATCTTTTTGTTGCACTTTCTGGGGTGAGATGGGAAATCAGAAAGAAAACAAATAAGATAAGATAAAGTAAAAGTAGCAAAAGCAGGATTGTATGTGGCGCAGAGCCCTTGCACGCACTACTTACCATCATTTATTATTATTGTTATTCGACTTATTTATTTCCTCTTCCAATTGCCAAAGCCCAAAGTACAAAAGGGATTCTCAGTACCCGCATATTCCTTCGAATGTTCTATTTCCCTCTTTAATCTTTTCAAAACATTAATAATTAAAGATCCGTGGTTTGTGAGTTTTTGGTTTTTTATTTTAAAATATATTTTAAAAACAGAAATATGTTTGACAAAAATAGTTCTGTTTTGGTTTTTATTAATTTTCGAAACAGTTTTCACTCAATTTTAAAAATAATAAAATTTGGTTTTTAGATTTTTGTTTTTGTTTTTATTTAAATTTATTATTTGACGTCATTTGTCATCATCGACCATCACCTCTGACCAAAAGTCATTGACGATCATCGGTTATCACCTCCAATCGGCGGTCACCAGCCCTACCTCCGACTAGCAGTCACCGGTTCCGATTGACAGTCATCAATCGTCACCTCCAACTGACTGTCACCGATGACCACCTCCAACTGTCGGTCACCAATTGCCACCTCCGATCTCTGACTGCGATCACCGACCGCCACCTCTAACCAACGGTCACCGGCCGCCACGTCCGACTGGTGATCACCGGCCGCTACCTCCGACCAACGGTCACCGGCCGCCATCGCTGACCAATGATCACTGACTGCCACCTCTGACCGGCGATCACCAACCACCACTTCTGACCGGAAATCACCGGTCGCCACCTCCGACCAGCGGTCACCGACCGTCACCTCCGACCAACGGTCACCAGCAGCTACCTCAGACTGACGGTCACCAGCCACACCTCTGACTGGCGATCGCCAATGACTGATTATCACCTTCAACGATCGCTACCTTCAACTAGTGTTTTTGTTAAGATTTGAAACCAATGTTTTAAATTTGGAAACAAAAACAATGTTGTTTTTAAAATTTTGAAAACTTAAAACTAAAACTAATTTTTGTTTTTAAAAATTTTAAAACTAGAAACCAAAAACCACCCCGAACGGGACCTAACCTAATAAAAAATTAAAAGCAAAATATACGGCTCAAGTATTTTGATGTTATTCTAACACAAAGAGAGTAATATAATACTTTTATATGATATTTGAATAGATTTGGATTATTAGATATTATTTAAATGTGAACACTATTGGATATTCAAGTGTATGAGAAAAAAATCCAACCAAATCAAATTTATTCAAAATTAAATTCAACTTAAAGATAAAAATTGAGGAGTTAAAAAAAATTCAACCAAAATTTTTATAAAAATAATTTGATTAATTACTACCAACCATATGGATCAAATACATGAGATTTTAACCAATAGTCTCATGTTTAAGTTTTATGTATGCAATTGTGTTAAATACTCGGAAAAAAAACATTTGTCATCCAGAGTGGTCTCACAAAGCTCAAAGTCTCATGATTATTATACCAGGAAGACCCTTAGGTAGGGTCAAACCCTTCCTAACATGCAAAATCAAACCCTCACAACAGGACTAAGAATGACTCACCAATTAGCCAAGACATACCCCACAACCTCGGTCATGACCAAGGCTTTTGAGAAAAGAGTTGACCTCATGCAAAAGACCTATATTACCCTCTTAGCAGGTCCAAACCCTAATTAGTAGGCCTGAACCCAAGGTAAACAAAAAAAAAAAGTAGCATTTAATCATGTTTGACTCACCCTCATTATTATATCGTTATATTCGCACACACATATCCTCATCTCACATTGATTTAGCATTAGAGTGTCATTGCACATATCCACCTACCTGGATTCTCAAAGATTACGAAGGTACCGCGAGACTTCATCGAAGACTCATGTTCCTAGTACCCTGATATATTTGTGTAGGTACAATTATCTTCGATATTAGAAAAATATAGTTTGATTAGTTGAGTCAATTTTATAAAGTGGTTGGATTCAATTTTTTTTTTAAAAACTACATACAAATATTAAATGATTAATCAAATTGAACTGATTTAAAATTAAAAAAATAATCATAAAGTTATAAGCTAGACCTAATAAAAAAAGTGACTTAAATAAAGAAAGAAGTTGTCATTTAAATTATTTTTTAAAAATAATAATAAACGCTTATTGATTAGTAAAAACCTTAGAAAAAAAATCACATTATTTAAAAATAAATGAAGCAAACTATCTTATAAAAATAATTTGAATAACCAGACCATTTTTAAAAAGTAATTCGGTTCAGTTTAAAAATTTGAATGCTGCTCTAGTGTCATAACCCTGAGTCTAGTGTCGATGACATTTGAAACACTTCCTACAAATGTTCAGTCATGAATGTAATGATTATACAAAATAAATCTCAAGCACTTTGAAGAAGAATTAATATTGTATAAAACTAAATTATTCAATCATATATAGTATTTAAATGATTTTCTCCAACTTAATTATGTTTTTTTATTGTGAATACTTAATTATGTCATCTTCTCTTTCCAATCAATAAAAAATTGACATCTTATTTAAAATATACTTGTATTTTTTAGGTTTCCTACATTATCCTTAAACCGAATTATACTTGTATTTTTAAAATATACTTGTTTTAATTTAAAATAAAATGCTAATTTTAATTGACAGAACAAGGATGGAAGGACACTAGCTAGATAAGTGGCATTGCTTCAATGAATTTTTCCTTGTTCTTATTAAGAGAAAAAAGGTTTTGCATTATGGGTAAAGTGTTAATTAAATATAAATGAGCATAGCTCATATCTAAAAACACGTTTGAGCAGAAACTGAAAACCGAAAAGCATGTTATTCCTAGCGATGAGTGATTAATGAAAATGTAAAATTGAAGTTTTAGTTGTAGGACGATTAAAAATGAAAAGTATAAAGCTTGTGGAGTTGTAGAGGTGAGAGAAATAGCATGACAATTGACAGGGCAGAATTAACGGCCGTAGTGGCCCGTCACCTGTGGCCATCGGTGTAGAATCGTCCTTCACGGGGGTTAACGGAGTCGCAACTCCAATAAAAGTTTCTTTAAGAATGCTTAACTTGAAATATAGATTTTTTACAAGAAATTATTTTTTTATCGGATGAAATCTATGTGGCTGTACGGTTTTTTTCTCCTTATTTTTAAGTTATTTACATAAAAATTGTTTTTTAATAATAAAATATTAGTTTTTTATCATTATCCATGTGTTGAAATTTATTAAAAACTATAAAATTAAAATAAATAATAAATTAATAATAAGTAAGACCTATCTAATTTATTATTTTCGATAAATTTCAACTAATTATAAAGAATATATTGGAAGAAGTGTATTGCTAACAATTTTTTTTACCTACTTCACTATGATGGAAGAAAAAGTATTTTAAGAATAAAGTGATAATGTTGTTAACAGATTTTTTATTTAAAAAAATATTAATTTCCATAACTATAAAATATCACAAAACAAATACAGGGATTAAGGACATATGAAAATTATATATATATATATATATATATATATATAACTGTAAAAATCAAATTATTTTTAAAGTGAGTTATATGAAAATGTTACACAATTAACAAAAAAATCATAATTAATAGTTACATATGTCATTTTATAAAATGGGATAAAATGAGTTTTGTAACTTTGTTAATGGATATCTTAAGAATATTAATAATTAAATATTTAATATTCTTTACTAAAAAAATTATGTATTGATTATCTAAATTCGAAAGGGGTAACATTTTGTTTTTTATTCAATGGTTTTTAATGTTATTCCCTCAATAAGTATAAAGTATCTCAATCACACTGTACAACAGCTAATTGAAGAGACCGTGTCTGTGATTTAACGTTTGAGGCCGAAAATAATTACTGCATTCTTGACATTATAGATTTGTAGTATCTTGTACTAATTATTATTAGTTGTACGGATTTATTGTTAATGGATCTAGCTGATTGATTCATCTGAATTAGCGTAATTTTTTTTTTTATATTTATGGATAAAAAATTATACATAGGAATTTTAATCAGTCAATCAACTAGAATCTCTTAATAATAATAAATTATATCTAACATATTTTATTCTTAAGTAAATTTTATTAAAATTGTAAAATCACGAATGAATTTTAATAAACATGAAGTATGATAGGGAGACTTTTTATTTTGAATAAATTTTAGTTAATAAGAAAATATATTTAGAATTGTTAGGTTTACACTTAAAAGCATAACTTTAAGATTATGAAAGAGACAATATAAAAAAAAAAAAACTTTTGCAAAAGAGCGCCAATAAATGAATTTGTATTATAACGACCAATAAAATCCAAGTTTTTACATGATTTTTATTACTTATTCTTTATTAATGCATGATCGGAATATAAACATTTTTTAAAGAGATATTTTAGGTTATATATAACTTTTTTTTTAATGACCTATGTCATATGTAACTTTAACTTTTTGTAATAGTATAATGTCTTCTAACATGATAAGTTAAATACTAAAAAAGATATTAATGATAATTAAACCTGACTCTAACCTCTCATAATATGGTGAGCCAAAGTTCAAATGCTATTGAGAGATGTGTTCAGTAGCTTGTTTAAAAATGTGTTTTCAAACACCAGATCCAAAAGCTATTTTTTCCAGAAGGGTTAGTTTTGTGTTTGGAGTTTTGAATTTAAATTTTGGATGTGAAAATGAAAACTATTTTGAGTATTCTTAACTTGGATTTCAATCACAAATTTGTGTTTGCAGAAACAAATATACATTTGGTTTTTTTTAAAGATAAGATTTTTTTTTAGCAATGAATGATTCATTTAATTACAAGAGATAATTAATAGAAGTTACAATATATATAATAGTACAAGATTAAAGAGAATAGATAATACAAAAGAATCTATCCTAAAACACATTAGAATACAAAAGAATCTATCCAAAAATACATTACAGATAGAACAAATTAAGATGATTCCATAGTTTGCTAGTTGCTACTCCTTATAAATATGATCCCCAAATATTAAGCACTACTACTCCTTACGAGACTTTTAAGGTCCACTCATAGAAAGAGAAAGATGAGTTACTATAAAAACCTCGAACCCATATGCAAGATTTTTGTAGAGCTTCTTGCCAAACTAACGTGACACAAAATGACCTTCCTTTGAATACAACAATATTTATTGTGTCAGATAGATCACAAGGTAGCCAACCATATTACACGTATCATCTCTTTGCTTTTATTTCCTCTCACTAGTTCAAGATGATGCCAGAAGAGCAGTTTCAAGGCAAAGCCACCAATAACCCAACCAATAATAATAATGCATCCAGACCTGATAACTTAAAGGATAAGAAAACAACAGATGTGAAATACAGTTTTAGGTTCGTTAAGACAAATAAGGTCAAACTAACGTGACACAAAATGGACTTCTTTTGAATACAACATTTATTATTAGTCAGATAGATTACAAGGTAGTCAACCATATTACACGCATCATCTATTTCCTCTCACAAGTTCAAGATGATGCCAGAAAAGCAATTTCAAGGCAAAGCCACCAATACCCCAACCAACAATAATAGTTCATCCAGACTTGATAACTTAAAGGATAAGAAAACAACAAATGTGAAACACAGTTTTAGGTTCGTTAAGACAAATAAAGTCAAACTAACGTGACACAAAATGGATTTCCTTTGAATACAACAACATTTATTGTTAGTCAGATAAATCACAAGGTAGCCAACCATATTACACGCATGATCTCTTTGCTTTTATTTCCTCTCACTAGTTCAAGATGATGCCAGAAGAGCAGTTTCAAGGCAAAGCCACCAATACCCAAACCAACAATAATAGTTCATCCATACTTGATAACTTAAAGGATAGGAAAACAACAGATGTGAAACACAGTTTTAGGTTCGTTAAGACAAACAAGGCATAACTCATCCTCAACAGATTGAACATTCCTTTTTACCAACTCTACTTTGTTGGAATCCAATTTTGAACTACTTTTCAGGCAAAGATTGAAACCTTAAACGACACTTTAGCTTTCTATATCACCTTAAAAAATGAAGGATTTTGTAGCTGAAGATGACTATGGATTGACTTGTAGGCTTCTTTAATATAGTACTCCACATCATTGCCAAATCTCCCCCCCACTGTCATCCATCTATTATTGTTCGGTTTAATTGGAACATTGCAAGAAATCTCATCAACTCATCCACCTATCAATTTCCCAAATGAGTAAAGGTCTTCTCCACCTTAACTTCCATTCTCAATTATTATCACACCACATTCCTACATATGAAATTAGAGTTTCTTTTTTATCCGATAGGACAAATAGTATAGGAAATAGGTCTTTAAGGTTATATGGTCCCCCTTAGCCTAACTCCTAGAACTTAAACAAAGACACATCCCCTACCACGACCTTCATATCATCTTTGAACAAAGTAGGGAAGAAGTGAATTTAACTCCCCATCAACAGATCTAGTTTTGAGAGTTGGGCCAAAGGGGACTAGATAGTCTTAGAGACCTATTTCCTATACTATTTGCCTTATCGAATAAAAAAAAACCCTCTAATTTTAGAGGTAGAAGGGTGGTGTGATAATAATTGGGAATGAAAGTTAAGACTGAGAAAACCTTTACTTAGTTGGAAAATTGGTAGAGCGAATGAGTTGATAAGATTTCTTGCAAGGTTCTAATTAAACCGGACAATAACTGATGAATGACAGTGGGGGAAGAGATCAATTCATAATCATCTTCAGGTACAAAATCCAACTTCTTTAGTAACTTCAAAATTTATGTTAGCATATATAGAATCAAACATACATTTAGTAACTTTAAAATTTATATTATAGATGACAACAAAATAAAATAAATACGAATTTAACTCTTTTCATTATTGATTTTGAAACATGTGAGTATAAAAGAAAAAAAGTATAAAATTTTAATATTTACCTCTATTAACTCTTTTCATTATTGACTTTGGAACATGTGAGTATAAAAGAAAAAAAAGTATAAAATTTTAATATTTACCTCTATTAGTGTTGAATATTTTCTGAGTTTTAGTATAGGTGTAGTGTTGAAACCTATCATTTTAAACATGATTTTCTTATCTATAATATAATATGAATATTGTTGTCCAACGAAATAATTCATTAAATGTTTTTGATATTAAGAAAGTCAAACTTTAAATTTAATTAAAAATATCACTAATAATACTTATAATGTTGATTGTAAGTTATACAAAGAAAAAAGAAGAAAGTAACGTGGTGAGATTGACATTTTTAAGGTGGTGTTTGTTGGGCACAGGCGTGTGTCTCTGGAATGCAATGTGTATATATATATGGATAATACATCCATCTTCCCTTTCACCTCTTTAACTTGCTTCGCTTCCATCCATTATCATTATTATCTCTCTCTCTGGAAAGGACGCAAAGCACCACGGTATCAGTCAAAAAAGCTGTTTAGCTTCAGGGGCACCACCAAAGGCCAAAACACAGCACCTCAAGGAAAACGAATATCCTCTTTGATCCCTTTATTATATTCTTATTTTATAAACTTAAACATCTCTCTATCATATCTTAAAAGTTAAAACAAACAAATACTTCAAACTTTGATATGCAAGTGGCGGCAGAACTCCAACACACTCACACCCATCACCACCAAGACACCCCCATGTGCCGCCAAATCCAGCTCACTATCTCCGATCACACCCTCTCTCACTCCGCCGTAGACGCTGTCTCCGACCAGCTCGACGGCGAGGATCTCTTCATTCCGCCCCTCAACTTCGCCATGGTTGATAATGGCATTTTCCGCTCCGGCTTCCCAGAACCTGCTAACTTCGCCTTCCTCCAAACCCTCGGCCTCCGTTCCATCATGTGAGTCCATAAATCTCAATCTCCCTCTCTACCTTCCCTTTTTTATCTTCTTGTTAACATCTGTTTCTAGTTCATGACGCTTTTCCGCTTGGTTTTCAGTACCCAATTGATGAATTGTTAGTAAAGTCTGTTCCTTGCACGCTGTTGCTGATTCTTTTCTTCTTTGTTTGATTGGGTCCTTGTTAGATATTTGTGTCCCGAGCCGTATCCAGAGGCCAACTTGGAGTTCCTCAAGTCAAATGGGATCAAGCTTTATCAGTTTGGGATTGAGGGTCATAAGGTTTTTTTCTCTGTCTTCAACCTCTTTTTGTGCTGTTCTGATTCGCCACCTGATTTAGGTTTCATTGTTTTATCATGGATTGACCGTTCAAACAATCTTATTCCTAAGGAAATAGCAAATGTTGTAATTATAAAAGAAAATAAACAGATAAAATGAATTGAACTTTTCGTCTGTAAGTTAAAATCAGCTTATACAATCTCGTGTACGTTTTTCCTGAGTAAGTCAAGTTTTTGGAATTTTTTTAAATGCACAAGTTCATAAATTGAGTATAACAAGAGAAAATTATTTAATTTTACCTTCTTATTTTCTTATTGAATTTACTACAAATTATCTTTTGGGAATTTGCACGAAGTTCACAGCAAAAAGAAAAGTGAATAGCTTGTATAGAGATCAATGGATATCTAATCCGATTGGCCAGTCTTTCTCTTTATTTCTTATATGCTTAATAATTTGAAGAGTGCTAGGTAAACTTTTTTTTTTTTTTTTTTTTTTTAAATTTATTAGAAATTATCAATTTTTGTGACTAATTTTGATACATTTCACTTCTCATCTTAAAATCGATAATTTTTTTTAAAAATTAATTAATTATAACCATATATAAAGACTTTCAAAGAAGAATGTTTATGAGAGGTTTCCGTATTACTCCTCTAATAAATTTTCTTTTCTCTCTCAAGAGGTAAGTGTGGATAATTAGTGACCTGATGAACTGGGACCATTATATGAATGCTTTAATTTCAAGTACTGTTTAATCAAGTGGGTTGCTATGACAGGGCTTGGGAGGAACAAAATAGGACGTAAATCTGATTGTTGTCATTATTATTTCTTCATCTTGTTTACTTCCTATTCTTCTCCTTCTCCATCCTCCTTCTTCTATCGTTGCTTGATTCTACTGGTGTAACTTTTTGAAACGTTCCCAACTTTATAAAGTGCTTTTTGGAAAAACATTGTTCGGACACTTTGCCTGCTAAATTTTACTATCGCAGCTTTTTAGGTACCATTATTACAATGTCTTGTCAGTTTTAGTCTGGTTATTGTTCCAGATTAGATCCATTGTTTAATTTCTTGAGCATATTTCTGTACGAGAGTCCTCTTCAATCCTCACCCGTTTGTACACTGAAAGTATGTCATGCCAACTTTAGAATATGGAAATCACGCTTGATGGAATCCAAGCTGGCATGTAAAGTCTTTTCCTTGGTTATCTAAAACGATCACAGTTATTTGTGTCTCAAGAATAATTAACAGTTAGAGATCGTATATTATACTTGCTGTCTGTATAATGGGATTGGGGCTATTATGGATATGTTAAAACCGATTCTGTTCCAGAAAAGCACAAATTTTCTGTTTGATTATCATTATAGTGCAAGTTCAAGGTAAAGAAGGGGCAAGGAATTAATAATTGTACAGAAGTAGCACCAAAGTCATGATTAAGATTAACCCTAGGAAAGACAAGGTGGTTATATCAAGGAAGGACACATTGTAAAAGTATAGAGAATATTTCATTAGTCCATTTGGAGATGGAATTTATGTGATAGTGGTGGATTAGGGCATATATATGTTGAATTAATAGAGAGAATACTTCGTGCCTATAATACTATTAAATTATGGATGAATCTATATGTCAAGGAAAACAAGGGGAAGCGGTACTTGCTATTAAAGCCATTCTTGATTATGATATCTAACTTGCCACTCTTTCCTTAATTTTGGATTTGATTTCATTAATTCTCTCATCATGTCTTCTAATTTTTACACTTTATTCAGTATCTGACTGCATCAGCGAAACAGGTGGTCAGATGAATGGAATTGAGTGATGACGAATTTCTACATGTTTTTGTCGTGTAAGATTAAGGTCTAGCCGGATAGATTAATAATATAATTATAGCTTCTTGTGGATCCGGTAAAAATTTCATTCCGTTAATATTAGAAGTTGAAAAATATTAAGTTTTATTAGCTAAACCCTCTCCTTTCTTCCTTTTTCTACCAAGTTTAACTGATAAAAGGTGGAGCTTTGATTTTTTGTTGACATAACAAGTTTTGATAATCTGAAATCTTATTTAACCTTGTAAAACTCGTGCATCCAGGAGCCTTTTGTGAACATCCCAGATGACACAATCCGTGAAGCACTAAAAGTTGTCCTTGGTAAGAGGCTCTATTTACTTTTAATCATAAGTCTAGTTTCAACAATTCTCTTTGCTATCAATAATTTTTGGTGATCAATAATGCAGATGTCAGGAACCACCCAGTTATAATTCACTGTAAGCGGGGAAAGGTGAGAATTTTGCTGGATTTTTTCTTTCATATATATATTTTGGTAATTAGTTTAGTTTATGTACTGATGATAGTGTAAAAGGTTTTCATATTGTTATCCAATTATATACGATCATGTATGACAAATTTCTCACTTACACAATAATTACTTTAAAAATCATATTAATCATAATTTTTTTGGTTGGATGACAGTGTAATTTTGTTTTACACTTTGTAATAGCAGGCAGGATGTTGTTGTTAAAAGTCTGTAATTTGTTACTTTTTGTGTGTGCAGCACCGAACAGGTTGTTTGGTAGGATGCTATAGAAAATTGCAAAAGTGGTGCTTGTCATCTGTCTTTGATGAGTACCAGCGCTTTGCGGCTGCCAAAGCTAGAGTCTCAGATCAGAGGTTTGTAGAGTTGTTTGATATTTCGAGCCTGAAACATTTGCCCATACCGTTTTCATGTTTGAAGAGGTAACACACCAAGTTATATATGCCGAGCATGGGTTTCCTTTCTTTAGTTTGGAAAGTGAACTCCAGGTTCCTCCTTTGAATAAATAGGAAAAGGTGATGAACTCCTTCAATCCATTGCTTGCAGCGGCAAAGGAATAATTCTTCTTCTCCGATATTAAAAATAAGATCCCAAAGTTCTAGGAATAGTAGAGCATTGCCTATATTTGTATGTGTTACAATAGTTCTGCCTTCTCTCCCTATATACTTGGCCCTTAGTATACCTTACCTTTCGTTATTTTCTTTCTCTTTGTTTTATGTTTTCTTTGCTGCTCCCCTATTCATCAACAATGACTGTAGATATATCTTGATTTTTTCTCGAGGCTCAGAGAAATTCAAGAAGGCTACAAAATGCCTTGTTTGTCTACCCAAAATATTGGTGGGTAGTAAAGCAGAGAAACTTACTTCTAAATTTTATTTTCTAGATTCATATTGCTTTTTTTATTTTGAGTTGACAATAGCCTAGTTCATTGTGCTGATTTGCATGCTGGTCGATAATGTGGGTGTTTTCCTAGGGACTTCATATTCTTTCATTTATTATAATAACCATATCTGATTTGTGATTTTCATAAATATAAGTGGAGCATTTATGCATCGTTTTGAAAAGTAGTGAACAAGTAACGTCATAACGTAAGCAGAATTTTAAATTCTTTTATATTATCTTTTGACCAGTCATCTATCAATTTATTTTATTTCATTTTTTATAAAATGTTAGGAGGATTGGTGATAAGAATTTCTAAGATATATAAAAAAGGCAGAAGGTACAGTCACTAAGCGTATCATAGGATTTAGTCCAAGGGTAAAAGTAAAATCTTAACAGATAAGTGTTTATCTAGTATGAAAAATGTGCATTTGTTTTTTCCATATAGATTTATCACAAATTTTGTTTGGATCATATTTATTTAGTGTCTGATAATGACAGATAGACGCACATTTTTTTGCATGAGAATGTTATAAAAGAAATTTAAGATGAGAAGAATTTATTTTGGACGTATTAAAATGGCGTCAAAATAGCAATAAATGAAAGGGACTTGTTTAATCGAACATTGTTTCCTTTAGAAATAGAAGTTTAAAGGGAAGCCACAAATATTACTCCTTGAAGTGGCATTATAATGCTTAATATCGTTGAAATTAGATGACAATGTGTCGGGACAGATATGGATAGTGGTTATCTTCTATTTCATCTGTTACAAAAACTTATTATTCTTTTAATATCTGCTCTAGAAATATCTGTGAATTTTTTTAATATATGTGGGTATCTATGGGTATCTATGGATATTTTTAAAAAAATATTTTTTTATAAAATATTTTATCAAATAAATTATTTATTTTTAAAATCTAGAAATAAAATTATACTAGTTTCTACAATATTAATTAGATTTAAGTAGATTAATATAATATATTATAAAAAAATATTTAATACAAATAAAATCTTTATTTTATATTATCGATATTTTTATAATAAATAATTTTATTAACTATGAAGTTTTTATAAAAAAATAAGATTGATATAAAAGAATTTTGATAATTAATATTTTAATTTGATTTATTTTTTAAAAATATTATATTTTTCAACTTTTATATATATATATATATATTATTTTAGTTTAACGGGTAGTGGATACTCATAAGTACAAATACTATTTTTCTACAGCTCTTTAACGGGTACGGTGGGTGACAGATACCTATTTATGTTATCCGTGCGAATAATTTTGTGAATTTTATGAAGGATATTCATTGGCCTGAATGTTTTTACATCCCTTAACTCAACAAACATTACTTTCTTTTTGACATTTCTTTTCTTCCACCTTTGCATTCTAATATTTTAATTTCTCAATAAACATGTGTGTGTTTTATTAAAATTGTTTGGTAGGCCTTGAGTTTCTGCTACTAGTTATATGGAACTTTTGTTAGTATCTTTTTTCTCATTTCAAAAAATTGGACTAGAACATATTTTCTAAAATTTTGATTTAGCTAGAAATAGAAATTTATTGCCAATATTTTTGTTTTTTGAAGCATGCCAAAAACTTTAGTAGAGAACTTTTTTACGCAAAACATAATTGTTTTGTACTTTCATGTATCCAGATTTTTATATTTAACATTATTTTATAAATAAGTGAATTCTATATCTGATAGAGTCCTGACTAAATGGATAATGTAATTGTTAACTAACAATCTTTATCCTTATATTTTAGACTTCAATTTGTTAGGAAAAACAAAGTCGTATATATGAGCACATTTTGGACTGGGTCTCAAGCTAGTATCAGTTTTTACGATGAGTTTCATTTGTTCACTAGTTATACTTTTCTCATGAAGATTTCCACGAGAAAATCATTGAAATGCATTTTAACGATTTATCATAGTTTTGAGGGTTTTTTTTTCCATATTTTTTAAATATTTTTTTATTAATTGTTTTCAATTTTAATTATTATTCAATATTTGATTTGTTATAAATAATTCTTCAGCTCATCTTGTCTTTTTTAAATCCTTCTGTCAACAACAAAAATTTATCGGCATCAAATTTGCAAAAAAAAGAATTAATTCTAATATATTTTCACTGTTAAATAAATTTGCACCTATGATATCTTAATTATTAAATTATATTATTATTTTTATAAAAAAACAATGTAAAATAGTTTTATATCATCATCTAATTATATATGTTAAATTTTTAAACTTTTATAATGATTTCTTTAAAAGTTATACAAGGTTAATTTGTAATTGAATAATAATATAATATTATTTTACAATTACACAATTAGTATATCACCTTTAAACATTATTATTGTTATTATCATTATAATTTAACAAAGTTGACAAATTATTAAATTATGAACACATCAATTACGTTATTTAATATAATGTCAGTATATGAGTAAATCAAAATATAGAAAGTTTTATCTCAAACTTAATAAATTAAACTCTAAATTGAAAATGAAACTTTCTTTTCCATGTATTTTAACTCCTTATGCATGAATCCTCTCTATTTGTTACATCTTGTACAATTAGAACTTTAGAAGAACGATTAAAGTAATTATAAAAAATACAAAATAAATTAAGAAAACTTTAGATTAAAAATAATAATTATACGTTAAATTACGTAATAATCTCAAATGATTTCTTGTCGCCAACCTAATATCGCAGGCGTAACCTATTGCTCTTTGCTTTTTTGTTTTCTTTTTCAACGTTTCTTTATGGACACTTATCCAATTGAGAAATGAACTGATTTTTCTTTTTTGATACCTATAATTGCTTTATAGGTTGGACTAAAACCAAGGAATGCTTGCAACTTGATGATACAATTATTATAGAAATGTTGAGAGTTTATTTCTCTCACTTGAGCAGAGCATTTGTGACATTTATGTGGGACTGAATTGAACTTATATGCACTTTGCTAAGAATGTGGAGGAAAGTTTGGTGCGGATTGGTTGGCCAATTACCATCTTTTGTAGGATCTTGGGTTCAAGGATGTTGTCTCCAACCTACCTTGGAGTTCCATTTGAATCTTCCTTATTTTTAGTTTTGAGTGTACTAGAAATTTATAAATTTTCTTAATACGGATATATTATCTTCACTATGTTCATATTATAAAATCAATATTGCTAAATATTTCTTTTTTTTAAGTTACTTATCGAAAGACATAAGGAATTTGTATTATAGCCAAAACTAAAATCATAGAAGAAAATAAACAAATTTATGTCAAATAATTATAACTGAAACAGTAGGTAAAAATAAATATAACAAGTTAGTTATAATGTAAAAAATAAACACATAATTTTTAATTTTATAACTAAGAGAGAATACAATAACTAAGTATAGTGTAACTATCCACCAAAGTAAACGAAATAAATTGAGGGCATAATAATTAAATATATAAGTTAAACGAACTTGCCGTTCAATTTCGTTTGATTTGATTTTACTAATGAAAATTGAAAATCAAAAGAAAAGAATTTGCGATTTTATTAGTTCTTGGATTTTTTAGTTCGGTCTCTCAATTATTTTGAATACCCTTATAATTTTTAAATTTCTTTTCCTTCTCAAATTATACGAGATAAATTATTATTTTTTATATTGTAATAAAAAATATTCATTTAAATAATTAATAAAAAGTTACTAAATCAATATTCTTATTCTTATTTTACATTCACTTCACTTCAACCTCATTTTGTTTTATTTTATTATTTTTTTAAAAATTTATTCAATTTCTTATCAATTTAATTTGTTTAGAGTGTTCATCTATAATAGTTTTTTTAAGAATACAAAAATTTATTTAGCAATAACAATACATACCTATGTCACAAGGTGTAACAAGATAGACAAAGAGTTACAAATACAATATAAGTCAACCAAAGCTAAACATGTGAAGACTTAATAAACTTTACTATTAGATAAAGGCATCCCACAATCAAATATATATCCCCAACCAACGACCATATAAGTAATCCTATTTTTAATCCTATCAAAACATAGTACCTGTAGATTAGATCATTCAAAGAAAGACACAAACAAAGCATTATATGAGCCTTTAATCCAAACTCAAACCCTTTGTAGAGATAATTGCCATACATCTTCTACATTAAATGACTCTCCCTTAAACACTAAAACATTCTTAGCAAGTCACAGTGTTGCTAGCCAAATTATATTGAGTATATCATGGGATAGATTTTCTTTAAGACCAGAGAGGCTAAAAGTTTCCAGAAGCTTGACTAACACTTTGATGGCAACACAAGCAAGTACCTAACCATCTGTAGCATCTTGTCTAGATTAGGTAACTAAACTTGCAGGTAAATAATAGATGACTTACTACTTCTGGTTGTGTGCAGCATAAAAGGCAAAAATCACTGGAAGAGAGAAGAATATTTCTCTTTACTAATTCCACCTTGTAGGAATCTTCCTGCAAGCCACCTTCTAAGAAAAGGCCACCACCTTAGACGACACCCTTAATTTCCATAGCTTTTTGAAGAATAGAGAATTATTGTCTTGAGAAACTCTAAAAGCTGAGCAGTAAGCTTCTTTCACAGAATACTAAGCAGAGTTCCCCTTATTGCCATTTCACTCTCATCCATCATACACTTCCCTCTTCACACAAACTCTTCCCAGAACTTTGTCCAACTCACTCACCCAATCTTCTTCCCAACTAAATAGTGTCCTTCTTCAACTAAACCTCTATTCCCAACCATTAACACTTCATTCACCTACATCAGATATAACAACCTCTTTTTGACTAGAGATTTGGAATAATATAGGAAATAAAGATTTGAGACTTTCAACCATCCTCCATTTTCCTTCCCAAAATTTGAACAGTGACTCTCCTCCTACCAAGGGTTTGACCATACCCACAAACCAGCCACCCACCCCCTCATCAGATGTTACCTTGAGGATATCATTCCACCACTGTGATCTCCCTTTCTTCTTCTTAACTACTAGATCTTGTGTAATATCCCTCCCATATTTAGTCTCTAGAACTTTGATCCAAAAGGAGTTACCCCACTGAAGGATCCTCCAATGCCATTTTCCAAGAAGAACTTTGATGATGTCCCCACATCTTTCAATCCAAGACCTCCCTAAATTTTTCCCTTACACACTATCTCCCATTTGATCCAAACTATTTTATGAAAATCTTCTAATCCAGCTCACAGAAATTTCCATTGCATAGCCTTTATGGAATGAGCTACCTTTTTTGGAACCTGTAAAAAGACAAAAATATAATGGAATGAAGGATAAGGTAGATTTGATCAAACAAATTCGCCTTCCAGAGACAAATTTTTCCTTTTTCATAATGTTAATTTCGATCTCATTCTATCTACAACTGACTTCCAGACACGCTCACACCTCACATTGACTCACTGGAACTGATACTACCCTGCTTAGCAAGGAACTAAGCTATGACCAATAAAGGAGGAACATGACTTGGATGAAGCTTGAAAGAGCTTAGTTTAGGTCATGGTCCATTAATTTGTAAATAATTAGACATTTTTAGGCTCGTAGTTTGCACCCTTATGTCCTTAGGATTTTTGGGGTATAGTTAGTTTGATTTTCGGCTTTGTATTTTGGCCTATAGGTTTGTTTTTCCTTTAGGAGGTGTATTTAGTCTCTTTTTTGGAGTGTTTTAATTAGTTGGCCTTAGTTAGAAGGTTGGACGTGTGGACTTCTTAACCACACCCCTAATTGCTTCTAACACTCTTCTAAGCAACACATGAAGTATGAAGGAGACATGTGAGCCCCGTTGTCCCCTTGTTTCA
The DNA here is from genome assembly GCA_037954015.1 of Psophocarpus tetragonolobus. Classification (NCBI taxonomy): domain Eukaryota; kingdom Viridiplantae; phylum Streptophyta; class Magnoliopsida; order Fabales; family Fabaceae; genus Psophocarpus; species Psophocarpus tetragonolobus. Next base: position 40,342,612 of record CM075695.1, read on the forward strand.
CTCCCCATGTGCTTTCTCTCTCCTACATGGCTAATTCTAGTTGCTTCTTATTTAAATTTTAATTTTGGAAATGTCATGTCATTTCCCTCCAAAATTCAAATTCAAACTAGAGGGAACATAGATCCATATTTTTAGGGCCATGTTTGGATCTTTAGTTGGAATAAATTAGTGTTAATTGAGCACATGCTAAATTTACACTAAATTAAGCCAACTAACCCTTGTTTAAGCATGTTGGACGTTCACCATTAGAGTTTTAGGCCCGTGGTTCATGCTTTGCTCTATAAATAGAGCATTTCCTCCTTCATGTAGATTTTAACACTCATTTGAATGAAAATACTTTTCTCTAAAATTGAGAGCTCTTCTTCTTGTTAGAGAGTGTTCATGTTCTCTCCATTTTTTTTAGAGTTCTTCATGCTATCAAGGGTTCCTTCCCTTGTGGCTAGCTTCCTTCTCCTTGCCTTATCTCCTTCAACAAGAGTGACGCTTACTTCCAACTCCATTTCCTAGTTTTCCATCTCTATTTCTTCAATCTTGGAACCTCTATGAGCAAGATCCTAGGAGAGCTTCCTTCTGCCTCATCATTCTTCACATTATGCTTGGGGGAGGTTGCATCAGGAACCCCAAATAGGAAAATGGCATTTGCATAACTCGACAATTTAGAACTTTCGCAAAGGACAACTCTGGAGACTTCACCCCACACTCGCCAAACTAATCTTGTAGAAATTGATCTTTAGTCCTAAAGTTAATTCAAAGCATCTAAGAGCACTCTTCATAATATAGACATTTTGAAGCTCTGGAGACACCATGAAAATAGTATCATTTGCATAGTGTTGGATCACCACCTGAAGATCATGTTCCCCCAACTTGGTTCCTAAAAGGAGGTTACAAAAGAGTGCCTTTTCTAATCAAGCCACCAAGCCTTTTTGCCACTATAAGAAATAGAAAGGGGGGCATAGATCCCACTGTCTCAAGCTTCGTTGCATACAAACTCCTGAGTTGCACTACCATTAACGAGGATAGATACTAATGATGACTAAAGGCACCTTTGAATCCAACTATCCATTTATCTCTGAAATCGCTTGAGCATATAGAACAAGAAAAGCTAGCTGACTGCATCATATGACTTTTCGAAATCCACTTTAGATACCAATAAGGATTTCTCATGTTACTTTGCCTCATGGATGACTTCATTTACAATAACAACACTGTCTAGTAATTGCCTATCTTTAATTAAGTAAATCAGTTTACGTTTCCTGTGGCTAACCTGTGGGCTAACACCTTTGTTAAAATGAAAAAAAAAGTTATTCATATTTACAAAATTTTCATTAATGAAAACAAAAATAATATATAGTTTTGAAAACAAAAATAAAAAATTGAAAAGCAAATTATTTACAATTAGTTTTTTGTTTTTAGTTTTTAAAAACTAAAACTGCTTTTGAAAATTGTTTAAAAAAACAGTAATAATTTTTTTTTAAAATTTTAAAATACTAAAATACAAAAATAGTTTTATAAAATTGTCGTAAAACAACAACTAATATTTTCCAAGCTTCAAGGAAAGCACCTTAAGCTAGCCACTCAACATCTAACCTGAGAAGCTCCTCAAATTTCTGAATCTAATTTACACTTTATTTGATTGAAGGGAATTAAGAAGAAATGAAATAATAAATAAGGAGTGAACCAGAAAAAAAAAAGTGGACTGTGCATTACATTCATTTCTTCTTATAGCAGCATGAAATTATACAACGGCTAATACTAGTGTACCTATTTTGTTTATTTTGAGTTTGAAGACATTTGAAGACTTACAATAATAAGGATTTTATTTGTGAAATCTCGTTTTTAAAGTCATAATTTCTTTTGTAAGCTTTATTTCTTACTTTCATTTTGCATATATTTAAACAAGTGAGATTAAACAAGTTGGTTTGATTTTAACTAGGTTGATTCAGTTTCCTTAAAAAAAGTCTTGAATATTGAAAACTCATGGTTAATTAATTAATGGAAAGACTTTACTAAAAAACAACCAATCAGGTTTTCTAATTAAAATTAGTAATCAACAAAACTAATACTTTACATCATGAGTATAATTAAAAAAATTATTTAATAATTTATTTCCTCTTCTTATTTTATCAATCCAATTAATATATATTTCCACTTTAAATGCATTGATGTTTAGTAACGATAGAAAACAAATATTTGATCTTCTTAACGACGATTTTTCTTTAATTTAAGAATAATATGAACTTTAAATGCATACAATACAACACAATTTATTGACTTGATAACTCGATAGTAAACTTGAAAGTTTACAGAGTTCACACAAAATTTACCGAGTTTACCCAGAATTTACAAAAAAAAAAAAAGTTTGTACTTGGATTAATTCGGAGAGAATAATTAGACTCATAAATTCATAAGAATTAGAGAGTTAACTTGAGAATTTGATAATTATGGTAGAATCTATTTGAAAAATTTTAGTAGTTTTTTGTTTGAATATTTTAAATAAGAAAATTAACGTAATTATATATGAAATGTTAGTAAAAGAATAGAAAAAAAGCTTTTGTGAAATTTTGAGGTAAAAATGTCTAAAGAGATATTGATGTAGTGTATTTTATTGCATAGAGAGGTGTTAGAATAAGGAAAGTAAAATTTCAAAAAAAGATCTCGCTAATGAAAATAAAAAAATATATAAAAAACTTTTGTAGGTAAAAATATACTAAACTTTTGTAGGTAAAAAAAATAAAAATACTAAATGTAATAAAGAAAAATATTAGTGGGTGGAATTTACTCAAAACTTTTTAGTGTAATATACTTCTTTTTATTGAAAGGAATAATGGTGGAAGAAATATCAGGCTCTTGACCGAGCATTTTAAGTCTCCACAACATCTTATCGTTAGACTAACCCTAATATGGTTGGTAGCAAATATGAGTGTTTATCTTTCTTGAATTAACAATCAGCAAATTCCCTGATGTTTTGCAAATTAAAGCTTCATACCCCGCTCTGCCAAATGACATCTTTTGGTCATTGTGGCAAGGATTAATAAATTGATTATCTCAAGTACAATATTTATGATTATTATGTACATATATTTGTATGATTGTAAGAATATTTCTGAGAATTCACTGAGATGATCTGGTTTGGGAGATTAGCCAGATTCAAAATTTAGTGTCTCCTTATCCAAATTCATCTCAATTTCTCGGAAAGATAGTCGAGGAGTTAGGAATATGAATTAGTTTCAATTTGTTTTCGTACTCATCAACTATTCATAAGCTAATTTATATGGCTGGAATATTGGAGTAGCTAAGCATAGTTATAAGAGAGCTGGTTTTCTTATCATTTGGGAAGCAAGGCCCTTTCAACAACTTTTCTTCTTGTAGTCATAACTCCTTTGTACGGAAGGAATACCATATTGAAGTATATGAAATCATTGATAAGAGAAATACTCATTATTCCGCAGTGATAAGTATGATTATCAAATTCACGAGTTAATTTTTATGTAAATTTTCTTTTTAGTAAATTTTGAATAAATTTGATAAACTCTGTAACTCTCCTACCAAACTCAATAAATTAGTTTATTTTGCATGCGTTTATGGTTTAATATTCTTTTATTCAGTGTGTAATTCTTGAATTGAAAAATAAACGTCTCTAAGAACATTAAATATTCATTTTTTAACAATCAAATATCAACAAGAACGTTCAACAATTGTTATTACCTTTGAAATTTATTATTTGATAATGATACAGTGTGTTGGACTTTTATTGAGTATGATGGAATATATGATTTACTATTTTGACTTATTATGTTGTTTAGTTGTATGTTATTTATAGATATTTTTTATTATTTTTATATAAAGTAAACTCTTAGAATCTACGAGTTGAGTTTATGAGTCGAGTTTATCGAATTCCAACGAGTCTAAGTAGACTCTCAAGTTTAATAACCTTGGTTATCAGGCAATGTCAGACTTGAAGTTGAGTCTACTGGTTGGGAGCAGTAATACTGATCAATATGGGTAGTGTACTTAATGAGCATGATATGGGATATGCATTCTTTATTTTGATATTTGTGTTTAGAAAAATTAAAGAAAACAACATATATGTATGGATAGTAGTATATATTAGGAGGTGTTTGGTTTGAGAAAATGTTTTCAATTTTTGTTTTTTATTTTTATTTGCTGAAAACTGTTTTCATTTTTAAGTTTTCAATATTCAAAAAATATATTTATTTTTGCTTGATATTTTCTATTTTCAAAAAATAATATAGTTAAATTTAATAAATTTTAACAAAAATATTATAAATTATTTATATATATACTTTAAAATACATTTATATATATATATATATATATATATATATTTTACAATATTTTTGTTAAGTTTTCACATTATATTAACTTTTGAAAATACTGAAAACAATTTTTTTCTGTTATTTTTTAAAAATATTATCTAAATTATAGTCAAACATATTTTTATTATTGATTTCTGTTTCCTTTAAAAATAAACGTTACATTATATTTTTAATTTCAATATTATATATATATATATATTTATTGTATTGTATAAATTTAGAATTTAAATATTGTTTGTGACAATTCCAATACACGGCACGACCTTGTTGCTAGTGTATTTTGATGGTAATTAGTTAGAGGTCCAACGAGGGATTCCGCCTTCTCTAACAATCGCTATTTGTGGGTTTTTCAAATTAATTGTAGCTTCTGAATTAGAAACGGTGGAGGTGAAGAGAAAGAGACCCTCATCATGCGGTGCACACACCATGTTTATCATGACACTTTACACCTTAATTGAATCTAAGCATTCTGAATTCTCGTACTTAATTGGTGAACTACTATACGAAATTGTCTTAAAAGTAAATTATATTAATTAATAGGATAAATTACACTCTTAGGAGTCATTTGTTTCATAAACTAAAACATCTTTTCCGAAAATATGGATATGTGAATGTAATATTTTCATGTTTATTATAAATTTTGAAATTTTATTTTTTGATTTATTTTAATTTTAGAAATGTTTTAACTTTCTATTTTTTAACTTTTTATTTTCATAATAAAAGGGATGAAAAATTATATTCCGATAAAAATGTTAGAAGTTACTTATAATACATATGTAATTTCTATTTTTTTACTTAAATTATTTTAAAATTTAAAAACATCTCAAGAAATATAAAAAATAACTACAAACACAATTTTAAATTTAGCCAAATATAAATAATTTTATTTTTTATTATGAGTTTAATTAGTATGCACTGACACTGTAAAGAATTCTACACTAACATCCAATCTTATTTCTTAACCTATGATAAGTTTGTTGACTTTAACTATTAATACGTTAAGATTCATATAAATAAGGAATATGATTGAATGTCAGGATATTCCCATTAAACTCTTTTATTATTCCTAAGATTGAAATTCTTAAATATATAATACATAACTTAAATCAAACGCCCGGTTTGGAGATTATGATTAAACGACATTATCATAATTGGGGTCGCTAATTAAACTGTCCCAAGCAAGTGATTCTTACTTACAAAAGGAAGTGGTCCAAATGGACACCCAAAATGTAAGGACAATAAAAAGGAGATAACAAAAGGAGCAGTGGTGGATCTAATGGACTGTATGCGAAGTAAATTTCATGGGCCGAAAAGGCAAATATAATTGTGGGTGGGTCCAAATTAAAGCTGTGGAATTGGATTGGTCAAAGCGTTAAGGTTTATAAATCTGCCTTTCTTTATTGAGTGATGAATAATGATTCCGTAATCATAAAGATAAGGATAAAGGCTGTGAGGATGGATTTCAGTGAAGCTTCAATAATAATTATAAAAATATTTAAATAAATATAATTTTTATTGAATTAATTTATCACACATATACATATACATATTTTAATGAAACATAATAAATTTTTTTTATCGGCATAATGAATAAATCTGGCAATAAGTTAACAATAAAAGTTTAAAAGGTGGGTTAGATGATGTGCTATATTCCGAAAGAAAATTATCGAATAGATAAATAATTCTTATACTAATCTATGCGCTGAAGAAAATTAATTTATTTTTTAAAGAATTATAAGGTGGGTTAAATAATTAAGAAGAGAAAAAAAATCATGGGTTTGAATAAAAAAGAAAGCTAATATTTCTAACCATTATCATTTATCTCTCAAAAAATTCCAAAAGAAAAGTTAAAAACATAAACTTCTTTTTTTTTTTTTCATCTTTTTACGTCGTTCTTTTTTTCTTCAAAGTTGATTAATTCAATCTGCCAATACTCTGTATCAGTATAATAACAGTTATATATATATATATATATATATATATATATATATATATATATATAGTATTATATATTTTTATTTAAATTAAAGAAATATTTGGTAATTGAATATTAATGGTTGCATCCATTTGGACTGGAAGAACAGGAAAATATATATACAAATCTTAATGAGAACAAATTGATGATCTTTTAGGTTTGATACACATCCTTTAAAGTAAAGATACTATGTTGACGAAGAAAGAAAAAAAAAAGTGAAAGAATTAATAATACGTACACTGAATTTAAAATACAGTAAATAATAATAAGTTGTTCATTTTTATACACATCATTATCAACATTTATATATTTTGTCGCATTAGTGAGCCCCACACTTTTTTAAAATGACGGAAAGGGTACTTTGGCACTTAGAGTTAGATAGCACTTTCACAATTCACACAAACAACGAAGCAAACTTAAAAACCTTTGCTTAATTCCTTTCGTATTGGAGATTGGAGATTGGAGATTGGAGAATGGAGAATATGCATGTTACGTGTTTGAGTTCCTTTCTATGTGTCCGTTTTGGCTGAGACATTTCTTTCCTAATCTATGATTATATATGCAAATAACAGGTTTCACCCTATTTCTACATGCTTCCACTTAAGTGCTACCTTTCTGCTTTAACTATACTATAAAAGGTGGGTTCTCCACTTTCCCAAGTTGAATACCTACGTGGATTTCAAGCTTCTCTGTCTTCAAACAAATCCTCCACGCTCAATTATTCTCATCCATCCATAGTTAATTTTGTATAATCAAATTAATCATTTTTTTTCTCAATGTGATGTTATGTTGTATGTTTTTCGTTCAATATTTCAATCTTTAATTTGTAGTTTTAGATTGTATCTCAAATATTAAAATATTTTAATAATTGATTACATTATTTAAATATAACAAGCTCTTAGTGTTCATGATTTTTAAATTAATAATTTTGTGCAAGTGATGAGATATTGTTAATGTAATCAAATAAGGCATATATAAATTGTTTTTTTCCAATAGAAATAGGATAACGATATATATATATATACACACGCGCGCAATACTAACCATCATTACAATTACAGAGAGTGCCAAGAGTAGTAGGTAGAGGATAGAGAAGGTTGAATGAAAAAGAAGACACATTCATGATAAAGATTAGAAAGAAAGTAAGATTAAGCTAATTAATTTTAATATAATATGATTTATATTAAATATTTTTATTATAAAAGTAAGTTAAGAGTAGAATTCATCGTAAGATTTTTTATGTAACGTTGAAGCGACTCTAATTATATTCAACTTGATTTGGAAGATTGATTTTGGTTAAAGTTTATTTTGAAATTGTGTGATTTATATTTTGGTATTTTTATTATAAAAGAAGTTAAAAATAATAAATAGTATAAATTTTTTAATTCAATGCAGAAACTACTTTATGTTGTTTTAATACATAACATGTGTAATTTTATTAGAAATCAAATCATGGATCTAAAATCAAATTTTAAATGTAAAATTAAACTTGCACTAAGTTGCTTCAATACAACATTAATTATAAATTCAAAATTAATTTTGAATTCTTCTTCAATAGAAATATGAAAATTTAAGTTAAATTAGTTTTTAATTCAACATCAATTTTGTAAATAAAACATTTAATGTGCATAAGAAATTAGTATTTTTTCATTAAAAAGTAGTGTGTCTTTTTCAAAATTTTAAATAAGTTTTATACATGATTACATTCTTTTATGAAAGGTTTGGACAACATCCAACCGAAAATTAATGAACTATTATAACTTAAAAATAATAAAAAACTTGTGGTTGAACGACAATCCTAACTTTACAAAATCATCAATCAATAAGTTTTTCTAAGATTTATAAATGATGTTGTAATATAAGGTTTTTCTGCAAACTCGTATGCTACATATGTTTTAATATAAAATCTACAGTTAAGATTAATTTAAACATAATTTTTTTACCATTTAAAATTAAAACTATTTGTACCAAAATTTAGACACTAAGTGTAACTCCAAGCATGTCTTTATGGAGTCATTACCATATTTCCTCTTTGGTGTAATTGTTACATAGTAATGACTGGGTTCTTGGTTTCCCCGTTGTTAACAAAACTGAAGTTTTGATTAGAAAGTAATGTCACAACCAACTATTTTATTTTTATTTTTTTAATTTAAATTTTAACATGACTAAATGTACTTGATTAGAATGAATATCTTCATTTGGTTGCATCCACATCCTTTGGCCTACACTTTGTTTCAAGTAAGTGTGTTTGACTTGCATAGTCTTCTCGTAGCATTATTGTGGCATTAATGTTCGTGGATTCAACATCACTAAGACACTATCGTTGGTGGTCCAAAACTCAACTAGCCATTTGGAACTCACATGGAACCAAAACCAAGAAAAAGGAAAATAATGCATATAGAGCTAAAAAGGCTTTAAATATTTTGTTAACTAAGTAGTTATGTTTTTATTATGAAATATGATATTTTTGTTGACCAGTTGGCAGTGTCAAGATTCATGAATAACTTGGACCATCGTAAAGATAGAGAAGTAGTTAAGTAAATTGTAATATTTGAAATCCAAACGTAGGCTATTATTATATTGTTTTGGTAAACATAAGCATAAGCTACTTTGCTCACTTGTCCCAAAGCATAAATATGGAAGTTATAGTAAAAGTATTTAAACAGTTGCAATTGGACCAAGATTTGATGCTTTAAAGGCTTCAAATCTTGGTTCCTTGGCGTGGAACTTCAACTTAGCATAGAGCTTCATGTAGTCTTCGAACACAAATTTTGGGTAGAGCTGGCTTTTCTCCTCTGCCTCTTTCTCCAACAGCTCTGGAGCAGGGTAGATGACAGCATCACTGCCAGGATTGAAAAATGAGGCAATGGACATTCTGGTCCCATCAGTTTGTGCTATCACACGGTGCTCCACACTCTTGTACTTGCCATTCGTGATAACCTGTTTTTTAAGTATATGAGTAACGTTGTTGCATCTAACTTGTTTATAAAAATGTCTACTAAGCTTATATATTAAAAGTAAACCAATTAAAAAATACTCTTAGATAAGTAATTATTACAGAAATTGATAATTTTTAACTATAACCCGTGTGATTAGAAGACTTTACCTCTAGTTGATCACCAATGTTGACAACAATAGAGTGGCGCAGAGGGGGCACATCAATCCACTGGCCGTCTTTGAGCAACTGCAGGCCACTGACCTTGTCGTCCTGGAAGAGAAGGATAATCCCACCGGCATCTGTGTGGGAACGAAGACCCTTCACCAGCTCTGGGTTGGGGCATGGAGGGTAGTTGGCAACCTTGGTGCCAAAAGTTGGTCCCCTTGATCCATAGAAGGCCTTCTTGAGGTACCCTTTTTCTAGGCCAAGATTCTCACACAACAAGTCCAACAGCTGTTCTGCTAGTTTCTCTATCTCCAAAGCAAATTCCTTCATCACCTTCCTGCAACATTACTCATGTTAGATTCTTGTGCAAGAGCCGCAGTTTCACTTTCAGAAATGGACAGCTCTATATATCTTTTTTATTTTTTTTGGTTCTTGATTTGAACTCTTTCTTTGGTTTGGTGATATGTAGAACTACCAAAGAAATAATGAAACAGAAGTAATACTATATGTATGGAGCACTGTTCAATTGGACTTCTGCTTATATCCATTTTGTTAAGTCAAAATCGAGGTGCAAATTCTGTGTCAGTTTTTTGGAAGTTTATGCTAACTACTATCAATAAAATATCACATGTCATGCACACGCAATGTGTAATATTATAAATTTGAGTTTTATGGTAACCTATATTCATCAATGAGATCGGGGATCTCTGAGATGTTTGATTCAGGGAGGTGTCGCAAGTGGAAGGTGCTCTCCCAATCCATATCCTTGACCTCAGTTTGGACAGCCTCTAGACCTTTGCTTGCCAGTAATTCCTTGAACCTCTCTTCCATGCATTTCCTGTAGTGCTCTTTGGTCAACCTCTCCACAGTGTCCATTAGGTCATGGGAGATTCCATGATTCACCAGCTATAGAATTTTAAAACCAAACAGTTAGAAGAGATGTTAAGTACCATGAAAATCACAAGAACTAATTAACAAGTGATATTTGAGGGCAATGTAGAAATGAATGAGGCTTGACAAGCTGTTGTAGGTTCTTGAGGTACCTCAAAGAATCCCCAGTTTTCACAAGCATCCTTTATTTTCTCCATGGTGTCTTTTCTCTCCTCACCATTGAGCTTCTTGAAGTTAATCACTGGGAAGTTAGTCATCTTTTGAACTCAAAACTCACTCTGTTTCTATTTGCCTCTTCTCTATTGCCTTATGCAGATTAGAGTTCGCTAGGGTGGTATTTATAGAACTTTAGAAAATGGTTACCAGAAAATATAGAACTTTAGAAAATAAGACCAACCACAAAAAAAGAAAAAAAAAACATCTAGCTTAATAATAGAATGAATATGTTGAAATTTGTCTTGTATTCACCTTTTTTATTTTTTATCTATGCTTTAGCCTTTTAGTACAATACAAATCACATAGCAAACTTTTATTTATTGGTTCCGTAGTTGAATTGTCTTGCCACTTTGGTATAGTTGGACCCACTTGGTGGCTGATTTTTCCTCTTGACAATTAGACCAGACTATACAAACTGCCATCACCTTTTATCAATTATCAAATTTTATTTGACCTTTATTTTTGGGTCATATGAACGTGATTTCGAGGAAGGAGCATATATAGCTACAGTAGTTCCAAAATTATGGCATCCACGTTTAGGAATAGGTTTGGAAGATGAATTGCTGTTCTCATGCACCTAATTACTTGAAAATTTCCTACTGAGGAGTTGCTTGAGCTCACAAAATTGGTGATATATATGGAATACTTATTCGGTCTGTATGCAAATATTTGATCAATATTTCATCTAGATTAGAAATTTCTCAATTAAAGGAAGCTCAGAAAAAATAAAATGTTTTGGCGTCTATCTTACTCGATCAACCAAATTCATTCTTCACTGAACATGTTAAAAAAAAATAATAAAAAATACAAAAGTTGTGGTCTTGTGGCCCTTCTTAAGAGCTTCCGTGTCATTCCTGTAGTCTATTGTTAAACTTATTTCATTTTGTATATACAGGAATCTTCAGGTAACTTGATTTATTTTTCTCTTAATTACAGTGTCATAAGAAGTGAAAATGGATGAGGAGATATATAACTAGCATTTAACTGCAATTAAATACTAAGGGTTGTCTTTCATATTTCATTTGTGATGTAAATTTCCGTTGGTATTGAGAACATCGTACTGTGAGGATGTTTAGTATCTGCACATTGGTAAAATGATTTATGGAGGTTTATGAGGATCATTTAATATTTGTTTTTATTAAAGGACAACGGGTGATTCTAATTCTAGAAATTAATCCAACCGTTCACCCCAAAAAAAAAAAAAATCGTACACAAAAGGAATACAACAAAGAATCTTTAACATTAAAGGGATCATTCCCCCATATAAATGTAGCAGGACCTTATACATCTGTATTGACCCTATGCATTAGTATAAATTATTTTATATGCATGTAAACATAATCTTTTTTGTTTTATTACACTTTAATTCCTTTAATTTGAATTCTAAGATTTTTTTCCCCAATTGCTTTCGCTCACCATGTCCTTCTAATTAAAAATTAAAATAAAATTGGTACTGTCATTTATTTTCTTAAACTTAAAAGTTCAAAATTTCTGTCCAAATTTTTATTAGGTTTTATGATAGATTAATTTATGAGATAATATTAAAAAATTATAAGCAAAAAATTTGATAAATTTGAAAGATTGATAAGATGAGAGATTAAGATTTGAAAAGAAAAAATTGAAATTCTTTTCATTATCTTATGTGAAATTTGATATTTTGATTGGTTGAATTTATGAAGATTTTGAGGAGAAACAAAAGAGAATTTAGAAGTTTTTGTAAAAGAAAATTTGATGGAGGGACTAAATATACTTAATTTTAAAAATGAAAAACATACTTAAATAACTAAAAAAAAGTCTTGAAATGGTCTTAGAGATTTTTTTTCAAATCAAGGGTATTATTGTAAATTTCAAATGCGAGTAATTTGAGAAATTTTCAATAGATTTCTATTCATCAATCAAAATAATATATTTGTAGTTTAATAAACTTCATGTAGTTTCTTTTTATCAAGTCACATGATATTAATGTTTCGTTTGGAAAACTCTTATATAAAAATAAAGTGTTTGAAAGAGAGAGAGAGAGGGAGATAGAGGGGGGGAGAGGGAGAGAGATAGAGCAAGATAGAGAGAGAAGGAAAGGGAGATGAAAAGAGAGAAGGGGAGAGAGAGAGGGAAAGAGAGAGACAGAGAGAGTGCAAGTTTTAATCATAGGAAAAACAAAAAAGTGAAGGAAATGAGAATTTATAATAAACTTAAAATATTTTTTTTAAAAAAATTATTCTAGATAACTTATTCAAATAAGTTCAAAACAATTTATGGACAATATATAAGTTCTTTTATAAATTTATCTAAAACTTGTATAAATACTTATATGATAAGATAAGTTCAAATAAGTTGTAAATAAATTCTTTTAAACGAACACAAATAGACTATATATATATATATAAAATAGTCTTCAAATAGTCAAGAAATAATTATTTTTTTTCAAATCAAGGGCATTATTTTACATTGCAAATGAAAGTAATTTGGAAAATTGTCAATAGATTTCTATTCGTTAATGAAAATAATTTGTAATTTAATAACATTTATGTAGTGCTTCTTTACAGTGCCACATCACATGAAATTAAACTACACGTAGAGACGAATAGAGAAAGACAAACTAAAGAATAAAATAAACGGACAATGATTTAAAAAATAGATTCTCCTTATAAGTTACAAGTGTTAAAATAGTTTCATACATGTTCTTTATCTCACCCATGTGTCTTTATTTGACTCTTGATGTTTTTCCATATCCAAAATCTTCAAAATTGTTTAAGAATCGATACTAATAGTAATTTATGTAAACCATTTTGTTATCTTGTCACTCTTTTTAGGATTTCTAGCACACATACGTGTGTGCATACATGTTATTTGATTGATTATATATAATTTATTATTATTTAATGTGTAAATAATATAAAATTTTATTTGTTATAAGTTAAATATTAGTATTATTAGTAATATTAATTTCTATTAACAATGAGTATTGAATTCACAACGATTTTTTCTCACTTTACTATTTGTTTAACTAACTTAATCACCTTATATTTTCACTATAAGTTTTTATTAAATTAGATTATTTTATAAATTAAGAGCATAGTAATATATAAATAAATATTATGTAATTTTTTTTTGAAAGAAATGATAAACTTTTAAGTATTAATTTTTTTTGTAAAGTGTATTAAAAAACTTGATATCATACAAAAGAGCATTAATCATAGAAAAAATTCAAATTTAATATATTAGAAGATAAAATCCTAAATAATAGATAATAAATAAAACACAATGTAATTCAAAATTCTCATACAAAAATGATTAGTAGATAAAAATTTAAGAGTTTAATTGGTATACACTGTCAGATTTTTTACACTGACGACTAATCATGACTTTTCGTTTATGTGACTTTTAAAGTAATAATGAGTAAAGTCAACCAATTTATCATAAATGAAAGATTGTGATTCAATATCAATGTAAAAATCATTACGATAATATTGAACTTATTCCTTAATTTGACAATAATATACTATACTTGTTTAACATATGTATAAATTTGTATACATTTAGTTGAATTATTCTTATTTTGAAACATGTTTGAACTACATCTATTATAAAATTAAATATTTTCATTATGATGATATCCATAAAAATTTTATTAGGTATAAAAATTTAAAAATAATCAATTTTTAAATTTATATTTAATTTTAAAATATGAGATAATATATTTATTTGATTATTTTGTAACTATTTTAGATAAAAATTAATAATCTTATAATATTATAGATTATAGAAAACCTTGAATGATTTAAAATTAACCTAAACATAATTTAATTAGATAAAAAAATTACAAATAATATTACTTAAAATAAATTATTATTTTAATCTTAAAAATAAATTTTATATTTTATAATATTATATAATTCATGATAATTATCAATTTAATATTTATATTTGGAAAGTTACAAGTTTTACATTTAGATTGTGATTTACGTAATACAAATATAAAAGTATTTCTTACTAATGTATTTACAAAAAATATAAATCTTGATTTATTATAATCTTTATATGCAATTTTGTTAAATATGTAACAGATAATCTTGTCAGGTGCAATATTTTACCAAAACAATATTGAGTAAAAATGTCTCTTGATGATGATATTTGTGATTTATCATAAAAGAAGTTTTGATGTCCATAACAATTTTGTTCATATGGTATCAAATAAGATACTTTATTACAAAAGATATTTGTAGTGCTTGTCATAAAAAATTAAAACAAATTTAATTTATGATATTATTTAGTAATTAAATTAAAATTATTTTTTCATAAAAATAATTTATCAAATTAATTTTGAAATATATATCATAAATTCATGAAAAATAATCACATAAAGTTGATATAATTTTTGGTATTTAAAATATGATTGTATAAATATTTTTAGAAAAACTTTGATATTGATATTGGTCTCAAGTCTAATAATTTCTCATGAATGATATTTATGATTTTTTATAATAATTTAAAATTAATTTAATTTATTATACTATTAAATAAGTAATTTAAAATTATTTATCACAAAATATGTTAAATAAATTATCTTAAATATATTTATTATATATTTATATCTTCTTAGATCATAAATCTCAAGTAGGTGTCGTCTAACCTATTAAGTCAAAGATTATTTTCCCTGTCACATTGGATAAACATTAATGAAAATATTGGTTGAACATGATTTCTTTAACATATATAACTTAAACGGTGATATTTTATCGAGTAAGTAATTTAAATTATTTTATAATTTTAATATATTTATTACATATATATGTGTAATAAATATATAATAAAAAATTCATTAGGTCAAAAGTTAATCTTGTAGTAAGTGTTAATGGCTAAAAAAATATATTTAAAGACAATTGAACATTATTTTCTTGCTATTAGTGATAAATAAACAATAATCAACATATATTGATTGAACATGTCTTTTTTTACAAATATAACTTCATCTATGATATTTTATTTAATAAGTAATTTAAAATTATTTAATAATTTCAATCTATATGTATTACATATTTATGTATAATAAATATATAATAAAATGCATTAAGTCAAAGTCTACTCTTACTCGTAGTAAGTGGTACCAATTTGACTTAGCTAGTGTGCAAAATGAACAACCAAGATTTCACGTAGGAGATACACAAGAACACTTAGAGTCAAATCAAAGTAATACTTGTCAAGTTTTGCATATAGAGAAAATCTAACATTAATTAAGAAATATAGATGAAACATGATTTCTCTCATGAATGATATCTTGTTATAAAAAGAATTCAAAATTATTTTATAATTCTAGTATATTTATTATATACTTATGTGTATAATAAAATTGGCCTTTTAGACAATTAAGTTTCTATATTTTTTATAATCCATTAGAAATATTAAAAATAACGAATATATTTAATGTATTAATAAAAATAAATATTATTTTTTTAAGAATTAATGTTGGTAAATTAAAGTTAGATGATAGAAAAAAATGTTGAAAATTAGGAATTGTTAAATAATTTCCACTAGAACAAAACTTAACCAATATAAATTTTTCTAAAATATACATGTAATAAATTAATTTTAAACATGTTAAAATGAATATATAAATATAAAAGTAATAAAAAATAACAAAATTTTATTTATATATATGCACATTTACTCAATAAAATAAAGCTAATAAACAAAAAAAGAAATTAGGAAACTATTATATCGAAAAGAGGCAAATTACTATAAAAAAACATTTATCAATTTTACAAAAAGAATAATTTGATAAAATGCTAAAAATTTCATATTATATATATATATATATATAAATTAGTTAAAACTAATTTAATTTCAAATTTACTCGGTAAGCAATTAAAGAATATTTTAATAAAAATTAAAAAAAAAAGGGAAAAGAGAAGAAGAAAGAAAATAATTGAAAATGAAAAAAAATAAAAATGAAAGAAAAAGTAAAAAATAAAAAACCACACAATTTTTAAAAAGGACATATGTTGAAAAAATAGAAAAGGCAAAAAAACAATTTTGTAAGTCTAATTTTTTTTTATATAATTACCGACCGGCACAAAAAAAGGAACAATATAACAATAATTTTGTAGGATTTAACTTTTATATCTAGTATTTTTTTATGAAACTTCTACGACTAGTTAGTCTTATTATTTTAAAATTTTCATATATCTAGTCTTTAATTATGGAATAATATTTTTTAATAGATAAATATTAGTGATTAATGTGCTATTTTTGTTAGTGTAGAGAATAATAAAAAAAGAAGATAATAAAAAATAAAATTAAGATATATAAAATATAAAAAAATAAAAATAAAAACTAAAAAATTAAGATAAAAACTGATAAGGAAAAGAAAAATTAATACATATAAAATATAAAATAATAATGTAAAAATAATAAAAGAAGATAATAATTAAAAATAAAAAATATAAAAAAAAGAAAACATAAAAAATAAAGAAAATTTACAAATAAAAAGTAAAAATAAAATAAAATCATGTAAAAAAAGAAAAGGATATAATACTGTTTTACCTAGAAATTAGATTAGGTTATTTCTATTTCAATTTAAAAATGATCTTAAATAATATTTTTAATAAAAAATAAAAAAATGAAAATATAAAAATAAAATAAAAATTAAAATAAAAAGAAATAAAAAATAAACATAAAATAAAATAATTTACAAGAAAAGAATATAAAACAATTGAGTTTAAAATACCCTTATTAGCATCTTGTCAGAGAATTTTGTAGGGTGTAAGAACCATTCTCATAAAGAAACAATAATTTTTTAAAATAATTTTAGGGAAAGGTTTTAATGAAATGAAAGTCAAATTAGTCAAAAGAAGAATATTAAGTAGGATTGTGTGGTGGAGGATGTCCATTATACTTTAAGTGAGTTGTTTTAATTTGAACTGTTTATTTAAATTTAAATGACTATAAAATATTCTTACCATTCTGACATAAAAATATTATTCTCATGTAATACGTCTCTCTATATATATGATTTGTGACTGAACCACATAGTTTCAAAAGTAAATGAGATCTTATATATGGTGGTCGATCCTAACGATGTTTGAAAAGGTATTGTCAGAAGAAAGTATTAGCAGTATATTTTTTAATATGATGTTATACATTTTATTACTGATTGAAAATTTTATTGAAATGTACAATTTTAAGAGATAGAAACATTATATGAGGTGTGAGATTCATCAAATTTGTATTTTTATATGTTAAAAAATGTATTGTTTACATTTTCATAGTTGAAATATGAGTGTGTCAAAAGACTTGCATTATTCTTAGCCACTTCATATATATGAATTACTAGATATTGAATTTTGTGTATTTCACATAACAATTTTTTATCTGATTAAATATTAAATAATAAATAAAGTCAAAATTTTATTCATACGGATATAGGTTAGCATAGGATATGCCACCTAAGAATACAAAATGACAAAAAACTTAACTAACTATACACAGGCAAATGACGGTTGAACCTTTCAAGCCGTTACACATGATAAGACAAGTTTACCACCCTGTTTGGAAAACTATGAGTTGTTAATTTTGCTGCTTTACTCTATTCTCAAGAACTCATTTGAGTTGTAAGCACTATGTTCTAAGAGGCTGGTTGAGAAGAATTAAAAATTGAACCATTGCGGACCTTCCAAATATGCCATATTGTCGCAAACCACACAAAAGATCAGACTTTTTATAATTCAATGGTCCCCTAACCAAACCCAAGAATTGTAATCTATGACTACGACTGTTGTTAAAAAAATTCGTTGATATCCCCTACGATGCATAGCTCAACCCAAACTTTTCTCAGCCATTATACAAGTTGTAAATAAATTATTACTCGTCTCTGTTGCCATGTCACACAACTCACATCTAGCATTTTCCACCTGAATATTCCCTTTCTTGACTAGATTTTACCTTGCAGACAGTCTATCCACTTTAAGTTTTGAGAAAAGAAGTTGAACTTTTGTAGTACTCTTGTTACCTAGATTCATTTAGAGAAATCATCCACTTGTTGTCGCGTAACGTCTAATAAAACTCTGTCGACTAAAGAAACTGCTAGTGGAAGGGTCTCATCTGATTAATAGATCCAGTCATGATCTTATGTCAGAATATTGGGGCAAGGCTAGGGTGATGGAACATGCACTGCTACAGAAATCTAGGATATGATGGGCTCTAAACGGAGATAATAATTTCAGGTACTTTCATAATTGTTTTAGGTCGAGATGTCATGTAAATTCCATTTTGACAGTATAGTCGAACACGGGATGGCTGGAGAGTGTGTCTGAGATTAGAGCAAAAATATTAGACCATTTTTCGGATAGTTACCAAGAAAGATGGAGGGATAGACCTACACAGGATGGAGTTCCTTTCTCTCAGTTATCAGAACAACAGAATCAGTTTTTGGAGGAACCTTTTTTAGAGGAGGAGATCAAGGCGGCAGTTTGGGCTTGTGAAGGAGGGAAAAGCCCAGGGCCTGATGGTTTTGGAATGAATTTTTATAAATCCTGCTGGGGGGTTATTGGGCCAGATGTGGTGAGGGCAATACAGGAGTTTCATGAGTCTTGTGTACTACCGAGAGGGGTAAGCTCTTCTTTCATCACTCTTATTCCAAAAGTGGCCACACCTTCAGGACTAAGCCAATACAGGCCTATATCCCTAATCTCAAGTGTGCACAAGATTATTTCGAAGTTATTGGCTATGAGGCTGAAAAAGGTGTTGAGTGGGTTGATATCGTCCTCCCAGACGGCCTTCCTGTCTGGTAGATCAATTTTGGATGGAGTTGTGGTGGCAAATGAGATCCTGGATTGGGAAAAAAGAAGGTGAAACCCGTGCTTCATGTTCAAGGTGGATTTTGAAAAGGCTTATGACTCGGTGAACTGGAATTTTCTAGATTATATGCTGGGTAGGATGGGTTTTGGAAGGAGATGGAGAAGGTGGATGACTGCTATAGTACGAAATAGTTATGTGTCGATTCTAGTAAATGGGTGCCCGACACCAGAGTTTAAGCCAGCAAGAGGGTTAAAGCAGGGAGATCCGCTATCTCCTTTTCTGTTCCTGATGGTGGCAGAGGCACTGGCAGGTTTGTATAGATCAACCATTTACAAAGGTTTCTACAAAGAGCTAAAGGTACAAGAGGATGCGAGATATTCAGTGCTACAGTATGCAGATGATGTTATAATGATGGGTGAAGCGGATCTGCAAACTGTGTGGTACTTGAAGGTAATTTTGCGGGGTTTTGAAATGGCGTCAGGATTAAAGGTTAACTTCAGCAAGAGTAGTTTCTATAGCTTCAATGCGGCAGAATCTTTCACACTTGCTGCTAGTAGTATCCTAAACTGTAATATTGGCACGACACCATTCAAATTCTTGGGGGTACCAGTGGGAGTGAATCCTAAGAGGGAACAAGTCTGGAAGCCAATGCTGGATCAGTTCAAGAAGCGGTTATCAGGATGGAAGGCAAGTAATATGACTTTTGCTGGGAGGCTGGTGTTACTAAACTCTGTGTTTGCATCTCTCCCACTGTATTTTTTTCCTTTTATAAGGCTCCCAAGACAGTGTTGAAGTCTCTGAAGCGGTTGCAGCGGACTTTCTTATAGGGAGGCAACGACAGTCAAACTAAAATTGCATGGGTAAGTTGGGAAAAAGTCTGTCGGCCAAAAGAAGAAGGAGGTCTAGGGGTGAAGTGTTTGGAGAAATTTAATATGAGTTTGTTGGCAAAGTGGAGGTGGAGAATCTTATCAGATGATAAGGCGATATGGGGTCCCCTTCTGAGGAGTAGGTATAGGGAGGTATATAGATATATGGATAGACCGACGTCCTATGCCCATTCTTCTCAATGGTGGAAAGACATTTGGGCCATTGTTGGACCAAAAGCGATAGAGCCAGAATGGTTTCAAAGTAAAGTAACTAGGATAGTTAGATCTGGAATGGGAACTCTATTTTGGGAGCAGAGGTGGATCGGAGAAAGGGCATTTAGTGTAATGTTCCCCAGATTGTACGCCTTAGTAGAGGATAAGTTAATTACCATCAAGGATAAAAGCCAGGCAGGAGATCCTTCGGCACCGTGGAAGTGGGTGTGGCGGAGAGAGTTGTTTGTATGGGAGGAGCAACTGCTTAATGCTTTACAGGAGGGGTTGAGTGAAGTAGAATTGGTGGATTGGACTCAAGATGAATGGGGGTGGAATTCAGATGTCGGGGGGGGGGGGGGTATTCGGTGGCGGGAGGGTATAAGGTGTTGAATGAAGGAATTTTGGATTTAGGAATGACTGGTCTGCAACCACTGGACTTGCGCTGATTGTGGAAGGAAAAGCTCCCGTCGAAGGTACTGGTGTTCTCTTGGAGGTTGCTGAGAGATAAGTTACCCACGGTTGATAACTTGCTATCGAGAGGAATGCATACTTCGGTGCTCAATCCGCTTTGTGTGTTTTGTAATAATGGACCGGAGACTAGAACTCATCTTTTCTTACAATGCCCAAACACACAAAGGTTGTGGTATAAAGTTATTAGCTGGGTGGGGGTACAAACCCCATGTCCGGGAGATCTGAATCAGTTGTTTCTCTTAGCCTCGGGATGGGTGACGGGAAAGCTGAAGAAGAGGTGCAAGTATGTGTTTTGGATTGTTGTATGTTGGTGCATTTGGATGTCCAGGAATGCTATTATTTTTTGCGGTTCCGACATGGAGTCTATTGATATCTTAATGTCGATAAAGTTTGTGTCCTGGAAGTGGTTGTTGTATTCTTTTGGTTTTAAGCCAGGATGCGTTTTCTCTGACTGGTGTTCCCATCCTAGATTGTGTCTGATGAATATGAAATAGATATATAGGTTAGGGGGAGCACAATAAAGTTACTATTCTAGTACTGTTTGTAAGTTGAAACAGTTTGTTTCGGCTCAATGTGTTATACTATAATACAATACAGTTTTGCCTTTAAAAAAAAAATATAAAAAGTTAGTTCAAATTTAATAATTATTGTACTAAAAAGTTAGTTAAAAATAATTTTATTTTCCAAAAAGCCTTGGATGTCATTTTCATGCAAAACTTCAAAATAGCAGGTGGGGGTTTATCCGAATGAGCTGGATATCCAGCTAAGTCTCATAAGTAACACGCCCTTGCCACAATTAATTTGGTAGATACTGTACAGTGTCCACTATTTTCTAGGGAAAAACTTTTTCTAACACTTAATAAAAATTATCCACTAATTCATTATTTAACAACCTTTTCAATAATTATCAAATACAAATCTTCATATCAAATATTTAGATTAGGCTTATCATTATTTATCTTCATAAATTATTTCAAATTTTCAGATTCTCTCCCATTTATAAGTATCTTAATTACATCTACATTTTTTTATCTTATTTATACTTCATCATAATCATAATATTTCTTTTTGCCCATGTTACCTCTATGAATGACTTCTCCATCACTTAAACTTCTATATAATTAATATATTAGTTTCATTGACAATATTTTCATTTGGAGGCATAGTCATGTTAATTTAATATTATTCTCGCTATAAACAATATTTGAATCAAAGGTTTGTAAGACTTTTGTTGTGAAATCAATAATAATACTTCTTCCTTTGTTCTCTATTTTGAGTTAATACAACACTATTTTCAAACATAAATCATTAGTTAACAACTCAGATGCATAAATGTTCTTCAAGTTTTCTGTATTATCTTGTTTAACACATTGCACATGATCTATTTTAGGATCAAGAGCTAACCCAGTCATACTCATAACCTTCCTTTAAATTTGAGTCTATTCCCTTTCATTTATAGCAATTGACTTTTCGTGATCTAAAGCCAAATCAAGAACTTGTTGCACTAGGAAAATATTGAATGATAGACTCCTATATCATAAAATTTGGTTTCTCATGAGATTTAAAAAAACAAAGTATTCTTAGTCATACAATGTATTAATAATCACTTATTCAGACAATGGATGTTAGATGGAATACACCACACTAATTTTCATTACTTCTTTACTCTATATATATAGAGTAAAATGGAAATAGAAAATTTAAATATGATGATCATTCTAATATTTAAAAAAGAAACAAATCTTAGAATTAGTTTAAAAACAAAACTAATTTTTAAACAACTGTTTTTTAATTTCTATTTACTTTATTTATTTTAAAATTTGAATTATTTTCCAACAAATCTAATGGGAATATAGATTTAGATCCCTAAAAAATTCTTCATATATTATAAATATATCCTCAAAATATTTTTGTATTATTTTGGTAATCTATTTTTAGAATATATCACTTCTGGTGCTTCAAATGCTATGTAAATTAATTTTTATCTCTTTATAAAGTCTCATGTAAAACATTTAAAAGACAAAAAATAGTGTATTTCAAAATTAAAAGAACCAAATACATACAATTTTTTTTATAACGTACTTAAATAACTTAAAACATATTTTACTCTAATCTAACCATCGCAATGCAATTAAAAAAACATTACTTCATTTATTCTATACTAATTGTGCTCTTCATTTTTTATATAAATTATCAAAAAAATATTAAATACCTATTTATGTGAGTTCAGAGCCCCTGATGCAGTTTAGTCATTGCTTCAACAATGACTGATCCATACCAATATTAAAAAAGAGAATAATAATTTTATAAAATTAATTTTGTTATCAGTAATCAATTTTTAGTTTTTTTATTTATAAATATTATCCACTTGAGAAAATATTGTTCGAATTTTGTGATATGAAAAAATCTCTCTCAAAATATTTAATGCAGTGGTATACTCGAGATTTTTGGTTTAGTTGAACAATTCCTACTATTATTTGTTTAGTTATTATTAATATTATTAAGCTTTAAGAATATAAGTAAGAAAATAATATTAAAATACAAAGTTAAAATAAAACTTATTTTTAGGCTTAAATATAATTCGTGTCCTTAAGTTTTATCAAATTATGACATTTTGACTCGAATTAGACAACCATAATATTTTGTCCCAATAATTTTAAAATCTATCAATTGGTGCTCCCTTTGTCAATTGGCAAGGTTAACTATTAGATTTGAGGATTTTGACTTATACGTGAAAAAATAAATCGTGATGTTGAATTAAGAGGGAGAAATGTAGCTTCAATGGACAAAAACAATAATTCTTCTGAAGAATAATATTTGTTGCTTGTGCTTCATTTCACATGACTCGTTCTTTCTTGTGCAATTTGTCACCTACTATCTTCAATCTCCATTCTCAAATGTCCAAACCCTAGATTGAATGATTATCATGGCTTCCCTTTACAAAGACGATACGGTGCTATCAGCGATTCAACATGCAAGATCGTTTTGCAGCCACGCGTTCAAGAAAAAGAAAGTAGTTTTTGTCAATTTGATCTTTTAAACGTTTGCGTCAACTTTATTCCATTCTTTTAGTCATTGTTATTTTTCTCCGTTTTCATCACAATGATCTGCACAAAATATGGTATCAATTAAACTAAGATTTGAATTATCAAGGTTCTTAAACTAACGCTAATGATTACACGGGAAATTATTCAAACCTTAAAAATGTAAACTGGCCGCCAATAAAGTTTTAATTTCTTTATTTCCTTTTTCTTTCTTTTTTCCCCCGTTATTTCTACTTTAGACGTGTGGCTGCCCTTACATTTAGAACAAAGGTGAAACAAGTTGTAGGAAGAACAGGACTGTGACATCGTGAAAATTGTGATCGTCATCGAGGAATTATGAGACGTGTTGACACCATTGTGAGGGTTAGGTCGTTATCGACACTATCTGAGTCCAATATTCAATAAAAATTGATTCAATTTATCATGCATATAAAATTATTAAAAATGTAATTTATAAATCTCAGTGTATATATATAGCGGGAGGGAAGGGAAAGAGATTTGTGAGGGAGCAGGAGGCACTCTCACCAATCATCACCACTCGTAGATTAAAATATCCGACGACTCAAATCTCTTGACTACGTTATGGTACGGTAGTAGCTAATTAGTCCTAAATCAATGTATCAAACAAACGTGACACTCGTTGCCTTTAATTAACGTTTCATTAATTGATGCTATATTTTGAAAGTTGTTACCCCTCGATCATCAATTTTCAAGGGAAACCAAAAAGCTTAAACAAATTCATTAGTGACTGTATTTCGGTTGTGAAACACATGAATCAAATTAAACATTCACATTTCTTTCTGTTAAGAAGAGAGGCAGGTTATCATATTCTATTGGGTTCAATAGGGGGTGTGTCTTCTCGGATTGGTACGTCAATCCTATATTATATCTATTAAACATGAAATAGGTGGATTAGTTTTTTATATGTTCCAAATATCATATGAAGACATATGTAAGGTGTATATTCTCTTAGAAACATTTTGTTTCTGTTATTGAATAAATGTTTAGCCTATTTTTCAAAAAAAAAAAAAGAAGAGAGGCAGGTGCATGAATGGTTACTATTTTTTCCCTTTCATCAAATGTATCCCTTTTGCTCTTCACTCGTGTTTGGTGCATCCAAATCCACAAATAGGTTGATAGTTACTGTAAATTAATTTTCATCATTTATGCTCTTAGTTAGTTAATAGTGATTAGTTGACTGGTCTAATTAATTAGTTAGGTTGACTAGCTAGTTAGTTAGTTAATAACCTTGGTTAATAGTTACTTAGCTTGTATATAAAGGAATCTTAACTAACTTTGTAACTGAATTTTCATTATTTTTATGCTGATTAATAAGAGCTTTTTCTCAGTGTCTCTTCTTTCTCTGCTTCCTTCGTTTTTCTCTTTTCGATTAAACATGGATTTTGCCATTGCTGTTATATGCTCTACCTAAGCTGTTTTCTTTTTGTCCTTTTAATGGGCAAAGAAAGAAGTAAAAATGTGAATTTCTTGAGGAACTATTCAGGAATTATAAGATTAATAATAGCAATTAAGTCTAGGTGAGGAAGAAAAGGAGAAGAAAGACATAATACAATAAAAGTAAAGTGTTTTAAATTATTTTCAAGAAACAAATTTATTTTTTAAATTAAGAACCAAATTTACAAATAATTTTTTCTTGGTTTTGAAAAACAATGTAAAACTGTTTTAAAAGTGAAAAAACCCGTTTTAATAAGCTCCATTTTTCTGAAGACGTTTTGTTTTGAAGATAAAAAACCTGCATTTGTCGATTATTCATATTATTCTTTTAAAATTATCTATATTTTTTTTTATTCTACTTCCGATTAAGTAATGTCTAGATAAAAATGGTTTTATTAAACATATTTATTGGTGCACTCCTCTCAAGTTGCTTAAGTGACACATCAACTATTTTTATTTCATCTAATTTAATTAACTCTTTTATCTAATTATGCACACCTACAAAATTTACTTATTTATTCATATTTTTGCTCATTTTTAAGGGAAGTAACCATTGCTTATTTTAATTTTCACTGCTTATTTTAATTTTCACTTTAGATGTCTGAGGTCTTTACAAAATAAACATCAATTGTTTATTAAGAAAAGTAATTCAAGTCATACAAGACTACATATATTATCCTATATTAATTAGGAATAGAAAAAATTATGTTTTAGGAATTTGTTAAAATTTTATTAATTAATTAAGGATAATTTTAAAAAAATAATTAATAATCTATAAATTAGAAATCATTTATAAAAAGGGAAAAATTAAAAATATTTTGATATAAAAGAATAATTATTAAAAAAGTTAATAAAATTTAAAAATATATGTGATTATTTATGATAAGATGATGTATAAAATTTGGGCTTAATTAATAACTTCATAATCTCCCAAAAATAATGTCTTTTGGTGTTGGTCCTTTTAAATAAAATTTAATTGAATTTTTTTTGTTTAGTTTTATTCTCTGTTTTC
This sequence comes from Psophocarpus tetragonolobus, assembly GCA_037954015.1. Classification (NCBI taxonomy): domain Eukaryota; kingdom Viridiplantae; phylum Streptophyta; class Magnoliopsida; order Fabales; family Fabaceae; genus Psophocarpus; species Psophocarpus tetragonolobus. Next base: position 40,368,988 of record CM075695.1, read on the forward strand.
AAACAAAAAATGTGATTTTACTCCATATTTTCAAGTAACAAGGTCAAATAAGTAATTTTGACAACTCAATGACTTACTACACCATACTACATTATTATTTTAGAAAAAAACCATGTTTTAAATATTTTCTATTAAAAACAGTTTATGATATCAATCAATTTTATAAGTAATTAAAAAATAATTTATCAAAAAGATTTATACGGGTGATCTTATTACACTTCCTAATAATAATGTAATGAAATTACTATCCTATTACATTTCAGTTAATCTTATTTCTTAATAACAGATTTAAAATCAAATGAATTGTTTTAAAAGGACCAAAATAAAGCAAAAATTAAAAAAGAAAACAATATTTTCAGAAAAAATACTAGTACAATTTAAGCCAAAAATTTGCACCTTACATAAGTTTCTGTAAACTTAATATATACCAATTCTTTCCTTCGTTTTGAGTGTATGTACCTTTTTATTTCTTCAACTACAATGCTGCAAAAAAGAGAGAAAAAGAAGAAAGATCATTGCCTTAACTTAGCGTGCTTTTTGAGAAAGAAGTAAGATTCATAATACCACTTGAAACACGACGATATGTAAAGGCTTCGGCAGTTAAGGGTAAAATATTCTGCTATAACAATTAAACCAGTAATTAATTACATTCGGGCGAAAAAAAAATTATTAAAACTAAATACACGAAAAAATTTCTTTATCTGTTTTTTCCTGCATTCCTTGGAGTTTTATTTTATTTTTATTTTTTTTTAAAGTTCGTTCTATACAAAATTCATCAAACTTTTTAACACGTTTTAAGAGGAATCCTAGCAAGATTTATAGTATTTTTTAAGACATTCCTTTTAATTTAATAAGATAACAACATATTAAATTTTTTAAAAGTCAAGCTTATTTTTATGCGTTCCATCAAACAAGTTTTTATTTTTAACTCTAGTTTTTCATAAATTAGGTTCTTAAAACTATTCTTATTTCATATATATATATATATATATATATATATATATATATGATTTTTTCTATCACATAAATTATTATTTTATATGGTACACTCACTCTATTTTATATATGTTAAAAAGACAGTGTCGTTCTTTATTTTATTTGTTTCTTCTCGGCCACCTACATGTATCCCATTTCTTTTCCTTTTCATCGTAAGTTCTCATAGAGATTTTTAACAAAATTCCAAACACATCACTAGTTATAGTATTATCCTAATCCATTTGAATTTACAATAACCTTTTTCTCCTGCGTATGGAACAAAACCTAATTTTCTGCTTTATTTCTTTTTCCTAATTTTGTTCATGTACAGTGAAATGAGAAAGAAAGAAAAAGATAAAGATATATGACAGCTACAATAGATTGGAAAAAAGGAAGAAGATATTGGAAATTGCACTTTTGTTCGATATATCATCATAGTTAGCGAATTGAAACAAGTAACGTTTTATTTTTCTTTCGAATTTAACGAACTTACTCGGTCGATAACGTTTTGGAGCGGTGAAAATTAAGAAGACAAACAAATACATTAATTAATATGCATGAATTTTTTATCAGTGCATTAATGAGCAAAATATTTTTCAAAGGGGATTTTTTATGACACAACATCAATGCTTCATTAGTAGGCTCAAATGTTAGTCTTTTAATTAAAAATCCAACTTTATAAGGTTTGGAGGACATGCATGCAAATGAGTTGATTGATTTTAGCATAAATAGCTGGAAAGCATATATGGACCATCTATTTTCCCATCTGATGATCGAGGACTAAGAACAAATTGTATGCATGTCTATCTACAGTCCTAAAAACGATGAACTTATATGGAGGTTTACCTAGCCGAGACCGAAAATATTCCGTAAAATCATTACACTATCACATCTCAGAACGTTTACTTGACAATATGCATCTAAGGTACCTTAAAGGTAAAGTCAAATTTGAAGGTTGGAAGTATACATAAAATACAAATTTTCTTATGAAGACTTTGCACATGATACTCTCCCTACCAAGTATAGAATTATTGACAAAGGAATTCATTGTCCTCGTTTGTGATACGGGCTTGAGACCACGTGACACTTTTTTCTTTTTTATGTCAAGTTGTTATTCAAGTTTGTGTTCCGGTACAAAAGTCAACTTATAGAAAATAAGAGACGAGATACTATTTATATTGGGAATTATTTTTTAAATTAATTTTTACAAAAAGTTCACAAGACTCATTTAATTGTGTGCATAGAAGGGAGCAAATTAAAGAATTTGCCCTGCAAATTGCTTATGGGGTCCAAGCTCATAGGCGTAAAACTTTCCCTTCTTATGTCCTCGTTTGTGATACGGGCTTGAGACCACGTGACACTTTTTTCTTTTTTATGTCAAGTTGTTATTCAAGTTTGTGTTCCGGTACAAAAGTCAACTTATAGAAAATAAGAGGCGAGATACTATTTATATTGGGAATTATTTTTTAAATTAATTTTTACAAAAAGTTCACAAGACTCATTTAATTGTGTGCATAGAAGGGAGCAAATTAAAGAATTTGCCCTGCAAATTTGCTTATGGGGTCCAAGCTCATAGGCGTAAAACTTTCCCTTCTTATGTCCTCGTTTGTGATACGGGCTTGAGACCACGTGACACTTTTTTCTTTTTTATGTCAAGTTGTTATTCAAGTTTGTGTTCCGGTACAAAAGTCAACTTAGAGAAAATAAGAGGCGAGATACTATTTATATTGGGAATTATTTTTTAAATTAATTTTTACAAAAAGTTCACAAGACTCATTTAATTATGTGCATAGAAGGGAGCAAATTAAAGAATTTGCCCTGCAAATTGCTTATGGGGTCCAAGCTCATAGGCGTAAAACTTTCCCTTCTTACATGCCTCTTTATCAAACCTTTTGTATTTGTTTCTATATAAACATTTCTCATGTAGCTAATCCAACCAGTGTGAGACTTTGCCTTTTGTAATATATACACTATTTTCCAACAATCTCTCACATATTACAAAAGTCAAAGTAATATTTTAAAAATAAGAATTCTCTCGCTAGGTTCTCAAATGAGATACATTGCATCGGTCCTGATGTAGCTATGCTATATGAACCAGACCTAAACTAATAGTACTTATCACACAATGCAATTGGTGTAACGAGACTATATGAACCAAAAACATGTGGCGTATGATAGTGGTCCACTAGTCACAATATACCCCCATAATCATTTGTTGTTTTTGTTATGTTGCGCGTTTAGGTCATGCGCCTTGCCCGGTATTCATGAGTGTTCTAGAGATTTGCCAAGATCTCATGCAATGGGCCCCACTTGACACTCATATAGGTGATTTCATCAAGTGTATGTTGCAAATCATATACCACCCATAAGGGATATGAAATTCATTAAAAACTTTATAAAATGCTAAGCTTTATCGTAAAGCTTAACTATAAAGTTTAACCTCACATTAATGCAGATTCTTGAACTTTCTCATATCATAGGAAGGGACTAAAGAAATTGATAGATATCAATTTTACTGCAAGCAGAACTGACAAATGACTTGTTCTTACCTATATAAACCTTATTGATGGGATCTTCAATCACAAAGGTTAACTTACCATCATTGTCTGTTTTCGAGTGGCTTAAGTCACATTTCCTTTTATGTTTCTAATATAATTTTTCTTTCCAGGGGTTTCCTTAAAAGAGCTACTAAGTTTTCTTCTGATTTTACAAAACCTATGGAAATTATTCCATTCTTTAGCAGTTGCTTTACCACATTGTGTCTCAATTGTATATGTATATTCTTATCATTATAAGTTTATTTTTCGCGACAACCATTGCTGATTGCGAATCACAGTGTATAGATACTAATGATGTTGGTTTCATTCCCAAAGGAATATTAGCCAAGAAGTTTTTCAACCAGTCAGCCTCAATGCCAGCCATTTATAGAGCAACAAATTTAGATTCCATTTGATCTAACTATTATTGTTTATCTGACTGATGTGTATAAATCATCACCAAAAGATTTTTCTATCCTGTCTCTTACTACGCCTTAAGTCCTCAAGCATAGGTTCATTATAGGTTTCAATTGATTGCTTAACTGTAGTACTATCATTAGAGGTAGCAAATATACTAGATTTTAAAGGGAAAATGTCCTCAAAGAATTCAACATTCTTAGTCTCTTTGATGGTATTGCAATCAAGTATACTACTCTTAATAACAAGAAACTTATAGGTTGCACTATGTTCAACATAACCAATAAACATGCAATCATAGGTCTTAGGTCCTATTTTCTTTTTTCTTAGGATCAAGCATCATAACTTTAGCTAGACATCCCTGCACTCTAATGTATTTCAGGTTGGGTGTATAACCTTTCCATAACCTTAGCTAGACATCCCCGCACTCTATTCTGTAAGAAACAAGCTATTAGAAGGTCTTCTTTCCAAAGGCTGTCACGTGCAGATGAAATAACTAGTAAAACATTCATAATTTCCTTAAGGGTTCTATTTTTTCTCTCAGCTACTCCATTAGACTCAAGAGAATAAGGTGGGGTTAGCTTGTGTATAATACATTCTTTCTCACAAAAGTCATTAAACAAAGTGTATTCACCACTCTTATATGATCTTATCTTTCTACTTAATTGGTGTTCAACTTCAACTTTATAGGATAAAAACATTTTAAACACTTCATCTTTATGTTCAATCAAATAAACTTTTGTATATCTAGAGAAATCATCAATAAAGGTTACAAAACAACTTTGGCTTCCCTTAGACATACATTGTTTCAAATAAGCAAGATAAAAATGAATAAGACTAAGATGTTCAGTTTCACGTTGTAAAGACAAACACGAGGTTTTAGTTAACTTAGATTCTACACATACCTCACATTTCTTAATTTGTTTATCATGCATGTGGATTAGGCCTAACCGTTGTAAATTAATAATATACGAAAAATTTACATGTCTTAATTTAGTATGCCATATATTATATGAATCAATCATATAAGAAGAAGCAGATGCCTTATTCTCTTTAATAACTTCGGAGATATTGAGTACAAAGAGACCCTAATCATAATAACTTTTTCCCACAAATACATTTTTTTTATCATGACAATATTGTCAGACTCAAAAGCCACTTTTATCCCAACCTTCCCCAATAGTGCTACAAAAACCAAGTTCACTCTGATTTTTGGCACATCCAACACATCACTTAAAGTCAGTGTCTTTCCAAATGTGAGCTTCAAAAGAACTTTTTCTTTTTCTAACACTGGAGTAATCATTAAGGAAACACTTGTTCTTCTCCATTCCCTAGAGTCTACCACCAATTTCTATTAGCACATATGTGCCTGGTAGCCGTAGAGTCTACCACCCATTTGCTCATATTGGTCACAACGTTTACTTGAGTATTGACCGCAACAATTATGTCATCTCCTTAAGCTAAGTTAGCTTTAAGAGGATTATCATTTTTCGTAAGTCAGTATCCGCATTGTGATGCAAAATGCCCTGACTTTCCGCAGACAATATTGTGTAGGACATTATTGTTTTTCATGCCTTTTTTGAGTGGCAGATAAACTTTGGCTTTGACCTATCAAATTCTTTCCTGTTTGTATCTTTAATTATGATGTGTGTGATGAGGTCAGCAGCTCAGACACGAACTTATCAGGAGTAGACATCGAGGAAATCATATGCACTAAGTAAGGTGTGACGACATACTTTATTAAAATTGGTTCAATCTTCAATGTCCTTTTGGTATGCAGGTTCAGTTGATTTCGGATCCAGTACAAAACTGAACTTCTCGAGACATGTTGGACACTATCATTAGCCCATAAAGCTCAAGCTCATATGCGCGAGACTACCCTTCTTGCAAACCTCTTTGCCAAACCTTATTTTTTATATATATATAAACACTTCTTATATAGCTATCTTACACCACAATATGTGGCACATATGCATAACTTGGGAATAGAAAATATTCCAACTATGAAACATAGTGTAGTAATAGAATAAGCGTAGGATTTGACTTTTCAACACAAGAGAAATGCCGTAGAAACTCTTATATAGTTAAATCCAAATAACAGCTTTTGGCAAATTTTACTTTTTACATAATTTTATCTCTTCTCATTTATATTAAAATAAATATTTTTAAATAAACTTTAACCATTTTAAAACAGACCTTGACAAAGTGTTAGAAAGAGTAGGGTTAACATTTCAATGTAATATTAATTATTTTTCTATTAATACCTATAATAATGTCACTCTACTTTTTTAATGTAATATTCATATTAAAATTAATTTTATAAAATTATTATCCTTTTTCACTAATTTATTAAATTTTCTTGTTCTATGTGTAAAACAACGTGGAGCGAGACTTACTTTAGACGAATGGTATAGTATTTTTTTTAACACTTGTTATTTCTTTAATTTAGGTGTTTATTAACCTTGAAGTACTCGTGAGTAATTTCTCCCAAAATTGAAGTAATTAAAAAGAAAAATAAAATACAATTAACCATATATATATATATATATATATATATATATATATATATATATATATGTATATATGTGTATGTATATGTGTGTATGTATATATGTGTGGTTTTTCAGTTGTATAGAAAGTATGGATGGAAAATTCCTAATGCAAAAAGTGAGAAAAAAATTTTCTAGCTTAGTTCAATATAAAAGAAAATAGCAAAAAAAGATGTTAACAATTAGTGGTCTCATCTATTTTTTTTTTGCCACTCAAAAATAGACAAAAAAATAAAGAAAGTGAAAAAAAATTGATGCTTTCAAAATTACCCCTATTTTACTTGTATGGGTAATAAGCGTATGAATAATTTTATATATAATTATAATCACTGTAATTTATAATTTTTCTTCTTTTTTTATACTAATTTATTCTTAATCAATTAATTTTAATCTTCTCTTTATTTCATCTATTTTTTTATTTTTCTTTTTTTACCACATTTTCTTTTCTTCTTTTTTTTTTATGTAACTGAACAAAGGCCAAATAAATATAATCAATATTTAAAGAAGGAAACGTAAACCCGATGAATTTACTCTCACTAATCCACTTGGCTATGTTGCCTTACAAACTGTTCGAGAGTAAATGAACGTAGTGAGTAGTGACATAGAGTGTTTTTCACTTTTTAATAAACGAAATTTGATAGTCTTTTCAATAAATTTTAGCAAATGATACAATGTGTTCAAAAGAAAAAATTATTAGATGAGCTCATTTATGATTTTAATCAATAAATATATATTATATAATTAATTAATTAACTTATCTTGTAAATTAAAAAATAACATATTAACAACTAATATTTATTTATAAAAAAAATTATCTTGGAAATGTGTGCTAATTAAATATTTATATTTTTCATATTTATTGGTTAGAAACATGGTTCATTGGTGGTGCCATGATGCAGAGTCATGTAATAATCTTTAGTTCAGAAAAATGTACTGCTAATATTTTTTTTTTCACTCTCTATATAGTGGAAAAAAAATATAAGAGATTCACCTACTAAGGTAAGATAGTTAGTTTTTATTTTGACAATTTATTTTTTTAAAATATAATGATTGAGATTAATATTTAATATAACCTTTATATTTTTAAAAAATAAACTGTGGAAATGAAAGATAAGATACTTTAGTTATGCTACCCCCGCAACTAATTAATAATGTTATTGGATTAGTTACTTCTTTATAAAATAAAATTACATCACATTTACATAATAATTAATTACTTGTGTTGAGTTCACCTGGAGGTAGGATACGATTTTCGTGTTTATCATAATTGATACTTTCCAGCACTATTAATATTCGTAAATGTTCACCCAACGTCCAATTGATTAATTATGTATATAAATGAGGTTAATTTTATTTTTTCTATGGTTAATTATTATATAACTATCACATAATACTATTAATAATTTATAATATAAAATTAACCTTATTTTTATATGTAATTAACTATGTCTAATAGTTAATAATCTAATTACGTTATTAACTATTTGTAAAACAAAATTAACTTCTCCTCTCGTTAGTTTTAACTGTGAAATTTTGAAATATTTTTATTTTTATTTAACCATTGTTTTAAAAATTGAAAATAATATTATTTTTAAGAATATATTTATTATCTATTATTTTTTTGTTAAAAAAAAAAAAAGATTCGAACTTGAAATTTAATCTTGAATAATGGATGTGCTTAACTTTCAACATACCTTAGTTGACAAACTCGTGAAGAAAGACACTGATGCAAATGAAAGTTTTGTAGTTCTATACTCTTGTCCTTTTGATGTTATGAGTGATCTTGAGGCAGATAGGATGTTTTATTCTCTTATAACCCTCTGTTATTTTCTTAAATGTTAAAAAATAATAACGAATGTATATATTTAACTACAATTACAAAGTAAAACAGTATTTAGTGTTGAAGTTGTATGCGTTTCTTTTATGGTTGCTAGAAGTGTGGTTGGAGCTTCCAATATTAATAGGGGCACTAATTAAGAGAGGGATGGAAATGTTTAGGTGAGGGAGGGAGGGAGAGACCATAACGATATTAATGGAAAGGGTCATAAAAGGGAGTGATTTAAACAATACTAAACTGGGAACGTAGAAATGAATTATATTTGTCATGTAATTAACACGTGTGGAAGAATAGAAAAGTAAATTGTGGAGAAATATTAAGGAAACTTTGATGTGGGAGGAATATTTGTTTGGTAGGGTGGATCCATAAACATTGATGAGTAACGGTAAAAAATGATTCTTGGCGTGAGAGGTAGAAAAAGTGAGGAGGAGATAATAAAAATAGAGAAGTGGTAGGTAGTAATGAAGAGGAAGAGGGAGAGAGTGATGGGGAGAAAGAGTGAAGAAAGAGAGGGAGAGGAAGTAGCAGGGGATGTGGCTGAGTACACGCTGGAAGGAAGATGGGAAAAGGTAAGGGAGTTGTATGAGGAGTACCCAGAATGTCACGAGGCAAAGATTGATGGGTTGGGAACGGCACTGCACGTGGCCATAGACTTGAACGAAGAACAAGTGGTGGAGAAGCTTGTGAATGCCATTGTGATGAATGAAGATAATTATGATAATGGTGAGATAAGGGCTCTGAAAATGAAGAACGAGCGTGGAGATACCCCTCTTCACGTTGCTGCTTCCAGAGGTTTTGCCAGAATATGTAAGTTGATCATAGGCCCCAACAAACAAAGGGTTTATTTGGCCACTAGGAAAAACTATCATCAAGAAACGCCTCTCTTTCAAGCTGCTATCAACTGGCACAAACAGGCCTTTGCTTATCTCTCTTCCATTTCCGAACACACTGCCATCTTGGAGGATCTTACGCGACTTAATGGCGACACTATTCTTCACTGTGCCATCAGGAATGAATACTTCGGTACGTTTTTCTTTTTTTTTTATCTACTCTCTTCCATCTTCTTTTTTTAAATATCATTACTCTATTCCTATATATGCTGCAGATTTGGCTTTGATAATAGTGCATTATTATGATCAACTCATCCAGCACAAGAATGATGACCAATTAACTCCTCTCACACTCCTTGCTACTAGGCCCTCCGCCTTCGGAAGTGGTAACAATTTTTCATGGTGGAAGCGAATCCTCTACCACTGTAACTATTCTCGCTTTTACTTTATTATCTTAATCTTCAAGCTCAATTTTATTTACTTTAATCACCTTTCACATCAAATAAAATACATTTTCACGCAACACAATGCTAGTATCTTCTACTTTCGGATTTATATCAACTGAGATACTGTTTGTTTACCCTTACAATTTGTCATCACAAAGGAGGGATCAACATCAATAGTGTTTTTTTCTTTTCTTCCTAGTGGTTACTCGCCACCCATACTTTTTTATTGAATAAATATTTGTTCTATGTGTACCTTAATACTCTCCCTCACCCTTGTTTATTTATAAAGGTATAAAATATATCTATTTAAGTTATCTCTGAATATTTATTTATAAATCTATTAAAAACTTTATTCATACATATATATATATATATATATATATATATATATATATATATATATATATATATATATATATCATGATGAATATTCGGTTGTCATTCTTATTAATTTATAATAGGATATTTAATTAGATATAGTCCAATACCATACCCTTAAAAATGGCAATAAGACAAGAAATATATATATATATATATATATATATATATATATATATATATATATATATATATATAAAAGCCCTGGCACACGGTCAAATATGTTTTGTTAGACAATATATATACAATTATTGTAATTATAAATTGAGCATAACTAGGGATCACTAAGAGACAAAGTAAATACATAACTAGAAATCAGATTGTGTTTGAGAACATACTGCTGGATTCAATAGATATAATGATGACTATAAAGGTAATCTCGTGAAAATGATTATCATATTTCATTGGGTTCAATAGGAGGTATGTGTTATCGGATTGGTACGCTAATCTTAGAATGTGTTTATTAAATATGGTATAGGTAGATAACTTTTAATATGTTCCATTAGGGAAGAGTATGTAATCGTGTTTGTAATCCTAAAAACGCTTTGTTTCTATATTGAATAAATATCTTTTGCCTTTCAAAAAAAAAAAATACAAAACCACCCAGCATGCAAAGTATGGTCATAAACAGACTCCCAACCTTGTGGAAAATTCTCACAAACCTGTGAGACATGCGACTGGGAAAAACTGCGAGACAAATTCCTATGGGACAATCCACAACTCTGCGGATAAAGCGCGGTGGGCAAACTTGAAACCGCACTACTGTGAATCGTGTGCATGTGTCTGTGTGAGAAGTTGCATAATTAATATTGACGAAAGCAACAACAACGTTAACTTCTATGAAAAAAAAAATGTAGTGAATAATGTTACAAAATGTTAATCACAACACAACACATAAAGTATAAAAGGTGTTTGATCTGTTATTTTAACTATTTAAAAGTTAAAAAATTAATTAAAATTAAATAACAAATATTTAAAAGCTTTTTTTTTTGTTATTAGTTTTAAAAAAAATACTCCGATTGACTTTTTAAAGATTGAATAACATAAACTAATTCTTTCTAATCATATTATTCAATTTCTCTCATTTATTAATATAATTATAGTAATTTATAATATACATATATAATTATAAAAAATTATAATTTAAATATGTAATTTAAAATTTATATATATAATTATAGAAATTATAATTTAAATATTAATTATAGTAATTTATTATTTAAATATATAATTACATAAATTTATAATTTAAATATATTATTATAGATATATATATATAGTTATAATAATTTATAATTTAAATATAGAATTAATTTATATATTAAAATATATTATAATTATTTTAAATACCTCATTATTGATCTAATAATTAATGATATTTTTATTTATTGTTTTCTTAGCTAGTTGATTATCTAATTTTACTAAATACTTATAACTAGTTTTTTATCTTTAAACTAGTTTTACCAATCACATCCATAACCTATTTAAAATAAATTTAAATTGTTTTAGCATGGTAAGTTTGCACGAGGAAAAGTGAGAAGCATGATGATAAAGATATAAAGAAAAAAGCGAGACTACATGTTGAATTAGGTAGGTACATGAATGATTGAATGTGGAGAGATAGAAAGAAAAATAGTATTGTTAAAAGTGTTCTAATATGATATATATAGATTGAAAATGTGTACATATAGGAATCATATGGTACAGTGAGCGTGAGTAAACATATATGAAAAATCTACTTACCAAATATTTGTCTTATTTATTGAAAGGTATACTTGTTGGACCACTGGACCCTGAAAAGCAAATGAAGGCGAATTTGGCGAAGATGGAGGAAGAACGAAAAATTGATGATTTGAAATATCCAATGAACTACGCTACATTTCATGACTTCTTTGCTGGATCGTCAAGTGTTGCTTCTTTAATTGGTACGTACGTACATGGCTTTTCGTGCCATCCCACCTTATTTTCTTCTTTTTTTCTTTCCCCATCACTTTATTCTTTTCTTTTTGAGACTTTAAATTTATTTTTAAAATATGGATAGCATTCATTGCCGTATCCGTAACATATGATTTAATCAATTTAAGTCGAATCCATTTGGGTATATAACAAATTAATCATGCTACCAATCATTAATATGTATTAATACTATTTTTAAAAAAATAACATTGTCTATGGATATATTTATATAAAAAATAAATAATTTTTTTATATTATTAAAATTTTTATATAAAAATTAAATGATTTAGATTTTTAAATTTAGATTAAATTTAATAAATTTGTCAATGTGGTTAAAGACACAAACATCATACATTGCTGCATGAAATTTAATATTACATGCATGTCAAAATTGTTAAATTTTTTTTTATCAACTTTCGGTTAAGTTTTTTTCGCTCAAATTTAAGAAAAAATATTTTAGTCTCCCAAATTTAAAGCTTTTTTTATTCAAATTTAAAAATAATTATTTTAGTCTCCAAATATAAATCTGTTTTATTCTACAAACAATAGAAAAAATTTTAAATTGTAAGGACCAAAATAAAATATTTCTAAATTAAGATGGCTAAAAAATATTTTTAAATTTGAAGAAATGAAAAATTATTTATAAAATTTGAGGGATTGAAAAATTATTTTAGATTTGCAAGACTAAATTAAGTTAATTTTAAATTTTAGAGTCTAAAAACTATTTTTAAAATTTGAGATAAAAATATCAAATCAAATTTAAAAGATTAAAACAAACTAGAACAATTTCTTAAAAAATAAAAATGTGAGAAACTTAAAATTTGAAATTTTTAATAAAAATTATATTAAGAGCTTTTTGATTTTTTTAAAATCTAAAAAAAATAAACTAAACACCACTACATTAATTGAAACAAGTTTATACCAATAAATAAAATAAATTGTTGGAGTTACTTTACAGAAATTTTAATAGTCAACAAATTTATCATATGTTTATATAACAGTTTGAAAACTATTTTATATTGTGAGTGTATAATTAGTTTTTTCTCATTTATAATATTATTTCATATATTTTAAGTTTATAAATTTTTAACTTATTTAGTTTTAATTTTTATATGTATTATTTCATCAGAATTATGTATTTATTTTTTATTAAAAATTTCTTGATACTCTCTGTCTCTCTTCAAATATCATTTCATTATTATATAAAACCATAAAACTTACTATCGTATAAATCTATTTATATTATTTTATTTCATTTTATTAAAATTTTAAAATGATAATAAGATTGAAACATTCATTATCCCAATTTGTTAGATGATAAGTAATTATTAGAACCAAATTAAAATATTAAAAGTGTATAATTATTTAAAAAATATATAATTTACCAAATTGCAAGTTATGTAAACTTAAATATGCCTTTTAATATCATCTTATACTTATGAACACCATAACAATGATTTTACCAAATTCTTCTAATTCAGTTAACCAATCTATCAATTTTTTATCTTTTAAACTCTGAACTATATTTATATTATTTGGTTACTTATCTCCTAATTATTCTTTTACCCTATGTTATAAAATATATTAAGCTTCGAAACTTGAAAGTCAAGGCTAAAACTATTATTTGATTAGTTGACACTAAAACTGTTTACACATGACAGTTATGAAGAGTAAAAATGCTAAAAGTTTTATTTAGAGCTTAAGAATAAATTTTATAAAATATTTAAGGACACAAATTAACAGAATTAATAGCCCATATTATTATTACTTTGACTAGCATCCTAATTTTAGTTGAGAATAGTTTTATTCAGTTGGTCCATTTACACAATTCATCATATTTTAGGATAAGTGTTTAGATTAATATTATAGAAATAATTAATTCTTTTTATCAACGCCAAAAATTTAATTACTTCATACAAGTCAAATCCAAATAAAAATGTCATTTCATTCCTTTTAACTCTTGTGTTTTCACCCAAATTGAAAACAAGAAAATCAGGTTTCTCTTAGTGGTCACATAAGATTGTGTCTAACTGTATGTAAATGGACGAAGCTAAAGGAGATTGTCATAAGGGCATGTATGGTAAAAAGGCTGCTGGTCTGAATTGCAAGAAAATATAAAAAGAAAAGGTTTGTGTAATTATTAATTGGAAGATGTAGGTTGTTTTTCCTTCTATATTTTGGGGGGATTATTTCCTCAAAACTTTATTTATTTCTTACGGATTTTTCTTTGATTCTGGTCAGGTAAAATACCTAGGAAAAATAATAAGAATGACACAGAAAACCCATCACCGTCAATCAAAAGTAGAATTGGATTAGCAACTGGTGAGGATGGATTTTTGCCACCAAATTATGACACCTTTCTACAATTTGTCAGGTCTGCATATGTACATACTCTTGCCCTCTCAGGAGTGGGTATGTATTATTTATTATTAATTACATTCTCCATTTCATCTATTGCTACCTATATTTTTAATATTGATCTTGGGCAAGATGGTTTCCTAATTAACACCTACAATTGCACATTCTTTTAAAAGACATAAAGGAAATAAGGAAGACAAAGAAGAGGCATCAATGGGGTGGTCAACTCTTGAAGGCACTATTGAAAGAACGACCTTATGCAGCATTGACGGGAAGTGGGGGTGTCCCAACTGATATGGCAGTTGATCTAGATGTGTATAATGTTTATGGCCAATATAAAGCTAGAGGTAAGTATGTATATAACACCAACAATGTATAACATATTAACCTTTTAGTTAGTGTTGTTATACAACAATAGAGGAGTTCAATTGATCATTCTCTTTTACCTGTAAAATTTGTTACGAAGAACTGGAACAACATTTTTTGCCTTTCCTTGTTTGACAGGTGGAACCGGCCAAGAGTCGGAGGGAGAAATGGCAGAGATTGGTGAAACCGGTGAGGGGAGGGAAGAAGAAGAGGCAGCCACGGGCGAAAGAAGTGGGTTGGAAGAAGAAAAGAAAACAGAGGCTAATGACAAAAGGCCTTCAAGTAAAAGTAAAAGTGACATAAGTAAAAACGAAACTGATAATCCAAGTGGTAAGAAGAAGTTTGACACAAAGGAGACAGCATTTTTGGTTGCAGCAAAAAATGGCATTGTTGAAATGGTGAATGAAATACTACATCGAATTCCTAGTGTCATTCATAGCACTAATTCAAAGAAAGAAAATGTGTTGCTACTGGCTGTGCTTAATAGGCAACCCCTTGTTGTTGAGACTTTGAAAATGAAGTCAAAACCAGAAGTTTGGAATAACTTAATTCTGGCTGTAAATAATGATGAGAGCACCATGTTGCACTTGGCAGCATATGGTCCAGACGGAGATAAACCATGGCAGATAGCTGGTTCTGCCTTGCAAATGATGTGGGATATAAAATGGTTTCAGGTATACCTAAACACCAATATTATATATTCCTTCTTTTCTTTTTGTCTCGACATTTTACTCAAATTGACTAAATATAATATAAACATAAAATCATTAAATTTTTAACAATTTGTAGTCAATTAACTTTGATAACTCAAGTGAAAGTCACTAGAATATTAATACAAATGGAGCTTGAGAAAAATTGCATTAAAATTCATTTAAAATTTTGACGCCCAACAAAATGTTAATTATTGGCATGGATATAATCTTTAATAGACCATACATTATTATTCATATTAATATTATGTGTTTATGCCAGACGGTTTTAATTATTATACAGAAAATTGATCTATATTACATG
This sequence comes from Psophocarpus tetragonolobus, assembly GCA_037954015.1. Taxonomy (NCBI): domain Eukaryota; kingdom Viridiplantae; phylum Streptophyta; class Magnoliopsida; order Fabales; family Fabaceae; genus Psophocarpus; species Psophocarpus tetragonolobus. The sequence continues at coordinate 40,384,651 of CM075695.1, forward strand.
GATTATATATCAATTGAAATTACTGGTTATTTTGAGAGAGAAAAAAAAGAAGTAAAAATAGTTGTAAAGTAATTTTTGAAGTTGAAAACTTATCTTGCCTGGCGCGTAATCACCTCTCTCTAAAGTTTGTAACAAAAAACAATGTTACTTAAATGATAAAATAAAAAGATGAATGCATGTAATCATAAAAGTTCATACTGTTTGTAAAGATGTAATTTAAATCTTGTTAGTAAGGAAATTTCAACTTACTTACTCTTTCTTCCTCATTTTATCAAGTACCAGTATTATAACTCATTAGTTCAAATCTTTATCTAAAATTAAAGTAAAAAAGTATAAATGGATGACTTGTTTTAAGTGGTTAGTAAATTACTAACTTTTAATTTTTATCATCCACACATAATTATGTAACTCAGATTTTGCTTATTATCCTGAAACGTGTTATTATTTAATAACACAAGCCTCTATATGTGGTGATTATTTTGGAGCAGTATATTAAAAGCCTTGTGCCACAACACTTTTACTTTAGAAGCGACAAAGTGGGCAAAACCGCAGGGGAAATATTTGAGGACAAACACAAAGATCTTGTAAAACAAAGTAGTGAGTGGCTGAGGGAAACATCTGAATCTTGCTCTGTCGTGGCTGCACTGGTTGCTGGTGTTTCCTTTGCTACAGCCAGTGCCATCCCCGGTGGCACCAACGAAGAAGGTAGGCCTAATTTAGAAGGCAGGACTGCATTTGATGCATTTGCCATTGCTTCACTTGTTGGACTTTTCTTCTCTGTCACTGGACTCATAATGTTTCTTACCATTCTCACCTCTAGAAAGCAAGCCAAAGATTTTCGCAAAGCTTTGCCTTTCAAACTTCTTCTTGGCTTAAGTTCTCTTTTTGTATCCATTGCTGCCATGTTTGTGTCTTTCTGCACTGGCCATTTTTTTCTTCTTAGTCGCAAATACAAGATGGTCCTATACCCCCTTTATGTAGCCACTTGTTTTCCTGTGACTTTCTATGCCGTCGCACAGTTTCCTCTCTACTTCGATCTGGTAACGGCCATTTTAACTAAGGTGCCACGAGCAAGTGATGAAGTAGACAACTTATAGGAGCTTCAACACCATCATTAATTGTTATACTTAATACTGTGTGGTATTGGATTCATGTACTTTTTTGGCCTTTTTGAGTCTCGTTTGTGTTTGGTGGGACTGGGAGCATGTTCTTCGGCTGAATATCAAGCACTGTGGTGTGTGTATTTATGTAATAATCATCATGTATTATGAGCTATGAATAATAACGTTGATCTGCTGGTTGTGCTGTAAATTTTGCATTGAGGAAAAGTTTTTGGACATTCTCGGTATAATGCCTCAGACTTTAACTTTAAACTTTATAATGCAGCATACGTAATTCAAAAATGGTGACGTTAACACCAAGTTTGTTCAGTTAAATTGAAAAGACAAACACAAAAAAAGGTAATGGTGGCTAGGAATTAATCTACGGCATGAAATAAGGAAGAAGAGAATGGAAATTGTCTTTTGGCCGACATGATAGCAAGCATATTGAAACGAGTAATGTTTTGTTTCTCTTTACAATCCAATATACGTACTCCCAATTTTGGTTCAGGAGAAAGAAAAAAAAAAAAAGAGTGACAGAGTCTTAAAAGAAGAAAATCAAAGATAAAGTGTAGTATCTTAGGTAGCGCAAGGCTTTAACGTTTAAAAAATATATTTATTTTTGTTTGATATTTTTTATTTTAAAAAAATAATATTGTTAAATTTAATCAATTTAGTAAAAATATTATAAATTATTCATATATAGTTTAAAATAAATTTATATACTATTTTTTATAATTATAATATTGTTATTAAATTGTCACATAATGTTAACGGTTGAAAATACTAACAACAACCTTTTTATGTTTTTCAAGAATAATTTTTAAAATCTGTTTTCAGAAAGAAAAAAAAAACATGTTTGGTAAGTGTTATTTGAAAATTATTTGAAAAACTTGTTGATATTTATTAAAATTTTATTAATGAAAAGCAAAAAATTTTTGATTGTATTTTGAGTTTTCAAAACAAAAATAGAAAACTAAAAAGCAAACTGCTTTTAATTGTTCCTTTATTTTAGTTTTTAAAAACTAAAAAAATCATAACTGTTTTCGAAAACTGTTTTCAAAAAACACTGTTCAAATGAGTTTTTTAGTTTTAAAATACTGAAAACAGTTTTATAAAACTGTTGTCAAATAAGTACTTAGTATTTAAAAACTAAAAAACTTGTTTAGATAGTATTTTCTGAAAACAGTTTTCAAAATCAGTTCTAGTTTTTTAGTTTTTTAAAAGCTAAAAAACAGGAACAATTAAAAACAATTTTGCTTTTTAGTTTTCTATTTTTGTTTTGAAAACTTAAAATGCAATTAAAATATTTTTTTTTTTACTTTTCATTAATAAAATTTTAATAAATATCAACAAGTTTTTCCATTTTTACATCTTCAAAACAATTTTCAAATAACACTTACCAAACAAGTTTTTTTTTCTCCCGAAACAGTTTTTGAAAACTATTCTGAAAAACTATTTTTAGGAGATAATTAATAAAAGGTAAATATATAAATATAAAATCAGCTAGCAGTGAAAAATAGGAGATATCTTAAAAAAAATTACTTGAAGTAGCTTTATTGAAAAAACTAGTAGTAAGTTCCTAGATTTTTTCTATGAGAGTTGAAGTCATTTTAACTATTGTTTCATATAGCTTTTCAACTTTCAGTTACATGAAATTGCAAACCAAAACCACTTTTAATAAAAAGATAAGCATAGATACATACAATTAATGGAAAGATGTAATTTTGTTTTCTAAAGTAAATAATTCACTCAGAAAGGTAAAATAAGTATTTTTAATTATCAATAAAAAATTAAAATTCAGTATTATATATACATATACCCACATAATCTGTAAATATATTGAAATATTAACTAATTTAGAAGGATAGAGAGAGGTCCTGAATTCAAATTTTTCCATTAACAAAACTAAATCCACTAACATTTCCATATAGTTTGTTTACAACTGAAAATTATTTTATATTTTCTTACTTAATTTCTCAAAATTCTATCAATTTCTTATACATTTTTCAAGCAAAATGCCTAAAAAATAATTAAACTATGATTTACAACGATGTGTAAGGTCTTATTAAGATACTATAATATGGTCTCTATAATTGTATTGAAAAATGAACTTGTATTTGATTCTATACCCATGCACTTTTCTTTTCATCGATATACCATTAGTACATATATAATGTACACTTTTCTTATGTATAAAGCCAATAAGTCAATATATATTATAAACACATCAACAAATATAATATAAAAAATAAATAAACATAACATTAGGTAGACATAAACATTGTCCAAATTCATTCATTGCAATTATGATAACCCAACAAAACAAATAATAAAATTTAAGTTTTAATTATTTAAAAAATAATGATTAAATTTGAACTCAAATCAATCATGATATGATGATTGTTTATCATTTAGCACATTAAATAATTAAATATATTATAATTATTTATTTATATATATATATAGACACACTAATGTACACGAGATCATTGGTAAATATTTTTTTTAAGTATATAATATGAATAGTAAAATATTTATAAAAAAGCATCAAACTACTTTAAATACTATTCATTATCACATAAGACCATCATACAAGTTAAATTTTTTGCTTATGCATTTAAAATTTTTTGTTATAATTCTTCATTATATCATACTAAGCAAGAACTTAGAAGTAATTTAATACACATGCAATTTAACTTCAAAACAAATATTAATAGATTAATATTAAAATATAAGAACAGCATACATTTAATGGTTAGTTTCTAGATGGATGGATTTTTGGGTTACATATAAAACTAAGATGAGTCTCATGATACACACAAGAGAAATGTGTGGTAAGCTCATTTGAACGTGTTTCCTTGGAAAGAAGTGGTTATAAGGTTGTGCCGAATTTTAAACAATCTCTATTTTTTTTTAAATTATTAAATAACTTTTTTAATTGTTATTCGTCTACACATAATTGAGGAAATGAATCATCCCTATTTCTTTTTTATCAATTTATTATTATTTATTTCTTATTATTTTTTATATTTTTAAAAAACTAATTAAATAAAAATTACATTTTAAAAACTAATTAAATAAAAATTACATAAATTTTATAGAATATAATATTTATGTATTAAAAAACTTAATAATAAAAAAAAATGAAGAAAGAAGAAACGAAGAAAATCCTAGCTCTGTAATTGAGAATGAAGTTAAAAAATTATTAATGTTCTGTGTCTTGTCCCTTTTGGTTTTAAGCCATGTTTTTTGTCCAAACAAAGAGGTATGAGCACGTTCTCAGGGTAAATATCAAATCACTGTGGTGAGCATTTATGTAATAGTAATGTGAGATATGGAAACAGCTTTCGAATTACACCGTGATTTTTTTTTTTTTTTTTTTTGCGATGACTTAAATAATTAGATTTCAACTCTATAGTAACACCATAGTTTTTCCTATTCAATTTTAAAGTGATTTGACATAATTACAAATTATAATTAACTTTAAATTTATAAAAAAATTCAATTAATAAAAAGGCAGTAAATTCCTCCTAAAGATATAGATAGTAAAATTCTTATTTCATAAACTGCATTCTATTTGTTAGACCATTGCCACAAACAGTGTTTGATCACAGCAACCAACTTTAAATCCCAGTCTTTATTTTACTAAATACTGGAGTAAATAAAATATACTAGAAATCAAGGGGACCCAACAAAGATATGAGAGCGAAGGGGGAAAACAATGTTTATTATTATTAGAATAACTCCATTATTTATTCTTTAAAAAAATTATCTATTTATTACAATGAAAGTAATCAAATCACCTGGTGTAAAAAGCAATTGAATAATTGGAAAACAAGCTAATTTTGGTTTATTTTGAGAACAATGAAATTTCTTCAGGTAGTATAGAGGAAAGGAATGATGGAATTGGATGTAATCTAAAATGAGTTGACAGCTTTGATGGCTTGAAATCTTGGCTCCTTGGGTTGGAACTTGAGTGTAGCATAGAGCTTCATGTAATCCTCAAATACAAATTTTGGATATACTTGTTGTGGCTTTGTGTCCAACAATGGTGGTGCAGGGTAGATAAGAGCATCACTAGCAGGGTTGTAGAATGAGGCGACAGACATTCTGGTGCCATCAGTACGAGCAATCACACGATGCTCCACACTCTTGTATTTTCCATTGGTGATTACCTGTAATGTTAATTGTTAAGTAGAAAGTAGAAGATGCAGAATTAGTGAAAGAAAAAGGAAGGTAAATACCTCAATTTGGTCACCAAGGTTAACAACAATGGAATGACGCATTGGCGGCACATCCACCCATTGACCATCTTTGAGAAGCTGAAGGCCACTGACTTTGTCATCTTGCAAGAGAAGGATAATTCCACCAGCATCTGTATGGGCACGAAGACCCTTCACCAACTCTGGCTTTGGGCACGGAGGGTAGTTTGCTACCTTTGTTCCAAAATTTGGACCCTTTGATCCATAAAAGACCTTTTTCAAGTACCCCTTCTCTAATCCAAGATTTTCACATAACAGGTCTAGCAACTCCTCCGCTAGTTTCTCCAATTTCTTTGCAAATTCTTTCATTGCATCCCTGCATCATTAACACATATACTTACTTCAGATTCTGTCCATCACATTAATTATATCATGCTCATGCTTTTCAGTTTGTCATACCGATACTCTTGGCTGAGATGAGGAATTTCAGAGATGTTGGAGGTTGGGAGATGGCGCAAGAAGAAGGTGCTCTCCCAGTCCATGTCCTTTACTTCACCTTGGACACCCTCTAATCCCATTGTCTCCTTGAATCTCTTCTCCATGCATCTCCTGTAGTGTTCCTTCGTTAACCTTTCCACGGTATCCAAAACTTCAAGGGGTATTCCATGATTCACTAACTACAATTTGGAAAGCAACATAGTTAATAAAGTTCAAATGAAAACATGTTGAAATTTTTGGCTTTTAACTTGTAAACTTGTAAACTTGCAGATGCACACACACATATGTATTGGGGCATAACTAATTAAGCTTTTTGAGTAGGTTCATGGTGTACCTCAAAGAATCCCCAGTTCTGGCAAGCATCTTCAATCTGGTCTAGAGTCGCCTTTCTCTCCTCACCGTTGAGATTCTCCAAGTTGATAACGGGGAAGTTCTCCATCTCTCGCACTTTTTCTTTCTTTAATTACCTCTTATGACAAATCTGAATGTGTTTGTTTATGCATATTGGGCTGCTAGGTGTGTGCCATTTATAGGAGTGGAAAGAGTTGAGTGAAGACACCAAGACATTAAAAGCTCTGGTGTGTGCCTCATGAATCATGAGATGCATGCTTAGTTACTTAGTCCAATCTATGCCACAAGGTCATTTTCGGTCGTTGAATTGTCAACTTTTTGTATCGTTTGACTCAACCGGAGTGGAGGCCAAACCAACCTTCCTTGCATTTTCCCTTAAGGTGATTCAGAATGTGGTTTCTTAGAAGGTGGCACAAGCAAACGAAGTTCTAAAATTTATTATTGTTTCTATTATATATGAAAGCTTTTGAACTCCTTATTCAGAGATCTAACAACAGTTCTGCCATGGTACTATTTGGTACCCTCAAAATTTACTTAATCCATCTAAAATTGATTACATCATAAAAGCAAAGGAAAACTTTCATATTGTTTCCGGCGGGCCGAGGTACTAGTTAATAAGGCTGTTTGGTTTTATATTTGAGTCGTGGTTACATTTGCTAAGAAGTTTGTGGTTATAGTTTGGACATTTTAGACATGATTTCTTAGGTTTCAAACACAGATTTAGTAACTCGAAGCTATTAATTGAAAATAATTATTGATACAGATTTAAAAAAGAATAAAGAAATATCCTTATCTGAACTAATTGTCTTTTTCTTTTCTTTTGACCACTTCACCAATAGGAGCCACCAGACCAAAACAAGGATAAGCTGTGGCGTCTAACTGATAGGACAATTTTTGTTCTGCATTTTCAATTAAGTTTTTAAGACCAAATTGGGAAAGTTGGTTTTAATCAGAATACCTGGGCCATTGGGGTCTCTTCAGTCTTCATCTTTATCATATAATTATTTTTTGTTAGCACAAAAAGATTGAATTAAGTGTCTTAAGCCAAACGTGTAAATTGAATATCGTCTTTTTAAGTTTTAACTATGGGAACTGGAGGCTGCCACGGTATGCCGTATGCGTACCTTGTACGTTATGAATTTTAGTAGCACGTGTGGAAATAAACTGAGCGATCATAAAATAGCGTACTTCCTCCAACTTAAATATAAAAAACAATTAATTCAGCTAACATTATTTAATTTTATTATCTTAATAAAAATAGTATTATTTTTAAAGTATATTTTCTTGAAATTTAATGCATTGTTAAATACGATAAAAAATAGTTAAAATTTACTTATATTTAAATTTTTTTTTTTCATATAATTTAGTCTAGAGTGAAAGTCAAAGAAAATTTAAGCCTTAAATAACTTCTTTTCCTTGATAAATATGGTGGTTTTAATTTCAATGCTTTACTTTTTTATTTCCGTAAAGCAAATTTGTTTCATTTTTTTCCTTGCTATAAATTTAACCATTAAAACTAACAAAAATCTTACAAAGAAAAAATTAAGGATTGAAAAATAAGAGGACTAAAATCAAAACAATAAAATTAAGAGGATCAAAATAAAAATAACCTGATATTATAAGGAGTTAAGAATTATATAAGATAAAATTATAATTAAAACCTCTTTACGTATGATTTCATTTTTTTTAATTATAAAACGTCACAATATTTTGCTAGTAAAAATAATTTATCTTTTGTTTTAATTATTTCTTGTGAAAAATTAATTAAACCTTAATTTTATGACTTCTACAATGTTATAAATTTAAGGTTTAATTTTTATAAGTATTTTGCTAGTACATGCATTCATTATAGATTTAATTTTTATACTCCCGTTAGTGCATTAGTATTAGTATTGTTTGTATGTTTAATTTCAAAAAAATATTAAATAGTTATTTAGATGCTATAAAATATCTGGGTTTTTTAATTTTATTCCTCGTGATCTTAATTTTCTTTATTCTTTGTTCCTTAAATTTTATTTTTATATTTTAATTTACATAAAATTTTTGTTAAATTTAACAGTCAAATCTAAGAGAAAAAAAATTATAAGGATAAAAATACATATATATATATATATATATATATTTGTAAAAAGGAGAGATTATTAAATGTAGAAGATTTACTTTTCATTTTAATCAACAATTTTCTTAAAATCTAATTATTGTAATAAGTAAATAATCTTAATTATTAAAGTAAATTTATTTACTTTTTTTTAAAGGCAAAATATATATATTGAAAGGAAGATGAGCGAAACAAAAAGTTTTTAAAACCCTATACACCCAACTTAGGGAATCTACTATGGGACTCCTCCATAAATGAAACCTCTAAGGCTACCCAATCAAACAACCTAAACTAACTACATATTTAACAAATACAAATGAGGGTTACTATATCAATTAGAAAAAGGTGCCCCCGAAAAAACCAAACCTATAAGACAACCATTTTCAAGAAATGAGTTGAATGAAACCAAAAATATCCAGAGACTCCACTGTCCTGTTGTTAATGACAATGGAATTCTTAAATATCTAGATGCCCCAACAAATTGCACTCCTAAATAAAAACCTACACTTACTTTTACACTTACCAATCACCCAAGAACTAAAAACATGAAATAAGAGAAGGAGATCATTAAGTAACGAGGATTCAATACCAATTCACCTCATAGCTTTGAACCACGAAATTTGAGCCACCGAGCAGACAAAAAAAAATGCTCCTTACACAAGGAACAACACTGCATATGCAAATGAACAATTACTCTACACTCAATAATTATTGATAGTCAACAATCTATTTAGGAGAAGCTTCCATGAAAAAGCCACAACTTTCGAAGGCAATTTGTCCTTCCAAAGCCTCCTAAAAAAAAGCCTGTCGAATCTGGCCTATTTCCACCGGACAACCCTTCCTGAAGAAACCTATACGCCCCTACTAGTGAGAAGACCCCGGAGCTATCCAACTGCCAATACCACCTATCTCGAAGACACAGGTCGATCACTACATTCTGCAACTTATCTTCCAAGGACAACACCAACTCTTCCTCCAAAAAAAAAAAGTCTCCTCCACCACTCCCAATTCCACTGCTGAGACAATGGGGCGAACCTGAACATATCTTTGACAGTTGTATTTTTATTGATTGCCAGATCAAACAATCTAGTAAATAACACTCTCAGAATCCCTCCCCCGTCCCAATTATGGTGCCAAAACAAAGACTCGCTACCATCCCCAATCAACCTCATAGACTTTAAATGGATCCAACCTGAATTATGAGCTAAAGGATCATCTATAGCTCAAATATCCCTTCACCAAATAGAGCACTTTGACCTCAACAAAACCTCGTAAGGAAGGTTATGAAAATCTCCATATTTACTCCGAAGTAAGGGGGTCCACAAGGAATTCTTAGCAAATAGGAATCTCCATCTCCATTTTGCAAGCAAACTTGGATTGAAAGTCTTTAGGCATTTAACCCCAAGCCCCCCTTCCTTCTTGGGTAGACACACTTTGTCCCACTAACCCAAGAAATTTTACAATCCTCGGCATTCCCACTCCATAAGAATTTTCGCTGCAAACTCTTAAGAGAATTGACAACCTTACGGGGGCCCTACAGAAAGAGAAGAAGTAAAGTGGAAGACTAGATAGTATTAAGTTCAACGTAACCAGACGGCCGATAAATGACAAATGTTTCCCCTTCCAAACTGCTAACCTCTGCTTGAAAAGATCAACTAGAGGTTTCCATACTACCTCCTTCCTAGGATGGATCCCAACCGAAATTCCCAAGAATTAAAGGGAGGAAAACTTACCAAGCAATTAAGAATACAACTCACAGCATGCTCAAAGCCTAGATTGACGTTAAGACCATAGAACTAACTTTTAAAGAAATTCACCTTCAATCTTGATGTCATCTCAAAACCTCTGAGAATGACCTTCAACATCCAAACTGACTCAAAATCTGTCTCTCCCATCAATATATTGTCATCGGCATATTAGAGCAAAGAAAAGTTAGCCTCTTCACCCACCCTAATTTCTCTATAAACTCCTTTCAAAATAGTCGATCTGCACAATCCCGCAAGGCCTTCTACAACCACCAGGAACAAAAATGGAGATAGAGGGTCACCCTGTTTAATTCCCTTCCCAATTGATATTCGATAGTCGGACTACTATTGACAAGAACCGAAATATAGCTATTACAAACCAAATTTGCAACCCATATCCTCCACCTATGCCCAAAACCCATCCTGCCAAGCATGTAATCCAGAAACGGCCAATTAACTGAATCAAAGACCTTTTCAAAATCTACCTTAAACAAGAAGCAAGGTTTTTTGAATCTGTGAGCTCAATCGATCACTTCGTTAGCAACCAGAACACCATCTAGAATGGATCTTCCAGGAAGGAAAGTTATTTGGCACCCCTGTATTATTTCACCCAATACTCTCTTAAGCCTTACAATAAAAAACTTTAGAAATGATTTTATGGACACTAGAGATGAGAGAAATAGGCCTATATTGAGACAATTTCTAGGGTAACCACCTTTGGAACCAAAGTAAGGAAAAAAGACGTCATACCTCTAGGCAGTTTCCCTGAACAATGGAATTCATGCACCACTTTTACTAGATCTTCCCCTAAAATATCTCAACAATATCTATAGAAATTCATACCGAAGTCATCCAGCCCTTGACTTTTACTTCCTCCAAAGTCCACTGTTGCCTTGATCTCTTCAATCGAAAAAGGAACTTCTAAATTTATTTACTCTTTATCATTCCCTTCAAAGTTAAAACTCAAAATTTTATTGAACTTCTGAAGGTTCATTAGTACCCATGGAAAAACTTAGAGCTGGTATCTCGATCCCTTGCCCAAATCTCCGCTCTATCTTGTTTGCAGTTTTCATGTAACACTCCCTTTTCTGTAACAATTTTCTTGTCTATGTCAATAAACACCTTAGAATTCAGACCTTCATTTTGTCTAAGGTGATTATTTAAACCATAAATTTATATATGTCAACTATATTGTTAATATCATATATAATATTCGTAAGTTTGCCCTATCAGTTTAATGAAAGCCTTATACAATCATTTAAATAGGTTTGGATGCCGATGTATAAAAGTTTTTTGCGTAGAGTAACGATAAATAGCGTAATTTTTTTATGTTATTAGTGTTTTTAAAGTACTTTTGATAATTCCTAAAATTGATTTAAAATACCATAAAAAGTAACTTAGATAATGTTTGAAGAATCATTCAAAATAAAATAAAAATTTTGTATAGACTTAACAGGAAGAAAAATAAATACTAGAAACTGAACACAAAATTTATTAATATATCATGGACATGAGATATATTTAACCTAATTTTAAATATAACATTATTTATAATTTTTTAAATAACAAACATTTTTTCTACCAAAAGAAAATAATACAATTATTTTTACAGAGAAGAATATAAAAGTTAAATAGAATATTTATCTAAAATTATAAAAATATGTCATACTGGATAATAATATTAGTAATGATTAGTGGATGCCAATATTATGATTTGAAAAACTAGATAATATGAATGGACTAAAATAATAATTAATTATTTAAGTCATAAATTATAATATTTTTACAAAAATAAGAAAGAGATAAAAAAAACTCTGAAATATCATTATCTCTCTATAAAACTCAGCAAACAGAAAAAATAACCGTAAATACATTTTCATCTAGTCCATTTTATAATAATAATTTTATAAGAAATTGTTAGTCCTCTTTATAATATTTAAATTTTTTAAGCATTTGCCTATTTTTTTCTTATAACATAATAATTATGAGTATTTGTAAATTTTTTAAGGAGAATTTAAGATGTAATTCATAAATATATCATTTCACAGCTTTTAAATTGTCAAATATTGTATTACTTATAAAATTTTTAAATTATTAAGTGAAGATAAAATTAGCACAATTAATATTTTTTATAAAAAAATTAAATAATATAATTAATATATAGGTAGTATTTTTTATAAGATATTTTATAATTTTTATAAAAAAAATTATTTTTTTAATTATTTGTTCGTACTAAAGCTATGAATATCTTTATTTTTTTAATTATGAGTATTTATAAAAATTTGTTAATTAATTTGAAGAAAAATAATATCAAAGTATTTTCAAGTTAATTATTTACTTTAAGAGTCTTTTTGGTGGACCGAATAAGGAATATGATAGGATGATTTTTTTATATTTTATCTTATATCAAGTATGTGTTGGACCAGTATGATAAGATAAGTGTATCATATCACCTTATCCTATCCTACCATTTAGTATAATTTTTATCTTGAATGGGGGACTTGGTTAGAAAGTAAAAGAATAAGATTATTTTTTACTTGCCCATTTGCCCTCTCATCTTCTCCCTCGAGCTCAACTCTCCCTACACTAACCCTTCCATTCTCACAATAATATCTCTCAATCTCTGGTGAGTCTCCTCTCTCCCTCCCTCTCTCTTCCCTCTTTTTATCTCTCATTGCTAGCTCTCTCTTCTTCTGGTCATTTTTCTTTCTTATGTTTTCCTTTCTCCATCGACGCGTCGCCAGGTACGCGAACACGTTCATCATGCCTTATCGTTTCAACACCTCTACTAGGATGTATGCACCTTTTCGTAAGGGTGTTCATGAATGTGGATAGATTCGCGAATCTTTGTGTTTAAACTGATTCAATTCGATCTGTGAACCAATTCAAATTAATTGAATCAAATATGATTCAATCTGACCATAGAAGATAACGCAACAAATTTAAACTTCGAAAAATCCGTAAATCCTTGAATCGATTTGTTCAATTTAAAGTTTAATATTTTTATTATATATATATATATATATATATATATATGTGTGTGTATATATAAAGGGTGTAAATAGAAATTAACAATATAATTTAAAGTTAAATATTATTTAAAGATTGAAAATTTAAAGTTAGAAAAGAAATGCATTAAGTAATGCATTAATGGAGATTGAAAGTTATTAAATTTAATTGTTTAAACTTTTTAGGATTTACATTTTATCATTTATAGACTATTTTTATATGTAATTTTACTAATATTTTATTTATGAATTTTTATAAATCTATTTTTTTATAATTCGTAGATCAAATAAGATCCAATTCGTTATTAATCGGATTGAATTGAATTAGATCATTAATTGTTTTTTTTTTGTTGCAAATATGATCCAATCCAATCCAATTAAATTTATCGAATTGGATTTCAGTTTACCTCAAATCTTATCCAATCTTATTTGTGAACACTCCTACCCTTCTAAGGCTCATCAAGGTCGAACTATGATCCAAAAGGTTCCACAGTGACAGTGGTGGTTCCTTTGAATAAGGTACTAGAGATTTTTAGAGAATGACGTGAGGATTGTATAGGGAGTACGGGTAATATGAAGGTGCAATAGAGAATAGACTTATTTGACGTTGAAGGAAGGCAATGGCAGTTAAGGTAGGTTTGGGAAGTTGTTGCCACCATCTTCTTGAATTTCAACAAAAGGTATCCAAACAAACGTAGACCCTAATTTTATAGAACTTACTAACAATTTTATTTTTTATAAAATAAATTTGAATATTTTTCATAAAGAATAAATTTTTATTTATGTGTACTTATTGAAAAGTAAAAAAAATAAGGTAATTTTTTCATTTTAATATTCTTTACATCTTATTCTCCATAATTTGTTCATCTCAAATATGATATCTTTTTATCCTGATGTGTATTAAACATAGGATAGGATAAGAGTTTATCCTGCTCTTATCCTATCTTATTTGTATTTAACTCTTTTATATTATCATATCATATCATGTGTACCAAACGATCCCTATTGATATATAGTAGAGTAAAATGATAATTAAAGAAGATAAATTTTATATACTATTAATATTTTAAAATAATGAATTGAACTAAATAATTTAGTTACTTTTATTTATTTGTACATGATTTGATAAAAGTATACTTTTGCGCATTTAAAAGAACTTATTTATAGCTTATTTGAGCTTATTTTATCATATAAACACTTATACAAGTATTTGGATAAATTTTTATAAAAAACACTTATATGAGATCCATAAGTAGTTTTAACTTTTAAGCTTAAAAAAGTTAAAACTACTTTTAAGTTTATTTTAAGTTAAAACTTTTAAACTATCTAGAGTAGCTTTTTGATAAAAAATATTTTAAGTTTATTGAAAATTCACACTTTCTTTGACTCACATCTCTCATCTTTCTTTATCTTTCTCATATTAAAACTTGTTATTGAGTCTCTCTCATTCTGTCTTCATCTTCCTCTCTCTCCCTTCTATATATATATAGAGAGAGAGAGAAAAAGAGGTTATTTGTCACTCATTCTATTAGCCATTAAAATAAAAAATTAATGGTTAAGATTAATCACTCATTATCTCTCTTCTAGCATTCATTATTTGTTACTTTTTTTCTCCCTCTGAATGACTGAGATTTAGATATGTCCCCCTATATATAGAGACAAAAGAGAGAAGCCAAAAAATCTCAGTCAATAAGAGGAGAGAGAAAAAAAAAGAACAAATAATAATTGCTGAAAGAGAAAAAATGAGTGTTTGATCTCAACCATTAATTTTTATTTCAATGATTGAAATTTTCTCCTCTCACTCTCACTAAATTTGGCAAATCTCAGCCATTGAAATTAAAATTAATAGTTGAGATCAATCACTCATCCTCTGTCTTTTACCATTTATTATCCGTCACTCTTTTTCCTCTATTTTTTTAATGGCTGAAATTTGTTCGTTTCACTTTCATATAAATTTAACTTTCTCAATATATATATTCAAGTACTTTACTTTCATATAAATTTTTTAAATTTATATATCCAAATACAAATAGCTTATTAAAATTAAGAGTTTATACTATAAGCTCTTAAGTAAGAAACTCTTATTAAATAAGTTCTTATACTATAAACTCTTTTAAATGGAATCTTTCTCCTGTTTCATATAAAAGAAAAAAACTACATTAATTATTAAAATTAGTCATGGAAATCATTTAATTTTACCAATCGGATAATGTACTTCATTTAGTCTTAGTATACAAAATCCCAATTAAATAGAAACTATTTTAAGTATAATATCATTTAACAAGACTACATTAGTTGAAATTTATTTATATTGAAGTGAAAATGCATAATTTTATTACTTAAATTAATTAAGATAGATTCTATTATACTCACAAATTAACAAAATTTTATATTATTGCATATATAAATAATTATTTTTATATGTAAAAATGAATTTATACATAACCAGGGACAGATTTATGTGGTACCTTAGGGCCTTATCCCCTAAATTTTTTTATATATTTATAATAATAATAATAATGAGATTAAAATTTATTTTTAAAAAAATATTTTTTTATTTAGTTAATTATTTTTATTTGAGATTTGATGGTAGATAATAATAATAGTTATGTGTTATTTTTTATAAAATGTTTTAATATCTTTATAGTATTTAGTATAAAGATAATAAAATTTTCCCTTTGTTTATATAGCTATATTATATTTATTTTTTAATATTTGGTGTAAAGATAATTATAATTTTTTCATTAATTAAAAAAATATTTAAATATTATTAATTTTATATTTTAATATAATATTATTTTATTGATATTTTAAAGTGTGTAAAAAGATTGCCCTAGTAATTAAATAATATTTTTAGTTCTTATTTTGTCTTTATTTGATTTGAAAATAAAGACTATTTTATGTTATATTTTGATTAATGAAGTAATTTTATGAAAAATATATTATAAACTTTATAAAAAAAACTATTTAATATAAATACTAATTTTTATTAATAATTTTTTCTTGTTTAATTTTTTTATTAAATCCTCCTAATTTATAATTTTGGCTTTGTCCCCGAGAATAACAACAATGAAATTTAAAATAATAAATTTATATAAATAATTGAAATGATTTTTTATGTAATACTAATGACAGGTTGTATTATTTAAATAATTTTATTAATACTAATGATAAATTTATCGTTCTGATATGAGATATGAAAAGGAAATTGAAAACTGTATATAAATTGATGAATGTGATGCAGGATACCAATTAATTAACTAAAAAGGGTTAGCTTGATCCGGAGTGTAAATAAGCTAATTTTGTCCCTGGTTGAGAAACTGAAAGATGATTCCTGTGGAAGGTGCAGCTAGCTGGCAGATGCTTGATGATGGATCTCTTTTTCCACAAGGCGATAGAAAAAGAAAAGGAAAAGGAAAAGGAAGAAGATAGGTGAAGGTGTGTTACACGAGATGGTAGCTAAAAGTAACGTTTTTAGTTTTGTTTGGTCCTCGACTGGATGATGGATAGTGTAACTAAAATGATTCTTGGCGTGCGAGTGGGAGTGGGAGTGGGAGTGGGAGTGGGAGGTGGAAAAAGAAAAAGTGAAGTAAGGTAAGTTGTGAAGTTGGTATATAAAAGCTATAGGGAATAGGGAATAGGGAATAGGCAATAGGGAATAGGGAGTTGTGGTAATGAAGTAAGATGTATGAATACCCAGAACTGACTGAGTACACATTGGAAGGAAAATGGGGAAAGATTGTGCACATGTACAAAGAAAACCCCGAGTGTCGAAGGATAGAGATAAACGAGTCGAGGGACACTGCACTGCACGTGGCCGTAGATCTGAACAAAGTAGGTGTTGTTAAGAAGCTTCTGGAGGCAATGCATTTGGAGAATGGGATGATGCATTTGAAGGATGTGGTGGCAAAGAACAAGCGCGGAGATACCCCTTTGCACGTTGCTGCGTCCAGGGGGTTCGCCACAATATGTAAGTTGATTATTGATGAATTTGGAACAGATAATAAGGATAAGCATTATTTGTCTCGTCAAAGAAACAACAATGGGGAGACGCCTCTTTTTCAAGCCGCTATGAATGGCCACAAACAGGCCTTTGCCTATCTATCACACATTTTGGAAAACCATAATGCCCCCTATCTATACCTTGTGCGAAACAATGGTGACACTGCTCTTCATTGTGCTATCAGTAACCAATATTTAGGTATGCCCTCCTATTTTCTCTTAAATTAATTTAATTTAATTTAACACTACTTACTGCTTACTGCTACATTGCTATCCCTATATATGCATGCAGATTTGGCAGTCATAATAATGCATTATTATGATATTCTTGGCACACAGAAAAACAACCAGGGAATCGTTCCTCTCAAAGTCCTTGCCACTAGACCCTCCGCCTTCCCCAGTGCAACCAATTTCTTATGGTCATGGTGGCACCAAATCCTCTACTGCTGTAAGTAAACAATCACTAAACCTACGTCTTTCTACCTTTTCCATTTATATTTTACTTTTCCTTCTTCTTGTCAAAGGTATACTCGTACAACCACTTGACCCTCACAGAAAAATGAAGGCCTATTTGGCCAAGATGGACAAGCAACAAAAATCTTATCAACCCCCCAATTATCCAATCAACTACGCCACATTATATGACATCTTTAATACATTCACTTTTACCATTGGTAAGTCAACCCCGCCCCTTTTATTTTTATAAAACCCAACTCAAACAATATTATTAAATCTAACAAGTATCCCTACCACTGTGTTTCATACCAGTTAAAAAAACGGACGTGTTTCATAAGAAATATTAGTTTCGTATATGTCTTTACACATATAAATTCAAACATATTTAAAGTTTCATACAATATATCAATTCATTAAGTATAATTACGACATCATTTTGTATAAACATATTTACTAATTAGATTTAAATAGATTTTATTATGAAAATTTTAACTATGTAATAAAATAACAATAAAAAATTATCTATAAAAATAAATTTATAGGATCTCTTAATAAAAATGTTTTTTGTGTTTCAAAATAAAAATAAATATTATTGAGTATTTTTAATTAATACTTGAAGAAAAAACTATCTTGTACATAATGCTTCACTCATAATAATATTGAGAAAATTGGCTCATGTAAATCATACTCGTGATTCTAATTAAAAATTGAAATATTATATCATTTGTTATATATAGTCTAATATTTGATATTATTAATTTTTTTAATAACTCTTCCAAAACTTAAAACAAATAATTTTAAAATGTTAAAAACTTGAAAGAAAATTATCTTTTATCTTCCTTTGCATTTATATTTTTTTAATACATGTGCTTAATTAAATTTATTTCTACTTGGTTGGATAAGCAAAAAAAGAATTAATGAAAATAAATAAGCTTTTTAGTAAAACTAATTCAGTAAAAGTGAAAAATATTTATATACTAATTCAGTAAAACTAATTGTAATTTTTGTCCTTATAAGCTTTTTAATAAATATTCTTAAATAATATTTTAATTGGTCCTTGTAATAATTTATTTATTAAGAGATTTAGTCTTTGTAAGTAAATAATAACATATGATAAGGTTATAGTGATAATGTTTAACCTACTAACTTGATATCATAAAACAATTATATGTAATTTTGTTTATAAAATATATTTTTAATTTCTCATCAACTAGTCTAATATATTTTTAATTTTTTTATAAAATTTATTTTTTTATAAAATATATTTTTAACTTGATATCACACTGCAAAAGTATGATTTAACATTGCCAAAGCTTCAGTTATTCAAAGAATGGATGTCGTAAAATATATAATGGCGGAGAATGTAACATTGAAAATTTTTAGATCAGTTAACTAAAATTCAATGTCATATGGTGATTTCAACATCAGGTTTTTTGTGATCCGATGTTGTAGTCTGCAATATTGGCATTGTTTTCATTGGAAAATGGGAATGTTGTAGATGCTTTATTATGTCATCTTTCAACACATCCGATGTTGTATTGTTAATAAAAAGTATAAAGCATCATCAACAAATCTAAACAAAATATAAATTAAGAACAAAAATTATCAAACAAATTAATTTTTTTTTCTTCAAACTCATTGACCACATAATAAATTATAAGACTGATAACATCGTATAGAACCAAAAATGTTAAAAAATATTTATAGACAAAGTGACATTTAGAAGAAAAAATAGAAAAAAAAATAATTAACCATATAAAAAATTTAAATTTTACTCCATTATTTTTTCAATTAATTAAAACAAAAAATAGAGAGAAATCCTTTCCCCTCCTATTTCATGTTAATTTGGCAGGAATTGTATGGTAAATCTCAAAAAATAACGTTCATTCTACTTTTTTTATCAGATAAATGCCAGAAATTTAGTATTTCGTTGCACTTCATGTTTTCATACAAACAAAAGATGAAGTAAACAATTCTCTTTAGAAGATAAAATAAATCGTGTCAATCATTGATAAAAAAGAATATTAATTAATAGTACATATTTATTGTGTATAGCAAATTATAAATTTATTAAAATATTAAACATGTAGCAATATTTTTATTAACATGACAAAGTTAAAGGAAGGTATATATTGATTAGGGCATATATTATGTTTTTTATATGTATTTTATTGGTATATATGAAATATATGTTATTAGTTTTTTTTTTTAGTAAAAATATATGTTAGTTTTTACCATGTATACTAGAACATACACCTGGAATTGGATCTAATATATTAGTCTTACTTGAACTAACCATTTATTAGTGTAACACCACATGGTATGAAATTATTAAACTATGAATTTGTAAGAAAATATAAAAGAACAAGACTTTTATATATAGAGAGAGAAATGTGAAAGAACAAAATTTATATAGAGAGAAAAAAAAAAGACAACTCAAGTGAGAAAATTGGTTATAGTGAGGAATAAGAAAACATAAATCCATAAGATTTCAATAAACAGATTAGGTTGAACTGTTAATTAAACAAGTTTACGTGATTATCTCACACAAAGATTTCTTTCTCAAAAACTCGATGTGAAAAAAATTAATAAAGTTCAATTGTGTACTAAACTTTCTTCAACTTGTTTACAAAATCTATTTTTCAAAATGCTTTTGATGATGATTTTTTAGCTCCTCATTACATGAGTTAATTATTCTATTAATAGTTTGTTAGATATCATCACAAGGTCGATGTTATCACTGTTGGTACAGTCATCACCACCGATGACAGCGATGGTAGTAATATCGACAATGGTGGTGACAATGGGGTGATGACGACAATGAAGGTGGTACTACCTTCCCCTCGCCACCACCATCCCTACCACTGTTGGTATCATTATCATTGTCAATGATGGTGGTGGCAGTCCCAACAGCATGGTGGTGGTGGTGGTGGAATGAAGGTGTCACGCATTGCAGAAAATCTCCAACAAACTCTTCTGTTAATAGAATAATTAACTTATGTAAAGAGAAGCTAAAAAAATTCATAAACCAAAGAATAAGTTTAGTACACAATATTGCGCTTTATTTTTTTACATATGTTTGTGTAATTAATAACTCAATTTGAATCGTTTATTGAAATTTTTCAATTATTATGTTTTCTCATTTCTTATTATAACCTTTCTTCTTCACCTGAATTGTCCTTTTATATATATAATTAATTTTAATATGAACCATTATTTTTAATCTTATGTTTATTATTAATTCTTCTTAATTTTTTACCATAAAATTTCTTATTTTATATGTCTCTCCATATATATATATATATATATATATATATATATATATATATATATATATATATAATTGCTGTGAAAAAATTTTTTTAATAAACAAATGTTAATAATTAATGTGTTAAAAAGAATATTTAAACTAGTATCTCTTTCATTCTATTTCTTCATAAATTTTACAACTAAACTTATATACCTTCTATGGGAGATATGTTGAATAGAACATAAATTATACTAAACCCTCTAATAGATATTTGTGGGAAGATGTTGGGGATAAATTTATTTATTAAACATCTTTCTTATGGTCAGGCAACGTATGGAAAAATAAACTGGAGGACACAGAAAATCCACCGAACAATGTAGGGAATGGATTTTTGCCACCAAATTATGAAACATTTGAACAATTTGTCAGGTCTGCATTTATACATGTTCTTGGCCTATCAGGAGTAGGTATGTATTCTCGATGTTTCTTGATCTATTTCTAGCTAATTAATACTCTCTCCGACCATTTATAGAAGACCCTTTTTGAAATATGCATGAATTAGTTAACAATTTCGATATCTTATAAGAAGGGAGGCAAAAAGTAAATATATTGATCTTCCACAAGATGGTTTAATAATTAATAAAATTGCTTTGGTTTCATTACACCTGGTTGTTAAGAGTTAAAGGAAGTCAAGAAAGCAAAGCAGAGACATCAATGGGGTCGTCAACTATTTGAGGCACTAATGAAAAGACCTTTTGCTGCATACACGGGAGCAGGGGGTATACCAGAGGATACGGAAATTGAAAGTATATCTGCTTATGATCCATCTGATTTGAAGCGGGGTATGTATATCTAATGCATCAGGAAATCTAAACATTTTGAACTCACTTTTCAACTTGCATAAAGATTTTGGAGACTAAATTCTTCAAGCCACAACAACAAGGTCACACCACCATATGTTTTAGTTAATACTTTTTTGAAAACTATGTGAAATTCATTAAATAATAAATAAGACTAAAAGACATGTTTTTAAATAATATTTTGCAAATAATAGTGTTGATTAGTCTATGTATGTATGTTTCATATCAATGAAAAGAAGAATAATATCGTTTCAAACATTCCACCAACTCTTTTTTTTTTTTTCTTTGTAGAACATCATATCATTAATTTTATCGGTAACTTATTTCTCATCTCTTTATTTAATTTAATTGTGTATAATTTTGAACTGTTCAAATATATTTATATCCAAAATCGATTCTCATTCACAAATTAACAATTTTTTTATATACATACATATATATATATATATATATATATATATATATATATATATATATATATATATATATATATATATATATATATATCTTCCTACAGCTACATCACCTGAAAGAGGGGACCACAATGATATCCACTCGGATAACTCGGGAGTGGCACAAGAAACAAGTGGCTCAAAAGTGTCGAATAAAGAACAATATCCACTAGCTGATGAGAAAGGCGTTGTTATAATAAGAAGTGAGACTAAAAAAAATTCGTTTTTAAATAATTTTAATTAATAATAAAAGTATTTTATTAGAATCTCTCTAGATTATGTATGTAAAGAGAAACAATATTCTCTTTTTGTTTGACTTGGCATGGGCAGGCAAAATCAGCTGGGAAGTGTTGGAAGAAAGAAAACCAAAGGTTGATGGCAACGAAAATAACCTCGAAAGTAACACAAGGAATGAAACTGATCAACATGGTGATGAGAAGAACAGTGTCGAAATAAAAAGTGAGACTCGTAAAATTTAATAATAGCAGTGTGTTGTTAGAATGTCTCTTCCTTGATTATGTTATGTATACGAAGATGAGATAGCATTGAGCAACCCTTACACCTGTCTTTGTTTGACTTGGGTGGTAGGAGAAATCAAGGACGTGTTGGAAGAAGAAAGACAACCAAAGATTGATGACAGAACAAAAGATTCACCATTTTTGTTAGCAGCAGGCAATGGCATAGTGGAAATGGTGAAAGGAATATTAATTAAAGTTCCAAGTGTGATCCATGAAACAAATTCACAGGAAGAAAACGTGTTGCTTGTGGCGGTGAGGAACAAGAAGCCTCTAGTAGTTAAAGCATTGAAAAATAATTTTGAATCAGACAAAGAAGTTTGGAATACCTTAACTCTGGGACTAGATAAGAATGGGCAGACCATCTTGCACAAGGCAGCATCTGCTCCTGGAAACGATAAGCCTTGGCAAATATCTGGTTCGGCCTTACAGATGATGTGGGACGTAAATTGGTTTCAGGTATGCATATATATTGACTTTACTTCATTTTCCACCACTTTCAAAATCAATTTTATAAATTATTTTCTATAATACTCTTTTAAAACTTGTAAAGTTTACATTTTAAACAACTCACATAAGTTTCATCCACTAATAAATCAATTCTTTTTAGAATTTATATCAAGCCCAATAAATCCTTCAACTCAATAGCTAAGTGCACATGCCAGTGAATAATTTTCTTAAAAAAAAAAATTCTCCTATTTTTTAAATTAATTAAATTATATTCTATCATACTAAAAATTATATAATCCTTTATAATAATTTAAAATATTAAATATTTTCAATATTAAATTTTACAATATCACAATTCACCACAAACAAATTATTAAATAATAAACTTTTGTTTTTAAACAAGCTTCCTTGAGGTCATTAACTTAGTTCATGAAATATGGAAATTTTGTTGATCAAACTCATTTTTCTTCTTATAATTATATTTTTTTAAAGAAAAAAAAAGTGCAAAAATGGGACAAACTTACTAGGTCTAGGGATTTTGACATGTATAACCAACCTTGATTTCCTCATCCCTAACAAAAGTCATACCTTATTTTAAATTTTTTTTTTTTTTGAAACTTTTATAAAAATATTGAGAAGAGAAAAATGAATTTGATTATTTATGGTAGAAATGTTAAAGAAATAAAAAATAGAGTTGATGATTTGATGTTGAAACAGTATGTGAGGAGGCTTGTGCCAGAACACTATTATCTTAGAAACGACAAGCAAAATCAAAGCGCAAGCGAAATCTTCAAGGAAGAACACAAGGAACTTAGAAAGGAAAGCAGCGAGTGGCTGAGGGAGACATCTGAATCTTGCTCTGTTGTGGCTGCTCTTGTTGCGGGTGTTTCCTTTGCAACAGCAGCAAGCATTCCGGGTGATTTCAATGACTTTGGTAAGCCTCGTTTAGAACACGAGTCTGCATTCGACGCATTTGTTATTGCTTCCCTCCTTGGACTTTTCTTCTCTGTCACTGGACTCATTATGTTCCTTACTATACTCACTTCTCGAAAGCTACACAAAGAGTTTCGCAGAGATTTGCCATTCAAACTTCTTCTTGGCTTAAGTTCTCTTTTCGTATCCATTGTTGCATTGCTTGTTTCTTTCTGCACCAGCCATTCTTTTCTGTTTGCTCACAAATACAAGATGCTCATATTCCCCCTCTATCTCGCCACTTGTTTACCTGTCACTTTCTATGCCATAGCACAGTTGCCACTCTACTTTGATCTTCTACGGGGCATTTTAGTTTCGGTGCCAAGGACAAGTAATGAAGGAGACAGTTTGTAGGACGGGCTTCTACCTTGTTATTTTTCCACCTCACCTGCACTGCATTTATCTTCTAAACATATTTATTATCTACCTTTTTATTCTAGCAACTTTCTGTTGCTTCTTCTGTAATGTTTGTTATTAAAGAGACAAGCTTCTCGTGCAATGCTTCAAATAATTAATCTTCACTTCACCTTCACCTTTAAAGTTATGGTTGTCATCTATCCCTTCATTTTTTACTCCTATCATAATTACAAATTTAAATTAACACTTATTCAATAAAAATATCTATATATCTCTAACATTATCTTTGAAAAACATTTTGCTTATAAATTTTTTAAACTATCTCTTGTAAAAATCTCTATGAAAAGTAAAATAAAAAATTTCTCTGCGAAGAGGGTTTTCCGAAGTCTTTTGAAAAGGCTATAAAAACTTTAAAAATGCTTATTTTAGTTAAATGTTAAAAGATAACCGCAATCTTAATCAGATAGAGTTCTAGATAATTTTACCTGCTAAATATTATTTATTTTGAAGAATTCTTTTAACCTCCGTAGAGATGTTTTGGAAAGTAAAAAAAAATTAAATTTAGAGATAAAATGAGAATTTAAAAAAAAATTAAATAGTAGGTGGCATTTTGAATTTCCTATAATTATATACGTTGCAATTGACCAATAATGTTCAATATACGTGGTAAAAGTTCACTTCTTTAAGAATGTTATGTAAAAAGTGGTAGGACAATCGATCAGGTTAGTCGGATTTAGGTTAATTTATCTCAATCTGAACTAAGTAACCCTTTCAAATTATGTATCATTTTTTATCATTTATTTTATAGTTTAAGCGGGTTAAAGAATAAATTGAGCAGGTTCATGCAATTTAGACTTTGATTTACCACAATTTTTATGCAAAAATTATAAAATTTTAAACTAAAATTCATATATAAAAAAAAAAAAAAAACGATATCATAATCTTAAAAAATATATTTTAAACTAAAAACCTACATTTATATGTTTCGATTAAAGAAAACGAATATTAAATAATTAATATTTTTATAATTAGTTTAAAAAAATTACAAAAAATAATATATTAAATATATGTTTTTCTATGAATAAAACTAATATAAATTATATTAATTATTCAAGAAGATAAAAATCAAGAAAATTATTTTTAAAACTAAAAAATATAAAATTTTATATATATTATAATACACGATTCGGATTGGGTATAGTCGGTTGTAAAATTTAAATTAGCATTCTTTGCAACTTATTGGAAAATCATGCACTAACCCCTTTTAATCTGTCAAGCCATCTGCAATCTACCGAATATTACATTTTCTTTTTTTTTATTTTGTCGAGTTACGGCTTTGCCCATTCGTCTCCATAGCGTGGAGTTCAATTATACAAGCGAAGAAATGTTAAAATATTAGTTAGTTAGGTTGTTAAGAGTGATATTTAGTAGTTAGCTATCATATTTTGTTTTCATTTCTATCATTAGTTTTATTAAATAAAATTTGTATTGAATTTCTTTAAAAGGCTTCTTACAATTTTAAAGTTTAGTCACATAACATTAGTTTTGTCCACATAGTAATTGATAGTGTTACTGTCACGAGGTTAATACTCAACCAACTGCAACTGAGTTATATTCTTGACTTAGTCACCTTGTGTTAAAAACGTTAGTCTATTCTTCTTCTTTTTTTTATCATGAAAATTTTTAATACTATATTTTAAAAGTGATATATATACTCCGGACAAAATATAACATGAAGTGTATTGAAAAAAAAAAAAAAACAAAACATAATTTAGAAATCAAGATTAATACTATATAGACTTGAGAGTTTTTCTTCCTACATCTTTCAATTTTCTCTTTAGATCTCTATATACTTTAAATATAGCAAAAATGTCCTTAGGTTAAAATCTTTCTCATGAGACATCTCCATCTCCTTCTTCAATTTATTGTTGCTGAATTGGGCCTGAAGAGATTTTTTCCCCTTCATGCATGCTTGTGTTTGTTGCTGAATATGTACCTGGTTTATGCACATTAGTAGTCCAAATAGGTGAATCCAGATGAACAAAGTTGTGTGAAGAACAAGTTTGGATGAGGAAATCCAATTTAAACTCCCTGTTAAACAAGTATACATTGAGTCCAAATCAACCAACTTGGAGCTAGTCTGAATCAACTAATACAGATTGGGAAATCTGAACTCCCTGTTAAACCAATATACACTGAATTCGAAGCTAGTTTATGATAGCCAATTCGTAGCCAATCTGGAACAAGCAATTTAAAGCTTATTTTTTCAACGACCAGATTAGCTAATCCAGATTACTTAAAATTTTTCATGAATCTAGAGGTTTTTTAACAAATTTGGATTCATAACAACTTATTTTTAAAAACCTGGATTAAGTAATCTGGATTTGTAAAAAATATCTCCAGATTACCTAATTCGGATGCACAATTATTTTTTGAATTTCACCTCCAAATAACTTGTGTCAATTGCAGGGAGAGGGAGAGAGACGTAATAGGAATCTAGATTCAGCAACAAAGATGTAGAGGGAAGAAGATGTAGCGGGATCCCACTCTCATTGTTGTTACAAGGAAGAAGGAAGACAACTTCCAACGATGTAAGGTAATGGCATTTTTTACCTAAAAACATTTTTCCCTTTTTGAAAGTATACGGAATTGTAGGGAGAAAATTGGGAGTTGGAGGGAGAAAAAGTCAATATGCTTAAATGTGACTATGTTCAAAACTCTACCCCATAACAATTTATTAGCCCATTCCTAATTTTAAGTTTTAAATAATTTTTTTGTAGCTAAAGTTTTACCAAAAATCACTTTTGGTTTGTAAAATTAAAAAATATTGTTTTAGTCTCTGATTCACTTTTAGTCATTCTCAAGTTAATGTCATTAAAAAATTGCTGACAGAAAGCACGTTTGTATGCTCGTGAATCACTCTCCTCCTCGATTTTCAATTTCACATTCAGCACAATCAAATTCAGCACAATGTTAATACAAAAAACAAATTCAGGGACTAAAAAAAATTCTTTTTTAATTTCAAGGACCAAAAATGAGTTTTGATTAAATTTCAGAATAAAAAACTTATGTAAGCCTAATTTTAATCAAAAGATAGGCATAGATACATACAAAGGAAAGATGTAATTTTGTTTTATAAAGAAAATAATTCATTCAGAATGGTAAAATAAAATAATTTCAATTATCAATAAAAAATTAATAGTCAATATAAATACATTTATGCACATGATAATTTGTAAATATATTGAAATATTATAAATTTATATCTAAAATGTACAAAAAAATAATAAAATAAATCAGTAAATTAATTAATAAAAGAGATAAAAAATAAAGATTAAAAAAGTGTAATAAAAAATAAAGCATTTAAAAAATAACGTAAATAAAAAAAACACAATGAAAAACATAATCTAAAGCAAAAAACAATTAGTTAAAAAAGGGAATTTCTCAACGTGTTTAGAAATCAGCTCCCAACCAATTTCTAAATGTATACAGTGATTTAGATTAGGTAACTAAAGTGGGTAAATTATTTGAGTGATAATGAATTTTTTTTAGATTAAAAAAATCCAGAATATCCAGTCCATCGAGGTCTCTCTTGTCATCATATTTATCATACTTTTTTTCCGTAGCACAAAATAATTGAATTAAGAGATCTTAAGTTGTCCTAATATAAATCGAATATTATCTTTCAATTATGAGGAATTGGATTTGGAGTGGAGGCTATCACGGGTTTACGTACTTTCTACCTTATTGTTGACACGTGGAAATTAACCAATCACAATTGACTATGAAATAACATCAGATGTTCGAAAAAGAAAGTGAAAGAAGGATAAATGGACCAAAATACCTTCATGTTCTTAATCATGTTCTTCTCATTCACTCGTTCAGTGCCATTTAGCTAGCGCTTGAGTCAATTTATCTTTTAATTTAAAAAAAGAAAAAAAAAAGACATTAACACTATGTTTGGATTTAATGGAGTGGGAAGAAATGGAAATAAGAATTATAGAAGGAGGTAGAAGATGATGAAATTAAATTACTATAATTTTATTTCATTCAATTTCTTTTCATTTATGCTCTTTCTATTGACGAAATAAACATTTACTAATTTTAAATTTTATTAATTTTTTAATTAAGTTAAATCAAGAATGATATCATATTTTATCTCATCTTAACTTTCAATCTTATATATTATTAAAATATTCTGATTTTATTAAATATTTTATTTTATTTTATCTTATCTTTTGGGTGATTGTTAAAAGTGATTTTTTCTTGTTTATAAAAGTCATTCTCATTCATGAATTAACGTAATTTTGTATCAACATTCTTTTTTTTTTAGGTTTGTTTTGTTATTGAAATTATATTTTATTTTAATTTTACTTTTTGCTTCTTTTTTATTTAAATTTTTTATTCCTTGCTTAAATAAAAATTATTAGATACCATAGATAAAAAAAAATAGGGACCAAAAGAAAATTTCATAATTTATCAAATACAACTAACATATTCAAATTTAAAAATTAAAGTTATTTTAAAGCTGAATTATACTCCATATCTCTCTATTTTGACATTTGGGCACATTGTATCCTCTCACTTTTAATTGTGCACATTTCATTCATATGTTAAATTCAAAACGGTGACTGTTAGATTTGAAATATTGACTTATTACTTGTCATTATTGTATGATGTGGAAAATAAAAATAATATAGTTTCAAAAAAATCTTAAAAATAAATTAGGCTAAATTACTTCGTGCTCCTCTATTTTAGCACTTGTATACATTGTGTCTTCTCATTTTTAATTGCGCATATTTTGTCCTTCTCCCCTTCTCTGTTATAAATTTCTTATATTTTATTCATCCATTAAATTCAAACTGTTGACTACTAAATTTATAATGTTGACTTGTCATGTGAAATTAATTTATAACTTGACACTATGATTTAGAGTTAACAACCCAAACTAATTTAAGACTTCTAAACCCTGTTTTTTCAAATCCACGACGCATTCTCCAAATCCACAACTCATTCTCCTTAGAGTTAACAGTATGTTCATTTAAGGTTAAAAATTCATGGCGCATTCTCCACAATAATAATATTGTACAGAAGAGTAAGAGCTTAGGGAATGAGCAATTCAAAGTTACTATAACCCCAGTGTCAAACATCTAAGGAATTGGGGACAATGTCAATGCCCAGAAGCTTGAGGGTAGGATGGACACAAAATTGGTGTCTCAATCAAGTGTGCTACCTGATATTGCTCGACAGTTCACCAAGAATCTTAAAAACATTGTTAATGTTATGTATGTTTCCCAAGAATCATCAAATCACACTTTTTGTCTATAATTGTTCCTTTTACTTTAGATAAGGGGGAACAAAAATTTATTGTGTTAAACTCCCATAATTTACAAGTTGACATGGGATCAACTCATGAACCAGGAGCATCAAGTACTCCTCGATCCTAAAGTACATGGGAAGATGTTGAGCATCTTTTTTAAGGTTATGATAAACAACAGAAAGTTTATATACAGAGAGAGAGAGTAAGGAGGATCGAGGAATAGAATAAAATGTTTACTGCTCGAAAATTGTGTTTTGTATTAGATCTTGATCACACACTACTTAATTCCACTAAGGTAATTTTCTTGGAATATGTTCTCCTCTAGATGAAAGCTTGTGTTATTGCATGTTAACATGTTCTATTTCAATTTGTGGAAGTAGATCTTTTAGAGATATGGTTGACAAAGAGGAGGTTGCTTCTACAAGCTATCTTTTTTACGTTTTAATGAACTCATATTGTCAAATGAATAGGACAATAGATGCAAGCAAGATTCTTTATCGACTAGTGAATGAAATGTAGTTAAAGCCTTGACATTCTACTTGTAAAGTGTTGGTAACTAAGTTATTTGTTCAAGGAGAATTTCTAGATGCTTTAAATATATTGGGTTTAATGAGAATGTATGGATTTCCACCTTTTACTAATCCATTTATTGAACACTTGTTAAAGAGCTGAAGTGGCGGTAATGCTTTACTATTTATCATGGCAATGTCAAAAAAGAGGCTTCCATTTACATCTGTGTTTCTCTGTATGTCAGAAGCCTTCTTCAAGTATAGAAGGTATGAAGAAGCACAAAATTTCCTCTCTAAATGTTAACTCTAAATCACAGTGTCATGTCATACAATAATGACACATGGCAAGTCAATGTTCCAAATTTAATAGTCAATGATTTGAATTTAACATATAGATAAAATGTAAGTAATTTATAAAAGGAATGGACAAAATGTGCGCAATTAAAAATAAGAGGACAGAATGTGTGCAACTACCAAAATAAAGGGGCATAAAATATAATTTAACATTTGTGCATATAGTCAAAATAGAGTTTCACGTCGTACAATAATAACACGTGACAAGTTAGTGTTCCAAAATTAACAGTCAATGAAAGATAAAATGTAAGCAATTTATAAAAAGGGAGTAAAATATGTGCAATTAAAAGTGCAATATGCACAAATATCAAAATAAACAGATACAAAATATAATTTAGCCTTTAAAATAAAGGTACTATAAAAAATTAAAAGTTTGTAATTCATTAAGCTCGATTTACTTTCCAATTAATGGAACAGAAAATTTGTTATATCCTATTACTTCATTTATTACTTCATTTAGATGTTTAAGATTATTAAAGATCAAACAGGAAAAAAATATCTAATATGGACCAAAAGAAAAATTTACTACTTTATTAAATACTACAAGCATATTTAAACCTAAAAAAATTAAAGTTATTTCAAAATAAGGGTAATATAGAAGTTGAAAAGTCGTATTTCATTACGTTTTAAAAAAATTAAAGTTATTTAAGGGTAATATAGAAGTTGAAAAGTCATACTTGATTACGTTCTATTCACTTTTCAAATAATGGAATATATGTTCTACACCTATCTCTTCCCTTTCTCTTCACATGTAATGTTGAATGCATGAATTTTCCCTCTTTACATGAACTTTGTTACTAGACAAATTTTATATCTTCTATAATTAATATATTTGTAGACTAAAAGAGTCTTATTTGATGAGCTTTGTATTATTAAAATTATCATTAATTATTCATATTCGCATTAATGAGTGAGTAGTCATCGTTAAGATACCTCTAAAATTTAATGTATTAATAAATATAAATAAAGGTATAGTAAAAAAATTATAAGTATTGTTTTGAATTCTAGAATAACTTTTTGAACAAAATTAAAATGTTAAAAATATATAGATTTAGAAGGAGGAAGTACATAAATTATCCAAATTGGAGTAATATTTTTAATCCCACTACATTCCATTTCGTTCAATTAAATTTCACTTCATCATATTTTGGACGTAAAACCAATCCAAGCATAACCTAAGTTAAAAATATTTTCAGAAAATTCTTAAAAATTAACTTCATCTTAATAAGGAAAGAAAACATATTTTTAAGGTTTAAACATATTTTTGTTCGGTAATAAATTTGTGAATTTTATTTTTGGTCCTATTAAATTTTTTTGCAAATCTTTAATAAATTTTTATTTTAATTTTGGTCCTTAAATCTATTTTTTTAGGAGGGAGCTAGGCTATACATCTGCTATTGTCTAAATTCTAAAATTAAAATGGGAGAAGAGTTTGAGAGTTTTAAGTTTTAATGTACAATTTTCAATTGTGTCAATGATACTATGTTGACTAATGAATACCTATATTAGGCTTGTCTACTTTTCTCCAAGTGAAAATATATATAGGTATAAACAATCGATCCTTGATGTGATTTATAATTACCATTACTTGTGTCATTATAGATGTTACATTATTTACTTATATGAAATTTGTATCTCATAAAAGAACTTTTTTATTCCTCACATATGGTTGCAGGCTCTGCTCATGGTCATTGGGTTCACCTTCTTAATTGGGTACGGAAATTTAGCTCAATTTCATTTAATTTTGAGCTAAAAATAATACCACTTTAACTTATGTGTAGTTTTGTATTAGTGAGTTTCAAAAAGAGATACTTTAGAGTAAATAAGTATATATATGATATTAGTGATCATGAATGAAGTGTTTTTCTTTCTCTTTTTACTGGATGTTGCATCAATTTTGGTGTACAAATTGGTTACTTTGTTCAAGTACAGAGATTATGGCAAATTGTTTTTATGTTTAATATGTGTCCTGTTTTCTATGATATATATTAAAGCTGCTCAAGAATTTTCAATTTTCAATATTAAGAAGTTACATGTTGTCACTTTATCCAAAATACTTGGTACATATGTTTTAAATAATGGAGGTTATCAAATAATTTTAAATGATGACGGTTGTAAAACTAATAACAAGATTATACACTACGGTTATCAAACCGCTAGCATTAGAAGATCACTGGCGGGGATTTTAAAACTGCAGCAAAATTTTTAGCGACGATTAAACCGTTAATAAGAAAATAAAAACCGTAAAAAAAAAAAAAAAAGAAGTCACTTTTTACGTCCATATAATTATTTATTATATTTCTTAATTTTATTCATTTAAAAATTATAATAACAAATAGGTAATTTGATTTAAAAAGTACTTTTTGTCAAGGGCGTTTTTATACATTTTATATGCAGACATAATAGAAAAAAGTTATATTTCCTATATGAACACCAGACTATCCATGCATACAACAATAAAGATAAAACTCTACATTTGGGGTTTGTTTACTTTTGAGTGTAGATTTAGTGAGGGATATTCTCTTTCATGGGAATATAATGCATTGTTTATGTTCATACCTAGCTCTCGAAAATTTGATAGGTTAATTTTGTAAACCCAAATTCGATCATATCAAAATCTGACAACATTTGAAACAGTCCAACCTAATGATATAATATATTAATCTTAACAGTATATAATTAAAATACAGAATTAAAAAAACACTACTAGATTAACGTACATTTTTATAAGATGTATTTTAGGATAAATGATATAAATATGAATATAGTATTATTTTAAAATAAAAAAAATTATAAAATTAAAGATCAGTATATATTTACAGAAATGAAAAACACATGTAAACCCACCACCAAAGAAACCATGAACATTGATTGTTTAGGCCATAGTGTAGCCGTCTTAATTGAATTTAAACAATTTGATATGGTTTAAATTGGACGCCATTCACATTTATTACACCAAAATCTCCCTCTTTCCCTTTCTTTTGCTTAAATCTTGAATACAATTTTACTTAAGAAGTCAACTTGACATGATTGATTGAGCGTAGAAAGTCCAGAGAAGACTATTATTCTGTATCTTTTCATTTGACCACTTCACAAATAGGAACTTCCTGCCACAGTAATCAGTTTAGACTTTAGAGACCAAATAGAGAAGTAGTTTCTCACTTGTTATGTTATTCGTTTAAATTCAGTGGCCAAATTATGTTTGGATTTCGCATCTTTAAATTCAGTAAGAATTAAATAAGCAATTTTAGATAAATAATTAATCTTTTAATATATTTATGATTTTTTATATTACACATGAAATGTAATATTACTTATTGATTTTTTAATAAATGTTTGAAATTATTTATTTAACATTCTAAAATGAGTTACTTACGTTAAAGGTTATGTTTATTGTTACAACTATTTATATTTATTTAAGATGTGATTTTTTTATTTTTTTTTTTACAATTCACCCACTTGGTTACACAATTGAATTAGACTCTCTTGACTTATGTTTTCATTATTATTACTATTTTTTTCTTGTAGTATTACTTTAATTATTTATTTAGTGTATTATTATTTTTTATTGATTATATTTTATTTTAAATTAATTTATTTTGTACTCCTTTTTTATAGATTATTTTGTATTCCTTCCCTCCGATTATTTTCATTATGTAAAAAGAATTTTTAGTTTTTAATATAGATATTTTTACAAATTCTATAAATCAACTTTTTATTTTTCATATTTATTCACGATAAATATGATAAATATTTGTGTGTTTTAAAAGAAACTGACAAGTCATTCTTAAATTTTCTTTCTCACTTTTTAAACTCTTAAATCTTGTGTCTTTCAGCAACTTTCCAGAGTATTAAATAAGGTTTAAAATCAATACATTAGTAATATTTTTTAAAACATTAATAAAAATTAATTAGTATAATTATTTTTATTATTATGTTTGCTTTACATATAAATATCTTATAAAAAGAGGGAAGTAAGTATAACTAATGAGGTGAGTTATCTCTATCAATAAATAAAGATTAAATTATAATATATTTTTAATTTTTATTAAATTACATATTATTTTTCTATTTTTATTTTCCTATACTAACTTTTCTTTACTTTTAAAAATATTACACTAACACTTTGAAAATATTACATGAGTTTAATTAATATATATATAAATATCTTAAAGATTTTTACCAATTAGTATAATACACCATCATAACTTATACCAATTAAACTAATATTATATTAGCACTCATTTTAAAACATATAATAATAATTTTTTAAGAGTACAAAAACAATAATTAAAATAATGAATATATATATATATATGTATAATTAGTTTTTTCTTTGTGAAGGATGCATGTTAGTTAATTAGTAAACTTCAAAAAATGTTATTAGTAATTTACTAAAAAATAAATAGTTGATTTTAGCAAACCAGAATGTGTATCTATTTTTCTTTCTTTTTTGTTCTATGGGGCCCTCCGAATGAGCGAATGAAGCCGAAGCCTTGGAGTAATCAAACCCCTACTGACGCTTAGAATAACACCTTCCTGCATTTTCAACTTTCAAGACAGCTCTTCATCCACCCTAACAGGGATCACAATTATAATTCTCTCTGCATTAACGCGTCATCTCTGCTTCCATTTTACACGAAAGTTTCTTATTTTGTTCTCCTCTCTATCCTGCTTTTGTATTAAATAAAATTTTATATTTATATTTTTAATCTTACATTTCTCTATAAATTTATATTTTTGTCAACTATTAAAATTAATTAATAATTTAATATATAATTTATTTAATTAATTAATAAATTCAATATATTTAGTAATTTAACATATAATTTATTTAATAAATTATAACTAATTTAAATTTAAATTATAAAAATAATATAACACGGTATCGTGGATATACTTGAACTCAAAAATATCTGATAAAAATGAAAGTGAAGATTAAAACTAAAAAACTGGAATAGTCGAAAGTAGTTTTGTTTTTCAGTTTTCAGTTTTTGTTTTGAAAACTTAAAATATAATTGTTTTTTGTTTTTCATTAATGAAATTCTAATAAACATGATTTTTACATCTTAAAAACAGTTTTTTTCTTTATAAAACTGTTTTTAGTATTTTAATTTTTAAAAACTAAAAAACTTGTTTGGGTAGTGTTTTCTGAAAACAGTTGTCGAAAACAGTTCTGATTTTTTAGTTTTTAAAAACTAAAAAACTGGAATAGCTGAAAGTAGTTTTGCTTTTCAGTTTTTAGTTTTTGTTTTGAAAACTCAAAATATAATCAAAATAAGTTGTTTTTTGCTTTTCATTAATGAAATTCTAATAAACATGATTTTTACATCTTCAAAACAGTTTTCAAATATCACTTGTCAAACAAGTTTTTTTTTTTTTCTTTTCTTCCCGAAAATAGTTTTTTAAAAATATTTTTAAAAACTCTTTTCAAAAACTAAAAAACAAAACCAAACCAATCAAGCCCTAAGTGTTTGTTTGACACCAGTCTTATAAAACTATTTTCAGTATTTTAGTTTTTAAAAACTAAAAAACTTGTTTGGATAGTGTTTCTGAAAACAGTTTTCGAAAACAGTTCTGGTTTTTCAGTTTTTAAAAACGAAAAAACAGAAAAAGTTAAAAATAGTTTTGCTTTTCAGTTTTTTATTTTTATTTTGAAAACTCAAAATACACGCAGAACATGTTGTTTTTTGCTTTTCATTAATAAAATTCTAACACATATGAAAAAGTTTTTTCTATTTTTACATTTTCAAAACAGTTTTCAAATAAAAATTGTCAAACAAGTTTTTTTTTTCTTTCCGAAAACAGTTTTTGAAAACTATTATTGAAAAACTCGTTTCAAAAACTAAAAACCAAAATCAAATCAATCAAAAACAGTTTTTGAAAACTCTTTTCAAATAAAATTTTATATATATATATTTTTTTTTTTTTTTGCTTACACTTTCCGAGACGAACGTACTGCTCCATTTTCATTCCTACTAAGCACTCTCTTGCTTCCCGCCGTGAAGCTTTCAACTTGGATAATCTAATCTCTCTCACTCCACCACTAAGTGTTCATGGGGAGAATGTGTGTGTATTTCATTTTTTCACTTCACATGGAACATAGAAGTTTCCTTAGTTTTATAATACCCCACAAAAATTAGTTTCACCAGCAATACCACCCATCAAAGATTAGATTAATGTCAACCTTGGACTAAACCGAGTCAGCCCAACAAGAAAAGATATTGCCATATATACCCCAGTTTTACTAATACACCATCATATCACTTGGTTGTAGAATTGTCAAAATAGGTTTGTTCTACTGGACCAACTCGCATATACCTACAAAATGAGTCTAAATGTTAAAAAAGGAAGCTCAAATAGAAGTGAGCATTTTCGGCCTAGTCAATTTGACCCAATTATGTAAATGGAATTGGGTTGAACAGACATGGTAGGCCACAACCGATTTGAATACAAATATAAATAAGATAAATTTTAAAAATACATATTAATGATATAGATAATATATTGTTAAAAATATATTAAATAAAAATATACGTGTAAAAGTATGTTTGATGTGAAGTTAATTTAGACATATTGTTAATATAAATATAAAAATTACATATAAAAGTATGTTTGATGTTTATTTAATAATATATTTTTAATAAATGAAAATTATGTTATTCTAAAATATATATTAAATTAAAATATACATATAAATATATTTTGATGTTATTTTAGACTTATTTATGATGTGTTTTTATTGATTTAGTGTATTATTTTGAATTGGTTTGAGTTTGTATTATAAAATAGAGTTTAATTAGTATACACGATTAGTGTAAAGATTTTTACACTGACATTCAATCACAACCCTTAATTATGGTAAATTTATTAACTTTACTCATTACTACTCAAATAAATGAAAAGTCAGTATTGAATGTCATTGTAAAAAACTTTTACACTAACAGTGTATATCAATTAAACTCTATAAAATAAGTTTTATTTTTAATAAAAAATTGAATTTGATTTTTTTTTGGACCAGTAACCCAATATAGGGTCAGTTTGGGCTTAGAAATATGTAGTCCAAGCAAAATATGGGTCAGCTCGGTCGGACTCATTTTGTTTGAAAAACCCAACAAGCGGCTCGCTCGAACTGCCAACTCTACTTTATTGTACCTTTTGCATTCCAAAGATATCTCTCCCTTAAAAGAAAATGCAACCCTGATATAAGGACCATCCAAAAATAATTGACATCCTAAATTGTTTTATGAGTTTAATTAGTATGCACTGATAATGTAAAAGAGTTTTTCACTGACAATATAAAAGAGTTTTACACTAACATTCACAACTATTCATTTATACAACTTTTAAAGTATTAATTGGTAAAGTAAAAAAACTTAGCATAAATAAAGAGTTATGACTTAATGTCACTATAAAACTTTTTAAATTGATAATGTGTACTAATTAAACTCTTGTTTTATCCAGGTGAGCAAAAACTAATAAATAGATGCAAAGAGTAATGATTTAACAAAAGTAACCTTAACATAAATATTACATAGAAAAATTAAAATGACAATATTATAAGTATTAGTGAAAAATGCAATTAATATTGAGCATCTTTAATGCAAAGGTTTTAATAGAGATCTTAAACTAAGATGTAATATTAGGAAATATCTATTCATAAAGTAGAGATTGAGATCTCTAACATGAAGAGAGGGTCTTGTACAATATCTCGTAAGATTTGTACGAACTACAAATGTGGATGCTCAATTCCTTTATTTGGTATATATACATCTTATTTCCTAAATGTGCATTCTCATTTTATTTTATTAGCTATTAATTTTATTTCAAATACAATTTTATTTAATTATTAATTTAATTTAATTAATTAATTTCACCTTTTAAAATAAGTTTAATATTTATAAAAAAATAAATTGTAAAAAAAATTTAAATAATGAGATTCATTGTAAGAGCTATACAATAAAAATGTGTTCTAAGATCTCAAATAAAATTTAGAAATAAAGATGGAGAATTTCTCCATGCATTTCCCT
Source organism: Psophocarpus tetragonolobus (assembly GCA_037954015.1). NCBI lineage: Eukaryota > Viridiplantae > Streptophyta > Magnoliopsida > Fabales > Fabaceae > Psophocarpus > Psophocarpus tetragonolobus. Next base: position 40,423,183 of record CM075695.1, read on the forward strand.
AATTTTTTAAAATAACAAAAATGTCATAGGTAAAAAAAGTAATTGTAATTGTCCGAATGGGTCTGTCTAAACTTTGTAATTGTAATTGTTTCAAGATAAACCTCACAAGTATGGAAAGCAATTCGGAAAGGGCTATTGCTTTGATGAATCCGGAAAGCAATAGTATATAACCCTGAAAGTTATATAATTGAATGTATTCTAAAGTGAACAATATTATATAACCCTTTTTTAGGGTGCGTGAATAAACCCTTAAAAGCATATTGTTGTTACTCTTATTTTTTTAGGGTTCGACTTCCTACAATGACTTTCTTTCTCTTATAGTCGCCAACTTGTTTTTTCTTTCAAGATAATGTTTTGTTCACATTTATAACACTGATTCATAGTAAGAAGAAGGAGGTGTAGGAGATAATTCATATTAGTGATGTCTGAAGGAAGAAGAAGGAGAATAAGAGTTAAGTTATTTTTTTACCTAAGAGTATTTTATATTTTTACACTTATAGAGGTGCAAGAAAAAGTTATGAAAGGCAAGGAAGAAATTCTTATAAAGATGTCCTTATATTAACAATAGAACACTTATTTTTACACAATTTATTTTTTCAATATAATACTCATTTTAGGATAAAAAAAATAGTAAAGTATATAACAAAACAAACAAAAGAAGAAACCTTTCTATGGGGTTACATTTATGAAACAACCAAATTTTCTAGTCTGCTCAAAATAATAGAAATGATATTGGGAGAGAAATGGTTGAGGAAATCTCTATCCAATAAAGAGTGTTTTTTATAAGTAGCACATAGGTTTTGGGATTTCAAATATTGCAATACATCTCATGCTTTTTCTTCCTCACCAAATAAAGTTTTGCCTCACATAAGTTTTTTCTAAAGTTTCACAAAAAATTATTTTTGTTCTTTGAAATTTAAAATTATTTTTTTAGTCTTTGAAATTAATTTGTTTTTTATAGTAACATTATTCATTTATAAATTTCGATGTATTTGACTGTACTGGATATAAAATTGAAAATTGAGGGAGTTAGGATTGAAGAGAAGATTTATTCACGAGTACAAAATCGTGTTATCTGTCAATAAATTTTAACGGCGTTAACGAGAGAATAAAGACTAAAAGTGTGAATTAGGGACTTTTTTTTTAAAATTTTAAGAACTAAAAATATTTTTTTGTAAAACTTTAATAACAACAAACATATTTAATCCTAAAGTTTCCCTTGCTCATCATAATAAACTAAAAGAATAAAAATACTCTTGAGTTATCATTTTTAAATGGATGACTAATCTGAAAAAAAAAATGATTGGTCACAAAAAAGGAAAGATGAATGACAAGGTATAAATGAGGGAGGAGTGCAGCGGAAGAGAATAGATTACGATGGAATATATTATAATTTTAATGTATTTATAATAGGTAATCTAGATATATTAAAATTAACATGAGAACGTAATTTGTATTTTTCAAAAATCAAATCTAAATTGCATATTTTAAAGCATTGTTACTTCTATTAGATATATTAAACTAATTACGATGTGAGAATTTACAAAAATGTGAAAATGTGGAGGTGGAAAGAGAAAATTGCATAAGTAGAAGCTGACATCTCAAATGTCAATCCAACCTACAAATTTATCCGCTCAATTAACTTAACTTAATGTAACATTCACTTATCTATTTAATTTAATTTTTATTAAATATTTTCATACGCACATTTCAAACGCTTCAAAATTTTATTATCTAACTTATTTTTAAAATCTCTATTAGCTTACATTATAATTTTTTTTTAATTCATACTAAGTATTTTCAATTTAACTAATTTCATGATGTTTTTAAAAAATTAATAAGCAATAACAATGTCTAATAAAATATAATTTTAATATTAATTTACACAAACATTTACACGCTCAATAAAATAGTTGTCACCTTTCTCACTAGCCTTTTACAAATATTAATAAAAGAAAATTCCGTATAACTTTTTATATACAACCTTTTGGTTGTATGTTTATTTAATACTTTTTTAATATTTACAAACCAATTAAACTAACATAAAAACTAAACAAAAAAAATTGTGTTGATGATATAAAATATTTTTTCATTATCATTTAATTATAAATTATTTTAGAATAAAATTATTAATTTTATAATAACCATTTAAAAATTATAATAAACATAATTTTTAAAATTTAATTAGTATACACTGATTTTTATAGTAACATCAATCATATATCTTTGTTTATATGATTTTTAATGTATTAATTGGTAAAATTAGAAAATCAACCTTACCATAAATAAAAAAATTGTGATTAAATGTCAAGTATAAATTAAACTCTAATTTCTATTAACTTAAAGTATAAAATACTAAAATTGAACTCATCAGACAAACGACACATAACCGTATGATTAGATAATTTATAATTATTATAACGAGGATATTAAATTTTAGAATATAATTTTTATCCGATAATAATTTAGTTATTTTTTCTAATGAGAGACAAATTTATCTTTAATATTTAGTAAGTAATAAAGTGATGTATTTTTTATTTGAAAAAGGAAAAAAAAAAACAGGGAGGTGTCCCTAGTAATAAAAATGATAGAGTAATGAATTAATAAATGAAATTGTGTAAGAGCGGTGTTAGAATTGGGGTTTCCGTTTTGATTGCAGCGTCGATCGCAGCCTTCACCAATCTGGCGTCTTCTCTTGAGGTTCTCTCTCCCATCATTCATTCACCCCTTTTCCTTCTTATCTGTTTCACTCACTATTCTAAGTTTTCTTCTTTTATTTCCTATGCAACTTGTTAGCACTGTCCATTCTGTAGGGACTAGGGATCCGATGCGTTTCTTTGCCTCCGATCCTTTTTTTTTGGTTTTCAGATTTCTAAACACTCCTCGTATAGTCTAATTTCCCAGCTTGTTACTCGCCTTTCTATTCGTTTGATTAATATTGTTTTGAATCGCGGACATTCTTCATCAATCTAACCCCATAAAATGGAATAATTACTCTGCTCCTCATTTTTTGCTGACTAAATGATCTTCAACTGAATTCAAATTCAGGCAGACATAGTTACTGTGGTAACAAAGTTGGATTTGTTAATGTTAAATATGGCTTTATTGTTTTCTGAGGATAATGAAAAATTTGTATAGCGGGCTGTTTTATAACTTGGAGGAAATGTTTTTAATTTTGTTTCTGAAGTTTAGGTTCTTGCTGTACAACTAATAGACTTGTCAGAAGATATCGCCAACTGGGTTGCTCCTTCCAGCCAATGCATGCTGGAATCTTTTTTCTTTTCAAGCAAGGAAGCTATTTATGAGCAGGAATTCTAGGATTAATTGAATGGTTTATGTATTTAGAATAGGGATCAATTGACACTAGTAATCTTAACCTTACAAAGAATAATTTTTTCACAAATTCTATGTTTGGATTTTGAATACAAGTTTCTATCATGTAAAGTACACCCATCAAATACCGTATACGATTAGATAATGAATCTTCTCGCACTAAGAATCCTGTTTTTTCAGAACATGACATGCAAGACCAGAATGATATGAAGTTACAATTCAGCATAGGGATGTATTAAAATTACATCTAAAAATTGGGGTGGGAGGGATCTAGAGTAGTAAAAAGTAAGTGACTCTTTTTGTTGATGCACAATGTGTGTTGTAATTTGGTGCTCATGGCTGGAGATTTCTTTGGTGCTCAGAATTGTCAAAGATAATTCTTTGACACTAACCCTACCTTGGGATAGATAAAGTATTCTTTTTAGCTGCTTTATGGATTTTGGCCTGTTGATATTCCATAGTGGTTTCTTTGTTGGACATGTGCATGGAGACCAGTGAGTTTTGGTTTAATTACATTGTCAAGGGCTCAGAGCTGTTGTTGACTTCTTTGATTTTGTTCTCTTTTAGGACGATATCCTATCCTCTTTTCTTGTACATGTTCTTCTCGTTTTCAGTGAACTTTCTTTTTCCATAAATAAAAGATGGGATAGGAGGATAGCTAGCTCCTTGACCATAGGTCAATGGTTGGCATGGATGGCATTTGGGTTGTTATAATAAAATATAATAATAATCATACAAAGGGGATTTGTTGATTGATAGGAGATTTGTGGAGTTGTGGATTTTCATTCCCTTTTCTCAGCAGATTATATGTTGGCAAACTGACTTTTATTTGAATATCTGATTAGTGATTACAGAGCATGGTACTGTGCATATTCTGTTTTATACATTTGTGTATAAATTATGTTGGATAAATTGTTTTAGCTGTTAGTCGCTGTTCTTTTGTTTATGGGAAAATACATTGTTTTTGTAGGTTCCCTAAGTCAACTTTCGGTTTTTGATTGTTGAGGATGGTGCTGGTTTTGGCCCTGGGGGATTTGCACATACCCCACAGGGCACCTGATCTTCCTGCAAAGTTCAAATCCATGCTTGTCCCTGGCAAGATCCAGCACATAATTTGTACTGGAAATTTATGCATTAAGGTATGTCAAACTTAATGAAATAATTTATTTCTGATTCAGTTTTGACTGTTGCCTTGCTGCATTGAAACATAATCAATTGTCTTTATATCTTTCAACTTATATGTTATGAAAGAACAGGGGACAAGACTATGAAGGTCCAAACCTTTTTATCTTGCCTTCTGTCTTTTTGACAATTAAATGTTTGTCTTAAAATCTTGTAGTATTAAGATTTTAGTTCATTCAGAAAGGTTATCTCTTATTACAGTTGTAGTACATAAAATTTTGTTTAGTCGCTGTTTATGTTGTGTCCTGTGTCTTCGTTATTGTCCATGGTGGGTATCTATATGGAAGGTTTGTAATCCTGTGCCCAGAGGGGTGAAGCCATGTTGAACCCTGGTGGGATGCTACTTGATTTTTGTGTAACAGCCATTATTTACCATTTCCAAAGGGCAAATTGAAAGACTATTCATTGTCTCCCCCCACCTTGTTTTCTGGTTGATAATATGAAGCATTATATATTTTCTTCTGTAACCAAAACATTATTATTTTATGCATGTAAAACTGGCTATCAAGTCTGTAAAGATCAGGGAAACCATGTTATTTCTAACAACCAAAGGGGATTAAATAATGATTTATGTTGTTTTAATACGTGTTTGGATGAGAATTAGCCAAATTGGTTTTGATTAAAATTGATTTTGAGAAGATGCGAGTTATGTCTCGATGTTTTTTCTTATAAAAGCAAGTTAAGAGTAAAATTCAATATAAAATTATCGATTCAATGTAGAAGTTATTCCTAGTTGCTTCAGCCTAGAATTATTTCTAAACTCATAATCAATTTTGAATTCTTGTGTAATGCTGAATTAAACATACGAAAATTTATCTTAAATAAATTCTGGATCCAAAGTTAATTCTAAAAACATGAAGCCAAACATTGACTTACTCTTCTCCGTTGGTACCATGGGCATTGTCACATTCTTGTAGCATAATTTTTGTGTGTGCATCGTTTACTCCCTTTGTATTACATCATTTGTCCATTTACTTCTACCAAAAATAATTCAGCAAATTTGCTATGGTTCTATTTTTTATATGGTATTTATTTTATTTACATTAACTTGCATGTATGGAATTAGAGGTGATTTAAAGGTTGTATGCATAAGCTAATTTTACTTCATTTATCTTCAGGAAATTCATGACTACTTAAAGACTCTTTGTCCAGACTTACATATAACTCGTGGTGAGTATGATGAAGAGACAAAATATCCAGAGACCAAAACACTAACCATTGGCCAATTTAAGCTGGGACTGTGCCATGGTCATCAGGTCTGATTTTTGAGAGACTGATATTATTTGCCCTGTTTTTTCTCAAATGGACATAAGAAAATTGGGATCATGGATGAATCATAAGGTAATACCTTTTGATATATTAGTATAAAAGTGAATGGCTAAGATCAATGACTAGGGACTTTATTGGGATTTAGAAGGTAAGAATAAATAAATAAATGACTAAGATCATTGATCTTGCTTCATGATGTTTAGCAGGTGAACATCTGTTTTATTTTTTTGTTCCAGCTGCAACTTATTCCTCCTGATTGGATTTTTAATGAAACTGCTGTTAGTTCTGTTTAGTAGTAACTTAAACCGTATATTATGTATTGATATAAGATAATTATGGGTACTTAATGATTGCGTAGGTTATTCCATGGGGAGACCTAGACTCACTGGCAATGCTACAGAGGCAGCTTGATGTAGATATCCTTGTCACAGGTCACACCCATCAATTTACAGCTTACAAACACGAGGGAGGTGTGGTTATAAATCCAGGTTCTGCAACAGGTGCCTACAGCAGCATCACTTATGATGTGAACCCGAGTTTTGTCCTTATGGACATTGATGGTCTGCGTGTTGTGGTTTATGTATATGAACTTATTGATGGAGAGGTTAAGGTTGACAAGATTGATTTTAAGAAAACATCTACAAGCCACTCTGCTCATTGAACACTAGGATTTTGGACCTGGTCTCATTTATCTCTCTTTCTTATTTTATTGTTAGTTTTTTTCCTCCTTCAAACTTTTCAAGGATGTACTGTTTCTAGTTTTATTTTGCTTTGGATGTACACTTGTATTTGGCCATATCATAGGATTCTTAGAATTTGATTAATTTGTGATCTGTGCCAAGCGTAATGACTGATCGATCAACAATGGCTGTGTATTTCTCGTTTTACCAGTTTTTGGCCCAGGGATGATGTGCAGTAAAAAGAAAATTTTATTGTAAAAAAGTAATATGGAAGGAATTAATTTGGGAATTGGGTTACTAAAATTTGGATAGCGAGAAAATTTTAACATAAAAAATGAAAATAATCTATAATTTAAGAGTTTAAAAACTATAAAAAAAAAGAAAAGAAAAAGCATTAAAATTGATTAAAGCATATATCTTAAGAAGAAACGGAGTACAGAAAGATATGAAAGGCTTTACTGCATAAAAATGGATATATTGTATTTGTTGCATGTCAACTTGCCTAGATTTAAAACTATTACATCATTTACATGGAAAATGAAATAGATGCAAAGAAATAAGAAAATAAAATAAAAGGAAAATAGACTAGAAAAATATTATAATCCACTAGTTGATTTTGAGAAAACTTTTATAAGAAAAGATGTCTTTTTTTAATCATGTATAATAAATTATGTCTAAGAATCGTTAGAGACTTAGAGCAATTAAGGAATCACAGTAGAAAGAATTAAATAAAAATAAATTCTTTTAAAATCTTAATATGTTGATATTTTTTACTGAAAATCTTCTTATAGCTAAAGATATTTTTTAATATGAAATAAACTTATTAAGTCATGCATTTAATATCACATTTTCCATAATAGTATTAAGTTATCATTGATTGAAATAAGATATTATTATTGATATTAAAAAATATGAGTTATAGCTTATTTGATTTTATAATATTATATTATTTATTTACAATCAGTAAATATATTTGTATTTTTAGTTTTCAAATATTTAAGTTATATATAAAACTTTTACGTATGTAAATTAATTTAATTAATATTAGTGGTTTTATGCTTGACACAATGTTTTTTATCGAAATTATGTTTGACACATAGAACACTTTAAAAAAAAAAAAAAATTCAAAGCGTATTGTTGTGTGTCTTGCTAATATAATGTAACATGAAATTTTATGCAAAGTTAAGTGTTAGAATGAATTTCATTAATTTTGAAAATACAATAATTTGTTTTTAGCAATTGAAATCAGAGAGACTCGAATCTCCTATTTGATAAATTATAAAGTAAAAAATACATTTAAAAATTATTTTAATTTTAATATTTAAAATATGACTTCATTTTGATGTTTATAATTTAATTTTTTTAAAAAAATATTTATATAATTATTTATTGATGGTGTCATAGATTTTTAAACGTCATATCAAACAATCATTTGATTATTTGTTTTGATGTATGTCATATTAATATATGATCGTTAAACAATACTAATATTAAAAAAATAAATTACTTTAAGGAATTAAAACTAAAACTAGAAGGATATTTTTGATTCGTGGCGACATAGACATAGTTATAGTTTGGTTTGCATTTGCGGGAAAGTGGAATGGATCCTCAGGTGTGGCACAAAGTTGCAGCAATTTCAGGTATAATCCGTTTCTCACTCTTTCCGTCTTTCATCATAATCACAATTCGTACCCTTTTCTTCACTGAAACAGGAGTTGCAGCACTTGGATTGGGAACCTATGGTGCCCACGTCTTTAAGCCCCAAAACCCTGCCTACAAAGATGTCTCTTTCCTTTTCATTTCTATTTCTATTACATCATAAAGTTTGTTTTTTTGTTTTAATTGGAATCTGTCTGTGAAGGTTTGGCACACAGCATCGCTTTACCATTTGGTTCACACTGCTGCATTAGTTGCCGCCCCAATTACAAAACACCCTAATGTTGTAAGTTCCCATTTCTCATTTTTCCCTTTTTGCCCCTTTAAATGGAGTATTTTTCCTGTTATACTATATGACCACTTCACTGCACTGTAGCGTGTTTGCCAAATGCTCACATCAATTTGTGTTTTCACTTATCATTTCCTTTTTGCAGTTTGGAGGCCTTCTAACAGCTGGAATCTTGGCCTTCTCTGGGACGTAAGTGCTGTCTCTACCTTTACCGTGGAATTCTTCCAACTATTTGTTATGCTTCTTTTGGTACTAGAGTAAATAGCTGTCAACTTTTATTTATTTATTTATTTATTTCGGGGAGGGTTGTTATGAAAAATTAAAGGTGGACATTGATATTGAAGATGAAGAGGTTATTTCATTATTGTGGTGGCTCAAATCAAAGATAGATACGGTATTACAGCCATTGGCTGAAGTTTTAGTATAGGGTGTCAGAGAGATATTGGTAGAAAAAAGTCATGCATATGTGGGTTGTTTTAAGATTTCTAATGACTGGTTTCCATGGCCAAATGATTAGAAGTGAGACTTTGATTTCAACCCTGGAGGGAAACTGCTGGATAAATTTATCTTGGGAACTGAAGGGAAAACTACGTTAATGGTGGAATCCGATATAATTGCCCTTCCTGAATTATGGACCAGTTCCAAATTTATAAAAATCAAATCACTGACATCAAATTCAGCAATGTCAGGGGTTATAAGGTTGGTAACTTGATATAGTGGTACACGTGGAAAAAAAGGAGAAAAAGAGGTGGTGAGTTCAAATCTCTCCATTAACAAAACTAATATACTAACCACTAGCATCTGTTTATCCAAAAAAAAAAAGAAATTCAGCAATGTCAATCAAGGGATGGTTAACCCGGTGCTTCAGAAAGCCAGCCAGACACCAGTTATATTCAGAGTTATGCTCAAATTTTTCCATATCATATGATTTATAATGCTGTGCGATGCAAAATATTATTACAGGAACTTACAAACCTATAATCCTCAACAAAGTTAGGTTGTCTACTTAGGTATTAGAGTGATGTGATGTATTCTAAGATTCTTAACGCATGCCGTTCTAGTTGGGAAAAGAGAAAAAGAAACTCTAGCAATTTGGGTTCTTGACTGCCAAATTGAAGAATGCAGCTATTTGCAAACAGGTCTAGGAGATTTAAATGCTCCCTACTTGTGATGGTGAGACCCATTCACCCCAAGAAATACACAGATTAAAGTGAGAATTATTTGTAGATTGACGTTTGGAAAATTCTCACATTTACCTGTGACAATCTTTCATTATCTTGGGAGATAATCCAATTATCTATAACATTTTGGAGAGCTAAATTCGAATTGATTCTCCTTCCTGCCACAAAGGGGCAAAGTTAATTTCATGCAGGTTGGGTGATTTATAACTTGCTCATCTTGAGGAAAACTTAGAATGTGGTCTGCTGCCATTTTCAGCTGTTGCATTTGGAATACACCCTTTGTCGAATGACTTGGACTAGCCTATAGCAATATTATGTTGCTGCATGTTTTGATTTTTGGTAGGAAATTTTGGTACAAAATTAGAATGATCATTAAGCTGTATTCATTTTTTTTATATTGAAAGAAATGTTGAATTTTTAGGTGTTATACTGTCGCATTTCTTGAAGACAGAAAGTATTCAACCTTGGCTCCATTTGGTGGTTTCGCATTTATAGCAGCTTGGGGTAGCTTGTTTTTCTGATGACTCATTTTGGTTTGTGCTGTAAGAACACATCCGTCCTAAGTTTGTTACTAAACAATTAGACTATTATGAGAGTCAACACTGCCCATCCCATGTATCTATCAATGATTCCAAACAGATGGAAGATTATCTGTTGATTGTTGAAGCTAACACTATGTGCAGCCCCATCCTTGCCTAAAGAGGAAAAAATAAAGGCTGGACTTTTATAAATTTAGAATATTACCTTGCGATAGTTCAGCTGTGACTTTTGCTGCTCTCAGGTTCTGGGGCGTACGTATGGCTGCATTTGGAATAACAACATAATTAAGTGTTTATTATTTACATTTTTAAAATACAAATTGTTTTTAGGAAATAAGATTAAAACTATTTCGTTGAAGTTGAAGTTGTATTCCATAAATTATTTTGAAAAACTTATTGAAATAAATTGTTCTACTTTTTTTTTTTTTTGAAAAAATAAATCGTTCTACGTACTTACACAAGTATTTATTGAGTTAAAAAACTTATGAATAAAGAATTGACATCCTCTGCAGTTGCTTTTTAAACTGCTTAGATTTTGGCCATTAAAATATTGTTTGATTTAGGCTTAATTGTAACTTTTACATACTTATTTTATCAAATCCATAGTTTTTTTTTTTTCTTTTTATTTTAAAATCAATTCATTTTGTTCTTCTATTCTTAAAAATAAAAGGTTTATTTTGTTGGTGGTGAACATTAATATTTATGACACATTGCAGTCAACATTAACATTAACGCTCTTGCAATTTAAAAGGTGATTATAAATTTTTGGTTTTCTTTTTTTAAGTAAGGGGACAATATGTCTTAATTTAATTGATAAATAGGAACATTATAATTAATTTTTTTTTTATAAACTATAATTTGTCCAAAATTTTATTTGTAACTACGAATCATAATTCCTTAATATTATAATATAGCACACACTTGATATTGTACAAATTAAGTTTGTTTTATAAACTTAATATTATAGTTTATAATTGCACAAATAATTCTTTAATATTATAATATTGCATAAGTAAGTTTGTTGTTCTTAGATTTAAATTTTATTATTATTATTTATAAATTTGTATATAAAATTAATTATTTTAGATATGTGAAAATTCTAAAACCCTTCCATTATTTTATTTTTTTTATTAAAAAAAGTTTAAGTGCGTCTGGTCAAAGACTTGTCAGGAAAGGATCAGGCGTCAAGGCTCATTAAACACTTAGAAATACTTACATATTATACACCAACAAATACATTTTGTCTTCTCTCCAACAAAATCTCCCGAAACTAATTGTTGTAAAATAATTTAGATTATAATCCAAGACATCTTAACTTTCATCCTTTATTATACTAATAGAGTTAAATAAAAGTATTCAATTAGATAATTATGTATATTATTTATAAATTGAGTTTAATTATTATCATTAATATTGTAAAAGAATTTTAACATTCAATAATATCTTTTTATTTATATAATTTTTAAAATATTAATTAATAAAATCAACAAAATGTAGCCAGATAAAGGGTTGTAGTTTAATGTTAAAAAACTTGTTACATTAAAAATGATAGCCAGTAAACTCAATTTAGTGAGGAACATTCCAAGAAAGGTTTGAGAATAGAATTTCTACTTGATAACTTCCTTTACATAACCATGGTTATTACCCCATCCATATATCTATAAGGTACTGGCATGTTTCTGTCCATCATCACCCAATTAACCTCTTGAAATTTTTTTGCAGATTGCTTCGTGTCTTCTGAGGCGAAGACTAAGTGCACATTGCAGAGCTAGATATATAATTCGAACAACAGACAACACCTGATGAATCCACCAAATAGAACCATGCATCCTCTTAGCTTCTGGTTGAGGAGTCCCTCTTTGCCGTTGTCCTTCTCTTCCAGAACTATGCTTCTTCCCCTTGGTGTTTGGATGTACTTCAAAAGATTCTTGAATCAAACATGGTGCTGGGACACCAGTTTTTCCTGTTTTTTATGATGTCATGCCTTCCGATGTTCGATAGCAAAAAGATAGTCAATCGTGCCTCCTCTTTCCTTGGTGTCCCTGGATTTAAGTTACCGAGACCTTACTGATGAATGAAACCCCTAATGATCTTAGTTCTTTATCATTGTTGCAGGAGTTAGATCTAAGTGCATTACAACCTTTGAATATGGAGGAGGAGTCATTTCAATCTTATGAGAGACCAATTTGTACGGGCGATGAGGAAATGTGCATTTACTATTGCTCTCTGTAAAGCTCCTGATCAAGAACCTCATCCACACTTTCCTATCGCATCCAAGTATGGACGGTTGGTTTATATATTCAATGACCCTTACATCCATGTTATATTCTTGAGTGCTGATCATGTGTATATATTCAGCGTTCAGCGTTATCTAAGTGGGAACCAAACCCAACTTCAACTGATTTTTTTCTTGTGGAGAATCTTTCTAAGGCAACAACAATAAACAATGGCGCCAGCACACAAATGGTCTTAACATATCAGGATTAACACAAATAAATAACTTGAGGGATGAATTGGTACAGGAAAGAGTCTAATTCTCCAAATACATCCTCTCCTGTGGACAGAAAACAGTAAACACTACCATTGGTAAATCTCACCCTACTTATAATGTAATCTTTTTTTCTTGTTTATGTAACTAGTACTTTCTATTAGTACACAATTTTTTCTTCCATTTCAAAAAATATATGTAATCAAATTTACATGATATTACTTGTGAATACTTACTTTATGATCTAAAATACTATAATTTTACAATATATATATTCTTCTCACTTCACTTCCTACGTCTAGTTAAAAAATGTTACATTAAGAGAACATATTTTCTTAAGAAATTAACCTTGCTAACCAATAAAACGTATCAACATATTTATTAATTTTTTTAAAAAAACAATTTTATTCAACAATATCAAATTATAAGGTATGATAAAATTGGTCTGCATAAATATATAGCAAGGATCATAACTGGTAATATTTTTCCTCTCAATTGTTACATTAGCATATTCAGATGGTATGGAAACTCCAATCAAAAACCTCCCTTAACTGTATTCCAGGCCAGTTTCTTAATACAGAATTATGGTTAAATTTACCAATCATACAAGAATAATGACATTTTTTTATGAGTTTAATTGGTATACATTGTTACTGTAAAGATTTTTAAATTGATAGTCAATCTCAACCCTTTATTCATGGTAAATTTGTTGTTGACTTTATTTATTATTCCGTTAAAAGTCACATAAATGAAAAGTCATGATTGAATGTCAGTATAAAAATCCTTTACACTGACGATGTATACCAATTAAATTCTTTTTTTAAATATTAATTTGTTTCTTACTAACCACAAATACCATGTTAGTTATGTCATGTTAGTAATAGTTGCAAGCTACCTAATTCTTAGTTTATCACTTTATACTACATGCTTAATGTACACGAATATAAAATTATTCTAAGAAAACTGGATAATATAGTATAGAAAGATTCACGGCAATGACATGATGATAAGGATGCGTCGATTAAGTTTTGCAGAAGGAGCTTTCCATGATTCCAAGATATTATTGGCAACAATAGTTGAGTAGGTTTGGTAAGTGATAACTTACCTGAAGCTGCTGATATGTATTAGCAAACATGAATAATATTTAGTTATATATGAGACTCTAATTAGCAAATATGAATTTTAAAATATTAATGCGATTAAATATTACCTGTGCGTGCTAATTAAACTTTATATACAATTTTTATATATGTTTTTATTAGGGACATTGAATTATGCTTCTATAGATTGCGATAATGCCTGACTCTTAGGAAATATATGTTCATAGATCAGCCGCTAGCTGCTCTTACTGTTTTTACTCTGGTAGTTTAGGTTAGCCACAGAGAAACCTCCAATTAAGAAAGTTCTACCACTCTGTTGTTTGTTTTAGTTGAAGGATCCTCCTCTGTTTTCGCCGAAAGTTTTGTATTAATTAAATGGTGACTGGTAAGGTTGTTGCCTCTTATAACCCCCTTTCGCCATAACTAAATAGACAGTCAAACACTATACACTATACTTAATGTTAACAAAATCAATATTCATTGCTTTTAGGGATAAAGTTCATATTAAAAAATAGATTTATTCACAAAACTAACATATTAATGATTAATATTTATTTATAAAAAAATTAATATAATTAAAATTAATTTTAAGTAATATAATTTATATTGAAATCTTTTTATTATAAAAGGATGTCATTATTATTCAACAAAAAAGCTTTTTTAATTCATTTTCATGAATTTAAAATTAATTTTTCAACATAATATTAAACATATAAGTAATTTATTTGTTCAAAATAAAACTATTATTTTAACATATTTTAGAAAATTCAACCAAATTTTACAAAATACACTGAAGCTGGTATTAAAGACATTCTCAATATGCACACAACGGGATGAAACATATTTTCCTCCGAGTGAGATGTTGGTTTTTTTTTTTTTAATTTATACATACCGTAAGTATAAAAATTTTATACTAATATCAATCATAATTTTTTATATATAATAAAAATTATTTTACACTTTTATGTTTTTTTAAGAAAACTTTTTTACACCACTAATAAATAAGTATTAATTTTTTTATGATGAAAAAATAAAATATTTTAAAAGTTCTACTCAAAAAGTATGATATAAGAAGCAGAATAGAACATACAAAACCATCATCCAAGAAAATAACAATAAAATAAAAAAAAAATGCATGTACCCATATTTCGGATGCATAACAAAACCAAAAAGTAACAATTCATTCTTTTTCAAATTAAAGAAGTTTCCTGACACATAATAAAAGTTGTTTCTCTCATCCGTAAATGAAGAATATAGATTTATTTACCTTTGAGATAATTATCTAACATCATCATCTATTGTTAAATCAAATATTTTCTCTAAGTCTCCAACCTCTTGGTTGGTAATTAATATTTTTTTTTATGATGGGTCTCTTTTTTATAAACAGATTGAATTAGTGTGTATTGGTGTACTCCTAAAGTTCAAAACATCAAAAGCATGATTTCTTCAAGTTCATATGGACAGTTGATGAACCCTTTAGGGTTTAATTATTAGTTATGTAATTGGAAGTTGTAGGTTACCTACAAGAGAGAATCTGGGTGAAATGTGAAATTGTAAATTGGAAGATGATAGACTTATGTTGTGAGGAAACGGAGACATGACCTCATATATTCCTGTCTTGTACAATGTTTGCTGGCATATGGAGGTTAGCTACAACACTTCAAATCACAGTTTGAAGCTAAGGGTACTAATTCATGGGGTTGGTCTATGGTTCTAGCGCAAAAAAAGTCATCTTGGTTTTTTGTGTGGTTTTGAAGTCTTTGACACATTAGTAGGACATTAATTACTCAATCTTTAATGGCAAGGTTCTCGATGTGCAAACAATTGCTCTAGCAACACAATTGAGCTCGTGGAAATGGCGTAAGACAACAAAGTTACCAAAACACTCATTTGTAAAGTGGGTTATGAATCTGTACTACTATTTGATTTGTTCTTGTATTGTTTCTTTGGTTGACTTGTTGTTAAAGGCTGACTTACTATTTGTAAAACTTTGTGCAGGCATGACAACAGGGCAGAGCAGGGCAGGGATGGATATGACAATCTCATCCCCATCCATACTTCTGAAACTCATCCTTACCCATGTCCCCATACCTAGCGGGTATGAGATTTATGTTCTCATTTTCATACATTTCGAGTATCAGGTATACACGTACCCGTCCTGTACCCGAAAAAAAAAATATAGTAATTTTTTAATAAAAATAATTTGTTTGAATATAATGATATAATTTAAAAGTTATCTAATAAATATAGAGTTTGTAATTTGTTAATTAAATATCAAACCTTTATTTTTTTTAAGAGAAATGAATATTTTGGTCATTAAGATTAGAGCAAGTATGGTGGTGGTGGTATGTATATCTTCATTCTCATTCTTATCCCCGACTTAACAAATCAAGTAGTCCTCATATCCATACTTGTGTCCAGTTAAAACTTTAGAACAAGTTCAAAGATTAGCCACAGGTAGAGATTTATTTGTCATCCCTAACTCTGTGATTTCACTAAGAAGGCACGTCTTGTGCTTATCTTGAATTTTTTTTATAAAATTCATTTGTTTAAAAAAAATATTGACTTGGTGAGTGTTTAAATGATCATTGATAAAATTATTATTGAATGCAAATTATTTTATAAAATTAATTTTAAAATAGTGAGATTTATGTTTGTAGGATGTTTTTATTATTATAAAATCAAGCTAAAAGTGAGATTTAGTGTAAATTTTTTAATTCAAGACACTCAAAATTATTTCAATCAATAATCAATTATATACTCATCATCAATTCTAAATTTTTCTCCAACCAAAAAAAAATATTAAAATTTAGCTAAAATCAATTTTAAATTTATAATTAATTCTGAATTCTTTTCTAACGAACGTTAAAATTTATCTAAAATTAATTTTGAAAGGTGAAACTAAAAGAATATTAGCACTTTCTAAATTTTTGTTTGTCTTTGTTTTCTCCACAAAGTTTTATCCGCTATGTGTTTTTGTGTTTTTTTTTAACTTCCTTCTTTGTCTACTCGTAAAAAATAAATAAATGACAACAAAAATGGCGAATAATATAAATAAAAATAAAGTAAAAAATAAAGGTGTTTAGTGGGAAAAAATTAATAAAGAAGAAAAAAGAGTAAAAATACATAAAAATGAAAATAATACAATAAATCCTACCAATTTTAAAATTAATTTCCTCTAATCTTCTCAATCAATCAAAGTCTAATAATTTTCATACGATTTTTTATCTACCAAATTAATGAATTTAGTTGTTAGGGTTGGATTCACCTCATTAGATCCTTTTACAAAAAAAGTTGTTCCTTTTCAAACTAAGTTGGATGTGTTTTGACTAAGTCAGTAAAGAACTAGTTAGTTAATTTATAAGGTGATTTCTATGCCATGTGAATTCTTCTTTTATTTCAAACTAATTACCAAACTAGTGCGTGCAGCGGCCATGTATGTTTCGTTGATTTATTTAGTTTTACTTTGCAAGAGGAGTTTGAGTTGATGTCGGCACTTTATAAATATATCTTTTGAATTACAATCATGAACAAGAGAACATAATTTATGCTGGACCTGGGTCCATGAACGTATGAGGCAATTCAAATACCACAAACTACCTATGAAGATCTCATATAATTTTCCTACAAGCCAACGTCTATGAATAAATTTTAATTTAGGATATAAATTTTATTCAATTCTTTTAAGTGTAAAAAAAAAAACAAAAAAAAAACCCACATGATCTTTTGGCCCTCATTCAAACCAAAGAAAATTAGGCAACACAAGACACGGCATAATATGTGTTTGTTTATGGGTCTAACAAATTTGGAAGACAAAAATGTTATGTTCTTCAAATCGTACTCGATACTCCGCTTCATTTATGAGAATGGAGAGCGTACACAAAAATTTATATCAAATTCTTATGTTGAATGAGTTATAATTAAAGGTGACATCAATACAGGAAAAGGGAGATTGGTTTGTTCGAAATATCAAACGTGTGGTGGGTAATGGCGATTGTGGGGTGGTTTGACTATAAATGGGTATGGCGATTTGAGTAGAGAAAAGAGTTATTTAACTAGGAAGAAGGGTGGGTGAAGGAGTTCGTGAGTATAACATTCCAGAATTATTTCTAATACTTCTGATAATGTCACTCGTTAAATTAATTTCATTTCAAGTAAATTTAAAACTTAAAACTATTGAAAATCGAACTATTAATCACAACAATATTGGTTTCATACAATATAAATCTGAGTATAATAAATTTTTCAACAAAATAACTCATAACATACACTACATAAGTTTGTCAAGTGGATAAACCGTTCAGCGAGTAAAAAGGTAGCTTATCCAGCTACTATTGTCGCCCAGCGAGGACCCTGAAGTGGATTGTTATAGTGAATCTCTACATTGAGTTTAGACACCAAGGCGGCTTAAGACCCTAAACCACAAACTAATGTCTAGTGTCTACCTGGCACCCTATGACATACAATCGTCGTCTGAGTATGTCCTTTAGGCACCCCTTGCATATCTGATACCAGGACCACAATATAAATCACAAGGATATCCCTTTGCATATCTGATACTCTGAATTACATTGACCCGAGTTGTTTCTCTAACAACAATGTATCTTATCAAACACATCATCCAAGGCGAAGTTACCCGACTATAAATGCTCGCAACCAACAACATCATTAAATATATTATTCATGATGTATTTCAACAATATGCATTATATCGCAAATCCAAATATATCATCATCATTCAAACAAATTCAATTTCAATCATAAAGAGTCAATTTAATCAAAGTTAAGTTACCATGTTGTAACTGTCATATCCAAACTATCCCATAAATCGTCCAATTCAAGATCAAACATCACTTCCATAATAATCATCAATTATGCAACACATCATATATCTCAATTCATTATCATTGATTTCTAAGAATCATAATTCATTTTAATCATGTCAAAACATTACATTTCATTACACACCTTTAATTAAATTCCAACCATAACAATTATTCATTTTCAATCATTTACTAATATTAAATATCATTAATTAACAAAGTATAACAAAGCATATCATTAATCACATTTTAATATAATATTAAAGTATTTCATTTCCAAATCTATAATCAAATCCCAATAATTCATCTCATTTCATATATATCACCACAATATGAATCATAACATAATTTATCAACAATCACTCAAAATTACCCATAGACATCCAATATCACAAAGTCATCAATAACTGTCATTTATTACCAAAATTACCAACTTCTCATAATAATCAAATTCAGCTCAATCAATCACCTCCTATTGATTCCACTCAACCACAATACAATTAATCAAAATAAAAGAAAGGTTTCAACTTATCTTACTTATTTCTTCACTCACAAGCTATCTATAACAAAAAAGAGGAGAATCTGCTACAAGAAAATGCTCAAAAATCTTATAGGAATTCTAGATAAAATAGGAATCTTAGAAATCAGAATTTTTAGAAAAACCCATTTTTAACGATAATAAAAGGATCGAAAACGAACGGAAAAATGTTAGAGAAATTACAACCAGACTTACCTATAACGATCACTTCTCAGAATTAAAAGCAATGAAAGAGGGCACGTTCGATTCTATGACTCGAAGTCGACCATACAAGCCAATGTTCTCCACATCAATGAGGGAGAAAATGGTTGAGAAAAAGATGAACGTACGAAGAAGAAAGAAGAAAATATGAAATTAAGGAAGAAATAGTTTTTTATAGTTGAAAGGTATATTTAGAAAAAAATCAATTTGCTAGATGCAACCCCCTCTTACAATAACTAATGTTTCGAAAACTTCTCAAAACTCAACTAAAATCTTCCGAACAAAAGAATAATAATTATTCTCATCTTGTCCCATTCTTCTATCATTATTAATAAAATCATCACATCTCAATTCAATTAGTAATTTAAGTTAAAACTTAAATTTAATTTCCTTCACTGTTTATTCTCCGAATTTATGACCTATTAAATAAACAGGTCCTTACAAAGAATGTTGTGGAAGAGTGCAACTAAAGCAAGGCTTGAAGAATGGCTAGAGCTTGGGTGCTACACCATCAAATAATTCGGTTTTCTCTATCAAATATATGGATGGATTAATCCGTGGGGAGTCTGTTGATTCTGAACCTGTTTTTAAATTTTTCAAAGGCTTTGGAAGTCAAAGGTGTCCTCCAAGGTTTCTGCATTCTCTTGGAAGTTAACATATGACAGGATTCCTACAAAAGGTAGAACTTACAAAACTAAATATTGCTCTTTCTTAGGGTAGTGAATGCCCAATATGTCAATCTGAATCGCAAACAGTGGCATATTTGCTCCTTTGCTTTAAAATGATGTACCTTGTATGGATAAGTTACTATCATCGGCTGGATTACACTAGTGCTTTGTCTTCTAATTGTTTAAAACATCTATGACAATTGCTTGGAATTCATAAATCAGAGGGTAATACGACAAGATAATACTCATAATTTGGTTGTCTATTCTATGGAATATCTGGCCAAATAAAAACTTCCTAGTGTTCAAAGAGAAACTCTTCTGTGTAAAAAAGGTTTGGCAAGACTCTATACAAAGTTTGTGGTTATGGACAAAAAGGTACTTCAAAAGTCATTAGTTTCCTTTTATGAATGGTTTATCCAACCTGAATATTGTTTTAATAAGTTGAGATAAGTTATATAATTCCAAATTTGACTATACTATTGTACTTGGGTCAAATGGTGGGAAATTTGGTTGTACTGTAGGGGAGTGTTATTCTGTCTTGACTATGTAACAACTGATAATGCTTTCTAATCATTACTTATAAGCAAGGGGTATTAATATTTGTTTAATAAACAATTTCTTTGCCCATTCAAAAAAAAAAAAGGAATGGGTCATGAACCCTCTTTGTTCTGCTTGAGGGACTATATCTTTTTTTTAATGCTATTGTGGTTCTAATTGGTGTAAGTTTGAAGAAGTCACATTTTGTCTTCATCTATTTTTTAATATAAAATTGTTTGGCTTATAAAAAAAAAATCTAGTTTGAGATTGCTGATAGGGGCTATGATGTGGTGCGAGTGTGCTTACTATAAAAAGGGTGAAGTAAAAGATCTACAATGTAAAATGAATATATTGTCGGGATTAAACTGTAATTAAAAGTTGATGGATGCAACAGTTAAAGAATAGAGTCTCTAGATATGTTATCAGGTGATCTCGTGCGATTAAATGTTGTATAAATTTGATATTAATAATGGGGTTTTCTTTTTTTACCAGTACTTTAAGCCGCATAAATGCAAAGATGTAAGTTATAGATAGGATTTTGTGATAAAAGCATAGGCAGGGGCTCCATTATTTTGGAATTCGTTGTAGTCATTCTTTTGTGATATACAATTTGAATGAAACGTTTTACTTCTTCCTTTATTTATTTATTTATTTATATATATATATATATATATATATATATATCATTCCATTTTTCTTTAAAAAAAAAAAAATAGAGAGTGTGTGAATGGTAGACGAAATGTCCCAAATATCTTACAAGGACAGTGACAGAATCCGAAACCGCACATAGGTTCTGTTGCTGTCAAAGTGATCATGCGATCTTTAATGGAGTATCAATGTAATCAATTTACGTAGTCTAACTGGAGTTGAAGCAAAGCAAGCAACCTTGGCATAAGACAAAACCCATAATCAATGTTTGGAAATTGGAATCAGTGTTAGGAACAACATGGCATGTGACTGGTAAATCACAAGTTGATCAAAAGAGAATTCCATTCTGTAGCACAGCTCATGCTTCAAATTATTATATTATTCCGGAACATTACTGTCCCCATCTATAATAATTTTTATTTGATAAAAATTTTTAATAATAAAAAAGTGAAATAAAAATAAATTAATGTTTAAAAAATGTGCATTACTAGGATATATATAATAATAGAAGTGTGAAGTAAAAAAGTGTTATGATTTCCTAGTTATTTGTTTCACCAAATCTACAAACAATTTCTAAAACTACGGAAAAGAGAATATATATTCGTATGTTTGATATAAGATTATAAAGAATTTAAGTATTTATTATTTTTATAAATGTTATATTTTCGTATTTTTTATGTTTTATTTCTATGGTAATAGGATGAGAATGTTATATTTTCATAGTAGGAATATGTCAATTTATTTTCTATTTTACTACAATTTTATTTTTCTAAAATTTAAAAGATATTCAGAATATAAAAAAATAATCAAATATACCTTTTTAATATATAAAAAAATATCATCTTTATGCTATATTGTTAAAAATAATATTCTTAAAAATAAAAGACGATTCCGATAAATAAACGTTCTGTTTTGGTAATTGAGAGGCCTAACTAGATTTATGAGGAAGAGAAGAGAATTTACGTTGGGTTTGTGGTACATACAATGTTTGAGGCATAGTGTTGACGGTTGATTATTATATATTTCTTCGCATAGTTTTGATGTAAGAAATAATTGATCATTTGAGTAATATAAAAGACCGTGTTAATGGGATGATGCCATCATGCATGTTGAAGATTTGTATATACAAAAATGATAATCAAACGATTTGTAAGAATTAATTTTTTTTTTCCAACAACAATAGCATAGATACTGACAAGTTAAATTGTATTTATGTTTAGTCACATGGGTTCAAGTTACATGGGCCAGGCAAGGACATATAGGGAAACCTGTAGCATATAGAAGAAGCACTTTTAGGTTGTCAATTAAATAGCTAGTAAGTATGATGCGGAGAATGTCGTGTATAATTTATGAACAACTTTTGGACATCTCTGTTTCTAAAAATTGTTGCCATTAGCTACTGCACAAGACCAGATATGCCACCATCAGATTAGTTCTTCTCTCACCCAATAAATAAAGATTTAAAACTCACTTCATTTTACACTGTTATTTATTATAAATAATACATTGTAATTGAATGATAGTAATCACTTTTTTTTAATACTAGTATATAATAAAAAAAGTGTACGTAATATACAATATGAGATTGCATAAAAACATATAATATGAGAAATAAAAAATTAGACTTATATTTTTTATAGAACTTAATCTATTAAAGTTATTCATAAGCTATTAGAGTTTTTTTTTTTTTTTTGTAGGCACATATGCTATTAGAGTTAAGGTTATAAAATTTGAGTTTGACTCATTTAAATAACTACAGAGCTTAATCAAATATTTAAATCATTTTATTTAATTAAACATACGAATTTAATTGAACATTTAATAACTATGAATATTTTACAAATAATTATATTTCTTTATACTACGTAATAGAATAAATGGTAAAATTGTTAATGATGTATTTAGATTTCACGTAAAAAAAATTGAAGCCGTTATTTGGGTGAAAACAAGATAAAAATGGTTCAAATCGTGATACATGGGACACTACATACTAACGCGTCACTGAACTGGATGAGGATAATTTACATGTTGAATGTATAAACGAAAGAGGAATTTATTCAATCGAGCATTCATTGTAATTCACGTGTAAAAATATTTTTTCATATTCAGAAAATTAATTAATTAAAAAGTTAGTTTTTAAAAAAATTTAATCAGTATGCATTAAACATTTAAAAGCTTTGTATACTCACATTCAATCACATTTTTTTGTTTATATAATTTTTAAAATATTAAATGATGAGTCAACAAATTTAGTATAAATAAAGAATTGTGATTGAATGTAAGTGTAAAAATTTTTACACTAATAATACATATTAACTAAAACTATTCTTAAAAATCATCATTTTAAAAAACTTGTAAAATATGTTGTTTGGTTATTTTAATATATTTTCTATACTTAAAGGAATCTTATGTTTGGTTATATTTATAATTTTCTGTGTATATAAAAGATTTATACATATACTCTCGAGTTAAATTATTTTTATTTAAATTTTATTATAAATACAATACTTCTCTAGTTAAGTGCAAAGCGACTACCGCCTACCAGATACGGATCACAAGGTTGTGGACAAAGCCACAACGAGCTATCCAAAAACAAATGATTAGTTATATTAGACACGAATCACATAGTAATGGACAAACTCGCAAGTATATTAATTAGTGATGATATAGATGTGAACAAAGCCACAACACTGAAATTTACAGAGACTGTGGAAAAAATAAAAAATCTTGTACCAGATGCGTATATTCGTGTGAGCAAACAAAAGTAGCATAGCATAGATGCATATATAACATAATGTAACAAGTTAAGTGCATGAATCTTTTTGACACGGGTCTGGTTCATCCGAGGACATATAGGGAAAAATCATATGTAAAAGAAGGTGCACTTTTGGTGTTCAAATTGGTAGTATGATGCGGAGAATGTCATGCATAATTCATGGCCAACTTTTGGACGCCTTTTGTTTTAAAAATTGTTCCCATTAGGCATTCGCGCCCAAGATGCCAATTTCAGTTTAGTTCTTCTCTCACCTATTTAATTAAATAATAACAAACTGCTTTCTTAATTACTGCAATAAACTATCTTAATACTCTTCTATTTTTATACAACACTCAATTAATTGTTTTACAATGATTGAAGAAATTGATTTACTTAGTTCAATTGAATTTATCTTAAATTTGTATGTTTTTCAAAATTAATTCTAACAATAATCATGCATACTTTTAATTTTTAATATTTTATTAGCTAGCTTTAATTCTTTTAATATGTCATTATAAATCAATAAGATTGGCATTGAAGTAGCATGCACAATATCCTAAATTTGAATTTGGGTCCTGTTAATGTATTTCAAATAATAAAAAAACTTCACCTTAACATGCTTATTGTTTTAATTTTTATTAATTGATTTGAAGAGGTAAAATAAGGTTTTCCAAATATTTTGCATGATCGAAATTGCCCCTTACATATGTGGTTTGTTAAAAAAACACTCTGCATATGAGACACTTAAGATATAAATATATTGACTTAATTATACGATTGTTTCATTGATTATAATTAAAAGTTAAATACCTTAATTATTAAAAATTTCTATTAAGTCCCTCAATAGTTTAAAATACTTGAGTCAGAGTTTTAGACTTTCTTTTACATGGCATGATCTTTTTTATTTTCTCTTTATTAATTTCATTGGTGTTGCATCGCTTTTTAATGTGCAAGGACTACCATCCTATCTTGTTGTTTAAAAATAATATAATCATACAATATTTGTCAACTTTATTAGTTTTATAGAGGAAATTAAATTGTGTAATTAGATATTCTTCATTAATTATATTATTGGCGATCAATGTAAAAATATCTATTTCCGTCGATGAATGATCTTAATTAGTAAAGATGTTAGTTTGTAAAAATGTCCATTCTATTATAAAATGTCCATTCGATGAATGATTATTTATAATGTTTTTTAAATAATTAGAATACTTGATTGAAGTATTTTAAACAATTGAAAGATTTAATTGGATTTTATGATGATTTAAAAATTCAACTAAATTGTAAATTATAATTTTTTAACAAGGTAAAAAAAAGAAAGAAGAAAGAAGAAAAGAAGAGATTTTTATTAGAGTCAACAGCAAGTACAAGAAATAGCAAGTTAGCAACATCAATTACATGAAACAAATTAAAACATTGTTGTTGATGTTAAAATAAAAAACTGAGTCGGTTTCTTCCGATGGTGAATTACGCTTAGTGAGATCATGAATAGAATCGATTTCTAAGAATGCTAAGCAATGTCTTATCCGAAGAATACATGCAGTAGGAACCTTTTGATTGAATATTATCAAAGTTACACAACTAATAACAAATTATAAATTAAAAAACAAAAATAACAAGAAGGAAAGAGTTGTGCTATAGGTATCTGGCTGTAGAAACCACCAAAAACATATTTTTTATATATATATATTATTTTTGTTGTACGTCTAGACTTCGGAAACTCTAAGATAACCATTAAATAATTAAATAAAATTAATAGTAACATCACGTATTAATTGCATTTAATTATACTATATAGTAATACTAATATAATAAAATGAACTAACAATTATAACGATTTTAGACACATTTACTAAAAGAAATTTCGCCTCTTAATAATATTATAAAACATATTTTCACTGACAAACGCATGCATCCACCCAAAAAAATGCATGGCCAAAAAGAAACAAGCCAAGTCTCCACCCGCTATCCCAACCTGCACAGTTGTTTACATTTTCCACCTTTAAGGTTTAAACTCTAATACAACCTGCATAATCTACCCGATCTGCTGCTGTTGTTGTGTCAAGGATTCAGATCTCTTTATTTTTATAAGTTATAAACTTTTAATTATAATTAAGAAAACAATTGTATAATTAAAAATTCATTTTGTTAATATATTAAACTCTAAAAAATTCTCAGATTAAAAATATTTTGTAAAATCAAATCAATCATATTATATCTATAAATTTGCTCTTATAAATATTATTAAACAAAATCTTTAATTCAGACGACTTTTGTTTTAAGCTATAAATAATGTTAAAATCATGAGAATATTTTAACAAAAATATGCTTGTTAGATTTTAATATTATAAAAATATTTTTAAATTCATAAAATTAATTAGAATAAACCTATAAACAAATAATTAAGTAGAAATGAAAATTATAAGTATGCCAGAAAATAACTTTTCATTCTTGTGATAATATCACTTATCTTTTATCATGAGAATAAAAATGAAGTACCTATGCAGCAATAACTTTTCAAAATTAATAACAAAAAAAGTATTGTATTTCTAAATTTACATTTTTATAATTTGAGTGAAAACTAAAAAAAAAAAAAATCTTTTGATAACGAAATATAGGACATTGCACACACTAACTCATCAATTGCTTGATTTGCATTGGGGTGGATTACACGTTCACTGTATAAATAAATTAAAGAAGGCATTGATGCAGTCAAGAGTCACAGCTAGTTTTTAGCGGTATTTGTTGAAAAGGGACTCTGCAAATCATTAAAATGGCAAAATGAAACTATTGGCTATATTAGGCTATTACCTCTCACTGTTCTTTATTTTTAGAACGGCATTACCTTTCACTGTTACCTTATCTCATGGGAAGTGGCTCTTCTTTTCTATGGCCGTTAGGCATGTTTAAATGCTTCTCCTCCCATACTCTCCTTCTGCTCCCCGTTTTAACCAACAAATCATCCGTCTTACACTCTTATTTCTCATTTTGTCCCACAGTTAATGCCATGATTTTTTTCGATAAGAATTGAACACGCGTGTCTGATTAAGGATCTGGGATTTACAATGAGCTAAGCATTCTGCTCACTCAGGCTAGATATGTACTTTAACATAACTTAATTACCTTGTTAGTAAAACATATTTTGTGAATTCAAAAATTACACAGCATAATAACACAAATAAGAATAATCTTTTTATTAAAAATTATTATTTGAGCTCGAAGATTGAGAGTGTGTATTTATAATAATATATAAATGATGAAATTAGGAATTTAGGATAACATGCTTAGTAACTCCATATAAGATAAATTCTCATATCATATTAACAACCAAGGATTTGCGTAAAATGAGTTGGGTGAGATAGGTTTGCTGAAACTCTTCACCTAACTCAATTAAAATTGTTGGGTAAGATCGGATTTATATAATTTTTATTCAAAACTCAATTCAACTCAACCTATTTATAAATGGGTTGGTTTGAACAACTTTTTTTTAATTTTGAATTTCAACATAATATTTTATTAGATTTTTATAATAATTTTTTAAAAATAATAATTGTTGTAGAATAAAATGAATATAAAATTATAATTACAATTAAAACATTAAATTAATAAATTAAAACCAGCAAGCAGAAAAACTATTATCAAGTCATAAAGTATACCCTAATATAAATTATATTTATGTTAACTCAAAAATAGTAATAGTTCAAACTACTTGAACAATTATAAGATTTTATCCGATTTTTAATTTATTATTTTTCTTATATTATTATTAATTGGTTGTGTTGAATCTCAAATTAATAATTCAGAAGTCATTATCCAACTGATAAGTGATTGGATGGGATCAACTTAATTCAATCAATAAAAAAATTTAAATCAAATTAGATCATCGAGTTACCAAATCTATTCAATCTTTTATTAAAAATAATAAATTATTATCTAACTTAACCTTACAAATCAATTTATAATTAAAAGTTTATGTTTTACTTATATATTATTATTTTAACATGTATGCACTCATAAGTTCTCGGGATTATAGATTAACATATTGATATTCAGTAATCTCGAACATCATTTATCAAATTTAAAGAAACTCTTTTTTTTTATTAGATATCCGAGTGAGGATTTTGGAATGGGGAAAGACAAAAAGATTAGCAGAGTAGATTGATTGTGGTAGAAGTCTCCTTTCGAGGAATGCGCAGATATGCAATAGCTTAAAACGCAATCCTTCCCACTCAAATAAACAACTCAAATTTTACTTCTAGAAGAATGTATACTTTCCAGTAGTGCAAAAGTAATTTTAAGCTGTAGTTAAAATTGTTATCAAAATCCATTTTGTTATCCAAACTAGGTTGAAACATCTTCACTAGAAATCCAAGCATAATCAAAATACAAGTTGGTAAAAGGTAAGGTTGGTATAACAAGTTTCTTTACAATATTGTTAAAATGTAAGTGTGAACATATACGCAAGAAGAATCCATAAATCTAACACCTTCATAAAAATTTAAAATTGAAAGTAATATTATGTTCATCAATGTAACTTAGCAGTAATATATTTATTGATAAATCTCCCGATATTTACAAAGACCAACGATATAAAGAGTATTTAAATCTATTATATTAAAATAAGTATTTTCTTAAGATAACATATTTACCAATGTATATACCCTGTATATCTCTTAAAAAAGTTCATATTATACTGCCTCTTCAACCATCGAAATTTCAGAATCCAATGACCGAGAAACTTGAAAAAAAAAAAAAACTAGAACACAATAATATCACTATGACTGCTTGATTAAGATGAAAACAAAAATATCAAATGTTATTTTCATAAAGAAAAATAAAATAAATGTGAAAATAATACAATAGAACCTACAAATTTAAAATTCTTTGGTCATAATATTTTTCAAAATCATTTTAACCCTTGTCAAAAAATTACTAAAAAAGCAGTAACGTGTAAAAGTTTTCATGCCATTACTTTATTTGCTTTTGTGCTATTCATCATGGAAATCATTTTTCATTTTTATTTTCAGCAAACACCTCATGTGATCACCACTTAGATTTTATCTTACAGAAACCATACTTCTTTTTATCGTTTCTTAGATGCGGATTTGGTCCCACGAGGGCGATTCACGCCTCGTCAAATAAAGCTAAATATACTGAATGGTGGGTACACTGCCCTATAATTATAAGAGCTGCAACTTAACTCGTCAATTATGTGTGGTTAATGAACAGTCAACGGCAGGATTAAACAAAACAAAAGTGGAATTAATCTACTCTACCGTTTAACTTTCATTGTTTTTAAGCATATTTCATTTCAATTAAATTTCAAGGGTTGCAAGTGTCAATAATTTACCAAATGAAACACTATTAAGTTAATATTTCTTTCATACCTAAAACAAAAATTTATAAAGACGACCGTTATGCAGTGGAACAAAGAGTAACCCTCCCTTGACCTATTGAATTGAAATATAAAAAGAAAACTGACGAAAAATTACCACTTCAGGAGACATAAAATAAATTCTCCTGCAAAAGTGAAAACTTAGATACATTTAACTTTTAGTACCCAAAGTTAAATTAATTTAACTACCCCATTCCCAGTTCCCACCAACTGGTTGAAAAGTCAAACATTATTTAACTAACATAATCAGAACCCTAAAAAAATCTTCAAACTAATAACCGACAAGTAATTCAGCTCCACCTTCTGATAACATATACTTTACACAGCCAGATGCATATTCTCATGCGGGAATATGTCTGTCCTCTTCAGCTTTTAATATCCAGTAGGAAATTCGCAGTTACCATACTCTGCACAAGAATAACTTGGGTTACCTATGCTCACATATCAATAATTTGAATTTAAATTTATAATGCACAGAGAATGTTTGGTTTAAACTAGTTTTTTTTCAATGTTGTGTCAATATATTCAACACTTTTTATTACATTAAGTTAAAAGTAAAATTTATCATAAAGTTCAATTAAAAACTTTTATTAATTTCAATTGAGTTGGTCCTAACTGGATTTTCTAATTATTTTCCCGTAAACTGAGATTTTTATAAAAGTGTCAGTAGAATCCAATGTTTGACTAATTGACCCTCTTTTTGAGGTCATCTGGTTGGCGTCCATTACCAATGTCCCATCGGGAATAGGGAATAGGGAATAGGGTTCACCAAAATTGTGATTAAAATAAAAGGCGGTTACCCTAGATCAAGTAACAAAACACTGTAGCACCGTAATTACAATGGACCCTATACACTCGACCCAATAAAGTTACGCCACGTCGACATCGTAAAAGATTCCCTCTTGTCAACCCTATCACGTGCCCCTTTTATGTCCCCTCACTGACCTGTTGTGCACCATTTCTCACCCAGCTCATATTAGCAACCCCACGTACAACTATTCTAAACTACACCCAATCAGGAGATAATAATAAAGTAAAGTAAAAGTGAAGGAAAAAAAAAGGTTTTATAGAATACTCACTAGGCTCCTGCGTGACCACATAGGACGTGCCCCCGAAATAGCAGCTACCACCCTTGCGGGCCTGTTTCTGGTAATAACTGTTAAACGCGAACGAGGCGTGGGCCACAAGAGTGTTAGGATCGTAACACGTGGCACCACGCTGAATCGGACTGCAATCAGCACCGCCCTCACCACAAGCAAAATCTAGAGCAGCCTGCAGCTTAACTTTATCTGCGTCCGGGTTGGCAACGCACCACGTGTTCCCTGTAGTACTCTTAGAAACACCGCCGCTGACGACGGGTGGCGGAGCCGGTGTTTGCTGTCGCGGAGCACCACCGCTAGCCGGAGAAGGACGGTCGTGGTAGTCCTTGAGCTCGTCCGCCGTTAACGGAACATTGTAAACCCTTCTCTGGTCAGGGTAAAAAAGGCCAAAGTTTCTCTCGGAAGTGGGGCCGGGCTTCTGATTCTCATTGAAAAGCGCGAACAAATAAACGGTGAGATCGGCTTTGGGCCTGAGAGGAGTCCCACCACCGGTCAAGATCTTACGGACGAGATTTCCATTGTAGGCAGCGGCGTTCTCTAGGCTCGCGCCAACCTCATTAGTGTCCCCCTTTGAAGGCCACCCTGTTTCGGTAACGACAATCGTAACATCGTCGTATTTTAAAGCACTTAGCGCGGCGAAAACGGCGTCGATTTGGGCGTCAAATAGGTTATAGTATCTCAACCCATTACCAGGATCAATCACGCCTGGGTTGTCACGGAAAAGCGCGTAGTCTAATGAGATGACATCAGCATTGGACTCGTACGCGAAGAACGGGTAGACGTTTACCATTAGGTAAGACCCGGTTTGGCGGAGAAAGTCGAGCATGGGTTTGAAAACGGGTTCTACGAGTTCGGGTCTGAACGACCCGGCGGAGGAAGGGTAGGAGTTGGCGAGTGCGGAGAGTGCAATGGGGGAGGAAACCTTAATGTCTTTGTCGAGGTTGTGTTTGATAAGCGCTTGGTGGATGTTTTTCATGGCGGGTACGAGGAACTTGGTGGTGTTGTGGGGGTCCACGAAAACCTCGTTCCCAACCGCAATGCCTTCGATTTGCGTGTGAGGGTAGTAGGCGGCTACGTTCCTTTCGACCCATGAGGTTGCAAAGGAGGCTGCTTTGGCTGCCGCGAAGAGTTGCTGGTTTGGAAGATCAACCGTCACTTTGATTCCTGACCCCGCCAATGCCTTCAGCACTGCCGGGTCTGTGTCGTATACTTTGACCCGGTTCAGCCCTTGCCCTTTCATCAGCTTCACAACCTTTACTGCCGATGGAAGGTTGTTCCCTACGCGACCGTAGTTTACTCCTATGGAACCTCCATCTGTAACATACATTTTGAAAAACAACATGTTGGTCAGTTACATTGTCAAAAATGAGAAATAAACAAACAAGTGAACTGAGAGGGGTGAGCATTGCCTGCGAGGGTGAGTGTGAGTGTGAGTGTGAGTGTGAGAAGAATGCCGAGGAGCTGCATTCTCTGCTTCTGAGGTGAGAAACAGAGAGAGAGAGAGAGAGAAGAGTTTTGGGTGTCTGTGGAGCAAATGGGTGACGTGAGAGAGAGTCGTGTGGTGTTTGTTACTACTATGGTGTTGAGGTTGAGGGAAACGAGGTGGTGGAACTGGAAAGGGTAAGAGGGTATGTGGGACCCACTTGGTGTTAGCGACAGTAACAAATGGACGAGTAATTATAGGACCACCATCCATCACTCATGGCCAGTTGGCCTGCCTCATGCTGCTGCTGGATGGAGTTGAAGAACTGGACTCGAGGGATTCCTGTTTGGTCCCACCAAACAGGCCCTTAGATCGGGATTTCAATGTTTTTATTATTAAATTGGCTTTTAATTAATAGTTATGCATTATTTTTTGTGGCACATGAATTATGACTTTCTACGGGGTTTTTTCTTTTAATAAAGAAGCGGCCAAACCAGTTTGCATCGGAGAAAAATAAAGCCAATTTAAGAATGAGATTAAAATTGACCGTGGCATTTTGTTCATTACTGCATGAAAGCTCTTGACCTCATAGGGGATAGTGTTTTGGATCATCCAATAATGATAAACTTAAACTAGAAAAGCGTGGTCATATTAATTTTGATGTACTTTGATCAACACGTGGTAACATCAATTTTACATCATTGTCTTGCCAGATAGTTTCACTGGCTTTGTTTTTTCCCTTTCTCGTTACAGATTGCACCAATATTCAGTGTCTTGCCTTTGTACCTAATTTGTGAAGCTAATTAATCGAGACTTTGCGAATGAGGGCTGGAATGCGTGGAGTCTAACTTCTGCATCAATTATTTCCTTGTAAACGTAGGAGGAAAGGGTGATCAATGACTCCAACAATGGATATCATTAATGTCAATCCAAAAGTACCACAGAAGTTTTACTTCAAACCTCGTAGCATAAGTAGTATATGTTACACAACTAATTTACACAAACATCAATCTCTTTTATTTTTATTTAAATTTGCATTAGTTTAATTTTAAATTTGGTTTCTCTGTTTTTAAAATATATAATTTTAGTCTTTTCTTTAATTCTTCTATTTTTAATAATTTGCGATACTCGCTCCATTTCTTTTGCAATTTTAGTTTTTATATAATTAAAAATTATTATTTATTTTTAAATTTTAATATTTTAGTTCCGTCTTTAATTATTTTTTGCTATTAATGAAAGATTTATTTATCTATCTACTTTTATCTCAAATCCAGCAATTATTTGCCATAAGTTTCCCCTATATTAGATAAAATCATAAAAAGATTGTCTCGTTACCAAAGTTGAAAAGATTAAATAATAACTCATGAGTCCTAAATAGGAAATATTTTAAATAAAATTGTTTGTGTTAATGTTTTATTATGTAGTGAGATGATATGTTGGACTTGTATATGCATAAGAGTTGAAATATGCAAGGATAAGTGGATCTTAATTAAGCCGACCTATTTTTATAATTTTATAGGGCAAGTTTGAGTTTATTACCTCTTTTAAACCTAATTTTTAAGTTTTGTTTAACCTTTTATATAAATTTGACTAGATAGTCTATTTAAAACTTTTTCCCCATATATATATATATATATATATATATATATATATATATAAAACAAAACTCGTGACAACTTTATTATAGTAAAATGACTCCAAATATTAAAATATAAAAATATGCTAAATTCAATAATCCAACACTTTCACACATATTCTATATATCATCTATACGTAACTTTTTATATAAAAGTAAGCCTATTTTACAAATATGCATATATATATATATAACATATTATTATTTATAAAAAATATAAGTAATTGATAAGCGATATTTGTATAATGTGATTGTGTTAGAAAATTAATTATACTATTATATTATATTATACATCATATTAATACTAATATTTTTATTAGAATTAATATTATTGTCAAACAAGTCGGTTTGTTACACTTAATAAGTTTTTTAATGTCTATAGACTGCCAATTTAATTAAAAGATTTTTTGAAAATCTTAAGTTTAATTTTTTTATTAAATAAATTGAGTCAAGCTAGACTTTGAAAAAAACTAGATAATAATTCATTTTCACTAACTAATAAAATAATACCACTATAAGTTAACAACCATATATAATATTTTTTACACTCTTCTTTTTTTTATTCTATCATTTACTTATTTGGTTTTTCTTCTTATCTTTATTCTATCCTTTGGTTATTTTATTTTTCTTCCATACAAATATTCAAAATAAAAAACTCTTGAGATAATACAAAATCAGGTATATAGTTATATCTTGGATGTTAAATCGATGACCCATTATTTTTTCTTTTAGATCAATGCAATAGGTTGCTACATCCTTTAGGCTTTGATAGCAAGTTTTTTTTTTACAAAATCTCAATGGATCATGGATAGGAGGGTACAAGATTGAATCAATCTAAATTAAAAATAAAAAATTATCTAAAAATTAAAAACTTATAAAAAATTGAAATTGCTTAAACTTGTTTGCTTATTAAAATTCTAAATTGTACAGTTTGATTCGGTTTGCAATTTAAGATTTGAAAATCAATTGTTGGTAACCCTGGTACAAAAATGTAGAAATTATCTTTTCGAGGCGTGAGTCTTTGGGAATAGGAACCTCTCAAGCGAGCTCGAATTACAACACTAGCAAGATGAAAACGAAAACTAGAGGGAAAGTCAAGAGAGAAATAGAGAGAAGAATGATCACGGTGTATTTGACGGTGGGAACTAGAGACTCTATATATAGTGCTCATGTTGTAAGCTTATACCCCTCAAATAGTCATTGGAGTAAAATGTAGTTGTTGCAAGCAATAAAAATGCATTAAAAAATAATTAACATGATGGTTGCATTAAATACAATTAATACGATGATTGCATTTTAATTGAATTTAATTATGCATCAATAAAAACAATTCAATAACCAATTTAACTATTTGTAATATATGTTGAATTTCACAACCATCCCCACCATATTACAAAACTCAAAGTAACTTTAGAAAAGATGAAATATCTGGCTCAATTCTCAAATGATATATATTGCATTAGACATGGTGTAGTTATGCTATGTGAATAAGATTAGACTAATAGTACTTATCACGCAGTGCAGTTGGTGTAGTTATTATATATGAACCGAATACATGTGGTGTATGGTCGTGGTTTACTAATCATAATACACCCCACAAATCTTTTGTTATTTGTGTTGTGTTGTGCGTTTAGGTCATGCGCTTTCTCGGTATTCATGAATACTATAAAGATTTGTCAAGATCTCATGCAAACGACCCACTTTACACTCATATAGGTAATTCCATCAAGTGTATGCTGTAAATCATACATCACCCGTAAGAGATATGAAATGTTCAGCTTTTTGAAAGCTTAACTATAAAGTTTAATCCATCATTCATGCAACATTGATCACTTGCTCGCATCATAGGAAGAGACTAAAAAGAAATTTGATTGATATAAATTTTATTGCTAACAAAACTAACAAATGACTTGTTCTTACCCATATAAACTTTTTTCATTAGATCTTTAATCACAAAGGTTGAGTTACCATCATTATCTATATTTAAGTGGTTTAATTCTCGTTTCCCTCGATATTTCTAATATCATTTTTCTTCCCAGGAGTTTCGTTAGAAGGTCTATTAAGTTTCTTTTTGACTTCACAAAATCTATAAAAATTATTCCATCATTTAGCAGTTGCTTTATCACATTATGTCTCAATTGTATAGGTTTATTGTTACCATTATAAGTTTTATTTTACAACTATTACTGACTATAAATCACAATGCATAGACATAAAATGGTGTTGGTTTCATTCGTAAAGAAATGCTAGTCAATAAGTTTTTCAACTACTCAACCTTAGTGTCAGTCATTTATAGAGCAACAAACTTGTATTCTATTATTGATCTAGCTATAATGGTTTGTCTGGTTGATCTCCATGTAATTGCATCACCACCAACTATAAATACATAGCCATTAGTGAATTTTGTCTCATGTGAATCAAAGATCCGGTTAGCATAATTATATCATTCCAGTACATGGAACAATTCATTGTATTTAATACCATAGTTCATAGTACCTCTCAAATATCTCATGAGTCTAGCAAATGCTTCCCAATGATCCTTATTGGGATTATGAGTGTGTTTACTCAATCTATGTACTGCATAAGCTATATTCGGTCTTAAGAAATTCATCAAGTGTAATAAGCACCCAATAATCTAGACATATTGAGTTTCAGAAACTAATTCTCCTCTGTTTTTCATTAGTTGAGATTTAGTGTCATAAAGAGTACTCACAGATTTATAATCATAATAGTCAAACTTTCTAAGAAGTTTCTCCAAATAATGTTCTTGGGACAATAATATAATATCTCCCTTCCTTATGACTTTAACTCTTAAAATTACACTTGCCTCACTCATATCTTTCATATCAAATTTGGATGCTACGAATGATTTAGTTTCAAAAACAATATTATTGCATTTATCGAAAATTAACATGTCATACAAACATGCATTCATCATTCACAAGTTTTGTGTACATGCATTTATCAATATTACTAGAACAAAAACCATTAGCAAGTATAATCTTATTAAACTTTCCATGCCATTGTTTTGGTGTCTGTTTTAAATTGTATAGGGATTTTTAAGAGTTTACACATTTTGTTTTCTTGACCAGGGATCAGGCATCCCTCAGGTTGGGTCATGTAAATTTCTTCCTCCAAATCATCATTCAAGAAAGTTGTCTTAACATTCATTTGATGAATCACCAACTTGTGAATAGATGTTAATGCTATCAGAACTCTAATAAAGGAAATTTTGGTAACAAGCGCAAAGGTATCAAAGTAATATATGTTCTCCTTTTGAGAAAACTCTTTAGGTTCAAATATAGCTTTATATTTATCTATAGATCTATCAGGGCTATAGTTTGTATTAAATATCCACTTACAACTAATTGGTTTTTCACTTTTTAGCAAGTCTACTTAACTCCAAGTATTCTTTTTTATCGAATCAATCTTACTTTTAATAGTTTGTTCCCAAAGGTTTGAATCTGATGAACTAATAGCTTCAGAAAAACTCAAAGGATCATCATCAACTAGATGTGTAAAAATTGTTGTCAAAAGAATTTACTATCTTTTGTCTTTTACTATGCCTTAAGTCATCAATCATAGGTTCACCATAAGTTTCAACTGATTGTTCAACTATATTACTAACACTAGAGGTAACAAATATACTAGATTTCAAAAGGAATATGTCCTCAAAGAATTTAGCATTTTTAGTCTCTATGATAGTACTACAATCAATTACACTACTCTTAATAACAACAACTTATAGACTTGCACCATACTTAGCATAACCAATAAATATGCAATCAAAGGTCTTAGGTCATATTTTATTTCTCTTAGGATTAGGTAACATAACCTTAGCTAGACACCCCACACTTTAAGGTATTTCAGGTTGTGTGAATATCTTTTCCATAACTCATACAGTGTTTTCCTATTTTCTTATGAAGGATCCTAGTTTGTAAAAAAACAAGCAATTAAATGGATTTCTCCCCATAGGCTAACAGGTGCAGATGAACTAACAACAAAGCATTTATAATTTTCTTAAGGGTTCTATTTTTTCTCTCAGCTACTTCATTAGACTTATGGGAATATGGTAGGGTTACCTCATGAATAATACCTTATTTCTCACAAGAGTCATTAAACAAAGTGTATTCACCACCCATGTCTGATCTTATCCTTTTTATCTTTCTACTTAATTGATTTTCAACTTCAACTTTATAGGATAAAAATATGCGACTTACACAAGTTTTTTGTCCTTAAAATTTCACAAAAAATCACTTTTTATCTTTGAAATTCAAAAATATTTTTTTAGTCCCTAAAATTAATTTGTTTTTTGTATTAACGTTGTTTGTTTATAAGTTCAAGTGTATTTAGATGTTCCAGATGTGAAATTGAAGATTGAAAGGGTTACAGTTGAGGATGAGAGCGATTTACGAGTACAAAAACATACTTTTTGTCACCAATTTTTTAACGACATTAGCTGGAGAATAAAGACTAAAAGTGAATCAGAGACTAAAAAAAATATTTTTTAATTTAAGAATTAAAAGTAATTTTTTGTAAAACTTTAAGGACAAAAAACTTATTTAAGCCAAAATATATTGAACTTTTCATCTTTATGTCTAATAAAATAAACTCTTGTATATCTAGAGAAATCATCAATAAAGGTTACAAAGTAACTTCTACCTTCCCTAGATATCCATTGTTTAAAATCAGTAAGATAATGGATAACACTATAAGGTTTGGTTTCACGTTGCACAAACAAACATAAGGTTTTAGTTAACTTAGATTCTACATATAATTCACATTTATTAATTTTTTTATCATGCATGTTGATTAGGCCTAGTAGTTGTAAATTAATAACATATGAAGAATTAACATGTTCTCATCTAACATGTCTATACAAATCAATCATATAAGTAGAAGAAACAAATGTCTTATTCTCATTAATCACTTTAAAGATATTAAGGACAAAGAGACCTTGATCACAATAACCTCTCACAAGTACATTGTTTTTTGTCATTACAATCTTATAAGACTTGAGTCACTTTTACCCAAACCTTATGCTTAGGAGGATTGTCATTTCTCACAGGTAAGCACTAAAGCATAAAATAGTTTGACTCTTCAAAAAAATAATTATTTTTATTAAAGGTGAGTTCAAAGTTACACGTGTATTATAAAAAATATTATTGTGATATTAGTTTCATAAGCGTACCTTTTTTACGTAATCGTAATTTGATCTTGCTATTTTCAATGTAAATTTTTGTAAACGTCCAACAATGATCCAACATGATATGTTCCTACCAATGTCAGAAATTTTGTCTAACAAAAACTCGATTTTTGAGACACTCGACAAAAGTTTGGCAAAGATGCCTTGGACCTCAGGTGTAGGATTGACAATATGGTGGACAACAACGAAGTTTAATTAGTTAGTCATAAGTCTTTTTTGGTAACTTCAGTGCAAAGATGTAAAAAGTATCTTCTTGAGGCATGCTAAGCACTATCCTAAAAGACTTATCTAAGTAATCCCGCAAATCTCCAGAGTACAATAAAAATCTCTCAAGTAAGATGAGACTACAAAACTAACAAGATAAAAATGAGAAGCAAAGGGAAAACTAAGAGAAGTCAAAAGGAGAATGATCAGAAGTGTACCTGACAGTGAGAACTAGAAACCCTATATATAGTGCTCAAGTTGTATGCCCAAACCCCCTTAGGTAGTTGTTGGAGTCATAGGTAACCGTTGCAAACAATAAGGACACATAAGAAATAACAATTGCATTAAATATAATTAATACAACAATTGTGTTTTAATTGGATTTAATGATGCAATAGTAAAAATAGTTCAATGATCACTTTGGCTTTTTGTAATACATGATAAATTTCACAACAACTCAAACCAAATCAAATTGCAATATACATCACTCTTATATTTTTTCTCTCTAAAATAGTATATATTTTCAAATACATGACATAATTCATGTTATAAACATAGTTATACGGAAAATAAACAATAGATAGTGACAATACTATAACTTATTCTAATTAGATATGTGATAAAATTTTATGTTTTAGGTAGTTTTAGATGAGATTGATATTAAAGAAATTACCAATATATATTTAAAAATTTTGAAAGTAAAATAAACTATTTAAGTATTCTTGAAAGCATTGATAATCTAATATATAATTTTTAATAACATATTTTCAAAATCACAAAAACTGAATCATATCAAATCGCTAACAATTGGTTTGTTTGGTTTGAATTTTATAATACTTTTAAATCGAACTAAATCACACCACGAACACCCGTATAAATAGACTAGTTGGATTATATTAAGCATAAAAGTGTATCATCCAAAAGATATAAATCAATCAGATTCATCTCTACTTTTATATACATTTTTGTTTCTCTTAATTTTCTTTTTTTTACATTAGACTTTACAGATTTGTAACAAAATAATTCATAGCATACATACTAAAAAGAGTTCACACTACAAATGACAAAAAGACCTACGTATGCATATATTTATAAATGAAACTCGTGAAAATATTCATCAGGTAAATTAAACGGGTACCCACTATTCATGGGTACATGTTTTTCAATGTACTTTTTAATATGCATAGATATGGGTGTGATAGTATCCACTATACTAAATAATATATTTATTTCTTTTTATGAAGATAATATTTTTGTGAAATGAATATATTAAAATAATTAAATTTCATCATTATCAATGTTATTTTGTTATAAAAGTGCATAATCAAAAATTATTTTTTATAAAAATGTTGGTAATGTAAAGATAAGTTTCAATAATAAATATCAATATATAATACTATATGTATTAATTAGACAATCAATTTTAGATGTAATTAATTTTATAGAAAATAGTATAATTTTATTTCTAGATTCCACATTAGATGAAGAATTTATTTGATAAAAATTAATGCAAATTTCTTTTTAAAAGAATTATGGGTATTCGTGGATACCTGTAGGTATAAAAAATCCCCAAGTATTTTTAAAATGGTACTCAATGAATAATTGAGCGATGTTGAGTGTGAATTTCTTTTTCAAGTTTGTTAGAAGATGTTCATGACATGTACCCGATTCAACATGTTGTTATTATTAGTTCATACCACATATGATAATATTTTCACCCTCTTTGTCTCGATTATGTGTTTCACTTATCTATTTTTTCTTAGATATTCAAAATCCAAAATAGTTTATTATTCATGAGATATATATAAAAAGTGGCTCATACTAGATAGTAATAATTATTTAAATTGTAATTACAAAATCCTTATACTTTTTTGTTAAATTTAGTTTAAGTCTTTATATTTTTTAAAAGTTTAATTAGTTAGCATTGTTAGTGTATAAAAATTTACACTAACCTTTAATCACAAACTTTTATTTATGATAAGTTTTTTTACTTTATTAATTAATATTTTAAAAGTTATATAAATGAATATGTGTGATTGATTATCATTGTAATATTCTTTTACACTTTTAGTGCATTGTAACTTTTTTTTTAAATTAAGCATTTTAGTTTTTAAAGTTTTAAAAACATGTGAATTTAATCTTTATCATTATAGCATTTTTAAAATTCATTTTCCTGACAACTAATAATTGTTAAAAAACATACAAAACCGTATATTGTATTAAATTTAACATTTATTAATGGCTATTATAAACTCTCCTGTACTATTTCCAACACTACAATAACAATAAACATACATATATAATGCTCTTAGATAAGAAATTTCTTGCTGTAGAAAACTTATATACTTTTGTGCCTGTTTATAATTGTGACAGATTATATTTTCATGTGATAACGCGATGTGCTTTGACCATATTAACATTATTAAAGAAAGTGAATAAATTTATAAGTTTCTTAAAGTTTGAGCATCAAAATGATATATTTGAAAGTATAGAAACTAAAACCAAATTTGACCAAAAGTAATACAACAAAAAATAAATATTTTACCCTAGAATGTATTGATAACATAATTTTTTACAATAATAATATATCAATATTAAACCCAGCTATTAATAACCTAAATAATACTAAATAAATATAACCAACTCATGAAATACTTATTTGAAACTTGTAGATATACTTTCATTTTATTAAATATTTAAAAGCAAATAAGTTTTTTTTATAAAGAAGGTAGAATAATTTGATTACAAATTATGGATCAACCACAAGTTGTTGTTTGAGCTAAATGTGTTGGGCTTTATCAAACAAGCCCACAGTATCTAACAACTGTCCAATTTACAATCGAAAATATCAATTTAACTCATTATGCAATTAAGATGGACTATAGGACTATTAGAAAGTAAAACTCAAAACAAAACAAAAACCCTAATTTATTGGGACAAAAAATAATGTATGCGGCGTCGGGGTTGGCGTTTTGCATTGAATAATCAAACCTTATCTACCCATATCCATTTGAAGGTCAAAAGTCAGGTTTGTTTATCTGTCATTATTTTCCCGACTGAATTTTTTCGTTTACACTCTATAAAAAATGAATGAAAATATTCCACTTGAAACCAATTTTCTATTATTTTGCAAATTTCGTAGGTTTCCTTTTATTAATTGATAGCATAAATTATTTTACCAATTTAAAAAATAAAAAACCTAAAAAATAAAAATCACAAGAGAATAAAAAATACCTAATAACTAAAAAAAATCACAATTTTTTATTATTTTCAAGGGATATCTTGTCTTTATAACACGAATCACTCATTATTAGTTCAATTTTTTTATCACTTTTCAATTCTTAGTCTTTTCTTGTTACCAAAATTTAAAAAACAAGTTTCATCATTTATGTGTTTCCTTGAGTGTGTGATGGTGGATTAAAATTTTGCATCATTAATTAAAGTGAAAAGGGCTTATAAACGATTGATTTGTCAAACAATGTAGGATAAATATAATCTTAATCATGTACTTATAGTATAAATGTTACGAATGACTACAACACTTTATTACCTTGCCTTAGCTTTCATATTTTATTTACTCTACATTAATAAACACTTTAATCTATATTCATATATCTTAAATTCTAATTCACAATGTAAATGTAACAACTTTTTGAAAAAACTTATTTGATGTAGCAATATTATATTCTAACATCGTAATAGAGATGCGATTTATGCATCTGATTACTTTTTTTATTAAGTCAATTATCATTTTTTTTTAAAACATTGGAATTTAACATACTTTGCAATCTTTGTTATCCCTTTCTATATAATTACTTATCACTAGCTCTAAAAGAACTTGCACCGTTCATTGAATTTTATTGTTATATCACTTGATAATCTTTTGTTTCTCTCTCTTCTTTTTCTTTTTTTTTTTTTTTAACTT
Source organism: Psophocarpus tetragonolobus (assembly GCA_037954015.1). NCBI lineage: Eukaryota > Viridiplantae > Streptophyta > Magnoliopsida > Fabales > Fabaceae > Psophocarpus > Psophocarpus tetragonolobus. The sequence continues at coordinate 40,465,962 of CM075695.1, forward strand.
TGATTGCATCCTGATCAATAGTTACACAAGAACAACTCAAGATTATCATTTGAATTACAAGTTCTTTTAAGCATTCATTCAAATAACTTTGATATCACCTTAACTTATAAATTTAATGTTATATTGTACGCACCAGTATTTTACAAAAAAAAAATAATAACAATAAAAAAGATAAATCTAGAAAAAAACAAAAATGTCCATTTCCATGCATAGTCAGCATACACAACATTGTTCATAATATACATCAATACAGATAAATCAAAATAGAACTTTTCAATGAAAAATAAACAATAAAAATAGAAATAACAGAGATCATCAAAAGGAAAAATGAAAATGTAAGAGAGGTCAACCTCTAAATTATTGAACCACTGCAATGTTCTCTAAATAAATGAAAATGCTCTTTGGCTAAGCTATATCACTTACATAATCCCACAAAATCTGGAAATAAAAATTTTAAACTTTTGTGAATAAAACGGCTTCAAGCTAACTCTATAAAAAGAGACACTTAAATCAGAAAAAAGAGACAAATTTTCGGAATAAATTTTTAAAATTTTTTTGAAGGAGACGAAATATTTTGAAAGACGGTAAGAAACAGTCGAAATAAAAGTTTTAAAGACTACAACAAGTATTAATCTACACTACTCTTTTTAAGAATTACCACTGGAAGCGAGTTCCTGTGATATGGGTGTCGCCAGAAATACGGCCAAAAATTGGCCATGCATCGCCAGGAACCTCCTCCTTTCTCTCACACTCCCCCGCCCCCTATTTGCAACAATTCACCTTTTTTTTTAAAAAAAAAAGAGACATTTGAAATGTAGGTTGCATGAAGGGGACGCGTCTAGTGTCCCCATATCTCACTTTTTCTTTCTTTCTTTTTTATTTCGAAAAGGTCATACATTATTAAGTTCACACCGCAAAACTACTATTAGCACCCCACCTTGTAGGTCCAGTTGCCCACCGCTATCCACAGCTCCACTTTTCGCTATTTGCATCCCAGATCCAATAATATGCGAGTGCTATCTGCACCTCCCTTATTTTACTATTCACACCTATTTTATATCATGACCCATTTTACTGTTTTCCACCTTCCTTTACTGTTCGCACTACTGTTTTTGCTAAACATATTTATTTCATTTTAAAGTCCAAAATGCATTATTTTTAGCCTTTTGTGAGTATAAATTGTATGTTTTTTTTATTTTATTTATTCTATCATTTTCTTTCATTTACCCTTTTCTAGTTAACATGTTACAAATATTTGAAATAACAATAATAAAATTTCAATTAAATCTAACAATAATAATAATTTTAATAATATTAATTTTAAAAAAATTAAAATTTATGATAACTATTTTACATGTTTTTCCAACTTAAATGTTATAAAATCTTTAGCAGTTATAATTACGAAAGAAAATTTTGCATTTCTAATTTGACTATTACGAAAACTAAAATAACCACTTTAGATGTACTTCTAATTGTATTTATTTTATAAAACCTTAGTTATTATAATTACTATCATATTATTGAAATTATTTAAAACAAATAATTTTTATTTCGGATGCACCTCTGATTTGACGACTATGCTAAATAATTATCCTAACCACTTTAGATGTACTTTGAATTTGGTTGCGATAATAATATTTTAAAATAAACCCAAAAATAAAAATTAATTACTAAAATAAAAAAACCTAATAAATAAGTCATTATCAAGAACTATATATAATCTAATTCTCTATTACACATGGAGATACGAAGGAGCAAGAACTTACTCTTGTCGAGTCCCGGAAAAAAAAAGTCAATTAAAAATTAAAATCTTAATAATATTTTATAAAAAAATTCAATAATAATTTTCTCATTAAAATGTTAAAAAACAAAATAAAATAAAAGTATTTGTTATATTTCAACTATTTTAAGGGTGAAATAAATATTTTTAAAATTATCTAGTTTTACACGTTTAATTAGAGGTAATCATCCTTAATACGGACATTATAGGGTGCTAATACCTTCTCTACATGTAATAGACTCCCAAATTCAAAATTTGGCTTCGTAGACCACCTCTTTTAAAAGGTTTTTTCAATGTTTTCTTAAATAAATATTGGTGGTAACTCTTTGAATTTTTAAAAACAAATTTTTCGCCGTCCCGTCGAGACCCCACATGTTAACATATATATTATAATTTGATTTTAGTTTTGATGATATATTTACGCAACATGATAAGTTAAATGAGTTACTCCTTAGGATGTGTTTGGAGAGAGAAAATAACAAGGTGAATGAAAATAAAATGAGACAAATAAAACAAAAGAAAATAAGCGAAAAAAGTATAAACTTTAGGAGTGTTTGTTTAATACGAGTGGGAAAAAAAAGGAAATATCATGTGCAAGTAAAATGACCGTTATTATTATAGCAAAAAAATATATTTCTGCTCTATACCAATTTTCACCTATTTTAGGTAAAAAATATTTTAGCTAAGTCCCACCACATTTTTTTCTTTCCCCATTCATTTTCTTCCTACTAAACACTAATCTATTTCCTTTATTTGCACATTTCCTCCTTATAGAACAAAAGATCCATCCTTTTTTATTCAGTGTATTATATTTCTTTAAGGTGATATTTTTATATGTAACACAATGAACATATTACATAAGGTTTATTTCAAGTTATATTTTGTTGTGGGACCAGATTACTTCTATTTTTAAGTATCATAGCGAGCATGTGTTCTAAGACTAATTTTTAATTGATAGTAGAATGGAAATGAAATATTCTTGAGGGTCAAAAGAAACATTCAGTTGAAGAAGTTTATGAATGCATACTGTAGTAGACAATTTGTGGAGTTGAATTCAATTGTCTTCTTATTTGACGGTAGTCTTCTTCGAGCAAAACAAACTCCTGAGGAGGTTTTTCCTTTTCCCTTTTATATTTTCTTGATATTGGGATATATATATATATATGTAAATTTGTCTCATAACCATACTTGTTTTGTGTATATTTATTCAGCTAGAAATGGAGGATGGGGTGAGCTTGATGCAATGTTTCACCAAATTGGTGGAGGCCTATTAACCTAATAAGTTTACGTTGGTTATTATGAATAATATTGGTTAGTTACTTTAGTATATGTAACGTAATGATTTGCATAATGAGAATTAGGAGAGACGTATTCATTATAGACCTTATTTGAAAAATAACATGTTAATTGTTTGATCGTTGTTCGAAATGAAATATGTAATATTTTGTCAAGCGATATTTAATATTGACTTCATGTTAGTGTGTAAAAAGCAACGAGGGCTACTACAATGTTTTAAGTGAATAAAAGTCATATGAAATTTAAGTGAATTTAATATTGTCAGGGGTATATGGTATTAAATATTGTATTTTAATGAAAAACAAGAGAAAAAAACAGGAGTAATAAAGACAAAAATGTTAAGATGAATTTATAGTCAAGGAAAAAATATGAAAAGTAATATAAAAAAAAATAAAATCAGGGTAGCACTGATTGGTGAAAAGGATAACATAAATTTTATTTGGGTAGTTTGAACCTATACAAAAATAGCCAAAAGGAGACATCAATTTAAAAATTAGCATGATATTTAGTCTTGTGTACAAAAGAAGAAAGATATAAAAAAGGACATTGGTGAAAGTTATCAAAGAGGTTTCAATTTAAATATATTTCAAGAGGGTTTTTGGTTTACAATTTTTAAATGTATAAAAATAAAAGTTAGTTTTGTTTTTAAGTTTTAAAATTTACAAAAACAAAATTGTTTTGATTTTCAAAATGTAAAATATTGTTGTAAAATCTTAACTCATTAGAAATCTTCCTCCTCAGGGTTAAAGATCGGTCACAGTAATCAGGGATTAATGATTGATGTTTGATAATTAAAGGTGACAACTAGTGACCAATAGTTGAAAGTGACAACTTGTAACCAATAATTGAGGAGTGACAATCATTAGCCAGCAACCAATTGTCAATGATCGTCAACCAATTACTGGTGATCAAAGGTGGCAAATAGTTATTGGTAGTCAGAGGTGACGAACAATGATCGGTAACTAATAGTTGAAGGTGACAATTAATGATTGACAGTCAAAGGAGACAACCAGTGACCGATGGTCGAAGGTTGCGATCATGACTGAAGATTGGAGGTGACGACCGATGACCTGTAGTCAAAGGTAGGAAGCGAGTGGTGACTGACAGTTGGATTCGGTGTTTAGTTACCAATGGTCAAAAGTAGTGGTGGGTAGTGACAAGGGACGTCAAGCGATAAACTTAAATAAAAATAGAAATATATATCTCAAAATCAAATTTTATTATTTCTAAAACTGGGTAAAAAATATTTTAAAAATAATTAAAAAATAAGTTGGAACCATTCTTGTCAAATATCGGAACATATTTTTATTTTTAAAATACATTTTAAACCAAAAATTAAAAACTTAAAATAACCCTGAACAAGATTTTACTTTTGGAGTGTGTTTTGGTAGGCTTAAATTTTGGATTATAATATGAGTGGTAGATTATGAGTTGTTTTGATGAATAAGTTGGATGTTTGGGAAGTCAACTTAAATAAAAAATAACTTTTCTTTGAAAAAATAAGTTATTTTTAAGAAATTAAAAAATTGTAGGATTGTTTTTCGACAACTTATTTTTTCTTTTAGTTGTTTTTACACTATTTTATATTATAAAAACTGTTTTTTTTTTATCCAACAAGATTAATTATTTTCAAACACCTTTTAACAAATTTATCTAAATAAAAATTTATTTTGATTATAATTAATTATAAAAAATTATTGATTATATGTATAATCAATTAATTAAAATAATATATATTTTTTAAGTATTTTCAAAATACTGACTTGCAAGGAAATCATAGGAATACAGGAAGGATTCTTCAAGAACACCTTCCTCAAGGAATTGGAAAAAAAAAAACAACAACTGTAAAGCCTGCTCTCGTTATTTATACGATAATAGTAATTTTCTGGTCAGCTCAAATTGCATAAAATGCCAACAAATACGATTCATCCTCACTGAAACAATTATGTCTGCAAATATCATATTATATAAAGACCCTGTTTAACTTAGTAATGGAAAAGTAACTATGAAAACTATTTTGTAAATGGGCCCGTTGGTGTCTCCATCAGAGCATTTTCTTTTAACACCCCTCCATTTTCTATTCCCACACCCAGCCTTTACAATTTTTGCAAAACCCAAAAATACCCCCCATTTTCTTTTAACAATGTATTATGTTCATTCTGGATCAGTTGATCCGGAATATATTCTGTGCATTCCGGATCAACTAATCTGGAAGTGGATCAAATGTGGTATGGGGTAGATATGATTAATTCCGGATGAACTGATCCGGAATACTAACATATTAAGAATAAAAACACAACCAAACCCTCAATCATAAATAAAAAATCCTAAACCCTAAATGCTAAACCCTAAACTTTAAATCAAGAAAATCATACCTGAATAAAATTGTGTTTTCCTTCTCAAATGACGCTTAAATCAATGAATAATATCTTAAAAACTCATAAGAATTATTAGGGATTTACAATAGGACAGAATGTGAGAATTTGTATTTGGCATACAAGAGTAGCAAGATAAAGCACAAAAAACAAGAAAATAAAAAAATAAATTCAAAAAATTAAAATCAAATAAAAATAAGGGTATATTAGGAATTTACCCAAAAATATAAACTTTGAGGGGGTGCAAATAGAAAATGGGGGGTGTTAAAAGAAAATGCCCTCCAACAGGTGGCGTTGCTTGGATTTAATTTTATAAATAAAATTTATTTAATTTTAATGTATTATTTTTCAGATAGATTTTAAATCTATATGTTTTTTTTTCATAGTAGCAGAGAATCATGTTAAGTCAGATTAAACTCTTATAGAAGAAAAAACTTTCTCTTCAAATATTAACTTAGATAAATATTAGCTTGGCAAATAAAATTTTAATGAATCAAAATAAAGTAATGAATTATTTTTTATTCAGTCAATTATTATTTAAATATTCAGTTAAACACCAAAAAAGTTTACCCCATTCTAATGATCCATAATTCAAAGTAGTAGCGAATCAATACAATTCAAAATAATATTTTTTATCTTAAATAAATAAAACTCATTAATTTTTTAATTTCGAATAATTTTTTACATTTCGAAAAACTTATCTAGAACATATAATTTTGTACATTCCAATTCAAGTAATGTAAAATTATTAGTTATATGTTCTGAATGAATTAATCCAAAAATTAAATATTTTTTATATTCTGAATCAATTAATCTATAATATATAAATAATGAATTTAGATCACTCAATTTATAATTTATTATTTATATGTTCTAGATTAATTAATTTAAAAATCAAATATTTTTTTATATCTAAATTAATTAATCTCGGAACATAAATTCTTGATTAATCTAGAAATTAAATAGGATAAACTTGAGATTTAGAATTTTTGGTAGATAAGAGGAGAAATTTGGTAGGTAGAAAAAAATCAGAAAAAAAGACACTCCAAATATGAGTGACAAAAAGTACGAACTCAAAGAGATAAGAGTAATATGCTTTAGCAATTTCTTTTAGTACTCATTTAGTTACTATTCATACCCCCCCACAATTTATAATATTCTAAAAATTCCCAAGATACTTTAATTGTTATAACCTAAGTTTTTTTACAAAATACTGAAACTAACTTTCACACTGTAAACACCTTACAAATTTTATTAGAAATCGTGATGAAACTTACATCGCAGATCACAATACAAAGGTATTGATAACATTTTTCATTTTTTTTTTATTTTTAATTCCTTGACCTATATCTTAAAGGTGCTCGTGCTTGTTAATATTTTTTCGACATAAATAATATAATTTACAGAAATAATTTAACGTATTTTTTAAAAACATAAAACACATCGTGACCATATTAACTTAATTTTTTTTAGGTACTCAAATCATATTAACTTACTAAAAAAGAGCCTATCCAATATATAATCACTTAATTCTGTTATTCTTCACAAAAAAAAAAAACACTTAATTCTGTTATCAATGAAATTCTTTAATTGTTAGTTATAACTCACGTTTCAACATTTTGTGTTTTTTGCTGACATGCAAATGTTTCAACATTAATTTATAGGAATTTGGTTCCTAAAGCAAGGAAATTCCTTTTATTGTTAATATAAAATACACTTACTATAATTAACTTGATTAAAAGATGAATGGTTAAAAATTGTGATAAAATAAAATGAAGTTTAACAAAATGTAATTTCAATATTAATTTTTCAATTAATAAATCAGTTAATTTAGAACACATAATTAGGACAAATAATTCAGAATTATGTTTTGTTTTGTTGTTTAAACCAATTGATCTGTAGTGGTAATTAACTTTATTATATTTTTTGAAACAATTAATCCATGGTGTTTTTTGTTGATCCTGAATTGCTATTTTTTGATATAAAATTTAAGTGTAGTTATTTTTATATGAAATTTGAGATACACATAATAGGAGCGAGAGTAAACAATGTTTTATGTTTTTTGCTACACAAGAGAAAAAAGAAAAGAAGAAGCACTAAATCACAAACACACAGTAAAAGATAAGTAGATTTGATGATTTAAAATTAAACAATAGTAACTTGAGTGTTTTATAGTTTGGGAGGTAGAAATAGAAAAATTCGATGGTGCGAAAAGAAATTTCAGCATAATCAACATATGATTTAGTGCAAAACCCAATTCCACTTATATAAACCCCAAAAGAGCTTGGTAATTCCTCAAAATAGAAGCTAAAATAAACAGTATTAGCGATGTAAGGTAGTGCCACAAGAATTTGTGACCATGACTGTGTTTTCTGGTTCAGTGAGATTTTTATTATCTCTCATCTTCCCCATTTACATTTTTGTTCTATGAAATATAGAATGTGTTATCATCATTCACCAGCACCTGTATCTCTTTCATTGCTTTAATTTCCTTTATCTCCGCCACTGCTTTCTTCTTCTGTTCCTTATCCCGCCACAACCTCTGTTTATACTCAATTTTAATCTTTCCTTTTTTATTTTTTTTCAATTTTTCTGATTTCGTTGTCCCTTTCTGATTATGTTATATCAATTTATTGACAATCTTATAATTTTTTTTTTGTACATTTATTTGTTGACAATTGGGTGCAGTGAAATTAAAAAAAAATAAAATTGTGCGGTTGTAAGTTAAAAATAGTGGTGAAGGAGCAGAGAAAGAATGAAGATGCACTAGAGGTGTATCAGAGTAGGCAGGGATGGATCAGAACAGGGGAATACTTTTTTTATAATCTTTATTTTTAATTTGTATTTGTGGACACTTCTTATTTACACCCTGGTAATTGCTAAACACACCGTTTAGATTCTCATGGCCAATTTTACTTTTTGCTTCAATAAAATGTTTGGTGTGCTTGAAAAAAATCTAAGTGTAAATAGTAAGTGTCTATTTTTTACTTTTTTTAGTATTTTCTTGAATTGGGGTCAAAATGTAATAGTAAAAGTTGAAAAATAATTCGTGCCTTCTTGTGAGAAAAAGAAAATAAAGACAAAATTAGGTGCTAATTTTATCAAATACTACATTTAGCTCATAGATGTGTTTGTGACTGATTAACTAGCTGAAAGTTGTAAAAGATAAATAAAAGCATCATTAATTATTATATCAACAATAAGATATTTAAAATAATTATAGCATATTTTAATAATATAAATTTCTTAATATAAATTGATTACATATTTAAACTATAAATTACTATAATTATATATATTTAAATATAAATTTTTATAATTAATATTCAAATTATAAATTACTATAATTAGATATTTAAATATGAATTTTTATAATTAATATTTAAATTATAAATTACTATAATTATATATTTAAATTATAATTTTCTATAATTAAATGTTTAAAATTTAAATTATAATTTTCTATAGTTATATATTTACATTTTAAATTATAATGAAGGATAGAAAAATGAAGGAGAAACACAAAAACAGAAAAGGTTTTCACATGTGAGGAGAGATAATCAATGTGGACAATTCATTAATTAATAAAATGTAAAATTATAAAAAAAAAACTAGTTGCTAAAAATAGGAGATTTTTAAAAAAAAAACAAATTGGAGTAGTTTTTCAGAATATAGATTTTAACTTTTCAACTATCATTTTAGCTAGTTGAAGCCGTAAAGGAAACGCACTATATAAATTTTTAGCTTTTCAACTAGTTTATAAGTCTCTTTTTCATTTGTCATCTTTACTTATAAGCTAGTTTATTTTTTTTTTTTTATTATTATTATTATTATTATTATTATTATTATAAGTTACTAGCATACTCTTATAAAGTACAAGAGTAACTTACTTGAAGGCTATGATTATGTTTGACATAGCTAGTTTATAAGTTAAAAGCTTATAATTTAGCTTAAATATTTGGTAAAATGATAAATATTTATCTTTATGACACTTATCTAACTTGGAATCAAAGAAAATATTTTGAAAAACTTAATTTTAATTTAGAAAAAAAATGTATAAATAGGTTTGTTTTAAAAATTATAGATTTGAACATTTAATCCTTAATTTATTTTTATTTTTTTTTGTAGATAAAGGAATTGAATCTTACTTTTGAGCAATCATGGGGCAATTTAACGACATCAAAGAAGGAATTGTTATCCGTTAAGAATCCGCTCAGTGGTTTGCCTTTAGAAAAGGTACAAAAGTTAGAAGAAATCCGCTTAGTGAAATTGAATATGCTCAATGAATTGAACTTTCTCGTCATGAAGGATTGATATCTACTCAGCGAAATTAAATCCTCTAAGCAGATTGGTTACTTATGTATATCCTATTTTGAAAGTATAAAAGGAAATAGAGCGGACAACAGTTAGGGTTAAACAAAGACCAAGGAGAGAATGAAGATAAGAGGAAGCAAAAATATTGGAAAAGAGTGAGTTTGATTCGTTCTTCATCTTACTTTTCTAGAAGAGGATGACTTATTATCATGAGCAATTAATCTTCTTCTTTCTATGATTCTTTTGATTTATATATATGTGTGTGTGTGTTTTCTATTATATTATGTTAGTGATTTGATTTTGTTTTTCATGGTTGAGATAAACTTAACTTTTGTCTTATGATTTGAGATTTATAATTTGGTTGAAAAACGTTTTTTAAATCTAAATTGAATCAATTTACATAATTGAGTCGAGATCCTTAGAATTTCCTTGCTAATGTATATACTTGGGATAATTTAAGAAATATAATAAGAGGATTGCATAAGAATGAGACATGTGAAATTCGATCTCAACACTTGTTCTTATTTATCTCTATTTAACTTTTATTTTGCTCATTTGTGCTTAAATTCTTTGTAGTTGTTTTTATATGGAAAATAGAGTTCAAATCAAATAGCTCCCATGATAATAAGAGTCGTCCTTTTTGGCAAATTAAAAAAAATAAAATATTTTAAGTATATCAATGAGGATGAAAAGAGAAAAAGATAGTAACTTATAGGTTAACTTATTTTTATAAGCTAATATCAAGCTACTTGAAATAATTTAGAAAAAGAAACTATAAGTTACTAAAATAAGTTGAGTTTAATTGGAATACATTGTCAGTGTAAAAGTTTTTTACAGTGACATTCAATCATAACTTTTCATGACTTTTAAAGTAGTAATGAGTCAAGTTCACAAATTTATCACGAATGAATGATTGTGATTGAACGTCACTATAAAAATCTTTACACTAACAATGTATACCAATTAATCTCAATTAAGTTTGTGTCCTTAAAAAAATTATTTTTATCAATAGAACTCATAAGTTAATTAATCACAACAACTATGAATATTTTGTCAAACATACTTGAAGTAGCTTATGACAATAAATTGTAAATTAAAATAAGTTTGAAGGCTAAATAAGTTTATTTTTATTTAGTTTATATGTTAGTGAAAAAATTTATAATCCTTTTAAGTGTTTTAAGTGACTTATTAAACATACTCATTATAAAATTACTATATATTTATTGCTTGTGGGTTGTCGCGTGTTCATTTTCTATTGGTGACAATTGTAGTGTGGCAAAAGTAAAGAAATTCTTTTAGAGAAAAAAGTGCTACAAGCCACGCGCCTATATTCCATTGACACATGGCGGTACATCACTAAACGACTAATTACCAAAAGAGAAGATGATGATTGAAAATAGAAAAACATCATAACAATATTTTTTTAATTTTTATTAAATTATACATAATTTTTATTTTTTAAAAATTTAAAAATATTATACTAATATTTCTTATATATTTAAAAACATTACACTAATTTAATCAAATCTTACAATAACATTTCTTAAAAGATACAAAAGTAATAATTAAAAAAACAAGTTATACTTATAAAATTACACAAAATTTTATAGGATTGATATTATTATAATTTATTTAATAAAATATTATTACTCCTCTATTTTTTTAAAGAAAATTAAAATTTATTTAGTCTAAGCAATTTTCCCTCATGTCACAAGATATGATATGAAGATAGAAACAAGAGACTATTATTCTTAAATATTACAAAACTCCACATATGGCATATCCCCCCAAAGCTTAAACAAATCTCAATAATGTCATAAAGTTCAAATATCATTACCTAAATAAAGTAAAACAATAAATTTGTTAAGGACACCATAAAGTTCAAATGCATTGATAAAATAAAACTATTGAATTTTTATAGATTTTATTTACCCACGTCTATGATCTTTACAAAGAATCATGTCATACTTATTCAGCATTGAAAGGTACCTTCTGAAATACCAAAGAGTTTTTAGTTAATCAAATCTCCAAGATTGTGGCTAACCAGATCATGCAGAGGATATCCATACTCTCTTTCTTATTCAAATTCATGATATCCAAATGAGGCAGACTTAGAAGCAAAACGTATAAATAACCTAGTCATCTGTAACATTTCATACACAAAGTTCACTTATCATAAATCTTTTGACACTTATTTCAATTTTTATGGCAAAAAAAATAAAATACAAGACTAAATCCGTGCTTAATGCTTAATATACTACGAATTAATTACTTTTTTAAGACAAAAAGAAGTAATAGGCGTGCGAGAAAATAAAACGCGAAACTCTCAGAAATTATTTTCTGAACTAGTGAGAAAAAGATTATATTTAATTTCTTAAATTTCATCTCCTTCCATTTGTATTGTCTGAAACTAACCCTAAAAACCCATGTGTATTGATTGTTAATGGTGAGAAGACGTGATTTTGGTAAGCAAGGTGCGATAATGGTAAAAGCCAAAGAGGGACATTGACCATTGATCGATTGATAATGTAAAGAAATAGGGATGGAAGTTGCGTTGCGTAAGATACAGCTAGCTAGAATAATTCATTGGTGGAAGATGGCGTGGCCAAAGTTCCAAATCCACTACAATCGTTATCCACGTTAATCATGTGATCAAGCCTCAATGTAACTAAGCAAATAACTTCCCAAGTTAATTACAACAACTATAAATACCTGCCTTGCATAGCATATAAAACATAAATATATTCTAAAAGAACAAATATTTTCCTTCTGTACAAAATTCTCTTCCTAAAAGGTTTTTTTCAATGAATAGTCTCTTCATAGAAGAAAGTTTTTTTTCTTTTAAGTAAGAGGTTATATATAAAAGGAAAAAACATTTTCCTTCTAAGAAAAATGACTTTTTCAAAAAAGGAAATTTATTTTCCTTCTACGGATGACCTCTTCTATAATTTTTTTTAAAAAGATTATAATATAATTTTATATTTTCAAATTTTATTTTAATTACAAAATTTGTTTATAATATTTTATATTTATACTTTTGAAAATTTATATTTTAATAATATAATTGTTTAAAATTTTATATTATAAAAATATAAAATAAAAAATATAAAAGTTCACTACTTTGTTCTTAAATCCAACTTTTATATTTTATTAGTTCTATTTTTAAAATTTTTATTTTAATTATAATTTTTTATAATATGTTATATTTATATTTTCAAAAATTTTATATTTTAATGATATAATTTATTTATAATAAAATTTATTAAAATTTTGTATTATCAAAATATAAAATTATAATATATAAGCTTTTAAAAGTTTCTTCTACGGAAGAGGTCATCCATAGATGGAAAAAGATAAAAATATATTTGTAAATCAGTTTTTTTTTTCCATAGATTGAAAATGTTTTTCCTTCTACAAGTGACTTTCTCTGTAAATTAGGTTTTTTTTTTAAACTAAATAAATAAAATATATTTATCTTTTTATAAGTTAGTAGATGAGAAATAAAAATAAGGTAGGTAGAAAATGAAATTCCCTAAAGAGCATTTATTTTAGAGTTTAATACCTATAGACCGCTAATGTTAAAGAGTTTTACATTAACAGTTCATCATAGTCTTTCATTTAAATAATTTTTAAAATATTTATTGGTAAAGTTAACAAACTTAACATACATAAATTATTGTAATTAACTGAAGCGTAAAACTCTTTTACATGAACAGTGTATAAGTATTTTTCTCTTTATTTTATTTAGTCTTTCAAGACAAACAAAATTTAAAAATATAAAATGATTCACTTGATTAAGGAATGAGAGATTGAGAAAAATAATGTGTTTGAGTGTTCAATCTTTATTGTTAATAAAAACTAATATTATTAACATTTGATATGTAAAAAGAAAATGCTATAGATGAAATTGAAGAAGAAACACTCCATTTTGAAAATATTGATGTTTTACAAATTTAAATGTAAAGGGGGATGGAAGAAAGTTGGGTGATGAGATGGATATTGAAATGTAGGGTGGGAAGTAATGACTAATGAGAGAGGGTGTGAGGAATGAGTGGAACATGCTAGCAACTGAGGATCTGAGATAGTATTTCAGTTGAGTTTTGAGAGAGGGAGCTGGGTGGTGCAGGCACAGCTTTGGCCTAGTGCTCGTTTGTTGAATTTCTCAAATTTAAACCAACTTAAATCATGTATGAACAGACAATTTTAAAGAATAAAAGACAAATTTATTGCGTTTAAATTAAAGGAGTACATTCACAAAAAAACAATTAAAGAAGAAAATTTGTAAAACTGTGTCAAGAAAAAGGGACAGATAACATAAATTCAATTTTTTTCATTAACAAAACTAACATTTTAACTATAAATATTTATTTATAAAAAAAATACATCAAACATAGTGAAAAATAATTTATTAGAAACTTAAATCCGAAAAGTCTGAAAAGGCAAGTGCATAAACTTATAAAATAGTAGGTTTAAATACATTTTTTGACCTCCAATTTAATTTAATTTTTTTTGTTTTGTCTCTACAATTTTTTCATTATTGCAAAATGTGTTTATTTTGTTTTTTTTTTTCTTTTTAGCGCATTAGACAACATCTTGAACAGGAAAAAAATGGTAAAAAAACAACATTAAACTGAAGGATAAAACAACGAAAAGAATAAGATTAGAGAATGGAATTGAAAATTAAAGCACATGGAATGTGAATTTCTTACAAGTAAATTAAAAGTAGTGTTATTATCAGGGAATGTAATGATTACTTTAGATTATAACATCACCTATGCATTTCCAAAAGTGAACTTGCTTGTTGTCAGTTTTACTAAGCTAGTGTTGAACACAAACCAAGAATTTTTCCTTTTTAATTTTGTGTCAGATTCTCTTATTGATGTTTATCATAAAAAAATTGAATTGTATGTCTTTTTGACTGATTTAATAAAGTTTCAGTTGCACTATGCCCGTAACTTTAAAAAAAAAAATCTAAAGAAAGACAATAGTGGTTGGGTAACTCATTGCATGAAAAGTATTTTAAGTCTTACAAAGTATTTGTAGAAGTGTTTAAAAAAGTAAACAAAATGTAGGTGTATTATTTATAGATTTTTCAACTAAAAGATTTTAACACTTGTCTCAATCCATACTTTGAAGGTACTTATGTTATTGACACATACGTAGAACCCTTACCTTAATTAAAAGGTTTCTTGATATCGAATGTTAACTCAAATTTTTAACCATCTTCTTAAAATATATTTTCAAACTTTAATTTAAAAAATGATTATTTTTAATCTCGTGTATACTTTATTGAAGAGGAAGTTTTATTTCCACTGTCTTGTAAAGCCATCATATATGTAGAACTCTTCTTGAATATTTAGCACTCCAAAACTCAAAAGTATTAATGGTTAAGCACTTGAGCAATATTTCTTCTCTCAAGAGGTACGGTGCAGAGTCCTCAGATGGATTGAAGTAGAGTCTCCATTGCGTAATAAGATAAATTACTTGTTTGCTTCGTGGATGGTAGAAAAATACAAAAGAAAATGTAGGTTTGTGTTTTTTATACTTGTATACTGGTGCATTTAGATATCCAAAAACTCCATTGTATTTAAAGGAGCACAGTAGAGTCACTGGATATTATGTCAGATATTCGGCTTTTATCGTGAAAGTGGCTTTCATATAGGTTTGGTTTTAATGAAGGTATTATATTTTCATATTGATGTTCATATCCTCATTTATGTCTATTGGATATGTAAGTGATGGTTTAAAGTAGGTTTTTTGGATAAGAATGATGTTGACTAGATAAATGAGAGATACCTACATATAATGTTTACCTTTATCTTATTTTGTACTTGTAAAGGGTGGGTGGGTATGAAATACTTTTTCATACTATAGTTAAATATAATACAATTATATTTTATCTTTAAAAAAAAAAAAGCACTTAAGCTTGAATAAGTCGCACTAGTGATTCACACACTAAATAGTACTCAAAACATGATATTTAAGTTATAATAAATCTATTTCTTTTAGGAATGCTTTTAAATGGACCAATTAAACATATTTTTTAATATGTTTTTTTACTAAAGTGAAGCATAATATATTTTTTAATACATTTTTTTAGTAAAGTGAAGAAAGTGATGTTTGGCATAATACACTTTTTCTAAAGTGAAGAAAGACATGTTGGATATAATTAATTATTAATCACATGAATTACGAGTCGGTCTCAACTATTTGATTGTATATTAATTTTATAACTTTATGTTTGGTGAATAAATTTCAAATTTCAGTCAATACATAAGTTTAATTGGTATACAATATGGTATACATTGACAGTTAACACATATTTTTATTTATATGATTCTTAAAGTATTAATTGATAAAGTCAACAAACTTACCATAAATTAAATTAAGAGATATGATTAGAAGTTAGTATAAAATTCTTTACATTGTCAATGCATACAAATTAAAATCATCTTTTTCTACACCTTTAGTAATTTTAATAACTAGTTTTAGTTCAAAATTAATCATTAGATAAATTATATTAACTAAGAAAGGCCCGATAGCTTAATGCAGTGATCAAAACTAAAAAAATATACATTTTTAGAATAAATAAAAATAAGAATTATTTTATTTTATTATTTTTATTCAATTTTAAGTGTTTGATATAAATAATTTACACGATACGAAATAATAGATTAATGGTTTATTTTTTATTTTTTTTTTAAAAGCAAAAATTTTATTCCAAAGGTAAGAAACAAATTGTTTCTACATAATTGAAAATGGGATGCACCCTACACATTTTAATAGCATATATGTCGTCCTAGATCCTCTATCTCATATTTAGTATACAGATTAATGATTTATTTATAAGTATAGATTAATGCTTTTTTTATAAGTGTAGATTAATGATTAGATCAATAAAAAATATTTTATATAAAATTATTTATGGTGTAAGACTTAGTGAAACCGACACTTACATAATATAATAATGTTTTAAATAATTTTAATTCATGTCAAAGTTTATTGATCGACTAAAAAAATTATTTAGTTCACTAGAATCAGCCAAGTGACAAGAGATTAAAGCCATATGAATAATGTTATAAATTTAAAGCTCAGTGTAATTATTGAAACACACAAAATGTATAAACAATATTATAACTATCAAAATAATTTACGTCGATCTCTCTTCCACTCTCCTTTCTTTATCCTTCATAATTTAGGTTTAATTATATTTTATATATGTGATTTTTTTAATTTTTAACATTATATCTTTAATTTTTAAATTGTGACATAGTAGTTTTAATTTTTAAAATTATTGAATTTGTATTTAATGGTTAGTAAATTATAATTAATTGTTAAGTGAAAAATGTTGATAAATACATGAAAATAATTTAATGATGTGTCAAGTCATAATTTGATTGTTAAAAGTTATTAAATTAATTATAAGTATTTTTTCATAATATGCAAATCACTAAATTATAATTTATTATGTCATTCAAGTATTGTCAATTCCAGTTATGTATCAATTAAAATTTACTACTGCAACTTAATAGTTAACACTAATTTAACAACAGATTAGCACAAATTCAATGTTTTTAAAATTTGGAGGATACAAAGTGTAATTAAATTTATAATTTAACAATTGTTCTACTTCTATAACATTTTTTCAATTTCTAAGAGCATGATAACAATCTATTTCATGAAGAGTTGTTATAAATCTTTACTTTATTGGTAAAACTTATTTGAGTGGTTAATTTATTTTTAGTTTTTTTTTTTTGTATAGGTAAATATAGTTGATAGTGTGTTAATGGAAAGATTAGCACTCAAGATATTTCTTTCTCTTATCTCACTATGTTGACATTATATTAACTTTTCAACTCTTTAATTTACTTTTAGTTATCTTACATGGACAGACTTTTTAAATGAAAACCAATTCTTTTAAAAGAAAAATTCTTCCATTTTGAAAAATCGATTTCCTCCTGTAATGGTTGTTATTGTGAAAAATGTTGTTATTAGTTTAATTATAATTTTTTTTTCCGATAATTAACTTCCAAATACTACATAGCTTGTGGTTATTTGAACTTAACTAGTGGTCTTGAGTTCAAATTTTGGGTATACAGTTGCATTAAATATAGTATAAGGAGAAGTTTTTCTGTCCATCTATAATAATTTCACAAAACTCAAACATAATTGCTTTCAACAAGGCAACAAAGCATGTTTTTTATTTACAATGATCTCATGAAACCCAAACATAATTGCTTCCAATAAAACATGTTTTTTATTTACAGAGAAAAAGAAATTCACTTGTAGATCCAATATATGATTCATTAAATAAAAAATAAAACTCATACATAATAAATTTAGTCAATTGTAGGAAGAGTCTTGAAAAGATGTTAAAAAATCATACCAACTTTACTTTTTAATTGATAGATAAGATAAGAATACCAAAATATATAATTATTGAACTATTATAAATACCATTATTTCAACAGGAGAGAGACAAAAGTAGAAAACCTAAAAGAAGAATGAGGGAATAAGGCTGGAAGATGTAATGTAAATATATATTAAAAATTGGATAATGAGCTTTGTCCTCACCCTTTAATTTGATTGTTTATTTTTTTAAAGTGACGTTTGTTTTGTTTGTTTTCACTTTAAGAGAAAACAGAAAATAATAATGAAAATATGTTTGTTATAATTTAGAAAATATTTTCAGAAAACAACTAAAAATAGGAAAAATTGTTTTTACTTTTTCAAAAATTAATAGTATGTAAAAACTTAATAACATTGTAATTATATAAAAAATAATATATAAATGCATTTTAAATTATATATGTAAATAATTTATAGTATTTTTGCTAAAATTTATTAAATTTAACAATATTACTTTTTGAAAATGAAAATATCAAGTGAAAATAAACATATTGTCTGAATATTGAAAATTTGAAAATGAAAACAGTTTTCAGAAAATGAAAACAAAACATTTTTCTAAACCAAACGCTACTTTAATTTTGCATATTTCTATATCTTTGTAATTAAGGGTTGATAGAGTCACACCGGATTGTAATGTAAATATATAATTAGATTTTAATCTTAATTCATGTTTTTACTTGAGGTTTGGTTTTTAAATATCTTTCATCTTCTCTTTATATAAATTATATTTTGAGTGATGAGAAATTATAAGGTTAGTTCAGTGATAACTTTGTGAGGTAGGGAGGAAAAAGTCATGAATTCATGAATTAAGTGAAATTTTTTACTTATTTATATAAAAAGAATATTAATCCATATGTATTTTTATTTATATATATTACATCTGTATTTTTATTATTTTAATAAAATATTGTTTAATATTATAAGTTTAATTAGCATACACGTGAGTATAAAAGAGTTTTACACTAACATTTAATCATAATTTTTATTTATACGACTTTTAAAATATTAATTGGTAAATGCAATAATTCTTTTTATACTAGTAGTATATACTAATTAAATTCTATTATTATAATAATGTTTAAAAAATCACATGCATTAATTATTAAAAAAAAAATATTATAAAATATAATCGCTACCAACAAATTTCCTATCACATTGTAAGTATTGTGTCTACCATTGGCATTCTAGTTGAAGAGGCTGTGATTTTTGCACTTAAAGGAACAAAGTCACAAAGTGGCAGTGACTAAAGGTTAAAGCAAATAGCTTTTTCATTATCCAACAAGTTTCATAACAAGCATTCATGGGACCATTGACTTTATCTTTGGAATAAAATACTCTTTTGTGATTACTGGTGAGAATCCCTTTATCAACTCAAGTCGCCAGCGGTGTAAGAAATACGGTTCTAAATTCATGTGCGTTTCCTGGTAGCTTCGCTTTCTATCATGGTACTAGCAATAGTGACGAGGTTGGATGTGACTTGTGGACCCCACCAACAAGCCATACAACCTTTTACTCTTCAGAAGATATATAACATTTAACAAAAATCAATTGATTTTGTCTCTTAATTTATTCTTTAAAAGTACTTTGTTCTACGGCTTCTTCTCTTATTTATTACTCTAACTATTGAAATATGATATTCTTGAGTTACTTGAAAACTTATTCCAACTCTAAGTAAATGAGTTGAGTTTTTTTTTTAAATTGAGTAAAATCTAAGTCAATCTAATTAAACTCAATTTTTTACGAGTTGAGTGATGAGTTTACTGAGTTAAATTCAAGACTAATCCAACTTAACCCAATAATAATATTATATTATTATTATTTATTATTTTAAATTAAAAAGTGTTTAATAGTTTAATTTATAATTCTTTCAGGCATTAAGTCAAACACTTTACATTGTAAGTATACAACCTCACTTCAATTGACTAAGTTTATTGGTGGATAAAAAACCAATAATCAGCCAATAGTTTAAACTCTTCTTGAAATTGATTCTTCACACCATTATAGTCAATAGTTTACTATTTATTTTTATGTTACAACAATGATATATTCTATTTTTTTTTAAAAAATATCCTATAAATATATAAAAATATGTTATAAACATTCAATTTATTATTTAAAAATATATTTTTTAAAATGGTGATCTAATTAATCTAACCCAACTCAACATGTTCAATGGCGGGTTGAGTTTAATGAGAAAATAACGAAAACTCAACCCAATCCAACCTGATAAGTTGTGATTGGGTTGACCATGGATTTGCCTAAACCGACTCAACCAACCTGTGAATACCCCTGCCAAAAACATTTTTACACTCGTCAAGAAAAAAGTTCGGTTCAAAACAATAAATTGATGTATTAAATAATAATACTAAATAGTGATCCTATCTCGAGATTTAATCTCTTATTTATATTTTTTTATTAGCTTTTGCACATTTGGATTTTATCCAAGAGATTATAGACTAAGTAATACTAGGATAATTTAATTTTAACTAGTGATTTAGGTGTTGATTATGATTAAATAATAAAGTATATTGGCTCTCAATTAAGTATTACTAAATACTCTAAGAAAGTTTTGACATGTTTGGGCGAAATATCTTATGAGCCATAGGATATTTGATGAGGTCGAACACGTTTGAGAATATAGAATGGATTCAACTTTTGTATGCTCAAATACTCTTCGACTTTTATGATGGAAAGTATTGTTTAAAACTTTCTTCTTTTTTTTTTTTTGTTTCAAAATTTGAAAACAAAGACATTTTGAAAATTAAAAAGATAGTTTTTCCTATTTTAAATTTTGAAAGAGAGATGGTTTCCTCCCCTATTTAAAAAATTGAAAATAATAACATTTATTGTTTCTCCCTATTTCAAAATTTGAAAAACAAATATCATTTCGAAAATAAATAAAAAAGAGAGTTTTTCCCATATTTCAAAATTTGAAAACAATACTTTCTCCTCTCAAAATTAGTGGGGTGTTTTTTTTAGCACCCTTATTTTCTATTCACACCCCTCAATGTTTACAATTTTATACAAAACCTCAAAACATCCTCACCCTCTTTTATCATAAGTTTTTTTTACGAGTATCACTCAGGTTCACGACTACACACACATTTCTACCCACCTATTTGAAAGAGTACATTGGCTTCTCTATTACACACTCTCACTCTCTTTGAACATATATGTTTTTTCACCTCTATTTTTAGGAACTTCCTCTATCATGTATCCTTACCTGCAAGACAAAAAAAAAACATATAATTTTTTAAATTCACATAAATAATTTTAGATCAAGTGATATGGAATGCAACAATGAACTTGACAATTTATTCCAGACAAGTTAATCCGAAATGTACATAATCTGGAATATACTATGTACATTTCGGATTAGCTTATCCAGAATACAACAATTTTGGATCACCTGTCCAACATATACATAATGTTTTCAGATCAACTAATTCAGAATACGTTATGTACATTTGGATTAGCCTGTCTGGAATATGATTTTCAGGTCTATTATTGCATTCTGGATAGATTGATCTGGAATGTACATAATATAATCTGGATCAGTTGATCTAGGATATTTACATTTCGGGTCAACTTGTCTGAAATATAATTATCAAGTCCATTGTTGTATTCCAGATCACTTGATCTAGAATGATTTATGTGAATTAAAAAAAATGTTTTTTGTCTCACATGTGAGGATACATGACAGAAAATGTTCCTAAAAATAGAGATGAATATATATATATATATATATATATATATATATATATATATATATATATATATATAGAGAGAGAGAGAGAGAGAGAGAGAGAGAGAGGTTCCTAAAAATAGATATGAAAAAATATATGTTCGAAGAGGGTGATGGGGCAAAATGGAGAAGCCAACATGCTCTTTCAAAG
The DNA here is from genome assembly GCA_037954015.1 of Psophocarpus tetragonolobus. NCBI lineage: Eukaryota > Viridiplantae > Streptophyta > Magnoliopsida > Fabales > Fabaceae > Psophocarpus > Psophocarpus tetragonolobus. Next base: position 40,488,032 of record CM075695.1, read on the forward strand.
AGGTACATAGAAGTACGTGTACAATTGTAAAACTAAATGATTTTTTGTCAAAAACTTAGGGTAAAAAATGATAAGGATGTTTTGTGGTTTTGTATAACATTGTACACAATGAGGGGATGTGAATAACAAACGAGGGGGTACTAAAAGAAATTGCCAAATTCGTTTTACATTTGGAAAAATATTTGTTTCAAGTTGTTCAGATTGTTGAAATTTTTATCCCTGATCTAAACCAAATTGAACAAATGATAATTAGGTTGGTCCAAATTGAATCATTTAATTTTAATTGTTTCAAACGAAACATTTTATACCCTAAAGGTCAAAACTAGCCAAATTTATTAACAAACTAAATTTATAATTTTATAATAAAATACTAATTGTTTCACATTGAAAGGAACAATAAGGAATTTTAAAGTTTTTTCAGATAATTTAGATAACAAAATCTGACATTTCTAAACAATTTCATATTGTATTAGGTGGTAAAATACAAATTTTCTACACTACTCCTAACAAGTGTATCTATCGTATATAATATTGAATATGTATTGGGTCAATCCCACATGAACTAGCTTGATACTCAGAATCTTAATAATAATTACTTGCAAATAATAGAGAAATTAGTTTGAAACTATTCTATATTGACTGAAAGGTAAAAAGCACACAAATAAACTAAAATATATATGATGAGAAGCTTGGTGGAGTTTTGATTTCACTTTCTCATCCATCTAATGCATAAATACTCTATAAAATTATCGTCATCACTCACGTTCCTATCACTCATAAAAATACTCTTTCTTTGATTCCTCAAGAGTCAGAGACTATTTGGGCTTTAGATCATGGATCCCTAATACAATCTAGAGTAACCCATATTAAGAAAAAGAGCTCAAGATAGTCAATGATTTTTACTTTCTCCTGAGAAATAAATCTCATTGGGAGTTCTTCTCATTTTGCAAGCAAAATCCCTCTCCCAAGTTCATTCAACAAACAAAATCTAACAAAATATATATCAATCAAATGCAGGGTAAAGAAAAACTCTAACAATGAATGATAAACTTATATTAATAGAGTAAAATATACAATAGAGTTCAAGATAGAGTTACATCAAAATCCTAACCAAAAGAATCTAGCTGTCTTTGGAGGTGGATAGCTTGATTAATGGCATAGAGTTACAAAACGGAGGTAAAATGGAGTGGAAAATGGTGGAATGGAAGGAACCTTAGATGTTTGTCGTGTTGTTTCTCTCTCCTTTTGAAAACGCATAATTTTCTATTTAAAATAGGGCATGTTCAAGCACTGGCGTAGGGCGCCAAAAAGTGGAAAATACACCTTCTCGAATTGGCAAGCATTAGGCAACCACTTTGCTTTTGCTGGGCGGCCACTCCTTGGCTACTGGACGTCCACTCCTTGGCCACTGTGCGTTGGCTTCATACCTATACCTCTTCCAACATCTCTTCTAGCCTCCTTAAAAAATTTGACTCCAATAATAGGGAGAAAAAAATAAAAGTAAAATATGCCCAAAATGTATATCTGCAATAAGTTTTTCCAAGTATTAAATTTTTGTATAAATAAGAGGAAAACAAGGCTTTAAATAAGTTAGAATGAGGGTACATGTATAAAAATAGGTAATTTATGCAATTATCAAACTCCTTTAAACTTAAAGTTTTGCTTGTCCTAAAGCAAAAAAACACTTTAGTGAACTTTAACGAACAACACCATGATGCATGTTATTACAACAAAATCACAACATGAAACAGAAACATAATGCACTATCATAAAATGAACAAATGCAAAACAACAGAGTCTAGAACTAAAATCTTCCCTTCATCAGTACCCAAAGTTATGGAATGCTCACAACAAATTAACAACTCAACTATGGTGCTTAAAAGAGTAAAAATAGGTTTACCATGCACTAATCAACTCAAAAGGCAAGTTATGCATATCACAAAATTTGAGCAACATCATCGGTAAAGTTGTTTCACTCCACACATCTGTTTGGGATGGAAAAATTAACATTCATGTCACACAGTGCACCCATACAAATCAACTTTGCTATTCATCTCAACACAACCAAGAACAAAACATGCACAATTGAAATCACAAGAGTTTTATTAAGCTTATAACTTGACTGGGCTAGAAAGAAAAATTGGTTTTTTGAGAAAATAAAGGAAGGGTTGAAAGAGAAATATACAATGAGATTAGTTCATCCATTTTACAAATTATTCCCAAACCCCAAAATTTCTTACTAACAACATTGATTCCAATAAGATTTGGAAGTGGAAAAGATAAAGGAAAATCATTTTTAAAAAGTTGGCGGTCGTTTATTTTATTTTTTTATATTTTTGCTTTATTTTTTTCTCTTCCAATAACAAATCAATATTTATATGAATATTAAAGTAGTAAGTAAATTTGTCATACATAAAAGATTATAAGTGAATAATTATATAAATATATATTTGGATAGACTTTGATAAAAATAGATTCTGAATTAAATTGATTTTGTGTTATTGGTTATGATTACAATTGATTTTGACATGAAGTGATTTATGTTTACATGTTTTTAGTATAAAAGCAAGTTCAAAGTAAAACCTAGTAATTTTTTTTATTTAACAAAAAAACTACTTTAAATTGCTTCAATAGAAAATAAATTATAGACTTATAATCAATCATGAATTCTTCTCAACACAAAACCAAACATGTCTGAATTTAATTTTAAATTAGAGTTTAACACCTACATATTACAATTATAAACAAAAGAGTTATGATTAATTATTAATTATTAGAGTAAACCTTTTTTAGTGACAATATATAAGTATTTTTTTCTTTTAAGTTAATAGTCAATTTTTAAATACAAACTAAACATGTGCTATAAATTTTTACATTATAGTGTCTAATCCTTTTTTCTTCGGATTCGTTTCCTTAGAACAACTTTTTTAAAAACATAAGTAATGCAATTATTTTTTAATATAAAATTATCTTTTATTAATATTTCTAATAAATATTACAAAAGTTTTCTAATATTTTTTTATACATCCAAGTTTTAATATTAATAATAATATTAATTTTGTAAAATTATTGTTTCTTTTATTTGTTTTTTAAAATTTATATAAAATAATCTAAATGACACGGCGCTTGGCCTAATAATTTCAGTTGTCTTGTCTGCTTCACCACCAAAATAAAGTATTAAAATGTGATGTGTGATAAGGTTGTCGGTGATGCTGTTGCAATTTACAGCGAGAGAGATAATTAGAATTAGATAAAACAAATAGATGACGTCACCGTGTAGAGTAATCAAATATACAGATGAAACATGATCAACGGCGGAACGTCGTTGGAGGGGCAGCCATGTACCCCCAAATTATTTTTCTTTCTTAACTGATTAAAGATATTTTTCTGTAAAAAAAATACTAAATAGATGTGTTTATTACATTTGGCTTTCTCAAAAACTTGATTTTTTTTTCAAAAAAAACACTCCAAATATATTTTTTCAAAAATAAAATATTAAATATATAAAATACTAAGTCGAAAATATCATAATTTATAAAAAAAATTATGACATTAACATAAATTAATACTATAAAAAATTAACATAAATTAATAATTCAAATGAAAATCTTATTCTTTTATACTAAATATAAGCATTGCAAACTTAGTTTGTAAACTTCATGACTAAACTTAAATTTTTTTTATAATAATTTTTAAAAAAAATACAAAATCTCCACAAACTTTGCAAGGTTTGTGAATCCAGATCCGTGTACCCAATCTTATTTAATTTTATGATTTAAATGTGTTTTGATAATAAAAAATAATTTTATTACTTAAATCACATAATTAGAGTTGGCCATAATATTATATTACTTTTATGTGCCAGTTAATATTTGTCATTTAGTAATTAATGTTATTAACAACCAATACAAATTTAAAAATTTTAAAAACTAAGGTAAAATGTTAAAAATTAAAAAGAAAAGCAAAAGGACAAAAATTGATAGGACAAATTATACAGTGCCATTAAATATTAGTTTTTCTAATTATATATTAATCATGATCCATGCGGTACTATATTGGTGTTTACTCTTTAATGACTCAGGATGATTGCTTGGTGGAGGATGGAGTACATACTAAAATGGTGTATTTAATTGGAATTTTAAAAGATTGTTTTGGCATATAAAAATTTTGTTGATTTACAAAAAATTGTAAGAATTTATGACTTATAAAATTTTATAAGATTGGGTAGATTTTATAATTTGGATTTTGATGAATTTATAAGATTTAAATGAATTTTATATATTTTTAAAAATATTCAAATTTATAAGAATCAATAAATAAAGATAACAAATATATGATAACATTTTAATAAAAAAGAGTATAACTAATATAAAATTTTAATATTTTAAAAAGTTACAACTAATTTTTTTTGAGAAAAACCCTTATACCCATCGGTATAAAAAGTTTTACATTGGTATTTAATCACACCCCTCTTTATGTATAGTAAATTTATTAATTTAATTAATTAATTAATACTTTAAAAGTCACATAAATAAAAAAATATAATTAAACATAAATGACATATGTGTTAAATTCTTTTTTAAAATAATTATAAAATAAGTTTAATTATTATATAATTTCAGTGTAAAAGTTTATCCAAACATATTGCAAACACAAGATTGACAAATAAAAAATCCAATTAATGCAAGAACTTAATTTCAGCGATTAACAAGTACTTTAATTCTTAAATATAGAACAAGATGAAAAGTAGATTAAAACATGCTTTTCCTCCCATAAAATTTAATTCAATAAGATTATAATCGATTAAAATATAGAGAATTTAATTTTTGCTAAATGAAGCCTTGTTGATTCCAAGCAAACGTGTAATTGATTGCCACATGCATAATTGATTAAATTAAGTCAAAATCAAGTTCCTAAAACACAAATAATAAAGCATGCACACATACCAAAGTTTTTAAAACAAATAATATAATACTACATTCATACATTGAAATATAAAAGAAAAAACAAAGTAGTTTTTAAAGTTTTTCGATTTATAAAACCAAATATTAGCTTTGATTTAAAATTTTTAAAAATAAGATTGTTTTGATTTCTAGATTCAAAACATTGCTGTTAAATTTTAATCTCACTAAAATCTTTCTTCTTTATATATCCAAAATCTACTATTGATGACTAACAGTTGAATATGACAATTGATTCTAGATGTGGAGATGACAACTAACATCAACAATCAGAGATGACTGTCTGTGATCTCAAGTTGGAGGTGGAAGCGGTGATTGTCGGTCAGAGGTGGTGACAGTGACCATTAGTCAAAATTGGCAAGCAGTGACCAATGATCAAAGGAGACAATCGGTTACTAGTAATTGAAGGTCGCAGCCAGTGACTCCCCAACTATAGAAAGTGTGGTAAGTGACGTTAACCAATGACTTGAATATAAAAAAAAAACAAAAATCTCAAAATAAAAATTTATTATTTTTTAAATTGAATAAAAACTGTTTTTTTGAAAACAACTAAATCAAAATAATTTTTATTGTTTATATTTTCAAAATACATTTCAAAACAACAAAACTAGAAAAACTTGAAAGACTTTGATGATGAATAAAACTATCTCAAGATAATAACGTGTCATAAATGGTCTATCAATGTTTACATCATTATCCTTATATTGTAATACGCTGAAAGACATATTTTGTGTTTTTCACTTTTATCAATATAAATTTTTGTCAATCTAAAAAAAAACGTTTATATGATTATTTGACATAAAAACACTAAACAAAATATTTTTAAAAGAGTCAAAATCTAAAATTAAATTTTAAATTAAGCTAATTTTCAATATCAATTTGTTTTTTAAGTTTGAACGAGATTTGAAAGATGTTCAAATAAAAATATTTAAAGGCATTTGTACTATAATATTACTCAGATTCTATTTAAATAAAATAGTTGTTTTTTTTCTCCTAAATATAAGAAACAAAAACTTGTATTAGTTATTAAATTATTTTTATACCATTAATTTATTACTTCCTCCTTTTTAGTTTTTTATAATTTTTCAAATTAACTTAGGTTTATTTTTTTTTTCAATACAATAATTACAGGTTTATTTTAATATTATTTTAAATAAATATTTACACTAATATAAATTCATTTTAATATTTTGTGTAGCAAGTCTTTGACTACCGCAATTAATGAATATAATGTAGTGAATATCTTAATAAAATAAAATGAAATGAATGAGTACAAAATGTATTTGTTTTAAGGGTATTTTAATAGTATAGAAAGGTTAACAATATCAATTATGTGGTTTGGTTTCACATGTAATTTTCTTATCATAATCTTTTTATTCTTTTTGTGATTTAGTGAAATTTATTGAAAAATATAAATTATGTGAATTGGATTTCATTAGTAATTTTCAACTCAATTTGACTCACTTATTTGAAGGCTTTTTCATTGTTAATTTTGTAATTTTCAATATTAAACTACTTAGTACTTGTCTTTAAAATAATATATAAAATAAACTACTTAGTATCTATACCTTTCCTACATAAATAAGTTTTCATATGATATAGGTACTTTTAAGTGAAAGCAGAGTTACGCAAATATAATATGTGAGTGTATGTGCGTGTGCATCTTTGTATACATGTGTTTATGTGTATGTTTGTTTATATATATATATATACACACATAAATCTAGATTTGAGACTAGTGAGGAGAATATATTTAAAAATGTAAATTTAATAATAATTATTATATATATTGAAGAAAAGACAAAAATAAACTTTCAATAAAAATAAATATATATATATATATAGAATAAAAAACTAATAAAAATATAATGACTTCAAACACATAAATAAAAAGTATAAAAATTAAAAAGGAAGTACAATTATTTATTTTTACATAAAAATATGAGAAGGAATTCAAACATATAAAATTAGGGGTGCAAAATATTAAATTTTAACACATATACATTTGAGTTTATTAAAATGAGGAGGTGCATTTGCCCATATAATTATGTTCTTGGGTGAGAATATCTTGTATCTATCCAGATTTAAATAAAGGGTTAGATTAAAACAACTTATTTAAAGATTTTACACGTCTCTTTTATTGTATGACCATCGTCACCACCATTATCTCCTTTTACTATACTTCACCATCGCCGCCACCATCACCATTCTCGCTATCAACACCTATGGTCATCATCACCACTATTGTCGTCGCCATCACCAACCCCACTATTGACATACCCACAGCCGTTGTCACCATCACCCCAATTCCATCTCCACCATCGCCACTGCCATGGTGATGAAAATGAAGTGGCGTAGTGAAGGTGGGGTTGAGGTAGTGGTGGTGGTAGCGACAACAACAACATGGTGGTGGTTACAACTGCAACACCGATGGTGGTTGTGATGAGGGTGATGATATGGTAAAAGAGGTGTGTGATAATTTTAAGTGAATGTTTTTAATCTTAACCTTTATTTAAATATGGATGGATACAAAATATTCTTACCATTCTCATATAAGTATAACACATAAGAAACCATTATCATATAAGAACAACACATAAGAAACTCTATCTATCTATCTATTTATTTAAAAGAAATAATGTAACCATGACAAAAAAATATTTAATAAAAATAAGAAGAATAAAAAAAGTAAATATATGATTTAATCTCATAAGTTGTATTATGACAACATTGAAGTTTAGATTTAAGAATTTATATAAGTAATTTAAATTTTTTAATTATGATAATTTTAATAATGACAACATTGAAGTGTATTAATTTGATGTAATATTCTTGAAATATTCATTTAGTAAAAATTTTAATTCATCTTAAAATATATGTAGTATGATATAAAAAATGTAATAATTTAAGAAATAAAATGATATTAGTTGGTACGAAATTTATTAATTAAGAACAGAAACGGATTCTTTAAAAAAAAAGAGAGAAAAGGAGAAAAAGAAAAAGAGCAATACAAGGAAGGTATTTTCCAATATAAGAAGAGGCATGGCCCTGTACTACAGGCAGTCCTACAACGATGGCATTCTCCATCTTCAAAGTTTTTCTGTCATCATTCCTTGTCTGCATTTTGTTGCAGGAACCTACCAATGCTCTTAGAAAGGCAAATAAGCTTTGCATTTTAGTATTTTGATGTTAATGTGGCATAAAATATTTCACCAATTGCTTTACTTCTATGTTTTCAGACCTACATTGTGTACTTGGGAGGACACTCTCATGGTCCAGACCCATCGCCTAGTGATGTTGAAACAGCCAGAAATTCCCATCATGATTTACTGGCTTCTGTCTTAGGAAGGTAAAGCTAATTCGAAAAATTCGCCTAGTCATCTTGAGACGATTTAAATGAACTTTGTTTGACAGTCATGAGAAGGCCAAGGAAGCAATTATGTACTCGTACAATAAGCATGTCAATGGATTTTCTGCCCTACTTCAAGAGGAAGAAGCATCAGATATTGCAAGTAAGCAAACACTATATCACCGACATCACACGGCTAAGATTTTCTTGTCATCTTCAACTCACGCAAATTGATATAATCATGTTTCTATTCCTACAGAAAATCCAAATGTAGTTTCTGTCTTCTTGAGCAAAAAACACAAATTGCTCACTACCAGATCGTGGGATTTTCTTGGACTGGAAAATAATGGCAGAGTTGCTGCAAACTCCGCTTGGACCAAAGCACGATTTGGCGAAAATATAATCGTCGCCAATATCGATACAGGTATACTTTTTTGTAATCAACGGTATTAGAGTAAAATATTTATCTATTTTATTATAATTAATTTTTGTAAAGAAATTAACAAGTCATCTTGATGATTTTTTTTCTTTCAATCACCCACTTTATTTAAAAGATTCGAAACTAGTTTGATTGTATCACCTCTAAGTATGCTCGGTTCAATTTTTTTTTTTTGAAATTATAAAATTAATTATAGGTGAAATTTGATAAATAAGAAATAGGTCTCACGTCAAAGAGTTTAATTCAGTTAGTTATATGTCTGAATTGTTGTAACTCTGTATTCAACTTTTATAATAAAAAAAAAATCTCACATAATTTGTCAATTCATCGCTTTAAAAAAGTAATAATTTAGAAAAGAGTCGTGCTACATGAGAGCTGAAAGCGAATAATTTTTATTAAAAATGATATGTGAATATTGAATAAATTAAAAATCTGTTGCAAAGAGTTAAAGAAGTCCTACTTTAGTTACATGTGAAGATACGTAAATTTGGTCACTCCAATGGTTAAGTTTTATGTTTTTATTAAGATGATATATAAGATTTTATGTAATTTTAAAATAATTAATAATTTATCATATTATTTAATTTTAATGAGGCTGCATTACTCGATGATACAAGACCGAAGACATTAATAGTTTTATTTACAAATTTCACCTTCAACAAGCCTTTTTCCTGTTTTTTACTTGTAAAAAATAAAATAAAAATCAATTGCATTATTTATGTAATAAGTGAATGTTCTTTTTTCTCCTAGAATTATTGATTACAATTGAAAAGGTCTTATCAATATAATTTTCATTTATCTGAAATTTATATATAGATAGAAATCTATAATTTAATTTCAAAACGTTCTTTGAATTAATTATAAATATTATTGTGATACGTAAACCAATGAAACCCCTTTGAAATCGTACATAAGAATTTCACCCCTTATGGCTCAAACAAAAATACCTAAATACGAATTATAACGAAAACATATGTGTTACATAATATTTAAAAATATATAAATATTAATGTTTAAAAATAAAGTTTATACATGATTAATTATTTTAATATCATAAAATTTAATGATTGAATGAGTCACATTTATATTCTACTAAAATATATTCAAGGTGTAATTAGTTAATTTTGATATTTGGTGTCACTTATATAAAATAAATTTAACCAAAAAATCATTTGTATACTTAAATGTATGTTGTTAATTGCTATTTTTTTTTAATTTGATTATTTTAAGAAAAGTTATAACGTAAAGGAGTATAGTGAGTATACGCTTAAGCCCATCATGAGGTATCACATGATTCATGAGGTTATAAAAAAAAATTAATAGAATGTGTTTGATATATAGAAGTATCTATACATCATCCCTCTTAATATGCTTTGATTTTTATTCACCAAAAAATAAAAAAAGATACACTTTTTCTCCCCTTAAAAAATGTGTACGTCGGACATATTCCCTTTTGTAAGCAGTAAATAGTAAATACAGAAGTTGCTTCTTGAACAGGTGTTTGGCCCGAACATCCCAGTTTCCGCGACAATGGATACGGACCTGTCCCTTCAAAGTGGCGTGGGAAAAATGTCTGTGAGATTGACAGTTTTAAGAATCATACAAAGAATTATCTATGCAATAGGTACATTTTATATTATTTCAATTCAATAATTAAATAGTATTTCTTAACTCTTCATTCTAAACATACACCAAATAACAATTAAAAATATTCTTTAATATAATGTATTATTAAGTAGTATTAATCCAAAAAATGAAATAACGTCCATAGTCTTTTAATATTAATATTAAACTTCAATTACAAATCACATAACTTAATATATAAAACTAAATCAAATATATCATATTATAATATTTATGTTTAAGCTACTAAGATCATCTAGTATTCTGGAAGTTTGGTAATATATATAAAATTATAAGTTCTAACTTAATGATTTAGGAACGTCCATGATTCAATCCTGCGCATGGAATTAGGTTTGATGAGATTATTAACGGATTTGAGTTAAAGAAAATTAGACATGGCATATTTCAATACATGTATGGTTTATATAAGTTTTTTTATAAATTAAAGTAAGTAGATTAATAAGAAACAACGAAAAACACAAAGCATGCGTTTATGATGGTACTAACCAAGCAAAAAAAATAATAATATTAAAAACAAGGATGAGAGCCTTATAATGTCCCAAAAATAATACTAAACATAAAATAAGGATCCAAAATTCGTTTTACATGGGAGTATATTGTTAATTTAGCTTGATGACACCATTCTTATTGTTACTTGTGTTTCTTGTACAATTTTTTGTATATCTAAACCTTTGAGTACAGTTGAATTTCGAAACTTCCAAATCAATTATATCTCAACAAACCAAATAAAAGACCATGTTCTCTTCCTATTTTGAGAGCTATTGACCTATTTTATAAATTGGTACAATGTCCCTTTACATCATTTAAAAGGGTTGATGATGTCCTCCACCAACCCCATAGTTCCTGCCAAAACCTAGAAGACACTAGGAATTCAAGAAAAGGTGAACATTTGTTTCCACCTCATTGCCATATACCACATACCTCCTTAGATTGTAAGATCTTCCTTTTTAGCAAGTTCTTCCTTATTAACAACCTGATTGCTTCTAGTTTTCATGCTAGTATATGTACCTTCTGGAGCACTTTTTTCTTTCATAGTAGTTTGAAGAACTCATCTGTTTCGGCCTCATGTTCCAAAGCTAAAAGCTTGTAGGCTGAGATAAAGTGCACATCTGACTATCTTAGGTTCAAAGCCACCTATCCTTTACTCCTATTAACAATATATAACCGTTCTAGTCTCTTCTCTAATTCCTCAAACATAACCTCTTTTCATGCAAATAACTTCTGTCTCCAAATCCACTTCCAAGTTGACTCCCCTTCCTGCTTATTCGTGATTGTGTTCTTATTTAGTGTAAGGTTGTATAAACTTTTATACTTTTTCTGAAAGCTATGCTCCTCTAACCATCTATCATCCCCAAAAGCAACCTTATTGTTTTTGCCTATATTCATGGTTTAGGGTTTAAATCATACCACCTTGTAGAGCAATGCTTACATATCTCCTCCCAACTCCTATTTTTATACTAGTACTTAGATTTCAAGAATCTAACCCACAATTCTCTCAGGTTCTACACACATCCTCCATTTCCACTTAACTAACATAACTATATTAAATTTACGCATATCTCACAATCCTAAGTTACCTTTTTCCTTTACCCTACACACACAATCTTATGACAACTAATTTATTTTCGTACTATCCTTTGTTTCGCCCCATAAAAATTATTAAACATAAAATGAAATTTAAAAGATAATAACTTGTGAAACTTTGAAGAAAGAAAATAGTTGATAAAACACACAATACAAACTTAATGATTTTATTCTCCTAAGATGAAAATGAGCTAAAAATTATGTAAGAAAAGCTTATCGACCTTGATCAACTTTCCATTGATGTTGAGGTTTTTAATTATGGCATCTTAATAATTAAATTCTTTGTTTAATGCTAAGATTCATTAATGAAGAAGTATTTTTGAAATAATATTGTTAAATAAGGTAAAATAGTTAATATTATTGATATTTATTTGCAAAAAATAAAAGATGATAATTAGAGTATGTTAGAGATAGGAATGATTTATGATTGGAAATAGTGGGGAGCAGAGACAATTGAATATTGATTGATATTCAGGAAGCTGATAGGAGCAAGAATTAGTCTAAAGAATTACGAGGCGGAAGTTGGGAAGGTTAAAGGAAGGGAAAGGAGCGCACGTGATTTCGTAGGACACGGGACCCACACACTGTCAACAGCGGGTGGTAATTTTGTTCGTGGAGCAAATGTGGAAGGTAATGGGAGAGGTACTGCCAAGGGAGGGTCCCCAAGAGCTCGCGTTGTGGCCTACAAAGCGTGCTGGAATGAACTGGATGATGGAGGGTGCCATGATGCAGACATTCTACAAGCATTTGAATATGCCATAGATGATGGTGTTGATGTCATCTCTGCATCCGTGGGTTCGTTTATTCCCTATGCCGAAGCTTTGTTTACAGATGGAATATCCATTGGGGCCTTCCATGCAATTGCCAGAAACATTGTCGTAGTTTGCTCTGCCGGGAATGACGGCCCAGCAAAATTTAGTGTCACAAATATGGCTCCCTGGTCCTTAACCGTTGCAGCTAGCACAATGGACAGGGATTTTCTCAGCAACATTTCTCTTGCCAACAATCAATCCATTTCCCTTACTGTATCTTCTCTTTCCATTTCAACCTTATTACAACACACATTCATTCATTCATTCATTCATTCATTCATTCATTTATTTCATCAGGGTGCCAGTCTTAACCGAGGCTTGTCGCCATCCTCCACCTCTAAAAAGTTCTATCCAGTCATTGATTCTGTCCAAGCTAAACTTCCTCCTGTGTCCATTCAGGATGCGTAAGCACATTTTTTATTTTTTATTTTTTATTTTTTATTTCCCAACCTTGCTTCAAATATTTATTTCTATATTTATGTTGGTGTAGCCGTCTTTGCAAACCGGGAACTCTTGATCCTACAAAAGTAAAGGGAAAAATACTACTCTGCCTTCGAGGTAATAAATTAACTTCAGCTAGCCAGGTCCAAGTGGGTCATCTTGCTGGCGCTGTACACGTTTTTGTGGTAAATGATGAGGGAAGTGGAAATTTACTTCTGGCTGAGGATCATATTATACCTGCTGCAAGTATCAGTAAAACTGCTAGCAAAAGTATGGATAAAAATAGTGCCAATGGTAACGGCAGCAATAGCAAGTAAAGTTCATATATATCATGAAATGTCTAAATGTATGTGTATACTTGTAGAAAGTAAAACATTTTATAAACATATTGTTTACAGGGAGGTTCTAGCTTACCTGAGCGCAGCAAAGACGTATATAGGAGTAAGACCGGCTCCAATCATAGCTGGATTCTCATCCAGGGGTCCAAGTTCCGTACAACCATTGATACTGAAGGTGTGTGTATATATATATAAAAATTTGTGTAGAGATTATGGTAATTAATTATGGATTTGGTGGTTTATATTTCAGCCTGACATAAGTGCTCCTGGTGTGGGTATAATAGCTGCTTTTTCACAAGCAGCGGGTCCGACTAATCTTGCAACGGATAGACGTCGGGTTCTTTTCAGTGTGCAACAGGGAACTTCTATGTCTTGTCCTCATGTTGCTGGCGTTGCCGGTCTTCTTAAAGCATATCATCCTGATTGGAGCCCAGCAGCTATCAAATCAGCCATTATGACCACAGGTTCTATTAGTAATATGCATGCATGCAGTTACCAATGTTCATGTTCATCATATATATATGATTATGCTTTTTCTTTTTGTTAATTCCAGCCACCACACTAGACAACACTAATCGACCGATACGGAACGCATTTGATAAGGAAGCAACTCCCTTCGAATATGGCGCCGGACACATTCAGCCTAACCTTGCTATTCATCCTGGACTTGTTTATGATTTAAGTGCAACCGATTACTTGGACTTTTTATGCGCTTCTGGTTACACCCAAGATTTACTCAAGTTCTTTGCCAAGTTAAAATCCCCTCACACTTGTCCCAAGTCTTACAGAATTGAAGATTTCAATTACCCTTCAATTACTGTGCATCCTCCTGGCTCCAAGCCTGTAACTGTTACTCGTACCGTAACAAATGTTGGACCTCCAAGCACATATGTTGTCAATATTCACCCGCCCAAGGGGATTAAGGTTGTTGTTCAACCAAGTTCCTTGACTTTTAAGACGACTGGAGAAAAGAAGAAGTTTCAGGTCACTCTTCAGGCAATTGGTGTTCCCCTTCACGGGATTCCTCTATTTGGGAACTTGTCTTGGACTGATGGCAAACACAGAGTAACCAGTCCTATAATAGTGCTGGACACTTAGAAATTACTCTCACCATTCACCATTGATGTTTGCGTCTGTTTGCTATTATTGTTTTTTAGGCTGTAATATATAAACTTGTTTCCTACTCATGTTGCATTCAACTTTGTCTCAACATTTAGGTATTCAACTTTGTCCAGTAGTGAAAGCTATGTTTGTATGGACCCTGTTATCTTTAAAGTCCAATATATGGTTGAGACCCCCTCTCTAATTAATATTGGGCTCTAGTATAGGTGTTCATCCAGTCTAATAGATGATCCGATCCGACTCAAATTCACCCAAACATTACATTGAATTTTTTCATTTACAGACTAAGTTTTTTAAATCGAGACCTAACTCAACTGACCAATAATCATAATAATTGGAACATAAAATACTAAAACGCAAAAATTGAATAAAATTTTGTAGTTATTTAACATATTACACTATTGTTTTTATTAGCTTGGACTACTACTTTTTGTGTTCATAGTAATATATTTTCTACTAGATTATGCTTTATGGTCCACATTCTGAGAACACGTTGTCTATTTATTAATTTTATTCTTTTAATTAATTGATTTAATTGTAGTCATAATTTCTTTTATCAATTTTTACTTTATAACAATTATGTTGTTTATTTTTAAGCAGACTGTTATAAAAAATTTAACAAAAAACTATTTTAAAATCTTAAACTTTCGTAATAAGAAAATATATTTTTTAAATCTAATTGAACCAACTTGTTTATTGGATATCCGCACAATTATAATTGAGTTTGTCCATAAATTTCACCAAATTCAACCCGTGTACAACTCTTTTCTGATATATCTTTTCGCTGTCCTCACTTCTTTCTATTTTATCTCATGTTGTGTCTTTATCTTCATTTACTTTCTATATCCATTAAGAACTAAATAACTTGAGTTCCGTCAACAACGAAATTGAATTTAAAAAAAGGATAGGAATAGAAAGAATGAGAAAAAGTAGGTAAGAAATCAATATAAATGATTAAATTAAATTAATAATAATAATAATCATAAGTTTATGAGTTTATTCACAAATTCATAATACACGAACGGATTCAAGAGTCAATTTCAATTTTTTGAATGACATGTGTCATTAGACAATATTTTGTTATGAACTACGTTCATAATCTATATTATTAATAAAGTTAATATCTTTTTTTAATATTTAGTTTTCAAAATATCTATTATTAATTTTTTCCTATTAATATATATGCACATTTCATGATAAATATTTTTAATAATTATGTAAATACATAGGTGCGACAATATTTTGAGTTCTATTCAAACTTTTCTCTTTTTATTTTTTCATATTCATTGCATATTTGATATATCTAGTGATGATTTGACATGTTTTTATCATGTTATCATAAACAAAAAATATAAAATTAACAAAATATATTTCAAAACATGTCACATAAAAATTTATATTTCAAAACATAAAAATTTACAAAAGATTTTAAAATAGAAATGCGAATACAAAGACGCGGTAGCGCCTGTATTTTCGCTAGTAATCATAATAAATATCGGAGAAAAATATGTTTTTTGTCCTTGAAAAATTATGAATGCCTATTTTATCATTCTTATAAAATTTCAGACCTTTTTTCAGCCTCAGTTCACTATTTATCCAGTAGCAATTCCGTTAATAATGCTTCCTATGTGGTTAACGGAAGTCAACCCATACCCACAAAAAAATATAATAATATGTTAATAAAAAATAAATTTATTTAAATATGATGATATTAATTCAAAAGTTATCTAATAAAGGTAAAATTTGTAATTTGTTAGTTAATCAAGAAACATTTCTTTTATTTTAAGAAAAATGAATATTTTAATAATTAAAATAAGTGCAGGTTGAGCGGGTACGAGGGCGAGTATGGGGATGGGTTTGGTATGTATATCCCCATCTCCATCCTTCGACTTAACAAATCAGGTATTTCCCATACTTGTACTCATATCTGATCAAATTAGGGATTCCAGTCAACTTTGAGGCGGGTTCAGAGATTACATGTGAGTACAAGTTTATTTGTCATCCCTAGTCGAGATTGAAAGGTGTTCTTGGTGAAGCTATAACATTTTTCTCCAGATTTTTCCTGTGAAGACGAACAAAGCTAGTTCATCTCAAAGAAAACCAACAACTGTGAGATCATGAGCCTTGTTTCATAAAGAAGGAATAGATTGTGTAGGTGAGGTGAACAAAATTTGTTGTTAACCTCATTTCCAGGTTGACAATTTTGGAGATGTCGAAATTGGGAGGTAAATGTGTTGATAAACTGATTTTTATCATCTGTTTGTAAGGAAAGAATTGTATATTTATTGAAAAAACTTACTTTTTAGTGTTTATTCTCACTTTAAACACGTACTTAAGAAATGAGAAGAAAAATGGACAAAATCGAGCCTTTATAAAATAATTATTAAAGAGGCACAAGAAGCACAATCGTGCTGCTTAAATTTCAAAAAGCAATTATAGAGAAAAAACATATTTTCCTTAAATATTGCATTACATTAATTATGAAATAAAAAAATGGAATTTTGAATTTCATAGTAAATGAAACAAATAAAATGTACCCAAGCCATATAACTACCTTTAGATACCACCATCGACAAAATTTGTCGACAAAACATATTGATAACTGCCTAAATTAACTTTTTTACATTGGTAAAATAGAGTACTTATCCTACTTCCTTTTCATTTAAGGTCTAATTTTCCTCCATTTTACTTAAAATTAGATTTAGTTAGAAAATTAGTCTTAGGTTTACGATTATGGAAATTTTATTGTTATTTTCTTGTTTTTCGTTATTCAGAGACAAGTTTTGAGAAGGAGAGAAGAAATGTCACAATATTGGAATTTTTTGTGTTGTGTTAGGCTCTAGGTGCCTAGCAATAGCAATCGAGCATATAGCACCGCTGAACAAAGAGCTACTTATTTTTTATATTCCAGCACCTAGCTACCTCTAAATGGGCGCCCAACATCGAAAACCCTATGATATTTCACAATTTTGACGCCCAACACTTGTCATGTGGTGCCAAATGCCAAAATTAGTTGTTGCCCAAGTTTCTCTTAGTTCCTAGTAGTCACTTTGTCACTCGTTAGCGACAGTGTTATGTCCCAATGGCTATATAAAGGCGCTTTGTGTTCTAAAAAAAGGTGACACACCTTTCTAACCGGAGACACACTTCAGATCCGTTTCTTCCACCCTTTCTTTAGCTTTTCATTCCATTTTTTGTACTTCCCATCCGTAGATCATCTCTTCCATCCTTATGGTTGGTTAGGCGTGTCATGGGTTGAGGTTCGATGTAACTATACTTGAATTTTTTGAATATTTTGTTATATTAGTCGAAGTTTATTACTTATTGTTAGTGTTCTTCTTTACACTATGCTTGGGTTCCTTATATTTTGTGGATTTTATTTGTTGAATGAGCTTGCGAAAGGATTTTGACTTGTAAAATGAGAAGAACTCCTAATGGAATTTATTGCTCGGGAGAGAGTAAAACTCATTGATCATACTAAGCTCATTTTTTTAGCGTAAGTTATTTGATTTTAGATTATGCGAGTGTTCGATATTCTAAATCTCAAATTGCTTAATCTCTTGCTTGGAAGGAATTGAGGTTAAGAATATTTTTATGAGTGGCGAGAAAATGAATAGTAAACGATAATAGTTAATTTAAGCATTTGAGGGATGATATAGTGCAATGAAAACCCAACCAAATTTTTATTATCTGTGTAACCATTTACTGTTCATGTTTTTTATTTAAATATTGTTTAGTAGTTGTTAGTATAAAAACTCTTCATTATTCATTACATGTAAAAAGTATTGAAATTTGTATGATATTATCTAAGTCTTTGTGAGATCAATCAATTTGATATTTGTCGATTTTCACTTCTTAGTTTTTTTTCCAATTATTAATCATCACTTTCACTTCTTAGTTTTTTTTCAATTCTTACTTTTAGATTTATACAGAGAACAAACTAATTTAAGTTTAGATTTTAATATCTTTAGGTTCATACATTTTTATCCTTTTTATGATGAGATGAATTATTTTTAACATTTGTTATGTTCACTTTAATTTGTGTCAAATAATTATGAAATTTTGATTTGATGTGTTTAACCGTATTGAAAAATTGAAGATTAATTGGAATTGGACATATAAAATTCTTGTTGTGGAACCTTTATTTAATTGATTTTTGTGTTAGTTGAACATTAACATGATCTTTTTTAGTTGAGTTGGATTGACATGATCCACAGTGAGATTTAAGCTTGAATACTTTCCTTCACTACGTGGTAAATTGATTAAGTAATTGATTAAGTGATTATCTTTGTGCTGTTTAAATCTTGTTTTGCAATCTTGCTAAAGTTACATACTTTGTTTTCGTGTTTGAAAAAGATAGCATGTTGTGTTTAGGAAATTTGAGGTCCAATAGTATTTTTTTTATATTTTATTTTATTGAATGTAAGACAAAAAAAATTTAAAGTAATTACTTAACGTGGTTTATGTCATACTATTGTGAGATGATTTGTGATGTATTTTTTCTTCTAATACCTCTTTGAGAATAACCACACCTAAACCAATTAATATTAAGGTGGTTATTTAATACATTTTGAAGTGCATATAACAAAGACAACAATGAAAGAAACTCTTGGAGGTTGTAAACAAAGATATTGAACATGCATGGAAGGAAAGAAATAGAGAGATTGAATTCACTTATGGTGCAATCCCGCCTAACAAGGAATTAAGCTAGGAAGAATAAAGGAGACACATGGTTTGGATGGAGCTTGAAGAAGCCTATTTAGGCCTTAGTCTATTATTTTGTAAATAAATAGCTCTATTAGGCTTAGAATTGTGCCCCTTTGATCTTAGTAATTTGGTGGTGTAGTTAGTTTTATTTTAGACCTTGTATTTTTGTCTATTTACCTTTTTTTTAGAAAGGAAGTGTCACTAGTATTTTATGTGGAGTGTGAGTATGAAAGAGTGAGACTCTTTAGCATTTTTGGATGTGTGGGATTTTATGTTCACACTCCCTAAAGTGCTTTCCTCATCCTTTTACCACACATGAAGCATGGGAGACAAGTGAGTCTCCCTTGTCCCCCAAGAATGGTGACAACTTTGTGTTTCTCTTACTTGACACATTTGAATTCAAATTGGAATTGGAGGGAGTCTAAATGACACTCTCAAATTCAAATTTGAATTCTAAAGGGAACATAGATACTAAATACTAGGACCTTGTTTGGATCTAGTTAAATTAACCAAGTGTTAATAATTAGCTATTAGCTTAACTAACACTTAGTTAATTAACTAATTCTTCCTCTAATCTATCAAGTTGGACATCAAAATTAGAAGCCCATAGCCTAGGATTTTGTCTATAAATTTAGGCCACAACCACTTGTATCATTTAATACTTTGATGAATAAAATTACCTTCTCTAAATTGAGAGCTTATTCTAGAGT
The DNA here is from genome assembly GCA_037954015.1 of Psophocarpus tetragonolobus. Taxonomy (NCBI): domain Eukaryota; kingdom Viridiplantae; phylum Streptophyta; class Magnoliopsida; order Fabales; family Fabaceae; genus Psophocarpus; species Psophocarpus tetragonolobus. Next base: position 40,508,139 of record CM075695.1, read on the forward strand.
GTTCATGTTATCTCCCTAGAGTGAGAGTCTTTCTATGACTATTATCAAGGGTTCATTTCCTTATGGCTAGCTTCCTCATCCATGACTTATCTTCTCACATGAAGTGGCGCCTAGAATCACCTCCATTTCTTCCTTAAGAACCTCTTTGGAGCAAGATCAAGGGAAGGTGATCTCAAGAGAGCTTCAAGCGCTTTTTGAGATTGCACCAACTTATAACCATATAAGAATAATAAAATTTAATAAAATTAAATAAAATTTATTAATTGACTTTGTCTTCCTCCAAATTCTCCCAATATTGAAAGGAAACTACAATCGAGTGAGAAGGGATTTTACTTCCCTGCACTCTATTAAAAATTGAACAAAACAAGAATTTTTTTAAAAACTCCTCCACTCTATTCCCTCTCCCTCAAACTATACAGGTATAAATTATCCTCACTCTTTTTACAATTATAAGTGAGTTTCATCTCTTTGTTTTTACCTCCTATATATGTTCAACCTCTTTGTTTCTAACATCTTTGTTTCTTCTCGTCTTTGTTTTACACTCCAAAAATCTTTATTCTCCCCTCAAAAGGTATATTAAATAAATTTTATAATTGTCATTGGTTCAAGTCTAATTGAAAATAAAGCTAAAAATTTGGAACTTCAATTATGATGTGCATCACAACAGCATGACCTCACCTATAGAGGTGCATAAGAAGTTCTCCAACAATGGTGTGACATAAGCCAAAAACATGTTGGAAGTCGTCTAGAAGAGAAACAACACAACTCACATATGTGTGGGAGACATGTTGGGAGAGAGTGCATCAAATACTTGTCCACAAGGGTGTGGTGTGACACATTGTACAAAGGTGTGGGAGAGATCCTATAAGTTGCATGTAACTTTTTTAATCCACTGAAATTAAAGACAATATTAGAAAATTTACAATAACTGACACAACCTGACTCCCTTGTGTAATATTATAAGATAAAAATGTAATTAACTTTAAAATCTTTCTTTTCCCCTTTGGAAACACCAAACAAAAATAAATTAAAAATATAAAAACTTTTTATAATAAATATCATTCATACAAGACAATTTTACTTGATAACATTTTGGTGAAACATTGTGCTTGACAAAACATTTTTTGCAATTATTTAACACAATTATATATTAAAGATTCAACAATATTAAAAAGGTGTAATACAATTTTATTTTTTTTATAAATACGTCACTAGTATGTGATTTTATGTTTATTTTAAATAGATTTCAGTCTAAATATAATTATATTGTAAGTTTTCAAATAAAAATAAATAAGATAAATTAATAAATAAGGTATTAATTATATAAAAATATTATGATAATTTAAAAAATAAATATTATTAATCAAATTACATGTTGGATTTTTTAATCTCACATATGTACTAATTAATAAAATATAAATTTTATAGTTAAATTAAACTAATTATTTATTTTATGTTTTTTATCTAATTAAATAAATTTTATATTTTAAATAATTCAATTGTTTTATAAAATATTATAATATAAAATTAATATTTTATGCACATCATAGTTATGAAATAGATTGAACAATTTTTTTACTTTATATTTTTAATTAAAAATATAAATTTTAAAAAATTTAAATTATTTCAAATTAAAATGTAAATATTAAAAAAATTAAATTGTTTTTAAATTTTTATACTTAATAATATTTTCCTACAATGATATAAATATTTTAAATAAAATTATAAATATACGTGAGACTTTAAATACATTTCTCTACTTCAATAATTTTAATTTTTCTAATATTTTTGAAATTTTGGCTAACTAAAAATATCATTCTTAATTAAAAATATTAAATTTTATAAATAGATATATTTTAATCATGTGTCGAAACGAAAATAACTTTTGCAAATTACAAAATCTATATGGCATTGAATAATAATATACTATCGTCAATGTGGGGACAAGTTCAATAAAAAAAGATATGTATATATAGTTGAAAAAAAATGTATTTTTTTATTTATTTTTTTTAAATTTTTTATTTGATTTTATTCTTTTAAAAAATTGTTTTGATTTAATCTTGATTTTTAAAAAACAAAATTAATTAAGATGCTATAACGTTAGTAGTTTAATGGCTTATCACATTATTAAAAAAATGATAAAAAAATTAAATAATTAAAATTTCTTAAAAAAAAAAGAAGATAGAAATATTTCCTTCATATTGTGTGATGACAGGCATCGTCAAATCCAAGTTATCGGTTGAAAGAATAAAGTAAAATAAAAATTTGAAAACTGAAAAAATAAGAAGCAAAAAGGCGTATTGAAGCATGATTATTTTCAGAATGAGAAAAAGCATTGAGTGCAAATGTGTTTTGTGGAGGTAGTAAAGTTGAGAGACATTAAGTAGCTGTGGATGTCCAACAACATAATCAGGCATTAGTGAGAAAATATGGTGTTGTTGAGGATGCTTTCAGTAATTCTGTATTCAGTCTTAAGCCTCGATTCATTGCAACTTTTCACGTTTGCTGAAAACCAAGAGAGGGAAGCAAGCAGTCTTCTAGAGTGGAAAGTTAGCCTTGACAACCTCAGCCAGGCTTCTCTGTCTTCATGGTCCAGTCGTGTCAGTCCTTGCAAGTGGAAAGGAATCCGTTGTGACAAATCCAACTCTTTGACCACTATAAATCTTTCTAATTTTGGCCTTCAAGGTACTCTCCATAATCTCAACTTCTCCTCCTTTCCCAACCTTCACACTCTGAATATTAGTAACAACAGTTTTCGTGGAACTATTCCTCACCAAATTGCTAACTTGTCCATAATTTCCACGTTGATAATGGAGAATAATATTTTTACTGGTTCCATCCCTATTTCCATTATGAACTTGTCTAGTTTGTCATTGCTAAACTTAGCATGCAACAAACTTTCTGGCTACATTCCTATGGATATTGGACAACTTAGGAGCTTGAAGCGTCTATTACTTGGATCAAATGTCCTTTCTGGTCCCATTCCTCCAACAATTCGAATGTTGTCCAACCTCGTTGAACTTAATCTCTCAACTAACTCTATCTCTGGTACAATCCCTTCAATTATAAATTTGACAAATTTAGAAACCCTTCGCCTCTCAGAAAATAATCTTTCTGGCCCCATTCCACCCTATATAGGAGAATTGGTCAATTTGATTGATCTTGAAATTGATATCAATAGACTTTCAGGCTCCATTCCTCCGGGTATTGGAAACTTGACAAAGCTGTTCTATCTTTCCATGGGTCTTAACGACATTTCTGGATCAATTCCTACCTCCTTCGGAAACTTGGTCAATCTAAAGTTCTTTGAGCTTTCTGAGACCAATATTTCCGGATTTATTCCTTCCACCATTGGAAATTTGACAAAGCTTGCCTATTTAGTTTTGTTGGAAAACAAACTTGAAGGTACACTACCATCAGCTATGAATAATTTTACCAATTTACAGTCCTTACAGTTATCTTCAAATCGTTTCAATGGCCCTTTGCTACAACAAATTTGCGTTGGTGGAGCACTTTTCAAATTTTCTGTCGAGGATAATTATTTCACCGGTCCAGTCCCGAAAAGCCTGAAAAATTGCTCCAGTCTTTTTAGACTCAGACTAAATAGAAACCAGTTGACCGGAAATATATCAGAAGATTTTGGTGTATATCCTAAGTTGAACTACGTTGATCTAAGTAGCAATAATTTTTATGGCCACATTTCACCAAACTGGGCAAAGTGTCCTGCTCTCACAAGCCTTATGATCTCCAACAACAATCTATCCGGTGTTTTACCACTTGAGCTCGGCCAGGCACCCTCGTTAGAAAGACTTGTCTTGTCTTCAAATCATCTAACGGGGAAAATTCCCAAACAATTTGGGAACTTGACCTCTTTGTTGGAGCTATCAATAGGCCACAATGAACTTTCTGGAACCATTCCTACAGAGATAGGGGCTTTGTCCGACCTTACAAAACTGGAGCTAGAAGCAAATAATTTAGGTGGCTCAATTCCGAAACAGGTGGGAGATTTACACAAATTAATTAACTTGAATTTGAGCAAGAACAGGTTCACAGAAAGCATTCCTTGGGAATTTAACCAACTCCATTCTCTTGAAGATCTTGATCTTAGTTGCAATTTGTTAAATGGAGAAATACCAGTGGCACTCGCAAGTTTGCAAAAATTAGAAACGCTAAACCTCTCACACAACAACCTCTCTGGAACCATTCCATCTAAATTTAAGGATACGTTGAGCTTGTCAAATGTTGACGTATCTAACAACCAACTGGAGGGTTCAATTCCGAACAATCGAGCCTTTCTTAATGCTTCATTTGATGCACTGAAAAATAATAAAGGCTTGTGTGGGAACGCCTCTGGTCTGGTGCATTGCCCTGAATTGAGTCACAATCCTCATGGTAAAGTGAAAAGAAATGTTATCAAGTTGGCATTAGTCCTTACTTTGGGTGCTCTATTTCTAGTTGTATTTTTTATTGGAGTTTCATTATGTATCTGCCATCGAAAAGCAACCAAAACCAAAAAACGGGAGGCTGAAGAAGAAAAAAGTCAGTATCATTATTCTGTATGGAGTTATGATGGAAAATTAGTGTATGAAAATATAATTGAAGCAACAGAGGGGTTTGATGATAAATATCTCATTGGAGAAGGAGGGTCTGCATCTGTTTATAAGGCAAAATTGCCCACAGGGCAAGTTGTTGCTGTGAAAAAACTTCATGCTGCACCGAACGAGGAAACACTTGATTTAAGAGCATTTACAACCGAGGTTAAAGCCTTGGCAGAAATCAAGCATCGTAATATTGTGAAGTCACTTGGATATTGTTTACATCCACGTTTCTCCTTTTTGGTTTATGAATTCCTAGAGGGGGGTAGCTTGGATAAAGTACTGAACGATGATACGCGTGCAACAATGTTTGATTGGAACAGGAGGGTGAAAGTTATTAAAGGTGTGGCAAGTGCTTTGTATCATATGCATCATGGTTGTTCTCCTCCTATTGTTCATCGGGACATATCAAGCAAGAATGTTCTCATAGATTCAGATTATGAAGCCCACATCTCTGACTTTGGAACAGCTAAAATTCTGAATCCCGATTCACGCAATTTAACCTCCTTTGCAGGCACCTATGGCTATGCTGCACCAGGTGCCCTCTTTTGTTTTTACTAAATTAGTCTTCTAAATACTTTTTTCAATAATAAATTCTGCTACTTGATGTTTCATAACTTGTTCATAATTTTTTTATGTTGTAGAGCTTGCTTATACAATGGAAGTGAATGAGAAATGTGATGTGTTCAGTTTTGGAGTGCTTTGTTTGGAACTAATGATGGGAAAGCATCCAGGAGATCTCATTTCTTCGTTATTTTCATCCTCTGGAACATCATCAGCGTCTAATTTGTTATTAAAGGATGTGTTGGACCAACGACTACCTCATCTTGAGAAGCCAGTTGTTCAGGATGTGATCTTGATTGCAAAAATAACATTTGCTTGCTTAAGTGAAAATCAACGCTTTCGCCCAAGCATGGAGCAGGTGCATAACGACTTTGTGATGCCAAAATCATATTCAATGGATCCACTCTCTATGATCACACTTGCTCAACTAGTAAACAGTTGAACTATTGAACCTTGTTTTCTAATTTGTTGTATGCCTTTTTTTTTTTCTTTTGTGTGTACCGTAAGCATTTCTTCATATTAATGTTTCTCTTGTTCGTGTTTTACATGTTTTAGGATCCAGTGTTTTCTATGTCTCTTCTGCTTTGAAAAACCAGGCAAGTATTGGAAGTTTTCTCATTTCTTTTTGTAAGATCGGATAAATACAGTGCGATTTTAAAGGGAGCCAGCCATGTTTTTGGTCTTTATAAAAAAGGTTTTATACAAAAAAGCTACTTTATTAAAAGAAAAAAAGCTACTTTATCAAAAGAAAAAACTAATGTTTTGGTTTGATAAGGATTTCTTTTTTACTATATGTTTCTTCGAGGGTGACCTTAACCACTTGAAGTATATCAATTAGGACTATAGGGTATTACACGGAAACTTCATAAGATTAGAAAATAATTTTCTAAAAATAATAATTGACTAAAATCTTATAATTATTATTCTTGAAGTTATATATTCAAAGCTTTATTTTATTCTTTTTTTTTAAAAAAAGGCCAATTTTTATTAATTTAAACAGAACAAAACTTACACAAGTTACAAGACTTGACCTCAGGAACTTACTACTTATAAATATTTAGCAAAAATAACAGTATACACAATAAAGTTAACAACATCTAACTAAATACTTCATAGACACTACTAACAATTTCACCCCTCAAGTACAGAGAATAGAGACATATGAGAATATCAAGCTTTCTTATTACTAATTCTAGTGAAAGACAGTTCCGACTTTAATTGAACCCCTGCAAGCAATCTCATCAACTCATCCACCCTACCAAATTTCTAGTTAAGTAAAGGTCTTCTCCACCCTAACTTCCATTCTCAATTATTCTCGTGCCACACTCCCACCTCTGAAATTAAAGCTTCTTTTTTATTTGAAAGAGCAAATTGCCTAGGAAATAACACTCTAAAACAATCTGACCCCTGGCTCAGCTCCCAGAACTTGAACAATGAGTCATCCCCCATCACTGCCTTCATGTTATCTGTAAACTAATTCTCTGTACCTTCTCTTGACGTCACCTTCATAATATCTTTCTACCATTGTGAATCTTTACATTCTCTTGACTAGACCTTAATAGATAATTTGCTTCTAAGATCTCCATATTTAGAATGAAGAATTTGTACCCACAGAGCATTGTCACATTTAGAATCTGCCATCTCTATTTGCCAAGAACAACTTTCTTGAAGTTATCAGTGTCTTTGATTCTCAATTTGCCTTATTCTTTTGATTTGCACACTGATTACCATTTAATCCATGCTAATTTTTTATTTTCATCAGATCCATCCTATAGGAACCTTCTCTACTGCTTCTAGATAGCATAATGCACCTGTTTTGGTTATCAGATTATCTTGAGATTTTCTCTTGAAAATGTGACAAGTGTCTCTATAAACTTAAATTCATAGTTGTAAAAACAGTTTGGTTGGATCCATCCAAACGGTTAGACTGAGAACTTAAATTCATAGGTTACATATAATAAACAGTTAGATAATTGATAAGAAAATTGGATTTACTTTTAAAAATTGGTGAATATATTTTTGTCCTCCAAAAAATGCCCTCAATTTGGTTTTAGTAATTATAAAAATTCATGACTTTTATTGAAAATATATGAAATTGGTTACTCAATATAATGATTTGTAACTTGCGAAGTTTTTATACGTTAATAGTGTAGTTTAATAGGATAATTTAGTGTAATTTTTTATTTATTGTTTTTTTATTGATTATTAATTTATTTCATATCATCAACTATTCTAAATAAATGAAATTTTTTAAATATTAACAAATGATATATTTTAATTATTATCATGTTTAACACTATCATTATCAATTGTTTTGAATAAATGTAAAATTAAAAAACATATTTTAATAAAAAAATTATACCTTGAGATTTTCTCTTAAAAATGTGGCAAGTGTGATTATAAACTTAAATTCATAGTTGTAAAAATAGTTCGACTTGACCGAGTTCAGCTTGACTGTACTGGTACAAATGATTGGATCAAGAACGGGATAGTTAACCTATATGAGTGACATTTGAGATTGGTTATGAAATTGAACTGGTCAATTGGTAAATTGGTTTGATTGAACTAGTAATCTTATCAACTTGAACCAAGAAACTTGACTTGGTTGAAGAGGATTGATCGAATTTAGCTTAATTTTAAAAAGAATGTAAATTTTAATAAAAATAAATAAAAATAACATACCAAAAATTATATTTACACTTAAAAATTATTTAATAGATTAATTTATTACTAAATTATAATAATTAATTATTAACTAACATGTTGAAAAGCAATAAATCTATTTTAATTTGATAAAATTCTAATAATTTGACAATATTTATATAATTTTCATGCCTAATTATTAAAATTTATAAGTTAAGTTATTAATTAATATATTGATCAAATTATCTAGACCACTTACCGGTTAACTTCAATCTCAACCCAACCAATGAATAATTGAACTGACTTTAGAGACACTGCAAAAATCAAATTTGGTGTTTTATTTTTAACTCAAGAAGAAACATATTAAAAAAATACAGAAAAAAAGTGATAGGGTTTAGGTTTACTTGACCGGTATATAAATTCCCCTGCTAAAAAAGGAAGCAGCTTTTGGGTGCGGGGTAAGTCTACGTGCCTTGTTTTCTTATAACTCTCATGCTTTTTAAATCTCTCTTTACTCAAATAATTTCTGATTGAAAAATCAAAATTATATCTTTTCAATATTGATTCATCGAAGCCAGTGATGATTGATTCTTATCCGTGTCGCAAGTGCCGTCTGAAAAGCAAACTGTTTGTACGGCGTGTGATGCATATTTTCACACTGTCTGAGGCTTCATTCTTCCATCTTCTAACCTAATTTCAATTTTTTCAAGCTATATGATTTTTGGGGATTTTTAAAGTAGTAATCTTTATTGTCTTAAAAAAATAATTCCTCAAAATTGAACTATAAAAAAAATTAGTTCAACATATGCTTCCTTGATTCTAATCAGGTAAGCCACTCTTCCAGCCCCAATTTGCAGTGCAAACTGTGGGATTAAGATCAAAGTGTCTCTTCTTAGCTCTCAAACTCAAAAATTGAATCAAATTGCATTGGGAACAAAAGAAATTCTGGAATGTTGAGTGGATTCTGGTTAAGGAACTCTGGACGGTGCAACTCCAACAAAACCTCGTCTACCCTTTTTTCCTATTTTCATCCACTGTGACTCATGTTTGATTAAACTAGACAGGAGTGTCATAAAAACCGGCATAAATCTTAATAACTCTGCCACTTCCTACTAGTTTAGTTATTCCAACAATCCCTCAAAAATGGTCATGATGCTCATCAAGGAACTATTGAAATATACAATGACCGTATACCTTGCCGTTGCAACTCAAGGAAGAGTGTAAGTTAGAAACAAGGCAACCTTTCCTGTTCCAAAATAAACAAAATGGTTTTGATGTCATCAACTTGGCCTATAAACTAAATCAATAGTGATGATATGCATACTACATTAGCAATTTAGCACACGCAAATGAACATCAAGTCGCATGACTATCTAAATTGATGGACTGGATTAAATTATTACATTGTTTCGTTGTAAATAATTGAATTATGTATGTAACTAATGTTTTAAATTACAATTGTGATCACGATTGCAATTTAATATTGTGGAAATTTTCAGATAGACATAACTAATGTGGGCATGTACCTGCAATAATTTAAAGCCTTCACGTTACAGTTGAAATTGTCACTCTGTACCAATTTATAAAACATTGGGTGCATAAGAAGTGCATGGTGAAGGAAAGTGGAACTAATATACGGATGTATTTTACATGTGGAGGCTGTAGTAACAAACAAAAGATATAAAGTTAGGCACGGCACCTAAGATTGAAGAAGTTGGCGTATACAAGACTTAAATTTCATGTGCCTGACAGACTCTGGTGTAGGTTTCCAACTTCCACCCTGGCTGTTTCATGAAGCATACACATATATTGAGTAGACCCTGGCTGTTTCATGATTCTGGGAAGCTTATATTTATACCTGACATAACTCATAACCAGACTTTATTTATGCTGTTGCCTGAGCTAGAAATGGAATATGGGGTAAGGGGGTGATATCGATGCGATGTTTCACCGTATAGTGAAGCAACTTTGGTGAGTTTCACTTGTGGAGTTACATTCTGGTAATTGTTATGGCCCATTTTTTGTTTTTCATTCTAGTACTTGTTTGAAAAGTCTGACATTTTTTAATATTCACATCTATAGATACACACATATACGGACATATGCATGTGCCCACACCCCCGTAGGCATACACACACTTTAATTTAAAGCAATACACACTCACACACACGTGCACGCACCTACACACGCACACACACTCTAATTTAAAGCAATAAGCATTCTAATTAAAGCATTACCTGAACACAACCCAATTATGAGTTTAATTATCTTTAAATTTGGAGTTAGGACATAATTCAATATGAAAGCAGCAAGAGCACAACTAAATTAGGAGTTTAATATCTTAACATTTTAGCTTAACTCCACAAAACTTTAAGGCGAAGAATGCAAAAGCTTTGTAAAGACTACAATACCAAATGCCCATTAATAGATTTAGGATATGCCTTAAAACTTTATTAAAATTTAGGTTGAATATCTATCTCTATCTCACTCTCACTAAATTGACTAAGTAGAGAATTTTTTTGAACATCACAAATTTTATTCAGAGGACATGATACCTCCACGTTTCAACTATGATTTGAAGGGATTTGTAATTACAAAATAGTACAGGAACAATAACAAATGTGAATATTCTTACTTTTAAAATCAAAGACAAAAACCTGTCAGCAATAAGAACAGACATTGCCCTTTATAAAACCTAGAAAAACAATATTCCGATTAAGTAGAACACAACTCCAATGAAACGTAGTTCAACACAACCACATTCCAATAATAATAAGTACTTAAAAGACTTATTTCCTAGTTACCTCAAATATAAATGCGAAAGATGATATCATTCCTGAGAGTAACTTGTAAGGTTAAAGGACTACAATAGGACTGGTTACTGTGTGATTGCCATCTGTCCAAGACAAGTTACCAAACACAGGAAAACCATGACTAGGCCAACTCATTGGTTGAAAAATAACTCGAAAGCTCTTCTTTTCTCCCATTGTCTTGAAAGTCAATGAACTTGGTTGAACAAGAACCTTGAATCCTTCAAGTACGTTAGCTCTTGCAACAAATGTGCTAGTTGGAGTCCCCACATTGGTAACAGTACGAGTAACACTTATAGGGTTCATTCCTCGATTTGCTACTGTGATGGAAGGATAGTTAAGATTTTCTATGCTGTACGACTCTGGACAATTGTAAGAGCTTCTATTGAAGTATTTGAGAAAATTTTGATTATCATGGGCGCATATGAAGTTCAAGTAATCCCTTGTTCTCAAATCATAAGCTAGTCCAGGATCCATTGCAAGGTTAGGCTGAATTTGTCCAGCACCATAATCAAAAGGAGTTGCAATCTGATCAAATGCGTCCTGAATCGGTAGGTTGTTGTTATCTAGTGTGGTAGCTACAGAAAGAGCATAATTTTTATTAAGAAAAGCTTTTCCAAAATTTAAACTTCAATGTTTATTTTTCCAACATCTATTACAGGTTTTTTATTTTGAATATTGATTTCGAGTCTAGTGACATTAAAAACACTGTTTACTTACTGTTATATCATGTCAGTTTGTCACGTCTACCGATTCCATTAAGAGAAATGTTAGCAATGATGCAATTGAATTTTAAAGGATAAAAATTAGAAGGATTAAAAATACAATTTAACCTTTATTTTATTTTGGACAAAGGTAAAAGGGTAACAATGTTTCTTTCTGTACATGCTTATTTTTGCCAACGTACCAGTAGTCATAATGGCTGATTTAATAGCTGCTGGACTCCAATCAGGATGAAGTGTTTTGAGAAGACCTGCGATTCCAGCAACATGAGGGCATGCCATAGAAGTTCCCTGTTGCATATTGAAAGGAACGCGGCGTCTGTCTGATTGTAGATTTGATGGACTTGCGGCTAGTGAATAAGCCGCCAATATGTTCACACCAGGGGCAGCTATGTCAGGCTGAAACAGAAAACGAAGTATTGAATGTAAAAAAAAAAAAAAAAAAGAAGGAAAAAAAAGTCAACGATCAAATAAATGTAAACCTTGAGTATCAATGGTTGTATTGCATTAGGACCCCTGGATGAGAATCCAGCCATAATTGGAGCAGGCTTTATTCCTAAATGTGTTCTTGCTACCGTCATGTAAGCAGCAAGTTTCCTGCAGTGGCATTGATGACTAAGATTTTCATTTGCTGCAAGTGTTTTTGGAAAGTAACATTGAAATTAAATGACATTGTGTGTTTAGATTTAGCTCAGGTAATTCACATATTTGACATAATGTTGAGAAATTGATTCTGAATCTAAAATTATATCTTTTATGGTGTGTTTGGATACCTCTTAGAATCAATTTTGACCCAAAATCATGCGCAAGTTGGAATAACTATTTGTTGCTTTGACTTTAACATAGTTTTGCAATTGATTTTGGTAGAATTGAAATCTAATCCAAACACACACACACTATTAGTGATATATGATTACCTGCTATTGTTTTTGTCAGAACCTCCTTTTCCAAACCATTCACGTTCATCAATATCCTCATCCTCCTCGACATTCACATTTACACCTGGTATAGGATAAGGCTCAGCTAGAAGGGTATCGCCACTTTGCTCGTCATTGACTACACACAATCCCACTGCGCCAGCATTAGCAGCTTCATAACCCTGAGCTATTGATGTTGTTTTACCAAGGCGAATGCAGATCAATAAGTTTCCCTTTATTTTAGTAGGATCAAGTGTTCCCGGCTTGCAATGACGACTTCAGCAGTAACAAACTAATATAAGAACGAAGTGATAACAATCTGACAAATAGTGTAAATGTAAATCATTGAAGCAAGCTTGGGGAATTCGAGCTTAGGCATCTTGAATTGTGGCATTAGGAAGTCTGGAATCGACAGCATGAACCAATGGATAAAATTTCCTTGATGGTAAGCCCCTATTAAGACTAGCTCCCTGGTGTACATACATGCAGTCCACTTAAATTAAAGTGATATACAACATGGTTTTTTCCTTTATATGATCATATTAAAAAACAATAATTAATACATGCACCAAGAGTAGATGTTCTTTATACTACCATCTAATTATAAATTGTGATGATAAGTTTGTTGAATTTTATAAATCAAACTAAAAAGTAAAGAGGATTTCGAATTGATTGACACTGTAAAAAAATTTAAAATTTCCTGTGCACGTCCTAAATCCATTGCAAAATCAGTCTTCTAGTTAAATATAAGAGAAATATGTCGTTGAAGTTACCTTTAGGTAATGTCCATTGCCAAGAGAAATGTTGCTGAGAAAATCTCTATCAATTGTGGTAGCAGCTACTGTGAAGGACCAGGGTGCCAGATTTGTGACAGTTCTAGGTGCTGGTCCATCATTGCCAGCAGAGCAAACTACGACTATATTTCTAGCAACTGCATGGAATGCCCCTATGGAAACCCCATCGGCGAAGAAGGCTTCAATATAAGGATTAGAGGCACCAACAGAGGCAGAGATGACATCAACACCATCATATATGGCATAATCAAATGCTTGTAAAATGTCTGCTTCGTGGCAGCCACCAGCATCATTTGTAGACCAACACATTTTGTATGCAGCGACACGAGCTTTAGGGGATCCACCCTTTGCAGTGCCATTGCCATTGCCAAAGATAGTTGCACCGGGAACAAAGTTACCAGCTGCAGTTGACAGGGTATGGGTACCATGGCCAACAAAGTCACGTGCAGTACGTTTTAAGGGATCAAGTTTCCCATAATTTGCCTCGTAGGCTTCGCTAAAGACTCTTGCTCCAATTAACTTCCTGATTCATCATCATATACCATACTTAAATATTACGTGTGCCTCTTAGCAGTATCCACTTTTCTTTTCTTTATGAGATCATTATAAGAAACCTTTTAGTTTGGATTGAAGGACAACACTGAAGACTTCTAAGTAATTATATATAAGTTTTTTAATTATCTTATATAAAATCTTCGCGTAAAAACGGATCAGCAAAACCTAGTGAAAGGATATGTTTGAGTGTGAGTAACAGTTGGAAACAGATATCGGAGGTAAATTTGTAAAAGTATCCCCACCTTTTCCTTTTCTGTTTAATTAATGTCAGACCATTTAATTAATGTAATTAGGCTTGTGGGTCTGCTTGTGCTTTGTGCTTTGTTATAATAACTGAGATGTTTGAATTAATAAATTCTTACAAACTACTCAAACAATGTTTGTTTACACTGACTTGTTTATTAACATTTAAAAATGGCAAGTAAATAATAATCAAAGTGTTTGTGTGTCATTTAGTTTAGTGAAATTAGAGAGAAAGAGAAATGTGAAAATGACCTGTTACAGAACGGTGTATGATGGTCAATCTGACAGACCCCGTTCCCACTCCACTTTGACGGCACGGGACCGTATCCGTCGTCACTGAAACTCATGTGTTCCGGCCAAACGCCTGTTCAAGAAGTAACAAGTCAGTGCCAGTGCTCTACTTTCATAAACACGCTACAAAATTTAATTAAAACTGATTGGCTATGAAAAACTAACGATTTCAAATATGCAAATTAAGGATTTAATACATTACATAGACCTTGTTTATACAATTTACACATTAATGGTATTCGCCATTTTCTTAAACAACTAAATTATTGTTAGCATTTTCATAGCAAAATTATTTTAGTTGTTATTATAGTTTAATTTAAACTTCTAATTAATAACGTCTTAATAATATAGGAAAAAATATCCTTTTATCTCGTCATCTTTTTTTTTTTAGTGCTACCATAGTATACTGATAACTAGAAATATAAATAACTCTGTCTAGTAAAAAATACTTTAAAATATTAAAATAAATTTTTAAATTTAGGTGAATAAACTAAAAGTAAAAAGTAAGACAAGGAAGAAAAGAGTATTTTGCCAAAATTTATTATAATACATTATTAAATTTCTTTCTAAGATGTGATTTTTACATAGTATACAGATAAAAGTATATGTATTCTTAAAGTTTAATGAATTAAAACTATAAAGTACTATAAATTAAAAGAAAAGTTGTTTTTCCCGTCTTATCGGCCGGTGTATACACTTGCAAACTGTGGAGAAATAAAGTGAGATGTGAACAAAAATAATTTTAACGAAGAAATATATATATATATATATATATATATATATATATATATATGAGTTTAATTATTATATATGGTTAGTGTAAAAATTTAATTACAACTCTTAATTCATGATAGATTTGTTAATTTTACTTATTACTACTTTAAAAGTCACATAAATAAAAATAAAAAGTTATGATTGAATGTCAGTAGTAAAAATCCTTTACCCTAACCGTGTATACCAATTAAACTATATATATATATATATATATATATATATATATTCTTAATAATCCTCCTAATATTTGATAAAGAAAAATATCAAATTTAAAATAAATAAACTTAATATGTTAGAAATATAAAGAAATAATATTTTTATTTGTTATTTAAGATTATTAATAAGATATTATAAAATAGATTTAAAATTATTACCAAAAAAATATATCTAAAATTAAAAACAGTAGAAATGAAAATGTATAACAGATCCTCTGGATTACTAGCGATAGTGAGTCTAAAGGACAAATTGAGTATGAGTTTAGAGCCACTAAAGTGTAATATTGGATAAGAGTTTAATTTTCACAAAGTCAATAATTAATTAATACACGATTGAATGACAAGTTAGTCTTTTTCTCATAGGATAATATGAAGCTCACCTGAATTTCATAGGATAATATGAAGCTCACGATTGTATTTTCTCCAAAATTTCCCTTCCACCAAGCAGACTCTGCAGGAATTCCTCCATATTTTTCCAGCCCAAGAAATTCCCATGACCTTGTAGTGTGTAATTTATACTCTTTGCTCAAGAAAACAGAAATTACACTTGCGTTTTCTGCATTAATAGATCCAATCATATATACGGCATCAAAATGACTACTCATCCTTTCACAACTTGAATTAACTCATGATGTAAAAAATATGACTAGAAACCATGGTAATCATTATTAGCTCACTTTCCATCTCTGACGCCTCTTCCTCTTCAAGCTGTGCTGCGAAGCCATTGATGTGCTTATTGTACGAGTACATCAAAACTTCCTTTGCTTTGTCATGCCTGTCGATAAAAAAAAAAAAAAAACACACTATTTAAGTAACCAACAAGCTAAGTTCATAGGTTCTTTTTATAAGCATATGATTGCAGAAATATCTCTAGCTAGCTAGCTTTCACTTTTCACAAAGACAAATTTCCTTCATAGATTTTGACTGAAAGGAGAGTTATTCCCTTCCAACGAAGTTTTCTTTATTTACAAAAAAGTATTAATTTGAACCCATTCACAAGATTCTGTGTATACCTTCCCAAGACAGAAGCCAGTAAATCATAATGGGAATTTGTGGCTGACTCAAGATCATCAAGTGACGGATTTGGACCATGAGAATGTTCTCCCAAATATACAATGTAAGTCTGCTACAGTGCATCAGCAAACAATGTGTGAAATAGTGTATCCAAACACAAAACGTGAGTTTGAAACTATCAAATATTTTAATGGAGAATCGTCAAACGTTATCAGATACGAAGACGTGAAAATTAACATGCTTGCCTTTCTAAAAGCATGGGTGTAAGTAGTGCAAAGAATGATTGATGATAGAAAAAGTTTGAAGAAGATGCAGGATCTCATCCTATTTCTTCAACAGGTTTCATTTTCTACAGTCCTCTTCTTCCGTATATATCTCTTTAACTTGTGTTATTCATATAATAATTCATATAATATTTTTTTAAGCCAAATAAATATTATTAAAGAAAAAAAAAGTTAATCTATGTCTGACTAACTATACTAATGGAATTTAGTGAATACAAAATAAATGGTTCATAATTCATTTAGCATATAAATATGTAAATATCTTTATAGTATGACATTATTTTCATATCTTTAATTTTTTTTTAGAAACAAATTTTTATTATTCCCAATTAATCACTTATCATAAAACATGACATAGGACAAGAGAGGGTTGCATTAATAATATAACATTAAAACAGGATACAAGTGAAACATGCAGATACAAAAGGAAATCTCCCACCAACCTGTCACATGTAATCATTTCCCCCACAATATAAGCCAATATAGCACTAGGCCATTATAATGCCCTACCCTTGATGCCCTTATAATCAACAGTTACCTGCTCCCTACATTTTGTTCTGTTTCATGCACAGAAGTGGCTGTTGGAACCCTTATGCAAACCATATTGTTGATACTTTACCATAATCTTTGATCCACAACCAAACTCTTTGCATGACCAACTGTCATATTTCTTCAGCAAGGAGATATTTTCATTTAAAGATTAAAGCCAAATACCACTAGGCATATAATTGACACATTTTCATTTGACTTACAGGTTCCCAACAACTGCCAAAAACTTATCTCACAATACACAGGCTACACTGACTGATAACCAAGTCACTTATAATAGTTCAACCATGACTTGTATTTTCATGAATGAGTTAATCTTTATGCTATTTTTAAAAGTATGATTTTAATATTAACAAAAGTTTATAAATTTGGGCTAAATCTATCTAAGCAAGTTGGAAGCTAAAATTACTCAAAAAAAAAAAAAAATGAAAGCTCAGAAAATAGTTTAAAAAACTGTTAAATTAGCTTATTGGTTGAAGACTTAAAATATCTAAAAATGTAAAATGATAAAAACAGAAAAAATATTTAAGATGAATTTTATCTTACATTAAAAATATTAAAAAGACATCTAATAAATATCGAATGAGAAAAACAATAAATATGAAAAAATAGAAAATAAAGTTTTAAAAAATACTGTTTAAAAATGTTAAAAATGATTTAAAAACAAACTTACCACACAATTAAACAAAATTTTCATGCGAATAATAAAAAATTAATAAGTAACTAAAATATCTTTAAAATATAAGTTAAAAAACTAATTAACTCATGACTCATTCTAAACAAGCAAGTTGATTCAAAAAAGGATACAGTACGGGAGAAGATTTGAGTTGAATTTTTATTATTTAAAACGGGAGTGAATTCTCTAAAATTGTTTGAAAAAAGAAGTCAGCATATAAAGATTATTTATGATTTAAATTTTGTCTTTGTCGTTTGAATGAAAGGCTATAATTTGAGTTTCAGATATTGACAATAATAGGAATGCGACAGAGGTAAAGCAGGGATTGTTATGACAACAACGCTCCATCGTGTACTTGATTTGATGGTTGATCTAATAAATGTGTTTTTATCATTATAGAATACGAGCACCATGTTTGGCCTTTCTTAGAAGTTATCAATATTCATTCTTCGTTTCTTAGCCCAACACAGCCACTAACTAATAATACTCATAAAAAAATATTGGCCTTTCTAGTACTTCTAAGCAATTAAAGGATATCAGTACCGAAGTAAACATAAAAAATTATATAATTTCATACAATCTTAAAATTATTTTATTTTATTTTTAATATAATTAATATTACGTAACTCCTTATTTTTCAGAAAACCAAAACTAAAATATTTTAATTTAATGTATTAAATCACATAATTTTTTAAACAGGGAGTTACGTAATGTTGAATGCATATAAAAATAAAAATATATTACTATTCATTTTTTAGATTTCATGATATTATATAATTTTCTTTTTTGTAGAATTCTATATAAATTATCTCATACATTATTTCTTCAATTTATAAAAAATATTAGTACACTCTTTTTTTTTAAAAAAAATGATAATAAGAAATTAGAGAAGAGAGAATGAGTGAAAAATATTAGAATGAGAATAATAAATGAGAAAAAACGAATGAAGTGAAAAGAGAAAAAAAAAAACCTAAATATTCTTATATATGTATACCTACATAATTTGTTGTTCTTTTTTTTTTTCTATTTTTAATTATCCAAAAACATATACTCTTATGAATTTACTTAATTTAGCAATGAAAATAATTTTGTAAAATGAAAAAAGTTAAACAATCTAAAATATTAATTTTTAAATTTTATTATTATCAACATGAATGTTTTATAAAAGTATATAATTCATAGATTTTTTTATCAAAATATATAAATCAAACATAGAAGTGAATATTCTATTTGTATTAAATATTTTTTTATAAATATTATATTAATAATATATTTTAAACAAAGATTAAGGATGACAATTATGTCTATTTTTACAGGTACCATTCCGATTTTGGAAAAATTCACATTATTGATAACTACTCTTGTTCCCACATTTTCTTAGATGGGACCAAGGGTAAATTTGTTGGTTCACGCCTTGTCTCTGTCTTGCTTTTATATTAAACAAAATTTCATACATATATTTTTAATAACTTATAAACCATTAAACTAAAATATAGTTAATAATTTAACATATGATTTAATTAATTAATTAATTAAATATATTAATTAATTAACATATAATTTATATAATAAATATAAGTAAATTTAAATTATAAAAAATAATATAACAAGGTACTCACAGTTATACACGAACTTGAAAGTATCCGATAGAGATGAGAATGATAATTAAAATTTCATACTCGTCCCTTTTATACTCACCCTAGCTTTGTCCTGTTGTCATCTCTAGAAAAAAAACTATGAATTTTTAAATGAGTATCCATCAAATAATAGGCGAGTGACAGATACGGATTTTGGGCATTACTGATATTCACTCCAAACTATATACCATTTCTATGTTGAATTCCCTTACAAATATTTATTTCAAACTATTAGTCAAGGATTCAATGAGTTTGGACTTGAGAGATACTTCCTGGTTATTTTGAATCCAAGACAAAAAATATAAATATATAATAAATATTTTATTAAATATATTTTTATAAAAAATTATATTTTTACAGGTAAATATTAGTTGTTAATGTGTTAGTTTAATTAATGGAGGATTCAAACATGTGACCTCTCCCTCCCCCTTCTTCCCACATATAGAGTTTACTATTAGATCAATCTTGTAATTCTTATAAAAAAAATTAAATTTTAATCTAATTAGAGAATTTAAATTTACAAACTTCTTATACTAAAATTTGTTGATTAATATGTATTCAATAGGTTAACTTTCTTATTTGCATTAGTTGGTAACTAAAGGGTTTGGAGACACTTTATGGTCTCTTATCTAATAAAAAATAGAATAAATTATGGTTACATTTCTAAAGTTTAATGCAATTACAAGTATTTTTTACTTTTTTTTAACTATTATTTTCACACCCTAAAAGTGTGATAGTGCAATGTTTGATTAGTGTAATGTTTTCAAACATTTAAAAGATATTAATGTAATATTTTTAAACTTAAAGATAGATGGTGTAAAAAAAAAAAATTATTTGTTATTTGATAAAAGTTAAAAAATGTTTCTATAATTTTCTCTAAAAAATTAATATTTTGCATCAGTGTCTAATAATCCCATGAACAAATATGTTGTTGATTAGTATTCATATAATAAATACATACCATACACGTTGATCAATTTGTTAAATATTTAGAACAAAGAGTTTACTGCCCAACAAAGTTAGAACATAACTGTAATAATGAAGGATAGTTGTAATTAAATTAAAATAAATTTTATAATAAATATACTAAAACATTAAAATAGTTTTAAATTAATTACTCAATTAAGTTAACATTAACGAGAAAGTCATGTTCAATTAATATTTGTTTAGCAATGTTAAGGGAGAAAACTATGTTCGATTTCTCCATTAAATTAGTTTTAATTCTTTAAAAAGAAACTACAAATATCATTAATAGAAAACAATGTTACTTGACACAATTATGAAGATCAAACTTGTTCTATGAGTATTTAACACAATTGAATTTTAAAAATTAAACAATATATATAATTTAATAACTACATATGTAATATCCCAAACTATTTATATTATTTACACTATTATTTTCCTTCGCTATTCTATTTACTTACAATTTATATTCTAAAATACTTAGATATAAAATTTTCATACAAAAAACATCACAATAGTTTCAAAGTTCAAAGTAATATATAACATAGTAAACACAATTCCAAATCGGCCAACGAACTTCATTGCTTGGCAGGACCTAGGGTAACTCACCCAGCGAGAACCCTGTATCAAATTGTCCCAATAATATGAAATTCACTCAGCAAGACATGTCGTTGTGCAAATCCTCAATAATTCAATCCGAGACAACTTTTTTCGCTGGACACAAAAGTTCAATTTAATCTTAACTTAGGGTAAAACATGTTGAGCCATAACCAGTAGATAGTGGAACCTCTACTATATAATACTCAAGCATGTTCCTTGCTATTCAATCATACATAAACATATCATTTACCAATTAACACATTCATAACATATTATTTACACAAATACATTACTTGCACTTTTACAGTCAAATATATAACCAATACTTAATTTACACTACGCATATGCATAACATGACATCTCACCGTTAAAACATAACTATTATATAATTCAACCTAACCTAACTCCAGTCATTATAACATACTTAAAACATAGCTTACAATCTCAATCATCCATACATTCAACCTTCTTAAAAGAGTTTAACTACGTATACATATACATAAAATTAAACTTAAACTAATTCTATTACAAAACGAGTAATTCTGTTACTGCCTCTGATATCCTCTGTCAACCTTGATCTCTACCGTCATCACTGATATCTTCTCCCTGTAAAGCATGATCATCAAAGTCATATAGAATACACACACAATGCAAGGGTAAACTCATGCATTATAATTCAACATAAACTTAAACATAAAATACAATTATATTTATATATCCAATCTTAATTGCAATAATGATAACTCAATCAATCAATCACCCTTATGTCTTACCTAAACATAAACACTCACAACCAATCAATCACACTTATGTTCCACCTGAACATAAACACTAACAATTAATCAATCACACTTATGTTTTACCTAAACATAAGCACTAAAAATTAATCAATCACACTTATGTTCCACCTAAACATAAGCGTTAACAACCAATCAATCAGACTTATGCTCCACTCGAACATAAGCCTTAACAACCAATCAATCACACATTAATTAAATATCACAATAAATCAAATCACACATGTTTATATTCCCCTTAATATAAGTTTTTCACACATGTTCAAACTCAACATATTTCAGAATATCTAAATTGAGTTCGGACATCGAGGCGGCTTAAGATCCTTTCCAATTGGCAATAGGCGTCCAAGCTGCACTGTGTTACCACCAATTTAAAGTCCAAGCAATACTCATCTGACAATCACAAACTGATGTCTAGTGTCTACCTGACACTCTATGACAAACAGTCATTGTATGAGTATGTCTTTTAGGCACCTCCTTGCGTATTTGGTACTAGGACCACAATATAAATCACAAATATTTCCTTACATATTTGATACTCTAGATTACATTGATTCCAGTTGTGTCCCTGACATCAATGTACCCCACCAAACATATTATCCAAGACTAAGTTATCTGACTGTAACTACCCACAACCAATATCAATAAACATATTTTTTATCATGTATTTCAACAATATGCATTATATAAAAAATCCAAATATACGATCATTATTCCAACAAATTCAATTTCAATCACAGAAAGTCAATTCAACCCAAAGAAATTTTACAAGAGCCTGACAAAAATTCCAAATTAAACAGGAACCTTAAAAAATAGAATTTTCAAAGAAATTTCCTTTTAACAGGAACAACAGGATTGAAAATGATCATTTAAAGGTTTAGAAAACTACGATCAGATGTACCTATACTGATCACCTCTAAAAATCAAGAGCAATGGAAGAGACCGCGTTAAATTCCATTGGTCCAAAGGCCACCATGCAAGCAACTGAACTTGCTGTGAGAGAGAGAGAGCTACAGCGATTTTAGAATAAAATCTCAGAAAAAGAAAGAAAATTGAAAGTGAGGAAGAAAAAAAAAAGTTTATATACATCATGGGGTGTATTGAGTGTTGCTAAATGCAACCCTTTCGATAACGGACTTTTTAAAAACTTTCTGAAACTCAACTAAAACATTTCAAAATAAAAGAATAAAAATTATTTTTCACCTCTCCACCCTTCTACTATCTATCGAATATCACTGCAAAACATTAATATCAATAATAAACCCATTACACCTCAATTCAATTAATAATTTAAGTAAAAACTTAAATTAAATTCCCTTCACTATTTATTCTATGAATGTATAACCTATTAAATAAATAATTCCTTACATCATATACACATATTTTGTTTATTAATATTAATATAATAATATTAATTATTTTCTCATCATTTAAGAAAATATTATAGAAAAATTAATTTTAAATTAATTACTAATTAAATAACATCATAGATTAAATATGTCATCATTTTTTATGATAAATACTATATGTATCTTATAAGGTTGGTCTGATAGTAAATTGAAAGGATAGGGAGGGGGATGTTGTGGGTTTAAATATCTCTACTAACAAAAATAAACACATTAATTATTAACATTTGACTTCTAAAAAAAATCATTACAAGATTACTTGATACCACTGTAAAGAAAACCATTACAAGATTACTTGACCTATAAAAAAAATATCATAACTTAATTTAGTTATTATTTATTTTATAACAAACACTACAACTATCATTTATAGAAGACAATTTTATTTGACACCAAAAGAAAAAATCATTATAAGTGGTTTGCTTTAAGTATTTAATATCATTTCATATTAAATATTTAATAGTATTTATTACACTTTGAAGTTTAAAATACTATTATTTTAATCAAATATTATTAATCAAAATATTATATATGTATTTCTTTTTTTAAAATCTCATTGCTAATTAATGAAATGTATATTTGAAGGGTGATAATCACAACCTTTCGTTTATATAACTTTTAAAGTATTAATTAATTTTACCATGTATGAAGAGTTATGATTGAAATTATAAAAAAAATTGTCAACCCCTCTGGTTTCCCACCGTTGCGTATTGTTGCTTATCGAGTATAGAATAAATCTGTTTCTTTTTATTTCTACAAATATGATTGTTCCATTATTACTAAAAAAACTAGAACAAATTTTAATTTTTTTTTAAGATAATCTACTGAAAGGCTGACTGGCCGCATCGGCTGTCTTTCTCTCCCTGTCTTGTAGATTTACAGAGGATGACCCGACAAGTGTATCATTGGGTCCAAGTGGTTAGAAGCCTCTAGGCAGACATTTTGTTGGAAGTATTCGCTCTGAAATCCTTGAACAAGGTGACCTGCCTGACTTGCTTGTGATAAAAATAATAATTTATTTTAAATAATAATTTTTCAATATTTTGTATCTAACTAAATTAATTTTAAAATTTAAATCATTTAAAATTTGTTTATAAACTATAATATTATAAAATAAATATTTTTTTATATATAACATAGTTATAAAATAATTGAATTACGTAATAATTTAATATTTAAAATTATAAAATATAAATTTTAAGAAAAAATAAATTTTTAAAATTTATCAATTTTAATCTTCTAAATATTTTTTAACAAAAATATTCAATCAATTAAATAACATGTGCATATGCAAGATTTAGTTTAATTATGTTATTTATTCAAATATTTTCATTATTTAAAAAATATTTTACACGAATATATAAAAATATTAAAATTAATTTATTAACAAAACGATTTAAAATTATTTACTAAATGAATGAAACTTTCTTCAATTATTTGTGTATAACAATGTGAATGAAATAAAAAAAAGAAGTAAGTCGTATTTAATACAATACCCAGGAGATACGAGGCTAGACCATGAAATTGTTTATTGGTTTTCCATGGCTCCAGAACCGGTTAAAATGCAGAGAAAAGAGAATATCTATTTGGGTTTGTAGTTTGTACTACGGCTACATAACATTGTCGTTGCTTCTTCAAAACTGCCAGGCTGTTCTTCTAATCATCATCCTCATTAGTCAGATAAGCAACTTGAAAACTAAGGAGAAACCAAACAAGCTAGTTTGTTTGTGTTTGTACTTTGTGGATAATATTATAAGAGACAGACAGAGATCATACCCCAAGGTCAAGGAGGATTAGAGTCTAAGCAGCATTCAAGGTCCTTAAGCTGTTCCATTGTCATAGCTTTTCCTAAGAAAATTAACAAGCAAGTATGGGAAGAACAAAAAAGAAAAAATTGAATTCAGAATAAATATCAAGTGAACAAAAGTTTCGTGCGTATCATCGATGTGTTTGCGAGCCACATTAGCATTTTTAAAATGAAGGTTTAAAAGTTAGAGATGTAAGAAAAGAACCGACGTGAAAAATATCAAACTTGGCTACTTCCTGAGATGGCACCTTATTATAGACCACACAATCCAACTGATTCCTCTGCACAAAAAGAGATCACGCAACAGTATAAGCTTGCCAACTTTGACTTTTGTAGTTTTGTTGATGTCCTAGATGGAAGAAATTCTCCGTTAAGCACAGTCTTCAGTACTATACAGCTTACAAGCAAAAAATATGAAATAAATTTGCAGGAAAATAGAAACATGTTTAAATAAAAAATAGAGATACTTGGATAAGTAATTTGTTTTGTGCAAGCATAAAATTGCAAAGTTGAACATGACTTTTTCATCAACGATACTATATTTTCAGGTAATGGACCCTATTTAAACTGGGGATTGCAATAATGGCACTACATAATGCAGCAATCAGAACAATCCTTTGTGAACATTCCTAACTTACCTCAAATTCCAACATGATGCCCACAAAACTTGTATCATTGCGGTTGATTCTCCTCACGGTCTTCTGTTCAGTTTTAAGGCTCTCTTCCTTGGAAAGTTCTGGCATTTCTTTTGCCAATTCTACTGTAATGGTTGACTATGAAGCAAGTGCTCTATTGAAGTGGAAAGCCAGCCTTGATAACCAAAGTCAGGATTCCTTGTCTTCTTGGTCCACTTTTACTAGTCCTTGCAAGTGGAAAGGAATTGTTTGTGATGAATCCAACTCAATCAACACTATAAATGTTGCAAAATTTGGACTAAAAGGTACACTTCTCAATCTAAACTTCTCATCCTTTCCTAAGCTGCTCAGTTTGGATATAAGTCGCAACTTCTTCAGTGGATTTATTCCCCCCCAAATTGGCAACCTGTCCAGAATTTCTAAGTTGAAAATGAGTCATAATCCTTTTAGTGGTTTCATCCCCAAAGAAATAGGTCAATTGCATAACTTGAAGTATCTGTGCTTGAGATTAAATGAACTTCGTGGTTCCATTCCTCCAACAATTGGTATGTTGACAAATCTTGTTATTCTTGATTTGTCATCCAACCATCTCTCTGGTGCAATCCCTTCAATTAGAAACTTAACAAATTTAAAACAACTTATCCTGTTTAACAACCTTCTCTCTGGCCCTATTCCTGAGGAATTGGGTGGACTTCCTTTTCTCGAAAATGTCAAATTGCTAAAAAATAATTTCTCTGGGCCAATCCCATCTTCCATTGGAGACTTGGCTAATTTGAGAACTCTTCAGATCACTCGTAATAAACTTGATGGATCAATTCCTCCCACTCTTGGAAACTTGACAAAACTCACTGAATTGTCCATGTCTGAAAACTAGCTTTCTGGACCAATTCCTAATTCCATTGGAAACTTGGTCAATTTGGAGAAGCTTAACCTTGCAAGAAACAATCTTTCAGGACCTATTCCCTCTACTTTCAGAAATTTGACAAGGCTCACCTATCTATTACTTTATGAGAACTGCCTTGATGGTAGTATTTCTACGGTAATAAGTAACCTTACCAATTTAGCAACCTTACAACTAAGCTCGAATCATTTCACTGGCCCTTTGCCGCAACATATTTTCCTTGGAAGGTCACTTGTAAATTTTTCTGCCAATGACAATCATTTGGAAGGTTCAATTCCAACAAGTTTGAAAAACTGCTCCAGCCTTGTTAGGCTCAACCTTGCAGAAAATAAGTTGACTGGAAATATTTCAATTGATTTTGGTGTATATCCAAAATTGACCTACATTGATCTCAGTAGCAATGACTTCTATGGCCACCTTTTGTCAAATTGGGCTAAATGCTACAATCTCCTAGGCCTAATAATCTCAGACAACAATTTATCCGGTGGTATACCGCCGGAGTTAGGCCAGGCACCTAAATTACAAAAGCTTGAACTGTGTTCAAATCATCTAACAGGAAAAATTCCAAGGGAACTTGGGAACTTGACTTCCTTGTCTCTACTCTTGATAAGTAAGAACAAACTTTCAGGCAACATTCCTATGGAAATAGGATCCTTAAAGCGACTTCAGCGCTTGAATCTTGCAACAAACGATTTAAGTGGCTCAATCCCAAAACAGCTCGGAGGATTGCTCAATTTAATTCACTTGAACTTAAGCCATAACAAATTCGTGGAAAGCATTCCCTCTGAATTTAACCAACTGCAATCTCTTGAAACTCTTGATTTTAGTGGGAACTCTTTAAATAGTAAAATTCCATCAGCACTTGGAAATTTGAAGAAGTTGGAAACATTGAACCTCTCGCAAAATAATCTCAGCGGAAGCATTCCATCTAACTTTAAGGATATGCTGAGCTTGACAAAGGTTGATATATCTAATAACCAGTTAGAAGGTGAAATTCCTAACAATCCAGCCTTCCTTGAGGCTCCATTTGAAGCATTAAGAAATAATAAAGGCTTGTGTGGTAATGCTTCTGGCTTGGTGCCTTGTCCACAGACACAGTTGAATCCCCGTTCTAAGGGTAAAAGGAGAAAGGTTACGATTTTTATTTTGGGTTCATTATTTCTAATAATGTTTGTGAGTGAAGTTTCATTACATATTCATTGGCAAAGAGCAAGAAAAATAAAAAACCAGGACAGAGAAGAACAAACCGAAGATCTTTTTTCCATATGGAATTATGATGGAAAAATAGTGTATGAAAGCATCATCGAAGCAACAAATGATTTTGATGACAAATATCTCATTGGAGAAGGAGGGTTTGGATGTGTTTACAAGGCTGTCTTACCCTCTGGTCAGATTGTTGCTGTTAAAAAACTTCAGGCTGAAGTTGACAGGGAAATGCTTAACTTTAAGGCTTTTACATCCGAAGTTCGAGCCTTGACACAAATCAAACATCGCAACATTGTTAAGTTTTATGGATTTTGTGCACATCCACGCAATTGGTTTTTGGTTTATGAGTTCCTAGAAGGTGGCAGCTTGAATAAAGTGGTCAGGAACGACACAGAAGCAGTAATGTTTGATTGGAATAGGAGGGTTAGCGTTGTTAAAGGTGTGGCAAGTGCTTTGTATCACATGCATCATGGTTGCTCTCCTCCTATTCTTCATCGTGACATATCAAGCAAGAATGTTCTTATAGATTTGGAATATGAAGCTCGCATCTCTGACTTCGGAACAGCAAAGATTCTAAATCCTAATTCGCGCAATTTAACTTCATTTGCAGGCACTTACGGATATGCTGCACCAGGTTAGGCCCTTCTATTTATTTTATCTTAAGAAACTTTACATTTGTTTCAATAATAAGCATTGCTACCTTTTTGTGGAATATTATTTTCATACTATGATGTATTACAGAGCTTGCTTATACTATGGAAGTGAATGAGAAATGCGATGTCTTCAGTTTTGGGGTCCTTTGTTTGGAAATATTAATGGGAAATCATCCTGGAGATCTCATTTCTTCAATGTATTCACCCTCTTCAGCACCATTGACATCTAATTTGTTATTGAAGGATGTGCTGGACCAACGACTTCCTCTTCCAATAATGCCAGTGGTTAAGCAGGTGGTCTTGATTGCAAAAGTGGCATTTGCTTGTTTGAATGAAAGACCACTTTCTCGCCCAACCATGGAAGATGTGTACAACATGTTTGTCATACCCAAATCACCTTTAAGAAATGAGACATTAAACACCATTGCATTTGGACAACTTCAAAATTATTGAACTTGGTTTTCTTTTGTACTATTGAGTTTATGTTCTTTTCTCTTTCCTCCTTTTTCTGTTAGTCATGTGTTGGTAAGCTTGTCTACAAATATTTGGCAATAAATTGATTGTGTGCAATAAATGCTTGAAGTTGGTTGGCATCACAAAAATTCATTTAATTTTCTGTAAGATATCAATGACAACAATATGCTCTTATAACTTAGATTTTTAAAATTAATTATTGTAAAAAAGAATTATTTTATCATAACTATAATTGTAAAAGTGAAATTATTGGAGATGCTCTTATATATGGGTGCACCTATATACATTTGAGGGTGGACAAATGTATTCCTTCAATTTAATAAGGTGACATGTATATATGTTAAAATTTTATATTTTGCACCCCTAATTTTATATACTTGAATCCCTTTCCATTTTTTATGTAAAAATAAATAATTATACCTCCTATTTTAATGTTTATACTTTTTATTTATGTGTTTGAATCATTATTTTTTATATATTTGTTATTATTTTGTTTATATCTTATTTGAAAGTCTATTTTTGTCATATATATATATATATATGTATATATATATATATATATATATATATATATATATATATATATATGTGTGTGTGTGTGTGTGTGTGTGTGTGTGTGTGTGTGGGTGTATACACACACATGATAGTTGTTATTAGATTTGTTTTTTAAAACAAATTGTCTCACTAGTCTTGAGTCCTAGATCCGTCACTTCTCTTATATTGAATGAAGGTTATAATCTTTACACTAAGCGTTAGTAGGTAGTCATGTTATTGCAGGGATGTCATGTATCATGGTTTGCTAAGATATAGATATATGATGTTTTTGGTATTTGGATTCTTCCATATATCACTTTGGCTACCTAAAAAAAAATAATTTTGCATTGCATGTATATAAACTTGTTAGGTTAAGAAGGTTTGAAGTATCAAAAGCTCCTACAAAATACTCTGTGTGATAAATAGTTTTAAGCTTAACCTTCTAGCGTTTACATGGGAAGATATATAACATATTAAGTGAATAACAATAAGAAGATCAATTAAGCGCATAAATGCTGCAAATAAAGGAACATTCGCCCAAGAAGTATCTACTCAATTAAGTTTACATTAGACAATAAGAAAGTCTAAACATGTAAGAGAAAAAGAAGATTAATATGCATAAAAAATAACAAGGATAATATGCATTAGTAAATAAGAAGATCGATATATGTCAAAAATAAGAAAGTCGATACACATATGTCAAAGTATAAGCAACTCATTGAAAACACTAGACGTCAAGATATACTGATGAGAAAATTTGAAGCAAGCAAATAAGAAGATCCTTCACAATAAGAGACTTATCAAACCTTGCTACATGGAAGACTTGTTGATGACGAGTCACTGTAAGAAGGTTTGGGGTTTAACATTTAGTCAAGTTTCTTAAGTTTTGCAATAGTTAAGTAGGTTTGGGGTTTAACATTTAGTCAAGTTTCTTAAGTTTTGCAATAGTTAAGTCATACACAACTTGAGTGATTAGCAGCTTCTAGACAGCCTACTACCGAGCGAAAATTGCAAAAATTTGAATATTTTTCACCTAATGAAATTATACACACCGAATGAATTATGATATTCTCTCTCAGAGTAAACTTGTACTATATACAATCCTCTTACTCTGTATCCAAGAGTGACTTATTGTTCAAAAAATAGAGTGACTTTGTATACTTGGCTGATTTAAGTGTAAAATTAGAAGTAGTTTATGAACTTATTTTGCCCTTTTAAAGTATAATAATTTTACACCGTATTTTAAGGTGAAATGGAATAAAATAGGTGTGTTTAATTCTACGCCTTTTTAGATTTTAAAGTACAATAAGAAACATGAATAATACAAAACTCATAAGCAGCGGAAAAAAGAATAATCCTTAGGTGCATCTTTAGTTTAACAGTGTAAATTTAAATTTGATGCAAAAATAGTGATAGGAGTGTATGTGTATTTATTTGTATGTGTTGAGGGCATTGGAAAGGAATAGAGATATATTAACCAAAAACCATTTGGAATGAGACCTTAACCTCCGTTTCATTTCAGGGACACCAAGTTGCCAGCGGAGATGTGGGTCCTCTCTGTCGGTACCACCGTTACCTCACTATTAATGTGCTTTCTTTCTTACACTATTCCTATAACCTCACCCCACAGTCACAATTTAACGGAGTTTATCATTTAGTACATGTCATTCAAGAAATCTTTCATCTTGTCTTCCGTGTTAGTAAGAGTACTTCATGGTCATGTACTTTAATTTCTAAAAAAATAGGTCACTCGTACGCAAGTGCTGTGATTTTGATAATCAAAATTTCAAATACCTGGAATATAACTATATCCATAATTTATACAGTGGATGGAGACGCGTGTGGTTGTGAGAAAATACAGGAGTTAAAAAAGGCTTCTTTATAGTTCAACAGCACCACAAACATTTCATCATTTGATAGCGTCAACTAATATATGCCACTACCAACCAAGGAATTCTTTGACTACTGCAATTTTAAGTTATAGAAATTTTCTATCTCCTCCCACAACATTCATTACTTAAATAGTTATGATAGGTATCCTTAAATGCTGAATCTGTAACTATGCATGTATCAGATTACTTAAATTAGCAGCATCAACACCAATATTTGAAGAATTTGCGTTGTAAAGGAAAATACATTTATAAATGAGAAGCAGAAAATGAGCCATCATTCTCATATTTTACTTCTTTTAAATGGAATAGATTTTACTCTAAACGATTCCTAATACCAGTATTGAGGTTTTTTACACTGCATAAACTTTTTAATACAATAAAAGACCCTGTAGGTGAAAAATTACTAAACTTTACCTGCATTTATAAAATGATCCATACCGTGCAGGCTTTTAGTAAAGGCTGTAAGAATGACGATCTGAAGAGCGTAATTGCATTTCCAAGAGAAGTTCTATTCAATTCTGCTATCACACAGGGTATTAAATTAAATCACTTTGCAATTAGCATTAGAAAGAACATATAAATGTACATAAAAAGAACCCTAGTCCAAGACATGTGATGATCGCAATGTGAAGATTTTACAAAAAGGAAATTGAGTGCTTGAATACAAAATTAACATACCACCATCATCATGTTGAACCTTCATTATTAAGCTCTTCTATCAGCTGCAATCTCACAATATTAAGATTCTCATACACATAAGTTCAGAAAATCTTAGAAAGTACCCTGATGGTACAAAAACAATAGTGTAAAACAAGGCCTACTTTGTGCCCATTCTAGCCATGTAAAAAGGTGATATTTTCCTTTTCCACATATGAAAATGAGTTGGAGAAAGGAGCAAGTGACATTATGCATGTTCCTCATACACTCTCAAAGTAATAAATAGAAAAACCCTTTTGAAAACTAAGCAATAACTGAGCCAATGGAAAGCTTTCCTCTCCTTGAATGCAGGTCAGCAAATTGTCATTGTAGAATAAGTTTACCTATGAAAGGGTACGTACTGTAGTAGGATCAAATTCCTCACACTGATTTGGATCAATAGGGACACAAACACGGCCTAGAACAAAAGAAGAATACCATGAAATGCTAAACGATCAAATTAGCTAATGAATCAATCAAACCATTTTTACTGGGAATTTAGCTTTTATAGTTGTAATGTTCTTGTTAAAAAATCAAAGATAAAAATAAAAACCATGTATTATAATGTCATCAGTGAATTCTCAAGTTTCGCATAAAAAAATAAACTGATTATGTCAATAAAAAATTGTGTATAAGCATATTAGATACTGACCTGTTTTAGGATGTACACAGAATTGTGCTTTAAGCAAATGATTCATATGTTTAGAATACAAACAATCTTTATGAACAAAGATTCAGGCTAAACTTAAAATCAGTCAAAAAGTGTTAGCAGACTTTATAGAGACATTGCTGGGCAATAATGGCTGCAGAAATGGTAATAGCATGAAGATAGTGGATATGGGAAAAAAGGAGCCGGTTGATAGACAAACCTCCATATCTAGCCTGGGGTAGGTAAAGGAGAACACCATCTCTTCAATGCACCGACGCAATCCTTGTGCCTAACAAAAGGATTGTGAGAACATTAAGAATAAATACAAATATCAAATCATATTTGTTTCAGCAAACCCTGCATCGTTATGAATCATACAATTTACAATCAACTTATATGAACGATAGAAGCATTTAACAGTGGGAGATCACAGCAAGAATTTCAAGAACAATATTGCTCACGAGATCCATGCTCTTTCAATTTTCTAAATACTCATACAAAATTGCAGAGAGCGGACGACATTGTCACCTTGATATTCTACATTTCCTAAAAGGAAGATTGTATACCTTGTGTTTTCCAGATTGCAGCACCTGTTTGCACTGTTCCCATCAGATAACATTGTTGTCTTCTTTTGCACTAGAAGACCGCCTATTATCTTGCCATCTTCCCGTAAGTTTATAAGCAATAGCTGCAAAAGCAATCCATGTATTACATAAGATAACATAGGGAATGAAACAACAAGGTTCATATGCAAGGAGGACAAGAAAAAAAGTACATTCATTTGGAATCATGTCAAGGATCTTCTCATATCTCTCTTCAGTAGCAAGTTTATTTTGATCTGTAAGCAGATTTTTCTCAAAATAATTCTTGAGACCATTAATGTATGATGTCCTGGAAAAATAAAATACTGGTTAGGATATGAAATAAGAGATCTGGTTCGGAAAGTTAATGATTCATATTAAGACTTACGCCAAGAAAGGATGAAGAGCAGCAACCGTCAAAGAAACCTTCTTCTGACTATTTTCATTGCCCTGAAAAGTATATGCCATCAACAAACACTAGTACAACTATTGACAAACCCATTTGTCATCAGCATACTATACCTTGTAGACACGAAAGTAGTCAGCAAGAACCCCTCTTTGCTCATTAGTCAACCTGTATGAGTAAACTATTTAAATCTATGACTATGTATGGCCACAAGTAGTTAAAGGATAACTTTAGATTCTTTAACGCCTCACCTCCGTGCCTTCCCATCATAGACCCAAAATGAACACCTCTTCGTCCACTATATACCCAGAGAATGTGTTTGAAACCAAAGTCACCTGAAACAAGCCCCAAAGCAAAAGTCAACACAACAGTTACAAAAAATGTAGAACAACTCCCCTCCCAACAAATAACACCCATTTGATTTTGTGCAATCACCACCAGAAAGGCTTAATCTTGCCACATTATATATCATATATAATTTTAATACATATTCAATTTTTCTAGATCCCTCCCGTAGAATTTTGACTATTTTCCTATATGAAGAGTACCAGAACCTAAAGACCAAAAAAGAATTGTGGAAAAAAATCTCACTCCTTCAAACAAAGATTAAGCACAATAAAAGATCAGAAATGGGATGCAAACACATACATATTACCTCAAAGCGTGTAATATAGTAATAGGTGTAATTAAAATCAACTAATATCAAATATCATGGAATGAAAGCTAACTTAAGCATTGAGCCACCTCTAACAGGTATATTAGGCATTGATGAAACCTTATATTTCCCAGCAATAACAATTTTCAGATGTTGTAATAATGAAATGTACAAGATACAGCATAGATTACAACTATTATCATAAATTTTCAAGTAAAAATCATGTCCCTTTCTGCTTCAGCAAAAATAAACCTATCATGCTGAGGGATGACCACATCCAGTCAAGTCGCTTCCCCCTGCTACGTTATGAATTGGGTGGATCATAGTTGTGAGGCAAACTCCTGTTATTTGACAGGATTACCACTGGGTCACTTACATCCACTCCATCGTCTTTCAATGTTATATGAGATGTACTGCAAGCTTAGATGGCATTTATGTTGTCATTTTGTTTTTATTTCTAGAAAAAACCGTAACAGAAAATAATAATAAAAATATGTGAATATATTTGGTTACAATTTAAAAAATATTTTTTAAAAATATTTTCAGAAAATTGAAAACAAATAAAAACTATTTTTAATACTTTTAAAAGTTAACGATATATAAAAACTTAATAATAATATTATAATTATATAAAAAATAATATATAAATATATTTTAAAATAATAATTTATAATATTTTTATTAAAATTGATTAAATTTAATAATATTATTTTTTTAAATGAAAATATTAATTGAAAATAAACATATTCTTTTTAATATTGAAAATTTAAAAATAAAAATAATTCACAAAAAATAAAAATAAGAAAATGAAAAAAAATTCAAATAAAAAGCAACATTATTTTTCAATGTAATGAACAATATAATAACAAAATTGCAGTAGCTCCAACATCATATAAGATCAGATGCAAATAGTACCTCCTAAGGAAGCATCGATCACTTTTATCGCTATAATCATCAACGGCCAGCAACCAAACAAACGTCAGCACCTGAACAACAGTGCTAACATCATCATAATCTGTCATATCCTACAGAAACCAAAAATCTTACTGTAATCAAGTGTGAAGTGGCCACAATAGCTAAAGGCTTCAATTGGAGACTGAAGCAAAAATCTTACTATATAAAAAATCAACTTCCTCCTCTCAACTGGGGCAAAGACATTATTATCACTCTGTGCATAGGCATGCCTTTTTGAAGGCTGAAACAAACACAGAGCAGATCAGGTGAGTGAACAAAAGATAAATCTCATTGTCATAAAGAGATTAATGAAGGAAAGAAGCACAGCATTATTATTGCTGCATGAATTATATAAACTTGAAGCATAATAAAGGTGTTTTGTATGTATAACCCTCATTCCAAAGGATAATTAGGATAGGAAGTAAAAGTTTTAAAAAACCAATTGAAAATTGAAAACGAATCAAAAAACAATCGCAAAATTTATTTAAATTGGGTTCTTTGCTTGTCATGATTTTGATGCGTCGTATGGTTCATCATTTCACATGTTAAAATTCACTCAAACCAAATTGTTTATGTTTTTCAAATTTAGTAAAATACATATATAATTACACATTATTTTTCTAATTTTATTATTTAAATTTATATTTAATTATACTTTTTAATTAAATGTATCAGTTGATAAATTAATATTTTAGTAATATTGTTTGATTTAATTTTATTAAATATAATTTGACAATAAATAATATCTAGTGTTTAAATGAATTATTTGTTTGTACTTTAACTAAAATTATTGGTATTTTTATATAATTTTGTCAAAAACGAATAAATTTTTATATAATTTTAAAAATAAACTTTTCAATGTAATTATTAATACTTAGTAGTAAAAATTTAAGCAACAAAACCAATTAAAATCAAATTGTTAAAAATTAATTTTGTTTTGTTCGAATTTTATAGTTAATTTAAATCAAACTACAATACATTTATTTTTTAATTTAGTTAAGACTAATTTTAAACATAAAAAACCACACCAAACACTCTTATTAGAAAGTAATAAGGTAATAAGAGATGATAAATCCTCACTCATCTCACTATCTTATGTATTCTCTCTGTCGCAAAAATAAAAATCCTCTTTAAGTTGTTTTTATAACGATTAAAAAATAATTATAGATTAAAGAAAATATTGATTTTACATAATAAACCTTGATATTTCGTTCAAACTACACATTAAATCACACTGCAGGCACTCTTATTAGAAAATAATAAGATATGATAAGTTCTCACTATCATATATATTCTCTATCTCAAAAAAATAAATGTTCTCTTCAAGTTATTTTTATATTGATTAAAAAGATGAAAGAAAATATTAATTTGGCATAATAAAATTTGATATTTATACAAAATTAACCACATTCAAGTTGATAAATTTTTAATAAATATAATTTAATATAAGTAAGAACGTAATGAATAGTTCTCACTTGTCTTCATATTTTGGATAAAGGTGTTTAATCATCTAGGATGTAGTTAAAAGCCTGATCCAAATTATAATACAAGTACAACTTCTTTTGCTTAAATTTTTCTCTAAAAATTGATTTTAATTAAATATTAATATTTTTGTTTTCGTATATCTATCTAAATTACTTAATTTTAAAATTCCCTATTACATTTTTAGGGTCTCATAATATGTTTGGCCATGTGAGTCTTTTAATCTGATCAAACCGCAATGGGTAATTATAGTTTAAAAATGTTTGATAGAACTTTATTGAGAACATGTATTCCATGTGAGAAGGTAACCTACTTTCTCAAGACCATAATTGGTAATTACAATCTAAGAGTGATCAATCAATGTGCGAGATTGTTAGACATAAAACCCAATCACAAATTGTGATTTCATTGTCTATCTCGGTAGCACACACTATTTTATTAAGTACAATGCCCATTTATATCAAGAAAAATAATACTTTTTCCAAAAAAAAAAAACACAACCATTAGAATTGTTTTATGGTTGATATAAATTTTGTTTAACAAAATAAAATTGCATGTTACTATAAATATTATAAGCTTTCGTAAATAATAGGAGCCATTTTAGCAATATATACACAATTTTTGAAAAAATAAATCATATACAATATTCGTGTAACATGTTAATGACTATATAGACATATAGTGATATAAGCACCTATATATGTATATATTAATAAGTATTTTCATTTGATAAAGTAATGACAACGAAGACAAACTAAATGACCAATTGTTAGCATGTGGATTATTCTAATGGTTAAATTTAGTTAATCCTAAGTGAACATAATTATTAATTCTAGAAAGAGATGATAAATAATGTATTTATGAGAGTAATGAAAAAGTTGGAACTTTTTATGAAACCACATATTGCGCTTTATGCTTGTCATTCTAACTAACTGATTATGAAACCCTTAAATTGTAATTACCATTCCAATTTGGTTTTAAGGAAGCATGTCACCTTCTTATGTGTCCTGCGTGTTTTCAATAAAATTGTGTTTGACTTCTTTAATCGGTAATTAACAATTGTATTTTGACTAATTAACTAACTGACTTGTGGAACCTCGTGGCCCTAAAAATGTAATTGCAGATTGCAATTTAGCAAAGTCAAACCCTAAAATGTACCAACTTTAGTAAATATTTCTATAACACTCATCTAGATAATTATTTTAAAAAATTGACTCACTTAGGTCAATCATCCTATAAAAAGTAAATATTTATTATAAATAACTTAAAATATTATATTATATGTAAATTTATAATTTTTAATTAAGTGATCTCATCTATATATTTACTCATTAAATCCAATGATTGAAAATTTGATTAAAAAGTATGGAGATGTAAATATAGAAGATGATGTCGAACTCCTCAAAAACTAGATAACAAAACTAACAATTTTAAATTCCAAAATAAGTATAATGAAGACTAAAATTAATTAAGTTAAAATAAAATATATCATAACTATAAGATAACAAATATACATTTCTGTTCTTATTAATATAAGATTCAAATTGAAGTGTAATTTGATTTTTATTATAAAGTCTAATATAAAAAGTCTTATATGTTAATTATTTTTATAAAAATATTCTTAATTAAAGTCATGTATTTTAGTTTAATAATAGTTAGTGGTATATCTTAGTTTAATAATTATTTAGTGTAGAACGGAGTTAACAACTTGGCTTGAACCATTACTAGCTAGTGTGTTAGTGAGAATTTTTTTTGTTAGTTTTTGTACTCTTTCTTTTTTAAAAAAATATTAAAATTAATTTTTAAAACAACACGCTCTTATTATTTTGAAAAAATCATAATTTTTAAAATAAAAAAAAAATATATTATAAAAAGTAAGTTCTACATAATTAGTTTTTTTTTTTTTCAAAATCAAAATTTTATAAAAATAAATGACAAAGTTGTGAGAATTTAATTTTATTTTCTTAAAAAATCATTTTTAAAAATACTACTTACTAATTTATTTTATAATTTAATTATTTAAAAAATAAAATAAAATAATGAGAAATGGAGGGATCGGGTGGGCCATGCACCCGTTTTGTGATCGCTAATTTTTCATTTATCATGATTAGCATTTGCAGTTTAGAGTTGAGACACTGAACTCTATATTGGATGTGAATATCCCGTGTGCCTTAAAACTTGATTACTTACACAAACCATCTGCATGCAATCCATGATTAAAAACTGTATAATGTTGAAGCCTACAGCATTGACTTGAGTTAGAACTTAAAAAAACAAAATAGTGCTACTAAATGCACCGACTGCTGCTAATTGCTAACATGACCATCGAAAACGCAATTATTTTTAGATATACCAACTCATTTAAAGGCGCTGTCTTACGTGTGGACCAATTATATGAACGCGCGAAACCAAAGTTCTTCACCGCCTAATAATTTGATGTATAAATTTTCATTCTATGGTTAATGATCAAAGAATCCCCACCCATGTTTTATGCTTGTAGAAGCTAAAGTAGACTTGATTTTGAAATTGCCAAGACTATATATAAGCTTAGTCTATAATAAGGTGACAATGAGGAGCTGGAACTTCATTCTGAATTGGTCCACTTGTAAGAAACTGTATTTATTTATAAAGGGCAAAAATAATTGCGTGACCACAGACACAAATATGCACTGTTTCCATTTTCGTAGATATAAAGAAGTCGGTGCACAATGCAGCCCAACTTCATTTTAGCCTTACCCAATACCACCATCATCATAACATGCATTTGTGATCCAAAACCATCTTTTTACCAACACAACAATACCTTCCACCTTTCTTTTCACTTTTCACTTTTCACTTCTAATGTCAATTTAAAAATATTATATTCTCAAGTTTAGTATTTTTTATAAATAATTCATTTTTAAAACGTAAAATACTCCCAATTATATTACTTTTTATTTTCATACAAATATGGATATATTGGATTCCTATGGAAATAAATTTTATTTTTTATAATAACTACTTATCTTCATTTCATTTTTTTCACCTTTTTTAATTAAATAATTTTTATTTTTTAAAATTATTATTGTGAACAAACGTTTATAGAAATAACATTCTCAGGCATGACAATACTTGGAAAGGTAATTTCATACCTTTAAACAAGCTTCCCTATTTGTTATTCAATTTTTTATTCTATAGATTTTATATCCAATGCCTAACCTGAATAACTTCTATTTTCAATAAATACCTACAAAATTAAAGCAAAAAATGCAACTAAACTACTTATATAAACTATTTTTTTTAATATTTTTATAAATTCTCTCATCTTTTTTAATTTAATTATAAATTAAATTTATAAAATTGATTTTGATTTATAAAAGAAATTTAATTCATCTTCCTTATTTTCTTTTTTTACATGTATATATTGAAAGATTTATTCTAGTTAGGATTTTTACATACTATATTATTCAAAGAAAAGAAAGCAAGTAATCATTTTAAGTTTTATCTAATCGATAATGCGTGTGGGTAGCTGAATTTATATCAGTGAAGTATATTGTCCGTTATCAAAGGCTACAAATTTATATTTGACAAACTTTGTATGGTGAGTTCAACATATATATGGTAAGCTTCATATGATTAAAATTATTCTATTTTGTGGTGAGTGAGGTATATTAATTATGTATATTAATGTTTGGACTGATGCATTGAACAAGTAAGTTAATTTATTTGTTCAGTGGAAATCTTTACATCAAGACTTAAGTGTACGCTACTCACGTAGTTGAGATAGACAAAATATATAGTTCCATCCTTTCAGAACAACTGTCAATATAATTATAGGGATAACAACCTCAAGATTACTGTCATGGTGAAAGCTTAAGTATGTACTTATGGTTACGTACTTTACACTTTATTTATTTATTTATTTAGTCAATAATATATATATATTTTTATTTATTTATTGTTTTTTCGCACATAAAAAAAATGTACAATGAAAAATAGATATGGTCGAGGAGAAGAGAAAAAATATACTTTATAATAAGATAAAGATAAATAATATAAAAATAATATCATAACAAATTAATGTAAGAAAATACATCTTCGCCTGGATATCTCTCATCGATGCAAGGAAATAATATTAACGCTGAGTTAATTTAATTTACTTCTATTTTTCTCGGCTTCATTCCTGTTTGTGAAAACGTTAAATCTTTTTTTTAAACATATTTTATTAATATAAATTAATGAAAATACATTTAGCCTTATGTTATGGATTTTTAAATTTTTTTTATTATTTGGTTTGTGTTTTATTTGTATACCTATCATAATATGAAATTTAATTAATTATTATTAAGTAAACTCTCACACAAGAAAAAATAGAAAAAAACAATTTATTACTTTTTTCATATTAGTTTAGTTAATTCTTCTGTTTTAGAGTTGGTTTTATGTTTATTTTTATTTTTTATTTTTTAATTTGATTTTTAGGCTAACTTGCTTAATCACAATAAAGACCAAGTTATAATGTGATTTAAATTCTTTTAAATCACAATAGTAGCATTAGTTTAGTCAATAATAACAGTAATCATATTTTTATTTATTTTTGTTAAAAATGCTGAGACTGTAATTGATTAAACGAACATTAGTTTAGTCAGTACAGACCAAGTTATAATGTGATTTAAATTTTTTTATTAATACTAGCATGAATAACATGCTCATGGTTAACAAAATAATTAATTTTTTTTAATAATAAGATAATTATATATATTTTTTTAAGAGTATTTCTTTTTTAATTTTTAAATCGTAGTTATTGAAAAAATTGATAAGAGTAAAATTGAAAATCAAATATAAATACAAAAATTGTGAATTTTCTTTATGTTCCATAGATAGATCTAGTTGGTAAATAATACACAATTGCAATTATTGTTTCCAAATTTTATAAATCTTACATATTATTTCTTATGTTCTGAAATCGTGATATTGTACAAAAATTTTAAATTGATATTTCTCTGTAAGGTCATATGTGATCAACTTTTAACCCTTTATATATCATGATAAATGAATATCAATTTAAGAATTTTTTAATTAATCTCGGAACACTAAGTTACCATTTTAGAATATGAAAGCATAATTTTAATATCTAAAATTTATATATTTGAGACACTAATTGTAATTAAATATCATAATAGTACAATCATCACACAAAAGTTGTGATGTGATGATTTTTCTTTTTTTTTAAAATATTTTTAACATGTTAGAGTACGTCTATTCTTCATCATTTCTTGATTTATAATAAGTTTATTTCATTTCTAATTTCTAGAATAAGTTACATTTCTTTATTTATAATAAGTTTATTTCATTTCTTACTTCTAGAATAAGTTACATAACATTATTGTAATTTGTAATCTTCAGGAGAAAAAAAATATTGAATTAATATGTTTAAATTAAAAATATATTATATAAAATTATCTTTTAAAATAATTGTTTTTAAGAAGTTGATAACAGTTCAATTGTTTCAATTTTTTTAAAGAAAAAAATCCTTCTAATAAAATGAATATTTTGTTGTATTTTTTATATGTTTTCATAATTTTTTGTCTAAAAATTAATTTTATTTTTAATAAAATTTTATTTATTTCTTAAAATTAATTTTTAAAAACACTTTTTATAGGATAGAAACAAATTTTTTTATTTAAAAATACTTTTAAATTTTAAACAAATTGACATATATTTTACTTTCTAAAAAATAGATAATTATTATTTTTTAAATAAGTAGTATATATGAACACATAAAAAATAATAATATATTTATTTATTAAAAATAATTTTTAATAAAATAAATTTAAACAAACTGAAAATTTAGCTTCTAAACTTGGCTTCTTTCTTTATCATGAATTTTAGATCTTACTCTATTTTTAAGAGTATGTTTAATAGATAGAGATGAAGATATGCATATTTTAGATAATAATAAATGATTTTTATGTTTCTTACAATGCTGTATCAATTTTAAGATCTTCATGAACAATTTTATTTTAATGGTTAATAAAGTAAAAAAACACTTTTTTATTTTAATTAATTGAGTTTAAAATAAAATTGAAAAATAAATTTTAACTTTGAGAAATCGTGTCTTTAAAAAATACCAATCTTTAACTTTTAAAAATTCTTGTCACCTAAATTGTCTCTAATAAACAATTATTTAAAGATATTGTACTTTAAATTTAAGTGATCTTAAGAAATATAGAGATGTTATTAAGAGAAATATCTTCTATGCACAAATGATCTATCCCACATTATTTATCTAAATATTTTTTTTACTATTCATATTGAGAAATTGGTTGCTAGGCAACCAATTTCTTAATGTAATTTATTTTTTTATGGACAACCAATTTTTTATATGGTACATTTTTTTTTAGATTTATTATTTTATTCAATTAATTTAAATTTTTTATAATTTATTTTTTATTTTATGTATAAATCATGAATTTTAAAATTATAATTTTTTACTTAATTTTATTTTTATTTTATTATGTATTTTATTTTTATGTTGTGTATCTATTTTCGTTGTTTTAATTTTTTAAAACACTTTAAAATTTATTTTTCTTTTTATAGTTTTTATGTTAAATTTTTTAAACTTTTTTAACCAAAATAATCTAAAAGTAATTTAAAATATTAGGCTTAAAAATATTAATTTAAAAACTTTAAACTAAAAATTACAAAGCATTTTCAAAAAACTTAAAACAACAAAAAAAATACATAACATAAAAATAAAACACATAAAAAAAACAAAATTAAATACAATTTAAATTAAGAAAATTTTTAAATTATACTTTTTTAAAGTTAATTTTTATTTCATTTTTTATGTGTTTTTTTTATTGTGTATCT
Organism: Psophocarpus tetragonolobus; assembly: GCA_037954015.1. NCBI lineage: Eukaryota > Viridiplantae > Streptophyta > Magnoliopsida > Fabales > Fabaceae > Psophocarpus > Psophocarpus tetragonolobus. The sequence goes on from CM075695.1 coordinate 40,551,565, forward strand.
TTTCCATTATTTTTACTTTTTTAAATTATATTTTTAAATTTAACATTATTACAAATTATACTTTCAAAATAAAATTATTTTAAAAATTTTTTAAGTTAATTTGTATTTCCTTTTTTTGTGTGTTTTATTTTTTATGTTGTGTACCATTTTTGTTATTTTAATTTTTTTAAAATGTTTTGTAATTTATTTTTCAGTTTAAAGTTTTAAATTAAGATATTTAAACCTGATATTTTAAATTTTTTTGGTAAAAAATGTTTAAAAAATTTAACTTAACAATATAAGCTAAAAAATAAATTAAAAAGCGTTTAAAAAAATTAAAAATACAAAAAAGTTACACAACATAAAAATAAAATGCATAATAAAATAAAATAAAATTTAATGAAAAAATTAATTTTAAAATTTATAATTTAAAACAATATACATAAATAAAAAATAAATTTAAAAAATAAAAAAATTGACTAAAAAAGTAAATCTGAAAAAAAACTTTTAAGAAGTTGGTTTTTCGGTAATCAATTTCTTATAAGTTTTTTACATTAAAAAAAATCACGTTAAAAAATTGATTTCCTCCTAAGAACTAATTTCTCAATATCAATAGTAGAAGATATCCTTTAGGTAAATATCAGGGGATGAGTTATTTAGGTTTTTTTTTCTTTTTGGTATATAAAAGAAAAAAACTAAGGTTTGAGAGGAATGGTAGTGTAAGATTCTCAAACATACATGTAATAGAACTATAATAAATATATAAAAATAAAGAGTTTAATTGATATATACTCATTATTAATTAAACTGATCGTCTATACCAATTAAACTAATAAGTAAAAAGGTTTTATGTAATTTAAAAGAAGGAAAAAGTGCATCTATAATTTACTAAACCCTCATAGAGTATATTCGTAATTTACTCAATTTATTAATTAAATAAAACTCAATAATCTTAGCGCTTGTGCAAAAATAGGTGAACTTGTTTAAATTTATGTTAAGAAAAAACACTTATTTAAATATAATAAATACTTATTCTAATTTTTCAGATGTTTAGATAAATTTTTATAAATAAGTTTAAAAAACTAAAAACATTATATTAGCTTTTCAAAATAACCTTAGACAAAAGCTGAAATTTAGAAAATTAAAAACGCTTTTTATAATTTTACTCAAACATAAAAAAATTTCTACATTTATTAAAACCTCTTCTAAATAAATTATTTATTTTAAATCACTTATTTTTCAAATTCACCCAATAATTCATGACGTAGAGACAATTCTTATAATATCTTGCTGGTTTCTTTGTACCATGGAATACTCTTTTTTTTATAACTAAATAAAACAAGCATAATGAATAAATATAAAAAATTATTAATGATTTATGAGAATTTTTTCATTCAATCTTGATATTATTATCATCTAACTATAAATTAATCAACGGAAGCTAAGTTTAGCAAAAGAGGTTAATCTCCTGTAACGTGATATATCTTAAGATTTAAGATTTGAATTTCTTTTGGAAAATGTAGAAAACAAAAAAAGAGACAATAGTATAATTTAAGTGTTAATTTTTATAATAAATTTTTTAAAATTATTTCAATCCTACTTTCAAATTAATTGATAATTTAGACTTGTTTTTTAAAATACTTCAGTACTTACAAATGAGGTAAGATCCTCTTCAGTTATTAGAAAATGTTCAGTTAAAAAGAAGAAAACTCATAGAATAGATGATGAATATCAGATACTCTATAAATATTTTTCTCTCTTACTAGAAATCCCAATAATAAAGAGGAAATCTGTCCTTATAAATCAAACTCATGAATCTCATTCATTATTTATTTGGTCAATTAATCAACAGAGGGGAAAAAGGCATGGTTGTGAGAAATTAAAACTAAATTTAATTCATGTTTTCAAAGCCTTATTGTATATATCATGTTTAATGGTCCGTTGATGCTAACCACACATTCGAAGGAACAGTGACAGCAGCCAAGAGTTCAAGAATTGGATCTTCCATCATTGAACATACTTTGTCGGTGCATGTCAATAACCAAATTAACTATACTTTTTTTTTTTTCTTTTTCAACACAAACTCGGTCCTGTCTTAATCAAGGTGAAGTCAGATCTTCTTTCGGCTTAATTTGATATTATTTTAAAAAGGAAAGACAAGAAAATTGTTACAAAGAAAATATTTTATAAGAGTCAATGGTTTAGTACTTTAGTTAAGTTTTTGGCTTAAAAGCCACCCCACCGTACAAACAAATTAAGTGAGCTTCGTTTAAATATTATAAAATTTGAAATAAACTAAATTAATATTTGATTTTGTTTGGTTTTTATGATTTAAAAATTTACAATAAGTATTAAAAAGGAAAATGATAAGCATACTGATTAAGGAGTTATAATGAGAAAATTTTTATTAAGAGACGCAAAAATTACAGCTCTTTTATAATTTTGAGTTCCGCTCACACGTTATTTATATGCATGAAAAACCTTTTTCCTCGTTAACAAGACCTATTTAATATCACGTTTCCACTATCAAACAGCATTGCTAATTTTTTTTAATCAGTCAAAATAAAATTCATTATAAAAGCTATAAGCTAGTACCATCTAGATAGTATGTATGATGGAATAAGTAGTTACAATTAAATGAACAGTTAGGTAAATAAACAAACAAATAAATTTGATTTTTATCGTTTTTTTATTTAGTTTTTCATTCTTCAATTTAGTTTTAAATAATAAAAAAAAAACACTTACATACTATTAGGGTAAGAAAATTTATACTGACAGTTAATCACAACTCTTTATATATAATAAATTTGTTAATTTTATCAATTAATACGTTAAAAGTTATGTAAATGAATTTTTGTAAACAATTGTCAGTGAAAAACTTCTTTATACTTATAATGTATAGATGTTAAACTCTTTAAATAACACTTAAAAAAGGGAGAGTATATTTGTAGATTAAAATATCTTATTTGATAGGTCTTATTATTCAACCTATCATTGATAATTATATTTTCATGGATGAGTAGTTAGTAAGTATTTCATAAATTTAATATATTAGTAACATAAATAAGGATATAATTTTAAAAATAATTACAAATGTAATTTAGAATTTATAAAACAACTCTTGATAAATAAAAAAAATTAAAATCCTAAAATAATTATAATTTTTTAAATGGAGGGAGTAAAGTTGTTGCAATGCACAAAATTTTGACAAATAAAGTGAAATATAGTCATATACGCTATTTTCACAAAAAAATTGAGGTAATGTCTAAATTTTGTTGATGTTATAATCATGGATGAATGTGTGAGTGACTAATTGGATAGTTGTCCCACTATATCATATATAAAAATTATATTCTTTTTATTTTATAACCTAGAAAATATTGTCCCCATTGTTAATTATTTTAGATATCAAAAGAGCTTTTGGATTTCTAATATTTTGTGTTATATTTTCCAATTCTTAACCCTTGAATAATGGTTGAATTATCTCTATTACTATTTTATTTTGTTCTATTATGCTATTTTTTATATATTTCTAATAAACTTTTTATTTCTCTCTTCCTCTTTTTAACCGAAGATCTTTTATTTCTATTTTATTTTGTCACCTATTTTCACTCATCCATTTCATAATTCATTCACATTATTTTTCTCACTTCTACCAAACAAGATACAATAAAAAACACTTATTATATTTATTTTTACTTTTAAAAATATTACTTGTAACAAGATGAATGTTATATTTAGAAATAATTTTAAAAATATTACTTGTAACAAGATGAATGTTATATTTAGAAATAATATATGTTCGATAATAATTATCGTATTTGGCTTTTCAATATAATATTAATTATTTTTTATTAATAGTCCCTCTGGACTTATATATATATTGAAATATCTAATTTTACATACATTAAAGAAGTTAGTTAATTAACTTCATTTAATTTTATTATTTGATAGAAGAAATTGAACTATACTTTCTAAATTAGCTTTTAGAATTCTATCACATGTAGGAGACAATACATTTAATTAATTAGGTAGTAGATATTAATATTACAGGATTGTATCTTTTTCTATTCTATATTTGCATTTGCTTTAAACAGTTTTATCTCTTTTTATTTCTCTACAAAGTAAAAGGTAGAAGGACAAAATAAATTTTTTGAAGTATTATTTATTAAAAGTTAATTTTTCTTTGGAATTCATTTTTCAAGAGATTCAACAGTTAATATTTTTAGAAAACTTAATTAAGAATATTTTTAGAAAATTAGTATTAAATAAGATTCAATTAGTTAAAATTTACTTAAGTCCAAAAAATTTTTCTTTTTTTACTTATACATGAATTCAGATGGAGTACATTTAATAATCACATTAAATTTTTAACGTAATATTAATATTAATTATTTAAAAATATTATTGTCTTTCATCTATTTAGTAATTGGGTCTTAAAGTATTTTTAACACTGGTTAAGAAATTTTATGCATTCCAATAAAGTACTTTTTTAAAATTTTTAATTAGTACTCTTAGGACACTAATTGCTTAGTATTTTCTTTACTAATCTTTTTAAAATAATATGAAATGATATTTATTTTGAGATGGAAATGAATATATTATTTTTATAATTATAAAATTATTTGTATAAATATTGTTTCCCTGTCATAAATTCCTAGATTATTATAATAGAAAAATATTTATGGATAATTAGGATAAAAAATTTTACTTTAACATTCAATTACAATACTTATAATAAGTGTATTAATTTTATTATTATATAGCGAAAGAATTCCAATTAAATTGACACATGTTTTCATAAACTGAATTCACATCGAACAAGTTTCTGCCGAATCGAATGGTGGTGATTTAAAATCAATAAGCGAAACTTGAAACATGCAGAGATGGATGGAAAGTCATAGCAATCCTAAGGACTAAAATATATATAAATGTGACTTGTGAAACTTTACATTATGGCATGATATTTTCTCTGCAAGAGTAGATATTTGCAATAGGTGGTGTGGCAACTTAGAAAATATCCATCAGTGGACAAGCTTGACAATAAGAATATCCAAAGAAGCATGCAAGCAAGCATTGATGGCATGTAGAGAGTGGGGAATGGTGTATTTGACTCTGGAGACTCAAGTTGCGCCGTGGTGAAGACTGGGGAATGGTGTGGCTTGCACCTCTGCAACGTGTTCAGTGTTCAGATTCAGATTCAGAGGGAAAAGCACACCCACTTCGCTTTGTTATAGCTGCCCTCGCACAACCACACTACAGCTTCCTCCAGGGTTACACAATTCTTTATCAAGATCATTAGGGAGTTAAATAAAATTTATTTAACTCTTTCAGAAGAATTAATTTTTTTTTATAAAAATTAAGTTTAGGATTAAAATAATTTTTTTTTAAAAATTATAAAAATAGATGTGATTCAAATTATAATAGATATTAATTGAAAATTTACTCATTCAAATTTAAAAATCTTTTTAGATTGTAAATGTATAATAATTCAAAATTTACTGCGTTCGCACTTGCGCAAGTTAATTTGTGACTGTTCACTTACTATTTTCAGTAACACAGTGCCAATTAACCTTTTGAAATGATATTGTTATGTCGCTTTTTATTAATTCAAGAGTAATTATTATGTTTGATGTTCTTTTTAATAATGTTTCTTTTACTGTTATCCCGAATCTTGAGATGATTGATGCAATTAAGAATAATCATGAGTTTCTTGATTGTTCCTGAACATTTTATATTCATTATTATCTTTCATTTCGGATTAAGCGGGAATGCATTTAATTTAAGTTGTATTTTTTTTAATAAAATTTTAAGCTGTTAATTAAGTTACTATTATTTTAAATTAAATTCATATTTTTAGTTATGGCAAATACAAATCCATGTACTTTGAAATCAACGGGCTTAATCTCATTATTTTTAGGAGAGATAGTTTAAAATTAGTATTTTATTATTGGATAATTGTATGTGATACCTAATTTAAAATATTGACTTAAAGTTGACCTAAATAAAGTATAAGATGATTGGTCCCTAGATTAAACCTGAGTTCAATAATTAACTTGCATGATTTTTTATAAAAAAAATTACAAAGAAGATTACCTCAAGAGAGAAATATTACAACAAAGTTAATTGAACAAATATGACTACAATTTATAAGAAGGAGTGAATTTGAGTAAACAAAATTATAAGACAAAGCAAATATGAACATGGAAGTTTACAAGTTAGAACCAATTTGATTAGGAAAGACTTCATGATTGAACTAGGGAAACAATTTGAACTACCAACATTGTAGGAATTTGCACGGTAAATTGCTCATGAGGTCCAAGCTTATGCGTGCGAGATACGAAAAAGATGTCGTAGAGGGTAACCTTGGGGAAGAGGGAATCAAGTTGAATGGAGGCTACTGGTGGCCTAAGAAGATGGAACTCTTATTAAGAGACTTTACTGGTCCAAAGGGCTCACTTGAAGTGGCTAAAAGAGGGTGACATGAACTCAAGGTTCTTTCACTCTTCTATTGCTCGAAAAAGGAAAATGAATGGTATTTTAGGTGTGTTATCAAAGGGATAATGCTAGAAGACCCTGGGTAAGTAAAACAAGAGGTCCATGACATTTTTCATGATAGGTTCCTAGCCCAAGATGACGTAGGTGTTTGGTTGGAGGAGGTGGAGTTTAAATGTCTCTTGGAAACCCAAAAAGAAGACTTAGAAAGAGAATTTTCTATGGATGAAATCAAGATGGCAGTTTGGGAGTGAGATAGTTCCAAATCCCCCGGTCCAGATGGGTTCAACATGTTATTTGTGAAACATTTCTGGGACTTGCTAAAGTAGGATATAAGGAAATTATTGGCAAATTTTCATCAGTTCAAGAAGCTTTTAAGAGGGGTCAATGCATCCTTCATCTCTTTGATTCCCAAGAAGGAATGTCCAGGAGGTTTGGGGGATTATAGGCTGATCTCGTTAATTGGTGTGATCTACAAAATCATTGCTAAGGTCCTGGTTCACAGATTACAAAAAGTGTTGTCAAGCATCATTGAGGAAACACAGACAACTTTTATTAAAGGAAGACAATTTTTACAGTGTGGTTATTGTCAATAAAGTGATCCAAGAAGCAAAACATCATAAGAAACCCCTACTGATATTTAAAGCTGACTTCAAGAAGGCGTATGACTCCGTCAGCTAGGAGTTCTTGTACTACATGCTCTCCCAATTTGGTTTTGGAGAAAAATGGATAAGTTGGATTCACGATTGTTTGTCTTCTTCATTAGTTTCAATATTGGTTAATGGTAGTGCGATGAAGGAGTTCTATATGCATAGAGGATTACATCAAGGTGACCAGATGACGCCTTTCTTATTCTTGATTATTGTTGAAAGGCTTGGAGGATTGATTAGAAAGGCTCAGTCAGTAAATCTAATTTCTAGTATTAACCTAGATAAACATGACTTTCAAGTCAGACGACACAATCTTCATGATAACACTTGAGCTCCAAAATGTATTCTCTTTGAAAAGTGCTTTGGAATGCTACAAGTTGGCCTTAGGCCTTAAGATTAATTTCCATAAGAGTAGCTAGGGGGAGATTGGCGTGAAAATGCTGGAGGTGAATGCCTTTACTAAGATCCTGAACCATGGAGTTCTGCAATTGCCTTTCTCTTATCTTGGGATTCCTATCGGGGAAAATGTGAGATGCGAGTGTGTATGAAAGCCTATTCTAGATAAAATGAGAGCAAAATTAACTCTGTAGAGACAAAAGAATCTGTCACCCTTTCTACTTTACCTCTTTATTTTCTGTCTTTTTTCAGGGTTCCTAAGAAGGTGTCCAAAGCCATTCGATCACTACAAAGGAGCTTCCTTTAGGGTGGTTCAAACGAAGGTTCAAAAGTAGCATGAATCAAATGAAAGCAAGTGTGTAAAAACTAGGAATGGAAACGGGTTGGGGCGGATACGGATAATGGTTACCCACCACCACCTCCTACAAAAATTTGTCACCCATTACCCGCTAAAAACCTGCTATATAAATATCCGCGGGTTTTTTAATACCTGCAGGTATCCATGGGTACCCATGGATATTTTAAAAAAAATAATTTTTGTAAAATTAAATATTTTTTTATAAGAACTTTTGTCAAATAGATCATTTATTTTTTGAAAAATCTAGAAATAAAATTATACTATTTTCTACAAGATTAATTAGATCTAAAAGTAGATTAATATAATATATTATAAGAAAATATTTAATACAAATAAAATCTTTATTTTATATTATCGACATTTTTATAATAAATAATTTTATTAACTATGAAGTTTTTATAAAAAAATAAGATTGATATCAATGAATTTTGATAATTAATATTTTAATTTGATTTATTTTTCAAAAATATTATATTTTTTAACTTATATATATATATATATATATATATATATATATTATTCTAGTTTTGCGAGTAGCAAATACCTGCGGGTACGGGTACTATGATACCTGTACCCGTGCTGGTAAGGAGCGGGTAAAAAAAATCCATACCCGCATGTAGCGGGTACCCATTTATATTATCCGTGTGGATATTTTTGTAGGTTTTATCTACGGGTATCCACAGACATAGATTTTTTTGCCATCCCTAGTAAAGAAAAATGCAGCGGTAGGCTGGGAATTAGAGATGTTGTGCCTTGTAAGAAAACTCTATTAGATAAATGACACTTGAGGATTCTGCAAGGTTTGGATAAAAGTGTTGGAGGCAAGATATAAGGTTGATATTAGAAGGAACCTTGCAGTTAGGCGTAGGAGTGGAGGATTCTAGTGGTGACATAATATCGTAAAAATCATTGTTGAAGAAGGAATGAGTGATTGATTTTCTAATGAGGTAAAACCCCTGCTTGGGGATGATACCTTGTTTATGTTCTGAGAAAAAGGATTAAGGGTGTCTAGGGGGCTTATATATATTTTTCCCAAGTTATATGGTTTGTTAAATCAAAGAGACGTGCTTGTTTCTAAGGTTGAGGGGTGGTTTAATAATAATTGGGTTTGGAAGACTGAGTGGGTAAAAAAGCTGGAGGGAGTCTTGGAAGGGGTCCATTTGAGGAAAGAGGTGAAAGATGTTTAGGGTGGAGTGCTAACTCGAGGTTCTCTGACCAGTACTTGGTAAATGAGACATATCACTTAGCTAGTGGGGCACTCCAGGATACTAAATCACCATTTTTCAGCAGGTTATGGAAATCAAAGGCTATGTCTAAGGTGGTGGCTTTTTCTTGGAAGGCAGGTTTGAACAAAATCCCGTCAAATGTTGAATTAGCTCGACAATACATCCTTCTAATAGCTGATGCACTTTGTCCTCTTTGTTGCTTAAAACCATAAGTATCTCATCTTTTGTTCTATAAGTCAAGCTACGTTGTATGGATGTATTTTTTTAGATGGCTTGATTATAAATTTGTTCTACCTACTGACTGTGAAATGAGTTTCTGGAACTTCCTAAGCTCATGTAACTTAATAGGCAAAGATGTAACACTTATCCTTAGTATTAGTTGACTACCACTATTGTGGGGTATTTGGCTTGCTAGGAATGCAGTGGTTTTTAAAAGTGAACATTTCCTTAGTTTGGAATTTATCCCTACAAAGGTCATGGTTGTGTCTCAAAAGGATTTGTAAGGTCTCAGATTATCTTTTGTGGTGTGTTCCTCTCACTAGGTCTTGTGCATGAAGCGAATTAAGTCAAATAGGACTTAGAGCTTTTGTTATGGCCTTGTTTACAGTTCTTGTTGGGGTTTCTTTGCAGAATATTGTACTCATGCCTTTCTGGTTTTGTGGGTCAGCCTTAGATTGGTGTTACTTGTGGGGAGTTCTTCTAAACTGCTCTAATTCTCTAGTTGTACCTATAACTTATATCTCTTCACTGTCATTTTCTTGTGACATGTGACCAATTTGCTCATAATAATATATGCTTTCTTAAAAAAAAACATTATAGGACAAAACCATAAAAAGAAATATGAATATACTTAACCATAAAAGGGTTACATTGATCTTCAGACCCAACTCACTTAAGTAGTTAATAGTTGCGATCAACAATGAACTCACAACTGGTAATAGGTGCAATAGCAACACAATGAGTGATGACTCTAGTTTTGGTGATGCAAGCAAGGAACTATATAGCTGATACGTGAAGACATGACTCACATGAGGAAGACTAGACACAAAATTATTACTAGACTAGAGGAACAATGGTGATGGTGCCTTATTGGACAAAAGGAATGACAATTTTAGTTTGTGAATGTTTGAGGAACCAACACAAATTAGGAGTTAGGGTTTTTGTTTTAGGAAATTAGAAAGACCAATATGTCACCAAACATGAATTTAACTAAAACCAATGTAAAAAACACAGTTCACTACCTCAATGAAATGATGTCATATCATTTAATTAAGTTTTATATTACTCAGTCAAGTTAATCTAAGTTTAGCATATAATCAATCTAATTAGTGAATTGACCTAGTTATATTTTTAAAATTATGATGTGGTGTATATCTTTTAAAAAGTGAAAATAAAATAACATTTTATTGAATAGTACTTTGAAAATGAATAATTTCCAATTTAAAATTTTTTCTATCCTTAATCTTAATTTTCTAAATAAATCCAACACGCCAAACAAATTCAAGCTAACAAAGACACAAAATTTACCATTTATGAGGAGTCTTTCTACCAGACGATCCCTTTCGCCACTAAGATTGAATTGTTCTTGTAAAACAATAACATCCATTGAATTCTACATTATAAATAAGTTGTTCATTGAATGAACCACATACATCATTATATAAACACAAGTACACAACATCATACTAAACCAAACAAACCATCAAGAACCTAGACCTCTACCATGAACTATAACTAGTTTGTTGTGAATCACACCCTCGTGCCTTGATATGTTGTGATACATGACTTGTAATCATATGCAACTACGATAGAAGGTTTGTGTGAATAGTGACAACTTAAATAAATGTGTAAATGGAAGAGATATAAGGTGACTCAGTTGGTTAAGAAATGAAAAAAATGAAAAAAATTTGTAAGTTTAATCCTTGTTACTAACAAAAATTAACATTATTAACAACAACATTTTACATATAAAAAATATGAAGATACATATAATTGTAATTTTATTGTACACTTTTTAATGCACATGTAGAGTTTATATGATATTCAAAAGGCTTTAGAGGTGAAGGGTGTGATCTTGATGTATATGCAAGAGTAAAGTTTAAGATAAATGTTACATTAAAAAATACAATTAACATTAGATATATTAATATTATATTAGCTGACAACATGGCCACAAACTAATTTTCTTCTACGGTATTCCTTTGTCTTTTATTCTATGGAAAAACTTCATCAACAAATGTAAATTGTTAGTGTTTTTGTTGATGAAAGGATTGAAACCTATAGTCTGCCTCTTGATTCTCCCTTCCAACTACTATGCTAATTAACTTTATAATTCCTTCACAAAAAAGTTGCTGAGTATATATGTTTTTTAGTATTCCAATCAAATTATATAAAAGATAATTGAGCTATCAAATAGTATATTTTTTCATGAGTACACAGTATGTATATATTTATTTAATAAATTGAGTAAACTAGTAAGTTAATTTTTAAAAGTGTGAGACACTAAAATGGTTCCAAAATTAAAAAAAAAATATGCTCATAAGTCATTTAACTTGCATTTTGTTACTCAAATTAGAGTGTGTTTGAAAAAATATTCTATTTAAAGTGACGTTTTTTAATCCATCAACATTATTAATTTTCAATTTGACAATTTAGCAAGCATAAACTAACCTTTGAGAAATTCTAAATAGGAATCCAGACACACTTAATATCTAAAAGTTATATTTTGTTGAACAAGTTAAATCCTAAAATGCAATACAAATATGGAATATAGCATTGACAGAAGAATAAATTAACAATTTTCTTTTTTTAAAGATTAATTTGTTAACGTCTCACACTTTTGTAAATAAACTTTAGATCGATTTGATAAATCATATAATTTAAACCAATCAAATTATATTTATTAATCGGTTTAAATATAATCCGATTAATTCGATGAAATCTAATCTTTATTGAATTAATTCATAAATTTAAATTCTACGAATTCAACTTTTATTTTTTTTTTACTACTTAATATGCTTTTATTTTTTATTTTAAAAAACAAATATATGTTAAACGTTTTAATTACTAATAAACTTTTGTTTTTAATATTTTATAAAAATGATAGATCTAAATTTTTGTTTCTTTATAATTCAATTTAATTGGTTCTTAGTTAAATTGTATTGGATTAGAGTATTATTTTTTTACATCTGATTCAATATGATTAAAATTGATTAGGGTTTACCAAAAATCTCGTAAGCATCCTGTTGAAAGTTTACTCTAGATAAATAAATTAAAAAAAAAAAAAATCGAACAGCCTGCTACTTAGCCTGTAATATGCGAGAAAGTAGCATGTAAGATTTTGTTATGAATGTTAAGTTAAAATATTGACGAGTCCTATATATACGCACACCAAAAGAGGTGTAAGAATATCGTTATGGTTAAAGTAGTATCAGAATTAAGATTTGGTTTCTCTGGCTCTGCTTAGTTGTTGTTGTATACTATATATAGACGAAATATGCAAAAAAATGGATCTTAAGTTGTCATACTCATCATCACTTGTGTAAACATAACATAGCATAATAGGAACATGGTAATAATAATTATGATATCATTGTGAGCCCTTGCGGATCATATCTTATAAAAAAATGGAATAAAGAGAGGGGCAAAAAAAATAAAAATAAAAATAAAAATGATGAACGAATAATAACCCATTGTATATGTGGATGAAACTGGCGTGGCACACATTCCTCTAAAAATAATTTTCAAAGTTGTAGTTTTTGTTTGAACAAAGGCCTGCCAAACGCTATCTCTTAATAGCAGCCAAATCGCTTTTGATATAAGAAATTGACCAACTTTAGCCATAAAATAACCATTTTTTGCTCAGCTTAAAATTTGTGCACATTGACATATTAACTATTTACAAATATCAGAAATAGATTAATAGAGACCACCCTTGTATCTATACAATGCAACATTTATGGATCAACCCTTCCTGGCACCCTCCAAGACTCCAATTTCTTCACGACTTTTCTAATTTACAACTTCCACGCTCTTTAAAATACACTCATGCATCACATATTATGATACAATTCCTGCTCTACAACCACTTTAAATTATAAAAAAAAAAAACCCACACGCATCAAAATTCCCATTAAAATTCATTTTGTGTTCCATAAATTTTAAAACTTATAAAATCAAATTTTCTCGTCAATTCTACAATCTAACCATTTTAAAAGCCATATTATGATGTTAATAATAATTTTTAATTTATTAATAATGTACAAGTTTTTACATCAATCATACATGATCATTAAGCTAAAATTAAACTGTTTTACTCTTAATATATTATCATTGTACATTTTCTTTATTTTTTAGTACAATTACGACAACACTTAAAACCTTATATAAATTATCCCAATCCTCTGCTACTAAGCCAACCTCGTGAGTGAAATTTACTTCAATCTTAAAATAAGATTTTGGAATTGAACATCGAGAATAAAAAGAAATGATTAAGAGAACAAACTTTGTCACATTAGTCCAAGTATACCACGAGCTGAGTTTATAACTTCATATCATAAACAATTAGTATTAATAAATGAGGTAACTTATTTGATTTGTTACATTATCATATATTTTTTAAAATGGATTATATAATTTTAAATAAATTCACGATCTGGAAATATTAAATAAATAAATTCTTTCATTTAATATTAGAATTTAATTAGTATGCAGTGTAAAAGAGTTTTATATTGTCGTTTAATTACACATCTTCATATTTATATGAATTTTAAAGCATTAATTTGATAAAGTCACCAAACTTACCATAAATGAAGAATTGTGATTAAATGTTAATATAAAATTTTTTATACTAATCATGCATACTAACTATTAATATATTGACTTGTACAATATAACTATAGAGTTTAATTAGTAGTTTAGGATGCATTCACATCTTAATTAGTAATTTAGCATTTTTAATCACAAATCTTTATTCATATAATTTTTAAGGTATTAATCGATAAAGTTTTTGTTAGCATAAAATTCTTTATAATAACCGTACATACTAATTAAACACATGATTAAAAATAAAATTTAAATTTTTAAAGTAATATTACAAAATACTTATACACTATTAATGTAAAAATTTTTATATTATTTAATCACAACTCTTTATATATGGTAAGTTTGTTGATTTTAACGATTAATACTTTAAAACTTATGTAAATGAAGAACTATGATTAAATGTCAATATAAAACTTTTCTACTTTCACAGTATATAAGTGTCAAAATGAAATGTTTTTTACGTGTATCTTTGAGTACTTCTTAACCTTTTATAGATTGAAGGTTAACAATGATATTTTTTCATATTTTTTTTTAAAAAATTTGATTTGTAGTTCTAACTTTAATCCGACATGTTAATGTTTATAATACTCTATTTCCTTTGAATATTTTCTGTTTTTTTTAAAAAAAATTAAGAAAAGTATGTCTTTGTTACAATTCAAAAAATATTATCTCTAGAAATACTTTTAAAAATTAACTGAATAAATTGGAAAAAAAATATTTTAGAGTTTTCAAAAATCAAACTATATAAAAGTTATTAACAATGTTGTAACTAAAAAAACTATGTATAAAAATATTTTAAATTATATATAAATATTTATAATATTTTTTATCAAAATTCATTAAATTTAAAAATTTTATTTATTAAAAATAGAAAATATCAACTGAAAGCAAACATATTTTTTGAATGTTGAAAAATTAAAAATAATTTTTTTCAAAAAATATTTTCTCAAACCAATCTCCTAAGGTGACATTTGGTTTGAGAAAATGTTTTTTATTTTTATTTTCATTTTCTTAAAACTGTTTTAATTTTCAAGTTTTCAACGTTTAGAAAATGTTTGTTTTCCTTTGATATTTTCTATGTTAAAAAAATAATAATGTTAAATTTAATCAATTTTAGAAAAAATATTATAAAATATTTATATATATAGTTTAAAATATGTTTATATATTGTTTTTTTACATAATTAAATATTGTTATTAAATTTTCACATAAATGTTAATTTTTAAAAATACTGAAAAAAACTTTTTTCTATTTTCAGTTGTTTTTTGAAAATATTTTCAGCAAATTTTTTTTTTATAGTAACTAAACATATTTTCACTATTATTTTTTATTTTTTATGAAAATAAAACAAAAAACACCCAAAAAAAATGTCACCTAAACTTTTTAAAAATTTTATTTTAGATTCTAAAATAAATTTTGACCACATAAAATTCCTAAGCCTTTTAAAAATTTGATTTTTACTCCTGGATTTTTTAAACTTCAATTTTTGGTCCATGAATTAATGGGATTTCAAGGTATAAAAGATGAATTTTAAAAAAATTTAAAGACTAAAAATTTAAGGATCTAAACTGGTTAAACTAAAATTTAGGGATTAAAAATAAATTTTGAAAATTTTTAGGAAATTGACGATCCAGATTTGAAACTAAAAACCAAAACCTAAAATATTTAAGAATAAAAAACTTAGTTAACCCAAGATTGAGTAATTATTTTTAACCTGAAATTAAACGCATGTAAGAAAATTTACAATAATGGACTTATTTTTGTTTAATCAATTAATCTAGAGTTCCTTCACTAATGGGTAATGAGTGTCTTGAGAATATTAGTTAAATAATGTTGAAATTTAAATATAATAATTATGAGTTTAATTAGAATTACAAAAAAAAAAAAATAAAAATTTTATACTATCACTTAATTTACATATTTTCATATATAATAAATGAGATTTGTTAACTTACATAACTTGTTATTTAAAAGAAGAAATTAAGTTAACAACTTATATCTTGAATGTGTTTAAAAAAACTTATACTCATAAATTGTTCATTCTAAAAACTAAGCGAGTTTAAATTATTAAAGTTTATAAACATTTGTTAACAATTTGATTTCGAGAAGAAATATATTAGCATAGTTACACCTAGATGTGTATTATGAGAATTGTAATTATAATTTGCTATCTTACTTTTTTTTTTTTAAAAAGAAAGTATAAACTAGTAAATCTGATAATAAATTTGTTAAGTTTTTATTATAAATACCTTAAAAAGTTATATATAAATATTAAGAATACATATAAATTAAGAGTTTAATTAGTATATTTTATCTGTGTAACAAATGTTACTAATGTTCAATCACAATATATATTTTATTTATGGTAAGTTTGAAGAGTTATGATATATTAATTAAGCTTATAAATTAAACTTAATATTTATTACATTTAAAAGGTATGTAAAATTAGTATTTCTTTAATTAATTAAAAGTATTTAATAAAAGTATTAAATAGGAGCACTTAATTTCAGGACTTCAATAACATTTTTATTATTATTATTATTAAAATATCTGATTTGTAACTAAGGAAAGGTTTGGAAAATAAAATTTGTATTTGGTTTGTGATTTCAACTAGCTGAAAAACTAACTTAAATGGTCTTAGTTCTCTTTTTTATAACAAAAATGTAGGAGTTTTTAAGGAGTTACTAATTTACTCAAAAAGTCTATTCCAACTAGCTTTTCTAAAAAATGTCATATTTTTAATTACAAGTTGGTTTTATTTTTACATGTTTACCTTTCATTAATTAATACATTGTCTCTCACTATTTCTATCTCGTCACACTATATAATTTTTTTCTCTTTTATTAATGTAATTATAGTTATTTATAATATAAATAGATAATTATAAAAAAATATAATTTAAATATGTAATTTAAAATTTATATATTTAATCATAAAAATTATAATTTAAATATTAATTATAGTAATTTATTGTTTAAATATATAATTAAATAAATTTATAATTTAAATATATAATTAATTTATATTATTAAAATTACTATAATTATTTTAATTTTTAACTAATTGATAAACTAGTTTTATGAGATGCTTACAACTTCAACTTTTACTAGTTTTTAATGCCTAAGAAACATACCAAATGGAGGGAATAGGTGGCTTGAAATCACAGTGGAAGTTTAACAACAGTCAACATAGCAAGGGTGTTTTCCTAATTTGGCACACAGAGGGACATCCGAGTGCAGCAAAATTCACCCTTGTGTGCAAGAAACAAGTAAAAGTGGTGGGGTGAGTTTCTGGTTCTCATTTTGTGGGGCTCTCTCCAAAAATGATCCCACCCTATTTTAGATAGATCATAGGCACATCTAAGGCTTTTAAAAGACAATTCAAACCCCAACTTGTGGTGCTGCTGTTGGTGTTGGTGTTGGTGTGGTGAGACTTCACTTTTTTTTCCAATTCCCTTCTTCGCTCCTAAAAACTTTAGGAGGGAAGAGGGACAATGGAGATGGACAGCCAAACTCGTAAGAAACACCATTTTAGAACCTCCAACATCCCCATAACAGTACAGCATTGTTGTCTTATTAGCCTATTCATCTTCACCTTCCTCGTCACTACCACCCAATCCTTTGATTATGCTGATGCCCTTTCAAAGAGTCTTCTCTACTTTGAAGCACAACGCTCTGGGAGGATACCTTACAATCAGCGTGTCTCATGGCGTCACCATTCTGGCCTCACTGACGGCCTTGAAGAAGGGGTACTCCATTATACCCACATCACCCAAATCATCAAATTCTTCTCTTGCTATGCCAATTCCATTTCAAAATCATAACTTTTTTTTAGGTGGACTTGGTGGGAGGGTACTATGATGCAGGGGATCATGTCAAGTTTGGCTTACCAATGGCATTCACCATCACCATGCTCTCATGGAGTGCCATAGAGTATAGGCAGTATATTGAAGATGCAGGTGAACTGGAACACACAATTGAGGCAATCAAGTGGGGTACTGATTATTTCATCAAAGCTCACACTAGCCCAAATGTGCTATGGGCCGAGGTACGTACTAATTCACGAATCACCACTAAGTCTATTATATATTCTAAAATTTGAGGATTCTAGTAAAGTATTGTTGATTAATGTGTCCAAATTCATTAAATTGTTCATCCAAAACACAACTTGTGGAGTGCCATATGTATCATTGGTTTAAGAGATTGAACGGAATTCTGAAATAAATGATACTTTTTCAGGTGGGTGATGGAGACACGGACCATTATTGTTGGCAACGGCCAGAGGACATGACAACTTCGCGGCGAGCATTTAAGATAGATGAGAAGAATCCCGGTTCAGATCTGGCCGGAGAAACTGCAGCAGCTATGGCAGCTGCTTCCATCGTGTTCAGGAAAACAAACCCACATTACTCTCACTTACTTCTACATCATGCCCTGCAGGTGACACGTTAGCCAATTCTTTGTGTGCTAATTAAAGTGTCATTGATTGTGCTTTTTTGACTAGGTGCCATAATTATTGTGTGACAATCTCAATTTTCAAAACTAATAATGAAGCTTAGAGAGATTTTATTTAAGGATGATATTTTATGAGAAATATTAAAATGAAAATGATGATTGAATTAATGTTGGATAGTGTGTGTTTTTGTAGTTGTTTGAGTTCGGGGACAAGTATAGGGGAAATTATGATGCTAGTGTCGGAGTGGTAAAGAGCTACTATGCGTCGGTGAGTGGATACATGGATGAGTTGTTGTGGGCTGCCACGTGGCTGTACAAGGCCACCGACAACAAAATGTATATTGAGTATGTTATTTCCAATGCTAATACCTTTGGTGGCACTGGCTGGTCCATATCAGAATTCAGCTGGGACGTTAAATATGCTGGTCTTCAACTCATGCTTTCTAAGGTAAATGCGTAAATCACTACACTCTCTTCTCTTAATCTGTTCACCTGTGTTTTCATATTATTTGCTTTTCTTTCTCATGTCACTCGCTCTTTTCTATCCAACTTTATCTAACCCCAAAATTCTAAATTATGCTAAGTTAAATCTTGCTACTTTTATTTTAAAGATCTTTGGTGGAGTATGCAGGAATTAAGGTATAGTGTATAGTGTATAGTGTATAGTGTATAGTATATTATCTGGGGTATTAAAGACTTATAAACTAAAAAGTGTGTGTATCCAAGCACAAGGCCATGTGCAGAGGTAGTGCTTTAGCTTTGCGACACAGTGCAATTAAAGTGACCTGGCTTATGGTTGAACCTTGAGCCGAATGTTAGGGCCGTCAAGTACACACAGCCTTAAACACCTCATCTCACCGGTACACCACCCTTCCCCCTTTTGATAAATAATAATATAGTAAATAAGTTATGAGGTAGGACATACTTTCATCTTTCCCAGCTAACAAAATATATACATATAACTATACGTTAAAAATATTTTTGATTCTATAATTTATGTTTTTTTATAAGCTAATATTATTACGAATTTTATAATTTATGTTCAATGTAAATCTTATTCAGATCATTAAATATAGATAATAATTTAATTCCTAATTAATTTGGTTTATTTTTTATGATAAATTATTTACTTTCTTTTAATAGGTAATCTAAATGAAAAAAAAATACTATAAATGAAATATTTATTTTACTAAATTAATTATGATTATAAATTAAAGGGTCCTGCCCTAAGGGCACTAGCTAAAAATATTTAATGAATATTAGATTTTCAAAAGTTTATAATTAACTATGTTATTAAATTAATTATGATTTTAATAATCATTCATGTGTTTTAACTTTATTTAAAGATATATGATCATTAATGTTATATAATTTTAATTGATATTTGATGAGAAAATACTTATGTTATGTTATTGTTACATTGTTAGCTCACACTCTTCGTATAATAAATTTATCGATTTTATTAATTAATATTTTAAAATTTATAAATGAAAGATTGTAGTCGAACGTTAGGATAAAACTATTTTACGTGCATTGGCATTAAACTCATGTTTTATTTGATCCACATAAAAAGTCTTTAAAAATTAAATATAAAATACTTTAAATGTTGTTTTATTTTTTTTTTATTTTAACACGGCTGAAAATTTAAAAAAATAATTTTAATATTTTTATTTTATATTCTTAAAGTTTTGATATTTTATTTTTAATTATTTTTTTAAATTTTCCATAGCATTAAAATAAAAATTAAATAATAAAACAATGTTTAAATTATTTTATTTTTATTTTTAAAATTTTTTTATATGCATCAAATAAAACATGAATTAAAAATATTGATAGATATTTTTATCTTTTAAATAAAATAAAAATACATTAATAATTATTAAAATAAAAATTCATTTAATAAGATAGTTAATTATAAAATTTTGTAAATTTCAATTTTCATTCATTATCCTAAATTAAATAAGACTTAGAATGAATGGGGGAGTATAGAATTAGAAGTTAATGATAATAATAAAGGTAAAGAAAGAGAATAAGTGAAAGAAATAAAAATGTTAAATTATTAAAATATTCCTAAATTTACTTAAACAAAGATGAGTGATTTTTTGTCAAAAAATTTAGTCTAAAATATTATCATACTCTAACTAAAAAATAGATAAGAATTATGTTAAGTGTGACAACCACATTGCATTAAAATGTCATAATGGGAGTATTTTCGGTAACTATTGTTACGTTAATGGATGACTTTCTCAGAATAAAATTAATAGAGGATATAAAATTACTGAATTACATATCAAATTTACAAAAGGAAAATAATTGGAGGATGAAATTCATGAAGTTTAGAAGGATCTAAGTGTAATTAAGTGTTTTTTTACATATGATACTCTTGAGTCTTGACGCTTTTATTCTTTATATGAATCTTGGTGTTGTCCATATTATGCGTTGTGCTTGTGTCCAAAAGAAATTGCCGTTTACGTAGACATACGATATCCAAATTAAAAATTGTGTTGGTTCAGTTATTTAGAGAACATTTACTGTTGTATTTTATAAGTGTGGTTGGACATTTTCTGCTAATAATATTTTCGGAGAAAAATAACATCGACTATTTATTTGATTACTTTAAATTTATTGAACTCAACTAAGATCAAATAAATTCAACATCTCAATTTAAGTTTAAAAAATTTTTAAACTAGTAAAAATTTTAAGTGTTAAATTCTTGTGATTTTTTATTAAATTTTGAATCTAAACCACGCAAACGGCAACATATTTCTTAATTCAAGCTCATATTGAACTTGATAACACTAGCGATATGCATAATAGTAATTATTGGTTATAGTAGTTTAACAAGTAATAAGTATAACTCTAGTAATGACAGTAGTAATCATGACAGTGATAATCATGTTTAAATGGTTTATTTTTACGATTAAAATTAAAAAAACAAATTATTTTTCTCACTTAAAAATTGACATAAAAGGGCACTGAAAATTGAATTAAAACCAAATTTAACTTCATTGTACCTTAACATATTCTTTGAAATTTATATTGGAAGCCAAAAATTTGGAAACTTATATACAAACTCGATAAACATAAGATGTAAATTAAACCCAAATTTAGTCTGATTAATTTGCATGGAATCAGTTAAAAAATAACAACACTAAAAATTTAACCGAGTCTGAATTTAATTCTTTTTTTTTTTTAGTTAGACCCGAACCCACCTATGTGTAGACCTTTTAATTTAGTGAGGTAGAAATTACATTGTACATAGTTTGATTTTGAGAGAGAGAGAGAGAGAGAGATAGATGATTATGGATGAGCAAGAAATCTATAAGAAGTCATGTCATGATTTACTATGGATCAAATGTCAACAAGCAACCAGCGATAGTAATTTACATAGTATTTGTTTATTAAGGGAATAAAACGAAAAGAAGATAAATTGAGTTGAATAATAAAAACGAATATGTAAAAGAAAAAACAGCGTGAAATAGTGACTTGTCTGCTTAATGGATAATAGTATATAGCAAGTATTTGCAACGTAACTATAGTTTGATGTTTTGCAGCTCTTAAGCGAAGAAAAACACAAGAAACATGGGGATATACTTGAACAATACAGATCAAAAGCAGAGTACTATATATGCTCTTGTCTGAATAAAAATAAGGATGGCAATAATGTGGAACGAACCCCAGCTGGATTGCTCTATATTCGGCAGTGGAACAACATGCAATACGTTTCAACAGCAGCATTTTTGCTCTCAATATACTCTGATTTCCTTCAAGACACAAATCAAAAGCTCAATTGCCATGGAGGAATAGTGGATCCTGAGGAAATTCTTAATTTTTCTAAATCACAGGTTGATTACATTTTGGGGTCTAACCCAATGAACATGAGCTATTTAGTTGGGTATGGCCCAAACTATCCTAAAAGGGTGCACCATAGAGGGGCATCCATCGTGTCATACAAAAAGAATAAAGGGTTCATAGGGTGTACCCAAGGGTATGATAATTGGTATGGTAGCCAGACACCTAATCCTAATGTTCTTGTTGGGGCTTTGGTTGGAGGGCCTGATGGGCAAGACAATTTTGAGGATCAAAGGAACAATTTTATGCAGACTGAGGCATGCACATATAATACTGCCCCCTTAGTTGGTGTTTTTGCAAAGTTCTTGCATATACAAAACCAAAATATGCTTCCTGATTGTAATTCACATTTGCTTGCCTCCTCTAAATAATATATAGTATATCAATACAGTATATGTTTCTCATAAGTCAACACCCAACCCTTTTTTCAATTTTTTTTTTCCTCATTGGTCACTGATTTATGATTTGGCTGAGATTTTCTGCTCTCAGGTGTACTTTCTACATAAATAAATCTATCTCTCCGTTCAGACTACTAGTGAAGTCAGCTTTATTTGCATGATTGCACTTTGTTTTTAAACATTTCTTTTTAAACTAGGTAAAAATCAAGCAATCATTTTACATTCCAGAAGAAAGTAGGATTCATTTTTACGTAAGAGATGTTATGTTTTTAAAAAATTACAAAAATACGAGTGATCTAAGATTTCACGTATTTGGAAAGGCTTCAGGGTGCCATTGTGCTTCGTGGGGATACAGAAAATGGTCACTATAAATACTTTAGCAGAATACAAATAGAATTTGAAACAATTTGAATGTGTTAACACTTGTAAATACTCATATTATTCTAATTTTTTTAATGTTATGTTAGTCAAAACTTTAATGATCGTAATTAATGAATATTTCCTCTGAATTTATATAAAAAAATACCTAAATTAACACATATTAAGAAAATTAGTTATTATCAATTAATTTTACTAATCTTAAATATAAAATAAAAATATTTCTAAAATATCATTGATTGAAATTTGATATTATGAATAAAAAAAATCATGATTGTACTTAAATGAAGGGTATTTCAAGAATAATAATATTGAATAAAGAAGAAATAGTTGTATTTGTTTATATTTGAACCCAAAACAAAATTTAATTTTTTATTATATATGAGTCAAGAGGGGGTATAATACAAACATTTTAATAAATGTATACTATTAACTAACTTGTTTGTCACTTTTCTTAAAACAATTTTTGTTTTTTAGTTTTTAAAAACTAAAAAAATGAAACAATTGCAAGTAGTTTTATTTTTCTGTTTTTTTTTTTTGTTGAAAACTCAAAATACAAAGAAAATATATTGTTTTTTTCTTTTCATTAATAACATTTCTGTAAATATGAACAATTTTTTTTTCATTTTCACTTCTTCAAAACAATTTTCAAAGAATACTTATCAAACAAGATTTTTTTTCTCTTCTTTCAAAAAATAGTTCTTGAAAACTATTTTTGAAAATTTTTTCAAAAACTAAAAAACAAAACCAAATAATTCAATTCTTAAGTTTCTCTACTTATTTATCTTTCAAGCTCAATTGTAGAAAAGAAAAGAACTTAAATCTTATAACTCAAATTCAATATTGTGACTAGCACACAGACTAGTCTAACAAGCCTAAAAGGATTATAATAATACATCACAAATAATTTTCCAAAATAAATATACTTTTAAGGATTTATATAAATTTTAACAACTAAATCTGAACTTTTTATTAAAATAATATGCTTATTATTATGTTTTTTTATTTCTCATTGTAACCTTTATTCTTACATGAGTTGTCATCTCTTTATATATTCTAATAAAAAATAAAATTCCCTTTTTATAGTCAGAGTGTGCATTTTCCGTATTTATTTTAAGCAACATCCAGCATATGATATTTTTAATTTTAAGCACGAAAATGTAAGAATTAAATTATTTTATGTGTTTTTATATAATATATATTTTTATTAAATACTTTTGTATTTTTATTTCTTAATTTAAGGGCTTTCCCTAACATTGGTTCTCTATCAAAGCGTATAATCCAATGAGTTTTTCTTTTAAGTTCAGCAACTTCATTTGTCATTTTTATCTCTTTTCTGCATCCTTGAAATAAAAATTGAATTCCTATATATCCTTTCTCCAAATTCCTTCCATGTGCTTCCCACCATGTTGGTCTAAGCCCTACACTCCAAAGTCCAAAGACGAAGCAATTTTTAAAGTTAGGCATTAAGAAACTAAAGCATTATTTCCAGCTTTTCATTAATAAAACTTAGAAAAAATTATAATATTTTAAAATTTAGTAAAATTATATATTTATTTTCTATTTTTTAATTATTATTTTTTCATCTCTTAATAATTTCAGTATAAAGTTTGAGAGAAGTAATATAATGTTGTGAAATATATATGTAATTTAATAAAGTTTACTATTTTAAACTTAAAATAAAGATTATTATAAAAAAAAATAAATGATATGTAATTTAATAAAGTTTAAATGTTGTAATTTGATTTAAAATTAAGTTTTAACGTTTGAAACTAGAAGAAGTACACGTATTATTTGCTTAAGATGAACACGGGGACAGAAGATGGATCTACATTGCAAAATTTATTCCAGACATGCACTAAAACTAAAAAATTAAGATGTACTAACAAACACATTAAAAATTCCAGAAAAAAATATCAATTATATGTTTTAAACAAGACAAAATTTATTTGGTAAGAACAAAACATCTCCTTGTTACAAGAAAACATTTGAAGGTAGGAATAGTGACGGGTGGGATAAGATTGGTATGATATTTTTATCTCATTTTAGCTTCCAAAACTAAGTCATATCCCCATTCCCATACTAAACATATATAAGATTTATGTTATTTTCTCATCCATATTCTTCTTGGATATCTGATATATTTGTACTTATTTCATACCTACAGAAAAAATATAATATTTTTGTAATAAAAAATAAACTACTTTGAAAATAATATTATTAATTCAAAAGTTATTTAATAAACACAAATATTGTAATTTGTTAATAAATGTTTAACATTTATTTTTTCAAGACAAATGAAGATTTTAATCTGAAATAAAAGCGGGTGGGGGTGGGGACAAGGACGTCAATGAGATGTGTATGTATAACTCATCTCTATTTCTGACTTAATAGATCGGGTATTTCTTATACTTGTACTCGTGTCCGATCAAATAAAAAATTTTTCGCTAACTTTGAAACGGTTTCAAGGATAACCTAAGGGTACGAGTTAATTTGTCATCCCTTATTGAAGGTGCCATTTTAGGATTACCTAACAGTCTTGCTTTAGTTGCAACCCTTCTAGAGCTTTTCTAACTGCCTCACCCATCCTTCTTACTATTTAAATAACTCTTTTTTCCAACTAAATTGTCATTCCCATTTTTTTATCACACCAATTCCCAACCTCAGATAGAAGAACATTCTTTTGATTGTAAAACATATGTAGTCTAAAGAATTATGTCCTCTCTCTCTCTCTCTCTCTCTCTTTCTCTCCCTCCCTCCCTCCCCCTCTCTCTCTCTCTCTCTCTCTCTCTCTCTCTCTCTCTCTCTCTCTCTCTCTCTCTCTCTCTCTCTCTCTCTCTCTCTCTCTCTCTCTCTCTCTCTCTCTCTCTCTCTCTCTCTCTCTCTCTCTCTCTCTCTCTCTCTCTCTCTCTCTCTCTCTCTCTCTCTCTCTCTCTCTCTCTCTCTCTCTCTCTCTCTCTCTCTCTCTCTCTCTCTCTCTCTCTCTCTCTCTCTCTCTCTCTCTCTCTCTCTCTCTCTCTCTCTCTCTCTCTCTCTCTCTCTATATATATATATATATATATATATATATAATAACATAAGAAAGAGGAGGTACAATTATCAGTCTCACATAGCTGCACACATAAAATATTAATTATCTATCACTAATTAAAACTTACTTTTTACTCATATTTTCTCCTTAATTCATCAATATATAATTATGCCTTTAGTTTTCTATTTATCTTTTATATCACATGCTCCTTCCACTCTTAAAATAAAAAGGCTAAATTATCACCGGTGCCCCTCTATTTTGGGGGTAGCTCACTTTGTGTCCTTCAATTTTTTTTGCACACTTTTTGCCCTCCAATTTTTTCAAAAGTTTAATTTTTGCCCTTCCATCAAATTTAGGACATTGACTGTTAAAAATAAACGTTGACTTACGTAATTAAGTGACGTAGAGTTAATTAAAGTTTAATTAATTATTTAGAAATGTTAATTTTAAAAATATCAAAAACATGTACCAAGGCAAGAATCAAACTCAGGTTTTGGGGAAAGAAAAGCTAAAGCCAATCCACTAGACCAAAGGTCAAAAGCCTGTTTTATTTTGCAATTTCAATGTATTTAAACTAATCAATAGCAATGTTAATGTTAAAAATATAGAAAAATTGTGAAAGGCTAGAATTGAACCCAGGAAATTTAAATGCTAAAGTCATACCACAAAACCAAAAGCAAATATTAATTTTTTTGTGAGATTCAAATTTAATTAAACTAATCGTGGCAAGATTAATTTTAAAAATATATTAAAATTTATAACTTTTTTAAATGGAGAAATATTAATTCTCAATTTTAATTTATGTCTTTACTTTTAATTAGATTTTAAATTTTATATTGTTGTTAATATAACTAAATTTTAGTTTTAGTTGTTAACCCTTAAATTTTAATTTCAACTTTTAATTGTTAATTTTAGTTTCAAAATCACAAATAAAATATATAACATAAAATTACCTACAATAGATTTAAAATTAAAATATACAAATAAAATATAAAATCTAATTAAAAATAAAAGATAGAAATTAAAATTTAAATTAAAAGTTAAAAACTACAAATTAAAGTAACAACTAAAACTTAAATATAAAATTAAAAATAAAAAAAATAAACTTATTCAAATAGATTTAACCTAAAATCAAGCTAAGTAATTCTTAGAATTTAAAAAATTTTCTTTATTTAAAAAATTTACAACATAAATGACCAAGAATAGTAAAACAAAACATAGGAAAAGAGATAATAAAACCAAAACTGGCTTACTATCTAGTGGTATCGTCATAAGTCCTAGGTTCAAATCTTACTTTGTCCAATTTTAATATAGAATTAATGTTGTCACATGATTAGTTTAATTAAATTTGAATCTCACAAAAAAACTAATATTAGCTTTTGGTCTAGTAGTATGACTTTAGCAATTAAACTTTCAGACTTGGGTTCAATTCCAGCCTTACTCAACTTTTCTATATTTTTAAAATTAACATTGCTATTGATTAGTTTAAATACATTGGAATTGCAAAATAAAATAGGTTTTGACCTTTGGTTTTTGTGGATTAACCTTAGCTTTTCTTCCTCAGGACTTGGGTTTGATTCTTGACATGGTATATGTTTTGATATTTTTAAAATTAACATTTCTAAATAATTAATTAAACTTTAATTAATTTTTAATTATAATATAACCATGTCACGTCACTTAATTACGTAAGTCAACGTTTATTTTTAACATTCAATGCCCTAAATTTGACCGAAGGACAAAAATTTAACTTTTGCAAAAATGGAAGGGCAAAAGATTGCGCAAAAAACAAAATAAGGAGCACAAAGTGAGCTACCCCCTAAATAAAGGGCACTAGTGGTAATTTAGCCAAATAAAAATGACTTTCTCAATATATAGATAAAGGGTACATTTTAAATTCAACCACCCTTTGAAATACATTAATTAAATTAAATTCTCCAAATCACTTGTCCCATATCTAGATCTAACGATCCATTTCCAAGTGGGTCACCATTCTTTCTATATATAAACATTTAATTATATGAATCATTGATCGTTAGAATTTTATAAATTGTAAATTAGCATAGAGTGTTAGAGAGCAAAATAGGTTTGCAAATAAAAGTAGTAAATGAACTAAATAAAAAGAGGTAAGTACGAATGTATTTTGAGATTTAGTGTAGTTAGATATGCATTTTTTTTTTCTTTTTTAAACTACACAAACTCTTTTATTTTTATGTATTTTTTACAGTTGTACTCCTCCTTTCAACATGACGCTATATCGTACATAAATTTATTATATATGTACTCTCCTAAGTTTTATATGATATTACACGTGTACCTGTAAGTTTTGTATGCTATTACACATGCATCTCTTATATTTTCAAACAATTGACACATTTCTTACCTCCATTGTCGCACTGTTACAAAAAATTTAAAAAATTATTTTTATAATATTCACACGAAATAAAACATAATAATATAAAAATAAATAGAGATTTGTGTAGTTTGAACATAAGGAATGTGATTGTAATGACTCTATGTAAAAGTAAGAAAAATATATGTAATTTAAAAATATATACTAAATTTGAATACATTCATAATTAACTTTAATAAAAATATCACTTTTTTTATAACTACAAACATTAAACCTAAAAAGAGATTAACCACTAATAAAGGATCCAGGAAAAGGACAAACAACTCAGAACATAAAATAAGGGGTAGGCTTAATAATAGTCATTGGTGTAATAAAAAAGTTTAGTAACTCTCTTTGGAGTTGGACGTACTTCACCCACAGTTATATCGTGGCAAGTAAACTGAGTTATCACATGAAAATGCATAAGTTCACATGCATGCCAACTTCCTCTAAAACTAAAAAATACTACATAAAAAAATGATTGTTTGAAAATATGTTTGAGCATAGTTGAATGGAGATTTCACACAGTAAAAATTTAAAATAAAAGAAGTTGAAGAGTTTAAATGAATTAGTGAAGTATGTGATATAGAATGGTCCCTAGCATAGGTTATAAATGAATTAGAATGAAAATATGTACATGGTTATTTGGTAATGTAATTGAAAATAAAAGAGTAGAAGAAAGAATTAATTAATATCCGGTCATGTAGGAAACGAAAGTAAGGTTATTACTAACATCCAAACTAGTGTTTAAAAAACCGAAATAGCCGGGTCGATTAGAAAACGGACTAGTCATAAATTGATAAAATAAAATTAGTGGTTTAACGGGTTGAATTAATTCTAAATTTTTTTTATTTTGTTAAATACACTTTTTTTTAAATTCAAAAATTAATAAAAATAGGAGTTAACTTAATAATATTAAGATGTATTTAGTAAAAATATTTTTTTTTCTTTTATAATTAATTCTTTATATTTTTTCTTTTATAATCTTAATTTTTATAATACATTAATAATAAAAAATAACATTCAAGTGTTCAACCACTTATTCAGTAAAGATTACATTTCAATTATCAATTCTGTTTTAAAAATATAACATCCAACATAATCATAATTGGTTGACAAATCCCAAGTCATTTATCACAAATGACGATGAGTGACCACAAACTCAAAGCAGCCATATCCTTAGACATGAAGGCATGAATTCTCATAGTAGCAATGTAGCAGTAACATTGTGTGACATAAATAAAATTTATTGATATACATTGTTAGTATAAAAATCTTGTACACCCATATTTCATCATAATTTTTTATTTATGTCACAACAAAGTATTAACCAGTAAAGTCACCAAATTATCATGAATAAAGAATTGTGATTAAATGTCAATGTAAACATTTTTACACTAACAATATATACCAATCAAACTCTAAGATTTAATATAGAAAATTACACTACATTTGGATACCACAATTCTCAAATATATTTATAGAGACTTCAAATAACATATCCAGATCTATGATACAACAAAAAAAAATTCATTTGTATTTCTTTTCTCTCTTTTCTAATATCTAATTACTTCTATGATAGTGTAAGACTATTTTCAGTGTTTTAGCCTTTTCTTTTTCTCAAGCTTTTTTTAGGAGAGAAAAAAATATTTAGAGATATAAAAGTTGTTCTTTTATTTCTTTTACGATAAATTCCTCTTACTTTTTTCAAATCTTATTTTCTCTTATCTTTATAATAAACTTGGATCACTTTAATATAATTTTTAATCTAACTACTGTTACATTAAACATTTTTTTTTCAAATCATTCTATAATTACATGAGTCAACATTACATTAAAATTATTTAACATTCTTCTATTTAGCACATGTAATATCTTAAAGATTCAATATTAATTTATAAAAACACACACCATATATTGAAATTACAACTTTTAAACATACATATCCTTGTGTTACATTTAAAAAATAATAATTAATTATTAATAATTGATTTGAGGATATATTTTAATGGAAAAATTATTTTTAATTAATTGTTTTCTCATATAAATATGTTTTTCAACCATATAACTAAGTAGTTGTAGTCTTGTGACTCTTGTAGATTCTTGTCTGGGATTTAAAAAAAAAAATGTAACATTTCAAATTTTGCAATCCTTTTTTCAATTCTTTTCTATGCCTTCAAATAGTATTATTAGTATTTGGAAATTTCCTCAATTCAATAATGCATATGTAACAAATAGTATGGAATTATTACTTTTGGAGTTTAATGGTTATTGAAGTTGCATATATTCGGCACATTTTGTTCGTTTTAACAATATTTATATTTCTTTAAAAAATATTTATGTTTATATTTTATTTTGCAATTCAAGGATTCAAGCTACTTGAGTCATGATACTTTTCATTATGGAGCACATCATGTTGTAAGAAAAATATACTCCTCGTTTGCGCTCAAATGTTTTAATAATGACCTATCGATATTAATACTATAGTTTTAAAAAGGTAAACAAAACATCCCACAATTTGAAAGTTCGATTCAAGAAGGGTATATTATGTTATGTATGATATCATCCAATAATGGAAAGTCGAAGATAAATAACTATAAATACAAATTAAGTTAATTTTATGAATAGTATCATCATTGCTCACAGAGATGAGCTACAAATATTTATAAGTTTTTATTACTATAAAAATATTGTACAATTGTTGCATTCAAATGACGGGGTCTGGTTTCTTTCTTGAGTCGCAAGTAGATAATTAAGGCTACAAAATTTATCATAGGAAATTGGACAACCCAGGGGGAGAGAAACAGAAATATAGATGTGTTTTGTGTAAATTCAATGGCAAGTAAAGGTATTATATACAACTCTATGTGTTTTCAGAATTGAATTGTAATCAAAATTATTAAACATAATTAATTGTTGGATTACAAATTAATTACATTTAATACATAATAAAGAAGGAATATTATATTTAAAACATAATAAAGAAGGAATATTATATTTAAAACATAGTAAGGACTGATATTACATTTAATATGTAATAAAAATTGATCATGATCATAAAAGTCACATGTTATAAATTAATTTGTCTAATACTCAATTTTTTTTATTTTTTAACAAAAATGGTCAATTTTTTAAAAGGTTTAAATAAGTTTTCTGTTATTAAAATTTCACAAAAAATTACTTTTAGTTCAATTTATACAAATAAAAATTAGTTTTTGTTTTAGTTTTCAATTTTTTAAAAACATTGTTTTATTTTCAAATTTAAAACATTATTTTAGAGACTAAAAACTAATTATCAATGACCGATGATTGGTATTGGAGGTAGAGATTGAAGGTGATGGTCAATGACTTTTGGTAGTAGGTGACAATTAATTATTGACGATGGAAAGTGATTATCGGTGATTGACAGCCAAAAAAGTGGTGGTTGATGACTAGTAACTGGATGTAACATTTGGTGATTACCAATCAAAAGTAGTAGTCAATGATGACAAGTGATGAGTTCGAATAAAAACATAAATTAACATTTGGAAACCAATTTTATTGTTTTTGGAACTAAGTGAAAATTGTTTTAACAATAAGTAAAAAACAAAAACATAATTATTTTTGTTGTCATTTACACAGTATATATATTTTTTTCTTATTTAATTAGATATTTTAATCTTAAAAACTTCAATTTAGTATCTTAATTTTCACAATATTTTAATAAAAATGATTGAATGCAATTAAAGTAGCAATGTTAAGTTATATAATATATATTTATAACTATCTATATTATTAATAAAAGGAATATCTCTTTTGATGCCTACTTTTCAAAATACCTATTCTACCTTTACACCTATTTTAAAGTTAAAAAAATAAACTAATTTATCATAAAATAAACTTGAACCCAAAACCTCTTGTTTTCCAAACATATACTTTATCACTAAATCAATCTTATAACTTTAAACAAAAATTACTTTAAAATATTGATATCTAACATATTTTGAGTTTTATTCAAACTCTCCTCTTTCCATTTTTTTCATATTTATTGCATATCTTGACTTGACATATCCATTGAGAATCTGAAATGTTTTGATCATGTTATCATAAACAAAAAAAACATAAAATTAACAAAATATATTTAAAAACATGTCACATAATAATTTATATTTAAAAATATAAAAATTTATAAAAGATATTAAATTAAAATCCTAAAATTGTTATAACATATTAAAATAGAAATACAATTACACGGGCGCCGCTAGTTATTATAATGGGAATATCCCTATTGTTGTTCACATTTACTTGAATTTTATCTTTAAGTAACTACTAAAAGACAACTACCAGTGATATATTTTATGTAACTTCTATTTTTTTTTTATCTTTTTTATTGATGTTTTATTTTTTTAATTTAATAATATAAAGAGAGACACGATGTGTCTCTTGAGAATTCCCCTTTTGATGTTTACTTTTTAAAATACCTATTTGAAAATTAAAAAATAAACTACTACTTTGTCATAGGAAGGATTCAAACCCACAATCTCTTCCTTTTCTAAATATAAATTTT
The DNA here is from genome assembly GCA_037954015.1 of Psophocarpus tetragonolobus. NCBI lineage: Eukaryota > Viridiplantae > Streptophyta > Magnoliopsida > Fabales > Fabaceae > Psophocarpus > Psophocarpus tetragonolobus. The sequence goes on from CM075695.1 coordinate 40,584,544, forward strand.
GTCACTAGGTCAACCTTATAATATTAAGAAAAAAATAATTTAAAACATTTATATCTAACATAATTAATTTTGATAATATCTATAATCTAAATGTATAATCAATAATTTATAATATTATATTTTATATATTATATTATATTATATAATGAGAATATGAGACTTTTTGGTGTTCATGTTTTACAACTATTTTATCATCCTAAATATTTTATGACTTCTCACACTCTCACACTCTCATAAATTTAAATTTTGTTAATAGGTGTATACCTTTGATCATTAATATTTTTAATACAAAATGAAAATACACAAGTAAAACAATTTGAATTTTATTCAAGTTTTTTCCTCTCACATTTTTTAGAAATTCATTACAAATATATCATATTAGTTGAAACATGTTTCTATCATGTTATTATAAATAAAAAAAAGATATAAATTAACAAAACATATTTTATCATATTATACAGTGCATTATTCATATTGTATCATGTTATTAAAAAATATATTAAAAACTAAAAAATCTATTTTAAAAAAATACTATCTCAAAAATATTTTAATTTTTAAATATTAAAATACGTAAAGATGACGCAAGAAGCAGAAAGCCTCTGCTCCCTCTGGCAAACTGTGACCGAAAGCGGCACCCCAAAATCCGGGTGCATAGAGATGGATGAAAGGAGAGGGACCACGTGTCATTTGCTGACGTAAAATCCCCACCGTACACATTGCAGAGGGAACACCCCTTCGCTTTTTCATATTTTTCATTTTTAATTCAGATAATAATACCAACTACTGTTAATCCCTATTCTTTTTTATACATTCAAATTTGTTCAATTTTATAACTTAAATACAGTTAATCTAGTTAAACATCAGTGATTGTGATTCAAATATTTTTAAAAATTAAGATTTCATATTTAACTTTTTAATAACTCAGGTAATTAATCGAATCACTCAAATTCGTTAAGATATCAAAATGAGTTATTACAAACTTATAGTTATGTTTAATTAGAAACTTAAATAAAATTTTATTAAAAAAATTTAAGTAATAAAATAATTAAAAAGTTTAAAGACCTATACAGTTTTTTTTTCTAATTTCAAGAACTAATATATAAAAATGTATTGTACTTTGACATATGAAATCGATAGTTTTCAAATGGTGTATTTATTAAAGATGTTATAATCATCTGTTGAAGGCTACATGGTGTGACTATTAGGGAAACTAAGTTGCTCATGCATTTGAACATTTTGGTTTGCCACTAAATGGTGAATGTAGAGATTATTTGTCCTAATTTTATTTGTTTGCATACTTTAGCTGATTTAGCTATAGTTGTTTTTCTTAGTGAGCTTTAACAGTATCTTTCTTTCTTTAAGATAGTGGCTAAAATACGAAAAGGATGATTTTTTTTTTCTAAATCACATGTATTTTTTATTAAAGATAACCCTTTTAAAACTGAATAGGACTAATGTGGACGGCAGCATAAAAATAATGATAGTTTATTGAAATATGTAAAAGAAAAAATGGTGAGAATTCATTCTCTCTTCCGCCTAAGTTTGGGATTTCCTTGGTTTAGGTAGTTGACATTGATAGTGAGTAAAATAATGATTGACAAGCGTTAGAAAGAATTGTCCCCCTTTATCATTAATAATAAAAATTGATCAGTAATAATATCAAAGTAACTTAAAAGATGATGAATTTAATTAATATATTGTTAGTATAAAATTTTTACATTGAATTCAATTGTAGTTCTTGATTTATGATAAATTTATTATTTTACTTATTATTACTTTAAAATTATATAAATAAAAAATTATAATTAAATTTCAGTGTATTTATATTTTTATACTAAGAGTTTATCAATTAAATTCAAAGATGATTCAGGTTAAATGATTGAAAATAGTAGATCATATTATTGATGTATAAAATTAAAGTATTTTAAATATAAAGTCACGTGCCATTTAAATAGGGAAAAAAGTTCAAGTGGCCTTTCCTTGTCCTCTGATACAAAATAAAATGGAAACAGTGACAAGGCATGCAATTAAGTAGCTGAAGTGAATGAATAAAAAAAAGCAAAGGAAAGAGAGAGAGATCTGCAAAACAATTGTGTGTGGAAGCTGATTTTATGGGGTTTGTAATTGTAACTGTTGAAAGTGATAACATTGGATTGGGATTTGTTTCATTGCACATTTCCTGCCTTTCAGCTATGCTTTTGGAGGCCATGTTTGGTCACTGGTCAACTACACAGTCAACACAACACTATCAATCACTGCGCTTCCTAAAGTTGCTTCACTCAGCATCATAAATCATAGTAAAACACCCTAATTACACATTGCTAATTCATTCATTGATTTCGCTTTTCTCATATACTATTATTTCAATACATTAATATACCGTAAACTACTCTATGACTCTTTGTGCATTCATCTTTTACGTTCAAAATATATATATATATATATATATATATATATATATATATATATTATAACAATTATTTAAATTATAATTCACATGAGTTAAGTAAATATTTATTTAAATATTTTTATTTCTGTATTTCTAATATTTTTTATTTATATTTATATATTTAATATATTGGTTAAAAGATTATATATCTACTACTTTTATTTTATAAATATTGACTCAACATAATTTTTACTGATTATATAAAAAATATGAATCTCTCTTCCTCAATTATGAGAAAAAAAATCATATAAATTTTAACTAATTTGACCACATTTAATTATATAATCTCTAAAATATTTGATTCAATTAAATTTTTAATTATAATATTTTTTTTCTTTATAGAAAATTCCAATGACAACTACTATCAATCAAAAAGAATTCTAATGACAAGTAGTTTAAAAAAATATTTTTTTTACTAAAATTAGTAAAAGTAAATCATACTAAGAAATTTTCTTAATAAGCCTTAAAAAAATTAGTTAAGAAAATAAAATTAGTATTTTAGATTATTATAAAAAAATTATTTATTGTAAATTGTGATGTTTTAAACTTTTAAATTTAAAAATATATTATATTTTTTATTATAATAAATAATTATATAATTTTCAGGAAAAAACTTACCTGAAGTATTCTTAATTTAGGGAAAAACAGGGGTCAAACTTTCTTAATTTATACAATAAAAATATAAAAAGTTTAAATTTTCTATAGTTTATACTGTTTATTAATAAGAAATACAATTTTAAAACAAATTTAAAAATTAACAAATTATTAGTAAAAAAGCTTTGTATTTTGTTATGGAATCTTTGTATTACACTATTAAGGTATTGTAATTAAATTCAATTAACAACTATAGGAATTTATTAGAAAAGTAATTTATTTATTTTCGACTAACGTTAAGTAAGTTTGAATAAAATTAAATTTGAATATCTTAAACTAAAGTAAAATTTGAGGTCAAGAATTATAGACGAAAAAATAATGATTAAAAATAATAATTTAACTATTTCCACCTATAATATAAAAAAATTTAACTATTTCCTAACAAATATAAGTAATATTATTCTTTTTTAAAAAAAAATATTGACTTGTGATTTGCGAAGATCTCTTGTTGCAAAAGATGAAAATCTTGTAGTTAGAGAATCAGTGTCCTCCTTTCATATCCCTTTTTCTGTTTATTAGTTTAAAAAAATATCATATCATTTAATAAATTTTATTTTATATACTTATCTTCTTTAAATTTTCTAACAAGAAAATGGACACAAATTACGGATAGAAGATTCTATCAGCAAAAAGGATGTTTTTTGTCTTAAAAAATTTTCGCATTTTTATTTTCAAATTTGAAGATTGTTTCATTCAATTCTCTTTATTTATTTAAATATATTGAAAAGTGTATAAAAAAACAAGAATTTATTATATATCGAAAAGTGTATAAAAAAGAGAAAGAATTTATTATATAACAACAGAAAGTTTCATTGTGTCTGCCATTGGTCTCAAATCCTTAGAAAGTTTCTTTTTTATGATCTCTGAGAAAGAATTGGATTCGAAGTTGTGTTTTTTAGGCAAATGGGTATGGATCAACCTCAGTGGCAGTGGCGGTGGTGGAACGCAGTCGTTTTAATCGGAATGGTCAGCACTGCTGTGACTGTTACCGGTTCCGACAGTCACGAGAAGCAGAAACAAGTAGTGTCACGAATTGCCTTCGGATCATGCTCCAACCAGAGCGCTCCCCAGGTTTTAAAAAATTTCTATTTTGTTATGCTTTTTTCATAAAAAAAAATTACCTTTTATTCTGGTTCTGTTTTGTTTTGTCCTGTCTTTGTTTTATTTTTGCCCATGTTGCAGTGTTGTTCAATGAAACTGATATCCTAATGATTCTGTTTTTTGTTTCAACCATGATGTCCCAATTCTTGTACTAACATGCTGTTGCAGTCCCAATGTTACGTCAGCTTTAAGCAAACTGCAGTTCTGCTGTACTCAACTTAAAAAGGAAACAACAATAACGCTGTAAACAAAATAAATTTGATTAATTTTATGTAACAAGTAACGAACCAGCCATTTCTGTTTATAATTTCCCGTGGATTCTGGAACATGTTCCCTGTTTATAAGAACTGTAGGTTGGGATGATTATGCATAATACAATTTTTTTTTTCGAGAGTGTGAGATGCAGTGAAATTCCTTTTTGTCCCAAATTTTAAAAGAAATCAAATTCATTATGCAGTAGACAACTTCAATTCCTGGTGTACGTCACCCTTTTACCACTAAAATCATTGATGTTGAACAGAAACTGGACAACTATTTACGTTGAACTAGGTAGTATGTTACTGTATGGTCTTTTAGTACTATTTCTTAATCAAGCTATCCAAATTGTATTACATCCACAACTAAATTCAAGAAATCATAGCTAAAAACAAGAGGAGCTAAGCTTTGTAATTTTCTGTTGTAGTTTGCTTTCAAACTTCCCTTGATTTCTTGTTTGACTGCTTTAGGCTAAAACCTATTCCGCAGCATAAGCTCAATAGTTGTTATTATTTAGGATTTTAATTTCTATGATTGCCTGATGTTGTTAAGTTTTTCATGTCGGCTCATTTATATATGTGTATGCTGGTTGTTGTTTCTCTTTGCCAGCCCATTTGGGATGCAGTGGTTGACTTCCAACCCCAGATTTTTATATGGCTGGGTGATAACATTTATGGAGACTTCAAACGCCCTTTCAAAATATTTGGAAGGGAAAGGACTGCTGGGCCGTGGAAGAATGTTCCACGATTTGTTCCTTCCTCTGAGCGAGAAATGAAGGCTAGATATGAAAAAGCCAAGTCTAATCCTGGCTATGCTCGACTTCAACAGAATGCTGAGGTGCTTCATTCTAAGTTTTTCTACTTGTTTTTGTTATTTAGTAGAGGTTCTTATTCAAAGAATAACATTGCTCAAATGTATTTGGGTTGATTTACTAAAATGATGACTATGTATATTGTTGGCCTGACTTTTACATTTGATGTTAACAGGTTATTGGTACATGGGACGATCACGATTATGGATTAAATGATGCAGGAAAAGAATTTCATGGGAAAATAACCAACCAAAAGTTGTTTCTTGATTTCTTGGATGAACCTCAAGATAGCCCACGGTGGGTGGATGGTCTTCTTAATGTCAGACTTATCTGTATTCTACATTTTGGGTCATTTGATTTATATTCTGTCAAAGCAAGAATTGTAGTTTATAATTGAATCATTCTCTTGATTTTGGGGGTAGTTTTCCAATATTATGACACATGGTTGTATTGGTAAACTTCATTTTTTTTCCTGGAGAGTGAATACATGTTTACATATCTGGGCTAATATATGTATTCACCCATTAATAGATTTTAATAGGAAGCGGATGTAGATTTAGATTTAGCTACTTACCCTGGTTTCTCATTTCAGGCGGAAACAGGCTGGTATATATGCCTCATATACGTATGGTCCTGTAGGTAGAGATATAAAGGTATTTATTTACCTAGTAAAATATATCTACTTTATTAAATTGTTAAAATGCTGTTGTAGGATGGTAGCCTTTACATAATCATCTTAAACGCCTTACTATGTTAAAGAACTAGTATGTTTTAACTTATGTATAATAAGACTCGAGAGTTGCTATTAAATTATGTTTTAACTTTTAAACATTCATCTTGTACTAATATTTGCTTTTACTGTGGATCGGGGAAAACATTTCAGATTGTCCTCTTAGATACCCGATATCACAGAGACCCTGTAGGAAGTGATGGAACCATTTTGGGGAATTCGCAATGGTTGTGGTTGGAGAAAGAGCTAAACGGTCCACCGACAGCTCTTACCATAATTGGATCTTCTATTCAGGTACAGCAATTAGTTATCATTTGTTAAAATGGCAAAGATTTATCAGAAGTATTCACAACATCAAACATGATATGATATATTATTATTACATCTGCATCTTTATGAGTATTGGCTACATTCACAATTATTATGCCAGTTTTATTGACTCAGAAAGTGGTTTTCGTATTCTAACTGCTTTGGGTGCTTTTCTTACGGGTTGCAAAAATCTTGCTGATCTCAGTATAATTCAGTTTTGTGCTTGACTTGTTGAACCTTGGAAATTTGGGATCCATTTTAATGTTGTTAATTGCTTTGTACACACATGTTTATAGCATTTATATAGTTAATCTACGTGTCAGGTTATATCAAATCTTTCAGCAACCATTCATCCATTGTTTGCAATGGAATCATGGGGTCGTTTTCCAAAAGAAAGAGATCGCCTTTTTAAATTAATAGCTGATAGTAAGGTAATAGCTTTCAGTGCATTCAATTCTACTTTTTTCTATGTTTCAGGGAACTAAGTTGTTATCATACGTAGTATAGTGAGTGAGCATTGATTTCACTTCATATTAGTCTTTTCTATGCAGAGGACTGGAGTATTTTTCATTAGTGGTGATGTTCACTTTGGGGAAATCACAAGATATGATTGTGCTTTGGACTATCCACTATATGATCTAACCTCAAGTGGGGTTACTCAATCAATTGAGGAGGTTGTCCCACCCTTCTTGCATTCTTTTGTGAGATTTGTGGCATGGTTGACCCCATCTACAATGAGAGTTAAGGGCCAAAACTGCAGATACAAATCTTGTATATATGGTAAACTTTTCCTCCTCATTTTGGGTAAGAATATTTACATTGATTTTCATGTTTTGATGTTTCAATTGTGGGTTTTCATTAGGTCAGCCAAACTTTGGAACTATTGAAATAGATTGGGACTCTCACCCAGTGACTCTGAAATTCAAAGTCAGGGACAAGGATAGCATCCCAGTAACAGTTGTTGATGTTTCATCAACAGAATTACAACCATCAAATCCAGAGGTTTTAGACAGAGTCAAAGTAGGACATAATAATCAGAAGCATTGCACTCTTGAAGTTAGTCTGCCATGGATTGTCAGATATCGTCTTGTGATCTTGTTTTGTTTCACCTTAGTTGGTAAGTCACTTCTATGTTCCACTTGCCAGTGATCCTTTGTATGTGTTATTTACTTTCGATATTGCTCTATTTTAATGTCCATGATTAGGATGGCTAAAACTGAACTGTTTTAGTTTTTCTTTTTTTCTAATTTGGCTACTGTATCATTTGATTTCAAGGGATATTTTCATTCTTTTTGTTGCAGTATTACTTGTTGCATTCCTATTGCTAGCTTACACTTGCTTCAGACTTTTACGACTAGAAAGCTGCAAAAGAAAGCACGATTGATACATGTAGATACGTACAGTGCGCAAAAGGGAGCATGTGTTATTTTCTCTTCTTCCTTTGTAGATTTAACATCAGTGGTTATTTATAGATCAATAAGATGTATAGATTATTCTTCTACTTCTTTCACTAATCAATCCGTTATTAATAAGAATTCTTAGAAGTTGGTTTAGTTTCTGATTGTGAGCGAATTGGTGGTTGAGTCATTTGATGTGATGCATATAATGCCATGATGGAATCCAGTAGCTTTAGTTGCTTCGAGTGATTAGTTAGTTAGTATTTTCACTAGTTCGCGTTGTATTGTTTTAAAAACAAGGATTTACAAATTGGTGTGTACTTTGACTTATATCAAGACAGAATAGAAAAAAAGAAATTTCTAAATGAATGAATTGAGGTACGTTGTGGGAAAAGACATGTAATTGGTAGCTTTGTTTCACTCTGGGGTTTATTACTTTATTATACTACTGCTACTCCTACTCACAATATGGTAAGGAAAAGACATGTAATGTGTAGCTTGTCTTTCTTTTTATGATTAGCGGAGAGTGTAGGGACAATGAAAAAAAAACACAATTAGGCGTGGTTCAAATTGTTCAATTTGCTATATATATATTTTAAAATTCTTAGCAAAAAACTCTGAGGCCAAGTTACGAACCTATAGCCCGGTCGGACAAAGTTAGCCGTGCTAAGTGCGACCAAAAACTCCTGAGAGTGAGTCAATCTAAAAATAAACAAAGTTTATTATATATGCAAATTCCTATCTCTTTCCTGAGAATTCATTATCAGTTGTATCCATATTGTGTTCTGCCATTGAAAGGCAATCTTTTCATTTAGATATTATTGTGGTCAATGAATAATTGGAAAAACATTATTAAAATTTTAATTTAAAATATAAAATATTTGTGATATAAAAAAAATTAAATATATCATATAAGTTTTTCATAAGGCTTATTAGCTTCTTGCGTTTCATTGAAGTCAGTGTATCTTCCAATGCGTTAAATTTATTTGTAAAATGTGAATATGAATACTAGAGAACAACGTATACACACTAGACCTGTCACCTGTGACCTGTCCAAGGCAAAACATATAACTGTTATAGGTTTGAGCACAATTTTGTATTTTTCTTATAACAATCACTGCTTTATATTTTCGTGACAGTTTCTTTTTTTGCTATTATTACATTACTCAATTTTTAAAATTTTATTTTATTTTTTTTTAATCATAAGAGTAAATAAAAACAATATTGCCCCTTTACTGTGAGTCCATGATTTTGAAGTTAAGAAACGAGTAGCGTGATGTAAACGGTATAAGTATTGGGATTTATCCAATCATAAGAAATGACAAGATATAGTGGGGGACATGAGGCAGAACAAAACAAACGTGTTTGACATGGTGGGCAAATGAGACAGGGTGATGTTGGTTGGGACCATTTGGAAGTGGAAGTGGTTTAAAGGTGAGGAGCAGAGAGAGCATAAAGGGGGGAAAGAAGTGAGGAAGGAAGATGAGGAGAATGATGTTGTGGAGCATATCAGTGTTGATGTTGGTGATCGGAAGATGTGATTCCCAACAAGAGTACGTAAACAACAAACAGCTGGATTGCGATAATGAATACAAGGCCACAAAGGGGAACCTCTGCAACAGTGTTCCATCATGCACATCGTATCTGACATTTAAGTCGTCATACGAGTACAACACGGCGGTCTCAATAGGGTACCTTCTGAACTCGAGCCCTCCGCTGATCGCAGCCGCAAACAACCTGACAGACGTGGAGTCAATACCCAGAGACACGCTGGTGTCGGTCCCGGTGAACTGCTCGTGCTCGGGGGCATACTACCAGCACAACGCCTCATACAGCATCAAGGTTCAAGGCGAAACCTACTTCTCCATCGCCAACAACACCTACCAGGCCCTGACCACCTGCCAGGCTCTCATGCTTCAAAACTCCTACAACCTTCGCCACCTCCTCAAGGACCAAACCCTCCACGTTCCTCTCCGCTGCGCCTGCCCCACCAACACACAGCGCCAAGCAGGCTTCAAATACTTGCTCACCTATTTGGTTTCTCTTGGTGATTCCCCTTCTTCCATTGCTGATATCTTCGGCCTTGACCTACACTCCCTTCTCCACGCCAATCAGCTTTCTGCCACTTCTTCTATTTTCTACTTCACTCCCATTTCTGTTCCTTTGAAAACAGAGCCCCCCACCTCCATACCCAAAACAGCCCCTTCCCCCCAGGATGCCCCTTTGCCTCCAACAACCCCTGCTTCTTCTGTTGACTCCGATTCTCACTCTTCCACCAAATGGGTTCTTGTCGGAGTCCTCGTTTCCCTTTTTCTGTTGCTTCTTTTGGGTTTTGCTCTGTTTGTCCTCTGTTTCTATCGCCGCCGACTCCACTCTCCTCCTCCGCCTCCTCCTCTGCTTCCGGCCAATGTTTCCTCCAACGGGGCAACTGTTCCGACTAGTAAATCTTGGTCTCTTTCTTCGGAAGGGGTTCGTTACGCGGTTGAGTCGTTGCGTGTGTACAAGTTTGAGGAGTTGCATAATGCCACGGGGTTCTTTAGTGAAGAGAACAAAATTAAGGGTTCTGTTTACAGGGCTTCTTTCAAGGGTGATTATGCTGCAGTTAAGGTTCTCAAAGGGGATGTGTCTGGTGAGATTAACCTTCTGAAGAGGATTAACCACTTCAACATTATTAGGTTGTCCGGTTTTTGTGTCCACAAAGGTGACACTTATCTTGTGTATGAGTTTGCTGAGAATGATTCTCTCGAGGATTGGCTTCACAGTGGTAATAAGAAGTACGAGCATTCGGCGTCTTTGAGTTGGGTGCAGAGAGTTCATATTGCTCATGATGTTGCTGATGCGCTTAATTACCTTCATAACTATACCAGTCCTCCTCATGTGCATAAGAATTTGAAGAGTGGGAATGTGCTTTTGGATGGGAATTTTAGGGCTAAGATTTCAGATTTTGGGTTGGCAAGAGCAGTGGAGGATCAAGGAGGTGATGGGGGGTTTCAATTGACAAGGCATGTGGTGGGGACCCAAGGGTACATGCCACCTGAGTATATTCAGAATGGTTTGATTACTCCAAAGATGGATGTTTTTGCATTTGGGGTTGTGATTTTGGAGCTTCTTTCTGGGAGAGAGGCAGTTAGTGGGGAACAGATGCTGTCGGTGACTGTGAATCAGGTGCTTGAAGGGGAGAATATTAGAGAGAAGCTTCGAGGTTTCATGGATCCAAATTTGAGGGATGAATATCCTTTTGAACTAGCTTACTCCATGGTTGAACTTGCCAAATGCTGTGTTGCTAATGACCTTAATTCAAGACCACAGATTTCTCAAGTGTTCATGACTTTGTCCAAGATTCAGTCCTCTTCCTTGGATTGGGACCCGTCTGATGAGGTTGAACGGTCTAGGTCGGTCAGTCAAATCTCTGATAGCAGATAGATGATGAGCTTGGCATTATGGTATTCCCCAATTGCTTTAATGGAATAACAACCCTTTCAATTTTGTATATGCATAGTTTTCATTGGCCTCTTGTATCACATGGATTGATGGCCACTACAGCAAATTGAAGTAATGAAGTCCACGCTTACACATTTCAACATGTTCTTTTACTTATTTGCTGGCTCAATAAATGATATTGATATCAAATACGAATACAGAAAATAATCCGGCTGTCCTCGGCGCAAGGATTTCAACTGTATGCTTTACAGCATATCTTGTATATTTTCTATTTCTTTTCGTGTAAAATCATTCTGATTTTTACTTCAGTGTAACAATATCTTCAATGTAATAGTGGAAGAGAACTTAAGCCAATATAGTAATTAATTTACTGTTTTTGGTTTATTACTATTGAGGTAATCAGGTGCCAAACCCCTCCAATATATGATGCATGCCTTCTTCATACTGTATGCTTATATACTAATAGACTACTGTAATTCGTATGCATATGATCTCGCAGCATGTGTTTTCTATTTTAACTTTAATATTAAAAAAATAAAAAACAGAGAGTCTTTTTGAGGTTCTGTTTCAAAACGTACTTCGTCGCTTCAATTTTTATTTGTTTGACTGTGAGTAGGGAGTTTCTAGACTTTTGGTTTTGAATGTCAATTGAATCCCCAGAACAGATCTGGGCTTCACCATCTGTACAACAAAAGATCCTGATTTAATCAGTACATTACAAGTGATCAATTGAAAAGCAAGGAACCATAGCAAACACGAGTCGTTTAGTCTAGTTGTAAACTCCACACTCAATAAAAGATCCTGATTTAATCAGCGCAATACAACCAATACCAACGACCACCAACTGCTTCAATGGAATAAGAGTTTTTTCAATTTTGTAAATGGAGAGGTTTCTTTGGCTCCTCTGTATCCCATGGAATGATGGTTGTTTGTTACTACTACAAAATGAAGTCCACGCTTACAAATTTCAACATGTTACTTTTTAATTAATGATCTTATCTCATTTGTTAATGGTATCAACTGCCAATATAAGAAAATAATTCAGCTAGGCCTTGGCGAAAGGACTTAACTTGTATGTTTTCTATTTCTTTTCGTGTGAAATCCTTTTGATGTTTACTTCAGTGTAACAATCTGTGGAATGAAACAGTGGAACATGAACTTAAGCGAATATAAAGGTTGCCAGCAAACAGTTTACTTTTTTATTACTATTATTATTAGTTGAGCCTTTTGGTGCAAAATGCATCCAATAATATATAATGCATGGCTGCTTTAATATAATACGCTTATAAGACACCTATTCAAATGGATATGATCTGGCGGCTGCCAACTTATATTTCCTATTTTTAATTTCTATTTTATTAGGCTTCCTTGAGCTGACCTAGCTTTACAATTTTTATAATAGCAAAACGAAAACAAATTTTGAGGTTCTGTTCCAACGCGTCGTCGTTTCAATTTCTATATGTTTGACTGTCAATTGAACCTCCAGAAAAATCAGTTTCTTGTCTTCTTTCATACAAGTTATGTTATGCTCTTGTCTCCAGCTGAAAAAAAAATTCTCCTCGATTTTAGATGGATTTTCGGACACCCCCCACGATGATATTTTGACTGTTGAGAAGCATAAACCTTATGTTAATCATAATTAAACCCAAATTGATTTCTGACAACATTTTGTTGGCAGGAGTTAGAAAGAAAAAAAAAAAAATTCAAGGTAACAATTTGTACAATTCCATTTTTTCCTGTAGTAAAAGTCATCTGACAATTGAGAGCCACAATTTGGTACAAGATGAATATGTTCCGTATGCAGATGGTCAAGGCCAAACTGAATGAAAGATTCTCATCACACGACATAAAGACTAGACTATCTGACCATGTTCCAGAGGAGACCGTCACAGTCACAGTCAAAGTAACTGAAGGATTAGGATCTAATTTGAACAAGTAATCAAATACATTATATATACATATCTAATATGATTAATCTCAAATTGACTTGCGCTGAGTTTTGGTTTAAGGGAATAAAAGTAGGAATATAATTGAATTTGGATGAAAGATATAAATTGGGTAGCTTAGTAAAGGATAATTTACATGTGAAAGATGTGAGTTTCATATGGAAAATTTTTTATCCCAAAATAAGATGAAAATGGGTGAAAGTGTTAGTTGGAGTAAGGAAAAAACATTAACCAATTTTATTCATCTTTTATTTATCATACTTTCATTATTTTTCATCTTTTTTCATCCTTTCCTAGCAAACACAATCTTAGTTGCACGTTTATTTGGACAATGTTGTTTTTATGTTTTGAAACATCTACCTAAAGCCTCTTTGCTTTTGAATCACACGAATTGATTAATACAAAGAATAAATTGATATTTTTTGGCTCTAATTCCTTCAGGTGTAGCTTCGCATTGGTCAACACAAATACATACTAGGGACATCAATGAAGCTGAAGGAATTGTTTATGAAATGAAGCTTAGTATCCAAAATCTGTCATGGATGCGGATTGGGGTTTTCGAACTTGCCTAAACCTTATCCGACCCGTCTATTATTTATTATTTTTGCATTTTATAATTTTCTTAACTTTTATTTTCTTAAATAACATTATTCATAAAATAAATAGAAACACACATATCCAGGATATTATTTTTATAATGTTTCAGTCAATTGTACAAACATTATTTAAATATAAGTACTTTTTATCTTTTTCAAGACTAGAACATAATTTTTCTTCGAGATTTTATGTATCAATTTGGATTTAACATTGTAGAAGACAATCCAGCCGATTCGCCCATTATCCACCCTTAATTTAGACAGTCAAAGAGGCAGTCCATTTATTTCAAACTTGAAATCTTTTTTTCTCTTTTATTATTAAGACAAAAGCAGCTAGCTAAAGGCTGGTGCAATAGAGTAAACCATTTCAAACTTGAACAAACTATTAGAAATGCTATTTAACTCAACTGGGGAGGAGGATGGATTAAATGAAGATGGACACTTCGTGTCATTGCTTGTTAGCTTGGAATGTGAAAATTCAAGATGCGGAAGATTAAAATCCTAAGCGTATATCCCATTTAAAAAACCACACAGAATTTCTTTTCTTTATTTTTATCAAACCACCCCAACACATCAAAATTGAGAGGATTTTCTATCCTCCAATGTGCACATAAATTCATCAGCTTTGATGCAATTTGAGTTTTTTCCTCTTTTCTAAAAAAAATAATTGTTTCTGCTTTAAAGACTTTTTATCCTAAGCAGAGTTGTATTTTCCCTACCTTCTTGTGGTAAAGAAATTTACTTTACCTCATTATTTGTCGCAAGAAGTACATAGATGATCGAAAACCCAGGCAATTAAGCAACAAATTAGGAAAGGATCAAATGTTCATTGTAGAGTAGTAACACTACACAACATGGGTTGCTACACCATAAGGCTTTAACTAAAAGTAGCCACTTGTCAATGAAGTTGATAATGTAAGGTACTATTATAGTCATGTTCTTGGTTAGCAATCGAAGAGTTAACATGATTAAGCACCACAGATTAATCTAGACATCACCTACTCGTTGAATGAGAACTCAGATAAACCAAATACAGCAAATATAGTAAGCCACTAAGGCTTAGGCATCTACGTATTCAACTTAAACAGCCTTCGTCTAATCTTCGTGGTGTGTCTGAAGGGGGGAGAAGGATGCAAATTGATTCTTATCCAAGGCGATCCATATCATGAGAAATAAAAAAGAAAAATGTTGATGACAACATTATGCAAAAGAAGGAAGGATATGGAACATGGCTAACTTAATTCAATACTATAAAAAGAGAGAAAAAAGCCGGTAAAAGACATCAAACACATCAACAAACTTATCAAATTTTCTCCTCTCAATTATTTTTGCATTAAGATTGCAACTTCCTAACAAAATGGTATGCTAATCCGAAATAAGTTACAACTACAAGACCTCAGAGCGAACAATGTTTACGCCACTGCAGTAATACTCTCAGTCTCCATAACCTCCTTCTCCATCTCCTTGACAGCTCTAATCAAACCCCTCGTGATGCCTTTGAGATGCAAACCATTCTCTTTCATCTCCTCTTGTAGCTTTTCCGCAGTTTCCCAATCCAAAGCCTTCAAGCAGAGAGACTGTACCAACTTCTCATACTCATCAACACTGGGGCGGACACCAAAATCTTTCATCTCAGCCAACAACTTCAAAGCCTTATCAAACTGTTCCAGCTTGCAATACCCACGAATCAGCGTGTGAAAAAGCACAGGACCCAATTTAACATGCTTCTTTTTCGCTTCTGACAAGATCTTCTGAGCCTCTTCCATCTCCCCACCATTTGAATAAGCACTAGCAAGAACAGTGTAAGTGTACACATCCGGTCTCAAGCCCCTACTTTCCATCAGTCTCATCATCTCCACAGCTTTCCCCAACTCCCCGGCCTTGGAAAACCCTGTAACAACAAAATTGAAAACAGCATTCCCAGGTGGAGGCCCGTCCTTAATCATCCTCAACACCAACTCTTTGGCTTTATCAACTTCCTTGATCCTACACAACGCCCGGACAACAGCCAAAAACGGATTTATCGCACGCCCCCTTTTCTCCTCAGGGATATCCTCTAACATCTCCAAAGCCAATTTCACAGTTTCATCCTCTCCACAGAGCTTTGCAACCAAAAAACTAACTGTACTCATTGGTGGTCGTTTCCCTTTCTCCATTGCCACCACATACACTCCATGGGCATCCTTAGCCTTCTTCCCTTTACACAACCAAGACAAAATGGCACCAACTTTCTCACCATCAGGCAATATCTGCGCAGCAACCATCTTCCCACAAACATCACAAGCCCAATCAAATGCACGGCGCCGACAAAGAGCTTCAATGGTAAAGTAATACGTGTCTGCATCCGGCACACAGTGAGAGGCCTCAAACCTATCAAACACCTCCAATGCAGCCTTCCCTTTCCCCAACTTGGAGAAGGAAAGTATCAATTCATTGAGAATTCTCACATTGAGAATTCCACTCTCCTTCTCTCCAATATCCTTAACCAAGTCCCACATGGAATACAAAACTTTCTTCCCCACATCGTTTTTGCACACCGCCAAAACGAGGGACTCCACCATTGGAGTGGTCACCTCCAATGATCTCTCACTCCATGCCCACCTGAAAAATCTTATCAGATTCTCGCCCAAAGCGATCGGACTTTCGATTACTTTCGTCACCAATTGCTGGTTCAGAGTCAAATCCATCTCATCCAAACACGACTCAAATGATCCATCAGCTGTACTTTCGAGAAGACGCAGCACACTCTCCAACTTGTCGGAGCCAACTTCGTACGTGTCTACTTCTTCTACGAACGTGTATCCTTCTTCTGCGTACGTGGCTTCTACAGTGGGTGATCTGACGCCGCCGTTTTCTGGAGAATCCGGTGAGAGCTCATTGTCGAGGGTGAGGATGGGATCAGTGGCGAAAAATCGAGGATTGATGAAAACTTGAGGGAAAGTTGATTTGGGGATACTGAGTACATTAGGGTTAGAGAAGCTTTGGTGAATTAGCGAGAAATTGCGAGAAATAGCAACAGAACGTGTAGCTCGTGCGAGTATCCGCGTCCACATTCTTCTTCTTCTTGAGAATGTGTTACAGTGATGCTTCTTCCGCCTTCTTCTTCTTCTTCTTGACTGCAACTGTAACCTAGAGTATGACCCTTAACATGTCCCACCTTATACGACACCGTTTTCTACCGTTTTGCTTTATTTCTCCCGTCCCTACTACACTGTCTCTGCTTCAAAAAATTATACTTTATTATATATCTTAAATATTTTTTCAGTTTATTGAACTTTTGTTTTTCAAAAATTTAATGTATATATCTCAAAATCTATTTTTTGACATTTCATTGAATACGTTGAAATTAACTAATTTATAAACTTTATAATAGATATTTTGATATTTAAAAAACATTTCCCTCAATAATATTTTCCTTAATTCGAATTTTTATAGTAGTGGTGATTTGGACCTAATTTTTTTAATTAAACTTTTGACCAAGTGTTGGTACCATATTACGACAATTGTAATCAATAAAAAGTATCATATCCTATGTCCTATCGACAAAATGCACAAGGGTGTGTAGTTTTAATTTTGAATAGGTTTTTCTCAATGTACCTCATGTTTTTCTTGCTTCGCTGCCATATTTTTTAAATATTCCTATGACTTTGTTTTTAATATGGAACCAATATTCCGAACTTAGATGTTGTTTATGATAATTCAAATTATTTATTTTAGAGCATGAGAAGGGTAGCTAGAAAGGAGAAGAGAAGTGGAGATAAAGAGTACGAAAAGTGGTGTGAAAAGAGGGAGATTGGAGAGTGATTGTCGTGAGGGAGAGCACCTTTGGGGGATGGGGACGAAGAGTGGTAAGGGTACATATGAGGACACGTTAACATGTTTGTAGCGAACTAAAAGAGCATAAGCAGGTGACTGAAATAGATAATGTGAAGAGCAAGGAATGGAGACGAAATGTTGGTAGAAAGGATGAAGATCAAGAGTGAAGAGAATACCTTCTAAATAGCTAATTTGGATTTTATTTTTTATGAGTCTAAATTACATATTTTTTATTATCCTTATCCAAATTTAATGTATCTAAGAGGTAATTCAAAATTTGGATGCTATATTTTTACAAATTTAGATTTCTTATATAATAATAACTATGATAATTATAATGAATCCAAAATAGTTAATATACATGTTGTTTGTTTTATTTGTTTTACAAATCCAGACTACCTAATCCAAACTTGTAAATATAAATTTCATTCAAGTCTGAATTAGTCATTCCAGATTGTGTACAGACTAAATGTTGCAAACTAGGTCCATATTAGATGTTTTGGAGTGAGTCTGGACTGGATTTGGATTAAGTATTTTGGACTAAGATCCACATTATGGTATATGGATGTGTATCTATTTAAGGGCATTTTAGTCTTATTTTAAGTGTAGGGAGGTGTAGGAAGAAAAAGCCTTTGGAGTGTTGTTTATATTAGTCTAAAGTGTTTGTGTTAGTTTTGGGCTCTCAAGCTAGATCTAAGTAATTTCTTTTAGCACTCTCCTATTTGCTACTTATACTCCACATAATTTAAAATACTCTTAAAAACCCCAACATACCTTCACCTATGTTTAGCATGTATATTTTAGATCAGTTGATTCATAATATATTATGTAATTCTAAATCAGGTGATCTAGAATATAGCAGGAGGAAATTGACAACTGTATATTCCAGATTGACTCCTCCAAAATTATAATATCATATCTATGTTTCTTGATCAACTGAACTTGAATATTAATTATTTGTATTTTGGATTGGTTGATCCAGAATATAATTGACCATGCTCCGGTGTTGCATTCTAGATCACTTGATCCAATATTAATATAAATTATTTTAGATCAATTGATTTGAAATATACATTTTAAAGCATTCAAGATCAACTTATACATAATACCTTATAATGTAGATTCTGGATCAATTGATAACAATATGAGAGTATGGTTTGAATTTTTAAATTATTTTAAACATTGTGCAAATGTAAATAAAAAATAAGAAAATATTAAAAGAAAATGACCTAAATATATAGTTTCTTTCAATTACATAGAAGGTAAAAACCCATTTCAAGATTGGTTAATAGATCTTTGAGATGTTTTTTTTTTTTTTAAGTTTATAAATTTGTAAAGAATCTTTTTTTGTTTTTAATTTAAAAATATGCCAAGTTTCAATCCCATTAAAATACATTATTTTTTGTGACTATGATAACTTACAACAAGACATTGGTAACCATAACCGAGTAACGTAACGGACAACTATAACCAAAGACTAGTTGCTAACTATGGTGATCGGTAACAATGACATGTAACTGTGGCGGTGATGACAAGTTGCAACCAACAATGATAACCAAAAATATAAATAATAATTAATAATCATCCATTAATAACAATTACTAGAGATCAACCAATAACACTGACCCATGATAGGATATTATAATGTTTGATGATGAGTTTAGGTAAAAATGGATATAAAAAGTTTAAAATTAATTTTTATTATTTTAAAATAAGATAAAAAATTATTTTAAAATAATTAAAAAACTAAACAAATCATTTATGTCTACCACGCTTTTATTTTTAAAATAATAAATAGAAAATTGAAAACCTCCTCAGAACGGAGCCTTAATGGCTATGAATCGATGAAAAAAAAACAATAAATTTATGACGATAGTTAGTGTCTCTAGAAATATGAAATCTTTATCTTTTTAACTCTATATTTTATCAACAAATATTTAATATTCTAATACAAATTTGGTCATTTAAGCAAAGTAGACAGTGACAGTTGTTGTCATTGTCAAATTTAAGTAAAGCAGAACTTTTACGTGCTATGAAATGGTCCAAGACTTCGTACAATGATGGGGTAAATATAACTTCACATTTGGGATGAAAATTCTATCAATATTCATGTGCGCCCACGAAAATACGTACTCACAATAATGGATGCACAAACATAATAAATTTTAAGAATTAAAATATTATACTCAAGAATAATAACATTAAACTTTTATTATAATGATGTATGATTAAATTATTATATATATGATTTAAGAGAAGAAACGTATTGTTTTTAGATACAGATGCTGGGACTCTATCCATTACTATCTAGTTAACATAAAAAACAAATTATCGAGATGAAGCATGGACCCATATACATGTGCAGTTGGGAAAAAGAAAACATGCATTTGCATATATAATCTTAATATTGAAAATGCTATTACTGATTAAAAATAATATTGAATTACAAAACTTGGGTCTTTTCAATCTTGATTGCATTTGGTGACCGTGTCCCACATATCAATAAGAATCAGAATTTCACTTTACTAATATGCAAATGCAAACCTTTGTTAGGAAGATAATCAAGATAGAATAGTACTTCCGGAGACATGGTGTTCGAAATATTGTTATTTTCAACAAATTAATATACTCAAATAACAAGTTATTTTCCAACTTAAAATTAATTGATATTAGATAAAGAGGTCTAACAAATATATATAAAAAGAGATAAGAAATTCGTGTATTAATTATTGTTTAACTAATTAATAAACACAATATTATTTAATAAATTATATAAAATATTAAAAATTTATAAAAGAAAATAATTTACCTGATATATTAATTATTAATTGATAGAGATAGAAATTAAAAAAACAGATAAGATTTTTATGATAGAATGGGAGCGGCCATATGAAACTTTTTGACAATGTAAATTTCCCAACATAAATTGAATGTGTGTGTGATATATTGATATGTCTGAAGGGAGTGTTGAAGAAAGTGAAAGATCAAAGAAGAGTTGCCTGACATAGGAGGGCGTTTGGAGTTGTGTTGTGTGACGAAATCAACTACTAAACGCTGCATTAAGTTATGGCCATAATCAAAGTCTGAAACATTCAAAGGAACATCTTTATACTTTAGTAGGTGTGTGTGCTCTTTCATCCACAAACTGTGACAGACAGGTAGTACTAGTAGGACCTCGTTACATCATTTCTCTTGCCAAAGTTAGGCTAGCAGAGTTTTAATTGTTTTTTTTTTTTTTACAAAATATAAGTCACTATTAAACACTTTAGTTAATTCTTCAATAATTTTTTAAAAACCTATTTATTAGTATATTATCACTAAAAAATAGTAAAAAATCATAGAGAACAATTTTTGTTAAAGTAACTTTCATCTCTTAAAGAAACAATAAGTAGTAAAATAATAATTTGATTCTAGTTAGGCTGAAATTAATTAAAGTCAATTATGATCACAATAATGATAGTAGTAGTAATAATAATTATGTTTAAAACTTTAAATGTAATTTACATATTTTTTAAAGAGTTATTAAATTTAATTACAATCCTTAATTTATGATAAATTTATTGACTTTACCAATTAGTATTTTACAAGTCATATAAATAAAGAGATAGGATTGAACGTCTAACGAAACTCATTTTGAAAAATCAATTTAGGTCCGCTATATTTTAAAATAGAGAAATTTAGTTTTTTTTTTATTTTAAAGTTTAAAATTTTGATTTCCCTATTTTAAAATAGATTTATTTTGTAAAATTTTTTATTTTAGCTCTTTGTTTTCCAAAAGACGCAAATGCAAATTAAAAACAAATACAAATTAAAAACATTCCCTGGATAAGCTTCTTGAGAAGGCGGTATTAACTCTTAAAAGATTAACGCATATATTCATATCATATATATTATCGTGATATGATGTATTAATTTTTATTAGGGAATGAATTCGAACCACGATATTTTTCTCCTCCTTCTTCTCACATGTGTTAATTTTTTTATAGGTCAAAAGTAAACAATTAAATGATTCAATTTTAAAATAGAATAAAAAAATTAATAATTTTAAGAATATAAAGACTTAATATGTCTATTTGGAAATAGCAAAATAAATTATAAATTTAAAAAATAATAAGATAAAAATTATATTTAAATCTAATTAATAATTAATAGAATCTAGAAAATTACAATGAGTCATGTTCTAAATTCCATTATGTAAAGTAGTTTTTATGTTCAACTTGTATTCTGAATATATGTATTTTGATAGACAAACACATTTTGTGATAGTGTTTAACTTCCTTTTCTTTAATAATATTCTTTTGGTAGAAAATATAAGGGAAGAGTTTATTTACTCGAACAAGGGTCAAGGTGGGCTCACAAATTTAGTTACATGATACTTACAAGCAATAGACTAATGATATATCTTTGGATTTGAACATTAATTGCGGATGGATACAAAGTTGGGCGATAACCGCATAACTCACTTTATTACGCAAACTACTCTTTCAATCTTTATTATAAAATAAAAGCTTAGAAAAGAAAAAATGTTTTTGTTTACTAAAAACTCAAGATAGTTTAACAAAATTCTCGGCCTAAAGAAATATAGGGTTGTTCCAAACTACACTTAATTTTGATGTCCAGAGAATTGAGAAATAATAAAATTACATCTTCTAAAACACTTTAATTACTATTTAAAATACTACTAATAACATGCTTTTAAACACTCTTTTAAAAAACTAATAAATAAAAAATATTCAAAGAGAGTGTGTAACTCCCTTACAGAAGGATAATGAGAACATGAGTTGGCACAACAATAATTCAGACATTCTTCTACTGCATCTTCTTGGTTGCGCTTGATTTTGGATTATCCTACTGGTGCTTTTAAAATCTTATTTTACTATAATTGCCACCATTCAATAATAAATTTTTAATAGTGACGACAAAACATGTTTTCCTTGTTTTATATAAATTATTACTGTTTTGCGTGTCACATTCTTTTTCATGAAAAAAGAATTTAACATTCTTCCATTGGTTTAATTTAGTTTGTAATTATTTTACCATAAACAATTAGAGGTTGTAAAAAAAAAGAAGAAGTAAGTTTAATGTCATACTAGAATTAGAATGGTTGCGTAATTTCACCAAAAATAAAAACGTTTTCTCTTATTAAAATATAATATGAAATTCATGAGAATTTTGAACAAGTATTCTTCTTTTCTCTTGCACCGAATGACCATACGCCATGTATGAGTTCTGAAAAGTGAAAACAGAAAAAGAGCAGCGCATCCATCAGCATCAACCCTGAAAATGACTTCGCTCAAATTAGTAAGTTCAACAAGCGATATAATTGAAGTGTTATTTGATGCGGTTTTATGTTGGATTCAAACCATGCTGTAATTAAAGACTTCAAAAATGAATCAATGTTAGGCCTCAGAATAACAATTTAATAAACATTTTCAATTTGGATTTCTTTTCTTTTTTTTATTTCTTTTTGTACAATTTTTACTTCTTGTCTGAATTCTTTTTATTTCTTTTATCCTTCCCTTCTTTCTTTTTTTCTCGCTTCTTGTGACCTTAGTTCAGCACTATATTTTATTAGATTTGAAACCAAAAGAACAATTTGATTCTAATTTCTAGATTGCTCTACGACCATGCATTTTTTCATCAATTATACTAACATTGAGAATTTTTTTCAAATCACACTTAACTTATATTTGATTAAATTAATCGAAAAATTAACTAAAACTGAAACAGCTAGTAACTGGCAGCAATAAATTATTAAATTAATTTATGAAATTATAAATTTTTAATAAAATTATTCGTTAAAATATATTGATAATTATAAAATGAAAGAAAACAATATGTGTAAATGGCATTTTCTTATAAATATCAGTTTATTTTATTTATAAATCTATATTTTGGATTATTTATAACTTTAGGTTTTTAATTAACATTCAATTATTGTAATCGTTTTATTTATTGATAAATTAATTTAATTTTTTTTGTTTCAATTATATCTATACTATATTCTATTATCAATTTTATGCTACATGTTAAAATACTTTCAATAAAGTTTAATAAAAGTAAAACAAAAATAACAACTTAATAAATATTAGTAAATTACTCTTTGCTTCAAATGAAAATCTGAAAGAAAAATAAATAATAAATTTTCTTTATTTAAAATAGATAAAAAAAAGGAAAAGTTGATAAATATTATGAGGGCAAAATTAAATAAATAATAAGTATTTATTTTTTATTAGAATGTTATAAATACTTATAAAAGGAGAAAATAATTTTCAATATTATCATTTCAAATTACATCAACATAATTAACGATTAAAAGTTACACCATATAAAAAAAATGCATAAACTTATAGTTATTGTTATTGGTGTGATGTCTTTAAATAAAAAAGACATTTTTCTTTAGAATGACTTATATTTTTATATATTGAACATCTCTTAGATTGTATAAGTTTTACCATATCCATTTTGGTGTATATAGCGATGATTTTGGACAACCTTTTTTAGTCTTGATAATGTTTGAATTGGATAAGTTCAGTGATTTGGTACAATTTGACCAATAAGTTTCATTGTGTAGTTCCTAAAAAAATTTGTTATACACATTGGATATGTATTTCAATTGTATACCATATGTATTTAACATGTGTAATTATGGTGAGCGCACTTACATGCAGCAACAACACTCGAATATGACATATGTAGCTTTTGAAATTTGTTAGAGTCACACTACTATTCATCTAATCTGACAGTTAAGTTTACAAGTAATTAATCATCCTTTCTTTGTATTAATTGTCTCCTCCACAAGAAAACATGTATTACATCGATTGAAGTCTAGTACATAGTGATTGTTTGTCTTTGTATGTGTATTTGTCGTTATTATCGCATTAAAGTAAAATAATTGATGTTTGATGCATTGACGTAAAAGAATTAATTCCTGACACATCAATATTCACATACGTAAAGCACACTAACTAACAAAAAACAATTGATTAATGATGCACAAACGTACAACATATTGACACACTAACCTAAAGTCATTAATGTCTGACTCACTGACGTAAAACAATTAATTCCTAATGCATTGTGTAAAACAATTGATTCTTGATGAACTAGCGTAAAATAATTTATTTAGATTTGGTGCAATAAACAATAGTGAGGCTAGCCATTCACACTTTATAGTACCATTTTCTCCGCATTTTATATGTAAATAATATTAATGTATTATACTTTAGTTTTCTTGGATGTCTTACATGGGTTTAAGTCAATGCTACCACAAAATTCTTACAAAGATGTAAGAATATGATTGCTTGATCTGTTTTGACGTCGTTCACGATTGTGGTTTGACATCAAATTGATCGAGTCCAAATGTAAATTTGTTTATGGAAACCAATTTGAAACTGTGCACATAATCTTGATAAATTGCATAAAATAGATACGAAAGGACACAATAACAACAATTGGGCTAAAGAATATGCAAATTGGTTGCCATTTAAAAAGGATAGATGATAACATGTTCATTCTTTCTAGGCAACCTATTTAACATTTAAGGGTTTCTCTAGTACACTACTGGATATTTATAGTAAGTTTTTGTAAATTTAAAAACAATTTATGTGCATAAAGAACAACAAATATTTTTGGTCCGTCAACAACAAATAACTTAAACGTCAGTTCAACAACATTTATAGGTCTCTCCAAGACCAATGAATATCCTTAATCATATCTAGCACTTGAACATAACTGAAGAAAATTACATGCATACCTTTTTCTTGGGTGCACAAGATGAAGATGACTTTGTAAACAATTTATTTAGTGTGAACATGCAAACATTATAATTTGTATATACTTACATGCAATCCATGAATATTTCTTCATTTTTATTATTTCATGTCCAAGCCCGTAAAAGTGTCTTAATAGACTCTATCATGGACAATGTGCAAACTATTTATTGCGAGGATCAACTAAAATCAAACTAACAAGAAAACAGATATAAAAATCCTTCAAGATATAAGAATCATCCAAGGTGTGTTACTAGAGGATACAAACTTCATTAGGTTGTTGTTCATTGTTGTTCTTTAAAATTTTTGTAACAATTTTCATATTATGATATTATTTTTTAAAAATTTTGTATATTATTAAAATGTAAATTTTCCATCACCTAATGATCATTGGTTACTTAAGTTTAATAAATAATTAATGAAGTTAAAATAATAATTAAGTTTAAAATAATAACAAAATATATGTTTTACAATGAAAATTTAAAAAAATAAAAAACTAAAATAAAAACAAAAGAGAAAATTGTGAAATTAAAAAATAAAGTAAATCTTACATTTAAATAGTAATGGACATACACAAATTTTAAAAAATAAAAAAAAAACAAAAAAATGAAACATAATAAAATCTATTAAAAATAATTAAAAAACAGAAAAAAAAATTAATAAAAAGGTAGGAGAAGAAAGTGGGGGTTTTCTTAAAACAGATTTCAAAAACAGTTTTGATTTTTTCAGTTTTTAAAAACTAAAAAACATGAACAACTATAAGTAGTTTTGCTTTTTATTTTTTTTTTCAAACTCAAAATACAATGAGAATGTATTGTTTCTTTCTTTTCATTACTGGCATTTCAGAAATATGAATAATTTTTTCATTTTCATGTCTTCAAAACAGTTTTCAAATAACACTTACCAAACAAGTTTTTTTTATTCTTCCATAAAACAGTTTTTGAAAATTATTCTTGAAAACTTTTTTAAAAAACTAGAAAAAAAAATCAAACCAATCAAGGCCTAAGTTATTTTTGTTTTTCATTAATAACATTTCTTTTTCATTTTCACATCTCCAAAACAATTTTTAAACAACACTTACCAAACAAGTTTTTTTTTTTCTTATGAAAAACAATTGTTGAAAACTATTTTACAAAAATCTTTCCAAAAACTGAAAAGAAAAATTAAGGGCTTTATTGGTTTGGTTTTGTTTTTTAGTTTTTGAAAAGAGTTTTCAAGAATAGTTTTCAAAAACTGTTTTTGTGAAGAAAAGAAAAAAAAAAACTTGTTTGGTAAGTGTTATTTGAAAACTGTTTTGAAGATATAAAAAGGAAAAAAACTTGTTCATTTTATTAAAATTTCATTAATTAAAAGCAAAAAATAACATATTCTGATTGTATTTTGAGTTTTTAAAACAAAAATAGAAAACTGAAAATAAATTACTTGCAATTGTTCTTGTTCTTTAGTTTTTAAAACAATTTTCAGAAAACACCATCCAAACAAATTTTTTAGTTTGTAAATACTAAGTGATCGTTTGGCAACAGTTTTATAAAACTGTTTTCAGTATTTTAGTATTTAAAAACTAAAAAACTCATTTGGATAGTGTTTTTTTAAAACAGTTTTAAAAAACGGTTCTGGTTTTGTAGTTTTAAAAACTAAAAAATAGGAACAATTAAAAATAATTTTGCTTTTGAGTTTTCTATTTTTGTTTTCAAAACTAAAAATACAATTAGAATATATTATTTTTTTTTCCTTTCATTGATGAAATTTTAATAAATATGAACAAGCTTTTCCATTTTTACATCTTTAAAACAATTTTCAAATAACACTTACCAAACAAGTTTTTTTTTTCTTTTCTTTCCGAAAACAATTTTTGAAAACTATTCTTGAAAACTCTTTTCAAAAACTAAAAAATAAAACCAAACCAATCAAACCCTAAAATATTGAAAATAGTTTTATAAAATTGTTGTCAAATAAGCACTTAGTGCTTGTTTGACAATAATTTTATAAAACTGTTTTCAGTATTTAGTATTTAAAAACTAAAAAACTCGTTTGGTTACTATTTTCTTAAAATAGTTTCTGAAAACAGTACTAGTTTTTTAGTTTTTAAAAACTAAAAAACAGGAATAACTATAAGTAGTCTTGTTTTTCAGATTTTTATCTTTGTTTTGAAAACTCAAAATAAAATAAGAATATGTTATTTTTTACTTTTCATTAATGGAATTTCAGTATTTAGTATTTAAAAAATAAAAAACTAGTTTGGTTACTATTTTCTTAAAATAGTTTCTGAAAACAGTACTAGTTTTTTAGTTTTTAAAAACTAAAAAACAGGAATAACTATAAATAGTTTTGTTTTCAAATTTTTATTTTTGTTTTGAAAACTGAAAATAAAATGAGAATATGTTGTTTTTTACTTTTCATTAATAGAATTTCAGCAAATATACAGAAGTTTTTTATTTGCATATTCAAAACAATTTTCAAATAACATTTACCAAACATTTTTTTTTCTTCGAAAAATAGTTTTTGAGAACTATTGTTAAAAAATCTTTTAAAAAACTAGAAAAACAAAATCAAATTTCATCCTTAGTATTTTAGTTATTTCCAAAACAATGTTATCCAATTTCAAAAGCAATAAACTCTGATTTTGAGATTTTTTTTTTTTTTGTATTTTTATTGAAGTTTGACGTCACTCACAATCACCTTTGACCATTGGTCCATGGATTGCCACCTTCGACTGTCGTCATGATTGCCACCTTTAACAATCGATCGCTAATTGACACCTCTGACTACTATTAGTTGCCACATGTAATCATCATTTTTTATCGCTAGTTATTAGCTATCATCTTCAATCACGAGTCACTTGTCACCACCTTTAATTGTCAATGTCATCAACTGTTACATCCGATTGTCATTCATTGACCACCACCTCTGACCACTAATTACCAGTTTCTACTCTAATTGTTTCTCACTAACCACCACTCTGATTGCCAGCCCTAATTACAGAAACTGGTTGCCACCTCCCTCTTAATGCTTGCTACTGTCTTCATGTCTAATCATCAACTGTAAGTCGCTAGTCATTAATTGCCACCTCCCTCTCAATAGTCACCAATTGTTGATTATCAGTCATCACATTAGCCTACTGTCACTGATTGTCACATTTGACTACTACTCATTAGCTACCTCTAACTATCAGTCACTAGTCACCGTCATCAATCACGGGTCACTTATTATTAGTTGTCGGTTACTGGTTATCAGCAGTCACATCTAACAATCAGTCACCAATCTTCAGTTCTCGAGGAGAAAGGATTATGGTGGGATTATGATTTAACAATAATGTTATACATTTAAAAATTGTAAACTATAAAAACGGGCCTTATAAGAAGTTTTCATTTTGTAACCGTAGTTGGTCCTATTTTATTTTGAGCGAAACTTGTTTTAGATTTTGAACATAGTACGTAAGTTTGGTGTAGTAATAGCAGATTTATAATAAGCATCTTTTCTCCTTTAAAGATAGATTGTGGATATTAGTTTTAGAAAATGTTAACACAATAAAAAATGTATACCAATGCACTTCTCCAAACGCTTCAATTCATGGATTCCTGTGTAACAGATTGACCAAAGCTTTTCAACTAAGACTTTGCTAAAATTTGCTGATGCAACAAACAAACGTGCCTAAATCTACCTTCATCCAATTAATTGTTTGTTCATCATGGTAATTACTTGATGAAGCATGAAGAGCAGAAGAAATGGATTAGTACATACATTTCTTTTTTTAGCTGTTCGCTATGACTGTGACTTAGTGATGGCAAATTAGGAGTGCCTTTAGCCCTGTATTATTCTATCACTTTCCAAGTGTTGTTTTCATTTGGCCAATACGGTCTTATGCCACAGAACGATAGCCTATAAAACTCCAAAACACGCGGACAGAAACTTTGCAGATTCAGCATTTCAGGCCACTCATCTCATCGAGTAGCATTATTGGAAACTAATTCTTATCAAGCTAGCTAGTCCTTTCCATGACATAGCTAACTCTGCATTTCCTAACCACTTTTATTTTGTAACTCTTGGAGCTGAAACACTCATTCATTCTTCCAACTCTCCGCAGTTATTCCTCCAACAAGAGATAAAACATGGTGTTAACTTCATTTTCAAGAACTTTATTTATTGTTCAAAGCTTATTTAATACTTTGCAGAAGTCTTAATTATTTTGCACATTTGCTTTGCCCTTCTGCTATTTTATATATAGGTTCTAGTTGCAAGTCACGGCGAGGAGGAAAAGGGCGCTGAAGGCATTGCTGCTGTGGATTTTCGAGGTCACCCTGTGGACAAGACCAAAACTGGAGGATGGCTAGCAGCAGGACTCATCTTAGGTTCATATTCATCTCAATCCATGGAAATTTGAGTCAAGTTTTCAAGGTTGAACCAAATATGGCTCCAACACATGTACTTTGGTTTTTTTATGCAGGTACTGAACTGGCAGAAAGAATATGTGTCATGGGCATAACCATGAACTTAGTGACCTACTTGGTTGGAGTGTTGAATCTTCCTTCAGCTGATTCTGCCACCATAGTTACTAATGTTATGGGAACTCTCAACTTGCTTGGCCTTCTTGGTGGCTTCCTTGCTGATGCCAAACTTGGCAGATACCTAACTGTTGCCATATCTGCAACCATAGCAGCTGTGGTATGTTAAGAGCTTTGCATATTTAGATATAGTTGATAGTCAATTCTCTCATTTCTTTGGCCTTTAAGCACACTATGGTGGCAAACAATTTTCTCCCTTCAAGGGAAAGTGGTTTCCAATTGCAAATAACATACAGCATTTTGAGTTTAATTTCTAACTAAGTAATGTTATTGTAACTGTCAACCAGTCAGAAATAAAAAAATCATCATTGATATGATTTGTAAAGTAGTTATTTATAAAAATGACATTGTAAGTAGATATACTATTTACTCTAACATTGTACTAGCTATACTAGTAGTCACAAACTAGTTTTCTCGTCACTGTCTTAGGGGGTGTGCTTATTAACTGTGGCTACAACCATTCCTAGCATGAGGCCCCCAACATGCAGCAGTGCAAGAAGACAGCACCATGAGTGCATTCAGGCCACTGGTAAACAATTGGCTTTGCTATTTGTAGCACTTTATACAGTAGCAGTGG
This sequence comes from Psophocarpus tetragonolobus, assembly GCA_037954015.1. Classification (NCBI taxonomy): domain Eukaryota; kingdom Viridiplantae; phylum Streptophyta; class Magnoliopsida; order Fabales; family Fabaceae; genus Psophocarpus; species Psophocarpus tetragonolobus. Next base: position 40,614,960 of record CM075695.1, read on the forward strand.
GGGGTGGAGGAATAAAATCCAATGTCTCAGGATTTGGATCTGATCAGTTTGATATAACAGACCCGAAGGAGGAAAGGATGATGATATTTTTCTTCAACAGGTTCTACTTCTTCATAAGCATAGGGTCCTTGTTTTCTGTTGTGGTGCTGGTGTATGTGCAAGACAACATAGGGAGAGGGTGGGGTTATGGAATTTCGGCAGGGACAATGTTTGTTGCTGTTGCTGTTTTGCTTTGTGGCACACCACTCTACAGATTCAAGAGGCCACAAGGAAGCCCTTTAACAGTTATTTGGAGAGTGCTATTTTTGGCATGGAAGAAGAGGGGTCTTCCCAACCCTTCACAACCATCCTTTCTAAATGGTTATCTTGAAGCCATGGTGCCACATACTGAGAGGTTCAGGTAATTATTTGTTACCTAATTTTGTCTTTCTCTTCAATTATTGCAAAAGATTATTATTTTGTGTCATCGTGTGGTTTCATAATCATTACTTACTTTCACGGGATTACTATTTCCATTATTTTGGACAACGCAAGTGTTTGTATTGTCTCTACAAATGGACAAACTTTATGTTTGATTGAGTAGTCCGTCTTTAAGGATTTTTCAAGAAAAAAAAAAAACAAAGACAGCGTCTGTTGGAACAGTATTTTTGCCTTTTCTCTTAAAAATTATTTGTAACAATCATTTTTTGGAAAATATTTTTAAAAACAAAAAGAAATAAATGTTTGGCTTGAGAGTCCATTCTGCTTCTGCCAGTGAATTATCAACACGTTTTGTTTTCTTTTTTGTATAAGATGATCACGTTTTTTCTTCACCCTTCTTTATTACTTGCGAGAAATAGAAATGAGACGTGGATCAATTTTTCAAGCCACACACTACTCCGCCCCCCATTCTGAAAGTTTGACCCTGGTCAACAAAGAAATTGATGTTATAAAATTGATTTTTGAGTGAAATGATTTTTATTTAAAAATAAGTTATTCATAATAATTCAATGTAAAAAGCATTATCTAGCACTGAAATTATTTAAAGTTGTTATAATTTAAAATTAGTTTTCAGTGAGATCTATAATATAAATATTTATTAAAATTACTTACGTCATGTTTTTATATGTTTTTGAATGATCCAACATAACCTTTAGCTTTGGTGTTTGGCCTTCCAATGTCACTGGCGACGACAATGAAACATGGGTAAAGAGAATGGAGCATGTAATTTACAAAAGAAAAACTTTAGAAAATAAAATATAATAACAATAAAGTTTAAAAAATATGCATTCAACACTATAAAAATTTGTATACACTCAACCAATCAAAGTCATCGTTAAAATCATTTTTCATAGTTAGAATGAAAGTAAAAAATAATAATATCATAGATGAAACTTTTTAATTGATCGTCAAAGTAATTTATTACTTATTTATTCATGATAACATTTAGTGATAAGTTTTAACTGTTAAAACTGTCTTGGAATACATATAATGATAAATTATGAAGTTAAATTTTTCACCATAAGTTTATTTTCAAGTTAAACTTGATCTTCTAATATGTTTTTATATATTTAACAGTAATGAGATTTGAAAATTAGACTTCAAGCAAGCAAATTATTCAATTCTTCAGAATAAATCTTCTATGTATTGCATACTTCTAAAGGCGAGACCCTTTACTCCACACTATGACTTAGCTTCGTGAATTTTGTAGAAAGTTAATCTTTTGAGTATGTAACTAAGTATTTTATCAAACAAATCAATTATCCCTGCAAAAGCACGATAAAGAAAATGTAAAAAGTCTAGGTTAAAAAAGGGAAAATAAAGAAAAGAAGACGTGGACACTCAGATCACCAAATAATTTATTAATATTATTTATCATTGTTACGAAACTTCCTGCAAACAAGTTGCAGTATTTCTAATTAGTGATGGCAAATAAGGTAGAGTTGATTTTACATGACAAATTATAAAACTACGAAGCATTTAAGCAAAATTAAATATACAAATATATTGCATTAGATTGAATTATCTAACTGCAAGCTTAAATCAAGTTTTGAATGTTGATTTTAATTTGATATCATCTTGACAACAGATGTCCATAGCATGAATTGATTCTCCAGTGAAAACACCAGCAAAGATTTATACTAAAGTCATTCGTATCCTAAGGAAATAGTAAAGCTAAAGAAATATTCTAGGAAATCTTTATTCAAACCCAGCCAGCTATATTTGAAATTATATCATGAATTTGACATAAGCTAACAGGTATTTTCACTGCTTGGTATTTGGTCTGATAGGTTCCTTGACAAAGCTGCAATCCTAGATGAGAACTGCCCAAAGGATGAAAACAAGGAAAATCCATGGATAGTTTCCACAGTGACTCAGGTTGAGGAGGTTAAAATGGTAATCAAGCTCCTTCCTATTTGGTCTACATGTATCCTCTTCTGGACAATCTATTCTCAAATGAATACCTTCACCATTGAGCAAGCTACATTCATGAATAGAGAAATTGGTTCTCTAGATGTCCCAGCAGGATCTTTATCAGCTTTTCTCTTCATTACCATTCTCCTCTTTACTTCCCTGAATGAAAAACTGACCGTGCCCTTAGCTCGGAAAATCACCCACAATGCCCAAGGGCTCACAAGTCTTCAGAGGGTTGGAATTGGACTTGTTTTCTCCATTGTTGCCATGGTGGTTTCTGCAATTGTTGAGAAAGAAAGGAGGGTGAATGAAGTAAAAAATCATACTGCAATAAGTGCTTTTTGGCTGGTCCCTCAATTTTTTCTCGTGGGTGCAGGGGAAGCATTTGCCTATGTTGGACAACTAGAGTTTTTCATTAGGGAAGCACCAGAGAGAATGAAATCTATGAGCACTGGACTTTTCCTATCTACCCTCTCAATGGGTTATTTTGTCAGTAGCTTATTGGTGTCAATTGTTGACAAAGCAAGTAAGAAAAGATGGCTAAGGAGCAATCTAAACAAGGGCAGGCTAGATTACTTCTACTGGTTGCTTGCAGTGCTAGGAGTACTGAATTTCATATTTTTTCTTATCTTAGCAAGGAGGCATCAGTACAAAGTTCAGAACAGCGTAAAGCCTAATGACGGTGCAGAAAAAGAGCTTGTGAGTGCAAATGATGTGATAGTTGGAGTTGATGGAAAGGAGGAAGCATAGGATATAGTTTTCAAATCTCATTTTGTTTCGCTGAATATATAGTGTGCAAGAATAAAACATCATGCCCCATATTTGCTAATTTTGGGTGACTTTTCAACCTCATTTAAGTATTTAACAAGGGCAATTGTAATGTACTATTAATTATTGACAGATGAAAAAGATAAACTACAGTGTGAGTTGTTTCCAAAGAAAAAACAATTACGGAATAAATTATGAATGAATCCCAAACTGAAGATATAAATAAATGAACCACTTGCTAGCAATGTTTCATGATCAGAAGCCTGAATTTGACTAATGATATCAGTAGAAAAGACTACAAATTACAGATTCAGGCTACAAAATGATCTTGAAAGCAAAATTTTGTTCATTTCAAACCAAAGCTTTAAACAATGGCATTGGATAGTTTTAGAAGCAAGAAGATAATAATCCTTAAGAACATGGCAGCCTATAAAGCGTCAGTAAGTGAGGGAGGTTTGTGACTTATGACCAATGGAGGTCGCAGAGCACGGTGCACTTCCTGCTTCTGCTTGCGGGCCTTGTACATTTCCTCTGTCTCAATAACAACTAACCTCTTGACCTATATTAATTACAAAGTTTACGAATGTTAGTATCCAGGGAAACAAGTCTTTTCAAGCAGAAAATGGACTTTTTTAGAGCTTGTACTAAAACCTGTTGGAGCATCCCCCTAACTGTAGGGGTGTTCCACCGCATGACAGTCCGGTTGCATTTGCGAAGACGAAGCGCTTCCAAAGTGCGTCTATGCAGCCTCCTGGTCCCAGGAATGCCCCTCACCAGAGTTATATAGAGATTGGGGCTCCAAGCAATTGGCACACAGGCCTTGTATGCCTTGAATGAATTCATGCCTTCAGCTTGAAGTCAAAAAAGCATTAAGAACAAATGAAGTTAATATGACTTCGATGCTCTACCTAGATGCTCAAATTTAACAATTATCATACAAAAATAGATAAAGACAAGTTTAAATAAAATAAGTCAGAATGAGAAAAGAATAAAAAGTTATACATTTCATTAAACTTCAACAGAAAAGTTTGAAATTACTCGATGCATGCAGAACAGAAAATCTTATCTTGTATAATTGACATTGAAAAGACTAGTGACAAAAGTATAGACAAAGCAGAGAAGGAAAGATAAGCAATATTTAGAAAATCACCTAGCGATTGAAAAAGAGAACAAATAGAAAAGGATGATAATACAAGATTTATACAATGACATTAGTTCAGGCATTTCATCAAAAAGGTGGTAGGCAAATATGCAAGTTGGTTATATCCAAAGAGTTGTCACTGCCCGATCAACACAAGTTATGAACTACCATTGAACGTGATATAGGGAGATTCAAGCATGGATACAAACTAGAACATGATTATAATTTGTAACGAAGAAAAGGAAAGAACTATTAAAACAAGTAACTAACTACATGTGAAGTTGTGAATAGCTTCAGGATAGGAATGAAAAATGAGATACCTTGAGAAGGCGTGAGCGAAGAAAACCACCGGAAAGGTTATCGGCGAGAAGATAATAGGGACACCACCCACGGAAGTGTTTGGGAAGATAATCAGAAACAGCAAACCCCTAACGCACCCAACCAACAAAACGCACAGTTTTCAGCTACCACCAAACGGGTTTCTGTTTGGGACTCACTCCATTATAGGCCTTTTTCGGTTTTCCCACTACACCTCCAATATTTCTTAATAGGTACCTTTCCATAAATCCAAAATAAGTGCTTTGGAGTGACTCTCAAATAGCTGTTTCGCAGTGAGTTTAGAATATGTAATCCAGATTTATATAAAAAAAAATCCAGATTATTTATTTCGAATTTATTAAAATTAGAGTGTTCTTAAATAAATAATCTAAATTTGTAAAATTAGCATGAGTATCCATATACTCTACCACCCATGTCACATTCCTCTCTTAGCCAACTAATTGTCCCAATGTCATCAACCTTCTCTCCTTCAAATTAGTCATTTCAAACATGTTCATTTACATGCACACATCAACAAATCCAGAGAAAAACTTAAGCATTTTTTCCCCTTCAAATTATTATGGATGTGCATAGAGAAAATAATGGAGTGAAAGGAGAAACTAGTTGATATATATAGAATTTTTTTTTCTCTGACCAATCCTTTATATGATTATTTAAAAATGAAGAATTTTATGGACGTACACGTGAATAGTGATTAGTAATGCTGAAATCCGGATAATAACCGGCTGTTCTGAGTTTAACCCTCCCAATCCTTTATGCAAAAACTATGCCGCAAGTTAAGGTTGAGTATAATAAAAGCGATAGTGAAATTTTAGTTTTATCCTATGTTTATAGGATGTTTTTGGGTTTAAATATATTTGTAATTATTTTTTATATTTAATTATTATTAAACAAATTATAAAAAACAATAAATAAATAAAATTATAAATTAAGTTTAAGAATAAAACTTTTTATTCATATATATATTTTTAAAATTTATTATTCATTATTATAGTAATAACAGGCGGTTAGAAGATAAAATAGTTATATATCCATATCTTACTTTTGGATCATAGTTGGATAATACTTATAGCTAATTAAAACGAATAATGCTTATAAAAAATGACATGTTGAAACCCATGACTCTTGGTATTAATTATTGTAAGTCAAAACTATTGTATCACAAAGTGTTGTATAGATAGGGATGACAAAAAAATCCGAACCCGCATATATTTGTGAATAAAACTTATAAAAATATCCGCACGGATAGTATAAATGAGTATCTGTCACCCATGGATATGGGTTTTTTTCTACCCACTTCTTAATGGGTATGGGAACAGGTATCATAGTACTTGTACCTGCGGGTACCCGCTAAACTAAAGTAATATATATATATATATATATATATATATAAGTTAAAAAAGATAATATTTTTGAAAAATAAATCAAATTAAAATATTAATTATCAAAATTCATTGATATCAATCTTATTTTTTATGAAAACTTCATAGTTGATAAAATTATTTATTATAAAAATACCGATAATATAAAATAAAGATTTTATTTGTATTAAATATTTTTTTATAATATATTATATTAATCTATTTTTAGATCTAATTAATCTTGTAGAAACTAGTATAATTTTATTTCTAGACTTTTCCAAAAAATAAGTTATTTATTTGATAAAACTTCTCATAAAAAATATTTAATTTTAAAAAAAAATTAAAAATATCCACGGGTACTCCTAGATACCCGTGGGTAATAAAAAAACCTGCATGTATTTCTATAGTGGGTACCCGACAGGTTTTTAGCGGATAACGAATAGCGAATTTTTGTAGTGAGTCGGGTGGCAGGTAACCACTACCATTACCCGCGTTGCCATTCCTAGATAAGAGTTAGGAAACTATTTTCAATGATTTCTATCAGAGGTAACAAAGCGAGTCGACCTGCTTTGTTTTAGTTGATAAAAAATGGACCGGGCAAGTTGGTCTACCATAGTTAGAACATGTCAAACCACTTGTTCACTCCTTCGTTATAGAAGTTGGCTGGCTATATGTGCTGACCTGCCAAAAATTTGAAAAATAGTTTTATTGTTCTTTTTAAAAATAATACAAAATTTCATTTAAAAAACAATTTTTTATTTTCTAAAAAAAATCATGATTTTAAAAAATAAATAGAAAATAAAAAAAAGTAAATCTTGTATAATTGGTTTTATTTTTTTAACAATATTACAATTTTATAAAATAAAGGACAAATAAATTTATGATAAAGTCTATTTTATTTTCTTAGCAAATTTATTTTTATAAATTCTATTAATAATTTATTTTATATTTTAAGTATTATAATTTTTTAAAAATTAAATATAATATTAGCAAGTTGGTGGGCTACTTTATTTAATCACGTCTTTGACCTGCTAAATTGACATGTTATGCGAGACCGAATAGTAGGCTAAAAACATGACCTCAACCCGCTTGATCTGCCTTATTTTGTCACCCCTAATTTCTATATATATTTTTAAGTTCTAAGACACAAAATGATTTTTTTTATTATTTTAAAAGTAAAAATACTGTTAAATTTACTAACTATATCCAAACATGTGTTAAGTCATTTATTGGTGAAGTATGTTAGAAATTAATCAATTCCCTAATACTTTTAAAATACTTAAACCATTCAATTAATCGTATCTATTTTACTTTAAGACAAATTTTATATTTATAAAACAATTAAAATAATATTTTCATTTATTAATTTTTATTCAAACTAATTTTTCAGTTTTTATTGATTTTAAAACATTTTGAAGCAACAATTTAAAAATATAAATTCAAAAGAAGTAGGGTTTATATTGACTAAAGTTCCTGGAGATGAAAAGGTAATTAATTAAGCAATAAGCATCAATACTAATTGTATACAACATTTACAAAACAATGTTTTCAAAAGGAATACAAATTTACAAGTAGCTTCATGTTTGCATGTAAGATTTCACAAAAAAAAGAGTTTGCATATAAGAAAATTCTAATTAAAATGCTATTAATTTGTATTGAAAAAACTTAACCCTAATACAGTTGTAGAAGTTACATGAGCAGTCTAGTACTAGAATCCATGCAAGACCTACTTTGAACAACATATGAACTAACAATTATTTAGATATTAAAATTAACAATTATTTAGATATTAAAATTATAAGATTGCCATGATGATAAAATCGATAAATTAAGGAAGAGAGGTCGTATTTTTTCTTAAGTATGACTTTTCAAGAGAAAAAAAATTACCGTATTTTTTTAAAATCTAAAACTATTACAACATCACAAAATCATTTGTATATATATATCAAAAGTCAAGCATTGAAAAGTCTTAGCTAAAGTTTCCAAAATTTTTACGTTTTGTATGTATATCAAGAGAAGAAGGGATAATGGAACGTCGTGGAAACTCCTGTAGTAGTTCATTTTGACATAGCTGGCAGTAAAAATAATTTTTAAAATCACCCCTATACAAAATTTAATTTCCAATCAAAATTGTGAAGAAAGAAAGAGAAATGAACAGTGTCAAAATTTGCTTCTCTTAGTCAACTATAAACTTAGCATTATTTTGAAGCTAATGACAATTTCTCCATCATTGAAATGAAACAAACATAGATTATTGCTTCAAAATAATTCAAAAGAGAAAGAGATCACAAAATACACATACAATAGGGTTTTTTTTCCTGAATACATACAATTTTTTTTTTACATTATCTTTTTATGTTTATCTCACTTAGTTATTATGACAATTTTTGTGAATTAATCATTATGACTTATAATAAATGATACATAGAAAAAAGATAAACAAAAAATATTTTTGTACAAAAAAATTGTTATGATTAAAATTATTGCACAAATAACCTTTCTCAATCCAAAAATCAAGGTGAAGATTGTTGTCTATTATATTATCTATTTGAAATTAAATATAATTATAATTTAATGTAATGAAATAAAATACAAGACAAAAAATAACAAATCAAATGTTTATTGTCATTATAAAGTGTTCTATTTAATTAAAAAATCACGATAATTATCTGTCAATTAAATTTCCAAAGTTTACAACTTTAAGGAGAAAAAATCAAAACATATGTGCAATTAGAAACAAATATATGATATGCAGGTAATATTAAAATAATTATTGAAAAATAATATAATTAACATGAAAAGAAAAATCAATATTAACGTATGCTTTATACCGTAAAATAAACTCAAGATTGTTTCTTCAAAATATTCCTAAACCAAAGCAGGACTATGATCCCATTATCTATTTGTTCAAATTAAATATTATTAGTGGTATTTAAATTAAAATAATTACTATGATATAAATAGGATAATTAATAAAATAAATATCCATTGTCATAAAAAAACCCACTAATAATTAGACATTCAAATCAATATCTTAGATAATTAATTGTGATTTTTTTATATTGATAATAAATACTTGTTAAACATTTTAAGAAAACTAATAATTATAAAATTTAATTTAAACCTTTTAAATATTGGCATCTTATTAAAAAATTTATATAATCTAAAGTTATGTACAAATGTAGATACACTAATAAAGGTATTATTTTAAAAAAATTAATTAAAATAATATGAAGTTATTTAAATATATGTGTGTGTATATATATATATATATATATATATATATATATTCATAATAATATATTCATTTATAAATACTGATATACATACATCCCAGGAATTTTTTTAATATTATATTAATTAAAAACTACAAAATAAAATGCTAAAAATTAAATAATTACAAGTTTTATTTTAAAAACTGAAGTATCATTTAATTAATTAATAAAATTTATTTAACTAGTGGTTTTCAAATTTAATTTAAATGTTCCAATTAACTAATATTAGATGAAAAAATTGAGTATTATTTTAATAAAAAGCTATTTTCTAATTGAATAACTAGTTCAAAATATTAATATTACTTGCTAAAAGAGAAGTAAGAAAACATGTATACGCTTAAGAATACAAGTACATAATATTATAAACTACACATTATTACTGCTGTTACTCTTTTCTTTTTCTTGTTGATTTTCTTTCTTTTCCTCTCTTAGACAAACATATATGGTAAGTGTCCCACATGTGAGGTGTCCAAATTAAATAATTATTTTTTCTGCAAAACAAATCAAACTCAATGATCATCAACTCATGGATGACACACCGTAGTTATAACAAGCAACATGAAGAGCTCAGTAATGAGGACCCACGTGCCAACATAGTACAACCACAATGAACGAAAATATATTATTGCACATACTTGCACATCACATATATGATATGCATCCAGAAAGATTTAGGACAATTTTAATTATACAGAACAAGTACATGATGTGCTCACTAAGCTTTACTGAGCAATGTGAGATATAAAAGACAATAATATGTTGATAAAAAAAAACAAACAAACAGTCATTTGGTTCACGGATGCATTTACGTATGAAAACAACTCATATTCATTAAATTAGGAAATAACACATACATGACATCTCCAGTAATCTCCATAAACAGTGTAAATGAAAGAGCATATATAGTTAGATTCAAGCTCGGTTACATATAATATAATTTCATCTTGATTTCTACAATTTAAAATAAAACATGCAGCAATAACATATTACAGCAAATATTATACCAACTTAAAAATAGAAAATAGATAGGGTTTTCTGCAAAGCTTTTGAATATTCTAGTAGAGAATTGTGTTAAAGAAGCATGGGCATGCCATCCATGGGAAATGGCTTGCACATTACATTTTCCATGTAATAGTTAGTTGCATCCATCACAGCAAATTGCATATCCTCAGAAGGCTTCCAATGGCGTTTTCTCTGATTGATGAACCAGTTGTTGATCTGTTTCAAATCTAGTCCTGTGGATTCGGCAAGTGCCTGTTTTTGAGATTCCTACATGTTCATCCAATCATACTCCCCATCACCATAAAATTAGTCATCATATCATATATGTAGTAATAAAAAACAAAATATTATGAATTAATGCACAATAACGGCTGTCATTACCATAGCATAACAGTTTAACATTTCAATATTCATATATGATCACCAGGATTTTTATTCCTTAAAATACCAACAGCTATATATATAGCACCATCAAATGTGTCTATATTTTGGTGAAAATATAAAGGTAGCAATGTAATGAATATGAATATTTATCTAGGCTAAATGTATACTTAAACATTGTCATGGCATATTTAGTATAAATATGCAGAGAAGGGATAAGAAAAAACACTCCTTCTATATATATATATAAAGGCTGAAGAACTTAGTTACCGAAGGGTAAGGCCATTTGTAATGTCTGTTCCACCAATCAAGTAGCTGTTGCCGAGCTTCCTTTGGCAACTTTCCATTCTTTTTCTTCTTCAAAAACTCCTTCTTGAGGCTCCCTAAATATCCACTATACTTGCGCAAAAGCTGGACTTTGAGTTCCCGGTCTTCAGCTTGAGAATCTAGGTTGTTGTCATGCACATCAACCTCATTCTGTGAAGATGATTCACTTTGACCTTAATTTAAAATTGCCAAAAAAAAGAACTATCAGTAAAAGTAATTCATGTGGATAAATATTCCTCAGGAATACTGACATAATGAAATTGCATGGCAGTTTAACTAAAATATGTATTCAGAAGTTTTAAATAAGAATAATACATATCAAATAATTCTAAATCTTCTTACTAATCTCCTTACTAGAAAAAGAAAGTACAGAATGTTTTCATATTTCTAAGACATTCTATATATTTAATTAATACAATTTTTATAAAGTATTAAGAGGATTAATAAAATTCTGTAAAAAATAATAAAGGATTAGTAAAATAATATTATAGGAAAATATCTCTATTATACATCAACAAAACAAAGCTTTACGCTAAAATGATATAAATGTTTCCTGTATTCTCAGATGTCATGCATTACCTAAAAATTGACAAAAGATGATAAAAACTAAAATTAATCAACAATATTTTCTTTATTATACACTAGCTATATTACTAAATAGGATAAGATTACAAAGAAAATAGCTGCACTTTATATCAATTGGTAATATATCTAATGCAATATATAAATTTATATTATAGAAGGCCATTCAAGAGTACAACTTTTACTAAAAAAAAAGAGAAACATGGTTCACTGAGAGCTAAAAATGTAACCCTTACATCCACCACTAGAAAAAATACGAAGGAGGGTAATAACAACATTTCATGCAAATTAAAATTTACTATGGTTTTTGAGAATTAAACTAAAGAGAGAACAAATTGAAAAGGAAAGCTATGGCAACAGAAGATAAGACAAGGAGTTTCCTTTTTCTACTAAGTTCTTAAAGGGACTTTGACAGAGAGAGCCATGAATCTAAATGAAAAGAAGGAATTAAATTGGTGAAAGAAGACTAATGCCTAGCAAGAGGTGACAGCTCACTGAGTACGTGTGAAATAATGAGTAACACCAAGGTGATCGATCACACGAACCAAAAGGAAAAATCCTTTTAAAAATAACTGGAAAGCCATCAAGATTATCAATGTGTTACTTAATTAAGCAACATGCATTGGGGTTCAAATAGACTTTTCATCATTAGAATAATAAAACAAAGTCTCATTATTCCTGATTTCCCCTCAAGCAGTAATATGAATTCATAATCGTTTTCAAACTTTTTGACCTAATTCAAACACCTTGGACCCATTATTATTAACAATCTTAAAAAAGACTGTTATGGTTTTTAATCAAGTTCCTTTTTAACTAATCACACTATTTATGATAAGAAAGGTAATTTGACTAACTATTTTCAAATAATTCAGAAGATAATATGTATAATAAACAAATAAATTTTGGCATCACATCATTCTACTAAAAACAATTTTACCCAGTACAAGCGGGTGTGGTTTTTCCTTTTTTTTTAGTAGGTATTAATTAATTAATTAATTGCACTCTCAGCTGTGAGGCTATCATTAGTCTACCAATTAATATCACTATTTAATACTAATACCAAGATCAGATTTATGAGTCGCAACTAACTAGCAAGGTCATCATCAATCCCTTCAATGCTAGCAGCATGCTTCAACGGAGGGTTTATAGGCTTTGAGACACAGAAGAACTACCACTAGTCTTAAGCATAGCAAGTTAAACAGCGACGCATCACTACTTATTTAGCCTCCAACAAAAACCTTTTCACACAGGGTTGATTTCTAGTAATTTCAAAGTAGGACAACAAGGGTCCAAGGCTGCGTTACTAATTCATTCGTTTTGCTTGCCACCTATATAGGTGACACAAACATGGATTACTAATTAGGTTTCTGTCTCACACACTGACTATCAATCCCGGTAGCATCTCACCAGCAACCAATTTCCCAAACAAGAAATCGTCCACAATTGCTCCACAGTACACTCAGAGAAGTGTAGGAACAAATAATGATTTAAGGGTAATCACCAAAATCTGATGAAACTGCTAGGGCTTTGAGCTGACACTCAATTCTTGAGAAGAAAAGCATGGCTTCTTTAAAGGGTTTCGTAAGCTCTTGCTCATACTTAATGAGCATCTCACAGTAGGCCTCCATGAACTGGTCCAGGGCGGGATCTTCACCTATTGAACCACTTCCTGTCCTTCCTGATGATGCATTAAAGGATTCACATTTAGCACATGACTCCTCTAAGCTGGTCACCACTTCAGGAGGTGCTCCAACCTGCAAGTACTTCCACTCACATCATCAATACAAGGAAAGCATGACAATAAACAAAAATTGAAAAAGAAAAATCACAACAGAAAATTAAAATCCTCATAAAACCCATGGAAGAGAAATGGATGAGTGCAAATTTTAGTTTGCAACTAATTACAAGTGTGCATGTTCATATGTATATGTGGACAGTTTGTATTGGTAAGAAAGGGAAAGATGTATGTACTTATGTGAATATGTAGTAAGTAAGAACAATATTTAGAGTTGATAACCTTGAGGCAATTGAGGTAAGAGGACAAGAGACGAGGAAAAAGAGGATGTGCCATGATTTTATCCCTCACACTGCAAGTGTCGGTGGGGTTGTGGTGGGTGTAGTGCTGGTCCTGAGCGATGGTATTGCCAGTGACAGGTACCCTTCTATCACTGCGCATTTGAGAACCAGAGTTGTTACTGAGAGGCAGAGAAAGAAACTTCCTATTAGTTTCCATGTTCATCATGTCCATCTCAGAAAGCTCACTGCAACTGTTCCCTCCAAACCCTATCATAGTTGCAAAGTAAGTTGTGTTAAACCCTGGAAAGGAATTAGTGAAGACCTCTTTTTGTTTCTCTCTCTCTCTTATGTAAAACTAGAACTCCACATGTAGATATATAATGCATTTATTTACATACTACATAGTAGTAATAGTAAAACCACTAGCTGTATTTAGCTCTACCTCTTTGGCTTGGATCAGTTGTTCCTAGTCCCCACCTTACTGTTTTCTCAAAAAGAGCACTGCATATAATTGTCCAGAGAGTACTCCCGGAAATGAAGCTAAAAAATCTGAGTCTTTTTTTGTAGAAAACTCCAAAGAACCTAAATGGATAGTCAGTCAGAACAATAGGGATTTTTGGGCTCTTGGCTCTATAGCCTGTAAAAGGTAGTGGAATCAGATTCAGATTCAGAGTCCTCCCTTGGGAATGTGTAGTCTACCTTCTTCCTTCTGTGCATAAACAGTGTTGCTTCTTAATCTCATTCTCTCTCCCAAACACTACCAGTGCTGTGTGTTAAATGCAGGTGGAGACACAGAGGCTACACACAGAGTTAACGTGTGTCTCTGCAACTTAACTCAGAGTTTTCCTTCCCAATGAAAGATGTATCCATGTGTATATGAAACTCACCCTCTCAGGTCTATGCACTACCACTGTTTATGCGTACTATTGTTGGTTATCTCTCACTCAGATCATGGAACGGAAGGAGAGAGAAAAAGTGCTTTACTCATTCACAAAAATTAAATAATAAATTAGCTTATTATGCTAATAAAAATAGTACTTATATGGTATGCTTCTTAAGTAACTAACATTCATTTCATGCTAATTGAGTATATATTAAAATATTTTACTTTATATATAGGTAGATAGAGATGTGTAAGAATTAAGAAAAAACTTTTGATAAGAAAAAGGCTTAAGTGAACTTTATAACAAGTACTATGTTTGATAAAGATGTGGACAGTTGGATTGGAAGCATGGAAAAACTGAGTGGCTTAGAATAAAGAGGAAGAAGTAAAATGGTTTGTGAAATATTACATAATATTATTATTACAAGGGTAGAGAGGTGATTGAAAGGAATCAAACATCAACCGTCCATCGAAACCTATCAGGCATGTGATATTCTTTGGGGGAGATATTGGATCTTTATTATATATCTCTCACAACTCACAATTCACAAATCACACTTTTGCTTTAGTATGATGGAATTGGTATAAAATAGGCACTAGGAGGGAGGGGGTTAACGAGAGCAAGACGACAGCGTTTTGTAAATTGGAATCCATGCAAAGACACACATATGTCAGACGAGTCATGTCAATCTAATCAAATGGAAAAAAATAGGGGAGAAAAGTGGGTTGGAAGAGGTAGACATAGCAAAAGAAGGCCATGTTATATAAGGTGTTGCCCTCATTGTGGGACACTCCCCGTGTCCCTTCCTTTCAGTTTTTTACTATTGCGTTTCTAACCTTACCCTACACCAATCATTCACTATTTGACATTTTGTGTTATGCCACTTTCCTCCATTAATTAATTGTTATTTCGGATCAGTCTAAATAATCAATATCTCACCCAAACCAATCAACTATCTCATTCTCATAATAAATAGAGAATTATTATTTTATAAAAATACAAATGTTTCTATTAGTATCAAGTTTTTTTTTTTTTATAACCAAGAATAAATTCATCAAGATTTTAGTCCAACATCACATAAGTGGTGATATCAGAGTTCTGGTGCACAAGAATAAATCTTTTATATTTTATTTAATCACACACCATTGTATAGGTAAATTTTTTAATTTTATAATAATTATTTAAAAATTATATTAAAATATTTCTATTAATTATCAATATAAAAATATTAAAAGAACAATGTGTGTATATATATATACATATTAAACTCTTTATTTTGCATGAAAACAGTATTATGTTAATATAGTAAATGATACCGCAAATATTTGTATAAAGAATTATCATCGTCTGCTGAGTGAATTTGTGTAAAATAAAAAGATAAAAAACATTAAAAATTACCATTTTGAGAGACTTTCGTAAGTGAATTTGGATTAAAATCAATTAATTTGTATTACATGATAATTTATATTAAAAAGAAAATGAGTAGAAGATAGTAATTACAAACTTAAAAAAAAAAAATTAAAATTAAAATTATAGAGAGAAAGAAACATAAGTAATTCTCTTTTCTTTATAAATTTTACTTTAATAAAAAGGAGTAAATATGTTTTTAACTTTCGAAAATGCATATGATTTTAGCATATAAAAAATTATTAATTTTGGTCTCTTTTTAAAATTTAGGGAAATTAATCCATTATTCTAACTTTGTTAACATTTAAATACATAACAATGACAATAACATAAAATAACTTATCACATTATATAAAGAGTAGTCTAACGATATTATTAATATAATTTTTAGTAAATTATATTTTTAATCTCTTATTAAATACTTATCTCACATATCAATTTTTCTTCTTTTTTTTCTTCTTTTGATAAGTAAAAGTTTATTGAAACTTCAAAGTAGGAGGGAGATGAATAAGTATCCAAAGAACAAATCAGTATCCAAAAGATAAATATGATTATCATCTCTACATCCATCTACTGTTATAATTACAAATGATAGAAATAAGATAGATAAAAGATAGTAAAAAAAATGAGAAATAATATACAAATTACAATGTTTGATTGATGAAAAAATAAAATAAAAATTTAAAAGATTAAAAAGAAAATAAATGAATAGAAATAGATAAAAATAGTATAATAAACCTTATTATTTTAAAATTTATTTTTATTTTTTAAATATACACCATTATTTTTATCTATCCTATATTATTTCTATCTATGATACTAAATATTAGATAAATTTGCCAATTAATTGTGAGCTTTTTTTAATCCGCACGAGAATTGAACGCAGCACTAAATATAATTTAATTATAACATTCATACATCTTTGTTAACTAATTGAGTTATGAATCCTGGTAGTGATAGTGGGGAGTTCATGCTTATATTGGTATATATGAAATTATGACAGTGGAATTTACTTAATATCCTCAGCCAATCATAAAACTCCACGTGGTCAACAGAATCGGCTAGAATCAACTGCGAGTTTAATTATCTACAAATGTCAACCTCTGGAAAGAAATCAGATATATTCTACAACCAACAACATGGATCGGATATCCTTCTATGTTTATTAAATGCTTTAGAACTTAATATTATTAACGTAAGATTTACTATTCACATACATAAAGTAGCTTGTTCCACTTGTACCCTATGAATATGATTGACAAATCTTATCTTATCGATTAAGTTTTTAAGAAAGATTAAAAGATATCTAAATATATATTTTCTCGTATATAGATGACGATGATATATATGAATGTTTTATGTGTATGTGAAATGTCTCCAAGCTGTACGTACCAGCATAACAATATTCGAGTATTTAGTGTCAAGATAATGCATATGACGATATCTTATTAAAAGAAAATTAAAAGAATGTCAACCACGGAAGGAAAAAGAGATATTTTCGATTCCGTTTAAAGGAAGGGTTTTCTTTCTAAATTTACTTCTTAATTTTGGTGTTAGAACTTTTTTGGTATTTAATTAACGATAGAAACGAGGTTATGTTACGAGGAAAAAAATTAAAATAAATAGAGGCATAAATCTTACCTATATATAGGTTTAGTAATTAACTGAGCAGAAAAAGCAGTTTACTCTTTGTTTTCTTATAATTTAACAGTAGTATTGTGTTTTGAAGCAGAAGGAAGCATCCAAAATGGTGGAATGGAGGATGAGAATATCAAATTCTTGATTCCATTCGATGAAAAAGATATATAGCAGAGGGCTCAATTGGTAAAGATGTCTTGGAAATCTCATCTTTTAAACGACAGTAACCAGTTGATGCAAACAACGTAACCCTGAAGGTTTCTGTGTGATTCAGTTGGATTATGAGTTGGAATACATATGTTTTATGCTTCATGAATCATGAATTAAGATTTCTTTTCAGGGGGCAGATAGAATTAAAATAATGTGTTGTTATTTTCTTTACATTCACTAATGTCACAAAAAGTACATCATCTAAAAAAAATCACAAAATAATCCAATTACTGGTTGATTAGATTTGCAGACGTTTCACTTTTTTTTTCTGATAGACAAAACAATGTTTATTTTTTATAGTAATATTCTTCTTATCAATTGTTGTTGATTTGTACAAAGGGTTATCTTCACATTGGATCAACCTAAATCAATAAGATTTTACAGTATTAGATCATGACACGGAAATATTATCCTTTAGAAGGCTTACGATAAAGAATCCACTCATTATCTCATAAATTACTACTATAACTATTACATGACTTACACAATTTTTTATTTGATTGATGGATATCCATCTTTTGCAAGTAACATGGTAAGAGCAGCTATAATGCGTGATTTTAAAGTTGCAAGATCTCATCTTGACAAGATCAATTATCGGAAAAAAAAAGTTTATGTCTAAATAGAGATTTTGCTCTTTTACAAAAATAAGTGAGATCAATCTACTAATTTTATGGAAGTGCAACAAATGAGTTTGATATGCAAAGCGATTTAAGGCAAGACGATCATATGGTATCTTTCTTATTTTTAATCATAGTCGAAAGGCTAGAAGACTAAAAAAGAAGGCATTTTTGGTAAATCTCTTCTCAGGTATCAAGCTAGGTGAACATGAACTTCATGTTGTAATTCAACAATATGCAGATGATCCAATTTTTATGGTTTTGCCAGAGCTCAAGAACATATATACTCTGAAGAGTGCTTTGAGGTGCTATGAATTAGCATCTTGGCTAAAGATAAATTTATACAAGAGTAGTCTGGGGGGAGTAGGGGTGAAGATGTAGAAGTTGAGTTCCTTTGCTAAGATCCTGAATTTTGGGGTATTGATAATGTCATTTTCTTAACTAGGAGTTCGAGTGGAGGTTAATGTGAGATGTGAGCGAATCTGGAAGCCAATTTTGCATAAAATGAGAACGAAATTAACACTATGGAGACAAAAAAACTTGTCCTTAGGAGGACAGATTTGTTTGATCAAATCTACCCTCTCTTCTATTCCTTTATATTTTTTCTCTTTTTTCAGAATCCTGAAGATGTCAAAAGCTATCAAATCTATACAAAGAAATTTCTTGTGGGGTGGCTCGGAAGAAGGCAATAAAGTAGCTTGGATCAAATGGGAGCAGACGTGTAAAGAAAAAAGAAAATGAGGTCTTGGAATCAAAGATGTGGTAGCTTTCAACAAAGCTCTGCTAAAAAAATGGAGGTGGATGGCTCTTTAGGGGGGGAACTCCCTTTGGATCAAGGTGTTAGAGGCTAGATATAGGGAAGATATCAGAAGAAATTTGGAAGTGAGGCAAATGAAAGGGGGATTCCAGTGGTGGAATGATATCCTAAAAGTCACTGCTGAAGTGGGGTTGAGTGATGGTTCTCTGGTGAAGTCAAGCCCTTGGTAGAGGATGAGACATTGTTTAAGTTTTAGGACAAAGGGTGAAATGTGTCTGATAGGCTTAAATCTCAATTCCCTAGGCTATATGTCGTATCTAATCAAAGAGAAACACTTCTTTCTGAAGTTGCGGGTGGTTTAATAATAGTTGGGAATGGAGGCTTAGTTGGAGAATGAAGTTATTTATATAGGAGTGTGAGAGGATGGGGGAGTTGGAGGGTGTTCTAGAAGGGGTTCATTTGACGAGTGATGGGAAGGATGATTAGGTATGGAGTGGTAGCTGGGGAAATTCGGGGTAGTACTCGGTAAAGGAAGTTTATCGCTTAGCTTATGAAGCCTTTCAAGAGTTAAATTCTCCATTCTTCAAAAGGTTATGAAATTCAAAGACACTCTCTGAGGTGATTGCATTTTGTTGGAAGGCGACATTGAACAGAATTCCTACAAAGGTTGAATTAGAAAAGAGAAACATTATTCTATCTGCTGTCGAAACATGTCATATCACTGCTTGGAACCAAAGTCTGTAAACCACTTGCTATTTACTTGTAAGTCTAGTTACCTCGTATGGATGAATTATTATAGGTGACTAGGTTATATGTTTGTGTTACCTATTGACTGTGAATCTAGTTTTTGGAATTTTTTGGGTATTTCAAATTCAATAGGAAAGTCTAACATTGAGATCATGAGTATTCTTTGGCTAGTGACTTTGTGGAGAATTTGGCTTGCAAAAAATGTTATAGTATTTAAGGGTGAAACCTTTATTGTAGAAGAAGTTTGACAAATGTCTCTCTAAAGGTCTTGACTATGGATCAAGAGGCTATGTAAAGCCTCGTTTGTATCTTTCTTTGAGTGGTTCTCCCACCTAGTATTATATTTGGCTAGGATAAGGGTCAGGAATGCTTAAGCTTTGATTCTTTTATGGTTCATGTATAGGTTCTAAGGAGGTGGTTTCCTTAATGAAGAAGTGTTTATTTCATAACCTCCTTGTTTTGTAGATCACAAGTTCCCTCATAATGTGTATAAGCTTAAGAAAGCTTTTTATGGCCTTAAGCAAGCTCCAAGGCAATGGTATGAAAGGTTAAGTAAATTTCTCTTATCTCAGAACTTTGAAAAAGGAAAGGTAGAAAAAACCCTATTCACAATGAGATCTTTTAAAGATATTCTATTGGTTCAAGTATATGTAGATGACATTATATTTGGTTCCACTAACACATTTCTCTGTGAGGGCTTTATTTCCAAAATGCAGAGGAAGTTTGATATGTCAATGATGGGGGACCTGAACTTCTTCTTAGGCTTGCAAGTCAAGAAAATGGAGAAAGGAATCTTCCTTCATCAAACCAAATATACAAAGAAACTGCTCAAGAAATTTGATATGAAAGAGTGCAAAGTCTTCAACATTCCTATGGGAACCAACTGCTATTTAGATACTGACTTGAAAGGACATACAGTAAAAGTGTACAAATACAGGGGAATGGTAGGTTCTTTACTATATTTAGCTGTTAGTAGATTTGACATTATGTTCAGTGTTTATTTGTGTGCTAGGTATTAGGTTGCACCAAAAGAATCACATATGACTGCAGTTAAAAGGATCATGGAGTACCTGAAAGGAACACTTGATGTGGGATTGTGGTATCCTAAAGGTACAAATCCTTCCTTAATTGGCTTTTCTGACTCAGATTTTGCAGGTTGAAAGTTAGATAGGAATAGCACAAGTAGAACCTGTCATCTATTTGGCAACAACTTGGTATCGTGGAGAAGTAGGCATGTGTTGTCTTATCTACTGTTGAAGCAAAATACATAGCTATTGGGAGTTGATGTGCTCAATCCTTATTGCTAAAGCAACAACTTGAAGACTTTGGCATCACAATCAACAAGATTCCTCTCAAGTGTGACAACACTAGTGCAATCAGTCTGACAAAGAAACCTATACTTCACTAAAAAATAAAGCATATTGAGATTCGTCATCATTTCTTGAGAGATCATGTAGAGAGAAGAGATTGTGAAGTTCAATTCATTGAAACTGAGTCCCAGTTGGTTGATATATTTACCAAACCACTACTAAGAGAAGGGTTTTACAAGTTCAGAAGAGAATTTGGTATAGTAAGCACTCATGAACTTTGATTCTAGTCTTGTTTGATTGACTCTATAATGCTTAATTGTATGGATTGGCTGTTATTGGATGAATCATTGCTTGAATTGGTTAAAATTGAGTGTATTTGATCATTATTCATGCATTAAAAGCATTGCATTATGATAGATTGGAATGGTATTGCATAAATTCCATATTGCAGGGATTTTGTTCTGTGGTAATCAATTACCACTGTCGATAATCGATTATCCTAAGGCTAGATTTTCCAAATCAAAGTATGGGTCTCAAGGTAATCGATTACCCTGCAATAGTAATCTATTATCTGCATTAATTTTTCA
Organism: Psophocarpus tetragonolobus; assembly: GCA_037954015.1. Classification (NCBI taxonomy): domain Eukaryota; kingdom Viridiplantae; phylum Streptophyta; class Magnoliopsida; order Fabales; family Fabaceae; genus Psophocarpus; species Psophocarpus tetragonolobus. The sequence goes on from CM075695.1 coordinate 40,636,703, forward strand.
AATCTGAGTTCAAAAATAAAAAAAAGGGTGCGCATCCAACTCATTTCAAAATCTCCAAGTGATTCTAAGAGAAGCTTTAGGTGCGAAAATTCCAAGAGAAGCTAGGGTTCCTCAAGCTCCATAAACACCAATCAATTTGAAATCAAAAGTGAGTTTCTTAATCAAAAGTGGGTTTCTCTTCTCTCAACCCTCAAATCTCTCACACCAAAACCCTAACAATGGAAGAAGCTTGTGTTTAACACCAGAGGAATGAAAGTGGATGACAAATTGCTTCACTATTCTATTGGATGCCCGTGGAAGCAATCATGCACAAATCTTGGTAGAGGATATGATCTTGTTATGTGCAATGAAGAACAGTATCAAGGTGAACTAGGTGAATGTCATGAAGGACACCATGATCAAGACTAGTTGTTTGGATGAGTATAAATTCACATATGCAATCTTTGTATCAAAAGATATGGAAAGGTATGTAGTGGACACCTCCAATGAGGCTAGAGAACTCACCAAAGATGTTCACTTTGTCAGAGACCAAGCCTTGAAAATGATGAAACTCATTAAGACTAATGAAAGCTGGATGACTAAGGAAGAGATGCAAGCTGAAGATGAAGATGGGTTTATGGAACCAAAATCATTAACTCCTTTTGAGGAGATGATTCGAAAACGGATGGGGGGACATACGGATGATGCATGAAAAAGAGTTCTGAGAGATCAAAGGCTCATTGGAATCAATTTTTGAGAGATTGAATTTGTTGGATGTCCTCTTCCTTAGACCTGAGAATTAGGATTGCTAAAGCATCTTCATTTAGGACTAGGCATTTAGGACTTGCATTATTAATATTTTGTGTTGCCTTTTAGCTTACCTCATTTTAAATTCTTGCATTTGTCTTCATGTTTACTTGTTTCTCAGCCTCTCGCATTTATTTTTAATGTCAAAATTTAGAATTTGTATTGACACCCTGATTAAGCTCTGTTCTTATAATGACCATGCTAAATGTACTATCATGTGATATATCAATGAAAGCTTGATTTTTGGTTTTGAATCTGTGTATTGGATGATTTTTAATGATTAATTACCTGCAACATTGATTTTATTTGTGACAATTTGAACCCTATTTAATAAGGAACAGTGGTAGAAAATATGCCTTATATTTGCAGGACCTTGGAAGTTAAAGTTTGCAACACTCTTTGGACTGTTTTATGCAATATTTTTTTGCATAATTGTATAGAATTTGTAACTCTGTTGTGCAGCATTTGCAGTGCACCAGTTGGAGTCTCAATCTTGCTGAATTAAGCCCTCTCAACTATTTTATTTTCCTTACATATCACTTGCTTTTATATGCATCTTGTCTTTTTTACCTTTTTGTTTGAAGTGCCAAAAGGGGAGAAAACATGGAGAAGCCATGGTGAAGATATGGAGAATATATGGTTTATGAAGATATTGACACAATTCTCAAGTGCAAGCAAAGCTTGATTCAAGAGCAAAGATACTAGATGGTACCAGAAGAGTGAAGCTTAGCTTAAGAATGTGTTTGGCTCATCAAAACAAAAAAGGGGGAGATTGTTGGAACCAAATGCATTGAAGTATGAGCATAAGGAACTTTGAAGTTTTGGTTTTGCTTTTTCTCCCTTTGTTTTTTTCTCTTAAATCAATTTTATGGTACCAAACACGTTTATAGGTGTGGTGCTTGATTATGTGTTTAGATAGACTCGACAATTTGTTTGAGATGATTTTGGATAAATTACATTGGTTAGGTTGTGTTGGAAAAGCTTTAAAAGCAGTTTTTTGATTAAGGTAATCGATTACCTGAAAACAGTAATCAATTATTCCAAAAAACAAGCACTTTTGATCAATTTTGAGCAGAATATCAGGTAATCAAGTAGATAATCGATTATCCTACATCAAAACTGATATATAAGCATTTTGAAAACTGATTTTAACAAATTTTGAAAGATCCATTAAGTGTTTGCTTCTCTTGTACGATTTACAGAATTCTCTCAAATATTCATACCCACTTTTTATGGTTTGAAGGTGCCTCATTTTCAAGATTCAAGGAAAAGACTCTATTGAGTTTTGATCTTTTTATTTGGGTATTCTTCACTTTAGGTAATATTGTTCTATACCCTTCTTTGTGTTTTTGCACAAGTTTGATAATCTCTTGAGGTATTTTTGGGATTGTAGGGAAGTCTTGCAACGGGGTGTTGTGAGTGGCGGGGTGTCACAATGTAGCAAACTTTTATGGGGTGCAAGAGGAAGTCTTTCTTTGTGTGGTTTAAATTCTTTGTGGTTTTGCACAAGTTTGACAATCTCTTGAGGTATTCTTGAGATTGTTGGGAAATCTTGTAGCAGGGTGTTGTGAGTGGCGGAGTGTCACAATGTAGCAAACTTTTGTGGGGTGCAAGAGGAAGCCTTTCTTTGTGTGGTTTAAATCTTTCCGGGATTAAAATTTGTATGTGTGGTGTGCATGTACTGAGATTTTAGTGAAAAGTAAATTAGCGAAAGACTAAGTCTGTAAACTAGATGTAGGTCAAGTTAACTGAACCAGTATAAATCACTGTGCAAATTCTCTCTTCCTTACACTTTTTAAATTTTAGTCTTATTGAATTCTTGGAGCATTACTAACTGGATTTTTGCAGTTGTAACTGATCTATCAAGTTTTCTTCCAGTTATCTTTCTCATCATTTACTTGTTACTGAATTTGGGTTTTAGCCCAAGAATTATGGGTTTGGTTTTCACACTTTCTATTTTTTCTTTTTTATCCTGAATAACTTGTAAAAGCATTCTTGCTAAGTTTTTCATCAATTACACTTGAAATCATCGTTGGAGGAATTGATCTGATTGGTGTTTTGCTTGAAGGGTTGAATTCTTGAAAAACCCATTTTTACAAACCAAGGTAGATTTTGGAAATTTTTGAAAGAAGACATTTTTAATTACTCTAATACTATTGAATAGAAAATTTTAAAAAATATTTTTGATGAATCTATGCAACCCCCTTTCTAGATTCCTCACTGGGACCAACACATATCACCTTACAAATGTTTAACCTTGACTGAAACCAAACCTTGCAGGTAGAATTCTGCCTCTATGTTAGGCACTTGTTTTAGGTCCTTTAGCTTGCCTACTGCACACCTGCTTAGCCACTCTATATTAGACTCCTCGATGTCCATTCATACTTGGCCTCTACAGAGGCCGTGAGCTAGGAAACTTTGTGTTAACATGATCATTTTGGTTTGACTTGGAAGCACTAGAAGAGCGTCCCTTCACTACTTGTCAATGTTGAAACCTCTATAGTTTAGTACTAGGAGAACCTTTATATTGATCCTTCTGAGCCACCTAGGTTGGAACTGAGGCAAATTCACCCTCATTTCTCTACTTTCTAATATAAATTTGGTTGAGCTCTTTCTCCAACCTCTTTGGATTCTTGACATCAAAGAACTGAATAAGCCCAAATCAAGCACCATCCCTCCTGCGATGATAACCCAAGAAAATCTCACCTACATCCCCCCCTTTTGAATATCTTCCGTAGAGCGTTTTCATCATACTTCTTTGCAAAGTGAGAAAAAGAACGAAGTTAAATCCTTTAGCAAGCTCCTTAAATCCTGATTTGTTATTTCCCATCTTCATACACACCCCTCACTCTCTCACTCACTCTCTCCTCCCAAAAATATATATCCATCCCCAACTTGATAGAAGTGAGACTTCTCCAAATAGTAGTGAAAAAATAGTTCCAATCCCCCTTTTAGGCATTTCCACGTAGTGGTCATGACATTACATTTTTGAAGGATTTGTTTTAAAGTTTTATCATTTATTTTTGCATCATTAACTAATTTATTAATATCTTATATATGTTCTTATTATGGATTATAGACATTTTAAAATTACTTCTAAATTATGTAATCTAATTACTAATTATTGACTTTGATATTTAATTTTATAAGAAAATAGCTTTTCTTTTTCTAAATTACAGACTTCATTTAGCTCGTGAGAATGAAGTAAGTTTTAGCTAGTTACTAACAAAGTCCCTGACTGATTCATGTTTCACCTTTTTAGTGTGTGATTGGTTGTGTTTAAGAATGAATTATTTACTCAAAATTAATTTCAATTAAATTTTAAATGTTTGGTTTTATGTTAGAGAAGAATTTAAAATTGATTCTAGGTTCAAGCAACTTAGTGCATGTTTGGATGGACGTTAATAAAATTGATTTGGTATGTTTATATAATTGATTATGATTAAAATTAATTTTGATATTATGTGATTTAGGTTGGGATGCTTTTATTATAAAAACAAGTTTATGGTAAAATCGAATGTAAAAGCTACTCTAAATTGCTTCAAACTATAATCAATTATGAATTTTTCTCTAACATGAAACTAAATATGTCAAAATTTTTCTAAAATCAATTTTGAGTCCAAAATCAATTTTTAAACGCGAAATTAAACACACACTTATAGTAGCTTTTTCATTGGATTAAGAATTTTACACTAGATTTTAATAGGAACAAAAACTAAAATTGAACGACCCAAACATGTTGAACAAGAGCATAATATAGTTCAAATCATTGTAACCAAAAGCAAAAATCAAGAAGAGCCAACCTCTTTCTATTGGCCCTCGTTGCGCTAGTCTAATTTAGTACTCTCTGATTTTCAAACCCTCACTCTTAATACCAATGGTGTTGTATGCTTAAGAGAAGAGCAAGTTCACTATCTAAAGAAAAGCAAAGCACTTCTTTTTATAGAGGAGTTTTGACCTTCACAAAACTCATTTGGTTTGTAGAATGTGAATTAGTAGGATGTAACCGTTGTAGATAATAGGTTACAATGATAAACCACATCAGTATCAATTTCTCTTAAAAATAGACAATAGATGTTTGTAGTTGCAAACCACTCACCAAATGGAGCTTGTTGGCTCTTATTTTTTAGAGAAACTGTGAACAAATTTTACTTTTATAATAAAAAAATTCAAAATTGATTTTGCCTAATTGATTATAATTAAAATTTATTTTGAGATTATGTTATGTATGTTTAATGTTTTTATTATGAAAGCAAGTTCAAAATAAAATTTAGTGCAAAACTCTTGCTATAACATAAAAGTTACTTAAAATCAAGACACATGAAATTGGTACAAATGACTAAAAGTTAACGGAGAAAATGAATTATGCAGTGAGTGTAAAAAATTTATCCTGACATTTAATCACAACCTTTTATGTATGATAAGTTTATTGATTTTATGAATTCATACTTTAAAGTTATATAAATAAAAAAATATGATTAAAAATCAATATAAATTTTAAGGTTCAGGGTAAATTTTACTATTTATAGAAATTAAACTCAAGTTAACATTACGTCATTTTGTAATATTCACGTGGATAAACTTACACAAAAATCATTCCTCAATTCCAACTTCCATGTTAAGTTCATTTCTTAGTTTAAACATTCCATCAACTTCGTTTTTATGTTCATCTGACTTTGTCTTTTGTTTCTTTGATACTTACACTCTGTAGGGAGATTGATATTAATTTGAGAGGAGGAAAGAAAGGCAGAAATAAACCTCTTCCACTATTTATTTATTTTGAATAGAAATCAAGGAAAATAATGTCTTTTTCGTAAGTCTTGCATGATTTGAGTTCTATATAGTACTAAAGTTTGTTCATTCAAAAGTAAAATGACATGCGTGTGCCCTTTTGAAAATGTTGGAAGTGATTGTAATTTGTAAGTTGTGAAAACATTTTGTGATGTGCTGCTTCTTCACCAACCAAGCTTTTGTACTGTCATTTTTATTCCTCCTTTTATATTGTCTTCTTCAAATTGATTGTCTAATATCAAGCAGTGTACTAAGCACTATTTACACTTTAACTAGATAACACTGCTGCACAACACAATAAATCAAATATCAAAACTAGGATGGTGGCACAACTGATACAACTGAATTTGAATATAGAACAAATTATGTTAGAAAAAAAATATTGCTACCAGCAATTATTAATTCATACAAATACAATATTTACCAAAACAAAAAATACATGTATCAAAATTAGGATGCACACTTTATTATTCACTTTCACGTCTGTTAGTTAACATCTTAAATGCCTCTTTATGAATTTTCAAATTAAAGATGATAAAAATCTATGATTCTTCTAATAAGAAAAGAAACAAGGAATTATAATTTGATAAGACCCAATACACTACTTCCTAAAGATAGAAGTGCCTCTTGATACTGGATCAAAGAGAGTAATAAAGGCATTAAACATGACGATAAACTAAATAAATAACTCTTATTGCAATTCATCACTTTTTTTAATGCAAGATATTAGTAAAAAGGGGATATCATCTTGAGTCCTACGTGACAGGGAGCAAACTATATTCTTTAAAGAAAATTTATTAGACATTATTACCAATAATGACTAGTTCATACCAATGTCATAGTTATAAAATAAAAAATCATCTTCAAATATGGCACTATTTACATGTTGAAATCGAGAAGACTAGCAACCACCAAATTCAACAAGCGAAACCCAAACTCTTCAAAATATGGATAGTGGAGGGAAAGGAAAATTTAAAAAAAAATGTTCAACCTTTACTTAGTGCATTAGAACAAAGGAGAGAAGATGTTCTAACTCCTAGAAACGGGATCGAAAGTCCTTTTAGGTTCCATCCACAAACTGACACAAAGTGAGAGACAGGGATTTTTTTTATTACAATGACAAAAAAACCTTATTTACATCACATTTCATTATTTTATTTAGAGTATTAATATTTAAAAACCAAAAAATTATTTCACTTTTTATTCCTTTTCCTTCCCTCTGCTTGTTTTGTTAAACTAAATATACCAAAAAGTGCTATAATCTAGCTATAAGAAACGCAACCACCATTATTGTTCAATAAGAGAAAGTTAAAAAAAATAAAAACAGGCCTGTTATTTTGTAATAAAAATAAAATTTCTGTAGTTTTTTTATCGCCATTATTTCAAAGTAAGTTGATGAAATTCAAAATTTTCAAAATATTTTTTATACACAATTTTATAATATATTATTGCATGCTTATATATTCAACTGATGATTTTCGCATGTTATGTTCGATATAGATGTAGATAGAACCCATATAACCCTTTTATTTGATGGCATGGAATTAAGAAGTCAGATTCCGCAATGTGTTTAGAAACTCATTTCAATAGGAAAATATGCACATTTAATATGTAACTAAAGTATTAACCTTTTAGTTTGTGATTGGATGTACATTAACAAAATTAAACTGATTTTGTAATTAAAATTTTGAAATGATATAATTTGTATTTAATGTTTTATTATAAAAGTAGAAGTAAATTTCGATATAATATTCTTCTTCTAATGAAGTTGTTGCTTCCACTCAGAAATTTTGTACTCATAATCATTTGAATTCTTCTCCATCCATATTTTATAATGTGTGAAACCAAATATGCACTTAAATGATTTTATAAAGAAAAAGTAAATGTTCCATGATAAGGTGAACTACATCAAGTGCTGGGGCAGACTTGTTTCTGGGCTTTTTACACCACTGTTTGCATCCAATTGATTTCTCTAGCTACCATGCTTCCATTTCGTGAAATGTAATTCACATCGTAAAATATATTTCGAATTATCCTTTCAAAAACAAAAAAGAGATGGTGCACAAAATTAACGAGGTACAAAAAAAATCACTATTAGCAATATAGATAATTTATTCTTCAGGCTGTTTACCATCCTCTTTCACAAAGATCAATTGAGGTTTTCCCTCACTTCTTACGAGTGAAAAGTTTCACATTTGTACTCAACTACAAAGGAAACCAACAAGTTTAAGTGTTTAAGGAACCTACAAAAGAAAATATGACCGAACTCACACACCTAATGAAAACCCTAATTTGGAACTCTATAGAAAGCTCCTAAATACAATTATTAACAAATAAAAAAGGTAGTTAAAAAACACACTGATGCCGATTTTGAATTGCATTGTACAGTGCGCAATCACAATCAAATTCAATTATGTGCACTTGTAAAAGGCAACAACCGTGTGGAAGTGGAAGAATTAATAATTTAAAAAAAAAAACACTAACTGCTGTACATTACTTAAAATCATTAAATATATGATCTATTTTAAAATCAATATCAAGATTTCGATGGAAAACTTTGTATACATAGGCCTGCGTTAAACAAATCAAAATCCAAAACTTAATGAACAGTTCAAATTTCACCAAACATAGTAATGTTCATTGCTGGTGTCGATGTGATGATCCCGTATTTTGTGGTTGAAATGTCATAGTTGTTCACAAACTATTTGTGAATGCAATTGAATACTGAAATAGTAGAGGGATTTTGTAATCAGGAATTAAAATTTCGGAGTCATTGAGACCCAACAAAATTTAAGGCCCTAAATTTCTCCAAGTAATTTTGCCTCCATTAAGGCAAACATTTCTCTTATAAAAGCAAATTGGAATGAAGTATATACTAAATTACAAACAATGAACATTTTATCAAATTCACTAATAAATCTTAAGTAGATCAATCAATTTTAAGCATAAAAATAGTAATTTCAAGCCGACTGGAAATAGAATCTAGTAAACAGCCTACAATTTTTGGATGACAACTGAGTTGGCTATACCAGCTTGCTCTATAGTCTGATCCCAATCAGTAAGTTGTTTGGGAGGGAAACCCATTGTCTGCAATTGATAAGTTCTTACTCCACCAGGTCTTGATGCATCAATGAATGCTCGAACATCTCTGATTGTATGATGGTGATTGAAGTGAGAAACCATGCGTGTGCCATCAGCTAACCTCAGCTGGATTGATGTCACAGGCTGCGACTCATCTACAATTAAACCCATTGCTGGCAATGGAGCAGTACTTAGTGAAGCTCCAGTAGTTTGAATAGGTTCATCATTACTGGAGCTGGTGCTACCTAGAGTTCTTCCAACACCCTGGAAAGCAAGATGGCGGGGCTTCACTGGTTCCTGCATACGTATTGGCAAAAGGAAAGAGAAACGGTAAGTAAAATTATAAATAGGACGATATTGATAGATAGCAAATCCAAAGCGGACTGGAGTGAAGAAGGGCATACAAGATAGTCCTCATCCCGCCTTGTGAGGTTGACATGGACAGCTGTCCTCCTATCAGCAGGCTCAAGCTCTTTGGGACATTCAGATTTCTTTATGCTCTATATTGAGGTAAACCAATGATAAGCATGTAGTAACTCTAACAGAATAATACATCAACAGCTTTCGCAAATTGCAAGCGGTGAAAGCATTAACTTCCAATAAATTTATGTGTATTTGAAACTTGAGAAAAGCCCTTTTTTATGACATCCGCACTTGTATAAATATTTGAAAGAGCTTGTATAAATAAGCTATTTTTTTTTTGTAAGCCAAAATATTATTAAGAAACTGACCAAAGCCCGAGACGTGACTTTGTCAAGAACAAGAACAAAACAATCGGTTAAGGGGCATTCCGAGAATAGAACTCGGGACAATATTTTTATCTTGTCTCATTTCAATAAGATCTTCAGAATAGTTTATAAAACTAACTTACAACTTATAAGAAAACAACCTAGCTCTATTTCCTGTTTTATTCAATAAAAGCTTACAGCTTATGCATAAGTGCGTATTATTTGATAAGCACTTGGGCCCTATTTGTATAAGCCTTTCAACAAGCATTCACAGGAGAAAAATTCAAGAAGGTAAAAGAATTAAGTTTTGACATAGGTTAAAATTACCTTATGCATAGTATTAAAATAAAAATTGGGAGAAATCAAATGAGAGAACTTATGAAAGTTAGCATATAGAAAAAGGGAAAAAAAAAATGAAGTGGGAGAAGTTTCTTAACGGGTGAGTGAGAGCTTAGGAAAAGTTGATCCACGTATACTCTAGTACAATAAACACATAATTAAACTAGTTACGGAAATGAACACGCAGGGTTAGAAGATAATAAGAAGGTTTGATGATAAAGGTGTATGAAGAAGGGAAGGGGTTAAGTACCTGGAGAAACAGAGCATTTTGGGGATCATGGAACCTCCTTAAAGGACCATTATCGATAGAGAAGCCATTCCTCCAAAAGGTGACAGTGTGGGTAAGTGCCTGGACAGGGTGAGGAGCAGATGGAAGAGTCTGACCGGAAAGCAACCTGGCGGTACCACTAAAAGTGCTTGACCTGGAAGAGTTCGGAGGAGGAGGCACAGGCATATCAACTGCGACCTGTCTGGCTTGATCAAATATATCATCCACAGTGTTGTTGTTCCCTCTGGTAGGATCTCGAACAAGCATTCCACTGGAATTGAAAAAGCCACATTAGATGGCCTTGAGTTTGAATCAATAAAATGAAGCAGCATTGAAGAATGAAGATACCTCTTTTCGCCGCCAGTATAGTACTCGTCAGGTTCGAAATCAGGATCGGAATCAGAATCGGAATCGGAGTCTCGGGAAGAGCGATTGAGATCGGCGAGAGTGCGAATTTTACCTTGGCGAGTGGAAGAGGGTTTTTTGCCGAGAGACCTACGAGATCGGAGTTCGTAGGGTGTGTGTGTCGGGGACAGAGAGGGAGAAGGAGAAGGAGAAGGAGAAGGTGAAGGTGAAGGTTGAAATTGGGGAGATTGAGAATCGGAGGGGGCATGGAGGACGTCGTCGTTTTGAGGGTTGTCGAGAAAGGTCGAAACGGCAGCGTCTAGGTCGAAGTTGTGGCTCTCCAGAAAGAAGAGGGCTTCTTCTTTCGAAGAGTTAGTGATATCGCAAAATGAGTTCACCAAAGCAGCGTTACCCTCCGGCTTCTCTTTCTCTCCTTCCATTCTTTTCTCTCTTTTTCACCTGAGACTCTCACCCACCTTTATATATACACTTGCCTCGCAATCACCCATACGACACCGTTTTATTTTTATTTTTACTTTTATCTTTTGCCTTTCCCTTCCACATCAATTATCACAAATGCACCCTAATCATTTTATTTTATATAACATCAAATTATATTACTCTTTTGTACTTATGTTACAAAATCAAAATCTTTTTTTCTAAAAAGATAAAATCTTTTTTAGAGATAATATTTATTTTAAAAATTATTCTTAAATCATAATATTATTACCTATTGTAATTTCTATCTCTTACTTTATTTAAACTTATATATTGAGAATTTAATTTTATTAGTTATTAAATTATTTTTCATTCTTTTCAATTATTTATTTAATTTTAATTTAAATCACCAATTAACATAGTTTATTTCTATGTTTAAAAATTGGACTGAATAAGCCGATAAAAAAACCCAGTTAAGTAATAATGTGTCCGATAGAATAAACCAAAAAATCAAGCAAGCAAAAAAAGGTCAATGAACTAGAAAATCAATAAAAAATGAAAAAAAAAAAAGTAAAACATGAATTTTCTGCGTGTAAAACAATAGTTTACTACTAATAAATATTGATATATATCATTGAAACATCAATTTATAATTGTAATATATTTGTTTTCAACTTATATGTGTACTTTAAATATTAAAAATATATACAATTATATTTTATTATTTTTTTATTTTAGTATTATAAAATTATGATATTATATTTTTAATATAATTTTATATATTATTTAATTTTTATTATTATGTTATTAATAGTAGTTTAGCACCAGTTCATGATTAAACGGTTAAACCAATAAACATTAAGCCAATATGTTGATTAATTTAGTGGTTAGACTAATTTTAAAAACATTCTCAATGGTCTCAAATTACCTTTTGATCTTTATTCTTTGATTATCTTAGTTATATATATATCTTTTAATCTATTACTTTTTTCTTTTATTTTTAAGTTGAAGTTTACTAACATTTTTAAAAAATTAATAATAATTAAAAATAATCTTATATCATAATATATATTTTTTAAAATCTAAAATATAATTATATATTAAAAAATTATTAATTTTCAGTATTTTACTGAGTGTGTATTTCTGATCTTGCACTGTATATGTATTCTTCTTGAATTTTAATATATGTGCATGCCCTATAGTATTAACATATTTGTATTCTGGATTGTAATTTATTTATATTTATATTTATATGTATATTTATATACCGTGAAGCAAGCTAGTAATTGCTACTCGAATGGAGTTTTAATTTTTACTATTATTATTAGTGAAGAGCAATAGAGCATGGTGAATTAATTGATTATTTCTTATGAATGTGAAGAAAAATCATTCATTAGAAAAGTGGTCACGTGGAAACTAGTTATTGATACAAGAATCGTGTTAAAAGATATTTTTTAATAAATATTTCAATTTGAATTTGTGTGATGTTAATGATGTACAAGTTATATGTCACTTGCAATAATATTTAATCTTTAATTGATCCATAATTTTCTTTATTCCTTCTCTTGTTGTCAACAGCTAGAATGAAAAAAAAAGGAATGATGAATATGTCATTGTAAAAAATTATATATATAAATTTTTTTTCTTCTCCAATTTTTTATTTTCTATAGAAGGGTCTTTCAAGAAGAAAAAAAAAATGAACTTTTTTCTCTGTAAATCATTCTCTGGAAAATTATTCTCTCTACAAAGAGGGATCTCTGAAAAAAAAAAAAAGAAATTATCCAGATAAATGTGTTTGGAGAAGTATTTTTTAACAAAATATTACTAGATGGATAAGATAAATATTGGAGATAGAAATTAAAGAGAAAAGGAGGATAATTGCTGAAAATTATAATGTCAAGGGAAATTAGAATTAGGAGTATATTGACAATAATAAAAATAATTTAAAGAACATAAGTAAAATTTAAAATAATAGGCGTTCAAATTTCAAAATCCCTTCATTGTTTAGGGGAGTTTAGATTAACACCTATTTTTTAAATTTTTTTTTCTAAATTTTCATTTTATTTCTAATTTTCTGTTTTCCTTAAGTAATTTTCTTTACTTCACTTTCTCTCCTACCTTTTTTTTCTCCACCTTCTCTATCCTCTCTCTCCTCACCTCTAGATTCCATTCTCATGTAAATATATTTAATATTTCCTTGTTTAAGTGTGAAATTTATTTTAAAATTTAAAATAAGTATTATTTTAATTATTTTTTAAATTTTAAAATTGAAATAAATATTGTTTTAAATAATTAAAAAATTGAAATTTGAAATAAATATTGTTTTAATTATTATTTGAAATAAATATTATTTTAAATAACTAAAAAAAATTAAAATTTGAAATAAATATTGTTTTAAATTTGAAGTTTAAAAAAAATAATTGTTTTAAATAACTAAAAAAATAAAATTTAAAATAAATATAGTATTAATTATTGTTTTAAATAATTAATAGTAAATCATGAATATTAACATTTTGAAAACCATAACGAAACTTGTTAATAAAAAATAATAGTAACGGTGAAAACTCATTAATTACCTACAATAAATTTATTACCACAACCACTAATTTGACTCCATTAATTTATAACTAAATATTTTTACTCTCCAAAAATTGTTAGCAAAATTTTTTACTCTCTGGCAAGGGTTAGCCGGAGAACAAACAAATTTTGTAAACTTTTTTACTCTTTGGCAACAATTTTTGAGAGAACAAAAACAATTTTTAATTTTTCTTTTTACTCTTTGACAATGATTCGTTGAAAAATAAAAAAATATATAATCTTTTTTACTCTAAGGCGAACCATTGTTGTAGAATAAAAAATTTGTAAATTTTACTCTTTGATAATGATCTGCTGAAAAGTTAAAAAATTAAAAATATATTAATATTTTTATTGAAGTATGTGTGATTTCAAATTTTAATAAGAAAACACGTTTTAACTTTAAGCCTATTATACACCTTATTACTCGTTTCAAGTAGCTAGCACTGTATGCTCATTTCTTAGTGTGTTGTGATTAGAGGAATTGTTCCATCCAACTCTAATTTCAAGGAGTTGAAATTATAGGGTTTTAGGTATAGTCTAAATGGGGCACAGAGTATATAAAAAGGAGATGATTGTTTTTAAAACATTAATAGAATTGGACACTTTTCCACGATTCAATGGTTTAATACGGGTTGAATTAGTAGTCACATCGGTTTTAATAAAATATTTTTTTTATTTTTAATTATTAAATAATTATATTAAATAATATTAAAAAATATAACAAAACTTATAATATTAAAATATAAAAGTATTATAAATAATATATAATTTATAAGTTATGACATATAAGAAAAAAATTATTAAAAATGTAATTATAAAAAAAGTAAATTTATTCTTATTAATTTTTTTTAATTAAAGAGAATTGAGTTGTGAAAAAAGATTTTTATTTAGTAAAATTTGAAAATTTTCAAAAAAAAAAATTGTAAATCAATCAAAGCTATTGAACCGCCAAACCCTAAATTTTTATTTTACAATAACTAAATCTAAATTTTAAAATTTAAAAATAATTTATGATAGTCTAAAATATAATATATCTTCATATATTTTATCTGTATTAATTACATGTGGCATTCTGTGATCATATATTTATGCCTCAATTTGTTTACAAGATCAACAATAAATGCAAAAGCCATTGAAGCAAAAGACAATTCAATTGACATCATGTAAGATTGAAAAAAAAAAAAAAAAGTCCAACGGCTACGTTTTGCTCAAATATGAGCCAAGGGTGACTCCTTGTCCTTCTGACTACTTGTGAAAGTAGCAAAAACATTGCTGCCATATATACATTGTTTCATAACGATTCCAATTGATGTTGAATTTCTTGATCTAGCAAATCTGGAACATATACAATATTCATTATTGTAGTAACGCGTAGAAAATTCGTTGAAGAGACACCGAACAGGTAAAACACAAACACTAGCAAAGAAGAAACGAACATTTACCTCTAAAATGAGCCCAAGTTTGTGCATAACAATCATCAATCTAGAATAGCATACAACTAGCTAGACAGTGCCATTAACAATGGCACATGAGTTGCATCTTAAGTGAAGTAATCTATAACCATTAATGACTTCATCATTATTTGAATGGTGCAGATGTTGAGGCAGCAGCTGCTTCTATTATTAGGGATATAAGTTGGCGAGCTTGAAGACAGGCGCCTATATCAAATGGAAGCAACTTTGAACCATCAAAAATAAGATTAACACCAGGAAGGATGCCTTCTTTACTATCATTTTCATCTGTTTCAGTTTTTGTTGTATTGGCTTCAAGAGATTCTTTAATTAATCCTGTGGCAGCTTCATGAGCAGGAGTTAATACATATGATCTGCATGCACCATTCAATAGTATACACTTTCTTAGTTAGACTTAGGATGATTAGGAAATTAAGTTTACGAAACTAGGAAAACAATTTTATTGCCAATATAAAATGTTTATAGAATTTTAACAATAAAATATTTTATGCATTGAATCATAAAATCCTGCAACAAACCTAAGAATGCTGCCATCACAACTCAAAACTTCATTTTGGCGATGTTGTCGATTCACAAGTTTTAACCTCCGACGCACACTTAATACGCCTGAAATGGGAGAAAAATCCATAAGTGAATTCCATTTTCCACTAGCATGGTTCATCGGTTGTCCAAAGGCTTGCTCTTTGTGGTAAAGAAATTTTGCGGTGGGACCTGTTGATTGGTACTCAGCACAAATGTCATGTAATTTTTTCCTTAAGTTTTGCATTGCATCATGATGTTCACCAAATGAATCAGACTGAAGCAACTCCGATGAAATTATCCTTCTACATATACTGTTGCACAATGTTGGACTAAATAGTGGTATCCCAAATTCCACACTCAATGGCACCCATTCATGTTTCTCTTCAGAAGAAAAATGGTCTAATTTTGTCCCATTAGATAATTTCAATAATCTAATATAACCAACAGTCCATAGTTCCATTTTGTTTGCCAAATTAGTCAATAGAGAGTTCAACTTAGAATTTTCCTTTTCATTTACTCCTACCTCTTTTCCTACATGGGCAATTGTTCCATCAACATTCTTTAAGGGTAAAGGGATATCCAAAGTAATTGGTTTTCCATATTCATTAAGATCATACCTACTAAGAGGTAGCACCAGCACAGCCGAATGTCTTAGAAGAGAATTTAAGCAATGCAAGAGGATACTTCCCTTGACCAAATTTCCTTCAAGCTTCCTTCCTAACCCTCCTATCGTGGAACCATCCCAAGACCATATAAGGGCTTTCTCACAACCAGCCATTGGAGTAGGAAGCAAACGTAGACATTGTCCTTTCATTAGAACAATTGATAGAGGTCCACTACCTACAGTTGAATATAACACCAATTTCATCCAAGGACTCATAAAAGAATATGTGGGAGGACCAAAATGAACTGGACCTGAAGGTCTAGGAAGAATTGATGAATGCGGAAGAGGCACAATTGACACAAGTATACCGTAGTCACGAAGAAACAAACGGTCAAGAGTAGCTGGTGCAAGAGAAGCCAAACTTTCAGAGCGAAGAAGGTCTACACGATATTTCTTTTTCCTTTTTAGCATTTCTGGCTTAACTTCTGAACCATCAAATACTTCTAGTTTTTCATTTCCATAGAAATTTGTGTGTGACTTGTCAACTTCTTGAATACGATCACTGTCATCTTCCAAAATAATGGAATGAGTTTCATCATCCATCCCGCTAGAAACACAATCGGTGTAAACAGAAGCTTCCACGAGCTTATCTAAATCAGAATTTATTAAATCTTCATTATTTATCACAGTTTCTAAAACACTAGCATCTCCTGATTTTTCAATTAAAGAACTTTCAACTATCTGACAGCTTGGCCCATCATTACTTGAGGTAATCATACTCAATTTATTAGAGTTTCCCTCATTTTTTTTTTTGGTAACTATTCCACCCAATTGTAGACATTCTAAGACACAACGTAAACTAAATAAATGATTAGCAAACTCTTGTAATTCTCCTTCATATGTTGCTCCCTCTAATGTGCTCAAATCCTTACAAAGATCAGTAATACTCGCATGACCTAGTTTTCCCGCTTCATAAAGTGTAACAGCATGAGATTTCAGCCCTGCAAAGTTTGACTATAAGTATAATTTGATCAAATGTACAAAGGAATTCAAACACAAATAATAAGAAAGAAGATAAAAAAAACTCATAAGTCATAATGAGTAGCCAAATTCATTTTATCTAAATTTTCTTTAAAAAATAAGGTTCAAATATTCACTTAATCCTATAATTTTCTGTATTAAGTTTTAGTCTTTTCGAAAAAACTAAAAATTTCAATCCTTATACATATATAAAAAATGTTTGTCTTTAACTCTAATATCAGAGAAGAATTTTTGGAAGTGTAAATATGCAAAAAACATTGTAAGAATAAGAAAATTGTTACAAAGAACAATGTGGGGACTAGAACTTAGAATCTACTCATATAAGAACTAAGATTTGAAATAAGGAGAACTACAAGGATAAGATGAAGAATTTATCCAAAAAGGAATTCAAGAAATAGACCAAATAATAAAGGTTCATGAAACGGAGTGAAAGGTATAAACCTGGTGAAACAGATCCCATCATAAGATAGGATGTAATATTAGCATCAACTATAAAAGCAACACGAGTGTAGGCAGAACGAGGACCGTGATTCCCTGAAGTTAAAGTATTCCCTTCTTGATTGGAGTCATTGTCAAAAAATGTATTCTCATATTTTTTATAAGCAATAGAAGGATCTTCATCACCAACGGCACTGGCAATAGGAGATGCAAGTATTGTTGAGTCTCCAATAATAGATTCTGGTTCAATTACTTTTATTGCCCATCCCAATCGGCACACAAAAGCTGCAGCAGTTTGCAACTGCGACAAGTCAGCCTGTAGCGTTGTTGCTAACTCACTAACTGTTACATTTTCATTTGAAACTACAAAAACTGCATACAACAACCTGAAAGAAAAAGCTTCGCTATTAAAGTCCACCTATATGGAAATCATGAAAAAAGTAGATTGAAACAACTGCTTTACTCTTCAATAGGATCTTCATAAGATTGCTCCCTGTTGGAAACAAAACCTTCAAGCTTAGAAACTGAAACACCATAAATATAAATATTATTGAAATCACATTTACAAGATAACCTTTCAAAATAAACCTATTTCATATTATATATACTTATCCTCCCACTATTTTTTATTATCTTTATGTATCCACATATGATTTATTAAGTATCACTAATTTTTTACTAATTTGGAATACAAAAACAACATCAAATTTGAACTTAAAATCTTTTACACATTATTTCAACCTCCATTGCTGGACTCACCCAGTGATTTGACTTATTAGAGTTTATTAACAAATTAACATAATCACAACACTTTAGTTCAAAATACAAACTTAAAAAAGTATGGATATAATTTTTTTAACTTTCTCTATTCAATAAATCTTATGTTCTTCAATACCAAGTATGTGTCCATCCCAATAAGGCTTGCACATTTTTTTACGGGAAGACTTGCATATATAGCCGTCATAAACTAAAACAACAACAGGAAAAATCCCCTCAAAAAAGAAACTACATCATACTTAGAAGTATATTAAACTAAATGGATGGATAAAGAATTTTATAAATTTAAAGAAATTAAAATACATTTAATTTAAAATATTTTTAATTCACGTGACTTTATTTTTTAAAATGTTCGTTTGAGTAAGATAACTCAAATGTGTTTAATTTTAATTTTTTTGTTTGAATAAAATATTTTAATTCTCGTGGCTGAAGTTTTTTTTAACGTTCATTAAGGTTTTTTTAATTACGTTAGTCATATTGGTCATAACTTTTTATAATTGATTGTATATTATTTTTTAGTTATTTTTCTATTTATACAAAGTGTGTAAGTAAAAAAAATAACCTTAAATCAATCCTGATGAATAATGACAAAAAGAAAACCTACATTAGTCAAAAAATAATTTTGACCGAAAAAATTTCAAATCACGTCAAACGAAAAATAATTTTGTCAACTTCAATAAAAAAAAAGTTAACGTAAAAAATTTAAATTATTTTTTTTTAAAAAAAATTTAAATTCTACAATTTTAATTAATGAAAATTCTTTCAAAATATTTAAAATTTCTTAATAAAATAAATTTTTATTAAAATTTTTCATTCAAATATACGCAGTGTTTTATATATTAATGTGATTTCTACCGGGTTGTCGTTGAACAACGATTGAACGAATGTTGTTGTCTTGTTGGGCAACTGCAAATTCTAAGGTTCAAGTTGTTTAACTAATCCATTTGGTATGATATTCAAAATATTAAAAGTAAACTTCATTCAGTAGACTACAAAAAAAAGTGTAAGTGTTTTGACATTAATTTTACATGGTTATTTTATTTTATTTCTTTCAGTTTAATTTACATATATTAGAAATTTAACACATCATCTTATTAATTAATGAGATGTGATAATAGGATGAAATTTTATTATATTCTACTGTAAATAAAATTTTGATTTTTTCTTACAAAATGTGACCATTTTGTACTTCCAATGCAAATATTATTGTGACTTTTTAACTTTTCTTTTTATTGGAGTTACTTAAAGAGTCAAAGATAACCTTTTTTTAGTCAAAGATAAATTATGATTGGTGGACATAAATCAAAGAATAGTTATGGACATGTTGCCTGACCTCCATAAAGCTTACTTGATCTAAAAGTTAAATTTATGTTTCTTTTTAAATCTAGTTTAAGTAAAAATTAAACCTATTGGTCATAGAATAAGAAACGGTTTTGGAGGTCTAAATGTAAAACCTTAATTTTGTCAAAATTGTTATACTAAAATAAAATGTGCCGACAATGAATTTTTAATTACATTGAGTATGATCACTCAGGATTTGCTGGAAATTGGGAAGAAAAATTTAAGAAAGAAATTTAGAAAAAATAATATTATCAAATAAGAAAAAATCTTGTATTTACTTCACAATTCTCATCTAATCATTTCCCTTCTTGTAGATTAAATTAGCTTAAAAAACATGTTTTATCATATTGAATTAATAAATCAAACTAGCTTTCAATATGTTTTGTTTAATTTAATTGTGTTTATTGAACCGCCTCACACTCCCAACAATAGTATCAAAGTTGTTAACAATGTGATAAGCTCAAACAAGTATGGTGTAATGGTGAATCTCCCTAGCATGGAAGCTAGGAAAATGGTTCCCATCATGGTTGTGAAAAGAGTGACTGTCTAAAGGGTATACTAGAGCATGTTAAGCTTTATGACCACCATTGGTACTCATAGAAGAAAAAAAAAAGACTTCTCCTTGGGGAGAGCTACAATGTAGAAGACATTCACACTTAAGGAGAGTTTGTTGGAACAATTATGAAGGTAAAATCTCACATTGACTAGAAAATAGCAAGTTGAGCACTATATAAGTCAATAAGTCAGGAGACCCACAAACCTATAACCTTAATTAATGTTTTGGTTGAAAATGGTATTAAGTTTCATTTATGTGATGCATGCTCAAGGTTGTTTGGTGAATGTCTCTATGATGTTGACCCTCCCTCAAAGTGTTGGCTCAGGAAGAGTTACAATATGGTAAACATTCATAGTTGTCTAAGTTTAGATTAAATTAAATTGATGAATAACCTTACTTATTTAAATTATAAAGATTAAAAAATAAACTCTTTCAAAATGACATTCATAAATAAAAAACCTATAAATTCAAAATACAATATAACATAAAATAATAGGACAAACCTTTAAATCGATCGTTTGGATAAACAGGAACATCAAAATAGATCAATCCTCTTTTGCAAAGATCCCTTATGAGATTAGGATCAAACATAACAAATGAATTTACTTCCTCCATACAAATTGTGTCTATTATAGCCATTTCGTCTTTCGAGAGTTTCTATAAAATAGAAAAATTAAGAATTAATAGACAAAAAAGTTGTGAGAAATATTAAGCTCAAAATAACTTTGTTTCTCTTTATTAGTGGGTAAAGATTCATACTAATCTTACAAAACAATTGGGCTAAATCTTTAATAGTACAAGACAAGATTTCACTTTAAAGAATATAAAGGGTGAATGACATACCCCACCTTAAATTCCTCCAAAGTAAGGTTCACAAGACAAACTTCCCACCACGATTCAATTGGAAAATCCACAGGTTGAGTAGGCAAATGTTCTTTTGCTATTGACTTGTTCAGTTTCCACATTATTTTCTGATATTTCAAAAGAGAACTTGACTGGTGAGACAAGAATCACAAATTTTCAGGCCTGCCTTTTAATGATACTGTATAACCAAAATCAACTAAGTCTATAATGCAAATTCAAATAACTATGTAAGTAGTAATGCAAATTCAAAGGAGTATACTGGCATATCTTCTTCTTTCTCCGAACTCAACTTCCCTTTTCGTATCTTCTCTGATTAGCTAGATTTTATATTCCGCAAAAAGGTTTAGAAAAAAAACATAGATTATCCTTCCTAAGGAATATCATAGATTAATCTAAGAAAAAATTAATGTTATAAATTAACAATAAATGTCTATACCTGTCTTGTAAATGATATGAGCACCATGATTATGCACATACATGCATACAATAACATACATATAATCCAAAGCATTGAAGATATATTTATGTCAAAGTAGAAAGAAGTCTTTTGCAATACCTTAGATCTACACTTGTTCATTATATCAATAAATTCATTTCTCCCAATTCCCGTAAGTCGTAAGGCATCTGCAGCACTAAAATTTGGGATGCGGTCATAAGGTTGCTCTGCAAATTAAAACAAATATTAAATTTTTAAAAATTAACCTTCCATCAAACATGCATTTACTACTCTACATATTTATCTACCTTTAAAGTTCTGACGGTCATACTATAAAATGAAATTCACATAATACATGGTGATATACTTATTCTTTTAAGGTTTAATTAAGTTTTTTTTTTCTTTGATTGAATTCTATCTTTAGTCTTCAAAATTAAAAATAATTTTTTCATTCTTGAAATTTTAAGTTTACATTATTTTTAGAGACTAAATTCAACTAAATTAAAGACAAAAATATTTTCATTTTCAAGAGCCAAAAGTGAATTTTTAGTCAAATTTCAGGAATTAAAAACTTAATTAAACATTCTTTTAATATAATTATGACAATGAAAAATATATCAATTACAAAAAAGCATTGCTCTAATCTTTACTTCTAAATTTCAAATTCAATCTCTTTTATATCTTCTTTATAATTTTAAATATAATTTTCTTTTAATTTAAATTATTGTATATTCTACCGCAACTAACTATTCATACCTCCTTTTAACTTTAGACAAATTTCCTCTTAAGTTTTTATGTTTACTTTAATTTAAAACAAGTGTATAATAAATTAGATATTTGACGGTGTAAATTAACTAAGACATAGTGTAAAAGCAAATGCTACAAAATTATGTACTTGTTATTGGTGAGATCTTTTTCCCTCTGAAAAATAGTTATAAAAAAAAATACATCAATTTCATGCTATGTATAATAATAGTTAAGCACAATATATTAAAAATAAAAATTTAAGCACAATATTTGTAGAATTAATTTAGCTGAAATTGCAAGCAAATAATAAAGTTACCATTTTTCATTACTTCAAAAATCATATCACAATAATATCTGAAAGGTGATACTCTCATTACACGGCATACATAGTCCGCCAAATGATAAGGAAATAACTGCAAGTAAGAATATGAACATTAAATACAAATGTCCCAAAACAAAACACAAAAATGTTGCCTAACAGCCAATAAATGCTAGTTTTATCTAGAGTTCTTATTATTGAGTATGGAGATGAACAATTCTCTTGTATAAAATCACAAGTTAATACTATTGAAATAATATTTGATACCTTATGCTAAAACTAATTAAAGACATCAAGTTATAATTTTAATTACAATATCGTAATTTAATTTTGAAACATAATTAATAAACGTCAATTTTTTTAACAAATTTTTAATAGTTTAATTATCCCTTAGATAAAAACATAGGCATTTAAAGCTTCGTAAACAATGCATTTGATGCACACTTTCAAATTTCAATAGGAGTAATTAGCCGAGGTAAGGTAACAAACATTGTGTACGAAACATACAGCTAGATTCCTTTGCAAGTAGCGCATCATATCTTCATAATATTCATTCTCTTTACAAACTTTACGAGCAAAACAACTACTCCATTGAAGTCTCTTCTTTATACAATATTCAATTATCCTGCATAAAATTTACATGGTTAAAAATAGAGAAGCCAATATTATAATTACTGGAAAAATCGTTGCAGAAAAGAGCACACGAGCCTTTAAATGAATGGAGAGTAGTATTTCCTTATGACCTATGAAAACCTAACTTAAAATAGAGAATGAAACTCTCGTAAACAAGAGTTAACTTTCATTCATAGGGATAAATTAAATGTTAAGTGTTTAGTTACAAACTACACAATTTGAAAATCAAAAGTTTTCCTCATTCCTAATTAAACTAATTTATACTACTAAAGTTAAAAGATAGATTTCTTGCAAAAAAAAGAAAAGAAAAGAAAGTCTTTATTGAGGAAGGACCAAACACATGAAAATCTTCAGAAGTGCCATGTCCAGACCACAATTTCACTTATTCAACTCAGGAAGAGGTATGTGTAACTTGTCTTTTCAACACAAAAATAAACTTAGAGGATGAAAAGAATCTTAGTAGTAATATAGGTCTAGTATGATTTTCTTTTGTAGTAACTTACAAAAAATAAAACTATTAAAAAAAAATTCTTTAAAGAAGTCCATTGTATTTAGGAGTTAGACAAGAATGCACAAAAATTTATCAATCTCTTTGAATATCAATAAAAAAAAGGCACGAGAAAAACAAACACAACAAAGACGCAGAGAGTGAAATTGTAATGCTATCTCTAAGTTATGTTCTCTCTGGCCCCTAATAATTTTGAACTTTCTAATGAATAGAAGAAATGCAATGTTAGTGTATATTTAGACAAATAGTTAACTAAGTATTTATTCAATAAAGTTTTGGGGTAATTGAGCTTAATTTTATCGTAATTTCTACCAAGAATTTATTGAACTAAGCCAAAAATAACTCACTTTTATGAGTTTCACAAAAAAAAAAAATGTAAAAAGTCAGAAGCTATTAAACTATTTTAACAAGTCAAAATAAACTCCACAAAAGCACTGCTAACATCTCCTTAATCACTATAAAAACAATGATAACTAACCATAGAGTAATAAGTATAAATTTAAATAATGAATCATTATAATATAAAAAATACACTAGTTAAAAATAACATAAAATTTTACTAGAAAATGGAAGTTATTTCTAACTTTTTGTGCCATTCTTCCTTTGAAGACACAGTTAGATGAAGTCGTCTTGGAAGATTCTCCCATGTGCATTCTTCCTTTACTGCTTTTTCCAACGAACGTTCCTCAGCAGTTACTGGAGCACGCTGCATTTTCCACTACTCATTAAACTCCACCATTTCTGAAATAAAAGGAAAAAATTTCAAGCATTCATGACTTATTGATGTTGGAATCTAGCACTCCAATACACATCTCTTGATAACTTCACATCCGTAAAATCAAAACTGATTACACAAAACAATAATAGACAATGAACAATCGGATCAAATCATATGAATGTAATGTCAAATAATAATGGAGATCTAAATGAGATATACAATGATCACGTGATGTTGTCATATATATAGTTGAACAAAAAATGCTATAATGTAGAAGAAAGATGAAAAAACCTGATGTATTGTGAAAATGTTGCATTCAACTTCATGGTTTAAGAATTGGAATCTACACTCTTCTTCTTCTTCTTCTTTTCTGTGAGCAATCTCAGGAGCCAGATTCGTAACAGCTCCTAATTACACAACATTCACATTCGGGTGTTATGTAATAAAAAAACTAAACGCTTCAACAAAAAAATTCAAAATATTAAAAAATTAGAAATAGGGTAAATATGCTCTCAACATAATTTTATATTTTTATTCACTTTTATAATGGGTAATGTCAAATTCTTTGTACTTTCTTCAAATTAAAAGTAAAACATTCTAATAATAGTTTAAATGAAATTAAAATTTTTAATAATTCTTTACATATATATATATATAATTTATTAACCTAAAATTTAAATACCTTAATATTAACTCAACAATGTTCACCTTGATTTATATAATCAAACATTTATAAACATGTAAAACTCACATATATTTTTAATAATATATTACATGTAAAATAAAATTAATATTTAAAGTATAACTAGTGTGCGTTGTAAATTTAAAAAGTTTTATATTGTTATTCAATTATAATCTTTCATTTTTTAATAAGACAAAATATATATTCAGCTATAGCTCAAATTACAAGTACAATATAGTACACATATGACTGGAGGCTCAAATTACAAGTACAATACACATAAAAGTTACAACAACTCTTCCACAGACATCACCATACATAAATAAGCCTATCAAACAAACGCATACATCATATAAGCTACATTAACATAGAAAAAAAGCCCCCTAATCAGGTATAAAGCCCCAATTAGGGCATGTTATGCCCTTCTCTTTTTAATGCTATCAAAACATAATACCAGTTGAGAAGACCATTGAAAAAAAAAAAACACTAAAGAAGCGTTACAGAACCTTTAATTTAAACTCAAGACCATTGCATAGATGATTCTCATACTTCTTTTATATTAAAGGATTTACCCTTAAACACTACAACATTCCTAACAAGTCAGATTCCCCACAATGTTGCTAACCAAATTACACTAAGAATATCACTCAATAATTTTCCTTTATAACTTATCAGACCCAAATATTGCTAGAAACTAGATTGACAATCTAAAGGTAGGACAAACTTTACCCTAGCCATATGTAACAACTCATTCATACTTGGTAGCTAAATTTACAAGTAAATAACAAATGACTTACTGATTCAAATGCATGCAACAAACAAGGCAACTAACACCAGAGGAAAGAAGAATATTATGCTTAGCCAATTCCACCTTTGAAGGGATCCTATTATGAGCTACTTTCCAAGAAAATGAAACCACCTTAGATGCCGCCCTGGATTTCCAAAAGTTCAGAGGTAAGCTTCCTTCATAGAATACTAAGTAATTTTACCATCATAACCTCTCCATTCTAATTCATCCTTCACGTATCTCCTCACATGAACCCTATCTAGAGCCTTCTCCAACTCCCTCACCCAATCTACCTCCCAACTAAATAAACCTCTTCTCTAATTAAGCAGCCATTCCCAACCATGAGTTCCCCAGCCCCCAACATCAGAGGTAAGAGTCTCTCTTTGAATGGAAAACTGGAATAATTTAGAAAATAAAGACTTAAGTCCCCTCGACACCAACCATCCCCACCCTAAAATTTAAACAGAGACCCATCCCTTACTAAAAGCTTGACCTTTCCCAAGAACTACTCGCCCACCTCCTCATCAAACATTAGCTTCAGGATATTATTCCACCATTAAGACTCATCTTTCCTCTGTTGTACTACCAAATCCCGACTAATGTCTTTCCCATACTTTGTCTCCAAAACTTTAATCCAAAGGGAGCTGCCCCCTGAAGAATCTGTTAACGCCATTTGCCAAGAAACACTTTATTGAATGCCTTCACTTCTTTAATTCATAGACCTCTCTAGGATTTGTCTTTGCACACCAGCTCCCATTTGATCCAAGTTACCTTGCTGCACTTTTTCGACCCCACCCCCTCACATAAATTGTCATCGCATTTCCTAAACAGAATGAGCCACCTTCTTTGGAACCCTGTAAAAAGACAAAAAATAAAGTGGAATGGAAGAGAGGGTGGATTTGATTAGGCAAATCTGCCCTCCTAAAGATAGATATTTCCTTTTCTATAGTGTTAGTTTTGGTCTCATTTTATCTAAGAATGACTTCGAGATATGCTCACACCTCACATTAACCCCCACTAGAACTCTCAGATAGGAAAATGACATATGCAATACCCCACAATTTGGGACTTTCGCAAAGGACATCAACTCTGACATTTTCACCCCAACTCCCCCTAATCTGCTCGTATGGAAATTAATCTTTAGCCCTGAAGCTAATTCATAACACCTCAAAGCGCTCTTCAGAGTATAGACATTCTGAAGCTCCGAAGAGACCATAAAAATTGTATCATCCGCATATTGTTGTATCACCATTTGAAGATCATCATCACATACCTTGATAACAGATAGCAGATTTATAGTAAGTGCATTCTTGATTAATCCTCCAAGCCCTTCAGCCAATTAGAAATAAGAAGGGGGTCATTAGGTCCCTTTGTCTTAAGCCTCGTTGCATTATGAACTCTTGAATGACGCTTCCATTTACTAGTACTAACACCGATGATGACTGGAGACATTCCTTAATCCAACTAATTCATTTATCATCAAACCCAAAGCGATTAAGCATATAAAAAAGGAATGGCCTGCTAACTGCATCATACGTTTTTTCAAAATCTTTTAAAGACTAGTAAGAGTTTCTTATGCTACTTTGTCTCATGAATAATTTCATTTACAATAACTACAATATGCAACAGCTGCCTACCTTTAAGGAATGTCATTTGGGTTTCTTTAATCATAACCCTTTATTTATGAAAAATTTGTTGACTTTATCTATTAATTAATACTTTAAAAGTCATGTAAATGAAGAGTTGTGATCAAATATTAGTAAAAAACTTATGCTAATTAAATTTATTAATTTAATTATTATAAAATAGTTTTAAAATTTTAAAAATTATAAATTTGATTACTTAATAAGAATTTATAATTTAGTGGTTGGATTAACAAAATTTAATATGTATAATTAGTTATTAAACGGAGTAACTTTGTTTAAATTTTCTCCTAAAGTAAGTTTCTAATAATATTTTATATAAAAATATATACTATACTTTAAATAATTTTCACTTATCAATTTAACAAAAATATTTTATAGCTTAGAAGAGAAAGATATCAAAATAATTCCATGATAGGAGAGAATTTTTTATTTCAATTTTTAAAAGTATTAGATTTAAAATCTTAGTTTTTCAATGTTTCCGTATCTATTCTAAAAATAATAACATTCTCAATAGTAATAGCCAAACATACATTTAATATTTTTAAAAACACAATATTATAATTTAAAAAGTTTGAGAAAAAGTATAATAAATTGTAAATTCTAACGGTAATTTCATTTGATGTAATATTATATTAATAACTAGGAAGCTCCATACGTTCCACGCAGCACCGGGTTTATTATTATTATTTGATGTATATAATGGGAAAGCGGTGGCGTATTGGATATCCGCTTGGACCATGGCAGCTCACTGTACTTGCACTCTGTTCTTCCTTTTATGCCTATCAACAATCACTCTTCTACTTTGTTCTTTTCATGCTCATGCTCATGCTCATGCTCCACCTCCCACTTTCAAATACTGTGGTAACTTACTAAACTATCTTTTTACTTCCATGCTCCATCTTATTCTTAGCTACTCTCTCATGGCTCCTGCTATTTTGTTTCCACCAAAAAAACACTCCTAATTTCTGAGCGACTATTCCTCACTCCTCTTTCAAACATTCGCTTTTCTTTTGTTTTTTGTTCCATACATACAGCAATCGGCCCTATTCATTTTTTATTTTTTACATTATGCCTTTTATTAAGAAACTCTCAAATCCTTCGTTTTATTGTATAAATCCTAAGCTATCTGTGTGTGTTATTGATTTGAATTTTATGCTATGCAGATAAGAATGCAGATTATTCTGTGAAAGCGAGTGGAGTGGAAATATTACCTGACCCTGTGGTGAGAGGGGTGCCATTCACCTTTAAGATCCCAGCTTATACTCGTGAGTGGTCACTTTTTCCACCTTTGTTTATTTTTCCCTCAATTTCTATATTGTGTTTATATGCTATTCTTGTATTGCTTTATGCTTATATGAGCTTCTGCTTAACACAAAAAATTAAATCCCAGATGAACTTGTCATTAAAAACTAGTCATCTATAAGTACAAAGATAATAATATATTTTTTTATTAGTATAAAGCTTATGTTAGATTTTTTCCTAGTAACTTTCATTACTAATGAATGGAGATTGTACCTATTATTCATGCAGCTGAACCAATTCAAAGTGGGGACTTAGTATATGAAATTTCATTTGCTGGAATAGATGGACCCCCTGCTACATTTCTCCATGATCTCTGTGAGGAAGCACCCTGTCCCGTTCCTGCAGGCAACTTTGTGCTTGTTCACACCGAATTATTGCCTCCATATACTCCATCGGTCAGTTTCCATTATATTATATAAAGAGACAGATGATACACATGCCACAGAGCAAAACTGCCGTTATGCACAAATCCCACCCATTAGCCATTGCCAACTCTACACTAACCCGCCATTCAATTTCAGGTTGATGTCTAGTTGGCAGGTGGAAAATTTGTGCTTGGCAACAATTTTGCTAAGTGCATTTCTCCACAAGACTTATTTTTCGTTCTAATCATTTATTTTTTTGAAATTTACCAGTAAAATTAATTATTTATTACAACTCAATAAAATGAATCTTTAAGATAAAGAATAAGTATTTGAAAGAAATGAGGAGACATCCACTTATTAAGTAAATTTAAGAGTTATTCTCTATCTTCATTCATTTTCTTGAAATCCAATAGGTAAGATTAGTTACTAATTAAAACAGTTAGATTTCAATAAAACTAATGATAAGATGAAAAAAAAGCTCTTAAAACTTACTCTTGGATTAATGTGGCCAATCTAATAATATCCTCTGTCACTAGAATAAAGTCTTTCTCTTGACACATGTATGGGACCTCTTCAAATATTTATGAATTTTCTCAGCCTGGCATCAATGGCCTTGTTGAGCATTTGCAAATCTACACTACTAATTTCCCTCTTAGGTTCTTAGCACTTAAAAGGCAAAACGATGTAATAAGGGTGATAAGTAGTTCTGTTTATGATTTGGTTTAGTACAGGAAAACTAAAAAATGGTTTACCCAAATCCAATTGAATTGGAAAGTAGTTTGTTGGAACTGAATCGAATTGTTTCTTTGGTTTGGTGCATTGCTGAAAATGATTCATTTTTTAACTCAATTTAGTTCATGATTATGTTTAGTTTTCTAATACTTTTTAAACAATCATGGTTTGGTTTAGCACAGAGAATCAAACCAAACCAAACTTCGGTTCTGTTGAAAATAGTTCAGTTTATTAACTTTCAATTCAATTTTTTCTGTGGCTTAGTTTAGTTCACTAATACTTGTTGAAGAGTCCTAGTAGTAAGTCGTAGAAGTGATGATCCAAATAATATGATGCTTCCTCCTTCCCTTTTACCGGTTTCATCTGTATAAACTGTTGCAACTCTTACATATATCATCACACAATTTAAACATATTCTTCAGTTGTTCTTATTTCTTAATCTAGAGCTACAGCCATGTGATCTTTATAAAAATCCGGTAGCTAAATGTGCAACTAATTACTCCCAAGTAACTTTTATTAAGTTTTTCCTTGACAACCTTATGTCGTGATATATGTCATTCCTAAGATTATTCTTTTTTTGGTCTTCAACAAATTTCTGGTTTACAACTTATCTGTTTTTCCTTGAACATTTAACTTAATGGGTTCATTGTCTAGTTTTTATTTAATCGTGCTACTTATGCAGGGCACCTATAATGTGAAGCTGAATTTTAAGGATCATAACGACAAGATCTTAACTTGCATAACCTTTCCCTTCAATATCGGTGCTGAATCTTCAATATCTACTATCTAACTGTCCAGTGTCCAGCGCCAAACAGTTCTCAGATGTCAGATGCTACCTCAACTTTGCGTATTACTTTTGTTTAGTGTGTAGTTTTCATGTGAACTAGTTAAGCGCCATGCTGGGGGCTATGAATAAATTTTTTTTTTCCCAATAAAATGATACATAAACAAAACAATAGCCCTAAAAGACTTTGTACTGTTGTTTTCAATAGTGCCAATTACTACTGTTAACTTGGAACCCTCCCCGCAGCCCCTAAGTTGTTTGCAGCTGTTAAGTGAGCTTGAATTACATGTATAATAGGATTTGCTTCATTATAAAAGAATGATATGCAAACAGAGTGAAGTAACATTTATTTTCTTGTCCTTGAAAGTTTTAACCATCAGCAGTTAAATTTTTCAGATAAATTAATTTTGATATTTTTATTTTTTCTTAAATAAGTTTTTTGTTTTTAAAGTTTCATAAAAAATCTTTAGAACTTAAAAATATTTTTTTAGTTCAAAAAATTAATTTGTTTTTTATATTAATATTGTTCATTTACAAATTCTGGTATATTTTGGCTGTGCCAGATGAAGAGAGAGGAAGTTAGAATTGAGAAAGAAGTGATTCACACATATAAAAATATCTTTATCAACAATTTTTTAAAAGCATTAACAGGATAAAAAAGACTAAAAGTGATTCATAGATTAAAAAAAAGTAATTTTTAGTAAAATTTTAAAGATAAAAAACTTATTTAAGTCTTTTATTTTATATTTAGTTTAAAGTTTTAGATAATACTTTGAATAAAATAATGTAAATAATGTTTGAAGAACTAAATTATACAAAAAAAATGAAACATACTAATTTACTAGCGAATTTCTCTATCAACAAACTTAAGTGCTGATAACTTTTTAAGTATTGTAATACTTCCCTCGAAACACATTCTAAGGTTGACCGAAAATTTTTAACCTTGAAAGCAACGAACTTTGATATATTGAGAATATTTTTCAACTGCTAACTCGCATACAATAGAATTTAATATAAAAATCTGGTTTCGATTCGTGATACTGTATTAGTTTGACAAATCCTAAAGAAAAATTACTTTCACGAACGTAACATAAATAATGATATTTTAGGTAGCATTTGGTTGGAAAAAATCTTTTTTATTTTTATTTTTATTTTATTTTTATTTTTAAAAATAGTTTTTATTTTTAAATTTTTAATATTCAAAAAATATGTTTGTTTTTATTTGATATTTTCTATTTTTAAAAATAATATTGTAAAATTTAATCAATTTTAGTAAAATATTATAAAATATTTATATATATAAAATTTAAAATACATTCATTTTTATATTATTACAATATTATTATTAAGTTTTTACATAGTTTTAATTTTTAAAAACACTTTTTTTTCAGTTTTTTTTAAATATTTTTTAAATTATAACTAAACATATTTTTTCACTGTTGTTTTTTGTTTTTTATGAGAATAAAAACAAAAAACGCTTGAAAGAATCGTCATCTTAATAATTAAAAATAAGGTTATACTACATATGTGGTGAGGGATTTTATTTTTTATATATATGGCAAAAATATATATTAAAAACAAAATAACAAGCAAAGGTTGGAGCAGGAAAGAATTCAGAATAGAGAATAACTGATTTTTTTATATACAAGAATAATTGATCAAGAGAAGAGTTTTATTATCCTAATTTAGGATAGATAAAGAATTATAAAAATTAAAAGAAAAAGCTTTTATATAACAATTTAGAGAATAACTTAGAAAGGAGTATAAAAATATTGAGAACAAAGCAACAGGCAAAATGTGAGGTCGTAGAAAAAAGGTTGCAAAGAGAAAGGACGTAGTTTACTAGAGAGAAGAAGATCAATGATGGTTAGAAAGCTCAAAGAAACTGCACGAAATAGGATTTGAAATGCAACAACCATTCTTTGTTTGGAGTTTAGATTAGCTCAGGGTCAAGTCCACCAAATGAATCCTTGTAAAACACTTTATTTATTGGAAAACAGTGAATGAATTCTCCGACAAGTCCGTCAAATGAATCTTGAAAGTGCGGCGTCAGGAACCGACAAAAGACACTCCGACGCTACTAAAGTCTGTCAAGGTGGCTTAGTATTATCCTTAAAGTACCTTTTTTCCTGTTTTTATTTTGAAATATCATCAATGTGGCCTTAATTTAGGCTTTTATTACTCATTAATCGTTGTCTTAATTGTGTTGTAACTGTCAATTTGTGGTGACTACAATAAATTTTTAGATAGTCTCTAGGCTGCCAGTTCGTCTTACCTGGGGTTGGTAGAGTCTTGCACTGTAGTTCTTTATAAAGTGCATAAAGTCGTCTTGATCTAGCTTTTTCTTTTAAGAAAAAATTAAAATAAATCCATCAAATAGAAAGTTTATCTCGCATGTTTATCTCAATTTAAAGAAAGTGGTTTTATTGTTTAACATTTTGTAGATTTTTTATTAAATTTATTAATTTTTATTTTTGAGAAGAAAAAATCTAAAATAAAAATTTTCAAGCTGAAATTTTAAAATCTTTAAACTCATATTTCGTAATTTTATTTTTCTTTCTCTAAAAAAAAAACAGACAAAAAGATCCCAATCATTTACGTCATGTGAGGTGAATGAATAATCATTAATGAATATATAAGGTTGTTAAAAAATTAATATTTTTATATAATTATTATTTATCTAGCTTTTTCTTTTAAGAAAAAATTAAAATAAATCCATCAAATAGAAAGTTTAATATTGGCCTAAATCTAGTAGAGAAGTACTATCCACACTCTTCCTAATTTTCGACAAATAAAATCTAAATAATTTATTGTTTTCAATAAATTTTTATGTAATATATTTTAAAAAAAAAGTGTTAAAAAGCAGTGTTAATAGTATTTCGCAATGTGTACGGTTATATTTATAGTTTATATTGAGTATTCTCTATCTCTAGGTCAATAGGAGTCTTATCTTTCTAAGCCAATATTTTCACCTCTTATCTGAGTATTCTGAACCAAGTATTTTACCAGATTCTTTAATTATTGTTCTCAATTTTGCAAATCTACTCAACTCATGTATTCTTCTCGAACCCCTATCCAATCTTTATCCTAAAACAACTTTGACACAAACTCACAACTTACTTAGATAATTGTTTTTTGGTAATAATAATTAGATGAAAAGATTTGATTAAAAAATAGATCTTTAAAGATTCAGTTTAAAAAATTCAAAAATCCAATTAAAAATTACCAAATAGTTTAGAGCCTATAAAATAATTTAACCTAACTTCTTTTTTAATAAAAGTTAGTTAACCAGTAAATTATTTAACTATGTTCCAAGCATATGCCTAATAAAATGGTATCATTATATTTCACAGAATTTGATGTTTTAAATATTATAAAATTACAACTTTAATAATTTTTTTGATAAAAAAATGGATAAACTCATAATATTTTTTCAATTGGGAGCCGAAAACTAATTTTTAATAATTCATTTAAATTGATAAAATTTAAATATTTTTTCGATGAATCATAAAAGTATAAATTTTTATTATATGAAAAAAAAATTATTCGAGAAATACAGTTATTAAAATGGTACTTAAATTCCCAAAAAAAAAAAAAAAAGAAATTGAAATATGAAAATTGGGCCACATCATTAGCGTTCTCTCTGTTGTGACTAGGGCTAATGTCCTGGGACCAATTTCCTTCTTTTAACTTCACTCTCAGTAATTTTGTTTTTGCATTTTCTCATCCTTTCTTTTTCTTCCTCCCTCGTGGGATCTTCTCAATGTAAGTGTTTTCCACTTCTTCATTCCGTCAATTTGTTAACGCCATAGCGTATGCACCCACAATCCGTGAATTTTTAGTACTACTTTCACTGCTGTTTTTTGAGGTATGGGTTTCGGATTAGGGTATTTGGGTATGCTTGAATCATACCGTCCCACGTGTTTCATTTGTTGTTTTCAATAATGTTATTGATTGAGATTCTGAAAGTTTGATTCATTTGTAGATAGTTGGGGTTGGGCTTTTTCTGCTTCTGGGGGTGCTCTAGATATGATTAAACAGATATTCGGTAAAATACCTCGCAAACCCTCAAAATCATCTCAAAATAATTCGAACGGTGAAGGAGGGTTCAATGATGGTTTTTCACTGAACTCATCTTCTAATACCGTCTTGAAACCCAATTCAGTTTCTTCAAAATCTTCTAGTTCCGCTTCTGTTGGGTCTCGGTCTGGGAATGAGACTATTGCTCAACACTATACAAATCAAGCTAAAAAATCAGCTCCTGCATCGGGTTCAGTAATGGCTTCTGCAGTTTATGAGGCTTTGCCTAGTTTTAGGGATGTCCCTAGCTCGGAGAAGCAGAATCTTTTTATTAGAAAGTTGAATATGTGTTGTGTTGTGTTTGATTTCAATGATCCTGCTAAGCATAGCAAAGAGAAGGATGTTAAGAGGCAAACTCTACTTGAGCTTGTTGATTATGTTTCGTCTGTGAATTCAAAGTTCAATGAGTTGGCGATGCAGGAGATGACAAAGATGGTGGCAACCAATTTGTTTCGTGCTCTGCCTTCTTCCAACCATGATGGGAAGTTGGCTGACATGTGTGAACCTGAAGAAGAGGAACCTGTTTTGGAACCGGCTTGGCCTCATCTGCAGATTGTGTATGAGTTTCTCTTTAGATTTGTGGCTTCACCCGAGACAGATGCTAAGCTTGCCAAAAGATACATTGATCATTCATTTGTTTTGAGGCTGCTTGACCTTTTTGATTCAGAAGACCAAAGAGAGAGGGATTACCTGAAGACTATTCTCCACCGTATTTATGGGAAGTTCATGGTGCATCGGCCATTCATTAGAAAAGCTATCAACAATATCTTTTACAAGTTCATATTTGAGACAGAGAAACACAGTGGGATTGCAGAGTTGCTTGAAATATTGGGCAGCATAATTAATGGTTTTGCTTTGCCTTTGAAAGAAGAGCATAAGCTGTTTCTTGTCCGTGCACTTATTCCACTTCACAAGCCTAAGTGTGTTTCTCTTTATCATCAACAGCTTTCGTATTGCATTACTCAGTTTGTTGAGAAGGATGTCAAGCTAGCTGATACTGTGGTACAAGGCCTTTTGAAATATTGGCCAATAACTAATAGTGCAAAGGAGGTAATGTTCCTCGGTGAGTTGGAGGAAGTTTTAGAGGCAACTCAACCAGCAGAATTTCAGCGATGTGTGATGCCATTATTTCGTCGAATTGCTAGATGTCTCAATAGCTTACATTTTCAGGTGCTTATGAAATTCTCCATATACTTTTCTTTTGTGATGTCTGCATTCATTTTATTGGCATTTGCCAACACAAGTGCCACAGCTTGGTATCATTATTTGTCCATTTCTATGTTATTTGTTTCCATTCCCATTTTGGTTATCTTAGATGCTATGATTCTCTAATATTTGAATATTACTCGATCTTTACAATACTGTTTCATTTGCTCTGTGAGTGTGTGTTTGGACCCAAGATAACCAAACTAAATTAGGACAATCTGACAATGTACAATTTTTGTTTTGATAGGCTAGGGAGGAGCATTTTGTATGAATTAACAGGAGTAAACTAGGTGGTTTGAAGGGTTTTGATATAGTAGGGTAAAAAAAACTCAGAAAAAGTAAGATAAGTGCAAAGTAGTGGCCGTGTAATGGTATACTATCTCGATCAGGAATCATGACTTCAGGTTTCCACTTTCAACATGTCAAGTTTTGATATTTGTCTTTTCAGATAGTGGGTAATATTTGTCTTTTCAGATTATTTAAGAAGACAATTGTTAATAACTTGATATAATATGAGAAATGTTATTTGTACAACCAAGAGAAAGGGAGAAAGAGAGAGGAGAGAGAAATATGAGATGTAATTAATGATGTAATGGAAGAAATAGAAAGAAAAAAGTAATGTTGTATAAATTGTTGTATGAATAACACAATTCATATAATATTATGTAATTGTTGAAACAGCAATAAATTTAACAACTAATTTAGTTTCTCAATCAATAGTGCAGCTGTATTGATACTAGAAAGCCAAACTATGATATATTATTACATTAGCATTTCCTTTTTTTTTTATTTTCTTATTTTTTGGGGAGGGGGAGTTCTGATGTCTCACTGCAGAACTTTTTCCCTAATAGTTTATGTTATGTGGCTACATTCCTTTTTCCTTTCATGATCATTTGGAGAATATCTTACTATTTTATGCCTCAATGAAATAATAGTTTAGATTTTAGAAATTGATATTGATTCATGAATGTGAAATGATTATTCTATTTTGCTTTAAACTTGAACATATGTTGCCAACAATATATAATAATTGGCTGTCAGTTTAGATTTTAGAAAATAGAAATTGATTTTATTTATAAGAATGTGAAAAGATTATTCTATTTTGCTTTAAACTTGAACATATGTTGCCAACAATATATTATAATTGGTTGTCTTCTTTTATGCTACAACTTTTATTTGGGACAACTATAATATTAATTCTCAGAAATGTGATCTTTATTCAAGATTTCATATGAAATGATTATTGAATTTTGCTTGAAAGTTGAACTTATGTTGCAACTATAAATTTATGTATGCTTATCTTTTATGTTAAAACTTGTATTTAGAACAACTATATACTTCGTAGATATTTGGGTTCTGTGTTAAGAGCTGCATTGTATGAATACCAAATACTTTAGTTTTATTA
Source organism: Psophocarpus tetragonolobus (assembly GCA_037954015.1). NCBI lineage: Eukaryota > Viridiplantae > Streptophyta > Magnoliopsida > Fabales > Fabaceae > Psophocarpus > Psophocarpus tetragonolobus. Next base: position 40,674,021 of record CM075695.1, read on the forward strand.
TCTGGAATCAGTGTCAAAGATTCAAGAAGCAATAACACAGCTTAAGTGCACTGTCAATTTATTTGTTCAAATTAAAATTTACTTACGATTTAGTGAATTAGATCTGATGTTGACTTGATTCTGTTGGCAGGTAGCTGAACGAGCATTGTTTCTGTGGAACAATGATCATATTCGAAATTTGATATTACAAAACAGCAAAGTGATACTGCCCATAATCTTCCCTGCTATGGAGAAAAATATACGGGGCCATTGGAACCAAGCTGTTCAGAGTTTGACCCTGAATGTTAGAAAAATATTCTCTGATGCTGATCAGGTACTTTTTGATGAGTGTTTGATGAGATTCCAAGAAGAAGAAATCAAGGATAGGGAGAAGCAAGAAAAGCGAGAATCCATTTGGAAACAACTGGAAGATGTTGCTGCAGCTAATGCTGTAAGCAATGAGGCCATCCTTGTCTCAAGGTTTGTGTCCTCTGTTGCAATTGCTACCAGTGCGAATCAATTGGCAACTGCAGGTGGTTGAGAGCCATTGGAGATCCAAATTGTTTGTTCTGATGCCATGATGAGGAACAAAGGTCAATGAGGGTTGATGTGGATATCAGGCCGCTCCTTGTTTCTGGGCTTTTTGACCCTATCATTTGTTCTGGAATCATGGGTTGTACTATGTATCATAAGGAATGTAGTTTATAATAGGCAGTGTTTGTTTAGAAGTCTAGTGTTATGCAGTGATACAAAAACAATCCTTTACTTTTGCCACCTTTCTGTAATTTTAACATTGGTAATTTCTATTTCTTTTAGCCTTTTGCAGAAAAAGATCCCAACCCTTGTTCATATTTATTGTTCCCTCTGGCAGTCATTTGATCTTGGCTGGCTGCACTGCTTGTCATAGTGGATCCTTTTTTTTCTCTAGAGGGGTCATTTTACACGTTCGGAGTTTGGTGCTTCTCATTGGACGTTTTCTTCATTGCTTGAGCCTTAAGGGTTGGGTTTTTCAAGGATTGGAATTTATTAATTTAATGATATCTCTCTTCCCACCGTTCTCCTGCCCAATGGGCAAAGTGTGTTTAGTCAAGTTAAAGTTGCTACAACTCCAAGTGAATACGATTGCCATTTGTTTATAAAGAGATGTTTCTTATATACTCGATTGCTTTTTTTAGATATGCATTTATGTTAATTAAACATAAGAAAACAAATGTATTTGTACGCTTAATAATAAATATGATGCAGTTCCTTCAGAGTGAAATGTTTCACTATGGATTTGTGTGAACATCTGTGGTTAATAAGTAGTCTAGTGGGAACTCATCCGGGAAGTCTTGCCTAGCAGAGACTAAAACAAAAAAGACAACGGAAGTATAACTAATTGCCTAGCAGAGACTAAAACAAAAAAGACAACGGAAGTATAACTAATTCTTTTAAATGATGGCAACGAATCAAAAGCATTAAAATATATAGGTAGTACATTTAGAACTGGAAAGCTAAAACTATAAAACACATCTATACATCCAGATAAGATCTGCATGTTGCTTTAAGTAGCTACCGTACATCACAATCATCAATGATCATCACCATATGCTCTGAAACTATAACGTTCTTGATATGGGCCGTTGAACCAAAGGTCAGCTTCAAACCACTTTGGATACCGGACCAAGTCTCCAGCTACAAATTGCATGAAACGCTTGCTCCCTTCAGGCACAACTCTCACTTCCCCTTCTTCTATGTAAACCAATTGGTCTACCTGCCAATCCCAGGGCAACCTGCTTTTTCCAGTCTTCCACACTGACCATTTTGAAACTCCAAGCTCAGCTAGTCTATCAGGAGACACTTTTCGTTCCACTTTCACATTGTACAATTCCTCCAAGGATTTCTCTATCCTCGTTGCTTTTATAAAACACCTTCCTTTAGAAAAATTACCTGACTTTCTGAAATCCCAAGAACCATTGTTGATAGGAGAATAAGTGAAGGTTGATGTTGTCATCAAGCTTGCCATGCCTGTTAATAGTTTACAATCAATGTGCTTCACTTTCAAACTTGTACAAATCTGCAAAAAAGACTTTATGAATTTCAAAGACTTCCAATTTTAACGACGACCACTGAACAAAAGTTCCAAAAGGAACCAACCAACACATTTGCCTCTATCTCTGTTAATTTATAACCTTCGGTTGATTCTATAGTAGCAATTGCAGTAATGCTGCTGCTCAGTCTATTTCCTTCCCCATGTGGGTTTGTTTGTTTTACTTGTGTGTTGTTCTGTGTCTGTTCCCACCATATATGGCTAGAAAAGGAAACAACTTTTCATTTTTTTCTTGAAATTTTGATATGATAATAGCACATAAATAATATAACTAAGGAAGGGATAACCTGAGTGAAGGGTAAGTGTTACCTGACCTAGCACCTACACACTTTGTAACCCACAAACAACACATATTCAGAAAATCATTAACGTTTCACTTACTGTTGTTTTAAGCACTAATTGTCATCGACTCAGAAAAGGAGATATCATACAGTAAAACCACATAACAAATCTTCAGATTCCAAAGCACACAACTCAATTACAAATTTAAAAACACTAGTTTTCTAATTAGGGTTTGGTCAAGGCCCAATTCGCGAATGCGTGTGATAAGTGATTATACCATCAACACCGATAAACTCCGATGTTCTGAGTTGACATCAACACCAACTAAGAAGAGAAGAAAAAAAATATTAAAGTTTGAGACTTTACCGGTTCAAAAGAAGCGCAGTAGTGAGTTTGGCTTCGTTAAATGATAAACCCTGTCTGGAAATCGGTGAGATTTATCCTCAAAGTTGAAACCTTTAAGTACAGTAGTAGAGTACCACTCTGTTCCGTGCACAATTTTTGTTTAACATTTTGGTAATGAGACTTATCTTTCAATCATAATATATTTATAAATTAATATGTACCGTAAATTTTTAAAGTATTAAACGCTGAAGCTTTAGGTTAACAGTGAATCACAACATTTTTTTTATATATATATATATATATATATAAACAAATGCGTAATACTTTACTTTGTTTTAGAGAAATGTTTATTTTAAGCAGTAAATGTGTGGCGAGAACTTAAAAAATAAGTATTTAAAGACCAAAAAATATAAAAACCTATTTAAAGACAAAAAAATTTTGTTATTCAAAATTTTCAAAAAATAAAAACTTATTTAATCCTTTTATTTTCACTTCTCTTTTGTGCACTTTTATTTAAGGAATATAGTAAAGGTTAAAATAACAGAGACAATTATGGTGGTTGAACGTGTTCACTTGTAATGCACAAATTTATTATCTTTTCAATGAAGATATGTTTGAAACCAAATAGAGAAGAAGAGAGAAAAAAAAGTTGTTTTACTTTAATTACTCTCTTGTTTATGTAAAATTTTTAACTACTTTGATTATTAATGCTTCGACTTCAACCCCATTGAAGAAATGTGGTCGAAGGCTACAAGATGTTCTCTCGAGAATCCAAGTACCAATTCTTCTATTGTGTTTTCGTTTTAAAAAATCCAAATAAAGATTGACATGAATTTAATTAACACCCATGATAGATTAATAGTATTAATATTTTTATACTAACATTTAATTATGGATTAGTATTAGCATGTATGATAAAATTTTCTACTTTTTGCAATAATTACTTTAAAACTCACTTAAGAATATTTTTTAGTTTGTTCACATTATAATTTCTTTTTAAATTAAACGTTTATCATAATTAAACTCATTTCTTTGCTTTTATTGAGGATAATGGAAAGTGTTTTAGTTAGTGGAGAAGTCGATGGTGCTGGTGGAGCATACTTATATGAATCCTGGAAAAGATTAGACCAATTATGGTCAAGCATATGCTCCTCTCAAGAAGGGTCATGTCATTCAATAATTCTTATACCCTTTAGGAAATGAGACAATCTTATATGTCTGGTAATAGTTTGCTTATACATTGTAGTTGTGCAAGAGCCTCAGAGAGTTGTTTCTACCATCCCAGACTTGTTTGGCTCATCTGATATTGCTGACAAAACACAAGGCTCATATGATGTGCTAGTGTGTGGAGGTACTATGGGAATCTTCATTGCCACAGCCTTGTGTGCCAGGGGTCTTCGAGTTGCCATTGTGGAAAGGAACATACTAAAAGGGGTCATTTCAAATTTGTTGATTGAGATATCAACATTCAATCTTGCACGGAAAAGGGTAGATAAATTCTTCGAACTGTTGGCTTAATTTTGAGTTATTTGATGTTTTTATTATTAGAGAGAGCAAGAATGGAATATATCAACAAAGGAGCTTTTGGAACTTGTAGAAAATGAAGTCCTGGAAGAAGATGATATTGAAATAGCTACAACAATAAAATTCAATCCTGTAATCCCTGAACTTCAATTTAGATGGCAATGTCTATTAGCAAGAATCATCTTGATTAGGTATTTCTCCATAACTAATATCTTGAAGTCAGTTTGAACATACATCACATGCCTAAACACACAACATGAAATTATCTAACAACTAAGGGATATTATTATCAAACAGTACCAAAATTTAGTCGTCAATCCCAGGAGTAAAGACCCACAGTTTGATTTGTATAGAAACTTATAAAGGAGAAATTCATTGAAGCTTACAAGGTAGAGAAAATGAACTACCCTTGCCATCTTACTTGAATTTTGTTATTATATGATGACATTAAATTATATATGGTTACATATGTGTTTTATTATTAATACCCTCCATGAATATTAATTCAAAATACCATCTTGTGTTCTGCATGTGTCATTGAATCAATTATATGGTATACAGAGAGCATGTAATTTTTATATTACAATTACATGTTTAGGATTGAATAATTGAATATTTTTCATCCTATTTAAATTCCTTCATTTTTTTCTTGAACTCCAAAATTAAGAATTTCTACATTTTCATGTTAAAGTTTCAATTCCTCACAACACAACAGTTTCTTTCTCCTATGGGCAAAAAGCTATATCACAAATGGCAAAACCATGCCTAAAATATTACCTTCATACCAAGTCTTCTTTTGTAACCTCTTTAAAATTTTTGCTTCCTACACTTCCATTTATTTATTTTTCACTAACTCTGCTTTGGTAATTTCATGAAATTTGCAGAATAGATGTGGATTTAAAAGGAAAAGGGATATCTGGATCAATGACATACTTAATCTCGGTGTTTCATCAGTCTCATTCACATAAACTAATTTGATATATCAGTATAGAATTATAATAATTGTTTTTTCAAATTTTAATTGTGAGTAAATAATTTAATATATGTTCTTATCTAGTTAATATTTTTCTATACTATTTTGTCTGGTTTGGCCTTGAACATTGCTTTAATGTCTGGATTCTTTAATGATTGGAGAAAAACCATTTTTTTTCAAATGCTCTTAGTTAAGCCTTTGATTATAACCTATTGTAAATGCAAAATAAGCTAGTCCAAACAATTCTTAATTGGTATATTTTTCATATGCCCTTCAAGAAAGGACAGAAAATCTGCTGTAGCAGACAGATGTAGAATACTAAGAAATGTGCAATGAGAAGCTGAAATCCTGATTAGGTCATTGGATGTATTATATTTTTCTAGTATGCTAAAAAAGAACAATTTTGAATATCTATTCTTGCTTAACTCTTAGAAACATGCATTTATTTTAACTACAGGCATGAAGTTTATAACGAAATAATTTAAGTATCGTATTTAGTTAAAGATCTAGACCTAGCCTTTGCAAATCATAGTCATTTTAATATTTGTGATTACAAACTTGTGAAGCTTATAGAAATTGTAAAGACATGGCTTATCTCCCTTGGTGGTGTCATTTTTTAGGGTTGCAGCGTCTCCAGCATTAATGTATATGCAGTGAGTTTGCATTAACTTTTAGAGGTAGTTATTTTGGCACTCAAAGTTTTATTCTATTAAAATATATCATTTTGCACAAAATAATTATAGGCTACACAGCATCTACAGATGTTTCTTATGACACATTTCTGTATATATGTTCACATTTATAATGGAGATAAGCATCAAAGGGTTACATAAATAAGGTTACAAACTATACCAGATAAAAAGAAAAAGAAGTTATACTGATGAAACATAGAAGCATGGAATATATGAACCTGACATTGAAATGTAAACCTTATACTACTATTTAATTTATGGGACAACAAGTGACTTTGTTTACTTTATTTGATGATAAAGAAGCTTGAATGCATTTATGTTTTTCATTTTTTTTCAGGTTCTGAAACTTTCTCAGGACAAAATGTTATCATCTCGTCTTATAATTAATGCCATGGGGAACTTCTCCCCTGTTGTAAAACAGGTCAGGAATATAATTTTACTTATTGCTACATTCTTACAGATAGTCTATATATGTTTTTTACCAAGTTATCACAAGATTTTTCCACGTTTCATGGAATACAGGCGCAAGTTGCCTTTTATTTGTCCTCCCTTATTTATCTAAGTAAGGGTGATTGTTTTCAAGTGAGAAACCAGAAAGGTCTTCTTCTTTGCTGACCAAAAACTTGAAAAAAACAGAAAAGTCTTTTGTTGTATGTTCTTTCATGCAAAGGCACGTGATATTCACTTCATTTTATATGCATGCAGATGCAAGTGATGTGGTATTTGTCAAATAAGTAGCCAATTATGTGAATGATTATGAAACTAGGAGGATATGTCAATAATGGTCTCTTTAATCAAGTAGTATTGATTGAATCAACAGCCAGAGTGAGACTTACAACTCACTTGAAAATATAAAAAACTTTGGTAAGTTCCATGCTAACTAGATTTAACAAAAGATACATAAAGAACAACCGAATATTAAAATTAAAACCTTTTCCTGAAGCTTCTTTCCAGTGTCACGTCCAATGATTTTACAGATAAGGTGTGGGAGAAAGCCTGATGGCGTTTTCCTTGTTGTTGGAACATGTGCACGTGGCTTTAAAACAACTCCACTAGTGATGTCATATTTAGCAGTTCATCAATAAAGAAAGTTGGAGATTCAAAAGCACAATTATTTTGGGAGGTATCTTTGACTATATCAATAGAACTACAATAACCATGTACTCTATTTAAGACCTTCACTAAAATCTTCTCAAGCATTTCCAGCAGGCTCGGGTCTTTTGGACTGTACTACTTATATGTTCACTTATGTAGAGCCTCAACCTGGATCCCTGATATTGGAAGAATACTAGGATTTGATGCCAGAATATCAGGCTAGTTTCCTTCTCTTATGTCACTTGATTTTTTTTCTCATTTTGGAGGACTTTTTATCCTCCCCTTGTTTGTGCTTCCCTGATTTTCTCTAATAAAAATTCATTTTCTATAAGAAAGCTGAGTGCATCATGAAGTTAAAGATTTTTTTATTCAACTTCCAGTACTTAACAACCAAACTAGAAGATTGGAAATGAAAGTATGTATTACTTTATCAAGTCAAAAAATTATTTTCAGTTTACCCTTGTGCTATGTTACTGATCATATTTCTAGTTTTGTATGTCATATTATCCTTGCCTTTTATCCGTATGTTTCTTTAAAGAGTCTCTATGCAACTAGTTCTGTAATGATTATGCTAATACATAAAATTTTTCGCTCTTCAAAGATTATTTTTTTAAGTCATATAAATTACGAAAACACATAGATTTGACCTAATGCATTGTTTTATACAATTATACTAGCATTCTTCTGCTCTCAGCTTGTCTAATGTCCATTTGCCATTTTTATGTTATAGGGTGTTTGACTTGACAACTTTGAGATACTGCGAGTTATTTTTGGAATCTTTCCCATATACCGCGAGAGGTATTAACTTTTATTAGAAGATGTATGCATAAATCAGTTGATAAGTTCAGCTATAGGCTTCCAATTACTGTTGTATCGCGCATACACACTCACATTTTTTTTTTTTTTGCTAAAAGTTTTTGCTTCTCTTAAGAATAACACATGAAAGCAATGCGTCTAATACTCTTAGAGTCTTAGTTAACTTAAAACACGTAATCCATTTAACTCTTCTGGCTTTAATGATTCAACTATTCAAGGTTCCTGTAATAATTTGAACCATTTATTGTGCATGGCAACTTAACTATGCAAGCTACTAAATAAGTTGAACTTTAATTTCTTATGCATGTTTCGTAGTGTCTCACTTGGAAATTTTCAAATGTTTCTTTGGTTGTCGTGTCTCTGCCAGACAACACTACTCCATAGTAAATGAACCATCTAACTTATTGCTTCGGGAAATGTATTGCACTTAGAAAAATTATCTTTCAACTTGATGTGCTCTCTTTCTCCACTGAACATATTTAATTTCCTATGCTTGTTTTAAACTCATTTTGCACTTATTTACTTACCTATAATTTCTTTTAATATGCCACTGTACAATGTTTGATGATGTGGATCACGTAGCAGTCCGCTACCAGCTGCTTTTAATAGGGTTTTACAGGTAAATTACATTTTCACACTTATGAAGCCTCTAAAATTGTCATCTATGATCTATCAAATAATATTAAAGCAATGAAGCTTCATTCTCTGTAATTTGGTGATGCTAGTGGCATACAATCACCTGTTTCATTTGGTGGATTTAGTAGTTTGGCTAGGCACCTTGGGAGACTGTCAGTTGGTAAGCCTTTCCGTAAAATTTCTAGTTTCTCGTGTACATTTTTGTAATAGTTGAAGCATATTTGTTGCAATATTGTGGGACAGGATTAACTGTGAATCTGTTACTTCATTTTTTTCTTCTTTTTTTCATTTTTCTGAGTATTGATGGAACTTTTCTCCTCCATTTCACTTCATCTTGTCTTTTGTCTTCAGCAACATTGGAACAAACTCATCCCGTAAAATATTATGTAGCTGAAATTGATTTAGAATGTTGTTTAAACAAGTAACATCTAAAAACATAAAATAGGTATGTTATTGAGACAATTTGATTATTTCTTAACTTTCATATAATGAAGGAATACATGAAACAATCAATGGTGATTACCTCGACTCATACAACTTGTCTCTGCTTAACCCTTACATGGTACTTTCCAATTTCTCTAAAGACTATTTCAGCAACTGTAAATGAAACTATGCATGTGACCAATATTTTTATAATGCAGCCAAATTTGAGTGCTTCATGGTTATTCCAAAGAGCAATGTCAGCAAAGAAACAATTCAATCTTCTTGCTGATTTTATTAACGAACTTCTTTATACTAATTTTAGTGGTATGCAGGTAGTTTATTTCTCTCACGACTCAAATTATCTTTTGTTCTTTCTTACTCACTCTTTCTTCTAATTTTATCTTTCAATTTTGCAGGGACTTGGTGATCCAGTGCTCTGCCCGTTTTCTACAGGTTGAATTCTTGTCCAAGTCTAAAACTATGAACATGTTTTTAGCTTTGTCTTTGCGGGATGTTCTTCCTAAAGGATTCAATTAATTGAGATGAGAAGGAATATCAAATTTCGATCCTAGAATTATGACTGGCCTGAGAAATCATCTATTATTTTATTTATTACAGGATGTTGTGCAGTTTGGTCCACTTTCCAAGACATTGGGTCTGGTTATGTTAGCAAATCCTCAAATTATCCCATCCATATTTAATCAGGTAATTCATGAGTTTAGCTATCAATGACTTGTTTCTTTTCTTCATTTCAACATTGCCAATATGAATAAATGCCTAAACTATGAAGACTTATAAATTTATAGTATCCCCTCTTCCTACAAGTTTGGCTGATATAGCATAATTTATATATATATATATATATATATATATATATATATATATATATATATATATATATATATATATATCTTGATCTCTTAGTTTCGTATATCATTTAGTTAGAGAAACAACATCTAACACCTAGTAGGAAGTCAATAAAAAAATGTGAGTCAAAGCAACCTTTTCAATATAGGGGATTAAGAATTTTATCTTGTTCCAGGTTGGTATTCCTGTACTTCTTGATTGGTCGGGATATTTTGTGGGACTTGGGTACTCCACCTTGATCCTATTGTGAGGTAAAAAGTCCTTGTTTACTCAACAAGCATATGCATATACATAGGTCCAACTAACACACACTTATATTTTATGATTGCAAGGACATTTTTAAATACATTACCATCCAAGATGAGTTTCAAGTGGAAGCGGGATCTTGAGGCTTGAAAATATGGAGCTGGTCTTGATTATAAGTTATAGTAACTACTTTTATCTATCATTGAGAACAACCTACAAAAGAGCGATGATGTGGTGATATAATTGGTTTTTCATTTACTTTTAATTTCATTCATTCCTGATCTACAACAGAAATGAGATAATTTTATTCATTTTCACCACTTTTATGCGTGTCAACTGATGTAACATAAATGAAAACTATTTTTAACTACAAGTGGTTTCAAGACAAGAGTTTAATTGGTATATAAGAATATAAAAAATTTTTACACTGACATTCAATCAAACTTTTCATTTATGTAATTTTGAAAGTAATAATCAATAAAATTAACAATTTAGATAAATGAAGGATTATAATTAAATAATATATACCAATTAAACTCTCAAAACAAAACAAAGTATGTAAATCAAATCATTAATATGTTAAGCCTGTAAACAACGTCTTATCTATACTTTCTAACTTATCATTTGCATAAATGTGTTCCATCCTTTATTTTCCTGCAATAAAATAAAATATTTATATACGTTTTGCATTAAAATCCTTAGGGACCTTAGCATGTTAACATGATCAATTTTAAAAATAAACAGACATTTATCCGAGTAAAAAATTAAAAATAAATAAAAACACAGAAACACTGAAAAAAACTTGAGTTTTATTACTTTCTGCTGATAATGACTATCAGAAATAACTTTTTTCTGTATTGCATGCTAATATCTCTGCATTTCCCCACTACTTTTCCCTAATGGACAACTATATATAACAGCATCACTAATAATTGATGTTGTCTTGTGGAGTTTTTTTTCATCATTTTACCAAAATCATAAATTTGAATTCAAAAATAATTTTATTAAATTTTACCAAACATGCTAGCACACTTTTTAAAATTTAAATAATCTATCACATTTTTGTGCCTCATTTTTTTTCCATCAATCATATTGTAACATGTGTTTAAATTAGTATGTTAATAAAAAATATTTTATGAATTGAAAAACTTTACACATAATAACTTAAATTACTGTTTAAATCCCATCTTTTAAAGCATGATTAGCATTTAGCTGCTGTAAATGGATTCTGCCTTGGCTACCTCATACCCAAGCACCAAGCAAACTGTTGGAAACAAGACACTAAAGGAGAAAAGAGAGAAATAAACAACACTAAGAAATATTTGTTTTAGTGCATTTGTAAACTTTACATAAACTTGCTTATATAGCAAAGTGAAGAACACCATCTCACAATACTAAGCAATGTGGGACTAAAAATCAAACTACAAAACTTAATCAAACTACAAAACTAACAATTCTCTCACTTAGAGTTTGATTATCACTTATTATAGTTGCCTTCATCATCAATCATTCTTGAAGGCCAGTTGAGACACTGCAAAGCCTCAACTTTTCTTTTATGACAACCTTTGTCAACATATCTGCTGGGTTTTTACTTTCTAGTATCTTCTTCAACGTTAGTACTTCATTATCAAGTAGAGATCTGATGAAGTGATAACGGAGATCAATGTGCTTCGTTCTGGAGTGAAATGTTGAATTCTTAGTCAGATGTATTGCACTCTGACTATCAATGTGCAAAACACTCTTTTCCTGGATGAATCCCAACTCTGTTAACAATCCTTGAAGTCATATCAATTCTTTGCTAGCTTCTGTTACGGCTACATACTGAGACTCTGTAGTGGATAGAGCAACGATCTTTTGTATCTATGACATACAACTAACAGCTGTAGTTCCAACAGTAAATATATAGCCAGTGGTACTTCTTCGATGATAAATTTCTCCAACAAAGTCTGCATCTACGTAGCCTTGTACTTTTAATTCACCTTTACTAAAGCACAAACACTTCTCCTTAGTGCCTCGTAGATATCTCAAAATCCATTTCACAGCTTCCCAGTGAGCTTTACCTGGATTTGACATAAACTCGCTTACAACTCCCACTACATAACCATCGCGACCATCAGACTTCCAATGGCTGAAGCATATGGAATTTTAGCCATTAATTCTTTTTCTTCCTCCGTCTTAGGAGATTGGTCTTTTGATAGACAAAAATGAGTAGCCAAAGGTGTGCTAACTGGTTTGGCATTGCCAATGTTGAATCTTTGTAAAACACGTTGATGTACTCTGTCTGAGATAACTGCAAGGTTTCCTTTTGCTTATCTCGCATGATTTGCATTCCTAGGATCTTCTTCGCTGGTCCTAAATCTTTCATGGCAAGCTCTCACTTGCTCGCATCTGTGGTTTGACATGCTTTTGAATAGTCTTCAAATTCTCCTCCATCTGTTAACAACATGTAGTTCATGTATATCCTATTAGGCACAGAAACTCGAGAAGATTTTCTCAATTCAGGAGTTGAAGTAAATTGTTGCTCTCTGCTTGATTCAATTACTTCCTCTGATTGAGAACTCTCAACTGGTGAACTTTCTACAGCATCATCCACCTCTACATAAGTTGGCCCACTCGGTTTTGAGTTGCTGACACTTGTATTATGCTTATCCTTGTACATGACTCCTTCGTTGAAGATCACGTCTCTACTACGGATCATCTTTTTGTTTTCATCATCCCACAGACGGTAGCCAAACTCATCTTCACCATCCGATGAAAGTGCACCTTTTTTATTAGGATCAAGTTTGTTCCTTCCTTGATCACTAATGTGCACATAAGCTGTACACCCAAAAACTCTAAGATGTGAGAGTTTTAGTTCTTTTTCGCTCCATACCTCTTTTCCGCTCCATAACTCTTCTGGTATTTTATGCTCCAATGGTACTGATGGACCTCGGTTGATCAAGTAAGTTGTTGTATTGACTGCTTCTGCCTAGAATTGCTTCGGTAGGCCTGACTGCACACGCATGCTTCTGGCTCTTTCAGTCAACGTTCGATTCATACGCTCTGCTACGCCATTATGTTGAGGCGTACCTAGCACGGTTCTCTCCATTTTTATTCTGTGCTCATAGCAAAACTTCTTGAATCTGGTGTCTACATATTCACCACCATTGTCGGATCTGAGCTTTTTAATCTTCAATCCTGTCTCATAGAAAAATTTCAAGAAAATTCACCACCATTTTCTACAAATAGGCTCTGATACCACTTGTTGGGAATAAGACACTAAAGAAGAGAAGAAAGAAATAAACAACACTAACAAGTATTTATTTTGGTGCATTTGTAAACCTTATATAAGCTTGCTTATATAGCAAAGTGAAGAACACCATCTCACAATACTAAGCAATGTGGGACTAAAAATCAAACTACAAAACTTAATCAAACTACAAAACTAACACAAACAATGTTTTTATGCATCATTCTTAACCCGTGGCGGAGGAAAAGAAATACTCTGCTTTTAAATACAAATGTTGACTAAAACTCTATGATGTATATTATTCGGCAGAACCCACCATTAGAAAAGATTATCCAATTACTTGGGAACCAAGCATTATGCACCAGACTACCAGGAAAGTTTTAGGCTGATAAAATTATTATTTATCCTGATTATCATCTTTTTTAATAGTACATGTATTTTTTTATTGTTTTTTCTCTTTTCTTTTTCTATTTTATTTTATGTTATTTTACTTTTTATTTATTATATTTTTATTTTTATATCTTTATATATATTTTTATTTTTTATATCTTTATATATATATTTTTTTTTATTCATTTTATAGAATGGAGAGTTAAAAAAATAGACTTTAGAATTTCTTTTTATTGAATTTAGAATTTAACCTCCATTTCTTTTTATTGAATTTAGAATTTAAGGAGGTTTACTTAAAAAAATGAGGTGCTTTAAGCAATATTTTGAAAGTTTAAAAAATAGACCTTTTTAAGAAAATAAACAAACATGTGAAGCACTTCTATTAACTTAGACTATTTAAGGCTAATTTAACTAATTTTATACCCATTCAGCTCATGATCTATTTTATGATTGATTTAAATTAGACAAAAGATCTATTTCACTTATATTGACCATCCAATCTAATTTTTAAAATCATATTTTTAAAATAAGACAATAACAACTAGGTCATGTTCTTTAACAACATCTATTAACTTAAAAAATGAAAAAAAAATGGAAACTATTTTTAAACATAAAGGACAAAATTAAACTTTTTTAAACTTAAAAAATAAATTGAACAAAAGCCTATACATACACTTTTATTCCATCTCAAAATAAATGTTGTTATATGTTGTTTTACATAAACAAGAAAAATTAATAATAAATAAAAAAGAGTGATAATTTGAAAAAATTAACCTTATTATTAATTCATTGAAAAACTTAAATAATATTTATTAGGAATACTAATAAAAAATAATTCATATTACACTGAAAATGAATTATAACACTTATTTTATAATATTTTTTTAAAATTACAACACTTGTTTTAGAAAAAAAAATATAATTTAGTTAAATAAAATTATAATAAGATATTTATCAAATTAAAAATATTAAATTCCTAGTTTGAAATAACAAATCCAACACACACATATATTTTGGTTATAAAATACTAGCAAACACAGCGCGACACACTTGTGTATTTATATTTTTATTATACTAAATAAAAATATAAGCTTACTTACACATATTGCACTCCAAAATGTAAAAAAAATAAATTATATATAATTATTGTAATTAACCAACCAAATAAATATATAAATGATATTTATGATATTAACTATCTTTTAGAAGTTTTTATGATTTACATGAGAGAAAATTAATGAAAGGGTGTTGCATAAAAATTATAGAATGACCAAACAAGAGTGAAAATGTGTTGTGTAAATATGGATGTAATATGTGAGAGAAAAGAGTATTGGATATGTAATATATTAGGTGAAAATTAAATAAAAAATGAGTATGTATAATGAGAGAGGGAGTTAGATGGAGAAATTAAAAGTGGTTTGATAAAGACATAAACTCATAAAGTATATGTAAAAGTTAAATAAAGTATATTTAGAAATAACATCAAAGAAAATAACCGTCTTTGTTATGGTATAGATAAAAATCATAAAATCCTTATTTTAAATTCTTATCTATTAAACATGTGAATTTTAACCTAGTAACCAAAATCCCTGTCAACACTTATATTATTATAAAAAATTTATGAATTAATAAGTTAACAAAAAAAATTATAAACAAGAAAAGTCAAAAAGTATATATACGATATGTATAGTTTTAAATAAAAATGTTTAAAAAGTGAAAAATTAATAAAAATAGTGAAATAGTAAATTGAAAACATTTTAAATTTAATTTTGTATGTACAATTTAATAAAAAAAAATGAAAGTATAGGTAAATAAAATTAATTTTAATTAAAAATGTTATAATTTACACTAATTTTTTCATAAATTTTTATATTTTATTTAATTTTTGTTTAATCCAAAACACACAGATACTAATTCCTTTCATTCTCCTAATGATAATCACTATGACCTTGAGACTTCCAAGCGTAAGGAGTGCCCTTAAACAAGGTTCTTTTTCCATGGTTTTTATTCTTGGTGTATTTATAGAAAAGCTAAAAAATTAACAATCACATTTAAATGTTGTACGATTATTATAGATAACAAATTCTTCCTTCCAACATTTATTTAACACATAATATTTATGACTCGATCTCAAAATCACTTATTAAACTGAAATAACTTTATATTAATTAATCATTCACGGTGACGATTATGAATATATTTGATAAAACTGAAAAAATTATATTATTTTAATAATTAATTATAATCGTAATAAATATTTGTTTAGGCAAAGTTGTTAAAAAGTTATTTTAAAAAAATTATCTTAGATATAAAAAAAATCAACTTTTATTAAATAAAAAATGTAAAAACAGTTGAAAAATAATTTTAAATTACAAAATTTTAACTTCTTAAAAGTATTTTTTTAAAAAAAATAAAATTTAATTTATATTCCAAACATTCAAAAATATTATTTTTTAAACAACTTCTAATATATAAAAAAATAAGTTATAAAATTAGTATAGTGACAAAGTTTACAAATAAAAAGAAAGAGAAGAGAAAAAAATCATGAATTTCTATTTTTCTACTTAAAAAAAATTAACACATTAATTACTAACATTTTAGGTATAAAAAAATTATAACATAAAAATATAGATTACAATCTAGATTTATAATCTTTTGCTAACTTAATATTGCAACTATCAATGATAAATTCTACGTGTAGGTACCTATTTGCGTTCTACAAACCTTTATCCATATATTTTACTAATTAATTAAGATATCTAATGATTAATTAAGATTATTAGATTAAGGATGTGTTAGCTTTTTAGGTGTGTGAGTCTTCTTTTTTAATCTTTAGGCGTGAGTCATGGAGAAAACAATAACAATAGGACGTTATTAATCTATTTATCATTTTCTGTTAATCATGTGATCATTGGGATAATTAAGTCATCAGCGATTCAGCGTCAGTTTCAGAATCTGCTCTAAGTAAAACTATAATGAAATCCATCGATCATAATGGATTGATCAAATCTTTCATTTTTAATTTTTTATTGATATTAAAGGTTATATGGAGTTATTATAAGATATTTGTTATTATTATCTAATCATAATTTACTGTTTATATAATTTTAAAGATATATATTGATAAAATTAACAAAATTATTACGGATGATGATTGAATGAGTATGAAAACTTCTTTCTACAGAGAAACCTTTTTTCTTTTCTAATTTTTAATGTGAAAATTTGAAAAGTAATGATTATTTAAGATTCCGTACCAGCATGTGCTCTTAATGATCACATTTACAAATCATTAAACAAAAAAGTCTATTAATTATCACAAGATTGTTGAACGATTTGTGTGACAAATAAAAAATTATGATGGTTTCTTACAAATTCGTCCTCAGTTTGAAAAGCTTTTTGCATTTTCCCCCCCTCTTTTCTGAATATTGTCTAATGTTCATACAAACATTCCATGTAAACCACATACAACCAGTCGATATATTTTTAAAATTTAAAATATGAGTAAATATCGTTTTTTCCCCCTGAATTTTAAAAACATTAATATTTAGATTTTTTAAACAAATTATATAGAGCCATAATAATTATGTTGTTATACATATTAATTATTAAAACAATTTAGGTAGTGCTTTTAAATATTTTAAAATTGTTATGCAAAGCATTTAAGGACTTATGCGTATAATATGAAAAATAGTAAGAACTAGCATACTAAAAATTATTTTAGAATTACTCTTTAATCGATCATTGGTGATGATATTGCTTGTTGGTTTATGCAATGATTCAATTATGATATAATAATTAAATATATTTTAATTATAATTATTAGAATATATATAGATAAATATTAATTTGTTAATATGTTAGTTTTATTAATAGAAATATTCAAACTCACAATATCTTTACATGTATACATTGTAACTAGACCAACCTTCTAATCCACTATTAGAATATATTAATAATCTAGTTTTTTATACTATTATCTAATTATGAATTATTATGTATGATAATATTGATAATTTTTTATAATAACAATTTTTTAAAGTGTTTTTTTATAGAAAATGTTTAATATTGCTAGTAATGTTAGTGGTGAGAATCAAATCGTGATCTTTTACCACCTCCCTTCTTGCTTAATTAAATGAGTTACCTTATATCCCTTATTTTTTAAAGTAGAGTAACATTTGATTTGAAAAAACATTTTCTATTTTCATTTCTATTTTTTTATAAAAAGAGTTTTTTTTTCAAGTTTTCAACAATTAGAGAATATGTTTGTTTTCACTTGATATTTTCTATTTTCAATTTTTTTTAAAATTTAGTCCATTTTAGTAAAAATATTATAAAAAATTAAATGTATAATTCAAAATATATTTATATATAAATTTTATCATAATTACAATATTGTTATTAAGATTTTGCATAGTTTTAATTCTTGAAGACACTGAAAATAATTATTTTTCTGTTTTCTATTTTTAGTTACTTTTTGAAAATGTTTTCATAAAAATATTTTCATAACTGTCAAATTTTTATTTAAAAAAAATTATAAATTTAGTTTCTAATTTTTTCCTGTTTTTAGTGAGATTTTTTTTAAAAAATATTATAACAATATACATACATAATGAATTCATGATATCAAATATGTAAATTATAAATAATATTAAAACAACATACATATATAATATTAAAATAACATGTAAATTAGGGTTTCACTTTCAAATTTCAAGAAAAGTTTGGATTTGACTTTGACAATATTAGGGGTTCACGTTGGGGGGCTAAAAAAGAAAACAAAATTAAAAAAAAAAATGTGCACATACTAATACAAAGATAAGTGGAAAAAAAAACTAACTTTTTTGTGTTGCCTAACTTGGCTTAACCCGATCTCAACTCACCAAACTCGTAGGTTGGGTGGGTCAAGTTACATAAGTGAGATTGTTTTGTGAAACATACCCGAACTCATTGTGCATTAGACTGTTCACCAGATGGGACTCATTTTGACACTTTTAGAGTTGGGGGTTGGGGCACTTGGGGAAGGGTGCCGAAAAGTGAGGGAATAGAGGGGTTGCAAGAAAGGGGGTTACATCATCGTGGGATGAAGGGTGTGTATAAAGGTGAGGAAGCCACATTGGGAGGTTAAGGGGGGACACATTTTGAGGGTAGGGTAGGGGTGAGGGAAGGGTTTCGAGGGCAAAGGGTTCAGGGGTATAATAAATTTTTATCTTTTAATTTTTAATTTATGGTGGTTAAAAATTTCCACAAGATGTAATAAAATTGTTAAAATTTTTAATTAATAAAAAATTAATAAATAGAGTCATACATCACCACTTAACCCCTAAAATAAACAGAAAGACTAAAATGTTTGATGGAAAAAATGTTTATGTATTTTAATCTCGATCAACAAAAAATTTATGTACCAAAATCATAAATTTAAAAAAGTTAATATACTAAAAACATATTTAAAAGTGTTGTGATCTATTTATTAATTTAAAAGGGAATGACCACTCTGATATTTCAATAATGGTTTTTTATAAACATGAATCACGAATTAAATCTCTAACCACATATTTAAATAAAAGGATTATTTATCATCCATGTTATACTATTAGGTTTTTTTGAATGTTATATTCAGACTAATCTCTTATAAATAACATTACTAATCCCTTTTAGTAAGATTTGGTATGGATAATGATGGTGATGTATATGTGCCAAATTAAAAATTTTATTTTGTTAAAATTTAATAAAACATGCATTTTGGTTACACTAAAGGAAGCCTAGTTCCTTTTTATTCTACAATTAATTAATAGGAGGTAACACAACTCATTCTTTGTTTCCTGTTACATGAGGGAGTACTTAACGTGAGGAGGTTGTAGAGAGAAGGAGATTGTAAGTAGAGATCCTTCGAAAAGCCCACAATTTTAACATGTTCCAATTTGACAAGTTTGCATTTGAAATTTCAATTAACACTGCTTGTTATTTGAATTAAAACCTACTATTTTAAAAATTTTCAATAAACTCCTATTTATCCCTTATTCCCTCTTTCCTCTTTCTCCACTCGCACTGTCTATCCTCTCTAGGGGATGACAATTATACCCGCTCTCGCAAGTACTACCCCGATTTTGAGGGGAAAACCTGCGTTATTGGTCTTCACGTTGTCCTCACACCCGCCCTCGCTTAAGATTATCGGGGATGGGGACAAGTGTGAGTTTGTTAGTCCCCGTCTTGGCCCCACTTTACTTTTATGTTTTACATATAATTATATGTTAAACAAAATATGACATGTCTTTGTACAAATCTACCTACTCCTTTCCGTTGTCATCCATGCTCTTCTCTCCTCACTTTATTTTTTAACCCCGCCCTTTCTTTCATTTTTCTTCACCTCTTGTTAGTGTATATACATGTAGTATAGTTATTTAATTTCTTATTTTTTTAGTATAATAATTTAATTTTTTAGTATATTAATTTATTAATTTTTAGTGTACTTAATTTATTATTTTTAGTATAGTTATTTAATTTATTATTTATTATTATAATAATTATATATTTATTATATTAATTTACTTAATGAATTACGTGTTTAGTATAGTTATTTAATTAAATATTTGGTTAGTGTAGTTAATTATGTATAGTATAGTTATTTAATTTTTTTATAAAGTAATTTAATTAATTTTTAGTATACTTAATTTATTATATTTAATATAGTTATTTAGTTTATTATTTTTTATTATAATAATTACATATTTATTATATTTTTAATAAATTACATGTTTAGTATTAGTTATCTAATTAAATATTTGGTTAGTGTAGTATAATATAATTATTTAATTTCTTTTTTTAGTAGAGTAATTTAATTCCTTAATGAATTATGTTTTTAGTAAAATATTATTTTTTTATCTCTCTTATTACTCTCCAACAATCGTTTACTGGAGAGTATAAAAATTTGCAAATTTTATTATTTTGTGATAATAGTTTGTTTGAGTTTCAAGAGTAATAGGAGAGATAAAATAAAAAATATATAAATATTTTACCATAAGAATAAGTGTTACTTCAAATTACGAGATATGTTAATTCAAATTCGCATTTGTCTCATAGGATCCATGGGTTAAATGGGTTTACCTGCAACCTTACAAAAAATTTATTTAAACAATTTTTTTAGATGATTAAACCACTGCTTTACCATTTTTTATTACGAATATTTTCAAAAGTCATTTAAATTATCCAATATTTTTTATTTTAATATTTTTAAATTAATGTTCAATAAATAGTGTTAAAAAAATAAATATAAATTATTTTTTAAATAATGTGAGGGCCATGAGTTAAATAGATTGAACTAAAATTCTGCATTTGATTTGTCTACTAAAAGTTAAATATAAACTTATTTGTGCGACTCTAGTTGTAAGTTATTTTTCTTGGAAAACAAGATTTATTTTCCAAATGTTATGTTGAACTAATAGAAATTGGTTCATAATTAATAGAGTTGAATTTGAACAAATTATAAAAGTTGGAGAAGAAATTAGAGTTAGAAAGAACAGACGCAGAGAGTATTTTTCTAGGTCGGATGCACTCATGAAGCCTCATATACAACAATGGCTTCCCACGTCTATTATCTTCACTAATCACCTATCCAGAGACAGATTAGATCATAGTCACCTTATATATCACTTGCCATATAATTTCACCTTAGAGACAAAGAAACCTAGGTTTTTAGAGGTACAAATATGAAAGAAGACCAAATGTTAAGGATTAAATTAAAATAAAAACTTACAGGAATCAAATTAAAAATAAAAATAGGAAAGAACCAAACACATAAATAAATAATGAATTTATATTTTCATTTAATTAGAATAATTTATAATTAATTGATTTTCTAAAATTGTTTAGGTCAATAATATAAAAAAATTAAAATAATAAATTTATCTCCTCAAAATATTAAAAAAAATCACAAAGTTATAAGAAAATTAAGCAAGACAAAATTTTAAACTAACATTAGATGATCGATCATATTATATTCATCGAAGAAAACAAAATTAATAAAAATTTATGAAATTAAAAAAAAAATGGTTAGAATTTTTGAATAAAAATGAGCAAAAGTGCTAATTTATCATATGGAATAATATATATATTTAAGGTTTTTGATAAATTTAAGTGACTATTGTTTTACTCAACTAGCTTTTAAAATTGTATAGAGTATAGACCAATAATCTCTGGGCAGCACGTCGTCTAAGCGGTGTTTTTAAAAATGATGAAAACTTGTAGCAGACTGAGTAGCAGGAAAGCTCAAATGTAGCTTTCTATTACTATTACCGTAGCTACCGCGTGGATAGTCGCTAAAGCAATCATCAATATTATTGTTTCTTTTTGTTTAGCAACAAATTATTCGATGATCCATCACTATTATAATCTCTACTTCAATATATATTACATTAAATTTAATAATTATGTTTTATAATATTAACTATAAATTATTATTAATATATTTTTAAAATTAATAAATTTATTACACTATTTATATTTTTTATTGAATAATAATATAACCTCAAAACAAAATAGTGTAAAACCATTGAAAAATCTTGTAAAACTCCTGTATATTATTAATGGATAATTTTTTTTCCTATTATATAAATTAATAATAGAGTAAATTATATATATTTCCATTTTATGATATTTTCAAAAATTTTGCTAATATTTTATTTTTTATAAAATCTTAAACAAATCTTTCTTTTATGTTAAAACATTGCACTCACACCCCTTATTACACATTCAACTTTTAAAATTTTAAAACATCACACTTGTGATAATGTAATTTACTTTACGTATATAGAATTAAAAAAGGTCATATAAGGATCAAGCAATCACAAATTATCTTTTAAATACCTTTCAAAATGATTATTCTAAAAGTTATCAAACTTATCTTAAAAGTTGGGTTGCTTGAGTTTTTGGCTGACATATATAATGGTTTTTAACTTCATAATAATTTGTCATGCTTAACAGTTAAAAGAAAATGTTTACATGGCAATTCAAATAGTGGTGGTGGCTTGGAAATTGGCACTACCTCTCATTGAGCATATTATGTTATTATTATGTTACTTTATATTTATTTTCCAACTACACAATTATTTCGCTCAACCATGGTGTTCAAAAATCAACACGCGCACACCAAAAAGGCTATAGCTGGAGCTGGTGGTGCCCTTGGTGGGCGTCCTGTAACCAGAATTAGAATGTGCACTTATTCCACCCTCTGTGGACCACAAACTCCACCTTAATTTCACACCAAAACTAAATAACTCCCTGTTTCCTAAGGATTTTTTGGTGCATGCAACTATGTAACTTAGATATATTATACACTGTACACCATATATACTTGTACCTTTTATTTTTTCAAACTACCCTACCATTTTGGAGAACAAATCTTTTTATTAAATTGGATAAAAAATGTACAAAGTTTCTGGGACCTTAATGTTATGTAGGTAGGGTGAGACTAAGAGCATGTGGACTCTATCATCTTCTGCCAACAAATATTCTTATGTGTGCACAAGATGGTGGAGTTTTATTAATTATTTGCATGGTTGTTGTGTGAAGTAATGGGTATTTAACACAGAGCATTCAAGGTTTGGGGCCTATGACACCAGAGGAGGTATAATGACTGAACTGTTTGATGAGTGATGAGTCAGTTCATCCTATTTCATTTTTATATATTTTGAACTCATAACTCAAAGGGTCCCCCCTCTTCCTCCTCCAGGAAACAAGGCTAATTTGGTACCATTAGAACTTGAGTTGTTCGAAACCCGAAATCTGTGAAAACCTTGTTAGTCAACCATGTCTTCTATATTTTATTTCTCAACAGTTGTTTTCATGAGAGAATGCAACATGTTTACATATATCTGATGGTGGATCCTAAAGTTTGACTAATGAAACCTCAAATCAGAGCGGTGGTTGGCCAAGAAATTGAAAGTCATTTGACATGCAGCAACCAGTTGTGAATTATGGAGACACCTGTTCGGTGTTGAGCCATGGAAGAAACAAACTATGATGGTATAATGAATAAAGCCTACAATTGCGATCTTAAAAAAAATGGCTTCAATTGCAATGAAACAGGAAAGTTTGGTTGAGGCATAAAAAAGAAAATGTATGGAAGTGCATACACAAGCTCTAATTTATAATTTATTGTTTCATACTTCTAAAACTCAAAATCCTCTTTACCTTCTGTACAAGGACTCTACTAATTAACAATCAGTATTTCTAACACCACTTATAAAATGCAACTTGAATTCTGCTAGCATATAACATATATTATATTTGTATTGTATATAACAAATAAGGTGGTGAATAAGAAACCATATCTGACTATACTATATATCTGGCCACCAAAAACCTGAGATCAAGCTATCTCTTGTTGTGTAAAGGGTTGGATCCTGTAGGCACTCTGCGTTTCTCAGACTTAAACTCTCTCTCTCTGCTGCTGATTGGAGAATTTGCCCACGGATGAAAATCTTGCTGGCTTGAAGTTGAAGGGCCGGAGAATTTGGTCCTAATGGCTTGAATTCTTGGTGTGAGGAACAGAAGAGTGAGGAGGAGGAAGAAGTGGAAGTGGTTCATGTTGATAATATTTTTTGTTTTTTCAGCAAGGCCTTGGAGAAACAAAGCACAAAGCGATGGAAATGCAAAATTTGATGTAGGCTAAACTTGTTGTTGTGTATATTTATATGGACATGGTTAGGTCCAACATGTGCATACTAAATCTGGTGATATTTATGAAACACTTGTGGTGTTTCCGTGTAAGTTTGGGTGGTGGAGCATGGCCTAATTACCGTGTGATTGTGATCAAATGGTCAATGATAGGTGGATACATCAATGGTGTGGGTAGGGTCTGGCATGGGATCAGGGGGCCTAGAATGACGGTTGTGGGGGTGGTGGTGGGGTGGCAATATTCAATGAGAGATAGTGACATTGAAAACTCAACATAGGAGGTGCATATATGTATGTGAAAGCTTGAAAGCCAAGAGAAGGGCCTTTCATTTTGTAATGCTATGACTTCTAACTTCTTCGTGGACCAAAACACCCCTATCCTTTCTTTCTCAGACAGTCCAAACACGCGCAACATGCACGGGTACTTTCGTCATGAAAGGTCAAACATCGCCGACGCACTCAATTGCCCTTGTATGAACAGCAAATGTAAAAATATAGTGCTATCTTATTAATAAAATGAATTCAAATAATAAATTTGTTGAAAGGGACCATACTATACTATTATTAATTGAAGTTATATTTATACACACACGCCCATAAGATAGGTTAAGGATATCTAAACTTGCTGGGTCTAAAGTCAAGACGTGAATTTTGAATATTGGTCGATTTTCAGGGTCTATATGTATATTGTTCTGATCTTCCTCGGTCCAATGCAAGCATTAGAATTTATGTTTAAACAATAGTCTGTTATTACATTATTGATTTAGTCGTTCAAATAAACAAAATATTTATTAATTAAATTTATCGTTTTGTATAACTACTTTTTATGAAAATGAATGTGAGATGCCTTAAATTTTTGACTAATTTAATGGTAAAAATATTTGTAATGATACCGTAATCTTTTTAGGAACAGTTTAAAAAGTTTGTTCCAAGACTTGTTCAGCTAACGGACCAATCAAAGCGTCTTCCTTTTCCTAAATGATTCAAGATATAATAGATTACGGGTCTCGTAATGCTAATAGTCTTATATTGAATCATTGTGTCATGTATAACGCATGTAATTAGTTTCATATATTCAGACTAAGACCAAATAAATTAATAAAGTATCGTTTTAAGAAAAGCATGTCAATAAAGAGAAGAACAGCAATTGTCAATGTTAAATCTAGTGGATGATGTATCTTCTTGCACGGGTGAAAATTGGGAAAGGCCGAAAGGCTTCATACTGAAGCGTCTTCGTGAAAACTCGTTTTTGTGTGACTTTTTAGCTTTTGGTAAAACAAAAGATGAAACCATTTATAATGAGAAGAAGCACTTTTTATGTTTTGTGATGACTTAGCTGTTTTACACTAAGTTGCAAGCATTCCTAAAAAATCAAAACTCAAAAGGGTGCGTATTTATGTGTGCCTTACAGTTGAGGCGGTTAGGTTGGGCGTTAATTCAAGTTTAAATGTTTGAGACAGGTCAATAGTCAAGAATTGAAAAAGGGCAAAAGAAAGTGATAGGCAATTAGTAGTTTAGAGAAAGGGATATTGATGTGAAGAAATGCAAATTCCTTGGCGGAAACTTATTTACATTACATAACTAACCAACAAAATGGTAATCCTTCTTTATTACGTTATATGATGTATGAGAGAAACAGCACAATTAAATCATATATTCTGTTCATAAAGTTCAAAGAGAGGAAAAAAAAAAAAAAAGTCAATTAGATGCACTTTTGTACGGTTCAAAGCTATCGTTTTCTGATCCAACCAAGTAAGAAATTGAGAATGTGTTAGCACTGAAATTCTGTGGTCCGCACACAAATGCAGATAAACTTTCAAATATGTCTTCATGGGGGCATATGCATTCTTTTAATTAACCGACATTTGAAGGGGCATATATGGCAAATTGCTCTTTAATGTCTATCGTACCATTCTACAGAGTGGAGCTAACTATCTAATAAGAGGCTACGTAGCACAAAAAAAAAAAAAAAAAAAAAAAGCGCCCGAGCTTCCAAGTGGAATTGAATGACCAACACCAATTTTTGCCATCTTTCGTTATTTCCAGTTCATCCACATTTTTTATTCATAATATAGGGCCATTTATTAGTACTATTAGCAACTAATGAGTGGTTTCATGGTCATTCAAAGTTTTATTTATAAGCTGTCACGTAGAGAAGTTTTCGATCTAAATTCAGATATTAATAATAACCCTCAAATGTATCGTTGACTATTATGGTTTATGATTAAACTTATGTCTCCCCTTGGGTTTCACCTACCATCAAAACAAGTAAATATTGCAATTATACATATATAGAACAAATTGTTAATCAATCTCTCTCGATTCAATTATTCAATATTTCTGATTTGTAAGTCTAAACCTATCTTAATTTTACATTTATTTTTTTTTTTTGAAAGGCTAATTTTACATTTAATAATAACAGATGGGAGAATTTTATTCCCACATGCAAGCTTACTCAAGTATAATTAAATAATATACACTTAAAAGGAACGTGATTTCTTTTTTTATATTTTGTGTCACGACGTATAAAAACAAAACAAAACATAAAACACGTTCAGTGTAATAGATCATTTTTAATTTTATAATACTATTGTTTATGATCTATATTTTTGTTTCAACATAACTAGATTTGTTTAAAAAAACAATTAAATAACTAAAATTTTTGTTATGAATGAAATGTTAGTTGTTAGTACATATTAATTTTTATTAATGGAGAGATTCAAATTTATGATCTCTCATCCATCTTTTCACTTTATCATATCAACCTTATAATTTCTAAGTAGATTTTGTATTTGTTTGCACATATCAAAATGGACTCATTAGGAACAAACACTTTGATCATTGGTTCATTGCAATTAAATGGATGAGAGCGAATATCATCGTGCAACCATTAATTAAGATCTAATTAATTATGGTAGGTGTTTATAGATAGTGTGAAAGGCCCACGACAAAAAAAAAAAAGAATTTAAAAATTAAAAGTAGTTATCAATGTTTATTATAAATTTTTAATATACATAGATTTTTCAGATACATATAATACTCAAAAGAGTTTTCTCTCACTTGGATACTTGATAGTCAAAGTCCTTTTGTAAGTACCTCCAGCGGCAACCTTCCACAACTCTGAACGATCAACTTATTGAAAAACTCTTCAACCTTTTCTTGGTATGTAGAATTATTATTATATTTTTATCTTTTAACATTATATATATATACACACATGTATGTGACATATCATATGAGGTGAGGTACCAAATCTTAGTCATTCAAATAAAAATTAATGGTTAAGATCAATTAGTACATATTCACTCATTATCTCTCTTCTAACATTTATTATATGTTATTTCTTTTCTCTCTCCTCTCTCAATATTTGCTTCTCTCACTCTTATATAATTTGACTTTCTCTTTCTTTCTTTCTTTTTCTCTCTCTATACATATATATATATATATATTCAAGCTTTTAGGAATGAGCTTATGCCTTTACATATCTTTGAGTGTAAGGCAAAATCAAAATTCACTTAGATTTTTGAAAGGTGATATAAGTATTGGAGATATTTTTTTTTAATTTTAATACTCTTATTTTAAGTTTGGAAGATTTTTATGATGACCGAATTAAAAGTATATTCAAAGTATAATTGTCAAATAAAATATACATACAAAGTGACCATTACTTAATTGAAATAGTTTTTATAATTACTAAGTCAATAGTGCATTTGAAGTAGTCAAATTAAGTTTTGTTATGTTCTTAATTTTAAAAATGAAATTTGAAGATGCTCATAATATATATACTATTGAACTAGACTCACTCAAGACCATAATAGTGTATTTGATGGAGAATTTTAATAGGGTAATTATTTTATTTTGAAATTTCAAATGCCTTCTAATGAAATGCATTGTTTTTATGAGAAATTTTAAAGGAATTTGAAATTTTAAGCATTTTTTAAAGCATTTTGATTAGTTAAAACCTATGTTTTAAAGATCAGATCATCGATTCAACGAGAAAACTGGTGAACCGATCTGATAACCAGTTCAGTCAATCTTAAAAGCCAGTGAAACAAAAAATCGATATTAAAATAAGAAAATCGGTCTAGAATCGGTAAAATTGATGAAAACTGACGGTTCAATTGGTTCTATCTGTTTATAATTTTATAAAAAAAAATTATTGGATTTTGCTAAATGCACCCCTCATTTTTCTAAGTAATTAATTTTTAATTAAAAATTTAATAAAAATGTGGTTTAACTTAGCAATATGAAGGTGTATTTAGTAAAATTACTTTTTTCCTTTTCTGCTTACATCCCTAATATATTTTTTTCTTTTATAATCTTAATTGTTATAGTACATTAATAATAAAAAATACTATTTTATTAAGACTGGTGCAATCACTGCTTCAATAATGATTTTTTCTCGACTTTTATGAAAAAAATACCCACTTTAATTAAGTATATATATATATATATATATATATATATATATATATATATGCAAATATGAATATTAATCGATTATTTAAAAAATAAAAATAATGTCTATCTAGTTACACATTCTTAACTATTATATAATATATTATTTAATACCTGTATTTTATCTTATATATTTACTATAAAATATTTTTTAATTTATAAATAATAATTTAAAATATATTATTTCTTAATATTTATATAGTGATGTTTCAAACTTTTGCATAAATACATAATAAAATATATTGAAAGAATTTTTTGAAGATGAAAGTAAATAAGAATACGGGCAATTGTTTCAATTTTCTAATATATTACAAGAAAAAGTTATTTAACTAATCCAAAAATCAGGATTTGGTTAAATTATTTTCTTTGCTTGAATACTTTTATATTCTTTTTTTCATTTTTATATAATATAAAATGAGTTTAACTTAGCAATATGAAGGTGTATTTAGTAAAATTATTTTTTTCCTTTTCTATTTACATCCCTAATATATTTTTTCTTTTATAATCTTAATTGTTATAGTACATTAATAATAAAAAAAATACTACTTTATTAAGACTGCAACTACTGCTTCAATAATGGTTGAACCAATAAATTGTGAATTAGTACTTTTACCAGTTCAATCATTGGTCTAACTTAAAAAATATAGGTTAAAACGGTAGAAATTCAAATTCTTTAAAAAAAAGTTTTAATTCTTCAAATCTATCTTTTCTTTTACTAAAATCGGTTAAGGTTATTTTTTGTT
Organism: Psophocarpus tetragonolobus; assembly: GCA_037954015.1. NCBI lineage: Eukaryota > Viridiplantae > Streptophyta > Magnoliopsida > Fabales > Fabaceae > Psophocarpus > Psophocarpus tetragonolobus. Next base: position 40,703,479 of record CM075695.1, read on the forward strand.
TATCATTAGTTAAAAATTTTTCTATTGACATTAATTTGAATTATTTCTCGATTGACATTAATAATGGTTATTTTTTAACTGATTTTTAAATATTTTTTAAAAATATATCACTCAAATTTTTTACTGATGTTCGTTAAAATTGTTTCTTAGTATACATAGATCCATATTAATTGTAATATTTTTTGTCTTATTTTATGTATTATATGGTAAATATATTAATGATGAAATTTAGGTTCACGTTATTATACTCAAGTTAAACATCTATATTTTCTAATTTATTGTTGGGACTCAATCTGGGACATCTATTATTATGCACGTGAATAGCCAAGTCCCAATCTGGAATAATCTTTTTATAATAATAAAGATAAAACAAAAGTAAGATATAACAAAAATGAAAACATGACATGAATACATAAGTATAAGGACATTTTTATAATCAGGTGAAAGCAAAAACACACATAATGAGTGGAAGAACTTAAACAAAAATAGAGTCCCAATAACAAGAAAATAGTTTGAGAATAATAAAAAGCAAAATAAAAGAGACCGCAGAGTTGGTTTTGAAACTTTGGTTGTTGTGTTTGGTGTTTAGGGGATAGTTGTAGTTGAAGAACATCTTGCTAGTTTAACGACAGATTCACAGGTGCATCAAGATGGATGGAAACCATGGTTCATTGCTTTCAGGATGGTTGGTCAGGTTGGAGCCATGTGAAACAACATGAATGAGAGTGAATGGCTGCCCTCGTTAGGGAAAATAATGGAAAGGAGAACATGTTCATAGGAGTGGTTCAGAGGAAAACTTGAGTGTTTCACAACGGCCCATTTCTTCTTTTTTTCTTCAAAACAAGTATGTGGCCTTTATCAATTGTAAATGGACTCTAAAGACATTATTTAGAATAAAAATAAATAAAATTTAAATATTGATAAAATAATAAAAATTAAACAAAATTAGGTGTTAACAATTGTTCTCGTATGTATATTATTTTGGTGAAATAAAAATAAAGCTAAAACCCCCCAATTTTGACTAAACATGTAAGAATTTTAAAAGCAACTAATATGTGAAGTGAAATATAAATATGTTTTTTTTTACAAGCAAAAACGCAATTCTATATTATATAACGTGGAAATATGAAAAAAATCGATTTATAATCTGTACAACTACAAAAAGAAGAAGGCTAGAATCTAAAACAATCAAGTGGATTCCCTTCCCCATATGTACCTTATCGTCTCAACTTCCAACAATTATACTCCCTTTACATACCCAACTGACATAGCCCAGATTGCGAACACCAATCTGAGAACACTACACCAAGCTAAATCCAAACCTATATGTTGACACGTGGGTCTTGATGGGAAGGGAAAAAAAATTATTTAAGAAAAAAAAATTAGAGAAGTCGTCACCAATATTTATTAAGAAAAACATTGAAAAAAACATTGAAAGTGAAAAAATGATCAACGAAACCAAATTTAGAGTTCTTGAATCAATTACACGTAAGAAAGGTATTAGCACCTTACAACGTTCGTCATAAAGACGATTACCTCTAACCAATTAAGCAAATTATTTTTTTTTAAAATATTTATCTTATCCCAAAAAAACTAATACAAGACTTTATTATTACCATTGTTATTGTTATTAGAAAAACATTACTCATCAAACAATTGTTATTTATTATTATTGTTATTATGCATAACCATGTTCTAATATTATATTTTAGAAAAGAGGGTTATTATTATTATTTATTTAGCTCGACAGGAGTGATCTTCTGGTCCTACGTATTCTCGGATGTAATGAAGAATCAGAATTTATGTAGTTCTTTGTAAAAAGTATTTGCGTGCTGATATTTTATTTTTGAATTTTAGTTAGTTTTGACTAATAATTTATCTTCAGAGATGAGATTTTAAAACAAAAAATTGTCACAACTTACACCTTAAAATCTTAAGATTAAAAATATGTCACATTTGATTAATCTTTTGATCACCATTAAAAAGATTACAAGTAAAAATGGTAAAAGGAAAAATTTATACTTTTATGTTTTTATTGCAAATAATTTTTAGGAAGGAAATATTAGTAATTATAATGAAAATTAAGTAAGGGAAAAATTTGAGTACATCAAACTGTCACAGTTTGATACCTTTTAATCTATAAAATTGACAAGAGTGTACACTCAAGTCAATCCATTAGAATAGGTTATTAATTTAATTCCAAATTAATATTTTATTTTAGAGAAGAGTTTTAAGACATCAAATTGTTTTTACTTGTGCCTCAAAATTCAAGATTAAAGAAATGTCTCATACAATTAATCATTCCTATTACAAACTTTGTTCTTAATAAAAAGTACACATATTTAGTAATTAAAATATATTTTATAAATTAATTGTTATAAGGGCTTATTGTTGAATATTTTAATTTTAAAACTGAGTCGTTGTTAGATATTATGTGATGTGGCTTACAAAACAGAATATATATATATATATATATATATATATATATATATATATATATATATATATATATATATGTGGTTAATAGAAACACATACGGTCACATATTTATGTCTTTCATGCTTTTGACACTTTTTCTTCTTCCTTTTTATATTTATAGTACCTAAACTTCTCACTTTACTTGACTTTTTAGTGCATATAAAAAATAATGGTAAAAGCAAGATCTATTTTAATAACATAAGAGAAATCAATATAAACATGATGGTATGATTTTACTAGCGCAACAGGAAAATGTCAAGAGCTTAAGTAGTTGTATGAAAAAGGTGCATACTGCAAATAATCATAACGATGTGACCACTTAGCAAAACGAACTAACAAAATAGAAATATGAGAAAAAATAACAAGTGGTCATGAGATCATACGAATATGATTCCAGAAACTAACCACGAAGGCTAAAAAGAAGCTAAAATTCACTGCTCATAATAATGAATAAACAGGTATAGTAGCAAATAATAATAAACAAGAGCATAATAAAATAAGTAAAAAGACAAGCATGCATAGTAAAGGACACCTGGGGAGTATGGACTTTTGTTGCCATAGAGAGAAGAAGGTCGAAAAACGCAAAAGAGCGGTCCCTTTTTCTTTTTCCCCCCTTGAAGATTTTATATCTTGATATCCTTCACAAACCCCTCGTGTGAGGGTTCCTTTCTTCCCTCTTTTCGAGAGATAAGCCTTTTAATTAATAAAAGCTTGTTTTTTTTTGGAAAACTAATTTGTAGAGCATGATTTCATGAGATTTGTCGGTAGCTTATAGGTAAGTAGTATGATAGTTTAGGAAGCCAAAGGTGAGTAGCTAGGATAGTGCAGCACACCTTTAAATGATTTTCTTTTTTTTCTCTTTTTTTTTTCTTTTTTATTATAAAACCATATTTGCTTTTTTTTTTTTTATTTTGTAATTTGGTTTTTCTATACTTTTCTTTATTTTAAGAAAATGACTTAGTTATTAATAATTTTGGTTTAATTTTTCATCATTTTTTATTTTTCTTTGCTTACCTGGATAAAATTGGGTTATGACAATGTACAAAAGCCAATTCTAAGATAATGCATAGATATATGACAAGATATCTAAAGACTTCAGTGTCCTTCCTTTAAATATAATGAAATTCTTGGATATCCAAATGCACCAGCAAACAACTATTGGGAACACAAACTTACATCTCCTTTTATGCTTCCCTACCATTCACGAGCTAAACATATGCATAAAAATATTTATGTCATTTGGTAACGGGTACTCTATACCAATTCACATAAGAAAACATACACTATAGGAAGAGATGCAGACTGTCCTCTGCATGCTCCCTACAAAACACACACGTACACTGTTGTAGCTGGCTCCCCATATTTCTCCTCAACAGGTTATCCATTGTTGACAATCTATTTAAGAGCATCTTCCACGTGAAAACAAGTACTTTTCATTGCAGTTTTTCCTTCCATAACCACTCAAACAACTGATTTTCTCCAAGATGCCCTGCAGCTTGCCTATCCCGCCATATATCATGACATAAATGTCTGCCACGGAAAACTCCCCACCCTTACCCCGCCCAAAATCCATGAATCCCTTTGGTTTGTGTTTATAGCCGCATCCTATAATAACCTCTCCATAGCTAACAACTCCTGTTCCTCCCAGACAAACAACCTCCTACTAGGGCGGGTGCGGGTTTGACCCTCCCCATCCCCGTCCCCGCAAAGTGCGGGGCGGGTTCGGGTTCGGTTATAAAAAAAGTGGGTATGAAATTTTAATCTCCATCCCCATCCCCGTCGGGTATTTTCGGGTTCGGGTATACCCGCTGGTACCCATCATATTATTTTTTGCAATTTAAATTTATTTATTTATTATTAAATAAATTATATTATTAAGTTATTAATTATATTTTAATTTAAAAAGTATATAAAAAATAATTAATAACAAGAAATTATAAATTAAAGTTTAAGAGTTAAAATTTTTAATTAAATATATAAATCTAAGCGTATTATATAATCATTAAAATTATAGCGATGGGTACGAATTCGGGTACGGGGCAGGTAGTCACATACCCATACCCGTACCCTACCCGGTTTAACACATCGGGTAATACCCACATCGGGTAATACCCATACATGTTCCCATATCCAGTCAAACTGGTCAAAATTGGGGCGGGTACCCACGACATGGGTATTTTTGCCATCCCTACCTCCTTCTCCAAGGCCAACTCAAATAACCTAGGAAACCGGGACCATAAAAACCCTTCCCATAACAAGTTATCCATCCAAAATTGTGTATCCTCCCCACTTCTCACTTTCCTCCTTACATTATTCGAAAACCATCCTTCCAAAATTATCAGATGTCCCTCTAACTTCCATATGTCTCTCCACCACAAAGAGGACATCGATCTCGAGGTATTCCGATATAATTTATCCTGGACGTGACCATAACGTGCCTTCATCACCAACTTCCAAATTGCACCAATTTCCGTTAAAAATCTCCATCTCCATTTAGCCAGCAAGCTAAGATTGAACTTCCTCAGACATTTAACTCTTAATCCCCTTTACTTCTTTGGCTTGCACACTGTCTCCCACTTTACCCACACAATTTTTTTCCTTTCATTCTTCCCTCCCACAAGAAATTCCTTTGCAATCGTGTTAACATATTAATCACCTTTGTAGGAGTCTTATAAAAGGAGAAGAAATAAAGAGGTAGGCTCCCCAATACCGAATTAATCATTACCCGTCTCCCTGCAAATGATAAGTTCTTGACCTTGAGCCTTTTTCTAAAATTAGTCAATCATTGGCTTCCACACCGGCTTCCATCCTGTGAAATATAAATAGGTGAATGAAGTGATTCGGAATATAAAAATAATGAATAAGAGACTCCAAATATAAAAAAGGTGAATATGAAAATTTGAAATGCAAAAAGAATAAAAAGAAGAGAAAAACACTTATATATTATTAGTAAAAAAAAATTTATACTATCAATTAATCACATTATTTTATCCATAATAAACTTATTTACTTTATTAATTAAAAAAGCATCCACTTAAAAGAACGTATGAAGCGGAAAACCAAAACATAAAAAGAATAGACACGAAGATATAAAATGTAAAATGTCATCCACGTGGGTACCTGAAATATAGAAATGGTGGCTCTCCTAATGAATTTAGATATGACCTCATGTCCCAAATCTGTATAATGTTGGAAGAAGTGTAGGGAATGGGTGTGAAACTTGTTTTCGGAATCAGGTTTGTAAAGATTTTTTTTTTTTAAGGTAAAAACAAATATGTATTATATAACGGTAGAGAATAAATGAAACTAACAATTTCATCTTCCTAATCATGTACAAAGAGTATAAAGACACTAGTCAATTAATTCTTTTTTCTAGAAATAGTTATTTCATATTCAACAAATACATCTAAAAAGTTACTGCACAGAAAAACAAGTCCTATTAAAACCAAAAAAGATATTGCAGCATATACATCCAATAAAAATACACTTGACAATTAATGTTGGAGCAAGGCAGTCAATCCACAACTTCCGACTAATTAAAAGAGAACATTAGTAATTCATAAAACATATATATGTTACTCACGTCTCACTCATCATGTCCAAACAAAGTTTCATGAATCTGAAATACCATCACATAAGTATTGTGGACAACCATCTACATTGCTTATACTAATTCTTTTCCAAAATAAAAATTGGTCACGTATTTGTGTGTACAAATATTCTTTCTCAATAAATATTTTCCATGAATAAATTTGCATGTTATTGTACAAGAGAAACATGCATAGAGAGACGGTAAAAGAAAGCAAATTTACTCATGGAAAATAAAAATGTGTTTTCGTTGATGATGAGTAAGTCTCTCTAGAATGCTGAAATGTTGATGCTGAGTCAGTTTTTATAGATGCTGAAATACGTGAATTAAAGGATCAGAAACAAACAAAATCATTTTCTAAGACGCATTGGACACTATTCTAAAGGATTCGAGATATATCACAAGTCTAACAAGATACAAAAGGCGCAAGTGAGATCACGAAAAGAACCACTTAAGCGTGTTGGCCATTAGGACTTACCTGAACCCCTAAAATAGCAACAAGACATAAAAATCTTTCTGATGTTACCGAGTTTACAGAATTAGCAGCAAAACATAATGAACCCTATATTGCACATCCAACATACACAAACGCGAGATAGCAGAACATTTAAAACAATAATAAATGAAATTAATCATTACAATTATATATTAATTATATTTAATTACGCACATAACAACTAACCTACAACTATATATTTAATCATATTTAATTACGCACATTATGAAATTAATAGTTACAATTACATAATAATTCTTTGTTTCAAATTCGTGTATTATTTTTGTCACAATTTAATAAGTTATGCAAGGATGTTTATTGATTAATTGAAACATATAAAAAAACATAAATTTATGACACGCATCCATGTTTAAGTATACATATAAAAACTGACCAATAAATATAACAATCTTAAATGCAATTAGGAATTTGAACTTTTCCTTTTTAAATATTATAAAATTATTTTTTTATAACAAAATGTGTATTAATAGTTGGTGTGGCATGAAGTCCACTAGACCTCAAAGGCTTCTTTTACTTTGTGAGATTGTTTGTGTGATAAGAAGTCATTCGAGTGGGTTGTTGAACAAAGTTTACGTACGCTCAGATTTAAGTGGTATTCATATATTTATGTTGTTGGTTATTTTTTTAAATATATATTCAGGTATTCTATTTTTTGTTACATGAGAAACCAAAAATAAAAAGTTGCTTGTTGTTGGTTAGACTACAAAATATAAATTAAGGAATTGCCATCAGTCTGCACTCACCTAAGCACCGTGTTTTCAAAGAAATTAGTCCTTTTAAAATTATACTTATGAGTAATTTTATAATTATAATTATTTTAATTTATAGTTTTTCTTCCTTTTCATATTAATTCAACTTCAATATGTACTCTATATATGTCTTCTTTTTTTCCTTCTTTTTCTTTTCCTTTTATTTATCACACTTTTTCTTTTTCTTTCATATAAAAGTAACAATGTAAAATATTTAACTACTTCATAGTGTTCAAAATATTAGATGTATTTGGTGCTAAAAAATGTTACACTTTTTTCCTATTTCAAGCCAAATTTAAGTTAATATGAAAGTTAAAAGATTAAAAAAACATATAATATTAGAATATCCATGTTACACATACATGATTCGTTTTTTTCATGCATTTTTAAAAATATATTTATAAAATTAAATTTTTATATTAGGACATTAGCTATATTTTATATGAGTTTATTTAATATACACTACTCTTCACTTTTAAAGGGGGTTAGGATCCCTTTATTTAATCTTTTTCCATTTCCTTCAATTACTAACTTTTTTTAGTACAAAAAATGCTAGGAAATCGACAAAAATAAATGGAGATGATCCATTTCTATAAATAAAATATTGTGATTGAACGTTAGTGTAAATGCATACTAATTAAACTTATTTTATATTATATAAAAATGAAAAAAATATATATAAGTATTCAAGCAAAGAAAATAATTGAACCAAATCCTGATTTTTGGATTAGTTAAATAATTTTTTCTTGTAATATATTAGAAAATTAAAACAATTGCCCATATTCTTATTTACTTTCATCTTCAAAAAATTCTTTCAATATATTTTATTATGTATTTATGCAAAATTTTGAAACATCATTATATAAATATTAAGAAATAATATATTTTATTTTAAATTATTATTTATAAATTAAAAAATATTTTATAGTAAATATATAACATAAAATACAGGTATATAAATAATATATTATATAATAGTTAAGAGTGTGTAACTAGATAGACATTATTTTTATTTTTTAAATAATCGATTAATATTCATATTTGTGTGTGTATTCATATGTATACTTGATTAAAGTGGGTATTTTTTTCATAAAAGTCGAGAAAAAACCAAGTGAATTCCAACAAATTTGAGCTTTTAAAGTTATGTCTAGTTCAGTAATATTTATGTAACAGACAAATTAATTTTTTAGTAAATATATTTAATAAAATTTATTTTAATACATGTGTTATGTATTTATATAAAAATTAATACTATTATAAAAAATTATGATATTATTGACTCTTTTGTATGCAGTTATGTGAAATAGAGTTTTGTCTCATCTAATGGTCATCAGTAAAAGTATTTACTTTTTCTATCTAAAATAAATTTAATTGATAATATTATTGATACATAAATTTAAAAATATATTGTAACAAAAATTAATATATAAATTTTTTAAACATAGAGTCAAAAAGTTGATTTTTTAAAAAATATATTGACTAATTGATTTAACTGTATTTTTAGTATAAAAATTTTAACATTATAATATAAATATTAATTAAAATATTCAGTTAGGAAATTATTTAAATTTATTTTCATGGTTTCTAAGAAAAATTAATTTATAAGATTTTAATTTAAAAATAAATATTGATATTTTTACATTACTATTTTAAATACTACAAAACCATTAAACACGTAAATTATGGATTTGGATTCCTTGCAGTCAATTTGTGATCGTAGGAACATGGAGTTACAATCTAATAGTTAAAATTTTTAGTATTTTATATTTTTAATTATAAAATTTATTATTGTGTTTGAGATTTTATGTCATCACACAAATGATTATACCGATCCATTTATGTAAATTACCTAGCATGAGGATGTTCTAAATAAAAAAAAATCACCTATAATAGATCACATGTAATTGTGTAGAGTAAAATTATCTACTATGAATAATAATTAAAATCTCTATTTTAATATAAAATACTTTAATTTTTAATATTGTCAACTTTGGTACACACTTATATAAAAATACTTAAAGAAAGATTCATTGAGTGAATAATTTAAGAGTTTGATTGGTATACACTGTCAGTGTAAAGTTTGAGTTTAATTGATATAGACGGTTTACACTGACATTCAATTACAGTTCTTCATCTATGATAGATTTGTTGACTTTACTCATTAGTACTTTAAAAGTCACATAAATGAAAAGTCATGACTGAATGTCAATGTAAAAATCTTTACTCTGACAGTGTATATCAATTAAACTCATAATTTAAACTATTTTATAAAAAGTGTTTTTAATAAATTAATTTTAGCATATTTATTATATATTTATATTGTCACAACCTACCTACCACACTTGAGATATTTAAACCTTACTAAATAAATTATTATACCAAACTTTGAATTACTAAAATAAATTGGGCGAGTCTCCCTTGTAGATAAGACATATCATAAGGTAATTTGGAAAAAAAATATTGCATTTATTTACATATTCAATTCAACAACCAAATTATCGGATCTCCCATGGTAACAATTATCATTCATATATTCTCAAAATATCAAAATTTACAACATGTATGAATTTAGAAACCAATATTTCCTATATATCAAAATATAGAGATTTCATCATCTATATTTATCCTTAACTTTGATTTTACATCTATTACCACTATAGTTAAAGCTACCAAAATACACTCTTAATTATATCAATGGAGGTCTTCCAAAAGGATGTAAAAATCCCTAGATTAGATAGCAAATCCCAAAAAGACTGCTACTCAAGCACCTTTGTATATGAGAGGCTTAGTCACAAGGACTAAGGAGAAACAAATATAGCATGAATATTTTTCATTCTAAAAGAATTGCAGTGATATTTAAAATGAAAATAAATAATTACATATTACTTTCCAAAAATAAAATTTACTATCTTGAAGATTGGGGGTGTTCATTGTGTTATCCAACCCAATGACTCAATCTGACCCAAAGTGATTGAGTTCGAGTTTTTTTTAGATTGGGTAAAACTCATCCCAACTCGATCAAATCCAATCCTTTACGGGTTTGACGACAGGTTTAGTAGGTTGAATCCGAGACCCAACTCGATAAGAATATTATATTATTATTATTTATTATTTTAAATTAAAAATTATTTTTAATAATTTAATTTATAATTCTGAAGTCGAGACTATCACGCACTAAGGTAAGTATTCTACACTTTAAGGACATACTTTCACTTCAACTAGCTAATTTTTATTAGTAGATAAAAAACCAATAATGAGCTCTTAGGCGATAGTTTAAACTCTTATGGGAATTTATTCTTTACATTATCAAGTTAATAGTTTATTGTTTATTTTTATGTTACAACAATAATATATTCTATTCTTTTAAAAAAATATCCTAAAAAATATATAAAAAGTTTTAAACATTAAATTTACTTTTTAATTTTTTTTTAAAAAAATGGTGACTCAATTAACCCAACTCGTTTAATGACGGGTTGAGTTGGGTTTGATGAGAAAAAAATAAAAACTCAACCCAACTCCACTTGATGCGTTGTAACTGGGTTGAATCTTGAGTTTTCCTAAACTCGACCTAACCTAACCTGTGAACATCCCTAAAAAATAACACACCTAAGAAATAACTTTGAAATGCAAATAAACTAACAATGAGACATTATATATTTGTTGTGGTGAACAAATTTATACCACATAATCTCTTCATTGTAGTGAACGAAATTATATCACATTATCTCTTCATTGTAATGAACGAAATATACCAAATTATCCCTTATTGTGGTGAACAAAAATATATATATATATATATATATATATATATATATATAATTATTAATGCTACTAAAATATTGATCAAATCACCATGAGTAACAAATACTCAAGTCTGTGAATAAGCAAAGTATTTTCCAAGAAATCTAAACATTAAAAGCAAGATATTAATGGGTTAGATAAAAACCCCAAATTGAAATGTACAAGGTTTTTGAGAGAAACGCAATCATTTTAATAATTGAATTCCTTACATATGATATATAACTCATAGCTAATCTATGATGTGAATTACTTATTTATCTCAAAAAATTAAAGATTTACCTAAAAGAGATCAAATAGAAAACTCTATGAGAATGATTTTTCTCCACCTTAAGTCATTTAATCTATTATTATAGAACCCATAGAATTAGGAATTTGATGGTTTTGTGACTAATCAAGAGAAATAAGAAAAAAAAAAAATAGAGTCACAAGAGAGTAAAAAATGAAGCTAAAAGAAGAGGATGAGAAGAATGAAGATAAGAGAGGGTGAATGGTACAGGGTGTTGATGGCTAATAAACAAAGAGAAGTTTTCTTTAAAAGTATTATCGTTATGTTATGTTATGTTATATTATTATTATTATTATTATTATTATTATTATTATTATTATTATTATTATTATTATTATTATTATTATTATTATTATTATTATTGTTGTTGTGAATCTGTTTGTTTCATATATAAAAAAATTCTAAATAAAAAATATTTTATAGGATTTTCAAATAAAAATAAATATTATTGATTTTTTTTATGTTATCGTGTCAACTACTAAAAAATACTTTTGTTTATAATGGTCCTGGACTAGTTTGTTTCTCGTTTATAAAACTTAAAAGAAAGAATTTTCTCATATATAATATAGTTTTTAAAATTATCGGTTGTGAATATTATTTATGGTGATTTAAAATATTGATTATAATCAAATTAAATTTAATTGAAAATAAATTTAATAAATAATTTCATGTTACACTACTAAATTTGTACCATGATCAAGTTAATATCTTAATAATCAAAATATATAATTTTATAAAAAAATATAACAATTTTTATAAAATTTTGGGACTAAATGTCTCTATCTTAAATTATTTGAAAAATTTAAAAAAATAGATGAACCAAATATCACTATTTTTAAATAAGGAACTAAAATAGCAGACTTTGAAAATAGAGTAAACAAAATTTCATTTAATTTTAAAAATATTGTTGTATATAGTTTAATTAGTTTTATTTTTTTAATTAATATATGTAATTTATATATGGATTATATTATAAAATTAAATATTAAATAATAAAATGTCTTAAATATTTAAATATGAAAAGAAAAAATAGAAAAAGGACAAAAATATAAAACTAAATAGAAGATTGAATGTTTGTTTTTATTGATCTCCATATAGAGTTGAAGATCATGTTAAGAAGTTTATAATAATTTATACACTCTTCTCAACTAATTGAGGTAGACCCATTGATAGAAGATTGAAATAAAAATAGTAATATAAAAAATGAAATAATTGAAAAAATAAAAAAGGATATATATATATATATATATATATATATATATATATATATATATATAAAAGGAGAAGAAAGAAAGAAAAATTGAGATGAGTAAGACAAGGGAAAAAAAGAAAAGAAAAGAAGAAGATAGGTGTAAAAATTTAAGCTAGGTCATGTTAGTAATTCCATGAACCTAAAAATTTTATAAATTATAAATTAGTACTAGATTATATATATATATATATATATATATATATATATTATAAGATGAAATATTAAATAATAAAATATCTTAAATATATAAATACAAAAATAAAACATATAAAATGAAAAAAAAATAAAGATATAAATATAAAGTATAAAAAGAATAAAATAATAAACAAAAATTATGATAATACATAATAAATAAATAAAAGTTGGAAATATTAAGATATAAAAGTAATAAAATAATAGAAATGAATAAAAATAAAATAAAAGGAAAAAAGAAAGAAAATGAAATAGATATAAGGAGAAGAAAGAAAAAAATTGAGAATGGTAAAAAGACAAAAAACCAAAAAAGAGATACGCATAAGATTTTAATAAAGATCATGTTACCTAAAAATTTTATAATTTGGTATTAGATTTTAATAAAGATCATGTTACCTAAAAATTTTATAATTTGGTATTAGATTTGATCATTAGATTATTATACTTCTCTAGAATTTATCTTATTCTAAACATTTTAGTCCATTACGTTTTTTTTTTTTTTTTTATACTTTATGCTTATGAATGGAGTGAAAATGATCCTTTTATGAGTTTGTATATTTTGTTTTTAAATAATTATTTTTAAAACAGTGACAATGACAACACTGGAAATGGTGAATGAAGGCACTTTGCCTTTTGTCAACATTCAATGAAGAGTCAAAGTGGATAGTTAATGGTCATGCTGATTGCTGAGCTTGTCAATGTTACCCACGGAAACATCCGCGGAGTTGCGCTGCAGCTCCTTCTTTTCTTGCATTGCATGAATGCGGTTGTGACACCTGTACTATGTATTCACATTCTGACACTTATGCCCAATTTTCTTTTTAATAAATATCCAAATATATGTATTCAATATATATAACAACTTTAAATCCAACACGTTCAATAAGTTAGGCAAAACCCCGCACAAGGTTTCAAAGTTGTGTTTGTGTTTATTTTCTCCAACACCCAGGTTCTTGACTTTGTGTTCCTCTTCAATAGACTTCACAAATTTTGTATACTACCACCTAATGGAACGGAGATTCAGATTATCGATTGTCTTCTTCATGTGTGCATCTATATTGTTTATTGCAGAATCCAAGTGTAGCAGCGGTTGTGATTTAGCTCTAGCTTCTTACTATCTACCCCAAGGTAACTTGACATATATATCAAAGCTTATGAAATCCGAGGTTCTTTCAAAACCTGAAGATATTGTCAGCTACAACAATGGCACCATAAAAAGCAAAGACCAGGTGCCAGGCTTTATTAGAGTGAACGTTCCTTTCCCTTGTGGTTGCGTTAATGGTGAGTTTCTTGGCCATATATTCCAATACAACCTTGCAGCAGGAGACACTTACATGTCCATTGCCAGTCAGAATTATTCGAATTTGACCACTGCTGAGTGGTTGCTGAACTTCAACCAATATCCACCAACTGGTATTCCTGATACTGGAACTCTTAATGTCATGATTAACTGTTCTTGTGGGGATGCAAAAATTTCCAAGGAATATGGATTGTTCATCACATACCCTCTTAGACCTGAGGATTCTTTGCAGTTAATTGCCAACCAGACTGGGGTTGAGAGTGACGTCCTGGTTAAGTACAACCCCAGTGTAAATTTTAGCCTAGGGAGTGGTCTGGTTTATATTCCAGGAAAAGGTACATTCTTTCTTTGCTTCCATGCCTTGGTCTTCTGATATAAGTTTGATGCTTCATATGTATTCAAGGCTACTCGTTATTTATTTACTTTTTTTTCTTGAAAAAAATTGGATTTATAGGTAGAACTGAAATGTAGACTAGTCGTCCATAACTATTCTAGAGCTCTTGGGCCTTTTAATCTTAATTTGAGCCTCCAAATTACTTAGCCTGTGTTTTGAAATATGTTCGCAAGCAACAAATCTCATCAAATTTTTAAATAGTACAAAAGCTACAACTGATAGCTTCTATATAGACATGAAAAATCATGTTCCTTCATCATTACACGTGACCAAACACACTATTAGTTTGCTCAGACTCTTCTGGGAATTAGCTTTTGAAGGAAACATCGGAAAAGCATTAGTCACCAGGTGTTAAATGAGATTTTGCATATGTTGCATCTTCATTGATCTAATGAAATAAGCTGAATTGCAATTTGCATATACTGCACCAATGTCTATTTAAGGTAGTTTGAATGTTCTATTAACATCCTTGATCAAGTTTGAAAGGCTCTTGCTCTCTTGTCTATCATAAATGAAGGCAATGCTGCAATGTTTTCATTCTTTTTTAGTTCTTTTCCAGTGTCCAGTGATACTAAAATAAATTTATAGTCATGTCACTACCACATTAACTATGGTTTTGGCATTAGTGATGATGATTTCATTCTTAGCCATTGAAAAATAAGTAACACATGCACGAACAAGTGTAATAGTTTCTGATCATCTTTAAATTCTTTACATGGTAAGAATTATGCATTCAAGAGCAGGCTTGATTTATGAGCATCTTGCTTATAGCTGTATGACAGTATCTTTCAACATATTTCCTAGGAACTGTAAACTCTGAAACATATGCCTGACATCTTCTTGTTCCTTTACTTTCCAGACCAAAATGGTAGCCATTTGCCCCTTCATCCAAGGTGATTTTTTTACCTTACATTTCATGATTTGGGCGAAGTTAAATAATTTTCATTTTTTGGTAATCTGCTAATCTTAATGGCTGTATTTTCATTTTTCCATTTCAGAACTGGAGGTTTGGCTTTGACCTTCTCACTCCTCGAATTCAAAAGTTGTTTTATTCATGATTGTTTTCATTTGAGTTTGATATTCATTTCGGTAAGGATATCCTAGAAGTAGAATGTAAACATACTTTCAGCTCATATATTGTTTCTACATAAGCAGGTCTTGCAGGTGGGATTATCGCTGGCATATCTGTTGGAGTAGTAATAGGACTTCTGATATTGGCATTTTTGGTGTATGTAAGAAGAAAGAAGGTATGGAAGAAGAAATTGCTCTCAGAAGAATCCAAGATGATCTCTGCTAGAGTTGAGAGTGGTATATGGACTTCTATTTATATTTCATCTAATTCTTCCTTCCCTCCCTCCACCTTTCCCCTTAAAATATGGTTAAATAAGAAAATGTTTTGCATTGAGACCTTGCCCGATTTGGAAACACCTCAATAAACAATAGCATACAAAATCATACTCAGACTCAAATAGTCTTATAACTTAGTTATAGGTATCATTTCCCTCCTTGTACCGATAAATTATCTGAAGGGACAGGGACAAAGTTTTTACAGTTTGATTCTGTCAATTACCGTTTCTTATAAAGATATTTTCCATTCCAATTTCAGAATTTCAGCTGGCATCGGCATATTTATTGTTGGCTTGTTGCTACTATAAAATTTGCTTGTTGTTGTAATTGCGCTCTGTCTTCCTCAGCAACATATCATGAAATAGAACAGAACACATACAAAATGGATTATAGCTGATGATGGGGTATAGTAAAATTAGTAATTCCGATTTTTCCTTCTTTCAGATGAAACCTCTGGCGATCCTGCTGCAGAAGGTGGTACTAACACCATTGGCATTAGGGTGGATAAATCAGCAGAATTTTCCTATGAAGAACTAGCCATTGCCACAAATAACTTCAGTTTGGCTAATAAAATTGGTCAAGGTGGTTTTGGGGAAGTCTATTTTGCAGAGCTGAACGGTGAGGTTTGTAATCTAATCTCTTTTGTTAGTTTTGACTTTTTTATTGCATGTATTAGAATGAAAAGATGCATATTCTTCTAATTATCATTGCCTCATGGGGTTTTCAATTAATATGTAGCATTTATTCTCTCTCTGTTTTTCTTTTAAAAGGGCAGACTCTCTGGTTTTATGAACTTCTTTTAGAGTATTTGTATCACAAACATTACTTATTACGGTCTATATTCTTTACATGTGTGCCTTTTTGACATAAAAAACAAATGAATAAGATTTTTTCATTTAACGCATACTTGAATAAGCATTAATGTTTTTTTTAATAAACAAAAGGATGCAATTGTTCATATTTCTATCTTTTCCAAGTTACCCATTTTAATAGTTATAATGAAGTTCCCTCTAATTATACAGAAAGCCGCAATAAAAAAGATGGACATGCAAGCAACAAAAGAATTTCTAGCTGAACTGAAAGTGTTGAACAGAGTTCATCACTTGAATCTGGTATTATTTGAAACTTACAGCATCTTTTTCTTTTTCCTTCAAGGTTCCTGTTAAGTAGAGAGGATTGTCACTTTAAAACCTAACTACATTTCTATTGATAACCATGTAGGTGCGCTTGATTGGATATTGTGTAGAGGGCTCCCTTTTCCTTGTCTATGAATACATTGAAAATGGCAACTTAGGACAGCATCTACGTAAATCAGGTTATATATGCGTATGACATGGCAACTATCTATGTTCAGTACTGTTGTATTAATGTTATTGATGGATTGTAAAGAGTAATGGCTTAGTAAGTTAACGATCAAGTCAAAGTTTGTTTCCAGGTTTCAACCCTTTGCCATGGTCTACCCGAATTCAAATTGCTCTGGATTCAGCCAGAGGTCTTCAATACATTCATGAGCATACGGTGCCTGTATATATCCATCGTGACATAAAGTCAGAAAATATTTTAATTGACAACAACTTCTGTGCAAAGGTACAATCCATTTCAATAAATTTGGAGATCTTGTTACTACTTTTCTACCTGGGATGGCTGTGAGAGATCCCATATTACTTCATTTGCAGGTTGCAGACTTTGGATTAACCAAGTTGATTGATGTTGGAAGTTCATCTCTTACCACTGCTAATATGAAGGGAACATTTGGTTACATGCCACCAGAGTATGATGAAATTATGTTTCTCTAAGTGATACTGATACATTATTTATACGAAATAGGATTTGTAGATTTTGGGAAATAAGGATTAGAGAAACTTGTTGAAGCCAACAAGTAATATAAGTCTGTAGAACACATATTCACTATCATTTGATTCATACTAGTCACACGAATAAATGCACAATAAGAGTATTTATTTATGTATGTAAGCACAAAATAATTCTTAATAAACTAAATAAGAATTCCTTCTCAATAATCAAAACACATTTTAGGAGTTATAAGGCTACCTAAGTTAGGGTGAAGGAGGAGAGAAAGATAATGAGTTCGGATCCCTCTCACCGACAAAACTAACAAATAACCACTAATATTTGTCAATAAAAAAATGCACATTTTGTCCATGGTTTGAATCCTTGACAGAAGAAATCATTCGCATTTAATGCTTGACCATGTTTGGGAACAAGATTACCTTCCATAGAGGATACATGTTAGAAATAAAACTAATATTGCATATTTTTTGGATAGATTGTTCCATTGGTTTGTCCGGCTGGGTTGTAAGACTACTCATGCTAGCAATTAGTCTTTTGTTTTTACTTGTAATTTAGTGCTTATTTATGAATATTGAGAGAGTATTTATTGTTGAGCAGCTCCTTGTTACAGAATTTGAGGGAGGAAGTTTATATTGTTAACACATACATTTGTCTTTGTAGACATAAAAAACAGTTTGCTTCTTATGATACTGAATCAATTATAATATTCTCTTATATGCAGATATGCATATGGCAATGTTTCGCCCAAAATCGATGTCTATGCTTTTGGAGTTGTTCTTTTTGAACTAATTTCTGCTAAAGAAGCATTGATAAGGAGTGGTGCATCTGGTGCTGAATTAAAGGGCCTTGTATCTTTGGTGATTCTTAAAACCACACTGTTTATTATTTTCAAATAATAACAGCATAGGATCTTGCATAAATAATTGAAAACTATATGTTTCCTTTCTCGGTTTTTATTTTGTTGGTGATATAAATGGCAGTTTGATGAAGTTTTTGATCAGCAAGATCCCACAGAAGGTCTTAAGAAACTGGTGGATCCTAGGCTTGGAGATAACTACCCTATGGATTCAGTTTGCAAGGTATCAGTATTCACAAAACATATATTAAAACTTTATTTGTTTTTCTGATTGCAACAACTTAGGCCATTTTCTTGCTTGCAGATGGCACAACTTGCAAAAGCATGCACAGAGAGCGATCCACAACAACGTCCAAATATGAGTTCTGTTGTGGTTACTCTCACAGCGCTTATTTCAAATACTGAAGATTGGGATTTTGCTTCCATCATTGAAAATCCAACTCTGGCGAATTTAATGTCTGGAAAATAGGAAAGGAATGTAGAATACAAACGTCACAATTTAATTCTTGTGTTGCAAAACAAATTTGTGATAACTCTACTAAATTTCCCACAATTATCTGAATCGCACCCTAATGTCTATATAACTCACAATATGTGCCTAACTAATCTCTATACAACACATTCAAATTTTACAATTATCAGAAAGATTAACGAGCACTCGCTAACACAGATTATCTGATTAGGTACGCTGACCATAAAGCACTTGTGGAAATTTTCCTGTCCTGCCCTGAGGAGTTGTGAATTTGTCTAGGAGGGTTAGGTCTTTGACGATGTTGAATCAATTAAACTACATCTTCATTGAATTTTTTTTAGTATGTTTATACATGAACAATAATTAAATTATAAAAGGGTAAAAAGAGTACATTTATTATGCATTTCTTTAATTTTTTATTTTATTTTTTTAACCTTTGCTACACCCTTCCGTTAATATAGGGTAGCCAAATATATATATTTGGCGTGATTATCGTTTTATGGCAATAACTATGCATAGGCATATCAATTTACCACATTTTAATATATTTCATCCTATAGAAGGGGTATATAGATCCTTTCAGTTATTACAAATTTTTCAATAGAAAAAGATTTATGGAGTGTGTGAGACTTGCCTACATAAGTGGGTTCCATACACTCTATGAGTTTTTTTTTTTCTCTCTTATCTAAAGAAAAGTTTTTTTCCTATGAAAAATACCTTGAGTTTAAAGTAAGGACAACTTCATCAATGTCTATTTTTTAATTGACAAAAATTAAATTATTTCAAGATATATAAATCTCTAAAACAAATATCACTATAATATCTTAAATAGAGTATTTTTTGTATACACAACTAAGAATCCAATTGTCATGACCCAAATTCAAGGTCGTGACCAGGGCACATATTAACATCTTAAATCTGATAAGCCTAACAAGAATAGAACAAAACATAACAAATAATTTTTCAAATTACACATATTTTTAAGATTCTGCAGAAATTTTGATAAAATCTCCTCTGTATTTTGGATATCTCAAAATTTACAAAAAAAATTGCTATTAATATAATTCGCAAGTCAGGGTTTCAAACAACATCAATATACAATATCTAAACATAAATCTCATGACTAGACTTTCTATAATTGCAGACATAACTGCTAACACAAAGGTTCCAAAATAATATCAAATAGCTACTAACACAAAGGAGACATACAAAAAAGAAATAATAGTAGTTGGAATACATGAAGATGTCAACAACCTGTTACTCAACTGCCTAAGAATCTAAATGAAAAATAACAGAAGAGGAAGAAGCAGGAGAAAAGAAGGAGGAAAAGAAGAAGAAGAGAAGGAGAAGAAAGAGAGAAAAGAGAAAAACGAAATGTTGGAGAAGAAAGAGAGTGAAAAGAATTTAAAAAAAAAAAATTGAATGTTGGAAGAACAGAGAAAATGAAAAAAAAAATTTTAAAAACAATGTAAACATAGCATGTGCGTTGCAATATAAACGTTGAAGGACTTTTTTTTAAAAAAAAAATAGTAATCTTTATTTAAGTATAAATAGTATTACAAGGGGACCAAATTTTTACTGAAATCTTCTTTATCTTGAATTTTGTTTCTCTCATTTTCAATTAAATTTTGTGTCCAAATTTTTTGTGTTATGAATGCTAACCAATAAATTTGTGCCCAAAAAATTATTAAGTATTTTTAATTGTTTTTTGAAAAATTAAAAAAATGTTACTTGATATGTATAATGCACTTTTTTTTTTAGTGTGTCTACCAAACATCCATGGGTTAAGCTACCCATTTGTAGGAGAAGCCTTTATGCTTGGTTTTATAGCATACTTCACACTTTTATAGATTGTCCCACACTTACGTGGACATTTGTCAGATATTGTTTCTTTCTCTCTTGATACATATATCACATATTTGGTATATTTCATATAACTATAGGTGAACCTTGAGATACTTTTTTTTCTAGTGGGTCTCCTACACTTATATGGAATGCTCCACAAGGTTGTAGCCAAACTCTTTATATTTAGAGGGCAAAAGAAAAATTTGATGAAAAAATAATTCACCATAATTTATAAAAGATTAAAAAAGAAATTATAGTTATAAAAAAATTAAAAAATATTAATGTCGTAAAATTATATAAAATTTATTAATTAATTTTTCCTGCTCTCCTTTGAGAAACTAAAATTGGGTTATGTGAGATTTTTCTCCCCTCCCCTCTCTCTCTTTTACTTCATTTCCCCTCAAATCTTTTGACAACTAATAGATATTCATTCTTTCAAAATCATTTCTTAAATATGCAGTGTCATTAAATTCTATCACTACTTAAACAATATAATTTTATAAATATTTTTGGAATAAAAATTAAATGGATTTTACTAACCAACTTCCTCAGTTAAGGAGTTAAATGGTGAATGTTTTTATGCCAATGCATAAAATTATAATCATTTATAATTTTGAATTAAACTAATATAATTCTCATAAATTCATGTCAATATTAAGTAAGAGTTTAAGTAGAATAGTCAATGATAATTGAATATAAGTATAAAAATACTTTACACTGAGAGTGTATGTCCATTAAACTCATTAAGTAATTAGATTAATAAATTTAAGTAGTATTAATCAAATACATATTTGTTTATAACTTAACTCTTTTGGAGTATGTTGGTTGTAGATGCATCCTTAACTTCAAACGCGAGAACTTTGGCCACAAGAAATTCGTAGCAGTTGAGGGAGACCACGTAATCCCATAACATAAAATATAATATGTCCATGAAAGCAGTCTTTACCATTTGTAGTAAAACTATATTTCAATAAAATTTGTGTGGAGGATTGTGAGATACTAGAATATGGTATCGGTGTGTTATCACATATATACATTCCTTTTTGTCTGTTATGAGTGATGTCAACTGAATATACATAGCGAAGGTGCACAGGCGTGCCTCAATATTTAAAATGGAAAATGGTTTGGTGGTTGTTAGAACCATGAGAGGACACAATACTAAGTGTTTTTTGTTGTCACATTGGTCGACACGGTTGGCATTTCGGATGCAATGGATTAAACAAATCCAACATTCGCAATCACAAAGATTCCCTCCTCCTTATGCATTCCTTTCCACCATAAAAACTACTACTACTATATTCAAGGTACATCAAATATGCCCTCAATAAATGACATGCAAGTTGTTATCCAAACATAAATAAATGACATGCAAGTCAACTACAATCATTTTCTATCCAATCCTACTGTTTCTTTCCACACTCTCGTGGAATATGTTAAGTGTTATAACCTATTAGCTCTTTGTCCTGGAAAATATCATAAACGTGTGCATATGAATTTCATAGTTTATGTTCGCACGCATTCACTTAAGTTACACAACTATTCTTTTAAATTTGTGTTTCTTTTCATACAAAACTCTTTAGTCTGTTGTTAATTAGAATAGGAAGCGTGACAAACATAGAGATTAAACCCGGTGTAGAAAGTCCAAGGAATCTAGTTTTCTGATTTGGGTTTCTTTATGCGCCCCTTGCTTGCTCTCCGTGACCCCATGGAACTCACAAAAGGGTTTCTACTGTTCTTTTTGTTCCTGGAGTGTGTTTGTTACAATGTGGAATCCAAGTGTGTGAAGGGATGTGATGTAGCTTTAGCTTCCTATTATGTCAGTCCAGGGCAGATACTCTTAGAAAATATAACGCGTTTGATGGAATCGAGAGTTATATCCAATTCTAACGTTATAACCAGCTATAATGAAGGCAAAATATATAATAATATTCTGCTATCCTTTACCAGACTCAATATTCCATTCCCCTGTGACTGTATTGATGGTGAGTTTTTGGGGCATGTGTTTGAATACTCAGCTGCTGCAGGTGACACCTATGATTCCATTGCCAAAGTGACATACGTTAATCTCACTACTGTTGAGCTTTTACGGAGGTTCAACAGTTATGGCCAAAACGATATACCTGCAAATGCCAAGGTTAATGTCACGGTCAATTGTTCTTGTGGGAGCAGCCAAGTTTCAAAACGTTATGGGCTGTTTATTACCTATCCACTTAGGCCTGGGAATAATTTGGCTGATATTGCCAATGAAACCCAAGTTGATGCAGAGTTGCTGCAGAAGTACAATCCCGGTGTCAATTTCGGCAAAGAGAGTGGGATTGTTTTCATTCCTGGAAGAGGTATGCTCTCCATTTCACATCATGTTAATTTGATGTACTCAACAATGTATTTTGGTATGTAGAAAATTTAGATACAGTTCGTTAGTTGCTTTTGGTGATGTTATATAATCAGTTTTACTTTGGTAAGCCATGTTAACATTTAATGCAAACTTTTATAACATGAAATACTAAGATAAAACTTCAATTCTGATTAGAAATTAGTATAAAAAACACCTAAGAAAGTGTAAGTTTTTTCCTTTTGGTATTATAAGCATATTGATGGTTGAAATGAAATAACTCATTTATTTTTCTTTATGTATTAGGGCCCGATAATTTTTTTTGCATTTCCCTAACATTTTAATTTTATTTTACTTGCCAGATCAAAATGGACACTATGTTTCCTTGTACCCTAGGTTGGTAACTTTGATTGTCTCACCTTTCATGCTGAGTTATGCACATAGAATTTAACATTGCTACATGTTTGGTTCCATCCTTTTTAACTTTCATTTTCTTTTCCGTCTCACAGGAAAACAGGTTTGGCTCTCGAACTTCATAGAGAGTTGGTTACAAGAAGATTTTTTCAGTTTGATGTTTATTTATATATGAAAACGCACACACAAACACAAAATAAAATACAAGTCAGTGCCTCAGAGCTTAAATTTGCTTCTGCTAATCAGGCCTAGCTACGGGTTCTGCTGTTGGAATATCTATAGCAGGAATATGCGGGTTTCTGTCATTAGTAGTTTGCATATATGTTAAATACTTCCAGAAGAGGGAAGGAGAGAAAGCTAAATTACCAACAGAAGATTCCATGGCATTTTCAACTCAAGATGGTACTGCTAAATTTTCATATTCATATAACATATTCCTTTTATTCTATTTACGTACATATTATTCCTAGATATGGGTGCATGTTAGTACTCAGAATTTGCATGTGTTAAAAAGTTGTTGTTCACAGTTTGTCCTGTCCTGTATAAACCTATTTCCTGATCCAATTTTAGGCTGTCTTACCATGTTTCAGAGGCACAAAAATTACCCCTTATATTCTTTACCACGTTCTCCTCTTAATTTTTTATCTGAAAACAAGTGTGTTCTATTTATCAACCTTTTCATAGTTTACATGCCATAAACTGAGGCACAATCCTTGAATTTATATGTACTAGCTTTTTAGCCATGATAACGCTTGTTGATTTTTCTTCCTCTGCCTGGTAAAGCCTCTGGAAGTGCAGAATATGAAACTTCAGGATCCAGTGGGATTGCTACTGCTGGTGCAACTAGTCTTACAGGCATCATGGTGGCAAAATCAATGGAGTTCTCGTATCAAGAACTAGCTAAAGCTACAAATAACTTCACCTTGGAAAATAAAATTGGTCAAGGGGGATTTGGAGCTGTCTATTATGCAGAACTAAGAGGCGAGGTACATGTATATTCAGTTTTATAACTTAATCATACAAAATAATAATAAAGAAAAAAGGGAAAATGAAGGATAGAAGATTTTACAATCACCCGTGTGATGTTGTATTAGTGACATATACAGCTTTCTAATGTGATTGATATTTTAAAATTTAGATTAGAATAGCAGTGATGTTTAAATTTAAGTTCATTGAATTGTGCATAAGATAAAATAATTAATAGTATAAGAAACAAGTAATTTCTTTGAACTGAAAGATATGTGCAGCATTGTTTAATTATGAATGGATAATCTTCTTAAAGATGCATGGGCAAGTTTATGACTTTCATATCACATCAGGTAACCCATTACTTTTCATACTCTATTCCGAGATTCCCTCTCTTACAATTCTTTTCTATGCAGAAAACTGCAATCAAGAAGATGGATGTGCAAGCATCAACAGAATTTCTTTGTGAGTTGAAGGTCTTAACACATGTTCATCACTTGAATCTGGTACAACATCCTTCAAACAACTCCAAACATGTATATGGCTGAGAAGGATAATTAATCATTTTAGGTATAATTTGAAGAAAAAAAAAAGAAGAAAAGATAAGGCTGTTAGGAAAACAAATATCCAGGGTGATTTTGTGAACAGAATTTCAAAACAGTCTGTAATAATCTGACATAATAACATGAGATCAGTATTACACTATTACTTATGTGAAAAGCTAGCCAAACATGTGAAATCTTTGTCTTACTTCTGTGGTCATTTGGATAGTCAGTGGGGTTTATTTTTTTGGCATAGACAGTTCCAAGTATGTTCTAAATCTTCCCGTGTTTATATAGCTGCCTACTATGAACAACACAGGTGCGCTTGATTGGATATTGCGTTGAGGGATCTCTTTTCCTTGTATATGAATATATTGACAATGGAAACTTAGGCCAATATTTGCATGGTACAGGTGAGATCCATACATTGATGATATTTTCCTATGCTGATGTTGCGCTATTGTCAAACAATCAATAACGATGATAACATGATTACAGGGAAAGACCCATTGCCATGGTCTAGCCGAGTGCAAATTGCACTAGATTCAGCAAGAGGCCTAGAATATATTCACGAGCACACTGTGCCTGTGTATATCCATCGTGATGTAAAATCTGCAAACATATTAATTGACAAAAACTTCCGTGGAAAGGTTGCATTGTTACTACCACTCTTCATGATCCATCCTGATTTTTCATTTCTTCTTTTACACTAACTAAACTTAAACTACGCAAGCTTTTAAATACAGGTTGCAGATTTTGGTTTGACCAAACTTATTGAAGTTGGAGGCTCCACACTTAATACTCGTCTTGTGGGAACATTTGGATACATGCCACCGGAGTATGATTTGTTATGTTGTGTTAAGTAATCTACATGAAATTTGGGTTTTTTGGGGAAAAAACATGTTTACTCTGTTGTTACTAGTTGTCCATCTTATTATTGATGAATCATCAGCTTATCTTATTGATGGACAGATCACAACAATGGTGAGAAGATTGTATGATCAAGTAGTATCAATTTTAGTTTTCAGAACATATAATTGAGTGAAGCTGGGTTCTCCTAGCCCCCTTGTTCTTTAAACTGGACTTTATGAACTGTTGATAAGATTTTTGTTTTTGATAAATTAAAGAATATTATTAAGAACAAAAGAAAGGGTGTGCCTTCCTAAAGCACAAATGATAAGATTGTTACTTAGGTTAGATCATTAATTATTTCTTTGAATTTTTGCAAGGATGTTACTAGGATTGTTTGATCATGGATTATTGATCTTATATCTTAAACTTTTTGATTGTGGAAAACGAGCCCTTTAATTTTAGTTTTGTATGCGCAGAACTTATTTTATTATTACCTGGATTTTCTGCAGATATGCTCAATATGGTGACGTTTCTCCAAAAGTAGATGTGTATGCTTTTGGAGTTGTCCTTTATGAACTTATATCTGCAAAGAATGCTGTTTTAAAGACAGGTGAAAGTGTTGCTGAATCAAAGGGCCTTGTAGCTTTGGTGAGTCTAGCTAGATACTCGCTCTCTGAAGTCTGAACCATTTTACTAACAAAACACACTCGATTCACAAATTTACATCTCAAAGCCAGAAAAAAAAATTTGCATCCACCTGAACCGGAAATAGAGTTATTCTTGACTTGTTTTGCATTGCAGTTTGAAGAAGCACTTAATCAGAGTAATCCTTCGGAAGGTATTCGCAAATTGGTGGATCCAAGGCTTGGAGAAAACTACCCAATAGATTCAGTTCTCAAGGTGGAAACATTTGTCTGAAAGTAATTTCAGTGTTTATAACTAATACAGTTTTATCCCAACCAAAACTAAAGATACGTTGATTGTTTGATGAGTTGCAGATTGCCCAACTTGGAAGAGCTTGTACAAGAGATAATCCACTGTTACGCCCAAGTATGAGGTCTATAGTTGTTGCTCTTATGACACTTTCATCACCTACTGAGGATTGCGATGATGACACTTCCTACGAAAATCAAACTCTCATAAATCTACTGTCAGTGAGATAAGGTTGTTTTTACCTATTACACCATGTTTTTATCAACTTTTGGAAGCCCGTGTGTGTAAGGTTTGACAAGTTTGTCCATGAATGGAATTGGGATTTCTGTAAATGAGTTCTCTCCAATTTTCTTCTGTCCGGTTTCAAAACCCTGCCTTTTCTGACTCATAGATTTTGTTCACCAACATTTACTACTATTCTTAATTCTTCCGGCAGTTGCAATGTTTTTTTCATGATAATTTGTCGTAAAACAAAGTAGTTTTATGGCTAATAGTTTCATGGGAAAACGGAAATTCATGTTGTGAATAATAGAAAGGTCAGTATACCCCACCATGATAAGTTTCAATGACTCTAATTTTAGTAAAGCACTGAGACGCAATGATAGTTAAGCAGAGTTTAAAGAGAAATAAAGCCTCATATTTAGATTTGAGAAAATAATCCATGTGTTATAATGCGAGTGGTTAAAAGGTATAGCTCAATTAGTGTAGTAGATGTGTGAGTTGTTGTAAGTCCTGTATTCAACTTGTATTAAAAAGATGATAAAGAAAATATAAGTGAGTGAATGAGTATTTGGCTGTGGCCCTTGAACAAACATACGTGGAAATTGAAAGAGAAGGCAAATACTCTTCATGGACGTGCTAATCTCATTCACACTTAATACTTCACCAACTGTCTCTGTTTTTGCTGCCATTCAGACTCTTCTACCGCTAAATGCCATTCAAATTCGATACCATAACGTCATGTAAAGTGGAACCATGAAGTGGTAATGGAGAGAAGGAATATGACAAGCAAAAGCAGGGAGGTATGCTCCATTGGAAGTGGTGATAACGATCTGAGTATGAGTAAGTAGTGCAAAGTGCAATACAATAAACGAAACCCTTTACACTGTTGCTCAATGTTATCAACCTCCTCTCCTTCTCATCCTCTTTAATTAAACTCTTTTTTTATAACGGGCTCAAACATTTTTCACCTTCGTTTAATTTAAGAACTCTTTAAGAGCTAGGCTAACTTTAAAAAAAATAAAAATACTTCAGCTACTTTTTCTTATATATACCAAAAAATAAATAAATTACTTAAATCACTCATATTTTATATTATTTATCTAAATAACCTAATTAATTTATTTAAATAACATTTTTTACTTAAATGAACCAATTTCATAATATGATTTACTTCTTTTTTTTTTTACGTCAAAAGCCTTACCCAATTTCTTATAGATGATTCTTCTTTTCAAATATATTTTTTTAAGTTAATTTTTTAAATTTATTTATTATTTATGTATATTTTTTAAATCATGAATTTATTATTAATTTTTTTAATTAATTCATATTTTATTTTATTTTATTACTTATTTTACTTTTATGTTGTGTATCTTTTTTTGTTCTTTTAATTTTTATTAAATATTTTGTAATTTATTTTTAATTTATATTTTTTAAGTTATATTTTTTAACACTTTTTACCAAAATAATTTTTTAATTTATTTTTTATGAACGCATGTTTTTAAAGTATGTTTTTAAAAAAAAAATAAGTTAATTTGTATTTTATTTCGTTTTTCATGTGTTTTATTTTAATGTTGAGTATCTTTTCGTTATTTTAATTTTTTTTAAATGCTTTGCAATATAATTTTCAGTTTAATATTTTTAAATTAATATTTTAAAAATAATATTTGAAATTATTATAAATTATTTTGGTAAAAAATATTTAAAAAATTTAACTTAAAAAATAAAAACTGAAAAATAAATTATAAAGCGTTTAAAAGATTAAAACAATGAAAAAAGATACACAACATAAAAACAAAAACATAATAAAATAATATCATTTTCAAAATTTTAATTTTAAAAATTATGATTTAAAACAATATACATAAATAAAAAATAAATTTTAAAAAAATTCAAAAAATTGACTATTTTATTTATTTTTTTTTTTTAAATTTGTTTTAATTTATTTTTAATTTGTTTTTTATGTACGTATGTGTTTCTAAAGTATGATTTTAAAAATATTTTAAGTTAATTTGTATTTCATTTTGTTTTTATATGTTTTATTTTTATATTGTGTATCTTTTTTGTTATTTTAAATCTTTTAAATGGTTTGTAATTTATTTTTCATTTAATATTTTTAAATTGAGATTTATAAACCTAAAAATAGAAACTAAAAAATAAATTACAAAGCTTTTAAAAAGAATTAGAAAACCAAAAAAATATAGATAACGTAAAAATAAAAAACACATAATAAAATTAAATTAAATTAACTAAAAAAATTTTAATTTTAAAATTCATGATTTAAAATAATATACATAAATTTAAATAATTTAAAAAAATTGACAAAGAAAACAAATTTGAAAAGAAAAGACTTTAGCAACCAATTTCTTATAAGTCTTTTACATAAAAAATAGATTATGTTAAAAAATTAGTTTCTCATCAACCAATTTCTCAACATGAATAGTAAAATTATCTAAGTAAATAATGTGGTTGTGTGTCACTTGGGTAATTTATTTTTTTTGTATATAAAAGAAAAAGCTCATATTTTCAATTACTAGCTGTTTATATTTTTACATGTTTACTCTTCATTAATAATGCATTGTCTTCTATTACTTCTCTCTCATCATATTATATAACATTTATCTCTTTCATTATATAATTATAGTAATTTATAATATAAATATATAATTATAGAAAATTATTATTTAAATATATAATTTAAAATTTATTAATTATAGAAATTATAATTTAATATTGATTATATTAATTTATTATTTAAATATGTAATTACATAAATTTATAATTTAAATGTATTATTGTAAAAAATTATCATTTAAATATGTAATTATAATAATTTATAATTTAAATATATAATTAATTTATATTATTTAAATATATTATCATTAATTTTAATAACTCATTGTTAATTTAATAATTAATGATGTTCTTATTTATCATTTTACAATTTTCAACTAGTTGAATAGTTAGTTTTATCAAATATTACAACTAATTTTAATTTTCAACTAATTTTTAACTTTTAACTGATGGATGAAACGGGTCAAATTGAGAGGGTTAAACATTGGCCGGAAAATGTACAACCATGAGCCACGAGTACATATATAAGAAAACATAACACCACTTTCAACTCAAGACAGACTATGAGTCTTTCTCAATTATATATTACTCAACTTTCTAATTTTTAACCAATGTGAGACTTCAACTCACACTTGCACTCCAACAACCATCATTAGTTTTATACATAAATCAGTTAATAGAATAATAAAAAAAAATTATTATATCCTTTAATATAAATTATCAAATAAAATTAAGAGTTAATAAGAAAAATATAAAATTATATTATCACAATCTGCCTTTAAAAAAAAATAAATTCTCACCATCTTTGTTATGTAATTTGATTAATTGGATTGTTTCTTTATATATTTCAATGTGATCGAATGTTATGTAATTGTATTTCAGAACTTTACTTTAATTTCATTCTAAGAAGATAGTTTTTATCAAAATTTAAGAAGTTTTTATTTTTTCGGTTACAATTTTAGTTTGCAATTAAATATTAATTATATTTTTTACTGATACCTCTACTTATATCATTTTAATTTTTAATAAGATTAATGATACAATTTATTTTACAATAATATTTATTTATTATTTTTTATTATATAAAATAATAATTTTGGATCAATTATGAAATCATGATCTTTATTTCAAATTTTGCAATAATTACTATGGCGGCTTTAATTTTTCACAACCACGGTGATAATATGCTCATGTTTTTTCAAGTTTCCAATAATCACTTTACA
Source organism: Psophocarpus tetragonolobus (assembly GCA_037954015.1). Classification (NCBI taxonomy): domain Eukaryota; kingdom Viridiplantae; phylum Streptophyta; class Magnoliopsida; order Fabales; family Fabaceae; genus Psophocarpus; species Psophocarpus tetragonolobus. The sequence goes on from CM075695.1 coordinate 40,734,424, forward strand.
CCCTGTATGTAGACCGTGTAGACTTTAAATCTTACAAGAACATACATAAATTTTCAATAACAATCATGAATAATTTTATAGTAAAATTCATTATTCGATTGAAAATTTATTTTTTATATAAATAATATACATAGTTTTATAATAATTTAAAAAGTTTAATTGGTATATACTGTGAGTGTAAAGATTTTCCACTAACATTCAATCACAATTCATGATAAATTTGTTGACTTTACTCTTACTACTTTAAAAGTCAAATAAATGAAAAATCTACAGACTGTGTATACCAATTAAACTCTAATTTAAATTATTTATTACTTTATTAATTTAAATCAGTAATGTAAAATATATTTTAAAATATATTAAACTATGAATAATTAAATTATGTTTTATTCATATTTAATTTTATAAATTTAATAAATATAATATATATAAAATAAATTTTCAATCTAACAGTATTTTGAATAGTGAAGAATCGGGGTGGTGATTTAATATGGTTTTGAATTGAAACAAGCTAAAAAGAAAAATTATATGATCCAGTTTGATTTAATTTAAATTAATTATAAAATTTTTATTATTAAGTGTTAAAAAATAAATTAAAAAAATTTATTTTAAAATTGTTTTAAAAGTTTATTTACTTTCAACAAAATTATATAAAAAAATAGTCACTATTAAAATTAAAATATAATCATTAATTCATTTAAATATTATATTTTACCGGTTGTCATCAAATTTATACAATAAAATTATATCAAATAGTTTTGTTAAAATATTTATTTACTAAATAATACGTATTAATTAATAATAAGTTAAAACCATAAAAAATAAAAAATAATGAGTAATTATATATTTTTTTATGAATTTACTAAAAATAATTAAGGATAAATTATTTGATTCTGTGCAGTTTCAATATTTTATTAAGCATTTTGAAAATTCTCCAATATTTTAAAGTTTGATTTTCAATTTTCAATTGAGTTGAATAAATTTTCAATAATTCCGTGAATAGTGTAACATTGTTACTAGTCAGTTTGGTTTATATATAATTTGTATTAATTACGTTATATTAATTTGAAGTAACTTGTCTTCAAATTAACAAATCTAATTGTTTGTTCCAGAAATAGTAAGCAAATTAAGTTTATAGTAAAGGTGGCAGTAAAAAACTATATCATAATAATTTAATTTAATTTTTTATATACTATTTGTGAGGAAAAAAAATTGTCTTTCTATAAGATATTATATTATTTGAAAAGGAAAAGATGTTAGTATCTTACATATCTAAATTGTGTGTTAAAATCTAGTGATTGGGCAAAGAAAAGAAGTAAAATGGAATTTTTACAAATGGAAGTCCCATTAGGTTGGCCGAGACTTTTGTAGAAGAAAATAATAATTAAATAATTTGGGGAAGCAACAACAATAAAAGAGAAAGAAAATGTGGATGATTTAGGAATTGGATTGATTGATTAAGAAATAGAGAGAGATGGATTTTGAACTAAGAAGAGCGAGAGAGAAGCTAGAGAAAGAGCAGAGGGATAGGAAGGAAAGAGCAAGATTGAAACAGCAGAAGGAAAGAAAGGCCAAAGAAGAGGCTCAGAGGCAAAAGGAAGCCATCGAAGCTGTTCAAAGATCTCGTCGTATTGATGCCGCCCAAGCCCAACTCAAGGTTGAACCCCCCTTTCCTTTCTCTCTAACCCTAACCCTAACCCTAACCCTTCCTCTCGTTATTGCCTCCTGCTCTCTCTTTCTCTCTATTATATTTGTTCTTAAACACATTCAATTTTAAGAATACTTATGCAGATAGGGTTCCACAATCTCTCACTTTGCCTTCCCCTTTTTCTCTTTGCTTTTTTACTGTTCATGCTATGATCCGATCATACCCTGTTATCATTACCTCACTTCCCTTTGTTCTTGTTGTGTAAGGGACTTGGGTTGTAAGAGGATTGGCGGAAATCCAGTAAAAAAAAGCGGGAAACCAAGATAATAAGAAAACTTTATGTCTCAATCTATAACATATTTTTATAGTACTGCAATAGATAATAGATTGCTTTTGCATATGATTCTTCGAATATTTTCTTATCTTGTATAATAATGTTATTCAACAATTATATTCATTGAAAAGTTCAAATTCTGCAATATTCTAATTAGTCCATCTACGACCCTTACTAGCGCAAGCACCTAAACATGTTTGTGTCTTTGTGATGTGGTACTGTGGTGTGATTGTCAAACCTTCCAAAGTGTTAGTATATTAAGAAAGAGCTAGTATGTACCAAACAAACTTTTCACTCAACCTTGATCTGTTAGGGTTGTGGCCTAGAAAGAGTTTAGTCTCTTAACATTGTCCTTTAAGCGATAATTCTTTGAGGTTCAAGTAAGGCATAGTTCCATGACTTTTTGTGCTTGAATGTAATCAAACGTGGAACTCTTGATCAGTTGGTCAAAGAGTATTCAGTTCCATTTGATCATGGACTAACCATCATAAAAAAGGTTAAGCTTTCAAGTACATGAACATGAATTGTTTTTAACCTGTAACATTTAATCTTTAACAATCAGTTGCAATGCTACTGTGAAATTATGTCTAATATTATTCCTGATTTTGTATTTATTATTAGAATATCTGATTTCCTATTCATCAGTAATTAATGATCTTGTAATCTATAATGGTTCCATTTCTATATTATAAATAGCATGAGGTGTGGTCTGTATTGACACACATTACAACAGTAAAATAATTCTCATATCAAGCAACAACCAGTTGGTGTGAGGTTCATTTTAACCATAAATGATACTGAAATATAGTTTTGTAATATTTAATCCCACTACTGGTGAAAACAAACTTGTTAATCTACACACACAAATGTTTGCCATACCTTCCAGCTCAAAATTTGTGGCTGCTAAACAGTTTTTTTTACGTCCATATTCTTAATGTAAAAATGCTAACGATTTCCTTCATTTACCTTGCTCAATTCAGGCTGACCAGCAGATGCAAGAAAATCTACTTGCGGGTAGAGGAATAGTGTTTTATCAACTACTAGAGGCTGTAACTTATCAAGGTGGTGGGGATAAGATCAAGCTGCCTCCTTCTTGCTTCACAGAACTGTCTGATCAGGGTGCTTTTGATAAGGGACCCATATACTTTCAGTTGTCATTAATTCATGAAGAAAGCTCTTCTAGTGTCCAAGCTACTGATAAAAAGAAACAGGGGACCACCCATTCAGGAGTCTTAGAATTCACTGCTGACGAAGGTTCAGTCGGTCTTCCTCCTCATGTATGGAATAATTTGTTTTCTGAAGGTACATCAAAACCTCAATTAGTTGAAGTCCGCTATGTCTGGCTTCCAAAAGGGACATATGCAAAACTTCAACCTGAAAGAGTAGGATTTTCTGACTTGCCTAATCATAAAGCTATCCTCGAAACATGTCTTCGACAACATGCTACTCTTTCTGAAGGTGACATTTTAACTGTAAACTATGGAGAACTTGCTTACAAATTAAGGGTCCTTGAGTTAAAACCTTCCTCAAGCGTATCTGTTTTAGAAACAGACATTGAAGTTGACATTGTTGACCCTGATACATCTTTGGAAAAGGCAGATGAGCATGTTTTAATACCAGTTGTATTTGGAATGTCACAAATAGGAACAGTAGAAGAAGGAAAGTTTCTGTATTACAAATTTTCTGTAGACAACGTCATATGGGAAAAACTCTCTTCTGGTAATTGCTGTATTGAGGTAAAATTAGAATCAGAGACAGGTGGGGGGGACACTGATCTTTTCATCTCTAGACATCCTCTCATATTTCCTACACGACATCAGCATGAGTGGTCATCTCATGATATTGGCTCAAAGACTTTGATTCTTAGCTCTAAAGATAAAAACATGGGTGTAGGGACTTACAGCATTGGTATATATGGCTTCAAAGGAACTACTATGTGTAAAATATCAGTCATGGTCCAGGATAATTTCAACCAAAGAGTTGGTCAGCAAGCATCATCTTCTGTGTCATCTAGGGAATTGGATACTGAACAATGTAGGAACTGCAAGCATTATATACCCAGTAGAACTATTGCACTACATGAAGCTTACTGTAGCAGGCACAATGTTGTCTGTCAGCGTGCAGGCTGTGGAGTTGTTCTGAGGATTGAGGAGTCCAAGAACCATATTCACTGTGACAAGTGTGGTCAGGCTTTCCAGCAGGTAGAATTAGAAAAGCACATGAAAGTTTTTCATGAGCCACTTCACTGCTCCTGTGGAATTATCCTTGAGAAAGAGCAAATGGTGAGTTGCATGTATCCTACCGTTACTAGTTGTGTGTGTTTCTTTCGTTTTTCCTGTCCTAATTCTTCTTGTCTCTTCATGTGATTCTTAATTTTTCTGTGTTCTGTTGATGCCACTATGTCTGTTCAAATTTATAGTTTTGATGAGATGAATGAGTTTAATTTGGAGAATTAATGGCTAGCCTTTAAATTTGATTGGAAACAGTGTTGAGAAGGCAATGAATAATTATGCGGTTCCCAGTAGAAAGTTTAGTGTGTTATATTATTACAATATAAAAATTTTATTGGAATTCTTTTCATGATATCCACAAACTTTGAAATATGAAATTTTACACCTTTTTCCTAGGTTAACTGACTTGCATTTTGGATCCTTCTAAAAGTTGAAATCTAGTGATGGAAGATGAGTTTAAAGCCATTTCCAAGTCTTCTGAAATCTTCTTTTAATAGTCAAGAGTTAGAGAGTGACTTATTGAAATGATTTTTTTTTTTTTTTCAAAATCATGTTCCTTGTATCTAGCTATGAACATCATTATTTTTTTAAAAAAAAAAAAATTCACTACTTCCTTTGTCCAGGTTAAAAAGTGAAAAGTAAGCCTCATCTATTTGTATTTATTATAACTACTCTCAACAATTAGAAGCATTTAAAGATTAGGTTCTTCTATTGACGGGTGTTAAATATGGTGGGATTTTTATATTTTTTTTAACAGATTGGAAGCTAAATTATGTGATATTTGGCATGTTTGACCACCTGAGCAAACATGTACACCCCTTATTTTCCATTTTTATTCCTTATGATAGGAATCTCAATTTCTTTATATTTTCATATTAAAAAACGTTGTGTTTTAGTTTCCAAAACATTTGGAGATTAGGATTCAACATCATTTGGAGTTGGTTTGAGGGGATGGATGTATTTCAAATAGGCATGTTTGGCATTGACCTTTTAAGAAATTAAAAATAATTAACGGACAAATAGAAATTCTTGAAATGTTTATTATTTATTAATCTAAGGAGTGCGAGATCCTCAACTTTGTTTTTTTGTTGTCTATTGCACTAAATGTTTCCATCTAAGTTTTCCTCTTCTCCTTTGTTATGTGTGGTCGACTTGTTGTTGTTAATTTAATTTTACAGTCAGTACGCAATTTCTTAATAGTCATTCGACCAGATATACAATCTAGCAATTTGAATTCATACTCAAGATGTGATAATTATTATTTTATGATCAGACTATGTGAATAAATTGTTTCCACTTCTTTGATAGATTGAGCATCAAGCTTCAGTTTGCCCCCTGCGTCTAATCACATGCCGGTTTTGTGGTGATATGGTTCAAGCTGGGAGTTCTGCGATGGATGTCCGTGATAGATTAAGAGGATTGTCTGAGCATGAGAGTATTTGTGGTTCTAGGACTGCCCCTTGTGATTCTTGTGGTCGTTCTGTGATGTTGAAGGACATGGACATTCACCAGATTGCTGTTCATCAAAAAGGCTAAATTCTGATGTTATCATCTCACAGCAACGTGTGAAAGATTGCATCTAAGTAATAAGTAGAAATTAAAAGGCACAGGACGAAATTAAGAGAAAAGGAAAGACAGGTAGATAGTGGAGCAAAATCATGTCTATGTTCTACTATCAGCAACGGACATGGATACAATATTAAACTGTTGATCTTGTCATTCATTATGTATTAAATTGTGATTATGAATTTTATGATTATTCACCTTTCTATTTCTTTATGGATGTTTGCTTTGCAGTATTTTAAACATTACAATTCTTTTATGCTGGTTGAAGAAAAAAAGAATCTTTTTTGTGCAAATATATAACGAAGTAGTGATTGACGAGTGTAAGCTATAGTACTTGTCTGATTGCGCTTATGCCTAGTTTCATTATGCTTCACATTTCTACTTATATAGAACTGGTGAGGATATTTACAGCTTTCACAACCATTGATTTATTAAAAATAAAATGTTTGAAGGAGAACTTCCAAAAGTCATCGGAGAATTGCATTCTCTCAAAGGATTCATCAACCCTTCGTGGAATGCAATCATTGATACCATTCCACAATCCTTTGGTTATCTAAAATTTAGAATGGTTGGACCTCTTCTGGAACCATTTGACAAGAGAGACTCGTATAGCTTTGACGAATTTGAATTTTCTAGCTGTCTTGAATCTTTCAAAAGACCAGTCTGAGGATATCATGTAGGAATGGCAACGGTTGCAGATATATATACTTTTCACCATCTACATTTGTAGGAGAAATGTATACTCATGGGTATTTTTTACATTCATATATTTGTGGATATGTGCGAATTTTTATGAAAAAATATATCAATTTTATTGTAAAGTCAATGCAGTATTTTTTTTTTAACTAATCATTTTTTATTAAAAATAACATCAAATTTTACTATAAATAACATTTACTAAATTTTGATTTCTCAACCAACATTCTTAATTTTTAATTAGAATATGAAGACAAATAATAATTGTCATAAGGGTATAATTACATTGCTTAAATAATTTTTTCTTAATAAGTAATTAATGTTTATGTCGTAAAGATCATTAGAGACATACATGGAGATTTTAATAAGCAATTGTTGTTTAACTTTAAAACAAGCAAAAATTATGCTAAGTATGTTACCCATTTGACTTAAATAAGAAATTTTTTAAAGGTACACCATTAAGGAGAAGAGTTGCTTAAACTAAATAAAATAAAAATTGTTGATGTGTCAAGTATGGAACTCACTTAAGCAACTTATGAGGGGTGTACCAACAAATTTGCATATATTTAAGATGTATTTATCAATCCCAGCATTTTCATTCATTTAATAATAAATGAGGGGATACTCGTAAAAATATCAAAGATGTCTATTTTTTTAATATTTGTTGATTGAGAAAAACACTTATAAGTTGTTAGTGTAAAAAGTTTTACCATGACATTCAATCACAACCCTCCTTATATGTAGATTTGTTGATTTTACCAATTAATATTTTAAAAGTCATACAAACGAAAGGTTCTAATTAAACTTCATTGTAAAACTTTTTTCTCATTGCAAATTTTAGGCTGATGGACTAAAGTAAGTTTCTTTTATAAAAAAATCATCTAAATGGATCTATTTAAAAATATTTACCAATTGACTAGATTAAATCACAATTCAAAACTACATATTTACCTCTTGCATAACAATTTTACCCTTTACATAAGATTTTTTACCATGTGGTTGTCCGTTAAAAAGGCAACATTTAACGACATAAAATCATAAATAGGAATGACAACGAGTCGGGGCGGGTACGGGTAGTGGTTACCTGTCATCCAACCCACTACAAAACCCGCTAAAAATCGTCAGGTACCTGCCTGCAGGTTTTTTCAATATTCGCATGTATTCACATATACCCATGGATATTTAAAAATAAATAAATTTTTTAAGATTAAATATTTTTTATAAGAAATTTTATCAAATAAATAATTTATTTTTTTGAAAAATCTAGAAATAACATTATACTAGTTTCTACAAGATTAATTAGATCTAAAAGTAGATTAATATAATATATTATAAGAAAATATTTGATACAAATAAAATCTTTATTTTATATTATTGACATTTTTATAATAAATAATTTTATTAATTGTGAAGTTTTCATAAAAAAATAAGATTGACATCAATGAATTTTGATAATTAATATTTTAAATTGATTTATTTTCTAAAAAATATTATTTTTTTTAACTTATATATATATATATATATATATATATATATATATATATATATAATTTTAGTTTAGCGTGTAATGGTATCTGCCGGTACGGGTACTATGATACCTGTTAAGAAGCGGGTAGAATTCGTACCCACAGGTAACGGATACCCATTTATACTATCCTTGCGGATATTTTTGCAGGTTTTATCCACGGGTATCTACGGGCACAGATTTTTTTGCCATCCCTACCCGAGGTTTAATGGTGGTAGACACATTAAAAGCAACATTTAATGGCATAAAATTGTAAATGTCTTCCTCGGGGTTTGACATCTTAAAATCACAGGTCAAAGTTGTAGTTTTAAGGGTTTTGTCTTGTCTTCTTTGACTAGTCATCTTGAATCAATACAAACCTAAAAACACAATAATATATTTAAAAAATAATTTAAAATAATAATACATATTGAAATAGGAAGAGAAACAAGGATAATAAGTATGATGTATATTAATTTCTTAATTATCGTGTATATTAGTTATCATGAAAATTTCTTAATTACCATGTATATTAATATGTATTTAAAATTTCTTAATTACCGTGTATATTAATATGCTTTTTAAATATTGTGTTTTTTTCATTTTTATTTATCAAAGGTTGTTTAGAATACTGCAAAGTCAGAGAAAACAAGACCCTTGCTCTGAATATTGCAAAGTTTTAGAAGACAATACTCAATATTGCAAAGTTTAAGGGTTAAAACCAAGTCCAATGAAGCGCATCTAACACCATTAGATCACATGTGTACTTTATAGTTTTATGTCATTAAATGTTGTCTTTTTGGCAGTCACGTGACAAAAAAATTTACTTTGAGATGAAATCTGTTTAACCGAGTTAATAAGCATGGTTAGATAAATATTTTTAAAACAAATTCACTTAGCTAAATATTTTATAAAATAGACTAATTATATTAATCAACTTGCTCTTGGACTATAATATATTATTTACAGGAAGTTACTTGTTGAAGTGGTGTATATGTAAGTATTAAAAGAACAAATAATAGAGTGTGCAAATCATAGAGGTAGGAATTAGTGTACGTTAGTTTAATATGATTTTTTTTTTATGTATTCATAAGAATGCTTCTTTAATCAACAATGTTCATAAAGAAAAGATATAAGATGATTCAGGTAACTATATTATAGAAGGAAGAAGATAAAGAAGTCTTGGATTCAATCTTTATTATTAACAAAAATTAATATTATTAATAACATTCAATTTGGCCGATAAAAAAAACAATGTATAAAGATTGAAAAACAACTATATAGCCTATTACAATTTTAGAGCCAAAACATGAAAAAATTAAAATGTAATAGTAGCAAATATTATTTCATTAGAGTTGTATCGAAAAATTTGAGTGATGGATTCACATAAATTTCACTCAAAAAAGTTGGCTAAAATACATCGCTAGCATTTCACAACTGCCAAAGTGTTCAACAAAGACATTCTCACACTCGTCTCGTATCCATGTGTTGTGCGTATATTAAAAACAAATGGTCCAACTCGGTAATAGGTATAACCAACTTATCGGATAACTCACACTTAAGCAAGAAACACAAAAGGGTTTCCTTTAGGAAGTTATAATACCCAAAAAAACCAAAGGCATTGCTTCTAACTTTAAAGCAATTTTTTATTTTTATTATAATAAAACCATAGTATAAGGTGCTCTTGTCCTCCGTATACCTCCAAGGCTCCAATTTTCTGTTTTATTAAGTGCAACATTTTTGTCCTACATGCACCTCTTTCTTTTCGCAACTTTTAAAATTATATATTCATATAGCTAATTGCCCTAATGAAAAAAAGTACGCCGAGCTGGGGACAAATATAAATATGTACTAGCTAAATAATTAAGTTTGAGCCAACACATATGCAAACATAACAACATCTTTAACCTAAAATTTGAGATTAGTTTTATGATATATTTTCTCACTTATGCACAATTCACATTATCGTATTCCAACAAGAGAAAGCATGTACACTAACTCTTGTGAGATATGGTTGAGATCTAAAATGTGACCAAATAATAATATAATACATGAATAAGATGTAAACTTCACTTCTAAAAAAATGAGTTAAACTCAAATTATTTTTAATATAATGTAAAATTATTTTACAAAATCATTCATTCTTAATTCAAAATAAATCACTTTTAAGACATTCAAACACTGATAAAGAATGTAAATTATAACGGGAGTATATGATTTTTAACTCAATAAATTTAAGGCACAAATTAGAAATATCATGTCCTTTATGAAGAATTAACTTTTCTTAAAATTAAATCAGCTTATGTGAAAGTTAATGAATAATTCATAATTTGACGATATGACTGGCGCTTTTGAATCCCGAGTTTGTTATCAAATATTGAACTCTTAACTGAAAAGTTGAAAAAAATAAAGGAGAAATCCTTTATAAAATGGTTTTTAAAGTTAAATTTCGATTTGAAAGTTATTATGTGTATGAAATATATTAACAACCTATTTAATGGGCAAAACTATATAACTTTATAAATATTTATTTTATTTCTGAGAGAGAAATATATATATATAATATTTTTTTAATCTTTTATTTTAATTTTAAAATTTCTTACATAAAGATTTAAACTAGCTAATAACTAGACATTAAATCCCTATGACCGAAATAATGTTATATATAAGAATTATTATTCAAATAGCATAACTGTTTGTTGTATTTATGTTATATTTTTCATTATTTGAGTGAAGAAAGGTTTTATATTTAAAATTTTAACTTTTTTAAACATATGTAGAATATCTCATTTTTAGAAAAAAAAAATCATTATTTTTTTTAGATTCGTAAAAAAAGAGAAAACTATACCTGAAACATATGAAATCAATTATTAATCAAACTAAAAAAAACTAAGGCAACTATATCTCTTTGTTTTTTTAAAACACATTATCCTTTTAAAAAAAATAAAGAACTGGTAAAACAGTAAAAAAAAAATTGTGCGTGTGAAACATGCTAAATCAAATAAACTAAAATTCATCCTAATCCTAATGACTAAAACAAACTAAATCAGATAAACATTTGCGTAAAATGAAACTAATGTCTTACGCTTAAAATCTAGAAAATGGTTATCTAAGAAAAAGAAAACTAATCTAATAAGATAAACTAAAATACTTTTTTTTTTTGTACATTCTGTTTAGAAGGGGGGAAAAATCAGAGAAAACTTTAATTTCCTTAGAAGTCGCGTGTAGAATTAATCTGTTTTGCTTAAATCATGTAATAGGAATATAGGTTTCCATCAATTTCCTTAATACTAAAGATAATATACAAATAAATAAATCATGCAATAGGAATATAAGTTTACATTAATGTATTTATTATTGTAACTATATAAAAAGAAACAATAAAAAATAAAACTAAACAAAAGACATAAGAAATAGAGAAGAATACCAAGTGATGAAGATGTTACTCGCGGATAAAATAGAAAGTGAAAAAGATATTATCCACATATGATCATTTCATTTGAAATTTTGTGAAGTGTAATTCTTTAATTTTTCTTTCCCTCTCTTTACTCCTAAAAATTCTCTTTTTCCTCTCTTATAAAAGTCACTCCTTTTTAAATGTTGATCTCCAAATAATTAAGTATTCTTGATGTCTCCTATTTTTAGTTCTATGACTGGTGCCACTTTTCGACTATAACCACTTTGTTTTTTCACCGTCTTTCTTTACTAGGTCTTTTCTTGAAAATCATATCTCCTTTGATACTTTTTATTTTATTTTCAAAATTAACTAATTGATAAAATAATTTTCACTATCTTTTGACTAAGTTTTTTTTTTAACTACCATATATTTTTTTTTTTTTTCAAAATTAACTAATCAATAGAATAAAATTGGTTATTCATATTTGGGTTTGCCTCCAAAGGTTACAAGGATAGCTAGTACTGGTTAAGTCATCTTTTCAATCTCTTATAATTTCTACAATCTGAACCACAGTTGTCCAGAACCAGAACCTCCCGAGTCCCAACTACCCAAAAGGTTGTCTCCAAACTACTATAAAATCTCAAATGTAAGACTTCACTCACAAACCACCGATAATTTCTAAATAAATCTAAATCAAATAGCATATATTTTAGAAACAGATGGTGAATTTTACATAGTGGTATTCCCATAATTTGATTCTCAGCTCTAAGCAATCTGGATTTAAGTGAATAACTTCATTCATGGGCGAGAGTGGTTTAACCAAGTGGGGCTGTAAGCAAGCAATTAGCATTATCATCATTTGTCACCTGCGGAAAATGACACTGAACAATGTAGGAATTACATACGTACAAGCTAGTATGCCGGGCTGCGCATAAAGCTTAATGTAGCATATTATAATTAATTAAAAAATGTACTAGCTAAAAATGTCACTTTACGAAGAATCAAGTTGTAGATGAAAGCTAATGAATGATTTCATAATTTCAATACATCTCTAACACCTATCAACTCTCAACACATTATCAATGGATGCAGCAAGTGGCAAGTGAGTGGATGCTGTCGGATTATTCAAGTTGCATGATGTGACTCTCCTTGTGTTAATCATGCTACCCCTCTTATTGGTTACCAACAAGGAGGTCCAACCCTTCCCTCCTAAAGGTGACAAGCACCGTTTAAGTCATCCATTCAATTTTCTTGTCTCTTTTCTTTTCTTATTTCCCTTTCTACTTTCCATCATTTCTGCAATAATTTGGGTCACAATCGTCAAAAGGCATACCCTAATAGGATGCAAATCCTATTACAAATTATGTCTCGATTTTTATCTCAACCAATAAATAAATATCATATCATTTAATGATTTGTTAATAAATTTATTATATTTTATATAACTTATATTGATAGACATTAATTTGGATCAAAGGATTTACATCTCCCAATTTATCAGGTTTTTTAATTCACACCATTCAAATTTAAATTCTTACCTATCCACTTAAATACTTTTTCAAAATATCCAAAATACCTAAAATATCCAAAATACCTTTAACCCTAATTCTATCCTTCACTCATTACTCTCTCCTCCCCCGTATATTTCCTTTCTCTCTCCAAAATTAAAAACACCTACCATAAATAAACTCTCTCACCCACTTTTCTCCCACGACCTTCTTGTTTCCTCTTCCCCCGATCCTAAACCTTACTCCCTCAACCTTGTGTCTCCTCCCCCCCAACTCCCTCACGGCCTTCGTGTCCCTTCCACTCCCTCATATCTTTCTTATATTCCTCTCCCCCCCCTCCGCGCCTTCCTCAAGTTAACTGTTTTTTTCTCTCGTAATTCTTCAAGTATTGGGTCTATGATAATTTTTTTTTACTTCTTTGGGGACTCATCTCCGTAAAACAATGTAGTTTTTTTTTTCTCTCTCCTATAGATAAGGGTCTCCATAGAAAAGGAGAAAAATTATTTTTTTAACATGCTTTTACCCAAAAATATAATTTTGTTTAATATTTAATATTGTTTAAAACACTTTTACATATACGTTTAGGGCACGTAAAACTGTTTATGATTTTGATGTTACTCATGAATACGTCCGTCTAATTGCATTTGCATGTAGAAGGCGCATGCCCAAACAACAAGAGGCAACAGCAACTAAACACCAACTCGTGCACCGAGAACCTATGGCAATAGGTTTTCCCGGAGGACAAAAAGATAATTCCCTTTTAGTATCATATCCTGATCATATTACACATGTCATTTGGAATGGCGGAGTAAGTGTATATTATATTTAATTATTTTTAGTATAAATCATATCTATTACTAGTTATATCATATCTATTACTAGTTATGTTTCCTAAGTGCATCAACTTAATAGTCCAAGCTCTAATGGAAAGATAACCTTCAAATGCATATTTAGTGTCACACTCTTTAAGATTATTCCATGACTGCATAATTTGGTTTCATGCATCTTGTGGAAGAATATACGTTTTGCATTTAGTCTTCATATTTTTTTAACATGGTACTCAGACAACAAAATAAATGTTTCTAGAAAAACTATTCTCACTGCCTTCATGAAAGGTAAATCTCAATCTGTAGTAAACACTTTAGGCAATGCATCACTTTTTAGAAAAAGTCCTCTAAGACGTTCAAGTGTTCAAATAAAGTTATTTTGCCGTTCAAACTCTAAGTAGGCAAAGGCAACAGAAGATTTCATGTCAGTAGATGAGTTAAGAGTTTTAATGACTACTCTACTTCTAGCAAGTGTACTAGTCGTAATGTAGTATAGAACTAATCAAATCAAGTTGTCTCCTCAAGGACTTGGAAGATCATTTAAAATTTCAATAATTTCTTTATAAAAACTTTTTGTGAATTTTGAAATAAAGAAAACTAAATAACTAAGTCAGAAAATAAATTATATTTTTGTGATTTTTTTGTAAATATGGATAATAGTGCAAAATAATCAAGGGTTTGATTTACTTCATAATACCTATAATTACTAACTCTTACCCAACTTCAATCATTTATTCCTGAATTGTTAAATGTTTCTCTATCCTAATTACTTAGCAATAAAGAACTAAATTATTGGAAGTTCCCCTAATTCCTTAGCAAGAATAATTCCAATAATTTGATAAGCACAGAACAATTATTAAGTCAAACATACAGATCCTACCTTATTCTTAAGCGTAGTCACTATATGATGAACTTTCTGATTCTATAATTTCATGTATCTACTAATAATATAAATTAAGTAAATCACATTAAAAGTAGATTAGACAAATAACGAGCATTAAATACAAGGAAGACTCAAATAAATAAATAAAACTTTAAATAAAAGTAAAATTAAATTACAGAGTATTGATCAGTGCCTCATTCCTTGAAAATCTTGCCTAGATAGATCTTACTAAGGACTATTTACAAGGGTAGAGAGATGGGGGAGGAGAAAAAGAGAAGAGAGAGAGTAAGAACGTGAATTTGGAGGATGTCTCCTCCCTTTTCCCTCACATTCCTATTTATAGTCTTTAGTCACGGGAAATTCGCTCAGCGAAATGAAATTCGTTGAGCGAAATACCTTCTGCCATAATTTCGTCAAGCAAAATTTGGTTCGCTCATCGAATGCTTGATTCTTGCAACTATTTTGAGAGACTTCACTCAGTTAAAGTTTGTCCATTGAGCAACCTCTAAAGTCTAATTTTTCCTTTGGCTCAACGAATTTAAGCTTAGATGGATGACTTCTAGTTGTCCTTGAGTTCTTTTAGCCAAGCTTGGTCCTTCTACCCTGTAAATCACATAAAACAATGTTGGAACTCTTCCATTAGCATTACATCATGCGTTTGAGTTCCTTGCTCCATGTTTATCTTAAGGTGAGTTCCAATCAACAATTCAAGGGTTAAATGCACAATTTCAACACTTTGTTCAATATAAAAAATAAAATTGGATTTTAGTAAAAAAAATGGGTTACACAAAGCATTTTCTTTAATTTCCTAGTCAGATAAGTGTCATAAAAATATATATTTTTGCATAAGGATGTCATACCAACAATTTCAAGCAAACGCAGTCAATATTTGTTAGTTTTATACGTACTATCCAACAGGAAAATACTGTTAAATGTGTTAATCAATTTCACTGAATTAGGTGTGTCCAGAAGATATTACACAAAAATTTTGTCACTTCATCCATTCTATACTAGTGAATATACATATCACACTCTGGTAATTTTATTAAATGTTACATTTTTGTTCTAGGATCTCTTTGAGATTTTTAAAATGCATATCTTACATTGTATACTTGTCTTATGGTTATAACATTTTGTTCATTGTGGTCTTTCACAGTTATAAGAATACTCTTTGGTTTCACCATATTCTTCACCATATCAGCAAGCAATGATTTCTCCTCACATATCAAACGATCAACATATAGATGGCCAATTAATGTCTCCTTCAAAGCATGATCATGAAACCTACATATTACCTTAAATTTCCACTCATCTTGATTCTTCAAAGGTCTTCCTCTTAATCCGAATGGAAAATTACACTTTGTGGTCACTATTGTTTTACGAACATATTGCTCTTGGCCTTTATACGGTTTATACTTACCACTTCGTTCACACCCCAAATCAACCAAAATTTTACTTCCGAACCTAACCTTAATATGACAATCACAAACCCATTTTGAAATGTTACCCCTCTAACACACTTTAATAACTCATCTCAGTCAAAAACACCTAATCCAATAAATAAATAAATTTTAAATATTTAATTTTATAATTAAATTCCATTAAACTAAATCAAATATTGATATAACTTGTACCTCTATACCAATAAATGCATTCATAAAATCAATAACATTTTCAATAATTTCAGGTCCTTGATCAATGTATAGTTGTCCATCATCATTCAAATTAACTTAATTCTCTTCCATATTAATTTCATTGGAAATATTGCTTAAAAAATCCACTAAAACCCGCAAGAAATACAATTGTCAATACGTTAATTAAAATATTTAATCAAAAGTAAATTTAATTAAAAATATTTTTAAAATAATAAACATTATTTTTAAATTCAATAACAAGTTAATTACCAATTTAAAAATAAATAATTTCATAAATAAAAAGTTAATTAAAAAACTTCATTAATTAAAAAATATTCTTAAAATAATAAACATTAGTTTGAAATTTAATTAAATTTTATTTATCAATTTAACAATAAACAATTATATAACAAAAACTAATTAAAAAATGCGTAAATTTAATGCTCTCCAGATAAAATGGGCGCCCATAAGTCCACTTGTGCCCCTCTCGGCCGGCAGCATTGGACGCTCAGATCTTGGTCATTGGGCGTCTAGATGCTATCACACACCAAAAAGCTCAGATTCTACTACCATTTCTTTGATTTTTTTCACAACTTGTTTCAAAACAACTAAAACAGGGAAATAAATGTAAAATGTGTATAATTCTAAGACTAAAACTAAATTCTTAGATAATTCCAATTTTAAATGAAAATAGAGGAAAACAATGTCTTAAATAAGAAGGATTAGCATAATTACGTTATTTTACCTATGTAAAAATAAGTAATTTAAGCAGTTATCACCATAATAATGGACATGTTGGAAAATTTGTCTATTACAATGGCAATGTCCATATAATAACTACCTGAGAAGAGTATATATTAAAACTTATGAATTAATCTTAGTAAAGAAGCAGCAAGAGATATAGTCTTGCAAGCTTGAAACTTCCATGGGTTTTGTTGTAGTGTAAATTAATTGATTTGCTCCCCCCAAATCTTATGAATTAAGCTTAGTAAAGAAGGTAGCAAGATAGATATTCTTGCACCCTTGAAACTTTCATAGATTTTGTTGTAGTGTAAATTAGTTGATTTGCTCTCCCAAACCTCATGAATTAAGCTTAGTAAAGAAGTAAGAGAGATGGTCTTTGCTCCCTTAAAACTTTCATGTTTTCCTATGTCTGGCCAAGAGAGATAGTCTTCTACCCTTGAAACTCTCATGTTTTCTTGGTTTGGCCAAGATCTGTTTTCTTTTTAGCTAAATTATAATTTGTATCCCTCAATTTATTTAATTGCTGACATTTTTTCTCTCTATTTTTAGTTGCTTATATTTTGTCACTCTATTTTATAATTTGATAACATTTGAACCATTCATTAGAATATAGTCGTTAACTATTAAACTATTAACATTGACTTCCAACATAACTCGCTTAAATAATTTTCCATGTTGACACATGGGTAAAAAACCTAAAAATTTTAGTTTTAAAGGAAAGAAGTAGACTCAAAAGTTTAATTCTTGAAAAAATAAAGAACAATTTCCCCTATTTCTATGAAAAAAATAAGTTTTTTACTTATGTGTCAATGTGGAAAGTCATTTATTCAAGTCACGTAGAAAATCAGCGTTAATAATTTAACAGTCAATGATTATCATCTAACGGATGATTCAAATGTCATCAAATTATAAAATGAAAAAATAAGCTATGAGCAATTAAAAATAGGATAATAAAATCAACAATTGAATAAATTGATAGCACAAAATATAATTTAGCCTTTCTTTTTTTTACATAAATTTATATAAATTCTAAAAGATTTAAATAATGTTGAGTCTAAATAGGTCTAGTTTTATATAATTTTTAATTTCTTAAGTCCAATCTGACTCATTTAACAAGATCATGGACCGATCCATTTTTACAGTTTTAGTAATACATGTGTTATTATTATTTAGAGGTAAATACAAGATATTTTTTCTCAGATTTAGTGTAATTACATATGCATTTTCTCATTTTTTTTAAACTACACAGACTGCCTTACTTTTAAGTACTCATTCCAAAATGGTGTAATATAATATATAAATTTATTACACATGTATCCTCTAGGTTTTGTATGATATTACACATGTACTTATTAGTTTTGTATGTTATTACACATGCACCCTCTATATCTTTCAAACTTTACGGTTCACGTTACTCTCACCTCCATTGTTGTACTGTTATAGAGTTTAAAAAAATTATTTATATCATGTTCACATGAAATAAAATGTAATAATACAAAAATAAATGACAATATGTGTAGTTTGAAAATGAGAGAATACAATTCTAATGAGTATGTAAAAGTAAGGGGAGTCTGTGTAGTTAAAAAAAAGTGCATTTGTAATTATACTAAACTTGAAGGGTGCATCCTTAATTACTTATATTTTTTATTATAGAAATATTTTAGGAGTTATATATATGTATATGAATTTTTATTTATCATTTTTAATAAATAAATAATAATTACAATATAACTACATGCATAAAATAACATAACGGTGTTAAATAGTTTTTAAGTTGAATAATTTACATGTAAAGAATTAATTTATTTAATATTGATTTTATTATTTAAAAGTTTTATAAAAAATAAGAAGTATATTTCAATTTGATACTACTCATGATAGTTGATTTAATAAACTATATTATGAAAATTGGACCAGATCCGTCAAGTCAAAAATTTGTCAGCATTTTCTTTTAATACACTCTCATTTGCTATTTGCAACCTCAAAGTTTATATTTTTTTGTAGATTCCTAATATACCCTTATCCTTATTTGATTTAAATTTTTTGAATTTATTTTTTTTATTTCTTATCTTGTTGTGCTTTATCTTGCTACTCTTGTGTGCCAAACACAAATTCTCAGATTCTGCCCTATTGTAAATCCCTAATAATTCTTATAAGTCTTTAGAGTATTATTCGTTGATTTAAGCGCTATTTTAAAAGGAAAACACAATTTTATTCAGGTATGGTTTTTTTTTTATTTAAAGTTTGGGGTTTAGGGTTTTGGGATTTATGATTGAGGGTTTGTTTGCGTTTTTATTCGTACTATGTCGAGTGTTACAGTATTCCGGATCAGCTAGTCCGAAATACACATTTGATCCACTTTCGGATCAACTGATCCGAAATGTACATAATACATTCCGGATCAACTGATCCGAAATGGACGTAATCCATTTTGGATCATGTTGTCCGGAACATACTTGCTTAATCTCCTTTGCCTTTCGGATCATGTGATTTGGAATATACTAGCTGAATCTCTTTGCCTTCCGGATCATGTTGTCCAGAATGTACTTCGTTATGCAAGTAGGGTAAGAAAAGAGGAGGGTATTTTTGGGTTTTGAAAAAAATTGTAAAGCCTAAGGGGTGCAAATAGAAGATGGAGGATATTAAAAGCAATTGCCAAATTTTTTAACTCATTAATTGATTTCATTGGTTGAAGACAAACCAATAAAAAAACAAAAAAATGGGCAAAACCGATAAAAAAACCAATCATAAATAGTTTGTATCGAGTAAACAAAAACTGTTTAATACAATATTTTGACTTTTTTTCTTAAAAATTAATAATAAATCTAAATATTTTTAATTTTCTATTCTATTATAAATTTAAAGTTATTATTATTAATAAATATCGATATATATGGTTAAAACTTCAAGTTAGGCATTATAATATGTTTGTTTTCTTTTAAAAAATATTTATTTTAAATTATTGTATCATGTCTACTTTAAATGTTAACAACTTATATAATTATGTTTTATTTTTAATTTTTTAGTATTATAAAATTATGATTTTTTTAATATCATTTTATTTATCATTTAATTATTATTGTTTTAGTAATAATGGTTCGACAATTGGTCAAACCATTAAACCTTAAATAAATATCTTATCTAGTTGAATAATCATTCTAATTTTAAAAATATTGTTAATAAAAGAAATCAATCAACAAAATTAAAAAATTGGTATGCATACTACCTCAATATATATATTAATATTGTTTATTATTTTCTTTCAAAAATATGTTTATAAATTAAATTATTTTAGATAATTATTAAAATGATTAAATTTATAGTACATATTTTAAAGTATTAAATATTTATAAATATTTTCTTATTTTATTATACATTTCAATTTTTATGAATTATACATATTCTTAATAATAGTGAAAATGTTTATATTTTTAAATATTAAATTTCAGATAATTATTTCTTTTGATTAATAATAAACTAGTATAGTACCTGTTTCTATACGAGTCAATTAAAATACATTTATTTATAAAAATCAATAGTTTTATTAGTATAAATATTTTTAGTTAATCAAAATTTTAAATAATAAAAATCAATAAAACATTGAATCATAAAAATATATTCAGAGTTTAATACATTTTTTGAAATTGAATTTTTTAAAATTTTAAATATATAAAAACTAATAGATTTAAATATACTTTTAGTATGAATTAATAGGAATATTATTAAAAAATCTATGAAATTATTTAAATTTTTTTATAGCATATTTTAGTAAAATAAATTTTTCAGTTCAATAAAAATAAATATTATTGAGTTCTGTTAAATGCTTGGAAAAAAAACTTTAATGCTTTACCCACAATAGTGTCAACAAAATTGGTTTCCCATAAATGATATTTGTGATTTCTAAAAAGAAAATTGAAACAATTATTTCATTCATTATATAATTTAATATTTTGAGATTATTAATTTTTTTAAATAATTTTTTAATTAAAATAAATTATTTTTATTATATTTTATTTATTACAATTGTCTCTCACTAGTAAAGTATATTTGGAATGAAAAAATAGAAAAAAGCATATATAATTTGAAAGCTTACGCAATAAAAAATCATATTATAAATTGTAATAAAAAATAAGAATAATAAATAATAAATATATAAATCAAAATAAAAATTCAAACAACATAAGTTTAATATTCTACAAATTATGTATATATAAAGCTATTATATACGTTTTTTACGTAAAATAGTTTGTTCTTATAAATGTAACAATAATTTATTAGATTTTAAAGTATAAATAAATATCATTAATTATTAAAATGGGGTTTTTTTAATTGCTCCTGAAAATTGATTTCTCTTAAAAAAAATTTACAATAATTTTATTAAAATTGTTGTTTTTTTAGTGAACAAATACAATTATGTTAAAAATCCATGAAAAAACTTTGACATTTCCATGATTTTTCCTACAATTATATTAAATAAGATTATTTATCGTAAAAATGTTTATCATGAAATAAATTAAAGCTAATTAAAATTTTAATATTGTTTAGTAATTAATTTATAGATATTTTCTTAGAAACCTTTTTCATTAAATTAATTTAATATGTATATCATATTTGAGGAAAACAATAATATTATTATATAAATATTAATAAATAAAATTATATATTATTTTCAATAATAATTTATATATTATTGACCTTTGAAATGCAATCATATAAAATAATCGTAAAAGAATTTTTCTCATTCATAACGATTCATAACGATATTAAGTAGGATTATCTTTTATAAATTATATTTAGATTTTTTTTCCATAAAAGATAAACTAATTTTATTTATGATATTATTAATTAATTTAAAATTATTTTATTGTAAGAATATATTTAATAAATTGATTTTAAGATACTTATGATAATTTTATATTTTTAAATTTCGTATGTAATTATCATACTGTGAAATAAGGTTGTCTCCCTTAGGTATATTTGAGTTTAAAATATTCTTAAATAAATCAATAGATACCGGTAGTATAGCTTCTCACGCTAACTAACTTGATTTAAATTAGTTATAGAATAAAGAGTTTTGTTATTTATAATAGTTTTGAATAAAATTATTTTTCATAAATAATAGGTTTAATTAACTTTATAAATAAAAGTTTTGAAGTATTCTCGTACTAATTACCTTTATCTTCTTCCTCTTCTTACCAACAACCTCTCATTTAAGTTTATTTTTTTAACATAGAGTTTCACAATTTGTAAGTGACATCATGATTTAGTAATTTTATTAATGGAAGAAATTATTTTCTAAAAAAATATTTAAAATATTTAAAAAGGTATTATAATAAATACCAAAATTAAAACACAAAAATATTGAGATAAAAAAATTAATTAATCTTAAATATTAATTTATATACACTGTAATTACTAACTTTTTCATTTACAAATATGAGTGACGAAAAATATTATATATATGCGCATGAGAGAGGAAGAGTTTAATTAATATATATTGAAAGTGTAAAAAAGTTTTAAACTGACATTAAATCACAATTTTTTATTTATATGACTTTTAAAGTATTAATTGATAAAGTCAACAATATTGGTGGGTGCACCTTTTCCACATCTCTACACTTGCATTCTTCTTTGTTTATCTCCCGAAATTATGTACGTTTATATTTTAAACCTTCTCAAATAAATTAATAAATATTAATTAAATATAGTTTCTCTTGATAATTAATTGAATTTAAATTAATTTTAGAATAAATAATTCTATTATGTATAACAGTTTTAATAAGATTTCTGTAAATAAATATTAAGGTTTATACTGTAAATAAATTTAAGAACATTTGTTTTATGTTTATAATAGTGTGAAATAATATTGTCTTTTATAAATTATGTGTTTTTTATTTAAAATAATTATTAAATAATTTATAATACTATAAAATATATTTAAAACATAAAAGGAAAAGGGGAAAGTAAAATAAAAAATAATAAAATATTGTTAAATAATAATTTATAATATTAAGGAAAAATATATTTTTGATAGAAAAGAGAAAATAAAAAAATAAAATCATTATTAATTATTAAACAAAAGAAAGTTATATATATTATGTGTGAACATGTGAAAGAAGGTTTTTCTAGATGATGTCTCAATGTATGATTTTTTTTAAATAAAACAAAAAATCATTTGCTAATGCATAATATAAAAAAACTATTTTTTAATATAGATAGTAGATTATATACTAGTAATATTTAATAGTAAAAGTGTTAACAAAACATTTTCTAATAATAATAAACTATTTTTAAAATAAACCAATCATTACTTAAGATTTGTTGAAATGTTATATGATCATATATCGGTCATGTATGTGTTTTAGTGCAATAAAGTTACACAATAAAAACAAAAAAAAAAGTTTGGTATTTATAAGGATAAAATAAAAAAAATTATAGGAAGTAAAAATAAAAAAAAAGTATCATTTGGGAATTGTTGAAAACTCATAAATATGTATTATCTTCACATACAAAAATAGATCAATATTTGTAGGAATAGAAATATATAACTTTCTTTATTGTTCTGTTTATTTTGATATAGAAATGCAATTGCATTATTAATTGTTGAATAGTGAGTCAATAAATTATTTAAAAGATAACATTTGAATAGTAAATACAATTAAATTGATTTAAATATCAAAATGTTTTATGTCGAATATGCAATCGTTATATTAGAATCAAATCTGTATGTTCATGTTCGTTATCGGGCACTTGATGGAAACAATAGACTTATTCATTGAAAACTTTAAACTCATCTGAATAACTGCATTGAATAGTTATATCAGGTGGGTCCGCGTTTAAGACAGACCACATTCAAACATATTATTTTCATTGACAGTGCCTCACCACTCATCTTGTTTCTTTAGGGTTTTTCAAGTAAAAATACTGTACTTTTTAAAAATTGTTTTCATATATGTACAAGGTAAATTTTTAACAAAATAAGATGAGTATTTTTAAAAAAAAAACGGTTTGTAAATTAAAATATTATTTTTCAGTAACAATTGTTTAATTATATTAATTAATTATTTTAAATTTAATTAATTAAAAATAAGAAAAAAATATAAAAAAGAAATGTAACTATTAAAACAAAACCAAAAATAAATATAGTAAAAATCACATAGCATTGTGAAATTAGAAATCACAAAATTATCTTCAAGTTTTACCTTGCATGCTTTAAAACTTTTACCGATCAAACCATCAAGCAATGTGACTGTCACACTCACTGCACAATCCCTTACTTCGCAGCGTGTGTCAACAATAATTTTTCGACGCTAACTTCTTTATTCTAAAAATAAAGTAAAAATATTTTTCAACGGAAAAATACTTACACAAATTAAGATATGTAACAACTTAAATACATTAAAGTTATTTCATTAACATGAAATATTTAAGATTGACTCTATATATTCTTAAATTTAAAATAAATTTTAAAATATTTTAAAAAAAAGTAAAATATTTTAAAATAATAATACTTTATTAAATTAATTTGGGTAATAAGATAATTAAAAATAGATTTATGATATAGTTAATTAAGATATATTTTTATAATTAAAAATAATAAATAATTATATTTAAAATAAAAAATAATTATTTTTATAAATTTATAAATATAATAAAAATATTAATACTAAAGTTTTGTTTTTGAAAGGACTAAAGAAAAATTTTTTTAGGGTCGGCCCTGTGATAGTAATACACTTATACACACCTAATTTCTGATAAAAGAAAAAGAGATAATTTTCATGACAAAATTAATTACTTTCATTAAGAAACTCTAAAAGTTGCAAGAGATAATTAGTGTCTATATGAATGTCAAACTGATCTAAGAGAATAAATGAGGGGCAAATAAAGATGCAAGCTCAAAGGAATTAAGACCCATAATAAAGAAGATTCCAAATAAAACTTAAAAATAATAAGTTTTAATTTAAGTATCTTCAGAGTTATTACAAATTAAGACCCCATAATAAAGAAGACTTCAAATAAAATTTAAAAATAATAAATTTTAAATATTTTCAATTTTTTATGGTGAATTAACTTTTTCGCATAATATAATATAATATAATATAATATAATATAATATAATATAATGAATGTTCAAGTATAAAATTTTATGGCATATTATTATTTGAGTTAATAATATTGTAAAACTTTTACAACGTCAACTAATCAAAAATCAATTTTACTATAATTTTTAAGAAATCTTATTATATGAATGTTGAGTAGTTTTAATGAGCGTAGTTTTTATCATTTCCCATCCGAATGGTTTAGCAATATCCTGATCAATTTTGTTTTGGAATTCGTGCGAATTTGTACTATTAATTTTGTACTAATTAACCTACTCAAATTTTAAACTAATAATTATAAAATGACTTAAATACCAATTTCATCCTTATATAATAAGTTCTTGAATTTATTTCTTAGGTTTAACACTGATGTATTAATACTAACATGTAAAATAATTTTGCATTATCATTTAAAATATTATTATAAAATTTAATTAACTAGTTGTGATGGTGATTTGTAGTTGAATAATATTATAAAATTATTTTATATTTTTAATATGTTGTCCTTTTTCTCTTAATTCTTTAATTTTTTTTTTCATCCTTTTATATTTTTCCGTTTCTTCTCTACTATTAAAATATGTTAATTGATAACTTAAAATAACACTATAGTAATTTAGCAAGTTATCATGTCATTAAGTAGTCTTATAGATAATCTCATAATATTTTGTCATAATATCTGTCTTTAATCGTCTATTAATTTGTCTAAAATGTCATGATATTTGTTTTTAATAGTTTATTCAAATATTTATACAAAATTTTATTGGCAGATTCCTTCACGACGTAAAAAATTATTATATTGTTAATATTATTGTTGCATCATCAATGAACATTATTCTTTCATAAAAAAAAAATTAATGAACATTATTACTTTCTTTGATAACAGTGATTAAAATAAAAGTCATTTCTAAAAATGAAAATTAAAGGATTAAACCTAAATATTTTATATGAATCAAAATGTTATTTAAGTCTTACGAAATTCAATAAATTTATCTTGCATGATCACTTGTGATTGATGTAACACAAGGATATTACCTAACTACATTTCAACATTTTTTATACAATTCATCTCATTAAAAACATAAAATGCTGTATAAAAGCTAACAAATATTAAATAAAGTATAATATTTAAAGTAATACATTTTTCTAAGTTTTGAATGTTATCTTTCTCATTTGACTAAATGTTTGTGAACTTTGCATAGTATAAACATAATGTATAGAGTTATATTTTTCCTCTCAAGTGGATTCTTATTTAGTTTGAAAAATAAGACATCTATTTATAACTACATCAAGATCTAATTCGAACATTTATTGTGTGAGACTAGACGGTTGAGGATAACTTAAATGAATCAATATATTAGATTGATTGACCTAAGTAGATCTATTTTTAAAAATAATTACCTAACTGAGTTTTTTTTAAAAAAAATTATAATGTGTGTTTGTTTTATAGTTTGACTTAGTCAAACCACAATTCGAAATTGCATTTTTAGTGTCACGTCAATTTTATCCTTATCTGACGTCCAATGTGGCAAAAAACCTCCCTTAGAACCAAATTTCCAATTACGGTTTGATGATGGTCAGAGACCACCTTCTTTGAACCACGCAAAAGTCAAAATAGGTCTACTAAAGCCGCAAATACTAGTTGTGGTTTGTTTTGTATTTCGATAAAACCACAACTCTGAGTTGTGTTTCGACTGGTCTTTGACCAGTGCACTTTGTTTGTCTAGTGGTTAACCAGGGCACGAATTCCCATTGCACTTAAATCGCAACTGCGACTTGCGATGTAACGTTATTTTTTTCCAATCCCCTACTTTACACAAAGGGAGCCAGAGTTATCAATTTTGATAGTGTAAAAGGTGTTAAGAAACCTAAGATGAGTACATGTTGAGACAACCTTGGACCGAAGTTTGGCTCGGACAAAACCTTCTTTACCCTTAGATTGATAAGGAACTTGGACAATATTTGTGGCAACAAATGTTTCGACCATCATGAAAGCCTTACAGGAATTGTTGGCGTCACCCACAATAAAAGTAAGGTCGTAAAGCTTACCAATAGTAGTAAAAACGAGCTAGGCAAGGGCACTCTATTTACCTACAAAAAATTCAAGGGCTCTCGTTCCCTTAGGGACAGAAAAATGATGAGAGTCGATGTACTTGACAGCCTTAAGAGACTTAATAATCTATCAAGGTAAAGGGCTGTGAGAATCCTGAATATAAGGAGGGATGAATGCCCCCCAAGAGGAGTTGTGGAAATATGTAGGGGCCCTCTTTGAAGTTTCCACTTTTTAGCAGATTGGCCCTTGTTCTTTTGGGGACTGGAAACAAAAAACGTGACACCACAATTGGCAGTTGCGATTTTAGTGCAATGGGAATCCGCGGTTTGGTTAACCATTGGCAAACAAAATGCACTGGTTCAAGACTAGTCAAAATGAAACTTGAAGTTGCGGTTTTATCGAAATACAGAATAAATCACAACTCATATTTGCGGCTTTAATGGACCTATTCTTATTTTTGCATGGTTCTAAAGAGGTGGTATTTGACCATCATCATACTACAATTGGAAATTGCAGTTTTATGGGAGGTTTTTTACCACCTTAGACACCATATAAACACACAATTGACGTAATACTAAAATTGCAATTTCGAAATATGGTTTGACCAAGTCAAACTACAAAACAGACCCACCTGACAATTTTTTTTAAAAGAGCCCTATTTAGGTAATTATTTTTAAAAATGAACCTGATTAAGTCAATCAGCCTAATATATTACATTTACCAACAAGATACATTTACTTGTTAGTAACATATCTCTTAAGAACTTCATAATTAAGTATATTTGACTTAGATTAATTATGTGATGAGTGACCTTCTAAAAAGTTTCTTGTGAATGAAGACAAGACATGTTAAAAAGTTTCTTATTGGTCTATATGGTTAATATTTTATCCTCAAAAGCAGCCAGCAAGAACTATTGCAAATGATTTTAACCAATAAGAAATGAAGTGAAGTGTTATCATGTGAATCTAATGGATATGAGAGATGTTACATTGGACGGGAAACT
This sequence comes from Psophocarpus tetragonolobus, assembly GCA_037954015.1. Classification (NCBI taxonomy): domain Eukaryota; kingdom Viridiplantae; phylum Streptophyta; class Magnoliopsida; order Fabales; family Fabaceae; genus Psophocarpus; species Psophocarpus tetragonolobus. The sequence goes on from CM075695.1 coordinate 40,762,548, forward strand.
TTTATGTTGTTGCATTTGAGAAAAATTATCCCAAAAATAAATGTCATATTTAAATATTAATTATTTATTTACTAACACCCCTAATAAGTATCACTTTTAACTTTTCAATTTAATATTAATAAAAGATTTAAAGTAAAATAGTTTTGTACTATCATTCAACTACAACCTATCATTTAAATTGATACACATAATCACAATCTACCATTTAAATTAATAAATTTGTTATAAAGGTCAAATGATTTTTCAATACTAATTTTATATTATCATTCAATCATAAATAATTTTATATCGATACTGCATCACTTATTTTCTTTCAATAAATTTTTTTAAAAGTATTATAATCTTTAATCTATTTATTAATTTTTCTAGTTTGTATAAAATAACTAGGACGATGTTTATTTTGAGACGAAGAAAATAATATATTAATATCTTCGATCCTATTTATAAGATTTAAATAAAAGTAATATTTGATATTTTTTAAAACTTAATCTATAATATATCTTGGATTAACTACTCAAAATATTTAATTAAAAGAAATATTGTACCAACAACTAATTAGAACAAAGAAAAAAATATTAACATCAATTGTAGTTTTAAAATAATTAAGTTTAACATAAATTTATTACATTAAATCATTTAATTATTTTTTAATTAAAGAAGGAAATATTATTTATTCCTATTTTTTAATTTTTAAATTTAAATAAAAAAGAACTATATTTTAAGTTTGACTCTTTACATTTTTTAGTTAAAAAATAAAAATAAAAGGACCTCGCTCCACATGGCTGGCTATAAACTGTTAGTACAATGAATTAGCAATAATAATAACAATAAACAAAATAGTAGCCGTTAGGAAAAGACAGGAAAAGCGAAACGTCAAAGACAGGATCTCCTTTCTTTCTTTACTCTCTCTCTTGACCCACCTCCTCGTGCCATGTGCTGCCAACCAAACACAATTCAATGTTACAAATTTATTAAATTAAAATTCTAATTGATTTATTTTATTTTATTTTTTATCATTTGTTAAAAGGTAAAATAAAAAAAAGTTAATTACAAAGTATAACAAAAATTAATTGTAATTTATAAACAATAAACAATATTCATTGACTTTATTTTTCATGAAATCATCCAAATTTGTTTCACTGATCAAGCAATCCAATTTTTTTGTTGCTTAATCTTTTGTTTTCTGTCGCTTTCATTCTTTTGCATGCAGGATTTATATACAGTGAATAGTGGACATGGTGCGTATGAGTAGGCACAAATCTTACCTCACATGACAAAGACGTGCTGCTATCAATTATAAATTCTAACGTACCCCTTTGAAAAGAAATGCCATAAAGTTTCTAACTTTTGATTATTGCTGACTTTCGGCCTTCTGGGTTGTGGTCGGTTACTCGGTTGAACTATAACACTAACACTCTGATCATCACAATTCCGTTGTGAAACTACTCTTTGCATTTTCCCCTATTTTTCAGCTCGTATTCTCTCCCTCGTGTCTCTTTCTATGCTGAGGATTGTTGTGGAAGGCAAGGTAATGCACCCAAATGGAGTGGATTTATTGTATAATAATAATAATAATCTAGGATTTTTTTTTTTTTTTTTTTGCGTTTTCGTTTAATCGCTATGGTTCCAAAAGCTTAATTTTGTTGTGCGGTGAATTGCTGTGTTTTCTGTTTATTGGTAGCTAAGTTGACTGGAGAACAAAACATGTCATGGAGTCTGGGCTTAAATTTTTTGGTTTTGCTGTGAAAATGGGAATTCAGATTTATAACCGGTTATTTCTAACGGAAAAACATGTCCTTCGGATGCTTGTTATGCATTTTTGAATCGGATTATAGTTTGATCACTGAGAGATGATAGGGGTAGAAGTGCTAATTAGTACTTACTTCCTTACTTGATTATGACTGGGTGAAATTTTGGGAGGAAGAGAACAACTCAGTTTGACTATGATTTTTCAGCCCCTCCCCCTTCACAACTATTTTTAAGGTTATGTTTTCTGTTTTTGTCTACATCGTCACAAGAAAAGCGTTTTACATCAGTTCTGAATTTCAAATCAGATATTAAATCCTCCTATCATTGTCTGCTTTGTCTTCTACCTATCACTGCTGCAAAATAAGGTTATACTTTTAAATACGGAGCTTATGAAGAAATGCTATTGATTTTGACATTATGCTTATTTATGTATTTTGCAGGGAGTAGCTTCTTCTTTGTAAGTTGGCATATACTCATGGCTTCTCTTGGTGATATAGGAGTTTCAGCAGCCATAAACATCCTTAGTGCATTTGCCTTCTTACTAGCTTTTGCCATACTTCGAATTCAACCTATAAACGATAGAGTGTATTTTCCAAAATGGTATTTGAAGGGTTTAAGGAGCAGTCCATTGCAAGCAGGGTTATTTGTGAGCAAGTTTGTCAATTTGGACTTCAGGTCATATATAAGGTTCTTGAGCTGGATGCCTGCAGCATTGCAAATGCCAGAACTTGAGCTAATCGACCATGCAGGATTGGACTCTGCTGTTTACTTGAGGATCTACTTACTTGGGTATGCTCTGATCGATCATTCGTTGTGGCATCTATGGATGCCTATCTAATAGTATTAAGTTTATATGTTTTGAGTAATTGAGTCCTTCGAATTTAACACCATAGAAATTGCAGTGTTTACATTGACAATTGTCTGATATTGGCTGTGAAGCACAGGTTGGGGAACCCACCACCATGGATGAAAATCCAACAGCTTTAATGGGTATCCATAGATATATCTATTTGATTAAAAAATTTAAAAATCCCAAAAAATAGAAAAGAAAAATAGATTAACTTAACAGGTAAATAAGGATGATAATCTGCATGCATGTCTAATAATACCCCCCCGTACCCATTAATAAGGAAGTAGGGAAAACATCCAGTAATTATACCCTTAAGTGCGAGTAACTGTGGCATTGCTTTCCTGCTCTCTCATCTGATTTTTCTTTCACACTAAATTTTTCCAACGGCAGGTTGTTTGCAGAATTGTCCCAGTTTTTAGATCCAAGGTTACTTTCATGTCTTCGGTTTTTTACTAACTACATCCCCTTACCCAATTGAAGTGCAGGCTGAAAATATTTGTCCCAATTGCATTCCTAGCATTTTCTGTTATGGTTCCTGTCAATTGGACAAATAGCACCTTGGAGCGTTCAAATTTGACTTATAGTCAAATAGACAAGCTTTCTATTTCAAATATTCCAACTGGATCAAATAGGTATGCAAACTTTTCAACCGGTAGGATTGTTTGTTTTATTTTCTACCTTGCTTTGGCTGTTTACATATTTTTTCATCTAATATCAACTTTCTAATGATATCTGCCTTTCTTTATTATAAAGAATTACATATTAGTATTAGTAGTTTACTTACATTCATACTCTTGTCCCTGTTGATGAGTGGGTGAATTAATACCTATTCAATCACTGGTTTTATAGAACTTTACTCACTTCCTGCCAATTTTTTCATACTAGCATGTTTATCTTCCAATACTTGTTACATGTATTGCAGATTCTGGACTCATTTAGTAATGGCCTATGCTTTTACCTTCTGGACATGCTATATCTTGAAAAGGGAGTATCAAATAGTTGCAACAATGAGATTGCATTTTCTTGCATCAGAAGGACGCCGTCCTGACCAATTTACAGTAAGATCATGTTTTATTATCACTGACAAATACTATATGTTCACAATCATAGTAAGGGTTAATATTCGCAAAGTCCTCATGTCCCCTACGATCTGACATCAGAGGTCTATCCTTTTTTCAAGTAACGATCCAATTGCACCTTCCTACCTTTAAAAATATAGAGGAAAACTTTATGACAACAAACTCTGTCCTGCCCAGCTAATGGTCTATAAAAATATAGAGGTCTATCCTTTTTTCAAGTAACGATCCAATTGCACTTAGTGCTTACTTACCTATGACAAGCATACAAGGTGGCGGAACTGGGATATACCCCTTTAAATAAATATCTTGATTTATTATGACTTGAGAATCAAATCTTCTGAACTCCAAAAACTAGGTAAATATTATGTGTATTTGCAGCTGTAGACTGAGTTGTATAAATATTCATTAATTTTTATTTTAATTTAAACGTTTAATCATCAGTGATTCCTAATATGTTTTCTCTCTTGATATGCAACTATCTGTTATACCAGAGTCACAATGCTCTTAATTGATCTTGCTTTTCATTTTGTCCCCCCATGCATGCTCTCTCTTCATGCAATTTACTTTTGTGCAGGTACTTGTTAGGAATGTACCACCTGATCCTGATGAATCAGTCAGTGAGCTAGTGGAACATTTCTTTTTGGTCAACCATCCAGATCATTATCTAACTCATCAGGTCTGATCCTTTTTCATTACAATCACATAAGTTGGGGTTAATTTTAGTGTAAAATAGTTTTCGTAATATATTTGACAAACTTCCTCTCCTGTTTCTTTTGGTACTAAAGATTATATTTTGGGCAGAAAACTTATGTCGACTCTTTCCTTTGTAGTATGTTCAAGTCCATGGCCATAATTATGTTAAGTGCACCAATGAAATGGGTTTAGCTAGGACAGATCTTGAACTTAATGGGATGATCTCTCATTGTTAAACAGAACACCATGCCAATTAACTTATTTGATTTTGTTGATATAATGATACTAGGATATACCTGCCTCACCTAGTGAGATAAATCTTTGTTGTTGCTGCAATGATACTAGGATATCTAGTTCGACCTATCATACCATTCAATCACACAACATAAATTCTAGTAGGTTGTTTATTGTGTTTTATCCTATCAAGTTCTTTTTTCTTTTTCCTTACTTTTAAATATATTTCTGCAGGTTGTTTACAATGCAAAGAAACTTTCTAGTCTGGTTTCTAAGAAGAAGAAAAGACAGAATTGGCTTGACTACTATGAACTTAAATATTCTAGAAATCAATCCACAAGACCAACTAAAAAGGTACGCCATTTCAATAATCTTGTTTCTATAAGTTCTGAATTATCTTCCACTTTTATTAATCTTTAGCATAAGCTCTTGCCATCTTTCTAAAAGGTATTCCATTTTGTTTTTCTCCTCATGGTACTTGCAGACTGGTTTTCTTGGCCTTTGGGGTAATAGAGTCGATGCAATTGATTTTTATACTGATGAAATCAAGAGATTAACAGAAGAAGTAAGCAATACTTTCTATGCTTATTTTACACGTGTTTTGAAATATTGGAATTTTTTAAATATATTCAGAAGTTGTAAACGTAATCATGAGAAATAAAAAATAATACTCTCAAAGGTATTGTAAAAAAAAATGAAAAAGATATGAGCTAATCATTGTATTGGTTATTGCATGCATACGTACCTAAAATTATTTTCTTACACCTAAAAGGCTAAAACAGAATAAGAGATCTTTGTTATCAGTAGCATTTACATACTTATTTAAAATGGTTTTCTAGCATCTATTACAATGTAAGAGTTTTCAATCAGTATGGCAGAACTTATGTCCTTGCAGTTGAAATTCGAAACTTTGCTTATGATCATCATATAGACCATATACACACTTATCCATATTATTTTTTTGTTATATCTGTTTCTTACTTCATTTTACTAGAAGAGATTATTGAATTGTTCATTTTTGTTGTTTTTTTTCTTAAAAAAATTGAATTTGATGTTCCTCTGCACTTTCAGATAGAACTGGAGAAACATAAGGTGATGAAAAATTCTAAATATACAATGCCAGCTGCTTTTGTTTCCTTCCGAACTCGTTGGGGTGCAGCTGTTTGTGCACAAACTCAACAATCCAGAAATCCAACCGTATGGTTGACTGAGTGGGCTCCAGAACCTCGTGATGTGTATTGGGATAACATGGCAATACCATATGTTTCACTCACAATTAGGAAGCTTATAATTGCTGTAGCTTTCTTCTTTCTCACATTCTTCTTCATGATTCCCATAGCATTTGTGCAGTCACTAGCTAACATTGAAGGCATTGAAAAAGCAGCACCTTTCCTGAAATCTTTTATTGAAATGTAAGAGTTATTTCTTTTTTCACGCCATCTTTTTCTTTTTTGCATTAATACGTATTTCAATTCCTTGGTTGACTTTGTGAACAAAATTTATAGAATGATCTGGAAGCTTTTACTACTATTATGATTGCAACTTAGAATAGTTACATCTCAGAATATGTTGGAGGTTCTATGTCTTGAACTCACAAAATGATGAAGGGATTCCTTAAAGATGTCTGTGGTAGAAACTAATCTTATGCTTCTCTTTATTCCAGTAAATTCATAAAATCGATTATACAAGGTTTCCTTCCGGGGATTGCTTTGAAGATATTTCTCATATTTCTTCCCACAATATTGATGATAATGTCCAAGTTCGAAGGATTTATAAGCACATCAGCTCTAGAAAGGAGAGCAGCCACAAGATATTACATCTTCCAGTTCATTAATGTATTCCTTGGGAGCATAATTACTGGGACTGCATTCCAACAGCTAGATAAATTTATCCATCAGTCAGCAAATGAGTAAGTCCTCCTAGTACTACTATTGCAATTAAGCATCTTCAATTGTACATTATAGATTTTACCAAATGCATTTTACATTTAATTTTCATGTATGTTAGCAATTAAGTTTGAATAAATTATATATTCAATTAATTAATGTTCATTCATTCTGGTCAACATAGTTAGTTAGGTGATTGTAAAAGCAAACAATCATAGAAAATATCTTTTGTATATTTTTCTCATGAAAATTGAGTTAAAAAAAAGATTAAGCCAATAGCACATGCAAGGTTATGTTTGTCTAAAATGTTTGAGGATTGAACAACATTAACTCAGTGTTTGATTGAATTTCTGCTGGTCTGTACTTTCTGCATTTGTAAGTAGTTATAATAACCTGAAGTGAAAAAAATGAAAATCTGAGGTTATGTGACAAATAGCTTTCAATAACCTAAACTAAATATATGCCATGTATGCAGAATTCCAAAAACAATTGGTGTCTCAATTCCAATGAAGGCAACTTTCTTCATTACTTACATAATGGTAGATGGGTGGGCTGGATGTGCTGGTGAGATATTAAGGTTGAAGCCATTGATATTTTATCACTTGAAAAATTTCTTCTTGGTGAAGACTGAAAAGGACCGTGAAGAAGCAATGGATCCCGGGACATTTGGTTTCAATACAGGCGAACCTCAAATACAACTTTATTTCTTACTTGGCCTTGTGTATGCTGTGGTCACACCATTTCTTCTTCCATATATCATAGTGTTCTTTGGCTTCGCATATGTCGTCTACCGTCATCAGGTAAAAGCATGAAAGTTTAGTTTCGATATACTTTGGTCACTGTTTTTAAAAACTGATCATAGAAGCAAAATTTTGAGGATGAATATTTAGTGTTAGTTTTGCTTTTGTTTTGAAAATTCAAAATACAATGAGAATATATGTTATTTTTTGTTTTTCATTAATGATATCTTCATAAATATAAACAAATTTTTTCATTTTTACATTTTCATAACAATTTTCAAATGACGCTTATCAAACAAATTGTTTTTTTCTCTTCTACTAGAAAACAATTTTGAAAACTATCTTTAAAATTCTCTTTTAAAAACTAAAAATCAAAACCAAATCAATCAAGCTCTTAATATTAATATTAAAGTTAAGCATGGCATAAAGTATATGCGCAGGACCAATTGTTAAAGAATATTATTGAATATTTTGTTATGTATCATAATGCCCGAAATCTGTATGGCAGATTATAAATGTCTACAACCAAGAGTATGAGAGTGCTGCAGCATTCTGGCCTGATGTCCATGGACGTATCATATTTGCGTTAGTGATCTCACAGCTGCTGTTAATGGGGCTATTGAGTACAAAAGAAGCTGCTAACTCAACTCCATTGCTCATCACTCTCCCAGTTTTGACAATATCGTTCCATCTGTATTGCAAGGGACGTTATGAACCTGCTTTTGTTAAGCACCCTTTACAGGTTAGTCTTGATATGGCAACTGGCATACAGTTTTATACTTTTTCTTATTGCCAAAGCAATCAAATACACAAAAAAGCAATGTTTTTTAGGACACTCTTTGTTTTGAGCTTGTGTTTTTTTTATCATTTTTCTTGGTCATGGCATTTTATTTCTGCCATTTATATAATTTACCCTTGTGCGGGAAAACTTCAGGAAGCAATGATGAAGGACACACTGGAGCGTGCAAGAGAGCCAAACTTCAATTTGAAAGAGTTTCTTCAGAGTGCATATGTCCATCCAGTGTTTAAGGGTGAAGATGACAGTGAGAGTGATGTAATGAGCGAGAAGTGGGAGGAGCAAGAGCCTGTTCTTGTACAAACAAAACGCCAGTCCCGAAAAAACACACCGTTGCCTAGCAAACATAGCGGTTCATTATCATCTTGAATCAGCATTAACGGCCACCAGGTATTGGAGTTTTGATGTGCAACATAACACTGCATTAGATAGTTTGAGGTTCACTATTGGTGGCATTGCTGTATCACATCAGAACTCTACTCTACTTTTTTCTGTATATAAATCAAGCAAGAGAATTTTTCAATGAAGTATATAACAGAAATTTTCAGGTCAGTCTGATCCGTGAAACAAGTTTACTGGCATTTTTTAAGTCATGTTGATGATGATCAAATTCCTAAATGAATAAAAATCCTCTAGAGTTCTAAAGTGCATCGTGCAGTTATCTGAAGACAATGTTCTAACCGCTTTTTGCTTTTAAAAGTTCAATATAAAACTTCAATTTTGTTTTAATCCTTGATTTTAAAACATTTTCATTTTAATTTATTACATTCACTTTGATCACTTGAATCCCTGATTTCATAATATTTTCACTTTATTTTCTAATTCTACAAAACGACATCCACTTTTGGTCTTTGTAAATCGATAGCAAAAGAATGAAGTAAGAAAAGACTAAAATAAATAACCTTTTTTAAAGTCAATAATTAAAGTAACTGAAAAAGCAAAAAACAGTAACAATTGCAATCTCATAATTACAATTAGATTTCCTATAATAATATCTTTGGTACTGGAGAAAAAAAAAGAGTAGATAATGAGATAATTTTGTAATTTATTTGGTAAAAAGAAAGTAAAGTTGATTTTTTTCTTTTGATTTGTAAAAATAAAAAAAAAAAGAGAGTAAAATAACGTATAAAAAAAGAGAAAGTGAAATCACCATATTACATCTCATTTAAACTCTAAAAAATATAAACGTAAGTTTAAAATGGTCGTCATTTTGTTTAACACAACCAGCTTTCATCTTTCTTCTGTTCAAAATGAATGAAAAATTTAAATTAACACCCTAATATTTGAATTCACACTGCTGCTGACGTATAAAAAGAATCATAGTCTTACATATAATTCAAATTCCCAATTAATGGATTAAAAATCCTGTGGACCAGAGGTAGTTTTGCATCAATCTTTTTCTTCTAAAACCGAAGCAAACAGTGAAAAAATAAATAAAATGAAAATGTAATATTGATTTTCAGTTGCTCCGTCTGTCCACTTTGCATGATTTGAAGAACAGGTAAAAAGAATCATCGTCCCATCTATATATTATAGATAGAGCCGTAGAGGACACATCAACATGTAAAGCAGTCCTTATATCGAAATTTTAATTTAACAATAACAATTTATTTTATTCCAGAACATGAGAAAGTCTTAGTATTTTTCTTAATTCTTATAAGTAATAAAATATTAATACTTAATATATTTTCTTAATTTTAATATAACTTTATATGACATCATTAAATATTTTATAAAATTAAAGTTAAATTGTGTATACATATTTAAAAATAATAACTATAACTTTTAAAATTAACTAATTTAAATAAACCCGTGCAATGCATGAATGAAAGTGTAGTTATTTGTATTATAAGCTTATTTGTAAATTTAGTATTTTTCTTTGTCGAATAACAATATTAAACTGTTCATGATATAATACACTTGTTGAATTTTCATATTCATATTAACACTTAAAATCTTGAAAAACTGGAAACAGGATTTTGGTGGCTGTAGGAAAAGATTTTATGCAGATCCCGCACTTCAAATTAGAAATACAAATAACCAAATTCAACGAATGATTTTTACTTCAGTACATGTCATTGTCAAATAATTAAAATAGCCTATTCGTTAGATTTATTATCCCTCCTAATTAGACTTGAAAATGACCAAACTCAATAAATGATTTTAGTACACGCCATTGTCAAATAATTAAATACTCCTTACCTTTCAAAACTCTAATTGTTTTCATATTTAAGTTTTATTTTAAAATAATTTAATTAATATGCACTTTTCTATTTAATTTCAATCACTTCGTTTAAAACATTAATTAATAAAATTAACAAACTTAAGATAAATAAAGAATTATAATTGAATATCAACTTTCTCATTCTAAAATTATAATTGTTTTATAAATTTAATATTATTTTCATAATATTTTCTCAATTATATCCTTATTTATATTTATTAATAAGTTAAATTTTACAAGTATCTAAATTCACTTATTTATGAGAATACCAATAATTAATGGTAATTCCAACAATATAAGATTCATCGAACAAAAAGATATTTTAATTTACAAATATATCAATTAATATTTTCTTAATGGTGTATATTAACATTAAAACTATATTTTTAAAGAAAAAAAAAACTTACTGGTCGTAAGTAGATTAAATTTAGTTAAGTGAACTTATATTTCCTTAAAAGCATCCATTGTACTTTGTAAGAATTTTTACTCTAAGACTCAAATTTAGACCTTGCTTGTTAAATTGAAATTTACAATTTGTTTGAAAAATCGTTGGAGTCCCATTCAACATGTTTTTCTTTTCCACTTTCCAACGTAATATTTAAAATTTTTTTTTCTACTTTCGTATTCCACGTGATTTTTTTATGTTTGTAAAAGCAACACATGAGTTGCTTCTAATTTCAGCAACGGTGTGTTTTTTATTTCAGCAAACAAACAGTAGAAGAAAAAAAATCTTGACACTTTTCTTTTCCTGTTATTTCTTTCCTCCTCCTTTCTCATATACCAAACATAACATAAAATTGTCTCTTGTTGTTCATCAAGCTGAGGTTTCCTCTATTCTCAACCTACAATAAAATGTTTCTGAATTACAGAGGAAAATGGAGTGACAATACAAAAAAATCATAATACAAATGAACACCCTTATAGGTTAGCCATTGACAATGTTGTTTGGTGAAGGTTGACAAAGCCAAAAGGTGGCATTATATTGAATGCAATACAGGTGCTCCCCGATATCAACCTCTCAATTAAGAAGACATATATTTTTGCTAATGCCAAGTAGTTCTTGGATTTTCCATATGATCGACCAAAATGGAAACGTGTTAACAGATGAAAACGTTTTAAAATATATTGTAGTGTTACTTGGGGGCATTTTCCATGGGAGAACCAGCCACCACAAACGGTCTCCCAGTGCCCAAATTAATAGGAATAGACTCACTGTTCTTCTATCAAGCTTTTGCTCGGCTAACTTTTGTGATTAAACACAAATTCTAATATAGTATTTAGAGTTTATTCTAATACTTGGTGAGGCTATAGAATCACTTATTATTAAGTCATATCATAAGAGCCATAAATTTATCCAGTCCATCCGCAGTGAGAGGGCGTGTGTTGAAGATTTCACAGTCGCTGATGATATGGTTAAAATAGTGTATATAAGTCAAACAACTGTTATGAACTAGTTTTTGAAATTAAGTAAACTTAAATCCAAAACAAAAAAAAAAAAAATGGTATTAGAACATATCTTTAATTCAGTATCAGTATAGGGTAACTTGTCATATTATCCACGTTTCAAACCCAATAATAATGAACATGAATAGGTGTATTAGAAAAAAACTCAAATCCCACAGTAACTAAAGATATAAGAGCTTACAAAGTTAAGCTAGCTTTTGAAATTAGTCAAGCTTAAAGCCAAAATCGAAGACTCTTCTTCTTTGCTTGCGTGATATCAAACTCAGGTGCTTGTGGTTGAAAAGAGTATTCCAAAGTCAGGTGACACGCATCAGTGCAAGGAAAGTGTGCAAGGGAGTCATATTGGATCATATCATGACTCATGGGTCTGTTATTTGCTGAGTCAGTTATTTTGTTTTATTTTTTTTAGTTTTATTTGATGTAGTAAGGTGCATACACCATGGTCCTTTCCTATATAAGGTTTCCCCTGTACTGTTTTTTTTTTTCTTCTTTTTTTTTTTTTTTTACTGTGAAGAATACATGACTTTATTCTCTCCTAATTTTCTATCATTTTGTATAGGTTTAAGAACTTTAACCTTTTAGCTAACTTTTCAACTATTTTTGTCACACATGGCAAAAATATAAAAACATGTCATATAAAAATGGTTGTTAAAAAAAATGAGCAAATGCAATCATATCATAAAAAAGTTTTGATAAGAAATATTTTTAAAAGTTTACGAGTACTAAAGAATAATAAAGAATATATATACTGACTTTTTTTATAGTAATCTAATAACAAATAGTGATGTATAATAAACAATAAAAGAAGTTATTTATATTCACTTTTAAAAACCATACCAAAGATGATTTCTAATGACTTAATGTAAAAATTTATATTCACAAAAAATACATATTAAACTCCTAAAAATTTGGAAGACTAAAACCAAAATAAGAACTTCTAAACTAAAATAAAACTTATTTAAAAAAATAAAAACAAAATAAGAACTTCTAAAATAAAATAGAAGTTATTTAAAAAATAAAATACAAATTATTTAGTATTTATAGATTAAAAGCTCCTTTAAACCATTTTTTTTTATTTATCCCACATTGATTATGGTGAACGAAGCTAAGGTGTACTCCTCTGGACTGAAGGAAAAAAATTGTCAATCTAAATAAATCCAACTAATTTTGTCCTATTTAGTGTAATTATTTCTAAAACACCTTTCATTTAATTGCAATTAGAACTTCTTTTATTCATGATAATATGATATTAAGTTCAACCTTTTTGAAATTAGATGATGTCAACTAATTTCTTAATTAGTATGAAATTAGTTATTTTGTGTATATATGAATCCAGAAAGAGAAATTATTTTTAAAAAAAAAAACTATTTCAGGTATATCTTTTATAGGTAGCTTTTATTAAGAAGTCACTTTTCCCTCATTTTCTTTTATTAAAAATACATTTCTATTTTTTTAAGTTATTTTTCTTAAATGTGTTTGACCTACTTCTCTTTTTAAAGAGAAGAAAAACTTAAAAAGAAAAAAAGAAAACATATCAAACGCTACCTCAGTCATATTCATACGACTAAAAGCATATCTTATCTTTTTTTTTACATGATATGATTGCTACACATTTATATGATATCTTTGAAATACAACTTACATAAGGCCAAAATTTGACTGATTTTCTGTAAAAGCAATTAGTCAATACCTCAAAGGACCACAGAATAACGTGATTAAAATGATATAAAATTGTTACAAGATCTTACATATTTCAGAACAGATGGTTTTTAGATATAACAGGAATCTCATAGCTCATAGCCGACGGGAATAGCCAGAACCTCCACATTTCTTGCAGAATATCAATCCTAAACACACGCATAAACATAAAGAACCGTAAAGGTCTAAGTAAGACATTCTTGAACGTAGCTTGGGGGGGAAGAGTATAATCTCTTTTTTTTAATTCTTGGGGAATACAGTATACTGATTTTCACAGACCAACATTAAACATTTTCTTAAAGGTTGTAAATAAAAGGAAGCATATCCAAAATTATTTGTCTAAAAGAATGCAAATCAAAGCAACCATAATAATTTTGTTTTATGCATATGATAGAAGAAAGAGATACCTGAACCCTTGCATACTTTACAGTTAATTAAGCCCATATCTTGCTTCATCTTGCCATTGTCGCAAAACACACATTTTGTCCCACCTGCTTTGTCAGAAATGTTCAAAATAGTAACTTGTGTCAATAATAATACTAACACAAGTTGCTGTCACTTTACTTCATATACTATGTAGTAGTAAAACACAAGATAATTTCAGAAGGCAGACTTGCAGAGTAGCAGGAATCTCATTGGTTAAAGGACAAACAGGGTCACAAGAATAATAAAAGCATTGAGAGGGACAATGGCAGTAAAGAAAGTAGAATTCTCATTAAAAACTATCACTAAATAAGTACTAGACTTTCTTTCTCCAGTCCAACTGACCTATTGCCATCCAATATATCTTCACTAACAAGGTGATATAATTATTGAAAGGAGAAAGAAAAGTGGAATGGGGTAAGGATAGCAAAATCTTGGAAGTTATTATTAGGATACTAGGAAACGCAATCTTAATCCAAAAATTTGGTCGAAGCTTTATGTTCTATTTCATACATTGCAGTGGTACAGATAGAAACTCAATTACACCTATCATCAAGTCAAAATCCAAACATCATATCTATGAACTTATACAAGTTATCCTGATTCAGCATCTTCTCATTCAAGTTTTTCTTTTAATTTCAGTAGAAAATAAACAAAATTCACAAAGCACATGCTACTCACTTCTCTTATTGGAATGCAATTGTCAGGCATATTGTTGCTGGGAATATTTTTGTAACAATTTCCCCTAAATGTTTGGTTGAGTAGGTGGAAAATAGGAGGTGAAAATTTTAACATGAAGAACACTGCACAATTGATTGGTATGGCAAAAACATGAAGAGGAGGAAAATATAATATTCCCTTTTCAACTCTGATCAAGAACTTTGGTCCAAAATTGTTTTCATTTCCACCCTCTCAATATCCACATGCTCAATCAATTAGACCCCAAGTATCATCAATCAAAATTAAACACAAAAGCACATCAATGTTTAAGCTCAAATGAAGATAATTACCGTTGCCACCACAACGCTCACAAGGCACTGGATCACCCTGCAAAACCGTATCACCCATTAGTCATTACTAAAAAGAAGTTTCAACTTTGAACCACAATGTTATTGTTAGAAAGTAGCATACACTTCCTTATGCAAAAGTAGATATAATTATGCATGTGAATTTTAAGGTACATTTCTCAATGAGGTAAAAGGATTGCTGCATTCATCACCACCAGTCCACCACACCCTCAAAAAAAATATTTTACCAAAAACAAAGAATGATAACAAGCATACGCTCATTTTCTCTTAAAACTCATTTTTTCTTCCTATCTTTCTCTACATTTCTATCAAATAACTAATCAAATCTATCACTCTTCTCTGCTTTCTTTTTTTTCTTCCTATCTGTCCTCCACCCCAAAATGGGGTGAATGTTTACAATTTCCAAAACCAAAATTGAAGCAGCAGAGAGTAAGCACCAGGCAGAAGTAAATTGTTATGCCATGTTCAAGGTTGAAGCACACCCTCACACAGTGTATCACACACTAGTTCAGAATTGAGGAAGGAGAAAACAGAGATAAGAGAAACAAGAGAAGACAAAAAGAAATGCAAAGAACAAATTGAGATCTTGATTCTTGCAGCAAGTTACTTCTTATTTGAATGAATACTCTCAAGATAATAACCTCTCTTTTTTCAAGTTACAGATTATCTATCATCTAAAGAAAGTATTCAAATCTCTCTAGCTAATCCCACATTGTACCTAGGCCTTTTATACAAGAATAGAGTTATATCAGCAAATGAGGAAAGGGTAAGAATGGAAACCATTAATGTCAAGGATGAGCAGGTGCACCCGGCACACGATCCACATGGTAAGGAACGTAGGAAAAGTAAGAGAGAGAATGACAAACTCACGCGTGTAGGGTATCAATTAGTTATATAGGCCAGTTTTCAGTGATAGAGGGGGGAAATTGTGCGTTCTGTTTCTCCTCTTGTTGGTTTCTTATGATTATCTGTATGCTGGCTATTCTAAGGTAGCTAACTAATTACTAACTTAACCAGAAAATAGAAAGTCAGTTATGTACAAGTGAGAACGAGTAATTAGCAACAAAATGATAGCATGAGAAGCATCAAACAACATAAACAATCTTAAGACCAAGATACAGTGTTAAATAAAAGGAATTAAATAGCTAAAGTGAACCCACAACGTAACTAAAAAGAACACATTTCCAAAAGTAGACAACTAAACATATAAATGCAGGTGGGTCTGATAGTAAGAGTTGCATCTAACAAAGAAGGAGATAAAAAACAAATTTTTACGAAAAGTAAGAGAAGCCCAGAATAGGAAGGAGCGGAAATGAAGAACCTTAAGGCCAAGGAAGAGAGAAAGTGCAATGGCAGCCAAAATACTGACGGTGACGATAAGCGTTTGAGTGTCGAAGTAGAAAGTGGTGGCGACGCCGTTAAAGAGCAAAATGGGGTGGAAGATGGTAAACAGCCTCGGCTTCTTGGTGGCTTTGCGTCTTAGTTTGGAGGGGAATTGGGGAAGAGAGCGAGAAGATGCGGAGAGAAGAAGAGAGGGTTTAGAAGAACGAGTGAGAGAAGAAGATAAAGGATAGTAAGCAAGACTGGCCATTGATAAAAACTAAGCAAATAATATTATTAATATTAGTATATGGACTGTGGAGCTAAGCCACCTTCCCCACTTTTTCTTTTGCTACCAAACCATACTAAATTAAAAACTCAAAATCCAATAAGAAATTCAAAATAATAAAATATCCATTTAATTTGAGATTACTTTTTGTAATTTGTAAATTACTCGATTTGGTTAGTGATTTTACATATTAAAATCACATCACACTGTTAAATTATTTGCTCTTAATTGTTTTAGTAAATGACATATATAATTATTCATTTTTTTTCAAGTTTTTTTATTATTAGATTAAACTTTTTAATTAATATCTAAGTTAATAAATTACTATTTTAACAAGATTATTTGATTTAATTTCATTATATATGATTCCATAAAAAATCTCACAATAAATATATTGTTTGTATTTTAACATATTTTTATTTTTATATAATTTTGTTGCCGATAAACTTTTACATAGTTTTATAAATAAATTTGTTCAATGTATTTTTTAATACTACCACAACACTCAATCAAATCACTAAAAATACACTTATTTTTTTAGTTTTCTTTGAATTAGTTTTAGATCTGAAAGTTAACAACCGTACTTTCGAAATAATTAGTTCTAAATATTAATTATACTAAAAGTTTAATTAACATGTACTGTTATTGTAAAATGTTTTACTCTAATATTCAAGTACAATATTTTATTTATAATAAATTTGTTATTTTACCATTAATACTTTAAAAATCATATAAACGAAGAGATATAATTAAGCATGAGTGTAAAACTATTTTACATTGATAGTGTATACTAATTAATCTCGTATATTAATTATTTGTGAAAAATTATTTAATCATCTTTTACTTTATATAGTATTTTGTCAGGGGTAATAAATAGGTAGAGTATAAATTTTTTAAGAATAAAATATATTTTAAATCTTTAATTTTTTAAATATTAAATGTATCTCATAATCTATGTATATCTTTTATCTTTCTAATTCTGAAATATATAATTTTTTTTATCTTTCAAGTGTTAATCTAAATCATTTATCTCTCTGAAAAGCATTATGTAAAATATTTTGAGAATTAAAATTGATATATTTCAAAATTAAAAAACAAAAAACATATAAAAAAATTGGAGAAATATTCAACATATGGAGAATTTTCTAGATAACTAAAACATATTCTACCTTCTTAAAAAAAACATATTTTGCACTTTTTTTTAACTTTAGTTGTTTAGTTTAGTTTTAAGGATGAGAGAATAGGATAAAGTACAAATAATACACTTAAATTGTATTTTTTCTGCAATTAAAGTTGCAAATACACCACCTACCAAAAATTCAAAAACTCGGCGATGTAAAAAATATTATACTGGAGTCCTTTTATTAGCATATTAAGAAACAACTTTATAGTGGTTGAGTGTCATCAAGACTCCTCATTTTATAGTTGCTTAATTTAAAAATCCGATATAATTTGACAGGTTAACACAAAAACGAATGGTTCAATAAGTTGAATTAATCATTAGATTGATCATTTCACCATCCAATATGAGCCGGATAAACTCGATTTGATCTAAACTAATAACCCAATGCAATTGAATCAGTGATGTAATCTAGTTAATCCAATAAATTTGTTAGGGTCATTCAATTTATTTTTTTACATTAATAAAAAAAATATTTCATTTTTATTAATTATAATTTTTTATTAATATATTGATAAACATTTTTTTATTTTATATTCTCTCTTCATGTTGCAAACTTTATTTTATTGTTGTCATGTAATTGTTGATTTGATTTTATATTACTTATTCAATTTGTTGTGTTTAAAAAGTATATACTTAATTACTTTAATACTTAAGATTTTATTTATAAGTAATTTTTTTTATTTCAATATAGATATAGATTTTTTTATATATTTTTTAATATAGATTGAGTTATGTGTCAATTGTCTTAACTAGATCAATCACTGCATCAATTTTTTGAGGACCATGTTATTGTGGTTCGCTTTTAACTAAATTGCAAAGGTCTAATCATATTTCAACTCGATTGAAATAAGAAACACTGCTCTTATTTTTATGAATCCCTAGAAAATATATTTTAAAAAAGTAAAAAGTAGTTACAAAATATTAACAGCAGGTATGTATTAAAAGTTTTATGAAAAAAACATAATTATACATAAAATAATTTAGGAATAGAAAATGTGTACCAAAAGAAATAATTATCTTTATTAACAATTTAGGAATAGAAAATCTATACCAAAAAAAATAATTATCTTTATTAACAGTTATATGACAAGAATTTCTCATACAATAGTTTTAGCATACATTAAGCAGAGGAAAAGGAAGCTTATAATCTATAATTTATTCATGATTGGATAGATTGGAATACTTTTTTATTTGAAATATATTTTGAAATTGTGCTTAACAAAAATTGTTCTAATTTGTTTTTTAGTTACGTTTTTAAACAGTTTTCACTAATTCTAAAACCATTAAATTTTATTTTCAATTTTTATTTTTATTTAAAATCATCATTTAACGTCACAGTTACAACTATCATCCATATTATTGGTTACTATCTCTTATCAACAATCACATGCTCGAGTCATTAGTTATCACCTCCAATACTAAATAATCAAATGTCCATCTTTAGTCAATATTTTTATAAAATTAAGATTTAAAAATAATGTTTTAAATTTAATAACCAAAGTAATGTTTTTAAAAGTTTGATATCTTAATTTTTTGTTTTGAAAGTTTTTATAAATTTCAAAACGGCGTACTGGGACCTATAAATCAAATTCTATTATACTCATTTGTTTGTCCAAAAGAGATGAAACTAGGGAAAAGGCAGATGTTTGCTTAAGCCATATATCAATGCCTTACCTTATGCTAATGGCGTAGATGACAGGAAGCAACAGTAAAAATTGAAGTAAAACAGCCACAGAAAATGGACCAAATGGTGCGGCAGGAAACTATATTAATATTTTATGCTAAAGGGTTATACCGAGGCTGACGAGTCTCTTTTACAACATTACATTAACTCTGCTACACCATTTTGCAGCCCTCACTTAAATTAACACTACTAACTGAACAAAATCTGGAAGCAATCAAGATGAACAAAAAAAGTCAACCAACTATACCCTGTATACACTCACTAATCCAAAAATCTTATGTACTGATACAGTGCAGTGATCATGATCAATGATCTCAACTTGAACAACTTCCACACAGAGTTGGAAGTAGTAAAGCTCAACGGGCTGTGGTCGGCAGATAGTGTTGAGAACAATGTCACTCCGTTGACAGAAAGAATTACATACCAACAATTCTAATATAAAACCTGCAGAAACCACCTGGATTGCTGATCTCATTAGTTGGCCTATACAGAGTAGCCTTTTGCTATTTCCCCTGTTTTTACAAACCCATAGATGTAAAGAACGCCAAATTCATTCCATGCAAGACGAGAACTCTTCACTACCAGTTTCCTAATTATAAATCTTTACTGGCTTCTCAAAAGTGTGGCGATTCTGAAACAAAATCCATGTAGTTTGAAATGGTAATAAAAAACAAGTTTTTTCAACCAAAAAACTAAAACTCAGTATTACCGGAACAGTGATTAAAAAGGATCAAAGAATACTCAAGAAATCAGTTTGTAGAAAGAATACTCAAGAAATCAGTTTGTAGGGAAAGTTCTTACCTGGTTAACAGCATATGATCTTTTAGGAGCATTGTCGGTATGCTCCAAGCCAAGATACTGCTCCCAAGCACCATAAACATCTCTCCTCTATCAGAAGATACAATACAACCATAATGTAAGACATAAATCCAAACATAAGAAAATGCTGCTAAAAATATCAATTAAATTAAAAAAAAAAATCAACTATAAATGTATGTACCTGAAAACGACTGGATACAATGTCAGAATCCTGAAGGTACTCAGGACGCCCCAATGAAAAAAAAGCAAATTTCCACTGACAAAACAAAAAAAAATAAAAAATTAGAAGCAAAATTATTCAAAAAGGCAAAAGCAATAAAGCATAACATATTCATAGAAAGTCAAATAACTCAAAAAAGACTAGGGAGGAAGCATAACATACAGATAGAACACACAAACAAGAAATACCTTGACAAACTCGTCATCAGGAACTTGAAGTTTCTTCTGTATTCGTACTTTAATTTCAGCCAAAGTCTCCCCTTCATGTATGACCAAGAAAAAGGGTTCCCCAAAGTTCTGAATTTGCTGTCATACCAAATCAAATAGCAAAAATAGTTACAAAAGATTTGGCATACAATTAACGTCGGAATGAAGTATTAAAGCCATCAAAATATTGGAAACAAGTTAAAATAAATCAATAAAAATTATATACCATTTGGTTCTGAGCTGTGTCTTTAGTGAAATGATAAACATGGATTAGACGATCATGAGGACCCAGATTTTTCTCTTCTTCAGGAATCTGCAATACCATGAGAAAAGTGACTCATTTGTTTTGTTACATATACAGAAATGAAAACTGTAATTGAGTTGAATAAATTAGAGCAGGGATGCTTCATGACCAAAAAGCTAAATCTTCCCATCCCTGCCCACTTGAAAACAGAAAGAGACTACTACCTCCTCTGCACGTAATGTCCAGTATTGATCATTAATGTTTTCGATCTTTTCATTGGGAGGGAAGACCTGCACAAGCAGAGGCAGGATAAAATGAACATATTTCAATAAGAAAATTGGACTAATGTCTTATAGTTAATTGAAATTTCAGAAACAAACAACAGGATGTTCACAAATCAATGCTAAATTTAGTATCTTGATTATTAGAAATCTATAGTTGATTATTTCTGCAGCTTTGGTTTAATCGGCCTGAATGGCATCATGCAATCATGTAGCCAACCACATTTGGTAGAATAAGACTTGGTTGTTGTTGTTGTTGTTTTCTTTTTTCTATCATAAGACTTGATTGTTGTTGTTGATTATTATAATTCTGATTCCTCAATAATTTTGGTAAAAAAAAAAAATCAAAAGTAGTAAATAAATCCAGGAGCAGTAAATATGGAGGTAACACAACACCTTGTATATCTTATGATAGAAAACTTCAAGCAACCTAAGCTCAGCTTCAGGGTCAGACAATTCCACCTGTAACAACAATAACAAATGAGCACAGGACATATTATCAATTAATGTGAAAACTCATAGTGAGGAAAAGACAAGTGGACAACATTATATTAAGATTTTCTACTTCAATAACAAATTGAAGTATTGAACAAAACTGGCAAACATGGCTTCTCATATCTTGTGCTATATACAGAGGAAGCCAAGCCCTGAGTGCAAGTCAGTTGCAGTTATTATTTTCATGTTCTGTAAGTATCCAATTTAGGCATGTTAAAGAACTAAAACATAATCATGCAAAATCACCTTTGTTTTCAGATCATCAAGGACATCCCCCACAGTGCTCTGCTTTGGGAGTCTGATTGTATGAATAACCACCTGAATAAAAAATTAAAAGAGTCATGAAATAAATCTAGATAAGAAACAAAAGAATCAGATCATTATATACTCACTTCATCCTTGGTAGCATGGTGAAATGCAACTTTCAGAGTTTTCAAGCCTTGTAATTCTGGCAGAGGGATGTCAAGTACTTCATAGTACAATATATCCGAAGTCTGAAATGCATAAAAAGAATAAGGTGTTTGATTTTTAAATAAGAAACAGGGTGAAAAGATTGAAGAAAATGTAAATAATTACTTGGTTGTAATGAACCAGCATATCAGACAAATGTTCCACACCACGATACTTGATAGGCTGAGGTTTTGGTTGTTGAGAGTAGCAATTATGAGGAGTAAGCCTAATTATGGATGGATCATCCAAACCAAGTTGTTGAGCCACTCTCTCCACCACATCATCGTATGTATAGAGCCTTGACCTAGAAATTAATATACAGAGTATATGATAAAATGAAAATATAAGCATAATTATATATAATTATTACATGTCTCTCATAAAATAGAGCAACATATTAAATTTAATTATTTGTTCCCATAAATTACACAATACTTACATCTCCAGGCAGAAGTCATCTTCCTTGGGTTTATCCAGCGATCGAAAGTGAACAACCTAATATATATATATATAAGAGATTAAAAAATTACCTGGTATGTATCTGACAGTAAAACATATTGTAACTTGCATTGTATATTTGGTTACATATACAGACATGTGCTGGCTTGGACAAAGGGGAAAGAGGATGGACAGAAAAAATCAAATATAATAACATGAGTGAATAAATGGGTATTTTTCCTTTTTACACCCATCCATCCAGACAAATTTCCTTAAATTCAATTCCAAAAGAAAAATACCTGGCGATTGTGCACATATTCCAAGTATGAGGGCACATCTGGATAACGGACATGTTCCTCACTGTCTAAACCAGAAGCTTTCTGAAAGCATACAATATCCCCATCTTCTAACTGCAAATTAAGAAAAACATAAGAATAAACCAACCAAAGATACAGCAACTCAAAGTGCATCAATGGTGTATATAAATATATAATATACCTGGCTTGCTCGAAATGTTACTTTCTTATCAACAGGTTCACACATAACATTTGGCTCAAACTTAATTTCCTGCACAATAATAGTAAACACAGTTAATTCACAAATGCAACATGATTCCAGTCACTCAGTGATATCAGAAACTAGAGATGCAAAAAAAGGGGGATGGAATACACTTCTAGTTGTTTATGTTTTCAATTATAGTCTGTTTAGTCCTTTATCTTTTAAAAAGTTCAATTTAGTCATTTATGATTTTAAAGAGGGTCAAAATAGTCCTGCTATAATAATGTTGATTTTGACTTTTGAGATATGATTTTGAACCCCTTTTTGACTGGTTCAATATGTGAAATTTGTTCTAGTAGATTTACCTACATAAAAACCATAGAATTAAACTCATGTACCACTAAAACCAGTCATAAATAAGATCAAAATCACATGAAAAATGTGTCTCATGAGCAACCAAAAAATAATCTAATAGTAAAATTTTCAATTTTATGATTGCTCATTATATCTACTTTTGACATAATTTTCACCATATTTATGGTCCCTTTATTGTTTGAACATGAGTTATATTATATATAGTTTTCACGCAAATGAATCTAATAGAACAAGTTTCACGTCTCACATCAGTTAAAAAAATATTCAAAATTGTATCCTAAAATGTAATAATCATTATTTCATAAGGACTATTTTGACGGACTTTAAAATCATAAAGGACTAAATTAAAATTTTTAGAACATAATGAACCAAACTGAATATAATAAAAAACATAAAGGCGAAAAGTGTATTTTAGCCCAAAAAATATAAAAGTAAAATAAAATAAAGGTTCTTCTCTTGAGGTCAGGCTCGTGCATAACAAAACATTTTTCTTGGAACATAATGCACTTTATTTGTCATCAATCATCAGTAAGTCTACTTATTAAACTAGTGAGACCATTACTGCTAAATCCAAAGCCCATATTGTGTTTATAACATATAATGATGAACTACAGTCGCAAAATTTTCATGGCTTTTCGCTACTGATAAAATATTAAAAAAGAGAACACAAACAAACCTCATATAGACCAATCTCTTCATCAGGATCATAACCAGCCATTTTATTTAACCTCGTTAAGATTTCTGAGGGCTTACCAGAACTCTTCACAAAGAGCCTTCCAACATAACTGCCACAATAGGGAAATACATCTGATTTCAACAAATGTTCACCTTTTACCACATCTTAAAATAAAGACATCACTCATTACCGTAGCTCCTCTTTTTCAGGATCATATAACTTGAAGAAAAGTAATATGTCATCCTTTGTCTTGTCAGGTGGTGCAATGGGACGTAAATCCTAAATATAAAGGTAATGTCAAAAGGACAGAATTGGGTATTTAATGTTTCATGATATCAAAATGGCATACAACTTCCATAAATACAAATGTTACCATCCCAAGCTCCACTTCCAAAAACAATTTCAATTCTGCATTGTGAACCTTGTTTGATACCTCTCTCAATTGTCCAACCTGCAACACAAATCAGATTGAAGAAAAAAAAAACAACTTTGGATCATATAAAAATAGACATGCTACAAAATAAGTACCAAAAGTTGGATGATATAATTACTTTCCTTATTCATTATCAAAAAATATAAAACAATTAGCCTAGACATGAAAAATTAAAAACAGAAAATATAGGGAAATAACTTTCAGTTCAGCCCAAGAATCAGAATCTAAAATAAGCAACCATCCAGGACAATTATGAAACTGGCAGGTTGATACAGACATGAAGTACATAACAGATTCAACATTCAAAATGTGTGGGGTAAACAAGCAAAGGACATAAAGCTTGAAGGGGAGTATATGGGCATAATAATATAGAAAAGCTTCAAGCAAGCTCAAGAATTTACAGATTGTGCTTCCTCCATGGGTGTCAATGGTCGATTTGGACGATATGTATGGTTTTGCCGCTTTGCCCATAGCCAAAAGCGCTGGAATTGAACTGGTATGCCAAATTCTTTGGTAACTTCTTCCTACGCATCCCACAGATCAGCCAGCAATCAGATAAAAAAAATAAAAATCAAACATATGAAAATAGAATGTCTTTTGAGCAATCAGCTAGGAAGCATGGATACTAAATTTTAGTTTTAGCCTGTCATCGCTGTGATAGATATCTATCCATGCCAGACACTATATATATTTTTCATCACAATTTTTATATTTTTTTACTTCTATTTTTAAACTTTTATGCCAAATTAAATTAAAACAGCATAATAATTAGATAAATTTTAACATTTAATTTTGTCAACAATAACTTATTGCAATTTTTCAAAACATAAATTTTCCTTTTTGGTTTAAGACTTCAATTTTTTATTGATTTGATACATTATGTATTATAACTCTGGTCTGTCATAATTAAATTATTATAGTTGTGTCAATCTGTGTCCCATGTCACTTTTGTGCTTTCTAATTATTAGAAATGGTGGATTTAGGTCTTAAACATATCACTAGTTGATGTGCGATCTCGAACAAACCTCCCTCACGTAGTGGACTGAACATCAGCAGGTAATCCAATAGTGACTCAATAGCAGGTGACATGATAAGTCCAACAGCAACAAATTGCTAGTATTAGTAATGGTGAAATTGGACCTACCTAACCTTACAAAATTGACTTGTAAGGTGAAGTTTTCACCTCTTATATATTCTTGTTTGGCTATATCACTAGTCAATGTGGAACTTGGGTTTATTTCCCAATAGCTAGGATAGGCTTTGATACCATATTCAAAATTGTGGATTTGGACCGAACTCAACTTTACAAATCTGGCTTGTAGGTGAGGTTTACACCTCACTTATATACTATTATATGACCATGTCATTAATTAATGTGGGACCTCCAACACTATCATTGTCAATATCAATTAGAAAATAAAAAATCATAAGACCACAACGATTCATACATAAACATTTTCATTCAGCTAGAATATCACCAGTTTTGTATTTTAACATTGATCTAGAAATAATTATCATCCCAGAAGAGGCAATAAAAATAATGGTTTTTCTTTAGCAGACAAATAAAACTTGCTAGTTCCATGAATTACAACTGAAATAGGTAAGTCAACTAACAACAAAATCACTTGCTAGAACAATCAGTCGACAAAAATTTGAAGTTGCAATGAAGCTTACCAGTATTCCCACATGAATATTTCTAAATCTCACTTGGATTACATTTAATTGATTGATATTCGAGCAACTCATCAACTGTTAAAATATGCAGTGAAAGGAAGGGGGAATATCTCATATGCCATTGAATCCCTCCCAAGAAAAAAATACAAAACTATATAGCATTGCACTAATTTAGAAAAAATACCCATGCCATGAAACTACTGATTCAATCTTATTTTGAAGATTTTCCCACTCAGTGATATTTACAATATAGTTCTGTCAAGGATAATTTTACAATAACTACGTCTTTTAAAGAATTATAAACAAGCAAGGCATTTTGTCAGAAATCAGCTAGTCTTAGATTCAAATTTTTCATTGGAAAAACAACTTTTTAATGAGATTTACTACAAAGACCAAAGTAAATTAGACAGGAAACAAATAGGGTATGTCAGGTGAAAACACATTAGCCAGAGAGCTGAATGTGTGACTGATGATGATACCTTAAAAAGATTAAAAGATGTCTGCTTTTGGACACGGAAACTCCTCACTTTGTCATGATCCACAAGATCAAAATATATATCCTTTCCAATTTGGTCTGCAAGGTCATCATCTCGTGCCACCTAAGAAGGACCGGATGTTATCAACTATATATAAATATAATTTAACTAAGCAACCCACAGTATCTATGTAAAGACACAAACAGTACTCAATTCCAGACTAGCAAGTTAGGATCTAGCTAGCTAGCAACCTTTATAATAGTGTAAAGGTGAGCCTCTGCCTTTTCTTTCTTTTTGTGCTCTTTTTCTTCTTGTTCCTTCTTCAACCTCTCCTGCATTAATCCATTGTAGAAATTCAGTGCTAATTTTCCAGAATAAAGCAGAAATGGTAGAATAGAAATTTAAAAGATCACTGCCAATTGAGCTTGGTTTGATTCTTCTAAAGATACTCCAAAGGAACTTCTCATAAGAGAAACAAAAAATAACATTTTGGTTTATGCAGAGTTTGAATTATCTGTGTGCGAGAAGGATCAACTTACACTGGTGTAAATTACAGCTACTCTAATGTCATCAATAATTTTGTATAAAATGTGATTTTATGATTTTTATCTATCTAACCATTGAATAATAACTATATATTAACAGACACAGAGTATTCATGTCAATCCAGTAAAAATTGGCCAATAAAATAATCAAACTATTCTTATTTTCATATATTTCAAAAGTGTGTTTCTACAATGGCAGATTGTAATATCTGAAAAGAACATGCTTATCTTAAAATAAAGTAGTCGTATGTATTCATTTTGCAACTTAAATTCAAATGCAGAAGACAAACATTTAACAATTTGACTTGGCTTATTTTTTTTTTTTAAGCCCAAAAGTACTAAGAGTAGTCACTTACCCTTAAATGTTCAGCAATGTCTTTCTCATCCACATTGCATATTACTTTGTCCTTGTCAGCTTCACGTATATACACCAGCATATAAGCATTTGAATATTTGGTGAATTTAAAAGGAGTGTTGTTAAATCCAGGATTTGTCTGTGGTAACTGTTATGATGCAAGTTGTTAAATAACCAACAAGTAAATGTTCAAATATATGAATCAAATGCCACAGCCAATTGCAAAAACCAATTACCTCTTCCTCGCCACCATATTGCTCCTCTAATGCCCGTTTAGTGTCTTCTTTAGTGACCCTCTCATCATCAAATTTATACCTAATAGTCAAATACATTAAATCAAAGCATGCAGTGAAGTGATCAGTATAACAACAAGAAATACAATTCAAACGAAGAAGAATTTGAGTGGCGCTCAGAAAATTGCATGTTATGTCCAAGTTCATTTGAGCATTATTAGTATTCCAGATTATCAACCTAATAAAAAATGCCACACGAACAGATTCAGCATTTCAACAATGGAATAGCCTCATTTAAAACATAAGATATGACATACTATTTATGCAACTAATAATGGTATCATTTACAAGTCAGCAATATAAATCTATGAATATGATTTTTCAGTTGGAGTTTAGTTCAATGCTATCACCATTTAAAAAATATTTTCCTTTTCTATGCCAATTTTATCAAGTGTACATTTTTTTTTGGTAGTTCTACATGTATATTTTATTATTATATCTGTAATAAGAAACTCTTCTTTTACTTTGATTTATTGCAGTGATTCTGACTTTGATCTTTTTTATCTCAAGCTTTCGCTCACATATGAGCTAGTTACAAAATACTAGCCTACTTTATAAAATATAAGCTAACATTCCTAATAATATGTAAGATACACTAATTTGACTTATATATTTGCTATATATAAAATATAAATGTTAAATACTTGGATTGTGTATTTTAAATTTAATATCATACACTCATGTTTATAAATTAATATTTAGTTATCAACAAACCCTAAAAATGAAGTAACAATAGATCCTGTGCAGTATTTATTTTAACTCGTAAGGTATCCATAGATCATCCTTAAAAAGTCAGTATTTGCCAAGTTATCCAGCCTTCATAACATAGATTATATGCAGGTTAATGAGTATATGGACAGTTACTCTTTTTTGGGAAAGTTACCCATATAAATCTATGAATATAAATTTTCAGTTTCAAGTTTAGATCAATGTTACCATTTACTAGATACTTTCTTTATCTATTCATTTTTATCACATGTATACTTTATGTATAATTCTGAGTATTTTGGTTTGATCTTTATGATCCATATTATCCCTCTTCAATCCCATGTAAGATCTCAATTTTTATAATATTGGGTATAACTTTTTATGAAAGCTGTCTAAAAGCTCGAAGCACCACAAAGCATTTGATGAATGCAGCAAAATCAACACTTAATATTGTAATCAGCCCCTTGTAGTCATCATCACATATGCACCAAAGCACATAGCTCGTATGGCATTGAACAATTCAAAATGCAAGAGCTCTAGTATACATACCACTGCTCAGAGAGAGTTGGCCGAATAAAAGCATAATAATGTCCACCATGTACACCACCACTGTGAACCAAAACACTGCAAGGAAATTTTTAAATCTGTCAAATAATGAACATCATAGCTGAAAATAATCATTCACATAAAAAGAATAATTGAAAACTAATGGACATCATCAGCATTGAGAAAGAAAATAACAAATTTTATGAACTTCAACGATTAATATTAGTATTTTTAAAAGGGTGACTTTTAAACTTTACTTTTAATAATCCAAATTTTACAGTTCCAAGATGAATCAAACATATAATCCTCTAGTCTCTACTTGATTTGGAACATTCAGAAGGTCTATGAGATGGTTGTCCCTAAGATAAATTGTTTTCTTCTTTCCATTCTTTATACTCATCATTTTCTCCTTATTCTACTTTATTCTTTCTATAAAATATGGATTGTAGAAGCTATTGATTGTACTATACTCCAGTAAATTGGTAAAAATATGAAACATATTCAGCAAAAGTGGCTTCTAAAAAAATCAAAACAAATTGGGCATCAACCAACAAATAAAATATCATGAAACAAGCACAGCTACTAAAGAAGTCATGAAAAGATATCATAAAGATTACTAGAAGACCAACAACTATTAAAGAAAAACATGCAGCCAGCAACAAATACAGATAGCATTACCACTACATTACCTATGAAGTGTGTAAAGATTGCGGACGTTCCTATCAGCCTCAGGTGATAAATATTTCCCATTGTCACGATCAAGGTCAAGTTGCAAGGGGAACTCATAACGGTCATTGATCTACATGATGGAAGAAGAGAGGTAAACAGCCATGTATTAAAGAGAGTTTAAGCATTCCATCAAAAGAAAAGAATCTGTGGACAGAAAAGTAAAACTAAGCAATGTCCATCGTCCTTCCAGCAGAAAATATTCCTTCAGGTAAATGACAAAAATTTTAACTAATACACACACTAAGAAACAAACTAAAAAATTTCCCACCCATAGCAAAGAAAAGCAAAGAGTAATTTTTTTAAAAAAATAAATATTACGAAAAATATTTGCAGAAGTCATTTATGGTTTTTAATAACAAGCACTAATTGTCCAACACAAGACATGTATCAAATCAGTTTCTTGCATGAACAGTACAGTAAATGCATACATGCCACAAAAAAATAAGGATATCACTGTAGATAGTACAGAATAAGTAAATTATTTAATCAAAATCATCTTCAATGGCAATAATAATCGAGCTAGAGTAAACTAACTGCCATCTTAATATGACAGAATGATAACTTCATCATATTCCAGAAAATAAAGTGCCTAGAGAAGAAAACATGATATAGAGCAAGGAGTTTATTTGACTACCAACCTTTACCATAGTATCCCGCATAAAGTCATATTCAAATCTTTTCAGTTGAAGCTGAAGAACAGGGGGGAAATCAATGAAAAGAACACCCTTCTTAGCATCCTAAAAAAATGAAAAATCATCAGTCTACATGTGAAACTAAATTAAAAAAAGTATATAAGATTGTATTCTAAGAGTAACTACAAAAAACTTAAAAGGATTGAGAACTTAGCAATTGCAAAACAAAATTATTTTTGTATAACCAGAATATAAGAACTAAAGGATCCGGAAATTTTATAAATGATTTATGATTTATTACTAGATTCCAAATTAACAATCACAAACCTGCAAACCATATTGTTCCGCATGATATTTGTTGTCCCCTTCAAGCCGTTCAACTTCAACATACTTGTCAAAGGAAGCATAAACATCAGGACAACCTTTCACATCAAGCTGAAGGTCTGCAAGCATATGTTAAACTAAATTAGAATCAAGAGGCAAGGTACAATTAAACATATAATTAACTTCAGTGTGCACACAAGACTACCATAAAATGACTCCTTTCTAGTTGATTTATAGTCCACATTGATGCATTCAATATAGTTCATATGATGCCCTTCAAATAACTTCTGTATAGTTCCCTCAACAACAGTTCCCTAAAGACAAAATAAACATAATCATCATGAATTTGAAACAGTATTCCACAAAAAAGTTGAGTACAAAACATTAAAATTACCTTCATTTTGTCTTCAAGTTTTTCACAGAGGACTCTGTTCAGTTCTTGAACATCATGCTGCATGAAAGAATCATATGTATCCCATCCGAAAGATTTGGTCAGTTCCTTTGTTGCAACACTGCCGTCACTATACTGGAGCTTGTAGAATAAACTTTGCAAAGCCAAAGGGATGCTTCCAGTGGGCATATCGTTCTCTGTTGTTGGCATATGGTACACAGCCTGAAATATGAAATTGAGGACCCGAGTTCAAACTCATCACTATCCAGTCAAAAAATTGAACTTCAGATAGAAAAAGGAGACAGAGAGAGACAGATATAGAGCAGTACCTTCCGAAAATAAGGAATATGATACAAAGTTTGGAGTAGAGAATTCATATAACATGTAGCTCCCTGGTTCTTAAGTCCAACATAGCCAGTCTCCTTTTTTGAATCATAAGTCCAGTAATCAACAATTCTACGAACAAGAACCTCGGCTTCAACTACAAGAGTGTCATTCACAAGATACCCTCTGGTAGGATCATACAATTCACCAAGTGGCATGAAGGATGTGAAACCCCAATCACTTTCTCGAGCATTGAATTGGTGCTGCGTATCTACATAATATAAAATGAAGTTAATTATATGTTTAATTGTACATTTTGGGCACAAAACTATGCCTAAAAATTATGAGCATTTTACTTTCCTCCCTTGTTACTTATGTTTCCCGGTAAATGTTAATGAGTTCCCAAAGCACTCAGTAAGAATTCAAAAATACAAAGAATTAAATAAAAGGTAAAATGTTTTAACTTCTCAATACATCAAAAGCATCAAATAATAAAATACTTGCATTTTTTTATTTCTTAAACAATGTCAGTATTCATTAGTGAGACCCTTGTTTAATTTAACATGTTAATGGTAACAGTTTATTTAAGTGGTGTAACTAATTAACTATATCTGGATTTGGATCCAATGTCACAAAGAAAAGTGTACATATTCACACACACACACACATAGATATATTATATATATATATATATATATTTGGGAATTAAATATTCTTAAATTAATTGCAATAAAAATCCAACAACTTTCTTAATTCTTTAATTTTAATTTAAGAAATGCCCTTTCGTACATACACACAAGGTACATCATCGTGTAACAATTATAAGGAACAAACATAAGAGACTACCTTTTCTCACAGAGTATTTATTATGGATTTGATTAATAACTGCCAAGCTAAACTGTGCATATCTACTCCAGCCATAGGGCAAACTAGCTGAATCTGCAACATCCAAATACATGGATAAATAGTCCACATTGTTCCCTTTTGGGAAAATAAGTACCCGCCTGCCCAGTAAAGAAAAAGGTTCAGAACAGATCATTAAAGATAAGCACATCATTAATCAACTCAGACCATATAAAAGCACAATACCATTTATAACCACCAACAACAAATATTTCTGAATAGAGCTTCTTTGTATTCATCCTAGAAAAGTTTTCAATTTTCCACGTGAATCTTGACGATGAAGGATCCTCAACAGGCTGACTCTCAACAGTGTTGGCGGCATCAGGCTCAGGCACAACTAATGACCATGAAAATAAATGAAAAAGAACAGCTAAGTATCATGCCTAAAATCAGCTGAAAAGCAGGGGAGGAAACAATAAATGAACAAGACCATCCACTTACTTGCCGAGTAAAACAAAACAGAGAGAAAAATAACGACAAGATCAATAAAGACATTGAAAATACACAACCTCCCCAAAATGAAAACTAACAAGAAATCACTTTTTGTGAAGAAAACCTAAAAGTACTAGACCAATCCGACATTCAGTTTTTTCCTCTCTGGCAATCAAACAATGCATTAAGTGGCACCCTGAACTGTTAAGAGCTATTTAAATCGATCACATATAAAAGGCAATAAATGGAGTA
Organism: Psophocarpus tetragonolobus; assembly: GCA_037954015.1. Lineage (NCBI taxonomy): Eukaryota > Viridiplantae > Streptophyta > Magnoliopsida > Fabales > Fabaceae > Psophocarpus > Psophocarpus tetragonolobus. The sequence continues at coordinate 40,795,607 of CM075695.1, forward strand.
ACATAAAAGCGGGGGTTTCTATACGGATCAAAAGAGTGAAAAAGCAACAAGTACCTTCCATGGGTTGGTGGTTATTCTCAGGCAAATTGGTGTGCGGGACAAGCATCTCCTCGTCCTCCTGCTGCTGCAAAAACCAAGGACCAAACAAAAAAAAACCATCACTATCACCCTACTTCGGATCGACCGAAGAACCAAAGGCAATCAAATCCCCCAAATCGAAGCAGGAAATGCATCGGAATTGAAGCAAATTCAAGTGGCGCAGATCAAAAGCACAACCCCTAACACGAAACCCCATGACTCCAGGCCAACCGAAGCCTCCAACCAAAAGGACAATCAAATTGAGACCATTAAGGGAAACAGAAGAGGGAAGAAAATCATGCAAGCAAAGGAGAGAAAACATAAAAGGAGGAGCGAAATTGAAAACACGCGAGTAATTGAAAGGGATGAGCAACAGGGAGCTGCAGAGTGAGGGTAAAGAGAAAGAACGTACGTCAATGGGAGCAGGAGTCATCACAGTCATGGCGATTACGGAATTGACCTCGCGTGGCGTTACTTATGGGTTAGCAATGGAAGAGAGAGAAAGAGGAGAGAGAAAGGGGGGAAGAGCACTGTGAGAAAACGAGATCACCAGAAGCTATTGCTGTGTTGCTAATTGCTAATTGCTAATTGCTAATTGCTCTTGCTCGAGACGAGAGGGGGAAATGTCTTTCGTTTTTATTTGGGGCTTTGCCCATTTTCGGTATTTCACCTCTCCATTTCTTTCTGGGCCCAACTTTCCTTCTTCTTCTCTTCACACTTCAATAACTATAACTATTCACGGCTACATTAAATCTATCCTACTCCATTTTTTATTTACCGTTTTCGCTTGTCTCATAATGCTTATTTTGTCCACTTCTAACATGTTTTTGTCTAAATCTTCTCTTCATCTAAATTAATATCAAATTATTTATCATTCTTCATTATTAAATATCTATATATAAATATTAATTATTTACAATCAAAATCAAATTTTGTTTATTTTTTTAATATAAGATAAAAAAGGAAACAAAAAACAACATAAAAATGCCTAATGAGCCTAGTATTCATTTAAATTTTCTAATAAAGTTCAGATAATAAATTTTAAGATAATTATTAAGGAATGGCTGGAAACTATTTCAACAAAAGCTTGAAGAAAATAGTGTTACAAATTTTAGAATAATTTGGAGATGGTGTTTCAAAATTTTAAAAATAACCATAAGCTTTAAAATTTTATATATATGAAAATAGTTTCTTATATATATCAATTTCAGTTAATGCCTCAGATTCATTATTGTTCAAGGTTTACACAACTTTCTTTATATAAATAAAAAGAAAGAAAAGAAATCTAAAAATTACAGTTTATCCTAGATAAACTCTAAATATCTTGAACCAAAATTGTTTGTAATAATTATTTTTAAACTAAGGTACTTTTAAGACATTTTTAAATTTAATTACTATCAGTTACACTTTCTTATTAAAACATTCACATGCATCGCTTAAATTAGTTTTTAATTTTCTTTCAAATTAATCATTTTTTATTTGTCTATTTCATACCTTATATAACATTATAAATATTTACTATACATATCAAATATAATTTATATTTTAAATATTTATTTAGTTGTGAATTTTTAACTTTCATATAATTTGTATATTTGAAGATACTTATTTATTGTAATTTTTATTTATATAAAAAATATTTATTATTTTTTACCAAATAAATATTATTATATTATTAGATTAGATAGACTGAAACACTGACATTAATTAATGAAAAATTAATATTAAATAGAAACTATACAAAATGTATATCTTTCACTGTACTTTATTAACATTAAATGGTAGTTAAGTAATTGAAATTTTAAAATCATATATTGCAAGTAAAATTCTTTTAAAAATACATATATAAATATAATATGGTAATAAATCCTACATAATTCCATGCTATTTTTTACTTTTTAAAGAAATATTAAAATATTATTTATCATCATCATGATTGATTATTAAATATTCATACATACGAAGATGCAAAGATTTTGTTTGGATGACAATGATAGAGCAAGGATAACTCACTAGATTAGTTTTGATCATTGTGCAAGTCGAAGCAAGTGGTTGGCTTATGACTACAAAAAATGAGATAAGAAAATATAGCCCTTGTTACAAAAAATGGGTGACATATGATTACTAGGAAGCACACCTCTAAGTCCAACTCTTGCAATCCAAGTACAAATGTGGTGGAAATGTTAAGCCTCTCATTGATACATAAAGAAAAATAAACAAATTTCTGGAAAGGCATCAAAGGAGTTTGACATAATGTAAATTGGAATGTGATCTGGTATATTGAAAATGAATGAGAAATCAACTTTTGGCTTGAGAATTGGGTGCATGGTGCGGACCTCTAGCTGATTGGTGTAGTGATTTGCCTCTTTGTGGCCATAGATGGATGTTAGGACAAACACAAGTTGTTGGATTATTGCTAATGGATGTCGTGGTTAATATTTGTAAGGTTGACCTCCCTATAAGTGATATGAATGATGCACCCCCTTGATATGAGAGTAGGCTGAATGGTCAATTATACACTAAAGCTCAGCTTCTTGAATTAAAACAATTCTCTTATAAATCCATCATTCACTTTAGTGTGGAAATGAGAAGGACTAGAGCATATTCAACTTCTTATTTGGAAAGTGACATATGTTGTCATGTCTAAAAACGACCTGTGGTGTAGTAGGCATGAGATAAAAATTTGTTGTCCCGTATTCTTGTCCCACTAATAAAATTGTGTCTTAATAAAAATTGACACGTCATAAAAAACTATTGATAACAACGTTGGACTCTGTGTTTTTTCTTGACACTTTCTCTTCCCTTGTTCCAGTAGTGCTTACTCTGTAAAGTGTTTAACCAGTGAACGACGTAATGTAAACACTAAGTGAACAACCACCAGAATGATAGATTGCTTTTTTTTTGTCACTCATTTACAATGATCAAACAAATGGTGCCTACTGCTGAGGGTCGTGTTGGGAATTGCAGCACTACCTAGTGACTAGTGTGCATAGTAGAAAGTAGATGAATAGTAATAACCAACGAAAACATAGATTAGTTTTTATGTATTCAATTACACATTTTTTCTTGCTAATTAATAACAATTATCAAGTTAATGGTGCCTCGTATGCTATTGCAGCATAACCCAAGAAACTATGTGGGTAGTATAACTCAAATGATTCCGTTGGCAAACCTTCATCTCGATGGTAGAGGATTGAGCGAGCAATTAAGTATTAATACCCAGTGATAGAAGCACCATAACAGGGTGAGACGAAGAGAGAAGTTTAGCACTGCTAGAACATGAAGAGAAAGTGTCGAGAATAAACACGATAATAAAGTCAAATTGTTAATAATCGTTTTTACTTATGTGTCAATTTTTATTGAAATAACACAATTTCATTGGTGGGACAGGAGTATGGGAGAACAAATTTTGATCCAATAGGCATCTAACTAAGAACCCTACTTGTCCCCTATGTGGTAATGAAAAGGGATCTTTTATGGATTATTTACTCGATTGTATGTATACTTTCAACATTTGGAGTCAAATGGGAACATCCAATGTTCCTAGTTTTTTCTCTCAACAAAAATTTCAATATTGGTTTCGTGACAATCTAAAGCATGCTAAGAGTGGTGGTACTAATGTTTGGGCTCAAACATTTGACATCATCCTTTATCAAATGTGGTAGAGGAGGAATGATTTCCTTTTTAACAAGAAACATTAACTGACTAATAAGATCATTCAGGCTATTAAGTCTCTTCAGCTTGACCTTAAGTGAAATCATTAGATATTAGTGTTTTTTAAGGATTTCAGGGTGCAATATTTAGAACTATAAAGCTATTATAAATGGAGATTGTGATGTTGTTGTCCTTCATTCCTAAAGGAAAATAGTTTTTGGTTGTGTGTTTCACGACTACATGGCTAACTTTGTTCTTAACTTTTCGCATATGATTTCTCACTATGATGTTGTCAAAGTTGAGATTTGACCCATCCTTTGAGCCTTAATAGTCACATATGAGTATAAGTTTTAAAAATTGTCTGTTGAATTAGACTTTCTCATTATAATACAATGTTTGGAGAAAGAATGCTCTATTGATCACAAATATTTTCCTATAGTTCATAAGAATTACAGGCATAGGTGGGAAGACTCAAGTGTACCCTTATTAACAAAAAATAATATATTAACAACTAACATATATCAATTTTAATAATTTGCTATTATTGTTACATTAATATTATTTTAATAAAAATACTTGTCTAAATTTGCTAAAAACTAATATTAAGATAATAATTTTATTTGAATACAAAATAAAATCAATACATACATACAAAATGGAAGTAAGCTAGTTGGAAAAGAAACATAAAGGATTTTTTTTTTTAAATTTAGGATAATTTAGAGATAATATATTTAAGTTTTAAAAAACACTCATAAACTTAAAAGTTTTAAATTAATGATAATAATTTATTTTAAAAAAATTATATAACATTTTTTAAATAGTGAGTGATTGTTTCACAACAGTTTTATAAAATTATCGCTAGTATTTTAATATTTAAAAACTAAAAAAATCGTTTGGTACTCTAACATCCTAAATCTATTTATACTAATTAAACTATTAATGCTCAACTATCTAATTCATTTTTCATACCAATTATAATTCAAAATTTCGAGATATACATTTTTCATTACATTATACATCATATTACAACGTACATCTCAATAATTCTAAATAAAACAAAATATACTATGTTAATGCAACAACAACTCACCCAATGAACCATGTCGTTCAACAAGACCTAAGGTAACTTGCTCAACAATAATTGTTGCTCAGCAAGGATCCTGTATCAAACTGTCCAAATAATAAAAACTTTGCTCTGCAAGACAGGTCGCTGGACAAAGATCTTGTTTAATTCTAAATAAAGAGTAATCACAACATACATCACATAACTCAATGATTTCATTTTTGCAAGCTCCTAACATAAACAAATTATTGTAACATACATGTCAACTACATATAATAGCCTAATAAACATGCATTTCAACTGATTCCAACACACTCACATATCGAGTATCTCTCCCCCCCTATTTCTATATATATATATATATATGTGTTTAGTTCTTAGACATCACTATCCACACATTTCGAGCACTACATATTCTCCAAACATTACATAATGCTAATAACAAAACATAAATTCCTTAAACTTATATCATAGCAAAATTCTTTAATTTACATTTACATGTACAAAATGAAATCTCAAACTCTCAAGAAATTTGCATACTCCTTAGTCAAATTCTTACTGCCTTTGAATCACACTAGTGTCATCTGTTCCGTAGATAGCATGATCATCACAATCATGCATAAATCACAAATAATGTAAGAGTAAGCTTATCACAAACAAACTAAGCATGAAGAAAAGTTACATGTCATCGTTAATCAGTAGAATCCTCACACATGCATTAAAAACAAACAACAACACTCATGTTCCCCTGAACATAAGCAAACACAACTCATAACTGATGTTTTTTGGAAATACTTTATTGAGCAGGACACAAAGGCAGCTAAAGACCTTTCACAATTGAAGTCTAGAGTTTAAGTGACCCTTTTGACAACCAACCGAAGTCAAGAACATACTCATCCAAAGTTGTTGCATAAAGTGTATTTGACCCATATGACACACCATTATTGTACAAACATATTCCTTCGTTACTTCCAATGCAAGACTACATGTATACTCCCCTAGTGACAAAGTATTTACATTGGAACCTCCAATGCAAGACTATAGGTGTAGTCCCCAATAAAGAGGACTTACATTGACCTTATCTGTGTCACTAAATCGCTACTCAACACCTATATTATCAACATATAGGGCACAAACAATGCTATGTTACCAAATTTGTGGTCCCCCATTAAAAATTTCTAAAATACAATAAGATTCTCTCAAGTTTAATGTAATTAGACATGAGTGTTAATATAAAATGTGCAATGTAAGATTTTCAAAAACATGTGAGAGATATTGATATAATGTTTTTTAACTTAAAAAAGCTTAGTGTGAGAAAATAAAAATAATTTAAGTAAAGTTACATGCAAGTTGATAAAAGTTGAAAAAGTGTTGCTGTAATTTATCCAAATTTTTATTTTATTTGAAAGGTGCAGGTTAAGTTTTTGAAAAATAATTTGTTACAAGAAGTTATTGCTAACAGAACTAAGATACTAACAACTTATATTTATCTATAAAAAAATCTTAAATTAAAAAAGATTCAAATTTGTCTCCTTGCATAAAAATTAAAAATAGACAATATTTAATAATATTCAAACATTGGAGTTAATTATTTTAACAAAAAACATATTATTTTATTATTAAAAAAATTAGAAAAATGAAAGTAGATCAATTAAACATTTGCAGTAATAATTAAGTATAAATACATGCTTATCACCATTTTCAACATATACAGTAACTAAGTGACATAGACAATATTATATTTGTATTTTCTTGCACGTTATATAGAAAATAATACAAATTATTTTCATAATTTTATTATATTATATTTTAATTAGAGGAATTACCCATAAGTTATGAAGTGCCTGGAATTTTAGCAAAATAAATAAACTCCCTATAATGAACCAAGTAAGGTGAGTTTAGAATAGTTTGCATGATGGTTTATGTTCCAACATTAATGTTATATATTGTACATAAAAAATAAAGCTTATGCGTGATTAGTGGATTATGTTAGAGATTAGTAGCTTGTTTATTTCTTTTGTAGAAAAATATGTTTGTTTTTAAAAGTAAAAAATGAAAAATTAGGTTTGGTAAGAATTTTTTATCAACAAATATTTATAGTTTCTAAAGTTGAAATTTTTAAAACTTTATATTATTGATAGTATTATTTTATGCCCATCTATTTTCTTAAAAAAAAAGTATAAATAAAGACATTCGGATTTGTCATCTCCAAAATCTTACAGCTTAAGTATTTTAGCTTTTTTTGGGTGGGGTAAATTAAATCAAAATTTAGAATAATAACTTTTTTTTTGGGTTGATCTATCTATAAAAAGAATTAATTGTTTGTTGCCTATCTTTTTTTTCTTTTTCTTTTTTGCAAATTTTATAATGCTTGAGATGACGGTTTGATATTTCTTTGGCATTCTACTCGCTGTTAGGTCTTCATTTACCTCCTTTATTTGTTAAAAAACATAACTGCTTCTATCAGGATTGTTTCGCAATCGTTGGTAGCATGTTGCATGTTGAAAAACATTAAAGTCAAAATTGTGTCAAACAAGATATTAAACATTTTCTGCAGTAGTTATTTGTGTTTTTTGTTAACTAAATCAAGATTCAAATTTTCGTAATCGTACTTAGGATATAAAAAAAATCATGTTGAAAGAAAAAAATGTTTATCCATATGCATATACAATTTTATTAATCTAATTGAAAAACAAGAGAATGATAGAAAACACTTGATTGAAGGAATGTTTTTACTTTTCTAAGAACTTTATATTGGAAATCTTTGTTTATTATCGGTACAAAATATCCATATTCATAAATACCTTCTCAAACTCATTTCATGTTAATAAATATTACTTATTTTCATTAGGTACAAGTATAAATATGGTCTAATGTTATAATTTAGGTATAAGTATGTACTTATCGGTTCCTTCTCGAACTCATACGTGTCCGTTATAATTATTCAATAACGTTAAAGTTACATATTTAATTAAATTTTTTATTCTTAAATTTTAATTTTTAATTTCATGTTATTTATGTTTCTTTATGCACAATTTAAATTAAAATATAATTAATAATTATATATATATATTATTTAATATTGAATAAGTAAATTGAAATTATAAAAATAATATAATTGATTACTTACCAGTATATCTAAACTCAAAAATAACGGACAGAAATGAAAATTAAAATTTCATACAATTTTTCATAACTGAATTTGAACTTACTCCACACTTTCTGAATATGGGAAGTGTCAAACTCGAGTCGACCCACCCAATTGTTGTTCTTGTCCACATATGTTTTAAAACATAACACTTATGAAAAAAAATATTTTTTCTAAATAAATTGTTAAGTTTTCACCAAAATATTATTGTGGGTAAGGATTTAGCTTTCCTAAATTAAAAATAAAACTTTTGCTACAATAAAAATATCATGTTATTCTCATTAAGATAATTTAAGATGGTAAATAATTAAAATTTCAATAAAAATATTACATTATTATTGCTAAATAATTTAATGTGTGATAAATAATTGAATTTTCTAAAGACAAAAGCTAACTAACATCTTTGGGACACTATAAAAAAATCAATTTTGTGTAAAATTTATATATCTTTATGAGTTTAATTAATATCTACTTACAGTAAAAAAGAGTTTATACTAACGTTCAATCACAGTTTAAAATTACAAATTTATCATAAATAAAAGTTGTGATCAGGACATGCTAATTAAATTTTATTTTTATTATCCATTATTTAATGTGATATATTTAAATTATATTTATCATCTATTATTATAAATATCATGATATATTTAACTATTATTACCAACGACTAATGTAATTACTAGATTGTCAACAATTTCATCAACCATGTGTCAATACAACAAGTTGAAAGATAATCCCCCAACTTAGGTGTTGTGGAAAGGGACCAAGAAGGGTCCTAGGGTATAACTATAAGTAACTAGTCTTTTTGTGGGAATATTTTAGATCGTGATATTCCAACCATTAGACGATTTTTAGCCTAGGACTTTCCTATTCCATAAGTACAATTTTACTAGTAAATTTCAATGGCATATGTACATATCGCTTCTAGTTTCAATTGTGGATTTTGACATGCAAATGAAGAATGCAAATTGCTAAACAAAACCAGGGCAATGGAGAACAAGATATAGGTATCAATGAAGTAGAGAAAATGCACAATGTACTTTTTTGTCCTATATCGCAATTATGATATAAGATTTATCTTGACAATTAATTAAATTCTTTATTATAATAAAATTTATTAATTTTATCAAATAATACTTTAAAAATTATATAAATAAAAGAATTATGATTAATTATTAAGATAAATTTCTTTTACAATCTCTTTTACACTTATATTAAACTCATAAAAAAACTATCAATTTGATGATCTCAACATAATTTAATATATAATTATTTAAATAAGCTAATTAAATAATTATATATTATATAATAATGAATTGAAATAATGGATAATGAATGCAGTAATTACTAATTAGAGTGTTAAAAATGAAAAGTGAGATTTATATTTTACTATAGGAAATTGTAAAACATGAATGGATGAGAGCATGGCGACATAAGGGCATTCCAATAGTAAGAATGTAATGTTACTAGGCTACTTACTAGATATACACCAAGTGTGAAGATCTAAAGACAGCATGGCGGCGCTACGGAAAGGTGGTCGGAGGCAGGGGTGTTTCCTCCGGCGTTTCTGCTCCATCTCAGCGCCAAAGGAAAACGACGCCGAATTGGTGTCGAGGGTGGTCCTGCAGCACCACAACCCCTTCCACGCCACCGAATCGAGCCTCCAACTCGACGGCATCACCCTGACCCCAACCCTCCTTTTCGAAACTCTCCTTCGGCTCAAAAACCACTCCAAAATCGCCCTTTCCCTCTTCCACTACGCCAAAACCCTCCCCAACCCCCCTCTCTCCCACGCCTCCTACACCCTCCTCATCGACACCATGGCCAAGGTTCGCCAATTCGACGTCGCATGGCAACTCATCGTCGAAATGGACCAGCGCCGCCTCTCCCCCACCCCCGCCACCTTCCTAACCCTAATCCGCCGTCTCGTCTCCGCCGGCCTCACGCGCCAGGCCGTTCGCGCCTTCCATGACATCGACGCCTTCTCCCAAACTAAAACTTCTCCCGACGACTTCTCCTTTCTGCTCGACACTCTCTGCAAGTACGGCCACGTCAGACTCGCCGTCGAGGTTTTCAACAAAAACAAACACACGTTCGCCCCCACCGTGAAAATCTACACCGTTTTGATCTACGGGTGGTGCAAGCTGGGGAAGGTTAAAATGGCGCAAACGTTTCTTAAGGAAATGATTGAGCGCGGGATTGAGCCTAATGTTGTCACTTATAACGTGTTGTTGAATGGGGTTTGTAGGAAGGTGAGTTTGCACCCTGAGAATAGGTTTGAGAGGACTATAAGGAATGCGGAGGAGGTATTTGATCAAATGCGTAGTAGTGGGATTGAGCCTGATGTCACTAGTTTTTCAATTTTGCTTCATGTTTATAGCCGCGCTCATAAGCCGCAGTTGGTGCTTGATAAGCTGAGTTTGATGAAGGAGAAAGGGATATGTCCCAATGTGGTGATGTACACTTCGGTTATTAAGTGTCTCGCTTCTAGTGGGATGCTTGAGGATGCCGAGAGGTTGCTCGATGAGATGGTGAGGGATGGGGTGAGTCCGTGTGCCGCCACATATAATTGCTTCTTTAAGGAGTTTAGAGGGAGGAAAGACGCGGAGAGTGCGTTGAGAATGTTTAAGAGGATGAAGGAGGATGGATTGTGCGCCCCCAGTTCGCACACCTATGTTATTTTGATTAGAATGTTTTTGAAGTTGGACATGATCAGGATTGTGAAGGAGATATGGGAGGATATGAAGGACACTGGGGTGGGGCCGGATTTGGATTTGTATACAGTTTTGATACATGGGTTGTGTGAGAGGCAGAATTGGAGGGAGGCTTGCCATTATTTTGTTGAGATGATAGAAAATGGGTTTCTTCCTCTCAAAGGTACCTTTGAGACCCTTTACAGGGGTCTCATTCAGGCTGATATGTTGAGAACTTGGAGGAGATTGAAGAAGAAGCTTGATGAAGAATCAATAACATTTGGTTCAGAGTTTCAGCATTATCAATTGAAACCATATAGGAGATAACCTATTACACATAAGGTACTTTTGGGACTTTTATCTCAAATATATATCTAGATTACATCTGATGTTCATCTGTTCCATAGCATCGTTCTCGCCTTTGCCCCAGTTTACATTGAAGGGATTATTAATTATTTAAATTAATTTTTTTTCAGAATTCTGAATATCTATGTACCTATGAAATGATCCTTGATAAATGGTTCTGTCTGCTGTCAAAAATCAAAGCTCGTAGTCTGGAAAACTAATAAAAATTTGTTGGCTGGTATAAATTTATGGTTTGCTGTAAAGACATTTTTATCATTTGAACCTTTCTGTATTCATCTGTCTGTCTTGTTTTTTCACTTGGATCCTACACCTACTAATTTAATTGGCCTCTATCAGATGCTGGCAATTGAATGAGTCATACTCCTTGGACACCTCTTCCTGGCTTTTAAGGCAGCTAGGCAATGCATGCCTTTACTACCTTTTTGTTATTGATAATTGATAATGGTAAAGAGGAATGCTAGGGAAACTCTCTCATAAACTTTGTTTTTGAAACTCTCTATGATTGGTTAGAATTTATTGGAAATAAGAGAGTTATTTAAATGACAAGTAAACCTCACCAATATTGGTGATTCCAATAAATTTCAAACAATCACAGAATAGAGGGTTTCCCTAGCACTTCTCTAATGATAAAATACCATTAATTTAAATGCATTACAAATTAGTTCAATCAAAGAACTAGAGAGGAAAGTAGTTTTGGTTCAACTATTTAAATTAGTGGTTGTACTAGTTGAAATTATAAATATATATAAAATTAATTATACCATTTATAAATGATTACACAAAAATGCCACTCACTTACATGGGTATGTGTGGGTGATTTTCTCTAGAAGCATTTCTAGAAGAAAAATATATAATGAAAAAGTCAAAACAATTTTTCCGTTACTTTTTTAAAATGATGTGTGACTTTTTACAAGCTAATTTTTAAAAAGTCCCACATTTTTCTAAAAAGCTATATGAGAAAACTTTTACATGTCAGCTAAAGTGCTTCTAGAAAAACTTTTAGCATAGAGTTTTTTGGATTTTTTTTTTTTTGTATTTTTTCCTTCTAAAGTGCTTCTAGAAAAACTTATGCATATTTCATTTCAATAGATGCATTATAATTTATAAAGATAATATAAATTTTAATGAGATTTTAGTTATTTTTGTGTGCTTAAAAAATGAATAATTTATAAAATCAATCTTTTATAAGTTTGCCTAACAAAGCCGTAAAAGGCAAAAAGACCAGGTTCTTATGGTGAAATTAAATTGGCTAGGTTACTGCCTATTCAAGAGGAGGGACGAGGTTAAGAGTAGGGGCTGGGAGAGGCAGAGCATGAGAGAAAGGGAAGAGTTATTTGGAGTGAGGAAGAAATATGGGCATTGTTGGGAGTGACGGATCAAGGTCCCCTTGCTGCTGCAACTGGGTTATGCCATTGTTTCTTCTTCAAGAGATTGGATTAAAGGGTAATGCACATGATTTCCTCTTTCATGTTTTCTTCACCTTAAAATGAGTGAGTAATCGCCTAATCGGGGATGCTTGGCTTGATTATATTTTTAATGTGTACATTGACAATGTTTAATGTCCCAAGCCATTTCCTCTATGATTTTGTTGATGCTCATAATTTGATGTGCGGCAAGAAGTCAAGAACAACAGAGCCTACGTTAAGGATGATATATATCTGATTTATTACCGGTGAATGTAAGAGTTGTTTGGATTTTAGGATTTATGAGTGATTGCTATGCCCCCATAGAGGGGATTTGTCTAATAAGAAAGCCAAATTTATGAGAGTGAAAAGACCAAATCTCAACCATTGAAATAAAAATTAATGGTTGAAATCAACCGCTCACTTTTCCTCTTTCAGCATTTATTGAATCTGTCATCTTTTTTTCTCTCTGCACTCTTAGTGACTAGATTTTTTAGATATTCTTCTTTCTCCTCTTAATGGCTAAGATTTGCCCTTTTCACTCTCATATAAAATTGACTTTTTCACTAGATATGCCCCATATATATATATATATATATATATATGCATCCCTAAAGTCAATTGTATCTTGATCTATATGTTATTCTGGAGTTTGTGTCCTGTTTCATCTCCATTTTGCATTTGTTGATATCCTTGATATTTCTATGTACCTGGTAATGGGAGCTTAGTCAATTTGCTGTATCATCTTTTAAGCTTTCTTGTCACATAGTAGGTTTCTCTCTGCTTGGTTTTCTTTTACATTAAGTAGCTTTTTGTCTGCTGGGTTCTTCATTCTTCTCCACAGGCTGGCAATAGGAAACAACATCTACCAAGTACAAAAACTACAAGATTCCATAAAGGAATAACTACATGGGACATAGGTCTGCAAGCCAGGCTTGTGAAAAGAAAAAAGATATTTCGGAAGAAACGGACATTACAACTCCACAAAAATCAAGACATAGTGCTGGGATGACAGAGCATCCTGGAGAGTTCTAAAATTTGAACTCCAAAAGTAACACCATCTATTGAAATTTGAAAGTGTAATAAAATTTATTCTTTTACTGGTGGGAGTCAATCAACTCATACTACTAGTTCTAAGACGAGGAAGGTTCGTAATGGAATTCCTAATTCAGAAGGAGCTGCCAAATTATTTACTCGAAGGTTCACAGCATCTATATTTGACAACTATGGTAGGGATGGATTGGGGAAATTACAACTGCTGGTAGCTTTCTTGATTATACTCTATCTGTAAACCAACAAAAATCACCTTCATTTTGAAGATTTTAAGATTTATGTTCATTTCTTCTATTCTTTTATTCTTTCTATATATTGTATTGCTCTAAATTTCTTTGAATTTGACGAGGAGGAGAGATGCAACTGTACCTGAACTTCTTTCATGTTGATGTTGTCTTTTGTCTTCCAAATTAGGATAATTATGAGGCCGTTCGGGTGGTTGTCAGTTTTTGGTTTTTAAATATGTTTTTAAAACCAAAACGGGTAAAACATGGCTATTTTCGTTTTTATATATATTTTGAAAACAAATCCTATAGTTTTTGAAAACATGAAAACGTAGTTTTTATGTTTTGGTTTTTTGTTTTTTTTACCTCGATAGGGTTCCACGCGTCTTCCTCATTCAGCGCCGACGACTACCTCTCTCTCGTTTTGAAAACAAATCCTATTGTATAATATGATGTTATTCTTTTATAGATTTCATTAAAAAATAATATGATGATGTTGCAGAAATATAAATTGGCGAAACAATTTGAAAGGAAAGATTGTCTTCATTATGATAAACTATGGGTCATGTTTTGAGACACAACTGTCTCTGGTGTAAATCAATATCTTTCTACAAAAAGTCCTTCAATAAGTGATGGTGATAACAGTGAAGAAGATGATTTTGATCAAGAAGAACAAAGCTCTCAAACAAGAAAAAGGTAAGGATCAGTTCTGACACTGGGAAAATAAAATCAAGGGAAAACTTTCAAATGGCATTTGCTAATGCTTTGACAACAATGAGTGAAAGTTTAAAAAGAAAAGCTGATATTTTGGAAAGGATGAGCACAAGTCAGGTTATAGGGTCATCCTCTAATGCTACGGTGGGCGAAGTAAATGGACAAAATAATGAAGATAAAACGAAACTAATGACTTGTTTAAGCACCCTTGAAAAACTTGAAGGCATTGGCGGTGCTCCCTTTACAAAGGCAGTAAAGACATTCATAGTTGAGCCCACTTGGAGAGATGTGTTTCTAGCAGTATCAGATGAGTGGAAGAAAAATCTAGTTCTTAATTTTTGAGTTTTTCCCCTTAATATTTGGATTAAGACGTGTTTGTTTGAATTTTTCATTATGTGTTTTTATTAAGACTTGTATTTTTATGCTTTGCTTTTATGAAAACTTTGTTTCTATCTTTAGTTTGATTTATGATTGTTATTTGTTATATTTTGTGTTTAGAAAGTATTTATATTTGTTCCTATATTATTGTTAATTTGCACGATAATGGTGATGAATGTCATTGTTAGAAGTTTAGCAGATGATTCAGATGAAGAGATTGAAAATGTTTTGTGTCTTTATATGATGTTTGAATATACAAGTTTGTTAAAGAAAACCCCTCAACCTCAAAGGACTTCTAGATTGAGTGGACATGAATGGGTGGTTGAAGTACTAAATGGTCATCCTAAAAGCTATTATGAAACATTTAGAATAACATTATCCCTGTTCATTAAACTTCGTGAGTTGTTAAAACAAAAGAACAAAATTAAAGACACTAGGTTTTTAATTGTTCAAGGGCAGGTTGTCATATTTTTGCTCATTATTTGCCAAATTGTGCGTAATAGATTGCAGCAGATCGTTTTCAGCACTCATTAGACACAATTCATAGACATTTTAAGAAAGTTCTTAAAGTCATATGCTCTCTTTCAAAAGATTTGATTGTTCATGTTTCTTTTGATGAAAGTTGCTCCTGAAATACAATTGAACCCAATATATAATCGATTTTTCAAGGTATACATTATTTTATTTTCAGTTAAAATAGTATTTTATTATATTCATACTAATTGTTATTACAGGATTGTGTAAGAGCCCTTGATGGAACACATATTTCGGCATGCATCCCAAAAGAAGATCAAATTCCATATCGTGGAAGAAAACTTGAACCAACTATCAATGTGATGTGTTGTTGCTCATTTGACATAAAGTTTACATTTGTAATGGTTGGTTGGGAGGGTACACCTAACGACTCAAGAGTATTTTTAGAAACAATTCAAAACCCAGAAAATCGTTTTCCTATTCTCCTAAAGGTAAATATTATTTAGTTGACTCTCGATACACCAACATGTTGGACTTTCTTTCATCATATCGTGGAGAGCGCTATCATTTATGTGATTATAAAGGCCAACGAACTCCCAAGGTCCAAAAGAGTTATTTAATTATATGCATTCTTCATTACACAATGTAATAGAAAGGTGTTTTGGGGTTTTAAAAACACGTTTTCCTATTATAAAGTCAATGTTACCACATGCCTTGAAAAGACAAAAATATATACCGCTTGCATGTTGTGTTCTTCATAATTTTATTAAAATAGAAATGCAAGATGATCCATTGTTTAGACATTACACTGAAGAAAATGTAGAATTAGAAGTAGAAGAATTAAATGGAAACAACTTCATAGAGCAACATGTGTCACCATTACTAACTACAGCAGATACCCGCCGGATGACTAATTTTTGAGATCGACTAGCTCAACAATTATGGGATGCAACAAACATAGTATTTGGGAATGAGTAAATTGTATGTACTTTTGTTTTAGTCATGTATAACTTTTTGTTTCATACACGCAAACCCTAAATTATATAAATATCAGTGTTATAATTTATTTTTATTATTAGCACATTTGGGAATGTGAATTGTATGTATTTTTTTATTTTAGTCATGTGCAACTTTTTGTTTCATAGATGCAAACTCCAAATTATATAAATATTAGTGTTATATTATTGTTATTATTTTTCATATTAGTCTATTTTTTATAGTTTTGACTTATTTTAATCTATTTTTAATTTAAAATAATTTTTTTAAACTAAAAAAAAAACTAAACCTAACCATTCAAAAATTTTGGTTTTTAAAAATTTCAAAACTGAAAACAGATATCTAATTCAAAACTGACAACTCAAAACAAAAATTGATTTTAGGTTTTAAAATTTTCAAAACTGGAAACAGAAAACCACCCTGAACGAGGCCTAAGATTGTGTTTTAGGTATTTTCTGATTTTATTTTTGGAGAACATGGGTGCAAATGTTTGAGAGGGGAGAATGAAGTAAATGGTATTTTGAAAAAATTACACATGGTGATGGATGAATGAACAAAATGACGTGGTGGAACAACATCCTTTGTTTTATGGAAATTTGAATTAATACTTACATTAAATATTGTTTTAATTATTTTTTTCAATTTAAACCAAATATTATTTTAAATAATTAAAAAAATTTAACTATAAATATTGTTTTAAATTTGAAATAAATATTTTTTTAAATAATACATAAAAATTTGACATAAATATTGTTTTAAATTTAAAATAAATATTGTTTTAAATAACTAAAAAATTGAAAAAAAATATTGTTTATTATTATTTTAAATTTGGAAATTGAAATAAACATGATTTTAAATAACTAAAAAAATAAAATTGATATAAATATTGTTTTAAATTTGAAATAAATATTATTTTAAATAAAAAAATTTAAAATTTAAAATATATTGTTTTAATTAATTAATAATAAACCATGAATATTAACATTTTGAAGACCACAACCAAACTTGTTAACAGCAAATAATAATAACAGTGAAAATTCATTAATTACATGTAACAAATTTATTATTGCAACATGAATTTGATTTCATAAATTTATAACTTTTTTTTTACTTTTCAACAACGGTTTCCTAAAGAACAAGACAAATTACAAATTTTTTATCCTCCCTCAATAGTTACTAGGGAGTAACAAAAATATGCAAATTTTTTCACTCTCTAAGAGGGTATATTAGTATTTTTTATCTAGGTGAAATTTCAAAATCTAGTAGGTGTGAATTGAAAAACCCTGTTTTATTGATATAGATCATGAATGGTTCAAAAGTGTGATATTTGGGGAATTTAAATTAATATGTACCATAATTTGAAATAACATTTACTCTTTTGAAAATTTTTCCTAGATTCTTATTTTATCTCTATTCCCTATGTCTCTTTTTCCTTACATAATTTTCTCTATCTCTGCTCTTTCTCTTATCTTCTCACCTTACTTTTTACTCTGCCTTCTCTTTCCTAATCTCTTGATTCTCATTCTCATATAAATATATTTAATATTTTCTTATTTGAGTGTAAAATTTATTTTAAAATTTGGAAGAAATATTATTTCAATTATTGTTTTAAATTTAAAATTTGAAATAAATATTATTTTAAATAACTAAACAAATTTTAAATAAATGTTATTTTAAATAACTAAAAAAATTGAAAAAAATATTGTTTTTAATTATTATTTCAAATTTTAAAATTTAAATAAATATTGTTTTAAATAACTAAAAAATTTAAAATTTGAAATAAACATTATTTAATTATTTTTTAAAAAATTGAAATAAATATTTTTTAAATAAATAAAAAATTGAAATAAATATTGTTTTAAATTTGAAATAAATATTATTTTAAATAACTAAAAAAGTTATTAAAATTTAAAATGAATATTGTTTAATTATTGTCTTAAATAATTAATAATAAACCATGAGTGTTAACATTTTGAAAACCATAACGATACTTATTGCTAAAAAATAATAGTAATAGTGGAAAATCATTAATTACATGTAACAAATTTATTACTTCATCCACTAATTTGATTTCATGAATTTTTAACTCAATTTTTTTTACTCTCCGAAAATGGTTTGTCTCCGGCAATGGTTTGTTGGAGAGTAAAAAAATTTGCAAAATTTAATATTTCTTTGACGAACAGTTGCTAGAAAGTAAAAAAAATTGAAGATATATTAATATTTTTTATTGAAGTAGGTGGAATTTTAAATTTGAGTAGGTGTTAATTGAAAAATACTTATATACTTTTTTGGCATCTTACTCTTTTTTTTCAAAAAAAAAATAAAATTTTGAAATTGTCTTTGTCCATTTTAAACTGATATCGTTTAGCGAGGGTTGTGGATCAGGTGATCCGTAACTTTGAGCCAATTAATCCATAAGTTTTTATCTTATAACGTGGATGGATGGGGCAAACAATTAATTGGATACACGTGTGTGGGAGAAGACAAGGGAGATGTGGTGTTCTAGGAAATTGAGACTTTGGGTGTGTGAATAGCAAAAATGTCTTCTTTCAAGTCTAATTTTTTACAATGCCTTTTGCCAATTAAATAGGATTCTTGTTGTAGGTTGTGCTTGAATGTAACACTCCGAACAAATTTGTAAAATTAAAACAAGATCATGGAATTTTATGATTTTGATAGAGCATGTTTATTCATCTGTTGAAATGAAATTGAAGACCATCGTATACTATTTGGTCGACTGAAGAAAGTCTTTATAATATTTTATTGTATTTTAGATTGGTATATCTCATGATATGGCTCAGTTTGACATTATCAAGATTCCTCGTAGAATCAAGAAAGTCTATCCACAATTCAAAGCACGTTTATGCACAATTCTGAAACAGGTTTATCCAAAAAAATTACAAATTAAATGTCACATTAACATAAGAATGAGAAGCAATTAGAAACAATACAACAGAAGCAAGTTTATTCAAACCCTAACCCAATGACTAGCTCAAAACAACAATATTGAGAATAACATACCTTGTCTATGGAAGCCATCATCAAACACACACAACAGAACAATATGCCCAAAAATGGAGGTTGGACTTCAAAGTCCTACCAGTGAGCCCAGACCAACAATCTTGAATTAATGAGTGGGCCAAACGACTTCACGCGTTACTTTATTAGCAAGCATCAACAATGTCGATGGATCACAAGGTTACACGGTTCCCAACTTCCGTTTTGGGTCATTCTTAACTTGTTTCACCAATTCTGTCTTAACGTCATTCTCATCGTCACAATTAGGACACAAAATTTATAATAACCATACACATTACTAACTGAGAAAGGAAGCTCCTAAAAACTTTCTAACAACAAAAATTTCTAAAAACCAATTTATTAAAAAAAAAAAAAAAAAACTGTAAACACATGACCTTTGCACATAAAATAATTTAATTTAGGGATGGAAATAATATTATGTGATTTTAGTGACTAAAAGTCATTTGTTGTGAAACATTAGAGACAACAAGTTTATATAACTCTACTTTTTACTAAGTCTTTACCTGGTTTTTTAAAAATCTAACTAATGGTTAATATAGATTAGGGGTAGACCAACAAATCATTGATCAAAATGGTATTTATCTTGGTCTCATTAATCAAAGTTTCAAGT
Source organism: Psophocarpus tetragonolobus (assembly GCA_037954015.1). NCBI lineage: Eukaryota > Viridiplantae > Streptophyta > Magnoliopsida > Fabales > Fabaceae > Psophocarpus > Psophocarpus tetragonolobus. The sequence continues at coordinate 40,815,500 of CM075695.1, forward strand.
TTGAGTTTCAAAATAACAGATACGTGTCCGGAGAGAATTTCTATCTCTACCGATGTTTTGTTTGATTGCGGAAAAAAAAATAAAGATAAAATAAAATAAAAATTGAAGTTATTTAGGGTATAAAAGGACAAAAGAAATTATGAACAAGTGTGATTTAAGCCTTGTATCAAAGAAGTAATTTTAATCATTCGTAAATAATATTTATAGTGTTTATTGTAAATAAAAAATTTAATACTATAATGTTATTAACTAAATTTATATAAATTTTTTATTCTAAATATTTTAAAAATATAAAGTAATATAAATTCATGTCTTAGGTACCTAAAAAATATTGAGTTTAATTGGTATAAATTGTCAAGATTTTTACACTGACATTCACTCACAACCCTTAATCTATAGATTGTTGACTTTACTCTTTATTATTTTAAAAGTCACGATTAGGTGTCAGTGTAAAGTTTCCCTACACTATTAGTGTATATCAATTAAAAAAAGTATTTGTAAAAATATTATAGTTTATGTTATTATTAACTAAGAGTTTAATTGGTATATACTGTTAGCGTAAAATATTTTTTACTCTGACAGTCAATCATGACTTTTCATTTATATGACTTTTAAAGTAGTAACGAGTAAACTCAACAAATTTATCATGAACGAATGGTTGTGATTGAATGCAAGTATAAAAATTTTTACACTAACAGTGTATACCAATTAAACTAATTAACTAATTACTCTTAATTTTTATTAAAAATATTTTAAAAATAATAAAGTAATGAAAAATTAACGGCATCAAGTATGACTTTATTTTTTATAAATAATAGTTTTATTCTCTATCACTCTAATAACTATTTTTTATAACTATTATAAATATTTTAATAAAAAATTATAATTTATAAAAATTATTGATCTTGAGTAACATTTTATTTCCCATAAATAATATTTGCAGTCTCTATATTATAACCAACCTATTTACTTATTAATTAATTATATTTAAATTTATCATTACAAAAATTTCAGCAAAAAGAAAGTATAAAGTAATATATAAATTAATGATCAGGATTTTGCTTTTTTTTAAATAATAATTGTAGTTTTTATCAAATAAACTGCTTAATTTATGATATTATTAGCTAATTAGATTGAAATTATTTTTATCATAAATATTTCCATGAAAAATTATAAATTTATATTATATTGTATAATTAATTATCTCGAACATTATTTATCTTTTGTAAATAATATTTGTAGTTTATATTGATTAAAAAATCTTTAATTTATGGTTTTATTAGATAATATGATTTAAGTTTTTAATAAATATTTTAATAAAAATTATAAAATAATGTTATTAAATTGCGTAAATAATTATTAGGAACATTTTTTATCCTTTATAAGTAATATTTGTAGTATTCATGCTAACTAAAATATTTTTAACTTATGATGTTATTAGTTGATTATAGTTAAATTGGTTTTAGTATAAACATTTTAATAAAATAAATTAAAAATTAATGGTCTGTGAGCATAATATTGTTTTCATAAATAACATTTGTAATTTCTATAGTAATTAAATTGTTATAGTTTATTAAATTATTAACTAATTACATTTATATTTTAGTATAAAATTATAAATTAATATAAAAATTAATTACTTGATCATAATTTTGTTTCCCTTAAATTATGTTTGCAGTTTCTATTATAAGTAATATTTTTAATTTATAATATTAAATTAGTATGTTAAGGAGGTTTAATTCAGTTGATTAGAGATTCTAATAGAAAAGTAAGTACCTGAAGAAAGACCAATATGGTCCTCAAAATGAACCAATATCACAAATTTAAAAAGGCTAAAAAATATAATTTACACAATCTTATATACATATATATATATATATATATATTTATATTTATATATATACATATATAATATAATAGATGGTAAAATATGAAGTTTAAGAGATATTGAATTCAATATTTTTAAATAGATTTGTTTAAATAAGTCAACATTTCTATATAAATGTATGGAAAGTCAATTTAGAAATCCAACAAATATTAACGATTATGCTTTAAACCATAAATATTTTAGTTATTTATGAATGCATCTCCTTCGGTTTAATAAAATTATGAATGTAGTTTTTTTTACATTAAACATTATCTGTATTATGTATTAATTATACTAACATTTTCTCTGAATATACAGTTAATGTTTAAAAAAAAGAAAAGTGCTGAGAGTGATCCATAATTAATTTTAAATATTTTTAACAAGAAGAATATACTCAACTAAGGAGTAATTACATGATTATTCTCTTTTTTGAGTTTCAGTAGTAACAATACCCCATGCTTATAAACAATTGCAGATAAACATAATTTTATAAGCAATTTCACATCCATATTGTTTTCTCTTTTTAACAGGTGATGTCCCGTGTTTTTTACGGTAAAAAGATTATACGGTACTAATGAAAAAAAAAGTATATCACATGAATGACAACGTATAAAAACAGTACAAAACAATTTTATATAAGCAGTTTTACCTGAATCTAAAATGTAATTTCACTCACCTTTTCAATTTACTTGAATCTTGTAGCATAGATTAATTGTGATGAGATTATGCTTCTGGTGTTTGGACTGAAGGTGACTCTTTCAATGTTCCCTTCTAGGGCTGTAGTATACCTTATGCTTGTCGAAGTCAAAAGGATTGTTACCATTCCTCTTAAGCTCATTGGCAGCAGCAATGCCCATAGATCCATGTCAATAATAGCAGTCACCACACATACATGATGTCACAGTACCTGATTTTTGCCATCAATGAGTTTTAACCCATCAATTATTCTTGCTTCTTTCTATAAACTTGACCTCTTATTTTATTTTATTTTTACATGAAAGTCTCTTTCAGTTGTATATCAGAAAACCTTTCATTTTCTAACTTAATTAATTAATTGCACCCATTAATTCACCATAAAAATATAGAACCTGGAGGGATTGAATTCAAAGTACCATTCTTATCTCAAAAAGCAATTAGGTAAGAAAAAAACTATCATTCATCACAATGATACCTTACTAGATTTAAGAAGCACCATTCTTATATAGTTATATTACATCACATCATATTCAAACACACTAAATCCACATTATATCATATCTGTGCATCTTTTCCCCCCTTCCCCTTTTAACTTCTCGTGTTACATTCTCTCATATCCGAAAATTTTCACCCATACAAACTTCTTTGAACAAAAACAGTCCATAACAATTTCAAAATACCACATACCCACAAAGAAAAAAACAGTCTTTATTACTTTCTCCTGTTGTGCAGTCATGCCTTCCTTCTTTCACATGCCCAATATTCATTCTTCCCTCCCAAGCTTTTGATTCTTCCATCACTTTACCAAACAACAAAACCCTAGATTTTCTCTTTTCAATCACTTAATTCTCTGAGTTCTTCACCGAAAAGAAAAAAGATACTAAAAATTTTCCCTTTTTAGTTTTCCTTTCAATCACATCCCCATGTCAATTCTCTGATTACTTGATTTATTCAACTGTTTCTGTCATTTCCCCTTTGCATAAATCCCAATTTCGTCACTTGGGTCTCTGAAAAATTGACACCTTTACCTCTCGGATCACGAATGGGTATAGCCTAGTTCTCTACTCGCCATCTTGTTTTCACATAAAAGGACCCATTTTTTCTTTTTCCTGAGCGTGTTGAATTTTCTTGGATTGTTGTTGTATGCTGGGTTGAGATTTGAGAAGCATTTTTCTTTTATGCCAAACAGTTTGCAGTTGCTGCAACAATGTCAGATGACATGCTCATTCATTTCTCATCCAACTCTTCCAACCAATCAGATCAGTCTCTGCCGACAAAGATTGCAAAGTTGGAAGCTCGCATGGTTGGTAAGGGTGCCTCCACCACTGCTCAGCAACCAGGTTGGTCCTCTGTGTCCGTTCCTTCTGCTGGGAAATTTTGTGGAGCTGCTGAAAATTTGGCTGAACCGTCTACTTCCAGTGATTCTGATGATGATGTAAGTCCCATCCCTATTCAGTGCAATTGGTTTGATAATTTGACTGTATTTATAATTTATTTGGTTGTATTGACAGGGATTGTGAATGTTAAGTTAGAAGCGTTTAGTTTGTTCGTTTTGGTGGTTGATCAATTATGTATTTATCTATGGTTTAGGATATAGTAAATGTAGGTGCTATGTTTTGTGTTCATTGCTACTATTTTTAAGTTGATGTACGAAAATGTATTCCTATGATAACTTGATGGTATGTTTTAAGTTGACTTGAAGATTAGCAATGTTGTGTGTTCATTAGTGATCTGGAAAACAGGTAGATGTACAGAAATGTATTCCTATGATATTTGATTGATTAGTTTGTTGGTATCTTCAAATTTCTGTTCCAGAATGGTGGGGAATTCTTAATACAAGCCAACACACAGAAACGCCAAAAACTTCAAGAAGATAGTAGCCCAAGTGTTTTTGAACATGTTGAGGTTGTGTTCATGACTTGATATACTCTTTACTATAGCTATGGAATAATTATATCTCATGTTGAATATACAGCTACTCACTGGATAAATTGCTTTCTTATAATGGTTTTGCTCTTATCATATTATGTTTCTAGTATTTTGATGACTTTAACAACCACATGTGAGAAGTGTTCATTTTTTCTCAGAAAAGTCGGCATCTAGTTGTTTCCAACTGAAAATAGTTTACATATCAGGTTGTTACCGAGGGAAGGCAAACTAGTTTGGAGACTGTGGAGACAAAAATGAATGTTGATGTGAATAGAAAGAAACATGGCCGTGGAAGAGGGAGTTCTGGTTCAGGTAGAGGTCGTGGTTCCAGAGTTAATGATCAGACCAGAACACAAATTTCTCCTCCACCTGTTCTGGCTTCAAATGGTCAGATGGAGAATGTATACCATAAAGTATGCTTCTTCCCATAAAATATTTGTGACTCTAATTGTACTTTGTCAATTGTTCCTATCACTTTTTTCTAAACTGGTATTTTTAATTGTGGTTCTATCTGTAGTCTGTCTATACATGATTCATGAATAGTTACACAACTGTCTTTTCTTTAACTGATTTTAATGGTGACCTGAAATATAAGCTTCTTGGCTTAAAGGATTACAGCTGGAACAGCTTATTGTATCATCTGTAGTCTGTAGCTGAAGGGAAATTTGATTGCATTGGTCTTGGGTGCCCCTTTTTGTCACTAGGTTTTTTGAACGGTCACTCAATATCAGTGTTTGTTTAATAAATCATTCTCCGTATTCTCTGATTGGCAAGGTTTATTTTAACATTACTGTCTGGTTGCGGCTCTTAGCTCTTGATTATGCAAATGGGAATATTCTTGATTCCAATGTATAGAAGATTCATAAGTTTAGAAATGTTATATTGCTTAAGCGATTAATTTTAAGTTTACAGATTGATTATTTATATTGTATTCCTGATTGTTCCCTAACGTGCTCATATATTTATTTGCAGGATGTCAGACTCAGTGATCAGTCTCATGGTGATAATTATGCTTCATTAGAGGTATGGCTTTTGTTTAGCTTAAATTCTCCCACTTGTAAATTTTATGCTGATTAAAAGAATATGTAGCTTTGTATGAAAATAATTAGAAGATTGTTATGACTTCGTCATTTCTACCTCTCTCCAACGGATCCATTGACATATTTGATACTTACTCTTTATTGTTGTTTTTATTTTGGTATTAGAAGCTTGTAATCTTTGAAGTTTTTCTCATTTTATTTCATATCTATCTTCTATTAGGAGGAGGTTGCATCTTTACAAGCAAAAGTTGTTGCATTGGAGGAGGAATTGCATAAATCAAAGCAAAATGCTGCTGATTATCAGAATCTTTACCGACAATTAGAAAAGGTATTTAAATAATATAGTAAAATACTAAACTCACAATAAGGATTGTGAATCGGAAGGATGTTTTCTGAATCTTGACTTGTATCAAATTATAAGATACAGTGACAAATTGAAAAGTGGTTTCAAAGGGGCATACCTATAAATGGAACAACATACTTACAGACACAGTACATATTATAATCAAAATTTAACTCCAAAAAGGGAATTATGGAATGCCCAAGCTGTGAACGTTAATGCAGTAATGGTAGTATGATGAGCAAACCATTAGACCAGACTTGTATTAGGCAATTAAAAAAGGGCAACCCAGTTCGTGAGGCTCCCACCTAGTAGGTGTGGGTAGGGTGGCCTTTATCCCTGCAAATGGGAAGGCTGTTTTCAGGATATGAAAGCACAGGCTCCAGGTTACAAGGAAGATAGCTTACTGTTGAACCAAGGATTGCTCTCCCAAAAAAAACTACGTCAATACCAAATATGGCACTTGTTATAACAACTAATCATATGTCTAAACAAATCACAAATTCAAGGATAATATCCTGAATTGAAAAATTAAAAATGATTTATGATACATTTCCTCTAGGAGATGAAACTAGGCAATTGATATTATGCTGTTCTGCTGGTTTAGGATCCAACAAAGATTCTCCTATTCACATGTTTAATAAAACCTTCAATTCTACCTCATTTGTCAGTCTTTTGAAGAAAAAATACATTTAAATTTGAAATTCGCATCTATTTTCCTATTGGGGTTTTCCATATTTGAACTGGTCTGTTACACACCAAAACAGACTCAAATCTTTTATCAAGTTGCACTTTTAATTTTATCATAAATGCTCTGATATATCTTTCTGAAGAAGAAAGAGCAAAATTTAAAATGTTATATTTTTTAATTTTTGGGTCGCAGAGGTCTAAACCAGGCCTAACAAGAAAATGCTAGATACCAGTGAAATAGACCAAATTGTGCAATTCAATTTCTTATTTGCATGATTTTGATAGCATTGACTAAAGAACAAATACTCACAACTTTGGGACAGAATAACTAGGAATATAAGGAATAAAAAACATATTTTTAAGGTAATGGAATTGAGAGTTGTTGTAATTGATGTGATTATTTTCTTCTATTTTAATGCTATTGCTTGATGTTGGTATGTGCAGGAACTGAAGGAGCTGAATGATCATGAACAGCAAATGAAACCTAAGGTGTGATTATTTTCAGCTTTTGTTTTGCTCAGTAGTAGTAACTAAAGTTTCCTTCTTGAATCTATCAAACACTTCACTCCTAATTATGTATATGTTATTTAAAATAGAGAGAACCGGTTGTCCTTATGGTGCATACAATAGAGTGCGTACAAATGTTGAACCAGAAATCCTGGTATACAATAAGTGTACTGCTGTCAGGATCCCACTCCTCTAAAGTGAGTTACTTATTTTAGAGAGTAAAGTAAGCAAAATATCTGGAGATGAAAAATTAACGATGTGATATTACATGCACATGCATAGTAATCATGCACGTGTTGGAATATTAAAGTACTAAATGTTGATTTTTCATCATGATTGATATTAATTTACCTTAACTCACTTTAGAAGAGATAAATCTTGGCTACCGCCCCCTCCCCTCCCCCACTTCCCCAACAAAATAGTTAATGAGCATTCTTTGTGTCATGCACCCTTTAGGCAGCATACTAACATTTTATCCATCTGTTTTGCAGAGAATGAAAATAATATCTGACTTGCTGATATCTGTTTCAAAGGCTGAGAGACAGGAAGCAAGACTGAAAGTACGGCAAGACTCATTAAGACTTGGAAATGTTGGTGTAATCAGGTATGTATTGAGCATTTTCAGAAATTACATAATTATCAATCGTGCCACAGAGTAACTGATCCCAAGACTGCTATAGCAGGATAGTGGATAGTGGGATGACTGCTATTATGAAATTTTTGTTACAAGTTAAATACAGAATGGCAATAGAGAACAGTGAGTAAATCATGAAAGACGTGTGTGAGGGTGTTTACTTCAACAAAATGAAGGGAGAAACAAGTTCTATGAGAGCATGAAGCAAAATCTCAAATTTGTCCCCCAAAATAAACCTTGAACAACACAGTATATTGGTGGTAAAATGGGATTTTCAATCATTAAGCAAAGTTGCACTCACTAATGCTGTCAATAGCTGCGAATGCAGTCTTGATTCTCGCTGCTCCACACATAACAGTGAGATGTGAACCAAGGGCTTCAAAGGAGTGGCCATTGGTCAATAACTGCAATGCAATGCTGTGTTGCTATAGCACATGATTGAAAACTCACACAAATTATATTTAATATAATATATATTTTTTAATTTTCTTATTAGTTCACCTTCAATTATGAATTGTAGAGCTGGAACTGTCATATCTGAGACCTGGGAAGATGGTCAAGCTTTAAAGGATCTGAATGCTCAGCTTGTAAGTCATATTTCCTTTTTCTCCTTCATGACTTTTTCTTTTTAATTTTTCAACTGGACATTGTTACCAATTCTTGTCAATTTATCAGATTCAACTAGGATTTATCAGGAGATAATTATTTTGATTTAGGAATTGTAACAGACAATTTTTTGGATTCTGATTTTTTCCTTATTTAATGTAATCAACATCTCGCAAATTGATTGTTTCTTGATTGAGCGTTTCATAGTTCAATTAAATTGTCCTTATTTGAACTTTGAAGATATTTTTATGTTCATTTGGGCAGTGAAATTGCATGCCTTTCACTGACCTTGTTAGATTATAAATATTATCAAACCTGAACCGTTTTGCTTCAGTCGGACAGATGACTGAATATAATTACAGGATATTGTTTTTGGAGATTCAAGTGTTTTCCTTTTCTGTAATATTTGGCTATAGCATACTGCATATGTTATATAATGTTATTGATGATTTGATACGTTAATTTCTGTGTTAGTTTTTTGCAGTTGAAACTTGCTTATGCTGATAGTTTGTATTAGTGTTACCGAGAATTTCTTTTCCTCTAATTCTTTGATTTTCCCCCCAGAAACAACTAATAGAAACAAAGGAGGCAATTGAGCGACAACGCAAATTATTTAAGAAAAAACAATCTGGTAAATTTTGTTCGATATTATCTTTTAGCACTTATCTGCCTAAAAATTGGGGTAGAGGTTGATGGGACCAAATTTTGGAGTGTCCTTTTCACTCCCTCACCCCTGTTAGTTTATACCAGTTGCCAGTACGAACATTCAATGCATTTCCCTATATCTGTACATTAAGTACTTTATATACAAATCACGACTCTGACCATTTACTCCTTAAGATGGTCTAATGGATAGTTGGATACAAAAATCTGTTTCACTTATCAGATACTGCCAGCTATCTTGTATTATTATATTACTCTGATCGCAATGTTAATAGAGTGTTTGCTTGTTTTTGTTTGTGCCTTTTCTCTGGTTGAAGATAAAGGTGATGGAACAGATGCAGAAACTGGATTACCAGAAGATATTCTAATTCACGATGAAATTTACAAATCTCGATTAGCTAGCCTTAAAAGAGTTAGTTGTTATTTTTGCTGGTTTGGTTTTTTTCTTTCCTGTTTATATTTCTAATTGCAGGAAAATGTTCAGGAAGAAGAAATTATTTTGCGGGAGAGGGATCGATATGAAATAGAGAAGGGGAGATTAATTCGTGAAATGAAACGTATACGCGATGAAGATGGTTCACGATTTAACAACTTTCAGATTCTAAATCATCGTTATGCTCTTCTTAACCTTCTTGGAAAGGGAGGATTCAGTGAGGTGTACAAGGTCAGATCGAACTTTCAAAAAGTATAATAATAATAATCATTTGTTCATATTGATATTATTTTAGCAACAACTCTCTAGAACACTTTTATAAGCTATTTATTAGTGGCTGAAAATAATTAGAAATGCCAAATTTGTGAATCTATATTTAACATATTCTCACTAATGATTTTAAGTTTTCAACAAATTTTAACTAATAAATTAATGATAGAAAGTGTATTGCTAGCACCCTCTTTTAGCAAATATTATACAAGGTTTTTGAGAAACTGAAACCCGCTTCTAGATAATTACTTGGCCTATTTTGGCAATTGTAAGTAAATACCTTTTTGCAGTGGTTTGAAGTAAGAAATTTCCAGCAGGCTTTTGACTTGGTGGAGCATAGATATGTTGCATGCAAACTTCATGGTTTAAATGCTCAATGGAGTGAAGAGAAGAAGCAAAGTTACATACGGCATGCAATTCGGGAGTATAATATTCACAAGACTCTTGTACATTGTCACATTGTTCGTTTATGGGACATCTTTGAAATTGATCAAAACACATTCTGCACAGTTCTAGAGTATTGTAGTGGTATATATTTTTGACTGTTTTATGAAGTACATTATTTTGTTAATTTTTTTTAGAGACTAAATATCATTTTGAAGTTGAAACCTAAATGTATTCATCGTTTTTGTTTGATTTCCTGTTTTTTCTACCCCTTTACCCATTGACCCTCCTTTATTTTCCCAGGGAAGGATCTTGATGCTGTACTGAAAGCAACACCTATATTACCTGAGAGGGAGGCTAAGGTCATCATAGTTCAGATTTTTCAAGGCCTTATTTACATGAATAAAAGAACTCAGAAGATTATCCATTATGATTTGAAGCCTGGAAATGTTTTGTTTGATGAGCTTGGTGTTGCCAAAGTAACTGATTTTGGTCTTAGTAAGATAGTGGAGGATGATGTGGGATCTCAGGGTATGGAACTTACCTCCCAGGGAGCTGGAACATATTGGTAAGTGGTGAAAATCTTTGTTAATCCAAAATTTGTAGTCCAAGTTTTTAGGCGTCACTCTTCTGAATCTGACTTAAACCGTGAGATTCCAATATTTTCTTTGGTTATGTGTTCTTTTCCTTCTTTGATTTGCAGGTATTTGCCTCCTGAATGCTTTGAGCTCAGCAAGACGCCTCTTATATCATCAAAGGTCAATAATTTTCTAAGTTGTAAATACATGGATAACTTTTATTTTTATTTTATTATTGTTGATGTTCTTATTCACACTCTGAATTACTTTGATTAAAGGATATTTTACTTTGACGCGAGTGTTACAATGGTTGGGATTATTCAAACAATTAACTCATGGACCTTCACTTCCATGTTATGATATTTTCTGACCTGTTGTGGAAAACAGGTTGATGTGTGGTCTGCTGGTATTTTGTATTATCAAATGCTCTTTGGAAGACGACCGTTTGGGCATGACCAAACCCAAGAGAGAATACTTCGTGAAGACACCATTATTAAGGCACGCAAGGTTGAATTTCCTTCTAGACCTGCTGTTTCTAATGAGGCAAAGGTGGGAAAGGTTTTATCTTGTTAATTATCAAAAACAAAATATTCAACACATGGAAGGTTGTCTAACATATGACAATTGTCTGTGGTGTATCTACATTTTTTGTCAGGATTTTATCCGACGGTGTCTAACATATAACCAGGCTGAGAGACCAGATGTATTAACCATTGCTCAAGACCCATATCTCACTTTCTCGAAGAAGTGATGGCAGGCATGGTTTGCATCATCCAGATTCCAGAGGAAGAGTGGAGGATCTCTTATTCTAACCTCAGTTAAATTTTGTATAGGTTGTAAAGATTTTGTAATCTTATCAATGAGGGAAAGAGGGAGGGGGTTTTCCCCATTCTGAAAGAAAGTCCAGTTGTCTTTATGCATCATCTTTTGGTCTAAAACAAATGGCATGTGGTCTTGTGCTTACCTTAAAAAGGGTCAGTAAGTATAGGTACTCGCAAGTGAGAAAGAAAGCTTTCATTATTTTTTTCATACTCTTCCTCCCAAATTATAGAATTTGATTGGTTACTTTATCTTTTAACATTTTCCCCTTCCTAGCTGTTTTAAATTTTAATCACTCCATATTTGAAGGGGTTGTTTGGTTACTTTATGTAGGATTGAAATTACCTGTCTCCAAATCCTGACTTTTTTGTAAGGCAAATAATAGTTTTAATGTAGGATCTCTTTCTCCCCCTTCTTCTAACACTTAGACTATTATTGGACTAATTTTATAACTGCTAGCCTATTCTCTGTCCCACCAATATACACATCAATAAAAAAACATAATAAGCCTTTACAATTTTTTGATGTCATTTATTTCGTTAAGTTGTTCCATCTATCTTAGTCGCCTTGGTTCAGGTGGATTTTGCATTCTATATTTTTCAATTTTTTATTTAGAGTTCATAAAGATGCAAATCACTTCCACTAATAATCCGTTAAATAAAAAAATGATAGTAAATAAAATATGTCGCATGTGATAAAATTTAAATTATGCACTCAGTTTTTTCAAAAGTTTTCTCTTGTAAATTCTTTATAAAGAACATTGTTAGCATAAATATTAACACAAGTTTTACGATTCAATAAGATTTTTAAAACTAATGCAAACTGTTAGGTGTAATAATAAACTAATATTTTAGAACTATATCATTCAAGTATAAAACATATTCACCTAAAATAAAAGGCTGTTTGTTTAAATTTTTCTTTCAAAAAAGCAATTTTTAATGAAATAAGTATTTTTTATTTTTTTGTTTGTCTAAACTGCTTATTTAAAATAAATGTTTTTTTAAGAAATAAATCCTATTTACTTCAAAAAACCTTTCTTAAAAAGCACCTTTTAAAATACTTTTTTAAGTTTAACTTCATTACACATAACACCTCTCAACCAGAAGTTTCTTTTGCAATTTGTAGGCCTTTCTACATACTAGACTGATTTAAAATCACTAGTATAAAGGAAAATAAGTTATCATAAGAGGCAGCAACTGGCATAAGAGTTAAGCAGTAGCATAAAATTACTGAAAACATATATTTATGTTGACGTATATTTATTCATTTTCTTCTAAAACAAATTGTTGCCCCAAGTTAAAATATATGCGGCCTATTAACGATGGAAAAAACATATAATAGAAAGATGGATTTACCTCCTCGAAAGGCATTTTAAAAGATAAAATACATTTTATTATCCTTTAAAGTTCACTTCCACCAGGAGCTAAATCTGGATTTACCTTCTCAAAGGTGGGAAAAAGACGTCTGAAAATTTTAATTATAACAATTACCAAATTAGCAAATAATTTCATACATAAACAATGCTATGATTAACCATTTTATTTTTTTATTTATTTGAGTATCAGTTCAAGAATTCCAAAGACGTACCTATGAAAATAATTCCTCAATTCAGGGTAGTAATTAGATAAAACTCCCTCTGTTATGACTAGCAATTCAAAACCTTACTATTGCAGGAAAAATTCATTTAGATAAGAAGCAATTTCCACTACGACCAACATCTGTTTGGGTATCCGTGTTTAGTTTCTTTTAAGTAAAATACGAATTCTGACGGCAAAAACACAGTATAAAATTCGACAAGTGACTAATCTAAATACTCTTTCCTCATCCATGTCAGCATGGATCTAAATTTACTTCTCTCTTCACTCATCAGGAGCAGCAAAGTCAAGGAGCTCTCCTAAATCACGTAATTTATACTTTTATTTATAAAAAGAGTAGCCTAACTGCCTGTTCCTGTTGGCATTTTCCGTTTATGTGACCTCTTCCTTTTCCTACTTCTCTTCACTGCGTTATCTCTATCCGTTCCCTGCACAAGAACAATAACTAAGGAACATGTAACAAATCTCAGGAACAAAATGTCTTTCAGAAGATTTTAAAATATATAACACCATAGCTGAAGCATTCAAAATGTGCTAATGCAATTTAGAATTTGCTCATTAACCACAACAAAACAGTGAAACAGAACTAGCATTGCGTCAATACAACTGATAATGCTCTGGCACATCTTTAGATGATAATGTATAAAACAGTACACTGGAAATAGATTAATCTGAAAGATTTTTTCAAGATGTGCAACAAGGTTGTCAAATTGTAAATTGTATGATCCATCATCAATTGATAAAATTAGCATAAAATATATTGTTCACATGTGTACATTACAATTTTACAAACATCAAGAATATCAGCATTTTGTATTAAAAAGCTCATTATATAGCAAAGAAGTTGCAATCTTAAACTTCAGAATAAATCAAGATTCAAGTAAAGAAACCTGGTAAAATCATTAAATGTATGGTCTTCATCAGAATGGCTGTGATACCAACTCGAACCAAAACTCATTTAATGATTTCAGAATATGATGGAAGCTTAAAGTTTTACTCAAAAAATGAATCAAAATTAAATTCCAAAGTTTACAAGGCAAGTGTTAATGCGTTCAAGTTGAAAAAACATAAAATAATGCTGAACCTACCTTCAAAGGACCAGTATTATGTTTTTCAGTTTTCTTCTTCTTGCATGATAGTGGGTTTGGACCCTGCAACGTTTAAAAGCAATATCATAAAATATGAGAAGGTTTAAGGTTTAGCTAGGGATATTAAATGGAAACCATAAGCCGGTAAAAGTAATAAAGCTTTACTATAGTTAATTAAAACTGAGTTGTCAAATTTAATTTCACTTGTAAATTAACTGTCATCTTTCGACACAAAATGCATAAAAACTGCAGATAGTATATATATATATATATATATATATATATATATATATAACACAAATTATTTACTTGCATAAATGTTTCCAATCTATATGATCAATTAACCACTGAATTGGTTAGCCATATTGAGAGTGGCTCATTTACTAATCCCTTACTAACTTAATTAACTACTTGAATTATTCATCTTTCTTAAAAAAATTTCACAAAGAATTCCCTTTAAATAACTTTTAAAAGTAGAATAATATACAGATTCCAATGCTCATCACATAAATAATGTTTCAGTACAATCGAACTTTCATAGTGATGAACAAATCAAATTGATGTTTGATACGTAGTTAATAGAACAAAAGGAATGGGAAAATAATTGGATTGTTATAAAGCTTATCCAATCTCTACAGTATGAGAATTTGTAGAATGTCTATGGTTGATTATTTAAAGGAAGTATGGCAATTTATTTCCTACTGATTTCCATTACTGAAGTTAACAACAACCATATAAAGGTAAAGGCTATTAACTATGAGCCTACACTATGGTAAGCAAAAGTGAAACTAGGAAATAGATACAGCACAAGAGTAAATAATAACCTTAGCTTTTTTTCTCTTGAACTGAGGTTTATCCTTGATTTCCATCCGATTCCTTGCAGTAATACTCTTTTTTATTGTCTGCGCATTTATGGTCTGATCTCCTGAATCCTCATTTTCCATTATTTCAGTAATGGAATCGTTAGTCTCCTCACCATTCAATTTATTCATTACCCTATCCTTAAATATCTGGTACTCTTTCTCAGTCATATGCAATCGTCCTTCTTCAGAAGTTTTGACATATTCCCGCTGAAATGTAGACGGAGGTTCAAGGAAAAGAGCATTTCTGAGACCAAATATGAGAGGTACACCAGGTACCTGCAACAAGCAGGTTTAGAAGAATAAATGTATGTTGAGTGTACAGTTCTACACATCTTGCATCATTATAAAAGCGCTTCAATAAATTTAACATAAAAAACCAGAGAGTAAACTCCAAAAGTGATTCTTGAAAAATGTTAGAGGTGGCCAGCTAGTAAGTCCTTGAAAAATATTTTTCAATATGTTAGTTCCTGAATTTTTTTTTTTAATTTTATGCATATTAGTCCCTAAAACACTAACAATAATGCTTTTAAAGTGTTTAAAAGCACTATCTAAAGTACTTGAAAGACCAATTCGCATAACATAATTATTAGGGGACTAATTTGTCTAAACATTTAATTTAGGGATCTAAGTGTTAGTGCCTCTAAATTTCAGGGATAAAAATGGTGATTTACTCAATAACCAGAAGTTTCCATTATTTTTTCTTTTGATGAGAAAAGCACCATAATAAAAAAAAGTCAAAAGAAGTGCATAAAGAAGAAGTAATAACTACCAATAAGGTATCATTAATAGCACAAATATGAAGTTATGAACCCTGGCTGAATAGTGAAAAATGGTAGACAGCCATAGGAAATTCATAAAGTAACAAACAAGGAATGAAAAGAAGATTGACGTCAAGACAGGAACCTGTTAAATTTTATCAACCAAAAATATCTATAACTGGATCTGTATCCAACTATCAAAGAAATAAAATAAAAGAGAAGAACAGATAGTATTAAGATCTATGTTTTTTAAAACCAAACTGGTCATTGAATCGATAAAAGTACTGGTTCACGGTTCATTAGTTCAACCGTTATTGAACCCGTGATTGAATTGGTCTTAATAAAATAGTATTTTTTATTATTAATGTTCTATAACAATTTAAGATTATAAAAGAAAAAAATGTATTAAGGGGGTAATTACAAAAGGAAAAAGTAGTTTTACTAAATACACCTTCATATTGCTAAGTTAACCTCCATTTTCATTAATTTTTTATTTAGAAACGGGGTGGACTTTGGAAAACGAGGGGTGCATTTAACTATGAAGTGGTTGAACCACCAGTTTTACTGGTTCGTGACTGGTTTTCCGGTTTTCATACTAATTTTTTACTTGACCGGTTTTCAGCATTAATCAAACCAGTTTCCACACCGATTCACTGGTTTTCCGGTCAAATTTGGCTGGTTCAATCCGATTTTTGAAACATAAATTAAGATACTAAGATAATGCAAATACCCTCTCTTTGTTTTCCTACACTTCAACCATAGCAACTATTTTCAGAAATTGTTTTAATTTTGGGTCTTAACAGCAATTCTATATTCAAAACATTAGTTTGGACAAGGAACAAATTCTCAAAAATTATTATTTAACTAGCAATCAAATACTGAGCTCATCAACTGCACTAATATCAATCAATATAACCCATATCCCAGACAGAAACATTAAATTGATGGTCAATTCAAATCCACCAAGTCTCACTAACCAGCTTTCAAATAAATTGAAGAGTTTCAATGAACTTTAGGAGTTTAACACAATGAAAAGATGATTGTAACAACTATCTTTCAGAGTATCGATCTAAATCTATTTTTAAATAATCAAAATAAGTTTGCTAACAATAACCTAATACAAAGACAAATGTATTGTATGTCCAACAGGTAGGAGAAATTCCTTTGGGCCGAATATCATTAAAAAAGAAAATATATCTAACCATTGCAATAACATTTGTAAAATTATATATACAAACCTCTTGCAACTTTTTCCGCAGGTCAGTGTCCTGACTAGCAATAAAGAAATGCTCAGAATTTTTTTCTCCGACAACCTCCATGATGCAAGCATCTGCACTCATACATTTATCATGCACACATCTGCAAATTGAAGTAAAATTAAAGCAATGACCATTTCGACAGCAATATCTCAAAAAACCCAAATAAATAAACAACAATTATCATGACTAGTCACCAGACCACTTATAGACCATCAGATGCTGATAAAAAATAATAATACGAATTAGTCCTGTGGTTCTGGTTATTTGATCTGGCACCATTCATCATGCATGCATATACCATTGAAACCAGAAAAAGTTCAGGAAAAAATTCATTTAACACCATACGTGCTCCAGCAGTTAGGTAAATTACCTTGCAACTATAAGTTTATGAGCTGCCTCAAGAGCCTCAGAATAAGCACTGCCTAGTCGTTTCAATTCAGCTAAAACACATCTGCATAATCTCCATCCAAAGCTAAAATTAACAAGAGAAACAAAAACAAAAGGACCCTAATAAAAACAAACAATAATTTATAGTTCCTACCAGCTAGGTTTTGCCAAAAACGAAGTCTACCTTAAACATATAGAGAAGGGGGAAAAAAAGGACCTGGTTGTGTAGAGCTTGACACCAGCACTGAGGATATGGCCAATGGCCGTGTCAGCAGGGGTTATTCGATTCACAAGAAGGTGATGCACGAATGTCCCATCACATAAAACCTTAAAAGGCTTCCGGAAACCAAAGCAAGCGGTGTAAAACGTCAAAATCTTTCTGTGCCTCTTCTGCTTTTTCACCTTCATCTGCAAAAATGCATAAAAAACCCAATCTAATAATATTGCGGAAACAGTATTAACCAATTAACTTTGTTGTTTAATTAAATCAAGAGGAAAAAAATATTGAAAGGCTAAAGTGACAAGTGTTGTAAGAGCGAGAACCTGTATGCGAACGATGAAATTTGGAGAAAGTGCAAATTGTTGTGTGATTAAGGAAGCGCCAATTTGAAGTTAAAAAGCGTCCTGTTTGAGAGAGAATAAAGGTGAGGGACTAGGGTTCGTGTGTTAGAGTCGTGTGTGTTAGAGTCGTGTGTGTCGTTTGAGACCTGTGTGTGTCGTTTTAACTTTTAACTCAAATTTGCCGCTTTATTTATTTATTTATTTCCTTTCCCTCCACGTCCTATCGAACCAAGTGAGGTGTATTAAAATTCACCCCTGTAGCGCACGGCTTATCCTTCGCACTCCAAAACCCATTAAATCAAATCAGAACGCTGGCAACTTCAACTTGGCTACTCTATTTTCACTGAACTTTATATGGTGAGCTAAGGTACGCTCTTTAGCTACTCCCATAAACTCTTTCAATTTCTTCATACACGTTTCTGCTTCTCTTTCGTCTTCGCTCTGCAATTTCTGTCCTCACTCCCGCTTTTTTCAAAATTCTTTTCAAACCCTAATACCACTTACTAGGATTCAATTTCCCGTTCTTCTACTTGATTTAGCTGCTAAAACGTTAAGGCACTCTTCATACCTCGATTTTGACCTATATTTTTCATAGCAATAGTGTATTTTTCGTTTCAAAGCCTTATTGACTTGCCTTTGAAAGCGTTATTGAAACTGCTTTGGGGGAATCTGGTCTTTTCATCTCTGACTTTTCAATAGCTAAAGTAGCTTCCCCTGAATATGCTCAACTATAGTTGTTTTTGAATTCCATTTTGTCTTCTGTGTTACACATATGGGTCTGTTTGCATAAACTTTTCCGAAAGCACTTGTAGGAGAAGAAAGTGCATTTAGAGAAGTTAACTCAAATAGGTCCCTACAGTATTACTGTGATTTGAGAGAAAATACTGTAATATGATTATGCTTATGGAATGTTCTTTATTCTCTCTTTTAGGTACGGTTATGATACTTTCAACATGTACATCAAGCAGGTAATTGCACTTTCGAGTGTTTTTATTTATGTGATGTATTTAATTCTGTTAACTTCTGCTGTGACCTAATTTATTAGATTTGGCTGGATTTTGTTTCTGTATTATGAGTCATAAGGGCTTCCTTTCTTTCTAATGCCCTATATTATGCTGTTATTTGGATTTTGGAGTTGGTTTGTTGCCAAATGGATTTTTGATGTATTTGTTTGTTTGTGCTTATAGGTTGTGATTGAAGGTTTTAAGAGTTATCGAGAGCAAATTGCCGCAGAGCCTTTCAGTTCTAAAGTTAATTGTGTTGGTAATGGTTTAACGGGAAAGTTTTTAGATGCTTTCTTCTATTGATACTGAAAAATACTTTGATATACAATGCAATGCATGATATGGCATTTCATTCGAGACATGTTATGATGGAGGCTAAATGAAGCTTGGAATTAGGACACTAAAAATAAGTTGTTTAGTCAATTTTCATTAGAATTGGTTATATTTGCATAGACTACATTCATACATACATTAGTGTGTATAAAACCCAAATAATATTTTCATAGCTCATAATAACTCATATTCACCATCAAAATTTGTAAATTGTTTTCTGTTGGAAATATTCTTACAATAGTACTTCATATGAGATAGAAACTACTTACAATTTCATCATTAAAAAGGGACAGAAAATACTTATTCCTGAAAATCCTGCTATTACTCTCATTTCATAACACCTAGTAACTTCAATGTCTACATTCCACACGATTCCATAAAGTAGTACGGTACTTATTTTTGCAAAGCCTTTAAATAGCTATATTATATAGGTCTAGAGTCTGAACTATGTAGAAAATGATTGCTAGTTTAGTAAGGATAATGGATAGCTAAGAAAGTGCTTCGTTAAGATTCTGGTTCTGAATAAACCATATTTATTAATTATATTGAATATTGTTATTCAAAATCCAATTGAAAGACTTCACCTTGGAAGTAAACTTTCCAGTTCTATTAATGTCCATAAAAGAAGAGTTAAGGAGACATAAAGGAGATTTTTTTTTTTTTAATGAAACTGAAAGGTGAAAATTGTTGTATGATCTTGACGTTTCGTCCTACTTGATTACTAATTTGCTATGCTGATAGGTACATTCTCACATCAAGCTGAAGGCTGCATACTTTGTTTTGGCAGAACTGCATTCTTTACTAACTACATTGCCTTCATTTTCATTACTTTAGTTCTTTTCACTTTAATGTATTCTTCCTTTTTCTTTAATTGCATTTCTTTAAATGTAAAGTTGTTTTCAAAGATGAATTTCCATCTTTTCTTCTAGGTCAAATGACTAACACTAACACATCTGAATATTTGTTTGTGTTCGAATTTGTTTT
The DNA here is from genome assembly GCA_037954015.1 of Psophocarpus tetragonolobus. Lineage (NCBI taxonomy): Eukaryota > Viridiplantae > Streptophyta > Magnoliopsida > Fabales > Fabaceae > Psophocarpus > Psophocarpus tetragonolobus. The sequence goes on from CM075695.1 coordinate 40,835,788, forward strand.
ATTACCTGTTTTATTCTTGTCAGGATCTATGTTTTTATTAGTTGTATTGTTTCTTTGTTTAGGAGATTACAATTATAGTGTATGATAGGAATATCCCTGAATCATAGGGATATGGTGGTTATTGTTATTCTTCCCCATTAGCTTCAGTCTTGTATATATGAATTGTATTCTCAGCATAATAATAAGGGAAATGATTCCACCCTAAATTGTGAGATGGTATCAGATCTCTTAAATTCTGGGAGTCGCCTCTGACTGCGCAAACCAAAACTCTAGATGACAGCCTTCATTCCTGGACAACCTTCATTGCTGTCAATTATTTTTTTAGGATAGCCAGCCTTCATTGCTACTATGATTTGCAGTGTTGTTTCTTAGTTGCCGTCGTAACAATCAAATACATACTCACTGCATTAGGGTCGTTTTTACTACGGTGGATATGGCAAACCCAATTACTAAAGTGGTGAATACTGAGTCTTAGAACACTCAGGAACAACTGCAGAACCTCAATACTGCCTACCGATTAAATGGGAAGAATTACTTGAAATGGACCTAGCTTGTTCGTAGAACTTTGAAAGGTAAAGGGAAAGCTAACCACTTGACTGAAGATGCTCTTGAAGAAGAAGATCCCAAATTTACAAAATGGGATGAAGAGGACTCTATGATCATGGCATGACTATGGAACTCCATGATCCCAGAAATCACTGATACTTGCATGTTTCTTAATTTTGCAAAGGAGATTTGGAATGCCATGGAGCATACATACTCCAAAGCTAAAGATGCTTCTCAAATATATGATGTGAAGGTGAAGACTGTGGCTGTAAAACAAGGAAATAAGATTGTTACAAAGTACGCCAATCAACTCAAATAATTGTGGATGGAGTTAGACCATTACAAGGTCATAAAAGCCAAGTGCTCAGATGATTCAGCAATGCTCAAAGAGTATATTGAGCAAGATAGAGTTTATGATTTCTTGGTAGGGCCTAACTCTGAATTTGATCAAGTGAGAGTCCAGATCCTTGGAAAAGAAAACATTCCAGGAATTAATGAAGTAGTAGCTATGGTCAGAAGTGAAGAAAGCAGAAGAGGAATAATGCTAGAAACCCCAGTCATGGAAAATTCAGGATCGACCATGATGATAGACCAAAAAAAGAGGGGAATAGCTAATATGGAGAAGAAAGGTGAAGGAGTGTAGTGTACCTTTTGTAACAAGTCTCGCCACATGTGAAAAATGCTGAATGGAAAGTCACCTAGTAAGGATTGGAGGCCTCAAAACCGAGACAAGGAGTGGGGAAAAAAAGGTGACAACACTAGAAAGGAAGGACAAGCACACATAGGTGCTGCCACTAGTGAAGAAAATAGAGGAGGAGTGATTCAACTTAACCAGGATGAAGTAGAGCAGATGAAATCATTCCTCAACAAGTTGGATAAGTCAACATGTACTTGTTCTCTGGCACATTCAGGTATATTTCCTTTTTCTTTTGGACTTAATGCCTCAAATAAAAACTATAACCCATATTGGATACTAGATTCTGGGGCTACTGATCACATGACACCCCTACCTAAACATTTCTCTTCTTACACCCCTTGCCCTAGCAACAAGAAAAGATCCACAACAGATGGCTCTTTGATGACTACAGTAGGTCAAGGAGAAGTTCAAATAAGCCCATCTATAACCCTTAAAAATGTCTTTCATATTTCTAAACTGTCTGTCAGTTTGATTTCCATAAAAAAACTCATAAAAGACCTATCATGTAATGCCATTTTTTATGACGATGTTTGTATATTGCAGAACAAGTATTCGGGGAGGATGGTTGGACATGCTAGAGAATGGAATGACCTTTATTACTTGGATAATCCGGATTTGACACCAGACCTTGAAAACAACTCTTTTTTCTCTGAGTCAATAAAGACCAATAGGGAGAAGGTCTTCCTACATCACTATCGTCTTGGATATCCTTCCTTTAGAGTCGTAAAATTGTTATTCTCTTCCCTTTTTAGCAAATTAGATATGAAAAGTCTCCATTGTGAAGTGTGTGAGCTTGCTAAGTACAAGCGTGTACCTTTTCCAGTTAGTAATAATATGAACAATTTTCCCTTCTATTTAATTCATACTGATGTGTGGGGTCCCTCAATTGTCCCAAATGTTTCTGGTGGCCGGTGGTTCCTTACCTTTATAGATGATTGTACTCATGTCATATGGGTTTTCTTACTAAAACAAAAATCTGAAGTCAGCTTTGTGGTTCAACGTTTTTTCTCCATGGTAAAAAATCATTTTGGAGTTAGCATTAAGAGGATTAGATCCGATAATGCCAAAGATTACTTTAATCATGGGCTTATTTCCTTTTGTTAAAAGGAAGGTATCATTCATGAGTCATCCTGTGTCAAAACACCTAAGCAAAATGGGATTGCTGAAAGAAAAAATGGTTACCTACTAGACCAAACTCGGGCTCTTCATTTTCAACATCAGGTTCTTAAAAGGTTTTGGGGGGAGACTGTTCTTACTGCATGTTATCTAATTAATAGACTACCTTTTAGTATTCTAGCCTCAAAAGCCCTATGGAGGTTCTGTCCTCCTTTTATCCTAATGTTTCCACCTCCAATCAACTTGTTCTAAGAATATTTGGGTGTGTGTCTTTTGTCTATGTCCATAGTGGTAATAGAGGTAGACTTGATTCTAGAGCCTTAAAATGTGTTTTCATAGGATACTCATCCACACAAAAGGGATATAAATGCTATCACCCACCATCACAAAAATTCTTCGTGTCCAGAGATGTCACCTTTTTCGAGCACAAAAGCTACTTCCACCAAGATCATCCTTAGGGGGAGACTGCAAGAAAGGAAGAAGATCTTCTTATGCTCCCTGACTTAAACTTGGGACCAAAAATAGGGACTAAAGGTGTAATAACTGAAAAGGAACCCACTAAATCCATTCAAGATGGAGCTGATGTAAGATTTGGAAAAGAATTGATTTATACAAGGAAGACAAAGGCCATTCCAAAATCTGTTCATGTCCAACAATTCAACCCAACATTACATGAGTAACTACCCCTGATCCTTTAATCTCCACTAAATCAACCTCTGATTTCCCAACTGTACAGGAACCTGAAACCAGTCCGACACCACTTTATGAGGACCTAGGTATTCTAATTGTCCTTAGAAAAGAAAATAGAATGTGTACCACCAAACCACTGTACCTTCTAGCCAATTATCTATCCTTTAGAAACTTCTCACCTACCCATAAAGCCTTCCTCACAAGCCTAAACACTACAACAACACCTACCTCTTTATCTGAGGCATTGAGTGAAAAAAATGGAAACAAGCCATGGATGTGGAAATGGAAGCATTAGAGAAGAATAGTACCTGAGATTTGGTTGCTCTCCCAAATGGAAAAAAACCAGTAGGCTGCAAGTGGGTATATATTATAAAATGCAAGGTTGATGGATCCATTGGGAGGTACAAAGCAAGGTTAGTAGCTAAGGGATTCACTCAAACCTATGGAGTGGATTACATGGAAACATTTGTTCCAGTTGCAAAAATGAATACGGTTAGGGTGATATTGTCCCTAGCGGCTAATTATGGTTGGAACTTGCAACAATTTGATGTTAAAAATGCCTTCTTCCATGGAGAAATTGAAGAGGAGATTTATATAGAATTGCCCTCTGGATATGGTAAAAAAAAGCTGCCAACACTGTTTGCAAGCTAAAAAAGGCATTGTATGGGCTGAAACAATCACCACGAGTGTGGTTTGGAAGGTTTACTAAAGTTATGATAAGTTTAGGCTTTAAACAAAGTCAAGGAGAGCACACTCTATTCATTAACACTCTAAGTCAAGGGAAGTAACAGGTGATGATGAGGAAGAGCAACCATTGTTAGGCCAACATCTAGCCAAGGAATTTGAAATTAAGACCTTGAGAAAATTGAAGTATTTTTTGGGAATTGAAGTGACCCATTCTAAAAAGGGGATATTCATATTTCAACAGAAATACATCACTGATGTATTGAAAGAGACTGGTAAGACAACATGCAAGCCTGCAAGTACACCAATTGGGAAACGCAGAAGCAGATACCGCAGTTGACAAGGAAGTGTATCAAAGGCTAGTTAGTAGACTGATATATTTATCTCACACTAGACCTGATGTTGCATTTGCCGTGAGTCTAGTAAGCCAGTTCATGCACAAGCCGAAGGAGGTTCACTTACAAGCTACACTAAGAATTGTGCAGTATTTGAAAGGGACCCCAGGTAGGGGAATTTTGTTCAAACGGAATGGGAATGTAAATCTGGAAGCATATATAGATGCGGACTATGCAGGGTCAGTTGTGGATAGGAGGTCAACTATGGGATATTGCACTTTCCTTGGAGGGAATCTAGTGACTTGGAAGAGTAAAAAACAAAGTGTGATAGCGTGATCCAGTGTTGAAGCAGAGTTCAGAGCAATGACACAAGGGATATGTGAACTATTCTGGCTGAAGATTATCTTGGAAGACCTAAGGATAAAATCGGATGAACCAATGAAACTTTATTGTGATAACAAATCTGCTATTAGCATAGCTCATAATCCGGTACAACATGATAGAACCAAACATATTGAGGTTGACAGACATTTTGTCAAAGAAAAATTAGATAGTGGTCTGATATGCACTCCATATGTCTCCTCACAAGACAACCTTGCAGATATTCTAACAAAGGGGCTGAACAACAACATCTTTGAGAAGATTGTTTCCAAGCTGGGAATTGAGAATACCTATTCACTAGCTCGAGGGGGAGTGTTAGAATTTGTTTTATTAGAATTTATTTTATTACCTGTTTTATTCTTGTCAGGATCTATGTTTTATTAGTTGTATTGTTTTCTTATTTAGGAGATTACAATTATAGTGTATGATAGGAATATCCCTGAATTATGGGGATATGGTAGTTATTGTTATTCTTCCCTATTAGCTTCAGTCTTGTATATATATGAATTGTATTCTTAGCATAATAATAAGGAAAATGATTCCACCCTAAATTGTGAGAGTAACGTTAACATCAATAATAATATTTGTTCAATTATTTGTTTTTGCAGTTGGTGCTAATGGATCTGGGAAGACAAACTTTTTCCATGGTAAAAAAAATCACAATTTCTTCTGTGTATAGCCTTATTATTAGTCTTTGGAAGTGCTGAAATCAAATCTCCAACCTTCAATTTGCCACACCTTTTTCTTTGTAGCCATCCGTTTTGTGTTAAGCGATCTCTTTCAAAACCTACGCGGTGAAGATAGGCAGGCCCTACTCCATGTATGGCACAGTATATCCATGTATTTATACTTCTGGTTCTCACCTATAACTAATCAATTATAGAATTTGAATATGCTTAAATAAATTATTCTCTGCACAGGAAGGAGCTGGACATCAGGTTTTATCTGCATTTGTGGAGATTGTCTTTGATAATTCAGACAATCGAATACCGGTAATATGTTAAGGATAATAATTTCTTTTTCAGTAAGGGCACAAGGAGGATGATTTCCTGCTTTTTTGATCAATTACATGCTCAAGTGTTTCTTTATTCACTTATGCATATTTTATTTTATGAACTAAAAAACCCAAAGTGATATTATCTTCTTTTGTTGTACATAAAGTGTATCCTAAATTGTATGATTGGTATGGTGACAGAAATGTGACTTCATTTGGTACTTCTCTTTCTCTGTGAAAGGATGGATTGTCCAGAGGCTGTTATAGGGCATAGTTACATGAATTCTATCCGACAGTCACCTTTTTAGCTACTTTTAATCTATCTATCTGTACCTTTTTTGACTGGTGGATGGTTCTATATTTATCCATTCTTGTGCAATAAATGCATATTATGGTTAATTACTTTGCTCAATTTTTATAAAGAAAGGAGTCTGTAGGCAAAGAAAAGAATATAATAACAGATAAATTTTTGTATTTAACTGAATGAAGACTTGATAACTTAATACAAACATTTCATAGAACAATGCAGTATGCTCATTTATGTTTTTCCTCTTTTCGCTCCACCATTTTTAACTTATTCATATTTGATGCTTTTAAAGTCTTTGGCATTGGGATTCTGATGGTGCATATTTTCTGCTAGTTGAGAAGTAATTTGATTAATGATGAGGTGCTTCACAGTGTTTTAATTTCACTGAACTTCTATGATACAATTTCAATTTTAGTATTTTTTAAGTCGACAGCAAAATCTTGTTATCAGGGGTTGTTGATGCAATAGTTGCTTTGCTTCAGAATTGATTTCTTTTTACTTTCTAAATCACAACCAAAGTGCTGTATGTTTTTTTGTTGAACAGTTCTTTATGTTTAATAACCACTTATCCGTGATATTCTTGTCTATGGACTATCTTAATGTCTGAATGTGTTGCTGAATAGGTTGACAAGGAGGAAGTGCGCTTGCGACGTACTATTGGTTTCAAAAAGGATGAGTATTTTCTAGATGGAAAACACATAACGTAAGTGAAATAGAATTACATTTTAGAGCATATACTTTGCTTTTATTTTTCATTTCAGAGAAAATAACATATTTTTTCTTATGCTGACCGGTTATATGAGTATTTACCTTGATCCAAAACATCATATACGATCTGCAGAAAAACTGAAGTGATGAATCTGCTAGAGAGTGCTGGGTTCTCCCGATCAAATCCTTATTATGTTGTACAACAAGGAAAGGTATGGGCTAATGGTGACAGTGCTTGAACTTGGTTTAGAATTTATTATGGTTGTATATTTATTAGCTTGGAAGTTGATTTCTCAACTTGTTCCATTTCTACTATTGCATAGATAGCATCACTAACCTTGATGAAAGACTCTGAACGACTGGACTTGCTGAAGGAAATAGGTGGTACTAGAGTTTATGAGGAGAGGCGTCGAGAAAGTTTGAAAATCATGCAGGAAACTGGCAAGTTTATGATTTATTTTACTTTAAGTTCATGATCTAGTCTTTCCTATTTAATTATTATTCATTTTTTAGGTTCATGATTTGTAATCTACAATTCTACGTATAAGACTAATGTACTACTAAAATTACCACTAGAAATTTCCTCTTAATTTTTATTCTTTTAATTTATGACTTCATTTATTTACTATTAACTTTATATGTTTCTTTACCTTTTTGTATTTTCAACCTTTTGTATTGTTTTTATATTTTAGTTGTTATTAAAAATTCAGACAAATAACAATAAGAGATATATTTTTAATTATTAGTTTTAATAAAATTTCACATTCTTCACACACACACACATAATCTTTATCCTCACTATTTATTTTCTTGAAATTTAATGGAAATTTAACTCTTGGAGTAAGTAAATCTATTCCTTCATTTGCTTGAAATCTAATTGCTAAAGATTAGTTACTTAGAACCATTATATTAAATTTTAAGAAAATGAAGGGTGAGCATGAGGAGGAATGAAGGGTGACCATGAGGAGTAATTCTAAAAGAGTTACTCTTGGGGTAACGTAATCCCTCTATACATACATATAAATTTATATCTTAAATAGAGAATAATAAAAATATACATTGACATAATGTTTGTTTAATATCTTTATTTTCAGTTAGCTATGAATTAATACTTGCAAATCCGAATAAAAAATCATATTTTGATAATATTTATTTAATTTAGTTTATATAATTTTGATTATTAATACTTAAATTTATTTGTAAGAATAATTTCCATGATTTTGAACTCACCTAATATTAGCAATAAATGAATTCAAATTCTTGAAAGTTTCAATAAAAATATTTGAAATTTATTTTATTATACGTCAATTTTTATATTTTATTAGTAATGTATTAGAATGTTATTGATACTAGGCATATAACAGAAGAAACATAATTTGTTTTAAATTTGTTATTTTAATTTGAGATTTGCTAAGTATAATTTGAGATGGTTTTTATTTGATTTTCAATAGATGATCAATTATGTCATTAAATAAAAACCAACTTAATATTATCATTATGATTATTAGTGAATGGTTAATTGGAAATAAAATATTTCATATTTTATAAATTCATGTATCACATTGGTACAAAATCTAGCATTGATTTTCTTGTCATTGATTATATTGTTCTCATGTATTTTTCTGTTGGACAGGTAATAAAAGAAAGCAAATAATCCAAGTTGTACAATATTTAGATGAAAGGTTGAAGGAACTAGATGAGGAGAAGGAGGAACTTAGAAAATATCAACAGCTTGACAAGCAAAGAAAATCCTTGGAATATGCTATTTATAGCAAAGAAGTTCAGGATGCTCAGCAAAAACTTACAGAGGTTGTTAAAATTCAACTCTTATACGATTATTTGCTTAATTCTACTGTGTTTTATTCGATGGATCTACTTCTTAATGATTGGGGACTACTCACGTTATGCTCTAATTTAAATTATAATAATTTATAAATTTATAAAATAGCATACAAAATACATTGCCTTAATACCAAACACTTCTTATTCCTGCAAAGCTTTTGATCTTTTTCTACAGGAAATGCTCATGTCTTTAAGGCTATTTTGGATTGATGGTATATAACGGAATGGAGTAGAGTAGAATATAATAGAGTGAAATGAAATGGATTAAAAATACCTTTCTGTTGTTTGAAAGAGAGTGAAGTGGAATTACCCTTATTTGGTCAATAATTGATGTACATTCCAACTGAGGTTAAAATGGTAATATTAGAATTTGCAAAGCTTTATTTCATTGTGTAGACTCCATCCTCATTTAAATAAAGCCAAATATAGTGGTTTAGCGCTGGTTATACTTAATAATAATATTTATATTTATTAGAGTAAGTTGACATCTATCAGTTTTTGTACTAGGCACTTATTTTTACTGTAAATAAGGTTCTTTTGATGCTTACAATGTTGTGATGTGAATGATTCTACAAAATAGAATAATAAATTATTGGTAGAGCTTTGAGTTTTTTTATAAATTGGAATGGGCTACAGAGAAAATCCTCTGAATGTTGAAAACAAAATTGCAACCTATTAATTCTGTTTAAGATAACCACATATAGTCTAGAGGACTATGACATGCAGATTCTGGTCTGACTCAATTTTTCTACTGATTGAAAATTTCCTTCTCTCTCTCCTTATTTTTGTCTGTTTTCCTCTCATTTTATTCCCAAGTCATCCACCTCTTTCAAACCCAAAACTTCCATCCAATTAGTCTTGTGCCAGTTGTCCACTGTGTGCTACTCCCCCCTAATACCCTTATTTGACCCTGTGGTCTATTCTTAATTGGCTCTATGTCAATACCCTTATTTCCTCTTTCTTGATTAAATGTAGGTAAAAAGCCTATCAAATACTTGATGCAATTATTTGGAGTTCATAACTGCACACTTTAATTTCTTCATTGTTCCTTTAGATCAATCATAAATTCGTAATATAGAATGTCAAACATATGTGGATAGTGGATTTGACTTTTTATAATCCCATTTTTTATATTGGATATCTGATGCCTGTAGTTGAATGCTTATCACCTTGTTTTAGATAGAAGATGCTCGGGCCAAGGTTTCTGAAACATCAGCGAAGAAGTATAATGACGTTCTTGATGCACATGAGAAATCCAAAGATTTAGAGAATACATTAAAAGATGTAACGAAAGAACTTCAAAATTTTAACAAAGAGAAAGAGGTTATTGAAAAGCGACGAACAGTGGCATTGAAGAAGCACACAGAGCTTGAGCTTGATGTCAAAGACTTGCAAGAGAAGATCTCTGGAAATATCCGAGCCAAGGTATTATTAATTTGAAGAAGTCCTTTTATGAGTTATTTTGTTAGGGATGGTTTTGTACTCAATTCATCTTTTAATGCATGCTTTCAGGAAGATGCTGCAAGACAACTGGAGATACTTGAGAAAGAAATTCAAGATTCAACGGCTGAACTGGGCAAAATCATTCCTTTACATGAAGAGCAAGTTGAGAAAGAAAAAGACATTGTCAAGCGGTATGTTATGGTTGTAGTTGTCTTCCAATATGCTTCAATAAGTGTACTATTTCTAACTCTCCCAGTTTATGTTTCTGACATTTTTACTGCATTCTGTTGTAGTACTTTTAATTTTTTTAGTGTCTCATTTTGCCATAAATATATATATTTTTTTAATCTTTAACATGCTTGTATTGCTTTTACAATTTTTCAGGATGCAGGATATTGATATATATATATATATATATATATATATATATATATATATATTATATTATATTAATCTTTCACATGCTTGTACTGCTTTCTTCAATTTTTAAATATTGTTGTGTTTACAGCTAGGATGTTCTCTGGCACATTTTCAAAGCTTGAAATTGATTGTATCATTTGTTGAGGATATTCATCAGATTCTAATTAGTATTTCTCTAAAATAATTGTTAGAATAATGGAGCGTGAGAAGAAGCTCAGTATACTTTATCAAAAACAAGGACGTGCAACCCAGTTTTCAAGTAAAGCTGCTCGTGATAAATGGCTTCAAAAGGAGATTGATGATCTTGAACGGGTGCATTCTTCAAACAAGGGGCAGGCAAGTGTTCATTTATTAGTGTGAGCTATGAGAATTACGTCCTAAATACTCTTTTAACAGATTTGTGGCATGAAGATGTCTGCTTTTCTTTGATCCTGTTTTCTATTAATTTTAAGTGTGATAACAATATCATCTTTCTACTGTGGTATATTTTTTTTTTTTTTTAAAATTTATGTTTTTCTGCTTACCAAATTATTTGCATATCTAATTGGGAGAAATCAACAATTGCTTTTTTCAACTTCTTAAGATAGCTTTTTGAAAAAAGGCGATTATTTCTGAGAAAATAATCATTCCTAAATATGCAGTGTGCTATTAGAGAATAGAATGAAAGCAAATAAGTAATACAGTATCAATGGATAGTGTATCCCCATCAAAGAAACAATGTATGATTGCCCCTACAAACAATATCTTCTAAGCTTGTCATGCTTACTGCATATCCTAATATGGAACACATAACATTGTTGTTGTCTGAACTCTGAAGTGCCAAGCAGCAAGATGATAACATTTTTTCTCTCGGAATTGGCAAATACTCTACTGTTATTCAAGTTGGATTATTTCTTTTTACATTTCTACATTAACTATGCTTCATTACAAAATTGGGTTCCTTGAATTCCTTCTAAATATGCCAGCTCAACTTGGTCTTGCTTTTGCTTTCCAGAAGCTGCTTGTAGAAGCTAAGGTTCATGCTCTGAAAAATAAATGTTACAATGATATCTTAAAAAAATTGAGAGAATGTTTTGGTGTCAACTGTTTTAGTTTTGAAGCCATATGGTACCCAACTTGTTAACATTGATGTTTGAATATTCTGAGTATAGAACTTTGATATGATCAGATTCCCTTGCCATGGCTTCCAATATTTCTTATTGTATTTGTGAATTGTTAATCACTATGTCTTCTCATATTATATGAATGCTGGTCTCTACTCTCTAGTAATATGCTTTCTTCCTTGTTTTTTGATTGTTAATCACTATGAATGTTGGTCTCTACTCTCATATTATATGAATGCTGGTCTACAGGAGCAAAAGCTTTTGGATGAAATTGATCGGCTTAAAGAAGAACTACATGATTGTGATGAGAACATACAAAGACGTAAAACAGAAATTACTACTTTGGAATCTCTCATTGTTCAGTCTCATGAAGGGCTTAATCATTACAAAGTAGAGAGAGACAAGTTACATGAGGAGAGAAAGTGTGTAGCTCCTCTTTTGTCTTTTTTTGTTTTTTTTTAAAAATTCTGTGAAGACTTTTTTCCTAGATGGACAACAACATATTGTTACAATGAAGAATGATTATACTAAAAGTGTAGGATGTGGAGCCCTCCTTAGCAAGAAAATGCAAAATACATTATATATTATTTATCATAGTCAAGAAAACATTTCTTATGAGTTTAAATTGTTACATAATAGGTCCCTATGGGGCAAAGAGAATGAACTTACTGCTGAAATTGATAAGCTGAGAGCTGAAGTTGAGAAGGCTGAAAAGAGTCTTGATCATGCAATTCCTGGTGTGAGTATCCCTGTGGTCTATTCTGGGGGACAGGTTTTTATCTGTCACATATTTAACACTATTATGATGTTCAGGACGTGAGAAGAGGGTTGAATTCAGTTAGGAAGATCTGCAAGGAGTATAAAATTTCTGGAGTTCATGGTCCAATTATTGAGTTGCTGAATTGTGATGAAAAGTTTTTCACTGCTGTTGAAGTTACTGCTGGAAACAGGTAATTTCTCACTGATGGTTTCTTTAATGTATTGGTTTCACCAAATTTTGCATTGGGCATGTTTCCTATATTGTTTTTGAGGTGGGGGAGGAGAATTTGGCAAATCTATAGCATGTATACATTCCATCTTTTAATGTAGTATTTGTTCATTGTCTAATTTCTTTACTGGTTCATTTGCACATTTGGCTTAATGATTTTATATAACATCTTTGTTTGGACAGCTTATTTCATGTGGTTGTTGAAAATGATGACAAGTCAACCCAGATAATTAGACATCTTAACTCACAGAAAGGTGGTCGAGTTACATTTATTCCACTTAACAGAGTAAAGGCTCCACGCATTACATATCCACAGAGTTCTGATGTCATACCTCTTTTAAAGAAATTGAATTTTAAACATGACTATACTCCGGCATTCAGTCAGGTTAGCTTTTAAACAATGTATTTTTAATACATGGGTACAACACCTTTAGGTGCTATATGGTAATAAAATTTTTCTAAGAAATATCTCACAAGAATTTAGTACACAGTAATTGATCTTTGATTAATGACAATCAAGAAAATATAAATGTATAATCAATTTTTTAACATGTGAGTTAATAATATATTTTCCATCATATTGATGTAATGGGGAATTTACTATGATGTCTTTACTGCTATGGTTTGTGCAAAAGGTTAGTTGGGTAAGTTAGACTTATGCTTATGCCTTATGAGATCGACAAGACATTTATGTTGAGCACCTTTATAGACATTTGTGTTGAGCACCTTTATAGAAATTTGTTTTGGAAAATTTGTTGAATGGATTGTCATTGAAGGTAATATTGTTGTGCTTGTTTGTTACAAGGAATCTTAAATTTACAGTTTCATTTTCATAGGCTGGTGTAGTAAAAATAATTAAGTGATAGTATACTATTAAATATTAATTATTTTTAGTTGCATTTGATGTCCGTTAACATCACTTGTGAAGTTGTGATCTTTCTCTAAGGTCTTTGCTAGAACAGTTATCTGCAAGAATTTGGATGTGGCTTCAAGGGTTGCACGTACTGATGGTCTGGACTGCATAACACTGGATGGTCGGCCTAGTTCTTTTCATTGTCTTTCTACTTGATCTAGGCTGGTCTTGTGTTTTCCCTGACAAATTGTCTGACTTATTACAGGTGATCAAGTAAGCAAGAAAGGTAGTATGACTGGAGGATTTTATGATCACAGACGATCAAGATTGAAGTTTATGAATATCATTAAGCAGAATGCAGACACTATTCTCATTAGAGAGGAGGAATTGGAGAAAGTTAGATTTAATCTGCAAGATATCCTTTCCTGTTAATAAATGAACATTCTTTTTTGTAACTTCTATTTGTCTTTGGCAAGAACTTATTCTTTACAAAATGCATAACAGATGATCTGGTTCACCTGATCAAATTTTGTTGGAAACAAGTATCTCCAAGAGTGAGGATAAAGAAAACCTCAGTTGTATTCTCTTTTTATATGTTAAAAAGCGTATTTCTCTGCTTAATCACTTACCACTGTAATTTTACTACAGTTTGCTGGTTACTTTTTTTAGTTTCTTGGGGGCATAAAGGTTCACTGCTTAATAAAATTGTTTTATCAGTAATGTCAAATCTGTCAAGCTCAAGTTTAAGATAAAAAAAAGCTCTACCTGGGTTTTATTGAGGAGACAACTTGTGTTTTACAGCATATTTTGCTTATTCCATAAACCTTTACTCAAATCTGGTGGTTCTTTTGAACTCTATTATCTAAGGAAATCTATTTTTTTTTTCTTCCATTTGTTTATTGTTATTGATTGATTTTACTTTAAATTATTTAATTGCTTCATCTTATGCTAAAAATCATGTAAGAGAGCCTTGATTTGTTTTTGACCTGACAACATGAGATGACATGTATCTTTGTTTTATGAATAACTTCTCTGATGCCTAAGCTATACCTTTCACGAAACAAATTCCTCCAATGGTTGTTTCTACTGAATTAGTCTTACAGATAGACCAAAAGATTAATGAACTTGTTGCTGAGCAGCAGAAGATTGATGCCAAGCGTGCTCATGACAAATCTGAGATGGAGCAGCTTAAGCAGGATATTGCAAATGCTAATAAGCAGAAGCTGTTGATTTCTAAAGCGCTTACAAAAAAGGTTTTATTGAATTTCTCAGTTATACTTAATTATCCCCAGAGAGCTACTTTTCAGTTGATAGTTGCTTGTGGAATTGTTCACTATTTGTTTTACCTTGTTCCTTAATTGCTTGTAGGAGAAGTCTGTTGGGGATGTTCAGAATCAAATTGAACAGCTTAAGGCTAGTATTGCAATGAAAAACGCTGAGATGGGCACTGATCTAATTGATCATTTAACACCAGAGGAAAAAAAGCTTTTGTCAGATTTGAACCCTGAAATCAAAGACCTTAAAGAGAAGCTTGTTGCTTGCAAGACTGATCGTATTGAGGTTATTCAATCAATTGTGTTTTTTTTTTTTGGTGAATATGTAATCGATTGTATTGGTGTTCACAATCTTCATGATGTAGTGTTCTTATTTTGTCTTAAAATTTTGCAGACTGAAGCACGGAAAGCAGAGCTGGATACCAATCTAACTACTAACCTTAGGAGAAGGAAACAAGAATTAGAGGCTGTAATATCATCTGTGGATGCTGACTCTTTGGTTGCTGATGCTGAATTGAAGGGGCAGGAACTTAGTGATGCTAAAATATTGGTTGATGATGCAACAGGGCAGCTTAGAAGTGAGATCTTTAAAATTTCCATCAATAGTCTTCTATATATATCTTGAATATATTTCTTTGTTTGACCAAATATTCTTCCTCAGGAATGACTGAAAGTATAAACGATCGGTCGAGGCAAATTAAAAAGATCAAAGATGAATTGAATAAATTGAAGGTAAATTGATTACTGGTTATATTCAAGATAAAAGCTTATAAATTGATTACTGATTATATGAATTGTTGCTCCAAACAATGATAAAAGCTTTTGGCTGTGTAGTCTTTAGAAGATGAGTATGAAAGGAAACTTCAGGAAGAAGCAAAAGAATTAGAACAACTGCTGAGTAAGAAAAATACATATGCTGCTAAAGAAGAGGAGTATGCGAAGAAAATAAGGGAACTGGGACCATTGACATCAGATGCTTTTGAGGCGTAAGTCTTTTCTTTCACCATATTTTCCCCTCTTTTTTGTGTTTGCATGCATAAGATGAATTATTTTAGAGGGATATGAAAAGAAAATTGAGAGATGCTATGAAAAGATCAAGAAATAACAGTTCAATTATACAGAAAACATTAAAGCATTCCATTCTCTTTGTTAGCAATATTTCATGTGATATAAGACAAATGACAATCTTCTTCCACAGTCCATTTAATATAGTCACCTTAAATTAAGCCTTCATGCAGACAGAGCTTATGTCCAAACAAATGAACAGGAACATAAAATCCATAGCCTATTTCCAACAATCCATATCTGGATTGTGTTGTTATATGAGCTATTTTATTTTAATGTTAGGTACTCTGTCTTTCTTTGAGGATAAACTTGATTGCTATTCCATTTTACTTTTTTTTATGATCTGGCAGATATTGTATGCAATTACAGCTTATAGCTTGCAACATTGCAAGTTATCATTTTCTCTGTACCTTGGTTTCAGCTAACTATATTTAATTCCTTTCTTTTCCTCATTGCAAATGACAGGTATAGACGAAGGAATATTAAAGATTTGCACAAAATGCTGCACAGGTGCAATGAGCAATTGCAGCAGTTCAGTCACGTAAATAAGAAAGCACTTGACCAGTATATAAATTTTACAGAACAACGAGAAGAACTTCAGAAAAGACAGGCAGAACTTGATGCAGGAGATGAGGTACTTTGCATGGATTTTTGCATGCCCTTTATACTTATTTCCGGAGAAATAAAAAGTCTTTGATGGCTACGCCGCCTGACATATATTAGTTTCACACTTTACTATCTAAATGGTTTGGTGCAACTGATCTGTGATGGCTCTGAACATTGTTGTTTCTTTATGTGCCTCTTTAATAGGTCTTGTTATCAATTCCCTTGCAAGTATTCCAATGCGAACTTTTGCATTTTGGCTATAATGTCCTACATTGCTAGCTTTTTTGACTTGTTGAATAACTACAGAAAATTAGGGAGCTTATATCAGTGCTAGATCAACGGAAGGATGAGTCAATAGAACGCACTTTCAAAGGTGTTGCAAGGAATTTTCGGGAAGTATTTGCAGAACTTGTGCAAGGAGGCCATGGTCATCTGGTTATGATGAGGAAGAAGGTTTGTGATGGTTCTTGACTTATCCATTCGGTTCTTTTTTGAATGGGAAAAAAATAATGCTTTATAGCTTGTTGTATTGCTATCATGTTTTAAAATAGTTTTTAGCTACTAGCTAGCATTATTATTATTTTTTTTTAATTTTTTATGTCCTTTAATTTCATCCTTTTGTTTCAATGTGGTGCTTGATTATTGCTTTATTTCTTTGTATTTTGCCAAAAAAAGTGAGGGATCTCCTGAATGTTATTTAGTCATTGTAAGTGACATGAAAATGGTGTCTCTATTGTATTTCCTTTCTCTCAGGATGGTGATCATGATGATGATGAAGATGAGGATGGTCCTCGTGAAGCAAATCCAGAGGGCAGAGTAGAAAAGTACATTGGAGTGAAAGTGAAGGCAAGTGTATTCTTTTTATGCCTTTTTTTTTTCAAAAAATTATTTTAATGTAAAGTTTCTGCCAGAATGCTTTAGGTTTGTTAACCGCACCCTTTGGGATGAGGCTATTGTTGTATATATTGGAACGCGGGGGGTTTGTTTTGTACATTAAAAGAGTTAAGATAATGGTGTAAGGTAGGAAATATTATTTTTTCATATCTGGAGTTATTTTTTCTTTTTTCATTTCTGGTTTCTATTTTGTATTTACACAGAAGTTACATTCATTACCTAATGCTACTAAGTACTAATCAAAAGCAAAACTTCATATCATCTAATAATGCACACTGAATTAAAATAGTTGTACTGTTCACCAATCCTTTACTTCAATTGTGCCAACACTGCTTTGAAAATTTGGTGATTTTTATTTTTATTTCTACTCTATTACAAGTACATTAGTTCTGACATTTGTGGACATGTTTATTGCTTGCAGGTCTCATTCACTGGACAAGGCGAGACACAGTCCATGAAGCAGTTGTCTGGGGGTCAAAAAACTGTTGTTGCTCTTACACTTATCTTTGCCATACAGCGATGTGATCCTGCTCCCTTTTATCTATTTGATGAGATCGATGCAGCCCTGGATCCTCAGTACAGAACTGCTGTTGGAAGTATCCAATTTTATGCTTGATAAATTATGTCAAATGATTGGTCCTGTGCAATTTTTCTATCTCTATTTACTGCACACCTCATCTTCTATCAAATGAGTTTTTATTTTGCATATTGGAGGTAGAGTTTAGTTTCCATTATATATGGTGGTGGGCTTTAGCCGTTGAAAACATAACAGCTATCTTGTATCGATCACTTAATATCTCAACTCAACTCTGGATACTTAATTATGTGAGGAATGGAATAGAATGTGATGCAATGAAATGGAGTGAAATAAAATATTCATTCCGTTGTTTGGATATTTTTATGAGGAAATGGGAAGAAAATGGTGGTTCCATCCCATACCCCTCAAATTTGAGGGGAGTAAAAAGAAGGGGGTATTGGGGGCACAGAATGGAATGCATTCCGTTAGATTCTATTTCATTCTATTCTATTTTAAATTATCCAACCAATTAAAACTAATATTCCATTCCATTATACTCCATACCATCACTATTATATCTTAGATTATCCTTTATAGTTTATTTTCTTATTCTCTCTAAACATTGGTTACGACACTTCCTTATCACATGATCTTTTTCCTACGTAGTTAGTATTATTTTGATCAGTATAGACAAGTATTTGTGCTTTAGGTATCATCATGTTATATATAATATCAAGTTAATATAGTGTTTTTGGTGATATTTTTTTCATAGATCAAATGTTAATTGTTAATGTATTTTTTGTGGTATTTCAATTTAAAAATTAATTTGTGCTTGTGATATTCCTTCTGAATGCCATCTGATTCCCTGTTATACCATTGATCCTTTTGGGATTCTTAATCTTCCCTAGATATGATTCGTCGCTTGGCTGATGTAGCAAACACACAATTTATCACGACAACATTCCGGCCAGAGCTAGTGAAAGTTGCTGACAAGATATACGGAGTAACACATAAAAACAGGGTCAGCCGTGTTAATGTCGTGGCCAAGGAAGATGCATTAGAATTTATTGAGCATGATCAGACACACAATGCTGAATAAGGTTCACTTCAGAACTTATCTAACATTTGTTTTTATGATACTTTATGGTTGTGATGATACCAATCCTTAGAGTATTTCCTTCTGATTAAGTAACTTGGGTCGTTGCATGAGCAAATTTTTGCTGCTTTTTATATAAAATGAATTATATTCTAATTGCAATTGTTTCATGCTTTTCATTAAAAAATTACAAGATTTTTCCTCCGAATATACTTGGTCACTTGGCTATATTTTATATCTTGAAGTGGTATTTATGTGTTGTTAGATGCTTGTGACTCACATGGTCTGAACTAAAATTAGTCAACTCTGGACACTCTTAGAAGATCTCAACGTAGATTGCATACTCAAGTTCATTCAAATTCTTCAGCCTTCTGTTTGTCTGATGTTTGGGGTGACTCCAACCAAGGTCTTGGAGTATCCAAAAAGCTTGGCCAGATTTGTTTAAGAAGTTGAAAAATTGTTTAGTACCCTTTCATTGTACAAATTTACTCACGCTTGTGTAGTGTTTTAGATTTGTTATTTTACATTTTAGTAAACTAAAACGGTATCATGAGAACTTATCGTTAAATAGATCAATACAACATCACTGAAATTATTTTAGGTTTAGTATGATTTTACATTTTAGTATGATTTAATGTTATGTATTGTCTGATAAAATATTGTATGTATAGGTTAAAAAATGTTATTTGCATCTTTAGTCATCGTATGTCTTATTAATCATAAATAATTTAAGACCTCTATTTTTACGGTAAAATAATTTGAGAATTAAATATGCTATTCTTGTAAATTAAGTGAGTTTTGATTTGGACTTTGTAAAATTATCTGTTTTCCATTTCTCGAAATTTTAAAACAATACGTTATTTAGGCACATTTTTATTTAATATCTATTTATCTAAAATTGGAATAATTTGGTCAATTTGTTTGGGAGGAAATTATGCCACAACGTTGTGGTTCAACCGGATGGATAAAAATGTGCCTACATAATTTATTGGTAGATGGTCATCTTTTAAAAATGGATAAAAACGTGCCAAAAAAATATTTTAAAATATGAAAAATCAAAATCATCTAATTAAAGTTTAGAAAGCAAAATTGTACAGACAATACATAACATTAATGCAAAAGTCAATTACAATTGAGTTACTTATTTGTTGGTAGATGGTCGGTCATATTGATTAAAGTATGACCATTTTTTTTGTGAACCATCTTAATTATAATTTGTCAACCTATAACTAAAAAATAAAATTGTGTCTCATATTTATATAAAGATTTCTTAAATTTATTAAAATTTTAAATTAACTGTCGTTTTATTTTAAATTTATGAAAGAGTAATGCTACTTTCTCTTAATTATATCTACCTAAAAAATCTTGATGGTTTTTGTAGAAAATGTTTATTCTTTTTTAGTAAGCAATATTTATTCAATTGAATATTTTAAGAGTTTAATTAGTATGTAGCGACATTTTAAAAGAATTTTACATTGATGTTTAAATAATTTTCAGTTATATGATTTTTAAAGTATTAATTGATATCTTTTTAAAGTTAGAGTTTAATTTGTAAACACGGATAATGTAAAAATTTTTATGGTAATTAAATTACAATCTTTTATTTATGATAAATTTGTTACTTTATTAATTAATATTTTAAGAGTCATAAATAAATTTGTGATTAAACCTCAATGTTAAAAACTCTCGAAGTTATTGTGATATCACCTAAACTTGGGTTTATCCGCATAGAAGATTTGTAAAGATATCACAATTATCAAGTCCAAAGTTCACTAAATCCACTAAAATTTATAAAAAGAATGGAGGTGCTAGTCATAAGTGTTGGTAATTGACAATTGAAGACCAGTGATCAACAATTGATTCTCAGTTATCAGAGGTGGATGTCAGTCACTAATGGTCAAAAGTGATGTGCAGTGTCTGGAGGTTGAAGATGACGATCTATGGTAATTGACAATTGATTTTCAATTATCAGAGGGGAAAGTCAATAACTAATGGTCGAAAGTGATAGTCGTATCTGGAGGTTGAAGGTGATGATCGATGGAAAGTGGCAATTGATAATTGACAATTAGAGATAACCAATGACCAATGAAAGGTGGTGACTAGGTGATAATTGAAGAATCAAATAAATTAAAACTATTTTTTCTAAACACTTACTATACCTAAGTTTTTTAAAATAAATCATTTATTAAATAAAAAATTATATCTTAATATTAAAACATACTTTTTTTTATCCATCACCGTAAATCATAATTAAGTCATGTAGAAACTATAAAAAGTTTAAATTTCTTACTTTCTTCCCATTAAAAAGATTTATGGATAAATTTATTTAAAAATGAAATATATTGCATTATCACACAAAATTTGAAAAGATCATAAAAAATAATTTAAAAAAATTTCATTTAAAAATATCTATTGAAATGCCATGAGAAAATCGGTATTTCAAGAGAATAATATTTATTAGTAGAAAATTTTACTAAAATATTTTTATTTTTCTTAATTTCACTAATGTATTATTAAAACAACATTATATGAAAAAATTGTCTAAAAATTGACTGATGTTTTAAGTTTTTAATTAAAATATCTCATTCAAAACTTAAAACATTAGTAAATTTGGTTAAAACTATAATTACAATTTAGAAAAATTTTTCGCTAAGAATATTTTCAAAAGACAACTTAAAATAGAAAATAGAAAATAGAAAAAAAATTATTTTAAGTCTTTTCAAAAGTTAATATTGTATGAAAACATAATAATAATATTGTAATTATATAAAAATAATATATAAATATATTTTAAATTATATATATAACATAATTTTTTTAACATTGATCAATTTAACAATATTATTTCTTAAAAATAGAAAATATTAAGCGAAAATAAACATATTTTTTGAATGTTGAAAATTTAAAAATAAAAACAATTTTCAAAAAATGAAAATAAAAAATATTTTCTTATGAGTAGGAAGTGAAAGGAATTTAAAATAAATAAAATAAAATAAATTATTTTTATGACTATACCGGTAATAAATAATTAATTTATAGTTTTAATCATCTTTCATATTTCCAAATAGAAACATATTTTGTGAGGGCAAGATGGTGAAAAGCATAGGTACGTCGAGTTTGAGCGCCGTCTAACCGGAGGCACAGCTTAAAGTTCTTGAAATCTAAACGCTTCGTTCTACTTCTGTTGATTTTATTGGTATGCCTCTATTCCTGTTTGTTAAAATGCCTCAGAGACTGAGATGTGTTAATCATGTTTATGTTTGCTAATTCTTTGTTTTTTCGATAACCGTAACCAACCCACACTCTTCCACAGCTGAGAGCTCAACGCAAACTACCTATTTTTTACGGTTTTTCTTTTAATCGAATTTATTCTTTTTCAAAGCTGAAACTCCATATATACTTCATTAGTGTGAAACTCAAAATGTGGTCATCTAATCGATCGGTAGATGTTAGAACAAAGGAATTTTGTTTGTTACGTTTCTTTTTCTTTTAGAATTCTCATTTTATAGATGCAACTTGGTCCTTGCAGATGTCCTCATCTCTCGGGTACCTTCTGCTTTTTTTTTTTTTTTTTTCTGTCAATGTTGTTCTTTTTCTTTTTTGTAAAATGATGTTGGAGCAACTGTCCGTGAAACATCCTTGAATGAAGTACTCTAAGCGGACATATTCCTCACGATGGGTTTAGAAATTAATATCCTTCAGCTAATAGGTTGTATCAAACTATAACCGAAGAATATACATTAAGAGGTTTATGTAAAATATTTCAGTATTTGATAGAACTGTAATAAGGGACGGGGTTTTTCATTTTTCCTTCACCCTTATTTTGGGATTTGATGGAGCAGTATTTTGCAGAGTAGAAAGAACAAAGAAGAAAATGAACAAGGATAAGATCTTCAAGTTAGCAAAGGGGTTCAGGGGTAGAGCCAAGAATTGCATAAGGATAGCCAGGGAGAGGGTTGAAAAGGCCTTACAATATTCCTACAGAGACCGCCGTAACAAAAAGAGGGACATGCGATCCCTTTGGATACGAAGGATCAATGCTGGTACCCGCCTTCATGGGGTATGTCTTCTCACTCCTTTTCTTCTCTCACTAATCCATAATCCTTTACAATTCAATAATTGACCTAGAAATTTAGTATTGCTATTGTTGTTTCATCAAAACCTTGATTGTTGACGAAGTGTGTGGTTGGGGTTATCGTTGAGAAAGAGCCTAAATATGTCTACAGGAAAGCAATTGATTAATACTTTTCTGTTTCATGTTTGGGAATTTGTGATAGAAGAACCAATCATACTTTAAATTCTTGTTGATGCAATTGTTATGACTGTGAATCTTGTGGGAATTCTTATATATGCATGTCTAACTTTAGCAATATATCCACTTGAAAAGCTCTGGCAGTGAAGCCCGTGATTTATGTATTTAAATTATTGCTTTTTTAAATAGGCTGCATGAAAAATGTAGCCATATTGTAGTACTGTTCCAAAGGAAAAAATCTGTTTTGTTGTGATGTTACCTGAGATTCTTTGCTTTAGCTTCGTCTGGAAACTTAGGACTGCCTTCTCTACTCTTCAGTTTTTTTATTACTTTTTCCTATTATTAGGTGTATTTTTGTGTGAAATAACTTTCAACGAGTACCACCCTTTCCCCAGTTGTATCATGTGTCGAGCATCCTCAAAAGTTTAAGGGGCTTTTGTTGCATGTCTTGCGAAATAAAGCCCAGGCAATTGCTACTATTCCCTTATCAATTGCTTTCAGCTAGAAGCTCAGTAGGATGTGAGCTTAACTTATGGTAAATGGAAGAAATTAATTTATATTTTGTTAAGGCTTAAATAAGTTTTTTGTCCTTAAAGTTTTACCAACAATCACTTTTGATCCTTGAAATTCAAAAATATTTTTTAGTTCCTGAGATTAATTTTTTTTTTGCATTAATATTATTCATTTATAAATTTTGGTGTATTTGGCTGTATTAGATGTGAAATTGAAGATTGAGGAGGTTAGAGTTGAGGAGGAGAATAACTCACGAGTATAAAAATATTCTCCTTGTTAGCAATTTTAATGGCGTTAACGGGAGAAGAAAGATTAAAAGTAAATCAGAGACTAAAACAAATATTTTTGAATTTGAAGGACTAAAAAGTGATTTTTGATAAAAGGTTAGGGACAAAAAACTTATGTAAGTCTTTGTTAATAACTTTGATGTATGGATGAGCAAACTAGTAATTTCTTTGCTGAGAGATAGATTTGATGAATCTTTATTTTTCTCTATTTATTAACACCTCTGGCCCCTATTGGAAACTGTCAGGTCCTGTTTGGTGTGATTGTCAGTTTCTTCCTTTTTATTTTGAAATGCATTTTGAAAATAAAAATGTGGTTCGTTAAAAAGGTTGTGAGTTGGTTTTTGATTCAAAACAATTACCACTCTATTTGAAAACAATTGAAAATAGTTTTGAAATTTTTGTTTCTATTTTACTTAAGCTTCTATTTGCATGATGAGGTATCTAATTTTTCATGGACATATTCTTCTGTATGCATTATGAGGCAACTAATTTTCTGCCATTTCCTTTACCAATCATTCATTTTCTTTTATTTGCCAGGTCAATTACGGGAACTTCATGCATGGACTGCTGAAGGAGAATATCCAACTAAACAGAAAGGTTCTGTCAGAGTTATCTATGCATGAACCCTATACCTTCAAGTCTTTGGTAGATATATCACGAAATGCTTTTCCAGGAAACAAGAATGTGGTGGTTCCTCCTAGAAAAGTGGCCTTTTAGAGTATGTGGCACTTTAGCAAACATTTAGTGGTAGTTTATGTTAGAATCGTTAATTATCTTTGAGGATTTCGGGTGTAGTACTTTTTAACCCGTTCAATTGCTTTTGTGTCAGAATATTGTACAATAATAAATCTCGATCCCAATTACGATCCATGTTGTGGATTATTTGCTGCCATTAGCCTCTATCAAAACAATAAAGGGTTTTCAGTACATGTTAAAATTGGAATGGATAGATGTGTCTGAGGTTAGCAATCATAAGTCATAACTATTATTTAATTATCCAAAGCAATTAGAAAGCTAATTTTATAAGATAAAAACTGCCAAGACGCCAGAGTAATTTTTATTTAAATGGCAAGCTTTTCTAGTGCTAAATAAATGGAGTTTCTCTAACGCTTTCATTACAAAGGTACTCGTGTTAATCATTCACTTCGCAAGTCTGCTTGTAGAAAAGGAACAGTATGGCCTTTGAGATATCTCATATATGGTTTTGGTACTTGGTGGAGTTTGTAGATAACCCAAATCCAAATGGAAATAGAGGATCATAATATTTATCACCAACATTCATTGGGAGCTGTTCAGCTGTCTTGAACCATGTTCTTGCGAGCTTGCCAGTAAATCCATATTCACCAAAGAGAAGATCGGTGACACCTTGACCTTCTGTCCCTGGAAGCCATGCAGCCACAAGTGCGTCTATTTTTGATAGATATGGCTGAATCACAACCGGACGGCCAGTGATGAGAACTACCACACATTTTATAGACCCACATACATTGGTGATGGTGCTTGGACCTGGCTCTGCTATAGTTAGATTCAAACTATCACCAAATGTTTCTGCATATGGGTGTTCACCTACAATAACTATGGCATAAGAAAAGTTGTTGGACTTGACGAAGTTGTGGTCTGGATTTTCATCGTAGACAACTTTAGTAGCCGGATCAATTGTTTGTTTTATAGCATCAAGCATTGTTGTACCTGTTAGGAAAATGGCATTTTTTATCAGATATTTTGTAATTACCCTACTAAAGAAAATCATTATCTAATATAGTAATATCTCTACTTGCTGTGTATATGAATGTTTTTCATGTTAATCCATGCAAGTTCTCGTGTTTTTGGTTTTCATCTGGTGCAAATTTCAAAGCACATTTGATCTAATCCATGGACTTGGTATCATTGGATTGAATGTCCATTTCATGCTTTTAAACCAAAAATCAAGCACACCTTTGACGGTTCAAAGTTAATGCTTTATAACATGTTCATGTTTAGGGTGTAGAGTTTACGTAACCATGTATACACACTCCTAAACCCTGAGAGATTTCCACAAATATAGCTTTCAGAGTAATTTTAAACACAGAAAAATTAAGGATGTTGGCTTACCAACTGAGATTATTGCCACCGAGCCCCTGCCAGGTAATTGTCCATCCTCCACATTGGTAGCCCAAATTGTCAGCATGACTTCCTGCCACCAGTATTTTTGGAACTTTCTTGGGAAGGGGAAGCAGGGGCTTCTCAGCAGATTTACCGTTCTTTAGCAACACAAGTGATTTCCGTACAGCTTCCCTGGCTAACTGTCTATGCTCCTGTTTAAGGCACAGTAATTAATCAAGAAAATAACTCTTTCCATTAGAAATTTATGGTAGAAATTACATCCTTCAGAAAATGTACCTGACTACCAAGTTGATTCACCAGGCTCAGATCAGCAAGTGGATTCTCAAATAGGCCCATGACAAATTTTACTCTTAAGATTCTTTTAACAGCATCGTCAATCCTACTTATTGGGATAATATTGCTCTTTACTTGATAAGTCAGGACATCAATGAACTCTGTGAAGTTAAAGGGGACCATGATCTGTAAAAATGTAAATTTGGTAATAAAATGCAAAGTCATGATATTAAATTTCAGACACAAAAGTCATAATTTCTCTGTTTCTTTTGTTACCATATCAATTCCAGCACCAACACCAACTTGAATAGAGTACGAATAGTTAGAATGAGGAGGAGAAGTAATCCTGTCAATGCCTAGCCAATCTGATATGACAAAACCCTGAAAGATGCTAAAAAAGGCACATCACAAGCTGCATGTTTACTCATCTTCAATTGATGGAAGACCATTTTTATTTTGTTTAACGATAGACTTATTAGAGAACCAAAATTGCTTTATTAGAGAACTAATCAAACATATTTTTATTTATTACCCTGAACTTCAGTTTGTTCTTTAGGTAATCGGTGACAAGAAAATGATTAGCATGCATCTTCTTGCCATTCCAGCTAGAGTAGGAGACCATTACTGTTGAAACCCCCTTGACGATGGAGTCATGATATGCAGGCATGTGAATGCTAACCAATCCATTGTAATTGATCACAGTATTGTTCTCATTAATGCCCTTGGTTGTGCCACCATCTCCTACGTAATGCTTAGCACAAGCCGCAACCTTGTTACTGTGTCAAAGTAATTAAAATGTTCAAGGTACTGTACCTCCTTAAAAAAGTGATTTCTAATACAGCAAAGGTTAATCAGAAACGGCTAATATGATGAAAAAAAAGCCGCTTTTATAGTTCCTTGTTTTCAGTTTTTTGCTAGACTTTGTAAACTCCAATAATATCCGTACAAAAATTGATATACCCCTTTTGTTGTACAGAATTTTTGAAATCCTGTGGTTATTGTATCCCACAATAAGGTCTGCCAATAAACCAAAACATATATTGTCCAGATAGAAACTGATAACCTGTCACATGTAACTACAAATAATATATCCAGGGAGCATTGACTTTGATCAACCAATTCCAGAATGCAGAATGTTCTGTACCTCATTTACTGAATGTGCATTTAAATTGAAACAAACTTCAAGGTTTAACAGTGTAATACTTCTTATAGAAGTAAAAGTAAATATTTTTTTTAGAAAAATTCCCAAACAACAGAAAAACTAAAAAAAGTTTAAAAATTGCATAAATACAATAGAATGCTTTGGTCTAAAACACAGAACAGAAGTTTAAAATAATAATTACAGTAAATCTTCTAATAATTATCAATTATAAACAAGAGGTGAGCAGCAACTGAGTCATTATTGCTATGCAACATCTGTGCATGGGAAGTATTTGGAAAGTCATGGATGGCCAGTTAACCTAATGATTCACATTGAACTTAATAGCTATTTTATTTTAATTTTTGCAGTGTCAACCTACTACCAAGAATCTTACTTTCCAGCCACAAAGGGAATCCCCTTTCTGGAATTGCCACTGATGTCTCCTTGCAAACCAGGAATAATTTCAGTCATTGCTTGAACAATCTTAGGGTCCTCACTGTAGCTTTCATAACAACGTCCCCATCTAGGATCTCTGCAGACCTGTGGAAGAATAAGGTTATCAACAATTTAACATAACAGGAAACTAGATCATTGTTAAACTTTTATGTGATCCAAATAACAGAATAATAAATGCTGCTTTACCGCAATACATGGAGCAAAAACATATTGAATTCCAGTAGCTCTAACTTCAAGGGCAGTTGCATCTCCAATCTTCTTTATCAGTACCGGATCCCTAATAATTTATTAAAATTATGACTAGTTATTCAGTTAAGCAGGTAGATAGTGCTAACCATCAAAAACGAAATGGTAATTCATTTTAAAGATCTAAAAAATCTGTAGTATCAAATTTTACAGTCCAATTTGGTTTATCTATGAATGAATGGTAATTAATTAACGGGCCTAGTGAAAATGTTAACATGTTGAAATATAGCTCTAAACTGCACATAATGACACCATTAGCACTTGAAAAACCAGGGTCTTCAAATTTCAACCTTGTCACAAAAGAAAGGACCATGACCAGTCGTTGAGTATATGTATACTTGCCTGGTGACTCCTAGCCCAACATTGTGAGGAAAAATGGTGGCCTTGTAGACATTATTGTGGCCATGAACTGCATCTATGCCATAAATCATTGGAATCCCAAGGCGTGTAGACAAAGATCCATTTTGAATTCCATTCACCATTTGGATCCAAGTCTTAGCAGATGCTTTTGTGGATGGAACACTCCCTCCTCCACTTAGCACACTCCCTGTCCATCAATCATATCACATATGTATATCTATAATGTATGTCACCTCCATAATAGCAAACACTGTTATGCCCCTTATATTAAACAAGTAATCATCAAACACTTAGATAAGGAAAATAAATTATTACTATTCATTAAGCAAAGTAGTAGCATGCATATAAGGCACTAGCTAGTATTTGGTTAGAGATGGGCTAAGAGCTTACCAATGAAGTACTTCTTCATCACTTGAGGGGTGGCAACACTTCGTTCAATCTGCACCATTTGGCCTATCTTCTCCTCCAGGGTCATCCGCTTCAGCAAGTCCTTGATTCTAACATTCAGTGATCGTTTTGGGTCTTTGTACTTCAAGTATTCTGCTTGTGAAGCAGAAACCAGGAAGCAAAATAGCAGAACAACCACAATGGGTGTTGGAGTTGTGCCCATTTGAACACCTGAAGTTGATCCTATATGTAATCTGCATGTAATGAAATATTTTTCACAATAGTCATAACATGTGAATCCCATTAATTGACATGCATCTCAAGCAGGAGAAAAACAAGTCACTTTAAAAACACATGATAATGCAGCATAGTTAAAGGCATTAACGAAGGTTACCACTTACCACTATTCCAGGCTGAAGTGAAGACAAGAAGTTGAATGAAGAGGGAGGAGGGTGATAATAAAGAGGGTTTGAGAGTGAGGTGTGCTACTTTAAGAAAAAGAAAAATGATTCGTTGGTTTAGGACCATGTCCCTACTCGTCGCTAATATTTATATTTAACATGTTACTAATTTTTTTGAAAATATAAGTATATGTAATATAGAAATTAATTAGGATTGTATTCGTGTGATGGTCTTAGATTACTAGTAATAATTTCTGGGTAATGTATTTTGCAGTGCAGTTAGACTCAGAGAGGAGACTGAAAGCAGCTGTCAGTGATTGGTCCCAGTACAATTACAGCCTGTGTTTCTCCAACTACATTCTTCGAATATGTATATGCTGACATATTAGTTATGTCAATCATTTTATTAACTTTCAGTGCTAACTTTTTTATTTACTGCAACTTTCAGTGCCAACTTAAAACAATCAATATTGAGAATATAATTTAATTTTGTATGTATTAATGTAAAAGATTTTACACTATTAACTAATAAAAATATATTATACATAATTTTAAACATAATTATTATAAAATTTAACATATTTATCATATATAATTAGATTATAGTAATTAAAATTGAAAAAGCGTTTAACGCTAAATTTTACAGTGTAAAATCACAAATAATTGTAAGTATGATTCTTTAAAGCATTAATAAAACCAATAAATTTATTATACATAATAATTTATAACTGAACATAATATAAACTATTTATACTTTCATTACATAACCATTTTTTATTAAAAAATATATATGTAGAAAGTAGGCACATAATTTAGCACACTTATTGAATACGATAAAAACATTATTTTACGTAGAAATTTCTGCTGAGATACTCGTAAACGGTGCGTTTTTTGTTTTAGTAGCAGAAATGCAGATAGTGGAGGCGAGGGGAAGGCCCGTGACTTTCAAAGAGATGAGACATTAGTGATTAGACGGTCCACAATGCCAATCCCAATCCCAATCCCAATCCCAAAGTAAGTTTGTTTTTTCCGGTTACTTCTGCTAAACATTTGGTTCATGTTTGGAAATGCCATCAATTTAATTATACGTAAGAATTTATTTTTTTAAAAAAAATTGATTTGAATAGTTGATATTTTATCATATGGTCTTATAAAATTTAAATGAGATATTTTACTGTTATTTTTTACTACGCTCAAGCCCTAGTCTGTGTAATGGGTCACTCAACTTAAAATGTTCTGTCCACCCAACTTTTAAAATTTAAAGTGATGACGCTCCCTAGTTTTAGCTACGGGGAAGCTAAAGGTTTACTCAATTTTCATCGGGAATTGTGGCCTCTTTAGCTCAACTCTCCTTACGCATATCTGGACATGTGCGCATGGAGCTCCACTTTGGGTTGCTACGCTTCCCTTCGTTTTGATATCTGTTAATCCTTAGAGTTGCAAGCTATCGTATTCGTATCACTATATATTACATATATAGTGATACTCATACTCTATCTCCAGCTCACTATCTTAGAGGAACTCTTCATGTGCTACGATATGATCAGTTTGGGTCAGGTCCAAACTTGATCAAGTGAAAAAATTGAACTAAACTAATTGGTTCGCAGGTTGACCCGAACTGATAAACAACCTTAGTGAACAGTATAAATAGTAAATAATAGAGCAATTATGCATATTTGATATAAATGTTTTAACGTAGTTTTTTGTTTCTAAGGTTATAAAGTTGGTCTAGTAGTAAAGTTTACATATAGAAAAGAAAAGTTATGATTCAAATCTTTGCATTAACAAATTAATATTGGCCTAAATTTTTTTTGTTCGTTTTTATTTTTTCAAAATTTTTAAATAATTAGTTATTTAAAAAATTAATAAAGATAAAATTAAAAATCAAATAGTAATTTCTCTTTAGATATAAGTGGGAGAGAGACACTTCCTACCTCTCTTTATATTATTAAATAAAAATAAATAAAACATGAAAACGAAAAAGAGAAAAAAAATTATAAAGTAAAAAAAGTTACATAAAAAAAAAAGTCATAAAATAAAAAAAATTACATAAAATTTAGTAGTTACTTAAAAATAAAACAAAAACTAAGTAAATATGAATATCATTTATTCTTATAGTTTAAATAAAAATGGAGGAAATTAATCTTGTATGCCGTGTATTCAAATCGATATCGATCAATTTTATCTTGAAAATACATGAAAATTTCATACACACTGAATTGTACCAAATAAAAAAGACTAGTCATTACAAAATAACAAATTACAGTACGAAAATTTTGTCGGCAGAGCCGTTTGCATTCAGAAACGGACTATATCTTAAATAAAATTACTTCTTATAAAAATTGAGTTTAATGCAGGCATACTAATTTAATAAATATGAATTTAATAAAAGTGTATACATTGTCATCCTAATTAAACTTAAAAGATACTCAAAAAATATTGTGAAAAAAGTGATAAACTTATTTCTTTAGAGAAACATTTATTAAAACACTTTTTAAATATTTATTTATTATTAAGTGAATTATGTCTATATCTAATATTCTCATTTAATAACTTAGACGGTCACTTCGTCAGTTAAACTCAGAATTTATTTACTAATAAAATGTGTCAAAGAAACTGCGAAAAGGAATTTACTGTCAGCGTTACTCCTTTATCTTATAGCACTCTAGCAAGATCCAAATCACTTTAATTATTTTACTAAGCCACAAAAAAAAAGAAATCACTTTAATTATTTTACTAGTGCATAAATAAAGTACACAACTATCCAACTAGTCCTTTTCCTTGCTGCAAAAACTACCCAGAAACTAGCCTTTATTTCTTATTCTAAACATAAAAAAGTTTAAAAAAATTCTACTGGCATGATCATCATATCATGTGAAATAAAATAAAACAAAGCTTCACTTCTTTTTTTTACCAAAAGGACTGGAAATTAGATAGAATAAAATCATTCTCCTAACATATCTAGGATCAATGTTATCTGGCGGAACATAGGAAGGTCAAAATTCTGCCATAACATTGGGTCTTATGAATTCACCATGGCAGACATTCCTTCACAAGTTTTGTATGGTGGTGGGCAAAAAATCCACCATGCCATGACGATGCTATAGCGGTATTTAACAACACTGTCTAGGATAGACAGCATTATTATGTGCTTCCCATTTTCCATTTTAAGTATCTTTCTACAATGTCCAGTCCACAGATTTCCTTTATAACAGGCATGGTTGCAGGGACCCCCAACTCAAATTTTGAATCGTCTCCATCTTGGTTGCTCCATAAAAGAAGCTGTTTCCTTGCTTCTTTAACAGCTGCTCTTGTGGCACAGTGAATGGAAGCTGCTAGAAGTAGTGGTGGCTCGCCAGAAGCTGCACCAACAAATTTCATCGTTTCTCATTTTAGATTTTCAAACCAGAATAAGTGAACATTTCTCAATCTTATTAACAGAGTCTAAAATAAAATATAGTCTGCAGCAAGCCTACAAGTTAACCACAATTTATAATTTTCCCCAAACTATTAAGTAGATGAAATTAAAATTTGATTATTACTTGTTCCATCCATTTCCATCCTTAGGCTTGATACCGAAGTATCTACTTCTTTAAGATTTCTGCTATAGAGGCATCACATGCCTGATGTATTTCGTTTTCAAGCTACTACATTATTAACTAGTTAGTTAACACCACAAAATATATATGGTTAACATATTTTGTCACCATCCCTAGATTTTGGTATGAAGAGTTAGAATAAACCTATAATGTATTAATGAAGAGAATGCACAAAACTCCCGTTTCATGTAAAGTTATGCCCATTCATGAGGAAAAATAAATACGACCAATGCACACACAGGTTTTTGGTGACTCCTTGGTCATATATACCTTTTGAAGAGAGAACACGTTGCTGGTGATGCCCACTATTGAGGATCTGAACATTAAACTTTCTAGGTATAGTGTCTATCGTAGGGATTTTGTAGTTCCAAGTGCCATCTTGCAACACCAAACCATCAAGATTAGTTTCGAATTCTTCAAGCATGAAAAATCCTAATCCCTGAACAAATGCTCCTTCAATCTGCAGGATATAATAATGTTGTTGAGAAGGATAAACAATCATAGTGGAATAACTGAAGAATAGTTGTAACTTGAAAGAGACGGTAGACATTATATCTTAGACTTTTTGGTTGAGTTGGTTCTTAATGAGATATTTTTAGAATAAGGAATTGAAGCGTCTTTGGTTCTTAACAAGCTCAGATATCTTGGTTCTTAACTAGATATAAGATTTAGCATATTTGGCAAAGTGATCTGGAGTTTATTCTTGCCATTTCCACTTTTTATAATTAAATTTAGTTTTTAAGCATAAGGAATAGTATACCAGTACTTAGTCCTCCCTTCACCCTCCCCAGAGGGGCCTTGACACTAGAGGCTATGTTAATTATTGGAAAAAAAAACTCAAGTCTTACATTAACTAGAGATAGTTTTAAAATACAATATATGAGTAGGGACAACTCTCACCCTTAGCTAACTTTTGGGGTCAAGGTAGGTTCAACTGACATTTTAAGATGATATCGGAATGAACCTATCCTAGATCCATTATAAACTGACCATCCACCATTTCATATTATCCATGTACCAAGTCCAATAGTGCAATAGTGTTAGTGTATTGAGAAAGAAATCCAAGTTTTACATTGGTGGCCTGAGATAGAGCCAAAATAAAATAAGTGAGTAGGGGCATCCAACGTGTTGAGTTATTTCTTATTAGGATCGAGTTTGCATAGCAAATATGTAATCAACTTACCTGTCCTAAATCCACAGCAGGGTTGAGACTCTGTCCACAATCATAAATGATATCTGTTTGCAAAAATTTGGTTTCACCATTCAGAAGATCTATTTCCACCTGAGAAATTTCCATTATTTAGAATATCAGTATACGATGAGTTGGCTCAATTACTTCAGTAACATGGTTAGTGTGAAAACATGACATTAACACTTACGATTCAAGAGAAGTAACTATCAATAAACTTGAGAAAATACCATTTAGATTTAAGATATGCATGGAAAACAAAGAATAAAACTAACCTACCTCACTTACTGCGGCACCATAATTAAGGTAACTCATGGAGTTAATGCTAGGTGCATAAAATGAAGAGGCTGATAAGTTCACAGCTTGCATGTATGCCTGTATGTTAATAAATTGTCAGCAACGTGGTGATTAAATATTCATGTTAGAAAATAAGCAGAAATTCCCTACACTCAATTCCATTTCCACATTTTACACGGTGAATATTTTCCTAATTAAAAGGACTTAACTATGATCCATAACTAGTGCGCAAGCTAAGTGCCAATGTGTTATCTTCCACACCACATACTACTAGACCTTAACAGGAGAGACACGAGGCAATACATCTCATGCATAATATACATGAATCAATAATGTGAATTGAAAAACAAAAGTTTCTAAACCTTTCAGCAATCAGCAGTGAAATTCAATTATAAATAGTCTCCATCTATAAGGATCATAAAGAGAAGCAATTAAAATGCCGCTTGGTTCTTGTTATTATGAAGAGAGAGAACTGGTTTTATCTTATGGAAATATCCTGCAAAGATCATCAAGAGAATTCCTTGAGAGGAAAATCTGCCAATATTCAAATTTGAGCACATTTACTTTATTTATAGTATCTACCTGAAGAATAAGGGTCTCCCACTTGATAGAGCCCATTTCCTCCTGCAATTTTTCTTTAAGAGGTTTTAGCCTCTCTACCAAGACATTACAGCTAAGCCTGACTGCTTCACAGCTTGACTCTGATGTAGTGCTCCCAGCTGTGAAGCCTCCTTGAATCAAGCTCATAGAATCAGATTGTATAACCCGTATTTTCTCCAAGAGACCTCCAATTCCATCACATTGAATACCACCTAGAGCATATGCAGCCATCTGTTTCACCTTTGTCCAGAGACCCTGACCCACTTCAATTCCTCCAACTTCAACAACAACAGACCCATCTGAAAATATACTTACTTTTCCAGGAGTTGGTCTTAGCATCAGTTGATATACAACTGGTACCCGAGAGATTCCCCTTTTCTTCCAAGTGTTAATCCTGTTAAATTCTTGCACCATTTTGGTTCTCTGGTTAAAGTTTGCAGAAACAGCTAACTTACTCCAAATTGAAGGCAAGGTATACTCATAAGGTTCACCATGAGAATACTCGTAGAATGACTGAAGACTTCTGTATGTGTGAAGATTAATGCTTCTGACAGAATCTACATCCATTGAAAGTGTAGCTGCAACATTTTCTATAATAGCCTCAGCAATAAATGATCCTTGCACCTCCCCAGGGCCCCTCATTGCAGATCTACTAGGATGATTTGTTCTGCATACCTTTATATCAAAAGATAGTGCACCCCAGTCATACTTTTTAAGTGCAGAAACTATATTATGTGGCATTACTGCACTTATATCCACATATATCCCTGCATTGACCAATATCAGAAGTTCTAGTGCAGTAATCTTGCCATCATTTTTAAACCCAACACTGTAAGTTATCTTCATGGGATGCCTTCCTCCAGCCATTATCATATCTGTCTTTCGATTTAGATACATCCTAACTGGGCGCTGTAGTTTCTGTGCTGCCAGTGCACATGATGTGGCAACCTGCAAGATCCGATTTTTAAACCACACGCATACATATATAATTTTCATATATAAGAGAGACTGAGAGAAGTAGTAAGGAAGTTGGATGGTTACTGTCATAAACAAGAGGTGAGAAATTGTACAATCAGTAGAATGAGAAGCTACACCTCAGGCTTGGTGGAGGGAGATTTCCCTTGGTAAGGGTATCGTACTTCCTATTAAGTAATAAAGAACTCATCATAACCTTCATATTCTCTTCATTTCCTTTAATTCTTTGGGATAATTCAATAGGGAAGTAGCTAAGATTCCTAACAAGCAAGAAGTCTTTGGCCATAGGTTCAAATTTGGAAAACAACCTCTCTGCTTACGGATTAAGGCTTCCCACGACTACCCTCATCAGTCTCCACTAAATGGGAACCTTGTTCACTAGATCACCCTTTAGAGTCTGGCAGTGAATTTCCCGAGAGTTGGGATACTAGAATTTCAATGTGGATTAGTCTCATGATTTATTCAAAGGAAATTTTCTGTCAGGATTTTTTCACATAATATTGTTAAATATTTTTTGTCTTGTTTCTTTTGCTTATGAGATGATTGTGCGTACTTATTCTTTGTACCACTCCTCCCTCTTAAAAAATTAGTTTTTTATCCTATAAAAAATAAATAAAAAGCTTTGAGAATCCAATTTTTATTTTGTTATATTCAAAATAAACATTACAAGGAAAAATTATTGCTTGGATATTTTGTCATATGCCAAAGACAGCAGAGGGACATATGTTGTCATGAACCATCTAAAAAGCATAAACTATTAGGTAAAACTAGGCCGAAATGTTATAATAATATAATAATTTTATACTATTATAACATCTCTAACACACTCCATTGTTTGGACTTGAAGCATGGATTATACACAAACCCTCCAATCTTGTGCAGAAACTCAACTGTTATTTAGAAGAATGGAGGGAGCAAGACAATTCAATGGAATAAAGATAAAATATAAATTAACTTTTGGAGAGATGGCTGAGTGGTTGAAAGCATCAGTCTTGGATCAAACTCTAGACTACATGGTTATATACTTATATAGAGGTTTGACATCATTCCATGAACTAAATATCCCAAAGCATAGGTTGCTGAGAAAGCTGAAATGGTTTTATACTTCTATAACATCTTTAACACATGTCAATAAAAACTAAAATCATATTGTCTAGCTGAATATTATATATTTATACATAAATAAAAAAGACAATAGACTTTTTTTTTTTAGATTATTAGTGTCTTCTACAGAGTAGAGAAGATTTGAAAGTTCATTTCTACACTACAATATTTATTAGTTTATCAGAATAAAAAAAAAGTGAAAGATATATAAAAAAATTTAGATTTTCAAAAAATTTAAGACATCTAAATACTTACAGACATGGCTTTTACAGCCTTTCCGCCAAAACCACCCCCGACCCTTCTCGTAATTACACGAACATTATTTTCAGGAATTCCTAGGCATCTCGCTATAATAGAATGTGTAAACTCTGGGCATTGACTTGAGGAATAAACTGTAATGCAGTTGTCTTCATCTGGAACAGCAAGTGCAGTTTGTGGTTCCATATAAAAATAGTATTGAGACCCAAGTTTCATCTGTATTTCACATTAAATTTGATAGATAACAATGAATTTCCGCATAAACATTTAAACATTAACCATTCAGGAGAAAACTTAAACACTGCATCAGAAAACAAGATGCACAAAGGTGTGAAGTAAGAGGCGGAGGGGAAACAAAGGAGAGTAATAAATATATTATAATGTACCTCTGCAGAAAGAATCTTGTGATCCGCTTCAGCCATTCCTTCTGATATATCACCAACATATTTTGGATAGAGAAAAGGAGGAACTTCAAAAAAGCTAGATCTTTTGACAGCATCTTCAACAGAAAGGATAGGTGGTTCAAAATTTTCAGTACCATAATCAACAACAGCTGTGTTTGCAGCCATATCTGCAAGTTTCTGAGTATCTGCAACCTAACAAAGATATTCAGTGATTAAAATGGTAATATTATTGTATCAATCTCCAATGAAATGAAAAAGAAACTCATACATTGTTGCATCAAATTGAAGGATTTAAGAACTCACCACGAAGGCAAGGCGTTCACCAACACATCTGGTTATCTCTTCCACAAATAGAGGTTCAATACCAAATATAGTCTTAGATCCAATGTTTTCCCCACCATTGGGAATGTCCTTACTTGACATTATATCCCTTACTCCATCCAGTTGCAATTCAGGTGTGAGTTTTATACTCCTTACCCTTGCTAAAGGTTTTGCACTATAAATGTATGATCCATGTAAGCAATTTAAAGGTGATGGAATGTCATCCACAAACACAGCCTCACCTAAAATTGGTAATTTTCAACAAATTATAACCAATCAATTATAGAGGAGTCTCAGAAAGAGAGTTTTTGGGAGTTTTCCTAGCACTCTATAAAATATGCACTTGTTACACAATACGGATAAAATAACACTCACACTTAAAAACACAGAAGGAAACCAGAGGCTGTAACATGCAAAATATAGATACACAATTCATCTGAACAGAGACCATGTGGAACAAGGTTTTTATGAATACAGTGGTTTTGACTTCTGCTATGTAGCAATAGGTTATAAAAAGCTACTTGAATATAAGACTTCTCCAAACCAAGAGAACATAGGAAGGATAAAAGGGGAAGGTTCTTCAAGAAGGAAAAACCTTTGTCTCGTTTGCTTACTACTAGCTTCTGCCTTCTAGAGAGAAAGAGAGTGAGATCACATAATGGATATGAATAATGATAGGTGGTCCAATACACAAGTCTTCATCCATTGTAGGATCTAGGGAGGTCAGATATATACATTCATACCTCCATAAGTAGAGAGGCTCTTTCTGAATCTAGAAAATAAATCTGACCACCATGTCACAAGTGTACAGATGGAATTTTTAGCAAATGGAATTTATTATAAAGAAGTACCAACTTTAGTCTTCTAAATATTTAAGTTTACTGCTTTGAAATATTGATAACAAACTAACAATGCAAAGAAAAAACAGCAGTGAGTCAATCAATTCAAAACTTACATCATGACATAACACAAACCTGAAGCTTGTAGTGTAGCTCCAGATTTCATGATTGGCTCACCAACAGGATGATACTCACAGCCTGCTTCAAGGACTTGCTTACCAGATGACAGTAAAGTTGAAGCCTTGTCGTGGTGAACCTGCTTCTGATTCTCTTTTAATTCAAAATCCTTAACAAAGGGAAGATTAACATGTCCATTCAAATAACTATTGGTTATTACTGAAATCTCAAGAAGTGGATTCAGAAACTGAAAAATAAAACCAGCTGCCAAACTTGAACTGTAAGCAGTTTTTGAGGTATCATCTTTGGGTACAATAGTTGCCGTAACCAAGTTGACAGCATCATATAGAACGCTAACACTTAAAAGCTTTCCCACTAAAAACTCCTCAACATTTTTTGCTCTGATTGCATGCTCAATCCCATAAGCACCAAAAGACAACCTACAAGTGTCTATGACAGTTCCACCAGAATCCTTGCAGGGAGAGACCTTAACCAGGAAAGCAGCATTTAAGTATGGAAGGGCATTTCCAAGGGGTCGAGGAGAAGCTCGGTAAGTTTCAAAGAGGAATCTACTTCTTGGCTCTGAGGATTCACTTTTATTGAGTTCCAAACTAGGAATTTTAATGCTTAAAAGCACACTTTCCAAACCTAATGGTGGTCTTTCCAGAAATTCCTCCAATGTCAGCCACTCAAATTGTGTACGAGTCATTATATGAACCATTGCATCTACAGCAAGAAGTATTGTAGCAATGTCAGAGGGAAAATTGTTCTTTTGTGCCATAACTAAATTGCCACCAACACTGGCTGTGTTCCGAATAAATCCTGAGGCAACTTTGCTCATATGGTCAGCAATCTTTTCAAGTAGCATTACATAATCGGAGAGAAAGTCGCTTCTGCTCTCTTCCTTCAGGGCATTAATAGCTTTAGATATTGTTACTGCTGCTCCTATTTCGATCCCTGTTTGATCCTTTCGGATCTCTGAAAGCTCAGAAATTCCCCTTAGATCAATGTACTTATCATAGCCTTGTATATCTTTGTAATATCCCATACCTGTATTGCTAACAACAATTTTTATCCGGGTTCCATTGGCATGGTTTAATTTCAATAAGCTCTGAAGCTCTGTTAGACTAATAGGTCTGTGCCAGCTGTGTTTCTCAGAAGCCAAGAAGAAATCATGGTTGATATCCTTTAAAAACATAGGAAATCTACTATTCATTTGATTACGGTCATAATGAGGCAACCTACTAACCTTTGCGTCCTTGGTGTCTCCCTTTCTCCAGAAAGAGTTGAACCCCAAATCCTCTATGTCAACATCAGATGCAAAGCTTTTGCAGACATCGGCAATTGGTCGATACCCAGTACAGCGACAAAGATTCCCTGCAATTGCCTTTTCTGCCTCAGTAACGGTTAGTTTTGAGAAGCCAGCAGGTGGCTCTGGACAACTAGTCTTTTCAGCATTGACAAGAGTTCCAAAGAGGGAAACACACATTCCAGGAGTACAAAACCCACATTGAGTGGCATGGAATCCCGCAAATCTTTCATGAATTGGGTGAAATCCTGCTTTAGTATTGCCAATGCCTTCACTAGTTGTTATTGAACACCCGTGTAGGCTGCAAAGTAGGGTCAGGCAGGAGCTTGCTGTAAAATCCTCCACTTGGTCAAGCACGGGATCATATTTAGAGATTAAAACTACGCAAGCACCACAACCCCCTGAAACCAACCAAGCCTAAACATCAATTACCAAGTTAAATAAAAATTAGGAGCAGTAAAAGCCAACATCACGTCCTTCATTTTCATGATTCATTACTAGACCTTCAGAAAAAATAAGATGACCCTCAACTTTCTCAAATCTTCCGGTAAAGAAGCTTCCTAATGGGTGAGAGAGTTTAAGTTTTGCATTCTCAGTCTAATGGTATTTACATTGTCAACTAATTAGAAATCAATCTAGAAATTAGTTTTAAAGCACTTAGCAATAGTCAACAATCTCATCATACATGACAGTCTAGTTGCATGACAATATAAAAGTTAGTTGATGCATTCTAATTAAATACACAACACACAGACTCATTTGATCGGGAAAATTATTGATATAGCACGTGAATAATAGGAACCAGTACAGTACAGGTTTATGATGAGAGTAATCCATGTATCGAATGTAACTCTTCCATTGTTTCCACATCTTAGAACGCCAAGAAAAAGTGTATTGGACAATTTAAAGTGGCAGAAAGGGAGTAAAATTAAGAGCAGAATATTTCCAAAATCATGAAAGTCGATTTCGGCATTTCAACAAGTTGACAGAAAGAAGCGATGAATCCCTAGCAAGCTTAATGAAGTAGTTAAAGACGAAATGGTTGAACAGAAAGATATTTATACCTTCACCGCAACCGAGCTTGACACTTTTGAAAGGAGTGCGAGTACGCAAGAATTGGAGTAAAGTGGTTGACGGGTGAAGGTTGGAGAGCTGAAAGGGCTCACCATTGACAGCAAAAAGCAAAGTTGTTGGTGTCTCGAGCAGTTCCATAGTTGCAGAGGAGAACTTGAAAGTCTTACCATAATGTGTGTCAGTCCGAAATCTGTAATTAATTTTGTTTTTGTTTGCAAATTACAAGATAGCTTGAGAGTGACGTGGCAAGTGGGAACCTTGACACGCTTCTGCTGACTCTTTTTTTCTTATTACAATAAGGACAGTGCCGTGATTCCCAATTCTGCCCTCTCAACCACTTCACTTCATTCAATTCCGTTGTCGGAATCAGCTGCCCCCACGCTTCTCACTCCTTCGGAATTAGGCTTACAAGGAAGCTTTTAATCCTTACATTTAGTGTATCGATTGTCACTATTAAAATTATAAGTGCCATTAACTATATATATATATAGTTGTAATTGATATTTTTATTTGACATTAAAAATACTTAAAAAATAATTAAACATAAAATAATTTCAATGTTATTTTACATTTTCTTTTTTATTTTAATACTATTCAAAATTAAAAAATAATTAAATATAAATATAAAAATATAAAGTAGACATAAAAAAACTTGAATTAAAAAGGAAAACAACACTAGGTTGCATATGTTTTTATTTTTCTCATTTAATTTGAATTTTTTAATGATTATTTTTATATTTTTAATATTTTTATTTTTTTTAGTTTTGAGCAACGTTGAAATGGAACAACATTAAAATTATTTTATGTTTAATTATTTTTTAAATTTTTTTATATAAATAAAATATCAATTATAATTGTATAAAATGAACATTTTTATTCTCAAAATAAGTAAAAATACTTTAATGATTATTAAGATAAAAAAAAATTAATGTTATACTTAATTATAAACTTTTGTAAAATCAAATATTCATTTATCATTCTTTTTACTTATTTAGAGGACAAAAGTGTTCATTTTATCAATAAGTATCAAATATTCATTAATCATTCTTTAACTAGTTCTTTGAGAGCATTTTCAGTAGGATTTTTTTCTGATTTCTTTAAACGAAACAACAATTACTTACCATAAGAAAGGATCTACTTGACACAACTGATTGCTTGAAAATTGAGGTTAGGTTGTTTGATGAAGGAATAATTGTTTTCTATTAAAATAATATATTTAATATGAGAATCCTTTAAGATAATTAATTAGTGAAAATAAAAAAATATAAAATGTGAATTTCTTTGAGTTGTTTTACCATTTGAATGATTTGTGTCTGAACTGTTTAATATTGGTATGTCAGTGTGCTTAATACATTTTTCAATGCTTAAATTTGTAAAAAAAAAATATAAAAAGTAAGCAATTTTTATAATATGAAATATTTGTATGCTATAATTATTATTTTTCAGAGATTAAAGTGATGTAAGTTAATGTTTATATTGTTATTTGATTATAATCAATTATTTATTTATATGACTTTTAAGATATTTAACGAAGAAACTAACAAACTTACTATTATATAAGAAAGATTAAGATTAAATTATTTA
This sequence comes from Psophocarpus tetragonolobus, assembly GCA_037954015.1. Lineage (NCBI taxonomy): Eukaryota > Viridiplantae > Streptophyta > Magnoliopsida > Fabales > Fabaceae > Psophocarpus > Psophocarpus tetragonolobus. The sequence continues at coordinate 40,878,436 of CM075695.1, forward strand.
TGTAAAACTTTTTATATTGTGCAATGCATGATTTTTTTTTCTATTTCTTAATAGATTATTTTAGTTGTTTTTATATGCCATAAAAGAAAAAAACTCCTTAAATTAAAGAATTAACATAATTGTTTTCATATATCCATATATAATTAAACACATGAGACTATTATCACATGAGTTAAAATGGAAGAAAGAAAAAGATAAGTTTGAATTTTTCTATTAACAAAATTAATATATTAATAATGAATATTTGTGAATAAAAAATACACCAACATTTATATTTTTCAAAATTCTAACATTACTCTTATTGATTTGTTTTCAATTTAGTCATCCCTACCCTCAATGGCCATAACCCACAAACCACTTTCTCTTTTTTTCCATCTTCTACTCATTCAAGTTGTCTCTCTCCGATACTAATAAGGAGGTGGTAGAAGCTTGAAAGTAATTGGATTTCGTGACACATAAAGGTAAATTGCTTTTTGCATTTTCTGCACCTCTCGCGGATTACGGAATTTGATTTTTTTTTTTTAAATATTCATATTACATAATCTAAGAAAAAGTTTAACAAATATTGATTACATCATCTGGAGGACATGTATCCATCTTGAAAAAACTTCCTGATTACGTAATCTATTAATATAATTTACTTCTCTAATTTCCTAATCCGTACATAACATTTGCTTATCTAGATTAGATGAAGGTAATAACTAATCCATATTTTAGAATAGATGTTGACCAAAAACCTAATCAGAAAAATCAAGGGAGAGTGCATAGTGGGTGGCTGTGACGTTTACGTGTGAACAGTGACAATGTACGCCGTGGTTATGCAATGATGTGAATGGTGGAAATGGGTGTGTAGAGAAAATGCGTTAGAATGAGAGTGAAAAGGAGGTAAGATTTTTTTTAATGCAGGTTATTATTGAAAAATTACAACCCACATTGAGTGGCATGGAATCCCGCAAATCTTTTCTGAATTGGGTGAAATCCTGCTTTAGTATTTGCCAATGCCTTCACTAGTTGTTATTGAACACCTGTGTAGGCTGCAAAGTAGGGTCAGGCAAGAGCTTGCTGTAAAATCCTCCACTTGATCAAGCACGGGATCATATTTAGAGATTAAAACTACGCAAGCACCACAACCCCCTGAAACCAACCATCCACTACCATCTTCAAAAACAAAATACAACTAATAAAAGCCATCCATCTTCTTCCTCAGTTCACCATCACTTTTACGTTAACAATTATTTGATACTTCATTTAGTAAATTCAAATTAATGTATAATATAACTTTCTAAAAATAAAATACAAGTTAATCTAGAGTCTTGTAGACTAAAAATTACTCAACTACAAATGTCAAATTTATCAGAAATATAATGTATATATGATCTTTGAAATAATCTTAAAATAACGAACAATTAGATTGTTGATATTTAATATATACAAAGAACATTAAATCTGCTGATCACTGTTACTGTCGGTGGAACTTGCGACTCAAGAAGGAGAAGGAGAACCGAATGATGGGTTATTGCTATTTGACTTACACATGAATCTATGTTTTCAAAACAGTAGTTATCCGGTGAAGAATATGCTTGTTGCTCAGGTTTCTCTTCTTCTTCTTGTCCTCATGTTTATAATTTATGGTGATTATTATCTAGATTAACACACAGTACAAAGAAGTGCAAATTTGAGGTGTAACCGTAAAAGCATTCCAATTTCCAAGAGGAGTGAGCGAGTTGAAGATGAAGAATAAGAGAGCTGAATGATATATATATACCTTCAGCACAGCCGAGCTTGACACTCTTGAAAGGAGTGCGAGTGCGCAAGAATTGGAGTAAAGTGGTGGAAGGGTGAAGGTTGGAGAGCTGAAAGGTCTCACCATTGACAGCAAAAACCAAACTTGTTGGGGTCTTATTCAGTTCCATAGATTGAGCAACAAATCACATAATGTGAGTCTCTGTTCCATAAAGATCTCTCTGTTCACACCTCAGTCAACGCGGGAACACAACACAACATCCGTTACCGCCTTTGTCACTCTTTTCAAGGTTAAGCATTTGCGCCATAATGTGTATTCTCGTGGAAGCATTTGGTACCACATTATCAGCTAATTCAACAACAACCACATTCTTTCCTTCTCCTATTATCTTCAACGTCATCTTATTTAAATTATATAATTCATTAAATATTATTAAAGTTTAATTGGCATTTTTTAATAAAAGATTTTGACAGACTAAATCAACTTTAATTAAGACTTTGATTTGCTAAAAAAAGGGAATTTTCCAATTTTCTCTAATTTTTTTGCCCAGTTTTTCTAGTAATTTTAAAAACATTTTATCTCCTATGCTTACATCATGAAAGCAACAACTATAGATGCATATAAGAGGTAGTCTTGACGATATTCTTTTATTTTACCAAAGTATTCAATAGACAGTCTTTCTAGATGTCCTAAATAAATTTGTTGTCTAATTGTATTGTCATCATTGGCAGATTGTGAAGTGAACAATCTTTGAACAAGAGAACAAAAATTGTAAATGTTTAGACCAGGTTCTATGACCAAAGTATTCAGATCATTAGGGAAATTTTTTTTAAAAGATTCTCAACCAGATCTAGCAATGTCACCTAAGTAGGTTTCTCCTTTAGCGATCATTTCTTGAGAAGACTGCACATCTTTCTCATGATGTATGCCATAATCGCGGATTACAGCAGCAATCCATTGTTCTATGTATGTTGGGAGGAGTTGGGGATTTATTCCTCCTACGTTTAAAAGTAAATTTAGAATTTGAAAATTTTGTTCTACGGGTAGTCTTTTACCATGAGAGGTGTATTTATTATCACTTAAGACTATATTTTGTATAGTTTCTCTGGGAAGGAATCCTTGAGAGTAATTTTGTGTACCGGCTGGATCTAACCTATAATTTGTGGCAGAGGATTCTTCATGTTCATTTATTAATCCTACTTTTGTGTTTTCAGAAATTATAGATGATTCATCATCTTCTTTGTCTAGTAATTTTTCTGGGAATTGATAAGAAAATTCTTTATCTTCAATTTGTTGTTCAATTTTTAATTTTTGTAAAAAGGTATTGACTATATCATCAATTTCATCATTTTCTTGAAGTCCTATAACTTCATTATGTTCTGAGGGAAAATTGTCCCAGGGTTCCCAATTTGGGTTATTAATGAGGTTATGTTCTAGTGAATCTTGTCTAGGCATAGTTTCTAAAGTTCCTTGCCTAAGCATGACTATGTTTGCTTGATGATGGTTCCATTCTTCCTCAGTCATGTCATCATCTTCTTCATCATCAGTGTCTATGATATTCATCATACTTATGTGTTCATCATCAGGAATAGCGGATGTACTATCCCTTCTGGTTTGTTCTAAATCGATTAGTGTAGTATTTCTATAGTCTGTGAAGCTTAGACTAAGGCCTCTAGACCTATTGTGTAAAATGGCAGAGTTTGGGCTTGTAATGGGATTGCGTTCATCCCTTTGTAAATGAGTTTGCCATAGATGACCCTCATTTCTTCGTGTAAATGCTTGGGCTGGCAAGAATTGAGTACCAATAGAGCTAATGGCTTCTTCTAATGGTCTAGTGTTTATTCTATACATAGAAGAAATGTAATTACTTATTCTTCCTATGAAAGTTATGTCTAAGTGTAGGTTATCTCCTATCCAATTTGTTCCAAAACCTATAGCTTGTACTTCTGAAGTAATATGGTTGACAAAGTCTGGAAGGGTAAGTGTAAAGTTTGGGGCAAGGTATATTAGAGATATAGGTTGATTTAAATCAACTTCTAATATTCCTATAATGCTTTGGGAATCATTGTTTTGGAATCTGGTGTCATGGAGGACTATCAAGGCTCTAGCACCAATCATGTGTGTAGCTAAGGATCTTACGCCTATAGTGATTAATCCCATATGAACATATCGTCTTTGTTGGTTTAAAAGTTGTGTAGCTGTTTGTTGAGATATTAATGGTATTATCTCATAAGTGTTGTCAGGAAGATGAAAATCTTCTATCCTCCTATATCTGTAAAGGCTAGTTCTTTCGGAGTTTAACCAACATATGTTGTATAATTGTCTAGGATTCAAAGAATCTATTCTAGAATTTGAACCTATTTCAACATTTTGTTGTATGTCTACTAAATCTTCTAATCTTCTAATATTAGTAGATCTTCTTCTGTGTAGAAATCTATCTAAGATTCCTGGATGTTGGATGAGATCTTGTCTCCTAGTATTGTGTTCTCTTAGTCTTCGAGAAGTTCTAGGAAACCTCTCTGTTGTTTGATTCCTATTGGGTGTGCTATCCATACAAATATCTTGGAGTTGTGTTTGTGAACTATTATTAGGTCTTAAATTCATAATTTAACTAATAGTTTTATCTTTGTTGGAGGTATTATTTTCTTGTGTAGTCTAATTCCTATTACTAGATTCAGCTCTGTTTGTTGTTGCAATTACTTTAACAAATTTGTGAGTATTTTTACAGACTATTTTAGTTTGTGTGGTTGTTCCTAATGATAATCTAGAAACTTTATTAACTAAATCATTTATATCATCTGATATATTGTTGTTTTTGTTTTTATTTAAATCTATAAGATTTGATAATTTTCTAGAAATCTCTTCTAACAAGGCTATTATTGTATTGTTTTGTCCTACTATGGTATGAACAAAATTTGTATCTTTGGTTGGTTTTGTATATCCTACTGGAGGACATTTTGTTAAAAATTCAACAGCTGCAAGAGCTGATTTATAGTATTTGCCATTAATGGGTTGAAAATTTGTCATTTGTAAAAACTTTTCGTTTGTAAAATTTTATGTGTAAGAAAAGAGAGAATAGTGAGAAAGCAAGAGTACCAGAAACAAGAGAACAGAGAAAGTAGTAGAAAGAACACAGTAGAAGGCAGAAGCAGAAAATTAGATATAAAAAAATAAGGTATCCACGGAATACACTATAAAACAATAAATATTAAAGAATATAGAAAATCATAAGGCTTATCAGAAAATTAACTTCTTTTTTTTAAAAAAAATATTAATTACATCTAAAGTTGATAATAAATATACATCTGCACTTGTTGGCGCAATATGCACTTGTTTCTCAACTCATCTAGGTAGGAAACTAGAGACTTACACCGGCTCTCCACTAGCCATTATTGCCCTTCAACTACCATGAGTATCCTAGCAAACACTATCCACTCTTGACAGATGTTTATTTTCAATCATAAGATTAAGATTTACAAAATAAAAGAACCGTCCTTGGAAAGAACACGACTCTGATACCAAAAAGAGAGAGAAGAACTGAATTTATACGACGGTAGTCCGCACAATACCAGTTATCATGGTCACACCTTATGAGTTTCTCAACCCGACAAGGCTTACAAAACCCAGGTTTTCGAAAATTCAAGGGTAAAACCCAGGTTTTCAGAAGAAGATGAGAAAGAAGGTGAATATACAAACATATGATAAACCTTTAAATTATTATCGCATCTTTAAATATTTATCGTTTTAGGCATCCGAAGATACCTTAGAGAAAAGATTACTCCATATTTAAATTACATAAACATAAAACATAATATACTCACAGTGGGGAGAAGAGGGGAGGGGTTAAGAAGAACTTCAGATTTTATTGTAGAAAAGAGGTGTATACAAGAGGAGAGGAGAGTTTAAAGAGAAGGGAAAGAGTTTAGAGAGAGAAGGAGAGTGTATTCGGAGACCTGCTCAGCATAAGAGTCTTATGGCCTATTTATATACAAAATGTGTAACCGGAAACCGGCTGTGTAGGTAACCTAGTAACTGACAACCTGTTGTGTAGGTTTTTACCCTTCAGTCTCTTACCGTGAGGTAAAATTACTGTGTCACAGGTAAAAAAATTTATTTTATCCACGTAATTGATGCGGTAAATTCTTGGAATTCTTCTTCCATCTGTTCAGGGAGGGATTGATTGTCTCCTCCTTCGGAAGGGAGAGAAGATTCTCCAGGTGTGCTCTGGCCATAGCAACTAGCTTCTTCATAGATTTCTTTATAAATCCTTTCTTTTTCAAAATGTCTGACCAAAGAAGGATTGGCTTTAGATGGGAAAGGATGAAATTTTGATCCCATACTCTTTTTTCAGTAAAGCTTGGAATCTGTTGTCTCTTTTAGCAGTATCAGGGTTTCTGAATCATGTTTTGTAAAACCCCAATTTGACCCTTCTGTATATGCCTTCCATAGATTATATTTGTAGGTGTTATTTTTGTTTAGAGAGAGTCCTTTCAAATCATCATGTTCCATAGACATGAAAGAATGTATCTCCGGATTTGACTCAGTGTATAATTTTATAACATGTGTAGGAAAACTATCCGGAAAATGTATGCTTCTTGGGGAAGTGGTTATTTGCAAAGCCACTTTCTGCATGTGTTCCGCCTGAATATCGTTTATTATGGAGTTTACAGGGGCGGAGAGTGAATTGAATCTGTCTGTAGGTGGGATTACTATTGAATGAAGACACCTTACTTCTAATAAAGCCATAGGTGTAATAAGAAAATCCGTGTGTAAAAGTTGTTCAAATTCTTCTTCATTTATTTGTGCCTTCCGGACAAGGAACCTAAGCTGACAGGTGCAGTCTTTGGTTACTGTTTTACAATATTCAGAAGAGACTAGACAAACAGTCTTGTGATTAAAATAAGTTTGAAGTTTAACAAACAAGTCATTGTATTTTATGACTTCTGAATGTACTTCGAACAAAAATTCTTGTATAAGGTTGAATTTGCTCAAAAGGATGTTTGGGTTAAGGGTGTGTGGAATACTACTTGTAGCTCCAGCATAAGTTTGTGTTTGAGCTCGAGGCTCCATTTGTAAGGCAGACTTGATTTTTTCTTCATCAATAGTTTTAAGACGAACTGCCATTTGTGCTTCCTCTTTTTAGTAAAAGCCTTTGTATGTAGACCAGAATTGATCTTGTTTGGCTTCAGAAAGATCTCTGAATAAGGTATATACCCCTTTGTTAGGCCCATCTATTAGGGCAAAGTGTGTAAAACCTTTACCAGAAGGCGAGGCTGAAGAAGTTAAAACAACTCCTTGATTATTTTGGCCACAGAAATGGTAAAGTGCACATATAATGCTTTGTTTGACTTTCGTCACTTGTAATTCATTTTGTAATGTGTATTTTGGAATAAAAATAAATAAAAAGAGTGAAATGACAATAAATTTCAATTAAAGATGTAACATTTGGAATTTTGGATTGATATACTAAAAAAGTTTATAAATAATTTTTCTCAATTTATTTTATTTCATTGAAACATTCAAGAAAAAATAGATAAATTAGGCCCCATTCGGGGTGGTTCTAAGTGTCTGGTTTTGAAAACTCAATCCTATTCGACAAAAATGGGTTTGTTTTGGTTTTTTACTCATTTTCGAAACAGTTTTCACTCAATTTTAAAAACAATAAAATTTGGTTTTTAGATTTCTGTCTGTTTTGGTTTTTTACTAATTTGCGAAACAGTTTTCACTCAACTGTCACCGGTCGTCACCTCCGACTAGCAGTCACCGGTCGTCACCTCCGATTGACAGTCATCGATCGCCATTTCCAACCGGCGGTCACCTCCAAATGGCGATCACCAGCCGCCACCTTTGACCGATGATCATCGGCCGCCAGCTCCGACCAACGGTCACCGGTCGCCACCTCTGACCGGTGATCACCGACCGCCACCTCCAACCGGCAGTCACCGACCTCCACCTCCGATCGGCAGTCACCAGTCGCCACCTCCGACCAGCGATCACCGGCAGACACCTCCGACCAACGGTTACCGGCCGTCACCTCTGACTAACCGTCACCGACAGCCACCTCCGACCGGCGGTCACCAACCACACCTCCGACTGGCGATCGCCAATGACCAACTGTCACCTTCAACGACTGTCCCGATAGCTACCTTCAACTAGTGTTTTTGTTAAAATTTGAAACCAATGTTTTAAATTTAGAAACAAAAATAATATTGTTTTTAAAATTTTGAAAACTTAAAACCAAAACTAGTTTTTGTTTTTAAAAATTTTTAAACTAGAAACTAGAAACCACCCTGAACAGGGCCTAAATAGATAAATTAGTTAAAATATAATTTTACCTAAATTAGTTAAAATATAATTTTACCTATAATATGATATGAATTTAATTGGTATACACGGTCGGTGTAAATGGTTTTTAAACTCACATTATTTATGACTTTTAAAGTAGTAATTAGTAAAGTCAAATAACTCTATCCTAAAGAATTGTGATTGAATATCAGCGTAAAGATAGTATATACCAATTAAACTATTATTAAACTCATAGGCCGATTTCTACTTGCATTATTTTAAGACTAAAGTGACTTTTAATATTAAAATTTTGTTTGAGAGAGCGCAAATTTTAAAAAAAAAAAACATTTACTTCGTTAGCTAAAAAGCCCTCATCACTCCAGTATCCGACACAACTTTCCAACAAGAATGATGTATGATAAATATGGATTACAGGGATGGAGGAAAGTGTTGTTTGAGAGAGCGTAAATTTTAAAAAAACAACATTTACTTTGTTTAATAAAAAAATAGAAAAAAAATAATTCTAAAATTAATGAGATTTACTAGATTATTTTTTATTTTTTCATGTTTTAACTAAATTTCTTTTATTTTTATTTTATTTGTCTCATATGGTCGAGATGGTACATCATAAATGTGATGCGCCCAAGTGATGCCTATTATTGGTGAAGGATAACAGATTATATGGGGCCTACAAAATTTATATAATGTCAATTTTCACCCTCTGTAAACTGTAAAGTGTAAACAAACCAAGAAGTAACTTTCTTCCATATCTTTTTTTCATTTTCATCCTCCCCCATGCGTATATTATTTTTCTCTCCCTTACTCCCTTCTCATTTTTAAATATCCATTCTAATTTCTTAAAAATTCAACTTATTAATTAGATTAATGCAAATGAAAGTATCTCATATTTGATAATATGAATAAAGATTTACATTTAATTATACACTTTCCATTCAAAATTATCTAATCTCACGAATTTTTATCTGTGAATTTACAACACAGTGACTTAAAAAGAGTAGTTGTTAAAAAATGTTTTAATGTGGATGTTTAAAAGAAAAAATTTCACGAAATTTTCATATTTTTGGTAATTTAAATATTGATAAAATTCACCTATTATTTTTAACCTAGGTAAAATGGAGAGGTTGTGTAACTTTAGAGGTACTAGAGGAATTAGATGACACTAATGTAATTTACACAAACTATTATAATTCAATTATTTAATATAAAATATTATTTTTATTTATTTAATCATTGAATTATATACCTGCATATTATTTTGAATATTTGTGTCAAATTAAACATTAATAAGAATGTAATCAAATTCCATCTAAATGTTAGTATATTATGAAGTATATATTAGGTCTATTATAAATAAATTAAAAATTATTTTAAAAATTAATCTAAAATTTTGAATATGTATTTTGACCTACGCAATTATATATTATTAAAAACTACATACAATTTTCATAAAATAAATAAAGTAAAATTCTCTCATTTACTTATGATAAGTTTAAAACCTAAATGAATCATCAATAGATTCCGCTCGTTCAGTTATCAGACTTCGACATTAAAAAAATAGGATAAATTATCTTTATGTCTTTTATTTTAAGTTTAATTAAATTTTTTATTTTAGTATATATAGAGATAAATAGATAAATAAATAGATACATTAAAAAATATTAAATATACATACGTAGATATAAAAAGAGAGATGAAAAAAAAAATACTCATCCTGAGAAATAAGTAATAATCATAGACTAAATTTAACCGTATTAATTACTTTGTTTATTAAAAGTAATAAGAATAAGAATGCAACACCGTTAAATTTAATCATTCAGTAAATAAACTACAAATTATAAATTTATCATTTGCTTGACGCATAACAGTGAGAGGAGTAAAAGTAAAATTATCTCAATTTTTTTAGGAAACTTAATTAAGCCTTTTTTAATATGACTTAATTATGGTAGATTTGTAGATGGTAATTGCTTAATTAAGCAAAATTATCATTGTTCTATATTCCAAATGAATTGAGTTCCTTTAGTTGCTGCCCATTTTCCATTTCAAGTATGATTGCACAATGTCCAGTCCACAGAGTTCCTTGACCACAGGCATGGTGGCAGGGACCTCCAACTGAAATGCTGAATCTGGTCCAGCTAACTTGCTCCATGATAGTAGCTGTCTCTTAGCTTCTTTTGCAGCTGCTCTTGTAGCACAGTGAACAGAAGCTGCTAGAAGTAGTGGAGGCTCACCAGAAGCTGCACAAACAAATTTCAATTTCTTTCATTCTTCTTTTTTAGTTACATCTGCTTTTACAATATCAATTAATTAAAATCATGTTATATATGCTATTTAAAGTTATTATAAAGAACTTTTACATCATTAGCATATTTTAGTTAGATTTTTTTGATAACCACATATATATATATATATATATATATATATTCATCTGAGTAAACGCGTCATGCACTAAGGTACCCTTTGAAGAGAGAACACGTTGTTGGTGATTCTCACTGTTGAGGATTTGAACATTAAACTTTTTAGGAATAGTGTCCAATGTAGGAATTTTGTAGTTCCATGTGCCATCTACCAAGATCAGACCGTCAAGATTTGTTTCATATTCTTCAAGCATGAAAAAACCCAACCCCTGGATAAAAGATCCTTCAATCTACAAGATGCAATTATTTTGTTATCAATTCAGTTTTTCAGACTTGGTAATTTGATAAGATGACAACTTCAGTAAAACGAACCAAAGTGCTAAACCAATTCATTCCTAGTGCATTTCACATTAAAAAATAGGTGTAAAGTTTGGATTGACATGATAATCTAATAGAAGTGATAGTAAGAGACAAAAAACATTATTCGGCGCCTACCAAAAACGGTTTTGAGTTGTTTTCGGCTTGATGCTAGCGGTTGAACTTGTATGACAATTTATATATAGCTTACCTGTCCTAAATCAACACCAGGGTTGAGACTCTGCCCACAGTCATAGATAATATCTGTCTGCAAACATCTGGTCTCTCCAGTCAGAAGATCTATTTCCACCTGTGAAATAACGTGCATTGTTCAGTGTATCATTTATGGTAATCTGGTTCAACTACTTCAGTAAGATGCACGTGACTTGTGTGACTATATGACTAAAGTGCTTAACAATGAAGGGAAGTGTAACTTTCAATGAGCATTGGACAATTCCATTTTGATTTGGGATAAACAACTTACCTCACTTACTGCAGCACCATAATTAATGTATCTAGCGGAATAATTACTGGGTACATAAAATGAAGATGCTGATAAATTTACAGCTTGTGCGTATGCCTGTATGATGATCGATTGTCAGTAATATATTAATTAAATATGTTTAGTTGTGATCTAGGAACAATAAGAATAAACATATAAAAGTGCTAGAAGACAAAGATGTGTTAATAGAATAACGTAACTCAAATTAATATGGATACAAATCATGAAAGGACAATCTACTTCGAGTAAAGGCCGCAAACTAACAAGTTGACAATTAAATAGGGCATAGTTGCTAGCATGTCTTCCCTATATTCCACACTCCAAAAATTATACATGACAGATAACAGATTATCATTCATTCCAATAGTTTATTATCCCAGAAAATTCAAAATTGAAAGGGGAAAAACATATTCTCTTAAATAGCGGGCATTCTAAGTGCCTTCTTCCAAATACTATATGACTTGAAGCAATACACTTAAACAATAAGGGACACATGCACATCAATGTTTTAAGAATTTACTTTCTCTGCATTGTCAATTAATTAGAATCATGCTAACTTTTAAGGATGTTATTGTTAAACTCAACAAACGGTACATGTTTAGAAATCAGGTAAAAAAGTACTTTAGTGGCCAAAGCAATTTTGCCAATGAATCAGAATCTTGCTTTTGCTTTCATTTTACTTTTATTTACTGGATTTACTTTAAAACGTGTATATAATGTTTCTAACTTCAATCCATGTATTTACTCTTGGTTAAAATATAGATTTACCTGTAGAATAAGCGTCTCCCACTTGACAGAACTCATTTCCTCCTGTAGTTGTTCTTTGACAGGCTTTAACCTCTCAACCAACATATCACAGCTAAGTCTAACAGCTTCACAGCTTGACTCTGATGTTGTGCTTCCGGCAGTTAACCCTCCTTGAATTAAGCTCACAGTATCAGTTTGTACCACCCTTACTTTGTCCAAAAGACCATCAGTTCCATCACATTGAACTGCACTGAGTGCAAATGCAACCATCTGCTTCACCTTTGTCCAAAGACCTTGACCCAATTCAATTCCTCCAACTTCAACAACAACAGATCCATCCGAAAAAATACTCACTTTTCCCGGGGTAGGCTTTACATTCACCTCATACATCACTGGCACTCGAGAAATCCCCCTTTTCTTCCAAGTGTTAATCCTGTTAAATTCTTTCACCAATTCAACTCTCACTTCATAGTTTGCAGAAACATTTAACTTACTCCATATTAAAGGCATAGTATATTCATGAGGCTCACCACTAGAGCCCTCATAGAATGCCTTAAGACTTGGGTATGTGTGAAGATTAATGCTCCTTACAGAATCTACATCCATTGAAAGTGTGGCAGCAATTTTTTCTATTATAGCTTCGGCAATGTATGATCCTTGAACATCCCCAGGGGCCCTCATAGCACCTCTACTAGGATGATTTGTTCTGCATAGCTTTATATCAAAAGAGAGAGCACCCCAATCATACTTTTTAAGTGCACCAATCATGTTGCGTGGTATTATTGGACTAACATCTACCCATATTCCTGCATCGACCAGTATCTCAAGTTCTAAAGCTGTAATCTTCCCATCGTTCTTGAAACCAACACTGTAAGTTATCTTCATGGGATGCCTTCCTCCAGCCATTATCATATCTGTCTTTCGATTTAGATACATCCTAACCGGACGCCGCAATTTGTGTGCTGCCAATGCACATGTTGTAGCACACTGCAATATTTTAATATCGTAACAAATGTCATAATAAATGTGCTGACACAAGACTTGACTATAATCAAAAGCCAGTTTTTTTTTCAGTTCGCTGGTGACTTCTACAAACTACAGAAAATCTAAATATTCATGCCTAGACTCTACAGAAAATCTAATTATAGCTTTAAATGACTAGGTGAGTTGAGATACGGGAGTAATTTACAGAAGGTTTCCATTTGGTGGACTGATTTGGCTAAGGCTCGCGGTGTTGGATTTCAACAGGAGTGTTTCAACTCAAATATAAGATGGGTGTTGGGGATTGGAAAAACATACTTTTCTGACAAGATCCATGGATTGGACCAGATGCCTTTCAGTTCAAATACCCAAGATTGTTCTCAAACGCCTCTAATAAATCAGCAGCAATTGCTGATAGGAGATTGGGACGAAAGGGGTTGGGTGTGGTATCGGGAGTGGAGGATAAGTTGGTTTGAGTGGCACAAAGAGTTATTGATTGAACCTTCACTTTATTTTCTGTTTCTTCTTTATACATTTCTTTGTTGGCAAGTTTTCACTGTGAAAAGATTTGGAGAATAAATGTCACGACCCAGATTTATTTAAGGTTGTAACTGGTTGGAGAATAAATGACAAGCCTAACAAAGTCAGAAACAATACGTGAGAAATAATTTTTCAAAATGAATATATTTTTAAAATTGTACAAAAATTTTGATAAAGTCTCTTCTATATTTTAGATATCTAAAAACTTACAAAAAAACATGTTATCTATATAATTTCTCAGTCAGAGTTTTCAACAATATCAAATATACGACATCTAAATATAAATTTCATAGCTAGATTTTTTACAACTGCAGAATGTACAAATAGTTTCAAAATAATATCAAATGTCTGCCAACACAAAAGAGGTCTACAAAAAAGAAACAACAGAAGACAGAACAAATAAAGATGTCAGCAGTCTGCTATGTGAGAGTCTAGATGAAAAACAATAGAAAGAAGTTAAGTCATAAAGACTTAGTGAGAGTCTAACAACCACCATGAACCAGAAAGGAAACATACTCACGAATTATTCGATAAAAACATTTTTCAATATAAAACTTACTAAATCAACAAGTTCAATAAATCTCACAACCATAGGTAACTTATGGTCAACATCCAAAATCTTACGTTTATTATATTCAAAACAATTATGGATTTATAATATATATATATATATATATATATATATATTAAATAAGAAAATTTGAAATGAAATACATTAGCATAAAACACAAATCAAATGAAATGTAAATACACGGGATCACTTATGTTAAAACAAGAGACAATTTCATCTCATTGATAACTCTCTCATCCAAGAGTGACTTCTCTCTTGGAATGACTCCATCTAACAGATAATCCTCTCTTCTTATTACATCTCAACATGGTTATCGGAAGAGTACTAAACTCAAAGTAAACTCGATAAAATCAGAGTCAACACGTAAAATCAAAGTAAACTCGTAAACAAATTTCTTAGGTGATATTTTTCTATATTGACTCTAATTTTGAGTGTTTTGAATATAATTTGTTCTTATGTCTAAAAGGGTTTTGAAATTTTAAATGTTTCAAGTTTAATTTTTACTTATTTGAAGTAATTTAAATTTATTATGTAAATTTGAACTTATTATGTGTTGAAAACTTTCAATTTTTATGTGATTTATAGTCATATTTTCAATAAAGTAAAATCTTAAGATTTTACGAGTCGAGTTTACTACACTCTCAAGAGTTTTACGTAAACTCTCGATTTTGATAACCTTGCATCTCAATATCATAACATATTATCAAGGGCAACTTCATCTTATTGATAATCATCTCCATAAAGTGACAGCTTCATCTAATGAATAGCCCTCTCTGCTCAGCATCATACAATCAGGTGCACCTAGGACGTTATTATATGTTAACGATATACAATGTTCTAAGATGAATCCTCATAATATAAATACCAAATTTATTCTACTTTAAAATTCATTCCAAAATAAATCTCCAATTTCTTCAAACATAATCAATTTAAATTTATAAAACTCTCAAGCCTTGAAATAAATTTGATAGAGAATAAAATCAAATAAAAGAGTATGTTTTCTAAACTTATTTAGTAAACAACATTAAAATATAATAAGATAAATTAAAATGATAATTATAAAAATATTAAAATAGGTCACAATGACCGTTAAACCACTTACAATTATAGAGAGTCAACCAAACTGCTTCCCAACAACTTCAGAGTACTATGCGAGATAGAAATCAATAGATTTGAGCACTAATAAATATTTTCAACATATAGAAATTTGTTTCAAATTCTACCTATTTATGGGTAACTATAAAAATCCCTAAAACTAGTGCTCCATGTTCTAAAAATAATTCTACATGAATCTAATACCTATCAATAAGGTTTACTTTAGTGAGTCAAAATGAGCAACTTTTATGGTGTGAGTACTCTTCTTTCTCATAATACTATCCCTAACACCAAAAGTTACCAAAACTTAGTTTTGGAGAAAAAGAGAAAGAGTAGGAATTTTGGGTTTCATTACCTTTCATTAGGTAAGAGATTTGAGAGTAAATGAAACATGAAGGATATGAAGAGATGAGAAGGAAAGAAAATAAAGTAGAGGGGGAAGGAGAAGTGGATAAAGAAAGAAAGAATGAGGAGGGAAATGGAGGTTGTAAGAAAGAGAGAGAAGTTTAATTTAATATTTTTTTTGTTTAAATGAAACAGTACGTTTCAATAAAAGTAGCTTTGCAATCTAGTTGTTCGTGGAGAGTAACAGCAAGAAGAATGCCAATTAAGATTAATTTGAGGAGGGGGAATCTCATTAGAAGACACAATGTTATTGAAGAGGATGAAATACATTTATTCCTAGTATGCAAAGTTGCTTGTCACCTACGTTACAAATGCTTCAATGGGCCCGTGATTCAAGTTGCACTTTTGAAGGAACCAATGAATACATTTCTACAATTTTGAATAGTAAACAAATCTTAATCAAGGAACCTATGAATACATTTCTACAATTTTGAATAGTAAACAAATCTCAATCTTGAAGTGATTCATTGTCAATATGGAAAAGTAGGATGGGACTGATCTTTTAAAACAAACATATTAATATTAATGTTATGCGGAAAAGAGTAAAGGCCTAAATCGTGTACATCACTCAATGCTAATGATGAATTACACAAATGTTCATACTAGAAGTGACACTATGTATTGATATATAGTGTTCATGACTTGTAAGAAAGTGGTTTTCTAGTATTTTTTAGGGATGGATCATCAGATACAGTTCTCTTTCCGAGTATGCCTTTTTTAATTTGGGGAGATGGGTCATTCTTAATTTTATTGATGAAGCTCGGTGGGTGGATTACTTCATATCTAGGAGGTATTTTTCTTAATATGGGGTAACCACGGCTAGGGTACATTTGATTTCTTTTTGCTGTTTTGCTTCGGTACCTTCTATAAATGCTTTTATCCTTTTTATTTATATATATATATTATACTTGCTGATAAAAAAAAAGTAGTCTCTGAAAAATAATGCATTTTTTATTTTGATTTTCAAAATAAAATTAAATTTGGTCCTTTAAAATTTTTCTTCTTCTAAATGAAGAACCTAAAATCAAACAATGTTTTTAAGAACAAAATCAAACAAAAAAAAATCTTCAAATGACCAAATAAAAAAGACATTATTTTTCAACTATTAAAAATTTATTTAAACATAAGTTGTATTGAAGAAATGATAACATAAAGAAGAAATATTGTCAAAAGCATAGTAAACAACTAAAAACTTACTGATATGGCTCTCAGGGCCTTTCCACCAAAACCTCCACCAACCCTTCTTGTAATGACACGAACATTATTTTCAGGAATACCTAGGCATCTTGCTACATTAGAGTGAACATACTCAGGGCACTGACTCGAAATGTAAACCACAATGCAATTGTCTTCGTCAGGTACAGCAAGTGCAGTTTGTGTCTCCATGTAGAAATAGTATTGAGACCCAAGTTTCAACTGCATACACATTGAATTTGATACAAATTGAGAAAAGGACAGAATATATTGTATTTTGTACACTCATCAATCTCCCTTTTATAGGATAAAAGAATATGCTTAAAAAAATAGAAATCACAATGATAATGAAATAAGGAAATTGATTACAAATATCAAAATATATCTAGAGATATTTTTTAGCTCCTAAATATCTATGATATTTAAGGCAATACATGATGACAACAACTATGTTTGATAAATATAATCTCATCAATTCATCATCACATCAGAAACCTAAGTAGAGATGACCACAAATATGTGAAAAGAGTGGCAGGAGGAAACAATGAATATGTTAGCTACATATACCTCTGCTGAAAGAATCTTGTGATCTGCTTCAGCCATTCCTTTTGACACATCACCAACTTGACTTGGGGAGAGAAAAGGAGGTAATTGAAAAATGCTAGATCTTTTAACAGCATCTTCCACAGTTAGGATAGGTGGTTCAAGATTTTCAAGACTGTAATCAACAACAGCAGAGTTTGCAGCCATATTCGCAATTTTCTGAGTATCTGCAACCTATAGAAGATACCCGGTGAGTCGGTGACTAAAATAAAAGCATTTCTTTGTATGTCTCTAAAGAAATGAAACAGAAACTCATGCATTCTTAGATTTTAAGAACTTACCACAAAAGCAAGACGATCACCGACACATCTAGCTATCTCTTCAGCAAATAAAGGTTCTTGCCCAAATCTAGTATTTGCTCCAATGTTCTGCCCCCCTTTGGGAATGTCTTTACTTGAAATGATATCCCTCACTCCATCCAGTTGCAATTCAGGGCTGAGCTTTATACTCATCACCCTTGCTAAAGGTTTTACACTATAAATAAATGTTCCATGTAGGCAACCTTTTGGTGATGGAATGTCATCCACAAACACAGCCTCACCTATATATGAATTATTGATAAATATATACTTGTTACTGAACAGATATTCAATTAACAAAATATGAAAAACCATGATTGAAAGGCATCAAAACAAGATAAAATGTCAGTGTCTGACAGGCAAAACCCAGTCTAAACTCAAAAGTAAGAAAAGTGAGAGATATGAAAAGTTTCCAATCTCATTTATGTCAATGTTAGCTAGATAGTAACCAGTGACCTGAACAGCTTTGAGCCAAGCCTAGTTACAGTGAGTGAACCTTTTTTATCTTTAGTCTTGACATTAATTTACTACTATGAAATGTCAATAGAGAAGGAATCAGTCAATATCTTAGTGCAGCACCAGATTTGATAAACAAACCTGAAGCTTGTAGTGCAGCACCAGATTTGACAATTGGCTCACCAATGGGTGGGTACTGAGTACCTGCTTCCAGGACCTGCCTCCCAGATGACAGTAAAGCTGGACTGTTATCTTGATGAACCTGCTTTTGATTCTCTGATAATTCAAAAGCCTTCACAAACGACAGATTAGTATCTCCATTTAAGTAACCATTGGTTATTCTTTCAGGACGGTCAATCAGTGGATTAAAGAACTGAAAAATAAAACCAGCAGCCAGACTTGAACGGTAAGTGGTTTGTGAGGTATCATCCTCAGGTACAATAGTGGCTGTAACCAAGTTGACAGCATCATATAGAATGCTGACACTCAACAGCTTTCCAGCTAAGAATTCCTCAACATTTTTTGCTCTTGTTGCATGCTTAGTTCCATAAGCACCAAAAGACAACCTACAAGTATCTATCACAATTCCACTAGAATCCTTGCATGGAGACACCTTAGCCAGGAAAGCAGCATTTAAGTAGGGAAGGGCATTTCCAAGCGGTCGAGGAGAAGCTCGGTAAGTTTCAAAGAGGAATTTACTTCTTGGTTCTGAGGATTCACTTTTATTGAGCTCCAAAGTAGGAATCTTAATGCTTAAAAGCACACTATCCAGGCTTAATGGTGGTCTTTCCAGAAACTCCTCCAATGTCAGCCTCTCAAATTCTGTACCATTCATTATATGAACCATTGCATCTACAGCAAGAAGTATTGTAGCAATATCTGAGGGAAAATTATTCTTTTGTGCCATAACCAAATTGCCACCAATACTGGCCGTGTTCCTAATAAAACCTGAGGCAACTTTGTTCATGTGGCCAGCAATTTTTTCAAGTATTATTACATAATCTAAGAGAAAGTCACTTTCTCCCTCTTCCTTTAGTGCTTCAATGGCTTTAGATATTGTCACTGTTGCTCCAACTTCGATCCCTTTCCTATCCTTGATGATCTTTGAGAGCTCAGAAATGTACCTTAGATCAATGTACATATCATAGCCTTCATTATCTTTGTAATATCCCATACTAGTATTACTAAAAACAAGCTTCATCCGGGTCCCATTGACTTGGTTTAGGGCCAATATTCTCTGAAGCTCCTTTAGACTAGTAGGACTATGCCAACAATATTTCTCAGAAGTCAAGGAAATAATAGGCTTGATTTCCTTCAAAAAAGAAGGAAATCTAACACTACTGTGATATTTGTCATACTGAGCCAACCTGCTAAGCTTTGAGTCTTTACTGTCTCCGTTTTTCCAAAAAGAGTTGAACCCCAAATCCTCTATATCAACATCAGCTGCAAAGCTTTTGCAGGCATCAGCAATGGGTCTGTACCCAGTACAGCGACAAAGGTTCCCTGCAATGGCCATTTCAGCCTCAGTAGCAGTCGCTTTTGAGAATCCATAAGGCGGCTCTGGACGATTGGTCTTTTCAGCGTTGACAAGAGTACCATAGAGAGAAACACACATTCCAGGAGTACAGAACCCACATTGAGTGGCATGGAATCCTGCAATTCTTTCATGAATTGGGTGGAACCCATCCTTACTATTTCCAATGCCTTCACTTGTTGTTATTGAGCATCCATGTATGCTATGAAGTAGTGTGAGACAAGAGTTTGCTGTAAAATCCTCAACTCTGTCATGCACAGGATCATATTTCGAGATTAAAACTACGCAAGCACCACAACCACCTGAAACAAATGAACATGTCAAAACAAAGTGCTAAGTTGTGAAGATTTGGAGGATCACTAAAAGCCAATCCATTTTCATGACAAAACCATACAAAACAATTAGATTTTTTTTCTTTCCTTTTCTCGTTTCTTGGTGTAAGATTGTACGGTTCTTAGTAGTTTTATGAAGAAGACAAAGAATGGCAATGGGAGAGTTGTTAAAGCAGAATCTCATGATAAATAATATCTCTAAGATTTGATCTTCAACAAAGCCGAATACCATAATGTCACTGTAGTGAGATAAGGTAAGGGTGTTGTTTGTCGTCGTTCTCAAATCTTGTTATAGACAATTCTTCTTTTGTATATGTTAAAAACAAATTACTCGTATACTTCAACAATAATTGGAATTAGAAACCATTATAGCCATTTATATCCAAAGCAGCTTCAAACGATGATCAGTGTAATTCAAGTTGGAATACGCTATTGTCTGATCTCTGATGCGCCGGACAAAACCAGCTAGTATCCAAAAAAGTAACACACAATTAACTGCAAAAAAATTGTCTGGAATTGGAAAATCACTCCAAGACCATAATCCATAAAATCCATTAAGCTTTCTTTCTCCTTATTAGTTAACAACAGGCTTAATGAGATTAAAAACAATCCAAAATTCAAAGCACATAGAGGAGTGTATCTATATGCATGAATGGAATGAATTCATAACAGTGAAGAGAATGATATGTACCTTCACCACAGCCGAGCTTGACACTCTTGAAACTAGTCTGAGTTCGCAAGAATTCAAGTAAAGTGGTTGATGGGTCGACGTGGGAGACCTCAAACCTCTCACCATTAACAGCAAAAACCAAACTCATCTGTGCCTTCAGCTCCATAGTTCAGCTACTGTATGTGTCAGTTTTCAGCAAGAAACAAGGACTCTGATCATTACCAAACCATTTCTTATCTTTACGAGGGAACATTTGCTACGTTATTATCTATTATAAGAAAAGGAAACAGATAAAAGAGAAATATTTAATATAAAAATGAAATAATGTTGTAAAGTTCAATAATTTGAAACAACATATATAAATAAAAAATAAATTTAAAAAATTTCAAACATAATTAAAAAATTAATCTGAAAAAAAAAGTCTTATAAAAAATTAATTGTTGATCTTTTATTACCAATTTCTTAATATAAATAATAAAATATAGAAAATAAATAATTTTTTTTTATATAAAAGAAAAAAAAGTCGTCCCATACATTAGTTAATTGCGATATAATAAATTTTCTAATTAATAAATCAATCATATTTCATATTCTTCTCCAACAACTTTTCTTTTCTGCCATAATTCCAAGGCAAGCCAAGCTACAGGTGATTGGACATCTTCTATGTCAGAATAATTTACCATTTTGAAATGTGAATAGAAATGCAAAGAAAAGGAATTTGTGAATATCTTAATTCAAAACATGGAGACAAACAAACCTGAAGCTTTTAGAGCAGCCCCAGATTTGATGGTTGGTTACAGCAATGACAGTAAATAAAGCTGGAATTTTGTCATGGCTGAACCTGCTTCTCATTCTCTCACAGTTCAAAAGCCTTCACCAATGACAGATTCTTTTATTCATTTAAATAACCATTTAGTTATAGTTATTCTTTCAGGACTGTCACTGCTTTTCCAATTTCAATCCCTGACCAATCCTTTCTGATATCTCTTCGAGGCCTCAGAAATGTTCCTTAATTAGACAACCTACATATATCATACCATTCATTATTTTTGCAATATCCATACTCCATAGTCACTTCGAGTTGACAACCTACTACACCATATCATAATAGAATTGGTAAGTGGGTATATAAAATTGGCTTCCTTTCGTATACTAATTTAAATTTAGTATTCCTCAATTTATTATTGATATTTTGTTTTTTTATTTTTAATTATTGACATTTTGTTTTTCAATTTTATAATTTGAATAAATTGAATTCATTAGTTAAATGATAGTAGTTGATTTTGAATAATTAATGATGTTGACTTCTTATGTGATTTAACATATGAAAAGAAAACTTATTTTTTCATAAAATATGAAAAAATATTTTTTTTTCTTTTTAGAATTAGATTTTTTAGTCTATTTTTCTCTTTCAAAACTAAAAATTTCATATTTTTTATCCATGTATCATTTACTCAAGGTATAAGTAAGTTAATGTTAATAATTTAACTATCAACGGGATTAGGTTTAAATGTCATCAAATTATAAAACAGAAAAATAAATTGAGAGAAATTAAAAATAGAAAGGCAAAATGTCATCAATCCAATAAATAAACAAGGGACACAAATTATAATTTAGCATTAAATTTATAATAGATATGAAAGTAAATTATAATAACTTTCTTTACTTTTTATTATATTACATATAATTTTACACTAATTTTTTTTTAAGTTAAAAAATATTACACTTTTAAAGACATTACATTAACATTTATAATTATACTAAATTTTAAAAGTATGGTTATAATTTTCTCAAATTGTTAATATAAATTATTATTCTGATAATTATTTTTATTTAGCATAAAATAATAAATTACAGTTTAACATATAAAATATAATCGGAACTAATTATGAATATTATCCATATTATTATTTTGTAACTAATTTTTCTTATAAATAAAAATCTCAATTAGTTTATGATATTTACAAGTAAAAGTAATGGTTGATATTAGTCAGAAGTTTTAGACGAGTGATGAGAGTGTTTCATACATGTTTAAAGAAGAACATGACATTCTCGCGGCTAATTTGGATTATCTAGTCAATGCTTATATATCTACGCAGACTGTTGCATCTTTCTGTAATTATTTCATGTATTTATTAATGTACAAGACATGCGTCCTTTATTATACCACGTAAACATAAATAAAGATGCAATGCCTTAACATTGCCAACTCTCTATATGCCTACTTGGGCGGTCCACAACCCCATATTACGTTTGCACAGGAAAGTTACGTAATGTCCATGATACCCCTCCAATTACTAGCTAGTCATAATTAATAATTAAAAAAAAATTTCCACATATTAGGCATACATTACTCATTTCACTTTTATATCTTACTTCTTGTTACAGTAATTATAATTATATAGTCATATATGTTTAAATTATTATGTTATTAATTTAGATATATTTTATGAATTAAAAAATTTATAATAATAATTTAAATATGTGTAATCCTATAATTAATAGAACAGAAAATAACACAAATTACGGATTCAGGTGGTTAACCCAAATATTACACACACCTGAAAGCCATAAAAGATGGGTGAGGTTCAGTTTGCAAAGCCAAAACATTTGCTCTTGCATTCTTCAGTCGCTATGTGTTCAACAACAAACAGTTGCTTGGGTTGCAAACAGAAACAACCTCATCAATGACTCATCTGGGGTACTCTCAATCAACCTAGATGGAAATCTAGTCCTCCATAAAAAATATAGCACCATTCCTATTTGGTCTAGTAATGTTTCAGCCACCCAATCAAACAGCATCAACATCATAGCTCAACTCTCAGACGTAAGAAACCTTGTTTTGATTCTAAACATCACCTAAACTGTCATCTGGCAATGCTTTGACCATCCCACTGATACCTTGCTTCCAGATCTAAGAATTGGTTTTGACAAAAGAATTAACCAAAGTTGGTTCTTCCAATCATGGAAAACAGATGACACAAATTTCTATACAATCCAAACAACCCAAATAGGTTTGGCATATTTGTTCCAATTCACATGTTTCGCTCAAATACATTAAACCAAATGAAATATTTAACCGTTTCATGATAAACTTACACCGATTCAATAATATGTGGCCAAAAACCCTCCATCAATGATATATATTATTGATATTGAGCAAAATAGTATATTGTCTGGAGTCTGTAGATATATCTATTTTAACTCATTTTACTTTAAGTACAGGTTAAAAATTATAACGTACAATTGCTTTTTAGTTTGAAGGTAATTTAATCTATATCAAAGATATTTAAAAATATGAATAATATTGTAATACCATAAAAGCTATGCAGAATAAAAAAAAAAGTACATGTAATATCGTAAAATATGTACTTCTAAAAAATTATTTCGCTGTTTTCAGAATACAATAGAATTGTTATTTTGTGTGTTATAGCAGAATTTATATTGAATATATGGCTATTCTGCAAAATGGACTAAGATATTAATATAAGCTGGAATGTTAAATTTAGTGTGCTGAATGCTTTTTCTATTTATTTTTAAGTATATAATAATATATAAGTTATTTTAAAATCTATATCATCGTCATCATTCTATAAAAGAGAATACACCTTTTTTTCTGACATATTTTTTAGAACCATTTATCCTTTAAGTAATTTTTTTCTTCTTTTTTTCAACTCTTCTAACTAATTCTAAAAATCATTTTTTTTAAATTGATTTAAAATAATGTTTGACTTAAATAATTATTAGAAAAAATAACTACTAAATACAGTTATTAGAATAATAATTCTTTAAATTTTTATTTTTAGTTAAAAACATAAAATAAAATTAATACTTGAGAAACATAGTGCCAGTTTTGTTGTTTCTTACTAGTATACATAGAAACAAAGCAACCCTTATCTTTTTAGTGTGTATCTATATATGTATAGGGAGAGAATCCACTTATTCTAAAATTTTAAAAGATTTACTCTCAATTTTTATCATATATTTTTTTAAAATTTAATGATTATTATGAGTAATTAATTTTAAGCATTAAATTTTAAGAAAATGAATAATTAAAAAGTTTCTTAAACTTACTTTCAGAATAAGTGAATCTTTATTTATATATATATATATATATAAAATTAAAAAATTATATTAACACTCTCAATTTTTGTTAAATTACATATAGTTCTACTATTTTTCATTTTCCTATACTAACACCTTTATATATTTAAAAACATGCACTAACATTCCTTTCAAATTCTTCTTAACCTTAAACTAACACCCTTTAATGGGTGTAAAAAAAATAATTAAAAAACAAGAGACTCATAAGTAGTTACATTAAACTTCAAGATACATATTTTTATAATTTGCTCTTAAAAATTAACGGGTCATGCATGGATACATTAGAGATAGTTATATACCCATTTTGATTCCAATTTTTTGAAAAAAAGGATAATATGTGTATCCATATCCATATTCAATCAAAGTGAATATTTTTACGTCAAAGTTGATGAGTTTGATAAAGCTAATTTATGTTTGTTTATGCAAGTATTTGTGTCCTAATTTCTTTATTTTCATGTCTTTTGGATAAGTTTTAATTAGTCTAATATCCATTACTTTTTGTGTAGAAGCTCTTGAAGGAGGAGAAAGTTATGAACAACCAAAATTCATCATCTATAGTCAATCTTCAAGGAAGCACTACTATGCTTAAACAAACACAATCATGTTTTAAAAAATGGCACTTTGCTTACAAGAAGTATGACGATGATCTCTACTTACAAGAATGAGAAAGTCGTATTAGCTGACATTTGTCCAAGTCTATAAAAAAGAGACTTATTTCTTTTTTTTTTCTAATCATACCAAAGACTTTCGTTTTCTATCTTTTCAGGGGTTTGACTTATTTATCACAGGCTTAGCCTATGTTTGGTTGTATGAAAAATCGTGAGCAAAAAGTTACAAGTGCATAAAAGTAAGAAGAAAGAAATGTCTCTAATTCGGTGTAAAAGAAACTTACAAAGAAAGAGGTAACAATTTATGTGTTTCACATATTTCCTTACTCAAAATAGACATAAAAAGTAAGGAAAGTGCAATGAGAATTACTGCTTCCAAAATTACTTGTAATTTAATAGGTGTAATTTTGTAACTTTAATCACTTTAATTTATAATCTTTCTTATTTTTCATACTAATTTCTTCTCATCTAAACAATTATGATTTCCACTTTATTTCTTTTTTTTCTTTTCATTCATTATACTTTCTTTTTCTTCTTCTTCTATGCCCGAACATGTCTTCAAGAGCTCAAAATGAAGGATTTTGTAAGGATTTATATTCTTTAATACTTTATATGTCTTTTTTTTTATTATTATTGGCCTTCTTAAAAACATAATTAACTAATTTTTTAGAATTAGGGTTGTGAAGGAGCTTGAGCCTTAGTTTTATTAAATTCTTTATTAGACACTTAAAGTCTTGGAATAATATTGTTTATTAAGATTGGATTCTATTTATTGAATGTTAATTTTGATTTTTCCTTCTTATTATAAATGAAGATTTATGTTATTTTTTTAGTTGGTGAAAACTAATTAAACTTTTGTCAGCTTATGAAAAGAAAAGAAAAAAACTTATGTCATCTCTTAATAACAAGTTTACAATTAAATTGTGGATGAAATATATAATATATTTTTTTATATTTCAACAAATAAAAATTTGCATTTTTTTTCTTAAAAAATATCAAACCACTTATGATTGATTAGATTGGTTCAATTAAGGACTAATGAAAAAAAATGGTTAATCCAATCTAAATCAAACTAATTAATTAATTGATAGAAAATTTATTTTATTTCAAATACAAACCAAATCAGAACAATAACACCACTAAATTTGCATCTTGAAAGAATAAATATTTGTCTTTATTAGTGTTGGCCCCATCTTTACTCTTTTTTTTTTTTCAAAGTGACAAAGAAAGTGTTGAGCGTTTTAACTGGGTATGTGATCAGGACTCAAATCATCTTATTCTGTCTCTGTAAAGGTTTGGCATAGCCTAGATGTTGTTCTTCCATCCCTTGGTACTGCACACTAGCTGCAACATAGAGGGTTGCTAAGGGGCAAAAGGTAGAAAAGGTCATGGATAATTGGATATTTCTTTAGCATATATGGTTTTTTGGTTTTTATGGCTGATGAGAAATAGCATATTGTTTCAGCAATATTCATTTGACGTTTTACATGATGGATTCAACCAAATTTCATTCGGTCTGATTCAATTCTACAATGGAGAATTGAGGTGTAATGTTGTAGTACTGGTGTACTATTATAATCCCTTCAGCTGCATTTTGTGAATTTTACTGGTTCTGCAGTTTGAATTTTCTGATATGCTAAGTGAAGTTGCACCAATGTTTGAATGTGGAGTAAAATAGAAGCTGCCGGTCTTATCCTTTCAGCCCCAATCAATGGCCCCCCGCCACTGTGTCAACATTTTGCTTATATGGTCTTCGGATAAGGTGCCTTGCTGCACAGGTTTCATTGTCTGTTCTCAAAGAAATTATCATTTGATTCAGAATTACCCTAGTATGGAGTCATCTTTACATGATATGTAATTCAGTGTTATTAATTTTTATTTAAATTAAAAAATACAATTAAGTGTTAGGACTGAGCAGGATTTTGAACTCTCGGTGATTCCAAAGTATTTAATAATTCTTCCCCTTTTTGTTAGGTAGCTTCTAAGTTGGGAATGGATGGACTAAGGTATGGGATCTTTATAGTCGGGGGATTCTTATGTTCTGTATTTGCGGATATGCACGTTTGTATTTCTTTCTTGGTATTCTAGATGATCATTTCTATCAACCTGGACATGCTTTATGCTTAGGTGGTACCATGTAATTCATAAATTTATTCACTTGAAAAAAGAAAAAAGGAAGACCAAACATACATAGTCATAATGTTTACCACATCCAAGCACTATTAAATGGAATAATATCCTTTCAACAACTTCGATGGTTAAACTTGCCAAAAAACAAGTATAAAAGTTGTTTTTGAGGATAGGAAGAAATATCAGAAATTAAGAGAGAGAGAGAGAGAATGACATAAAATAGAATTCCACGAGAGATTAAAAAATGAGAATGAAAGAAATTAGAACACCCAAATCTAGAGTTGCAAATTTGCCATTTGGACAATATATAAAGAATAGTGCAAATCCTCGTCAAGGAACAATCTGAAGTCCTTATCTTAATTTGCATGTTAAAGAATTTGATTAAATGTATGTTTTGGGGAAGGGGCATGAGGTATATAGAAAGAAGCTCACATAGCCTAGCATCCAAGTAAAGTATTCTTTAGTAACAATATAATGTGTTGTTGTTTTTTCTCCTTCTCTTGCATAGGACAACAGAGAAAGACCTAGGTTGGAAGAAAACACAGCTAGTAATCAATGTGTATATAATTAACATTAACATAACCCGAGATTTCATTGTCCAAGAGAAGAGACAGAGATACGTACACTGGTGCAATGTCGTTGGATGAAAAGACAAATGTACAACCACCTGCAGAACCTGTCCATGAAGATTTTCTGCCACCCTCTGATTGGGATCGTCAGAAAGAAAGTGACACGCTAATTCTTATGCTTCCAGGTTCAGTTGATTTAGTTTATCCCTTTTTTTATAATAATATTTTATAAACTATACGAAATCAGTTGACAGGATAAAATGGCGTATTTGGTTTCAAGTTAAATACCTGTTTTTTCATGTTTATTCATAAGCTAATGGGTTATGATTTTCACCTGATTTCTTGCTATACAATGGATTTTCAAACATGTGGTAAAATGATATAATTACCTAGCTTCATTTAAAAAATTGAAGAAAAACAAAAGCAACTTAAAATAAGAATGTGTCTGAAATTGAAGGTTCAAGTAGTTTGATTTTACAGGGTTTAGGAAGGAGCAATTGAAGGTTCAGGTATCCTCTAATCGTAAACTAAGGTTGAGTGGTGAGAGAAAGATCAATGAGAACAAAATGCGTCGATTTCGCAAGGAAGAAGCCCTTTCTGAATATCATGACACCAGTGGGATCATTGCCAAGTTTGAAGCTGGAATGCTATATGTCAAGCTTCCGAAAGTATCCAAACCACAAACACAACCAACACCAACACCAACACCAACACCAGAAGAACCTTCCAAGCCTCAGCAACAAAAAATAACTGATGACAAAGCAGATACTCTTGAACAACAAAGTGTAGATGAAAAAGAGGATCACAAAAGTGAAGAATTGAAGACAGAAGAAGCAGAAACACCAGCGCCACACCAGGCAGAAAACAATGAAGACTTATCTCAGGAGAAGCCAGAAAAGGAGATGAGCGAAGCAGAAAAAAGTGAAGACAAAAGCAAAAGTTATGAAGCTGAGGAAATGCATGGAACCACAGAAACAGCATTGAAGGAGGAAGATTCTGAAAAGAAGGAGAAGGGCAATGAGATGGGGGAAGCTAAAGGCTCCAAAGCTGATGGATGGATGGGTGTAGCCAAGATGGACATCATTTCTGATTTGATTTTGGAGGTTAAGAAGCAGAATAAAGTGGCCAACTTAGTGGTCCTCCTCTTTCTTCTCTTGTTCATTGGACTCTACTTTAAAACTCTTGTCAAGTCATCTTTTGGAGGACCCAGAAACTTTCAAGACCTTTAATTGCTTCATTTCCTTGCCTCATTCAATAATTATTATCTCTGTATCTAAGTGCATATAAATTCATCAAGAAAATAAAAAAGTTTTCTAAAAGATAGTAATTGTTCAGTGCTGTTGAAAAGTTATGATAGTTATATAAAGTCTTCCAACTATACATTGCCCTGTTTACCAGATGTGGTCGAAAAGACCAACTTAACGTAACAACGCTATGTATAAATATAGCCCTCTATCCTCTCCTCTCTTGTGGACACCATTCAAGTTTGTGTTGTCCTCTTGTTATCAAAACTAATTAATCTGATTCGACCGGCTTAAAGTTGGGAATTCTTAAATTAACATTTATTAAAACTTCATTTAACACTTAATAAATTTAAATTTTATTTTTAAATACTAACTTTACTTCTTTTAACTCTAACTTTAAATCTTCTTTCTTTCCGTAGATTATTCTCTTTCCTCCCTTCTCTCTTTTTTCTTTTCTTTTTTTTCCATTATTATTATTATTATTATTATTATTATTATTATTATTATTATTATTATTATTATTATTATTATTATTATACAATTTTATTATTATTATTATTATCATTATTATTATACAGCTTTTTTTTTTATTATTATTATTATACACTTTTATTTTTATTACTATTATTATTATTATTCAATTTTACTTTTCGAACATTATACATTTTTACTTCTTCCAGCATATTATTATTATTATACAGTTTTATTTCTCGGGCAGTACACTGTTGGAAAGTAAAAAAATTTACAAATTAGGCCGTGGATCAACTAATTAACCCAACCTAATATGAAAAACAAAGTGGATTCACTCGTGTCTATTTTCAAATTAGGCAGAAAAATTCAACATAATAATTCTAGTGGGCTGTTGGATTTTTTTGTTAAAAATTTTAAAAAAAAGTTATAAAAAATATATGACTGACAACTTATAAGCTACCAAATAAATTAAACATGTCGTTGATTACTTGAATATTATCTTACTAAATTTTTTTAGAATTATTATCATGAGTTAAATAAATGTAAAGGAAAATAATATAAAATATTTAGGACTTGATTGATTTTGTTTTTTAGTTTTTTAAAAGAATTTTCAAAAATAGTTTTTAAAAACCGTTTTCTGGAAGAAGAAAAAAAACTTACAAATATTTAAAGTTTGATTGGTTTGATTTCGTTTTTTTAGTTTTTGAAAAGAGTTTTCAAAAATAGTTATTAAAAACTATTTTTTGAAAGAAGAGAAAAAAAACTTGTTTGCTAAGTGTTATTTGAAAATTGCTTTGAAGATGTAAAAATGAAAAAATTTATTCATATTTATGAAAATGTCATTAATAAAAAGGAAAAAACAATATATTTTCATTACATTTTGAGTTTACAAAACAAAAATAGAAAAATGAAAACCAAAAACCAAAATTACTTACCACTGTTTCTATTTTTTAGTTTTTAAAAACTAAAAAATTAGAATTATTTTCAAAAACTATCTCAAGAAAACAGTAAGTAAACAAATTTTCTAATTTTTAAATACTAAAATACTGAAAATTATTTAATAAAACTGTTGTCAAACTTGATAAAAAAAATTATGGCCAATCAAACCATATTTAACCAATCAATCTATCAAAACTAACAAAAAAATCAAGCCAACTCAATAAATCAACCAAACTTGTTTTAAAGGACAAGTTAAATGAATTGATTTTTCTAATTCAAACTACTAATTTAATAACACTAAAATTGAAAATGTGTGACACATATAAGAACTAAATTATATATTTAACTAAATTAAAAATATGTTAAAAGATTAAATATGTTACATTAGATGACACGATCATGTTATATTTTAGGTCTTGTTATGTTTTTTTTATAAGCAATAGCTATGATTTATTTTCTTGATTAGATGACATGTTATTAATTTTTTTTATGTTTTATTTATTTTTAATATTTTGCACATAATAGACTATTATTTCATCCATATGCATGAGTTCACTTATTATTTTTTTAACCAAAATTATTTTTAAAAAATCCAACAAATAGGTTCAAGATTGGTTATGACATTTTTTTTTTCAATTTCTATTAATATAAAAAATTAACGCTTTTGCTTGCTATGACTATTTTTGTCCAACACTATAAAAGCCTAGTTGATTGTTAGATGTATTCATAACCTAAACAATTTAATCATCTAAATCAATTCAATTAAATATGTGAACCGATCTATTCAAATATTATTTGATTTAATTGGATCAAATATCATTTTGCGATCAATGGACTCATCCAACTTATTTAATTTTTATTATTTTATTTTTTATATAATTAATAAGGTGTAAATAACAACAAATGCAACAAAACAAAATAAGTCATAACTCAAATTTGTTCAACTTTCATATATAATTTGGTCTAGTTCAACTCACAATTAAACATGAGTTCACTTAAAAACACTCATCACTCACTCACTTAGTCCTGTCTAATCTAACTCAGAGTTGTCATCTTATGTTTATTGAGTTCTTGTTTAGGTGTGTTTAACTTTGTATTAAGATGTTTTATAGATTTTTTTGCATTAGATATAAAAAAAGATGCAAGTGCTAGTGTTGGACCTAGACTCAACACATTCAATACCTTTAAAGTTATTATTTTATTTTTAATTTAAAATTTTCAATTTTAGAATAATATGTAAATAATTTATAAAACTGCCTTTCATTTAATATATATTTGCAGTTGAAAATAAGTTAAAAAATAAACTCATGAAGAATTCAAGTTATTTAGTTTTAATCTTTTAGGATTTACTTTTTATTTTTTATATACTATTTAATTTACTTTTATTTGTTAAATTGAAAAACCAAGGTATGATAAATGTTTTATTGACTAAGTTTATGTTTAATATTTAATTTTTTATGTTTTATAAAAAAACTAAATCTAGATTTTTCTTCGTAATTTGTGACTCTGATCTCATCTAATATGTTCTTAGTTTTTTATCCAATTGAATTGGATGACTAAATATTTTCCTTTTATAAATCTAACTTATCTAATTTAATTAAAATTGGTTAATTTTATTTTAATCAAATTCAATTCAATTCAATATGTA
Source organism: Psophocarpus tetragonolobus (assembly GCA_037954015.1). Taxonomy (NCBI): domain Eukaryota; kingdom Viridiplantae; phylum Streptophyta; class Magnoliopsida; order Fabales; family Fabaceae; genus Psophocarpus; species Psophocarpus tetragonolobus. Next base: position 40,910,839 of record CM075695.1, read on the forward strand.
AGCACTATTATGTTAACTTTGAAAAAAACTAAATATCACTTTTTTTTCTTAAAATTTTTCAAAATAAAGTTCTAAACAAGATTGATCGTAACTCCAATTCTTTTCTTCTTTTTAATTTATTTTGTTTAGAAAGATACTCGATACAGGAAGAAACAAATAAAAAAAATAATAAGATGCTATTTTGTTGAGTGTTATCATTGTTATTCTTTCTTAAATATTTCTTTTAGATACGAAATTAATCTTACATATACTTAATTAATTATTAATATCAATTTCAATTAATCTTATATATACTTAATTAATTATTAATATCAATTTCAATTATTATCATAATTAACATATACATGATTAAAAGGTTGTGAGAAGTAGTTATAGATCGCTTAAATTTAAAGTATCATATTTACAAAAAATTGTCCATTAAAAATTTATATATATAACAAAATGAATTTCTTTAAAAAAAAGAGTATATTGTACAATATATAATTACTTAAGATTAAAATTCAATTTTTCTATCACCATCAATTAATTGTATTAATAATATTATTTTAAATTTAATTAATTAAAAATGAAAATATCAATTTTTTAACTTTTTCAACAGACTAAAATTATTTATAACATGTTAAAATTGACATGCTTTATACGACTATGAAAAATTAATTAATGGGAGAGATGTTGCGAGTGTATGTGATATTAATCAGTCAAGACATGCTGATTAATTAACCAATAATTAATTCATTGTTCCCAAGTTTATGTGATCTCCATTATAAAGTTCTAGACTTAGAAATAATTAAGGTAGGTATGATTAATCATTGTCTTGATTAAAATTAAGCATTCTTTAGAGAGTCATGTTTTGATTAAAATTGTTTTGTACTCAACATGAAATGTATGTTTTGTGCTTTTTTAATGTTTTCATAATTAATCTAAATACTTGGCTTATAAAAAAAAAAAATCATTCTTTAGAAAGTCGGTTTCTTCATATAGTACTTTGAATATTTTCAAATATTTATTTTAAAAGGGAATTAAAGAAACAAAATGTTTGAACCCAAATATTTGGGTGAGGAATCCTTTGGAGGTTTTAGCATCGCCAAAATACAAGGTTGCCTCCTCGTCCAGACCAAGGCATATAATTTATCGTGCATAAGCAAGCACCCTAATAAGTAATAACAGACACACTATGTTTGTACGAAAAGAAAGTAATAAAGCAAAAGAGAAATAACAGGAACTAGAATTGCGTGCAAAATACATTATAACCTTCTCTCAATGTGCTGTGTGCATATAAAAGCACACTCATTCTCCAACAAAAGGAGACAACAAGAGAAGCCAAAAAAGCAAAAGATATCAACACCAATATTCAAAGCAACTATGGCACAATCAACAGCGAATTTTGCTTACCACGATTTTGATCCCTTTTATGAATGGTCAGAAGACGAAGGAAGTGCCACACTCATTGTAATGTTGCCAGGTAACAATTAACTTTCTATTTTTATAAACGGTAACAATTAACTTCTTTACCTATCTTTGCAGAAACCTATAGTATGGTTAATCATATATATATTCTATTTATTGTGTAAATTTATTTTGTAGCCAACCACTACCTTCTATTTTGTGTCACATCAATGATCTATATTCATATTCATCATTTTTTTTAAATAACCATAATTTATATAAATCATAGCCAACCACTACCTTCTATTTAAATAACCATAATTTTTAAATAACCACAATTCACATCAATGATCCGATCACACTTATTATATATAATAAAATAATTTATTTTTAAAATAATTATATATACTAAAAATTATTTTTTATACCTATTGAACTCTAAATCATATTAAAAAATATACTATAATACATTGATTATAATAAAAAATATCATCCTCAAAGGGTTCCAGATTATGTACTTAAACACTTTGTGTTGTATGAATGTAAAAATGATGAACAGGATTCGTAAAGGAACAATTGAAGGTTCAAGTGACCTCAAGTCTTATGCTAAGGATCAATGGTGAACGACAGATCTTAGAGAACAAGCGGCGTCGTTTTGCTAAAGAATTCTCCATTCCCCAACATTGTGACACGAGTGATGTGAGGGCGAAGTTTGAGGGTGGTGTCCTATCCATCAAGTTTACCAAGCTGATAAGCCCAGCTCCAGTGCCACAGAAGAAAGAGAATGAATCAGAACAGGTTGATAATATTAATGATAAGCAAGAGTCACCACAGAAAGAGAAAGAACCAAAAAGTGATGAAAAAGAAGAGAATAATAAAACACAAGAGTGGTCTGCACCGAAAGAGAATGAGCCAATTAGGGATGAGAAAACAGAAGAAGTGGCACCTCAAAAGAAGGTGGGGGTGGCAGAGGTAGCACATGGAACAACCCCAAAAGCAAGGATCACACAGAGACTCAAAACAAGGGTTTTAGATTTCACTGTGAGCTTGAGATCAGTAGAAGACCCCCATGTTAAGCAAGGCTTCGGTGGCAGTAAGTGTGCAAAGCTAATTAAGAAGCCAAAGATATGGATCAATATTATTGTTTCCATCTTATTGGTTATGGTGTTGGGATTGTATGTCAAAAATGCATTCAGGTCATCTCACGCAGGATCAGATTTCAAGGAATTTTAATTCCCATGCAGACTCCTCTTCATGCATCATTAATGAATTCAATAAAGGGGTAAAACAACTGGTCTGATTGAATAATTCCCCTTGTAATTCTTTCTTTCTTTTTTCTTTTTTTTTTTTGAAAAAAAATAATGATGTACTTGAACAAAAGTTTCATCCAGTTACAACCAATAAAGTAATATTTAAAGTCTACTTAATGTAATTTACTGTGGGATAACTGATGCAAGGATTTGAATCCTACAACTATTTGCATCTACAAACAAATTAAAATCCATTAGATCGATCACATGCAGCAGCATGCACCTACACACAGACACGCATACTTCACTTGACTGAGATTTAAAAACAAAAATTTCTATATATATATATTCTGTGCATGTGGTTTGAGTGATAAGCAAGTCAATGTCTATGATTGAAATGCATAACTGACATATTCCTGTAATGTTTATGATACTATGCTAGTGTCATTTGTGTCCTGAAATATACACCAAACAAACACGTAGTAGTTAGTAACTGCTAAATATGCCTCTTATAGATCTCATGCATGAAATTAACAAAAGGTTAATTATCATTATCAATTAGAAAACACGTGACAAATTATAAGATGCTTAATGCATAATACTACTATATAGTAGGAAAAGTAGTAGTACCCTGATCATGTATATATGTGATCAAATCCATATATATGCTGGTATGTTCCTAATTAACATACAAATTAAAACGATAACTGTATCATTATAAGTATAGAACACGCGTAATGCATAATACTACGTATTTTGTGACCGTTTTGACATTGTTTTTAATCTTAAAACACGTATAATATTATAACAAACACGCAGTAATTTGTCCAAATATACTAATTGTCATAAAAATTTATGCATGGGTACTCATGCGATCCTTCATAAATAGCAATATAAGAATTTATATAAAAATTTATGACGGTTTTATAAAATATATATTTGTGTAATATTTTTTTATACATTGAAGAAATGAAAAAAAAAAAAAACAAAAACAAACTACAATGGACATGGCGAATTAAATTATAGTAACGCCTAAGATGATTAAAATTCAGGTCACGATAAAACAAATATGTAAGGGAAATAAAGGATAAATTTTGTGTGTTAAATCAAAGGATGATTATGATAATAAGTAAATAATTAAATAAACTTGTGAATTTGTAATTTAACTTTTGTGAGAATGCCTAGATGACAAAAACGTAAACTAAAACGATCACATCTTTCTCATGCCTGTGATAGATATCTTTGATAGATTTTTTTTCATACTCTTTCTTAATTTGGTGTCAAAACCGAGAGAATTGTATAAAAACGAGTAATTAGGGTTGCTCTTTGTCAGGGTAGTTGGCTTCGACACTTAGCAATTAATGCTATAACCTGAAGTTATTTGGATTGAGTGGGTTTAAAAATTTTTGACTTCGAAATGTGAATGTTGATGATTGATTAATTCTTAGTATCTATAACTCTTATTTATATATATATATATATATATATATATATATATATATATATATATATATATATATATAATATTTCTTATACTTTTGCTTATGAAAAAAAAATCACATCTATGTTTAAGTAAAAAAAAAAAATGTATGGCCTCAACATTGATTGGTAAGTCTAGGATAGCACAATTTTTTGAGTTTATAGCTATCATAAATACCAAAAACATCAGCAAAGTTAGTCCACAATACGGCATATTAAAGTGAATCTAATAAGTTTCTAAGAAAATTAATATTATTAGTACCATTTTACATTATTTTCTATTAATTTGGATAATAAATAAGAATATTGAAGGGTTTAATTCAATTAGTTAAAAGTAGGGGTCTAGCTTGGTTGAACATAATGCATGAGTTATTGTCAACACCTGACACTATCTTTAATTTTTATTTAAAAAAAAACGAAACACAATTAGTTAAAAGGGTATTTGAGTTATTAATAAATTCAAAACACTGTTCTCCATTTCTATTATAACTAAAAATAAAAAATAACACAAACAATAGCAATTTAAAAAAAAAAAGGCAAAAATATTATTAATCATCAAACCGTCACAAGTTATAAGATATGATTTTGCATAAGTAAGGGATGCAACATTTAATTAGAATACATCTGAGACATGATAATACATAAGAAAAACTTCCCCCACCACTCAATCACTAGTATTGATTCCCCCCACATGATAATTCATAATGCCTTTTCATCTGAAGATCTCAATTGTGCCCGTAGTTCTCATACAACCTTCCAGTATGCTTTAATCCATAATCATGCTTTCTGTAAGGCCAGCTGATATATTTCTTCACTAAGGAAAGACTTTTCTTTAAAGACTACTTCATTCCTTCCCACTAAATACCTAATAGCACTGACAACCAAATAACACTAAGCATATGGTTAACTTCCTTTCCAGATGAATTACATATTCCCAGCAACTGCCAAAAACTTATCTCACAATCTTATGACAAAACTAACTTAAAACAAAGTTACTTATAGGAAAGCATCCAAATTGAATAGCTATATTTACAAAAAAAAGTAAATGACTCATAGACTCCAAAGCTAAGCCACGTAGAGGTCAAGATGTCTCGGTCAAAGGAAGAACATACCTTCTTGCCAACTCCACTTTAGAAGGAATTTTATCCAGGGTCACCTTCCAGGAGAATATCAACACCTTGGATGAGACTTTTAACTTTCATAATTGCTAAAAAAAGGAGAAATGTTAGCGTGATCCACCCCGTTTATTGAGCAGTATGCCACTTTTACTAGGTACATCTCCGAAATCTCCTAACTCACCCCTATTTCCATCCATCCCCCACCTTTTGTCTCAAAACCACTCATCCAATACACCTTCTAATTCTCTCACAAGCTTCTCTTCCCAGGCAAAAAGTTTCCTCCTCCACCTTAGATGTCATACACATCTACTGTTACACCACTCCTCCATTTCAGAAACACATGTCTCTTGATGAATAGAAAAACCATATAGTTTGGGAAAAATAGATTTCAATCTCCCATTCACCTTTCAATCCCCCTCCCAAAACTTAAACAATAGCAATATATTCGCCTTTGTAGCATATCTATCTATCTATATCTATCTATCTATCTATCTATATATATATATATATAAAAGTACCTAAAAAGTGAAAAAAATATATTTTCACATTAAAATTAAATTATATCAATTTTACAGGTTATTTATTAATTTATTAAAACTATATAATATATTTTTTGTTATTTAAAAAAATAAAACGATATAGGGATGATGTAAAAAATTATAGCAAAATATATTTAACAAAAAAAATTATGTCATTCCATTAATAGCATCTTTGAACACTAACCCTTGTCCGGTTAGAATAGAAATCCTAAAATCTCATTTGATACTTAAAATATTTTTCTCTTTTCACCACCAAAAAAATCTTTCTTTTTTTATTAATGATTATATTTTACTTAATTGATATCATGTTTATATATTTTTTTTAATTTGAACATGAATTAAATTACATAATTTTTATATAAGTGCATATAAGAAATAAAATTCATATATTGAATTAGCAAAAAAACTAAAACAGTATTCTAAAATTTAAAAATTATTCTTTTGAAAGTATCATTTTAATTCACTTTAATAACGTGAATTGGAACTAATTAAATTTTTTTAAGAAATTAAAGGATGAAGTTGAATAAAATAAAAAATAGGAAGAACTAGATATAAATATATTTAACCAATAAAACATCAAAATTTGATTAAAAAAAAAAAATCAAATGATAATTTCATATGGCATAAAATCATTCAAAAATCATCATCATGTTTAATTATTTTTTTTAAATTACTTCCTGTCCTAAATTTATCATGAAGTAGTAATTAAAATATAAAAATAATAATTTGAAGGATTTAGATAAAGCAAATGATTAGTATAATTTGTAAATAAAAGGTAAAAATATAAAGAAAAGAATGTAATAATTAAGGCATATTTTGATGTACGTAGTGAAAGAGTGATCCGTAAGTGAAACGTGGAGACAAGAATTACACGTGGGAATTGAAAAGGTCGGAATGAAGCAGCAGCGAGTATTTGTATTTGTATTTGTATTTGTATTTGTATTTGTATTTGTATTTGTATTTGTCGGTGAGGGATTGATTTTGGGTTTTAGTATCAGCTTTCACCCACCCACCAGGTCACCTCCTCTCTTTGCTAAAGCATATTGTTTTTCTTGCGCCTACGAAAAGAAAGTAAGAAAAGCAAATAACAAATTATGCATTTTGCGTGCTAAATGGTCCTTATTGTCTCTCATCATCTCACTATAAAAGAAGGAACCAATATTGTCTTTCAACAAATTAATTACTATAGAAACAACAAAATGGATTCCAGGACACAGCCTGCATCTGATCGTGTCTACGAAGACTTCGAACCATTTTATGAATGGAATAGAGATGAAAGGCTTGTTAATGTTATGCTACCAGGTACAATCATAAACTAATAATGCATTAATTTTCATGTTTTCAAATCTAACCTAATATATGTATATGTATAGATATGTCTTTAAGCGTACGTGTTCAACTTTTTGGATGACGATATATACTACAGGTTTTAGAAAAGATGAGATGAAGGTTCAAGTGACCTCAAAGCGTACCCTAAGGCTAATGGGTGAGAGACTGATGTTTGGGAACAGATGGCGTCGTTTTACATTAGAATTGCCTCTTCTTTCTTTTTATGACACTGACGACGTCACTGCCAAGTTTGAGGGTTCTAAACTATCTGTCAAATTTGGGAAACTCACTCAGCCTAAGGAAACAGTAACTCCTCCCTCACAAAAACCAGAACCAGAAACAGCAAAGAATACCAACGGACAACATGTCTCTGATCAAAAGACCCCACAGCAACAACAAACCAAAACTGATGATGATGCCACTGCCACAGACAATGCAGCTCCTAAAACTAGGCCTGTTTCCAGATCCAAAACTAGGCTCGTAGATTTCAGCCTCGCTTCTGGAAACAATCATGTTCATGATGATGGCGCCATTGAAGATTTAGATGCAGGGAGGAACAAGTTCAAGAAGTATGTCAAATGGATGCTGCTAATCTATTTCCTTTTCGCCCTTGCGGGACTTGCTCTTTATTATGCCAATAACGCATTCACATCATCCCCTCAAGATTTTTACTTCCATGACCTGTGATTGATTTTCTCCAACAACTACTACTGTACACGTAAAGAGAACACACTTCTTCTTTTCCGTGTCATTGCATAAACTCATTAAAACAATAATGTAAATCATTTTACCACTTCTCATAACTATCTGCACATTCTAACGCTCCGATCTTACAAACAATCTCTCCCTTTTTTTTATCATTTTACAATCTCCCAATCTCTTTAATCACGAAAGTAGTTGAACTAAAAATAAATAAATTCAACTTCATCCTTTAAATAAAGTAATTAAATGAACAAAATATTCTATGCTAAGCATATTCACTCTAATTAAGTATATATAGATAAAAGAGAGTTATCATTCATCTTCTCATGAAAATCTTTCTAAACCATACTACAACAATTTATCTTAAGACCTCGTTATATCTGGCTATCCAACAGTTTAAGGTCGTTGAATATTCTACCCTGGTCAAACTCTAAAAATATGATTGTACAGGTATTATGTTTAATAGATAATACAGTAGATTTTTATATATTATAATGAAAAATTCTACTAGGATGCTCACGAACCAACAAACTCCAACTATTCCATAACAATCCAATAAGTTTGGTTTAAATTTTTTAATATTTTCGTCCCACTTAATAATCCAATTACGAATTAATTAATGTTAGCAACACATTTATTTTAATACATATTATATAATTGATTGGAATGAGAGATGGATTTAGAGGGATAGACGGGGTCTTAGTCCCCACATTTGGAATTTCTTGTGTATATAATGTATATTTTTAATAATTTTTGTAAAATTGTTTTAAATTAAATAAAAATAGTAATTTTATTATTATTATTAGTATTATTATTATTATTATTATTATTATTGAGATTATTAACATTATAACTAATATAAAATTTCTAAAATTAGCTATTTTGTTTTATTATATTAACCGTTAAATTAGTATCATTTAAAATGAAAATTATTTTCAGCTTTATGTGTAAAATTAGTAAATACTTTAGGATATGATTTATTATTATACGATAAATATTTGAGCATCTACGAAAGAGGTGTGAAAAAATGAATCCCCTCTGTTACCTTTTTGTATCCACCTAGTTGAAATAATAAAATTTATTAAAAATTATGAAATTTATATTTTTCAATAATTGAGCATGTGTTGCTAGTGTTTTCATAACTCAAATTTTTTCATGTACAGATTTGGGTGGTCATAAGTTTTAATTTTTAAACCCTAAATCTAACCATAAACACGTAAATATTATTTTTTATTATTATAATTAAAAGTCAGATATTGATAATTATTAGTAAAAAAGCGCTATCAACACACACTTTTTCTAAAACCCACTCTATTATTTATGGGTTTAAATTTATTGAAAATTATAAAATCAAAAAATATATTTCAATAAATATTAAATAAGGTGTAAAATTCATTCAAATTTTCTAACAATAAATTTTATACCAATTGTAAAACAAGTGTATTTAAAAGAGTACATAAACAGTGTTGTCATTTCTTACACGTTCACTTACTGCAAAATTAGATTTCTTTCATAAGTTAGTGCATGTTTAGTATATCACCTTCAAGAATTGATTTTGAAACGAATTTTAATTTCAAAAAAAAATTCTCATGTTAGAGAAGAATTTAAATTTAATTTTGATTTTCGAATCAATTCTTGAAATTTAGAACAGCTTAAGCATATAAAAATTTTATACTGAACTTTACCTATAACTTAATTTTATAATAAAAATATTCCAACATAAATTACATAATTTTAAAATTAATTTAATATATTTAACATCAATTTTATTAATACTCATCCAAACACAGACACTTACTAAGTTTCGTCTCTGTCACACTCATGAAATCATAGTAAGATTTCCTTCCATTGTCCCCACATGGCACATGTTTTTAATTTTAATTTTCTTCAAGCCAAACGAATAATTATAGAATTCAATCTACGTCAGAATCCTAAATTACCAATTGTTTAATATAATTTTCATTTTTATTTTTGTAAATAATGAGAATATCACACTTCATATGTCTAACATCAAACTAATCAGGTTTAAGATTATTTCATTATTTTCATTATCTGTTTTTATGTCCTTATTTCAACTTTAATTTTTAATTATCAAACCAGTTTGAATTTAATTAAAAGTATCACCCTAACCCAATCAAGTTGATTAAATTGAATAATAAGTTTAACTAAATTGCTTTTAAGATTACAAAACATAATTCTATTCTCCACATGTTTTTACATCTTTTTCAATCATGTTAGAGTTAATTAGGAATCTCAGACTTTAAAATTTTTGTTTGATGATGAAATACACTCCTATAAATTTTTCCAGATAGCACCATTCAGTTTCCCTCTCTAGAAAAACAATGAACACATTGTTGAAGCCGACGAGAAAATCTAATTAATTTTACTTGCAACAGGAACAAGAGAAATCAGAACCAGCACCAGTGGCTAACTTGTAACTCTGTTCCCATACATCTGCAGGAACTGCTTCGGCATGAGGAACGTGACGGGGATGTTTTTCTCTCTTGTCTCCCCGGAGTTGCTTGAGACCATGCTTAAGTGATGGCAATAAAGCTTCCATGCACTCCGCAACAGCATTAGGGTTTCCCGGCATGTTAATGATCTGAATTTCAACAAATCGATGACTATGACTTAGAAGATAGGCAGATTACATGTCTGGATCCAGGGTACTAGTTATCCTTAACTATACCTCATGATACAGCACTAATGCAGAGCACCATTTAGAAGCCAAGGGAACTTTTATACCAAAACTAAATAAATGAAACTTAGTAACTAGTAATAAATACAAATTATCTTATAAAATATGCTTCAGAATCTACATGAAGTTTTGAGTTTCCACAAAATGGTAACTTATAACTAAAGCAACCATACTGTAATGTAATCAATAGGTATCTTCAAACTCATAACTAAAGACAGGGAGGTTTTATCCCTTATAATATTCTTTTCAATAAACCAGCAGTACTTTCACCATAACACATGTATCAGTCATTTATAATCTGTTATTTCGTGTCATCTCCCTAGGTTAATTAATTTATGACTAAAAGAAATTTCTAGCTGTTTAAAGAAACCATTTTTCCAGCATCAAATAACAGTCATTAACTTACCTTTTTTTGCTACTGAAAGTACAAGTGGGAGAATAAGATGTTTTTCTGTAACAGCCTATAAAAAGAAAAAAGATAACCATGCAAAACCAACAAAGAACATTTGAAAAATAAAATATTTTTTACAAATTAACTAGGCATTTGAGAGTTGAGATGCTCAATTCACACTCACGAAGTTTAATTTATTTATTTTTTACGAGACGAGGATAAGAAGATTGACATGTTTACATTCTGATACTATATTGTTCTGTAAAGAAAATTTTTAGGATGCATAAAAAGCTAGTCACAAAGCGATTCCAATTGTTATAACATTAAAAAGAGGTCAAAAAACTGGGGAGACAGCACAGCTTTCATACAGTACTTGTAACGTAGATATGATAATTAGCATTTTTGCCTTACCAAGGTTGATCCTCTGATTCCAGCTGCAGAGCGTGAAAGCATTGCAGATGGCGTCACCTATAAATCAATTATGCCTTTTAGAAATTAATAAACACAGATTCCGGACTTGCCTAAGAAGCATGCCTGAATGCATAACATAACTTAGCATGTATAAAACATTATTCAAGCAGACTGGAGAAAATTAAAAATTAAAAGCTTTATCTTCTTTAAACATCCACAAACTTTTATACACAAGCTCTTGACAAACTCATTTTTTATTCAATTACCAACTCATTTCTTTACTGTTATCAAATGAATGAATTTCAATTTCTTCTCATCCAAACATATAACAAAGCTGAAGCTTGCTAATTGAAGTTTGAAAAGAGTAGCATTACTCTAAAATATAGGCTTCTGTTCACGGTCATGGCTATTATAGCACAGACTGATAGCAAACTGACCAGCCTAGCCAATCAGTCAGGTTAAGATTTTTTAACACAGATATGGAAAAAATAATAGATATAAAAAGAAACTGCAAGAGTAAGAAAATAAGAATCCACAAAATGCAAAAGACATAACTAGTATTACTAGCCCGACTAACATAAACATAACTGTCCAATACCTTTAAACTCGCATTCATCATTACAAGCAGAAGGCCAGGTGTTTCTTTCTCAATCAATGATTTGGTAGCTTCAGGTGTTACATCTCGTGCAGTAAAGCCAGTACCCCCTTGATTGGTAAAGCAAAAATATAACAGAAGTCAATTCAACAAAACAGCATTTTTTAAAATTCTTTAGAGAAACTGATAAGTTAGATAGAAGTGCACCAAGAGTAATTATAAGATCCATTTGTTCAATATCACTCCATCTTTTTAGAATGTCCTGAATTTTTGCATCATCATCTGGAACCACCGCAGTTGCTACGACTCTTGCTCCTCCTAGTCTTTCTGAAGAAGAATTAATAACAGAAACTGCCCTGGGTCCACTGTTTAATTGTAGAGGAGGAGTTAGCACATTTTGACATCAACACCATTGATTTAAAAACACAACTGAACCATCGAAACACAAACCAGCTTTGTTGCTAGAAAGATTCAACATTCATCTTTATTATATGATATCATATTATCCAGTTGAATCACTAATTTAATCAATTTAACTAATCAAATCATGAGTCATGATCTACAGATCAAGCCAGTTTAATGTCCAGTAATCATTAGCTAACATGCATGACATCAATATTTCACTTTGAAAAACTAGTGATTTTCCATAAGAACAGTTTAAATTAAAATAACTTTATTATGTCACTGTCTCACGGATATATTTGTTCCTTTTTATGTATGACAATCTATCCATTCTATTGCTTATAAAAAAAAAAAAATTTATCCATTCTATTCCAATTATTTTGGCTAGGGAAAATCTGTGGAGGAACTTCACTTTAGTAAATGCAGATAATTCATAAATAACAAGCACAGGCCACAACTCTAATAGTAACAGTTAACTTGCATTTTTTCTTTTAAAAGATTCAACTTGAAAGCAAGAGTTCCAGCAGAAAGGGACACTATTTTGAATCAAGTAGTAACATGCACAAATAGAAGAATAAAAGGAGTGCCTAACCCAAAGGATGACTAAGAAAAGATTTGCACAGTCAAACCTTTTTTTCTAATCGGTACTAACCACCACCACCCCCCGTCCCCCCCCCAAAAAAAAAAAAAAGGAATTAGCCTCTTCCTTTCGGGTAAATTTTAGCATAAGGTTTCATAACTCAGCAACTCATTGATAAGGCAGTGCACAAACAGCCAATTGAGAGAGAATGAAGAAAAAAATTAAACAAAAAGACAACAAAAAAATGTACAATCCTATAACATGCATAAAAATACTGTAATACTATATATAAACAATGTATGATACAATGGATATGTGAAAAAACAATAAAATGTTAATGAACCCACGGCCAGATACAATGTAGATAAGGTTCTGCAGTCAACAGAAAACTCTCCACTACAACATCTCAATGCCCGAAACGGATTTTTTTTTTTATCTTCAAACAGTTCAAGTTTGAAACTGTTGCAAAACACTCAGTATATCCAATGCCCTTTTTGGCATTGACTAATATCTAGTTTGCTTTCTAATTTTGCATCAACTTTGTGACCTCTTTCAAACAATGATTAAAAGAGGTGTATCTAGATGCCATTCAGCATTATCCAAGTTGGAAAATGATTTAATAATTATACAACATTGGCTAATTTGATTCTTTCAACACATGAAAGCTGAAGCAGATGAGCATACCAAGATCTAGCTTTAATGATAAGAAATGCTACATAGCTCCATTCTTTAGTATCCACAGAATTTTTTTCTTTGGTTTGGAAGAGCATACTAAATGCATTCAATTAACAAAAAAAAATCTAGTTATCTTGAAGGGTCAAAAACAAACATGAAAAATAGAGTTATCTTTAATGGTTAAAAAAAAAAAATCTAGTTATCTTTAATGGTCAAAAACAAACATGAAATATACAGTTAATATCTCGTTAACCTTTTCAATAGGATTGTAAGTATCAGTTTAGGCAGTGTGAAATTTCTGCTTCAACATGATTCATTAGAAACATGTTGAAGCTGCTGTAGACCTGGAATTTCTTTTTTAAATGGTTTCTATAGTACAAAAACTACTTTTGTCAAAACATTCCTCATAAATTGATCAAATAAAAAAGCAATTATATTAGAAAAATGGTTTGATCCTGATCTTCAACCAGTGTTATCAATGGCATGGCAGATGGCAGAACATAGCAGAATTCCAAAATTCCGCCATAAAAACACGCCATTAGCGATATTCCTTCACAAATTTTGCATTGCAGTTGGCAAAAATTCCTCCATGCCATGACGCTATTGTGCCACCATGGCGGTTATTTAACACTGTCTTCAGCTCGACACATGTCTCTTTGTTTGCATACACCTATCTAAAATATAAAAATGAAGACTAGTACCTTCGATCTGGGCCAGCCCCCATAGCAACTGTATCACTAACTGTAAGAAGAGCCACTCTGACTTCAGCATCCCCTGAAGAATCAGTACTTATTTTATGCGATTTAATTCCAGGCAAAGCAAAGGATGAGTCTGATGACTTATGATTCTCATCCCATGTCATGGGACTTATGTCAGAAATTATGATAGCTGATACAGAAGTTCCTACAGAAAGTACACTGCCTGTTGCTGGAAACTCCAAAAATGCATTAGCCGACTTCATACTAAGTAGACGACTGCTCACCTGATGACCAGTGCTCACAGCAACAAAACTGAGATTCATGGACATGAAAAAAATTTATTCATTAGAGAGACCAAATCAAATATAACAGCACCTCCAGCCCTCCTCATAACCCCCAATAAATATATAAAAACGCATACACAAAAGAGAGAACAGATCAACATGCAGATTCAGCTAGACCTAGACCAGAACAAAATAATTCACAATTAACTTACCCTGGATTGCCTGTTCCATCATTGTCAGTCCATATAACAGAAGCACGATGATACTCCGGTCTAACTGGATCTGTCCTTATGGGCTGACTAAGCCGAGCTTGTACCCTATATAGAAAAGAAATTAAATGAATCAAACCAAAAGCAAGCAAACCGTCTTAAACAATATTCACTTTAGAAATTTATGTAACCTCAAATGATGAGGATTTGCCCATCCTGCAAGGTATCGTATTGCAGGGACAACAAAGAGATGAAAGCAAACTAAAGAGCTGACAGGATTTCCAGGCAGCCCGAAAGCTAGAATTTTACTTTCTGTTGATTGGAAGTCAATCTCTGCAAATGTAAATGGCTTGCCTGGTTTAATATTAACCTGCAAGAAAATAAAAATCCAAAAGTATGATAACATGATTTACAAAATACTCGCCAAAACAATATACTGTGAAATCTATAATTTACTACTCCTACAACTACAACAAAGACATTGCAATCATGGTCTGAATTACAGGACGTCAGAATATTTTTAATTAATGAACAATCAAATAAAAGAATGACAGAACCTTATCAAAATGTACTTTTCCTCGCTTTTCAAGCAAAGGTTTGATAAAGTCTTTGTCTCCCATTGAAACACCTCCTGAAGTTAGAAGAATATGAATTCCAGAAGCTAAAGCTTTATCCAAAATCCTTCCTTGACATTCTTTGTCATCCATAGCAATACCAAAGTCCAGAACTTTGCACTGATGCTGTACTGCAGCTGCCAGCAGCATGGCACGATTAGAGTCCCTAATCTGTAAAGGAACAATATTAGCTTCCATTCATTTTAATTACATTTACTGAGCAACATTTATAAGTTACTGATAGTGCTGTGTAGTCAACAAATTTTAAACTATAATACATTTGAAGAATAAGAAAGTTGCATCCAAAACAACATTTATTAGAATTCAAGTGCCATAACAGGTTTAAGCCTGAAATGAGCTGATTTTAAAGGTCCATCATGAAGTTCGAATTGCCCAGTGGAACCCTCATTCTTCAGCATACTACTAACGCTGATATCATAGCACATGACCAAATTAGCATGGGTATTAACTCTAGGTAGATTCAGGTAATGGTTTAGTAATCTGTTCCAAATACTATGACATGGAATTTAGCCAATTGTAAGTTATAACCACCAGCTTCCATGTTATACCTCTAATAAGAGGCAACGTTATTGTTTCTGCCAGGCATTTTCATAAACCCGTCTCAGAAGTCCCAGAAAGGCATACCTGACCACGACTGAGGTGCTCAGTATTTGGCTCCACAAGCTCATCTCCAGTAGAAAGAACAGCAACCGTTGGAGTAGGATACACCTGCATCAAAGCATTATTTCCCGTCATTACATATATCATAATATCAATACTCAACAGTAGAGGGAACAAATCAACCCAAGGAATCAAACAAAAACTATTTGCCATTACAGTGAGAAGAAGCTTGCTAGGTTACAGAATCTTGGAAATCACTAAAAGAATACCTTAACAATCGTCACGCCAACAGTAGCAAGCAAGCCAATTTCTGAAGCACCTAATCTTTCTCCAGATGCCAACACTAAAGCATCTTTCTTAATATCAACTCCCTGACAATGAATACAAAAAAAGGAAATAGCAGTGAACAGAACAGCTAAGCTTCAATGAATCAGGGTGAAGTTTGGTGACATGAAAACTTTGACCCCCAATGGCATATTATGATGAGAATTACTGCAGAGGAGTGATGAGAACACACCACTGGGCGAATATCATTGCCTTTGGTGGTTTGTACCAATATTCTGACTCGCTTAGTACCATCCGAGGCATCATTCACCAGTTCAGTATTCTCTACCTGAACAACTGCATCAGCACCATCAGGAATCGGTCCTGAACCGACAAAAGAGAAGATTAACCATAAAACCAATAACACAACAAAAAATGTTAGCGCACACCATAAATCTAGCAGACAGCTGGCAAGAGAAACAGAGCGAAATGGATAAAGTTGTTGATAAAATAAAATAAATAGAAAGTATGTGATCTAAGTTGATTGATGTAAGATTAGTAAAAGGTGAAGTAGTTGAATTTAGGGAGAAGGTGAGTTGTGAATGGAATATGTGATGGGAAGGAATGAGGAGGAAGGGTGAAAGGGAACCTCCGGTAGTAACGTAAGCGACAGTTCGAGGGGAGAGAGTGAGGGAAAGAGCATAATCTCCTGGTCGTGATTCAGCAACAACGGGGTACTCGCCGGGGCCATCGGCGGAGAGAACAGCGTAACCGTCCTTGACGGAGGCGGGGTACGGCGGGAGAGGGTCGAGGGCGCGAACGTCTTGAGCCAATACCTTGCCGAGAGCTTCGTGAAGGGGCAGAGTGAGTGGGGGGAGTCGTTTTGAGGCGTTAAGGACTGTTTGGAGAGCGTCAACCACGGAGATCATTCTCTGTTCACTGTCTAATCAACAATCATAATCATCATGAGATAGACTTTTCATATATATATAGTAGGCACTAGGCAGAGGCATAACGGTTCCTTTGGAGCAGTGTCCCTTGACGGCGCAAGGAGACATCACGAGACACACGTGACATTTTGGAGACAGACGCCCTCCTCAAGCTTCTCCGACACTCCCCTTTGTCATTTCCTTACCCTTTTTATAACCAACTTTGGACCAGTGGTGCAAACGTAAATACTCGGCCCAAACGCACCGTCAACCTACATTCACAAAATTGTGCCTCCATCCTTTTTGTTACTATATGCTAACTAATCATACAAAATTAACAATTACTAACATTAGGATCCACCTTTTATTTAATATTCTTTTATCCAAGTCAAATAATTAATGAGAAAAAATAATATTATATGTTATGTTTTTTATAAAAAAAAAAACGGAGAGATTGAGAGATGAAAATAAAAAAGTTTATAAATCCTATCTTTTACCTATTTTTTAAGATATAGAAATATACTATATATATAAAAGAGAGTTCGAACTAGATGTCTACCACGAGATCATAAAACAATTTATCAATTAAATATAATCAAGTCTTTTTCATCGGAAACCATGTAATAACATATTAACTTCACTGACTCCCATAATTACTTTGTGAAAAATTGTAAAAAAGAGTTTAATTGATATACACTATTAGTGTAAAGATTTTTAATTAAATTTATTTATAATAAATTTTTTTATTTTACTCATTAATATTCTAAAAGTCACATAAATAAAAAATCAGTAAAAATCTTTTACTCTGTCAGTGTATACCAATTAAACTCATAGTTTAACATATTATTGAAATCTAATTTAACAATTCTCAATAGAAAGATAAATAAAATGTTTTATCATATTAGTTATTGAAATATATTTAATGTTGCATTTAAAATATTCGAATGGATCTATAAAACAAAGTTGCATCAAGACATATAAAGGAGATTATATATATTGAAACATGAAACTTTTAAAATATAAAAAAAGTAAAGCAACAACTTAACTTTTATTTCATATATCTTTTATTCTTTATAAACGTTTTTCTCTTGGTAAAAAGTCCTCTAAATATTTGAATATTTTGAAAGATAAGATTTTTTGGTTCATTCTACATTCATGTGTAAAAAGGTATTGTAAAGTAATTTGATTTCTATAAATCTCTAAATTCAAAAAAGAACTTGAAGAGATTTTGTATTAAACAATACTTTGGTGATTAACTTGGAGGGGGTTAGTGAAATATTAATTAGAAATAAGTTCCAAATGACCTAGAAAAAACTATTTGTAATTTTTTATAAGTTATTGAAATCTTGATAATTGGTAAGTAACTAGACATAGCTTACTAAGGCAAAACAGTATAAAAATATTATCATTGTTTATTTACTAACTTTGAATTGGTTTTTTTTTTTTAAAGGTATTGTGAATAGGTGAAAAGGCTACAACCTAGTGCCTATTAGGAAAACATTCAATGGTTATAGATAGAGATCAATTAATAAATAATAAAGGATCATTGTCTAATGTTTACAATATGGACATCCAAAAGTGGTTTTTAATTTTAGAAATGGGTATATTGTGAGTCTCTAAACCTCATAAACCTGTACAAATTTTGATACTTTTATTCAAAGTATAATTGTAGAAAAAATTGAGTCTAATTCACAAAGCATGCAGACTTACAGATTTGACTCTATTTAAAAGAATAAGTTTGTCATTTGTATAGTTGTATAGAGTGTGAGTCTCTAAACCTCATAAGCCTGTACAAATTTTGATACTTTTATTCAAAGTATAATTGTAGAAAAAATTGAGCCCAATTCACAAAGCATGTAGACTCAAGGATTCGACTCTATTTAAAGGGATAAGTTTGTCGTTATTAATTTGTATTAATATTGTGACTTGTTTGTTGTGAATTGTGATATTTTAAACTTTTAATATTAAAAATATTTAGTATTTTAGATTATTATATTATAAATTATAATATAATTTAGTATGACAGAATACAATTTAGATTTTTAAAAAAATATAAAAATTGACAACTGGAGTCATTGGTAGAATGATGACGATAGTTTGATAAGATTGACAATAATGATTAAAGACCGACAAATTATGACGTTGATGAGTGTTTATTACAAGTAAAGTGAGTAACATTATAGACGAACTTGATTAAGATTTGAAAATAGAAAATCTCAAACCAATTTTAATTATTTTTCAAATATGATAGAAATTGTTTTAAAAAATAACAAGAAAAAAAGTAAATGATAACCATTCTAATCAAATACATTTTTGTTTTCAAAACAAAAAATAAAAAATTGTTAAGCAACTCAAACAAGACTTCAAAATTTTTATTCTCCACTTATTTTTCACGTAATTCTTGGTATGATTACGGTTGAGTTCAAGGAGTAGTGTGGTTTGATAAATTTCATGTGTGTGAATATAATAGGACAAGTGTTACGTATTGAATAAAATAATAAAGAATTTAAATCATCTCTTAAAATCAAAAGCAATAATTATTTTGACTCACTTTAAAAATTTAAAGACTAAATTAAACTTTTAAAAAAATAACCACTAGATTGAATATAACTGAATACATAAAATCAATCAGCAAGTTGAGTTGATAACTACTGGCATTTCTCTTCTGTCTTAATATACGTATAAAAATTTTATATGATTTAAATTTCTCTTATGTTTTAATATGTAATTTAATAATAAACTATAAAAGCTTCCTTAGTCATAGGTCATTATAAAAATAATCACTGTAGATTTTTTAAAAAAAAAATTGACCCATTCAAATTAAACTGGAATGGTCCAAACCTGTTAAACTATTAAATATGGGTCATATGGTCAGGTTGAAGCTAAATTCAAAGAATTTAAATTAATATTTTTCAATTATTTTAATTAACACTTACCCATATATAAAAATATTTATATGTCCATCATTTTATTTTTTTTATAAAAAAAATTAAATTTTTTGAAATTTCCGACAAGAGCTTATCGAAAAATTAAAAAATTTCAAACTTTTTTAAATTTCCAACAAGAGCTCTCTAACAACCTTTCACTGGAAAGTCAAAATAAGCAAAATGAAGTAATAATAGAACAACAATTGAGAAAAAAGAAAGTAACTGAAATAAGAAGAATAAAAAGTAGGAGAAACGAAGGAGAAAATTAGTAAGTTTAAGGAGAGAGGGTGAAGAAAGTGAGGGAAGAGACTGAGTAAATGAGGAATTAAAAAAAGAGAGGTGGTGAAAATGAGGCAGAGAAAAAGAGAAAAACATTTAAAAAATAAAAACTATAATGGTATATGTGAATTCAAATAGGTGAGAGTATTAATTCAAAATCATTCAATCCAACTAAACTTGGATCACTACTTGCACAGATTTTCAATTTCTATCTACCAGTGAAATGATACCTATTTACTACAAAAGACAAATATATTCCTTGTTAAATCTATTATAAAACTTAGCTTTCTATTTTACCTTTTTTGTTTCTTCCTCTTCTCTCACGGCACCTCTCCTCCTTGATAATTTTGCTTATCAACCTATTTTATATATTTAGTTTATGTCTTTTCAAGAGTAAAGGGATAGAGTAATGGATTTTTTTAAAAAAAAAAAAAAACTGGAGAGGAGTGTCTGTGTAAGCTTATAATTTTTGTTTTTTTCTCCAAAAATTACTTTTTTAGAAGTAAATTAGTATTTGAACTCCAAAAGTAGGTCTCTAGAGAGTTAAATTGATTTTGTTTCGAAATAGAAAAGAAGCAAATATTTTTGCTCTCTAAAAAAAACTGTTTTTTTATTGTTTATGGTAAAATTAATTAAATTATTCATTGATTAGTTAAATTGTTTATTTTTTAATTAAATTTAAAATAATATTTATTAATAATTTTTTTATTAATAAAATTTTTTTAATTAACTTTTTATTTATCAAATGATTTATTGTTAAATTGGTAATTAAATTGTTATTAATTTTCTTTTATGATTTTAAAAACATTTTAAAATAAATTATGTTTTGATTAATTTCAATTTTTTGTTTAAATTTTGTTTTGAAGATTTGTTAGATAAAAAAATGTTGATTCTAATATTTCTCTAAATCTAAATATTAATTGGAGTAAAAAACCTGATACGAATGTTTTTCTCTCTTCTCTGAAGAAGAGATCTCTGTACGGAAAGGGTCTCTGACAAAGCCAAACACATTTAGTGAACATGGCAACACCGGCATTTTATATTGATCTTGTGGCGTGAATATAGCCAGCAAGGTTCTGTTACTTTTATCTTTACCATCAACAAACACTTGTGTGCCATGTCATATGTCTGTGAAGTACCTTTCCAATAACAGTGCGTTTCAAAGTGCATGTGCCACGCGCCGATTCCCATGTCTGCTACTGTGACCATCACCTCATTGCTATAATCCAAGCTATCTCCATCTCTTCAACCACACTCGGATCTTCCACCCACATAGCTTCCTCCTCATGAAATAACATCTTTCAAAATGGCTTCTTCTTATAACAAAAAAATTACTTGCATGATTTTATTTTTCTTCTCACTAAATCAATGATTTTTTTTTCTTTTTGGTGTGTTGTTGTTTATTTTCTTTGCATTTGTTTTGTTCTTTCTAGTTCAGCTTTGCGTTTATCTTCTCTTGGTACATTAGTTTTTTTTTACAAGTCTGAACACCTTTATCTGGACTTGTAAAAAAATTTGTAAATTTTTTTTTACAAGTTCAGACACCTCTTTCTAGACTTGTAAAAAAATTTGCAAATTTTATTTTACAAGTCTAGACACCCTTGTCTGGACTTGTAAAAAATTTGTACATTTTTTTTTACAAGTTTGGATACCCTTGTCTGGACTTGTAAAAAATTTTACAAATCTTTTTTCACAAGTTTGGATACCCCTGTCTGGACATATAAAAAAATTGTAATTTTTTTTAACAAATTCGAACACCCCTATCCGGACTTGTAAAAAAATTTGCAAATTTTTTACCAGGATCAAAGTTATTTTTTTACCTAGAATATTTAAGATTTTTTCTATTTTATAGAGGTGTAGAAAGAAATTATGGAGGTGCAAAGAAGAAATTCTCTAACCCCACTTTATTTATAGAGTAAATGTATTATAAATTTCCACAACATCGAAATCCAAAATTTTTTATTTGTACCTGTTTTTCCTTTTATGTAACAGGTTTTTCGGTCTTTTCAATATTCAAAATTTCCTTCTGTGCAACTTTTTTTTTTTAATCCTTAATAGTGATTGACTTTCCAGATTTGAACTTTTTTTTGTCTTAGGAAGGATATAATCAAGAAGAAAAGTATAAAGGACAAATTCTAATAAAAATAAGTAATCTTCATCATCGTGTACAATACAAAAAAAGTGAAGATAAGATATTTTTTTTTAAAAAAAAAAATCAGACTTATATTATTAATTAAGTTTTTTAATTCACACCTACTAAAATTTAAAATCTCACCTATTTTGATAAAAAATATTAATATACCTTCAAATATTTTATTCTCTAACTAACCATTGTCGAAAGCAAAAAAAATTGTAAATTTTTTTACTCTTAGATGAACCATTTCCAAAGAGTAAAAAAATCCTGTTATAAATTTTATAGAGTCAAACTAGTGGTTGCAATAATAAATTTTACTGTATACTGTTACCTCTTTTTTTTTTTTATTAACAAATCTCGTTATGATTTTCAAAATGCTAATATGCATGATTTACTATTAATTATTTCAAACAATAATCAAAACAATATTTTTTTTCAAATTTTAAATTTTTTTAGTTATTTAAAACAATATTTATTTGAAATTTCAAATTAAAAAAATAATTAAAGCAATATTTATTTCAAATTTTACTTTTTTGTGTTATTTAAAACAATATTTATTTCAAATTTAAAACAATATTTATAATTCAAATTTCCAATTCTTTTTAGTTATTTAGAACAATATTTATTTTGAATTTAAAATAATAATTAAAACAATAATTATTTCAATTTTCAATTTTTTTAGTTATTTAAAAAAATTATTAAAACAATGTTTATTTCAAATTCCAAATTTCAAAATTTAAAACAAATTTCACATTTAAACAAGAAAATATTTAATAATATTTATATGAGAATGGGACCAATAGATGAGAAAAGAGGAGAGAGAGCATAGGGCAAAAAGGAAAGTGAGGAGAGAGGGGAGAAAGTTAGTGGGAGAAAATCATGTAAAAGAGATGAGAGAGAACGAGAGATAAATTGAAAATTTAGAAAAATTTGTTTAAAAAGTAAGCATTACTTCAAAGTAAGATAAATGTTAATTCAAATTTTCCGTTAATGAAAGGTAAGAAAATTGAGGACAACTTTCGCAGATCATTATAATAAATTTAAAAATCCTTACTGTAATATTTATGACCCAAACAAATTATATTTAAAGAGAGATTATAACATTCTTGAATTAGTGCACTTACAATCTGCGAATTAACTTAAACTCAGTAAACTCTATGCAAACCCTATAAACTCTCAAATTTATCAAGTCATCGAGTCAACAAATTGCGTTATTTTGTACACATCTAAAATTCAACGTACTTTCATATAGTGTATTGTTCTAAAATCAAATCATAATCGCCTATAAGAATATCAAACATCTATTTTCCAATAATACCAAACATCAATCAAAATTCTCTACCATTATTATATCACCTTTGCAATTTATGTGTCGCTAGAGTTAGATATTTAATTATTGTATTATTTACTATGTTTTATCTATTATATGGTTAAAATATTTAATTATATATATTTTTTATTATTTTTATATAAAGTAAACTTAAAAATCTACCGATCGATTTTATCAAACTTCTGAGTCTACTCTCGTATTTGATTAGAACCTTGATTTGAAGCGTTATATTTACTTCTATATACATATAAAAAAAGCGTGACATTCATTCGCACACATAAAGAAAAGAAAAGGATAAGAAGACAAGATTGAATTTCGTATCAATGCAATTAGCTTGAATTTTTTATTTTAAATGTGTACATTTTGTTTTTACTAAATTAGTTTAGTTTCACTTTAAGAATTATCAATCTAGTGAATTTCCTTTTGTTTTTGCAAACACGTTCTGGCGGTTTATTAGCGGCAATGAAATTTGTAGCAGTTATAC
Source organism: Psophocarpus tetragonolobus (assembly GCA_037954015.1). Lineage (NCBI taxonomy): Eukaryota > Viridiplantae > Streptophyta > Magnoliopsida > Fabales > Fabaceae > Psophocarpus > Psophocarpus tetragonolobus. The sequence goes on from CM075695.1 coordinate 40,935,167, forward strand.
AATTAGCTGGTAAAAAATTAGAATGCCGTATTCCATGGTAATGACTTACCCGATATTGATAATTTTTCTAAAACTGGATTAGTTTATTCGTTTAAGAACAAAAGTTTTTTTATTTAACACGTACGAATTTTTTATTTTTCATTTATTGGTAGAAAAAATACGATTTTATCTTCTAATTTTTCTAATATGACAATATCTTGCAAAGAAGTATGAATATGTGGCCTACTTTATTTTTTTGGTGTGTAACTGGAAGGAAAATGTGATTGTTGAAAGTTTAGGATGGTCAGACAAAAAATTTAGTGGGTGACGGTAAGTGAGAGAGACAATAGTATTTATCGATACAACAACAATGTGGACAAGTGAGGTTGGTAGTGGTTTGGGAAGGAGGGAGGTTTGCTCGAACGAGAAAATGGAAAAAAAATGAAGAAAGGAAAAGTAAGTGAAAGGAAGGTGCAAAAGTAGGTGGAAAAGGAGAAAGAGGATTATTTAAAAGATAGGATTAGGGTTAAAAAAGTATAATATGCATTTTAAATTTTCAGTATTTTAATATTTAGAGACTACAAAATTCGTTTGGGTAGTTTTAAAACAATTTTTAAAAACAATTCTAATTTTTTAGTTTTTAAAAACTAAAAAACAGAAACAACTAAAAATAGTTTTGTTTTTCAGTTTTATTTTAAAACCTCAAAATACAATCCAAATATGTTTTTTTTTCATTAATAAAATTTTAATAAATATGAATATTTTTTTTCATTTTTATATACAGTCTTTAAATAACACTTACCAAACAAATTTTGTTTTCTTTTCTTCTCAAAAACAACTTTTGAAAACTATTCTTAAAATTTTTTTTCAAAAACTAAAAAACAAAATTAAACGCTCCTCATATATTGACTTTATTCTATGTTTTTAAATAAATAAAAATTTAAGGAGTTATTTTTTTATAACTATTTAAATAATTATTTTTTTCAAATAATTGTTTGAGTTAAATATTATTTTAAATCAATTAAAAAAATGTATTTCTTAGATTTAGACGGGGGATTTAAAAAAAATAGTTAAAGGCAAAATGATCTAAAAAATTGTATACATTAAAGAGTGTATTTCTTTTATATAATAGTATAGATTAAAATATAAATCTGAAAAAATGATAAAAGTGTCCCAAAATTAATATTCAAAAGTCATGGAAAAGCATCAACGCATCGTCGAGTTTCATCAACGATGATCCCAGGAGTAACCAGACATTTCGTAGCCGTTTGAATTTCTTCTGCAGTGGCCCTTCCACGTTTAACCTGTCTTTAGGAACATTTAAAAGCTGAAACAAGTAGCAAAATTTTAGTACGAACCAATCATTGGATAATGGAGTAAAAAAATATATAATGCAAAAATTACATTCATTTGGATAGAAAAGAATTTGAAAGACATTATTAATAGTTGCAAGCTCTAATGTATGTAGACTTTGAAATAGAAGACCAATTCATATGGCTCTGAAATTTTTTGAAGACAAGAAAAATACAATGGTGATGGCGAATCAATGTAAATATATTAGGGTCATTTCTTTCAAGTTTTAGTATTATATACTTAGAAATAATAAAATAAAAATATTATGGAGTAAATTTAAAACCACGTTTAGCTATATTTGAATATCCCTTATAATGTTTTCAATTTTAAAATAATTGAAATAAAAATAAAAAGATAAGAACTTACATGTGTATTTATAAATAATTTCTAATTCCATATATCTAACTTCAACACTTTTTATCATGATAGGAAAATGAAAAGTTAAAGAACTGCCCAAAATAAAAAATGTCAAAAAAATAAAGTTTCAAAACTTTAAACAAATATAATCTTATATTCACATACGTTTCTAAGAATGATGTTTTAATCCGTAAATTAGTAGTCCCCTAAGAAAAAACATAAAGAAACAAAAGACTTCATAAAAGAAAACGAGAAAGGGGAACCACAACCACATAGAGGTTTGCACGATAACAAACAGATGCTTAAAGCTAATCCTATAAAGTATAAACATATTTATATCTAACAGAGTCAATTTATAAACAATTTTAGAATTACTTACCTCTTCATCCTTTTCCTGCTCAAAAGCCATTCTTATGCTCAAATTTAAAGCAGCATGGTACATCTCGTCCAGTACATATTCCCAAACCAGAGGCTTATTGACTTTCCACATCATAATAGATATTTGCTTCCCTCCCGTGGCAATTACTTTCGGTAAGGACTATTTAGTTGTCGAAATATTAATTTCAAGCCACGAATAAAATTAATTTCTAGTGTTTGTAAATATTGAAAAAATGATCACCTCCATATACAAGTATTTGTCTTTCCATAATCTGGATAGCAACTTAAAAGATTCCTTTTTCTCAACCAGGGTAGATGCCGCTATCTACAAATTAAAGAGAAGCAATAAAAGGTCATAACAGCAACATAAAAGAGTTCATCGAATTCCTTTTTTAGTTTTTTTAAAAAGTGGAGGAAAATATATCATGAGGACTGTCAAGGTGGATAAAGTTATTACTTATATTAGACTTCCAAATTTAACAGTTTTTGCATCTGAGATAATCGGTTATTTGAATGACCTTTTTTCCCCACAAAGATATCATATGGGAACTTGTAGCTCAAACGGAACTAGTCCAAGTATTAGCATCGGTGCAGTATTAATACGGGTACAGTATTAGTCTTAGTATCTAGTACAAATATGAGTAGAGTACAGCTATTTTTAAAATTAAAGGTATGGGAACACAAACAAGTTCACATACGTTGAATGGTTTTAATTATAGATTGTTTCTTTGATTAAAATATCATTTCTGAGAATGTAGACATGAGAATATAATATTCTCATGAAAATTGAATTTTCTGACATTTATTATTTCTGAAAAATATTTATAGATTGTTGTAAAAACATTTATTTATAATAAAAAAAAGTACTAACAAACGTGCATCTTACATTACCTCTCACAGGCAAGGATGAATGGATTTAATTAAATAAACATAGGAAATTAAAAAAAATGACAAAAGAATCCTACAATTTATCTGAGAAATGTAATTTTTCGAGCATAAAGTTCAAGCTTATAAGGTAAATTAAAAGACAAAATATCCAGATATTATATAAATCGCACCATATCTCAATAGTCATACTCAAGTCGCATATGATTTTAAAATTAATTTTGATGAACACTTGAACAATCGCATACACTAAAATAAAATCCTCCATCAGGATACCTTTTCCCCTTTCCTACACAAATTTTTGCCCCTCTAGTATTAACAAGAGCAACAATAATAAATACTTGACAAGGCAAACAAAGAAATACCGGTATAATAATACGGTAAGCTAAAATTTATCATAATAATGCATGAGTTTTAATACTTATAAAATGTCTCGCTTGATTATAACTCTTTATCTATGACAAATTTGTTGATTTTATCAATCAATATTTTAAAAGTTATGAAGGATAGTATAAAACTCTTTTAAACCGTCATAAGTCTTTTTCTCATAAAGTATTGATTTTTCATCATAATTCAGTTTGATAACTAAATTCAGTGGTGAAAATAAAATATTTCTTCTGTCCAAATAATTTAGATGGGGATTGTTAATATCCAACTAGAATTATATTTAAGTGGGAAACACCTTAAGATCAAAGGTCACTCAATGTTTCTAGCAGTAACTCAGTCAGTGACTTTTATATATCCTACATTAATAGGTCAAGCATGAATTTGGTTTATTTGGTTTCTCCGAAAAACAAATGTATACTAAAATACAAGACATTTATAATTAATGAGTTGTTTTTTAATACTATGCATGCTTTACTTTTAAACAAAAAAACAGATTGACAAGCACTTTAATGCATTTCAGTATGTTAGTAATGTATTATTGTATTTATATGATAATAGATTCCTTTTAAAAAGGCTCATTATTTTATTAAATGCCAATAGTACTATATAATAAACATTGAGGACTTCAATTTGTTTTTCTATTTGATTTTTGTATTAAAACTTTGAGTGATTCAGGGAAAGGATTTCTTGAAAGAGCTAAAACGAGGTTTGGGGAAAAGCCACATGAAAACTAGGAAAGGTGGTGATGGCATCCAAGTGCTGGGTTGGCGGAGTAGTGAAAAGTGATGGTTGAGGCATTCTGGAGGAAGAGCTTGGATTGGTTTGGGATTTAACAAGGGTTTAGGAAAATGATGAATTTGAAGGGTGGTGTGAAACGCCACTTCCAGAAAGCCCCCCAGGCAGCAATAAGTGGCTGCAGCAAAAGAGGGTGAAAGTGGTTCAGATTTGGGAAAGAAGTATATGGTGCAGAGGACTGGAGGGTATACCATAGTAATGTAAGGAAGAGATTAATGTTAAGGTTGGAAGTAGTGGTGCATGGTATCCATTCTGTTGGAAAAGATAGGTCCAGCTGCGTACAGTTTAAAATTACCGGAAGGGAGCCCATCCTGTTTTCCAGGTATCATTGCTGAAGAAATCAGTATCAGCTGACATTTACACTCAGCCCCTGCCACAGTTTCTAGCAGAAGATGGTGAGCTGATGAAGGTCAAACCAGAAGAGGTATTAGCAGTCCTCAACTCCGCATAAATGCACAAGGAGGAAAGGAGCTACTGATCCAATGGGTTGACTTACCGGACTTTGAAAATTCATGGGAGGAACTATCTGCAATCGAAGATTAGGTTCCTGATTTTCACCTTGAAGGCAAGGTGAATTTTGAGGGTAGTATTGATAAGACCCATAATTGAAATCTATTTGGTAAACATTATACTAGAAGAAAGGGAAATGTTGAAAGCCAGAAAGAATTCGAGGAGAGAAAGCCTATAACCAGTTATTGAGTTAGTTATGAGAGTGGGATAGTGGGTATATAGCGAGAAACTGACAAAGGGGGGGAAAAGATTGGTCAAGGCTTTTCGGGAGAAAATAGGAACTCTTTTAACTGCTCAGTATTTTATTTTCCTTTCGTATGATCATCTCAGTTCAGTGTGATCAGGTTCGGTCGCTTATCACTTTGGTACAGATCTGAATTTATCTATGTTACAGTGAATATTCAGTATCACTCGTGTTTTAATTTTGGGTACCCATCAACCACCCTAAAATCCATCAAATGAAAGAAGACTGATAGAATCCACTATGTATTAGCAAAATAATATATAACAACTTCATTGACAAGAGTAAATCACCTGATCTGTATCATGAAAACAACTATCCTTCGACAGTAGCCTGAACATTCTGTAGGAATCCATTCCATACCTTTTCAACACAATTGACTCAACCTTCAACATAGAACACAATATGAGACAGTTCCACATGAGAGAATATATATATATATATATATATATATATGTGTGTGTGTGTGTGTGTGTGAGAGGAGAGAACAACTTATTCTAAGAGTAGAGTTACTCCTGATCCACCATTTATTTTCTCAAATCTAGTAGTTATAAAGAATAATTAATCTCGATTATTAAATTTCAAGAAAATAAATTATGATGAAAAAGAGTAACTCACTTACGTTTACTCTTAGAGTAGTTTGATCCCTCCTCTTTATATACACACATACATTATCATGTAATTTATAAAGAATGCAAAGATATTAAAATAAAACCTCTTCATTCCGTGCCTGTTCAATAATTTTCTTCAAGTCTGGAAAGAAAGAGTACTAAATTACAAACTATTAAAGGAACCATAAACCTGAAGTTCTTCAACACTAACAAATAAAAAATAAAATGGTAGATGTTTTATATCTCAAGAAATAGTCTACCGTGAGGAAAATAGATATCGAATTTACCAATACTATATAATTCATCCATCCTCGGTGAACAACCCAACTGCATAAGGGATTCTCTAATGCGATCTATGGTCATTGTTCGTCCTGTATCAGTCTTCATCACCTCTGTGGTAATTGTATCCAGTGACAGGGGAACTGAAACAAAGGAGAATATAGTATAAGTCAAGAGAGAACTATGAGATACCAGTGATACCATCAAGGTCTTTCTTTTTTATTTATGATGAATGAAAAAATTCATTACAACAGACGAAATGAAATTAAAAAAAAGAAGGAATCCTTCTTAGCAAAACAGAAAACAACCAAAGATAGAGATAGAATCCATGGAACAAGCTGCACAATCCAACATATCTGCTAGGAAGCCCCTTTAAAGAGGGCATATGTTTCTCTCTATCAATATGTGTATGTGCGTGCATGTGTGTGTGTATATATATATATATATATATTTGTTAACGACTTAACATATATTTTTAGTTGAAGTACATTAACAATCTATAATACTTTAAGGAATCCTTCTTAGCAAAACAGAAAACAACCAAAGATAGAGATAGAATCCATGGAACAAGCTGCACAATCCAACATATCTGCTAGGGAAGCCCCTTTAAAGAGGGCATATGTTTCTTTCTATCAATATGTGTATGTGCGCGCATGTGTGTGTGTGTGTATATATATATATATATATATATATGGGATTTGTTAACGACTTAACATATATTTTTAGTTGAAGTACATTAACAATCTATAATACTTTAAGGTTATAACTTACTAATGTACTCTAACTATGTGAGTATATGTTATTAAGCTCTATATGCACTTGTATTTTAGTTGGAGTAGTTAGCAAGTTATCCTGTCGATGTATTTCAACATAATCTTTAGTTATAATTTATTAACGTATTCCAACTTAAAAAACAAGTATGCGTGTTTGTGGCCTCATTACTTGCACCAAAATCCGAGGAAGAAGATTGACATGAATTATTTGAGAGACAATTCACACTCATCCAACAACAACAATAAGCTTATCACACTAGGTAAGGTCACCAACATAGATTGAGAGTTAGGTTAAAAACCAAATTCTTAAGGATATTTCACTAAGTGATCTCTTTTAATAATTTCCTCCATGATCTTTGTGGTCTCTCTGTAACCTTTTTCATGGAAGTAAAAACCATGCAATCTATTCTCCTCATCAACACCTTCAACTAATTGTGGACTCGTAATAGGACACAACCAACATTCACCAAAATATCAAATAAGGAATTTCCTAACCCTGTATTTGTTTGAGAAGAAAATGAAAAGAAATAAGATAAGATGAAAATACCAAATTTCTATCATTTATTTAAGAGGAGAAATACTCAAATAAGTGCAGGGAAATGTTGCATTTGATATTTTTGGTTTTAATTTTCCTAAAAATTAAATAACTTTTTATGACAAAAAAATAACAATTTTATGCTAAGTAAAAATTATTTTTAGGCTGACATTTTTTATTAAAATTATTAAATACTAAAAGAAAAATTTATACATTTATTTATTTATTTTCACCCATCCAAACAAGCATAGTCGTATAGAAATTTCTCTGCTTCTTTCCTTCTTATTGTATCCATCAAAACAACATATTTTTTCTACTCTATTTCTCTTTCACTTCTATCCTTCCTATTTCATTTTTTTTCTTCTAATCCAGACAAAGTGACAAACCCTAAAACATCCACAAGAAGACAGTGTATTAACAGCTAAGAAACTGATTCTTAGCACCATATATTACAATCAAGTAAAAAGGCTTTATACAGGTTTTCTATTTAATAATGCAGCCAGAATAAAAGACTTGACTTTATGAGGTAGTTTTGGATTTCTACAAGGGTTTATCGAGCATAAAAGTGACTCATTCAAAGAATGACAATTTGGAAAAAAGGAGATTAGCTAGGGCACCATTTGATAAAAGATTAACCACTGGGTATTGCACTTCTCTTAGGGAAAACCTCATGACTTGGGGAGTAAAAATAAAATGTGGAATGTGATAGCACAATTTAGTGGAAAGGAAGAACGTAGAGCATTAGCTCAAGGTGGGTGTTAACTAGTTTGTCTAAAAATCATCTTTGAAAATTTGAAGATCAGGTTGAATGGACCGATGAGACTTTAACACAACAAGTCTTTAATTAGCAGAGCTCACAAGACAAGATGATCAAACAAAGCACATTGAGGTTGACACATAATCAAAGAAAATTTGGAAAGTAGATTAATTTATACATTATGTGCCTAAATAAGTCAGCTCACAAATATTACCAAAGAGTTGAGCATTCCAACATATTAGAATATTGTATGAATTATATGAATGGAGACTTCCTATACTCCATATTGAGGGGGAATGAGGAAAAACTGCTATAGTTATTTTATTAAATATTTTAACATTATTGTATACCTGAAATAGTCCATTTTACTTGTATTTTTTACTCCAATAGAAAATCCCAGAAGTATAACAATGACTTCTGGTTTCTTTCCTTTTTTGTTAAGGTCATGTGTGTATATATTAACCCACATGTATTCCATATTGATTATAATTATGATTAAGAATTAATATTCCATACTCTAAAACCTCATTTCCAAATTCATAAAGCAAGAAATCTGGTTCACCTGAATTCTCTACTTTCACTTTTTTCTCTTTAGTTCCTGTTGCCTCCAATACTGCACTTAAGACAGTAACAGTTCCATTATCATGCTGAGTTCTTACATTCTCAATCAATACCTAGAATACACAGAATATTTAAGTGTCAGCTTCTGATAATAATATCCAGACAAAAGACCAAAAGATTCATCTCAACCAATTAAACACAACAGCTTATAAATGAAACATCCATGAAAATTTTACAACTTTTTACTGATACAATTAAAAAGAAAACCAAAGAGCAAACAAACAATAGTACAAAATCCATGTTGCCACATTGATAATCAACAGAAATATGATAGCATCAACAAAGAAAAGATAAGCAAATGCCAAACTGCTTTGCAGGAATCACTACATATAAATATAGCCCCCACCCAAAAATCATGAGTTTCTACTTTACTTTAGATGACTCCACAAGACATTTTAGGTTCGTGAGTTAGAACAACACAAAGGATTATATTCCTCTAAAATGTGGAGAAATGCACTTTAGAGGATAAAGTGCATCAATACCCATTGATTTGAAAATCAATAGTTAAAAAATTAAGATTAATTTTAGATTTTATAATATATTCATTTGATTTTATGACAAATCTTAACATCAATGGTCGTAAACATCGCATTTTATCTTCCAAAGTACATATTTGCACTTTAAAGGAGTCAAATCCAAATATAAAAGGCAACATGTGAATCAGATCAATTGCTAGCTTATGACAAAGATGACCATTGGATATAGCTTGAAAAAAATTGTCCACTTGAAGTCTTAAACTTGACCTAGGCCAATGTTAACATACAAGTAATTTATGCGATTTCAATGTGTTTATCCAGATTGACATCCTATTATTACGAGTATTCGTGTGACAGAATTGTTGCCCTTTCATAGCCTAGGGGATTACAAATTTAACTTTAATCACATATATAACCCCTAGAGTATAACTTCTCTGCTCATAAAATATTTCTATATTTTATTGAAAGCATTTAACTATCACTGCCTATGTTGTATGCTTTTACAAGTCTGAAGTTCAATTCCCTTTCTCAGTAAGTTAAATAATAAAGAATTTGTACTTAAAAAAAGTAGTCTGGGTAGTAATAACTCAATGTTTAGATAAGAAACTTATCATAAAATCAACCTTATTCCTAAGATGACGTGTAAACTCCTCAAAATTTGCACGCCAAAGAATTTGCTCCTCTTTTGCTGCACCAAAATTTGCATCCCAGTTCAAAAAATTATAATTGTGTGAAAAAATTTGTTAGCTGAAAACTATTAAGTTAATCTGATCACAATCATCACATGAGATGACAATAGTCTTACCAACATTTTCTTCAACGGTAACCATTTGAGCATCACCTGAATTTGTTTCTCCATCAACATTACATCCTGTATCTGCAGTGAGTGAAAATCTGATTATATCCCCAGGCACTGCTGCTTCTACGACACGCTGTTCTAATGTCTCTGGTGCTTCAAATATCTACAAGAAAACTCATACCCAGGTTACAAGAGTGAACACTCTTCTGTTGCAACTTTAATAAGAAAATTAACATTGAATGTTCATCAATCATCCACTTTCAAGCGCTAATTTGACTGAAACATCCTAAACAGGATTCAATACATGAAGGATCATCTGTGTATACAAAAAAATTCAATAATTAATTAGTAAATTTATCTCACTGCTGACTTTATCTTAACCTAACTTCCTTTGTAGCTGATGAAACTTGGACAATTACAAAGGACACTGCTTGCTCTCAAGTCAAAAGAAAAATAAGCAAATGACTATGGTAAGCTCAATTTAAATAATAATAATGGTGCTGGAGAAATATAAAAAGATGAAATGAAAGAATTACAAAGAGAAAAAGGATAGGGAATCCTTCCAAACAAAATAATCAAAGGAACAAAGCTTCACAGTCCTTCAAGTAGATGTTAGTGAAAGCTCATGTGCTCTACACCAGATAGACACGAAATGCCTCTTACTCCAAATCATTAATCAAAGATAACCCAACTATCTAAAGAAATTGACGAGTGTGAACAACTGATTACCTTGGCAGACTTAGCGCCCCGCTTCCTAGTAGTAGTTTCCTTAAATGAGGTCGAAACAACTGGCTCAGGAGCCGGGCAGCGTTCCACAAATCGAGATGTCAAAAGTTTACAAAGTACCTCTGGTACAACATTTGTAGCCACAGCATTTTCTGATAGTACATGATTATAGATAGAATAATTTGAAAGTATTCATGATTTTGTGATATATAGGTAAGCTCAACCATGTTTTAAACACGGTACTTTCAATTTATTATTGAGAGCCAAATATATGTTTGATTAAATTGAATATACTGCTAAATTGATTTAGAAACATTAACATAATTCTTTGACTGCATCATTACCTCCCATTGCAAACCAACTAAGCCCCCTCCCGTTGCAAACCAACTAAACCCTCTTCTTATGTACCACAAAGGCACAAACTTAGGGTATACTTGGATTTCCATTGGGAATATACCAAAAGTACTTTCGAGAGTAAAACCAGTTTGGAGTATAACAAAAACCACATATGATTTAGACAGTAGGTTACAAAACTTTTTTAATATAATATTTGTCAATTTATGTAAAACATACCTTTTTCTACTAAATAAATTAATTAATATAAGAAAAACAGTACTCAACCTATTACATGCATGGTAAAACACTTGCCTTTTCCTTGACTTGCTCGGTCAACCATTTGTTTCAGGGTAAGCCTACCGTCGCGAAGTAATCCATCAACCAGCTCCACACACTGCAAAAGAAGTGGAAGTTACTTTCAACATTTTAAGCCATAAATTGAAAAGCATCAAAGAAACATAATAAGGATGGACCGAACATCTTCATCAAGCTTTCGTGATACAATCTCCAGGAATTTGGGAAACCTCAGTCGGTGGATTATATTATCAAACAATACCAGGTACTGAGTTCTAACTCTCAATCTGTCTACAACATCATCTGCATTTAGAATTATTCAGAACATCAACATCAGGCCACTTCAGCCACTAATGGAGCAGAATATCATTGCAAACATTGCATTAATATAATATATGAAACCAAGACACAGAATACATCTGGGGAATCCATCTTAAAAATTTATTTTACTCCAGCATGTTTATTGTAAATAGACAATACGAAAATGCTAGTGTTACGATACCATCATCTTCAGAAGCAGAAACAAATGCTTGGGCACAATTATGTTGAATTAAGACAAGTAAGGAGTTTTTGACTTGGTCCTTAGTAAGCTCAGTGTAGCGAATCAACTGATCTAAAGTGAGGGGTCCATGGCTAAATAGGTTTTCGCATACTTTCTGCACACGAAAAAAAAAATCAGTGCACCAATTAAATCTGTGACACGAAAGAGAGAACAGAGAGAGAGAGAGAGTTACAGAGACGATATTGCCGAAGTGGTTGGAGATGAGGTGGACGGCGAGTTTGACGCCGTGCTGTGTAACCATTTTCTTGAAAAAGAAAACGGTGAAGAAGGGAGCAGAGTGAGTTTGTGAATGTGAATGAGAAAGGCGCGGGAACAAGGGAGTGGCCTAGGGATTTTAGACTTCCGGACTCTGGCCAGGGATTTCACCGTTAAGATTTATTATTTTTTAAGTGGATGGTTAACATTTTTTTTCTCTTTTCTTAACCTAATTTGCTTTGCATTGGTTGTTCTCAAGCGATCAAAATACTTGACCATGAAAAAGGATAGCTATCAAAATAGATTTCTCTTATACGAGTGAGTTCACCTTAACTCATTATAAAAAAAGGATTAACTCAATCTTATTCATTTAAATTTTTGTTAGTTCGGTACAACCCATCAACTCTCTAAAATTTAAAAATATTTTTAAAAATTTAAAATTATTTATTTAATTAAGTCTTTATTTAAAATTTAAAAAAAATAATTTTTATTTAATTATATAATATAATATCATAAATCATAAATGTTTAGTGGGTTAAATATGGGCTACTCCAACCCACCTAAGTTGAATCCGTAAAGGTCGGATACAAAGTGTAGCGAGTTTATTTTTAATTATTACAACTAGTTTTTCTTTTTTTTTTGCCCGTCCGCATTCATAGTGAGTCAAGTTGATCCACGGGTTTGAACCTATTTTCACAGCTCTAATACAAACAATACGATATTATTGAGATATTATTATTTAATTAAATTATTGTTTAAATTTATTTTATCAGTATGTTATATTATAATATTTAAATGAAATATAATGTAATTAAAATTATAGTTACCAGGCTTAATTAAAGAAAGGCCTGCTAGGATTTGAAAAAAATAAATACCAGTATAACGTTTTTTATTTTAAGAAGTGATACAAAATACTGTGCAAATTCTAGCATGCACCCTGGAATATTAATTAAAATAATCGAATGGTTGTGATTTTCACTTATCTTTCTTCTTAAGCAATTTCATTTTTTATTATTATCAATAAATTACTATATATTTATAGTATAGTGTTAAGTATCTGTGTTTGTCACAAGAACAATTCTGATTCAATCTTTGGCAATGGCGCTAGAAATATGATTTAGTAATTTTAAATTTGAAGTAATAAGTAAAATAAAAGACCTCAACTTCAAATCTTATTTTTCATTCCTTGTTTCTTAAGTTACAAATCTATCTTTGTGAGTTTTTTAACGGTTTTTCTCAAGGTCTGATTAGCACGGCAGTCGTGCTCGTATTTGCGAGATCTCAGCATGATCGTGCTAAATTGAGCTTTAAGCACATTTGTGTTTGTATTTAAAATTTCAACATGGTCATGTTAAATTGAACATAATTGTGCTTCTTTTGACAGATTTTTTGACTATGTTGACTTACCATGGTGATGTTGAAATGGAGCATGGTCATACTAACTAGGATTTTAAATAATTGTTCTAAAAAATGCCTTATTTTGTTCCATTATTTTTCTAGTCTATTAAGTACGTATCTAAAGTAAAAATGAATACTAAAAAGTAAGTTTTGTTAATAAATATGTAATTCTTTACTTAGAAATAAGTATTAAACATGATAAAAATATACATAAAATTTTGATTTATCATCTCATATTTAATATAAAATTACTATATCAACCAATGGATATCTTTTTAATCTTAAGGTGTGCTTGACAAAATTAGCTAAAAAAATTATTGAAAGCTAATTCTAAATGTTTGATAAAATAAGTTGATCAACTGGTCCAAATTTGTAAAATGACAAATAAAGATATTATTAATTATTATATTAATAATAAGGTATTTAATTGTAGCATATGTTAATGATGTAAATTGATTATATAATTAAATTATACATTATTATAATTATATATTTAAATTATAAATTTTTATAATCACATGTTTAAATTATATATTTAAATTTATAAATTTTTACAATTACATATTTAAATTATAAATTAAAATAATTATGTATTTAAATTACAATGAAGGAAAGAAAATAAAAAAGAAAGAGGTTGTAACGTGTGAGGAGAGAAAATTAGTGAAGAATAATTCATCGGTTAATGAAAGATAAAATTGTAAAAGAAAAATAAGTAGTTGAAAATATGAGATTTTTTTTAATAACTACTTGGAGTAACTTTTTTTAAAAAAAAAACTAGTATCCATTTTAAAGTTTTCAATATTAAAAAATATGTTTATATTTGTTTGATATTTCTTATTTTCAAAAAATAATATAGTTAAATTTAATCAATTTTAGTAAAAATATTATAAATTATTTATATATATCGTTTAACATACATCTATATATTGTTTTTATATAATTACAATGTTGGTATCAAGTTTTCACATAGTTAAAATTTGAAAACATTAAAAATAACTTTTTTTCTGTTTTTAGTTTTTTCAATACTTTTAACGAAAATGTTTTCTAAATTGTCACCAAACATATTTTTGCTACTTTTTTTTTGTTTTCTCTAAAAATAAAAATAAAAAAGGCTGAAAACAAACGTCAACTAACAAACATGGTATAACATTTAAAAATTTGAAAATTTGGCAGGTGAGAAGACACATGGGAAAAGAAAATCTTGAAATTTGGTCATTAGAGTTAGGATGATCTCCCTGCACCTCCATAATCGTAAAAAAAAAAAAAATCTAAAAATACTTGTAGGTAAACAAACAAGTTAACTCCTCGATGCGTCTCTCTTTTCCTTCTTATTTTAGTAACACATTTAGACATCCCAACTCCGTGCTACTAAGGATGACAAAAATCCTCATACTTTTTGGTACCCGCATGAACTCGTTCCAATTTTGACGGGTATGATAGTGTACAAGTATTACCTGTGTGTTGAACCGAGTACAAGTACGAGTATGTGACAACCCGTCCAGTACTAGAGCTCGTACTCACTTTGTTGTAATTTTAATAATCATATAATAAGTTTAAATTTATATATTTAATTAAAATTTTTAATTATTAAAATTTAATTTATTATTTATTGTTGTTAATATTCTTTATATACTTTTTAAATTAAAATATAATTAGTAACTTAATATATATAATTTATTTAATAATAAATAAGTAAATTTAAATTGTAAAAAATAATATAACGGGTATCCGCAGATATACCCGAACGCAAAAATACTCTATGGGAATGAGGGGTGAGATTAAAATTTCATACCTATTTATTTTTATACTTGATCCGAATCTGCCCTGGACTTTGTAGGGACAGGGACGGGGAAGGTAAACTTGTACATGTTCTGCCCCATTGTCATCCCTACACGCTACTCATTCGTCTCCCTGCACCTCCTCGTCTGTTCTCCTCCATTCACAACTTATTCTCCATTATCACGGAACCCCAACTCCTCCTTTGTCATCCTTTGTGCAGGTTTGGCGGGCTCCGAATTACCCAACTTGCAAATTGCAAATTTTTTTACAAGTCCGAATTATGCAATCTAAACTTATAAAAATTTTTACAGAAATGAGATTCAGTGAAAATGCAAAAGGTATAAGAAATTATACTAAGTGAGAAATTAAATAAAAGAATCGAATAAGAGAAATACACAATCATACTATTACGCGCATTCAATGTATAAATACCAAAGATGAAAATGAGAGAGAAATGTCATGAAGAGAGGTGTAGGGGAGAGAAAGAGGAAGAGAGAGACATGATAATTAAATTTGTATTTTTTTACTTGAGGTAATTTGACCATTTAAAAAACATTAGAGCTACAAAAAGAAGTGCGTGTAATATGAGGTCCAAAAGCCCATTTATACAAGGAGAAAACCTAACTACCTAACAGAAGCAACTGCACAGACTTGAGTTCACCGGAAGAAAGAAGCAGCCATGGAAATCCAGTCAGATGAGGAGAATGGCGTAGCGCAGGAAGTAGAAGCGCCGCCGCAGAAGGAAAAGCGAAAGGGTAAGCACGACAAGCCAAAGCCATGGGACGATGACCCTAACATCGACCACTGGAAGATCGAGAAGTTTGACCCTTCATGGAACGAAGGTGGCATGCTCGAAGTCAGTTCCTTCTCCACTCTCTTCCCTCAGTACCGCGAGAAGTACCTTCAAGAAGCGTGGCCTATGGTCAAATCTGCTCTCAAACAATTCGCCGTTGCTTGCGAACTCAACCTGGTTCCTACCTCACTCTCTTCCCATTTCTCATTTCTCATTTCTCATTTCTCATTTCATTTCAATCCAAAACTCTAATTTCTCCTTCATTCTCACAATACACAGGTCGAAGGTTCCATGACCGTTTCAACCACCAGAAAGACTAGGGACCCCTATATCATCATCAAAGCTAGAGATCTTATTAAGCTTCTGTCGCGCAGTGTTCCTGCTCCTCAGGTATATGTGTGCCACTTCTTTCTTTTTCTCTTTTTAATTTTACTCATATTATGATTTTTATGTTGTTTCGATTGTTCTCAGGCGATCAAAATACTTGACGATGAAATGCAATGTGATATCATTAAAATCAGTGGCTTGGTTCGCAACAAGGTATTTCTCTGATGATTTTGCTAATGTTTTACTGCATATACTTCTTGTTGTTTCTATGTTTTGTTTTGTTGTGGAATATCATCTATGAATGCTTACGTCACTCATGTGTTTGGATTGGGTTTTAGTTTTTTGGTTTGATAAGAAATACACATAGAGGTTGCCTGCTGTGTCTGTAGTGCTGGTATTGTGTGTGATTGGCTACCCTGATGATATCTGTCTGAAATTGTATGCATTAATAAGTAGCAACCAGATTTGTGGAACAATAATCATTCATCTGACGAAGCCCTGTTTGGAATTTGGATAAATATTACATAAGCACTTGTAGGGGTAAATAACAGGTAAGAAGAAATAAAATAACCTCATCTAAGCTCAAATTAGTTTATGCACAGGCTAATTTATAGAAGATCTTTCATATTAGCTTCTTCAAAAGCTGATTTTAACTTATTTATAAGCTAACGTTTATCTACCATACAAATAGAATTTTTATGCTATTTTTTGGTTTTGTTTTACTGAATTCAACCCCCCAAAGTTCTCTCCTAAAGCTGTTAAGAAAAGCACCTTAATAATTTCGACGGAATATGCACTCTTGAAGCTTTCTGTTGGAACAAAATTTACTAAAGAAATTTTGGAGACCTTTAGTTACATTCCATAAACATTGAAACCATCAGGCCATGGAAGTCCCACCCCACCCCTCAAACAGCCCTTTGTATACTGTATATAAGTTTTGTATTTTTTGTAATAATATTTTACGCCAGAAATTAGTTTGATGGTAGGAAGTTCCCTTGATTACCTGACTGTAGGAGCGTTTTGTAAAAAGAAGACAGCATCTTGTGGGTCCCAATTCTTCCACCTTGAAGGTATGTTTTTTTGTGAAGATTCGGTATTTTCAGCATTCAGCAATGGGGATGAATCCTATGCTGTTACTTTCTTGCTTTGGTATTTTCTATTTTGGTACTGCACACCACCAATTTTTTACTTCAACTTTGTAACTCACCTTTCTCCAACTATAATACTGTTGTGCAGGCTCTTGAAATACTCACTGGCTGCTACATTCTTGTCCAGGTAATTTTTTACTATTCTTCATAATTCAGAATGTGAACACTACATTCACTATAATGAGTGTAGTCTAGAATGAGCTGATGATTTCTTGTTAATTTTGCATGCAATACAACAGGGAAACACAGTTGCTGCTATGGGTTCATTCAAAGGCTTAAAGCAAGTCAGAAGGATTGTTGAAGAATGCATGCTGAATAAAATGCATCCTGTATACAACATTAAGGTTGATTAGTTTTCTATTATAAGCTTACTTTTATTGTATAGAGTTCGATGGTACAAAATATCTCAGTTCTCCTTTTACATTGTCAGGTTCTTATGATGAAGAAGGAACTTGAAAACGATCCAGCACTTGCCCAAGAGAACTGGGATAGATTCCTTCCAAAATTCAAGAAGTATGCCTATTGTATATTTGATACTTTGTATATACAAAGTACTCACTACTCACCCTCTACCCCAGTTTCATTGACACATCATATCTTTTTCTAGGAAAAACGTCAAGCAAAGGAAGGTTAACTCTAAACAGAAGAAACCATACACTCCTTTCCCACCACCTCAACAGCCCAGTAAGGTGAGACAATCTCTAATGTCTCTAATCTAGTTGTATTTCTTCCACCAATGTACAGAGTGTCCTCTTCTTATGTCCCATGCAAGTTGCAACAACAGAATAAAGAATTGACTACAACCAAGAGTTCGGGTGATTAAGAAATGGATGCTTAAATTCCTTATTATTTAAATTCACCCAGCGCTTCTCAAGAATTACATTTCAGTGTTTCTCAAGAACTCTTACATTTTTCTGCATTTTAGTGGGACCCTACTGAGCCACCTGAATTTTCTGGCTCTGTTGTGATTGGTGTTTAAGAGTTTGCTAACTTTGCTTTCCTATTATAGTTTCTCTTGAGTGCTATTGATTTTTTAAAGTCAAGAACCTGGCCTTTTGTTTGTTACTGATATTATGAGGATATTACATTTCACTTGTGTTTGTATCAACTAAGACAATAGACGTAGATGATTAGGATTCAGTTTTGAGGTTTTAGGTTTGCTTATTGGGTTTCTATCATAACAAGTGTATCAAACTTTGCTCAATGTGCATTAACTAGGAATAATTTGTGAATGTACGAACTTTTTCTTGACCTTTAAATGTGAATGATGACTTCAATTCCACAACTACTTTATGGTCTGCTTTTATGAAATGTAGCCAAGTTTTTGACGCACTATTTTGTTAATTTGTGTGAAATAAATTCTAAGGTGTCTTTGGTAATTTTATGTGATATTTCAGATTGATATACAATTAGAAACTGGAGAATACTTTTTAAGTAACAAAAGGAAATCAGCGAAGATATGGCAAGAGAAGCAGGAGAAGCAGGCTGAAAAAACTGCTGAAAACAAAAGGAAAAGAGAAGAGGCCTTTATCCCACCCAAGGTTTATATCAATATTTCTTTTGTGATTTTCTCTTCTGTTCTCAACAATTTATGTCCTGCATATTATTTTATAATTTTCTTCACCTGTGCTTTGTATAACTTCTGTTTGCATTGTTTAGGAGCCTGTGAACCTGTTGGATAAATCTGAGGATGCTACCAATAATGTAGCTGACATGGCAATGTCCTTAAAGGTAGTAAGATTCTAGCAGAATTTTATTATGATTTTTTTTTCTTACTTGGTCAGTTAAATTTGGAAGTTTTCTTTGCCAAACTAGTATTTTCTCTTAACCATCATTTCACTTGAATTAAAAATGGCTCGTCCGCAGAAAAAAGCAAAGAAGTTGGCGAAGCGTAAATCTGAAGAAAATATAAATGCAGAGACGTATATTATAGGATCATCAGAACAAGCATCAGGAAAGAAATCCAAGAAGCAGAGGTCTTAACATACTCTTCATTTTGAAGATGGAAGATGAGCATGTGATGTGGATTTGAATTGAGTCCACATCTTTTGTATGCAAGCAGTAACAGTTTTGACACCAATGTATGAGGCTTCAATTTCATTCCATTTGTCATGGAGATGAGTGCGTGGCATTGTGTAACAGATTTATAGTACCCTACTGGCTACTACTCAGAGGATCATTACTGATTTTTTTTTTTTAAGAAACAAGATATAAAAATCTAATGAATACTCTTCAACGAAATGATTTATATATTAATGTGATTATGATGCCTGTGTTTAAACACTTTTAACATAGTTTCTGAATATAAATGACTTTCTAATGATGAGGTCGAAAAAAGAAACCTTCCAGCTTGGTTTTAATGAAAAATATATGTGAAGAACTAGTTTAAGAAAGCATGATAAACATTAATTTATACAAACATGTTAAATGGATTTTCTTTTAAGAAAAAGGATATGAAATTATAATGAATTCTCTTACGAAATGACTTGTATATTAATGTGATTAGATACGTATATGCATGTGTTAAGTAGTTTCTGAATATAAATGACTTTCTAATGATGAGATCGAAAAAATAAACCTTGCAGCTTGGATTTAATGAAAATATATGTCAAGCATTAATTTATTCAAGCATGATAGACATTAATTATATAAAGATGTTAAATTTTAATTTATGGAAGTATGTCAAATATTAGAATTAGACCATGAAAAAATCTGCTAGATAAAAAAAAATTATAGTCAAATTGTCAGGTTTTTTAATAAAAAAGAAGGTGATACATAAGATAGTACGAGAAAAAGACTGATGTTTTGGAACATTAAACTCAAATAGTATTGGACCCAAAGAATGATCAGCAATATGCCAATTACGTTCAATTATAACTTTCTGACTATGGGAAATTTAAAATATTAATTATAAAGTTAATAAACTTTCTATAAATAAAATGTTGTAATTTAATGTAAGTTTTACACAATTAACTAGCTGGGCGAACTTTTGTTTAATTAAAAATATAAAATATTCTTAATCAATACTTTAGATTACTCATCAACTTCTCCCAAGGTTATATCTTCTTCCTTTGGAGAGCTTTGTCTTATAGATTACGTTCGACAATTTGAGGAGTAAAGGAATTTTGTTGGATGAAGATATGTTTTGCAAGTTCTATGGAGAAGTGGAGGAAGATTTGAAATATCTTTTATTCTCATGCAAGTGGACACTCAAATATGAAATTTCTTCATACAAAGTATGTCAATATGTGTTGCTCTTCCAAATTCAGTTGAGGAATATTTTCTAGAACATGTTATGATAACAAGCTCCAAAAAAGTAAGTGAAAGGTGGCAATTAATGGTGTGCTGTTACATGGGTGTTATGGAATTGTAGAAATGCATGTAGATTTAACGGAAAAATATTGAGAAAGGATGAGGTGGTTAAACATACTCTGCAGCTTAGTGGTCTACTAATTTCTCAGCTTGTATTAACAGTGGTAAGCTTTTGGGGAGTTGATGGATAGTGGATTACATATGATTAGTGGCTACATATGGTAGGGAAGTAACTCTTGCTTAGATTTTGTGGAATTTTTGGTCCAAGCAACAAGGGAACATATATGAAAGATCAACTTGTCAAAGTTTATCATGCAAGGTACCTTAATCACATGTACAAAGGAGCAAATGGACAGAATTATACTATATCATACTCATAAAGTTCAAGTTCACGAACCATTTTTTATCCTCTTGATTTGTTCACAAGTTTTAACAGATGCTCTTCACAACTTTTAACACATGCTAATTGTGTAGTGTCGTCACTTGAAGACTTGTGATCCTCATCATGAATAATTAATTATATGTGAAACAAATTCAACTTTTCATTTTCAACATCAATACCAGCACCTGCACACCACTGTAATTTCTCATATAGATGTAATCAACAAAGAAAAACTTCGCAATAGAACTGAACATGCCCCACACTGATATTGAATTTCCCACAAACTTGTGATCTACTTAGAAAAACTTTGCGATAGAACTAGTCATATCCCATACTTGTGAATTTTTTCCCACATAATTGTGAACTACTCTACGAATTAAAGCCAACAACATAAGCGTGTGGCTCTTTCCATGCATTTGTGGCACACACAAAAAAATTAAAAACCCACAACTCCTAAGCATTAAGGTACCTTGCATGATAAATTAGCGTGTGGTAAAAATTAAAGATGCTGTATATAGTTTGGTTATAATAACGATTTGAGAAGAGCATGTATTAAAACTTGTGAACAAATCAAGAGGATAAAAAATGGGAAACGTTTGTGAACTTGAACTTTATGAGTATGATATAGTATAATTCTGTCTATTTGCTCCTTTGTACATGTGATTAAGGCGCCTTCTAAACTTTTTTGTGAAAATTCTTTTAAATTTAATTAACATGTAGTCATAACTACTAATTCATTTAATTAATATCAGATAGCTACATTGCATTTTTGGAGGTTGGATAAGTATACTAAACTTAGAGCTGGACTTAGCTATTGATTTGATGGTTAACTCCTTATTTATATTATATTCATGACAATCACACAATTTGCTATAAGAAAAACAAACTTTTTTTGTTTCAATATAAACTAGTTAGTTTTACCCTACTGTAACCTTACATTTTTTTTCAGCAAATTTGAATATGAAGTTACATATTTCAGTTTTAACCATTTAATTGTGAGATAAGATATTGATATTTTAGTTTATATATTTTATTTTGTGTTTCAAAAATAAATTTGTTTAAAAAAAGAAAAGAGAGAAAGTAAAAACTCTATTTAATCTAATTTTAAAATAATTTAATTAGATTAATTTCTAATCAATATATATAAAATTATCAAGTTGTCATTATCTTCATTGCCCGTGTTAACATCAAGACAATAATATATATTTTACTTTTTAATTTCACTTTTTCACGTCCAGTTAAAACAAAACTAAAATGTGGTAAAATATAAAACTAAAAATGTTGATGAATTTAATTAAAAATGTATATTTTACAGGCTTGGTTTAGCAGATTGTTTATATAATAATAATTTATAAATTGTGAAATGAATATTGTGAGTGATATAATCTGACCCTATATAATACTCTGTGCTTAGTGTATTAAATTATGGCACCATGTCCTATCTCCAAAATATATCCACCTAAAAGAGATACATAAAAAAGAAATTAAAGATTGTAAAAAAAGAGAATCATAACTAATCGACAAAACATTAAAGCTAACACATTGAGAGATTAAATCTTTATAAAATATATTTTATAATTAGAATTAGGAAAAAGATAAGCACAATCAAATAAAAAAAAGTTAAATTTAGAATGAAGGAAGGTTCTAAAAGAATAAAAATATAGAAAGGATTGGGTTGCTCTGAAAAATATATAAAAGGCGTAGATAGCTGGAGAAAGTGAAAAACTTGGGTCCCAAGAAATAGGAGTGCCTACATAACTCTTTTGAATTGATTTGGAAAGTTGTGATGGATATGAAGTGGTGCTATCATTGTTGTAGGTTTTGTCAAACCAGAGTGGAAACCATCCTCGATCACTTTTCGGCCAAATATTGCAGGTAAAGTCTTATATCTTCTTCTTCTTTTTAAGGTTTTGAGATATTATTATATTTTCACGCTATTAATTCATTCATCCTAGTCATTTTTAATTTTTTGTTTGCAGCTCTTGCACCATGTGTGGGAAGCTTTTGTTAGATTTGAGTACCCCTCTGCAACTCATATTTCCAAATAAAAAGAGAAGAATGAAGAAAAGGAGAAAAAGCAACGTAAAAAAAGAACGTGTAAGTATCCCCATTTTTCCTTAGTAATTTTTTTACCCTTTTACCTTTTTTGGTCAATTACAGTAAATAAATTGCTTTCTAAATCAATATTATGCTTTTCTCTGCTCACACTTTTTGTAACTTCTGAGTTTATCTTTTAAACTATCTTTTATAGGATTGATTTTTTCTTTTTTTTTTTTACTTTTCATGTGAATCTGGATGGGTGCATATCGCATAATATTCTATTATTTACAATCTCTTATTGGATTAATTCTAATGATAAAGGAAGGGTGAAAAATTCAAGGTTGAAACTGAAATGAGATATGATAAGATCTATTGGAAAAGTGTGAAAAATAAGTCTTATCCGAAAATTTAATATAGTCTATACTTTTTCTAGCTCAATGACGTTAAATGGTTTCTTAGACGGTATAAATTGACTTTTTTTTTTATCTAAATCTATATATATTTTAGATAAAAGTAAAAAATTTAAATAATATTATTAAAATACATCCAATTCTACATGAAATTAGATTTTTCAAGGTAATATGTTCTTAGAAACTAATTCATTTAGATCTAATTCTATACAATTCTAAATTTCTTAAGTCTTTTTTATTCTGTTTCATGCAGTCATGGACATGTCGCTTAGATCTAACTTATTTTTATAATATTACCTAAACTGTGTGTACTATATATTTTCTTGTGATATTTCTTACACTCTAACATTCAATTTTTTTTATATAAAAAGAAAGTTTTTATTGTTATTAAATTATAAACTATTATGTATTAATAATAAATTTGTTGATTTTATTAATAATATTTAAAAATTATGTAAATCGTCAATTGTGACCAGATGACAAGAAAAAACTCTTTTATAAACATTAAAAATATTGACAACATGTTGTGTGGATTCATCCTTATTGCAGGATGCAGCTTCTAAGGTTCCTTTGAACAAGGAAGTAAAGCAACCAATAAATTCTGATACGACTCAAGTTTCTGATAATTGTTGAAGAATCCTAGTTCTGTGTTGCTTACTGTGCTGTAGATTAAATATCTTGTCTGACATTATTTTGTTCTTTTTATGTACATAATGATAGTTTATTTACAGAATTCGAAGGAATCTCTCAATTAAGAGTCTTCCTGGGTTCTGACATTATTTTGTTTGAGGAAACCTTTCTTTAAAAAGTTTATATATATAAAGTTGCAATTGATATAAAACCCTTACATTTAATTGTATGTACATAATTATACTAGTTTTAGGATAACCACCATTTTTTACCCTGCATTCAATTTTATATACCGTATTCATACATTTTTTTAGGATAGCCCCATTTTTTTTTTTCTTATCATATTAGAATAGTGGATGAAAAAAATTTCCCGTATGATTTATTTTCTTTATGCTAATTGTGGGTATGCCGAATAACATCCATACAGCACCATATTAGAAAAAAGAGAAAATGTAAATTTGTTGAAGAAACATGTGAATTAAGACTATGTATACATAACAAGATGAGAGCATATATGTATCAAAGTGGTAGTTCAAACTGACAAAATTGCTGAAACTGAAATGGAAAAGGAAGTACAACTACATGTGAAATATTGACAAATAAAGGTACTCAGTTATGTGTAAAAAAATGTAGTAAGGTACTCAGTTAACCAACAAATCATTCAAGTGACATTATAGTCAGTGTTTTTTAAGGATTTTTTTTTTTTTAGAATTAAGTAAATTTAATCTCTCTGTTGAATATATCATTTTGAAATTCTCATTTTTTATCCAAATACTTAGGATTTATGATAAATTTGGATTGTGAATTTTAAAAGTTTAGACGTGAGAAATTAAGTGAAATTTGGACAGTAACTGAAGAATTTTATAGAGAGTGAGATTAATTAGGATTTAAAGTGAGAAGAAATTAAGAGCCTATTTACTTTGAAAATGATTTTATGTTTTCACTTTGAACTACAAAACAATCAGTCGCCTTACTTTCAATTTTTTTTCTGTTTTCCAAATTCTGTATAATATATAAAAAAACTACGTTTTTGTTTTCTCTAATTATTTACAAATTTTAAAAGTAAAAAACAGATTGAAAATAAGGTGAGAATTTTATAATTAAAAGTGAATAAAAATAAATAGGCCGTACCATTTTTAGTAAAATTGATGTTTTGTAGGTAAATTTTGAGAGAAAAAAGGTTTAAACAATTTAGGTAAAAGAATTTTTAAAGAGAGATAAAATTTGTTTGATTTTAAGAAATAGAGATAGTACTCAAACAAAAATAAAACTTAGAAGGTGAAAATTATGCACAAGTCAGATTAAGGAGATAAAAGATATAATTGAGTAAAAGTAAATTTATAAATTTAAGAGGATATTTTTTTATAAATAACCTATTAAAACATCACGTCCTAATGAATAAAAATGTATTTGATAAAAAATATTGTATAAAATATAGTTAATGTTATATGTATTCCTTCATATTTAATGTAATTACACATATATTTCATATTTTTTTAATTATTATTTTTGTATTTTTAAAAGATATTAGTGTTAACGTTTAAATGGTACTAATGTAATGTTTTTAAGCATAAATGAGTATAAAGATAATAAATATATAAAAATAATAATTTTAGTGTAATTTAAAAAAAAACAATATATATATATATATATATATATATATATATATATAATTTCACTAAATATGAGTGAGAAATCATAATTAAGATATATATATATATATAGACACACACATGCTTAGTCAAAGGTATATTTACCGGTTTCGCAAGGATTTAGGATAGTTTATTTAGCTGATTTATGGCACTATGAAACTGAACGTAATTGTTGGCATGGAGTGGTGTAGTCATTGTTGCAGGCTTTGCCCCACCAGATTGGAAACCATCTATGGTGACC
The DNA here is from genome assembly GCA_037954015.1 of Psophocarpus tetragonolobus. NCBI lineage: Eukaryota > Viridiplantae > Streptophyta > Magnoliopsida > Fabales > Fabaceae > Psophocarpus > Psophocarpus tetragonolobus. The sequence continues at coordinate 40,961,128 of CM075695.1, forward strand.
TTACCGTCAATTCTTGCAGGTAATTAAATAAAGCTTGTCTTTTTTCACTGTTGTCTTTCCATTTTAGGATATAAACAATTTAGATTAGCTTGTTAGATATCCAAATATAATTGAATTCATTGTAACATGATTGTTGTCATTGTTGATTGATCCTAGTGATTTTCAAATCTCAATGCATGTCTTTGTGTACAGCGCTTGCAATTTATGTGGAAAGGTTCTATTGGACTTGAATGCATCGCTTCACATAGTATTTCCTAATAAGATAACAAATGATAGTTCTGGAAGAAAGAAGAGAACAAAAAACGTCAAGAATGTACAAATTCAGAAAGAACAAAGCGTAAGTACTCTCACTTGTCCCTAGTTTTGTTCCTTTTTGTTGTCAGTAGATTTGTTATACGTATAGTAGCTGAATTGGTCATAACTCATAACTTGCTGAGTAAATCTAAATATATTCTGCGTTGTTTTGAATTTAGTCTCTACTCTTTTTTTTTTTACTTTACGGTGCACTGTTGAGTTGTCGTTTATCTGAATATAAAATCAGTTGAAAGTGTCTAATTTTCATGATATGAAAAATTTAAGGTCGGAATTGCAATAGTGAACCATGATTTCGCATTCAATAAAAAGAAGGATCAATTGAAGCCTTTTTCTTTGCTTATGACCTAATTCATCTCTTTAGTTGTGGCATTTATCATATATTAGTTTTTTACAGACAAAATGTGATCAAATTATATGTGAACTATAAGTCTTCCCCTTTTGAAACAAGGGTTCATTTCCAATTTTATTTTAATAGGTGTTTGAATCATCTTTATCCCTTTCATATGATTATATTTGAGGAAAAAATATCGTAGACTAACAATGATAATCTGTCTTATTTATATTTTCAACTTGTTGTCTATATACTCATTATATTTTTATATTTTTAGAGTAAATAAATTTACATGAGAAAGTATTGAATTTAATTGGATCAACACATTATACCATACAAAACTACTCAAATTGGATCAGTAATGGATTTCTAAATTTCATGGTGAACCAAATAGATTACTTTCATAAATGATATCTCCTCCTGAGAAAATTTGGTGCATTTACTCTGCGTTTTTGTACATGTACATATGATATGATCATATTTGTTTGCCTCTATTCTATGCCTCCTTTTGTGGTTTTTGTTCATATCTCAGTTTTAAAGTAGATTGTGTTATTTATCCTTTATTTTTTGTATTTAGATAAATGGTTTAATTAACAATATATTGCATGTGTGGATGTTTTTTACAGGATACAAGTCAGACTTCTGATAATTTTGAAGAATCATAGTTAAATGTTTGATGTTTTGTGATGACTCTTCTTAATAAAGCGATAAATTACGATACCAATTGATAAAAATCTTAGGTATTTCTCTCACCTTTCGCTAAGCCAAGCCTACCTACATTCATTTTTATCAATAATAATTAGTGTTTTTACTCCTGGTTTAAGAATAATCACCATACTTGTTATATCAGGTATGCACATTATTTTATGATTTATCTGAATTATTTCTTCATACTTATTATATAGTAAGAAACATAAATAAAAGTTAAATAAACATGTGAATTGAGAGCTAAGTTAAACCTAATATCCAACGATACAAAGGTTATTGGCAAAGGCAGAAGAAACTGAGGGTAAATTAATAGACTCTGACAAACTTGACAATACATAAGGCATTCCCATGTTTCCTATGTTTATTTTTAGTTAAAATAAACAAATGAAAATTTTCAGTATTAATTATCTAAATCATCAATGCATGCAATTTAATTTAAATAAGCATATTTGTGTGCTTGCTTACTTATGATGTAATAGTAAAAAGTAATACACCAAAAGGTAATAGTAAAAAGTAAAAAAATAAAGGAAAGCCATATTCTCTTACAAATGAATTTCACAAAAATATAGACAGAGAATGCATGAGGTAATACACTAAAAAAAGTTTCTTTAAGTATTATGTTTATTTTTAATTACAAGGATCTCAAAGTTATCATAACTTTGTGCTCCATGCAAGTCAAGAGTACAACATATCATGAGTTTAGAGAGGCCTATAAATTGGCTGATTTCCATGCAAGTCATGTTGTCAATGCCTGTCATTTGGTTTTGGATCCTTACCTTAAGGCATAAGCAATTTATCACTTATCATTCGGATTTTCCACTCATAATTATATCTGAGTTTTAAGTTGTTGAATGTTGATAATGTGAATTTTATTTGTAAATATATTTAAATTTATTTTTATATTTTTAAACATGTTTAAATTTGTCTTTCATATTTTTTAAAATGAAAAGTCGTACATAATAACATTAATGTCATTCTTTTTAATGGTGGGCAAACAGGGGCAGTCGTCTCCTAACTACATATGTGCTTGTTATTATTCGACCCTCCACTCCCTGAGGGTTTAATGACAAACTTTTTTATGTGAAAATTCAACTTTTTATTCAAACAAAATATTCTACATTTAAAATTTGTCTTTTAGTGTAGAATATTTCCAGTTGGGTTACCATAATATTAAGCTTGTTAATTTTTTATATAATAACTTAGTATTTAAATTTTATTATTCTAAAGTAAATATATATTTTTAATGCAATAAATATTTTTTAATATTGAATCCTCCTACTGTATTTGTAATATTTTATTCAACATAATTTTTTATTTTACATAATTGTTATATACATTATTTTTAAAAAAGATATTAAGAGATCTTTTTCATCTAACCTATATTTTACCTTTACATGGAAAGAAAATAAGGTGTAAAAAAACAATGTTAAAAGTTAGTTTCGTTTTGCAATTTAAAATGGATCTTTGTTAGGGTTGTTTTGGAGGTTTCTGAGGAGGAGGAGGAAGACTTGATTGCATGGAGCAATCACAAAGTGAAATGGAAGACCTAGAGGACAGTGATAGTATTCAGGTAGATAAAGAGAACATGTCTCCTTCTAAGAAAGGCGTGGGTGAATCATATAGAGCAAAACTCCTGAATAAGAATCGACCAATTGCTTTCTCTGAATTCAATGGTAGATGTTTTGGGATGTCGTAACCAAAGATACCAGTGTCTACATTGCCAAAAGTTGATGTTGCACGATACAAAGAAATTCTCATGATTGATGAAGAATTTAAAGAGTGGTGTAAATCGTGGAAAGGGTACCTTATAGTGTTCGTACTAGGGAAGAATGTGGATTTTCGTGTACTCCAAGCTAAGATGAATCACATCTGAGCGAAGAAAGATGCCTTAACGATTATTAATCTACCCAATAACTATTATCAAATCCTTTTTTCGACACAAGAAGATTATAATCGGACTATATTTAAGCATGGACAACCTTTGCCTTGCCAAAATAATTCCAGTATGGGTTCGTCTTCCCAACCTTCCTATAGAATTGTACAATGATGCATTTTTAAGTTTGGTGGGGGCAGCTTTGGGCACTATGCTTAAGATTGATCGTGTGGCTGCGGTCCAAGCAAGAGGTCGATATGCCCGAATTTGTGTTAAAATTGACCCTAATGAATTCATTCACTCCAAGGTCATTGCAAGGGATCATTTGATACAATTATAGCACAAGGGTCTCCACAAATTTTGCTTCCGGTGTGGGCGCTAAGAACGCATGAACAAACTCTTTTTTTTAGTAAACTCTAGGTAAAATCGGTAGATTCTACGCAAACTTTGAAACTCTTGAGTTTACTTTTCGGTTAGAGGTCAACGTACTTTCATTAGTGTGTCATTCTTAAATCAAAGAACAATCACCTCTAAGAATATCATACCTTCATTTTTCAACAATATCAAACATCAATGATAATTCTCTACCATTATTATCACATTTGCAATTTATTATTTCATAGTGATGCATTATTAAACTTAGTTATTTAAGTATTCTAAAATTTATAATTTACTATTTTTTTATTATGTTGTTGAAATGTTCTATTGTATGTTATAATAAATAATTTTTATTATTTTTATATAAAATAAACTTTTACGAGTTCACGAGTCGAGTTTATCAAACTCTCACAAATCTACATAGACTTTCGAGTTTGATAACATTGAATTAGATTATATTGGTATGCATAACCTATATGTATAAAAAGTAATCAATTTGTATTTACAATTTTAAATTTAATTATCATGCGTACATACATAACATGTATTTGGTTTGTTATTTTAGTTAGTTAAAAGCTAAATAACTAACTGAAATGACTTCAGTTCAGTTTGGTAAGTACAAAGCTATGACTTTTCAGGTTGTTGCTAGTTTTTTTCTGAAAAACTACTTCAAATTAGGGATGACAAAGGGGCGGGGCGGGGGACAGGTATTATGTTCCCCATCCCCATCCCCATCCCCGACCCCCATAATTGTCCCCGAACCTGTCCCCGGTCCCCGACAGGTAGCCATTTAGAGACCCCATCCCCATCCCCGATTTTTACCTGTATCCCCGCCCGAACCCAAACCCGTTAACATGTTACAAATTAATGATTATTTTTTTTCTTTGTTTTTATCAAACCCGAACCTGTAACTCAAACCCAAAATTCCATTTAGATTTGTATTTGCAAAAAAAAAAAAATCTCATGATGTTAAAGCGGTCTTTTTTAAATTTATATTTTCAAAAATAAAACATAATAAATAAATTTCTCTTTTCTTATCACCTTAACATATCTATATTTTTGTATTATTTTTCTCTCACTAAATATCATTTGTGAAATTTTTTTACTAATATTTTTTTTATAATGTAACAAAAACACGTAATGTTGAACCAAAATAAATATTGAAGCAAAATAACTAGAACTAAAGTAGTTCATACATTAGATCATAATCCGTCATGTTACAGTCATAATATTGATGAGTTAAGTGTGAGTCTTTTCTAAAAAAAAAATAATAAATGACACATTTTTCTTCTAAAACTTCATAAATGATTTCTCCAAACTATCATAGTGTCTCTGTCCAAGAAACCAAAATTCTAAGGCTCAATATTTACAAAATTGTAAAGTATAAGATTATGAAATTATATTGGCAAAATAAATTTAATTAGAAAATTGAATTTACCATATAACAGGAGAAATGAAATATTAATCTTGCAATTGTTGGATAACACCACTAATCATCAATCCACCTATTTTCAAATAAATAAAAAATTAGAAATAAACAAAAAATTTACTTTTTTAAAACAAGGAAAATAAATATACCATAATCATCAGATTTAATTTCGTTCATTACAGTAGTTGCTTCTTCAATTGCTTTAGAACCTACAATTATGAAATATAAAGTAATAAGTAAATGCTAAGAAAGTTAAAGTATCAACCAATTAAAAATAGATAATATATTAAAGAATTCAATACTTGACCTATTTTCTCTGTATTTCATAACCCGTTTCTAGCACACATCAAAGCTTCTAAAGTAGTATGATGAAGTATACTACGTTGAGGACTTAATATTTTACCATTGGTACTAAATGCATATTCTGAAAGCAACTGTAGAAATTGGAATTGCTAATAAATCCCTTGCAATTGCTTGTAGAGTTGGATATTTCACCCCATTCAATTTTCACCACATTAAGATATCAAAATCATTAGTAATAGGTAAAACATCTTCCTTTAAGTAATGATCCAACTCTGTTTTCATATATGAAGTTATTGATATCTTTTTATCAGCCATGAACTGTTTTAACTCACTCAATGGATGAGTAAACCTCTTATTCACATCAGATGATGGAGCCCCACTACCAAATTTTTCATTATTCTTTATTTGATATTCAGAAACCAAATCATAACACAATTGACGAATATTTCTAACTTGATCATAAGAGTCAAGATCATACAATTTACCAAAATAATATTCAAGTATGTCCATCTTATATCTTGGATCTAAGACTGTTGCAACACCCATTATGTCATGAATCACATTCCAATAGCTTTCAAATTTTTTTAACATTTGGTGTGCCATATCCTTAATTATTGCATTAGAAGAATTAATCTATTCATTTATAGCAATCTTGATCTCACAAATTTTGGGAAAATAAATGTTAGCAATTGGGTATTGGGTTCCATAAATTGTTTTCGTAATATCATTAAAAATCATCAACCTTCCACAAACATCCTTTGCAAATTCTCACTCCCTCTCAGTTGGCAAACAAGAGTATAAAGCTTCATGTTGCTTTACATGACAAAACACATCCATATAAGATATAGCAATATCATGCATCTTGAAAGTTGAATTCCATCTGGTTGGACAATCTAAAGTCAATTTTTTTGTGCAAAGGATTCGCAATTGTCTAGCTGTTTTCTCAAATTTTTCCACCCTCTTAGGTGTTGAAGACCAATAAGTTACACTATCTTAGATTTTTTCTACCCTTTCCTTCATAACTCTTAATCCTTCTTTAACTATTATATTAAGGATATGTGCACACATCGCATATGAAATAATGACCATTCCTTAATCAAGGTTCCTAGTTGCAACTTATCCTTGATTTTGTCAATCATACTGTCATTTATGCTACAATATTATAATCTAACAGACAATCAACCAAAGCATGACAAAGTCTTTCTGCTATGTGGGGTGCATGAATATATATGAACCTAACATATAATTTATTCGTGTCACTATATATCATACAAAATGATTAAGAAAATTCAGCACAATAACTTGCTGGAAAACCTAAAATTATAAAATAGAAAATGTTTGTACCTTAAAACATAACTCTGTAATATCCAAGAGTTATCAATGAAGTGAGTTGTTGTGACAACTATGAACCCTTTCTTTTGATTGCTTGTTGTCCACATACCGGATGTAATTGCCACTCTTCCATCATTTGCATCTAACAATTTCATTGCCAAGTCTTTTCCAAAATCATAGACACAAAATATGTCTTTCTTAATGGTGTTTCTGGTAGGGACTTGAAACAATGGTTGAAGACCAACCACAAATCTCCTAAAACCAACATGTTTCACTATTGAAAGTGGATAATCATGCATGATTATTGCTTTAACGAGGTCCATCCTTGAAAATTCTGCATTGAAAGTACCAATAGACAATTCTTATTTCCCCTGTGTTATCTTAGGCATTAGAACTGATTGCCCTCCCTTCCTTCTCATTATCAGCTTCCGTTGTAAACAATTCTCTATATGAACATGCAAATGCTTTGTTTTATTCTTTGATTCTCCTCCAAGTAATTTACTGCAATAATTACACTCAACTTTATCCCTTCCATCAACTTTTTTTCTTTTGAAAGTGTTGCCATACAACACTTTTTAGTTTCCCTTTCTCTATATGTGTTGTTGACTCTTCATTGTCATCTTGCATCTCCAAAACAGCTTGTTCAACGTGCATAAGTTCATTTATAGGACCTTCACCTATACCAGTAGAACTTCCTACAAGAGCTGGATTTTGTGGTCCATGCGGTGTGGGTTGTTGCGAAGATTGTGGAGTTGGGTCTTGAGATGGTGGTACTGGTTCTTATGAAGATACTTGTTCAGTGTTCATTTTTTCTACAAATATAGTGAAATTATGCATTTATTAAGCTACTTGAAATAGTTTAGGAAAATAAGCTATAAACTACTAAAATAATAAGATGATGGCTATTCTAATACACACAAATAAACAAATAAATGCATCTAGACTCCGTTCTTTTTTTAATACACTTCACTTTATTCTTTATGGCTGTGGATATTTAAAGTGATTCAGAAATCCTCTAAAAGGTTACATATGCTTCTCCTAGAAAAAAATGTAAAGTAACTCTGTAAATTCAAAATATTAATAAAGTAATAAATACTAGTAAAAAAAAAGTCTTGATCAGTAGTCCTTTTTTCCTTCTCTAGGTTTGTCTTTCTAATGTTCAAAGTGATTCGGAAATCCTCTAAAAGGTTACATATGCTTCTCCTAGAAAATGTGAAGTAACTCTGTAAATTCAAACTATTAATAAAGTAATAAATACTAGTAAAAAATAAGTCTTGATCAGTAGTTTTTTTTCCCTTGTTCCAGGTCTGTCTTTCTAATGTTCAAAGTGATTCAAAATTTCTCTAAAAGGTTACATATGCTACTCCTAGAAAATGTGGAGTAACTTTGTAAATTCAAAATATTAATAAAGTAATAAATACTAGTAAAAAATAAGTCTTGATCAGTAATCATTTTTTTTTTGTCTAGGTTTGTCTTTCTCATGGTTACAGTAAGAAGATTTGATTATAAATCAAATAAAATTGGGACTGATTTGAGAGAAGAAAAGATAAAGTACAGTGCATTAGTGACAAGCAACATAAAATTGGAACTCAAATTTTCAATAAAGGGAAACAAGTTAAAATAGTATGTGGCCTCCAACATAGTAAAACTGAATATCAAACATATTGTGCAAACCCTAATCACTCAACTCAAATATTAATGGAAAACAATTAAAGCACCCTCTTTCTCCCATTACAACAACTATTTTTTGTTTAATCAAATATGCAATAGCTTTAATGGCATTGGTTCATTACCTGTGGAAGAGAAGGCAATAAAGAGTAAGCCCTAGATCTACTAGGTCGACAGCAGAGAAAGACCAAGTCAGCAGTAGAGAACAACAGGACAACGAGTAAACCCTAGATCTACCAACACAGAAACGCTCCTCTAGAATCCAGACGCTCCCAGTCACTCTTACTTTCACGAGTCATACAGTCATACACTAATACCCATACTTTGCTTTCTATTTTTAACTTCTATATGCATTTATTATACTATCCCAGGATAAAACAATAAGACAACCTATCAATATATAGACATTATAGTAAATATATGTATCAGAGACGGAGACGGGTACGGGTACGGGGCGGATATCACAATACTCATCCCCGTCCTCGTCCTTGTTTTTTTTAACCGGGTATTACTCGAACCTGAAACCGAACTCGGTCAACCCAGGTATTCCCTGTCCAACTCGGGACGGGTTTGATTGCCATCCCTACTTCAAATAACATTTTCAAAATATTTTACATTTTTAACTACTAACTGATTTTCTTTTAAAACTTTATCCTTCGGTAATTAATGAATTGTTTTTCACTAACTCTTTCTCCTCACATGCCATAACTTTTTCCTCTTTCATTTTTCTATCCTGTCAATGTAATTATAGTAATTTATAATTTAATATATATTATAATTTAAATATTTAATTAAAAATTTATATATTTAATTATATAAAACTATAATTAAATATATAATTATATCAATTTATAATTAAATATTTAATTTAAAAGTTATATATTTAATCATAGAAAATTATAATTAAATATATAGTTATAGTAATTTATAATTTAAATATGTAATTATAAAAATTTAAAATTTAAATATATAATTATATTAATTTATAATTTAAATATGTAATATTATAAAAAATTATAATTTAAATATGTAATATAATAATTTATAATTTAAATATGTAATCAATTTATATTATTAAAATATATTATCATTATTTTAAATGTCTTATTGTTGATATAATGGTTAATGATACCCTTATTTGTTATTTTACAACTTTCAATTAGTTTTACCTAACATTTAAAACTAGTTTTTCAACTTTCAACTATTTTTTAAGCCTTAAATTAGTTTTTTAACTTTCAAATAATTTTTCAGTTTCCAATTAGTTTTACCAAACATACTCATATACAATTATTGAGGAGTATGTCTTTACATTCTTCCTACAAACCTTTTAAAAAAATTCTTACAAATTTTTAAATACCTATCTTTAATTATCATGGGTAAAAAAATTTAAAATCTCTTTAAAGTTAATGATAAAATCAAATTATATTGTATTAGTATCAATAATCTCCTCATAATTGTCGAGGAGTCTAACTCAATTAATTAAAGAAGAAATTGTAAATTATTTTGAACATATTAGACTTTTACATATAAAATGGATACATATATAATTGGTATCAATTTGTATTTATCAATTTACATTTTATCATTATGTCTAAATACATGGAAAGTTGCTATTAGATTTTATTTATGATTTTAAAAGAGAGAATCAAACTATAATTATAAGTTTAAATTTAATTGTCATGTTTTAGTACATGCATATATATTTAGGATAAAAGTATATTTATGAGTTTACATTTAATTATCATGCCTAAATGCATTAAAATTGGTGTCAAATTGTATTTATAAGTTTAAATTTAATTATGATTTTAAGTACATGCATAATTTTATCTAATTTTTAATAAGAGACAATCTTGTGCAAGTTCTATAAAATTATTATTAGCAGCAAATATATTCATTTAAAAACTTAACAAATACTCTAATATATAGTGCATGATTGTTTTTTTTTTTTAAATGGTAGAGCTAAAGCCCACCAACGAAATTAATTATTAGATTCAAGGATACCATTAAAATAATTTGTATAGACAACAAGAAAATAGAAAATAGATTGTACTTGTGAAATATGGATAATCCAATATTCGCAAAGTCATTTGTAATTGTGAAATATGGATAATCCAATATTCGCAAAGTCATTTACAACTGAGTTTGACTCCTCCAGAGCAAAAGTAAAGCTACATTTATGGGTCTTCCCACTTCACTTGTAGATTTTATCCAATGAGGGAAAATACATATGTCGATAATGCATCCTTCCTTCGTCTAGTAGGTTGATCATAGATAGCGAATAAAACTAGATGGTGATGTTTCGAAATTCATGATCATAAGCTACTTTCAACGTTTTAAAATTGATCAACAGTTCTGTCTTATCCACTTTACAATCTGGAATTTTTCATGACAATCTAACAAAATGACCTTTGTAATCATGAACTACACCTTCAATAATAGTTTTTCTCTATACACATGTCACCGCTGCATCACAATTGATCTTGAATATATCACCAATTGGGAGCATCCAAGTAGACCTGCAAAATAAATCTGAACATTGCACACTTGTGTCCTTCAATGCATCTCACATTTCATAGTTGTAGTATACATCACGGAGTAGAAATTTTACTCCATTTATAACTTGTTGATCATGTTGAGTTTTTTAAAAACATACTAATTTTGCCTATACTAAAATCAGTTTAGGACAGTACGGAATATACTCATTTCTAAGATTTATGGTATATTTGTGGATTTTCTTAATAAATATTTTAAAAATTATAAAAACGTGATTTGTAATGCTAAAAGATACCCTAAATTGTGATAGAATGATAATATGAAATTTACACCGCTAGCATATGAAATTTAAATGCACGTAACTATTTTAGGTAATACAAATTGCCTTTTCAATATTTAACATAGTTACGTAAGAACTTAAAACTCATACCTTCTTAATATGTTTCTAATAATTAAATGAAAATGAAATTATAAAATTGAATTCCTATATTAAATGCGGGAGACAAGTCTGATGAATTGCATCGAGCCTATGTTATTTTTGTAAATAAAAATAAATTCGAATTTGATTAAAGTCAATTGTTCTTATCAAATTTGTGATTAGATACAAGTTATACTGTTCTGGTCTAGTGACCTTTTGATCTAGTTGTATTTATCAGAATAAATTTAATATATTATCATGTTTTAGTACATGAATAATAGATGTCAAATTGGATCTCTGAGTCTAAACTCTAAATTTAACTATTATACCTAAAAATACATGGATAATTGGTGTATTAATGGTATAATTTTATAAAAAATAAGTATTTGAGTGGGATATAATCAGGGGATGGTAGGCCTGGAGATTCGTAAGACCGTGTAAATTTTGATTTTTTAAAAAAAAAATAATTATAGGGAAAATTAAAACAATACATCAAATTTAGCACAGTAAAAAAAAAAGTAAAAACAATTACTACATTTCTATTTTATTGTTACATTTTATTATATGTAAGCACATAATCTATATCTTTTAAATATCTCTTCGTTTCACTTAACCATTTTCATATAATCATTGTTTCAAATCATTTAAGTAAATTTATATATAATTTTGCATATGAATCAATATAAGAAAATATTAAAACATTAACTTAATAGAAATGTGAAATCACATATGTCACGTATTGCACTTTTTCATTTTCGTTGTATTAAACTTGATATACTATAGTAATTTCTATTTTTTTTTATATGGATTTTAGATAATAATATTTATAGGTAATTAAGTATGCATTCTCTAAGGTTTAGTGTAATATAAATGCATTTGTTTTAAACTACACAGACCTCTTTTAGTTTTACATATTCATCACAGTTGCACCTCTATTCCAAAATATAAATTTATTACACGTGTACTCCTAAGTTTTGTATAATGTTTTTATAATGTGTCTCCTAAATTTTGTACGTTATTACACATGTTTTTATATTTTTTAAACTTTACAATCGATACCACTCTCACATCTATTGTCGCACTGATATAAAATTTTAAAAAAAGTAATTCATATCATGTTAACATGAAAACATAATAAACTAATAATACAAAAAATAAAGTATGTGAAATTTAGAAAAGAGACTTACAATTGTAATGAGTACATAAAAGTAAGAAGTATTTGTAATTTAAAAAAAGAAAAGAGAATGCATTTGTAATTATGTTAAACTTGAGTGTTGCATCCGTAATTACTTATAATATTTAATAAGACAATTTGCAATTTGAATTTTAAAATTTTATTGATTTATTACTTAAGTAACTGTTATTTTTTAATTACAAAGTTTAACCATATTTATTACTTAAAAATTGGCCATACTTTAAATTTTAAATTTCTACTGAATTTGTTGATGAAAAATACCGATTTTTAATTTGAAAATATATAAATTTGTCAACTAAAATCATATGGCTATCTATTTTGTTTTAAAATTATTAAAATATGACTAATTGATAATATATTTTAAAGAAAATTTGTTGAACCCAAGGTGAAGATGAATTGAGTTGAGTTGGATTTAGAGAAACCAAAATCTCAATTTAATCGTAAAGCATTTGGTTGGTTGAATTGACTTTTTTTCTCTTCCATTAAATTCATTTCAATCCAACTTGCCCATTAACGAGTAGATTTGATTGAATTAATTGGAATACAGTTTTAAAAAGTATATCAGTGTTATAACGAAAAAAATTTATAGTTACAAATTATACATTAAAGCTAAAATAAATTAAAATTCACGTATAACTAAATTTTCAAACAACAATTACTAAAAAAACAATTTGTCCAAAATAAAAGTAAACACAATTTTGTCCAAGCCATACAAATAAATACACAATATATAAAAAGAAACACACAAAACACATAATATATAATAATTTAATATTATAATCAAGTTGAGTTGAGTTGAGTTTCAGATTCAATTTACTAAACCCGTCACCTAATCCGTAATAGATTTAGTTGGGTTGGGTTGGGTTTCACCCAATTATAAGAAAAAACTCAATCCAATTTTTTTTGTTTGATTGAGTTAGGTTGAGAAGAATGTCTTCCTATATCTCCATAATTTTTTCCTACACCTCCATGAAGATATAAAAAGTCTCAAATATTTAGGTAAAAAAATAAGTTTAATCATAGTAAAAAAATTTGCAAATTTTTTCACAAGTAAAGACATGAGTGTCCGAAATTGTGAAAAAAAATTTCAAATTTTTGTACAAGTCCGAAGAGGGCTGTCCGGATTTGTAAAAAAATTACAATAATCAAGATTATAATATTTTTAAGAGTTTAATTAATCACAATCTTTAATTTATGATAAGCTTGTTGATTTTACCAATTAATATTTTAAAAGTCATATAAATGAAAAATGTGATTCATTGTCAGTGTAATATTCTTTTACATTGTCATTGCATATTAATTAAACTTTATTTTTAATTAAATAAAATTTTATTTTTTCACGGTAAATATTATAGAGATATGTTTTATTGAAATTAATCTTTGTCATGTATTTAAAATAGTAATAAAATTAAATTTAATTAAATAATTTAAACTTCTACGTTCTTAGTAAATAAAGTTTTATTATAGTATGTGAAAGAAATAATTATATAATTAAGTAAACATATTAAATTATTTAACAAATTAATAGGTTAAATGTACATGTTTTTAAAAGTAAAAATAAAACAAAAGTAATATTTTTCACTCAATTACATGACACTGACAATAACAAAATCTTGCTGGATAGATGATTTAATATAATATAAAAATATCATGCCTTAATATTTATATTAATTTTAATTTAAAATGATTTTTTGAAAATGATGTTTATTTATTTTTTAAATAATGATAAGAAAATTAGACATGACTATCAACTTATACTAAATTGACTGTAATTTAATCCAAAATATTTGTCTGGTGAGTATTAATGATATCATATTATTTTTTAAAAAAATGAAATAATATATGTTATTTTTAATTAATTTAGTTTATTATTTTTTTAGCCATTGTTAAATTTATTTCCAAATAAATGTAGGTTAAAGTAAGTTTGTATTCTGTTAAAAAAAGTTTTTAATAAGTATATTTTATTAATACCAATAGATAATTAAAAATATTGACTTATTAAAAAAAGTTTTTAATGAGTATTTTTTATGAATCTCCTATAAATAATAAAGAAGATTGACTTATAAAATGGTAGATTTAGAAAATAAAAAAATGATTTTTGATTGAAAAATATAAAGAAGGAATTGAACATAAAGAATAGATAGTTTTAATATAATATTAATGATAAGAAATGAATGTAAAATATGATTGAGAAAAATTACAAATGTAGAGTTGTTGTGGAAGAGGAAAGTGGTTAATGAAAAGAAGAAAGACAGGGAAGTGGCGAGAGAGTTGAGTTGGGTCGGGTTGGGTTGGGTCGGGTCAGAAGCAGAGCAAGCTGAGCATTTGTTGGCTGTGAAACACATGAAAAGCACCTCTCATTATCAAACATAGTCCCGTTTGTAAGTTCCTTCATACCTCTCATTGGAACGATGGAACTCCACCAAGCCACAGGGCACCGGCGAGTGAAGAGGGAGCCATCACCTCCGAAGGCCTCGGACGCCCTCCCTCTCCCGCTCTACCTCACCAACGCCATCTTCTTCACCCTCTTCTTCTCCGTCGCCTACTTCCTCCTCCACCGCTGGCGTGACAAGATCCGCAGCCACACCCCTCTCCACGTCGTCACGCTCTCCGAGATCGCCGCCATCTTCTCCCTCATCGCCTCCTTCATCTACCTCCTCGGCTTCTTCGGCATCGACTTCGTCCAGTCCTTCATCTCCCGCGCCTCCCACGACGTCTGGGACCTCGACGACGCCGTCACTGAGCCCGAGCCTGAGCCCGAGCCCGAGCCCGAGCCCTCTCAGTCCCAGTCCCAGTCCGACGACGACGACCTCGTGGCCTCCGTCGTGGAGGGCCTCACGCCCTCCTACGCGCTCGAATCCCGCCTGGGCGACTGTCGGCGGGCGGCGTCCATTCGGCGGGCGGCGCTGCAGAGAATAACGGGGCGCTCGCTGGAGGGGCTGCCGCTGGAGGGGTTCGACTACGAGTCAATTCTGGGGCAGTGCTGCGAAATGCCAGTGGGTTACGTTCAGATTCCGGTGGGGGTGGCGGGGCCTTTGCTTCTGGACGGGTTCGAGTACACGGTGCCCATGGCCACTACGGAGGGGTGCCTGGTGGCGAGCACCAACCGAGGCTGCAAGGCCATCTATGCCAGTGGTGGGGCCTGCACTGTGGTTTTGAGGGACTGCATGTCCCGTGCTCCTGTTGTTAGGTTCTCCACTGCCAAGAGGGCTGCCCAATTGAAGTTCTTCCTCGAGGATCCTCTCAATTTTGATACTTTGTCTCTTGTTTTCAACAGGTTTCTTTTCCTCCCTCCCTCTTACTGCATCTCTGCAATCTTCACCTCATTTCTTTTTCCTTTTATACCGAGATTCACTGTTAATCACTTCCCTTTCAAACCATTTTCCCAAACAAACACCCCCTTGTTTTCTCTCTGCTTTTACATGTTTCCTGACAATTTCATCTTTTATTTTTTATTTCTTCTTACTTTTGGCGAATTCTTTCAGATCGAGTAGATTTGCCAGGCTACAAGGTATTCAGTGTGCTATGGCTGGGAAGAATATTTATTTGCGATTCACTTGTAGCACCGGTGATGCCATGGGGATGAATATGGTTTCCAAAGGGGTCCAAAACGTCCTTGATTTTCTTCAGAATGATTTCCCTGACATGGATGTTATTGGCATTTCTGGTAATTTCTCTACCCTTTCCAATTTCGATGGATCAGAGTTACTGGATCTTTCTTTGGTTAATCCGAATGATGTCACCATGGCCGTTTATTTTGTTACATGTTATTCATGCTATTACACATCATCACTTTGTCTTTTTTTTTTACGTACTTGTTTCTTTCATCATGAAAGTGGTCCAGTTACGTTATGTTATTTCTTTCCGTATCATTTTTTTATGTCTTAGCCTTTTCCTATTTATGTACTCATTTATAAGTAAATAAGTTGAGTTGTTTATTGGAGTTAAATCTAAGCAAATTCATTTGATTTTTCTTTATTAAATACTATTATTCTTAAAACACCCTTCATTTAATTACAATTATGGACTATTTTTATTTATAATATCTAGTTCCAACAAGAGGTGATTTAGAAATCACCTTATTTTGTACTATATTGGCATTGGAGTTATTTCATTTGAGCAGGGGACTTGTTACCTATAATGGTGTTACTCTGTACCTGGTATTGTCAGGTTGAATTCTTACGGAGCTTCATTTGTTTCTTCTATGTCTGTTCTTTGGAAAGGGTTGTTGTAGTAATATGTAAGCAATTGAATTTTATTTGTTAGAGTAGTCATATTTTACTCATTTGTTGCTGCTTAATTATGAATTTATGATCTATGAAGTATGGACATGATGCAAAAAATAGGTCTGCGACAAACTCTCATATACTCATCACTGATTTATTTATATTTCTCATTTGATTGAATTTCTATTGTGGAATAGTAGTCATTTCTTTCATTGTGTCAAATACAGTTTGGTATTCTCATCCCATGTTCGGAAACACGTTGAGTATAAAGGAAATTTGGAACTTGGAAGCTATAATAATTAGCTTCTGAAAATTTCATACGAAGCGTGAAAGATCATGTGCGAAACGGATAAAATCACGGGAAAATCACATCCTAAACGGGAAAGAAAGCATGCTATCAATCTTTCAGTTAACTTGCTTGCATCTCTTGAACATGTCACTTTATAAATCTCATTGTTTGGCTATTTGATTTGGTGACTATAATCAGAGCATGCTAAAATTGTTTTAATGGGAACGTAAGACAGAAAATGTGATGGTTATGTATTGACTTAATCCTATAGGAAATTATTGTTCGGACAAGAAACCTGCTGCAGTAAATTGGATTGAGGGACGTGGAAAATCAGTCGTTTGTGAAGCAATTATCAAAGAAGAAGTGGTGAAGAAGGTATTGAAGACCAACGTGTCTGCCCTGGTGGAGCTTAACATGCTCAAAAACCTTGCTGGTTCTGCCATTGCTGGTGCTCTTGGTGGATTTAATGCCCATGCTAGTAACATCGTTTCTGCCATCTTTATAGCCACTGGTCAAGATCCAGCTCAAAATGTTGAGAGTTCCCATTGCATAACCATGATGGAAGCCGTCAATGAAGGGAGGGACCTTCATATTTCAGTGACTATGCCTTCCATCGAGGTGATTTAGCAACCCATCCTGTCTTAGAGATGACTCTTCTGTAGTTAGTTAATTTTCCAATTTAATGACTAAGCTTTACATGATTCATTGTCCTATCAGGTGGGTACTGTTGGTGGTGGAACTCAACTAGCATCTCAGTCTGCTTGCTTGAATTTACTTGGTGTGAAGGGTGCAAGCAAGGAGTCACCAGGATCAAACTCAAGACTTTTGGCCACCATTGTTGCTGGATCTGTTTTAGCAGGAGAGCTTTCTCTGATGTCTGCCATTGCAGCAGGGCAGCTAGTCAACAGCCACATGAAGTACAACAGATCAAGCAAAGATGTAACCAAAATATCATCTTGATGTGGTTGCAGTCATTACTTGATGTGGAGTCTAGTTTTTTATTTTTTTTAACGAAGTGGAGTCTAGAATAAAAAATTGAGGATCTTTGCGCGCAGAAAGGGAATTTGGGAAGGAAAATGGAAATCGGTAGATTAGATTGTTGGCATCCATGTGTGGCTCTTACGTTTCTGTATGTAGATCTTTTATTATTTAGAGAGGAAATTGGAGAGTTCTACTCTACTTGTTCCCTGTCCCCTTCTGTATCCTTCCTTTCCTGCACACGTTTCATTGATTATTCTGCCGAGCCGTTGAATGGGTGTTAACACTCGTTTTCTTTTCAACCAAGACATTTGACGTGTTGTATTGTAATTCTTTTCCCCTATTAAATATGCTTAGCTTATCTACCGTTGCTCTCGGTATCTCTCTGATCATTATATTCTGGGTAATTGAATGAGTTGATAAATTTTATCTTGTCAGCAGGTGTCCATCAATTAAATTCATCATGTCTTTCTCACGATTCACTGTTACTTCAGTTTCTAGTATAAAACGGTGGTTTAAAATTTCTTTCTCCCAATCTATAAGAGATGTTTTTCGTTACTTTCTTTTACAAAATTATTTGTGGAGAATTTTACAAATGCAAGAAATTTAAAATCATTAAATTTGAAATTTTTTCGATTTAAATGATTTTATTTTTTAAATATTTTGTCTGGATAAGGTAATTCAAATTATTGAATTTTAATTTTTTTATAGAGTATTTTAATTTTTATTAAAAGTAAAAATTTATTTTACTAAATAATATTTTGAAAAAAATTGTTCTTTTTAAAAAATAATATAAAATTTTATTTAAAAATAATTTTTTAGTTTCTAAAAAAAATGCTTTTACAATAAATAAATCAATCACAAATGTAAACCTTGTATAATTGGTCATATTTTTTTGACAATATTATGATTTTATATAAATAAATGACAAAATTTATTTTATTTTCTTAGCAAGTCTATTTTATAAATTCTACTTAAAAATTTATTTTATATTTTAATTATTATAATTATTTTATCAATTTATATACTATTTATAATTTTTTTAAATATAACATTGGTGGATTGGCAAGTCAGTCTACTCCGCCTTTTAACCCACTAAATTGGCGAGTTAGACCAGACAAAGCGATTGAATACACTTAGTTGCTTTTAGTAAAAAAAAGAAAACTAGGTTTGAAGATTTTAAATTATTACTTTGTTTAAGAAACTTGAAATTCTACAATTTTAACTAATCAAAATGCTTTATAAAATGCCTAAAATTTCAAATTCTTTTAAAATTTCTCATCCAAACAATATATTTCATCACAAAACATTTAGAATTCCAAAATGAAATGAATTATCCTCTTAAAATTCTTGATCCAATCACATTGTTATAGAAATAGACTATTATTAGTGTTAAGGGTAAATTAGAAAAAATATTACATTTTATTGACAAAGTCAATACTATTATTATCTATTTTCTTAGTAAGTGTAATATTATTTTCTTGCAACTACTTTATAAGAATTTAAAAAATTTTGGTTCCTCTATTTTTTTTTTTAATTTGATTTTAGTCTTTCAAAAAATTTTGTCTTATTGTATTTTGACTTTAGAAGTATTCTATTTTTATACTCGAACTTTGTTACTTGTTATAAGAGACTATTTTTAAAGACTAATAAAAATAGAGTATATTTAGATCAGAAGGATGAATAAAAGATAATTTTTAAAAAAATAAAGTTAAATGTAATTTTTTTAGAAGTATTAAAAAAAATTTATCCTTAAAAATATAGTTAATTTAATTAGTAGTAGTAATAAACTTGTCATTTACTAATATACACCGAAAAAACAACTTGCCATTTACAAAAAAAAAAGAAAAAAAGAAGCTTGTCAACAATTATTGTAACAGCTTTTTTTCACTTTTGTCTTTAAAATTATTGAGATTCCAATGTCCTTAGTCTTCATCTAATCAATGAGTGTATTTCTGTTTTTTTTTTTTAAGAAAAAAATGAGTATTTCTGTTTAAAGGTATTTTTATAAGAATATTAATCAACGCAATAGATAATTTGGGGAGGTCTTGTAAAAATTAAAAAAGATTAAGATATGTTTACGAGTGACTTTTGTAAAAAGTACTAGAGTTAGTATTCTGTTTAGGATGACCTTATAAATTAGCAGAGTTCTAAATAGTTAGTAGATAACTGTTTTTCTATCATGCTATTCGATTCTTAATTGATTGTGTAAAAAAGAGTTTTATTGAAAGCGATAAAATTTATTTGAATGGATGTTACATTTAATTTTTGAATTTAAAAGTTATAAATACCATGTAAAACAATTTTATTATGTCATTCGATAAATAATAACTTATTGTTTGGGCATTTTTATATGATTTTTAGGATATTTATTTATTATAAAACTCATCAAACTTATTATAAATAATAGGTTGAGATTTAATGATAGTAAAAATATTTTACACTGCACAATCTATTTTTTTTTTTATTTTAAGAGATTAAATATGTTTTTAGTTTACAATAAGTAAAATAGAACAATATTTACTTTTCTTTTTGTTATGCCATTTATAGTAAAATCCCTAAACTACCGTTATGGATCTTTGGTGCCCCTGCATCTTGCACCCAGTTCCATTTGCAAAATGATGCACCCCCTAAATGAATTGCCTCATAAAACATCCGCATTGCAAATTATTAAATTGCCGAACTTCTGCTCATTATGATCTGTTATGCACAAATCTATAGCATGATCTGCAAGTCCAAAAAGTTGCAACCATTAAATTAATTGGCTAACAATGGTTGAAAAAGTGCATAAAGAAAATATGATTTTAATGATTATTTACTAATAAGATAATATAAAAGAGTTACATTATTTTAATTGTAATCTTTTATTTATATAACTTTTAGAATATTAATTCTCAAAGCAAATAAAATTATTATACATTAATGATTATGATTAAATGTTTACACTAATAATATATAAGTAATTTTCTTAAAAAACATCCTGCAAATCTCATGATATACATTATACATGAATTATGATATATTGTAAATCAACGTAATCAACAATTATATAATTAGTTAATTTGGGAGATTCATAATATGTCATATACGACTAATGTGATCAATATTACGATATTTCAATATACCTATAGTATTCATATGCATATTATGTAACTTGTAATCAAAGATACGTACATGCATACTGTGAAATAGAAGATCTACAATACGCATATTACAGATTTGTTTATCAACAACGTTAACAAAAATTATCTTAAAATAATTGAAGATGACTTTAGAATTTTAAAAATTGAAGGTACAAAAGAAAAAAATGGGGTACAAAAAGAAAAAGCCTTTGCTTCAAGAGAGTTGGCCTGCTAAGTGAATTGGCCTTTAAGGCTAATCCAAAACAACTCTCTTCTTATAATAATTCAAAAGTAATTTCTTATGATAATTTGTGTCTTCTCAGGTAATTATTATTTTTTTTACATGTTAGGTAATTAATAAACACTGCCTAGCATTGTGTAAATTATTATTATTATTAATTAATTCTGATTTTTTTCAGGAAAAAATATTTTGAATGTTAAGAAAAAGAAATCATATATAAACGATCATAGAATCATAAATAGTTTGGTAACAGGAAATACGGTTGTAATGTTTTGGGTGCTTTGGGCTGAAAGGCCCAAACGATAAACAAAGTGAAAATTGGTTCGAAATAGATAGGAGGTGACGTTCACACTTGGTGCGAGAGAGTAGGAGGCAGAAAGTGCTGCTTCTCGACCCACTCTAAACTTCAAAACTTAAACCCTAGTTCTCTCTCTCACTCCCTCGTTCTTCTGCATCTTCAACCATGTCAGCCATGCTGGTAACTTCACTCTCTCTCTCTTTCTCTATGCTCTGTTACGCGTTTTCATAACCAACCCTAACTCTTTGTTGGAAATGGTGGATCAAACAGCAACCTCAGATCATTCTGCTGAAGGAAGGCACGGACACTTCGCAGGGGAAGCCGCAGCTGGTGAGCAACATCAATGCCTGCACCGCCGTCGCCGACGTCGTCCGCTCCACCCTTGGCCCTCGCGGCATGGACAAGCTCATCCACGACGACAAGGGAGCCGTCACCATCTCCAACGACGGCGCCACCATCATGAAGCTACTCGATATCGTTCACCCCGCCGCCAAAATCCTCGTCGACATCGCCAAGTCTCAGGACTCCGAGGTAACTACTAACCCCTTCGATCTCATGCAATGCCCCTGGTTTTTCCGCCTCTGCCGTTAAGATCTTTTTGTTTTCACTTAATTCAGATGCTTGAATTTCTGGAATTGAATTAGTGTGTTTTTGTTATGTTAATGTGAAAAAAAAAAGGTTGGTGATGGAACCACCACTGTTGTCTTGCTTGCTGCTGAGTTTTTAAGGGAGGCCAAACCTTTCATTGAAGACGGTGTTCACTCTCAAAATTTGATACGGAGCTATAGGTCGGCGTGCTCCTTGGTACAGAACTATCCCTCCTATTTTATTTATTTAGCTACTTTTTGTTTTATTTTTCTCTTGATTTGTTTAGATAAACTTCACAATAAGTATTTGTAGAAGAACATAAGATGAATTAAGCTTTTCTCATGAGTTGAAATTAGCTTGTGCATAATTTAAAATCAGTTTTGGAGGAAGTTAAGTGAGAGAAGTGCGTCAATTGATTTTATCTTTGGGAGTAGCTTAATTCATTATGCACATATATATATATATATATATATATATTTATATATATTCCTCTTATATGTACTTTTATAGAATTTAGAAGTTATGCAAACATGGCCCATGTTAATGTTGAATACTGTAATTGGAAGTATGTTCCTGATATTTCACATCATGTCTGTCTTGTTTAATCATTGGTGCAGGCAATTGAGAAGATTAAAGAGCTAGCTGTTAGCATTGAGGGGAAAAGTCTGGAAGAAAAGAAAAGTTTGCTTGCAAAGTGTGCTGCTACAACACTTTCTTCCAAGCTTATAGGTGGAGAGAAAGAGTTTTTTGCGTCCATGGTTGTGGATGCTGTAATTGCAATTGGTAACGAAGATAGGTTGAACATGATCGGAATAAAAAAGGTACATATGTCACTTCATTTAAAATATTGTATCATTGTCTGATGTATATGTGTCCTGCAATGTGAGATGTGCTTTTTTAATAGGGGAAAACTTAATGGTAAACAGAAGTTACTCTAATAGAAAAAACTTAAGAAGCTTTGTATATGTATATGTGTGTGCATCCTATTATTTGTATATCTGTTTGCATGCTTTTGTGGTTTCTGTTACTGTTAGAGATTGCTGTTTGCGTACTTCCTCAGATCTGAAGTTTAAGATGGTGAAAAGAGTTAGGCAAATCTTTTAAAAAATAAGTTGTCTTTTTTAATTGGCATTTTGTCTGGTACTTCATCCTTTGATGTCAGGTTTATTCAAACACTAGTCATTTGTGCATATGAAAGCACGTTGCAATGAGATCTTGTTAAGAGTTGGCCTGCATTTATGTATATATATATATATATATATATTGATGTGCTATATGATCTCGATATTCACAGCCTCAGTTCCAATTTTCTAATTTTGACTGAACCGTGCAGCGAATTATGAGATGCATTTTCCAAAGCAGTTTTCCTTATTTATGTTGATTGACAAGAATTAAATTTTCATCATGTACTTATATTTCCAGATGATTGTTGTTACTAATTTTTCCCATTACTCTCAACCAAGTTTTACTGAACCTTCCAAGTCTTTAAAGGGCTTCTTCTTTGCTATCTATCATAATTGTTACTTCTGCAAAAGTTTTGTTCCAAATTATTTTTAACTTTACAATACCAAGAAAACATATACTATGTGCATGTTTGGTTTCACATTTCAGAATTGATTTTGGACTTAAAATTGATTTGAGATAAATTTTCAAAATGTTTGGCTTAACATTGGAAAAATGATTCAGAATTCATTTTAGGTCAAGAATTGGCGATGAGTTGAAGAAACTTGGGATAACTTATGCATTAATAAAAAAGTTCGTATTTGGTTTTATTCCTAACTTGCTTTTATAATTTATTAGAGATGGACATTTGAGTTTAGGCCTTCAAAGTTTGCAACGGTACATGAGCCTTAAAAATTTGAGCTCATTTAGAACTGCAGTCTTTTTAGGCTCTGCTAGCTAAACTAAACTCATGAGTTTAGCGAGTTTACCTGCGAGTCTTCCGCATAAATAATATTTTATTAAAAAGGTGTTACTGATAAACAATGGGGGTGTGATGAAAAGGAAATTAAAAAAATCCAAACTTGAATTTGAGATTATGCTTGTCAATTGTCATGACATTTAATTATTAAGTACTTTTACTTTGTTTAATGATTGTTTTGTAACTTGTTGTGGTGAATTTAAATAATATTAAAGTTTTTATAATAGCTTTAAAATGAGAGATTTTTTTAAAAAATAGTTATTTTTTAATGCAACTACCCCGCCAAACCTGCTTGTTTTTTGGGATGGGTATGTGCTTCATTAAAGTTTTGTAACTTGTTGTGTGTTGAATTTAAATAATATTGAAGTTTTTATAATAGCTTTAAAATGAGATATTTTTAAAAATTAGTTATTTTTTAATGGGGACTTGCCTGCCAAACCTGCAGGTTTTTCAGGACGAGTATGAGCTTCATTATAATGAGTTTGTTTAGAATGCAGGTTTCACATATTGGGTTTTTCTGGTTGTGGATTTCACGGGCTGAGTTACCTGCATGCACATCTCTATAATTTATTTATAACAAAAATAAATGACATTCTTCAAACCAATTCTGCAAATGCTCATCCAATGATCGAAACATGCACTATTTTTCAATTTTGTTGTCCTCCACATTAAAGTTAGTGCTCATTAACTACTGTCTTGATAATTGTAAAATTAAGTTATTTCTTTTCTTTAATAGATGAATTATTAATAATACATTGTCTTGACGAAAGGGTAATTTAGTCCCATGCACTTTTTTTCTAGATTTTAGATTTTTTTTTTGTTTACTTAATTTTTCTGCAATATTCTAATGAGATAATTATTTCAGGATGAGTATAAGAGTGAAACAGAACTGTCAACCTTCATATTTAATGTCCCCCCCAGTCAAGCCTCCTAATTCCCATATTACTGTAATTAGATTTCCTGGGCTTTTGCTTGTCTTGAAATGTGCTAAAGTAGATGTGTTGTATTTTTGCCATTTTTTTTTTAAAAAAAAGTGTTGTATTTCTGTTCCATGTTCAATAGTATTGTTTTTGGAAATTTAAATGTGTGTGTGTGCATTTTGATAACCCATATAGTTTTCAAGAAAGGAAAAACAGTAAACTAATCAGAGTGGTTATGTATGAAGATCAAAGAGTGTTATTGTCATGCAGGCTTTTGTTTTGTGGTTAATTATATTTTATTACATGTAAATCAATTTCGTGTTATTTAGAAATTTATTTTGAAAAACAATGATGAACTGGTGGAGACTCAAGTTTTCTTCTACAGGTTCCTGGTGGTACCATGCGGGATTCATTTCTTGTAAATGGTGTTGCCTTCAAAAAGACATTTTCGTATGCTGGTTTTGAGCAACAGCCCAAGAAGTTTCTCAATCCAAAAATACTATTACTAAATGTTGAGTTGGAGCTAAAATCTGAGAAAGAAAATGCTGAAATAAGGTGTTTTTTTTGTTTGATTATGCTGACCTGGGATCTTAGTGAAGGATTGCTTACCAAATTGGCCTTCCTTCTTTTTCTCTTGTTCTCTACAGGTTATCAGATCCAGCACAATATCAGTCAATAGTAGATGCAGAATGGAATATTATTTATGACAAGTTGGATAAATGTGTAAACAGTGGTGCCAAAGTTGTTCTTTCACGATTGGCTATTGGTGATCTTGCTACACAGGTTTTAAACTTTTTTTGGGTCTAATTTTCTCCATATTCTTGATTTCTTTCAACTACCCATAAAATATTCAACCTTTTTTATTGGGCAACATGCAAAGCTTTTTGTGTACATTTTATTTTTTGCGTTTTCTATTGTGTTAACATTTTTGCTTTTTAAATAAGTGTAGATGAACATCCTTATTAATTGTTCATGATAATGGTTGAAAATTATTCACTTTTAAATGCTTGTTAAAAACTTCCAGTGATCTTGTATTTAGTTCTTGTAAAATAATTTGTCCTTGAAACAGTATTTTGCAGATCGAGACATTTTCTGTGCTGGTCGAGTAGCTGAAGAGGATCTAAAAAGGGTCGCTGCTGCAACTGGTGGAACCGTACAAACATCTGTGAATAACATTATTGAGGAGGTAGCACATTTTTCGTATGACCCTTTTGTGATTTGCTCCATCTGTATTTTTATGTATTACTGCTGAACATGTGATTTATTTACTTAGGTCCTTGGAACTTGTGAGATTTTTGAGGAAAGGCAGGTTGGAAATGAGAGGTTCAATATTTTCAATGGATGTCCATCTGGCCAAACAGCCACCATAGTTCTTCGTGGTGGTGCTGATCAGGTCTGTTGTGTGTTGTGCAATAACTATTTATGAAACTTGTAGTTGAACCCATATAATAGATCTGCTGATCTTGGGTTTATATTTGATTTTTGGTATTTTGTTACAGTTCATAGAGGAGGCAGAGCGAAGTTTGCATGATGCAATCATGATTGTTAGAAGGGCTCTGAAGAATTCAACCGTGGTTGCTGGGGGAGGTGCTATAGATGTATGTGTGTAAAATATGTAGGTAGAGATCACTAAATTATTAGTTAATGTGTTTGTTAAATTGTTGTTCTTGTTGGTAGATGGAGATAAGCCGGTACCTGAGGCAGCATGCTCGGACAATAGCTGGAAAGTCTCAGCTTTTCATTAACTCCTATGCAAAAGCTCTTGAGGTAACTATTTTGGAATTTGGGCACAATCTGGTGCATGTTCTTTTCATGTTTTCTAATATATCCTCACTATTTTACTCCATTCAACTATGTAAATAACATGAGGCAACGCCAGTTTCACACAAGTGGTTTTCTTTTGGCACTAATGATGATCTCCTTCAAGAACTTCTCAGTTTAATGGTCTATATTATGAACTAATAGGACACCTAGCCATCAGCAATGTTTTTCTTTATTTTTTTTTCCAATTCAAATATTTATGCCATTAAAAAATGTGTCTGGTATTCAATCCATATATAACAAAGCTCGGTAGTTCGTGAAAATGTCAAGGATGTTTCTCTGACATTTTATCAAATAGATCAGGAACTGTTCAATCATATGCCTCCTTAATGTTCAATTGAACATTTTAGTAAAAAGATACCTCCTGATGTAGGGAAGGGTTGGGAGAAAAATCCCTTGTGCATGTGTTTTAGACTATGCAAAACTTCAAATCAACCTGAATCACCACATTGATACATGATTTTGAACATTGTAAAACTTGAAACACTCATTGCATTTTATAATTCAGACATTAGTTGCTGTACTGGATGTTGGAGGTCAGTGAGCATGGGATTATCAGATCTGTCTTTTAGAAGGCTAACATTTTGACAGTAATAGGTGTTTTGAAATTGCATCCCTAAGTATTTGGTGTTTGCATGGTACTGACTTAGATACTTTAAGAAATGAGACACGGAGGGTGTGTAATTGTGTTCTTCTGTTCAAAGAGTACAGTTAATTGGTTGTTTCTTGATACAAAAAGTTACGGTATTATTGCAGGTTATACCTAGACAATTATGTGACAATGCTGGATTTGATGCAACTGATGTACTGAATAAACTAAGGCAGAAACATGCGCTTCCTTCTGGTTGGTTGGCCATCTTTTTGTATGCATGCAGCATGCTTTCTTACTTACATGTATTGTATGATTACTTGCTTGTTGGCATATACTTATTTCTTGCTTTTGCTACAGGTGAGGGGGCACCATATGGGGTGGACATAACCACTGGTGGAATTGCTGACTCTTTTGCTAACTTTGTCTGGGAGCCTGCGATTGTGAAGGTATATGCCTACATTTGTTTGGACAATTTTATATGCTGATTCTGATGATTTATGTGCTTGGTGTTTAAGTTGGTTAATAAATTTGCAGATAAATGCTATAAATGCTGCAACAGAGGCTTCTTGCCTTGTCTTAAGTGTGGATGAAACAATTAAAAATCCGAAGGTATTATATTATATATATTCAAATTTCACTTTCATATTTTCTGTTTGTTCTATAAATCTTTTGGTATCATTTTAAGCATTGCTTAGATATCACTACGCATTGAGGAATGAGTACTAGTTTCCATGGTGCTTTATCCATTCAAATTTGTTGTACTTAATTTTGAAAATGTTGTCTTTGGTCTCTGTGGATTAGCATATTGTGTGGGAATGTTATCCTCCAACTTATGTGAATGGGGTTCCTATGCTTTGTGAATGGAAGAGACAATATCAATTTCTTTCGTTACCTGAATTCTTTTAAGATTAGGAATCAAGATTCTCTTTATTGGAGATGTGGAAATGTTACTAGGCATATGGGATGGAGATTTTTTTTTGTTTCTTTCCCTAACCTAAATGATTTTGTTTTTACGTGGTTTTGCTTTCTCAAAATGACAGTTTTCTCACGAGCTACCCAAAATTTTGATGTGTTACCATGTTTATCAATATTTTTTATTAATGTTTGAGCTGCATTCCCTATACTAGAGATAACTGGTTAAGTTAAAAGCTGTCAATAAGGTCCACATAATGAGAGCTTGTGGACGATTTTCGCTGATATTGTTGCAGTTATACCTGGAGCTCGAGTGACTTTCTGAATTTTACATTGATTTGCAGAATTGTGTTATGTCTATTAAAGTCTGCCTTTTATATCCCTTATTGTAAATTAGATTTGTTAAAATTAGTTGTTTTATTCTGGCTACATTCGTTATGCAGCTGAATGTGATTTTGATTGTTTATTTGACTTATATATGTAGTCTGAGAGTGCACAAGGAGAGGCTGCTGCAAGTGCCATGGCTGGCAGAGGTCGTGGAGGTGGATTCCGTGGTCGGGGACGAGGAATGCGAAGATGAGGAGGATTGCATTCTTATAGTACGGTTGAGTGTCTGGTGGTTTGTCTAATTCGTGTGAGGCCAATGCATATGCTTGTTTCTGCTACTGTGTTGCTAGAAGCATGCCGATTTTTGAACCTACTAATCATGGAATGAAAATGTAATGGAGATTCTGGGAACATCCAATCAAACCAGGATTTGAAGATAGCAATTTTCTAGCATTGTCTATCCGACAATCATTTTATATATTGGGAGGGGTTAATATTATCGCATGGCTGTTGGTGGACATAAAGCTACGTGTGAAATTTTGCATCTACTTCTTCAATTATTTATTACTCCGTAGTTCTTATGCGATTACATTTTTTTTCATTATAAATGTCATCACTGGAAGTATAAGATTGACGTACTAAAATTGGTCTTTAAATAGTCCACGGTAGTGGCTGGTTATTGGTAAAGGATGCAATTTCAATAACAAGGCAAGGTCAGGCGCGTAGTATTTTGTAATTTTAATCTAGTAACAGGTTTATTCATGAAAAAGTTGAATCAGTTACATCATTCGAGAAGTAGGGTTGTTCATGCAGCAATATGCCAAGATAAATTGAATTAGTTAATCTTTTATATATATTAGTTTGGTCCGTACTGGAATTAGACTGGTATATTCTTATCCGTACAATAACTATAATCTTTTCTAAAAAAATTATGAGCCTGAATATTAATATTAAATAAATTTCAGTAATTAACCTTTTTTATGGACGATTGGACAGCCCAAGCCAAGCTATATTTTCAGCTGTCAAATCTGTAACAATCATAGCTCCAAAACCTCATGTTAGATAGACCTCATATCTATCTCGATCCCAATCATGATCTAATTTATCAAGCATTGTTTTAGAGCACTGGATTTTTCACTGGTCCTTGAAGTTGTAAGCACTAGTTAATTTAATTCTTAATATTATAAAAAAGAAAATTTAGTTACTTCACAATTTTCAATCAATTTATTTAAAAAGTTGCCTATCAGTTTGATAATTGAATTTGATAATTATCGATTTGTTTCTGGAATTTAACAATCATAATTTATAAGTTCATTTAGTATATGGTACTAGGAATTGAATTGACTTGTGCACATCAAAATAGGGATTGAAATCACTAAAGTTGGGAAATTTGGGAGTCGAGTCAAAATGATATGTTAAACATTAGACCAAAATGGCTTAATAATTTCAAGGTCTTAAATTGATTTTATTTAATATAATTTTAGAGGCTAAAAAGACTAGAGGTTATTATTTCATAAAACTGATCTCATGGTATACTCCTTATCGTTCCCCTTCTCTCGTATTAGATTATACAGTACATTTTTTTAGAGTTAGAGCACAGTGTTGACTATTAGCAAAATTTTCATTTAATTAAAAAGTGTATGAAAAAAAAGTAGAAATTTAAATTGATTCTCTCACATACACGAACACACTTCTTAAGTAGAATCACTAAATAATTTTGTTAAGAAAATAAAATCAAATTTAGTGTAACAGTCATTTACTTGATGCAAGGTTTCATTTTTGTAGTTTTCTTACTTATTTTCATAAAATGATGATTTTGTTGAGAAACTTACAATGTTGTAAAACTAAATTTTATATTATTTTTTAAAGAACGAAAAAAATATATATTTCTTTTTAAATTTGACATATCAAACCGACCTGCGTAATACATGTACAGGCTAATTTGTTTGATTCCCGAACTAAAATGGGTTACCATAGTTAAATATAATTTGTGTTTATACAAATAAAATGTACAGAGTGGTTGGGTTGTACTCTAACAAAGAGCAATCCATTGGTACGATTGTTATGAATTTGATTATTTGTATCATTTGAGATCAATGTTATAGGAAAACAAGAAATAACTCAATTGTTATATTATATATTAGAATTGCGTCGTCAGAAAAAAATTATTTTCTCCCAGAAATGCACAAAATATATACACACCTGTGTCAAAGAATGCTGTGGAAATAAAGGTTTTTGTGGGGTCGAAGGTTCGGACTAAGAACAAAAATAAGGTCTAGTGAAGAATGAAGAGGACCTATCAAGGGCACGCTTTTTATACTTCATGCTGCAAATGAAAGAAAAAAATACTAATAAACAGACATCCTTAATTTTGTATGAACTCCTTTCATTCAAATTAAGATACCAAGCAGGTATCTCCATTTTATTTTATGTAAACTGGAAGGGTAATGATTAAGGATAATAACTACCTAAGCGAGCATAGAAAATTTGTTCCTAAATGCTGAGAAAGTTTAGTAGTTTTGACTAATGTAGCCTAGCCATTGCTAGAAGTGTATGAGCCAGAAAATTGAACTTTCATTTTCTAAAATGATTAATGAAATATTGGGAACAGTAAAAGAAGTAGCCAGCAATTATTAAACAGAAACATCAATACAAGACGAAGATATAGAAGAAACGAGAATCCTCAGTACTACAATCTTGAAATGATTACAAATATTCTTCAAAACATTGATTCAATGATTTAGCAATCCACTTCATAGTCAAGACAAATCCATATATAATGAAAAGAGATCACGAAAATTCCATTATGCTACAATTCTAAATCTCAGAATCGTGTGAGCAGAGCGGTGACCTCATCAGTTGCTTTAGCAACTACAGGAATGGGGGCAATATGACCCATCGACGAGGATACCTAAGTCTTCCTTCCTTTCCATCAAATAACTGCAGGTTCATAAAATAAAGATAAACATGTGATTCATTATTATAAGATGCAGAAAGGGGAGGAAAGTAATAGTATGTTTGGGAACACATTATACAACCAACCAATCATGTCATTGATGTGAAAAATGTAAAAGCTAGAACTGATTCATTTTGATGTGAAAACACACACCCCTGATTTGTTTCCAAACACACTAACAATATTGATTCACTGTATAGTAATGATATGGTTTCACTCCATACATATGGTATTTTAATAAAGAAAACATGAAATCCAAATCCAATTGAGCTTGACAATAAACATTGTATTCTTACAAGGAGCAGCATTTTTAATCCACATGTTTGACTTTAACATTGCAGGAGAAGAAACAATATCAGGATCGAGTCTAAAAATCAAGTTAGCCACAAAGCTTTTGAAATCCTCAAAATCTAAAACCAGACAGTTTAGGAAAAAGCACAGTCAAGTTATTTCTTTGATAAAGCATGTGAATAAATCCTTCAGAAGAAAGTTCAGGTGGATTGTATATATTTTGCTCTTAGCTATGTTTAATAAAAAGACTGTAAACCATATTAGCAAGCTTAAGTAAGGAGACATACCTTCCTTAAACGCCTGTGCTTGGCTAAAGCCCAATTGGTCATGATAAAAGTAGCTACCACAAGGAAAATATAGCCGGCAACAGTTTGCGTGGCAATGTTGAATCCCAACCACTGATAGATCTCAGTTGTATAATTTGCACATGTAACAACATTGAAGAGAAAGCCCCTTGGGATTTGGTATCCACCTTCGCCAGTAGGACTGCGAAGATTCTTCAGTATAATATGGCAATAGAAATTTGAAATTTGACAGAGTATCCCAAACCCAAACCCAATCTTCATTTGGAGGTCACTAACAGGGGTATACAGAGGGTGGTTCACATAATAAGCAATGTAGGAGCCAAAGGTCCAGTAATAAGCACAGTTACGAAAGACATTGGAAAGGGGTGAGGTTGCATGGCTGAAGCGGTGCACAAAAAATGTTTCCAGAATTCGTTTGGCATAATGGAAACACCAGTAGTACAAGGCATACGTCTGCACAGGGTGGATGACCCGTTCACCTTTGTAACCGAAATACTGGTAGACGACAGGGAGATAATAGAAGACTGGATAGAGAAGCAAAGGTCCCAAATACTCGCAGAAAAAGAGTGTACGATAAGAAACTTGAGGACCTAAGTCCTTGAATACAACAGTTAAGGTTTCCGAATTTTCACTTGTATAGTCTTTCAGACTCTTTTTGTAATTAAGGACAACAGGCCTTTCCTTTGATCCAGGTTGGACAGGAAGTGTCAAGCGCTGCCTTGATGGGTACTTCTTGGCTGTAAGTGAAACATACAAATCATGTTAATGATCTAATGCAAACCAATGGTGCCTAGAGAGAGTGATACATATACAGATAAGTTCTTTTTCCCCTTTCCAACAGAGGAACTGAAATGGTAAAAACAAAACCATAAAATAGTAGCAGGAATTGCATGCAGGATTGAACTAGTGTTGAATATCACCAATAATTCATTTTATTTCACCATCCAATAAAAATTGGGTTGTTTCATAACCAGACCATCATCGCAACTAGGGCATCCTAAAATCACTACGTCTTCCCTCAACTTCAAACAATCTCCTGCAAGCAGCCATCTGCATTTGCTGTGGTTCTAGCTCCACTCATGGTTGTGTCTTTATTTTACTTATTTTTTTAAACTATGTATCTCTGTATACATATAATATTATATTGTAACCAACTAACCATATCTTATAATATCTGGGTTTATTGGATGACTTGGATTTTAATAAATACTACATAGTGAGAATGATAAATATCAATAAGCATAAGCGGCTGTTGTCAATTATCATCACTCAGTGTATAAGTAAAAATCCACCAGAAGACTAACTAAAAACATATGTACAACACTACAACTGTTTTAGCACTATCAATATGTATGCCAGAGACTGACTGGATTTAAGCATTTTACATCTCCAATGTTACTTGAGAAGAAAAAAAAGTAATTTATTTATACACAAGAATAGTAGAGAAAAGGAACATGTTCACTTACTTCGTTTATGAATTGCTTCCTGCAGATCTGCTACAGTGGCCTATATAAAGAAATAAAGGGATAAACCACAACCAAATTATTACTCTTGCAAACAAAGTCCCCATTTGCTAATTGAAAAGATAGACAAAATAAGGGGAAATTTGAGTTACATAGATAAAACCCAACTCTCCAAAATCAATTTAAGATATGAAAACTACCACTACAACAATAAAGCTAACAAATTGTATAAAAAAAAAGTAATTAGAGAAAAAGAAAAAACGACATACAGAATCGCTGAGCTGAATGCCACCCTTAACAACTTCTCTTCCACTCCGAGAAACCACAGTGACCTTCATATTTCCGAATCGATAAAAGGGTTTATATGCAAGATCCAATAGAAGTAGAGGTCTAGAAAAAAAAAAACGAAGATCCGCATCAGCAGCCAAAATCCCAATGCAAGGAGACTTACAAATTAAAAAAAAAAAACAACTTATACGAAGCTATCAAATTTACAATTAAGTTAATATAGCAGAAAACCACGCATTTAAATCCTATTAATTACGACGAAATAACCGTCAAGTTGGAAGCTTTTTTCATGAAGTAATAGTGGGGGAAGAAGAAGCAAGCTAAAGAAACGAACTTTGGCGAAGAAACTTGGGATTCGATGATAACAGAGAATGTGAGTCAGCTTAAAATTAGGCACTTAACAATAGCTGGTTGCTGGAGGAAAAGAAGTTAAGAGGGAGAAAGAGGAATCACCTGAATTGGACAAGAGAGAGAGTGTGTGTGTGTGTGTTTGCAAGTTACTCACAAACACAGGAAATGTGAACTTCAGAAAATTGAATTTCAATATAATATATTATATATAAATTAATGTGAAGTGTGGTCAGTAGAAGATGCATATGCATACATTAATTTGATGTAGTTGGGGTTGGACAGCTAACCACTTCAGCATGATAATCTACAACTCACCATATATTCTAACAAAATTTGGTTTGTGTTGATAAATTGATGGTGAATTTTTTTGTATTGGCAAACACAAACACACATATATATAATTAGGTACCAGTAATACCTATCATATACAATTGATTTTGGGTGAATGGAGTTTGAAAAGTATAGTACTTGTATTTTGTCGACTCGATTTCTTCATAAAAAAAAGGATTTTGTCGATTCTATGCTTATAATAAATTATTATCAATGAAACTAATTAAACATTCTTATTTCTATAGAAAAGAAAATTTGTACAAAGATTTTTTACGAAAAAATTTGTTTTAAGATGAGTGATTGTTTTTCTGTGACTCTTACTTACTGTATTACAATTTACAAACACAAACACAAATACTCCACTTTCTCTTATTATGTATGATGTATAACAGTATTAGTAAGAATTTAATTGATGAAATCACTATTTATTACAATTTTATCTATTTTTTTTTCTTAGCATATATAGCCTATTTTAGCGCAAGATGGCATATGCTTGTAACAAATCAACCTACATTTGATGCTGTCATCTTATTTTGTTGTTGTTTTGTTACAATAGAAAAAAAATCACAATGATCACCAAAAAACAAGGAAAAAAGGTCACAAAATAAATTTTAAAAAAATAATAATGAGTTCAGTGTATTATTTTTAATTTTTTTATATCACGAGAGAATAACATGGAGAAAAGTATATGTTAATTTTAACTAAAAAGGGTTATTATAATTTTAATTAAATATTTTGTCCTTAAAAATTTATAAAAAACTAAACCTAACAGGCATGAAGGAGTGAGTATGTATGGCCCTGAAAACAGTAGTTGAATGATAAAACAGTTGTGCATTTACTAACTAACTACTACCAACTTTTTTCTGCCTTACCTGTTTCCTTTCTGATAAAGACTTGAACATTGAACTAGCCCACACCCTTCTATGCCATTCCATTATATACAGTCCACTTACCAAACCAAAATAGTCCACAGCCTTCAGCACCAAAAATATTATTTATGCATTTTTGTTACCTACAACTGCAATTGCCTGAAGAAAATATAAAACAATCATCTTTCTTCCCTTTGTGCGTCAAACGGGTGAAAAAGAAACCCTTTACAAGGAACGTAAAAAACAACAAATTTGCGCAACATTAGACAGATAGAGATAAAAGGAAAATTGAACCGGAAAAGATATAAAACCACAGTTTATATTTTATCAATTTCATTGTTGAAAATTGAATAATTTTCCTAAGCAATGCTATGTAGAATTGAAAAGAACTCTCGTCACAATTTACTGTTGACTTGAAAGTGAAAGTGATGCTTAAAACAAAAGATCATTTGTTAGGAGCTGTGGATTATTTTTTTTTTTTTAAGGCAGGAGGTGTGGCTAGTTCTATATTGCCTTTTTCTTCATGCACCCGATATATTCCCTTCGCAGTTACATAATATATCAAAGAGTAAAAATAACTTTGAATGTTGCTTTTTTATAAGTTCGAATTAATTATATGTTAATTTTAATAAATCTAAAATAGATAATATAAGGTTTTTTTTTTTACAAATTCAAGTTACTTATTTCAGATTAACTCTAAAACAATTATAATCACTTTGAAGACGAAGAAGGATGAAGGTGGAGTAGAGATGCCTTTGGAATAAATAATATGGACCAATAGTACAGAACAAGGTATGCACGCACCTCTAGAGCAGATACTCCGGACCAATAATTCAGAGCAACCAATCCAGATTGCTTATGGTCATAGCATATATGTTACTTACTTAAGGTCTTTTTGTCCTATTTTTATTATTGGAGGTGTAAAGAGAAAAACATGAAGAGAATTCTTCCGTATTTTGGATCAAATTTTACAAGCCCGCTAATTGTTGGCCCAACTCAAACCCTAATTACATATTTCTAATTGATTACAAACCAACCTTCGTGTTGAATATACCTTCTTTAATATTTATTTTTTAAATTTTCCATAACTTTTTATCCCTCTGTAATAAAGAGAGAGAGGGCTTTCTTCTCCTGATTTTGTAAAATAACTCCTGCAATGAACAAATAAAATGGATTAAGAAGAAAGCTAGCGATAAAATATCCATTTATTTTCACAGATGGAAGGATTATACATCATCCAATCTCAACTATCACCTGATGACTCATTAAAATAACACAATTTTAGATTTTATTATAACCCTTTGTAAGGAATTTCTTAGGCAACAGATTTGGGTGAACGTTAGATATAATCTGATTGCAACTTCTAATTCGTAAACCCGAAACCATAATAACACCACAAATCCCTAACAAATAAGAGATAATGACGAAAAACAACAAATTAAATAAATAAATATCACTTGCATAAGTTTTTTTATCTCTAAAGTTTTATAAAAAATTTCTTTTGATCATTAAAATTTAAAAATATTTTTTAATCTTTAAAATTAATTTGTTTTTTATATCAACTTGTTTATTTTTAAATACGAAATTGAAGATTGAAACAATTAAAGTTGAAGAGATAAAAATTTAAAAGTATAAAAGCATGATTCCTGTTAGTAATTTTTTAAAAATATTAAAAAAAATAAAAATAAATAAAAATTAAAGAAAATTAAATTTTAAAGATAAAAAGCAATTATTAAAACTTTAAAAATAAAAAAACCTATTCACCACGCCTATCATAGTATGGACAGGTAACTGTGGCAACCTGCTCGAGCTAGGGCCAACTTAGTTCAAACTCTTTATTTACAATACTAAATTAGGTTTTTTCTTTATTTTTTTCATTTTCAACACCCCATTCTCTTTTGTCACGATATAAAATCTGTGCACCTGAGAAAGACAGAAAATAAAATATAGAGTAAAATTAAAAAAATAATACAGCATTTTACAAAAAAAGAGCCAGCAAATTATATATATATAGAGAGAACATACAAAGTGAGAAAAATAGTTTATTATAAAAGATGAAATATATAATAAGCGTAAGATTAAAAATGATGACTCTAATTAAAATAACTCACTTAAAAATATCGTGTAATTATTTACTATAATTATATAGAACATGAGAGAGATAAAAAAAAGGAAAACTAAAGACATGATTGATTTAATTTTGTTTTTTAATTTTTAAAAAGAGTTTTCAAAAATAATTTTTACAAACTACTTTTTAGAAGAGGAGGGGAAAAAAAACTTGTTTGGTAAGTGTTATTTAAAAATTGTTTTGAAGATATAAAAATAAAAAAAACTTATTTACATTCATGAAAATGTCATTAATGAAAAGCAAAAAATAATATATTCTTATTATACTTCAAGTTTTCAAAATAAAAATAGAAAATTAAAAATAAAAACTACTTAAATTATTTTTTTTTTTTAATTCTTAAAAACTAAAAAATTAAAACTGTTTTAAAAATTATCTTAAAAAAAACATTGACAAAACAAGTTTTTTAATTTTTAAATATTAAAATACTCAAAACAATTTCATAAAACTATTATTAAATAAACACTAAATCATTAATTACACTAGTGAAATAATGTTACAAAAGAAAGGTACATAGACTATAGACATCATATTATTACTTACAATTTTAAAAAAATATTATTCAAATATCATTGTTTGAAAAATAAATAAAAAAGAATACAACATTGATAAGGAAATGTCAATGGAAAAGTAGATTAAGAAAGAGAAAGAAGATGAAAGAAAATGTTCAAAGAAATGAAAGAGACAGAGAAATAGAAGCAAGTGATCCTAAGAGAAAAAACAAATACTGAAAGTAAGACTGAGAGTGGAGAGAGTGGGTATTTTAGGTATTTGAAAAATTTAAAATACATAAAACATGCAAATAACAACTATTGACAGTCACTTTTAATTAGTAGTTATTGACTATGATCTTCAAACCTTTGGCTTTTAAAGAAAAAAAATAGTGATGTAAGAATTAACAAATATATTTTAATTTTGAAAATGAAAATAACATTTTTTAAAAAAATTTTAAAAACTTAAAAATAAAACTAATTTTGTTTAATGATGATTTTTTTAACCGACCAAAGTAATGTCCAAAATGGAAAATGGATGTATATTGGGCAAGATTTGAAAAAAAAAATCACAAAAGATCATAGTGTAATATTCAATTTTTCCACTAAACTTTGTTAACTAAGTGAAAAACACTGCTTCCCTTTCATATGCTGTAAATGAAATAGGCTGGCTTTTATTTTTTCTTAAAAAGTAGAACACAAACATTGACAACTTTCCATTATGAACAGAGAAGGAGTGGATAGAAATGGTTCTACTGGTACAAAAAGCTGATTATGCACCAATTCATAGCCAATGATTACGCTCCTTCATAAGATCTCACCTGTCACCCCTTATGTGTTGCACTGCCTACTCAATTCATTTTTTCTCAAAGATATTATAATAATAATAATAATTACTGACTGAATTTTACTTTTAGATTAGTCCATTATCTTATAAAATTTTATTTTAGTTCATTATGATTTTAACGGTTAAGTTTTTTTTCATCATGGATATTATCACAATGAAATTGTTATAAAAGGTAAAAAAAAGAAAATCCTAGATGATTTGCGGATTTGAGCCTGAATAATAGTATAATTTATTTTTTTGCACATCAAGCCATTTTTTCCGTATTTTCATGGTTAGATTGAAAGAGCTTATCCAAACAAATTTTGGGAATGAATAGCCCTGAGTTACTTATTATCTCCCATTTAGAAAAGGTAAGTTGTAAAGATACCAATGTTTTTAGCAACAAAAATATGGGTGCGAGAGGTGAGAAGTAAGCTTGAAGAAGCAAGCAACATCATTATTATTATTATTATTATTATTATTATTATTATTATTATTATTATTATTATTATTGAAATTGTAAATGTAAGAAAATGAAAGATTGTTGGGTGATAAAATGGGTGTTAATGAAGAGCCCTTTTGTTGTTCATTCTCTGTTTTGATGAGACTTTTTCTCGATCCATAACTGTTTGAATGACATTCTCAGGTTCCAGAGTTACCTATGATTGAAACCCCATCCGCAATGGCTGAGAAACTACTCAACCTAAGGTCTGCATCTTATTTCAAACATCATTCAAATTTCAAAACTTGATTAAAGGAAAAAGTTAGAAACTCTTCTTTAAGAGTTTTTAGTTTTTTTTTTTTAAAAAAAACTTATTTTCTTCTGCACCTTCATCTCTCTTTTATTAATGAAATTATAGTAATGTATAATTAAATATCTAATTATAAAAAATTATAATTTAAATATATAATTATAATAATTCTCTTAAACTTATTCTTAAAATATGTGTATTTTTTCTCTGTTTTAATATTATATATTTTAGTAATAATTTTTAATTAATAATATATTATGAAAAAATGATAAAGTTGATCTAATGATAAAGTTTACATGTGGAAAGAAGAAATAATAAATTTAAATTTTTTCACTAAAAAATTAACATCTGCCTATGAAATAATAATATATGTAATTCTGATGTATTTTTTTTTTAAATACAGATCACATCATATAGTCATGAATACAGATGTAACATTTGTTTTGAATGTTTTTTGTTTTATTTTTACAAAAATAGTAATGAAAATGTGTTTAGTTTTAATTTAGAAAAAGATTTCTTTAGAAATATTTTTAAAAAATAGAAAAAATTTATCAATATTATAATTATAAAAAAATATATAAATATATTTTAAATTATAATTTAAATATTTTATAATATTTTTAATAAATTAATTAAATTTTAAAAATATTATTTTTTTAAAAAAATATCAAATTATTTTTTAAATGTTGAAATTTAAAAATAAAAACTATTTTCAAAAAATAGAAAAAAATATTTTCTTAAATTAAACGTTACTTAACTTTCTTTATTTCTCTTTTGAACTAAATTGAGTTTGTAATTAGAATTTTATAATTTGGGATTGGGTAATTTGAAAGTTTAATGTTTAAATAATTCAGCTATTTTTAATTAATACAGTGATTCTTAAAAGTTTAAGGCCTAAAAATATATATATCCTAAAATGTTTAAGAACTAAAAAGTTGTAAACTCAAAATTAATGATTGATGTATAAATATCATGTTACGAATTTTTACAGTGTTAAACATTTGATTACTTAAGGGAAAAATTGACATTAAACAAAAATCCTAAAAAAATTAGGTTCTAAAAAATAGTAAACACTAAATTATATTAGATTATATTTCTTGTAAAATTGTAAAATATTTTGCAAGAATATATATAGATATATACACACACGTA
Organism: Psophocarpus tetragonolobus; assembly: GCA_037954015.1. Lineage (NCBI taxonomy): Eukaryota > Viridiplantae > Streptophyta > Magnoliopsida > Fabales > Fabaceae > Psophocarpus > Psophocarpus tetragonolobus. The sequence goes on from CM075695.1 coordinate 41,002,005, forward strand.
TAGACGACACCCACATCCACACCTTAACACGTACACACTCACTCATACGTACACGTGTCCACGTATTTGTAAATTTGATAAATTTGTCTATTTAATTATATGTATTTGGATAGATTTCATTGCAGTGGAATTGAAATTTTTATGTTTTAGAAAATATAATTAAATAAAAATTAGAAAATCCATCATACTTAAATAGAATTAGTATTATAAAATTTATCATAATTTATGAGAATGTATGAAAAATTAATAATTAGTTTTTATTATAAATAGAAAAATAGTAAGATTTCATTGGATTAACACAAAAGTTTTATTCTTAAACTTCCGTATGTCATTTTGATATGGATCATAGCAGTGTCTCTTTGTTCACAATGATGTGGAGGTATAAGAAGAAAAAATGCATAACAAAGATCATTATAAAAAAAAATAATTTGGTTTTATTAGTATGAATATTTAAAATTGAAAAAATATATAAACTAAACAACGAAAGCAAGAGAACTAAATTCGGATAAAAAGCTTCTTAGTAAAAGGATTAAAAGGGATATATTTACATGTTTGATAAAACTAGGTTAGAGCATCTTATTAGGATTTTTTAATGGTCATTTAAGACCAATGTATTATATCTTTAAACATTATTTATTTGAGATTATCTACCTGGTATAGTGAATTTCTTATAAATAAGATGAATATTTTTACAAGATATATTTTCTAAGAATTAAAAATTTATTTTTCAGTAACAATTTTAAAACTCAATTAATTAACAATAAAAAAAAATGCGAGTTTCTCAATTTTTTGGTTATCACATTAAATATAATTAGTTCATAATAGAAGGATTCATTGGATCAACTTTAAAAAAAAATTAAAATAAGTTTTTTTTAAAATAAGTATTTTTAATAAACGATTTGATAATAAAATAAATAAAAATACGTATTTTAAACAGAAATAATTTATTCAAGCATACTAAAATAAGATCTTACTAAGTTTGATTATGTTAATAGAAAATTGATAGATAATATATTTTTAAATTTGATTAATTTAAAATGGATTAGATAATATTGTATTAGATTTATTTAAATTAATTAAATAATTGACTTATTTTTGTGTGGATGATGCTGTATAGTGACATGTCGCAACATCTCTCTTTAGTTCATGCCAAACAAGCATCTGTGAGTTCACAAAAAACATGCACCAAAGTAAAATCACAGAAAATACATATTTTTATTAATAACAAATAATAGAAAATAATAATGAATACAAATATAAAATAAGAGTAAATGGATGCTAAAATCTTAAAAATAATATAAAAATTTAAAATATTACTTAAAGATGTAAGGTTAATTTTTTAAATATTTTATAAAAATATAAAAATAAATTAAATCAAAACACATTAACAACATGATGTAATCGGTGAAAATTTTCAGAAGTTAAATTTAAATTAAGATTATTAAAAAAAAATTAAATAAATAAAAATTACTCTTATCATAATTATAAATAATGTTAATGAAATATAAAAACTAAAGTATAAATACTATAATATTAGAAAATTAAAGATGTGACAAAATCAATAATGAGACAAGAAACGTTATATTTACTATAAAAAAAATTGTATTATAAAATTAGAAATATAAAAACACAAAACATAATTTTGTTATAATAATAAAATGGTTTTATTAATAAAATTTAGAAGTATTATAAAAATAAGAGTTATATTCCGTGGTGGTTGGTGCCATCATTCAATTAGAAATTAGAAAATTTTTATTTTTATATAAAATATTAATTAAAATTCATAAATAAAAGATAAATATAATTAACATATTTAATTTTAAAAATATCTACTACATAAAATGGATTTTATTTAATTTTCCATATAAAATTATTTCAGTTATTTAAATGGTAATTTCTAATTGGATGAGGTTGTAAGAGTAAACAGATAAAATATCACTTGCTTCAAAAACATGTCGAGCCAAATATTCCTCCAATGTAGTTCATGAGCACGAGGTTCAGGTTAGCTTGTTATGGCTACACAATGTTCTCTTGACTCTTGAATACATTATTATACATGTACCCAACAATTTAGACAAGTAATATATAATGCTAGTAGGCTTGTAGCACATAAAGTTCTTTTTCTTTTCAATTTTATCCATTGTTACAATCACTTATTCATAAATTTAACAAATAAAATTACAGTTAATTTACTTCTCATAGTAATGCATTTAATAGTTGATAATGGTTTTAATTATCTTGTTAAAATGTTAAAGCAAGAATGTATGAGTGCGTCAACTAGGATAAACTCAAATTCAAACATGGTGTACCGTAGACTAGATTCCCAAACAATCGATGTTAATTTAACAAAGCGTTTTACTTTAGAATGTGTTTGAAAATTGGTAGTTGAAACAAAGCGTTTTACTTTTGCTTTTGCGTCTTGAACGTATTGGTTATTTGGTTTAATATCTGAAAATTGATACTGTTTATATAAACTTTTTAATTTTTTATATCACATTCCGAAGCAGGTCCCGTGATCGCACGATAGTTTGTTGAGGCGTACGTGGAGAGCAGGGGTTCACATATTTTTTTACTTTATGGTTTATATCCGAAACCAAGACAAGGGAAACACTACTACGAGTGCCTAAGGCAGCGTGCAAACCTTGATCACCAATTAGAGGAGCAGCTATGAAGAATGGGCACATCGTGATGGTGCCCTTCATGGCACAAGGCCACATTATTCCGTTCCTGGCACTGGCAAGACAAATCCAACAGAGAACAAGCTTCACCATCACCATTGCCACCACACCCCTCAACATTCAATATCTACGATCTGCACTTTCTTCTACTTGTAATCAAATCAATCTTGCCAAGTTACCCTTCAACTCTACTCAACACGGTTTGCCCCCCAACATAGAGAACACTGAGAAGCTGTCGTCTCTCCATGACGTAGGAAAGCTGTTTCACTCAACAGTCAGCCTTGAAGCTCCTCTTCGCTCCCTCATATCACAGATCACAAAACAAGAGGGTCAACCTCCCCTTTGCATAATATCTGATGTCTTCCTTGGCTGGATTAAAAACGTTGCAGACAGCCTAGGCATTAGGAATCTATGCTTCAGCACTTGTGGTGCTTATGGAACTCTGGCCTACATATCCATCTGGTCCAACCTCCCTCACAGGAAAACAGACTCTGATGAATTCTGGGTTCCGGGGTTCCCTCAGAACTACCGCTTCCATCGCACTCAATTGCATAGATATATAAGAATGGCTGATGGCACTGACGAATGGTCAAGATTTTTCATTCCACAGATTGGACTTTCTATGAAGTCTGATGGGTGGATTTGCAACACGGTTGAGGAAATAGAGTCTTCCGGCTTGCAGCTTCTGCGAACGTTTCTTCAACTTCCTGTTTGGACTGTGGGTCCTCTCTTTCCACCTGATGCACAAAGGGGTTCAAAACATCGTGCAGGGAAGGAACCTGGCATAGCCCTTGAAGCATGCATGGAGTGGCTGGATTTGAAGGATGACAATTCTGTTCTCTACATTTCTTTTGGATCGCAGAACACGATCAGTGCGTCCCAAATGATGGCACTGGCTGAGGGATTGGAAGATAGTGGAAGATCGTTTATCTGGGTTATAAGGCCCCCGGTTGGTTTTGATATGAATGGAGAGTTTAGGGAAGAGTGGTTACCAAAAGGGTTTGAGGAGCGAATGAAAGACACCAAACGGGGGTTATTCGTGCACAAATGGGGACCCCAGTTGGAGATTTTGGCACACAGATCCACAGGAGCGTTTCTAAGCCATTGTGGATGGAACTCCGTGTTGGAGAGCCTTGGCCACGGGGTGCCTATGATTGGATGGCCACTAGCTGCAGAGCAAGCATACAATGTAAAGATGTTGGTGGAGGAAATGGGTGTGGCTGTGGAGCTCACTCGAACTGTGGAAACTACTATTTCTGGGGAGCATGTTAAGAAGGTCATAGAAATAGCTATGGATCAACAAGGGAAGGGAAGAGAGATGAAGGAGAAGGCAAATGAGGTTGCAGCTCACATGAGAGAGGCTACATCAGAGAAAGGAGAAAAAAAGGGGTCTTCAGTGAGAGCAATGGATGATCTTTCTAGAATCATTTTATCACCCAAGGTTCTATGATTTGTTACATTTAGAATTTGGAATTTGAATAATAATATGGTTGCTTCTGTAAGCATACTTGTCAAACTGCTCAACTGTCATTAACAGTAGATTTTGAGATGTCACTGTGAAGATAAACCTGATTTTAATTGATGATTTGGAACAATATAAAAAAGGGAATAAACATTATCTCAATATATATATACTTTTTAGAAATAACCATAAATTTTATAGATGAATTTAATATACATCGACTCATAAAAACCATTTTATATGTATAAAGACTAACACGATCTCTGAAAATGCAGATATAATCGTACTACTTATATCATCAACAATATTAAATTATTACAAGTTATAACCACTATTCCTTTTTTCCTGTTTCTCGTCCAGAATTGTTATATTAAAGAAAAATTAATAAACTGCATTAACACATGTTTTCACTGAAAAAAGAGAAAAAATTGATTTCTAACAATCAATCAAACAGGACTTACGCAACTACAAAAAAAAAAATCAAACAAGACTTGGGCAATAACTAATTTGACCAAAATTTTAACTGATGCATATTGGTACTTTGACACCAATTTTGCAGGAGTTTATTTTTCATGCACTATAATATAAAATTTTTACACTATTAATCAATTAAAATTATATTAAGTATGACATTTAAATAATTATTATAAAAATTAACATATTTATTGTACATGAAAATCATAATTATATAAAAAAATTTATTTACACGCACGCTAGTACATTTAAATTCAATTCAATTTGTTTTGTCAAATACCACCATTTTTTTCAGTTTCCTTTTAGAACATAAACCCTTCATATCTTCCAAAACATGCTAACCACATCAAAATAATGACTATCCTCTTTATACTTTTATATACAAAGTTCTTTTTTCGACATGTAAAAAAATGCTTTAATTATGATTAAAATTTTTGTGAATTATTCATAAGGTAATTTTGTCACCAAACTAAGATATATGATTTCTAAAATTCCACTAAACAAAACCTTTTTTTGTTTTTTGTTTTTCAAAATCCTAAACTCATTTCTACTCGTCATTGACTTGGAGATTGCCCCTCTAAAATAAATCTGTTGCCTATAATATGATACATGTACAAATAAACATCTTAGACAACAAACTTACACAAGGAAGAAGAGACTTCACTACATTTTCTAAGCCATTTGTGTCTTCAGTCACCATATGGGCATCAACTAATGTAGTCACAAAACCATCTGGATATAGACAAAAATTTGCTGCTTTACTTCCGAGGTCTTTTTGACATAGGTTCTGTCTTTGCATCGCCCTGCAAAATTTTAGCGTGTATATTAACACAAGAGGTTTTAAGTGTTTGTTTTTAGGGAGGTTCAACTATACCAAATTATAATAATGAAAAATATGTAGTAAATTCTTAAATTGTAATTGTAATATACAACAAAAGACAGAAATTAAAATTTTATTAGCATTATTACACATGCTTGATTGTGTTCTTTTTTTTCCCTCAAAATTATTATACAAGGCAAAATGCATGAAATATTTTCAGAAAAAACTGAGGACACAAATCCGCTTAATATATTTGTTCTAAGAGTATGTTTTTAATGCAAAAGATATTCCCTACCACAGTCACCTCAGAACAGCTGAATTACTTACTCTGCCGGCTGTGGTCCAATTTCTATGTTTTTAAAATTTAAAGAGAAATGTTAACAACACACTTTTTTGAACATATCATTTTACACTGGTTGAAATCTATTGAAAATTATATAAATTTGTGAGTCTCGTATCTTATTTAACGACCCTCTCATGACTTTTGTAATTTTTAATAAATTTCAACCAATAATTGAGTGTATGCTAGAGAGTATTGTCAGTACTGTTCAAATTGAAACAAGAGCAATAATTGCAAAACATTTTTTTTGCACAAGAGAGTTATTTTTAAGAACAATAAAAATACAGAGTCTTAGTCTCCTGATGGAAAACTAAAGTTGGATAATTGATGCCACATTTTTAAAAACACATTGATTTGCCTGGTGGCACTTATTTAGGTAACAGAAAACAACTTACAGGACTCGAGAGTTGCTCCCGGATATAGGCCATTGATCGTAGCACAGCACCTAATGTGTCCCTAGACACCTGAAACTTAACTTCACACGCACCAGTTGTATCGGCAGCTGGAAGCTGAAACAGTTTAAAGAAATTCAACAATCTAAAAGTTGGTCATAGAGCAAATATCAATGAAAACATTTTCAGAAAGTGGGATTTGCATATAATTAAAATTAAAACAAGGACCAAATGTGCATCAACCCTCACATAAAACATTTTTAGCAATCCCACATTTTCATTGATGACATTTTTTTTCTTTTCTTCTCTGTCTTTCCTTCTATTCGATATGGGAAGGGGGAGACACAAGCTAGAAAGGGAAAAAATAAAGAAAAAAAAAATGCACTCTTTTATGTAGACACAGTTTTTGTTTAAAACAATGACCAAATGTGCATTAACCCTCACATAAAACATTTTCAACAATCCCACATTTTCATTGATGACATTTTTTTGCTTTTTTCTTCTCTTTCCTTCTATTCAATATGGGAAGGGGGAGACACAAGCCAGTGAGGGAAAAAATAAAGAAAAAAAAATGCAATATTTTATGTAGACACACTTTTTTGTTCTCTTTATCAATGAACAGATCATACATCATTCCCAAGATGATTTCACCTCAGAATGCCAATTCCTGTTCACATACAAATGAATGAATCTAAGTGTTTATCCCTATGAATGCTTTTTATATTTTAAACTGAATTAGGTGAAACCAGTTGTAGGGTATTAAAGTCAAAATCAACTATAATGTCATAATTAAAATTCTCTTCCTTAGTAACCTAATCAATAGCATGAGCTCCTTACACGAAATATATAGGCATATAAATGTTCCCACCCCAATTTACAGCTACTCAGTTAAAAGAAAAGTGCTTTAAGGAATTTTAATCATGAAAGTGCAAAGCAGCATCAATCTTTGCTTTTAAAGTACTAGAATACGAAAGCAACAAAGTATATGGGCCTATTTGAGAAAGATAAGTATATAAGGAACCAAATCACACCTTGAGATTTAATACAGCAAACTTCCTAGTTGGTGTGGAAAGCTGATCGCTGATATTGACCATATGGTTAAACAATGGTTCCAAGGTAACTTTTGAGAGATTAAACTTAACCTCTGATTCTGTTGACGGAATCTTGCTATAGTCTTGCAACTGCATTAGAAATATGTTCAAAGGACTAAGAATCCTCACAATATTGTTATTTGTTAAAATGTCGCAAAAGGATAAAAGCAGGATAACCTATCAGAATTAAATGTTACAGAGGTATGTATATCCAAAAAGGGTTAAAAGGTTAATTGAGTCTCAGAAATTTCTCAAGAAAAGCAGCAGGTATATAAACCAACTCTAAGCTAAATCATGAGTACTACCAGTTTTTCATGTTGATATTATTATGAGCATACCTTAAGATTGATAACAGCTACTTTATTCCCTGGAGTTGAGTTCTTGTTCTCCATTACCCACGTCAATGATTTCAGACATGGATAAACAACCTACACATGATAGAACACAAGGACCAGTTTAATGCCATGCAGTTCAATTCCCAGTTTCCAATCCCAAGAATATATCGTACAAGGGGGGAGCGGAAGAGGTTTTCCTTCACGTACCATGTTTTCAGGTTGACCATCATCTCGCTGAAGAGACACTGGGGTCATTCGTGGTAAATTTAGATCAGCAACTGATTGAACAGGAGTACTAACATCATTAAGATTAAACCCTCTTGTTTCATCCTGCAATGGCCATAAAAGAGGATTTGCATCTGCGGTTGAAGTTGGAGATTTTCCATCATCATAAACAGTCCCACTGACCGGATGACTAGGTGGGGAAACTTTGGGAACACTTCTCTTCATGAAAGAAATCTTTTTTCCACTTTCTCTAAGAGCAGTAATTGCAGTATCATAAGTTTCCACAGTCATTGCCCCTTCTTCAGCGTATTTGATGGCTTGCCAACAAAGATTGCTATAGCGAGATGTCAAAGATTCGTGTCCATGTGATTCACCAGCAAGTTCAACTAATCCAGCACTGTTTTTTGCATTTCTTGTCCACCGTTTTAAAATGTAATGAGATGGTAATGTAAGAACATTAGTCACAGTAAAAACAGTTAGAACATGTCTACATAGAATGCCTGAATACTCAAACATTTGGCAACTACAGTTAGCTCTCAGCTCAGAATGGTCAAATGTGACAACATAAGCCTTTTGGTCATCCTCAAATTTTGCAACCCTGAATATGCTATTTGCTCCATCTTCTTCAATTCTGTTGGCAGTATAAGCAAAAGTTTCAACTAGCTCTTCTTGAAACTTTGAAAATATTTTCCGTGTATACAGATTAGCAGCCTGCTTCTCCATTGGTGAAGGTGTCTTCAGAACAGGGGTGGTGCAAATTGTCTCATAATCTGATTCTAATTCTTTTTCAAACCAGCTCTCCATAGCTTGCTCGTACTGCCTAAAGAATATTGGCAACGTTGTTTGCTGGTTGACAAAACCATAAAATAAAGAACCATCAAATCCTTGATTAGGAGATATCGCTGCAAAAAATGAATCACGAAAATATGCTGGAACCCATTGAGCACGAGCAGTATATAAGGACTGAAGCCAATCATTTTTTGTGAGTTCATACTTATTAATGATAAAATTCCAGGATGAATCAAACTCCTCAATTGTTTGTGTTAGATTAATACAATTATAAAGCTCAATCTGAAAATTTGGATGCATGTTGCATACATGAGCCAACTTCTCATGGCCTTCTCGCAAGACATGCCATTTGCTTATACAGTGACGTGTGTGAGGAAAAACCTGTGAAACAGCTGTTTGTATCGCTCTGTCTTGATCGGTAGTGATTGAGACAGGGTAATGGTCATTCATCGCTGTCAGAAATGTCTTAAAGAGCCACACAAAGGAAGTCTCAGAATCATCCAATAGAAGTGCACAACCAAACAAAATCATTTGACCATGATGGTTTACCCCAGTGAATGGAGCAAATGGCACTCTATATTGATTTATCATGTAGGTTGTGTCCAGAGTAACTGCATCACCAAAATGACTGTAAGCAGTCCTTGATCTTGCATCTGCCCAAAACACATTAGACATATGATTGTCTTCATCAAGTTGTATTGCATAGAAGAAACCAGGGTTCTCAGCTTGCATCTTCTTAAAGTACTCGAGCAGGTTGTGAGCATCCCTCCCTAATGTTCTCTTTCGAGTAGGTTGCCTAACAGCATAATTCATTAACGTAGGAGTAGGAATTTTAACTGGGTGATTTGTTTCAGCAATAGTAGCAGCCACAGGAATATTCTTAATACCATGAATGTTCTTTGTGGGAATACAGTTCTTATCCGTGGATACGTACATCACACCACTTGGAACAAGCCCTACTCCTTGGTATGTTTCGGGCATGGTTCTTCCAACGCTAGAAAAGTGCTTACCTGCACGAATATTTTGTGCCTTACTAAGGCTTGCCATGGAATGGGTATGCTCCTTTACAAATTTTGTAACAACCCACTTATTTTGACCCTTCTGCTCAATCCTGATCATTGCGTTGCAACCTTCAGCAAGCTTTCTTTTCAAATCATCCCTGCCACACACAAATTCCCGGTAAATAATTGCCCCATCAGCTTTGGAACGACCATGTGGGCCAGCTTTGCAGCTGAAGCCCACTCGTCTAGCATACTCATTGTAGAAAGTTTTTGCAGCATCTTCCGAGTCAAATTCCCTGCCCACGTAAGGCTCAGATATTCCAATCTCAACATGAGAGACGGAGTTGTTTTCAGCATTGTTAATTCCACCTTCGCTGGGTTCAGCAATGCCATCATCTGCCATAGCTTGATGGTCACTTCCTTCTCCCATGTTTGTCACTTGTGTGTAACAAAGGTTGCATGCTTTGATCCTATCAAATAGAAAGATGAATTATCTTAAATTGCCTATGAGCCTAGTAAATCCAAAACTAAACATGCAGCATTTCACCCCAAATATTCTCATCATTGGAATGCAGCAAAACAAAGAAAAGAACCGGGAGAAAAAAGTGAGCATTGGATAAAAAGGAAATTGCCATTTACCAAACATTTATACCAAATTAAGGTTAAATAAAGTCACACAGAAAAATTCTGTCCCATCAAAATTGAGTCTTATTTAGAGTGGACCTTCACAATTCAAAACTAACAGGCATTATCACAAATTTCATATAGCCAAAAAAAATGCTAATAGAACAGAAGTTCAATGTCAAATAGGTTTAAGCAAACAGCATTGCTACAACACACAATTTTGACATTCAATTAACTATCCCAATTAATTATCACAAATAGGTCAAAACGCATACCTAGAGAAGAAGTATAAGTTCCAAAATTTTGACTAAAATTCACAGAAATTAAAAAATTCATTGTACAAATAAACAAGCAAATGGAAATCCTCCTAACTTACAGAGATGAAAGTTGAGTGTGGCACTAATAAAACCCGTAGATTAATTTCAGTATTCCAAATCGGAGTTGAGAAATCGCAGAAACGTGTGAACCGTGAGGCAGCAAAACTAGAACGGCGTTTTGGAGAGTTAGGGTTTCTGGTTCTGCTGCTCCGGGCGGTTGCAGAGTCGGAGGAGGAAGGAGCCTGGGAGTGGGTGGATGCAGTGTTGCATAGGTTAGATATGAGTACACACGTAATAACCACCGTTCGATCTAATCTTACGGTTATTATTGGCTTAGATCGAAATCCGTTTAAAATGGGAACTTTGTTCATTTTTCTGTCTTTTGTGGTGCGATTTGTCACGTGCACTGTGCACCATTCATCCGCTGTGGGCTCCAACTCACAAACATTTTTACCGAACACCATGTTTATAATTACATTTTTTTCACATTTTTTAATATAAGTCTTTTGGCATGTGTCTTTTTTTTTTTCCCAATTCTTATAGTACACGTTTAATTTTTTCTTTTTAATTACATTTATTTTTAATAAACATTAATATAGATATTTTTACATATAAAAATGTATATCTAATTATATGCTTATTATTATTATTTCAAAAATATTATTATCATTAAACTAAAATATATAATTTTGTTTTAACAAATTTTACTCTTTAAGCAATTTTTAATTGGGCTTTTCGAAACAATTTTTACATGATTAAGAATATTTCCAATAAAAAATCAAAGTTTTTGGTTTTGGGCTTTTAGCCTATTTTCTTGGATCACACGGTATCTCATCACGTAGTTTTATGGTTTTAAAATAATTTTTTATATTTGAGCAAAGAAAAAATGAAAATGTTTAGTGAATTTTAAATAATTTTGAATAAAATTAGATATGTGTTCAAAATTCTAAAAATCAACTATCGAAAGTCTTTCAACTCTAATAACTCATCTTGTTAAGATATTTTATCCAAAATCAACTATCAAAGATGTTTTAGAAAATCTTTTTATTAACAAAAATTAATATATTAATAATTAATATTTATTTATCAAAATAAATATAATAGATATTATAATATATTTGAAAAACCTGACTAGCCACAATTACTCCTTATAATGATTGATAGAAATTAATATTTTATATGATTTTGTTAAATATTACCAAAATAATTAAAGAAGGATTCAAAGTTACACTTAACGCTCTAGATTCCCTCCACCCACCAAGAATATATTGTGTGAGATTTAAACTCAAGTCCTGCCCCAATTAAAGATTGTTATACATTTTTATATATACATTATTTCAAGAAAAAAATAAATTATTCTACATGATATAATTTTTATAAATCATTATATTATTTTTATTAATTAAGCTAAAATAATTTCAAGAAAAATAAATTACATTATATAATCTCAACAAAAGTAAATCCACTATATAATTTTTAATAAAACCATGTAACCTCTACAAAATATGCTCTCGTTACCGAGGCTTCACACTCCATTTCGTAAGCGTATTTGTTTGAGTAACAATGTAAATAATTTACAAATTTACAAGATGTAATTGCTCTCTTTACCAGCGACTTCACATTTCCTCTCTCCGAGCATAATTTATGTTGCTTTTTAAAATATATATACCGTAAATGTAAAATAATTTTATATTCAAGTGTGAACAAAATAATTTTAAAAATATTGCCTTTAAGGCGTAAGAGAGTTTTGTGGGATTATCTCATAGGGTCAAGATATTGATTGGATTCACGAGCTTAAAAAATATTATTTTACATTTAAAATAGATTTTGAAAATGTCTATAACTCGATCAATTAACAATTTTTAGATTATATATTTGCAGGTTGGACTTTGGACAAAAGTGGAGATTGTGGATTAATAACTTAATCTGGAATAGCAGCTTCCCTGAGCATAATGTGAAGAATGATGAGGTAGAAGGAAGTTCTCCTAGGATCTTGCTCATAAAGGTTCAAAGATTGAAGAAATGGAAATGGAAGACTAGGAAATGGAGTTGGAAGTAGGCGCCACTCTTGTTGAAGGAGATAAGCCAAGGAGAAGGAAGCTAGCCACAATGGAAAGAACCTTTGATAATAGTATAAAGAAGTCTCACAAAAATGGAGAGAACATGAACACTCTCTAAGAAGAAGAAAAACTCTCATTTAGAGAAAAGTATTTTCATTCAAATGAGTGTTAAAAGATTACATGAGTTGTAGAATTCTATTTATAGAGCAAGCATGGATCATGGCCCTAAAATGCTAATGGTGAACATCCAAGTGCTAATTAAGGGGGGTAGTTGACTTGATTTAGTATTAATTTAGCATTTGCTTAATTAGCACTAAGTTAATTCAATTAAGATCCAAACATGGCCCTAGATTTAAGGATTTATGTTCCCTATTGTTTGAATTTAAATTTTGGAGGGGAATGACATGACACCTCCAAAATTCAAATTTAAATAAGAAACAACTAGAATCAATCATGTAGGAGAGAGAAAACACACGTGGAGTGAAATAAGAGGACAAAATGGGTCACATGTCTCGTACATGCTTCATGTGTTTGTTAAAAGGGTGTGAAGAGGAATTAGGGGTGTATAAACTAAATTCCACGCATCCAAACCCTCATGGACCAAGCCCAACTAATTAACACACTCCACAAAGAGACCAATTACACCTCCTAAAGAAAAAAAAACCTATATGTCAAAATACAAGGCCCAAAATAAAACTAACTACAACCCTAAAATCCTAATGACTTAAGGATGCTAAGACAAGTCTAAAAATGTCTAATTATTTACAAATTAATGGACCATGTCCTAAACTAAACTCCTTCAAGCTTCACCCAAGTCATGCTTCTCCTTTATTGGTCCTAGCTTAGTTCCTTGTTAGACAGGGTTGCATCATAAATGAAAGTCCAACAGGTGAATTCAGATCGGGAAAAGGAATTAAATAAGGTGACTCATTATTGCCTTTTTTGTTCTTAGTGGTAGCAGAGGGGTTATAAGGATTGTTCAGATAAACAATACAGGAGTATGCATCATATTCTCATTTTCAGTATGCAAATGACACCATTTTGATGGGAAAGCGGAGTTCCAAACAGTATGGACTTTGAAGATAATACTAAGAGGTTTCAAATTGGTGTTAGAAATGAGAGTGAACTTCCATAACTGTTAATCCTCTTTTTGCTTATGCGATATGGTGCTTGCTGAATTGTTTTGTCTTAAACCCTCATTTTAAATTCTTGGGAGTTCCAGTAGGGTCAATCAAAGGTCTATGGCCGCGTGGCAAGCTGTTGTGAATCAATTTAGGAAAAGGTTGGCTGCATGGAAATCAAGGAATATCTCATTTGGAGGTAGGATGGTAATGGTACATTTTGTTCTTACAAATTTTCCTTTGTATTATTTCTCCTTTTACAAGGCCCCAAAGAAAATGGTGAAAGGTGTTAACTTCATTGCAGTGCAACTTTCTATTAGGGGAGGGAGGGGGGGAAATGTAGATGTTAAAAAAATCTCATGGGTGAATTGGGAGAAGATTTGTATGCCTAAGAATGAAGAGGGACTAGGAGTGAAAATGTTTGTCAAGATTTAACATTAGTTTGCTGACTAAGTGGAAATGGAGGTTTCTATTTGACGAAAATGCAATTTGGTATCCGTTATTCCGATGCATGTACAAGTCTTTTCAAGATATCTCATACATAAATATTAATTGGGTAAAAGCTCTATATGGTAGAGGGGTGTATCGTCAATTGACAATTTTGATTATATGCCCACGAGTTGGTTTTCTAATAATGTATGGAGGAGAATTGATGATGGGTTGAAGACTTTATTTTGCCTATATAATTGGTTAGATGGTGCTTCGCTTAACTATACTTTTCCTAGATTATTTACTTTGGCTTAGGAAAATAATGTAATTGTTCAACAAATAGGGGAGTTTTTAGTTCGGCAACCTATGTGGAAATGGGCATGGTACAAGGAATTATTTATTTGGGAAGAGGATATTTTGGCTACAATGGAGAGGCTATTACAAAATGTGTGCTTAGGACAACAAGCATAGGATGAGTGGACTTGGAGTTTAGAGGCCAAATTCACAGTTGCAGATGCATACAGCAAGCTAAGTGTAGGTTCGAGGATGAGAAATAGTTCCAACATAGATTCTCAAATGTTCAAGTAATAGTGAAAGGACAAATTACTTACTAAAGTGATAGCTTTCTCGTGAAAGTTACTGCTTAATAGGATTTCTACAGTTGATAATTTGTAGAGAAGAGGAATAAGCATCCAGGAGAATTCATAGAGATGTGTCTTCTGCAATGACCAATTAGAGGAAAGTAAACATCTTTTCTTATCTTGTAGATTCTTTTAGGTTTTGTGGTAAAGGGTAACGTTTTGGATTGAAATTAAATCACCTTTACTTGATGATTTATCTCAATTGTTTCTTATGACTAGTTCATGGGTAGTGGGTAGGAAAAAGAAAAAAAATTAAATATTTGTTTTGACATCCAGTATGTTAGGGTATATGGATATTTAGAAACTCAATTGTGTTTAATAATAAAATATTGGAGTCTCAGGATACTTTGTCATTTATTTAGATTATTTCTTAGAAATAACTTTTGTATATATTTGGTTTTAACGGGAGACATTTTTTTTCTAATTAGTGTAATAACCTTCTATTGTGCCTTAAGAATACGTAGATGTTATAGACAATAAGATTTGTGTGAATTTTGTGTAGATGGATGAGTAGGAAAAGACACTTGTATTATAAAGAATGTTGTTTTTTTTGGATGTAGAACTCACCAATCAATTTGTTTGATAATGACACACATACACATATATATATATATATATATATATATATATATAGTTAGTTTCCAGTGCTTAAAAAAAATTTATATTATCATTTAATTATAATTAATTGTGTATACAATAATAAGTTTATCATGAATACTATGTAATGTAATTTTGCATCACCAATTTTCTAATACCCTTTTAAGATGGAAAAATGAAACTTAAACTAATGAAATAAAAATCTAAATTAATGCACGTAACATGTTGGGGTTGAATTCCTATCTCTGGTGGTTTGAATCATCATTAAACTTTTATTATGCATGGCTAAGGTTCTTAATGTGTCATCCTGATAGAAATGTGAAGAAGACATTGTTACTTTACATACATATGAATGCGTGGGTGAATGGTAGCTACAGGTAGAGGCTAGGAGGGAAGAGAGGCTTATGAAGGGTTAATTGGTACAATCCTGAAGGACATTAACTGTGAGCTTCGATTGAATGTAATTTTGCTTATGATAATGCGTGAAGGAATTTGAATGGATATATGTATGGGGAATTTCTTTGTTGAAGATGATGAAGAGAGGGAATGTGAAATGGGATGGTTAAAGAGAAATGACAGAAGAGAAGGGAAGGTCAGTGGGATCAGGAAGAAGGTGGTTGGTGAGAAGGGGTTTGGAAAGCCTCAAGAGACTCCTCATAGGGAGAATAGCCTGTGGGTTAACATCATGCATACTCCTAGCGAACAAACACCGGCATGCCTCACTGGCGGCGCCGAAAAGCTCACAATCATTGTGATTCGTTCCCAACAAACAGTGACCAAGGATTCTCAAAACAGGTTGCAACAACTCCCAAGGCAGAGGAACCCTACCTTCGCCCTTCTCTTTCTCTTTCTCTTTCTCTTTAAGCTCCAACTCCTTACCACTCACATCCTCCTCGAAATTCATGTACATGTCACCGTCTTGCCCAGCCCAGATTTTACAAAACTCGCAAAAATGGATCTTAGAGGAGGCCGGCATGTGAGGGATTTTGGCGAAGAACAGTTCCAGGGCCACGCCCACGATGCGGGCCCTGCGGGTGGACCGGACCGTGCCGTGGGGCTCCAGAGCCGGGGACACCACGGCCACCGTGGAGGAGGAGTTGTTCTTGTTAGGGCTTTTCGACTCGTGGTAGACGCTGCCCTGTGAGAGGTCCGGGAGAGTGACGGACACGGGCTGCCCCGCGCGTGAGCTAGTTTGGTGCCCGTAAAGGGCTAAGAGAACGGCTTCGAATCCGGCTTGGGGTTTGCGCTCGGCCACTCGGGATAGGTAGACGCCGGCGATGATGGGGACGAAGCTCAGGACCAGCAGCTGGAGCTCCGACACGCCGGATTGGAAGGTGTCGTAGAGCCACCGGCATAGGTTGTTGTCGCCGGCGCCGGAGTTTGGTTGCCGGAGGAGCCTGGAGATTTGGGAGTATATTTCCTGGTTGCCAAGGAGAGTGGTGGTTGAGAGGGAGGGCAGTATCAAGGACAGGTTCTCCTTTGCGCTTCTGATCTTTTCACCTGACTCGCTCCCGCCTTCTTCTCCCCCCGACATTCTTCTCATCCTCACACGCCACTTTTCTTCTCTCTCTCTTATATCACCTTTTCTCCCAATAATAGCATCTTTATTTTCTTCTTTTTTATTCCAATTTCATTTTCCAACTCCAACTAACTCTCCTCATCACTCATCACTAATCACTCATTCTTTCTTCTTCTTCTTCTTTTACGGAGCTAATTACTGGTTCAAATCCCCTATATTTCAACAAATAAGAATTTAGAAATATAATAGCACTACATCATTGCATGCAGCATGCAGCATGCAGATCCATCCAATAAAATTAAAATACCGCCTCTGTCAATATTTCTTAGCAATATGCGCACTGTCGTGAATCCCTTGTGCTATTCATTACTTTCAATTCAAAAGTTCATGCCGACTACCTGCCCTTAAATGTTAATCATCTTAATTGCTAACTTCATTCATATAAAAAGAAAAACTCAAACATGTTATTATTAGGGTTCGCTGGACAATTTTTATTGAAAGTTTAACTTTCTTTTTTAAATGAAAGTTATTATTAGTGTCATGTTTTTAAATTTTAATTGAAGTTAGTGTAAGAAAATAAAAATATAAAGATAAGATGTGTATAGTTTGGTAAAATTAATATTATCATTTGTTCTAATATTTATTTTACTATAATTATTATAAAATTTAAAAATATTATAAGAGTTTAATTAGTATATATTGTTAGTGCAAAAAATTTTATAGCAACATTTAATTATAATACTAAATTTATGGTATATTTATTGATTTTGCTAAAATTAAAATTATAATTACATTCAATCTCAACTCTAGTTTATGATAAATTTATTAACTTTAATAATTAATATTTTAAAAGGTATATAAATAAAAAAATATAATTGAATGACAGTTTATTATTATTTTACATTGTAAATATATACTGATTAATAGTTTAAAATACATTTTAAATATATATTGATTAATAGTTTAAAGTAGTAAGGAGTGAAGTGTTAACAAATTTATTCGCATACATAAATGAGAGTTGTAATTGAATATTATTGATATACACGATATTCAAATATTTTAGCACATATTAAGCACAAAACTTTATATTCTTTTTATAAACTAGACATGTTATTAAAAACAAAACTGGAAAGAACTGCTCAAAAGTCAAAACAAGCCACCGGTACATGCCTCACGTGTCAAGGGCTAAAATGAAAAGAACCTACAAAAGTTGCATAATGAGATGCAATAATTAATTAAATTATTATCCACTCCCTCAATTTAGTCAAAAAATATTGGATCGCTGGTGAATATTTTTTAGACGTGATATAAAATAATCTTCAATGCTCCTGCGGAATTGAATCCCCATATAGCATAAAACGAGAAATTAATTCGTGAATTCTTAAAGTTATTTTTTGTGGATCTTATACTTTCAAAATACTTCTACAAATTTATTAACTTTTTAAAATCTTATTTATTTTTTAAATTTATTATGAATTAAAATTAATTTTACATATTATCAACTTATCTGCTTGTTTTAAGAGAAGGAAGGTCATAGCGGTTCTTAGTAAAAAATGAATTAATCTTCTACATAAATATTTATTTTTGTAATGAAACATCTTAAGAAAAAGAAAAAGAGGAAAAACATTTAGCTAAATTTAGTTAGTTAAACATGTGTCTGAGTTGTTATAAACTGTATGACAATAATTTTGAACAAATTTATTTTACCTTACGAAAGACAAGTTCAGTCATCCTTGAATTGAGAAAAAATATCTTACTAAAGACAATTGATTCTCATTTTGGACATAAATATACAAAACATGAAAAAATTACATATAAATAAATTTAATTATTTATATTTTATTTAATAATTATTCTAAAAATACATTTTAATTAAAGTTCAATTTTTAAAATTATTTTATTTATGATATTAAATTTCAACAAAGTTACAAAAATACTCTTTTATTAATTGATATTCTATTTCATTTTCAACCTCTTTTTATTCAAGTAAATTTTTTATATTAAAATTAGTAAAATTAAATAATTTAACCAATTGTCATAATAAAGTAAAATTTAATTACTTTTAATTATATAGATTCTAAAAAAATACTATTTATATGCCCATCTTGTGTTTCATTGTAGATTGTTTTTCCTTAAAAAAGTTGTAGATTCTAAAGAAATACTATTTGTATAGTGATGTGCTTTCAAACATCACTTTCAAAACTATATTTGAACTGCCTCCAAAATACAAACTAATTAAAAATTACAAGTTCAAATGTCTAATTAAAAAAAAAAAACTCATATACCCTAATTATAAACTTGTAAGAAGTTCAAAACTCCACAAAATTAATTAAACCATATGAAAATTATGCATATTTTTGTAATTGTAATATGTAATAAACAAGTGTACCTAGAAAAATAAGAACACAAAGGACAATTGCTATAAAGTGGAAAACAAATTAAATATACTTATTCCTAAATCCAAATAAAAAAATAGTATATTAAAATTGAGAGTATTAGGAATGTGAATTCTTCCTCACACCTTATAGATGTGAGTGTATTATGATATTATAAGGAGTAAATACCCTAATCTAATTATTAATAACAAGATATTCAAAATATAAAAAGATGATGCAGTGGTTGGAGATACTAATCTATAGGAGATTTAGGTAAGCACATGGAGAATGAGATGAATATGATGAGGTTGTTAGAGATGTCATCCAAAAGATATTTATATAAGATATGGAGAACAATATATTCAAAAATGATGAGGTTGTTGAATATATGAATTTAGAAGAGTTTTAGTTATGATATGGATAGAGGTGTTCATTTGTTCGTGTCAACTTGACGAACCCGGTAAACCGAACCGAATTAATTAGTTTGGTTCGATTTTTTCATTTGATCGGGTTACTCAAACCAACTAGAACTTATCATGTCTGGTTTAGTTCATGATTTTTGTATTTCAAAACTCTGACACAACTTGAATCAACCTAAAAGTATATATATTATATTACTATTATATATTTATTTAATATTTTTAAGTTAGTAAATTTAGTAATCTATTTTGTTTAGAGTTTTGTATTTCAAAATCTCGGTCAAAGCCTATTTTATATTTTTAATTTAAAAATTAGTAAAATTATTTTATACTTTAAATTTATACAAGCTGTTGTTTGTATTGTATTGTGTTGTTTTAATAGTTTAATTTGACTAATTTAGTATATATAAAACACTTGATATTTTGTTATCAAATTATGAATTCAATAGACTAATAAATTTGACTAGTTTTAGGCATAAATTTTTTTTATGATTTAATGAAAAAAAATAATTTTTTTATTGGTTTTCCCAGAAACCGAACCAAACCAACCCGATTATAATTGGTTTAGGTCAAGGGAAATATTTCTTAAAAATCGGACCAACCAAACCCAATTAAAATTAATTGGTTTAGTTTTCATGTTCTCCCATAGTCGAATCAACTTGAACCGTAAACACTTTTAGATATGGAGAACGATGGTTAAAGGAGTTGGCGACGATATAGTTGTGAGGGTTTAATAGTCAATTGATGATTGACCAAAGGTACATAGGTGGGTTGGTCGTAAAGCGACTAATGCTTACAAGTGAGAAGTGACTTAAAGATCAAATGATTGGTCAGAGAATGACTAGGAATACATGACCCCTAGCCACAAGTGGTTAAGAACAGTATTTGACTTGCAAATATAAGGTCGAATATGTCTAAGAGTGGGCATGGCAACATGGCGGGAACGAGTATGACATTCTCATCTCATCCCCGCTTCTGAAACTCCTCCCTATCCCTCCCTGTCCCCATACTTGGGTGAGTATAAAATTTATGTCCCCATCCCTATCGGATATCAAGTATACCTGTACCTGTTCCATACCCGCAAAAAAAAATTATAATAATATTTTAGTAAAAATAATTTGTTTGAATAAAATGATATTAATTCAAAAGTTATCTGATAAATACAAAATTTGTAAATTATTAATTAAATGTCAAACTTTTTTTTTAAGACAAATAAATATTTTAGTTATTAAATTAAGAGTGAGGTGATGCACATACGGGAACGAGTATGGGGTGGGTATGTATATTCCCATCCCTGACTTAACAATTCGGGTATTCCCCGTACCGGTGCCCAATTAAACTAGAGATTCTCCATCAACTTCGGATCGGTTCGGAAATTACTCACAGATACATATTTATTTGTCATCCTTATCTAGGAGTATAATACTTAAAGACAATAATTAATATATAATATTTTAAAGATTTAATATAACATTGTGTGAGAATATGATATTTTCGAGAATAGTAGAGATTGATGAATATTATTGTATATGAATACGTTATAATGATAAAATTACAAGTAAATATGAATACATATTTTCATTTTTATGTGTTTTATAATGCTAAAAGATTCGAAAGTGTATTTACTAAGAAAAATAAATTCGAAAGGGGATGAAAACTATAAAGATGATTAAAAAACATTATAAACAAATTAAAATGATGATATATTAATTTATAGAGGATTAATATGAATTTATAATACGGTGTCGTGAGTGGTGGTGGAAAGCTAGCGAGAAGGGTGGTTGGTAATATTCCTTTGGGAATTCCGATACTGTGGATCTCATAGTCATTCTTTGTCGTGGAAGACCTAACAACACAAACAAACCCTAAATACGTTCATTTTCTTATCCTCCCGCTCCCGCTACGCTTCATCACTCTTCTCAAGGAAGGTATCTCTTAGATCTTTTTCGCCCTTTTCCTTTTCATTACATCAAACTTCAATCATTCTTATTCTTTTCCCAGTTCCCATCCAGCTTAGGGTTTCCATCTTCCCCAATTTGTTATTTTTCTTGCTTCTGTTTCCAAATTTTTAATTTCTTACGTTGCGGGGTTTCAGCTTTCTATCCTTTTTTTTCATAGAGTAGGATCCACATTTTTTATGGCATTTGAGTGCCCAAATACTACTGAGCTTTCTCCAAATTTGGCACACTTTGTAGCAAATCCAGGCATAGGCGTAGTTGAACCTAATCAACTCAGTCCCAAATCCCTCACCGAAGGAATAGCAATCTCAAATTTTGTGCCTGATACCAAATCTCAATCTGGGAAGGGTGTGAAGTTAAAGGGAGCATCCAAAATTTATTCAAAAAAAGGCATCAAAGCCTCAGTCAGTGCACTGAACCAATCATCAATTCCTAGTGGTGTGGTTTTTGACTGTGGTTTGTCCATCACCGACCTTCCTCCGGCTTTGATCTCTGAGATACTCAATTGCCTTGACCCCAAAGATCTCGGTGTTGTTTCGTGTGTCTCCACTATTTTCCAAAGAGTTGCATCCGAGCACCATGCTTGGAAGCAATTCTATTGTGAAAGGTGGGGGCTTCCAACAGCTGCCTTGACTGTGGATTCAGGTGTTGTGGATGATGATAAGTCATGGAAGGAACTTTTTGTGGAAAGGGAGTTTAGGAGTAAGACTTTTTTGGGACGATATAGTATTGATGTGTTGTATGGCCACACTGAAGCAGTTCGAACTGTTTTCTTATTGGCTTCTGCGAAGCTCATATTTACATCTGGGTATGACTCTATTGTGAGGATGTGGGACATGGAGAATGGGTTATCAATTGCATCGTCGCGACCCCTAGGCTGCACCATCCGGGCTGTTGCAGCAGATAGACTACTATTGGTTGCTGGCGGTACTGATGGATTTATTCATTGTTGGATGGCTGTTGAAGGACTACCTCACCTATTTGAGCTTAGAGGTTCACAAAACCAGAATACTGAGGTTCGTCTTTGGGGACATGAAGGTCCGATAACTTCACTGGCTTTGGATTTGACAAGGATTTACAGTGGTTCATGGGATACCACTGTTCGAGTGTGGGACCGTCATTCGATGAAGTGTACTGTAGTGCTGAGGCACAGTGACTGGGTCTGGGCACTTGTCCCTCATGATACTACTGTTGCCAGCACATCAGGTTCAGATGTGTATGTTTGGGATACTAGTAGTGGAGCTTTGATGACCATCGTCCATAATGCTCATGTTGGTAACACCTATGCTTTGGCACGGTCCCATACAGGGGGCTTCCTTTTTACCGGAGGTGAAGATGGTGCCATTCACATGTATGAGATTGTTAATGATGGGTTTGAGTCTAAAGCCTGGCATGTTGCTGCTTGGGTTCCTCACTCGGCGGCTGTGTATTCCCTTGCCTTTGAATTTCCATGGGTTGTTTCAGCATCAAGTGATGGCAAACTGGCTCTAATTGATGTGAGAAAGCTGCTAAGAACTAGCAAGCGAGCTCTAGGGAAGAGAGCATCAAAGGTAAAGCATTTGGGTGGAGACATAGTAGAGCCTCCACAGAGGATGTTGCATGGATTTAAGAGCAATCTTTTCTCTGTGGATATAGGAGCTGATCGAATTGTATGTGGAGGCGAAGAAGGTGTGGTCAGGATCTGGAATTTCACAGAAGCATTGGAGATTGAGCGGAGAGTCCGTGCATTAAGAGGAATACGGTTAGAGCAGAGAATGAGACGACGGAAGCTCCAAACAGAGCTGAGCAATAAAAGTGGTCGGAGTGATCAGTGTTCAGTTGCTGCTAAGAAGAATTCTGTCACTTGTATTTGGCCCAATAAACGTGGGATGAGCGGAAAACTCAAGGCATAGTGGTGAGGCCACCTAATGTTTGCTTATATGCACCAATTGCCAACCCTTTTTTTTTTTTATATTTTTTCTTACAAATTGATGTATACTTTATTTTAGTTTTAAGCTGGTAAACTGACCAATTTTAATTTCCTCGCTACGTATTATGATATGATTAGTAACTGTAGGTAGTGATCAGATTGGACTACTTCCATCTACATCTCAATGGTACGATTTCTGAAAATGATAGTGTTTATTTCTGAGAATTTTTTTTACTAAAAGAATTTCTACTAGAATTCTTATCGACAGGCGAGATGCGACCATCGATTTTAAAAAAATTCAGGATGCTTTTGTCGTTATAGAAAGCAGGAGTAGGCTCAACGATTCTTGCTTCGAAGTCTATGAAACTAATCAGCTGTGTTAGGCATGCACATAAAACTTGAGGGGTTAGTAGATTTGTGGGAGTTTCGTAAATTTGACCTATGAATTTAATTATAAGAATTTACTTTATATAAAAGCAGGTAAAACACATGCATGACAGAAGAATGCTTGTGTATTTTTATTTCTATTTTAATATTTTTTATAAAATTTTATATTTTAAAATATAAATTGTTATGTGACATGTTTTGAAATATGTTTTTGTTAATTTTATATCTTTTGTTTATGATAATATGATAAAAACATATCAGATCATTAATGGATATATTAAATGTGCAATGAATATAAAAAAAATAGAAACAGGAGAGTTGGAATAAAACTCAAAATATTATTTATTAATAGTATAGATATAATATATAATGTAATATCATATATTATAGATATAATTGGATAATTATCTATGTTGGATTAATATTTTAAAGTAATTTTTTATTTAAAGTTATAAGATTCGACTAGGGCAAATTCTTCTTTATGCGCAATTGTTGATGAGCAGTTAGTGCTACGTACAAGCAAAGATCATGTCTTTTCATATTTGCATGCTTTGAGCATTGAGCTTATGCCCAACAACTATAATTCTTCTTTATGCGCAATCGTTGATGAGCAGTACCGATCAGTATTTACTGTATGGAAGAGGGTCTCATTAATTGAAATGGCATGTGGGTTTTAACTAGCAAGTCTAATTTAATAGATGTCATTCTATATTTATCGTCAGAGCTACTACTAGTTCATTTGGATCATTTGCACCAATCTTAACATGGACTCACTTGGCGCATCCTTCTGAAGTGCCTCTCCATTTGGCGCATCCGCTTGGCGACACGTGAAACCAAGTTCCCTCAACTCAAGTTACTCATTTCCTATTTTTGCTATAACTGGAGTTTATCAATGACAGAAATCAGTAAAGGTTATTATCCTAAGTCAGATCAGATTCGGATTATTTTTTAGTTGAAAAATACTATAGATGATCTTTTGTAAGGAAAATTGATAATAATAATAATAATAATAGAATGAGTTTAATTTCTATAGATAACTTTACACAGTTAATTATCATCGTACTTTTTATTTATATCATTTTTAAAATGTTAATAAGTAAAATCAATAAATTTTTTTTGTATTAAAGAGTTGTAATTAAATTTTCTTGAATGATAATTTTTTCCATAAAAATTTGCAACTTTTAAATACAAAGATGATGTGCAATTTAAAAGCTTCTTAATATGAGTTTTAGATAAAATTATGAAGTTGATGAAAAAGTCTCTTTTTATTTTTCATTTTTTAGGGTATTATGATCGATTCTTTTTTATTGTTTTTGAAATTTCTGTAAATAAATAAAAGTTTGAAAACATAGCTTTTCTTTAAAGATGGTTGTTGAGAAATGGGAAAAATGTGACAGGTTTTTCAAGAAGAAAAAGAAAAAAAGATAGTAGATAATTAGTCCAATGACAATACAACAGGTTATGAAAGAAATTGTTTTCCTTCCAAATGGAAATTAATAAGAAGTTGTGTAATTCTAGTTGCACCAGATAATCGATCAAGGCAAACACATACTACATGGTACCTTAAACTTTTTAAACTGAGATAATCGTGCAAACCTTTGGCTGGTTAACATAAAATGAGCTGTTAGACAGAAGGTTAAAGCAATTGGAGTGGACAAAGGGAAACAATATGAGAGGGTTTATGGTTGTTGATTCTGTTCATGCAGTTTTCCTAATGGGCATTCTCAGCATAGCTCATGGGCAGTCCACAAACACCAACGCTAATGTGAAGAATGGCTCACATGTATCAGCATTGTATGTGTTAGGCGATTCCTCGGTTGATTGTGGAGATAACACTCTCTTCTACCCTCTTCTTCATGCTCGTCTCTCTTTGTATCCATGTAACGGTTCTGATGCCACCCTTCTTCCTCACCTACTTGGTACTTTTCTTTATCTTTTTATTATTTCCACTTTGCATTCTTCATTCAAGGAAATTGGCCAGATCCACATGAAATCCCACTTGCAGGGCATACAACAAGTTATAATTTGGAACCATTGCATTTGTGACGGAATAAAGGAAACCTTCTTTAAGTGATGCCTATGATGGTGAACGAAAACATGTTTTCTTTTTCTTGTTTTGCAAAATTTTTTTCTATCTAAATTAATGTATTAAGGTAACTGTCCATTTTTGCTTTCTGTTAGTTCTCCACTCCTCCAGTAGCTCAGTTTTATGCATTATCTTGGAAGCTTGATATTGCAATGCCTTGAATGTAGAATGGTACAACTTAGCTGATATTTCTAAAAAAACTTTTCAATATTGACTTATCATGAGTATAACTAAAATTAAATCGGGCTTACACAGATTTAATACTAATTGATGTAAAGGGGATCACCGTCACATTTGTTACAGCTGAGAAGATTGGACTGACATCAATCCGGCCATTTTATGGACAAAATGGATCTCTGGAGGAGGTTCTTGGTGGTCTCAACTTTGGTTCAACACAAGCTACAATCATGAACCAGGGAAGCTACAGCCACCAGTCTCTTAATCAACAACTGCGTCAGGTTTCTGAGACCATGCAACTGTTGCAACTGCAGCTGAGTGATGACACTGCTCTCCAATTTATAAAATCATCCATCTTTTTCCTCTCCTTTGGCAAAGAAGATTATGTGGAGCTATTCCTACATAACTCTTCCAGTTCCAACCAAATGTTCCGGCAAAATTCCAAAAACTTCGCTACCATTTTGGTAAACCAAGTGGAAAATGCTGCGAGGTATCTTTATAATGCAAATGCCAGGAAAATCATATGTTTGGGAATCCTGCCTTTGGGATGCACACCTCGTATGGTATGGGAATTGAATAGCACACCCGCTGGAGATTATAATGCAAACGGTTGTGTAGAACATGTCAATGACTTGGTCTTTGAATACAATAGACTGCTGGATGAACAAATAGCCAAGCTTAATACCGAGTTTTCTGATGCTCAGATAGTGTTCTGTGATGTTTACAATGGAATGATGAAGATAATCAACGAACCCAGACTTTATGGTATGTTTTTCCTCCCTCTGTAAAATCAAATTGAAAATTAATGTGAGGTGTCTTGAAGCATTTGAAATCTCTTTGGGCTGCCAGAATTTACAAAAACAATATGTCCCTTGACGACATGGGAAACAATTAAATCAAGTGTTCTCTTCTCTATACAGGTTTTGAAGATGTAAAGAATGCATGTTGCGGACTTGGTTTGAATGGTGCGGTGATAGGGTGTGTCTCCAAGGACATGGCCTGTGATCATGCTTCAACTCATGTTTGGTGGGATTTGTTCAATCCTACACCAGCAGTCAACGAAATCCTAGCTGATGCAGCTTGGTCTGGATTACCAATCCCAGATATTTGCCATCCTATCACCGTCCATGAATTGGTGAACATGAACATGACAGTCTAGCATTTTCTGTTGCTTCACCACTACCTTTCATGCTATAAGACATACACTGGTATCAATCAAATTTTTGTAAAGCCCAATAACCCCATTTGCAGTACAAAAACTGAAACAGGGCTCTGCACCATTAGGTATGCTTTGGAAACCACTTCTTTATTAGAATCCAACAAATACATCATTTGTCTCTGTCCTCTGACATCAATTTAAATTTTAAACTATGCATTCACAACAATAAACAGGAAACATGAAAAAGATACCCACTGTCTAACTTTACTCAAGAAAATGTAAAATATTACACACATGAAGGGAGAAAAGTAGCAAACCCTAAATCACAGATATTAATACAGATTCCTAACTATCTTCATTCATAATCCTCCATGGCGGCGAAAATCCAAACCAGCTTTTGTTTACCTTCATTCTCCATTCCACGCAAAAAACCCTACTCAAACCAGTTCACTATCTCAGCTTCCAAATCCATCTCCGGCCGCAAGCTCCGGGCAGCAGTGATCGGTGGAGGCCCCGCCGGGTCCTCCGCCGCAGAGGCACTAGCTTCAGGCGGAGTAGAGACGTTCCTCTTCGAACGCAACCCGCCGTCCGTAGCGAAGCCGTGCGGCGGCGCCATCCCTCTCTGTATGCTCGAAGAGTTCGACATCCCTCACCACCTGATCGACCGCCACGTCACGCGCATGCGCATCTTCTCCCCTTCCAACATCGCCGTCGACTTCGGCAAAACCCTGAAACCTGACGAGTTCATCGCCATGCTACGCCGAGAGGTCCTGGACTCCTTCCTTCGCTCCCGCGCCCACGCTGCGGGCGCCACCGCAGTATCCGGTCTCGTCACCGGCCTTGACCTCCCCGCCGCCACGAATGCGCCGTATATCGTTCACTACACGGCGAACGGCTCATCCAGGCGGTCCCTGAGCGTGGATGTAGTGATCGGCGCCGATGGCGCGAACAGCCGCGTGGCGAAGGCGATCGGCGCGGGCGAGTACGCGTGTGCCATGGCGTTCCAGGAGCGGATCAAATTACCGGACGAGAAAATGGCGCACTACGAAAATCTGGCGGAGATGTACGTAGGCGAGGACGTATCGCCAGATTTCTACGCGTGGGTTTTTCCCAAGTGCGACCACGTGGCAGTGGGAACGGGCACGGTACGGTCCAAGAAAGCCATTAAGGTGTACCAGCGGGGGATCAGGGAAAGAGTGAATTCCAAGATCAACGGTGGTAAAGTGATTAAAGTGGAGGCGCACCCTATTCCGGAGCACCCGCGTCCGATTCGGGTGAAGGGACGCGTGGCGCTCGTTGGAGATGCTGCAGGGTACGTGACCAAGTGTTCCGGTGAGGGTATTTATTTTGCGGCCAAATCGGGTCGCGTGTGCGGAAACGCTGTCGTAAAGGCTTCGGAGGGTGGCGAGAGGATGATCCACGAGGCTGATCTCAGGAGGGAGTACCTGAAACCGTGGGACGCCGATTACGTTAGCACGTTTAGGTTTTTAGATCTCTTGCAGCGGGTTTTCTACGGTAGTAACGCGTGCAGGGAGGCTCTGGTGGAGCTCTGTGGGGACGAGTACGTGCAGCGCATGACGTTTGATAGTTATTTGTATAAGAAGTTGGCGCGTGGGAGAGTGTGGGATGATGCTCATCTTTTCTTCAACACCGTTGGGAGCTTGGTGAGGTCTAATGTTTTGCATACACGCATGGAGACTTTCATACTATGATTTTTTATTTATGTTTCGTTTCTACCAATGATGGATTTTTATCATTAATTGCTTTTACATTGAAAATGTTTTCATCAAATATCACATGTTTTCATAATTCAAGGGTTCAAACTCAACAGTTACTTGTACAAGAATTTATGAACTCATTTGTCCTTTCGTCAATAAATCAAAAGCTCTGTTGATACCCTTCAACTCCACTTCATGTGTGACAAAGCCATCCAAATTCAGTTCCTGTTGAACGTTGATAATTAAATATGAGACTTACTATACAAAGGCATCATGAAAGTTGGTGTTATGCCATTTTTTACATAAAATTGTACTCACTACAAAGTACCTTATCCCAGTAGCGTTTAAGACCTTTCTACAACTAAGCATCCCATGAGATTCTTTCCATCAACGAGGACCTCACTACAACTAATGTTCAACATGGATCCTGGCTTGTCCGATCCCAAAATGATTGTTTTCCCCCAACCCTACAGGTAAAGGATTAGTTTTAACAATTAATGCATAAGCCTGCACACCTAAGAATTTCCAATCAAGCTTCCTTCAATTTGTTAGTACAGTAGAGAAGTAGGAGTATTAGTTTGGGCACACTTTGAGAGAGAGACCTTTCTACAAGAAGCATATGCTTTATGCCTCAATGATGCCCTACCAACACCCTGCACCAGTCATCTCTATGATAACCTGCTCCAAAAACAGACATGAGAAGGAGTTTTGGCAATTAAAATTAAATAAAGATTGCAAGGTAGAAGAGGGTAAACCTGCCTCACAAACTTGTTTTCACATTCTCCGGGATCAACAAAGTCTGAGAGTCCAAACTTTTTTACTGAATAATTTGAGCACAATAACAACTCTGATAAATTTATTGAAGTATTATTATCTGACCAAATGTTTGATGTGGTGAATGCTTTACCAATGTCATATTTTTCTGAGTTGACATCCCCACCTATAATTTTAGTCGCTCCGCAAAGTCTAGCTCCCTCAACAACCTAGGAAACCAATGGCTTCGAATGATGATTTATAAATATAATGATTAATGAATCACAAAATACAGAAAGAAAACAGCGCTATATGGACAACATAACATACTGCTAATCCAATACTACCGAGCCCAAAAATAGCTACTGTAGAGCCTGGCTCCACATCTGCTGTTCTCCAAGCAGCACCTACCCCTAATCAACATAGTGAATGTTTTTGGGTAGTGCATTAATCAAAATGACCATAATTTATATTCTTTAATTTAATGGTTGCATTACCGGTTGATAGACCACAACTGAGGAGGCATGCCCTGTTGGGAGGAACGGTTGGATCAATCTTGATTAGATTCACAATGTCAATCACAGTGTACTCGCTAAAACTAGAAACAGACAGGAAATGGTGTATGATGTTTCCTTGTAAATCCGTGAATCTGGAAGTGCCATATCTAGGCATCCAAGGTGACACCTTGAAAGGAAACTTTGAACAAAGTTTGCTTTTGCTTGATTTGCAATCTATACACTCCCCACATTCAGATATAAAAACTGGGAGAACCACATCTCCTTTATCAACTTCAGTTACATCCTTTCCCACACTTTCCACAACCCTGGATCATATCAACTCCTATAGTATCATATTCAATGTATAAACATGTAGCAAATGAAAAGATAGCAATTCGTTTTATTCATTTACTTTAATTTTAAATCAATATTCTTTTTAGAGGTGAACCTGGGATATCTCTTAACCCAAACTAAAGGTTAAACATATTGAGTTTCATTTAAACCACTAAATCTGAGATGTCTGTTAATTTAGGTTTTCTCATTTTTCTTTAATTTGTATATAGTTATTCTCTTGGTAATTTTTTTAAGTAATTTTACACAAGGGTTGAGTCTGGTTGGATAAATTTCTAAAATAGCACAAAAAGAAAATAAGAAAGAAAGAAGAAATAAATTTCTTCATGGACTAAAAATTATTTGTATGTGAAGTTAAGAATTAACTTTGACAAAATTTTACATAAATTAATTTTAACACATCCGTGGTGAAACTATTTTCATTTAATTAAAAGCCCAAAAGCATACAGATTAACATTGCTTCCATGCTCAGAATTGAAACGTCTCAGAGTCATAGTTGTTCGTTCCTCTACCTGAAAGTTGGACGACTTAGAAAATTAACCACCCTAGAGGTGGTTCTCCACAACTTTAGTGTACATCTAACAGAATATACATGCAATTAAACAAAAAGGCACCAAAAACTTGGGTTAGGAGCCACTTTTGTAACGGGTAAGGACTGAGGACCACTATGCATAATTTTTAGTAAAAATATAATTAAATCAAAGCACCGAACGTTACCAAAATAAAAAAGAAGTTTATGTTGATACAGAGGAACCATACATATAAAGTAGTAATATATAGCGGAATTCTTTAATATTTGGGATAAATGAATTATTAGAGAAATTAAAAAGTAGAAAATAAAATGAATATGACTCACCCTATTGCCTCATGACCCATAATTCTTGGAAAAATAGCAGGAGAGCCCTTCAAGGGCAAAAAATATCATCTTAAAAAGCTAATTCAAAAGTGTCATCAATTAATTAAGACAAGAAAAAGAAACAGTAATGGTGGCAAACCTGAATGTTCTAAAACTGATATCGGTTTGACAAAGAGAGGTAAATATAATACGAATGCGAGCTTCACCGGCATCGATGGCGCCACCATGATCTCCTCAATCCTCAGTGGTTCACCAGCTTTGCGACAAACAGCAGCTACAGTTTGCAAATAAAACGGAACAAATAGTGTCCATACTTCATACATATGAAACATACAATTCAATTAAGAAAGCCATTAAAAATACAAAAGAAGAAAATGTAAAGCAGACAAAATTCGTTTGTTTTCATGAATAATGACGCACCTTTACATCTTATAGGTTGTCCTTCAGTTATTGGGGCTAGTTTTTGTTCCATGGCAATCCAAAACACAAGATGAGCCCAATGCAATGTGTTAAGTGTTTGTGTAGACAGGAGTTTATGGAATATAAGTGAAAACTAATATGATGAGGGATATGGCTATATTTTCTAATTAATATTTTAAAAATTATATAATTAAAATATTTAAAGTAAAAACTAACATGACGAGGGATATAACTATATTTTCTAATTAATATTTTAAAAATTATATAATTAAAAAATTGTGATTA
Source organism: Psophocarpus tetragonolobus (assembly GCA_037954015.1). Lineage (NCBI taxonomy): Eukaryota > Viridiplantae > Streptophyta > Magnoliopsida > Fabales > Fabaceae > Psophocarpus > Psophocarpus tetragonolobus. The sequence continues at coordinate 41,034,270 of CM075695.1, forward strand.
AATGTGAGTATAAACTTTCCCCACATACTAATTAAACTATATGTAAAATCAACTTCCTGCACCGCCAATGTCTATTTGGCTATTAAGTATCAACCAAACCTAGCACTGCCACTCACAATGAAAGTGTTAGAACTGGAAAAAAAAAGAACTTGTTTCTGCAGTACAGATGTGACAACTGGAAAATTAAATGGGAATTTTAAATTCCCAAACTAGGAAGAGAGACAGGTATTAACTATCACTCTGCATGAGGATGTGGTACATTTTTCTTTATCATACCTACCATCCTTCTAAACTCTGGGGTGACATGATTCCAACTCTATCTATAATACTGTAAAAAAAAAAAACAAAGGTTTATTGGTATTTTTTCCTCTATAGTTCTTACTTTAAGTATTTTTATATATGCATGAGTTGAGGCCGTCATGAGCTTTGATTTTTGTTGTTTATAAACACGACTGCAAGAAGTTTATAGTAGTGTAAAATTACCATAAATTAGTTTCTATAGTGTTTATATAGGCATATGAGTAATCATTATAAACGTCTGCAACATGAAATTTCTACCAGTGTAAGATTGTCAGAAATTTCTTTCACAATAAAAATAAAAGATATTACGATCTATTCAAAATTTCAAACCAGTACATTTTCAATTGTCTCTAACATGGGAGATTTTACCGCATCAAGGGGAATGGTGGATTGTATTGTCATTTGAGATGAATAATGATAATAGCCTAAGCTTGTTTTTTCAAACGAAAATCAGATAATAATCAATGCACGATTAGCTGTCACAAAATTGGGAAATGCTAAAGGAAGCTAGTTTAGGGAAACTGATACTATAATACTTTGAAGCATTGATGGTCACGATCAATGTTATGAGCAATTACTTTGTTGGGGCATCAAACTTCTTTTACAATAAATTGAATATGTTTTCATCAAATACAAAATAAAAGCAGTATCCTTTATTTTTCTGATTGATATCATAATTCAATGGCTCAAAGCAACAATAATATATAATATATACAAGAATGAGCTCATTTGTCCATCCAAATCACACATCGAAGACACTGTCCTTCAACCAATAAATCAAAAGCCTTGTTGATATCCTTGAACTCCACCTCATGTGTGACAAACTCATCCAAATTCAGTTCCTGTTGGTAATTGGATATAAGTTAACATTATTTACAAGGACTATCCACCTTGGTATAATGGCATTGTTATTTTTACAAAATTATTCCTATATTAACCGAGGGGATAAAGAGGTAGCTTAAGAAATTAAGTAGAAGGAATTACAGAGAGTACCTTGTCCATGTAGCGTTTAAGGAGAATGGGTACGTCAGACTTGGGTTTGAGACCTCCGAATAAGCATCCCACGAGGCTCTTACCACTAACCAGGACGTCATTACAACTAAGACTCAACTTGGATCCGGGCTTGTCCACTCCTAAAACTACTGTTTTCCCCCAACCCTGTAGGCAAAGCATCAGTTTTAAGTTTTAACAACATGCTACAAGTTTTCCTTCTGTTAAGAATTTATTATCGGAAATTACAATCAAACTATCCTCAAATTTGACGGGAAACTTTTTTTTTTTATCAAGTATTAAGAATGTCAAACAGGTTAGCACAAGAGAAAACTAGTACTAGAATTACTTAGTGAATTTTCAAGCTTTGTGCTAGGGGCATCCTTGAATATTACACTGGTTATTGCTTTAATCACATTATTCTGTTCGCCTATAAACCATAGACCAAGGCATGTTTGGATGCACTTTGAGAGAGAGAGAGGGATAGAAAGAGAGAGACCTTTCTACAAGAAGCATATGCTTCAAGCATCAATGATGCCATGCCAACACATTCGAAGCAATAATCTGCTCCCCCACCAGTCATCTCAATGATAATCTGCTAAACAACCACATATGTGAAGAAAATTTCAAGACTTAAAGGCTATTAAATTAAATAAAGATGGAGCCTAGAAGTTGCTAGACCTGGCTCACAGATTTGTTTTCACTTTCTCCAGCACGGACAAAGTCAGTGAGTCCAAACTTTTTTCCTAAGTAAATCAGAGCAACAGACCCATAAAAACAATTACACAATTGAGCACAATAATAACACAAACAGATTTATATAAACATTATCATTAAGCAGATAATGCATTACCAATGTCATATTTTTCTGGGTTGACATCCACACCTATAATTCTTTTCGCTCCACAAAGCCTAGCTCCCTCAGCAACCTAGGAAACCTTTCACTTGCAATGAGCGTTTAGGTATAATAAACCACAAAACACTAAAAGAAAACAGAACTATGTGGAGTACTCACTGCTAATCCAATACTTCCCAGCCCAAAAATAGCTACTGTTGTCCCTGGCTCCACACGGGCTGTTCTCCAAGCAGCACCTACCCCTAAACGTGCAAGTTTAATCCAAATATTGAATTGAATAATGTTGTTGAGTAGTGAACTAAAATGTTAAATTTATATTTTTTAACTGATATAGTTCTTCTATATCCTTCTGTTTAATGCTTGCAATTTCGCATGGTTTAGCCAAATTACCGGTTGATACACCACAACTAAGTAAGCATGCCCTGTTAGGTGGTATTGTGGGATCAATCTTGGTTAGATTGGCAATGTCAACCACTGTGTACTCGCTGAAACTAGACACATATGCGAAATGGTATATGATTTCTCCTTGTAAATCCGTGAATCTGGAAGTGCCATATCTAGGCATCCAAGGAGACACCTCAAAAGGAAACTTTGAACAAAGGTTAGTTTTGCTTGATTTGCAATCTATACACTCCCCACATTCAGATACGAAAATTGGGAGAACCACATCTCCTTTTACAACTTCAGTTACATCCTCTCCCACGCTTTCCACAACCCTGGATCATATCAAAATTGGCTGGAACATCACCATCATCATCAACTTTTATAATATCAACTGTAAATAAATAAAGGAGTTCACGGTGGCAACCCGTGGATTTAGAAAATTAACTAATACTGAGAGTTATCTCTCTAAGTAGTTTTAGCACGTTTCAGTGTGTTTAACACAGAATGTCTAACTACTAACTAAAAGAAATCAAACAAAAGTGGACAGCACTTTCGTAAAGGACTCAGGAATTAGGTGGACAATAAAGTTTGACAACACATTTATAAATTAAAGCACAACAGTTTAATCTACCTAAAAAAACAAGGTATTGATAAATAGTTTATTCCATTTTCCTTAGGAATGAGAAATATTATTCAGTACAAGGCATACAATCACTCACCCAACGGCCTCATGACCCAGGATTCTTGGACAAATTGCAGGAGGTACCTTCAAAACATATACAAAAAAAAAAAGAAAAAAAAATTAAAAAAATAATTAAGAGGTTCCACTGAGAGAAAAAAAAAAAGTAAAATGGATGAAAAGAAAGAATTGAAAATAATGAAAACGGTAAAGGGAAGACATTGACTCAGAAAAAAAAGTTCATTGAGTCGTTAAAAGAGAAAGAAATGCACCAGAATTAAATTTTTTTTTTTCTTAAGTTTTTCTAAAAACTAATTTTGATCTTGAAATTTTGTATAATGTTATTTGTTTATAAGTTTTTGTGAAAATTGAAAGGATTAGAGTTAAGGAGCAGAAGACTGATTTGTAAGTTCAAAAAAGTGTTTTAATCAATAGTTTTTTAAAATCAACAACTAAAAACTAAAAGAATGATTTTTAATAAAAAGTTAAACGACAAAAAATTTATAGAAGCAAAGAAGTAACCTGCATCTTCCAAAAAGTAACATCACTATGACATAAAGAAGTGCATATAACACGGATCCGAGCTTCACGAGGCATTGGCGGTGCCACAATGATCTCTTCAATACTCAGTGGAGAACCTGGCTTGTGGCAAACCGCAGCTACAGTTTGCAAATAAAGAACAAATATACATATGAAACATAACTATAAACTTCAACCAGCAGCCAAGAAAGCTATTTGAAAAAGTAATATTAAGAAAGAGCAAAGAACTTTGTTTCCATGAATCATTGCACGGCATACCTTTACATCTTATAGGCTGTCCTTCACTTGTTGCTAGTTTATCTTCCATGACGATCCGAAGCACAAGATGTGTAAATGCATAAAGGTAGTATATTAGCTTAAGTGCTGCAAAAACTTGGGAGCTGATCTATGAAATATAAGTGCCAACTTTGGGTAAAAAATAAATGTAATGAAATAATATTATTATTATTATTAATGTGTTGAAGAAAAGATAGAATATGAGTGGATATAGAAAGGTTAGATGTGTTGACAATATCTTTACTATTTTTAAGATTTTTTTAAATTTAAAAATATTATATATTGTTGTGCACATGGGTCACCATGTATACATATCTACATTGGTAAATTATTGTTGTACCTTATGGACAAAACCCTCACCATTTTATTTTTGTTTACCACCCAAATGCCTATAACCAAGGGAGAGATATATGTGTTGAACTCCATTCAAACAAAAAGGTAAATATAGATTTATATACAATAAATTACCTTAGTTGGAAAAAAATATTTTGCATGGTAACTAAAAGTAAAATTGAGAAAATTTTAAGCCAATAATATCTTAGAAATGTAGAGATATATCTATCGTCATCTCCGTGACATCATCACATATATAAATAAGAGTTTTAGAAATAAAAAAAAATTATCCAATGTTACTGCAAAGAAACAAAATAAAATAATATATGATCCTAAAGAATTTCAAAGTTTAACAAAATTTTAATGAAAATATATGTGCAAATTTTGTAAAAATTTATAATGATCATAATTCATAAAAAATATATCTGAAATTCTTTAGGATCATATATTATTTTGTAAATATATCTGAAACAACCCATCAAGATGGAGACTAATTTAACCAACAGCAACATAATTGCTTTAATTTTTGCTAAAACTATTTTAATATCACTCACTTTTTTAACTAGAGGTGTTCATCGGTTATGGTCAACCCAATGAAATCGTTAAATCAAACTGAATCAATTACTTTAGTTTGATTTTTTCAATTAATTGAGTATGAATCCGATTCAAACCAATTATGTCGGGTTTGGTTCATGGTTTATGTCTTTCAAAACTTTGACTCAAGCAGAACCAAAAAGTATATTATTATTATTACTATTATTATATATATATATATATTTTAAAGTTAGTAAATTTAGTAACCTATTTTGTTTAAGGTTTTGTATTTCAAAATCCTGAACTAATCCTATTTTATATTTTTAATTTAGTAAATTTATTTTATACTTTAAATTTATACAATTTGTTGTTTGTATTGTATTGTGTTGTTTTAATAGTTTAATTTGACTAATTTAGTATATATGAAACATTTTATATTTTGTTATAAAATTATAAATTTAGTAGACTAATGAATTTGACTAGTTTTAAATATAATTTTTTTTTACGATTTAATGAAAAAATTAATTTTTGTTATCAATTTTCTCTTAAACCAAGTTTAACCAAGTCGATTATCATTGGTTCGGGTCAAGCGGGGGAAATTTCCAAAAAACCAAACCAATCCAACCCAATTAAAATTAATTGGTTTGATTTTCATTTTCCCCTAAAACTAAATCAACTCAAACCATGAACACCCCTATTTTTAACTTCCGTCTTATTCTCTCTATTTGGAGTACCTTTTTTTTTTTGGAAATATCTCGCTTGAGCGAGAAAACTTTTCTTCAAGTTGAAGTACTCTTCTTACTTGAGTGAGAATCAGCTAGCTCAAGTGCGAAATTACTTATAAAAGGTCCGGAATGGAGGAGCGCGAGTTTTCAAACAGAAAAACAGAGGATCAAGGGCACATAACGAGAAACAAAGAGTTGCTGAAACTATTTTCTTTAATTCTTCTCAATTCCTGGTTGTGTTATGGCTACCATGAGTAATTAATCTCCTTTTTGGGATTGAATGTAATAAATTCGAACTTGGATGTATTCTGATGATGTCTATATACAGTAATTCCATTTCATTTGATATTGGTATTTCATTTTATTTTTAATGCTTGATTCTATCTGATCAATAGATTCTTGAATTTGATTTTTAGAATTAACTGTAAAGTATTTCTGAAAATATGCTCTGAACGAAATTATTCGATATGTTGCATTACTAGCAACAATATATCAATTGCTTTATAACATCTTATCATAATGCTGGTTAAGAATCGATATTTAAGAGATTTTTCTTATGAATTTTATACTCGAGGGATCAGTATAAATGATTTTTGTATGTTACATCATTATCAATTGTCTCAAATGCTATATCTATTTATTTATCCAAAATACACATGAGTGAGATAAATGAAATTCAATCTCAGTTTCTCCCACTGAATTATCTTATCATTTAGTCTGTTACTCTTCTAACCTTATTATGTGTTTTAATTTATATTACTACATTACAACACGAACAAATCTATTACTATGTATATATACTTAGTGATTATTATAACTTTGAATTTTAATTGAAACCGTTCTTTATGGGATCGACACTCTTACTTATAAAAATATTATATTACATTTGATTTTTTTACGTTTGTCAGAGTTTAACAGACATTCCCCAAAACTCTCTAAAAAAATAATGAAAAAAAAACTTGTTGACCCTGTACCAATAACTTTGCGTTTCTCCTTTTTTATCTCATTGTAGTTCATTACCCCCTCTTTATCTCTTTTACACTTTCACCCTCCCCGAATAACTAATACTTGATATACACATTTTTTACTTTGTTAAGATTGCTGATAGAGATTTGAATGCAAAATATAATAAAGTACAACTATTTGAATAGATAAAAATTATATCTCTTTTTGGTTGGATAATTTATAATTGAAATATATATATATATATATATATATATATATATATATATATTTCATTCCACTTTCTGAAATAAAACAAAGGAGTAGAATGAGTTATAATTTTTTATTTCTAGAATTGTATTTATTTTAAAGTTATAATTTTGAGAGGAATTACCCGTACAAGATTGTAACTTGAGATTCCTAATTAAACTGGAATAACACTTATCAATTGATCATTTGATGATATTTATAGTTTTATATACTAATAATTCAGATTTTAAATTTTTTAAATTTAAATAAATATCTATTCTATATCTAATTAATTAAATTTGATATAAAATTCAAAAAAATAAATTTGAACATAAAATCTAAAATTAATATTTATATACTAATACAATATAAAAGAATTTTACAATAATATTTAATCATAATAATTGAATGTAACCTAATAATTATTGGAGTGCACTTGTATAAAAATCCCTGTATGCTCAGCATTATGAAACTGCTACAATTTTATTTCTCGTTACAATAACATTCCATAAAAACTTGTTTTGTAAAAATCTAAGAAAGCTTCAATATGTTTTTTGAAGGATAAATCTACTTAGTCTAAAATCTGTTCAAAAAGCTTATAAACCTTTGATTTATATTTGTGAACATTTTCTTGTATGCTTTTGTGGTTGAAAAATTCATTTTATAGTGCAATTTATACAAGACGATATTAATTTGAACATTAAGGAGTTACCATACATTATTTTCTAAGTATGCTTTTCTTTTTTTTTTTTGAAGGAAATTTTCTGCTAATCATTTGAAGAATAACTTTTAAAGCATAAAGTTACTTTTAGACTTAAGAATTTTTTTTTTTAAAAAAAAAATCTAAGTTTTAAGTTGGTAAAATTTTTAAAAAATAGTATAAATTAACTCCCTTACGACCTTATGCACGCAATTAACTATTTTGTTATAAATAATGAATCTAATACTACAATTCTATTGATGATAAGAATTAATGTCACATAAAATAATTAATTATGTACACAAAGAGGAGAGGTTACACTTTTAAATTTTTAAAATCTTTCACCAACTTAAAACTTAAAGATTAAATTTTATACACCATCATATCAACTAACAGGATATAACAAGAAAAATGTGTGTGAAGTGAAAAAAAAAAATAAATTATTAATAATTGTCTTAAAAATCACATAAAAAGTAAGTTGTAATTAAAGGATATTGTAAAATTATTTATAGTTTAATTTATTTATAATAAATATGAATTTTAAAATAAGAAAGAAGTTATTTAATGATATAATTTAGAAGAACTTTTAAGAAAATGAATATAATTTATGTATGTAGAAAAACATTATTTAATGATGATGATATAATAAGTTTTGGCATGCGGCATGATTAAAGTGGTTGTAATCCGAAAGGCGTTGTGGAGTTTCAGAACAGATCTGAATTGATAAACGGTAATGGGTGGCTTCACAGCTGAAGATCTGTCCACCATCGGCGGAATCGCCACCGTCTCGCTTCTCCATTCCTTCATTCCCACTCACTGGCTTCCTTTCTCCATCGTCGGTCGAGCTCAGAAATGGACTCTCTCCACCACTCTCATCGTCAGTACGTTCTTCATTTTCATCCCTATTTCTTTTCATTCTTCTGCTTCTTCCTTAGGGTTTTTTTATTCTCCTTTTCTTCTCTTCGATACCACTTCTGTTTCCAAAACTACTCTAATCATGCGATTTCACTTTCCATTTCCTCTTTGCCTTACATTCTTTCGAATCTGGATGCTTACAGATACAGTGCACCTTCTTTAATTCCTACAATTCCCCCCCTTATATGTCATTGGCTCTAAAACATACATATCAACCTTGGATATGCTTTGCACCAGTCGACTGTAAGAATACTATAGCAATTAGCGACATCATCATAGTTAACAATATTCGGCTTACCTCTTCAATCTTTTTTGCTTCTGTTTAAAGGTTCACCAACCCCGGTTGCATTGCAGTACCTTTCCAAGTCAAACTACCATCATTAATGACCGGGTTAAAGTCTTGCAACTTTTGATACTCAATCCTATCTCTCTTCTTCGATTACATCTATATTATAATTTTGAAAATAGATAAATGTTAGTTTGATAGTTATTATATTAAACTCTACAAATTTAAATAATTTAATATTAACTTACATGTTCAAAACTTTATGCTCACATTCCATGAACTTACATGAATAGTTATGCTATTAAATTTTTAACAAATAAACTTTCACTTACATGAATAGTTATCACTTCAAGATCAAGTTCAATTCTTAGATGGCTATGAAATAATTCAGGAATTAGAAAATGGCTTGCCAGATGTAATGGATGATGAAGTTGATCCTCCCGTCTTGGGTCATGATTGCAATAATTTTTTGGTACTTGTCTTCGTTATCACGAAAGCATGTTGAATTGTCCTCAGTCCTATCCATTGCTTCATATATGTAACCAACCCATTACATCTCTCCTTATTCCCATATGATGTCTTTTAAGTGTTGGTACTTCCACCTGTTCATTTTTCCACAAAAGTCCTATGTGGCATTCTTCCTGTTTTTATCTTTCAAACTGTTCCACTGCCATGCTATGTCAATGATGTCGCCAGTAGGTTTAACCTACGCATAAGAAGATAGTAACACTGATGCTTCTGCAAAATTGTTTATTTGTGGGAGCTGCTTCTATGTGTGGTTCAGAGGATGCCGTAACAAAACACAGCTATTTGACAGTTAAAGAGCTTTTTTTTTTTTTTAAAAAAAAAAAAAGAAAACAGAAAACCTTGAACATGAATTCAGTTGTTTTTAAAAAAGCAATAACATAGAATGCTAGAAATAAAAAAAAGAAAAAAATCAAACATGAATTCAAAAACAAATACCTGTTTTTGACATATATTAAAAAAAATAGAGCACAAAAAATGAACAAAAGAGAACACTAGAAACCAAATGAACAGAAAAAAAATTTGAACATGAATTTAGAAACAAAAAACATAGAAAAATGAGCAGAAAAGAGAGAGAAGGGAACAAGAGAGTTGGTTCCCACTTCCCCGGCTGCTGAACAGTGAGTGGATAAACGGAGCAATAGAGATGGGGTTACCGGAAACTATCATTTACGCTCCAAAAAATGCAGGTTGTCTTGGTCATGCAAGAAGGTTTTACACTACAGTTTTTTCTTTTTTTAAAAAAACTTTATTCCTCTATAGTGTTAAAAGGACTTTAAGGGATTTTTCTGGTTTTTGGGTGGATTTTATTGTAGCCGGCCTTACAGCCAATTTGCGTGGGACAGGGCTCAGTCTATGACACCAAAATGCTATGCTACAGTCTTCAAATAGCAATCGCCAGTTCTGCACCGCTCTGTCACTATACTTTCTGTTTTTTTTATAAGACACCATACACTTCCCTATCGATAGCTTAGGTCTGGAATTGAACAAGTGTTTTGCAAAATGAAGGGAAAAAATATATAAGGTTGGTTAATGGGGTGCATTCTTATAGTCTAAAAAATCTTGTCACCCTTGGTGCAGTCATCATATATATAACTCTTGCCACCAGCAGTAATATTTCATTGGATCTTAATTTTTATTCAACAACAGAGTCAGCTTTTGATATGCCAAACTAATCACTGGTGTATCAGTAGAAGAGTTTATTGGTGTTCTGACCTATTGAGTCAAATCTAGTCCTTTTTTGTTAACGTCAGAAGTTATATGAATTCTATTCTAGAGAATATATTTCCTCAAACTCTTCATACTAAAATCTTAAGTTTGACATCTCAGTTTTCTCAATGTCTTGAAGAGAGAGGTCCAATATAATGGAAAATCCTAAATTTTAGTTGATGAACGATATCATTATTTTTATGTTTTTGACTACTGATATTGGTGATAAGTAGGATCTTATTGTTTAATTTGGACTGTTGGTACATTCTTGTGATAAAATATGTTACTCTTGGTCATGTTGCTGAACGCATAAAAAAGAAACAGCAAAGGCAGATTAAGTTCTTTTGTTCTGGCACTATAATTATCATTAATAATCATAAGCATCTGTTGCAAAACGCTTATGAGTGAAGTTTGGTGCAAACACTTGAGTAGTTTAATACTTAAATATATTGAATTGGCCATTGGCTCACCAATCATTCTAATTATACACTGACAATCATTAAAGTCTACATTGTCAAGGTTGGTGTGAGCTAATAATTTTTTGTTGTGATGTGTTTTGTATTTGAGGGAAACAACATAAATCCTTTATAGAAGTAATAGAACATTTTGATAAGCAAAGACTTTATTTTGAGTTTTATCTTTTTGACAACGGCTGCATTTGATGCTGGATAATTCACTTAAATGACTTGAAATAAATCTCTTTCTTGAGATGTTCAAGAACTATTTCTAAATATAAGAATTAGAAAATGGTTTTTCTAATTTCAACCCCCAAATATCTCATATCTGGACTTCTTGAGTAGCTGGCTTAGTGATACCTAACTTCTTGTACTTCAACTCAGTTACAGCAATTAAGGATGTAAATAAGCTTTTCTGTAACTTATTATGGTATTTGATGTTACCTTTATATTTTAGTGCAAAGACTCAAAAGCAAGGTAATTAAATCGGGATACAAATTATGTATCGAAAAACCTATTCATGATCAAAATTATTAGTTATAAATTGTTTATTAATAGTTAACATATATCATAAAACAATTTAATTAAAAGTCTTATAAAACAAAATTATTAGCTATACATGAGTTTCTAAAGTCTTTATTTTAGAAGGAAGGAAACAAAATTAAATAGCTAAATAGTGTGCATGCATTAAATGAATGAACAACAAATAAAGTAATGGAATAATAAAATAGGATAAGTTTAAAAATGTTTTTTAATTCCTTTTTATTAAAAGATTTTAGTTTGTATGATTTCTCAATTTTTTTTATAAAAATTAGTAAAAAACAAAACAAACATAATGAATTATAAGATTCACATTAATCATAGAATTATGTAAATTGTAAGAATCACATGATTCATTCAGGTATCGTAAGATACAAAGTCATTTTAGATGCATTTTAAAATGTATATTTTAAAATTATTCTAGGATTCCAATAATAAAGCTTAACCTTATTCATTTTATTTCACGCAGCTGCACTTGGAGCAATTTTGCATGTAATATCCACTTCACTGCTTGGTATAACAGCAATAACCATGGCAAACACCATTGCTGGTGAAGAAACAGTGCATAAGGTTGCTTCACTTTTGCTTGTATTTCTGGGTGGTAGTTATATACTATTGTTTCTGATGGGGAAGGGCGGCCATAGTCATTCACACAACCAACCCATGGAGAAAATGGCAGTAGCTGGACTTATTCTTGTTCCTGCATTGTCTCCTTGTGCTACAACACTTCCAGTATTTCTTGCTGTTGGAAATTCATCTTCCATGATGGTGCTTGCAATCATAGTACTACTATTCAGGTATTAGTTAATTGCCTTAAACAGTAGGATTTTTTCCTCTTGCTATTTTAATTTCTGAGCTTCTTTTTCAAATGGGAATGCTTTTCTTGTGCTTCCATGTGCATTTTTGGTGGATTTGTGTTGGTCTACGATTATTTAAAGTGGTAGGTTATTTATTGGAAAACGGTTTCAGTGATTATTAATGTTAAAAATTCTGATGTTGACTTTAGCACCGAATAAAGTAAAAGCCCTCAAGAAATCTTATATTTCATGATCATGAAAATGTAATTTAACTATTGAGAAACCTTCAAAATACATTCTATTCAATGTTGTTAAAACTGGACCAAAGAGTGGGACTAGGTAGGGATTAGGGAGATTCCAGTTCAGTTCAGGGTGAACTGTTTTAAATAGCTGGTTGAATCTTTATGGTATCATTCAATGATTAAAATAATTTGCATGAAAGTATATCATAAAACCTTTCAGGAGAAGTGAATTGATTAAACCAGATCCAGTGCTCTTAACTTGTCCAAAGTTGTTTGGCCATCTTCTCAGTATTGAGATTTACTTATAATCAGACAAGTGAAGAATTCATGGTTAGATCAGTCAATGACTATTGATTGAACATTTTCCTGCAATGTTAGGAAATCCTATGAGTTTTAGTTGTAATTCTTATGAAACAATATCAAACTGGTTAACCATGTTGAGTGATTTTAACTGGTCCAAAGGTGTTTGGCCGTCAATTCCGTTTTGAGACTTAGGTATATTGAACAAGTGTCCAATTCAGGGTTAAACCGGTTGGACTTTCTAGTCTGGTTTCTGACGACAATTACTCTATCGTTTGAAGTTTGAACTATTTCCTACAGTGTATGGAAGTACATGGAATATTAGGTTGTAATAGCAAGCCATCATGTGACCATTTTTCTTCATAACAAGACATCATGTCTAATTAACCTCTATTTTGGTACCACAAACTACATGAAGTTTGAGATGCCATCCAAACCGAACAAAGATTGTTAACAATTTTCAGCTGGATGCTTATTTTTGTTTTGTATTTCAATTTTGAATTTTGTTCTGCACTAATGATCCTTAATCTTTAAGGCCCTGAATTTCTTAATCTGGGCTGATGCTAGTTTGGTTTAGATGCGAATTAAATTTGCAAAATCTTATGCTTAAATATTCATTATTAACCAAGCTTCAAATATTGCATTTACAGCACAATAACTGTGATGACTTCGCTAGTAGCGTTGTCATTTTATGGGGCGAGTCAGCTTAAGTTTCACTGGGTGGAGAGGTATGACAAACTTCTTGTTGGTTCAGTGCTGTGTTTAGTAGGAGTCTTGACTCTACTTTTTCATGATCATGATCATGATCATGAAGTAGTTTCGATCGGAGATCACTCCCATAGGAAGATTATTTCCTTGTGAGATTATATAAATGCTTTTGTAATTACATGCTTTTGAGTATTGTCACAATATTGATTTATATTGTATCGAAAGGAGGGGGAAAAAGGATGTTGCTGTTTAGAGAATTGATCTCTTGGTCTAGTTCAAGTGGTTGTATACTGAGTTTATAATGTCAAGTTAATGATATTCAAATTACCTTTTTTTTTTGTCACAATCACTTGATAAACTTAAAAATGAATCAACAATTATTTTAATATAGTATCTGAAAGAATGATCACTCTCTAATTTCACTATAATCACGCAGATGATTATATTATTACACTTTTTGTTTTAAGAGAACATGGAACTCAAAATTGTATAGAATGAGTTTAAAACTAAATATAGAACGAGTTTTTTTTTTTTTTTACTTGAAATAAACAAATTTTTATCAAATTTAAGTTTTTTTTATGAAGGTCAAATTTAAGTTTTCTAGCTGCTACATAGACAATTATTAATTAAAATTTTATATTCTAGTTGTCATAATGTCTTTTAAAAATATTCTTTGGAGCATATAGAAATTAATGAACAAGGGAAGTCTAAAAGCAAGTGATGGAGAAAGAATTTATAAACATTTTAATTTGAATTCTGAAATATTTCAATTTAGATTCAAATTTGAATTTGAATTAGATGGGAAATTGATAAATATTAATTTAAAAATTTGGATGATTTATATAAAAATCATTTGCTGTTTTTAATTTATTATTTCATTTTTTATATAAGCCTTGTAATTTGATTATAATATTTTTATTATGACTCATTTAAATTAAAATTTGATTTGATTTTAGTTAAAATATAATTCATTTAATGAAAAGTTAATTAAAAATAAATATAGCTTATAAATAAATAGATTTTATTTTGGAGGATTATAAGAATGGTTTAGTGACAAAGTTGACATGTGAAAGAGAGAAAGAAGACAGAGAAAATGACACATAAGTTTCATATTAAACATGAAATGATTGGTAATAGGAAAATTAGCAAAAGTATTTATATTTTGTCTATTATAATAATAATAATTAATAAAAATAGAAGGATTAAATAATATTAAAAGTATTATTTGATTTAATTTTTATTTAATTTAAGTAATTATTAATTTCAAAACTATTAATTTATATATTGTTATAAGTCAATATTGATCGACATATTAACTGAAATGATTAAACTAAAGTAGAGCATTTCCAACCGGAAATGTTTGTAAAGTTGCTTAAAAAAAATAATGAGTTGTTTTTTCCATTGGAGCAATTTCACATGACAATTCAAGTTATTTAAAACTTGGATGAGTTGTTTCACTAAACAATTATTGCTTATAATTAAAAAAAGTAATTTTTCATCAAATTCGTACATATTAATAATATTATACAACTAAAAATAAATATAAAATTGTAATTTTCTTAGAGTTGCTTATGATTTCTTCCATTAAACTAAAATTAAGTATGAGTTGCTTAAAAATTACATGACATTTTACGACCATCAAACCGTTCTTTTAATACAATAAACAACTCATGGGAGTTGCTTCTATTTGAGATGTTGAGCATCTCCAGTGGATATGCTTTCAAATTTGCTTAAAAATTTAATGATTTGTTTGAACCAACTCTTTCATTAGAATAATTTTATATGACAATTCAAGTTACTTAAAAAGTGGATAAGTTGTTCACCAAACAACTATTATTTATGATTAAAATTTTTTTTACCAAATTCGTACAAATTAATAACAATATGCAACTGAAAAAAGAATTATGATTTTCTTAGAGTTGCTTATAATTTCTTCCCTTGCACTAAAATTAAGTATGAGTTGCTTAAATAACACCATAGAAACCACTAAACACTAACTTTGATGTAATAAGTTAAAAAATAGTCTAGAAAATAAAATGAATAAATTTAGTATTAGTCACGTGATATTTGTATATTATTAAATTTTATTTATAATAAATCATCCTTTAAGTTTTACAGAAAACAGTTTAATGTAATTATTTAGGTTCAAAGAGGTTATTTTATTTTATTTTTTAAATTTCTATTTAAGCCTTTTTCCTATCTTTAAATGTATATAGTAGGTAAGTTTTTTTTTTTTTTTCCAATCAGCAAACAAACTTTCAAGTTTCAATGTCATGTATTGGTGTAAACATATATTTAAAATAATAAAAAAAATACAAATAAGGCTTTCCTTGGAAGAAAAAATAAATCAAATGATAAGACAAAATGCTTGAAGAAACGTACAAAAATATTTTAAATTATATATAAATAAATAATGAGTTTAATTAGTATGTGTATAAAAATATTTTATACTGATAATTAATCATAATCTTTAATTTATGCTAACATCATTGATTTTACTAATTAATATTTTAAAATTCATATAAATGAAAATATGTGATTAAATGTGAGTGTAATAATATTTTACACCGTCAGTACATACTAATTAAACTTATAAATATTAACAAATTAAATAAATTATATCCATTCTTATGGATATTTTCAGGTTTTTGATATATCGTTAGATAATCTGTCATATTATTTCTTATAATTTAATTTTTGTCATTATATAAAAAGTTTAATTAGTATGCATTATCAGTGTAAAAAATATTATACTGATATTTAATTGTATTTTTTTATTTATATGACTTTTAATGTATTAATTGATAAAGTTAACAAATATACTATAAATTAAAGGTTGTAATTGAATATCAGTGTAAAAATTTTTGTACTAACAATGTATAAGTTTAGAAAATAAAATGAATATATTTTATACATTAAAAGTCATATATAAAAATAAATTGCATACTAATTAAACTTTTAAATAAATTATATATTAAAATATTAATTATATTTTAATTTAAAAATACATAAAAATAAAAAATAACAAAAAATTATAAATAAATTAAGCATTAAAGTTTTTAATTAAATATATAATTTTAAAATTAGTATATAATTGTGAAAACTATAATAAAGCTGGTACCACGAAACAAATAGTTACATATTGATATTCTCATCTTATTTAATTTAAGGAATAGATAATATTCATACTTATATACCCGTTGTATAGTAGATAATATATGTTAAATCAAATTTGGTTAGAAGTGGTACTTGCTGTACATTTATATTTGTGACTTATGAGATTTATTTAGTCATGTCACATGTATTTTTTATGATATTAAATAATAAATTAAAATTTAAATATGTCACATCTCAAAAAATTAGGTTGGCTTGCTAAAACTTGATACACTACCCAAACAATCCAAAAACTAAACCCAAATTTTTGGGTCGCATAAACACCTTAATATGCACTGCAATATCTTAGGAGTTTTACTTTAACATTGGTTAAAAGGTGAACTATTAAACCTTTTAAAAATAGTTTATATTTATTTATTTTTATTTAAAAAATCGTAGAAGAGAGAAACACTTCCAATATTCTTGGGTACGTTGTGAATGGCATATGATGACTACCAATGAATGTCCACATAAAATATTACTTGAGAAATGAACAGATATACAGTGTGGGTATTGTTTTCAGTTTTTCTTAAGTTTTTTCTATTTAAATGAAAGATATACTTTTTCACAAGAATTGAAATAAAATAAAATAGTATGCTATTTTGAAATTATTTTTGAATTAAGATGGTTCCAAAAATCAATAATATTATAAATATTGATTATTATATGCCAACTGAATAATATTTTTATGGGTTTTTTTTTCACTTGCCACTCTTTTTTATTTTATTTTTTCTCTTTTATTTTGTCTTTCTAGTAAGACTGCATCTAGTTTATTATTAATTTACATATTTCTAAATGTTTAAATTATCTGGAATCTTAATATGTAAGATTTTTAAGAGAATATAATTTTATTTAATTATGAGGATAATTAATTTAAATATTTATAAAAATATTAAAAATATTTAATTTTTCTTAAATAACTTAAAAGTGATAAAAATATGAAATGTCATTTTTTATCTAATTATACATATTTTCTAAACTTTATTCATTTCTCACTGTAATCATGATTGATATGAGACATCAATAATAGTTTCCATACAAAATTTTTATTACCCATTAATATTACTCTAATATATTTTAGGAGAGATAAATATATTCGAGTTGAATAAACTATTAAAGATTACAATTTTTTAAATATTAACATAATTACACATTTAAACTCTAAATTAAGATTATAGAAGAATAAGAAATTAGACTATTTATATGCTTAATTGCACTTAAGTTAATGTTTTAGTTGAATTAAAATTAGATCTTTCAATTTGTCTCTTTTAAAAGTTATCGTGTTACCATGTTAATTACTTTAAAAAATCATCATTAGTGTTTATATTTTACGCTATCACTTTTACATTACCTGTAAAAAATATGCTGACACTATGCTTGAAGAATATAGTGACATGTATTGTGGCCCCACAAAATTGAAAAGATGGATTTAGAATTAGAGAAGTAGAAAAAGCAAAGCATCGATTAAAGGCATGACCAAAAAAAGGTCATGAAGCCAAGAAACTAATCACATGTCCACAGCAAGAAGGGTGCTGTCCACATATTTCCTACACTACACCTTTGTTTTTTCTCCTCTTCCCATGATGTTCCACTTTACCAGCCTCAACCCTCTTCACCTTTTTCCAAATGTTCATTTTCTTATAGCTTAATATACGATATCATTTTAATGTTATATGACTATTTGGTTTATGGAAAATGGATTTTTTTTTTATTTTTGGTCCATAAAATATTTCTTTTATTTTGCTATTTACATTGTTTTAATTTTAATCTCTTCTGTCAAACAAATATTTTTTGTTTTAGTTAAAGCAACAATATTAACTTAGCAACTTTGATAGACCAATAACTCATTATGTTGTAAGTGATTTTGATGAGGATAATCTTATGTAATTTTTTAGGATAGATTATATTTTAATCTTTTGTTAATTAAAAAAAAATATAACAAGTTAATAAGAAATTAAAAATATTTTATATAAAAAAAACTACAAAGATATATTTTTTATAAGCTAAAGAATTTTATTCTTAAAGAATTGTTAAGCTAAAAGTACAAGAGATACCTAATATACAACTGTTTTATAATAATTTGAGAAAAAACATGTCATTATAAACTATAAAACATTGATTCATAATTCATTTTTTAAATAAATGTGCGGTCAACTTTGCTTAATTAGTCCATTCTATGATGTTTATTGTATTACCTGAATTATGTCATCAACTTTTGTAACATGCCCATTAAAAATCTTTCTATTTCTAATTTTGCATATCCAACCTGTCTTAATTACACAATTATCTTTGATGACATAACTAGTCATTAGGTTGTTAATATCATTGTTACATTCTTATTTAATGTTTTTTGAAAGTAGGAATTAATATTTCACTTATTCAAGCTTATAGTTCTCTAAGATTTGCCTTGATTAGAAGTATTTTGTTGGAGTTTTTTCATCAATGGTGTTAAATATTGTGTTAATCGTGGTTGATTTTTCAACTCATTATGGTTTTTGAGTGAATAAGAGTTGTTATGAAATAGTTGCATTGCACCTTTGAGTTTCCAAATGGATGAAGGTTATTGAGTGCAAACTTGAAAAAACACATGATGGTTGTGTAATATATGAAAAAATAAAGGGAGTGCTCACATAATATGTGGAAAAGACAGTACGTGTCCTTGATGTTTTTAACACCGTTTGTAGTGTCAGGAGTGCAGTTTTGTGGTAACAAAGGTTAAAAAGTTTTGTGATCCCTCTAAAGAATGATATGTGCATGTGTAATTAATGCAAGAAGTGTTAATATAATTTTTTTTTTATAAGATAAGTTGAGACAAAGTAACACAAATAAATAAAATTATATTTATTATTATGTTTGTTTTTATATATACTCAAACTGACTCATACATGCCCACATAAGATGCATGTGTATATATTAACAAAATCCATTATTTATAAGATGTTAAAATATAAAATACCAAATTTAAGATGTAATGTCAATATATGCAATTTAAAATAATTTAGATCTTCATAGATATGTCCTACGTTAAAAAAAAAAAGTTCACATGACTTCAAAATTGAAACTAAAAGTTATAAGTACCATTTTCTTAACTTATTGAGTTGTATTTTAAGAATAAAATTTTGAGACTAAGTAAGGCAAACAATGTATGCAGTAGATCCTCAAGCATTTCTAACTCCAAATGAAGGTTATCACATGAATGGCTTAATATTAAAATAATATTTTAATACAAGTCGTACTATGTTTGATTTCTTAAAGTTGGAAAGTTTTAGAATTTTTAAATTGGAGAGATAGTGTTTATTTGGAAATATTTTTATAAAATTGTTTTTAATATTTTAATATTTAAAAATTAAAAATTCTATTTAAATAGTATTTTTTGAAAACAGTTTTAAAAAAATAATAATAGAAACAGTTAAAAGTAGTTTTGTTTTTTAATTTTCTATTTTTTTTGAAAATCCAAAAATACAATCAAAATATGTTGTTTTTTGTTTTTCATTAATGAAATTTTAATAAATATAAACAAGTTTTTCAATTTTTATATCTTTAAAACAGTTTTCAAATAATATTTACCAAACAAATTTTCTTTTTCTTTTCTTTCGAAAACATTTTTTTAAAACTAGTTTTAAAAACTATTTTTAAAATTAAAAAAAACAACCAAACCAATCAAATTCATATTAAGCAATTTATGTAAGAACTACCGTTCAAAATGCTCTAACAATGCAACAAACTTTAGGTTTGAACATTGACACTAAAATAAAGGTTTACAGCCACCCACATTAAAGGTGACAAAGTAATTTGAGCTAGGCAAATTGACTTGTTAGTAAAAAAAATTAACGAAACGAGGTAAAATATTCGATCCACTAATATGTGTAGCCTACTTCATATATTCCAATAATCCATCAAGCTATAAGTGGATGAGAAAGTTGATTTATTTTGTTTTAAAATAATACTTCGAAATAACAAATAATTTTATAATTACTGCAATGATGCAGACTTTATATTTTAGTTGTAGTAATTGGTTTATGGACTTGATGTAATATTTTATTCTTTGAAATTTTAATTTAGATTATATTGTCAAAGTCCTTTTTTGTCTAGGATTTTTAAACAAAATAAGCAAAGTGTCAATTGTCAAAGTCTACCATTACAAAAATCAAACTCCAAGTTTGTTTGGATTAAATATATGTTCAGCTAAACCCATATTAACCTTAATTCACCATTCATATAGCTTTTTCATTTATGCATTGAAAAGTGCAAAAATTTCGTTCAACATCATTGAATGATGGTATTTAAACACACACAGAGTTAGAAGATGATTGAAAATAGAAGAACTATCCGGTTTGAACAAAAAAATTATACTTTTATACTAAGATACACACTATATTTTTACATATACTAAGAAAATCTACCACTCACAGCTTAACCAAGAAAATTTTTTAAGTTTGTTGTAAAAACCTATGAGTTTTAGAAACTAACATACACTCTATACTTTTTATTCTAAGAAATGTATCAGAGAATATTTAAACTTCAACGAACACATTATCTTTAATTTTAATTAAAAATTTTGTTGGTTTTTTAATCTTCAATGTTTCAAACGAAAAAAGAAATATATGTGAAACAGAATTTAGACACTTTTTAGATGGAAAATGAACGATGGAAAATTAGATGCCTTTGAAAAGAAAGCTAGTACAATTTGCTATCTTGTGCACTGATATATTGAATGTTCCCAGCGCGTGTTGTCACGCGCCACTTTCGGCAGACAGTGGGACCCACATAGAGGTGGGCATCACTGATTCACTGTGTCCTCTTCTGTTTCTTTTGCATGGAACCGCCATGATAAGATTCATTCATTACATTACATTATTTTCTCTCTCTCTTCTCTGAAAATTCCCAAATGCTGTTTCTGTCAATGATTCTCTTACATGGGTCTTCGCTGAAATCCAAGTTCATGTTTTGCAGCTTTGCTTCACTGCAGCTTTGGTACCCACCAAATTTTACATCTTTTTTCAAATTTCAATTTTCTTTTTTGGTGTGTGACTGTGATTTTTGCTTTTTGGGTACCCCATTTGTTTCTGCTATATAAATTGTTTTTGCGTTGATCCCACTTTTTTTTTTGGCTAATTACTGAAAAAAATTTCCAATTTCTATTTTGTAGTTTGAAATTTGCTTCCTTTGCTGTAAATTTCTTTGCTTTCTGCACCTCCACGCACTCACTCACTGTGCTTCTCATTGGGTTTTGAGTCCTGTCTTTTGGCTTTCAGCTCCAAGTATCTTTTTGGATAGTGAATGCTTTTATCTTTGATTGTTTTGGAAGTTGAGCTGGTTTTCCCTCTTCAATTGTTGGTGTGGTTTTCTCTAGCGTTGCTTTCCTCATCACATTCCTCAGATCAGATGCAATTTTTGTTTGCTTGTGTGTCCTGATGAAAATTGATGGTGACATTTCATAGTTTGGACAGTTATCATCACTACCATTTCTTTTGATTGTCAGTTTTCTTAATGTGTAACGAATATAATCACGTTTCTGTGTACCTAAAAAAGGACACTTATGATCTGGTTTATTATGCTAATTCATTAACTGTTTGATGAATTTACAGATAGAACTTCAGGCAGGATTTCCATAAAAGGAAAGGCAAGTTCAATTTAGATTTGGGTAATGGGTGCCTCAAGCTCCAAAATGGAAGATGACAAGGCTCTGCAGCTATGCCGTGAAAGGAAGAAGTTTGTGAGGCAAGCACTTGATGGGCGTTGTTCACTAGCAACTGCTCATGTTTCATATGTCCAATCACTGAAAAATACTGGAATGGCTCTGAGAAAATTCACTGAACCTGAGGGACCTATTGAGCCTTCTTTGTACACTAATGCAACACCAGAGCAACCACTTGCTTTAACTGGGCCCCTTTCATTCTCTTCAACATCTGTGTCGCATAACATAGATGCAGCTGAACACGAAAACTTCTCTCCAACTCCCTCCCCTCCTACTTCTTCTAGTAAGTTCCGAGCAAATCATATGAAACATAGCAGCATTTCTTCCAAGAAAATTGAAGAAAAACCACCTGTACCTGTAATAGGAATAGTAACATCATCAGATACTACTGCTACACATAATGCCTCTGAAACAGAAGCATTTGAAGATTCTTCTCTTCCAACTGGAACTCCACAGTGGGATTTCTTTGGTCTCTTTCACCCCATTGACCATCAATTTTCTTTTCAAGATGGGAAGGGTATGCATCAAGATATAGGGAATGCTGATGACATACAAAGATTGAGGGAGGAGGAAGGAATTCCTGAGTTAGAAGATGATGAAGAGAAGGCTTCATCTCATGGAAGGGACTCTGAAGATGAATTTGATGAAGAGCCTGCTACAGAAACGTTAGTCCAAAGATTTGAAAATTTAAATAGATCTAACAGTCATGTTCAAGCAAATGCTTTACCTGCTACAACTAAGCCTCTGTCAGGACATTCAGTTTCTGAAGTTGAAATAGCAAATGGAGAAAAGGGGACCTCTGCTAATTTATCTCCATTGAAGACAGCGCATAAGCCAGCTTTGCCTCCTCCTCGACCTGAAATAAATAAACCCGTGGAGAAGGAAAGTCATACTGAAAATAAAGTCATCCCAAAGAATTTCTTTTCAAGCGTGAGAGATATTGAACTGCTCTTTATTAAAGCTTCAGAATCTGGCAAAGAGGTTCCAAGGATGCTTGAAGCAAATAAATTTCACTTTCGTCCGATATTCCCAGGAAAAGAAAGTAATCCTTCTGGCTCTCTTCTTTTCTTTCTATCTGGCTGTGAATCACTAATCATCTGGGAGTATTAAATATTAGCATTTCGTACTTTTAGTATAAGTAAAACATATTGATGAGATTTCGAATGAAGATTTCTTTTTCCTATATTCAAGCTACTACTTAAGATACAATATGGACACTTGGCTGAAAATAGAAAAAAGGAATATACACTATAGGAGTATATGCTACAGGCACTCCCTGTATGGATATCCACTAACTAACATTATGGTACATTTTTTACTAAAATGTATTGTTGTTGGTGATATCCTTGGGGTTGACTGAAAAATTCATTTTCTGTTTCAAAGAGACTTTTGGAAGTTTCTTTTCATTCTTGTGGAATTTATTTCAAAATGAAATGCAATAAAATTTAACCAGAGGATTATTATTTTTTGACAGATGGTTCTGTGTTATCCTCGTTTTTGAAGACATGTTTCTCATGTGGGGAAGACCCAAGCCAAGTTCCAGAAGGTAATTTGAGTCATTTTAACTGTTTATCATTCATTTTCGCCAGACATTGCTAACCTTGTTGGGTTGCACCAATTTACGTTTTAGTTCATATACTGAAAGTATTCTCTAAGTGTACACATTTTCCCTCAGTAGGAGTGATGCAAATTTCAATTCCTATTCCTATTTTCATATCTGACTATTGTTGGTGTTGGTCAAGAAATTGTTGAATGTTCTGGGTTCTGTAATGTAGAGAATCTAGAGAATTTGGTTTTATGAGAAGATGTAACTGTTGTTATTTCCACATGCTCTACATTCATTTTGATTTCCTTTCCTTTTAAATACTGCAACATAGCAATAGCATTCTCTAGTCTGCCATTAAAAGTGAAACTCATTTCAGAAGATAAGGTTATATAAATCATCTTATTCTGAAGTATATTTTACAAGAAATTTTCCCTATCTAACATTTTTTAGTTTAGATATTCATTCCTATTTTTTGCAAAGCAGTTTTTTGAATCTAACTTTACCATCTTTACATTTTCCTAGAACCTGCTCAAAACTCGGTTAAGTACTTAACTTGGCATAGGACGGCATCTTCTCGATCTTCCTCATCCAGAAACCCTTTAGGAGGAGCAAACTCAATCGACAATGTTGAGGACCATACGAATAATCTCTTTGATAATTCTTGTATGATCTCTGGAAGCCATGCGTCAACCTTGGATAGGCTATATGCTTGGGAAAGGAAACTCTATGATGAAGTGAAGGTATCATGCATTTCTTATTAAAAAATTTCTCAACCTTTGAGTTCGTGTATGTTACATCTTGATAATATCATTTTTTTTTTGGTAAGCCATCTTGATAATATCATAATAGTATGCTGCATAAGGCTTGTTTTGAATCTTTGACAAAAACCCTGAATTTATTCTACAGTGTTGACAGTTAAATATTTTGAATAAATATGTATGCCATAGAATGTGGCTATTTCTCTGTCTGTTTGTTAATATCATTGTTTATTTCTGCGAGTAGGCTAGTGAGATTGTCAGAAAGGAATATGACATGAAATGTAAATTCTTGAGACAACTGGAATCAAAAGGAGAGAAGACTTCCACAGTAGATAAAACTCGTGCTAAAGTCAAGGATTTGCACTCAAGAATCAGAGTTGCAATTCATAGGATAGACTCTATATCAAAGAGGATTGAAGAGTTAAGGGACAAAGAGCTTCAGCCACAACTAGAGGAGTTGATTGAAGGGTATGATTCTTTAGGTTTTGCTTGTTTTATTGACCATCTATTTCATACTGGCATGCTGCCATGTATTGCCTTGATAATAATACATTATATACCAGAGTGGGATAAAAGGTGCACCAAGAAGATTAAAACGAAATTCCACAAGAAGAAAGTTTATTAAGAAGTTTTTATTAATAATTTTGGTAAAAGTTACTATATTGTAAGTTTTTTTTTTCTTCCAGA
Organism: Psophocarpus tetragonolobus; assembly: GCA_037954015.1. NCBI lineage: Eukaryota > Viridiplantae > Streptophyta > Magnoliopsida > Fabales > Fabaceae > Psophocarpus > Psophocarpus tetragonolobus. The sequence continues at coordinate 41,059,597 of CM075695.1, forward strand.
AGCCTAAATTTATTAAACAAAAAAGAAATTAGTCAATGATAACAAAAGGTAAATTGCTGAAATACATTATTTTGCTTCTGTGAAAGTTTCTACTAGGAGTATTTTACTGAAATACATTATCAAGCTCAGGTGACTAATTACACCTTTGTTTAGATTTGTATCAATTTTTTATCTGGCATAAGCAAGGAATCCTTTCTAGTATGGGTCATGTGTCATTGAACTTAACAAATGGTGCATGTTGACTCCCTATAGTGGCTTTTCTGCATATAAAACAATAGATTTTTCTACCAGGAGTCTAGACATCAAAACCCTTTTTTCTAATTTGTAACGATGTAGTTAACTTTTAGTAATTGATTATGCAAGATTGCTGGCTTTCTATTGTTGCTCACTGATGCTGTACTATCAACCTTTTAATGCCAATTGGATCTGTAAGCAACTTATGTTTTCATAATCAGAGAGATGGATCGATAGTTCATGCATATAATACTTTTGTTGATTGATATTCTTGCTTTTGTATTTCATCTATTTCTGTTACGTTTTTTTGACAGGTTGTATCGGATGTGGGAAGTGATGCATGAATGCCACAAACAACAGTTTCAGATCATGTCAGCAGCATATAACAACAGCCATGCTAGAATCACCATGCATTCTGAATTACGTAGACAGATTACCACTTATCTTGAAAATGAACTCCAATTTCTGTCATCAAGCTTTACCAAGTGGATTGGAGCTCAGACATTCTATCTAGAGACTATTAATGGGTGGCTTCGTAAATGTGTTCGTTCTGAAGAAAAATCATCCAAGAGAAAAAGGAAGCCTCCACCTGACTTTAGCCCTTTTGATCCTCCAATATATGTCACCTGCGCGGTCTGGTTGAATAAACTTAGTACCTTGCCTGTAAAGGATGTAGCAGATTCTATTAAGAGTTTGGCGACTGATACTGCCCAGTTTTTGCCTCACCAAGACAAGAACCAAGGTAAAGGTGCTCATCCTCATATGTCAACTCGGAAGGCTGATATTGGTGGCGAATCAGCAGATGGGTTATTGAGAGATGACATGTCAGAAGACTGGGTTACTGGTCTTGATCAGTTTCGACGAAGCTTGATTCGATTTCTTGGTCAATTGAATAATTTGTCTGGTTGTTCTGTCAAAATGTATACGGAACTTAGACAAATCATTCAGGAATGTAAAACGTACCGACATTTGAATTCTCTATCTCAAAATGGTCGTTTGAATTGTCAGTCTCAAGATGTTCATCAGAATTCTGAATCTCTAAGTTGATCAATCAAAGTCAATCTCAAGTGGTTTAGGCTGAAAATAAACATGGCAATGAAACATTGTGGAATTGCAGAATTGTAGAATTGTGTTGAGCATACAAGTCTACAGGAAGGAGCATTTGTACATGGTAGGATGTAATAAAGCCAATACGGATTGCCACGCTTATTTGTTCGTTTAGTCCTTTTAAAATAGAAGGGAGCTGATAGATTGCTCTGGAGAGATTATGAATGGATGATTAAGGATTCAGTAAGAGCTGTAAGTACTAGGTTCTGATGGTAAAGATTTGGGTGCAAACTTTTGCTAATAAAGGGTTTCTAGCAAGACTAGTACTCTCCTTGATTTTCTTTGCTACTGTCAATGTGTCATTTTTTCATTTATGTTATGTGTATATACAATTATTGATTAATAATGTTTATTTGAATTTGTCAGAACAAATCTCTGGGTAAATAATATCTCTGAAACTTTGATTTTTAATCAAAGCAAATGACATCATATAATCCATATAGTTGACCTCTATTGGGATAAGACTTTTTTGTTGTAATATTTATTTGAATTTATAAAGCAACAGTTCAGCATTTTCATTTTGGACAGCTTGCATTTATACATGCAAATGTAGTTTTGTTAGCTTATGATACTTGTTATAAGAGAAACTCCAATCCACAACCCCTCTCCCTCTCTTCACCTTTTAACTCATCCATACCATCAAGTCATCTTATATCCCTTTATAGATGCGTGTTAGCTTTTGTTTATGTAATTGTTAAGAATTCAATATGATCTTCTTGATAACGTATGTCGTATGCATGGAATGACAGCCCACCATGATTATGAAGAAATTGAGAACTAGACTTGGTGTATGAGTGCGGGTAAAATTGATTTTGAAGTGAAATAATTGATTTCTAAATGTTTTTATTTTGAAAGCAAGTTTGATGTAAAACCAGTGTAGATTTTTCAACTTCACTACCAAAGTAAACATGATAAAATTTTACCTAATAGTACTAACTAAACATGTATTTTTTATACTAAAACCATGTTTGGCAAGAGGCAAAATCAATTTTGATATTTCACACCACTAAAACTATGTGATGAGTGTGTGTAATTGCTGACTATAGGAGACCTTTCAGGTTTTTGACCTTTCCACTCCTCACTTTAGCCTCCCCCTTGTTTGTTTCTACAATTTTCCCAGGTTCTTTTATTACTTATACATTATATTATAGTAATTTTACGGTAACATAAACTCTTATTAAGGTTTATTATAAAAAACTCTTATAAGGGAAAAATTCAAACAATCACGCCATTGATTTCAAATACTCGGACAATCTCGTGTCTTTTTGTATCTGTGTTTTATATCGAAGGAAGAAACGGTTAATTTTTTGTAATATTAATATATTATTTGGGTGGGGGAAGTACCCCTTATTTCCTTGTGTTAAGGGATAACATGAGAATAAATCATTAAAAACAAGTTCAATACGGATTATGTTGTCTCAAAAAGTGTTTATAAATTTACTCCCTGGATGCTTTCGAGACCCCTAAAACTTCTTTTTAGGCACAAAAATATTAAAATAATTATTAAAAGAATAAAAGCCTTTATCTGGAATTATACACAACAATTTTCGGCAACAAGATGTTTGCATCTTCCATGGTAGTAAAATTATATCTCCCCGAAACAAATTGTACAAATAGCCTTCATGTTAATTCCACTGTCTCCACTCTCCACATGGATGAATTATTGACGTGCCATTAAAAGTGATTCTTGATGGATTGTGATTTAGAATGTAATTAAAGCATGTAATTAAAAATAATATCATAATATGAGAGAGATCTTTGCGTGGATCCACAATCATGTACTACTAATAAATAAATAAAAAAACAGAATCTTATCCTTAAGCAAATTTTAGTTTTTTTTTTCTCTTCACCATGTACAATAAAAGGACAAATTTTAACATGATTGAATTACTTTATTATTTGATCTATTTCTCAATTATTAATTTTAATATTAATTATTTTTCAGTTTACCTAGATATTAAATTTGCATGTGATATTTATTATTTTAACGTGTATGTGCAGCGTACGTAAGTTTATCAAAGATATCAATTTTGTATATGATATTTATCATTTTAACATATGTGTGACTTTTTTTATATATTTGTGTGTGCATGTATGTGTGTATCTATGTATTTGTATCCGTATAAAAGAAGTTGTTTGTATGTGTTTTGTCAGTAAAAAAACAAAAAATTATATATATTCCTCTATCTATATGTATTTATCTGTGTTTAGATTTGTGTATATACGTGTCTATCCATGTGTATATTTGTTTTGTGTATTTTTATTTGGTAGAAAAGAATTTATTAACCATTAGTATGTAGATAAATTGGTAGGGAATTATTTCCACTTAACAAAAAGTATTAAATTTAAGTTTTGAGCATTTAGGTCCATCAAATATTTAGGGAAGTGATTGTTCCCTACTTCTAGTGGAGGACACCATTTATAAGGTAGGTCCGATTTGTTATTAATTAAAAAAAAGAAATTTACATATTTGGAAAATATATAATTTTTGTCATTCTATTTTAAAATAGAGATATTTAATTTATTTAGTCTAAATTTAAGATATCTATTGTTTTAATCCAATTTAAATTTTATCTAGATTATTTTATTTCACGTTAATCACATCATTTATTAAAGATAAGATAAATAGTATATTAGGTACATGTGATTCAATTGGATCAAAATAAAATAAATAAAATGTAAGCTAAATTAAGAATCTGACAAAATTAGATTTTTAAAAACAGGAGACAAATGTTTTATTTTAAAATAAAGAGAGCAAAATTATATGTAATAGTTTTATTTTCATTAAACTTAGATAGGAGAGATGAATATTTACGAGTTTAAATTTAATTGTCATGTTTAATCTTGAAAACTAAAATAAAATAATATAATATACATACGAAAACAGGAAAATAATTTTTAAGAAAAGTAAATTAAAAACAACTGTATATTATAGATATAAAAAATTATAGTCAAGGTATGTATGAAAAGAAGAAGCTAAGACATGGAACTATCATTGACTTAGGCAAATATGTATAAATAACTATACACACCGTTGTGGAAGGAAATAAATGACTTCTAATTCCCAGCTTGCTATAGTAAAATGACAGCATGGAAAATTACGGTGAAATGCATGAGTATCTTTTAATAAAAAATCGTTTTAAATTTCATTAATAATATTTCACTATTTGTTCAAATATGTGTACTACTTACCTGGGGCATTGAATTATATGCGTCGGTTAGGTACAAGAACTTCCTTCTAAGTATATATAATCAACCATTGCATTTGCATCGCTCTCAACAAAGAAGACCATTTCTTTGTGCACATAAATTCCACTAATGATTCCACAAACATTAGACCTTTTCTACTTTCATGGATTTTGACCGATTAGGACAAACAAATACCAAAGGTTAGCACTCCAAAGTCCACACTAAATAAAGATAAACTAAGTGATTTAATTATTAATAAAAATTAACAATTAATTTTTTAATTTATAACAAATCATCACAAAGGATTTGGTCCTATAAAATATTATGATAAAGTAAGATAATTTACTTACGAGAACCAAATCCTTGCAATTTATAGATAGATACCAATTTGTATGTCCTACATTTCTGTGACATTTTGGCATAGGCTGTGCAATCACATTATCTAAAATTAATTACAAATGAAAGATGCCTTTATTTTCTAGATCACCCTTGATGATAAAAATACCTCATTAATGTGTTGTTTGTAAATATGTCTATACGAGGAAATTCATATCACCACAAAAGAAAACATTAAAAAAAATAAAAAAACCAGGTTATTATTTCCTTTAATTGAATTTAACCGAATCATATATTCGGTCTAGAATTACTTTTTGAAAAGAATATTAAAAAAGAATGACATTTGGCTTATGAGAATAAAAAATGCTGCATTTTTCATTAAAAATTCATGCTTTTTTCCATTTATTATTTTTAATCATAAATTGTTGTTAAAGCATTTTTTTTATTGATAGGAGTGAAACATAGTGTAAGAGTTAAACATAGTATAATAGGAGTTACACCTCCTTCACTTAAAACATTCGATAAGTAGCATGTTTGATAAATTAATAAAAAAAAAAAGTTAATTACTTTATTTTAAATTTTTAAGTGAAAAATAAGTTGTTAAACGATATGTTATTAATTACTTAGGAAATAGTTAAAATGAAACAAAAATACTTTTTTTTTATCAATTAAAGATTTTGGATGTAAAAATGTTAAAAAGCTTAGATCACAAAATCGAATCCAAACACCTAAAAACTAAAATTGAATTATTTTATAAAAAATTAAAAAAATATTTTATATCTATATTGGATAATAGAGTGTTAGAAATACTTTATTTAGTGCATTAAAAATATAAAATCATAAAATTAGACTCACGTACAATTTTTAATAATACTCTATGTATGGTTGGTTAATAATATTGTTCCTCAGTGCTTCACCTCATTTTTAGGACTATCATTCTAAGGATATCTTGACACTCAACCCCTAGGGACACAGGACAACATGAAACTAATCTTTTTAAATAAGTTTTCATACAGCAATTGTTTGATTTCGTTTGAAAGATCACACCCCAACAATAATTCTCGTTCATGAATGAATAATGAATTGTTTTATTGAATAAAAATCAACCAAATGAAATTTGTATCAGTAAAAGTGCTACTATATATGTAATGGCATGTATACTCTGCAAATTATTTGAAATATAGACAGTATAATGATGTAATCGGTAGAATATCTAAGTCATATGAGTGTACTTATAAAAAAAAAGAGAAAGTCTTGTCACCCTCTGTTATCCACGCTTTCATCACCAAAGATCCACGCCATAATTACAACTCTTAGAACCAATCTTGGCCTGCGCCGTTAACTCATTCACCGTCACATCACAGTCCACCTTAACGGTAATCTTCCACGTACTAAGGGACCCCACTTTTATTTTCACTGGTGCCCTAATCCTAACTGTCAACGGCACTTTCTGTTTGCTCTGCGCGTCCATCAATGCTCTTTCGTCCTCTCTCCTCAGCTCGATTCCGTTACCCGTTAACACCGTCCCAAACACCGTCACGTTCTGTGACGGCTGGTAAAACGCCGGCAGAGCGCCGTTACACAGCCTTGCATCGTTATAAAACACTTCGGCGGAACTATCTTTCAAGTAACGGATTCCGATCTTGCCGTTAGGGTTATCAGCCTTGACGGTGACATTGAACTCCGGCGAGATGGCCGCCGCGGACGACCGCGACGTGACGTTAATTCCTCGGATTGCGATGCTTTCGATGGAGTATATCGGCGCCTTCGGTCGGAAAACGAGGTAGAGGACGCCGGCGGCGAGGGCGAGGAGCACGATGAGAGTGAGGAGGATGCCGACGAGCCAGTAGCAACAGCAGCAGCATCGGCTCCGGCGGTTTTTCCGGTGAGTGTATTGGTCGAATCGGCGGGCATTCTCCGGCGGAGGGACGCGGTAGACTTGGTCCTTGGGGATCTTGATGACGTAGGTCCCCGGCGGAGGCACCGGCTTCTCCGACGGCGATTTCAGAACGGCGGAGGAGTCCTGCTGTTCGGCGGAAATGGGAGGCGAGTCGCGGGGGTGAACTCGGTCGGCCATGGAGTGAGTCAATGACGAGTCAAGAAGCTGTCTGAAAATGAAAATGAAAATGAAGCGAGTGAGTGAATGACTGTATTTAAGAAGCAAACGTTTTACGCGTCCAAGCCAGTTAGCCACGCGGTTTAGAACTACTACCATCAAATCAATTAATTAATATTTCAAATACCAAAGAGTAAATTAATATTAATCTTTTTTAATTTTAAAAAGGAAAGACTAACTTTTAAATGCTTCCTATACTGGATATACTTTTTAAATATTTAATAACTTTAAAGGAAAAACTGCTACAAGTTTTTTATTTGATGTTTAGTCAATAAATAATCAAATGTTGCATTGCACCATGGAACCCTGTGAGTCCCGTGATTATAAATAATTGAATAGAATTTAATTATGATAGATTTTGTAAAAACAAAAACTATATCAATATTCATTACTCAATCAAATTTAAAATCTAACAAACATCATCCGTTCAAAGAAAATATATTTTAACTTTTTGACACAGGAAAATATATTTTTTATTATAGGTAAATAAAATATATTTTAATTGTTAAATTTTCTATTTGTACATATATTTTAAATTAAAATAAATAAAATGATACATACTTTCTTTATTAGTACTACAATATTCAAAATTATATTAAATAGGAAAAACAAGACTTTTTCAATTATGGAAAATTATGAAGATAAGATCTTCAAAACAAAATACATAATTTTTTTCATATGATAGGTCGAATTTCAAAATAAAAAAATAATATGGGATTGATTGAGAAAATACATTTTTATTAAAATTTAGTTTATTTATATCTTGAAATAATTTATCAATTTAATATATGTATATATATAATATTTATATAGTTAACATGTAAACCAAAATAAGATTAAATATAAGAATAATATTTTTAAAAAATAGAAATAGAAATAAAAATAGATACTCAATTAAATAGAAGTTTATTCATTCGAGAATGAAAATTCATTTGAAAGACAAAAGCAGATGATGGCCTTTACTCAGATGTGGATGCCATTTTATTGAAATTGGTTGGAAATAATAATAGAAAAAACCAGGAAAGACCAACCTATAAAAATGAATTTTTAGTTGATTATTTTTCAAAATTCACAATTTTAATTATTTTATTTAAAACAAACATTATTGATTTTTACTTTTAAAATTTATAATTTGATTAATCTATTTTAGTCTTTCCGTTAAAAATATTAACCATTTACATATTTTATTTCAAGTTGATAAAAGTAACAAAGCAGCATATTTTATAAATTATAGAACTTGGTGTCATAGGTTTATAACTAGTATTATTAAAATCGATTAAGTTATTAACTCAGACCATAGATTAATGATTTAGTGATTGAAACGGTGGGTTATTAGTTGTTAAACTAGTTAACCCGGTATATTAAAAAAAAAATAAAAATATAATATTATTAAATAATTGATTAATTTACATTCTAAATTTAAGTTCAACAAATGACTTTTTCAAATATATTTACATAATTAATAATTAAAGAAATTTTTATAAAAAATAAATACTTTAACTTATAAATTCTAATAATTAAACATAAAAATTTATATTAAATATTTGTTTGAATATTAGAATTTTATCAAATTAAACTAGACTAGTTAGATTTTACTGATAAGCTACTAATTAATTATTATCATTTAGTGTAAATTAATATATTTAATAATTTTTAAGTCTACAACTTAATTATTAGGTATATTATTTTTATTTAAATTTTATATTTTTTAAAAAACAAGTCAAATAGAGCCTATTAGTAGGTTATTGGTTCAACCAGGTCAACTAATTGGATTAAACAAATTGATTTGATAACATGTAACTTGACTTGGACTAGTTAAATGACTAATTTGCTGTCTAGTTTGTCGGGTTGGATTAGTTTTAATAACTATATTTACAATAATTTTAAATCAATTAAGTTATATTTCTTCACAAAATGTCTCTATCTTAACATAGAAGTAATGTAAAAAAAAAAAATGTTTCTATTTGAAAATAAGAAACCAAAATGGCATTTTAAAAAATTATGAAAAATATATAAGAAAGAACAAACCTTACTTGATGGAAGAGGGATGCAAAGAGATTGAAGAGGTATGGCGCAAGGAGATTAACCATAAGGATATGAGAAGGAGAAGGGAAAAGAGTGAGCATATGCAATTTATAAGGAGTTTGTAAGAGTAAGGATACTTAAATATAAATTAATGAAATATAATATTAAAAACAAAAGAGGGGAAATGGGGTACAGTTCAATGTGTGATTAGTGAGGGTTGGCAAGTTTAGGAAAAAAGAACGAAAGAAATGAAAATGAATGGGTCCATTCGGATGAAAGTTGAAAGGAGTGTTTGGCATTTGGATATCTCAGCTTTCTTTAGTGGGGATTGGCGTCCATAGAGCAAACCCCTTTTGTCTACTAGTTAGTTGGCGCTTTGCCACACGCGGTTTTGTTTCTCATCGTTCGCCTCCACTCTAAGGAATTGTTTGGTTTAATACTTTAATATTTTAAGTTTAATTAAACTCTTTATATAATTTTATTAATTTTATCAATTAATATTTAAAAAGTTACAAAAATAAATAAACATAAATAAATAAATATGATTCAACATCAATTTAAATTTTGTTTATTTTATCTATATATATATTAATTAAATTTTAATATGTCAAAGAATTGACATACATTTTTATATATGAGAAGTAGAAATTTATAGTTTTTGGTTCAACTAGATTAAAAATGCACTTAAAGTTTTCAGTACTTTGCACAAAAACTAGTATGCCTTGTAAATGTAATTTTATATTTTATAAAAGTGGATATCCAATTAGATTTGTTTTTCTTCTTTTAATGTTACGGACGAAATTGTGACTTGTAGAGAATTTTTCTCTACACTTCAATAAGTTTTCTCTATACCTTTATAATTTCTCAAACTAGCAAAAAAATCTTTAATGAAAACACTAAGAATTTAATTACTACGAAACTCTTTTTTTTCTCTTTCATTTGTACATCTCTCGTTTCGCATCTCTCTCGCTTCTCTTGCACCTGAGCCAGTGGTTTTCTCTTCTTCTTCGTGCGTTGTTGTTCATCTGTCTGTGTTTTCTTTGTTCTTCATGGTTATGTTTATCTTCTCTCGGTACATTAACTTGTTTTACAAGTCTGGACACCCATGTCCAAACTTGTAAAAATATTTGCAAATTTTATTTTACCAGAGTCCGGACACTCCTATCAAGACTTCTAAAAAATTTTGCAAATTTTTTTTTAAAAGTCTGGATACCGCTGTTCAGACTTATAAAAAATTTTGCAAATTTTTTTTCACTAGTCCAGACACCCGTCTGGACATGCAAAAAAAGTTGCAATTTTTTTTATAAGTCCGGATACCCTGTCTAAACTAAATTCGAACACCCATGTCCGAACTTGTAAAAAAATTTACAAATTTATTTTTACAAATTCGGACACTATCTGGACTTATAAAAAAATTTGCAAATTTTTTTCCACAAGTTCGAACAGTCCTGTCTGAATTTGTAAAAAAAAAATTATAAATTTTTTACTAAGATTAAAATTTTTTTTTTACTAAAGATATTTAAGATTTTTCTTACCTTTATAAGGTGCGAGAGAAATTCCCATTGCCACTCTTCTAAATACAGTTTTTATAATTAGTTTAAATTGATTAAAATTATAAATTCATATAAGTCTCATTTATTTATATGGGATTCCTCAAATTTAATTTTGTTTTATCATTTTAATTTAGAAATATTTTATTTTGGTCTTTACAGTTTTAAAATGTTGTCGTTTAAAAATATTTTATTGTGATAATAACATTAATATATAATGCAGCAACAACAACGTTAACAACGTATTGATTAAATAAGAGACCAAATAATTTATTTTAAAATCATAAATTATAATACACCAAAAAAAAATCATAAATTATAAAGTAGAGACTAAAAATGGTATTATTTTTTTTTGGAACTAAGATAATATTTTAAAATTTGTTAAACTAAAATCATTTTTGAATTTGAGGACTAAAAATATTAATTTTAAAATTGGCGGTCTAAAAAAATATTTTTAAAGTAAAAAAATCTTGATCCAAATTTAAGGGAAAATAAAAATATTTAACAATAATGCCATATAATATTTAATTTCGTGTAGGAAAGCTTAATTGGTTATACAAAATAAGTTTATGGAGGAAGACCTTTAGTGTAATTTTGTTTATAGATATTTTCAGTCATTTTGGGTTCAGCAAATACATTATATTTTTTCAAATTTTTAGGACTAAAATATATTCTTAGTAATTTTAATAATATAAAATACTTGTGTAATTTTATTCAAACAGTACTTTTCTGTAAACTCTTCTAATTAACTTATTTAAAAATACTTTTCATATGAGAATTTTTAGAGAAGTTCTTATGTAAACTCTTCTACATAAATTATAAATTATTTCTTAAAAACCTCTTTTTCTTTTATAAATTATAAGAACACTCTCACTATGAATCTCTAAATATTTTCTGTATTTATTACAAAAATTTAAAGAAACACTCTATACCTCTCTTCCCCTAATTATTAATAAAGATTTCTTTTATCATAAGTTGGTTAATAATAAACAATTGTATCATAATGACATCAATTTTAATTAAAAAGTTAATTTGTATATTTAGTATTTTAGAGTAACATAATATATATATAAACAAAACATAATATTAAAGTTAAGAATTTTAATTTACTAAAAAAAAGTTAAGAATTTTAAAAGAAATGAAAAATTAAATGATCAACATCTGAGACTGTAACAAGGCACATGAGTCAACAAGAATGATGGGAGTAAGTCCTAAAAGTGCTTTTATTTTAAAAAAGAATCCTACAAACACTTTCATTGAGGACAAGAATTCTAATTTATGATTTAGGAATAGATTATGTTGAATGGGTAAATGAGGATACTGTGATCCTTTTATTTTTACATCACTAGAATAAGAAAAAATCTCAACCCTGTAGGAACAATTTTATAAGAATATGGGTTAAAATATTCTTGAAAAGCATTTTCTTATATTTTTCTAAAATTATATATCAAACAAGTGAAATATATATCCCTAAACTAAACTTTTCTAATACGAATACTACCTCCTAAATTTGTTGCAATATACACGTACCAACCCGTTTAAATGAATTCCAACTTCCAAAACAAGAAAGGAAGATAAAAGGCAATAAAAGATGCGGTGGGTTTGGAACATAGCATTATTCCATAGATAGCAGTGATGGCAAAGTGGTGGATTAACATCTAGAAATATCGATTAATTACACGGAAGAATAAAAAAAAATAAAATAAAAAATCATCAATATACAACCTGCCCATTGATGGGTTGAAAAGAATGAATGTCCTTTGATAAAGAATTTCATCTAATATCCCGACTTGTTATAATGCCCGTGGAGAGCTGCCATGAAGGGACAAAGATTCAACAAATTTGAAAAGTAACTTTAACAAAGTAAATGTAAAACAACTAGAGATATTGATGATGATGATGATGTTAGTGGTTAAGGCTTATGAGATGATCAACAACTGTACCTTATTGTTGAGAGATCATCAAAGACAGCTTTCATGTCAGGCCTATCAGATGCTGGAAGGATGCATCTAAGAGCCACCTTTATCATGTCATCAAGAATTTTAGATGGTCTTTCTCCATTATGCTTGTCCAATAGGGACCTATCAAAACACTGGCTTGAACGGTCTTGCTCAGCCAAAAACCTCACCCAATCAGTGAGGTCAACCACCCCTGGAATCCCAGAAACTATTTCTCCAGAATTCCTTCCTGTTAGGAGCTCTAACAAGACCACTCCAAATGCATAGACATCACTTGTCAAGGAAGGACATGGTTTGCTTGATCTACCAAACTCGGGTGGCCGATAACCAAGTGCACCCGCATTCAGCACTTGCTCTGCAGTACCAGCCGGAGTGAGTATCCTGTGTAGGCTGTAGTCAGTAAGGAGGACATTTCTGTTGGGAGTTTCTAGCAAAATATTTGTGGATTTGAGATTTCCATGAGGTATGGCTTTCTCGTCGTGTAGGAATACAAGACACAGTGCCACCTCTACAGCCACTCTGACCCTTTCATCCAGAGACAAAGGAAGGAGATTTCTTTTATCAGCCTCTGCAGAAAAAATAAAATAAAATGGAGCGGTTAAATAAAACAGAAGTATTACAATTTAGAACCAGAAGCCTAAGTTGTATGCTGCAATCAAACATGAGGCCATAATCTTACCATGGAGATAAATGTCCAAAGATTGCGCATTCATGTAATTTGATATAATCAGTTTCTCATGTTCCTTTGGCCCCAAGTAGTAACCCTGAATAGAAACCAGGTTTGGATGCTTGATAGTCCCAAGTTTCTTTATTTCCCTTGCCAACTCCTTTTTTCCTTTAGTTATTCCTTCCCTTAACCATTTGACAGCCAATGCATGACCAGAGTCAAGTGCAGCTTTGTACAGTGTTCCATGGCAGCTCCTGCCAATAACTTCTGCTGGAGCACACGAAAGTTCTTCCACAGTTAGCACCAAGGATCCGTCAAATATATGCAAGTCACCAACCAGTTTATCTGGAGAGGAGACTTTGAGGGAACCAGGATTCTCAAACTGATAGCTCTTAGAAGATGAAGGATTTGAAGGTGACAAAATAGACATTGGGGAAGACATTCCTTCCTCGTTCTTACCTAATTCACAAGGGCCAAGATCTGTTGGCTTCTTTCCCACTGCATGAATGTTTCTTGCATCAACAGAAGGCCGTGGTAATGCTTCCAAATTTCTGTATGGTGCCTCTACATTTGATGTGAAAATCCTCTCTTGGGTGATACCTCTTGCTTCACTTTGTTTAGGAGTTATTTCTTTTTCACGATGAACCTTATAATAAATTATTATACCCACAAAAACCATCACAAAAGCACCAGCAACCAAACATGCAATCAGAGCAATCCTAGTTGCAGACTTTTTATGTAACCGATGTTCCCTAAAACCTAGGTTGGAAGAATTTTCTGGTGATGATTGTGAATGTGGAAATACCAGCATAGTATTTCCTGGATGAAATGCTGATTCAGGAAACTGCTTTAAGTTTTCAGGTACAACACCAGAAAGATTATTAAAGGACACATTCAATACTCTCAGCTGACCTGGAAGGTCGTAAGGAATAGAACCTTCCAAATTGTTATTGCATAGATTGAGATATGCCAAATTGTGAAGCCTATTCATATTTGAAGGAAGACTCCCACTCAAGTTGTTTTGTGAAAGATCAAGAGACACTAGACTAAAATTTTCAGCAGAAAGTAATGGATTATTTGGAGGTTGAAATTGAATAGGAATTGATCCAGAAAATTTATTGTTGGAGAGATTAACATTAATCAATTTGGTTGAGGTGAAAAAGCTTGGTAGGAGAAACCCAGAAAGCTGGTTGAGGCTAAGATCAATCTCATCGAGTTCTGGATATGTTCCCAAAATTGGTGGAAGGAAGCCCATCAATGAGTTATTGGATACCTTAAGTGAAGTTAACCTTAAAAATTGAGAAGTTTCATTTGGCAGAATTCCTCTCAACAAGTTGGTACTTAGCTGAACAACTTCCACATAGTTGCCCCAGTATCCGATCCTTGAGAAATTACCTGATAGTGAGTTATTACTAAAATCTACGATGGCACAGCGGCCTATCCTGAGAGGTAAAGGGCCAGACAATTGGTTTGAAGATAAATTAAGCTTCCTCAGAGTCACGGAGGTAATAATTCCAATGGGACCTACAAAGAAAGTTTAAATTGTAAAAGAGAAGGGTAAGAAGAAACTCAATGAATAACACTTTGAATCCATGTCAAATGTGATTTTATTATATTATGACCAAAATTGATGAATAAGTTAATGCTAAATAATTAGGGATAGACAAAGGGGAAAGTGCAGAATAGATTGCTTTCGCATGTGGCGTACTTTTGGACAGATTTTGAAAGCACTTCCCATAATGTTTCTATACAGTCTAACCTGGACACCAACTTCATTTCAGATAGAGGTCATTACATAAGAATTTGCTGCAAAGATCTAAGGATCTGCTAACGGTTGCATACCTGGTTTCATACTATCCAATTTCAAAAGATCCCCTTAAGAAGGTTAATATCAGCTACTTTTTCCTCCTTATCAACTTTGTATTTCAATTTCAAATTGACTCCATAACTCAATATTTTAGACTGATGCTGATGATAAGCAATCAACATACTTACATTAAGTTTTCAATATACTTGTGTCTTTTATAATCCATGCAGCGTTCATTAGTACTTAGTTGGCATACATAATTATGTTTGAAGTATAATTTATCCATCAATAAGTTGAACCATGGTACAGAAACTTCAAATTGAAGAAATATAAGATTTTCTTTAATTTGGATACTCCACTATTTTATATACAGATAAGAAATTTATTAAATAATTTGTATTTCATTTAATATTATCAAATAATATACTTCCATTCCAGTTTGGTGATATATAGTACTTTCCTCGACAATCTTGAATCTTTCTTCCTATTTATTCCACAGAAGAAAATTCCTCTAAGGGTCTATCTACAATAGCAGAATAGGGCATCAGAAATCATATTTTAGCAACCAAGAGGCAGCTTGATATGGGTTATTGACAGTAGTTTTCCATACATCAAACTTCATTTATGAATAAGTTAGCAGAAGTGCAGAACTGATAGCAACAAAAAGGGAGTAGACTAGCAATTTCAATTGCATCTTTAGTTTAGGTATATATTTGTTTAACAAATGGATAAATGTTAACTTTGAAGAAAGAATATCATTACAATTTTCACAGAAAACATAGAAGCTACCTTCAAGCTTGTTTTGACTGAGATCCAGTTCAGACAACATCATTGAACTTTCCTTCAATAAAGCTTCGGGCAGTAAACCAGTCAACTGGTTGCATGCAAGTCGAAGAATCCGAAGAGAGACCACAAACGTGAAGGAAGGTATTTTGCCTTCTAACTGATTATTACTAGCATCAAAGACCTCTAAATTGTCAAGGTATGGCATACCATCATGAGCAAATAACTCACCACTCAAGGAATTACAGCTAATATTTAAATACTGAATGGAAGAGAGAAATGACTCATCTGCAAGTCCCAAATCTGGAGTACCAGAAAACCTGTTGCTGCTTAAGTCAACATATTGCAGACTGCCCATCTGATAAAAGATGCGCATAATATCCCCAGAGAAGTTATTCACATGCATATCTAAATACTTCAACTGCCCAAGTTTGTGAAACACACTAGGAAGAGTACCTCCAAGTTCATTTGAAGAAAGATTCAAATATATTAACTTGCGCAACTGAACGATGTTAGAGACTAACGGCCCATTAAACTTGTTGAGGGACAAATCAAGATATTCAAGTGATTCCATTGTAGCAATGTGTAGGAGATCTCCTGTGAACTGGTTGTTCACAACTGACAAATTGCGAAGCATTACAAGGCCACTAATTGCAAGGAAATTAAACTCGCCAACCAGACCAGCATTGCCCAGAGAGATTGATATAACACTGCCTTCACTACACAATATCCCATACCATTTCCGAGGACATCCATCAGCATCTAAAGACTTGGAATCCCAAGAATTAAAAACTAATCCAGAAGGGTCATTCTGAATACTCTTCTTGAATTCAAGGAGTGCATCAATATCCGAATTCCCAAATGCAATAACCACCAACAATAATAGCATCAACCAGATAGCCTGCATGCCTTTCCTAGGAGAGCTCCTAATCCAAGTATCAATCAACAACACAAATACATATGACTATATGAGGGAGTGTGCCACGTTGGAAGTAAGAGCAAAGGGGCAAGTGTACAAACAAAATTTGAAGCCAAGAGATTAAATTTAGAGCATACTATTGTATAATGTAATGCACATTGAATATCACTCATTGCTTCTACAATTACAAATCTCAAGTTAAAAAGAGAGAGAAAAAGACTTAAGTTCCTCGCTACAAATAATTGTAATAATTATTAAACATGAAACCTACCCTTCTTCCTGCACAATCATAACCCCCCACCACACAAAAAAAAGAAAACAATGATGCATTCTTACCTCTTAATTCACAAGAAGTAGAGCTGATTAAAGAAGCATATACTCGTAACAACAGAAGCAACAATGCTAACCAAAGCAAGTAGAAGAACAAACTCAGAAGCAACAAGGCAAGTCCAGTAAGTTTCTGCTGTTAAAAAACAAATGGTTCTGAGAAGACAAGGTTAAAATCTGAACAAAGGGATGAGTAGAGCGGAATGCAGTGTGGCAAGCAAATAATCAAGCTAAAGTTTTGATTTTGAGAAGAGGGTAGAAGCAGTGATAGAAGAAGAGTGAGGAAACATTAACTGAGAAACATGGTAGGTAGGTTGATGTTTTATCATGTCATGATTAGCAAAATCATATACAGAAAAATTATATTCTATATCCGGTGCATTTTTCTTTTTTATAATTATTGTTTCTCTCTTTTGTCACATTTTGTATCATCTTTTAAATAAGA
Organism: Psophocarpus tetragonolobus; assembly: GCA_037954015.1. Classification (NCBI taxonomy): domain Eukaryota; kingdom Viridiplantae; phylum Streptophyta; class Magnoliopsida; order Fabales; family Fabaceae; genus Psophocarpus; species Psophocarpus tetragonolobus. The sequence continues at coordinate 41,077,060 of CM075695.1, forward strand.
TATTTTATTTTATATAATTTATCTTTATTTTGCGTTTAAGATGATTAATATGCGTTAAAAAGTTTTAAATTCAATCGTAATCTGTCATCAATTAATTTTTTTAGAAGTAATAAAAAAATGTCATAAATATGAATTTAAAACTTTTTAACAGTTAAGTATATACTAATTAAACTGTTAAGAAAAGTTATGTTTATAAGTTTATATAATGAAAAAATGGTCACGGAGAGAGACTTTTCAGTTTTCAAGAAGAGGTCACTGGTTGTCCCTAGATACAAATATGTCTATACATCCTCGTTTACCTCCATCTTTGACTTTACGGGTGAGTTTGGTTCTGCCTCCGAAGGTTCCCATTTGTCTAAAATTTTATGGGCAGGTTGGGTAACGCAGTAACACCAATCCAAACACGCGGAAACTTTTAACCACCACAACTTTCTACTAGCAGTACAGACTACAGAGTACTATTTTTTATCTTCCTAAGCATCCAATGCAAAAGCGCGTCCTGCCATTTTCTATGTAAGCAATTCAGAGTCAAATAACATTTTGTATCCAAAATATTGGAAAGGTGACCGCGGGATATTTTAGAGGTACTTTAATTATGTGGTTTTGACATTAGTGTCTATATTACCAAGTTTAGTAATTGCACATTAAGCAATTAAGTGTTTAGGTAATGCCCTTTCTTTCTCCCAAGTATTGTCATTGCCAATAGAGAAATATATTTGTAACTATTTTTAACGCTAAACTTAAAATAAAAAAAAAAAACTTTTTCATAATCAATAATATTGATAATTTAAGTTCATCTACGTTAGATTTTCTCTTCTTACTAGTCTTGTTTCAATATAATTTTTTTTTAAAAAATTCTTCTAAGCCATGTGAAACTTCAACTTTTTTTTAATATAGGTTAAATTTACATCATATTCAATAGTTTAGTTTTTTTTCTCTCGTAAAATAAAGAAAAAAACTTATACATTTTGGATGTAAAAATTTTTAAATTAATAGTCAATCATCATTTTTTATAAATTTATTGATTTTACTAATTAGTATAAAATATTTTACAATAACAATATACAGTTGTTAAATTCATATATATATATATATATATATATATATATATATATATCCTAATTAATTGATAATACATTTTATTATTAAAATTTAAGAGATTCTAGTTTGGTTATTTTAAAATCCAAATATGTCACATAATATCTATTGATTTTCTTATAATTTATATGTACAGATGTAGTTACTTTGATAGTTTAGAGAAAGGGGTCTAGATAAGTGTTGAATAGTGAAGCAAATGAGAACTCACTTGCTGAAAGATTTCAATTTCAACGATTGTGATAAGTTATCAGTTACCCCATCATCCTGTGTGGCCAAAATATTTTCACCAGAGAACTAAACAAGGATAATGCTCTTTTCCAGGCTTGGGACTTGCATGGTTTGGAATGAAACTGATAAGATGTTGCAACTTAATTTGTGCACTTAACAAGTTTGTGTATCTCCTTGATTAATTTGTGCAGGTTTAAATCTGCTTTTAAAAAGTGGCAGCACTTAATAGTCTTGATGTGAAAATTAATTGTTACTTTAATTAGGACCTTTCAATATGTATCTCCTTGGATCATATATACTAGCGTTCTTGACAAATGCGTATTTCAATTTTATGCAGGTGAAGGATCAACTTAAAGAATTAGAGAAAGTGGAAGGGTGATGATCACACTTGACCAAAAAAATTGTTCCGTTTTAGCTTCAATGACCTCTAGCTAAGCAATGAATTGTGCAGGATCAAATATGAATAGGTGTATGGAGAGAGCTCCAAAACCAAAAGGACCAAAATTGAAACTGCGGGTTGCATAGGCTCCAAATCCAATTTTTGCCTGCAAAAACCAAGTAAAATTCTTCATTAGATAATTGGTTCAAATGAATTAGTTAATTCTGCAAATACGAAACCAAAGAGTTTTAAGTTTTAACCAAAGCGCATTTATAATCTGTTTCACCAAAATGGATACTTAAATAAAGCACAATGGTTAGCAACAGAAAACCACATTGCTACTTCTATTCATAATTTTCAGATAAATGGAACATTTAGAGTAAACAGATGTGCACAACCATTATTGCTTTACTTGCATCGTTAACATAAAAGCAAACATTTTTTCTTTCCCTCATATTTCCGCTTTTTTTTTTCCTCTTCTCATTACTAATCAATATTAAAAAACACGTTCCCCGTGATATTAGTGAAGATTTATACCTTCTCTTTTTGGAAAAATTATTATATATTTTAAATCACCTTATGCTGTCGAGTAATAATAATAATTTACCGTTTAGGATTGATTTGATTATACGTAATTTTTATAATTTATAAGATAAATTAATATTTTTTTAAAATTTAAATTAATTAATTAATTATATACACATAATTATGAATTGAAACACAAATGAAATAGTAGTGCAAGATCTAATAATATTTCCTGTCGTCTTCGAATAATGATTACACCAGTTGTTAGAATTTTATACATTAAAAGCGAACAACTGATAGTATAATAGTTATTTTTTTATAATTTTATCTTGGCAAAACTTACCATCATAAACTAATTTATAAGATTGTTAGCATAACTTCAAATTCATAAAGTTTTTAAGTAATTTCATAAAATATTTATGATTTAATTTAATAAAATATTACAAGCTTTTTTTTATTAATAAAAAAAATATTTGGTTGTATACGTAATGAATAATTAAATTGCTTGTATATTTAATAAAATATTTATCAGATAACTTATAATAGGCTAAATTCTATATTTGGTTTATCATAATTTTTTATTCATATTAATATATTATCTTTTAAAAAGTTTATTTAGTCGGTTGTGTTCTTAAAATGGTCCCTTTTTTTAAGGTTAAAATGTTACTTTTAACTTTTAAAAAACAATCCAAGTGACATTTTAAAATCAAATAAATTTTTTAATAATTAATAATATAAAATATTATTAGAATAAATATTTATTTTGGAAATTTTAAGCTGCCATAAATTATTATAGACACTTTTTGCAAAATCAATTATTTTTTGTCTCTTTCCAATACCAATCACATAACAAATATAATATCATATTTTATATTTAGTAAAAATAGAAATCAGATCAGTCAAACCCAATATAAATAAATCTAACAAGAAGACAAAAGAAAATTACAAAAAGCATCAGAATCGCTGCATAAGATTTATTAGAGATATGGGAAATAGAGTCACTGTTAATGTCATATTAGGAAATAACTGGTGCTTGCTGCTTTGGGTTTTGTTGTGGAGGCTTGGTATTTTTTAAATTTTTGTTGAATGTGATTTTGCAAAAGCTGTGGTTGACTCCATTTCAATAGTTAATCGTGCAAAACACTTGCTACCCTGTTAACTTTTCTACAACCATGTAGCTAACATGTTTAAAACATTTGGAATAATATATATATATATATATATATATATATATATATATATATATATATATACCCAGATGCGTATGTATATTTACGTGTGAGAGAGATTAACTTGACCATATAGAAAAAAGAGAAAAACATTCCTAGTGTAAAAAATTTTATATTAATAATTAATTGTAACTTTTATTTATATATATATATATATAATAAGTTTATTAATTTTATCTATTAATATTTTAAAAATTATTTAAATAATGGTCAAAATTAACCATAAGTATAAAATAAAACTCATTTGTACTAATAGTGTATAGGTTTTTAACTGATAGAAAAATTACATAACCTTTCTCATATACCTAAATACATTTACTCATAGTAGTATGTCTAACATACTTAAATACATTTAAAATACCTAACACACATCACATCATCATATCTCACATAGTTGTAGACTAATTTGTCTTACAAGAAAATGTCATATCTCTCTAATTATAAAACCATTTATTATTGAATTTGTTAACATTGTGAATATTTCCATATGCTTAATTTACTTGTGTCTTTGTATTTATGGTATTTTAATGTAAACATAGTTAAATTTAATATATAGATAATTTAAGTAGTATGTACTAATAATATAAAGAATTTTTACACAGACATGCAATTACAATCCTTTGTTATATGAATTTTAAAGTATTAGTATTAGTGTACAAATCTTTACACAGTATGTACTAATTAAATATATATATATATATATATATATATATATATATATATATTACAACAGACCCATCACATTGTTTTATTTATTCATTTATTTATTTTCGTGAGTTTGGTAATTAACAATTAGTGTATGTTAATTTATACATCATTCGCCTTCTCTTGCTGTAAATTTGATTCCGTGCCTTACCAATTTGATTGTTGCGGATCTTAAACAAGAATTACAAACATGAAAATCTAACATGTTTTGTATTTACTCATTTAGTTATACGTTACATAAATTTAAAACAGCATTTTATAGACTCTTAGACTGTTTCAATTTCTCTCTAGTGTTTCATTTACGTGCTATGTTTTGTATTTTGACCTAGTTCATTTAGTTAAATTTGATAAGAACCCAAGTTACATAAATTCTGAATATTGTTATTCAATTGATTTTTTTAAGCAAAAGAATTATATTAATTGATTTACAAAGGTAAGAAATTAAAATATATTGAATTTAACATACTTTCAATTTAAATAATTTTATTTTTCAAATATTTTGTTTGAATAAAGTAATTTAAATTTATTCAATTTTAATTTTTTTATTTGAATAGAGTATATATTTAAAAAATTTATTTCAATATTAAAAAATATTCAATAATTAAATTTATTAAAAATATTTAGAGTTTAATTGGTATAAAAAATTTTATACTGACATTGAATCACAACCTTTCATTTAAGGTAAATTTGTTTACTTTACTAATTAGTCATTCAAGGTAAATTAAACTTAAATATTTTTCAGTTAAGGTTTTTTTCTTTTTACCCATGTTAGAAAAAAAAACCCTGCTCCACACGTTTTAAAAGGGCTTAAATAAGTTTTAGTAGTGAATGAATAATATTTTATCTTTAGTAGTGAAAAATCTCAAAACATTCCTACATTGCGAATTTCGTAAACCGCAATGTATTTTTCAACTGTATTGTAATTTTAAAATCCATAATATATGTTTTTTTACTTATATATCAGATATTTATATTATAATTTGTAACATATTTTTTAACTGTGTTGCAAAATTTTCAATTTATAATGTACCTTTTTGTTGATAGTGCAGATTTTGAAATATGAAACATAACATTTGACAGTTATAAATCTGGAATGTGAAATAAAAAATATATTATTAATTATCAAATTCGCAATATAAGTATAAAACGTACATTATGGATTAAAAAGGTGTAATATAGTTTAAAAAATATTACGAGTTAGAAAATCTACAATAAAATTAAAAAGTATATTACAGATTACGAAATTTGGAATGAAATTAAAAAATGATATTACAAATTGTGAAATCTGAAATGATAAAAAAGAAGTGTACAATGTATAGTAGAGTTAAAAAATTTACAAGACGGATTACGAAATTGACAGTGCAGGGTATTTGTTTTTTATAAATAAAGGTTGCAAGAAGAAAAGGCCGTCGTAGGGTAATGCAGTTTGAGGATGATAGCAGGTACTAGCCCATTGGGCTTACGGTGGGAATGAATAATCGTTATTCCGGAAAGACCAATTCTTATCCTTCTCCGCCAATCCATGGAAGAAAAGCTCGCATCTTCATTTTCCGGTAGTTTATTTAAGCAGATTAATTGTCATCTTATTTACTTAACATATAATACTTATATAAATAATTTTAACTGTCTTTCCTTATAAAATTGTTCATTATATCTCATATTCTTTCTCTCTCTTTAATTATTATAAAATTTGACGTACAAATAGTGATATTTTTATATTTAATTTTGCAGCATCAAAATTTAAAAGCATAGGACCATAGGCATTGTAGTTTTTCGGCTTCTAGTAATATTCCGCTATGCTTTCTCTCTCTTCAATTTATTCTCTTTTTCTCGTTCAATATACCTAACTATCTTTTCATTTCAACTTTTTTATAGAATAAAAAAATTCTCCTTCAACATCTTCGAATTCAAGATACCTTTCAGCTGCAATAGAATAATTGAAAAAACCAGGCTACCTTAGAGAGCGTTAGTGGGTTGCATCTTGTGGAGCCACAAAACAAAGCTCACATTCTTTTCTTAACCTTTTTCTAGAAGGATTCCTTTTCTACATAATAAAATGCTCCTTTTTATTTATCTATTTCAAAATTTCCTTTTGTCTTGAAATTGTTTCTCCCAATAGTTTCATTTGGGTTGTAGATATATGCATCCACTCCTAATCGTACACGTGGCACATTTATAATTAATTAGTTGGCAATAATTAAATTTTTATCAAAGAAAGATTAAGAAACAAAAGTCAGTAAAGTTGATGGCTTAATTTGCAAAGTCTTTATTACATAAAGATAGAGAACAATGGATAAGTGAAAAGATTAACACATAGATGCTTAAATGAGGATCTAACTAAAAGAAAACAAAGACATAACACGAAACCTTTGAAACTAGTTAACTTTTAATTATCTCCTTTCACTTTGGTATTAGCCAATCCAGAAATCAATCTAGAAGCAACTGCTATTGATAAGAGATCACTATAGTAAACTGCTGACTTATTTGACACTTATAGTATCTCCTGATGCCATGCTGAATATTTTTTATAGTTTTGGGGATTGGGTTTAAAGAAAAAGGATGAACATACCCAATGGGTAACTCAAAAAGGTGAAAGAAAAGAAATTACATATTTTATATTGAATGACTTTACACTTGATAGAGTTGCCATCAACATCTATGATCGAATTTAAGTTGAGATGCTGCCACTAGCTAGGGAGCTATCATTTTGAGAAAGGTGGGTTGCATGAGTGCTTAATCTACAATGAGACATCTGAAAGTTCCTGTTGTCACAACGTGTAGAAAAGCAGGTATGGTACTATAACACGACCCCACACTTTGTTTATGTTAAATTCTATTACATCGCTTCAATAATTCAGTAAAAAGCTTTCTCTCTGAAAGTTTCCTTTCTTTTATATACACCCCCTCATCCTTTTGGTATGACTTTAACTTCTATATATCCAACAAATTATATAATAAATCAATTAAAAATTATAATTGATAATTTCTTTTTGAAAGGATAATAGTTAATTTTTCAAATTAATAGTGTATACGATCTTGATTAAAATTTTTAGGGAGTAAACAAAATAAAAGATATATTATAAAAAAATTAATTTTTTAAAAATTTTGTATTTATTAAAAGGAATAACAAAATTTTTGGGAGAAAAAAATAAATATATTACAAAAAATATTTATAATTTTTAAAAAAAAATATATATTTACGAAAAGAAAATAGTTTGATGGTCTGACTCCTAAGAAAATTCACTGAATGTATATATACAATGTAGTGATACCTAGTATAAAGTATTTTTATATTAAAATATATCTAATATTTTATATATATATATATATGATAAGTTTATTCATTTTATCATAATCATATAAAAAATTATATCAATAATTTTTAATTAATTGATAGAGTATATTTTTATATTGACAATACATAAAAATTATATTCATAAATTTTAAGATGATTATCGTGAAGACTAGCAAATTTATCGTGTATTTTTTTAAAAGTAAAGTATTTTTAAAATAAAAATAAAATAAAATGATACTTTAACCCATATACAAATACATCATATAAAAGAAAAAGAAATATACAAACTACTATTATCATCGATAATAAAAAAATATTAACTACTTATTTGTTTAGCCTTAAACTATATACAAAATCTAAGTACTTTTATCAAATTGAAAATATTCATATATGGTTTCTATTCTCGATCTAATTTCTTTTTCCCTAAAACTTGTTCTTTTGTTTTCTTATCAAAATCTGCAATATTATTCTTCAATTCTAGAATCCTCATATCTACTTTATCAATATTCACCTTACATCAGCTTTTTATCTATACTTTAAGGGTTTTTAGTTTTTCTTTTAATATATAAGTTCTCTACCCTTTCACTTTAATTTTGTTGTAGGCCTGAATTACAAACTTTGAAAACACACTATGGTCCAGCCATCCACTCACTAGAGGGGAGGAGTCATTTGCATCATTCCTAGGGGAATTATCATTGCTACTAATGGAGTAGCACTCAGTTCTAGAAAAATCGCATGGAAAAGATATAGGTTGTTGCATTGGGATAGAGATGAAGTAACTCCTTCATACTGCTGCTGCTTATCATCTCTAGATTTTGCAATGGATGCGCCAACAAACTGTTGAGATGCATCGTTCCCCAACCCAAGTGATTTTCTAGATTGGGCCAGGATGTCAAAGTCTGCATCTTGCACATCCACAATAGGATGGCTGTGAGATAGGTCGTGACCTTCTTCAATTGGATTCAGATGTCTTTCTTCAATTGAATTCAGATCAACCACCATAATCACACCTATATTTTCTTGAGGTTGGACCAAGTGAGTAGGGTCCACATGTTGCATAACCAAATATTTAATGGTATGGACGAAATAAATATTGCTAGTTTGGATTAATGTATTAAACTATCTAATTAAGGTGATTGAGATTTTGGAGATGTGGAAGGGTTATGAGATTAAGAAGGATTGGGAATGGGCATGAATAGTGGTTATCTATAGGTACCCGTTATAAAAATATCTGCATTTTTTAATACCCATGAATATTTACTGGAATCACAAATATTTTAAAAAAAATATTTTTTTAGAAAATATTATTTGTTATAAAAAATTTTATAGATTTTTTTATTTGTTGAAAAATCTACAAATAAAATATAATATTTTCTACAAAGATTAATTAGATCTAAAATAGATAATATATATATATATATAGTATATACAAAATATCTAATACAAATAGATTTTTTGTTTATATTATTGACTTTTTTATGATAAATAATTTTATTAATTATAAAATTTTCATAAAAAAATAAGATTGATATCAATGAAATTTGATAAATTAATATTTTAATTTAATTTATTTCATATCTTCTTCAACTTAAATAGATACTTTTATATATACAATTTTAGTTTAACAGATAGGGGATACTCATAGATACAAGTACTATGATACTTGTATTTGTGTCCGTTAAGAAATGGGTAGAAAAAAGTTTGTACACGCGATAACGAATAATCATTTATACTATTTGTGTAGTTATTTTTACAAGTTTAATTTGTGGGTGCAGTTTTTTTTTCCCATCCCTAGGAAGGATGAGATTCAAATTTAGCATTTATAGTTTGTAGTTGATACTTTGCTCCTAGCCCGCAGGTATTGGAGGTCAATTGAAGTTACAAGGCTATCTTGCAAAATTTCGAATTGCTAACGGGGTTGAAGGTGAATTTTTACAAAAGTCAACTCATAGAAATAAATTTTTCAGAGCAATGGATGGATCAAACAATCGCATTGTTAAATTGTAAAAGGGGATCCATTCCTTTCAAGTATTTAGGTTTGCAGGTTGAGATCAACTATCGAAGGAGATAATGTGGAGGCAGTGTTAGATGTGGTGCAGAAAAGACTCTCCTTATGGGAGGGAAATTTTATCTCTATGACAGGTAGAGTGGTGCTCCTTAAGTCAGTTTTGTTAACCTTACCCACTTATTTCCTATCCTTTATAAGGTGTCATCAAGTATAATTTCAAAACTGAAATATCTATTTAAAAGCTTTTTGTATGGGAAAAAATAGTCTAGTAAAAAGAAACATTGGATGTCATGGGAGAAAGTGTGTAGGAGGAAGGAGGAAAGCAACTTGGACTTAAGAGAGTTACAAATGTTTAACCTAGCATTATTGGGTAAATAGAAGTGAAGGATTCAAATGGAAGTTAATAGGTTTCGGTTAAATTACCGAGGTCAAATTACAAAGCAATGTGATGGTTCACAAGCAAGGATGGATAGAAAGTGCTTTAGATGGTGAGCTGACATGTAGTCAATAAAGGGTGAGGTGTAGGGGCAATCAGAGTTGTGGACTTAAAATGGAAAAAAGACCATAGGAGATGGAGATCAAGTTTTGCTTTGGAAAGACTGATGGATAAAAGAGCAACAATTAAGCGATGAGTACAATAGGACTTGTGCTAAACAAGAATATCATAATAAAGGAGATGCATGATGGGGGGTCTAGTTGGAAGTGGAGCGGGAGGAGACCTTTTTTTGCATGGAAGAAGGAGCAGTTAAGCGAGTCAAGAGGCAAACTGGGAACGGTTTGGTTAACGGAAAGGAATCTAAATGGGTGGTTATGGTTAGCTAATGAAGAAGGGTAGTATTGTACTATGTCTGCATACAGGGTCCCATCATCCGAAGGATTCATTTTTAGACATCTTGTGGGCAAAAGGAATTGCTCCAAAAGTTCAGTGTTTACCATGACAATTAGATGCCAACAAATTACCTACTTACGACAATTTGTATAAGAGAAGAGTCATCCTAATAGTTGAGACGAGGTGTGTTTTTTGCCCGTTACCGTTTAGAAATAGATCATCATATGTTTGTGACATGCTCTCTAACAACTCAGGATTGGGTAAGGTTATATGCTAGTGGGGTCAAAAATGATATTTTATGATGATTTTCGTTGTCCATGTCAGCAATACCTAGGTTTGGTCAAAGAAAGCAAAACAATAATATTTTAAATTTTTTATTATAATTTAGAGTTCTAAAATGAATTGTAATATATAGCTATGGAAAGAGAGTGTAAGTGGAAAGTGTGGCACTTTGGTGTTTTGGAAAAGATAAGATAAGACAGATGCATGTACAGAGACTTGTGCTGCAATTATATATGTTTTTGTGGGTTTGAAGTATGGCCAGCTATGCCGCTGTCTTCCTTTGTATTTAAGACAAAGCAAAACCATGTTAAAGCTGTGGCTGGGGATCCTCCACTGTGCTACCAACATCACATTACCCTTTATATTATTATAGCTTCAAGTCAACCCTTTCAGAGACTCTATGTCTTCTGGGAATGCTTTCCTTTCTTTAATCCTTCACTAATAATCAACAACCAAACTTTCCCAGAAGAAAGGGACACACGCATACATTTCTTTTTTCTTTTCAATGTTCAGTTGGTAGTACGTACTAGTATAGTTTTACTAGTTTTCCTAACGTTTATTATTTGAACACTTTGTTATTTTCTATCAGATTTCTCACTTCTAAAACAAGGACACTACACTTTAAATGATGAAAGGTAACTTTCAATCAGTAAATTAATCATTATAATTATAATTAATTTTACAATTTCTTGTATACTATATACTTTATTTTTATTATAATTTAATTTAGCCATTAATTCTTTTAATCAACAATTTATAAATTACCTTTATCTTTTAAGATGTACCCTTTCACTTTCGTAGAATCAGATTCTTGTTGTTTTTCTCCTAAGAGTTAAGACTGATTAATTTTAACAAAATCCTAGGTTTATTCATGGGTCATTTTCAAGTTGTTGAACGTATATATTTGCACTTATGTAGATTAATTGATGGCATTTAATTTATTTCTTGAATTAATTGATTGTAAATGTATGTTGCAGAATGCAGAGTGCTACGGAGTTCCGTGCTCGTAGTTATATATATGGATGCTGAGAAGCCCTGCATATGGTCAGATACCTCTGCAACCTATTTATCACCATGCATATGCCGTGCGTGGGAGATCAAAAGTGACAGCACTGAAAAATGTTGTATTTGAAGACACATACACCTGCTGAAAAATAAAATTTCAAAAATTAATAAGTATTTCATAAACTAGTTGATTGATTAAATTAAAACTGTAAAATAAATAAGAAATTATTAATCATTAAATTAATAATGATGTATTTAAAATAATAATATATTTTAATAATATAACATTAATATAAATTGATTGTATATTTAAATTAATAAAATTATAAATTACTATGATTACATATTTAAACTACATATTTTTATAATTATATATTTAATTAAATTATATTTTTTTATATATAATTACATATTTAAATTATAAATTACTTAATTATATATTTAAACTATACATTTCTATAATTACATATTTAAATTAAAAATTATTATAATTATATATTTAAATTATAATTTTTCATAATTAAATATTTAAATTTTAAATTACATATTTAAATTATATTTCTCTTGATTTCATAATTAAATTATAACGAAGGAGACACAAACAAAGCAAAAATATGAAAATAGAAGAGGTTGTGATATGTTAAAAGAGAGTAAGAATGAGTGACAATTTATAAAGTAATGAAAGGTAAAATTGTAAAAGAAAATTGTTAGGTGAAAATAAAATATTAAAAAAATAATTTGTTATAGTAGTTTTTTAGAAAAAATTAATAGCTAAATAAAAAATTATTAATTTTTTGCTTACCAAATGAAGCTAAAAACATTTTACCAAATGATTTTGTATAATGTTGAATTTATTCATAATTTTCTATTGAGGTACAATAAAATTTTAAAATTACTAACTGAATTATATATCATCAGAATGTATTTGAAATTTGTTCTTGCGAATTTGAATATAACTATTACAGAAATTATATATCGTTTAATTAATTAATTAAGGAGACCTTGAACTTTTATCAATTTTTAATTAGGTACTTGAATTTCTTAATTAGGTCCTAAATTTACTATTTTTTAATTGAGTTCTCTCATCTCATTGTCGTTGTACAGAATTAATCACACGTAATTAATAGTACATATAGGAGATTGATGCTTATAGAGATTGTGGTAAACATAATCACGTTAATTGCAAAAATTTTCTGTAGAACCAATCACCTGTAAAATGTTTATGAAAAAATATTTGAATTGAATTAATTTGCAAAAATTAAAACTACTACAAAAATCTAGCACTATTAACTCAATAAAACTTATAACACATTCTATAAACATTTGAATTATGGATCTGTTTCATATTTTAAGGTTAAAATTATTTAAAATATCAAATTTAAGCGCTTGAAACTCAATCTAAATCTTTATATAGTTTAGATTTCTTAACCTCTCTCCCTCCCTCTCTCTATATATATATATATATAATATCAGAATAAATTAGTGATATTTATTTTTATTATTGTGTTTTAGAGAAAAGAGACTCAAGTATGGTCAACATATTCTGAGACCTAGAACAAGTTTTGAAGTTGGAACTTTTAAAATTGAGAGTTTAATTAACATGTATTCATAATGTAGAAGATTTTTTTACTGATTTTTCATTACAACTCCTCGTTTATATGAGTTTTAAATTATTAATAGATAAAGTGTAACTGAAAGTCAACAATACATACTAAATAAAGTCAACAAATTTATTATAAATAAATAGTTGTAACTGAAAGAAAGTGTAAAAAATTTTTACACTATCAATACATACTAATTAAACTCTAAAATTAATAACAATAATTTATTATAATTTTATTTAAAATTTATTTTTCAAGTTTGTTTGAATGAAAAATCACTTAATAAATTATTTTAATCATGTTTGTGTAAGGGAGAGAGAGGGTGCCAAAATATTTGGAGTCTGATCTAGTGAGAGAAGAATTTTAGATAGAACTCTAAATCTTGCAATATTATATTAAAACAAAGACCAACAAACAAAAGTCAGTAATTATACAACTAATACTTAAAGTATTATTAATAAACAAAATCATAAGACTTGGGATGATTGTAGACTCAAGGAAAGTAAATATTGTCATTGGTGAACAAGAAGATGCATAAAAGCAAACATATGAAACAACATGTGTTTGAATGCATTTGGATAAAATTAATTTGTATTTGTTATCTTTGTCTATTAAATTTATTCATTTTGTGTCTAATATTTTCTTATTAGTTTACATGAGACAAATTAAAAAAAGAAAAAGAACGAGAAACTAAAAGTATAAAAAAATAGGTTCAATGTCTAAAAGGTTGACTCTCCTCTTTAGAAAGAGTTACTTGACAATCTTATTAATATTATGGCAAAAGAAGTCAACAATTTATAAAATAAAAAATAAACAAGCTCATTTTCCTTATAAAAATGCATCTAGGTGGTGAAAAACATTGAATGTTAAATTTAATGCTTCAATAGATTTATAACATGAAGTCATCTCTAAGATGTATAAAAAAGCCTAAAACTGTCTCTTACTTTCTCAATTGTTTGTAAAGTTTCTTTTCTTGCAAAAGATTCTCTATCATTTGTATATCATATAGTTAAGATTTTTGTTTCATCATACATTTGTCTGAGACATTGTAGAGTCATTTGAGTCTCTAAATCTAATTATTTATAAAAGCGTATGAAGAAGTTTGGTGTTAAAGAACAATTGAATGTTAACTTAAGAAGTAAAGACTATTTGAAGATTAAATAGAAGTGACTTTGAAAAACTACATATAAATTTGAATAAGTTAATTAATAGAATTGATAATTAATAACAAGGAACTAAATGTACTCTTGAAGTTAAGATGAATTAGGATAAAAATATTATTATTATCTATTTTTTTCATGCTTATTACTTCATTAAAAAAGTAGATGATTTGACCTTATGATTAAGTTTGTTTGATTCATATTGTAAAAAGAATTAGAAAATATGAACAAATACAGTTATTAATATTGATTAATTTGGATATAAATATCTTTTAAACTCCAACCAACTCAACTCATATTTATCTCTAATATAAATAAATTTTTTTATTTTTTTACTTTTGAAGAAAAAAAAATTATGTAATATTTTTATTATTTTTTAATTTTTAGATATTCATAATTAATGTTAACAAAATCTTAGTTTTATAGTAAATATTTTATCTGCAAATCATTCATTCATCCATGTAAAATTTATTTTTATGTAACAGTATAACATAATTTACACTGTCATTTAATTTTTATTTTAGAGTTTATTATTCATGCATTAATAAACAGAAGTGTTTATTTTTATACTATCATTTAATAATAAATCAACAGTTTATATGAATTTTATATTAGTGATCATAGTTGTGAGAACCGGTTCGGACTGGTCGAACGATTGGATCGGACCCGGTCATAATCAGGTCGATTTTTCCAACAATGCATGCAGTTACCCGATTAAAAACGACCAGTTCAAGCAAAAAATGGTAACTTAGACAGGGTTGATCTTGAGTATTTTTTTAAAAAAATTTAAATGATGTCATTTGTTACTTTTTTTTTATGCAACTTGCAAGTGTAGGCACTGAGAACTACGATGTTACATTTATATATATATTATAGACCAAGTTAAACTGAGTTAACCGCTCCGACCACTAACCTATTGACCTACTGCTTTGATTGGATTAGTGACTGAGTCAGTTTTCACAACACTACTAGTGATTAATAAAGTAACAAACTTACCATATAAAAAAAGTTACAATAGAATGACAGTATAAAACTTCTCTAGACTATTGGTGCATGAACTTTCTTCTCTTAAGTTTATATATCATAAAGATATATTTATTGTAAAAATCAATAAACTATTAAATAACAGTATACAATATCTTACATTGTACATACATCACCTGATAAATATTGTTAAAATAGAAAATACTTAGTTCATACTAGATAAATCCTATAATTAACCAGATTAATAAAAATTCATATATGTTTATCTTTACAGCAGTGTTGTGAAAATTGGTCTGTCACTAATCCGGTCAAGGCAGTGGGTCAATGGGTTAGTGATCGGACCGATTAGCCCAATTTAACTCATATATATATATATATATATATATATATATATATATATATATATATATAAAAATAAAAATATAAAAAAGTAACATCACAATTTTCACTTCCTACATTAGCAAGTTGCACAAAAAAAAGAAAATAAAAATGGTAAAATCTGACATCATTTAATTATTTAAAAAAAGACCAAAACGAAACCCAGTCCGATCAACCTGACCCAAGTCACCAGTTTTTTATTGAACCGATCGGTTTAAACCGGACCAACTGCATGTTGGTCTGTTGAAGAAACTGACCCAGTTATGTGACCGGGTCCCATTTAACAGGTCCAACCGGCCGATCCAAACCGGTTTTTACAACTATGCTTCAAAGACAGCAAACAATCTAATTAATATTTGTATATGATGGTGTTTGTTTCTTAGGAAATTGAATTAAAGAGGGCATGATACAATCTTGCAGATTGCATCTAAGTTCGATGTTTGCTCTTACATGTTGTATTGTCAGAAACCTCTGCAACAAATATTATTCACCATGCATCCTTGCAATATGTGGAAGATGCATGGAAAATGACACCCCTATCCGAGACAATAGTTTTATATGAAGAACCAACATCAAAACTATGATTATTATTTGGACACTAATTTTGTATAGTGTTTTACATTGAAAAGAAAGAAAAAAAAAGTGTCAATTTGAAGGATAAATTTTTATTAGCATGTCTTTATATCGCTAGTTCCGAGATTCAAGGTAGTATTTTCTTTAGAAGTCGCTGGTCCCAAGATTTGAGGTAGTGTTTCTATTAACTTGAAAATAAAAAAAAAAAGTGAATGATAAAATTTTATTAACTTGTGTTTCTATCACAAGTCATGAGATTTGAGGTGGGGTCTCCTTTAGAAGACAGTGACTCCATCACATTTTTGACTAAAAAGACACCTTAGTGAGTTAAGAAAGAAGAATGTTTATAAATGATCATTCGTCTCAACTCCTAAGTAATGTGGAACTTCGGGTGTACCAAAAAAGCCCCCGTCGTGGATAAGGTGTGTGATTGTGTTGGGACTGTTGGGGTTGTCTCCCACTGTAGCTAGATGTTCTAGAGTTGAACCTCTAGGTGCTTCTTTAAGTAATTGTGTTGGGAAAGAATGATATGCCTTTAGGTTGTGACTTCCTCCCTTTCCTTGGAGTCACTACCTTTTGTTCCTAAAATCGAGACTACTACCCTTGCCTATTGATATAGGGGATTATTGGATCACATGGAGATCATTTACACAACATTGTGGTACCTAGATAGTTATCCACTTATATAAAACCTAACATTTTAAAAGTAATTGAATGGCAACATGTACCATTACCATTTATCCTTACTACTTAATTTTAGTTTATATGTCATCTGAATTTTTTTTTTGTTACATCGTCGAAAATTATTTGCAATTTGTTCTTGTTTATATTTGAAATAATTAGTTTTAAAAAGTATCTCACTATAATTGTTATTTATTACTATATAAACATGAACTTCACATCTATTATAAATATAATTTAGTGCAAAAACATAAATAAAAGAATAGATAAAATTGGGTTTAAAAATATCAAAATAAAATTGTGCTTATAAATAAAAAATAAAAGAATTATACCAAATCAAACAACAAGTAGTTGTATACTACTTGTATTTTCCCCTTCTTCAATTTTCCACGTGTATTGTTGTTAGTTATACCTCCTTTCAAATAATTTCGTTACTGAACATTCCCCCAATATCTATGAAATGAAGTTACTTTGATAAATAGCCACTTCACATGATAATCAGCCATACATTCACCCAAATCTACCTTTTTTTTTCATTCTACTTTATTTTTTGTCTTTTTAGAGGATTCTAAAGAAGGTGACTCATTCCATCCAGGCTATACAACATCAATTCTGTGGGGTGAATTGAAAGAATGCAACAAAATAGCTTGGATCAAATGAGAGATGGTGAGCAGGAACAAAAGTCAGGGGGGCTAGGGATAAAAGATGTGGGTGCATTCAACAAAACCCTTATTGGAAAATGGTGTTGGAGGATTCTTCATGAGGTAATTCACTTTGGATCAAAGTTTTAAAGGCTAAATATGGATTAAACATTAGACGGGATCTGCTCATGCCAAGGAGGGGGCTCACAATGGTGGAATGATCTCCTGAAGGTAACGTCTGATGAGGGAGTGAGTGAGTGGTTTTGGGTAGGATCAAGTCAAGCCCTTGGTATGGGATAGGTTGCTGTTCAAATTTTGGAATGAGGGATGGAGTGTGTTGGGTGGACTCAGATTTTTATTCCCTAGATTATTCCAACTCTCCAATCATAAAGAGACTACCACATCTGATGTTAGAGGTTGAGGTGATCTTAGTTGAGAATGGAGGTTTAGTTGGAGAAGAGCCTTATTTAGCTAGGGGAAAGATTTTGTGAAGGTGTTGGAGAGGGTTCTGGAAGAGGTTAAAGTAAGGAGGGAGGTGAAGGATGGATGGGATGGAGTGGTAATAAGGAGAATCTTACTCAGTATTCTATGAAGGAAGCATAAGATTCAACTTGTACAGTCTCTCAGGGCAATAATTCTCCATTTTTCAAAAGGTTATGGAAATCAAGGGTATCGTCTAAGGTGGTGACATTTTCTTGGAAGGTTACTCATAACAAGATCCCTTCAAAGGTGAAGTTGGCAAAGAGAAATATTCATTTTCCTTCATGTGAGGTTTGCCTTGTTTCTTTTATGCAGCTGAAATTATTAAGTCATCTGTTATCTACCTGCAAGTTTAGTTATTAACCCTGGATGAGATGTTACAAGTGATTAGGTTATATGTCTTTTTACCTGAAGAATGTCAATCTAGTTTCTGGTAACATTTGGATGTGTCTAAATCTAATAAAAAATTAACCAGTGATTTACTTAATGTGGTTTAGTTAGCAACATTGTGGGGAATCAGCTTGCTAGGAATGTTGTAATGTTTAAGAGGAGTTTTTTAATGTTGAATAAGTATAACAATTGGCCTTGCAAAGGTCTTGGGTGTGGATTAAAAAGTTTTGTAATGTGTCACTAGTATTCTTTTCTGAATGGTCTTCTCACCGTATTATACTTTAATAGGATTTTAAGTCGTAAGACATAGTTATTTTTTAATTGAAACGTATACTTGATTTTGGGATTCTTTGTTTATTAGCTATTTTCATATATGTAGTGGGACATCTAGCTCATGAATGTGAGTGCCTGTAGGTGGATATCCGGATGAGTTTTACTATTGTTGAATAAATTTTTCCTTTTTTCAAAAAAAAAAAAAAATCACCCAATATGTATGAAATGGAAGGACAGAAAAAGTGATCGCAAATTCATAAATCTTTATTAACATGTATAAAATCTAATTTTAAAACTAGTTCAATGGGAACAGGTATCATTTATAGGTACTGATTTCAATTTAAATATCATCATAACTTCTTCGAAGTTTTTTTTAATGGAGCTTATTTGAAGTTTTATTCTTTTTTATTAGACTTTTCAAAAATCCCACTTAAAATCTGATTTATAAACATGAACTTGACTAGTATTACAAATGCAAAAATAAAATTTAGTGAAGCATAAGTAAGAGTATCGTCAGATAGATTAGCATTTTAAAATGGCGTTTAAATTTTTAAGATAGTTTTATTAAAGTAAATTAAAAAAAATCTTAAGCAATCTAAATTTATTTGGAATTAATAGTAGTTGGGGTTAATGGGGTGATGGAATCCATCTAAGCACTTAGTTAAACTAGCCTTTCAAGTTTGAAAGCATTTGGTTACTTTACTTGAGTGAATTTGGTGAGTCCACATGAATATGATAATTAGCAACACATGCCCCCTGTATCTAAGAAATGAAGGTACTTTGCAAAACATTAACGTGGCATTGGCACAAGTGGTTGCAAATTCAGCCGCCTAACACTATTCAAGTGATGTGCCCCTTTCCTTTGTCTCATAAATAGCCACTTTCACTTTCAATGAAGACTGAAGAGGAATCATTACAAAGCACGCCTATGGATTTGACTGCCGACTAAAAAAAGACAAAGACAACGTGTCCCTTCGATAAGACCCCACCACACATTCTACTTCATCACGCAATTCATAAATTCCCATCTGCCAAACCCAAATTAGTTTTCATGGGAACATTTTTACATTCAATACATAAGCTCACCACATTAGATTATCAGCTATATATGCAAAATGCAACACACCCCAAAATCAAACCTCCCTCTCTTCTCATCCATCCACCAAACCAACTTTTGTTCTACCTTATAGACTAAACAACCAGAGAGAGATCAGTACTCCGTAAAATTGGTGATGGGAGAGATAAGTATTAGTATAGTCGGTTAATAACACATATTTGACACATTAATAAATTTAAAAAATGATTAAATTGTATGCCAGAAAAAAGAATAGTACGTTCCATGATAAAAGAGCAACATATTCAGATTCCTTAACCATGAATGTAGTAGTGGAAGTGGAACTAAGATTTATATGAGAATAAAAATCTTTATTTATATCACAGTCGTACATTTGAGATAGTGAGTCACAACATAGAGCTAACACTTGAAAACACACATAAAAGGGTTACATTATGGGATCACCCATGATTTATTACCCCATAATACCACCAGACCAGACCTGCCAAAGCATAAAATATCTAGACCTAATTGATTACCTGGGAAGAAAGAAAAATGCATCAACTGCCTTTGAGTCAAGGGACTTTCACATGACACAATTAAGAGTCCTTACGCGAGTTTCTTGATGTCATTTTCACTGGTACCACATTGAAATTTGTTGTTGTTTTTGAAGGGTATCCACCACCCCTGCCCCTTGTAAATCCTCTTTAAAATCGAAGGATGCCAAATCACAAGGTGTACTAAACATGAGCTGAATATTATTACTGTTGCTGTGGTTGGTATCAAAAGTAGTGTTCATGTTCATGGCTTTAAACCGGTCAAATTGTCCATCCCCACGTGCAAAGAAGTTTCCTTCCAACACCATTCCTTGACCATGAAAAAAAGTGTCCTGAGAAAGGTTATGACCTTCTACACCAGCACAGTTGGTGGAACTTAAGTTCTTGGTTCCTCCAACATTTGCATCATAGATTGTCATAAGGTCACTAATCATTCTCTGACCCTCCTCCGGAACTCCAAGCCCAGTTACATCAAATGAAGGTGCAACCTGAGATGTAGTGTTGGGTTGAACAAACGACTGGGGGAATATGACTGGCTTGACCTCAGCAGCATGGAAATTGGGAGCACCACCATAATCAGCTGAGCGGTTTCTATATACACAACTCAACTGATGATTGTCCCTAGCAGACCTGTCATGGAAACCAAGACGAACTTCACTGTAAGGGCATTGAGGATGCTCACATGTGTAGAGCTTGTGATCCATCATTGAGCTGAAGTCACTAGAAATCTTCCTCTTCCGGATGAAATCTAGGTTAGTGACTACATCTCCCTTGACTGGCATCCTTTCTCTGATTCTGTCCATCCCATGAAGAGGATCAGGCTTCCTGTCCTCAACATCGAAGTTGGGCTCTTCTTCAGTCCCATCAACATCATACTCGGTGCTATCGCTGATGACTATTGATCCATTAACTCCAGAAGAGGAAAATGGAGGACAATAGTCAGGATAAAGGTCTCTAGCCAAGGATTCCTCTTGATTGATGATGGCAAGCCAGGTTGCACTCTCCTTAGCAGTCATTTTGTCTTGAAGGCATTTAGACTGCCTCACAAGCTTGCGAATTTTGGCAATATCAGGAGACATATGCTTGATAACAGCAGTGAGAACACCAACCTTCCAAGCCTTCTTCAAGTCATGAGGCTTCTTGTAAGGTGGAGGGCCTTGATCCTTGGGTAGGCCAATGTGAGGCCACCATTCTTCAATCCCAGTAGGCCACCAGGGGGGAGGAACACCCTTCTCCAATGGAAACCGCCTCTGTGGAGGATCACAGTGCTGCATCAGTGCTGACAAAAGAGACCCCAAAGTAGTGTCCTGCAACTCCTGCAAGGTGTGTGGAGTTGGTCCAATGGAATTGTTTCCATCATTGCTTCCAGGGATGGCATTATCGGACTGATACTTGGCTATGGCAGCAGGACCATTTCGATCAAACCTGACCTTGTCCTTCCACCATTCGCGAAGATTGTCAGAAGCACCAGTGACGGGCTTCCCCTTCTCAGGAATAATCCCATAAACAAACCCCTGTGCCTTGCAAACCTCCATCATTTTCAGCATGTACTTCAGGATCCCGTCTTGGGCTCTAGACATTTTTTTCCTTCTTGCTTGCTCTTGCGATTGCCTTTGTTTTGCCATCTCACTCCCTCCCTTCGCCTTGCTTTGTTCTTTCAATCGCTTCAGACGCATCTTATCCCGCCACATCCTCCTTTCCAGTTCATCAACATCCATTTCCTCATCACTGTAATCATCCTCCACTACTACAGGATCCGCTTCGCTTTCTCTCACACCAATATCACCTACGGGACCACACAGCATATCCAAATCGCCGCACAACCCCATGTCTTCAAACATCATCATCTTTTTGCAGGGGAATTCTTCCTTCCCGCCCCAACAGATTGATCTCCAACTCTACAATTCAGACCATGTAAATATCAAATCTTGATTTTTAGACTAGATAGGCAATTTTCAGAACTAGTTTTTCTTTTTTGGTATTCAAATTTATTCCAATATCTTGCTTGTATCAGATTCAACTACCAACCCAACTTTTAAAAGCAAAAAATGCTTATTAAGAAAACTATAAAGTTGACTAATCACCTATGCTGCATAGGCTAGGAGTATTACTATTGAAGTCGGTTCCCATAGGTCATTGATATTAAAGTTTCCAACATTACAAATACATCGATAATTTTAAGTATTCAGCCATACAAATATATACATGTGTAATTTTAAATATTCAGCAACAAAAATATATCGATAATTTCAAATTATTCAGCCATAAAAAATCAAATTTATGGATAGTTTTAAAATCATGGCATCCACGCGCCATATTAAAATCTCAAAATTTTCATCTTTTTTTAATTAGTAGATCCCTGATTGAACAGATCCAAATCACACACAAATTAAGAATAGAAATAGTCAAAATACAGGCAGCAAAAGCACATAGCATGGTTCAACGATATTTAAACAAATAAAAAAATTGCCCATTAACCCACATCAAAGAGATGACAGGTTTCAAATTTTTTTTCCTGAAAACAGATGAAGAAACAAGTGGAAGCAGCCATGACAAAGAATCTAAGGCCAGACCAATGACACCATAAGTAGCAACAGTAAGCAAAGAATATATAATCGTATATATGAGAAGATCAGAAAGAGAAAAGATTAAAAGTTAAAAAATCAATAATAGAGTGAAATGAGTAGCAATTTTGTTTTCATGAGGGGACCTTACCAGAAGATTTGGAAGTGGGTATCCAAAAGTGAAAAGTGGTTATTTTGGTGGAGATGAATAGGAGGAGAAGTTTTTGAGAGCAGAGAGAGATAGAAGAAGAGCACAAAGATGGCGAGGAAGGTGAGAAGAAAGAGTGACTGAGAAAAGGGACAGAGTGTTGAGCATTATCTTCCTTTTATTATTGCCTTATGGTTATGGTGGACGTGAAGTGGGCTGTCATTCATTATTGGTGAGATTAAAAGCCCCAATTTGAGGAGTAATCCCACTTCCACATTTATATTTATAACATTTTTAGGTTAACCCCATCTGTTATCACTCATTAATTATCATTATAACATGATGTGTGAATATCATTAATGAACTTGTCGTTTTTTTTTCACTTTTCTTATTTTATTTGTGTGTGGGGTCCGTGTGCGTATCGCAATTCGTTCAAACATGCCCAATTACAAACTTCTCACTTTTATATAAACCAGTTTAATTAAGTTGTTTTTTTATAAAACTTCAGTTTAAAAAATATCTTTTTAAAATAATATTTGTACGAAACATATATGGTTATTTGTGGGTATTGAAAAAAGGTAATTTTTTTATAATGGATCTCTTACAGGTTTTAAGTGGCTGCAAATACAAATATTTAATTACAGGAAGGATAACGACTAGGCACTACCTAAATCTGTTTCGACTCGTTGTCACTCTTAATCAATATAAAATTATAAGTATATACTACTTAAATTTTATTTAAAAATAAGTTTAATTAACATGTACTAACAATATAAAAAAATTTTAATACTGATATTTAATTATTTTTTTATTGATATGACTTTTAAAATATTAATTAATAAAATTAACAAATTTACCTTATATAAATAAAAAGTTATAATTCAACGTAAATATAAAGTTTTTAATACTGATTAAAATCTTTAAACTTATAGATTTGTTTAGCATTTTAAAAATCACCAAGACATATAGAGAAATGACGAGTGACACATTATACTTTTACCATGTTATTATTTCTCTTTCTCTTTCAATATTCATATTTGTTCTTTGTATTGTCAGTGAATTTAACTTCTTCCTTCTTCATGCTTCATGTTAGTGTTAGTAGATTCTGACGTTCGGTGTGACAGATATTAGTTGCGGTTTACCAGATATGCAACCATTTATGTATAAAGAGTATATACTGGCCTTGTTATTATCTGTAGAATCTTAAACCGGTGGTATGTTATGTTGAATTTGAATATGCTATGTCGAAATATATGCTATTGGTTCATATCAAATTAATTATAAATTTTAAAATTAAAATACAAATAAAATATAACTATTAAGTAAGATTGGATTAGTTTTTTAGATTATAATTTTTCTAAAAAATATTTGTATTTTCCTGAAACCAATTGTTAAAAATAATTTAAGTAGGAGAAAAGTGTTTAATTTCATGTAATTTTTAATTTTATTATAAAAAATTATTATTTTTTTCTATTCAAATGAAATAAATCATGTTAAAATCACTTTTCATCTAACACATTTTAATAGTGCAATATTTATTTTACATAATCAATTATATTTATTTAGTTATTAAAATAAACTTTAAAATATTATAAGCAAAATATACATTTAACATAATTAATAAGATAAACAGTGACTCACATGAACAAGATTATTAAATGTTTCAGTAAAATCCTGCCATTAATTTCATAATCTATTATTAAGATTTTTTATTTAATCTCAATCTTTTAACCAAATACTAAAATCCTCATGCCTAGTTGATTTATAGTTTGATTCTTGTACGCATCAATATAAGCTTTTTTTTAAAAAAAATCTATTAAATATAAAAATCACTCATATGTTTTCATATAATGACTTCAATTTTTTAAATAATATTCTGTATTTATATTCTTAAGGAAAACGGTAGAGTAATAGTTAGTCCTGTTAGTCTGTTACATTGATTTCAAGGAAAATTTATTAGTCGGTAATAAATTGTATATTTAAATATTTATTTATTTTAAAAAAAATGGTATAAAAATTATGTTTTTAAAATCGGACCTGTGATGAAATCGATGAAGACACTGATTCACAGTTCATTGGTTCAACTCTTGTTGAATCAACGATTGAATTGATTTTAATAAAATAATTTTTTTATTATTAATATACTATAAAAATTAATATTATAAAAAATTTATTAAGGTTATAATTATAAAAAGATAAAAGTAATTTTACTAAATATATATTCATATTGCTAAGTTAAATCTTATTTTTTATTTTTTTTTAATAAAAATTGGTTGATTTAAGAGAATGAAGGATGTATTTAGAAAAATAAAAAAAAATTTAAAAAATACAAATTGGTTGAATCACTGTTTTTACCTATTTTACGGTTTTAATACTGATTTTTTGTTCCACCAATTTTTAAGGTTGACCAAACCAGTTAGCAGACCGGTTCATCGGTTTTTCGATTGAATCGGCATCCGGTTTTTATAACATAGTATGAAAATAATTTTAATATAGTAATTATTTTAAATTATTGGATGTAATTAGAATGTATATTTAAATTATTTTGAAACATAAATATATATATATATATATATATATATATATATTAAAATTGTACTTTTTATTAACCATTTTGGTTTTCTAAACAAATTAGCATTCAATATTACTTCATAAGTACTACTTAAAAAAGAAATTGAGTGAGTGGAAGAATGAAATATAGATTAAAAAAACCTGATTGTACGTGAAAACATTAAATGGAGAAAGAGGACTCAATTTAACTAACCATTTTTAGATAGTGATGCCAATAAAATCAATACAAGTTATATCTTAGCAAGTTTTCCTGTGAATCGATACAAGTAACCATTGTTAGCACAAATTCTTCGTGACCACATATCTTAATTTGTTGTGTGAACTGTGAATAGGTACCATAACTTTTATGGTTTTCAAAATTGGACGGTCAAGTTAAGTCATGAGTTTATAATTGAGGTTTAATTGGTTTAATAAAATATTATTTTTTAACTTTTTATTAATATAATAATATATTAATGAAAAAATAAGTTATATATTATTTATATTACACAAATATTTTTTTATTAAGTTTAAATATGGTTGTCTGTATAATATAATATTGTTGGGCACCTAAAATTTTTAAAAAAGATTCATATTTTTTTATTTTTTATGTTTTTTTTCTGTTTTTAGAGAAAATGTTTGACCTCTAAACCAACTAGTTCTAGCCGGTTCTCCAGTTCCACATCAATTTATCCTATTTTAAGTTGATTTATTCTTTCTTGATTATTTAAAAATTTTGGACTGAACATCGACCCGCTTTCCGATTCAATCGATTGAACCAATTGATCCAATTTGATTAATTATGATTCTAATTCACACATATCTTTTTCAATTTTCACTCATCAGAATAAAATTGTTTTAGTTTACAAAATATCTTGGTGAGACACTAATCTCTGAAGGGTTAAATTTTTTTTTTCAAAACTACTGTTGTTTTATTAAAAATTAAAGACTTAACAAAAAAAAATCTATTTGTAACCTCACTTAATAATTATATGTTTTTCGTCTCATTTCATTGTTATTCTTCTTTGTCTCTCTCTTCTTAATAATATTTTTCCTTCTCCAACTAATCTACTATTAATAATTAATAACTACATTTTAATTAGAGCATAATAATATTTTGTGCTAATTAAATATTTTTTAAAATTTTATGTTTATGCATCAAACTTAAATAACACCTTAAAACAAAACATTGAGTAATAATAATTTTAAAATGGAAGGAATAACTCTCTAACTTTTTTTTACACACATAAGTTTCATTATTAAATTTTGAACTATATTTTTAAGGAATATGAAGTTTGAACCCTTCCAAATTTTCATATCAATAATAATTTAGTTTGGCATCAAAATATTTTTTAACTTATTAAAAAAGATAAATACTTGAATACATTAAATTAGAAAATCACTAATTTTGGTGAAAGAATTTAGTGAAAATTGTTAAAAAAGAACACAGTTAAATGAGTAATATATACAATTGTGCAGGGCACATCATAAAAGCGTCATTAAGAATTGAAATTTATGTTAAACAGAAACCAAAATATTTTCATCCCAATAAAAATTAGTATTGTAGAAAATCATTAAAGAAACATTATATTAGAAGTTTGTTTCTTAATATAAGCACAACATAATGTGCATGTTAATTCATGGAGGGAGATATATCTAATGAATAACAAGATTTGCTTGTTATTTTATGCGGATTGCAAATTTATTTTATTCAACTATTCATCACTATAACATACGGTGGAAAAAAATCAATTTTAAAAAAATTTAACTGAATTGAATTGTTTAAAATAATTCAATTATTAAACTTAAAAAGCAAATTATTTTACAAAACTAGTTCGAAAGCGAATTATTTTTATAAAATCAGTTTTCAATCGGTTCGAAACTAGTTTAAAATAATTCTATATTAAACTAGTTTTGAACAGATTTTTTTTTATCAATGCATTTCTCACAGTGTTGTAAACATGGCTACAAAGGTATGAGCATCTACAAAGGTATGAGCATCTTAAAGGAATGTTTTCCTAGTAAGTGAAAAATTACACAACAAATCTGTCATAGCCCAACAAACCAAACACTAATCCATGTCTTTTTCCTTTTCTGACTTCCCAATATCAGGCCCTTAAAATAATAGCAATGCCTTTTGACCTTATTAAATAAGGCAATTGATATTCCCCACTAATGACAAAGATTTTGCCAAACTAAATAACAAATTAGGCAAGTAAGAAAATAAGTGAGAACCCGAGCCTAGCTCTTGACCACATAGGCCACACATCTCTTCCCCTGGTTGGATAATCTTTTGATGCAACAAGTTTTTTCCTCGTGAGTAACCTATCTGCCAGTAGTTGTCAAGCCAAAACTTGAACCTTTAGAGAATTATCTTTCGCCCAAGGCATTCCATGAGAATTCTATGTTCCCTGCCCTTGCTCCAAGGCTCACAGTTTATACATTGATGCTACTGAATACATTCCTAATGGATCTTGGGATCACACCCACTCCCAATCCCAACTAAAGTCCATACCTTGATTCTCTTTTACTAGTTTGATTGAAAGTTTATTTAGTTAATTCCCTTTATTAAAAGTATGTGTGTGTGTAATTATCTAATATAAAATCCCCTAGCAAGACAAATGTTTAATTTGAATATAATTATCCCTCACATATACAATGCATGCAAAAAAGACCTTTGGATAACACCATCAAGCTGCAAAAGGAGTTGTTGAATTGTATTGTTTACAATCTAAACATGTGAACACCAAGCCAAGTACAAATAGTCTCTTTTAGGTGAACCACACAAAACACATAGATAAGTATTGTTAAGATTAGTGACTCCCTTAATTCGTAGTTGTTGTAATGTAGGTAGCCTTTTCTGTTGTAACCGCCAATAGAAGACTAGAACCTTAGATAAGATATTGCATCTCCAAAAGTTTTTTGAACTTAAGATCGAGCTACAAGTGTGGACTTTGATATTTTTTTTTATACACTCAAAGTATCATATCATTTAGGAATAGAGATCAATGGTCATTTATAAACAACTTCCTCCTTTAACCCACTAAAGCATCTTTTCACGAAAAACTGTGATGGAGTTAATGAACTCCATAGCAAACAATACCTCAGGTACGGTGACCCTAATGATGTCTTAGACTGACAATAGGAACATTGGTGTTCACCATGGGGCTTGAACCCACAACCACAAGGTTAAAAGCCTTGTTCTTTACCAACTAAGCTAACATTGCCGCCTACCATGGGCCCAACCACTCTTTCACCCTTAGTCTCGATTGAGGGTTGTTCAAGTACGCCCAAAGTCCCACCTTACTTAGGAATTGAGATAAGAGTCATTTATAAGCACCTTCCTCCCTCAACCCACCGAGGCACCTTGTCAGGATAAAACATGACAAAGCCACTAAGGTCTAAAGCAAACAATTTATCCAAGTTATCTATTTCAAACCATACTCAAATGTTAGCATTTCCTTACTTTCTTAACCTTGTTTAGGGTGATTTTTAAGTTTGAAATATATTTTGAAAACAAAAACGTATTTGACAAAAATGAATTTGATTTGGTTTTTATTTATTTTAAAACAGTTTTTATCCTATTTAAAAAATGATAAAATTTGGTTTTGAGATTTCTGCTTGTGTTAATACTTACTTTCAACTATTGGTTACAGACTGCCACCCCCAACCTCTGGTCGTTGGTCACCACCTTTAACCATCTTTCATTGGCTACCACCTTCGATCACCGATTGTTGGTCACTGGTCACCAACCACTATCTTTAACTACCCATCATTGGTCACCACCCCACTAGTATCACCTTCAATCATCAAGAATCGATTATCGGTCAGCAACAACTACCACCTTCGATTACCAGTTAATGACTGTCACCTTCGATTATCGATCAGCAACAACTACCTCCAACAGTCGATCATCGACTACTACATTTGATCATAGTTTGTTGGTTAATGATTATCGATTGTTGGTCACTGATTATTGGTCATCAGTCACTAATCACCAAACATTAACTCTGATTACCAGTCGCCAATTACAACCTCTTACAATAGGTTAGTAGCTACCACCTCCGACTAGTAGTTACTGACTACTACCTTCGACTGTCAGTTACCGACAACCACCTCTAATCATCAACCGTTGGTTAATCATCATCGACCATACTGCTTATCGGCTATTGCCTCTAATCACCGGTGACCAATTGTTACCTATTATCACTTATCAACAATCATTATCTTCAATTACCAATCATCAATTGCCTAAAAGGAAGGTAAAAAATTTAGTTAACGTAAGTTTTGACAATATATTTTAAAATTAAAAACCAACAAATATTTTTTATATATTTAAAAAATTAAATTATAATCCATTTTTTTTACTTTATAAATTTAAAAACCGAAAAAGCACCCCATATTATATGTTAAAACCCAATATTTTGTTCGAAAAGTATTATGTGTTGCTTGTTTTCAGTGGTGTATTTTACTGGTCTGTATTTAGATAAATTGTGTCTGTACCTATATACTATTGTATTATGACCGAATCGAATTTTGTTTGGTGTGCTTGCCATATCATCGGCATTCTTGGATAGTTCACGACAATTTATTCTCACTGTGTGATTCCTATGAACCCACCAAATGTTTTTGGTTTACAGCGGTAAAAAATGTTTAATTGGTATATATTGTTAGTGCAAAAATTTTGTTTACACATATTTTATAATGATTTTTCATTTATATGATTTTTAAAGTAATAAAAATAATAAGAAGTAAAGTTATTTATGTGATTTTTAAAATAATAAAAATAATAAGAAGTAAAGTCAACAAATCTACCATCAATGAAAAATTGTGTTTGAATATCAATAATAAAAATCTTTATACTTAGAGTGTCTACCAATTAAACTCTAATAAAAATGCTCACAATCATTGTTTACTAATAATCAATACTTTGTTATTGTGTTTAATTTATTCAAACTTGTAATTAACTATTTTAAAAATCTGTGTCAGTTTCCTGAATATTACAAGTTAGAGTACAATTAATGTGATTGTCAACAAAGGTTCAGGACTTCACAGTACACACAAATCATTCATTAGATGTGTGAAGTCATGACTACTATTTATATTATATACGTTTGCAACTATTCTTGAAATTATACCAATAAAATAAGAATTTGAAAGAAATTTTTTACTTATTTAAATCTACAGGAGTTTTTATAAATTTAAATCAACGAATTGTGTGTAAGATTAAAATTTTTCCTCGAATATTACTATATTAGTGAGACGTGATTCTTTACCAATTGTATTTATTTGATAAAAAGATAAATAAAACTAATACTATTATTTTAATTAAAAATTTATATTTGGATTTACAATTATGAAATTATAATTTTAAAAAAACTAAAATAAATAACTGAAGTTATATTTAGTTAGTTTTAAGAGATAATTTTATAAATTTAAATAAATTAAAAACTTATGTGTACATTATAATAAAATTTGGAAGTTTTAAGTATTAAAATTTAGTTAATAAAAATATATAAATTATTGTGTGGAGAAAATAATTAATTAAAATTACATTAAATACATAAAAGAGTGTCAGAGATCAAATTAATCATTTTCTATATATAAATTAGAATAATATTCAATCAGAGAATTTTAAATATCCATCGTTTAATAAGAGTGTCTTTGATTATTTTTTAGTTGATGAGAGTGTTTGTAGAGATTTTGCTTAATCTTTCGTCTCTTTCAATCTCTCATTTTTAATTTATATAAATCTAACTTAAATTTTAATATTTTAAAATAAATTCTTAACAATTAAAAGTAGAATTTATAAATTATCTATCTTTCTGACAGTCAATATAAATTATCTGTCAGAAGTTTAAAATATAATTTATATATTCAAAATTATAAAATTTATTTTAAAATTTTAATTATAATAAACTTATATACTTAAAAGTAATTATTTATTATAAATTTCAGTGACATAGAATTAATATTTATTTTATGCAATGCATTCATTAAAATACTAATAAAATTAATCAAGTGGATTAGTGTTGAACTGTTTATTAGTTTTGAGTTAGTACGAAGTTAATTGAGTTGAAGAGTACTTTTTTACTCCAAAAATAGCTACCCTGACTATAATTGTTGGATATTGCTAAATACACAACTTAGTATATCTCCTAGCCATTTGCATTTTAACATACATATTTCTTTTTTCTAAAATCACCCCTTTCTATAAATTATTTTCTGAAACATAGTTTTAGAAGTTTCGGAAATAAATTTGCAAAATGGTCTGTAAAATCCACAAGACAAGCAAACTCTTCTGAGAATTAAGAACAAAAAGGAAATGGAATAGTTGTGGTCTTTCAAGGCTTCCCTCTCGAGCTAGTTAGAGTCCATAAGTCATAACGAATGCAATTTATGATATTCCCTTCTCTCGTTATTTTTAATTTATTAAATTCATTCGCAAATTCTTATTGTATAATTCTGTTCACGTTCTATATTAATCAAGTGGAACCTTCCTGTGTTAATTTTGAAACTAACCCTTGATTCTTGATGATCAAAACCTCCATCAGAATAACATACACAATTACATTTCCATGGTGCATATGTGGTGGATATGTCTGGGTTCTCAGCTCAACCAAGAGCACATGGAGAAGAACGTGGGTGTGTTTAGCTCTTTGGGAGGGTAGTTTGATTAAAATAATTTTAAAAGGGAAATTGGGGTGTATAAGAAAAATAAAGGTGTAAATAGTTACTTCCTAATTGTTTTGGATGGACTGGTACTGCCCTTATAAGCCCAAAATGTTTTATTCTTTCAGAGTTTTGCTATATCCACTCCCCTTCCTTCTTTTAAAGGTAAATAACTTAAATAATTACGAAAAGCATTGTCAGGAATATTAAAAAGTAATATTTTTTGGAAAAAACTTTATGGAATATTACAAACTAAATAATTTCCTAGTGATTTTTTGAATGGGTTGTGAAATAGAAAAAAAAATTACTCCGTGTACTTTATCGTTCAATTTTTTTTTCGTCATATTTTTCAAAACAATATTAAGGTAAACTTCTAATACTTTGATAGACAAAATATGAAAAAAAATTAAAATAATTGAGAAAAATTTAGATAAAGATGGAGATAAAATATAAAAAAAATAGGATTTATATCTTTTTTTATATGCGTAAGCATAACTTTGGTACAAAAAGTATTTATTTTAATAACAAAAATGAAAGTGAATATAGCAAAAATGATAAGTGGAAATAGTAGATATTTTTTTCTCCAAATAAGGGTTGGACTCTCCATTAGCCTAAGTAAGGATAAATGGAAGAATGAATATGCAATGAAGTGTGATGAAATATGTGATCTGTTGTTCGGATTAGTTAAATAATGGTGGAAGGAGAAAAAAAATAATGAGGATTAAAATGCAATTAAGATATAAATTTTTAAATTTATTATTTTAACCATATTTAGGTTTCACTTCTTGTTGTTTGTTTTCCGTATTAATAATTTTTTTACTTGTAAAAAATATATTTATGATTATATAAACGTATTTAATTAATTAAATAAGGGTTTATGGTTTAGGGGGGGTCATATTATGCAGTGGAAATAGAAGAAATTGAAGGAGTGTACCTAAGAAAAATGTTGCCACAACTGTCGATTATGTTGAATTGAAATTGAAAGAGTGATCATTCTTGATTGGATTTCCATTGAGTAGGAGAGAGAGAGGGACAGTGGGAGAGAAGAGAGGGTATTAAAGGTATTGAAAAAGCTTGAAAATATTTAAAAAGAGACATAGCTTTTAAACTAGTTTTAGTTTTCATGGACTATCAATAAAAAATAGCAAATTAAGCATGTATCTTTTGAAGCCTAGTATAATTTCATATACATTTCACCATTATTTTCACATTCCTTAAGAGAGTGTTAGTGTAAAGTTTGAAAGAGACTAATATAATATTTTCAAAAAACACTATAAGATACTAAAATAATTTTTTTTTAATTTAACATTTATGCATTGAAAATGTAAAAGAATTTTATACTAGTGATCAATCATAATCCTTCATTTATATGATTTTTAAAGTAGTAATTGATAAAGTCAACAAACTTATCATATATATATATATATATGGAGAAGATTCGTAAAACTTTTTACACTTACATTACATAATTTTTTTTCCTTTTTTTTTATCAAATAATCAAACAATTTTTTTAGCTAATAAAAAAAGTTAAAAACTATTCGAAAATACCTTGCCTAACATAGCATTTACGTTAAGAATGTTATAAAACCAAGAAAAAAAATCATATGCACAAAATTGCCCCAACACATAAACAATGGTTAGGCACCCTCGAAGAAAAAAAATGGTTAACCATCTATGATAATTCTCAGCAACAAATCAATTTTGTGTATATAATATAAATTCAAATTTTGAAAAAAAATCTTTTAAAAAAGGTTAGATACAGATTTTAATTTAATAAAATATTTAACTTTGATTCTTAACCTCATCAAGAAAGCTAAGATTTTTAATAGCACGATTTGTCATTTAATGCATCACAACACATAATACCCTTGTCCTTTTCTGAAAAGTGAAAATAACTATCTCTGCAGGTTTCATTTGTGATTTTCTCAAATCTCATTTTAAAATCAATCATCCATGGTAAATGTTTTCTTATGGCATTTTTTCTGGTTTTGGCTCAATATCCACCACATCACATTGTTTAGGAGATAGATTTGATTTGACGTGGATCAATGGCAAATGTGTATGAGTGCGTCTGTGTTATAATTTGGTGATTTAAAAAACCACAATTCTTTTTTGTTACAGATTCACTTTGTACTTCTCATCAGTCGACAAGGAAAAGTGAGGCTCACAAAATGGTATTCACCATACTCTCAAAAGGAGAGATCCAAGGTACTTTTTCCTTATTCAATTATACAAATATAAAGGAATAATTTAATTTGAATCTAATAGGATCGTAGTAATTGGAATTAAACAAATCATTGGATATGAGTCTTCAATATGGTTTTATCACCCACGTTGGATGTTGAATCTGGATTGTGAAGATACAAAAAGTCAAAGGAAGAAAAGTCAAATTACACAAATAAAAGGGATATTGAATATATTTGAATCACATATATCAAATAGTTAACAATAATGATTCTTATGATAGGATTTTGTTATGATTGACATTTTTTTCTGAAAAAATTATGTGTATAGAATGTTGCTTTAGCTTTTTTATTCTATTTATGTATGCTCTGTTTATTTATTTTTTGGAAGGTAATTCGAGAGTTAAGTGGGGAAATTATCTCTCGAGCACCGAAACTATGCAACTTTGTGGAATGGAGGGGATTCCAAGTTGTTTATAAAAGGTGGGACAAGTTCTTCATTGTTTAAAAAGGTGCAACTATAAAATTAATAGTCTTTTGTTTTTTGTTATTGTTTAGATATGCTAGCCTCTACTTTTGCATCTGCAATGATAAGGAAGACAATGAATTAGAGACCCTTGCCATTATTCATCACTATGTAGAGACGCTGGATCGCTATTTTGGCAGTGTTAGTATCATAAATGTTGAATTCTGAAGTTATTAAGAAATTGTACAATACCCAACCTGAATTTCTTTCTCTCTTACTTCTCCTATCAGGTTTGTGAGCTAGATTTAATCTTTAATTTTCATAAGGTATTTCATTTCCTCTCAAACTATATTCTCTCTAATTGTTGTAAAACTTGAACCTGGAATTTCAAATATATTTGGATCCCTTTAAACATTAAACCTTATAATTTAATGTTGTATTAAATAATATAGATTTGTTGTAAATGAGACTATCATACCCATACAAGTATGCTAATTCCATAATGGAAGAACAAAAACTACCATTTACTCTTCAATGTTTATCTTGCATTAGTGGTTAAAATTGAGCTTAACCCTGGTAGGCATATTTTATATTGGACGAAATTTTGCTTGCTGGAGCAATGCAGGAGACTAGCAAAAGAACAACTTTGAGATTGATAGGTGCACAGGTATGACTAACAGGAGCATTTCCACTACTAGTTATTATAACTTCATATTTTAGGAAAAAAATAGATGTAATTTTTTAAATACTTTTTCTATTGTTATTCAATTAAATTTATTTATTTTTACTTCTATAATTTTCATAAACAACTGTATTAAAGTTTGACATATGTTACACAGTGAAACGCATACTATAATAAAAGAATAACACTAAAGTACTTGAGAAATTACATCTACGTTTTATCCTCGTATTTTATACTATTGTGTTTCACTAAATTCTAATTTTATGCTAATGTGTTGTAGGAGGATTTAGTGGAAGCTGTCAAGGAAGAAGCTAGCTCATTGAGTAATATAATTGCACAGGCCACCAAGTAAAAGCATATTTGAGGATTGAAATTATGTTACACATACAACAGACAGTTTTCCTCTTAGTTTGTTCTATAGAAAATCATTAAAAATTATTTAAATAAATGCTTTTATTAGAGTTTATTCTTTAATAAAACCACATGCTAATTCACATCTTAGTCATTCTCATATAGGTTTATTAATTTAGAATTTTTCATTCTTGGTGTATGACGGCTAAGAATTCCACAAAAAGATGTTTAGTTTATATAAAAAGTTCTCATGAATCTTCCTCAAAATTATTTACTAGAAATATCTTGTTAATGTGTTAGTTCTATATTTTTTATAATTTATATCATTTTTATTTTATTTTATTTTATCTAATTTATTGAACTTAAAACCTATTTATAATCTCTCACCATTAACTACTTTCTTGTTGATCTTTAACCTTGTATTCAAGTTATAGCTAATGAACTACATATGTGGTATAATGAACTAGTTAAACAAAACTTAATTAGCATATGAAAATATAGCACATTTATTCATATACATTCAATTGATCACACATTTTTTTATAACCTTCTAAAAAGTAAGCAAATTAGCAAAGAAAATAAATGTAACAAAGGGGAAGAACAAAAAACATGACTATCCTACATGAGATAGTCGATAGACCTAGTTACTCATAATAAAAGCACAACATGACTACATCAACAGCATAATGAAGAGGAAAAGACAAGAAAGAAAGAAAACTAAATGAATTAAGGGAAGATGTGTGCAACAGAATGGTGTTAGTTTTAGTTATGTTGCTTATTCAAGAACATCTTTCTGAGAAGGCCACATGTTATAGCCTCTGTTGGTATATTCTTCACATTTTGAACAGGGTCAACAAAAATCACACCCATTCCCATATGCGAATAAGGCTCAATGGGACAATGGAAGACCCAAACTCCAGGATTATCTACCTTAAACCTCAAAGCAGTCCAACCATAAGGAAATATCACGGCAGTGTTTCGCAATTGTGGGTTCTTCAAGTTGAAATTATTCCTATCACTTGCTTTGAATTTCCCTTCTCCATACCCCAAAACCCAGAAGTCATGCCTATGTAAATGCCAAGGATGAATCTCGCTATATACTTCATTCTTTTCATTAGCATTTTGGAGTATCACATCAATCACTTGGTTAAACTGAAACATGTAAACCCCACTTCCTATTTTTGAATTGGGGTTCAAGGGAGGGTTAAAGATTTCATTATATGCATTGAAAAATTGTCAGGAGGACTTTGTGGATCAAAAGCATCACTGACGTTAAACTTGATGGCGCCTAGGCAAGGAGTTGTTGCCAATGTTAATGAGACATTGTTAATGACCCATTTAGTGATTCCATTTACAAGGTGTTGTGTGTTGAGAAAGAAAAGTTTACAAGCAAAGTGCCTGCAGGTTTGGGTTTAGTATAAAAAGAATAGGTATGAAGTTTTAATTCTCATCTTCATTCTTATTGGCTATTTTTTGAGTTCGAGTATGTCTGTAGGTATCCGTTATATTATTTTTTTACAATTTAAATTTATTTTTTTATTATTAAATAAATTATATATATTAAGTTATTAATTATATTTTAATTTAAAAAGTATATAAAGAATAATTAATAACAAGAA
The DNA here is from genome assembly GCA_037954015.1 of Psophocarpus tetragonolobus. NCBI lineage: Eukaryota > Viridiplantae > Streptophyta > Magnoliopsida > Fabales > Fabaceae > Psophocarpus > Psophocarpus tetragonolobus. Next base: position 41,114,650 of record CM075695.1, read on the forward strand.
ATTATAAATTAAAGTTTAAGAATTAAATTTTTTAACTAAATATATAAATTTAAACTTATTATATAATCAATAAAATTATAACGGGACGAGTAGTAACATACCTATACCGGATCTGGTTTAACACATTGATAATATCATACTCGTACCCATATCCGATCAAATCGGTTAATACCCATAAAAATCAGGATGCGTCCCTTTGGGTATTTTTTCATCTTATTGTGGAGGTTGTTTTGTTTCATTTAGGACAAGAATTTTACAAGTAAATTTCTCGCTACGGGTATAATCATTCCATTAAGATGTGATGGGTGGTGGAGAAGTAGGAAAAATGGTGGCAAAAGTTGTATTATAGTTTTGGATAATTAAGCCTTGTGGGGTGCTTGGTTTTCTAGCTCTAACACCAACTGAAATCCAATAATTTTTCTTTAATATTAAGAGAACCGAATAACTTTCACGAGAATATATATCAATGTTATCAACAATAAATGGTTGCACATAGTTTCCATCCGCTTTCACCACCTCAAATTTATTATTCTATAAACATAAAAAAATACAGACAACTCATCAATATTCATGTTGATGAAACTAAAATTAATTACGTATATCTAGACATGTAAATAATGAAATAGACTTTAACAAAGGTTATATGGATTAATTGGTAAGTATAATTCAATCATGATGTAACTCTAAGTATATGCAACCCATTGACTAAATGATGTTAACTTCAATTTTTATATACAGGTGTACAAAATTTTGTCATATAAGTGTGTTATATCACCAAAACTTTAATATTAAGTTAAAGATAAAATAGGGATGGCATCCTCATAATTGGTACCTTGGTTTTTCGATAACAGAAAAGAATTGAGATGCAAGATACATAAAATATTTTACCCATGTTTACGTGGCTTGAAAGTACGACCAACATGTTGTGATATGAGACAAATAGTTATATATTATTTCAATATATGATAGAGTTTGAAATTCCATATAAATCCTTTTAAATATATCTTAATATTTTAATGTATTTGTTTCTAATTATTGGCAAAGAGATATTGAACCCAATAAGTTAAGAAGTAAAAGAGAATACTTTTTTAAAGTTTTGAAATGCAAGGTCTAAATCTTCAATTTGGTGGAGATATATTTGAAATATAGATACATCAATGATAAAGGTTTCGATTTGGTTTGCAAATAATGTAAAAAGAATGAAAAGGGATGGGGGAGATACGTTTTTCTAGAAACACAATTGGTTTGGTGGGAGGTCTTTTGTGTGACCTTTATCCTTGATTGTTTAGTTTGACAATGGCTAAGAATGTTTGTCGGATTATTCTAAGTGGAAGTGGAAATGAACATAGGAGACTTTTTGTTTGGGATGAGGTGATGAGATCTCTAGAGGAGTTGTTGTAGAATATAGTGCTACTACAGTACCAACAAGACGAATGGATCTGGTCTTTAAATTCTACTGTCACTTCCCAGTTGCAGACGTGTACAGGGTGGTTAGAGGTGGCTTGGGGATTAGTAGCAACGTTTCAAATGATCATCTTTTATTTAAGAGTTTATGGAAGGACAAATTGTCTTCTATAGTTTTAAGGCTTGATTGTTTTGGTTTTATTTTTTAATTTTTTAAAAGAGTTTTTAAGAATAGTTTTCAAAAACTGTTTTTGGAAAAGAAATAAAAAAAACTTGTTTCGTAAGTATTATTTAAAAACTGTTAAAGATGTAAAAATGTAAAAACTTATTCATATTTATTAAAATTTTATTAATGAAAAGAAAATAACAACATATTTTAATTGTATGCACTTAGATACGTTTAATTACAATTTTTCATTTATATGGTTTTTAAAATATTAATTGGTAAAGTCGACAAACTTACCATAAATTAAGGGTTGTAATTGAATATTGGTATAAAATTTTGTATACTCACAATGTATAGTAATTAAACTCTTCAACATTTTCTTTATTTCAGTTGTTACAATTTTTATTTAAAAATGATATTAAAACATAAGTTAATATTTTTCTTTTTTATGTAAATAAGTTAATATTATAAAATTTATTAAACAATATTATTATTTTCAATTTTTAATTAACTATGAGCTTTGCTGATATAATAATTTTGTTGTTGATTAATCTCTAACAAAACATGAAGACAGATGCTGTTAACAATATTAATAATAAAAAAGTCATTTAGTATTTTCAAAACATCAAAACTCATAAATAACAATTATGATACATATTTATTTAAAAATGTTATATTAATTTTTTTATGTTCAAAATCTATGTATATAAATATTGTCTACACTACTTAAAATTTTTGTGATAGGGACTCTCGAACTCACAACTTCTCACTGCCTGAAAATTATTTTTATCACTAAATCAACCTTATAACTTTAAGTATAAAATTACTTTAAAATATTAATATAACATACATAATTGTCCAACTATATCTATAATTTATAATATATGATATTATATTATATACTATATTTATACTTATTATTAATAGAGGGAATACCTCATTTCGACGTCCACTTTTCAAAATATTTATTTTACCCTTACACCTATTTTATAAAAGAGACTCAAACCCACAACCTCTCACTTCTCAAACATAAATTTTACCACTAAATTATTTTTATCACTTTAAGAAAAAAATTACTTTAAAATATTGATATTTAGGCAAAGTAAAAAATTACTTTAAAACGTTTAAAATATTATTATAACATTAAAATAGAAATACAAATACACAATTGTAACCATAAATATGTTTTCGATAGTAATAATAAAGTTAATTAGCCAATGGCGAAGTTGAGAGATGCTAAAGAAATGGTGCTAGCAATTCTGATTCTGTAAGTCTTGTTTGGAGCAACATGGAAAATCTGTGGTGCACATTGTTCATTACCTCTGAACTTGCAATGGGGCAAAGAGGTCTTCATAAGATTAGCTGGCAAGGAACAATTGTATTGCCCTCTTCTATTGATAAGCAATGACTGAAAAAGTAAAATAATGTTTCAAATGTTACAAGATTCTTGTATTCTTTCGTTTCTTCTGCTTGTAGAGATTGCCATTAGAAAACTGAATATGTTGATTTAGCCATTAGATAGGGAGAATATTTGTTCATTCGCACAAAAATCCAAGATTTGCAAGCCCACTTCCACTTGCGTTTATGTTTTCGTTTTCTCCTTTTGCTCACCAGGGAAAAACAACAATACATCTGTTTCTAGCTAATTCGTTTTCGGGGTTAGATTCTGGTCTAGAATGGATTTGGATCCACACATCTCATTTCTATTTCTATTTTCTATGATTCTTACATTGCATTGGGACATAACTTCATCATTTGTCCTTATATATACCTCATTAATAGTCCTGTGTTACATAGAAACATAATAAAAGAAAATATATTGTCCTTATATATACCTCATTAATAGTCCTGTGTTACCTGAGGTTCGTGAATCCATCTGAATGGAATGGAGTTGAGGCCAACCTCTTGAGCATGTGTGCCTTTTTGCCACCAATCATCATCATAATGGAATGGTTCCTTTTTTCCCTCTGCCAAATCCACTATTAGAGAACCCTATAGTCTTACTGCTCTTTGCATACCAAAGTGCCCATGGACCCGCCTGCACCATATATTTTGCACATATTATAACATTAACTCATAATTTGCACATTCAATATCATACGCATAACATAATTTTAAAATATCAATACAATTACAGTAAAAAAGAATATATTAAGTCTTTTTTGTTTGTATTTTCGAATCAAAATTACACAGAAAGAATTATGGCATTTGTTGTAATCCAATACAACTTACTATGCTGGATAGTAAATACTCAGGTTTTGAAAAGAATCATGTTTGTCCATTGTATTCTAATAATAATTGAGAAAAAATTGGTTCAACCAGTACAAAACTGAAAAACGGGTCAAAATTACCCAGTTCACAGATTGTTTTTTTTTTTTAAATTACAAGTAAAAAAATAAAATAGTAGTTTTTAAAATTTTAAGCACATAAATAAGAAATATTCTAATAAAATATTGCGAAATGAAAAAAAAATATTTATAAAGAATTTTTACAAAAGTATTCTAATAAATTATAAAATGGTATTTTATAATTGCAGGGCAGGATAAAATATTTTACAAATTATTGATACAAATGTTGTGAATCTATATATTCTAACAGTACAATAATAACAGTAATAAGTGGTGGATGCAGACATAGTAGTAAGCGGCGGCTGTCCTACAAGTAATTTTTTAACTTAAACACGTCTTTAATAAAAAAAATTACCCTATAATAAAAGGTAATGTTCTTGAAATTAAGATAATTATTTTTAAATTAAGAAAAAAAGAAGTTATAAGAGATGAAAAAGAAAATAAATGAAGATGCTTAAGACACCGTTAAGTATACGTTATAGGTAGCACCATGGTACATGAAAAGCATACTATACGAGACAAAACAGAGGAGAGAAACATAATATTGCATATGTATACTCTGTCAACTGTAAATGTGTATTGAAAAGTTTCTCCAGGGGCTATAGCACACTGTGAAATGGCTGCAGTTCCATCTGCCCAAAATAATATATATTAATTATATGAAAATCATATATTAGTAAGATAGAAAGGGAAATTAATTAATGTAAAACAAAAACGAAACCTGTCTAATTTCATGCCAGTGAATAACTGTTCCCTCGGTGGAGAGCTTATTGGTGAGTCATAAAACTTAGAGAATGGCAGAGAATGAAAAACGAAGAAAGAATAGCCCAATCAGCTAAGTTCCATCCTAATTGTAAAAAGAGCAGAAATAGTACCCTGCATGCCTTTGGTTGGATGGTCAAAACGGTACGTATTGTCATAGCTAAAAGGGGTAGCAAGGGACAAGTGGGGTCACCATATTGTACTGTAAAATAAGGAAAATAATTCTGATAAAAGATAACATTTCGAGAGATGTCTAGTTTACGAGTATGTAAATTATATAGTAGGTATCTTTTGGTATGTGACTTGAAAACACACACGGTTTGGCTCTTAGGACAAGTTTGGTTCTATGAGAAGCCATAAGCCATATTGGAGGCAAAGCATAGACACTCGAAAACACGAATAATATCTATTTCAAAGGGTTTGCCATGGAGTTTCTCATAAGGTGAAATGTTTTTAAGAAATGGAGTAGGGATGCCCTTTATGAGGAGTGCAGAATGCATCAATGCAAAAAACCAAAACGTGTGGGGGTAAGTTGCTTTAAAAGAGTAGTGAACGAGTAATAATGAGAAGATGTTGATGTTTTCCTTCGATAATGTTATTTTATTGTGGGGTTTCAATACTGTGGTTTGATGTACAGTGCTCTTAAATTGATAGAAATTATATATATGAAATTCTTTTCCATTATTCGATCTTATAGTTTTAATAGTGTACTCAAATCGGTTTTCAACAAAAATAGTGAAATTAATTAAATGAGTTATGGTTTTAACTTTGCTAACAATAAGAAAAATCCATATAAAGCGTGAGAAGTCATCTACAATGGTTAAGAAAAATTTGGGTCTATGCAGGGACGTTTTGATCAACATGAAGCAATTCAAAAGGTTTAGATGACTTAAAGGGAAGGGCAATTTTTTCTATTTAGCATGATGACGTACATTGTATACAAAATCATTATTGTATTGGTCATCATTGGTAAAACAATCATGTTGTTTACTCATAGTGTGTAATTGTTCGTGTGATAAGTGTCCTGGCTTAACAAGCCAAAGGTGAATGGGGTTGTTTTATAGTTAGGTTGGGAAACTGCAGATAAGATTAATTTATTATAGTAGGTGTTATGAAAGATAATTAGGTTAAAGATTATTTTTGAGCTTTTTAAAAATTATTTAGGTAGTTAGATATTAAATGAAAAAGAGATAAGTGTGAAATAAAAATCTCTTAAATCATGTTTGTTGTTTATATGATTTGCCAATATAAGGGACAAGGACGTTTGATAGAAAATTTTGGTGTGTGAAAACAATTGAAAGTTTAAGGTTGATTCACAAATAATTATTTATAGTTTTAGTTACTATTTAAAAGATAAAACAACTTATGAAAAGTTAGTGTTAAAAGTTTTAAATTACATTATATATATTATATTATAGGAGGTTATTCACTTACTTCAAAAGTAACTATAAAGATTTACTCTTGACTCTCACCTTTAATTTTCTTGAAAACTAATAGTTAAAATTAGTTATTTATTACAATCATTAGATTTTAAAAAAATAAATGGATAAAATAAATAAATCTTGTATACTTACTCGAGGATCTCCTCCCTTATATTATATTATAAAAGACAAATGTGGTGCATAAAACAAATATTACAATGAACATTATTGTAAAATTAAATTATGTTCTTAATTGTTGGAAATTCCTTCCTTAGTTATTTACTTATAATTAAAGAGAAAGAATTTCTGGTTGAAATTGAACAATATGTTAATACAAATATTTTTTTTCCATAGAACCCGAAGTTAGATGAACAACAACAATAAATTGCATTGGATCCATATATTCAAACAATACACGTCATGTGTTACATTCTTACACACATGCGGGATATTGGTACATCAACTACCATATGACGTGTACTTGAGACTCTAGGATTAATTTAGGTTATTTTTACAAAATAATTATTAAAATATATTTTTTTAATTTTTTTTATCAAAATATGTTATTTTTATTATGAATTTGGTCAACCCAAAAACAGTAGTTTTATCTTTATGTCATTTTTTAATCCGTGAGGTCACCTTCAATCACAATTTGTAATTATGTTTTTTATAAAAAAAAAATTAAATAACCAATGAGATGTCCTATCCAAAACATGCAATAAAGTTTGTGGACTATATTGCAGTTTAGAATTGTGGTTTTGAAGAATCAAACTGCGATTCCTACATATTGTCTTGGCTGGTTATAAATGTTGTATAAACTAAAAATGTGTTCTAACTTGTGAGTGATTTTTATTTGATCATTTTGATTAAATGTTTTATATATGAGTTAGATATAATGTTTGTGCTTTGTTATACTGTTAAAATTATATGTTTGTAAATTGAAATAACAGACTAACTCTAGAAGGGTTTGACTAAAGTTAATATAAAAAGGTTTTTACAATCCTTTTGAAAATGTTTTCTTAAGAAACTTTATGAATTTTCTTAAGTAACTAGCTATTATCTAACAAATGTATATAGTTTAAAACAATTCACAACTATCTTTTTGTAAAATGTTTTAAATTAAAATTAAATGGTAAATATAAATATTGTAATAGACATTGTATGTGACTATTTTATATTTATTCACTCAAATTGAATCACATTCAGTTCTCTTCCATGTTTTACTATATAATCATTGTTATACAAGTATAAGTAATATCTATATCATTTTAGGCTTATAACCATAATTACATTAATCACTCTTGGTTTTACAGTTAATACTTAAAGTCACTTCTAACTATCATTGAATATTCTTTAAATAATAAGTCACTTCTTGCTTAAGATGAGAAAGTCGTGTTTAGTACAAAACTACTCTCATAGAGAGGATATGTTATTCGCTTAGAATAAATTACTTCACTAACTGAAGAATATGTTATTTCACACTCATTAGCAGGTTGTTTATCACTAAAGACGAGTGTATTTACAATATGATTTGTTTTTGTTGTTGACTAAAATCATCAATATCGCTTGGTGTTTGAGCTTCCATTTATGGGCAATGAAACCCATAGTCATTGAGACATTTCATTGAGTTGTCACTTTCTCATAGGAAGCTTTCCGTGAAATCCATTTAGTATTCAAAATGAGACACTATTCAAAATAGGTATTTATAAAAAAAAATGAAATAGTAGGTGTGAATTCAAAATGGAGGAAGTGTTAATTCAAATTCTCTCATTATTAACCACCGACAAGGCCCACTTCCATTTTTTGTCTGCTAGTATTCATATTAGCTAAACTATTCTAAGGCCCAAGCCCACAATCAAATTTGAAGTCAAACAATTTCTTTTAGCACCCCCTCATTTGCTACTTACACCCCATCAGTTTTTACAATTTTTGGCAAAATTCAAAAAGACCTCACCTTTTTTACTCTAAATTTTTTTATAGAACATCACCTAGTTTTACAGCTATATGCGCACCTCTACCCACATCTTTGAAAGAGCAATTGACTTCTCCATTTCACATGTTCACCTTCTTCGAACATATATTATTTCACCTCCATTTTAGGAACTTCCTCTGCCATGTCTCTTCTCTATAAGACAAAAAAGACATAAATTTTTTAAATTCACATAAATCATTCCATATCAAGTGATCCGGAATGCAAAACTAAACTTGACAATTTATTCCGAATAGGTTGATCTAAAATGTACATAATGTATTATGGATCAAATGATCCAAAATATATTATGTGCATTCCCTATAATCTAGAATTGTGACAAATTTGCATTCTGCATTGGTTCATCCAGACCCATGCATAAATTGTATTTCGGATCAACTAATGTGGAACATTAATTTTTTTGTGTTCCAAATTGATTGATTCGAAATATATATTGTACATGCCAAATCAATTGATTTAGAGTTGTAATAAATTTGTATTCTGAATCGGTTCATCCGAAACTGTGCACAATTTGCATTCTAGATCAACTGATCTAGAATATTAATTTTTTTGTATTTCAGATTGGTTGATCCGGAACACTGTGAATCAATGTTGAATACCAAGAAACAACACACTAAGAACATTGCAAATCAATTCAAATCAACAAGAAATGCTAAGAAAGTCATACCTAAACGAAATTTTGTTTTTTCTTTCTAAATAATGCATAATCAACTAATAATACCCTAAAAATTTTAAGAACATACAATGATTTAGGATATACAATAGAGTATAATATCGCAATTGATTTTTGGTACATAAAAGAAGCTATTAAGTAAGATGATGTACAAACATAATAGCACAGTAAAAAAATTTCAGAATTTAAAAATTAAATAAGAGTGAGGGTCTATTGGGATTTTTTCCAATATTGAAAATATGAGTAGTGTGAATAATAAATAAGGAGTGTTAAAAAAAACTTTCTTAAAGCCATTAACCAAGTGTTTATTTTCCCATGAGGACCAATGGCAGATCTCTAAAACAGTTTTTTGGTCCATGGAAACAATTGAAGATTACTTCATACATAATCAAGTCTAGTTTTAATTATTATTTAAGAAAATCATTTTTCCTTCCAATTTTGGTAAAACATTCAATAAGTAATACAATCATAGTTTATCGGTTTTTTATCGTGTATAGAACATTTTATTTATATAAAAACTGCCATTAAAGTATTAAGTATGATCACTAATGAATTACCAACATGACAACTTATATAACTTTTGTACTGGAAATTTATATTTATCAAATTCAGGAGATTTTCTTCTTTAATTCAAATCCAATATTCTGGTACTGCTAAAAATCAATTGTTACAAGATACGAAAGTATCTATATTAAATCCTACAATTATAAGTTTGGAGAAATAATTGATTATTTTTTTAGAAATTATATAAAATAAGCTTATAAAAATGTATAATTTTTAAAATAAGATAAATAGTTAAAATTTCTGATGAAAGGAAATCCACTTAATTTAAAAGTGATTGTAAAATATTTATTTAAAAAATGGTTGATAATAAACTTTTTGTCCCAAAAATTGTACCGATATATCAAATATCAAATGAAACTTTTTGACTGTAACAAACAAAAAAGACAGAAATATAAGTAAAAACCTGTCAGAAATATAAGTTAGCTGCATGACAATTACCTCTGCTGCTATAAAAAGTAAGAGAGTTAAAAATAAAATGGAAACTACTATTTCCTAAATGTAGTTTAAAAGCTCTTTTTAAACTGAAGTTTATTACTTTATCCAACATTTATTAGTTTAGGATAAAAAATATTAAACTTATTTAAAAATAAAATAAAATATGCAACTTATTTTTGAAAATTACTTCACTTAATTTTTAAAATATATACTTCCACGTTCTATTTATAAAAATTATTTTTATTTATTAAAAATAAGTGTGTTTGGCCTAACTTTTCAAACCAGGGGAAATGAACAGCCTAAAGTTATTGACTTTCATCATAGACGAGATTGATTTAACTTTTAAGCGTGCAAAGACTAGAACATCAAGTCAAACACTACAAATTTTCCAACTACAATTTAAAAAAGTTTAATTAAACTTAAGAGTCTTACAATTTTTGAAATTACATTTTTTTTAAATTATGACATTTGTGTTCATCTGTTTAAGAATTGGTTAAGTAAAAAAACGATGATTAACGTATGATAATAATTTAATAACATGAAAAGTTTTAATTTTATTATTTAAAAATTATAAATACTTTTTTATTGTACAAATCTTTTTTAGATCACAGAATTAGGACCACAATATTATTAAATTAATGTCAAATTACTGTAGCATAAATATCTGCTATTTATCAATCAACACAAATTCAACAAATTGATAAGTACAATATTATTATTTAAAAATTGGGTGACACTGTCAAAAAATGGAAAAATTAGAATTACAGAGTATAAGGAAGTACTCTAATGATTATAGTTGTTTGAGAAGGATATAATATTATATCAAACTCAAATAATGAGCATAGGCACTACCCAGTTAATGTCCACTTATAAGTCACTGTGCAGAAATAAAGGCTGACCAAGTGACCCATTTGAAAACAGTTAACACCTCCAGTGTACAAGTAGCTGCCCGCAATTTTACTTCCCCAAAGTATAACAGATGAAATGGAGAGCAATACTCCCAAATATTTTATCAGTGAGTGACCTCAATATTTTTTTCTACTATTACATCAATAGATATTCAAGTCTCAACATCATTGTCAGATCACAATATTGTTACAAATGCCAATCCTCTTCAGTATGTAAATTTACATATACCAGATATTACATTTACCACTGCCCCTTACACTATGAGGTAATACACTTCAATTTTAGAGCACATATATAATTCATCGCAGATTGAGATCCTACCGCATCACGTTATTATTCAAGAGCAGTTTGTGTCATAACTTACGAGTCCCAACAACTCTGGACCTTCCAGACGAGGGTTATTCTCAAAGCTGCGGCATTGAAACAGATCAATGCTTAACCAACAACCAGGAAAGAAGAAGATAACCAGGTAGCAGAAAATATGTTCTAGCTAGAATCTAGAGCGCAAACTTAAAATGAATTCAGAATCAGTTCAGCAAAAAACAGCAGGAAGACTAACTATAATTAATAGTGTAAGACAATAAAATGCAGTCAAATTATGTATCATTAGTATCACAAATAACAGAAAATTTCTTATTTTTAAAATGAACGCTTTTTTAAACAAACTGATCAATTATCACAGTTTAACACCACCATCAATAGAATGTAAACAAGTCATCCTTAAAATCCTAACCATTAAGCAGCAAAAATTTCAACAAAGAAACGATATTAAAAGAAGGCACAGTACAGAAGAAAAGAAGACTCAAGTAAAACCAACATGAATAGCACCACTTTGAGAATAAGGAAGCTATATGCTTATAGTTAAGAATAAATACAAGATATATTGGAACCTACTTATTCAATGGAATATGCTCAAATGGCCCAGAGGTAGGAATTGTACCACATAAATCATTGTTGGAGACATCCCTGAAAACAAAGTGAATGTTTAGGCTCTTTCATAGCACACATCTCCTTGATACCACAAAAAACATTGTTACTTACACTACTTTAAGGCTTGAAACAGAAGCAAGTTCCTTGGGGATTGGGCCAGTTAGTCGGTTGTCATTGAGTCGTCTACAAATAAACACAGATGAGAAACATGCAAATACTGAATAACTCATTCCACAAAATAATAATAATAATAATAATAAGTCTTACCAATTAAGAATCTGGTAAGTTACACCATATCATATTGAAAGATTAACAGCCTCCAACACTTCAAAATGGGATTACTAACTCAGATTGCTACTTATTTTAATTTTTCACTTAGCTTCCAAGTGTTGGTTGAATAAATTTCAGACTATACGAAAGGTAAAAAGCTAAGTTGAAGTATTTTACCACCTAAACAAATATAAATAGTTTTCAATAGGATCACTGCTTAGAGGACTAAATTATGATTTAATTAATTGCTTCATTTATCTTTTCTAAGCATGTGATAGCAAATTATTTTATTTTCTCTCATCTCCCTTCCTTTGAACCTGTTAATATTTCTCCTATAAACAAGATTTAAATTTAGGTGTGACCATGTTAATTTTGGAAGCAAATAGCAATTCATTTCATATCTACTCTACTGTCACAATTGAGCTGTCCTAGCGTCAAATATATGCCCTACAGCTACATCTTAACACCGCCAAGCACAAAACACACGATTATCCATGCCCAAATATAATTTAAAATATATAACTGAAAAACACCAAAGTCCATAAGTTGCTATCCAAAGGTTCCTGTATTTCTCCTGCATCATTCAAAGTCTTGTAAGCAATTTAAATGAAAGGAAAGGGGAAGCAAAAGCATAGCATAGCAAAGCCCAGCCATGTTCAATGCAATATTAAACAGACTTACAAAAAGACAAGACTCTTCAACTTTCCCAATGAAGGTGGGATGGTGCCTGATAAGTTGTTGTTGTACAGGTCCAAGCTAACTAGACTCTTCAGGTTTCCAAGTTCTGGAGGAATAGTTCCTTGAATGTTGTTTTTGTACAATTCACTGCATCCAAGAAAAAGAAAATCGCATTAATCACTAAAAAAATGGAACACTATAGTTCACAACAATGAGACCATAGCAAATGCCAATAATATGAGCACAATATGAAACATTGATACTTCCATTTGCTTCATGTATCAATATCCTGCCTCAATACTCTTGAATATTTCACCAATACATATCTATGAAGTATCAAAGCCTCTAAAATAAGTCATGAAAATCTAATATAGAAACATGATTGTCCCTTAATAACAAAAACATGGAAATTGACCACTTTATGGATCATCTGAAAGCAGAATGATGTTGATATTATTCATACTTGTACACAATACGAAGTGATTAATTATGACAATGATTTATAATTTTTATTTAGTTCATAGTAATGCCAAAGTGTATTCTTAATTTGGATTTGCGTAATTACAATTATATATTTATGATGTTTTGTAAATTTTAATACATATCTAGTTCATGTAAGATATATTTCAGAATAATCATATTGATGTATCAGACTTGTATTGTATCTGAAATACTTATTGTAACTATGAATCATAAGAGCACATCTAACAAACCTAAAGTCCCCCCTATTCCTATTTGACAATGGGAAGTGATTTATGACAATCATGTTTTATAATTTTTAAATTGTTCATAAAGTATCTTATATGTATCAAATCTAAATATAGTTTTACAATGATAGTATCATATAGTACCATTCCTATCTTACTAAATATACACATATAACATATTGTATGTACGCTAAATGAAAGCACATTTTAACAGACTTAAACTCACAATATCAGCAAAAACACATTAAGCAAAGATTAGAAAACATACAGATACTGTAGATGCTCAAGCTTTCCAAGTTCAGGAACCAAATGTCCAGATAGGTTAGAGTTACCAAGATCCCTGTAGAAAGTATCACAATTATCACCAAAAACATGCAGAGAATATTAATGGATACCGCCAAGCCAATACATTTCAGTTATTGTTACACTATGACCAATTAGACAAGCAGCAACAATCTATGAAGAACAGAACAGATACTTTTCATTTGCTTCACATGTCCATATCTATATGTGTCGAACAATGTTAGCTGTGAACACTTCACCACTGCCTATAATTTTTAAAAAGAATATGAAAAAACCAAACGAAAAACATGTACTTTTCCTTTGCTTCACATATCCATATCTGATAGGTAATACCGTGTAAACTTCACCAATACCTATATGGGTGAAGTATCCAAACCTTCAAAAAATACAAAAATTTAATACAACTACGTATGAGACATAGAAGAATAGATACAATATGGACACATGAATTGCTATTACATATTTACCATGAATGTTATTCGTATTTTTAATTTTGAAAATGACTATTGCATATGCATCTTACACGAATTATCTTCTACATATTTTTAAAATAAATGTAAACACTATTTATGCACCAAATGCATATAATCTAAGTAAATTAGATTCAAAAAAACAAGTCCATGGTATGTTATTCACAATCTGGAGAGCATAAGCACAAAAAAAAAAAAGAAAAAGAGAGAAAGGTAAGTTTTAATAGCAAGAAATTTGAGGGTTCCATTAAAAAACAATGGAGGCCGAGAACCTAGGAGAGGATCCTTCAATTGACAGAGCTGTTAACAAAATCAGCAGCATGGAATAAAACTGATAGGAGAGTAATAATTAATGATGAATAGAAGAACAGTGAGAATTAAGAAAGCTGGTGGAGGGAGAGAGAAGACTTGACATATAAGAGAAACAAACAAAAAGGGAGAGGGAGAGAGAATACACTCGAGTGACTCGGTTGTCCTGGTTACAGGTGACGTGGAACCAAGTACAGGGACTCACGAGCGTGGGATCCCAACTCTGGAGGACGTTGTCGGGGTCGGAGAGGCTTCGTTTCAGCGTGTAGAGCGCGTCGCCTTCGGAATTTGAGGCCGCCAAGTGCAGCAGAGTTAGGGTTACGGAAACGGAGAAGAGGAACCGCAGAGAAGTGCGTGTTGCCGCTGCCATGCCTGATCTACCTCTCCTTGCCGTGTTAGGGTTCGTTAGCTTTTATTCCTCGGTGCTCGGTGCTCAACAACAACAACAACAACAACCGCGCAAAAGAGCAGAGAGTTAGAGAGAGGGAAGAATCTTATAGAGAGAAAAGACTTGAAAAGAAAGTATCGGCTTTGGGAATAACACACAGCAGTAAAACGCTAAACAAGCCCCCTCGCTCCATTTTTATATTATTTCATTTTTTTAATTAAATGTAATCATTCTTTTTCTCATCTAAATTTCTTTTATCGTCGGTGCTATTTAAAAATATTATCAAAAATTACATTTAAGATAAAAAGTGTTTATTTTATTTATTAAATTTACATGATTTACAACATTTTCAACTACCATTCAAACGTATCTTATATCTATTTTCTTGTTTTACTAAATTAAAATAGTTATTTTCTTAGTTTTTTAATAACAATAGTACTAGTTTTGTTTAACCTGATAAATGTTTATAGTTTCGTAATTTGGTGTGTTTACTTTTTATTAAATTAATATAATAAACTGATAAAAATTTAATTTAATAAAATTACTTCAAGTAATTAAAATGAATTTTATTAAATTTGAAAGTTAATTATATTACAATATTAGAAATTTATGTTTCTCTAACAAAGTTACAATATTTTATACTTTTTTTAGTTAATCAGAAATTGCCTTAGGTATACTTTTTAACCTTTTTTTTTTTAAGTCTACTTTTTAACTTAGTTGATTAATTTTAACCAAAACAAATATTGATTGGTTCTGGTCTTTTCAGCATTTGCATGAAAATCACAAAAAAAAAATGTCAAAAATAGACTCACTACTTTAAAGTGAACAATTATTTCATGTTACATTTGATATGAGAGAAAGAAATGAGATAAATAAAAAATAATAAAACTATTAAAAAATAATTAATTACATGATAGATATTTTCTATCTTTCTTCTATTTATCCTAACTTTTTATTTAGTAAATTCCTATTTTTTCCTACTGAACTAACTGTTAGAGAATAAAATAAATAAGTTTATCGATTGAGTTTAATTCATGAGTTTTACCTTTTATAAATGAATAATTATGATTAAATATAAGAGATTGATCGGTTTGGTTTTATTTTTTAATTTTTGAAAAGAGTTTTTAAAAATAATTTTCAAAAACTGTTTTCCGGAAGAAAAGAAAAGAAAAACTTGTTTGGCAAGTGATATTTAAAAACTGTTTTGAATAGGTAAAAATGAAAAAACTTGTTCATATTTATTAAAATTTCATTAATAAAAAATAAAAAATAATATATTCTGATTCCATTTTTAGTTTTCAAAACAAAAACAAAAAACTGAAAAACAAAACTACATTTAATTGTTCCAGTTTTTTAGTTTTTAAAAACTAAAAAAACAGAACTGTTTTCGAAAACTATTTTCAGAAAATACTACTCAAACAAGTTTTTTAGTTTTTAAAAACTAAAATAATGAAAACAATTTTATAAATTGTTGTTAAACAAGCACTAAATATATAATTTTTTTATATTTTTTAAAATTTATTATAAAATATACTTAGTTAAATATTTTTAATTAAGTTCTTTTTATTAAACTATATTACTTTAGTCATTTTATTTCTCAAATTCATTTTAACATAACCCTATTGTTTTGGCACTGGTTTTTATTTTAATTTTTATTATATTACAATATTAGCATACAAAATTCACACTATCTACGACTGATTAAAAATATTGTTACAATATAGTAATATGGAACTAAACGACGATAATCTCAAATTTCTACATTTATACATTTTCTCCTGTTTCTCTATTGACTTTGATATTTCTATATTAGTAATAAGTACTTGTTCATTAGCTGATGTCACATGCAAAACACCGGAAAAATAATTGGTTCACAAAAAACAAATAACTTGATTAAAAAAACTTATATTAATATGTTAGATGAAGCTTTTGTGTTTATATTAAATAAGATATTGTCAAAAATTTCAATTTGAGAGGAATAAACATAATTTGTTTACATAATAGAATCATAAAAAAATAAACTTAAAATAACTTATTTCAAGAGTTTTATAAATTATTTCATATGCATAAGTGTTTTTTTTTTATGCGCGTATTACAAGAATCCTTCTGACAACTATATTGTTAATTTTAATGGGAGTATCCTTTTATATGTATTAAGAGATGAAGTGATAATATTTTAGAAACTGCATTTATGTAATATATATATATATATATATATATATATATATATGTTACTGCACTGCATTTCTTAACATCTAGCAGTAGTAGATTTTAATTTTGAAATTAGATAGATATATTGGCGAGAAGAGATAACTAAGTTTAACACTATGGTTGGAAAATTTTAAAAAAAAAAAAAAAACATATAGCTTGAAAAACATATAGCTTGAAACAGTAACATATAGATTCCTTAATATATAGATTAAATTGGAAGAAAAGTGCAGTTTATTTGGTAAGTGAGTGACGTATTGTGTGTGAGATACTGGTAACTGGTAAGTGGTAAGTGGTAAGTGGTAAGTGTGTCTAAACTTCAAAGTGCAATGTAGTTGGTAAGTGGCGTATTCTGTGTGATAATGCCGACTCTATGCAACCACCATTACTGACACCATCTAAAGTGGTTGGAAGGATCCAAATTGGTTTAATCATTTATGGCAGCATTGTGACTTTAGTCAACGAATTCATTTAACTATGCTTTTAAAATTAGATGTGATTGAAGAGGTAAAAGTTTAGTTTAACCATTATTAATTAGGGGTTGAATAGGTTATTATTAAAATAATGTTTTTTATTATTAATATATTATAAAAATTAAGATGATAAAAGAAAAAAATATTCTTACTTAATACATAAGTTAATCCTATTTTTATTAGTTTTTAATTTTAAAAAAAACTATAAACTTATGATATAGAAAGGTGTATTTAACAAAATTTTAAAAAAAGTTAAAAAATTATGAACCAGTTGAACTATCAATTTTTACTAGTTCAATCGGTTCATAATTAGTTTTCTGATTTTAAGAAAGATTTTTTATTTAACTAGTTTTTTATATTGATGAACCGAATATCAAATCGATTCACAGTTTTTCAGTCAAATCGGTCTATACAATACAATTTTCTAAACGTAGCTATTTAGTTTATAATCCTTTTTTAAAAAACAAATTATCCTTATTTTTATTATAAATATCGTTATCTTGTAAATTGTAATCATATATATATATAACAATAGGAGTGTCAGTATTTTATTTTGAATGAATAAAAATTATTAAAGTATTAAGTTAGAAATATACAAATTATTTTAAGCATTTTAAAATAATTAGAAAAGTCAATTTATTAACCAATATATCTAAAGTAAAAAAAACAATAAAAATAGATAAAAATATAATGCACTCATAGTGTAAGAGAAATTTTACTAATATTTAATTATAATTCATTATTTATATGACATTTAAAGTATTTATAAATAGACTCAATTTATGAATAATATATATGTTCGGTGTAGAAAATAATATATATAATTTGGGATATTTTGTCCAGATTAGAAATCTCAAGAATCTCACGATGAAAAATAAAACACAAGGATTGAGGAACAAAACATTCATGAAATAACAACAACAACAACGTAAAATCGAGGTTGAGATCCATGGAGTCATGAAAAAGGGTCATAGGAAGATACACTTTACTTGATATAGGCAATTTGAAAGAGTAGCCCTAAATACTCGTCTTTGTCGAGAAAATAAATAGAGGAAGAATTGTCCTTTCGATACAACAACCAAAACGGGAGACTCAGTCACCTCATATCGAGTAAACATAATAAAATAGTGTACTTGAGCACGCGAGGAATATAAGGGTGGAACAAAAGATCGAGAAGCAACATGACTCTTGGAGAAAATGTCAAAAACTACTGCAGACTTAATCTTAAGGAAGGATTGAAAAATGCTAAGTCAAAGGTATAAGGATCAAAAGTCAAACATGAGGAAGTTACTTTTTGTTGGGTAGTTTTGGTGCTTATTAGCAGCTTGGGTAGTTTATTTTTATTATGAAATAAAATAATAATTTATTTTAATAGATGTGATTAAATATTCGTTGTAGAAAAATCTATAAAAACTTCTCACTTGTGTTGAAATTAGGAGTTAACACACTTACATAGCATCTCACTTAACTCGAGACGCCTCAGAAACTTCAAGAAGTGAAGAGATAAAATATGTATGCTCTTACCATGACTTTTAGTGCCTTTTATCTTCAAGGTATTTTGCATTTACATTTATTTCTTTACTTGCCCTTAATCTTTAAAGTTTTATTTACTTCACATCTATTTATTTTTTAGGAAAACTTTCATAAACAACTTCGATTACACTCCACTTGATATTCCGTGTTATTTTAATATGAACTTAACAATGAAGAACAATCATGTTTTCATCAAATTTCAAGCAATTAACTCATCATTCATGTTTTTCAGTTTAAAATATTTTATCGCTAGTTTGAATAAAAATAACTACTAAAAACCACACTTTTTGTATTCTAAAGTTTTTCAAATAAATTTAAATTTGTTTGGTTTTAGAAATTCGATGAAATTTTATGAAATTTGTTAATTTTAAAATTATTTATTTTTCAAACAAAATTCACCAAAAATAAATTGGCACACTCGGTGGGACTTGAAATGCTAACATGTTTTTTCTATAACAAACTAGTTTCAAAATTAACCATAAATAAGTCTTATAAGTGGAAGGATCATCATGAGTGATAATCAAAATGTGCACAATGTTAATCAATGGCAGTCGACAAGATAATATCGAGAATGTCCAAAATAACGAGGCAAATCATGTTCTAAAACCAAATAATAATGTGAGCGAAACTGGAAACAAGTCACTGATAAGTTTGGCCCAAACTTGCCAATTGATAATGACATTGTTCATGTGCAAGGGGCTAATATGTTTTTTGTTATAATATGTGTAAATATATTTTGTATCTTTAGTCATTAATGTAGTTTGTTGGTATACAATGTGTCTCCTTAATTGTTACTTATGATCTCTCTTGTAATGTTGTATATAACCACAATTGTGTAAATGAAACAGCAAATAATTATATTCTTTCGTGGTATTAGCAGTCTAGGTTTTCCATCTTTTCTCACTTTCGTTATGCCTCAGGCTCTCCTATTTTCTTTCTACTCGCTACTTTCTCATGTCAGCCACTATGACTGACTCCAACAAATTCCACCTAGCTCTTGTTGTCTCCAACATTAAAAATCATATCTTCATCGCCTTAGAGATAGAAAATGTCCAATACAGAACATGGGCATAACTGTTAAAGATTCATGCATGTTCTCACGAGGTCTTTCACCACATTATCCCAGCGGAGTCAGGCAACGAGAAGGTGCCTGACACCAATGAAAAAAAGGAATTGTGGTCTTTCAATGGATTTATGTGACCATTTCACATGACTTGTTGCATATTATTCTGAAACCAAACGCAACAACAATAAAGGCATGTAATTGGTTTTATGATATATTCTAGGACAATAAAAATGTTCGGGTTGTCACGCTTACGCAAGAATTCTCTTGTACCAATATAGAGGATTTCCTAAATGCTTTTGCATATTGTCAACGACTTAAATAATTGTTGGATCAACTAAAGAATGTTGGCGCAACAATCTCGAATAACCTTTTTTTTCTTCAAATGATGGTTGACCTCACAGAGGATTACCAAAAGGTTACCACGCTCATTCTCCAAATTGATAATCTTCCACAATTTTATCAATAATGTTTTATGATCACGTTAAAAAAAGTTAGTCTCATGAAGAAGGTTGCAATTGGTACGAGTGCCACCATAGTGACTCACGGTACTAATGACTCTCACTCCTTCTACAAAATTCTCACTCCACTTGCAATAACCGTGGTGATAAAACAAGGTAAAAACCACAACAACAGTGGCAAAAATAACGGTGGGGATCGAGGTGGTGGCCGTAATGATGGTTGACAGCGAAAAAGGTTAGTCCCATGAAGAAGGTTGCAATTGGCACGAGTGCCACCATAGTGGCTCACAGTACTAATGACTCTCGCTCCTTCTACAAACATTCTCATTTCACTTGCAATAACCATGGTGATAAAAAAAGGTAAAAACCACAATAATAGTGGCAAAAATAACGGTGGGAATTAAGGTGGTGGCCGCAATGATGGTTGACAACAATATTTCAGCTAGCAAAAGCAAGTAAGTAACAGACTGACCGACAATAATAGGTACATCATTGGCATGCCGAGTAATGGCAATGGCCATGAATGCCTTGGGCTCTTCCACCTTGCTTATACCCCTCATCATTGTCTTCGTACTCCTCCTCCCCACGAGTCAAACCCAATTTTTTGCAAGCCCAACAGCATCAGCCAAGCATCCTTGGGACAAAACCACCACAAGCCTACATAGCAACAACAAATTCACACATTCTGATAGACATTGAAGTCATGATGGACACTATTGGGCTTCATCCTTTGAATGAAAATTGGTACATGGACATTGATGTCACCTCCCATGTGGGATTTGTCACATGTTACAGGCAAACCCTTAATGGATTTTCTCTTTTAGCGCATCTCTCACAACTCTATGAAATGTGTCACATAGTCATGGAAAATCTTTTGTTGTACTTTCTCTTTTAGCACATCTCCTACACGTTTGTGAATATTATTACATCATTGTGGTGCTCATTGTGATGCTTGTCATGTAGATAGTTACACATTTGTAACTTTATTGTCAATTAAGCTTATTCTATGACGATTAGGAAAATTATTTAATAAACATTTTCAAAGAAAAATATATTTTTTTAGTGCATAATAAAATATGGTAAGTAACCTATTATTAAATAAAAAAAACTTAGATGCAAGCAATCGATTAATGGTCTCAACTCTCAATAATTATATAATGAATAATTTAAATCCAAAGTCAATAATATTTTTTTCTTCAAAATATTAAGTATTTTTATTTTTTTGCATCTTAATTATTACCAATTTGAAATTCTTTATAAATAATACAATTTTGATGCTTATATATGAAATTTAGAGAATTGAAGAAAAAAATATAATTTTTGGGTTTGTGGATTAATCCTCGCCCAATGGATTTTTAAGTTTTTTACTCAATGGATAATTTATAAATGGACAGTCCTAACCTACACAAGCCAAAGCTAAATGAGTTAGGATTGACACATTTAACAAGTATAAATACGAGTCAATCATTGTGGATCTTAGACCAAGGGTATGTCACTATTAATCATGTATCTAGAAAATATCATAATCAAAATTATAGCTCATTTTTTAGACTATAATTTAAAAAAGAAGTTGGATGTTTGAGAATCCAAATTAATTTATAAAAAATAGGTTATTTTAAATAAGCTAGAATTTTGCAATTTATGATTATTTTCGAACAACTTATTTTTTTATTCAACCATTTTTACACTATATTACTCTACAACAAATTATTTTTATTTTATTGTATTCGTGCACACACTGACCAAGCTTGCTGATGTCATCGAGATTCCCTTTAACACTCTGAAATTCCTATTCAATAGTTACTCCAATCTCATATAGGTATGTATATGTAAAAGTACTCTGACGCTTAAGTTAGAGGAGAGTCGGCTATGCTATATAGTATGTTAGTAGAAAAAAAGTAACATAAAATTCAGTCATCAAACTTGTACTCGTTACCATCTATTTATAATATTAACTTTTTTTGGCTTGTGCTTAGGTCATTGGGTTTTTGTATACCTGAAAAAAGACAGTTTGAATTTTTCACTTAGAATTATAAGTCTTACCCAAGCCAAGATACCTAACTACTTTGTGTGTAGGTTCGATTTGGTAAGAAAGTCAAAGTCAAATTCTGAGGTAGGTCTAGCTCGGGGTTCCTTTGATTATGTTACATTCAAACAAGATTAATTATTTTCAAATAACTTTTCAATATATTATTTAAAATTTTATGATTACTGTGATAATGTTAATCAAACAAAAAATAAAATATATAAACTTTAATTAGATTTAATGTTACAAAATCAATATAGTTTCATGATTACTGTGATAATGTTAATCAAACAAAAAATAAAATGTATAAACTTTAATTAGATTTAGTGTTATAAAATCAATATGATTATTAAATCACTATAGACAATTGTTTGATAATTTAGTGCTCAGATTAAATAGTTATCAGTTAAGTTGACTAACCAATTTATATTAAAAATTTAAAATTATATGTTTAACATAATTTTATTATATTGTTATATTTTTTTATACTTTAAATAATTTATTATATTTTTAATACTATTTATGTATTATGTCATATATGTTTAGCCTAGTCTATTAAATTAGTATATATCAATATTATTATGCATTATTGTATAAATTAAAAAAATAAAGCATATACTATTGTTGTGAAATGTTAAAAAAAATAAAATTAGAAGGTTGTATTGGGGAACATACCATTTAAGAAGGTAAATGTTGCTTCAATTATTCACAGTAGAATTCAGTAACCGTGAATCCAATGATGAAAAAACCTAATATAAAAGAAAGAGTATGATTTAATTGCTTAAATTATCTTTTAAAAGTATTTGTTGGATAAATTGTATTATTAAAAAATATAAATAGGAATTGCCTTTAGTGAAAAGTGTTGTGTAAGCAACAATTTTGTAAGTATTCGACCCAATATTTTTAAACAGAAAAAAAAATGTTTTTAAACTGGTCAAGTTCAACTGTTTGGTAAGAAAAACATTAATATGATGTTGTTTAAATTATTATAAATACATTTGGAAAAAACAAATTTATAATATTTTCATTAGTTAACATATTTTGTATTTTTTAAATTAAACTTTCAAAACTAGTAAAAAAAATAAACTTTGGTTCAACGGTTTCATTTCATTTACATGTAAAACGATTATTCTTAGATATTGTCATGAATTTTTAATTTTATATTTATATTTTATGAATAGACTTTTCTAAAGTGCAGATAATGGACTTTAGAAGATAAAATTAATAATTGATTTAAACATTAATGGTTGAAATTATGGTCAATTTTAGATTTTGTAATATATGGATTTGATTCTTTTAAGTACATATTTTTTAATTAATGATTATTTAAAAACAAAAATTTGAATTTATTTTTAACCAGTAACAATTTTGATTTAGCTAAATTAATATTCTTATTTTTAATTATACATAGAGACAAAATACTATTTAAGTCTTATGAGTCTACTATATGTGACAAATTTTACCCTCAAATATTTAACAAAACCATGAAGCTGAAATAATTTTATGTTGATCTAGGTACTAATTGATAACTTGTTTTTAAAATACTCTTAAAATAATCAATAAATTTATTAGATTACTATTTTAATAATTACTTTCTCAATCTAACTTTTAAAAAAGTATCATTGAAATTTATTTATTAGTTTTGAAAAAATATATATAAACAAATTATTCACCTTCAATTATATATTTTTTAAAATTAAAATGCCTTGTAGAAAATGCACTTCTGTTGATCACTGGTACATAATTAACCCGAAAAGGTAAAAAGTGATGTGATTTATCTGTGCTTATCATTTAGATTAGTAATAACTCATGTAATAAAATTTATAAAATAAAAATTAGTTTTAATTTCAAATTTTTAAATAATTAAGTTTGTTTTGATTTTGAGATTTAAAATATTATTTTTAAATATGAACCTTTTAGAATCTTAAAGGCGATCAGATGTGATGTTGATGATGATTAATAGTTGGAGGTGAAGACTCATGACTGACAACTAGAGGTAACAATTAATTACTAATAGTTAGAGATGTTAGTCAGTATCTAGAGCTTAAAGGTGATGACTAGTGACATCTAGAGGTTGGAGGTGATGACTAGTGACTGAATATTGAAGGTGACAGTTGATGACTAACATTTGAAGGTGGTGACTGCTGATCGACGTTCAAATGTGATAATTAGAGACAGACATTTGGAGGTAACTCTGATGGTAGACGATTAAAGATAACAACCCGATAGTTGAAGATGAAAATTAGTGAGAACTCACGGTTAGAGGTATTGGTCAATCAGAACTAGTAGTTAGAGGTATTGGTTAGTGAGGACTAATAGTTAAAGGTGACGATCTGACAATTGAAGGTAGAAATTGGTGACCGACGGTTGAAAGTGAGGATCGGTGACAACATTCGAAGATAATTGATGATCAGTGATTAAAGATAATGATTGGTTGGTGACAAAAAATGAGAGGTAACGACAAGAGATATCAAAGGATGAGTTTAAATAGAAATAAAAACAAAAATCTCAAAATTATATTTTATTATTTTTAAAATTGAATAATAACTATTTAAAAATAACTAATAAACTAAAACACAATTATTTTCCAGACGAACCTTAGTTTTGATTGCAACTAAGGGTGTATTTGACAAAAATAATTGAAAAACTGATTGAAAACTACAAAATTGGCCAAAAAGTTGAAAAATTAATTGTAAGTATTTGATAAAATTAACTAATCAAGTAACTAAAAGTTGTCAAATGACAAATAATAATGTTCTTAATAATTAGTTTAACAATAAGGTATTTCAAATAATTATAACATATTTTAATAATATAAATTATTTACATGTTTAAATTACATATTGTTATAATTGTATATTTAAATTATAAAAGTCTATAATTACATATTTAAATTATAACTATATATTTAAATTATAAACTATCTAATTACATGGTTAAATTATAAATTATATTTAAATTATAATTTCATATATTAAATATAAACATTTTAAATTACATATCTAAATTATAATTTTCTATAATTATATATTTAAATTATAAAGTACTATAAACACACTAATGAGAGATAGAAATAAAAGTGAGATATTATATCATTGGAGAAGAGAAAATAAGTGGAAGTCAATAGATGAATTAGTGAATGATAAAATTATAAAAAATAAATAAACTAGTAGCTAAAAATATGATATTATTTGAAAACAAACACTTTATTATGTAAAAATAAACTAGTAGCTAAAAATATGAAATATCGATTTATCTAGCTATCTATATACATATATTCAAACAAACACTTTATTTTCATATAAATGCTTTTATAATTTTGTATATCTAAACACAAATAACTTATTAAATTTAAAAGTTTATATTATACATTATTATGTAAAAAACTCTTATTATATAAATTATTCCAAACAAAACCTAAAGTGACAATATTAGAAGTATGACTAAAAAAAAAGTAATTAATATTATGTTGAAAAGTCAAATATGATATTTATGTTGTAACAATCTTTATTTAGATATTCATTTTAGAATGACATAAATATTTAATTATCTTTTTCTTGAATGACATAAATACTTAATTATCTTCTTCTTCGATCTATTATATTCTAGAGGCAACTAGGGTGATAACAATTTGGTTTCACTATTATTTTATATCTAATTTTGTTACATAACTTTTTAAATATCTTTAGTCTCAATCCGTCAGTACATTTAAATTAAATTTATCTCACATTTATCCAAATAAATTCAATCATTCATTTTTTTTCATATTGAAGCTAATATCATCCACACCTATGATTAGTGATTATTTTGTCTATAATAAACCATTGTTATCTAGTAATAATTACTATTAGTGTATGAGTTTTTTTTTCTCTTAACAATATTTTTTTTTCTCTTAACTTAACAGGATCTCTTGATTTTAATTTATAATTAATATTTCTACAATGTATCAATTTATCATTAATTTGAAATCAATTAATTTAATTCATATAATAATTTTGATGTATATCGTAACATATTATAATTTATTGTCTATCTGTAACTTTCTCATATACTATTTTATTATAAATCTAAAATTATTCTTATAAGATATATTGTATTGCCAATTTAATTTGAAATTAATGTAATTTGTATAATTATCTTCACATTTTAAAAATATACATAATATATCAAATGACTATCAAATTTAAACTTTAGCTACAAATTTTATCAGTTTTTTATCTAATAAATTCATTTAGGATCATAAAAATTTTCATAATATTATTTGATAGAATTATAGTGATTTGAATATATTTTTTATTTTGGTGAAAGTGATTTGAACATATAGTAATACTGTAATAGTAACTAGTAACAATATCTCATATACTCTAATTTTTGTAATTGAATAACATGTGATAAGTGTGAAAATTTTCTATATATAGTAATATCATCAGTCTAAATTTAAAATAATTAAAAAGTTTGTTAATAAAATATAATGTGTATATCAATACTTTAAATTAAAAAATTATAAATATAAATAATTTATTTTAAAAATATATTAATATAAAAATAATTTAAAATATTACGAGAGAAAAAACAAGGAATATAAATTTGAGAGAATAAATAATTATCTTATTTATTTTTTTAAATTCTAATAAAAAATAAAATTAGCCTAGATTTATTATTTTTTAATATCTTGAATATATGAAAAATATAATTATTATTTTTTATTTGAAAAAAACAACTATAAATAATATAATAATATTTATTGCAAAATATAAATTATATCATGATATTATACTTTAAAATATAATGTAATATAGTAGTAAGAACTATTAATTTATTTTTTATCTAAAGTTAAAAATTAAATTTTATTCAATCCATATATAATTTTAATAATTTTTTTTAAATATATTAAAATCACTATAAAAATAATTTTTTATAAATAACCAAATTATAAACATTTAATTACTACAAGATATTAATTTAATATAATATCATGATTTTAATTTATAATTAATATTTTTATAATATATTAATTTTCTGTCACCCTAAAATTTTGTGTTACCAATTTAATATGGAATTAATTTAATTTATATAATCATCTTTATATTTTGAAACAAATATTTAGTGTATTAAAATATTAACATTTTAGTTACAAAATTTTGACAAACTTTCTTATTTAATAAAATTTGTTTGGGATAATATTGATATGATAAGAACAAAATTTTTAAAATCTTGTTTAAATATATTTTTTAAAATATGTTTAAATAAGATTTTAGAAATAATTAAAATGATTATTTGTAACATTTTCAAATATAATACTGATATTTGAAATTCATTAACGGATGATCATAACTGTAATTTTAAGAAAAAAAATTAAAAAACATAACAATGTAAAATAATTAATAAAATATTTTTAATTAAGACGCTACTACACTAAATAATTTTTATAGTAGTATTAATTATGATAAGTATCAAAACAAAAAATAAATGTTTTACCTGAATGTTGGTATTGTATTTCAAACTTTTTCAATGAAGAATCCGTCCGTATCTTTAATATATAAGTTAATTGTTAAAATCAATTAATTTATTATAAATAAATAATTGATAAAATAATAGTGTAAATTTTTTTATCTTAATAATGTATAATTATTTTCTTTAAATATATTAGAAGCTAAGAGCATTAAGGTAATGAATAAATTTATCATAATATTCATTATTAATTTTTAAATTTATTTTGAAAAACTGACCTATATAATTTATTTTTAAAATAAAATTATTCTAAAATTTTTGGAGTATTTATTTTTAATTATATTGAATTAATTATTATACACACATTCTTTTTACATGTTTAAATATATTTTTAACTATGATGAATAACAAAAAAAATTATCTATCTTGTCCCAATCCGTTAATATTTTTATTGGCAAACAATACTATAGACACCCAAATTTCCAATGCCACACCAGCATGAATACGAAGAGTTCTTTCTGTTGAAAGAATAGATGCTTTTTCCTATTAAAAGAAAAAAAAAAGGAGCAAATATTGAGGAAAGTGGGGTCCACGGGTGCAAACGTAATCACGGTGCTCAATCTTTATAACCGAATCCAAATCCGTCATCAAATCGTGTCTAAAACTTGATCTAATCTGAGCCATCCATGTCATTACAGAATTTCATCACACGTCTAAGAATGGATAACAGTACTAGCTGTGTAGAGTCGCAGAGTGTGCCAATTTTCTTCTTAGTTCAGAGGAAGTAAACCGGTGAAGCTGGTTCACTCCTTGGCCACTATTAAAAAGAGTGAAGGGGCAGTAATAAAACCACACTGGACATCATTTGCATTTCATTTTCTCTGTTGATTTGCACCTTAGGGTTTGTGTTTGCCCTTGTGCTTGCTGTGTGATTCTGTCACCATTTTCTGGTGAGGAGGGAGCTATCTCTTTTTACTCATGAATTTTGCTCCGTTTTTTCATATTTACTTCTTTTTTTTTTTCCTTTTTCTGCGCTCTTTCATGATCACACTGCATTTCCTATTTTCTGCGTTTTTTTTTTTCACTTATTGTTTTCTTAGTGTTTATTTCAGTTTTTATTGATTTCATTGTTTAATAGAGGGCTGTCATGCTTTAGGGTTTTGTATTCTAGAGAGTGTTTCAGTGTTGTTTGTGTTTTTTTTAGTTTTCTACTGTTTTTGTGTTGTTGTTTTTTCTCTGCATGTCATTCTGCCTTGATGATCCATTTATTTTACTGAGAAAGTGCTTTCGTTGACTTTACACTTGTGTGTTTTGGTGGAGCGTGTTTACACCTTATTTTTTCACTGTATTTTAATTTTTCATAACACTTTTTCCTCCTCCAACCTTGCATGTTTTAGTAAGCAAGACTGAGTTTGGTGACCACACTGCTGTTAGTACAGTTATTTTTTACTGTGTTTTTTTTTTTTTTTATGTTGGAACTGTTTTTTATTTATGTCCTTTTTTTTTCATTTTTTTTTTTCAAACGGAAAGTTGTATTTGCTTAATGATGTCCCGAATCGGCGATCACACCTACTTATTTTAAAGCTTGACATTGCTGCCATATGAGTTGTTTTTTTGTTTTATCATTTTTACTTTGAACTATCTTAAATTTTAATTTAATAGTTTTAACTTTTTGCCATATCCGTGCGCATGTCGTCTATTGCACTTGTGTATTCTCTTTCACTTGCATTGCATGCACTCATTCTGACAAGGTTTATTTGTATAAAATGCTTTCTGCTAGTTTACTTGCTTTGTTTCATCAATTTGATTTGATTAGTAAACAGTATTCTCCACTACCTGTTTTCCCTTCATAAATTGATGTATAGTTTGCTGTTTTATGTACATGATTGTTGTTCCTTTTCTGTTGTTGTGTGAAAATGTTTTACTACAGTTCTTTTCCACGTAGATTTATTTGTTTTGTTTCACCTATTTTTGTTTTGAGTATGAAATGTTACTTAGATTATGTTTTGTCCCATTCAAATTGATATTAATTTTTATCTTACCCTCCTTTCAAGTTGATGTTTATTTTTTGCTTTTATTTGCATGATAGATGTCTTTTTGGTTCATTGAAATTTGAAAATATCTTGTACCGAAGTGTTTTGGTTCACAACATGTTTACAAGTTACATTTAGATAACCCAGAAACTTCGGAATGTTTATTATTTTAAAAATTCTTTTATGCCCTTCTTATGAAGGATCATGTGAACAATTCAGTTGTGCACTTACCCTGACACAATTTATTTAACTAATTTAATGCATGATCTATGCAGGAGATGGCTTCTTTCGGGCCAAATGGAACTGAATGTGAGGATGCCTTGCCTCCGCCACCTCCTGTTGTCCCATCGGATGTTGTACCTGTCAAAGCAGAAATAGAAAAGAAAAAGCCTCTAAGGCTTCCAATAGCTAGGCGGGGCCTTGCTTCAAAAGGGATGAAGCTGCAACTGCTCACCAATCACTACAGAGTGAATGTTGCAAACACTGATGGGCATTTTTATCAGTATAGTGTACGTGCTTTCATTTTTTCATGCATTATTAGTTGTAGGTCTCTGTTTACTTGGTATCATTTACTCAATTGTTTATTGTTTATGCTTGAACAGGTAGCTCTTTCTTATGAAGATGGACGACCTGTGGAGGGTAAGGGAGTAGGAAGGAAGCTTCTGGACAGGGTGCATGAAACATATGATTCTGAGTTGAATGGGAAGGATTTTGCTTATGACGGTGAGAAGACCCTGTTCACTCTTGGGTCTCTTGCTCGCAACAAGCTGGAGTTTACTGTTGTTCTGGAGGATGTTATTTCAAGCAGGTTTGAATGCTGTGGTTGTTGTTTCTTCAATTTGAGTTACAAGGTATTGTCTCAGCTGTGTAACTTTTTTATTCTGTGTCAATGTACATATAGAAATAATGGAAATTGCAGTCCTGATGGAAATGGAGAATCACATGAGAGTGATAAGAAAAGGATTAGGCGCCCTAATAGGTCTAAGACTTTTAAAGTTGAGCTTAGCTTTGCCTCGAAGATTCCATTGCAGGCCATTGCCAGTGCTCTACGTGGACAGGAAACTGAGAATTATCAAGAAGCAATAAGAGTGCTTGATATCATTTTGAGGCAACATGCTGCTCAACAGTGCGTGCAATATGCTTATTTCTGTTTTCCTTTCTCTATTTTCATTTGGGATAATGCTATAATATCTTTCCTTTGTTTGTTGCTATGTTGTTAGTTGTATAACACAAATAATTTTAATTTTCAGGGGCTGTTTGCTTGTGCGCCAATCTTTCTTCCACAATGATCCTAAGAATTTTGCTGATGTAGGAGGAGGTGTACTTGGTTGCAGGGGATTCCACTCCAGCTTTAGAACTACTCAAAGTGGACTGTCTTTGAACATAGGTTTGATCTGTTTTTTCTGTAGTACAATACATTGGTTTTTTCAAAATTGCCTTAGTTCTTTCGTACAATCTGTGTAGATGTCTCGACCACAATGATTATTACCCCTGGGCCTGTGGTGGACTTCTTGATATCCAATCAAAACGTGAGAGATCCCTTTTCACTTGACTGGGTAAAGGTAAGAGATTGAATGATGATCATAGATTTCACAGTGATTGATTGTTTGTTAAATACAATAATCACATTATTTATTTTCTTGTTAATTTTTTTTTGCTTGGACAGGCCAAGAGGACTTTAAAAAACCTGAGGATTAAAACGAGCCCTTCTAATCAGGAATTCAAAATCACTGGGCTCAGTGAACTCCCTTGTAAAGAGCAAACGTATGTTGTTATTCTGTTTCTGTGCTTGATATATAATTTGTAGAGGTTTCAATGATGTGTTTGTGGGTGTTGTAGATTTACATTGAAGAAAAAAGGTGGCCTGAATGGTGAGGATGCTACTGAAGAAGAAGTGACAGTATATGATTATTTTGTTACTCACCGCAAGATAGATCTTAGGTATTCTGGAGATCTACCCTGTATCAATGTTGGGAAGCCCAAACGCCCAACTTATATCCCTCTGGAGGTACTTGTGGTGCTTTATTCTTGAGCATTAACAATCCAAAAGTTACATATTAACGGAAAGATTATCAACTTTTTGCTTCCTACTTTTTGTGTTTAGCTTTGCTCATTGGTATCTCTTCAACGTTATACAAAAGCATTATCCACACTTCAACGGGCTTCATTGGTGGAGAAGTCCAGGCAGAAGCCTCAGGAGAGGATGAGGGTCTTGTCTGATGTAAGTATCACTGAACTTTTGAATAATTGTATTCTTGTATATTTTTTGTTATACCTGATGTTGCATTTATTGTTGCAGGCACTTAAAAGTAGCAATTATGGTGCTGAACCAATGCTACGCAATTGTGGGATTTCTATTAGCACTAGCTTTACTGAAGTTGAGGGTCGGGTTTTACAGGCTCCAAGGGTAAGTTTTACTAGCTTTACTGAAGCTTTTTTTTATTATTTGTTTTTCATTTTGTTTTTGTTTAAGCAGATCATTTTCCTTCATTGAGATTTAAATCTCAACACTTGGGTGACTGATTGGTGCTGAAATGATTTTGATATTGTGGTCAGAGAGGTTTACATGTTTGCCTTTAGCGCTATTAGCAGTGCATTTAATTGTTTTTTCTTGTTATTGAGTTTGATATTCTGTAAACTGCTTTCTTATTTTGAGAATATTGTATTTCATATAATATAATTGGAGATGTAACATTTTTGTTATGCCATAGCTAATTTCATTTCTTCTTGTGTACAGAAATGTTGATCAAATTGGTAGAGAACTAGAGATGTTTTTTTTTAGTTGAGGACATTTTATTTATTTACCAAATGTTATCTTTAATGACATTCAAAACTTATTAAATTGCTGTCTGCAGTTAAAGTTTGGTAATGGGGAGGACTTCAATCCAAGGAATGGGAGATGGAATTTCAACAATAAGGTATTTTCTTAAATTCTTCAGCTAATTTTTATTTTTATATTCATAAAAAGATGATTTGATATTTAATATCTGAATTTTTTCTACAGAAAATTGTTAAGCCTGTCAAAATAGATAGATGGGCTGTGGTTAACTTCTCTGCCCGTTGTGATATACGGGGGCTTGTGAGGGATCTTATCAAGTGTGGCCAAATGAAAGGAATTGTAAGTTTTATAACTGAAAATTGCCTCAAGCATAAAAAAATTGCTGACTTTATTTTTTATTATTTACTCTTGGGTAGGTGATCGACCAGCCATTTGATGTATTTGAAGAAAATGGCCAGTTTCGACGTGCCCCAGCAGTGGTTCGTGTAGAAAAAATGTTTGAGTTAGTTCAGTCTAAACTGCCTGGTGCCCCTCAGTTCCTTCTTTGTCTTCTTCCTGAAAGGAAAAATTCTGATCTTTATGGTTGGTTTTGGTTGTTTGTTATTTTTTGGCTTTTATTTACTCCTTTGCATGCATTTTTTGAAGGCCTGTTTTTGATGAAAATTAAATGAACTTGGTAAGGTCCATGGAAGAAGAAGAATCTTGCTGAGTTTGGAATTGTGACTCAATGCATAGCTCCAACAAGGGTCAATGATCAATATTTAACTAATGTTTTGTTGAAGATCAATGCTAAGGTTTGTTATTTTCTTGGTTTAGCCAATGACCAATATTGTAATGTTCGAAGAAGGGATATTATGTTAAGTCTATACTATATTTATAATATAAAAAAAGTAATTTAATGATATTATTAAAGTTAATTAACTTTTTTAGTATTACAAATACAATATATTTATTAAAATTAATAAACAAATATAAATATTTTATATGAATTTATATATTAAAAGTTACTATTATATTATAAATTTAATAGCTTTCACCCTTAAAAGACCTGTAAATTTTTTCCCCATCCTTTTGTAGCTTGGTGGCCTGAATTCCCTGTTAGGTGTTGAGCACTCCCCCTCCATTCCTGTTGTGTCTAGAACACCAACAATCATTATTGGAATGGACGTGTCTCATGGTTCACCAGGTCAAACGGACATTCCTTCAATTGCAGCGGTAATTTATTACTGGGAGTTGTGATTTTTATGTTTTGGCATATGTTTCAAACCTGTGATTATTTTTGTTTTGGTCTAATTTTACTTTATTGGTGTGTTTTATGTGGGTTTTCATCTGCCTAATAATATTGATACCTAAATGTGTAGGTGGTCAGCTCTCGGGAATGGCCTCTAATATCAAAGTACAGGGCATGTGTCCGAACTCAGTCACCCAAAGTAGAAATGATTGACAATCTTTTCAAGAAGGTGTCTGAAAAAGAGGACGAAGGCATAATGAGGTCAATTTAATTTTGTACCTATACACCTATAGAATGTTGCAGCTATAAGCATGTCCAACTATATTATACATTAACCTGAGTTTTATTTTTTCATTCTTTGTATTAATTTTCTTTTTAACATTGTTATTTTGTTATATTGATTCACATTTTATTAAAAAGTAAATATTTCTTGTTATGTAATTTCCGTGTGAATAGCATAATGCTGTAATTTTGTTAACTATATTTTATATATTTCTCTTATTTTTTGTTTATGATCACTGTTACGTGGAGATTGACTGCGATTGTTCTATTTTATGTTTGCAGGGAGCTTCTGCTTGACTTCTATACGAGTTCCGGGAATAGAAAGCCTGAAAATATAATTATATTCAGGTTACTATTTTTTTCTGGAATTTTATGATCTAACATATACCAAGTGAACGGAACAATTTACAGCAATATTCAAGTTGTGTAATTACAGTATAACTTTGCATTTTTACACTTTTGCCCTCCTTACTCCTTAGTTCTTAGGGTAAGATTTGAGAGGGATCCTAGTTTAATGTTTTAAAACATATAAGAGGGTGCTACTTTAATATTTATGAGTAATTTGTTAAAAAATTTAGGTCTGTTACTGTAATTAGATCTATATCATTAAGCAAATATAAACTTTGCTAATCTCAAACATTACAAAGATAACAATAAATCAATATAACAATGCTTAAAGTCAATGTTTGTAAAAATTATAAAATTTTATCTAGAACATTTTTTGTATATTTATTTTAATTGTATGCCATGAATAAGTTTTTTGTAAAAAAATAATTATAATCCTAAAATTTGCATATTACATTATGATTATGCAATGAATGAGCTAATATATTAATATAAATAAATATTGAAATATGTAAATATAAATATTTGAGTTATCTAAATTTTGGGAGAAATCTTTGTAGGTAAATATATATATTAGAATTTAATTTATCATACATTATTTATTATTAAGGTACATTATATTTTTAGCAATATTTTTTTCGCTCAATTATAATTATGTTGTATTATAAAATATAATAAATATAATCTCATTATATTACTTAATATTAAAACTATAATATAACTAGTGTAGATTGCAGTGCTATAGTACCCATGTCCACTTTTGTACGAGGGTGCTTTTGAGTTTTCGAATGGTAATTTGTATGTGTTGGTTTTTCTTCATTGAGAGTGTATTGAATTGCACGTTGATTATATTATTCTTGTCCAAAGTTGGTGATATGTATGTACTAGTTTTTCTATTCTTTTAACAAACCTTTTAATTCCTTTATTAATTAATGTGTCTTATTTGTTTGGATTTTTTTCTCATTGTACTGCTATTTCTTTTAATGAAGGGATGGTGTTTCTGAATCTCAGTTCAATCAGGTTTTAAACAAAGAACTTGATCAAATTATTGAGGTGCTTATGATTACCCGAGCCAATCATGTTTATAATGTGATTTTTTATGTATGTTTTTGGTGTTGATCTTTGTCCTTTTTTTATTTTTAGGCTTGCAAGTTTTTAGATGAAAAATGGAATCCCAAATTTTTGGTGATTGTTGCTCAAAAGAATCATCATACTAAATTTTTCCAGCCTGGATCTCCTGACAATGTTCCCCCTGGTATGTGACCTGTTTGGAACTTTAACAAGATTCAATGACTTTTCTGTGTTGATATTTTTAAAGTTTTTTTCTCTTATGCAGGAACTGTAATTGATAACAAAATTTGCCATCCTCGGAATTATGATTTCTACTTGTGTGCGCATGCTGGAATGATAGTGAGTATCTGTCGGTACTTTGTTTTTTATTTTTTATAATAATTTTATTGATATTACCTTTTGTGGATAGATTATTGTGGCTTTCCATTATTGAGTCAAATTGCATGAGTTTTTTTTAACCTGAAAATCTACATTTATTTTAGAAATTTTCATCTTAAAATTGCATTTTCTGGCTTCTTCCTCATAAATGTTTGATGTATGTTCTTTATAGTAATTATTTGAACTGCCTTTCTTTATAAATAAATATATTTTGTACATGTGTAACTTGTTTTCTTACAGTGATTTGGGAAAGGTTTCTGTGCGAAGTTTATCTGTTCATCTTCGATAACATTTCATATTTTTTTTTACATTTTTTGTTGGTTTTGACTCTTTTTAATTTAATTGCAGTTTTATTTGTGTTACGTTTGAATGTTGTGTATGAAGTTCAAGTTTTTAATTTAATTGCAGTTTATCTGGTCTTGTCTATGTGCTTTCTATTAATTAATGATGCGGTTGTATCCGCACTTGCAAAACTTGAACTTGTATTGTTTTGAATTGCTATTCAGGGTACTAGCAGGCCTACACACTACCATGTTCTGTTGGATGAGATTGGATTTTCCCCTGATGATTTGCAAGAGCTTGTGCATTCTTTGTCATACGTGTAAGTCATTGTTTAGGTCTATTTTGATACCTTGAGATATTTTTTATAATACCTTTTATATTTTTTATAATACATTGGCATTTGTTGAGTCATTTAGTATCATCGTAAAATTATCTTGTTATTTTACAATTACAACAGGTATCAGAGGAGCACAACTGCTATTTCTGTCGGTATGTTGTTATTACTCTAGTTCTTGAATCGTGTTTATTTTTCTTGTTTATAGATATTTATAATCTAGTTGATGAAAAAAATTAATTTATGCAGTGGCTCCAATATGCTATGCTCACCTGGCTGCAACTCAGATGGGCCAGTTTATGAAATTTGAAGAAAAATCTGAGACATCTTCAAGTCATGGGGGTCTGCCTGCTCCTCCTGTCCCTCAGTTGCCTAGATTGCAGGAGAATGTCTCTAGTTCAATGTTCTTCTGTTGAGGCCACTGTTTTGTGACTAGTGATGAAACGATGCTCTGTTTATATAAATAGGAATGTAGTTTGTTTGGAAGACACTTGAACAATGTGCTCCGTAGGGTTTTTGAAAGAGATTATTTCACATGTATAAGCATTTATATGCCTTTACATGTGTGTAATCTTTTGCTAATTTTAAGTTTGTCAAAAACACAGTTGGTATTTTGTTGATGGTTTATGCATATTTCTCTAGGCTTTTCTATGCACTGTTATGTTTGCTTGAAAATCAAAAGTTTGTTTGTGATCTACAATCGTGTTACTTGATGACAATTTAACCCGAAAGATAAGTTAAACGTCTACTGCATGTTCAAAAAGTATTCCTAAAGATAAGTTAAACGCAAACTGCATGTTCAAAAGTACTAAGGAGAGAAATTGCAGTAGTTTTACATATGAAATTTTATTATTGTAGAAGCTGAAGTTGAGTACTTTTTACAAACTGATTGTACAAACCTAAGTTTGAAAACATATAAATCATTCTCTCCTTTCAATTAAGAATTTTGAATAGGTTGCAGCTATTTTATCCAAAATCTGGAACTAGTTTTCTCTAGCTTTTGAAAATAATGTTGTCGTTATTTTGCATTCGGATATTGATGCCTTGGCCAAAGGATTGTGTTAGGCATTCACAAAAAAGAATTTTGCATTGATCAGTAATTGTTTAGGCGATAGTGTTCTGTTTTCCAAATATTTTTCACCTTCTTTTGGCTTCATTTTACTATTAAAGATAATACAATTTACCTCCATTCTGTATCCTTCCAAATCTTTTTTTTTTACCACTCCCTGTAGAATATTAATTGAAGAATTAAATAAAAATTATAAAAATTATGAGTTATTTTGATGAAGAAGAGAAAGTACACATTTATTTTTGAAGTAAGGGGATTTTTTTTTATTTTATATATGCTCTTAGAAAAAGTTATGAGAAATGAGAAACATAATCATAATTATGTGATTTCAATGAACGGTCTATATTAAGTTATTAATTAAATAAGCTCATAAAGTTTTCTTAGTCATTTTAGTAATATCCTTTGCAAGGTTACTACCATTGTTGGTGGTATTGTCATCACCATTATTGGTATCACTACTGCTATCATCGTCATCATTGACGGTGCTAATTACAGTGCTGGTGGTGGTAACGACGAAAATGGTAATGGTGACTGTGGCAATAGTGACGATGGTGGGATGACGGTATCGTCACCATCATAGTTGTCGTCACCACTGATACTAGCACTATCGTTGATGTCGTTGCCATCACTGTTGGTACCATCAGTACTGACAACGTGGTGGCGTACAATAGTGACCATGGTGGCGATATCGATAAGGTGACAGTATCAATGGTGGTGGTCGTATTGAAAACGATAATGATAGAGTGGGGGTAACGAAAGAGAGCAATGTGTTAAGCGTGTGTGAGAGAATCTTGTGAGCTTGTTTAATTAATAACTCAATTTGAACCATTTATTAAAATCCTATAGTTATTATGTTTTCTTATATATATAATATAAAGAGAGCATGTGCTCTCTTATCATATATATATATATATATATATATATATATATATATATAAAAGAAAACATAATAATAATAAGCATAAGATTTTAATAAAATGTTCAGATTGAGGTGTTAAATATACAAGTTCACTAGGTTCTGTCATACAGAAACCTCTTCCACAAACCAAACTCTTGTTTTAATGTGTCATCCAGCCGATTCTCTGTAAGATTATCACCACCACTGGTACTGTTGACGTCGATAACAATAATGGTGGCAACATCGACGGTGAAGGTGGTGATACTAGCGATGGAGGCGACAATGGTAGGAGGGGTGACGGCGACGGTGATAATGACTATGTGGGGGCAAGACCACTACTGCTGTTACTCTACCGTTGTTGCCACCACCATCACTGTTGGTACTATGGTGGTGGGAGTGAGTGACACATTAAACAAAAGTTTGATTGAAGGGAGAGATTTATTTATTTATATATATATATATATATATATATATATATATATATAATTTTTTTAATTTAAAAATAAACTGTACTTTGACAGGGCAGTGTATTTTTGTATTTGGTATTTTACTTTTTTTTTAAACCGAAAAAAGTGTCCCAAATTTTACTATTAATTAGGACAATTCTTTGAAAAATCTCTACATTGGTAATTGCTATTTCAAATGTAGAAATCACCGTTGCCTTCAGTTGAAGATGCAAAGAAGTAGCTTAAGCTAAGTAGGGAGGTGTCATATGCAAGTTATCTTGCTGACCCACATTATTAAGGGTGAAAAACACATTCAGAGCATGTTAAGGAACTTGTTAACAAGCCTTTGAACAAAGAAAAAGGCTTGGGCTTTCTCATGTAAGAGAGCTGAAGCAACAGAGATTTTCTCCTTGTACCCACCAAACTTTTCTCTGCACCTCCATAAATGTAAAAAAATCTAAAATACTTCTAGGTTAAAAATAACTTAACTTTTTTTTACTTATTCTTTTTCATCCAGATCATTCTTCTTGTCCAAGCTTTGTAAAATCTTGCACCTTTTTTTCTCATTCTTTTTTTTTAAGTCTTGCACCTTCTTCTTCTTTCTCATATTCTTTGCGGTCGCGGTCTTCTTGCACCTTCGTTCATTGTCGCATTCGCCTTCTTTGCCCTTTTTATCTCTTCTTTTTGTCTTCTGAAGGTATGCTCCTCTTCATCTCATTCGTTCTTGCTTTCTAGAAAAAAATTGCAAAGCCTGATCTAAAATGTACCCGGGAGAAGATAAACGAAAACCTGAACCAGGAAGAACAAAATAAGCAAATGCAAACGAGAAGAACACAAATGCATGAAGAAAAAGAAGAGAAAGTCATTGATTTAGTGGAAAAGAAAAACGAAGTCGTGCGAGAGAAACAAACAAGAGAAGCGTGAAATGAGAAGTGTAGATGAAAGAGGAAGAGAAAGAGGCACAGGTAATTAAAGTTTTACTATTTTTATTAAATGATCTTTTTGCCATTTTAAAAATGTATAGAGATGTATGGAGATCTTATAGGGGTGCATGGTCGAAGCAACAAAGATGTTACTTTTGAGTTATAAGAACTAACTTTTAATTTAAAATCAATCATTTATCATATATATATATATATATATATATATATATATATATAAAAGTTTGTAATTAAATGTTAGTGTAAATTCTATGTATAAGTATTTTTTTTATATAATATTAATATTTACAACTTTTATTTTTCATTTTAATTTCGTGTGCTCTTGACATTTTTTATTACGAGGGATTTGTTTTTTTATGAAATGTAAAAGAGCCAGCTCATATTGGTTAAGTTGAGAGTGTTTCTGTTATTCGTGTTCAGTTCTAAGGATCAAGGAAAAAAATATATTAAAAGAGCCTGTTTGGATATGTTAAAATTAATATTTCTGTTGTTTCTAATGGAGTTGTACAATAAGACAAGTGTTAGACAATTTTTGTCAGCTTCTAATTAATTTTACACACTAAAGTTTATTTAGAGGAAGGTGAATTATTATTATTTTTCAAAAGGTTAAATATGATTTTGGTACTTCAACAATTATACTTTATTTTATTTTAGAATCTAGAGATTTTTTAATCATTGGTTTTGATTTTTTGAATTTTAAAATATGTAAAATTAATCTTACATCCTAATCTTGTTAATGTTTTTTGCTGTTTATTAATTTTTTACCTTATCCATTAACTAGATAGTTGTTTTTTTTATGTAGTTTTTTTTTTGGGTTATACTTTGTTTTGAAAAAAGTATTTCTCTCTCACACTTAAAAAATAAAATATACTTGTACCTATGTTAAAAAATATATCCATATTTAACTCTATATTCACACGAGTAGTAGCTTAATTCCCATGTCTCACACTTTACATACTATAAGAATAAAAAATCAATATTAATATTAAAATATATTTTATTTACATAATTTTAATTAATCACACCGTGGATCGAAGGGTGAAAAAGCTAGTTAAATATAAATTCTATAAATAATAAGATAAACATATTTTATTTTACAAAAAAATTACATGCATTTTATTATTAATAGTTTTTTTTACCTGTTGCAATTAATCAAAATTGTTTAAATGAATTACACATTTTAATAATTCAATAATAGAAAATTATAATCCTTAAATAATGTTTTAGGGTAACTTATTTTTTGTTTAGATTACTTTTTGAGGAGATATTGTTTTAATATTTCTATTATCCTCCAAAATAATAAATTATGTTCTCTTCAATTAAATCTATCACGGAGGTGAAATTTAATAGCAAAAACAGGTTATCAATCTATCTTAATCACATAGTATCTTATATTTAATCTTGCCTCTTTGACTAAGAGATATTAAGGATAACCTATGTAGCATTTGAAAAATCTTCTTCCCTTAGCATAAATAAAAATATGCCTCTAATTTTGTTTGAGAAATGACCTAATAAATTTTGAAAAATGACCTATGTAATTATTAAATAAAAGATATTCTTTTAAAAAAGTAAAAAGATTAAGAATAAATAATTTTTATAACATGTTTACTTGCAATTTTTAATTGATTTTGTACTCTCCTCTGTCTAACTTAAATCCTTATTTCCTTTGTCTACCATCACTTCTTCATGGTTTGTCCTTCCACATCCTCCACCATTTCTTTCGACTCCAATGTGCACAATCTTCTCATACATAAATTTTGCATAATATAATATATGCATAAATTATATAAGGTGATTTAATTGGTTAAAGAATGAGAAAGGTGGGAAAAGTTGCGTTTGAACATCACTACTAACAAAAACTAACATTACTTATAACATTAATAATTGAAATATAAAAAAATATTGCACAACAATATGATTGTCAAGAACGAACGTCATACTTATCAAAATCATGTTGATTATGATATTGTTAGAAATGAAATATCCATATTCAACTATCTTCAAATGCTCTTCCAAGTTGCAAATCTACATCTTTTGAAAGAAGAAGAACAATTCAAAATAGAGAGATACATCGCAAACTTGAGGCCAATTTGGTCAAACATATTTGAGAACAATTTGGAAAAGGGAATAACAAAAATTAATTTAATGTAGCATATTTCATTTTTCATTGTCATGTATTATTATTTTCAATGATATTGTTTTCAATTATATATTATTATGTATTTCTTCATATGTTATGTAATTGTCATTGTTTTTAAATTAAAATATTATTACATCTTATAAATTTTAATTTATTTTATTTTAAAAAAATAAAATATTTTTTAGTTTATTTATAATATTAATATCTTTATAAATAATAGCACTAAAATGATTTTATAATTTTAAGGTACAATAATCAAGTCAAAATTATAAAATTATAAGTTTCATAAAGTTACTTATAATTTTTTCTCTTAGAGTGAATGTGAGTTGCTTAACTATGACATGGACCACCACACACTTATGGAAGTTGTCCTTAGCAAGTTAGATTTTATTTAGTTAATGTTAATATCCTCTTGTTCTTTCCTATATACATGATTAATTTTAATTCACATTTATAGAAGCTATATATATATATATATATATATATATATATATAAATATAAAGTTGATGAAAAAATGGCTTTGTGTGTAACTTTAAAGTAAATAGCATCTGATCCTGTATTAAAAGAAACACTCTATAAAAAAAGTGAATAGCATATGATTGAAAATTGTTGATTTGATATAAATAACCCTTCTCCTTTTTTCACCTTTTTAAAATAATGTTTGAAATCAAATCAAACATTAAAAACTATCATGAATAACAACAATAATCACCAACCATTTATTTTATTTTTGTGTGTACATGAACTTATAATGTCATGTAAAGTTACAAAAATACCTTGAATCCACTTATTAATAAAGTTAGTAGATACATTGAATTTCATAGTTCAGCTTAGCATTATACATAAACAATACAATTATAGCTGATACTATGATAGATATATCTACTGTCCCCTATTTCTAGTAACTGATGTTATTTGCAGTGAAACTCGAGAAGAAAACAAAGATGAAAACCAAAAGTATTTTGTTGATCAAAATGGCATCCGAAGCAGAGTGTGGTGAAGGTGCTGGAGCTCCAATTTTTGGTGAAGGTGCTAAGGTGGGTGCAGCAACAGATTTTGGTGCAGGTGTTAAAGTGGGTGGAACAACACTTTTAGGAACATTTATAGCAACCTTCAACCCCTGCTTACAATAACCGTGTCCACTTAAGAAGTAATAGGTCTTGTGCTTTTTCAGCCTATACACGTCTGTTCCTGCACCTCTTGATATGTTTTTAATAAATCCTTCTTCTATGCAATTCTCATAACTAGTCTTGTTCACCTCCAGTACACTGTACTTGTATCTATCGTATCCAAAGTCTTCCAAGCATGACAAAATCAGTAAATTTCAGTCAAAAGACAAAGTAAATTAATCTACAATGATAAATTTCAATTATTAGATTATGCCTCCCTTTTCCCACTCCTCCATGTCTCACTCTAAAACTATACATTAATTGAAAAGTGAAGATTTACATCAAACTTGGCCATCGTGGATTATGGTTTCTTGTCCATCTATGTCAGATTATTTTTCCCTAAACTTTTTTTTGCTCCACTAATTCATTAGTCGTGTTTAAAATTTATCAACAAATTGGAAACATATCTTTTTAATTGTTAGACTAATGGTTTTTAATCTATAGTATATGAATAAAAAATAATTTATATTTGGCATATCAATTTCAACCATTTCAATATGAGACAAAAAAAA
Source organism: Psophocarpus tetragonolobus (assembly GCA_037954015.1). Taxonomy (NCBI): domain Eukaryota; kingdom Viridiplantae; phylum Streptophyta; class Magnoliopsida; order Fabales; family Fabaceae; genus Psophocarpus; species Psophocarpus tetragonolobus. Next base: position 41,158,503 of record CM075695.1, read on the forward strand.
ATTTGGAAATTTGAGTGTTGTTTTTGGTCTTTGTACACAAAATAACGCATATAAAGTTAAGATAATATCACTCTATTCTATTATTAACCATCCTACCATCGACTTAGTCTAAGAGAAAATGAGACATATAAACAACATAAAAGAAAGGAAGAAAAAATCTTACAAAGCCAATCCTTCAAATGGAAGTTTTCATGTCTTGACCAATTTGTGAAGTTAACACCGGGTTTCCAACTAGACTTATTCCCTCCAACATAATGAATCTCTGATTTTGCCATGATTATACACATCATCATTATCATCATTAACACCACTTTTTTTAAGCTCAAAATCTCCATTTCTTTTTGTCAAAACCTCTATATATTTTATTTGTAATAAAATATGAGAGTTATATGTGTTATGGAACAAAATATATAGAGACTAAAGTTTAATTATTAGACACAAAAATATTGACAACTATAAAAAATATTTTCACAATTTTAGAATAAAATCAAATTATTTAAAAATTTTGAATAATTATCACTATCTGTTTAGAAGGAATTGAATTCAAATTTGAATTCTGGATATTCTTTTTGACTCTATCAGTCAAACTATCAAACTAAGTAGCATAACAACTATATCAATCTATATTTTTTGGATGTGAAAAAACTATTAATACAGTATATAGATACCATCTTTTTAAACAGTAAAAAAACAAATATAAGACATGTATTAATATTCTGTTTGATCCAATTCTTTATTTAAAACCTGTTTTAAAGTAAAAATAAAATAAAATTTTAAAAATAAAGTATAACTTGTTGAGTAATTTTAATTTATTTTATTTTAAAATCTTTTTAAAACAAAAAATTGTGTGGTAAAAAAATTTAAATCATTTAAAACCAATATCTTGATCAATTGAAGAATACATTCATAAAAAATATTATGCAAAAATAGTTTAAGAAGAATATTTTATTTTCATGATAAGAATATATTAATTAAAAAAATTTAATGTAAAAAAATTAAAAATATATTTAAATAATAAAAATTAATTTACTATATAGAATACTAATAACTAAATTTTTAAATTAAAAATATAGAATGTTCGAAACATTCTATATTACTTTTTAATAACACTTTTAGAAGATAAATATATTTTATTTACATAGAATTCAATTAGATCAAATTATATTAAATTAAATTTAATAAACAATAAAATAATAATTAATAAATATATTATTAAAATTAAGCATTCAAAACTTGACCACAAATTGAAAATTTAAGAAAATTATGAAATACAAATTAATTTAAAGAATGATATAAATATTAAAATTTTATTTAACTATATTATTCATTCATTTCAATAATGTTATTGTATTTCATATAATGAAAATTAAAATAATTAATATTTTAATTTTTTAAAATATATAATTTGAAAACAAGTTAAGACTTTACGCTAAATAAGTAGAATTTAAAATGATGTAAAATTTGAGAGAATTATTTAATAAGATAGAGTGCTTTCGTTGCAATTCGAAAGTTAGATCTTTTAAAGAAAATGTTTTAAAGAATTAATGTCTGACTTTGTGGCTCAAAAGATTTGAATTTTGAAGATGATTGTGGGTGAACAAACTTTGAAAAACATGTCCCATATTAACTTAATTAAAAATTATTTTTCAAGTTTTGTTTTATGAAAGTAACTTACTTATTTTAAAGATGTTTTGATGACAAATATTCGGTTTAGCTTATTTATTTAAAAAGATTAATTTTAAAAAAGTTAGGTTAAAGCTACTTAAATTAAAATATAATTGTATTCTGCATGTAATAGTAAATATTTTATATTCTTAAATAAATTTATGTAAAAATAAAATCACCAAAAACAAATAAATTTTTGTTAAAAAATCTATTAAATAAAAAAATAATAAAATGATTTGATAAGAATAGTATGTTGGTTTTTAAAAAAAATAACTATTTATTATATTAAGTTTAACAGTAACATTTATACTATGATTGAGAAGGGAAGAACAGGTTCTGAGATTGAATCATTTATTAACAAAAACTAACATATTATCGACTAACATTTATTTTATGAAAAAACAAGTATATACTATGCTTAAAAAAATTTTTTCATTGAAAAATTAAATTCTCACATTCTCCCTTAGAAACGTTTTCATGGAAAATGAAACTAAAACAATCCCAAAAATACATTGTGATTTTTTAAAATAAATACTAGACAAGGGAAAGATAGATCCCGAATCTATATATTTACAAAATAAACAATGGAGGAATATATTTACAAAAATAAAAAAATATATATAATTAATTTAATCAACACATATTTATTTTAAAAATAAAAATGTATAAAAGTATTAAAATATGTAAACACAAAAACTATAATGTTAAAATTTCTCAAAATCATTTCAATTAATTAATGTTAAAGATGATTTGATATAATTTATTACATAATTCTAATTAAATCATCTTAAGTATTAATTAAAAACGTAGAAAATTAATATTGTATATTAATTTTCAATATTTTTGGAATAAAAATACATTATTTGAATATAATATGATCAAATAAAAATGTACTAAAGTATATATATATATATATATATATATATATGTAAATGTGTAGGTACATGCATGCCTGCATTTGTGTGATGCATAAACATGTAAAATTTAATAAACATGTATAATAAGATAATGTCATAAAATTCTATTATTGAATTTATCAAATTTTTATTTTATATAAAGTTATTAAAAATATAAATTAACTTAGTTGACTGAGATAATATATATATATATATATATATATATATATATATATAATATTAGGATGAATTGAAATTTAAATGTGTCTAAGTGAAGATTGCTATAACATGGAAAAAAGAATTCAAAATTACTATGTACAAGTTTTATTTTATAAAAAAAATTAAAAATCATAATGTAAAATAATTTTATATTAGAGTTATAAGATTAGTCTAGTAGTAATTTGATAAGATGAGAGATCAAATCTTTCTACTAATATACTAACAATTAACATTTATTTATAAAAAAAAAATATTATTATTCAATAAAAATTTATTATTTGTATAGCTTTTAAAGTGTTAGTAAACGTATCACAAATAATTGTATAAAATATCTTAGACTAATGGTGTATTATGTATTTTTCTTTATTATAAAAATAAATAACTTATTTTTTAAAAAAAAGAATGACACCTTCTCTTAAGATTATGGATGCAATTACTTCTTAATATTCTCTTCTTGGACCTCTCACCACATCAATAGTTGAAGTTCAAACCAGAGGAATTTAGACACAACCTTGGAATTAGATTTAATACTAAATTATTGCGACTAAGTATATACCTTACAATAAATACCTTGTACAAATCCTCGTCACTTGATTGCCAACTCAGATTTCAATGCTAAATTCTTGCGACTAACTATATACCTTAGACTACTGTGGAAAGACAAAAATAAAAAACCTTATACCAATCCACCATTGCATGTATTTATTAAAAAACTGCTATATATGACGAATTGCAAAATAACCATTCAACGTTTTTTTTTAAATAAAAAAGAATATAATAGAAGTCGATCCCTTACAAAGAAAGTGCATCAATCATGCGTGAAACCACTGATGAGTAAATACTTGACATTAAAATTTAAATTAGATAGGTAGGAAATGAACCTTTTTGCCAACTTCATAAAAATTAGTAAAAAATTTTTAATAGTAGACTAAACTTTTAACCTTGCCCTTAAAGTGGCCGGTGTGACACTATAAAATTAATTTTATCTTTTTCATACACAGGCAGTTCGAAAACATTCTCCCAAAATCTTGCATTTTATTTGTACCAAAAACATTTTCCTTTTTAAAGCATACCATTTTGGTGAGACAAAAATGTTCCAGATAAATTAAATGAGGAAGCCAAGTTACAGTAAGATTCTCACTCTTATTGTTCAAATTTGGCAAGATATGAGTACAACCCTTCCCTCCACTTTTGAGTCCCCACCAAAAATAAAAACATTTTCTTATGATGTAATGTCACAACTTCTAGTCTATCATCTTATGTACAACATTTGGAGACAAGAAAATGTGTCTGCAAGATCCACCAAAGAAACCTGTAAAAGACTTGGGAATGAGCTGATGAGGCATATAATCAAATATAGAACAAACAAGCAATCTTCCTTTTCCATTCAAACCAAAAAGCAGGCAGCTACTCCACAACAACTCACAGTTAGAGTTCTCATCAAAATTGGAGATGCCATCAAAACTCTGCCACATGTATTTCCCATATCACTCAACCTCTTTCCCTATATTCTTTTCTTTGCCACGGAAATCCTCCAGACTTCGATACTCTTCTCCAAGCAACCTTTCCAATTCAGGGTGTTTATTCAAGGCTTCTTTTTGACCCCGAACTTTGCGATAGTGGTGGAATGCCCTGTCACCATTAATTAACATGTAACCACACAGCATCAGCCATTGGTGATTATACATTTAGAAATTACAACTGTTCCTTCTTTCCACAATTATACCCTCAAGAATAAACAAAGTGCTCCATTCAGTTCATTTCATACACCATTGCACATATTTTTTTAATTCTGCACTAACCAGTCAATATGATTTATTTCTTTCACTGTGACTAATCTCACAAGCAATTGGGAAAAGGATTGAATGAAACTACGATACAGATTGCGTGCAGTAAAATAAAAAGAGAATTTGGTTTTTTACCAATATTTTTCCAGGCCATACAGATTGCCCTTATGATAGAAATCCAGAGTGAGTTGCTCAAAATCCTTGTATAAATCATCTCTAAATTCCTTCTCCAAACCATAACTGGACAAGAAATTATTAAAAAAATCAGAAGAACTACGCATTAATGTCTTCTAAGGGGAAAAATATATATAGCACATATCATCTTCTTGAAAAAAAACTATAGATGAAACTTCAGAAGACTTGAATGCCTATGACTTTACTCAACAAAATGGACCAGAAGAAGAAATCTAAATGATAGTTGTATCTTCTCAAACAAATTGAGAAGTAAAATTTGAAATTGATACCTGTAAAATCTGAAAAGGCACTCTATACCATAATTATAATTAGCAGCAGCATCTTCCTTAGCTAATTTCTTAAATTCATTATACATAGAAGGCACAAACATGTCCCGAAGAAAATAGGACCAGAATCTGTATAATGTATTCATTTCCTGCATATACACACACAAAAGGAGAAAGAAAAATCTACCAGAATAAGTGTATGATAGAAAAGAATATAATACAAGAATATAAAGATACTACACATTTGCAAATAATATGAAAACCAAAATGTATGTATAAAAATAAATGTGTATGCATAAATAATGCACAATCTAAGGTAATGAATATTACAGCATTGCATCTGCACTCATTTTGATATGACAGCTTCCACTAATGAAACCGCTTTTAGGTTAATATGAAAAAAATGAGCACTACAAACGTATATAGGAAATGCCAAGTGGGGTAAAAATTCCACAATTTTCACCAGAACTTAGAGCATAACCCAAACAATAACTAATTGAGTAATATAAAGGCAGTTAATATATTAAACATTAGGCACACAGCGCACAATAAATGTAACAGGAACAGAAAGCATTAATATTGAGAGAATGAGATAAACTGTGTGCTACACTGCCACCAAAGTGGACACAACAAACTTTATTTGGTTCGGCATTCAATATTACAAATATCTTTTGTGGAAGCTTAAGAAATGAAATTCACCTCGCTGCAGCCAACTCCAAGTTTCTTTCTATCATTCAAGCACCGTTTATGATACTTCAAGTACCTGAAAGGAAGAATAATCACATGAGGAATTCTTAAAATGCAAAAATATCCCATGTGACTATATCCTAGTACAGCTCATGCAAACAAGCAGTAGGTATTATCACTTACTTCTGTTGTTTAAAACCGTTTTCTTCTAAAAGTTGGTGACTTGGATGCTGAAACGGTGGAAAAGATTTTGGCATTGAACCCACGGGAGGACTACCAGAAAAAACCCCATGTGGACTACCAGAAAGACCCCCACGTGGTGAACTACTTAACTTGGAGGGCTTGAGACTGCAAAATTAAGATAATTACAGGAAATAGCTTTTCAGTTGTCAAACAAAACAATTAACATGTCATCTCATACTCTAACAACAATTAATTTACATTTTTTAATAGAATATTTATTTGATATTCTGAGTATAGACAAAAGTGAAAAAAATAGGCTAAGTAAACCAATATCAGTCATTAGCATTAGGAAATCACTTTGAACTGACCAATGATTTTCAGGAGGTGTAGAAGCAAAGAAAAACCCAACCGAATTACTAGGTGGACTTTCAGATATGATTCCATGAGTGTTCCGACCAGTTCCATGATTTCTAAAATTACTTGAGAAAAACCGCTGCTTTAGGGAAGATGGTTGCCTGTGAAAGGCTTTTTGTTTCCTTCGAGAATTATTGCTTGCAGACTCTTCAACATTGTTTCCACCAATATTCTCAACCATCTTTATATTTGATGCACCTGAATTTTGGTTTGGAGATTTTATGTTTCGATCTCTGCTATCAGAGTTATTCTTTCTCCGATTAGACCGCCTATGTTTCAGTTCCTGTTGATAATTAGATGGAGCAACTATAAATTTAATAAAGATGATGGTCTGAAAAGTAAAAGACAACAAGTAAAAAAAGAATGGTGACTCAACCTGCTCATAGAAATAAAGCCCATCATTTATAGCAGATGCAAGCTCATTGGAAATGGACATTGATTCTTTACCACCACCTATAGATCCATGTTTAGGATCACCATTCTGTACATTAAAATACGGTAATTAGAATCTTACAATTCATAAGAATCTACTATTCAATATGATACAGGTACCTATCGTGTCTTACAATACACATTGACTCAAATCACACAATTCAATGATTCATTCTTTTTGTTTAACACTCTTTACCAATTCTTATGAAAGAAATTGAAAATTTATATAAGCTTAAACTGCTTAATGAAAAGGAATTGGATGAGCAGTCATTAACTTATCATATTTTATTATTTCACTACTTTATTTATCATTCATTCAATGTGTGCACTTCATTTGGCCATTTCGTTGCTTCCTTTCGATTCCTATATAGTGGCTTCACAAAGTTAAACATAACTAGCAATTTTGTTTTATCAAATTTTTGTTTAAAATGTTTTTATCTATTTTAATTTAAAATTATTAAATTGAATACTATGTATCATCTATATGATATATTTTATAAGTTTGGCATTGGTCTCTGAATCTTAAAATTCACTACCAATTATGATTTACAATTTGATAAACTTGAATTTAAATAGATATTTATTAAATAATCAATTCATTGTATCAGTTTCTTCCAAACCATAAAGCAGACACTACACAACCTAGTAGTTAAAACTTATAAATAAGTAGTATGTAGACAAAGCATTATACTTTCATCGGCATTGCTGTTTGGGCAATCTGACTATGTAAAATTGAAACCTAATTTGAATGATACCCACTTTAGTGGAAGAAAAAACATATGAACTTTAATTAAATTATCAACAGCAATACCTGGGTGACAATAACTAGTCTCTGAACATCCTGTTCTATGACAGCCATCTCATCATCTTCATCATCATTCCTTTTAGGTAACAACTTCAATCAGATTAATGTTCAAACAAGATTTACAAACAATATACTTAATAAATGGGAGAAAAATCAACTAAAAATATCATTCCATTTGGGATGCCAAAAACAAAGAAATGTAAGTATTCTAAAAGTCATGAATCTTTGAATTTCTCATTACAAAGAAATCAAGAGAGTTGCCTTTATTAACTTCAAAGAAAATTATGGAAAATAAATACAGAACACAAGCAAGCTAAGTTTCTGAATTTATAAATAAAACACTTGCTGCATATAAGCACATTCCACTAGATATCTATAAGATAAGACAAATACAAAGTACCTTCCACTAGAAGAAAGTTCTGTCTTCTTTAGCATCTTCTGCTCAAGCTCTATCTCTTCATCAAGCATAAAAGTGTTGCCAAAATCATTGGAAAGGTCTCTGACATCCATGTCAGTCAATACATCCATGTTTCCAGCCTCATTACTGTCAAATATTTTGGCCTCGGTTTCTTGTTGATTACATAAATTATTACGAGGTAGGTGAAAATCAGAGAAGTTGACACTTTCACCAGTTACTGCCTGTGATTTATCATTAGAATGATGGCTCTCAGTATTTTTTTCCTGGTTCATACGTGAAACTTGTAACATATCTTTGTTTGGCTGAGTATGCTCTGTCAAAATTGAATCACAAACAGCATCTTTAGAATTTTCAGAAGTCTCATTTGTCTTATCTTTAACAGCATCACCATTCTCAAGAGAGCTGACTGCAACCTCTACAGGCTGACTCTGTTGAATCTGAGCTTTCGATGATCCGGAATTTCCCAAGGAAACTCGAATACATTTCTGCCAATTATTGCGCTTCCTTATTTTGTCACCCTATAAAATAAAAATATAGCAAGTTACAAGTGAGGGCAGGATATATATATATATATATATATAGAGAGAGAGAGAGAGAGAGTCTAAATAGAAAACAAGAAGTTCTAACTTTTAACTAAGAATCACTACTGTCTTCAACTTCATAATCATAAAGATATTTTAAACTTTATAAAGCCAAAACAAACTCGCACATGTATCAATCACATAAGCAATGCACAGTTCTAAGTAACAAACTAGCACTATAGAATTCGCATAAGCTATGCACATTTATACAACAGATGTTACAAATGTGTGTTATTCTATACTTAATGCACAGGTATCAATCACAAATAGCAACATGTAGCAAAACTAACCCTGAAAGCACTACAACAGGATAAGCACAAAGTAAGATGACCGTAATTTTAAATATTATAATACAAACTCAGTTTACACACTCACAATCAATCCAGGAGCAATGAGAACATAAAGTAGAAATAAAAAAAATGAAACATGATGGTGAAATTAATAGAAAAACGAACAGAACAAAATAAGATTTAAAAAAAAAAAATCAGAATGTGAAATGGGAAGTCCAGAGAAAGAAGTACCAACTAAACTCAGTCCAATGTGAAGGAACAGAGGTAAAAACTAAAAACAGGTAACTTTTGTGGAATATATCAACTTTTAGACCAAAAGAAACCGGAATGATGTTCCAGGAGTAAAAACGGGTTTCTGAAGCCTATAGCTCACAAAACGTTGCTATATCAGACATTATTGAAATTTGCTCTGCTATAACACATTATTGACAACTATGAATTAATGTAGACAAAATATTTCAAAACTGAATTCCTTTTGAATTTCAGTGAAACAGTACAATATCTATTAGAGGGTGAGCCTTCACTCAAAGGTATGTTTGTTGTCTTGTGATCCAGAGGTCATAACAGTAAGGTTGTTCTGTAGGGGTAAGGCTGAATACACCTATCCTCCCCAACCTTCACTCAAAGGTACTATATTTCTAGTGAAATTCTAGAGATTTAGGTAGGGGCAGATTAAAAAAAATAAAAATTTACAACTGCATAATCTGAATTGTTATTAATTTAATGTAATACAAAGCAATACAATCTGAACTTTAATAGATGACTCAAAAATATAATTTTTGAAAAATTGTCAGTAGGATCTAGGATATAAATGGTCAGTTGACCATTTTTTTTTGAGGGGGGCCTAAGCAGAGCAGAAAAATCCTAAATTAGGGACAAATAAAAATACCATCAGCAACTGAAAAGGATGTTCAATTTTAAACTTCCGTCAAACATGGTGTTGCATCTCATTAATTTAAAAATATTTAAAACAAAACAATTATGTATTAGTCACAGTATAAAACTCTTAAGTACCAACTCACAAGATTAATATCAGAATTAAACAACAAAAAAAAAACTCAGCATAGGAGTAAAAGTAATTGAAGCAACAAACTAGAATTATTATAGAGTTAATGAGAAAAACTAAAACAAGAAAAGCAAATTAACCTGCACATCAACAATATTAGAGCTCTGAAGTGCATCAAGGATAAAAGGTATGTCTGTGCTCATCTTCTTGACCTACAACACAATAAGTTGAATCAAATAAGGCAAATGAGAAACAGGAAATAACATGGAATCAACCAGTAGAAAACATACATCTTTAAAATTATAATAGATGATAGATTTGGGAGGCAAAGTATGCTTTCAACATACCCTTTTAAAATCAGCAACAGTGGATATGGGAACCCATCCTTGGTCATCCATCAATGAAATAAGGTAATGGTCAGTCTGCAGATTTTCATCACTGCCAAAAGAAGGCTCTGAAGTCAGCAGTTTGCTGTATGAATTACCTTTATCATAATTCATATGAATTACTTTTGTTTATATGCAGCAAAAGTGGAATCAACAGATATTATTACAGTATTTCCAAGAAATTTCTATTGTTTATTATTAGCTCATTCTTGTTGCTGCAATAATCCAAAGTCCAAACACTACATATCAGTTCCACTTCATCATCTCTGGCTTCAATCTTAGACAATCCAATCTAAATGTTAAATTTATACAATTATCCTAATCTAAACTGAAAGCACAACACTTCACAATAAAAATATACAAAGTATACAAAATAACAGTAGATTGTCATCAATCAAAAGTCAGAAACACCATTCTCACAATACATACAGATGAGAGATGAAAAGAACAGCCAAGAAAATTTTAATTATTTTACGTATTTAAGACATATTTAATCATGGCTAACATACTAAGACCAAATATGATAGTCATGCTCAACAATTAAATCACTTACCTAAAATAATAGTCTATCTGTTTAACAATACTAGTCCTCAAAGATACAGTTTCTGGAGGTGGTGCCTGAGGTGTGGGGTTGACAGAATATGGAACAAAGTGTCGAGGATGAGGTCCTCTAACGGAGCCAGGAGGTGGCATGGGGACACACCAAACCGGTGCAGGTCCTATCCACAAGATTAAAATTGGATTACAGAACTAACTGATGGAGAAAGTAAAAATAAGAAACAAAAATATGAGAAAAATCCTCACATAGCATTCAAAATGGGAAATCCACAAGTACTAGGAAACAAAAGGAAGCAATATGTGTATGCACGTGTAATTGGACAAACATGTGCATAAATAGAGGACAGTCAATTAAAATTTTACCTGGGAAGCTAGGACCAACCATGTACCCCGGAGGCGGACCATAAAACGGAGGACGCATAAATGGCCTTGGACCCAAAGCCTGTGGTATAGGAATGTTTGCTCTGGAAGGAAAAGGTCTTTGATGATGCCAAGCATGATTTAGATGGTCACCTTGTTCTTGGATATTTGGTCTTCCATTAGAAAAATTGCCAACATAGGCATTTGGATCCCCTTGTACAGGAAGCTGAACATTTTTGGCATCAACAGCATGACCAGGTGGAGCAAAAGCTTGTCCTGGTGCCTGAGAAACAGGCTTCACTAAAGGAGTTTCCACACCTGGAAAAGGTCCTGGACCAGGTGGAAAAGCATATCCAGGAACAGCAATGTGCGGAGGTGGTACCATAGCATGAAAAAATGGAGGAACTGGTTGATGATAAGGCATTGGTACAGGAAAGGGAGGTGCACCACTTGAGTTGCGCTTAGCACCTGGCTTTTGATGGCGCAATGATGGCTGCTTTTGCATTGGGTTAACGTTTCCAGAACCATTCACTTTCTGTTGAACAACAAACCAATGCACACATAAACAAGACAAGATATCCAATGCCAAAAAACAAGAATTTTGTTGCATTAAGCATACAACTTTTATTTCTATCACAACAACAGAAGCATTAACGGCGAAAAACAATAAGCACCGCTTGTTAAATCATAGGAACACAGTGAAATTAACTCCTTATTTACATACCATCCAATGTTAATACAATTGTAATGCTTGCAATATTTAGGCTTAAATCACGAAAATTAAAATCATAATAAGACAAAAGTCCGTCTTATACAAGCAAATTGTTATAATACAAGACAACAAAAATATGGATATAAAGTCAAGAACATATTACATTTCCATGAAGCTGCGTATAAAATTTTCCGTATTACAATCACAATGTTACTAGACATAGAACATACTAACCTGCATAGAAGGAGGTCTAGGAGCAACCTCAGCAGCACTTGAGACAGAAGCAGCAGCAGTTTCAAGATTCTTGGGTGGTCTCTGTGCATCAGAGAGAGCTGGCCAAGACTCGGTTCCCATCATCACAGACACGTCACCTCCCTTCCCATCAACAGCAGGGGTCTTCCATGGAGACTTGGGAGCACCAATCTCCTTCTGATCCTCGCCAATCTCATTCTCAGCAGTCACCATAACTGACTTTTTCTCTCCCCAATCCACCCCTCTAAACCCCAATTGCCAAAATACTCAGAACTCGGAACTATCAACCTAATGGGTGCTCAGAGATTCACCAAAACGTAAAGATACAGCAAAAAAGACTGAAACTTTACTTGCCAGTTGAATCAGTGATACTGAGCACAAGAAGGCTGAGCTGGACGGGCCAAAAATTCATGTGGGTGTGCTAAAAAAGGTTCCTTTTGTGATGTGTTTTAATGAAAGAAAGAGTTGGGTCAGTGTGGCAGCAGAAGAATAATGAAAGATTAGGGTTTGGACAGTACTGATGCAACGGGGTTGTGTGCTTGTGCTTGTGAGTGTGTTTGGAGACAGTAGCAATGTTAACAGACGCCAAACAAAGTGCAAGGATGAAAAGCTGAGGGACAAGGTTTTAGAGTTTGTTTATATATACGGCGTGCCCCTATCAATCTCACACATCACTTCCACATTCTAATTGGTTGCCATTTGGAGTGCTCCATAAAACTTAAACCCCTATTATTCTTTTAATTAATAATACTCACCCTTTTGGTTCGCTTTTCATCAAAATCAAACTAAAAAAAATTAAGGGAAATTTGTTTCAAAATATTATAAAATTTAAATTAGATCAAATCAATGGTCACTAGTTTGATTGGATTTGTTTTTTTAATTTTAAAAATATATATTATTAAGAATTATCTACCATGATTTTTTCATATTTTTAAGAATCCTAAAATAGTTTATTTTACTTTAAAAATTATTTATATATATATGGGTAATTTATTGAAAATCAATCTTATTTTAAAATAGAAAATAAAATTTTATCACATATCTATCTAATAAAAATTAGAGTATTATTACTATCAGTTATTTATTTTTCCGATTACTAAGTTTATAATATAAATTTTGTGATGTCTTTTAAATGTAGTTTGAGAAAAAAAAATATAAAAATAATGTATATTGCAATTTAGCTCGGTTTGAATTGGTTTTCAAATCTTAAACTGCAAATTAAACTTGACAATATGGTTTAAGAATTTAATAAATTTTTTTATTTCTTATTAATTTCTTATCTTTAATTTGAGTTGATTCAATTTTGATAAATTAATCACAGAGATGTAATTTAAAATTTTTGTAACAAAAATTAAAATAACTTTCATTTTCTATAATCAACAAATCTAATATTTTTGTGTAATAGTATTATTTAGCATAATATTAATAATAATTTATTTTATTAATATTCTAAATTTTACATTCATACTAAAAAATTGTTATAAAATATTAACAAATGTATGCTACCAAGTATATATGAATGTGTATGAATTTGTATGGAACCAACAGAGAATATAACCTAATTTTACCTCAAACTTAAATTTCCATCAAGAAAACAAGCATGCCCATAGTTGAGTTCCCCGTGAAGGTAGAAAATGGGTATAAATGAATGTGAATTAGGTGTTTTTTTCTCTCTAGTTTTCAGGATCTGAAACTCATTTATTTTAGACTTTTCATTGTGGATTGACTGGGTTCTTCATTTGGGTTATTGGGTCCATTGGGACGACGAGTTTTAATGCTAAAACAAACGCGGTTCCAATAAATTGGAAATCTATTCTGTACTATCGAATGCTTTTAATGTAATTTCTTTTAATATTTCTCATTTGCTATTTGCACATTCAGGCTTTATATTTTTTTCCAAATTCCTAATGGACTTTTATTTTTATTTGATTTTTAAACTTTTGAATTTATTTTTTTATCATCTTTTTATATGATATTGCTTAATTGTTCCTCTTATATGTCAAACATCAATTGTCACATTATGCATATTGTATATTCTTAATAATTATTGCAAGTCTTTAGAGTATTGTTCATTGATTTAAGCATTTTTTGAAAAGGAAAAATGCAATTCTGTTAATGTATGACTTTCTTGATTTAAGATTTATGGTTTACAGTTTAAGATTTTTTTTGTGTTTTTTATAGATTATAATTGGTTCAAAGTGGTTTCGCATGACAATAGTGGAGGTTTTGCAGTGTTCCAGATCATCCGATCTAAAATCACAAAAATTATCTTTTCGGACTGCTTCTTCCAGAATACAAAGTTGATACACTTTCGGATTTATTGATCAAAATGTATATATATCAACTGATTCGAAGTATATTATGTACATTATGGATCATCCTGTCTGAAATACATTTGTTAAATCTCATTTGCCTTCTAGATCACTTGATCTGGAATGCACATAATGCATTATGATCAATTGATCTAGAATATATTATGAGCATTCCGAATCAAGTGATGCGAAATGCTATTGCCAATTTATATTTTCCTTTCAGATCAAGTGATCTAAAATGTTTTATGTAAATTTAAAAAATTGCATTCCAGATCGGTTGATCCGAAATACTGCAAAACACTCCACCCATCTATCATCCTTATAAAAATACACTTTTTTCCATTTTTTTCCATAGAAAATACCATAATGATAAACTCACCATTGTCATCAATGGGTTTTTAAAGCATTTTTTTAGTATCGCATAATATTAAAAAAATTATAAATATTTATTTCAATAATAAAACTCATTTGAATTTTTAATTTATTTTTAATATTTCATAACGATCCATGTTTTAAATGAATAATCAGCCTTTGAAGAAAACTTATTCTTCCACCATAAAGAATCAGGTTCTCCTTCAATGATAACTAAACAATAAATATGCTTGTGTGTGTGTGTCTGTATCTTTATGTGTCTATGTATTTGTGTGTCTGTTTGTGTTTCCGTGTGTGTCTATGTATGTCTTTTTGTGTCTGTGTATGTATTTGTTTAAGAATTACCACTAAAGAATAAATATGATATTGTGTTGTGTGTGTGTGTTTAAGAATTACCACTAAATAGTAAATATGCTCTTATGTGTGTGTGTAAAGATGGGCCTGTTGGCTTTTCCGAGTTTAATGGTAGATGTTTCGGTATACCAGAAAGTGAGATATCTCCCTTAGTACTGGAAGAGGAGAACTTAGTACGATACAAGGAAATCCCTATTTTGGATTAAGAGTTCCAGGAGTGGTGTAAACCTAGAAAGGGTCATTTATGATTATTGTTTTAGGAAAGAATGTGGGGTTTCGACTGGAGGCTAAAATCAAACGAGACTGGAAAAAAAACGCTCTTAAGATCATTAATATGCCAAAAAACTATCATCAAGTTATCTTCTCTTCACCCGAGGATTATAACTGAGTTGCTTTCGAAAGGCCTTGAATGGTGGCAAACCATTATATCATAGTGCAATGATGGAGACCTTTCTTCATGGAGAATGTATTCCTAAATAAAAATCAAGTTGTGTGGATTCGTATTTCAAATCTTCCTATTAAGTTGTATAACGATGAGTTTTCAAACCCTGTGGGTGCTCAACATGCTAAAAGTTTATAAGGTTACTGTAATTCAAGCCACAGGCGGTATGCTAGGATATGTGTCTAAATCAATCTAAATAAACTATTGTAATCTAAGGTTATCGCATGGGGACACCTGTTACAATTGCAGTATAGAGGTTTTCATAAAATTTGCTTCAGTCATGGGCATTATCGACACAAATATGTAACGTATTCAAGGGGTGCCCCTCAAGAACCCAGGATGGCAAGTGGACAGGGGGATGGTGGCAGTGAACCATCACCAAGAAGCTTGTTTAAAATGACCCAAATTCATGTAGCAATTAAGGCCATGATTAATCCACATGATAATGCACTAATGGACGAAAGTCAGACAAGTGTAACAGACCATGCAACACCAAAAGAAGACGCAAATCCTATAATTTACGGGCTTTGGATTATAGCCAGAAATAAATTATGGGGTAATCAATCACGTAGAGGAAAGGAAAAAAAGGCAAGTCGTCGTCTTCGTCTACACCAACCCAAGTTAAACCAAGATAATTTCCAGCACCAGTGTGGAACTCGCTTTGAACTGCTACAGTGTGAAGAAGGCTCACTTATGGACAATGAAGATGCACCACAATGGAATCAAAGGGAATATGCCTAACCATGTACAACCCATGTGAACCCTAAGCTTTTAGTGGTTGTCTTCAAATTGTATCAAATAAAATTGAATCAAATAGTTTTGCTAAAATATTTATTCATCAACTAATATATATTAATTAAAAATCCTAATTAAAGATTAAGTCAAAATCTTATAATTTAGAAAACAATGAGTAATTTTATATGTCTTATTGAGGATTTTCTAAAATAACTAAGGATGAGTGATGTGGTTTGGTGCAGTTTAAACATTTCAAACCGCAAACTGAACCAAACCGCACAGTTTGGAAATTATAAAAACCAAATCACCCCAAACTAAAGCAGTTTTTTTGTGATTTTTGGTTTTTGTGGTTCAATTTTCAATTTAGTTTGGTTTGATTTTGAACACCCTTAGCAACAACTACTCTTCCTACAAATAAGCTTAAGAATTTCCAGCACATGACTACAACTCCAACTATTGTCCACTTTGTGGCATTTACAAGGAAACTATGATGTATGCCCTTTGTAATTGTGATCATACTTCTACGATCTGGAGGGAGATTGGTACAAGTGGCATCCCAAATTTTTTTGCACACCAGGGTTTTGTTGTCTGGTTGTTGACAACTTAAAGAACGAGCAATGTAATCATGAGTATGGGTGGAGTCAAACCTTTGGTTTTGTGTTGGACCGGTTATGGTGGAGAACGAATAACTATGTGTTCAAAGGTAGATGGCAGACAAATAACCAGATTGTGTTTTTTCTGAGGACCCTTCTTAGTGAGCTTAAGAAGGCCCACCATTTGTGCTTAATTTTAAAAGATAAGGGAACTCACTATGTTGAACTGTGCAATCAAGTAGCTTGGTGCCCCAAGAATAAGCACCATTAAAATCAACTAAGACATGTTTGTCCTCAAGCATTGTAAGTGTCGACATGTAGATTTCGACAGGATGGCAAAAAAAATTTGAAAAATAAGAGTAGTCGTCACTAATATTTATTAATGAAAATTCGGAAAAACCTCATAAAAATAAAATATGGTATGAGAAACCAAATTTTGAGTTCAGGAGTCGATTACATGTGAGAAAGGTATTAACACCCTATAATGTCCGCTATAAAGACGATTACCTTTAATTAAACATACAAAATTAAATAACTTTAAAAATACTCATTTCCTCCTTATCACAAAAACTATTTTTATTGATTTTAATATTTTTACATGAATTTATTACTGAGATAAACTTATTTTATGAAAATTATTATTATTATTATTTATCCCTTTTTCTATGTTTTTGGGCTCAACAGGAGAACTCATGCTCCTACGCATCTCAAAGCGCATTTGAGAATTAGAGTTTACTTAGTTCTTTGTAGAAAATGGTTATGTGTTACTATTTTTAATTTTGATTCTTGGTTTTGAGACTTAGGATATTTGAATTGGCATAGTTCATACGTCCTAAAATTTAGAATCGACAAGGATACATACCTAAGTAAAATATTTTTGAACATTTTTCTTGTTGGATTATTTTTATCTTTTTAGAAGTAACTTTGACTAGTAATTTATTTTTTAGAAAATAGGTTTAAGACAAAAAAGTTATCACAACTTATGCCTTAAAAATCTCAGCATTAAAGCGATGTCACGTTTAATCAATCATTTTATCTCTAAGAAGTATTACATTTAGATAGAAAATGACATGTTTGACGGATGTAGAAACAAATAGAAGGCAAAATCATAACATGATATTACAAAATGATGAAACAAAATGATAATGATAAAAGTAAAAAGATTTCAAACCCAAGAAAAGCTGAAAGAAATCTCTACCAACGGCTTTTAATAACCTCCCCAAGCAAGGTTCCAAGATCCCCTTCAAATGCTCTCAAAAACTCTCACCAAAAGTTCTCTAAAGGTCCCAAAATCCTGCCTTAAGAAAGAGTTTCAAAGTTCCCAAAAACCTTTCTCAAGAAATGAAATCGCGCTCCTATTTATAGTCTTCGTGCAGGAAAATTCACTGAACAAAATTAAATCCGTTGAGTGAAATTCGCAATTCCACGGAGCAAATATAAATCCGCTGAGTGAATTTCTAAATTTTCTATTTATTTCTTAGGCTTCGCTTAGCGAAAATTGATTCACTAAGTGACCTATAGGATGCCATTTTCTTATGGCTTGGCGAAATTTGACCAGAATCAACACCCCTTTTAGTCATATGGTATCTTTGGTTGAGGTTTGACTTCTAATCATGAAAATCACTTTTACCAACACCCTTTTTGGTCCTACGGCATCGTTGATTGAGGTTTGGGCTTTGGTTCTTGAATTCACATGAAACAACACCTCATTTTGGTTTAATGGCATTGTTGGTTGAAGTTTGTGTTGTTCCCCTACAATTCACATAAACGAGCGCTGAGATTTGTTTGTTAGCTTTATATTATACCATACTATTTCTTGTTTCTTACTTATCTCAAGGGGAGATTTTACCAATTATAAATTTGCTTATGCAGAGTGTTTTCCCTTAATTTCCTGACTGGATATGTATCATAGAGATACAAATTTTTGTACAAAATGGACACTTATCACAACCCCCCAACTTCTATGTAGTTTTCTTCTTTTATTCTTCCTTTTTCAGGCTAAAATTCTTATCCGAACACAATTGAGTGTCTACAATTGCCCCTCTTTATTTCAATTTTACCAAGTAATATAAGAATCCAAGTTTATATATATTATTTTAGTAAAATATAAATAAAGATATAGACCCCAATTTTGGCGTATGCAAGATTGTGGGAGAATTGTGTGCTAGCAAGCATATGGGCACGAAGCGTGATGAGTAATTATGAAGGGGTGGAGCATAGACCGAAATGTGAGAGGTGAGGGACACATAAAATCAAGGTATAACAAAAGGTTAGTATAGGAACTTAGAATATGCATGAGCGGGTACAGTGCGAGGACCCAAAAATGAATAGAATGGGTACAGAGACTCGAATGACAAATGTGACTGGAACATAAACTCGAGATGTAAAAGTAATGGGCACAGGGACTTAGAGGCTTGAAAGTGGGTATAAATACCCAATAGACTTGAAAGTGAGTATAAATACTCAACATGTCGGAATGGGAGC
Source organism: Psophocarpus tetragonolobus (assembly GCA_037954015.1). NCBI lineage: Eukaryota > Viridiplantae > Streptophyta > Magnoliopsida > Fabales > Fabaceae > Psophocarpus > Psophocarpus tetragonolobus. The sequence continues at coordinate 41,177,907 of CM075695.1, forward strand.
GCGAACTCGAAAGACTTGAAAATGGGTAAAAATACCTGACATGTTTTGAAATGGGTACAAAGACCCGAAAAACTTGAAAGTGGGTGAATACCTGATATGTTGGAATGGGGGTAGGGACTTGAAAAACTTGAAAATGGGTAAAAATACCCTAATATTTTGAAATGGGTACAAATACCTGAAAGGCTTGAAAGTGAAGAATACCTAATAGACTTGAAAGTGGGTATGAATACCTGACATGTTGGAATGGGCGTGGGGACCCGAAATACTTGAAAATGCATAAAATTACCCAACATGTTTTGAAATCGATACAAAGACTCAACAGACTTGAAAAATGGGCGAACACTCGATAGACTTGAAAATGGGTACAAATACCTGACATGTTTTGAAATGGGTACAAAAACCCAAAAGACTTGAAAAATGGGTGAACACTCGATAGATTTGAAAATGGGTATGAATACCCGACATGTTGGAATAAGTGCAAGGACCCGGAAGACTTGAAAATGGGTAAAAATATCTGACATGTTTTGAAATTGGTACAAAGACCCAAAAGGTTTGAAAGATGGGTGAACACCCGATAGACTTGAAAGTGGGTATAAATACCGACATGTTGGAATGGACGCGGGGACCCAAAAACTTGGAAATGGGTAAAAATACTCAACATGTTTTGAAATGGGCACAGAGACTCAAAAGGTTTGAAAATGGGTGAATACTGAATATACTTGAAAGTAAGTATGAATACTTGACATTTTAGAATGGGCACTGGGACCCGAAAGACTTGAAAATGTGTAAAAGTACCCAACATGTTTTGAAATGGGTACAAAGATCTGAAAGACTTGAAAATGGGACTTTGAGTGCGTGGACTTACATGCCCTGATATGATGAGGAGTGGACTCATATGCCCAAAGTTATGCGATGCTAAAATGATAGTGAAAAACGTATTTTTTAAAAAAAAAATTGAATTGATTCTATTATATTTATTTTTTTGAATTGATCATTATTTGTGAAAACAAATTTACACAAATCTTTCTTTCGAACTTGTCATCGCTTGATCCTTATTCTTATAAATTTTCATTTAAAGTTCACAACTTGAAATCATTTAAAGCCTTTCGAATCATCTTGTTAATTGAAATATTATTCTCTGCTTGTCATTTTGGTTTGAAATGTTACTTAAATGATGTGCACGATTGTGCAAACAAGGGTTTGGAAAAAGGTAACGACCAAATAAGTTTCAATATGTGAATTTGCATTTGGTACAATGTGGAAAGAATATGGATTACCCCAATCTCAGAAATGGATTATGAAAGTTTCGATGATTTGCCCAAATTTAAGACTCTAATGAAGTGATAAAGGAATCACTAACTTAGGATATGAGGATAGAATGAACTCGGAAAGTAATTTCCCATTTTAGACATGGGATGAGGTCTATAACGAGAAATGATGACGACAGGGATTGCCCTAGTTTGAACTCAAAAGCAAAGTCATTCCAAATTTGTTCAATTGTCCCAATTTAGATTTTGAAAAGGGTGTCTTTGAGACATGAACTGAATCTGGGACGTCATTTGAGTTGTTGCTTTATTTAGGTTTGGAGAGTTGGAATTGAAGGATGAAGCGAAGACTAGGGGTGTTCATAACCAAACTAAACCGAATTGAAAACCAAAAATTGAACTGAAAAAACTGAAAACAACAAAAAATCACTTTAGTTTTGGGTGATTTGGGTTTATAATGTTCAAACTTTATGATTTGGTTCAGTTTGCAGTTTGAGATGTTGAAAACACATAAAACCAAATCAAACGGCTCATCCTTAGTTACTTTAGCAAATTCCCAAGAAGACATATACAATTACTCATTATTTTTTAAGTTTATAAGATTTCGACCTAATATTTAATTAATATTTTTAATTAATATGTATTAGCTGATAAATAAATATTTTAGCAAAGTTATTTGATTTAATTTCATTGAATGCAGTTTAAAAACAATCACTAAAATGTAATGTTTAAATAAATTGATTGTTTATACTTTAACGTTAACGGTTGCTACTTTTATAATTTTGTTGGGAGTGGCTAAACTTTAATAAAATATTGGAAATAATTTTTTTCAATGTATTTTTTAATACTTAACAACAGAAATCCTAAACCACAAAACTAAACCAAACCAAACTGCAAAATATTTGTTTGGTTGATCCAGATTTTATAATTAATCTAAATTGAATCAAACAGCACCACATATATTTTTATAATTTGGTACAGACTAATTTTAGACTCAAAACCGCACCGCGAACACCATTAGCAGAGACAAATGGGTTTGCAAAAAATTAGACTTCAAGGTGGAATTCAAGCATGGAACTATAATGAACATGTTTTGCTTTCGATGACAAGTCTTATGAGTCATTTTCCTTTTCTTTTTTTTATTCTTTTTTTTTTGTTTTTTAAGATAGCAAGCATGTCATAATGTTATTTTGTCTTAGGATCAAAACTCATGAGAAACATAGCCATCAATCTTAGATCAGTGTGGAATTTATTTGATTTATAACTTGGTCATGGGTCAATAAGGTATGAAAGGAATGGTGTAAAAGCCCAAATGAGTGTTTAAGAGTTATTTTAAATAAGGATTGATACTTACGTCCATATTATTTCTTCTTTTTTGTGTTTCTTTCTTTCCTTTTCTTTATTTCATGTGATAAATTTATTTATTTTCCCCCCTTTTTCTCTCTTTCATTTTTTTTTGAGAATTTTTTCTTTTTTTTTATCGTGAATAGGTGTCTTGATGCGAATATCTTTTGTCTCAGTGTAAGGTTGATCCTTGTTTTGGGTGTTTTTGAGAAATGATTTTATAGCTCGAAATTAGTAGCAAGGGAAAAGATTTTTTTCGCTTTGTATTTTCTAAAGTTTGTGTATAATGTCTATGCATGAAATTCCAAATGTTTTTTCTTTTTGTGATGCATGATGTGTCTGTGAAATTTTTTCATGGTGCATGATGTATGTCTATGCATGAAACTCCACATGCATGATGCATGCTTATACGTGAAATTCTAAATATTTTTTCCTTTTGTGATGCATGATGATAATGTGAAAATATATCAACAAATTGGGATCCTCCTCCCTTTTTGTGTATGATGTTATTAGAATTTGTTTGCAGGATAACTACTCATTTTTTTTGTTCTTTATTTTATTTTTTTGCAATTTTTCTTCTTTTTCTTAAAAAAAAATAGCGATTTAAAGCTTAGAATGATATGAATGAAATGTGCTACGGATGAAACTTTCTATATATGCATGCAAAAGAAAAATTGTTTATGTGATGTCTTTATGAGAATGTTGGACTATTTGTTAATCATGAACTTTTATGTGATGTTAGCATAAAGCTTGAAAGTCGAAATAATGCATGAAAAAGTTTCGAGTATGAGACGCATAGCTGCGTATGCTAATGATATGAGTTGAACTAATTATTTAGATGATATGAAGTGCCAAAAACGTTTGATATGCACAATGAAAATGCAAAATATGTGATTTTTTTTTTGTTTTTATGAGAAAACACGAGATGAATCAACAAGATAACCATTCTAAGATGCAAAAAAAAAAAAAAATTTAATTTGATATGATGAGTGGGAAAATGATGAGTGAAATAAGAATGACGATATAATTTGTCATACTGTGTGAGAATAGATGAGGATACAAGAGATGATAATGATGGTGATTGGTGAGACGTATTGCCCGATAAGAAAAGTTAAAGAAGTGAATATTTTGTATGACACAGATGTGAATGCCCATTTTTTTTCCTGTTTTTTTTATTTATCATCAGATGAACACGAAGATGCACTTTTTTTAGATGACAAATGTCAATACATGTCATGAGATGATGAACTATTCCAGGAATGAAATAGGATAAACTTTTGTGACAAATGCATGTTAAATGAATCTATTTATATTTAAGGATGCATGAATGAAAAAGAAGGTTTTCTTTGCCCCTATTTTTTATGCATGATGACGATATGAAGACCTATATAGGATTCACCTTTTTGTGTATAATGTGTAACACAATGAATGAAGATGATGAAGCTTGCTACATGATGCAAACATATGCATGCAAAAGAAAAATTTATTTGTGAGGATGTTAGATTTATTTTTCTTTTTTCTTTTTTTATGGGAATGCATGGATGTGTGATGAGATATGATGTGAGTATGAATTTTTTTCCCGATCGGCATGAACTGGATATGTGAATTGATTTGCTTTATTTTTCATGATGACATATGTTAATGTATTTCATAATATAATGATCTGGTTTGAGAATGGAACAAGATGAATACTTCTTATGACCAATGCATGCATAAATAAACAAGAAATGTTTTTTTATTATTTTTATATTTTCGAATGACTTAAATTTACAACACATGGGATGAACAAATCACAATTGATGAGTTGCTTAAAATGTTAAGACACCATCGTTTTGATGGTGCAAAGGTGTACGAGTATGAAATATGAGAAAGATGAATGTAATTCGGCATAATATGCCTTGAGTCTTTTCAAATTTATATCCTTAGTCCCTCGTATGAGAGAAAAAGTTGCATTTTATTCCTTTAAATAAACAAAATGTTTTTAAGTCCTTCTTCACTATTTTTCCTTTTCTCTTTGTTATGGGATAAAAACATCTTGTCTTTAGTTTTCCTTAATTGGAAGACTAAATTTTTCAGACTAAAGACATTTTTAAGCGTCAAATTTTTTTAAATTATTTTTTTTTGTTTTTTTTGCCATAAATGATTTTCTCTCGTTTTTTTTTAAAAAATATTTTTTTCTCTTGTTAATTATGTTATGACTTTGATGATGAATGTATACCCAAAGTGATAAAACAAGACACGTAAAATTGAATGTTCCCTTAAAGTGTCATAAATTGGTATACCTAGAGGAGTTCAACTACCTTATGTGACTAAAGACTTTTCTAACGAGTAAGTCTCACCAGCTGACAATTATCTGTACCTCAAAAAGGTTTTTTAGAGCTCTATACTCATTTTAGAGTACATCCACAAATTGGAAATGTATCCAAAGTATGAGCATTCACAAAAAAAAATCACGCTCTGCATAACACTTTCGTGATGACCAGATTAAAAGTGTATCTAAAATGATACCACAAATCGTTTCTCACTCCCTAGGTTATTCTTAGGCTCGGGTATAGGACCTCACTCATGTGTGTGAAAAAGTGTGTGAATTATGGGGAAACGCCAAAATGCATGAGAAATAGATAAACATGAATATATATATATATATATATATACATATATATATATATATATATATATATATATATATATATATATATATACACACACACACACTAAAAACATGTCATCTACCCTATGGTTTAAATCAATCATATTTATAAAACATAGGAAAATGACCGGGGGAGGGGGGAGAATTTATAAAAATTTACCAATTTTGCACATCTAATTATATTAGGCTTCACTCTCGAACATCTCGAGCAGAGTTTCCATATGTCGTTATAAGGTCTCGACGGAATGGCAAAAAAACAATTTAGAATATTAGAGGAGTTGCCACCACTTTTTATTAAAGAAATTATCATAAAAACCTTAGAAAAATAAATTTTGGTCTGCAAAACCAAATTTTGAGTTCGATAGTTGATTACGTGTAGGGAAGATATTAGCACCCTACAACATTTGTTATAAAGACAGTTACCTCTAATTAAATGTGCAAAATTAAATAACTTTAAAAATACTCATTTCCCCCTTATAAAAAAAAACTATTTTTTATTGATTTTAATATTTTTGCAGAAATTTATTACTGGAAGAAGCTTATTTTATGAAAATTATTATTATTATTTATCCCTTTTTATTTTATGTTTTTAGGCTCAACAGGAAAGGACTCATGCTCCTACATATCTCGAAATGTATTAGAAATTTATAGTTTACGTAGTTCTTTGTAGAAAATGATTGTGTGTTACTATTTTTAATTTTGATTCTAGGTTTTGAGATTTAGGATTTTTGAATTGGCATAGTTCATACGTCCAAAAATTTAGAATCGACACAGGTGTATACCTAAGTCAATCAATTTGAACATTTTTCTTTTTGGATTATTTTTATCTTATAGAGGTAACTTTGACTGCTAATTTATTTTTTAGAGATTAGGTTTAAGACAAAAAATTTGTCACAACTTATGCCTTAAAACCTCAGGATTAAAGAGATGTCAGATTTAATCAATATTTTTATCTCTAAGAAGTATTATGTTTAAATAGAAAATAAAATATTTGATGGATGTAGAAATAGATAAAGGGAAAATCACAACATGATATTATAAAATGATAAAACAAAATGATAATGTTAAAAGTGAAATGATTTCAAACTCACGAGTATTGTGAGATGATTGGTGTTAAGGGAAAGAACATGTGTTCGATGCAACAACAAATATTGGTTCCTCAGTTGATGTTCGTAGTGGTGAACGCGGGAAAAATGGGTGTTGATTAGAGGAGAAAATTAAAGATAGGAAGGAAAAGACATTGCAAGAAAAAAGTTTCAAGGAGGGGTGTAGGAAAGGTTTAAAGAAAGTCCCAAGAAGGTATCCAAGAAAAGCTCGAAGAAATCTCTACCAAAGACTTCCAACAACCAGCCCAAGCAATGTTCCAAGCCCTCCCCCCCACCCCCTCAAATGCTCTCAAAAACTCTCTCCAAAGGTCCAAAAAATCCTCCCCTAAGAAAAAACTTGAAAGCTCTAAAAAAACCTCTCAAAACTCTTAAAAAATCCTTCCCCAAGAAATGAAATCACACTCCTATCTCTAGCCTTTGTATAGGAAAATCTGCTGAGTGAAATTAAATCAGAGGAACGAATTTCCCAATTTTGTTGAGTGAATTTCTAAATTTTTTAATTATTTCTTAGGGCTTCGCTTAGCGAAAATTGATTCACTAAGCAACCTCTGGGATGTCATTTCCCCGTGACTTAGCAAATTTAGACTAGAATCAACACCCCCCTTTTGGTCCTATGGCAACTTTGGTTGAGGTTTGACTTGTGGTCTTGCAAATCACTTGAATCAACACCATCTTTTGATCCTACGACATCGTTGGTTGAGGTTTAAGTTTTGGTTCTTCAATTCACATGGAACAACACCTCATTTTGGTTCAACGACATTGTTGGTTGAAGTTTGTGTTGTTGCTCTACGATTCACATAAGCCAACACTGGAATTTGTTTGTTAGCATTATATCATCTCTTACTATTTATTTTTCTTGCTTGTTTAAAAGGGAGATTTTACCAATTATAAAGTTGGGTTATGCATAGTGTTTTTTCTTAAATTTCTGGTTAAATAAATATCATAAAGATAAAGATTTTTGTACAAAATGGACACTTACCACAATCTCCGACTTTTATGCAATTTTCTTCTTTATTCTTTCTCTTTTGGGTTGAAAGTCTCATCTAGACAAAATGGAGTGTATAAAAGTAAGGAAACAATTATTGATGGGGTAGTAAGCGATTATAAAGAAAAGTTTATCAATGGATTAGCCCGAAATATTCCATTCTATGATGTTAACGGGATTGAGTTGTTGATGGTTGTTCAAACTCTCAAAGTGGCATACGAGCATGGTTTCTGCAACATCATCTTGGAATCAAATTCCCTCATCACTGTAAAGCTTTTGGATGAGGGATGCTCTATTGAAAATGAATACGTCCATTTAGTGAATCATATCTATAGGAGCATTGGGATTTGAAAAAATTTTGTTATGCAACATCATTCGTGCACTTTGTGAGAAGAATTTATTCACACGAGATTTTGCAAAGTTAAGATTGTTGTTAAACCAAAAGTCTCTATTTCTAATGTTAATTCAAAGTTCTTTTCTAAAGTTTATAAAAAAGACTTGGACTATATGATGTTAACTAATAATAATTATTAATTTTCATTTGGACTTTGTCGATGCCTTCCATAATAATAATAAAAAAAAAAGAATATATATATAATATACATTACCTAAAAATTGATCATGCATAAATATTCTTTCAACGTGCATTAAAACATGTGACATTCCAATATTATTGTGAGGATTGTCCCGTCTTAATAAAGTTAAACTTTTCTTTTAATGTAACACTATTTCTATAAATTTTGTGTTTGAGTTTGTTAGAAGACAGCTAATAATAATAATGATTATCTTAACAACTTCAGCAGTTAATGACTTGAAGAAATTCTCGACAACAAATTATGATAAATAAGATATTAGAAATAGAGAAAAACATTTTTACAGTGTTAGTATAAAAAAAAATTATATAAATCACAACCATTTGTTTATGATAAGTTTACAATTAATACTTTAAAAATTATTGTAACATCAATAAATTTTTCATAATATTAATTACTTTTTACTCTAATAATATATTCATTTAAGCTCAACATTTAAAAAATTATTAATCTCAAAATAAATATTATATTTAACATAATATTAATTACTTTAACTAATACATAATAATATCACTTTAATTTTTAATATAATATTAGTTTTAAAATTAATTTTATTAATTCTCCTAAAATGGACGCAGATTCAGAGTACAAATAAAGTCAATTAGAAATTAGAAATAGGATAATGTTAGTAACTCCTATTGATTAGAAGTTAATAAAAATAAAAATCACAAGTCATTAAATTAAAATAGAAATTCAAAATAATTGTATTTTTTAATAATTTCACTTAATAATACATATAAAAAATGCTAATGTGTTAAAAGCCTAGGAAATAACTTAGCATAACAGAAGATAAAAATTGTAAAATTGTTGGCTATGTGATGTGGATGATAACTTTATCAATTGCGAGATGAGGAATATTTCTATTGGATGATGAAAAATGTGGCAAGTTACTCTCACAATAATAATATATGCGTCATTTGTAACCAGAGAACGGTTATGTACACAGTAAATGGAACTGTAAAAGTGGTGTCATGATAATAATAAAACATAAGTGATTCAAACCAATTGAATAAAAATGTTCAGTTGGAATCAACGTACAAATTATTTAGTTTATTGTTAATGTCCTATAATATTTTTACTATATTAATTTATTAAAATTTAGTTGTTATTTATAAAAATCAATCTCTTAGAAATAAATTTGCTCCAAAGTATGTGCAATCATAATCATTTTTCAAATCAATATCTTTTTTTTTTTTTTTGCGCGTATCATTTTTCAAATCAATATCTTTTTTTTTTTTTTGCGCGTGTTGAGGATCATGACGCAAAAAAAGATGAAAGAAAAATAACTGATTAAGCACAAAAGTGTAGATAAAATTGAACGTTCTTTTGTATTACCCGGCTTTTGACTCCTCTTCACCCTTTCATATTATCCAAGATTCTACCAATTTGCATGCATATTAAAATGCATACACAACAATATAAAATAATTTATAAAACATTATATAGAAATTAACATCTATTTTTTTATTGGTCAATAATAATATTATTAGTAGTGTTGGCTTTTGCTAGTAGTAAAATTCAAATCACAAATTTTTTCACCTTTGTTTTTTTTTAATGAAATGGGTCACTTTATATCTCTAACATTCCTATTAAACATTGTATAAAAAATTAACATTGTCATTTATTTGAGGTCAATTTGTTTGTTATAACTTTATTATTATTTTTGTAATCAAGCATGTATACCATCATATAGTAATATTGTTCACGATCAAATAACAATGTGAATAAACATTACACTCGGTTTCAGACCTTATTATTTATTAAGTTTAATTAAATTTACCGCAATTTAAAGTAACATTTTCCATAAGGGACGTTTATGTTAAGATTTTGAATTATATTTTCAAAAATAATAAAATTAAAAATATCATATCTAAGTATTTTTAAAATTATGTTCATCATATTTTAATATTTCTTGTAATATTTTCAAATTTTAAAATAATTTAAATAAAAATAAATAAAAAATCTCACTTTCCTGTTCATCCAATAAAAATAAAAGATAAAAACAAAAATTTTAAAACTTCTGTAAAATAAAATATATAATAAATAAAACTTCAAAACTTGTAATAAATATTAAAATATTATTTTCTCATGAGTACAAAAATTTTTGAAATGGTATTTAAATAAGCAAAACAAATACACTTACAATAAATATTTTAAAATTTGTTTTCACTTGTTTTTGGAATAGTTTCCACCCAATTTTAAAAGAATTTTTTTTATTCAAATGCATCCTTACTCATCACCAGCACTGACTAAAAGTCTCGTAAATCACTAACACTACTTATGACTGTCAATTACTAACTGTCATCTTCACTCGTAAATCACTAACACTACTTATAACTGTCAATTACTAACTGTCATCTTCAATCATCATTCACCAACATAGCCTTCAATCTCCAGCCAATGATCCCTTAAAGTTGTCATGTTGTCATGCTTCAGTCCTACCTCCAATCGTCAATTATGGTCATCACCGCTGGTTGCTAACCATCAATTGTCAACTACAATAGTTAATCATCAACTATCACCTTTGATCGCTGATCGTCAACCACCACCTTTAAATATTGGTCACTTGTTTTTATCACCAATCATCACATCTGACCACCAATCATTAACTGTCATTGTTACTTATCAATCACAAATCAACACTTCTAACCATCGAACATTGATCCTTAATCTCTAAAAAAGAATGATTTTAGTAAGAATAAATTTGGATACAAATATTTAAATTTTCCATAAAACACACTCATAATAATTAAACTTCGCATTTGAGAATAAATAACATGTAGGAAGCATTTAACTTGTATCAAGTTTATCTATTTTTCTATAAAAGTTATTTAATAAGCAAAAGTAGCCACGGGAAAAATTATTTTAAATTTTACCCATTATTATAGCAATCAAATTCCTTAAAAAAAAGGAATGTTAGTAAGTTAAAGCCTGTGGTCAGTGAGTGAAAAATTAAAGAGATAATAATCTCTTTATTAGTCATATTTCACTTTAATAACATTTAAAATAGAATTGATATTTATATTTTTAATTATTCAATTCAAAGTTGGATGCATCTTTAATTCTGTGTCTTTTACTTTCTACTAACCTTGTTAAAATAAAAATACAAATGCACCGTTGCTGTTACTAGTAAAAATAATTATAAATTTATAATAACTAATACACCCTAACAAATACAACTACAAGAAATAATTATAATACCGTTTACACCCTACCGACCAAATAGCTATAAGAAAACGTTTCAATCTCTCGATTTTTGCAATTGTGGTTGTGCTTATTATGTATAATAAATACATTTGAATTCCACGTAACTCAGCTCTGTAAGTGAGTCGTGACAATACGCAAACTTGGCATTTCGATTAGAAAATTTGTATTTAAATTTTAAATGATCACTGCCCTTCCATACTCGGCAACAAGTTAGAGGGCAAATCAAAGCACAAACGAAATAAAGGGTTAATTGTTCAAATATATAGCTACAAGAAAACCTTTCAATTCCTCCAGATTGATGATGATCATCCAAGCAAACTATATTCAACGCCTAAAACCCGTTTATTCTAAGCATAGTGCTGTTAACCAATTTAACATGACAATTACTGTTATAGCACCATAGACAAGTTTAGGCAGTCAAATGTTGGAATAAACCTAAAATTTCTAAACCACTCCATATTTATTGAAGCTCTAACAAAATGTAACAAGACAAATTAAGTATTCTTTTTCAGATATTATCAGTAATCTCCTTGATCACCATATCCTCAAGCTAATAAAATACCTTGATATTTGAGAGCCAGGTGTGCAGTTCACGCATGTGCCAACTGCCTTCCCAAGCTGTGTGATCGATATCAGTATGATCTTCATTGTAAAATCCAGAATGTTAAGCAATCATCCAAAAAATTAGTCCTTATGAGAGAATTATGCATTTTCAGTCTCACGCAAATAAAAACATGAAGAAAATTGCACTTTTTGGAAAAGCCTTTTACCCCAATTTGGTATTGCCTTCATAAGCGCTTCAGCTTGTCTAGGACAAGATTTCCAAATACAGTTTTGACAATGGCGTTAAGTTCTAATAAAATACTTTCAGCTTTACCAGATATTAACTTTCACCAAAGACATCAACAGTTGGGCCCTTGTCCAAGAACAATGTAGGTAAAAAAAACAAATTTGAAATCCCATGCTTAATCCAGAAGCCCAACTTGTTAAAATTAGAAGAAAATCTTCAGAAATCAATGAAAAGCTTCAGAAGGCAAGTGTCTGAACTTAACTTTCCCTGACAATCTATCTATAGCAAAAGAAAAGATCATACCCATGGATAACTGCAAAGATGATAACACCATCGCACCCATCTGATCTTCTCTCTCTGACATTCACTCCCAACCAGGATACACTTGTATATAGTGAGAGCCAACCCTCCCACCAAGTGTGGTCATTTCATGCCTTAGAAGTGAATGGAAAGATCCAAGCTCCATTAGTGGATGCAGATGACAAGTTATGAATATATTCAAGCATTTGTTTGGTGGCAAGGACCTATGTGTCTGGCAAGCCAACCACTCAAACAAATATAATATGGTATGACACGTCTAGATCAGTTACCAAACAAAGTCAAACATAAAATATCTCCACTAATAAAAAACACACAAACATTACATGTAGAAACTAGGAATACAAGATACTATACACCCAAACAACGGGTTATTTTCAGAAGGGAGTAAAAAGATCATGGAGCTCTGAAGGATATCGATTCATTTCAACAACTGTTCAGTCCTCCTTAATTGAGGAAGGAGAAAGATTAACGATTTTCTCGAACAAAATCTTTGAATTTAAAAATTGCAGAGAGGAGAGATTGAGTGGAAAGAATGCAGGATCCAGAAGATAGACCTTGTTTAATATTTTTCCTCGTCATTTCACTTTCAATCTTTTAATATTTCCAAGCCAAAAAACCAATGGAAAGAAAAATAATTTGTGAAAAGGACCCAGAAGAAATTGATAATATTCAAATGATACACAGGAATACATACTGACATATATATATATATATATAAGCATTACTATAACAATAAAAAAACGACAATAGTGCCATCAAATCCACAAAGTATATTCCAAATTTTGGCTAAGAACATTATATTTCTGAAAAAGCTGTTGTAGTCCTTACAAATCAAAGGCTGAATGGCAGACACACAAGTAAAACATGTAACCTTATACTCGAGTCAGTTATGCTGTGCGAAGTTAAATAAAACAGAATTGTAAGTTCTAGAAAAAAGGTCCACAACACACTTAAAAATTATTATAACAAAGTTTTCTCAGCCCCAAAATTCACCTGTTCCTCAGTATTCCATAAAGGAATATGAGGTATAACAAGATTTTAAAAACATGACATGGGGAAAATCTACTAAGATAAGAAGGAAAAAATACAAGTTTCAGAATCTGGTTCTTTAATCATCAAATAGTAGCTAAATTACAAATTAAAAGATGCATTTGAATAGTGCCTGGTACTTCAGAAGAATCAGCGGAGTCCAAAACTAAATGATTGATGCATCTTATGAGGGTATCTGCACAGGGAATACATAGAGTAAAAAAACCAATTTCAAAAAACCAAAAGTCTCTACAAGAAAGTGAAGAAACATAGATACAAATATGAACTCTCAGAAGGCCATACCTCTGGAACTGCAAAATAGATTTTTCAATAGTTATAATGTTTCAAGTTTGAACTAAAAACCCAATCACGGTAATTGTTTATGCAAAAATAAACGGATATGGAGCAGCAGATGCTAGAAGAGTTAAACACAAGCCTTTCACACCAAGAACATGAATAGATAATCAAACTTGGCAAAAATAGAACTCAGAAGTTATAGAATAAATAGAAAAGACTAGGGAATTCATGTTCTTTCTTTTAAGACAACATAACCATGAGGTCCTAACATTACAATAAAACAACTAAGGCTGGACAGTCATCACAGTGCCAGCATCACTATCCGTATAGAACCGGAAATGCAATGCAACTTATGGCGAACATAATGTCATCAACTTCAATGCAACAAAAAACAATTGGCATGTTACTTGTGCTCATCCGCGAGTGAAGGAAGAAGCCAGAATGAAGTTGTCCGTTCATGTTATGTTGAGTTTTTAAGATTCACGGTTTTGGTTAAAACCATTTCTAACACTAACCCGGGTATATCAACACCTCCAAATCAACACCTTTAAAGTTCAACCATCAGCCAAGTAATCTTATATATCATGTGAATCCATAAATATTCAGCAACATAAACATTAACTAAAATATAAACAAAACAAATCACTCACCTAGTGACCCATGTAAGGTGCGCCGCCACCGCCAGGATGAGGTCTGACAGCATTGCTTTGCCCCATTTGGGGATTCTGGTATCCCGGTTGCATTGCTGGCTGGCTTCCATACCCCATGGCAGGCTGATTCCCATAGGGAGCAGGTGGAGCCGCCTGATTAACCGGAGCACCACCAAGCCCTCCAAGCAGATTCCCAAGCCCCAATCCAGCTCCCTGATTAGTCAGCAACGCAGTCAAAGCCTGTCCCAGTGCCGGATTCAACCCTTGCGCTGGCACACCCGGATTGAAACCACCCACAGCAGAGGCTGAGGGCGCCATCAAATGACCACTACCATGAGACGGTCCACCACCACCACCACCACCAGAGGAATACTTGTTCTTCTCCTTTCTTTGATAATGAGGCTGGTGATGGTGATGGTGATGGTGAGAATGCGGCTGATGATGATACTGATGGTACCCCTTGTTCCCCTTAGGACCATCGACAGCCTTCTGACAATACAAAGTATGCCCCTCAAAGTTCTTATGAGGCTCTTCCAAAGCCTTCTTAGCACTCTCCACAGACTTGTACACAAACAGAGCAAAACCCTTAGGTTTCCCAGTGTTTTTATCTAAACCAAGAGGACCATCCTCAACCTCCCCAAACTGCTTGAAGAATTCAAGCAACTTCTGAGGATCAATCTCCGCACTCACATTGCTTACGAAGATCTTCCTTTGGGTGTACTCTGAAACGGGAGTCGCATTTGGCGGTGGTGCCGGAACAGGACCCGCAGAGGCCAGCTGGCACGATGTAGTGCGGTTCCCGATCTTCTTCTGAGGATGTTTCAGCGCCTTGCGAGCATCATCCCTGTGCTTGAACAAAATGAAAGCATAACCTTTCGATTTGCCAGAAACTTTGTCGGTGACGGCCTTGCAATCCTCGATCTCGCCGTATTTGCCGAACACAGCCGTTAGGGTTTCCGCGGTGGCGTCCCAGCCGAGGCCGTGGACAAAGATTTTCCGGTGCGCAGGGTCAACATCAGCAAGCTGGCGGATGCTATCCACGAATTCGGGGAACTTCTCAACGGCCTGCTTGACGAGAGAGTGCAACTGCTCCTTCGTGAAGGGTTCAAGAAGCTTCTCCACGGGCTCTTCTTCCAGAGTAAGGTCTTCTTCCTCTTCTTCATTGTTTCCTTCATCAGCACCATTCGCCTCTGTGTGGTTTGCAGATTCTAGGGTTTCCTGCTCCTGTTGCTCCTCTAGGGTTTCTGGTTCTTGCTCTTGCTGCTCCTCCGTTTCATCTTCTTCGCCTTCAGTGTTTTGCAGATGTTGCTGCTCTTCTTCTTGTGTTGTTTCGTCGATGGCCATGGTGTTGGGGTCTTCGAGAGTGGGGTCCGGATTGGGTTGCTGTTGTTCGAGTTCCACTGGTTCTTGCTCTTGTTGCTGTGGTTCCACGGGTTTGGTTGGTTCGGGGTCGGAGGATCGAAGCTTTCTTTTCTTGGCCATGGCGGTGGACAGTGAGGGTTAGGGTTTCGAGATTTGGGGGTCTTCTGATTTTGATATGTTTTGTTTGAAGAGAGACGAAAGCGATGCGATTGCGCCCTCAGTTGGATGTGAGGTAATCTATTACACTGCCACTGTCTTGTTATTTATCAGTGACTATTGATGGGCCGGTCTGGGCCGAATCTCTTTTTTACTAGTAGTTGTGTCCTGCACCTCATATTTTTCTTCCTCCACCCCCAACAATTTATTATATTCAAGTTTACCCTTCCACCTTTGTTTCCCTGTGACTTTGCACAATTTCTGGCCTCTGTTACCTACATCGTCTCAACTGTGTCCCTCAAGAATTTGCAACATTTTTAAT
The DNA here is from genome assembly GCA_037954015.1 of Psophocarpus tetragonolobus. Classification (NCBI taxonomy): domain Eukaryota; kingdom Viridiplantae; phylum Streptophyta; class Magnoliopsida; order Fabales; family Fabaceae; genus Psophocarpus; species Psophocarpus tetragonolobus. Next base: position 41,193,984 of record CM075695.1, read on the forward strand.
GATAGAAGGATGTATACAAAATAAAACAATCATTATTTATGGAATAATTCCATGTATTAATATACCTTTTTTTTTTAATGTCCAAAATACTTTTTATATTTTATTTTATATAAAAAGGGTATACCTATATTCTCTCAATTTTAATTTATTATTATCTAAATCTTTCTTCTGGTTATTTTTCTTTCTCTTTTTTTTTCTATCGAATGCATTAAAATTCTACCTACAATTGTGTGTTGAATCGGATTTTTTTTTTCCTAAACAAATCAATCAAATTCTTTATATTGTGCAAGGTGAGAGATGGTGTGTGTGTGTGTTTTTAACATTTTCAAAAATACTTTTGCAATATAAAACAACTATTTAAAAAACTCAACACCAAATTACCAAATCTTATCTTGTTCATACAAAAAATCCTCTTCCTTCCACGCTAAAATCCTAGCCGTCGTAGTTTTTTCCCTTCCTTTCCATTCCCTTCTCAATGCCTACTCTTTTATCTTCTTTGACACTATCTTGTTATGTCTTCTCAAAGCTTCTTGGACTTTGTTATTGTTTACAATCCAATCCAATTTCTGAATTTATTTGAGGACATCCGAAGATGGAGTTTTGATGAAGAAATAGTCATTTTCAAGCAAGTGCATGTGCATGGAAATGCATGTTTAATGGCTACGTCGGGTGGAGCCATATGATTGAATGTGAATATGCGATGCTTTGCAATAGATGAACACAATTGTGTTTGATTTTGGAAAGGAATCAATGTCATGGTCATTGGTAGTAATGGATGTTGAATAGGAAGGAGATGGAAATGCATGTTTTTTATTTGGAGGCATATTGTGGTACCTCCTAATAAATAACAAACATGAAATACATCAGGAATAGCAACGGGTATCCATTTGGAAAAATTCGCAATTGTTACCGCTTGTTACAATTGATAGCCGATTATAGATATTTTGTATAAGATTTTTAATATAATAATTCATATACTTAAAATATATATATATATATATATTTAAATTTAATAATTAAGATTAGTCACTAATTATAATCATTCAATTTTTAAAAAAATGGATAATAATTGTAACATCCCAAAATTTATCTATCACTGATATTAATTAATCATCATCAATTCTAATCATTTACAAAAGAATAAGAAACTCATAATCAATTTTCTTTCAACATTTCAAAGTAATTACATAAGCACCCATCATTGTTAGTCATCATTTACACCATTATTGTACAACTTACATTTAAGAATAATGAAATTTCAGACAAAATAAATTATGTTATACATTGCATCAACTTGCCGAGCGAAACAATTCGCCTAGTGAGACCCATGGTAACTCGCTCAACGACAATCGTTTCCTAGCAAAGACCATGTACCAAACTATTATAGTAAATGAATTTCGCTCAGCAAGACACGTCATTGTGTGAAAATTATGTTTAATTATAAACAGAGAGAAATTTTTGTTGAGCGAAACCTTTCGCTAGACACAAATCCCATTTATTTTCAATCCGAGACAACTTTGCATTGGACAAGGTCTCCTGCTAAGCGCAAAGTTGAATATCTGTGAAACAAAGACTAACTCTTGTTAGGCGAGACTTCTTGCCAAGCAAGACCCTAAAATATGCATAATCTCGACTCCAAAACTCAACTTAACCTATTAACATACAATTCATACATCCATGCTTAAACTAAACTTCATTCAAGTGATTATTAACCTAACATTTACACAAATTCGTATTACATCATTTATTGTGTTAAACATGACTTTTACACAAATTTTAGCTATAACATAATCTGATACATAGTCATCTTTTGCAAATCTACAGAATATTGCTTCTAACATGATTCCCTTAGGTACATAATTAACAAAAAGATAACACCATCCAAACTTCAAAGCATAATATCGCATTCTTCAATCCAAATCATTTTATCTCTTAACTTCATCTCCACAATTTGCTTTAGTGTAAAACATGATCATTGTAGTCATACAAAATACACATACAATCTAAGAGTAAGCATATTATACAAAGAATTCAATCATACATCAAATGAATATTACAATCAATCAATCACACTTATACTTTTTATGAACATAAGTACTCCACACCATATATTGACTCAACACGACGCATTTGGACTACATATTGAACTTGTACATTAAGGAGGTGACCAAAACCTCTAATAATTGGTGTCTAAGATCCATCCGACCCTTCTAACAACCAACTGAAACCTCAACATGTTCATCCAACAGTTGTTGTCTAGGGTCTACTTGATTCTTATGACATAAAGTTGTTGTCAAAATACATCCCAAGGATGCCCCCACTTGCATATCTAGTATACGAATCACAATATAAAACCACAAATTACCCATGATTGCAGATATGATATTTAGATTACATTGACCTCAGATGCAGTCACAACTCAATACATACACATATACATCACCCAAGGCTAAGTTACCACATGCAACTATCAACATTCATCATACACCTCGTCATTATGCATTTCTACAATATGCATTACATCACAAATTCAATCACCATCAAATTTAATACTAAAACATCATATTTAACTTAATTATAAAAGTGATGTTCAAATAATCAATTTCACCACATAATCAACTTCACTTAACAAACAAATACACCTAATTGATTCCACATTCACAAATTAACAACTTTTAAAATTAAAATCAAGTTTTAGTTTTCCTTACTTATATCTCCTTTTCAAAGCTAACTAAAAAAAATCCGCTATAAGATATTACTTAGAAACCTGACAATAATTCCATATCAACAAGAATCTTAGAAATCAGGATTTGAGAAATTACGATTATACTCACCTATATTGATCACCTCTCAAAATCATGAGCAATGAAAGAGATTTCATCAGCAAATTTTCAACCATGCAAAGGAAGAGAAGTTTGATGATTTAAGGGAGAGAGAGAATACGATGGTGAAAAGAAGAAATGAAGGAAGAAAAGAAAAGTGAAGAAGGAGGAAGAAGAGGGAAGTTTTGAGGGTGAACTTAGTAAGTTAAACTTGCTATTTGCACTCCCTTAACAAATTTCTAAAAACTTCTTTAAACTTAACCAAAACTCTTCGAAACAAAAAAATAACAATTATATCTCTCTTTTCACCTTCCAACTATTCTCTTAAAATTAATTAGCTAATATTAATATTATTAATAAAACAAAATATTCTTCCATCACTATATTAATCTAAGTATAATTATTTATTTTGTTCCACTAATAACGCGTTAATTAAATAGGTTCAGGATTTATCTCAGTAAATAACTTTATGACATAAGTAGATGAACTATCATGAGTGTGAATACTTCTAGGATAAGTAGTAATTTGTAGAGTAACCTGTTGCATGTGTTTCGCCTGAATATCATTTATGACAGAGTTTAATGTTGGGGACAGGGCAGAAAACCTGTCTGTAGGAGGTATCACCAAAGTATGGAGACATCCTGCTTCCAATAGTAACATGGGAGTTATCAAAACATCCCTGTATAAGTGTGCTTTGAAAGAACTCAAATTTATCTTAGCTCTTCTTATTATGAACTTCAACTGGCATGTACAGTCTTTGTCCACAGTTTTACAATACTCATAAGATTCAAAACAAGGATTTCTGTTATTGAAGTATGTTTGTACTTTTACAAATAAACCATCTTATTTGGTTGTTTCATAGTGGACTTCAAACAGAAAATTCTGTATTATCACGAATTTACCCAAAAGGATGTTGGGATTTATTGTTGTGAGATACTGCAAGCAACAGTAACATATGTTTGTGTTTGAGCACGAAGCTCTAATTGTAAGGCATTCTTTATTTTTTCCTCATCAATTGTTTCCAATCGAACTACCATTTCAGCTTCTTCCATCGAGTAGAAACCTTTGTATGTAGACCAAAACTGGTCATGTTTAGCCTCATTGAGGTTTCTGAAGGATGTATAAACACCCTTGTTTTTGCCTGTTATCAAAGCAAAATGTGTGAAACTTTTTCCAGAAGGAGAGGCCAGAGATGTCAATGCTACTCCTTTATTGTCATGACAACAAAAATTGTATAATGCACTTATAGTGCTTTGTTTCACCTTTGTGACTTGGTGTTCGTTTTGTGTAGTGTATTTTGGAATATTCCAAATATTGTCAATTAAAACATGTAATTTGACATTTGTGTTGTCTCTTCCAGGGTACTGGAAAATATTTGTAAGGATTGACAACTCTTATTTGCCAAATTTTGTAAATTGGTCCGCCTGAAAAGGGAACTTTACTTGTTTGGGGTCACTGGCTCCCTTCTTTGTATGCTCCATCATATGGAAGTTTGTTTCAGTGACCTAACAGGTCTTTTTTGTGGAACTTCAAGTCTTTACTTGATGTACCTGGAAAGTATATCAGCACAAGTATTATCAAAACCTTTTATATGTTCAAAATAAATAATTTTTCCTGAAAAATTTATATAATCTTTAAAAAGCAACCATCTTTTATGTGGCTTTTTATCATTATTAATTTGAGTTTTACCATAAAAAACTATGGCTTCACAACCTGTCCTAATTGTTATTTCTTTTTTATTTATAAAAAATAATTTAAATGCATCCATTACGTGTATAATAGCATTTACTTCATAATCTGTGTTAGTTTTATAAATTTTTGGTTTTGTAGTATATTTACCAGAGTCATACCTGCAAATTTGTTCCTCTGCCTTAGGTATGTGTTTATTTTTCTTACGTTTAAGGATGACTCCCCATCCAAGTTCACATCCATCACATTCAATTATTAAGTAATCTGAATCTAATGGCAGTTGTAAAATTGGTAGATTTGTTACTATTTGTTTTATTTTTTGTACTAATTTTATATCTTCAGAGTTAAATTTTATTTCTCCTTTTAATGAAGTTTTGATATATAAAGGAGATGTGTATTTTCCTATATTAGGAATAAAGCTTATTGCATAATTTAAAAGTCCTAAAAAGGATCTAAGTGTTTTAATTTTTTCCATTTTATCTAAAAAATCTTGTATTTTCTTAGAAATATGAGGTTGGAGTTTTATATTTCCATTACCTATTTCTGTTCCAAGAAATTCAATGAATTTTTTACTAATTTCCATTTTTTATTTTGAAACTATTAATCCGTAATGTTCCAATTTATATAAAACTTATTTTAGATGGTGAAAGTGGTCATCTTTTGTTTTAGAAAATGCTAATATGTCATCAATATAGACACATGTAAAGGTTTTATCATTTTTAAAAATGTTATCCATTTTTCATTGGAAAACAGCAGGAGCATTTTTAAGACCGAATGACATAACATTCCATTTAAATAAACCTTCAGAACAAGAGAAGGCTGTCCATTTTATTAATTCTGGATTCATTTTAACTTGATGAAATCCACTTTTTAAGTCGAATTTAGAAAACCATTTGGCATCTTGAATTCGGTTTATTAAAACATCTTTAGATGGAATTGAATATTCATCCTCTACTGTGTTGTCGTTTAGTATTTTATATTTGTAGACCATTCTTGATTTACCTTTTTTTTGTTCAGAAGATTTGTTGACTATAAAAGCCGGACTTCTGTGTGTACTAACACTAGATGATATTACCTTTAGTTTTAGTAAATTTTGTATATGATTTTGACATTCTTCTTGTTCCCAATTATTAAATTGAATGTCTTTTGTTTTAATGATTAAGTATGGATTAATAATTTCTAGTTTACAAGTTACGGGATCTCTGTCCCAAAATTTTGTAGGATCTTCTCCTATTATGTTTGTTTTATTCAACCTATCAAAAATTTGTTGGATATTTTCGAATTTTATGAATTTTAAAATTTTTATTGAGGAAAAAGCCTCGACTGTATATAAAGAAGAATAATCCTCTTTTGTTTCCTCTGATATGTATGGGAGTTCCGTAGTACAGTCGCATGCACCTTGGAATGTTGAATTTTTATAATTACAATTATTAGTGGTAATATCTTGTTTTAATGAATCACCACTAACTATAAGTGTCATCTGTGTTTTATCATTTATCATAACATAATCTTTGTTTATTGTAACTGACCTATTTTGACCTAAAAAAAATATAGGCCAATTATCATATTTTTTTTTTAGGGAACTAAATTTTCTACCCTCATTGTTTTTATGAAAATTTTATGACAAAAAAATTCACAATTTGTGCTAAATTGAAGAATAACATTGTTAACTTCTTCATCATTTATCATAATTTCACCAGACATTGTTCTGGTTTTTTAGATGTGTTTACTTTTAACTATGTTTTAATGTGAAGTTATAGTTTTACATATAACTATTTCTGAGCATCATGTATCTAATAGTGCTTGTATAGTTTTTTCTGTCAATGGTTTGTTATTTATTTTTGGAAAAGTTAGTTTAACTAATACTTTTAAAGTTATTAGTTATTGTTTGTTACAAACTAATGGGATACATTCCATTGTTCCCATCATGTTATTTTGTTCGGCTGAGTAACTGGACTCTGGGAGATCTATTTTAGTTTTTCCTTTTATTATTTTTTCTAAAAGAATTATCTTTTCTTCCAGATGATTTATGCAAGTTTCTAATACTGAAACTCTAGTATCAGTTAAATCTTTGTTACACAATTTATTCATATTTTCTTTCTTTTCGAAAGAGGGTAATTCTTGTTCCTGTATATTTAAATGTTTTTCTACATATTTAATACAAAAAATTTTATAACAGAGTGGACAATGTGCCCTTTTTGATATGTGGAAATACCTTTTACAATATGTGCAAGGAATTGATTATGTTCCTGAATAAAAATGTATTTTGTGAGGACAAAAATTTGTGTCTGTAGTTTTCATTAAACAATATCCTAGATCGTCTAATATTTTTTCCATTTCATTATATTCTTCCCCTATAGGGAAATTATTGTCTTCGTTTGGATATAAATGACTATATTCATTATTTGTAAATTCATTTATTAAATCATAATTTTTATAAACCTTTTCTGGGTTTATTTCATCTGTGTATTCTGTTATGCTAATAACAGATAATATTTCAGAGTCAGTGGAAACCTCTTCATCAATGGGAAGAAGATTCATATGACATGATTTTATTAAAGCCGCATCTTTTGTGTAAAGATTAGCGATATTTGGACAATCTCTCAAAAAGTGTCCTGGTTGACTACAAACAAAACATTTTAATGTTTGTTTGTAGGTTTTGTTATCCCTAAATTTCCTAACATGACTATTGGGATTTAAAGTGGGTTTTCTGGCATTAGAAACCCCCTTATTGTATATGTTTTTCTTAGAGTTCTTGGCCCTAAGAATTTTTGTGTATTATTATATCTTTGTTTATTTCTAGATATATTTTTTTGTTTTTAAATTTATTTTGTGCATATTGTTGGGGTGTGTATATTTGTTTGCATATCCCAGCATCATAATGCTTAAGCTGTTTTTGTATAGCTATATGGGAGCAAGTATCTTCCATTATTTTCATAATGTGTTGTATTCGTATAGAGAGGTTATTTAGCATAGGAGTAACCTCATCATTTTTCCAGCTTTCTCTAATTTTTTGTCCCAGTTTTCCTGAAAGTTTGAGAAACATTTTGTCTCCTATATTAACATTATGAAAGCAACCAGCTATAGATGCATACAAGAGATAATCTTGACAGTATTCTTTTATTTTACCAAAATATTCGATAGACAATCTTTCGAGATATTCTAGATAGATTTGTTGTCTAATTGTGTTGCCATCATTGGCAGATTGTGAAGTAAACAATCTTTGTATAAGAGAAAAAAATTGTAAATATTTGGACCTGGTTCAATAACCAGTGTATTCAGATCATTAGGGAAATTTTTCTCAAAAGATTCTCATCCAGATCTGGCGATATCGCCTAGGTATGTTTTTTCTTTAGCGATCATTTATTGAGAAGACAGTACATCTTTCTCATGATGTATACCATAATCTCGGATTACAGTGGCTGTCCATTATTCTATGTATGTTGGAAGGAGTTGGGATCTATACCTCCTATGTTTAGAAGTAAATTTGGAATTTGTAAGTTTGGTTCAACTGGTAATCTTTTACCATGTGATATGTATTTATTGTTACTAAGGATAATATTTTGAACAGTTTCTCTGGGGAGGAATCCTTGAGAATAATTTTGTGACCAGCAGGATCTAACCTATAATTTGTAGCAGTAGATTCTTCATATTCATTTATTAGTCCTACTTTTGTGTTTTCAGATGTTGTAGATTCATCATCTTCTTATAAATTTCTTGTAGATTGATAAGAAAATTCTTTTTCTTCAGTTTCTTCTTCAATTTTTAATTTTTGTAAAAATATGTTAACGATATTATTTATGTCATAATTTTCTTGAAGTCTTCTAACTTCATTGTGTTCAAGGGAAAAATTATTCCATGGTTCCCAGTTAGGATCATTTAGGAATCTATCAAAGGGTTATAAGTTTAAAGGGTCTTGTATAGCTATGTTGGTTTGGTTGTCTAGAGTTCCTTGCCTAAACATGGTTATATTTGCTTGATGATGATTCCATTCTTCTTCAGTCATATCATCATCTTCTTCTTCATCGTTGTCTATGATGTTCATCATACCAATATGATCATTATCAGGAATAGTGGATGTACTATCCCATCTGTTTTGTTCTAAATCCATAAGTGGAGTATTTCTATAGTCTGTGAAGCTTAAACTAAGGCCTCTAGATCTATTGTGTATAATAGCAGAGTTTGGATTTGTGATTGGATTTCGTTCATCCCTTTGTAGATGAGTTTGCGATAGATGACCCTCATTTTTCGTGTGAATGCCTGAGCTGGCAAAAATTGTGTGCCAATAGAGCTTATTGCTTCCTCTAATAGTCTAGTGTTTATTTTATACATGGAAGAAATATAATTACTTATTCTTCCTATGAAAGTAATGTCTAGGTGTAGGTTATCTCCTATCCAATTTGTTCCAAAACCTATAGTTTGTACTTCTAGACTAATATGATTAACGAAGTCTGGAAGGGTGAGTGTAAAGTTTGGAGCAAGGTATATTAAGGATATGGGTTGATTCAAGTCAACCTCTAAGATTCCAATAATACTTTGAGAATCATTGTTTTGAAATCTTGTATCATGGAGAACTATTAAATCTCTCGCACCAATCATATGTCTAGCTAGGGATCCTACTCCTATAGTAATTAATCCCATGTAAACATATCTCCCATGTTGATTTAGGAACTGTGTAGTTATTTGTTGAGATATTAAAAGTATTATCTCGTATGTGTTATCAGGAAGGTGAAAATTTTCTATCCTTCTATATCTGTAAAGACTAATTCTTTCAGAACTTAACCAGCCTATATTATATAGTTGTTTAGGATTCAAAGAATCTATTTTTGAGTTGGATCCTATTTCTGTATTTTGATGTATATCTACTAAGTCTTCTAATCTTCTAACATTAGTAATTATTCTTCTATTTAGAAATCTATCTAAGATTCTTGGGTGTTGTATGAGATCTTGTCTCCTAGTTTGATGTTCTCTTATTCGGCGAGAAGTTCCTGTAAACCTCTCTGATGTTTGATTCCTATTGGGTGTACTATCCATAGAAATATCTTGTAATTGTGTTTGTGAACTGTTATTTGGTTTTAAATTCATATTTTAACTAACAGTTTTGTCTTTGTTGGAGGTATTATTGTCCTGTTTAGTCTGATTCCTATTATTGGATTCAGTTATATTTGTTTTTGCTATTACTTTTACAAATTTATGAGTATTTTTACATACTGTTCTAGTTTGTGTATTTGTTCCTAAAGATAATCTAGAAACTTTATTAACTAGATTATTTATATCATCGGATATATTTCCGTTTTTGTTTGAATTTATAAGATTAGATAGTTTTCTAGAAACTTCTTCTAGTAAAACTATTATTGTGTTATTTTGTCCTATTAATATTTTGTGAACAAAATCTGTATCGTTAGTAGGTTTTATATATCCTACTAGAGGGGACTTTGTTAAAGATTCTACAGCTGCAAGAGATGAGTTGTAGTATTTTCCTTTAAAAGGTTGTATATTAGTCATTTATTTGTAAAAAAAATTGTTTATATTTGTAAAATTTTATAGTGTGTACGAGAGTGCGAGAACAGGAATACAGAAAGTAAAGGAGCAGAAAAGCAGCAGAAAATAAACAGTAGCAGAAGCAGAAAAACAGAAATAGTAGATAAGTTATTCACGGAATACACTGTAAAACAATAAATATTAAAGAATATAGAAGATCTATCAGAAGGTAAAATCTTTTTTTTTTCTTTTGGTATCAGAGCCATGTTTTTTCCAATAACGGTTTTTATATTTTGTTCCACTAATAACCCATTAATTAAATAGATTCTTAGAGTGACAATGAATACTAATTCCCTTAAATTTATTTTTTAAGTAAGTGAATATTTTTATATATATGGATACATATTATAGGAAAGAGGCACACCGCTTTTTAAAATAAAAATAAAGAGAATAAACAAATAAATAAACATTGAGTAAATGGTTAATTTATGATAATTTCTTATTAAATATTAAGAGTAAATTTTTGTAATGAAATATATGTATTAAATGAGGTATCATGATTATAATAGCTATAAATAATATTATTTTGTGAATAACGTGAAAACTTATATAGAATGAAGTGTAAATAATTTATTATTTAATATATATAAATAGTTAAATACCTTAGGCTGTCTTTTAAATGTAAAGTTGGTGAACGTGATCTGTTACTACAAAGCATGACACCTGAACTAAAAACAAGAATATAAATACATGATTGAATGGAAAATAGTTTTATTTCCAAAAGAGAGATACTCTGTTTCTTTTTAATAAGATTATCCATACAAATTTTAATTTAGAAAGTGGAGTTTGATAATTGCCTAATTGGGGAGCACTGTTTTATATATATATATATATATATATATATATTTTTTTTTTTTTTTTTTTATCCTTTTATAGTGAGAGAGAATCTTATCCGAATCACTTGTGCATCACGTGACAATCATGGTGCTTTGGACAAAACGAAACAAGAGGTCCCTCACAAGTGTGTCCTGGTTGCCACGTACGTACTACCACGCGCTCTCAGCTGCGCTTCTCTTTGTCTTGCTGTTGTGCCAAAAATATCTATTTTTAAATCAGAAAAAACATTCTTTTGCTATTTTTAATAAAAAAAGGTTTTCTCTTTTTAATCTTCATCCATTGAAGACACTGATAAGCAAAAGCAATACCCAACTTTGAGATTACCAATAATGGTCCAAGAACTGAAGCTTGATATTTGTAAATGGTAATGAATGCTCCAAAATGCTGGTTAGAGGCCAATCAAGAGTGTTGAATCTTGAGCATGATGGGGTTGTCCACCAATTGAAGATGACTATGTTGTGGTAGTAATGTAGTTTCCTCATGGAAATGTAATGTTGTATCATATGTGCTACTGAAATCTATGCTTAGAGTTTCATATACATATATGCCTTTAATGCTTTTGTTTTTTGTCTCTATTATTTTTATTAAAATATAATTTTTAGAAGTTTAATTGGTATATATAATCAGTGTAATGATTTTTACATTTACATTCAATCATGACCCTTAATTCATAATAAATTTGTTGATTTTACTTGTTATTACATTAAAGATATTTAATCATAAGATTGATTCATGGTAAATTTGTTAATTTGACTTGTTAATACGGTAAACTCATTCTTTAGTCTTATTTCTAGTATTTATCCCTTTTGTTTTTAAATATTTGATGAAAATATTGAATAGATACAATAAACTACTATTTCTTCATCAAATATCACTCTTTTAATCACTACCTAACATTATAAAAAATATAATATTTTCTTTAAGTATCAAGTTAATTCTTAAATTGATATATATTTGACTTATAACAAATTTTTGGGATAAATTTTAAATATCTTTACACATAATTTGATTGTCTATAACAATTAATAAAATGAATAATATATTTTTTGTAAACATATATTATTACTCACTTTACCATACACACGTAGTGTAACTATAGATAATCACCTAATAATACAAACATAACCATATAATTCTAAATTTTCTTTGCTACATTATTTTTTTTTATATATATATATTCTTCACTCACCTAGTTTTTAAATAATATAACGATGCGAATATGCTTGTATTTTTCTCAGTTTAAATATAACCACTCTTATTTTAAATTTTTAAAAATATGATATTTCTTATAATTTTTTTTTTCATCAGACACGCCAAAAATGAAAGAAAGGAACGGATAAAAATGCATAGAAAATCAAAAGGGTAAATTAATGTCTTTCTTTAAGGAGAGGTCGAATGGTCGATGTCGAAATAAAAACAATAAATTGAAGCAATCAACTAATTCCCTTTCACTGTTATTCTTGTTCTTAATCATACACAACTTTGTGTTCCCATCTATCCTTTGAAATGCAGACAAAATAGGTTAAAACGTCTTAGAAATCTGTCTTCACCCCACTGAAGATGGTGCTTGTGATTAAAATTAAAGTAGAAACTTTTTTTCATAGGGCATATGTGTATTTAATAAAGGCATTTGGTAAGAAGTCAATTTTAGCATAAGGGTCTCTCTCATTGCTGAACTTAGATTGTCAAGTACGTGACGGTGATATATCTGGAATCATTTTTTTTTTTTTTTTTAATAGCAAAAATATATTTTATTATAGAAAATAAGAGGCAGTTGAAACACAACGTTTCAGACTGGTATACAGTAGTATAGTAATACTTTGACTGTGTTTCACCTAACCTATAAATCTATCTCATATTCATCAGACACAATTTAGGGTGGAAGCACCAATTAGATAATACATACTCTGCCTTAAAACCAAAAGAATACAACAACTATTGCCGCGATAACAATTTTATCGACATTAACATATCAAAGGATTTCACCTTGGTCCTTTGAAAAATAACAGTATTCCTTGACAACCAAATACACCAACATACAACAATCCAAAACACATATCTACATCTTTTCTTTCGCTTTCGCACCACCCAACCAGAGGGTAAACAGTGGGTTCATATCCCATTTGTTTGATGAATGAATTTGCACGGTGTTCACCTTAAACTCTTCGGAATTTGGGAGATGCGGAAACACAAGGAATTAGAGAAGAAAGAAAAAATAAACACTCACGAACTTCAAACCACTAAACCTTCACTTCTATTTGTATTTCTTTTATTTATATATATATATATATATATATATATATATATATATATATAAACTTTGTCTCTCTCCAAAAGGAGAGATAAAGAGTCCTTATTTAAATATTAAAATTCATTTAAAGAATTTTTCTTTTAATAAATATAACTTGGATAATGAAATCTCTAATCACATGCTTAAAACACATGATTATCAATTACTTATATTGATTCATTTTTGTTTATAATTTTCTATGTATTACTACCCAAAAAATAGTAAATTGATTTGTTAAATTCAAATTATTAACTATGATATGAATTTATTCGTTTAATATTTATTTTTAAAAATTTCATAATTAATTTCTTATTTTTAAACAGTCAATTTAATTAAAAAATTATATTTTTTCATAATTGACACGATTGAAATTATTTACTTTCAATTTGGACAACTCAATTAAATGAAATTTTTAGGGATTATGACAAAATTTAACTCCCTTCCTTTGTTTGTCGAGGTCTCTGGAGTAAAATAAAAGAGTTAAGTTATAAACTTTGTACTTTTTTCTTTTTTTTTTTATTGTTGAATTCCTTGTCCATGGAAAAACTTTGTCTTCTAAAAAACATGTGAATAACTTCACATAAAATTATTTTAATTTAATTTAATTAGTAGTCTAGGATTTAAATTTTATCATCCAATTTAACCTTGAATATAATTAGCTTGTTTTTATATGGGTTGTTTAAAAAAATAAAAATTGTTCCTATTAACCGTTGTGTTTAGCATTTGAATATGAACATAAGACAAAATTGTAAGTTTGTTGTAAGAGACAATTTTGTTAATTTAAATTACATAAAACTATCATAAATGATAAATCTCTTATTTTAAGAATTTAATTTTGTATGGTTGCTACAATGTTAGGTTAACTATCATAAAATTATCATAAACTCATAAAGCAAGAAAAATTACTCAACGAGGAACAATGTATCTTGTTCAACAATAACAATCGTTCAACTAGGATCCTAAGTTGAATTGTTTCACTGAAGAAACTTTACTTAGCAAGATTTGTTGCTAAACGAAAATCCAATTCCATTTTTTTAATAGGAAAAATTATGCACTAAAAAGACTCCTCATTTAGTGCAAATCCAATAAATACATTAATAGTAGCAACTTTTCACTACAAGATACTTGTCGCTTAACGAGATTCTACATTATGAAAAACCTTAACTCTACAACTTCAATAATCAAAGAACAATAAAATCATCTAACTACTTGCAATATTATATTATGCATATTTACATTAATATTATATGTACAAGCTAGAATCAATCAACACAAACCAACATAAAACCTACTAAAATGATTATGTCTCTCCTTTCAACTTACACGCATATATATGCTATATCTCATTCAAGTATCTTATAGTTTTAACCTTAAACACAAACTTATACAAGTTCAAAACATAGTATCATACAAACTAACATTTCATAGATCCTTTACAGTGCCTATATACATAACCTATATAAGTCAAAATGGATTTTCTAGTTCATGCCGATCTATCTGTCACCTCATCCCAGCCTCTCCTACCTATTAGAAACACCAATGTCATTTGCTCTCATGCAAAGTACGATTATCACATACAATCAAAGATAAGTTTACAATACCATAAATCAAAGGAGATATGAAAACTAAACAATTCAATATGAGTACACATTTTATGATATTGTCCAACAAACATTCACACTCATGAGTCCTTTGCACATAACAACCAACTCAACACAATCATAATTTAATGAATCGATGGTTTTTGAAAAATACGCATTGAATTTGGATATCGAGGTGACCTATTCAAACTTCATTCAAGCAGCGCTTGAAACAAATTTGACCTATACAAACAACTAACTAGGATCGGACAATACTTATCTAATACTTTCAACGAATGTCTGTCATTCATAGGACCCATATAAACATTTAATAGACTCTCAACTTCTGTATGACGTCACTTGACCCATACTGACACTCAGTTGCTATCTAAGTACACCCTTTCGGTTTAAAATAATAGGATCACAATGATCGTACAAATATCTCCAATTTAATGCACTACACTCACAACTTCATTACCTAATCACAATGACCATAACAAAATTCATAACTCATTGCTTCACACATCCATTCAAATCAAATCGTAGTTTTATGAACAAAAATTAACAATAAAACCTCTCTTACATATTTCTTCATTTTAAGAGTTGAATTTGAACACAGTAAAGAATTCACATGCATAAATCACTCAAAATTAACAAAATCCCAAACCAAGAAAAAACCTAAGAATAAATAAGATTTTATAGAGAATCTCCAATCAATGGGAACGATTGAACTGGAAACAAAGAGAAAAAGACCTAAGAAATCAAGATTGGGCTTACTTATGATGATCAACTCTCAAAATAAAAAACAAAGAAAGAGATTTCGTCGAGTTCTGTTGGCTGGAAGGTCCACATGCAAAGGAAAGAAGGTTTGGTAGAGGAGGGAGATAAGAAAGAGACGATTGATGAGGAATAGAGAAGGAGAAATGGGAAACTGAAAAGAGAGAGAAATAAGAAAAGAATAAGAGATTGAAACTATACTTAGCTATTCTGATTTTCTCATTGAAATTTCCTCAATACTTAAATTCTAGAATAGTTCTAACCTAAACATCGGTAACCCGAGATGGACTGACCCGTGTTAAACTGGGCTAATCGGTCCGATAACTAACCATTAACCCACTACCTTATTTAAGTTAGTAATCAGATCGAGTTTCATAATACTGATCATAATGGGAAAACTTATTTTCACTGTCTCGTCATTTATATTTAATTATGTTTCAGTGTTTTTATAGTAGCTTAAAAAAATATCTTATTTTGAATGATATAACAATAACTTTAAATTATTTATTAAATTAGTTTTTTACTTAAGCATTTCAAAATAAAAAATGCATTTTCAGTATTTCAAATATAATTCTTAAAATGTTATTAAAGTTTGACAAATTTAATAACTCTAATTAGATTAACTAAATTATTTATTTTATATAAAGTGATAGTGTGATACGCAAGAGCCTTAGAAAATAATATTCCTTCACATGAGAGAGATTCTGAGTGTACATCTTTTTTTGAGCAAATCCCCATCCTGTGATTTAAAATTCACACTGTAAGCTGTTTCTCCATGCAAATCTGACACTTTGTCAGCTAACCATTTAAAAAGTTTATAATAAAGCCATGATAGAATAAAAAAAGTTCAATAAAAGAAACCTCCATATTTGAATTTTTTTTCAGCAACACAATTTTATTAACAAAGCATCAGGTGCAAATTACAATAAAGACCTCGCCGGTTTTAGTTACAAAATATCAGAGAGAAAGTGAACTAAAAAAATAAAATTATCATAGGTAGAAAAATTATATTTAATATAATTTAGAAGTATATTGGCTTGGATTGATTTTGAAGAAAATAATTTTAATTTGTTATTAATAAATATCAATGGTTAGTTTATTAGTTGTTTTTTCATTTCTGGGTTAGGACGTCTTGTTTGAAGAAATGTAAGGCTTGAGTTTAATTTTAAACTAAATTAAATGTAATAGGTTGGAGCTCCCAAGTACAGCTTTGCCGAATGTTCAAGGGTTTTGGTTTGGTTCCCTGTGTTTATTTTGTTCTTTTTATTTTTTATTTATAAAATTAGGTATGCTAAAAATGATTAACAGGTTATCACTTGAGGTATCAACGTTATCGGGATATTAAATGCATGTTTTTTAGTTTGACCAATCATATCTCAACGTGGGCTTAACTTACAAAATCCCTACAAATATGTACTTATGATTTTTTATTCTAGTTTGTTATAGTTCACAACACACATTGGATTAGCCTATATTGGTTTAGAATTTTGGATAGCCTATTTGTTACCTCTACGGCTCTAGTTTGCATTATCAATATGTCGTTTTTTATATTATCAATTAATAAAACAAATCATCGTAAATGTTACTTTTAAAGTAATTTTATAAGCATTTAATTGCATTTTTGTCTCAGGTTTCACAATCTTCCTTCTCTTTTCTTTGTTCTTTGCCTATTTTACTCTCAAATTATACGACATTACACCTTTTGATTTTTTTAGTAACATCGGTGAGACCCTCCCATCATAGTATTAAAAACCCTACAAAAACACGGTAACATATATACACGCACGCACATATATGTAAGTTAAAATAACGCTTGAAAATAAAACAAATAAGAACATAAAACTTTTAAAATGATCCTGTTGGAAAGTACGGTAACAAATAATGTTTTCGGAGATTTTGAGTTCTTGGTATTTTATTTTCAAATGTATTTAGAAAATAATTTTTTTTAATTATTTTTAAAATAGTTTTTATTCAATTTAAAAATAATGATATTTCATTTTAAGATTATTTTTTTATTTTATTTAAATTTGTTACTTTATAGCATTCACCTTACTTTTGTATTGTTACAATTCTTTGTCATTTTCAACCATTTCTCATCAATTATCACTTCTAACTTGTTAATTATCACCTTTAATCTTTAATAATTAGTTATTATTTTTTATATCATCAAACTTGTGATGATTATACTGGGAGTTATGATTTGAAGTGAATATTTTTAAATTTAGAAAAAATAAAAAATTTAAAACTAGTTTTTATTTTTATAAATTTTAAATTTAAAAACTAAAAACTACTAGAGTTACATGTTGGGAACATCAACCAGGGAATTTAATCTTACTAATATGATCTTGTCAGTTTAGAGATGTTTCATGACTAATTTTAAAATTGGATAAATTTTTTAATAGGAATTTATCTTGAAGTTGAAAATAATAGTTTCTTCATCTACTAAAAATCAATTGTTTTTTTAATAAGTGAATGGTTGGATGAATTTGACAATTGATTTTATAAGATTATTTTATGTTAAAATTGATTTTAAGACTGTCTAATTTACGTTTGAATGAATACAATTTAGTATAAAATTTATGTTTAAATGATTTTGTAAAATTAGTTTTCGTTAAACTATGTTTTAATTGTTTTCTTATGTTTATCTTCTTTAGGTCAAACTTTAGTTTATTCAGTAGCTTCCTATCATTTCTAATGCAAAATTAGATGTATAAAAATTAATCTGAAAGAACTTATAAATTCAGAAAAAATTACGAAACATGCACCAAGTTATTTTATCTTTTGTATAATTTTCTGTCTCAAAAATTATTCTCCTGTCCCCTCAGCTACCCCCAACTTATTGTTGGGATTGAAAGTGGAGAAAGTAGGAACAAAACTTGCAAGAACTAGCATGATATTTATAACCCATGCATTGCATTAGTGCAATTATTTATAATTCATTTATCCAACATTAAATTTCATTGAGATTTAATTAAAATATACACTATTCTGTTCAAATATCGACAACAAGATACTGTACAATAATTATATGTAATTTTGTAGTTATTTATTTTATTGTATGAAAAGCTAAATTTGGTAGATATTAGTTGCTTGTTTAGTTTGTAAGTTTTTAATAAAGATACACATTTAATTACAAAATACATTTACAATAAACCAAAATCTATTTTAGTAATTACACAATAAAAATCAATATTGATAACAAATTTCAAAACATTTTTTTAAAAGTCAATTTTAAAAAATATGTCTATCAAAAAGTAAATTATATATTTTAAAATAATTTTTTAATCAATCTAACAAGATATATTTTAGTCAAAATCAATTTCAAAGTAATCATTTAAACATACATTTAAAGTTTTATATAAACTCCTTATAGTATCTTCTATTTTTAGGAAGGCAAGTTGTTTTTTAATAAGCATAATTGAAACTCTCGAGTAAGTATCAACTATAAACTTTCGAAAGTCAATTTTTCTTATTTAATAATTTTTAATAAGTATATTACACTTTTTGCCCCGATTTAGACATATTGTTACAATTGAGACATCATGTGAGTATGTGGCTGCTTTTCTTTTAAGTTTTAAAAGTCCTCAAAGACATTTTTTTTTTAATTGTGACAATTTTGTTTACATTAATGTAAATTTTTGGAGAATAACATTGTAAAAGATTCCAAAGAAAAAAATTTAATATATTATGAAACTTAAGAGAAAAACCTAATTAAATTTATGTAAAAAATAACAAATTTATAATAAATAATAGTGTAAATTAATTTTAATAATAAATTTTACAAAATATGTTTTAGTCAAAAATCAATTTCAAAGTACTCACTTGAACATACATTTAAAAGTTTTATATAAACTCCTTATATTATCTTCAATTTTTATGAGCACAATTTATTTTTTTTAGTTTTAGACCATATTTATGGATGCATCTGTGTACATTTTTAAAAAGCATGATTGAAACTCTTGAGTAAGTATCAACCATAAACTTTCTTATTTAACAATTTTTAGCAAGTATATTATACTTTTTGCGTCCAGTTGAGTATGTGAATGCTTTTGTTTTAAGTTTTAAACGTCCTCAAAAAGACATTTTTTCTGATTGTGACAATTTTGTTTACATTAATGCAATTTTTTTGGAGAATACCAAGATTTTCGAGAGCAAAATTTAATATATTATGAAACTTACGAGAAAAATCTAATTAAATCTATATAAAAAATAAAAATTTATAATAAATAGTAATTTATAATTAAATAATAGTGTAAAAAATAATTTTTGATTTATTTAATTCCTTTTTTATACCTAACTCAATATTTGAGTTCAGAATTCCATAAAAAGTATTTGAGTTCAAAATCATTAATTGAAGCTGAAGCAAACTCATAATAACTTAAAATTTCCATTTTATATGAATAAGAATAAGAATATCAATTACGGTAGTAAAGTAATGTAATGTAATTACAAAAAACAAAAAGAAATAAAAAATTGGATACGAGGCAGGTAAGAAACAGGATAAGCGCGAGTTCCGTACTTCCATTTGCAGAGAGAGCGTGGAAAAAAACGCGACGGGGGAGAGTGGAAAAAAATAAATAAAAGGTTTATCTTTTTCTATCGTATTTCTTTTTTCTTAAATTTGTATTTCTCGTTCTAAAAAGTCCAAACAGAACATAGCGTCAGATCAGACTCAGACAGGAGAAGTTGATAAGAACAAACAACAACGAAACCGTTTCTTTTTTCTTCTCCTTCTTCTTCTTCTTCTTTTCTCTCTCTCTCTCTCTCTCTCTCTACTCTCACTCGCTATATCAATCCTCGTTCCCTCGTTTTTCCTTCGCGAGCGTGCATTGCATTGCATTGCTGCATCTCTCGCACAAAACGACGCCACCGCCGCGCATCGTTTCGTTATTCTTTCTCTTCCGTCGTTTGCTTAACCTTTCGCATGGGAAACGCTAACGGCAGAGAAGACGGATCCATTCCCGCCGCCGCTGATGCCTCCGCCGTCGAGCCCGTCGCACGTGCAGCTCACGCGCCAGATTCTCGGCCCGCAGTTCGCGCCTTCTCCTCCGATTCAATGGCCAATAGCCCGCCACATAGTCCTCGCCGTTCCAGATCGCCGATCCTCTTCGGTCCTCAGGTTCTCTCCACAACATCCTCTCTCTTTTACTTCCGCTTCGATTTTTCTGCATTTTAGTGTCGTCGCGTTTATCCGTTGCTGTTGAATTGAATTTTGTTAGCTGGAGTGGAATTTCGGTTTTGTTCGGTCAACTAGGTTATTCGTCCAATTTGCTTTCTGTGTTTGGTTGGTGAGTTCCGTGCTAACTAATGTCTGGTGCATGAGAGACAGAGAGCCAGGGATTAGGAGGCAGTCTAGGTAGGGTTACTTTTCTTGAAATCGTAGATTATTTTCCGAGGTTTTTTTTTTCGCTGTCGAAGTTGAAACCAATGTGTTGTTTAGTGAATCTGGTAATTTTGTTGTTGATGAGTTGGTTCTTTCCTGCATGGATTTCAATGAACGTGGTTTAGAGATCGAATAACAGTGCTGGATACAAGATGTATATGTAAATTTTTACGTCAATTTGTAGAATAACATGGAAGCTACAATTCACAGCTTCAAAGCATAGTAAGCATGACAGTGACCCATAGAATGTGTCTGGTTTTGATTGAGTGCATATGATGTGGATCTCGGTGATTACTGCTATGATCTGCCTGTTCTTTTTGGAACTGTTACATACTTATGTCCGTCTGTTTAGGAGGGTTACCTCACCGGTAAGATTTGAAAACATTTTGCTGGGTTTATACTCATGCGAGTTTCAACTTCACATTTCTGTGTCCTTCACAACTCCGATCTAAGTTTATGTCATCCTGCATAATTCTTTTCTGGTTAGTTACACCATTTAGAAATACTCATACATAGTTCTAGTCAAGTTTATCAATGGTGTAACTGTTGGGCCAAAGTTCTGCATTATAAATTCCACGCCTCCCTTCACAAATTGCCTATGGTGAGCGTTATGATGGCTCTATAATATTTAACAATATTGGTTCTGGTCTACAAGACACAATTAATTAATTTTGTCTGATTTGGAAATTGTGTGCAATTTTCTGTTGGAATGTGACCGAGTTATATGTTTCACGGAAGCAAATTTGTTGGTTACGTGGTGTAACGGTATGCATTTTGTTTTATTTGGAAATTGCATGCAATAGTGTCCTCTGGATTGAGGGTGTGCAATTTTCTGTTGGAATGTGACTGAGTTATATGTTTGAATCAAATTTATTGGTGTAACGGTATGCATTTTGTTTTATGTCAGTTTTTGTGAAACCTGTTTCATTACTCACATTCCATAACTTTTCTGTCTGAGAAACAACACGTGAAACATTGCCATACAGATAAATGATACTATCCACCAACAGTGATGCAATAATTTCTGTAAATATTTGCCTAATGTATCTTTTATCCTTATTAATGAATAATGATTCGAATGTCCTCTTTTTGTCCTTTATTTGCAGAAAACATGGAGAAAAAAGTTCTATTTTGTTGTAGGCATCTCTCTCTATTGTTTAGAGTTGATACATTTATTTCCATGTCTGCAAAACTTAAAGGATAAGATTTGATATTTTTAATTTATTATGCATGACCTTTTGTCCATTCCCTATTTGTGCATTCAGGAAATTTTGGATGCCATGCTTTGAATACTTAAATGAATTTTGTTTTCTTTTCCATTGTTTCAAAATAATCTTTTTTATTTCCTGAATTTTGTTTAATAAAATGGTCATCCTTTATTGAGCTCTAGTTCTTTTAAGGTGAATGAATGTGCATAGTTTAACATAGTTATCTGATAGATAATCTATTTGTTCCCTTTCATATATGTATGGGCAGGTTTTTCCAAGGTGTGTATGTGCTGATTTGTTTCATAAGTCTGACAATTTCCTCTCCCTATGTAAAATAGATTATAATCTTGTGAAAAATTTTCTACATTTTCAGGTTTATCATTTATGGGGCTGTGATCAACAAAAAATCATTTCCTTGTTGGTAAAAATAGAACATGTCAATATGTGGAAAATGACTTTCTATCTTCCACGGTGGAAATTGTTTTCCAAAACAGTTTTGATTTTGAAGGAGTAGTGTCCCTCACAGCATTTTCGTATTTTTATCTTTTTTCACCTTCAAACAATGTTGGTTATGCCCCAATTATTACATACTTTAAATTAAATTCGTTTATTACAGCACGATTCAATTTAATTAATGTGATCCTATTTTTTAACTACTTGAATTGCATAACTGGAAGCCAAGATTATTTCCCTCAAATCAGTTTGGTTTTATATAATATACCTCGTGTCATACTGAAGAAAAGCATTAAAGTGTTAATATCATTCAAAGTAGCTCAATTTGAGTGATTTTTGCTAATAAATTGAAGAGGTGGACCGAAATGTATAATTTTTTTGCCAATTAGAATTTCTCTCTGAATAGTAAATTCTTTTAGTTGTAAGTTAAGTGCGCTCCTGATAAAGAATGTTACAATAGCTTCCTTCAATAAGTATTCACAAACAACCATTCTAATTTAAATTGTTCTGGAGTAATGCTACTTGCTCAACCTTGTCGTATCTCAACGATGTTATCTACCCCATGACGTGAGTTCCACTTGGAAACTCGAAAACCTTGTCCATGATCCATGACTCCTTCTCCTTGTCTAATAAACATTTTTTGTCAAACTCAGATGCAGACACATCATTGATGTTGGGCAAATTTCTTAGTAATATTTTTTATTGTTTGACAAATGTGTTATGTAGTTCTTTGCCTTTTGGTCAGGTGTTCTTGTATGTGTACTGAATTATTGTCAAAGCTTGTTTCTAATTAGTATAAACGGAAGATGAAATGTAGAAGAAAATGCAATAGTTTCCAACTTTCCATAATGGGAAGTTTGAATCAGTAGCCTTGTATTTGAAACTTCAAACCTTAAGGTCGGTATTAGGAGAATTATTGAATTGTGCTACTTAATAAATATTACTGAGTTAAATGTAGCAAGCTTCTTAAATCCAATTTTAAGACTGCTCATTAGCATCCTTCCATCCATTATTAATAGTAGCATTTAGGTAAAGTTGATTTCTTGACAAAATGTAATAAAATTATCTGAATCTTGAGTTATATTTGCAATTTTATTTTGGTTGGGGGAGGGGGGGTTGCTGTGGCTAGATTGTGCTTCTATAACACCAATTTGGCATCTAGGGTATATGCAGCGGAAGTTGGGCCTGAAGATTCTCTTTTGATACAGTAGTAGACTAATAGCAGATACTGTAATTGTGGCCAAGTTGTTGTCGTCTAAGTGAATATGATATGCAAGCGTAAGTAAGAATAGAGTTTTGTCTGTATAAGTTCATTACCTGCTATTGAAAATTTTAAGAGCCTGGGATTGACTAACTATTGCATTGGATAACTGTATGTGCAGTTTTGTACAAATCCAGTATCTGGTTTCATCTGGAAAGTCTTAATAGAAATTCCCTGATTTAACAATTTCAAATGCATAAGTAATAGGACAAAAAACAGAAGAGCAAAATAAAATATGGATGGTTTATATCATTACATAGAAGAAAGGGAAATTAGTCAAAGCAGTTAGAGTAGTTATAGAGTTGGTTAGGCGGCAAAAGTTGTTCAGAGCAGGGGGCTAAATGCTTAAATAGTATGAATGGCATAGAAGAGGTGGGGATCCAGAGAAGTTAGTTGCAGGAAACCAAGCACTGGCTCAGTCCTAAAAGGGGACGCTTGAGGGCGAATGCTTTCCTTTTCCCTTTTTTTAGACTCAACCTACTGTATAAGATTTTATCTCTCACTCTCTCTCATAGATCTTCTGGTTTCTTTCTAGTTAGGATTTTTCCCCTTTCTGGTTTAGGAAATAAGTATGCAAGTCTCATCAGTGACCACTTGGCTTTACTAAAAAATATAGACTGTCTTTTTTGTTTTTCAGGTTCCTCTAGCTCCATTACAAAGAGGTAATGGTCCTCCTTTTCTCAATCAAATGTGGCAGAATGAATCTCATTGTATTGTTAATCAACCTCCCGAACAAGGAATCCCTGTCATGATTACATGGAACTTTGGTGGTAACAATGTGGCTGTGGAGGGATCTTGGGATAACTGGGCATCCAGGTGAGATTTTACAACTTCTTTGTTGGTATAAAAATCTGGATTATTTGTCATAAAAAGTTATCATAACTGCAAATATTCTACAATCTACAATAAGATTAGCACTGGTAAATTTTAATTACTTGCAGGAAGGCATTGCAGCGAGCTGGCAAGGATCACTCAATCCTTATAGTCCTTCCACCAGGTATATATCATTACAGGTTCATTGTTGATGCTGAAGAGAGATATATTCCAGATCTTCCTAATGTAGCTGATGAGATGGGGCATGTCTGCAATCTTCTTGATGTTAATGTATGCATTGTCCTATTTGTTTCTTTCTCTTTATGAAAACATCATCATTTTGTGAACATATTTTCGTTGTGAAATTTGTACTCCTATATTTTTAGTTGCATCTGCATTGAAGTTTTTTTCCTGTGTTAATGTGAACGCAGTTGGGTTCTACGATGTACTCAGTTGATGCCAAACTTTTTTTCTCATCCCCCCTCCCGGCCATTTAAGTATGTTTAATGTTGTATGTGTTGTAAGGAGGGTGAGGACAGATAGCCAGGTGGGTAGGGCAAGGAAGAGTGATGCTATGATGCATCCTATGTTATTTGCTCTCGTTAGACGCATGCCTCATGCCATATGAGGAGATAAGGGATAAACATAGATGGGGAAATACTGGTTTCTGCACTTTACTGTTGGTTTATGGAAACAACTTAAAAGTTTTGGAAAGGCAGCTTTCATGGTTTTTTCCGCATTTAGGGGCCTGGGCATTAGTAGGATGAAAATCAAGTAATAAAAAAAAACTTGCTAATTTTTTCATGATTTTGCTGTTGATGACTTTGAGGTTGATGATCAGTATGAAAAGAAAATTCAACCATTTATAAATAAAGTTATATTTCCATATCCCGTTTAGCCCAGCATTGACTTACTGTTCTGGATTGGTTGGATATAAGGAAGTATTGTCCTCATTTGGTGAAATTGATTTGTCTTCAATTTAATGATTTGAATGCTATTGTTTTCTGCAGGATTATGTGCCAGAAAACCCTGATGGTGTGACTGAGTTTGAAGCGCCGCTCTCCCCTGAATCCAGTTATGGTCAAGTATTTCCAGCCGAGGAAGACTTTGCAAAAGAACCAATGGCTGTTCCTTCGCAGCTGCATCTTACTGTTCTAGGTATGGAGAACTCTGACATAGGTTCCTCGTCAAAGCCCCAACATGTTGTGCTAAACCATGTGTTCATAGAGAAAAATTTGGCTTCAAAGTCTGTTGTTGCTCTGGGACTGACTCACAGGTTCCAGTCCAAATATGTGACAGTTGTCCTTTACAAACCACTCAAGAGATAAATATGTGACGCTTGTCGATCATATAAACCTTTTTTTTTTTTTTTTTTTTGTAGCTTCAGTTTGTAAAGATGGAAAGTTTAAATAATACTCCCGACAGGTGGTATATGAAGGTCTTGTGTCTATAGATTTGTTTGAGACTTCCGTTTCGAATTGATAAATCAACTTTTTGTTTTTCAATTATTTTTTATTTCTTTTCCTTCTAAAATTATTGAAATATAAATATTAATAGGGCGTCTTAAATATGATGTTGGCAAGGCTACTGAAGCCTGAAGGTGGTAAGGGACGCTATGCGCTGGTCACAGTTATATTTTTTGGATTGTAGAGTTTGTTTGGGAAAAAAATTGAGTTGTTTTACCATAATTTAAGCTCTTTGTATGAAAAGAGATGTTTGAAATATAATATATATATATATATATATATATATATATATATATATATATATATATATATATATATATATATATATATATATATATATATATGAGTTTAATGAGTATATATTATCAGTGTAAAAATTTACGTTGTCTTTACACTGATAGTATATACCAATTAATCTCTATATATATATTACACTTTTTATTATGAAACTAAACATTTGTAGTTTATGATTATTATATAATTTTTTTTTCAATCAAACAATTAATTCTTTTAAATTATTTAAACAAAAATTACTCATGCTTATAATTGATTATAACAATAATCAATTATTAAAATAATTTAATTTTCACAATTATTTCACGCACACTCATAATATCAAATTATGATTTTTTAGTTTTTTAAAAGAGTTTTTAAAAAATATTTTTTTAAAAAAAGAAAAAAAAAGGTTTGATAAGTATTATTTAAAAATTATTTTTAAAATATAAAAATATAAAATATTTATTCATTGGTTATGAAAATATCATTAATAAAAAGTAAAAAAACTTATTCATTATATTTTGAATTTAAAAAAAAAATTACTTATAATTTTTTTTAGTGTTTTTATTTTTTAGTTTTTAAAACTAAAACTTTATAACTTATTTAAGAAAACAATAATTAAACAAATTTTTTAATTTTTAAATACTAAAACTAAATTTATAAAATTATGGTTAAACAAAGTTGGGAAAATAAGAGATTTATAGATGAAATAAGTATGATGGAAATGAGGAGACAAGGAGGGGAAGAAAGCTCGTAATGGAGGGAGAATTACATAAGTTAAATGAAGTTGTTATCTCTGAATGTGAGAGGGTTTCGGGATAGTCTAAAGCGACAAGCTTAGGAGAATGGTAGTGGGGAATAAAATTGATATTTGTTTATTTCAAGAAACAAAATGCCAAGTCATTGAAGAATGGGAGGTGAGGGAGGTGTAGGGGAATCTCTAAACCCTAAACCCTAAACATTGGTGGTATCTTCTGTCAAGTGGTCGCAGTGGCTGGCTAATATCGATTTGGAAGAAAGGGTTGTTTGAGGTGCATTGGAGTATCCAAGGAGAAGGGTTTCTCGGTTTGGGGGTCAGAGGAAGCGAGTCACAAGTGACGTCTTGCATCGTCAATGTCTATGGCCTATGCTCAATGGATAGGAAGAAGAAATTGTGAGAGGATCTTTTGATGACAAGGAGAGGCTTTCCAGAGGTCTGGTGGTGTGTAGCTGGGGACTTTAATGTAGTGGCAAGCCGTAGGAAAGTGGTTGGAGCATCAAACTACCACTCAGGGTTGGAAATGATAGAATTTCGATTGTTTATTGATTAGATGGAGCTGGTGGATGTGCCTTGCTATGGGAAGGAGTTTACGTGCATTTCTCCGGATGAGACCGCAGGAAGTAGGTTAAACAAATTTTTGATGTCCCAAGAATTAATTATCGAGTGGAATATATCTTCATAATGGATTGGTTATAGGGAATTTTCTGATCATAGTTGGGTCATGACAAAAGATAATGTCTTGAATTGGGGGGCGAAGCCGTTCAAGTTTTTTTATCATTAGTTAAATCAGGAATCCTTTCATGATCTAGTAAAACAATTATGGATTTCATTTAGGGGCTCAGGTTGGTAGGCATACCAATTTATGAATAAATTGAAGGGTCTGAAGGTGGTAATTAAAAAGTGGAATACGGAGGTAATGCTAAATAGTGGGAATATTTTGGCAGAAAAAGTAGAGCAACTCGATGAAGTTGATAATTTGTTTCTGATGAGGGACGAGGTAGAAGTCAGGGCCAGAAGTGAAATACTATCAAAGTATTGGAGTAGGCTAGGGTCATGGAAAATGCTATTTTGCAAAAATCAAGAGTCAAATGAGCTTTATTTGGAGACAATAATTCAAAATTCTTTCATAACTGCTTTAGAGCAAGATGCTCTTGGAATAGTATTCTGGCGGTGGAATCAACTTCGGGATGGGTGGATAGTGTACTGGAGGTGAAGTTAGAGGTGGAAAAATACTCCAATGATCTATTTGTAGAAAAAGGTACAAGTAGGCCTATGCTAGATGGAGTCCATTTTAGGAGCATTTCTGAGGCTGATAGGGCAAAGTTAGAAGATCCATTTTCTGCTGAGGAGATTAAAGTAGTGGTGTGGGCTTGTGAGGGGGGTAAGAGCCAAGGCCCAAATGGCTTTGGCATGAATTTTTATAAGTCTTGTTAGGATATAGTGGGTGAAGATGTTGTTAAGGTGGTGCAGGTCCATGGCTCAGGAAAACTTCCCAGAGGTACAAAGTCGTCATTTCTATCCTTAATTCAGAAAATCATAGCCAAGCTTCTAGCGGGTAGGATCAAGCAAGTAATGAGGAAGGTTATATCGGAGTACCAAACAACTTTTATCTATGGAAGATCCATCCTTGATGGGGTCTTAGTTACCAATGAGATCATTGATAGGGCCCACAGGACTAAAAAACCATGTTTTTTGTTTAAATTTGATTTTGAAAAGGTCTATGATTCTGTCAATTGGAACTTTTTGGACTACATGCTCGGAAGGTTGAGATTTGGAAATAGGTGAAGGTTGTGGATCTCAAGCATTATACGGTCCAGCTTCGTATCCATATTGGTGAATGGAAGCCCAACTCATGAGTTCTGTCCAGAAAGGGAAATTAAGCAAGGTGACCTACTTACCCCATTCTTATTTTTGGTGGTAGTCGAAGGCCTGGCAGGGTTGTATCAATCTGCCATCCAGAGACAAAAATACAAGGAAATTAATGTAGGAGATGGAGGAAGATATTCTTTGTTGCAGTTTGCTGATGATGCAATGCTAATGGGGGAAGTTGACTTTCATACAGTGTGGACTTTGAAGGTCATCTTAAGAGCATTCGAAATGGCTTTTGGGCTCAAGGTAAATTTCAATAAAAGTCAATTTTATGGGCTAAATATGGATCCACTGTTTGAACATGCTGTAGGGTGCATGCTGAATTGCTCTATAAGCTTCCGTCCCTTTAAATTTTTAGGAGTGTCTGTGGGGATCAACCCAATAGCAATAGTGTCTGGAATCCGGTTATTGAAGAATTTCAGAAAAGGTTAACAGGATGGAAAGTTAAGAATATGTCTTTTGCTAGTCGGGTGGTAATGCTAAATTCGGTTCTATCAAGTTTACCTTTGTACTTTTTCTCATTCTATAAAGCGCCAAGAAAGGTGGTGAAAATCCTAAAAGGGCTATAGAGGAAATTCTTATGGGGAGGGAATTCAGAGGCTACTAAAATTGCATGGGTCAGCTAGGAGAAAGTATGTCGGCCTAAGTCAGAAGGGGGGTTAGGAGTCAAATGCTTGAAAGAGTTCAACCTCAGCTTGCTAGCCAAGTGGAGATGGAGATTCCTGAATGATAAATTAGCCATTTGAAATCCTTTGTTAAGGCTGAGGTATGGTCAATTTCAGGATAATTCATATTTGATCACTTCCAGATCCAGGTGTTCGGTGTGATGGAGAGGGATTTGGGACATCGACGACTCGATGCATCTAAACCCCGGGTGGTTTTCTAATAATATTGGCAGGAAACTTGGAAATGGGTTAGATATTTCGTTTTGGCGACAAAACTGATTAGGGGAAGGCCTACTATTGGTCCGCTTTCTGAGGCTATTTGACTTGGCCTAGCAGAAGGAGGTGTCAGTTAGAGGTATGAGGGGGTCAATGGGGGAGTCTTTGAGGTGGCAATGGACCTGGAAGAGGAGGTTGTTTGTGTGGGAGGAACAACTGTTGGAATCCTTGGAGGTGTCAGTTAGATGGTTTTGGAAGTCAGGAAAGGAGGGCCAATTTATTATAGCAGATGCATATCGCTTGCTTAGAAGGGGTAGTATTTAAAGGGAATCGTTACCTTCGGACCCACAATTGCTAGATATGTTATGGAAGGATAAAATGTCGTCTAAAGTGATAGCTTTTTCATGGAAGTTACTCTTAAATAGATTCCCAACGATTGATAATTTATTGAAGAGAGGTATAAACATTCATTTGGACGAGTCTTTATGTGTCCTATGTAAGAAGCGACTGGAGGCCAGGAACCACTTATTTCTGTCATGCAACTTCTCTCAATAGGTATGGTATACAGTTCTGAGATGGTTAGAACTTGAATCACCGTTACCTGAAGGGATAGATCAATTGTTTCATTTATCTACTTCTTGGATGATAGGCAAATATAAAACAAAGTGTAGGTTTCTGTTTGTTGTGGTGGTATGTTGGAGTATATGGATATCTAGGAATGCCATAATTTTCAAAGGTAGGACTATGAATCATTGGATATCATGTCGATTATTCAAGTATTATCCTGGAAATGGTTGTCATATAAGTATGAGTTTAATAGGGATCGTGTGTTCTCAGATTGATGTATTCACCCTAAACTATGCCTGCTTGATATGAAATAGGTTAGGTTGTCTTTCCTTTCATTGTTTCCTTATGTTTTGATGATCTACTAAGCTTGAAACAATTTGTTTCAATCTTAGAGTTTATATTTATAAATATAAATATAATTTTGCTTTGCCTTTAAAAAAAATAAAATCGGGAAACTTAGCCTTCTTGAACGTGAACTAGAAATGGTTATGTGCATGAATAGCGTGTATGGTTAAAAGATTTTACTCCCTGCAAGTTCTTTGTCTTTTAAAGGCTTCTTAAGACCGTCTTTCTCTGAATTTTCGTTTGCATTGGTAGTTAAAACAGGTAAAATTTGTAGGCTATGCCATTGATTTTTCTTCCCCTTCTGTGCTTGGTATTAGCTTATAAATTAATGGTGTGTTTGAATAGGAGGAAAGAACATATTGAGAAAAATATACGAATAACCAACTTTTTGTTGAATTAACAAGTGGGAAAAAGAAGGAAAAGTTTTCTATAAACTGTTATATGTTCTTAAAACAACCTTTTTTCTCATTAGAAAAATAAAATAATTTTTTATAATAGTTTTGAGACATGTTTTCAAAATTAATTTTTAAAGCCAAAAACTTGTAACATTTCCGAGTTTTCAATTTTTATTTTCATTTTTTATTACCAATATCTTTGGTGCATTTATATTTTCTATATTTTATTTTCTAAAAATTGGTTTTTAAAAAAATTTAGGTGTTATTTGTTTTGATTATTTTGTTTTTTCATTTTCATCAGTAAAGAAAATACGATTCTTTACAATTCAAACCACATTTTGTTTGAAATATTTTTAAAAAATAAATTAAAAAATAATTTTTTTTCTAGTAATTTAAAAAATCAAAACTATGTAAAAACTATATAAAAAATATTTTTAATAACAATATTATAATTATATAAAAAAATATAAATGTATTGTAATCATATATAAATATTTTATAATATTTTATTAAATTAATTAAATTTAATAATTTTATTTTTTGAAGTAAAATATATAAGTGAAAATAAACATATTTTTTGAATGTTAAAACTTGAAAATAAAAATAAAAAATAAAAACAAAACATTTTCTCAATTCAAACATCTCTTAGTTTAATTTGTTTTTAATGTTTTTTATTTTTATTTTTAAAAATAGAAACAATAATACAAATGTTTGATTGCAATTTAAAAAATATTTTATTGAAAAATATTTTCAAAAATTAGCTAAAGACAAAAAAAACTTTAGCATTTTCAAAAATGAAAACTGATAAAAAATACCATGACAATGTTGTAATTATATATATATATATGTATATATATTATACTTAAAATATTTTATAATTTTTATTATAAAATTAATTGAATTAAATATTTTAATAACAAGTTAACCATTGAAAATAAATATATTTTGTAAATTTTAAAAATAAAAATAGAAAATATTTCTCAAAATAACTTTTTTCTACTTCTATTTTGATTTTATTAAACTAAATATAGTGTAATAATATCTTTAATGGAGAGTTGTATTGGGGTGCTTAAGTTTTGGTAAAGTATTTTGATAACCTTTTAATTGTTTTTACTAATTACTAGCTGAAAAACTTATTTGATTATTTGGGTAAAACAAACTTTTTCAGCAGCTTTTAACTTTTTTTTTTTTTCTGAAATGTGTTTTAAGTATATTTATTTTTAAACGCTAGCTTATAATTTTTAGCATTTTATGTTTATTCTTTTCTCTTTCAAATTTTTAATATTTATTAGATTTAATTTTTTATATTTTCTATGTAAGGCAATCATTTATATTTATTATATTTTATATTTTCAGTTAATTTAATAAATAATTTCACCAAACATTTATGATTTAATAAGTTAGTTTAGTAATTTTGTCAAAAATAAACTATGTGGTCTATATATATATATATATATCACTTATTTTTATATATTTTAATTTGAAACTCAGTCGATATTCCTTATTAAAGAAATAATAAATTACCCCCATTTATGCGACCAGTGAGTTCTACACAAGAAACGGTGCTTCTATGAGTACCATATCCAAATAAGGGCCTTGCTCCAATGGACAATGGTGCCTCCATACTGCAGTTTCTTTAATGGAAAACTCAGGTTAGGTTATTTAAATGGGATTCATATATAAACATGGGTTTATTTTTACATTTTTCAATTCAAATAATTCAATAAGTATCTTATACTTCTAAAAAATAAATTATCTAAACGGATTCCCTGAGATGTTTGTATTTTATCAAATTTTACTCTAAACTTATGTACACTACTGAACATATAAAATTTGATTATAAAAACTACTGTTTGGTTCATTGTGCTTTGGACATTTGGTATCTGTACTTATGTAAATATGTGAAAACAAGAGCGATCTTTTTTTTTTTTTTTTTAAAGCAAAGATTTCATTCAATAGAAAAACCAAAAGTTTTTTAAAGTACAAGAAAACAAACTTCATACTACTTGGCTCAATAGGAAAACAAGAGCGATCTTGCGGGCTTAAAACACCGAATGAAATTTGAGTTTTGAAATAGAGACTGTGTTCGCAGCGTTTAGCCATCTCTCATCCTCTTGGCTAGCTGCAAACATTGTGTATAGTAGTCTAAGTGTCTAACTCTAAGAGATCTTGTGGAACACATTTTTTTCCAAGGAAGGAACCAAAGAGTTTTAAGCATCACCCAAGTACTAGATAAAAAATTAGTCTCATAGTGAGTTTAAAAAATTGACATTTGTAAAAATATCTTAGTGTCCTTTTGAGAAATCAAAGTCTCTAATTATGATGATTAAAAAAATTAAGTTATTTGGCACACCTCTATGACTGATAAAAAGTGTGCATTTTGCTGAATCTTCACTAAAACAAAATGTATATATGTTGTTCAATTTATAATATACAAATAATCTGCACTGCACTGCACTCCACTCGAAGAGATGCTACACGCCTTTCATATTACTTCCTTACGTGCAGCAAAATCATTGAAATTCTATGCACCTTATTCTTTTTTCCTTTTGCATTTTATCAAATTAACTTGGTTGCATAAAAAGTGTGCAGCTTTGTTGTATTCTAGATTTGAACTATCTACATACTGCATGCATATGTCTAATGGGACGTGAGTCGGCTAGGCACGATATTTTACAGACACTAAATCCATGTTTGGTTGTGAAAAAAGTTTTACCAATCTAATGTTAAACCATCGTTCCTAACATGCAAAATCCAAAAGTGAATATGACACCAATTGGTTTGTCACGATGTTTCAAATAACAATGCATACCATTATATCAAAAAAAATTTTTGATATCGACTCTCTATTCCTGATTTTTTCGGTAATACAAAAAATATCGCACCATAACCCTCAAATTTCTTTTTCTTGTTTTAAGGATGTCACTTATTGAGTTACCCAATCGCGACGATTTGAGAGTTGAAACTATAAACAAAAAATATGAACACAGCCATTTCCAAAGGGTAAGTTACTCTAAGGTCCTCTCATTATTTGTAGTGGAGGAATCCTACAAACTTTTTAAACCATTGATTTAAGAATATAAATAAAAAAAAATGGATGGCTAAGAAACATTTTGGCAGCCAAATATAAATATGTGAAGGTAAAAGAGATTCCCTCATCACCAAAGAGTAGTTTCAGCCGATTTACATATTTTTAATCACGTCACATAGCAGATCCATCACTTGTTTCTCTCCTCTTCCTAAGATGTCTCTATGGCGAAGAGAAGAAAGTGAAAAGGAGGAAGAAGGTGGTGCCTCCACCAAGCATTGTGCGTCTTCATAACCTGTGCTTGTTCCCGCCACAGTGAGGGGACACCATTGCTGTTAACATTTTGCCCAGTAACTTTGACTTTGCTTGTGCTTTCACGATGAATTTGGATTTCGATTTTGATTTGGATTTTGATTTTCTTCTGCTAGGACAATGCCTCATTCTGAAATAAATTAATCTCGTGCCATCAGTAAGGGAAAATCTTTCGTCCTCAGCGCGCATTAATGTCCCACGAACAATAAACAAATATAATGTTCCATTCTCTTCTTCTTAAGATAATTGCTAAGTAAACATTTTTGGGTGAGCTTTGATTTTCTTCAAATATAAATTACGCAAGACTCTGTCTTTTGGTTATTTCTTTGGGTTCCAAAGGACGTTAGAATTTCCCCTAGAGACAATATTGCATAAATCTAATTTTTTTTTAGTCCTAGTTATCGAATTCGAAATCATAAAAAAAGTTGGCATAGGCTGTGTATGTTCCTTTAATCACTAGAGGAATAACTTTTTTTTTTTTTTTTGCTAAACACAATACTCTTTGATCTACAGCGTGGCAATATTGTTATGAACTTGAGCTTAGGAGAAAAAATGTTCCTTCTTCACTAGATTGGAGTGAAGTCGAGAAATGCAAAATGATCACAGAAACAATCATATAGCATAAAGATGGTATTAACAGTATAAGCCACCCACATGTAAAAGCACAAATTGCAACAATTGTTCGAGGTTCATAGTAGTAACCGAAAAAAGAAGAGAAGTGAAGTACAAATGCATGGTGAGACACAGCTAGCTACTAAACAAGGGACAGAGCACACAAGTAGAAAATACTAATGAGCAACACCAATAAATAACGCAAACAAACCCGACCAACAAAAACTAATGACTCCAAATGAGGATTGTCCTAATGAAAATAGAATTCTCATCAAAACTTATCTGCCCTGTCCTTTTTTCTGTTCATGTGCTTTTCAATTTTTTTGTTATGGATGATTGGTCCTCACTTGGCCATCATGACTTTGACAAACTCCTCATAGTTGATCTGCCCATCACCATCAACATCAGCCTCGCGAATCATCTCATCGACTTCCTCGTCGGTCAGCTTCTCACCAAGATTGGTCATCACATGGCGAAGCTCCGCAGCAGAGATGAAACCATTCTGATCCTTGTCAAACACGCGGAAAGCCTCCTTCAGCTCCTCCTCTGAATCAGTGTCTTTCATCTTGCGTGCCATGAGATTCAGGAATTCTGGGAAATCAATGGTACCATTCCCATCAGCATCAACCTCATTTATCATGTCCTGCAGCTCAGCCTCAGTTGGGTTCTGCCCAAG
The DNA here is from genome assembly GCA_037954015.1 of Psophocarpus tetragonolobus. Lineage (NCBI taxonomy): Eukaryota > Viridiplantae > Streptophyta > Magnoliopsida > Fabales > Fabaceae > Psophocarpus > Psophocarpus tetragonolobus. The sequence continues at coordinate 41,229,825 of CM075695.1, forward strand.
CGACCGCATGACAGTCCCAAGTTCCTTGGTGGTAATACAACCTGTATCATTTGAAGAAAAAGTTAAAACACAAACAACAGATTCGGCCTAACCAATTTAAGAATCAGTCCGGTGCATGTTTGGAAACTCATCAAAAAGCAAAAAAGCAATGTCTATTTAGCCCAAAAACATGGAAGCTATACCAATTAGCTTCTGGTTGAACGCGGAAAAACACATCAACAACATGCAACCAAACACGGTGTTAGATGAACACGTAGATCTAAACTTTTGCTTTTCTGCTGAAATCATATTGCCCATTTTTGTTCGGAAGTTTCAAACAGATATCAAAATCAAAACTTGTGAAAACAATGTGCACACGGAGAGTGACAAACATAATATACTAGTTTAATTTTACCCTCTGGGTACAATTTCATAAATTTATAAATGTATTATAACATATAAAAATCACAAATTTAGTACTATGGGGGGGATATCCTTTCCAATCATTATAACCATACAAAAGTCAAAAAATGGTAGCATATAATGAAATTGTTATTTGATATAAGGGATAAGCATCGTCAAAATTACAAAAAAAGAAAAAAGAAAAAGGAGTGGAATAATAAAACGTGTAAAATTGTAAAAATACATTCTAAAATATTTCCAAGGCATTTTCTTTGTATCTCATTCTTTCCTATGGCATGAGTTATCATGTTTAGCACATGGTTCAAGTTTACTGCAAATCCACTAAAGCAATTCGATCGAGAAATGAAACAGCCAGAAATAAAAATCTGAATTGCAGTTGATCACATGACATGCAACATTATGGAAGGGCAAAACAGGAAAGGAAGGGGATTCAGCGAAAATTGAAATCCAATTAAAGCGTAAAATGAAGCAGCGAAAAGTGAAAGGGAGAGAGGGAAAGTGAAAGAAGGAATAGATCTAATGAGAGAGGGAGGGAGAGAGAGAGAGGGGATCTGAGAGAGAGAAGAGAGAAGAGAGAAGAGAAAAGAGAGAAGAGAGAGACCATCGCCGTCCTTGTCGAAGAGGCTGAAGGCTTCCTTGAACTCGGAGATCTGTTCGTCGGTGAGCTGATCGGCCATTGAATTCAGAGAAAAGAGGAAAAGAATTGATGGATGGATCTGTCTGAGATTGTGATTGTGATGTGGAAAAACAGAGAAGGAGGACTCTCCTATTTATATTCCAATTTCCAACCCTTCTCTTTCTCTCTTTCTCTCTTTCTTTCTTTCTTTTTATGGTGTCCTTCCTTCAAACTCATTATCCCTCTCTCTCTTCTCTCTTTTCTCTCTTCTCTCTTCTCTCTTCTCTCTGCTTTTTCTTCCACTCATTCCCTTTCCTCAATCTTTTAAATTATTAATATTGCAATATTTATTTTTATACCCATAATATATATTAACACAATTTCATATTAAATCATTTTTATTTATAATTTTCAATTCTATAAAATTACTTTTATATAACAAAACACACACTACAACTATTATTCATAAAAAAAAAATCTTACTTCACACAATATAAGTGTTAATTAATAAAATATAAAATTTTACTATTAATAAAATATATATTTTATTATAAAAATTTAATTTATTAATATTCATATAATAATATTAATTATTTTTATTAAATGTAATATACATATATAAAAATGATTAAATTAAATAATATCATAGTTAAGTTAGTTATAATTTATTTTATGATAAATACACCTCTATTTTTTTGTTTAATCACGAGAATCTTTTATAAGAGTATACGAATCAAATGATAAAAAATTGTTCAGTTTAACAAAAAAATATCAAGTTCAAATCATTTGATTTAGTTATGAATTATGTTGTGTGGTAAGATTAATTTAATGTAAATTATGAACATTCATGAATTTTTTTAAAGAGTTTAATTAGTATTTATTAAACTGACGTTTAATCACAATATTTAATTTATGATAAGTTTATTGACTTTATTAATAAATATTTTTTTAAAATTATATAAATAAAAATATATGATTAAATGTTAGTGTAATATTCTTTTACATTATCCGTGCATAATTAATTTTTTTAACAACTAATGTTTGAGATGTTCTTATATTTTTATTATTGAAATTATTTTATTTATTTATTATGTTACATAGTAAAGTATTTACACATTTATATTTAACAAAATGATCACATTTTTTCAACTCACAAGATTTCATCTTTGATGTTATAATGTCAAAGATAAATCTAATTTAAACAATATTTTCTATATATATAAAGTAAATAATTTTATGAAAAGAACTTAATTTAGCAAGAGGTTAATATATTTCTAAAAATTTAAAAATACTCCTATTATCTTTTAGTTTTAAGATTAACCCACTTCAATTATGACTCCTTTCCTTTTCTTTCCTTTTATTTCCTCTTCTCTTCCTAACATGTTTACTTCCATTATAAAACTTTCATAAAACCTTTTATTTGTAGCGACACAATCTTTCTTCTGACAATATCTCAATTATCATTTATAATTTTCTTTCTACAACATACAACAAGTATGCTTTGACGTGGGAACTTTATCTAGAATTAATTTTCAACTTTGTTTGATCTGAATCACATGGTTTGCTTGATATATATTTGGAACCAATGGATCTAAAACTAAATATCAATTATATTTTTTAATCAAGTTATTTGGAATTTATAAGAAAATAAATTTAAAATGAATTGATATGGAAAAAGTAATTATTACTCAGTTCCACACCAATTGAACTAAAATATAAGAAGAGTATATTGGGTGTTTTTTTGTTTTGGGAAATTCGAATAGCAATTTTTAGGTGCTAAAAAACATAAGCATCCAATTGTCATTAAGACCCGAAAAGCCCAGCAAAGTCCATAACCCAACCGGATAATTTTGTTTTGTTTTCTTTGTAACAGCGCTAAAGCAAGACTTTGAAGAGAAAGGAAGAAACAAAGCAGAGAAATGGAGAAACTCGCAAATTCGTTTTCTGTGTTAGAACTCGACGCCGATGATAACCATTTTCCCACCACCGCCGGTACCCTTCCCCTTCTCTCTCTCCCTTTCACTTTTGCGTCTATTTATTTTTTTATTTTTTCATTTTCGTGCGTAGTTGCTGAACTTTGAGGGTTAGGGTTTCACAGCTGCTGCTCTTATTGATCTGCACACGATTCTGTGGAAATTAAAATTTTTCAACTTGTTTTTTATGAATTTTGTGTTGAAGACTTGAAGTGTGTTTGATACTTGGAAGTTGGTTGCACAGTGCACTGCTCCAATGCCAGAGCCAATCCCTGAGTGACAAAAGATTAACAATTTTAAATATAAAATAAAATAACAAAGGTTTAATTCTAATTTATCGTGTCTTCACTTTTTGAAATTTAGTGCTGCTATAACATCATCAAAATACATTTAAATATAACACAAAAAGTAAAAGCAGAACCTTTATCTATTTTGCTGACCCTAGTATTATTTCTTTCTAGATTGTGCTCATTTTTCTCTGCTTTAAACGAATTGTCATTGCTCTAGCAGTTACTGAATCTATTTCAATTTTCCTTTTTCTCTCAATTTTTCTTCATTTTTGTGTTTTCATTCTTGCGTTGGAGAAACTCATAAAATAAGCTTGTATCCTAATTAAAATAAAACCTGGAGATTATGCATTTGATGGAATTAAAGATAGAATATTTAATTGCAAATGACAAAAAATAAAATAAAATTGAATAACATATTAAAATCTTGAACAAACTTTGTTTTATGATAAATTGATTAGTATCTTTTTTACTTTGGTAGTTTCAATTTCAGAATTGTTTCCATTGATTTTTTTGCATCAATCCAAAATGTCTCTGGGTCTTCAATCTAGACAAAAGAATCCACTCTATTTTGGGGAGGGGGGACTGAAACAAGAGAGAAGGGAAAAAGAGGAAGAGCTAAAAAGTGAAAGAGAACGTGGATGGAGATGCATTGGGTGTGACACCACTGGATAAACACATAGTGCATTTGCTAGGCTTTGATAACATTGTTCCCTATGATGATGTACTACCTCATGGTGATATCTTCTGTAGTCAGCTTGTTGCTCTCCATTTTTCTCAGTACTAACTAGTTATATGAATTCCCTGGATGGATGTTTGTTGGTGGGAACATTATGTTGATTAATATGTAAATGAACTAGCAGCTATTTTATACTTTCGTGGTGCAGGTAATAGTGACAAGAGAGTTAAAGCTGACATTGACATTAAACCAGTAAAAAAGGAGAAACATGACCAAGAAAATCTGGTGACTCCTTCATGTGAATACAAGTTACCTCTTGTGTGGATTGACTTGGAAATGACTGGTAAGCTTATAGAATGGGTTGTTTGGAGAGTGTTTTGCTTGTTGCTATTAAAAAAAAATAATTTTCATTATGTTTTTTTTCCATTCCTATTATTGGGTTCATTAACTTGAGTCCTTTGACCTGCCAGGCATGTTCTTTTATTCTTCAATGATTATCAGCCTATAATCCAAATGTTATTTGGAGTTCATCATCAGCACCCTCATGATCTTGTTTTTTATTAAATTTCACCACTAGTTATCATTTCTCCATTTTAGATTTTATCTGGTAGAATGCACTTCAAATCCTGCCTCTTTGATTGGTCAATTTCCATGTTCTGAAGTTTTCTACCTGTTGGCATAATTAGAATCTTGGATTTTATTATCTATTGTTTTGTGGTGTTTAGTACTGCTCACCAAAGTAGGTTATATATATCTTACATATCATCATTATTATTGTTGTTGAACCTTCTGTTGTGGCAGGTTTAAACATTGAAGTGGACAGAATATTGGAGATTGCTTGTATAATTTCAGATGGATATTTAAGCAAAACGGTGGAGGTATTTAATCCTTATTCCTTAGCTTCCCGTGGCTTTATTTTTTTTGGATATGCCCTTTTGTTCTCTTTTGTTTGATGTAAACATCGACATTCAGTTGGTTCCTTGTTGGCTTTTCTTTTTTATTTTGCTGTGTAAAAGACATGTGCAGCTTCTAATACAAATTTAAATTAAGTATGAAGTTTGAACAGAATTTAACTTATGATCTTAGCCCCACCCTTTTTACTGAAAGGAGGGAAAATATTGGATCTATAATATATTTTATGCAAACAAAATTCGATGATACAATCTCCACCAAAGAAGATCATTAGATCGTGTATGAAAGAAATTATCTGTTATTCTAGGGTCCTGATTTGGTTATCCATCAAACTAAGGAGTGCCTTGACATTATGGGAGAATGGTGCCAAAGTCATCATGCAGCTAGTGGTAAGTGGTAGTGCTATATTTTAATTTTTTTTAATAGAAAAAGAAAATTATTGGGGAAATGGCCATGGGAAGTGTAAGATATGCTTCATAAAATAATTGAATATGTCATAGAATGTGAATAAATTTGAGCTTTTCCTTAACATTATTTAGTTCCTTTTTTTCTTCTTTTTCTGTTGAATTAGATCTTAAATGGCATTGACTAACATTTTTCAATGAATTTAGGGTTAACAAAAAAGGTGCTACAAAGTACAATTAGTGAAGAAGAAGCTGAAAAGCAGGTTTGTAGTAATTATAGCATGTATTAAGCTCTCTCTTTGAACATACTTTCTATCAACTATCATGTTAAATGGGTACTGTAGTTTCATATACATTAAATGAACTTGAAAAAATTATATCCTTTTCATATAGATTGGTGAAATAGTTAAACTTGTCCATTAGGGCTTAATGTATTGAATTATTGATAGTAGCTAAAATTATCAAGAGATATTTTGAATGGGCTATCCTGCACTTACCCTAACAAGAACCTTGGGAGAACTTCACAAAAGCTAGCTATCATAGTTGGAGAGCCCCAGACCTTATAAATCCCTTACAACCAATGTGGGACTCAAGTTCCATACCTTGCAATTGGATTCTTACACACCAAAACCAATATGCTGGTTATTGACAAAATTAGTTGGCGTTAGGCATCTTAATCCTGCATCAAGCCAATGATATTAGGGAATTATAAGATTGGTCTAGTAGTAACTTGGTGAAGTGGAGAGGGAGAGTTTGGGGGTTCAAATTTCTCCACTAACAACTAACATTTGCCTATACAAAAAAAAAACAAAAAACCAATGATATCAGTTCCAGTCATATGGAAGTAGCGCTTGGATGCCAACCCTGTCTTATTTGCTAGTTGCATTATAAGTGTCTGCAAACTGATATCCTTTTTCCTGTACATTGTGATCTTCTCTGTGATGAATTGAAGTACTACTTTTGGTCTTACTGGAATGCAATGGCTGAATATTTTTCCCTTTCTTTGTTTTATTAACTTATTTACTTTTATGAAGTAAATATGTAATGTCTTGCGAAATTGCAGGTTATTGAATTTGTTAAGAGACATATTAATGTTGATTCACACACACCTCTCTTGGCAGGAAATTCAGTATACGTTGACTTTCAATTTCTGAAGGTATTGCTTATGCCTTAGGAACTGTAGATAATGACTTTGCTGAACTTTTAAATTCTACTTATCATAATGTTTTTTGTCTTTATAAAGCCAGATGTATTTTTTAGTTAATTTCTGCTGTAAATTATTGGTCAATCAAATCATCAAATTTAAACTTTTTAAATAACATCAGTTTTCAATGCCAACTACTGGGTAATTGGGTATTATCATTTATATTTCATTTTTGCCAAGTCATGGTAATTATGTTGGTCAACTGAATGCATCTTAGCTTTTACGAAGTTCTACATCTGGTAAAGGAATACATCTGAATAGAATCTCTATAATTTTCAACCAATTCTTCTTCCATTCTGCATATCCTGATCAAGCATATAATATCCTTTTGTTCCTCGTCCAATGTTGATACATCAATTTATTGGTTTTATTTGGTACTGCTAGTGCTTTTTAATATCCTACTGTTCCTCTTTGAAATGTTCCATTACCTGTCCTAACTAGATAAATTTTTTGCAGAAATACATGCCAAAATTGGCAAGTCTCTTCTCTCATGTACTTGTTGATGTTAGTAGTGTTAAAGCTCTCTGCATTCGCTGGTATCCCAAAGGTGAGAAATTATACAATTAGTATATAATGAAATATTTTTTGGTATTAGTGAATTAAATCATACTGAAGTTTAACATTTGTTATGAACTATTAGTTGCTTCTTGATCCCGTAATCTCTGCCCCACAACCACCACCATCCCCATCAAAAAGGAATTGTTTTGTGCTTGAGAATGTTAGTCATTTCCAGTGGCTATCACTGCAATTTTTACAGGATCTGTAACAATATTCTTCTAGTTTTTTTGGTACTATTCATGCAATCTAGGTTAATCCATTTGGTTGAACTGGTAAGTAATATGATAAAACACCTCATCTCTATCAAAAGGGTTTCAATTCCGAGTGGTTATGATTTATGCATTAATGTGACGCTTTAAACTAAAATATAAAGAATTCCTTTTGTCCATTGTCCCATGTGTCAATTCTTATTGACTTCCTAGTTAGGTTTTCCCCAATTTTCTGCAAGGCATACTTGTAGGGCAACGGATAAGAGATTTTCTCATGAGTCATGACAGATAGAGTATGTTTAAAAAAGCTGAAAAAATTATATTATTTCAATAATCGATTATAGAATGATCAATCATAGTTAAGAATCAATTTTTTATTTTGCTAAGTTTGCTGAAAAGTGATTTGAAAATAATTAATTTTATTTGGATGCAACAAAAAATAAACTTTTATATAAAGCAAAAGAGTGTAAAAACAGCTAAAAGAAAAAAATAAGCTTTTAAAAATAATCATAAGCTACAAATTTCAAAATTAATTTTTTTTTTTTTTAAATTTAAGCTGGATTCCCAATATCTAGTTTATTTTTCCAAACAACTTATAATTTAAAACCGGATTATAATTCTAGATTATATTCTTTTTCTAAGCATACTCTTACTATCTTGTGTATTTCTGACTTTCCCTCAACAACCTAAGGGTAAAAGAAAGTTGAGAAATCGAAAAATACCACAGAAGTGATGCTTTAAAACTTTTACAAGAATATGGACATGCTATCCCTCCCCCTTAATAACAAAATATACATTCTATGCTGCTGTTAGAGGGAAATCCTTTGGTTTTTAAGTGCTATGATTTTAGACATATAATTATATAATAGCGTAACGATAAACTGATGCTTGTTGATATATTTTTTTATTTTTTTTTAATTTGGAGTTTGGAATCTCACAGACTAGCCCTTTTGCTTTTGGGTTTGATTTGATAGTAATTAATAACTTCGTTTTTACTTGTGACTATTCTTTGCCACCAATTGAAATAATACATGGTACTCAGTTTGACAATTTCAAGAGATGAGAAACTGTATACTTGCCTTCTGGGATTTTGGTTCTTGTTTATACTTTTTTTTTAAAAAATTATAATAATTGTCATTTCCTGTCTTCTAGTGGGAGTTGTTGACTAGAAATTATTAATTAATCAATTTGGGAGCTGAGAAGGAAGTCCTGATATAGCAGCTTATATACTATAAAAGCTCTTTCATTTGTGCAGATCAGAAGAGAGCACCTTCAAAATCTAAAAGACACAGAGCCATGGATGACATTAGAGAAAGCATCGAGGAACTTAGATACTACAAGGCAAGTATATTTAAGCCCAAGTCCAGAAAGTGAGGACTTCAGATAAATCAGCGTACGATTGTTGATGGGCTATAGAGGGTTTGCGCGCTGAGTCAACGAAATGGTTCGTGATTTTGGGTAACTACTGCAAGATCACATTTAAATTTGTATTGAAAACCCTCTTGTTTAAGTTAAATTGCGCTTCAACACTTTTAATTATCCATTAAAGAAAGAAAAGAAAATGTAATTGTCGATTAATCCCCAAAAAAATCTATCTGTGTCTATTTACTATTGTATAATGATCTCATGACACGTCTCAAATTTTCATTAGTGTTTTTCCGGCGCAAGTTCCGTGGCTTTTCCTTAGCTGTCTCTCAAATGTTTAAACTGTTACTTTTCTGTCACCTGAATCCTGATCTGATCCGCAAACTCGTGGCAAAACAAAATATTATCTTTTGATGTACTATTTTTTTAGAGGCAATTTCTTTAAATTAATTTCATATTTAATTCGTGTTATTTTATCTAATAATAATTATATTTAAAAAACTTCAACTGGTTATTTTTGCAGCTATATATTATATATATCCTTTACTTATATGTTAAAACTATTATTTAAACATAAAGAAATATTCTTACATTAATTAATAGTTAAGCTCATATAATTTTATTTCATACAAAAAATACTTTTTTAAGCCATCCTTAATCATATTTGACAGCGTCTAAGATTATGTTCATGTCTGAATTAACTCAGGATATTATTGGGATAATGATATTAAATACGATTGATTTATTTAAAATATTCTTATATTTCAATCCACCAAACTTGAATATTCTCTTGAACACTTTGTTTTTTTACTTATATTTATTGAAAATTACAAATTTGATGTAAATCTTATTTTCATTAAGTGAGAAGACAAATTAAAATTTGTGATTTTGAAAATCCCTAAATGATTCCTGCTTAAGTTTTATTTTTAACAGATTAAGAACAACAATTAATATGTCACTTGTTAAAACAATTTTATTAAAATAGTCCCTCTCATTACTTTTATATGCTGCAAGCACAAACTATCTATGTGGAGAAAAACATAAAACATAATATTATATTAAAAATTAAGGATATTTCTAATAAGAGTAACTTCCTTGAGTTGTTTATTATATTAAAAGAAGTGTTTGAAGGTTTTTACAATGTTACGTAATTGTTAAACAACTCGTAATCAACTTTAGTCACATGAAAGAAATTATAAACAACTTCAAGAAAGTTACAATTTTATATTTTTTTAATTTTTTTAGTTGTATATTATTATTAATTTGTACAGATTTGATGAAAAATTATTTTTTTAATTATAAACAATAATTATTTAGTGAAATAACTTATCCATTTTTTAAACAACTTAAATTATTATATAAGATTCTTTTAATAGGAGACTTAAGAATACAAGTATCTCCTGTTGTAAATACTCTAAGTGCTGCACAAAAACGCAAACAAAAAACAATAGAAAACTCTACCATATAAGCCGTTCATAACCTTCTCCATTAGTATCCGTGTATGACACTGCTCTATGCTAATGCTCATAATTTCTAGATCATGATTGCGTACAATTGAAAGCCTTGTCAACTAGAACCACTTTGAATACTATGAGCCTGTAACAAGCAACTTTATTCTTTTGAAGTCGTAGATTGGCAACCATTAAAACCAGTCTATGTCATGAGTGGATAGCATTTTCAGGAAAAAAACAAGGTCATCCACGTAAATATCAGTTCCACCACTCAATATAAACACTCCCCCACACATCAAGACAAGGAAAAATATATATTTTATCAAAACTGAATGCAAGAAAAATAGGTAGAGCAATCTAAGCAACTAACTAAAAATGATACAACTACTTTTTTCTCCTTCAATGTAACTGATGTAAACATTATTGACAATACTATTACCTGTCATTTTATACTTAATATCTTTATCATTCGACTTCACAATCACAATGCCCTGCTGAGATTCTGGATAAGTAATTTCAAATTCCTTTTTGTAATCTCGTCCCCAGTAAAACCCACAATATCCTTACTAATATTCTGTAATGATAAAGCCAAAAATGAAATATTAGATGGGGAAATGCTGTTCATAATAATTGCATTTAGTTATTTTATTTCCCAAATTAGGGTCATACCTCAATGTTCTTCAAGGTAAAACTAAGCGTGTTTATGGATTTCTGAACCAGTTCAGTGTTCTCTGGTGTCATAATGGACGAATGTAGCCTTCTGAGGACAAAGGGAGATTTCTATTAGTCGTTGCACTAAGAATGTTCTGAGTGTAAAACTAAAGATTACAAGGAATTTTGGAACCAGTCCAATTCCGTCAAGTCATAATGGGCGAAAGCACATTCTGGATAAACACAATAGGTGAATGCTTTTCTTCTTTAGTGGATAGAATAATAAGAGGACTTTACGATCGATTTCAACTAAAACAAAAGATACAAGTTAGAACCTCACATTTTTGCCATCATCCCATCAAGTCTAACTAAATCAGAATTTAGAATGTTACTATGTTAGTTGGATCCCCTACACTCTTGAGTAATGTCAACGTGTAACATGGCTATCTGAACATAATGATGCATGCAAGCCAAATTGATGATAAACAAGAGCCATGCAAGTTTAGGCAATTAACCTCAAATCATCGGAAGCTTGGATAAGGTTTTGGGTTAAATTTTCAACTTCCTTCAACAGGCCACTATCACGGACTTCAGCCAACAAAGGTTGAACATCTTCAGCCACGGCTTTAATCTGAGGCATCACTACATCAAAGTGAAAATATGGGCATGAGAATGCATGACAGAATAACTGAATAATTAAAAAAAACAACAAATAATCTCATAAAAGGTACTGCCGTACTGCAGATGCAGATGGACCACTACTATTTTATGTTTTTGGAGATGGAACAAACTAATATTTCATTCATCATATGCACCTATCTATTACTCAGTTGGCAGGAAAATTGTTTGATTCAACAGTCAATTCACCTGTGCAAGAAGTCGTTTTGCTTCTTCAATAATGAAAAATACTCGTTGAGCCAAGGAATAGCTATTGATGATTCCAATTTGCTCTAATTCACAGCCAAGGCGGATGCATATCCCAACCAATATATCCAAACTTGTTCCTTGGTCACCATCGATCTTTTCACGATTACACACAATAAGACCTTCCTTAGTACAGTCTTTGTGAAGAGGACCAACAGAAGGTGTTGGAATTGGCTCCCGAGGAGTGATGTCGATTTTCGTTTCCATAAGAAGACCTGATTGGTTAACCTTAATCATTGAATTTCGTGGTATAATTGTTTTTTCATCACCAACCTGCAAATTCAAAACTGATGGTTATGGTTTAATACAATTTAACAACTAAGTTCATGTTTGGATAACTTCTTCATAAATAAGCACTCAGAAAAAGTAAATAAAGAGTAAAATGCACGAGCTTGTGATTACTAAAGTGATTTTAATCCTGGGATACTAAAGTGATGAGATTAAGAAATTGAAAGTGACCTCAACAACTGCTTGAATACTTTTCAAAGAAGGATTCACGCCAATGACATTGCCAACAGTGGCCCCTCTGATTCTCACAGGTGTTCCTTTGCTTATGCCACAAGCTTCAGCAAACTCAAACACCACTTGGTACTTCCGGAATTTGGATCTTATTTGGAAACCCCTCAACCAGGCCAAGCTAAGAACAAATAGGACAGTACCAGACACTAAAAAGAGTCCAACCCCACCTTCCCAGATGCTACTATCACTGAACCCAAAATCACTTAATGGTTGCAGTGTTTGCCTCCAAATAGTGCGCGGAATGTTGAACAAAGTTGAAACTGGATTGTTTGCTTCCTCAGGAGATGATGATGACCTTTGGCCATGACCTGTGTCAGCAGATGTAGCTCTTATCCTGTTGATCTGTGTCTGGCGTCTAATTGGAGGAGGCATGAAACTTGATGAGTTTCTTTGTCGGGTAATCAGACATGAAGAGAATGAAGTTGGCAATGATGAGAAATGGAGTGCAGGGTTCCCAACCATCTTCTCAACAACCTCTTAGCCCCAAGTTCTATCCACACACACCAAAACTTTTCACCTACATCACCAGTCCAATTTAACTAGAATCAAAATCATATGAATCTAATCAACAATTAATGCATAATTAAAAAGAACAAACAATCGAAACACAAAATGCACAATTACATATATAAATTTCTTTCGTTCTAATAACATCAGACAAATCAAATTAGTAGTGCAGAGTGAGGTATGCAACAAGAATCCAATAAACCAAGGGCCAAGAAATGGTTATACTATTTCTAGCAATAGGATAAAAACACAAAAGCCAAAATAAACCTTAGACTTCACCATTCCATAATGTGAATATTATTGGGTTTAGCTTGGTTGGACCCTGATCCCAAACAAAACAAAATTCTCGGCAACACATAAATACGATTCCAATGTATTCAGCACCAAAAGATACCATATTGTACCTAACAAGCAAAGCTAGTAAAGTAGATTGAAGGATGAATTTTTTCAGATTAATTAAATATCAAATAAAAATGTGATGATGGGGGAAAAATGTGAGTAATGTTGGGTCGTGAAAACAAGTTTGAGTTTAGAGAGCAATGACACTGTTGGAGTCATCATGAAACAAATAAAGAGACATTGTAGAGAGAGACAGAAACCTATGCAAAAGAATCATGCACATCATCGAAGAGTCAGACCTTTCAATTTTCACAATCAAAAAATTCGTATACACCAATTTTGTTGAAGTTAAACTATTAAACGCATTCTAAAATTAATTGTACAAAATTCCGTGACCAAATTGTTAATAGCACTTCAGCCCTTTATTTATACAAAATTTCATGTCAACTTTTAAACAATTTAGTGGAAATTATTTATTTATAAAAGTGTTAAAAAGGTAGTAAGTAATGTATTATAGTTTTTATTAAAAAAACTTTATTGGTTTGGGGCACCAATTTAACATTGAGGGCGTTGTTCTTATTTTTGGCGTGTGTGTGGCTGTGAGTGGTTGGTGATGGGCACCAAGCAAAAAACATGGTTTTAGGTTGAAACAAAAGGATTTGACTGCAATGATTCATAAAAGAAGTATTGCAGAGTTTGTGTCTCTTTTTCACGTGACAGCACAACGTCTACTATTTTAGTAAAAGAGAAAAGGATAAAAGGAGGGTGACAGGAGATACCATATATGAAGAAACAATTTTTTGTTTAAACACCGTTCATTGTCCAAAACCAAAAACATGCTCTTCAAATGTATCAAATTTGCTTATACAATCCCAAAGGGCTATTTAGGATCTCACTTTCAATATGACATATATAAATTGGTTTTAAAATTTTTGAATTATCAATTTTCAAAAGCTCATACTTCAAATAAAAAAAACCTATTTTTAACTTTTTTTTAACAGAGATAATCGAAACACGTCTCTTCCGCCTTCTTCATTTCTGTACTTAGATTTTATCACTAAACCAAACTACAATTATAAGAAAAAATGTTGATTCACTCATTCAAATTATCCTATTACTTTATTTGTAATTTGTAAAATATGGATTAAAAAGAATTAAACTTTATTTATTCTATTATATTATTTAATAATATTTTTCTTTTCCCTACACACAATTTAAGTTGTGAAATTGACCCAAACCTTCCAAAATTATAAAATAAATATTTTGGCAATTCAAATTAAATTTAAAATTTCAGCAATAAAACTATTTTCAATTTGCAAAAATCAAAAGCAAAATTCACTAAAAATACTAAAAACTTGATTAACTCTCAAATTTTATCTATACTATTACTTCAAAAGTGAGATTTCAAGCGTATCAAACTTTACATGACTTACAAACATAAATTTTATTGGACAGAATCTACAATCATCTACCAACCTCGAGTGTTACACCTTAGAATACAAGATCTGAAGGTATTTCATTTTTACATGACAATAATATATTGAGGATGTAAGAGTTATCTGGTCAGACTGGTCCTATGTTTTTTATGAAGTTTTTTTCTTTTACAATTCATCCCTTCATTGTTTCTAAACGGTGGAATTTAATAATAGTTTTATTCTATTATAAAATATTTATATACAGTTACACTTTTATTGTAACTCGTGTCCCACTCTATTACAATTTGAATACTAGGCATCAATTTAAACCCGGACAAATATATTTTTGTTAAAATAATAATTTTCTTTCTGCCTCTTTTGTTTTCATTTTACAGTTGCTATAATCTTCAGCTTACCATATTGTTGGATAGGGATCAGAAAGTAACATCAAATCCAAAAGATATTACTAGGAAAAGGAAGGTATATAAAAAGATAGATAGTTATATACAATATACAAATTTTCTTACAATTTTTTGTTTCGTGAACATAACTGGAACTGTTCACGAGTAAATTCCTTACATAAACCCTTCATGCTTTGCAAAAATAATAGCATGGTACGCAATATATGAGTACTATGTTATGTCCAAACAAACCTACAAGAACGAACCTTAGAGGAAATAACGAATGAAGAAATTGGAAAATAGTAGAAGTTCCACGTGAAGAAAATTACACTTGATAATGAAAATACTAGTATCACTTTGTTTGTTGCATATCATCTTCTGTTTTCCAAACAACATCATCCAGGCTTGTTGAAAGTTTTTTGTAGAACTGCATAGGTTGAAACAAACAGTTTCAATTAGATTCTCTTTCCAACTGGAGTTCTTACATTGCTATTCAAGAACAAGAGGATCTAAATCCCTTTCTCAAAAGTAAGAGTTACTTAAAGGACAAAACTTAAGTTCTCAAGTAAAAAAATGACATGTTGATAATAAGAATATTAAAAAATGTTATTATGTACCACAAAAATAGGAAATATATAAGCTAGGCAGAAACAAATTCTTATTATTGTTGGTATAATTATAAATTATAAAAAGATTCATATTGACAAAATGAAAAACGATGATGCTCTAGTTTTCTCATCAAACCACTGATGTGTTCTTCCCGGGAAAATTATTTAACTATTCTTAAAATTGCAATAGAACGGTTCTTTTTGTAGTGGAAAGAAGAGACTATGTAAAGCAATTAAGTAAAGAAGGGGACAAAAGGACACCTTATGGAACTCCAATGTATCTCCTTTTGCCTTCCGTACCTCAACCATGTGAAGAGAAGGTGCCACTTGAAATATCTGTTTATTATGATAAGTACTTTCAAATTTCAGTACAATGTGACAGATAGTGCCTCACATCACCAAATAACAAAAATAACAATCATATACCTCAGTGGCAACATTAAGGTTTCCCTTCCTTCCGGCTTTCACATTTGCAAGCCTCATCTGCAGGTGATGATCTATTAATTTCACAGACTACCATTTAATATAAAACTATCTCTGAGTAGAGAAGCTTATATTATGTTGCTCAAATAGTGAAGGCCTACCTTGTAATTTTTCTTCTGCACATCAAAGCCAAGAGGTTTAGCAGCTTCCTCAATCTTGTTGATTATCTCATCTGCAGGTGATTTTGATGTGAATCTTGTTTCCCTTTTGAAACCCTGTGGTCAATGACATAAACATAAAGTAAGCATGGTAACTTCAGCAAGGTATCTCATAATATGCACCAGTTGAGCTTAAGAGAAAAATTCTCATCCAAATTAAGTCAACTTTCAACATAATTAATGTTAACTAATATTTTCCACATAGTTGAACTCTACACATTGATCATAATAATAAAAAAAAGCATTTCTTATCATGTGAAGCTGCAAACCTGCTCTGTATCAAACAAGTTTTCAAGGTTCAGCCCTTTGGACATGGAAATTAACTCAAATGCATTCATGGCTGTAGGCTGCTCTTCTTTATTCTCTGTCACATGGTGCTCCTGAATACACACCCAAAATCCTTTATGAGACAAGATTCCAGAATTCACAGAAAATCAATACCAAATTCATATCTAGTAATCTTCAACATACTTCAGAATCTTTAAAGACAGCTTCAACATCATCGAGGTTAGTTTCCCCATTCTCTTCAAAAACTGGAGGCTTATAATCTTTCTTAAA
Organism: Psophocarpus tetragonolobus; assembly: GCA_037954015.1. Classification (NCBI taxonomy): domain Eukaryota; kingdom Viridiplantae; phylum Streptophyta; class Magnoliopsida; order Fabales; family Fabaceae; genus Psophocarpus; species Psophocarpus tetragonolobus. Next base: position 41,246,448 of record CM075695.1, read on the forward strand.
CCATTCATCATCCAATATCTCAGGTATAGTGATACGCTGCCAAACAGTTAGGCTAAATCAGAGAAAGAGATAAAATTTAACTGATGATCAGTTATATTTTCTTTTTCACTTTTGTTATGGTATAGTGAACTAGTTAATGTGGTTCTAGAAGAATCATTATCCTGATTTGCATAATCATAAAATCAGTTTGATGCAGATGACATCAAGCCAAATTTAGTCCTTAGTGATAATTTCAAAGCCACCAAGGCAAGGTTGTTACTTGTTAATTGTTATAAGTAAAATGACTCTTTTACTTTCAGAACCAACTTGCAATTTTACATGAGAAGACACAGGTAGATAATCAAATGTATTTTCTTACAGTGGTGGGATCCGGGTCCAAGATTCGCGTAATCAATTTCCTGGCACTGAAAGAAAGCCATGGGGGGCAAGTAAATTCAGCAGCTGAGATCTGTGGATCAAAAAATGAAAAGTAATAAAGAGAAAACAAAGGAAGGACTAAAAATTGTGCAATAAACTTTAAACAATGTTCACCTTTTTGTACAGGTTCATAAGATTAGGGTCGTCAAAGGGCAAGTAACCTGCAACCAACACAAAGAGAATCACCCCACATGACCACAAATCTGCAGTTGCCCCGTCATAGCCTCTATCATTAAGGACCTGTATATAACAAGAGCATCTAGTAAGAAGAGTGACACAATAACGTATGATTTTAGTATACAATTCACAAGAAAGTAGCATAACATTTATCTGTACCTCGGGAGCAACATAATTTGGAGTACCACATGTAGTATGAAGAAGTCCATCATCCTATCAAGAAAACAATAAACATCTTAGGATGCATGGAAACTTCATCATGTTATCATCAACATTATAAGAAACGCTTAAATTATCATTAACATCATGGGAAAAGAGAGACGCATATTAGACAGGATCCAGTTTAATTTTCATTTGAATAAAGTAAAAGTAACTTTATTCTGGCATATCAATTACAATAAAATTGAACAATGGTACATTGTAGCCACATGTTCTTGTCTTCTTAAACTCAACTTGCAGGTCTACTACATATTCCACACAACACAAATAAAATTGAGGTGTTTTTCCTATTACCAATGTGAATTGTTTATTTGTCTTCTTGTTCCTAATTCAATGATGTCACACTCCAAACATGCTATGCTTACTATTCCTAAATCTTAAACTTCCTATCGGCATAATCCTCTGACTCATCCATCCCTAAATTATTAAGACAAATAAAAATATGTCACTTTCAAAATAAATCACCTATCACTGGTCCTGTCTTCTTGTGTGTGATTGATCTCTGCTGACTGCTATGCAATTCTTAAAACATATTTTACCATCACCTGTATAAGATAAACATTTTCCCCATTTCTCTCAAATGTATTCATACTTTCTAATTGTTTAATATTCTTTTATAACATCATTAATTAGGTCATAGTTCTACTTTGAATGCAAGATCAATTTTAGGGACAAAGATGAACACTGAACAGAAGTAAAAATCAGACAGCAATGAGATTCATGATTACCCGAACTTGCTGGGAGAGGGCACTCAGACCAAAATCGGAAACTTTAAGGCTCCCATTAGCATCTAATAGCAAATTTTCTGGCTACATAAAGTATGTTAAAGTTATGAAATGTTAGATGTTATTTTTTCTTGCATCAAACTCAAAATAATTGTTCAGGCACCTGCATATGGTGAGGCAAAGGGACCTTACCTTCAGGTCTCTGTGGTAGACACCCCTGCTATGACAGTAATCAACAGCATTTATAAGCTGCTGGAAATATCTTCGTGCTTCATGTTCACTCATCCTTCCATGATTTACCTTCACAACAAAAAGTCAATTGGAACACATACAACACCTTTCCCATGTATTAAAGGTTGAAAGCATCTAATTCCTAATTTCCTATACAGAACAATACCAATCAATGAAGAAGATAATTGATAGTGATTGAATGAATGAACAAGGATCATGTTCTGGTGGACCAATACTAGTATAGTATCATAAGCTAATAGGATTGGTTGACTGCAAATGTGTTAAATAGTTGCCATTTGTTCCTTTATAGTTCAAAATTCTAGAATCAATTGAAAAATAAAAGGAAGCTAACAAGATGATTTACTCACAATTTTGTCGAAGAGTTCCCCCCCAGTTACAAACTCCAAAACAATATATATTTTTGTCTTGCTTCCCATAACCTGTGAAAAAAAAAATGCCACAAAATCAGAAACAGAATTAGGCAACAAATTAAACTTTGTTGAGAATCAATTTGATTTCTAATTGCATATCTACTTCCTCAGAAAATGTGGACTGAGAATGATGATTTTTTCTTTCATAGACAAATGTTAGTTGTTAGTGAAGGGATTCAAACCCACAACTTCTCTCTCCCATTCTCTCCACATATAGACTTTCCTACTAGACTAGCCTTATAACCCTAATTGAGAATGATGAATTAAAGTAATGAAATAACTTTTTCTTTTATAAAGTAATGAAATAACTATGAAAAAGAAACATGTATTTATTCTAATTCCTAACTGTTTTTGCATATATAAAAAATGACCCTAATTGAGAATGATGAATTAAAGTAATGAAATAACTTTTTCTTTTATAAAGTAATGAAATAACTATGAAAAAGAAACATGTATTTATTCTAATTCCTAACTGTTTTTGCATATATAAAAAATGTCATCACGTGGGCAAAAAAAAAATGGTCATCATGTGGGCAATTCATGATAGAAGAATGTCTCAAGCCCAGCAGCAGCAATTGATGATTGGAAAATTATTCAGTCTCGGTACTTGTTTTGCCTTGGATAAAAGACAGCAGTTTCATAACTCCTTAAGAAGTATAGTCTAAGAACAAATGATGATTCAAGCATTCAACATATTTGGAACTTTCCCTATGTTTGGTACGGGTGGGAAGAAAATGAGAGCAAGAGAAAACTCTGAAATTTGAATTAAAAAAAAAGCTAAAACAAAAGAGTTTGAATTTCTATTTCTAGAAGTCAACTCTCTTTTCTTTTTTCGATTTTCTTTCCACTTTCTCTTCAACTAACAGTTTTTGGTTGGAGGGAATAGAGAAGAGCAAAATCCCTGCTCATATAATTTTTACTCTCAATATCGGGGAATTTGGAGAGAAGGAAGAGGAGATTTAAGATATTTCAATAATAATGATTTTAAATTTACAATTATAAGAATTCAAAAGGAAATTAATTTTTAAAACTCCTCCTTCCAGGTACATATGAGAAAATAGCTACCTCCCCTCTCGTCTCCTCTTTTCAACCAAACATGATTAATAAAAATTTCCCTCCTCACTTCCCTTCAAAAATTCCATCCCTCCTGTGAGCCAAACAATCCCTAAATAAAAGAATTTTGTTTGCATTTTATTTTCTTTCTATTTTTCCTCCCATCCAAACATACCAGAATCAAGTGAACAGTTTTATTGTTAAATTTTTTTTAAAAATAATCTTTAAGTCATCCAATGATTTTAAATATTTACCAAGAATTTCAAGCATTTTCTGGAATGGGAAGCACTTAGCAGAATTCCCAGTGAAACAGTTAGTTCAGAAAGTTCTAGACTAAACCACTACCATATGCAGCTTTAAAAATAGCATCCAAGAATAAAATAAGAAAAAAGTTATTTAAAAAAGATAAAGACAAATAATTGCACGTGTGTGGTCCACAGAGAGAGAGAGACCTCATACAGTTGAACAACATTTGGATGCTTGATTAGTTTCATTGTAGCTACTTCTCTCCTGATCTGCAAAAATACATTAAAAATGCCTAAGAAGCTTGACTTCATCGTGTCAGGTTCTAAACTCTAAAGCAACTAACAATATAATAGAATACTAATAAGAAACATCTGAAATCTGTAACCTCCCAACTAATAATAGTTCAGCAAAAGCTAGACTTTGTCAACATCTTTGGAAAATGTGAGGAAGCAATTATGTCATAAAAATGTATGCCTTCTAAAATAAACTGAAGCAATAAGATTAAGGGGTATAGTAAGATCCCAAATCAACCTGTTCAGCCATCTTGTGCTTGAGCACCTTCTCCTTGTCAAGAATTTTAAGAGCCACAGGCTCTCCTGTCTGAGAGTTCCTTGCAAATTTCACCTTTGCAAATGTACCCTCACCAATGGTCCTCCCCACCTCATACTTACCCACTCGCCGCTTAATTTTAGGCTGACTCATTCTCTACAATTCAACTTCTGCGCACTTTTAAGGAGTCTACCTGAAATGCATATCAGAATTTAGCTCCTAACAATATTTTATCCACAAGTTAAGTCACAAAACAAACAATAAACTTAATCCAAATCTTATGCGATATGATATGTTCAGGAAATTCTACTTTTGCTTAAGGTTTAAAAACAAAAGTAAATAATGTATATACTGCCCCAACAAAGAGTTTTTACGTTATCATCTAATTACAAACCGTTATACTGTATGATTTGTCATCCGTTTACTAACCATATGGGACGAGTTTCTGATTAGCTAAAAGTATAAAATAATCCTCCGTAAAAATTATTATACTCTTAAAACAGAGCGATAGTTTCAATGTGGAAGATACAAACCAGGAAACAGTTAAAAGTTCATTTTCAGCATACATCCTATAAGGATTAAAGGTCCCTAACCTAACAGGAAAAATCAATCTTCATGATGTAACCCCCAGAGATCCCCTTTTAACTAGTAATACTAATGCCGTACGCTATAAAAATCTTGGGGAAATTTAAAACCCATTGCTACTTGCAGAGAGAAGAGAAGAATGGTTGAGACGAGAAATAACCTCAAAGTATGCCTTCCAGTAAAAGATAAACCGACAACCAGAATTGAGCTTGAATATGAAAAAACAGGAAAATTAACACCGCAGAGCACACCTCTATGAAATCACTAACTTTGGTGACTAGATTTGTGAAAAGCCCATCAATGTTCAAAAAGACAAAATTGAAGTTCCTCAGTTAAAAAAGCCATGAATCACTACATAAACCAATTTTCTTGTACTACAGACTCAAAAACCTTTGCCAGACAGAATTAATTCATTCAGCAACAAAACAAATTGGTTGGAGAAAAGGGGGAATTCATGAGCTTAAAGATCCACCCACCAAAAGGAAAACAACACCCTTCAAATCTCAGGGACCCATCAACACAAATGGAAATTTTAGGCAGTTCCTGATTTTTTGTGCCCTCAATTCAAAATAAAAAAAAAAATCCTTGAAATTCAGTTTGAAAAGGAATGAAAAGATTTGAATAAAAGAATGAAAAGACAGGATTTAAAAAAAAAAAAAGGAACTTTACAATAATTCTGAAAAGATGAGCAGAAAGGGAGTTGAGGTAGCCAAAAGACGAGCCAAAGGGGTACTGTTAATGAAATAACAAAGCAAAGGCAGATCAAGTTTTCAAATTTCAAGTACCAGACATGCAGCCCAAGGCAACATGCTATAAATACACCTTGAGGCTCATATGAGAAAAGGATAGACATGAAGATGGAAAAAAAAAACGCAAAAAAGTGAAAAGTGAAGAGAGAGAGAGAAGAAATACTTCAATCCAGTCTACGGAGATAAGAATAAGTGAAATTTTGCAGTAGAACGAAGGAAGGTTGGGTTGATGATTGTGAGGCTTGATGAACAGTGTCTTGGCTTTTGATTACTGCGAAAGGACAAGAGATTTTTAAGACAACTACCAACCAATGCTAGCAATCAGACAGAGCTCATGAGAGTGTCCGAATTCTCATTTTCTGCTATTTAAGCTGGGAGCAACAACTTTAAACAGTTATTCATCTATACTTATCTGTTTTCATGGAATGTATGTCTAATAATAATAAAATATATATGTGAGAAAAAAAAGAGAGAGAATATTTCTGGGGCTGATTGGTCTGAACCATAAAATGACCCGTGCTTTTGTTGTGGTCACAAATAACAGTGCCACTTGTTTTGGCACATTTCTACTGCCATACATTTCAATTTTGCAGGAACAATAATCATGAATTCAACAACTTTGTTTGTTTTCGTTTAATTCAACCTGTCACCAAGTTTGATATTTTATTACCTTAATTTTAATTATTTTTTTAAACAGAATTGATTGATTCCATTTATGAGAAATTTTATGATTTTTTAAGAATATAATCAATTTTTTTTATCTTCACTATTTTTTTATTCTACAAATTATTTTATTTTTTACCACATCTTGTAAAATATCACAATATTTTTTCTTAAATATTATAAAAAATATTATTTTTTTAATAGTGAGTTACTCTTTTTTATTTTTGTGCAAAAATAATATCTTCAATTGAAGTTTAATTTATTTATTTTTTCAACAGTTGATCTGTTTAAGATTAGATTTTGATAAATCTAGATTCGATGTTGTCACTTTATGATGGTAAAAACATATAATTATAATCTAACTGTTAAAATTTTTAATATTTTATATTTTTTATTATAAAATTTTTATTATAATTAAATTCTATATAATTACACAAATAATTACATTTAAAAGCTTGATTGGTTTGGTTTAATTTTTTAGTTTTTGAAAAGAGTTTTCAAAAATAGTTTTCAAAAACTATTTTCGAGAAGAAAAAAAAAAAACTTGTCTTACAAGTGATATTTGAAAACTATTTTGAAGATGTAAAAATGAAAAAACTTATTCATATTAATGAGAAACAAAAAACTGAGTTTTCAAAACAAAAACAGAAAATTGAAAATCAAAACTATTTTTATCTGTTTCAGTTTTTTTATTTTTAAAAACTAAAAAACTTAAACTATTTTTAAAAAATATTACCCAAATAAATTTTTTAATTTTTAAAAACTAAAATATTAAAAACAATTTTATAAAAACAGAGACTAAATTTCCGATGTTTGCTTGTAGATCAGCCTTCAGTGGGGCTGCTCCCAGAGAGATAGTAACTGCTGAAAATTAGAACATGACAGAGTTGGCGTAGTAATTGGGCCAACCCGGTTAGCTCAAGTTAATTAATTCAGTGTGAAATGGACAATTCTCTAAGCAGTGTAATAAAACAGTAATAATTGGTTAAAGAAAAATGTTATTCTTGTGAGACGGATTGCGAGAGGACACACTTTCAACCTTTTTTACCGCCTAGGCATTTACTGTGATACAAAGAAAGATAATAGTTCTACATTTTTATTAGATATTTTGTGCATAAATTACACAAATTAATAAAATAAGCTAGATTATTAATTTTTTTAGTTTTAAAAAATATATTTATAAATTAATTTTATCCTCAATGATTTTCACAATTGATAAATAATATAATATTTAAGTTTTAGAGATATAAGATAAGCCATTTATAAATAACTTCTCAAATTTTCTAAAAAACACAAATATTTACAATTTTTATTGGACCAAATAACAAAAAAAATAATTTAATGATACATAAAAATTATAAAATGTCTTACAAAAATACTAACACTTGCTTCCAAAACTATGTCTTATAAAAAGACTAAAATAGAGAAGGAAAATATAATAAAAGTTTGGTGTATGTAAAACTATATATAAGAAGTTATTACTGGTATAATTTTAGATTATTATTATAAAAAGTTAATAAATTTATTATACAAATAATGAATTGTTGTTAAATCATAATGTAAAAATTTGTATACTACTGATTTATGAACCTTTTATATAAAAACTAACATAGAACTTGAATATTCACAAGAATTACTTAATTGATTGAATATTTTTGTTAAAATTTATTTTAGATGACATATGATGTATTTCAAAAGTAAAATATAATCCGATTCAATATAAATTAATTGAGTTGGATTTGTGTTTAGTTTTTATTTCATTTTATTAAAAGATAGCAAATGAATCTACTTTCGTTCTGCTGTCAAAATAAAGAACATACTTTCGTTCTCTCAGTGTCTGGCCATGAATCTGCTTTCCTTTTGTATTATTTTCTTAGCAGTGAGTTCTCTCCATCAAACAAAAAAGATGAATCTACTTTTACCTTTCCTAGAGTAACTCTCATAGAAGTTGCTTCCGCTGTTTCTTAAACAATAAACATCAGCACTTGTAATTTATAATTGTAGAAAGTTAAAATTTAAATATGTAATTTAAAATATATATTTATTATAAAAAATTATAATTAAATATATGATTATAAAAATTTATAATTTAAATATATAATTACAAAAATTTATAATTTAAGTATATAATTATAGTAATTTACAATTCAAATATGTAATTATAAAAATTTATAATTTAAATATATAATTATAATAATTTAAAATTTAAATTATTGGTTAATTTATATTATTAAAATATATTATAATTATTTTAAATACCCAATTATTGATTTAATAATTTATGATATCTTTTATTTATTATTTTACCATATTTAATTAGTTTTACTAAGTTTTTAAAATCATTTTTCAACTCATCTTGTCAAACATACCTTTAATTGCCATTAACATAAGTAACGTGGGGATCATTAATTTGAAAAACTAGTTTGTTAATTACATTATTAATTTTAAGAACAAATTGGTCTTTGCATCCATAAAATTAATTTTGCAAATAAAATCTTATTTTTTATTTAAATAAAATATGAGTTGTTAGGCATTGTACTAATTTAAATTTAGTTTTTCAAATTAAAAAGGTTGTTACAACAAAAACAAAATCTACATTTTTTTTATCTGCAAAACAAAATATTGATGATAAAGGTTTTTAATATTTTCTAAAAGTTACTTTCAATGGCATGAGATCTAGGAATAACAAATAAATTTATACTCGTGGGTAATCCTCAAACTTGCTCAAAAGTTTATGCGAAATTCCTTATTTGACTAGACATGAGTACGGAGAATACTCAATTTATTTATTAAGTTGGGAATAGAGATATACATATTCACCTCATACTCGTACCTGCCTGATACTTGTCTCACTCTTCTTTTATTTAAATGACTAAAATACTCATTTGCTTAAAAAAAAAAAGAGGTCTGGTTTGACATTTAATTAATAGATTACAAACGTGTGTCTATTAGATAAATTTTGAATTAACATCATTTTACCTAAATAATTTTTTTACTAAAATATTATTATAATTCTTTTGTGAATATTAGAGGATATGGGTATACTCGATACCAGACGAAGATGAATATATAAATCTTATACCGTTAGGTATAGAACATGAATGAAGATGAATTTTAGAAGCAAAGATAAGGATATAAATATCATATTCATGTTCACGTGCCCTACCTTACTTTCATTCCTAGTGGGATCCTTTATATTACGCAACAAATACATCTTTGTGATATTGCTCTTTTGTGGTTCCCTATTTGTTTGTGGTACAATGGTTGCTACTTTCATCATAGCTTTCCTTTTAGTTGCAACTACCAAAATTTTTCATTGATGTGAATAATTAAGGTTAAATTTTTTTTATTAATATACTTTATAATTTGGGTTGCAAAAAATATATTAAGATTGATCGAGAGATATTTTGAGAGTTAAGGATTATTTTGCATGTTTTTTTTTTATTTAGAAATGGAAACGAAAAAAAAAATAGAAAATAAGACATTATTTAAGTTGGTTGGTAAGAGAGAAATGAAAGGAAAAAGGAGTAATTTTCTTTTACTTTAATTATTTTAAAAATATAAGGAAATGTATGTATACACTAACTTAGATATCTTCAACATATATAAAAAAAATGTGTGTAAAAACATTACAATAAGACTGATTTATAACAAGTTTAATATTATTTTGCGTGTTTTTTTTATTTAGAAATGGAAACGAAAAAAAAATAGAAAATAAGACATTATTTAAGTTGGTTGGTAAGAGAGAAATGAAAGGAAAAAAGAGTATTTTTCTTTTACTTTAATTATTTAAAAAATAGAAGGAAATGTATGTATACACTAACTTAGATATCTTCAATATATATAAAAAAAATGTGTGTAAAAACATTACAATAAGACTGATTTATAACAAGTTTAACTCACTTTTTAATTTTTAAATTTAAAATATTGAGTTAGCGGTGAACAAGGATATATTAGTGAATGAGGAGGGGAAAGTTATTTGCATTGGATTTGAAATTACTAGAGGGGTTGACCAGTAGTTTGACTACAATAATATTAAGGGGGGAGGTTCAGGATACATGTTGTTAAGATGCAAGGGAGTTTTTATCAACATACAAAATTATCTCTGCAAAAAATGTCCATTTTCATGATGGTTTTTTCAAATTTATATGGACAAAAGATGAATCACCAAAGGTTTAGCTTCTGGTGTGGTAGTTCGGTGTAGAAAGATTACCAACAAAAAATAATTATGGGGAGCGAGGATATTGCATTGGGAATCAAAGTTGTGCAAACCATGTGACAAGGTGATGAAAATACATCTCCATGGAAGCAAGATAAAATATAATGTTTGGTATTTTATATGGTTTGTCAGGATAGTAAGAAACACTTTAATATTTAAGGATAAAGTGTTTGATGTCCAAATTTTAATCCTTGCTATGCAATTGAGTGATTGGAAATGATGTTGAGCAACAAAATTAACAAAAGACTCACATACAAAATGGATAATTGATCCTTTTTTGTATGTGGAGGGATAGACAGATTTACTATTTTTTTTATAATTTAGTGTTTATTTGATAACAATTTATAAAACTATTTTCAGTATTTTAATGTTTAAAAATTAAAAAAATCATTTGATTACTTTTTTTTTAAATAATTTCCAAAAATAGTTATGGTTTTTTAGTATTTGTTTGGCAGTAGTTTTATAAAATTATTTTAAGTATTTTAGTATTTAAAAACTAAATGACTCGTTTGATTACTGTTTTTTTAAAACCATTTTCGAAAATAGATATGATTTTTTAATTGTTAAAAACTAAAAAACAGGAACAACTATAAGTAGTTTTACTTTTCAATTTTATATTTTTATTTTAAAAACTCAAAATAAAATAAGAATATGTTATTTTTTGTTTTTATTAATGAAATTTTGATAAATATAAACAAGTTTTTTCATTTTTACATCTTCAAAACAATTTTCAAATAACACTTGTCAAACTAGTTTTTTTTTTTCTTATTCCAAAAAATAGATTTTGAAAACTATTTTTTAAAACTCTTTTTAAAAACTAAAAAACAAAATAAAATCAATCAAGTTCTTAGTTTTTAAAAACTAAAACACAAGAATAACTATAGATAAATTTTTTTTCAATTTTTTATTTTTATTTTGAAAATTCAAAATACAATAAAAATATATTGTTTTTTACTTTTATTAATAAAGTTTTAATAAATATAAACAAGTCTTTTCATTTTTACATCAAACACTTACTAAACAATTTTTTTTTCTTCACCCAAAAAATAGTATTTTAAAACTATTTTTTAAATTAAAAAATAAATCCAAATCAATTGTTTTTAGAGGAATTATAAACGGACTCATGCTTCTCTTTGTAATATTTAGTAGCCATAATTTGTACTTTTTGCTTCATTAATAATTTTTTTTAGTTTATAAAAAAAATGTTAGTTTCTAAAACAATCTCATGTGGCTCACTAGTTATTTTCTCATTCAATATTTATCAACTGTAAAAAATTATTCTTGAAACAAGTCTATTAAAATTAAAAGAAGAGAAACTATTAAAAAATGTTTCTCTAATTTTTTTATTCCACATATCCCATTAATTTTCTCTTTTTTACTGAAGAATATCAATAATGAAGACGATATTTTCTCTATTGCACACCCACGTGCATACGTACGGAAGGATCCTATACTGCCATGTGCATTGGGACTTGGAAGCTTCAGAAATCGAAATTCGTGAGGTTTTTAACAAACATAGAAAGTTTTGAGCAAAATAATTTTAAAAATGATATTAGACAATAATTAAGAAATAAAATCTTTTTACTACTTAAATAAATTTTTTTGTTATTATAATATCGAATAAATTTTTTAATAGATAAATATTAATTTATTAATATATTAATTTTATAATAAAAAAATTAAATTTCATAAGATTTTTAATAAATATAAAAAGTTTTGATTACTTAAATAAAAACTTTGTTATTACACTATTACCTAATATTCTCTTTTTCTCTGCTGTATCATTTTACTATTAAATTAATTTTATAATTCCTTAACAATTCTGTATCTTGTTTTCATATTTTCCAAATCATAAATCCTCACAACCATACTTCTCTTTCATATTTTTATAATAAGTTTTATAACTTTTTTATAATTTTAATTTTTTTATTATTTATTTTTTAAAATAAGTAAATCCTATTTTTAATCTAACAATTAACAAGTACCAAGTTTTAAAATTATTTTATATGAACATATTAGTCCATATCAGTATATATTATATAAATATTTAATATATTAAATCAACAGATATATTTATTATTTTAAATGCATTTAGGATATTTTAAATATTTAATTAATATTGGATATTAACAAAGTTTAATTATGCATTTTTAGTGTAAAATACACTAACATTCAATCATAGTTTTTCATTTATGATAAGTTTATTGAATTTCCTAATTAATACTTTAAAAGTAATATAAATAAAGAGTCACAATTCCACGTTTGTGGAAAATTCTTTTACTGTCAATGCATATTAATTAAACTAATATTAATATATGAGAAAAATAGTTATACACTTACTGCCAGTGTGAAAAGTTTTATACAATTAATCACAATCCTTTACGTATGATAAATTTGTTAATTTTATCGATTAATAATTTAAAATCCATGTAAACGAAGGGTTGTGATTAACCGCATGTGTAAAACTCTTTTACACTGACAGTGTATGAGTGTTAAAACTCTTAATGTATATATATAGAGAGAAGACAACTTAAGTGAGAACAAACATTACAGTGGGAAATGAAAAAACATAATAATAACCATATGATCTCAATAAGCGGTTCAAATTGAGTTATTAATTAAATAAGTTCACGTGTTCTCTCACACAAAGGTTTCTCTCACAAACCAAATCTTTGTCTGATGTGTCACTCTTTTGTCAGCCTTACAGATTTTCTACATGATCGTCGCCACCTTCACTGGTAATGTTGCCTTCATTGCCGCCGACAGTGGTGGAGGTACCGACAGTGGTAGTAATGACGACCATAGGGGTGGTGACAACAACGGTAGGGCAGTGGCAGTGATGGTGGTAGTAGGACTCGAGGCAATGCCACCATCGTCGTTACCCTCTACCATCGCCACCACACCACCATTGTTATTGCCCCCAACATACGTCGTCGATACTATTATCACCATTGTCAATATTACCACCACCACTATCTCCATCGTTGCTACCACCATTATCGTCAATACTGTTCGCAGTGGTATCAACGGTGGTGGTGACAATAAGGATAGTGACAATCTTGCAAAAGATCCGTGAAACTCCCGAGACAGAGCAACACATCAAATAAAGATTTAGTATGCGAGAGAAGTTTCTATGTAAGATAATTATGTGAGTGTTTAATTAACAACCTAATCTGAAACATTTATTGAAATAATATGGTTATTATTATGTTTTTTCATTTTTTAGCATAACCTTTTTTTTTTTTCACCCGACTTGTCATCATATATATATAATTAAAAATAACGTAAAGTAATAAAAGCACACTTATAATCAATATATACAATATTGATAAAACATTAAAATACAAAATAGGAGTAATATAATACTTGAATTTCAAGAAATAAATAAATAATCAAAATAATAATATGATGGAATGATATCTAAAACAGTAGAAAATAATATTATAATAATTTTTTTATTTAAAGAGAAAAATATACTAAAAAATATAATTTAAAAAAAAAAAATTTCTTATTTTCAAGAAAAAAATAATTTTTTTATCCATATATTAACGTGATAAGTCATTTATTTAAGTTACCTGAAAAGTCAATGTTATCAATTTAATAATTATTATAAAATTATAAAATAAAAAATAAAATATAAATAATTAAAAATAAAAAGGTAAAATGTCAGCAATGAGCCACACGAATTATAATTTATTCTTGATAATAATATATGTGAAGCATAGAATCGAAAGGATATAACTTGCCCGACATATATATTGGATGTTTTTAGAAATGAAGCTTTAGTATTCCTAGGCCAATCCTATGAGGTGGAAAAAGACAAGGGATTTAATTAAACAATATACATATATTGTTTGTTGAAGTTGTAGTCCAAAATATTTGAGGATAAGAGCAAACAAGGCATGGTTGTGGTTTGTGGTTTGTGGTTTGTGATTTGTGATTTGTGACTTGTGAGAAAGGCACAAACCAACATCCTTCGCTTTTCCCTTCAATATTTTGCGTTTGTCCAATTCTTGTGCCAAATGCCTTCACACCCAATCACTTTACCAAAGGACTTTCGTCTCTCTCTCTCTTACTCTCTTCATATCATCTTCTTTTCATTTTTCATTTTTCATTTTTCATTTTTTATTTTTTATTTCACACTTCCCTTTCCAAAATCCTAAGTCGCCAAATATCATCTATTGACCTAACAGATGAAATCTGAGAATAAACAATTCAAAAGGAAAAATTAATCAAAACAAGCACATAAAATTTGCACGAGCTGTTGTCAAGATAAATAAGATCTAACATATCTGACCAAGTTATAGAATAATACTTGAAAACAAAGGGCCACCATTGAATAATATGAGACCATTATTTTAAAGCCACGCAAAAAATGAAAAATCATAATATATTGGGAAAAAAACTGATACAAATACCTTTCTAAAAAATATATCTAATATTTTTATGTATGATAAATTTGTTTATTTTTATAATAATTATTTTAAAAATATGTGATGATAATTTGTGATATTTTTTTAAAAATCATATACAAATGTTCTGAACAACACGTTGAATAAAATAACTCCGATAACGCTAATCATATGTAAGAATAGCCACATTTTTATAAAAAACTGCGTTCAACAAAGAAAAACTTTTTTTAATATAACTCACATGTTTATGATAAATGTGCTGAGCAGAAAAATCATATCACAAATGGTCACATCCTCTGACAAAGTTGACAACCCAAAATAAAATATTTTACAGCATGTATAATTTGTTTTCTTATAATAAATTGAGGTGCATTTAACTCCAACTAGAACGAGTAAAATTTACATATGAAACGTGAGCTTTAAGAGTGCATAACAACTCAGATATATCTTTAAAAAAAAAAACAACTCAGAGACAGTACAATAAATATTATTGGTATTAATTTTTAATTATTTTCTCTAGAAGAACCAAGACATAATAAAAAACAGAATAATTCAATATTATTTAATTAATTAACTTAATTTCTCTTGATATTTTAATTTAAATTGGTATTTTAGTTTAATAATTAATATTTTTAACTCATCAAATATTATAAAAATTATTAGTGAAAAAAATTGATTTTGATTAAACATTATAAATTGTATTTTATCATCGTCTTATATAAGACCTACCTGGACCATTTCATTTTACTCCTCTTATTAAAAAAATGCAGCACTCCACCCCACGTGATACGACGTAAATTTAAGAGAGAAGATAAAAAATATAATTTATGTCAGTTTCATTGCTAACTTGCCAATGCTATTGGACCATTGATGTATTCTTTAACTTTAATGATTCGACAGAAACTTTTATGACAAATTTTTCACATGCAAAAAATAAATCTTAATATAATACAACAAAATATATTTTATGATTAAACGGGGAAAAAAAACTTTGACTGTTGAATTGATGCAATATTACGTCAAAATTTTTTGCTAATACTCCATTACTCATGGTCATGGGGTCATGCCCTTCAGCCCTTGGATTTAATAATAAAAATTGGGAGATCTGTTTTCATGATTTTAATATTCAAGGAAAAGGGTTTATGTACACTCTCTTGATAAAAACGGGTTTCAAAATCTAAACTTAGATTTGCTTCTTTTTCTTTTCCCTTCTTCTTCGGATTCCTTATTGTGGAATTATTGTTTTCTCTCTTTTAGAGCACATTAAAGCTTTACTTGACAAAAAGAAGAAGTAACTTTCGTGTTGACTTAAAAAATTTATAGTCAATTTTATCATAAATTTATTCTTGCGATAAAAATTTTCACATGCCTTATGTTCAGTTTACTTTAATAAAAAAATAATTTTACCAAATTTTAGGCCTTGAATTTGAATTTAATCTCCATAAAACGTTTCAATTTTGATCATAAGTTTTTTGGTTCGTTTTAGCATAGGAAGTTTAATTACAATTTTTTAAGTTGGTATCTTTATTTTTTTTAGTCTATAAATTTACACTTTCTAATTTTAATCTGAGTCTCATTTAGGATGATTTTGAAATTCTGATTTTGATATATATTTTAAAAATATTAATGTTTTTAAAAAAATTGTTGTGATTTAATTTTTTAGTTATTTTTAAAAGTTTTTTATTTTTAAGATTTTTATTTATTTGTTCTTTAGTTATCACCTCTAGTCATTAGTTATTGACTAACACCTTTGACAGTCGATTATCTTCTTTTAGTTTAATCGTCAATAATCAATAATCACATCTAACAATCAATCAATGACCATCATCACTATTATTAGTCATCGGCCACTCATTGTCAATTATCAATTGCTAATCATCAACTTTAACAACTAGTTGTCACTAACTATCAACGTTGATCAGCGTAACCAATTGTTGATTATTGATCATTATTCCTGGTGACTAACCACGTTCATTGGTCGTTGATTGATGGTCACCGGTCGCGCTAAAGTCAAACACCACCAATCATCGATTATCAGTCACTAGTCATTACTGTTCTGTGCAATGACTTATTCCAACGAGTTAAGATTTAACAATAATGTTTTAAAATTGAAAATAAAAATATGGCTTTTTATAAATTTTAAAATTTAAAACTAAAACTAATTTGTTTTATAAATTTAAAAACTAAAACAAAAAAACCACATACATAAGATTTTTTTTTCTATATGTTCAAATTTTTAGAGATTAAAATTAGAAAAGAGAAAAGATTAAAAATGAACAAAAAAAATTTAAAGATCAAAACTAAAAATATGCTAACTTATATATGGGAAGAAAGATAAAAAATAAAAATACCAAAATTAAAAAATGGCTTAAATAAATTTGTTGTTACTAAAATTTCACCAAAAATCATTTTTGGTCATTGAAATTTAAAAATATTTATTTTAGTCCCTCAAAAAAAATTTTATTAATATTGTCCACGTATTTGATTGTGCTAGATGTGAAATTGAAGATTGAAAGAATTAAGATTGAGGAGAAAAGTGATTCATGAATAAAAAATATATATCGGCAATTTTTTTACAAAGTTAACTAGAGAATAAAAATTATAAGTAAATTAAGGACTGAAAAAAATATTTTTGAATTTTAAGAAATAAAAATAAATTTTTATAAAACTTTAAAAAAAAAACTTATATAAGTCTCGAGAAAAAGCAAATTAAGAACCAAATTCATCCCAATTTAAAATTCAACTACAAACATTCACTCGAATACACATTAAGATTGCCTTTGTTTAGCAACCTCTACTTAGTTAATTCTCCTCTTTTTTTTCATGCAAAAATCACAGTTTCTATTGTAATATCAGTCTCATTAATTGAACTTTGTTGTCGTGCTTATTATCATTATGTTTATCAATAAAACTACAAGCGCATTCGTATTTATATTTTGATGTGTCCTAATATTTTTAGGATTTTAATTTAATATGTTTTGTAATAATATAATTGAATATAAATAATTATGTATTTTATTTTACATATAATAATTTTAATTTAGTATATTTTGAAATATATTTTTTTAATTTATATATTTTTTTATTTATGATAACATAATAAAAACATGTCAGATTTGTAATGAATTTAAGAAAGTGGAAGAAAACTTGAATAGAATTCAAAATGTTGGCATGCTTGTGTATTCACATTTATATTAAAAATGTTTATGATCATGCATATACATATATTAACATTGTTTAAGGAAGAATTAATTTGTGTTAAGGTAAAACTTGTGAAAATATGCATGATTAATGTGGAATAAAATGTGAGAGAGAGAATTTATAAAATATTTAGAAAGATAAAAAATAGTTATAAAATATGGACACAAAAAAGTCTTATTTATAATATATATATATATATATATATATATATATATAACAATTATGTATGTTGATATAAATGTTTTAAAGTATTTTTTTACTAAGATTATTAATAAGGTTAATTTAATGACAAAATCCGCAATAAAAAATGGGGGGAGGGGGAAATTGTTGGTTTGAATCTCTTTATTAACAGAGTAATTTTTTTATTTTTTTAAATTTTTAAATAATATAAGGACAAAATTGAAAATAAAATGTGAACACTAAAATGATGAATCTCCTTTTATATATGTTATAGATAAACATGATTATTATTTCTATTATTATTGTAAACATGTAGTAAGCAAGGTTAAAATGAATAGAATTAAACTCACTAAAATACTATAGTACTTATTTCAATTTTCTCATTCAATAAACAGTTTAACACTTGGACACAACCAGTGCAAAAAAATTTCACATTGACAGTTAACATTGTTTTAAGTGTTTTTTTTTTCTTTGATAGATTCTTATATTTATTTGCATACTTACATTTTTTTAATATAAGCTAATAAATATTACCAATGAGAAAAAATAAAAAAACACAAAAATTATATAGTTAAATAAAATATAAAGAAATGTGACAAACGTTTTACGACGAGTAGTTAATAAGTAGTAATGGGTTCAATATCTATTCAACATAAAAATTAAATATTAATTTTGTTATATTTTTTTAAAGGCAATTTTTTACTAAATATTTTTTTAAATATCTCTAATTTTTTTATAAACATCTTTAAAATCTCATACTTACATATTTAATATTGTACTTTTCTCACCACATACACAATTGCTCACTTTATTATATCATTATTTGTACTAAACAAAAACACCGATTAAAACTACAAATACAAAAAAATTAATTGATATATTATTCAAAAGTATTTTACAAAGCATTAAAATTATAATTATAAATTATTTCAAATATAATAGATAAAATATGTGATATACTCACAATGTAAAATCTTTTATACAGTCAATAAAACACAATACATCCTTTATGGTATGTTTATTTATTTTTATAATAAATTTCTTAAAGTTTTTTTTTCAAATTGTAGTATTTTTTTACAACGCTTTCAAAGAAGATTTTTTTTTTAATCTTCAATCAAAATATATGTTCAGTCGTTTTCTTTGAAAATGAAAAACAAAAAATATTGAAAGTAAATATCCTCCATTTTTTTTTTTGCCCATTAGTGCGGGAGAATAAGTTCTTGACTGGAGGAAGTAAGAAGGTTCTATAGCATCCTCAAAAAAAAAAAAAAAGGTTCCATCACCGTTATTTGTTGGAGTGGCTAATGAGTACACTTATTAAGAATGGAACGCATCTTTAAAGTGATTAATTTTCTTTCCTCCTTAAGTCACCTTATTTTTTAATAAATAATAATGTATCTTCTTTCAAGTTTTCTTATTATTTATAAAAATAAATAAAATCATCCACAAAAACAAAACACGAAGTTTGTTGAAAATTTGGTGTTTTTGCACTTTTTTACACTGTTCCTCAGTAACACTCATTCTATTGTTCATGTTAGTTATTTATAATTTATGCTTTCTTGGACCTTCCAAAAAAAAAAACCTCTCATTTGTTAGTTTTGTAGTTTGATTAAGTTTTGTAGTTTGATTTTTAGTCTCACATTGTTTAGTATTGTGAGATGGTGTTCTTCATTTTGCTAAGGTTTACAAATACACCAAAATAAATACTTCTTAGTATTATTTATTTCTCTCTTCTCTCCTTTAGTGCCTTGTTCCCAACAAGTGGTATCAGAGCCAATTTCTTAGTATGCTCTGTGGTTGCAGCAGTGTCTGATCTTCTGCATCAGAAAAGACTTGGTTAGAGTAATTTTCTTAGTATGCTCTGTGGCTGTAGCTGTGTCTGAGCTTCCACATCAGAAAATATTTCTTCTCTTGTTCTTGGGGATCTCAGTCTGGAGAACTAGTGGGGGCTTTTCTTCAAAAGCAGTAGCAGCAATGGCAATGGATGAAGGCAAGATGAAGATTGAAAAGTTCAATGGTGCGGACTTTGACTTTTGAAAAATGCAGATAGAAGATTATCTGCATCAGAAGAATATGTATCAACCACTCACAGGAAAGAAGCCAGAGGGTATGAAGGAGGAAGATTGGAGTCTCCTTGATAGACAAACCCTTGGAGCTATTAGACTGACGTTATCTCGTAATGTTGCTTTCAACATTGCAAAAGAAAGGACGACAGCAGGTCTCATGAAGGCTATTTCCAACATGTACGAGAAACCATCAGCCTCAAACAAAGTTCACTTGATGAGGCGATTGTTCAATCTGCGGATGTCTAAAGGTGCTTCGGTGGCACATCATCTCAATGAACTAAACACTGTTACAACCCAGTTGAGATTGAGTTCGATGAGGAAATACGGACTTTAATACTTTTGTCTTCCCTGCCAGAAAGTTGAAATGCTACGGTCACGGCTGTGAGTAGCTCATCGGGAAACAATAAGTTAAGATTTGATGATGTTTAAAATTTGGTTCTCAGTGAAGAAACCTGACAGAGAGAGTCGGGTGAACCTTCAGTATTGCATACAGAGTCAAGAGGAAGAAGTTCAACCAAATAAAACGGATGCGAGAAGTTCTTGTTGATATAGTCTTCACTGACTCCCAATTACCCATCTAACGTTACCAACTGAGGTATGGTATCCACACTGACTACATATTGTCTTCATTAACTCTCAGTTGCTATAAAAGCAAATCCTTTTGGCATCCACACTAACACCCTGGATCACAAATATGAGTATATCCTTTTGGTGCCCACATTAATACTCTGGATTACAATGTATATCACTTTGTACCTACATTGACAGTCTTGATTACATTGACCACTATGTATCCCTAGTTCAATACTCCTAACACATTTTAACCAAAGTTAAGTTACCCTATTGTAACCATCACACTTAACAGTCCATTATATCATTTTTTCAACATGATGACCATTAACATGCATCATATTTCAACATGCATAAAAACCATTCAATTCCACTTAACATCAATACATGTAACATCCCATAATTTCTAATTTTTTTATAATAATACTCATTAAAAATTACTTCATTTCACATATATTTAAAACTCAAAACTATTGAAATCGAACTATTAATCACAACGATATTAATTTCATACAAGATAAATCTGAGTATAATAAAATTTCAAATAAAATAACTCATAACATGCATGACACGAGTTTGCCAAGCGAGATAAGCCGCTCAGCGAGTAATAGGGTAGCTTGCACAACAACCATCGTTGCTCAGTAAGGACATTGAAGTAAATTGTTCCAATGAAGGAACTTTGTTCAGCGAGCTACGTCGCTAGGAAAAAACCAAGTTAATTATTAACAAAAAAGAATTTGTGTTAGGCGAAACTTCTCATTGGATGTAAATCTAAACAATTCTATAATAGCGACAAATTGTCGCTGGACAAGACTTATCGCCAATGAGGTCATGTAGATTAGATTGCAGATGTCAGTTGCATAATCTTCTACAAAACATCTTCACCATTTATATAGGTATAATCAACATACAAAGTTCATCTCAATACACTATATCTCAGTTAAATCCAATTACAAAACACGACTAATTATGTATATTGTTCTATACTATGCTAATTACAAAAGATTACAAAAATTTATCTAAAACATCTTATACTTCAAATAAAGTCTCCAATTATAACTCATCTACCTTCTTCACAGCATCACCACTGGTATCTACTCTCGTGCAAAACACGATCATCACACTCATACAAAACAAATATACATTGCAAGGGTAAGCATATAACATCATGAAATGCATGTAAACGTTAAGTTACATAAAGATACATAACTATTGATAGAAAACAATCGAACTTATATTCCTTTGAACATAAGTACTCACAACATTCAACTGACGCTTTCCGAAAAGACTTGCTACATTGAATTAGATACCAAGGTAGCGACCCATCTAACTTTTCCCACACTGATATCTGATATCTATCTGACCCATCCAATAACTAGTTGAAGTTTGAGCATACTCATTAGATAACCAACTGATGTCTGGTCTACCTAACCTAACTTTTCATCATGTTGTTATCTGAGTATATTATGTGGTGTATCATCATCCGAAATAGGGCCTTAACACCAGTATATTGTTGCCCAACACGAGGCCCTAACACTACATTATCAGTCGAAACAAGGTTTTAGCACTAGGATCACTTAAACCAATCCACCTCCTTAATTTAATGAATTACAATCTCCAATCATCCAAAAAACACAATTCCAACAACTCTTCAAATCAACATAACATCTCAAAAGCATGCACCTCGTTTCATATACATCGCACAACATAATCTATCAATAATAATTTCAATTATGTGTCAATTCTCAAAACAAGTATCAGCTCAACACATCATCATTTATCTTAATCTCTGATAACTACATTTTCATGTCAAAATCAATATCAATATCTCCCTATATTTTTAAACAACATTCCAAACATAAATTTCATCAACACCACCAATTTTCACATAATTATCATTCGGTTCAAAAGTTAAATTAATTACTTTCTATTAATCTCACAATCGTTAAATCATAATTCTCCAAATTAAAAGCACATATTTAGTTTTCATTACTTATTTCTCCCTTTAAAATCTATCTTCACCAATGAGAAAGAAATCCATCGAAAGAATCACTCAAAACCTATCATGAATCCCAAATTAAATAGAAAGCTAGGAAAATAGGATTTTTAAAGAGAATTCCCTTTTTAGATAGCAATAGGATCGAAAACAAATGGAAAAAAGTTTCAAAGAATTATAATAGGACTTACCTATACTGATTACCACTTAGAATAAGGAGCAATGAAAGAGACCGCGTTGGATTCTGTCAGCTAGAAGCCATGCATGCAACAGATCAATAGTGGCGACAATGGGAAAAGAAAAATAGTGGAAAGAAATAAAAAAGATAAGAAAAAG
Organism: Psophocarpus tetragonolobus; assembly: GCA_037954015.1. NCBI lineage: Eukaryota > Viridiplantae > Streptophyta > Magnoliopsida > Fabales > Fabaceae > Psophocarpus > Psophocarpus tetragonolobus. The sequence continues at coordinate 41,269,473 of CM075695.1, forward strand.
AAGAAGAAGAGAAGGAAAAGGAGAAGAAAGAAAAAAAAAAGGAATGAGGGTGACTTAGTAAGTGAACCTTGCTATTTCCACCCCTTCCTAAATAGGTTTTCAAAAATCTTCTAAAATTCGGCCCAAATACCTCGAATAAAAAAGATAATGATTATTTTCACCTCTCTACCCTTCTAGTAATCACTCTCTCATAAACCATCATTTAATTCACTAAAATTCAATTATATATAAATAAATACTCACACATATATATAGAAAGATTATATCATATGAGAGTAGGGTATCTTATACGAGAGTGAGATGAGTAAATCTCAACCATTGAAATAAAAATTAATGGTTCAGATCAAATCGTACACATCCATTCATTCTTTCTCTTCTAGCCTTTATTATTTATCATTTTTTTTCTCTCTTATCTCTCAATGGTTGAGATTTTTCATATATTCATCTCTCCCCTCTTTTAATGGCTGAGATTTGTTTATTTCATTCTCATATAAATTTAGCTTTCTCACTAGATATGTCTGATACATACATATATATATATATTACTTCAATTACATATTTCGTAATTAATTTATTAGTTACAATTTAACTTAAACTTAATTCTCTCTTTTATTTATTTCACACAGTTACTTCATATTATTAAAAACACGACCTTACAATACCAACACCAAAACATCAATTCTCCAAAATCAACAACAACAACAATAAACTCCTTTCAAAATAAACACTTTAGTAATTAATTTCACAAAACAACCAATTTTATATAACATAGATCATAATCAAAAGTTCAGTTACGCAAAATCAATTCACTTCACAACTACTCATAAACAAAAATAAAAAATAAAACTTCCTTATCTATTTCTCCTTTTAAAAAACTAAATCTGTTGAACTGGAGAAGATCAATCGTAAGAATAACTCAAAACCTATAAAAAATCCAAAAACTAAACAGAAACCTAACAAATTAGGATTTTAAAAGAATTATCTTTTTAAAAAGAACAACTGAACCAAAAACAAATGAAAAAGGTTAGAAGAATTAGTATCAGACATGTCTATGATGATCAACACTCGAAATCAGGATCAATAGAAAAGATTTTGTCAAATTCCACTGACGAATTGTCTACCATGGAAAAGAAAGAGATTTTGGGCGAAAGAGAAATGACAATGTTTTAGAGGAAGATAAAGAAAAACTTTAGAGAAGAAAAAGGAAGGAAGAACAAAAATAAAAGAAAAGGATCAGAGGGTGTGTTTAGCAATTCTTATTTGCTAATAGCAATCTCCTTAAAGTAACATCAACCCAACAACTTCAATCTAAAATAATTTCATCTATAGTCATTCCTCACCTCACTAAACTTCACTTCCTTATATTGCATTGTTTAAATCCACTTAATTTCAATCATATTCATTAATTTAAAACATAAATATCACATAAATAGTAAAACCAAATATTCCATAATTAATCTATTAACTACGCTTAAATTAAATTTAATTTTCTCTTTTATTTATTTCAGACACTTATTACTTATTATAAAAATTAAGGGTCTTACAAAATGTGAGTTAAGAGTAAAATTTAAGGTAAATTTCTTGATTTAATGTATAGGCTACTTTAAGTTAATTTAGCCCAAAATCAATTTTTGGACATAAAATCAATTATGAATTCTCTTTTAATATGAACCAAACATATCAAAATTTGTTTGAAGTTAATTATAAGTTCAAAATCAATTATGTAACATGAAACCAAATATACTATAACTTACTTCAATCTAGAATCAACTTTAAACTGACAATAATTTAAAATTTTTCTTTAACATAAAATTAAACATATCAAAATTTACTTGACATTTGGTCCAAAATTAATTCTGGAATCAAACACACACTATATGTTACAAGACGAAAGTTTCATATGACATGTATTGTTAAATGATATTTTGTAGAATTTTGATTTGCGAACTACAATTATAATTATCTTAGTTATAATCAGTAAAGTGTCCCGCTTTTCACATTTTGACATTTTAAATAAAAGATATTATAACATGTGGTGTATATACAAAAAATATTCCCTAAGTGACACATGATGATAATTAGATAACTTTTACAATACTATTTATTGCTTAAGTAAACCATGTTTCACGAGTTTAAATTTTAAATAGTTTGTTATTAAAAATTAGTTAATAGAAAATAATAATTTATATATAAAAAATATTGATAACTTAGAGTAAAAAATATATTAGTATAATAATAGTTTAAAGCAATTTTGAGGAGAAGAAATAGGACAATGAAAATTAGAAATAATAAATAATTCTCTTTTAATTTTTTTCTTTAAAAATGATAATAAAAATAAAATTAAGCTAAATTTGGTTTATTTAATATTTCTAATTGTATAAAAATATAGTAATTTTTTTATTTGAGAAAAATGGTTATTAATAATATAATCATCTTTGTTGAAAACTGTAAATAATATTATGATCTTATAATTTGAATTTATAACAAAATAGAGGAGGAAGAGGCTATTAATTTGTTTTTAATCTAAAATTAAAAAAAATTATTTAATTTATATATGATTTAATATAAAGTATAAAAATATTTTTTAGTATATTAAAATCACTATTAAAATTAAAATAAATTACAAAAAATAAAAGTATAGCTCTTTTTTTTTTGTAACATACATAAAGAGAAAGAGAAACAAAACATCGTAAAAAAATGGCTAACAAGCCTAGAAGCTTGGAGGGAACATAATTCTTGAAGTATATACTTGATTTATAGTTTTATATTACGTGTGTCATATCATTTAATATGATCAAGTATGACAACAAGACAGAAACGAGTAAAATATCTTTATCTTCATCCTCGTTTACAAAACACACCGGTTAAAAAAGGGTTTAATATATTCAAAAAATATTTTTACAAACTTTTTATTAAAAAATTAATATCATAGTTTTCAAAATATTCCCTTTAAAGAATTTTCTAAAATCTACCTTCGGTATTTTTAAAAATGGGTTTTCAAATAAAGCTTGAAACAATTATCAAAATTCAACTCTTTCTAGGATTTAAATATCAAACTTGATCAATAACAATTCCTTCAATGATGGTTTTCAATTTGCACTTTGTGTTTCAATACAAATTCCAATTGTTAATCTTTTCCAGCAAAGATAATGGTAATGAAAATATAATATCAAGATTCAATGATTCAATTAAAGTTTCAATAACTCAGTTCAAATTCAGCTATATGAATATACAAATCAATTTTGCTACATAAAATATTTAAATAAATTCAGTTACAACAACAAAACATACTCACAAATCAATCAATAATTCAACTCAAATAATCACAAAGAGTATAAGGAAATAGAGAATTTGTACAATTGTTTATATTGGTTCGGTCAACTCGACATACATTCAGTTTCCAAAGTTAGCCTTCTGTTAACCTACTTTCCACTGAAAATCTAATACATGCACACTACAAATACAAATTTTTACCAAGAAAGATTCAAATAACACAATAAAAGAGACTTCATCTTGCACCTGATAAGAGTTCGTTAAACTGTGACCCCCCACGCCACTCACAACGCCTCACTCACAACACTCTGTTGCAAGATTTCACAATAACCTCAAGAATCCCTCAAGATATTATCAAGAATTTGTACAAAAACACAAAGAAAAAGGATATAGAATAACATCACATGATTTATGATGAATACTCAAACAATAAAATTCAAGATCACAATTTTTTTTTTCCTTTTATCAATCAATTCTTATGCTTCAACTTATCAAATTTTGGGTTTTCTTCTTGTAGAAGATGGGTATTTCAGTTAGGAATGAACAAAATTTCTTTTTGGTCCTTTCAAAACTTGTGTAACACTTTTAAAAATGCTTTTATATGAGTTTTGAAATAGGATAATCGATTAGCCAGTTGATTACCTGATTAACTGCTTCAAAACTGGCCCATAAAGCTTGTCTCAGGTTTAATCGATTACTATTTTTAAGTACTCGATTACTCTAGAGAGCAGGAATAAGATACCAAAATTTCACGAAGGGTAATTGATTAATTTAAAATGGTAATAGATTACCTTAGTGCAAAATCCGATCTTGTGATGATTTTTCAACACTTCTCAACCCATATAATTTATTCCTTTGTTACTCAAACATATTCTCGTATCTATTTAAACACACAATACAAGTATCATACTCATCAAACGTGTTTGATACCACTAATATGAATTGAACTAATACTTAAAATCAAAACCTCCTACTTTTTTAAAACTAAAACTTCATACAAATACTTGATAAATTGATTATGTTTTTCAATCTTTCAATTCTAACAAAATCTTCATCTTCGTTCCAATGACAAGAATAACATATTAAGAAGTAACATTTTTCTATTAAAAAAAACTATAAAATGTACAATTGCATTTGATAGATACTTTATACAATCTGTACAAAATTGCCTCTTCATGGAACACGTGTACAACTATGCAAGTACAACTACACTATACTAATTTATTGTGGGTCTTTACTCAGTTCACACAACTACTAACTAAATGTCACTATCCTAAAAATATTTTAATCCACAACACGTAATTAATGCACACTAGATTTTTGTTACAAATTATATCACAACTTTCTATTTTTCTATTTTTTTTAATAGATCCTTAAATTAAAAAATTGTAAAACCGCCAAATTTTTAGTCAAAATCTTTGATCTTTGTTCTTTTATAATTTTTAGAACTGGGCCTTAGAATTAGTAAAACTGCCAAATAATTAGTCTTGAACGATTTCAATTCGTTATAAATAACTACAGGGACTCAATTGCAAATTATCAAGAGTATAATTAAAAAAATAAAGAATCTGATCATGTACTTATATGTATTAAACGTATTCAGAAAGAACAAACTTAGCCTGCGAGAAAATATCCTAATAAATATAATATCTAACCATCACCTGTCTCTAACTTAAACTATTTTAACGCCCTTTTTATTTTAATATTTTCCCACGTGGTTTGCTCGTAAATGAATAAAAAATTGACAAAGCAAAAGAAAGATAGTACGAGTTGAATTACAGAATTACCAATCACGTGAACAACAGGAAAAAAAAAAAGAGAGTGGCGTATATGAGAAAGGCTTGGGCAATCATTGTTGTTATATATATATATATATATATATATATATATATATATATATTTTATTTTTTTTTAATGATGTAGGTTTTATTAGAATCTCATATTTGAGTACGTTTTTTTCATTCATAAAATATAAATCTGTAATATTGTTTAATAAAATGGAATACTAGAATGGGGTTACGTGTTAATAACAAATTTATTGGTATGTCTGGAAATGCTGTTATTATTAATTTGAAATGGTGGTGTATGGTTTTATGATTTATGGTCCACTAGAACAGGTTGGGGCCCAGACACGTGAAGCAATGTAATCATGTCCTATCACCGAGTTATTGTTGTTAGAAAATAGTACACGCTTCTAATTTCTCACCCATCATTTTGGTTTTTTCATCGTTCATGTTCATATACATTTTCGATTATGCTGATGCAACCCATCACATATCACATATCACATATCACATAGCACCTATCATATCACCTATCACCAACCTAAAGCTAAAAGTATCTAAAATAAAAAGAGCAGACCCTAAACAATGTTGTACCAGGAGTTCCCAACTCACCTCTTCAATATGATTACAATCTCCCAATGTAAGGTATTCACATCTTTGTGTTATATAATTTCTTAATATTCTTTTAAATAAATAGTCATTTGTTAGAAGATTATAAATTTTGTTCTAATATATATTATTTTTAATTAAGAATTCCATATTCTCACCTTTTTTTCTTGTTTTATTTTCATATTAAATAAGTGCAAAAATTTCTTCTCATAAAAATATCAAGAGTTATTATCTAATTTTTATTTTATATTTATTTTAATATTTTTAAATTTAAAATATTTTTAAGAATACTAAAAACTAACCAAACATATTTTTAAAAGACACATAAATAATCATTCTTTGCTGTCTTTTAAAATATAACATTCTTATAAAAAAAGCCTATTCATGAAACAAACACCTATTTTAATGCAAGTCTTGCATATTTATTCTTAAGTAACATTTTGGTGTATTAAAAAAATGAGTGTTTATAATTATTCCTAATATCATATTTTAAGTAATATAAAGAATTTAATTGATATGTATTGAAAATGTAAAATATTTAATTATAATTATTAATTTAAAGTAGATTTGTCGACACTAAGATTTACAGAATAATTATATGCCTATTAGGTCATAAAGTAAATTCCTAAGTTGACTTTAAATATTTGTTTTCTTAAATATTTTTCAACAAATTAATAACCGAATTTATAATAACTAAAATTACATAATTATGATAACATAAAAACTATATAATCAATAAAATATTCCTTAATATGTTTCACAGTGTGAGAGCCTTTTGAGAGTAAGAACTTCAAAATTTTGAGAGATTTTAGTATGTAAAAACAACATTAAAATATAATTATTTATATAATGTTAAAATTAAAAATAAAATAAATCAATTTCGCACCATTATTCACAATGGTCTTATTTTTTTTTAAACACAGAGCATAACTTTTTTGTTTGAAAAACATATTTATATGCTGTTAATTAAAAAATTTTTACTCAATTTGATTACAACTCTTTATATATAATAAATTTATTGTGATTAAATACGATATAAAACTTATTTATATATACAGTATATATGTTAAACTCAATTATTCAATTTTTTTAACGTTAGCAGCACAGGGCAACGATTAACTCCATGAATATTTTATTTTTAAAAGCATGAGTACAACTGGTGCTTATTTGAAAATGTTTCGGGCACTGCATAAGCAAAGATGCTTATTGGGCATATAGCCAATTCGGCTTACGACGGAATGTTGGAGTGCAGTGTAATGTGAAGACTAAAGTTTTACCTTTAATAAGAATCACAAAAAAAAAACAACATAAATTTCAAAATAAACAGTGTATGTATTTCTATTTTAGTCTGTACATAGAGTCAATAAAAAATAAAAATTAATATGATGTGTTTCATAAAAGATCCACTTTTAGTGAGTGAGAAAATTTGTTATATGCATAGAATAAGTATTATTTTCCAACAATGATATCATAGCTATGACTACTAAAAATTTGTTATATGCAAAGAATAAGTATTATTTTCCAACAATGATATCATAGCTATGACTACTATTACATTGTTGTTTATGAAAAAAACAAATATTATGATTTCAGATATATCATTCAAGATCTTTAGGGCAATAAGTTTTTACAAGATGACAAGTCGACGGTTATAAGTGCAAAAAGATGAGCTCAAATCGAGATTAAGTATAACGTGTTAAACGAGACAACACTAAAAGTCATACAAGAGAAATTGAGAAGCATTTACACATATAAGTCGTTAACTAATGTTTGAAGATGAAGATGTATCAACTCAAAATGGAGACAGAAAGAAATTTTCATGACCACGTCAACAATTTAACAACCTAATATATCAATTGTTGAATGTAGACGAAAAAAATATTTGATGAGGAACAGAGAGTATATTGTTGGCTTCACTATCAGATTTCTACAAACCATTGATTCAAACATTACTTGTAGTACTAAGAAGGAAACATTGAAGTTGGATGATGTGACTGTGCCTTTAAGAAAAAATGATGAAAGATGAAAATATTGTTCAACAGTCTAAGCGAGTATGGACAAAAAGGAACATCACCATCACAATGACATCTTGAATAAGATATGAGAAATGGAGAGTGTTAACACGACAAAGAAAAACATTACATGCAATTAAGGTGTTTAGAGATGAGAGAAGACTTGAGAAAATTGAGGTGTGATCCAGATCTCTAAAGATAAAGATTTGTATGTGGAAACTACTAAGGGGTTGTTAAATCAAAATAGATAATGAATTCTGCTACTTTCAAAACACATTTGTAGAGATCAAATAATGTTTTATACTTTGAAGACTAATGAAAAATTTGGTAATTTTAACTTAGAGAATGATAAAAAAATGAAGGTTCAAGACATTGAGACTATAAGAATGAAATTTCACAACGACATCATCCAAATTTTTTAAAATGTGAGTTTTGTACATTTTGATAGTGCTAATATAATTTCATCAGGTGAGATAACATCACAAGGATACACATGTTGGTTTAGATTGATGATGCAAGGTGTATAAGAAAAAAAAAACTTAGTGTTGCGATGAAAAAAAAAAAGAAGAGAAATCTTTATTGTTTTGAATGACAAGTTTTAAGAAGATAATTTTTTAAATGAGTTTGTTATTTAAAATTTTTAATTAAGGGAAAAAAATTGAAGAATAATTCAAATTTTAAAATAAACAGAAGTCAATAAATAGTAAAAATTAGTGTGGTATGCTCATAAAAAATTCTGTAAATGAGTGGGTAATTTTATTATGCATAGAGAATAAGATTTTTTTAAAATCAACAAGTTAAAAATAAGTGTTTTTTTTCCAAAAATATCAAAAATAAATGTTAAACACCATATTTTTTTTATAGAAAACTAAAATTATTATTAATATTAAATAGTCCCTCGTCACAAGGTATGACTGTGACGAATACATAATTACAAAGACAACAAAGAACAAGCAGATAATGAAACCCCCACAACAGACAACAACCTGTAATGATCTCACAGAATACCCAGATGAACAAGTAAAGAAAATAAGTCGTAAGTAGAAGTGATCTATAACTTATAAAGCCTAATATGCTTCATGCATAGCAAAGGGAACATACAGTGACCATTCAACAAAATACAAATCTACTTCTAAATAATTGTTAAATACTATATAAATTAGAAAATATATAAATTTATTCATTTAGAACCATTTCTAAATAAATGTATGGTGGAATGTTGTATTTATTTTAAATTAAATATTAATGAAAGAGAAAAAGAATGGTATATTGTCAATTACAATTTTTTTTTATAGTAAGTTTGTTGAGATTAATATTTTGAAGTTATGATTAAACATTCTTTTATACTTTAAATGCATACTAATTAAATTATTAATTAAAAGAATTGAAAAATCGTAAACCTGAAATAAACATAATACACGGTTCTTTCGTTTTTTATGAACCTTATTTCTTAACATTAATAATTTTCTTTATATTTCAGGATTTTTAGATAATGTTTCAAAAGAAATCGTGTGATTCATGCAACTTTACTCTTCTAGATATATCATTAGGACATGCCCAAATTAATAATAGATCAGATCCGATGTAACCATAACTTCGCACACCTAGTACAATAGCTATAGCCAGCACAATCTTGTTGGACTTGCCTCTTTTGTTTGTTTGGATATAAATAGAGTAAAAGGATATAAGTAGGATATCATACAAAAATCTAAATTTAAAAAAAAAAGGAGGAAAAATATTTTCGTAGAATATGCAAGAAGTCAATTTGCTTCTAAGGGTGTGTTAGATTTGTCATTTCAGTTAGCTGAAAGTTGAAAAAATAGTTGAAATGATAGCTAAAATGCTTTCAGCTATGTTTGGATAAAAAAAATTTAAGAGTTTTTTTAGGAGTTACTAGTTTTTTAAAAAAACTAATCCAAATAGTTTTTTCAAAATATCTTCTATTTTCAGCTACTAGCTCATCTTATTCTTACATGTTTACCCTTTAGTAATTAATGCATTGTCCCTACTAATTTTCTATCATCACATTATACATCATCTTTCTCCTTCATTTATCTTTCTTTCATTAATGTAATTATAACAATTTATAATATAAATATATAATTATAGAAAATTATAATTTAAATATGTAATTTAAAATTTATATATTTAATAATAGAAATTATAATTTAAATATTAATTATAATAATTTATTATTTAAATATGTAATTACATAAATTTATAATTTAAATATGTTATTATAGAAATTTATAATTATAATAATTTATAATTTAAATATGTAATTAATTTAAATATTAAAATATGTTATAATTATTTTAAATACCTCATTATTTATCTAATGATTAATAATGCTTTTATTTGTCATTTTACAACTTTCAACTAGTTGATAAGTTAATTTTACTAAATACTTATAACTAGACTTTCAACTTTTAACTAGTTTTTCAGCTAATTTTGTCAAATACACCTTAAATGAAAATAACATCTTTTTTATATTTTACAATATAAAAAAATAAAGATAATTTTTCACTGCAAAAATATATTAAATAATATTTTATAATTAATATAATATATTTTTCATATAAATAATTTTGAAGCTTATTTCTCATATAGTTTATTTATTAATCATCAAGAGTTCGAATTAATTTATATTGACATGAATTATTATAATGGTCTTAAGACCGATTTATATATATATAAAGTGTTAAATACGTAAAAGAAGTTGTCAATTTTATCTTATAGAAAATATCTATAATTAAAAAAATATTTATTTTATTTTTCTTATTTAAATAAGTAAAGGAGAAAATCTTATTTTTATTTCTTTTTTTATCCATCCACGTAATATATTTTTCTACAGTTTAATAGTTTTTATTTTTTCTCTTTATTTCATATTTATATATAGACAAACATTAATGATGCTGAAAAGATTAATTAAAGTAAAAATAAAAAAATAAAAAAACGTGAGAGAAGGTGAGTTTGAATGACTTCTACAAATAACATAAAAAAAAATTGAAAATGTGTATTGGCACTTTATACTTAACCTTTTATTTTTTGAAGGCAGTGTTTAATTTTTATTTAAATAAATTAAGTATTTTTTTTTTTAGCTGTAAAGAGTGAATTTGGTGAAAACATAGAGTTGATGTGCGTAGAAGAAGGAAGAAAGCATGTGCATTGGGTTATGTAAGCTGAGTGGGAAGCATTTGGTAGGGTTGTGTTGTGGGCCATTAAGTCACTGCACATGTTACCCAGTGCCATTACCAGCGGATCACTTGCTATCATTTTACTTCTGAAGATAAAACATAATAATCTAGTCTTAATGTCTCTATTGATCATCATACTTTTATTTTAATGTTTAAGTGTTTTAATTTTAAATAAAAAGTTTTCTAACAAAATATTTCCGAAATTGATTGACACTGTGCCTGTTTTATCTAATTTGGAACCCATTTTTATACTAATTCTGGAAGCTTATTATGAATTTGTAAGTTGGTTTCTTGACTTTCTTGGTTGAACAGTGTTGTGGTAATTTGAAGCGTATTGATAATCTACGATGTGCATGCAGCATAACTTAAATTGAAAAACAAACATTGTACGTAGATTCTGGTCAACCATTATCTGTTTGGGCATATAAGAGAAGAATTTCATTTTGAATTGTGCTTCACTTTTGTTACTAAATCAAAACAAATAGACAGATATCCAATACGACACACACATGTCCGAACCGAAGCATATTCCGTATCTCCCTTCAGAAAATAAAAATAAAACGAATTGGGCTTGGGCCTTAGGGGAATGCAATGATGATTAGTATTTAGTGCCGGAATTATTTATTCACGCTTTTTTTTTACACTTTTTTTTTTCTTGATAGGAATTAGAGAATTTTTTCTGCAGGCACATAATTTCTTTATACACTTCTATAAATATAAGAAAAATATCAAATACCTTTAAGTAAAAAATAAATTTAATAATTTTCTCTTCATATACCGTTATTGCGAGCATGTCCATGCAGCTCTTCTTCTTCGTATATTCTAGACTTGGGAGGATGAAATTGTCAAAACCCAATAACCTTATTAGTGCAAACGGGAGTACCCACAATAATATGGCTTGATCATAACCGACTTTAACTCCTCTGCAGTACACAAGATTTTGTTTGGTATTATATTATAGTCTTGGTTTCACAATATGAACCCGTGTCTATAAAATATCTCACATTGTTTAACTTTTAAAAATCATCAAGGTGAAGCCACTCAGAGAGTATTTTATTCGAACGCACTGAAGGATGTTGTTATCTGCATTGAAATTTTGTAAATTTTTTTAAATCAAAAAAGGGTCATCCGCAATTGTAAATAAATTTACAATTTTTTTTATAAATTCGGAATAGATATGTTTAAATTTGTAAAAAATCATAAATTTTTTTACTAGTTCGAATAAGATCATTTAGACTTATAAAAAATTTGTAAATTTTTTTACAAATTCAGAAAGGACTATCCGAACTTGTAAAAAATTTCACAAATTGTTTTACAAATTTGTATTTGTAAAAAATTTTATAAATGACTTGATTCTGTGAAAAATAAGATAGTGTACTAAGTGAAATAAGAGAAAGACAAACTCAGATGTGAAGAGCACAAAAAAAAAATCAAACACAAAAAAAACAACACAAATGCACGAAGAAGAAGAAAATAAAGATATTAATTTAATGGAGAAAGATAGAAAACGTGCAAGAGAAGAAAATGAGAAAGAGATGCAAGAGGAGAGGTGCAAACGAAAGAGAAAGAGACATGTGATAACTAAATTTTTACTATTTTTAAGAGCATTTTTGTCATTTTAAAAACATATGAAGGTGCAGAGAGAAGTTATAGGGGTACAGAGAGAAATTTTTAAGAATTTTACAATAGATTTATAATCAAAGCTAACAAAATTGGCCGGTTAGCACAGCCCATCAAACTCACAATAAAATAGACCGGACCGACAACCCATATTTTATTTGGGTAACTGTTTTATAAGCTCAGTCTGGGCCTTGACGGGCCACTAGGCAAAAAAAATCTTAAAATTTAAACCTTATAATATTACTTAAAAACTATTCTAATTTAAAAAAATAAAATAATAAATATTAAATTTTTTATCCATAATGATAACATTAGAACAAACATAACAATTAAACACCTAAATAATAACAACTAAATAACAAACACTATATTTGTCTCTATTTAGATTTTGATAGCTCTATTTACAACAACTCATGCATTTGTCTCTTAGCCAATTAACATAAATCTATTGACTTTTCTAAACCCCTTTATTTACTGCTGCTCTCGATTCCAAACTAAAATTCTTAAAGAAAATAAATACTTAAATTCATACAAACTAAATAAAATTAATTGTTATCATTTAGTTTTATTGATCTCAAATAAAATTAAAGTTATTTTTAAGATGTGTTTCATTAAGACAGGATTTATGAATACAAATAAATAAATAGTATTTTAGGAATAATAACATTAAATAAAAAACAGTTAAATTTGTTTATAGACAACTTATTTACTTATATATGAATAAAATAAAATTGTTGTTTTAGCATTTTAGTTTTATTCAAAAACTATAATTGTTTATAAATCCAATACTACATTTTTACAATTTTCATCTATACTCTTATTTATATTTACTAGTACCTTAAATTTTACAAGTAATTAAACTAATGACTAACCTCTCATCATCAATAATTACGGTTTCAATAATATAAGATCCATTTAAAGAGGGGTATTTTATTCTATAAATATAATAACGTGAATAATTATAATTTGTTTTTCATTTTAATTAATTTACATGTGGAAGAAAAGTGTGGATTCCAAAATGAGTAGATTATCATTTTTGTTTTTGAAATTTAGAGCACTAATACTTAGATTTTAAATAATTTTTTTGGATAAATTAATCCTTAATAATTATGTTATGTAAATTCATCCTTAAAATATTACATGTATATTAAATGTTTGAGGACTAATAATTTAAAAACTTACATGCTAATTTTTTTTTCAGTAACCATTGTGCCACCTTCAAAATCTTTCACTCTGTGATTTAGATTTAGTCAATCCAAATGAGTGAGAACCTTTATCTATTTTGGTAGTGTTATGTTCTTATTGGTTTTGCTTTTAAGTTGAAAAAAGGGCTTTGATCCCACTAATACCGTAATTGGTAAAAAAGAAGAAATAATTTTGTAGTGTTTGAATGTGGGTCTCTCTCGATAAGAATGGAATTCTTTGTCCACAATTTTTATCTTTTTCTCTAACTACAGTTGAAAGATGTGTATCTCTTTGAATAGGAATGAAATTCTCTTTTGACAATTCGTTGTATCTTTTTCTCTATACATAATTTGTATGTGTGAGTCTCTTTGGATAAAAATGAAATTCTCTCTCCACAATTTGTATTTTTTTTTTCTGTCTATGATTTATATTTTTTTGTCTCATTGGTAAAGAAATGTCACATTATTTAATGAGTCATATGAAAAATAAAAAAATAATTAAATTACACGATGTTTTTTCATGGGTAGAATAAAGAAGAAAATATGAATTTCATTCCTCTTTTGAGAGATGTCTTGTCTAATAACCTCTTCATAAATATTAAATGCATGTCTCAAATTTTGAATATTAAATTTTTTATATTGTTAATAATTAATTCAAATATTTTAAAATTATTATTGTAATATTTATTAAAGTTACCATAAATAAAATACTTGATTAACACGTTTATTTTATTTGGCAATGTAAAAAGTGCCCCTTTTCGAAGGCAAATTATGCCACAAGATTAGACACCTTTATGACAATGATTGGATTACAGGTAGATAAAATCAGAACATGTTAAACCCAAGTAGAAAAAAACATTATGTTTAAAAAGGATTATGTATATGTTTGATCCAATGCAACCACCCACATGATTCGTTACTGTACCCATTTTTATTTTAGGAACAAAGTCATGTAGGACGTGTTGTTGGTAATTTAATGGAAAATTATTCCCATTTCAATGGGTCGGTCAACCTGTTGATTAGGTAAAACAAATACTCCAGCCGGCAGCATTATAATTTTCAACCCCTTTTTGTACAATAACTACTACAAATTTTTGTTATATCCTTCTTATGATTTTATTGTCACCTTCACATATAATTGATGTCGAGAATCAAAACACAAACCTCATCAAGTCTTCTATAGCTGATATTTAATTAATTACATTTATATTTTTCTGGGATTAATTATATCTTGCTTTAGTTTAAAAAGTGGTTTAAAGTTTAAATTTTGGGTATATATTTAGAAAGAACGTTTGTTTCCTACAAAGTTGCTATTGAGCTTGAGTAGAATTGCTTTATAAAATAATTGAAATCTTTAAGAAGACTTTTGTTTCAGGGAAATGGTTCAACATTTGAAAATAAGAAAGTGTCAGAGTCTATAAATATGTTTGGCAGAAGGTTTTTATAAAAAACTCTTTGGATATCTTTTATTTTTAGAAAATTTTTATATGTATAATTACTCATATCTTATTTTCGGGTGAAAAAGTTATACTTCCATAAAAATAAAAATATGAAAAAAAGTTACTATTTAATCTTAGTGATGGATTCAAATATTTTAGATTGAAAAAACAATATACATATAAATCTATAACACATAAAAATAACTTACCATTCTTAAAGTATAAATAATATATTATAAAAATTTAATTATTATTTACATAAACACTAAAGTTTAATTACAATTTTTTGTTTATATAACTTTTAAAATATTAATTGATAAAACTAACAAACTTATTATCATAAATAAAAAGTTCTAATAAAATATTAATATAAAATTTTTATATTGATATTGGACACTTTTTTCTCATATTATAATATTATTCTTTATTATTTTTCATATTTTAAAAACATTGAATGATGTTTTTATTTTAAATCTTATAAAAAATTTCCCTTGTGGAAATTACCAAACAATCATTAAACTATTCATTTTCTATGATTTCTTTTTCATTAGATAATGGACTGCTGCAATAAACTAGTGGGCTTTTTGGAGATATTTTAAAGTTAATTAATTATGTGGAGACATTTATATAATTATATATAAATAATAATAATAAAAACAAAGTTTATGTTAATTTTTGTCTTAACATTTTCTTTTGGTTTTGTCAAAATCTTTAATAACTACTTTGTTAGTATATTTCTGAGAAAGACAAAGATTGTACTCGATTTATAAGAAAATCTTTAATTTAGTAGTTTGTATGAATGTAAATTAATATATTACTTTAATTTGAATCACGTTAAATTCTTGTGTGTTTTTTTAATAGACTAAGTTATTTGCTTTGTTTATTTTAACAGTTTATGTAGGATTATTTACTGATTCCTTTATGTGTGAATCCGTGCCTAATCGTGTACAACTTCTATTTTTACTTTTTAAAAGGTTGTGCTTGTAAATAATAATTATATACAAGTATTCTTTAAAAAGTTAATAATATAATGTATGGAGTTATTGATATGTGAAATGGTAGGGATATTTTTTTCATGTGTAACAGTGATTAAGGTATCTTAAAAATGATTAAATAATTTCTTAATTAGTGATTACAAATGCTAAATAAGTAGGAGTGGGGGAGCAGCACTTATTGAATTGTTAGGAGACGGTGCCTTAGGTTTAGTTTGAGGTGAAGTCAAAGTATGACACGGTCTTCATTGTTGAAAAGTACATTACTTGTGAGTTAGGCACCCACACCCACGGCTTCAAAATTCCAATGAATAATAACCTTCCACACACATCACACATCACACATCACACATCACACATGTACGTCTCCACTGTCCACGTACATAACATTAACATGCATGCTTTTTTTTTTCATGTCTCAGAATGGTTCAATAGTTTCTGTTCTGAGAGTCAAGTACAAACTTTTTATATGGATAAGAGAACGTCTCATAGAAGCTCTTACTCTCAAATATATTTTGTAACCTTATAGCTTAGTGTGTAGATATATGGATTGGTTACCTCATGGTATGTATTCCTGCATGTATATTTATAAAATTATTTTCTATTACACTCATGCATTTACATTCTGTATTTTATGCATTTATATTTATTTTTTGTTGTTTTCATTTTTTATTCTCTTTTTTATTCTTGTGATTGAATTTATTTGACTTTTTTATATTGTTTTTGTGTGAGTTTATTTCCAACAAACAACACTTACCATTCTATGATTACAGTGCTTTGTTACAAACTTATGACTCATTCATGGTAGTCAAAAACTTCATTTTCATATTAAATACTTCATAAACCATGGTGATCAGTTACTTTAAATAGTACAAATCTTATATTTAATTTTTCTTTTTAATATATTGGTGATTTTTTTTTGAAACTTATTAAATAAACTAATAAATTGTGCACCCAATTAGTTATTTATTAGTGATAAATATACATAATAAAAGATATATGTTATCAAAACCTAGTGAAAGAGAAAGTATATATTAATAAAAGATATAATATGATAAAAAATAGATAGAAAAAATTAAGATGTTTGAAAAATGGGGTGTGTAAAAGTTATTCTTACTTCTTAGTGATTTTCACCTAAAATATATAACAATAGAGTAATGCTATACAAATTACACTGTCATCGTTAATTTAAACAAAACAAATAATTAAATTTGACAGAATTTCGATCGTACTAGTATTTTTTTCGTTGATAATATTTTCGAACTATCACCGTTGATTTCTCGTTTATAATATTTTCAAATTGTTAACTATTAAACATATTCTTTAACAATAAGAGTTTAATTAGTATACATGGTTAGTGTAAATATTTTCACATTGACAGTTAACCATAATTCTTCATTCATGATAGATTTGTTGACTTTACTTATTACTACTTTAAAAATCACATAAATAAATAAAAAGTCATGATTGAATGTCAGTGTAAAAATTAATATTTACCAATTAAACTCTAACAATAATATATTTTAAAGAATTTTGATCGTCTAGGATTTTTTTTTTCATTAAAAGTTACTCTATAAGTTTTACTTGTTACGTTGTTTAAGAGGTTTTTTGGGTAAGATAAATAATAAATAAGTATGTGCAATAAATAAATAAACTAGTTAATAAAATAAATATAAATGTTAGTATATTATATATTGGTTAATTATAATCGTCGAGAATTTGACAAATGTAACATATATAAAAAAGAATTTAGAATATTATGAGTATTTATTTAAGATAATATTAGAATAATTTTATAAGTATTGTATTTATTATGGTGTTGAAATTTGAAAAAGTAAACATTACTTAATTTAAAAATATTTTAATTAATATGTATTATAACTATAAAAAATTTTAACTAACATTCAATTACAACCCTTTATTGTTTATGATAAGTTTATTAACTTTATCCATTAATATTTTAAAAATTATATAAATGAAGAGTTGTTATTGAACGTAAATATATATAGTCTGTACATACTAATTAAACTCATTTACAAAAAAGAAAAAAAAAAGCTAAAACGACTAATAAAATAAAAAATTAATGATTAAAGTTAACAAACTTGCCATACATAAAGGGTTATGATTAAATGTTATTATAAAACTTTTTACGTTTGTCAGCGTATAAATAATTTTTTCTAAAGTAAAATGTATAAACTAAATTTTACTATTAGAATTAATAATGTGCTATTTAAAAGAAATAAGATATCAAACTTCTCTTTCTCTAAAGTGGGATTGGGAGAAAAGAGTTCCTACAAAAGTCCAATTCTTCATTTGACAATTGGATTTATCCAGACTTCCAACTACAAGCAATCTCTTAAGGAGACGATCAAATCATTCCTCAAGAGAAGGTGAGTTGCGGTCTATGTAGAATTGAAGAGGAAACAAGCAATCATCTTATATTTACGTGTCACCTCAAGAGTATGACGTGCGATTTGTATCCTCTCCTTTGGCACCTCATATCTAGTCATTTAACTCTCAATGATGGTCGGAGATCACCATTCTCAATTTAGGGAGTTGGTTTGTGGCTCTAAGGTGCGTCAACATGTGTGATTGTTTGTTGATCTACGGGAGTTTGACATTTTTGGAAGATAAAGAACGTTGCGATCTTTAATTCATCATTGGTAGATGTCCAAGAAATTGTCCAAACTATCCCGTGATGGTCATGAGAATAATGTTGTAGCCAGAAATTTGTCTCTAATTCTTATGTTGAATAGGTCATGAACTCCAACTGTTGTAGTTGATTGACTGTAATTTGTTCTATATGATACTGTTTTTTGTACTATCTGTTATTGTATTTGAAAAAGTCGCCTGCTTCTAAATGAATTTTTTTGAAAAATAATCAAACTCCTTACTTTTTGTTCACAAGTCAGTAGTTATTAGAATTCTTGATAAATTCAATCAACAACTTATTCTCGCCACCCAAATATATGGTTCATACTTTGAATTTGGGTGCAATCTTGAATTTCATCAAATTTCATGTCGGGTCCTTTTGGTTGGACTGAACTGGCTTTTGAATATGCAACTAAATATGGTTTAATGACACTTTGAATCCCGATGAATTTGAAATTAAAAAATGAGGAACATATGTTTAATTCCCTCATCCATGTTTATATGATTCAATTAATAAAAGAAAAAAAGAAGAAGAAGAAGAAATTCCTTATCCTTTCGTTTAATTCGGGACCAGCGGTGGTGGATCATCATTCTTCAAGTGTTGTGGTCATCGAAAGACACCACACATTAATGAAATAAGAGATATTTGACGAATATAAAGTACAACGAAACAACCAAAAATAGATCAAACACATGGAGAAATTAACACCCATAATTGATCCCTCACTTCATGGTACATCATCAAATTTTTTCCTTTGGTTATAACCACATAACAAAACATTAATTACTCAATAGAATATGATAAAAAGTTTTTAAAAAATAATCGAAAAATTTGACAAAAAAATGTACAAAAATAAATATAGTATTTAATTTTTAATATAATATTAATTTTTTACTAATATTTCTAATAATATTACATTTGATATAATATTAATAATAAAATTAAATTTATATTCTCTTTCATTTATTTTTTTCTTGATTTTTGTAAAATATCGTAATACTACGCTTCCTTTTTTAAAAAAAAAAAACATAACAATACACTTATTTTTTTAAAAGGGAGATAGTAATTCATAAGCAAAACATTACTAGTTTTTGTTTTAATACTAGTTACTAAAGTAGTACAGTAGTAAATATGCCTTCACTACAAATTAAAGATACAGTAACAATGATAAGACAACAGATTAAGCCTTACAAGTTTTCAAATAAGGTAACACTATAACAGTGCTTGGGCATGTGAGGTTGTTGGGAAGATGATAATTAAATGTAGGGTCCCAACCCAACAACATATTTTGTGAAAGTTCTTTGACTTCTTTCTAATAAGTACATTTTTTATTTGAAAATTATAAATTTATAAGTAGAGGCTTATTAAATAAGGAATTAGATTTACAGAATTTGATGATTTTTAGTTAATAAATGTAATAGATAGTTGACATTGTTTTTCCAACTTTGGACGTGACATAGTGGATCCAAATTCCATAGTCATTTTATAATCGTAAGAATATGCATTCAAAATCTAAAATTTTTAATATTTTATATTTTTTTATTATAAAATTTATTATTATAATTGAAATTCTATGCACTCAAGCAAGGACTCGAACCAATCCATTTCCGTGACATGACAATACAAGCATTAAGGAAGTTGTAGTGTGCATGAACTAGTGTATAAAAATCTTACCTGTAATTATTAAAAGATGATAGAGTCCAGAACCTGTTTTGGGGCCCTTAGCCCTTACCTTACTTCAATCTTTGAAGAGTCAAAGTGAACAAATATTTATGTTTACATTGGGTTCAATGAATAACAACTTGCCTTTCATTGACTACGCTGTTTCCTTAGCCTTCTCTATCTAAGGCCATAAAGTGCCCATTTTCTTCTTAATTCTTCTTCCCACATACAAATACGTACTTCCAATTTGGAGATTAGTTCGTTTACATATCACTGTTGTTGTTGTTGTTGTTCTCCCCTGAGACACAAAAACTAAAGCACTTCCATAATGGGAAACTCCTGCAGAAAACCAGTGGCTCATGTGTCTTCCACAAGTTTCTTTGGTCAGTTTTAATTTGGTTTTTTTTATCATGTCTATGTGTGTTTGCCTTTAATTTTCATCTATTACAAAACTGTATGCCTTCAATTGTTTAATTTCTTCAACTTTGCTGCTATCATCACTTGGTACCAGTCACGTCACTCCGTTGATCATGATGATGCCTAAAATTTTTTATTACCTTTGGTTATACTTAAAATATTAGTGGATGCTTCCATTTCTCTCTCTTTGGTTTCCACGGAGGCGATGTTTCCCAAAGGGCAACGGTTAAAACAATACTTCATAGGGGATGTTTCCCAAATGGCAATGGACCTTCTTCTGTATTCTTGTTTGTTTGTTGTTCTCAATTAAATTCCTTGGCTTCCTAGAATGGATTTTTTATCTTTTGGTTAGCTTAAATATACACCTTCAAAATGTATTAAAATTGGTATGAGAATATGGAGATTGTGAGGTTTCTTCGCTCTGATTCAGGTTCCAAATAATGTTGCATAATTTCTGCTTTTCTTCTTAGATGCAGTAGCAGATATGGATTAAAATTAGTTGCATTTTCATTTGGCTAATTAAGCTCTTTTCTCTTCTCAACAAGGCATCGGTGCTCCAAATGAGCTAGTTGTATGTTACTCGATGTTTGTTTAACATCTTCTCAAACTCCCGTTGTTTTATTCAAACCATTGATCTTATCGGTCGACAATAATGTAAAAGGGGTCAGTTCATAGCTGAAATTGGTTGAGCAAAATTCTTTCAATTAATACCAATGGCTTGTGGCTTGGTATAAGGAAAGTAACTTCACAAACGGGTGCTTGAGAGAAATGAAATCACAGTGACACTCTTGGTGTATATATGTTTGGTAAGTAAGATCTGAGTGATGAAGGTTTGCAGTAAGATTGGTAATAACCACACTTACTGACAATTTAATTGATGGTGTTTCAAGTTTAATCTCAGTCTCTATGTATGATGAGATTGGCAAATAATGTGCATATAAAAGTATAACCACGACCAGTACTCCTTATGTGTGCTTGCTCTAATTAACCCTCTTATTTCCATATCTTTTCTGATGTATACTCTTGACATGGCTGTCTTTCGTTGGTATAGAATGTCGTCTCTGTTTATGTTCCTCGCTATTGATTATTCTGGGTTGGAGCGTTGAATCATTCTCCGATGTCTATTAATTACCGTTAATTTAACATTGTACTATTATGTCTATTAATCATGTTTAGAGAAAACAAAATATTGCTGCATATGGTTTGACGTTATTCTTTACTGTATCCTCTCCTTTGGCACCTCATATCTAGTAATTTAACTTCTAGATGTTACACATAATAGTACAATGTTCTGCACTAGATTTTACAAGTTACTCCAATCGCTTATCCTAACTTGCAATTTATATACTCTCAGGAAGCACAAAGTCTCAAAATAAGACAAAAAAGAAGTCAAATCCTCCTGATGGGAAAGCTTCCTTAAAGACTTCTGAATCAGATGTTGACAAACCCATCTCCAATAACCTCAAGTCCTTCACCTGCAATGATTTAAAAGAGGCCACTAAGAGCTTCAGGCAAGAAAACTTAATTGGAGAAGGAGGGTTTGGGTTTGTCTACAAGGGATGGATAGATGAGAACACGTGTGCTCCCACAAAACCAGGGACTGGAATTGTGGTGGCCATCAAGAAGCTTAAACCTGAAAGTTTTCAAGGCCACAGGGAATGGCTGGTTAGTTAAAGTCCAACACAAACTCTTAAACTGTTTTCAAACTGCTTGATGTTGACTGATTTTCTGCCCTTTATGTTTCCAGCAAGAAGTTAATTATCTAGGCCAGCTTCACCATGAAAATCTGGTGAAACTTATTGGTTACTGCTCAGATGGTAAAAACAGGCTTCTAGTTTATGAGTTTATGCAGAAGGGAAGTTTGGAAAATCATTTATTCAGAAGTAAGTAGTACATTCTCTCTTCAACATATTTAGTTTCAAATGATCCATTGAGTATTAATGGGCAAAGGGGTAGAAATTGACTAGGTCAAGTTTTAGTAGGCCTGAACTTTGCCTACTTTATAGTCACAAATTCAATTTGGTTAGTTTACCTTATTACATGTTAATTTTTAATTTTGCTTCTTTGAACACTTGACCTCAACATTTTGTATAAAGACTATACACAGGCCCATACGCCTATATACTTAACTAGGTCCATGAGTCATAATGTCTCTAAAAAGTCATTATTAATAATTATGTTTTTATATTATTATTAAGAATAAATTATGATATATATTAAGTATTAGTTGTATATAATAAAATCATATAATATTATATTATGCACTCCCTTATTGCCAATGTTTGTTGTATCATTTAATTTTATCAACTAGTTGATTTTTTTATTTTTTTTATATTTGTAACAAAATATGTGTGATTTTTATTGCTTATAATCAAAACTGAGAGAGTATGCATATACAAGCATGTTTTTATAGGGAAGGACAAAGAAAAACAAACTAAAAAAATACATGAAAAAACAAAGAAACTAAGATTGAATTTTGTATCAACAAACACACAATTACAAAGCATGTTCTGCTCTTTGTATATAGCTAAAACATATATAGAGCTAAAACATATAGATTTTTTTTAGTACTTTTTTCATTTTTTATTCATATTTCTTTAATATTTACAATTTTTTGTAAAATTTTAAAACATTCTCACCCTTTTTTATCTTAAGTTTCTTGACAACGCATCACCTAATTTCACGTTACACACGCACCTCTACCCATTTCTCTGAAAGAACACCCCCACCTCATTCGAACATACGTGAAAGAGGAAGTTTCTAAAAATAGAGATAAAAAAATATATATGTTAGAAGAGGGTGATAGTGCGAAATTGAGAAGTCAATGTAATATTTCAAAGTGGTGGATAAAGATATGTGTACAACCAAGAAGTTAGGTGATGCTATGTAAAAAATTTAGAATAAAAAAAGTGAAGATATTTTGAGGGTTTGCAGAAAATTGTAATAATTAAGAGGGTGTGAATAAAAAATAAGGAATGCTAAAAGAAATTGCCGCTAAAACATAGTGGAGAATTTAATAATAATAAAAAAAAGAAACAACACAAATAAATGTTTAAAAAACAAAACATAAGACCACCAACCTATCAGGCCTAGTTTTGTTTTTTTTTTTAAAAAAGACCTATCAAGCCTAGTAAAATGTTTTTAATGTGTAAAACTAGATTTGTTTTATCCATGAAAGTTGAACACATAAACATACGAAGAGCTAGATCTCTTGACAGTCTAAAAGTTGATCTTCTTGTCTAAAGAATTATTTAAAATTCGGAGTATAATTTTTTTGATAAACAGGTCAGGTTTGACATAGGCCATAACAGAGCTTCTCGCCTATATAGTATTTAGTATTTACATAATAATACCTCAAATTTTGTTTTGTATTTCGGCAGAGGGTGTTCAACCAATTCCCTGGATTACACGGATCAACATTGCAATTGGAGTTGCAAGAGGATTAACATTTTTACATACCCTTGACGCAAATGTAATATATCGTGATTTAAAGGCTTCAAACATCCTACTTGATTCGGTATGGAACAGTGGATATGTCAAAGTGTTATGCATGTTAGTCTCCATTCTGAAAGAGTGGCACTGTTATTAATGCAGGATTTCAAACCAAAGCTTTCGGATTTTGGGTTGGCAAGAGATGGTCCAACTGGAGATAATACTCACGTTTCTACCAGAGTTATTGGAACCCATGGTTATGCCGCACCAGAGTATGTAGCCACAGGTACTTTTGCCTTTCTTTTTTTATTTATCTTCATCAAAAGCTTTTTGGATGTGAACAAAACCGAGGAGCAATTGGGACTATCTTTTTCTGGAAGTGCTTTTGGGAGAAAAAATATAAAAAAAAAAGTTTAAAATTTTTTCATGTATTTTTTTAAATAAAAAACTGTTACATATTAGTTAAATTTAGTTTAAAAAAGTTTTATATCTTTTAAAAAATAATTATAAAAAAATTTATGTGAACTTTTTTGTTTGTATTTTTTTCTTAAAAAGGCTTTTAAAAATTCTTTTGAACACTAGTTTGAATGCATAATAGTTCGCTACCCTAATGTGTTAGTACTTGATACAAGAGTAGATAGTGTGTTAGTACTTGAATGCTTAACAGTTTGGGCCTATATTTCAGATGTGATTTTTCACAATTACTAAGAATCTAATAGTCATGGTTTTCTACTGGGGATCCCACACTAGCAATTGATACGATTAAATGAGAATGTATATAATAAAGTGTAAATTAATTTTATA
The DNA here is from genome assembly GCA_037954015.1 of Psophocarpus tetragonolobus. Lineage (NCBI taxonomy): Eukaryota > Viridiplantae > Streptophyta > Magnoliopsida > Fabales > Fabaceae > Psophocarpus > Psophocarpus tetragonolobus. Next base: position 41,294,551 of record CM075695.1, read on the forward strand.
AATCGATTTTGTAAGATTGAGTTAAACAAAATTTCATTATTTTTAATATAGTATTAGAGTTTATCTTAACAGTTTGTTGTTGTTAGGCTTATTGGATCTCATCCACAAATGTTAAATTTTGCAATTCATTTTAATAAATATGCATGACTAGAAGTAAATTGAGAATATATTATTTTTTTGAAGTTTTAGGAAATATAAACAAGTTTTTCATTTTTACATCTTCAAAACTATTTTAAAATAATACTTACAAAAAAGAAGTTTTTTTTTCTTTTTTTTTTAGAAAATATTTTTTGAAAACTCTTTTTCAAAAACTCAAAAAAAAAAAAAAAAACAAGCAAACCTTTAATTATTTCAGAATTGTAGAGGGTGTTGCATAGATGAGAGAGAGAAGATAATGATTTGTAAAGGTAAAAGTTGACGAGCGTAGTTATAATGTAAATGAAAATGATATGTTCAGGTCATTTGACTCCAAGGAGTGATGTATACAGCTTTGGAGTTGTGTTGTTAGAGTTACTAACAGGAAGGCGAGTAGTGGAAGATGATAGACCTGGATTTTCAGAAGAAACACTTGTGGATTGGGCAAGGCCTTTCCTGAGTGATAGCAGAAGAATTTTGAGAATCATGGATACAAGGTTGGGAGGTCAATACTCCAAGAAAGGAGCACAAGCTGCAGGAGCACTTGTCCTACAATGTCTAAATAATGATCCCAAATATAGACCCACAATGGTTAATGTTTTAGCAGCCTTGGAATCACTACATTCCACAAATTCACTCCCAATCCCAAGGACCCCTAAATCTGCAACAAAGAATTCCAGTTCTAGTCTTTCCCACAAGTCACCTGCAAATACTAACAAACTATGACTATGTGGGCTAATGCTTCTTCTGCACCCCAACTAGTGCTTTCTTCTTCTAATTTTGCAATAACTTTCATTTTGGCCAAACCATTACCATGTGAAAAATATACTCTTTTTTTTTATTCTTTTGAGGAGTTGAAAAGGGTATATATATTACAGAAATCAGAACTTGGTCGTGTAACTTCTGCACCGTTGGATTCATTGAATTTATCTACTGTGTAGAATCACATAATTTTTTCTTTCGTTACTTAACATGTCATTTCTCCAAATATTATCCTCCAAAAACATCTGAAGTGAATACCATATGTAATAATAATAATAAAATAGTTACCTATTAATAAATTACATATTCCTTTTATTTAGTATCCAAAAATACCTTGTACCTTTTCTTTTGTTGTGTGCTTATATTCTTGAAAGTAAAGTGTGAGACGCTTATAATTCCAATTACACATAATGAAAAATCGGGCTGAAGATGTCTTTGTCGATAGTTTCAAATTTCACTTAAACTAATTTTATTTTTTTATTGTTTATGAAACATAAGAGAAGTAAAATACAATATTCGAACTTAGGGTATTCTAGAGGTGGAATGAGTTGTAAATTGTTCTAAATATTTTTAATTTACTCAGACATATCAATAAACAATGCTTGGTGGCAAACAGAATAACCTTATTGATATCTATTTATTTAAAATGAAGACATTAGTAAAATGACAAGATTATTAGTTCTGCCTTTTAATTTTTTGCAATCCTTCTTATGTTTTAAATCTTTGAAAATAAATCTTGTGTTTCCTATGACACAAAAGAGTAATGACATTCTAACATCCAACGTTAATATACACCTTGAGATAGATAGACTTAGAAGAGAGAGAAATATATATTGATATAACGTGATAAGAATAGAAAGATAGAGAAAAATAAGCTGTTTTAAAATAAAAAAGATATTTGACATTAGAATAATATTACTCAACACAAAGAAGGATGGGAAAGCGTATTTTGGGAGATATAAAAAAAAGGTGTAAAGAGAAATATATGGATTGCACTGTGCAGGGATAAAAAACCATAAAAATAGGCAATGAACTCAATTATGTTTAAATAAGTGTAATAAAATTTGGAGAAATGCCCACTTTTTCCTACAGCTCCGTAAATGTGGAAAAAGTTTAAAATATTTCTAAGTAAAAAAATAACTTCTTTCTTTCTGGATATCTCTTCTCCGAGTTTCGTATCTTGTACCTTCTTCTTCTTCCTCCTTCATTCTTTGTCTAAGTCTGCGCTTCCAACACTTGTGTTCATCTTTTCGATCGTAGTTGCCTTCGTCTTTGTCTTGTTTGTCCCTTGCTTCTCTTCTCGTTTGCAAATGTTTTACAAATTCGGACAGGACTGTTCGAACTTGTAAAAAATTTTGCAAAAAACCTAATTCCATAATGTACCACTTAAATCGAAAAAAACAAAGCAAATGCAGATGGGATGAACACAAACGCATGAAAAAGAAGAGAAAGTCATTAATTCATTGGAGAAGAAAAACGAAGTCGTGCGAGAAAAACAAAAGAGAGGTGTGAAAATAAGAGAGAAGTGCAAACGAAAAAGGAAAAGAAAGAGACGTATGATAATTAATTTTTTACTATTTTATTAAAAGTTTTTTTGCCATTTTAAAAATTTATAAAGGTGTAAAGAGAACTTATAGAAGTGTGGTGAAAAATTCTCTACAATATGTTATAATTTCTCTAGGATCCATGTGCGTTCCTTGCTTTTGTGACAGAAAAAAGTTGCTAAAAACCACTTAGATGATCACAACTCAGATAGATGTGGAGGTAAGAATGTGCCCACATTATTGGGAACAATAGATTGCAAAGTAGAATGTACAATTAGGAACAAGAATATGATTGGTAAAACTAAAGTAATTTTGATATGGTATTAGATTTAGAGGTAGGGGTACCGGTTAGAGAATAGGCTCCTCAAAATGGTACAAGCCTCTGTTACAAGTTCGTATCCTTACAATTACGACTCATTAATAAAAGTTTTAATAAAAGGTATGGTTGACTGGAAATTTAACACTTTATAAAGTGCAAGAGCTCTAAGGGTTAGATCATTGAATAGAAAAATATATGAATGATAAAATGTAAAAGTGTAAGATAAGTTAGGAAGAACATGTTGGCGGACTTATTTTTCCATTTCAGTTGTTTTAAGGGAAAAAATTATTGTTTTAAAGAAAAGTTGTATGTCTCACATTTCAGTCGAAACCAACAATATTTTTAAATTTTGACTAGTCAAAGTATTGGTTTAAAATTTAATGATTCAATCATAGTTAAAATGGAATCAAATCAACATTAATAAATAATAATAATTAAATAATAAGTAAAATAATATTAAAACACAATATCATAATTTTGTAGCACTAAAAATTAAAAATAAAAACATAATTATATTGATTGTTTATACCTACAAACATATTATAATACATAAATTGAAATTTCAACCTATTGCTTCAATATTTATTAATAATAAAAGTTTACATTTATAATAAAAAATGTCAAAATTTTAGGTTTTTTTAAGAAAAATCGAAATAATGTATTAAACCTCTTTTTTATATACTACAAATCAATTTTTGTCCAATTCTTGACCATATTTCCAATTTAACTAGTTTTTTTGTTTCTTTAGACAATTTTTCTTTAAATCAATTTTCTAATTCTATTGAATCAATTTCTTAACTAGTTTAGCTGACTTTTTATTTCAATCAATTAATTCAATTTAAATATAGATCAAAATCTTAATAAAGCATCTTAATTAAACTTAACAAATGATTGTATATTTTTTTATAATTTATCATGTAAAATTATTAAATTATATTATAATCACTTTTAAACAAAAATATTATTATTATAGTTAATTGTTACAACAATTACTTATTAAAAAAATTTAATTTTACCATTATTTCAAATACACTCAAAATTTATTCAAATCATTGGTTGACATAAATAATAACAATTTGTATTCTTTAATTAAATGGTTTAAGTTTTGAGTCATAATCATATCACTCACTTTAGGTATGAAATAAACTAGGGAAGAGAATATCGATCTAGGTTCTTAATTATGTTAGTTATTACTACTAACAATGAATAATCCATATCTATACCATTTTTAAAAATAAAAAGAAAAAATTATTTAAGTAAAAAGTCAATAATTAGTTAAAATAACTTCAATGCTGCAGTCATCATCATGTTGGCAAATATATTATTCCAAAAATTTTAAATAATTTAGTTATTATTTTAACTCTGACATAGCAATTCAAAATGTTTATCAAAATTAATATTTTCACAAATTAACTCAAACTTTTTTATATTACATTAATTTTTTTATTCCTGTTTAATATATTCCTATTTTAATTTTAAAATTATGCATGAATAAGACTGTTTATAATATTTTTCAAAACTATTTTTTAATTTTGTTAGTTAAAACTGTTTTCTTAGAATTTTAAAACGTTGAGGTTATTCTTTCAGAAAATTTAGGATGACATGTGAATCTCTTGAAATAGTTTTTTTTAGGTTAAATAAGTTTTAGTACTCAAGTTGAGTTAAAATTTTTATTGCATTTGTTATTTTATGCTTATGATTATTTTCTAAGTTTTTTTCGATTACCAGAATAACTATAGTTAACAAACTTCTATATGAGTAAAATATGTTTAGTATCCAAATTATGTTAGGTTAATTTTTAGTATTTCTATTATTTGATGCTAACATTTACTATCCATTTATTATGTTTGAAAATATTTTTTTATAATTTGTATTAAACATGAGTATATGAAATTTTCTTTATATTTTTGAAAATCAATAAATAAAACAAACATACTTATATTAAGAGTTTAACACATATACATTTATAATGTAAAATATTTATATATTTTTTTAAATATTAATTGATAAAATTAACAAATTTAATTTATATAAATAGATTGTGATTAAAAGTCAAAGTAAAACATATTTGTACTTTATATATTTTTCTTCTGCCGATAGATTTTTAGTTTGAAATACGATAATAAAATAGATTACTTCTTTTAAGTTACTATAAGTGGAAGGAAAATATCCTAAAGTATAACTATTGACATGAAAGTTGAAAATAAATAGGTTACTAAAGAGCAAGAACCTATTAAAAATGAAAGTCTTACTATCTGAAAAAAAAGGTATGTAGACTATGCAGCGAGGAAAAAAACAACTCAAATAAAATACACCTTTCGAATTTTGTAGTACTCCATCCGTTCCATTTTATTAATGGTTTAAGTTTTTTATTTATAATAATTTTAATTTATCTTATTTTTACTTTTTTTAATATAATAATTATAAGTTTGTTTCAATATTCTTCTAAATAAATACTCACACTGATTTAATTTCTTGGATAGTGGAGAGTAGTGATTGAAGTAAAGTCCAATATTAGTTATAGCAGGCAAATAACAAAAAAAGAAAAGGTGTTATCCAAAGAAACATTGCTGATGGCATAAAAGTAAATTGCAAATGGTGCTTATCCGGTGGAATGACAATTGACACGCCAATCCAATGTTTGTTACTTTAAAGCACTTATCGAGTTGTTCCGTAACCAATTGTGTTAAACTTGTTCTTAAAGCACAATATATAATTATTTTTGTCAACTTGTTGGAGTACGCTAAACACAAAACATATACATGCATCTAAAATTTAAATGTTACACTTTTACAAAAATTATTTTTAATATTTTAAAATTAGAAAATTAAAAAAATCATTCAGTTATTATTTTTTAAAATAATTATAAAAAATAATTCTGATTTTTTAATTTTTAAAAATTAAGAAATAATTTTCTAATGTTGTTTTTTGTTTTTTATTAATGATATTTTTGTAAATATAAATATTTTTTTTTTCATTTTCTTATGTTCAAAATAATTTTTAAATAATACTTATCAGACATTTTTTTATTTTATTTCAAAAAATAATTTTTAAAAACTCTTTCCAAAAACTAAAAATCAAAATCAATTATATCCTAATTCTCCACGTCCATTCTAACTTCTATGTTTGCACTTCAAAATGGATACCAACTTAAATTTGTGAGCACTTTTGTAGCTACTACTATTACTTTGGAAAGCCAAGAACTACAATATTAACTACATATTTATAAGAAGAAAAAAATAATTAAGTTTTTTTTATAAATCATTCAATTTATGTACTTCATTTTTTGGAGAATTTCAATGAAAGATTTTTTATAAGAATGAAGCATATATGTAAATTGATTTTTTTTTTGGTAATCTATCTATATAAAAAAAAAAGCTACAATGAAAATGAAAGCAAGTTAGGGTTGGAGATCACCCCGAAGTATAAACTAGAGCAAGTGATTTTCATTTATGAAAAAAAAGTCAATACATTTATGGTTTTATTTTGTTTCTTTTAAAAAATATATATATAGAAACAATGATTGGAATAGAACCTTAATTTAATAAATTTGTTGCGCGTAGCAGAAATATGAAATGCAATAGTTGAGGGAAGGTTGTGTAGAGTGGTCCTACTAGGGAAATGAGGGTCAATGCATGATGAAGGAATTGAAGGTCTTGGGTGCACGAATACTGTGATGCCAAATTAAGTGAACGGAATAAGGTAGATAAGGAATGAAAGTGAGGGAAGAGTGATGGGTTAATATTACTAGAAACTAATGGAAGGTTTAGGTTGGTGGTGTCAACTTTAGCTGGACTACGTTTTGAGTATAATCATGTAGTATTATTCTTATGGTTGTGATGAGTTGACTTATAGTATATGAACGTGGATTATGCAAGTCCACATTTGTTGTTGAAAATAAATTATGAAAAAATAAGGATGGCTAGATTAGATATATATATCCTGTGCACAAGTAATGATGATTTAGTTTTAGCACCGCGTACTCATCGTATCTTGTAGTCAGAGTCACATGACTCACACAGCATTAATTTGTTGCCCAGCATCTTACATGGGTCAAACACTAGATAACTGAGAAGCCATTATTATATACTGATTATTTTTGCTTAATGATAATCCAAGTGCATATTTTTCTCCTTGGTTGCTTTCTGATCAAGTTTAATCAAGTGTGCATTTTTATCTAGACATTGGTTTTCCACAAGTTGATAAGGTTTCTCTAGTGGAGGAATAGTACTCATTGACATATCCCCACATGGGTCTGCATCTCATTTTGGCAGCAGTATATTGACTCTCCATTTGTGGAGAACCCAAAAACTTTGCATTATTCTGATTAATTGCTCTTCTAATAAACAAGCCATTTCAATCCATGTAGGTTAAGATTCTCTGCTCATGTTTCATTCTAACCCAATGATTGATATATATCACCCCACCCAATGATCTGTCCAAAGCTTCATGTGTGTTAGTGTTCTGTCTTGTATAGGGGATCCTTCAAATTGTAGCCAAATGAACTGTAAAGTTTAAAAGCCATATCTAAAAATTCCTTCTTGTATTTTGATAAACCAGTTAAGTGTAACTGCTATACCATAACAACTTCAGCAAAAGCAAACCCAAAGCTTGGTGGTAAAAAGACTCCTCATGAGACTTTTTGTACAATTAGGCAGCTTTGTCGGCAAGTTGGGCATAATAGACCCCACCTTTTGATTAATGGGAAGAGAAATGTTGCTACATGTAGTTGCCCTGTTTAAAACCACAGTGCATCAACAAACCTTTTGTGATAAACTTTTTTCAAAGACTAATTTCTAAGAATTAACGTCCATTTATGATATTGATTTTTTTAATATATAGTTTTTTGGTACAGTCAGATCTAAGAATTAACCCCCTCACTATATGTTTGAGACATAAATTATCTACAAAAATCATATCACATCATGAATGTACCTTTTGTGATAAACACAAGCACTAGGTAACACCACCACCAAAATACCATTATTAAAAGGCCTTGTACGAAGAGTTGGTCCTTCCAACAACTCTTTGTTTTTCTCTGCAGGATTCAAAGTCCCCAATATTCTGTCTGACTCCAAGTAGCTTAGAACTATATATATATATATATATAATACTCAATCTAGGTTGTAGGCAACTAAAAGAAAGCACAGGTAGTTGAAGATGTGGCGTCTTCTAGCTGCAGTGACAAGAAACCTGCACAACACGAGGAAGAGTTCCAAGGTGGCAGATGAGAGCATGCTTGAAGCAGGAAACGGTGTTGAGTTATTTGGACATGACAGGGGAAGAAGACAACATGGACGGGGGCTTGTATGTACCATTCTTCAAGTTCCCATATCAATTCTCTCATGTGTTTCTCACCCTCAGGTTAATGGGTCTGACGGGGTTTGGGTAACTGGGGAATTTTCACAGGTGTCTGAAATGAACCATCTCATGGTAAGTGACAGCATGAGATATGCAATTTTGATGTAGGAAATATTGTGAATACCATTACCAATTGTTGCTCTTGGTTTCTAAGAACTACATGACATACCTCCCTCTCACTTTTCTTTTCTCTTCTCTGTTTACACTTTGAATCATATGTAATACACTAATTTAATGGATCAGCCAAAGTTATGACCTACTTTTTAATTTTAGTGTTAATCAATGTTTTATTTGTTTTCCCCCATTTTTCCATTGTTAATAAAGAGGTGTATGTATATATTATGGAATGGAGAGCCCCCCGTCCACCCTTCCCCTTCTTTTTTATTTTTATCTCTCTAGTAAGACCACATATGTGCTTAAAATAAGAATAAGAAAAAAAATTTATCAGCATAAAACGTATGAGTAGGTTCATGTTCTTGAAAGAAAGAGAAAATATTGAAAGAGTTTGGCTTAAAGCAGTTGGTGCCTTTTTCCTTTAGGTAATGACTAAATGCTGATATAAAAAGGACAGAAGCCACTTTGCATTGAGATGGCTGATTTCTGTTTTACAGTTCTTTGTTGTTAAAGCAAAGCTTCCAAGATAATTTTGAAAGTGCATGGGATTGTCTGGCATAACCATGTCAGGTTGGGGGAGAAACCATCATGGGACGCCTTAGAGTTAGATGAAAAAAAATATAAAAAGTAATTACTCTTCTTTTTACTTTAATTAACCAGTGTCACTATGTTAATTATGAATAAGTGGAAGTAAAACGACATGGCATCATGTAGGATTTAGCTTTAATCTGATTCTAGCTGGTTATTCTCACTTGTGTTCGCATTAGGCAAACGACATGGCATCGCATCCTCTATTGTTTCAAACGTATTCTTAATTTCCTAATTAACCGTATGTTTTGGATTTACTTAGAAATGCATTAGAGAAGCGATTATTAAGTATTAATTACTTTTGTTTGACATGAAGACATACTTTTCTTTGGAATTATTTCTTATATATATTTTTTATCAATGAATGTAATAGAATGGATTCAAATTTGGGATCTCTCTCCCTTTTCATATAAACTTTATTGTTAGATAATTCTTATAAATTTTTATTTTTTACATATTTTTAAATATAATTATAGACGAAATACTTTTACATGTATATCTGAATTTTAGGATAGTTTAAAAGTATATTTATTTTTAGAATAAATCTTATCCTCACTTCTTCGTTCTGTATATTTATATTTAGAAATATGCACGGAAATTTATAAAAGTATTTTTCTAATTTTTTTAATCTAATAATAGCCTGTATATTTTGCTTTCAATTTACTTTTGAAAGCTTTACAGTGTGAGAAATTATTAGGTGATCTTATATAATTATAGTTTTAATTAAATTTGTGATAACAAGTAACTAAACGTAATTAATTGTTTTTGTAAATGTTAAAATTTAAACATATATTATATAAACATTAGTTGAGATGATAGACAAACAATGTTTTAAGATTGCCTAATTAATTTCTTTGCATAAAAGTTGGATTTATATAGCCAAAATAAAACTAGGTGATTTGACAAAACATTTTGAGGAAAAATAATACTTGAATTGATAAAATAAATGCATCCTAATCTTGTGAACTGTGTGAAGATAAAAAAAGGGCAAGAGTAATAAATAATTAATTTAGGGGAGAAAATATAATTGCAGTAATAAAAAACACATAAGTTATCGTTTTGCTTAAGAAGTGGTCCTAATCAGGGCGGCGCAGGGGCCACCAACATATATATAGAATAATTCACGGAAAGCAATTGGAGATCCATGATATCAACCCCCAATTAGTTCAAATTCATTTAATCTAGGGCTACCCACATAATGCCCTATTCAAAAAAATTGAAATTATTGATACCATTGTCAATGTGAATTTGGACAGTTGCTACTCGATTGTGGATGAACAATGGATTCAATTCAACAGTATAATATATAACACGTGAAAATTGTTAATGGAATGTTTTTCTTATAAGCAAAAAATATATTATTGATAATAAATAATCATAAAATATGTTTTCCTGTAAGCTTATAAAATCAAGTTATTTCTTTACGAAGATACTCTAAAACTCTAATAACCCTTTTTCATTAATGCAAGATATCAAATTCATAATTTATATTTTGTAAAAGTATGAAAGGTTAACCAAGTTCATGGGATATCTAAATATATAGCTTTCACTTTATTTGGATTTTTTGATCTTAACCATTCTGCTTATTGAATATACACTTTTTTAAAGAGGGAACTTTGATATTAACCTTACCAAGTAAAAAAGTAAAAGAAATCTTGATTATATTAATTAGAGGTGATTACATTAGTATTTTTTCTTTTTTTTAAACTACACAAACTTTCCTTATTTTTACCTATTTATTGTCTATATCTTTTTTTTTTTCAAATTACACAAACTTTTATTTATTTTTATATTATCACGATTTATGTTGTGTGAACATGATATGAGTTGTATTTTAAAGCTTCGTACGAGGTTAGAGAAGTGTTGATAGTAAAATTTAAAAAATATAGAAGTACATATATAATAACATATAAAATTGAAAAGTTACATATGTAAGATCATACCAACCTTGAAGACACATGTATAATATATATGTAATTTTACACTTGATTAAGAATAAAAAAAATTTGTGTAGTTAAAAAAATACATGTATAATTACATTAAATTTAAAGGAGATGTAAATGTAATTATCTCTATTAATTAACTGGCTATACACAACTATTGAGTATTACTTTACTTGAATGTATTTTTAAAATAATCTATTTTTATTATATGATCCAAACTAAATTCTTCAAGTCCTCTCATCTTTAGTTGCATCATCATGTTATATGTATATATATGCGTGTATGTGAGAGCCATTATCATTACAAAAACTCGTGACCTACTCATTTCTCCACTATTGAAAATGCAACTACCTAAGCTCTAACCTGTGTGCAGCTAGCTTTATTTTCAATAGTGCTAAGATTGCCCTTTTTACTGAATTTTCGATAATAATAATAAAAAAAATCGGTGTGTACAATGTATTTGCTACAATCGTCCACGTTTGCAAAAGGTCTTCCACGTTTTATCAAAAGCACTATGATTTTATTGATCTCTCCACGTTTTTGGTAATGACTACTGTGAACTGGTGAAACACTGATCTGTTTTTACATTAACAGTGATAGCTTTGCTGGACCTGGTTTTATGGTCTTTACCCTTTAGATTAATAAGTTAATTACTCAAATTAGTTGATGTTAAGTAGTAGGTGTTGACAATAAAACAATTAAAGAAACCGAGTTATCATCCACAATATTAGTTTTAGCCACTTATATTTCCCATCAACACTTGCTATTTGTTTCAGCAATAATGGAGGAATCTGAGCAAAAGGAAGAAAAAAGGAGGCAATAGAGAAAGAATATGATTGGTAATTTGTTTGTCAACATTATAAAGTGGGAAACAATGGAAAAATAGTCAACTAATATGGCTTTTATCTGTGTCGTCTTTTGTCTTACTCTTAATTTGATGCCCAAGTGAATTTTGTAATCATTTATCTATGTTGCAGTAGATTTTTTTATATTATTAACTTATTTAAAATAATTTATTTATGATTTTTTAATAATTAGTTATCAGAAAACACAATAATTTAATTTAAACAAATTTACATAAATATATAATTTAATGTAATTTATGAAAATAAAATAAATTTAGACAAAAAAGTATCATCTATATATATATATATTAAAGTAAAAAAGGAAAAATAAAAAAGTCATATGGTTTTTTTTAAACGATGAAGGAAAAATTCAAAATTAAAATGAAACATATTTGTCGAAGTAATCAAATGTGATCAACGAAAGAAAAGTTAAATTTTTTTAGAAGATCAACTACATTTATATTCACTAAACATTTTGCAATCCTAATTAATCCTTAAGATCGAGTATGTTTAATCTACAAAAAAGATTGGAAATGAAATAGAGTGAAAAATAATAGAAAATAAATGATGATTTGTTAAAATATTTAATAAATATGGTAACGATTCTTCTTTAATTGTGTATAAAACAAATAAAAGATATACACATAAAATAGTATAAATATATGTAAAAAAAGTAAGACAATTTTAATCTTGAAAAAATAATAACACTCATTTCTTTACTTTTTTTTTTTAGTTTAATTACTTATATCATCTACTAGAAGTAACTATGTTCAAGTCTTGTAGAAATACTCACCCACACCAAGTACTTGATTGATTATATATACATGACTCAAACTCGAGACTTTAGACTTATTTCTTTAATTTTTTCATCCACTTTTAGATGTTTTATTTTATTAAATATAATAATGTGAGTCTAACCACTTGGTCTTATAAAAAAATAAGTCTTGAGCAACATAGTTTTTGAACTTTTTTCTGATAGGTAGGAATAGGTGGATATTTGTAAAAACTTTCACACCTAAGTTTGTGTATTTGAGGTGAAAGTATATAGTAAGATGATACATGAGTTTTGATATGATATCTGTGTATATATATAAAAGTTATTAGAGATAAATACTATGATCTTAGAGTTTAGTTACATATTCTAGTTAGTGATTTTGTGAGATATATGGAATTCGTGGGGATCATTATATATTGGGTGAGGTGATTATTGATTAGGATCTTGGGTGTTATTGGATAAGGTGATTAAGATACATGTTCCTTTGGAATCCCATGCCTAGTTGTTTTGAACTATTTGGACTTGTTGGATTGAGATGCTAAAGGGGCCGTACACCACTTATATTTTCATTTTATAGAATATTAAAGCAAATTGAAAAAGATATATATATATATATATATATATATATATATATATATATATATATATATATATATATATATATATATATATATATATATATAAATTGTATTTTCCATGTTTTATATCAATTAATGGAATCTTATAAAAGAAGGAAACATATAAAAAATGCAAAAATAAAATTATTGATGTAGTGCAGTGATGCTAAGATGTGGTAATTACTATTATTTGTACTAATTAATGATGTATATACGGGAGGAATCCACCGGCTCAAACCTACCTTAGGTCGGACCTACCCTTGAGTTGAATCTTCATTCAAGGGCAAGTTTATCCTCAAGTGATCCAACATTCTGTCTAAGGTAAGACTCATATTGCTACATGAAAAACCCCAAATTATTCTTTATGCATAAAAAATAAAATCCTAATTATACAGGTTAAAACTCAGAAAAGTAAACACTATAGATAATAAATCACATGTATAGGTTTGATCACTAAATTATTATATTACTTTCTTATTGACCTGCAATACTTTCCGATGCATTAGTCAACTTCTCTCTGACTTGAGTGTTAAAATGTTTTTAGAAAAACCACTTGTATTGACTTGGAAAAACTATCAGATTGAAAAATTAAATCATAAAAAAGAAAGACTTTTTGAGTGTGCAAGAACAATGTACATAATAATAATTGAGTTCTAACTTGACTTGGTTTAATTTGGATGATCTTATGATCTATCGAGTCTTTCTTTTTAATTGATTGTTTATAACCCTATTTCTGTTGTATGTATAATGACGAGTTTGAAAGATTGTAAATGGAATGGCTCACGCAAAGCACAAAAGAATAGATTCGAGTAAACAATAATCAAACATCCTACATACGTGGACACTGCTAAATTATTATATGTATCACACGAATCTAAAAATATTAAATTGTGAATACAATATAAATATAAATATAAATATAAATATAAATATAAATATAAATATAAATATAAATATAAATATAAATATAAATATAAATATAAATATAAATATAAATATAAATATAAATATAAATATAAATATAAATATAAATATAAATATAAATATAAATATAAATATAAATATAAATATAAATATAAATATAAATATAAATATAAATATAAATATAAATATAAATATAAATATAAATATAAATATAAATATAAATATAAATATAAATATAAATATAAATATAAATATAAATATAAATATAAATATAAATATAAATATAAATATAAATATAAATATAAATATAAATATAAATATAAATATAAATATAAATATAAATATAAATATAAATATAAATATAAATATAAATATAAATATAAATATAGATATAGATATAAATATAAATATAAATATAAATATAAATATAAATATAAATATAAATATAAATATAAATATAAATATAAATATAAATATAAATATAAATATAAATATAAATATAAATATAAATATAAATATAAATATAAATATAAATATAAATATAAATATAAATATAAATATAAATATAAATATAAATATAAATATAAATATATATATATATATATATATATTAATTAGTGGAACAATATTTATATTATGTATTAATTTTTACACTATATTTTATAGGGACAACTTATATATATACACATTATTAAAAAATTAAAAATTAGTGTGAGTAATTGTCCCAAATCTAAAACAAGTGCATACGTTTTTATTTATTATTTTTAATAATCAATGCAATAAATATTGTTAAATTTTATCTTACTATTATTATCAAATTCTCTCATTTACCATAATAAATTGTTTTTCTCACATGATACGCTCTCTCAATATATAAAAGGAAATATTTTATCCTTATTTCGTATCTCATCCTTTGTTTTAACTAATAAAAAAATCATGTCATCTAATTAATTTTCTTTTATAATTTTCTTATCTTTTATATTGTTCATTAGATAACATAATATTTTTTTATTAGTAGGTACAAGAAAAGAGACACAAAATAAGAGACAAAGAAATTTCATCCCTATATATACACACATATGGAGGGGATCCACGTATTCTAATAATAAGTTTAAGAAACTTAGGACTTGATTGATTTGATTTTGTTTTTTAGTTTTTGAAAAGAGTTTTCAAAAACTGTTTTCGGGAAGAAAAGAAAAAAAAATTGTTGGACAAGTGTTATTTAAAAACTGTTTTGAAGATGCAAAAATGGAAAAACTTGTTTATATTTATTAGAATTTCATTCATGAAAAGCAAAAAACAACATACTCTGATTGTTCCTGTTTTTTAGTTATTAAAAACTATAAAACTAAAACTGTTTCCGAAATCTGTTCTCACAAAACACTTGACAACCAAGTACTTACTCTTCATTTCCATAATTTATTTTCTTAAAATATAAGAGTTGTAATAACTAACTAATCTCAACCATTAGATTTTATATTTACCCATTACAATCATTAGATTTAAAAAAAAATGGAGACAATAAAAGTAGCCCACTTAACCTTACTCTTGAAATAAAAGTATCCTCCTTTATATTATATTATATATATATATATATATATATATATATATATATATAACACCTTTATATTGTTGAAATTTATTAAGGGTGAACAGAGTTGGATTGGATCGGATTTAGGCAAATTCAAGACTAAACCCAATTATATAACATTAGGTTGAGTTGAGTTAAGTTTTTATTGTTTTTTTTTTCATTAAAACCAACCCGCCATTGATATTTTAAAAAATTTTAGAATATTTTTTTCTTCAATTTTTTAGGATATTTTAAAAAATAGACTATATAATTGCTACAAAATAAAAATAAACAATAAATTATAGTCACAAATTATATACTAAAACTAAAACAAATTAAAATTAATACACAATTACATTTTCAAATAATAATAGCTAAAGAAACATTTGTTTAAAATAAAAGTAAACACAATTTGTAAAAACTAATCAAATTTTCAAATAAATACAAACTACACAATTTCTTCAAACTAACAAAAATATAATATCAAAAGAAACACATAATAACAAAATATATAATTTAATATTACGGTTGGGTTGGATTGAGTCTCAAGATCAGCTTATGGAACCTATCATCCAATAGGTAATGGATTGAATTTGATTGAGTAGGATAGAGTTTCACTTAATCACAAATAAAAAAAAAAAACTCAACTCAATTTGTTTGAATTGAATTAGGTCGGATTGGATCTTCAAGTTCCCAACTCAATAAACACTCCTAAAATTTATAAAACAAAATTTGTAAAAAAAAAAGTAAAATATATAATCATTAATGATTTGATTTGATAACAAAATCACAAAAAACCCAAAACCGAGTCTACTCAACCTTGTAACATTTTGATCGGATTTAGATAACAAGTAGTAGTCCTAAACTCCTAATACAAACCAACTGCACACCTCACAGAAACCAACTGTATTTTTGTGATTATGCATTTGTGCAATCTATTTAGCTAAAATTTAAATTAATCTGTTTGTACTATTATCCCATTTTGTTACGTATGTATTTAATTTACGTTTGGTTTGGAAAATATATATATATTTTTTTTTGAAAATAATTTTTATTTTTAAATTTTTAATATTAAAAAAATATATTTGTTTTTACTTAATATTTTTAATTTTTTAAAAATAATACTATTAAATTTAATTATTTAAATAAAAATATTATAAAATATTTAAATATATAATTTAAAATACATTTATAGATAATTTTTATTATAATTACAATATTATTATTAAGTTTTGCATAGTTTTAATTTTTAAAAATACTAAAATAATTTTTTTCTGTTTTTATTTTATTTTTTTTTAAATATTTTCAAAAAATATATTTTCTAAATTAAAACCAAACATTTTCTTGTTTTCTGTAACAATAAAAACAAAAAACATTTAAAACAAATATCACCTAAATTACTATTTTTATTTTTTGTTTTCTAGGGTTTGAGAGTAATGAACCTGTGATTCCGAATCATGTGTATCCTATTTTCTGTAATAAGATACCTAGTTACCTATCTTCTTTGTCCATATTCACATCATCCTAACATATCAATTGAGTTAATTAATACTTCAAATCTATGAAGCACATACATTCTAAACTAGGCATTGTTGACATGTAATATTACAAAAGATGCAACTCTTTAAACCTTAATGGTACAATTTAAGCATAAATTTGTTGCACTGTCCATGTTAAACCATGATTCTTGGTGAGTTTCATTCTCTCCACTTTGACACTTCTCCAAAAAGATCGTTATTCTTTTACTTAATCACATGTTGAGTTCTTAGGACCTCTTCTCATGTAATGGATTAGTGGCTCTATTCACCACATCAGTTCTTCATTTGTCTTCTTCCTCCTTTCTTTCTTTCATAACTTGTTCCTCCCTTTCAGCTTCCAATTAGATTCTGCCAGCAGTGACAAGAGCATATACCTGGCCACCAAGTACTACTGCTATGCAAATACAACCAATACCTCAAATGTGGCCTAAAAATTTACAACCAATACCATTTTATTCTTATGTTTATCATGCTTCAAAAATAAAAGTCTAGCTATCTTAATTTGAAACAAGAAAGTAAATTATGACAAAAAAAAAAAAAAAAAAAAGGGCCGACGATAAACAAACTAGGTATCTGATTTTGAGGAAATTTGATGTATCTAAACAAGGAGTCAAGCAGTTGAAGAAATCAAAGCAAGTGGTAGCAACTAATAATTTTGCAAAAATTAAATAATAATACAACAAAGAAATATTGGCAAAGATAATAAACCACAACATATTATGCTTGCGAGAAAGGATGTACGAAAGATAGCTCATAGGACAAATCACTAGGTAGAGTATGAAGCAAATACCTTTTAATTCCCATTTAAGTATGAGTATAAAAGTTTCACACAAAAGATTTTAATATTCTATCTTTATTTTCGTTGAGTATTTTTTTATTTGGATATACATATATAGATAACTTTCATATTATTTTTTATAATTTTAATTTACTTTTATATTATTAAATAAATTATATATAAGTAATTAATTATATTTTAATATATAAATGTATAAAAATAATAAATAATACAATTAAAAATAAAAGTTTGTAGTTAAATATATAATTTTAAGTTTATTATATAATTATTATAATTATAATAGGATATATATATATATAGACAGACAGGGGAAAGGTAATTAGTAATTACAGTATTGGTTTAAAGAGTTGAATAATACTCGTAATCAGACAAAATAAATAATACTCATCAAAATTGAGATAAGTTTAGCACAATACTAGGGGTATGAAAATTATTATCATCCATAATATTGATAAATATAATATATTTGTTGAAATGACTAATGCCAATGGCATGGTACAGGCATTAAACCCACAATCCCTCACGAGGTGAGAAGTCCATTTCGCAATGAATTCGTAACATTCTCAACATGATTACAGAATACAGCAAGAAGTGCATAAAACATATGATATTGGATCATAGTAGATGACAAGAACGAAAGAAGAGAGAGAGGTCGTTAATTGATTTATTTGTGAATAGACAACTAGTGAGCAGGTTGAATTAAAATAACTGAGAGCGACAATCTCATATCAGAGGCTTCAGCTCTTGTTCTGCAATTGTATTCCAATATCTTTGAATAGAAAATCACGTAGAAATACCAAAATCAATGAATAAGTCATTAGTGACACTTACAACTACTTTATTGAGATTCGAAACAGTCAAATTTGTGTCCTGATTCATGAATAATCTGATACTTTTTAATTTTTATTCAGTGAGATGACAAGTATCACAAAAAGAGGATAAGAAACAATGCTTCTAACTTTAACAATACAGTATGGAGAATAAAATCGTGTATACAAGTAATGTCAAATATCATAGTTTATGTCAATCTAGTGTGATAAATAATACAAGGTGGAAACATATTTTATTTTCCAATGCTTCCACAAGAAGAAAAAAGGGGGAAGGGAACAAGAGATACAAGGATTGCTTAAGAATAACAATTCAACAGAAAAATTAAAACCAATGCATCCAATATAAGCCTATTTTTCCAATAAATAGATAAAAATCATGACATCCTTACCAAAATTGGTTGAACCATTTTACATCTTTAATGCATTGATTGGTCATTGACAAGTTCTCCTTAAATGAATATTCTATTGCTTTCTATCATAAAATCCTTTTCGGAACATTTCTTCAAGCCACCGCATAGCCTCATCTTTCCTCCCATGATTTGAGAAACCATGTACCATGATATCATATGTCCAACCATTAGGTTCATAACCCCTTTGACATATCCGAGCAAACAACAAACGGGCTTTGCCCATATCAATCTTGGCTACTTGTTTCAACAACAGATTGTAGGTGAACAAATTAAGTGGAAAGCACTTCTCTATTAATCGTTCCATGTCTGCAATATTATAGCTCACTCTGAGACAACCAGAAAATAAACCAATAATCAAGCTAAATGCTGGATTACTAGAAATCCCCCCCTCTTCCACTCCTCTTAAATAAAAACATGAATTATAGAGCTCCGGTGAAATCAAAGAATGGTAAAGGAATACATTGCCAATAAAAGAACTTATTGGACGTCCCATTTTCTCAGATACATTAGCAATTTGTATTGCTTCACGATATCTTTGCAATGAACAAAGCTTCTGCACAAGAAGCTCGTAGCATTCCATGCTTGGATTCAATCCAAGTCTTATCATGCTGAAAAAGTACTCACGTGAAATGTCAACCTTATTGGACTTGCAGAGACCAGTAATCAAGGCAACATATAACCTCTTAGTCGCCAAACCCTGGTGCCGGACCTCATTAAAAAAAATCAGAGCATCAGAAATTCTCCCACTGATCAAATAACCTTGCAACATAAGAGTACGGGAAGACAAATTGGGCTTAATGTCATTCCTTTGCATTAACTCAAATACTTCCCTAGCCAAATCAGGCTTCATTGCGTGGCCAGCCCCATCTATGAAAAAGTTGTAAATCTGACAAGAATGTTGACAACGAATCAGCAAGTCCAATAAATTGAAAAAGCGCCCTCTTGGATTAACCATTTCAAGTAGGCGGACAATAACAGCTCTACACAGGGGACGCTTCAGCTCATGACCCTTCCCTTTCATATCAACAAGAAGACGAGCTGCAATATCTCCCCTACCAGACTTGATAAAACCCTTAATCATCTTAACATATGATGACCTGGCAGCAACACTCTTAAGTTCCCCATGTATCAAATAACCATCTTCCACTCTCCCAGTCTGGCACAAAGCCGATATGAACTTTTCATACAGTGAAGTAGGAGGCACTATATTCCGGCCCACAGCAAGACACATCAACTCCTTCATCTCATCAATCCTGTGCTCCCTACACAAAGCATTTGCAAGTGTGTGCAGTGTTTGCTGATCAGGAAAATAGCTCTGGGCAACCGAGCTTCTGAGGACACTGTATGCCTCCTTAACACCCCCATCCCAGCACAAAGTAAGTATCAAATACTTGTAAGCCAGGTGATTGAGAGACAGTCCAAACTCAGACCTTGATCTGTACAACTCCAACGCAACATCTGCCATGCCAACTTTGCAAAAGAAACACAAAACAGCATTGATGGTAACCGCATCAGGAGGAATGCAACTCTCATTCATGTCCACTAATAAATCATACACTTCCTGAAGCCGATTCTCTCGCAAAAGCCTCCAAATCAAAACATTATACCTAGCAGTGGCGGGTAAATAGCCTTCAGAGTCCTTCTTGTGAGAGAAAAACTCCAATGCCTCATCCAAGCGGCCACCCTGAACAAGACACTTAATCCAAACCCCATAAGCATGATCGAGTGGAACCAAGCCAAAGCTACCAAATTGCTTAACCAACTGAATGGCACGCTCAAACATAAAACTATCACACAAAGCAGCGACGAGAAAACCGACTTCAGGACCTTTTAGCTCCTCCCCACGACAAATCAAGGCATTGAGAAAAGTCTCAGCCTCCTCCAACCTTCTCTCTTTGCACAAATGCTTAACAACGATGGCATTGGTGACGTGATTGTCGAAGCCCCTGGAGCGAATTTGCCTCAAAATGATGTCAAACGCGTTGAAGTAGCTTCTATCGACGAGGGAGTCAAGGAGGACGTTGTAACAGAAGGGGTCCAGGTCAAGGCCCAGGAAGCGCATTCTGGCGAACACCTGGAGGGCGTTTTGGGGTTTACCAGCGATGGCGTAGCCCACAACGAGGATGTCGTAGAACCGGAGACGATGGTGGAACACGCGGCGGCGTAAGGATTCGATGAAGTCGAGGACGAGGGGTTTCAGGTCCGCGCGGGCCAGGATGTGGAAGATGGCGATGAAGGTGGCGCGTGTGTGCTGGAAGTTGGGTTGGCGACCGGCCCAGTCGAAGAACTTCAGGCAGGACAGGATGTCGCGGCGGGCTTCGGCGTGGCGGAGGACCCGGAGGACGAGGAGCTCCGAGAGGGGGAGACAGAGGGCGGTGAGCGCGCCGGAGACGTCGTCGTCGCCGGGCAACGCGAGGATTTCGTAAATGCGGTGGAGGAGGGGATCAATGGGGAGCAGACGCGTCGCGAACCACGTCTTGAAGGTGGAGCCCACGTCGTTTTTGGTGAGCAGGAAGGACCTTGACGGTGCGGATGGAAAGAGCGATGACGGTGCCGGTGCCGGTGACGGTGACGGTGACGGTGACGGTGACGGTGACGGACAAGTGTACAGAGCATGGGACGTGCATGGGTTGAGAATGGAGAAGAGGCTTTTGGATCTCAGACGCTGCTTCAGCGTTAGTACCATCATGGATCGCCACTCTCACACTTCCATTGCATTCCAACTGTTTGTGTTTATGTCTTCTTACTTTTTACTTCCCCTAAGGGGTTTAGGGAGGGTTTCACTTTCACTAACCTCTCCCTCTCCCTCTGCTCACTGCACCACCCTGCCTCCTCCTCATCATTCCTTCCATCAACACACCAAATTAATTATATTCCTTCTTTACGATTTTAAATCAAACACAATCAAATTTTTCATTCCTTTTTTTCTCATCTGTTTTAGATAATTTTATCATTCAAAGTAAAAATATGAATAGTTTATATTTAAACTTCAAAATTCAATACAACTGCGCTATCCATATGCCTTTTCTGTGTATAAGGTACAAAATTATATAAAAAAAAGAAAGTGCTTACAAGGTTTTGAGTTTAATTTTATAATAAAAAAACACTTCTACAATTGTCACACCCAAACATGTTAAAAATTACTTTCAATTAAAAATGCATTTTTTAATAATTGTAACCGAACACAAAACAGTTTTTATATTTTTAAAATTTTTTAAAAAAATTGACTTTTCCAAAATACATTTTTATGCCTAAACAAACAAGCCCGTAAAGCCTAACATTTTTAACCATTATTAATTTATTTTTGTAAAAGAATTATATTAGTCTAGGTTTTATGTAGACTCTAATTGAGTTACCTAATAATATATTTTTTATCCCAATCAGTGAGCTTGTTTGTATTTTTAAATTTATATATGTTTTGTCATCTGTATTTTTATTATAAAATTTAATAGCTTATTTGTATGATGCATATTTATTCTAAATTAAATTCTGGAGAATTTATTTTGATATAAAAATGGTTAATGAGGAAAACAGAGTGCATAAGTAGAAGGCCATCCTATTCCAGTCTCAAAAAGATAATCGATTATAGCTAAACGGAGAAACAAGAGACTTGACTTTCTTTTCTCAACTTCACCTGGTAAACTTTGCATATCCTACTGCTTTTTTTCCCCCTAATTTTATGTTTTTTCTACACCATGCCCGAATTCCTTTGTAGGTGTTGTAGCTCAGTCATGTTAATACTCACCTGTGTTCTAACCTTCGAGGAGCTCATTCCCTTGTTCTTCTTCACAATCTTCGATGAATTGAATCTAATCCCACTGTGAATTAAGCATTGGAGCAACCATGAACAAGTTTTTTATCCCTTATTAATATAAAAGTTAATTTTTTTTGTAAATTTAAGCGGTTCTGATCCGTTAAAATCGATTTTCACTTATAGACGATATTTGTTTTCAATTTTCATTAGGGTTTTAGTATTTGCTCATGCATGAGGCTCCATTTTGGTGGGTTAATAAGAATAATAGGAACATCGTGTATTTTTTTTTTCTTGGAATTTGGAAGAGGTAACCTATGTAGCCAAAACTCATGTCAGAATACTCTCAGATTAGGTCCCAATCATGTTCATGAATTGTTGCTCACTATGTATGCAAATAGGTACCCTTGTTTGTTTCAGATTCCATTGGTGAAACTGGCGTAGACTCTTGTGTTCTGCTGGCATAGATGGGTTTTGGGACACTAAGTTTATCCACAGTTGTCCGATTTGAGGCCACAAATTTCAATGGTTTACCCCCATCTCGGTCGTCCAAATCATTGCCTCATCTCTCGTTTACAAAGCCATCTTGGGTTGTGAGAACAGAGTCGAATGTTCGGAAGAAAAGAAGAAAGAAACCGGATCCGCATTGTGTGGTATGTGAGGGGAGTGGAAGAGTTGATTGTCACCAGTGTCAAGGAAAGGGGAGGACAAACCAGGCTCACTTAGAAATGCTCCCGAAAGGTGAATGGCCAAAATGGTGTAGGACTTGTGGTGGAAGTGGTCTTAGTTACTGCTCCCGCTGTCTTGGGACTGGAGAATATAGGTATATCATGGGCTTCCACTTCATGAACAGGGGCAATAATCAATCCCAAGAAAACAATTGTTAGGTTTTATATTTTTATTTTGTCTGGGGTCCTGGTATTAGGTCCAAGGTATTAGAGAATATCTTGATACATAAGCTTTACTTGTAATTGCTGAATGACAAGTATCAATCAGTGTGAAAAACCTTGTTAAGTAGATTGTTCCAGCTCTCACATCCCAGTGCAATTTGATCGTAACTTGCAGGTCTTTATGTTTTAACCTAAGTAGGTTATATGATTTTGAGTATTTTTTTTCTTGCTTCCAAGTTTCTAGAGCGCCTTGAAGGATGTCTCTAACCTTAGCTCATATTTCATGCTGCTGTTAATTTCTCATACCTTGTTTGTGTTTTTGTACAATTTCTCATCGTTGTTGTCATACTAGATCTGCTGCATTAGTAGAAATATACTGATGCATAGCAACTATTTTCTGTGAGCTTATTATTGCATTTGGTAGTGATAGGCTCACGGACCCTTTTGGAAATTCAACTTTGGTCAGGATTTGGATTTTCCAAAAGGTTTTATCTCTTACGAATGTGGTTCACTTTCAAAAGACCTATGGCAATATTTTACATTATTTGTGTTTTACCAGTTTCAATGCATAAATCTGATTTCTCTGGGCATTTGTAGTAATCAGAGTTGTGGTCAACATTGCATTACCATGCAAGTAAATGAAGGACACAACCAACCTTGCTCAGACCCATTTTTACAGTGGAGTCAATGGCAGTTGCTTGATTCTCTTCTACCTACTGGTGGATTTGCTCATTCTTTTGGCCTTGAAGCAGCAGCTCAGTCCCACCTAGTGTCTGATTCCAATGACCTTAAGACATTTGTTATCCATATACTGGAGAATACA
This sequence comes from Psophocarpus tetragonolobus, assembly GCA_037954015.1. NCBI lineage: Eukaryota > Viridiplantae > Streptophyta > Magnoliopsida > Fabales > Fabaceae > Psophocarpus > Psophocarpus tetragonolobus. Next base: position 41,319,089 of record CM075695.1, read on the forward strand.
GGAAGTTTACTCCTTCCTTTTGTGTACTCAACTTGCAAGTTGCCTAATTTGGAAACTTGGCATAAGCTTGACAAAATATTGGATGCTACCCTAACTAATGAAGTGGGTCGAAAGGCATCAATCTCACAAGGATCTGCATTAATGAGGGTGGCTTCTGCGATGTTTTCTGAAGTTCCCTCCCTCAAAACCATGAGAGATGCTTCTCTGGGTTTAGGGACTGTATCTTTTCATCATGCTCCTGTATTTGGACTTATATGTGGAGCACTAGGATTTGACAGTGCTAGTTCTCAGAGGGCTTATATGTTCATCACAATGAGAGATGTGGTATCCGCTGCTACAAGGCTAAATTTGATAGGACCCCTTGGTGCAGCATTGTTGCAGCATCAAGTTGCTCCTATCGCTGAAGATATATTGAAAAAATGGATGAATCGAGCAGCTGATGAAGCATGCCAAACTATGCCTCTGCTGGATACAGTGCAGGGCTGTCATGATTACTTGTTTTCAAGACTTTTTTCCTCCTAGAAGGAAAAATGTGGATATTGCATTTCATATTTTGATGTATGTAAAAAGTTTGTATGTAACGGTTAGTGATGTGCTTAAGGATTCGTATTTCCTAATTCAATGGTGCTCCTCTCAGTGGCCGACCTTAGAAGGGACAGGGTAGTCATGATCTCCCAATTTTTTTTACAATTAAATATATTGAGGTGTTAAATAATAAAATATAATTAATAAAAAATATTAATTTTAAGGATTTATATACTTATATCAACTTGTTTTTTAAAATAAATAAGTTAGTAATGTACACTTTAAGTGTATTTAAAAAAATGTATAGATATAGTTTGTTAACTTGTTCTTTCTAAATATAAAGGGACGTAAGTTTGCAAACTTTATAATTATAAAAATTTCATAATTTACTCTTACTTAAATTTTTGAAAAAGTAAATTGGCAAGTTAGGGTATATTTTAAAATTTTTTATAGGTATAACTTGTTATCTTATTTTCTCTAAAAAAAATAAATGTAATGTAAATTAGCCAATCTTTATATTTTAATATTAAGTTACATAAGTTTTTTGTCTCTAGTTTCATACAAAATTACTTTTGGGTTTTGAAATTTAAATTTTTTTTTTTAGTTTCTAAAATTAATTTGTTTTTTGTATTAACATTGTATGTATATAAGTTTATTTGACTATGTTGGAATGTGAAATTAAATATTGAAGTGGTTAAGGTTGAGGAAGAGAGTGACTAAGGTCTAAGGGACAAAAACTTGCTCCTTAGCGATTTTTTATTAGGCTCTGAAATCTAGTGTGGAATCTAGAAAAATTCAACTATGATACTCACTTTTAAAATAAAAACGTTTGTGGCCATAAAAATATAATTTAATTCAAATAATCTCTAATAATAATTCATACACAATAAAAAACTATGTTTTAGTTATTCCAAATGCAAACACATAAATCTAAGTGATACTTATGATAAGTGATTCTTACTCTTCAGTTTCCAAAACTAAGCTTTAATATGTTTGTAAAAGTCTATTACTTTATATTACATACGATAGCATCTCATTGTCTTCTTCTTGAGTCTTTGATGGAAGAGGTATGTGAATATCTTCTCCAAAGGTATCTAAACTTTTTTCCTATATTAAATGAAAATATATCATATTTGATCCTCATTCCATATTTGATCCTCATCCCAAATTGAAGTATCTTAAATTTCATTTTCATATTAAATGGAGATATATCAAAGAATCATCATGTAAAACTCTGAAAACACTAAAAACATATCAACTTGAAACTCTTAAAATCAAACACGATAAATACCATAATTTTATGAATATAAATTAAAAGGTAATAGAATCACATCGTAAAGGCAATTGTACATTTATATATGTATATTATTCCTGCATGAAACCAAAAGTAATTTGGCAATTCCAAAATCGAATTAACAACCAGTGCATATTACTGTGTGAACATTTTGTAGTAACTATTTAGTGCAGAAACCAATTGTTTTGAATTCTATATGCATAGACTCATACTTTAACTTTGGAAAGTATTTAGAAGGATTTTAAAGCAATTATTGTGTTTATCATTTTTTAAAATCATATTTTTGGATGCAACAACACAACCTCCTAATTCAATTAATTATTGAAAACACCATTAATGTAAAGTATTTAAATCAAGAATACATGAAATTCATACTATAGAATTTTTGAAATTATGTTTTACTCTTGACAAAATTTTTCAGTTTTAGTTTATTCTTTTCTCTTTCTTTCCAATTTCTCAATCTTTAGTAGTCAACTAGTCTCTTAAAAGTTAACCCTATATAAGTTTTAATCTATATAACAACTTAAAATTGATTTTCCTCTCTCTATCATTTTTTTAATAAAAAAATAGTTTTACCTTTTAAATTTCATATATATAAAATCTTTTTTTAAAAGTAATATTATCTTAAATTAACTTATTTATTCGTTTAAAAATCCTAACAGTTTAATATTTTAATTTTATCTAACAACATTTAATATATTATTTTATCTTTATTTTTTTTATTAACTTAAATATGAATTTTATGACGAAATAAAATATAGACTTAAATAAGTTTTTGTACCTAAGGTTTCACCAAAAATTACTTTTGATCCTTGAAATTCAAAAATATTTTTTTAGTCCCTGAAATTAATTTGTTTTTTTATTAACATTGCCCGTTTACAAGTTTCAGTGTATTTGGTTGTGCCGGATGTAAAATTAAAAATTAAGAGGGTTAAAGCCGAGGAAAAGTGTGATTCACAAATATAAAAATGTGCTCCTTGTCAGCAATTTTTTAATAATGTTATTTGCAGAAGAGAAAAACTAAAAGTGAATCAGAGACTAAAAAAATATTTTTGAGTTTTAAAGACTAAAAGTGATTTTTGGTGAAACTTTAGAAATAAAAAACTTACGTAAACATAAAATAATATCATCTTATCTAAATTCTACATCATATTTTCTGCAAATATAGTATTAATATATTAAGGTAAAATAAAATAAACATTTATATCATTGTTAAGGATCACCAATTCAAATACAATAAATATTTTATATAAACTATAATAATCATATCACAATAATAAACTCCTAATCTTTTAGTTTAAATATGAATAATGTTATATTTTCTTTTTAATACCTACACTAATTTTTTCTTTTCTTTTAAATTCAAATGAATTTTTATTTTAATAGTTTTTTTTGTTTAAACAAGACAACTTAATAATATTATTCATTAAGTAGCTAATTTGATGGTCACTGGTTTCTCTGCAAATGTGAGTAAGATTGGTTGATAGTCGTTGAATTTTATGCAATTTGACAAGGGCTTATGTTTTGTCATGAGTTTGGATACCCTTTAGATTGGTGTGAAAGTGACTCTAAAGAAGCAATCCGCCTTTTGTCATCTTCCTTATACCCCCCAACATCACTTATTTGTTGTGATAATTGCTTATATTCAACATATGCTAAAACAAAGATGGAACTGCCATCTTTCTCATGTTCTCTGTGAAGGGAACTCATGTGTTGACCTACTGTCTATATCTAGTATAAACCAAGTTGAAGATCTAAATGTGTGACAACTTCCATAACCTTTATGAGCAGTGAACTATTTGCTAATATTGTAGGGGTTACCTTTTAGAGGTAGCCCCGTGATTTTGTTCTTAGTTTTGTTTAGTTTCTTTTTTTTTCTTTCCCTCTATTACAAAAAAAAATTCACTAAATAGCTAAATTATTATATATCTAGACAATCATTATTTATTAATTTATTTTATGAGATATTTTTTGTTTAAAAATTTAATGATGTTACACTCATTGTTCACTTTGTTGGCGATTATTTGATGTCTTTTGCCAAACAATTCGATACAACATTTCATTTTAATCTTCTGAATTAGGCAATGTTTAACTGGTTTAGGCCTTATCAAGATAGTTTTTGGTTTCCAGCTTTGAAAGTTATAAAAACATATACTATTTTTAGTTTTAAATTTTCAATTTTTTAAAAATAATAATGTTTTTGTTTCCAAATTTAAATTTTTGTTTTCAAATCTTAATATTTACTCCCAAGAGATAAAAAAATTGAAGGTAGATGGCTGGTGGTGGTTGAAAGTGGTGGTCAATTCTACAGATAGAGGTTGAAAATGGTGATTGATGATAACTGCTAGTTGAATGTTGTGGTTAGTAATCAGTGATCAGAGCTGATAATCGGTAACCATCAGTCAAAGGTGGTAGCGGGTGACTATTGGTCGAAAATAACAATTAATAACCACCAATCAGAGATGACAATGGGTGACCATTGATGAGAGGTGGTGGTCACCTTTAAATGGAGATGGCAAACAATGACTACATATGAGAGATGATAGCTAGTGACCATCGGTTAGAAGTGAGAGTAGTGGCGAGTTACCTCAAATGATAAACTTGAATAAAAATATAAACAAAAATTTAAAACTAAATTTTATTAACTTTAAAATTGGATAAAAAACATTTAAAAAATAATTAAAAAAATCAAATAAGATAATTTCAAAACCATCCCGAGTAGATTATAGTCACAAAGATATTGACGTTAATCTATTGTGGAAGAATCAAAGAATATAATCAGTTAATGAAATTTTACTTTTAAGTCATCCTGGTCTAGTTTAGAGATTATTCTTAAAAGTAGTATTTTGAAATTGATTATTGAATTAATGAATGTGTTTGGTTAAAGTTTATAGTTTACTATTTGTTAAATTGGCTTACATTAATTATTTTATTATTTAATAATTTTAATTAGATGATTTTATTTCAATCCATTAAAATTAAGAAGTTTATATATATATATATATATATATATATATATATTATACTTATAAATTTTTATATTAGTTTAAATTACTTTATATCTTTTTTTAAAAAAAAGTGTAAATAAACGTTAAAAATTAATTTCAAATATATATGTTATTTTTTGTTATTGAGGGCATAAAGAAAGAAAGAAAAGAAAGTTGCAGAACAAAATTACAATATGTGATAAACATTCCTAGCTGCATCGATGAAAGTAATTGAACTAAATTCTCGAGGGTGATTAGTGAGGCGAACTAGAGAAGAATATCCTTGTACTCTGTTTGGCCAAAAACTTTGCACATGCATTCCCTTCCCTCAATATATGGTGAATGGAAACTTCTCACTTCTCACTAATGCTTAAGCAAGACCTTGATAACTTGACATCTCATATGTTTTCATGATAAATAACTTATGTTGTGATATATTATTATTTTTTAATTATTAATACTTTTTAAAAAATATTAAAATTCAAGTTAAAATTAAAGACATCAAAGATAAGATATGGAAAAAGATAACAAAAAATCAATTTAAATATTTTATTTTATATTAAAACATAAAAAGATAGATTACTGTATATTAGGAATATATTTAAATTTTGAAAATAACATATATATTTGAAATTAATTTTTAAAAATTATTTAAAAATTTTAAACATTTTTTATTAGACATTTATTTTATATTAAAAATACAATAATTGAGTGCATTGATCAATCAACTTCTATTAAGTGATCTTGAGTTTGAACCTTCTATATAACTGTGTTAAATTTTCGTAATAAGAGTTTGTCATCCATAATGCTTTTACAAGTCTCAAACAAGATAGTCTCAAATAGAAAATACCTTTAATTAACAATAACAAAAAAAAACTAAAAATACTAAAGATATATTAAATGCATTAATTGTTCCCTATAGGCTCAGATTGACTACTAATTCTTTTTTTTTTTTTTCAACATTTATTATTTTTCATTTTTCTTCTCTCCTTTATTAATAGTTGATATTTTTTGGATATTTTTTTCTCTGATTTTTTATTGTTGAGATTTGTTCACCTTACTCTCATATAATTTTGGTTTTCTCACTTGATATGTCCACATATATATATATATATATATATATATATATATATATATATATATTATAATATAATATGTTAACATGTAAAATTAAAAGTACAATATTTAAAATTTAAAATAAAAAACTAACATTTGATAAAAAGACAGAGATAAATAATATAATACGACTTTTGTACCATTTACATGATAAATAACTTACTTATGTTGTGATTTATTATTATTTTTAATTATTGATATTTTAAAAAAATTATAATTCAAATTGAAATTAAAGACATTAAAGATGATAGATAAAAAAAGATTAAAAAAATGAAGTTAAATATTTTATTTCATATTAAAAACATGAATAGATATATTAGCATATTTTATTTCATTAAAATTTGATTATTTACAGTATTGCTACGAGTGACATTCAAGGAGGACATAGCAAAAAGGTGTTTCTACTAATTGGGTTTTATTAATTCACCATGAAAACGTTGATTATTTACAGTATTTTTTAAAGTTGATAAGCGATGGTGACTTATGTTATCTTTTTCCCCTCCATTTATTATTTTTGAAATAGATATATCTTGTTTTATTTTTAAAATTTAAATTTTAAAATAATAAATTTAATTTATCTTGAATACATTAATTTGTTAGTTGTAGAATCTGGAATCAGATACATTATCCGATCCATCTTTATTAGAAGGAGTGGTATTAATAATATATATTTATTGGCATGAGTGAGGATAGGAAGTTAATTAGCAAGAAGAGTGAGTTTGAAAATCAAAGGTGAATGGAGTGTGAAGAGAACAGTGATGATGATAAGGGAAGTGGTGTTTTAAAGAAAGGGCCATGGACGGCGGAAGAAGATGCAATATTAGCAGCATATGTGATGAAGAAGGGTGTCGGAAATTGGAACGCAGTGCGAAACAACACTGGATTAGCTCGCTGTGGAAAAAGTTGTCGTCTACGATGGACTAATCATCTTCGACCAGATTTAAAAAGAGGTGTTTTCTCCCATCAAGAACAGTCAAAAATAATTCACCTTCACTCTTTAATGGGAAATAAATGGGCCAGAATGGCTCAAGAGGTTTGTTTCTTTTACTTCTTCTTTCTTTCTAACATTACATCTAAATATTCTTCATTTTTCTTTATAATGTTATACATTACTAATTCTTGTTTAAACTTATCATTTCTTCACTGAAATCAAATTAGGATTTAAGTATCACATACGTTTAAACATCATACTATTATTGGCTCATTATTCATCGTTTAAACATCACTTATTTTCTCATATTTCTTAACTTCATATGATATTAGTATTAAATATCCTCGTGGAGCTTCACCAGAAGTGAAATTAAATTTGTTATTAAGTTTTTCTATTTTTTAAATTTATAAATTTAATTTCATATTTTTTAAACATACATTTAGTTTCTTGCGATTTTAATTTAAATATTTAAATGTTTAATTTTGTAAATTCGTAATATAATAATAATGAGCGATGACGTGTTGCAAAAAGTGAAGAGTTGGTGCAATTAAAAGTATACATTCAAACTATATATAATTGAAAGTTCTATATTTAGAAATATAGTAACACACAACATGTAATTACAACAAACTTTACTTATTAAACTCAGTTTTACACTCGAAGTATGTATATTAAATTTTGAAATGAAAATATTTGTATACAACAAACTTTTTTTATCATAGGTATAATTTATATTAGATTTTATAACAATAAATTATAGAAATAATATTGAGTTACGTTGCATAATATTTTTATCATTTGTTGTATATGGATTTATTCGGTCTATTTAAACTCATCCTATGAAACTTGCATTTTAAACGAGACAGATAAATCTAGTTCATTCAAATAAATAAACTTTTTTGCAAATTCATATCCAATCCACAAACTTAAGGGACCAGCTCGCGGATCCACATAAACACATATATATTTTTTTAAATAATGCCTAATATTTTTTAAACCAACTAAATTATTATATATCGTACTAAAAGTTGTATCATTATTTATAATAATTTAACACATTAAATATTTTTAATATTAAAAGTGTAAAATATCCTAATTCATAAAAAAAATTACAATATTAACATAAACTGACAATTTAAATAATAATTTTATCTCTTTAAACAAGCTATAGATCAAGTCAGTAAACCTATAGATTTAACTCATCAAATCTAGTAGATTTAACCCGTAAATTTAACTATTTTAAATGAGCTATAAACTCAAATGATATATATATAATGCATCAGCTGAAACTGTCTTTGATTTTATATATCATTGAACTCTTTTGAGTTGAGTTTCAGCACATAATTTATTTATTTATTTTTGTCGTTATTAGTTGCCTGGACGCACAGACAACGAAATAAAGAACTTTTGGAATACAAGACAAAAGAAAATGAAACGAGCTGGCTTACCACTCTACCCCGATGACGTAAAACCATCAGAAATCAATGTAGATGATATGGAAGCAGGTACATCATGTAAAATACCACAACTTGTATTCAACAGTTACCACCAAATGGGTGAATTGTGTACATCACCAATTCCTGAGGTACCCCAAGACACCACCTTTGAAGACCAAGATTCAAATCTGCTGCCTTATATTTCAGCAGCACCAGTTGATCAGTGAGTTAAAACTCTGTGTTCTGTTAACAATTTATCCTTAACAATTTAACAACAATTTCAGTATTCAGTTTCAGGATAGCCATGCATGTCCAAGCAGTGCTCCTCCCTCAATATCAGAGCTGCCTCCATTCCCATCTATTCATTATGACACGTTAAGAGGAGATCCTCATGCAACTCAAACTCATTACTATCAACCACTTTCTCCGCGCGCCAATGGCTATTTGGAATCTATATTTTATCCACCAAAGATTTTTGAAGGATCAGATCTTTGTTCCAATCAAGGGGAGCCATATTTAGAATTTTCTGACCATAACAACCTTGTAAATCAAGATGCTTTAGGTGACTTTATTTGGCTAGATAATAATGAAAATGACTTATATGCTCTTAAGGATACTTTATTCAGCATTTTTTTACCCCCTTTTCCCCACTAATAATTATTCTTCGTTTTAACCTTTAGTGCTGATGGAGAAATCAAGAGCTACAAATTATACTCTATTTTTTTTATATACTTTGTCAATATTAATATGTTAGTTATTGTTAATAGAGATTTAGACTCACGATTTTTCTTTTTCTTTTACACGTATATTCTATTAATATCAATCTTATAATTCTTGAATAAAAAAAGACTTAACTTATGTATATTTTATTTTTTTTATTATTTTTTTCTTATTGGTTTCATTCTTTTATTTTACTCTTTTCTAATTTTCTAATTATTCTCTCTATGAATCAAGATATTAAAGTTGTTTGGTGGTGAAAACAAAGTAAATATTAAATTTGAATTAAGAGAAAATGAAAGATAAATAAAATAAGATATCTTTTTTAGAAAGAATTTTTCTCTTTCTTTTTATTCCATTTTCTCTCTAATAAGCAAACAACATCAAACATGATATTGATAGTTTTATCATTTTATTTTTTTCTTTATTTATAGTAACTAGTTTATAAATCAACTAAAACTTATAATTGGAAAAAATTATAAACTAGTTGATTGAATTTAAAATATTTGTAAGAATAATAATTAATAAGCTAGCACCCAAAATAGTACAAGGCTCCTTATAGGAAAATCATTGGCACTCTAGGAGAGATCTCCACTCTAGCAGCAGTAGTATGTGTAGAAGGCTCTCCAGCTAGGAGGCTTTGCTTACTCCTATTCCTGTTACTTCCCTTATGCACAGCAACTGTGACATTAAAACCTTAATTAATCAGAAATAAGATATCATATGATATATAAACAAAAGAGAGAGAAAACGTAAATGCTGAGTTGAGCCATAGACAACTCTCATGCAAGCCCAAGGATGAGTAGCCGACTGACACAGATACTACTTTACTAAATACACTTTAAATTAATAAACTGCATATTTATAATCATTCATAATTAAACTAATTTTAATAGTTAACACTAATTCAACATCATTGATAATCATTTATAATTAAACTAATTTGCTAATTTGAGTAGCGGTTTAATTTTCAATCTTTTTATTTTATTTTTAGAAATATTTCAATTTTTTTCATTTTCGAGAAATATTATGTGTTAAAAAGAGAGTATTATTAGCACTTATTTATCCTTAAATAGAATGTAAGTCCTATTTTTATTTATTATTTAAATTCTAAAATATTCAAAATATCATTTAAATACAAAAGATAAAAATTAAATTTTTGAACATAATGTTCAATAAAATAAAGGCTTAAATATAATTTATACTCTCAATTTTTATTTTTATTTTAGACATTGTATATCTATATTTTAAAATCGTGATATTATGTCCCTAAATTTTAAAAATGTATGAATTGATACCCTTCCATCGTATTGTTGAAGTTGACTTTTAATTATTAATGCGTTAACTATCACGTGTAAAAAATTAAGTGATATTATACATCATTACGGCTTAATAAAGGGTTATTTAACATTGTAGAATTTTACATCAATGTTATATATCACGTTCTTTTATCCATTAATACTCATTTAAATTATAAAATATTAAACTAACTCTTTTATTAAGCAAGAATTATATGTCACATTATCTAATTTCTACCATTTTGAAATCAAGATTTTAAAATACGAAGACACAATGTTAAAAATTGAAAAAAAAATTTGAGAATTTAAACCTAAAATAAAAGCAGTCTTCCCTTATGATGCACCCATTTTATAACCTGATTGTTATCTTATGGCAATGTCAGCTATTCAAGTGGAAAATTTATTCCTTCTTAAGATTTTCGTTGATTTACAATTTAATAGTTTCTTTTCAGCTATAAAATTTCACCATGTGGGACTTTAACCTTCAGGAGTAACCACCAACATTTTTCCTATGTAAAGTTTTATACAATAATGCCAGAAGAACCTCAAGACTATATGAAGTATACACGTTTATGAATTTAATTATTATACGTTGAAAAGTGTAAAATATTTTTATATTAATATTCAATTATATTTTTTATTTATATAATTTTTAAATTATTAATTAATAAAATTAGTAAATTTACCTTAAATTAAGAATTGTGATTGGATATTAATGTAAAATTCTTTACATCATTAATAAATTCGAATTAAACTCTACATTTGTAACAGAGTAATTACAAAGATTTTGATATGTAGCTTAAGAAAACCAAATAAAATTACAAACAAGTACAAGAATCAATCTTGAATTATAAAAATATTGTAATAGGAATAAGAATTAGGAAAGAGAGTGGAATGTGGCATTTTATAACTAAATGTAAAAAAAAAAAAGAATTAAAACGAAAAGCATTTTCTTATATTAAGTGGGCCCTAAACTACAATTTCAAATTGAGAAATTTGGGCATCTTGGAGAGTTTCATTTTGGATGTTTAGGTAGATTCTATACATAACTTTTTCACCTTCATTTTTTTTTTTCAATTTGATGATCTTTACAAAGAGCTTAAAAACTTTTAACAATATTCGCGACAAGTGCACCAATTATATGTAGTAACTGATAAATATATTTGGTCGATTCATAAGAATTTGTTTATACTCAAAAACATCACTACTTCTTACTTGTACTAACGAAAAGATAGAAAGAAACTAACACTATTAAACATAAAGTAAATAAAGCAAGAATATATAAAAAGCGGTAGTTTCACGTATGATATTCAGTTAGGTTTGATTTTACTAAATCATCTCTCAAGTGCATTAATGATCTCAAAACCCTTGTTCACTATTCATGTTCCCATCACCCAAAAAATATTCTTAACCTGGATCCCTCACAAACAAAGAACTGAGCTATTTAGGCTTTAGACTATGGATCCCTCACACAATCTAAAGGCAAATAACCCGCATTAAGATAAGGAGTTTAAGATGACTAATAGGTTTCATTTTCTCCCGAGCAACAAAACTCATTGGGAATTCTTCTCAATTTATAAGTCAAAATCCTCTCCCAAACTTATTCAACAAATAAAATCCACAGAATATTTAGACATAAAAAGCAAGGTAAAGAAGAACGCCAATAATGGAAAGTAAACTTAGATTAAGAGAACAAAAATACACAAGAGTTCAGGTTTAGTTACATCAAATCCCAACAAAATAAAACCTAACTAACCATCCGGATGAATGAACATGGAGGATGTAAAAAGATGGGTCTGGAGCGTGCCATCGGTCAACAAGGCATGTAAACCTTTCTCCAGAACAAAATCGCCATGTAAATAGCTTCAACTCTGTTTCTAAGTGCCTAACGGCCACAGAGTAGGCGAAATCTGCGTTTTCACACAGTCTGACCTGAGCTTTAAGCGCCCACGAGCGTTGGAAGCCCGTGTACTGTTACAACACTTATTAGCTCAATTATACTATCATTTCTTCGGTCATTCTCAAAATATGTATCAGAGCAAACAAAAAAAGAAAATAAAGGTAAAATGTGCATAAATTAAACCCTAAACCTAATTTCCTAATTAATTCTAATTTTAAGTAAAGTATGAGTAAAACAAGACCCTAAACAAGAAAGAATTAGGATAACTGCTCTATTTTACCTATGTAAAAATAAGGAATTTAGGCAATTATCACTTTACAAGCACTCATATCTTTAATTCAACATTTTTTTTTAATTTGTAGATGAATCCCACAAAATACGGATATTCACATTTAGATAGTTTCTTTTAACACCCCCTCATTTATTATTCACATCTTCTCAATATTTATAATTTTCTGCAAAATCTCAAAACACCTTTATCCTCTTTCATCCTAAGTTTCTTGACAAAACATCACCTACTTTCATGGCTAACACTACATTGATGGAGTGTGAATACAAAATTGGGGTGTGAATAGGAAATGAGATAGTGCTAAAAGAATCTAGCTTACATTTAATTAGAGATAGACATTCAAGTAACTCAACCCATAAAGTCTATAACCCGCAAAACTCACATTTTAAGCAGACTCATTATATTTGAGCTCGCACCAACCCTGCAAAGCCCACGAGATGAATAAAAACATAAAAAACTTTATTTAAAAAAATAATTTGTCTCATTTTTAATTATTATAAAAATTCAATATATATCTAAAGTCACTTCATAATGGTTACAAAGTAATAATTAAGTAAAGTTAAAGTAATTATTACTTAATATTTAAATATTAAATGATATAAAAAATAATTAAATACAATCTCAATTCTCAATTTTCAAATATAAAATAAAATAGTTTAAATTTCAAATGCACAGAAATAAAATATAAATACATTCAAATATAAAATCTCAATTTTTAAATGTCATCACGAAAAGTATTGAATTTTTTTTCCTTTTTACTCATGACACCCCCTTTTTATAAATAAATAATATAATTTTTTGTTAAAAAATTAATTATGCATAGGATTGTAGAGACTCACAGATTAACATGCTAAATCTGCAAGTTTTATGTGTTGAGTATAAAAAATCTGCATATCTAAATGATTCTAAAATATTAAAATTTACGTACCATACGAGTTATGAATTTCATGGATAGTCCACCGGTTTGAATTAAAATGTCAATCTCTACCTTTAATCAATAATTTATTTATCAAGTTATAATTATTTTATTTATGAAATAAATAAAGTATAAAAATATAGCTTTCATTTTATTAAGTCCACTGTATATCGTTCTCCTGCGTGCTATTATTAGTTATTTATATTTTTTAATTATTTTTATATTATAAATTATTCTTAATTAAGACAAAAGTTTAAACACGGGCTTCGTTAAGCCATCCCCTGTTTACTAAGATCCGCGTGACAGGTGTGCACGTGTGCACATACCGCAATAAGGGAGTTTTTACCGGAACATCTTTATTATTGTTTTACGCATGATAATAAAATTTAAAAAATATTTTTTATGTTTTTTTTTTCACTTATTAATTATATCGAGTGTTCTTCACAATAAATATATTATTTAATAAAAAATAATCGTTTCTTAGTAACTCAATCTCAAACTTTCAACTTTAAATAATCATTCTTTCGCTTAAAAACTAGAAAAAAAAATCCTCATTCAAGTTACTTTGAGGAAGCTTATAAAAACGGTAAGACTCCTTTTAAAAAAAAAGATGAATATTACAATTCTATCCTTATATTTATTTTAATATTAAAAAATAAATTATTTTGTCGTAAGCGGAATTTAAACTTACAATTTCTTATTCTCTAAACATAAATTTTACGACTAGACAAACCTTATAACTTTAAGCAAAAAATTAATTTAAAATATTGATATCTAACATACATAATTGTCCAACTATATCTATAATTTATAATACTATATTATATACTATATATTTATACAATTAATGAAAAGAATATCCCCTTTTGACGTTCATTTTTCACAATACCTATTCTACCCTTACATCTGTTTTAAAATTAATTAATAAATTACTTTTTTATAAGATGAACTCAAACCAAGAACATCTCACTCTCCAAATGTAAATTTTACCACTAAAAAATACTTTGTCATAAGAGAGACTTGAACTCACAACCTCTCACTCCCAAAATGTAAACTTTATTGTTAGACAAATCTTATAACTTTAAACAAAAAATTACTTTAAAATATTGATATCCAACATACATAATTGTCCAACTATATCCATAATTTATAATATATGACATTATATTATATATTATATATTATATATTATATATTATATATTATATATTATATATTATATATTATATATTATATATTATATATTATATATTATACATTATATATTATATATTATACATTATATATTATATATTATATATTATATATTATATATTATATATTATATATTATATATTATATATTATATATTATATATTATATATTATATATTATATATTATATATTATATATTATATATTATATATTATATATTATATATTATATATTATATATTATATATTATATATTATATATTATATATTATATATTATATATTATATATTATATATTATATATTATATATTATATATTATATATTATATATTATATATTATATATTATATATTATATATTATATATTATATATTATATAATGGGAATATGACCTTTTGGTGTCCACATTTTATGACTATTTTACCTTCTAAACATTTTATGATTGTTTTCACTCTCGCAAATATAATTTTTCCATATTAATATATACACATTTTCACAATTTTTACCTTATCACAAATCAATTTATATGTATACACTTGATAAGTATTCTTAATAAACATGCAAATACACAAATATGACAATATTTTGAGTTTTATTCAAATTCTCTCCTCTTTTCATTTTTTTTATATTCATTGCATATTTGACATATGTATTGATGATCTAACATATTTTTATCCTGTTATCATAAACAAAAAATATAAAATTAACAAAATATATTTCAAAACATGTCACATAATAATTTATATTTCAAAATATAAAAATTTACAAAAAATATTAAATTAAAATCCTAAAATTGTTATAACATATTAAAATAGAAATGTGAATACACAAGCGTGACGAATTCCTTGCGTATGGATGGGAACATGCCTTCTGTTAACTTCCCCTTTGGAACTATTTTTCAAAACACCTATCTTTTTGCTAATAAAATAAGAGTTTAATTGGTATACAATGTCAGTGTAAAATCTTTTACAGTGACATTCAATCATGACTTTTCATTTATGTGACTTAAAGTAGTAATGAGTAAAGTCAAAAAATTTACCATGAATGAAGGATTGTGATTGAATGTTAGTGTAAAAATATTTACACTGATAGTGTATACCAATTAAACTCTAAAAATAATAACAACTTAGTTATTTGATTGACTTTATCATGGTTTAAAATTGATCAAAACTCATGAGATGATATCACAAGTTATTATGCGAGTAGAAGTCCAAAATCCTAGTGGATTTGACACTAGAAGTTGGCACTCATAACTAATTTATAAATATATGACTTACACAGATTGGGCAAAAAATCCAATTTTAAAATAATAACTATAACCAGTTATATAAATTTTTTAATATTTAAAATAAAATAAGTTATATAAAAATTAATGTTAGTTAATATATATATATATATTAAAAATATAACAAAATTTTAAAATATTAATAACAAAAAGTAATAACATGTGTTTAATTTTTTTTAGTAACAAATTTATCTTTAGTATTTTACATTTATAGTAAATATTTTTAAAATCATAATTATTAAATCATTATCTTTTGTAATATGTGGATACAGAGGACATCTATTTGATATTGACGGTATAATGTTAACTGTGTAATTGAGATTTTGAAACTGGTGTTGCACAACAATTATAACAAGTCTTCCTTTTATTGAATGATCTGTGAATCCTACCTTAACTTTTTCTTTGAATTGTTTGTAATGTTTTATTCCAAAGCTATTTGTAAAGCAAGTGCTTCATTCTTGTGTTGTATACTTATTATTTCTTTTTAATAAATTTTTTTTTGCCTTATAAAAAAATAGAATTTGAAAAAATGAAAATGACGTGAAGATGCTAGGTTAACATGCCACAATTTCCTATTTGAAAATGAATTTTGGACTGAAAACTAAATATAGACAAATTTATATATGTTGAGTTTCATGTTAGAGAAAAATTTAAAATTGATCATTAGTTGATTATATGTCTCACATTAGAATTTAAAAATATGGGTTCAAACTAGAATTGGGTACAAAAATTGCAGGCCAACCTAACCTGAGAAATTTATGATAAAAATTTGATATTTAATCAATTTTGAATGTGTTGACAAGTTAGTTAGTTAAAATAGGTTAAATAGTGGTTTTAAATGGATTGCAACACGTAGGTGTGAGTTTTGTACTCACAACCCATCAATACCCACTCAAATTTCATACTATGTATATCTTTTCAATAGTTTTAAAATTAATAATATTTTTTTTTACTTTTATATTCTTAAATAATTAATATAATTTATATTAATTATATTTATAGAAAACACGTATATTGTAATTATTTTCAACCAATTTGTAAAAATATTATTTAACACTCGTCTCTTTTAAATGAAATAAATATAATTTTTCAATCTAAAATCTTTTTTTAAGTTTGTGACATTATGTTTTTATTTTTATATACCAAATTTGGTTTGAAAAGTTGTAATTCTTGCAAAATAAAAAAATGGTGATAAACCAAAGACAAATCGCTCAAACTTGCCCAACCCAACTTTGTAACCCGCCTAACCCGTGACCCACCAACGAGAAAGAATAAATGGTCAGAAACGGGTAAATAAAAGGGTGGTAGGGATGACAACACAGTGGAGCCAGGGCAAGTGTAAAATTTTAATCTCGTCCCTATCCTCGTCGGATATTTTCGGGTTTGGGTATCCCCTGGTACTCCGTTATATTATTTTTTATAATTTATATTTAAATTTACTTATAATTTATTAAATAAATTATATGTTAAATTATCAATTATATTTTAATTTTAATGGTTCACAGGAATGTAGATTTATACACAAACACAAGAGATTTTGTTTAACATATAATTATATATAAAATATAAAAATAAGGTGAGTAGGTGTGAGGACAGGACAAGATAGGGACTAATAAACGCACACTTGTCCTCATCCCTGATTATCTTAAACAGGGGTAGGGACAAGGTGGTAGCCATGAGGAGAACATGATTATCATCCTAAAGGACGCGTTCGTTCCAGTGAACCAAATTGACCCAAACACGACCGATCTAATCTATTGCTCACCGCTAGGACTTGAAACAATTTAGAGTTATTTTTTATCATTAAAAAAATTATACTAAATTTTACTGTAACTTATTTTTATAATAAGACATCCAAATATAAATTACATAATTTTCAAAATCAATTTTAACTATAATTAATTATATAAAATCGATTCCATTAAAAAACTATTTTTTCAACTCTATCCATATATGCATAAAATGGATTGTCATCGGGTCTATGAGACCAGTTGGCAGAAGAAGGTTAACGTCGTTGCTGGCCCATGTGGTCAAGCATGGAGGCATACCTTTTCTTTTAATGATATATTTTTAAAACTAAATTTAGTTAAATTTTAAATCCATTGGATATTTGCTCTTCACATTCGACCCACTTTCGACCCTTCTCCTTTAAATAAAGGTAAATTAAAGCATAACAGAAAATTTATCTTATTACAATATATAATGAAATTGTTTTCTACTTTTCCATCATTTGAAATTTGAAAAGAGATAAGAAGGTTTTGAAAAAAAAGTAGAGATAATTATCAGATTGTATTTAACAGATAGTATTTGAATTTTTAAAATAAATATAAACTCATCAATCAATTTTTGGTATTTAGTTATAACCCATTAAACTATTCAAATTAATTTATGATATATCACATGCAATGTATAGTTGAATTTTAAAGATAAAGTTTATATTTAAGATTGATTCTAGTTATAAGTTATTAAATCTTATCAAAGCAGAGGATTTAAGAGAGTGAAGTCCAACTCTTTATAAGAGAATATGATTTTTTAAAAATATATTAGGTATAAACTTCTCATTAATTGTGTCTAAGAGTTAGTTGTTGGGTTTGTGTCCAGAATATGTCTTCAAAAGTAAATAAAGAAGTGGTAGATAATTTTTTATATTATTTCAAATTCCTTTGAAATTATAACTATTTTGACTATATTTAAAATTACTTCATCTAATTAATAGAAATAAATTAATTACAAGCACTTTCATATTTTTTTATAATAATAATTATGTTTTGGTGAATATTTTTTATTTTTTATTTTTCAAATGTTACTTAATTAAATATTTTAGAATATGTTTTAAGAAACTAATATCATATTAGAATGCAAAAAGATAAATTCAATGATAGTTATTTTTTAAAGGGAGAATTTGACTTTAAAATTTAGAAAAAAATTAATGTAAATACTATAATCACAGGAGATTTTGGAAACTATAAAAAAAAGATATTGAGAAATTTTTTAATATTGGTCCGTTTTAATTTTGAATTGAAGCCACTAAAGTTTCAATATCTTTTTAAAAAATACAAATAATTTTCCTAAATAACTTATAGCTTATTCTCATTAGTTTTTACACTAGCTAATCTCTTAAAAACTCTCAATCTCTTCTTTTCTAAATCTCAATCTTGAGTTTTCTCAAAAACACAGACAATTAATTTTATACTAAACAAATATGAAAGAAAGTGCAAGTGTATGTTCAACATATATAAATTACATAGAGCTTAAGGATCTATGTAAGTCTACATTGATTTGATTAGCTTTGAAAGTATTATAAAATTTAAATCAAATTAAACCAATCATTAGTTATTTGCTTTGATTCAGTTTTCTGTTTTAAAAATATGTTATTAATTATTATTTAGTATGATTTCTAATACTTTTAAAAATATTTAAATAATTTGTTTTACTTTGAGAATTATTTAAATATTTATTGGTAATCTACTGAAAATCAATCATACTCCAAAACTACCTAGAAAAATAAAATTTCACCACATATCTAACTAGTAAAAATTATAGTAGTACTACTAACCATTATTTATTTTTCGCATCACTGTATTTATAACATAAATCATGTCATGTCTTTTAAACTGGACATTATTTAGAAAAAAAAGTATAAGAATTATGTATATTGCAATTTGGTTTAATTTGAGTGGGTTTAAAATCTTAAACTGCAAATAGGATCTAATTGCACAGTTTAAAAATTTAATAAACTAAATTAACTCAAACCATTTCGATTTTTTTAATCGGTTTTTTGCTTTTAGTTCAAATTGATTCAGCTTTAAACACTTATTTCTCTCTCTATAAAGTTAAAAAAATTAAATATTATTATTATTAGACTATCAGCCATAACAATGACTAAGTACACATTAAATAACATATGTTCATTTGCACAGCCATGAGAAAGACACTCAATTTCTTTGAAAGATTAGATTATTAAGTATTTCATGTGAAGTTTTAAAAAAATGAAGG
The DNA here is from genome assembly GCA_037954015.1 of Psophocarpus tetragonolobus. Lineage (NCBI taxonomy): Eukaryota > Viridiplantae > Streptophyta > Magnoliopsida > Fabales > Fabaceae > Psophocarpus > Psophocarpus tetragonolobus. The sequence goes on from CM075695.1 coordinate 41,338,973, forward strand.
TAGGATGATTTAGTATGATTGAAAGCTCATATGCATAACGAAAGTAATTGAGGATGGGGTATTATGCATATTCTAAATTCTAAATTCTAAATACCAATGGACGAGGCCGTGAAAGTTTATGCATTTACTTTTGTTTTATCTCTGTTTTTTATTACTATGACAAGATTTAAGTGCATTTTGATTAAAAAAAACTAGTTTAAAAAAATTACTAAATTTTAAAATAATAAATAAATCTAAGTGTTCTAATTAATCGGATATTAACCCAACCAACTTGTGCACCAATTGGTCTAGGTTAGGTGTCAAAGAAAATTTTCAAAAAAGACCCAACTTTGTGTGAAATTTGATTGGCAGGTTGGTTCATTAAATTTGTGAAATATATCTCCATCCGCAAACACTTCTGATGATAGATCCTTTTTTCACTAACATCACTATATGAATACCAGTATACTACTCCCTCTATATCTAAATTAATATAAAACAATTGAATTTAAATTTAAATATAAACAAATGTAAGTAGCTGTTTTTTATTTAATGATAATATTTAAAAAATTCCGATAGATAACTTTTTTATTTAAATTCAAACTAATGATATTTTAAAAATAATTGTATGATTAAAGATTAAAGATTAAAGATTAAAGATTAAAAATTAAAGATGACTTTTATCTTAAATTGTACAGATAAGATTTAAAAAATAATATTTGTAATTGGTCAGTTGATTAATTATATAGGTACCTATGCTATCTCTATAACTTAATTAGCCCTTGACTTAGAGGCGTACTAACTTGAAGGTATGACTACCAAAAAGATGAGTTTGTATGGAACTCGTATATATAAGTCTAAGTCTTTCTTCTTAATTTCACCCTATTCGCTCATCAGTCGCATTCATATAGCTTAAATTCGTGATTAGTGCAAAGCTTCCAGAAAAGATAGAGAAGATGAGCAATTCATTCTCCAAGTTACGCACAGTATTAGGTGATGACCATGAAGCTGGAAGGAAAGAAAAACAAACTAATAACCCTAATGGCAGTATCAAGTTGTCTCCGAATATGAATTCCCATTCTTATGGGGATGAAGAGGAAGAGGATCATATACTTGCCCAAATACTTGTGTCTTTGAGTCGTGACACATGGCCATGCGAATCGCCTCAGGTGGAACCTTGCACCACAAATACTAAAGGAGCATCAAATGCTATTGCCATCAAACATATTCCAAGTACTGATGCAACCATGGTATTGAAGGAGGATAACTATAAGAAAAGAAAGCTGATACTCAAATTCAAGAATCCACATTCGGAATTCAACACTAGTCACGTATAGAAGAAGATAATGTATATAGATTAGTGTGCAATGATTAAACTATTAATCTAACTGATTATTTATCCGTGTTTCTAACTCCTCCTATTATATATTTCATCTTAATTATCAAGATTCATTTAATAATTTGATTAACTATATTGTAGAATATAGATTTTGCCATGTGTTTACCAATCGGGTTCCTGAATTATTTTGTTTTCATCCAAACAAATGATAATTAAATTGATTTAGTTTGAATTTTGAAAATCCAGTAAAAAAAATTATTTATTTGCATTAAATTATAAAAATAATTTTATACCTCAAAGAAATAAGATTCATTAATCTACTAAATTCACAATTTTATAAGAAAAACACAAATCCCAAATCAATAGGTTACTAAATTTAGTAAATTGAAGTATAAAATAAATATAATAATACATATTCTTAATCGGTTAATCAAACTAAATACAATTGATTTTGATAGATTTATTTTAAGTCAAACTTGATCAAGTGAAACATTTAAACCAATTTAATTTGTTTGGTTCGAATGGTTAAGTTCGTTGGATTAATTCATAACTATGAATTTAGCTAAAATCTTGTATTAGTTGTAATTTTGTCAAATGAAAACCAATAATATTTGGCACTATTATTACTCTATGAATTAAGGGAGAGAGTGGTAAAGATAGGCTAATGTTACCACATATTATTGTGGAGGTAAATAGAGAGAAATATGATAGATTTACACAAAAACTAATAATGTGTACAGTGCTGGCCTTGTGTTTGACTTTCCATGTGCTTAATACTATTGTCCTTTATTTTTGTGCTCAGTTGATAAGGAGCTGAGCACCCTGCTTCATCATTGAGGCACTTTTGGCTGTGTCCTTGTTCCTGGTTTATCTGATTATCACCTCTTTGACCTATCATTTTAGATTCTTAGGCAGGAGTAACATGCAATAAAACAAAGCATATGCTAGTGCCAACCCACATGAGAATAAAAAATGAAAACAGTTAAAAATATTAAAGCTCATAAAGACCACAGGTTAATATTATGATTATGACTAGATGGCATGAGCTAAAATCTAAAAGTATTTTAGTACTTACTGCTGGGGGAAGTCTCAGTGCTGTAGAGTTCAGGTTCATGTTCAGTTGAAGTGTCCGCTATTTGTATACTATCAGTGTATGTTTCATGCGTGCTACCTGGTCTTGTTTCTTGGGGGTGGTGTAGTGATCCTCTTAAACGTTCAATTTTATTGAAACGCCTTACTCTTAATATACCGCAAGAAAGCTTTTTGATAAAATACTCCTCATCATTCTTCATTTTCCTATGACCACCCAGATGCAGCGTGAGGTTTATTTAGATAATTCACTAAAAATGGATTTGGGTTTTTTACCTGAATTAATTACATTATCTATTATCTTATTTCATTGTTTTACCAAAAGAAAGATATATATATATATATATATGTAGTCACAACATCCTTAAGTTATTTCAAGCTCTTAAGTATGAGAGTGCTGCACTACATACAGGTATGGATTTATGCAGATTTGGGTTCGATGAGTGTAGAATTTTCAAAAAATTTATAACTTGGTTATTTGATAAACTAGTACAAATATATAGCTAAATGCAAACATCTAAATTTAACTTCACCTACAACAATATACTGATTTAAGCAGTTGTATTGTCTATGAGTACAACTGAAATTTTTACCGATATAAAGAGATTTTGACTAAAACAAATTCGATATCAGAATAATGCTGTGATCTTGCAGAGTGTTAGAGACAAACTACTTGAAGTTGTAAAGGGTGATTGATTTATAAATAATTCCCAAATCTAATAGTTCACTTAGTTGGAAAGTATGACTTGCTTAGTTAGTATATCCCATCAACTTTAGTAGTAAATGGATTTTATTAGATAATCTGTTTTAACTTGAATATTATTCAGATGAAGGGTTTCAAAAGAATTTGCATGCCTTTAGTCAGGTTTTAATTTGACATGTATGTTTTGGTAGTCCATCTATGAGAATAGGATAATTCAGATGGTAAGTTTAATTTCATCTGACCTGCAAGGCTGATTTCATTGCAACTGCCTTTAGCGACGATCCTATAGCTGTTTCTATCTTAAATCCAACCTGAAAAAAAGGATGTGCAAAGTTTCATAGGATGCAAAAAATGGTGTTTATAGTTTTCTTCTCTATTCTCTTGAAAATTATCACTCGTCTTCGTTTCTAGTGAAACATATGTGGTAAGACTATAGATGAATAAATTAAAAAAACAGTTTAAATCATTGAATAATTTTCTTCAATTGTTTGTGTATTTAAAATAAACAGTTTTACGAGGAAAGTTAATGGTACTCTGAATTTTGGAGAAACACTATTTCCAAATTATTGTTTCTGTTAAGCTTAAATCCATTGAATGTTGATTATACTTTGGAGGAGCGCATGAGTGGATCATTTCCAAATTATACACTAGAAAAATTTAACTAATCACACCTTAAAAAATGTTGGATCTCCAAAACTTCAATAACAAAAGTTGCTATTGAAAAAACTAGTCAGGTAAGTAATAGGAATACCAAACATATAAAACATAAGGTGAAATTTTGAGCCAAAACTTATCAAACATCTTTATAGTCTAATTATCCCTCAAAGACTGTTAGTTCACAAATGCAAGTCATACTTGTTTCTTCCTAATGGTCACAGAACGAGGTGAAGTTCAAAGGGGAAAAAAAACTAGTATTGATATAACCTTTTTTGATTTGTATAGTTTAAAAATCCGAGCAAGCTCTTCATTTTTCAGATACTCTTCCTTCTTCCTAGCAGCTTGTGCCTCAATAATCTTCTGGTTTGCCCCAAACATTAACCTGCTGTCCACACTGCTTTTATAACCCACTACAAAAAGGGTGAAAAGGGAACCAAAAAAGGGATTTATTATTTAAATTAGTATGTTCTGAATAAAGTTTGCAATGGTAACTCAACATAAATCTTATTGACATATAGTTCTTTGATTTTTCCATTTTCTTTGCGGGGATGGATAATATAAAGGTGTATTTGATTTCTATTTTCAAAAAGTTGAGCAGCTGGTGGAAAGTGGTGTAAGGCACAATAAAGAGTGTAGAATTGATGAAAAAGTTGAATAAGATGAAAATAGAAGAATATGAAAAAACATCTCTAAGGTGTTTTTGTATCTTGATTTTTATAACACTTGATTTAGAAATAATTCTCAAAACTTAATAGAAATTGGATGAGAAATTGATTGTTGAGTAGTGTAGAATTGTTCTAACAAACAATAATTAAAACTAAAAGGGGAAGATTACTTACTAGGAGTGATAACCTGGTGCATGACAACAATCAGTTTGAGCATATCTCCTGGCAAGAGAGGCAAGCCATGTAAAGACCATTCAAAAATTCTTACATTGATTTCTTTGGATGCATCATGGATCACAACTACACTTTGCTCCTCCATGAGAATAGTTCACTTTTTTTTTTATTATTATTACAGAAGAAGTGGTTCAAGGAAAATGTGTAACAAAATTTAAGTTCTAAAGAACCAAGACTCTTAGCAGCTTAATAAAGTATGAATGTATCTACAAAGGACTAGGTGTGAAACACAGTATGTGTCAGAAGTGATTTTCAATGCGTGATAATATCTTAAGAGAGCATTTCTTGAGCTTATCAAGTATCCTAAGTAACACCTTAAAAATGGTTATGCATGATTGGCCACAATGGCTTAGCTTTTGGCAAAATCAAAGGCTATTACCCTGAAACATTATTCCTTTGTAGTTGCCACAGAAGCTTTCGATGAGAACGAATGATTTCCTGCTTAATTAATGAAAATACTAAGCCTGTTTTAGGCCTCGTGGCCTTCACATTCCTTCTAATAAAGCTGCGACATGTGGCACATGCTACGCTTTACAAAGTAAAACAAACTTGTAATAACATGTAGCCATAATAATGTATACAACAAGTAGTGCAAAGTTTTAACTTTGCCATACGTGGGAAATAGGAACTGATCATAAGAAAAGGGCCAATACCAAAAGTGACGTGAAATTTGAGGTATGTGGTTGTAATGTTGTGCAAAATTTCATTCTAGAGCCAGTCAGCCAGAAACACGGGGAGTATTCTGCTTATTGCTAAGGATGATTGAGTGGGTATTTCAATTCGGGTTTAAAAATTGATTTTGAATTTAACATAAATTGGAGAAGAATTTCAAATAAATTTTGATTTTATTTCAATTGGAGAAGAACTTTACACTAGATTTTATGTTGAATTCTAAACTCAAAATATAAGAATGAATTCTGAATTCAAAATTCAGAATTGATTATAGTTGATTATAACTTAAAAGAGTAACCTTTTTTATATTGATAAAAAATTTACACTAAATTTTATTCTAAACTTACTTTTATAATAAAAGCATTTAAATATAAATTAATTATACAAAATAATTCATTCAAAATTAATTTTGTCAGCATCTATTCAAACACATTCTATTTGTTTTGGAGTGTAGTTTAATTATTTTTCTAACTTGTATATAAAATTTTAATCAAGTTAAAGATTTGCTTGCTTATAAAAAAAAAAATTGCTTGCTTATTTGTAATGGGTTTACAAATTTATCAGAAATAATGGTAGAAATTGAAAGTACTTCTTTAACCATGAAATTTTTAACTCCCACATTTTTTTTCACTTAAAGTATCACACTTGCATGCATAAATAGTGAAATTCCTGAACTAACTGATACTTCATATTTTAGATGAATAATTTTAATTTTTTTAATTTATATAACTCAGTTAACTCTTTAACATAAATTCTAAGGATTATGATATAAATTATTTGTCCCAAATTGATATCTAAATTAATGTCTCAATCAATTGATAAACATTATGTCATTTAATGAGTTATATAATATATAAAAAATAATCATTAAATGATATGATTATTATTGATTGACTAGGATAAAGATTGAAACACAAATTTTGGGATAAAGTATTTCATTTCCTTAATTAATGATTTACATTTTCTCACCTAAATAGAACACAATCACTAATTTATATTTATAAATAATTAAAGAACTGTAGTTATTTGTATGTATTTAATTTGATAAATATAAAAAATAACTTAAAATAAATAAAAAAAATACGATTCTCATTAAACTACTTAAATCCCCGTTAAATCGAACCCAAAAAATGTAAACATTCCTACGCATATTAAACACCTATTATAAAATTGTTAATATATTTTCATAAAAAATAATATACTCATATATTATAAATTAAAATAAACAATTTACAAAATAAAACTATCCTTGTTTTCACCTTCTCAATTAGTGGGTCTTAATAATTTGGATGTTGCTCTTTGCACACGTCTTTTGCTCATACTTTCATCATATATTTAAAAATTTTAACATCATCCTTTTTAAGTTATCTTCAAATTAGTCATTGCTAATCACCTCTTTCTCTGACTTCCTTGTTTCTCCACCATCCTTTTCCATTCAGGTTACCTCTCTCTAATGCTATTGAAAAGAAAATGGAAGCTTGAAAAAACATCAGAAAAAAGGAAACATGAAAGTACGTTTATGTTAGAATATTTTTTTCATCCATAGTTGTTTTTGAATTACAAAATCTGTAAAAATTTTCATAACATCTGGATTACATAATTTGAAAAGATTTTTTTTTAACACATCCAGATTACATAATCTAGAAGACAAACACCATTATGAATGAAAGTTCAAATTAACTAATCGAGAGTGCATCTATTACGAACATCTATATTATCTAATATGAATGAGCAACATATTGTCAACATCAAAATTAGTCAATCTAGATGACATATTAACAACATCTAAATTAACTAATTTGAAGGAGCAAAATATTATCAAAGTGTGTGTTTGGAAGTCTCCACGTCATAATGAAGAATGAAGATTGCATATGGATTCTTCACGAAAGAGTGTGATAGATGGAAGTGTGTGTGAGGAAGAGACTATGTAGTGACATGGAAAAGAAGGTTACATTCTTTTTTAAGTTCTCCCCCTTTGATTCTTTTTATCCCTTTTCTCTCTTATAAAGGAGGTGGAGAGGGACATCTGGGATGGGGAGGGAATACAGGAGAATTTCAATTATCATTACCATTTATTTGAAATAATACTCACTCTTTTAAAAATTTTTCCTAAATTTTTATTTTATCCTTGACTCTCCTTCTTCTCTCACTTACATAATTATTTAATTTCTTTTTTTTTTTGTGGAGTAATTTAATTTCTTATTTTTTAGTATAGTAATTTAATTATTTTTAGTGTACTTAATTTATTATTTTTAGTATAGTTATTTAATTTATTATTTTTTATTATAATAACTACATGTTTATTATATTAATTTACTTAATAAATTACGTGTTTAATATAGTTATGTAATTAAATATTTGATTAATGTAGTTAATTACATGTAGTATAGTAATTTAATTTCTTATATTTTTAGTATAATAATTTAATTAATTTTTAGTGTACTTAATTTATTATTTTTAGTATAATAATTTAATTTATTAATTTTTTATTATAATAATTACATATTTATTATATTATATTTACTTAATGAATTATATTTTTAGTATAATTATTTAATTAAATATTTGGTTAGTGTAGTATAATATAGTATTTAATTCCTTATGTTTTTAGTAGAGTAATTTAATTTCTTTTTTTTAGCACAGTAATTTAATTTCATAATAAATTACGTTTTTAGTATAATTATTATTTTTTTATCTCTTCAATTACTCTTCAGCAATTTTTTTACTTTCCGACAATAGCTTGTCAAAGAGTAATAGAAGAGATAAAAGGAAATACATATAAGTCTTTTATCATGGAAGTAAGTGTTACTTTAAATTAGAAGATATGTTACTTCAAATTCTTAGAATAGAGTTGTCAAGATGGGTCTAAATCAATTTGTTAGCCCGACCCACCATGGGTCTGGGTCATGATGGATTGTGTTCAAAAATTAAAAAATAAACAAATTATACCAAATAGATGACCCATTTATATCTCGACCCACTAGGGGTTAAACCTGTGTTAGGTTGGGTTGGCCTACAAACCTACGTGATTAACATTTATTTTGCATTATTATGTAAATATGATTTATTTTTTATTTTTAAATTTTAAATTATTATGGTACTTATTTGACCCGTACTCTATTATAATATATTTTTTAGTTTGTTAGTATTATTTAATTATTATTTTATATTTGTAAGCTAATATTTAACACATTGTAAATGTAGATTTTTCGTGAAGAATATCATTTAAATATTTTTGTTTTATTTTTAAACTCGTGAAATTTAACAATAATGTTATCATAGATTATTTAAATTTTAAATATTTTAAAAATAGTCAAAGTTTTTTTTTAAAAATATTTTTTTTAAAAATTTTTTATGGGTTGGTAGGTTAGTCTGTTTAACCCGTCAACTCATGATAGTCAAAACGAGCTTAGTTTTAAGTATGAAAAAAGAGTGGACCGAATTGGATCAACCATTTACTAAGTGATCAAGATGGACCAAGCCTAAACAACTAAGGAGTGCAGTTTTTATAATTCATCTATTTTATAGTACAATATTATAAAAATTATTTTATAAATATCATTCTCTTAATAAATAAGTTTAAAAAATAATTTAGATGCATTTATTATAATTTTCTAAAGGTAAAATATTGTTACAAAATTTTTAAAAATTAATACAACACATATAATCGAGAAAATTAAAAAAAAGTAGCTATAACCTTTTTTAGCTACTATGTGCTACATAAACATAATTGTCCATCATTTAACATTAATGCAATTATCCAATTAAAAAAAATGACAATTATGAGTTCTTTTAAGGAGTAGGGTAAAATAATAAATGGTGGGTATATGGACTAGGAGATATAAATCTTTTAAGTCACTTTAGGAACTATGAGATCATCCTAAGAATGCCTTCGACATCTAGGGGTCGTGAATTGGCCATAGAACCTTGTTAAAAAAGCGGAATGCATTAGCTATCTGCTCATCCACTCTTAGGTTGGACAGTAAGGGTGAGAAAAAGGCAATTACTCATTCTTAAAAACTAATATTCTTAAGACCAAAGAGTTCGGCAGAAAAAAGGGGAGAAGCTTTCAGTTCCCTACCTAGTTCTCTTGTAGCTGAATCTTCTTGAACCACAAAAATCTTTAGTTAGAATTGAATTCCAACTCAACACCTTTTGAGATTTTAAGAACAGTTGCTAGGTTTTTTGAATTTTTTTAATGGAATTTGAATTAATATCTCCGGTAATTTGAAATAACACCTATTTTTATAAAAAAAGAAAATTAAATTCCCACTCCTCAAAAGAGAGTAAGGAGTTACAATTATACATGATAATTGATACCTTAAAACGTGATTTGAATTTGATTATCTTAGCTTTTATTTTTACCCTACCCCTTTTATTATTTTGTATTCCTTTTGCATGACAAAGTAAGTTGTGTTCAATTTTAATATACAGTTTGGTTTCTAGTTAAATCTTTCACCAAATTGACCAGCACCTTAAAAGAAATCACAAGGAACTCAACCAGAAAGCCAAGTGTCTTTTATCATACAGATAGTCGAATTGAGACAAACTTTCCAGTTTAATCCCTGCTTTTGCATTGTAAGTTAAAACATAACTCCTCAATCCAATAATTCTATGCATATGAGCAAAACAAATCTCAGTTGAGTCCTTATTACACACATGTTCATATCCTGGCTCAAAAATTTTATGTTGTGCAATGTTAGAAAGTGTTTAATAGGGAACACCTTGGCTTTCCCAAATACTAGACGTTTGGTTAAATCTAGATCACAGATATTTGTTAGTGTGCGTATGCAAAACTATATACCCTAAACATTTTCTACATTGTTTTCTTTACTATATACATAACCGAATTGAATTAAGGGGGATTAAAAAGCCTTCCTTAGCTGAGATGTTGAGCAACAGCTTTTTACTTCAGCCAGTAGCCATGCAAAATTCCACCCGATTGCCTTATGTAGCCTGAAAAAACAAAGCCATTTCCTCCTCCACCCATCTAACTAGCACTCTTCAACGGCACATCAAGTAAGGTTTGATCTGCATGGATATAGTTATCTATCTCAGGTTCCACCTCATATGATGCATGTCAAAGTGGCTGGTAGTGGGAGTTACAACTCCTTCATGCATGGTAATTCATTTCCATAATTAACATCATAATTTACAATTCATTTCCAGGCAGAATTCCTATTACTCACATTCATGCATGCTAATTAACATAGGAAGATGAAAGGAAGACATCAATATTCAAAAGTGAGAAAATAGAAGCCACCACAATATTAAATTGACAAAATCTGAACAACTTGCACCGCCAGAAGAAAACAGCAACAACAATGCTAATTTGGGAAACATTTACAACGGCTTGGTAAATTTGCATCTCTGCCGAATTTTTTTAACTTTCCGACTAGAGTTCGTTGTAACTCCGCAGCGAGAGCTTGTAAGAGACTATAAAAGTATGTAAATTTGTTTACTCTCACAAAAAAAATATATAAGTATTTTTCTAACGAATTTAAATTATAGGAGTGTTAATTCAAATTCTCTTTTCTAAATTTAGAATTGTAAAAAAAATTTAAATCTAATATGCGAAAACTGCAATTTCATGAGTTAAGTCTACCGATTCGTAGGCCTGACTCGTAACCATTTAAAAGAAGAAAAAAAATTTATTTAAACAATAATGTTGTGAATTTTTTGTTGTAAATTATAATATTTTAGACTTATAGTATTGAAAATATTTAGTATTTTAGATTATTATAAATAATGATATAATTTTTAGTATGATATGTTATAATTTAATACTTAAAACTTTTTTTAATTATTTTTAAAATATATGTGTTTACAAACCAGTTTATTAAATGTGTAGGTTTCATGAGTCAAATATAATTCTTAAAATAAGTTAATCTATTTTTACGAATCATATTTATAATGTCTTTTAAAAGATAGATTTTGCATGCTAAATTTAAATGGACCAACCAACTTTTTACTCACCTTAATAATATTGTTGGTAGATAATCTTCTCCTCAAACTTGTGGTGAGAGTTCAATATCTGGTTTATACATATAAAAAAACATCTATATAAATATATCTAACTCTTTAAAAAAATATTCATACCTCCGCCAAGAATTATATAGCAAGATATTATTTCTGGATAGGTAGATCTCTTATACAGCATATCACTAAAACCATTTAATTAAGGATGAAAATTTATCAAATCATTCAACATGAGTTTATTATTCCAGTCTACACAAGGTCAAAAAAGTTTATAATTTATATTTTATATATACTAGATTTGTATCTTATAAAATACTAAATAATATTCTCAACCATTTCAATTCAAGTATGTCAATGCTTTTCATTATTTTTCCGCAATTCTTCTTCTCATATCCTTCTTTCTATGACTCATTCTCTTTATGATCAATTCTCTTTTATATAACCTCTTATTTTACTTTATATTTAACTTTAAATTTAACTATAGATTCATGATGATAATTGGTAAAAGGATTTAGAGCACGCTTGGGAATTATTAAAAAAAATTATCTCTTTTTAACCCATTTAAGCTGTTTATAAAAAAGCAACATGTTTGGGAATTTTTTATTTATTTGAAAAAAAAAATTGTATGCAATTGAAGCTATTTTTTAACATATTGTTTCCTTTATATGATTTTTATCAAATAGTTTATTCTAAATTTTTACACATCTTTTCAAAATTACTCGATTATTACTCACTCATCAACACATCCTGCACTCACCAACAAATATCTAGTATCCTTATTTTGTAATTTATCATACAAAAATGTTTTTCAACAAATTTATTTAAACAAAAATAATTATTTTAAAATAAATTTTTAACAAATTTACCTAAACACATATTAATTTTAATTAGAGTATAATTAGTATACACAAGTGAGTGTAAAAATTTTTATACTGTCATCCAATGATAACATTTCATTTATGGTAAATTTGTTAACTCTATCTATTAATATTTTACCAATAATATAAATGAAGTTATGATTAAATATAAGTGTAAAAAAATTTTTTCTAATATCATGTATATTAATTAAATTTTTTAATTATAATTAATTATAAAAATAATCCTTAAGAAAACAATATAACTTTTTAATTTTTCTAAGCATGTTCTTAAAAAGAAAAACAAAGACCTCCAAAACAAAAATTGTCTCTTTCCTGAAATACCTGTAGAATTATATTTGTTTACCAATACATATACATAATTTCACCTTTTAGACAAATATTATTGTTATAATTAATTATCATAAAAATATTCACAGCATATAATTACTAACATAAAAAAAATAATAAAGTGAATAAATTAACACAGAAATTTGGTTTTTCCGGCAGTAATACTGGAGCGTGAATTTGAGTTAAGAAATCAGAGGTGGGGAGTGATCTAGGGTTTGTGAGTTGTGAGTTGTGAGTTGTGAGTTGTGAGTTGTGAGTTGTGAGAGTGTGCAGGCTATAAATATAAAGTATTGAAGATTGAAAGAGCCCTCTCTTTCACTCTCACTCTTCAAAGTCACAAATGGCTGTCACCTTCTCAGATCTGCACACCGAAGAGGGCATCAAATCCCTGGATCAATTCCTTTCTGGGAAAACCTATGTCTCTGGGTAACACTCATAAGAACCACTCTATTTGATTTTTTTACTGTTAATATTATCATAGATGGGTGATTGAATCTGTTTGTGAGTTCAGTGATCAATTGACAAAGGATGACATCAAAGTGTATGCAGCTGTTGTCGGAAAGCCAGGAGACTCTTTTCCCAACGCCGCCAAGTGGTACCATGTTGTCTCTTCTCATCTGTTTCCCAGGTTTCTTCCTATCTCACTTCTTTTCCGCTTTCTTCAGCTGCAACTTCAACTTCAACTTTTACTTTATTAGATTTTTCTCTTTTTTTCTTTTTGTTTGAGTAGCTTCCCTGGCAACCCTCAAGGGGTAAGATTCAGTGGCAAACCTGCTCCAGCTGAAGCTGCACCTCACAAACCGGTATGCTTTTTCCTCTTTTTATTTTATTATATTTTCTCGTTCCCGCCTCTTATTTTCTTTTTCACATACTGAAATTGTATAAATAATTTAGTATTTGCTTCTCCTTTTTAACCAATTTAGGGCACTTGATAGTTACTAGACACTTAATTAATGTTAAGGTATCCGAACACTGCATGAAATTTGTTGTCAACAGGAAACTAGAAATGTAGTGATTATCAGCGAGGGACCCAGATTCTCTGCCTCTGGATAAGTAATTGTAGAGAATCTCCACCATTAATTTTGTTTTCATAAATAAAAAGTTGATAAAATATATGCTTTTTAAGTCATTAGATCATGACTGCACGGCCTTACAGTTACTTTTGTGACTGCAGGGAACTTGGGTCCAGCTAATTTTGGTATAGAAGAGATAGGAAGTAGATGAGAGAGTTAAAGTAGAATCTTTATGGTTTAATTTTTTGTCACAAACTTCATAATGTTAATGCATATTAAATAAAAAAAAAAAAAAAGAGTTGTGGGATCCTGACTGCAGAGTTGACTACATGAAGTTTGAATGTGGAGACTAGAGAATTCAGGTCTAAAAGAAATGGTGGATGCTTACAATCGTTCTGTCTGGGCATGTGTGTGTGTCTCTCTGCATAATGCATAATTACTTTGATGCCAATCATTATGAACTATGAAGGTACTGATGCTGAAGAAACCATGAATTAGAATCTTTGTCTTTATTATCAGAATCATCTGACATCTGTATCTTCAGAATCACTGGCACTAACGTAGTAGCTATGAAGTTTATGAATAGAAGAGACTAGAGAGTGACCCAATTTTTTATATTGCAACTGATCAACATATAGGTGGATGTCATATATATAATTATGTGGCATGAGAACCTTGTATATTCTTAGTTAGAACTACATTTTACATGATACTCATAGAATACCTTCTTTTTTTTTTATATGCCCATTTGGTGAACACATGGATGGTATCACTTTTGATATTCAATTTTAGAAAGAATAGAGCTTGATTTTGTAGCCATATTCATTATATTGTTCCTGGACGAGATACTTATTAGCTAAGAGAGTGACATAGAAGGCACATTTTAGAGTTGAATGAATAATACTAGAATCTGATTTTGACTTAAGATAGTTACTTAAGCTATCTCACTTGTCTGAACTGTATCCCATCATGATAATAGTTGTTGTGATTGGATTTATCATGATGTGTACCAACTACCAAGTAAAATTGCTATCTAGTTATCTAATATAACAATATTGAAGGCAGTACTTTTATTGTAAAATTGTATAAATTGACTTTTGACTTTATAATTTGTACTGTATAGACACTTGTTGTGAAGTGTAATGTGCTATTTTAGTTTGTATTGAAGCTGCTAAGTAAACTACAGCTAATATGATCGTTGGGATTTATTTAAATTTGTCAGGCTGCTGCTGAAGAAGATGATGACGATATTGATCTCTTTGGGGATGAGACAGAGGAGGATAAGAAGGCAGCTGAGGAAAGGGAGGCTGCTAAAAAGTCTGCCAAGAAGCTGTCTTTGAATTTGCTTAATCCACCTAAAATTGCCCAGTTATTTGGGGAAGATAGGAACTCAGAATATCTTGTTTTATGGTAGAATAATAGGTTGATATTAACGATGATTTGTCATATACTAACATAGGCTATTTTCTTATCTTCATCTCTTATTATCTTACTAAAAATTATTGAATCTGTCGCTAATTAACATTTTGTAGGTGGAAAGTCTTCCGTCCTGCTAGATGTTAAACCTTGGGATGATGAAACTGACATGAAGAAACTGGAAGAGGCTGTCCGCAGTGTTGAGATGCCTGGTTTATTGTGGGGAGCATGTATGTTGAAAATTCTCCTACTTTTTCTCATGCATATATTATTATGCACTTATTTTGCTTAGAAAATTACAATATATCTAAAATGGTTTTTGCAATTGATACAGCCAAACTGGTTCCAGTGGGATATGGGATCAAGAAGTTGCAGATCATGTTGACCATCGTTGATGACCTTGTCTCTGTGGACTCTCTCATTGAGGAACATCTGACAGTTGAGCCATGCAACGAGTATATCCAAAGCTGTGACATTGTTGCATTCAACAAAATTTAAGTTTCCTTTGAGTGATTTTGTTTCAAAGATTGTGAGAAGTAAAAGAGATATATAGATAATCCGTGTTATGGTGTAACTCTGAATATTATTTCTTGAATTAGATTTTTGGGATTAAGATAACTGAACGATATGCCTCCATTTAAATTTTGATAAGTTTCTCAACACCCTCTAATTTAATGGAATGTTTGGTTTCTAGCTTAATTGTAATAATTATATCATTTTCTTTTAAAGCTAGGCAGTTGGTTGTTATCGAAATTCGAAACCAAGCAAGAATATGCCATCAGCTGTGGCGAAGTGCATGCCCTTTCAACTTTAACGCCAATTTCTCACCTTTGTTTCATCAACACCACCAAACAAACACTGCTACTACAATACACTAACATATTTTCATTTCATTCTTCTTGTAATATCATGTAAAAAATATATACTATTGTTCTAGATAAACTAATTTATTATTGCTTATGTATTAAGAGAAGAAAACGAAAAGATAAATTTTATGGTGCCCTTACAATTGAAAGGGTTATGATGCTGTTATATATGAAAATAGTTTTGTATCTAAAATTCAATTTATATAATAGCAACAATAACATTTAATTTAAATATAAGAATTTATATTAGGCGTTCAAACTTTTTTATTATGATAATATTAGTAGTCTAGTGTATTAATTTTATGTAAGTAGTTTATATATTTTGTTTAATTCAAATTTCAGCTTATCTTAAAATGTATGCATCATGACTTCATGACATAAAGAATGAAAAAGAAAATTTTAATTATTTAAAATTATGCCCAAATAAAAATGTAATTATTTGTAGAGTTTAATTGGTATACACCTGTCAGTGTAGATGATTTTTACATAACTTTTCATTTATGTGATTTTTAAAGTAATAATAAGTAAAGTTAATAAATGAATGATTGTGATTGAATGTCAGTAAATAATAAAAATAAAAATGTTAAATTAACCAATTTTTTTATGATTTTTTATTGGATGATAATGTGAAACTCAGTGTGTTGTTACTAAATTTTTATTTTGTTTCTTTTGTATATAAATATTTGTGACAATTTTATCCAAACAATATTTGTTCATTTAACAAAAAAATATTTTTATTTGCCAAAAAAAAAAGCATTAGAAAATTATAATAACTTAGACATCTTTTCAATCAATTCTAAACTATATTCCCTTCATAATCTATGCTTTAATGAATTACACGATTGATTTATTACCAAAGTCCATATAAATGGGGAGAAGGAGAAGAAAGAGATATTGAGTTTGAATCTTTTTACTAACAAAAATTAAGAGCATCTTTATACTAGATTTGAGATCTTAAGCTTAAGATGTGTCATTTTTTAAGATCTTGCATTAGATGTGAAAAAAATAGCTCCACGATGGAGAATAAATTATTCCACAAGATTTTCAAGATCTCTATAGAAGTATAAATGTGCACATGAATTAAGTTGAACTGACAAAACGATGATCCAAACATAAGGTTCTAGTTCCTTGTCTTAAAATATTAAGTCGAGTCTTCGAGATATGTCATAGGCATGCAAACCACACAAACAACCAAGCCCTATATGTTGCTTTGGTGCTTATTGCCAAACCTAAGAATTGTTTGTCGTGACTTTGAATTTGAACCTGGAATACTGAAGAGAAACCCCACTAAACACATAAATCAATCCAAGCTTGAGAGCTTGTTGTACATGAGAAGAAGAGATGATTTCTGGTTTCCTTTGTTTTGTCACACAATCCACACTTATTCACTTTAATTAGGATAATTCCACACTTTATCAAGTTGTCTCGAATAGATAAACTATCTTCATTTAATCTCCAAGCCAGATTTGAAACTTGAGACAAATTCCTCTACATAATTACATCAATCACATGTTAATTTTTTTAATATTCACATGATAACTCTACAATCACAAAATACTGAAATTACAAACTTTTCATATCTTTTCTTATTATCACTTTGTTTATAAAAGTTCATTTGTTATGATCGAAACTTCATTTTATTTAGTGTTTAATAGTTGGAATTTTGATGTTTAAAAGATAAAATATGTATTTACCCTCCATAATTTTAGAAAATATAATGCTATTTGATTAAAACTTTCTTCATTAATGTTCTTCTTTTTCTTTTTTTTTTCTTGGGTCAAACCATGCATATTCCTAATCTCTAGATCATATATTAATTTCGCTTTTTTGGTGTGTAATTGCTATTTGTCTAACAAAATTTTGCATACAAAATGAGCAGAGGCAAGACTTTACATAATTCATCAATCGCATGGATTATTAACGTTCTTATTTAAATTAGTGGAGGTATTAAGAGCAAAAAAATAAAATTTAAGAAAAATAATATATTCAATTTTTAAATGAAGAAAAATATTTATCTTCTTTACTATGACTAATATTTTTCTGTTTAAAAAAATTTAATTAATATTTTATTACATTATAAAAGTTAAATTTACAAGAGGTTATCCTTTCAAACTATTGGATTCAATTCAAATATGAAAATCTTAAAAATATAAATATTAGTTAAAATTCTTTTGTAAGACATTAAAGTAATAATTGTACTAAAGAAAGTACTATAAGAAAGTAGTATCTTGCATTGCATTTGCATGTAATAATTGAGTATTTGGTAAAAGAGGTTGCCTCAACTATTAAGAAGCTGCATTGATGTATTCTATTTAGTTGATGCGTAAGGATTTATATTAGAGTAGCCTATTCTTGTTAGTGGTTTGAAAGAACTTGTACTTTTTTGGGTCCCAGTTTTGAAGTTTCAAAGCGATAAGTGGGTACTTGCAAAAGGAATTTCGACGTTCAAGTTAGTGTTGAGATAAGAGTGAGAAGGTGAATGTGAATAAAATATCGCTCTTGGGGATGAGACTTGTTACCTTTTTACACCATTCTCCTTAAGATTCATTTCTAGTTACCTTTTATACTATTCTTCTTAGGATTTGTTTTTGTTACCTTTTTTACCATTTTTCTTAAGATTTGTCTCTAGTTACCTTTTATACCATTATCATTAAGATTTGTCTCTAAATATCTTTTTTAAGGAGATGAACCTTTAGTTATTAAGCCTGTGTTAAGAGGCAGGATGCGGGGTGTGCGCCGAGGTGGTTCTCGGTGGGGCATGCCGAAGTAGGGTCAAGGTGAGGTCGGAGATGGGAGGGTACACAATATTTACCTATAAATTTTCATTCAAAATAAAAAGAATAAAAACAAACTCCTTAGTTCTAGACGAGACTAAGGGACAAAAGAGTGGGTTGTGTCCCACAATAAAATGTCAATGTTTTTATCGCTAATTTCAGGATATCGTTATAGTTATCACACCTGAGATATTGTCTCACGATATCTCAGCATGAGAGTGGGTTAAGGGGCATGAGAGTGGGTTAAACCCCACGATAGACACAAAAAAGCATCTCAGTGAGTTAATGGATGAAAATTTCTATAAACAATCATTAGGTTCAATTTTTAAGCAATGCAGGACTTTGGGTGTTCTGAAACAATATATATATATATATATATATATATATATATATATATATATATATATATATTAGCGAAAACACATATATTGTCGCATCTATATATTCACATTTTTATTTTGATATGTTATAATAATTTTAGGGTTTAATTTAATATGTTTTGTAATAACAAGATAAAATATAATAATTCATTGTCTCATTTTGCGTATAATATTATAGATTATTGATTATACATAAAAATGATAGATAATTGGACAATTAAGTATGTCGGATATTTTTAAATAATTTTTTATCTTAAGGTTATAAGATTGATTTAATAGAAAAATTTACATTTGATAAATGAGAGATTGTGAGTTCAAAGTCGTAAATGGATAACAAAATAGTTTATTTTTTAATTTTTAAATAGATATAAAAGTAAAATATGTATTTTAAAAAGTAAACATTAAAAGAATTATCTTTATTATAATGAATAGATATAATGAGGAGTAAATAATTTATACTTACTTTTACGGTAAGTGAATCTTTCTATATGGATATAAAATTAAATACATTAAAAGTAAAATATTTATTATAAAAGTAGAAATTTAAAATATTTATTATAATGAAAAGAAAAAATATTCTATAAAAAATAAAATATTTTACAATGTTAATCATCATATGGATAAGTATGATTGATTTTTATTTTGATAATAATTTTTTTATAAATCTATTATTTTCATTTTAAAAACTATAAATAATTGTGTACTTGTTCAGCCCATGATACCTTGACTCAAACCTCACCTCTTAATATTTTTAACTCTTTAACCTATAAGACTTAAGTGTTCAAGGGATTTATGTGTGTCAAATCCAATGTAACTCGACCTAAAAGGTTAGACACCCCAAACCACTTCAGCTCAAAATTCCAAAAACGATTATATATCCTAATCACCATAACTAATATACCAAAGATCTTCTAAATCCCACAAATGTATAATCACGGCCACAAAAGTTATAATTATGCTCTAAAATTATAATATTCCTCTTTAAACTTATTATTTATCTTTAATAACTCTGGTATATGCCAACATCTCAATAGAACAAGTATTTTCTCACTATATGTTTTTCATCTTACATAGTTGCTGACTTCGGTGTTAAAAAGGAACTCGAAGACATATTGTTCCTGTAAGAACATATTGTCTTTGTGGTCTCATATCTTTGTTAATCTCTCTTTTATATTGATTTCATTACAAATTAAAAAATTAAATTTTATGTATAAAAAAATTATACAATTGTCTTATTGAGATTTACCTATAACTTCATTTTTCTTTCGTTGAAACTTGAGAGACTAATTTACCACCTTACATTGTGAAAAAAGAAATTGATCGTTCACTATAAAAGAAATTATAACTTTAACTTTAATTTATTAACTAGCAAAATTTTATTTTAGATCTTATATTTTTGTTTTGTTTTCATCTTTTTGTTTTGTTTTCATCGTTGAAAAAATTAAATTATTATATTTATCTCCCAATATTACGTAATGCTCATTTAATAGTAGGGTAAATGAATAGTCTCAAGTGACACCTATTAATATTTGTGATAATTTTATTTTTTTTGCTTAATATTTGTGATATTGTTGAATGTGAAATTTATAAAAAATTATAAATCTCTAAAATAAAATTCCTTGTATTTTCTTAAATAGATTTTTAAAATTAAAAATGGTGATTTCCACTTTCAGAAGAATGTTTTTTTTCTACACAAACCAAAATAAAAAACAATTGTTCCAAATTTAGTAAAATAAAAACAAAACACAAAAATTAGAAATTAGAATAAAAATCTGTCATTTTATAAGAGTAAAACTGTAAAAATATGTTGTTGGTTTTTTTACTTTTAGCAAATAAGTCATCCAAATACTGCTAACTGCTCAATCAACATTACCCTCTATTCCTCAATTTGGGATAGAAAGAAAAGAACTCACATTTTGATAGATTAATGTTACACAATTATGAGCAGTAAAAAAATATTAACTTTATAACAAAAGCACAATAATCTAACGAAAATTCACCTTTTTAAGACACATATTGATTTCTAATCTTACTTTAACTTTTTTTTAATAACTTTCTATTTAAAAATTAGAAAATAAAAAAACACTCAAAAATATATATTACCAACATAAATAACTACGACTATCTAAAAAAATTAATTTTTTATTATAATGAACGACTCATACATTTTAATTTTTTATTACCATAAACGACTCATTTGTTCCTAACATAATATAATCTATATATACATATAGAGTGAAATCACTGTTTTGCATCCACATTTAATTTCTTATCTATTTTTATTTAGTTTACAATTACTATCTACTTAAAAATTTTTTTTTAAAAAAAATATTCTCAATTACTATCTCAGAATTTTAAAAAAGTTTAATTGTTTCTATTAAGAACTCATTTAACCCCAGTAATAATAATAAGTTAATGTTTTGTTAAAATTTCTTTCAAAGAATGTAAACATAATTTGTGTAACTGCAATTTCTGCAACAAACGCGGTAAAAAGATGGCGTGTTTTATTAGTTATTATTCCATGGAAACTGCTGATAGTTTGTGTTGGATTTAACTATGTATCTTTTCTGCCACTACAATTTTTAATTTATTTATTATATAATATATATAATGTCATAAATTCTGAAATGGTAAGTGAAAGTAACGAGACTTTTTCATCAGTGGAACGAACCTCCGAAGCAGAAAAGCTCCTTCTCTCTCCTTGCTCGCATTCTTCCTCAGCTTCAGAATCTCACGGTACCAATCTCTCAGTTCTCGCTTTTAATTTTTATTGTTTTTTTTTTCTAAGTTCACTGTGATGAATCCTGAACGCTTCCGCTCTCATGCAATTTTTTTTCGGTTTATACTTTTATTTTGCGGTTAATTGTGTATCATTTCCAGCATAATTTGGCCCTTGGAGTAAATGGGTATTGATTAATCGAAACCCCATTTAAAAAAAAAATGTGCTTTATTAACAAGTTCTTTGTTTTCTTCTTGATTTTCAATTGGGGTTTAGTTATGTTTCTCTCTACTGTGTCTTATTATGATTCACGGTAAGTTCTCTTTGCATCATGCATGGATTTTGTTATTCCTTTATTCACCTTTGACATATTTTTTTAAAATTCTTTTAGGAAAAAATTGGTTTCGTTTCAATTTGTCTTTATATGAATGTGCCGAAAACTTTTTGCCCCTATTGTTACTGTTGGACCTGATTCATTTACTGTTCTTTGTTGTGCTGATGGCCGAAAATATGGCTTTTGTCTGACAGCAAGTTGTTGCAATTTTGTTGCTTGGTCATTTTACACTGATATCTAGCATATGGTTTAATGGGTTCACTCAATTGATGATTTACATTTTGTGACTTGTAAGTGTTGTGAAATCAGGAGTGCTTCTATTACACTATGTACTGTTAGGTTAAAATTTATTGTAAGCTTCCAGATAATGAGTGAATGTCATTGAATAGGAGGTGAGACCAATATCATTTTGTAACAGTAAATTTCAGTTGATAGAAAAATGTGTCAAAGGATGTGATGCTAGTATTTCTCTCGTCAAGCTGTAGTCTTTATAATTTGATCCAAAGATATAACTCAGTAGCAAGTAGCAACAGCTCCTCTGTTCATAGCAGTCTTGCCTCCTGACTTGTCCTTATTCCAAATTTAAGTAATAAGATGGTTTCTGTGATTTTGTGTGATATACAAAGTCAGCACTCACTTTTGGTGGTTTAAATTTGATTGAGATAACTTGTTCCTGTGTGTTACTATGTTGTTGGATTTGGTGGTTTAGGATATACATAATAATACTAGAATAGCCGATTGGCATATATCTTCAGGGATATTTGACTTTTTAGTTTGAACTTTATACCTATTCTTTTGATTAATAAATTGTTTTTATTTCTGAATATGTGAGTGTATTTTTGACAAAGAACAAAAGTTGAATTTGGTTGCAGATTTTACAAATCAAAAGAAGGATGTCAAGCGGAGCAACACACTGGTGTTATGCATGCAGACAGCCCATCGTGCTTGATGGGAGGGATGCTATTTGCCCTTTCTGTGATGGAGGATTTGTACAAGAACTTGATGAGTTGCGAGGAATTTCACCCCACCATACCTTTTCGGCACAGTCGGGAGAGTACCATCAAATGCCTGACATTTTTGAGGCTATACATGCTTTTATGGGGCAGAGAGGTTCTGACCAGAGATTTGGACTTATGGATGCCGTTGGTAATTTCATGAGGCATAGAATGGCTGGAAGGAACTCAAACTTCGATGTTAGAGGGAGGTCTGGGTCTTTCTCAGTTCCAGAACAGAGTTGGGGTGTTTTTAGTTCTGGTCCTTTTTTAATATTTCATGGTCAAGTTCCTGGATTCACCTTGGCTACTGGCAGTCCAAGAGGCGGTCCAAGGCGTGTTGATTTTGGTGATTACTTTATGGGTCCTGGACTAGAAGAACTTATTGAGCAACTCACCATGAATGATCACCGTGGTCCACCCCCAGCCACACGATCTTCAATTGATGCAATGCCTATTATTATGATAACACAGGCACATCTTCGCTCAGATTCACACTGTCCAGTTTGTAAAGAAAAGTTTGAACTGGGTACTGAAGCCAGAGAAATGCCATGCAACCATATTTACCATTCTGAATGCATTGTTCCTTGGTTGGTTCAGCATAACTCGTGTCCTGTTTGCCGTGTTGAATTGCCACCTCAAGGACAGGTTAGTTCCCGTGGTACTCGAAGTTGGGGAGGAAGGAATGCCAGCAACAGCAGCAGTGGCGACAATGATAACTCCAGGGGCAGGGAGAACAGCCATCAGAGCCATGGAAGGAGAAATCCACTATCGTTTTTGTGGCCATTTCGCTCATCTAGCTCAAACAATAATAATCACTATTCTGAGACTGGGGGAAGCAGTTCTTCAACCACTCCTGACCAGAATAGTGGAACAAGTTATAGCGGTTGGCCCTTTGATTACTAAAAGTATCTTTTCTTCTTCTGGATAAGTATAATTTGCTGTCTAATAATGCTTGTAATTTAAAAAGCCGAGGAAAAGGCTTATTAAAAAGATTGTATTTTAAACTTAAACTCATGTAAGGAAGATAGAAGTTTCTGAAAATTTTTGTATATGAAATTGCTTGGTTAGTTGAATAACTATGAAACTCTTCACCTGTCACTATTCTATTTGAGTGGTTCTTGCTGCTTAGTTGGTTTGTTAGGTCGCTGTAGGATGTTGGCAGCAAGCACAAAATGTTGAAGAGAATTGGTTTTTAGATAAAACATTTAGCCCGTGAATGTGAAATTGTGAATTGCCAGCTCACAGATTAAGGTTGCTTCATGAGATAACTGCATCAAGTTTATGTAGTGTACTCTTGAGAATGTTGTGAAGCTACTTCTCTTTTTGTTTGTTAGCATGATTCTTTTAAAACTAATGATTTCTAGTAATGGAAGCCGTCAGGAAATCTTTAGTTGAGTTGGCAAAACAACTTGGCATTTTGATAACTTGGGTTGAGTTATGGCCAAAATTCTGTGACCATATGCATGTGTATGTCCTTGCTTTCATACCATGATGCCTTAGTGTCTACTTGGTTTACCGTTGTTCCATCTCAAACAAAAGTTAAGAAAAAGTAAGAAAACATTGCTTCCATTGACATTTTTACATTAGAATGAGTCTCACTATGACTCAAGGCATAATAAACACACAAGTAGGAGTACATAAATGTTGTGCGTTTAAATCCTAGTTTGTTAACTCACCTATCAGCAGCGGAAACTAATTGCATAGTTGGCAGCATAAAGAGATTCAAAATCCTTGACACTGTCAAATTTTAAATCAATGCAAAAAACTAGTATTATTAAGACTAATGTAGAAATGTACTAGGTCATTGTTTATTAGTTTAGGAATTGAGATTATAATTTGTTAAAAAGTGATTGCTATAAATTGAAAAGTGCATACTGATATATATATATAGAGAGAGAGAGGGTTAGATTTCACTTTGGGTCCATTATTATTTTTTATTTACTTTAGTTATTATCTTTTAAAATATTCAATTTAGTCTATTATATTTTTAAAGTGGTTTAGTTTAGTCCTTTTTGTCATGGGTGTTATTTCCAGTATTTGAAAAAAAAAAAAAGTAATCTACTAAATAGAGCCTGCCCAATATATTTTTAGCTCTAAAACAAAATTTAATCTGACACTTTTTTTAAAATGAGACATTTTAAACTAATAATAACATTTTATGAGTTTTATTAGCATGTATTGATAGTGAAAAAGATTTTTATGTTGATTTTTAATTATATTTTTTTATTTATATAACTTTTAAAATATTAATTGATAAAATCAATAAGCATAAATAAAGAGTTCTCATTTAATATAAGTGTTAAAAAGTTTATATTAATAGTGTATAATAATTAAACTAATATTTTATTAAATTAATTTAGATAAGAATATATTTAAAAATTAACCTTTGATATAATCAATTAAGAGATAGTTGTATTAATTAAAACCAATCAATAATTTTGTTCTAAGTAAAAGAAAATAACAAAAAATCACGACTTAAAAGATAATGAAAATATTAATATTAAATATTTATTTTGAGGAACCTAAAGGGCAAGCAATAATTTCTCTTTAGTTGGGTTTACCATAGTTTATGTTATCATTTAATTTCAACTTGCTATATTTATGTTAAAGTTTGTTTGCTTTTAGAATAAATGTTTTAAATGTTATACAAGTAATGAGTTGTGATTGAAAATGAGAGTGTAATATAATTTTTAAACTCTTAAAAAAATTAAAGTGGCGTTTTAGAACTGACAATAATTATTTTTAGTAATCAACAAAGCATAAACGACTTTTTGGTTTTAATCTGTACTGTACATAGCTTTTGTTTGCAAAATCTATCCCCATCACTAAATAAAAAGTTGGGACCGTGTTGGCTTGCATGCATGCTCTACTAGTCACAACTCACAATCACAAACAACTTCATTCTCTGCCACCAAACTTATGCATATCTGTCACAAAACATACAAAATTACAAACAACAAGGAGGGTCGCGTATCAAGAGCTATTTCATTTGGAAACTTCACACAATCTTTTTTTATACCGCTGCCTATTTTTGCATTTCATGTCAGAGGTATTATTGTTCCGAAAACCCCCTAGCCCCTTTTTTTCATTCTTTAGAAGAAAATTAACAAAGAAAAAAACAAGGTAATGAACAAATTATAGTTTTCTTTTTACTACTTTGTTTATTTTATGAACTTGTAGACAAATTAAACTGATGATCGAGTAGGATATTTCACATATCACTGGTTAATTGTGTCAATGTCAACTGTTAGATTTAGGCATTTGGCCTATACCATGAAGCTGGGGCAGACTTAACAGAGGAAGGATATGCATGTTCCATCTAATCACTACTTTTGGCTTGGGAAAATTATTGGAGGAAAAATCCACAGTTCACACTCTATACTCTACAGGACCATTGTATACCTTCATAATACAGAAATTAGAGAAAAAATAATAACAATAATTGAAGGATTCACCTAGAAAACAAAATAGAGCCAACTGTAATGCTGCCAAGTTGGACTAAACTTTATGAGTAGTTGTCATTAGTGGCCACAAGTGCATAAAGAAAAACCAAAATATCTTGTCACATTAATTTGTACCTTTATTTATTATTGTTATTCCCCTTCATTTTGAGTTGTGATCGTGCGTGTGTTTGATCTTTAATCAATTTGACAACTATAGCAAGTTCACCACCACCAGTTATCGCATCCACATTGGGGTGGAATTTGAAACCAAAATCCAAATTATTTTGACAGTGAAACGATGCAAAGAATGGAACAAAAATTAGAGATTGAGGAAAACATTTTAATCACACATGTTGGTGCTTACAAGATAAAAGTGAATGATTCAGTGAATGTAGTTTGAAGGTCTAAAGAGACAAAATGCAATAACATGTACACGAGCTTCATTTGTCTCCAAGTTCCCCCCCCTAATTTGGCTTACTAAAATATAGTTGGACCTCTTTAATTTGATAAACTTCTTCATAAATATTTATCAAAAGAGAAAAATAAAATAAACTAAAACTAATGCATAAATTAAAATAAACTCATGTATTAAACGCTAAGATTGTAATGAAGATAATGAGAAATTAGCACATGCAGACATGTAGGGTCACACACACATTACGTTAAGCAAAGTCAAAGGCTTTAAAAATTATTTGTAGGACCAACAATGTGAATATAATAGGTGGAACTAAAATCACTGTGTACGGCAGAGGCCTGTTGGGAGGTTCAGCTCTTAAAATCAACACATGGAAGCAATAAAGATTAAAGAAGTAGAATACTTGAGAGTCGGGATTCCATTTCATTATTAAAATATGCAAACAAGCAGATCATGCCACTTCCAAATGTGCAATATACTACTTGTTTGGTGAAGCATACAAAGGTATAAATATTTCATAAATTGGTTCCATCAGATTAATTTCACTATTAGCTTTTATCGAAAAATAAGAAAGAAAATGAAAATTGCAAGTAACTACGGATGCTAAAAGGTCTTCTTATTGAGTCACGACAGGAATTGCTGGACCTAACTGCATGTGAATATTTTATAATAAAGTTTAACTGAGATGACAGAGATTCCAATTTCTAAGCTTCGCTTATGAACAGTCTCTCCTGGAAATTTAAAGTACCTAGAAAACCAAGTAAGGTCTTTGTGTTTCCATATATGAAGACTGATACGTGACAAGATGTGTTCAAACCTAATAACTAATATGATGCTCATACGTTTAATGTTGTAATAAACAAACATAAAGAGGTTTATATAACTTCTCAAAATGTATGTAGTTATTTAAAGGTTATTTTTCTTGGATGGAAATTTATCTTGCCATCAATAAAAGAAGGAGAAACACTAGCTTTATTTTATGCTTCGACAGTTTCTTTTAAGAAAGCCTTGAATAATGTAGTTATTGAACTGATTGTGAGGTTTTTGTTTGTGTAGGAGAGACGACTTTGGGAGTTTGGGGTTATACTTCATAGCTGTTGTACTATACATACTACTATTAACATTTCCAGTCAGTATTTTCTTCCAAGAGCAAGCCAAGCCAACTGGCAGGAAGCAACCATTTACAAGTTATTCCGAGGCAAAATTATAGTCTCCATGTCAAATTAAAAAATTTAACATAAGCTTCTGCGGGAACACTCACTTGCAGATCAGGCAAGAACACACAAAAAAAATTATAGTAGAAAAAAAAAACGTCAAAGAACAAAAATTAGCGCAACATGATGCCTGCAACCAGTATTGACACAAGGAATAAAATGAATAAATTAAAACTGCATACTGGGAATTTTACTCCAAAGAACGATTATGGTAATGATAGAATCGATAGAAACCAAAATGAATAAGTTTTTATAAGGTTATTTAAATAGGACAATTGAAACAAAAACAAACTTATATTGTAGAATTTAAAAGGTTATTTAAATATTATATTAATAAGTTACAAGTTTAAAAGCTAAATACATATTATATATTCTAATTCTAATAAGATAAATTCTAATAAAACAGTATCAAATCAAATTTTACTTACAAATTAAGACCATTATTAAAACTAGTACATAAATGTGATTTCTTATAATAATTTAATATGATTAATTTGATACGAGAGTTTGATAATAAAAAACAGTGGGTGTAGTGAGTTGTTTAGACTTTAGAGAATAATTTTAAAATAATAAATAATTTGGAGAATAGTTAAAGAATAATCAAAGTAGTAGCAAGTAGGAACATTAGCAAATAATTATAAGATAAAATAGTCTAATAGAAAAAGAGATAAAATAATAATAATACAATCTATATCAATATCGTCCCACACACTCGTATACATGCGTATGATAGTTATGGTCTCTCACTCGTATACATGCGTATGATAGTTAAACCATGCATAAAATAATCACCATTGAAAATGTTTAAATGGATTCATTTTGTTTAAACAAACTGTAGTGAGGTCTGTAGGGTTGGCCAGTTGGTAGAAAAGAATTTTCACAACTAGAAAAGTCTGTTGAAACTGCACATAATTCCAAGAGAAGCAATTTCGTCCTTTGATTTTATCCTAGCCACGACGGACAAATGGTTAACCAAAGAAGCATTTCAGCAAAATTGTCAATGTTGGAATTGTAATGCATTTAATTCCACATTCCAAACGTGTTTTTTCACAAATTTCCACACTTAGAATTGTTGGCTCCTCAACACATAGACTTGGATTCAGCAACTACCAGTGTGGTTCTTGCATTTGGTTAACGCTTATTTGTTATCCACTTTAGAAATTAATCATCCATTCCTTAATTCTTACACTTACTTGCTATTCGCTAATAAACTCTAATTTCTCCAGAGATTGTAGACTAACCATTGATATGCCAGTTGTTCATTAACGCTTAGACGTTAGACCCATATATAAATAGACGTTAGACCCATATATAAAAACATTGAGTCCTGCAAAGTTTTGTTTTTGTGTGATGTTTTTTGAAGTTGTGGCATTAGTCTAAAGTTGTACGAGTTTGATTAGAGCATGTCGGGCAGGAGGTAGATGAATGACGGGTTAGAATGTGTAATTTGTATGCTCTACCCATTGAGCTTACGACCAACAATCAACTGTAAAATCATAAGAACCAACATAAAATCACACATTTTTGGGTCTTTCTTTCATTTTATTCATTCAACTTTCTCCCCTCCTTTTACAGAGAAGGAGAAGAAACAAACGGTCTTGGTAAACTAAAAAGATCTTTCCCTTCAAATGGAGAACTCCAATCCCGAGAACCAGCAGCAGATGTCTCAGCAGTAGCTACTCCACCATCTTGCAATCCAGGCATGGGAACAATGCTCCCATTTGAGGGCACGGGTCTCATTGATGATTGAGTAACAACTCCCGAAGCATTTGAGTCATACATCTGAGCACTACTCTTTGAAAACGGTGAAAATCCAAGCCATAAACTGTTTGACCTTGGTGAAGCTAAACTTCTATCCAAGGACCAATCTATGTTGGTATAATCAAACTGCATTGACCCACCAGTGCTCCAGTCTACTGAAGAAGATGCCCCTGATGGGCCTGCTGATCCTAGCCCGGAAAAGAGTCCCAGAGAAGTAGCAGCAGCAAGCGTTGGAGTTGCACCTGTTCTATTCCAAATGCTATTACCTCGGCAGGTTGCTTGGTGATCTACTGAATTGCTGCTGCCACCAACAAAATGTTGTTGAGGTGGATACTGAAGTTGATGGTACATTTGATTGGAACTGAGATAATTTGGACTCAGGCTTCTAGTGCTAGGAGCATGAGATATAAAGCCATTAGATCTCACAGTATCTGGACTGTTAGTTGGATACCAACTCGCAGCTATTCCAGGAGGTGATGAACTCATGCTTGTGGCTGGAACTTGCTTTACATTTACACTTTGGGGCCTCTGCATCATGATTAACGGTTCTCTGGCTACTCCAGGCTGAAGGTTCTTAAAATCACCTCCAACAGGAATATATCGTGCTTCAGACTTGGCAGGAGGTTGTGACATTTGTAACGGTGATGCCAGTGAATAAGAAACAGAAGGATTAGATCCTGCACTTGGCCACCTTTTATCAGCTGGTACAGTAGTAGCCTGTTGGGGCCTTGCCCATTCAGACCTAGGTTGGATTCCCTTTAGAGGTTGTTGCATATTTCTGTTACTGGAATCTGAAGATACTCCAATCATCATTGTGGCCTTTGTGTAATTAAAATCCTTTTCATCTTTTTTGGGGTGATTTGGTAAAGGAACAGGTTTTGTTTGTGGCCTTGAGCTTTGACTTGCAACTCCTGATTGCTTGACATTGTTAATAATAGAAGGATCACCAGTTTCCTCTGGTTTTGGTGGAGGAGATGGTGGATCTAGTTTCAGCTCTCTCAAGGTCTCTGCAGCCTTATCAAGATCACCCTCACAGCTAACAATCGCTCTTTCAACCTCCTGTTTTGAGAAATCATACCTGGTTACCATGTCTGCAATCCGAGCAAGCTCATCTGATATGTCAATTTTCAAATTGCCCCTACCTATATTTGTATCCTTGTTACCATCTGCTTCTTCACCTCCTTCAAACAGCCACGCTACTGATTCCTCCACCCTACCTTCATTCAATATCAGTGCCATTGTTGCCCTTTCATGAGAAAATCCCATGACCACAAGCTGTTGAGAAAGTGCCTCAAGTTTCCTTGACATAAGATAACCAGTACACCGCTCATGCAATTCCTGTGCTCGCCTTTCCTTCTGCCGTTGATGTTTTCTCTCGTTCTTCTGGCGGATTTTCTCTCGCTTGTCATTATCAGCTCCTGGTACTGATTCCGGTCGAACAGAAACATTAGAACTTTTCTCTTTATGTTCTTCAGACTCACCAGACCAACTACCATTGTTAGAAACAGAATCATACTCAACACCAGCAACAACTGAGTTGACAGGATGCTCTTCTGACTCATCTATGTTCCGAAAACGACCATTGGAATGTATTGGTGAGGTAGGCATTGGTGATGCATCTAGGGTATGGAATGTTCCTGATAAAGGGTTATACGCACTGGCCGGAACACCAGCTACTGCATTAGCAGATCCTGTAGGCTTTACAGAAGCCTTCTGAGCTTCCTTGCTAGCCTTTCTGTCTTTAGACTTGGATCGAGATGCAGGAGACATCCTTAGCAGGCAATGGCCCTGTAAAATTTAGAGAAAATAAGTTATGGTAAATTGTTTTTTAATGGACTACTAAATCAATACAGGATTACATGCATCAACAGATACAAACACAAACCTATTGGCCAAATAATATTCTATACACTCACTCAAAAAAATAAAAATCTGTTTATATAAGGAACACCATGGCATCATGTATGTATAAATCTTTCGACAAACAAGCACATGATAACAAGTTGGAGGAAACTTGCAATAAAGCTAATGAGAATGAAAATCAACTTCCACTCCCCGAGTATAACACACTAGAGACTGCTAGTGCTAAGGGGAAAAGAAAACAAGTAAACAAAGGCAAAAAGAAAATGAATAAGCCAAAATGATAAGAACATGTTAAGATGATTAAACAAGACCAAACAGTTTATCTTCCTGCTTTAAAGATGTTTCAAACAAAAGCTTTAGGGAATAAGGGAAGAGGGATTGGAAGGATTCCTATCATACATGTTAATGTATTTTAAAAAGAGAATTTAACAGCCAAGTAGCTTCTTTTACCAATGATATCTAGCATCATTTATGAGTGCGGTAACAAACATGTACAATTACACATAACCAATCTGACTGCAAAAAGCTAGATCCCTCCCTACACAGGCATTGAACACAATTAAAATTGAGAATGTTTCAGTTGAATTTACCAAAAGAAAGGACGGTACTAGTTATTAGTTTTCCACAACACTATCGGAAAGAAAAAACTGAGGGTGCAAGCATCAAGTATCACACTCCAGAACCATTTTTCAGACAAAGTTCAACAATTTAATCATACCCAAATTTTCAAAATAATCAAATGTAAGACAAACCACCACTATTTCATGTTCTCACATCTTCCACTATTCCACTTCTGCATTAATCAGCACAGTAAACCTAAAAAAAATGGTTTTGCAACTCCATAGACCCACACGCCAAAGCTTGTAGTCTGACTGAAACAAAAACCTAACATTCTACCAAAAAGCCATGACATGATGACTCTCCCCAATTTTCACACAAGCATTCCATCCCTGGCTGACAAAAAAAAATTCAAATTCTGAGGACCAACATGGCACCACAGTTCCCGATACCACTGATATGTGATGTGTCTACCCAAACCCCGAAATTTTCCACTTCCGGCAAAAAGAAACACATTGCCCATGGGCACTCAATACAAAAAAACCTATAATCACACACATCCCATCCAATTTTTTTTTAAAAAAACATAATCAAGGTGAAACGAGCAATAATCAGCACGCTATTCCCTCTTGAGTATCCATTTCCAATCCAAACAGGCCCGAAATCCCCAAATCCAGCAAAAGCAAAAAAAAAAAACAAAAAACAAAAAAAAAAAAGCGGAATTTCACGCGAAAGCAAACACGGGGTCCCCGACACAACCAACAGCGGAGCGAATTATCTAATTTCGCGACTGAAGATCATAGCTGCGGTTTGAGATTGAAAGATGGAAAAAGGTAAAGACGAGAAAACGAAGAAGAAGAACCAACCTGTGGTTTCGGAAATGGGAGCGTTGGTGATGATTATGGCGACGGAGGGATCGCTGCTTAATAGCGAAATGGTTAGAGAGAGAATGAAGATAGATAAAAGTGAGATAGGTTTTTCAAGGCTCAAACTGAATTTGGCTGAATTAGGGTTTTGAGGAGACAGAGATCTGAAAATGATGAAAACAACCAAATGATTTTTAAAAGAAAATTAAAAGAGAAAAAGGAATGGAAAAATAAACTCTTTATTAACGGAATATAATCAACCTTCTTCATACAGTTAATTTAATTGTATTCATGTCACCTTTTAGATTTTACTATAATGTAAAAGTTTGGATCTCCAGTTTTCTAAAAGTTAATAATTTAGAGTCAAGTAATTAACTTTAATTGTTAGAATAAGAAAATTAGTGGAGTAGTTTATTCACTCAGTTGTATTTATACAATGGCTTTTTTATAATGATTGAGATTATTTCGATTATTTTCCTTCACTTTACAAAATAATCTAAAAATTGTATATAGTACTTTGTTTATGATTTATTTATCTTAAATTGTATATTCTTTTTCAAAAATTACTCTTGTTACTACTTACTAATTAGGCATGAATTTATTCTTTTTTTAAGTATGATTAATATCAATTTTTATTTCTTAAGTATCTCTCATGGTCAATCTATTCAAGACCTCCATTTTTATTAACTACATACTTGAATAATCAAAAGTAAGACTTTGAAAATACTCTTTCTACAGTACAGTACAACGTAAGACTTTAAAATTGCATAACAAATTAATGTATTCAGTTTATTATTTATTGAATTCAGAAAAATAGTTCATAAAAATTATTATAAATAGTATTTTAGTTTGTATAACATATGATTAAATTATTTCTCAGTGCAGGTTACATGTGGACTCTATGAAAAAGGGGTGGACACTTATTCATGACTTGCATGATCTCTTTTAGGATGTGAAAACAACTTTGTAATAGTTTTTTTAATAATGTGAAAAATCACTTTTGTTTCTCCTTTTTGTTGGACTCTTACAATTATGGAAAGCCAAAAATTGTGCAATTTTCGAGAAAAAAACTCTTAGACGTGATTCAAGTAATACAATTATTTTCTTGAAAAGTATCACATGATAAATATTACAAAATACTTTTTCTTAAAATAATTATAGACTCATTTATTTGTGTGCGGACATGGTCTCCTAATAGGTTATTTTCATTATCTATTTTTTCTTTGTTGTTCTTGTGGAGAGGTTTTTAAAATCGTTTTCTTTTGAATTAGATTTGAAATTAAGTTAAATACTTAAATTTAATATTAAATTAAGATATTTTAAATAAATAACAAATCAAAACTTAAATTAAATACTCAGTATATGAAATTAGAATAAAACATGTGTTTAAATGAGAATGACAACAACTTCTAAAAATGTTTACATATGGAAAAAATCTTTTGAAAAAAAAATTAAAAGATAAAAATAACTTCTAAAAACATTATCATTCATAATTACTAAGGTCGAGAGTGGTCTGTCACACTGTTAACATCATAATTAATTTTTTCTGAAATAGTTATACATGTGTTTGAATTTCTTTTTTTTATTATTTTAAAATAGATAATTATTTAAAAACAATGAAAGATAAAATCGAAATGTAGATGTAAATACAAAAAAATTAAGTATATTTATATATGATATAAATTAAGGATATTTCTCTGTGCAAGTTGTACTTATAAATTCTAATAAACTTTCACTTAGATGTTTAATTTGTATTGAAGTGTTTTTTTCTTTTGTTATTTCTCTTTTTTTTACACTCTATCCATTTTTTATTTATTAAAAGGCTTAATTATCAAACTAGTTCTTTAACTATTTAAAATGGTTGAGTTTTATAACTAAATTTTTAATTTACCCAATTTGGTATTTAAATATTTAAAATATTTAAATCTTCCGTGCATTACCATTTCCTTTTTCTATACATACACACAATAAGTATATATATATATATATATATATATATATATATAAATTATCCTGAATCAATTTCAATAATCATTTTTAAATATTATTCTTACTTAACCCACCTGAGTAGAGGATTCAATCCACTATGATGTGAGTGACAGACTTATTTAACCCGTTATCAATTAAACTAAATTATAATATTAAATTATTATATATTATTATTATTATTTGAAATTATGTGTTTCTTTTGATATAGTGTGTAGTCTGCATTTATTTATATGACTTGACTAACTTTGACAAATTTGTATTTATTTTTATTTTAGATAAATATTTCTTTAATTACTATTGTTTAAAATTTTTTTGTATGTTAATTTTAATTTATATTAGTTTTGATATATAATTTGTAACCATAATATTTATTTTTACATTATAACAATGATATGGTCTATTTTTTAAAAAAACATCATAAAAAAAGCTAACAATTTTTTTTTAATTTTAAAAAAATATTTTTTAAAAATGTAACCTAATTAAGACAACCTAACCCGTTAAAGGAGGAGGTGAGTTAGGTTCAATGAAAGAAAAACGAAAACGACCCAATGTTGGTAAAATACTCATCACTCGCATGTATGAGTTTTTTCTACCACTTCTTAATGGGTACAGATACAAGTATTTATATCATAGTTCTTATAACTACAGGTACCAGTTGTCTGCTATATTAAAATAATGCATATATTTACTTTAAAGAAAATAATATTTTTGTTAAATAAATTAACTTAAAATATTAATTGTCAAAATTTATTGTTATCAATGTTACTTTTTTATAAAAAAATGATCATTTATAGAATTATTTTTATAAAAATGTTGGTAATGTAGAACGAATATTTTATTTATGTAAATATTTTGTATGTATATTATATTATCTATTTTTTTATCCAATTACTCTTATAAAAACGTACTAGTATAGTTTTATTTTTAGATTTTTCAATAAATAAATCATTTGTTTGATAAAACTTCAAGTAAAAAATAATATCTTCTTAAAAACATATTTTTGAAAAATATTCATGAATATCCGCAGATATTTTTATAATAGGTATCCAACAGATTTTAAGCAAGTAACGGATATTAATATTTTACAGTAGGTAGGTAGCAGGTAGATACTATTTGTACCCATTCTGACCTATTGTTACTCCTAGGCAAACACGACTAGTGGTTACCCGACACCCGCTAAAACACAAGTTGAGTATCCATTATAAAAATTTGCACAAGTACTTGCAAATGTTTTAAAAAGGTCTTTCTTTTTTTTAGAAAAAAAAATCTTTTATATAAAATTTTGTATAAAATAAATCATTTATTTGTGGAAAATATACAAATAAAATTATTATATTTTCTACAAGATTAATTAGATATAAAATAGATAATATATATATAAATACAAATTATTTAATAAAATAAAATATTTGTTTTATATTATCGATATTTTTATAATAAATAATTTTATTAATCAACAACTTTTTGTAAAAAAAAATCGATATCAATGAAATTTAATAATTAATATTTTAATTTGATTTATTTTATAAAATTATTAGCTTAATATATAGTATTTTAGTTTAGTGGGTACTTACAAATACAATACTATAATACTTGTACCTGTGTCCATCAAGGAACAGTAAAATTTGTATATATTTATATTATCTGTGTGAGTGTTTTAATGAGTTTTATTCACAAATGCGAATTTTTTTACCATCACTAAGTCCAAACCCCATACTTTGAAACCTCTTATCCATGAGAGGGGGTTGTTCCAATACACCTAAAGTCTTATATCACTTAAGAATTGAGGTCAAAGATCCTTTATACATACTCTGATTCCTTAACCCACCAATGTGTTTTTTTAAAAATAAAACTGTAACGAGATCATCAAACTACAAAACTAACCATCCTTTAAATACGGTGATCCTAACGATATTTCAGGCAACCATGATTGTAGGAGTTAGTCATTCGAGATTTATACGTGGATTAAATTATTTTATAAAAAATAAATTATATTTAAATATCAATTAATTAGTCTAATTATAAAATTAAAATCCTCTCCATTATTACAATCCATAAAAGAAGAATATGTTTCAAATTCTTTATATGCGAACCTAGTTTATTAAAATTTATTAAAGTGTTCATAAAATAAATACTTTTTATAAATAGATAATATTTATTCACTAAAATAGATAAAATTTATTCACTAAAATAGATAAAATGTATTCACTAAAATAAACCATTAACGTCTTTAAAACAAAAATAGTTTAGATAAATATATAAAAATGTAAAAAAAAAACTGTTTATCTGATTAGCAAAATATTTTTCTTAAAAAAAAACTGAAACATATAAAAAATCTAAACTAAAAAACTATTTTATTAGCGACTCAAAGGTAATCACCACAGTTTTTTTCTTCTTTTTTTTTTTTTACATTTTTTATATGTTTTCAATGTTATTTAAGAAAAATGTTTTGTTAATGAAATAAACAATTTGTTTTACAGTTTTTATATATTTATCTAAACTTTTTCTCTTTTAAAAAGTATTTATTGCTTATTTTAGTGAATAAATTCCATGTGTTCATAAAAAATTGTTATTTTATGAACACTTCTATTAAATTTAAACAAATTACGATTAACAGAAAAAAATTGAAAAATATTTTCTTTTTATTATTGTAACCAAAATAATTTATAGAATTTTAATTTTTTAATTAAACTAATTAATTGATATTTAAATATAATTAATTTTTTATAAAATAGTTTAATTCAATATAAAAAATGTGACTAACATGAATATTATGTAAAATTAGCTTCGAACACACATCATTGGGAGAAGATCGTTTGAAAATAAAAAAAAAATTTAAAGGAATATTTTAATTAAAAAATTGTAAAAATGAAAACAAAATTCACTAATTTTATATAAGAGCAAAATATATTTAACCTTATATATATATATATATATATATATATATATTGTATTGTGAGAGAGAGTTTGAAAAGAAAGAAAAGAAAAAAAAGAAATTATTTTAACTCAAATAAAAATGAAATTGAATTTTTTACAAAACAACTAATTAAGTAATTAATAAAAAAAGTAAAAATATTGTATAAAGTGTGTATTAAAAGTTTGGAAAAAACAAAGTGTGTGCACCGTAGGAGGCTCCTAATTTAGCGCTGCATGGTGCATGGAAGGGAGAGACAGGCAGACGCACTCCAAACACACAAAAACAACAACAAATTAAAATAAACTTCCCTCTTTGCCTCTTCCTCTTTACGAAACCGTTTCACCTTCCTTCTCCAACTGTTCTTTTTACGACATGAGGAAGAAGCTTGATACTCGTTTCCCTGCTGTAACTTCTCTTTTTCCCTTTCTTTTCCTTTTCTTTTTTCGTCCCCAAAATATTTTCTTTTGTTCTTTTCCTTCTATTAATATTCTGTGTTGTTCAACTTCAAGTTTATATATTTGGTTCTGGAATTTCTGTTAGTTATGTTTTAAGTGCAAACGTGCTTTGTATCATTAATACGCCAGGCTTTGAAATTGTTGTTGTGATCATTTTTGCCCATGAATTCATTTTTCAAGTTCGTATTTTCCTGGTCAATATTCTTTGAAGAACTGTGCTTATAGGATATTGTTATTTTGTATGAGATAAGTTTTTATTTCGACCAGGAAAGAGGAGTGAGATCCCTATATTCAATTTTTTATGTCTTCCTTACTATAACTTGGAGATTTTCTTGTTAAATTTCATTTGCATTTTTTATGTCTGCTTATTATGGAAATAGTTGTTGTCCTTGTAAAGAAAATTCACTTGCTTTAGCCGCGATTTGGCTGTCGAATATCGACATTAGTTTTGGGTCATTCTTTGTGTGTGCAATACCGAACGTGGTATGGTATGAATGGGGATATATTTCCCCACTAACCTTTTTCCAAATTCGCTATTTTACAAGTTTTTTTTTTTTTAAACAATCCTTGAATTTGGTCCTATCAGGCAATGGTATCTTTTGAGGTATAGGTTCGCCGATACCTGCCATCTAGCTATATTAGAAATGATACTTTAGGAGAGATGTAAACTAAGCAAATTGCTTTTTAAGCCATAGGTTTTGCAAAATTACCTTCAATTTTGAATGTTATTCTTTGACCTTCCGAGAAAGGACTGATTATCCTGTAAAGACTACTACTCCAAATTCCAAGTATTTTCGTCCTATAATTTTCGAACATAATACATCATACATGTTCAAACAGAATACGATATCACCATCAACAACAACAAAAATTCTTGAGTAAATTACCTTAATATCCTATTAGATTTTGCTCCACTTACACATGTACTCCTTCTTATTGTGAGAAAATAAAAAACCTACCTTTTGTAACAATGTAACAGTATCTCTTCCCTGTTATATGATATGCATGGAATTTTAAAAGACCAAAATACCCTCTTCTTCTTAATGACATTAATCCTCCCTCTTCAAGATTTTCAGATGCAGGTTTTCAACTTACTCCTCCTTCCACGTTGCGTTATGGCTTCATAAGAGGTATTTTAATGAAGCATTTTTCATATAGTTTTAAGTATTATGTTAATCGTTTTGATTTTCATAACTTATATTTTGAATGAGTTGAAGGTTCTTTGTAGCAATCACCCAGACGTTTGATTTTGCATATGGGTGAATGGTATGAGTGTAAATTTTGCAAAACATAGGGATGCTTGTTTACTATGTTAATAAACAAAGGGGTGAAAGTGTAATATTTTTAAAATCTCACGGAGTGCTAGTGATGTATAATTTTAAAGGGTTGGTGTAATGCCAACAAAAAGGTGCATATGTTATAATATTAATAGGTAAGGGTGTATATGTTATAATATTAATAGATGAGGGGATGTTTGTGTAACAAAATTAAAAATAAGAGTTTCCATCATTGTTCTTCAAGTCGCGAGCCTCCACCATCATTCTTTATCGGAGTGTAGTGTTTGGGTAACTTAGATGAAGGGTAATTGGGATATTCACAAATTTACAATTTAAAAAATTAAAAATCATCAATTTCTTATTATATCCATAACTAACATCGTTAAAAATAGGATCCGAGAGAAATGTCATCCCAAATCTACAGAGTGCATGTATAGTAATTTACTCAAAATTCTTTTTCCACTAAGTGAGGTGGAAAATATATGGATGAAACAGTTCCATAATGTCCTACTATAAATTTATATCAATAGACTAATAATTTAAATATAAATATAGGGTGAGTTTGTTTAGATTGAAAAATAAATCATTTTAAAATATTTTTATAAAAGCATAAACAGTTCATGTTTGGTACAGTTATAGAAAACTTTTTTTAAATGCATAAACTTTTGTATTTTTCATAAAACAATTTCTACATCAACTTATTTTGAAGTAACTTATTAGAATAAGTTATTTTTAACTTTTTTTTCAGCTTATTTTTCCTATGTTTTAACCAAACATCAAATAATTATAAGAAGTATTTATTATATTTAAATAAATGTTTTTTTCATAAAAAATTTAAACAAACTCATCCATGATTTTGTAAGTCGTACTCTATTTGTAAACTACGACACTACCCTCCATCTGTAATTACGATACTACCCTCCGTCTGTAATTACGACACTACCCTCTATCTGATATA
This sequence comes from Psophocarpus tetragonolobus, assembly GCA_037954015.1. NCBI lineage: Eukaryota > Viridiplantae > Streptophyta > Magnoliopsida > Fabales > Fabaceae > Psophocarpus > Psophocarpus tetragonolobus. The sequence continues at coordinate 41,379,708 of CM075695.1, forward strand.
CTTTCTTTATTGTGATTCTATTGGTTTTCTCTCCACATAAATAGACACAAGAGTCCTCTGTGTTTCACCTTGTATTCTTTACACTAGTTTTAACCCCATTATATTTATCTATGATTGCCTGGATCTAGGCAAGATCATTCTGCCTCCACATGCTAGCGCAATAAATGTGTTTTTATTTATTTATTTTTGTAGGAGAGTGATTAGATTTTTTTGATCAATAAATATTAGTGGTTAATTGTTAGTTTTTTGTTAATGAATGACCACGATCTATCCCTCCCTTCCTTCTTCCTTTGCTAACTAGTCTACCTTATATCTCTATATGTGAAATTTGAGAATAGATTACTTCTTTTTTTTTCATTTAACTGCTTATTTATTTATTTATCTTTAGTTGAAATTTCATTTCTTTCTTCTTTCCTTGAGGTGGAATTTCCTTAATTCCATCAAATTGAATGCTCATATATTTTCCATGATTTAGTTTTAGTCTTTTTTAATAGTGAATAGGTAATCTTATTGAATTGATTATTGACAGGCTAGGATTAAGAAAATTATGCAAACTGATGAGGATGTAGGAAAGATTGCAATGGCTGTGCCTCTTCTAGTTTGTAAGTAATTTTCCATGCATGTGGCAGGTTTTTGTTTTTCCCTCAAGCATTATTATTATTATTATTATTTTTTTTTTTTAGAGTTTGTAATGATTTTCCCTGATTTGTGAAGATTTGTGTTTATGTATTGTAGCTAAAGCACTAGAGCTGTTTTTGCAAGATTTGTGTGATCGAACATATGAGATAACTTTGAGAAGGGGGGCAAAAACTATGAATGCTTTTCATTTGTAAGTGAAATTCCTATTATTTTTTACTGGCTTCTATTTATGTCTTTGTTAAGGTTGTAGAAGTTGGTTACAAGCCTACAGTTTTTTTTTTCTTCCCTTTCGGAGGAGGGGGTGGTTTACTACTATTACTATGGTATTAAACAATAAACACCAGATTTGCAATTCTAATGATAATATTCTCAACCATGATGTATAACATTCAGTTACCCTTTTCTGCCTTCTATTTAGCACATGCACAAACACGATTAGACATGTGTTGTTTGTTCTGTTGTTTACCTTCTCTTTCTTGTTTCTAAAAGCTAGAGTTATTTGCTTTTGTAGAAAACAGTGCGTTCAGACTTTTAATGTATTTGATTTTCTGAAAGATACTGTCAGCAAGGTTCCTGATTTAGGTGGTTCTGCTGCAACTGGTGATGACCATGCTGTAACTAAAAGGAGGTTTGTGCTCTAGTTAATACTCTTGTTACTTGGAACAAGTTTTTTGTATGCTGAATTTGTTTATTTTATATTAGGAAAGTTGTTGGGGATGATGACAGTTACGACCACGAGGAGACGAAGAGAAATAACAAGGTATTAATTGTATTTAATTACTTCCTAATAGTTAGCTTCAAATTTTCTTCTATGGTTAAGAGTTTGTATCGTGGTGATACGTTGAACACCAATCTGTCTCCCTACTTCCTTTTGCTTTTTTGTCTGGAAAAGTGGGATTCTTCCGTTCAACTATGTTGAAACAGGAATCCACATACTGCCTAAACCTTTTTCTGGGTAATTATCTTTTGTACATGCACACTGTGAACCTTTGCTAGATACAAAAGAATAATTAAGTAGTGGCTTATGAACACAAGTACGTTTATTAGCCTGTAAGGCTAGCCTCAGTTCAACATAACCCTTACAATACAAAGAACCAAAACTATCTAGTTTAATTTCTGAAAATTTTTGGTGAAAAATGTTGTTGTAATTGAGCAAACTATATAATCAGAAATGGCAACTAACGTGGAAATTGTAGCTGAGAGATGCAAAATTCTAAAGAGACTGACAGCACCTTAATGTTAAATGTTATCTGAATAATTGATTTTTTTTCATGATTTGACAGCCAGAACCAGGACATACCAGTGGCAGAGGAAGGGGTAGGGGCAGAGGTAGGGGTCGTGGCCGTGGAGTTAGAACTGTAGATCATGAGATGAGTTCACACGCCAAGTTTGAAGATGACTATGATGTATTGAAGCAAAATGAGAAGCATACTGAGAGCAATGAAAGCATGGAAAATGTTTCAGAACTTGAAGAGGATAGGCAGTCTTTTCCAGTAAGCAAAGCAGCCGAAGTGTTGATTCGAAAATTTGACTTAAATATGGAGCCAGACGAGGATATGGATTCATTCACCTCACCAACTTCTGTCCCAACTAGTTCATCTTCAAAACCAGTGTCAGAAGAGAAGCATGAGGAATACCCTGGATGGTCCTTGTTTGATATGGGGAAAATGACCATTGATCCCATTCAACTAGCTAACTTAAATGGAAAGATTGATGAAGATGAAGAGGATTATGATGAAGATACATAAATGAAGCACCCGTGTTGGTTTAATTATGACTTCTCATATTAGAAGTTGTGATGAAGAAAATAGAGTGGATTTTTTAGGAGCAGAGTTAGACAGGTCCCTTAGTAATTAGGAAGATTAGGTGGGATAGGAATAGGGCATTGAACACTCTCCTTAGGCTGAAAGTGGAGATATATGGATGGTTCCAATTTGAATCTGATACAGGTCTTGGCTATTGTAGGCAATATACATTCAGATTTCAGATTTTTGGGGTGTCTGAAAGAATGGTGGGAGGAGAAGCAGTTATTGGAAAAGACAGTATGGTCTGAAATTAATTGGGGAACACTAACAAAGGAAAGTCAATCTCTGACGTATAATAATATGGAATCAATTTGTTATCGAGATAAGCAACCAACTTGGATGCGTGCGTGATCATTATCAAATACCAAATACCAAATATCAAAAAGGAAGTCAGAGTGATGAGATAAGGCTCGAGAATGAAGCTGGATGCAGCAGAGTGTCTGCTGTGATACTTAGCCAGGTGTAAAACGTTGTTACATTCATTGTCCACACATCGTACAATAATAATCTTCATCTTATTCTATGCTCTCACTGCATCAAGACCTGTGTCTCCCCACCATTCAACGGAATGCCTACCATATCATCAAAATCGATTTTGCTTCTTCCCAGAGATCCTACAATGTATATGTTTCAAACTTCACATTATAATCATTCAAAATAAATTATTTTTAAGCTAAAAATTTGTAGCTTATAATTATCTTTTTAATAATTTTTTTCTTTATAAAATCTTATATTTTATTTTATTTAAATATTTTCAAACAATTTTTAACAAATTTATTTACACAAAAATTGATTTTGATTATAATTAGTTATATATATAATCTATTATTAAATTAATCCAATTTTATTAAAATTGATTTTGCAAAGTTATAAGTTTAGTTTAGACAAAATTTACATATAGGGAGAGAGAAGGTTCAAATATTTTCACTTTAAAAAACTAACTCATTAATAACTGATGTTTTAACCTATAAAAAAAATCCAATTTATCATTTTTCCCAAACACATTTTAAGTCTTTGTATTTGTTGGATTGTAACTAATAAGTATTTCTCTATTACATTTCTTATACCGACTTTAGCAATAATATAAACTTTGGTTTATAAAAAAGAGGAGATCCTATTATTTATTTTCTTAAAATTTTTTATAAGCAAATATTAATAATTAGTGTTTTAGTTTTGTTAATAAAAGGATTTTAAGGCATAACATCTTGTTTTTACATTTCTCACATGAAAACTTTGTTACATTTTTATAAAATTTAATGGTTAAAATTAATTACTTATTAAAATGTTTTGATAAAATAAATGGTAAAAAGATGCTTGCTTTAACTTGTTCTTAAAGTGGATTCCTCTTTTTTAAGAAACTTCTTTACAAGTAGTCTAAAACTAATAAAATTTGAAAATTGTCCCAATTTTAAATTCTGCTAATTTCATAATCTACAAGTCTCAGGTAAGATACTCTTATTGAAATCTATCTAAAAAATTGAATATGAATTGAGTTGAATTAAAGGGATTGAATCATTAAAGCCTTTAATTAATTTCAAAAATTGAATTTTAATTTAGCCTTAATTTAACTCTTCATCATTTTGTGGTCCAGAGCCTTAACAAAAACTTAAATGAACAGGTATATTCTTTAAAAATAGTTATAAATTAACAGATAAAAAATATGTAAAGTGGTTTTTTTTATAAAGATACACAATTCGCTTCATTTGACAAAACAAAGATTACAACAACTAAGTATTTTTTTTAATAAATTTGAATTAATTAATAGATGACACGATTTGTTCTATGGAGTTCAATTCCCTATTTGTTTTCAGAAAGGGTTCTAAATCCCATATTTGTTGGACACAATGTTTTTTTGGTTACTTCTAAAACTTTACACACACTTAAAAAGTGCTTTCTATTTATTAAGTCTTATAAAAAATAAATTTACTATTTGACAAGTTACTAATTAACTTAGCTTCTTATCATTAAAAAAGAGAGGAAATTTGAAACATCAATAATGAACGGTTGATATATAGATGATAATAAATATTTGTAGTAACTTGAATGATAGTAGTAAACAGTAGCGATAATAACAGGTATGGTAATGATAAGAGCTAGACGGAGGGAGTGGCTTGAAGTTGAAGGGGGTTGAATTGGAGCAACTCCTTGGAGTTCAACCATTCTCTAACCCACACCTTCGCTTCATACACCTTAGTGCTTTCACCATCTTTTGCCTCCAAAGTTATCAAATAATTCGTGCCAGACACAACCTGCTTCTTTGCGCTAATCACCTTCACAAACTCTAAACTCGAATTCTGCATTCCAATCAATTTATACATAATTACTTGTAAAGTTAACTTGAATGAAGAGAGGAATAGAAATAACCTCTTTTTTGTTGTGCTCGTCAACAGCAAAGCGAGCTAGATTCTCCATCTCAGCGCTGTTCGCAGCTCCACCCACATCAGTAAGGCTACCTAATGTTGCCATTTCTCTCTCATCTTCCACTTCCATCTATCATTCTTATAGCTAAAATATCAAACTTTCTCGCATTTTAGTGGTCATACATAATATACAAAACAAATTAATAAATCTCTTTTTTTTTAACTTTTTTATATTTTTTTCTCAAATCTTCTAAAAATATTTATTTATCTCTTCACTCTTCTAATAGTCAAACACACAAAAGAATATATATATATATATATATTAATTAACAACATTAAAATTTCACCCCTAAAAAAACAATATCTCATAAAGAACTAATTTTGAGAGTGGTGATCATCAAATTTGGTAACTTTCTCCTTCTCTCTTCTTCCAAATCATCTAAAGTTTTGTTTAATCTAATTTATTTTTAGCTTGAAAGAAATTAAGTATAAATGGTTTCTCAAATTTTAATTTTTTAATTTAAAAAATTATTTTTAGATAAAATTTTTCTAATCACATATACTTTAAAAAATTGAGCAACTATTTATTTTTTAATTACAAATATTTTCTACTGGAGACAATTATTTGAATCTTGTGAGACTAATCGATCGACACACATGTCATAAATTTTTTTTAAATAAGAAAATGAAATTGGGAATTTCAAAAATAAGATAAAAATATATCTATTTTAAAATAAAAAAATTAAAATTACATGCTTAAAAAATTAGACACGAGACCTTGTACAATTTTGAAAAAAAAAATAAAGAAAGAAATAAGAAGTACTCTCTATTAATAATTTTTAGACAAAATAACGGATTATCTCATTTATTAAAATAATTTAGGATATTGTAGTAAATAATTATTTCTCTTTACATATTCCCTCGTTATTTCACTTTTAATATTTATTATTTGTCATTCTTTTTCCATTCACATCAATCTTTTTATATTTTCTCTCTCATATCTCAACAATGTATAATATTAATATAATTATAAATGATAATTATGTATAATAATACTTTACAATTTATATATTAATGTAATTTACATTTTATAAAAAATAAACATAAATTTATATTTGGTTAATAATTTTAATTTAACATAAACTATTATATTAAACTTATATTTGACATAAATTTTAATATTCTACATTGACAAGAGAGATAAGAATTTGAAAAATTAATTTGATGAGATTTATTTTTCATCTCACTGATTATTTTTTTAATCCCTTAGAAATATATCTTCTTAATCAAATCAAATCAATCACCTTATATCCCAGAAATATGACAAAATATAATTTTCATGATAAATTATAATTTGTATAAGATAAGTATTCAAACAAAATTATATAAAATTAATACACTGAATCATTCACATTATCATAATAAAGCAAAGTTTAAATTACTTATATAATTCATAAGTTTAATTTTTTTTTATTATTGTATAAAATTATTTTTTATATAAATTAATTATTTATACATATAAACAAACTCAAAAACCAAAGGTGTTCACAATTCGAGTAAACCTAACGAACTGACTGACTAGAACCTATCATGTTTAATTCAGTTTATAATTTTCATATTTTAAAACTCTAACTTAACTCAAACCAACTCAAAAGTATATATATTATATTATTATTATATAAATTATTTTATGTTTTTAAGTAGTAAACTTAGTAACTTTTTTTGTTTAGGGTTTCATATTTTAAAACTCTTAGCCGTTCCTATTTTATATTTTATATTTTTAACATAGTAAATTTTATTTTATACTTTAAAATTATATAATTTGTTGTTTGTATTGTATTGTTTTAATAGTTTAATTTAATTAATTTAATATATATGAAACATATGATATTTTGTTATAAAATTATGAATTAAGTAAACTAATTATTTGACTAGTTTTAGGTATAAAATAATTTTTTTACAGTTTAATAAAAAAACTATTTTTTAATTTTTTATCAAAATTTTACTAAAATCGAACTGAAGCAACATAATTATTATTGCTTCAATTTAAATGAAAAAATTCAGAAAATTAAATCAATACAACTCAATTAATTTATTTTCCATTTTTTAAAAACATTTGTTTGTACCAACACAGTAGAATTTATATTTAGAATCTGACAAGGTTTCACATCTCGTACTCAGTAATGGTGAGTCAACATGGTTTTCCTTGTCTGATTCTAAACACGTGCTAAATCTTGGGTGACTTGTGTCCACAAATGCCCAAAAAATATCAAAGTCGACGTTACCTCATGGTCATGCTCATTAATTTAATATCATGGTTTTCCTTGTCTGATTCTAAAGACGTACTCAATAAATTTCTTTATAAATACTTATAAAAATCAAATAAATTTTTCTAAAAGTTAAAATTAATTCATACAGAATTTTATAAAAAATAATAATATAAAAAAACGGTTTATCTCGACACCCAAAAAAAATATCCTTTCATGTTTTTTCTCCGCAATTCCTTGAAATCACGTTGTTCACGACTTCACGGTAACACGCTTCACTTACAACAAAACGTACGGATAGAAGAATATCCAATTAAAATAATCAGACAAGCATTGACCTTTTATTCTGTTGCACTAAGAATGAATTGAGATGAACAATATTTTTGAAATTTTTTTTTATTGGATAGTTTTTTTTTAAAACCAACCTGTAATTAATATATAAAGAGATATGAATCATGAAACAATTCTTTCCTGAGTTTGAAAAGAATTCCCAGACAATTTCAGACTAGTTCCTAATATACTTTCCTGTTTACACAAAAATTTGGTAAGTGAATATAATTATTGTACTACGTGATAGTCATATATATTCTAACTTATACCTCATTATGCATCTCAACCTAATACTTGACTTCAAATTCAGCCTAATATTTAACTTCAACCTCAGATTAACACTTGACATCGACCCTAGTTCATTTCCCTACTTCAACCTCATCACAACACTCACACATTAACAAATAATGACTTTCGTTCTAGGCCAAACCTTTTCAGACGACTTCACTCACTTGAACAGAAACCACTCTAAAACACCTATGGAAGTTGTCAACAAGCCAACAATTACAACACCGTTAAACAACGTTAATAAGCAATGAATTGCTTTAATTAAGATCATTTATGACACTTTAGCAATAAAAGCAAATAGATAGATACTTGCAATCTATCTAATAATCATATAGAAAAACCATCTTAACCGACTTGAGTATCGAAATATCTCTTGCAGGTATCCCCAGCATTGCGCTTTCAAAGATAAATTTTATGGCCTTGCCAGAGAATTCATCCTCAATTTTCTAGTAAGTACATTTGGCGCCCACTGTGGGGCCCCAGTAAGACTTGTACCCGACCACCACACAATCAAGAAACCATGGCAGAGATCGAAGCTCCAACCATCTCAGAACTTCAGAAATAGAATGAAGAACTATGACATACAATATCGGAGTCGCGCGTCCACAATAATAATCACGAGGGGCCAACCGCGCTACATCCATGCCCCATTGTCACTGAAACTGCACAACCTCCTTCCCTCACCGTCATCACACCGTTACTCCCCCAAGACGACATAATGACAAAACCACACCGTCCCACACTAACTGTCGTACTACTTCTTCACGTTGTTCTTCAACCAGGCAGGGGCACCGTCGAGACTACGAGGATGACTTCAAACGATATCTTTTCTTCCCATAAATAATGGAGGTTCAGTTGCCTTACAATTGGAAACCACTCACCCTCGAGAGGTATGCAGGCCTCACGGACCCCAACACTTACATAGACAACTACCTGTCCCAGCTCAACTTGAACCCAACATCCCTAAAGGGAAAAGCACTTACCTGGTTCACTGAGCTTCTTCCCAAATCGACACGTAGCTTTCGCGGGCTCGTAAAAAAGTTCAAAGTCGAGTATGCCACTAGTCGACCTTATACAACCAGTGCGACAACATTAACCGACCTGCAACAGGGAGAGAAAGAGCCCTTGTGAGACTTCATGAATAGATTCCTGACCATGACCATCAAGATCAAGCGACTTCACCCTAAGGTCGCCTCCACTATTTGCATAATGAACTCCTCTTTGCAAAAAAAGGCACCAAGCGACACAAATGAAATCAAGGCTCAAGTCGCGACTTACATCCACAAGAAATAACATACTTTTTACAGTGAAAAGGTGTTAGCACCCTTAAGGCAAGCCACCAACACTTATCCCTAGAAGTTTAAGACTCATTACCCTTAAGACAAGGGCTTTAAGAAGAAACATAGTAGGAAACCCATATAGGACTAGTATACCCCTCTGAATGTAGCTCAGGTACATGTATGGAAGAAACAAGAAGAGCAGACCTCCTCGAGTTGCCTTCTCCGGGACAACCAACTACTAAGGTCGATCCTAACAAACACTATCGATACCATCGCGCTATAGGGCACAAAACTTATGAATGTCGTACTTTAAAAAACAAAATATAAGAGCTTATAATAGTAGGTCACCTTTCAAGGTATGCCCAAAACAAGTTGTCCGCCACCTCGTGAGAGAAAGAGCGAAGCAGCAAGTATCATAACTCATCTCACAGGGACTATTGACCAAAGAGTCGAGAGTGACAATCTCCTAAAGGTCGTCCCAAGCAAAGGTCAGGAGACAACGACCTTAAGGGGGTAATCAACACCATAGTAAGTGGTTTCGTTGACTAGGGATATACCAACTCAGCTCGGAAGCGTCACCTTCAAGCAGTGTACAAAGTCAACTTGGGAAGAGCTACCAAGCCCATTTCTCGCCCCAACATTACCTTCTCTAACAAGGACTTCAACGGTATTCACCCTGACCAAAATGATCCCATGGTCATTTTGGTAGTAATGGCAAACTGACAGATTAACAAGACACTAATAAACCAGGGGGAAGCTCGACTGATGTTTTGTTTTGGTCCACCTTCCACTAACTCGGGTTACCCAACTCCTTCATACACCCTTACGACGAGCCACTATACGATTCGTAGGAAGCAATGTGCAAGCCAATGGTTATGTGGATCTCCTAACCAAGTTTGGGAAAGCGAGTCAAAGTAAGTCGGTCATAATACGATACCTATTAGTAGACACTCCCTCTTGTACGACATCCTTGTAGGGAAACCCATACTCAACAAACTCGGAGCAATCGTCTCCATGTGACACTATTGCTACATGGTAATGGCATTTATTCTATCTTATTTCTATTTTAAAAGTAATGTTATCTTGAATCAATTTATCTTTAATCTTTCAATTATTTAATTGATTCCTATCTATTATTAATTATTTCAAATGCAAAACCAAACATATATTTAAATATTTCTACGAGCAATAACTAATCTTTATTAATATATCATTAAAAAAATATAGCTTACACAAAAAATCTATTTCACTAATGACACTTTGGTTATAATTCAATCTTCATACACCAATTATCAGCTATTGTTTGTGTAAGCTATATTTTTTTAATTATACATTACTTATTGCTGGTAGAAATATTTAAATATATGTCTGGTTTTGCATATGAAATAATTAATAACAGATGATAATCAGTCATATAATTAAAAGATTAAAGATAAATTGATTCAAGATAACATTACTTTTAAAATAAAATAAGGTAGAATAAATAAATAAACATTTAGTTTCATATTAAATTTAGAATCAATTAGAATCGTCATAATTTATTTATATATTTTTTAATATTAAATAGACGGCTAACAAGATAAAAGTTTTAAATAATCATGTGGGGTTAACAAATATCAGTAATCCAGCTCTAAAACTTTGGATTTTTCATTTCACACATACTCAAACTTCAATTCTCACTTATTGGTGGGGAAAAACCATTATATAATTTTTTTTTTTACCCTCGAGCGGTGCATCACACGAGAGTAAAAAAATTGCAAATATTTTTACTCTTCGGTGGTGCACTGATAGAAAAGTAAAAAAAATTAAAAATGACTTTATTTATTTATTTTCACATAAATGTTTTTTCATAGCAATAACATAATACTAAAATTGTAATAAACAATACCTAATAGTTTATTTTTGTGGTCTAAAATTAATATAAAAATTAATTCTAAGTTTATTCTCCCCTCAAAATTAATATATATATATATATATATATATGTAATTAATGTTGTAAGTGTAATTAGACTTAAAGTAATTAGACATGACAAAGAGTTTAATTAGAGTAATTAGACTCAAAGCAATTAACGTCATATAAAGTAATGAGAGTAATTTGTTAATTTTTTCACTTCACCACTGATAGAGAAGAAAAAAATTCAAGGGAATGTTTTGTAATAAATTTGTATATTTTATCATATCAAATTTTAATAAATAAAATTTAAATATTATATATAAATTTTCTAATTAAAATAATAAAATATAAAATTTTTAAATATAAAAGTTTATTAGGAGAAGGTTTTTTTGTAATAAAATTTTATATTTTATTTATTTTATAATTTTAAAATATAAAATTTTAATAAAATTATGTTATAAATAAATTATATTAAAATATAAAATTTTATAAAGATAATATAAATAATTTTTAATGTTGTTAAAAAAACTTATTTTATAAAATAAGTTATTTTATTTTAAAAGATGAGTGAGTGAAGTTAATTTATTATTATAAGTAATAGGAGAGATGATTAGATTAAATAAATTTTTTGAGTTTTTTAAAACATATTAAATAAAAAAATGAATAGTGTGAAATAAAAACAGGATGGGTAAAGGCTAGCCCAATTCCCGCGAGTAAGGCACCTACTAACCTAAGCGTTTTAGAATTTTATTTTATTTTTTTTCTAAAAAGGAAGAAGAAAAAAGCGAGGAGACAATGAATTCAAATGAATAGGCGTGGGAGCAGCGCGAAGCTTGGACAGCGTGTGTGTCTCTAATGGCGGTTCCACCATCGGAAACCGAATCCATCGAAAAGAGAACATTCCTTTCACACTTTTATTCTCATTACCTTAGAAATCGAATCCACGCTCTCTATCCCTTCTTCTCTACAAAGTTTTTCTCCAACTTCTCTATCGGCCTCAGATCTACGCAGCGTCGGGAATGTCTACCTCTTCCGTTTCCCTCCTCTTCACTCGACTCTCCCATGTACGTTCATTTTCTTTTTCACTTCTACGAAATCCAATACACAATCTCATTTCTGATTTCATTTTCAGCTCTGTTTCTGTTTCTACATCTATGTTAGGGTTTTTTAGGTTTAGTCTTGTGTTCCCTTGCAGGCTCATTACCAAGAGATCTATACTGCATCATGTTGTGGAGGAAATACTAGAGCGTGTTTTAACAAATTTGCATAGCATCCAAAAGAATCTCCACTTTTGGCAGTTCAGAGCTAAGGTTCGTGTTTTTACTTTTCTTCTCATTTTGTTTTCTTATATCTGTGCACATATGCTCTATTTAGATAGCATACGTTTCTCCATATGAAGAAAAAAAAAATCAAATACATAAGTTTTTGGACAACTAATATGAGCGCTTTTATAAATTAGCTTTCGGAGAAGTTAATTTAACTTATGGAGAGGCTTATTTTATTTTTTCTTCTCTTATAAGTATTTATTAAAAAATTTATCCAAACAGACAGTTCACACTATCTCCGTTCAGGAAACAGTTATACTTATACTAGTTATTTGTTTGTAAATCCAGAGGTCAGATTATGAAAAGGCTCGTTTCATGATTTTTGAGAGGGGTCCAAAGGCTTTTATTGATGAAACAGTTAAGTTGTTGCGTGGACTCACTGATCAGGGTTCTTCCACAAAGAATCTGAGCCAATCTGCATCTGATTATATCGATGAGAGAGTAGCTGTTTTGAGTAGCTTAAGATTTTCGGTTGCCTCATTTCTGGCTCAGGTTTGCTCTGTCCAATTCGTTGTTTCCTTGTGTTTCTATCACAATAGTCTTTCATAATTAGGAAGTATGATTCGCGAGTCTCTTGTTGTCAAGCTTACTTAATAATCCTTTGTTATTTTTTATTCTGTCTCATTGGGGTTATCCAACTTCATATTTGTGGCACCATTATTGGTGTCTTTACAGGATTTTGAGAATAGGTTTGACAAGATAGTTCAGTCAGCATAGATTTTAAGCTAAATTGCTTACACGTACATGTGGGATTCAAGTTCTTCTGACATATTACTTGATTATGGAAGTATAGACAAATATTTGTGGGGAACAGATGCAATGTACACTTACCAACTCATCTTTAGAAATAGAAAATTATAAATATGAAAGAATTGCTTGTACACTTTAACTTTACTAAATGCCAATATGCTATCAGTTTTCTGATACCACTTTAAATTTGAAACCTCATGCTCAGGTTTATATGGAAGTTGATAAAATTGGAGAGGGGTTAGTGGCAGATCCAGCGACTAAGCTGCCCTCTTTGTTGGTTGCAATTAATGATTTGTTTTCATCATTAGAAGCTTCAATTGGACATCTACATGCAACACGTCAGGTTTGTATAAATAAAGTTGTTTGTTTTGCCTTTTCCCCCCGTTTTCCATAACCCTTTCATCTATGAGCCATGATTTGTCAAAGCAAAACTGGAGCATGTTTTCAGCTTAATATTGTTTCTGGAATTGACTTCCTATTTATTCAGAGCAATTCTTCTGTTGATGGGAGCTATTCAACCCCTCTTCTGTTTGAGACGCTGCCAGAAATAAATCAGGAGGGGTCTCAGTGGACTGACTGTGAAATAAGAGATGCTATCAATTCAGTTTATCAAAATTTAGAGAAGTTGGATTCGTACATATCTTTTCTTGTAAGAGCTTCTATCTTATGTCATATTAATTTTTGGAGAATGTGGCTGTCTAAATTTCTACCTATATGCATATGGTTTCAGGGAAATTTATTTTATATTAGTCCTCTTAGGTAACTGTATTCTTTGTCTTCTAGTGTCTTCAATTTATTCAGTTTAATAAGGATGTTCTTTTAGTGTCAAAGACTGGAATGATACGTATTGTAACATGGTTTCCAGTAGCATAAATTACTTATTGTTTGTAATTTTCACTCTTGTGGGAAAAAATAAAAATTTATCTGAAATTTAATCATTCAATTCCTGCAGCTCACTCTAGTAGTATTAGCAATTTAGTTTTTTCTTTTAATTTTTTATGAGCAGCGATGTGGCCTTTATTAGGTGCCTCATTGATCAGCATTTATGAATCTTTCACTTGTTAATGCCTATCAGAAGTGCACCAACTTATCTTCACTGGAGTCTAAACTGAACAGTTAACCAATTTGTTTTAATAATAAACATTCATTTCTAGTTGTCAGTTGGCTTATGTTGATTGGTTTGTTTTGTAACATTGACAAAATTTTAAATTTCAATTTTATGGCTGTAATGTGTTTTCAGGTCATGAAACATAGAAAGCCAAGGAAAATAACTCAGCATTGGATCCGCTATACATGTGGTGCAGTTGGTTTATCAATATGTTCCATGTGGCTCTTACGGCATAGTAGACTGGTTGGAAGTTCTGATCTTGATAATTGGGTTCAGGAAGCTAGAAACTCCACAATTGCCTTTTTTAAGAATCATGTAGAGCAACCGGTACAATTCTCATTGATAACTTACCATGGTTTCATTCTTCTTTTCTGTTTTCTCTCCCTGATAAAGGAGACATGAACTTTACATATCCTTATGAGATATGATATGAGGTGTGGTTAAAATTATTCAATTTACTTAACCTCATTTTCCCTTAAATCTCAATCTATTGTAATTTATAATTAAAATTAAGTATGTAGTGTTCCTAAAAAGCATGAAAATAAGTCTGTTCTCCATGAGCAATGGTCTAATTCCTTTTTCTTGTATCTTCTCCCTCTTCATTCCCATCTTTAAATATGTTAAAAAGTGAACCAAACTGATTGAGGTTTACAAATTTAATGTAGGACTGAAGCATGAAACAAGGTTTAATATTTGTCTAGTAGCTTATCTAAAGCGCTTTATGCAGACAAGGTTGTATTCCACCAAAATGAAAAGGAAAATCCCTAGAAAATATTATAAAGCTAGGAAGAGTGTTATTTCTTATATTCGAGTTACATAAGCCTAGCCCTAGAATTATTCTGTATCTTCTGAATATTGACCACTCCCACTAGTACTCATTGTACTTTGATTTGGTTAAATCCATCAATTATTTGAAAAAGTATCTATAAAATAACATAATATTCATAAAAATATTATGTCAAGATTTCAGCTATCTTGTTTATTACTTTGTCCCACATAATAATAATTTTTATATATTCTATTGCAATCGATTTTCAGATTTTGTCCATTAGGGATGAACTTTTTGAAACATTCAGGAAAAGACATCAAGGTATTATGGACCTTGAAGAGGTGCAGTTAACTTCCAACTCACTACACAGGTTATATTGGTTATTAAATATGTTGTCCTCCGTTTTTTTAATACTAAACCTGTATAGAACCTCAATGCTCAGAATGTTTATTTTAACATAACTGTTTACAGTGTTGCAATATATGCTGTTAATATGTACCTTAATAATTCTGTTAATATGGTTCTCTTTTAATATAAATCGGTTTTCTTTTTCAATTGAAGTAAAAAATTTCAACCCTTTTAAGAAATTTTTTCTCTCCAGATAACGAAATCATATATTTCTCATTTATAATTTGTTTTAAAATAAACTATAAATTATTAAATAAATAGCAATAAAGAATATTCAGAAACTCTCTTCCTTTCAAAAACTCACCATACAATTAATTATTATTAGATATTAGAGACTAGTATGCAAAGGCTTCTTGTGAATCATGGAAGTTTGCTTCTGGTTCATGTGTGTTAAAATCATAAAATAGAGAGGAATAAAAAATGAAACTGTGTGTTTGAATACACAACGGATGAATGTTTATATAGGCTTATTTCATAAATTAAACATGAATCTAGAATATGTGGTTTTTTATAATATCTAAGATAATAGGCCTACATACATATTTAAAATCAAGATAAGATAATATTTAAGATTTTCAATAATATGTAACTGTGCACATACATGGTCTTACTCATTCAAAATAAAATATGCATGTATGTGCATTGATGATCGATGTTATTTGAAGGATTATAACTTGGAGAACTGGTTGTGAAACTTTCAGGACCTAGAAAATTTTAATGAGTGGTGTTTTGTCTTTTCTGTGACTTGGAGGTGATTCTATATGTAGAAGGAATGTTCGAAGGGTTATAATTGGGATAACTGCTTGTGAAACTTTCAGGACCTAGAAAATTTTAATGAGTTGTGTTGAGTCTTTTCTGTGACTTGAATTGGAGGTGATCCTATATGTAGAAGATTTAATTTTAAAAGAAATTGGAAAAAAAAATATCAGCTAATGAAAGTTACGCAATAAATGCATGATGCTAATTTTTCTAATCCTGGTGATTCACTGTACTACCGTAACTGGTTACCTATTATGATATTTTACAATTTTTTTAGCATCCATTAATACCGCAAATAGAAGTATAAATCCAGTATTTGTTAGCATGTAAATCTGTCTGAAGAATTTGGATTTATTAGCAATGAGATAAAATATGTCCAGCAGTAAGCATATATTATTTGAGATAACTACACTTTGTACTATCAATTATTTCATTTTTTATGGCAAGCTGGAATTGCATTTCCTCGCATTTATGGATATTATTGCTTTAAGTTTGATTGATAACATTTATCTACTTGATATTGAAAGGCTTACTAGTTGCATGAATAATTGCTTTCTTTGTAACTTTTTCTGAAAAATTCTGTACAGAATGTTGTTGGCTTTTAGTGAGCAGACAAAGGGTCATAAGCTCCCAGTGAATGCCTCAGATCAGGAAATGCTTGAGTTAGTCATGGATAGGTGGGTTTGGATATTTCACTTTGGAATAGCTTGCTTGTTTTTAGGATTTAAGTTCTATTTGGCCCAGTTTATTTTGAACTTTTTTTCTTCTTAAAAGCAGAAGCTGGGCCACAAATAATATTTAAATTTTTAAGGAGTTTATTTACTATGTAAATTTACCTAAATTATTTTATGTAAATTAATTTTGCACATTTTTTATTTTATTAATATATGTTTGCATTATACAATCATAAATAAAAATCAAATAATCTTTAACATAAAAGGCGCATTTATGCTAAAAAATCAAATTTAACAAACAACCTATACTTATTTTTTTAAGCTCTAATATATATATATATATATATATATATATTTTAATTTAACTTGACTTAAAAGTAGCTTTTAACTTAAAAATAAGTTGGCCCAAATGGAGTCTTAATACTATATAGGTCTCCATGCCAATAACTTTTTGGGGGAATGAGGAAACTGCTGTAGATATGCATTATATAAACTGCATGAAAAAATTAAAAATAGCAGCTATCCCACTATAGCGTTTCTGGGCCTGGCCTCTATGCGCTGCTATCTGTGATTTATAACATTTGATTTTTTGTAATATTAGTGTTTATCACAAGTATTAAGATCTAATTTTTTTTCAAGTATAAATGTAGGTATGAGAAAGAACTTGTGCATCCTATTCAAAACCTTCTCAATGGAGAGCTGGTTCGGGCTATACTTATTCAGGTAATGTAATCTATTGAAAAGAAAAAGTAACAGGAATTTGGCTGAAACTTTGTCAGAATACACCGTGGGCATTCATATATATAGGCTTATTATTACATTTAAATGTTTAATACACATAGTTAGATGATTTCTTTTCCCTCTAAATTAGATAGTTTAAGTCTATAAATCACTATATTGCAATAAATTCAGAACATTATATTCTGTTCAACATTAGTATAATTCATATGTTACATGTAACATCTGTTTACGTAGTTTTTAACATAACTTTTCACCGTTCCAGGTTCAGAAGCTCAAGCTGGATACTGAGACGTGAGTTTTTTAAATCTGAAAAACTAAGTGAATATTTCACATTATTTTAAATTCCTCAAGATAATATTTTGTCAGCGCAATGCTGGAGCTGAACCAGATTCTACGGGCAAATGAAATCAATTTTGCAGTTCTGACTGCTTTACCTGCATTCTTTCTCTCTCTTCTGCTCATCATGTTGGTACGTGGATGGTTCAAACAGGTAATTTCCCTTGTCTGGTTTGCACAAAATTATTAGCTTAAAGAAGATAAGACTCAAAACATAATACATTCATACTATAGTTCTTAACTCTTGAGAAAAACTGAGTGTTTGTAAATCAGTTTACCTTAACGTAAAATGACGCTTAACAAAGTTTTTTCTTTTTCTTTTGGGGATGGGGAGGGGGGTTTGACAAGTTACAGTAGATATATAACTTGGTACATTGCAAAATCTCAATCTCTTCTACCTTCCCAAGTCCTGACTACTTTTAGTGTATGGTTGGAATACTTTTTAGAATTTGTTTATAAGTGATAATGGACCAGGTATTACATTATTTATGTCTAGTCCTGACTAACTACTACTTGATTAGTTCGAAAAGGTATCCAATTTACTCATTTTCATCCTTTATTTCTTTGTCCACTAGTGTTATACTTGACTGCCCTCAAGTAAGTTGGCTTGGATTTAAGACCACGATTTTGTAGCTTGTGGGGTGCTAAAACTCCCAACTCTTGTGGTAACTATTTTTAGGCTCACTAACGTTGTACTGCTCAATTTTATCCTTTATTTCTTTGTCCACTAATGTTTAGTTGACTGCCCTCAATTTTTATATTATTTTTTTTTTATAGAATTTTGTTATTTGCCTCTGTTGAAAATCAAATCAAAATATAAAATTCTGATCTAGTAGTAAAACTAACAATACTGGTTTATAGCCACATTGATCTTTTATTCAGAGGAAACAATATTTTCTATTTATTTACAATCAATGTTATTAACCTATATATAAACATACTTCTGTTGTGTATTCAAACACATGGTTTCAATTAATTATTTTTTTGTTTTTCTGATTTTAACATGGTATAGGCTGAAAGAATATTAAAAAAAAAAGCTTCTGTGAGCTCCTTTAGTTTGTTCTCCTTTTTAAAATCGTTTACTCAACAATGTTTTTTGTATATCTTCCTTTTCTAGTGAATTTTCCGACGACTGCAAATGACTATTCCGGCAATGACCAACACCTTCAGGGTTCTTTGAGGATTTTTCTCAGTGACTTACTAGTATCTTCTTCATTTTTTACGTGGAAAAACTCTTTCTCTGTCTATCCTGCCACCATTTTTTTCTAGTTTGTTTTCTGATCACTACCTTCTGCTCACCACACATCTTTTGGCAAAAAACTCTGGTTGGTTGCCTGACGCTGTCCTTTTCCGACATATTTATCAGTTTAAATAATTTTGGATCTTCACAAATATTGATTTTTAGAAAGTTGGAATTTTCTTTGCTTGTCATGAAGTTTCTTAGACTGATGGATGTTCTGGCGGCTATATGACAATGATAATTTTTAAGCAATATTTTCTAACCTTAGCAGTATTGCTCGGTTGTGTTTCCAAATATTGTTTTATGGTAAAACTCAATTTTGTTTTTTTATTTTTTTAGTTACTTTTTGTAACAAGTTGAATGCTTAATAAGTTACAGCTCAAGGTGGAGTATTGAAAATCAGAATATAATGTTCTAATCTAGCGGTAAAACTAATAATAGTGGTTTATAGGCATATTATATCTTATTTAGAGGAAACAAAATATTCTCTATTTATATTTACAATTATTAACATATAGAAACATGCTTTCACAGTGTATTCAGACACAATTTCAGTCAGTTATTTCTTTGTTTATCTGATTTTAACAGCCTTGTTGATTGGAGGATGCGAGTGTTATGAAGTTATCTGTTATTTGTTCTCTGTGAATTCAGTTACTCGTTATAGTTTAATGATATAATTTCCAATAATTTTCTAAAGTAAGTCAGCTTGGATTTAAGCCTACGTATATGATATTAAGAGTTAGCTTGCATTGATAATCTTCTCTCTTAGAAAAATTCTTTCATCGACTGCTTGCATTGATGAAGAAATTTGTGTAAATTAGGATACCAAAGCTGAGGGAAGAGGTAGAATTGCTCGGATTCAGAGGAGGCTACTTGTTATAGAGGTTAAGAAAAGGATTATGCAATACCAAAATTATGTTGAGCAAGGGCTGGTAAGAAGCTTCCTTACTGTTGATTTTATTTTGTTCTTCCTGAAATGAAATTTCAAGAATATAAGGGCAATTCCTTTTGTACGTATACATATGACTCTTGATTTTATTTGGTCCTTCCCAAAATAAAGCTTCAACTCTACCTCCCTCACTTATACACGCATGGGACGGGATTCATTGTGCAATTGGTTTGTTTTAACAGTCTTGTTTTTGGTTTGAGCCTTTGAGGTGCGAGTGGGGTTCACCAACTAACTGCATTTAGTGCTTGTTTGGCGAAAGACCATAATTAATTTCTCTCACTGTGACACATCTTTGATCTTTCAATGTAAAATGTAAAATTTATCACAGATTGATTTGGAATATATTCAAACTATGTTTAATGGTTTATAATTAATGTTATCGAAATTAATTCTACTTGATTTTAAAACAACACACCCTTTGTTTATTTGAATGAGATGAATAGAGGATGGATAGAAATGTTGTCTTACATGTCATCTACAGGAGAGAGATGCTCAATATATGTTTGGATTGGTACTCTATAGCCTGGATCGCCTATATAATTCAGTCAAGTGGCACGCAGAAGCTTCGGGAGAGTGGGAGCGGTTAGTTGCACTCTTCTCTCTCACCTATAATTGGCTAGTCATTTTGTTTAACGGATTTATTTATGTTCTTTTACTGTTTAAGCACATATGGTTGGTTGCACTCCTCTGAAGTCTCGGCTATAAAATTGTCTTGTCACTTTCTGTTTAACAGATTTATATTTATATACTGATACTGTGTAAGCACATGAAAAGAAGGTGATTTTTATGAAGGTTAAGATTGCTAAATCAGTGATTTTATGAACAGTTTGCGTGAGGATATAATAGATTTGGCTAAGCCTAGACTGCAGACTGCATACAAGGAGTCTGTGATATCACACATGGTTACATTTGACTGCTTGCTTCCAAGTCGGAACCGCCATTAGCATAGTTTAGCTTATTAATCTTTTCTTAATTTTTTTAATCTTTGAATTCCAATTTTGCTGTGATTGTATGCATATAGTCGGCATAAAGGGTGACATTTTACCACCTATGATAATTTTATCGATTGAATACTACAAATTATTAAGAAGGAATGTTGTATCTTCATTTGCTGGTGAACGTAAGTACACCAAGGGCTTGTTTGGATAGAAAAATTATGCTAGAAATAATGGGAAGTGCAAAGAGCAATCACTATTTGTTTTTCCTCTCCTATTCAAAACATATTAGGGCATTCTTTAATTAAAAAAAACAGCAAATAGAAAATAAAAAGTCCGAAATTGATTACATTGGCCTAATTTCAGTCAGCCAATAAAAATGAGAAATACAAGATGAAAAGAAAAAGAAAATTAAAATGTTAGGTTGTAGATAAACCAAGACAAAGTTCCATGTGTAAGCCAATGCGTTCATGGAGCCTTGATTGTAGTTTGAATTCTGTGACACTGCCACAACTACAAAGACACACACAAGTGAGACCAAATTGGATGACGAAAAGGCTGATGAAGTGTGCAGTGCTTGATAACTGAAATTCTTCATAACTTACCTAGCTGAAAATAATCAAACATATGAAACAAAATAAAGCTAAGAGAATAAAGAAAGATGATTTCTGATTTTAACAAAGAAAAGGTGAAAGTCATTAACCCTAGATTGAAAAATGACTAAAAGATGCAAGCTGAAGCATTAACGTGAAAAAGTATGTTCGTTCTCAATCTAGGAGACTCACTTTGCCTATAAATTGGTGAAACACTTAGCTGAAGAGAGGTTCAGAAAATAAAAACACAGCTACCAAACAAATAAAAACACCTTTTGATCCCAAATTCCATTTAATTGTTTCCATGTATTGAGTTTGTTGTGTTTATCTACCGTAATACCTTGTGTTTTTGTCTGCCCTTTGATGAAATTTTTAACCTTATATAAACAAAATTGATTATGCATTGAAAATTGATTTAAGATAAAGATTTCATATATTTGGTTTCTTATTAGAGAAGAATACAAAATCAATTAATTAAAATAATTTATGCATTGAATTAACAATTTTTTATTGAGTTTTGCTCATAATTTGTTTTTTTATGGTAAAACATTCAAACAAATAATATTATATCAAAATTAATTATAATTAAAATTATTTTTATTCAAAATCAATTTCTTCAGTACTCATATAAACACGCACAAAGTTGTCATTAAGTATTCATGTTCATGTATTCTAATCTTGATTTTTCTTGTTCTTGTATTTGAAAAGAGATTTCAGTAATTCACTTATTATACATGTACGTAAGTATATGATACTTAATCTTGATCTATAAATATAAATTATTAAAAAAATTATAGTAATTTTTAATTTCAAATAAATGTTAAAATAAAGTAAATAAAATTAACAAAAGATATTTTAAATCAAATTTCCTAAATTAAAAAGTACAAAACTTTTACATAAGCGGTCTAGATTATCTTAAAAGTAAGGTTATCTTTAATATAAATTCTATATTTGATATGAATCATAACTTCTATTAAAATATAATAATAATAATAATAATAATAATAATAATAATAATTTATTATTATTATTATTATTATTATTATTATTATTATTATTACGGGAAAGATTTTACTAAAAGTGTTAATAATTAAAATATCTTAAAATGATTATCTTAAGATCAAAATAATTAAGGGTAATATTAAATTAAAATTTTTACTAGATGTATTAACAATTTCCATAAAAAATGTATTAACAATTAAAATAATAACTATAACTATGATTATAATGTGAAAGTTTTTTTATGTGTTGAAAAATTATACTTTCATATTTTTTAAACGTGTTAAAAATTATACTAGCATAAAAAAGTATTAACAATCAAATATAATGAATGGATGATTTAAAATGTATTGGTAAATCTTCATTATTTTTAATTTATAGTAAAAACTAATAAATTAATTTTTTATTGTTGATATTTAATGTTTTATGATTAACAATTAAAAATTAAAATAATTATTTTATTCGAATTATAATTAACTAAAAATAAAAACATATATAAAAGTACTTTTCAAGTTTCTTATTGTTTTTAGCATTAAAATAATTATATATGAATTTCTTAGTAGTGACACAGACCACAAAAATATTACATGACCATGAAAATATATTAAGAAACTTGCATTTTCACTTCTTTTTTTTTTATTTGAATGTACATTTTTGGACAGTAGTGCAGGAATATAATTTTTATAGTTTTATATAACTAAAAAAATATTTATGTTAATTTATCATAAATTTTTAATATAATAATTTAAGTACTATTATTAAATAGGTATAACCACGACTTATATATATCTACTCTTTTCAAATTTAAGTATAAAAAAAAATAACTAATTTACACAGACTAAAGAAACTGATTAAAATTATTTAATATTTTTTAAAATATGAAAAATAAGATTTTCTAAAAATACCCTTAATTGAATAAAAAAGATAATCATGAAAAATATATCATCTATTAAGAGATATTTTAGAATACTATCATTAAATAAGATAAAAATAGTTAACATTTTCTTATATTTAAGTATGAAATAATATTTAGTAAGATAAACTTTAGTGAGAGATATTAGAGTAAGAATGAAAGACCAATCAAAGAGGAAAAAATAGGATTTTTTTGTAAAGCTGGAGTATGTAAAAAGATGTTTATTATGAAATTGATTAATAAGGTTGGCAAAACTCATAGAAATGTATCTGTATTTGGCAGAATTGGCGAGCATACTTGTGAGAACAATGATCGTTATGTGAAAATGAAAGAATTCAAAGTGATTAAGGAATAAAATATTGCATTATCAAAATAGCTCTAGTCCATTGTCAAATGAATGAACCTCTCAGAGTTCATATGAGAGTGATCTTAACCATTCTATCTATGGCGGGATATTATTTTCCATAATAGAAAAAACTGTTTTTTTAAGAACTATTCTTCATCATTATGAAATAATTAGAAGTAAGCTAACAACTTATATAAGTTAATTTGTTAGAGTAAAAATTAAGATATTTTAAAAAAATTGTCTATTGTAATCGATTCAAATAACAAAGTGAATTTCTTAAAAACAAATTGAGTATATTTTGCAAGTTTTTTTGAATTAAAAATTTATTTTTCAATAATGACCAATTAATTATATTCATGATTTTACATAAAATTTAATTAACTGAAAATAAAAATATTTTTTTAACTTTTTTTTTGTGTAATGTGACTTTCTTAACTTTTTCAAGCAATTAAAAAAATTATACATAAGTGTTTTAAAATTAACATAACAGGAAGCATAAATTTATTAATATTCTATAGTATACTTTGAGTATCTTAAACTTTGATAATTGAATATGTGACAAATATTTTTCCTCAAAATTGAAAACATCACTGTAAATTAATTATACAATTTATTAATTAATTGGGCATAAAAAATTAAATCCTGAAAGAAAGTGTTGTTCGTGTTATCATCACATTGAAAGCTTCCTTTAAAAGTCACACCAATACTTTCCAAGTTTAAACACAAATTCAAATTCTACAAAATAAAAATGTTAATGGAATGGGAAGCGGTTGAACTGAAATCATTAGGAAATAGACACAGTACTCATTATTCGATATAGAGATAGTTAGTGTTTTTAAGGATATATACCTTTTTCTTATAAAAAATATATATATCTTGTGCTTTATGATTAATAATTTTTTTTATTTATAAAAAAAGGAAAGATAAATATTTTGTGAGTTGTAACGCGATTAAAAATATAGAGATTTTTTAGAGAGTTTGAATGCATTTGTTTCCTGCATTTAAATGAAGAAATATTAATACATCTTCAGAATTGCCGTACTTTTCAACTTCGAATATAAATAAAAACTCTTTCAGATTGAAGAGTTCTGAGATTAAGAAATGGGTCGGGATGAAGCTCTTCCTTTTTACCAAATCCTTGGAGTTTTTTCTTTTTGCATCCCTTATTTAAGTAAAATTACCAAAGTACCCTAATTCCTTTTATATTCTTTAATATGCAGTTTGCATTCGTGTGCTATTTCATTGAATTAAAAATGCTGGAAAATTTAATCAACATCTGCGGTGCTATTCTCGTTTGTGAATATGTTTGAACTGCGATTGCAATATCCACTTCATCGTAAATTGAGGATTGCAAGTTCCGCAAAGGTGAAAATAAATAAAAAAATTAGATGGTATATCATGTAATCCGTAATTTTGTTTTATAAAACTGTGAATCGTGTAATCTGTCATGTATTAGTTTAGCATGCTTATACGATATTCATATGTATTTCGCTGATAAAAAAATATATAATATGTATATGCATAAACATATACATATTCCAGATCTCAAAATTCCTAATATATGTGCATATATGATATTATGATATGCACTAGCTTAAAGTGAGGATGATAATTTTAAAAATTAGGGAGTGCAAAAAGGAAAATGATGGTCTAAAAAGAAAAGGAAAATCCTTGAAAGGAGTGGGCCTGCTATACGACATTAGAAAGGAGAGAATATGAAGGGAAGTTTCTTTTAATGCTCTTTCATTTGCTATAGGATTTAAACACCCTTATCCAATTTTTAACTTACTTTTAGGGTGTATATTCCAAATTAATTGATCTAAAATATATTATGTTAATTTAGAGTTAGGTGATTTGGAATGGAATAGTAGGTAATGTAAAATAGTTTCTTTTAGCATCCTTTTAATTGCTATTCGCACCCTTCAATATTTACAATATGCTGCAAATTCCCAAGGTACCCTTACTTGTTCTAACCAAAGTTTTTTTCACAAGATTGAAATTAGACTTTCATGTTATGCACACCTTTTGCCAGCTTTTTCAAAGAGCACTCATTGACTTTTTCGTTGGTTTTCATCAAGCTTCCTCGGCTATGTCTCTTCACTATAAAGATTAAAAAAAATTTAAATTTTTTAAATTCACAAAAATAATTTTGAATCAAATGAATATAAATATTGTATTCCATATCAATTGAGTTGGAATAAATTATGTACATTCCAAATTAAGTGATTCAGAATTGTGAAAAATTTGTATTTTGAACCAATTCATCCGAAACTATAATTTTTTGTGTTCTAGATTGGTTGATCCTGAACACTACAAATCAATCTTGAATATCAAGAATAATGTGCATGGAAAACTCCAAACAAATCATAAATAATAAGAAACACCGAAAAAATTATACTGAATAAAATTGCATTTTTCCTTTCTAAATAATGCTTAATTCAACGAATAATACACTAGAGACTTGCAAGAACATCCAATGATTAGGGATATATAATAAGACATAATGTGAGAATTGATGTTTGGTACAAAAGAGAAGCAACTAAGCAAGATCATGTACAAACACACAACAACGCAGTAAAAAAAAGATAAGTTTGGGAGTTTAAAAATCAAATAATGGTAATGGTATGTTTGAGTTTTCAAAAATATTGTAAACATTGAGGAAGTACTAAAAATTTTTTTGCAACACCAATAGTATTCCAGATGACTTGATCCAAAATTTTCATAATGCATTCTGCATTAACTAATCCGTAATACATTATGAAAATTTTGAATTAAGTGATATGAAATTGTATAAATTAACATTCAAGATTGATTCGTCCAGAAATATAATATCATATTTATGTTCCAGATAAACTAATCTAGAACATTATTTATTCAGTATTTCGGATCAACTGATCTTGAACATTAATTATTTTGTATTTTGGATTAGTTGATCTGAAATATAATTGGCTATGTTTTGTTGTTGCATTCCAGATCATTTAATTTAAAATTAACATATAAATTTCAAATTAACTGATCCAAAATATATAACCTAAAAGTAAGTTAAAACCTGATGAGAGTATGTTGAAATTTTTTAGATGATTTTCAATTCAGTGTGAATGTGAATAACAAATGTGGAGGCGATAAAAAAAACTTTCATATGAAATTTGTCTAATTAGGAAATCTGAGTTATTATTGGTTCATGGTGAGATTATAAGCCCCTTGTTATTTATACCTGATGTTTATTTTAGTATAACTCCTTTCTTTCTCTTTAAATTTTTTAATATCAATTATATCCATATTTTTATTCCCCATTTATCATTCTTCTAGACTCTGTTTTACCCTTTCCTTTCATCAAACCCCCTTATTTTCTTAAAAAAAAAACTGTTTTCTTCAATAAACTCCTATCTCATTTGTCACATGGTACTGTACACATATAATAGTTTTGTGCTTATTGCAAACATGGAATCATACATTAAAACCTCATTCTCAACCACACATTGTCTTCATTCGCTCCCAGGTTTCCATAAATGTGGTTCAACAAAATACATATATAGATAGCATTTTTATTAAGAAAGTTAAGATACAATTTCCTTGGAGGCAAGATGACTTCGTCTTCAGCAAGAATATCCATGGAAATACCAACAGTAATGGCACACGAGTATTTTTTTTTTTTTCTTTTGATAAATTTTGACAAATAAAAGCTGATGATTTTTTAATGGAACTACAAAACCACGTTTTAGAAAAAGTGGTTACAGAAGAAGACAGGATGAAGAAAGGGTAGAGGACCATCTGTGATGGTGAATAAAATTTGAATGGTGGAGTATAAAAATAAGGGTATAATAGAAATAAGGATGTATACTTAACAAACAAGGAGGTGTAGAACCTTTTATATATTTATTTAAAAATATAAATATATATTTCATAAAAATGGATACTTATTTCATTAAAAATTATAAGTTTTATTACATTATCAACTCATTTGGATTCTACAAGAAAGAAAGAAAAAATTAAAATTAGTATCGGTTTTACATGTCTACCATTAATTATATTTTAATTTAATCATTTATAATTAATTTGCTTCCATCTTATTCTATCAAAACAAATCAAGAAAGAATAATATAATTTTAAAAATCTAAAAAAAATAACATACTTTTTTAATCATTTAATCATATGTTATTATCTATTCTTCAATTTATATCTCTTTGAAAAAAACATATATACATATTACAAGTATTTTTATATAGGGTATTAACAAATTGGGTTGGATCTTGAGTTTGTCTAAATCCAATTCAACTCAATTACAACTCATTGGGTTGAGTTGACTTGAATTTTTATTTTTTTCTCATTAAACCCGACGCAATTCCCCATTGAACAAGTTGAGTTGAGTTAATTGGGTCACAATTTAAAAAAATAATTAAAAAATAATTTGAAATATTTAGAACATTTTTTATATATTTTTTTAAAAGAATGAATATATCATTGTTGTAACATAAAAATAAATAATAAATTATTAACTTTGATAGTATAAAGAATCAATTTCCAAAAGAGTTTAAATTATCGGTTGAGAGCTCATTATTGGTTTTCTATTTACCAATAAACATTAGCTAGTTGGACTAAGGTGTGTCCTTGCAGTGCAAAGTATTTGCCTTAGTACATGATAATTTCAGCTCTAAGAGTTATAAATTAAACTAATAAAGACATTTTTTAATTTAAAATAATAAACAATAATATAATATTATTATCAAGTTGGGTTGACTTGGGTCTCAGATTCAACTTACTAAACCTGTCATTCAACCTGTAGGGGATTGAGTTTGATCAGGATAGGTTGAGTTTCACCTAATCTTAAAAAAAACTCAACCCAATCACTTTGGTGGGATTGAGTCGAATTGGATCCTCGGATCATTCAACCCAATGAACACCCCTATATACATATATATATATATATATATATATATATATATATATATATATATATTCTATTTTGTTGATTTCCTAATAGGAGTTGAAGAGAGTGTCAGAGAATTTATAATAACTCACACACCTTAGTCAATCAATTGAATGTTACCTTACGTCACTCCTAAAATAAATAAAAATACACATGATATGCATGTATAATTTATTTATTAGTAATTATATAACAAATTTTATTATTTTTATGCCTTCAATTTTTTTTCTTTCTAGTCACATTTTCAATTAAATATATCATATTTTATCTCTATCATTTTCATATTTCTATTATAAACCAAGATGGATACTTTTAAAAAAATATTTATGTATATATATATATAAAATTTGTCACCACATTTACATGCACTATTATTATTCAAACAAATATAGGTTATTTAAACAAAAAAACTCCTAATCTATTTTGTAAATGTGAATACCATTAACGACCGGATAATTTAGGTAAATGCTTTCCAGCTTTTGGATTAGGTGTGACACGGCATCGTAGTTTATGTAACAAAAAACCGTTGGTATTTACAATATGTTATGACAATGTTCCAATGATGCCAAGTAATTAACTGTGTGGCAACTCTAAATGTAGCCGTATAGAAGAATAAAAAGACTTGTGTCAATAGCTCCTTCGTGATATTCTTAGTTGATAAGCACTATCTTTTCATTCTACCTAGTTAGTGCATTTCTTTTTTCATTACTTAAGGGCATCATGGGGATAAATGACATCCTAACAAGCACAATTTTCAGAACAGCAGTGATTGATGACTTGCATTCAGATCCAAACCCAGATAGAAAATATGTTTATTATAATGTTACGGTTGACATGCCACCCAAGGTAGTGTCTGATGGCATGTGGGGTAACAAAGCTTATGGCGCATTACCTTCAACAGCCACATTGCCATTGTTAGAGCTCCAAATTCTGATTATTTTCACCATCACGCAATGCTTTCATTTGATACTTAAGCGCCTGGGGTTTCCGTATTTCGTTTCACAAATGATGGTATGTATATATATATATATATATATATATTCTATGATATATATTTGATTCAATAATGAAGAACATTTATATATATTTATTTATTTATATGTATATGTATATGTATGGTAGGCTGGGTTTGTTCTAGGCCCTTCCATAAAGTCAAAGGCGTTTATTGCATCGAAAGTGATGTTGTTCCCTTATGGGAGCGGAGAAGTATTGAGCCTAATATCAGGATTTGGGTATGCAATATTCCTATTTCTAAACGGGGTGCAGATGGATTTCAGCATGATAACCAGAACAGGCAGGAAAGCATGGACAATAGCTCTTTCATCCCTCTTCATTCCTGCAATTGTTGGTCTATCTTTATGCTACAAATACATGGACGAGGCAAAACATGCATTTGGAGAGTTCAATGGAGGAAGACTACCCGTGGTAGTAATAAACCAAAGTAGTTGTTCTTTTCCAGTGGTAGCTTCCCTTCTCTCTGATCTTGAGATTCTCAACTCAGAACTTGGACGCTTAGCTCTCTCAGCAGCACTTGTGATGGATGTGACAGGTCAAGTCATGACAGGACTAGGCACTGCCATTATTAGCAGCCTTTCAACCGATTCTCATGATCGTGGGATGGGAAAGGGAAGCAGACTTGCCACTTTAACAGCAGTCAAATTCTTTGCTTTTGTGACTATAATTAGTGTAATTGCACGCCCTGCCATGAGGTGGATAGTGAGGAACACACCAGAAGGTAGACCTGTGAAAAAAACATACACATATATGGTGTTCTTGATGACCTTGTATGCCGGGTGGCTTGGAGTGTGGGCTAACCAGACTGTGTTAGCTGGGATATTGCTCCTTGGTCTTCTTGTGCCTGAAGGTCCTCCACTAGGCTCTGAATTGATCAAGCAATTTGAGATGTTCAACACCTGGTTCCTCATGCCAATGTTTGTCACTTGTTGTGCCATGAAGATCGATCTTTCCACCCCCATTCCACCTCACTTGATTCTCCTTGTGCTTCTCATAGTTCTTCTTGTCTATTTTATTAAGATGCTTCTCACCATTGGAATTTGTCGCTACTGTAACATGCCCAAAACCGATGGTTTGTGTCTCGCTCTCATGTTGAGCTGCAAAGGTGTCGTCGACTTTGTCGCCGGCGTCTTTCTATTTGACTCAATGGTCTGTTATGCTTCACTTCACTTCACAATACTATTTTCTCTTTCCCTCATCAACTTTTTCTGCATCCTATATTTTTACAATTTTTATACCCTTAAAACATCCTAAGATTTTAGCCAATTTTTAGGTAATAACTTCTTTTTTTTTTTCAAATTAATTTACCTACACAAAAGTGAAGAAAAGCCAGGATCACATTATCTTGAATCTTGTGATCTGGATCAATCTTTAAATAATTATACATTTAATTACACGTGTTATGTGAAAATTACAAGATCTTAAACTGATCAATAAATTTTCTCCTTTTTCAAGACGAATATTTGGAAACTAAATACATAGTTAAAGATTTATTATATATATCAACGTTATATCTAATAACAGTCCCATGCAATGCAGGCAATGAGCAGGGAAACAGTGAGCATGATGGCTATAACAGTGTTGGTGTTAGGAACCATTGCACGCATTGGGGTGAAATCCCTATACGACCCATCAAGAAAATATGCAGGGTATCAGAAAAGGAACATACTAAACTTGAAACCCAATTCAGAGCTTCGGATTGTGGCATGCATCCACAAACCAAGTCACGTAAGTTCCATAAAAAACGTTCTTGATGTTTGTTACCCCACGACAAGCAACCCTCTGATGGTTCACGTATTGCATCTGATGGAGTTAGTTGGTAGATCCTCTCCCATCTTCATCTCGCACCGTCTCCAAGAAAGATCAGGCCATAACTACTCTGAAGATGTGATTGTAACATTCGACCTCTTTGAACATGACAATGCTGGAACCACATCAGTTAGCACCTACACAGCCATATCTCCTTTGCGTTTCATGCATGATGATATTTGTTACCTTGCATTGGACAAACTCGCTTCCATCATTATTCTTCCATTTCACCTCAGATGGGGTGATGGTGGTGACATTGAATCAACAGATGAAAACATAAGAACTCTCAACTGTAAGGTCCTTCAAATAGCACCATGCTCAGTGGGGATTCTCGTGAACCGAGCTTCCACTAAGCATAACCCTTCAATGAAGCAAATAGCAATGATCTTTTTGGGTGGTGCAGATGATAGAGAGGCACTATGCTTGGCTAAGAGGACAATAAAAGAGAATGATTGTAACTTGGTTGTGTACCACTTGGCTGCTAGCCAAAGTGAGGCAAATTGGGACCTCATGCTCGATGATGAGGTGCTCAAAAGTGTTAAGGGGATTTATGGTAGCATTGAGAATGTCTCATATGAAAAGATCACTATTGAGAACCCCTCTGAGACTACTGATTTTGTGTCCAACGTTGCAAATCAACATGATTTTTTCATAGTTGGCAGACGTAATGGGATAAAATCGCCTCAGACATCAGCACTTGAGAGTTGGACAGAGTTTTCTGAGTTGGGGGTCATTGGAGATTTGCTTGCTTCCTCAGATACCAATACTAATGCTTCAATTTTAATCATTCAACAACAACAAATGTCTAAGTTCTAACTAGACAAATATACATTGTAATCTTAATAATTCTTTCCATAGGCAAGACATTATAATATTTTTACCTCAAGTTTCTTATAAGCAAAAACAATTTTTCATTCAACACTTTTATAGATTCCTTCTAAAAGTGTTTCGTTTTAATAATATTATAATAAATTAGATTTTAAATAATTAAATTTGCATGATAATTAAGAATAAGAGTTTATAAGAAAACGGAGCAAGTTGACCCATCGATATATTAGACATTTGACCGTATCCCACAAGCTGAATGGACGGCCCACCAAATATGGGAAAATGTTTTTTTAGATTGTGTTTCGTTTTTTTTTTAATAATATGAAAGTTAATTTTAATAACAACATATTTTTATTTTTTTACCTTGTATCTTGTTAATAATTTTACAAAGTAAATGACAATGTGTTGAAAATTTTAATTTCATTTTTTAATAGTTTAGAAGTTGTACTTAATAATTTATTTTATACTTTAATTATTATAATTATTTTATTAATTTACACATATAATATTAATTTTTAAAATAAAATAAAATCTTGATAGACATCTTCCTCACCCGTCCTATCCCTAGTTATACACATAATGATATAGAGTTTAACTTTTGTCCTCTAAACACAAAATGTTTACATAATAATATATTGTAGTTATACATTATCATGCATAATTTTTAACTATTAAAAATTTATTAACTCATCATACGTGATTTGTAATTCAACGGTAATATAAAAATTTTATACTTTGTTTACCATTCAGTAATATGCAGTGAAAGAAAAGTTAGAACATACAATTTTTTCTTATAAAATTTAAAAGTTTAGCTTTTGAATTTTATACATAATAGGTTTCGCTAATCCAAATCTACTGTCGAATCTACATTTTGAATTTAAAAAGACAAAATATATATAAAAAAATTCATAGGAAAAAACCAAACCTTTTAAATTTTATGGCATGAAATACATTTTTTCGATATATATAAAT
The DNA here is from genome assembly GCA_037954015.1 of Psophocarpus tetragonolobus. NCBI lineage: Eukaryota > Viridiplantae > Streptophyta > Magnoliopsida > Fabales > Fabaceae > Psophocarpus > Psophocarpus tetragonolobus. Next base: position 41,412,966 of record CM075695.1, read on the forward strand.
TCAAAAAACACCAATTTATAATGCAAGAGAAACAATTTGAGAGATTTGGAAGATTCAACTGCCGTTCCGTACAATATGAATTTTAGACATACTCATCAAGCATTGTTAGTAATTAGTGACAATAGCTTAGTCTAAGTTGCCAACATTTAGCAATTACTAGGAAGATGCATTTTTTGTCTTAATACTTGAGTGTTTTCATGTTGATTGTTACAACACACTTCTCAGTAGAATTATTTGATTTAAAGTGGATAATTAATACTTCACAGGTGCACAAGGCTAATAGAAAGTAGAAACCACACTAACACAACCCTCAAAATTAGACAATCCATTCTCAATTCCAGAATGACAAAGTAAACCCTGCCTCTTAAATAGATAAATAAATAAAACAGCACCAGATTGTCATGATCATCAATTAAGTACAACAAGAACACGGTTTCACGAGACACAAACACAAGCCAGACAGCAGCATATATTCATCAAAATTCTGATACTAGCACATCATTTGAATGTCAACCTGATCTCTAAAGTCTCAAGATACATAACAATTGGCCATCAGAACTCAGAAAGTAAGGCCCTAAAGTTCAAGTCCACTTTTATTAATAGCTAGTAAGAACCTGCTACAATTCTTTTTCAATCCTGCAAAGAAAAAAAAAAAGATTATAGACACGAGTTATGACACAAGCAAATACAACTTATACTAGAAGATAAAGAGAGAAGATATTGACATGTACCAAGAGTTAGTTAGGGAAGCAGCCTGGTTTCAGACAAGAATATCTTATGTATATACATACAAATTTTAAGACAAAAAATTGTTCATTAAATCTATTCTCAGCTTTTGAACTAAACAGACGATATTTGATTGTGAAGCATTTCTATTATATTGAAAATTAATATGCCAGACAATTACTATATATAAGTGACTTCAAAACTAGCTCCCCGAAACAATGTAACAATAGTCATTTGTCTACTAAGGAATGATTTTGTTGGTATCTAAAGTTCCCCTCAGACCGTGAAGCCTGAGATAGAGTATCCTGACATTTAAAGAAACTTCCATGCAGTGTACGATTGATGATTGGTCATGCATGCCAATCCGTCATGATTTTCTAAAGGAGGAGGAAAACATAGAAAGGAAACAAGGAACATGGTTAAAAGAAGTTTAACAAACCTCGTCGTCCTCGTCGTCATCATAATCACGGTCTTCCTTCTTCTTCTTAAGACGGGTAGTACCACCTTCTTTGCTGATGGGTAATTTCATTGCTCCAAATGGAGTGTCAACATCAATATGTCCCTTTAAGGTGTAACCGGTTCCCCTTCCTCTAATCATGTCCCAGAGTGCAGAACCAAAATCCTTAGGCCTAAAGGTAATTGGAATATCAATATAAGTAATTCCAGTTTTCTGAATTTTAGCAGATTTGGTGAGTTCTGCACCGCCAATGCTAACATCACCAAGCCAGACCTCATAATCAAGCGCGTTGAGGCCAAGGTCAAAATCATTCTTGTTTTCCAACTTCAGGTGAAGAGTTGCAACCGTCTCTTCAAAAGAGAACCTTTCAAAATGAATCTTCTCAAGATCAACATCAGGCTTGTAGGGTATGGGGATTTCTCCAGTTTTCTCTAAAGGTAGAGTTAGCCTTCCCAAGATGGGAACATCAAAAATGAGACCAACCTTGACCCTATAAGGAATGATGCTTCCAGGTTTAATATCATCATATGTTTGCTTGATGTCATCATAAATCAAAGTAAGAGGAATGTTCACAGTCTGCTCTCCATGTGCATGGATGGTACCTGCATCAGGGATCAATCCCGAAACAAGTTTCCTTCCATCACTCTCAACTAAGTAATCTATGTCAATCAGAGGGATTGGCACGGGATTGGGGTTCTTGATGAGCACATCAACAACAAGATCTGCCTTGTGAAGATTAATTGATGGAATGTGTACCCCAGTAACATCAGCAGTTGGCTTCCCAAACCCAATAGCTTCCTCAATCTTCTCACCGATGTCATGAATGAAATCCTTCACCTTCTCAATGAATCCACCCTTCCCTTCCTCTTGATCATCTTCCTTGTGCTTTTCATCCTTGCTTCCCCTTTCCACCACTTCTGCCTTATCAGATGTTGACATATCTATCTAAATGTCCTTACAGGTTAGCTAGCTTTATCAAGATCCAATCACACAACAATTTAAACTCAAAATTTAACTCTCTCATCAATTATTTGCATTAGCATTAAATACAAACACATTATTCAAAATACAAAATCTAGATCTCCATGCTCCACAAAGTATGTCTGCCTATGATGCTAGAAAAGATATATATAGTTTTTGTCAATGGATTTCCCAGTAATCAAAATGAAAGATACACAGAATCATAAGGTAGTCAATGCACGATCAATTGAGTTTACAAAGGTCAAAATGAAGCATGGTGAATTTGGGCTAAAGAAAAAGTGGAGAAGTACCTGAGAATTGAGATGAGATGAGTGATCCAAGTGACACAAAACACCAGACAGATCAATATTATTTTATAGGGGCCAATAAAAAACAATAAGATGATAGATTTAGATTACATCAAGGGTCAGATATTTGACACAAAAACACCAGGAATGGTAGCCGTTGATTCAAGCCTCCCTTGGTTTGACCACAAAACCGACCATTCCACTCTGTAAAGCATGGGGTCCACACAAGGAGGGAAAAAGGCACCGACCACTCCCATTTCTTAAATTTCAACTTTAATAACGTTACCATTACAAAGTTGACAAACAAGTCTAAATTTGAAAATTGCTTCAACTTATCCAAATTTACAAAAGAATTCTTGTTGATTATTTAATGTACTTTAATTAAAAAATATTTAGCTTTTAAATATATTCTCATTTTTTTCAAGTTTAAAAATTAATTAATTATTAAAAATAGTTTTATTCAATCAGTTAAAAAAATAAGGTGCATTTAATTCACTCAAATTTAGAAGACAGAACAAAAAAACTTATCCAACGTTAAGTAGAAAACAGTACAAAACCCAGGGAACAAAATTGGCTGCACAAAAGTCTTAAAAGTTTTAACTTACTAAAAATCGTGTAATTTTTTTTGTCTAATGAGTGATTAAATGAAATAATATAGTTTAATTTTTATATATTGAAAGTGTAAATTACATTAGTATCCAATTACAATATTTTATTTATATAATTTTTAAATTATTAATCGATAATATTAACAATTTATAAAAAAATTGTGATTAAGTTTAAGATAAAACTTTTTACGCTGCTTTTAGTAATTTTCTAAAAAAACATCCTTATTCTTATTTTTCCTTGCTCCATCCCACATTCATGACATTTGGTGCCCTTTATTTCAATAATTAATCACGGTGATATTTGTTTTCGCCTCTCTTTTTCACGTTGGTTTAGAATTGACATTTTTAATATATTTTGCACTTGCTTCTTCTTTTGCTGAGTGCACATTCTCGTTGCAGACCCGAATCCTTGTAAGTTTCATTCACTTTTGTTGTCTGTAGGTTAATGTGCATGCCTCTTCCCTTGAATCAACACTTTTTGTTTGTAATTTTTACGTAATTTTATATATATATATAAAAGTTGTCCCATGACATGTAAAGAAAAGTATAGAGATAAAGATTACTAATTATGAGTAGCATAGATAGGTTGACTAATTCTTTTTATTCAAATTTTAATTAACAATCCTCATCATTAATATTTTTTATTAATAGTATTTTAACAACAATAATATAAGACTTTATTTATTTGTTCTTTTCGTGGATTAAAACATGTTATTAAAGACATAAATAGCACCCCTTGTTTTTCATTCTAGTGATTTAAGAGAGAAATAATTTTACTTTTTAAAGAGATGGAATTCATGATACTATTTTATATTCTTTTCTCTGTCTCTTTCCTCTTTAAAAAGTACAATATTTTATATTATTTTTTAATCTACTTTTTTTTCACTATTTTTACGTCTTTTCTATTTCTTTTCTCACTATAAACAGACCTTATATGTTCTATTTATTGTTTACTACAAAATGACTATTTAATTTAATCATTTAAAATTATGAGTTATTAGTACATTGATTTTTTAAAATTTATTTTGATTTTTAAGTGTAAAGATAGTATACCAATAATGTAAAACAGATTTTACACAATCATCTAATCACATATCATATTTTGATTATTTTTAAAATAATTATTATACACATTTTTCTCTTAATTTTTATATGGTGTAAGTGCAAAATTTTGATTTTGTATATTTTACCTTTAAAGTTATGCTGTCTATTAACATTGATCTCTAACTTTTATTTTTATAATTTTTGTGTCAATGAAAATATTACTACAATTAAGATCTTTAAATCACTACAGATAAGACAACGAGAACATTTCGTGAACTTATCTAAATTTTATATAGCTAAAATTCGAGGAAAATAAAATCTGTCAAAGAAAATTTTTATAATTTTTTTAATAAACAAATATTAATTGTTAATAAAGAATTTGAATCGTAACTTCTCATTTCTCTTTCTTCTCATATGCACTTTACTATTAAATCAACTTAATAATCTTAGACATTTTTAAAAGATTTTGTTACTTCAAACGTAAAAAAAATGTAATTCAGTCTAAAAAAATTATACTATTATTGTGACATTCTGAATTTTTTCTGTATTATTTCCTATTTTAAAATGTAAATAGTAATTTCCACAATTTATTTTCCCGTACACTATAATTTTTATAAATTTACACTTCAACATAAGTTTTAAGAAATTGTTGGATAGCCCCTAATCAAAATAAATTTACAAACATGAAGCACAAAGAACTTTCGACGGACAATTCAAATATATTGTCCTAGGAATTTAAAGCTTAAACTTACCCAAAAAATGTAATAGGGAAACATATGAATTAGAAAACATATTTAGCAATTATCACGAAAGAGTAGATGCCATTACGTGTAGTGATGAAAACATTAACCATCTAATTGAACTTGTCCTACTTGATTTATTTAAGCTAGTTTAATAAAATTTAATGTTAATTAGTGGGATAATTTGTATTTCTATGCTTGATTAACCTAAATTAAGACTAATTTGGTAACAGAATTTTTATGATTAAAATAGTGAAAAATAGATATTTTACAAAGATAGTTTTGTAATGAGGTGATTCATATAATTTTGAAGAATCAAATTAAATCAGTTTTTGAAAGACCAAATTACATCATTGAATGATTAATTTGATAACAAAATTGTTTTTATGACTAAAGTAATAGCGATCTGTGTTCATTAACTGAATGAATTATTTAACTTGCTAGTAACGATGACTAACGGTACCATGATTACTAAAAAAAATTAAGTACGTTTAATATATGCAAGTTTATTTTACTAAAGGCCACACATTATCATGCTTAGAAGTAATATATCACTATACTAGAATGATTAAATAAAACCATCAAAACTTATTTATTTTTTATAAAATAAAATCTAAACATATTACAATATTTAAGATCAGTTATTATAAATAAATTCAAATATTAAAAGCAATAATTATATATATTTAAAGACTGTCATGCATAACTATTATTAGTTAGGAGGTGTTTGTTTTAATCATTTTCCGTTTTTATTTTCAGAAAAAATAAAAATAATAGTAAAAATATATTTGATTATAATTTAAAAAACATTTTTACTGAAAATATTTTTAAAAAAACAACAGAAAAAGTTATCAGTATTTCAAAAAATTAACATTATATAAAAACTTAATAACATTATAATTATATAAAAATGTATTTTAAATTATACATATAAATAATTTATAATGTTTTTGTTAAAATTAATTAAATTTAATAATATTATTTTTTGAAAATAGAAAATATAAAATAAAAACAAACATATTTTTTAAATGTTAAAAACTTGAAAATAAAAACAAAAACAGATTTAAGATATTTTCTCAAACCAAACTTCCAGATATTTTCTTTTTCTGAGCGTAAAAATTTAGAATCTACGTATTCGTTGAGAGAAATGCTAGAGCTAATAACAGTTGGCTTCGAATTAACATTAGACAGTTACACACATTAGACCAAACAAATAGCTAAAAGGCTAATTACAGCATAGTAAGCATACTATGGACTGCTTATAAGACATACGTTACTGTATAAGAAAATAGTAAGCAGAATATGAGCTTTTACTATTTTGCTATTTCTTAATTTTATTTTTTATTTTTTTGTTGTTGCCGAGAAATTGTTAGTTTATTGATAAACCTACCATTCATATATAGTTGTAAATGACTAAATTGTAGGCAGTGAGGCAGACAAACATTTTTATAGTATCTTAGACACTACATAGGATTCTTGAGATAAAACTAACACTATAAACATTGGATTCTTTTATATTACATAATGAGAGAAGATTCACATATTGTCCTGTTCACGAGGCCAGTGTCCATAGACAAATGCAATCAGAATTCTCAGTAATTGTCTGTCTATCCATACAGCCAATTAGAATCTCAAAAACTTGACATGGCAGCCACGAATTCTATGATATAACCTAAAATTTTAGGTCTCACAAAGGCAAATAAAAAAAATGCCTTTGACTCATGAAACAAAATTATATAAATGATTCAGACCACAAGGTATGAATCACTACCAACTTACCAATATAATAAGATTTTACTGTTAAAATAACACTTATAATACAAGCTAGAAAATTTCATAATTACAATGGGGGAAAATAAGATGTAATAAGACTCATCATGTCCCTAGAGGAGCTCTGTCATCTGGTCCAGCAAGCATGATCTGGCATTATTTGCATTTCCAATTAAACAATAGTGACCAAAAAGAGAGAAGAAATGAATTTTGAAACTCTAACAAATATACAAGTTTCAGAAGGACATACATTACAGTCAAATGCAAATCTCCTTGCTAGCATGATTGCAGCATTCCTTTCTCGCTCTGACTCGAAAGCCAAAACAAAAGAATTCCCTTGTTTTGGCTGCCAAAATAATGCCTGTGCCGCAGCATTTCCACCTCCACGAACTCCACAAAGCTAAAGAAAACAAGATCAAAACGCAATGATTGACCACATTCCAAGTTTATCATAAATGACAAGCAAATGATAAAAAACGAACATGTTACAAAGAGCATGGAAACAAATGCATTTTCATAAACACAAAGATGGCATCAAATAACTCTTCAATGCAAAAGGTATATATATCAAGTTATCAACACAATGATTGATCAACCGCTAGATAACTGAGTTCAAAGAGGTTCGAACATTACTTTGCTTTTCAAAATCAAACTATGGCTCCTTTCTTATTTTAGTAAAACTACAAAAAGCTAGAGAATAAACAACATCAATTTGAAATACCTGCATTGAACTTGAATAGTATTCTTTGGAAATTGTTGTCTTTCCTTTACAGAGTTTCATCCTCATCTTTCCCACATGAAGCACATGAATAGTTTCGTTTGGATGATGTGAACCATTCATCTGAGTTACAACTACCTGCAAAGTAAAATACATGCCACTACTATATTATGTCACTGAATCTGAATAGATTTGAGTTATAAACTTTTTATATCAACATGTGAAGAACAGAGTACAACACAACAGGATTTCATTAAAACTGAATACTACTTATTGATTGCAAGGCTGAAGCAAGTCAGCAAGACAGCAATAGCCCACAGAACCAATACACATTTGGGTCTAAAAATAGATTAACTTAACAAGGCTTTCATAAAATAATTATATAAAAAGACATAAATAGAAGTTAAAAGGATAAGAACATACATTGAATTCAGTATCATGTTTGCGCACAAGTGCCTCTACGTAGGTTCCCAAACCAGCAGCTGCATAAGATTGCAAAAGAAATTTAAGCTCAACATGATTGCAAGACAACCGTGTCTCAATCTCTTAAAACTGGTAAGAAAATAACTTTATATTTGAAATAGAAACAAACATATAGAAGCAACAATGTCTGTCAATGACTACTATGCAAACAAGGACAACTCAAATTGAAACCAGACCTGGATCTATTGGACCAGTGGTTGTAAGTGTGACGTGCTCACTTTCTGAGATAATATCAACTAGCAATATTCGTCCAACATCAAAAGGTTCAGGGGCATAAACTGATTTGGTTGCTCCTGAGAGTGTATTATACAATAAGCGAAGATAAGAACAGAGAACTATCCAGATGACATATTTAATAACAATCAGTCTTCCAGCATCTTGAACAACACACAGCTCACATAATAAGCCCTACTGACAGTTATGATCAGCTAACATTAACATATAATAGCCACAAAAAGCAAGTTTTAAATAAAATAAGCATTGTTATATACACAAAAAGAACAGTCGATTTGAACATATGTCTATGATGAAAAAAGCTAACAACCACTCAACCAGTTATCAGTAGTTGAGAGCCGTCTGTCATTTATAAGAATATTCTATAAACACCAAGGATAGAATTGCCATCACCAAAACCGTTATTCACATTCTGCCCATGGGAAGGGACCAATGATAAAAAATGCTATACAAGAAGTAGAAAAATTTAAAATACATAATCAAGAATCAATTGTCTGCATTCTCAACCAAAAAAAAAAAAAAACAGAAACAATACCTGAGATAAGTTCTTTTTTGGCACCATCAGATGACACACGATACCACTGAATTGAACATTTTGAAACTTCAGGGGCATTATCAGAGCAAGGTTGAATTTGTAAATAAGAACCTAACATTTCATTCCCTTCAAATTCGTACAAATGTGGAACACTTTCCCCACCTTTCTTTGTTCTTGTTAGCTGAAAAATAGTGCGAAGGATAATCGGTAAAAGAAGTTTAGTAAGTGGAAGACAATCACATAACCTTCATTTAATCAAAGAAACTTACCATTCACTTTAGACAAAAACCAAGTTTAACATCAAAAGTTCAAAACTCAAGCATTATTTCTTATTCATAATTAAAAATTATCATCGAGTTTTCCATCAAACCATCTAAGACATTAGAAGACTGACCCAAGTCTATCTAAAAGATATTTTTTCATTGGCATCTATCTAAAAGTTCACACAGCCTCAGCAAAGGAAATGGAATATAAACATGTTTTTTCATATACTATTTTGTTTCTTTTCATTTTGGTATAACTCATCAGAAAAATAAAGCAAATACGAAAGGACCAGGTTTTCAGTATTGACAGAGATTTTAACTGTATGAAGGTATTTACTGCATGAAATGATGCAGAGGCGACATAAAATATCCCCTGTAATTGTATACACACACAACAATTGTCAAGTCATGTTATGCATGATGCCAAACCATGTTATAAACATAGATCCTCAACAGTCAACCTAAAACAAAATTGAAGATACAAAATGTGATTCATCAATATCATAACATGCTGCTTAAAAAGCCAATGCCATACTGCCACATAATGCTGAGAGTATATCATAGAATTGACTACGATGGTGTTCATATGACAATCTTCTCAATATGGCATAAGATGAAAGGCATACCTCCTTTTGAATTCGTAAATACTGTCTCGTCTTCTCTGCAAGTTGAGCCCTCAATGCTCGAAGCTCATGTTCCATATCCATGACCTACAAATCAATCAACAATGAATGCATTCATCTATTCTAAATAACTTAATAAAAAAGTTAGCAAGGAAAAATGAAGTCTAAGAAAATAAAGGAAAGAAAGCTAATTCAAAACAGGAAAACAATGAAGCAACTGGCACACCCAAAACAAATGGAACCTAGAAAAAGAGAAGGCACTTGAAATAGCAATTAGATGAGAGACAAGACTGGAACATGTGTTCAATATATACCTTGCTAGGCTGATGCAGCATTTTGATTCTTCGAGCCTCTTGAACCTCCTTCATTAATTGTTCCAGGTCCTAAACCATAGACCCAATGTTGTTCAAATTATTATTACCAAATTAAGACAGATCAATAGTATTTGTTTCCTTATACAAGTGAAGAGAAAGCAAAAACACTTGAAGTGGGAGTAATTACAATGCATAGAAAGTGGAAGCAGTAGCTCAAGGGTTACATTAAAACAATAGCCAAAAGACAAAGATGTTTAGTTTAGGCTTTCTAGGAAAATAGAAAGCTAGAAGAGAGGAGGAAATGCGTTGAATAAGTTTATAAGAGTAAGAGAACAATTGATATTTAAGTTTGGTGCATTTATCATTATTATGGCATCATGAATTACCAAATCCCCTATAATAAAACAAGACAACAGACAAGTAAATAGCACAAACCTGTTTCCCGGAAGCTTGAGACATTCTTTCATGATCTTGAAGTGCCTCTTCCACTCTTTGAACTGCTGCTCTGGCATCCTCTATTTCAGCACGAGCAAAATCTCTTTCCTCATCAACAAGTTTCTTAGCATCTTCAGAAGCCTAGATATTAATCTAAACTCTCAGGGTCGGAAAAGCTATTTCTTTATGCAGGCACATAAAAAAAGATATGAACTAAGGTAAACATATTTCATAACATAGAAGCTAATGTATAAATGGAATAGGATAGGATATGATTTATGGCATCTCTTTGGAAGCTCAGCACATGACTTTTTCAGGATGCTTCTTGAATAAGAAGCCCTGTAAGGGACTGGAGTTCTCTTTGATGCCATTGTTGGTCTCATTGTGTTTAGTTTGATGTTGGTAACGAGGATATCTTATAATCCTTGATCCATTTACTCTCTTTTTTCCTATTTCTAATAAAACTTCTTCCATCATTGTGTAAAATAAGTCAACTCACCTGCTTAAGAAAATTTGCAAGCTTCTTCACCTCTGCCTTCTCTTGTATTAGTTCCCCCTCCCTCTGAGTCAACTGAACTGCTAGAGCTTCAACCTGAAGAATATGCAGATTAAGTTACAGTTGCATCTCTTACAAGATTGCAGATGCTCAAATAAACACGCACCAGGACAAACTTTCTATAAAAAATTAAACAAAATTTTAAATTATTTTTCTGTGATCAGAGCAGTATTATCTAGATAGGAAAATTTTATTCTACAAGGTTATGCAAAACTTAAGAAAAATATTCTCAAAGCCTTTTCATTTACTACATACACACCCCGAATTAAACTTTTATAGAGAACAAACAAGACTTTATATTTGTACTGTCAGCTTCTTCATACGGAATAAATATGAACTTATGTTTATTAGATAGAAATAAATGTGAAGTAAATAGCTTTTAAAAAAAATAAACTAACCATAGCAATAGCTTCTTCCACATCATCCTTGTTTCTGCCTGCCACACGCCCTTTTAAGGATTCAAGTGCATCTCGAAGCTTCTTCAAAAGAACATGTTTTTCCAATGATGCAGCCTCTCTAAGTCTAGCCTGAATTTCACCAATATATAACAAGCTTAGTTAAAAGAAAAAGGAACATCCCTCTCTTTGGAAACACTAAATATAACCATTGGTTATTGCTGTTGTAAACATTGCCCAACAACAATCTCAGATTGCAAAACCTTCCAAAGGGAAGAACTATATTCTTATGGAAAAAATAATAATTGAGTTTCAAGCAGAAGGAAAGTGCAACCTCTTCAGACAACTTAACCGCCGCTGCCAAACCCTTTTCGAATTTACTGGCAAGGTCACGAACAGAAAGGCGTTTATGCTGTTCCAACAGCTGCGCAGTCTCTCGTGCAACAACCTCCTTCATAGATAGCACTTTTGGGTCATCCTTTGACTCTATTATCTGATTGTTAGCTCCAATTCTGTAATTAGGAAACCGGCTAGAAGAAAACACAACATCAGAAGATACAACTGGCACAGCTTCTTTTTGCATTGTATCACCAAAATCACGGGTCACTCTCGTCATTTTTCACAACCAATTACCTCTGCCAATCACAAAAACATACCCTTTAGCAAAAGGAAATTTATCAAATTTATAGCTTAGACTACTTAAAAAAAGACACATACACACACTCGGGTATACATACATGAAAAACAGAACAAAAAAAAAAATACTAAACAAAACACAAAAATAGGAACTAATAAACAGAGATACCATAATTGATTAAGCCAATTGAAGTCAAAGCATATTTTGAGAATTTCTCACAAGGAAACTAAATCCAAATTTCAATCCTTTTTTTTTAATTGAAGCGAGGAAAAAGGCATCAAGAAAAAGACAAGTTGAACTTACTGATCATGAGAAGGGAGAAAATGGGTAGCTAGGCTTGTAATTCCAGGATCAGATAGAAAAGGGCAGCTGCAAATTGGTTGCAAACAAGCAAAAGCAGTGGTAAGATTAACGGTTAGAGAGAGAGAATAAGCACATAGCATAGCATAGCATATGGATAGTGAGAATAGAAAGAAGAAAGCTTGCTTTTTGAAAAGAGGAAGAGGAAAAAGAATAGGATGTGTTGTGCCACCCGTGTGTGAAGTGGTCCCCACCTTTACGGGATTTTAGTGTCAACGTTTTGTGTTGTCTTTGTGTGAAAGTTTTGCCACAACCACAACAGCTTTGAATGGAACTAAGGCTACTTTGATCCTCTTTAAAAATGTTTCATACAACACAACTTACAACTGTGTTGTTCCTTTCTTGCTATTACTACCCTTACCTTTCATCATGCTTATGCTTTAAACTTAAATCTCTTCCATTTCGGAGACCCATTCCTAGCTGTTCAACCTTCACTTCACTCACACTTACATTTTCCTTTTAGGCTGCCAACCCTCTCTCTTTTACTTCTTTTTCTAATCTTGAGATCCACCGTTAATGAATTGGTCATAGCTTTCCCTGTTAGTGCGTGTTTGGATTTATTTTTCAAATTTAAATTTGAGTTTAATTAATGTACATGTTTTTTGTAAAAATTTTTACAGAAATCTAATTATAACTTTTTATTTATGTTATTTTTAAAATAATAATAAATAAAATCAACAAATTAAAAGTTATTATTAAATATAGATATATATCAATTAAACTCTTTAAATTTTTTAAAACATCTTATTTTTTATCTTTCTAAAATATGTTTAACAAAAGGGGAAAAAAATTGTGTAATTAAAAAGTTATACACTATCATTTAATCAGACTCTTATATTTATAATATTTTTTAACTTTATTTACATTTAATACTTTAAAAGTTACATAAATAAAAATAAGTACACAGTAATTAAACTGTTGACAAAAATATGTTTCTTTTTTTTAGAAAAAGTCACCTAAATCTCAACCTCTTAATTTATGATAAATTTGTTGACTTTAACCATTAATATTTTAAACAAAAAAGCATTTGAATATTATCAGTGTAAAATGTGTTTTACATTTATATTTAATCATAATCATTCATATATGTTAAGTTTGTTACATTTACCAATTAATACTTTAAAAGTTATATAAATAAAAGGGTTGTGATGAGATATCACTCTAAAGCTCTTCTAGACTGTCATTACATAGATGTTAAACTGTATTCAAAAAATCATATAAATAAAAAGTTGTAATTGAAAATTAATGTAAAGAAGTAAGTACTAATTAAACTCAAAATAAAATTTATGACTTCTTTTCACTTCAACTTTCCTTAACCAATTAAAACACATTAAAACTTATAAACACCTCTATCCAATCTTTAAGCGTATCACTTTATGTTATCGATATTAAAATAATAATTTTAAGGTTAAACACTTTATCTAAAAACCTCTTATTATACATGCTATTATATCTTTTTAAAAATATCTTTGCACTTAAAATTATCTTAAAAATTATATAATAAAACTAAAATAAAATTCAAATATGTACTTAGTTATTTTAATTAAGTGCATGAATCATCAAATTAAAAATTTTGTGATTTAAAAAGTACTCTTCACATTATTTTTAATAAACATGCATTGGGCATTGGGCAGTGACAGCAGTGGAGTCTATGCAAAATTTTGAAAATTATAAAAAAAAACTAAAATTAATATGAAATTATCATGTGATTGAATTAATATGAAATAATATTTTTGGAAATATCGGGTGTATTAAAAAATTATATTTTGTAAGTTTTTAGTACTTTCAAAAATATGTATCTTTTAAATTTTAGAAAATAAAAAATTAAATTATAGTGAGTCCAAAAATAACTTACCACATTTTAATAAAAGTATAATATTTATGGAAATAAAATACGAACAAACATGTGAGTACAAAACTCTTAAAAACAACGGATATCCGAAATATTTTCGTATAACTTTTTAATAAATACGAAAATACATATCTTCATACGTCTAAAGTGATCTTATTATATTATTATGTAATAATAAATTTTTATTTAGAGTAACTTGATTTTATGATTGATTGATTTTAATAATGAGTTTTGTTTTTTAATATAAACGGAAAGAATTTGGTCTTCTAATAATAGTTTTTATTTTTTAAGGTAAGGCGTCAAAATTCTTGAGGTGAAGAAATTATTTTATTTAACACTCAATTTTGTTGAATTACTATATTTTAGAACAGATTTACATGTGTGGAAAGCAGTTCACATGATTCAAGAATGATGGAAAACAATGAGCCATTTAGACAATTTTTTTGTGACAAATGAGTTTCTGGCAAAATGGAAGGGAGTAGGGCAAAGGGACTATCTAGAGGGGTGTTATATCACTGTTCGGTGATGTTGTCAAAAGAGGTATTAAATTGGGCTCTGGAGTCATTTCGGGTGTTGAATTGCTTGTTTGATGATGCTAAATTCAAACCATTTGTGGAACAAGAATGGGGTAAGCTAAGGGTTCAAGGAAGGAAGGGCTACGTGTTGAAAGAGAAACTTAAGTTGTTGAAAGGGTAGCTAAAGGAATGGAACAAGGTATTTGGGGATATTGAGAGGTAGATTATGTCAATTACAGAGACCATACATAGCTTGGATGAGAAGGAAGAGGATGAGGGCCTCCTAAAATAGGATATAAAGCTTAAATATAAGAATGTGGGACAGCTAAAAAACTGGGTCAAAAGGAAGCAATCTCTTTTGTGACAGAAGTCGAGGGTTTAGTGGATTCAGGAAGGTGATTTTAATTCCAAATTCTTTTATCGGTCCTTAATATGCAGGCGTAGGAACAATGAGATTCATTGTCTAAATTTTAAGCGTAATGAGGTAATGGAAGTGGTTCAGGTGAAAGAGAAAGTGAAACAATTTTTTGAAAATCACTTTAAGGAAGGAAATTCGTACAGGCCATAGTTGGGAGCGCGCAGGTTCAACAAGGTAGAGGTGGTTGATTGGGAAGAATTAGAAAATCCCTTCTCAAAGGTTGAAATTAAGTAGGCAGTATGGGATTGTGGAAGTGACAAGTGGCGGAGTCCGGATGGATTCAATTTCTAGTTCTTAAAAGAGTTATGGGAAGTGATAAAGGAAGATTTTGTGGTATTTATGGAGGAATTCTTTTTGACCGGTAAATTAGTAAAAGGATCCACGAGTTCTTTTTTATCCTTAATTCCTAAAAACTCAAATTTGCAACAGGCTTAAGAACATTGACCTATTTCGCTTATCAATTGTATGTGCAAGGTGGTGGCTAAATGTCTCACCAATAGAATAAAGGGGTTTATGTAATTCGTAATCTCGAAATCTCAATCGACTTTTATAAAAAGAAGACAGATTCTTGACAGAGTGTTGATAGTTAACGAGGTAGTGGATGATGCTTAAAGAGTGAGAAAGGATTTAGTGTGTTTAAAGGTGAATTTTGAGAAAGCGTACGATTTGGTAAACTGGAATTATTTGTGGGATGTGATACATCAGATTGGATTCATGGAATGATGGATTGAGTGGATGAGGGAATGTGTTGAATCATAAAAAAAAATCAGTGTTGGTCAATGGTAGTCCCACAGAGGAGTTTGAGAGTGGTAGGAGGCTCAAACAAGGGGATTCATTATCACCATTCTTATTCTTAATTGCAGCAGAAGAGTTGAGTCAACTAGTTTCAGGAGCTATGGAGTTGGGTCTATGGAAAGGGTATGAGGTAGGGAATGATGGAATTTGTGTGTCCCACTTACAATTTGCAAATGATATTATTCTTCTGACTCAAGGGGATTAAGGGTTGATTAAGGTGATAAAGGTTGTTTTACATAATTTTGAGTTAATCTCAGGATTAAAGGTAAACTTCTGTAAATGCTAGTTGGTGGGGCTTAATAGGTTTGAACGATGGCTGGAGCGAGCAACAGGATAATTAAATTGTAGAAGGGGTGTCTTCCCTTTCACTTATTTGGGGATACCAGTTGGAAATCATGGTAAAGGGGAGGAAATGTGATGACCGGTGTTAGAAGTTGTTCGAAGAAAATTGTCTTTATGGGAGCATAAGTACTTACCTATGGCAGGCATACTTGTATTAATCAAAGCAGTCCTATCAGTGATACTCATTTACTTCCTCTCGTTCTATATGGTCCCAACAGGTATCATTGTCAAACTAGAGTCTTTGTTCAAAGCTTTCTTGTGGGGAGGTTCTGAACTGAGCAGAAAGGGGCATTGGATATCCTGGGCAAAATTGTGTAGGAGTAAGGAAGATGATGGATAATGATAGATTGTGGGTTAAGGTGTTATGATCTAAGTATCAGTAATGGGATGAGATTGGGGAATATGGTAGTCATGTCTACAATCCATAGAGAACAAGGGGCAAGGGCACCATAGGTGGTGGTCCCATAATATTAAACAAAGTATGGGGAATAGAAAACATACTTTATTCTAGCAGGACAAGTGGGTAGGAGAGATGTGTTTAAAGAAAAAATTCAACAAATTATATGACCTAGCAATTCAGAAAAACACTTTTGTTATAGAGATGCATGACAGTAGCAGCTGGAAATAGAGATGGAGACAACCTTTGTTTGTGTAAGAGGAGGATTAGATGAAACAGTTATTGAAAATCTTGTAACGGTTTATTTAACTAAGGAGAAGGAAGACGGATGAGTATAGTTGGTGGATGGTTAAAGGATGTTCTTAGTAGCTTTGACCTACAAAATACTGGAACCAACATAGGATATAGGGAGTTTTCATACACTCTGGTCAAAGGTGTCCCACCAAAAGGTCTAGTGTTTCATATGGTTGTTGAATGCTAATAGGTTGAAAATTTGAGATAATTTGCATATGAGAGGAGTCTTATCTGAGGATGAAATCGGGTGTGTTCTATGTGGGTTTAGAAGAAACAACACAACATTTATTTGGAGAATGCAATCTGGTTGAGCCGATGTAGGTCAAGTTATGTGACTGGTGGAAGACAACAATAGCTTTCCACAACGAAGTACACACTTTCAATCTTCAATTCACTTTGACCCATAAAAATTAAAAACTCAAAATTTGGACTGCTAAAACACCCCCATAGGTAACGTTTTTAAGATGACAAACCCCCCAGATTTCAAGTTACTCAAAATCGGGTAGGGGGGACTGAGTTAGAGCTAATGAGGCCACAATTTCCCAAGGGTTTTAGGAAGTAAATCAAAACGAAAAGCTTGATCGTGTGTCTTATTTGTAGGGTTATCCGGTTGTGACATATTTGGAAGGCGAGGAATGCATCATTTTTCAAAGATAAAAGGTTGGAAGTTTATGACATCACTCATGCAGTTCAATTAAGTTCATGAGAATGATGCAATGCTACAAAAATTTCAAATGACTCTTTTGCTAAATAGGTGCTAAATTCTAATTTATGCTTATAGGTCGAGTGATTGATTGTAATCTCTTTAACTTATTCTTATGTGTGGGTTATTGTAAACAATCTTCTAAGCAGACACATATTGTGTTATCTACTTAAGCATTTTTATTAATAAATTTTTTGTAACTTATGAAAAAGAAGTCTATTTTAAAATAGAACCCATGCAACAGCCAACAAATAAATCTTGTAGAACGAAATTTATTCGTCGGTAAGAATAATTTTGAAAAAAGAAATCACGTAATCAATAATCGTATCGGATTGACACTCGCACTTGACAATGTTATGTAAATTTAACTTATACAAGCTATTGTTGAAAACATAGAAATTTATAATTAATTTGTTTAATTGAGAATATTTAATAAAATTAATTATTAAATTAGTAGATAAATATAAAATGACAGAAAAATATAATTAACTCTTTGATTAAAAAAGATAAAAATATTTCAAGTAAATTAATGAGAATAAAAGAAACATTTTTGTATAGAAGGATTGAAAAAGCATAATAACTTATAGACTAATTTATTTTTATAAGTTATTTGAATAAGTTGACATGTCAAATATGAAATAATTTTATTTTGTTTAAACCAATTTTAGTAAAAAAAATTATAAACTAGATTATTATCTTATCAAATACACTCGCTATCAATAATCAATAAATAATAAATAAATAAATAAAGGGAACAAGGTTTTAAAAAAATGCATATGAAACGGGAAGTCAATTCATAAGAAAATAAACATTATTAGATATAATTTTATAATCAAGATTTACCAGTTATGACAGTAAGTTTGAGTTCACTCAAATCTTTTTACAGGTAGTTTGAGAATTTAATTGACAGATGATTCATGTAAAAAATTATACTATTCATTAATTAGAAAATATTTTAAATATAAATTTAAAAATATTTAATTACATGATAAATGTGATAAATGATGACATAAAAATTTGTGTAGTTAAATTGGCAACACATGCCGAGTGTGTTAGGGGAGAACTTGGATTTGAATATCACATAATATATTATTGGAAAGAGAGACAAAAAACGTGTGACTAAATCTTAAGTCAAGTGATTACAGTATTGTTAATCAACAAAATTAAAATAACGACTTAAAGATATTTACACTATCAAAGTATTTTAATTAACTTTGTAATGTAATCTTTATAGATTAATTATTAGTTTTATTATAAAGATTGAGTATAAAATTTAAAATAGTTTTATTTCTGTTTTAGGGCAATGTCTTAAAATTTTTTGGAATTTTAGATAAAAAATAATTAGATTAATATACTAAAAATTAAGATTTAAAAGTCATACAATACTAAAACAGTTTTACTTTTAACAATCATTCAATTGCAATACATCAAATAATGACTTGTGCTGATCATAACTCATTTTCTCCATAATCTCATGGTTGAATTTTTCATGAATAATAACAAATTTATAAAATATAGTAAAGTATCTCTCGAGAATTTAATTTTAAATAATTTGTTATTAAAATTTTAAATTAAGCTAGTTGTTTGTAACAGTGATGGATCTTGATTATTAATGTTGGAAGCAAAAAGAATAAAATAGATATAATTCAAAAAAATTATCATTTTTTATAATAAATTCTATATTTGTAAAATGGAAGAAAAAAAATTTTGGACAGCAAAGAAAAAAAGATGTATTATAAAAAAATTACAATATTTTTTTAAAAAAATTACAATATTTTTTTAAAAAAATTATATTACTAAAAGGGAGAAAAATTTTGAGGAACAATGATTTCCGTGCAAATTCGTCACTAGTTTGTAGATATTTAAATATAAATATAAATATTTGAATTCATCAAATTTAAACACATAAATACTCTATACAACTTATGAGTGAATGATTTTAAGGAAGAGCATTAATAGGGTGAATATAGGTTAATTAGGTTTTTTTTTTAAAAAAAAAAGGTTAAGTTGAGTTTAATTTAAGCAAACTTAATATACAATCCAATTATAAAATATTGGGTTAAGTTGAGTTTTTTTTTTTATTAAATTCAATTCAACTCAACCTGTTATTAAACAAGTTAGATTGGGTTTAGTCAATTGTGTCATTTAAAAAAATTATTTTTAAAAAGTTAGAATATTATTTTATTAGTCTTTTTAGGATATTTTTTTAAAAAATAAACTATATAATTGTTATAATATAAAAATAATATATTATAGTTACAAATTACATATCAAAACAAAAATAAATTAAATTAACATACAACTAAAATTTTCAAACAATAATAACTAAAAAATATATATCTAAAATAAAAGCAAACACAATTTATACAAGCTAACAAAGTCATAAAAATAAATAAAAATTACATTATTTATTCATCTAACAAAGATATAATATCTTAAAAAAAACATAATAACAAAACATATAATTTTAAATAATAATAATTTAATATTATGATCAAATGAATTAGTTTTTAAATTTAATTTAGTAAATCTATCAATCAACTTATAATAGATTAAGTTTTATTGAGTTGAAAAGTTGCATGACCCTGTGAACACCTGGACGCATCAGAAAAGAACAACAGAAAAGGAAATAAAAAAAAATATTAAAAGGTAAAATAAAAAGCATCAATTCGGCCAGACATTATATGTGACCGTATAAAAAGTTTTCAAAGTGATGTAGTATTTGTTTGGAAAAATACGATTAAAATAAAAGTACTCTGCAAAAGCATCGAATCCTTATTTTCATGTTTATTGTACTCTTCTGCTTTTTACGGGGAGTAGATGGCTATTGATAGCTATTAGTTTTGTATTAAAGAAGAATGGGATCCGATGTTTTATTTCCGACATAATTGATTTCTATTCGATATTAAAAGTATATTGAACTTCTTTTTTTTAATAACTTAACACTTTTATCAATAAATACTGCATATTTGTTTCGTTCATAATTCTATTTTCTTTTTTTTAAATTCTAGTCTCAATTAAAATACTAGTTTTACCTTTTCATATGTTATGAATATAAATATATTACACTAATTTATTATGTATATTTTTAAGTTTAATTCAAACATATACTTAATCATAACCTTTTTTACATATAATTGTGCATAATGTTTAATATCATTTTTTTATAGATAATTACGAAAGTATTTTCATAGATTTAGTGTAATTACAGATTCATTTCTTCATTTTTTTATACTATAAAGACACCATTTACTTTTACGTAGTTATTACAATTGTATTGTTTCCCAATTGATGTTAAATTTGTTAACATATTGGATCACGTACTAGTCATGTGATTTTTAATTAAATTTAAAAGATAAAATTATCCTTTTTCACTTTCATAAAGTAACAATTTCTCTTTGTCTTCCTGTTCGATATTTTTGTGTTCTTTTGTTGAAGAATGGATACTTTGTGTATATGATATGTTAATTAACATTTATTTTTGCATTATTACTTCTGTATTTCACGTGAACATTTACATTAGTTATGTAATTTTTAATTAAATTTGAAAGACAAAATTATCATTTTTCACTTTCATAAAGTAACAACTTCTCTTCTTGCCTTCCTGTTTGATGGTTTTGTGTTCTTTTGTTGAATAATAGAGACTTTGTGTATATGGTATGTTAACTAACATTTATTTTTGCATGATTATGTTTGTATTTCACATGAATGTGATAAGTTTTTTTTTTTTCAAAATTTGTAACGATGCAACAATAGAAGTGAAATAGGTGTTGACAACAAAGTTTAAAAAATATAAAGAAGACATGTGTAATACCATACAAAACTTAGGAGATACGTGTATAAAATTGATTACACATATACCCCACTAGACCAAGTTATACTCCAGTGAACACTACTTTACATGAGACTAATTATGATTTGAGAAATTTTTTTTTTTTTATCTCACCTTAAGCAGAATTTATTACATGGTTTGAAACATCATTCATATTCTTTATCAACAACCATTTATGATTTAATTAAATGCAACTTACTCAATTTATAAAATATATTAATTAATTTCCTTTTTAAATTTGATTAAATTTATTACTTTTTTATTTCACATAATTATTAGTTTAGAACATAAATAATGTGGTGCTCATAAAATAATTTTTTCACTTTGACACTGTGTTTAGGATTACTTGAAAGGAATAAATAAATTTTTAGGTGATTTTGTTGGAATGGAAATGGAAAATAAATAGAACAACTCATGCAGAAAAAAAAATGGTTTTCACATTACAATTTATAGTTGACACTCAACAACTAAATTGCTTAATCAATAGTGATATAGAGTTTTACTAGCTTAGCTATCAATTTCAAGTTTAAGGTATGTAAAATACTCTAAAGACACAATTGAAATGTACTGTTTCAAAAAAAAGAATTTTTTATTTAAATCTCTCTCTCTTTTTTACAACCTTTCTTTGCCTCCTTATTCGTTTTTTTGCCATTCATTTCTCCTCTCTTTTGTACTTCATTTTCTTTCCTTCTCATCTCTTTCAATATTTTGTATTCCATTTATTCTCAAATCCATTACCTAGTGAAAGGTGATAAAACTCAATACTCTTACTCGTTCTCTTTTTCTTCCTTGGAACTAACTTTGATAACTTTTGGTGTTAGGGTTAGTGCTTTGAGGAAGAAGGAGAATATCACACTGTAAAAGTTGCTTGTTTTGACTGTCTAAGGTAAATCGTAACTTGTAGCCTAAAAAATATGATATTGGCAGGTGTTATAGAATTATTTTTAGAGCATAGAGCACTGATTTTGGGGATTTTTATGGTTACCATAAATAGGTTTAACTTCAAACAATTTCTAAATATTGAAAATACTTATTGGTGTTCACGGTTGATTTCTACCTCGCACAATATTCCTGAAATTGTTGGAAAGCAATTTTGTTGACTCTCCATAGTAGTGAGTGGTTTAACAGTCATTGTGACTATTTCAATATTTTTATAATTATAATTTTAATTATCTTATTATGTTTTAATGTTGTTTACTTGATATGTTTGGGAAACATACTCTTTTATTTGATTTTATTCTCTATGAAATTTATTTCAAAGGTTGGGAGCTTTGTAAATTTAAATTTGATTATGTTTGATGAAGTTGGGAATTTATGTTGGAATAACTTTGAAGTAGAACAAATTTGACATTTATATTATGAGGATCCATGTTAGAATTTCATATGTCCTTAGCATATGATAACGACCTAGGTGCACATAGTTGTATAATTATGGACGGAGAAGTCTATCTGTTAGATGAAGCTACCACTTTGTGGAGGATGTTATCAACGAGACTGAGTTGTCCCTGATGATATGATATAATATTGAGACATGATATGATTCCGGGAGGAGAGCGTTATTCCTTAGGTGGAGCCGGCCCAAGAGAAAGGTTACTCTTGGAGGGAGGAGAGGGCTATCAACGAGATGAAGTTGCATCTTGTATTTGCATTTCATTTGATTTATGTTTTATGTTAATCTATTCAATTTCAAATTTACTTATTTAATATATATGATAAATTTGTTATTGTTTTGAATACGATAAACGTAACATTTTGAATGTTGAGTATAAGTTACCTATGGTTCTGAAATTTATTGAACTCGTTAATTTAGTAAGTTTATATTGAGAAATGTTTTTATCGATAAATCTGTGCGTTAGTATGTTTCCTTTTTAGTTCATGATGATTGTTAGGCTTTCACTAAGCCTTTATGACTTACAAATCTTACTATTGTTTTTCATCCAGATTCTCAGGTAGTTAAGTAACAAGTTGTTGACTTTTTCAGTTGTTTCATCTCTTCTATTATTTCTTATTGGTATGTCTCATTTGTGTTATGAACATTTGATGTTATTTTAGGATTATTTGTACTTTATGCTTTTATAAAAAATCTAGTTATGAAATTTATGTTTAGTCATCATATATTTGATGTTATTGAAAACTCTTGTTGGTGAATTGTATTGGTAATAAGTTTCTTTGTAAATTTTGGGATGTCCAAATTATAGAGAACACTTTGTCGAAATTTTTGTAAAATTTTACAAATATGTTTATTTTAGAAAATTATTTATCATATATTATTATGTTCTTTAGACTTAACGGTCTAAAAAAATTAGTCTGTGTTATGAACATTAAATTTGAATCGTGACAAGTTTGTTATCCATAGACCTACAAAGATCAACCAAAATTAATTATCTCATGTCAATCCAGGTAATTAAAAAATGAATTAAGAGGATACCATTAAATGGAAGAAAATTTTCTTATTAATAATAAACAAATGAAACTTCCTTGTAAGTTTGTAATTTAGAGTGAAGCGGCATCTTTTTTATATAATTTTTTAAAGTAAACATATTTTTGGGACATAAATAAATACATTTTATAATTAAAAAGCTAATATAGTAAAAACAACTGGCATATAATATAGTAAAAATCTAGATCTATCTCTTTTATTTTTATTAAAAATAAATATTTTATAATATAAAAAATTGTTAAATATTTTCTGTTCTACTCTCTTTGCCCGCTCATTTAAATAAGAGAAAAAAATTTATTAAATTATGATTAGATTGGTGATAAGAGATGGAATAGATGAAATAAATGTTTCATTGTATAATTTATTTAAATAGAAATAAAATAGAATTGGAGACAAAGCGGTGTATAAATGAAATAAAATTTTTAAAATTCTATAATCAATTTATTTGATTATCCAAATGATTGATTAAATAAGGATAATTTAAATATCATGATTATTATTTTATTTCAGCACATTCATTTTTTTTAACAAACAGTTGATTCTATTTCTAAATAATAAGTTAATACTTCTAATTCTTTCAATTTTATTTTATCATTTATCATCCGTCGAATGACTTGACAGAGGATACATAATAGGCATGAGATTTAGATTATGTCATGAATGCAATTATTGGAACTTATAAAAACAAGGAAAGAGAAAATTCTCTCTAGTTTTCTTTTTATGTCTATTAATTCCATAATATGCAAGAGATTTTAGATTATGTCCTCAAATGTAATTAGTGTACATGAAAAAACAAACCATGAGAAAATGGTTATTTTTTATTTATATTCATTCAAATAATAAATCTAATTTTTATTTTATATATATATATATATATATTCTTTCTTTATTTCTTTCTAACTCATTTTAGATGATTTTTAGTTTTCTGTTTTTAGTTTTGAAAAGTATTTTAAACATAAAAATGTCTTTAACTAAAATAGTTATGAGTTAGTATTTTAGTTATTTTTAAAATAGTTTTTACCTTATTTAAAAATAATAAAATTGGTTTTGAATTTTCTGTTTTTGTTTTTACTTAAGTTCACTACTAGACGTTACTCATCTCATCGTTATAAGCCAATACTATCACATGGATCATTCTACCTAATTTGAAAAGATAATTTGGATGTAGTAATTTGATAAGTCTCAATTAAGTGCTTATCCGCACGCGAAATTAAAAGCATTCGATTGAAACCTAATCAAAATTTATTAAAATATATTTTTACAAGTCCAAATTAAATATTCTTATGAGTTTTTTTTTATATAAATTCGGATTAGCTAATATAGATTCATTAAAATATAATTTTTTACTACAAGTATGATTTTGTAAGTAGTCTGAATTTGAAAAAAAAAACCCTCCAAAGTAGGTAATTTAAAGTATCTTTATAAATCTGAATTACCTAATTCGAACTTATATAAAAAAACATATTTTGATGATTCATATTAAGCAATTCATATTTGTAAAAAAAAATCCTCCATATTATCTACTTTGAACTTGTTGAAAAATTAAAGAATTTAGATTAAATAATTTAAATTTGTAAAAAAAAATTTGGATTACTTAATCTAGATTTGTAAAAAAAATAAATTTTAATGAATTGAAATTGGATTAAATAACCCAAAGTTGAAAACAAAAATTATATTGTCTAATCCAGAATTATAAAAAATGCATTTTTAGTAAATCTGAAATAAATAATTTGAAGTTATATTTTTCACAAATCCAAATTACATATTTTGCATACATTAAAATTATAGATAATTTGGATTTGTCGAAAGACAAATGAGATGTACCAAGCCTACCAATTTGTTACCTCCCCTCCCTCTATTCATCATTGCCCCTCTCCCATGAGGCACTTTTTGTTCACCCCCGTTTCTACCTTGACCCCTGCCACATGAACTCTTCATCCTCCGTCTCGACATTCCTGCATTTCTTGCAAGTATTTGTTCAACGTAATTTAATATAGAGGTACGGGAAGAAGTTGATCGGGTGCAAGGTAAATTCCCCTTTCATTGTGCTCTTCCAAAAAAATAAATTTTCCCCTTTCATTGAGTAGGAGAGACACATGACTAGGGTTATAGTTTCACATTTTTTTTTCCTCAAAATTCATTTAAAGAAATAGATAGAAATAGCATAATTGTTTTGGGTCATTAATAATAATAAAAAAACAGAATAGTAAGGGAAGGTCTGTGTATATATATAGGATGGAGATCTTCTCTCCCACAACCCATCAATAAATGCTACATTATTTATGATTTTTTTTTTTATAAATTTTTACAAGTATGGATATAAAATTATTAAAGATTTTACAACATTATGTATTACAATATACAACACACATTAAAGATTTTATTAAACATTGTGTATTCATAATATGTATATTAAAGATTTTATTCATGAATCTAAAACACATATTGATGTTTTGTACATAAAATTCTTTGGCTATGTTAAAAGGCCTTTGACTGGTATGGGAAGTTGGATATTGCAAAGTGATACGCTATTCAAATTCTCTTAGTAGAACAGGTTAAAGAACACTTGTTTGAATGTCATATCTACAATAATATGGTTTATATATTATTCAATAATTAATGGAGAGAGATTGGAACTGTATGATTGAACACGTTTAAAGAAAAGTAAACCAATGTACGTATAGCAAAGATAGGATCATCAAATTCAAAAGAAGCAATAGTGTTACATGAGACTCTTCTAAGCCTTCCTAGGACCTTATGCTATCTAAATTATGTCCCTTGAAGTTCTTAGGCTTATTAACTACTTTTTTTTATGTTGTTTTTGTTTGCCTTTTTCTCTTATGTTACAAAAAAAATTAAAGATTTTATTTTTATAATTTAAAAAATAAACCAATTATCTTAATAGTTAAATAATTGTAATTATAATTGAATAAATTTCTATATTTTATAAAAATTTAATTTAATTTTTTATAATTTTTACACTATGTAATTAAATATAATTAATAAATTAATATATAATTTATTTTAGAGTATATAAATAAATTAAAATTATAAACCAATATTAAAATTCGATGAAAATAGAGATAAATATTAAAATTTAATACTAATTTTTTTTATATTGGAACTCGTACCAACACAAAAACAAAAATGGGGGTGGTGGAAGCGTGACCCACAAGCCCACCTAACATTAAAAATATTTTTTTAAAAAAGAAAAATAACATTGAGTTTTGACTTTGTCTTTTGAGCATAGAAGGGTCTCCAATTCCGCACCAACGTGAGTTGACGTAGGAATCGTGACGCCTACGGGAAATCCTTCTCCGCCACGTGAGTTGGTTTGGTTATCTCTTTTCGATGTGAATGTTGAGAATTTATGGTGCCTATATTTCTATTTTATTTGTTATATCATCTTGATCAATGTCTATGATTTTTTTTGTTCGTCATGCATTCTATCTCCTAATGGATGTACTTGCAGGCAAGAGAGTTGTACCAACATTATGATTACATGACCACTTTTCACGCTGATTGTTCACCTTCAAACTTTTGCAATTATTATATTTCATGTATTTTGCAAAATTATCCCGTTTCTTTCATGATTTGATCACTACTTAATGTGGTATGTTTTTGTTTATAAAACAAGTTAATATAATGTAGGTAGAATAGGTGGCCTATTTAGTTTGATAGCCTTGCTGCCCTTTTTAATCTTTCATCCTTATGATATTGGTGTACTTATGCTTATTATTTGGGCTGATAAGCTATTAAGCTTACTTTCCAGTTACCTAACAATGGCCTTAGGTCAAGCTTTGTAATTAGGAATGCAAAAGTGTTTTCGGGTTTATAGCGTTTGAAAGCTTCTAAACGGAAGTTTACACTTTCCAAAGCACTTAACAGATTAGCAACTCCTATGTTACGTTAAACGTAATTCTTTTCCAAATACACCTCACGTCTATGTTTGAATTGACTTATTTTCATCTTTCCTTTTTTCCTACTTTGTCCACCTTTACTTTTATTCTTCTAAGTGTGGTTTTCTATGTTGCTCACTTTCTACGATTTGTCATTTTACCACTGTTTCAACTTCATTGTCATTCTCTTCCTGCACAGCATCTGTATCAAATATTGAAACACTCAACACCATTGAAGTTTATTAACTCAAAAGTGCGGTTACCCATTCGTTTCAAATAATTAATGGCTGCTGTTTTTGTGGTACAGTGGAAAGGTATGGCAGATAAAGATGAAGAGTTGGCAATGCCAAGGGACGCAAAGATTGTGAAGTCTTTGCTGAAATCAATGGGTGTGGAGGACTACGAACCTCATGTTATACACAAATTTCTTGAGTTATGGTATCGCTACATTGTTGATATGTTAACAGATGCCCAAGTGTACTCAGAGCATGCAGGCAAGTCTGAAATTGACTGTGATGATGTTAAGCTTGCTATTCAATCCAAGCTTAACTTCAGTTTCTCGCAACCACCCCCTCGTGAGGTAATATTAGTAATTTGCCATTCTTAAGAAATATTTCAGTTCTGTTAGTTTCTAATATTAAATTTCAACTTCTGGTATCAAATGCAATAAAGGTACCAAATAGGTTGTCAACCTCATAGTGAACTAGTCGAGTGTTTGTAGACTTGACTTGTAACCTCATAGGAGTTCACTTTATATAATACAAATAGAACCTGTGAAATGTTACTGTGAGATGGAGATGGAGGCTGTGACTGTGTGTCCCAGTTCGAAACTGGTTTATGGATGGGTTTGTTGCTGTGAGATGGAGATGGTACTGGAATTGATTTCAGACGGAGATGTTTCATGTTGGAACCTCGTTCACACTGAGCAGCATAAAATCTGTATGAGACAGAGAGTGTTCTTTGGAGGCTGGAGTATCTTGTGCACTACGGAAAATTAGAATGAAGACCCTAATATCTAAAAACCCAGTATGCAGAGAGTGTTCTTTAGAGGCTGAAGTATCTGGTGCACAATGGAAAATTAGAATAAAGACCCTAACGTCTAAAAGCATAATTTTTGCTCAAATTTTGGTGGCAGATTATTGGTTTGTTCTGGACTGTGACTCGTTTCTGTGTGTGATAATCATGGTGCCAGGACATCCGCTACATAATTTTAAATAATGATGCTGGATTAGAAAAGAAACTGCAGGTAAATTATTTGAGCTCTAGCTTTCTAGGTCCCACCTTTCTGTATTGCAGTTTATGTACTCGCTTGTAGAAGTTAATCTTGCGTAGAAGTTTTAATTGTCAGTTGTTTAGGAATTTAATTATGACTGAGATTTTCTTTCAGTGGGAACAATTATCTCTTAAATTCAAAATCATCTAGAAAGTAGAAACCTATTGCTGAAATTAATATCGTTAATTATTGATGCCATGAAATATTTGCTTGTTGTTCCCTTCAAGCAATAGTATGTCTTCCTGAAAGATAATATGTTGAAGGTAATCACTTGGCAGGTGCTTCTGGAGTTGGCTCAAAACCGCAACAAGATACCCTTGCCAAAGACTATAGCAGGACCAGGTATCCAGCTTCCACCAGATCAGGACACATTAATCAGTCCCAACTACATGTTTGCAATTCCAGACGAAAGTCCCGTTGAACCTATAGAAGAAACAGAGGATGAAGAAGCTACTATTCCCAATCCATCTCAGGAAGAGAAGATGGAAATGCAACAGGATCCCCATCAAAGAGTATCATTTCCCCTGCCCAAATACCAAAAGGATTAATTTCAAGTCCCATCTTGCATTAATGCTTAATTTAGTGTAGTCACGCACTCACGCACAATTGTTTTTCTACAGTGGTTGAAACAAAATCTATAACTTGTTCAATTTTATTCTATGTAAAGTCTGTTGGATTCTGGCATTGAAATAAAATGGTTTCCAAACTGCTCCTTTTATAGTCTGAAGTCCTCGTGCTCGTGAACACAATGTTCACCTCTGCTCTTAGTTTGGAGGCATGCTAATTCTAAATAATTAAATTTTGAGTATTTCGAAATGGATGATTTTTTATTGTATTCTGTTCACTTTTCTTAAATAAGATCCATTTTAACTATGAGTTGTTTTTCTACATGTTTCTAATATAGATTGAAAATATAACTATCAAATTTTTTACACGTGTGAATTAACTTCAAAAAATAAGTTTCAAATAGAAATAAATTTCTTTTATTTGAACTATTTTTTGTGACTATGTAAATAGATTCGAATTGAGTTGAGTCGATGAACCCATAAACAAACTCAGAATATTAATATATCAATTATAAAAATATATATTAATAATATATATATATATATAATATGTTGTTAAAAATATATATTAAATAAAAAATATTCATATAATATATATTTTGGTATTGTTTTTTACTGATTTAAAATATTATTTTGGACTAATTTATTATATTGTTTTGGACTCATCTGAAATCTTTATTTTGGATTGATTAAAGGTATTATTTTAAATTGAAGACTAGATTTGTATTATAAGTAAAGCTAACTTAACTCTTTTTGTTGTGGTGGGAACGATCCGCTCTAATCGAAATTTTTTTAAATATAAATATTGTGGTAAGCCCATAATTTTTATTTACCTGAATAAAGCCAAATAGCCAATTGTAAAAGCCACTATAAACAATTGCACTGCATGTGTGACTCTACCTTTAAATGTTTTTGTCTTATTTGGCATAAAAAACTCGCATTGGTTGGTTACTCTAACCTTAACGGAATTAACAATTAATAAATATTGATTTTGTTCATATTATTAATATGTATCATGGATCAAACAATTGTCTTAGAACTTCCAGAAAACAAGTGTATTTTGTTAACAAGAACAGAAGAATGCAGTAAAAGTTTCTGTTATTAATCATTGCAAAGACTGCAGAAATCTCATATAGAACAGGTTAAAGTTTAAGGTAAATGCAAATTTCAACATAAGGAATGCGAGTTTTTTATGCCAAAAGCCTCATAAGCTGGATACCCTGGTTTCGCTGAATAATCTAGATCTATCTTACATGTCATATGAAACAGAGTATGTATGAGATTCAATTTTTGTATGAGATTCAATTTTTGTATGAGATTTCAATTTTTTCAAATTCTTCTCGTCACTTTTTTACATTCCATCCAATAAAAATTGTTTGTATTGTATTTATTAAAATGATGCTATGATAAACAAATTGTGCAATTCATTATAGTTGTCTAGTTTATTTGGTTGAACTTTTTTATATGAGATTCAATTTTTGTATGAGATTCAATTTTTTCAAATTCTTCTCGTCACTTTTTTACATTCCATCCAATAAAAATTGTTTGTATTGTATTTATTAAAATGATGCTATGATAAACAAATTGTGCAATTCATTATAGTTGTCTAGTTTATTTGGTTGAACTTTTATTTCAGTGTGACATCAATATTAAACCCTAAACTCGGAAACAGGGGTATTTCTTAGTTGAATGGTTGTTAAAAATATCGATGGAAATAACCCGCAAGATGATTAGTTTTCAATAAGTTTAGGCTTGATTTATTCGAACCGAACGATAGCGGCTTAAAGCTAAGCCTAACACGAGCAGCGTCGCTGCTTGGTCGGCGGGGAGAAGTAAAATCATATTCTGAAGTATTGTTACAACCACACACACATTCACCAAATTCTTTTTTTTGGGGCGTTAATGAGAAGAAAACACCATGCAACAAGAAAAAGCATTGTGGCAAATATTAGATGACAAGCAAATGTAAGTTAATTGAATTAATAAAGCTCGCTCACTCTCAACCATTCATATTAGACGCAATCCAAGCAATATTTCTATTCAAGCTTTACACAAAAAGAATCAAACTTTGCTGGAGGCTATAAGCCATGATCATAAAAGCCATGATCTACCCTAGACAAGCCTAAACTAGAGAATGCTCAAGACAGTGCTGACAAGTTCTTCGCTGCAGAAAGAAGAGCCACAGCACAAAAATCTGAGCTAGAGAATTTCTTGTAAACTGCCCTAAGCTTACTTCCTGGAGCAGCAGCATGAAGGTTGACCATGATTTTGGCGCAATCCCTGGCAGCAAAAATAAACAAAAGTCACTTCATGAATGTTGAAAAAAAAATATTCTATCTACTTGCATGCTCGAATACCAATTTGCTGATCCAGGAAAATACTAACCTTAGTTGCTCTTCAGAGTAGCCTGTGTAGTGCTGCAAAGTTCTTGTCCAGGAAGGGCTCCTTTCAAGGGTACATCGAGCCGCAAATACAGCAGAAGCAGCAACTAGAGAAGGCCGGTACAAGATTACAGTAGAATAGTGCATCAGAGAAAGTTCAGCAAGGAAAAACGCCATGTGTTCCATCTACATTATTGAAAATTAGGGACATTCATCAGGGACTTGAAAAAAAGAAAACATTAACAACCAACTATAAAGAAATATATACCTCTTTATCGGATGGAATGGAGGCTTTAATATACCGAACCAAAAACACATAGGGTGTCGGAACTGTTAAGTACCATTCAAGCTTCCTAAGGATTGTTTTCTCCATCATCAACACTTGTTGACTAACATAAGCGTTATCAGATATGCACACGAAGTCTTTAACCTCTGGTGCCCATATCTCTTCATATTTTGAGGCTATCAGCATTGCGCTGATGCCAACCAGCTGAAGTTCCCTTCTAGGTACAGCCTTCACAGACAGGAACCGATCAACAATATTCAGGGTCAAATAAAATGTTTCTGGCATGAGTTCAAATTTTATATGCACTTCCATCAACCAGTCCACAAGGATTGATCTCATCTTGGCATTAATATCTGGCTGAGAACCCATGTAATCTTGCACACAGCCGTCTTCCTGTTTCATCAAATCAAAATCAAATACATATTCCAAGTGCATAGAAAAAAGGATGATAGGGTGATGATAAACAAAGAAAAAAGCATAGAGCCTTACTTCAGTCTCTTTGTAAAATTTATAGATATCATCAATATACTCCGCTGCTGCCAATTCATTGTCCATCTCAGTTGCATCAATGTTCACTACCAAACCCCTTGGGAGTCCACAAGCATCCTGAGGTTGACAAGTTTTGTTAGATCACAAACAACAATGACAGAAAAAGGGCACTCCATAAATGAAGAAAAAAAAAGAACAAAGGAACAACCTTGCTTCTAGCAGAAAGTACTGAACTAAAGGCCTTGGCATTTTTTCTAGCAGACTTCTCCCTTGCCTTTTTTCCCTTAACAGATTGCTTCTCCTTTTCTTCCGATTCATCGTCAGAGCTAATCACAATTACTTCTGGTTCTTCTTTAGCCTTCTTAGCTGCTCCCACCTTTCTTGCAGCAACAATTTTTCTACCAACAACCCCATCAGTTGCTACCACCGTGTCATTATCTACTTCAGTGCTTGACTTCTGGATAAGATCAACTCACACAGATTTAGAGACAAATCCGTTATAAAATCAAAAGAAGAGAGGGGGGAAGAGAGGTGCAAGCAACCTTGTTCTTCTTTGCTGCAGCGGCTTGTGCATTGGCCAATAACTGAGTACGAAAGTAGTTCCTAGTGACAGGCTTAGACACATCAACTCCATGGCCTTGTTTGGCCACAAGATTCCCAATATCCCGAAGGACCCTTCTATTTCTTCCTTCCCCCATGTTTTTCTGCTTATTCTCACCAACTAAACCACAGGCACAAAATCACAACAAACAAAAAAAAAATAAAAATTCAGAAAACCAAAAACCAAAGAAACATTCAAACATTTATCAACGTCAGCAGCAAGAAAACACAAAAAAGAACAGAAGAAAAAGCAGAAACCATTGATGGGTAGTTCCGCTCTTGAAGCCATGTTAATGGTTTCCTGCGTTTCTTGAAACGTTGAGCCAAAAACACCGCCGAGACTAGAGAACAACGACGACAGAAACCCCTGAAGACGACTGTGCGGCGCCTCTCCTCCGCCGTTTACGTGGGTTGTCGCCACCGCGGATTCAAACACTGTGTTGGTGGCAACTTTCTCTCTCTTTGGGCCAAAAATGAAAATACTTTGTTTCAATGAAACATTTGGTTTAGGCCTATGACTGTGTTTTTTTATACTCACACTCTCTCGCCTCCAACGGTCACTCCAACGGCTACTAATCTTTTACTAATTACTACTTTCCTTCCTTCCCTTTTTTCTAGCCGTTACTCTCATCTCTCATTCCCCCCAATTTAACCGCTCCTCATCTTCTTTTTTATATTCTTTTTTAATTCTTACAATTTATTATACTTTTATCATAAACTTGTTGTCTTTTATAATATAGTTATCATGTTAGTGTTATCTAAGTGTCTTTTCGTTTACTTTTAAACCAAATTCAATGTATCATTCCACTTATTGTCACTTTGATTATTTTTTTAATAGTAATGTTCACTCTTGTTTTTTTTTTATCATTTTATTTCTTCTTTCTTTAATTCATCAAACTTCTTTCTTTAATTCATCAAACAAGCAATAATCAAAGGAGTGAATTTTTTTATAATTCATAAGATATGTTTTTTTTAATAATTTTTCTGATTTTACTAATACATTAATTTTTTTCTCCATTCGCACAATTGGGTAATTGAACGCAGTGGTTTAGTTTAAGGAAGAAAAAAAAATTCTTTTGACTGGAATGAAAATATATTCAAACGAAATGAAAAAAAAAATAGAGTAGTACAATCTTATGTTAAAAGTACAAAATAAATTTATATAATACTGTTTATTTTTCTTACCTATTAAATGGGGAATTAATTATTTATTTTTATTCAAATAATAAAAAACATTTAATATTTTACTTATTCTGTTTTTGGCAAGTAATAGGAGGGTAAGAAGTTACATAAGAGTCCCAGGTAAAAATTAAGAGAAGATAAAGTCTTAATTAAGTTTTTTTTTTCTCCTAAGTTGACCAATCTTTAACCCTACTTGATAGGAGAGATAGAAAGAGAGGAAATAAATAAAGGAGAACAATTGGGTGAAAAGATAATAAAATAGAATGAAAAGGAAAAAATTAAATTTAAGTTAGTAGGTACTAGGTAGATAAAAAAAATAATAAATATCAGCATGTATCTTTTTTATTTAATATAATTTTATTATTAAAATCATTTTTGAAATAAAACGTCCAAAAGTCAATTTTTCTACTCAAGTATGCACAGTTTGAAGGATATTTATTTTCCATACGATTACCACATTTTACTTACCCATTTTCCTTACAACGAGTTGAAAAGTCATGTAGTACATGACTCATTGCACTTTGTCGCCCCCCTCTTTTCCCAAGAGAAATCAAATAAGGCATAAGCAATTAGTTTCAATATATTAATTGTCAACCAATTATAAATTGTGTTAGAGAGTGAGAACTAAATAATACAACCATGAACAATTGCATTATAAATTGTTTACTTTGTGTGACCTTTTTAGTGTTCATTAGTTCACTTTTAATTTTGATTATATGATCGTATTTAGTTATTTTAAACTCTCAGCACAAACATTCTCCTCACTTAATATACTTTTATATATATATATATATATATAAATATAAATTAAAAGTAATAAAATTATATTTAATATTAATTGTATGGTCAAATGTAATGGTGTTGATTATATTATATTAAAAATAATAAATATTTATTTTATTACTTTTAGTAAACAATGTAATTAGTATCATTAAATTTAAATATATGTTTATTATTAAATTCTCTCAATATTTAAATATTATATGTCATATGATTAGATATTAAAGTGACATAAAATTATTTATTTAAAATAATAATTATAGTATCACAAATAAATACTGATAATTTATACTACTACTCATGAACATAATCATTTACAATACAATTAATATCTTTTTTTAAGTTAATACATCAATTTATCGAATTATACTCAAAATACAAAAATTTACAAACAATATAAAAAATTAAATATTGGACAACTTGCCCAGTGGGAAATTGATGTACCTCACCCAATGGCTTGTGTGGCCTAACAAGAGGTCTCAAACATAAGCTTCTAGTTAAGGGATCTCAATCAGAGAGAGGTGTTGTTGGGAGAAAAAAACCCACTAAAAACCTGATAGAAAGTGTTTTGCGTTGAGTAAGACTTGTCGTCGGGCGCAAAACCAAAAAATTCCTCAACATAAACAACTTTTCATTGGGCGAGACCTGCCGCCCAACAAGACTCGCAAACCTCTAGTGCCTAAGTTTCTGCCATCCAAAAACCAACATTCTAACTATCAATAACATTCAAACACTAGTCATGTATATTATAATTCTATCTCATACATCTTGTTTATACAAATCCACCATGTTAAGTTTAACGAGTTATGTCATTTTACAAAATCAAAACCATAATTTGCATATCCAAAGTTATTCCAAAAGAAATTCAATGCCAGAGTTGGATATCATCCTTAGGCCTGCTAACCTTGATCTTCGATTCCATCACTAATATTTGCTCTCATGCAAGACACGATAATCATAGTCATACAAAAAACACATACAACAAGGGTAAGCATATAATATAAAATATACATATAAATATTAAAACAATACAATTTACATTTATCCTCCTTTGATACAATGTTACCAATAGAAAACAACCACATCCATTCTCCCTCTAAACATAAGTAATCAATACCACACAACTATATAATCATAAAAAAAGATGTTTTCCAGAAAGACTAACTATATTTAATTCATATACCAAGGTGGCGATCATCTAATTTTCCTCACACTAGTATCTGGTATCTATATGACTCATCCAGTAACTAGTTGAAGTATAAGTATACTCATTTGATACCCAACTGATGTTTAGTATACTTGACCCAAATCTGACATCCAGTTGCTATCTATCTGGGTATGTGGTGTATCATCGCCTTAACTAGGCATAACACTGGGTGCATTATTGCCCTAATTAGGTATTAGCATCAGGATCACTTAGACTTATCTTATTGTATCCCTAATTCAATGTATCACACAATCATTTAATCATCATTTCCAACAATTCACCAAATTCAAAACATCCAACCAACCATCAATTTTCAACACCATTACAAATAGTAACATTTCAAATCATCAATTCCACCAAACATCCATATCTCAAAATATTCCAAATTAAATTATTCATCATTCACATGCAAACTAATCTACAAAATAGTTGAGTTTCCCTTACCTACTGTCCCCTTATGAGTTGAATTTGCAAAACAAGGAAAGTTCAACCACATAAATTACTCATAACCTATAAAATTCCTAAAACCAAATAGGAACCTAAGGTGACGTTTATTGTGCATTTTTGTTTTCATTTTAATAGAAAATGGAAAACAATAGTGAAAATATGTTTGGTTACAATTTAAAAATTTTTTTGCTGAAAACATTTTCAAAAAATAACTAAAAACAAAAAACAGAAAGAATTTATCTTCAGTGTTTCCAAAAATTAACACTATGGGAAAACTTAATAACAATATTATAATTATATAAAAAATAATATATAAATGCATTTTAAACTGTATATATATATATATAAATAATTTATAATATTTTTGCTAAAATTGATTAAATTTAATAATAATATTTTTTGAAAATAGAAAATATCGAGTAAAAACAAACATACTTTCTAAATGTTGAAAACTTGAAAATGAAAACAGTTTTCAAAAAATGAAAATAGAAAACATTTTCTTAAACCAAATGTCACCTAAGAAATTGGAATTTATAGGAGGATTTTCCTCCAAGGGAAACAATTGAACTAAAAATGATTGGAATAAAACCTAAAGGGTTAGGATCAGATATGCCTATAATGATCAGCACTTAAAAACTTGAGCTATGATAAGAATTTCTTTAGGATAAGGCCAAAATGCTACCATGCGAGGGAAAAGAGGGAGAGAGTAAATGGTGGAGAAGAGACAGAGAAGAAAATCTAAAAATGAAAAAAAAGAAGAAAGAGAAAGGGAAAAAAAAAGAGTTAAGAGTAAACTTAGTAACTCTATTTTTCTACCTACAACCACTTTAAATTTAATGTTTTTTCAAATTATTCTCGTAAAACAAACATAACTATCTAATTCTAAGAGAATCTCATTTCTATCTATATGTTATTTTATTAGGACTTACTTTCTTTTATTACATTGTTTACAAATCATCTAGCCCAATTACATTCTAATTAAACAACCATATGTCAACAAAATAAAATATACATATAAATACTTCAACCAATATTTCAAAATTAATTTATTAATTATACTTAAATTAAATTAAATTAGTCTCCTTTTTATTTATACACTTATAACACTAAATAAGACAGTAGCTTATAGTAATAATAACAATTTAACAACTTGTTTAATTATATTAAGAAGTTAGTATTTTTCTTTACAATAATAAATATATAAAATAAGATTATATCGCACATTTGGATAATTAAATTTGCCTCTTAATATAACAATTTAAAACACACTCCAATTTTTATAATATTTTATTATATTACTAAAATAGGATATTAATTTTTATTTTAATTAATCTAATTAAATTAAATCACTTAAATAACACACACCTTCAATTTTATTTTAAAATAATTAAGAAATTGAATTAATTCTTTTTATTTTAAAATTTTTTGTTAATTTAAAATTTGACAAATAGTGAAAGATAGACATAAAATAAAGAACTGAGAATAAGTGAAAAGGAAATAGATTAAAAATTTCTAGTGATAAATGATAAGAGAGAGAATGTGTGAAATTGGAAGAAAAAAAGTAAATTACTGAAAGATCTCTTAGATTTAGTTTCACATACACATAGCCGTTGCTATTTATCAATGTTTAAATAATACTGCATTAATTAATGTTTTCTTATTTTTATCACGTGTTAGTGAATAATGCTGCATTAATGAGTATTTTCTTTATTTTTTTTTTAAAATTTTACTCTTTTTCTTACTCCCTTTTTCTCCTTCTATGTTTTTCTTTACATTTGTGTCAAAAAAGATAATTAATAATTATTTACACTATTAATTTTTTTATTGACAACTACTGATTCTTAGCATCATCTTCTTTTACCTTTGGTGCGCACTTTTGAATAATTCTTATGAGTGTAACTAATCTTTAAGTGAGTTTATTTTTAGTTTAAAAGTTACTTTTTGAGTTAAAGTAAAAAATTTTAACTTAGAAAATAAGTATAATTTTTTATTAAGTTATATTTATTTTTAACTTATAAATTTTTTTAAATAAAAGTTGTTGATAAATTATTTTTTATTTTAGAATTAAAAATATATTATAAAATTAAATTGATTTCGAAATAAGTTTTTTTCAAATATACCATTAACATTGTTGGAGAATATACCATTAACATTGTTGGAGAGAGAGAAAACAGAAAAAATACAACAGTAAATATTTAATAAGAGTGTTAAAATTCTCTAGTTAATGAGAAGAACCCAACTCATTTGAATGAGATTTTATATATAAAATTTATTTTTAATATCTAAAAATAAAAATTATTATTTTTATTAGATGTTCTAAATTATTTAAAAAATTAAATACTAAATTTTTTAATTGCATTTATTATCATGAATTCAATAAATACTAAATTTAAATTTAAAGCATTAATTGAGACTTATTAATTATAAAAAAGAATTGAGCGTAAATGATTATATGATATTAATGATTTTCCAAACATATGTTTTGAAAACTAGACCACAACGTCTAGCTGACTGAGAAATTGGTGAATTGGATCCGTGTTTAGATGAAATAAATCACAAAATTAATAGTGAAAAAATAGTTAAAAATAAGGTGACGTGTGGTTTTATTTAAAAAAAATAAAAAATAATATTAAAAATATGATTGGTTATAATTTATAAAATATTTTATTTGAAATTTTTTTTTATAAACAACTAAAAACAGAAAAAAAAATTTAAAAGTTAAAATTATATAAAAATTTAATACAATATTTTAATTATAACAAAAAATATATATAAATATATTTTAAATTATAAATATAAATAATTATAATATTTTACTAAAATTAATTAAATTTAACAATATTATTTTTTTAAATAAAAAATATCATGTGAAAATAAACATATTTTCGGAATGTTGAAAACTTGAAAATAAAAATTTATTTTCAGAAAATAAAAATAAAAAATAAAAACAGAAAAAATTTTCAAGCTAATAAAAATATTTAAAATTAGTAAAATTGACAAAAAAGATCGTAAAACAATTATTTAAAATTGGAAACTAAAAAATACTTAAAATAATATATTTCATTTTTTTTTCGTAAAAATAAACTTTAAGATATTTGTCATGTTATTGTTAACGACATTATTTTGTATTATTTATATTTGATATTTGATTTAGGTTGTTATGCTTGTTTTAAATATTCAATCATAATAATTAAGTTATACGATGCGTGCTCTTTCTTTACATGTATACGAATGAATCAATAAATTGTTGGTCTGAATGTAATGAGATTAAATTCCTTTAAATAAGATTTTTATTTTGAGTAGTATATACGCATTCAAGAACTAATTTAGGTTATATTTGATTATTATTGTAGGGGACCTAAGTATTTGATCCTAAATAGGAGTGTTCAACTTGAGTATTTGACATATGTTCAATTTTTTGTTCCACCAGAGATTGAGTATGGTTTTGCCATAACAAGAACAGGCAACAATAAATCACAAGGTTAACCAGTTTAATATTGATTATTACACTTAACATGAATTTAAGATTGTACTACCTAATTCTTGACTGATTAGACAAAGTCCAACAGGTAAGAGCTTAATCCACTACTATAAATAGGTAACGAATATCGAGGTAACATAATAAGATATTCCAAAATTATTGTTCATTGCTCTGGGCCGAACACTGCCTAACTCGAGCGTCGAAGTATATTTTGCAGGTACTCCACCTCTTGGAAAGGATATCGAAGACTCAACAATATCAAGATTTGAAGACATAAGTACTTGGAGAATAAGCATAGGTACATTTGGCGCTCACCATGGGACACAGTAAAACTTTGGATCTCACTTCAACGTCAGCAACCAACTGATCATGGCGATTATAAGAAGCAATGGAGGCGGAGTTCAAAATCAAGCCAATGAAAGAAAAAGGACACAAATAATGATAGGAAACCCATAGTTGGTGAACGAAACCAGTATAGCCGAGGTCCTCAGGCTATTGAGGGAAGAAGTGGCGAAGCTAAGGCGTGAGACGACAGAAATTCAAAACTAAAATCAAGGCAATAGAGGTGATGAGTCAAACCCTAAGAAGGGAGGAGAAGACTCACATAGAGGAGAGTCAGCAACATCCTCCAGAAGTCGATCTCCCCTAAACCAATCCACAACTTCCTCTAAAAGCTCCCAAAGTTGAGCGGGTACACCCTCCCGAAGGAAGACCAAAAGCCCTCCAAGAAAGCATCTCGCTACACATTAGTGAGACTATCCATGACACTTCCCCTTCAGGTAATGTCACCATCTACAACATTCATGGAGGGGGACCTACCCTTTCACACCAAAAATAATGGAAATCCCACTCGTAGAAAGTTGGAAACACGTGTCGCTAGAGAAGTATGACGGGACTTTAGATCTTGATGTTGATTTGGCAGCCTTCATGACTCAAGTGGGGATGTACACCAAAGATCAAATAGCCCTATGCAAGATTTTCCCCATGTCCCTCTAAGGTCCAAAACTGAATTGTTTCGTATAGCTTTCCCCTAACTCAGTAGATAGCTCTCAGGCATTGGTAACTAGGTTCGACAACCAATTCGCAACATCTCGGCCACATAGGTTCACTTTGCAAGCATTGACAACTGTTAAGTAAGAAAAGGGGGGAGCTTCTCAGATTCTTTATAAATTGTTTCAATAAAACAATCCTGAGTATAAAGGATTTGCTCCCAGAGGTGACTCTCCACACTTTCCTCACAAATCTTCAGCTTGGGGATTTCGCAAAAAGCATGATCCATGTTCCCCCAAAGAGTATGAAGGAAATAAGGAGTTGAGTTGTCTAATTCATTGAAATCGAGGAATTGTAAGCTTTCTATGGGCAGACGTTGGAAGCCCCAAGTCAATACTCCAAAGAAAAGGAAAAAGGAGGACATGGAAAGGAGAAGGAACAATTCGAAGAAAGGCCCCTTAAAGGGTCCAGATATAACCACTATACTCCTTTGAACACTACCCACTCAAAGGTTTTGGACCAAGCATTGACAGTCAAACTCTTGATTATGCCAAAGAAAACGAACACACTACCTGGCGTTAACACTAGCAAGCATTGCAAATATCACAAAAACAAAGGACACTGCACTGAGGAATGTACGACCCTCAAGGACAAAATAAAATATTTGATTAAGCAAGGTAACCTCAAAGATTATGTGTACAAGAAAAATAGTAGCTACTACTAATCTAGCCACATAGAAGAGTACCACTAGTTTGGCCACAGAGAAGAGTATGGCTGAAACAACTAAAGTCACCCCTGCTGAAGAGAATATGACCAACGCAAGAGTAACAAAAGGTGGAGTAGGAGCAGGTTTAGGGAGAGACAAAATGACTAGCAGGGAGACCATTCCAAAAAGGTAATCAACACAATAGCAAGAGGATTTGCAGGAGGGAGTTCAACCTCTTCCTCCCGAAAAAGGCACCTCTGAGCAGTAAGATTAGTGAATTTCGTAATGCATCATCTCAAACCAAAGATGTTAGTCATCACATTCACTGGTGATGACTTCCAAGTCGTAGACCTCGAACAAGATGACTCGATGGTCATCAATGTGGAGATATCCAACTGTGTAGTAAGGAAGACCCTGATGGATCAAGGAAGCTCGACTAATGTATTCTACTGAAAAACTTTCTAACAACTTGGTATCCTCGAAATAGAATTAATTCCTTATGATGAGCTGTTAATCAGATTTGCAGGGGAGATAGTGGCTACTCGAGGTTGCATTGATCTGTATACCAAGTCTGGGGAAGACAAAGACCCAAGTCGCACCATAAAAATAAGATACATTATGGTGCAGACGAACACATCTTACAACATCTTGATTGGAAGACCATCTCTCAACAAGCTGGGGGCAATAATATCTACTCCACTTTTGACCATAAAATTCCCGTCTAAAGAAGGAAGAATCATCATAGTCCATGCCAACCAACACACCGCAAAAGAATGTTATCTGGCCAATTTGAAAGTTTAGCCATATGAAGATAAGCAAAAAGCTCAAGTTGTTAACATACTAGCACACTTGAACATTTCGAATCTAGACTTAGATCTCAAGCTTGATGAAATCGAAAAGGCTGAACCTACTGAAGACATCATAGTCATTCCAAGTAGGGAGGGAACCAGCTCAAGTTATATATCTTGGATCATTTTTACCCGAGTGACAGCAAAAAGAGATCATCGTTGTGGTTTGTGACAACTCATACCTGTTTGCATAGACAACGACCAATATGCTAGGGATTAACCCAAATTTTCTATCCCATAAATTATCTATTTGTAGTTTGGTCAAGCTTATAACCCAGAGAAAAAGAAAGATAGGAGCCGAAAGGTTTAAAACGGCCCAAGAAGAAGTACAAAAACTAGTTGTGACTGACTTCATAAGTGAAATCAAATACACTACTTGATTAGAAAATGTGGTGATGATCAA
Organism: Psophocarpus tetragonolobus; assembly: GCA_037954015.1. Classification (NCBI taxonomy): domain Eukaryota; kingdom Viridiplantae; phylum Streptophyta; class Magnoliopsida; order Fabales; family Fabaceae; genus Psophocarpus; species Psophocarpus tetragonolobus. Next base: position 41,456,258 of record CM075695.1, read on the forward strand.
GAAACACAATGGAAAGTGGAAAATATGCACTGATTACACATACCTCAATAGAGCATGCCCGAAAAATGCTTACCCTTTGCCTAATATAGATAAATTGGTAGATGACACAACAGGTCACAATTTTTTTAGTTTTTTTATACGATTATTTGGGCTATAATTAGATTTGGATGTACCCTCTGGACGAGAAAAAAATAGTGTTCATCACGGAAAACACCACATACTATTACCAAGTCATGTCGTTCAACCTGAAGAATGCATGAGCGATATACTAAAAACTCATGGACAAGATTTTCTACACACAAATTGGCCGAAATATGATAGTACACGTGGATGACATGGTTGTAAAATCCAAATAGGTACAAGACCACATAACTAACCTGAAAATGTGTTCAGAATTATAAGAAGACACTCAATGATATTAAACCCAGAGAAATGTGTCTTTGGAGTACAAAGAGGCAAGTTCCTTGGGTTCGTGATCACCCAAAGGGGAATCGAGGCAAACCTAGATATGTGTTTGACAATCATGCACATGAGGAGTCTATCGAACCAGAAAGAAGTGCCATGATTGATGGGGCGTTTGGCCTCGCTCTCCAGGTTTTTGTCGTGCATAGCCGAAAAAATCGAACCTATCACAACCCTTCTCAAGAAGGCACAATATTTTAAGTGGACTAAAAAGTGTGAGAAAGCTTTGGTGACCTAAAAAAAAACACTAGCAACACCACCACTACTAGCGAAACCTATTACAGACAACTTTATCATATACCTATGGTAGTAGTCAGTCTACTTCACAAGCAGAATTCTTCATGATGCCAAAGTTAGATACTAGACAGTAAATAAGGCAGCCTTAGCTCTAACCAATGCAACCAGATGTTTAAGACCCTATTTTCAAAGCCATAAGATAATTGTTTGAACTAAATTCCAATAGCAAACGTCTTGAGAAAACTAGAGCTAGTAGGGAGAATGGTGGCATGGTCCATAAAGTTATCTGAATTTGATATCCATTATGAAACAAGGGTGTCAATAAAGTCTCAGCCATTGACTGACTTTCGGAATGAATTTCATCCTCCCTTAGAGATGTCAATGGATCAACCATTCCAATGGATTATGCATGTAGATGGATCCTTTAGTAGTAGGGGCAGTGAGGCTGACATCATCATTGAATGGCCAAATGACTTAGCCATAAACAGTCCTTGTGCTTTGGCTTTAAAGCCTCGAATAACCAAGCAGAATATGAGACTCTTTTAGTTGGTTTGAAGTTAGCCGAGAAAGTGGAGGCAAGAAGGGTGAAATGCTTAACGGACTAAAAAATAGTGGTCAAACAAGTCAATGGTTTGTCCAAGTCAATGAGCAAGGTTATTGAAGTGTTACCATACCTTCTGCCAAGCCAAAACTAAATTTAATAACAACAAAGTGGCTCAAATACCTCAAGACAGAAGTGAGAGATCAGATCAACTTGCTAAATTAGTAAGTAGCAGGAAGTCAAGCCAGCTTAGAATGTTTATTCAATAGGAACCGCCCACACCCAGCATAGAAGTGTATACTACTTTGGCAACAATCAAGGATTGGAAAAATAACATTCTATCATACATCCAACACAACCAAGTGTCGAAAGACCCGTTTTAAGCCAATGTGTTACAAATGAAAGTGGTCAAGTACACAACCATAGTAAGAGAACTGTACAATAGAAGGTTCTCGACACCTTTACTAAAATGTTTGTCTAAGGACGAGGCAAGCTATGTCCTCCGGGAAATCTATGAAGGAATCTGTGGCATGCGCACTAGAGGTAGAACCTTAGCATTAAAGGTTTTAAGAGCAGGATATTATTAGTTCACTCTAAATGAAGATTGTTGATGTTCGTTAAAAAATGTTTACAATGCCAAAAACATGGTAACCTGGTTCACCAATCAACCGACGACCTAAAGACAATTGCAACACCGTGACCATTCTGCATGTGGGGAATGAACATTCTCGGCCTGTTCCCTGTGGCTGAAGGACAATGCAAATTCCTGTTGGTGGCCATTGACTACTTTACAAAGTGGGTAGAGGCAGAACCTTTAACTACGATATCAGCGTAAAACGTGCAGAAGTTTACTTGGAAAATATCATCACAAGATTTGGAATTCCTTATGCCATCATCATGGACAGTGGCCTTTAGTTTATGGATAAGAAATTTAACTTTTTCATGGAAGGGTTAGGCATCAAACACATAGTGACGTCGGTCGAACATCTGTAGTCGAACAGCCAAGCAGAAACTGCAAATAAAGTCATATTAGGTGAACTGAAAAAGAGAATGATTCTAAAGAAGGACTGGTCAAATAGATATAGGAAATCCTATTGGCTTACAAATGCATTCCCCAGTCCACAACAAAGGAAACTCCATTCTGCTTAGCATACAGATCAGATGCTATGATCCTGTGGAAATAGGGGAACCCTCGTGCAGAAGAATACACTTCAATAAAGAATCAAATCAAGAGGCAATATTGGTCATGCTATATTACATAGATGAAGACTGCGACAAGGCAATAATTGCCGCCAAAGCATGCAAGTAAAGGATGGTGAAAGGGAAACTGAAGAAGTGACCCCCTATTTATAGCCAATGGGTTCATGGAGACCCAAGTTATCATAGCCACAAATTTCTTCTAGATCAACGATCAGGATGTATGCGCCCCTTTTGCTTTCCATGCCACTGTTAAAATAACAGTAAGATCACCTTAACTAATTGTTCGGCTTCTCGAGGTGACAATGTTTTTTCTAGCTCCGACCCTTGTTACGCCATGCTCGGACCTGAGGGCAAGTGTATGAGACCTGAGTATTTGGTCTTAAACAGAAGCTCTTAACCTGGGTGTTCGACACTCAGCAGAAGTGTTCGGCCTTTGGTCCTCACCAGAGACTGAGTATGCTTTTGCCACAACAAGAAGGACACAAAATAATAAACAAAAGGTTAACCAACCTAATATTGATTATTACACCTAATATGAGTTTAAGATTATATTACCTAATTCCGACTGATTAGGCAAGACCCAACAGGTAAAAATCCAATCAACCACTATAAATAGGTGATGAATATCAAAGTAATATAGTAAGATATTCCAAGATTGTTGTTCATTGCTCTGGCCAAATATTGCTTAACTTGAGCGTTGGAGTACATTTTCTAGGTACTTCACCTCTTGAAAAGGATGTCGAAGATTTAGCAATCTCAAGATCTGAAGACATAAGTACTTGAAGAGGAAGTACATGTACAATTATAAAATTTAATATTATAGATATGGATAGGAAAAAAAACTAGTGACAAATACCATCAATATACAAAATAAAATCAAATAAGGGATACACATACAATTTTAATTTATTTCTTAAATAGATGTAGTGCATGCTCCTCAAACTCTTTTAATTGAATTTTATGGTTGTTGGCTATGGGATACATCCACTCAAAGTACATTTGTTTATTTATTTCTAAACTTGACTTATTCACCTGTTTATGTTTGGGTTTGATGGTATTTGTTGGTTATTGATTATTTGCAGTTAAATGTAAAATAAATAGGCATGTATTATTTTATTTCTGAGTATTTCTAGCATTTTATTATTATTATTATTACCACTACTACTATTAGCATCTTTATTATATGCGTGTATATGTGAGTGCGTTCATGGTAGTGGGTGAGTGCGTGAAACTAAGTGGGTGAGTGTGTGTGAGAAATGATTCACGCTTTAAAAATAAATGCAAGATACTTAGGGTTTGACTGATTTGATTTTCTTTTTTAGTTTTTGAAAAAAATTTTCAAGAATATTTTTCAAAACTATTTTCGGAAAGAAAAGGAAAAAATACTGGTTTGATAAGTGTTATTTAAAAACTGTTTTGAATATGTAAAAATAGAAAAACATGCTCATATTTATTAAAATTTTATTAATAGAAAGCAAAAAACAACATATTTTGATTTCATTTTAAGTTAAAAAAAAGAAAACTAAAAAGCAAAATTACTTTCAATTGTTCCTGTTTTTTAGTTTTTAAAAATTAAACAATCAGAACTATTTTCAAAAATTGTTTCTAAAAAACACTACCCAAACGAGTTTTTTAGTTTTTAAATACTAAAATACTGAAAACTATTTTATAAAACTGTTGTCAAATAAACATTTACTATTGATTCTCACAAATAATTTTTTTTTAAAATTTAATACTTAAAATTAGTTATTTATTATAAGTAAAAGATCAAAAGTAAGTATTTTATACTTATTATTATTATTATTATTATTATTATTATTATTATTATTATTATTATTATTATTATATATATATAAATAAAATATAAGTCTTTCATACTTATTATTGGAGTAAGTGAATCTCTTTCTTACATGTAATTTAATTATATAATATATTAATTAAATATTATATATTGTAATAATTATATACCATACACATATATATATATATATATATATATATATATAAATAAAGTTTTATATGCTCAAGAACCTACTAGATTACCTTGTCTATATAATTGACGTGTTTTTTTATAGTTTTTTAATTTACTTTTTTATTAATTTTCTTTGTTTTTATTTATTATTTATATAGATATATAAATTTAGTTATCATTTTTATGATTTTTTCTATTATATTTTTAAAAATTTATATATTTTAATTTTATTTAATATATTAAAAATTAATTTATTGAATATATTTTAATATATTTCAAAATAATTTTAAATTACTTTTAAAAATATTAAATTAATAAAAATTTAATATTTTCCAAATAATAATTCGTTTATTATTATTTTATTAGTTATATTAATGAAATAATTAATATTTTATTAATATTTACCAAAAGTACTATCAATGAAAGAATTTGTAACTATTTGTGTACGTCAAAATTTTTTATGAACAATATTTATTTATACTTTGAAATCTAATAAAATCATTTTAATTTTTTAGAAAGATATATTTTTACTTAAAAATTATATAAAATAATTTTAAATATTCTTGTAGATAATACTCAACACCATTCTACCTGCAAAATGTTATGAATAACAAAGTTATTTATTCAATTATTTAACACACTGGCATATTAAATATTAAAAAAATATTCATTTTTACTTTTATATCTTAAAATTTGTTTTCTCTAAAAAATCATATAAAATAATTTATAATAATTTCATAAATTGAAGTTTTACTAATATTTCTATTACATAACTAAATTTTTAAAAATTATAAAATAATTTTACATTACGTACTAAATAATATAAAAAATTAATTTATCATTAGTATGAAAAGTCATATTGAATTAATATTTATCTAATTCTATTTATCTAAAATAAACTAAGTTTGTTTTAAGTAGATTTCAATTTAAATATAAATATCGTAACATTTTAAATAGAAATAAATAAACCAATTACATTAACAACTAAGATAAATTATATAACGCGAATTTAAAGATTAAATATTATTAATGAAGTTATTATTTATAGATATATTTATGTTTTAAAATCTCACGTAAGTTGCTTAGTAAAATGAACCATTTATTTTGAAATTAAAATAAAAAAATATTTAAATTTTTATGTACAACATAGTTATAAAATAAGCAAATGAATTTATTATTTCATACTTTAAAATAAAAAATATATAGTATTTAAATAATTACATATTAAATCTTCAAATTAAAAAAGTATAATATAACTGATTATATTTTTTATATACATGTCATTGTGAAGTGTTATGTGAACCTAATCTAAATACTAAAAGTAAACCAGTTAAATTAATAGCGAAGGTGAATAATATATTAATATTTTGTTAATTTAAAATTTTAATATTATTATTAATCAAGTTACTTATAAATGTATTTGATTTTTTTAAAAAAATTCATGCAGGTGCGAACTAACAATTTACAAACTTTATTTTTATGATTAAAATAATAATAATTTATTTCTGATGAAAATATATATTTTAAATAATATTAATTTCAATATTTTGTGCCTAATTAAATTCATTTTACATTTTAAATAATTTAAAATTATATATAGAAAATAGTTATAAAATAATCAAATAAATATATCATACATTAAGTTAAAAATACATGATACTAAACTAAAGCGCAAGTCATTTAAAAAATGGAATATCAGTACTCGTTAATAATATATTTAACGAGTAGAATAAATAAAATGCGTTAGTATTGTCAAAAAAGTTTGTTAGTTAAAAATTAAAATAGAATTGTGGTAGGAAGAAGATAAGATGTGAAGGATTAGAAGTTTTCCCTTTATTCCTTGATATTCTAAAAGCATTATATTGTATCCAAGTTAAAGATGAATGAGACATGTACCCAAGATGTGCCACCGACCACCGCTTTCGCCTATTCCACCTGTCAACTATCACATGCCTAGTTTTATTTTTATTTTTATTTTTATTTTTATTTTTATTTTTATTTTTATTTTTTTACTGGGATTGTCTTTCTCTTTCAAGTTTCAACCAAGTGATGATGGGATTTGTCCCTGGGAACTTCTTCTTTTCTTACTTGGAAGCTGGATTTCTTTCCACACTCACCATTTGTTCCTTTCTTTCATTCTGCTTTTCTGAGAAATCAAGTTTAATTATCGTTTTAATATAACCACAGACAATTTTTAAGATAGCAAATAGCTAACTTAATACTCCAAAATTAATGCTGCCGTGAAACACAAATTTGCAAAGAGACAGATGGTCAGATTTGTACACAAAACTTCTCCTTTTATTAGTTTCTTTATCAAGTTCACGATTTTTAATATATATCTTTTAAATAATTATGTTTGATAGTCTGAGATTTTGCTTAACCTATTATATATACAAGTTTTTACTAACACTATATATTAACATACAATTAGGTACTCATGTGAGAATTCCTTGTTCGGATGATTAAATTAAGAATTTAAAATAATTTTATATTACTTTTAATAAAAATCATAGATAATATATTTAAAATAATTATTATAAAAATAAATAAATGTAAAGTGCATAGTGGTTTATTATTATTTGAAAAAAAAAAACTGAATTAAATGCATCTGAAAAAGAAAACAAGTATAGTAGTTGTGTGACACAAATTATTGAGAGCAACATGGAGCAGTGACTAGTTTAGTAATTGAGCGAAAAGGCAGGGCTTGATAAGCAGTTGATAGCTGGCAGCACAGGAATCCCACATTCTCATTCCCTTAAGGAACTCATAAAAAAAGCCAAATTTGCAGTGCTTCCCACATCTTCACACTCCAAGAAGAATGAAACAGGGAAGCAGAAGCTGTGTTGATCCTATGTTGTCTTCTCTTCTCTTTCTTTTCTTCTGTCTTTCAGGATCTGCTCAGGCTTACAAGAATTACACAGTCGGAGACTCTTTAGGCTGGTTTGACAATACTGACAACTCCAATCTCAACTACCAGAAATGGGCTGACACTAAACAATTCAGCCTAGGAGATTTTCTCAGTAACTTTCTTCCCTCACTTCTCTCTTTTCTTTCTTCCTGTCTTTCCAAGCACTAATTAAATACAATTTTATTATTATCAATATACTCCCTCTCCCTCCTACTCTTACTCAAATATAAGTATAAATGTTTTTAGACCATTATTTCTTAGGCATGAATGTTTTAGTTTCCATTCTTTGATCTGATCTCCACTTTGTATTCATCTGTATTTAGAAAAACAAAAAATTACTGGATTGGAGTAGTAACAGAGTTATACTGTATATATATATATTTAAAAATTTTGGAATAGCATATATCTGATAGTGGCACAAAAATTAGATTGGCTTCAAATAGTGTGTTGTTTTCCTCTGCGGCATATGTGCTGATTTGTGGGTTAGTCGATTTAGAAAAGTTAGACTTAAATTAGAAGCACTGAGAGAAAGGCATTACTCCTCTTTCTGGAGTCTCTCACGATCCGCAACCGTTACTCTCAACTCAAAGTATTCACTCTTCCATTTCTCAAAATAGTTAACCAAGAATATTACTTTTAGTTACCATTTCTCTCTTTTTGGGTAAATGGGGAAAAGGGAAAATGGCTAGTCGACAACTACACCTAGTTACTTTTTATTATTCTTTTCTTTTGGTGCAAATATTCTGTTTTCATACTCCCATTCAGTGCTCCCTCAATTTTACTTGTTTAATTTCTCTTTTATATATAAAAATAATAATAATTTTATCAGCATTCACAATTCATCCGTGAATTTAATCCGTAGGCAAATCCATCTAGGCGCTCAAGTTTTAGTTCTAGTATACTATCTAGATCTCATGTTAATGTACGTTTTTAATAGCATTTCTGATTATATAAAAGCTATTATTTTTAATGAAATGGGATCCTCTTTATGTCAAAAGGAAAGAAAAAAAAGATACGAAGAAAAAGTGAGGAAAGGGACTTGCTTTGAAGCTAATAGTCAAATTGAAGTTAATCATTACTCTTATAATTGGCCATGATTAAGCTATCATATAAACATAATAGAGTCATAGGTGTTATAAAACATAAATTAAGAAAAAGAAACATTGACTTGAGGCAAACACTTGGAATATAAGCCATTTCCACGTAGAGGGGAGCATTCAGTTGGGCCGAAAAGCAGGCTATTCTTTGAACAGCAGAGCATGCAATATTTATGATATCCTATTTTCAGCTCACAATACACATGCTTTGAAGTTAGGTTGGATTCTTGCAATACAATTTGAGATTAATTTTTATGCACAATAAATTTTACACTCCCAACTAATCAGAGACCATGTTAAGTATAATTTTTATGTAGTGTGTACAAAAAGATGTAATTTTGATTGATTGTCTTACAACTTTTGATTTGTGTTGCAGTTTTCAACACAGACACAAACCACTCAGTGGTTCAAACATACAATTTCACTACATACAGAGAATGTGACTATGATGATGCACTAGACAAGGACACAACCCAATGGTCAGCATCTGATCCATCGAACACCCAAACACATCCTGTGACAGTGGCAGTTCCTTTGGTGAAGGAAGGAATGACATACTTCTTTTCTGGTGATTATGATGGTGACCAATGCAAGAGTGGACAACATTTCAAGATAAATGTGACACATGGTCAAGGATTGCCAAAAAGTCTTAAAAGCCCAGAAGATGCCCCATCTCCTGCTAGTCCTATTGCTGGAGATGATGATTCAGCCCCCGACACTATTGTCCCTTCCAATTTCAGCCATCCCAAGGAAGAAGAAACTGACGATGACAAAGCTAGTGACAAACAAAAATCTACTTCTGGTTCAATCTCAGTGTATGCACAACTTCACATTGTCTTATTAGGGATACTACTTTTCTTGTTTTAAATTAATACTTAAGATTTATTTTATATTATTTTTTAACTATAGATAAATGCTGCTGTTATTATTTATCTATTTTTTTCATTGGGTGTGAGTGTGAGTGAGACATTGGGGTTTTGACTTTTGAGAGACTGAGATATACCGTAATTATTGTTGTAAACCAAAATAATGTAACAGTTACATCCTTTATTGCTTTATGAGTTGCAGTTTAGATCATATATACATTGCTTCTCAATATTAGAATCTCGAGTTTTCTCCCTCCTTATTTTTATTGTAGCTGGCAATTTAAAGAATCAAGAGTGGTTGGGTTGGTAAAGACAAAGACAGAGATGCATGGCCACGGAAAGGGTAATTATTGACATAATTAAAAGTAAACAATTGGCACTCTGGTACACTGTTACTACTTTATTATGTTTGGCTTATTAGCGCTACTAATAATGTCGGTACCTCCTAATTAGGCAATGTAAAGCGCAGATAATGCTTGCATCAGTTGTATGAAAGATAGGAAAATCAAATAAACATATTTAAAATATAATGGTTTAAATTATTAATTTTATATTTTATAATAAATACATTTATTTTTATTATAAATCAAATTTTAGTAATATATTTTTTAATCAATTATTATCATGCTTTATTCTTTAAAATGTTCTCCGTACGTTAGAAAGGTCAAATCCTACTTCTCTATTGTTAAATCTAGTTGTTCTTTTCTGATGCCGATTTTTTAAACTATTTTTTTTTATTTAAATAAAATTATATTAATTATTTTCAATCATATTCTTACTTTCACGTAACTTTCATCCATTTTAAACATTTATTTATCATGAAATTAAAGAAATAAAAATGATTAATGATAGATAGGAAATAATTAATAATTTTAATAAAATGAGAATAATAATTATATTTTTTAATTCTCGTATCACAACCATAAAATATATTAAGCCTATACGTATTTCATTTTGTTTTTTCTTAATGTTTCATTATCTTTCATATTTATATAATAAATCATTTCTTAACAACTTACAACTACTTAGAATCTCATATTTGAATATTAAGCATCAAGTTTAACGTATTTTTGGTATATTGAAAATGTACTTAACTTAATTTTAGTATTATTTTCTTAATATTTGGTTTTTTTATTAAAATTAAATAGATGTGATTGATTTTTTATCCTAATTATTTTAATATTTAAGTATTTAACAATGATGTTAACATTTAAGTAACTTGTCACCTTATTTGAGAGTCTAATAAAATAATTTAAAAATTTAACTATAAACTATGTTTTTAATTATCCATCAACTTATTTAATCAATTATTCTAAATGGATGAGAATTCAAAATATGATAAAACAAAAATTACATGAACTATTAACCGATTAAGAACATCTTTAATAAGAGCATCTTTAAGTCTTTGTTTTGAATTCTCCGTTGTAGATGCTCTTTAAGTTCTTGTTTTGAATACTAGGTATATTAAGAAGGTATTTAAGAATTCTCCATTGTAGATACTCTTTAAGCCTTTGTTTTGAATACATGAACTATTAATTGATTAAGTCCTTGTTTTGAGTACTAGGTATATAAGAGCATATTCAATAAGAGGCTTTTAGATGAGTTGTTTAACTTTAAAATTGTTATTTCGAAAGGTTTTTAAATAGATAAAAATGTAATTTAACGTAATTATATATAAGAGTATCTCCAATATTAAGAAGTCATTTAAGAATTCTCCATTGTAGATACTCTTTAAGTCCCTAAAAGATTGAGATGATAGAGACAAATGCTTAATTTTTTGTGTGTCATCTAAGTTCTTAAATGGTAACGTTAAAACAAATAAATAGTAATCACATTAATGACTTACGATAACAATTTTTTTATCTAATTTTTTTAAATTAAAAATATTTATAATAACTTTTAAACTTAAAAAATAATAAAAATTACAAATAAAAGAAAGTATCATGTAAGGATGACAACAAGACAAGATGGGAGAGAGTTTGATCCCCTAACCCTAAAAAGTGCAAGATAAGTTCGAGTATAAAAGGAATGAATATGAAATTTTAATCTCCATTGAGTATTTTTGAATTTGAGTATATCTGTAAGTAACCGTTATGTAACATCCTAAATTCCCAATATTTTATATACTAACTAATCAAGTAATCTAATCCACTTTTAATGTAATATACAATTCAAACACTGGAGAATAAAATTTTCATCATAATACAATCAATCTAACATTATACACATTTTTCATGTATTCAAGTTTTGAAACAAAATACAACAATCACATAAACTTAACATCAGTGTCTCTAAATTCGAATAACAATATTTCTACACAACTCTCTTATATACATATTCAACAACAAATTAACATCCTTTGAGACTTTCAGCCACAATCTGACATACTTCACTTCAAAACATCATGTCACTCTGCATCATTACTATTATATGCTTTTGTGCAAAGCACGATCATCACAGTTATGTAGAAAACACAAACATTGCAAGCGTAAGTTTACATAATACGCAAAATATTATTACATCAGTCATAAAGCATGAAAGTTACACAATATTTATATTTAGTATCATCAACACACATCATGGATAGTAACCAACCAATCAATCAATCTTGTGCTTTACCTGAACATAAGTACTTACAACCAATCAATAATACTTATGCCCCATTTGAACATAAGCATTCACAACCAATCAATCACACTTGTGCTCTACTTGAACATAAGCATTCACAACCGATCAATCACACTTATGCTCCACTTAAACATAAACATTCATAATCAATCAATCACACTTATGCTCTACCTAAACACAAGCATTCACAACTAAACAATCACATTATGCTTCACCTGAACATAAGTATTTACAACCAATCAATCACATTTATGCTCCACTTGAACATAAACATTCACGACATTCAACTGACGCTTTCCGAAAATACTCACTACATTGAATTCAGATACTAAGGTAACGACTCATCTAACTTCCTCCATACTGGTATCTGGTATCTATTTAATCCATGCGATAACAGTTGAATTTTGAACATCCTCACTGAATAACCAATTGATGCCTAGTGTATCATCGCCCGAAACAGGACCCTAAGACTGCATCATGTTGCTATCCAAGTATATCCTATAGTGTATCATCACCCGACACAGGGTCTTAACATTGCATTATCACCTGAAACAGGGCCTTAACACCAGAATCACTTAAACCTATCAACCTCTTTAATTCAATGCATTACCTCGAAAACTCTATTACCTCCTCGTAATTGTCCCAACACAGTTCATTAACACTCCTTATTAATAAATTACAATCTTCAGTCATCCACAAACACAATTCCACACAACTGATCATCATTCACACATAATACACATTTCACATATTACTCAAAACATGCATAAACTTAACACATCATCATGCATTTAATACAATACATCATCATTATGCATTTAGAATTGACATACACGCTATCTCAAATAGTCATTTATACAATCAAAATATACGCGATCACATCTAGCTCAATAATATAATTAACATGCGCGCTATCCCAAATAACTCAACTATGAAACCCAAATATACACCATCTCAAATCGCTCAAATCACAATCAACAAATACGATAACTCAATTAGCTTACATCATAGTAATAAATATGTTAACTCAATTAACTCAAATCAAAATCAAATACACACTATTTAAATAACTCAAAACACAATTAAAATACACTTTATCCTAAATAGCTCAAAACATAGTCAAAATACTTGTTATCTCAAATAGTTCAAATCTCTCAACTACCAAATCACTGATCCATTAACAAAAATCAACAAAAAGAGTTTCGCTTACCTATTTCTTCGTCCAAAAGCCTATTAAAAAAGAAGGGAAAGAATCAACCTAAAGAAATTACACAGTAACCTGACAAGAATCCCAATTTCAACAGGAACCAAAGAAAATTAGAATTTCCAAAGGAATTGCCTTTATAATGAAAACGAAAGGATAAAAATTATAAAAAAAGGTTTAGAAAAATACTACCAGACATATCCATACTGATCACCTCTCAGAATTAGGAGCAATGGAAGAGATTGTATTCGAATCCGACAACAAAACCCCAACCATGCAACCAAGGATTTCCCACGGCCAAAAGAGAATTCGGTGGAGAAGAAAGGAGAAATTGAAGAAAAAAGAAGAAAAGAAGAAGAAGAAAGAAAGAGAAATAGGGGTGTATTTAGTAAAGCAACCTGCTATTTGCACCCCCTCCTAAACAGACTTCCAAAATTCCACTAAAACTTCTCGAAACAAATGAGTGATAATAATTCTTACCTCTCCACCCTTCTAACCATCGTCTGAATACCACTACAGAGTATTAACACCAATATTAACCCATCAAATTCAATTCTATTAATAATTTAAGTAAAACTTAAATTTATTTTTTCTTACTATTTAATTCATACATTTTTTACCTATTATTAAAAACTAGGATTTTACAATACTCAGAACAAAAGAAATTTTTGTCCTCGAAAATGAACTGAGTGTAAGCTGATTTTAAGATTGCAAAGCTACAAATAAATTCTCAAGTTAACTCATCATCTTCCATCTTATTCTTCTTTTTACTTCCATCAAGGTATTTAATTCTCATAAAATCTAATGAAGGGTACTTTTTGTATTGGTAATCCTCTTCTAACTTGATCCACTCTCAATATAAGGGTAAAATACCACCTATGGATAATAACGAGATAGGGTGAGGGAGAGTTTGACCCCGTGACCCTGGAAAGTGTAGGATGAATTCGTATATAAAAGGAATGAATATAAAATTTTAATCTATGTAGAGTATTTTTGAGTTTGAATATACCTGCAAGTAACCGTTATATTATTTTTTGCAATTTACATTTTCTTATTTATGATTAAATAAATTATATATTAATTTATTAATTATATTTTAGTTTAAAAAGTATATCACTACTCACAGTGCATCATTTATAACATTATAGTCTTGGACACAATGTTGTAGTTCTTACACAATTATGTTTTAATGGTCTATAAGGGTGAAACTTTGTATACAAACATGTGATTATAAATATATGTATGAAATATTGTTTAACATAAAAGCGGAATGTGGGTGGGGAAGGGGAGACCAACAAACTCACCTCCGCACTTGCCCCTGATTTTCTTAGGTTGGGAAAACTCGACCTCGACCCCAGTCAATGTGGTTTTTCGTCAAAGTCATAACTTTATGCATTAATTCCTACCAGAATGATAAAGTTTGTTGATTTTTATAATAATTAATTTACAGGTCACATATATAAAAATCATGATTTATGATTGTAAGTTTTAAACTCAATAAATAATATTTTATTTTTTTCTTTTATAATTTTACCTTAAAAAAAACATAAAAATACAACTTTTTCTTAGATAAGGAAAATCCGACCTCGATCAATGTTGTTTTTTCTGTCAAAGTTGGGATGAGTACAGGTCGATACCCATGTAGGTGAGTATGATTTTCATTCCTATCATCTGTTAGTTGTTTGTTGGTTTTTACAATAATTAATTTAAAACGATATATAAATCATGATATGTTATGGTAAGTTTTAAACTCAATAATAAATAATACTTTTTTTTTTCCTTTTAATGTTTTACCTTGAAACAAACATAAAAATACTAAATTTTCTAAAATCATATTTTCTATAAAAAAAATTTAATCCTTAAAATAGACACCTTAGTAGTAGTTGATCCATGCACCCATCCTTTACTCATACTCCCATCATATTAAAAAAAAAAAATCTAAAATTAGCCTTATTAATTTGTGTTTGCATATTGTTTTTGGATTACTGAATTTGAAAGATTTTTTACAATATTCGGATTACATAATCAAAAAAATATTTTGAATACATTCAGATTATCTAATCTAGATGACATGCACTTGTACATAATGAACACCTAGATTAGTTAATCCAAATAACATATGAACATTTAGATTAACTAATCTAAAGGAGTAACATATTGTCAATGTTCAAATTATCCGATCCAAAAGACATATTATGAATGTCCAAATTAGATAATCCAGAGGAACAACATATTGTCAATGTTTGGATTAGATAATTTGGAAGCATATTTTGAACATTCAGATTAACTAATCCATATGAGCAACATATTTCCAACATCTAAATTAACTAATCCGGATAACATATTAACAATATCTGAATTCGCTAATCTAGAGGCAATGTTATATTAGTTAATCCAGATGAACAAAATATTATCAACATGTGTAGTTACAACTCTCTACTATTGTGATTGAGAACAAAGGATGCATGGATTCTTCATAAAGGGTGTATGAGTTCTTTGTGAAGGGTGAATGACATGTGTGTGTGTGTGACAAATGAATTTTGTAGTGAGAGAGAAAAAGGGGTTAGTTTTTTTTTTTGAAAAATTTGTTATGTATAAATAGATGTATAAGCAAAAGAATGAGCATAAGAAGCAACATCCCACCTTATTTACTATTTATACAAGATGCAAAATGTTGACATTCTCTCCTTAATTGGGCCTAAGCGTGATTTGAAGGGCTTTTCTTCTTGCACCGATGAATTTCTTCTTGCACCTCTATATATTTTATTTTCAAGTTTATTCGGATGAAAGTTAAAACAACGGTGTGGTTTTCTAGAATTGATGATCCAATTGTTTTAATGATCCTGATTAGTTTTTTTGAACTCATGTATGGCATTGTAACCTTAATCCAAAAATACCAATAATGAAAGAATTACTATCTTGCCCGAATGATTTTTCTGGATTTGTCATTATGGATGACATATTTAGATGTTGTATTTTGACATTTTAAAAATATGTATTATGGAGCACTCTGTCTAATTTTATAACCTTTCTAGGATGATAATTTAACATTAAATCTTTTTTACCTACTCAAAATGACTATTACATGGTTACAACAATCCCAATGCACTGTTTATAATGTATTCTGGATGAGTTTGCCATATCTTCTGCATTAAATATTAAAAAAAACACTTAAAACTAACAATAATAAATGTTAAGAGAATAATCACATAGGCACGTTAAGGCGGTTGCGATAAAAGAAAGTGTGATAAAAAAATTAGTGTAAAAAGTAGAAGTAATATAAAAATAACAAAAAAAACTATAAATTAAAATTATTACAATTACAAAATTAATCGTATATTTATAATTTTTTTTATAAACAAGATAGGTTTAAAAAAAGTTAATTTTTTACGCTTTATTTCATTTTTCACATTTTTTAAGTGGAACGTGAGATGCACTAAATTGACAACAATTTTTTTGTTAACAGAGAAATTACACCTTTGTTCTCATCTTTTTATTTTTCTGCATGCAACTTTTTATTCTTTATTTTATTCTTTCAATATCACCAAAAATAAATATTTAAGCTACATATTAGCATATTAATGAAAAATTCTTAGGTATTTCAGGATTTTAAATACGAAAGCAGGATTGTAATTCGTGATTAATACTTGATAGAAGTTATTGTCATCTCGTACCAAGCAATGAATCGGATGGTGCTCCGGAAGGATAAATTCCATATTGATTTCAAGGAGAGTGTAGAAGGACTATTCCGGAAGAATGATAAGGGTAGTATTGTCCTTTTACATTAGGAAGGTAGGGGCAGGAAGAAAAAATGCGAGTTGAAGTTTAGAGGAGAGAGCAGCAGGAAGCGAGAGTTGAAAGCAGTCTTAGAGCGCAAGAAGCGTGTGATCGCAATTCATATTTATTAACTTGCGCGGCGCAGTAAGAAGAGTTTAAGTTTGTTGGCAAAGGAAAGTATCATTCAGAAAGAATGGCGGAATCATCATATTCGTCGGTGAAGTCCGACGGGGAGGTAGAAGAAATGCTGGATCGGATGCTGACTCGTTTGGCTCTGTGCGACGATTCCAAGCTGGAGCCGTTGCTCTCGAAGCTTCTCCCTCTCTGCATCTCCTCCCTCTCCTCGCAATCCCCCGCCGTTCGCAACAAGGTGCTCCTCCTAATTTCAATTTCGCTGTTTGCATCTCACCTTCACTTTCCAAATCAAATATGAATGCGTATATTTATCGTGTTTTGATTTTTGCAAACTTTATCTGCTACATGAAAATTGAAGTATCTCTTCTCTGCTGTTTTGATTGCTGAATGCACAGTCAGAATAATAACCAAGTTTTTGCGTGCATGTACATCGGTTTTGGACGGTCTATTTCTTCCTCTTTGATTAGGCGAAATTCATGCTGTTTTGACTATGCAAACAATATCGGCTAGATGAAATATCTCTTCTCTGCTGTTGTGACTGCTAAATGGAGACCGATAGAAACTATTGCTGTTTAGTCTTTACTGAGTAACATTGCTTTGGCATATACTTGAGTTTGTGTTCATGTACATCAGTTTTGCATGCTCTATTTGTCTTTGATGTAATTTTGTGAAGCAATTAGTCAAATGTTCAGTGATTGTTGGCTTGTGTTTGTGACAGGTGCTTGAGATTTTGAGTCACGTGAACAAGAGAGTGAAGCTCCAGCCTCAAATTGGTTTACCTTTGTCTGACTTGTGGAAATTGTATTCGGAATCTAGTGCTGTACCTATCATAAGGAATTTTTGCATTGTGTATCTAGAGATGGCTTTTCAACGTGTTAATGCCAAGGTCTCTTGTTCCTTGCATCTTAGTGCCTGTTTCTGTTACTATTTTGTGGCTTTAATGTCCATTGTGATGCTGATAATTCCTTTTACAGCATCTGGGTAAAATTTCAAAAGCAAATTATGTTTCAGTACCAGTTAAATAAACAAATTGATTGGTTTGGTTCCTTTGGTACTCTATTTTTTTTTCCTGTTATTGAATGCTTGTTGTGGAGACTATCTGATGTCCCATGCATTTCAAATAGGAAAAGGAAAATCTGGCTCCTGATCTCTTAGTGAACATCTCAACACTTCCACTTCAACATCAGGAAATTATCCTTAGAGTCATTGTTCAGGTATTGATATACAGTAATTGATTTTGACCAAATCTTTTATTGTCACAGTTATAATTTATCATTACAGTTGTATAGAACTTTTCATTGATAATTTTCAGCATTGGTACAGTGTTTGAGTTGGTAATGTTATTAACTGTTCAGTGCATTGGAACTTCTTTCCTCATTATTCTATCCAAGAAAGGTTTCAATTTTGGAGATATTTCTTCAAGGGAATTGGGAAAGATGTAAAAGGAAAAATTAGAGGGTAGTCCTAAGCACTACAATCATTTAGAGCACTTTGATTTCTTGTATCCATGGGCTTCTGTTCGGCATCCTTTTTTAAAAGGAAATTTCTCGGTCTATTTTCATTGTGTATTATTGGGAAAGAAACCCAAGTTCCACATCTGCTAGAGATATGACCAAATAATAGTATATAAGTGAGGTGCAAACTTCACCTTATAAGCCGGTTTTTGTAAGGTTGAGTTAAACCCAATTTTACCATTTCTAATATGGTATCAGAACTTATCTTAGATCCATTAAAAGAGCCACCCACCTTGTTATCCATGCACCAAACCCAAATAGTGCTGGGCGTGAGGAGGTGTATTGGGAAAGACACCTACGTCCCACATCAGCTAGAAATATGACCAAATAATAGTATATAAGTGAGGTGCAAATCTTACCTTACAAGCTGGTTTTGTAAAGTTGAGTTAGGTCTAATTTCACCATTTCTAATATATATATCTTAGTTGTACTCTTTTTTACTATCCTATAGAATTGGAAGGATCATTGTCAGTTATACATCTTTGGAATATGACTACTAATTGAATTTTGCTTCATACTAGGTAATTGGTGAATGCCACTCAGGCCAAATTGGTAATGAAGTTGCTGCAAAATATAAAAATGTAAACAATTCTCAAGATAGGGAGCTGTTTATTGAGTTTTGTCTTCATTCAATATTGTACCAGCGGGTCTCTCAAAGGTAAGGAACTGGGTTTATGCTTAAAGGGAGCTTATGATTATCTGAATTTTTCTAACATGAGTTAATTTGTTTATTTCACATATATGGCAGTTGATAAAGTATGTAGTATGCATCCCTGTTTATGCACATGTTCCTGTTACTAGTTGCTGTTAATTGTTAATTGTAATATCAAATGTTCCTATGAATAATCTTTACATCAGAATCAGAATACTGTGATTCTGAAAAGTGAAAACTCAGTTTTATTTTCATGAAGATTTTATCTCAAATTCTCTCTCTTTGGAACTTTTAATAGATTTTGTTCTGTTGCAGTGGTGGATTCTCTCCTGGGCTTTCAGTAGCTCAAGCCAATCGTGTTATGGGGAAACAACAGTCGCAAAATAATGAAATTTTAATAAGAAAGGTAAGCTAATCATGTAATGGTTTTAATATTATCTTGCCATGCGAAGGTCAAATAGTATGTTGTCGATGTTGTTACACTTTAGTTCTAAAAGCTGATCACTCCCTCTACTGCTATTTCTCTTACTTCACATTTCTTCTC
Source organism: Psophocarpus tetragonolobus (assembly GCA_037954015.1). Classification (NCBI taxonomy): domain Eukaryota; kingdom Viridiplantae; phylum Streptophyta; class Magnoliopsida; order Fabales; family Fabaceae; genus Psophocarpus; species Psophocarpus tetragonolobus. The sequence continues at coordinate 41,475,995 of CM075695.1, forward strand.
TTGTAAGAAGAAACACTGTTGAATTCAAGAATCCCTCATCTCAATATGATATGTTATTTATATTTTTCCTTAGAGTTTGAAGTTGATAGAAAATGTGGGAAGAGAATTGAAAGAAAATGTTCAGAGAGAATTAGAATCAGAACCTAATATTATTCTGTTGTTATGATCTGACTATACTGATTGTATGATATTTATATATAAGTCATAATAGATGGTTGTAATGCAAATAAGTGACAGCTGGAGCTAACTTTTATAACTGACATAGTAGCTGGTAGAGTTGTTTTGATAACCAACCATTAAATACTGCAACTGATAGAGACTAGAGGTTATCTATATTACTCTGACATATATCTTATATGACCTTTCCAAATTTTCATTTGAGTTCACTTGTTAACATTTCAGTAATTCCATGTTTGATCACATACAAGCATGTGCAATCTTGCATTTACTCAGAAAGCTACTACAATCTGTCTTATTTTGTTCTTTGTTTGTGCAGTTGGGTATTTTGAATGTCATTGAAGCTATGGAGCTTGCCCCTGAGCTTGTTTATCCTTTATATATTGCTGCCTCTGTAGATTGGTATGTTGTAGTTCCCATGATACTCAAATCACTTTTAACACATTACTTATTAACTTACTGATTTTATATCTTTTTGGTGTTTCATTTGTGGATGATCACATGTGTTGCTTGATCAATTAACTCAAGTGAAGAGCCTGTTATTAGGAGAGGCGAGGAGCTTCTAAAGAAGAAGGCCAATGGTGCTAATTTAGATGATTTAAATCTGATTAACAGATTATTTTTTCTATTTAATGGTATGCTATTAAAGATTTTGTTAACATATATGGAAATATGCTTTTGTCAATTGATTTTTACTTCAATTATTTACTATCATATGCAAATATGTGAATGTTTCACCCGAATCTTAGATGGAACTCGTGAGAACCTGCATGATTCTTTCATAAATTAACTATTAATATTTGTGTGCTCAAAAGTATAATTGATTCAAATTGGTTCCGAACTTCCCATTATTTTTTTTCAATTAATTAATGTCATGTTCTGGGAAACTTTTCTGCTCATCCTTGTTCCTTCATGTTTGAACTGTGCCCACTCAGTTATCTTCAATGCTTTATTACTTTTAGCTCACATTTTTCATAATTAAATGCAATTTCAACACAAAGGCTGAAGGGCTATGCATTGTTTATGCTCTTGCGCGAAGGTGTAATAAATATAAGACCATTCTTAGTTGTCTGCCTAACAGCATAAGCTATTGTGATATTTGGTCTTCAAAATATACTATATGAGAAGTCACATTTACATCACGTTCAATCCTCTTTTTGTATGCTATCAAGTCTTTATGAAAACATGGAGAGATAAAATGGTACAAAAGGTAACTGCTTTTCTTCATGGTTATTGTTAGAAAAGAGAAACAAATATTTTCTAGATTCTTGAGTGATGATTCATGGTTATTGTTAGAAAAGAGAAACAAATATTTTCTAGATTCTTGAGTGATGATTCCACCCAGCAGAAGGAATGTATTTTTATACAAGAGAATTACAAAGATAATTAATGCCAAAACAATTTACTAGAGAACAATTAAGATACCACTTTTTCTGACAATGCATAAAAACTAGCCATACCAAGTACCTAGGCAACTTAAAAAAATAAACTTAAAGAAGTTCTTATCTTCTAAAATATTCCTATTTTCAACAGTTACAGAATTTTAAATTATAAAGAGATTGTCCTCCGCTTTGTTTCCTAATTTTTTTTAATTTATTCCAAAAGCAAAAAATCTAGAGGATGATGTAAGCATTGTGATTTTTTATGGTATTAGTGGTTTTCTCTTCCAGGTCATAATAGCCTATTGTTGTGTTTATATGACATTGATAGCAATACTAGACATTTATTGTGTTTTTTTTTTTTTTTTGTGAATGCTATTTTGCTTGACTTTCATTTTCTATTTTTAGAATTTAGAGAACTCTTATTATATCTTGGAAGTGTATAAAGTTTTCTGTGCTAATATTCCTAAAACCTAATTTAGCTTTTATATATTTCTTTTTGTTTGTTCTTCAATATTGATAAATTATTCATGTTGAATCTAGGAACTGTTGGAGTTGAACGTGTTGATTCAGAATCAAGAGTTAGTCCTGGGAGCCTTGCTTTGAAGGCAAAATTAATGTCTATATTCTGCAGGTCTATTGCAGCAGCAAACAATTTCCCCTCTACCTTGCAGTGCATTTTTGGTTGCATTTATGGTAGTATAATATTCTTTTTATTAATGATTTTGAGCTTATATTTGCAAGCATTTTTTTGTCCTCTTCAAAATTTGTAGGTCATTTTGTTTCAAAGTTGATTGCTTTAGGAAGAATTGGCCAATGTAGTTAAAGATTTTATACTCAACAATGACATATGCACTATAGTAATGAGACTTGTGCATTTGCATTAACACTTTCACGGCTTGACCTATTGTGTATTTGATTGCTGTATTTATGAATATATGACCTTACAAATTGTACTACTTTTCTTTGAGGTTTTTTTTTTTTTTTTTTTTTTTTGGTAATTTGTGGAAATATATTCTATTATGAGAAAGAAGACATAAATAGAAAATGAAAATGGGCAAATACTTAAAGATGTAAATAAATAAACTGATGACATAATATTTTTTTCTTTATGATCCTGTGCAAACATGAATCATGCTGATGAAGCCCTGAAATTCTATAATCTTCAAAAATGGTATACCCTTAACTGAATCATATAATGAATACTAAAGGGACAAAATTGATTATAGCTTTCTACCAATTACAGACAATGTAAATTTTGGTTTGTAAATTCTAATTATAAATGAGCATTTTTTTTGGCTTATAATGCTTCTTTCATATCAACAAAGTTTCTTCTCTTTTATACAAGCTAAAAAATTTCAACTTTCCTTTGTTGTTCTTAACAAAATTCTTCTTTCATTATCAAAATATGAGGCACACACAAATATGTGTGGATTAATAATTGGGTTGTCATCTGTACAGATTTTTTCTCTGTTTTTCTTCTACTCTTCTATTTTGTGTAGTCTTTATCTTTGATATGTCAAATTCTTGTATTTAATAGGGAATGGTACCACATCAAGGTTGAAGCAATTGGGAATGGAATTTACTGTGTGGGTATTTAAGCATGTAAGTACAATATTACTTGGCTTCTGATTTTAGTCATAAATTTTACTCAGAATAAAAGTCTCTTTGCCTAGTAATTGTTCAGAAACTATAAAGTATTGATATTGTTTTGACCCATCTTTGGACTGTGACCAGCTCACATACTACAGTTCACTTAGCTTGGCCAGCCTGAGACTAATACTACCGAGACACAAATAAATACAAACAATGGAGAGCTGCCAGAAATCTGGTCGTCTTTGAACATCACAACTTAGGCCCTTAACATGTCACATATCTGAATACTTCGACTAGGAATCATGCAGCTCATACATAGTAGCTTCTCAAAACAGTGCAATTGCATATAATTAGCATATCCAATGATAGGGTCACTTATAACTCAAAATAAAGAGATTGTCCCTATCTTTGTCCCTATTCCTATAATTGCATTATACCAGAATCTTCAAAATACTCTCCATTGTGTGCAATGGAGACCTACCAAAAAGATGGACTAATTCCTGGGTAGATAATCAAATCTCAGGAAGTTTGCTACTCAACCATTTGTAATGTGAGGGGGAAAAGAAAAGAATAGGCTAATTCATAGACATAGTGAGGGCATAATAAAAGAGAAAGCAAACATAGTCTGAGTTTTTACATTCACAGAAGAGTTTAACAACTGTCATTATAAGAACTATGGGTAGTCAACCCATAGGCATTCGTTGTATAGTTAATGGTAATCATAGTATCATACCATAGAACTCCAATGACAAGTCCAAATCCACATTCAAAATAAATTATTAGAATTATTAAGAGCTATGAAAAATCAAGTCCAAACCAATGGAATAAATAATATAGTTATCTTCATTCTCAACTCTCAAGTACTCATATAAACCATAATTATAAAGAAAATCTATTAAATTTACTTGCTTTTCGTAAAGGTTGAATCATGCCTTTGATCCTTGTAAGTTTGCACATTTTTAGTTCTAGTTTGTGTAAGTTATTTTTTCTTTTTCAGTCCTTGCAATTGAGCGTGTTTATTTTTTATTTTTTATTTTTTTTTTTAATTTTGGTCCCTAAAGCATGTTAGATAGTCTTTTTAAAGTGTTTTAAAGCCCTATCTAAAGTGTTCTAGGGACCAAGAGTGAAAAGCGATAAATTATTATAATGACAAAAAATGAAAAAATAACTTACAAGGAATAAAACTAAAAACAAGCCAACTTACAGGTACCAAAGATATACTTAAGCCTTCCCTAAAAATTCCAATAAAAGTACCACTAGATAGATTAGCTACTCATAATTGTAGGGAACTAAGTAAGTCAATCTATTTCAATGCTGTTGGGAGGAGCAACTACAATATTTCCAATGAATCTAACCATTAAGAATAAGAAATAAAGAGGTTAAACAAAAATCCCAATTAATAAGGCTTAGGGTTCAGGACATATTCTTCTTGAAATATTTCTACATGAACGCTGACTTCTCTGAGATAAAAAAAAAAAGAAGACTTTACCAGCTTTAAATGTTTGTTTATCAATTGATTGAATTATTTTTGTTTAAGAATGCTACCTATATGTGATGTGTTGACCTAAAGATCAACTACCACATATATATACCTAGTAAGAATGTAAGATGCACTGCAAATGATTTCATGTCTTCCTTTGTACCAAATATGCATACTTTGGCAGTTGTGTAGTTTAGTATGATTTTGTTTTGTTTTTGCTGAAGTAGTATAACTTATTGTTTCCTGGCTTTCCTCAGCATCCCTAATATCTGTATGTGGAAGTGCAGGCTAAAATTGATCAGCTTAAGTTAATGGGTCCTGTTATTTTGAGTGGAATTATGAAGTCCCTTGACAATTATCCAAATTCAGAAGCAGGTTTGCTTTAAGACTTGGGAGTTGTTTTTAATGTTATTTGAATAAAAATTAGTTTATTTCACATATAATTTTAAGTATTAACTCAGATGCCAGTGCTCGGGAGGTCAAAACTTTTGCTTTTCAGGCAATTGGATTGCTTGCGCAGCGCTTGCCTCACCTCTTCAGGTTCCAATCTCTGTATTTCTTTTCCGTTTTTGGTTCTTTATTGGTACTTATTTGTGCGGCTGAGACCAGAAAATATGTTTTGAAGTGCCAAATGGTGCAGAACACTTGAAATAAGTAATAAACAATTATAATGTTTATAGGGAGGCTAATAATGTAGCTGATAGCCCTCGTACCCTCCAAAGGAGATTGACAATTGTGCTATTTAATTGTGTGCATATCTATCTTATATAGCTTTTCCAGATATTGTGTCAGCTTCTCTGTAAAAAGATTCCCGCCTAATAAAAAAATATAGCTTTTTATTTATTTATTTTATTTATCTATTACTATATATAACTTAGAGTAGATCATTTTGCAAGATTGAAATTAAACTGTGAATCTCATTTTGCGTGAAAGTAGATCAATAGGTATTGGGAAGCAATGAAAGCACTGAATTTCAATAGAGATAACATAGAGTAAAAGAGAAGAGTTTAGGTGATGTATTGTAGGAGAAGCTTTTCTCATATGGAAAAAAAGAAGAAAGAGGAAGATTTCTAGAGAAAGTGGGTTGGAATTTGATGGAGAGTAAAAATCTGTGGGATATGAAAGCAGCTTCTCGCCGTTAGCTCATTGGTTTTTTAAATGAAACATATTGATTAAAGGCTAAAAGTTATACATAATAGCAAAATAATAATGACTTAAGGGTGCAGTTATCCAACCAGTTGGTAACTTTGTTCCGTCAGACCTTATTATTTAATGTTTTCCATATATGTTTCAAAATCTAACTATTCTAACCTATCACTAGATCTTTCTACAATGTGATTGTGAACTCTTTTGTTTGGACAATGATACACTATATAGAGTTAATATTTTCACTGCTGTAAATTTGTAGCCTTGTAGGCATCACAAGGCTCTTTCTCTTGATCTGTTTATTACATTATGGGATAGAGTTGTCTTCGTTGTTTCCTTGCGGCTGTCTGCAAATGTTTTCTTTAGAGATATTTCTTCTATGGTTTCACCGAGGGATTAGATAGCTCTCGGGTTAATTCCTTCTTTTTTAGCCCTTTTAAATTTGCATTGTTTTAGGATGGTTTGCTATTGCTTTTTTTTTTAAAATTAATTTCTCATTTTACAGGTAGTAAATAATTATTGAAGTATAATTGCTTTCCTCTTGAGTTAGGTTTTCTGTGAGTTCTATTGAGTAATTACTAATTGAGATTCTCCTTGTTCTTCCAGGGAAAAGATTGACATGGCTGATCGTCTTTTTTGTGCCTTGAAATATGAATCCCAGTCCCTTCGATTTGTTGTTCAAGAGGCAACTATATCTCTTGCTTCTGCATACAAAGTATGAACCTTTTTCTGCTTCTTGTGTGAATCTATTTTTTCATTGATGTTTTGCAGTCTTGGAAAATGTATTATGACTCTGATTTGAAAGTGAAACCAGTTTATTAAGTTTAGTGACACATTTAATGTTTACCTCACTTGCATTGATGATACAGGATACATCATATTGTGGCATGAATCTTTAGATGTTTTGACGAGTAAAACGTACTTAATTGCTTCCCTAATTTCCAGTCCTCAAAACTATACCCTCCATTCATGAAATTCAAACAAGGTGTAATGAAAGTAAATTGAAGAGATGCATTGCTCATTGTACTGTACAATTGCTTGTCGTACCTTCACAAGTCTATGCTATAAGAATTTTTTTAAAAGTCATTGCACACCCAAAGTTTGCTCCAAGCTTAGTTCCTTTATATTCAACATAAGCCATCTTTCAGAGGAAAATATTCCATGATTTAGATCCCCCATTTGATCTTCACATGTTAATTAAAATTAAAACAAGAGATTGGAAAGCTATGATGAACCAAACTGGTGTACTTTTGTTTTACTGTTTTAGGTGGGAGTGAACACGGGTTAGACCCACCTGACTACCCTGACCTGATTTGAGCCCAAATAACTTGGTTTGACCAAACTTGCAGGGCAATTCGGATTTCAAAAGAAGTAACTTGAACAAGTCAAGTTATATAAGTACAAATTTATTTCTATTTAGTGAGTTAATGAATGTTTCCGTGTTTTGTTTCACTCTATTGCATGCCTAATACTGGAAGCAAACATCGTGTTGCCTTCTTCGGTGATCATCCACCCTTGATGGTTGCCAACAGCCAAACCTTGATTCGATTCCTCAATTCCAAGCCAGGGACAATGTCATCAAACTTGGATGTGGTCGATCCTGCATGTACTACCCTAACCAATCTGTCACCACCATTGATGACGAGAATCTGAAGGTTGACAAGTTCAAAGGCTACTTAGTTCATAGACTTGTAGATGGTTCCATCTCCAGATCTCCTTGTGTTCACTTCTTTTCTTTCTTAGTTTCTTTCAATACTGGTTGTCACTTAATCCATGGAATTTCCATGACACTGTTTAGTGAAATGTCTATCTTGTCACTCTTCTGTGAATCTGTGTGACCATCTCTCTCATTTCGACCCATTTTTCTAATTTTTATGTTTTCTGATGTGCAACCTCAGAACCAATTTGGTTTGACTTGAAGGTAGTTGTTGAGATGTAGGCATGTCATCTTAGATATTAGAGAAACAATATCTTCTAGATTCATGTGTAATTACTAATTTATGACATAAGTCTATATAAACACTCATCCATTGTGTATTCAGATACACAGTTTCAATTCATTATTCCTCTCTATTTCTCTAATTTTAACATGGTATCAGAGTTAGGTTGAAAGGTTGAAGGAATATTAAAAACAAAAACCATCCCTCACTAGAGACCCACTACTACCCCCCAGTGAGTTCTCTTTGTTTGCTACTCCTCTTCTGAAACCTTTTCCCTTCTGAGAATCTTTTTCATATATTTTCCTTTTCTGGTGCATTTTTCGGTTACTGTTGTCAGTGACTTCTCTAGTGACCACCACCACCACTAGCTGTTAGTGATTTTTCTAGCCATGACCAACATATAAGGGTTTTTTGGCCATTGGTTTAATACCACTTTTTGGTTCATTTTTTTGGTGAAGAAGTGTTTCATTGTCTATTCCACTACTGCTCTTTTTCAGCAGCGTGTGTTCTAGCCACCACCTTCTGCTCGCCGGTCATCTTTCGGCGAAGAACATTCCGATTGCCTACTTGATGCTGTCCTTTTTGGCATGTTTTTTCATTTAAATGATTTTGGGTCTTCAGAAATATTGGTTTGAGGCCTCCAAATGTTGGTTTTAAAAAAGTTGAATTTGTTTTGCTTGCAATGAATTTTCTTAGTGGATATTTCAGCTATCTGGAAATGCTATATTTCTAGCAATATTTCTCGATTTCACCAACATCTCTGAGTTGTCTTTCCAAATACTGTTTTATGGTGGAACTCAATTTTAGTTTATTTATTTTGTTACTTGTTTCTTGTAGCAAACTGAATGCTTAGTAAGCTCCAGTTTGAGGGTAGTATTGAGAATCTTAGATATTATCTTATCTTGATTTTAACTATAGTATGCATGCATATTATCTTAGTTATATGAAACTATATCTTCTAAGTTCATGTGTAATTTATGACATAAGTCTATATAAAAACCTCCACTGTGTATTCAGACACAGTCTTAATCCGTTATTCTTCCTCTCTATTCCTTTGATTTTATATGTAGTTAAGCTGGACCAATTCAGGTTGGTTCCCAAAAAAGGTAACAAGAACTTTCTTGACCTGAATGAAATCCTTGAAGCAATTTTGTTTCGGTTCAAGGCCAATTGCCAAACCTAATCTGAATTGATTGCTTTTAGTTTTGATCTAAATGGATTCCTTGTCCTTTATAATTATTTTCTTTTCTTCTAACTGAGTCTTCTTTAGACAAATATAATTAAATAATACTAACAATAATCATTTCAACGTATTAATATAATAATATTTCCCTGTTGTCTCTTGCACTAGTTCTTCTAGGATGTATGGAGCATATTATCTGGAAAAATAATTTCATTTATTCAAATGAGGAAAGCGCTGTAGTTAATTTATGGTTGCATTGGTTTGATGTTGGTTGAGTTGAATTCTTTTATTTCATGAAGTTAGAGAGTAGAAACACAATTTTCTTGAGACTCTTTTTGTATTAGGGGCTATGTTGTTTAAATCTTTCACCAACTTGATGTCATGACTGAAATTCTCCTAAACTCTTCAGGGTTTTAGATGCTGGGCTAAAAATAATTGTGGGACTCTGTTTTCAAACTTCATATCATACTCTTACTTTTGGTGGATTTAGGATTTTAACCATTTATTTTTCTACATTTTTTATTGACTGTACTGTCTTATGTATCAGGGAGCCCCATTAACTGTGTTACAAGATTTGGAGACAATTCTGCTTAAAAATTCTCAAGTGGTATGACAAAACGTACTGACTTTTTGCCTGTATCTAGGAGACTGAATCCAGATATATTACCTTGTTGAGCCACTGCATGGCTTAATTGTATTCTTATTGGTTCCTGTTATTTTTTAAATTTACATAATGATAATCTTACTGCAGTTTCCAATCAAGTTGCCTAGGATTGTAACTTAGGGAATGAAAATTAGAATTATTAGCTTGATTATTCTTTGTTGTAATTTGCTTCTTCTTGTATTTATTTTTCATACATATTATTCTATATATATATATATATATATATATATATATATCCCCTGGCTGTGTATGCCAATGAAGCAATTTTACTCAAATATTCTCTCCTTAAAATCTTAATATTGTGAAGAAATTTGAATGATAGGCTAGTACATTGAAATTTTATAATATGATGTGTAGATAAAAAAAGGAAACAGAACCAATCCTCATAAAGGAAATAATTGTGCAATTAGCTCTTTAAATTAATCTCCTGATTTAAGGGGTTGTGGGTTGACTTTCTTAATAATGATACAGTTCAAAACAAGGACACACGTGTGTGTGTGTGAGAGAGAGATCACACAAACATACATTGATGGTTTAGATTGAATTGAATGAAACTAATCTTGAGCATCCATGTAAAGTTGTGTGATCCAGATTTGTTGTTCTCCAAATAATATCTGAGAATGGTTACAGTTGATACTCTCCCCATAAAAGAAAAATCTGGTACCAATTTTGTAAATGGTATTTTCCTAGACTAATGAAATAATTTTTTTTAAGGAATTAAAGATAGTGTTTGTGGCCTTTATTTGTAGTTTTGGATATGGTCTCTGTTTTGCACATCGTTAAATTTTAAATTTTAAGGAATTTAAAGGACATGTGGTGTGAACAGTAACATGCTGCATGGTGATGACAGGAAGAAAGTGAAGTACGATTTTGTGCTGTAAGATGGGCAACATCTTTGTTTGGTCTTCAAGATTGTCCAAGTCGTTTTATTTGCATGCTTGGAGCAGCAGATGCTAAATTAGATATCAGGTATTAGAAATTGCTTTAGCAATGAGCTGACATGCTATGATGATTTAAGCATGTTAGCTTGAAGAGGTTTCTCTTACATATATTTTAAGGAAATGTGTAGCCTTGCTTCATCTTTTTCTGTGTTTTCCTTTTGCTTTGAAGAGGATCCCTTATCCTACCAAATGAATTTCTTCTTCTATCAACAAAAGAGGGGAAAAAACTCTACAAACCTATTATTATGCTCACCCGTCATGATAAACTTTATTCTACACTGATGATTTTTGAACTATTTTTTGTATAACATGAAAACTTTGAGTTGTAATTATAGCTTTATTTAGGTTTCCTGGGTAAATTAAGTGTACAGTGCCAATGTTTTTTTATAACTTTAATATTTTGCATCATTAACTTCAAAATAGGTTTTGTTTTCTGGTTTGAAACAGAGAAATGGCACTTGAAGGTCTTTGTCTTCTTGAAAGTAGAAGTCAAATTGTTTGTCTTAACTATCCCAAACTGGGTATGATGCTGGATTACATTCTTCGACAACAGCCAAAGTTGTTAGAATCCAGTGAAACTAGAGATCAAAACCTTCTTCTTCCTTCAAGTACTTATGTCGTCATGATTAAATTTTTATTGAAGTGCTTTGAGTCAGAGTTGGAGCAGAACAAATCCTTAGAAGGATCATCTGAATTTATATCATCAGCGAATACATTCTGTTCAGTCCTGGAGCATTCTATGTCATTTGAAGGCTCTGTTGAGTTGCATGTGAATGCTTCCAAGGCATTGCTTATAATTGGATCACATATGCCAGAGGTCAGTTGTCAGAGTTCTTTGATTGCTTTCTTCATTGCGTTCCTTATGACACACTTATTGTTATAGGTGGTAGCAGCACATTTTGCTCTAAAAGTTTCATGGCTTAAGCAACTACTAAGTCATGTGGATTGGGACACTCGTGAATCCATTGCACGTCTACTTGGTATTGTGTCTTCTGCTCTTCGCATCCCTGATGTTATGTCTGAATTGACTTCATTATTCAGCCAAACACAGAAGTCAAGGTTTGTATATTGGGGGAACTGTAATTTTTAGCTGCTTTCTGAGACTCAGCACTGTGCTGTTGTCAAATTAATTTTAACTGTTTTATATATGCTCATGTCACATTAATTTATCGATAGGTTTGATACTCAGCATGGTGCTCTTTGTGCAATAGGATATGTAACTGCAAATTATTTGTCTAGGACACCCGTAAGTATATTTTTCTGTATTTTTTAATTAGTAAATAGATTAGAAGACGAAAAACATGCTTTGGCTGGGTTCAGTAACTTTTAAGACTTTATACTCTTATTGTAATTTTGATCTTGATCAGCATGCTGCTCTTTGAGGAAATACCTTTTCTAAAATATACGTTATCAGATGAAACTGAAAAATGTTGGGTATACTGTATAGTCATGTCATTGCTTTCTTTATAAATATGTTTGTATTTTGTCTGCACACATAATTTTGGCAGATGCCAGAAATACTTCTCCAGAATACACTTAGATGCCTGGTTGATGTGGTTAATTCTGAAACTTCTGCACTGGCTGCTGCTGCAATGCAAGCTCTAGGTCATATTGGACTACGTATTTCTTTACCTCCACTCAATGATTCTAATTCAGGTAAACTCAAGTCTATTAACATGATGAACTTGTTTGGATTTCGACCTAGAATTGAGCTATTATTATAAGGGTGTCTAATTAATTCTGCAGATGGAATTCTGATAATGTTATCTGATAAGTTGAGCAAGCTTCTCTTGGGTAATGACATTAAAGCAATACAGAAGATTGTTATATCTATTGGACATATGTGTGTAAAAGAAAAATCATCTACTCAGATAGATATGGCCCTAAATTTTATTTTTAGTCTCTGTCGATCCAAGGTATTTCACCTTCTCCCTCTTCTTTTATATGGTTTGCTTATTTTGAGTGTGACTCATGTGGGATTCATGTTTACTTTGATGTTCCTTTGCTTTTTTGTCTACCTTTTCAATTTATTGCTCCATTCTTTTTTTCCTTCAGTTAGAAGAGATACTTGATGATTCTAAATGCTTGAGGAATAAGGGTTTCTCAGCTCTTTATTTATAATGGTTATGATAAATTACAAATAAATGTAGATTGTAGAATCAAATCATATAATGTAAAAAGGGTAACTAAGCAAGATATAAAAGACATAATCAAATCTTCAACACCTTCGTTCCTTTTATGTTGTGGAAAAAGGCTAGATTTTGGTTTTTGGGATGCCTTGATATTGATTGATAACAGTTGAAAGTCTTTTGTTTTTTTTTGGTGCTAAAATGTCTTCTAATGTTAATTTTTTTTCCATTATAAGTTGCAGCAACTAAAAAGAGTCACATTTATGTAACTAAAATTTCAGGTTGAGGATATTCTCTTCGCTGCTGGGGAGGCCCTTTCTTTTTTGTGGGGTGGTGTTCCTTTCAATGCTGACATAATTCTTAAAACTAACTATACTTCGCTGTCTATGGCTTCAAATTTTTTGATGGGAGATTTGACCTCTTCTGTGTATAAGCAGAGTACTACTGAGCAAAGTGAATATAGTGGAGACTATCATGCTTCTGCAAGAGATGCAATTACCAAAAAGCTCTTTGATGTTCTTTTGTATAGTAGCAGGAAAGAAGAGAGATGTGCTGGAACTGTTTGGCTAGTTTCACTTATAAAGTACTGCAGCAATCATCCTACTATTCAGCAAATGCTTCCAGAAATTCAGGTTTCTTCCCATCTTTATAGTAATCTGCCAAGCTTTACTTATGGTATTGTAATATTGGATTGTTTTCCAAGGTTATATGCAGCAAGATGATAAATAGAGGTTTGTTCTCCTTCAATTTAAAGATGTGTCTGTCATTATAATTGATATTAACTTTTTCTTATGAAACTGTGTTGTAGCCTGGGTATTTCTATAATTTGTTGTGGGTTAATGGCGTTTTTGTCTCTGAAAAATGGGTCACCTTTGGTTTTAATTCCCAACTTTTAAAACCATAAGTTTTGTCTATAGTTTTTAGGCTTAAATAACCTTTTTGGTTCATGAAAAATAGCACATTTATTTTGGTCCTTTAAAGGTTTTTTCTTTAATTTAGATCCTTTAAGGATATGTTTTGTTTGATTTTAGTCTTTGCTTTTAAGAAATGTTTTTTTGTTGATTGAGATGCAACAACGATGTTAGTAGCACAATGACTTATCACATCATCACTCATCATGGAGTATGAGAAGATGACCAATGTAATTTCTAATTGGTTATGAACTTGTTTGATGTTAAAAATTATTTTGAAAAAATAAGATTAAAAACACAATTTGTCCTAAAAAATTATATAGGAATATCCTAGCCAAACTCCCTAATGACGTGGTAAGTCATTAGATTGCTAAATCCGCTTAATTAAAATAATTGCTTGAAAATAACGACTAAAACCAAAATTGTTCCTTGACAATGATGACTAAAACCAAAGAAAAAAAATTCAAAGCAGCAAAATCAATAAAAATTCTTTGAAGGACCAAAATGAAATAGATATTATTTTCTTGAAACCAAAAGGTTAGTTAAGCCTATTTTTTAAATACCCAAACATTAGTCCCTAAATCTAACACTATAGGTTAGGGATTAGGGAATGAAGACGCATAGTTTTAACCCCCTGTTTGGTGCACTGTTGGAGGGAAATGAGTGGAAATTTAAAAAGTTATTCTGGGTCTCACACTTCGACCACTATAATTCAAATTGTCACTCAATTCTATTCCATTCTATTTAACTATACAAACATATCATAGAAGTTCGGGAACTAAGGCGAAAGATGGTCTTTTTTTCATGGACTAGAAACACTATTAACCTATTTGTTTTAAATGATGTTCTTGACATTGTATCTGTTCTGTAGCAGAATCCTGTAACTTGTAATATTGTATTTTACAATTATCCTGTAAATGCAGGAGGCTTTTTCTCACCTTCTTGGTGATCAAAATGAACTCACACAAGAGTTGGCTTCTCAAGGCATGAGTATTGTTTATGACATTGGTGATGAATCTATGAAAAAGAATTTGGTGAATGCACTTGTGAATACATTGACTGGGTCAGGGAAACGGAAAAGAGCCATCAAAGTAAGTTGGTAGTCTAGTATTTTTCTTTTTTTTTTTAGGGGGGGATAATGCTTGCTGGTTTATTGTTTTTGTTCTCTTTTTTTAATTTCGTTGTTTAAAATTACATTCCTGAAATTTTGTTATCCAGCTTGTTGAAGAAAGTGAAGTATTTACGGATGGAGCTCTTGGTGAAAGTGCTAGTGGAGGGAAACTGAACACTTACAAGGAATTGTGTAACTTGGCAAACGAGATGGGACAACCGGACTTAATTTATAAGTTCATGGATTTAGCAAATTATCAGGCTTCTCTGAATTCAAAGAGGGGTGCTGCTTTTGGCTTCTCTAAAATAGCAAAACAATCAGGGGATGTTCTTAAGCCGTATCTACGTTCTTTAATTCCAAGGCTTGTACGCTACCAGTATGATCCTGACAAAAATGTGCAGGCAAGTGCCATCACTGCTAGAAAATCATAGTTGTAGAGAGTGACAGCTGCCTCCAACCTCCTGTTTCTTTAACCATGTTTTGTTCCTATACAAAATGGAAAAGGAATGTATAATTCAAGTGCAATAGCATTAGCATTGCTTCTCCTTTTTATTTCCTTGCTATTCAGCACAGTGAAAAAATTATTACCAACTTTTTTGGGAAGGTGGGGAGGGTTTCTAACACTTTATTGTCACCAAACTGTGACTCTTGACATTGCCAGCTCATCTGGTAAGCCTGGTATTGAATCTAAATATCTAATCCTTAGCAAGAGCATCTCCTGTTAATTCCTGAAAAAAACTCTACCTAGTTTTGTTCAATGATAGAACATAATAGTGCTATGTAATTCATGCCGTTGACAAACCTTGAACATGAAAATGCAGTTTTGCCTCCTAAAATTTTTGGCTTGATTCTCTCTATTGTGTTCTATGTAAGATTTTTATTTTTTGACTCTGAAAAAAATAATGTGCTGTTTGTATTTTTCTCCCTTTTTAAATAAACAACTCTTCTTTCCTTAGAAAGCAATGTATGCATTATATCCAATTAGTATATGAATTCTTATTATCAGACATTTATTTCATTTTTTTCTCTGTTAGGATGCAATGGTACATATATGGAAGTCACTTGTGGATGATTCAAAGAAAACCATTGACGAAAATTTAGATCTTATTATTGAAGATTTGCTAGTACAATGTGGATCTAGGCTTTGGCGGTCTCGCGAGGCATCGTGTCTTGCTCTTACTGACATTATTCAAGGACGAAAGTTTCATGAGGTCATTACGATTACTTTTGTTTTTCTGGAGTTTAAATAGCATGGTTAGAGTTGTCAATGATCAATTCAATGATAGAAATAAATCCTCAAATTACAGCAATTGACTAGGCACAGTTGGCAACAAAAACCTAATTCACTGTTATGATGAGGCACTATCTGTAAAAAGAATTAGATATTGTGGATTTGTGATGTATGTCAATGTAGAATAGTGTCAATTCTTCTGGTCTGCTGTTTCTTCCTTCACATTTTTATTTGGAATTGTTTACTTGGCCTTTTGTTGGTGTCAAAACAAAATGTGGATTTGTGATGTATGTCAATGTTGATTTTGATATATTGGTAGCATATCAGCATGTTTTTATTCTTGTTTGTGTGCTTTTCTTTCATCTTGCATAACTCAGGTTGGGAAGCATTTAAAGAGATTATGGTCTGGAGCATTTCGTACAATGGATGACATAAAGGAAACTGTCAGAATTTCGGGTGAAAAATTATGCCGTGCTGTAACTTCCTTGACAACAAGACTCTGTGATGTCTCTCTAACAGATATATCAGATGCACACAAAACAATGGATATTGTTTTGCCTTTTTTGCTTGTGGAAGGTATACTAAGTAAAGTTGACAGCGTTCGCAAGGCATCAATTGGAGTTGTTATGAAGCTTACAAAGGTTAGGAATCTCTTGCTATGCCTTAGCTTTTCAATTTGTCATACAGTCACTTTTGTTTTTCCTTATCTTTCTGCCACCAGATTGTAAATATTTCAGAGTTGTTTGTAGATAATATCTTTTTTATGACTTGGTAGGGATGTATATGATGGCTTGGCTCTAATGTTTATAATTGGAACATAACTCAAGACTATTTAAACATATTTGTTTTTATTCTCATTAGACATGATGTTAGTTTTTTTTGCTACTTGGTGCATTATTCCAATGATTTTTCAGGTGTGGTATTTTTTGGACACTTAAAAGAGATAGGAGGGGCATCACTTACCAATGTTTTGTTTTTTGATACTATGTTCTTTGTTTAATTGTTTAAAGAGTATGTCATATCCTATTCTCTTGTACTTATGTTCACACAACTTCTTTCCCAAAAACAAAATACCTAATTATAGTACTAACTGTCTGTAGAATGTAGATTTTATTTCCCAATTAGCTTGATTAGTGCTAACCTGTACATATAATACATTACAAGTTTAAATAGCATCAACAATTTTGGATGCATGCTATTTGTACTATTCGGAAGACATATCTTGTGCTTTCTTTCTAATTCTATTTTTAATAATATCATTTTTTGCTGATAAAAAAAAAACAATTTTGGATGCATTTGTTGCCTGTTTTGATATTCGTTTAGTTTACACCTCATGAAATTTCTGGTTTGCCTTTATCTGATTTTTGTTGTGTAAGATTAATGGTTGATTATTATTGTAGTAAACTATACTATAGTGCTGGTATTCCAATAAGTTATTCTGCAGTGAAATCTGAATGTGTCTCCTTATTGTCTCTTTTTAGCATGCTGGAACTGCAATTCGTCCACATATGTCTGATTTAGTGTGCTGTATGCTTGAAAGTTTATCAAGCCTAGAAGATCAAACACTAAATTATGTCGAGGTTTGGTTGAATGATATATTCAATTATTGCCCGAGTTCAATATTAATTCTTGTTTATTTATATGTTAACTTTTTACCTTTTTCTTTTTATCAGCTTCATGCGGCAAATGTTGGAATACAGTCAGAAAAGCTTGAAAGTTTGAGAATTTCCATTGCTAAAGGCTCTCCTATGTGGGAGACTTTAGATTCATGCATAAAAGTTGTTGATGCAGATTCACTGAACACATTGATCCCACGACTTGCTCACTTAGTGCGATCTGGAGTTGGCCTTAACACTAGGTTTGTTACTAACTTATTATCACATCTGTTTGCCTGCTTGAACTGTCTTGAGTCATTTTGTTGTTGCATTTTCCTTAAAAATTTAAGGAGCTTATGTTGATTCTATTAGAAATAGTGGGTTATGGACTTAACCTTAAAAAATCAACTTGTAAGGTGAGATTTGCACATCACTTATATATTTTATCTGGTTATATCATTAGTTAATGTGAGATCTCCAACACACTCCTTCACGCCAAGGACTAAATATATTGAGCGTGAAGTTTGTAAGATTTGACACTGCAAGTGGTCCGATCGTGAGTATCATCATAGGCTTGACAACAAATCCAATAGGATAACCTCTGATATCTTTGTTAAATTAATGTAAAATGTTGGTTATTAGTTGTTAGTTGAGGTATATTATGTTTCATTTATTATTGTATGTCAGAGGTTGGTGGTAGTTGTATTCACCACTCTGATTTTAGATTTGATTGTATCTCTATTTAATAAGAGATTAAAAGCTGAGAAAATCACTCAAGCTTTTCTATATTCAAGTTGGTATCAGAGCAAGTTCGATTCTGCTCTTTATCGTCTAGAGTCACACAGTAGCCAGTCCGCTGCTGTCCGCCGCCGTCTCCGGCGACTTTTTCTCCGGTGAGCACATATCCAGGTGCGCCTCGACGTGCGTGTTCTACCCCTGTAAATCGCTCTGCCATACGCCGCTCCACGTGCCTCCACACGCCGCTTCGGTCTCGCCAAACAAAAAGCGCGTGAGCTCCATGCGCTGGCCAAACGATCTCCGTTCATCGTCGTTCCGGTGCCGTTTGACTCGCCGGAGCCTCCTGAAGCCATTGCTGACCTGGGTGGTTCACTTTGAGCAAGATTTAGTGGATTTAAATCAAAACTCTCGGTCTCTGTTTTTTCTCTTTTTCAGATCTGGAAAAATGTCTTCTTCTACCGCAGTCAACGCTGGTCTCATTCTTCTTGTTTCTGGATCTGCCGTCATCACATCAGAAAAGCTCAATGGTAAAAATTATTTAGCTTGGGCTGCTTCTGTGGAACTCTGGTTCCTTGGTCAAGGACACCATGAGCATCTAGAAAAGGTAGATATTGAGGGATCAGCTGAACAACAAGCCCAGTGGAAGAGACTTGACTTTCAGCTTTGTGCTCTTCTATGACAGTCAGTGGAGCCTAAGATATTGAGTAACCTCAGAGCTTTCAAAACCTGTTACTCGTTTTGGAAGAAAGCCCAAGATATCTACTCTAATGATATCCAACGTTTGTTTGATTGCGTTCAAAAGCTAGCCTCCTTAAAACAAAATGACTCAGATATGATATCATATGTTTCCGAAGCTCAAGCCGCTGTAGAAGAATTGAAGCTTTTCTTAGAAGCTGATTCTATAGAAGAAATAAGGAAACGACATGATAACCTCTGTATGGTTATGATGCTTCGTGGTATGAACCCGACATTTAATCACATTCGTGATCAAGTTCTGACTGGTCAAGATATCCCTTCCATGGAGAGCTTAACTATCTCCCTTGAAAATAATATGGAGTCTTCT
Organism: Psophocarpus tetragonolobus; assembly: GCA_037954015.1. Taxonomy (NCBI): domain Eukaryota; kingdom Viridiplantae; phylum Streptophyta; class Magnoliopsida; order Fabales; family Fabaceae; genus Psophocarpus; species Psophocarpus tetragonolobus. The sequence goes on from CM075695.1 coordinate 41,495,279, forward strand.
GTTATGATATCTTCAAGAGGAAGAGGAGGACGTGGAAACAGAGGTCGTGGTGGAAGAGGTAATCGTCCACAATGTACTTATTGCAAAAGGATGGGTCATACTCATGAGACATGCTACTCTCTGCATGGTTTTCCAGACAAGTCTGCTCATGTATCAAGGTCCGAGAAGCCGGAAGAGAGGAAACTGTCTGAAGAAGAATATCAAGGATACCAAGAGTATTTGAGGATGAAATCTAACAGCCTTGCTGGACCTTCTTCTGGACCTAATGTCTCAACGGCCTGCATTTCTCAATCTGTGGAAGGTCAAAACCCATGGATTGTTAACTCTGGTGCTTCAGACCATATCTCTGGTAATAACTCCTTGTTTTCATCTTTATTACCTCCCAAATTTCCACATCTTGTCACATTAGCCAATGGGTCAAAGGTTTCAGCTCAAGGAGTGGGGTTAATTTCTATTTCTCCCTCCTTAAATTTATCCTCTGTTTTGTACATTCCTTCTTATCCCAATTTACTTTCCTTGAGTCAATTAACTAAGTCCTTAAATTGTTCAGTTACATTTAACTCTGACTCCTTTGTCATTCAGGACCGTGGTACGGGCAGACAGATTGGCGCAGGACATGAATCACGAGGTCTCTATTACCTGGAATCTAGCTCTTCAGTATCTTGTCTTGCATCTATCTCTCCTAAATTGTTGCATGATCGGTTTGGTCATCCTAGTCTTGCCAAATTAAAGATAATGGCTCCTAGTACTCAGAAAATCCAAACTTTAGAATGTGAAGCTTGTCAATTAGGCAAACATGTTAGGTCTTCTTTTTCAAGTAAAGATAAATCAAGAAGTAATTCAGCCTTCTCCACTGTTCATTCAGATATTTGGGGTCCTAGTCGAATTACTTCTTTTGGATTTAAATATTTTGTCACCTTTATTGATGAATATTCTCGGTGCACGTGACTTTATTTAATGAAAGAAAGGTCTGAACTTCGGTCCATATTTGTGTCCTTCTTTCATGAAATAAAAAATCAGTTTGGAAAATCAATCAAATGTTTCAGAAGTGATAATGCAAAAGAATATTTTTCTTCTGAACTCTCGTCATTTTTGTCCTCTCAAGGTATATTGCATCAGTCCACTTGTCCCCACACTCCTCAACAGAATGGGATAGCCGAAAGAAAGAATCGTCACTTTGTTGAAACCGCTCGCTCTTTAATGATTAATGCAAAAGTTCCATTACATCATTGGGGAGATGCGATTCTTTCTGCCTGCTATCTTATCAATAGGATGCCCTCTTCCTCTCTTGATAATCAAATTCCTAATTCCATCCTATTTCCAGATGAACCTCTATATCATGTTTCACCTCGTGTATTTGGTTGTACTTGTTTTGTTCATGATATGTCTCCAGGCCTTGATAAATTGTCAGCTAAGTCGATCAAGTGTGTTTTCCTGGGATACTCTCGCCTTAAAAAATGATACAAATGTTATTCTCCTCATAATAAGAAGTATTACATGTTTGCAAATGTTACCTTCTTTGAAGATTCTCCCTTCTACTCATCCTCCACACCTGACTCCATTTCCATCCAAGAGATCTTGCCCTCTCCCTCCTCGAGTCCTGAGATTGTCATTTCTCCAGACATGTCTCATCAATCTGACCGCACCAATATTAGTCCAATGCCTATCTTATCTGAAATTGATCATTCTCCCTCAACTCCTCCTCATGGCATGACACCGGAAGCTAACCCCAGTATTCCTGATGATTCTCGTGGCTCATGTCCATCTTCGTCTGCTTCTTGTACAACGGCTCCTAATTCTCCTCTCACGGCTGATGACAACTCATGTTGGCCTGTTGCCCTTCGAAAAGGTATTCGCTCTTCTCGAAACCCTCATCCTATTTACAATTTTTTGAGTTATCATCGTCTGTCTCCATCTTATTGTTCCTTTATAAATTCCTTATCATCCATCACTATTCCCAAAAATGTTTGTGAAGCACTTGATCACCCTGGATGGCGACAAGCCATGATTGATGAAATGCAGGCCCTTGATCACAATGGAACCTGGGAATTGGTTCATCTTCCTCCTGGGAAGAAAGCTGTTGGTTGTAGATGGATCTATGCTATTAAAGTTGGTCCAAATGGTGACATTGAACGCCTTAAAGCTCGTTTGGTAGCCAAAGGTTACACTTAGATATATGGACTTGATTATGGAGACACTTTCTCCCCGGTGGCCAAGATCACTACTATTCGTCTTTTTCTTGCCATGGTAGCTATTCGTCATTGGCCCCTGTATCAGATGGACGTTAAAAATGTATTCCTGCATGGTGAGTTAGATGAGGAAATTTACATGGAGCAACCTCCGGGCTTTGTTGCTCAGGGGGAGTCTGGTCTAGTGTGTAAACTTAGGCGATCTTTCTATGGTCTTAAGCAGTCGCCAAGGGCTTGGTTTGGAAAGTTCAGCAATGTTGTCCAAGGTTTCGGAATGACAAGGAGTGAAGCAGATCACTCTGTCTTCTACTATCACAAATCTGTTGGCAAATGTGTTTATTTAGTTGTTTATGTCGATGACATTGTCATTACAGGAAATGATGAAGTCACAATATCTCAACTAAAGCAACACTTATGCAATCACTTTCAAACAAAAGATCTTGGTCATCTGAAATATTTTCTGGGAATAGAAGTAGCTAAATCCAAAGAAGGCATTGTAGTTTCCCAGAGGAAGTATGCCTTGGACCTTCTGAAGGAAACAAAAATGTCTGATTGTAAGCCAGTCAATAGTCCTATGGACCCATACAAGAAATTAGTAGCTGATATGGGAGACTTATACTCAGATCCAGAAAGGTATAGAAGGCTGGTTGGGAAGGTCATATATCTCACTATTACGAGGCCAGATATTTCCTTTGCAGTTGGAGTTGTAAGTCGATTCATGAATTCACCTTGTGTTGATCATTGGAATGGAGTAATGCGTATTCTCAGGTACATAAAAAAGGCTCCAGGCCAGGGTCTGTTGTTCGAAGATAAAGGAAATAACCAAATTGTTGGATACTGTGATGCTGATTGGGCTGAATCCGATACAGATAGACGCTCTACTACTGGGTATTGTGTGTACCTTGGTGGTAATCTTATCTCATGGAAGAGTAAGAAACAGAAGACTGTTGCTCGGTCTAGTGCAGAAGCGGAATATAGATCTATGGCTCTTGCAGCTTGTGAGTTGGTGTGGGTTAAACAACTCGTACAAGAATTGAAGTTCTGTGAAATTTCTCCAATGCAACTTTATTGTGATAATCAGGCAGCTATCCACATTGCTTCCAACCCGGTATTTCATGAAAGGACTAAACACATTGAAATTGATTGTCACTTTGTCAGGGAAAAAGTGTTGTCCAAGGAAATTAGGACCGAATTTGTTGGCACCAATGACCAGCTTGTAGACCTACTAACCAAACCCTTAAAGGGTCCTCGGATTGAATACTTGATTTCCAAGCTTGGAACATATGATTTATATGCTCCAGCTTGAGGGGGAGTGTTAAATTAATGTAAAATGTTGGTTATTAGTTGTTAGTTGAGGTATATTATGTTTCATTTATTATTGTATGTCAGAGGTTGGTGGTAGTTGTATTCACCACTCTGATTTTAGATTGGATTGTATCTCTATTTAATAAGAGATTAAAAGCTGAGAAAATCACTCAAGCTTTTCTATATTCAAGTATCTTATTATAAATGGTGGGTTATATAGGCCTAACTTAGCCTTATAAAACTGGTTTGTAAGGTGAGATTTGTACCTTATATATTATTATTTGGCCATGTGTTATAGGCCCACCATGATTCCTCTGCATCACTGATAAAAACAATATTGGAATACACAGTGGGTATGTTATAAGGGTTATGCCCAAAGCTAAAACTAAAAGCCCAATCACCAAGACAGTAAGACTAAAAGAAAATAAAAAGTACTTCTTTTTACACTAAACACTAATAGTGCTCGCTGCTTGAGCTTTCTTGTTTTAATGATTTTTTTAATATTTCTTTTCTTTTCTGCTTTCTTCTTGTTGGGTTAGGAAGGTAATCTCTCTTCTCTGAGACTTTGACCCGCTATATGCATATCTAGCCATGAGTGGAACAGCAGCCAGAACTGCAGTACGACATGATTTCCCCTCTACAACCACCATTTTCGGCTATTTTGGCCATGAAAAGCACCACTTCATACAGCTGCGATGACCACTGGAGAAGCAGCATGATTCCACGAGTCCTTCTGAGGGCTCAGAATCTGCAAAAGAATTGTGCGATTCTTGGGCGTCAAGTTGAATTCATGCGATTCATTGTGTGATTCAAGCACCAAAGCAATTTGATCACCAATTTGCATTGTTAATTGATTGAATTGTACATATCTGTAAATGTGTGTCAATGTTTGTCTTGGATGATGACACTATGCCTTTATTTATAATGAGCAAATAGGATCACTATTGAAAGGAAATGGTGAGTGGAGAATCGACCATTGGCGGCAGATTAACAAGAGAGTCTATTGAAAGGAAATGGTGAGCGGAGAACTGACCATTGGTGGCAGATTAACAAGAGGGCCTATTGAAAGGAAATGGTGAGCGGAGAACCGACCATTGGCTGTAGATTAATAAGAGGGCAACACGGTGACTACTAAATAGGTCCAAAAGTGGGCACGAGTACTGTTCACCTTGATGAGACAGGTTGTGCAAGCAAAATGATGTGCATGAGATATGTTAGTGGTTCTTTCAAGATGTTGTTGATGACTGGTGTATATCGATGGAAAGAAGATCAATAGGATGTTAGCCAAAAAGTTCATGGAGCTTTAGTGGCAGCCACTGGTAGTTGCTGGAAAAACTAAAACAAATTATGGAAAGGAAATGGTGAGCAGAGAAGCCATCAGGAACAATGGGTCTCTTTGGTGATTGATGAGATACGGTTTTTGTGATACCTCAACCAAGAATATCCTGTTGATACCACGTAAATGTATGTTTTGGATGACCACACAATGTCTTTATTTATAACGAGCAAATAAGATCTCTATTGACATAGGATTACTCTAATAATGATAAGGATTAATCTAGTATTAGGTAACAAGGAGTAAATCCCCAACTTGTGGTTATGACTTAAATAAGAGAATAATATCTAATCTTTAACATCATATCACCAATTGGGCAATAATCATAACCATGCTATTCTATTTTTTAGAAAATTTGTCTTAGTTGTGGTTATGGTTGTCAATTTGGAGACTGCGTTAATTACAACTTCAAGGGTGGTGTTCAGTCCCACATCTTCTAGAGCTATGGCTCAAATAGGAATTATAAAGATTAAATATTATTTCATTATTTAATATTAGATAATAATTGACGATTTACTCTTTATTACCTAGATTGATCCTTATCATTATTATTAAAGAGATCCTATGTAATTAATAATGTTCATGTTTGATCCTACTTGCTCACTCTAAATCAGACATTGTTTGGTTATCCAAGACATATATCGACACACATTTACATGAGAGCCTAAACTAGAGGAGCCTAAGTTCTTGGAGTGCCTAAATTGTCTGCAAGTGGCCATAGGCCACTGGTGGACCCATCGTCTCTGGTGACCTGCTGGCCACTGTTGCATTGTCTCCTTCTTCATCGATGGACCCACTATCTAGCAACCTACTGTCATATCGTCATTGTGGGACCTTCATTGGTTGTCATCAAGTCATGTTTATCTGGCACAACCACATTATTTTATTAGATTTACCACATCTCTAACAAGTTTGCTTCATATCACACATATATATGCTCGAGCTTGTTGGGGAGTGTTAAAGATGAGATAGTATTCCCTTATTTAATATTAGATAGTAATTGATGATTTACTTTTTATTACCTATTATTGGATTGATGCTTTATGTAATCAATAGTGATTTATGTTTGATCTTAATTGCTTATTATAAATAAAGACATCTAAAACATACATCGACACACATTTACATTATCAAAGCCTATCTTATACCTATTGGTGGGGCAACTTGCATTGCCATCCACCAGGCCAATAGCCATGGCATGAGGGGAAGGGTTGGAAAGGCTGCCTTAATTGTAGTGTCACCCCTAGCCTCTTAGTTATGGCCTCTATTGGTGGCTCACCTTAATTGCAGCCTCAAGGATGGTGTATAGTCCCATGCTGATTAGAGATGTGATTGTGACTTCAATAGAGCTCATAAAGCTTGGGCAGTCCTCACTATAGAAGTCAACGTGGGATTGAGTTAGTCCCTATGCCTAAATTCTAAGATTGTCATTCCTCAGAGAGTTTTTTGGTGTATGCATCAAATAATCTAGTCTAGATGAAACATTTTATCAAATATTTCCTAGCTTAGGTTGCCCTCACCACCAGTCATTACCATCACTTAATGTGAGTTGACCTAATTCAACACCAAAAGTTAGCTCAAGAGGTATGGGTTCCCCTCCCCCCTCTAATATACTATTTTAAACCTCTATCTCAAGTTGATGCAGATTTAGATTTTTCTCAATACACCCCTCACTTCCAACACTATTGAACTTGATGCGTAGATAATATGTTATTGCTGACACCACTATAACCCCAATGCTGCCACCACCTCTGCCATTAATTTTCCATTTGGGAAGCTGCAAAATATAGTTTGGGCAAAAGCTTGTTTCTTTTAACTTCTGCTCAAATCATGTTTCAAGGTTCCAAATAACAAAAAGCAAACCAAACACAGGTTCCAGGCTATCCGAAACAGGTAATATTATGATATTTGGCAGTGTTAAACTGTCAATCAGTCATGCCTATAGGTTCAAGATGCTTACAAGTAATTTCTAGTTCTCATTTTGCAATCATGTGATATTTAGTTCAACTCAAACCATTCTGATAATTTTATGATCCTTATTTATGGAATTAATCAATATTTAACTTTTGGCTTTGACAGAAGCACTTTTGCCACAGAAACTTGTTTGTTGATTAGTTATGATTTCTGTGCTTGTGCAGGGTTGGTGTTGCCAATTTCATTACCTTGTTGCTTGAAAGCGTTGGTGTTGACATCAAGCCATATGCAAATATGTTGGTGAGATTGTTGTTTCCAGTTGTTAGGGAGGAAAAAAGTGCTGCTGCAAAACGTGCCTTCGCAAGTGCCTGTGCAAAAATCTTAAATTATATACCAGCCTCACAAGCACAAAAACTAATTGAAGATACTGCTGCTTTGCATGCTGGTGACAAGAATTCTCAAATTGCATGCGCATTTCTCTTAAAGAGCTATTCATCCATGGCTGCTGATGTTGTTGGTGGATATCATGCGGTTATCATTCCAGTTGTTTTCCTTTCAAGGTTTTAAACATTCTTTTATTTTTTCTGATGTGATTTATTATGTCGATATTTTATAAAAATTTAATTATATCAATCCCCAATCATAAATTTAAGCCGCAGTTTTTGGCATTGGCTTCCATTCACTATCCTTTAGAATTATTTGTTTGTCATTCTTGGTGAATATTGGGTGGTCCCTTTTACATTTAAGGAAATGTAGTCTTCTTGTATTCATTATGGAATATGGAATTGGTAGGATTTGCTTTGTTCTTTTGTTTCTGAACCAATTCAAATGATGCATTATTCTCTTCACTGATGCATTAATGAGTTACAGAAATTATTTCAGATTCTGTTAAAAAGAAGAATCTTAAGAATGTATTTGACAAATATCCAACTCTAGTTCACTTTAGAGGTTTTGACTTCTGAGTGCCATGTTAAGGTCCCATTTAGTCTGGTTATAGTATCCTTTGTTTTATTAAATTATAAGTATAGAGAACACTAAGTTCTTTCAGTTTTTGTCAAGGGCCAACTCTCCTAAAAGTTTAAAGTTAGGTGGAGGGCTACGAATAGTTTTATATTTCTGTCACAACCCTTCATTGTAAAAAAAAATTGCCATATATAATGGAAAAAGCACGGCCCAACCACATCCTGTCTCTAGAATTATTGTTTAATTTGAAGAATGTTCACATCAGCCTCATAAGGTATGCATGCTAAAAGCTCAAGCTTTTAGGTGGGAGCTACTTATGGATTTTGTATGTAATGGTGGAAAATTATGTATATTGTTGTAAGCATTTGATTCTGAATTTTAAATATAGACAAGGTAAGCCGTGTTTATTGAATAATGCTAATATAATAAACTAATAGTTTCATATTGAATGATAAAGGTATTTCTTATTTCACATAGACGGGAAAATGTCATGCAGATTTGAAGATGATAAAAATGTCTCCAACATATTTGAGGAACTATGGGAAGAATATACAAGTGGGGAACGGATCACTCTCCACTTATACTTGGGAGAAATTGTTTCACTTCTTTGTGAGGCCATGTCATCATCATCATGGGCCAGTAAAAGAAAAGTTAGTCTTGCCTTCTTTTCTTCCTTTTCTATTATTTTGACGTAAACTCATAGTTGCTTGGTGATTTCATGATCTGTATAAGATGTTTGCTTTTTCTGTTGTGCTTGCAGTCTGCTCAGGCTATATGTAAGCTTAGTGAAGTCTTGGGTGAATCTCTTTCTTCTCACCATGAAGTTTTGCTTCAGTCTCTCATGAAGGAAATTCCCGGTCGCCTGTGGGAGGTAAAATAATGAATTTTGCTTTGGTTGAGAATAGTGCCACTCTATGTTTTTACTTGTGGCAGGAAAAATGATCAAATATCAATGATAAACGAATTGTTCAAGTTTCATGTGCTTGTTTTTCTTCTGACATATGGCAGGGTAAAGATGTGCTATTGCTAGCAATAGGTGCCCTATGTACATCCTGCCATAAAGCAATTTTGGCTGAAGGTTTCTCATCTTCCATTGCCATTTTGAATTTGATATCATCTGCATGTACCAGAAAGGGGAAAAAGTATCGTGAAGCAGCACTTTCCTCTCTTGAACAGGTTAGTAATTTATAGTTAGTGCTGTTAGTATTTAGTAATGTTGTGTAAGTTTTCTCCTTTAGGGTAAATGTTGAATTGAAAACCAATGAGCATCCTTGCTTTTTGAACAATAGCCTTGTGACAAATCCATCTCCATTGTGACTAGTGAAGACATGTATATTAAAGAATTTTGTGTATAACTAGATATTTATTAAATCTTAATCAGTTAAGAAATGAATTGATAATAACTTATTTTCTGTAGAACTGTATACATAAAAGAATGAGCAATATACAAAAGAAATTTTCCTGTACTAGAATTGGGACATAGGGCCCTTCAATTTAACTCTATCACACACAGCAATATAAGTAGTTTCACTAGGTTGAGCTTGCTGATACTGAACTTTGAGAACATTATCAAATATTCAAGCAAAAGATAATTTATAATAACTTAATAAGAAAAGGGAGAAAAGTGGCAACTTAATCCATAATAGTCACAGACCAAAAATATTAGTAATTATCAAATTCTAACAATACAGATTACAGAATTGGGACATCCCAAATTAAAGTATTAACCTTTAATAAATTCGATGGCAGATATAAAGAGGTCAAGCCATAGGAAAAAACTACAGTCGTCAAACAGTCTTATGCTACCGTGCTAGTATATTCCAATTTAAAATCTTGAAATTGCACTGCAGCCATGAAATCATCAAAATTCTGGACGCTGGATCACTTCCATTTGCTGGCCCCTTATCATCTCCAATTACTATTGAGAGTTTAATATTAATTAGAACGATAAAGATAAAGATAAAAATAGACATAACCAAGCTCACAATAAAGTCTGCAAAACATAATTGGCTGCACCAACTGGTTTTACTCATAGGGTGAATAATTAGAGTCCTAGCCTGGCCCTTGTGGGCTACACGGAGCCTTCCCTTAGACTTAGACTGGCTTATTTTTTACCCAATAATTCATAAAAATCTAAAGTAATAAGAAAAATGGAAAATGTCATGAAAACACTACAGATTCAGCTAATCACCATGTTTCATATTTTTAAATATTAGATATAATTCCCTTATTTACGAATAGATAGCAACCGAAGATTTACTTATTGCCTATTATTAGAGAGATTCTATGTAATTAATAGTGATTTTGTTTGATCATATTGCCTCATTAGAAATAAAGACATTGTGTGGCCATCCTAGACATATATTGACACACATTTACATAGTGTCAGAGTCTAAACTACATGCTAGGAGCGTGAGTGTCTTTCCAAAACTATGGCCACTAGCGGATCAAGTGTCCAACGCTTTCCTTCCTAGAGACTTCTCTAAGGGACCTTCCCAAGACCATTCCTGAAGTCAATTCCCGGAGACCCTTCTTAGAGATAATTTCAGAGACTCTTTCTGATGCTTTTCTCTTTTTTATCATCTTAGAGTGTGTTTCTCCTTTCGCCTTAGGGTGTGCTTTATTCATCAAGGTGAACAATACTCATTCCCACTTGTGCTTGTATGACAACCACTATGTTGCCCTTTCTTTTAGTCTATACCAACAACCTTTTCGAAGGTCGTTATGCCATCCACGTGTGCAACTAACTCAAAACACTACTATATGCCGTCCTAAACATGGCTTTGGCGTATGAAGTTCACACACATTATGCATGATACATCTTTGAAAAGCAACATATTGGTCTCCATTGTCACTATAGGACTTTTGCTGAGCCATGTTTATCCGGCACAATCATACAATTGAAACCGCCTTTCATTTTTATTCTTATTAGATTTACTACATTTGTAATAAGTTCAGTCCATGTCACACTATGCTCCAACTTGAGGGAGTGTTAAAGATTAGATATAATTTCCTTATTTATGATTAGATAGTAACCGAAGATTTACTCTTTATTACCTATTATTAGATTGATTCTTAGTCATTATTACAAGAATTTTATTTAATCAAGAGTGATCTTGTTTGATCCTATCTGCTCATTATAAATGAAGACATTGTGTGATTATCCAAGATACATATTGATACACAATTACACATATAATAAGACTACAAACTATACATGACATCATAAAAGGCATACCAAAATGTTGATTAAAGGCCAACTTATGCACTAGAATGTTTATCTTTTTCTTGTTCATTTTTATTTTCCCCCAAAAAAACTTCTTTAGAGGAGCTGAACCAGAACTGGTATTTCGATGGTCCTAGCCCATTTATTTTTTAAGTTCAAATAGAGTGAGATCTGTAGGCCTGGCCTCTTTTGACACTGCGTCTATCTACAAGGTTTAATGGATCTTGTGTTAGATATAAAATCATTTATGAACTATCACATAACAGTTTAAGCATAACATATGGTGATTGGTCTTTTGGACAGATCTATCCAAAACAAGCTTGAGGATGTATTATTCATTGGAAGTTTGTTTTAATTAGATGTACTAGGGGGAACAAGAGACAATATAAGTAAATTTCTGGAAAAGTGCTTAGTATAACTATTTTAGGTTTACCTTTTTTATTAGCTTCTAAAATTGTGAAATTGACATTACATGTTTGTCCTTGACTGGTGATAATAACTATAGTAAAATCAGTAATTTTTCATATACTTTTTTTTATATACTCAGATGCTTTATCTTTTTGTATTCCAGGTTATAAAAGCCTTGGGCAATCCAGATTTCTTTAATATGGTCTTTCCCTTATTGTTTGATCTATGCAATTCAGAGCCCCTAAAGTCCAGGCAAGCACCTTTGGTCAGAGATGCTGCCGAATCAGGTTATCACAATTCTGGATCTTCATTTATATGTTGCAACGAATTTTGTTCCTCATATGACACTGTGTATGCCCATCAATGAAACATTTAATGCAGTTTTTGAGGTGAAGTTTCTCATGATGTTGGTTTAGTAACTTTAGTTTTGTGCTCTGATTAAACCAAAAATTAAGTGTTGTTTCTTGTATGAGTGTTAAGCTGGTCCTACATTGGTTAGTTCCATTGGAGCTGCTCAGTGCTACTGACTGCAAGCATTGTGACATATTTTTTTTTTTTTTTTGCAGACTTGGACACTGTTGAAGAGATTTCTGTTCCATATAACAAAATTGTTGACTGTTTAATCTCTTGTATCCAAGTGGCACATATAAATGATATTCTTGAAAAGCAAAAGAGCTTAATGCACATGTTTACAGCATTCCTTTTACCTGAACATAAATGGACTGGTATTTTTTATGCTGCAGTTTTCATTTTCCAAAGTCCCTTCCATTTTTTCTGTTATTCTTAATTAAGAAAGCAATCTTTGTGCAGTCAAAACTACAGCCTTTTTATCCATAAAAGAACTTTGCTCGAGGCTCCATAATGTTGTGAAGGATTCCCAGGAAAGTCCCGAACTTGCTGGTGCAACTTCCTTTGTTCTGGAGGTAATAATGGAGGCTTAGTTTCAGTTGGACTTCTAATAATTTCAATTCCTGAATGATATTGATTCAACTCTGTTTTTCTTCAGATATTTCATTCTCTGTCACCAAAAATACTACACTGCATAAGCACAATAAAAATTGCACAGGTAAGTCACTGTCTTGTTTGGTTAAACATTATTAATCAGTTAGATTCCCCTGCTCTGTAGAAGTCAAAAACCCTGAAGGGTAATCAACATTTGTTTGTTATTAATTTTAAGAGACTTATTTTTCATCCTAATTGCTCATTTTCTTGAAATTTAATGATTAAGAATAGTTATTGATTATAACCATTAGATTTCAAGAAAATGAATTATTAAGATGAAGAGTAAGTCTCTTGAACTTACTCTTAACGTAAGTGGATCCTTTCTTTTATATATATATATATATATGTATGTATGTATAAAAGGAACATATTAGTAATTGGAGTAGTTAAAACATGCATCATTGATACAATGTACGAGAGTCTTCCTTTCTCACATATAGAACTTAATACTAAGAGAAAAAAGATTGTGCACTGTCAGTATAAAAAGTTTTACACTAATATTAAATTGCAATTCTTTATTTATAGTAAGCTTATTGACTTTATCCATTAATACTTTAAAGTTTATATAAATAAATTATGAGTGAACGAAAGTGTAAAATTCTTACACTGTCAGTACGTACTAATTAAACTCCAATACTAAAGGCCATCGGTGATATTTTATTTTCACCAAAATAATACTAAATGCAAAAAATACAATGTATTAAGAAATTCACTGCATACATACGTTTAGTTGCCTTATCCAGCAAAAGTGAACTTGGGAATAAAATTGAAGCAAAATAAATTTTTGGCTTAAATACAGTTTTTTGGCCCTTTTATTTTGTTTAATTCGCTATTTTGGTTCTTTCATTTTAAAGTAGAGGCATCCTCCTATTTTTAGAAAATCTACAATTTTGGTAAAGTTTTTTTTTTTTGTCCAATTGAACCTTAGATCTAAAATATTCATTTAAGATACCATAAAAAAATTATTTAATTAATTAAAATATAAATAATGAATGTAAGCAAAATTAAGGATTAAATCAAAATTTCATGTTTTTTAAAATAGAAAACTAAATGTCTTTATTTTGAAATGGGAGGATCAAAATTGAAAATTTAACAAAATTGGAAAACCAAAGTTGTATTTAAACCTTTTTTTTTAGGAATACTATATATTTAATAAAGCTTTAAGAGTAGCCAAAGTTTAGGGACTAGATTTTAAACTTTTTATTGCGTGTTGCGTGATCATCTTTAATATGGTGATTCTTCTATCAATCTAATTGGTTACTAATAATTTCATTTCATATTCTGCCTTTCTTCTGCACAAACTTAGGTTCATGTTTCAGCTTCCGAATGTCTTTTGGAAGTCTTAAAACTTTCCAAGGACGTCCCTTTAGTTGGCAGTGACACCATCAGTGAAGGATTCAAGGACGAGCTGTTTCATCAGTACGAGATAGAGAAGAACGAAGGTGCAAAGTCAATATTAAAGAAGTGTGTCAACATTCTTCAAGACTGGAAATAATAAATTGTACGAACTATTTTCTGTAATCCTTATTTATGAACTTTTGGGAGATGAAACATTTCAGATGATAAATTACTACAACTCGTACTTGTCTTGTCGATAGTCGGAGTGGGACCATGTATAGTGATGACTGGAACACTTGTATCCATAGAAAAGCTGGATAGTAAGTTGCTTTATTTTATAGTAAAGATATATGTTTCAAAATTATTTATTTTAACTATAAATAGATATTTATGCTTTAAAATTATTTTTGTAGTTTAATTGTTTTAGATGACCACGTTATATGTAAACTTAGCAATTGCATTTGTAATGATGTACTTAGATGGCAGAGTGTGATTTGTTGTTGCCTTGTAAATTGATGTCAGATAGCAAATTACTTGGGAATGGAGGCCTCTCCTGGTTTTGTGGGGCTTGCACTTGCAGGATTACTCTCAGTTTTTTCAACTCATGTTTCCTCTTATTCCTATTTTTGGAATGGCAGCTTGAGTGTTCCATCATATCCTAAAACAGATGGTTGGGAATGAAGGGAAATACGGATGAAATTTATTTGTTCACTCATTATATTTATCCAATAGCGGCGAATTTAGGACTTCCAAACTAGAGGAGAAAAGGATAGATAAGAGTAAAAAAATGAAAAATAAAAATAAAAGTACAAAATTAGATTTTTTAAGTAAAATATTTAAATAAAAACTTATATTGAGAATAATGAGTTAAAAAGGGTATAAAATTTAAAAATATACAAAATTAAAACTAAGAAGTTTAAATATATAAAAATAAAGAGAAAAAATATTAAAATTAAGGGTGCATTTATACCCAAAAACCTTATAAAGGTCTGCCACAACCACAACTTTGGATGCTTTAGGCATCTTCTTTTGTATACACCATTAGGCCCTCTGATTATTTACTTTCTGATGGGTAAAAAATTAAGATATATATATTGTTTTTAATTGTTTGACATTTTTTTACAATTATTCAATTTTATTTTTAAAATGAATAACTAAATTAAAATATTAAATAAGATAAAATATAATTTGAGATTATTGAAGATATATTTTTTAGTAATAATACTGGAATGATCCGGCATAAAAAATACAATAATATTATTTATTATTAATTTTAATTACATAAAATTATACATTTAATCTTATATATATTTATATTCTTTAGGTTAAAAAATATTAATTTTCCTACATATGTCTGTATTTATATTATTTTGTCTTTTTAATTTTTATTTCTTAATTTTTTTTTCTTCATTCTTTTTATGTTTTTCCTTAGAATTTACAAGTGTCTTTCTTAATATATTTTTTATCTTTTTAATTTTTTATTTATTAATTTCTTTTCCCTTTTTATTTTTATGTTATTTTTATATGTTTATTTAAAATTAATCAATTAAATAAATTTTAATATCTTAAAAATATTATTTTTCTTTATTTATATTTTATATTTATATTATTAAAAATTAATTTGAGATTTAAATATATCACAAAATCATTTCAATTTAATTTAAAATAATTTATTTATTTATTTATTATAATATAAATCTGAATATCATTCTTGAAAAAATCATATTTAATTAATATTTATTGATTAGTATTTGTGAAACCGAGAGGTTATAATTATCATGACGGCAAAGTTTTTTTAGTCATCAAGTCATCATTAATTTATTAAATATATTTTAATAATTATAAAATAATTTTAAATTAATGTAAAAATAACTAACTTAAATTTATTTTGATTTATTTATGATGTAAAATCAATATTATTAACAAAATTATGTTTTCTAGATATTTAGTTATTAATATTTATAAAAGAACTATTAATAGAGAAGTTATAGCCCTAATCAAGTTAAAGTTAATTTAAGAATATTTTATATTATTTTTTTAAAATTGTTTATGATATAAAATACCATTAAAAGCCATTTTTATTATTATTTAATTATCAATAATTGCTAAACACAATTAGCGGAAGAAATCATAATAATTATTGTGAGAGTTAAAGTTTTTTCTACGCGTATACAATAATATTTATTTATAATTTTTAAATTCTATAAAAATATTTTAACAAATTTTAGTGAGAAAACATAAATATTAGTTATGTGGTGGAAATTTTTATACTAAAAAGTTAATTTAAATCTAGTTAGGTATATTTATTTCGAAATAGCTTTTTCCTTATATTTAAAAATTTCTCGTACTAAAACTTAATTATTTATATTCATATAATAATATTAATTTTATGCAAATTAAATGTATTTAAATTTTATAATTGAGATGACATTTTTTTATAACAAAAACAACAAGTACATCTATAAGAGATGATTTTTTGCTCAACATCATCGTAGGCAAAATTTTATGAAGAATAAACATTTTTTTTATATTTAATTCATTTACATATAAAATACTTAAGACCATTTATTTTTACTTTAAATTGTAAAAAATACTTATAAATCATTTAAAATACAGTATTGAAAAAGGAAAATATACATCATATATGGGATTGCATTTTCATTGTCTACCTTATACAAACACTTTATCATGGCATATATTTTGAATTTTTATTATTTATTGAATACAACAATTTTATTATGTTATATATTTTAATTTTTTTTACTAAAAAATATATTTTAATTTTATATTATTTATTAACTAACTTATTTATGGATATTTTATATTTTATATTCGTATAATATAATAAAAATAAATTTAATTTAATATCGAAAGGATATTTTAATAAATTTTATATTATTTTGATTGTGTTATTTGTTTTTTAAAAATTATACTGTTCATTGTTCGTCATATGATAAACTACACATGATAAAAAAATTGTTCAATAATTTTGATACTTATTCTATATCCTAAAAAAATTATATATTGTGTGACTGTGCATCATTTTAAAAAATCAGAGCCTATTAGATTATTTCTTTTATAGATAGATAAAGTTAATAACTTAATATACTAAAATAATAAAATAAAATCAGACTAAGTACTAATTTATTGAAGATGTTTTTTTATCCCATCTAATCAAATAATTTTTTTTTCTTTGCCCGTATCTAATCAAATAAAAATGTATACACACTTTTAAAAACCTAAATTTAATACTAATTAATTGAAGATGTTTTCTTTACCCCCATCTAATCAAATCAAATTTTTTTACCCGCATCTAGTCAAATAAAAATATACACACCTTTTATAAACCTAAATTTATTAAAAATAAAAAACAATAATCATACTGAGTGTGGTTGCGTTTCTTCGTTCCACAAGGTTTTGGTCAGTGAAGTCATCTTCAACAACAGGAAAGACGAAGGGTTTGCAACGAAGCATGGATGAAGCTGAATTTCAACGCCTTCTCCAACTCTTCCCCGTTGTTCGTTCTCGCGATTACACTGTACTTTTCTCTCTCTATCTTTCTGTGTTGTTTAGGGTTTACAACTTAACGTGTTCTCCGTAATTTTGATCTCTATTACTCTGAATCACCAATCTGGCTTCTCTGCTGGTTAAAGTTTCGATTTTTCAGAGACCCGTATTGTGATTTTCTTAATTCTAATATTGCTTCTTTCTAACAATTATACCCTTTTGTTTAAAGTTGGTTTAAGGTGGTAGTGTTAGATTGATGCATTTTTTTAGTGTCTCAATTCTTGTGGAAATTTGAGGTGGGTGTAGCCGACAGGGTTAGGTTATCATAATATAGAGAAGGGTTTAGCGAGATATTAAGAAGGTCCTGGCATGAATGGGATGGATTTTATAAGGGTGTGGTTTCAGTTCCAGTGCTAAAATTATGGAATTCAATTATAACAGTTAAAAGAAGTTTTATGAAATGTAGTCAGTTGGAACTTGGAACTTGGGATTGTCGAAGTCACAAACTTTGGTAGGAGGTAGGAGCATTGAGGATAAGAATCTGTGGAGTGTTTGCAGATCTATGGTGTATTTAATCGAAATAGATGGATTTTATGTTTGAGAGCATTCATTTCTATGGAGTTGTCATGGGACGACCACCAGGTTGTATTCAATTCATGGATTCTACCTGGGCTCCTTCTTGTGTTTTTTTTTTTTTTTTTTTTTTTTTTTATTAATGAAGTTTCTTTTCTAAACATATATAGCGTGTTCTTTCTCTTTTTTATATTACAATATTTTATTTTATAGAAACTTATAAATGTGATGGTATTTTGACCAACTTTCGAACTTCATTGAAACAATTTGAACATACTTAATCCAAAAGTCATCTCTGCTTCTTAAGTTTTGAAGGATCGGTACAGTGAATTAACTATTTGTTGTCCTATGTTTGGGTTCATGATTGGGAAATACTAGGATGATGAGGCACTTGCAACTTAACCTATTTAGAGGCAAAACCTTCACCTTTGTCCTTCTGTATCTATGCATCCTTACTGCTCAGTTTGGATTACGAAAATTGCCTTACAGTTGCTAGAATTTTTCTAGGAAGTTGCAGTGGTCAAAACCAATTAATATGATCTCATCTTGTTTTGATTTTTATTTGATACAAAGATTGGAACATGTTTTCTCATTTACATATGTAGTATTCACAACATTGGTGTTTTATACGAGTCAATTGGTTTTCTCTACCTTAAATGCTTTTACATGTTTGGATGTCTTTATAAAAAAACTAACATATTAACAACTAACATTTGCCTATAAAAAAAAGCATGTTTGAATGTCTGGTATATGTATTATTTCCTAAACATGAGATACTGATTACCACTGCATACTATAGAATGGAAAATCCAATTTTTTTTCATCTCTTAGCTTGAATAATTTACAAAATTCTGTATTTTTAAATGCACTCAAGAACCAAATTGACAACTGTTAAGTTTCAGCCAGAAGCAGCATCATCCAGACAAATTGCATCTGCGTCAGCACAGAATGAGGTGGTAATGCTGAACCTGAATCTGTTGTATGCAGTAATGTCTGCACATATATTTTAATGTTAGCTAACAAATTTGTCTCTGCAGCTAAAGGAATGGCAAGATGCATGGGATGAAAGGGATAAGGATTTTGAGAAACAAGGAATTAATCAGCATGGTACTACTATCCTTCGAACTTTTTTTATCAACTTCAGTTTTCTAGAAAGCATATCAAACTTCATGAGTTACATGGCAATATAGATAATTATTTTGGTTATAACTTAGAGGAATTATGCTTTTGAAATTAATGCTATTCTTGTGTGAATTCTTCAAATCTACAGATTCATTTTGGAGCAAGCTAAAGTCGGAGGCTGCTAAGAAGGTATTCTAAAATTTACCTGCTATTATATGCAATTATGCATACTAATTTTGTTTTAGAATAAGTGTGATAGCACGTTTTTGGAAATTTGCTTACACCCTGTTGAAGTACGTCAAAAGTTTAAAGGTGATTATGTAAATAGTGAAATTTTAATTGAAATTAATGGCGTGCCTACACGGTTTTCTCTTGCATAAGAATAGTTTGGCGTATGGCGGGAGATTGGTCTTCAATTAGCATCAGTTGCTTATTATTTTCTTAGTTTATTAAACCCAAGTTCTCTATTTTCCCATATTGTTAAAAATTGTTTTTTATTTCTAGTCGCATATGGTATGTCTGTAAATCAGTTGTTTTGCATCATTGCTTCCTTCACTTGGCAAAGTGACCTAGTTTACTTGATTTCCACGCTCAATTGAAATTTCATTGATGAACCTTATTTTGATGAGTATTTTTGGGTACTTTATTTTGATTATTTTGTAAAGATAACGAGAGAAGTATGCTAATGTAATGAGATACACACACACATT
Organism: Psophocarpus tetragonolobus; assembly: GCA_037954015.1. Lineage (NCBI taxonomy): Eukaryota > Viridiplantae > Streptophyta > Magnoliopsida > Fabales > Fabaceae > Psophocarpus > Psophocarpus tetragonolobus. The sequence continues at coordinate 41,514,872 of CM075695.1, forward strand.
CAGATATAAATATACAGAACACACACATTGAGGAGGGATTCACTTACTGCTCAATGTGTGTTTTCTATAATATATATATATAGTCCATACACATATAAATGGGAGAGAAACATTCATAATAAAACGTCTGTGCAAGTGTGCATTAATAGGTTTTACTCTGGAGCACTTACTCTTTTTCGTAAACCTGTTTGTGAGACTCAGTGAGAGCTATAGTTTAATTTAATCTTAAACTATTACAAGCTCTACAGAGTGCAGACAGTTGCGAGTAGTGACGAAAGAGAAATGTCAATAGTATTTCTGCTTAGTGACTATAATTTTGATGATGATGTTATTGAGGATCCATGACATTTACCTGTGACTATTGAATAAATTGTTAAGTATGCCTTGGATGAGACCCTACTCATTGGTTTTAATGTTCCAACAGGTGGGTGCAGAAGAAGCAGAGAGATTTTGCAAGGCATTCCAACAGATCCATAAGAAGCTAGTATGTGCAAAATACCTGTCATTGTTCGATAAAAATATTGTGACATATTTAGACAAGTTACTATCTTATTGCTTTATTGGAAAGAATTTTTTGTAAAATTGTCTAAAAAAGTTATCCATCCAGAAAAGTAAATTTATTGTCTATGAAAATGGGATTTTCTATATTTTTAAAATGTCGTTTCTAATACAAATAAATAGAAACTGGGTTTCGTAGTTAGTATTACATTGTGTTTGACGAATATTTCTTTTCTTGTTTTGTGTTTTCCATTATTTTAGGTGAATGAAGAATTGAGTTTAGATGCTGCTCGAAGCTTCTTAAAATCATGCTAGAGTTCTAAAGAATCACGTGTGCTTTCAACATTTTCTTGTGATTCAACAATCAGCCATTGTAATTCTTTGTACTGTATCAAAGTATTTTATAATTTAAGATCTGCGACATTGAGTTGTAGTTATTTATTATTATTGTATTATTAAGAACTATCATTCTTTAACCTAAAAAAAAGCATTTTTTTTGGAAAGGCAAACAAATTTATTAATTGCAATGACAAAAACCACAATACATGGTTTAAGCCAGAAAATACAGCATTGATCAAAAGTTTTTCATCATTATACAAAAAATCTTCTCATTATGAGAGATAGCATTTGTTTCTGTGGGTTGCATTTAAGTTGAGACATGATAGTTGCTGCTACTAATTATCTTTCATAAAAATGGCCAGCATTATACAAAAATAAAGGAAAAAGAAAAAGGAATTAAACTGATCGTCCCTATATTTGTTACTATTTTTTCCAAATGCCCTGCCTGCTGCTTTTGTTTTAAAACCATTAATCTGTATTGTGAAAATTTTCTATGAGGAATAAGGTATATTCAATCACAAATTAAACTGATATGGTAAAACTGAAGATGACGTGCCTTTTAAGATATTTATTATTAAAGCTCAACAAAATTATTGTAAATGGGAAGTTGTAATTGAAAGATAGAATTTTTTTTACACTGTTATTACCAATTTTCTCTTAAAATAATTACTTTATAAATTATACTAATTATAATTTTTAAATATTTTACATTGTCAATGTATATCTTTTTTAAGAGTTTAATTAATATGTACTCATAGTGTAGGAAATTTCATACAGCCATTCAATCACAATATTTCATATATAGTAAGTTTCTTGCTTTTACCTATTAATACTTTAAAAATAATATAAATAAAGAGATATGATTGAAGGTCGGTATTAAAATCTTTTACATTGTCGGTGCCTATTAATTAAACTCATCTTTTAAATTATTTACTTATAAGGATATTTTTAAGTTAATGTTTTAAATAATATTTGTATTATATAAACAATGTATTTAGGTAACATTTTTTCATACAACATATTTCTTAAATTTTCTTATCTTATTTCATCAAGTTGTTCATTTAAGTGGTATTTGATTTGAGAAAATGTTTTTTGTTTTCATTTTCTATTTAGATTTTCTAAAAATAGTTTTCATTTTCAAGTGTTCAACATTCAAAAAATATATTTATTTTTGTTTTATATTTTTCATTTCTAAAAAATAATATTGTTAAAATTTTCAATTTTAGTAAAAATATTATAAAATTTTTATATATATAATATACATTTATAAAAGTTTTTGTTATAATTATAATATTATTATTAACTTTTTACATAGTTTCAATTTTCGAAAACACATAAAATATTTTTTTTTCTGTTTTTAGTTTATTTTTGAAATTGTTTCTAGAGAAAATATTTTCTAAATTGTAACTAAACATATTTTCACTACTATTTTTTATGAAAATGAAAATAAAAAACACTCAAAACAAACGTTATTAAATTTTCTTGTTTGCATTTCCTTTTTTTATAGCAAATATTAGTTGTTAATTTTATTAATAGAGAGATTCGAACACACAACTTTTTCTTTCGCTTTCTTCTTATATGTGAACATTGTCACTAGACATGCAAATAAATTTCAACCATCCTAATTTTTCTTTGCATAGATGCAAATTTTGTAATGCCTAGATGCAACAAATGAATACTCCTTTACAAATTCTCCAAATAGCTTAAACATGATTTGTTTTTTTAGCTTTTTAAATTTCACTCTCTAATCTCTTTTTCATGAAATATATGATATATGATAATCCATTTGTAGTGTCTGAACGAAAGTGAATTAAATTTTCTTTATTAATAATTAGTCTAATCATGTTTGGTACATGAGATTGCAAATAATGAGAATCGTGGATGTTAGAAAAAATGTTAGGAGAACCAAAAAATTAAAATAAATATATTTCAAGAAAATTATAATTTTTTTAAAAAAATCTGTATTTGTTAAAAGGAAAGAAAACACCTAGAGGAGACAAAAACAATAAAATAGATATATTAAAAAAAATCACATATTTAAATATATATATATATATATATATATATATATTTACTAAAAGGGAAAAAAAGTGTAGGGATCATGGCTCCCTCCAACTCCTAAAAAGATCTTCAACCAGATGAGTGGTAGCTGAAGTTACTTTGATCAAGTGCAAACACCTATATATTCATATTAGAGTGTTAAGTTGCTAATTTGTATTCTAAATTAACTAAAATAATATTACAATCAACAAATATAGAAGATTGACTATGAAATCCTAACAAAAATTTACAATTAAAAATATTTCAAAAGACGGGTTAATTTTGGTGAAGTACTAAATATCAATTCTGGCTAATTGATTTTTTTAAAATAATTATTAAAAAATTAACTATCAATCATATGTTTTATTTAATTTTTGTATATTTTTCATTTATTTTATTTTATTTTATTTAAAAACAAAGAGAGAGATTCCGTGCCTCTCCCCTTAGTAAACAATAAAAGCAACACATGTACTAAACTCTCGTAATCAAAATACAAAAGGCTCATTTGAAATTTTTATCTCGTGCTACATCCACCCATTTAGAATAAGAAAATTAGGAACTCTCACCAAAATTAGTGCATATTTGAAAACCCTTTGGAGAAGAGAATAATAAAATAAATAATTCTGTTTCAATGATATATTATACGTGGGATCATGTACTACATAATTTTTGAAAAAAAAAAAAAGAGAGGAAAGAGTAAGAAAGAAAATGAATTTAAAGTTGTTCAAACATTAACAAGTGACTACAGATGAATAACTTATATGTTATGTTTGTATATTTTTAGAATTTATTGTTAATTTTAGTTTATCTTATTTTTATGTATTTTAAATTTGGAAGATAATTTAATTAATTAAAATTATTATATATTTATTGTTTAATAATTGACATTTAAATATATTGAAATTAATATGAATAATAAATATAAAATAATTAAATATATTGTGGTAGAAATTTTAGTGAATTCTTTGTTAGAGAAAAAATCAATTAAATTACTTAAAGTAAGGAATATGATGCAACATATTATAGAAAAAAAAGAAAATGTTGTTAAAAATAAGGTTTAATTAATATACACTGTAAAAAATTTTATATACTCACATTTAATTATAACCTTTTATTGACTTTATTTATTACTATTTCATTGATTTTATTTATTTCTATTTTAAAAGTGATGATTGAATGTTTGTATTAAACTTTTAAACTCTTAAAAATATAGTAGAAAAATCATGTTCATGTATTAATGTTTTATGAAGAATAAATCTTGACTTTGAATCTAAATAGATTGTTAAAAACTTAAAATTAAATTTTAAAAAAATTTAAACCAATTGTATATGATTACATCCTCAAGATTAACTTTTCTTGTTTCTTATGTTCTCAAGGACTCCTATGATAGTATATATGCCACACCAGTGTATATCTTTAAGAAAGAAAAAGATACATTTTTCTAAACATATTTTGTTTTATCGGTTAAATTTTATTAAAATAAAAAAATATTGTGAAACCCACGTCGTATTTAATGTTTTTTTTTTCAATTTTATAAATTTTAGTCAATAAAACAAAGGATTTTTATATATATTGAACAGAAAAATACAATAAACATTGCTCTTATTAAACTATTAGCATGCATCTTTCAACCTATCTTTCACAACCTCTTTGTCAGTTGAATTCATAAAGTAAAAACATGAATTACTACTAAATGCTTGAATTTAAATTTTGATAAATAATTAGTAATCATTCTTATCCCAAAAGTCCGATGGAAAAAAGACAAAGCTAATCTAAAAGAACAGATCGATTACACATACTTTTTGAAGCTTGTCTTTATTACCACTGAGCAGTGAGCACCACTACAATTTTAAACCTACAAAAAAATTATATTTTTTTGCTTTTATTATAATAATATTTTGAGATTTTATTTTGGTTATATCGATCTTTCCCTTAATTAAAAAATAATATTAAACTAACTTCTTAGAGAATTAAAAATATTTAATATAAAATAATAGAAAAATAGTAAATGTAATTAATAAAGATAAAATTTAAAAGATATATAAAATTTACTAAAATTAAAAGACATTATTAACGATATTAATAAAAAATTAATATATTAAAAATAAAATAGTTTTTTGGGAGATGAAAGTATAATTTGAAAGGTCCATTTTGTATTTGATGAGATTATTTTAATGAAAATGGTTGTAAGTTGCACTGAGCATTAGTTGGTGGTTGGATAGAATGGCACTCTGACTTCACCTGTCTTGCTTGCACCCACCTACACATACCAAAGCATGTGATGTCTTCTTCCTCCAAACAAGTTATTTCTCATTTCACAAGCGGAAACAAACAATTTTTTAAAATGGTTCATTGATGAAAAATACATATATGTTCTTAAAGAGTTAATTTTTTTCACTTGAAATATATACAGTGTTGTGAAAGTTTTCATAGTGACATTCAGACCCAAGATTTTGCTAGATTTGAATTTGGTGTTGTTGAAATATTATATTAGAATCTTCGATAAGTATACACATTTTCAGTAGCTGCATGCACATTACTTTGTCAAGTACGCCTCTTTTGACACATAAAAATTTGTTATTCACGCTCACCGCATCATTCAAACTATGACTATTTCAAAACACACGCACATATATTTTTATATTTCCCATTAATTGTAAGCTACTTTTTAAGTGCAATACATATAAATACAATATTTTAGTTATAAAAGTTTACTTTTTTAGCAAGCTTGGAAATTTATAATGGGATGATAGTGAACTTTTTTTTTATATTATTAGTGAAGAAACTTTAATATTATACATATCATTTCACCACATTATGTTATAAGATTACAAGAATAAGTATAATAATAAACTGTTATAACCAATGATAGGTTTAAATTAAATTGACACCTTTTTTGTTAGTTTGAGTGAGGTAGCACTAAGCAGCAGCAGTGACAACTACCAACTGAAAACCAGTGTTTCTCTTTCTCTGTCTTATTAATGAAACAAAAAGTCAATGATGATTTTCTTCCCTTGGTTCCTACTTTACTTCCTACTTCCTACTCATCTACCTCCCTTGTTTGTTCAATTTATAAGGTTTCCTCAACTCCTCTCTTTCCAGGTCTGTTTGTTACTTCCCATTCTCTCTTTTCTTGCTTCTCAAAGGAACTTCCCAACTATAAATATATTTCTTTTTCTGCACTTTTCATTGCCTTTCAGTGCCCTTTTGCTGCTTTAAGTTTATTTATTTTTTGGAGTTTAGGGTTTCAACTTTCAACTTCCAACTTTCTATTGTGAGTTCTGCCTCTTGTTTTTGTAGTCAATTGTGATCAGCAGCAATTTAAATTTCCATTAATACATTTTATCTTTGAGATCTTAAAGAGGGACACATTATCTCATTTGATGCAATTCTTGTAGACTTGATGTTAAGATGCTCAAACGGAACAAGCAAATTTTTATGTTCCTGTTGCTGATGATTGTATTGTATGCGATTGATCACCTTTTTGTGTTATGGCTATACTTATCTGAGTTAGTGGCAAATGGGGAAATCACTTCACACATGCTTTGTACAACACAAATGTGGAAAGTTTATGTGGAGTGGAATGCAGCTCCTTTAAATTCCAGCCACAAATCCTGGTCTCTATTATAGCGCGAAAGCAAGTTGGAAGTGATTTTTTGCCCACTACAAAGCAAAAAGGAGTTGAGGATTGAAATTTTTCTAATTCCATTTCACTTCCCTCCTCATTTTCCACTTGCTCAGACAAGCATTGCCCGTGCATGTTTGGGTTCATGGTAGATGATATAAAATCACGTTGAATTACGACCTAACGTGATTTTGTGTTTCTACTTGTTCAGGCAAACATTGTCTGTGCATGTTTGGGTACACATTAGATACGCTAGAATTACATTGAAATATCTACAATAGTGATTTTAAGTAAATGTTCACATGTTTGATATCATGTTAAAAAATTGATTGAGTCTAGAATTGATCTATTGATGAAACAATATAATTTTAGTAACTTTTTCATTGAATAAAGAATTTTATAGATTTTTACTGCTAACTTGCATTTAGAATAAAAACATCTAGACATAAAGCACATCACTTCAAAATTAATTATAACCTAAATCAATTTTAACAAACTCTCACTAAAGCCAAATTGCAACTAATTGTGATTCTTCTTTCACTGTTTTTATATGACATGGTGTTATAAAAGCCAACTTATCTTGCAATTTTAATTAATGTGAAGCACAACCTTAATTGCGAAGTGTATTACATGCCGTTGAATCTCATTCTCTAAAGATGAATATAAGCATGATATACAAATGAAAATATGTCTCTCCTTAGTCCTTGCTACCTTGAGATACCGGTAGCTAAGTGAGGTTTTAAGTAGCTTCTTGATTCACACTACTTACTCTCATATATTGTGCTAGTTCCCTTTAACCCATCCATTTCACCATGTCAAGTTTGGAGGAACCACTTGGTCTTGACAAGTTGCCAAGCATGAACACCATTGATAGGATTCAGAGGTTCTCATCTAGTGCTTGCTGTCCCAGAGTAGATAACTTGGGCATGGGAAACTTCTGGATAGAAGGACAAAGCTGCAGCACATCTAACAGCTGCAAGTGAGTCATATATTACGACTTATGTGAGAGACTTGATGCATTTTATTTCTCTATCATTCAACGTTTATCACTTTCATAGTATAGTATTTAATTTTTACCTTCCTGATATATTCATAATACCTTCTATCTTTATGCAGTGAAGACAATGAAGAATATACAGCTGAGACATTCCCATGGAAAAGACAAACCAGAGACTTATCCCGACACAACTCCTTCAGTCAAAATACTCTGGCTAAAGGGAGGAAATTAATGAAAATTGGGATGGTTGATGATTCATTCTCTGATAGCCAAAATAATCCAAAATGTCATGCCAAAAATATGCAAGGTTTGGCTTATAAGGTAATTCAGTAAATACATTATTTTCAGTGTTCCTTGTTCAAGTTTTTTAAGCTACTAACTGAGCTATTTACACCTTGCCTCACTGCGTCTCCAATTATGTAATATATTTGAAACTTTCTATTGTCAGATTATTTTATCCCATTTCCTTTTCTGGTAATTAATATACTTTCAATTTTTTTTATGGGATAATGGCATGATAAAGTTTCTGAACGGTATACCAAAGTTTGTAAAGATAGTAGAAGTTGGTCCAAGGGATGGATTACAAAATGAGAAGAACATTGTACCTACAGCTGTAAAGATTGAATTGATTCATAGACTAGCTTCTACTGGGTTATCTGTTATTGAGGCTACAAGTTTTGTATCCCCCAAATGGGTTCCACAGGTATAATAGTTTTACCATATTTGTTATATAAGTTGATATTGATGATTTTTAAGTGGTGGGTGGAGTAAAAAAGTTATCTAAGGTGCTTGTATCTGACCTTAGTTCTAAATCTCTTGGATCAGCTAGTGCTTAGTATGGATGCTTTTGGATGGGTTCTTTAGGATAAAATAAAATTTTGAATGTCTTACATTGGATAAATCCAGTTCAATTATAGAATTGAATGACTTCAACAGTTGTTATCCTTATACATTGCATCTGATTTTGAATAATTTTGTTTCATTGTCTAATAGTTGGCTGATGCAAAGGACGTAATGCAAGCTGTGCATAACTTGAGAGGTGTCAGAATGCCAGTTTTGACCCCTAATTTAAAGGTACAAATATCTACATAACCGTAAAAAAGAAGATTTATATTCAGATCTCTGACATGTTATATTTATAGGGTTTTGAAGCTGCAATAGCTTCTGGTGCTAGAGAAGTAGCTATTTTTGCATCAGCTTCTGAATCATTTTCAAAATCAAACATTAATTGTAGTATTGAAGAGAGCCTTATTCGTTTCCGAGCTGTTACTCGTGCTGCTAAACAAGTCTCAGTTCCCGTTCGAGGGTATGCCTTTTATGTTCTTTTTAGTTATTTTCAAGATTACATCTTATCACTGTCCACTTCAATATTTGTATTGCCAAGACTTTTCAAAAGTTGACAGGCAGGTCAAGGTCTAGTAGTTGGATACATGAAATTACCATTCGTTGATATTGTAAATTTATCTGACATACTAATCTGTTTCTAATGTGTATTCCATATTTCAATTAGTTTCTCTGTATTGAAATGTTGTAGGTATGTATCATGCGTTGCTGGATGCCCAGTGGAAGGGCCAATCCCTCCCTCAAAAGTGGCATATGTTGCTAAAGAACTATATGATATGGGTTGCTTTGAAATCTCCCTTGGTGACACAATTGGAGTTGGCACACCAGGTAAAACGTTTGATGATTTTTGAACTTTGAAATTTGAAAGTTTATGTTATCCATGCTTGATACAATAATTGTGGTGGATTTGTTTCATTTTATTGATAGACAAGATTCTCTTTATGGTATATGATCCCTGTACTTATATTGTTTCCTATTCATTTTGTTGTTTTCAGGAACTGTAGTTCCTATGCTTTTGGCTGTGATGGCTGTTGTTCCAATAGAAAAGATAGCTGTCCACTTCCATGACACTTATGGGCAATCCCTTCCAAATATACTTGTGTCCCTCCAAGTAAGTCACCTACTAAATAGCTTGGACTTTTGACTTGTCTTTTGGTGTGTAAAACTTGCTGAGTTTTCCTCTTCTACTTGTGTAGATTGACCGTAGAAAAAATCCATTATATATTATATTTAAAGTGTTTAATAAGCATACACTATAAAACTTTTATAGTATTTATCAGTAAGAAACTATTCTTTGGTATATTATTTAAAATTATTATTATAAAACTTATCATACATAACAGTTTATAATTAAATAATAGTATAAAAAAAGTTTTACCATGTCGACGCATATATTACTTATTCATAATTAATTTATGAAAATAAAATGGAAAAGTTAAAGTAAAAGTAAACTAAAAATTAACCATCTAAGTAATACAGACACCTTTTATTTTAAAAAAAAAAGTAACACATACACTTCTATTGTTTGACACGTTTCTTACATTGACACTCCTCCATATTTGCATGACATAAGTCGAATACTTCTAATTAGATGTTCAATTAAAAATGATGATTTTGAATGGATATTTAAACTGACATTCATACATGATTAGATATCTAAATAAACACTTCAATATAGTTAGACACATATTGATATTATTAAAAAAATAATGTTTAGCCTAATTTTTTAACTCTGGTATCATAGAAAATTGATTTAAATAGATGAGTATATTATCACTTTAGCTATTTTGTTACATTAATAATATTTTATTTCATTATATACTTATTAATTATTATTTTATATGTTTGTAAGTCCTATTCTCATATTTTATATTTTAGACTTTAGTTATGTCAAATGTGTCCTGTTTGTGTTGGACTTTGTGCATCATAGGTAGTCATAGTTTTCAATCATAAACTCCAAAAATTTGCTTAAGATAAAAAGATGTTAGTATTTAACCAGACATATGACACTCATTGCAAAGCAAAAAGAATCTTTTAATGATAAAAAAAAACGCATTTTCTTCCCCAGATAATCACACCTAAAGAAGCTATACATGAATTGATTTTTGTTTTGGCACTCTCAGCAATCATTAAGGGGAAAAGGATATCGGTTTATATATTTGAACAGATGGGAATTAGCACAGTGGATTCCTCGGTTGCTGGTCTTGGTGGGTGTCCTTATGCTAAGGGAGCTTCAGGGAATGTTGCCACTGAAGATGTTGTGTATATGTTGAACGGCCTTGGTGTGAAAACCAATGTTGATCTTGCAAAACTCATGTTGGCTGGGGACTTCATCAGCAAGCATTTGGGGAGGCCATCCACTTCTAAGACTGCCATTGCTTTGAATCGAATCTCAAGTGATGCCTCCAAGATATCATACTAAGTGTTCAACAAAAATCTATATTCTTCAAGTACTCACATATGATCACTTCATACATATTATTTCCTTTGTTCTGCATACTAGCAGAAGAGGAAAAACACGTTTACTCATATGGATGAGTTTTCGTAAGGAACAAATATAGTAACTGCAGGTTTATCAGTTGAAGGGCTTAAATGAAATTTAAGCATGAGTTCTTTTAATTACTATTTATTTTAGAATTCAATATATTTCACATCAAAACAAGTTACCGTGCCAGGAATCGAACATGGACTATAAATGTATATCATGTTGAAAATATTTCCAACGAACAAAATTTCCTAGTGCAACATTCTTGTTATTTTGGTACAAAGATATAACTAAAAAAAATAACACTTATGGATTTCTATTTATTCTTTTTTATTTAAATTTTTTCTAAATTTTGGTTTTGTTTCTCTTAATTTCATTGATTATAAATTTATTTTTTTTAAAACATCTCCGTTATTATTTCATGATTATGTAATACCGATCTAAAAATATATCAACATGATATATGATGTTATATTTAAAATTTTAAATGTATGTCATGTGATTCGTAAATAGCAAGAACCTGTTTGGAGAATTGTCAGCAAAAATGTTAATCCAATCACGTTGTTCAAGAACTGTTAATCCAAACACCATTCAACAACTATAACACCGTTCAATAGCAAGAACTATTTAGAGAATTGTCGGCAAAAAATGTCATTAGAATTTTAAGAGGAAAATTATATCAAACTATTTGCGTAAAATACTTAGAATTTTAATAGCCTATTATTAAATATATTTTTATTATAAAATAAAAATACAAAATTATCAAATAAATCTATAACTATCACTAAAACAAGGTTTTAATTACTTACTTTTCATTTTTAATATTTAGTTTTTTGAAATTTAATGATAGGAATAAATATAAAAACTAAATATCTCATATTTAACTTTAAAATAAGTTAATATCTCTTGATAAAATTAATCAAACAATATTTGCATAAAAATACTTAGAATTTTAAGAGTCTATTATTAAATATATTTTTATTATAAAATAAAAATACAAAATTATCAAATAAACCTATAACTACCTATAAAATAAAGTTTTAATTACTTATTTTTCATTCTTAATATTTAGTTTTTTGAAATTTAATAATTGGAATAAATACTAAATATCTTATACTTGACTTGTAGTAAGTTAACCTCTTTAGATAAAAAAATAGTATAGTATTTTAAAACTTTAAAAATTAATGTAAAAAAATAAAATTAATATAAAAAGTAGACTAGATCCTATGAAATACAAATAATACACTTTAGAGAATAAAATATATCAATAAAAATAAATTTAAAACATTAATAGCACTGAGGACTAAAATAAATAAAAATTTTAAAAGACTAAATAAATAAAAATAGATATCTTTTACAGACTAAAAAGTTGATCAGCCAGAAACTATAGTATTTTTATTTTTTACTAACAAATGGCGTATATTATTATATTTAACGACGTAAATTGTTTATCATACAAAACTTTAGTTACAGAAAAAGCTTTAAAATAAAAAAAAAAAAATATTTTTCAGGAAGAAAATATTCATTAAAGCATACATTTTATAATAAATAAAATGGATTTTATGATGTAATGAATCCAAATCCTACAAATAGTGGATTATAAAGACTGAGCCCTACAGAAAGAAGTCCCTTGGTTTGGGTGCATCGATGGCGGCTATCAGTCTGAGGAAGGGAAACACGCGGCTGCCACCGGAGGTTAACCGCGTGCTGTACGTGCGGAACCTTCCCTTCAACATTACGAGCGAGGAGATGTACGATATCTTCGGCAAATACGGCGCGATTCGCCAGATCCGCATCGGCACCAACAAGGACACGCGCGGTACGGCGTTTGTGGTTTACGAGGACATCTACGACGCCAAAACCGCCGTCGACCACCTCTCCGGCTTCAACGTCGCCAATCGCTACCTCATCGTTCTCTATTATCAGCAGGCCAAGATGAGTAAGAAGTTCGATCAGAAGAAAAAGGAGGATGAGATCGCTCGGATGCAGGAGAAGTACGGTGTCTCCACCAAAGATAAGTAAATAATAGTTCCTTCTCTTTATTGCCTAGCCTTTTCCCTTTCTTGTATTTTATTCGAGTAACTGCTACTCACTATCATCAATCTTTATCATCTTAATCAAATTAATATAAATGCTTCTCTTCGATAGTTAGGGTTTTCCAGAATCTTCTTCTGTTTCTGCATCTACCGTCTGTGTTTCGTTTGATTTTATCCTTCTTCCACTAACTCTGGATGCTTTGGTTGCTATTGAATCCCTGAAACTATTAGGATTCACCGTCATAATTTGCTATTTGAACTATAACTATAATAATTGAAAAGTCTCAAGCATCGCAAGTAGGATACTAGTACTAGGAAATTATGCATATTATCTGTTTTGGTGCACTGCAACTGTTGTAACTAGTATGAGAATACAAAGTATAGTCGTTATTAAATCAACAAATGTTTCTTGTGACAAATAATTAAGCAAATAAAACAGGAACCAATTGACAAATCTATTAAGGAGAGTCAAATTTATTTTTTGAGGGATTATGCTCACTTTATTGTTGTTTGCTTTTGCTTGTGCTTTACCTGTCAAAATCTTTTATTTCTTGAACGAATTGATTAATAAGATGTTTGGTTTTGTTTGTCACACTCAAAAATGCTTTTGAAAGAACAAACTCAGTTTGTCTACATGTTTGGATGCCCATAAAATTAATTCTGTAGAATGGAATGAATCGTAGGTGTAAAACATATTTGAATGAAGAAGTGTGAATTATCTTATATATTATCGGTAATATAAAAGATACTTGTATTATTTACACAGATTGTGGATCAGAGCTCGAATCGTAAATTGTGCCTGAAAAAAATAAAATAATAACTGTGGTGTTTAATTTAAATTTACTTTTATTTTTAAAATCGAAAGTACTAATTTGGCTCAATAAAATTTAACTACAACTTAAATTTTCTCCTAGTCTAACAATCTAAAAGTGTAAGACAGAGTATTAGAATAGTTTAAGTTTTTTTGTGGGTCTCTTAAAATTCTACTTTCTGATAAATAATTTAGAATTTGGTGCACGCACCCTACAATTTTATTTGATGGCTAAGAGCCAAATATGTATTTCTTAAAAATTTGAAATAGCTTCTGGGCCTAATCAAGTACTTGTGAATGTGATGACGCTAATAACAGAATTTATACGCCGATTCAAGAGCAGATTCCTAAGAAGGGTCAAATGGTAATATCACCACTATATATATTTCCCCATGTGGCCTGTGGCAATATAGATATAAGATATGTATCACGGGTACGAGGACCTTGACCAAATTATATGCATTATTATGCATTAAGGATTTATTTCACTAAATTAATTCTTCATGACTAAAAATAAACATGCTGGGATGCTGAATTTCTGATTTTGATCTTTTGGTACGTTCAATGATACCTACAACTACAATCAAACTAGATAAATTATACGCGATATCTTGAATTAAGTTGCTTAGAATAAACATTAACTTGCTTGATATTTATGAAATGCAACATTAATAAGGCCCACACAGAAAGGGACACAACACCAGAAAAACTCCCCCAAAAGCGATCTATTTAATTCTGTTAGACCTTTGAACTTTGAACATTACTTTGAGGGGGTGACAACAAACCTCCTCAAATATATAAAATCCAAATCCCTTCATTTTAGGAACAACAATCTTTATTCCCTGCTAATCAGCTGTTTCCCAAGCTCCCTATCATTGTCTTGTCTTTTAATCAAAACATAGCCACACCTTGTGTTGTGCTTGTGTCATTGGTCTTGTAAGTTCTTACGGTGCAAAACATGATGGATATATCTTTCTCCAACGAGTTGTGCTACATGAGCGTCAATGCGCATTGCAAGTTAGAAGATAAAATGGCAGAACATGAAAAACTACCCTTGGTGAGGAAACTTGAAATGAAATCTGTTACATCAACAAAATCAACCCAATTGGATAAAGATCCAAGAACAGGTGAATTGACAAAATGAGATTGGTATGTCATAGGCCATTCCCAAGATTTTTTCTCTGCTTGGGTTATGAGGGAGGAAAAGTGAAGTGATTGAGTCATATAATGTCTACGTAGAATGTATAGTTAGCTGAAATGAAGATGAAAATTACAGTTTCAGATTAGTTCTCTATGTGTAATAGTGCTGCTGTGTGATGTTGTCCCTACTTTACCATTTTATACGATATAGTGGGAAGCATATGATAGTAATGTTTTTTAGAAATTGGATATTTATATCTTGTGTAGAAATTTTCCCTCGTGAATTGGTAAATCAATTTCCCTAACAATCTCCGACTCCCTTTAGCCGTTTTAAAAATGTATATTCAAATTATTGGAAAAACAAATTATTTAATGGTGGATTAGGTGTTTCGACATGAGTGTTGTGTTGCATATCAGTGAGGTTATAGACCTCAATCAAATTATAACCATAAGAAAACTCATTTATAGTGAGACTGTGAGAGCATTTTTGAGGCATATTCAGATATTCCTTTGCACAAAAATAATATTATATTCGAAGTACTCTTTACATCCCTGACACAGAAAATCAAAATTGTATATTTCAACTCTTATGAATTTTAATCATTCCATATATTATGGAATGAATATTTTACGCCATTAGTGCACGAGTAATTTACATTGAAATCACATGCTAAAATTTAACATGTTACTAAGGGGAAAGTAAATAGATAGCCCCAAACACTGTTTTGGCTGAATGAGAATCTTCAAAGAAGCTGCCGCAACCAATGCCCTGATAAGAATAGTCTTGACAGTGGATAATTAGATTTGATTAGTCCAAGACTTCGGAAGGCCAAATACTTCTCCAGATAGAAATCTCAGCTTCACTCTTAATCTTTCTAATTCCCCCATAAAAGCCATCTGCTTCATTTCCTTCCTCTCTATGATCTTTTCTACTAATGGTTGTCCTCCTCCAACGTGAGTCAGGAGTGTATTGATTGAACTCTAGCACCACTGTGTCTGCAACAAACCCAAAAATGCAGTGTCAAATAAATCCTACCCAAAAATGCAGTGTCAAATAAATCCTATATCACCGCGTGGTTCTCAACATCAGATTCCACTCAATAATATAAATACATAGGGACATGTTGCCATGCTTACACAGAGTAATGAAAGAATATGATAAGATAGTTAATTTATCACAAAACAAACTTTTGTTAACAAGATAACACTAACAACTAAAAGCTTAGTTATTACTTTTAGCGAATCATGCCATGAAGCTAAGCTATACACACTTGATTTGATTTTTTTATATTGATCACAAATTAGTGTTTTGAATTATTCTTATCCTGCTGCTATATTGTATGGGAAGAGGGAACGATTTTCATATACCTCCCTTTTTAATTATTTTCCAAAACAACCCTCTATCAGAAAATATATTTTTAAAAGTGTAAAATTTAACACAAACAAATAATGGCCAACAAGGGAGAACTGGTCAACAACATCACTAAAAGATGATTGAGGAAGAAGAGGAGGATGGAAATGGAGAGTACCACTATTATAATGGACTATTATAATGGATTTGTATTTTCTACTGTCATTTTATGACTTTAAGAATAGAGTTAGATTAATGACCGTAAGAATAGAGTTATAATCTAACTGCTAAAACTTTTAATATTTTATAATTTTATTATAAAATTTATTTTGTGACTAAGATATTATGCAATCACACATGTGACTTCAGGGAATTCACTTCCCTACTGTAATTGGTTAAAATGTATTACAAGTCTTCTTGGATTCACATCTACATAATTAAAATATGGAGGAATTTATTGATGTCTACTTTTCAAAATACCTATTCTACTCTTATACTTATTTGAAAGTTAAAAAATAAATTACTTATGAGAGTCAAACCTACACCCTCCACAACTTTTCCTCACCAAATCTAAAATTGTCACTAGATAAACTTATAACATTAAGGAAAAAAATTATTTTAAAACATATATATTAAACATATATAATTGTTTTGCTATTTATAATTTATATGTATAATTAATAATTAATAATTTATAATATTATATTTTATATTATATATTATCATATTATATAATGTGAATAGTGTCTTTTGCTGTTACTATTTTATCCTTCTAAACATTTTATAACTTACAAATATAAGTTTTATAATATTAATAAATAGACATTTTCACCATTAATATATGTATACCTTTAATCATTAATATTTTTAATAAAAAATATAAATATACAAACAAAATAACATTTTGAAAATTCTTTCCTCTCCTAAATTGTTCAAATTCATTACAAATCTGTCATATTCGTTAATAATCTGATATGTTTTTATCCTATTATCATAAATAAAGAAATATAAAAATTAACAAGATATATTTTATCATCCTATATTTTATTTGCAAAATTATATAATGTTATTACAAAAAAAATGTTAAATTAAAACCGTAAATTGGTTATACATATTAAAATATAAATGTGAATACACAGTGCAACGTTTGTGTCTTTGCTAGCTAGTATTAATAAATTTTTTTGGTTATCATCCTATAGGAGTTGTGTCAGAGGATTTACAACGATTCATGCACTCTATTCAACAACTAGACATTCACTTTGCATTGGTATTAATAATGAAAAGAAGTTTGAATCATAATTGCCTAATGTTATTTATGATTATTAATAACCTTCACCATGAAGAGTCTTGCATATCTTCTCAACTATATACTTTAATATACTAATCCATGTTTATTTCTACCCACATTTTATTTTGTTTACTTATAATTTATATTTTTGACATTATATTATTACTCTCCCCATCACCAATTTATAAGATATAAAAATTACAAACGGTTGATCAAAATCTTGATTCTATTGAAAAAAATTATTACTATAAATTAATTAGTACTGGGTGCTTATTTAAAAGGGAAAAAAACCTAAGAATTAAGGAGATCTAAAACTTTTGTTCTATATTATATATATAAACTGTTGTTTAGAACCCAATCATCTTTCAAGGTGGAACCTTATCATTGTTTTTTTACTATGTAATATAGCATAGATAGCATATTAAAGAAATAAAAATAATAAGCGTTTATAAATTATTGAGCAACTATAAAATAAATAATATTGTTATATTAAAAAAAATTGTACATTTTACGTACATATAAATAATTCTTTACATATTATGCTTATAAATGTAAGTAATAAAATATCTGTAAATTTTATAAGAGTAAAATGTAATTGGTCAATAAGAATATATATATATAGATAAATAGGTAAATAGATATTTAATCAAAGATCAATGAAAATATATTAACATGAAAAACTGACACATCACTAGTGAAAATTGTACATTAACGTTAAAAGTCGCGTATTTTAAAATTATAATTTAATATAAAAATAAACAAAGAAATGAAAGAAATAGAAAATAAATAAAATCAAATAAATGTAGGTGTGTATAAAAATGAATCTAGTATAATATGGTACATAGTTGAAGTCTTATATTAACCAATAATATTGTTAATCGAGGATCTCACTCTTTTATACAAAGGTTGTGGTAAAGATGTATCACATTTAATATACTTCTCTCTTGTTTTAAAAAATTAAAATCTTTGATCAACCAGATGCTAAATGAAACACCAAATTGGATAGTTAATTCGAGACGACAAATTATTCTAATCATAATTACCGATTAAAAAAATAGAAATAAACCTTGAAAGTTTATAATGACTATGATATTCTAGTATCCTCACATTACATTACATAATAAAAGAAAATAATCTATAAGAGAAATTTATTTTCTTTTCCTTTATTTTAACATAGCCAACCATAATTGTATCTATTGATACACAATTTGTTATCGATGTATAGGTGAAATTATGACATATATATTACTAGGAAAGGAACACAACCAAATTGTTGTCTAGAACTTTATAATTATGTAACTTTCTAAACCTCTACAATGAAAAGAAACAATAATGGTAAACAACAAAACATAAAATATTTAATCCATAAAACAATGTACTTCAACCTTTCATAAATTCTAGTGCCTTCAAAGTTTGGAATATTGTCTTTTATCTCTCCATTTTTTTCATATTTATACATTATTTAATCGAATCTAAGAAAACAAAATTCATCTATATCCTACAATCAATTTAAATCATATCCTTGCATTGGTCCTAGGCACTCAAAACATGGTTCAACTTCAAGAAAGGAACAAAACATATATTAAAATACATTCATTTAAAAGGAAAAATGCATTAACTCACCACTGCTGTAACAATGGCAATAGTTTCCAATTCCATCGCATGACTCTAAATGGCCTACAACACCGTACCACCAACCTACCATAAAGTTATATTACATCAAATTACTATCATAAAAAATGTAAACCAAAATAATAATTAAGATTGGAGAAGTATTTTTTCATAGAATCAAAGTTAAATCCTTTTTTTACTCTCACAATTTATATTTATCTTAGTTTTTATTTCTTTTTTTTTCCCGCAAACATTCTCCTTTTATATATTTTTTTAAATAAATCTTTAACTGATATGTTATACTAACATTTAATCATATTCTAATGATCATAATAAACAACAAAAGTAAAAGAATATGTTGAGTGAAGGAATAAACCATAAGGAAATTCTTTGTTTCTTCTCCATTGAATCTCTATGTGATCACCCGGATGCAAATCATGTAGGCAATCAGAGATATGAAGACCATGTAAAGGAGTATCAATAGGTGGCACTCTTAACCTTTCCCATGGAATGTGATGCTCTACTGCAATTGCCCTTCTTCCATGCGGTGGATATCTGTAATAGACAATGTATCAATAATTAGGTCATTAGATGTATCCTTCTTTTTCTTTCTTTTTTTAATCCTCTATTTTTCTTATGGAATCTCTTTAAAAATATGGGAATACTTTTTATTTTAGTGACAAATAGAACATACATATAATAACCAAGAATCATGTCCAATTACCTGGCTTGGAAGGTATCAGTGTGAATATCATAGTTAAGCTCAGCATCATAACAAGATAACATAAATCCAACATGGCCATTCTGCAATGAAAAATTTAATTTGTGAGAAAACACAATAATCTTCCATTCTATATATCATAAAAAGATATTTTCTTTCACTATTGAGAGTAGCATGATAGAATATAAGTTTTCAATAAGAGAAAGCACAAACCTCACGATTATAGACTTGAGCAGGAAATGAAAAGTTTCCAGTCTCAAGAGCGAGATACCATGCCATGAATGAATCAGGAGGTAAATAACTTGGTTGCTTGATGTTATTATTTGCATCCATTGTGTTTCTTATCCATGAAAAAGGCCAACTAAGGGACATAAATCTTATGAAGCTCATTTGATTGTCATATCTAAGAGTTCTCACATTTCCTTTGGAAGCAACATGGCATTTCCACTCCCTATAAGCAGCTTGACCTATAACCCTACCCCATTTCGTCTTCATATGTCTCTCCCAAAGATGATCACTCACACACATCTCCCTCAAGGATCGACAAACTCTAGCCATTTGACAAAGTGAAGCTGGAGGGAGCTTTTCAAGAATACATTCCAACACCAACTCTGGCATGTCTAACATTGACATGTTTTGGGAGTCCTCGATATTCTCCACCTTTAAAGTAAAAGTTTTCTTCACTAGAGACATTCTTTTGGGAATTTGGCCTAGAAAGTCAAGCCTAAGGTATTTCCTAAACAACTTAGACACAAACTTGATAGACAAGTTTTTGTAAAATAAATGGGAGATCAACCTCACCTCATTTGCCCATGATGGGAGTGGTTTGAGAGAAACAAAAGACTTTAAAAATAGAAAGAAAGAGATACAAGTGATAAAGTAAAGTAACATTACGACATATGATGTCTTTCACAGGTCAAGTTTGGCGTATGTTATAATAAATCCTTAATGCCAATTGTGTAACAACAATGACTAGCAAGAGGAAAACCAAAATGACCTCACTACTTGACACACAGTAATGACTCACCTTGAAAAAAAACACAAGAAGTAATCAGGAACCTTCAAAACAAAATACCTTTAACGACGGGGTTTTAATTTGGTTCAATGAAAGCCCACCAAAACCCAATGGTGGGCCTCCTAAGTTAAAGTTAGATCAAAATAAATTAGGTAGACAACCACACAAATGAACCATGAAAATAATCTCACTAGAGCTTTATACTAGTTATCTCCAACAAAGAAGAGAAACAACACAATAGGGTAGTCAACCTATATAGTTGTATTTCAATTAAGAAAGTGTGTACAATAGTCCTTATAAAAAAGGAAATATCAACACAACAAAAAATGGACGCAGGATAGCCAAGATCTAAAAACAATGGGAGATAAGTCTATATAATAAGAACTAAATATATTTGCACAATTTTTAAATCTTATTGGTAAGCGAATAAATCTTTTGGGAATAAAATTGGTGTGCACCTAGAATAAAATAGATTTAGTTAGTTGGAAGTTAAGTAGCAAAAGGCCCACATGACACTTCAATATTCAAAAAACAATGGAACCAAGGTAAAGGACAATCCTTGGAGTGGTGCAAATAGATAAATGTAGAAGAGGATTACAAAGAGACTCTGATGAAGAGGATAATGAACGTGAAGGTTAGATAGACCTCCCCTCACTCCAACAAATTCTTCACCACGCCTCAATTATTATCCTCTCCTCTACAAATGCAATCACAGAATTATCTCTATTTTTCTTCTTGTTGTTCTTGTTCTTGTTTTTTGCATGGGAAAATATAGAGAACAATTGGTGGACAATGTAAAGAAAGGACAAGCAAAATGAATGTGAGGTCGAGGTTACATTAGATTTTTGTGGATGTCAAACACATTTCTACTCTTAACATATCCATGTCATCACCTATGGCTATTGCTCTATCATGGAATTATTATAGGAGTTTCATAAAAATTGTATAGATAAATAATTAAAAAAAAATGTAAAATTTTTTTTTATTTCCCCCTTTATAAATGGTATTTTTATCATTAGAAAATCTCACATGTTTTTTGTTGTGTCAAGTTAGAACCTTGGAAGGAAATGTGTCTAACTAGAAAATGCAACTATATTGAATAACATATATAGGATAAAATTCGTTAATATTAAAGTTGGATTTGGAAGTTAAGGTAAGGATTTAAGTTCTCTACACATACGTCCAATGTAACAAACATATTCACCCTAACAACATGTCAACATTTTAACAATTATCTTATCTGCTCTATTTCTTTTGTTTTCAATAATTAAAATTAAGAAAATAGGTGATGCATTAATCCTGTAAAACATTTTATACTATTATTCAATCATAATTTATCATTTATAATAGGTTTTTTTTTTTACTTTTATAATAAATTTCTTAAGAGTCATACAAACAGTAGATTATAATTTTATCATTGATAATTGTCCTTCCTCTATAACTTTTTTTTTTTGTTAGCTGATGTTGTAAGTGTGATCTTTGTCAGATATTAGTTTTTCCCTATTTGCTTTTCTTTCTTACACCTTAATAAAAAAAAAGGTAGATTATAAATTTATAATAAATTGACATGTGAAGTTATTTTACACTTTCATACATGATCTTTGAACCATTAAAATTTTATTAATTAAATATTGTTCATTCTTACTAGTAATTATAATTGATTATATTTTTATTAAAATATTGTTGTCTCTTTTGATATTTTTGTTTCTCACATATTTATTAGAGTTTAATTGGTATACACATATAAAATATTTTTACACTGACATTAATCATGACTTTTCATTTATGTGACTTTTAAAATAGTAATAAATAAAGTCAATAAATTTATCATGAATTAAGAGTTGTGACATTCAAAATTTTTACACTCATATACCATTTAAACTCTATTTATTAATATTTAAAAGTTATGATAATGGTATAGTTTAATTAAGTTGTCAATCATTTTACTTTAAAATGTGAGCTACATTAGAATGCTTTTTCTTTTAACTCTCGTTATGAAATTAAGATGTCAATCATCAAAGATTTGTATATAGGAAATCATGTATAAGAATAATAAAATATTTTTATTTTTATATAAAAGTTTAAAATAGAAATAGAAAAAGTAATGTAATATTTTTAAATTAAAAATAAAATCATTTTTTGTAATCATCAAAGAGAATGAATCTAACTTTTTATGTATAAGTTGTAGCTAACAACTATGAGATGGACGTGACTTCAATTTTCTAAGCAAATATGAGTAACTTCTTATCATAGGATATATGTTTACAATGCAGTCCATACATATCCAAATACACAATGTTTGGCAAAATTTTTAGTTAGTTTTAGTTTTTTTATTAAAAAACTTGTTTGATTGATTGGTAAATATTTTTTTTAATTAATAACTTTATCATTTTTTAATAAATCTAGTTTCTAGCTTTTATGTTTATTCCTTTTTATCCTTGAATATTTATTATATTTTTTAATCATTTCTATGTGAAATAAGAATTTATTATATAATTTTGTCATTGTACTTGTTCAGTTATTTCAATAGACAATTATATCAAATAGTTATAATTTAATAAGCCAATTTAACAATTTTTAACTTTTAATTATATGCCATCTAAATATAATTTAATAAGCTAATTTAACAATTTTCTATCTCTGGAAAAATAATAAACTTTCCACTAATTTTAAATTTTCAATTAGTTTTTAAATTACTTTTGTCAAACATAACTTAGCCACCTAAAATATAGATATGTTCGATAAAAGTAACTAAAAAAAACTAATTGAAAATTAGAAAACTAATCGGTAACTCAAAATTGATAAACTAGTTTATTGAATTATAAGTGTTTGATAAAATTATTGTTGAAGTAACTAGAAATGTAAAATAACATGGTAAAAATTAAAGATAATAAATTCATATTTTATACGAAAAATATTAAAAAATAATAATAATATTGTAAAACTAAAAAAATAAAAGAATAAACATAAAAAGTTAGTAATTAGACTTATTAAAAAAACTATAAAAACCATTTGGAGTGGTTTTGAGTTTTTGTTTTTTAGTTTTGAAAAAAAAAGTGTTTGGCAAAAATGGTTTTGTTTTGTTTTTTACTTATTTTTTAAACAGTTTTCACTCAGTTTCAGAAACAATAAAATTTGGTTTTCAGATTTTTGTTTTTATTTAAGCGCATCACTTTGTTACCATTGACATCACCTCTGGCGATCACTGGTCCCACCTTCGATCGAAAGTCACTGTCAGCCACTTCCAACCAACGATCACTGACTACCACCTCTAACTGGCGGTCACAACCCCCACCTTCGATTGACAGTCATTAGCTGCCACCTCCAACAGGCGATTACCGATCGCTACCTCAGATAAGTAGTCATCGGCCACTACCTCCGACTAGCAGTCATCGGCCACCACCTTCGACCGGCAGTCACCGACCGCCACCTCCGATTGCAGTCACCAGCTGCCACCTCAGACTGACGATCATCTTCCACCATCTCTAATCAGCGGTTATCGGTTGCCACATCTGATTGTCGGTCACCGACCACTATCTTGATCTCCAACTCTAACCGATATTTTGATTAAAATTTGAAAATAATGTTTTAAATTTGGAAATAAAAACAATGTAGTTTTTAAAATTTTAAAAACTCATAACTAGTTTCTGTTTTTATAAATTTCAAAATTAGAAACCAAAAATCACCCCGAATGGAAAATATTTATACACGGTCCATGTAAAAAGTTTTACACTAGCATTCAATCATAACATTTTATATATGATAAATTTATTAACTTTACCAATTAATACTTTAAAAGTCATGTAAATCAATGATTGTAATTTAACGTCAGTGTAAATTTCTTATACACTAATCGTGTATAAGTGTTAAACTCTAACTTTCCCCCCTATTTTTATGCAAAAAATAAATTTTTTACTTATGTGTCAATGTGGGAACTCATTTAATCAAGTCACATAGAAAGTGAAAATTAGCATTAATAGTTTAAGAGTCAACGATTATCTTTTAACGAATGTTCAAATGTCATCAAATTATAAAATAGAATAACAAAATAAGAATAATTAAAAATAACAACACAAAATGTCGTCAATTAAACCAGAAGTAAAACTTATAATTTAACCTTAATTTTAAGCTAACTTATTTTCCCTATTCCTTTCTCTCTTTTTTTTTTTTTTTATTTCTTTAATCTTCAATCTCCAACACTTCAATTTACTCACTTAAATGTTTTTTTTACCCATCATTTAAATTCCCTATTAAATTGCCTTAAATTTTTTCCTGATTAAAATAAATTTACATATTTTATCTTTAAGAAATCTATTTTCAAATATAAATTCTTGTGAAAACATTTTTTTAATAATATCATATTTTCGGTAGTCATTTTGACTATAATTTAAATGTTTCGTTTTTACTCAAGAATATGACTTGGTTATCATCACACATATTTATTTTTTGTATTTTAATTAAAGGCTCAATCACTAATAGAACAAAAATTCAGATACCCCAGCTACTTTTATTTTCCATATCTTATTAATTATGATATAAAGAGTAACAAAAATTTGGTGATAGAGTAATTTTTTATTATACATAAAAGAGCATGCAAACATCTTATAGCAGGTTTAATGATAATGATAATTTTTAAGATTGTAATTTCTAAAGAACCATTTCTTATTTAAGATATGAATTTATTATGAGATATTAAAAAATAAAGTAAGAATTCAAATAAGACTTATCATTAAAGTAAAAAATTTATAAAAACTGCTAAATCTTACTTGTTGTTAAACTCACTCAAATGAATGAATAGAAAACTAGACATTAATAACA
Organism: Psophocarpus tetragonolobus; assembly: GCA_037954015.1. NCBI lineage: Eukaryota > Viridiplantae > Streptophyta > Magnoliopsida > Fabales > Fabaceae > Psophocarpus > Psophocarpus tetragonolobus. The sequence continues at coordinate 41,540,490 of CM075695.1, forward strand.
AAAACTTGAAAATTATATATTATTAAGAATTAGGAATTAGGTGGGGCTGCAAGGGAGCATGTTGAGGGAGAAGAAGAGGGTGTTTTAGGAATTAGGAATTTGGTGGGTGAATAGCAAAAATAGGAGTGTAAAAATTGCCCTTTTTAAGTTTGAATTCACTTACCCGAATTATTTGTCCATATAGTCAACGTGCCACATGCTAATTAAAACACTCAATTTCATTTCTAGTTATACAAGCTCTTTTTACTTGGTACATGTCAATATTTATATTATATTATACATATATATATATATATATATTATTTGCTTCATTTTTTAATTAGTCTCCATTTAGCATATGTATATTCAGGAGAATTTCTTCCTATACTTCTATAGTTTTTTATACACTTTTATAATTTTTTAAAATAGAAAAATATCTTAAGTAAAAAAATAAAAATTTAATTACCTCTCTCACACCTTTCTTGTAAACAAAATTAAAAATATTTCAACAAATTCAGATGGATATATCCGGAATTGTAACAAAACTTAACAGGTTTGAGGGGCATAACTTTGTCAGCACAACCTTATCCCTGTCAACTTTAGCCAACATTTAAAAATGTGTGGTGACAGTCTCGAGCTTAGTCCTCCATGGAGGGAAACCAAACATGTCCAATTCCCCTTTCTTCAACTTCGTGTGGACATTAAAACCACATGCTTCCAATTTGACTCCATAATCCCAGCATGATTATCTTGCAAATTTTTTTCGAGCGTGTATCAATAATGACCATCGACGGAGAGAACTGTGTAACCATCCTTGAAGGAGGAGAGGTACGGAGAGAGAGGGACTAAGGCGAAAATGGCTTAGGAGGTGCAGGCAGAGAAAGAGGGGGGAGCGGGCAGAGAATAAGTTTTGCTCTTTTTTCTCTAACACTATTTTAGACATTTTATGAGATCATGAAAGTGTAAGGAGAAAATATGATCGTGTATGAAGAAAAACCTTATATATAGAAAATTAATTTAAACTGTAAATCTTATTAAAAATAAAAAGTGTGATAATTGAATTTATATTATAACTTTAAAAAAACTAAGACCAAATATTTTTATGAGTTTAATAATTATATATTCTTAGTGCGAAATTTTTTACATCCTTATCAATTAAAAATTATTTAATAATATTTTAAATAATTATTATAAAATTAAATATACATGATGTATTAAATAATAATTAAGAAGACTTAATTAATTTTTTGTCCCAGTTTTTTTACATTTTGTTATTTGTTACTGTTAAAATATTTTTTATTTTCAAATCTTAGATAATTTTTTTTTAAGTAGTCTATGTTATTAACAAAAAATCGTTAAGTAATGACATCACAAATGAATTATCACGTCATCATACCTATTTTATCAAGTTAGTGATGACTCAAATGTCTATAATGCGTCACATGAATTTCTAAAAGATTAAACTTAATTCACTTTTTAGTCTCAATTTTTTTTCATTTTATTTTTATCCTTGTTGAAATGTTTTTTCTTATTTTTAGTCTCTAATATTTTTTGTACAAATAATTATTGGTGTTAACAAAAAACTGTCAAATAATGATGTGACAATCTGATTGTCACATTATTATGTGGACTTCATCAAATTAGTGTTGACTCATACATATACGTAACTACTTATCTTGTTGCAAAACATTATTATTATTATTATTATTATTATTATTATTATTATTATTATTATATTTTATTGAGGTATTTTTTTATGAAACTTTATATTTTTTATTCTTATAAATCATTATATTTATATGATATTTAATGTTACAATCTAATAACATATAAAATTATTTTTATATTTAAAATTAAATATAATAATAATAATTTAATAAAATATTTTTAATGAGCAGGGATATGGACAGGGTAAGACTTGTTCTTGCATGAAGATGAGGATGAGTATATAAAATTTTATATTTCCAATCGAGTATGAGGATTGGGTTGAAGATGGGTTTAGGGAGCATGGATGAAAATAGAAAATGGGGGATTTCTGTCTGTACCTCCATAATTTTTCCCTACATTTCCATAATTTTTTAAAATAACCAAAATGCCTTAGGTAAAAAAAGTAAAAATTTCATTATCTCTCTTATAAAAAAATTTGCAATTTTTTTTACAAGTCTGGACAGGGCAATCCGGACTTGTAAAAAAATTTGCAAATCTTTTTACAATCCAGATGGACCCGTCTGAACTTGTAAAAAACTTTACAAATTCCATTGTTTGGACCTGTCCAAGCTTGATTTAACCTACATGAATTTTATTAATCTCATAGTTACATACTTCTAAGTTCTAACCTTAATTCCAAAGTTATTAAGAGAACAAGTGTATACAACTAAAGTATTATTTGGATAAAGAAGAGAAAAAAATAATCAATTACAATGTATTGAACTTATCCTTATTAAACTTATTTAACTTAGCTATTGAAGAAAATAGATAAGATAAGTTGCATAAAAGTTAACTATATAAATTGATTTTAGGTGATGAGAGAATAAAGAAGGTTCGGACTATGAGATTAATAAAATTTTTGTAGATTACGTGAAGTTTGGAAAGGTCCAGACAATGAAATTTGTAAATTCTTTTACAATTTTGGATGAGCCTATCTAAACTTGTAAAAGGATTTGCAAATTACTTTACAAGTCCAGATTATCAGATTTATAAAAAAAATGCAATTTTTTTTACAAGTAAGGCATGAGAGAAGTAATGAAATTTTTATTTTTTTTAACTAGGACATTTTTGTCATTTTAAAAAATTATGGAGATGCAGGAAGAAACTATGGAGGTACATGAAGAAATTCCTCCAAAAATTTTATATTCCTCATTGTCCTGTCCAATTGTCATGTGTAGTAAAAAATAAGAAGAAAATAAAATTAAAATTTCAAAATTATTTCACAACTGGGATTCAAAATAAGAAATATCAAGGGATTACCAAGCTAGTACTTATTTGAAGTATGTTTGAAAAAATTGAAAAACTTATATTATTTTAATATTGATTTATTATCAAAATTAATTTTGTTTAAATAAGTTTATTAAAAATAATTTAAAAATCATTAATTTTGTATTGATAAAAAAATCAAATTTTCTCAAGTAAAATAGAATGTGAAAACAGCTGAAAAAATAAGAGTATGTTTGGAAAATATTATAATTTAAATTATAAGATATTTCGAATAATAAGTTGAATGTTTGGAAATCAACTTAAATTTAAAAAAAATAAATTGAAAAATAAGTTGTTTTTAAAAAGCTGAAAATTTGTATCTTACCATTATTTTTCGATGGTTCTTTTTTTCTGTTGTTCTCACAATATTTTAGTCTATAAAAGTTGATTTTTTATTATATTTTAACAAAATTAATTATTTCCAGATCACATTTCATCAAGCATGTCCAAACACAAACCAATTTTAATTATAATTGATGATTGAAATATTTCAATTTTTCAGTTTTTCAAAATAGACTCTTTTAGAATGTGTTTAGAAGAACTGAAAAAAATTTATTATTTAAATAATCAATTATAACTAGAATCAATTTTTGTTTGTAAAGTTTGTTGAAAAGTAATTTAAAAATAATTAATCTTTTTGCATGTAATACAAATCAGTTTTTATAGATAAAAAAAGTGTAAAAACAGCTAAAAGAAAAAAAAAAGTTATTGAGAATTAATCATAAGCTACAAATTTAGTTTCTTAGAAATAACTTATTTTTCTAACATTCAAACAAGATTATTTGTAACTAATTTTGATTATAGATAAAAATAATGATTGAAATAATATAATTTTTCAGTTTTTCCTAACACATTCTAAGTTGTGAAAAAATAAGTATAAGCTACCAGCTTCTTAAAAATAAATTATTTTTTTAAAGATTTTTCTTTAAATTTAAGTTGAGTTCCCAAATGGAATGATTATAATTTAGATCAAAATCTGGGTTTTAGATTTCTTTCTCTAAATAAATGTTTGTCTTTTGTAAAAAAAAAAAACATCTAGTTTTTAGATTATAAATGTTTTGAAAAAAATAGTTGCATATTTGGAGATCCAGCTTAAATTTAGAAAATATTTTTTTTTTAAAAAAAATAAGTTGTTCTTAAAAAGTTGAAAATTGTACTTATAATTATTTTTTGACAACTTATAGCATGATTAATTATTTTCAAATTATTTTTCAGCAAATTTTATACCAAATAAAAATTAATTTTGATTATAACTGACTATTAAAGTAATCTAATCTTTTCAGCTTTTTCAAACACACTCTCACTATATTTTTCAAAATAATTTATAAATTTAAAATTTTCAGAAATACATTATTGGTGCTTGTTTGTAAAACAATATTTCAAATGTTTTCCAATCATTTCATTTATAAAATAAGGAGTTTGGGAATTTCACTTATATTTTAAAAAATATTTCTTTAAAAAATAAGTTATTTTGACGAAATTAAAAGTTTGTAATTTGTAATTATTTTTAAACAACTTTTTTTCGAGGCTTTTTACGTGTACATGTGCGTAGTCGTGTGTGTGCAAAATAGCGTCGGCTATTTCCCCTGTTCAAATGTCTTCTCTATCACCAGAACTTACTGTAAAATCAGCATTGAAGAAATAGTTGTTATATTGTACTCACTACTTTGGATCCTTAATTTCTCCGTTGAAGTGTTGGAATTGGATCCCCATCGTGTAAATACTAAATAATAGCAGCAACCTTAACATGTTGGTTGTTATTATAGTCATTTTTTTTGCAATGATATGCCAAAACTTATCTTAAAGAAAGAAAAAATAATGATAAAAAAGGTAATTTATTAACATTCTGTTTTTCATTTTTTACTCCAAAATAAGCCAACAACTGCTTTTCTTTAAGAAACATATAATCTAATAGAAGTGAAGGGTTCTAGCTCACTCAGTAAGTAGCATACTGAATTGTTGTAAATCTCTTCCACTCTATCAGGAGAATTAAGAAAAAAAATAATCTAATAGAAAATTCTAAGGAAACAAGAGCCTAGTTAACATAAGCCTCTTCTATACATGCTTCTCTTCAAATGTGAACAAAATCAATCTGAGCTGTCTAATAGAAGCTAATAATCATCATGTGAAGTTCTGAATATGAAGTACTATTCTAGTTTATCAAGGTTACCCGGGTGCAATCTCTTTTTGCCACAAAGTGGAACCCCAAAGAGCTTCACAGAACTATTTGGCTCCTCACTTGAAGCTACCAAAGACTTGTCCATAATACGACTCTTAGCTTGTTTAATAACATTTGGTGATGAGTCCAATTCTACAAGCTTTAGAATAGCACTGCCGTTTCTTTGTTCATAGGAAGCAGGACTTACATGGTTTTGGATGAAATATATGATGTCATTGTATAGGTTCTTCATGTGAGTGAGTTCTGATACTAGCATCAAGTTCTTTCTCCTCAGTCTTTGGTTGTCCTCAGAAAGTGCTGTTAAGATATCAGTGCCTGGTTTAGGAGATGGTAATGGAGGAGTATCAATCCAACACAGATTTTCATCTGGCTGAAGAAGCTGTGGTTGTTGGTCATGCATATTGTAGTGTTGTTGATAGTGGTGAGGGGTTTTCCTCCTGTGGATTTCGCATAGAAGGTGCTTAGCTCCTTTTCTGAAGTACTCATTTGCAAACTCCCACCTATCAGCAGCTACCTTCTTGAAACCCTGCAAGAAGACGAAAGGTATATATATATATATACATGCACACACATATGTGCTGGTTTACAAACATAAGTCAACCATGAATCTTGTGTAGCTAGCTAGGTAATCATAAGTTAGCCTTATATATGGTTCAAAAGTGAAGGAAAATGGAGATAAGACAACAGTACTGTTGTTGAAGTTTTTATACTACTGAATATTCCATTTACTAACTCTTCTGAATTAGTACTATGATTAGACCGACTTTGTCAAGAAGTGTAGATGGAAAACTCTAACTCAATGAACTTGGAAATTTGTCTTACAGGAAATCTTAATGATAAGGTAGCACAGAAACAATAATGAAGGACATATGGAGAAGAAATAAGTAGTATATGTAAAAGACATGGATTCTCACATAGGTGTTTAGCTGCCTAACAAAGCTTGAGAAGTTGTTGTGCTTGAAATAGTTGGGAAGAAGATCTCTAGCAAACTCTGGGGGCCTCCTCACAACAAATGTAGTTTCATCATCACCCCAAGACACAATGTGGTCAGTGCGAGGGTCATCAACAAGTTGGTATGTCTTTGTCAGGAAGGGAGCGGGCACTGACTTCTGAGACTCCATAGTGAACATCATGCTATCTTCACACATGTCTAGTGTGAAAGCCATCACTGAACCTATGAGTGCTGCTTCCAATATTATGCTTTGGTACTCTCCTCTTCATTCACTTTTAGCACACCACCAAGTTTTAAACAACCTCTCCCACTCTCTCTCATATTATAATTTAAAAAATTATGCATGGACACTTATGTGTTATTAGCTAGACACCCAAAGAGAGAAAAAGTAAATATATCTGATAAATAATATGAAAATAAAAAGTATTAATTAAGAATATATATATATATATATATATATATATATACATATATATATATATATATATATATATATCAGTCTTATAATTTTAGAACTTTATGAAACAAGAAACATATACGACATGTTACTTAAATAACTTTCTTTGTTCGACCCCCGCTGTTATGTCTGTAGTTTACTAACTTTAAGAAGCATATGACCATGTCAGTAAAAACAGTCTATTTTTCTAGGATAAGTTATAATGAGATCCAATGAGCTATTAATTAGCTATTGATTGTTCTCTCGGATGCAGTAGTGGTGGGTTGTGATGCCTCTAGAGATGTGAGCTACTTTCTATTTTTATTTTGGAGTAAAAAAAGTGCCATATATTTTTATAGGATATTCTCCAAATTTTGGACTGAAGGTGTATGGGGTATGATAACAAAACTTAAAATATACTGAGACGGGGTTGTTAGATCATTTAATCTGAGTTTGAAGTTACAAAATAATGTAAAGACTTCATAATACAGTGATTTTTTTATGGATACAAAGATTTCATGTCCTCCGCAAATTCCTAGAATAATAATTATAAATTAAAGGTGATCATTTTAAGTATTATTTCTTGCTTATGACACATACATACTATGGTGTGGAACTGAAAAACTTGGAAGGTTGCGATAGTCCTCTAACTTAAAAAGAAAGTACTTGCTTTTATGTATATTCATTATTGGCCCACTATTGTATATCAATGTCAGAAGTTGTTCAATTTGTTGGTCCCTCCCTCTCTTCCATCTTCGTCTTTACTTGGAAACTAGAACCAAAGCCTGCTTTGCTACATATTTTTTTGTCCAATAAAAGAGGAGATTATTCTCAACTTCTCAAGCCTTTTGTCATGTGAAAAAGAGAATTAATTTGTCAATTGAATCGAACTTATCTGTTTCGAATTAAATCTTAACCATATAAGTTCGCTTGAATGATAGTACCTCCAGTATGAATATACTTTGGAATCAGGTGAAAGGAAGTATATAACTATATGGAAACAGGATATTTTTTTAATAATGATTCTTTCGCGTTACTTGAATATAGAAGCACATCCCTCCACATTGTAGATGAAACGAAAAAGATAAATTGAATTCAGTTTTAATCAAATACTAAACGTTAATTATTTGAAGCTATCGTTATGCATATAGCACTGTTTTTTTATTTTTCATCAAGCATTCGTATCTAAAACAAGAATTCAAGAATATCGATATTCTTGGTTTAATCTCATCCATGCTTAAACAATCCCATTCAAATAAAGTACTAATAAGTATTGATGGAATATAAACTTTCTTATATCACCCAAATCATGACTTTTTGATTTCCGGCTTGAGAAAAGTGTCTCAGAAACCAGAAAAGATAAAACCTGTTCAAGAATTATGTGGTTGTAATTTTCCTTTCTTCCTGCTATCATATCCACCTCGTCCTTTATTTTCTGAAGAAATACCTTTTCTTCTTTTATAGGGATATTTGTGGGGATCACTGTTGGGTTGTGATCACGAGGATCACCATTTTAAATCTTTCCTCACTACAGCTATACGTCAAAGTTTTCCTGCTGCACATAACTAGAGAACATAATAGACATAAGGTTATTATATAATTCTAAACACTCAGTGCTTTGTACCTAGTTTTCAAGGTAGAACATTCTGACCTTTATTCATTTTTGCACAATCCGAAGCACACCCGTGACCTAGACATATAGAAGATGTAGCTCCTTCTAGTCATCAATCATGGAATAATGTATTTGTATATACAATGCACAATTATTGTAAGTGAATCTTCTGTCATTTGACTAGATAAGGTATATATATTTCAATTTTCAATGCTGCCTAATTACATGAGAGAAGGAAGAAAATGATCTTGTGCACAACCTTCTAGCTCTAGATTCCATTGTTGGAGGGCTCACATCCGTCACTCTCTTTCTAGTTTCTTTCTTTCTTTCCACACTCTTCTCTCTCACTTTTACTTTGAAAATGTATTTGTTGAAAATGTATTTGTCACACTTTAGCTAGCTGACTAGCTCCATTTTCCATCCAAGCATGCATCTCTTTTGAGTTTTGAATTTTTGGATACTGTTTAGTGGTCAAAGTATAGCTAGAAAGCCTCTAAAATACCCTGCATCACACTGCTAAGAATCTGAAAGGTCCAAGTAGAAATTTCAATAATGAGAAGATTCTATTCCAAGTTAATATTACCAACACCTACAGTTTCCAGTAGAAACGGGCAATATATGTAGTTGCATCACATGATCTATCTCCATCCATGTGACCCACTGCATACCTTTTTAGAGAGAAAGAGAGAGAGTTTTGTCTTTTATGTATCATGCACAAATCTAAATGCATAACATGTGAAGATCAGCATGTGACCACTAAATTAAATAAATTGTAACAGAGAAGAAGAGATGCCTCCAAAAGAGACTATTATTGGATTAATTAACAAAAAGGGAAATTTGAAAGCTTAGTGGTTTTGTAAAAGTTAACACCGAGATTAAATTGCATGATTTCTCCTTTGAAATTTGAAGAACAGAAACTGTACGTGGTTCTTCTTAAAATGTTGTTTGGAAGTTGAAGAGTTTTGAAAATCAACAACCTTACTTTTTTTTAAAGTTTTTTTTTCAAGTCGGAGACTAATTCCTGCGAAGTGTAAAGATTATCAAAGTAAGTATTACCTTTTTCAATTAAGTCTTTTGAATACAAATTAAGAATTGAACCCTGACAATATCCACTACCAATGTACTTTGGGGGGGAATAATCAACCTTACAAAAAAATGGTATAGGTAGCTATATTTTTCTTTTTTGGGTCAAAACTATAGGTAGCAAAGCTAAAATCATCAACATAATGCATAACCTTCGAATAGTTACGTCCAATTCTCTTTTTCTATTCTTCTTTGTTGTAATAAATTAACTTAATTAAGAACTAAAAGAATGAAGATATTAGCAGTAGTTTCAGAGTAGTTAATTGAGAGATTGAGTTATATATATATATATATATATATATATATATATATATATATATATATATATATATATATTATGAAATTTTGCAATAACATATCAAAATGTCATTCTTCCTTCTTTTTTTTGCAGATAATAGAATGCTCAGAATAAAATAGACTGAAAATCAATGTGTCAATACATATATCATGTTTGTTTATATTTTAAATTTATACTCTACCATCTTTACTGACGGTTATCCTCAGTGGACGAGAAACTATATATATATTGTTCTTTTCTTGAAAAGAACATCATAGTGGGGAGTGGGTTCCGAGTTGATATTTCTACCTTAATAAAGTCGTATGAATGATATTATGTGCTTCCTGCGAAGGAGTGGCTCATCAGTACATGAAGACCAAGAAATGACCACCCCATCTCAGCCAAATGATGAAAATTCACATGTGGAGGACAATGTGAGCAAGCTTTAGTCTTTCAACCATTTATATGTAAAGTAATTGCTCCTATTACTTGGATTTTTGCATCATTACCTCTCATGCATTTGTCTCCCAATTAAGTGGTTACGTTCACTCTTTATATCTCTTTTTCTATCAAATATATAGGCCTCATATGTATAAAATACTATTTTATCGTGCATAACTTTCTTTAATTTCATTGGAAAATACTACACGTAAAAATGATGATAAATTAGGGTCAGGCAAAAAATGTATGAAAAATTGATAAGATGAAGAAAGATTAACATATGTTTACAATACTATTGAAAGTGGTTTTGTTTTAGAAGATGAGCAAAGAATTGTGAGAAGCAGTAATGAGCACGTACAAGAAGAGCATTTTTCTTTCTCTTTTGTCATAAGAACTTTGTTATTTAGAGGGGAGATATATATATAAAAGGTGAAAAAGAGGTGGTTAGTGGAGAGAGGTTGAAAGAGAAAGAGGGAGGAGCATGGTGTTCTTTATACCTAGGAAAGACAACAATTTAGGTGAAGCAGTGGTGTGCAGGGCAAAGCAATAGAAAAATTGAGGCATGGTGGTGTATTTAAAAGTAAATGGAAAGGGCAATTTCATAGGCTTTTTCCAACCTTTCACTCTCTTCTATGTCAGCATGCATACATTTTGTTCTCTAATCTTTTTCCTCGTGACAATCAAAGTAATGCCCTAATGCATTTTTGCAAATGCATTCCATTTAATTCCTCGTGATTATCGAATTTAGCTCCGATGCCAAGGTTTTGATTTTTGTTCCTTTTCAGTTTTATATTTAAGAGTTTCAAATGTACATAGTTAAGTTTACCAGCAGTTGTGTTAGTCATTTGTTTGTAATTTTTATCCCTTATTCTTATTTTCAAAGATTCCCATTTAAAGGAAAACAATTTTGGTCTATTTTTTTCTACATTTATTTCTTTCACTCGTTACATTTTAATTAACTAGTCTTATCTGCATGAATATTAGTTTTTTTATTTTTTAAATAGCCAAGATAGAAGTCATCCCTTAGTAGACGGGTAAAAAAGAGATGAAAATGAATTAAAATAAACAACTTTTATAGAATTAAAGAGTTATGCATTTGGAAATAAAATAAGTTCTATTTAATTAGTGTGATATGGTGAACGTGAGCAGAGCATGAGCATTGTCTCTTAGCATCCGGAATTACTGAATCCATATACAGGGACGTTCTTGCCTCTCCTTCTGTTTCTTTATATGAGTTTTATACATCTCCATTTTATAGATCCCTCTTTCAAGGCATTGTGCCTCAACAAACACACCAAGTGAACAACCATTTTTAGTGTTATTTTTTTATTTGATTTAGATCTTGATTAGAAGATGGCGGAGATTAGAGACTAGGGGTGGAGGAAGACAAGGCTGTTTCAAAATTATAATTTTTAAATTAATTATTAACTCACAATTTGTTAAGCCATTTTTTACAAACTAACCTTAGGAAGTTAGGATAACTCTTTTTTTAAGTCTATGGGATACCCGAAGAGAAAATTTATTGGATACTAATATTAACACCCTCTTATTTTTTATTAAAACAACTTCAAAAACTTCAATATATTCTCATGTGTATTGGAATGATAAAAAATATAAATTTTAAGGTGTTGTAGATCAATTTATCCAAAATGTCTAAAATTTATATCCCAAATCCATTGATCTGGAATATATTATATTAATTCTGGATCAAGTAATTTGAAATTCAGTGATAGGATATAACCAATTGTATTTTGGATTGACTAGTCCAAAATATAATATCATATCTATGTTTCAAATCAACTAACCCTAGAACATTAATTGTTTTGTGTTCCAGATTGCATTCTAGATCACCTAATCTGGAACTAACATAATTTATTCTAGATTAACTGATCCAAAATATATATATATATATATATATATATATTAATATTAATGCATTCTAGAATAACTAATTAAACACCTCAAAATGTATGTTGGAATTTTTTAGGTTTTTTACACATTGTAAAGTGTGAATAGAAAATGAAGCAGTGCTAAAAAAAAACTTTAAACTCTTGTGATTTATTGGGATCTAAAAGTTATTTAAACCAAAAAAAATTATAATAATTATTACTGCATAAAAATATAATTTTTTATTTACATAATAAATATTTAAAATAATAAATAATGAAATTATTTTTATTAATTTATTTCATGAATGCAATTAATTTCAGGTGCATTAAAATAGTATAATGAAAATATTTTTAATTTAAATAAATAATTTAAAAATTAATTTATTTCATTATACTATCTTAATGCACCTTAAATTTTTTTCTTTATTTAATTTAATGTATAATGAAATTACACATTAAAAGGACTAATGAATAATATTTTTATCAACTTATAAAAGATAAAGTGAATATAATTATAATGTATTTAATACAGAATATGAATTTTTAAGTTTTTTAAAAAATATTTTTCAACCTAAATATAAGATCCTTTTATTTTGTCATAACATATTTTGTATTAAAATATTTTGCTACTAAATTATGAGTTATACTCTGATGTTTTGTATTAATTATAAAATCAACATATTCTTTATTTTAGGAGAAAATGAATATATTATAAAAGTCTAATAATGTAAATAAAATACTACCATATTTCATTTAATAAATTAAAAAAAAAATGTGATTGAAGAGTTGTTTTTGTTGCAATTAAAGATGTATTGCAATAGGTGAAGGTTGGAAACATAATTGCATAAGATTTGAAGAGTTATTTAGATTGTATGTACGGAGAAGGTAGCTCTAATGGAATGGTGGGATGGTCTTGTTGGCGTTATTTTGTTGACGAAGGCCTCACTATGCTATGGTTGGAAGTTGGAATTAACAATTACTTAATTTTAGTCTTTTTTTAAAAAGAAAACTTATTTACTTAATTATGCATATATCTTTTATAGTTTTAGATATTTTCCTTTGAAATTGAAATTACTTTTTTAAAATTTTATCTATATTTATATACAAACTTCTTGATTCCTATTGAAATAAACCCATACTTTATGAATATTTGTGTATATACAACTCTACCTTCTGCGTATGTGTATATGCAATTTCCTAAACACTATATATTTAGATACTTGAAATGCTTTTAGTTGTATAACTGAATTTGTTTTTTTTTCTTTAATTGAGTCATTTTATCTAATTAACATTATGAAAAAAATTAACAAGAGACATTTCTAGATAGGAAACTTTTGAAATATATTCTAAGATTAATTGTAAAGTATTTCCGCTAATTTAGTTGCCTAAATATATAATTAGATATCTGTAATTAATTTTTCACCACAACAATTAAATAAGAAGACCTAATTAAACTATTCAAAAGTACTTAATTTGTGCTTTTATATGCATTCAAGTATCTTATTTAATAAAAGAATTTCAATTTTCACCTACTTTAATTTCAATTCCCACGTGTTAATGAAAAACATATTAATATACTCTTAATACTTTACTCTTCAATAAGTATTTTCCAGATAGTAAAAACATTAATTTTATGGCAATAAGTTGAATATCTATAACGGAAATAGAGTGGCAAAAACAAACCTACAATGGTCATGTGAGGACAACTAGTTTTATGGAATCATTCAATCCAAAGTTCAGACAAGGATACACAATGATTCTAACACGTGAGATGTTGAAACCCAAGCAAGATCTCGTCCCGGAAAATGTACTATAGAAACACCTAGAAGAAGAAGAATGTATAAAGGAGACAAAAGGAAGAAAGAGAGAGGGACGGTAGAGAAAGAAGAATGTATGAAAAATAAAAAAAGAAATAAGAAAAAGAATTTTAAGTTAGACTAAAGGGATAAAATAGATATTTAAAAAAAATTAAAATAGTGGATGTTAAATGAAATTAAGTAGATACAAATTCAAAAACCTTAGTAAAAGTCTAAGGAACTACCGCCATAGATTAATTAAATCAAAGTAAACTTACATTCTTGCGATTGCGAGACTAAACTACAACCAATTAGATGGTATTTGAAATCAGTTACATTTTTTTTGGGTTTAATAATTTTTTATTACAATTCAACCTCCGTAAAAAACAAAAATTGTTTTTAACAAGGTTTTTTAATCCAATCCAGAACTGTGTACGAGTTTCGAATTCAAGGATTCAAGTGAAATTAAATCAAAGTTCAAAGGTTCATCCCAATAAATCCTATTATTTTTATATTTTTTGTTAATGTAATAATATACTAAGCAAAAAATAATTATATATAATAACACGCAAATCTAATTCAATATATTACCTTTTTTCCTCTCTAAACTTAATAGAAAATCACTCTTTTAGGAAGGTAGAAAGTATTTTTGATATTTGATTAAAAATGCTACTTTTCAGCAACCCAGTTCTAACCGGTTGTGGCTGAATTTTGTCAAATTGTTCCAGTTCAATGTCTAACCGGTTATCTGAAAACATCGGGACACCTGGCTGGTTAGGGGCCGGTCAGGTTAAATTTAAATCATCGATATTTATATTTGTCATTGACCTGTTATCAACGGGAGGTTGTAGTACAGCGTCATGGACTAGTGTCAAAACAAGTAGTACAAAGTTGTACTCTAACGGAACAGAAAAAAGAGATCCCTTCCCTTCGTTTCTAAAGACTAGTACTTCAGTGTAGTACATCTAAGCCTAGAAGTACCATGCTTGTTTGAGGCTATATATCTATTGAATCAAATGGAATAAACTCATTACATTTATAAAACACGTTATTCCAATTTCAATGTTCCAGTTTAGGCAACGACATTTTAAAAATATGAGCCTAGGTAGAAGGGTTCTACAGGGTCGTCCGGAGATCACATGAAACAGGCTTGGAATACAAGTGCTTGTGACATTGCCACTCAGCTCATGTGTTCTCAGGTCGCCCCTGCCGAACTTTTCTCTACCACTCCTACCGATTGCAGATGGACTCAGCACAAATGATGAAGCAATGGCCAAAAAGAGTGTACAATGAAATTCCTATTGCATGAATGTGGTTCAGGTAATTAAGTTAAAGCTTCTAAATGATTCTCTATTATCTTTCTGGACTTTGCATATTTCAGGCTAGGCACCTGTATCTTATAGTTACCATACCTTTCAAAATAAATCATGAATCTTGACAAGAACTAACATATCATGAATCTTGACAGGAACTAAGCAGTAACTATATATTAAACTAAAATCCTTACAGAAGACTCGATGGCTAGCAGCTCTTCTTCTGTAATTTTCTTCCAAACTCCACCTACCATGAGACATCCTTTCTCCCCTAGCATTGGCAATTCATTGTTTAATTCACCAAATTCTTTGGTCTCCCTCATCTTCTTAACAGTTGAATTATCAAGTTGCGGAATGTCTAAAGTAGCATTTCTCTTGGCACCATGTCTGGTCAATTTCCAATTCTCATTTTCCAGTACTTTATTCTGTTTTTCATCATCAATAATGTCAAGAACGGGAAGACAAGCAGAAGATACTTGATTCTGTTTATCATCAGCAATAATGTCAAGATCCGGAAGACAACCAGATGACCCAACTGCTCGGGGCAACATGCCAATTGGACAAGGGTTCCATGACTTTGCCAAAGTCCATGTCTGTGATTTTTTAGTGTCACAATCCATTGCCCTTGGTTTTTTATTTTTCATTATCTGTTGTTTAACTAACTCCATCTGTTTACCTGCTTTGTGTATGGATTCCTCAAATTGGAAAATGTTCTTTGAAGTCAATAAAGAGCTTTGATCGTCTGAACTGTCTAAATTGGACAAACTAATAAGAGAGAACTTTCGAACCTTCTCCATCATGTAGCTGTCATCCATCAGCTCTACAAGACAAAGTGCTGAATCCACAAGCTGCTTGTTGCAAAGTTGTGAAATTAGAAGACATCTACGAAGAAGTTCAAGCAAAACTCTTTTTGGCATAGTTGCTGCTGCAGAAGGAACTTGACTGAGAATTTCAACAAGCCATGCAAACAGAGAAGAAAGCCGAAACTCTGTTCCTGAGTCTGAAATATGAGAGCACAACAAAGCCAGACTTGGGTTATCTACCAAAATTTAAAAAAAAAAATAAAAACTATGAGAACACAACAAAGAAACTAAGCATGCTAAAAGCAAAATAGAAAAGAAATTCAAACAAAATGAAAGACAAGAATTTTAAAACTCTAGCTGACTTCATGTTGGCTTAAGGCAAAAGCAATTTTAATTTCTAAATGACAAATGGTCTAATTTTTTGTTGCTTGATATGCAAAGACATTGGAAAATTGTATTATTTGCATATTCCCATACATAATTATCTATTTCCCAAGCAACAAAAACACAATCCATTAACATTTGTAAGTTTTCTTCACAAGAATACTTTTGGAAAATTTACTAACTTGTTTGCTCTCAACTAAATTAACTAATTTTCTCAATATTGGTGAATTAGTTAATTGGACCTTATAATAAGGACTGAATGAAGTAAATTATAAAGGAGCATCAAAGGACAAATGCACACAAGCAAAATACATCCCAAAGTGCCCCAAACAAACAGATATGAAATTTCAACTGAACGGTATAAATAATGAAAAGGGATACTGTAGAAGGAAAGAACTGCTACCAACTTCTTCATACTTCATATCTTCCCGATTCTCAATCATATCAAGGACTTCCTTAAGAAGGTTCAGAAGTAACTCTGGTTCTTTATTGCACAATTTGAATATGACAAGCTTCCAATCAGCCAAAACATTCTGAGTGGTTAGACCATCTCTGTTCTCTTCCAACTCTGAGGTTCTTAAAGCTTTCAACAAATACTCCAACAACACAGAAACAATCTCTGAGGAAAAGGAGGAATATAACCGAAGAACATATTTCAAGATCTTTGTAATCTGTTTCTGAGATCCTGAAAGTATCACAATTCACTAGTAATTAGTACATGATTACACTGAAATATTAATTAAAAATAAAGATACTCTATACAACAAATTAGGAATTTCTTATTTATTTGGTTTAATAGCTTTAAGGAAACCCAACACTTGAGTTTTTTTATGAAAGAAAAAATTCAGTAAGAGAAAAAATAGAAACATGAGAATAAGATGGTCAGGAATCCTCCTAAAGCAGAAAGATAAAAATAAAGAAAGAAAGAACACCCACTCAAACAAGTAAATAAATCTCTTAGCATAATCAACAAAGAATTATCAAAACCAACCTGTGATTTAAACCCCAACAAGAAGCTAAGAAAACAACAGTATCCTATAAAAGAGGTTAAGTAGACATAATTTGTGTTGCATCCTTTCCTTTCCCTTCTATTTTTTGTTATGTGGTCTTTAGACAAATTACTTCTCTTTTAAAAGGATGCCTTGCCCCTCATTCCTCTGCACAAGCTCTCCCTTTTACACACACAAACGTACACTAAACAAGGACAACAAATAAGTTTTATTGCATTAAGAAATATGATACCTCCAGTTCGTGATCTTTGACTCTTGCCAACCATAAGAGACAAAAGCTTATTACGCCTAAAAAGCAATTCACCATGCTTGACCCCTTTAAAAGAGAAAATACACATCATAATTTTCTGAAGGCAGACAAAAAAATGGCAAGGGCAAGATTTTTAAAATAAATAAATAAAGAACCCAATTCCCAACTAACTACAAACCAAGACAAATATTTTCTATGAAATAAACAATATTTTCAAATGGCTGTAAGCATATGAGACTAAAATTTATACGTGCCACTTTAATGTCACCAAAAATCCATTATTTCCAAAAGAAACTGTATCATGTAGCAGATGTTTATACCAACAGATAAGTAAATTAAACCTACTTCAATGTTGGACACAAATCTAATGTGCTAGAATTGAAATAATAGAAAATTGAGGATTTTCCTTCTAAAAGAAATGATTCTTCACATTCTTCTATTTTTAAAAAAGGTGAAAACTGCTAAAATAGAAGTTTTTCGTCAAAAGATATCAATTTTTCTTTAAATAAAACCTTGAACTGCATGAAGAATATTAGAATAAGCAGTTGAATACCAGCTTACCAACAAAATAACCAATACTGTCTAGACTTACAATATATTTGAATAAGATACTACACCATTAACTCTACATCTAAACAATAATTGAAAAATGCCTTGACATCTATTACCATTACGGCATTACCATATAATAATACACAAACTCATCCTCGTATTCAATTTGAAGTGTGGTGCTCATGTTGAGGGGAGTGAGGGGGCAAAGATAAAACAAGCCATAAGCAGAAAAATATGGCAGTATAAAGTTTCTTTTTTCTTTTTTTTTCAGGGATGGGGGGATAAAACATGGTTATATAGCTAAAGAACAAACAAAAAGCACAATTCAATCACAAACTAGCATGGACAACATTGTTTCAGGCTTTTTTTTAAAACATTCCTTATTAGGGTGGCGAAGTTGGATTAGCATGTTGGAAACCAGGACGGAAGGAGGCCTAATTATTTTATCAAGAAAAAAGAAACTAGATCCAAAAGGCCAATAATATGCATCTTGAAGACAGAATACATGATCCACACAATAAGCGGCCAAAGGACCTCCAACCATCGAATTTTCAAATTGGTCTTTCAGCATTAATCACATGCCTTCCAATGGGCACAAATTTCATGTACATAAATGAAACAGAAAAATTGGAAAACAAAGTTTCAACATTAAATACCTTCCATTCCACCTAGAATTGAAGGTATTTTGACTTAAAATAAACATATGCAACACAATTATTGAAGTTAAAAAAATATGAAAATGAGCAAAGCTTACAGACGTTTTCCCTTTGGCAATGAAGACTGGGCACTTCCATTGACTTTCAAGCAAATAGCTACTTCACGAATCTTAGACTTAATTTCTTTCTTCACTTTAGTTATTCCATCAACTTGAAAAGGAATTGCTTTGCTCTGAGGTTCCCAATAATAAGATTCTAACCAATCAAGTGCCTGAAATTATTAACAAAACATTAGATGAATTTGGGCAGTGGGCTAAACATACTCAGTGGGACACAGTGACAAGATAAACATATTCAATAATGGATCTATCAAGAACCAATCTCCTGCACAAAAAGAAAACCACTTCAAATAAAGAGTTTAAAATGCAAAAAGCAGTATGATAAAACACTGCTAAATAACTAAACCAAAGTAGGAAAAAATGTATTTTGCAGGAGGGAAAAATTAATGTATGAATATAGTCCAACAGTTATTACAAATAGAATATTTTTTTTCTATTCATCTATTCCAAATATAGCATAGATTTCAGTGACTAACAAGTATGTACACTGTCCTTCGATAGCATTATGAGATCAACATGATTTTCTTTCATACATTCAAAACTGTTATGTTACATTTACACACAGATCATGGGCAACAAAATTCAGTTCAATTTCCTGAATTCTGGCAATGTAACCCCAACCATGGACCACCTACACTTGCTAAGAATTTAATAAAAAAAAGCAAAAATATTGTTGAGACAAGCAATCAAAGAAATTGAAATGAGACTTCGTACCTTAACAGAAGCACTTTGAACAATCTTAAGTGACGGAAGCTCACGATGTGATCCCTCTGTCATTAGAGAAATAAGTAAAACAAAAGCATGAGACACTAAACATAACAAAGTACGCAAATATATGAAGTTCTTTGACCACTATGAAGTTCATGGCTAATTCTATCAGCACAATAAAAACAGTAATTAAGATGTGTTGGAAAAAACTTGATCACCATGGCGAATATCAATCAGCATGCGCGGAATACCGATAGCATCAGCTGCCACTGCTATCGATGCCACTTCTTTCTTGCGTGTCTTCTCAACAGCACCATTCACAAGCCTTCAAAAATCAAAATAAGTATACTTTGCAAGAGAAAATTTCAAAAATTAATTATAGTGAGAAAAAAGGCCTAAAAGTTATAGTGAGCACTGAGCAGACCTCATAATTGCCATGCAATACAGCATAGCAAGCATCTCTTCAGAAAGAGAAGCGTCATTTGATTGATCCTGTCTACAATGAAATCAAATAAAATTGCTTTAATTAACGCAAGCATACATTGCTTTAATTAAGAAAAGATGTACGAAGGGAAAGGACATAGGGTTACCTGAAGAAGGGGTCCTTGTGTTGAATTTCAATGATGGAAGCAGTGACTTCGATGAGAACTGGCAACGAGCCTCGACTTCGCCATGCGGATATCTTCAAACGCAGAAAATATATGATTAGGGTTGCAAATACAGTACTAAATCAGGAATTTGTATGGTTAAGAAAGCTACTCGTTTGAGAGCAGAGGAAACAGAGTGAGGGGAATTGGAGAAGAGTGCATCTTTAACGAATAGCCACTCGTCCCAGTTCAACCAAGGCACCAATCTTCGTCCACTTGATGATGCTGCTTCTGTAACCACCTTCGCCTCTTCTTCGAACCCTAATAACAACGCTGGCTCCATCCTAAACGTGCTTCCACTCTTCTCAGAATACTGAACTCAAACTTAAATCGGTTAATCAGGTGTCGTTTTGGGGTAAACGCCTGAACGGTGTAATGAACATGTTTAAAACAAGATTTTAACTTTAAAACTAATTCTAATCAAATTAAAAATAAGTGTGGTGTTGTTTGTTTAGTTTTATTTAAGATTGGTTTTACAATTTAAAATTTTTATTATTAATTGTTAAAAAATACATAAAAAAATATTTTTAAAATTGTATAAAAGTTTATTAACTTTCAACAAAATTATATAAAAATGATTGTTATTAAAGTAAATTATAAACATAAAATTCATTTAAACATTATATTTTAGTGATTGTTATCGAATTGTATCTAATAAAATTAAATAAAATAATTTTGTTAAAATATTGATTCAAAAACTATACATATTAATTAAAAATTAAGTCAAAATCTTATAAACTTAGAAAATAATGAATAATTGTATATGTCTTTTCAGAATTGTGCTAAAATAACTAAGATAAGCGGTTTTGTTTGGTGTAATTTTAACATCTCAAACCGCAAATCGAACCAAATCGCACTATTTGGAAATTACAAAAATCAAATCACCCATTAAAGTTATTTTTTGCGGTTTTTGATTTTTTCAATTTGGTTTGGTTCAGTTTTAAAGACCCCTAAAAATCATTACAGGTTTGGTTGTGGGTGCACCACTAGGGTAGCAGTTTCTCCCTACACCTCCATATATTTTTTCGTGCACCTCCATTATATTTTAAAGACTAAAATATCCTCAAGTTACCCTTTACAATGGGTAATCCATATTTGGTTTTTGTCAAATCCACATCACCTAATTTGAACCCATTAAAATATGTCTTTTTCAATTTCAGATTAAGTAATTCAAAGGTTTTTTTTTTTTTTACAAATTTGAATTCATAAAAATTTAATCTTTTACAAGTGTAATCCAAACTTGTAAAAACACCTCTGAATTACCTAATTTAGAGGTTTTTTTATATAAGTCTAAATTAGGTAATCCAAATTTGTCTTATAAAACATAACTTTAATGAATCTAAATTACATATATGGACTTGTAAAAAACCTCAAAATTAGGTAATTTGAAGTTTTTTTTACAAGTTAATCTACTTAATGCAAACTTGTATTTGAATAACCTAATCTAGACTTGTAAAAGAATAAATGTTTAGGAATCTAGATTTATGAAAGAAAAAAAACCTCCAACTACCTAATTCTAACCAAAAAAAAAAATTAATGAGTCCAAATTTGGTAAAAACCAAATCCATATTACCCATTCTGAAGAGCCACTTAACGTATTTTTTTCTTTAATATATTATGGAGATGTAGGAAGAACTTTATGGAGGTGTATGGAGAAAAAACCCACTGGGGGTGGTAAAATGGTCTACCTCGTCAGGTTTTGGTTCATTATATCTTTGATCCACTAAAAATAGGTTAAGACAAGTTGATTCATCATAATTAAGGTCATTCAAATAAGGATATGATCTTCTTCCATCCAAGTTAATGAGACTCACTCCAATTAGCTAAAAATGGACCATTAGATTAAAGGATGGCTAAGATTAAACAAAAATAAAAAGGCTAAAAACTTACAATTTTACTTATTCGCATGTCTCATGCCTATTCTTTTTCCTTTGCTAAAATTCATTTTTAACTTGTTTCCTGCAAACCCAACATACCCTTATTATAACCAAGCAACATGATAGGTGTTCTTTATCCATTTGATTCTTTGATATATCATCCAAAAATTGATTCCTTAAGTTCGGTGTTCAAGTGACCAATTATCTCACTTAGTTATAGTAATTGTTATCAAATACATAGTCTTAAAATCTAAAATGAATAACTAATATTAACATTAAATTTCATAAAAATGAATTATTATAATGAACAGTAAATCTCTAGTATTCACTCTTAGAGCAAGTTAATAACTAATATTTACTCTTACAGAGATTATTGAAATTTTTTTTTCTACCCTATATTCAAAGAGACTCAGATCATGCAACTTTTCATGTGCTTCTTTTATTTTTCTGTTGTAGCCCCTCTCTATTCCTATTATTAATAAGAAGCTAAACAACAACCCCATGAATTTCATTTTCTTTATTTTGTTCCTCAGTTGATATAAATATGAGAAGGTTATGTGAAATTTTGAGGTAGGATAATGTTATTGTTAGCATCCTTACAATAATTTTACCATTTTCCTTGCTTCTGTGTTTAATGATATATCAATGTACCCTTTTTCCTACTTTTGTTTCTTTTTAATATAGATTTCTAATGTTTATTTTGCAACATCATAAGGATTATTAATATGACTCTTACAAGGACAAACTATGCATCATAGATGTCAAATGAAGAACATTTCATATAAAACTTTTTCCTCCATACATATGAAGTCTTTAACATTTATTATATTTCAGTCTCTTTATCCTCATTTATATTTGTTTAAAGGGGAAAATATTTTGGTATCAATTGTAAATTAAGTTTGTCTACAATTAACTTTTCTCCCCAAAGTTATTTTTTACATAAATTCATTAAGATATCAATACTTCATATCCATGATGTAGGAGAATTTCTTATGCATTTCTCTTGCAGCACATCTCTCACAAATATGTGGGAACAACACCACTAATGTGAGAGAACCCTTACATTTCCTTTTCTTTTGCCGTGTCTTTGACAACTCTGTGAGAACAAACATACTGTTGGGGATAAATCTGGTGTACTTTTTCTTTTGTTGCGACTCTCACATCTCTATAGGAATAGTCAAACATATATGAAAAAATCATTTATGTATTTTCTCTTTTATTGCACTTTTCACGTCTTTGTGGCATAGTCTCAGTATTGTTGGTGAATTCTTTATGCATTTTGACGTTCACACCTCCTCCCACATCTCTATGGTAATATACACATTACTATTGGTGAACTCCCTTACATACTTTCTTTTTTTAGTGTGCTTCCAACAATTATGTAGCATAGTCACACTTATGTGGGAGAATCCCTAATGCACTCTCACTTTCATTGCGATTCCCACACCTTTGTTGTCATATTGACACTACTACGGTGCACATGATAATTGATCATTATGAGTTTTTAACTTTATTTTCAATTAGGTTTTGACTTTAATGCTCTATCCAAACCTTTTTTAGATTCATCAAAACATTATGGGATAAATGCCTTTTAATAGTAGAAATACAAAAAATATTTTTAGCATTTTTATATTTCAAATATTAGCTAATATAAGCATTTTTATGTAGAACTATAGCTAAGTAATGATCAAATAAAAAATTTAACTCTGAACAAGATAGAAAAATTTTTAGAATCAAATAGAAAGAACTTACAAGACTATCTATTAATGTATATCCAAATAATTTTGTCACAAGTATGTAAAAATCTGTCTAATATATGTGGAACTTGACTATAATACCACTAATATTTGCAAGCTAATTCTAAACTTGTTTCAATTCTATTATAGGTTTGATTCAAAACACTACTACAAAAAGAGGGTTTTTAAAACGGTTATTTTTGCCCCTTTAAAATGGTTCTACGAACCATTTTAAAAGTCTGGTTTTATAAAATGATTTTTTAACCGTTTTAGAAAGTTAACTTTTCAAATAACCATTTAAAAAAATGACCTTTTTAAAACATTTATATTTTAATATTTTGTATATTTTTATATCAATTGTAAATGAAGTTTGTTTGTAGTTAACTTTTCTTGCCAAGATACTTTTTTGCGTAAATTCATTAAGATAGTCATGATAACGAACATTTCTTCAAATATTTTTATGTCAACACTTCAAATCCTTCCTTTTATATTGTGGTGGATGAATCATATCAAAGATGGTCATGAATTTTAATTTGACACCCTAAGTTTTCTTTAGATTGTTATCTTATAGGATGCTTAGAAAGGTGTTGTCAAGAAAAGCAAATATGTGAAAGAAGTTTTTCCATTATGGAATTTTTTAGGATAAGATTATTGTATTGCATTTTAAAATGTGAATTTTAAAACTTTTTTGCATTTTAAAATGTTTTGATAAGTTGGAGAGTCATTAAAAAAACAAGACAAATGTATTAAGAAGTTCTTTCTTTCATATAACGAGGATGGGTGAGATTCAGATTTCCAATATAACATGTCTTCACTCGTTAGTATACTTTAATTGATAGCATTTTTTTAATTGAATAAGATATTTTTTAAGATTAAACTTGAATTATTAATAACGAAACAAATTCTTACAAGAGGAATACAAATAAGTTTTGATATAATTCTATACACATAACTAAAAAATAATAGAATAATAGTTTGCATGATTGCCAAGTAAAAGAAATCTTTGGTAATTCAAAAAGAGTCTTCTTGAGTTATGCAAAATAAGGATGTAAAGATGAATAATGAGTATATTTTTTCTTAGTTTATCTTATAACCATGAAGGAATATTGAGTTATGCAAAGTAAAGATGAAAAAGGTATTAATAGTGAGTTAAAATTACTGAGCATAAAATAGTTAGTATGAAACTACATAAACACCAAAATTAATAATTATTGTGAAACAATAGTCAGTATGAAGAAAATGAATTCCATTACATATGATTAGGATTAAGTTAATAGATGATGAATCAAAAATCTTAATTGATAAAATATTGTGTAAAAGGAATAAAGATATACAAGATCAATAACAATTTATTTTATAATCATAAAAGAAATTATGTCAAAATTGTTAATTTTGGTATAATTCAATGTCAACCGATTATATTGTACAATTTTATTTAGAAAAAGTGATGTTAAGTGCTTCATGGACTAAAAGTAGTGATGCATGAAAATTAAATTTTTTTATGTTTTTTTCTCTTAAAATATATAAGAGATTGACTCACACTGGTATGATATA
Source organism: Psophocarpus tetragonolobus (assembly GCA_037954015.1). Taxonomy (NCBI): domain Eukaryota; kingdom Viridiplantae; phylum Streptophyta; class Magnoliopsida; order Fabales; family Fabaceae; genus Psophocarpus; species Psophocarpus tetragonolobus. The sequence goes on from CM075695.1 coordinate 41,565,716, forward strand.
ACCCATGAAGGTGTGGGATGCGTGCTTTATGAAAATGGAGCATCAAGAATTATCACAGAATAGTGTAGAACAATCCTCAGAGATGTGGTAAACGTAGTAGGAGAGAAATTTCATCATTTATTTTTCCATAGTGGTGTGGAAAAACTCATGTATGTGTAGGAGGTGTGCTTTACAAAAAGGTATGTCAAGAGTTCAAGAACAACAATGTAGCATATCCTAGATAAATGTGGAGGCACAATGGAAAAGAAATCACATAAGTGGGTTTTCAATACTATGGATTGATAGAGGCTTCAAAAGCGTGCTTTACAAAAATTTGTGTCATGATTCTCTCATATAGGTGTGACGAAGCACATAGAAGGCTGAAGTACGTGCTCAAAGAAAATTTGTATCAATGGTTAGCTCACATAAGTGTGTCGCAATGAACATAGGTGTGGAATATTATACACTTTCACTTTCAATGCACCTTCCACACCTTTGTGATATGTGTCACATTGTTGTAGTAAAACCTATGATAATTTTTTTCTTATTCAAGTAATAGTTACAAATTATCTTAAAATTTTACTTATACCAAAATTCAAGATTTTCCAAGTTCTTTCTTCAAATGCATGATTTATTTATTAAAACAACAAATATTTTATTTTATATTGAATCTTAATTTACACCTTGTCGTTTTTTTAATTAGTTAACATTATAAGTAATTGACAATATTTTGGGCAATCCAATTAAATAGAGTAATTTTTAATTAGTTAACATTATAAGTCATTTTTAAAAGGTATTTTAATCTCATGATTTAGTTGAATTTGAAATTCCACCTAAAATGAAAGAATTCCAAATTCTTCTCTCTCAATATATGAAGGCGGACTTCTTACTCTCTAAAGTCAACTTGTTTTTGCCCTTTCTCTCGTGCAACCCTAGTCTTTCTCTGCAACGCCTTTATCTCTCTCTAACTCTCGCACACTCATCATCTTACTCTCAGAACCTTTGCTTGTTCAAGATTTTTCTCACCCTACTCCTTTTTTCTCACTTTTCTCATTCTCCCTTGAACGGTAGACATTCTCTCATGTTCTTTGGAGTACAATTCCTCTCTCTCGATGCAAATTTGTGACTCATCTTTGTGATTTATTTAATTTTAGTTTGTATTCGAAAAAGTTATGTTTGAGGTTCAATTTTATTAATTTTATTTTTTTTCCTAGTATTTTGTTACATTGTAGCAGTAAAAAACATTTTCTCTAACTTTTGTTATTATCATGATTTTTTATTGGATTGGTTGATTACAAATTTTCAGGCTTATTGTGGTATTTATTAATTATAACTCATAGATAGTCATATTCTATGGTGTCCTCTTTCATGAGTCATTAAGTCTTCACCCCCCAAAGCTGACACACATGGTTCATATATATCATCTTAAGGTTGAGTTTTGGTAAGGGTTATGTATGCAATATCCCTCTATTAAATTATGTTTGTGAGGTTTAGATGATTTTGGTAGAAATAAAACCCTTTGCTTAGTGTTCCTATTTATTAGTGTTAGTTTCAATGCAAGCATATTCACGTGTATTAAGATATTTTGTCGTTTCTCTCTTTTTGATAATTTCAATTTTTCGATGATTAACCCTTAAAACTAAACCTGATGATCTTGAGTTTGATTTTTCTACAGTAAAGACATATATTTTTCCCTTACCACCAGAAAATGAGTTTTTAACTGAATAAAATTCTCTTTGAAACTAGATGAAATGATGCATCTCTATCTCTACTAGCAGGCTAAACTTTTGATTCTTTAGAATGGACAAAATATTAATACTCTTTCCAAATTGTAGTTTGGTTCCCTTGCTTGTCCAATTAGAAACTACTAAAAGTCTTAGTCTTATTATTGTGACCATGGGAAACTTCAATTTGACTTCTTTACTTAATAAAGTAGTGATTTAATGAGATAGAGTGGGCATGCAATTTAATTTTTGGTTTGTTATACACGTAATTCTCAAAGTTGTTTGGAAATATACCAAGATAATTATAACATATGTGAACTTGGAACTCATATTTCAAAATATGTCATGTGCATCTTGAAATGAATAAGTATTAATTAATGATAATTAATGAATATAATTTTAGTATTATATGTATGTACAATAAACGCACTAAATATTTCTTAATGTCAACTCTTTATTTTTTTACTAAACATATTTTTAATAATATAAATAAATTATTAAAAATCACGTGTAAATAACCTAGTTGAATGTAATTTGAAAAACTCAGGAAAAAGTGTAATTTAACTCCTATTATAATTTGAAAAAATATGAATTTGATTTTAAAAATAATAAAATATATCAAAGTTGAAAATCCAATTCAATTTTAATGTCATGTTCTTAATAAGTTTATTATCATCATAAAAGAATATAGAAATTAGGTTTTTAAAGGGGGAGGGGGGCAGGAGAAGGAGAGATTGAAGCGACTATTGCGGAAGAATCTTTTGGAAAAATAATAAAATAAAGGTTACTCTTGGTAGTAGTTACATCAAAATGTCACCAACTTTTAGTTATATGTTTGATGGAATGGACAAGAAAATGTTTTTTTTAAGTCTTGATTAAGTAAACCAAATTCAACACCTAACTTTTATATATCATTGTTTAGGTAAATTTTAATAATATACATACTATGGAAAATAAAGGCATGTGAATCCATAGTTTTTGTTCAAATAAAGTAAAATATGTGTATTTGTACCAAAAATATTATGTATATTACGATAATAAGCATATTTCACGTTACTTTTTCTACTCATAATGTACATTGCTTATTGTCTAAAGCTCTTAATGAACAAAAAAACACAATATTGAGATATTGTACAATATATAACACCAATACTATACAAGTTATTAACATTCTACCGAACTTGTCTTGTCTATATACATGTTTTACAAGTCTTATGTATGGAACTTTAGTAATTTGTGAATTTCCCATGATTTGAAATTCATGTTGTGGCTATGGTAGGCTTAATACAACAATTTATGTAGGTTAAAAACCTCTTTTTTCCCTGCATGATGATAATAAACCCAAATGAATTAGAAAATATAATACCTAATTACATACTAGATATAACAAGCATAAAATAAAAAAAAAAATGTATATATGAAAATAAAATAATATAAAGGTTAAAATACAATTTTAAAATCATTTGTACATCTATTTTCATTTAAACACTTTTGCAAGTTGCTTTTGACAATATTCTACCTAGTCATTGATCCAAGTATGTAGATAAAGGTGCATGAACAAAAGTTAGGGGGAATAGTTACTTAGAAAAATACATTATTTTGTAGCAAGTTGAAATTCTTTCCATGAAATTTCAAATAATAAACTTAAATCACGTCGTAATGGATGTAAGAATTAAAGAAAGAAAATGGTTTCACCATGATGACATGATCTTCGTGAGCATGAACAGGATCATGATTAGCGTAACCATGATGATGTAAAGCTTGATCATGATTGACATTTATAAAGCCCTTTTCACTCCCAAAACTATTCCTTCTTATTGCAGTTAGGTAGGTTTTTTTATGTTTTTTATTTGCACGAGCTTGATTGAACACCATTGTATAATAGGTAACTCCTGATGTATTTTGGTCCCACCCTCCAAATTGTGGCACAGACATCACAATAGGGCTTTTCTGCGCAAGGATAATATTAGTTAGTAACTTTATTGTCGCCTTTTCTTGAATATACAAAATATGCAGAGTTTGTTTAGAGGAACAATAGGACCTTTATGATTTTGAGCTTTATAATTACCTTTTTTTTGGTCTGTAGACAACTGGAGAAATGAGGAACCTTGAAAATATGAAGTTGTGACTATTATACAAAGGTGTTTATTACTACTGTTTTTTAATATATAATTGAAGGGTGTTTAGATGTTATAGTCACGAGGTATTTTAACTTTGAGAAATTAGGATAAAACTACATTTATTGCTATAGATAATACTTAGAATATCCTAACTTTAAGGAGGGGATCACCATAATTAGCATGTTTATAGATATGAAGTCTTGTGATTAGAGCAAAACTAGGACAAAGAAATGTGGTTATCCATTTACTGCTTTCCTTTTGTTATGAACTCATGTAAATTAGAGTATGATTTTGTCAAGATTAGTAAAAATATAATGGCTATTTTAGACCATTAAATATATGTCCAAACAACTTTTCACCAAAAAATATAAACTCACAAAAATAAAATGAAAAATAACTAATGTACTATTCAAGATTATTTTCATTTACAGTTTTCAAATTTATAAAAACAAAACTAGTTTTGTTTTCAAGTTTTTAAATTTATAAAAACAATGTTGCTTTGATTTCTAAATTTAAAACATTGTGGTCAAATCTTAATCTCAATAGAATTCCTTCTCATCAGAGATGAAAAACACCTAAAATCAATAACTGATAATCGATTATCAATGAGTAACAAATTAGAGGTGATAGTCGATAGTCGAAGGTAACGACAAGAGACAATTGGTCAAGGATTGAAATTCATTGGCCAACAACTAATGATCGATGACTAGCGAATAATGACCATTAATAGATGTAACAGTTGGTGACCATTGACCAATGTCTTATAATTGGTGACTAAAGGTAGCGCTTGGTGGTCAACAGTCAAAGGTGACGATCGATTATTGGTAATCGAAGGTGATGACTGGTGACCAGTGATTGGATGTGGCGATCAATGAATAAAGCTTGGAGTTTTTGGTCAATGCTAACGATCAAAGGTAGTGGTTGATGATCAGAAGTGGTGACTAATGACCAATGGTTGAAGGTGGTGACTGATGTCTGTCTATCAAAGGTGAACGTTTGTGACCAACTATCATAGGTGGCAATTGATGATCGACAATCGAAAGTGATGGGTGGTAACCAACGATCAAAGGTAGCAACTAATGACTAATAGTCGAAGGTGACTATTGTTGATTAATGCTCAAAGGTGATGATGAATGATGTCAAGTAATGAACTTGAGTAAAAATAGAAACAGAAATCTCAAAACCAAATTTTATATTTTGAAAATTTGTTAAAAATTATTTAAAAAATAACTAAAAAATCAAATCAAAACCATTTTTGTCAACAATTTTCTTTTATAGAATACATTTTTAAAACCAAAAACTAGAAATCACTCTAGACCTAAGAAATCGTTCAAGGTGATTATTTATTTACAATTTTCAAATTTGTAAAAACAAAAAATAATTTTAGTTTTCAATTTTCAAATTATATATATATATATATATATATATATATATATATATATATATATATATATATATATATATATACATATAAACGAAAAACAAGTTAACTTATTTTCATTTTTTTTTCTTGTCATTGACCTGTAAAGAAAAGTTGAAGGACAATTATTGATACACTAAGCATATTATCTATCATGTTTTACAACATATTGAAAAATTTATTATGCAAATAAAATATAGAGGAAAATATTTATACACTGTCACTATAAAAAATTTTACACTGATAGATAATTACAACCCTTTATATATGGTAAGTTTGTTGTCTTTATTAATTAATATTTTAAAAATAATGTAAACAAATGAATATGATTAACCATCTGTGTAAAACTTTTTTTACACCGACAATGTATAGATGTTAAACTCTAAGAAAAAAAAGTTGTGTCATACATTTATCCAAAACATCATTTATCATCTAACATTCACCAAAATTCTAAAAAAAAAATTATCATCTAAAGTATTTCTAAGAAAATTAAAATATGATAAAAAGTGATAAAAAGCTATTAACATATTAACCATAAAAAAATATTAACTTATATTCAGTCTTATAAGCTATTATTTTAAAAGACTTTGTAGCTTTTCTTATAAGGTATTTAATAATTTAAACTCACTTAAACTTGTTTTTGAAAGGTAAGTAAGACAACTTAAAACGAGTATGTTTGTTGACAATCCTAACTTATTAAACAAAAACAATAAAATTTAAATGATCCTGGACAATGAGTCCAATATTTTTACCATTTCAACTCATATACTTACATTTCATTTCACTCAACTTGTTTTTTTATTTTTAGTATTTTTAAAAGGAAAATTATATCAAACAATATTTGCATAAAAATACTTAGAATTTTAAGATCCTATTATTAAATATATTTTTATTATAAAATAAAAATATAAAATTATCAAATAAACCTATAACTACCAATAAAACAAGGTTTTAATTACTTATTTTTCATTCTTAATATTTAGTTTTTTGAAATTTAATGATTGGGATACATTTGAAAACTAAATTTTTTATATTAACCTTAAAATAAGTTAATCTCTCTTGTTAAAAATATATCAAACAATATTTGGGTAAAAATACTTAGAATTTTAAAAGCCTATTATTAAATATATTTTTATTATTAAATAAAAATACAAAATTATCAAATAAACCTATAACTACCGATAAAACAAGGTTTTAATTACTTACTTTTCATTCTTAATATTTAGTTTTTTTAAATTTAATGATTGGGATAAATATGAAAACTAAATATCTTATACTTGACCTTAAAGTAAGTTAATCTCTCATGATAAAATTATATAAAACAATATTTGCATAAAAATACTTAAAATTTTAAGAGCCTATTATTAAATATATTTTTATTATAAAATAAAAATACAAAATTATCAAATAAACCTATAATTACCATAAAACAAGGTTTTAATTACTTACTTTTCATTCTTAATATTTAGTTTTTTGAAATTTAATGATTGGGATAAATATAAAAATTAAATATCTTATACTTGACCTTGTAGTAAGTTAATCTCTCTTGATAACAAAATAGTGTAATATTTTAAAACTTAAAAAATTAATGTAAAAAAGTGTAATTAATATAACAAAGTGCACTAGATCCTATAAAATACAAATAATACACTTTAGAGAATAAAAAATATTAATAAAAATTAATTTAAAACATTAATAACACCATCACTTAATTTATGTATTTAATAATATCGGCTTTGTTTGGTTTGATTTTATCATTCTTCCACTAACTCTGGATGTTTTGGTTGGTATTGAATCCCTGTAACTATTAGGATTCACTGTCATAATTTACTTTTAACTTTTACTTTATTATATTTGAACTATAATTATAATAATTGAAAAGTCTCAAACATCGTAAGAAGGATACTAGTACTAGAAAATTACAAACAACAATATGTATACATATTGTCTGTATGAGTGCAATGAAAGTGTTGTAACTAGTATGAGAATACAAAGTATAGTAGTTATTAAATCAACAAATGTTTCATGTGACTAACAATTAAGCAATTAAAACAGGAACCAATTGACAAATCTATTAAGGAGAGTCAAATTTATTTTTTGAGGGATTATGCTCACTTTGTTGTTGTTTGCTTTTGCGTCTGGTTTGTCTGTCAACATCTTTTATTTCTTGAACCAACTGATTAATAACATGTTTGGTTTTGTTTGTCCCACTCAAAAAAGCTTTTGAAAGAACAAACTCAATTTGTCTACATGTTTGGATGCCCATGAAATTAATTCTGTAGAATGGAATGAATCGTAGACGTAAAATATATTTGAATGAAGAAGTGCGAATTATCTTATATATTATTGGGTAATATAAAAGATACTTATATTATTTACACAGATTGTGGATCAGAGCTCCAATCGTCAATTGTGCCTGAAAAAAAAAACTGTGGTGTTTAATTTAAATTTACTTTTATTTTTAAAATCAAAAGTACTAATTTGGCTCAATAAAATTTAACTACAACTTAAATTTTCTCCTAGTCTAACAATTTAAAAGTGTGAGACAGAGTATTAGAATAGTTTAAGTTTTTTGTGGGTCTCTTAAAATTCTACTTTCTGGTAAATAATTTAGAATTTGGTGCACGCATCCTACAATTTTATTTGATGGCTAAGATCCAAAACTGCAATATATATTTCTTAAAAATTTGAAATAGCTTGTAGGCCTAATCAAGTGCCTGTGAATTTGATGACGCTAATGACAGAATTTATAAGCCGAATCAAGAGTCAAGAGTAAACTCCTAAGAAGGGTCAAAGGGCAATATAGATATAAGATATGTACTATCTCACGAGTAAGAGGACCTTGACCAAATTATATGCATTATTATGCATCAAGGATTTATTTAACTAAATTAATTCTCCATGACTCAAAATAAACATGCTGGGATGCTGAATATCTGATTCTGATCTTTTGGTACGTTCAATGATACCTACAACTACAATCAAGCTAGATAAATTATACACTTGGTACGTTACGCAAATTTGTTATTAAGAAATCATAAGATAACAACAAAAGAAAGGGTCACGATATCTTGAATTAAGTTGCTTAGAATAAACATTAACTTGCTTGACATTTATGAAATGCATTAATAAGGCCAACACGGAAAGGGACATAACACCAGAAAAACTCCCCCAAAAGCGATACATTTAATTCTGTTAGAACTTTGAACTTTGAACATTACTTTGAGGGGTGACAACAAACCTCCTTAAATATATAAAATCCAAATCCCTTCATTTTAGGGACAACAATCCTTATTCCCTACTACACAGTTGTTTTCCAAGCTCCCTGTCATTGTCTTGTCTTTTAACCAAAAACATAGCCGCACCTTGTGTTGTGCTTGTGTCATTGGCCTTATAAGTTTCTTAAGGTTTCGGTGCCAAACATGATGGATATTTCTTTCTCCAACGAGCTCTGCTACATGAGCCCTTATAGTTTCAGCCAAGAGGTGTGCTTCTACAGTGCACCAACTAGTCCTAGCAGGCTCCAACTAAGAGCACCCTTTGGTTCTCAGACTGGCCCCACAACACCAAGAGCAACAACACATGAGGATGCAAACTCCACCGTGGGTGAGTTTGAATTTGAAACCAGCCGCAGATTCAATGTTAGTGTCGGTGACTTGGACACTGTGACAAACCAAAAGGATGAGAACCTTTTGGGTGATTCATTCCAGACTATGGCATTTGCTGATGAGTTATTCTGTGATGGTAAAGTCTTGCCACTGATGCCATCTCTCAAACTTCCTCCAAGGCTGCATCAGAATGGAAATGGTAGCATTACGAGCACTCACACCTCTTCAAGGTCCCTGGGATCAATGCTTAGACTTCGGTTTTCGCGACATAGTTTGTGGAATGATGACTTTGATCCCTTCATGGTGGCTTTGGAGAAGGTCAGAGTAGAAAAGAGAGGGAAACCAAGTTCAAGACATGGACTCAGGAGGACTAGATCACTTTCACCATTCAGGGGTTTCAATAAGTCTGACAAAAATATGGGAGTATCAAAGTCGAGTCAACTTGAATCACATTGTTGTGACACAGCTCAGCTAGTATGTAAGCTTCAGAGAGAGCCATTAAAGCCAGTGTTAGGAAAAATAAATGTGTTATCTGAGCCCAAAGGATTGGTATCTACAAGACAGGTGAGACCAGTGGGAGTGAACAAAGATACAACCTTGGAGAGGGCCTCGGTTTCCAATGTTGCTATCCAAACAAAGAAAGATGTGGGGAAAAAAGGTGGTTTTTGGACAAGGAATACGAAGGGAGAAAACATAAAGAAGTTTCTCTTAGGGACTGGTAACGTGGGAAAAGCCAATGCACATTACAAGTTAGAAGATAAAATGGCAGAACATGAGAAACCACCCTTGGTGAGGAAACTTGAAATGAAATCTGTGACATCAACAAAATCAACCCAATTGGATAAAGATCCAAGAACAGGTGACTTGACAAAAATGAGATTGGTATGTCATAGGCCATTCCCAAGATTTTTTCTCTGCTTGGGTTATGAGGGAGGAAAAGTGAAGTGATTGAATCATATAATGTCTACGTAGAATGTACAACTTAGCTGAAATGGAGATGAAAATTACAGTTTTAGATTAGTTGTTCTCTATGTGTAATAGTGTTGCTGTGTGATGATGTCTCTACTTTACCATTTTATACAATATAGTGAGAAGCATATGATAGCAATGTTTTTCATTATTTATATCTTGTGTAGAAATTTTCCCGCATGAATTCGTAAATCAATTTGCCTAACAATCTTCTACTCCCTTTAGCCTTTTTCTTTCTGCATCGAATGAATGATTATATAATGTACATTCATATTATTGGAAAAACAAATTATTGAATGGTGGATTAGGTGTTTCGGCTTGAGTGTTGTGTTGCATATCAGTGAGGTTATAGACCTCAATCAAATTATAACCATAAGAAAAATCATTTATAGTGAAACTGTGAGAGCATTTTTGAGGCATATTGCAGATATTCCTTTGCACAAAACTAATATTATATTTGAAGTACCTTTTACATCCCCTGGTAGGGAAACTCTAAACTGTATATTTCAACTCTTATGAATTTTAATCATTCCATATACTGTAGAATGAATATTGTACGCCATCAGTGCATAAACCATTAATTTACATTGAAATCACATGCTAAACTTTAACATGATAATAAGGGGAAGGTAAATAGATAGCCTCAAACAGTGTATTGGCTGAATGAGAATCTTAAAAGAAGTTGTCGCAGCCAATGCTTGATAAGAATAGTCTTGACAGTGAATAATTAGATTTGATTAGTCCAAGACTTCAGAAGGCCAAATAATTTTCTAGATAGAAATCTCAGCTTCACTCTTAATCTTTCTAATCCCCCATAAAAGCCATATGCTTCATTTCCTTCCTCTCTATGATCTTTTCTACTAATGGTTGTCATCCTCCAACGTGAGTCAGGAGTGTACTGATTGAACTCTAGCACTACTGTGTCTGCAACCAGCCCAAAAATGCAGTGTCAAATAAATCCTATATCACTGCGTGGTCTTCAACATCAGATTCCACTCAATAATATAAATACATAGGAACATGTTGTTATGCTTAAACAGAGTGATGAAAGAATATGATAAGATAGTTAATTTGATTTTTATATACTGATCGCAAATTAGTGTTTTGCTTTATTCTTATTCTGCTGCTATTTTCTATGGAAAGAGGGAATGATTTTCATATACCTCCCTTTTTTATTATTTTCCAAAACAACCGTCTTTCAGAAAATATATTTTTAAAAGTGTAAAATTTTAACACAAACAAATCATGGCCAACAAGGGTGAACTCGTCAAACAGCATCCCCAAAAAATGATTGAGGTAAAAGAGGATGATGGAAATGGAGAGTATTACTATTATAATGGATTCGGATTTCTTAGTGTCACTTTATGACTTTAAGAACATATATTTACAATCCAATTAATAAAACTTTTAACATTTTATAATTTTTATTATAAAATTTATTATTATGATTAAGATCTTGTACAATCACACAAATAACTATAGAGAATCCTACTATAATTGGTTCAAATTTATTGCAAGTCTTCTTGGATTCACATTCACATAACTAAAATATGGAGGAATCTATTAATGTCTACTTTTCAAAATACTTATTCTACCTTTATAAACTACTTTAAAACATTTATATCCAACATATATAATTGTCCTACTATTTATAATCTATATGTATAATTAATAATCTATAAAATTATATTTTATATTATATATTAGCGTATTATATAATGTGAATAGTGTATACCTTTAATCACTTCGAAATATTTTACCCTTCTAAATATTTTATAACTTTCTAACTCTCACAAATATAAGTTTTATGATATTAATAAATGGATATTTTCACCGTTCATATATGTATACCTTTAATCATTAATATTTTTAATAAAAATATAAATATACAGGCAAAACAATATTTTGAAATTTATTCAAATTCTTTCTTCTCTCAATTTGTTCAAATTCGTTGCATATTTGTCATATTCGTTGATAATATGATATGTTTCTATCATATTATCATAAACAAAAAAATATAAAAATTAATAAGATATATTCTATCATGTTATTTGCAAAACGACATAGTGAATAATTTATATTCTATCATGTTATTATAAAACATATTATATTAAAATCATAAATTTGTTATAACATATTAAAATATAAATGTGAATACCCAGGCACAACGTTGATGTCTTCGTTAGCTAGTATTAATAATTTTTTTATTGATCATCTTGATAGGAATTATGTTAGAAAATTTATAATAATTCACGCATCTTCATCAACCAACTGACTTAATTCATTGACTTCGCGTTAGTATTAATAACAAAAAGAAGTTTGAATCGTAATTGCCCAGTGTTATTTATGATTATTAATATGCTAGAGAGTCCTGCGTATCTTCTCAAATAAAATGGGTAAAATATATAATAAAGTAACAATGTTATTGGTTAATATCAGACTTCAACTATACACTTCACTATACTAAATCCACTTTTATATCTATCCACATTTTATTTTGTTTACTTATTATTTATATTTTTATATTATTTTATTACTCTCCCCATCACCAATTTATAAGAGATAAGAATTAGAAATGATTAATCAAAATCTCGATTTTATTGAAAAAAATATTACTTTATTATAAATCAATTAGTAGTGGATGCTTATTTAAAAGGGGAAAAAACCCTAAGAATAAAGGAAATCTAAAGTTTTTTTTGTCGTATATTATATATACAAACTCTTGTTTGGAACTCAATTATCTTTCGAGGTGGAACCTTATACATATACCAAAGATAGTATACTAAAGAAATAAAAATATTAAGTGTTTATAAATTATTGAGCGACTATAAAATAAATAATATTGTTATATTAAAAAAATTGTACATTTTAGGTACATATAAATAAATCATGCTTATAAATGCAAGTAATAAAATATGTCTATAAATTCTATAAAAATAAAATAAATGCATATTAATATAAAATATAATTTGTCGGTAAATATATATATATATATATATATATATATGTATATATATATAATAGGTATTGAATAATAAGAATATATTAATATCAAAAATTGAGAAATCACTAAAGTGTATCGTGAAAATTGTTCATTAATGTTAAAAGTCGCATATTCTAAAATTATAATTTATTGTAAAAATAAACAAAGAAATGAAAGAAATAGCAAGTAAATGAAATCAAATAAATGTAGGTGTGTATAAGAATGGATCTAGTGTAATCAGGTGCATAGTTGAAATCTTATATTAACCAATAATATTGTTACTAGAGAATCTCACTCTTTTATACTAAGGTTGTAGTACAATGTATTACATTTAATATACTTCTCTCTTTTTAAAAAATTAAAATCTTCAATAAAGCAAATGCTAAATGAAACACTAAATTGGCTAGTTAATTTTGAAAGCTTATAATGACTATGATATTTTAGTATCTCACATTACATTACAAAAGAAAACAATCTATAAGAAAAATTTATTTTCTTTTCCTTTATTTTAACATAGTCAGCCATAAATGCATCTATTCATACACAATTTGTTATCAAGTGAAATTATGACATATAACCATTATATGTCTAGGAGACTAACCATATCTTGTAGTTGGTGGTCCAAGTTTTTATATATTATTACTAGGAAAGGAACCGAGCCAAATTTTTGTCTAGAATTTTATAATTATGTAACTTTCTAAACCTCTATGATGAAAACATAATAATGGTATACAACAAAACTTAAAATATTTAATCCATAAAACAATGTACTTCAACCTTTGATAAATTCTACTGCCTTCAAAGTTTAAAATATTATCTTTTATCTCTCCATTTTTTGTATATTTATACACTATTCAATCGAATCTAAGAAAACAAAATTCATTTATATCCTACAATCAATTTAAATCATATCCTTGCATTGGTCCTAGACACTCAAAACATGGTTCAAGTTTAAGAAAGGAACAAAACATTTATTAAAACACATTCATTTAAAAGAAAAATACATTAACTCACCACTACTATCATAATGGCAGTAGTTTTCAATATCTATCCCATAACTCTAAGTGGCCTACAACATTATACCACCAATCTACCATAAAGGTACATTACATCAAGTTACTATCACAAAAAAAAAAACATAAATGTAAACAAAAATAATAATTAAGATTGGAGAAGTATTTTTTCCATAGAATCAAAATTAAATCCTTTTTTTACTCCAACAATTTATATTTATCTTAGTTTTTATTTCTTCTTTTTTGCAAACATTCTCCTTTTATATTTTTTTAAATAACTCTTTAGTTGATATTTTATACTAACATTTAATCATGTTCTAAAGATCATAATAAACAACAAAAGTAAAAGAATATGTTGAGTAAAGGAATAAACCATAAGGAAATTCTTTGTTTCTTCTCCACTGAATCTCTATGTGATTACCCGATGCAAATCATTTAGGCAATCAGAGATATGAAGACCATGTAAAGGAGTATCAATAAGTGACACTCTTAACCTTTCCCATGGAATGTGATGGTCTACTGCAATTTCCCTTTTCCATGCGGTGTATACCTGTAATAGACAATTTATCAATAATTAGGTCGTTAGATATATCCTTCTTTTTCTTCCTTTTTTTAATCCTCTATTTTTCTTATGGAATCTCTTTAAAAATATGGGAAAGCTTTTTTCTTTTAGTGACATATAGAAACATACATATAATAACCAAGAATCGTGTCCAATTACCTAGCTTGGAAGGTGCCAGTGTGAATATAATAGCTAAGCTCAACATCATAACAAGATAACATAAATCCAACATAGCCATTCTGCAATGAAAAATTTAATTTGTGAGAAAACACAATAACCTTTCATTCTATATATCATAAAGAACTATTTTTTTCACTATTGAGAGTAGCATGATAGAATATAAGTTTTCAATAGGAGAAAGCACAAAACAATTTAAAATCATGGATGCCTCACAATTATAGACTTGAGCAAAAAACCAAAAGTTTCGAGTCTCAAGAGCGAGATATCATGCCATGAATGAATCAGGAGGTAAATAACTTGGTTGCTTGATATTATTATTTGAATCAATCGTGTTTCTTATCCATTAAAAAGGCCAACTAAGGGATACAAACCTTATAAAGTTCATTTGATTGTCATATCTAAGAGTTCTTACATTTCCTTTGGAAGCAACATGGCATCTTCACTCCTTATATAAGCAGCTTGACCTATAACCCTACCCCATTTCTTCTTCATATGTCTCTCCCAATGATGATCACTCATACATATCTCCCTCAAGGATCAAAAAACCCTAGCCATTTGACAAAGTGAAGCCGGAGGAAGCTTTTCAAAGAAAACATTCCAACACCAACTCTAGCATGTCTAACATTGACATGTTTTGGGAGTCGTAAATATTCTACACCTTTAAAGTAAAATTTTTTTTCAATAGAGACATTTTTTTGGAAATTTGTCCTAGAAAGTCAAGCCAAAGGCATTTCCTAAAAAACTTAGACACAAAGTAAAGTAACATTATGATATATGGTAGTGGACAATCTACACAATGGAAAGGGATGTGTGTACAATCTGCATAATGGTTTTGAACAAAGAAGCAACAACACGTTCATTGTACTCACCATTTGTAATGATGCGATCGAAGAGCTTACTCCCTGCACACAACTCCATGACCAAATGAACAAATTGCTTATCTTCATAGACGTTGACAAGCTCAAAAATATTAGGCTACCCTGAGAGATGGTGCATGATTTGCACCTCCTTCTTAACATCCTTTATATCTTCCTTGTTGACCAGCTTCCTCTTGGCTATAGTTTTGCATGCAAATTGATTCCATGTGCTCTTGTGTGTGCACAGATGTGTGACACCAAACTGACCTCTCCCTAGCTCTTTCACCATTCTGTAGGTGCTTCTCACATGCCCATTGGCCTTCCAAGCACAGGGCCTATGGCAGTCGTTTTGATTGCTTGGAAGCATGGTGGTTTGGCTTGGATGATAGGGGTAGGGTGGTTGCAGTTGCACCTGTACTTGTACCTACACTTGCACTTGCACCATGTTTATTGTTCCTTTGTTGGTTAGTTTCTCCTTTGTTCTCAGATTCATTGGTGCCACTTGAACAACAATTGCCCATGGTGAAAGGGATAACAAGAACAAGAAGTGGAAGTTGGAGGGTGGAAGATGGAGTAAATGTTAGTGACTATCAATGTTTATCATCATAATCAAATTAATACAAATTCATCGGAAATGTTTTTTGTCGATAGTTAGGGTTTTCAAGAATCGTCTTCTATTTCTGCACCTATCATTTGTGTTTGGTTGGATTTTATCGTTCTTCCACTAACTCTGGATGCTTTGGTTGTTATTGAATCCTTGAAACTATTAGGATTCATCGTCATAATTTACTGTTAACTTTTACTTTATTATATTTGAACCATAACTATAATAATTGAAAGGTCTCAAGCATCACAAGCAGGATTCTAGTACTAGGAAATTTACAAACAACAATATGTATGCATATTATCTGTTTGGGTGCAGTGCAAGTGTTGTAACTAGTATGAGAATACAAAGTATAGTTGTTATTAAATGAACAAATGTTTCTTGTGACAAATAATTAAGCAATTAAAATAGGAACCAATTAACAAATTTATTAAGGAGAGTCAAATTTATTTTTTGAGGGATTATGCTCACTGTTTGCTAGTAGCGATTTTAGGAAACAACATGAACCAGTTTAAATTCTCAAGTTTAAAGGCACTTAAATCTGGTGTTTGTGAAGAATTGCTTTGGATTCAATATCATGATCCCTATTACATTGGTTCCTCTTGTATTTTATGCATCTAAGATTTATACTTAAAAAAGTCAATCATTACATAAATAATTTTTCGATTTGATATTTTGATTCCTAAGTGATCAACAATTACAATATACATTTTCCCCAGAAAATGAAAAGGAAAAGATAAAACGAAACCCAACCAATAAAATACCTAGCACACATTAACATATCTTAAAAGGTTGGTTTAAGTTCTTTTCCCAATCTAATTTTGTTTGTTTTCCACCTTGACCCTTCCCCCCACATATATCCCCAGTCCCAACCAATGAGCTCCCATGCATGACGCTCCTTACTCATCAGCTGAATGAGATGATGAAGATGCAATTTATATATCTTTGCACAGTCCCCAATTAATATAAGGTTGAATCACGCCTCTTCTTTGTATGAACTTCTATGTTCCCTTTGTTCATCATTGCAGCAAACTCATCATAGTTAATTCGTCCATCCTACACACATACAAGTTTTCATCATATTATTATTTCGTAATCATCATTCATATGCAGTTTGCTAATTGTTAACTATGAATGTGATAAAAAGTTATTTGATTGGATTTTATTGAAAATCACATTATTTTGCAGGTTGAAAATGCATTGTTAGAGAATATTTAATTCATTCAGTATAGGACTTACATTATCTCCATCAACTTCTGAAATGATTTCCTTGATGTCCCTGCCATCATGCATGTTAAACTCGTGGAGAGCCTGCTCTAGTTCTTCAATGGTAATGTACCTGATTATGAGAAAGCAATGAGATTAGAACCTTCAACACAATCAATTTCCAAAAGGGTCTAGTGTTTTTTTATTTACCCGCTATTATCTTTATCAAAGTATTGGAAGGCAGTATATAGATGATCTTCTTTGTTCATTCGGTTCATGTGCATCGTTGCTGTAATGAATTCATCGTAATCTATGGTTCCGTTGCCATCAGCATCTGCCTGTAATATAATATACGGAAAACGAAATTAATAAGTAATGGCATTAGAGAAATTAATGAGTAATGTAACGCCAAGGTGAAACAACTTACAGCTTCCATTAATTGCTTCACTTCCTGTTCTGTTAACTTGGTCCCTTGTTTTGCCAGGCCTTGCTTGAGCTCTTCAATTGTAATGGTTCCACTGTTGTCAGTGTCTATCCCCTTGAACATCTGCTTCAATCCCATGATTTCTTCCTCTGATAGGCAGCCCGCTATGACCTATTACCAACAATCTCATGCCTCTTGTGAATCGAAAAACCAATCTTGTGTATTCACTCATATTCACAAAATAGCATTATCAATATTACATACCCTTAAAGCAACTTTCTTGAATTCGTTCATTGCTTTAAACTGTTTGAGCCTATTGAGCACTGCGTTGTCAAGAGGTGTATCCGGTGCTTCTCCATCCTCCTTGATCCATGGATGATCTGTTTTTTACAAAACAAGTACTTCAGGGATAAAATAAAATTAATTTGTAATTAAAAGATGTTCATAGAAAGGAATACAATATGATACTTACTGAGAACTTCGTAGGCCGACAACCTCTGCCTAGGATCTGAATGCAACATTTTTCTTACAAGATCTTTTGCTGCCGGTGAAATTGACGGCCATGGATCACTTGTAAAGTCAATATGGCCTCGTAGGATTGCATTGAATATCCCATTTTCGGATTCTGTCAAACCATGCTTTGGTTTTCAGTTTGAAGTTTTATTTAGAAGTAAAGTTGAAGATTGAGTAAGGGAATATAAACCTGCCCAAAATGGAGGAACACCGCAGAGAAGAATGTATAACATGACACCAATACTCCAAATGTCAACTTCTGGCCCGTATTTTCTCTTCAAGACCTCAGGTGCAATGTAATAAGCACTGCCAACAATGTCCTTAAACACTTCTCCTGTGAAAAAGGAATGAATGATTCCATATTAAAAAAACATGGTCTTTTGAATGCTAAGTAAAGAAAGGGTGAGAATTATGGACCTTGCTTGTAAAAAACAGAGAGACCAAAATCGGTGGCCTTGAGGGGTGCATTCTCATCCTTGTTCAAGAGAAGGAAGTTCTCAGGCTTAAGATCCCTGTGAATGACCCCCATGGAATGACAGGTGTGGACAATCTGCACAATGGTTCTCAATAAAGAAGCAGCAGCACGTTCAGTGTAATGACCCTTTGCAATGATGCGATCAAAGAGCTCACCCCCTGCACACAACTCCATGACCAAATGAACAGATTGCTTATCTTCATAGACGTTAACAAGCTCAACAATATTAGGCTGCGCTGAGAGATGGTGCATGATTTGCACCTCCCTTTTAACATCCTCTATATCCTCCTTGTTGACAAGCTTTCTCTTGGCTATGGTTTTGCATGCAAATTGCTTCCCTGTGCTCTTATGAGTGCATAAATGTGTGACACCAAACTGACCTCTCCCTAGCTCTTTCCCCATGCTGTAGGTGCTTCTCACATCCTCCATTGGCCTTCCAAGCACGGGGCCTATGGCAGCCGGCTTTGATTGCTTGGAAGCATGGTGGTTTGGCTTGGATGATGGGGGTGGGGTGGTTGCACCAGCACCAGCACCAGCACCAGCACCAGCACCAGCACCTGCACCTGCACCTGCACCTGCACCTGCACCTGGACTTACACCATGTTCATTGCTCCCTTGTTGGTTGGCTTCTCCCTTGTTCTCGGATTCATTGGTGCCACCTGAGCAACAGTTGCCCATGGTGGAAGGGAGAACAAGAACAAGAAGTGGAGGGTGGAGGGTGGAGGGTGGAGGGTGGAAGGGTGGAAGGGTGGAAGAAAAGGAAAGGGGATATGCGGAGAGATAAAGGTCAAGGTGGCGTGCTTTCAAGGCTCAATAACAATGGTGTTCTTCTTCTTCTTCTTCTTCTTTTTTTCTCGAGGGAAGGATGTAACATGAGGGAGAAGGCCTTTGTTGTTGGGAAAGGGAAACAAAATTGTCTAAAAAAAAGGTATGGGCAAATATGACAGGGTGTTAAAAAGGGTTGGGAAGAAAATTAGGAAGGAAACAGTCTTTGGTTGTCTCTCTTGCTTGCAAAGGGACAAGGGTGGGGAGAAGTTTTCGGACGAGGGAATAAAAATGGATTTTTGTCTGTTACACAGCTCAAACCCCTTTAGACATACAACTTGCTACCATAACACTCTTCAATACTACTTCAAATACGTTAAGCAGGTTCAAATATCACAACTACTTTAATTACTACTCATATTTATTTTATAACCAACACAGATAAATGATGTCGCATCACAAACGTAAATGTTATAATTGAAATTTCAATTAATCATTGTCCACTCTATTCTTAGCTATATAATATTAAACATGTTAGTGGTCTCAAATACTTAGCATTAATTGCTTATTTGCTTTTTAAAACTAAAAAACTCACTTTTCAAAAATAATTTTATTTTTTTAGTTTTTAAAAATTAAAAAACGGAAACGACCGTAAATAATTTGTTTTTCAGTTTTTTATTTTTTTGTCAAAACTCAATTATAATAAGAATTTATTATTTTTTACTTTTCATTAATGATATTTTTGTAATTATAAATAAATTTTTATCTTTAAAATAGTTTTTAAATAACACTTATCAAATAAATTTTTTTCTTCTTCTTCCAAAAAACAGTTTTTGAAAACTATTTTTAAAAACATTTTTTCAAAAACCAAAAAACAAAATCAAATCAATCAAGCCAAAAGTCTCTAAAAAGAAATAAAATACTTAACATAAGCTCTTAATAATTAAACTATTTTCCTTCAAGGGATTTATGTATTCTTTACAATTAATTTTAATTTAAAATATTAGATATTTCAAAACCATGAGTTTTTTAAGGTAAATTTGGATATCTACATTTTAATATAATTTCATATTTTTTATGTTAAAAAAATATTTAATTTCATATTTTAATATTATTTCATTTTTATTATATTTTACTCTTCTATATTTTAATATATCTATATTTTTATATGTCTATATTTAATATTTAAAAATTAATTTCTTAAGGTATTTTAATATTTATGTATTATATTTGTGAAGTACTAGTAATGAAAAAAAAAATCTAATCCAACTTTTTTCGTGTACAAAATCATTTGGACAACAACAATCATATATAATCAATATGATTAATGTCTAACCAATGAACTAGATACACTCACCAAGGCATATAATAAAAAAAATATAAAAACAAAAAGAAATTATTAAATATATTTTATCATAATTTTATTTTCATAAAAAAAAATTACAAATATATTTACAAAAGACAACACATTTGACAATTATTATGAATTTCCAAAATATGATAAAAGGAATGAAATAATTTTTATTTTTATGAAATTTTATGTTATTTTATTTATTATTTATTTTTATATTTAATATATTAAAATTAATTTATTATATACATTTTGATGTATTATAAAATAACTTATTATGCATATTTTTAATATATTAAAAAAATTATTATATTTTAAAAATTACTTTATTAAATAAATTTAATATATTGCAATAATTTTATTAAAAATAATTTAAATTACTTTAAAAAAGAATCTTAAATTATTTATTTATTGTATAAAATATAGTATCAGTATGAGAAAACTGTTTTTTATTAATACTTCTTAATTAATATGTCAAATACTAATAAACACTTAAATTACCTATTTTATATAGGCAAAATAGAGTTGTTATCTTCATTCTAAGTGATTTAAAGTCTTATTTTCCTCATTTGTTATACAAAAATTTAAAATTTTAGAAAACTTATTACAGATTACTTTTGTGCAAATGTTACTTTTATTTTCTTATTTTTCATATTATTTGAATCAGGTTTTTTTATAGAGACTAAAAGAAGAGTTAGAAGGAGCGCAAGTTTGGAGCTAGCACCCAGCGGTCAAGGAGTGGCCGTCTAGCGCTAGCCAGTGCCCAACGGTGATAAAATGGTCGCCAAGTGCTCACCAACTCAAAGGGGTTTCTTTTTCGCTCAGTGTCCACAAAGTAGTCGCTCAGCACCAGTGTGCGAACAGAGCCCCGTTTAAAAAAGAAAGTTTCATTTTGGAAAGGAGACAGAGAGGAGTGTTGGCTAGTGTTCTTCCATTGTTCTAACCACCGTTTCCACCTCCATTTACTCATTTTTACATTCATTTTGTAACCACATGTCATCAATCATGCTCTCCACATCCATTGAAGGCTAGATTCCTTTGGTTAGGATTTTGATATAGCTTTGTCCTAATTCTATTATATATTTTGCTCTATTAATATAAGTTTATCATTCATTGTTAAAGTTTTTATTTGCCTTGCATTTGATTTATATATTTTTTGTTGGATTTCATTTGTTGAATGAACGCAGAAGATTTTGCTTGCGAAATGAGAAGAGCTCCCAATGGGATTTATTTCTCAAGAGAGAGTAAAATCCATTGGCTATCTTGAGGTTCTTTTCTTAATGCAAGTTATTTGACTTTAAGTTTGTGTGAGGGATCGATGATTTAAAGTCCAAATAACTTAGTTTCATACTCTTGAGGAATTGGAGAGAGAGTATTTTTATGAGTGATAAAAATTTGAGTGATGAACGATGATTTGATAGTATATTTATTTTCATCATATTTATCTTAGTTTACTTTTTATGCATTTTACTTTCTGTCAATATAGAGTAGTTTCAAATTAATTTTTCTATTATTTGCAAGTAATTATTATTAGGATTCTCAAAGTATCAATGTAATTTTTATGGGATCGACCCGATACATCTATCAGATACTACATGCGACCGGTGCAATTGTTGGAAGTAAAGTTGACAATTTGCTCTTCAAATACCTTTTGTGAAAGAAACCCTAATTGATTTTCTCTACCTGCAAAATTTTGTCTAGTCAATAACAATCACATGCCATGTGTGAGATAAGGCAATGAGACACTACCTTTCTTCTTTGATAAAAAAACAAAAAAAAAATATAGCACAGGTGTTAATTAATTTATTACAAAAAATTTATTTATTAATATTTATATAATAATAATAATTATATAATATGCCAATTATTTTTTATAATATATATACATATATCGATTAATTTAATAAAATATTTTATGATAAAATAATTTTAAATTATTATTAAATAATATTATAAATAAAATTATGAGTTTAATTAGTGTATATGGTTGATTTAAAAAGTTTTATACTAACATTCAATCATAACCTTTTATTTATAGTAAATTTATTGACTTTACAATTAATACTTTAAAAGTCATATAAATAAAAAGTTGTGATTATTTTACACTATTAGTACATAGTAATTAATCTCTAAAATCATTGTGACTGTCAAATTGGAAAATTTTCATTTTGAAAATTTTATTTGTTAAATATTTAGATAATAATATTAACTTTTTTAACATAAATAACTCAATATTTTATCAATAATATTTATAAACTAAATTAATTTTAATTTTTTTATAACAAGCACTGCGAGTATCATTTTAAGAAAATAATTTTACTCCAGAACACGAATAAATTTGGCTTGAAACAGACAAAAATATATAATATGATCTGGTATAAAAATACATGAATTTAAAGGTTATATATATATATATATATATATATATATATATATATAAATATTATGGTAATTCATGAGAGAGGTTGTACTTAATAAAATATTTTACTCTTATATGTTAATTATATGTGATTTGACTTTACATGAGATGATATGTAATTCCTAATATCATTCCTACAAAAATAGATATTGCTCGGTTAGATGATCCCTAACTTCCAAATGTCTATCCTAAAAGACATAGACAATTGCTTGGTTGGATGAGCTAAATCTCCTTTAATATTAAGTCTAAAAGATATTAAACCAAATATTCTTTTAAGTGTCAAATTTGAAAAGATAAACACTTAATAATAAATAAATTTATACTTTATTTTCTCATTTATTTATGCAGAAGTTTTTTTTATATTAAAAAAAACCAATATTGCACTCAAAGCATAGGAATGACATAATGCATTGCATCTAATTATCTTTTTCTTGTGTTTGATATTTTTTAGATACAATATTGTTTTGGACAATAATAATCATTTA
This sequence comes from Psophocarpus tetragonolobus, assembly GCA_037954015.1. NCBI lineage: Eukaryota > Viridiplantae > Streptophyta > Magnoliopsida > Fabales > Fabaceae > Psophocarpus > Psophocarpus tetragonolobus. Next base: position 41,589,373 of record CM075695.1, read on the forward strand.
TCACGAATGAAATTAGTATTGGACAAAAATACTACAATGTGATCAAATCAAAGGATATCTATTATACTATAAGATGTTATATAATTTCTATTTATACATTTCCTAAAGTTTAAATTTGTTCTAAGGATTTCACATTTATTTATTTGTATTTAACTTTTTTTTTTAAACTTTAGTTGTGTTAATGATGAATATATATATATATATATATATATATATATATATATGAAACATGTGAAGCAAGTATTTAAAGAAGTATTAAAAAAAACAAGAAAAATAGGTAGAATTTTAACGAATAGATACTCTTCTCTTTTTATAGCTTTCATGTGAATAATTGATTGATAATCTTATTCTTTAAAAAATTGTCATGAGACATAGACACCTTACAATAATATTTACATCTAAAGGATTAATCATTAACTTTTATGAAAGATACGTTGAAAATAATTTCAATCCATTGTTTATTGTTAACTTGGTTAGTGTTCTTAACCAAACAAAATGTATGTTATTCTGGAATTTGGTATTTGATAATATCCCAAAATATTTTATTTTTGTAAGTTGCTAAGAAACTTTAAATTTAATTAAAAAATAGTGTCAATTATATCTATGATTCTTCATATAAGGCCGTGTTTGACAAAATTAACTGAAAAACTAACTGCAAGCAAAAAATTTAGTTAGAAGTGTTTGATAAGACTAGCTGATCAACTAAAAGCTGTAAAATGACAAATAAGGATATCATTATCATTAGATCAATAATGAGGTATTTAAAATAATTATAATATATTTTAATATATAAATTAATTATAAATTTAAATTATAAATTAGTATAATTATATATTTAAATTATAAATTTCTATAATAACATATTTAAATTATAAATTTCTGTAATTACATATTTTAAATAATAAATTACTATAATTAATATTTAAATTATAACTTATATAATTAAATATATAAATTTTAAATTACATATTTAAATTATAATTTTCTATAATTATATATTTATATTATAAATTACTATTATTACATTAATGAAAGAGAGAAAAATGAAAGAGATAAAGTTGTATAATGTGATAAGAAAGAACTAGTGAGTGAAAGGTAAACATGTAAAAATAAAATCAACTAGTAACAGAAAATAGAAAATCTTTTGAAAAAACTATTTGAAATAATTTTTTTAAAAAAATTAGTAACTCCTAAAAAAACTCCTGAGTTTTTCCTATTCAAATGAAGCTGAAATTATTTCAACTAGTATTTGAGTTAGTTCTTCAATTGAGGGCAAACCAAACATAATTTAGGTTTTTTCCTTGTTAACCCTTTTAGGCTTTGATTAAAAAAAAAGCATAAACTACATTACTCCTGTAACATCATATAAGCTCTTGTTTGAGAGCTGATTGTAGGTTTGAATTTATTATTATGAAAATATTATTTCAGTGACCACTCATTTATTTTCAATTATTATTATAATTAATCATTAATATATATTTATTCTAATTTATTAAAAGAAAAGTGATTTGTGGATAAACTGATTTGTTTAAATTATCTAAAAAATGGTTTTTTATGTTAAAGTACACAAGCAATTTAAAATTATGGATAAATTGATTTGTTTTTTATGTTAAAATACACAAGAAATATAAAATTGTGTATAAATTGATTTGTTTAAATTATCTAAAAAAATGTTTTTTAAGTTAAAGTACACAAGAAATATAAAATTATTGATAATAACCGAGTTCGTTTAAAAATAAAACTATTCAAAATACTCTACTGTCCGCAAATAAAATAAAATAAAATAAAATAAAATAAAATAAAATAAAATAAAACAGAAACTAACTATAAATAATCCAAAAGCTTTTAACTAATACTGTCCAAAATTTTACTAACAAAACAAAAAGCTTTTGATCAACTAAAAATATATTTTGGGGAATTTTGCCGAATGTACTATCATTTTCAAAAACAGCTTTATACCTAAAGGAAAATAGAGAGAAATAGTATTGAAAGGAAATTACATAACAACTAATTATTGGGGGGAAAATAACAAAAAAGCAAGCAACAATATTGTTACTCGTTGAGGAAATCATGAACCCACCTCACAGCCAAGGCCAGCTTCACAAAAAATCTAGAACTTAATATGTAACCTTAATAATAAAACAATAAACCTCTAACTCATGATTCAAAATACATACATGTTCATACCAATGAGATTTCCAATTCCTAAAGGCAACATGGGCATCTACAAAATCTTGCTCTAATGTCCGAAGACGAAAAACTGCTTACATTGAAAAAGAGAATAGTAAAGGCCTGCATTGATGGCAGAGTAATAAATCAGTATGTGGGGATTGATGGATCAACCTGGACAGCATAGGCATGGATTCCCCCAGAAAGATTGTATACTTTCCTAAAACCCTGAAAATTTCACAATCAACAATTCCTTCTTAGATTTCCCGTATTTACATTAAAAATGAAAAGGGCAGAGAAAAATTGGAAATCATATGGAAAACAATAGGAGTAACATTTAAAAAATCATCAGCATCCTACATTGACAATTTGATACCTTGTTCATTAAATTACAAATTAAAAGCAACGATCACTTCACTGCAACTAGTGAAAATGAGAATTAATTCCCTAATTGGTCTATCCACTTCTTCATACGAACATTGGTGAACAATAGCTATTTAAAATCATCATGAGATTTTCTTTTATCAAGTTGAAACAGTTTATTCCATTAGTTGTTTTGTCTACACTCTAAAGGAGTCTCTATCTTATTCTTCTTTTTTTTCCGATAAGCCAAGCAAAGGAGTCTCTATCTTGTAAGCAACAAATGCATTTTACAGATTTGAAGTGTATATGAACGGGGTTCATTCTCTTGTATAGCGTCTATTAATCTGAACGAAGTGCATAAGGGTGGGAATTTTATAACGGAAATCTGTTGCCTTGGGAAAAGGGAAAGAATATGAGGAGCATAATGTAGGTGTGACTCACACTGCAGACATGAGATATTCGTGTAATTGTTATCGGATTACTCATGTGGCTATAATGTACTTGCTGCAGATATACTTGCTAATACAGTCTTTTCAAAAGATGTCGAGCCAAGATCAGGTGATTTTCTTCCTCTAGTTAGGCATAGTCCGAATTACCTTGTCAGTGGTAGAAGCTGGTTCATCAGCTTAATTCAGTCAATCTATGCAAAGAGCCTACCCTTCGCCTCCTATAATAGATTCAGCTCCAGCTGTGCTTTGCTGATTTCTTTCTCAATCTTCAATTCAAACTTGCTACTTTCATCACGAAAGACACTTCTGCCTTTGCTTACCTTACTTAAGTTCGGACTTCACTATCGTTTCGCTGGACCTTTTGCTGGCTATTTCTTGCTTATGGCCTGGTGTCGTGATGAAAACCAAGTTGTAAATAGGACCTCGTTTTAGAAAAGTGGCAGGAATTATGTGAAGGGGTAGCAGTGATTAGGGGATCTTTAACGTGTGGATATTGTTGGAAAACATTTCAAACTATTTTAATTTCAAATCTCTAGATATTATTTATAAAAAGATATTGTTTTATTTTAGAATTTGTTTAAACTTGTAAAGATATTATAAATTAGAAATTTATTTCCACATTTAAGATTAAGATGTTTTGGTCTGTAAGGTTTAGGAGTTACACAGTATATCAATAACTGTCTGCATGATTTGGGAGTTACACCTTGATATCACAGGTAAACAAATGATGAGAAAGCAGAGGGGTTATTAGGTTGGTGACAAAGTCCACATGTGAGGAGAAGGAGGGATGGAGAGGTAATGTGTTTGAATTCCTCTACTAACAAAACTAAAACATTAACAATTAACATTTGGTAATAAAAAATTATCAGAAAGCAGATACACACAAACTTAAGGGCCTGACAGAAAGAAAAAGTTATTTTACCTGTGACTGCAACCACTTGGCAACCTGTAATGATCGCATGCCATGATGACACTGCATTCAGAAGTCAAGTTATCGAACACACAAGAAAAAGAAAATGCATCGCTAAACCAGATGTAAATGTAATCATCGTGTGCACAACAGCAACATGTTAACTGATCCGTCAGTCAGACCACAAAACAGTAAACAGCAACTTCTGAAGAAAAATTAATGAATTTAAAATTCAAAATTAGCTTTTTTTAAAATATTTAAAAAAAAAAAAAAGGCCTCTAAAAATCCATACTTGGACTGCAAAAGCAGGAACCTATTCAAGAAATCCAGTTTCAATTTTGATCTACTTACAACTTCCAAAACAATTACGGAGGAGCAGAGCAGACTAAACACAAACAGATCTTTCAGATGAGAACAGATAAACAATAAAGAACTATACTCAATCCATTTAGAAAACAGTAAAAATCGACACTAGATCTTTCAAAACAATAAAGAACTATACTTAATCCATTTAGAAAACAGTAAAAATCGACACTAGAGGTCTAGTTTCCCAGATACCTTCTTAGAAGTGACATCCTTTAGAAGAAAAACAGCACTTACCATAACATATGTATCCTTTTGAGGATCAAATTTGGCAGTTATTTCAGGCCCCCAACTTCCAAATTGTCGGAGGGGAAGAACACTAAACCCTGGTAAAGAAGCTTTGGCCCTGTGCATGGTGAGAATGTCATTTAAATGGAGAAAAACCAAAATGCTACTAAAGTAAATATAAACAAGATAGGGGTAAGAGCTACTATGTAACTGTGTAAGAGCTACTAAATGAATATCCCAACCAGTCAAACCAAAGTAGATCCCCTTGTTGGCTTTGAGATGCCAAAAGAGCATTAATATTGAAAGGTTCTCAAAACTTTCAATTGAACTCATATATCATATTTTCTCTTTTCTTCAAGCTTATTGTCATATCGACTTTTAATCATTCACTTAGTCTAGTTTCAAATATTTAACCAAATGTGATCATACAATAATTAATCTCAATGATTTTCAAAACTCATTAAAGTTGAAGAAAACTCAAGCATACACTTCTTCAGGTTCTCGAACATCAATTAACTGTGCCTCCTCCAAAAAGTTGGGGTCTTGAATTTTCACATGCAGCTCATCAGGTTGAATGTCTTGAAGAATTGATTCTTCCCTGATAGTTAAAGGAGAAAATTTACAAGGTATAAGAACACTCGTTGGAACTAACAACAAGAATCACCAAGCATTACCCCACTAGGTGGTGTTGGCTAATTGGATCAAACAACACCTTTAGGCTCTATCAACAGAGTTCATTTCCTCTATAGTAACTGGAGAGGATCCCAGCTCCTATCAACAGCCAAAAATTTTAAACATATTCAATCATCCAATTCAAAAGTATAAGCCTGGGAAATACCTTTCAGATAAAACCTGGAGCAGGTGCCATCCAAATTTTGTTTTGCACTTTACAACTTTGTTTAAAGGTGCACTGAAAGCAGCCTCCTCAAATTCAGGAACCTATCACAGTTTCACCGTCAGACATATTTGCAATCACATAATAGTACTTTTGTTGCAAAATTAATGGGAAAAAAAAAAAACACTTAAATAACCAGATCACTACTCCATCTGCTTTCTCTACAGAATAATATGAAGGGATATGCGAGAAAAAGATCTATTTAGTTTCTTTTTTACTACATAAAGAAAATTCACAGTAATTATGTCCTTTCGTCCAACATATATACACAGTTTCATCTACACATGCAGTGATGAATATAAATTGAAAACAGCTTGAAAATAATCACAAAAAGTTGCAAATTCTGATAACCGCTGAAAACAAGGTTTGTTTAACGTTATCTACAAACATACCATCTGTCCCTTTCTGACCCATCCAAGCATTCCTCCTTCTTCTTTGGATGGACACATTGAATATTCCACAGCAAGATCACTCAAATCTTCACCTGAGCACAAAATACAAAACAACAAAGCCTTAGAAAGTTAAAGTGGAACTAAAGATGATCGAAAAGATCTGTATTGAGTATTGACTAAGTGGCATTAACCTGAAGAGATTCTTTGGTGAAGATGGAAGAGAAGCTTCTGGTCATGTTCTTTGAGCAACAAATGCTGCACCAATATCTCCCTTGGTCTACCAGCTTCGGCAGCACTACCCCGGCTGCTATTGGAGGCTGAAAAATTAGATTTTGTTAGTGTTGGGTTGGGAGGCATGATGGAGTGAAAGGGTGAAAGAGGTGGGCGGAAACGGAAGGCAGTGGGGAAAGAGGTGAGGGTTTGACGGCAGAGGGAAGAGAAGCAGATTGAAGGTTTTGGGATTGCCACTCCCACTCTTAACTGACTAACTGATCTCAACATTCTTCACTACTGCTCACTCCTCCTCTTCATTCATCTATAACCAACCACATCTCCTTATAACTTATCACACAATCTTTGCTTTCTTTTTTACCACAATTAATTACAAATATCTAATTAAAGCAAAAATACAAATTAAGGGATTACTTCATATATTTAAAGGTTCATTAAACCTATAAATAGACAACCTTATTTTTATATAAACTTTGTATAATACTATGAAAGTAAAAACTGGATATTAAAGTCACACTTGTTATTTCTTAATATTTTTTTAATATATATATTATTTCATTAGTTCACCAATAATATCTAAAATTGTTTAAAGTTCACAAAAAATAAATAAATCTAAAGTTGTTTAAACAACTTCCAATGAAAGGATACTAAATGTATTTTTTAATTGTATTTTACTTTTCATTAATACCTAGTAGACTAATTAATTCTATCTATATGTGTTCTTAGATAATATTACATTATTCACACAAAACATGTAATCGATCAACTAATTGTGTGCTATAATAATAATGTTTTCTTCTTACAACTTTTTTTAGTTAACTTAAATATAGTCTAAAAATTGATTTATGGTCAAATATGTGTTAATTTTTATAAAATTTGAAATTATTTTAATCCTTTAATTGATTTTTACTTTAATTTAAAAAATTACCATCTTCTAAATAATTTTTAACAAAAATGTCAATTAATTAAGTAACTTTTTTTAGGCTAATAAAGTTATTAGATTATCTTTTCTTAATATTTGTCAAGTGTTTTTTTCTTATAATTTTTTGTCTTATAGTAAAAGTGATTTTAGTCCTTTTTTACTATCATCAAATTAAAAAAAAAATTAAACTTACATAAAAAAAATTTTCTTAAAGTTTTACCAAAAATCACTTTTGATCCTTTAAATTCAAAAATATTTGTTTAGTTCTTCAAATTAATTTGTTTTTTGTATTAACATTATCCGTTTATAAGTCCTGATGTATTTAACTGTATCGAATGTGAAATTGAAGATTTAGGGAGTTAGGATTAAGGAGAAGAGTGATTTACAAATACAAAAACATGTTTTGTTATAATTTTTTTAACGGTGTTAAATAGAGAAACATGACTTAAAGTGAATTAGAGATTAAAAAAATACTTTTAAGTTTCACAAACTAAAAATAGTTTTTAGTGAAACTTAAGGGGGGGGAAAATTTATTTAAACCAAAATCCAATCCATGAGTCAAACTAAATTTTCATTTACATCATGATTTCTTAATCACATTATATTTGTTCATATATTATTTAGAATTTTTAAGTTATAGATAGTAATATATTAACTTTAAATTTTGCATATTAATGATCTTTCTCATCTAATATTTAAATTTATATCATATTTATTGATATCTCTTAATTTATAAAATAATATTTTTAATAAATTTTATATTATTCACATATTAACAATTATGCACAATATTATAATAACAATAAGTTAAATAAACCCATACCCAGAATAAGTATTGTACTAGTATGTAAAAAAGGGTTTGACTAACATATACACCATATGCATATGAGTAGAACTCTTAAATATTTACATTGTAGATTGATTAAAAAAGTATTTAATAACCTTAATAATATGCACCATGTGCATTGGTTAGAAAAACCTATTAAAAAAATGGTATGATATGTGTGTATATACACATTATAAAATAATTAAATTAAGAATTGCAACCTTTTAACTAAAAAATAAAATAATATAATTAAAATATGTTTTCATATTCTAAATAGTAATAAAAATGCGTTTAATTATAATTGAAAAAAATATTTTCTTTTAAAAAAAATTCAAATATTAACTAAAAATAGAAAATAGAAAAATATATTTTCTTCAATATTTTCAAAAATCAAAGTTATGTAAAAACTTAACAACAATACTGTAATCATAAGAAAACCATAAAAATGAATTTTAAACTATATATAATCATTTTTTATATATTTTTAATAAAATTGATTAAATTAATAATTTTTTAAAATAAAAAATATCAAATAAAAATGAATATATTTTTTAAATATTAAAAATTTAAAAATAAAAACAAAAAATATTTTATCAAACCAAACCAACTTAAATTATTAAAACAAATTATTTATTTTAACTCGCGTTAATGGTAGCAAATCCAAAATATAATTGGGATTTTAAAAGTCACTTCTAGAATAACTACTCCGGAATCTTATTAAGTTGTCAATGGATTACTCAATCAAAAAATATTTGTTCTACCTAATGTAAAAACCGCTTTAGTCACTAACTCGATCAAGATAGTGATTCAATGGGTTAGGTCAGACCAATTAGATAGTTTAACACAGTCTATATAATTAATATATATATATATATATATAAATGTATAAATGTAACATTACAATTCTCACTTCCTACATTTGCAAGTTGCATAAAAAAAAGAAATAATGTCATTTTTTTTGTAAAAAAAAAAAAAAAAAGCTCAAACTTAACCCGACCTAGGTCATCAATTTTTGCTTAAACCGGCCGATTCAAAACATGCTAATTGCATGCCTCGTCTGTTGGAGAAACTGGTCGAATTATATGACTGGACCCCGTCTAACCAGTCAATCCAAATCGGTTTTCACAACTATGGTTCTTCCTAAATGTTGGGAAACACCTATTACGACTCTGGGATGTCACAAGGATATTTTTAGCCATATGTATTTCTATCGAGATGTAAAAAAATGTGGGTACAAAAAAAAGCTTTTAAAAATAAAGTGGTCTATCATGGGTTGATTCGAATGGGTTATATACAAAAATTTCTTTTAACATCTTCTCATTTTCTATTTGCATCCACAATATTTAAAATAATTCAAAATTTTCAACATACTCTTATTGTATTCCCTATCAACTAATTCAAAATGTAAATTTTAAGATTTTTCGGATTAGTTGATCTAGAATATCTAAAATTTATATTCCGGATCAGTTGATTCGGAATATGATGCATGACACTCCATGGATGTTTCCCTTGATCAACTTCATGAGATCACCCTGGTGAAGTGGGAAGGTGAGGAGGGGAGAAATGGAGGATGATTGGCACCACTTTAGGAAAGATAAGCCAAGAAGAAGTATTGTTTACCACAAGAAAATGAACCCTTGATAAAAGCTTTTAGGAATTCTCTCAAAAACAAGAGAATGGGACACTCAAATTTAGAAGGCAATGGCTTTATTTCATAAAATCAAGTGTAACCTTTACAAGAGAGTGGAATGACTTATTTATAGGTAGAGAGGGGGGGTTTCGCTGTGACATTTGGAGGGAAATCCAAATTCAAATAATCAGCATATACTCCTAAAATCATGGATCTAAGATCTAATTAATTGTCATATAGGATGTCATATGGCAACTATTTGAAAATGGCGCCCAAGGGGAGGAACAAGGGTCCCACCTTATCTCTTCCATGCTTCATGTGTTAATTAATTGGGTTTAATTAGAAAGAAGAAGGTGTAGTTAACAAAACTACCCACCAACACTCCCATACGACCTAAATAGCTAATACACTCCACATTTCAATTAGGCACACCCTAAACCATAAAACTAACAAAATAAAGGTCAAAATACACGGCCAAGAAAAGGAAGAAAGACTACTTCACTTAGGATAAAATACAAGACTAAAATACTACAAAAGGAGGACTAAGGATGCTTGATCTCTATGCTCAATAGGAGGTGAGATCTTCCTCCTTCATCTCTAGCCAAGTCATCTACTATCCTCCTAACTATAACCCTAGTGATAGAGCCCTTGCTAAAGAGGAATACATCATTTCATTAATTAAATCACTAAATATAACCGGCTTTTACCAATTTGTACATGCATAATCACTTGTGTGATTAGTGGTCAAGTTAAAACCATGACGAGTTTTTTTAACACAACCAAATGATCCAATTTTATTTTCTTAGTCAACAATATGACTTATATTTTCTATTTAAGGGAATTACTTCTTGCCCCATTTCAGAAATTGACCAATCTGAAATATAAAAGATTGGTGTAGGAGGAAACTGGTAAGGTGATAAAACAATTCACAGTAATCTATGTTTAACTTCCTTTAAGAGCTTTTTAACTTACACAAAATTGAACTTGGGACCTCTTCTATAGTTCTATCTATAGTCTAGATGACTCTAGACTCTTTCTTTCTCACTTGAGCTTCGCCCATAAAAAATGACCAAAAACCATTGCAAGAACAACATATTCCTCTCTGCTTCTTATAACTATCACTAAAAAGGGAAACTAAATTAGTTCCTTGTGGTGTTGTTCTGTCTGCAATGACATGTCAACTCATTCTAGCCTCTCTAGCTAGGTTGAAATTGAGAGGGAAGCACCTCAGGAACCATTTGAAGGGGTCCGGGCATAAACTAATAGGCCCATAATGAGAATGATGGCCCCTGCCGTAAATCCTGTTGGAAGAGAGGAGGCAACACCAAGGTATGGCAATGGCATGGTGAACACATAGATGGATATTGGAACTGTCACAAAGCCAAATTGTATTAGTTGGGTTTGCCTCATAACTTCATATATTAGCACGTAATTGATTTTATATATACATTCACACATTACAATATAATAAAATTAAATAACATAAATATTTCATTACTTCTTCATGATTCTCCTTTTTGAATTGAAAATTTTGGTATTGTGTCGTATGCAGACTAATTAAGACCATGATACATGGTTTCGGCCAATTGATCTCCACGTGATATCTAGCCAAATTTTATTAACTCTTTTCTATGAATTGAAATTTTCAGAAAATTAGTCATGGACTCATGTGATGTAATAATTTCACTAATGTAAACTTCGCAATAGCTATGCTTGGTGAAACAGCTAGCATACCTGAAAATGTGGAAGCAAGACAAGATACAACAGCCGAAGAGATCTTGAGGAGATGAAGCAATGCAATATTGAAACCTATGTTTACAATGATAAACATCAAAGGCAGCAAAGGAGCACCATCACATCCTGGGACAAAAGCAGTTTCTTTTATCAAAATTATCACAAAAATAAGAATCGAAAATTAGATTTATATATATATATATATATATATATATATATATATATGTGTGTATATATATATATATATATCAGTCAATCAAACAGATAATTGCAATTCTTCTAGAATTTTTATATGCACGATTATCTTGCCTTGTGACTTGATGAGGTTCAGGCTATATAAGAGACAGATATATGTAACAAACACAAATTTCATCGGCATTTGATACTAAGCTAGACAACATATATTTCATCAGCTTTCATAAGATGCACACCAAACTGGGAATTAAATATTTAGGAATGAATTTTCATACAATTTTTTGTAGCTCATTCCTGCAAATGTTACCCTCATTTTTAAATGGACACCAATTTAAACTGTACACTAGAAGATATGACAGCATGAAAGGGAAATATAGCTTACCACTTGATAATGTACCAACATTTAGGAAGCAGGTTGCACCATCTTTAAGGTAGTTTGGTAGTTGACTGAATGGGATGCCCCATAATTTTGAACAGCAGGGGAGAAGAAGGCATATGAATAGTGCCTACACTAAGCATATATTCTTGAATTTAGGCATCTATTTGCATTTATGTTATAAACACTTCCATTGTAATCCAAAAGATGAATATTTAGTGGAAGATTGCAGGATACCTACTTGGAAAGCAGATCCATATGAGTTAACAACAAACAAATCCATACAACAACCTCCCTATTTCAAATAATATTGGATATTGATTAGTATATTCCATCTCGGGGGGAAATGACAAGTTTAAATAGGACTAATTTAGAAAGATGCAACTGAAAAATGTGGTTTGAAACGATTAAGAGTCTCTCACAATAGAAATGGATCGTAGACTTATAAATGAGTCCATCATGTATATATGATGTATCACTGAAGTTAAAGTTTTCCTATAATGCAGTATATTGTTCTCTAAATTAATGTTTTGAGCAAGTGTGCTTGTGAGTCCAGCGGAAGTGGTGTTGCATAATTTAGGTTATCAAATGGTCCAATACTATAAGACTACTACTACTATACACACCTTTAGTTTTTGGGTTGAATCCAAAAAAATTATCTCCTGCTAATATGAAAAGGACAGTGTAAGCATAGAGAAATAATTTGAAAGTTGGAAAAATGCTGCAACGATTGTAAACCGCGATAACCTTCATCACGGTACCAGCCGCTTGGAGGAAAAATGAAACTATCATCAAAAGACTCCAAAACATACCACCTTCTTTTAATGAATTCCCAGCACCAGAACCACTACAATAACAAACAAATTATAATAAGAAGGCCATAGAAAGTAAACACAAATTTCATATAGTTAATTTGTACCAGACACAAATACTTTATAAATAAAGTGTCTATTCAACATGCCTTAGCAGAAAATTCTGTCAGTCCAAGAGTCGATAATTTTCCTTTCAGACTTTGTTTTAAAAATCACAAAGGAATAAAATTGAAATGACATATGGAGTCGCTAGTAAGATTTAATATATTAAATCAGAATTTTGCCATTGTTGTGCAGCATGAAGTATGTAATCAAAATTTGAATGTATTGAGTAGTTTTTGACCAACAACCTCTTAGAAGTCACATGTTAAAGACAAGCCTAATATCATTAAATTAATTTGTTTGAGAACTAATAATACTTGGGTCAAGATGCTTAGAGCCTTTTAGAATTAGTTTGTTGACTAATAACCAAAATCGTTTGTAGACCATGTTCTCTTTGTAGCCTCACAGTTCAGCAATGCATTGCTCTTTTTGACCCACAACCTGAGCCACCATGATCTAGGATCCTTAACAAAATTACATGGTCTACTGACCTTGTTACAGTAACAATTACACCAATGGTTACAAGAAAGCATCCAAGTAGTTGGTTGACTTTATATCTTCTCCCAAGAAAAATAATCGATAGGAGGATTTGCCACACTAGAAAAGTCTGCAAGAGAATAGCTCAAATTAACTATCCAGCTGTACTTTACATTTTACTGAACACCTACGTAAGTTGTATATACATGAGCTTTACAGAGAGTCAGAGACTGAATTGATTTAGAAGATAACATTGCCAACTTTACACAGTTATGTTTAATAGTATTATCTTAGATAATCACCTTATTAATCACTTCAAAAATTTAATTCAACATATATTTTGATGCACCTTATATGTTTGCACCAAGTTGAGGAGATCTTCAGTTTATTTCAATCAGGTCCAAATTCCAAAATTTGTGATTGCAATCACTTCAGTTTTATTTAAGATTAAATGACTTAAATATGAAATCGGTCTGTGTAAGTTGACGTCTTTCCGATTTTTGGCTCCATAAGCTTCTTCTTTTATTTTTTTTCATTTTTGGTGCTAATATTTTTAATTTTACTCCATACTGGAACTACTGTTTAAAAAAGAAAAGCAGGTGTGGACATGCGGCTAACATGATTTCCTGCGGCTAAATATCGTCAGAAATCATATACCGTCGTGGCGTCGTTAGTCAGGTCAACTTCATATTTTCATGTTTAAGCCTTTTTTTTAAAATTCATATATTTCATGTAGATACAATGGAAAGTGTTAATTTTAGAAGATTTGTATCTCATATTGTCATCCTCTAGCACAACCAGGCAAAGCAACACCACAACAGTAACCGTAATTAAGAATAAATTCCACCAGAGCAATGATTCTTTTTACCTGAGACAAAATTGGAATTGATGCTCCAGAGAGAATTGCTGATAAAAGAAAGAGCAAAACGAATGATCAATTTCATAATCTGACCATTTTCGTGGGAAAGAAAATTATTCAACTTAAAGATAATATATTGTTAACATCTCTAACAATAACAGTCCAAAATGCATCACGATTCCTCCCCCACCACACACACAAACATAGGTATTTATGTTGTTCATACTGCAAAGTCAACACTAAAGGTATAATAAGCACTGTAGAGATTTGAGACTCTAATAATTTATCATAAATGGGATATTAAATAAGAGTATTTTAGTACAAATATAACAATATTTTACATGTACGAAATACAATACTATTTAATCTGTTGCACAACACAGTTTCAGTCTGCGTATCCATTCCACTCTAAATCTAATGAACAATGCCAACTATATATTAGTATATACTTTTGAATATGAATATTAGTGCAGTCACAAAACAAAGTTGGTGTACTGATGGAAAATATAACTGAGTTAAAAATGTGATTTAGAGCAGAGAAAGGGTGCAAAGTTACCTCCTGCAGCCATTCCAGTGGCAGCAGCTAGAGCCTCCAATAGACCAACAACTATAAATGGAGCCTTTGGCGCATCTAACATTTCATTAGTAACAATGCCAGCATGGTGTCGTATATACAAAATGGCAAAGTACACTATTACATATCTGAAATAAACAATATACAATGTCAAACATTCAATGCTTTTTTAATAAGCTTCGAAATAAATTCCCTTTGTTGGCCTACATTTTTATGTAAAATTTGATATTGAGATTAATTTAGATATGTATTTCAATTAAGCTTAATAGTTGAAAACTAATTGTGTCAAAATCAATTTTATACATTAAAACAAATAGCCTTACAGACACCGAAGTTAACATCTGACCACAAAATCACCTTGAAATAAAAAAAGGAAATAATTGTTGGACACGAAGTGCACGTAAGGTTATCACATACAGAACCATGTGATGATAAGGTTCACAAGCATAAGGCCAACTTAGAAATAATTTTAAAGAATATTATTTGTTTTGATTGGAGAATAAGTATAGAAATTGAAATTGTTCTATTCTTAGTATGTACGACTTTGTAGGTACAAGTATATAATTATTTGTCTTGGATTCCTACTTACATGCCTATAATTATAATATTTTTATAATAAATTGTAAATAATATGCTTAATCAAAAAAATTAATTTTTAAATTTTTATTTATAATTTCTTGCTATTTATTATTTTTTATATATTTTTTGAATTAAAATTTAATTAATAATTTAATATATAATTATTTAATAATAGAAAAATACATTGAAATTGTAAAAACAATATGACAACTACTTGTAGATATATTCAAACCTAAAATATATAATAAAAATAGAAATTATTAAAATTTCAATTTTATTAATTTTATATTTGAACTCAAACATAGTTTGCATTTATGAACAGAACCGAAAAACTAAACTAGTCCTCGATTCGTTAACATTGATAGTAGAGAGAAAGAAATGAAAGAAAATAGACTTTAAAAAATTATTTATATTCATGAATTTAATTCGTAAAATCTATTTTCTTTTTTTTACTTTAACCTATTAAAGTATTATCTTTATAACAAATTAATTTCAACACTAATAATATTACTTTTTATTAACATGGCGTCATCTATAGTTTTTCACGTATCACCGAAAAAGGTAATATAAACTGAAAATTTTAATCCATCATAAACAAGTCTAGAGTAAAACTTTAATTTTTTTTAAAAGGGAGAGACTAAATTTTAACCACAACATGAATGGATGTAAGTATGTAAGACTAAGAGGATAAACTGAACAAAGAAAAAGAGTTGACTTTTAGTTTTCAGGCAATATGTGTTTTGTCTTTAGCTAAGAATAAATATAAAAATCAGGTAAATTTCTTTTATTTAAATATATGACATTTTGAATAATTCATACGTTGTACTTAACAAATTCAATTGGATTTATTTTTATGCTTTTATGGCAATGAAAGTAAAATTATTTAATTAATTATATGTTATAACTGAGACAGAGTACCCGAAAGTTGCAAGTTGAGCAAGGAAAAAAGGGTACTGCTTCAAAGGAACCAAAGCCAGCTTATACAGAACCCGGTTCCCAACACCCAGCACCACCGTTGCCGCCGCGGCAACCACCACCTCCGCAACCCGGTTCCCACTCCCCACCACCGCATCGGTTCCCTCATCCGCCTCCACTCTCCGATCCTCGACGGCGTAGGAGCAGGGGCCCACCTTCTCCTCCCTCCCTCCGACGTCCGACCTTACCCACGCACCGCCGCCCACGGTGGATCCCGCCGCCGCCACCAACCGCATTGGGCGCCGGGTGAAATAACCATATCGAACCCCGCAAATCAGGGCCGGCCTCCGGAACTGAACATGACCAATCGACGGGCCGGCGCCGGTGGTGGTTGACCGCCGGCATAATGAAGCCATGTTTTGAATGTTGCTTTTGTTGAAAAACAATTCGCAAATTCGATGCAATTAAGAGATGATGAAGACGAAGTTGAGTTTGGGATGGAGAATTGAAGATTCAACGGAACAACAACATCGTTTGTCAATAACGAATTTGAAGTGTGTGTGTGGGACAACAGGACCTTGCCTATGATTCAATGACTGCTCATCATATCAATGTTTTCTACTTTATAATATCAACCACACTTTCTATTTGTACTTTCCACTTTCATTTTTTCTATATTATATTATTATAATATTTATCTTTCCAAGATGCTTCATCCATCTGTGTCGTAGTCAACTTCAACACTTTCTAGTGGAGGAGAAAGTGTGAAGATCCCTGCAATCATTCCATTTCTTTTCAAATTCTAATTGAATTGTTATGTTATCAAGGTTTCGTGAGTATTTTGTATTATTCATTTGATGGTGGTATTACTACCATATTCATTTGTCAATTGTCAGTTGCCACTGGTATTAATACCATGTTCTCTATGCATTTCCTCTTACTTATAATCTTAACTTACTATATTATTATTCAACTTATCTATTTTTATGATACCAGACTATCGCTTTCACATTTGAATTAATTCTATTTCAACTGTTCAATCGTTTTAATTGCCTTGCCACACGGGCAATTTCTTTTATGCATCATTTGATTGTGTTAATAGATTGTACCGATAAAAAGGGATTCCAATTTCAATTTGACTTCTTCCCTTGAAAAATGCATGAACTATTCTCATAGAAAGGTTGTCGTATTCAATGATTCCAAAGGGATGGTTATCATCAACTCCCATGTTGCAAGGATTTATTATTATTATCATGCAAAATTTTAAGTTAAATTTTTAAATTTATATAGCAGATAATTGTATTACTTAACATTAATGTATAAAATTATATATAAAAATGTTTAAAACATCATTATTAAATAATAGATATAGAAAGGAAAATTTCAAATTATGTGAAAATTTATAAACATTATTTATTAGTACTAGCGAAAACATAGGCGCTACCGCACTTATACATTCATATTTTGATATGTTATAACAATTTTAAAACTTTTAATTTAATATGTTTTATAATAACATGATAAAATATAAATCATTCAATGTGTTATTATGCATATAATAACTTTAATTTGGTATATTTTGAAATATATTTTGTTAATTTTTATATTTCTTTGTTTATGATAACATGATAGAAACATGTTAAATCATCAATGAATATAACATAACAGAATTTCAATAAATCGGAGAAAATGGAGATATTAGAGTTTGAATAGAATTTAAAATGTTGTTGTAAGTGTGTATTTGTGTTTTTATTAAAAGTATTTATGATCAAAGGTATACATATAATAATGATGTTTAAGGAAAAATGATTTATGGTATGATAGAACTTGTTAATATATGCATATATTAATAGAGTTTAATTGGTATACAATGTCAGTGTAAAAATTTGTACACTAATATTTAATCACAATCCTTGATTCATGGTGCATTTGTTGACTTTACTCATTACTATTTTAAAAGTCACATAAATAAAAAGTCATGATTGAATGTCAGTATAAAAATCTTTTACACTGACAGTGTATGCCAATTAAACTCATTATATATATAATTTATAATATTATATTATATATTGTATATATTATATAATGAGAATAAGACCTTTTGGTATCCATATTTTATGACTATTTTACATTTTTAAACATTTTATGACTTTTGTCACTCGTGCAAATATAACTTCTCCCATATTAATATGCGTTTAATTGGTATACACTGTTAGTGTAAAAGATTTTTACACTGATATTCGATCATGACTTTTTATTTATGTAACTTTTAAAATAGTAAGGAGTAAAGTCAACAAATGCACCATGAATAAGGGTTGTGATTGAATGTAAGTGTAAAAATCTTGACACTAACAGTGTATCCATATATATATATATATATATATATATTATAGATGGTAGAATAATTATGTAGGTTGGAAATAAATGTTTTAAAGTAGTTTTTTTAAAAAAGTTATAAGGTTGATCTAGTGACAAAGTACATATATTGGGAGGAGAGGGCATGGGTTCAAATATCTTTTTTAATAAAATAGTTTTTTCTTTTTTATTTTTTAAAAGGGATAAAATAGGTATCTTGAAAAGTGGAATTTTGTTTTGTTTTTTAAAAACAATGTAATAGGTATTTTGAAAAGTGTACATCAATATTGGATAATATCATTTTAATTATATATAATAAGTTTTAACATAGTTAAATATAAAGATTATTGAATATTTGTATAAGAATTATAACAAATAGGTATATTGTCTAACAAAGTATTTATTTAATAAGAAATATTGATGCATAACAACACTAGAGTCAAAAATATTAAAATACAAAAGAAAACGATAACTGCTTTATTAATTATTATCATGCAAACATTGTATAATAATGCATATGTTTATGACTCTAAATCACACATTCAAACATATTTCATTTTTCTTTTTTTAAAGTTAAAATGAGTTTGTCTGGAAAAAAAAACTTGATATTATTTGTCACTTTACATGAAATTAATATTAAATCTCATAATTAATAGATGCCATAAGTTATATACAGGTATAATTATTCGTATTCGTAAAAAATAAAAATCGAACAAAAATATCAACTGAACTTGTAACATTTAAAAAAAAAAAAAAACCTAACAACTCGATAAATTGAACTAGCTTTCTTGATATATAAATGTAATATTTATAAATGTAAATTATGTTGATATAAATGTAAACAAATTTACCATCATATATATAGAGAGAGAAGAATGTAAAAATATAATAATAATCATAGGATTATAATAAACGGTTCAGATTTAGTTGTTAATTAAATAAACTCGTGTGGTTTTCTCACACAGAATCTTCTCTCACAAACCAAATATTTGTCTATTGTGTCGCTCTCTCTCGTCAACCCCGTGGATCCTCTACAAAATCATCACCACATCCACAGGCGCTGCCACCGTCGACGACAATGGTAGAGGTACTGACAGTGGTGGTGGCGACATCGACGATCAGGGTGATGATATTGACTATAGTGACAACAACAATAAAGGTGGTGACAATGACGTTAGTAATGGCAATTTGGGGTAGCGGCACGACCACCGTCAGCCCCCACCATCCCTACCGCCACTCCAAACGTACATCATCAACACTACCGCCACCATCGTCAATACTGTCACTACCCAGGGACGGAGGGATAAGAGGACTGGCAGGGGCCACGGTCCCTCCCCCAAATTTAAAATAAAATAAATTATATATAAAAATTAATGTTAATTATCATCTACAATAAGTAAAATAAAAATATGATAAGTAATATAATTGATAAAAAAAATAAAGAGGGCAGAGCAACAAACAACTATTTGGTTTGTGAAAAAAATCTCTATGTGAATGAACCAAGTGAGTTTGTTTAATCAACAACTAAATCTAAAAAGTTTACTGAAATTTCATGGTTATTATTATGTTTTCTCATTTCTCACTGTAACCATTTTTCTCACTGTAACAATTTTTCTCACCTAAGTTGTCCTCTCCCTTTTTATCTATATATATCATACGAGAATAAAGTATCTTATATAAGAGTAAGAGGAGTAATCTAAGTTGTTGAAATTAAAATTAATGGTAAATATCAAATTGTACATATTCACTCTTTGTTTCTTACAGCATTTATTATTTGTGACTCTTTTTTCTCTTCCATCTCTAAATGTCAAAGATTTTTCTCTCCCATCTCTGACTGGTTAGGTTTGCTCCTTTTACTCTCATAGATTTGGCTTGTATATGTTCGTGTTTGTATGAACCATTGAAGTAAAACACTATTGCAGGAGTGAGATTAAAGTTGAAAATAATGAAAAGTAAAAATTGTCTAATTAGTTTTAAAATATTAATTTATCTTTTTCAAAAGAAAATATTATTTTACATTTTTAATCTTTTAGGTAAAATAAAACAACAAAAATATTAACTAATATTTTTAATTGATTTTAAATAAGATAAGTAACTACTAAACAAAATAAAATTTTAATTTATCTTTTAAGTTATTTTTTTAAAGTTAATTATTAATGCACTCTCTCGTGTTTAGTGAAATTACATATGCACCCCCTCATTTTTTTTACATTACACATAATTCCCTTATTTTTATGTATTTATTATACTAGCACCCCTTCAAATCTTACACTAACACTCTCAAAGAGTGTAAAAGTAATATTTAAAAAAGTAGGAGTATGCATTTGTGAATTACATTAAACTTAGAGGTTGTCCATAATTAGCTCATTTTTAAATAAAAAACATAACAAAAAAGATATTTTAATTGTTATTATTTGTTACATAAAGAGCTAAAGTTACATATCTTTAAATTTTTTTTTACAAAAAGAAAATAAGTCATTATCTAATTAGTAAAAATAATAACTAATAAATTATAATTAGTTTCTTACATTATGACATGTGAAAGTTCGTTAAAAAAAAGTAGCTACAACTAGGAAATAGACAAATATATACATAATATATTATTATAAAATTAAATTAAAAGTTAGTGGAACAACTATCACTCATTATTTTTTAAGGTTTTGAAAATCGGTACTAGTTCAACAAGAAACTGGACCAGTATTCGGTCAATTATTTCCAAAAAAGCGGACACACTAGGAACCAACTAAACAGTAAAAAATCAGGAAACTGGGCAAAACCGATTAGTTAGTGCGTTATGTTTTTTTTTAAGAATAAATATATAAAAAATCATAAAAATCGAAATTTTGTGGTTTTTGAAATTTTAGGTACATAAATGACATATATCCTAATATCGTATTATGAAATAAAAAATATTTAAAAAGAATTTTTGCAAATTACAAAATGTTAATTACAGTTTAGAATATGAATATTTCTCAAAAATTCATTTTATGTAACGTGAAACTTTACCTCTTTGTAATATTATAAAGATAACAATACTTAAACTTAATAAGATGTATTATATTTATGTATTATAAATCATACATACTTTTTTGTTGCTTATTATATTATTATATCCGTAAAAATAAATATAAAAAATAATATTTTATTGAATCTGGTTCAACCCTAGTTTAACCTTTAAACCCTGAATTCATGTCTTCACCAGTTCAATGACAAGTCTAGTTTTAAAAATCTTCCTATTTTTTAATCCAACAATGAAGTGGGTCTTAATTTAGACAAATTTAAATTTATGAGAAATTTCTTTTATTGGCTTAAAGAAAAGAAAATCAAACCACAATTAAAAGGCTTCTAATTCGAGATTTATATTAGGGGACCAGAAACTTAAGAGGTTTCCAACTAGGTAAGTTTATATTTTTTCAAAATTAAAAAATGCCGTTGATATGAGCAAAGTCTAAGACAAAATATGGAAACTAAATGCGTTCATTTTACTAGATGTCCCAACTATATTTTTTAATATTGTAGAACATCAAGGTGTCTAAATTTTAAACAGGAAAGTGATACAACAATAACTATTAAGACCTCGTTTAGAAAAACTTATACTATAAGAGTTTTTTACATAAAAGTTTATTAAGCTTTTAAATTCAATAAGTTATTTGTATTTGGATATATATATTTATAAAAACACATATGAAAATAAAATATTTGAATATATATATATATATATATATATATATATATATATATATATATATAAATAGAGATATGGAGAGAGAGGGGAAGCGAGAAAAAGGGAGGGAGGGAGAGAGAGCAAGAGAGAGAAAGAGAAAGAGGGAGAGGGGAAGAACAAGAGAGAGAGATGGAGAAGGGAAATGAGAAGGAGAGAGAGGAAAGGGGAGAAAGAGAAAGAGAAAGACTAGGTGTTCATTGGGTTGGGTAACCTGAAGACACAATCTGCTCGAAAGAGAGAGTAACAAATTTTAATTATGAGAAAGACAAAAAAAATGAGAGGTAAAAGTTAGGGTGTTCATTGAGTTGGGTGACCTGAAGACACGATCTAACCCAATCCAACAAAAATAGATTGGGTTGTGTTTTTTCTTGTGATTAGGTGAAATCTGACCCAATTCAATCCACTACTGGTTAGTGACGAGTTTAATAAGTTGAACTCGAGACTTAACATAACTCAACCCGACATAATATTAAATTATTATATATTATTATTATTTACATTTATGTGTTTTATTATTATATATTTCTCTTGATATTATGTGTTTGTTATTTGGACAAATTGTGTAGTTTGTATTTATTTGTATGACTTGGCTAGCTTTGAAAAATTGTGTTTACTTTTATTATTGCTTGAAAATTTAGTTATATGTTAATTTTAATTTATTTTAGTTTTGATGTATAATTTGTAACTATAATTTATTGTTTATTTTTATTTTATAACAATTATATCGTTTATCTTTTAAAACATCATAAAAGGCTAAAAAAATAATAATCTAAAATTTATTTTTTTAAAGAAAATTAAATCTGTTACCCAATTAACCCAACCTAACTCGTTCAAGGGCGGGTTGAATTGGGTTGGGTTTAATGAAAAAACTGTGAAAACTCAACACAATATTTTATGATTAAGTTGGGTCATGTGTTTGCATAATCCCGACCAAACTCAACCTGTATTCACCCCTAGTGAAAGTTGAATTATCCCCTAGTGAAAGTTGAATGAAGTATGAAATTGTAATAAGCTTAAAACAATTTTTTTTTAAAAAAACTACTTTAAATAGTTTATTCAAATAAGATTAAAACAACTTATTGACCCTATATAAGTATTTTTATAAATTTATCAAAACACCTATATAAGCACTTATAATATAGGATAAGCTTAAATAAACGGTAAATAATGGTTAATTCTTGAGTTAAGTTTCTTTTAGGAAAAAAATTAGTAATAGAGAAACGAATATTATAAATGTATGAGAGTGTTAGGCACTTAAAATTATAATCCTGAATCTAGTTTAACTTTTCGTGTCTTATTCTTTTATTGAAATTTTCTATCACAAGAGAGAATATTTTTAAAAAATTCTTACATATATCAAGAACATTATAGTTGTCATTCCTAACGAAAACACAGGTGGTGCCGCGCTTGTGTATTCACATTTCTATTTTGATATATTATAACAATTTTAAGGTTTTAATTTAATATATTTTGTAATAACATGATCGAATATAAATAATTTATTAAGTCATTTATCGTATAATAATTTTAATTTAGTATGTTTTGAAATATATTATTAATTTTTATATTTCTTTTGTTTATGATAACATGATAGAAACATGTTAAATTATCAACAAATATGATAGATTTGCAATGAATTTTTGAAATTTGAGAGAGGAAATAATTTGAATAAAATTCAAAATATTGTTGTGCATGTGTATTTGCACTTTTATTTAAAATATTAATGATCAAAGATGTGCAAATATTAACGATAAAAGATGTTCATTTATTAATATCATAAAACTGATATTGTGAGAGTGAGAAAAATAATAAAATATTTAGAAGAGTAAAATAAAATATGGACACAAAAATGTGTTATTTTCATTATATAATATAATATAAAATATAATATTATAAATTATTGATTGTACATATGTATTATAGATAGTACGATAATTATGTATGATGACTATAAATGATTTAAAGTAATTTTTTTCCTAAGGTTGTAAAGTTGATTTAGTAACAAAGCTTATATTTAGATATGGAGGGGTTGGGGTTCAAATAACTATTTTAACAAAGTAATTTATTTTTTAATTTTCAAATAAGTATAAAAGTAAAATAAGTATTTTGAAAAATAAACATCAAAAGAAAATTTTTTTTTATTAATAATATAGATTAAGTAAAACAATGGTTTAGAAATAAAATTATTATTTTGTCAAAAAATAAAACTATTACTAAATTGGTTTAATTACATTTTGTATCTCTAATTTTTAACATTTTATTCTCAATTTTTAACTTATAACATTATGTTATTAAATTTGTGAGTGACACTTATGGTTAAGTAGAAAATATTGATTGACACATACTTATGCTGTTTCTATTATTATTTAAATAATTTAATTAATTATAAATATTTTTTATCACACAAATAATTCTTTAAATAAAAAATTAAAATATATCATCTCATTATAAAGTAGCATTTGTTATTTAACAAAATTAGGATCTATCCACGTAAATGTCAGGTGCACAAAAATTCAATAATTTAAAAATTAAAAATAAAATACATTATTTAAAAATACAAAACACAGTATCAAATTTTTTTAGAGTTTAAATAAATATTATTAGATAAAATTAATTCTTTTATTAAGTAATAATAACGTGACACATCATCTAATCTCTTAAATTCACACATTTTTAATATTTAAAAAATAATGTCACAATTTTAAAATAGAAAAACATCATGTTTAAAAATTAAAAAATTTGAAGCATAAATTATATTTAAATAAAAAAAATCAAAACAGTCTAGTTTGAGATTGAAGCATAAATTACTTTTAGTAAGTAATCTTAAATTTTAATAAGTCAGTTTGGGATTGAAGCATGAATTTCTCTGTATATCAAAACAGTCTAGTTAAACTTCAAGAGTTCAGCCGGTATTACATTTACATTACTCAGAAAAAGGAGAGAAACATGGATTTCTGGTTCCTCTAACCCAAAATGTCCATAGTTAAAAAAAAAAAAAACTAAAATAGAACATCTTACTACCATAGATTATAAATAAGAATTATTAAATCGTCAAATTAGCAATATATTCATTTTTCTAATTCCTAAAAAATGTAATTTAAATAATTATTTTAATTTTGAACAATGATTGTAATTGCAGGGGGGAAAAATGGTTTTTAGAAAGGCGGTGTGAACGCAATTTTAAAATCCAAAGGCAATAATTAAATCCCAATGATAAAGCAGAAGCCAGAAGGCAGTGGTGGTTAAAGGGAAAAGTCAAAAAAGAAAGAGACAATTGATGAACAGAAGAAGAAAAGGGTTTTGTAGTCGACAGCGGAGTGGATAGTGGTCGTGTTTGCGTCTGAATTCACGAAGTCAATCTCCGATCCGAAATCGAATGGGGATTCTGTACGCGCTGGTAGGTCGCGGATCGGTGGTGCTGGCGGAGTTCAGCGGCACCACCACCAACGCCAGTGCCATCGCGCGACAGATTCTCGAGAAGATCCCTGGCAACAACGACACTCACGTTTCCTACTCTCAGGATCGATACATCTTCCACGTTAAACGTACCGATGGACTCACCGTTCTCTGCATGGCCGACGAAACCGCCGGAAGTGCGTTTTCCGATCCCTTCTCTTCTCTTCTGTTCTATTCCTAATTTGTTACTTTAATTTCTTAATTGATTTTTTGTAGGGAGAATTCCTTTCGCGTTTCTCGAGGACATTCATCAGAAATTCGTTAGGACGTACGGACGCGCCGTTCACTCCGCTCAGCCCTACGGAATGAACGACGACTTTTCTAGGGTTTTGAGTCAGCAAATGGAGTATTACTCCAGTGATCCTAACGCCGATAGGATCAATCGACTCAAAGGTGAAATGTCTCAGGTATGATTGCAAATTGAAAATGGCTAAACAATCCTAACTGTGATTATTATTAAGTTAATAACTGTTTTAACTGCATTCATTCCCATTCCATTTCATCCTTTTTTAGTTATTCAAACACTGCTTAGATTCAATGAACAAGATAACGGTTCTGCAGAAATGTAAATATAGACGTTGAATTTATAGTTAATGGGACAAATAAATCTAATAATGGCTAATGAACAGCTTTTCTATTTGATCTATGCTACACTGCACTGATGCACTATGATTTTTACCTTTTATACTTAGTTCTAGTTTGGATAAGCTTATGTGTAAGTACTTATAGGAGAAGAATAGATAGATAATGGCTAAACAATCCTAACTGTGATTATTATCAAGTTAATAACTGTTTTAACTGCATTCATTCCCATTCCATTTCATCCTTTTTTAGTTATTCAAACACTGTTTAGATTCAATGAACAAGATAACGGTTCTGCAGAAATGTAAATATAGACATTGAATTTATAGTTAATGGGACAAATAAATCTAATAATGGCTAATGAACAGCTTTTCTATTTGATCTATGCTACACTGCACTGATGCACTATGATTTTTACCTTTTATACTTAGTTCTAGTTTGGATAAGCTTATGTGTAAGTACTTATAGGAGAAGAATAGATAGATAATGGCTAAACAATCCTAACTGTGATTATTATCAAGTTAATAACTGTTTTAACTGCATTCATTCCCATTCCATTTCATCCTTTTTTAGTTATTCAAACACTGCTTAGATTCAATGAACAAGATAACGGTTCTGTAGAAATGTAAATATAGACATTGAATTTATAGTTAATGGGACAAATAAATCTAATAATGGCTAATGAACAGCTTTTCTATTTGATCTATGCTACACTGCACTGATGCACTATGATTTTTACCTTTTATACTTAGTTCTCATTTTGATAAGCTTCTGTGTAAGTACTTATAGGAGAAGAATATATAGATAAATAAAATAAACGAAACTTCTCTTATAGGTTAAAACCTAGCTATGCACTTTGCTTTCATAAGTGTTGGTTGAGAAGTTTATCCTAATTGGGTCTTATGTTTGATTCACAATTGTTCTTATCTTTAACAGGTAAGGAATGTAATGATAGAAAATATTGACAAAGTTTTAGATAGAGGTGATAGGTTGGAATTGCTGGTGGATAAAACTGCTAATATGCAAGGAAACACATTTCGCTTCAGGAAGCAAGCTCGTCGTTTCAGAAGCACTGTCTGGTGGAGAAATGTCAAGCTTACGTACGATCTCGATCTAAACCTCACTCTTATAAGTTGAACTTAGAATGGAAAATTGCTAACTCTTCAATGAATTTGAAATCTTTTATCCATCCTTTTTATATAATTTCCTGCATGATCTACTGGATGTTTGTAAATGAATATGTCCCAATATCCTTTTAATCATCCAGAGTAACTATATAATTATTTGATAGGATTTCAGATGATTTTGACAGAAACCATTTGGGCTTAAACTTTGTTTATTGGTTGTATGGGGATTAAGGTAGAGATTCTGGGTTGAAATTGAAGTGTTGGTAAAGACTTCCCAATGTGCCAAAACAATTCTCTTGATGCAAACACTCTCACTTTTAATTATTTCTTATGGTTATATAAGAAGAAAAAATATTAGAGAAGGGAAGAGGTAGAAGTGTAAAAAGGTTGGAGGATAAGAAATCCTCTACAAAAACCAAAGAGGAGAAAAAAAAGGGACTAAATGGAAGCTCTTAAAAACTTGTCAATGTAGAAAAGTCGAGCAGTCTCATTGCATATGTAATACTGACGCACCTAATAAACTAACTGCTGAACACCAAAGAGACCTTGAAAATGAATTTATCTCATAACAAATGTAGAGGTGAGGAAACACCCCTGAACATGTGGAATACCTACCAAACCGCAAATTCCAATAAACAGTGCATTGCCATTTGCCACTACATTTTTTTTTCCTTTCTTACAAACCCTTCTAAATGAATGTATAGAAACTGGTCCAATGAACTAGAACATACCCATACATCACCAAAAATTTAATTCTAAAACTATTGCACACCTGAGTAATGGAGATATAAATGAGGCAGAGTTTCAAACATAGATCTAGCCTCTGATGCTGGTTTTGGTGAAAATCAATTCCCAGAGTGTTCAGTGAAAAACATGTGTACCAATATAAATCTATGGTTATTAATTTGGACACATTCCAATCAATGGTTCAAAATTAATGTTATCATTATCAATTCTTTTACCTAAATTAATCACAAATGGGGCCTTACTTTAACACATTGACTCAAGCCACCTTAATTGATTTGTTGTCATTTTTTCCTTGCCCCCAATCTTCTCATGTATAAAATGATTTTGTATGTTATCCTTTCTTGAAGGCCACACATTCACTTTAACATTCTCATATCTGTGACTCCCACTTTTTTCTTGTGTTTTCCCGTCAAAGCCTAATAGTTACCATATAGTATTGATGTTATGGTAAAACTTGTCTGAGTTTGATAGGTATTTTGTGATCATAAATAACTTCCTAAGTTTTCTTCTTTTAAGTCATCTTGCATGTATCCTACGTGTGACATCTCATTAATCTGTCCATCATTTTGTAGGATGGGTCCCTAATATTTAAACTTAAAAACTAGTGATATGATCTCTTTTCCCCATCTTTACTTTTGCTTTGTACTCCTTATGTCTCTTACTAAAGTTGTAGACTGAGTCCTGCTCCTACTCCTACATAAACAAAAACCATTCATTTCCAAAGTTTGCCTCTAAGCTCAAGTTTGACATTAATTGCCTCCCTCGATTTCTCAGTCAAGACTATGTCATTTACAAAGAGCATATAATTATGGATAATCTTTTGTATGTCCTCAGTAAGCACATCCAAAACTATGCTGAACATCTAAGGACTTAAGATTGAGCCTTAATGTAGTCTTATCTTGATAGGAAAATTTTTAGTTTCTCTTATTAGTGTTCTCACACTAGTAGTAGTTTTCCATTTTTGCATGTCTTGTATAGTTTGGTACCTAGCTTGCAACACATAATTAGTTTTAATCCTATTGAGCATAATCGTTCAAACTAAAGCTACGACCTTAGAGGGAGCATTAGAATTCCAAATTAACTTATCCTAGGCTAGTCTCTTGCTTGTATGAGAAACTGAAACTAAGATTTACAATAAAACAAAAACTGGTAGTGTCAAGGTTCCAGATTCTCATATGAACTGAAATTATAATTGCTAAATTATATTAGCATTATAAATAAATTCCTCTACAGTTGACCTTTTTTTAGTTAGAGTGCAATATATTTTTTATATTTTTTTGGTACTATATATATATATATATATATATATATATATATATATAATATGCAAAAAATGTAAAATTTGAGTGTTTGTGTGGTGAGAGTTTAATTAAGTAAAATTTGAATTATCGCTACTAGTTTTAGATAATTTCAATTAGTAGGCAACAAACATGTTTCCTTCGTACAAATATAGTTTGAGGCTTTTAGCTATAGTTAAGATGCTCCGTTTTTTGGGTCTTACTGACTATATGGTTGCATGTTGCAGGATTGCAGTTATAGTCATCCTACTTGTGATAGTTTATGTTGTGTTGGCTTTTGTTTGCCATGGGCCTGCACTACCATCTTGTTTCTAGTGAAGGATTGGCA
This sequence comes from Psophocarpus tetragonolobus, assembly GCA_037954015.1. Classification (NCBI taxonomy): domain Eukaryota; kingdom Viridiplantae; phylum Streptophyta; class Magnoliopsida; order Fabales; family Fabaceae; genus Psophocarpus; species Psophocarpus tetragonolobus. The sequence continues at coordinate 41,618,991 of CM075695.1, forward strand.
AGTGAATTATGTGTGCTTCCTTGTCATCTTGAGCTTGCAGAGGTCATTTCTTCTTTTTTTCTACCTTTGTTACGCAGACTCCCATTTCTTCAACTTAAATTGCCGGGTTGTCCACTCTTGTGCTAGTGAATTTCTTCCTCTAGATACAAGTGTTTTTGGGTTATATTTTTCATTACGAGGCTTGAGGGGCAAAAAAATATTGTATCATGTCATTTCTCATATCAGCCCAAAGATTTAGATTGAACCAGAAAATGACTGAGATTTTAATTAATGTATAATATTGCAGTTTGAGGGTGTTAATGTGTCATGGATGTTCTCTTGTTCAAGAGGGGGAAGGGTGAATCTACATTCCATGTTTTCCTTCATAGCTCAGTGAAGGGGGGATTTCTAAACTTCTCAGCTCTGTTCTCTTGTCAAATTGATGATGCACTTGAACCGCATAAGATTAGTGTATATTTTCTTAAATTTATCATTTTCTGTTTTAACCTTTTTATGTGTGAATTTTGAAGTGTTAAGGTTCATGACTTAATTTTCTTTTTGGGTCGGTGAGTCTGAAATGGTCCAAAGAAAAGTAATTGTGGTATAAGGACCTATGTTATTATAATCAGCAGCAACGCATTTGACAATCTGATATATGGTTTGGTAATTTATGTCATTTTTGTCTTCTTAGTGTTAGTTTAACTTAATTTTGAGAAAATAATCTTATAGCAGTTGAAGAGTTCTAGAAACGGACATTGGGTACAGAAATACCATTTCACATCTCCCACCCACATTTGACATTAAAATGTCAAAACAAGTTGAAAATGTGGATGTAAACAGATGGTGAGGGCAATATGAATTCACATTGAATAATTCAAAATCATGTTGACATATTGGTTAATATGATTTTAAAGTAAATATTTGTGTTTGGTCTTAACTTAAAAAATTAATTCTAAATTAAAAAACAATTTTATTCACTTGTTGTTTTAATGAAAACATCTAAGTATAAACCATTTTGGTCAAAATCAATTTAATTGTTTTACTAATACTCTTTCAATTGCATATAAAAAGCATCGGTGTGAAGTAATTCATTTTCTGTTTTTATTGGAACTCATGAGTCATAACATTTATATATATATATATAAAAGTAAAAACACCCGTCGCCTCGGGTATAAACTAAAACTCAAGTATAGTTGAGTTTGGATCCAGTGGATTCAAAATTATAAAAATAAAAGACAAAATAATAAAAAACTTTTTCTTTTTCTTGGAAGTGAGGAGCCAGGAGGTGACATTTACTCGCCCTCACATGTGAATAGACACCCTACTGAATACAGCTACAATTAACCATTTACCTTCTTCGAATAATTGTTTTTCATATGATCATATATATTGAATCTTCATGATGCTGGTACAAAAATCTTAAGCAAGTGTTACGGAATTTATTTCAAGTACTGATTCCTTTGGACGAAATTGTCAATCTTATAATCATACTTGAATGAGAGGAGTTCCAGTTATAACATTGTAACTAATCAGCTTCATGAGAAGATGTGCTGATGAAGCATACAATCTCTCAAGTCTAAACAAAATCTTATTTGATAATTGAAAGCTTTCATTGCCTCTATGGCAAGAAACATTTCAGGGATGATACTATTGCAGCCTCCAAAAAGGGTCTCTCACCCAACTTTTCCCCTGTTCTTCAAAGAAGACATTTCATGATTGTGGCAGGCAAAAGTACTTCTCTGTAATTTTAGAAATGACAGCGAGAACATTAAACCCTTTTTGATAATTGAAAGCTACTTCCAATATGTATCAACATTATATCAAGCTCAGCAGCATCCAATTGATGGAGGAGTTTATTGTGTCCCTCATACCATGCAGATATAAAATTTTCCTTCTTATTTATAGATCTTTTGCGACATTTACTTGATGGCGCACCCCATCAAGGACCACATTATGCATCTTCACATGGTGTTGTCCTTCCTCACAAAGCATTAGAAGACAAGATTCTATTAGCTCCTTTATCCTCATATTAACATATATAGTTCCTTCCTATGTCCAATGACTTCAACATTAACGTCCCCACATAAGTCCAACCCCACTGCTTACCTGACTAAATCTTTCCTACCGATTCTATGATCTTCAGGGAATAGGCCACATTACGTTAGAAGTTACTTGTTCAAGCTATTTCTCAAATAATCCTACTCTTATTCTTTCTTCAATATCTACTAGCTTTAAATCCCTTATCAATATGTTTAATGTTGTCTTCCATTTATTAGCAGATTCTGAAGCAAAGACTTCCACTTCAGACAAGAGATATGATTGAATCTTGTGTTGGCCTCCCATTGAAGTACATGTCATTATATTTTTGTCAAGAAATTATGAATACATAATATGAATACAAAATATGAATACAATACCGTGCAGACACAAGGATAAGATATATAGTACAATTATAAGTTATGGGACATAATACTGATATAATTATAGTACATAAAAAATTAGTATAAAATAAACATAAAAAAATAAAACATTCATGTTTTAAAAGACAATGTGAGTTATTCTGAACATTATTTATATGTTGTTATATGATTGAGGTGATTTTTGGTTGTAAGTTTTTAAAAAATAAAAACTATTTTTAGTTTTAAGTTTTTAAATTTATAAAAACATTTATTTTGTTTCAAGTTGTTAAAACATTGTTATTAAATTTCAACTCATTGGGATCCTTCCTCCATGGTAAGTAGCAATGGTACCTAGAGACTCATGATGATTATCAGAGACAACAATTGACGGTGATGGTTGGAGACTAATGATAGTCATTGGAGGCTGGCAATGACAAGTAACAGTGGTGGTCGATGATTGATGTTGGAGAGAAGTGGTGATTGTCAGAGATAGGGGATCGACGTTTGGTGGCAGCAACCAGCATCAACATTGCCGGTCAGTGATGAGTCTGATGACAAATGATAAGGTTAAGTAAAAAAAATAGAGTTTAATTGGTATATACAGTCAATGTAAAAGATTTTTACATTGAAAGTGTATACCAATTAAACTAAAAAAAATATCTCAAAATCAATTTTTATTATTTTCAAATTAAATCAGAATAATTGTGGTATTCTCATATTATTATATTCAAATTAGAATTTAGGTATTAAAAGACAAACACAAAATTGTAAATATGGTTGGCTATATCAGTCGTAACTGGAATTATGACAAGCGCAAATATATTTTATGGAGTTGTCACCGATATTTTATTTTAAAGGGGGAAAAATGGAAAACCCTTTATAAAGTTGTCTTTAAAATTAAAGATAAATTTGGAAGTCAATTACGTGAAGGGATGATATTAGCACCTACAACACTTATTAATATAATCTCTTTAATTTAATTTTGCAGAACTATATAATTTTATAAATATTTTATTTTATCCTTAAAAAAAAATATTTTTTGTTTTTTCAAAGTTCCTTGCACAAGGATTTAAATTAGCTAATGGCTAGTTATCAAACTCCAATAACTTGAATAATGTTAAAAATAAAAATTGTTATTCAAACAAGATCACTAGTTATAACTTAATTTTTTTTATAAATGAAAAATAATTTATTTTACTCCTTAGATAAAGCTTATGATAGTAAAAGGACTATTTTATAATAAAAGATAGTATTCTTACTCAATTAATGTTTTACTATTGAGTTATATGTTAAATATATCTTTTTCTAATATTGTTATTATTTTTAACTCCTAAGAGAAAACTATGCAAATAACGTACGATTCAGTTATCAATCAAATAAAAAAAAAGGTCTCACAACTATATCTCATTAAATAAAATATTATTATTTAAAAAAATGGATTTGTAAATAAAAAGAAAAAAACGTGCGTGCAACATGCTAACTGAAACACATCCTAATCCTAATGCCTAAATACTAAATTAGAGAAATTGTGCAAAAAATAAAACAAATGCCTAACTAATCCTATAAAAATGAATATTTAAGGAAGAAAAACAGTAAGTAAAATCTATTAAACTAAGAGTTTAATTACTATACACTAATAGTGTAAAAAAATTTATACTAATATTCAGTAGTGATGGTAAAAATACTCATACCTGTGGGTACCCGTCCCAATTTTGACGGGTATTACTCGATTTGATGGGAATGGATATGGGTACGGGTATTATCCGATGTGTTAAATCGGGTACGAGTACGGGTATAGGTATGTGACTACCCATCCTATACCTGAACTCTTACCCGTCCTGTTGTAATTAATTTTAATGATTATATAATAAGTTTAAATTTATATATAATTAAAAGTTTTAATTCTTAAACTTTAATTTATAATTTCTTGTTATTAATTATTCTTTATATACTTTTTAAATTAAAATATAATTAATAACTTAATATACATAATTTATTTAATAATAAATAAGTAAATTTAAATTGTAAAAAATAATATGACAGGTACCCGCATGTATACCCGAACCTAAAAATACCGGACGGGGACGGGGATGGAGATTAAAATTTCATACCCGCTTCTTTTATACCTGAACCTGCCCCGTGGGGATGGGGAGGGTCAAACCCGCACCCGCCCTGTCCCGTTGTCATCCCTAACATCCAATCACAATTCTTAGTTTAGGTTAAGTTTGTTGATTTTATTAATTAATATGTCGAAAGTCATATAAGTTAAAGGATATAATTAACCATGCTTCAATGTAAAAGTCTTTTGTATTGTCTATGTATAACAATTAAACTCTTAAACTAATGATTATATTTAAGATTAAAAAAAGGTCAAAAAACATATTCCGTAACTCTAAAATCCTAACAAAACTGTATTCCAATCCTAATGCTAAATCAATTATCATATAAAAAAATAATGCCTAAGTAAAAAACATAATAAAAGAAACAATTCTAATTTAAAAAAATATAAAATTTATTCTTTTTTATTCTGTAGAAAAAAGAAAAAAAGGAGAAAACTTAAATTTTTTATAAACCAAAGCAGTGTAGAATTGATAGTCTATTATGATTTGGCTTATGTGACAAAAAAATGACTTTTTTATAAATAATGACATACATTTTATATAAATAAATAAATAATTAAATACAAAATATATGTTTACATCAATGCGTTCATTATTGTAGTTCTATTCAACATAAAAAAAGAACAATATGAATAAAACTAAACAAAAGACCTATAAACAAATAAAAGAATAGGAAGTGATAGAGATGTTGCGTGAAAACTTTGTTGACAGCTTTACGAAGAGTAAATGTTTATTTGACAATAGTTTTATAAATCTGTTTTTAGTATTTAAAAACTAAAAAACTCGCTTGAGTAGTGTTTTCTAAAAACAACCTTCGAAAGAAGTTTTTGACTTTTTAGTTTTTAAAAACTAAACACAAGAACAGCTGAAAGTAGTTTTGCTTTTCAATTTTCTATTTTAGTTTTGAAAACTCAAAATATAATCAGAATATGTTGTTTTTTGTTTTTAATTAATGAAATTTTAATAAATATGAACAAGTTTTTCCATTTTTATATCTACAAAACAATTTTCAAATAACACTTACCAAACAATTTTTTTTCTTTTCTTCCCATAAACAGTTTTTGAAAACTCTTTTCAAAAAACAAAATCAAATCAATCAAGCCTTAATTCTTTTATTTTTCTTTCTTTTCCTGCCTTTTTTCCTCACAATTCCCCTCCTCTATTGTTAAAGAGGCTCCTTCTCAATTTTGAGCTTGTTCTCCAAGTAATTAAATGTTTCCCTATCTCATGATTTTTAGCTTTATGTACTATCCTATTATATCCAATTCATTTTTTAACTTCCTTGGGACTAAGTCTTTGAAATGTACTTGATCAATCACAAATCTATTCACATCGATTATGTATTAGTATATATGACAGAGATATTGTTGGGTAAGTGAGAAACAAGTTTATTTGTACTTATCTTTCATGTATCAAGTGTAATAAAAACAAAGCATGTGTATTGGAGAAAAAAATATATTTTAAGTATAAAGGTTAATGAAATATATACCAGAAGCACAACATACTGATATAAGTTCATATAGATACATGGTCTATCAATTTTTATATTATTGTTATCAAATAACTTAACAAAATTCACATAAAGGGGGAAAAGGAAACCTTTGTCAATCAATAATATGAAAACACAAAAAATTTATAGGAGAAATTAAGGGTAGTGTCCAACAGGCTCGAATCTATGATGAGGTAGAAATAAAAAAGGCAAAATGACTTACAGAAGAGGAAGAGAATACAAAGTACTTTCATAATATGGCTAATTGGAAGAGGAAAACTAACCATATATCTAGAATTATAGTGGATGACCAATGGATTCACGACTCAATCTTGGTTAAAATGAAAACTAAGAAACATTTCAATAAAGGTTTGAGGAGGCACAGTGGGACAGACTGTGACTTGATAGTGTCCAGTTCCAGACGATCTTCATGGAGCAGAGCAACCAACTGATTGTGCCTTTCTCTAAGGAAGAGGTTAAGGAGGTGATATGGGAATATGGGAGCCATAAAAGCCCAATACCATATGGATTCAACTTTCATTTCATAAAGCACTTTTAGGAAGTGCTGGAAAATGATGTTATGAGGTATCTACAATAATTTCATGCAAACGATAAGTTATTGACTGGTCTCAATTCCTTGTTTATCACATTAGTCCCAGAAAAGGAAGAACCTCAGGGGCTCAGTGAATACAAACCTATCTCACTAATCAGCAGCCTGTATAAGATTTTGGCCAATGTCCTAGTAAGGAGAATGCAAAAGGTACTGAATGGATGATTAATAGACGACAAAGTGCATTTATTGGAGGTAGAAGACTTATGCAAAATGCAATGATAACCAATAAGGATATTGATGACGCCAGAAGGAAAAAAGGGAAGTGTCTTATATTCAAAGTGGACTATGAAAAAACATATGACTCCATCAACTAGAATTTCCTATTGTACATGCTCAAGAGATTAGGGTTATTGGTCATTTAGATTAATTGGGTCTCAAAATGCTTGAAGTCATCTAAGGTATTAGTTCTTGTTAACGGTAGCCTTACTAAGGAGTTCAGTGTTAAAAGAGGACTAAGGCAGAGAGACCCATTAGCTTCCTTCCTATTTATTGTCACAGCAAAAGGGATAACAAGATTGGTTCGAGAGGTAGTTAGGACAATATAAAGTGAACGTACTTCAATTTGCAGATGATACTATCTTTTTGGGAGAGACTTCATTGAAGATTGTAATGAGAATCAATGTATGATGAGGAACTTTGAGTTGGCATCGGGGTTAAGAGTTAATTTTGATAAAAGCTGTTTTGTGTCATTGGCCTTCAGCAAGTGAAAGTTTGTAGACTAACGGACCTATTAAACTGCAAAGTGCTAAATCTGCCTTTTGTTTACTTGAGTATGCCTATTGCAACTAACCCAATGAGGGTGGCAACTTGGAAACCAATTATCCTTAAGTTTGAAAAGAAGTTAGCTCGTTGAAAAAAAAACCCTTATGTCTTCGTTGCCTCTGTTATTCTTTTCTTTCCTCCTTGCTCCTGCTGTGGTTGTTAAAAAATTAATGAGCATTCAAGCTAATTTCTTATAGGAAGGACTGAGGAGAAGAATTCACTAGATGAGTGGGGAGAGGGTCTACTTAAAAAAAATTGTAAGGGTTTAGGAATTAAAAACTTGGCAATATTTAATAAAGTGTTGTTGGGGAAATGGAGATGAGAACTATGTCACAGTAATGAGGAATTATGGGCACAAACTCTTAGGTATAAGTATAGGGGTTGGAAAGGGCTTGCATGGGGAAGTGAAAAATAGTCAATTGTCAATATGGTGTACAAATATAAGGAAGGCATGTAGTGAGTAGGCAAACGGGTGGTTTTAGGAAATGAGGAAATGAAGAGTACGAAAGGGAAATAAAACTAGATTGTGGTGTCATGATTGGATGGGTGATGGACTATTATAGAATAAGCATAGGAGAGTTTACCAAAATTTAGAACAACAATCTGAGTTGATTAGGGACAGGTGAATGGGTAGGAGGTCGTTGGGTATGAAACCTCAATTGGAAGAGACATTGGTTTCAATGGGAGAGTCATTTAGTTCAAGAGTTTCAGGATACTTTAACTAACACAATGCAGGATCAAAACCAAGAGGGTTGTTGGATATGGAATGTGACCTGACATGGTTATATAACACTAAAATAACATATCTTACACTGCAACAAAGGGAACATGGAAGTGACACTAATTTGGAGTAAATGAAGCTCTTATGGACCTCCAAAGCTCCACAAAAAACATTGATATTCACTTAGAGACTTGTGCTCAATAGACTACCAACCAAGGACAGTCTCCACAAAAGCAATGCCTTGGTGATTGGAACCAATATGTTGTGTCCCTTATGTGAATCAAGTAATGAAAATATTGGGCATTTGTTTTTTAACTGTGGTTTACATCCCAGGTTTGAAGGATATGCTATGGATGACTCAGAGTGTCCCCAGTACTACACCAAGAACCCGAAGCTAACTCCAAACAATATATAGGATGAGACTTGAAAACCGCTAACAAATAAAGGTGAAAGGTAATATGGATTGCTATTGTATAGTGTTTATGGAACCTAAGGATTTTTTATGTATTCAAGGAGGGGTCTTTTGAGCTAGACAAAGTCGTCCATCAAATACATTATATAGTCGTTCTTGGTTACATACATTTGATACATCTTTCTCCTACTCTTTCTCAGCATGGTGTATAAACCCAAGGAGCATCATAAAGATGGGTGACTAAGGAAAACCTGTGTATAGGTAGTCTTTTTTTTAGGACTGATTAGAGGAGTTATTGTGTAAATGATGTGTATTGGAATGATTATATACTTTTTAGATTGTAGAGGTGTAACTGTTGATGGTAGTTTAATTCTTGGTGTCTAATACCAAGTATTAACCAAACCATCCGGTGACCTTTAAATTGTAATTATGTTATAAGTATTTCTTACACCTCTATAATAAATTATTTGTTATAAAAAAATAATTGATTTTAAAAGTGAATTCGGCAAGTGATATATGGAAGATGAAGAGTTTGACTTAACGTGCCTTGGGTTTTATTTATAAAATTCAACAATCTAACAAAGAAACATAACATTAGTTTTTTTTTCAAATCCTTTTAAGTGGGAAGTAATTATTCATAACATGAAGATGAAGTTAAATAAGAATATTCTTTTGTTTTGTCACCTTTTTTAGTAAGGGCTATATGAAGAAACAAAATACCAAATTATAGACCGAGAAACTACCCTAAGTTAGATGTGGGTCTATTTGAGATTTCTATTTTTAATCGTAGTAAAAGATGTCTCTCCCTTGGTTTTAAGGCCTTGATTGAAATGTCCTCCATTTTTGCAACTTATAGCATAGTGCCCCATTTTCCTATAGTTGTAGCAAGTATTGTATAGTGCACAACACAAGTGATCTCCATGAATTAAATCATGCTTATGACACTTGCTATCTTTGTTAGTCTTAATTCCTTACCCTTGCTCACCTTTATTGATGGTGGACACTGATTGAAACTTTTTCTAAAACTTATCATTCATGTTATGAATTTTCTTCTCATCATAACTAACCTTATCTTTAGATTGCTATATTATCATTGCTTGTATATTCTACTATATTACCCTACACTTATCACTATACAGGATAGTCTTCAATCTTCAATATGTCAATATGTAACTCTGGCCTCATGCCCTACTTAAACTTGAAAGTTTTCATGCACCTCGAAGATGATCCCTCAAAAATTGAGAAAATCTAACTGAGCTCTCAAACTTGATCACATAATTTGTTATGATCATCTCTCAATAATAAAGATTAAGGAACTCAACCTCCTTTTGAATGAATACAAACATTGTGAGGAAAGTATTTTCTATAAATATTGCTTTGAACATGTCCCAAGTGACATAAGCTCCTTGAGCTAGCAAACCATCTCAAGAGCTATTCTACCAATGTTCAACATTAGATTCTAACAAGCAAAAGGAAAGTCCATTTTCACACATCATCATATCTTGTAACTAGAAATTTTCTCTAACTTTTGAAGCCATCCATTTGCCTCAATGATATTAGAGATACCTTGAAAGGATGATGGATTATGAAATTCAGATAACCCCGTATAATAAGCATTTTGAGGTGTTATTGCTCATGCGACAACTCTACCTCTATTTCTAATCATATAGCATATAGCCTTCATTTACACTTGCATAATTGTGGCATTTAATCCAAAGTTATATTGCAAGTTCCATTATTTGTATTTGTCCACACCTATTACTCACCATAAATTTGCATATTATCAATCAAACATTAAGTTGGTTAAGTTCAATATCTAAAAGAATAACATGCAATTTATAATTCTAATAAGCATTCCTATGCACCTATATTTGATTTTTTTTTTCAAAAAACTCATTATAACAATCCGATTTAGAATCAAACTACTATGATATGGGATACCTTCATTTGAGATGAAATAAAACATTAGTTACCTCTATTTAATTAGAGTCGTTAAAATTAGCCAAAATTCGTTGGCCAACCCGACCCACCATGAATAAAGGTTGGAATGGGAGAAAAAAACTAGAAATTTGCGTTGTAATAGAAAAAATATGACAAGACCCACTTAGGACCCAACCATACAAGTTCAATTTGGGTGGGCCGGATCAACCCGTATTTAACCAACTTTTAATTATATTTTATTTTAATTGTAAATTTGTACTTTATATAATCATTTTTTTAATTTAAAATTATTATATTACATAATCAAATAGAGAATAATTTTTCTTAATTTTAAATAAAGACTCAATAAAATAGTCAATTTTAAATTTTTTAAAAGATCTTTTTTTAAAAAATAAATTTTTTATTTTTGGTGGATTGACCCGTATAACCCACCAACCCATATGGGCTGAGTCAGACTAATAGAATGAGCAGGAAAAGAAAAATGAGTCGAGTTGGGTTGACCCGTTTTTTTTATGGGATGAAACATTAGATACCTCTATCCAAGATATGACAAAAAGAGATTCATGATACTTACTTTAGTATGGAAAGCGTAAGATGAATGATGTATTTATTAAAACTAGCTAAAAGTTGAAAAGATAGTTAAAAACTGAAAAGCTAGTTGAAAGCTGCTGAAAAACTAGTTATAAGTGTTTGGTACAACTAAATAAAAGTTGCAAAATGACAAATAAGGATATCATTAATCATTTGATCAACAATGAGATATTTAAAATAATTATAATATTTTAATAATATAAATTAATTATATATTTAAATTATAAATTATTATAATTATATATTTAAATTCTAATTTTTTTATATACCATATTTAAATTATAAATTTTTATAATAACATATTTAAATTATAATTATATATCTAAATTATAAATTTATATAATTACATATTTAAATAATAAATTACAATAATTAATATTAAATTATAATTTCTATGAGTAAATATATATTTTTTAAATTACATATTTAAATTATAATTTTCTATAATTATATATTTATATTATAAATTATTATAATTACATTAATGAAGAATAGAGATAGATATTGTATAATATGATAAAAAAAATTAGTAAGAAACAATACATTAATTAATAAATGGTAAACATTTACATACTAGCTAAAAATAGAAAGATATTTTAAAAAAACTATTCGAAGTAGTTTTTTTTTTTTAAAAACTATTTTAAAAATATTCATAAATCGTTGCTATTCAAACAAAATTAAAATTATTTTAGTTACCATTTCATAAACCTTGAATTTTATTTAGAGAATTCAACTATCTAAACTAGAAACATAGCATTAGTTTTTATTTTTTACACCCATCTAAGTGAGTCATTAATATCAAGCTTAAAATAAGATTAATTTGTTTTGCAACCTTAATAATGATTCTGATAAGGATAAGGGTGGGGAAGAAAAAAAGAATGTACCATCTTCTCTTCTGTTTACGTGAAAACGATTTATAGCTCTCTTTTCTACAGGCACACAAATATGTAAGACCACCAAGATGGTTCCAAGTAATGATGATGACAAGGAATTGAAAGTATCACATAAATATACTAAAATAGGAAAACATTGTTTCAGATTAGTATGGTAAAATAACAGTATATACATTAGGTATAAATTTTATCTTACAAACCGCTCTTAATTTGAATAATCAATTCATTGCAATGCAAGGTAAATATGTAGCAGTAGAAAAGAAGAACTACGTGACCTTTTGACTTTTCAGAAATAGGGATTCATATATAATTGAAGTAATGCTCCATCTCTTCCTCTCCCTCAAAGGTTTCTTTCAATATGGGTCACATGTGGCGTGTGTTTTAAGTGGCATTATTGTTTATTGGACAATGACAGTCCAAGGAATAAAAAACTTGGTTAGATAACATTTGACAAACATGATGACCATCCTCTTCTTCAAATGTTTTTTACCAATCCCCTAAATACGCCTAATTAATTGGATGAGTTATCTGCCACAATCACTGGAACTGTGCTAAACAAATAGTTGAAATATTTTCCTATAAAAAATAATATTATTTTTACATGATGGACAATTTTTAAGATTTTTTTTAGCTATAAAAAAATTCAAATATATAAAAGCAATCTAAATTTGTTCTTTTAAATCCATTTTAATGAATACTCACATTTATCTTTTTTATTTTATTTTTAATCTATTAATTAAAATTTTAAAATTGAAAATTCAAAGTTTCACATACTACAAAGTCATTAACAAGTGTTTCACTTACTTAACACGTGAGTATAAAAAATCTTCTTGTGTTTTGAATATTGATTATATTTTTTACTATAACATCTTCATTGAACTTTTAATTCTTTCTTTCTCATATTAATTCTTTCTTAAAAAAGTTTCTGATTTTTTAGTTTTTAAAAACTAAAAAATAGAAAACTATAAATGCAAGTTTTACAATAGTTTTATAAAAATGTTTTCAATATTTTAATATTTAAAAACTAAAAAACTTATTTGAATAGTATCTTCTGAAAACAGTTTTCGAAAACAGTTCTGATTTTTAATTTTTAACTAAAAAACAAGAATAGTTAAAAGTAGTTTTACTTTTCAGTTTTTTATTTTTATTTTGAAAACTAAAAACACAATTAGAATATGTTGTCTTATACTTTTCATTAATATTTTAGTAAATATAAATAAGTTATTTTTTTCCATTTTTATATCTTTAAAATAATTTTCAAATAACATTTGTCAAACAATTTTTTTTCTTCCGGAAAATAGTTTTTGAAAACTATTCTTAAAAACTCTTTTCAAAAACTAAAAAACAAAATCAAACCAATCAAGCCTTGTAATTTTATTTTTCAATTTTCTATTTTTATTTTAAAAATTCAAAATATAATAAGAATATATTGTTTTTTGCTTCTCATTAATGGAATTCATTAAATATTAACATTTTTTTTCATTTTCAAAACAATTTTCAAATAACACTTATCAAACAATTTTTTTTTCTTCAGAAAATAGTTTTTGAAAACTATTTTTAAAATTAAAAAACAAAATCAAACCAATTAAACCCTAAAACTACTTAATAACTATTTCTATTTTTTTGTTTTTAAAAACTAAAAAATCATAATTGTTTTAAAAAATTATTTTAAGAAAACACTATTCAAATGAGTTTTAATTTTTAAATACTAAAATACTAAAAACAGTTTTATAAAATTATTTTCAAAGAATCTCTCTTATACTCACTATTTTCTTGTAATAAGTTGAATCTTTCTCCTTGTTTATATGTATATGTGTATATATAACTAAAAACTCATTAAGTGAAAAGTTGAAATAAATATTGAATTTATGAAATGTTTGATTTATATTAGAATTCTATTTATTTTAAAGCTTCTGTATGGGAAAATATTTGTTGTTTCCTGAACACATTTTACTAGCTAGTAGAACAATTATACATAATAACTTATTTAATTTTAAAATAAAAAATTATAATAATACATATATATATATATATATATATATCATTGTATTATAAATTGTTCAAATAAATGAATGATCTTTTTAATTCATTCAATTTCATTTTATTGTATATCTTTTTTATAATTTTTATTTATTTTACAATAAATGCAAACAAGTTGAAGATATCAGAACCGAGTTAAATACAATTTAACTTAACTAAATATACCATGATCAATGTTAAATGAAAGATGTTTTGATAAAAATTAGTTGAAAAAATCATATTTAAAATAAAATTGAATTTTAATTATAAACCAATTTTAAAAAATAATTTTAAATTATTTTTAAAAAAGAATCCAATTAAATGAATATGAATTAATCGATATCCAATCTTATTTTTCTTGGTATAAATAGATAAGATTATTAAAAAGAATAACTGCGTCCTATAGGATTATGAATTGTATATAGGCCTGTTTGTGCTGGCTTTGCATTTAAAACACGTATGTAATTTTTTTATGTTTATTTTTCTATTATAATGTTTATATTGGAAAATAATAATTCATTTCTACAGGGACATATTATAAGAGTGGTGGGGTGGCAATTCTTTCCCCCAAAGGAAATATTCTTGCCACTATATATTATGGTAATTCCAAAAGCAGCATGCTATTTAGAAAACTTTTACATTTCTCAGCAGTTAATAATGATCATGCAAAAACTCTGATAACTGATAGAAGAAAACGCACGTTAACTAGAGCCAACCAAATTGCATGGCTGTGTAAAATCATTAGTGAATAGTGATTAATGAATGAATGTATGTGTGTATGAGAATTGAGATCAATCAGAGAGCAAACTATTATTCTGCTTCTTATATATACGCACAACCTATCAAGTTCTGTCATCAAACATGATCCACAATATTTTAAAATTCTTTCAATTTTTCATAAAATATTTTAACAAATTTAGAGAACTTTAACAACTTCTAAATGACTAAAAACATTGAACATTTATATTGCTTAACATGTGAATAAATAAAATATATGCATTTTTAATGTAAAATTCTTTTATATCCTTGCCTAACATGTTTATTACTTTTTATAATAATTGGAATAGTGAACTCATACTTCATAATGTGAGTGGAAAAGTCAATTTTAAAGAAAATAAAAAAATATTCATACATTAATAATATAAAATAGTTTTATGATATCAGTTTATTATAAAAATTATAATTGATATTATTTTTTAGATAATTATTATGAAAGTTAATGAACCTATATTTATAGCAGGAATGAAGTTATTCTTAAAATTAGTAAACTGAGCATGTTTCACATTTTGAACTTATGATAAAATATAATTTAAAAACCTAATTGATAAAAGTAATAATATGTATAAATAAAAACTGCTAATAACTTAGAGTAAAAAAATCGTAAATAAAAATTATTTTTTTATTTGAAAATTAAAAAAAACAAATACGTGATAGCAAAATAATTGTGAAGAAAAAGTTAATCGATAGAACAATATAATGAGATACATTTTGAAAAAAAAAAAGGAATGAAAAATGTAAAAAATTGACAAAGAAAAGAAATATAAATAAAATAACAAATTTAAGTTGAAGCAATAGAGCAACATAAAGTAAGAGGAATAAATAAGTAATCAGATGATATTTTTTTTTTTAATATTTTTGTTTAAGTGATAATAAAAAATAAAATTAATCTAAACAAAGGATTGAGAAATTTATTGATGTTTGGAATTGATATCATGAGATGCACTAATTTATAAAATTGATATACAAAATATAGTAATTTTTCTTTTCATTTGACTAAAATTGTGAAAACTCTTACATTAGGGCAGTGAACAAAGTGGGAAAAAAAAAAGAAAAGAAAAGAAAAGAGAGGTGTTTTTACATTCAAATAAACAAGACACTTGACAAAGGATAAATAACCTATGAATGTAGTATAACTTTTTAACTCGATAGTGATGCATTACCAAATAATTTTGGAGACTTGACATTTCTATTATAACTCTATTAATAACTGTTGGTAAAGTTAAAAACTTTATAATTCTTTGCATACATTCAATTTTATTATATATCTATTAAGTTAAAAGTTCTTATTAAATTTTATAATATTTTTAAAAATATATATATTTTTTAAAATAATTTCAATTTAAAAAACTATTGATTATTTTTAAAGGTCATCTTGCTGAGCTAGATGATACCATTAAAATTGTAGAGTTGAATTCTCAAGAATAATATTATACAAAAAATTTAAAATCATATTCTTTTTTTTTAGTTAGTTAGTAACCTAATGTTTTGTGCTTAAATATTTTTTATTATTCTATTTTGCAGTTAAGATTTTATAATTCTTGAGTTGTCTCTCTTTATGCTATTCATACAACTTTTCTATTTTAATAATATTTGTTTAACTTATAAAAATATATTACAATTTATATTTTTTTATAAGCATATGTTATAATTGTTATAGTAACTTATGAAAATAACTAAACTTATAATTTATTTTCTTCACCTATTTTATTACAATCATTGTCAACTCGTCAATGTTACATACCATTTGATAAGATTAAGACTCTTTGAATTATTTTAGAAGTATTTTATAAATTATTATGCATTTTTAAATTATAAGAATCGTTTATAGCTTAAATTATATGACTTAATAATTCAATTCTCGTTGTATCTAATTATATAATGTTTCTCTTTTACCAATTCAATATTACTATATTTTATTTTTATAAGTAAATATTAATTATTAGTTTCTTAGTTTTGTTACTGAAAAAATTTAATATTACTATATTAATATCACATTATTCAATTTACACAACCTTTACTCATAGATTTACGCAAACTAGCATTATTTTTATTTTTTTACAGAAACCATGAAATACATGAAAAAGAAAAATGTACATGTTCCACATACCACCATTCCAAATTGATTTATCTTAAGTCAATAGCTAAGTCCGAAAAATTAAAAAACACATTTTTTTTTGCTTAAAATTAATGTAGTTAAAAGGTATATAATATAATATAATATAATATAATTTTATTTAAGTTTTGTATCCTAATATTATAATATAATCTTTTTATTTAGGTTATTGTCCATTTAGTTAAAAAAATGTTAATTAAATTTGATTAATTTTTAAATATAAAACAATATAATTTTCTTTTTAAAATATAAATAAAATCATTAAATATTTTTCATTATTTTATAATATGAAATATAAAAATAACTATTCTATTGTAAAATGATAAATTATTTGAAAGATTAATATAGTTGATTAACATATAAAATCACATATTACATCATTTAACAATTTTAACTAAAACACTTAATTTATAAATTTGAGTTAATTTATAAGCTTTAACGGTTTTTTAAACTAATATATATATATATATATATATATATATATATATATATATATATTAGTTTAATTGTTTTCCAAACAATTATATATATATTAGTTTCTCAAATATATAAAAAATACCTTAATTAGTTTCTCAAATATATATATATATATATAATATATATATATATATATATATATATATATATATATATATATATATATGCTGTCGTCACGTCTTAATGTTTGAATAATGTTTTTTTTTAAAATTTTTATCACGTGTTAAAATTTGCATAATACTACATTAACAAGTAATTTTATTTATTTATTTTTTACTTTTTCCTATTTTATTTTTTTTAAATGGTGTAATGTAGGAGTCTCACACCCAATTTTACTAAATATAAAAGTCTTAGAAATCAAAATAGTACATGCAGATAAAAACAACTTTAATAGGGAGTTTTAGGAAGGCTGTTAAGCTTAATATTGGTAGAGATTAATTCTTCACCATAAAAAGGCTAAGTTTTTTTTTTAATTTGAATGCATGACAAATTTATTACTGAAGTAAAAACTATATAGGGCTATTAAAAGTGACGTGGGAGAATGAAATTTACAAAAAATAACTTAAGAATTTTTTTTATGCATTTTTCAGTGTGTCATGCTCTAAAAATTACGAGTTGAAATGAAAAATCCATTATCATGTGTAATAAATAATTGAAAAGTTACATTAAAAATAGTTTGTGATTAATTTGGAATAAATTGTAGACTGAAGGGGAGCCAATTAAAGTCTTATGAATGTTATTAAGTGTTTTACAAGGCTGTAACTGATTTGAGTAACTATTTTTGTTGTTGGAGATTTTAGCCTTTTTCAGACATGGCTTTGACATTGATAAGTTTGGACAAACAATTTACATTACTATTAAGTGTGACATTCAATAAGCTTATTACTAATATGGTATTTAGAATTTGGACCACTGTGGAGAGGTGATGCTGTAAGAATGTGATGGCTTCGGTTGTGACTTCTGACTCCATTCATTCATCGTTTCCTTGTTCTGTTCCAACCCATGAAGACAAATTGTCCAGAGCAGCAACTCACCGGCTACCTTCACTGCCGGTCACCCCCTCCACGCAAAATCAGGCAAACAATGTCACACTCTCTATTTTAATGTATATTTATGTCTGTGTTGCAGTGTAAGCTAAGATTCAATAAATGGACCATTTTCACTTTCACAACTTCTTTCATTATGAAAAGACCAGAAAAATACAAAATAAAGAGGGCTACACGCCTCTATTACAAAGCCACAATTATGACTCTTTGCTGTTTCTTTT
This sequence comes from Psophocarpus tetragonolobus, assembly GCA_037954015.1. Taxonomy (NCBI): domain Eukaryota; kingdom Viridiplantae; phylum Streptophyta; class Magnoliopsida; order Fabales; family Fabaceae; genus Psophocarpus; species Psophocarpus tetragonolobus. Next base: position 41,637,567 of record CM075695.1, read on the forward strand.
TCATCCCTTTTTGCTTTTTTTTTTTTTTTATATATATAAAATTATTGTGGAAGTGCTCTTTGTATTACTGCCTCACTGGTATTCTGATTAAAAAAAAGAAGGAAAAAGGAGTATCCCACTTGGACTGTTCAAAATTGATACTAGTAAAACTTTTTATCCTCCTCTCAGCATTCTCACACTTTTCGAGCGAGAATTGATTACCCCTTTTAATTTTGAAATACTAAATACTGTTTTTTTAAATAAACGAAGTGACTTCACGTGCAAACATTCCGTCTTTCCTTTTAACCAGTTCCTTATTGTAATGGCAATTACATGACTCTCTTAACCATGGAGATATTTGAACGTCATACATTTGGTAATGTATTAATTTTTTAGTTGTCACAATAATATTTGTTTTGAATTTCCTAAGTTTAGAGGAAAACAAATCTTTTACGATAGGTTGACTCCAAATATGGCCTTTACTGCATTAATTGATAATAAACAGCAATTTTGAACATATATACTTGCGTTAGGCAAGTTGAAATCGCATTTACCTCTTTTAAACAAAAACGATAAGAAAAAAAGAGAAAAGCATGCGATAGAGCATATTCTATGTAGGTGTTTCATGATAGAGCTTAGAGGTTCATGTGCACAACAGAAGAGGCAATCACGGAATATCAGCTAGATCTTTCCTACACTTTCTCTAACTATTTTTCCACCCCTACCATACCCATTCGTCACTTTAAAACATTTTCATCCTAATTAATCAACTTTAATAAATATGCGCTATTAATATTATGACAACATTAATCACACATAATGAAAAACATTTCACTCTATTTTTCAATTACAACTTAATTACAAATAATTTTACCTTATCAGTAATCTAATATAAATGGATCCTTGAAAAAAGTCACTTGGTAAATAATATTTCAATCACTGTTAAAAACTTGTTTAAAAATCACTGTCTAGTCTTAAATTATTGAGATTGTAATTACTAATTAGAGGCTCACTTAAAAAAATTATTATAATTAAATTTGTTTAAGGGACGTGTTTATCAAACAATATTTAAATGATGTGAAATATTGAATGACTAAGATTTTATGAGTTATAAAATTTGTCTAATAATGATGTAAATAGATCAAAACTCTGAGGTGATGATTCATGGATTGAGATCCTTAACAATTAACCATTAACATTTAATTTATGCAAAAATTATGTAAAATATTTATTTAAAATAATTACGCTTGCCGTCCAAACTACATAAGTTATCCACTTTCACTAATAATATAAAGTTGTTTTCATTATCATATATAATATATAATAAATTTGTTGAATTTATAATAGTTATTTTAAAAATCATATAATAATAATTTATAATTGAATAATAATATTTACACATTCACTGTATTTATAATATTTTAAATCATCATTAAACTTATATGTTATTTATTTAAACTTAAGAAAAATAAACTATTTTTTCTAAAACTTTATTTGACGTGATTTATTTTTAAACTTTTTAATTTTTATAAAGTAGTGCATAGAAAATTTAAGGAGGTGAATGAATTTGAATTAGAATGACCATCCCAAACTAAAATCCAGCCATGGATCTGTGATCATTATTTATGTGTTTTGGTAACATTCATAATTTAAGGGCACTAACTCTGCTATGTTGCTGACGTGGCTCATTTTCATTGGAGTGTTACCTGACAGGACTTAAACTTGACTATATCGGACCCAATGCCCTTACCCTTGCTGCCTCTCTTTCTCTCTCTACCCTTCTTTCTCTCTCTACCTTCCCAAGCACACTCAGACACCAGAAGTAGGTGAAAAGCAAAGAACCCTTCTTCTCTTAAGAATTTTCACATTACCCTCACAACCACTGTTGCTTCCTCCCCCCAACTAATCTCCTCAGAAAGTGCGAGAAAATCGCCGAGAAAGTAACGGAAAATTGAACCCCTGAAGGGGGGGTGGTGGTCTTTCCCTCGTTGTGGTTTATACGGGGATAGAATCAAGTTGGGATTTTTTAACCCTAGGCCCTGAAAGTTTGAGGCTTTTTGGTCAGATCTCAGCGATTTTAGTGTTGTGGCTGTTGGAGTTGGAACTCACTTGTGGATCTCTCTGATGGGTTGACTCAATAGGGAACTGTGATTGGTTTTCTGGGGTTTCCAAATGTTGAAAGGTTAATTTTTTCGTTTGATTTTTTGGGGGGGGAGGATGGGGATTTGTTGAGTTTGAAGTCAGTGGCAATGCTAGTAGTTCAGTGATACTGCGTTTGCGTGGAAATGTCTGCTTCTTTAGCGACTTTTGACCGACCGAGACCTGGGGCTTCTAATACGGTATGTTTTGCTTTGGAGGGGAAAAGATTATTTTGAAATTTTGTTGAAAATTTTGATTTTTCAGTTAATGCAGATTGTAGCTAATGAAAATGAAAATTTGAGTAATTTGTAAATGAATTGGTTTAGTGACTAAACTGGGTGGCACATTTGGTTTGACCTTTGTCTTGGTTTCCTTGACAATGTTGTTAATAGAGTGAAGAAAGCTGAGTTTGGTCTTTGGTGGTTTGTTTTGCTTGTTGAGTGTTGAATTCGACGAGGGAATGCGTACAGAGTGTATTTTAGCTTGGCCCAGTTACACTTTAGGATTTTTTTTTTCGTAGGCAGTGAAGTGCTAGGTTAGTTTTATGGAAATTATCAATATGCTGAGTTTTTTAAGTTTCTTATTATTTTTGTTTCGAAATTTCAGTGGATATTAGTTTAGCTTATGAAAAAATGTGTGGTTATAAACTTGTGGGAAGGAAAGGGTTTATGTGGGCAATGTGATTCATAATTGCTGGCATGTTGGAGGCTATAATTAGTAAGTCACATTTCATCATTATTTGTTTACTCTTTTGTTAAATTTAAGAAGGGGTTTAACAGTTTGGAGGATGAAAGGATATACCAAACATATTGACAGTTGAGACAAGTGAGAAGAAAAAAAATTGAGCAATTTAGCCCATTAATTAAAGAAGTTAATGACTATATACTGATATTGTAAAATAGTTTGACAGTTTTTATTAAATTAGAAACCACTGTTGCTATAACTTCTATGGTAGTTATGGTAAAAAATTTAATTATTATGTATTGATGTTCAATCACATCTCTACTTTTAAAGTATTAATTGGGAAATAGCATAAATGAAAGATTGTGATTGAATGTCAGTGTAAAACTTTTTACAGATAGTGCACAATTCTTTTTCTCTATGGTAAAAGTCATATATGGTGGTGTGTGATTGTATGATAGCGTAAAATTATTTTAAACGGTTAATCCTCAATTTAAACCAATTAACACACCTGTTTGCTGAACTACATTGTCAAAATGTCGAAAAATTAGTAAAACAATATACTATAGGGTAGTTGACAACTCTGAAGAAGCTGTAATGTTCTTAAATAATTATAACCATGATATCTCCTGTGCCTAAATATGATGCTATTAGTATTTACCAAGGGATCTAGTTGGATTTGGAGGGGTGAGGTTCGTGCATTTTGCTTACACTTGTTTTATTTCAATTATGTTTTGTCAGAAGTTACCTAGTGGTTCCTAATGGGTGTTACTACTTGGCAGGTTTTCAAAAGTGGTCCACTTTTTATATCTTCAAAAGGTTAGTGTTCTAATCTTTTTCAACCTCAATAATTTATTTTCTTGTTTATTTTCTTATTCTCTTGGGAGGATAAATGAACATTTTCTTTGTGTATTTATTTTGGTAGTTTCTCATAACGACTAAAGAATTGCAGAAAGAAAACTGTTTAAACTTGCAGAACTTCGAGGTTCTTCTCCTCCCAATGCCCAATTAGCCCAATCATCTTACAAAAAGACAAGATATCCCTCTATCGAAATGCCCCTTCATATTTTAAAGGAAAAAAAATGCCCTAACCGACCTATCTCACATAACTAATTGACTAATATAACTAGCATATAGGTAACTACTAACCTATTGTAACTAACTAGTAAAGGGGAGCACCTAATAGTTCTGTTCCCTTGGATTTATTTATCCAAATAAGTCAATGATATAGGAATTTATAAATGTTATCCTATTTTGGTCTTCTGCAGGAATAGGCTGGAAGTCTTGGAAGAAGCGGTGGTTTATACTCACGCGCACGTCATTGGTCTTTTTCAAGAATGATCCCGTTAGTATCTCTTAAATCTTTCTCATTATTGCTAAGATCTTTATTTGATATCCTTTTGTGTTCCTTTTCTTCTGTTGTTCTGTGTAATTCAACTCTCAATTAAGCAGATATGGACATATGGTTACAGATCATGAATTTTCTGACAAAAATTAATGCAGTGATTGATTAAGTTTTCTTGATATATTTTATAGATATACTTTTTGGCTGATATGTTTTGGAAAAATGGCATTTTATTTAGTTCTAAATTCGTATTGGAGAGTAAGATGTGACTGTAGACCTATAATATAAAAGTATTTACTTATTGGTGCTGATTTCTTTACTCTAATATATAAGAGTTACTTTTGTGGTCACTATTTATGATTGTTTTTATTTGGATCGGTCATGTAGAGTGCCCTTCCACAGAGAGGCGGGGAAGTAAACCTGACATTGGGGGGTATTGACTTAAACAATTCAGGGAGGTATGTTGCATAAATTGTTTCTTTTTTTTTTTTTTTGTAGTTGTAAATTTTGATGTCAATCTGTCTTAAAATTGTGAATTTTATTTTCCAGTGTTGTTGTTAGAGAAGACAAAAAGCTTCTTACGGTATTATTTCCAGACGGACGCGATGGGCGAGCGTTCACCCTTAAGGTGATTCTTTTATTATATTTTTAAGCGAATGAGATTTAAATTCGATTTGTTGCTACTTATAAATGGTTATTAATTGTTGGACCATATAAGTTCTGACTGTCTTCTAAAAAAATATCAGGCTGAGACATCAGAAGACCTGTTTGAATGGAAGACAGCTCTTGAGCAAGCCCTTGCACAGGCACCGAGTGCTGCTCTTGTTATGGGACACAATGGGATTTTTCGGAGTGATGCAAGTGATTCTATTGAAGGGTCTTTCCATCAATGTGTGTTCTCATTATTCATTTATTTAATGCAATTCTGGTGTTTTTTTCTGTTATTCAGTGTATGTTACCGTAGGATTCTGTGCCTTTTATTTTGATTTTTCTAATATTTTATTTATAGGTTTTTATAGATTTTTGTCATCCTAATTTTTATACTTTTGATAGAATAGAATTCATCTTGTTATTTTCACTATATTTTGTGTTGTGCTTCCAGGGAGGGACAAGCGGCCAATTAAGTCTCTGGTTGTTGGTAGACCAATTCTGTTAGCACTAGAAGATATTGATGGGGGCCCATCTTTCCTTGAAAAAGCTCTTCGGTTCCTAGAGAAGTATGGTAAGTTATGATCTATTACATGTGTAATGCATGATGCATCTGCATTTCATTTCACTTTTTGTCCTCCCCTGTTTCAAATTTTAGGAGTTAAGTTTTATTTCTCTATAAGCATTTTGTTAAAAATTTATCGGCTAATCAACCTGGCTGGATAATTATACCTTGGGATTAAATTTTCCAATAGAGTTCAATTGGAGATCATGTTGCCTTGGTTATTTTGGGTTTTACTTTATTGTTCTTGTTTTGTTAAAATGCAACTTACCTCTTCAACCTTGATTCTTTGGAGAATGGCATGTGATTTAAAATGTTGTCAATTAAACCGATTAATGTGTGTTTACGAAACTGTTCTGCAAATGTGAATGGGTGTTAAACATAAAGCAGCAGCCTAGTTGCTTTTGATATTGGAATGTAGGATTTGCGTGTTGAATGTGCACCAAACGTTTTCCCAAACATGCTATCAATCCTGAAATAACATTGGTATGCAATTAGTGAAATACATTGGACACTTTAGCTTGTCTATCTACAAAGCAGAAAACTCTTATGTTTAATAATTTGAGTGCCTTCTGTGTGACGTTGATATGGCATGTCGCAGAGGCATCTGACTGCATAATGGCAAAGAAAAAATGTTGAATGTGCGAAACATGTTCTACCCTATTCTTCAGTGAAGGGTTTTTGCTGATTTTACCATTTTTAATTTGCAGGAACCAAAGTTGAAGGAATACTAAGGCAATCCGCAGATGTTGAGGAAGTAGATAGGAGAGTTCAAGAATATGAACAAGGTACAAATAATTATCTTAGCACCCTAGCAATATGTGTGCTTTTGAGGAGAGTAAGTTGTTGGTACAGAGCGCATTAATAAAGTTAATTGGGCTTCAAAGGAGCAACAAGCAGAGGAAAAAATATGTCGGAAAGGAAATCCAACTTTCATAAATCTTAACTATCCAAACTGACAAAGATGTTTTTAGAGAGGAGTAAACGAGATTTCTAGCTAAGCATAATTATGCATGTTTTTAAGGACTATATGTTGTTCTGAAGTAGTTTTACTTTCTTGCCGTTCATTTTATATGTTATAAATAGCCACTTTTAATCAGCCACCTTTTATATAGAACTAATATTATGATTCTTTTCGTAGTTCAACCCTTTTGCTGGTGAAAGACCACTAGAGATAATAATATCTAGTCATAAACACTCAGTTTAAGCTATGAATTTATTTCTCAATGGTGACACTTATGAATGCCTTACTTTTAATTGATCTTTCCAGGCAAGACTGAATTTGGTCCTGAGGAGGATGCCCATGTTGTTGGTGACTGTGTTAAGGTATTATACTTTTTTTTTTTGTTGAAAAATAGGAAAGAATATTGTGTTAATACTTATTACAGGAATTTATATTTACCTTTATTGTATAGAGGGTTGTAGGCATCTAAATATTGAATTTAGAGGAAATGAATCTCCTCTAATTAATTGTAATTAATTGAATAAAGCTTATGTGGAACTATCTCTGTTGTGCCTTATGACACATGGTTTCCAGTCCAATACGTCTTTATTAATGATTAATGAATATAGTCAATGTACACATTTGAAAACTCAAGCAAACAAACTATATGTTGAGCATAGTAGATCATGGAGAAGAAAATCTTCTATATAATATATTACATGCCTACTAAATACAAATATTAGGAAAGGTGATGATATCTATAATCTAACTACAAGATATCATTCAATTGTGGGAAACAGAACAATTGATCTCAATTTTACGTAAAGGAAACTTTAAGCTTTTCCATAAGCTTTTTTCCTGTTAATTTTATCATCTAGAAAGAAGGATTACACAAGAAATAAGATAAGAAAACCTCCTTAAACTTAGTGTAAAGAGGGCAAATCCTCTGCATGTCTACTGAGTAAAACCTCTGGAAGAGGCTGGATGCTGAACAGGAAGAAAAGGCATAAAAAGGAATTCAATTTTGATAAAATTTCTACTTTCTAGTACCAAACGGTAATGTTCTTACAACCAATCTTAAAAATGCAACTCAACTTGCATAATGGATATTATAATAGCTATTAAAGAACACACTATAAGGATTGGCGGAGGACCAATTAATAATGCTGTTGTTTGCTTCTAAAAGAAACTGCAGCAGCAATTAGTAGACCAAAATGTGTGTTAATAACAAGCGTGGAGTTGGCAAATCCCAATTCTTTATTGTACAAATCACTACCAGCAGTAGTAAACCACCCGCTTTTATCCAAACACTTATCACCTATTAGCTACTAGTCTTTATGCCTGTAAGTCTATAAACTAAGTGTTGCTTTGTAATATTTATGAATTAATATAAGAGCACCAGCTTTTTTCATAGTTTTTCAGTGTTTATAATTGAGACTTTGAGGCCATAAAATCAATCATGCATTCTTTTATCATCCTAAAAGATTAATAGAAGCTTGATTTGGAAGCAGTCGTAATGTTGGTATAATCACTCTAATTAATAGGATCATGGATTTTAAAATGTTCTGTTGAAATGTTAGATTATGCATTTTATTTAATGACAATCCACTGGTTATATTTACAGCATGTTCTGAGGGAGCTCCCCTCCTCTCCAGTTCCAGCTTCATGCTGCACTGCTTTGTTAGAGGCTTATAGTAAGTTGAGCTCAATGATTATATCCATATGCTTCTAATAATAGGTGGTTTGGCTTACTTTTGTTTTTTTGAATGTTGTTGATTGCTCTATATATTTTTTTTTTCCATTTTTTTCCTGCTTTTATTTTTATATATATATTTTATTTAGCTGCATTTTAACCTAGAATCTTATATTGAGACAATCTATATTTGGTTATAGAATGAAAATTATGGAATGACTGTGGAAATATTTTCAATGTTTGTTAAGGATAAATAATTTTTGGTTATAGAAAGAACTATCTCAATTGATACTTTGACTATTTTATGCTACTCGTGCATAATTTTCGGTTATAGGTGAATAATTTTACAGTCATAAACTATTAATTTAATTCTTTAGTGTTTTATTTCATACATGTGATATATAGACTATTTTGTTCTCATGAAAGTGCCATACGCTGAGTGAAAGGGGCCTCACAAAGACCAACTCAGTGTTTGGTGTTCAGTTACTATCCTTGACAGTCCTATTTTAATCTTGCATATTTTCCCCTCACTTTAGCTTTATTTGCATCTAATTATGAATTTCTGATATGCTAAATGCCTATGTTGATATGTCTAATGCTTTTATTATTTTTCTTCATGAACTTTTGAATTGTTTTGTTGCTTTTCTCTTGTTCTTTGAATGTGAATATATTCTTGAGTTAATTTTTACTGTTTTTATTTTACAAGAAATTGATCGCAAGGAAGCAAGGATTAATGCAATGCGCTGTGCTATATTGGAGACATTTCCAGAGCCAAATCGGCGTTTGTTACAAAGGTACTCTCTCCTCTCCTCTGATCTGCTCAACGATACATACATACTCACACTTTCCTTCATTTGCTCTATGCCATCCTTGTATTTGAGTTTGCAATGGAATAGTTACTGTAGAATAATTAACAAACTTCACTTGAAAATGTATACTGGGTTGTCTTGATTTCTTTTTGGTTTGCTTTTTAAGTTATAAATATCTTTTTGTTTTGGGAGTTTCAATATTTTGTTCAGGTTTATGTGGCCTTAATGAAAGTCTCTAATAGATACAATTAAAGGAACTCTTCAAAACTTCTGTTTCACTATCTTTACCCTAGCTAAGCTCAAGCTTGCCTCAACTTTTGTGAAATTTTAATCATCTATGATAATGTTTGATGAGGAGGAATAACCTGTTGCACTTATGTTGTTATGTAATAAATAATATCTTTAACTTTAGCCTGCTTTAACCTTCTTTAACCTGAGAATTTTCATTTGTATAATCTAGAATGACTAAAATACAGTGATTGCTGAAACAAAAAACAAATACCATAATTTAATTGTCATCTCTACCTTTGCAGAATTCTGAAGATGATGCACACAATTGGTTCTCATTCTCAAGAGAATAGGATGACTCCATCTGCTGTTGCTGCTTGCATGGCACCATTGCTCTTAAGGCCTCTGCTAGCCGGAGAATGTGAAGTGGAGGATGAATTTGATGTCAGTGGTGATAGTTCGGCCCAGCTTCTTGCTGCTGCTAATGCTGCTAATAATGCTCAAGCAATTATTACCACATTGTTGGAGGAGTATGAGAATATATTTGATGTAAGAAACACCCAAGCAACATGTATTCTTTTTATTAGTTGCTTTCTGGTTTGATTTTGTTTACAATTAGGAAACTTAACTTTCAGTGGTGCTGGTGCATTTATGTTTTGTTTAGCCTGAGGTATCCTAATCACTATAAGACCCAGCTTTTCTTTTTGTCCTTATATGACCTGCTTTTATCAAACACAAACTTATTATGAGATTTTTCTGTAGAACTGATCAATCAAGTTAACCATTGCTATAAATTTCAACAGTAGATTGTATACTGCGGTACAAATATTTGATTTAAATGTCTGTTTACGTTACTAATGATTTTACCCATGGTCAGTTGGCAGTGTTTTGCTAGTGTTTGGCACTTCTAAAAAGCATTTTCATTTCTTGATTCAATTCTGCTACCTAATTTTGATCTGCTGTTGCAGGAAGAAAATATACAGAGATGTTCCATGTCGGCAGATTCTCGGGTTGAAAACAGTGGGAGTGAAGATTCAACTGATGATGATAATATAGATGTGAAAGAGAATGGTTACCATGATGCAGAGAATGAAGTTGATCAGGAGACAGACGATGATGCTGATCGTGTTCAGAGTGGAAAATTGAGTGAAAGCAGTGGTTATGCTGGCAGTGATCTTTACGATTACAAGGTTATCTCCTGTAGTCTTATTTCCTCTGTTTATTGGATCCTGTGAGTAGTGGGCGGTGTATTTTATTTATCAAATAAAAAATATACAATTCTCTCTTTGATAATGAAAATGTGCATAGACTTTGTAATGTTGTCAAACTTAACAGATTCATTAACATAGTGTAGCGGTTAGTTTGTGGAAGTTGTGGTCAATGTCATTCATACCCTTGTTCAGATTTCTATTTTAATAAGAGGGCAAGAACAGCTTCATTTTCTTCTGCTGAATTTACGTTTCACTCATTCCCACTAAAGATGATGGATGATAATAAAATTGTTATGAAGTATTGCTGTTGAAGTTTGGAGATGTTTAAGAGAATAGGGTATCATTTGGCTTACTAGGATATTTAATGAGATTTTAAGATCTAAAAGCATTCTGGATGAGTGGAAGAGGAACACTTTGATTCCTATATTTAACATGGAAGGTATTAAAAAATGTGTAAACAACAAATGAATTATATTATGACATTATGAGAAAAGGTGTTTGAGCATAGATTAAGAAAAAGGATTATAATCGCAGAGTATCGACTTGGATTCATGTTAGTAAGGTTTACTATAGAACCTATTATCTTCTATGGGGGGATTAATAGAAAGTTACCAAAGAAAAAGAAACTTACATAGTTTTTATTAACTTGGAAAAAGCTTATAATTATGCCGAGAGATGGATTGTGGAAGGCTTTGGAAAAGAAAGTTATTCCATGTGACTTATTTCTGAGCTATAAAAGGCATGTATGATACTACTAGTCTGAGAACTCTAGTTGAGACCAAGAACTTTCCTGTAAGGATAGGTTTATATCTGGACTTCGCCTTGAATACTAACTTGTTTAACGTATTTTTTATGTGCTTACTATATATATAAGGCATGTTTTTTTGCAATCACTGATGATATGGTTGAGAAATTTAGGACAAAATAAACTCTAAATTTGAGTTTTCAAAATGGAGAGACTATAGTAGTTAATAGCGTGTGATTTGGGCTGAGTTGTTTCTTAAATGAAGGGTAAAATGTAAAAGCATAACTTTTTACCCCAAAACTTGTACATTAGTCCTCCTCCATTGTGCATTTCACACAAGTCATCCTTCTCCTCCTTATCGCATTCTCTGAACCAAGAGGGCAACACTCACTTACCAGGGTGGTTTTCTGGCGACGCGACCCTCCCAGAAACTTCTTATGAATCTTCTGGTGAGGCCACCGGTGAGTTTCAGTAACCCAGCCCTGCACCTTTCTTCTTCTTTTGTCCAACTTTCTTCTCCCCTTTACCATGGCTTCATAGCGTCTTTTATTGAATTAGTGAAGCCTACAGGTCCAAACTTGTATATGCAAACAATAGAAATTCATGTTTTATCATTTTCTTAGACAATGTTTATATATATATATATATATAAATCAATTTTTTATTTTTAGCATGTATATATTATATGCATCTATTAAATCTGCCTAGGGATAAAAATAACAGTTATCCTGCTATAGTGTTTTTGGAGGGTAGCTGCTCCACACTGCTTTTTGTTATTAACTACTATGAGAGAGACATTATTGTAATCAACAGGGTTTCACTTAAGCAATAGTAAGAGAAAATATATGCATTGCAATTTTAATAAGAAATGAGAGGAAAATGATTGGATTATTGCTGTGATAGCTATTGAGGAAAAGTTGACTCACGATTGGTCTAGTTGGTTTTGACACATGCAAAGAATTTTGTTGAATGCACTGGTGAAGGGAGTAAATGGCATGTTTATACCCTTATGAAAAGGTGTAGAGGAAGACCAAGGGTATTGAAGGAAATTAATAAAAGGCATATCCTGGTGAATAATATCCCTGAGAACATGGTTCTTAATCAAGCTCAATGTTGTGTGATCCATGTAACTGAGACTGACAAAGCTATTAATGTTGTTGTACTTTTATATATATTTTTTATCAATGTAGGAATAGATTTATATTGATGTATCTCCTGCTGTGATGAGCAATGTTATTTTCTTTTTCCTCTATCTTCTTAAATTCTTCTTTGTGATCCTGCAGGCATTTGGAGGTGATGATTCCGATGTTGGATCCTCCAGTAGTAACCATGCCAAGACTGAAAACGCTAATCTGAATGCTGTTCCAGATACTCCCCTGTCTGAGGATCAAAACAAGCAAAGAAAAGGCAGTGAAAACCCAGTTGATGAGAATGACGCTTCAAATTTGTTGCCTTCCACTGAATCTTATCGATCTATGGGTGAGATTTTATCTTCTATGGACCCCGGCAACCATTTACCCATGCCTGTGGTCGAATCAGGTTCTGGAAAGCAAACTGGTAAAGCTAGTACAGCCAGTTTCAGTTCTAAGCAGTCAACATTCTGGGGAAGGAGCAATGTGAGTTGTTATTTTTTTTACTGTTTACTTCCTCCTAACAACTTTGTAGGAGATCTAAACTCGTATTGGTGAATATAGTATGCTAGTTGATACAGGATTCACAATTTATAGGACAATCAGATGTATATGTGATACTGACAATGTAGTTGCACAATTGCAAACTTGGAATAAGCTAGCAATTAAAATATGCAGACTTAATATGCTAGCAGTGGATATACTTAAATTTTATTATGCAAGGCAATTTTTTCTTCTCAGTTTTTGTAGTTTCAAATGTTCTTGAATGCTTGGCATCTGATATTTTGTTCTGATCTTAGCAGCCAAGGAAGACGCCATCAGTGGAATCAGTTGATTCATCTGGAGAAGAGGAGTAAGATACTTAGCTTTGTACATTTTTTCTTTGTAAAAACTGCTTTTGGATGGTGATTCTTGGTGGAATTCCAAGTTATTCTTCAATATCTTTTTTAGATTTTTTGGATAGGTCATGTTAGACTCTCTGACTTGGCTTTTTCACTGGCTTTAGCAGCCATGTTTTTTTAGCTCGTTGCATTATGCAATTTGCTTTATACTTGTCTCCCTTTTTCTTTTTCACCTTCTTCTTCTTCTTCATTTTATACCTTGAAAACAAATAATTGTAATACTTTTGATGTCTGTAGACTTGCTATTCAGAGGCTAGAGATTGCAAAAAGTGATTTGCAACACAGAATTGCAAAGGAGGTAGATTTCTTATACTTGCTTATTATATAGCCAATTCCAAATAATATAGTGATGTTTTTTTTAATGAAAAATTTCTCCTGTTTTCATTTTAGGCTAGAGGCAATGCAATTTTACAAGCAAGCTTAGAGAGAAGGAAGCAGGCTTTGCATGAGCGGCGCTTAGCCCTTGAACAAGATGTACTATTTCTCCACAGTCATTCTGTCATTTATTCCCCAAATGGATATTGGATATACATCCCATCATAATTTTGATCCCTTGATAAGATGCAACTCATCTTTTAATATACAGGTTTCAAGATTGCAAGAACAGTTGCAAGCTGAGAGGGATCTCAGAGCTGCATTGGAAGTAGGTTTGAGCATGTCTTCCGGACAGCTTTCAAGCTCCCGTGGCATGGATTCCAAGGTGCTTTCTTATTCTTGTGAAGCTTACTATTCTTTTTCCCTTTAGATTGCTTTCTCAGTGCACATAATCTGTGCAAAATCTGCTAATGTACAGACAAAGGCTGAGCTGGAAGAGATTGCACTTGCTGAAGCTGATGTGACCAGGTTGAAGCAGAAAGTTGCAGAACTCCATCATCAACTTAATCAGCAACGCCAGCATCACTATGGCTCTCTTACGGATGTGGGTGATCGATACCAACATGCCCAAAATCATCCTCAACAGTGAGTATGCAGACCTATGTTATTTCTAATAATAAGAGAGAAAACCTACATACGACATTAAGTATTAGCCTTTGATGGACTTCAAAATTTAAACTGGTGTCAGTTCCACATGAATTTGACACCAAATCCAATTTAAATATCAAAGGGTCTGCTGGCATATTTCAACTTCAAAGGGCCAAATTACTCACTAGAGTTGATAATCAAAATATTGGAGTTGTCAGAAATTTCTCTCAAAAAATTTGTTTTCAATTTTCTCTTTTTTCTTGGTTCCCTTGTAAAGCATACTTTAGATAATTGTATCCTCTGCATGTGTGCTTGTACAATTGTACTCATCATTGAAAGTTTTGACTGAAGTTTCCTTTTCCAGACCCGAAGAATAATCTCGTTCTGCATTTCTTTACATTTTATGGAGCATGTTTTTTAATTGAAAACCATGTGAACTTATTAATTTCATTAGTAACGATTTTTTTTTAAAAAAAAACTTGTGCAGGAGATTTCTTCAGCAAGATTTTGATTCAACCCTGGCCTTTTGTAATCATGAAAGGAAACAAAGGAATGAGGTATGTCTACTAAAAATGAAAAGGAAAAAAATCATGAAGTGGGTTGAATCTTCCCTATATTCTAAACCTTTTTCAACTCCTTCCTGTTAGTGTTTAAACGATTACATGAGTTGATACTTGATTGTAGAAGTTAGTTCCATAATTAACCTCAATAATGGAGAAACAAAATTTCTACGTTTTCTTTGTTTTTGTTGTATATTTATTCTAATTATGAGTTTATGACCATGAAAAACAGTATATAATGCTTCTGAGGATTCATTTCTTTAGGATGCTAGAATTCAAAATGCTCCCGAGTCCTGACTAGTAATTCTATCACTCGTTGCAGCACTTCTCTTTATTTAAGTGATCTGTCACTTTTTTATTTATTTTTTATAATGAAAATAATCCTTTGCTTATCGTTTGGAGCACTCCTCAACAACACCAGTAAAAGTTCCTCATGTGTGCAGGAGAGTTTGTTGGGTACTGATTGGAGAAATATCAAAGGACAAGTATTGGCGTCTGGTAATGGTAGTAGACAGCCTTCTCGAAAGCAATTTATAGAGTCAAGTCCCAGTGATTCCAAAAGTACTGAGGCATCAACAAGCATATCTGTAGATGATCTCGGTGCCGTTGATTCTGCCTCAGTGCCCTCCACCTCAAGGGCAGCAGAGGTGAGAATTAAGTTATGTCTTGGAAAGTGGTTCTTATGCAAAACTCTAGTAACATCATTTTATTCATTTTTGTTATTTTTGCAGCATCTTTATCTGCTTCCAAATGATTAGGAACTTACCTAGTTGCACTGGTTTCAGGTGGGGGAATATGCAAGACATCCATCTGTAGCATCTTCAACCTTAGTAGAGTTAACTACTCGTCTTGATTTTTTCAAGGAACGGCGGTCCCAGCTGATGGAACAGCTTCATAACCTTGATTTGAATTATGGTTCTACAACTTCCCAAGACTTTGTCTATAAACCATCGTCACCGTCATGGAGTTGACTGGCCAAATGGGTGCTTCATAAAATCCGTGTGGAAGAATTTTGGCTGACATGTTGTATATCCTTTAAGTCTGACTTATATTGCATATATTTGTATCCATTATGGTCTGTGTACTGCTTCATTCTCTTGGTTCCTACTTCCTATTTTTTTTTTTTTTTCCCCTTTTCTTAGTGAGGTTCATTGGAGTTGAAATGAAAGGCTTTCCTTTTGGTCATCAGGTTTTCTCTTTTTTAATAACATTGAGTTCTTTTGTTTCTTTAGGGGAGGGGTGGAATTTGGTGTAATTATATGGCATTGTCTATAGATGGGGAATTTTGTTGTTGAACAAACACTAAAGTCAGAAAATTTTAATTACCGTTTTTGGCAAATTCTTTGTACATATGAACATGCAATGGCCAGTTTATGTCACTTTTTTTTGAGCCATTTTATTATGCTTATGCTTGTTATTGCTGTATGTCTAGCTGGTTGTTTGTTATACTAAAATTCTTTATTCAGTATAGCGATCAGCTTACTACTGTGTAGCTGTGCCTTTTCTGAATCATTTCAAAAACATGAAAAGCTTAGCTTATTAGGTGGAAATGAGTCTTATTCTGTTGTTTTATTGGATCCGTTTCCAGAGGGTTATGGCTAACTGGACATAAGTATTTCCATGTTAGGTCTGTTTGGATAAACTTATCAGAAATCATAAATTTTAGTGAGTTTTACTGGTCATTACATAGCCCTTCTAAAATGGGTGATCTTCAATAGATTCTGACCAATCATGGAGATAATGTTAAAGAGAGTTTTTCTAGCATTCCTCTAAGTAGGGGTTGCTTCCCACAAACATCTTAGTGTTTTCTGTCGCTTTTAAAACATTCCTAAATTGCTTTGTCGTTCTACACTGATACCCTATTCCTCACCCACCCCTTCCTTTCCTTGTGGATTGGACAGAAAAATCTGAATGCAATTGAAAAATGAGACTATCAGTTTCCTCCCTTTCTCCATGGCATGTCAACTTAGAGATGCTGAAAGCGAAGCCTATTGTAATATGGGCTGTGGCCTGCATAGACGATCAAGCCCATCCCACTGATAAAAGCATGGTTTATTAGGTGAATATTTGATTATGGAAGAGGAATGAAGTTAGAAGCCATGGTGTGTGCTTTCTTTCTTTTTAGGTTGTCTCTTCTTTGCTTGTTGCCAACTTGCTCGCTGTGGGGTGAAGGGTCAATTAAAAAATTGGGGAGTAACACCCTAAATAACTTTAACATTAAAACCTTACATTTAACATTCCACGTCTCTTTCATGTCACTTTATTTTTCCTGTTACATTTACACTTTGGTCTCTATATTTTAATGGAGACATAATAATTCAATAAAGATTATCCTTTCTTCCATAAGAAGTTGATAATCAAGTGCCTGATTAGTTTGATTTTGTTTATTAGTATTTTAAAAATAGTTTTATAGAAGAGAAAAAAATTTGTTTAGTAAGTGTTATTTGAAAACTGTTTTAAAGATGGGAAAATGAAAAAAAAAACTTGTTTTTATTTATTGAAATTTCATTAATGAAAAGTAAAACATTTTTATTGTATTGAGTTTTTAAAACAAAAATAGAAAAGTGAAAAACAAAACTACTTATAATTATTTTTGTTTTTAAAAACTAGAATTTTTTTAATAAAACTGTTGTCAAACAAAAACTAAAGACTTGATTGATTTAGTTTTGTTTTCTAGTTTTTTAAAAGAGTTTTTAACAATAGTTTTCAAAAATTATTTTTAGGAAGAAAAAAAAAACTTATTTAGTAAGTGTTATTAGAAAACTGTTTTGAAGATGTAAAAATGAAAAAAAAAATTTATTCATATTTATTAAAATTTTATTAATGAAAAATAAAAAACAATATATTTTGATTTGTATTTTGAGTTTTCAAAATAAAAATAGAAAACTGAAAAGTAAAACTACTTTTAGCTTTTATTGTTTTTTAGTGTTTAAAAACTAAAAAACCAGAACTATTTTTGAGAAAACTGAAGACTGTTTTATAAAATTAATACTATACAAGCACTAATTTTTCTGAGAAGCGAAACATAATCTATATTTCTAGCTTAGGTTATCAGATAATTGAAAAACAATTATACAAAATTATTTTGTGAAACTTTTATATAAAATGATAAGTCATTCTCAATCACATTTTTTTTATATACAAGACCTCAACCTTGAGATCTTGTTTAAAGCGACCAATTTCAGTACCATGCATATGAATGACTTATTGTTTCGATGGTGCATTTATGTCCACAAATATTAATAATTATTGTGAAAGTATCATATTTTTAAATTTTCAAGAATCAAAATCACCATCTTTAAGGATTAAAATCAAATTAACTGTATTTTTTAAACACAAAAATATACATAATCCTTTTAAGATTTATTCTTGTTACTGCATACGATGTAAAAATAATAAGGAGAAAATTTCTTACTTAAACAGTAAATTTAAAATAATTATTAGTTATCTTTATCATTTTTTTAAAAATTTAATAAATGTAATGAAAAATTAATTTTAAACATTAGATTTTTAGTAAATAAATGGTTAGATAAAGAGTAATTATCTTAAACTTGTTGAGTGAATACCTTCCCAAAAATAATTACTACTAAATATAGTATACACATATACATTGATTGCAATGTTTTAAATATCAAATTTCTGTATGTAATGGACCCATTCCAAAGAATAAAGATGTCAGTGTGAGCACACAGCTGGAAAACAATATTTTAAATTTTCTATAGTTTATACAATATATACATAAATTTTCAAACAAAAAAATTGTAAAAAACCTAATTATACAATGTACCTTAGAGAAGGTAAACGCAAACCTAAATCAAGAAGAACAAAGCAATCGAATGTAAACAAAAAGAACACAAACACAAAAATAAAAAGAAAAGATTCAATGGAGAAGAAAAATGAAGTCGTATGAGAGAAGTAAACGAGAGAGATGCAGACAAAAGAGGAAGAGAAAAGACTCATGGTATGGTAATTAAATTTTTACTGTTTTCATTAAGGGTCTTTTTGCCATTTTAAAAATTTATGGAGGTGTAAGGAGAACTTATAGAAGTGCAGGAAGAAATTCTCCAATTTTAGAAATAATAACCCCAAGAGTAGTCCTCAAAGAAAGCTCTAATGAATTTGTTCAAACACAATATTGTTGTAATGCATTCTACAAGGGGTGCGGGTTCTCTCCAATACTAAATTTCCAGTAAGAAAGAAAAAGACACAATAAATATATGGGACTCAAATACATATGTGAATCCTACATACCCATAGTGTCTTTCTTTTTATTGCTGAAAATTTCCCATAACTAAAGATGATATTTTTCCCTCTACAGCTGCTATTTGATTTGGAAAATTTCTTCTTAAACCTTTCATATTTTCTCATGCGTTCTATTCCAGAGCTGTATTTTTTCTGTTCTCCATTAGAATTAGACTTTCCATAGGAATATAGAAGTATGAGGAACAATTCCCTTTAATCCTGCCATTTAAAAATTATAACCCTGATTGATTGTAAAAAAAAAAATCTAGTATATATTGGTAATTAAGCTATAATCCTAATTTCTTAATTTTTAAGCATATTTAATATTTTATTTTAATTACAACTGAATTTTTCATCACTTTCGTTTCATGTGAAACTTTCAAATTCTCATGTTCTAAAGATTTACATAAATTCAATTGGTTGAATCATTTCAGACCTTTAACTTCCTCTTTTTCCTTTTCTTGAAAGCCTAATCTCGTAATTTACTAAATCCTTAAAATTCTATCACTTTTAAACTTTGGAAATATTAGTATTAAAACCCATCATAATTAAAAAATATTAAAATAAGGACTACAATTTTGAGGATTTTAAATAGAAAAAAAATTGAAAAGAATATCAAGTTTGCTATTTTTTCTCTAAAAATAATGAAATACCAAAGTAACTTCAAACCACAATTAAAACTTAGACAAGCTCAAAATTACAACTAAAACTAAAAGAAATATTATTTATAATGAAAAGAGATATAATAGAGTTAGAGAGGCACAGAATATTGTATAGATGTATGAGTAACAGAACTCAACCTAAAAGGGGGTAAAAAACGCCAAATCTAAAGAAACAAAATAGATGATATGGGAGTCAATGGTAAATTTTTTAGAGTAAATTACACTGCATAGTTCCGCTGATCTGTAAATAGGGAAGAAAGAGATTAGTTCTATATTGCTGCAATGACATCATCTAAAACCATTAGTACATTACTCCTTTTACAAGTGTGAACAAAAGCCGGCCTTGGTACTCGGCGGGGACACCTCCCGTAGCTCTCTGATTGGAATAGTAAAGTAAATGGAACCAACCACTACGTATCAATTGATAATTGATTTTCCGCCATGCATTAGAATCAATAGGAGCCAAACAAGTTGTAAAGTGAAAACTAAAACCTTTTCCCTTTGAAAATTTCTTCCCACTAAATGATAATCACTTCCTACTATAAAAAAGCGAACTTGAATCAGTTAGATATCCATATGAGAGTATTTCTTTACATTGACTTACAAATGCAGTTGCTACCAGTTACATTATGTTTTCATAGATTCCTGTTACACGGGCACCCGCTTGCCTCTGTAGCGGTCAAACAACTACAAACACAGCAAATTAACAAGCTCAGTTGGAAAATTTCTGCATATTGTGCAAATAAATGCAAGGGGCTTCTACTTCAACATCTAGAAAGTGTTGCATTATCAATCAACAATTATGTCCTTTTCTCAACCTAATTCTTAAAAACTCTCCACACTTATCATAAATGAAAGAGAAAAAATAGTGAAAGTCATATTAGTAAGTTAACAATAATTTATTACTACCTCTAATCCTTTTTACTGTTGAATTTTGGAGAGATTTTTGTTCTTATATATTTGTCATTTTCAAAGTTCAAAATAACATTAATTACTATTTTGTCTATTATGCCCTTATTTTCCACCTAATATTTAAGTAATTCATACTTATACATTTATTGTGGAGTAGCAATATAAAAGGATAAGATAGGAAACCACATGTCTATTTAATTGGATTTTGGATCAAAAAAGTTGATTGCACTTATTGATTTGTACAAAGAAACCTTAAAAGACAGATAAAAAGGATTGGAGGGAGTATGAATGTGAACATTAATTATATTCTTAATCTGTGTTTTACCCCCCTAATTGGACAGATAAAAAGAAGCAAAAGAGGTATTACTCAACAATCTCTAGACAGATGCATAGAACCAACCATTAACATCAGATTTCTCAGTCAGTCCCACCAGACCAAGCATTAACATCAGATTTCTCAGTCAGTCTCACCAGGATAATTAAAAACAAAATTAACAGCGATGAAAGTTGATTAAAATACAAGAAAAAAAGGAATCAAGGATCTTTAGACCCCCCCCCCCCCCCCCCAAAAAAAAAATAAAAATAAAAAATCAGGCTTGCATTGCCTCATTTGTAGTTCGACAAAGCCTTATTGAAAACCTAAAGTTAAAGCTCTATTTTCTAACTTCAAGCATCAGAAGACTTAAGTTCTACATTCAGTAAAATATTATTGCTTTTCCTCTTTAGCCTATGTCACTATCATACACATCTATTAAAGAAAGTCAAGATTCTCCAATCAATCAAAGTAAATAAATATTTCTAATTATCGATATCATGATATGGTAGCACCGAGACTGGTGAATGTGTAAGATACATTTGTTAAGACTTATACGACAGGTTAATGCATTCCAATTCATCACATATACGTACCGATCGAACATATGGTTGTTGTAACAACCAACCAAGAACAGGAACCTTCTGCAAGAAAACAGCCAGTGTAGGCCAGAAACCACTGCACAGTATAATCCAGAATTAGCTTTAAGCACAGAAGCATAATCAAACGTGAGATTTCTTTCAAATAGAATTAAACCTGAATAATACGATGAATCCATAAGCCTCAATAATCATGCCAAAAATAGGCCATCCCATGATGAGAATAAAGAACCCGACACCAAACGAGATTGTTCCCTTGAAGAAGAGTAAAAGGTGAGCAGGGAAAATGTACCATGAAGAAATGAAGAAGCACCAAGTGAAAAGACACTGAACATGTAGCAAATTTACCTTGAAATTACTTCGTTTCATGAAGAATTGCATAGTGGATTTTAGCCCAATGGTTAAGGAAACTCCAGAAACAAACAGGATCTGATCATGCAGATAACAAAGCATTAAAATAAGCAAAATCAAGTGAGAGGCAATCTCTTAAACAAGTTATTGGAAGATGAATCATACATTTCCCATGGCCAGCAATCCCTTGTCGAAGAAGAAAATAATCCCAAGGAACGAGAAAAATATACCAAAGCCAGTTAATCCTAATCCAATCTCTGTATAACAAAATAGTAAATAAGTTAAGAAATAGGACATTAGTAGATATCAAATATGTAAAAAAAAAACAACACATACACAGTTTAGTCAAATTAACCCTTCTGCCAGCCAGTATAATACCACAACATAAAAACACTAATATATTTCTTGAAATCTGTATAATGTTCTTGCTATGGAAAACTAATAACATACATCTTAAAGAGCTCCTCTCCTCCAAGAACCTGAAGAAAATCAGTATGATGGATTGGAAGACCATTATCTACAATGTCATAAGCAATGCCAGTATTGGCAGATTTCAATTAGCTTCATTAGGTGAAGCCATTACTTTAAAATAACTAATTTTGATAAAAAATATCCTATAAATTACAATGATAGTTGTGATTATTACTTTTACCAAAAGAATTGGATATCCCCATTAAATTAAATTATAAAAATGGCTATCATGTCAAATATGTTTATGGAACTATAGCTAACTCCACAATAATTTATTCTTAGGCATAAGCAATAAAGACAACAGACACTTCATATAATATTGTTTTTCTTTATATAAGAACAAAAACATCATATACCACTTACTCTTTCGATCATTCATCTCAAACGAAACCATTTTGCAAACAGTTCAGGTGTAGAAGAACCTATCCCAAGCTGAAACACTAATAAATAACCAAACTTGGTTAATAAATGAGTGTGAATCATATTCTTTATGGACAGTTTAATTTAAGATGATACAGAAACACTACCACCACAGAAATTATTAATCCAAAATCCTAGGACAAACAACAACTAGGAATTCAGCATGAAAAAAATGTTCAGCTCCCACTGAATAAAGTATGTGAATTGATTGAATTTTAAAGTTTAATTTACCACCCTGGCCACCCACAAAATATCAGTTAATTTTCTATTGAAATAGTTCTCAAATATAAAGCTGCTTGTGATCAGAGAAAAGTACAGGTAACAATGTAACAATATTGTTAACTAAAGTTTGAAGTAGCAAAAAAACACAACATTTTACTGCTTTTTCAATTCAAGTATAACTATACAAGAGAAGGGCAACTACTATGATCCCTGAGGTAGAAGAAGTGTATATGTATTAGACACGAATAGCTTTTGTGGAACAAAAAAATTCCAGCCATTTTCAAAGCTCACATCAGTTAGTCAATCTGAGGAACTCATGTCACTACATTCTTCTCTAAACTATAAATTAGACATGAATAGCTTTTAGTGTTTCCAAAATTTGGAGCCCCAATATGTATCACAACCTACTTGTTGAGCCTAAACGAAAAATGGAAGTCAAGAAAGAAATGGAAACAAAACATATCCAGACATATCAAGTATGACATTCTTATGATCAAAGCCAGTAACTGCGATGGTCAATATCCAATCCAGGGACAAAAAAATCGAAAGCTATTTCGCTACTTTCCCAGACTCATAACTTAAGCCACCCCAATAGGCTTACATAATCATAACCCAAGCCCTACAAACCATAATTGAGGTCTCAACAAATATTAATACACCCAGGAAGCACTAGATCTATCAAATTATAGCATCACGAATTTAATATTCGCTTTAAGCGTTGTATAAGATATAGTAGTTAAAAAAATGGAAAGCAGAAACAAATAAATTAACAATCAGAAATACTAGTTATATCATATAATGATTTCTACTTACAGAGCAATCTTTCTAGCTTAATCGAATTTTATACTATAAAATTCCAGTAGAAAAACGATAGATAACAGTCGCATCAACCAGAAGCCACGGATTCACAATGCAATTAATAATTCTCCATTTCTCCTCAAAGGTGGGTAAGCATTTTAATAATGAATGGTACTCTAGTATTACAGTGGTAACGACTCTGATTAAAACACAGTTACGTAGTAGAAGCTACTGCTATGATGAATTAGGGAGAAGAAAATCCTGGTAAATTGAACCCAGCGCTTCAGAGAAAGCGAAACCGTATTGAAGAGGCGGGATCTCGCATCTTCGTTTTCAGTAAATGATCCAAAAACATAAGCAGGAGAAAATTAAGACGCAGGTAACTGATAGGTAGAGAGATTACAAGTTTCAGGAGCGCGGCGTCGCCGGAATTCGGAGGAAATCCTCGCCAGAAGTGCCGCTGGTGTTTAAATAAAGAGATTCTTAAATGTAAATTTTTTTGTCAAAACTGGGTCCATGTTAATCAAACCAGGTACGAGCGACCCTGAAAAGCCCAACAATGACTAGTGGGCTTTTTCTTCCTCAAACTCATATATTTTTTTATGTGAATTTCTCACTGCAACCCATAATTTCTTCCTACACCTCCATGGAAAAGGTAGGTGGATCCGGAATAACCATTCTGGACTCCTATTATAGAATTGAACAAACTGAAATTATGTCTGCACTCCGCAGGAAGTAGTGTTGTCTATAAGTGGGCAGTTACTTTTCTGGATGATTTTTTGTAGATGATACGTACTTGAGTCCTGTGCTCAACAAACTGAAATGAATGCATTGATGATTTTTTGCTGGTTACATGTTTCGATTTGCCAAAATTGGTGTTAATACTTATCCAGAATGGTTCCTGCTTTGATATGTAAACAATGGTTCCTTCTTCAATTGCCTCATGTGCTTTTGCATTGTCAATTGTCAATAATGCACCGGAACGGCTATTTCGAAATGCCCAAAGTTATTACTACCTTGTATCTTGACAAATTTTGTATGTTAAAATTATATGGTTATTCAGTCAGAAAAGTATATGGTTAAGAAAGAAAAGGTCTGCCTAACTAGTGTTACACGATTGCTTCTAGAATGGCTAAATTTATGAGAATTTCAATTAGCAATACTCTTATTTGAATTAATATTTATTTTTTTAAAAAAATTTCTTAAATTCTCATTTTATCCTGATTCGCTCTCCTTTCTCCCTTTTTCTTTTAAGAGGCAAAATTTATTTATCAAAAGCGGAACATTCACCACCTATCACAACACATGATTGGATAGAGTTTGCAAATATCTAGTACAATACATGATTAAGAGATACTTACAAAAGTCTCTTCTCAGACATCAAGAATAACTAATAGAAGAACACCCACAGAAAACAAGATTCATATATCCCCAACACAAATACAAAGACCATATGGATTTGCAAAATTAAAAGAACTACCTACTTAGCTACCAAGCAAAAGTCAGACATATGCCTATACTGTCCTTTTTTCCAATTCTAGCAACACAAAGCTTCGGTTGGGTAGACCACTCAAAAAATGTTACTAACGACGCTTTACATAGCCCTTTTATCTTACATCTAAGACCTTTGTAAAGATTAATGTCATACTTCTTCAACACTAAAAGTCCCACTCTTAAATATTACATTATTCCTTACTAGCCAAATATCCCACAAAGTAGCCAACCTTATCAAACTAAGAATGTCTGAAGTAAATTTCCTTTTAACTTTTGAGATATCCAGAAGATGCCAGAAACTAGATTTATAGTTAGAGGGCAACACTGGCATATATATTCTAACCATCTATAACATTTCGTCCAGACACCATAACTGGACTTACAACTAAAAAGCAGATGACTTACTAATTCTGACTCCAAACAACCGTCAAGACAAATAATCTTAGTTGGGGAGATGATGTTTCTCTTATCTAATTCAACCTGTGCTGGAATTAAATAATTCTATTAAGAGCTATCTTCCAGGAAAATGCCAGCACCTTAGATGGAGCTTTTGACTTCCATAATCTTTTAAAAAATAAGGAATTATGATCTTGAGAAATTCCACTGGTTGAACAGTAACCTTCGTGCACAGAGTATTGATCAAAGATTCCCGAGCTGTCTCCCCACCCCTAACCATCCTTCACCTCATGCTTTAAATGGACCCATTTAAGAACCCTCTCGAACTCCTTAACTCACTCCTTCTCTTAGTTAAGTAACTCCCTTCTCCAACTAAGATTTCATTCCTAGCTCTTATTACACCAACTCCCAACGTAAAAAAAAGTTGTTTCCCTTTGATTGGACACAACATATAATCTCTCCTCTCTTCTTTACATAATTTTCTCCACCCGCACTCTCTCCTCTTTCCTCACCTTATTTTCTGCCCCGCCCTCTCTTTCAACACCTCTTAGTCATGTACTATAATTATTTAATTTCTTATCTTTATTAATATAGTAATTTAATTAATTTTATTATATTTAATTTATTATTTTTAGTATAGTTATTTAATTTATTATTTTTTTATTATAATAATTACATGTGTATTATATTAATTTACTTAATAAATTATGTGTTTAATATAGTTATTAATTAAATATTTAGTTAGTGTAATTAATTACATGTAATATAGTTATTTAATTTCGTACAGTAACTTAATTAATTTTTAGTCTATTTAATTTATTATAATAATTACATGTTTATTATATTAATTTACTTAATGAATTACATGTTTAGTATAATTATTTAATTAAATATTTGATTAGTGTAGTTAATTATATGTAGTATAGTTATTTAATTTCTTATTTTTCTAGTATAGTAATTTAATTAATTTTTAGTGTACTTAATTTATTATTTTTAGTATATTTATTTAATTTTTTATTTTTTATTATAATAATTACGTGTTTATAATATTAATTTACTTAATGAATTACATGTTTAGTATAGTTATTTAATTAAATATTTGGTTAGTTTAGTGTAGTGTAGTTATTTAATTTCTTATTTTTTAATATAGTAATTTAATTTCTTATTTTTTTGTATAGTAATTTAATTTCTTATTTTTTTATTATAGTAATTTAATTTCTTATTCTTTTAGTATAGTAATTTAATTTCTTATTCTTTTAGTATAGTAATTTAATTTCTTATTCTTTTAGTATAATAATTTAATTTCTTAATGAATTACGTTTTTAGTATAGTTATTATTTTTTTATCTCTCTTATTACTCTCTAGCAATTGTTTGTTGGAGAGTAAAAAAAATATGCAAATTTTTTTACTCTCCAATAAATAAAATGAAGAACATATAAATTTTTTATTATAAAAATAAGTCTTCAATTTAGGAAAGATGTTAATTCAAATTTTGATTGGTTATACACCTATCATTTCTAAAAATACCTTTTTCTTTTAGAGTCAATAAAGCGACTCTAACTCCAATTAGCCCCCACTTCCCTTTCCTTTTTACTCAGTGAGAAAAGCTTGAAAGAACATGCGGTCTTAGATTCGAGGTGATGGGACGAGAATCAAGGTCAAAGTTTAGTTTAAAGATGTAATCATAGAATATGAAAACGTGACAACACTTTTAATAGTGAGGCCCCACCACTAATGGGTTGGGCGAAGCTTGTTGGGGAGGGGTGGGTAGATTTGGGGTTAGTGATGTGTTTGTGCAGTGGATGAAGATGTTAGTGTAGTGCTTGGGAACTAGAGTGAGTTAAGTTGACTCCAATAAATGAGTGCATGAATTTAAATAAAATTCACAACACTAAATTTATATATGAATATTTTATTATCTGAATTGTCAAATCCAATGAATAATCCCAAATTGACAATAATATGCATAAATTATATTTGAATTGTGTGTTCATGAATTAGAGTCACTAAGTTCACTAGCCAACTCTAATAGGTGGTTATAAATTAAATACATTCAAACACCAAATCTATATATATATATATATTCATTCTTATTATGTATATACAAATAGTAATTTTTCACAAAGCTCATTTTTTACTTAATAAGATATAACTTGGTTTGAAGAAGCTTAGAGTATAAGTACTTGTTTAATAAGAGTTTTTTACATAAAAGATTATAGTACAAACTTTTAAATTCAATAAGTTTTTTGTGTTTTGATATATAAATTTAAAAGTATTTATATGAAATAAAGTGTTTAAATATATATACATATAGAGAGAGAGGAAGAGGGAGATAGTAAGTTTTAATCATGAAAGAAACAAAAAAAATATAAGAATAAAAATGTGAGTACTGGGAGTCGAAGAAAGTGTTAATTTTAAATAAATTTAAAACAGTTTTTTTTAAAAAAATCTATTCTAAATAGTTTATTTAAATAAATTTAAAATAATTTATGAATCCTATAAAAATGTTTTACAAATTTATCTAAATATAATATATATACTTATATGATAAGATAAATTTAAATAAATTCTTCCTTAATTATAGTAAATTTTTACTCACTTTTCCTACTTCACTCTACTTTTTCTGCAACCCGCTAGAGCCAACAATAATTTTTGTAGTTCCAACAATCACAGCACCCTGTTTTGTTCTCTATTTTGTTGAGTATTTAGAGAAATCACAATGAATATATATGGAGGACAAACATACAATAGTAGAGCAAGTATTTTTCATAGGTAAGCAATTCTTAAGTGATTGGATCCAAGCTAGAACAACAACTGACACAAGGTTTGAGCATACCAACTGTACTGTACCTGTACATGATCAAATGGCTGGACTGCCTCATAAAAATGCACTATTGATGCTGCATTTAATAACAATGCATTATGCATGTGTAACTATTTAATTTTTGTTGCAGAAATGATGCAGGGTTCTTTTAGATGGCCATCATTGAATGGCAATTCCCATGTGTATCCGTGTTGAAAAAAAAAATAATCATGTAACTTATACTTTTGATAAAAAACATTAAAATAATAAAACGCAACACCTTAATCCGTAGGTAGAAAAAGAAAGATAACAGTACTATTTCCTCCATATATACATTTATGATACAAATTTTTTGAATCACTTAAGACCTGCAAAAGACATAGTATTGTAATATTTGTCTGCAAATCCAAATCCGACACATCTTTGGAAAAGTCCATTCAAAAACAAAATAATTATATTGTGATTGAGATTCATAAAAACAATATATCAATGAAAAAATAAATTGAATATATATTTTTTTAAAAGTTTAAAGAAATTCATTATAAAAAGAGAAAGAGATTTAAAATCAACATATTGATTTCTTTTTTTTTCCTTTTTATGTTTTTATTTAAGTGGTTCCTATCTCATATACTTATATCCAAGACGAGACAACTAGAAACATATAAATTTTCCTTCTTCTTCGCAACTCCTTCTTGATAGAAATAAAATAAATTTAGGTCAATAGATGTAAAATTATAATATGTAATGAGAATAAATATAAAAGAATAAAGAAAAGAAATTATACACTTCATAAATATTAAATTGAAATTCTTTGCTTTTCACAAACAATGTATCTTTCTATGATTATTTTATATAGGTTAATAAGAAACAATTTTTTATTTTTTTTCTGAGTTTAATACATATGTACTAATAATATAAAGAGTTTTACAATGACATTCAATCACAATTTTTCATCTGTATGACTTTTAAAGTATTAATTGGTAAAATAAAAAAAATTACTATACATAAAGGGTTGTAATTAGATGAGAGTATAAAATTTTTTACTTTTTTCTATCTATCTTTTAAGAAATTATTATAGAAAATGTATTCATTTGGTTAATGGAAAATTTATAATTCCCTAAACAAAGACCCTCAAATTTATAATCAACTTAAATAGGTCACAAAATGTTTTCAAATCTCACCAACTTATATTATAAAATGTTTCCATTATTTATTTTTTTTTACTGGCTGTTTCCAAAATCTAGAATTACTATCAAATAAAAAAAAAACTACATAAGCTTGTATTTGATATAGTATTTTTCTTCTTCTTTTGGTTGAATTTTTAATATTAGTGTAATTTATCTATTTAGTTTTTCCGAATTCGTGTATTACATAGGTCGGGAAATGTTTCCAAATCTCACGAAGTTATATTATAAAATGTTTCCAAATTTCAGCAAGTTATATTACGAAATGTTTCCAAATTTATTTATTTTTTGACTGGCTGTTTCCAAAGTCTATAGTTAGTATCAACTAAAAGAAATTTTACATAAGGTTGTATATAATATAGTATTTCTCGGACCTACTATTCTTTCTCAATACTAGCATCTTGCTCCTGCATTGTCTCGCTTTTTGTACACTTGTTAATCTTTCGTTTCATGCATGCCACAAAACTTCCTTTTCGAATTCATACGTTTCATTTTCGTTTCCTACTCGTGTGTGTTCAGAGCTCAATCTTCAACTGGATGCCTGGACTCGTATTTGATCAAGTAGAGTTTTCACTGACTTGTGATATTTATCACTCCTTAATTGGGTCAAAATTTGGTATAATTGCATGCTTTATTAAATTCTATCTTTGGATTTCAATTTTAAAGGATACATTTATAGAATGCGGAAGCCATGGTTATTTTGTTCAGCGCATTTAGTGCCACAACAGCAGTTACTTGAAACCTTAGACTTCGAACTTACTATTTTGTTTGATTTTTTATTTGTAGGTTTTATGTAGCGAGAGTTTAGTCAATATAGTAGAGATGGATAAAGTGTGCGCTTCTTCGTCACGGGAGTGTGCACAACGCCTTTACCTCTCGTTGACTGAGCAGATAATTTTCACTGATGTGATAACTGAGCAGGGACTTATCTGTGTGAATCTCTTATAATCTGCCAAATGTAAAGGAATCTGGTTAATCTTATACTCTCATGGTATAATGTATCTGCATGTAGAAGTTGCACTTCAGTGTTCATTGATCTTTTTAGACTTTAGAGGTTTGGGTTTGATAATGGGTATTACTTTTCTTGCTCTAAGAGGAACATAACCCCACTTGCAGGGTTGGGTTTCCTCTCTTTACTATGACATTGTTCTGGAATGAATGCTAGACCTTGTTATTAGTACCCTCTGGAGTATATTATTATTGGCAAGAATTGTTGCATACTTGGTGTTTTGGCCCTTTGAAATAAGGTAGGCTCTGGCAATTGTCATGCAGCCTCACACTGGTTAGTAAGCGCTTGTCTGGTTCTTGAGTGTTAGAGAACCCAATAAAATTAAGAACCAATAAGTTGCTTTGTCGGTCATGGCAAATCATGTAGAGCACATAACCTGTGGTTTTTTTCCCTGCAGATGCTCTAATTAACTTCATAAGAATTTGTTTCTTTTTGTGAAATGAATTCAAAACACATATTTTAAATCTCTCAATCTTTTCTCACATAGAACCTTGAGTTGGAGAATAAGCGAAGGAGATCAGCTCAGACATTGGTCCCATCAGATCCAAATGCTTGGCAGCAAATCCGTGAGAATCATGAAGCAATAATTCTTGAGGATCATGCTTTTTCTGAGCAGCATAATATTGAGTACGCTCCGTGGCAACTAAATTAGAATATCACATCACAGAAATCTATTTATATTCTTATTTTTTAAAAGTTACATTTTATTTTTAACTTAAGTATTTTTATTATTTAAATTTTAATGAGTAAATATTATTTATGTTTTATTTTTTAAATTATATTATATTTCTATATTAAATATTATTATTTATTTCAATTTTAAATAATAATATCCAATTTAGAAATAAATATAAAAAATTATTTATAAATTAAATTATAATTTATTTCTAAATTAAATATTATTGCTTATAGTATAACTTTTTAAATAATTAAATTTAATTTAAAAATAATTTTGTTAACAAGAATATAAATAGACATACATAAATTTGTATAATTATTTTTAATCATTTAATTTAAAACAAATAATAAAAGTGTATAGTCGCCAAAAACGTTTCCACAAAAAAAAAATAACATTTATAAATATCGTATTGTTATTAAAATGTTTCTGGCTATGTTTAAGTCTTAACTACTATTATATTTTATTATAATACTTGTCAAAGCAATATTTTATGTTTTTTTTAATAGATAACAGAAGGGTGTTGAAATTGTGAGGAGAGATGTTGGGGGGAGGGGTAAAATGATCTGAATTTCACTGTAGTTTTTTGTCGAACACACCTCATGATATTGTCAGATGCTAAAGGTTCAACTTTTGCAAGCTTTCAAACTCGCCTTCTTGGATCACAGCCTGTCTTCCTACATGTATGCTGAGTTTCTTTAGATTCTTCAAATTGCCATGTTCTGATATTCTGCAAGGAATCTTGCTAGCATTACCAATTACATATCCCATGAGTACTTCAAGAAAAAACAACTTCTCGATCCCCTTTGGCATTCTGTACAACTAGTAGCATTGAGACAAATCCAAATTGCTGAGTTTTCTCAATGATGAAATATCATTTGGTAGTGTTTCTAGATTGTGACAGGCCTTTAGATCAACAACTTTTAGTGCCAAAGTTGAAGAATGGAGGGGGAAAAACTCAAAAATACCCTTAAACTTAATTATCTATCCTACAGGATATTATAATAAATTAATCTTATTTCTTTGAATACCTACTCTGAAACATTAGCCACACTTACTCACATTTCAAAATAACATAATTTATTATATGAAATAAGTATTTCAAATAAAAATAATTAATTAAAAAATTTATTTAACTATTTACATTGTTTTTATAAAATTTTATATTTTAATAATATAATTTATTTATAAAATAATCTTTTAAAAATTTATATTTTAAAATATAAAATTTATTACGAAATTTTCTCTTAAATTTTCCTTTGAGTCTAATTAAATGACGTTAATTATTCTAATTACTTTGAGTTTAATTACTTTAATTAGATGATGTTAATTACTCTAATTACTTTGAGTCTAATTACACTAACATTAATTACTCTAATTATTATTATTATTATTATTATTATTACACTAATATTAATTACTCTAATTATTATTATTATTTCTGTTATAATTAAATTGAGACTAACAATATTTATGAGTAATTTAATTTAGACTAATAACATTTATGAGTAATAATTTTTTTTGTTGTCTTTTTCGTCTCCGGCTGTGCAAAAAAATTTGCAAATTTTATAAATATTGTAATATATTATTATTTTTGGTTATTTATAATATAAATTTTCAACATTTATGAGTAATTTAATTTTTTGTTACAATTAAATTGAGATTAATAACATTTATGAGTAATAAATTTCTTTCAGGTTTTTTCTTTTCTAGTCATGCAAATTTTTTTCTTCTCAAGCATCATAGGCTAGAAAGTAAAAAACAAAAGATACAGTAGTATTTTTTCCACCGATAAATATAAAATAAAAATGAATAGGTGTTACCATCTACTTCAAATCCCATAGATGCCTTAACCCCCTGAGGAATTCTTCACTCTATACTTCAATGTGATGTTTTGGTGAAGGTTGTGGGAAACCACGTCCAAGTTGAAGCTTCCCCAAATTCTTCATTTTGGCCATCCAATATTTTATTTTATTTTTTACGGTTCTTTCAGTCAGATTGGTTTAAAAGGCTATATATTTTTTCTTTTTAGAGTAATTAGGATGCTTAATTTTTAGGGTTTTTTAAATGTGACCCAATATTTTTTTCGAGTATATTTTTTTTTCTTCAAATGAGAAAGCTAACTGAGCTAACAAACCTGGGTCAAATTTTTGTTCTTAACAAAAATAATTAACAGCTGAACTATTTTTTTAGGCAAAAGATCAAATATAAAATTGTTTGAAAGGTTCTGATAGAAATATATATATATATAGAAAGGTTAATTGGTATACATTGTCAGTGTAATTTTTACACTAATATTTAATCATAACATATTTATAATAAATTTGTTGATTTTATTAATTAGTATTTTAAAGGTCACATAAATATATATTAGAGTTTATACCAATTAAACTCTCATATATATATATATATATGAAATTAGTCTTTTTAATTTTTTTCATTTTTGTTTATTAACTTTTTAACTTTAGTCTCCACATCTATTATTGTTAAAAATTTATATTTTGTTTTGTAGTTTTTCAAATTTTTAAAAATCTACTTTTAGTCCCTTTGTTGGTTCATTGTTTTATAATTTGTGGTGGTTTAACCATCCAAAAATATTTTTTTAAAAAATACAATTGTAACAATTTTAAGTTTATGAATTGGTTTGTTGTTACTGCTAAGGACTAACCTCCAAGACAATGAGATGATTATCAAGGTGTTGTTGCGTAGCTGTTTCCTTTTATTACACAACACCCTCGCACAAAGGAAATTTGAATTAATATTTTCATTATTTGAATCGACACTACTTATATGAAAAAATATTTATGTCTTTCATTTTATTTTTCTTATAAAAAAATTTGAAATTTTTTTAATTCTCCTGTGAGATCACACCAAAGAGCTAAAATAAACAAAATTAGGTAACAATAGAATGACCACCTATAATTGGGGTAGTGACTAAGAAAAAAGAAAGTAGTTGAAACAAGAAGAAGAACAAGTAGAAGAAAGGAATGAGAAAATGAGTAGATTTAAGGAGAGAGAGGGTGGAGAAAATGAGTCTCTCCTACAAGAGATGCTTGTAAAGTTGTTTAAAAAATTAATGAAAGGAGAAAAAGGTGGAGTAAATAAAGAAATTAAGGAAAGAGAGGAGAAAGAGAAAGAGGGAAAGGCAGAGTAAATGAAGTAATTAAGAAGAGAAATGAAGAAAAGGATGTAAGGAGAGAGAGAATAAGTGGTAAAATAAAAATTTAAAGAAAATTGTAATAAGAGTGAATTCAAATAAATAGAAGGGTTAATCCAAAATCTATAACACAAACCTACCATCATGGATACCTTATGGTGCTTTTCACACTTCTCTATATGGCTCTTTTTTTATACCTCAACAAGTATGTAAAGTATGATTTAAACCGCTATAGAATATTTTTAAAAAAATAATGATTAAAAACTACCACAAATTATGAAAACAAAATGAACAAAAAAAACTAAAGTAGATTTTTAAAAGTTTAAGGATTAATAAAAACAGGTTTTTTAAGGACTAAAAAATAATTATTCCAAATTTAAAAATAAAAAATTATTCAAATTTAAAAGACTAAAAATATATTTAAATCTGTATTTTAGTAATTTTTTAAGAATTTAATTAATATGCACAAACAGTAGTATAAAATAATATTATATTGATATTTAATCACATCTTTTTATTTATATGACTTTTAAAATATTAATTGGTAAAGTCAACAAACTTACTATAAATTAAGGATTCTAATTGAATATTAGCGTAAACTTTACACTCAAAATGCATACTAATTCAAAAAAATTAAATACATTTTTTTTAATTATATATTTTACTACCAAACTAATATACTGAATTTTCACAATTTTACCATCTTATCTTATTTTCGCAAATTTTACAGAATCTCGAGAAATATCGGTATGATTTGCCTGATTATAACCTACTAATAATCCACATTATCCTAGGTCAAAAAAACATATATCGACATTCTACTGATCCACAATATTCCAATATCAATTAATTAATAATTCATGACACATAAAATTCAGATTTTCTTAAAAATTACTCATATACTACTTATAGTTGGGCTGATTTACCTTTAACTTTTTATAAGTAAAAATAATACATTTTATTTTTTATACATATATATAGTTTTAAATATTTTATTCTGTGATAGGAAATAAAAGATAAATTTAATATAAGTTTAAGGGGTGAAAAAGTTAAAATTGTACATATAAAAATAAAATGAATTATAAAAGTAAAAGATAAAACTAACACAACTATATAGTAAATGATTTTTTTTTCAAAATAAAGTAGTACAAACTTAATTTATTTTTTTAGTAAACCCAAGATATATCCAACGGAAAATTATGAATTAATCTCTCATGATGTTAAAATCTATTTAAGATTTTTTTTTTTTAAGATCATACATTCAGAATAGGAAATTGATCCTAGGCCAAATACTCCTGATTATTTAAAATCCATCGGAGTCAGACTTCTTTTTTTCCTTATCCTCTTCTTTTACTACAGTACACCTCCAACTCCAACAAACCAGGCAATAGAACAAATTCTCAATGGTGGCTGAAGGGTAAGCAATTGTAGCTGTGCAGTTGAAAGGCTTTAGGCTTATGCAATATTGGCGCTTTTAACTTAAAGAAAAACATTAGTCGTGAGAGGCAAAGATTAGTTTCATCCGCAAAAGGTGGGGGAAAACACAAGAGATAAGATGTAATTCCATTGGTTGCACTATGATAACAATCAGTTGGCAAAAAAATACAAGTTTGACAATGTAAATGTCTTGTATATGTTTGAATGCAAAAGAATTTACTGGCCATTAAAAAGGGAAAAAAACTATTTTCAGAGAAAGCACAAAACATCATTTGTATTTGTCACCATTCGTATTTGCTTAAGCTAGCTAATCTATTTGACATGTATTTGTAGTCCCCATCTGAAAACCATTGGCATCAAGGGTGTAAGGCTTTATGGTTTATCTTCTTTCCCTCAGCTTCTACTTAATGAATCCCATTCAGGTATGTTTGCAGTAGCCTCATTGACCATTTTTACAAGTCGAACCTGTGAAAATGATGATTGCAGTATCTATTAATTGAGAAAAAAAACTAGCAAGCATTGAAGAAGCACAAAATAGCAGTAATGAAACTTCAGTTAAAAAGCCCTGCAGTATGAAGGTTTAGCAAAAACACAGTAAAATCACACTAAAACCCCATCAAACACTTAAACACCATTGGGCTCAGCCATTGCCGTTAAGTGGTCCACTAAATGCTATAATAGATGTCACAAAAACAAGGCTATTCTTCTTGCCTTGTACTAATTGCATAGCATCAATATCCAAGTTTCTAAATAACTAACATGAAAATAATATTATAAAAATGGCCATGGAACAAAAAATAAACACAGAATACCAAAAAGAAGTAATGTTCATGTCAATCCATTTTTCCCCCATCTTACCCCAAATTTCAATTTTTTTTTTTTTTTTAAAAAAGTATACATAGGCAACAAAAAAGATGCTGTTGTTACATAGATCTTCATGAGTAAAATTTTGGAGAAACAACAGCCACACTATCAATAATGATTCATCCACATTGAAAAATAGACTCCGTACCCAAAATAATCAGTTATTTCCAGTGGATAATATTTGCATCCTATTTGGACATGATTAGCATTTGATTAGGTTTGCAATAATAATTTTCCTAAGTAAATTTACTTATTTGAACCACTTTGGTTTTACTACATTCGCCACCAAAAATTTAAGCTACATATACCAAACACCCCCTAAGATCAAGAAAGAGGATAACAATTTAGACTGATCACTGATGGCAGTACCAATTTCCCAACATCTACTCCTAATCGAGATGGCTTTGACTAATAATGTCAAAGCAAGACACACATAAAATTTGAAGCATGGACTTACCACACTTTCAGGAACTCCTGGAGGCGGTAAGGGGAGGTTTTTGGGCGGAGGACCCACAAGATAAGATCTCTTGTCAAAACGCCATTCTCCAATCTTCCCATATGTTAGTTCCCCCTGGATGAAGTGATAACGAGTAACTAACTTACGCATAAAACAACTAGGTATGCAAGACTCTAATTTTATAAAATTGAGAGACGTGAGCAGTAAGGAGAATGAACCCACCTTCATATTATAGTCACATCCGTATGTATAATGGATGATGAACTTATTCTCAACACGTAAGTCCCAAGGTGGCTGAAACATTCCAACTATGCATGTCATGGACTTCTGTATGATTTTCTTAACTAACAAATATAAGACAATTCAAGATATTCAAACCTGCAGCATAAAGTCTTTTCGAAGATTATGCTTTACACCATGCAATGCAGACGCCACAGCATAAGCATACCTTTACTCAACAGAGAATCAAAGCAGCAGAAGGTTAGGCCTATTAGTACAGACCAGGGTCCAGGAAAAGTTATACAATGAAAAGAATATCAGTAAATGGTGTGAAATAAAGCCCCCCAAATATTGAATTTATACAGTAATACTCACATTTCAAGCACCCATCCAAAAGCTTTATCAGTCTCTGGATCATCTTTCATTCTCAAAGAAACATTTACCCACGTGGGAGCTATTTCCTCCATCAAAGACTGAGACAGAAAATTCAATGCCTTAAGTGAAAGAATATGTTGGTTGTGGGAAAATCACAAACATCTGATAATAGTTACAACAGTAACCACAACAGCTTAAAGGGTCACAGTATGACAGTATAACAACTAAAATCAATCAAGCACTGTATGAAAACTAATAATTGAGAGTTTGAAACTTCACCTTCTTAATGATTACAGGAGAATTGCCAATTGGATCAACATCTGTAACAGGACCCTTTTCCTTAGGATAGAATTTCCTAATTATATTTTCATTTTGAACAGGTTTTATATAGAAAAATGGAAATGCTGCAGGCTGGGTACCATAAGCCAAATTAGGCAAGGGATTTACAAATATGTGGTCAGGTTCTGCCATCAGAATATATCTGCACTAATCATAAAACGCACTGCTTCTTAGATTTCATTATTGGAGAGCATAAAAATTGTAGAAAAACAGAAATAAGACACTTACTCTTCCTCAACATCTGCTTTCTCCAGCCACTGAACAAAAGCCCATGGTCTATTTAGGACAATATAACCCTGCACCAAAAATAAAAGGGCATAAATTTGATGACAATGAATTGATAACAATAATATAGAAAGATCACTGAAAATGACATCATGATAGAGTTGATAATTATCAACAGTGTGGAACATGTTAAGTCAACAAATATGTCACTGGACAGCATGAATGCAATCAAGGCTATTTGGGCATATACTTATTGAGACTTGTGAGTTCACATACTAATCTCTGCTAAGAGAGTTCCCTTGGTTGCAAAACTTCAATAAATACTACCCTTGCAGATTTAAAATTTTGGAATAAACACATAGTATGATGCACAGTAAATGAAAAAATACTCTTCTGCATCAACATTACCTTGCTAAGAAAATAAATATCAGTAACCAACGAAGAGGGAGAGAGGAGGGAATTAAAATCACCAAGTTATTGTCTGCTTTACTAGATAGGCATACAAAAGAGACAAGAATGGAGGGAAAAAAAAGAGTAAAACAACTACAACAGTTCTTAGCAACTTTCATCTCTGTTCCCCTTCATTATTTCTCCATGCGCATAAACCTTCATTATTTGACATGGACAATACAGTACATAAGGCTAATGACATATAGAACCCACCAAGGTACATAAAATGACATATGGGTACACAAATCATACAATGTTTTTGAAGTGATAAAAAAATCCAAAAACGCATTTCAAATACATAGAAATATAATGTAGTGATAAGAAAAAACATGGAAATCAACTTTTCAATTCCAAAACTAGCTTTAATCATTAATACTACATTAAAAGGTAGACTAAATGTCAGATCAGAACACCAAATAGTTAAAATAAACAGTAGCATACTAGTTGAAAAACATTCCAGACATTCAAAAAATCATGAAAACCAATTCCATTTCCCTTTAAACACATATCGTTGCATTTTTATCAAGTGAAGAGAAATTTCATCCCTTTAGAAAAATAAACTTTATTATGTATGATGAGGAGCACAGTTGACAAAGGTAACAATGATTTTATGAATTCTTTTAGACAGCTTATTTCTCAATTAAGTTGCAACAGATTAAAACATTTTCCCATCAGAATAAAGATATGCACTCAAGGAATGTGCAAATTACTAATATGAGACCCCAATTCTGATTGGATTGGATTGGAGAACACTACCAACTGCACTGAAGAAACTGTACATAAGTATTGTCCTAAAATATGTTAATTTAACCAAACAATCATCCCATATTTCCCTCCTACATGTCCCTCCCAATTTGTGAAAGGGGTAGGCTTATGCAGTATGTTAGGGTTTGTAAACTTGATACTACACCAGGAATTCTCAAAAAACAAGCAATTTAAAATGGCTAAAAAGATACAAATGTTGCAGGAGGCGAACAGAAAAATACTTACCCTATCCAAGCCCTCAGGAAGTGGATCAACCACAAAAGTAGGAATCTCTTCCATCAACTGGTCTTGCCTCCCAGAATGCAAAATCCGAGTGAACTTCCCCATGTCTGATCCAGGCAAGTCCTTCATTTTCTTATACCAATAGTACATAATCCGGCATTGCCATTGATTGTAAGCAGCATCAGTTGCAGTCACGGCAACATGAAATTTTGAATTGGAATTTCCTGACCTCATCACTTTTCTAGTAAAAGATTCCAACCCATCTGGCCTATGGTCCATGATCATAGCTACCAAATTATAAGTAGCAAAGAAAAACAGAAGCACCATAAGCAGCAAAAACAATGACTTTGCCCGTCCCATGTTTTTCCTCACTATCATTTTGAAAATCTTCGCCTATTCAAATATGAATTCTCTGAAATACCAGAAACCAACCCTTATAATTTAGATCAAAACCCCACTCGCAGCACTATAGACCTTCAAAATCACAACTTTAATGCATAGCTAATCAACAGACACAAACACAATCCTTCTGTCCTTTGCTCCACAAGAAAAACCTGCATCGCAACATAAAGTAGTTAATATTTCACGTAATAGCAAACAATACAATTGGGGGGAAAACCCGATAAAAACCACTAGATAAAACCCCAAAGAAGGGGACATAGGCGAAGACTCACGTGCACAGATCTGAGCTTGCACGGCAATTCAGTGCCGCCCCATTGGGGAAAGCTCCAACCTTGAATGAGAAAATACGCAAAAGAATAAAACTTTGAGGAAAAAAAGAGAAGGGATCTGTGAGGGGTTTGACTTTTCAACAAATGGTGCAAGTAGGGAGGCACTAGAAAACGCGGAGGTTTGAAGAGACTAAGACAATGACTGTAAGTGTGAACTTTATGTTGACTGCAAAATAGGAATGAAAGGAGTGAGGTTAAGGATGAAGAGCACTGCACAACACCGAAAACCAAAAGAAAGAAAGTTTAAGAAAAGGTTGGTGAATGGTGAATGGTGAATGGTGAATGGTGAATGGCATTGGGACGCTACGCAAATCCCGGTTAAAGACACATCCAAATCCAATTTGTCTCCATCTCAATGAATATTCATTCAAAAAGCCACTTCAGCTACATGCGCTTGCTCTCAAGTCTATCCCTGTCTTGTTCTATTTTTTCTTTTATACAAAATCTTGCCCCATCTCTTCTTTTTATTTATTTTTTAGTCAAAATAACGATAAATTAATGTACAAATCTCTTATCTATTTGACTGATTTTAATTTATTTTCTCGGTTGATTTTTTTTATTTTTTAATTAAGTCCCATTTTAATTACCAATAAAGAAACAGTTCAAAGAATTAATTAGAAATGAAAAATTGTTTAAGAGCTATAGATTAGTATTATCACTTCCATAGTAAATTATATTTCTTAAAAGAATCGAAGAACTAGATAGTTTAATTATATTTCTTAACTATATTAATTTATACAATAAATTACATAAACATTCCTTTAACTTTCATTAAATTATAAATTATTTTTTCTATATTAAATTCTTTTTAAATTTAAAAAATATTATACTTACACTTTTTATATATTTAAAAATATTATATAAGTATCTTCTCAAACCTTATACTAATATTTCTAAGAGTACCAAGGTAATAATTAAAAAGGATAAAGAATACATATACAATAAGAATACACTTGAAAGAATTATACAATAATTTTTGCTAATTTCTAAATGATTTAAAAACCCAAAATAAATTATGTTTGACAGTTCAAGGATATGTAAATTAATTTAATTTGAAAATAATAAAATTTAATTATTTTTTATTTTTATATTGAACAATTTTAAGGTTTAGTCCTTTTTCTTAGAATTTCCATGTTTTAGTTTTTACATGAACAAGTTAAATTCATTTTGTATATGACATATACATTTTGTATATGACATATATTACTAATATAGTGTTAACAT
The DNA here is from genome assembly GCA_037954015.1 of Psophocarpus tetragonolobus. NCBI lineage: Eukaryota > Viridiplantae > Streptophyta > Magnoliopsida > Fabales > Fabaceae > Psophocarpus > Psophocarpus tetragonolobus. The sequence goes on from CM075695.1 coordinate 41,679,122, forward strand.
GTTTGCACTTTACGTTTTAGTCTCTATACGAATGTAATTTTATGTTTTAGTCTCCTTAAGTGCATAACTTTGAGGTTTTACACTATTTGTATATATATTTAAAAATAGTTCAAAGTTCATATAGAACGCAAATATATTATATATTTACTTTTTATAAAATAAAAAATACTTATAATTAATTGAGACTGTCCTACGTAATCTCTGTGCTTACTCATATACAACAACATTCGTGCAACAAGTATATATAAAATATAATTTGATTTTATAAATAAAATCATATCATCTACACAAGTAGTTAGGGTTTTTTGGAAAAAATAGCTTAGAGTTAAATTAGTTGTAAGTATTTGGTAAAATTAGTTAAAAGTTGTAAAATGATAAATAAAGACATAATTAATCATTAGACTAACAATGAGGTATTTAAAATAATTATAACATATTTTAATAATATAAATTATTATAATTATATATTTAAATTATAAATTTTCATAATAACATATTTAAATTATAAATTTATGTAATTACATATTTAACTAATAAATTACTATAATTAATATTTAAATTAAAATTTCTATAATTAAATATATAAATTTTAAATTACATATTTAAATTATCATTTTCTATAATTACATTATTTATATTATTAAATACTATAGTTACATTAATGAAGAGAGAGAAATGAAGGAGAGAAAGGTTATATAATGTGATAAGAAAGAATTAGTGGAGGATAATATATTAATTAATGAAGAGTAAATATATAAAAATAAAATCATGTAGTAGTTAGAAATATAGATCTTTTATAAAAGCTACTTGGAGTAATTTTTTTTTATATACCAAATATTAATAAAAATTACCAACAAGACTCATTCCCACCTTATTTACCTAAATAACTTCTTTTACTATTTATGATGAAAAATTCATTGTTGGAAACCAATTTACCAAAATGTCCAACAACCAATTTCATACAGCACGTTTTTTTTTCAAATTTTTTTTTAGTCAATTTTTTCATTTTTTAAATTTATGTTCTATTTATGTATATTATTTTTCATCATGAAATTTAAAATTATTTTTTTAGTTATTATATTTTATTTTATTTTATCATGTGTTTTATCTTTATATTATGTATCTTTTTTCGTTGTTTTAATTTCTTTTAAACGCTTTGTAATTATTTTTTAGTTTATATTTTTTAAGTTAAATTTTTTAAATGTCTTTTACCAAAATAATTCAAAAATAATTTGAAATATTTGGTTTTAAAATATTAATTTAAAAACTTTAAACTCAAAATTTAATTAGAAAGCATTCAAAAACTTTAAAATAACGAAAAAAATACAAGCATAGAAATAAAACATATAAAAAATAAAATAAAATACAGATTAACTTAAATTTTTTTTAAAAATTTTAAATATTATTATGTATTTTATTTTTATGTTGTATGTCTTTTTTCATTGTTCTAATTTTTTAAAATGCTTTGTAAATTATTTTTCAGTTTATATTTTTTAAGTTAAATATTTTAAATGTTTTTTACCAAAATAAATTAAAAATAATTTGAAATATTAGATTAAAAATCTTAATTTTAGAAACTTTAAACGAAAAAATAAATTATAAAATATTTAAAAAAATTTAAAATAATAGAAAAAAATACATAACATAAAAACTAAACACATAAAAAAATAAAATAAAATATAAATAACATAAAAAATTATTTAAAATATTACTTTAGAAAAGCATAGTACATAAAAAATAAATTAAATAAATTAAATTAATTAAAATAAATTATAAAAAACAAATCTGAAAAACATTTATTCAATTTTTTGAAATTTTTTAAATATATTTTTTCATGTATATTTTTTTAATCATGAATTTTAAAATTAATATTTTATAGTTAATTTATATTTTATTTTATTATATGTTTTATTTTTACGTTGCATATATTTTTTAATTGTTTTAAATTCTTTGTAATTTATTTTTTAATATATATTTTTAAGTTAAAATTTTTAAATGATTTTTACCAAAATAATTTGAAATATTAGGTTTAAAAATTTTAATTTCAAAACCTTAAACTGGAAAATAAATTACAAAGTATTGAAAAAAATTAAAATAACAAAAAAATACAAAACATAAAAATAAAACATATAAAAAAACAAATGAAATACAAATTAACTTTAAAAAATTTTAAATGTGTAACATTTTCCATTTGAAATACTGTGTATTTCATTTTGTTTTTTTATGTGTTTTATTTTTACGTTGCGTGTCTTTTCTATTATTTTAATTTTTTAAAATGTTTTATAATTTATTTTCATTTTAATGATTTTAAATTAATATTTTTAAACTTAATATTTCAAAATAATTAAATTATTTTGGTAAAAAAATTTAAAAATAAACTTTAAAAATATAAAATGAAAAATAAATTACAAAGCATTTAAAAAAATTAAAACAACATGAAAAGATACGCAATCTAAAAGTAAAATATATAATAAAAATATGAATTAATTAAATTTTTTTAATTTTAAAATTCATGATTTAAAACCATATGTGTAAATAAAAAATATGTTTAAAAAATTGACTGTAAAAATAAAATAAAATAATCCTATAAAAAATTGTTACCCAACAATAATTTCTTATAGGCTTTTTGCATAAAAAAATAAATAAATCAGGTTGACTAATTAATTTCTCAACAACTAATTTATTAACATAAATAGTAAGGGGGATTATTTAGGTAAATAATATTGGGGTGGGTCATTTTGGTATTTTTTTTTTTGTATATAAAAACAAACCAACTTGGAATAGTTTTTTTTTTTTTAAGTTAGTAACTCTTAAAAAAATCATAGACTTTTGTTATCCAATTGAAACTAAAATCATTTAAGCTAGCTAAAATGTTAAATCAAACACATTCGTACATCAGTTCACCATCATCGTACATATCTAGTTTAAGGATAGTCATATCTAGTTTAAGAATAGTTCGTATAGCCTCGTAAATATAAGGGGAATCCACACGGTTAAAAAAATCCTCAATTTTTTATTAAAATACATAAGCATATATAAATCTCCTGTTTCAAATAATTTTAGAAAAACTCATTTTTAGTAAGTATAAGCTAAAAAATCCTTTTTACTTAAGCAGATATTCTTGACAAATTTAGTTTAACTACAAAGCTAATAATAAGTGTTTTGTAAAACTGGTTTATCAACTAGCTAAAAGTTGTAAAATAATATATAAATGCATTATTGATTATTATATCAATGATGAGATATTTAAAATAATTATAACATAATTTAATAATATATTTTTTTTTAATATAGATTAATTATATATTTAAATTACAACTTATCATAATTACATATTTTAATTATACATTTTTATGATTACATATTTAGATTATAAATTTCTATACTTGTATACTTAAATTATAATTTTTTATAATAAAATATTTAATTTTTTTTTACATGGGAAAAATATTTTTTCCTTTCACTTTTTTCTTTCACGACCATATATGCGAACATATTATTTATATATTATTTTTTGGTTGATGTTAGAAAAAATTTAAATACAATTAGTTGATAATATCATAAACTAAAATACTTTTAGTTAGCATAGAGACTAGGTATATTATTTACGTGAGATAAAATCTTATTAAATACCATTACTTTTATTATTTAATACAACTATCCTATATAATTCAAATCTAATTATTGAGACATTTATACCAAAATATAATTCAAATCTAATTATTCAAAAATATCATAAATTGAAACAAGGGTATATTATATTTTGGGTCCTATAAGATATATAAAATATTAATTTTGACCCTAAAAAATCTTTCATGTTAAATTGATCCTTCTAAAATGTAAACCTATTTTTATGTTCCTGTTTTTAACTCTCTTAAATAATAATTTGATGGGAAAAAATATGACTACATGAATTGTTGCAGTATAATATCACTTGTGCCCACATTTCATTCCATAGAGAAATTATTATACCTACAATTGTTAAGTTGAAAAAAAAAACTGTTGCAAAAAGTAGTAATGATCGCAATGGGTGTGGTTCAAAAAAGATTAATAGAATTTAAATAATGATAATCACGATTTTAGTTGTTTTTATTTATAAAAAATATTAATTATTAATGTGTTAATTTTTTAAAAGAGGAGATTCAAACCAACTATTATAAAGTTAAATATTTTTTCTTGCAATAAAGACTACAAATATTATTAGTTTAATTGGTATATACTGACATTCAATCACAACTTCATTTTACTTATTACTATTTTAAAAGCACATGAATAAAAACTTATAATTGAATTTTTTACACTGACAATGTATACCAATTAAACTTAATATTATTTGGAAAGTAAACTATTAATTTTTATGACACTTTATAATCTTTTGTTAAAATATATTTTATATTATTAATATCATAAAATATGAAGAAATAATTTTAAAAATTTAAATATTAGCTTTAGTTATGATAAAAATTTAATTACGAAAAATATAAATGTTACATTTAACCTCTGCACACATTGTGCGCCATATATACTTAATACTTATGTGACTACAGTGAATGTGACATTAAACCTTAAATTGTGTCATAGTAACTTATGGTTATTATGACAAATGTGGTTAGGGGATATTAATAGGATTGAAATAAATATAGTAATATTGTTTATCCCTGCTATATTAATTAAGTGTTTCAAAAATTTAAAATTATCAAAGACTAAGTAGCAAAAAATAAACTAAAATAAAATTTTTGAAAACATAAATGATTATAATAAAAATTTTAAAACTTAATGTATTAAAATTAAAAAAAAAAACACTAAAACATGACTAGTACTAAACCATAATGGGGTGATGGTGATGGCATGGTTAGCCTTATGGGTGTGTTTACTTTAAATCACGTTATTAGCATCTTATCTACCATATCATTAAATTATTATTATGTGTCAAAGTTTGTCATTTAACCATCAACATCAATTCACTAACAAGTAGATACTTTAACTTCCTAAAATATGAGGTTACTTAGATTGTTTGTTTTAAAAAAATAATTCTTTACATTATTTAGGGTTGATCGAGGTAGTTATGAGTTTTTGGTTTTTTTATGTATTTTGCAAATAGAAACTTGTTCGGCAAAAATGGTTTCATTTTGGTTTTTACTCATTTTTGAAATAATTTTTACTCAATTTCAAAAATAATAAATTTGGTTTTCAAAAATTCCTGTTTCTGTTTTTAGTTAAGTTCATTATTTGACGTCACTTGTCACCATTGTCCATCACCTCTGATTATAAGTCACCGACCGCCACCTCTGACCAGTATTCATTGATCGCCTCCTTCGTCCAACAGTTACCGACCGTCACCTCCGACCAGCGGTCACTAGACACCACCTCCGACTAGCGATCATTGGTTGCCACCTCCAATCAGTGGTCACCGGCAGTCACCTTCGACTAGCGATCACCAACTGCCATTTTTTATCATCGATCACTAACAGCTATCTCCGACCACTAGTCACCAATCACCACCACCAATCATCGATTGTCGATCATCGACCACCACTTTCAATCGTCAATCACTAACTGTCACCTTCAACGACTGTCTCGGCTGTTACTTATAACCAGTGTTTTGGCTAAGATTTGAAAATAATGTTTTAAATTTGAAAACAAAAACAATGTTGTTTTAAAAATTTTAAAAACTTAAAACAAAAACTAATTTTTGTTTTTATAAACTTCAAAACTAGAAATCCAAAACCACCCTAAATGGGCTTAAGGTTTAGTTAAATTTTCAAAATCCTTATATTATCTTAGAAAATCTCTAGTAATTTTTTATTAAAATAAAACCTTTTAAATACATTTTAACTCTTAATCTATTTTAGGATAAAGGTGATTTTAGTGAAATATCTCTTAATTTTAAAAAGAGCATGCAAAAATTTGTTTGCAAAAATTTGTTTGCAAAACATTAATTATATCATAATAAGTTTACTTTAAATCATACTCATACAATTTTATAACCATTAAAAATATATAATCTAAACCGAAACTTCATGGTTAGAAAATATAAAATAAAATTTCAATAAAAGATGTCAAAAGAATATAAATCTCAAATTTTTACTAGTAAATAAATAAATAAAATTGAGATAACTGAATAAATATAAAATATTAAAATCTTAGGTTCACCCATAATCAATACATCAAACATGAAAAACTAAATTTCAAAAGTCATATACCTAAAAACTGTGGATCAATTCCACCATTGTACAAAACACAATCCATATTCTTGTAAAATAACAATGTCAAAATAACTTGAAAAATATTAGTTATGAGGGTGAATCTCTGCCTACTCCTTAAACTGGTGAGAGATATGACCAAAATTTTGGGTGTCAAGATAAATTTAATTTTTATATATATACATATTATAAATAAATTTGAGATTTAAATATAATTTTATTTTTTATTTAAAATAGGGATTTTATTCTCTTATTTTTCAAAATTTAAAATTCTGGTTTCCTTATTGTAAAATTTATTATCTTATTTTTGAAAACTTAAAAGTATTAAATATTAATTAACTTAATATGGTTCAAACTCAACCACATACTAGCATGATATGAGTATATTTATTTATTTTATCTCATAAATGTCAATTTGTTAATAATTAACATTTGATGGTATGATCAAAATTGTGAAATTTACAAAATTAAAAATTATATAAATTTTGATAACAAGAGATAAAGCATTGCAAAATTTTGAAAAATAAAAAGATCAAAATTGCATTTAAATTAGCCCAAATGTTTTTTTGGTAATGAGATAGCCAAAAATTTAAGTTATAAAGATAATATCAAAATCATATAAAGAACATAGAAAGGTCTAATGTTACTTTTGATAAATCTACATCACAATATATTTTAAATATAATTAATTAAAATCTTCTGTTATATTTTATTATATAATAATATAACAATTTTTTTAAAAATAAACACTTAGACTTGGAACGCCTCAAATATCATCATTCCTGACCATCTACAAATAATAAGGACATGAATATGATAAAAACAAGTACACCTATTTTAAATATTAATATGTAGGGATTTAGTAGTTTATACCTATTTATTTTGTTTTTTTTATAGAAAATAGTTTAACAAATTATAATTATAAAATTTTTAAAATACATTCTAACTTGTCAATTTACTCTTTTTAAAGTTTAAATTGATGTAAATTAGCAAATTCTAATATGATTACAAATAAATTTTGCAAAACTTACATTCACTTATATTTTAGAAAGGGTGTAAGTTAGTGAACTATATCTATAAATTTATTTAAATACACTTAAAACATAAATCACTAATTTATTTATTCTAAAAAACAAGTATGTGTAAGTAAATAAATAAACCCCTAAAATTAATATTTTTTACTAATCATATTTATTATTTAATACCTTAAATATGTAATTATGAAAGAATTTGGGAGGACTATAGTTCCCTCGTCCCTTCTAAGATCTGTCATTGCCTAAAATCCCTCAAATAACAACAAGCATACAAACATGTAAGCAATATTTTGCAAATTATACGATTACACAATCATTAACACATTAAGCTTTGTACTTAAGCTCGCTGATCATGATAATCTTATATATGTCAAGTGTGGATGATTGTCGAGATGTTAACTCTTCCAACATATACAATGCTAGCACATATATGACCCCTTGGCTAAAAGTACAATATTACATCGGTATTAAGAGAGAAATGTAAGACATATGATTTTTAACTAATCAATTGTGTATATCATATGCATTTCAAATGTCGGTTATATTTAACACTTTTCAACTCCCCAATGCATTTTTGCCATCAATCACAAGTCAAACCTAATGATTACCCTGTCAATTGTATTAACACCAAACCTTAATAATTTTCTTTCATTATATCATAATTCAAACATTTTCCATGCCATAAGCAATCATTAAACCACTTTCAAAACAAACACAAATATTTATATCACACTAAGCCTCATAGATATTAATAAAAAGAAAATATCCGCATCACATACTTTTTCCAAACAATTCCATCAAATAACTTAGATTATCGAATAGTACCACATCAGTTAATGCAAATTCAGCTAAACCAATGAACCAAATGCCAAACACCTCAGACTGGGTCACACACTCGATCTCGCAGTCTTATTCATTTGGAAACTATCCTAGTGTTGAAAATAATTTCTTCACGTCACATTTATCAATTTCATAATAATAAAATTACTCCGGTTTGGAAACTATTTTCTGAAAATGGATAGCAAATGAAATGAGTGTGTCAAATTGCAAATTTAAAAATAAAAACAACATTTTAAGCCTTATATTAGAACTGCATATAATTTGTGTTTTACTGTTAATTAAAAGCCTCCACAATTGTTTTGCAGCCGGATTCAACAAATTTTATATGAATCCTCTTTATATATATTATTTAACAGAGATTATTAAGGTATAAAAGGCACAAATGAAGTTTGAATTCTGAAATTTAGACATCCCACATGTATAATATTGATTGAGACAGGAAAGAGGGAGAATGGTGTGTAGGTGGATGATAATAATGCAGTAAAATATAATAGTGTATTACATTTACTTTTGAATTAATTTGAGTGAGCATGTATGGATAATGTTGAAAAATATCTTTGGCAGTGATGTGCTTTGTTGAAGAATATACGGGCATGGAGACAAAAGCAGTGTCCGCGGATGAGTGTCCCCTCATTTTATTTTTGGCAAATGTCATGAACCTGTAAATAATAAAATAAATATCAGAACCTGTTCCACCATCGTACATCAGAATTGTCGTTTTATGCTCCCATCACTCAGGGATTATCTCACTATGCCAAACTCATTCAATGTCATTGCCTCTTCTTCTCCCTAGTCCTACCTTTTTCTTTCATACCAAATATTAATATTCCTTTAATAGAACAACCTCACTTTATGGCTTTTTTCTCATTTACCAACTCTAGGGTAAAGGGACGTTCACATTTCAATGGAGATGACTATGAAATTTTATACTCATGCTGCTTACAAATATTTTTTAGGGCATATATTGGTTTTTTAATAAAAAAAAGTTATTTTTTTACCTCATAGTGTCATATTATTTTTTAAAAATTCATTTAAGATTTTGATCCAACGCTAGGAAACGTAAAAAAACTTTAAAAAATTCATTTTTCTGTTTTTTCTCAAAAGTATTTTTCCTCTATTGCAATAAAGTAAGTAATAACAAAAAAAAATCATATTTTATTCTTAAAAAATCATTTCTTACCTAAGAAACAATAAATTATGGACAAAATACTCTCATGTAAATTTACTCCAATAAAAGTTTTTTTTAAGAAACCATTTCTGTATCTTAAAGTATGGGTGAAGTAACTCTCATTAGAGTTGTCCTAAAGTTTATATATATATATATATATATTGTTGTGTGTGAATATTCAGCTATTTCAGAGACAACGTTTATCATTCACAGTAATTCCACACAAGAAATGTTGTATGCTATTAACAGAAAGACTTCACCTTCCTAGTTTTTTTTTATTATGATTTAGGTTTCCTACAATTTTAGCAAGTATAATAAAAGGAAAAAGATTTATACCATATAAAAGAGTTTTATAGAGAATCCAATTATGACATTTTATTTATATATATATATATATATATATATATATATAATTTTCAAAGTATTAAATTAATAAAGTTAACAAATTTTCATATATAAAAAATTGTAATTGAATTATAATATAAAACTTTTTTACTCTCATTGCATAAATATTAAACTATACTAAAAAGTCTAATAACATAGTAATCTTTTCAAAAAAAAAAATTCCTACATTGAACAACAATTAATATTATTTGAATTAAACGAAATAAAATCTCGTTATTTTCTTTTTTATGTTTCTTCATGTGGTTTCTATCTTTTACACCTTTTTCTAGTTAGATATATGAACGGTCATTGGTATTATTTCAATTATTTGTACACGCAATATTTTTAATAATTAAAAGAAAAAAGAGTATGTATTTTCACGGTACAAAATTTTATATTAATATTTAATCACTATTCTTCATTTATAAGAATTGTGATTGAAGATTAATGTAAAACTTTTTTATATCGTCAAATCTATTAAATAAATTAATAGATTTAATTAAATTCTTTTTTTCTAAAGTTTAAAAAAAACACTTTTAATTCTCAAAATTTAAAAATATTTTTTTATTCAGTTTTAGTTATTCTTCTCTCGTTAACATTGCTAAAAAATTACTGACAAAAAATATGTTTTTATACTCTTGAATCATTCTTCTCTCAACCCTAACTCCTTCGATATTTAATTTTACATCCAATCAAATATATTAGAACTTATAAATAGACAACGTTAATAAAAAAATTAATTTGAAGGACCAAATATATATTTTTAAATTTTAAGCACAAAAATGATTTTTAAATTTTTCAATTCAAAGTAATAATCTAAAGTTTTTGTTTTTTAACTTTTCAATTCTAAAATTTTTGGTCGACTTGCATATAGAAAATGAAATTACAAGAAATTAAGAATCAGACTTTAGGCCCCAATTTGGTTTTTTAATATTTTTAATTATAGCTCGCAAAGTGCATACACATACTACATTTTTTTTTCAACTTAATAAAAATATGAAATATTATTTTCTATATTTGTTGGGTTATTAGTTTTAATTTTTCTTATAAATATCTTTAATTTCATTTACCTTCTTTCAAACTTGAAAATAAGGTCTCAAGTATTCTTGAAGAAAAACTCACAACTTGTTTAAAGAAAATTTTAAAATATTTATATTTTCCATAGTTGCTTTTTAGTATCTAAGTCAAGTTTCGTTCTTTCTTTCACAAGACTTGAAAGTGATTATTTTTAATGAAGAATACATGTAATTAAACTAATATATATAAATAATTTCTATATTATTAAATTAAATATAATAAAAATAATTATTTATAACATAAGCTTAATCAATTAAAAAAATTGTAAAGTTTTATAAAAACTAAATCAATAAATAATATAATAACAATATCTTGCAGAAAGAAAGACAAGTCCGATTACACATAAAAATGGATATTCTTTACTAAAATTGGAACGAATTTAAGTAATATTCACATATATATAAATATTGTTATTATTTTTTCCTTAAAGAAAGGGATTGTGGATTCAAACCTTTCCTGCTTACAACTAACAAAATTAACCACTTACCTTTAATTTATCTCTTTGTATAATCTAATTGTATATATTATTAATAAGATATTTAATTTTGGCCTTTCAGTTAGTTATTTTTATATAATATTTAGTTTAAACTGATGTTAAAATACATATTTCCACTAGATATACAACATAGTCTTATAAATAAACTGATCAAACAAGATTGAAGAGAGTCAACCAAATTTGAACTTTGATTTTAGAGTTAATTACAGATTTAACTGTTAAGTTTTAGTGTAATTATACATACATTTATTGTTTTTTTAAACATTATTTTCGTATCCTTGAAAGGGTATCCATGTAAGGTTTGAAAGCGGTACTTGTATAAGATCTTAAAATATACAGAAATTCAACTATAATGAATACATAAAAATGAGAAAGTTATATATAATAATAAAAAAAATGAGGAAGTGCATATATAATTTACTAAAATTGATGGGTGCACCTATAATTACTTCTTGATTTTATTTTTTCTTCAAAAATTAACAAGTGATCTAAGTTGTAGATACATGTTCTGATTTTATAATTATTCCTACCGTCAAGTCGTCCCTTTGGAATGAAGGAGACTCAACTAGGAGCATTCAAATGTTTTGCCCCCTAGTTGTGGGTTGTGTTATTTATATAGTGATTCTAGGACTATAAACTCTTATACTGAGAGGTGATTTTTATTTTTAAGCTTACAAATTAGGGAGATTGTGCGGAGGTGAAATGTAAGGGATTCTAAAGCTCCCGTGATTTGTGGGGTGGCATATGTGATCCTTGGGTTGGCTACAAAGATATGTTCTTTGATGGTCTACTCATTGAATGTGGATGATGGTTAGTCTCCTAAAGATCATTCGGTTAGGAGATAGGGTATAATAATTAAGGTAACTTTTGCAATATGTATAAATTTTATTCAACTATGAATTAGGAGAAAAAACATATTACAAATTTGTAGGTATTGGTTATTTGATTTTAATATATTTTTAGAGTTTAATTAACATGTACTGATAGTTTAAAATAGTTTTCTACAAACGTTCAATCACAACTCTTTTATTTATATGACTTTTAAAGTAAAGTTTAATTAGCAAACACTGGTGATATAACTTTTTATTTATGATAATTATTTTGACTTAATCAATTAATACTTTAAAAGTAATATACATAAAAAGTTATGACTAAATATTAATATAAAATTATTTTATCCTGTTTCATACTTTTGCTGTAATTATGCTTAATCATGTTCCAAGTTTTGAAGATAAGAAAGTCAAACTCGATGTAGATTTATTCGTTATCGTACATTTATACCTATTAATTGGTGTACCACTAATAATAATGATATAAAATGTTAATCCAATAAAAAGTAGTGTATAAATATAATTGAAAAATAGAAGTATGACTTAATGATTAGTTGTAAAAAATTTAACTAATCATTATGAATAAAATCTGTTTTTTAACCATGTTTTGTATTATATTTAGAAGGATAAATGAAATTGTACTTAAAATATTCTAATAATAGTAACATAAAATTAGTGTATTATAAAATGGTGGTGTTTGAATATTTGGTACATGTAGTAACTGGTTGAGAGAATGAGATAATAGTTTGGTTAACATGAGGCTCTTGTGTCGCCACGCGTTCAATGTTTTGAGTGTCGTCTCGCACACCACGCGCGCCTCCGCGCGTCTTTTTAAACACGGATTGACAAGACATGTTTGTGCACCTTCTTTCCCCAACAACATGATCAACCGGTGGTTTCTCACTATACACAACGTGTTTTTGCATGTGCCTCTTCCTCCCATTTTGCAACCAAACTTTTCTATTTTCATCTCACTTTTTCTTTTTCCATTTAATTCTACAACTTTTTTTGCTTCAACTCTCTGCACAACTACCTTATTCACTTTCACTCTTATTATCTAAACATTCCCAAACAATAACTAACACATTTTCACCTATAAACTCTTATTAGAGGACTGTCCTATTCTTAACAAAAATCACAACATCGATAAAAATATTCAATTCTCATCTCTTTGGACTAATGTCGAACAAGGTACTGGTTAACGATTTTCATATTCATTCATTCTCATTAATCTAGCTATCGTGTCTTGCATTCGATCTTTTCTTCCGTGCAACCTTTCCGATCTCCTCTATTTGCTTTTCAACTTTGCTCTAATTCAAAACGTTAAATAATTAGTAACAATCTAATTAACTAATAATGTACTTTCATCCCTATTAACTAAACTATATCACACTACATAACTACATGTGTATAGCACGCAACTCCTACGTACTTATTTAGAGCATGAATGTAAGAAAAAATAATTTATTTGATTTTATCAAATAAGACATGACTCTCATGAGTTCATTTTAACATATATGAATAAGTTTTTTTTTTTTTATCAAATTTATAACATATATACGAGTTTATTAACAGTGCTAGTGGACACATCCAATAAGTTAATTAGGCAATGTCTAACTACGCATTTTTAGGCAATATTTATTTTTCAAGTGTTAATTAACATTTAACGCGCGCGTGCAGTTATTGAATTTTTTATATCTAGATATAAAAATTAATTAAAAATTTGGATGTGTTTTGGTATGCTGTTTATTGGTACTGTAAAAAAAATACTATATATATTTTTTTTAGATTTTAATTTTACTGAAGAAGATATGAAGATTAAAATTATATCATGGAATTGGATTTTGTACAATTTGGGAGTTTTTTTTTTTTTTCCTCTTCTTGGTGTTAGATCCTCCTTTGAGTTGTTTTTATGTGTATCGGGGATGTTTTTTTGTTATGTAGATATTTTGCTGGTATTAAGCGTGCTTGGATAAATATTTTCTTATATATACACACACCTCATTTGCCTGAAAAAAAATAGTTTGCTGTGTATTATAAGAATACGAATAATATAATATAAATGAGTACTTCTTTGGACCATTATTGAGTTGAGTGTTTCCTACACATGTTCATTGTAAGTTCTAACATAGATGCAAAGTATCAACTATAGGGTTCAAACATATAAGGTCTTTGACATAGAGAATTAGGTTGGGTTGACTAACATACAATCGGAATAAGCGATGATTGGGGGGATATATATATAGGCACTTGTGTTGTGCTCCTCTTCCTCGTACCTGCATCATGTTTTTAGGACTATATATGCCTACTAATGGCACTTGTGTTGTGGCCCACGTTTGAAATCAGACCATATGCCCACTACACATGCATCTACCTTATGAGGCTGAGTCACAAGTTCAAATCAGTTTATTCTCAATCTGTCGGACTTATTTTTAGGGTTAAAGTTACTTTTATAAAAAAATTATTATTTATTTTTCAAATTAAATTGGTGAGAATTAATATACTAAGAAGCAACCTATTCAATTGAAATTAATAAGTAATTATTTTTAGTTAAAACAGTAAAAAATAAATTATGAGTCTTACAAAAAGATAAAGTGTTTTTTTTTTTTTCATAGAGTTTGAATCTCATTCCCCAAGAAACTTAATTACTACTATACTACTGCACCAACTAAAATGTTAGTATGTTGCTCATTCATTTTTAGTTTTTGTAATTGGACGTAATTTTCATCAACATATCAACCTGATTTATTAACGTAATTCATCAATTTTAATATTATGTAAAATTGAATCTAAACTGAAACTAATATGTATTACACTTAATTTAAGGTATATTTTATTATATATTTAAAATAAATAATGTCATAATAAAAATAATACCATGTTATATATAAAAAATATTTTAGATGGCGCTTAAAACATTTAGATAACACTTAAAAGTTATATAAAGTGGTTTAAATAGCTCTTTAAGAAATTAAAACAAAATTATTAGGGAGCTAGACAAAAATATATTAGAGATACACCACAAAATTCGCTAATATATTTATGACGTTGAAACATATTTAAGTTTAAATAATTGACATAAATGCCTAGAATTTTTTAAAAGTAGCTTTTAAATATTTTTTACTATAATTTATATAACAAATAGTTCCTAAATAAAATTAAAATCATTTTAACGAATAAATACTTAAAATTGTTCTTTTTTTAAAAACATAAAAACACAGAAATTAGTTAAAAGGACCCAAAACGTAATCATATAAATTTATCCTCAAAATGAATGAACTACAATTTCTAAATCTAAACTCAAATAAAAAAAATCAACAATGATTGATAGATATAAGTAGTAGCAATTCCTATTCAAGTGGTTTAGGTTTGAATATTGGTAATATCATTTTAGTTATGAAGTAAACTAGGAAAATACATACTGTGTGCATTCAAGACAACAAAATTTAAATTGAAACCCATAAAAATTAACCTCGAGGTAACTATTTTTTGGAATGTAAATATAGCTTTCAAGAACTAAATAGAGCCAACTATATTTACCTTATTCCAAAAATAAAAAAGCATAATTCCTATAGAGACTTTTGATTGATTAGTGACTATTCACTCACATTTACCTGAAGCTTAATTATTTGGGCGCTAGAGTGTCTATTATGTCTATCATATATATAAATACATTTTCAACGTTGTTCCGTCGCTCTCCATTGCCAAGGAATCCACTCCGTCATTCCACGATGCATTTCTTCATGTTACCCAACATGTAGGGTTTTGGCATGTTATGATAATTTAGAATATTCAAATCAAACTTTGTCTAACCTTTCCACTAAGGGATAACTTAATAATTTTGGTAGGGTTGAACAATCTTGAGCATCAACAAAACTTGGTTCAGTACTTTAGTGCTTGCTAATTATTTTCTAATTCAAATTTATGGTGAAAAAATTGAAATAACCGGGAAGAGTTTGCATTCTCATACTCAGTATTATCGGGAATATACTATGAGTACTATTTAGGGTAAATTCATATACATGATTTTAGAATTTAAAACTTCTAAAAATATCTTCAAAGCTAAGGGACTAGAGAAAAAAGTGAGAGTGACAAGCGAAAGTAATAGTTGCACTATAACATAACTTTTAATATTTTTGTTTTTAGTCAAGTATAAAAATTTAGACTGACTTTAAAAATAAAAAAAAAAAACTATTAGTGTTTTTAATCAATTCAGCTAAATATCATTAATTTCCTGACGTGTCATTCATGTTTTTATTATTTATTTTTATATAAATGAAGTTTGTAAAATGGATTTTTAATACATCAATTTTATTTTTCATATATATTATTATAAAATTCTATATTGATTTTTATACAAAAATGTTTACTTTCGTTAAATTATAATCAATTAAGTAATTTCAATTAACGTTATCTTTACACTTCGATTCCAACAATATGTCTTCTCTTTCCTATATATGAGTCTTTTTTTTTTTTGCATTGTAGTTCTGTTTTTCATCTACAAGTACTCAAAGATGATCCTTAGAACTTTAAGTAAGGCTATCAATATTTCTAAGTACTTGCTCTGCTATTAGGATTTATATATAGCCCTATCATGCTCGCGTGTACTGCCTATATGTTCTAATACTAATTGTTGGTAATCCATGGTGGTTAAAAATAACAAGATATCATGAATACAATTACACAATGGAATTTAACACCACATCCAATAAAAAATCTCAAGACATTAAATTTATACATCTTTCTCATTAATTATATATATATACTGATTTTATCTAATTTGACTCTTACAAAATATATATATTGGTAATCAATAAAATAATAAAAAACAACTTATTTATTATCTAAATATAGTTGTATTAACTTTACCATTTACTACTAATATGTAAAAATTTGTTTTATTCTTTATTATAAATATGATTTAATTTTTTTAACATTTACTTTCTATGAATATTTATATCGGGGTAATTTTCGGGATAAGACTGAATCTTCTCGATAAAATTGAAGGTCTGACAATGAGTTTAGAATTTACTTAAATACTGAATCATGTTAGGAGTCAAGTAAAACACACATGTCTTTAAAACAAAAGCCTAATTATCAAGTGTTAACTGAAGAGATAACAGTACAAATTAAAGTAGTATAGTACTCGAGTTTGACTCTGTCTTGTAAAGATATTATACAACACCTTTAAAAATATTAACTAGAAGGACGTTGGTACCTAAAGGTACAATGGTTAATGAGAAGAATAAAAAGTTTAAAAATTATAGATATAAAAAAAAGGTTATTTAGAGGTAAAAATATAAAGGGAGGATTATGGAAGAGGGGAAAGTTGAAAGTTGAAAGTTGAAAGTTGAAAGTTGAAATGATGGAAGTGTAGAGCTTGGCGTTCTTGTAAACCGGTTTCATCTAGTATTTTTATCCTTTGAAGAAAAAAGAAAAAGTCGAAGGAGGAAGCGCGTGAAGAGAGAAGTGTGGGCATAAAATCCCAATCCCAATGACATTCACACATCACACATTCACACATTCACACATTCACACATCACACATCACACTTCACACTTCACACTTCACACCTCACACTTCACACATCACACTTCAGTTTCAGTCTCAAGTCTTTTACATCTAGCATCATGTCCCGTCATCGGCGCCAACCCTCCCAAGCCCTACCGGCGGATCTATTCTCCGGCGAAGACATCGCTAAGGCCTTTGAGTTGACGCAAACCGTGACCGGAGAAGCAGCCGAAGCCTCGTCGTCGTCCTCTGGCACTCAGTCCCAGCAAGACATGAAAGATTCCCCTCTCACTCTCGCCGCCCCTTCTCCGCCCAAGACCAACACCAAGGCCCCGCCCCCCTCCAAATCCAAATCCACTTGATCCCCTCCCCCGTTTTCTTCCTTCCTTTTCTTTTTCTTTCAAATAAAATGTAACATCTTCTATGTTTAACAACCTTCCTTTTTCTTACACCTTTTTTCCCTCATTTCCTCCTCACCCTCCACCACTCTCAATATTTTTCATCCTCCTTCTTCGGATCTGAAATTATACCTTATCTTTTTTTAAGGCCTTCTTTTTCTGTTTTCAAACTCCCTCCCTTCTTATCCATATTTTTCAGTTTTAACATTCCATCTCTCTTCCTATTTTGTATCTCTATGCTATGCTATCAGGTCTATATAATCACCCTAAAACTATATCACAACTTGCCTCTGCCTTCATTATATTTGGATTCATTAAATTAATTACTTTTAACTTAATCTAAACATGCACTGTCATATAGGATCAAAGAATCCATGCCCTCACATCACTTTTGGGTATAGCTTCTTAATATTATAAAATCCCTACACTGTTTAAGCTCGATGTAATTACTATGCATTTATCTTTTATTTTAATTCTGAATCCTAAGCATTGGTTTCAACTTCTTGAACAATCTAATTACAAGCTCAAACATGAAGGTTTATCTTTCCATCGTCCCTATTTTAATCTAATAATCTATACTAATTTTATACTAAATAAATAACATTATTTTTTTCTTAATAATAAAAAATATCACGTTATAAAATTAATTATGAATTCATAATTAATTTATGATAATTTTTTGCATTTTGGTTTCGCGTTAAAAAAGTTTAAAATTAATTATAGATTAAATATAGATAGAAAAGTTGTTTGATAAAAAAATTTACAATAAATTCTATTAAATAAAGTTGTTTGATAAAATAAATGTTCACCCATTAATTATTCATATTAAAATTAATTATGTTAACGCGCATCTAAATACTAAATACGTACATAAACTTAGTTGTTAATTTTTTATATTTTTAATTAAAATTTATTAATTAAATATCCACTTATTCTCCAGGTAGGTGATTTATGGATATTTTAAAAATAAAATTTATATTTATAATATTTTAATTAAAATAACTTATTTATCTATTATATTAGTTTCACAACACTTCTTTTATTTTAAAATAAGTATAGTATCAAATTAACTATTTAACATAAATTAAAAAATAGATAATTATGCATGTATTTCCTCATTGAAACTTAATTACATATGTATTTTTTCTTTCTTTTTTAAATTACATAACTTTTATGTATTAATCACAGTTTATTTCTCCTTTTTCAAATTATACGTATTTTTGTTTATTTCTCCCTTGTTATGTTTTATTTTATGTGAGTGTAATATGAATAGTTTTTTTTTTTAAAAATGTGTATTTGAGTACGTAAAAATAAGAGGGTTTGTGTAATTTTAAAAAAAATGTGTATATGTAATTATACTAAACTCGAGAGAATTCATTTATAATTATCTCAAAAAATTAATATATAGATGAAAAGTGATAATTTTACAAATTAACTTTATAATTAATATTATATTAAAAAACTAAAATGATACTTATTAAAAATATTAATAAAATAATTAATATTTTTACATTACAAAATTAAATATGTCGCTTAAGAACAAATTTTATTTTCTAATGTCACACATATTTTGAAATATAAAAGATTGGATGGAAAATAAGAATGAAAATATGACATAACATCTTGATATGTATAAATCTTTTACAAATAATCAAATACTATACTAGCATAATTAGGGATTGCAAGACAATAAGTGTGACTTTGACCCTCTTCATTCTATTCTTGGAAAGTGTGAAGCGAGTGTGAGTTTGATATAAAAAAAATGAGTATGAAATTTTAATATTTATTCTCATCTTTATCAGATATTTTCAGGTTTAGATGTACAAATAAGTACATGTTATATTATTTTTTATAATTTAAATTTACTTATTTATTATTAAATAAATTATTTATATTAATTTATTAATTATATTTTATTTTTAAAAATATATAAAGAATAATTAATAAAAAAATATAAATAAAAGTTTAAGAATTAAATTTTTTAATTAAGTATATAAATTTAAACTTATTATATAATTATTAAAATTATAATAGGGCAGACATGAGTTTGGGTAAGAGGCTAGTGGTCGCATACTTATACCCGTACTTGGTTATCACATCAAGTAATATACATACTCGGTCAAAGCGGATAATGCTCATAAAAATCCAGATGGGTTCGGGACCGTACTCACAAATATGAGTATATTTATCAACCCTAATCATTATCAGAGAGAAAGAAATAAATAGAGAGTTTAACACCTATGCACAAAAATGTAAAAGAATTTTATGCGTTTAATTACAATATTTCACAATAAAGTAAAAAAATAACATATATAAAGCATTGTAATTAAATATTAATAAAAAACTTTTTACCTTCACAATGTATAAATGTTTTTTTTCATAAATAAATTCTCAAGTTATCTTTTATAATAATTTGTTGGGATGGTACAATATCTTTTAAAAACTTATTTTTTTTTAAAAGTTTCATGTGATTTCTTATTATTGAAATAAAATAGTAAATGAGTTTTCTGGAAATAATATGATACTATAGAAATTATAAAAAATAATTTAAATAATTCACTTGAAAAATTCCATAAGAGATGTCTTAATATTTATGTTGTGGCGTTCCAATGGATTGTGAAGAAAATGTTAAAAAAAACTCCAACCAAATCAAACTATAAAAAAATCAAACCGTTTAATTAGCGGTGATTAAACCAAACCAATTTATCACACATAGTTCTTCTAACAAGTTTTGGTGGACCGAATAAGCCAGTCAATTTAAAAGAAAAAAACTAAAAATTATTATTAAAATATTTTAATTTAATTTGAAGTATCATTTAAAAAAATGGTCTGGTTTAGTTTTAAAGGATAGAAACTGAACCAATCAAAATTTGTTTATTTTAATTTATTTGGCTTGTGATTTTAAAAGACTTTTGACATTAAAAAAAATGTAAGTTTGAAAAGATTATATGAATTTATAAGATTTAAAGAATTTTTTGTATTTTTATAAAACATTAAAAAAGTTACCCGTGTGGATGAAAAAAAATACATAAATGATAAGTTTAGAATAAAAAGAGAAAAAGCTAAAGTTCAACGCAGTAAGTGCTTGTTTAACAACAATTTTATAAAATTGTTTTTCGTATTTTAGTATTTAAAAACTAAAAAACATGTCTTTGTAGTGTTTTCTCAAAATAGTTTTTTAAAACAGTTTTTTTCTTAAAAAAAGAAAACTATAAATCAGGAATAATTGAAAGTAGTTTTGTTTTTGAGTTTTTTTTATTCTGGTTTTGAAAACTTAAAATACAATAAGAATAGGTTATTTTTGGATTTTCATTAATAAAATTTTAATAAATATTAAAGTTTTTTCATTTTTACATCTTCAAAATAATTTTCAAATAATATTTACCAAATATTTTTTTCTTTTTAAAAACAGTTTTGGAAAACTTTTTTGTAAAACTAAAAAATAAAACCAAATAAATCAAGCTCTGAGTTTTTTTTTTTCTAATTTTTATGCTACGATAACAATGGTTTGTGATAATCATGACAATGTTTGTGTTGGTAATTTAGTAGTTATAGACTAGTGATGAAATTGATAGTAATGATAGTTTATCACATTATTAACCATGATAACTTAATAGTAGTGTTTGCCGTGTTTTCTAGAGATAAGTAAAAAAAAACATAGAAAAAAACGTATAACAAATCTTAAAGTTTTGGAAGGGATTGTTTGATAAAACTTTTTTATTAAAAATCCCATGTAATACATTCTTTTTAATCGGTCAAAGAAAATCTTTTATTAAAAAATAAGGGAAGACACAAGGCATGTTTTTAAGCATTTCAAAGGAAAATAAATGCAACAAAACAAAATGCAATGAAACTAGGGGTGTTGAGGATTCTGTTCGGTTTTAAGGAGATAAGAAAATTGAATAAATTAATTTTGATTGGTTTGAATTAGTTTAGATTGCTCGAATATTTTTTTCTTATGCAAATCAATGGTAATCAAGTTGGTTTTGTTTGAATTTGGAAAAATCGATAAAAAATAAAAAAAAATAATTTTCTTTTCATTAAATCATAAAAAATAATTTTATATCTTAAATTAGTCAAATTCATTAATCCACGTTCATGATTTTATAACAAAATATTAAGTGTTTCATTTATATCAAATTAATCAAATTAAACTATTAAAGCAATACAATACAATAAAGACAACAAATGTATATATTTAAAGCAACTCAATACAAGCCAAATATATAATAATATATTAATTTAGGTTTGGTTGGGGTTGAATAAGAGTTTTGAATTGTTAAATCCATGAACTGAAATGACATTTTCAGTTTAGCTTAGATCCAAATTCAATAAAGTAAAAAAACTGAACAAAAATAATTGTTTCGGTTCAGATTATTAGTTTTGTCAGGTTAATACGAACAAATGAACATCCTTAAATAAAACAAAAACACACCACCTTTCAAATATAGTGCCTATGATTCAACATTCAATCTACATAAGAGTCTATTATGAACTTTGTTGTTCGACACCATTGTCTCACGAACTCAATTAAATATGATAGACAATTTTAAATGTATCTACTCCCATGCAATTGAAGATGCATTGTTTCTACACTTCCAAATATGTCACAATGCACAATGCATGTTGAATCCCATGTAATATATTAAAATTTATTTTAATAATAATCTGTCAAAATTTAAATATTTTTAATAACTTTTTCAAACATTCTAAAGTCGTAATCCTTAAATAATCGTTAGAATCTTTCTTAATTGCTATAAGATTGTTTATATTTTTTAAACGTTTTGATAGAATATTGTAAGACCTTATATAAAAAAAAATTTAAAATCCTAATTCGATACACCCTAAGATTGAGTTCACAAGCTAGTTTAAAACCACTTTTACAAACATCGATTTACAGTTAAATTTTCATAACTATTTTAGTTCTAATCCAAATTGATTCAAACTAGTTTGATTACACATTAAGCTACTTTGTCTAATCCAAAAAGGTTTAGATTAAAAAATGGGTCCACTAAAATGATTTCACTTGATTCTATTTTATCTTAGGATACTATAAATATATTTGTTAGGTTAAAAAAAATTGAATATATTTGTCATATCCATTTTTAATTTTTACCGTGTAATACCCTATCCCCGAAAAAGATATTTGGTGTATAAGAATAGAAAACAAAATTAAATATGGAATATATATTCACTAAAACAAGGTATCATATTTATACTAATAATTTCATGTTTAATTAATGAATTATCCTTAATTAATAATATAATATTTTATTTAATAGAAATTAATTCAGCAATACAGACATTATAAACTTATCCTATCATAGGATCACTTAACTACACTACAGGCCTGTTTGATGCATATAATAGGATATGATAGAAGAACTGTGCAGGGATTGGACAATAACAAGATAAACTTTTATCGTTTTCTATGATTGATGTACACTAAAAAGACAAATATAATTATTTTATCTTATCATACATTTGAGATAAACATATTATGGTAGAATATGATATAAAAATATTAAGATGAAAAAATTACCCTTATTACAAATTTAAATATAATTTTATAATAAATTTAATTTAAGTTATTTTTTGGCTTTTCAATAGGTACACATAAATAAAAATTTATTTTTTATGAAAAAATATTCAAACTTATTTTATAGAAAGATAAAATTGGTAGTAAATTCTATATAATTATGTCTACGTTTGTTTGGATACCTTTTATTGAAGTTTAAGAATATGGCAGCAACAACTGCTCCAAAACCTGCCTTTACTACCACTGCCCTCCCTTCAATGTCAAATAAGCTCTTTTTTCATTGCACCCTCCCATTACCCCCACTCTCCATACAATCTCTACATTGTTCTCTTAAAATCTCCAACACCTTCTCTAAATAAGCTGCCATCATCATGGAACTCTTCGCGTCGTGATTCAGCCTCGATGAGTCTTGAAAGGGTGTGAACATCCTAGTGGAAGTGATGAAGCGACAAGACATGACAAAAGTGTTCGCATACCTTGATGATACATCGATGGTGAAAGAAAAGCATGAGATAGAGAAAAAAACGCGAGAAAGAAAAATGACCAGAAAAAGAGAGAGTTAGTGACAAGAAAGAAAGAGGGAAGAGAAAAAAGGGGAGGGAAGAGACTCACCGTAGATTGAAAGTGTGATTATGATAATGAAAGGGTTAGTGCAGGGAGAGGAGAGAGAAGATGCGAGGACAAATGAGAAAGTAAAAAATAATTTCATTGTTTTACTTTTTAACTTAGTCTCTAAAATAAAAATTACACTAGATGGTAAGACAAAAAAAATTCACAGGATATATTTATCATATCATATTGGTCTAATAAATATTTGATATAAGATAAGATAGAAAAAAATTATCCAATCTTGTTCCTTCCAGAGTTCTAATTCAACGAACAAGTCCTAATACTCTAGAATGTTCATATATTCTACCGATAATCAAATAATAATATTATGTGTCAAGTAAAATAAGTGTAATTCACTATATTTATACTAATAATTTAGGTTGTCTAATAAAATTAGTTAAATTAACTTTTATAGTAGGTAAAAATAAAAAATATAGAAAAACATATAATAAATTCTTATATATTGAGAGAAAAAATATAATAAATATTTAAGGATAAAAAAGAAACAAACATAAAAAGTTAGAAACTAACAACTGGTTTTTAAAAAATACTATTTAAAATAATGTTTAAAAACGCCAAAAATTACTAAAAAAAGTTTGTTTATAAAAAAGTTAAATAATTTTTTTCAGTTAATAAAAAAATTAAATTTAGCAGAAATGAGTTACCAATTATATTTTTTTTTGCTTATAAATTCTTTAAAAAAGTTGAGTCAAACTTTATTTATATATACATTTTAAAAAAAATTATCTTATAATATAAATTTTTATGTTATAAATATTTGTATTAAACGATGAGTTTAACTAGTATGTACTAACATTGTAAAAAAATATTACACTTACATTCAATCACATATTTTCATTTATATGATTTTTAAAGTATTAATTAGTAAAGTCAACAAACTTATCATAAATGAAAGATTGTGATTAAATGTCTTTACACTAACAATACATACTAATTAAACTCTTAAAAATCTTAAATAATAATTTGTCTAACAGATTTAACATAAAAGAAACTTGTAAACTAAAAAAGTAAAATTTGATAAATACAATTTATATTTACTTTTTAAGTTCTTTTTTTTATTTTAACTTAAAAATAACTTTTAAAGTTAAAACTAGGTCATCCGGAATCTTGATTTATATTTTTGTTACTAGACCAGTTTAACTTTTATTTAGAAAAGATATATTAGTACAAATAATCGTACCTCTTGAGTTTTCTATAGGTCAGTAAATAAATGTTTTTAATAGTAACTATACTCTCGAATAGAGAAAATTCTCTTTGAATCTTGTGGAAATTAAGATAAATTCTTTTTTTTTAAGTATTTAATGACAGTCGTATATTGAAATTCGAAATCATTGATTAAACTATTAAGCAAAAAGAATCATATATCAGTCGATTTTTAATTATAAAAAATGTCAATATCCTGCTAAAATTGTTTCATGTAGCATTGAATCTAATACTTGTTTATTAGATAAATCTCCTTAAAATTTGTTTTTTATTATACCTAATACTCTTTCATTTTTGAATTCTACTAAAATCATCTTTCATAATACTTATAAGACTTTTACTTTAATTATATTGCTAAATCCTTCTTAAAATAAAAATAATACTACAATAACTTCCTTAGATGATAAAAGTAATGTAAATAATAAAAGAACAATAGTGAACGTAATATGTGGGTAATTTACTTTTTATTATATTTTATTGTGCCGATTAATTAAAATGCACGGGCATAAAAATTTTTAATTAATAAGTAACAATCTTGTGTCTTTCTTCCTATGCGCACATTTGTTATTACTTTCTTTACAGTTTTAATATGAGTTTTAATTGTACTCACGGGAGAATATTAGATTAAAATTTGATCACATCTTTTTTTATATGAATTTTAAAATATCAATTATTAAAGTCCGAAAACTTATCATAAATTAAAGATTGTAATTAAATGTAAGTGTAAAAAATTTTAAACTGATAATAAATATTAATTAAACTCTTTTCATATTTGTTTTTCATTTTAAAAAAATCATTTAATAGGTATAAATTATTATTAGAGTAAAAAAATTTAGCATTAGCAATTAATTAAATTTTTTATCTATTTTTCATATCACATTATATTATTTTAATTAAAAAAGTTTTTTTTTTAAATGAGAGGTTTATATAAGAAAGTGTAGTGCGAGACTGAAGATGACGGGAAAGAAATGGGAGATTTGCATTTTCAAATATGGTCAAGGAGGAGAGTGGCTAGAAAATAAGGATTTGAATTTAAAGATGTTAAGATGAAAAAGTAGGGTGGAGGGGGGTGTCATATAGTGGGCGTTTCTTTTAAGTTTTGCAATTATATTCTCGAAAATCTCATTTAAGAATAATAAAAGTAAAAAAACTACGTTTAGATAAATTTAAAATTGTGTTTGATTATCTTTTATAATTTTTTTAATATTTTTAAATTTTAAAATAATTGAAGTAAAAAAAAAAACTTATATATGTATTATAAGTAACTTTCAGTATTTACACGAGAATATAATTTTTTTTTATTTTTTTGTCACAATAATAAAAAGTAGACAATGAGAAGTTAAAACACTCTCAATAATAAAATATACCAACGAATGATACTCCAAAACTTTTAACAAAAATGAAAATATTACATTTCTATGTCTATATTTTCTTTTAATCTATGAAACAAACACCTACCTATGATTGAGATTTTAATACGAGAAGTCAGGAAAAGGATTGTAAAAAAAATATGGGAATTGGGTGTGAGATATCATATAAGAGTGTGGGGTGAAGAAGGGTTTTGAGTTTTGGAAAGAGTAACCGGATGAAAATGATGTGTTTAATTGGTGTCTCATTTTCTATTTTCACGTATCAAGATTCAAAAAACTGTAGAGGAAATTTTTTCATTAATGTTTGGTTGAAATTAATATTAAATATTGTTTTTTATATATAATTTTTTTTAAATTGTATTTTTATTTAGAAGAAATATTATTTACCAGTAACTCTGGTTGGAATGAGTTTCACAACCTAACAAAAATGGGTGATTTAAAAATAAGTATTGGTTATAAGAAACATGGATGCTTATGATTAAAAATAAAAAGTAAAAATTGGTTTTATTATATTTTAGTTTTAATTGATATATGTTATTTTTTAAGGTTAAAAATCTTTTTATCATTGGCATACACTAAAAATGAGAATTAAAAATTAATTTTAATTAATACTTTGGGGATTTTTAGTTTAAAATAATTAAAAATTTTAAATCCAAGATTAATTTTGTATTTTTATTAAAAAAATAAAATTAATGAATTTTTCAATATTTAAAATAAAAAATTCAAATTATATTTCATGTATTTAATTTTGAAGCCAATTTTATGTTTCTAATCAAATCTTCTGCTGTGAAATTAAATTTAAAATATTTGGATTGTTACGAAAATAATTGTTGTAAAATTAACCATTACAAAGATATTTACTACAACATTCATCCTTAAAATAATTATAAGGGTATATATTGTTTATAAGAACTACAATTTGGAAAAAAAACTATGAAATGGTCTAAGTTGCTTAGGAATGGTAATGCGTGATGAAAATCATTTAAAACAATTAAAAATCTTGATTAGTTTTTTTGAAAGCAACAAAAATGGAAGTTGCTCTAAAAACCCACACGTATATAAAAATCATTATCTTATTAAATTAAATTTTATTTATAATAATTCAATTAAATTTTTAAGTTGTTTAAATAAGGTGGGTTTTTTTTTTTATTATTATTAAGGAGGTCTACATGCCTAAAATATCAAACTCACATACAAACAATGTGGTATATGATTACACTCATGACATGCTTATGCAACAAAAAGGAAACATGCATTGGGGTGTAATCTAAAATATGAGCCCTTAAAGGATATAGGTAAGTAATGATTGTTAGTTTCTCTGCTACCATGTTAGCCTATCTAAAAATATGAACAAATGCAATCTCTTAATCTTTATCATTAATGATCGCATTAAAGGCTAATATGGGTGAGATTGCACAACCCCCCCACTTAGAAACCAATAGCCACTTTGGATTCGCATTCAACACGAACTTTTCGAATTCCCTTATCCCAAGCATAGTGAAAGGTGAAAGCTATCCCTCATAATTTGACCATGCTGACATTTTTTATTTGAGGTTCTGTATGCAACCATCCAACCACATACCATCTTCATTCAGAAAGACACTGCCGCACATAGCACCCTGACTCTGAGGTTTGAAAGAATCACCAATTTTTGTTGTGACCCACCCAACAAGAGGTGATTACCACCTCACATGTTGAATGTTGTGCTTAGGGGGTTCATGCAACAAATCAAGGTTATGAATGTGACAAACCTGTCAGCCCTGACAAATCACTATCTCAACAATCCCATAAGAAGCAAGTTCCCCACCACTAAAAACAAAATCATTACACGCCTTCCAGATCATGTGAATAGTAATTGAGAATGTCACTTGCAGAGGAACTAAATTATATACTATGATGTCTTCTATATTTCTTGATAACCAAAACCCACTGAGAAAAAAGTCTGGCCCATAATAGGTTGCAATCTTCTCCAAACTTTCTTGGTGAAACTATAATCCCGTAGGATATGCAACTCAATTTTCACATGTTGCACACAGACAAGACACAAGGGTAATCCATCATTCCTCTAATCTCCTGGAATTCATTAATGACTAGTCCCTCATGCATATACTTCTATAGAAATATTTTATCGCACACATGCAAAGGTAACAGCCAAATTCTACTCCATGTTGGGTTCTTTAGAGCCCTTTCATTATGTTTAACCAGCTCATACGTGGACCTTGTCATGAATGTGTCATCTTTACTTCTTGCCCATATGAGGTGATCCTCTCCCATTAAGTCAGAAGGCAGAACGGTTCCCATGATCTCCATAAAGACCCAATATGAAACCAAATACTGGAATAGATGGGTTAACCACCAATTGTTTGCAGAAGCAAATTGAGTCACCACTGTGTCATTTTGAGTTGCATGCATTATATCTCCAACAAGTTGGCCAATGATAACCTTTGAAGGAAACCACCTATCTCACCAAAATTTCACTTGATAACCATTACTTAGTAGCCATCGAATCCCTTCCTCAACCCAAACATCTTTTGTGTTCCATTACAAAAATTAGAGGCATTTGGGCTATTGGACACAAAATATATGATGTATGTTTCGAACTTGTACGTGCTCCTGATGACCCATACTTAGAAGGCATTTGGTTCATTTATCAGCCCCAACCAAGTTTCATTACCAATGCTTGATTAAACTGGAATAAGTCTTTCAACCCTAAACCACATTTATCATGTGGACCACAAAAATTGTGCCAGGAAATGGGGTGATATTTTGAATGTGGTAAGTATTGCTCCACTCAAACCTCCATATCATAGCTTCTAGGTACAGATATATTTGCTTCAGCAAAAGAATTGTTTGCATTGTATAAGCTGGTAGTGCCACAATGACTGCCTGAGTTAGAATACACCTCTCAATAGAAGGGGAATTTGTTCTTCAAATAAACAACTAAAATTCTTAACCCATTAAATAGATCTCACCATGTCATTGTTATTTGAAGCAACTCACATAACTTTTTTTACCAGGTAAGTCTTTACAAATAATCCAAACTTTTATATTTTTTTCTTCAATTATCTTATTTTGATAACTTTAAAATTTAATTTACTATTATAAATATATATTAATTTAATAGGATAAAATTATTTTAATCAATAATAAATAATATTTTAATGTGCATAAAAATAAATAAAATTTCCATATTAATTTAAATGCAACTAAAAATATTATATATAAAGATAAAAATACATAATAATGACAAGTACGTAATTATAGAAAATTTATAATATTAAATAAAAAATAATTTTTTTATTCTCATGCATTGATTTTTTTATCAAGCTTCTGTTTTTTGGCTATGTATTAGTTTCCGTTGTAGTTTCGCTATGTGATTCTTCTCTCTATACTATTTTTTCCTGCCGTTGTTAGTTACGGCTAGTTAGAAGATAAAAAATATCATAAAAAATAATAAAATCTATAAAAAAGACACTACATAAAATAAGAAATTCATAACAATAAAACATTTATTACATTATATAAAGAATACTTTTCATTATTCTCGTGTCCAAAATATTGTCAAATATGTTTTCAAGTCAAATATGTTATCAATTTTTTTTGTGAATTTTTGTGTTTTTTTTTTAGAAGTGTGTTTGATTTGTCATTTTAGCTAATTGAAAGTTAAAAAATTAACTGAAATGATTTCAACTTTGTTTGAGTAACACAAAGTTTGTAGTTTTTTTGGGTAACTAATAACTTATTTTGAAAAGTTACTTGAGTTAGCTTTTGAAAAATATTTCTATTTTCAATTTTTAGTTGTCTTTTACAACTTTGCCTTTCATTATCGAATTGATGTCCACTAATTCTATCATCTCACATGTCACAATCTCTTTCTCCTTTATTTCTCTCTCGATCATTATAATATAAATATGTAATTATAGAAACTTATAATTTAAATATATAATTATAAAAAATTATTTAAATATATAATTTAAAATTTAAATAGGAGTTACAAGGTTGTCTGAAGGTAACTTGGTGAGATGAGAGAGGAAGAGGTCATGAGTTTATATTCTTTCACTAACATACTAATAACTAATATTTGCTTATAAAAAATTAAAATTAAAATATATAATTATAGTAGTTTATAATTTAAATATATAATTATAGAAATTTATAATTTAAATATGTAATTGTAATAATTTATAATTTAAATATTTAATCAATTTATAGTATTAAAATATGATATAATTGTTTTAAACGCCTCTTGTTGATCTAATAATTAATTATATTCTTATTTGTCATCTTACAACTTTTAGATTGTTAAATAAGATAGTTTTACCAAACACTTACAACTCATTTTTCTGCTTTTAACTTTCAACTAATTTTTCAACTTTCAACTATCTTTTTAGTTAATTTTACCAAACACATCCTAAATCTTGTTAATTAATTTTAAGCAACTCTACCTATCTTTGCATAGAAATATGAATTTAATTAATATACACTTTATCAATTAATACTTTAAAAATCATATAAATAAATTGAATACAAGTATAAAATTCTTATATTTTATCAATGTATACCCATTAAACTCTAAAAATATTTAATATTTTAACAAAATATTTAAGTTAAAACCATCCTAGTTGGTCAAATTAAAAAATATTTATTAAAAAATTAAAAGCTATCATTATTAAATATTTGAAACGTTGGACCTACCGGCTTTTCATGGATAGTCAAACTAATTGTCAGTATGACAGTTGTTATATTATTATTACTTCAAGAGTTTTAAAATAACAATAGTTTAAGTTTAATCTACATTAGTTCAAAATTAATAATTAGGATAAAATTAGTTTAAAAACTAGCCCAAAGTTAAGAAATTATCTGAAAATCTAGCTGAAAGATGAAAATGCAGTTATAAGTGTTTGGTAAAATTAACTTATTAACTAGTTAAAAGTTGTAAAATAACAAATAAGAGTCTTATTCATCATTAGATAAAAAATGAGGTATTTAAAATAATTATAATATATTTTAATAATGTAAATTAATTACATATTTAAATTAAAAATTATTATAATTATATATTTAAATTAAAAATTTCTATAATTACATATTTAAATTATAAATTTATGTAATTATATATTTAAACAATAAATTACTATAATTACATTTAAATTGTAATTTTTTATAATTATATATTTAAATTATAAAATTATAATTACATTAATGAAGGAGAGTGAGTTTGTATCATACGAGAATATCTAATGAGTTTAATTAGTATACACTATCCGTATAAAAGATTTTTACACTTACATTTAATCATGATTTTTCATTTATGTGACTTTTAAAGTAGTAATTAGTAAAGTCAACAAATTTACCATAAATGAATGGTTGTGATTGAATGTCAGTGTAAAAATTGAATGACAATATATACCAATTAAACTCATATACAATTAGTGGGGAAACGATACATCAAATAATGAAGGATAAAATTGTAAATTATTTTCGGTTAGTAACTCAAAATAAAAGATCTTTTAAAAATAAGTAGTTATAGAACTTTATAATTTAAATATTTAATCAATATATATCATTAAAATATGTTATAATTATTTCAAATCTTTAATTGTTTATCTAATAATTAATTATGTTCTTAATTGTTATTTTATAACTTTAAACTAGTTAATAATTTAATTTTATTAAACATTTATGATCAGTTTTTTAACTTGTAATTAGTTTTTCATTTTTCAAATAATTTTATCAAACATAATCTTAGTATATTTGACTAAACTATTTTTATTAGATAAACTTTATGTTGTTAGAATCACCATTAATTATTAATAGGAACTAGAAAAGTTAAACTAGTACGCAGAAGTCACGTGAAGCATAGATAAAGAAGTCACGCTTGGATGTTTATGCTAGCAAAAATTAAAAAATTGAAGACTAATATTCGTTGATAAAAAATCATTAATATTATTATTGAATGATCGTTAATTATGTTCTAGTACTTGTAAACTTTAATGTATTAGTAAATGTATAATTAAAAAAGTTTAATTAACTCTTAGGTTTCCAATATTTTTTTTTCTTTTTGATTTTGATCTCTGTTAAAATTTTTGTTTTTTAAATTATTTAAAATTAACAAAAATCATTAAATTCCAAACTAACAAAATATGCAACTCTATTTTGATAATTTAGGTTTGGAAAGTTGTTGGTAGGAAGGTGAAGCAAATGAAGATAATTATAGCAACAATGTTTTAGAACTTTTTAATCAATAATAAAATAAAAATACATATGATATTTATTAGATATAACTAGTCAATACTTGACATTCTGTTAATTATATAATTGTTTGACAATTTTTTGTTAACCATAATGCACTATTTTCAAAACCTAAATTCAAAAGAAATTAAAAATAAAAAATATTCCAACAGGACATAAAATATATTGAGAAAAAAATAAGCTTTAAGAAATTACAAATGTAATCATAAATAAAATCATATTTTAAATAAAATTAAAATAGTAAAATAATTCTAATTTTTTGACCATAAATAATGAGATTTAATTGAGTGTCAATATATATTTAATATTAGGTGTGGTTGACAATGAAAAGATAAGGCAATAAGAAATGAGTAATCTGATACTTGTTTTTTGAATTTTAATTTATCTTCTTGTAGGCCATTGACCGTTCTGAAAAGAAAAAAGAAAAAAGAAATGAGTTTTATATATTTTCCAATTTCAATCCAACACATTCAATTAAAATTATTATATCTAGCAATTTGTAATTATTTTGGCATTGCATTTTTCTCTCTCTATATTAAATGTTAAATGTGGTTGA
Source organism: Psophocarpus tetragonolobus (assembly GCA_037954015.1). Lineage (NCBI taxonomy): Eukaryota > Viridiplantae > Streptophyta > Magnoliopsida > Fabales > Fabaceae > Psophocarpus > Psophocarpus tetragonolobus. The sequence goes on from CM075695.1 coordinate 41,712,613, forward strand.
CGGTGAAAAGGTTGACGGATGAGAGAGATGGTTTTTATAGTTTAGTCACCAATGTTGGCTTAACTTAGTAATTCTCTCTGTTTTTTTCCCCCTAATATTTGTCATTATGAAAAGTGACACGAGGGTTTTTTTTTTTTCTTTTTTTCTTTTTTATAATTCTCTTAAAATAGTATGGGTATCAATTTACTTTTTTTTTTATAAGCAACGTTAGTGGGAAGGAGTAAAATAATTTTAATTCATATTTTTTTTTTCGTTTTGTAAATTTTTTTACTAGATTAACTCACAATAAATTATTTTAAGATGTTATTCAAATTAGTTTTTTAAATAAGTTTTTTTATTTTTAAACATTTAACAAAATATCTAAAAAATTAGAATAAAAACTTTTTTGTTTAAATAAGTAATGTTTTCATTAAAAGCTAATTTTTTTTTCCAATATAATTACTTTTGTTGTGTACACATTAAATGTCATTACATAACAACTGTTAATTTTTAATTATTTTTTATTTTTAAAATTACTATATGTCTGTCTTTATCCGATAATAATAAAATAATTTGAAGATATAAAATAACTTAATGGATTAAAGAAGGAAAAAAAGTAAGGGTGAATAACGTCATCTGTTCGATTTTTACTACTAATAAAAATTACATTATTAATAACGTTAAAATTGAGAATAAATCTAAGTTGAAAGAAAGTCAAATCATTTCGGCTATATAAAAAAAAAAATCCAATTTCGCTAGCCATTTTTGCAGAAAGAAGTATAAATTCAATTTAGTTAAAAAGGTGTTTAGTAAAAGAACTCTAAATCCAACGTAATTATTTAAATGAATAATTAATTAATAAATATATTTTTTTTTGTTTTTTAAATACAATATTTAATATTATTAATACATCTCACTAGTTATTTTATAATTTATAAATATACGTTTTATTAACTCCTCCATTATTACTTTAACAATAATCATTAATTATATAGATTTTTAAACTTAAAGTATTAAACAATTTGTATTATTTGTTAATGCTAGGTACTAAAATAATTACCATCTCCAATTCGAGTTTCTATCTTCAAAAAATTATTTATCGATCTACATGACAAGATTAAATTTTAAAAAATAAAATGAATATCTTGAACAGGATAGAATTTTTTCCAGAAAAAGTAATTAATTAAAAAAAAAAGAGTTTCTTAAATTTTTTAATAATAAAAGAAAATTACAGATAAATATTTAAAAATTAAGATGAAATGGAAGGGAGGAAAAAGGAAAAAGGAAAATAGTGATTAGCCTGTAAGAATTGTAAGGAATGGAAAATAGTTTAGTCAGAGAAAGGGAAGGGGGTGGAAGATAAAAGCAGAGAGAAAGATAGGAATTATATATAAGGGTGATGGTGAAGGGTGGGGTTGTTAAAAAAAGGAGGAGGGTATGTGATGGTACTCATGTTTCTTGACCATAGAAGCCATGACATGCACAGGTTGTGCGGCAATAAGCTTGCATCCGACAACACCACCATAGAGTTGGAGAGACTTTTCCCTCAAGAATTGTATGTTAAAGAAGGAAAAAGGTATATTTTTAGGGGGATATGGGGACAGACATTTAGTGTAAAAGCCAGAGAGAGATGACATGTGCAACTTTCCTTTAAAGGAGAGATCCCCCGAAGGGGACAGGGAGTTGCAAAGGTGAACTTCAGATATGGGACCTGAAGCGTGATGCACTGATATGCTCACTTCTCTTTCACAACCCAACTTCACGATCGCATTGATTATGTCTGCACCACCTGGTACTACAAGGACTATGGGTTTCAGAAACTCACCAACCTCTCCTTCTCCCAAAAACAACGGGGATGATGGCAACTCCTTCCTAGCCTCGGGCTTGGGCTTGGGCTTATTCTTATTCTTATTCTTTGACCCAGCTGGCCTCCCCCTAGGCCTCTTTGCAACTGACACTGCATTAGAGGCTGACGACACACAAGGGATCGGTGCTGCTGCTGCTGTTGCTGCCGCCGCCGCCGCCGCCGCCGATCCCCAAAGGGAGATTGCACCCACACTCTTTCCCATCTTACTTAGATGCCATCTTCACTCATCATCTCTATTTAATATTTATACAACACTTTCAAACTCCTCCCACCTTTTTTTTTTTCTTTTTTCTTTTTTTAACTATTAAATATCTTACAACTTCCAAGAAACTCATTTATTGAACCATTACTTTCATTCTTCAAAATATTAAATCTTTTACATACTTTTAAGGACAATTCCTCTCATTAAAATCTTTATCTAATGTAATCAATTAATGTAACCCCCTAAAATATTATAGCTATTTAATACCTTCTTTCAAAATATTTTTTTTTCATCTTACTTTTTTAACTTTGTGTATTTTAATCTTTAAATCACATTTTTAAAGTGTTTAAAAATACTATTTTAAATTATAAGAGATTAATTAGTATACATTGGAACATAAAATTTACACATTTTGATAACACTTTTTTATTTATATAACTTTTAAATAAAGTTAATAAATTTACATGAAGGATTATAATTGAATGTTAACATAAAACTTTTTGCACCGATTGTGTATACTAATTAAACTCTTATTACAAAATAAATTTAGGTTAATTAAAAAAGTCAACAAACTTACCATAAATGAAATGTTGTAATTGAATATTAGCATACAAATTTTTACACCAACTTATATACTGATTAAACTCTTATTATAAAACAAATTTATGTTAAGTAATAAAGTCAACAAACTTAATATGAATGAATGTTTGTAATTAAATGTCAACGTAAAATTTTTTACACAATAATACATACTAACTAAACTTTTATTATAAAACAAATTTGCATGCAAAATTTTATTTATAATCTAAATTTTAACTGTTGCCTTTGAATTTTAAGAGGAAAAAATTGTAGTTTACTTTTCATGTAATTTTTAAAGGTTGAACCTCAAAACTTACTCTTAATTTTATTTAAGAAACATAATTTTTTTGTATAATTAAACTACTACCACGGCTAAATATAATATCTATAGGATTTGACCAGCAGTGTTAGGACATCTTGTGTTTACATATGGGAAATCAATCCATCTAGGTCAGAGGTCTTGTATTTGAATTTTGTATACAAAATTTCTTTAGATTATTAGTGTAATTGTCTCACTATAAACAAAATTAGTCTTTAACACAATCAGTTGAGAGACATTTGTGTCTCTAACATACAAAAAACTACTAAATATGTTTAATTGTTTTTTATTTTTCTTATTATTTTCCAAATAATGCAAAAATTAAATCCATGTCCTTTGTTCCCTTATCTTTTCAATTATTTATTACTTATAATTTGTTACAGTATTTAGTTAAAGAAAAAATTTAATCGACTAAATAATAATTTAATACTTATCTTATTATAAGATTAAAAAATAAGTAGTATTTGGTCATTTTTATAATATTAAATTCACATTATCTTTTCTACTAATTATGTTTAGACCTATACACGAAATGTTGAACAGGTTGGAGAGAGAAAACAATAGTATTAATGGCAATTATACTTTTGAAAAAAAACATATTTATTACTTAGGGGTAAAACATATTTAAGAAAAAAAATGAATTACTCCGTTTGTTAGGTGTCATTTCTAATTGGAAATTGAAACATGTCATGTCAACTAAACTTTCATGTAAACATATTTTTTAACCACTCAAATATGTCCAGGTTAATAAACACTTCAATAATATGATTAAAACAAATATGAAGATGGAATTTTTTAATTTCATATATGGTTATAAATCGTTTTTGTTTTTAGAGAAAATAAAAAATATTTTTACTTACGATTTATAAAATATTTTTTCTAAAAATATTTGTAAAAAATATCTAAAAATAAAAAAAGAATCATTTTTAATGTTTCAAAAATTAACACTATGTGAAAACTTAATAATAATAATAATAATACTGTAATTACATAAAAATAAATGTATTTTGAATTATAGATATAAATAATTTATAATATTTTTAGTAAAATTGATTAAATTTAATAATATTATTTTTTGAAAATAATGAAAACAAATATATTTTCTGAATATTGAAACTTGAAAATAAAAACATTTTTTATAAAATGAATAAAAAATTTCTGAAAGCAGAAGTAATCTTCAGTTCTTAATCCAACAAATTGCAACTAAGGATGAGTAGAGAGTAAAGTGAGAAGAGATTAAATGTTTTATTTTTTCTTTTATTGTTTGTTTATAAAAATTATAACATATTCCGGGCTGCTATTATTCTAATCAATGAATGTAATGATATTTTTAATTTATTTTATTGTAAAATACTCAAATAAAATAAAGAATGATATTTTTAACTCGTTATGATTATTTTATAATTATATTCGGATCCATTATGTTACATGCTATACTTCCAATTCAAATATATTTTAAAAAATACTAAACTATCGATTTAGTATAAAAATGCCCCAATCATTCATATGGCCCATAAAAAATCTACATATACAGGCTGAAGTGTTAACAGGGAGGGTGGATTGAAGTGAATAAGCAATTCTTTTGGCAAATGTAATGAGTGTTTTTAAGAAATGGATTAAGCAGTAAAAATAAAAATTATCAGAATATACAAAATATGATTTCATGTGATTTTAAATGCATTCTCATATTTTTTAAAGTAACTTTATATTTAGGACTCCAACTCGAGAGTTGAGACCTCTAGTTGAACTAAAAGTACTCTTGCTGTAGTTACCAAAATTAAATATAAATATAAACTAATGATTTTGCTTTTTTATTTTTTTCTTGTAACCTTTTGTTATTAGTTTGTTTACTAGATGTTATTTGCACACAAAAATGGAACTGGTGAAGGAGGATATTCTTTCAATGTCCTAAATAAATTTGTTGTCTAATTGTATTACCATCATTAGCGGATTGTGAAGTGAACAATCTTTGAACAAGGGAACAAAAATTCCTAGAAAATTGTAAAAATGAAGAGGTTACTCCCATATTGAATAATCTCTCTATAAGAATCCAACACATTATGAAAATAATGGAAGATACATGTTCCCACATAGCTATACAAAAACAGCTAAAGCATTCTGATGTTGGGATATGTAAACAAATATACACACCTCAACAATATTCCCAAAATAGGTTTAAAAATAAGAAAAATATATCTCGACAGAAACCAAGAAATACAATTACACAAAAATACTTAGGACCAAGAAATCCTAGGAAAACTTATATAATAAGAGTTTCTAATGCCAGAAAACCAACTCTAAATCCCAACAGACATGTTAGAAAATTTAGAGATAATAAAACTTATAAACAAATCTTAAAATGTTTTGCTTGTAATCAACCAGGACATTTTTCAAGAGATTGCCCAAACATTTCAAATTTTTATACAAAAGAGGCAAATCTAATAAAATCTTGTCACATGAATCTTCTCCCTATAGATGAAGATGTCTCAACTGACTCAGAAATTTTATCGGTCATTAGTATAACAGAGTATACAGATGAACCAAATCTAGACAAAATACATAAAAATTATGATTTAATAAATGAATTTACAAATAATGAATATAATTATTTATATTCTAACAATGACAATAATTTCCCAATGGGGGAAGAATACAACGAAATGGGTCATATTTTAGATGATTTAGGATATTGTCTAATGAACATTTCTGAAATAAAACTCTGTTCACATAAACTACAATTTTATTAAGGGACAGATTCAATCCCGTGTACATATTGTGAAAGATATTTTCACATATCAAAAAGGGCTCATTGTCCTCTTTGTTATAAAAATTTTTGTATTAAATGTGTAGAAAAACACTTAAATATACAAGAACTAGACATACCCTCTTTTGAAAAGAAAGAAAATATAAATAAATCAAGTTATAAAGATTTAACTGACACTAGAGTTTCAGTATTAGAAACTCGCATAAACTATCTAGAAGAAAAGGTAATTCTTTTAGAAAAATTAATAAAAGGAAAAACTAAAATAGATACTCCTGAATCTAGTAATACACACTAACAAAATATCATGATGGGAACAATGGAATGTATCCCATTAGTTTGCAATAAACAACAACTAATAACTTTAAAAGTATTAGTTAAAATAACCTTCCCAAAAATAAATAATAAACCAGCTACAGAAAAAACAATACAAGTCTTAATAGATACAGGTTGTTCAGAAACTGTTATATGTAAAACAATAACACCAATCCAAAATATAATTAAGAGTAAACACATTCAAAAAATTAGGACAATGTCTGGAGAAATTATGATAAATGATGAAGAAGTTAACAATGTTATTCTTCAATTTAGTACAAATTGTGAAATCTTTGGTTATAAAACTTTTATAAAAACAATGAGGGTAGAAAATCTAGTTCCTTCTAAACAAAATATGATAATTGGTTTAGATTTTATCTTAGGACAAAACAGATCAATTACAATAAATAAAGATTATGTAATGATATCTGATAAAACACAAATGACACCAATAGTTAGCGGTGATTCATTAGAAAAAGAAATTGTATTAGAGAACTGTAAGTGTGAAAATCCAACAATTTCTGACACATGTAAATGTAATACAGAATTCTTATACATAATCGATGAAACAAAAGAAAACTATCTAATAGATAGCATACTAGATAATACAGCTGAAGCCTTTTCTTCGATAAAAATTTTGAAATCTATAAAATTCAAAAATATCCAACAAATTCTAGATCGACTAAATAAAACAAATATAATAGGAGAAGACCCAACAAAATTTTGGGATAGAGATCCCATAAAATGTAAATTAGACATAATTAATCCAGATTTAATTATAAAAACAAAAAACATTCAATTTAACAACTGGGAACAGGAAGAATGTCGAAACCACATACAAAATTTATTAAAACTAAAGGTAATTGCACCAAGTATTAGTCCACACAGAAGTCCAGCTTTTATAATTAATAAATCTTCTGAACAAAAACGGGGTAAATCAAGAATGATTTACAATTATAAAAGACTAAATGATAATACAGTAGAAGACGGATATTCTATTCCTTCCAAAGAAGTTTTGATAAATCGAATTCAAGATGCTAAATAGTTTTCTAAATTCGATCTAAAAAGTGGATTTCATCAAGTAAAAATGGATCCAGAATCTATCAAATGGACAACCTTTTCTTGTTCCGAAGGATTATTTGAATGGAATGTCATGTCATTTGGTCTAAAAAATGCTCCTGCCATTTTTCAGCGTAAAATGGACAATATTTTCAAAAATGAAAAATCTTTTTCCTATGTCTATATAGACGATATACTGGTTTTTTCTAAAACAAAAGATGATCATTTTCTTCATCTAAAACATGTTTTATATAAATTGGAACATTATGGGTTAATTGTTTCAAAATCAAAAATGGAAATTTGTAAAAATTTTATTGAATTTTTAGGAACAGAAATTGGTAATGGAACTATAAAACTCCAACCGCATATTTCTAAAAAAATACAAGAATTTCCTGATAGAATGGAAGATATCAAAACACTTAGATTCTTTTTAGGATTATTAAATTATGCAAGAAGTTTTATTCCTAATTTAGGAAAATACACATCTTCTTTGTATAATAAAACTGAATTAAAAAGAGAAAGAAAATTCAACTCCGAAGATATAAAATTAGTACAAAAATTAAAACAAATGGTAATAAATTTACCAACTCTACAACTACCATTAGATTCAGACTATTTAGTAATTGAATGTGATGATTGTGAACTTGGATAGGGAGCAATCCTCAAACGAAAGAAAAACAAACATTTATAAAAAACAAAAGAACAAATTTGTAGATATACTTCTGGAAAATATACAACAAAACCCAAAATTTATAAAACAAGCACCGATTATGAAGTTAATGCTATAATACACGCAATGGACGCCTTCAAATTATTTTTAATAAATAAAAAAGCAATAACCATTAGAACAGACTGTGAAGCCATAGTCTCCTATGGAAAAAACCAACTTAATAATGACAAAAAACCACATAAAATGTGGTTACTTTTAAAAGATTATATAAATTTTTCTGGAAAAAAATATTTATCTTGAACATATAGAAGGTTCTGATAATACTTTTGCTGATATATTATCCAGGTATATCAAGTAAAGCCCTGACAAAGATCAATTTTGATCATTTTACACAAATCTTCATTTATGGAAAATACAAAGAAAGGAGCCGTGGGCCCCAAACAAGTCAGGTCACCCTTTCAGGTAGACCAATACACAAAATACGGTAACCAAGAGTTACCAATACTTACAAATATTTACCAATACCCTAGTAGAGACAATACAAATATCAAGCTAAATGTCTTGTTCGACAACATTTGGAATATTCCAAAGTACACATTACAAAATGAATCACAAGTGACGAAAATCAAACAAAGCATTATATGTGCACTTTACCACTTCTGTGGCCAAAATAATCAAGGAGTTGTGTTAACTTCTTCAGCCTCACCTTCTGGTAAAGGTTTTACACACTATAAAAAAAGAAATACAACGTAAAAATAAAACATATTATAAAATAAAATATAAATTAAATAAAAAAATTAATTTTAAAATTCATTATTTAAAAAAATATGCATACATAAAAAATAAATTTAAAATAAATAAAAAAATTAATGAAAAAAAATAATGAAAGAAAGCCCTATATAAAATTGGTTTCTAACAACCAATTTTTCAACAATGAATAATAAAAAATTATTTAGATAAATAATATGAGGGTGAATCATTTTTGGTAAATATTTTTTTCTTTTAATATAAATAAAAAAGCCTCTATTAATTTTTACGTGTATGAAGTAGATTTGTTATTGTAAATAAATATTAAAAATGCATATAACTATATTTTAGAAAAATGATTTGTAACGAAATCAAAGCATATGCAATACTCTTTTCTGGTCCTTTTTATAAGACAGTTTTAAAAGTATTTGTTAGATTGTTTTATATGACTTTTTAAAATTTCTATAAAACAATGATTTTTTGTTATATTTGTCTTTAATAAAGAGTATGAATATTTAATTTTGTTAGAAGAACTTGAGAGGTCATTTGTTTATTTTCATATATCGTAAAAGTCTCAACGTATCATGTATATAATTTTAAGAGTATTAAATTAATTGAAAATAAAATTGGTATAACGATAATATTTTTTAAAAGACCAATAAAATTAAGAAATATAACTAATTTTATTGATTTGTGATTTATGTTTAAGGTGTTTTGTAAAACAAATATAACTATTTGAGAAAAACAAAATGCTTATACAATATAACTATTAAAAATGGTTAAAAATATTTAAAAAATAAGTATTCTTAAATTATTACCGATAAATCCAATTAAAACCAAATTTTTATTGAATAAATTGGTTTAGTTTGTATTTGATAAAAAAATCTTTAACTCAATTCAACCCAAATTAATTTGAAAATTTTAGATAAAATATTTTATGAAATTCAACTCAAACTTATCCCGAACACTCTTAAAATCCAATATTATATGGTGAAAAACATTTATATATTCTTAGAATAAAAATTTTTATAGTTGTATTTAATTACAATCTGGATAAATTTGTTGACTTTATCAATTAATACATTTATAGACTCTCAAAATAAAAAGTTTTACAGTGACATTTAATTACAACTTTTTTACACTATCAGTACACAAATGTTAAACTCATATATATATATATATATATATATATATATATATATATATATATATATATATATATATATATATATATATAAATGACAATTTGAGTGAGAAGAAGGGTTGTGGAAGAAATGAGAAAACATAATAACGCTAAGATTTCAACAAACGGTTCAGATTAAGTTTTTTTTTTTATAAACTTTCAGATTAAATTGTTAAAATATTTCGTGTCATTTCCACGAACACTTAACGTGTCACTCTTTCGTCACTGCCATGGAATCTTCTACAAGATCACCACTATCCTCACTCTACCGCCCTCACCACCGCTACCATCAATGGTGACGGCAGCAATACCAGTGATGATGATGTTCATGGTGGTGACGACAATAAGAGTGGTGGCAGTGACAATGGTGGTGACATTGATAGTGAGGGGTGCCGCCACTACCACCTTCACGGGTACTAGGCGCATGACACTAAGCAGAGGAACTCCACAATAAAATCTCTGTTGCTGCCACTACCACCACCATCACTATCGCCACCACCTCCATCGTCATCACCACCATCGACATGATCACTGGTACTGCCACCACCGTCGTTATCAGTGGTGGTGACTGTAGATTAGGAGTGGTGACAACTTTGCAGAGGATTCCAAAGAAGTGACAAAAGAACAATGTGTTAAGAAAGACCATATGAGTTTATTTAATTAATAACTTAATCGGAACTTTTTATTGAGATCTTGACGATGTTATTGTGTTTTCTCTCCTCAAACTCAGGTTTTTCTATCTATATATATATATAACATTAAATGCCGTATGCATAATAAATATGAATACTATAAATTTGTTATTGAATTTCAAGGCAAGCATAATGAGGCGAACATTGCCCCATCCCATTCCAATCACTTGAGAAACGTGGCTTATTTAGTCTTCATTTGATATTTGATGATAGGTGTACTATATTGCAGAGCAAACCTCTGAAAAAAATAGTCCTAATTAAAAGGACAAAATGTAATGATAAAGCAACCAATTCATAGTCAACTTCATATGGACCAGTTCCCAGCCCAATCCGCTTTGTTTGCTTCATCTAACAAAATTCAGCCGTGTGAATTCTTCCTTAAGCAACTCTACTAGTACTAAGTGCCAAAAATAATGTACAATTGCTTTAGCTCACAACTAATTATCTATGGTTCATGATGTGCCTACGTTTGATTATTGTTACTTACCACTAACTATTTTCACTTCAATTTAGATGTGGTTATGTTCACAATTCTAACGCATTATGCAATTTTGATTGTACAAAAAGCAATAACCAGACCAATATGAACGTGGATTTTGGATTCCACATTTTAGATTTCCTCGTCTCCTCTGATTAAGTGCATTTCTTTTGTTGTTTTCACGTCGCTCTCCATATTGTGTTGACAAAATTGCTGAATCTGACCCACCATCCACCAGAATTTACAATCAATAATCAACAAAATTTGATTCAGGTTTCTTAGCCATTAATCATGGCATTTTTTTAATGGAAAACGTCTCACATTGAAGGAGTCCTCTGCAGTACTAACACACTGCTTTCTTGCAATTTGATTAGGCTCAAATATTATAACTACTATCATAAAGTGAACAAAATGAATTAATCTCAATACAGTTTTTTTTAAATTAATCATTTGATTAATATATATGCTTCATCTTATCTTCATATTTTAGTCTACATCTTAAAATTCTAAGTTTTAATCTCTATGCAGTATGCACAAAAAGCAAATCTTTTTATGCTTTAGTAGTAATTGTCAGGTTTTCTAACAAGGTAAAATCACAAATAAAGATTAAAACATAAAAAAATTGTTCATATATGAGAATTAAAAAGTGTAGCTTTAATTTTACTCTGCACATATCTAATCCTCTTTAGATTATACAAGAGTTGCCATTTCTTTAGTACGTAACACATGGGCAAAAAGCTTGGCCTGACTCCTGTTTCCAAGAAGGCATTTTTTGGGTTACATAGCCATGAGTTAAACAATCAACAAGGCATCTAAAACAGAAGATTATTGTCATCACCTAAAAAGTGGAGGTCAAACAAACCAGTAATAACTAAAGCTTAAATAAATATCATTGAGGAAATTTTTAAGATAGGAAACTGACGTTATAATAATTAAATTCTGAAATCTCGTATGGTTGCTCTTTTCAGCACCAAAAGGTGATTAGAAGAATGCCCGACTACCATAAAACACACGTGATCCATCCTTTTTCTTCTTATCAGTTTCTAATTTGCCGTTCTCATGATTCTGAATCACATCACCATCACCACGATCCACCTTTACAGGTTTGTCAAGGTCCATTGGGAGCTTCATCTTTGCCAAGGACTCAGTAAACTGCTGCATGCTCCTCATATACATATCCACTATTTGTTTTTGCATAGCAGCCTGCTCAGCTTCTAGATTAATGTTCCCTAGTGGAGCTGAAAAAACTTGACCAAATTTTGCAACTTCTGTGCTGTTATTGGTGTTTTTGCTTTCCTTTTCTTGGCTCGAGAAGTTTGCCTCTTTGTCATCTCTGCCCTCACCTTCTTTCTTTGAAGTTGGGGTATCTGGACAAGCACCACAGTTTTGACTACCTTCAACAGTGATGGACACAGTGACAGAATTTGATGAGTCACCAGTACTCAAATGGTTCTTTTTATCAACTGATTCTGCTGAGTTTCTATCATCACTCAAGGTTGTGATAGTGGAGCCTAGGAAGCCAGAGTTCTGAATGCTTTCATTTGGAGAAATGGACCCTACATGATTCTCATCTGGTGAACTCATGGTCATCTCATAATCATCAAGTTGGGGAGATGCACCAAGGTGAAGAAATGGTAGTCGCCCTCCAATGTTAAACCTTGAAGGAGCAGAAGTAGTAGCATGAGCAGCCAAATTGAAGTACTGGGACACCATTTGCTGATTCTCCTTCACCACACTGATGTCGGGAAATTCAATCCTAGCATACTCAACTGGGTCCAACATGACTTCTGAGATCTTTCTATCAAGCAAAACAACTTCTGATGATATGGATGAATTCTTTGCCGATTCGGGTATCAGATTCACCGAGGAATCGATTGCTAAAGAGGTGTCTAAAGACATTGTTAGTTGAACAATTCCAGCAGGAGAGTGGAAAAGATCAGTGGAGGAAAGGCTGTAATCGTCAGTCACCTTTCCTTTGCCAATAACTTGTGAAATCGGGACCAAAGCAAACCCCAAAAGCTGGTCTTCCATGTGAATTCTTGCCCTACTAAACATCCAAATCTCACATTTCAGAACAGCATCTATTTGGGTGATCTTCATCCTCAAGTTTTCATTGAATGTTGGGTTTTTGCCACCTCCGTTGATGATTCTGGTTGAGAGAGTCTCATCAGGGTTGTAAGTAAGAGAGAACTTAGCATACACATCCTGATTGTCATAGATGCATATGTTGTGAATATTCCTAGCATGATGGACAAAGATATCAAGAATCCCTGAGAACTCAGCTTCTACATCTGCATGGCTTGTTGTGTTCAAATTTGGATTGTACCTGAAGCTGGTATTCTGACAACTCTGATTGAATGAATCCATTGCAGCCTTGTTATGCCTTGGAATTTAGCTTTGAAACGAGCAAGAAGTTTTCGAATATAAGGAAACACAAGAGTAAAAGAGTTGGTGTAGGTACTTGGCTCATCAATGATCACCTTTTGGATACATAAAAAACCAAAACCAAAAAAGAAAAAGTAGATTATGGAGCAGCTAGAAATCGGTGGAAGGTTGGAAAAAGAAAGTATGCAAAGAATCAAACAGGAGAAGAAGAGGGTTTTCTGACCTAATAGAATGAATGGCAGAAGAAAGTCAGATAACCTGGTTGTGTATGGAGTATCTTGTAGTTGAAGACATTAGTCAAATCAATCCATGAATTCAGGAACAAGCACGGATAGAGAGAGGGATAGGGAGAAAGTAGGAAGTTCAAAATAATAGAAAAATGAATGGCTTGCTTTGTGTTTGTGGAATGAAGTGGGGTTTAAGGACCTTGTGGTAGTAGGTGAAAATGAAGGATGAAGCATGGAAATGAACAGAGAAGAGAATTATGATGTACATGTTTGTTTGGATGCCACTTTTCTATTGGTGTTGGGTGGGGGAAAGGGGGCGTTTGCTTTGCTTGACAATGCAGCTTCCATATATTTCTAGTGCATAACTTGCTCCACTGACAATAATGGGATTGGAGGACCCACTTGCCACCATCTTCATTATCACTCACCCTGCTCATCAATTGATGCTACCCTCTGCTTTCAGACAACATAAATTGCCCTGTCTATCAAACCCCATTTTGTCCTTGTAATCGACTCATTTATGCATGCTGGATAATCATGTCTTTCTATATTCTATATTTTCCAAACAAGATTTATTCATCTCTCATGCTATTATTGCATTAACAACATATATAACAAAATCTTGGTTTTTGTTCAACATTCTAATATATTTTATATAGGTTATGCAAGTCAGTGATTTCCCGGTATATACTTTTTTCGGGGGGTTAGATTTTTTTTATTATTATTTTAAGGACGTATTTTCAACGTAACATAAAGCTGTGAAACTAACTATATAGTCCTGTTAAATTGCTCCTATCCTAGCTAATAATTAAAAAATATCAAATAATTTTAATTAAAATTGGATGAGTTATATCATGGGAAATATGATATTGACATGTGAGTATTGAATGGAAGGAATTTTATTTAAAAAAACTAGTAACTAGTAATTGTTAAAAAAAAAGAAAAAAGAGTATTGATGCCCTAAGTTTGATAAGGAAGCTTTGTCCATCCACATTTAACTTTTTGTAGTTAAAAGGAAAGTGAGGAAGACAGGGAGTTGTTGGGTTAATTTGAATGATTAAGCGAAAAGTTTAAGTAGGAAGTGTTGGATTGAAATTCAAAACATGTGGTATATATGCAATGTGGGTAACATCAGAAATCATAACCTTTGACTGCTAATTTGCCTGTTTCTTTTTCCTAGACCGAGCGTTGTTAATAGGCTTCACCATGCCACACACTACTACAAGTAAAAAAGAAAGAGAGAATTAGTGGGAAAAAAAAAAAACTTCACATCACTGTCAACTGCTCTCACCCCATGCTGCATGCATCATTCATGCATACCAATATAAGACGTGATGATATAGACTTTCCCATAATCTATAATCTATGAATTAATTAATTTTATTATTTCCTTCTTCCCATTTCGTATTGGAACACAACTGTTATCATTTTATTCCTTCCAAACTACGTTGTTATCTATAAGTCACATCCTAACAACATGATTAATCCGGAATTTTGCTTTGATAGAATTGGGAGAAAGAGTATTTACCTGACAGGTGTGTTAGCTCCTTGGTGTGAGCAAAGCTTTAAATTTATTGCTTTTATTATTACTTATCTTTGTATTGTCGTGGGATTCTCGTTATGTGATTCTCAATATGTGATACATCGTGTTTAAGTTTTACTGAAAGTTAAAATGATTCTGTAACTTGCAAACTTCCTCTTATCATATATTGTGACTGGGGAATGCTATTGACAAATAAAAAATCTCCATATGTTAGACTTTTGGTTGCCATATCTACCTTTTCTTTTGCCAATTGCCACTGAATATTGCAATAATTTAGTGATTCTCACTCTTTTTTATAAGCATTACTAGTATGACTTGCATTTCCATAAATTGTTATAGGTAAGTCATAAAAAGTATAATATGTTTTGACTTTATTACCAATTTAGTTGAAAATAATTTAAAGCTACCTTGTACGCGGAAAGTGATCCTGAGGTAAAAATTAGAAGCATTTTGGATTCTCCCATACAATGATAAAGCAAAGGGTTGAAATAGGTACGATCTATTATGGGAACTTTCTTTACATGCTTGCTATAAGAAGCTCTCTAAAGAATGCCAAAGTTTATTAAAAAATAAAATAAGGAACAAAAAAAACAAATAAAATAAAATAGTGTCGTACATTTTTCTATATATAACAAATCAGAATTGAAAAAACAAGTAATTAGCTGTATTGAAAGTACTCATTTCAACTAATGGGATATTTCATTTTGATTTATTCACCGAATCACTTATTAATTTTGACAATATTTTATGCAAATACTATTAAATAGAGAATAATTATAAGTTATGTATTTATTAAATTACCCCAATTTATAAACAATAACGGATGTTTTCTTAACAATTTTTATCTTCATAATTTAATCAATCGTCGATTTATTTGTTTGAATTTAATTAATTTGGTCTTGTGGTAAACCAAATTGATGCAAATTTTATTTATATAAACAAAAAATAGATAAATATGTATATTTATCTAAAAGTAAACTAGTCTGGAAAGAAAAAAATATTGAAAAAGAAATATTAATGTGTTATTTAATACTATTAATGTAACATTTATAAAAATATATAAATAAATATTTTACGATAAAGTATTTACTAATAGGTGTCCGCTTGTTGTATATAATATTTAATACTAATACGTGCATGTCTGTGAGAGAGTCAGAGTATACTTGGAAGAAATATAAAGACACGGTCGAACGTTATGAATGTAATATTAAATGAAATATAAACACACATAATTTTGTCATTTCATAAAAAAACTATAAACAGATATTAAGATAATATAAAATAGATAAATAAATAAATATAAGAAAATTAAATTTTATAAAATATATTTGTATAATATATAATAGAGAAAGACATAATTCATTGATACCAAAAATTAAATTTAGTCAACTTACATATTTAATAATTTGTCCAATTTATTCTCATATTTTATTAATTTAATCAAGTATACAAAATTGCATAACATTTATAAAAAAAATTTCAATAATTCATTATATTACTTAATTTTAACGTGTAATATAATATTTAAAAACATGTAAATATTCATTATTAAATAACATATTTAAAAAGTTTAAATTGTGTGAAATTTCATAAATATAATCAATAAGATAATCTAATAAAATTCAAATGTTTAGTACGTAAAATTATTCAATGTTTAAATTGACTAAGTTTAATATCTAGTATCAACGAATCTTATTTGATATGCACAATATATATATATATATATATATATATATATATTATTTCGAAGCGTATTGTAATTTAAAAGAAGTTTGATTAAGAGAAGAGTGAAGAACAATTTAATGATTAAGAGAAGAGTGAAGAACAATTTAAAAGAAGTTTAAGAAATTAGAAACTTACAGAGGCACAGCTTAATTCAAGACAGAGTTGTATAAGGAAGAAGTTTATTTCGGATGGAAGATTTACAAAGGGGGATGAGAGGGATGAGAGGGAAGGAAGGAGAGAGAAAGGATTTTAAGGCTCTGTCGAGCTGTGTCTCTCCTCTCTTCTTACAAGGTATTTATAGAATTACAAAGCCGGATGCGAAGTCCGGACTTAAAATGAATTATATTGAACAATAATTAAAGGCATCCGAATAAGCCACCACTTGGTCTGCCATCGATCAGATAGAGTGCCACGTGGTCTTCCACTTATCAGATAATGTGCCACTTTGCTGCCCACTTCCGGATAATGCGTCAATTTGTCGCCCACTTCCGGATAATGCGCCACTTGGTCTGCCACTTCCTTGTCGTTTTCTTGATTCTGTCAAAGAGGCCGACATGCTTTTATCGTTTTTTTGACAAAAGAAAGATTCTTCGACAAACTGGCCGACAAAATAATTAACAGTGGGTCCCTGCACTTGGCTGCTAGCTGGTTCCGTAATTATGCTGACAGCTGGTGTGTATGGTCCCGATGTTGGCAATCAACTAAGAGCGTTTACCAGACTGAGAATCTTTACGCAGGTTTGGCATCGCTCTGTCAGTAACTGCTAGTCTGAGTCCAAATTAGGATCTTGTGCCATCTGGATGGCATAGCAATCGTCTGATAGTAATTCTTCATTCTCTTCAGGTTCCTCGTCAGAATCTAAAGAAGATAATGCTTCGAGTAATTTCTGTTTTAGTTCTTTTTTAGTTTTTGTGGGTCCTACCAGGTCTTCAATCTTTAAGGGGGAAGATGAAGCAGAAGCAGGAGTAATGGAGGCCTTTGAGGGAGAATTCTTGAATTGTCTGAATTTAGCATCGACGTAGTCGATATTGAACTTTTGCCACCAGAAAACCTTCACAGTTAAGCAGACTTGTTTGGGAAACGGGTCGCCCATGTGATGGTGAATCTGATATTGTGGTTGCATCAACCATCCAATTCCCATTTTAGATAAAAAACTGGTTAATTTATATTTAGAAGGAATGGCTGGCGAAATTTCTTTGAAAATGTCATACATTTTCACAATTCTAGCTGGAAGAATACTTTTCACGGGGCCAAAATCAATTACCCACTTAATGAACCAAGAAGGTAATCGAGTAGGTAATTCATTTTTAAAACTTATATACCAAGAATGCTTAGGATTCGTATTTAAAAGGATTTTTGACCAAGCTTCTTGATAATCAAAGTAGTTAAAAGAGGTTGGCTTAAAAGGTCTAGAAAAGCCTTTTGGAGTCAACCAATTTTGATTCCAGTCTGTGGGACATAAAACATTTAAAATTTTTAATTTTGAATAATTAGTAATAAGGGGATTTCTTGGATCCTTTTCGGGAATTAATTCGACCGAATGAGTATCCAATAAAATCATTTGATAAAAATTTAAAGTTTTTTCAAAATTATTTGGAATCCATGCCCATCCTTTAGGGCAAATTCTGTCAATGATGGCCGGTGGCTCTTCTTCTTCCCATTCTGGTTCAATTGGGAGAATAGGAATACAGGGAGTTTTGATGTGGTAATCTTTTTGAGCATTTAAGTTTTCAGGGAGTTTAGAAGAACTTGAAGGTTTTAGTGGAGGGAAATTTCCTTTGGAAGATAATTCAGAGGGAGATTTTTTAGTTAGGGAGGCTGGTAATACTCGGGTATTTTCAGAGGTATTTAGTGAGGACTTTACGGCGTATGAAGGGGCCAGATCGGCTATACTTAGGGGTTTTGATTTTGAAGGAGTATCTGTGAGGGCCGTTTTTCCTGAAGGTCTCATTTTGAAGAGGGAGTGCCCTGAAGAAATTCCCGTGTTAGAAAGTCTGGAATTGAATTATTAATACCTTTTATAAATTCAATTTTAAATTCAAAACAAGACAAAATGCTTTGCCATCTGGCAAAAATCTGTTTAGAAACAATGTTTTTAACATCTTTTTCTAAAACTTCTTTTGCCGATTTACAGTCAATTCTTAACAGAAATTCTTTATTCATTAAATCATTTTGGAATTTATTAATACATAAAACAATACTTAAGATTTCTTTTTTAATAACACTGTAATTAATTTGAGCTCCTGCCCAAGCTCCCGAGTGATATCTTACTATCTGTTCTTTATTTTCTGAAAAGGTTTGTTTTAGAATTCCTCCAAACCCTATTTCTGAAGCATCTGTTTCCACAATTATTTTAGCGTTAGGGTGAATAATTCCTAGACAGGGTAATGTTTTAACAAGGCCTTTTATTTCTTTAATTATTTTAGTATGATTCTCAGTCCAAGGCTTAGGATTCTTTCTAAGTCTAAGGAATAAGGGTTGACAAATAATTCTTATTTTAGGAATAAAATCGGCTACATAATTAATACATCCCAAAAATCTTTGCAATTGATTCTTATTTACTATTTCATCAGGAAATTTATTTGCAAATTCAATACTTCGATTTATAGGGGTTATTTTCCCTTGAAATATTTCATGACCTAGAAATCTTATTTTAGTTTGACCTAAGTTTATTTTTCTTTTAGAAATTACTAGACCATTTTTCTTTATTATTTCTTTAAAAATTTTTAGATGTTTCAAATGTTGTTCTATTGTATTGGAAAATATTAATACGTCATCTAGGTAGACGACAGCAAATTCGGAGTAAGGATTAAAAAGATTATTCATAATATTTTGAAATTCTGATGGAGCATTTTTAAGTCCCATAGGCATTACATTCCATTCATAATGCCCGAAAGGAACAGTAAAAGCAGTTTTATACTTATCTTCTTCCGCCACTTTAATTTGATAATAACCAGATTTTAAATCAAATTTAGAAAAAATTACTGCTTTATATAATCTTCCTATTAATTCTTGTTTATGGGGGAGTGGATATCTGATCCATTTTAGAACATTATTAAGAGGTTTATAATTAATTACCATTCTTGGTTCCCCTCTTTCGATTTCAGAGGCGTTCATAACATAAAATGCAGAACAACTCCATGGGGATTTACTTGGTCTAATTAATTTTTTATCTAAAAATTGTTGTATTTCTTTTCTACAATAATTAAGAGTTTCTTTATTCATTTGTACTGGTTTTGCTTTAGTAGGTATATTACTTTCATGAAATCCTTCTTCGTATGGTAATTTAATAGTAAAATATTTTCTATCCCAAAAAGCAGAGGGAATTTCAGCACAAATTTCTTTTTCCAGTTGTTTTTGAAAATTTTCAAAAGTCTTTTTTATTAAGGTATCATTTATTTGTTTTTCAATTTTTTGATATTTTATTTCCAATTGTAATTTATGAATTTGCTCATTTTTATTTTCAATTTTATTAATAAAATTTTCTTCAGTTAAGTCTTTTAAGGTTAAGACTTCTTTTGCTTTAATTGGGTTAATAAATTCAAATAAATGATTTTTATGTTTGATTCCTTTCGTAGATACTTCAAAAGGGTATATTTGGGTTAAAAAAGGAGTACCCAAAATTATTTCTTCGGTAATATCCTTAGTTAAAATAAAACTATTTTTAAAACATTTTCCTTTATTACAGATATTAGCATTGGATAATTTATATTGGACTTTTAATTTAAAATTATTGGCAGTATATAATTTTTGTAATGATTTTTCATAATATTGTGTAGGAATTAACCCTTCTCTTATGCAATTTAAATCGGCTCCTGAATCAACTAGTGCAATAAAATTTTTATGAAAGGAATTTCCTATAGATAATGATATTTTTATTTGCCATTTCTGTTGTAGAATTTTTATTTGATTTATTAATTCTGTGTCTTCTTCATTAGAATTAGATGTTGTACCAATATTGTTATTAAATTGTTCGGTTAAGTTTTCTAATTTTAATTTTAATTGTTTTACTTCTTGCTTTAACTCGTTTATTTCCTGTTGTAAATCTTTTATTGTAACAGGTTTATTTAAAGAATCCATTTTTAGTATTTCTGAAAAATTATATCCTGTAAATTTTTCTTTTTCTTTTGATTCTTTATTTGTTTCTTGTTCTATCATTATATTTTTTAATTTTAATAAATATTCTAATTTATCTTCTTCATTAGCCATTTTATCTACCATTTCTAGGGCTAACTTAGTTTCTGCTTTAATCATGTTTATTTTAAAAGAACAATTACACATATCTAAATTTTCACATGTGTGAATGTTTTCTTCATTTTCACTATCTGAATTTTCAGTTAATTCATTATTTTCTATTAATGATTCTTCTTCTTCTTCTGAAGTTTCTTCTTCTAATATTAATAGATTTGCTATCTGTTCTTTTAATTCTTCACTCATGTTTAAAGCTTTTATTTTTTCTTTTACTCTACAGTCTTTTTTCATATGACCGATTCGTTCACATTTATAACATACTATATTTGTCTTATTAGGTTTATTTACTTTTTTAGGGAATTTCCTAAAATTACTTCTCTGAACTGGTTGGGATGTTTTAAAGTTCTTTTGTCTTTTTAATTGTCTTTTTCTTTTTTCTGAGGGAGGAATAGGTTTTTCATAACCGTATTGACTACAAAAATTACCTAATTCTTTTATTCCCATTTCTTGATTTCTTTTAATTTGGTTTTGTAATTTTAGGGTATCGCAAATTTCTAAACCTATTAATTTAGTAGCTGTACTTAATCTTCCATAAGTTAAGTCTTTTAAGGGAATGTCATTATATAATCTTGGTAGACTTTCTCTAACCTTATCTGCAAAAGTTGAAGGAAGTCCAGCCAAAAATCTTTCTTTCCAAAATGCTTCCCTACAATCAGGCCTAGTTAAGACTAAGGTGATGAAATTATCGTGGTACCACCTAAAATCTCCTAGGGTTTTACACCTAATTGTATGAAGAATTAACGATATTCTTTGGTCAAATAATTGAGGATCTCCTACGAAATTATGAATAATAGCTAAAATTAATGTTTCTACCATTAAAGGCATTATTTAATCGGCTTCTTGTTTTACACTATTCATTATATTAAATCTTTCTTCTTCAGAGAGATAATGATCCCACCAACCTTTTAGTTGACCGGTGAACCCTGTTACCAGCAGCTTAACTGTAGTAGCCGCATCTTGTTTAGTTCTATAGGCAGAGGCTGCCATGGTCATTTCATTAGTTTTTCTTAATATTTGCATTTCTGTTAGGCCGTCTATATTCCATTCATATATACTAGAGCCATCAAAAGAGGATGGTGACTCTAGCTCCCATTCTTCAAACTGAATATCAGGGAGAGTTGGCCTATTATAATAATTACGAGTAGTGGGTCTAGGGGTAGGGCCTAAAGAAGAGCTACTCCTAGAATTTCGTCTTAATTTATTGACTTTAAATAAATTATCATCAAACTGTTCTCTATTTATGTCTCCTATTTCTTCATCGGGAATAATTATTGTATTCACTTTATTAATTTTTAAAGCATCTAATTTTTTATTTATTTCATCTAACATGGAATCTTTTCCTAATTTTATATGTTTTAATTCTTCTTCTGAGAATTTAAATGGTTTAATTAAAGATCTTTCTAATTTTTTAGGGGGTAATTCTTTATCAATTACTTCGGTAGCTATTATATGAACCATTTGATTGGTATAATTAATCTGAGTGTGTAAATTTTGAATATCTTTAATATTAATTTCCCTATTTTCAGTGATCATTTTAAAAGGTGATGCTATTACTTCATGATTTTGAATATTAGGAAATTTTACTTCTTCTAAGGGGGGAATTATACTGATAATTTCTCCTTTAGAGGTTTTCCATATTTTTTCAGCGGTTTTTAATACATTAATTTGGAGATTATTGAAACAGTTTTCTGAGAACCAATCAAAGAAAGGAATATTTTCTTCTTTTTCTTCTAAATAATTATAATAATTTTCTCGATATTCTCTTAATTCTGTTTGAGAGAAATTTTCAAAGAACCAATTTCTTTTATCTTTATTATCAGGATTTAAAAATTCTTGTTTTAATAAATCTTTATTTATTTCAAATTTTTTAATAACATTTAATTGGTTGAATTCAGACGGACCTGGTGCTGATTCATACTGTGGAGAATTATGTTGGTTTTCTGTTTCTTCATAGTCTGGTTGGGGAATAGTAGGATCTGACCTAATTCCCACATAATTCAAAGACCTAGGTATTGAGAACCCTGATCTATCTATAGACCTTCTTGCTGTGGCAAAAGAGGTCTGCGGACTTCTAAATGATAGTGACCTTCTTAATGGGGCAAAAGCTACTTCTACAGCCCCATCTCTGAATTCAATTATATTATTTAAAACAGGATTGTCTAATTTTTCTGGAGGAAGAATTTCATCTAATTTCCATTTTAATCCTGAAGTTATTTCTTCATGTCTTAATGTTCTAGGAACAGTGGCACTAACCTTGTCTGGATTTACTAATAACATGGTAGTGACATCTTTAGGTGACATAATTAATGCTCCTGGGGCTAATTGAGTTTTCATTGCTTTGTAATATAATCTGTATGCTATAGTTAACGGAAAAGAACTGTTATTCCATTTTTCTTCCAGAATTTTTATAGTTAAAATTATATTATTATTTGTTTCATGAAGACTTTTTAATGCTATGGAATAATTAGGATAATTATTAATGTATACCGGGCCTTGATGTAAGTTGGTTTCCATTAAGGCTAGGGTTTGATTTTCAAAGTCTTTAGGTCTATTATCCCTGAGGATGGCTAGTAACGGCATGTCCATACCTAGTCTAAACAGGGGTTTTATTGCTATTTGAATCGATCCTATGTGAAGATATCGATAGTCTTTTATATGCTCCATAATTAATTGATTAGAAATTAAAGGTATTTCTTGCTGAGTTGATTTTAGATCTATTTCTTTTTCTACTGTTTTAATTATATATTCTGATTTAAACATATCTTTAAACGAAGTTTTATAAATAGTTTTAATGTCTAATTTAGGTATATTCCATTTATTTAATTCATGTTCAATTTGCGGAATTCTTAATTCATGATGGATCATATTTAACTTAGTTTCTTCAGAGTCTTCATTGTTAACTTCTATCTTTTCTTTACCTTTCGAAAGCATTTTTATTAATCTAGACATTTTTCTGAGATAATTAGGAACGAATCGGGACCACCAGGCTAAACCAACGGATTTACTGCGTCTCCTACGACTGACTACCGGGACCACCCTTACCGGCTGACCAACGCTTCATCCTAATTACTAGATCGTGTTCTGGATTATTAAACGTGCTTTTAAAAGTTTACAGAAAATGATAATAGTTAAAGATGAAGATCTTGAAAACTTAGTTAATTATGAAGATCAAGAATGCAGAATTTCACAAACTTTGAACAAGAAAATCTTTCTGATGTGGAAGATCGAACTAGTCGCAACCACAGAGCATACTTATATATTTATATTTTTCCGGCGAAATTTCTATAAATTTCCGGCGAAATTTCTATAAATTTATATACGTTATCTTTCTATAAATTTCATGCTATGTTAATTGTTACTACTCTAACTCTGTTTATATGAGAAAACTTAAAAATTATCTTCAGTCTTTTTTTATAATATCTCTTATATTAATTGTTTTTAAATTAAATATAATTAATTAAAAGTAAGATAATAGTGATGGATAATTAGGAGAGAGAAAAAATAGTATTAAAAACAGTGTTAATTTTGGGAAAAATTTATAAATTATGATACACATTTATTACTATAAGCCAGACGAATTTTCTTAATACTAATGAATTAGTAAATTGTATATTATAAATAACATTATTAGGTATTATCTCTATTCAATGGTGTTTAGTAAGATATTAAAATATATATTATATTTGGTAAATAAGACACATACATCCACACGCACATACCCACACACACAAGAGATCTTTTTAATTATACAACTTTTATCTAATTATGAGTATATAGAAGAAAATATTAATATACTCTTACCTATATTTTAATTGGAGTATGTCAGTGTGTTACACCAATTATTTTAGATAAAATAGTCAATTATCTCATTTGTTAAAATAAATTAATTTTTACGAATATTCTAGTAAATAATTATTTTTATTACAAATCTATTGATTCTTTATTCTACCATTTATTATTATCATTATTTTTTTATCTCATGCATTAATTTTTCAAGCCCTCTTCTCTCTAGTCTCTCATCAATGCAAAATATTAATATATTATAAATAATAATTAAGTTTTTCTATAGTGTGCTCCAAACACATTTTCACAATCTAAATGTATTTATTACTTGAAAAAAGTGGCTATATTTAAAATGCATTAAATATGATTTTGAACACTAATTTACTTTCATTTTCAACATTTCCTTTTTCACTTCTATTCTCCTTTATTTTCATCACCACCAATTTCATCACTTGGGAGTTGAGGGGAGTCATGACTTCCAAACTTTTTTCTTCCTTTTTAGTAAATATAGATTTTTTTTAAAAAAACTATAATTTCTTTTATAATATATCTTTTTTTTTTTACTCCTTTAAACTTTTTCTTCTCTTTTGACAAATACACATTCTTTTACAAAAAAATATAATTTTTTAAGCATATTTATTTTATTTTTTTAACTATTATTTTATTTTTGTTCACCCCACAATTATCAATTGTTGACATCATCATTGTCTCTCTTCTAACATTTATTATTTTTCACTTTTTTTTTCTCTTCTCTTTCCATGACTGAGATTTTTTGAATATTCTTCTTCATTCTCTCTTAATGGTTGAAATTTGTTTTTCTCATTCTCATATATATATATATATATATATATATATATATATATATATATATATATATATATATATATATATATATATTTGGCTTTCTCTTTCTCTGAATATATATGTGTGTGTGACATATATATTGAGAAAGTCAATTTTATATAAAAGTGAAACGAACAAATCTCAGCTATTGAAATAAAAATTAATGGTTGAGATCAACCACTCGTACTTTTTCTTCCAACATTTATTATCTGTCACTTTTATTTCTCTTCTCTCTTCTCTTTTTTTTTTCTCTCCTCTCTAAATGGCTAAAATTTACTCCTCTCACTACACGAAATAATTTGAAAATATGTTATAACTAATAAATAAGTAAATTACACTAAATTAACGTAACATTCCTTATTTTTTATATTAAGTAATATCTTTACTCTTATCCTTACTCCTATAATATATATATATATATATATGTATACCTAATTAATAAATTAGTAAATTACACTAAATTATCGTAACATTTTGCTATTAAGTTAGTTGTTAACTTAATATAATAAAAAAATAAACATTAGTGTTATATCTTCTTAAGATATATGGTATCTAAAAAGAAAATATGAAAATAAATCAACCCATAAGTAAATTTTGTAGAGTTTAATTAATGTGGAGTGAGGATGTAAAACATTTTACGTTGAAATTCAATCACAACCTTTTATTTATGATAAGTTTATTACTTTATTAATGAAAACTTTAAAAGTAATATATATGAAGAATTATGTGTGTACAACTTTTTTACACTTTTCGTGCATACTATTAATCTCATTTTTTATATGGTATTGTTGTTTAATTAAGATAATGTATATAAAAAAAAAAACTTACTGAGAAATTTTGTTCCACATTGTAATTTCAGAAAATTTTATCTTCTTATTTGAAAATTTAAAATTGTATTTCGACTCTTAAGTTGAAAGTGAAAGTTAGAGAATAAATGTTGACCTTAACCTAAACTTAATTAATTGACGTAAAGCGTAAAGGTAATTGGGCCATACACCCACAAAACATTAAGTGCACAAACCCATTTTGTTCCTGAAACTTTTTATTATATATCCTTTGAAAAGTTAAATTTGAAGAAAAAATATACCCCCAGAAAGGGGAGCAGGAAGAATTTTTTAGACTCGTAATTTTTCTTTTGTTTCCTGAACATACATTCTCTCTTATCTACACATTCCACAACCTCACCATTTACTTATTTACAAAATCTAGCCATTCACTTTCTCATTTTTTAATAATTTTGTTTCTAACGAGCATCATTACAAACCCAACCCTCTTTTTCACCATTGCTATCACACGTACCCTTTTCCAATCATCCAACACAAATCTATCATTTTGCAACCATTATTTGCTGGAAATCCATTATCATATTTATTTTTCATTCAAATATATATTTTTATTTTTTAACTATACAGTGTCAAATGAAAATTTATAATCATATTCAAATATATAATGTTTGAGTTTTGATAGATTGACTATTTTTATAAAAATTTTAAATAAAGATTATAAAATAACTGTATGCCGTGAACAAAGAGAACATTATGAAGAAAATATAATATTTGTAGAGAAGAAAATGAGTATAAAAGGATTATAATATTTGTAGAGAAGAAAATGAGTATAAAAGGATAAGGTGTGTCTAGAATTTCAAGAGAAGATACGTGTAACATTTCGCAAGATGTGAAAAAAAAAGAATAAATATATTATAAATTAAAGATAATGTGTATTTTTATTTTTTAAGAAAGAAAAAAATTATAAAAATATTTAAAATAAATATGAAAAAAAACATAACAATGATGTGTCTAAGGATATTTTGTGATATTTTTATAAGGTTACGATGAAAATATAAAAAAAATAGGAGATATAACAATATTTTGGATTATTAATACTGAGTTTCGAATCAATTGATTCGAATTTCTTTTATACATGTTAAAGATTATTAACTGATCTGAATTTTAAAGATATTTTAAATATTTTTTGTTAGGAGAATGCAAATAGTGATGGTGGGTGTTAAAAAGATTGCTATAATATGAATGCGAGAATAGATGCACAGAGTGTAGAGAACAAAGAAGCCTATATAGGCTCGCAGATTGGGCCAGGCCATCCACCTGTGTGGGGGCATGGGCGGGTTCATAACTTTATATACTTCTATTTCAGAAGTTCATAATTTTTAACAAATAGGTTGAATAAAAACATACTAATATTCTTCTTATTCAATAAAAAAATTGTTCTTTTTTTAAAAAAATAAAATTATTAACAGGTCTATAGTTTTGTTTTTATGACAATTTTTTAAAACTCAATCGCCAAGTTTTTCTTAAAAAAACTCCCTAAGTCATTGGTCAACTAAATGTAAAAATCCTTCTTAAGGTTTTGAGGTAAATAATTTAATAAATAATAATAATATTTAATTAATATGCACTAATAGTGTTAAAATTATTTACACTGATGCTTACTTATAACTCTTCCTTCATATGACTTTTATAGTATTAATTGGTAAAATCAACAAACTTATTATAGATGAAAACTTTATGATTGAATATCAATATAAAACTGAGTACACAATTTATTTTCTCAAAGCAATAATAATCTCATAAAAACTAAATTCATCCTATTAAAATATAAAGATCAAAATCATATATTTTTCTGCTTTCCTATTTATCACATTTAATTATTTATTTTATCAAGGCAATGAGAAAGGGGTTTATTTAGTTTTCACAATAAATATATTAAATATTATATTGAATAGAAAAATTAGAAAAATTGTAAAAAAGGGGGAGAAGCACGAGAATTTTTTGAGAATTCCCTCGTAGTATCGGTATTATTATATATCTCTATATATATATATATTTGGATAAAATACCTGATTAGATAATATCTGTGTAACAATTAAATTGGATGTTTTAGGATTTACATATACTTACAATTACTGTTATAATCGGAATGGAGAAAGTTAAAAAAAAAAAACAATACTGATTGGTATTGGTTATGTATTAATTTTGATTTTATTATCTCATTAAGAAAAAAAAATTTAAAATAAAATATTCAAATTTAGAATCAAATATTCAGAATAATTCATAATTTAATAATTCATATATATATATATATATATATATATATATATATATGTATATATATAATATCTATATACATAGATCGATATAATTTTCATTTTATTTAATTACACTTTATGCTCTTTAAGTTTTTCAATTTTTGATTTTTTAATTATAATATTGTGCCTCCATTTTTAAAATTGTTGAATTTTTATCGATCCTTAGTGAATTAGAGTTTAATGTTAAGTGAAAACATTAGTTGACACATAACAAGTTCTAATTTTTTTTATTTAAAGTTAATTTAATTAATTATAAATTTTTTTAATTATCTAAATTAGATAATTATGACTTATCATATTATTAAATTATTATCACATATTAGATAATTTTTGTTATTTAATTTGGTCAACACCAATTCAACGAAATATAAATTTAAAAATTTTAAAAATTATACTCACAATATTAAAAATTAAAAAAAAAATGATGGGCTTAATTGGCGTTTTTTCTTTTCTTTCTAAAAGTAGCATGACCCCAGTTCGAATTACACTTTGCCCTTCTTTATCTTTTTGTAGAGATACACTTCGGTCTTCGTTTATAGTTATTACTTGAATGGATAAAGAAAACTAATTTACGTTTTACCCTGAAACAATTGAAGTTTTAGAATTTCAAAGTTCAATTAATGTATTTTGTTAAATATATTTTCATTTAATATCCACTGTTATCACATCTACAGTTGTTGTCCTTACCTTATTTAGTTCAAAGATGTTGTATTTTAAAAAGAAAATAATTGTTTATTGGAAACCAATTGATGTGATAAATTGAGTTTTTTAAAAACAAAATGGATATATTTCCTTGTTTAATTATTAGAACTTTCCTTTAAAAGCAATTATGTTTGATCTTGCTGCAGATCCCAGAAATCAAACTCACTTGATCCATACACTTGGTCATAAATAAAACGAACATTTTCTGCAAGATACGATTTCTTAAAATGATGTTTTTTTTGTAACAATTAATTAATTATATTTAATATTAAATTTCAAACTTAATAATTAAAAATATAAAATATAAAAATATGAGCTTTTTCAACTGTAGAGAAAAATTATATCTGAATATCTTAACATTAATATAATATTCTAATAACCATAAAAAATTATTTAATATTATTTACGATATTCCAAGTAATATCAAGTTTTAATCATTAGAAAGTTCTTAACGATGTATAAAAAATAAAAGTATTTAATAAGAATATTTTAATTAAAATATATAATAATTTAGTTCCATTAAATTAATGTTTCTTAATCAGTCAATATACAAAAACCTTACGGATCAAAAGTAAAGAGACGTAGTACATTTGTCTACTTTTTCATAGTGTGAGCATGAATGACCAAAATAAATTGCGCGGCTAAAAGAATAATTAAAAAATATTTTAATACTCTAAAAAATTTGTATGTGGTAATTTGGAAATGTCGTATTCCAAATGTTAATTTAACTAGTTAGTGACTTATGAATTTATGTTATAAAATGTCGAATTAAAATTATCATTAATAATTTTATTTGAATAAAATAAAAAAAAAATTGTTTTTCTTTTTTAAGCAAATACAATTACTAGGATTCATTCATAAACGCAAAGGCTAGGCAATAATCTTTAACAGTCTAATCGGAAGATAACGTTTTCTAAATAAAGATCACTGAAGAGCAACTTCCAGTGACTTGAGTCTCGTGGGGACAAGGAGAAAAAAAATTAAAACATGGGTTTGATTGATTTTATTTTATTTTTTAGCTTTTGAAAAAAAATTTTAAGAGTAGTTTTAAAAAACTATTTTTGGAAAGAAAAAAAAAAAAAAACTTGTTTGGTAACTGTTATTTGAAAACTGTTTTTGAATATGTAAAAATGAAAAAACTTGTTCATATTTATTAAAATTTTATTAATGAAAAGCAAAACACAATATATTCTAATTGTATTTTGAGTTTAAAAAAATAAAAAATTGAAAAACAAAATTACTTTCAGTTGTTCTTGTTTTTTAGTTTTTAAAGACTAAAAACCAAAACTATTTTCAAAATCTATTTTCAGAAAACACTACCAAAACAAATTTTTTCATTTTTAAATACTAAAAACAATTTTATAAAACTGTTGTCAAACAAACACCTAATTTCTTGCCAAGATGGCACCTTGATGATCTCTCAAACACATTTCAACTTCAAATTTTCCTTCATTTGTAAAGAGGGTATATTTCCTAGGAGAGGGGCTCATGTGATAGGGTATAGGAAGAATCTAACAAAAATTGTTGTTAACCACTTTGCTTGGCCACTGAGATTAAATAACTATAAGAAGAATTTTTTTAATAAAATTTATAATTAAACATAATTTTGTGTATTTTAATAAATATTTTTTTATAATTTTCTAGCTATCTTTAGGATACTTACTATCATTTTCCATAAAAAATATTTTCTTCTATTAAAAAAATATTGCATGGCAGTTAGGCCTACTAGCAAAGAATTTGGGATTTTGTACACAACACTAAACACTATGATAGCCAAGCAACTTTAATGGTGTGCAATTAATTAGAAAGTCAATCAATAAACTAAGATGACAAAAAGAAACTTTTGGAGTGATTCTAAAATTTGATTTAAGAGTGTGAGTAGCACTTATTGGTGCACATTCCAACTAAAAGTTAATTTCGATTCTCAACGATTAAGGCATCCAGTCCATTTATAAAACAATTCAAGATGCTCCTCCTTTCAAACCTCTTTATACTTTATTCTATAAATATTTCATTTTTTTATAACTTAAATGTTAATTATTAATGGATTATTTTTTATTCAAAACCATAATCTCTCTTCTCAATTCTCTACTTTACTCACAATCAAATTCTCTAAATCATTTCGTGAACCTACCATACCAACCATTTAAATAATGATTCATACACAAACAATAATGTGTATTTTCAATGTCTGTGTAAATAATTCTTACATTCATCCATTTGACATAAATGGTTAAGACTTTCCCAATTTCAACTTTTCCCCATTCTTTTCCTACTCTTTCATCTACCTGGCAAAAATGCTGATTGGCACTTAGAGATTAACTGACCCATAACTTTTTTCATTCTCAATGACAGCAGTTTAGAGACAATCTTTCGAATGCTAGAAATTAAAGAGATTGGTCTATACTGAGCTAACCTGTCCGGCCTTGCCACCTTGGGGATGAGGGTAAGAAAAGATGATGTCACTCCTCTTGGTAATACCCCTGATTGATGGAATTCTTGAACTGCCCTTACCACATCGTCCCCTATTATTTCCCAACATGATTTGTAAAACTAAAAACCAAATCCATCAGGGCCCGGGCTTTTCCCTCCCTCACAAGCCCAAACCGCCTCCTTTATCTCTTCCGCTGAAAAGGGCTCCTCTAGGCTTTCTCTCTGCTGATCATTCAACTGATTGAAAGACACCCCATCCATCTTTGGTCTCATGTATTCTTCCTCGTTAAAGAACATTGTGAAATGATGTAACACATGATCCCGAATATTCTGAACTCCCTCCAACCACCTAACATCTGATTTAACTGCCAGTAAAGAATTTGCATAACATCTCTCCTTGAAGCATTTGTGAAAGTATTTTGAATTGCTATCACCATTTAGAGCCCATTTTACCTGAGATTTCTGTAACATGGACTGTTCCATTCTTCTTGCCTTCCCCCAATACTCTGACAAAATATCTTGTCTCTGCTGTCCACTCTCGTTGACCCCTTGGCCTAACTGATGATCCACCATCTCCAGTTCTAATACCTTCTCTGCTAGGAAATTCTCATCTTTACTCCAATTTTCTTCTTTCCACTTTTTAATCTTCAACTTCAAGCCTTTCAATTTACTTGCCAACTGATACATCCTCCATCCTTGGCCCTGATCTGATGTCCAGAACTCTTTCACTAGATCCATAAAACCTGGCTCCAATAACCAATGGTCAAAAAACTTAAACGGTTTAGGGCCCCAATGTTGTTTATTCAATTCTGTTAAAATCCATCTATGATCTGAGAACTCTTTAGATCCGACTCTTTGAGCTATAACTCTCCATTCCTCCATCAAATTCGGGGAAAATAAAAACCGATCCAACCTACTAGATGACTCTCCATTCGGGGCTATCCACGTTGCTCCTTTTCTGATGACTGGAATATCCAGCAAACTCATTGACTGGATAAAGAATTTAAAGTCAGACATCTCAATTGTAGAATGATAACTTGATCTCCCTTTGAACTCAATCCTATCCAGCACAACATTAAAATCTCCTCCAAGTACCCACTTAACCTCCGAAAATCCTCGTTTTGTCATCATCAGATCATCCCATACCTTCCTTTTCCCTTGTAACCAACATGGAGCATATACATTAACCACACAATTAACTTCAGTTGAAATCTTTCCTCTGAAGCCAATTCCAAGGAATCCCTGCCCTTGAATAACCCAGACAACCTCCAACATATGTTTCTTCCAGATTGTCAGACAGCCTTCACTGAGCCCTGTTGACGGTAGTATTCTTCAATCGCACCCTGCCGACCCCCAAATCTCCTTAACTTCCCAATCATTCACCGTCCTGCACTTTGTCTCCTGTAATAAGCAAATATCAATGTCATTATTATTCAACATTCTCCTTATCCTTCTTCGCTTGACCCGATCCCGAAACCCCCTCACATTTAAAGAGAGAATCTTCATTTAGTTATTCCGATCACTCCTCGTTTCCCTGCTTTCCTTCTCCCCCTTATCCCTTAATTCCATCTTTCGTAATTCGTGTATGTATATGTAATCTGGTTGTTTGGCAGATATTCCGATTTCCTTCATAGCCTTCCATATTTTTTCCGTTTCATCCTCCTCGTTACCTTTTTCTTTCTCGTCTTCCTTTGGATCATCCAATTGTCGTCGCCTCATTAATTCACTCCCATCAAAACTATTTCTCCTTAGTTGCTTCCATATGGATACCTCTCTCCTTTGCCCTTCACCTCCTCCGGACACCTCTTCTCCACCTACTAATACCCATTTCTTGTAGTGATATGGCAATGTAGAAATAGAATCCTTTTTTTCGAAATCACTATTCACCGAAATAACCCTGTTCCCTCCGTGAGCAATAGCACTTTCCGAAACTTTCCCGCCATGACCAATAGTAATTCCTGTATCTGGGCCAGTTTCGTGACCATTGTTATTGTTTTCGCAGGCCCAAACGGTTTTTGCATGGGTGGCCTTTGAGAAAGCCGTGTGATTCCCGCACAGTTCCGGATACTGGGCCTCCATCTGCCAGCCCAATTGGAGAGACGGCCTGCTTCCAACGGTCCGATTTTTGAAGAACTGGCTGGTTGTGTGCTGCGCGTGACAGCCGAGGTAGGTCCCTCGAGCTCTGTGCTTGACTGATGGCACCCTGACAACCTGTCCCTTCCGACGCGACCCGTCAGACCTTGAGCTCCGTGATACGCTTCCCAGCCGTTGAAAATCGCTACCCTCTTCGTCTTCCCCTTCATTTGCCTGTAACGCCTTCCTTTCTCCAGTTTTCTCTGAAAAGCTCTACTGATACACCATTTTGTCTCTGCTTCTACCCCTGCCATTCCCACCTGCTATATGCTTTTTTCCAAAATCGGGCGTTGACCCTATGCGCGAGAGCTGGGCTCTTGTCCCCTTTCCTCTTCCCTCCCCTACCTTCCACCCCTAGCCGTCCTGGTCGGAGCCATTGCTGGTATAGCCTCCCTCCGCCACTAACTGCCTCATCCTTACCTCCGAGGTTCTGCTTCCAGATCTGGACCGGTGTGTGTCTTTGACCACCGTGTCTCCTCCTAGCCGGAGAACCGTACCACCACGATCTGCGTCCCTAACCTCCACCTCTTCCCACTCCTTCCAGGTTCCTTTGTGGAACATCTCCTGTTTCAGCTCAGCCAACCGCCTTTCCGCCTCAGCTGATTCGTCAAACTCTTCCTCCC
Source organism: Psophocarpus tetragonolobus (assembly GCA_037954015.1). Taxonomy (NCBI): domain Eukaryota; kingdom Viridiplantae; phylum Streptophyta; class Magnoliopsida; order Fabales; family Fabaceae; genus Psophocarpus; species Psophocarpus tetragonolobus. Next base: position 41,747,215 of record CM075695.1, read on the forward strand.
CCTGACAGGAACTCATTTCCGAGCCGTAGCTAGTCTTAACTCGGCTGTGCTTAAGCTCATTTACCTCTTCCACCTCCGTTACCCTGATATCGAACTCCCACCCGTCAATGTTCGCCCTTACCATCACATCGAGCTTCTTCATATCCTTCCTGGACATCACCATTTATGCTACATCGTATCTTTCATTTTTTAGAGTGTTTTCGTCCACGTACAGAAGCTCTCCGAAGGGTGCGAGTAAAGTAGAGAAAAAAATTTCTCCCCAAACATGTAACGGAATCCTATAGCAGTTCACCTTGACCCTCCTATCAGTGTCAACCGATCCCGGCTCCCACTTCTGTATCCCAGCAAAACATTGGTCAAACCACTGCTGTTTCCCTTTCATGGTCTCTTAAAGCGTCTCCCCCTCTTCTAGTTCCAACAGTACCTTGTTTGCCCCCATGGGAGTTGCGCTCACATTGTAAATACCATGATTTATTAGGAATATCTGCGTCTTGAAAGTCGTCCCTCTGTTGCGTACTTCTCTCACATAAGCCTTCTGAAGCCACGTCACATTTTCCGCTGGTGCCATGTACACCAGCTTCATTTTCGCATCTTCTTTCTTTCTTGCCACTTCTCGCCTATTGTTATGCTTAGGTTCCTCGTGGGCACCTACTACCGATGCAAAGGATTTCCCCATGTTTCCGTTATACCCACTTTGTTGCTCTGTTTGCCTAGCAACTGTATGATAAACGTTTTGATCTTGTTTCCTCCTCGCTATGTTCATCTTTCTCTGATTTTGCTCTGTTCGCTGATCGTACTGTGGTAAATTGACCCACAACTTTTCCGTTCCAATGAAGATATTGTCCAGTTTAATCACCAGCATTTTCACATCCTCTACCTCCCTGAATCTGGCGAAACCGAACCTTTGTCCCCTCCTGTTCCTTTTGGTTGGGATTACCACATCATGAACTTGGGCATATCTCCCGAATATCTCCCACATATCTTTTTCCATATATTCCTCCGAAAAATGAGTAAAAAAGACAGAGGTTATACACCCCTTCCCTTTCCTTTTCTCAGTTACTGATTTCCTTCCTCCGTTGGTATCCTTTCTTCTCCTTACCTCCGTCCACTGTCCCTCCGTTGCCATATTTTTCCCAATTTTAATAGAAACCTCAATGCTTTATTTGTTCTAACTCCAAAACCTAGAACATACCATTGAATAATATGAAATGTAGGGCAACGGTCAATGAAGTCCCTTCATGAAAGGTCTGTGTATCTTTCACCTAATGTTCTATCAATCGTTGAGATCAATTGTAGCGGTCAATGAAGTCCCTTCATGTGGAGATAATATCTACAAAAACTCCCAATTCAGAGTCTCACTTCTTCAGAAAAACAAATAACTTTGTTGACAACTTTGAGTGTGTCACCCAAACTTGGTGCCCTAGTCTATATTTGCGGTCGTTACCTAACCGAGCGGCTCAATCCTTCATTTCCTAACCAAGTCTTCCAAAATCACAAGCGAATTTTTGTGACTGCCGCTCTTCGTATTGCCCATATTTTTTCCCGAGAGAAACGTTACTTATCAGAATTTATGTGACCATTAACATCCATGATGCCATGGTCGACCTTGGCAAGGCGAATGACAAGAGCACACTACCTACTCCAAAATTGACAATTTCATGAGATATTTATATTACAGACATATTTATACAAGTCCAGCAACACGTTTTGAAAGCTTATTCTGCAGGCTAAGATTATGCTCTATCAATTTCACTACAGAAATAATGGTCGCATATTCTATAAATTGCTTTTAAAATCAGAATATATTCACTACCTTCAATTTGTTTAGTACCCACGACTTTCATTAACAAGTAATTATTGGATGTTTATATATAATTTAGTTTCACGTGAAAGTTAGTTGGTCTCTGATTAAAAAAATTGAAAAGGCTTTACACCTCTATTGTTCTAGTTCTTTCCCTTTCGTACGAAATAGCTTGGGGATTCCATATATGAACCTTGGTATTGACATATGATAGACAGGACTACCTAGTGTTTAGGTGTCAATTATATTTTGTGCAGGTTTTATTGTCCTTCCTACCATATATGGAGGGCATGCCCATATACCCATATATGATACCACCTCGCTCTTTAAAGCAGTTTTTGCATTGGAATTTATCTACTTTTCATTTTCATGTCAAACCATGTTTTCAAACGGACCAAATCACCACAATCATCACTGCACACACATCATTTTTGCTTAGGAAATCAAAGAAATTTTGTCAATCATGTAACCATATCAACCAAACTTTCTCTAAAATCCAAAACCGTTGCAGACTTTCGGTCACAATCCAAATGCTGCAACTTTACAATCACATACTTAATTATACATTATCTATGCAAAAATTATGTTCAACACTTCTTAATTACCAACACTCTATTAACACCTATTTCTTATTTTCTATCATCACTTCTCCGACATATTTCCTTCCTATTTTTTATCTTACAAGGTCAAGGCATAACATTAAGGTATTCACAAATCGTTTTTTTATACATGTGTGTAGAATTAATTCAAATGGGATTTACTTTCTTTTCCAATACGCCTGCTCACACCAGCACTATATATTAGAATCGGTAATGTAGGATTTTTTTTTTCAATCAAAGATAAGATATTTCATCCAAGTAAGCTAAAAAGCTTGTAGAACTGTACAATAGAGCCGAACCAAATCATGCAGCCAAACCAGACCCGCAACCACTCAAAAAAACTACCACAAAGATGACTACATCATCCACCAAAAACTAGCATTCCTCCATATATACCTACTACATACATGAGACATATTTCCATATACATCATATCATTAAAAGGCATCGTAACGGATTGAAAACTTAGAGAAAACATAATTTCTATGAAAACCAAACTTATAAGTTAGTCCGTATAAAAACTAAAATATTTAGAGAATTCAAGTTTTATAATTAAAAATTATAGAATTTTTAGATATCTAAATACTTCAGCATATAGCATGTCTTAATAAATATATAATTTTCTTTCTATATTTACCTATTATCTAAGAACCAATTAAATGAAACGATGAAAGGATATCATTAGGCAATGGAGAAACTAACTCTGTCCATCTAATCACCTAGACCAAAGGGAATGGGAAATCTTACAGGATAGTAAGAGGTAGTTAGAATCTTCTGAATACTCTCTGCATAGTGGACAACACAGTTGGTTACTGGTAAAACCAAAGTCTCTCCTCATCAAATTATCTACTGTAGGAAGTCTATTGAGTAGAAGCCTTAGAGAGAACGCAATTACCTTGAATGGAAGCTTGTCTTTCCAAAGCATTTGAATAAATTAGAATCTGCACCTAGAGATGACCAATGATTAAAGGTGTCGCAATGAGGTTTAGGCCATTGAGACAAAAAATGAAGTATTTCCTGTATAGACCCACACCCAATAATTAGTTAGATGCGAACCCTCCTGTAAGCCTTGGAAAAGAACTATCAGTTCCTGAAGAAGCTCTTCCTCCCGACAGAAAGATTTCTCCTCCAAACCTCGTTCTATTGAATATCACCAATCCTAGCCCTCCTAAGACTATGAATAGAAATATCCTTATTCACTACTAAAGAGAATAATACATCTTGCTCAAAAGCTACCACCTGACCAATTATGCCTCCAAAAAAGAGCATCCCTCTCATCCCCTACCTTTCGCCGAATGTTGTAGGAGAACCAATTAGGATAAGGCATACAGTTATCATCTGATGCCCACACATCCCTCCACCATAAAGACGATTTCAACGACTTAGGGACTAAATATGGATTTGCTAAAAGTCTCCATACCTAATCCTCAATAAAGTGCACCAAATTGTCTCCTTGTCAGTTAGGAACCGCTACCTTCATTTAGCCAGCAAATTAAGATTAAATTTCATTAGGCATTTCACCCCCAAAGCCCCTTCTTTTTTGCCCATATAAACTCTCTCCGACCCAAGGAATTTTTTTCACACCCTTAAACTCAAATTCAACCTTACTTAACTTCACAAAATCAACTTATAAAATAAGATTTGCATCTCACTTTTATATATATTATTGATTGCCTATATCACTAGCTAACGTGGAATTTAAATTTCTTTTCTGATACAATTATCAACCAATCAACACAAAATCAAACACCTGAACATTACCTAGAGCACAAAATCAAAAGTCAGAGAATAACGCATTAGATATGATATAGTTAATTTGCAAAGCATACACTAGCATTTGTATTCTGCCTCCAATTCACAATCCACAATAGCCAGTACTCAAATCCCCACCCATGTTTTTTTTTTCACTTGGTTAAAATTGTTTTTTCAAAGAGGCTTGGCATATATGCTAAGAATGATTTTTTCACATAAGTAACAGCTATATAAAACTTAAAATTATGTGTTCACTAAAACAAAGAGAAAGACATTTATACTCTTCTAAGTATAAGTTTTACAATACATTCAATAAAAATCTTATATATATAGAGAAAGAGAAAGAAAATAATATTTCATGAGTATACTAATTAATACTTTAAAAACCATATAAATAGAGTAGTTAATTTGCAAAGCATACACTAGCATTTGTATTCTGCCTCCAATTCACAATCCACAATAGCCAGTACTCAAATCCCCACCCATGTTTTTTTTTTCACTTGGTTAAAATTGTTTTTCAAAGAGGCTTGGCATATATGCTAAGAATGATTTTTTCACATAAGTAACAGCTATATAAAACTTAAAATTATGTGTTCACTAAAACAAAGAGAAAGACATTTATACTCTTCTAAGTATAAAAAGTTTTACAATACATTCAATAAAAATCTTATATATATAGAGAAAGAGAAAGAAAATAATATTTCATGAGTATACTAATTAATACTTTAAAAACCATATAAATAGAAAGTTTTAATTAAATATTAGTATAAAAATGTTAAACTCTATAAATAATACGCTTTTAAATAATAATAATAAAAATTTAATTCTTATACATTGTCAATATAATATGTTTTACACTTACATTTTATCACAACCTTAATTTATAGTAATTTATTGATTTTATTAATTAATATTTTAAAAATTATATAAATAAAAAGTTATGTTTAAACGTTGAATTTTTAAACTGGTGTAAGTATTACTAATTAAACTCTATGAATAATACCACTTTTAAATTATTTTTACATGACAAGTATATTTAATCTCTCGGCGTGTGTGTTTAAGTTTCACAAAATTGTTAATAAATTTTTTGCTCTGCAAAATAATAAGAAATTTCTGCAGTAACTTTAAAATAATTATTATAAAATTAATAAGGAAATGCTAGTGTACAATCACTTACATCTATTATTTTCAGTTTTCTAAGTAACTCACCTAAATCAAAATTATTATTAGAAAACAACCTCAAAGAATCTAACTGATTTGATTTGTTAGTTATTGTATTGTTTTTAATTCCTACATCAAAAAGATAACAACCAAAATAATAATTAAAGAACACCATGACAGACGTATGCCTACACTATGTATAACAATTTAAAATATACTCATTCAAATAAATATCTTCATAAACACTTTCAAGAAGATAAAAAGATAAAGTTACAGTATATTCTCTTATAAAGGTTAGCCTAGTAAAAAGAAACTTATAATGAATGGATAATTAGTTTATTTAATTCAATCCTCATTGAAGCCATCCTACAAAAAACTTTCCGTAGGCAAATTAACTTCAAACTATCACAATACAAAAGCATCCTCAATGTTGGTAAACCTATAACCAATTTGCACCAATTATTCCATTTTTAATGAGAAAATACAAAATACTGATACAAACTAATTAATTAGAAGCACCGATTAACAAATTAAAAAACTAACTGCAAAAGTTAAAAGTAACCATAGATTTCTAGCGATTGCATTGCCAATTTTAAATTAATGAAATTTGTTAAATTATAAAAAAATTATTTTAGGGATGATAAATAATTTATTTTCACAATTAAATAAATCATTTAATGTTACCTGTGTATAATTTATATTATATACTAATATTAAAATTTAAAGCTAAACTTACTTAGAATTGTAACAATAATATAATTGAAGATATATTTTATAACTTAAACATAAATTGATGTTGGGAGTGAACAAACACAACTTGTCAGGAAAATAATTATAAATAAAGTGTATAATACCATGTTAACATCAAAAGAAAATGGAGGGCAGAATATGAAATTATGAATTATTTGCTTAGTGCGTCTAAAAGAATGCCTTCAACAAAGAAATACTCGTAACATACTTTTCTGTTACACATAATTTTCAAACGTTTTCTAATCTGTCTATTACATAGATTAAAATTAAAAATGTTGTGCACACATAGTGTGCACTTTGTTAGTTTTGTAGTTTGATTTTTAGTCTCACATTACTTAGTATTGTGAGATAGTGTTCTTCACTTTGCTATATAAGCAAGCTTATGTAAGCTTTACAAATGTACCAAAACAAATACTTCTTAGTATTGTTCATTTCTCTCTTCTCTCCTTTAGTACCTTGTTCCCAACAAGTGGTATCAGAGTCATTTCTTAGTATGCTCTGTGGTTGCAGCAGTGGCTGATCTTCAACATCAGAAAATATTTGGTTAAGAGTAAATTTCTTAGTATGCTCCGTGGGGGCTTTTCTTCAAAAGCAGTAGGAGCGATGGCAATGGACGAAGGCAAGATGAAAATTAAAAAGTTCGATGGTGCGAACTTTGGCTTTTGGAAGATACAAATAGAGTACTATCTGTATCAGAAAGACATGCAAGAACCTCTCACATGCCAGAAACCAGAACTCTGGAGGAGGATGAGTGGAGCTTTCTAGACAGAAAAGCTCTCAGAGCCATCCGATTGACGTTATCCCTAATGTTGCTTTCAACATTGCAAAAGAAATGACGACAACAGGTCTCATGAAGGCTCTTTCCAATATATACGAGAAACCATCAGCCTTAAACAAAGTTCACTTGATGAGGCGATTGTTCAATCTGAGGATGTCTGAAAGTGCTTCAGTGGCACATCATCTCAATGAACTAAACACTGTTATAACTCAGTTGAGTTCAATTGACATTGAGTTCGATGAGGAAGTACGGGCTTTAATACTTTTGTCTTCCCTGCCAGAAAGTTGGAATGCTACAATCACGGCTGTGAGTAGCTCATCAGGAAACAATAAATTAAGATTTGATGATGTTTTAAAATTTGGTTCTCAGAGCAGAGATCAGGCGGAGAGAGTCAGATGAACCATTAACCTCTTCAGTATTGCATACAGAGTCAAGAGGAAAAAGTTCAACAAAAGAAAGCGGACATGACAAATCAAAAGAGAGACAATCCAAGTCTAAAAATCATTGTAGTTCCCAAAACTCGAAGACGATCGAGTGTTGGAATTGTGGGAAAACCGGGCACTACAAAAACCAGTGCAGGAGTGCATGGAAGAGTCAAGAAGCAAAGGGCGAAGCAAACGTTGCCTCCACCTCAAGAAAAGATGAGGAGTTGATATGCTCTCTTGAAGATAAAGAAGAGTCTTGGGTATTAGACTCTGGAGCATCTTTTCACGCTATCTCACAAAAGGAACTATTCGAGAATTATGTTCCTGGAAACCTGGTAAGATTTACCTTGGTAATGAGCAGTCATGTGAGATTGTAGGTAAAGGTACAATAAAGATTAAGTTAAACGGGTCTGTATGGGAATTGAAAAATGTCAGACATATTCCCGACCTGACTAAGAACTTAATCTCAGTGGGTCAGTTAGCTAGTGAAGGCTACACTACAATCTTCCATCGTGATGATTGGAAGATTTCAAAGGGTGCGATGATAATTGCTCGAGGCAAAAAGAATGGTACTCTTTACAAGTTAGCAGGAGCATGTCATTTGATTGCAGTTGCAACAAATGAAAGTCTCAATCTATGGCACCAAAGACTTGGGCATATGAGTGAGAAAGGGATAAAGGTTATGCACTTAAAAGAAAAATTATCAGGTCTTCCGTCAGTAGAAATTGACATGTGTGAAGACTGTATACTTGGAAAGCAGAAGAGAGTCAGCTTAGTCAGCTTTCAGACAAGTAGAAAAACCCCCAAGAAAGAGAGGCTTGAGCTCATCCACTCTGATGTTTGGGGACCAATGACTGTCCCTTCCATTGGTGGGAAGCAATACTTCGTAACTTTTATTGATGATCACTCCAGAAAGGTGTGGGTTTACTTTCTGAAACACAAGTCTGAAGTATTTGAAGCTTTCAAGATTTGGAAAGCTATGGTAGAAAATGAGACAGAATTGAAGATTAAAAGCTCAGATCCGACAATGGTGGTGAATATGTAGACACCAAATTCAAGAAGTTTTGCTATGAGCACAAAATCAGGATGGAGAGAACCGTGTCAGGTACGCCTCAACACAATAGTGTAGCAGAGTGTATGAATCGAACGTTGACTGAAATAGCCAGAAGCATGTGTGTGCAGTCAGGCTTACCAAAACAGTTTTGGGCAGAAGCAGTCAACACAACAGCTTACTTGATCAACCAAAGTCTATCAGTACCATTGGAGCACAAGATACCAAAAGAGGTATGAAGCGGAAAAGAGGTAAAACTCTCACATCTTAGAGTTTTTGGCTGTGTAGCATATGTGCACATCAGTGATCAAGGCAGAAACAAACTTGACCCAAAATCAAAGAAGTGTACTATCCTTGGTTATGGTGAAGATGAGTTTGGCTACCTCATATGGGATGATGAAAACAAAAAGATGATCTGCAACAGAGATGTAATCTTTAATGAAAAAGTGATGTACAAGAACATGCATAATACTAGCACCAGCAATCCAGAAACAAGTGGACCAGTTTATGCAGAGGTGAAAGATATCCCAGAAAGTCCTATATTGAGGAGTCCTCAGCCAGACGAATCAAATGAAGAGAATAATGAGCAATCAAAACCTCCTACTCCAACTCCTGTATTAAGATCATCTCGACCCCATGTGCCTAACAGGAGATATATATACTACATGTTGCTGACTGATGGAGGGAAGCCTGAAGATTATATGAAAGCTTGTCAAACCATGGACGCCGACAAGTAGGAGTTTGCTATGAAAGACAAGATGAAGTCTTTGATCTCCAATCAGACATAGGAACTAGTTGAGTTACCTATGGGAAAGAAAGCACTTCACAATAAATGAGTGTATCGGGTGAAGAAAGACCATGATGATTCCAAGCGATACAAGGCCCGACTGGTTGTCAAAGGATTTCAGCAGAAAAAATGAGTTGATTACACTGAAATATTTGTTCCAGTTGTCAAGCTCAATACTATCAAGACTGCATTTCTTTATGAAAATCTAGATGAGGAGATCTACATGTACCAGTCTGAAGACTATTCAGAAGCATGTCAAACCACATATATAAGCAAGTAGGAGCTTGAAGACAAAGGTTGTCACAACAAAAAAGTTGAGGCTTTGTAATGTTTCAAATGACCTTCAAGAATAATTGATAATGAAAGCAACTATAATAAGTGATAATCAAACTCCAAGTGGGAGAATTGTTAGTTTTATAGTTTGATTAAGTTTTATAGTTTGATTTTTAGTCCCATATTGCTTAGTATTGTGAGATGGTGTTTTTCACTTTGCTATATAAACAAACCTATGTAAAATTTACAAATGCACCAAAACAAATACTTCTTATTGTTATTTATTTCTCTCTTCTCTCCTTTAGTGCCTTATTCCCAACACACTTAACAGTTAATAACACAAATTTACCATCCCGTCACCCAAATAATTCATTTAGAACATTCAATTCAAAATAATAGTGCCGAACAAAAAATTAGAACAGAAAGAAGCAACATGCACGTTTACCGTGCCAATTAAATAATGCTGAATTAATGTTGTAAACCTAGATTGTGGAATCAGGTAAGGAACTGGGCACTACACCATTCAAGTATATATATGAGCACAGAATAAAAACCATACACACATCTCCCCGGCTGTACTAGAGAATACAAGTACAACCCACACTGACCTCAACAATAATTAGTTTCCCTAAAACCATTTATACTGAAGAATATGATTATAGCTGTTACACTTTCACACATGGAGGAAAACCAACAACAAAAACAAGAGTATGAGAAAGCACCATAAATCATCACTTTTTTTCGAACTCCTACACCATCATTTTCCTAGAAACCCCTATATTGGGCCAAATTTTGGAACTCTGGAATAGCCATGATGGTTTTCTTTTAAGAATTCATCACGCTTAACCATTATAAAATCACAATACAAAACATATAAGCAACTACACATTAATTGCCGCTCTGAAGTGTATATCAAGAATATTAACTAACAAGGCACAAAATAGGGCAATACATAAACAAGGCACAAAAAATGCATATCCCAGTCTAACAGAGTGTGAAGAGAATTCTCGAAAACAAACTAAATAACCTAGTGCTTAATTTTATAAAAGGAAAAAAAAATTCTCAGAACATGACAAAATGTAGGCAATAATGAATTACAACAACAAAGCAAAGGGGATAACCAAACTGCTTGCAGAACTCGACTAAGGTAGATGCATAAACTCAAAGTCTACTTAAATGTGAGCAATTCAAGAATAGTGCATCTACCAGCACAGACATGTACCTTAATGTACCAACATAATTACACCAACCATGTGAAGCAGTATCAAATGATAGTTTCTAACAAAAATAGCCAAAGATAAAGGGAGGACCCCAAGCAAGGAAAGAAAACTAGTTAACCAATCATTAGCAGTGGAGAAGAAAACAAAATATAATGCCAACGGATCACATTGGAATATATATTCCCAAATCTCAGAAAGGAAAAACAAATAGCCAGCACCAGAGAAGCTAAACTTCATACTCATCAACAGTCCAAAAGCCTGCTCTAGGGCACAAATAAATTGTTCAAAATTCTCACATTGCCCTTTAATGGACTTAAGTAAAGACAGGGTAAAATTGATTCCACATCAGTGGAAAAGTAAATGATTACATTTTCATTGACATGATAGGAAGTGCTGGACAGGTCAGCATTATGATTCAAGAAAATTCACAGCTCAGAATAAATGACTGGTACAAAACTGTGAGTGCATTCTCCATAGGCCATAATAGTCCACTAATGAACTATAATAGCATGTCACAACACAAGCAATCTTATGCTTCATGAACTTGTGAGTATATGGCAAAGCAAACACAAGACAAGCAAGATATATTAAAAAAACTGTATTGCAAACCGCATGACATAATCGCCCTATACTATACATAAAATATGTTAAGACAACCAAAAGGGGGAGGCATGTGCACGAAAAGATAATCTAAATATGCAATGAATAGAGACAATAATTCATTTGTTTATCAATGGTCGGAAACGATATCTAAGAATCTAGGCAAAATAATGCGACATATCTGCAGCCTCCCCGGCAATAATAAAGTATATAAAAGCTGAGAATGCAACCCCGACATCAATTTATCCTGATAAGAAGAAATAACATTCCAGGCAACTTCTTGGATATCAACATGCTATTATATTATATATAAATGTTACCATTAAAATTTTTTTAAAAACAAAGGAATGGTATTTTAAATCGTTAATGGGCCTAAAATTGCAAATGAAATAAATGTGGCATCAACTTAAAGAAAGGTGCACGAAATCGAATTGGTAGTTGAAGTTTAGCACTATGAAGCACCAAAATCGAGCATCAGAAGTATTTAAGCAGCCTTAATTTTGGCTAGACACACACTGCAAAATTTATGAATGGTTTAAAGGTGAAAGTCTCCGTAATTGTTATTACCTTAACGCCAAAATCCAAACAAACAAAAGGAAATAGGATACATCAAGTCTTCATGAATGCAGAAACTTTGCAGGTTTCTTACGCATCAGAGATGACCAATAAACTAGGATGAAAACGACAGACATACAATGATGGTGACGTTACCACAACTTCTAATGCTCAAGTCTAAACTAGCAGCTACTTGTAAACTCAACATTTATTTATTCTACAATATTTAACACCAACTAAGCTAGTGGCAATTTAATAATAGCATATAGAAATTGAAAATTAAATATGGTATTATGTCTATTCAGAAAAATAGAAGCATTCCAAAATAGCGAGTAAATCATGCTGAAAAATACATCTGGCACCCAAAGGAATAATTAACGCACATCAATAACAATTATAATAAGATATTAAGATGTATAAAATCATCTAGCTTTAATTATCATATGCTTTACACTGTAGTTTTCATTGTTCCCATGATACTACTGTAGATTTCACCTTTCACAAATTTAAATATAAAAAAATAATGAAAAAAGAGAGGATTAAAATGCAAATTAAAGAAAAGTCGTTGGCTTAAAAAAACAAGTATATATAATTGTTGCAACCTTGCAATCAGTAATAGTAACAAAAATTGAAATTTAAAATATAGGGAAGCAGGTAAAACAAGTTTTCTCCACCTTTTGTTTCCATTTAGAGTTAATTTAGTACATAAGAAACTATTTCTTTTAACAGTTAGATAGTGAGGCTCCTTTGTCATTCAATAAGGATGATCTCATTGCATGAGAAGGGCCAAGTTGGGAGAGAAAGAATAGAACTAAAATGAAGTTGAAGAATAGCAGAAAGAAAGAGTGAGATATGCAATAAAGATACAAAGACTAGAAGAAAATTAAAGATTGTAGACTACAACGTACGTCAGCCTCTCCAAGCCCATCTACTAATATCTTGCACTCGGAAAGAGACATTGACATTGAGTTCAATTCATTGGATTACCATAAGCTGAAGACCCCCCAAGTAACCCTCCAGCTGAAGCTGCATAAACATCAGAAGGATCCATCATAGGAGACGAAGATGAAACCCCATTTCTTCCAGCACTGCCTCCACTTCCACTTCCACCACCCAAATGCAACTCAGATAGGTTAGGATACACATCCCTATTCTCAACCCCTTGATCATAGAGAAACCCTTTGAACACGTGGCCACCAATCTTCACCACAGCCTGATACGCATACTCATCTTGCCCATCCTCTACAGCCGTCACTCTAACACACTTGAAAACCGCTTGTGCACGTACTTGCCCAGGTAAGGACTCTTTGAAACCCGCATCTGCATACAATTCAACCAAACACAGCACATCCTTTATACCTCCCAACCCAAAAGAAGTTAATGCATGAGTTTATGCTAGTGTATGTTCATGCAAGCATATCATGAGTCCAATTTAGTAGTAGGGATTGCCTCTGAGCGACGAGTATATATGAGAAACAAAAGGATTGTGAAGAAAGGAAAGTACAAACCTTGATGGCTAGAGCTGGTGTCAAAGCTTCGAGGAGGGGTGGTGTTAGAAGTGGAAGTGTGAGAAGTTGTGGTGGTTTGTGAAGTAATGAGCCTAGGTTTTTTAGTCCCAGAGGAGGAGCCAGTGGAGCCAGCAATGGCGGTGGTGGCGGCCGTCATAAGCTGGCGCTCTCTCCGGCGGGCGGCGGGGACCCAAGTGCTCTTAACATGAGTAGGGCAATCAAAACCTCGACTTTTGCAACAAGTCCTACACCTTCTATTGGCACAATCTTTTTTAGCCTGGTTTCCGCAATCTTGGCACGTTGTTCCCCCACTACTAGTTCCCGAAGCAGTTACGCCGCCACTGTTCTGAACCAAATTCCCGGAACTAGTGTTACTATGGTCGAGAACACCACCCTGCTGCTGCTGCTTCTTCATATAGTTGCTTTGATGCTGCGGTTGGTCTTGCCAAAACTGAATTCCCCCGCCACGTGTCCTATTTCCGAGGATGTTGTCGGATTCCAGACACGGCGTGGCGGCGAGGAGGGGGATGACGCCAACGCCCAGTGCAGTAGCCGGGTTGAGGGAATCCGCCATGACGGGGTCGTGTGGCGGCGGGGCCTGGTGGTGATGGTGATGGTGGTGGTGGAAGGAGGAGGCCGGCGCCACAACGAACATCCCCATTTCAGGGTAATTGATTGACCTAGCTGCGCCAGGCCACATTCCGGCGGTGGGTCCGGTGGCGGCTGTAGCCGCGGGAGGAGCCGCATTGAAGCCGAGGGAGAGGTCGTCGACGGGGACAGCGCGGCCACCACCGGAGCCAGTTGTCGCTGCCCAGTCTGCAAAGGCACCAGAATCTGAAGGTAACCTCCTTGTAGTAGCCACAACTGAAAGTGCTTGATTTCTCAAATCAGAGACGATCAAAATAACAATAATATATATAGTTTACTAGCTTCTACTGTTAATAAAGGTGGGGTGTATAGTGGGTGGAGGATAGACAGAACTACTATAGAAACATAGATCTTCTATATAATCTATATATGTATAATATTATTATTATTAATATTATTAATAATAATATTAATATTAATGGTTGTTGTGTATGAGGGTGTATCTAATGTGGGTGTTATTCTTGGTGTGGGGTCTTGTGGCAGGGAAGGAATTTGTTGGTGGAAGAAAAGAGAAGTTCTCTTTAGATGGAGTTGAGGAGAGTAGAGATGAGATCTTGTTGTTTGTTGGGGTGAGAGTGGAGTGGACTTAGATTTTTCTCTCTCTATGAAAAGGAAGGGAAAACGAACAACTTCTCTGCTTCTTCTGTTTCTGCTTCTTCTGCTGCTGCTATTGTGGCTACTACTACTACTGTCACTTTGGCTTTTTTCACAGGAAGAAAAAGTTTTGGTTTCTGAGAGAGAGAAAGAAAGAAGATCAGTTTCTGAAGGGTCCAGCAGGGAGCAGGGTGCAGAGTGAGCAGTGAATGAGAAAATGCAATAACGACTTCTTACTTACTGTGTCTCTCTATCTATCTAAACTAGTGTATATATTTTTTTCTCTCTCTTCATCATCTTCTTTCTTCTTCTTCTTCCTCCTTCGATCACATACCTTGTAGTTGTAGTAGTTTATAATTTCCTTCCACTGGGAGCCTAGCCTTCTTTTTCCATTTATCTCTCAAAACTGAAGTCCTTTCTTTTTCTCGGTTCTCACTTTGGCTTGCTATGGAAAGTGAAACTGAGATGGGTTCTTCAATTCCCCAACCTCTCTCTCCAATAATCAGCCTCTGATAATAAGTAAATAGAAAGAGAGATAGGGAAGAGAGAGCATAAAGACTTTTGTTCTCTAGTTTTTGTAATTTTATGGACCCTCTATAAACTCACATGACGCCACTCATTACTTGTGGGGCTTCGCGCGTCATAATCACTCCCCGCGCGTAGTGCAATTCTCACCCACAATACCTGCACTACTTACGTCTCAATCCCACACGGAACGGCGCGTGCACGCAACTACGCTCTGTGGCACGCATGTAATTTGGATTTTATTTATTTTTGAGAATAAAATTAAACCATCTTGTTGAGTAGCACTCAGCTACATACTGTACTCTATAGTCTAAGGTGTCATCCATATCTTTTCCTTTTTTCCTAAGATAGTCCTTCCAATCCATATCTATGAATTCTTTTCTTTAGATTGTCTTTGTCAGATTTCAATTTATTCACTCTCCCTCTTTATATTAACACCAAAGTTTTCTGTGATTTTTGTTGCAATTTATGTGCATATATATGCTCACATGACTGTTAGTCTTTAGCTTTTCATGATCGATTCTCTGTTGTTTTATATGACCGGGCTAAATGGTTGAACATTAGCCTGTTGTTAGATTTATTTATATAAACTTAAATGATTAAGACTTTCAAAATACACGCACTACCTCGTCTGTCTGTCTGTATTCAATTAAACATTTATTAATAAGCATTGTTTTAATAACTTGACACTATATATAACTTCAAAAAAATTATATAAAATAAACTACAGTAAATGGTTTAATTTGGTGTTGGGTTGTTCCTACGTTCAACTAGAAAATCTAGCTTGTAGTTGAACTTTGGCACTTATATATGCTGCGGTTAGCCTTTACGGAAGCTTTGAACTTGAGCTTTAATCTTCTGCTCTTCATGCTGAAATGGGAAAAACAAATAAAGCTTTTCACTCCAATAAATAATTAGAGTTCTATTTCGTTAGTCTGAATTTAAGGCAACTACGTTAATCTCAGGAAATAATAAGGTGGAACTATAAAAGTTATTTTGTTCTTATGAATTGTTTTGATTTTCGTATACAGTGACACTCACAAAGTTGAGTTTAATATAAAAACATCTATAATTATTGGTTTTATTTTTTATGTTATCATCGTACTTTTTTAATATAAATCCATTTCTTCTAATACATAATAATCTGGTTATCTTTTCGCTGATTAAAAAAAATATGGTTATCTTTTTTTTTAACACCTGAGACGAAAAACATCGTTCCAAGTAGATACAAATTAGAAACAAATTAAAAGAAAAAGAAAAGAGAAGTCCAAAAATTAAATCAACTGCTTCCTCAAAATGAATTTATTTTTACTACAATTTTCTTATATTTAAAATCAACTAATTCCTTTCAAAAAAATAAAATAGTTCAAACATATTTCTTAGCATTAATTAAAAACTATAATTAAGTGCAGAAATAAAAAAGAGATGCTTTATATATTTTGTTTATTACGATAATGCTTGTAGGTTGCAGCGACAACTTGGATTAAAGATAAGAAAATACTTCTCTCGTTTTGTAAAATGTAATAAGATAAAATTATACAAGACCAATAATATACTTTGTAGTTTTTATTATTCCTATTATTTTAGTATTTAAAATTTAGCATTGTTTAAAAAAAAAATCAGTAATAATATACATGCACATTCTTTTTATGCGTGCTTAATTTTCCATTATTTATCTATAAAACAAAGTACTAGAACATATTGGAATCTAATTGCTTGATCTTGCATGAGAGGAAACATAGTGTTTCGTTTACTTCAAGTAAAGTCATCACATTTGTGGTGGCATTTGACAGTTCTTGCAACAGACAGCTTGGTAAGCTTTGGCTAAATAATTTTCCTAGTTTGGTTTTATTTCTTATACATAAGCAGTTCCAAAGTTGTCTCTTTACAGACCTTTCATAGAAGACATAAAATTAATATTTTTATTTATATTTACTAAAATGGAAAGATGAAGTACAAAACTAGAGCAGTGAAAATTCCTCTGCTTGAAATAAAATGCATCTTTCAAATTTGAAAAGGCTTCATCTCATGTAGACAAAAAGAATATCTCATGAGTTACGATGCAATTCAGATGAGACTTGAGAGGACAAAACAATGTTATGATTTTTTCTTAGCATGGTCAGATTCATGAATAATAATACGCAATACACAAACTGGTCATAAGCTGTAATTAAATTCAGACCGGACCTTACAATAGTTGGGGCGCAGAACGGGCTTTCATCATACTCGGATAATTAAATCAAGCCTATCCCAATTTATATCAGTTCTGGTTAGATGTGTAAAACCTTATTTTGCAGTCAATCTTGTTATAGATATTAAAATTCTTGCACGGATAGTGTAAAGTAATTTTACATTATCAATTAATTATAATTATGTTATAGATATATAAATTTTAGCTTAGTTACTAAAATTATCTTACATGATCTTTTCTAATTGATTACATCTTCTATTTTTTTTCTTTTTATTATAGTAGTTATATATATTATTTTTAAGAGTTTAATTAGTATGCACTGTCAGTGTAAAAGATTTTTACACTTACATTCAATCATAACTTTTCATTTATGTGATTTTTAAAATAATAACGAGTAAAGTTAACAAATCTATCATAAATGAAAAGTTGTGATTCACTGTCGGTGTAAAAATCTTTACACTAATTATATATACCAATTAAACTCTATTTTTAATGACTTAAACTATTTTGCATAAAACTACAAATAATTGTTAGTTAAAATATGCGGATGCTGGATATGTTTCCATATTTTTCAAACGTAGCTAGTCCATAAAATGTAAGCTGTTCAGTTAAAGTTTTACAAAATTAAGAGAAAAATCATATTCATTAATAAAAGAATAGCAGGATTTATATAATTAACTCAATCAAAATAGATAGGAATTTTAGCTAATGGTTGAAGGATAATTGAGTTATATTCCTGTGTTTTATAGTGTTTGTACTGTTATTTTAGGTCTGGTTTATTAAGCCAAAAATTAAAAAATGGTGAGTGTAGGCTGTGGTGTTGGTCAAGCAAAGTATCCAATCCATATATATATTAGTTTAAATTAAAGCCTATTCAACGACAGACTTTTTCTTGTGGTTTGATAGCACTCTTTGTACTTACCTCACTCAACTATATAAATATATTAATGCTATTCACATGTACATATATATTGGGTACTGCTAAGAATCCTCCAACGTACATATTGGACACAAAAACTTCTCCTTTTTCCCTTTGTATATGGGATTTTACGGTGAAATGACTTGAATGTGCTTCCTGCTTTACATTTGATGTATTGTTTTGTGATGGTTCTTATACAAGAAGGACAATTCACAAACAATACTGAATGCTACTGGCGCCTTCATTGTCCAAATTTTTACTTCACATAATTTTTTAAGACATGCATAATTTTTTGTATATTTTATTTCAATGTAACAAAGAATAGAGTTCACTGGTGTCAAAGTTTAGGATAGATGATACCTAAAAAGGGAAAAATTCATAGATTGATGATTAATGTAGATAATTAAGTGATGAAAGACAAACACACAAGATTGAAGATTCTATAGCATCAGAGGGCAGATCAAGTGACAGTAGTGAATTTGTTCAAATTTGTTGGCGGGTGCCTTGGGATTAGATTTAGATGGTATATATGCCTGTAGCTGCACGTGGAGCAGATGAATTAAGCAGAGTCAGCGGTGCCGGTGCCAGTTCAACCAGATATGTTTTAAAAGGAAACAATTACCTTCAAACATAGAATCTACCACATTCATTTGCAGACCTCTTCATTTAATTATTTTATTGTTATGTACGTTTACTCTTAATCATATTTAACAAACTATACATAGCAGAAAACCTAGGTAATGTCTTTTATCTCCATCACTATTATGAACTTATTATAAACTTAATGTTATATTTTATTTAATTTTACAAATATGTTGATGCAGCATTTATAAATAAATGAGCTTTTTGCATTACCAAGTCAATTTAAATAAATTTCAAGATAAACACTCAAGAAAATAAATAAATAAATGAGCTTTTTGTGTGATTTAAAATTAACTTAATAAATTTGACGTTTTTTCTTTGAAAACTTTAATTATAAAAGTTTACAATTGAAAAAGTTTTTAAACAAATTGTGCCTCTGTCTAGATATAGAAAGAAAATACTGTTTTTTTTTAATAAAGAATGATACCTGGCCTGTTGAATCAAGTATATGATTTTATATTATGAAAGGAAATAAAATTAAAATATAAATAAATGTATGCTTTATAAAAGAATTGTGATAAAAACTTTATACGTAAAATGTGTCTATGAATAGTATGAATAATACTTTTTTTTAAACTCAAAACTTCAAGTTAATTAACCCTGTAGCCGGAATGGAAAAGTTGAGTGCTTTGGCGCGTGTAAGAGACACTTTATGTGAGTGACACAAAGATGCATGGTGGCTTGAGTAATTAGCCATAAACTTTTACATGAGAAAAACAAAAGAGGAACACGAAACCAAAAATAAAAATTGGAACTGTGAAAAAGCCTTCTCTTCTTTGCCTTTTGTGATAAGCTCGTGTCGTGTCGTAATGTCACTTCGCGGGTCGATGAATTAGGTGGGTAACGTTTGGCTAATAGAAGATGATTAGGAATAGCCCAAAGATGAAAAGCAATAGAAGCATATTGTTAGATAAGCTAGACACGTGAAATCTAGTCTTTATTCTTAAATTATGTAATAAGAAATTCAACCTTCAAATTTATATGTATATATAAAAGAGAAAGACCAACGATAATACAATTTAAAAAAGAATACTTAATTTTGAATGAATTAAAAATAGGTCACTCAAAAAAGTGAAAGAAAGAAAGCAAAGATATAAATGCCTCTTGATGTCCTCTTTCGGCAGCTTCTTCTATCTTTTGTTGCCCTTTGGGGGCCACGAGTTTAATTTCCTCTTCAGTCTTCACATCACTCACTTCTATCAAGGCTCATTCAATTCATTCCTGTTGCTCTCTCACACAAAACCTTCTTTATCTCTTTCTTTGTTCTTAAAGACACATCTTGTAACTTGTAAGCGTGTGTGAAAGTACTCTTTTTTTTTTTTCTCTCTCTCTCTCACATACTTTGTATGTAAATGATACACTTGAAAAGCAATCACTCCTCCACTGTCTAACTGTGCTTAAAGCCAGCTTGTTCTTGTTTGGCCTAAAAGTCTTTAATTAGTAATATTTATGTTGCCCTTGTTTACAAAGATTATTGCACTGACGCACAAAAGCAGCATCTTTTCTTCATAAACGAACGCACATTCATCAGTGCTGTGTATAGTTTTGTTTCTGTCCTCTCTGGGTTCTGCTTCTTTCTCACTTTCTCATCAGTTCTTAGCATTACCCATCAGATCGCCACCTCAATTTCATTGGTTTTCGCATGAAAATTCAAAAATATAAAAAAATAAAGTTTTTCTAACATTTCTTAACTACAAAGTCCACACCGGTGAGAACTATATTTTAATGGCATGATTCCTGATGCATTTTAGTCCCGCACTTTTTTTCTTTTGTAGGCTCGGTACGTGTATATTAAATAAATACATATTATAATTTGATGCTTTAAAACATTTATATATTTTGACAAGCATGGATGCCATCGCTGACTATGAACTTAACTAGTGGATTTCATCATGCTACATAATCAAATAAAATGGAGAAGCTAGCTAGCGCGTTGTTTTTGGTTTAATCAGAAAGGGCAAAAGTGCATCATATTATAATTGTAAATGTATTACTTGAGTAGCTTAGCTTTAATTCCCACCGACCAAAATTCTTTTAGGTACATACATGCATGATCACCACTTAACTCCTAACCGAGCAAAATTAAAAAGGCAAAAGCATTGCCACTAAATTAAAACAAGCTGTTTCCCCCTCCATGCATGCTGATAATTCACTCTATGGGCTCTTTATGGTTTCTACAACCACGTACATTTCTTCTAGAACCTATGCTTTTGTTTTCAAAGTACAATCTAAATTAAAAATTTGCAACCGCGGTGATGATAATTGTGAGACCGTTAAAGATATAAAGTTGAGTATATTTTTTATTTCAATACTCTTCAAATAATCTCGAGTTATTTTTTTATTTTCTTAGCAAAAAGTTAACAAATAATTTCGGATTTTTTTATCATAAGTATATATGTACACAAAAGAGTATCATACTAATCGCCGTTATAAGTCTTTTTAACTAAATCATATTTATACAAGTATACAACTAATAGTATAAAAGGACAACAACCAGAGAAAAATCTACAAAAGATATTAAATATAACCGCAACTTTCAACATATACTCATTCTATATTCAACCCGTAAGTCTTTTGTAGCGAGATCCAAAGACCTGTGGTTAGGGAAACAGTAACACCCCTGCGTATCATGTGGCTATACTCATTTGCACGTCCCTCACTGCTGTGTAAATTGGCACATCCCTGTGAACGGTTTGCTCACAAGAATAGTTTGGAATTGGATTGTGTAAATAAAATATTATGGGTTAAATATGTTTTAGTCCTGTAAAACTAGCCAATTTTGTTTTTCCTTTTTTTATTATTAAAATATCCCCACAAATTTTGTTAGTTTATATCCCTTGTGTAATTAGTATACTTAAATTAATTGATTATTGACTCACTTTTTTCCTAATAAGTACAATCCTACATGACATGAAATAAACAAATTTAAATTTTTACCTCCTCTTTTACACAATAATCATCCCTTATACCATCATCTTTTTTGCTACTTTATAATTCATAATTAATTAAAGTGAGGTAAACCCTGTGTTTAATTTTGTTGCATTCATGTTTATGGGGATAATCTTTCCTATAAAATATTCATTGTTCACATTTATTACGAGTTTATCTTCTTTTTATTAGGAGTTCATCCCTATGTCTGTAAACTTCGACCCATCTATTTAATTTTTCCTCAAACCACACTATATTAGAAGGAATACATTGATCAAATATACTGATACGAGTTTCAACCTTCAAAATTATAGTTTTATGACAATTTTTTTGCTTTATAGGTAATTATCGAGAACTTTTTGCAATGGATCTCCATTGAATTTTTATTTTTTTGTGGGGAGAGAAGGAGAAGAGCAAGAAAGTGTTTTTGGTGTCTTAGGATAAAGTATCTAGGTCTAAAGAATAATGGGGCCTAGCATTGAGGGAATTGAATAAATTTAATACAACCCTATTAAGAAAACGGAGTGGAGGTTAGTTACATAATAAGATAGGATATAGGTATGAATCCTAAAACGAGGTATCATAACAAATATATGGTCACTGAGAAATAAAAGCTAGAGAATGTTTTAGGTGGTGGTTGGATTTACAATTCATAAGAGGGTGGAGGGAGGGGTAGGAGGATTGGTGGACTCAAAATATTGGGCATCAGTTAGGAGATGGGAGCAAGATAGTGTTTTGGAAGGATAGATGGCTAGGGGTTTCAGTTTGAATGAGCAAAACCCAAGGTTATTTGTGCTAAAAATTAATAAGAATGTCTCAATGAAGGAGATGTGAGAGGGGGTGGGGTGTGTTGGAGGTGAAACTTGAGAAGGAGTTTATTTGCTTGGGAGAAGGGGATGTAGAGGAACTAGGCCATAAACTAAAGTCTATAAGAATGAATGAGGATCTCTAGATGGGTGGAGTTGGAAGGCCGAGAAATCAAGGTTGTACTCAGTAAGATTAGCTTACAGGATCTTAACTTCCATGGAGCCAAATCATAAAGATGATTTTTTTAACCTAATATGAATGAAAGGGGTTACTCCGAAGGTATAATGTTTAGTATAAAAACTACAAACAGATAAGTTGTCAACAAGGAACAAAAGAGAAAAGAACGAAGTGAGTGTGTTTTTGGGGTCAGAAGGTGAAAACAGGTCAGCAGATACTACTGAGATGTCATTATTCAATTCAGGTTTGGTTCATATTAGGTGTTTGGTGAGGGATATCCACTACATTCCACCATACAATATATGGTTATCACAATCAGTTCTTAATTACCAGAACAACAGTGTTGAATCAAATTTGGTCTTTTGTTTGGTTCGTGTGAATATGACATTTGGAATATTAGAAGTATTAAAACATTCAAAAATAATTTGAAGAGATCGATGATATAATTCAAGCAATTCAATTAACGTAGTGAGAATGGTGTTACACATTACAGCTTTCATCACACTCATGCACAATGAGTTATAAACCCCAAATACTATGCTTGTTAGTTTGTTATGTGAGTATTCTTTGATTTATTTATTTATTTTATTTTTTATTGATTGTTATCTTGTTAGGCAGACACAAATTTGTTTCCCTACTTGTTATTAATAAATTTTATTTGCTTATAAAAAAAATTTAATGGAAAGTTACATGAAAAAACCTTAAATTTCTTTGTGAAAATTATAGACGAATATTTCATTCAAATTTATGGTGAAAATTTATAGATTAATACTTCCTTCGTATTTCTTTGTTACCAACAAACATTTTTCCCCTTACTTTTGATTGTCCTTTCCAATAGATTTTTTGTCCGCGTTTCTCACAAATGTTGACCTCAAATCAATTATTTTTAAACCTATATTTTCCATGCAATATTCATAGATAATTATAATATTTTTACTTTTTAAATTTTCAAATGTTCAATGTTTTTAAACTTAAATGTTCAATCTTTAAAAAATAATAAATGTTCAAATGTTCAATCTTTCAAATAAGAAACTAGGACACATTTTCTCTTTGAGTGTGTCTCCACACTCATGGACCATTCCACATTATGGTGGATACCTCTTAATATTATATTTTATTTTAAAATTAATATTTATATAAATTAATAAAATAATTATAATAGTTTAAATATAAAATAAATTATTAAGTAGAATTTAAAAAATTACTTTATTAAGAAAATAAAATAAATTTTGTCAAGAATTTATTTGTTATTTATTTTTTTAAAATCGTAATATTGTCAAAGGAATAAAATCATTTATGCAAGATTTATTTTTTGTAATTTTTCTATTTATTTTTTTAAATCATAATTTTTTCAAGATTTTTTTATGGAATTTTATATTATCTTTTAAAATGCAAAAAAAAAATCATTTTTCAAAATTCTAGCGGTTTAGCCTACCAACCAGCCTAATAGAAGGCTGACCAAACAGTTTGACCTGCCTAAGTATGACGGACGGGTCTATTTTATCACTCCTAAAATTAATGTATTTTCCTAACAAACACACAACAATCAAGTCTAGTTAATTTTTATTCACACTTTTTAAATTATTTTAGTTAAGTTTTTTTAAAAAAAAAATGGTACCTATGTCTTTTGTTTGGTGTCATTTTTGTGTTATTCTCTTTTCCTAAATAACACTATGGATTATAAAAAAATAATATATAGTACCACTCATAAAAAAAATTATAAATATATATATATAATAATAATAATAAAGAAAATAGTTCGTAGTCCTAAACTTTTTTAAGTTTAGTTTTACTATTTCTAAAATTTTATTTATTTTTCTTATCTTTAATTTGAAATGTACTCGTAAAAGTAATATATATTTACATAACTTCGGTCCTTTTATAAGATGTTATCTAAACCAATTTGAAGAGAAAAAGTGGAATTTTTTAAGATTGACGGGAGCAAAAATTGATAATTTTTTTTTAAAGAAACTAAAATTAAAGTTTAAAGTTTTCAAAAGGACGAAAACTATATTATATTCTATAAACTAGATTGAAATGTTAAACTAATTAGGTGTAAGAGAAATATGAGAAAGAAAATAGTTTATAATAGGCAAAAGTTTGTAACAACTAACAAAATGAAGTAAGTAGGGTTAGATGATAAAATAGGGAGCAAAAAATATCAATGTTACTAATATAATGTCCTAGACCTTAACTTAAGTCTGCCAATGATTTTACCCATAATTAATATATTTTTTTATAAATATGTTGATAAAAGGATTCGTGGAAAGTTTAGAATTTTAACCATGACTTTTTATAGAGTTATAAAATTGGTCATGATAAAGTAGAGAAATAGAGGAAAATAAGGATATGAGTTCGAATTTTTTATTAAAAAAAAAACAAACACATGCATTTGACATATTAAAAAAAACCCATAACTTTTGAATCTTACGATATTTATTCCTACTGAAATTTCGTTGGATCTTTTGTCAACTTTTTTTAAAAAAAGTTTGTCAATAATGTTTTTATAGGCATTACACACGAAATTTTCTGACTATATTTTGAAATGACCTACAAACCAAAATTTTGGATAATTCAACCTTTTCTTCCAATGTGTAAAACCTCTAGTTTTTATTTATTTGTTTTAATGTGTATCCAATACTCCTCTGGCCAAAGTCTCTAGAAGTCACTCCTTGTTTTGTTTCTTATTTTTGCTTGAATAAGCACTCCTCATCAGGGTCTATAATGTTACAAATTTAAGGTTATTGGTGTTAGAGGGAGGGTCTTGACAACTATTGACCCTTAATATCTACAAGAAGATTTGCTATGATATATTACAAAGTCTCAAATCATTTATGAGTTAAGGTAAATAATAATTTAAAAACATCCGAGTCACTTTTAATTCATCAATACATCTTTTAAGATAAGTAATTAATGTACAACAATAAATACTAAGTGGTTATTTATAATAATTAAATAGTAATTAAACAATATTAAATTGCTAATTTGAAGGTATTTGTTAAATTAAAAAAAAAAGAGTCAATAAACTCCATAATGTAGTCCAATTAAAATCTGATTGAGTTGAGTTAAATTGCTGAAAAAATTAAATTTAACTGAATTAAGTTATGTTAAAAAGTAGATTAAATTTAAGTGAAGAGGAAACAGTGCAGTGATGGAAGATGGAAGATGGAAGATGGAAGATGGAAGATGGAAGATGAGATGTGTTGTGATTGATAGTTAAAATAGGAAATAGTGATAGTTAAAAGGAGGAGGAAGAAGGGAAATATAAATATTGGTGGGGACAAATGAGCATTGCATAAGGAAGACAGCTAGCGAAGCGAAGGGTGGTGACCCGTGAGTCACATCAAACGTAAAGTCCAAAAATGTCAACAAAAGTCGCATCACCGTCCAATTCAATATACGCACCGTTGACCCCTAAACAGTGTGCCAGAAATTACGAATGAATGGAAGGAGCAAAAAAAGTAGACTCTAATAAAGCTCAGTTCCACTCAATTCATCCAATATCTCATTCTCCACCTTCTTTCCGTTTTCTTTTATATTATTTATCGCAGTTGCAGGGCATTGGCATAAACACTCCTTACATTAAGTGCAAGTGTTCAGATCTGTATTGAAATTGTACAACCCTTGGAGCTTGGAGTTCAAATGCAAAAACAAAAGCCTTACGTCTTAATTAACTGATTGGTCCAAAAGGGGTTAGAATGGAGTTTCATATAATCCAGAATCCTGGAAGAGCAACTTTTAATACTTAGACATCATTGAAGCATAATGAGTTCCTTTAACAGTACAAAAATGCTGGGTGGATAAAACAAGGGTAGCTTTAATAAATAAGAAATGCAGCTATGATTGGAAGCAAAATGCAGAATCTGGGGTTTTGTCCTAACATTATAAGTGAATTTTGTTGGAGGGGCTGAGACCAAGCTCAAAGTCACAGTTCACAGTTCACAGTGTGGGCTCAGTGCTCCAACATAAATTCCTTTTCTCTCTTTTAATTTCCTTTACCTATGCATGCCTGCCAAAATGCCCATCATTCTAGAGCCAATGCCACGACCCTTCTTCAATACGACAATGCCAAACTAATCCCCAATAATTTTGTCTCTATATCTATCTGCATTTTCTCTTTAATTTATCAACACCTTACTTCCTTTCTTCTACCAACAAATATTACTTCTTCTTTTTCTTAAATATAAACTATTTCATTTCTTTCACACCTCATTTATAAAATATCCTTCCTTTAATTGAAATTTTCCTTTTTTATATAAATTTCAATGCAGCCTAGATTACGAAAACATAATTTTTTATAAAAATTGAATAAAATTAAATGATACTAACTTTCTTTTGTTTGTGTGTGTGAATAGATACTAACTTTCTTAATAAAGATAAAATCAATTTTTTTTTTCTTACATATAAATGATAGATTTTTTTTAATCAATAATATTAACTAATTTTTAATTTTTGTTTGCAAACAGCTGACTTGAACCCGTAAATACCAACTATCCCTTTTTCCTATGTAAAATTATAAATGGTAGAAATAATGTTGGAAAAATAAAATTAAGACAATAATGCTTGAGGAAAATTAATGTTGAAATTGGTGAGATTTATAGTATTATCTTTTAACTATTTTTACTCATCTTTTTTATCTATTCCGTATCTCTTATCTATTTCTTGCCGCTAAAACATCAAACATCTTTCATTTTCACTTTCTTAATCTATTTTTTACTAATGTTTTTTTTTTTTTTTTATCCATCCCATTTTTCTTTCCTTTACTAAACATGACACACGAATTCAAGAATTTTATTTTGCAATATTTTTATATATTTTAATAAGAGTTTAATTGGTATACATTATTAGTATAAAAGATATTTACACTAACTGTTAATCATACTTTTCATTTATGTGACTTTAAAGTAGTAACAAATAAAGTCAACAAATTTATCATAAATAAAATCTTTACACTGATAGTATATACCAATTAAATTCTTTTAATAACTAAATAAAGACTTATAAAAATGGAGAGAATTTTAAATTTTAAATATATTTTGTTCCTCAAATTTTATATGAAATATTTATGTTTTTAAATATGTTTACATAGGAAATAATTAAATAATTTTTTTGAAATAATATATTTATATTTACACGGTGTAATGACTTTTTTGGTCATCTGAATAAAATTTTTTTCTTTTAATTTTTTTTTAATTTAGTTTTCAATAGATTTTATTTGGTTTTAGTCTCTAATTTCAACAAATGTTAGTAATCCAGTGATTTATAATATCATTAGGAAGTCTTCTTTTTACAAGATAGTCCACCCTAAATGTTTTAGGTAAACTATGTTTTGTTTTATTTTAAAAAAAAATAAACTATGTTTTTAATCACTATAAATTTATCTAATATAAACTGTTTTGAATAGAAATAAGATATTAAAAACATGTTTGTCCTATAATATTATATAAGACTACTTTTTCAGACTCTTAATGACATATAAAGTCATGAACCGTAAAAATTACATAATTAACATTGTTGTTTGAAATTAAGAAATAAATAATGTTTATTGAACACAAATGTTAATAAATAACTTTTAATTCTCCAATAGTTTACATTTAATTAAATATAAAGAGAAGCTAACAAATTTTAGTAAATTTAATTATTTATCATTTTTAAATTAATAATAATATTAACAATAATTAATTTAATTAATATTAAGATATAAATTAAAAACCATAAAAAATATCTTATCATTTTTAAAGCAAAACCAAAAAAAAATTAGGGGAGACAGGGCAAGGTCTCTCAAACCTTCAAGTAGGTTCATCTTTGTTTGGTGAGGAATAAACATAGGGTTGCATAACAAAGTGAAGGGTTATTGTTATCAATTCCCGAACTTTGTTAGTGGTGCAAGCAATGAGCATTAAGCATGGTCTTTTCATAGTTTATTACTTTATGACAAATATGAAAGGTTCGAATATACTATCATCTTTTGGGGTCAACAACTTGATATTAGTGGGATAATTCACGCAATACAATTGAGTTCGTGACAGTGTTGTTGTGTAACCAATATATCATCTTCTCTTTTGCTGAATGACTTGGTTTTGTAACACCCCTATTTTTGTAACATATTATTGTATAATTTATTTACATTTCAATTTAGGTGTTAAGCTAGCAACTTAGTTACTGTGGATACCAGTTTTTGTTTGGATAAAACATTTAATCCAAAAGAGAAAAAAGTTTCAATGAACCAAAAGAGGATGTTGGTTCATGTGAATTGTAGGACAATGACCCAAGTTTCAACCAAAGGTTTGAATGAACCAAGAGAGGATGTTGGTTCACTTAAATTGTAGGATAATGACTCAAGCCTCAACCAAAGATGTCAATGGACCAAGAGGGGACATTGATTCATGTAAATTGCAAAGTCATAGGTCAAACCTCAACCTACAGCATCATTAAACCAAGAAAATTCATTGGTTCAAGCTTAATTTGTGCTAGCCGTGAGGAAATCACGCCATGGGGAAATCACACCTCAAGGGTCATTTAGCGAATGAATTTTCCTTCACCCTAGGGAATCACGCCCTAGGGATCACTTAGCGAATGAATTTTCGCTAAGCGGGACCCTAAAAAATAACTAAAAATTCATAAAACTCGCTCAACAAAATTCGAAAATTCACTCAATATATTTAATTGCACTCAACAGATTTTCCTGCACAAAACCTATAAATAGGGGTGCTTGGATGTGTTATAGGAACAGAAAATTAGTGAGAAAGGAAAGCTAAAAAGAGAGAAAAAGCTAAGAAGTAGAAAAATTCTAGAGTGAGAAAGGGAGGCTTTTGAGGAAGGAAGTTAGGACAAAAATCTTTCAAGGAAGATTGAAGCTGCAAAGGTTCTGCACCATTCTTAATCAATCTCTTATCAAGGTAAGAGGGGATGGGATTTAAAAAACGCGTGAGGTGTTAATCTTAATAGACTTATGTGTTTTACTATTCTTGTGATTATTGTTACTAAAGTTAAGTTTTAATCCTTAGTAGATTACTCAATAACATCTAGATATGCTAAATTTTATCTTCTCCATAAGTTATTGTGGTGCATTTTTATTTTCTTCGGGAGGTATTCTATCATTTTATGTTCTCTAAAGATTATTCTGGTCCTTTATTTATTATTTTCATATATTAATCTTTGACCCTTTATCTATCATTTACGTGTATTATTTTGGATCTATGTTTATTATATTTAGTTAATTTTTGCTAAGTTGTTTTCCAAATATTATAACATGATTGTAACATAAGTCTTTAAAGATGTAGTAGTTTTATAGTTATGATCATTATTGATTCTTCATGAACTAGGAGATGGATCTGAGAATTTATATATATATTGAGGTTTTCTTGAGGATAATTCATCAATGATTCTCTGAATGATAATTGAAATATAATTACTACTTGAGTTGTAATATTTAATTTATGGTTAATAAATGGTGTTTAAATATGAGTGTTATATAATTTGTGGTTGTAAAATTAGAATATTGAAGATGTACTGAGAAGTTGAGAGGTGAACTTAGTAAAACGTCTAAGTTCCCGTGGTAGAGGTACATTGCAGGTGTATAAATATAGTGTTTTGAAAGTCACAATTGGTACACTGGGAGATGTAAAATGAGATCAAGGAGGTCCTAGGATTTGTTTTAAGTAAATGAATATTCGGATGATTATTGTGGGTACTTGGGTTGAAGATTTAAGGACCTATTTATTTAATAGGTTATAAATTAGTAGAATAAATAGTGAAAGAAATTAAATTTAAGTTTTTATTTAAATTACGAATTGATTGAAGATGTAATGGATTTATTGGTTGTGTCAATAATATGTGGTTATTTTCAGTTAATAGTAGAAGGACAGGGGAGAAGAGAATAATTATTATTCTTTTGTTTTAGAGAGTTTTAGTCGAGTTTTGGGAAGTTCTAAGCTTATCCATTATTGGAAAAGGGGTTGCATTTAACAATCTATTTTTACTAAATACTTTAGTACTATATAAATTTCTCTTTCTTTTTTTTTTTCTTTTAATTTTATCGTTCTTCATCTCTGGTCGTGGCATTTCTTTCCGCGTTTCCATTCTTTCGATCGCTTGCATGGTAGACTTCCGGTTGTCGAATTCAGACACAGTCTCTTCCATTGCTCCTGGTTCTGAGACGTAATCAGTATAGCTATGTCTGATCGTAGATTTATAAACCTTTTTCTAATCGTTTTCAATCCTTTTGTTTTTGTTGAAAAGGGGATTCTTTTAGAAATTCTAATTTTCTTTGGTTTCTGTTGAAATTGAGATTTTTATCAGGTTTTTGTGTAATTTCTTCGGGTTAATTATTTTCCTTTTGTTTTAATCGGCTTTTGGACGGAGAAATAGGTAAGGGAAACTCTTTTGTTTATGTTTGTTAATTGATTAGTGATTTGGTAGTTGAGAGATTTGAGCTATTTAAGATAACGAATATTTTGACCATGTTTTGACCTATTTAAGATAACATGTATTTTAATTGAGTTTTGAGTTATTTAAAATGGTGCACATTTGATTTTAATTTGAGATAATTGAGTGAACATATTTGTTGATTGTGGTATGAACTAACGAGTTAGCATATTTGTTGATTGTGGTTTGAGCTATTTGAGATAGTGCATATTTGGATTTTACAATTAAACTATTTGGAATAACATGCATCTTAATTGTATCATTGAGCTATCTGTGATATTTTGATGCTATGAATGAGTTATTTGAGATAGTGAGTATATAAATTACAAATGTGTAGTGATGATTTGTTGTATTAAATGCATGATAATGTGTTAAGTTGATGCATGCTCTAAGTAATATGTGAAATTGTGTTATTGTGTGTGAATGATGATTAGTTGTCAGAATTGTGTTTATAGATGACGGATGATTATAATTCATTAATAAGGAGTATTAATGAATTGTATTGTTGATTGCTACGAGGAGGTAATAGAGTTCTTGAGGTGTTGCATTGAATTAGGAAGGTGGATAGATTTAAGTGATCCTGGTGCTAAGCCCTGTTTTGAGTGATGATGCAGTGTTGGGGCCCTGTGTCGGCCGATGATACACCACAGGATATGCTTCGATAACAACCTGATGCACCATGCATTAATTGGTTATTTAATGAGTTTACTCAAACTTCATGTAGTTATTAGATGGTTAGATAGATACTAGATACCAGTGTGGGGGGAAGTTAGATAAGTTACTACCTTGCTATCCGAATTCAATGTAGTGAGTCTTTCCTAAAAACGTTAGTTGATTGGTTATTAGTGCTTATGTTCAGTTGAAGCATAAGTGTGATTGATTGATTGTTAATGTTTATGTTCAGGTGAGACATAAGTGTGATTGATTGAATGTTAGTGCTTGTGTTCAGGGTGATTGATTGATTATTAGTGCTTATGTCCAAGTGGAGCATACGTGTAATTGATTGAATGTTAGTACTTATGTTCAGGTGAAACATAAGTGTGATTGATTGGTTGTGAGTAATTATTTTCGGATGGAACCTGAGGGTGATTGGTTGATTGATTAGACTTTGTGAGCACATAATTATAATATAATAAAAATATGTCTTTTATCCAATGCTTACCCTTGCATTGTTTGTGTTTTCTGTATATGACGATGATGATCATGTTTTGCACAGGAGTAGATAATAGTAATGATGCAGAGTGACAAGATGCTCTGAAGTGAAGTATGTCAGATTATGTCTGATAGTCTCAAAGATGTTATTTTGTTGTTGAATATGCATATAAGAAAGTTGTGTAGAATACTGTTATTCAAATATAGAGACATTGATGTTAATTTTATGTGATTGTTATATTTGTTTGAAATTTTGAATACATGAAAAGGTGTGTGATGTTAGATTGATTGTGTTATGATGAAAATTTTATTCTCCTGGATTGTATATTACATTAAAAGTGAATTAGATTACTCGATTAGTTAGTGTAGAAAATATTGAGAATTTGGGGTGTTATAGAGGATGTTCATTACGTAAGTGAATATTAAGGGGAGTCCATATTGATGCTTAAATGGAATATTTATTTATTTATTTATAACTATCAACAAATGTTCAACATCTCATGATTGGTATGATTAGGGATGACCAAAAATTCCGCGCCCGCGAATACCCGTAGATAAAACCTGCAAAAATATCTGTACGGATAGTATAAATGGGTACCCGCCACCCCCAGGTATGGGTTTTTTTCTACCCACTCCTTAACGGACACAGATTTGGTATCATAGTGCCCGTACCCGCGGGTACCCACTATCTGCTAAACTAAAATAATATATATATATATATATATATATATATATATATATAAGTTAAAAAAGATAATATTTTTGGAAAATAAATCAAATTAAAATATTAATTATCAAAATTCATTGATATCAATATTATTTTTTTATGAAAACTTCATAGTTAATAAAATTATTTATTATAAAAGTGCCAATAATATAAAATAAAATTTTATTTTATTTGTATTAAATATTTTCTTATAACATACTATATTAATCTACTTTTATATCTAATTAATCTTGTAGAACCTATTATAATTTTATTTTTAGATTTTCAAAAAATAAATAATTTATTTGATAAAATTTATTATAAAAAATAATTAATTTAAAAAAATATTTTTTTAAATATCCATGGGTACCCGTGGATAGTCGCGGGTACCCGACAGTTTTTTAGCGGGTAACGGGTGACGAGTTTTTGTAGCGGGTTGGGTGGTGGGTAACGACTACCCGTGTCCGCCTAGACCCGTTGCCATTCCTAGGTATGATATATTTTTCTTGACTTAAAATATAGTTGGTCGTTTGTGATAGGCAGGTAATCCAATTGATAGTCACCCAAATTAATTATTTTTTGGCCTTGTCGGGGGCCATTTGTGGTTACAATTGGCAGATAGCCCAATTGGAGTCATCCAAATTATTATGATGACTAGGTAGCCCAATCTCTCGAGAGGATTATTATACTAACACAGGAAAGATATAGTCATTGCTAATCATTTCCCAAACAAAATCTTAAGCCTCATTAATTATTAGTTTATTAATAGTAACATTTATGTTTTATAATTATCTCACTCGTATGTTTGCTTTATGTGTTTCTCTTCATATATGTTTGAGATATGAGTAGAAGAGGAGTCGAATTAGCTACTATGACTGTGACTACCGAATATTTCTTGTATGCATGATGTATTATGAATGATGTTTCATATGAAGTTAGTTTCGTTAACTTATTTTGTTAAAGGTTCACTGCTCTAATTTAAGTCTAATTAGGATAGTGGTGATAATTGATATATATGATATATCAAAAAATATTTTGTAAAAAAAATATTTTTGTAATGAATATTGTTGTTCTATATTTGTTTAAGAAATTATGATTTTTTATGTAAGAACTAATTTTAAAAATTTTTAATAATTGTTGTAAATATTCTTGAGAAACTTTTCGTTTTTCATATATGAATTGTGTTATTAAAATGAGTCGTTATAGGTTATGTAATGAGATTATTTTTTTCTTTTGAGTTTACTTTAAGGGTATTGTACTATATTACTTTTGGAGCCACTTTTTGTGTGCTCAATTTTTATTTAAAATAAATTTTTTATTTATAAAAAACAAAAAACAATACAACAACTTTATAAAAAGAACTTAATTACTATGAACTTTTAGGCGACGTTTAATAATAATTTTTTATTTTATATTTTTTAAAATATTAATTATAAAAGTTAATAAATTTATTATAAATAAAATATTATAATAAAATGTAGTCTAACACTTATTATAAATTTATGATTATTACGATTGTTTGAAACATGAAAAGAGATGATACTAATTCCATTAGCTCAAATAATTATGTTCAACATTTTTATTTTCTACGTAAATCACAACTACTAAGGATTTATAATTTTTTAACCCGGCCAGAATTTTAAAGTTGATTAAGATTTATTCATATTTATTCCCGACTGCATGTCATGCAAGATGTCACTTTTCATTAGTTCGGAGAGAATTTGATTTATTTATTTATTACATTTTGTGCTCAATTTGAATTTGCGTTCTTTTTAATAATTTTTTTATAAAAATTAAAAATAAACATCTTAAAAAAAATCCTAACAATTCTATTTTATTATTAATCTAATCACCATTCACTTTTTTATTTTTCTTATCGAGAAATAGTTGTTTTACTTATATAAGTTACATATTTTATATTTTTTTTAGAAACGATTTGATTGATAGGATTTGATATAATACTTATGAGATGGACGAAATTCATTTATTAATAATCAAGACTAACAGATTTTGATTAAGAATGTTCGAAAGTCAAAAATTTTATATTTATCAAAATGGAAGAAAGAATTGAAAAGAGAGAAAATAAAATAGGTATATTAAAAAAATTATATTTACTAAAAAAAATAGAGTGATGACTATCTGACTGGTATAAAATCCGTTATTATTGGCGAAAACCTAATAAATATGATTGTAAAAACATAATTTATGATTTGAAAATAGTACATCTGATGATGGTAATGAAATAGGTTGGGTGAGATCTTAGAGTGGATAATTTTCCTTTCATCCTGGCTTTTATAGGTGTGTGTCTGAAGCTAACGAACATGTCATTATCTAGCACAAGGAATCGAGCTACATA
Source organism: Psophocarpus tetragonolobus (assembly GCA_037954015.1). NCBI lineage: Eukaryota > Viridiplantae > Streptophyta > Magnoliopsida > Fabales > Fabaceae > Psophocarpus > Psophocarpus tetragonolobus. The sequence continues at coordinate 41,782,547 of CM075695.1, forward strand.
ATAGGAGTAGCTAGTTCAATCGATGTTAGCATATGATATGATCCACCGACACATGCATTTTTTGTGGATTTCGAGAACATCATGTTCATCAGTTTTTAGATACTTTGTGGCACGGACTTTATAGGAATCCATGCTATGCCATGTGTCTGAACAAAGGAAACTTCTTTCCCTAATTCTAATTCTAATTCTAATTCTAATTCAATCGCAAACATTTACATCCATGCCTCATATCATAGCTATGTTCTTCCTCCTCTCTGCACAATATTTGGCTGCCAGGGTCTCTATACAAACTTGAAAAGCTTCCCTAGTTTCACTAGCGTGGCACTTTCCCAGGGCCACAGCCATGTACCTCTCCAACTGCCAATTCCCAAACCCTAAATCCCCATGCACTTGTCATTTTCTCTCCTCCAACCTCTTCATTTTTCACTTTTTCTCTCTTTTTCCCTTTTATTTATATATTTCATTAAATTACACATAAATTCTAACATTTAATTCATCATTTCGTTCCTGCATATTCCTCAATTATTTTGCTTTACTCCTTAAATCTCAAAATTTTATAGTATTTTAGTGTTTCTGTAAACACTTTTTTTTATATTTTTATGCTATTTTTAGGAATTTTATACTGTCAAAAAACTAATAACACGAGTTAGACATAAATAATTTAAGGTATAAAAATTGAAAAAAAATGTTGTAAAAAATGTAGGACCAAAAGGTTATAATACGTAAGGAGAAGGGAGAGACTTAAAAAAAATTAAAATTAAAATTAATTTATTAACAAAACTAACACAAAATATAGAACAAAATAATTAATTAAATTATATAATAGGCAATCAATATTTGTATGTAATAGTTCCTCCATTGACATTCCAATCTATGATATCATATGTATGACTTTAACGTATGATGCCAGTGGTTGTGTGATTAATAATTTTATTTATTTATATTAATTTTTAAACTTTTCATATAAGATATGTTCATATTATTTTACTTTTATGATTTAAGATAAGGGTGTAAAATATGTAAGAAAAGGCACAATTAAAAATATACTAATAGAAATAAATTTAAAAGCATAAATAAATGATAAAAATAAATATAATAAGCTTATTAAATTTGTTTGAAGGAGGCGTGATGTAGAAAACAATTATTAATTTTGTATGATAAGTAGATAACGATGTCGCTATAAAACTGTTACCCTCCGTGTAAAGATGTATGTTTTGTTTGGGCCTCGGCCCTTGTTATTTGTGTATTTAATTTATCCAAAAAGATAAAGGAGATAACATCTTTACACTCGACATCGTCTAGTACCATCTTTACTTTTTAAAGATTAAACACGTGAACAAAAAACTAGAGCCGCCAAATTAATTTTCCTTTCTTTTCTATACACTAACCTATTTTTTATTAAATTTAAATGATTTTCTTATCCACAACCACAAACTTCAAACTTAAAGTCCGATACTTATTAACTTGTTTAAAATAAAATACAAATATCTGAAAATAATCTTTATCATAATTTAAATCAATGTAGATTTAAAATACAACTTATACGTTTTATTTATGATTTTATTTATATAAATATTTTTTATCTTATAAAATACACAAAACAAAATACTAGTGCTACATAACTTTAAACTAAAGAAATTGAAAGTAATTTAAAAATTTTTCACTTCAGGGGAAGTTCAAAGTTGTTGATTGATATACAAAAGAAAAATATCAAGGAAAAACATTTATTATATATGTATCTTCATATTATCATATTATTGTGAAATGACATTTTAAGATATCTTTTTTTCATGATTAAAGGAAAATACATCATATATGTAGAGCAGTAGAGAGAATATATCTCTGGAAACAAAAAACTGTCCAATCCCTATAATTAAGCTAATCCTGAAAATTAGCTAATGCAATAAATCAACCTATATTTGGTAATTTACTATACAGTGAATCAATTAGAAATCTCTTTGGTAATTTACTATACAGTGAATCAATTAGAAATCTTAACATTCCTCCTCAAGTTGGTGCATAAATGTCAGTCAAGCCCAACTTGCTTAGAAATTTGGAGAACACTGGTTTTAGAACTGCTTTAGTGAGAATATCAGTCAATTGATATTCTGTTCTGATCTTAGGCAACTCTAAAATCTTCTTATCCAACTTTTCCTTGATAAAAAATCTGTCTACTTCAACATGCTTTATGCGATCATGTTGTACTGGATTATGGACAATATCACATGCAGCTTTGTTGTCACAATACAGCTAGATTGGTTGCCTAGGAGGGTATCCCAAATCTTCCAACAATAACTTTAACCATAATGCTTCACATAGACCAAGTGCTATACCTTTAAATTCAGCTTCTGCACTTGAGCGGGCCACCACGTTTTGTTTTTTGCTCCTCCAAGTTACAAGGTTTCCTCCTACAAAAGTGAAATAACCTGAAGTAGACCTCCTGTCATCTATGGCTCCAGCCCAATCTGCATCTGTATATACATTTATTTCTTGATAATTAGTGTGTTTAGTGAACAAAATACCCCTTCCAGGTGCAGATTTCAAATACCTTAAGATGTGCATGACAACATTCATATGTTTTTTTCCTGGGTTATGCATGTACTGACTAACAACACTTAATGCATAAGTAAGATCTAGTCTGGTATGGGCCAAGTACATTAATCTTCCTACAAGCCTTTGATATCTTCCTTTGTCAACCGGTATTTGATTTGGCTCAAGACACAATTTCAATCATTCTTCAATAGGAGTAGTAGGAGGAGGACACTCTTCCATGCCTGTTTCACGCAAAAGATCTAGGATATATTTTCTTTGGGAGAGAAATAGTCCTGTTTTTTATCTGGAAACTTCTATCCCCAGAAAATATTTCAGAGGACCAAGATCTTTCATTTCAAAATTTCCAAATAAATAGCTTTGTAGAGCTTTCTGTTCTTCAGGGTCATTTCCAGTAACAATCATATCATCTACATATATTATAAGAGCAGTAATCTTACCGTGCTGTTTCTTTAGAAACAAAGTATGATCGGAATTGCTCTGATGATAGGCAAAAGCAATCATTGCCTCTGAAAATCTTCCAAACCATCCCCTTGGAGATTGCTTCAAGCCATACAATGATTTCTTTAATTTACACACTTTTTGACTATGCTTCTTTGGAACCATACATCCTGGTGGCAATTCCATATAAACTTCTTCAGATAATTCTCCATGGAGGAAGGCGTTCTTTACGTCAAGTTGTTGTAACGGCCAATCTAAGTTTACTGCTAGAGATAACAACACTCGAACTGTGTTGAGTTTAGCCACAGGAGCAAATGTCTCTGTATAGTCTACCCCATAAGTTTGAGTGTAGCCCTTTGCTACTAGCCTTGCTTTTAGCCTTTCAATTGTGCCATCTGCTTTGTACTTTATAGCATAAATCCATCGACATCCAACTGGTTTTTTTCCTAGTGGACAGTCAACAAGTTCCCATGTTTCATTTTGTTGCAAGGCTTTCATTTCCTCATTCATCACATTTTTCCATCGTGGATCAGCCAAGGCTTCCTATACATTGTTAGGAATAGCAACAATAGATAATTGATTTACAAATGACTTATTTGATTCAGACAAACGGTGGTAGGAAACAAAATTATTCATGGGGTATCTAACCTTACTAGAAAGAGTGGGCTCATAAGTGAGTTTAGGAATACATCTAGTGTGTCATTCTGGTAGTTATTTTTTTGTTGGCACAAGATTAAGAGCATCCATAACAGTAGATGATTGTTTGGTGTGTCATTAAGAGGAGTCATACCAAGTTCTGTCACCACCTCATAATGTGAAGTCCCATTTATTTCATTTTTCATCTCATCCGTACAACTTGATTGTAAGTTATCTGCACAAGAATTATCGTTGCTGCAATTTACCTCTAAATGGTCTTTCTCAAGATATACATATTCCTGGCAATTATAGTCTAGAGTCTGCAGTTCTTTATGGTTTTCCCCCTGAAGTGCAGATTCTGAAGAGAAATACATTATTTGTTCATGAAAAACAACATCCATGCTTATAAACATCCTTTTAGTTGGAGGATGGTAACACCGATACCCTTTTTGGTGTATAGCATATCTAAGAAACATACATCGTAAAGCCCGAGGTGCCAATTTGTTTAGGTTCTTTTGAATATGCACGAATGCTACACAACCAAAAGCACGAGGAGCCAAATTTGTATTACCAAGGGCAACCACTTTGTTCAGGAGAGTCTGCAGTGGCGTTTGAAACTCATCAGAGCTAGAAGGGATACGATTTATGACATATGTTGCCATTGTAAGGGCCTCTCCACAATAAGAGAAAGGCATATGAGCCTCTAATAATAAAGAACGTACCACCTCTAGTAAGTGTCGATTTTTTAGCTCGGCAACACTGTTTTGTTGCGGTGTATTAGGACACGTAGTTTGATGAATAATCCCATGTACTTCCAAGTACCTCTTGAGGTTTAAGCTTTGGTATTCACCACCATTGTCACTACAAAGAACCTGAACCTTTGCGTTGTATTGGGTTTCAATCATTTTGTGAAACTTTTGAAATATCAAGTTTACATCTCCTTTGGACTTCATTAACCATAACTAAGTCATTCTAGTGCAGTCATCTATAAAAGTAACAAACCAACTTGATCCTCTTAAAGTAGAAATCTTAAAAGGACCCCAAACATCCTAGTGTATAAGCATAAAAGGAACAATACTTTTATTCAAACTGATTGGAAAAGGAACACGATGACTTTTTGTTTGTTCACATACATCACAACGAAAAATAGAGATGTCAATCTTTGCAAATAATAAAGGAAACAATTTTTTCAAGTAACTAAATGAAGCATGTCCCAGGCGATGATGCCATAGCCAAATTTCAGTTCCTTCTTTCTGTTTGGTAGAACTCTTCACGGTCAAAGCGCTTTCTAACTTCCCAGAATCTTTCGACACCAAGTCCAAATAGTATAATCTTCCTTGTTTAACACCATAACCAATCGTCTGTCTAGTTTGAATGTCCTTAAACACACAAAAATTAGGCCAAAAAATAACAATACAATTTAGGGATGTAGTAATTTGTGATATAGACAAAAGGTTATATTCTAGAGATGGAACAACTAAAACAAAATCCAAAGTAAAATTATTAGTAAGAGTTAAGGATCATTTTCCAATAACAGAGGTTGTGTCACCATTGGCAGTGAAAATCAATTCTTTTGAGGATGGTTTCATGGATGAAATTTGTCTAGAATAAAAAATCATATGATCAGTAGCACCTGAATCAATTATCCATGTGCTATTAGTAATAGGTACAGAAAACTCACCACCATTACCTCTAATTGCTATCAAAGCAGTTGACTCTTTGGAGGCTTTATCTGCGTTTTTTGCCTCAACAGCTGCTGCAACTGGATTCTTTCTTCGTTGATCCCGTCTGTGATCCCACCACTCTGGATATCCATTAAGTTCAAAACAACGACTCTTAGTGTGGCTCTGCTGATTGCAATGAGTGCATTTAAACTTAGACTTATCTATAATTGAGTTTGCTTTAGGATGGTTTCCTTTTGTTTGACCCTGCCAGTTTCTGTTTCGAGCTATCATGGCTGTGCTGTCAGAACTTTCTGATTCACCTTTCAAAGTCGCTTGACGTGTTGCCTCTCGACGAATCAATGCATAAGAATTCTCCAACTCTGGGACAGGTTCTTTGCGTAAAATCTCTCCACGAATTTGTTCAAACTCTCCATCTAATCCCGCAAGGAATATATGCACCTTTAGTCGTCCAATTGATTTCTTGTAAGCTGTGACATCTTCAGGATCTTTCATGACCACCTTATCACGATGATCCAATTCCTGAAAAATTTCCATCAATTCTCCATAATACTCCGAGAGAGGCCTACCATTTTGTTTTGCAGTAAAAGCCTTTTAATTCAAAGTAAATACTTGTAACTCATCACTTGCATCATATAATGCCTTAGATAATGCACTCCAAATTTCATGGACTGTGGCTAAGCGTAAGTAACGCTTCATAATTTATGGGCTTATGGACAGCAACAACCACCTCTTCACCTTTTGATTTCCTGCATACCATTTTTCATAACCAGAATTTTGCTCTACAGGTTGTTTCTCCTTGCCACAAATATATGAGAGTTTCTCCCTTTCTGCGATATGCATTTCCATTATCTGTGACCATATGTCGTAATTTGTTTCACTCAGAACGATTCCGGCATTGAACGCACTTTCAGATTGAATAATGACAGGAGTCAATGTAGACCCTGATTTGGGTGCAGAATTTTTATCAGACATCTTATGAGTTCACAGGGTGTTTAAAAAAAAAGGTTAAGAATATATATCTGGAAACAAAAAACTGTCCAATCCCTATAATTAAGCTAATCCCTCTAACTAATCCTAGAAATTAGCTAATGCAATAAATCAACCTATATTTGGTAATTTAGTATACAGTCAATCAATTAGAAATGTCTTTGATAATTTATTATACAGTGAATCAATTATAAATCTCAACACATATATCATTACTTATTTTTATTATATACGTATCGGCATATATATCATTACAATGTGTTAGTCCTCTCACATGTTAGTACTTATTTTGAAAGTTAGTCTTGGGATGATTTGAAGTTTATATTTATTTTTTAAAATGTATTTTGAAAATAAAAATTTGTTTGATAAAAATAAATTTGATTTAATTTTTTAGTTATTCTGAAATAGATGTATGTGTATTTAAATTTGGTTTTCAAATTTTTATTTTTATTTTTATTCAAATTCGTTACTATCATGACTATCACCTCTAACTGGTGATCATTGATCACCACCTCGAATCGACGGCCACCAATTACCACCTATAACCAACTGTCACTGATTGTCATCTCTGACCAACAATCACTGGTCTCACCTCTGACTGATAGTCATTGACTCACATTTGACCGACTGTCACCCTCGACCGATGGTTACTGACCGTCACCTCCGATCAATGGTCACCAACTGTCACATTCGACTGACAATCACTGACTCAACCTTTAATTAATGGTCACCAGTCATTACTTTCAACCAATGGTCACTGACTGCCAACTTTAAATAACAATCATCAGTTGGTCCCTCTAATTTCCAATCACCGATTGCCATCTTCAATTAGTGGTTATTGGTTGTCACCCTCAACCAACAATCAACGACCACCATTGTTGATTTTTAGGGAAAAAAGATTATAATGTTGTTAAAATTTGATAACAATGTTTCCAATTTGGAATAAAATTCGTTGTCCTAAGTTGGTGTCTCATTTTCTATCTTAATCAATAAATAAACGTTATGTCTGCATGTCATTTAATGGATTTTCTTACATATGCATATTATTATCTATTAACTTAATTAATTATGAAGACATAACCTCAAAGCTTGATTGATTTGATTTTGTTTCTTAATTTTTGAAAAGAGTTTTCAAAAACTATTTTCAGGAAAAAAAAACTTGTTTGGTAAATGTTATTTGAAAATTGTTTTGAAGATGTAAAAATAACAAAATTTGTTTATATTTATTAAAATCTCATTAATGAAAAGCAAAAAACAACATATTCTGATTATATTTTGAATTTTTAAAACAAAAATAGAAAACTGAAAAGTAAAACTAGTTTCAGTTGTTCTGATTTTTTAGTTGTTGAAAACTAAAAAATCAGAATTGTTTTCAAAACATGTTTTCAAAAAACACTAACAAAACGAATTTTTTAGTTTTTAAAGACTAAAATACTGATTATTCTCTTTAGATCTTAAGATGATCTAATACATAATATTTTAATTAGATGATTATGCATGTACATAATGTAGGTGTAGACATTTTATAATACTAGCTAATTAAATACAACTTATGAATTCCTATTAATTATTTTGGAGAAAAATGCTAGTTTTGGGACATATCTTTAGTTAAAATGAATTATATACTTTATGTTGATACAGGACAAGTAAGGTGAGTTGAATTACTAATCAATCTTCATTTTAGTCGGATGGATAGTATTTTTAGCCCGGTTTGACACATCTGTTTAACCCACAAATCTAGCAAACTAAAGGTAGGATGAATTTCTAACACATTAATATTATATTTCATTTTTTAAACATTATATTATCTATATAGATAATAAAATAATTATAATAATTAAAATATAAAATAAATTATTAAGTATAATTTATAAATGACTCTCTTAAGAAAATAATAAACTTTGTTATGAATTTGTTATTTACTTTTCATAAAATTGTATCATTGTAAAAAAATTACTCAAGGTTTACTTTTTGTTATTTTTTATTTATTTTAGTAGAGAAAATAAAAATGCGTTTTATCAAATGAAATTATATATTATTTAAAAAACACAAATTTTAAAATTTGGAGAGTCAACCTACTAATTTGGAGAGTTATCCAATGATAGAGCAAGTTAAATTGTTGAATTGACCCGATAGATTAGCCCAATGTTTTAAAACTCGTCTAGACTGATCGGCTCAACCGATTTAATCAAGAACAAACCATATAACTGGTTTGAACTGCCTTTCAGATAAGAAATTCATCATAAACGAATTGACCCGAAGCGACGTAGTCAAACTTGGTTGAGAACTTACAACCAAACGACTTAGGGGTCATGTGTTTTCTTTTTTAATACGAAGTCGTTTTGAATGAGGGAAAACCCCCTAAATAATATTTTCTATGTTAAGTCTTCAATTTATGTGGCTCAATGTGTTTGTATTTTGTTCTAATCTTTGTAGTTTTGTAGTCTTGTAGTCTTGTGATTATGACTTGCACAAAAAATTAGCATCAAATAAGTCACAAATCTATTTTTGGCATTATATTATTTAATTTGTATTCTTGATTTTTCATATAATTTAATTATTTTACAATTATTTATAGTATATAATAAGAGTTTAATATGTATATACTGATTTTTATACTGACAGTTAGTCATGTGACTTCTAAAATAAATAATAAGTAAAGTAAATATCATGAATAAAGGGTTGTGATTGAATATCAATATACCAATTAAACTCATAAAATAATATAAATTATAAAATATTCATATTTTTTAATGTAATTGAGACCTAATTTTAAAGAGTCAAACAAAAGTGATACGGTTCAAAAGGGGTGAGACTTAATTTGCCACCCTAATATTTGATGAGGTTGAAGGAATTACCAATAGCAATAGATACAGATTATGGGAGTATTATTTCATGACTTCAAATCCCTGGCGACAAAGGGCATGCATGGCCTAACCTTTTTGTCCATTTGTAATTTTATATCTTTTCATCCACGTTTTCATTGCACACTCTTCACTGCTGCTACCTGATGTAAATGTTGTGACAAATACTTCTCGTCTCTTTGTTACTTAGGATTGGATTCGAGGGCAGGTCACGACAAACTTCAAATTTATACGTACCTCACCTCAACTTATTTCTTCTTCTTTTTTTATTTCTTAAAATAATGTAATGGCTGTCTAAAAAATAATAACATGGAAATATGATGAACAAAAATAATACTTTAGTTTTTGCGTATATCATGGGGGGTGACATTAACAACAGCAAATATCATAGTAAAATTAATTTGCTTAAAATGATGAGAAAATGGTCATGCCGCACTTGGCGACAAACCCAGGATTTAATATCTGAAGGGGATAAATATGGATATTGAAATTAATCTAATAGCACTTGTTTTTTAAAATATTCATAATGTACTAGATTAGAATAAATTATGTTACTCATGATTCATGACTAAATTATCTTTTACTATAATAGTACGATAATAAAAAATACCTATAGTCAAAAAATAGATAAATAAAATTAACACATTTGTGTTAATTTTAATATAAGCAAAAAATTAACTAGCTATTTTTATAAGCAAAAAACTAACACAAATTAAAAAAATTAACTTCACTTATTTTTATATTTTTAATAAAAATAAAATTAATTATAATTGTATTTGTATAAATAAGAAATGAGTCTAATTATTTTTTTTCCTAAATATAAAAATATAGATCGATATTAGTTATTAAATTATCTATACGCTACTACTAAATGCATGGATTAACTAGAGGATATTTGTAATTGAAAAAAAAATTTATATTTATACTCTTAATTTGTTACAAATTTTTTTCACAACCACAGGACACACCAATTTTTCAAATAAATAGAGACATGTGTGTCTTGTGAGCCTTCTACTTAAATACAACCATTTAGATGATGTTTGAAAAAATAATAATCTCTTTTTACATTATATGTTGTTTTGAAATAAGTTAGATTTATGCAAATCAAACTTAAATTAAAAAAAAAATTGTAAAAAATAAACTATTTTAAAGAAGCCTAAAAAGTTGCATGTATCTTATAATTATTTTTTAGTAGTTTGTTGTTTTCGCATATTCTTTGTTATATAAAGAATTTTCTTTCCTTTAAAAACTAATTATTTTTAAATAACTTATTAGTAAACTCATTCAAAAAAGTTAATTATAAAAAGAGTTATTATATATAATTGATTATTAAAGTAACTTTAATTTTCAACTTTTTAAGATACGCTTTTACTTTAACAGTAACAAATTAGATGCATTATTTTCATCAACTCATTCTAGGAATATTTTTAGAATGTATACTATTAATAAAGAAAATATCCTTTTTTTATGTCTACTTTTTAAAATATCTATTCTACCCTTAGACCTATTTTAAAATTAATAAAATAAATTAATTTGTCATAAAAAAAATTTGAACCCATAACCTCTTATTTCCCAAATGTATACTTTACCACTAGACCAATTTATAACTTTAAAATAAAAACTACTTTAAAATATTGATATCCAATATACATCATTGTCCAATTATATCTATAATGTATACTATATGATATTATATTATATATTATATCTATAAAAATTTACAAAAAATATTAAATTAAAATCCTAAAATTGTTTTCACCAGTAACGTATAAAATCAATACACTAACTATGCACAATCATTTTTCATTTTTTGCTAATTATTTTATTGGGTGTGATGGTTTTGTTTTTTTGTTTCTTACAAATAGGACCAAATGGATTGCTATATACTGAAATTTGATGTCACTAATAAAAAAAAATTATTAAAAATAAAATCTTAATAGAGATGTTTGTGAGATAGTAATTATAATCATGTGTGGAGACTATGTCCAAATATGATATTATTTTCTTTGGACTTAAATCTAAGCAACAAATACTACATCCATTCTCATTCTCAAGCGTAGATACAATTTTAAATTTTTTTTGTTTATTTTTATAGATCTTTTTAAAATGTTTTGTGCATTAATTATTTTTTTACTAAGATACGTTAATTAATTTACACTATAATAAATGTATATGTTGCTTACAAATTGGAGATATGATTAAACTATGAGAAAAAGGTTCATAAACTTATAATTTAAAAAAGTTTTAAACTGTCATCTATCATAACTACAACTTTTCTATCCACTATTTTATGTGATTTTTAAAAATATTAATAGATAAAGTCAATCAATTTATTTATATATATATATATAAATTAAACTCTCCTGTACATTTCAGTGAATATAAATTAAACTCTTAAAAATAAATTACTTAATTAAATAGATATTAATTATTAATAGAAATAGAAAGATGATGTGTCCAAATAAAATTGAGATAATTTTTTAGTTAAGATTTAATTTAACACTCTCAACTAAATTAACTAATTTTCTTAAGCAATATATAAATTAAGTAAATGTATCTTACATTCAGGATAAACACGGATTTATTTTTGAACTAAACAAATATAAATTGATTTTATCATATTTAATGTTAAAGATGTTTACGTTTTTTTATAAGTAAATATGTCAATTTAGTTTTGGATGAATTTAAGAAATTTTGTCTCTAACGCAAATTGAATCCCAAAATTAACATATAATAAGATATTAAAAAATAAAAAGGTGTATTTAATAAATCAAATTACATAAATTTACCAAAGAAATATTTTTATTCCAAAATATTAAAGTATTTATCACACACCAAATTATCAAAACTAACTAATATAATCACTTGAGCATTGAAATAAATAAATCAATCTAATAGATCAACAAACACCGAATTAATAAATAACAACCAAAAATATAAAAAAAACACTCATTTTAATATCACAATTAAAAATAATTAAATAATATATAAATATATTTAATTTAATTGGTTTGATTCAAATTATAAAATTTCAAAGTTATAAATTAGACTGATTGAGATTGTTTGTTGTTGGTTTAGTTCAAGTTGGACCTAGAAAATAAATTTAAAATTAATTTATTTGATTTGATTTAAATTATCAAATTTTTCAATTATTAGAAACTACTGAACATCCTTATGTTACTTTTTTTTTTAAAAAAAAAACCCTTAAGTTATTCTTTTTCATTCTTTTTGTGTTATTTGACACTTAAGATTTGTGTATATAAATTTAAAAAAAAAACAATAATCGTCATGAATTTGTATAAGTATTTTTTCAATCTTACTTCCATCATTTTTTTCATTTTCCTCCATTGAAAATTACTTAAAATAACTCATTTTCTCTCTTTATAATAATATGTCTAATTTTTTATTAAAAATAAGAATATAATTGATAAAAAGATAATTAATGCCGTTTTGAATTTTTTAAATTACATATAAAAACTTTTTTTTTTCTAAATATTGACATTTATAAAAAAATAGAGAGAGTAATTGATATTTTATTTTGATTCATATCTTATTTTTAAATTTAAAATACCAAAAATAAATTATGTTAACTTTTCAACGTGATGTACGATTTTTACAATAAGTTTTTATTTCTAATAAGTAAAAAAATATTTTTAGTATTTATTAATTATTTTTTTCCTAGTTCATAATAAAAGATTCTAAATATTTATTAACAAAACATTAATTTTTTTTAAATTAATTTAAGTATTATTTTAGAGAGTAAAAAAATAAAAAAAATTATGAGTAAATATAATTTTTAATTAATATCAAATATAGTATTTATAGCTAAAAACATATTTAATCATCTTACTTGCATGTTAATGTGAGGAGAGTATATATATATTAGGGGACAAAATTGATTTAAAAACAATTTTTGAACGGCGGAGTGATTTAGACAGGGTTATAAGCTCAAGAAGATTCTCAAAGAACGAAATCAAAATGTATGACTCTAATGCATGTGAAGATTTAGAAAATCGAGTACATTATGGATGCCAAATCTCAAAAGTAAAGAAAAAGATGAACCTTTATGCAACTTGGAGTTGGTAAGGCACAATATCAATTATTATTCATTATCATGTAACCATTTATATCATATATCACTTGAAAACAAAACCAATCCACTTGTGTATATAAAATAAATTAATATATCCTCTCAAGTTTATCTTAATTTATAATTTCTCTATTCTTTTACATTATTTTTAGGATTTTAAGGTTGATAATATTATTTTTATAAAAAATAATAAATAAAAATAAAATTTAAAAATTAGTTTAATGAAAATAAAATATTTGATTTTATAAGGTTCAAAAATAAATAAATAGGTGATAAATATAATAAAAATCAATTTTAAAAAATCTGCATAATTTACTCAAAATAATATGGAAAAGTAGCTAGGAGGTTATTAAGTTTAGCAGCGTTAATAAAAGATTGATGAATAATTTTTTTACTAAAATAATAGTGGAAATGTATATTTAGACATATATTAATTATACTTTGTGAAAATTTTTCAATTTTTATTTCTTTAATCAATGTTTTAAGACATCATTCTAATATTTTAAAAAATAAAAAAAATTGCGAGCAATTAATCCTTTGATTTTTGTTACGTGCATAAAATTCATATGGTCAATTTTTATGAAATATTTAAGAGCATGTATTGTAATAAAGTATAATTTTTATGAAATATTTAAAAATTGTATGGCTATAGTTAAGTCTAATTTGGATAGTGTTTTTATATTTTTTTTTCACCTTTCTTTTTTTTTTTTATTTTATTTTTAATTGTCGTATCAAACGGAAGTCACATCCTAATTTGTCTAAAGCAGAGTGTATATGGATTTACAACTATTTTTTATTGGAATATATCAAATAATTATGCTCTCTTATCAATGTTAATTATAATCTCAAATTTTTAATAAATTTTTATTTTTGTATTTCTTTAAAGAGCATAATTGAAAGACCTAATAATATTTAAGGATTTGGTTAACATTAATTGTTGATTTTTAACAAGTTTTATATAGAAATATGAAAAGTTTTAAAGTTTATTAATTTTAATATTTAAAATCAACACTAACACTAACACTAATGTTTTCTTGTGGAAGAGAGGACAGTGCGTCGAGTCTTAACCACGAAATCTATATAGTTTTTATTTTATACTTACTTTATTTATAATAAAATAATATGAAGATTCATAAAAAAAAAGTTTAACATTATTCTTAAAATAAAAATCTCGTAGTAAGGTTGCTCGAGAGAATTAGTTGATGCAATGATCCCAAAAACAAAATTGATGCGATGGATACGCCTGAGGACTAATTAATTAAAGAGGAAAAAGTTTTTGTTATATCAACAAGGTAACAGAACAAAAAAAAAAAGCTTAAATGCTACCGTATTTAAAACATTTCTTATTATTTCCTATACTTATAAAAAAAATAATTAAATAAAAAGAATATAAATTTTATAGATATAATATTTATATAGTAAAAAACTTAATAATAATAATAAAAAAAGAAATAGAGAACATCCTAACCCAAATTTGAAGTATATTAATATGAGGTTAACATTTATTTACAAAAATTTTATATTATAGTTCGATTACAGTCTTTTATTTATATGATTTTTAAATTATTAATTAATAAAATAAAAAAAATTATCATAAATAAAATATTATAATTAATTATCATGTAAAACTTTTACATTTATAATATATAAGTTTTTTTTCTATTAATATAACAATTAAATAAGTCAAAAATTGGTTAAATATTAACCAGAAATAAGTGTGTGAGAAAAGAAAAAATGAAAAGGATAGAAGTATAGATAATGTATTTGGGCCGATGGATAAATTATGAATTTGGGGCCCAGTTAATGTTGCAGGGCTGATCCAATGTGTTTTACTATGACAATAAAACATAATAAAAGTATTTACATTGGTAACAGAAGGAGTTAACACTTATTCTGGAATGCTTTATTGTTAGTCATATGCAAGAAGTACCATTAAATGTGTACTATAATGACATGGATAGTATGCATTTAAATGATTTTAGCAATTGATTTGGTTGACATTGCACATTTCTTTAAAAAAGAAAAATGTGAGTAGGGGTTATGAGAAGTCATCCCAAAACATGAACTTGGAAGAAAGTTAGTAGAATAGTTGGAGCGATATATCACATATCACGTTTCAATTTTTAACTTCAGCCAACATTGTTAGTGAACTCAATTGGACATATCACATATAGCTGCCAACTAGGATCCATACGGCTACCTCAGCTAATCAAAATTATTCAATATATAATATTATAAATATTTTTTATTTTTTATATCGTCTAATTGGTACCAGATAATACCATAATTAAGATTTTGTAATGCTTCAAAATTAAAATATTTTGCTTTTCAAAATTAGGGATTACGAGGGACCCACCAATATTTTAAGAATGGAATTCCTCTCGCTTATTAACAAGCCAAGCAATGATGGTTGAAAAAAAATTCAAGTATTCTTACATCAGTATATATAAATATCTCCCGTCGTCAGTAGTTGTAGTTTAATTGGGTATTCTTATGCTACGGTTATTGTAGTAAATAACTGTTATGTATTAATAGTATATATAATTTTGTCCATTTTAAATATTAAAGCAAATAAGCATTTTTAATTATTTTGTAATATTAAAAATATGACATCAATAATTTATTTTATTTTATTTTTACCATTTTAAAGAAAAATAGAGGAAATTATTATTCCTCCTATTTGTAGATTACCATATCTTGTTTCTTATCGTAACTGCTCCTGCTGGTACTAGTTATTTCTTTGCCTTTTGTTCTCAATTTTAATAATTTTTAACCTTTTTTTTAAATTATGCATGCTTATCAACACTTCTTTTCAATTTTTATTGTTTTTTTACTTTATTGTATTCTTAAAGCTATATAGGTCTATATATTTTTTAATTATCATTTGTTATTTAGAGTGTATTTAGTTGAAAAGCTAGTTGAAATGCTTTAAATTTTATTTGAATAGCAAAAATTTAAGAATTATTTTAGAAACTACTAGTTTTTTTTTTTTAAGAAAAAACTATTTCTAATAGTGTTTTTAAAATATCTCGTAAAAGATATTCTATTTTCAGTTACTAACTAATTATATTTTTAGATGTTTATATCATACATCCTCTCTCATTCATTTCTCTTTTATTAATTAATATAATTATAATAATTTATAATATAAATATATAATTATAGAAAATTATAATTTAAAAATTATGTTTTTAATTATACAAATATAATTTTAATATCAATTATAGTAATTTATTATTTAAATATGTAATTACATAAATATATAATTATAATAATTTATAATTTAAATGTATAATTAATTTATATTATTAAAAAATATTATAATTATTTTAAATACCTTATTGTTGATCTAATGATTAATTATAACCTTATTTTTCATTTTACAACTTTGAGCTAGTTGATTAGTTAGTTTTATCAAACACTTACAACTCACTTTTGAGCTTTTAGCTAACTTTTTAACTTTCAGCAAACTTTTCGATTACCATTTCAGTTAGTTTTTCCAAACACACCCTTAGATCGTAATTCTACAATATGATATATAAAATAACACTTTTGAGTTTCTTGGTCAATTTTTTTCAAGTTAAATTTTTTTTATAATACTACTTTACAAAATATGGATGTGAGATATTAGGATGCTGACAATATTAAATATTGTAAAAAACACAAAAATAAAAAATATGGCCAAAATGTTTATTCAACTCATAATGTTCATTTTCATGCTAAATCTAAAACAATTGAAGTGCGTTTATAGTATAAACTATAGAGTAATCAACTTTGTGAATAATTGGAACAATGAAATTATCGTCCACAACTGTTGTCTTACCAAAATCTAATGTGCAATTTTATTTATTTTTTCATGATAAGTTACTGCTTTATTCATTATAGTAGTATACCAAAAATCTAATGTTTTCTTACTAAAATAAATATAGTTTTATAATGGAAAGAATGACTAATACGTTCATCATTATTAAAATTACTTCCACTTAATTATTATTAAACGTATCTTTTTATGGAAAGCGTCTAAAATATTCATAAAAGTATAAAAAGATATTCCTCATGTTTTATCCATTAGATATAGTCCTTCCATAAGTTTAAAAATATTATACTGATTTTTATTTTATATTTAAAAATATTATTTTCAAACTTTAGTCTTGGAAAATAGGAAATAATATTTAAAAAATAAAAAATGCTTATATAATATAATTATATAAAAATTAAGAAAGTGAAAAATATTTTGAAACGTAAAATAAGAGATAGTATAATATTTTTGATTGGGAGGTTGCATAAGCGTGTCTAAAATTCGAGGCCCTCTGGCATCTAACCTAAAACCTAGCGTCCACCGGATGTACCAAGACAGCGTATCTGGCTATACTTTCATCCAACGTCTTTCTGCTTACACTTGACAACATCACATCAAATCCAACTCAATTTCTAACTCTAACATATATTTCAGTGTAATTATTAATTGATAAAAAACTAAAAATCGTTCATTTTCCAAATGCTTTTTTTATTTGCTAGGTTTTTAATCAAATTATTGTTCATATATTTTAATTTTTTTTTAAATAACTAATCTAAGTAATAAAATTTTTTAAATTATTGTCTCTTTGTAATATATTGTAGAAGGTTTCCACAACATATGTTAATTTGGATTAGGGTTGAAAATTTAAATTTTAACTTAATATCATTTTTTAAATTTAAGTTTAGAAAAATAAGTTGAATAAAATTTTATTTATGTGGTATATTTTTATTATTAAAATATTTTTATGAAAAATTTAAAATAAACTTAAGTTTGTAAAAATACATCATTACCCGTGGTAGATTTTTTAATTATTTTGTAATTTGTGCCACAACAAAATTAAGTAAATTCAAATACTCCATTTAGAAAATAAATTGAAAAGAAAGAAAAAATGAGTAAATATGAGGTGATATTTTAGGTTTTAAATATAAAATAAAATTATACCTGTCAAACTAACTTCGGTTATTTGACTTCGGTCACTTGTATTTCCTTGTCTTCCTTTGTGCCTGCGTGTCGGACTCAAGTGTCAACAAGTGACTCAGAACATATGAAGCACATGTAAAAAACACTCTAACGCTTGAGTAATGAACCGTAATTCAAATAAGATATCTCTCTTTACCCCAATATCTATTACCTATTTATAGGGATGAATTGAGTTTTTACTTGTTGGACTTTGCTTAATCCGTTAAGAGAATTTCTTCTTGCACCCCAATAACTTCTCTCTGCATCTCCATAAATGTGGAAAAGTTTAAAATACCACTAGGTAAAAAAAAACTTAATTTCTTATTCTTTATCTCCTTATACCTCTTTTGGGTATTTTTTCTCCGACCTTTATGTTTTGCACCTCCTTCTTCTTCCTCATTCATTATTTGCCTGAAGCTTGCAGCACCCTGCACCTCCATTCATCTTCTCGTTCGCGATCACCATCATCCCTATCCTGTTCATCCCTCATTGGTTTCACCTCTTCTTGTTTGCAAAAGTTTTTACAAATCTAGGTAGGGGTCTTCGAACTTGTAAAAAATTTTGCAAATTTTTTTACAAATTCGGACAGGGGTGTTTGGACTTGTAAAAAAATTTGCAAATTTTTTTACAAGCTTGGACAGGGATGTCTGGACTTGTAAAAAAAATTGCAAAAAACCTGATTCCACAATGTACTCGAGAGAAGATAAACGCAAACTTGAATCGAGAAAAACAAAGTAAACACAAACGGGATGAACACAAACGCGCATGGAGAAGAGAAAGTCACTGATTTAATGGAGAAGAAAAACAAAGTCATGTGAGAGAAGCAAACGAGAAAGATGCGTAATAAGAGAAAGGTGCAGACGAAACACGAAGAGAAAGAGAAGGGTGGTAATTAGTTTTTTACTATTTTCATTAAAGTTTTTTTTGTCATTTTAAAATTTTATAGAGGTGTAGGGAGAACTTATGCGGGTGAAGGGAAAAATTCTCATCCATCTAAAGCTAGTTAATACACCCTTAAGATTGGTTTTCGCTAATAACCCATATTTGGGTCGATTAATCTTTTAATCTGTCACCAACTATTCTTCTTGTTAGGAAAGAGTTGTATTTGGGATGATTGTCGAACACTTTGAGCGGAATATCTAATGTTTTAGCAAAATACTTTATATTATGTACAAAAATAAAATTAATGAACTTTGGTATAGGAGGGACATATAAATAAAGGCAATAGGAGAATAAAAATATGCTTCTTCTTTTTTAATAATCGTCATCCTAAGTTTTGTATATCAATTAAGGAAAATAAATGAAAGGAATAATTGTTGTAAAATCAATTTTATTATCGTTAATTTGTTTATAGTTTTTTGTCTTCATCATTCAAATTATAAGAAATATAAATAGAAATGTAATTTAATATTATATTAAATAAAAAAAATAACATTTATTTTGTCTTCTTACACAACGGTTATGAAGAGATGCATGTAAAAAGTTGTTTCCAAATCCAAGTTTCTCTTAGGACACCCATACTAACTAAGTACATCAATATTTTTTGGGTATGAATTTGTTCAACGTGTGCGGTTATGCCTAACATAGCTGCAAAGATTGTTATTTCTATTGGGGTTGATTAAGATTGAACTCTAAATATAAGAGTGACTCGCTTGTTGAGAACTGATCAAAAGTATAATATACTTAAATGCTTAACAACTGGAAGTGGTTTTTGAAAAATATTTTTAAAATGGATATAAAAATAAAATGGATTTAGAGATATTTAGTAAGAGACAAAAATTATATAAAAAATAAGAATATTAAAAGAAATTATATAAAAAATAAGAATATTAAAAGAGTTTAATTAGAATATATTTACAGTGTAAAAAAAAAATTATATTAATATTTTATCACAAATTTTCGTTTATATTATTTTTAAAGTATTAATTAGTAAAATTAATAAATTATCATGTAATTAAATATTAATATAATTTTTTTTAATTGGTATCTGCTAATTAAACTTATTGGTAAAATATTATGAAAAGAAAAGACGTTGAATAATGAAAAGGAAATAAGAGGCAGAGGTAAAGGTAAAGGAAAATGGATGGATAGTCGGGTGGCTTTACCGAGTGGCGAGGGCAGAGAAGCAAAAGTAAACGGAGGGAGAAAGTGGAGACACTGCACACTGCAGTTTCACAGACTCCACTTTTCATACATTTCTACCAATTTTGGAAATTATTTTTTATTTTATTCAACTCATGCACATTATTCTATATTAAAAATACTTGTCATGGATTTTTTTGGAAATGCTTTCTCGGATTAATTAAATATTTATTTTCATTTTTATAAAATCTTTTAAAAAATTATTAACATTCTAAAAAATATTTTTGTCCTAATTAAATTACTTTTAATCAAAATTGAAACAAATTAACTCTTACTATGTGTTAGTTTCAACTTTCAACAACTGCTTAAAAAGAATCACAATAAAAAAAAATTAAAATAGCTGCACTATGGTGAAATAAATAGATAAATAAAATGATAATCTGATGAAAAGAGACAAAAAATAAGATACAAACAAAAAAAAGTAAATATTCATAACTTTCGTAGATAAGGTAATGTATATTCCTAAATTCAATATTGATATTTTAATTAGATTAATATTAACAACATACTGTTTTATATAAAATATACTATGCTTTTTAGCTGATAAAAAACATACTATTTTAGGTATTATTCTTAACATTTTTTACTAGTTAAATTTATTAAAACTTATAAAACCATAAATAATTAATGATGGTTATATAAAAAATAAAAATAAAAAGATTTTTTTTTCATAAGTCCCAACTCATATAATATTTTACTTTTAGTCATGTGTAAGTAATTAATGATGGTTAAATAAAAAAGTAAAAAATAAAAAGAAATTTTATAAGTTACAACTGATAGTATTTTACTTTTAGTTATGTGTATAGATAAAAAAGTATTTAAATAATTTTATTGAATTTACTTATTGCATTTAAAAGTATAAAATAGTATAACTGTTTGATTTTCTAAGTAATTTAAAATATTCAGTAAACTATATTTATTGTTCTCATCGTAAATTTGAAAAATAATACTATTATGCACTTAATATTAATTTTGGAGTTTAAAATTTATACACTGTTAGTGTGAAAAAAATTTACATTAATAGTTAATCATAATAATTCGTCTACACGACTTTTAAAGAATTAATTGAGAAAGTCAACAAATTTACCATATAAACAATTATGAGTAAAGACTAATATAAAATTTTTTAGACTGAAAGTGTATACGTATTTTTCTTGTAAATTCAAACCAAACTTAAGTTTTATCCGAATTTATGTTTTAAGTTTAATCGATATAAACTATTGGTGTAACATTTTTTATACTGACATTCAATTATAATCCTTAGTTTATGCTGAGTTTGATTGACTTTACCAATTATAACAACTCACACACCCTTATTCAACCTACTGAACTAAAGCCCTTTGACTTATAATTATATATTTAAATTATAAGCTTTTATAATTATAATTTTTTACAATTAAATATATAAATTTTAAATTATAATTTTATATAATTATATATTTAAATTATACATTATTATAATTATATTAATGAATGAGAAAAATGAAGGAAAGAGAAATTGTTCTATGTGAAGAGACAAAATTAGTTATGACAATACATTAATTAAACAAGGATAAAGTTGCAAAAAAATCAAGTTAATAGTTAAAAATAGAAGATCTTTTTATACTTAGACTAGTTTTTTTTTTTAAGAAAACTCGTAGCAACTAAAAAAATTTATAAATTTTTACTATTCAAGTGAAGTTGAATCTGCTTTGAAACACTCTTAACCTTGCTTCTATTTGAATATCAATTAAGAAACTTTAAAAGATGATATGAAAACTCAACACATACTAATTTAAAAGTAGGGTTATAAAATGCATACTTACAAAAATTAAGAATGCAAGAGCCTAAATTTTAGAGAAAAAAACTAAAAATACTAATAAGAAAATAAATTATTACTCAAATTAATACGAATAAAATTGTTGTAATAAAAACATTTTTATTGTAAACCCCATCTGACACTGTATTTAACTTCTATCGGAGATTATTATACTTTCATATATGTAATTGATATTGAATTCAAAAAAACCTTAGTGAGGGATGAAAAGAACAAATTTATAAAATGA
Source organism: Psophocarpus tetragonolobus (assembly GCA_037954015.1). Classification (NCBI taxonomy): domain Eukaryota; kingdom Viridiplantae; phylum Streptophyta; class Magnoliopsida; order Fabales; family Fabaceae; genus Psophocarpus; species Psophocarpus tetragonolobus. The sequence goes on from CM075695.1 coordinate 41,804,965, forward strand.
ACATTCAATGCCATTTGGGGGCAAAAGTGTATTTATAATTATAGTTGAGAAATGAGTATTCCGGAGTCTTGGAGATAGGAAAGTTTGATATGATTAGGTGGTTTTTTATTGAGATATATAGTTGATTCAGATAAATAAAATATGGGGGCAACAGTTAGATGAAGATGAGACGCGGAGAATGGTGGTTACAGCTACAAGTATGTGGTGGCTGGGCACTAGGGAGAGATATTCCGAGGGAAGAGACTTGGTTAGCTTCGAAGTGTTCAGAGGTTCATTGCCTCCAAGCCACGAGTGTGAAGTGCCTAATAAGAAAATTATTTTTGGTTGCCTTGGAAGGATACAGGACTAAACTTACAAATTAATTTCTATACTTCAATTTTAATTAAAAACAACAAAATAAAATATTTTTGTTTTAAACATAAGTTCCTTTAAAATGTATTAAATATAACTTTAGTAATATAATTAAAAAATATTTTTATATAATTAAGATTTAAATTATAGCAATTTATTTACCTGAAAATAATTACTTGAGAAAAATAGCAAAGTTTTTATAAGGAGTATAAAATAAAAAAAGAAGAAATTGTATAATAATGTTACAGAAATGGAGAGAGAGTATTTGACATTAGGTGGGGAGTGGAAGGCAGCTAACCTAAGGGCTAAGAGCTAAGGGCTAAGGGTTTAGGGCTAAGGGCAGACAAAAAAAGGAACATTGCCTCGAGCCCTGCAAATGAAAATCTCAATACTCCCTACTTCTAATGGGTCCCACTTCCATTTCACGCTTCACACCCTATATGGAGTAGGGACACCCCCGCCTCGCCACCCCATCCATGCCTTATGCCTCCATCTTATATCTTCACATTCCTCCACAGTTACATCATTCTATATAAATTATATTTTCTTGTAATTATTTAATTTTTAAAATCAAAATATTTAATTCTTTTTTTCTGATAATAATTTATATTTCATCGTAACTATGGTAGTTGTCATTGTGATTACCACACCTGTCATTATTTATATCTTTTTTATATAAAGTTAATATTTTTTTATTTATACTTTTATTAATATTTATTTTATTTTTATAAATATTTTATTAATTTTATAATTTTAATAATAAAATTACTTTAAACTTTTATATCCAAAATAATAATTGTTCTACTATGATCTATAGTATATCCAATATCTATTTATAATACATATAAAGGTAATACTTCCATTTCATTTGCATTTTTATTAATATATAGTCTACTCTTATTCTTTGTCAGAAAGTAAAATGGATCCACAACTCTTAACTCTTTAAATTTTAACTTTGTTACTAGGTCAATTTTAAATATTTTATGATTTTTCTCATGATAATAAATGCACATGTACACGTGTTTTTTCTTACTATAAATGGAACTTCTTTAAACATCATTAACATGTATTTACATTCGAATAGAAATAGAAATGCGAATACACAGTGTGACAATATCAGTATTTTTGCCAGTTATATAAAATGGGAACAGGACATGTTAGTATCTATATCTTCACAAGTTCTACTTACCATAAATCAACCTTTATTGAGTATCATTAATGTATGTATACCTCCGAACATAAATATTTTTAATAAAAATATGAATACACATACATAAGTCTTGTCTAATTTTATTCAAACTCTTTTTTCTCTCAATTTTTTCAAATTCATTGCAAATCTTACATATACGTTAATGATCTAATATATTTCTATCATAACATAAACAAAAAAACTTACTAAACTAAAATTATTGTACACAAAATTATATGGTGAATTATTTATATATTCTATCATGTTATTAAAAAGCATATTAAATTAAAACTCTAAAATTATTATACACATCAAAATAGAAATGAGAATGCACAGACACGATAATATTTGTATTTTTGCTAGTTATCATAATGGTGACAGAGATAATGAAACATGAATTATTATGAGAGTGAAAAACAATTAAATATTTTTGTTTTGAAAATTAAATAATATATTTTTTAATTCATTAAGTGACATATAATAAAAATATAAAAATTTTATATAAAATTTAATTCTTATATAGTATTTCAATTAGCTTTTGGGTTGCATTAAATTACTTGGGATCATTTTGATATCTTGAAGGAAAGCAAAGAAAGAGTAATTTTTGCTTAGCGTTAATGAAATGATAATAATTGTATGAGAGTGAAATCATTGACCGAATTCATCTTGTTGGACAGAAACTTGTTAGGATCTCTGTTGCATAAGTATAATGGTTTAACATGACAGATTAGTTTAATTCAATAAATAAAAAACTTAAACAACATTAATATATTATTGAGTCTTTACTACCCAAGTCATAAACCGTAGACCTATGCCAACCTTTACAAATACGAGTACAAGTATATATGTAAAAGTTGTTGACTCTAAATTTATGACACCTACACTTGTTTGGACTAGATTTCTACTTAATACTTATCCGAGTAGTTTCTGCAAATCACTCCCCTTTTTTTCACAATATTACTCAACAAGACATATACAATGTCACACCCAAAACAATCATACCAGTCCAAACCTCAAACATCGTTTTTAAGCAGGAACAATAATAAGATTAAAAAGTTGTCCTTTTTCCCCGGAAACTAAAAGGTAAAAAGCTATGGAAATGAGAACGTGGATTTGTATGCAGCAGATTATAATTGAGATAAGGTAGTTTTGTTGGGGAGGCAGGGCATGTGGTTGGGTTTATGTTGGGCCCTAGTTAACTTTAATGTTATAAAGTGAATAAGAAAAGGTTAATCCGTGCAAAACAACCACAATGCATTAATATCCTACGATTCTCTATAAAGTGGAGTTTGTAGAGTAGAGTGGTCCCTCCCTCACAAAAAGGCTGGCCTTGTTTGCTTCACCCCCTACACACACCTACTCTGTCTTTTATGTAACCTCACTGTCATCTTCACTACACTGTCTTATCCCAATTCACATCCCCATCTCTTTGCTTTTCCATATCTTCTTTATTCTTTTAAATATACATCTCATAATTAACACCATCTATAACACTGCCCTTTCTGTTTCTTTGTACTATGTAACTTCACATTATAACATAACTACTAACACTCTACTCTTTTTTACAGTATATTCTACCTTGTTTTATCGTACAACTGTTTATATAAATATTTGAATAACTTTATAAAAATATCCATAAACTATTTTAAGTTTATTTAAATATATTATGTAGAGTAGTTTTTTTTTTAAAAACTGTTTTAAATTTATTAAACATTCATATTTCATTTTACCTTTATGTTTCATATTTTTTTTCTCTCTCATAATTAAAAATTATTATGAAGTTTCTGTCTCTTTCTTCCTCTGTATCCCTCATCCTCCCTTTCTTTCCCTCTCTCTTTATTTCTATGTATCTATATTTATGTTTATATATAAAATAAAAATTTATGAGAGTTTATAAATTTGTATATTTAATAATTTATAATATAAACTCTCAGCTAAAAAGTTCTTATTAAATAAGATATTGTATTCTAAAAGGAGCCTAATCAAGTTTCAAAACTACAATGACTTTTAATTATCTTTATTGCAAATTCTACGTTAATTAGTAATTAATAATATCAAAGATTATTCTAATAGTTGCTGTTAGCAAATTAAAACATGTTATTATACACTAGAAAACATTTAATCTTGCAAAATTATAAAGAGATTTTCATTTCACATTACTTTTTTCATTTAACACCTACTTATCTAAATAAATTTGAAAACCTAAAAAATATCCTTTAATCTAATTATCTATCCTAACATAATAAATTACATTATCTCTCTATGTCTACTCTAATAAATTAACCTCATTCAACCACATTTCAAAATAAAATAACTTATGAAATAAACTTTTCAAACAAAGAAAAAAATTAATTAAAAAATTTATTTAACTATTTACATTATCTTTATAAAATTTTATATTTTAATAATATGATTTATTTCTAACATATTTTTTTAAGTTTTATTAAAATTTTATATGATAAAATATAAAAATAAATAAAATAAAAATTTATTATGAAACCTCCTCTTAGATTTTTTTGCTTCTTCGATAATATACGGCTGAAGAAGTAAAAAAATTTACAAATGACTCTAATGACTTTGAATCTAATTATATGATGTTAATTACTCTAATTATTATTATTATTTATGTTATAATTAAATTGAGACTAACAATACTTATGAGTAATTTATTATTTTGCTATAATTAAATTGAAACTAATAATATTTATGAGTAATAATTTTTTTTAAAATTTACAAACTTTTTTGTTTTCCGACAGTGCACAGCCGGAGAAATAAAAATTTTGCATATTTTTTTTGCTTTTTCGACAGTGCACCACTGGAGAGTAAAAAATAAAGGATATATTAGTATTTTTCTCACTAGTAGGTGGAGAATGAAAATAAGGTAGGTGTGAAATAAAAATTCCATTATTATGGGTGACAAAGTGGGTCAGGTTAGCCGCCTGACCCACCACAATACTGGTACAAGGTGTATGTATTTTGGTATATTGGTCTGTTTAGGCCTAACCCTCATAGCCCACCAACTTATTGGGCCAAGGGTGAGCTGGGTCGACTTGCTGTCCCACTCTTAAAATAATATATTCAATTAATAACAATAATTTTTTATTAATTATATTATAAATATAAAATATAATTAATCAATTAAAAATAAAAATAAAAATTACGATAATAATATATTATCCATTAAATTTTAGGATTACTAGTTTAGGAATTTACTTTGTAATTTTGTAAATTTATGAAATTATTTAAAATTTAATTTAAATTACATATAAAAATTAAAAGAGAAAAACACTTATATATTAATAATGTAAAAAGTTTTACACTACCAATTAATTATTAATATAAACCTTTTTTACATTAACCGTGTAAAAGTATTAAACCCAACTTAAAAATCAAAACTTAATATAAGTTAAGTAAGTAAGATATGTAACTAATTAAGGTAAAGTTTTTACTTTACATCTTTACTTTAGTAATAGCAAGAACTAAATTACCAAATTGACAAATTCAACAATTCACATTTCAATATTTTATTATTTCTCAATTCACCGTGAAAGAATTAGAAATTAAGTGTGCAACAGGTCAATAGCAATGCAAGTGTGCAATACCCCCATCATGAAGAATTAGAAATTACATAGTAATACACTAATACAGGAATTTAAGTTTTAAGTGTTGTTTGCATATACTGTAAGTTTCATTTAATAAAAAATTGTATTCGATAATTATTCAAATATTAGTCAAAGGCACAATTCATGGAAGTGTTGAATCTATATACGTAGTATTTGTTTAATGGCGTTGTTTCATTATGTGAATTTTGAACAAAGGAAAAATAATTTTGAGTTTAAAAAAAATTAAAATATAAAATTTAAGTGGTTAGCAAAATTAGTGGGTCAGCTTGTCAACCCTTCTATAAGCAGGACTAGTCTCACAATTTAACTTGGTGTGTGGCGGGCTAGTCACTTTGTCCCGTTTTCGGTGTGACAAGGACGAGCCTGACCTAAATGTGTCAAACTAATTCGTTTTGTTATCTTTAAAATGATCAAAATGTTCTCTCATCTATACAAAAAAGACTATAAATTTTTTTTAGATAAAATGGCCTATAGACTTAAAATTAAATTATAATAATTATTTAACATAACTTATAATTTATATGATTTTTAATGTATAGATTTATAAAATCAACAAATTTATTACCTATAAAAGGATGTGATTGATTAATTGGATAAACTTTTTACGCAACAAAGGATAAGTGTTTTTTTCTTCATATTTGTTACTTTATATATGTATATAGATTTAAATCTTATGGAATTAATATATATTTTTGTCCCTAAATGTTATAAAGGTAGAAACATAGATTATTGAAAGAATTTTTAGATAAATTATACTTCATAATAATTATATTGATGTGGAAGTTACTTTAAAATATTTTTAAATTATAAAGTATTTCAAAGTGTTAAATTTAAACAATCAACTTATACAATAACATAATTATTTAGAAAATTAATTAATTAAAATAATTTTTTTAAAAATCTATGTACTATATCTTTCCTAATCACTGCTAAAATCTTATTTCTCCAAAAGTAAAGAAGGGAAAAAAAAAAAAGCTGATGGTTACTTAAGTTGGTTTGGACATGCTCGTGATGGGGCTGAAACATTGACCTGTTGTACAAACTAGCTTTTGGCAACTTTTGATTGCGCAAAGCTTCAAATTTAATTTTAAATTTTTAAGAAGTGTAATGATACAAGTATTTTTTTTTTTAATTATTAGTTTTGCACATAGTTTAAAATTTGAAAAAAATACTAGTACAATATCTTTAAATATATAGAAAATATTAGTATAATAGTTTTTATCTTAGAGGGAGATTAATGTAAAAAAAAAAAAGAATTATATATAATTCTATCAAAATTGAGAGGATGGGTCTATAATTGGTTTAAATCTATTATTGTCCTCCATCAAAGTTGTGGAACTAATATACTGAATTGGGCTTTCTTTAAACTGGGTTACTCTGTTAACAGGTGATAGATTGGGCCATTAAGCCACTTATTATAGCCCAAGTTTTGACATAAGATGTTGTTCTTTTTTTAGAAAAAAAGCATAAATGTGTACGTATGAATTGACTTTGTGGCTCAAAGTTTTATATTCGTTTTATCCTTCTTTCCAATTTTTTAAAATATCTAAAAACTTCCATGTAGAAACACTCTAATTTTTGCACAATAAATACAATTACGCCTAGTTTGTATTTGGATATTTATGTTAACCAGGCTCAATACCTTTGCCTATGATGGAGGAGGGTGTTTATGAGTTGTAATGCTTCTTTTGTCTGGTTAGGAGTTGTGATCATCTTCAAGCTCTTCTAGTTTGAATTAAACATTGCTTCGGCTAAGGCTTTGAGATTTCTGTTCCGGAAGAATATAATAACCAATTTAATTCAAACTTATAACCATAAGAAAATATAAAAATACTAAATACTTAATATAACCTAACCCTTTTTACTCTTTTTTGAAGTGCTCTCGTAATATTATATTTTTGGCTTATGAAAAAGTAAAATTTAAATGTAGTTAAACTTGAGTGCACATTTGTAACTACTATATTGTAATTTTATAAACTCTTAATCAATTATCTGTCTGTTAAAGAAAAGGAATCTAAGCAAATTTAAAGTTATGTCAACACAAACTCCAGTAACCAGTTTAAGTCATAAGGGCGTTGTATACGGAGGATAAATGAATGGTTATGCGTTTTCCATTATTTATTTTTGTTTATATAAGCAAAGGAAGATATATATTGATAGGAAGTGGCGGGCAAAACTTATTAACTTAATATAAGGTATTTCAAAAGTACCAAAACAATAAAGAATACAGGTAGAGATATATAATATAAGGAACCTTGACAATGCCAATATATCCACAATCATGCATACACTAAACGAAGCAAGAGAGAGTGGTTGCTAATTGGGAAAAAAGAAAATTAATAAGGTGCGTCTGCATGTGTTTTCCTTATGTGATATATGTATGGGGTATAAGGTTCCAAAGTACCAAACAAGGAGGCACTGTTTGTTTCAATACCTGCTGGGTTGCACTGGGAATCCGTTGTAGTAGTTTGAGGGTCAAACTTCTTGTAGATATGGTTAAATTAAAAGGCTCTACTGAAAGCAAAAGAAATAAAATAAAATGTTTTGTTACGGCTAATAATGCTTAATTTCCTTCCAGCCTCTAAATTGACAAAGCTTCGTGTTTGTATAAGCTATTCCTACATTCATTAATTAGCTAGCTAGGTAGGCACCTTCTTTGCTTACCCTTGTCGCTTTCACGCATGACTGATGGTTACCACATATACTACCATGCCCACATTCTCTTTTTATCTTTTTATGGTTATGTTTCAATATCTAATGTATACCTCCATTAAGTTATCAACGCACAGAAAAAGGAACTCACTATTAGCGTTCCTCATAACGCTGTGTCACTTCACAAATGTCTGTGATCAGTGCACAAAGAACGAAGCTCTCGCCTGACCTTCCCCACAACAATGTATCACTTTCCACATATCTATGATCATCTCGCAAATGTGTTATCCCACATCTGATATAATAACTAATCGATACAATAATCACTAGCTAATGTGTTAATTCTATTTCTGTCTATTTCATCTATTTCTATGAATCTATTAACATAGGCTATAGGAGAAGGTCCTCATCAAAATATTCACATGATGACATGCAATGCACCCTACAGGCTTTCCCTTAGTTTAATTTCCTCTTTCACACTATGCTTTCCATGCAGATGCTCCACTTCTGAGAGCACACTGTGCACGAGGTCGATCGTCCTCCATATCAGCTACAAGTTAAATTTCTTTAAGGATGGATTCTTTGCATAATTGATGCTCAACATTTTCAATACAACAAATAAAGTAAAAGCAAGCTATTCGTATTAGATCGGGGTTTGGTTCAATGTAACTTCAATAATACAAACACACACCTCTTCAAGGTAATTTGTTGACTGAAACCACATCTTTGTAGCTCTATATATACGTGTATTTTCAACCAAATTCATGTATAATCGAAACAGTAACTAATTAATTGTCTGACAAAACCTGTAATCTGTTGTCTCTCACTCGCTCTCTATTATAAAGAGCACAATTTTTCTGCAGTTATTTACACGAAAGCCAAATAATATCTCACAAACTTACAGAGAAAATGAAACGGGAATGTTATAATTGAAAGAGAGATAGAAATAAATGAGCGTGTGACGAAATTAAGTTTGTGATATTTATTTCTATATATGTAAACGTCATGACTATAATTTCTTTTAACAACATCAAAATAGCTGTTACTTGCAACAGATATAATACAAATGAAAATACAGTTACAAATACGCACTTTATTATAATTATACATGACTCAGAATTAGGGAGTAATTATTGCAAGTTTATAAATTCAAGCTTCTTTGGTTTTATAAAAACTATAGGGAATACTCAATCTTGTCTTGATGAAAAAGTGGAAACACTTAATTTCCATAGTATATCATTTCACAAAACTGTGAATAACCAGGACATATTAAAACTAGTGGCTAATTATCCTAAAAGGAAAAAATATAATTAATGTATATATGAGTGTACAGATATGTGTATATATATATATATATATATACTTTTGTAGCTGTAAATTAAGAATGAACTATCTAGTAAAGACGTGTTCTGAGTTTTCTTTTTGTTTCCATTCTAAACCTATGAATCTGCATGGAGAAAACCTAATCTTGTATTCGGAAATGGTTTCAAGCTTAGGAGACCAGACCTGGTCCTTAGATTTGACGAGCTGTTCATAGTGCTTTTGCAACTCAGGAGTACTGCAAAGGAAACTGGTGGGGCTACCAGGGGGTCCAACTCCAATATTATTCTCCTTTCCTCCATGAATAATGAGGCTAGTGATGAAGTCTGGGGTGACCTTAATAGCGACTCTTCCATCAGAACCCTTCAAATACTGAAAAGGGCATGCCCCAAACTTGATAGGGGACTTGTTAGGGCAAGATCCAAGGGCAGATATGGAGGCCACAGTGAGGTTATTGGTTGTAAAGCGATCAATGGGGAGAACAAAGTAGGTTTGGCCAGGCATGAGTTCATGGTCAATGGATAACACTGGAATTGGGTGTCCAATGAAGAAAGAGTCTGCATGGCACACCATCATTTCAGGGAACTCAAACATGATCTCACCTGCTATGTGTTTCCCCTTAAGGGATCTTGATGTGCCTTCCCAGAATATGAGCTTCACAGATTTTGAAGATGCTGAATTGTTGCTGTATTGAAAGCATAGAGTCTTCATCGCGTTTCCCATTTCAATCAAGAGTGTTAGACAAGGCTACCATGGGGAGCTTATTTATAAATCATAATTTTGACTTTGGATAAAATAATGTTTATTTATTTCCTCTTTTAGGCACAATAAAAAAGTTTGATGGGGTCGGTGATCTGGTCAGCGATGCCGGCTTTGAAACTTTCACTTTCTCTATCGTGATTCGTGATTCGTGATTCCTGATGTGGGCTCTTTTAGGAATTAGGACACACTCTTCTGTCAGCATCTAAACAACTCATCATCACCCTTCTACTATTATATTCAAACCTAAAGTTCCTCACCTTTTTCGTCTACAGTAAAATATATTTAAAATCAATTACACCATCTTATTTTTACGTGATTGATATATGGTCCAGCGTAGAGCCCAAATTAGTACTTGTACAATTAATATATAGGCGTTGGAAAAAAATTATTTAAATCCTATGACTTTGACTAATTTAAATCCCAAAAGTTAATTTTTATCAGCTATATATAATTTTGTTCTTGTATTAAAAATGATGACACAAATTTCCTTGAACCGATTTCTCTGTTTAATTAAGTCTTTTAAGACTCACCGATAAGCACAAAAGGTTCCCCATTTATTAATTAGAAAGGCAGTTTAAAAGAATGAAAGCTATATATTGGCTACTTAAAACTCAAGTAATATGTAACATAGTATTCATTTTGATATTAGAAATTTAATCATTATCTAACGACTATGTTAGATCTAATCAGTCATCTCATATATATTTTTTGTATAAAATTAACCACCGTATTGCTCTATCATTTGTGCGACGTCATCGATCGACAATATATGAACGAATTACCAAATCAAAATCATCGACGGAGGAATCTAAGTTTGAATTCGTTGACTCTATCTAATCCGTGATTAGAGCTTTAAAAATGTGTTAATTATTTAATATATTAATCAACTAATTCATTTAACATTGGTAATTAAGGAATGAGTAATATTTCAAAATCAATAGGTGTTGGTTTGGTTCTTTCCAACTAAAATGGGTTCCAAATTAAGACGAAGTGTGTACAACATTAATTCACTCAAAGTCACAAGTTCCGTTCGTCATAGGCCAACCCACGTCGTCGGTTTAAGACCAAGCTTGTGACTTTCACGTGTCAATTTGCTACTTTTTATTTATTTATTTATTTTTATACATTCGTATATGTCAAGTCAAATGCCAGGTTTATATACTTCGTCAACCATTTTTATGTCGATATAGAAGCCTATTATCAGCTGCTTTTACAATTTTTGAAGGAATAGAATGGTTCCATTGTTTTAGATAATCTCACTTGGAAAACACAATCATATAAATTAAAAAGAAGTTTATCTCTTAAAGACTTAAACTTTTCAGATAAATTCCAAAATTAGAAACGTTTCTACTTTTCTTTCATTGAGTGGCTCTAAAGATATTTCTTTTTTGTTTCAAAGATCAGTATTAGTAACTTTGTTTTTGACTTTCGTACACGAGTGACTATCCTTAATTTGAACCCCTTTAGTTCATTTTATTTTGTTGGCTGTTTAAAAATATTCTATTTTTGAAATTTGGTTTTGGTGCATATAATTTGAAAGAAATACAACTCGTGTACCGTCATCCATTCATATTGATCAGTCAATATTAATAATATAAGTTCCATTTATTATCTAATTTCTCTCAATCTCAAATTTTCTTTCTCTCTCTCTTTTTGATAAATTGTTTTAGCCTTTTAACAACTTAATGTCAAACCTTTTCCCAAGTCAACTTTCTGATAATGAGTAAATTGAAAAATAAATTTATAGCTGTTAATAAATATGACTTATTACTGAAAAAGAAGGAGAGAATACAATATATGCATATGCTATACATTTAAGATAATTGTGTTATATGTGAACTGATAAATAACTAAAATGGGAACGATATATATAACGAGAATAGTTCAAAATTCGCATGTGATACACATTTGTGTAACTTATCCCAAAGGTACAAGACAGCTGACTGTTGCATATTGTCAATTAATGGAACAGCAGAAAAACAATCCATATATATACACAAAATGGTTTGAAAGAAGAAAAGTTCTTATACGTATACATATATTTGATGATCTTGTCTTCATATTGACTAAGTTGTAACTAGAGGAAAAGATGATAAAAACTCTACATTCAACAAAGAGACAGGATAAAATGAATCCTACTAGTATATAAAGAAGCTATTGATGAATTTCATTATTATATATTATTCATGAGAAAAATACAATCATGGAAAATAAACACGTTAAGAGAAGCCAAGTTAATTTTATCCTTTTAAAAATAGATTCAGAAAAAAGAACTTTTAAACATAGATACGTTTCTTTCACACTTCAACGTATACTTCCCTAAGTAAATTGTGGAAAAATATATAACACCAATTATATTTATTATTAATATCTATAGAGAAACTTAACTAATCTTTAGAGGAGTTCTACTTTCTAACTACCTCTTAAGGGAAGGTTAATACCACTTGAAACCGACAACTTGTTGTCCCATTTTTAATTTAAATTTTTTTATTGATAAAAAATATATTAAAATTAAATGCATTTTTAATCCTTATAAAATAAGTATATTCTGATTTAATTCTTATAAAAGAATTCACCATTTTAATTTTCAATTAATTTTAATACAATAAAAAATATATATTTGGGTTCCTACAAATTATATTTAATTTCTAACCTTGATCCCCTTTAAAAGTTGAAATCCATCACTATTATATATAGAAAAAAAAATATTTCAACTTTTTAGGGATAAAAATTAAAACACACTATTTTTTCAATACATAAAAATAGTTAAGTATTGTATATTAGAGTTTAATATTTGTACTAACATAAAAGAGTTTTATATTGTCATTTAATCATATTATTTTTAAAATATGAATTTAATTGATATATCTGGTCAGTGTAATGATTTTTACAGACATTTAATCACAGCTCTTTATTTAAGGTAATTGACTTTATTAATTAGTACTTTAACAGTTATGTAAATAAAAAGTTATGATTGAGTGTCAGTATAAAAATTTTTCTTGTCTATCAATTAAAGTCTTAAAATATATATTAATTAATAAAGTAAACAAATTTAAATTAAAATGGTAGTAATTGCGGAAATAGCATGTTTTAAAAAAAAAAAAGGGCAATATACAAAAAATTGATCTATTTGTGTAGACTTTATAGTACGTAAGTTGTTGTAGAATAGTTGGAAAGCTCCAATGTTTTGTCTTTGTTTTAGGTTAGGGCATGTGACCACACAACAAATAAACAATGCTGCAGTTGGAAACTTTATTATTTTATTAAGATAGATGATGACCAGTCAAGACTAGTAGTACCCTTTCGCCACATAAAGAACTCAGAAGTACTTTTTTTTTTCCATTTTTCAAATCATCATTTTGGCACGTTATAAATTTAATTTTTACCACTTAATCATTGCCCTTAAATAATTCAATATTCCAGGAAAGTCCTATCCGCTATTGTATATCCTTGACTCTGCCAAGTTTATTTATATATTTCTTCTTCTTCTTCTTCTTTTCTCGGAGGGGTCGCTGTAATATGGTGATCGAATAAGAAGGAAAAATCTATTGTACTCCAACTCGGGAGTTTCATATTTAATAAGTTTATTATTGTCACCAACAATTATATGGAAAATCAAACTACTACTTAATTTACTGTTATACTATTTTAAACTGTTGTATATAAAATATTTTTACACAATACAGTATTTACAAATTAAAATTTTCAAAGTTACTTAAAAACAAATAAATTTGAGATACCATATGTTGATAACTTGATATACTTATATTTTATCAAAAGCTTTATTTTAATTTTTAGAAACTCTATTCCAACAAATTGATACGGTTTTTTGTTTATTAAAAACGTTTCAATTAGAGATTAATTTTTATGAAGAGAAATATGAAATCATTAGAGTAATTTTATTTCTTTAATACTTTTCATACTCATAACTTATATCAATATACTTTTACATTATTGGGATTTGAGGTGAAGAAAGGAGATATGAAATTAAAATTCTCAAACAAATTATTATTTCGTTGCATTTGTAAAAATCAAGACATGAAGAGAAGGAAAATTCCACTTTACCTAATCTACGCTCCCTTTAATATTAGTGGAATTTGGAGAATAAAAAAACCAATTAATAAATTTTATTTGATTTTACTAATTATCTCTATATCTTTCACTTATAAGTAAATTTGATTTATTTGTCCTTATTATTGTGCATGCTCATTCTCCTTGCTTTTGTTAGTAAACAAAAGTTTATATTTTCTCCTCAATTAGGGGTCTATTAAATAAATTGTTATGGCTTTAAACATGATAAAAAACAAAGTTAAATCTTTTTAAGTATTATTACGACACATTAATGATGTAGTTATGCTCATAGAAGTGTGAGTCAAAGACGTCCTAGAAAAAAAAAATATAAAAGTTTATCCACATAGAAATGTATTGTAATCCACCCAAATGTGAAATATACGCTCTAATAAATTGAATGTAAATAAATAAACAAATAGTTTTTAAATATAATAAAAAATAATTAACTTTAAAATTTCTTTTAATTAAACAGGAATAAAATTATTTTTCATCTCTTCTTCTCTATTAAACAAAACATAGTATAGTATGTAATTAAAACCACAAATAGCTTTAGGTTGGTTTCAACTTTCAAATTATAGAAGGAAAAATATAAAAAAATAATAGAAATTTTTTGCGTATATAAATTATATTAAATAAAAGATCTGTCATATAGGTTTTTTTTAATTATGTGGACAATGGGTCTAAACTTTTACAATTAATTTATGATAAATTAATTTTAATATATCCAGTAATTAATTGGCATTAAATTAAATTTTCGAGTGTGATGAATAATAAAACTCTATAAATAAGAAAAATCTTACAAGTTTATTTTGAATCAAATAAAATTATTAGACATTGATTGTTTTGTTTCTTTGAAAAAAATAAAATTATTAGAGACTAATATTGTCTTTCTCTCTCCCCTTTGTTTTAATGTTATCCTATATTAATGATTATAAGGAAAGTGATAGTAACATAATCTTTTTATTACTAAAAGGTTACAAAATTATCTGTGAATTAAACAAAAAGAGAAATTTAAATAATTTTCTTATTTGTAAAATAATTTAATCAATAAAATTAAATTTTTCATGTGTGGAAATATGGTATTTCTCTAATATTAATCAATGATATATATTGAATATAATACATTTGTATTATTATTACAAAATGTTCAACACATATTTAGAGTAATTTATGCCTGTTGCTTGAAGAAAGTGCATGTTATGGTAAATTTTTAACACATAAATTAAAATTTAGAAGTCCTAAATACTAATGTTTGAAAGTTTCACAGGGACTTAACACATAAAACTAGGTTGTTTTTTTTTTTTCTTTAAAAGGATGAGCATGAATTAATTACAATGCAAATAATATGTTTGACCTGAATGATACTGATTCAGTGTTTTTAACTTAGGAATAACCAAAAATCAGATTGTTGAACGGACAAAGTCCATGAATATTCCCTATTGATAACATATATACTTTGTATTTGGTGAAAAAATTATATGAATACTGGCTTTGAGGGTCCCTGTGCACGATTATAGTGAATTTCTTTGTAGCTATCTCCATTTACCAGTAGGCAATTCAAATCAGTATATATTTAATAGAGTACACACAGTTTTGCCCTTCTTTGTACATGAGAAATGTATAAACACAAATGACTGTCTTTTTTGAAAATAATTGTTTAGATGAGTCTCTTTATAAAAAATTATATCTGTTTTTTAATTTGATTTAATCAAACTCTAATTTTCACTGGTAATTTTAGTATCACAGCGAAGCATCCAAATTGACAATAGATGAAAACTGTAATTAAGGATAGTGGTGAAGCTTCCATGGGACCACATAAAACTGCCCGCACCTGTAGTTTCATTGGTCTTTTTCCAAACCATCTTAATTATCCATTGAATATTTAATTAATGGGTGTAAGTTCAGAACATGTTTGTGATTCTTTCCTTAAGTTGATGGCAGCATATGTTTGGCAGAATTTGCCGCCATGCTCCCTGCCACGTCCATTACTTTACCATCCTTCATTCCTTCTTTTTTTTCCTTTTTTTTTCAACTTTCTTTCGTTTTCCCAATTCCCACCACGGATTTTTTTTTTCTTTTCCATTTGCATCAGCTTTTCTTTTTTTTTTCACTCATTGTTCCTTTTAAAATTCTCATGTCACAGACCAATGTAAACGGAAAACACAGGATCGTAACTCACGCAAACGACACCGCCGCCATGAATAAATCGCTGCCAAAAAACTCTGAGGTGTTGACTCAGTTCGATTCGCCGCAACGCTTCCATTCGTCGATGCATTTTGACATAACCAATCCACCGGAGTACCGCTTGCCGGAAAACTGGTTGGTCAATTTTTTTAAAATCAGAGCACCAGTGATTTGACACTTTGAATAAGTGACACCACACTGAAATTGTAAGTTGTAAGAGAAATTTGTAGTTTTAACAAATTAATTCTAAAAACAAACACACTTTAATAAATTTTTAAAAAATAAATTGATTTAGATAATTATTTTTAGTTAATCAATCAACATAAATGCTATCTCTCTTGCACATTTACCCATAGAGATAGTTACATTTTACAAGACTTAAAATTGATTTATATATATATAGAATGAGGAGTATTTAAGCAGAAAAAAGAATGTTCAACCAAAACATCCATGTTTTATTTAAAGTGTTCGACCATAAATTTGAATACAATTTACCCTTAACAAGTAAAACATGTGACGATAGATAAAAACCTATTTCACCACTAAAAATAGGTAATAATATCGAATAATAATAAATATATTTTTAAAAGTACTGTTTATTTATTTTGGGCTGAACCCTACCTAACTTGAGCAATGGAGTGTTTCTTGAAAGTCCTCCCCTTATTTAAAGTGACCCCTTGAAGACCTACTTCAGTACTCAAAATCTCATAAGAACGTGAATCGAACCTACAAACCCATATCATATTCTAAATTTAAGTATTGTCATAAGTTCTAGTTCAACATTTTTTTAAAGCTCATTGTAAAAAAATTTTAGTTAAACACTTTTTTATAATAAATATGTTAAATGAAGTTATAAAAACATAATTTTGTTAAAATCAACGTATTGCACTATCAAAGTAGTAAATAAATATTAAAGTTATTTGGCAATAACTGATAACATCAACAAAATAATATAAAATTTCCTAAAATACCTTTATAATTAACATTAATTATTTTAATATAATTTAATTATTAATTATTATATATTGTGTAAATTTTAAATACAAAATATACATAAATTAGTTAATATGATGAACAAAATGAGATTCAAAACACAGAAGGACAATCTTGGATTTGGGATGTTTGATATCATCTTTAGTCTTCATTTTAATTCATGGTACAAGGAAACTCCTAACCTCATTTCTCTTCCTCCTCGTGGCAGAATACCTTATTGGATTAATTAGAATGGTCGAGAATCGGGAACTTATGGTGAGAGTGGAATTTTGGGAAGGAGTAAAAGTGACTTCACAACAATTTGTCGATGACATGATTGTGGCTATACATGATGTCTATTATGTACTATGGATACTTTAAGCTGGTGTTGAAAGAATAAGGAGACCTATTATGCATGTTGATGTTTGTTAGGTTTGACTTATGTTTATTTTGAATATCTAGATAGGCTAGAAGACTACTTTGCTATTGTCTGCATATATCTACATATTCTTGTTTGTTTTGTTTGATGCTCCAATACAACTTGTATTGGGTTATATTTAATGCATTAGTTTTCTTTAACTTTTTAAAAAATTAAATTCATAAGATGCTTCAATTTAAGCTAATAACAGCCACATTTTTACTTTCTCGCCTTATACCAGCTTCTTATTAAGATTTGTTTTTTTTTTCAAATACTCTGACAGTTAAATTTCCATGATTTGGAGTTTATTTTTTTAAAAAACACGTATAGAAATTTATCAATTTAGAAAATAAATCTAACAATTACAAAAATTAATAATTAAATACAAAAATTACAACAAGACATTACAAAACCATGTCAATATCTTCATACAAATTCAATCGAAACACTTTCTCTAGAAGAATTCAATTATGCTAAAAAATTTCAACAAGTAATTTTAATTCATCAACATCTAAATTCTAGGAGAGATACACCTTAAGATATACTTCTTTTTTTTGACAGAAAAAAATAGACCGTAACGTGCAATTCGATCGAATTTAGACATAGGGAGTTTTTACATCATGATATAAGATTTGGAGGTTAATTATTACCTAAAATTGTAACATGCTAAAAAAGCAATTAATGTGATATTCAACAAGTCTGTAACCTACTGGTAATTGATAAGTACAAACAACAGTTGGACAAAATATGTTAATGTGATATGGAAATAAAGTTCAAACAAGAGGATAGTAACCCCTTAATACATAACAATTACATGTATCATGTATCTCTTTAGATGAAGAATACATACAATTGATTTTTAAAGATATATTTAATTAGGATAATTATGAAATTTGTTAAAAAATAATTACGTAACAAGAAATATATTAAAGAAAGTCTACCTTGAGAAGTGTGTTTTTTTTTACATGATTATAAATTTTTGTATGTGTAAGAAATCATATTTTAACATTAAATTCTTTTTCATCAATTACATCTACTAATACTATAATAAGTCATAATAAAAAATATAAAAATATAAATTTCTTACTCTCTTCTTATAAATTTATGAATAAATATCTTAACAGTGATATAACACTTCAGAAATAACAAAAAGTATTTTGAAGGGTAAAAAGGTAATTTAGAAACATACTTCAAAATCTATGATGCTTTGTGCAATAAGTAAATACTTTTCCTTAAACAAATATTCAAATGTGTAAATTATAAATTATATATAATGTTAGTTTTTTAAAAAAATAAGTCTTGAGTGTGGAACAGTGATTGAGATGAGTTTGATTAGTTCATTTTGGTAGTTGTTTAATATCAAATTGTATGTGACTTTAGGTTTGAAAATTCTAACAATGTAACTGGCCGGAGTCTTGACATGCATGTGAAAAGTTTTAAAAAATAATATAGTGATGTTTTAATCACGGTTTTTATTCCTAATATATAGGTTGTTTGAGCAAATTAATATCTGGTAAAAAAAATTAATTAAGATCAGTAAGATGGTAGACAGAAAAACTAGAGGGCTCAACATGACTCTGTTTGGATGACTCATAAAAGTAAAAAAGAAATTAGAAGGGTGAATCAAATTTAGTTATTTGGGGAAAATAATATATGTATTATTAGTTGATAAAGTTATAACTGTGTGATTGTTGTCTGTGAAAAATCAATTGGTAGATCAACAATGAAAAAACTTGAGCATTACTAGATATAGCTTGGACAATATATACAGGAACAATAAGTTCTAAGTAGTTTTGAAAATGGTACAGATGTCAAGACACTTTTTTCTATATAGATATTTTTTAAAGGTTGAGATTCGTTGCACCATTCTTGAAATTGGCTAGCTCTCTTGTTTCTTGATTTTCTCAACTACTAGTTGCAATGAAAGAAAAGGGAATTAGTGTAATTTACTAATATTATTTGCTCCAAAATATATAATAGTCGTTTTCCATCGTTTCGCCACTCGCGTTTACAAAAAATAATAGAGAAAAGAAAACCCATGTTGGAAGATATATAACAAAATTTGAAGAAAAAGAAAAGTCTCTTAAAAATTTAATCAACGAAAACTAGAAGATGATCAACCACATAGATCTTTGCCTTGAAAAAACTATTGACAATTTGGGTTTGCGAAAAATTTTCAAGTTGGGTTGTTGATTTGTGCAGCCCTCTTCCAAATAGATAATTTCTCCTTGGGTAGGTCGAATCGAATCAAGTGACATAACTTCAAAAAAGTATGTAAATACGATGGTATACGTAATCAAAAGACAAGAAATTACCAAACAAATGCAAACAAAAAAATGGTTGAACTGATACTAACAGGCACAATTTGAACCGCTGTAACCACTAAACAATTAACTATAATAAGCACCTAATTATATATTAGTCCTTATCGATGCTATTTCCTTTTCTCATTAATGTTATCTCCTTTTTTTCACCACTAAAATTTTGAATGAATTTAATTAATATATGTCAACGGTTTAAAGAAATTTTACATTAATATTCATTCATATCTTTTTGTTTGTATATGTAATTTTTAAAATATTAATGGATAAAATCAACAAACTTATTATAAATTAAGAATTATGATTAAATATTAGTGTAAAATATTCAATTAAACTCATTTTAATTTGTGCGCCTTTATACTATATTAGAGATTTAAAATGAAATATATTCTTTGCCATTTCTAGTTTAATGTACTTAGTTTTGGGTTATGCATTCATAAATCATGGTCAAGTTCCTCTGGTATTTAAAAAACTTACCCTTTCAAAGCCGGTAGAGATAATTAATCTGCATTAGACAAATAAAAAAAAATAAAAAAAATAAAAAAATAAGTTATGCATATAATTTTACATTTTTATTAATAACAAAAACTCACAAGTTAAATGACTTTTTATAATAATTATCTTAAAAATAATATCAATTTATTATTGAATGATAAAAACATAATTATTAAACTAATTAAACATGTTATAGAGTATATACCTAAGCGTATCTTTTATAATGTTTTCAATTTGTCTATGTAAAAACAAAAAAACCCAGAGTATAACGTAGAAGTTAAGTTTACTTTTTTATAAAATAAAATATAGAATTTAATGAGTATACACGAACAGTGTAAAAAATATAATGTTGATTTAGCAATAAAATATACATTAAACAGAAAAACAGAAGAAAGCAGTCGCAAATTTAAATCTTACTTTGATCACTATCATTTTATCACTTCAAATGTATTATTCTTAACTATCAATGAGATACTTCTTAAAATGTTTTATGTTGTGAAATGTAGCAATTGTTATTTGAGAATCTAGGAAAATCTAACTTTGAAATATTTTTCATAATGCTCAATAAAAATAAATGCATAGTTACAAAGATTCTTATGAAGTCACTTTAAACTTTAATGTAGAATTATTTGTTATATATGTACCATAATATTCAAATAATAAGGAGGAGAGGTTACTTCAACTTAATCTATGAATATATCTCTCCAATTGTTACTTTAATAAGGTCTTTGTAACAAATTGGGATACTCTTTTTTTAACATTCTTATAGAAAGCCTAACTCTTGGCTTGATTACTCCTGAAAAAAAAGAAGAATAGAACTACATTTATTCAATAATTTTATATCATTGATAATTGACCATCCTTTTATTCACACATTAGGTTTTTTCCGTACTGCATTCCTTGGTTTCACCTTAATAAAAAATTTGTGGCAGTTGACAGTTAATTTTCAAAAGTGCTCGTTAACAACTCTTTACTAAAACGCCATCGTCAAAACATAATGTGTGGAAAATTCAAAACAAGTCCTTATCCGAATTCCGAAGCCACAATAATTAGTGGCACGTATATTCATTCATTTTTAATTACTAAAAACGGTAAAACTTGCGACCGCATACTGTTTTACAATTGTTTTTATGAGAGTGGTTTTTAGCTTTTATATGATGCAATTGAATAGAAATTAAAGAAAGGGAAATCAATGAAGAAATTAAAGATAATATATTTTATAAGCATACTAAATATGACGACATAGCTATCCATTTCCACAGTATATATCATCAGCAATGACAGTGAAACTATATTGACATTTTCTCCTTTGTTCATTCAAAAGTTGAAAGCATCTCAATCTTAAAGCTCTGAATATCATTACCATCGATATCAATTTTCATCATTGGTCTCAATCTCTTAGCCGCTTTAAACATAATGCAGCCGTAGTTTTTTTTTTTTCTCTTAATTAACATATATTAGGGGGGGGCAGTGCCTTGTGGGTTGAAACTATAGTTAAACTTTTAAGTTGTTTGAGCAAATTCGAATTTGTCTGAACGAGCAATTTGAAGGAGCTTGCATTTTTTATTAGGTGGCATTCAATGTTTCCCATGTCTAATACAAGTCAATTGGAAACAATTTAGCATGTTATTTTTAGACAAAGAAATGATGATGTCGTTAGATTAATAGACTAAAATTTTTCAATTCAATTCGTATATATAATCTTAATCAATATATTTAGTTGGGTTGGGAGGAAGATTGAGTGAGGAAGTTAAAGAAGGTTTTGAAAGGGGTTCATGTGAGGCATGAGGTAAAGGATGGTTGGGATGAGAGACACTTAGGATAATTCTACTCAATAATGTGAAGGAAGCATACTACTCAACTTTTGGAATTTCTCAAGATAATAATTTTTTATTCTTCACAAGGTTATGGAAATAAGTGGCATTTTCTTGTAAGGTAACTCACAACAGGATCCTTTCAAAGGTTGAATTGACAAAGCGAAATATTCTTCTTTCCTCTGAATATGTCTACCCCAAGTCACTTGTTATTTACTTACAAGTATAGTTATCAAGTTTGGATGAGCCGCTACAAATGGTTAGGTGTCTTGTCTTTTTTTCCTAGTTTCAATCTAGTTTTTCCTAGTTTTTGACAACATTGTGAAGTACATGACTTGTTAAGAATGTTGTAGTGTTTAACGAGTCCTTTAATATAGAAGAAGTATGACAATTATCTCTGCAAAGGTCTTAGTGTAGATTAAAGGATTCTGTAAAGCTTTGTCATTCTTTTAATGGTCTACCTATTCAGTATTATGTTTTGATAGGATTAAAAATAGAATTGCATAGCTGCTCCCTGGTTGGGGTTCTGTATTTGACTGAGATTTCTTTCATTTTGTAGGTTATTTGACTGACTCATATATGGTGATGTCTGTAGGTGATTCCCTGCATCCGGTTATTTATCTGGTGTATTATATATGTGATTTTCTAATCCTTTGTCACATCTTGTAAATTGGATAGGTCGTGCTATTGCTGAATAAATTTTATCTTTTTCAAAGAAAAAAAATAAAAACATTATACTTGTTTTATAGTATTATTAGTTTTATATTAATAATTTAGGTAGAAAATATTATAATACAATTATAATTGTAATATTTAAATATAAATATTCGATCAAAGTATCATATTAACATAATCTTAATCAATATTATTTTTTACCTGATAAGTTAAGATCTACAAAAATAACATTAATTAATCCTCTTCTCAAAACAACTTATCAAAATTATTATCCTTATTTGCTTTAGCTGTCATGAGTTATGACACACACGTCTAAATTATATAAACAGTTTCGGGTGCTTAACATTTTTTTTTCATACGAATATATTCTCAAGCAAACAAAATTAAATATTTACATAACCCAACAGTTAGCTAATTATGAAGCTGAATGGATCATGTATATGTTGTGGTCATAACCCATTTTGGTAGTTGCTTGTTTTGGTTTAAAAATTTTTCGGCTGATACATTTATTGTGGTTGCTTCTAATTTGAAGGCTTTTGAATACTTCAATTATCAACCCACTCACCAGACTAAAGGTCCATAGATCATGATTGATGATCCGTGCACCAACCTCAGCATTCAAAGGGGCACAATGATGAAAGGCTCACATTGATCTCCCTTTGTTAATTTGATTAATAATACAAAGTTGGGTGTCTGCGCTTGTTTGTTGTGTGAAATCGAATATCATCCATTTGCTTAAACTTTAAAGTAAACCTGAATTGATCCATTCTTTAAAAGGAACATGGAAGCCAGAAAAAGAAATTAAAAGCCAAACCATCGTCTATTCACCTTTATTATATTTTCTTAAATCTAATCATTATTATCAAACATTTGTTTTGCAGATTATTTTTTATTCCGCGAAACGTGAGTTGGGTAAATTTATTTCCATATTTTTAAGACAATAAAATAATTATTGTCAGATATACAATACATTTCTTAAAATATGCTGGAATAACATTCCCAATATTTCTAGAAAAAAAAATTCTCGGAATTCAAGAAATAATCATTGAAACAAATGCTCTGTAAGTGGTTAATCTAGCTCGTCGCAAACTTTTTATAGTTTATTTTTTGTTGGCCTCGCCTGATCTGACTTATTGTCTTGTTGGGTTAGGTTAAATTAACTTTTTTTTCTTAATTTATATGAATTTTAGAAGAAAAAATAATATTATGTTAAATAGGTTTGATAGTTTTCAAACCAGCATTTTATAGATTCGATCTAATAGTCTAGCTTGTTAAATCAGACTAAATTAATCCACTTTTTTTCGCCTTAAATTTGATGTGCCAACTGCAAAATCATATTCTCTACTCAAACATGGAAGACATTGCATATGTGCCATAATGACACTTAATATACAACTAGGACAGTTCATTAAAAATAACAAATGCAGTTAATATTTGAATTAATGTGATGAATGGAATACAAATTCATAAACTAAAGTAACTATTGATATCAAATTAAAGAACCAAATAAAGAGCTTTACCCAGTAAGTTATCTTTTAAACGTGACCATTCACTCTTCTAGATGTTTTATGCTACGTGACTTTTTAATTGAAAAAAAAAAAAGAATTATATAAAGGGGATTACTGATTTAAATTTATTTAAAAATAATAACTAATTTCAAAAAAAAAAAAAAGAACTCTTTTTAGAACACTTGTTAGTATTAGCCAAAAAGTTGCACGTTAATTCCACCCATTGAAGCATGGGCCTAAACTACTTAAGGAGACATAAATATAATTCAGCTTATAATAATTTGTTAAAATGAATTGTTGGTTTTTACAAAACTCACCCACTTTAAGAGTAAGATTCGAACACCTCTGTAGTTTTCTTTATGGAATACTTAATCATTTTTATAAAATATCAATTCAAAAAATTTAATCATTAAACTATGTTATATTATATCTGGATAACACGTCAAATTTAAGAGAAATTAAGCGGTTAATGTTTATAAGTATGCATTTTATCTGTATGCATTAGTATAAAAACTATTACATTATCAACCCATTAGAAATTATTTTAATTAATATTATTAAGTAATATTATAAAAATAGAACAAATTACAACTATTTGCAATGAATAAACAATCAGCACATTATTTAGTATCAGAACAGCGACATTTTTCATCCCATATAAAGGAACTAAAACCAACACATATACCATTCATCCTACCATGATAATGAGCATATACACTAACAGATGAATTTGAACAATTGCACTTTATTACACAGTACCAATATTTTATCATAATCTCAAAAAAGGATCACAATTGCACTTTATTCTCTACCGCGCACAGCTCTGTCTCAGAAATTAAATCCAACTATTATAGACAGCTCGTGGTAGTGCATTAGAATTCAGCAGCATGCAGTTGTTATGTCAAGAATCTCAAAGACAACATTCCATTCACGGCTGACAGTTGTACAGCATGCACATGTGTAAATGACAGTGCTAGCTGATTTTTTTATGTAATGATGGTGCTGAGGTTCCTCATACCAAGTGTGGAGACTTCAAACAGTATCCTAGTCTCCAGTACCATCATATGTGAAGAGTATGTATATATTCCAAATAATATGATAGGTACTCAATGCATGAAGGTGGATGTAAGCTGACTCATTTTGCAAGTAGAGCAACTGAGAGATAAGAATCTTGCAAGAACCACACCATAAAACTTGGCCACTTAAGTTGTAAAACTCAAGACCTTATAAAACTTACACTAGAATCTCATTCATCCAATGTACAACCCAAATTGGCTGTGGACTAGCTATATTGGCTTTAGACTAGTCCCCAACAAATACTGCAATGTCAATATCACCATTCACCATTCGTTCAGCTTGTTTGTTTATAGCTGAGACACAGTGAAAGACTCTACCACCTATTGATAAGAAACTTGGGAGAATCACACCACAAATGTTAGACTCTTGAACTTCAAATGTGGGACTCAGTCCCATATCGATCCTTACAAACTATTTCTAGGATTCAAATTTCAAATCTTTGACCTTCATGTCACAACACAGATGTAACTACTGCCCTAAAAGATTTACATACCAGTGGTTACACCAACACTTACTGAAAGAGATGCTTCATAATTGCAATGACTTCAAGGCTTCCCCTTCAACAAAAAACCGAAACTATAAATTCCATGCTTCAGAAAACAGAAACTATAAAGGTAATCCCAATTCCAGATAAAATATACTCATAAAAACGTTTGCTCCTTCAAAGTGCAACCATGCTAAGAAGCTAGAAACATGGATGGGATGCATTTCCAAGCATCATTTAAAACAACAGGATTCTTCTGCTAAAAAAGAAAGTTGCTAGATGGAATCTCATTGTTTAATTGAATAACAAAACAAAGTATAAATTATGTATGATAACCCAAGAACTATTGTTCTATATTACATTACATTTACAAACCTAAAACAAGCAGCACCGAGGTATTCATAATTGAAGTTATAAAAAAAACAAGTGTTTGTTTCTAATGTTACCCACCAGTGTGCAAAGGCTCAACTTACATGTTAGGGCTCAGATATCTGATAAGAAGACATCCACCAGGGTTGTGCTTCCTGTGATTATGCAAAACCAGGACCAAGTAAAATTGTAGTCAACAACTAGACAGTCTAGAGTCTAGACCTAATAACATAATAATGGATATATATCTGAATAAGTAAAATTATCACAAGAAAACAAAATCAACACTTACAATAGAATTAGATAAATTTAGATGACACTCAATATCCCACATTTATATCGGGTATTTATAACTGGAGCTGCAACAGTCAAAAGTGTTAGAATTTGTCATCTGGCACAAATCCCCTTTGCAGCATTTCATCATGGAAACGGAATGCCTCTTTCAGGTTGTCTAGAGACACATGCCCATTTATCAATGATGTGTATGTTGATCTATCAGGACTGATACCATTGTCAATCATCTTGCGTAATACCATCTCAGCCTCACGCATTCTGCCTTGCCTACAATAACCACTAAGAATTGCATTATATGTGATAACATCAGGCGGTAGTCCTTGTTCTTCCATGTTATTAAGCAGGACAAAAGCTCTGTCAAAGTTGTCTTCCTTTACAAAACCATTTATAAGAGTATTATATGTAATGCAATCAGGAGAAATTCCATCCAAAATCATCTTGTTGAAGAAGTCATTTGCCTTTGACACATTGCCAGCCCGCAAATAGCCCTTTATAACTGTGTTGCAGGTAACGAGAGTGGGCTTAACACCTTTTTCTAACATTTCATCCCACACCCTGAATGCCTCACCCATAAGTCCTACATTGCAAAACCCGTTTATCAAAATGCTAAATGATACATAGTTGGGCAATACCCCCCTGCTTACCATGTCACAACACAACTCTCTAGCTTTCTCCATTTCACCAATCTTGCAAAAGCCATCCATCAATGTATTGTAGGTCACAACATCGGGCTTAATGCTCCTTTGAGTCATGGTCTGAAACAAACCAAGTGCCCTACTCATGTTCCCATGCTTACAATATCCATGAATGAGAGTGGTAAGGGTATAGTAATCTGGAAAAACTCCCCTTTCGACCATC
Organism: Psophocarpus tetragonolobus; assembly: GCA_037954015.1. NCBI lineage: Eukaryota > Viridiplantae > Streptophyta > Magnoliopsida > Fabales > Fabaceae > Psophocarpus > Psophocarpus tetragonolobus. Next base: position 41,832,402 of record CM075695.1, read on the forward strand.
TCCTTAAACAAGTCATCGGACTCAAGCCATTCCACGCGGAGCAAGTCATCGAAAAGGCTCCTGGCCCTCTCAAAATCCCCATTCTTACAGAAGCCAATGATAATAGCATTGAGGGCGAAGAAGATGAAGCTCTCGTCCCAGCTCTGCTGTGCTCTTCGCCATTGCCACCCCACTCAAACCCTGCAATTTCCAATTTCTCTTATCACAATCAACAAACTTACCACATAAACATAATTCATAGACAAACTGAACAATCCTTTCTTTCGTATCCATCACTCTTCTTTTCATAGACATGTAATATATTAATTACATTTATCCTATTTATCAATTTATTGGTTCAAGTGAAATTGAGTTCTCTTTTCAAAAATGACCAGTATTTCACAACAAAAAAATTAATCACCAACAAAATTAACGAATACTTTACACAATAACATGGTTATCAAAACAAGTAAACATTGCACTGGTGAAGTGGTAAAAAAAACAATTGAATGGTCATGGCACTTGTGTTCAAACTCGAAGAAAAATTAAAATGAACTAATCATGTTTATTATTTGATTTTTTTAAGAAACACCCTGAGTTTTATTTTTATAAACACGTGAGATTATACACTAAAAAAAATAAATTTAACCAATAAACTAGTTAAGTTAAATATAATGGAGAAGAACATTAGTTTTCTACTGTGAATAAATTATTCTTTTGTTATTATAGGCACTCTTAACTATGTGTAGACTCTAAAAATAAGTTAAGAAATCAAAATAAGTTTCACACCTCCAGTAAAAATTTATAAAAATTATAAAATACATGAATTATTTTGTATGTATATTTTTAATTTTATATTAAATAATTTTTATAATAAAAATGATAAATAAATTTCATGGTAAGGAAAAATAATATAATAAAAATTCCACAACTTTAATTAGTATACAATTTTTATGTGTTTTATTTATTTTTACTTCTTTTTTACCATCCACACAAATGAAGGAATATTTTGTTTATTTTCCTCTAATTTTTATCTATATAAAAAATACGTCGAGAGTAACAAATTGTTTTGTGAAATAATAGTATTATTGGGTAACAGATTGTGTTAAATGTTTAGTAACTTTTATATATTGTTTGGACATACGATGTTTTAAATCAAACAAATCAAATATTTTTATGATATTGATGAAATAATATGCATTATTTATATAGTAAATAAATTTTTTTATAAGTTAAATATCAATCATAATGTGTTAATTTTTATAAATTATATAAATTTATCACTATATCAAATTTATTATCTCAATAAATAAGCTTTATTAGTTTATTATCTCAATAAATAAGCTTTATTAGTTTAATAGTTAATAGAACTAGATGAACTTTTAACAGATGAATGAAAATCATTTTTTTAGTATATTAGTAATATGACATGGGTTTCAGCGTAAGAATGAAAACAATTGTTTTAAAAAAATAATAGCAAAATGTAAAGTTGCATCATATATGTATAAGTTTCTTAGTATTCATTTTGTATTTCATTTTTTATTTAAAAAACCGTCATGTGATTTATATCCATATGTATATGAATAAGTAGTCTTGCTGAAATATATGTGTTACACAATATGAAACATATTTAAAAGTGTAACAAGAAACACTCATAAAAATCAAATTTAGACACTCATTGTTGTTATGAAAATCAAAAGGCATATCAAATTTTTTGCTCTCCAGCATGACAATTATATGAGAACCTAAAAATAAACATATGTTTTATTTTATTAGGTGACAACTTCATAAAAAAATAATGCAATATTAAAATTTTCAATAATTAATATGTGAAGATTTATCTATATTATAATATTGTTGTTGATGTTTACTTTTCAAAATACTTATTTTACTCTTATACCTGCTTAAAAATTAAAAAATAAACTACTTCATAAAAAATGAGAGATTTGAACTTACAATATCTATTTTTCTAAATTTAAATTTTGTCACTAGATCAACTTTATAAGTTTTTAAAAAAATACTTTAAAAACATTTATACTCAACATGCATAGTTGTTCTATCTTAAATAAACTTTCCTTAAACATTATTAATATATATAAACATTCTATCATAAATATTTTTAATAAAAATACTAATACATATGCGACAATGTGTTAAATTCTATTTATACTATCTTTTCTTACCGTTTTCTCATATTTATTGCAAATCGATATATTCGTGGGTGGTATGACATGTTTTTATAATGATAACATAAACAAAAAAAATATATTCAACTAAAATTATTGTATATAAAATAACACGATGAATTATTTATATTATATCATGTCATTAAAAATATATATTAAATTAAAAGAATAAAATTCGTATAACATATTTAATAAAAAATTTAACATAACAGTTATACAAACCAATAAAGTTATTCTATATGATAATTTGAAATTATAAGATTTATGTTGTTAAGGACATATATTATTTACTATTGGTTTAATGCTAAGATTCTTCCACTCATTCCGAAAATGTATTTTTTATCTTACATTGAACTTTTTGAATGTGTGAAGATGCAAGAAAAGATTATGGAATGCAAGAAAAAATTATCTTTAAACTAATGTGTTTAAAATTGACTCAGTAATAGATAGGATAAAAATATTGGTTTACGATCTACTAGTTTAACAATTTTATGATTAAATAAATTTAATAAAATATTATATATTTTTTTATTTTTAATGTACGTAGTAATTATACTAAATATTATTAAACAAAAAAATTAACATGAATTGTGAAATTAATTACAAATGATAAAGAAATCTTCCTGATTATACCATAATATTGTTAAGTTAACCTTTTTTCTTTTTCATTAAAGTTGGAGTTAAAAGAATTGACTTTGAAAAATGATGTGTATTTAGTAAAATCTATTTTTTTTTTTAAAATGACCCTTTTAAAAAGAAACCAAACTGTTAACTAGTTTAAGACTAATTTAATGAGTTTTATATTGTTCAATTCATAATTTTTTTTATAGTATATTGATCACTAACATTTTATTCAAATAAATCTATATGGTTTTTGAGATAAATAAATATTATTAAATCTTTAATATATTAATTATGTTAATAGTGTACGTCAATTAATATAGTTTTCTATAAATGGTACTTTTAGTGTCTATTGTAAAAGAAATTATAATTAATTTAATTTAAATTAGTATTTGTTAATCAACCTAAAAATAATTTTTGATAAAAATATTTTTTTAAATTAATTTAAAATTATTTTATAATATAATATATTTAATATAAAAAATAAACAAATTAAATAAAAAACAAATAAAATAAATAAAAAACAAATAAAAAAATAAAAATTAATATATAAAAATGAGCATAAAAATTAAATAACATAAAAGAAAAATTATGTTAAAAGATTTACAACAACATACCCACACTGTCATAAAAAAATGAAATTTAGAAAGAACAAATAAATTAAAAGCAGAAAAAATAATAAGAAAACACATTTTATTTATTATACTTTCTATATTCTATCATTGGTTTAAATGTATGGAGAAATACAAACTTTGGTATATCTCACATTTTTTAACATTTCTATCTCATAATTTTGTAATTTGTAAAAAAGTTTAACTAATGCTAAAATATGTTTTAAAAGGAACACATTAAAGAATTTGTGTTGCTAACATTCATATAAATACTTTACCTTATTATATCATTCAAGCATTTACATTTTTTAGTTTAATTACACTTTTTTTTTTCAAATTGATATTTTATCTTCCTATTTTATATGATATTTGTTTTAACTTGTTAAATTTGTGCTTAGTTGTTGGTAAGTTGATGTTAATTATCAAATGATAAGTATTTTTATTTATTAATTTTTGTTATAGGAATTGAAAACAGTAACATAAGATTTATAATAACTCACACAATGTTCAAATAACTGAATTAGATTCTTTAATAACATTAATTAACACATATAGTCATTTAAATGACTCAGATAATAAAAAAAAATATAATTAATTAAATCACATTTAAATCAAACATGGATGATGTTAAACAACAATTCAATTCAATAGGCCAGACATATATATTTTCAACATTTTAAAAATGGGAAATAACTGTATCATAATATAGAAATAGAAGAAAAATATAAAAAATTATGTACACAATGTATTAAGTCTAATTTTAAACAAAGTTATTATACGTGAATAATTGTAGAGTTAAATTAGTATCACGTGTAAAAAAATATTATATTAACATTTAATAATATATTTTTATTTGTATAATTTTTAAAATATTAATTAGTAAAATAAAATCTACAATATGATTGGAAACTCTAAAAATTTATATTGAATGTCAGTCTAAAATATTTTTCAATAAATATATATACTAATTAAACGACTTATAATTATATAGTTACATATCAAACTGATACCCTTATTTTATTTTAAACCATACATGTCCATGCACTAGTTTCTTTTAAATAATCATATATACTTAATTAAGGATAGAAATGGATTAAGTGAATTTAAATTTTTTATAAATAATAAAAGACTTGTAAAATAAAATCTATAACAATCAAAAGAAAACCTTATTTTGATTTCTATATTTTATTTTTTTAGATTACATTGTAATTGACTTTTTTCCCCTTTTCTCTGTTCCATTTTTATCATCTTTCCTTTCTTTTTTCATGGTTTAACTTTCCACCATTTATCATAACTATGCTTTGTTTGCTTTTCAATAACTGATGTATTATTTTCTTTTCAATATGTTCACTTATGAGTTATGATATCTATATTTACTCATAAAATAAAAAAAATATAGACATGGACGAAGTGTATCATTCCAAGTGGAGTAATAATAACATTATTATTCTGATAAAGATTAAGATTGTTAGTTAGTAGAATTTTTTTAATTCTTCGGTTAAGATTGTAATTAAAATAACACATAGTCTTTAGAATACATTTTACATTATATAGTGGAAGCAAATATGATTTATTTTTTTTGAGGGATGCAAAGATTGATTGGAACAAGAAGCAAAGCAAAATACCACATAAGATGAATTGAATTTGTTTCTTCTCTTTTTGTCTTTCCACCTTCGCCAGAAGCTCCTATCTCTGTTCTTAAGCGGAGTTAGGGGGGTCAAATTGAAAACGCATTCATTCACAATACACACGTTTTTGTTAATGTTGCATTCTCTTTTCCTTTTCCCCTAAACGGGTCCGCGCTTTTCTCACAATCCACTCAACAATTTTTTAACCTTTCGCCCCAACAGAAGAGCCTTATTTACCGCAATTATTCACCCCAATGGAAGGTATTGTGTTTTCCTCTTCACCTTTGCCCTTATCAGAGATTTGGGTCTTTTATTTTGTGCTTGATGATTCTCAGATTACTTCAATTGCCATGCTTTGAAAATTGATTGTTGGAACCCAAAATCTGGATTATTTGTGTTTGGTTGTTGTGATGCTGGCTATGGCTCCAGGGTCTTCAATTTGGGGTATTTAGGGTCTGAAAAACTGAGTCAAACTGAAGGGTACCAATGGGGTTTGATTAATTTTGATCAGAATTCAAATTTGGTTTTTGATGTCTTAGTACATTATTCTTTTCCTCGTTTTCTTTTTCTATGGATTACAGAAGAATTTTTGTTTGCTCTGTCAATGGCCATTAACCGCGTCAGGCTCGGATCTACTTTTCGTGTGGAATGTGTGGAATTATGCTTGGTTGTTATTGTTTGCTCTTCTTCTTGTTTTTTCATTTGCACTTGATGTTGATTGGCGCAAGTCACGGGTTATTTGTGAAAGACTCTATGAGATTATAATTTTTTTTTTAAGTTATTCTTTGCTTAGTTGAGTTTAGCAAACTTTAAAGGAATAAGGAACAGTTAACTGATCAGATGCAAGAAATAATCTGGTTGTATCAAACTTGTATGTTAGCAGTCGTGAATCGGGACAAAATAATGGTCACGGTGAGAAAATGACACTGGTGTATAGAATTAGAATGTATTGATCTTAGATAATGAACAGATTTTTCTCACCCCCTTTTTAAATTTTAATTTATTTGGCCGTCCTCTTCACTAACTTTTTTAACACGATACTCACTCTTGCTCTTGGGATTGCAGCTCCCTTCAGCCTTTTAATGGAAATTAGATTGTGATCTAAATATATATTATTTAGGGTTTTAATTTTGATTTCATGTTTAGGCAATTGGTTAGTTTGTTTTACCTTTTAGATTTGATTTTCTTTATCTTATGTTTAGGGGTTTTATCTTTATATTGTTGGTCTATATATTAACCTCATGTAAGATCTTATGCATATTTTTGCTATTGAATAATAGTAATTTTCTTTTAGAGAATAGAGAGTATTAGAGTTAAGTTGGAGAATTACTCCACACTTAAAGGAAGTTTTCTTGGATTTCTTTTTCCCTCCCTTGTACTCCATCACCTTAACTTGTCAACCAAATCATACAGTTTAAGCTCTGAATAGTATTTGAGATCTTTCATTAATCTGCTTAATGTAAGGGATACTTTTTGACTCCATGTCACTGTTACGATGCTGATTGTTAACGTAGATGATTAATTCTGTTACATGGGACTGGACGCTAGTTACAATACACTCAACTTGTGAATAAAAAATTTGATGTAAGTACTAAGTTATGGCCTGCATTGTTGCATTCACTGAGAGCTCTGGGACTTACTAACTTAGGATCATTTAATTCATTAGCTATGTTTTGTAACTTATCAGTGATCCACTGATCCTACGGAACAACCTTCCAACCTTGTAAAACTGTTACTGAAGGATTTATAGTATCCAGCAGCATCTTAGCTATGCGTTCTTCCTTGAACCTTTTCTTTTTTCATTGCAAAATTATTTTCTTATAAATAAAACTAGTGTACTCCATTGCTCGAATGCCCAGAGGATCATCACTATACAAAAGTATGGAGGAGGTTTCTTATACACAGCAGCCTTACCGTACTTTATTGCTGTGCAGTGCACACCATCGATTTCTTTATTAATATTTTATGAAAACAATTCACTTTTTGATTCAATATTTAAGGAAACAAATATTCTGGCTCTTATAATCTTATCAACATTTTGGATGAGTAACATGACTTCAATTGCTCATGCATGCACCCTTTTCCATATTGTTATAACTGTTCAGCATATAGTTGTCTCTTTTGATTCGGTGACATTTGTGGATCACTTTGAGTGGTCAAAATGAAAAGGATGTTTCTTGGTTGTTGTGTCTTCTTGCATACCCCATTTGGTCCTTTTTATAAGAAACAAATGAATATTTTTTTGTCCTAATTATAAGAAACATAGACATACTTTAAAATGCATTAATTGCTGTTCTCTTATGTACCCTTAATTTGTTGTGACATGTATTAATGAGATACTCATTCATTCTCCATGCAACTGATTCATTCATTGGCTTGTTAACAATTCAAGGACATTCATTGGTAGAAAAAATATTATCCCTTGAATTATGTTTAATATCATTAAATAGTACCACTACTTTCTATGGGTGTTTTTGAAATAAAATTTAAATTTATTATATTACCTCCATTCCTAATTATAAGACGGTGTTGACCAATTATGCTTATTAAGATTATGAGTAAATTTAACTACCAGCATTAAATTTGTCTATAAATGTAATATATTTTCAAATTTACATGTAGGGAGGGAGGTAGGGAGAGGTTGTGGGTTTGAATCTCTCCACTAACAAAACTAACAACTAACATTTGCCTATAAAAAAAATGTAATATCTTTTCAAATTTACCCTCAACATGATTAGAGAGAGAGAGAATACAACAGTAAATTTTAATTAGTATGGATCAAATGTTAAAAAGGGTATTTTAGTAAAAAATAATTAAAACAAAACACCTTATAAAAAGGGATAAGAAATCTTATAACCCTGTCTTATAGTTAGGGAAGGAGATAGAATTTTTAATTAAAATTAACCAACTTACCTAATTTTACTGATCTTGATGAATTAATAATTTTTTTTCTTATATAAAGAACTGGACGAAATGTATTACTGTAATTATTTTTCCATTCTAATACAAAAAACATGTATTAACCAACTTCCTGCATTTCTATTGATGTTTAGAATCAAGTGAATTGCAATCCGAAGAAAATAAAGTCTCCAATGAGAAAAATAAGAAAAGAAAACTGAAAACACCAGCCCAGCTTAAGGCCTTGGAGATTTTTTATAATGGTAAGAATACTTTTTTGTCATATATATAGTTTTTTATGCAATTTTCTATGTGGTAGTTTTTTATGAATTTACTTTTTCATCTTTGTCTCCAGAACACAAATATCCCACTGAGGAAATGAAAGTAGACCTTGCTGAGGAGTTAGGATTGACAGAAAAGCAAATATCCGGATGGTTTTGCCACAGAAGGTTAAAAGATAAAAGGTTGATGAAAGATGAAGCTGTTGCTAATGGACGACAAGATCGCTCGAGTGGTGTCATCCAAGATCGTGGTAGTGGACTTGGGCAAGATTCATGCGGAAGCAGTAAACAAGCTGATTATAGATATCTGGATCCTAAGGAGGTTGAGAGCCATGGCCTCTACAATCATGAATTATCAGTTGCAGATATGACCCACAGACGTAGGAACCGTTATGCTGAAAATGTTAGCGGAATGGATGACACATCATCTGAGAGCAGCTCATTTTTGCAAGAAAGGTTGTTTTCTCAAGGTCAGGATCCATATGATATAGAGCCTTCTAGACATCTTACACCTAATGGAGCTCTTCCACCCCTAAATCCCAAGGGTGCAGTTAACATGGGATACAAACCATCAGGATATTTGAAAGTGAAGGGTGAGATAGAACATGCTGCTATAACTGCTGTTAAAAAGCAATTAGGAAGGCATTATCAGGAAGATGGTCCACTACTTGGTATAGAATTTGAACCGCTTCCTCCAGGGGCATTTGAATACCAAACTGCAGATCCAGCTAATGGTAGGTTGCACCGTATTCTGTTTTCCTATTTTTAAATGTTTCATTCAATTAGTTTTTTAAGACTGAAATGTTGTTAAATGTTGAAATTGAAACAATATGATCTGCCATTTTGGGTTAATGGAATGTGTTACACATCAAATTGTAAAAAAATTGTAATAAGCATTAATTTTTTGCCATACATAGTGAATGCTTCAAGATAGAAGTGGGTGTGAGAGCCGATGAATTGTTTCTGGAACAGTAAATAAATCTTTTCAAATTACCCTGCATCATGTTCATGCTATGCTTTGAGATGATTTAGATGCTCACGAGGAATTTAAGCAGATGCCTTCTTGGTATTGATACTAGCAGGGTCAACGATAATCTCATGAGATTACTTTTATGGTCTTCTCTCTCTCTCTCTCTCTCTATATATATATATATATATATGTTATTAAGAGTATTTGTCAAAAGATTTTCACTACACTTAAGCCAGTATTGAGGTTTTGGATATGAATTTATAGCATCAGAACCAAGTTAAATTGAGAACTTTTCAAAACTACAAGGTTTAGTTCCTTTGTGTAGATCATTTCACTTCTTTTCTTTTGCTGATATCTTGCTTTTTTATTTGCTTGATTTGTAATGCCTAACATGCATGCATTGAAGAAGTTGCGGTTTTGTTGTCCATTTTCCTTAAATTTGGAAAGCTCATTCCTAAAGACTGATGCTGCCTTTTAAGGTTCATAACACAGGGCTTTTCTATGTTGTGTATAAAGGATTTAGGTCCAGATAGTTTATTTTTTCTCTTTGGATGCTACATGCTTTCCTATTTCATCTTAGCCAACTCTAGACCAATTTTCTTACTGCATTGAGTCATTTTAAGAATAGATTGAGATTCCTATGTTTATAATCTAATGGAAACTATGGCAGAACCATACTCTGTTGCAAATCCCCCGCTCCCAAATTCTCCTGAAATCTCTGCTGCAAAAAGACAACCCAGTCTTAGCTCTGTAAGTGACCTTTCTAATGCATTTTTTATGAGTTTAGTAATTAAATAGTAATACTGTATGTTTAAATTATAAGATGTATGTTAGAAAGATTGAAGGGAAACCTAATTATTTACTTATAACTAGCCGTCTAGCCCTGAGGATATCAGAAGATTCAGAACAAAACCAGCTCTGACTTGTTGAGTTGAAATTTATATGACATTCCTTTTTATACCATTTTTCTGTGAAATAATTGTTTCCAATTGTATCCCTACCCTTGATACTGCTATAAGTACCTCTGATTACCAAACCTCAGATCCCATCTCTCTCCCCTTACTGGAATTTACTTTTTAATCTCTCTCATTTTTATGTTTTGGATTTCTTCAAAAGTGACTGGGAAAGGGGATGCTATCATCTTGCAATTTATATTGGTTTCAGAATTATTATGCAAGATAGTTCAAATATGGTACAATGGAATGGTTTAGGTATAACTGGTAATGAGAGAGAAATGGACTTGAGTGATTATTCCCATTACCAGTCACCAGACAAAGTTGGTTTATGTTGTATTAGGATTAGACCAAATTGGAATGAATGGAATTGCTTTTTGAGAAAATAATCTTGGATTTAGAAAAGCAAATAATAGATTTTATTTTAATTTTTTATCAGTATAATATTACCTAACATATAAAATGCACAGCTATTTTTCATCGTGACAAATTAGTTTTAAATAAAATTTGTCAAGACTAAACAAAACATGACAACAGCAAAAGATTCCTTTCTTAGTGGTGAGCACATCTTGGGATGAGATTTCTATACTAAAAACCCAAGAATGGTGATTCCCCAAGAATGATGAATAAAATGTGAGTAACATGGAATGTTTATTTTTGTTGAACTAAATGTGGCCCTTTTACTTCTTGCTTTGCTCAAGAGGAAAGTAAAAATGAAGTGCTAGGGTACAATCTTTCCATTGTTTCAAGTTATTTCGTCTGCAAGTTAAATTTGTAAACAGATTAGAAGCTGTGCTTTTCTTCGTAAGTACCAACAGTAATTGGATACTTATGCTTATTCGATTCTCCTGTAAAATCTTTTCATTGCTGTTAGGCACTTTTAAACATATCCTTGCTTTCTCACTCTCCTTTACTTGTGAATTTGCAGAGATATGCTTCATATTATACTAAATTTAATTCACAAGATTTGCATACAGAAGGAGCTGACTTTGGCTCCTTGCATGAATCTGATTTCCAGGATAAACAAGATAAGAAAGTGCGCCATAATATAAAACAAAAGCAATCTTTCTATGGTTATACCAATCATTTTCCTGGAAGGAACTCTTTTCCGGATTTGTATGAAGACTCTACTGGAGAAGCGACTGCTTATAATAGCTCTAAGAGTTATAAAATGAGCACCAAACATGGTGTTGAGGGGATGCGATCTGATTCTGCTTCTAACCTCAGTGATCACTATGAAGAGAAGCTTTCAGTTAAGCAGAAAGACTTGATGCTGCATGGTTATGATAACATCAATCCAAAGAATATACAAAGGAGTGAACATGTAAAATCTAAACCTTCTGGTTCAATCCGTAATCCCCGTGTTCCTATGGATACTGAAGAACGGGGGTTATGTGCTAGGATGGCCAAGGTTCATTATTATATTTGCACTTTCTGTGTTATGATTAATTTATCCTACTTGCAGATGGTTTGAAATGACTATATTTTGTGTCAAATGTGCAGGAAGAGAAGTTTAAGGTGGACAGGAAAGCAAAAAATACATATCCTGATGTAGAAGGAGCAGGATTGCTTTCAAATGAAATCATGGTCAGTTTAGATGTCTAAATTGTCCTTCTGGAATGTGATTATTTTTATTTTCTTTTGAGCTCACTCTCCTCTTTCCATGGTTGTATATCATGTTTTGCTTTTTACTATGCTTCTAGGTTGCAAAACGAGCTAAAATTGACATGCTTCAACAGTACAACGTGAAACAATCACCTGTTGCTGAGATGGAACAAAGGAAAACTCAGAGGTGTGTATTTATATATGTTTCTTTCTGTCTGATCTGATCATATGGTCACTCGGTTCCTCATTCCTCAATAGGAACTTCGTAAGATCGTGTTCATGTTTATTTAGGTATTATCTGGCTTAAACCTTTTTTGGGTTTCTATTCCCTTTAAAAAGAGAATTTAAGACAAACACAATTTTGAAAAAAGCTTTTAAACACCAAAGTACCCTTTTTTATTATGAGCAAAACCCAAAAAGGTGTCAAATAGTCTGCAAAGTTGGTGTTCACGGGTCATAAATGTATATATGATATACTATTATTTATATTTTTTATTATGAGAAGAATACCCATGCACTGACAATATAAAAGAGTTTTACACTGTCATTCAGTTACAACTCATCCTTTACATGACTTTTAAAGTATTGATTGATAAAATTAATAAACTTACCATACATGTAAAACTCTTTTACACTACCAGTGCATGAGTTTTAAACTCTTATTATTATATTAAGTTTGGGTCAGGTCATTCATGTGCCACAACTACAAGACCTATTATTACCCATGAGTTGGGTCTGCTCTAACCCAAATGGTTTGGGCCTGATTGGGTGGGTTCAAGTCATCAAATTGCCCATATCTGCGAACACCCACTTGACCTCATCTAGTAGGATATGAATAAGACATTGTTTTTTTTATTGAACAAAAAACCCAAAAACAATTTATATTGAAGTATGAGAAGCGGTTCTACTTTTAAGAAGAAAAGAAGCCTAAAAATGTTGGGCCAAATACCATATTAGTAGTATTTATTTTTCTTGTGTTTTGGATGAATGTTGCTTGCCTCATGGAAATGGGGATAATTGTTCAACTATTACACATCTGTTAACAGTAATAATGACAAAGACAGTAATTGTTGCTGGAAATCTATTATATTTTTTTGTTAGTGGTAAAGAACTAAAGATCAAGCATGCATATATTGTTCTTGGAAGTGTTTATATTGTCATGTATTTAGTAGCCTGCTTTGCTTAAAAAAGGTTTATTATCAAAACGTTAGTGAGCTTTTGGCTATGAAGTGTTCTATGAGTAAAAGAGGATTTGTAAACACCTGGTGTGGCTTAGAGCTCCATTTGGGATTGTGGGTGGACTTCACTTGCAGTGTAAGCATTTAAATTCCAGTAGAACCACTTTGTGGTCAATCTCAAAGCCTATACCCTTGCTGGGATTAGTCCAAAACTCATGGTTTACCTAATTTACAGTTTCCTATTTTTCCTTAGAAAATTTTGCCTCCAAATTTTTATGGGATATAGAGGCATCTTTTCCAACTTCTAATGGCATTTTTTATGATCGTGCAGATCTGCGGCAGAGATGCCTTCTAGCTTTAGCGAGGATGAAACTGCTGAAACCAGTTCCTCATTGGATTATTAAGTGCTTTGATAGATGGTAACTAGTTTGCAGGGTTTCTCTACTCCATTGGGTGTGTACAGTCTAAAAAGACATACATTTTCCCTGTAACATATGGGAACCACTGTTTCTGGCACCAATAGCAGTGACTTACTCCATTTTCTGTTTTTTGAGCTCACCTAAACGCCTTTGTAAAAAAAAAAAAGCCCCCCTTTTTTTATGTAAAATCTCATTTCATGAAGCTGCTTGTGGTAGGTTAAATGCAGCTTGTATACTTGTCATTTGTCTTTTATTAGTTTAATTTATGGTAGTGAGTTTGGTATCCTAATTTGCTCCAATGCTTGGGTGGTAGCTTAATTTACTTTATTTGCTTCAACAATTAGTTTCATTAGTTGTGTGGTTTTACCCCACACCCTTGTCGATCTGGTGAGGCCATTATATGTGTGTTTGGATAATAATTAGAAAGTTGAGGCCATTATATGTGTGTTTGGATAATAATTAGAAAGTTGAGTTGGGTGGAACTTAATTGGAGTTAAGGAAAGAGTAATTCATTATAGCTTTTAACTCAACTGAGTCTGTGAGGAATTTTACTTCTAACTGGATTTTAAGAAAAATGTCAAGTTGGCACAACTTTCAACAAAAAACTAACCGGAGTTGAGTTGAGTTGAGATTGGCTACAAACCAAACATATTCTATGTAGTAGAGACTCTAAAGAATTACTCTAATAGTGTATACCCCTGATTAGGTTGAGTGCGAAATATTTCTCTTTTAACAGTTTTACAATACTTGTATTAAATTTTGTTTGATTAGCAATCTTTCTTATTTCAAAAGTAGCTAGTCATATCTTGATATATTTTAGTATTTGATAAAATTTATTGAAAATTCTGAAACGAAGAGTTTCATTACATAAGAAGTGGGTTCCATTAAAGTTTGTAAATTTTTATAAGTTTCAACCATGATAATAAATACTTTCATTCAAATGATTTTCTTTCACAAAGTCTCATCAGTCGGTTTGATAAAAAACTTGACCAGCTTTTAGACTGTACAATGAATGTTAATGGCTTACAAATTCAGTAAAATCCAACTAAAACCGTTTAAATTAGGCAATACTTGATATCAACTTTTTTATTCTATTTAGTTTATATATAATATATATACGTGAATTATCATTTAACTATTTATTATAATCTTTATCTCGTAAGAAATATAATATATTTCATGTTAATTTAAAATTTTATTTTTATATTTTATTAGTTTATTATTTATTTAATATATTATAAGTATTTATTTAATTATTAGAGTCAATTCAGGTTTCATCACAGCTAAACTAATAAACTGTGAGTACCTTCATCAATTCAATTAGCAGTTTGATATAAAAACATTGTTATATCTCTCATCTATGATCTATCCTTGAGTCTTCAATTTTTTCTCATTTCCTATTAGGATCCTCATCCTCCTGTGATTAAGAAAATAAGTCTCACTGGAATCGTAAATAACTAAAAACCGAATGCAAACAAAGAATTAAGGAAATTATTCCCTGGATAATATACAAAGAAATATAACCATTCAGCCTCATAATATTTTAAGGGTGAGGACAACAAATGCTTCTTTAGACCATGAGAGAGAAAGGAAAAAAAAAAAAACAGAGTGATAATAATGTAATATATGAGGACACTCTCTAACACACGTATCATAATACATTTTATTATTACACCTATCATCCTTCATTTTATTATTGATTAAAATTTATTAAAATTTAGAAGAGTCATAAATTAACAAGAAACCCACAAAAAAGGTGATTTCGAAATTTCAATAGCATCTGTAGTAACCGGTAATATGATGTAATAGAAAGAAAAAAATATAGGAAAAAACCAGAGGTGTTAAATAATTATCATACAGAACGATAAGGTATTTATATATGATGTATTATTGATTTATTGTTGTATTTAGGCCTTTCATTTGTATTTAGCTATTTTCATAAATAGATCAGGAAAATTTATAGCACTCTATAAATTGCTATTGGCACTTCTAAAAAATCTAAAATTCTCATACTGTTGCAGCTGCTTCCGACATCCACTAGCCACGCCAAAACCGTCCCCACCATCCCCCTTCAGACCGTAGCTCCCGAGAAATCTCGAATCCTTAGTAATAACCCGAATAAAACTTTTATCCTTAGCTCTTGAAATAAGAGAAAACCCTCATAATAAAGTAGCAATCACATCATCAGTTCATTAGGAATGAATCACAATATAAGAAAATAACCTTAATGATGATCTTATTTATTATTTTATAATATCTAACTAGTTGAATATAAAACATGAGAGAGAAACACAGGGAAGGAGGGAGGGAGTTTGACCCTAGTGAGACCATGAAGATTGAAAGAGAATGAATGAGAACACAGTAGCGGCAAAACAACATGAGGTGAGATCATAAGTCACTAGCCTTCACCTTGCAGTCACTTGCCATGACCTCCAAGCAAAGATATTGATTGACACCTTTATTCGCTAGTTATCGACCGTCACTTCTAGCACTGATTGTCACATCTGATCACTAGTCACCCCCTTTGATTAATGGTTACTGGCTAATATATTTGATCAACAGTCACAAATCATCTCCTTCAACTATTAGTCACATGTTGTCATCTCTGACTATTTGTTAGTGATTGACATGTTTTGTCGACTGACTGACACTTTCTGTCGTCGATTATCAACTAACATCTTCAATCGTCGTTGATCACTAATTCCTACCTAGAGATCGTTGATCACCCACCGCCACCTTCAACTTCGGTCTCTGTTGATCACTGATCACCATTCCAATTGCCAATCATCGAACATCGTCTTTGATCTCTAAAAAAGAAATATTATAATAAGATTAAGATTAGGTAACAATATTGTAAATTTAAAAACTTAAAACTAAAATTAATTTTGTTTTTATAAATTTTAAAACTAAAACTTATCTTAGAGCATCTTTAGTAGAATATCAAGTGTTTTTTTTTTTATCTTAACTTATTTTTTTGTGGATCCTACAATTTAAAAATTAATTCCATTTTTTACTCCAATGAAATATCACATTTTGTGATCTTACAATAATTTTGGTGGACCCCACAATATTTGTTCTTAAATATTGAGTTGATCTTACTTGTTCTTGTTGAAAAAACAAAATCTGCACTTAGAGATGAATTTTTTTTCTCCGACAGTTAATCTTGCCAAGATCAGATGTTAACATTAAGATCAACTTTTAAAAACAAGAAGATATATCTCTATTTTTTTTATAATTTATCGTGTTCGTGACGTGACTATATGTGAATGCAAATTGTTAAATCATACATTATTTTTATGAAAAGGTGGTTCATACTCTTTTTATTGGTTGTTATTACTATCTAATTATTAGTAAAAGACAACATAATTTATACTTCTATAATTTTTTATCCTCATATCAAACTAAGTTTAGAAACCAATAACTTTCGCAAAATCAATATTCAACATCACAGTTTCAAAAATTATCATTGACATGTTGTAGGTTCAAGTCAACTTGCCATAATCTCGGCTAAGAAAATATAGCTTCAATGTAAATTTTCACACCATATGGAGCAAATCCTCCATAGGAAATTTGGGGACTAATTATTTATAACAACATACTATGAATATGAGGCGAGAATACGAAATTGCACTAAAAGATTGATAGTTTGTGCCTTTAATAATTGGAGGGCAAGGACCACAGTTAGCCACGCAGAATGGAGTGAAGGAATAACCCCTCATAATTGTTATGCTTAAAAGAAGAGCATTAATTCAAACATTGGGTGAATGTTAGGTTCTCTCTCCCATATATATGTCAAAATTAAAGCTTTTAAAAGGTTTGGTCGACTTCACAAAATAATTGTGAATTGAAACGTTACTTCAATTTGAAGAATGTTTATCTCTACATTACCCCATTAACATTAGATATCAATGTCCATCCTTGACTAATTTTTTTTTGTTTTATTGAATGTCCATCTCATTTCATCCAAATATAGTTTAAGATGTATAATTATATATAAGCTATTACTTTTATTATAGGTTAACTACTTTTATTTCCCATAAAAAAAAATTAACTTTTGCTTTTATCAGAACTTTAATCAACTTCATTTTACAAGAATATGGAGTATTCATTGGTTTTATTTTCATAAATATCAATAGTTATATTTTTAACTAATATCATGTTAGGAATCATTTAACATCTAACTTTCTTAAACATGATACATAATTTATTGTAAATCTCTTAACACATGTTTCATTTTTATGGATAAAAAAAATTCAACAATTTTATTTTTTTCTTTTCTTATTAAGAATTCAAAATACTCTCTATGATAGAAGGAACAAATGTATAAAAATATAAGTAGCAAGCAGTATAAATCAAGGGGAGCTAATAGATTCAACAAATATAAATTGACAAATCGTTAGGTAATGAATTATTAGATTTGTTAAACAATTAATTAAAGCAATGCAAAAGGATTTAAATAAAAGTTAAAAGGTTACAAGATTAGTTTAATGGCAAAATGAGAATTACAATATTGTGAATTTAAATTTCTTTATCGATAAAACTAACACATTAAATAACTACCATCTACTTATATAAAAAAAATCAAATATAGTTGTTATTAGGTTAAAAGAATCGGTTGTACAACAAATATAAAGTTATGAAACTAAGGTTTAAATAATAATTAATTTATGTTACATTAACCATTAAATGCATAACAATTAATTATATACTAATGTTAATATTACTAATCATTTCAAACCCCTCATCAAGTCATAAGTGACAAAGTGTGTGGTCGAGTACTTAGTTTCACATTCAAATCTTTAGTGTTAGAGAGTAAAGAAAGAAAATATATGTTAATTGATTGAGCATGTGTAATTTGGATTTAAACATGTGTGACAAGAGCTTAACTATGCCATCATAAAGACTTTTTAAAACGCTGAATATATTACTTTTAGTGTTACTAACATGTAAGTAGGAGGCTAGATCATATTGTAGATAAATTTTATGTTTGCTACGCAAGTTTCAACTCGTTCTCATAATCGATCCTTATTATGTTGTACAGATAAATAATTAATTGAGAGTAAATTCAGTGATAGTGAGCTAAGTATGAATATTCGAACCAAAATCTTTGGCTTGACAAACAATCCTTTTGCAGGACATTATAGAAAGGCTTTGTAGAAAGGGAAAGGAGCTGATAAACTGATCATGGATGGTGAATATAAGTTTTATCTATAGAGAGCAAAATGCAGTAGCTCACTGGTTTGCCAATAGACCTCATTTCTTGGTAGAGCATGAACACGTTCCATCTTTTTTTTCAAATCCTGCTATGGGTTGTATGTCTTTGCTTTGGCAAGACTTTATGTATCCTAGAGTTGCAGCTGTGTAGTTGCATCTTGTGTCCTGCGAATCCAAAATAAATAAATAAACAGCTCAAATTAATACCGTAGGTAGTGCTTGAAGGATATAATTTCAAAGACTGACAGAAATTAGAAAAGGAATTCTTAGAAGTAGAATCGTTTTTGTATGAACTTGCACGCTCACATGTCAATTTAATTAATTTCTTCAACACAACTAGAGATTAAGAAAATATAACATTTTATGATGCATGTATATATACATATATAGTTTTTGAAAACATTCGAAAATGAAAATACATGTATGAAAGTAAGCTAAGTATGTATTATGAATGAGTTTGAAGGGGAGGGTGAAGAGAAAGAAAGGGGTTTTGAATGTGGTAAAGGTGTGTTGGATGGGGTTCACTGTGACAGGTCAAGCACTCCACCCTTAGAGTGTGGATGTGGGACAAAGAGCATGGAATTAGGACCACTTGAGTCTTGAGTCTTGATGGGAAAAGGAGACAATGAATTTCTCTGACTTGTGTGTGGCTAAGGCAAACTTCTCCAAAAAGTGTGTGGACAGTGGTGTTGGTCTTAATCACTAACCATTGCCAAGGGTATCATCATCATGCATCATCATGGGTGTTTGTGAACTCCACCCATGGCTGCACATGCATGGATTCGTGTTCAGTTGTTCGTTTTTATTTTGTTACATCACTTTCTGTGTGGATGGAACAACCAACAAGGGTGAAAGCAACCCTAAGGCTAAGTGAGGCTTATGATAAATAACAATCCTCTCATTGTGCTTTCTGTAACTATTATTGTTATACTCTTGCTTAAATCTAAATACATCATCCTTCCATTAAATCAAATCTTATATGTATGTTATGTATTAATTAATGAGAAAAAGATTCGTGCACCGTAAGGAGTTGAACTTGCGTGCATTGTACAACATAATCCTTTAATACTTTAAATCAAATTTTCTATCAATTAATACTTTAAAAATTATATAAATAAAAAATTATAATTAAATATAAATTTTTTTTTTACACAGAAATTACATAAACATTAAACTCGTAATTAATATGTTAGTGTCAGCCTCACGTCTATCTAATCCTATAACTATTTTCAACTATTTACTGTACAAAAAAAAATTAAGTTTTACATTGAGTATTAATATAAATAGTCACTTTAATATAGAATACATTACCTATAAAAAATATTATTATAAAATAAACATTTAAACGTAGAATTATGTTAGGCTAGGAGTGTATTTAACAAGGTCAATAAATTAGCTATTAATTTATTTAACTAGTTTATAAACTAGCTTTACCAATACAAAGTTTTCGGTAAGATACCTCAAATGTTTATTTTAAGAGCTTTTAGATTATAAACTACATATTTGTTCAACTAGGAGCTTTTAGATTATAAACTACATATTTGTTCAACTAGCTTAGTTTATTTTATTTTTCTATAACTATTTCTTATATTTGAATAATTTTTTTTTTTTTACCTATTATTACTATTTTCAATTTTACACAGACAGATTTTCTTATACTACTTAATTTTTTATGTAGTTTAAA
This sequence comes from Psophocarpus tetragonolobus, assembly GCA_037954015.1. NCBI lineage: Eukaryota > Viridiplantae > Streptophyta > Magnoliopsida > Fabales > Fabaceae > Psophocarpus > Psophocarpus tetragonolobus. The sequence continues at coordinate 41,852,629 of CM075695.1, forward strand.
TTAAAAAATTAACATTACAGATTGAAGTAACTAATATTTCATTAAATTTGATTAATACTCATTACATCAACTAGTTTAAAAAATAAATAGAATCATATTCCACATCTTATAAATGAAAATATATTAGCAATATCCTTTTTACATATATGATGTCTAAACTAATTTTAATGTATTAAAAAAAATTAACATAAATATTCATAGTTTATATATATAATAAATAAGTAATTTAAAGAATTAAAAATTAATTAAATTTTTATTTTTTTATCATTTTATAAATTTTTTTTATATTATACTATTTATTTTATGAATTTCACTACTTTTTTCATTTTTAATTAAATATTTTGTCACTATAAATTTTAATAAGATTTTAATTATTTTTTAAAATATAAAATTATAATTACATAATATAAAATTTTATCATTGTAAAATTTAATTATTACATAATAAAATTATAATAAAACTTATGTATTTATATCTTTTTATGTCATTTTTCATTTATCAATTAGTTCTATTAAATACTCTTAATCCAATAAGCTAGCTTATCACTTGAAGCTTATAAGTTAGAAGTTTATCAATTACAAACTAGCTTATAGGCTAATTTTGTCAAACACATTCTAAATCAAGCCTGGGGTATGTATAGCCTTACTTCATGAAGATCACATTTATTATACGTTAAATGTTAGTTGTTGATATTTTAGTTTTTTGTTAATGAAAAGATTTGAATTCTCTATCTCTCCACTTTAATAGGTTGAATGAAGTTTACATCTTTAATTGATTGAATCAATCTAATCCTCCAATTATTAAATGAAATTTTATTTTCTAATTTGTGTACACCCATGACATGTGTTTAAAAGAGGTATCAATAAATTTTTTAGAAATATAATTTTTCTTAAAATTATAAATCTATATCAAATAATTATATATATATATATATATATATATATTAAGCTAAGAAAATCTGAGATAGTATGAGAATATATGAAAAAAATTATAAATATAAGCATTCATTTCAATAATAAACATTCTAATGGTTCCAATTAATTGTAGTAAACACGTACTACATCTTTTCCTCATTATAAGGAGTTTTAAAATTTATTTGTCCTTTTTTATAAGAATGTTTTTTTTTATTAAAATACTTTTATTGTTCAATTAAAAAATTTCTCTCTAATCATTAATGAATTTTTTTCTTTCAAATAATGTGAAAGATAAATTTGAAAAAATATTACAAATTTATGTTGATACGTAAATTTTTTATTCAATTTGTTAATATATGTAATTTGTTCATCACTTATAACACCTTGGATACACCAGAAAGAGATCTAAAAACTATATAAGCTTGTTGAATTGTCCAGTTGAAGATGATTTTAAAAAATTAATAATACTACCTATATAAACAAAATGCATATAATTTTTATAGCATGTGGCTTAAAAATTTAACGGTCTTATAATAAGGAATGTAGGTAATATTAATATTGAACTTGTCTTAACAATATTTTAACTAGAATATTCTACCATATTTAAAAGATCATAGGTCTGGTTCAACAAAATCTTTCTAAATATACCACATAAATTAAATATTATAAGATAATTAATAACAAAATATCAAACATTTTAGACAAAATATAAAAAATTAACATATTAACAGTTAAGATTTGACCTATCAAACAAAAATTTAAATAAAATATCAAAAGGTTTTAAGAGTTTTTAGCTTCCGGGCTCATGAATTAAGCTTGAAATGTTCATGAGTTTTTCATATGTTTTAGGGTTTTTTAAGACTTGTAATCGACAAGCCTTGTCCTATATATTTATCCCTAATCAAGCTGAAACAAAGCAGGGGTGTCACGTAATATGTTTACATGTCATGAGCGTTTCGCAGATTTAAAAATTACCAAGTTAAGCCTAAATTGCAGTCTATAATAGGTAGTAAGTAACTTTTGACCTTAAATTTTTAAACAGTTAAAATACATTTTGGTCCTTATCTTTTTACTAAAATCAACTAATTTTAGAACAACAATTTATTTCTATTTTGGAAGACAATTTTGTATGTGTAAAACAAATCTCATTATTAATTCATTTATATGAAAACTGCAAAAATCAACTAATTTTTTACTAACAATATGTGAAACACGTCTCATTATGATGGCATAGTCATAGAGCCTTCAAACCAAGCAAGTCATGTAAGTGGGTTTTTATGCCCAACAAAACCTTTAGGAAAGTTTCTTCTTACCACTACAATTGTAACTCAACAATATAGCTCTATAAAATGCGTCCCATGAAAAATCTTTTAGAATAGAACAGACATTCAAATAGAGTAAATTAGGCCTTAAAAAGTAACTTTTAACAAAAATATATTAACCTTTAATATGAAAATGATATTTTGTTAATGATAGTTTTTTTTTTCTAGATCACAAGTATTTTTTATTAGAGACACTCTTATTTGAGTCGAGTTTTTAGTAAAAAGTAAAGTATAAGATAAAGTTCTTTCTCATGAAGTTATATGTCTATGATTTGAACTCTGGCACATTTGATTAAGTTAAAATAATCCACATTAATTGATCTATGTGTTTGGTAGTGTTAATGATAGATTTAAAAATTGTAAAATTGTGTTTTTAATTTCAAATTTAGATTTGTCCCTATCTTCAAAGTAAACTAATTAAATTTGCCTTTGACTTGCTTTGTTGTTTTGTTTACCTTATAAATAGATAATTATGTATATATATATATATATATATATATATTTTAAAATGTAAATTGAGTTATAGAAGATGGTAAGACTGATATGAGTAATTTGAATAAAAAATATAATATATCTTTTGAGATTTGTTAAAACTATATTATTTGTTTAATACAATGCAATGTATCATTTTAATGAAATCGTAAGTCTATTAATTTTATGCAATATACATTTATATTTTCAAATACTTAAACATACTAAGCATAAAAAATACACTTAAATACTAGAAGGCCTTATGTACTATAATCAATATTTTAAAACTGGATAGATAATAAATTTAGTAGAAATATTAGATCAATGAGTCAGTTGTTCAACTAGTGAGTAACTAATTGAATTATGTACATTAATATATGTAAATAAAAAAAATCAATATATACATATTATTTTTTTATTATTTAACGTATAAAGTTGTCTAAAGAAGTGAATCAATGTGTATTTTCTAATATATTATGTGAAAGATTTGAATGTTGTTAATTTTTCAAACAACAAGTTGATTAGAGTCTATTAGAATTGTAGGGGAATAAAAATTTGATTGGTTAGTTGTTGAATGGTGATAGAAGGAGATTTAGTGGGTAAACTATGGTAATGATAATAAGGGTGTAAGGGAGATTGTGTAATAATTAGGAATTAGAAGAAACTTTATTTATTCACTAGTTCATGGCTTACCTAGTGATAAGGTTGTTTTGCCTATTTATAGATATGAATCCATCACTTAAGGTACATATTTTTAGATTTTTTTTTCATACACTCTATAACTTTCTAAATATTTATTTTTAGTGTATAGTATTATCTAAAATATTCTAATATATATTAATATTTTCCCAACTAACTACTAGTTCCTAGAATTTTGTATGAACTTTGCAGCATCTTTTAATAAAATCACATGCACGCAATCATATAATAATAACCAATTCGAACTGATAATATAACAAAATTTATAGTTTAGGGTTTGCCATGTCTTCTAATTGGATGTATAGTATTATCTAAAATATTCTAATATATATTAATATTTTTCCGACTAACTACTAGTTTCTAGAATTTTGTATAAACTTTGCAGCATCTTTTAATAAAGTCACATGTACGTAATAATATAATAACAACTAATTCAAACTGATAATATAACAAAATTTATAGTTTAGGGTTTGACATGTCTTCTAATTGGATGGTAGTGAAACATAAGAGAAAGTGTAAGTTTTTTGTTTGGCATATCGTTATAGATATTCAAAAATTTCATTTTTTTTAATAGAAAAACATTGAAATCTTTGAGTATTATGTTTTCTATTCAGCTTTTATCTTGAAAGTAGTTAATGTATAACTTTGAGTTTAATAAGGATGTTTTTTCTCAAATTAGTATAGTAACCCCTAATTATACCTTTTGGATATGAAGTAGGCAATTTTATAAATAATTTTTTGTGATAGAGGTTTTCTTTGAGATCCCGTCCATAATAACTTATAGTTTGTTTGCAATGAAACTACACTTTTGGTAAATATATAAAGGTTTTGAAATTGGTTGTTTCATCCCTATTTGTACATAATACTTACTAGTTTATACTTTTTAACAAAAAAACAAGATTCATAGTTGCATCAGTTTAAGCAATCAATCCAAACTTATTTAAAAACATTTGTTGCAATTATTTTGCTAAAAAGTTTGATGCTATTAGAAATTTAAGGAGGAAAATATTATATTTAACAATGCTTGTGTTGGGTTATTAAATTTATAATGTTGTTTGATAATGAGTTATATCTGAATAATTTAATATTACATCTCGATTATTTATTGTTACGATATAAAAATAACAATTTAATTTAGTTATAGATCTTCTTGTAAAAAAAATAGTTATAGATCTTCCTATAAAAAAAAATAGTTGTAGATATTTAATCAATTAATATTCCTGAATGAATTATTGTTTCTATATAAATGAAAAATAAAATATAGTTACAAATTTAAAAGTATTTAATAATACGAGGATAAAGATTAAAACGTTCATACAAATATACCAGACAATTTTTTTTAATATGAGTATAAGAAGCGTCATGCTAATTAATTAGTACATTTATTATTGAATCATTTATACGATGTTAATAAGAATAACGCGATATTTTTTCCTTCATAACTTTTTTTTTAATTATTTTGGAAAACTTAGATTTCGAGCTCTTCCAGTAAAAATCATTTTATGAAAAAAAATGGTAAAATAAATTCCCAAAAAATATAATCTTTTAACCTACGTAAAGAAAAATGAGAATGTTTGTCTTACCAATAACCCGTAAAGGAGAATAAATAAAATAAGGATGATAAAATGCGACATGGTTTGCGCGAACGTTGAAAAAAGAAAAAAGAATAATCAGAATCACTAGTTAAGGGTATTATATGCTGCTGGGATGATAAAGATAGGGGGAATATAAAGACAGCTGAGAAATTTGACTTAAAAAAAACTGCATTAGTTTCAGGAGAAAATTACTACTTTTAAATAGCACATGTATATATTTTTAATTTTAATCCATACCTATTTAAATAAACAAGGAAGTGCATATTAGTCAAGGTGCGCACAAATTGGTTCCACCTATTTAAATAATAACAAATTTCATAGCACTATCACACCAAGAACTAAAAGTATAACATCAAAACATTTTTTCAATATTGTAAATTCGTTAATTTATGAAATTTTAATATTTTTATGAGAAAGTAATTTTCATTTGTGACACCGAAAGTGAGACATGGGTTTTCAAATCGATAGTTGCATCTGAGATAGATGATGATGTATCAGGACTCAGGTGTTAATTTGTTACCGGTTCATTGTACATGTTTTAGATGTTTTTACAGGAAACATTGTTCTCCAGATGTTGATACAGGGAAGATGAACGCGACTAATAATTTACGTGTAATTATAATTGATGAATAGTAAAAAGTACTATATAATATAAAAAAAATATCAATTACTATTTACGGTTTTTATGGAAATTACTATTTAGTTATAATAATAATAATAATAATTAATGAGTATTTTGTGCCTCACATGAAACTTCTGAATTTAAATAAATTTTAAAATAATAATTTTTTTTATTGTATGGCTTTTTAATAAGTAAGAGAAATATCAGTGATGAAACTTTTTACCGTTCTCTTTTATATAATCTATAAAATTTATTTTTTATTTTAAAATTGAGATATTTTACTTCTTAATTTTAAGGCTAAATTACTATCAGTGTCCCCCTATTTAGAGACTAGCTCACTTTATGTCCTCCAATTTTTTTTTTGCCACCTTTTGTCCTTAAATTTTTTTAAAAGTTTAATTTTTAACTTGCACAATTGAGTGACTTGGCATCGTTATGTTGTAATTTCAATTCACTATATTAAAAACTATAACAAACAAAGCAGGATTTTGGAGGAAAAAGAGTTAAAGCCAATCCACTAGACTAAAGGTCAAAGTCTGTTTTATCTTGAAATTTCAATATATTTAACCTAATCAATAACAACATTAATTTTAAAAATATAGAAAAGTTGGGTAAGGCTGAAATCAAACCCAAGTATAAAGAGTTTAAATACTAAGATAATACCACTAAACCAAAAACCAATACTAGTTTTCTTTTGAGATTTAAATTTAATTAAACTAATCGTGGCAAGATTAATTTTAAAAATATATTAAAATTTACAATTTTTTTAAATTTTTAAAATGGAGAAATTTTAATTCTTAATTTTAATTTCTGTCTTTATTTTTAATTAGATTTTAAATTTTATATTATTGTTAATATAACTAAATTTTAGTTGTTGTTAACCCTGAAACTTTAATTTAACCTTTTAATTCTTAATTTTAGTTTCAAAATCACAAATAAAATATATAACATAAAATGATCTACAATATATTTAACATTAAAATATACAAATAAAATATAAAATCTAATTAAAAATAAAAGATAGAAATTAAAATTTAAATTAGAAGTTAAAAAGTATAAATTAAAGTAACAACTAAAACTTAAATATAAAATTAAAAATTAAAAAAAAATAAACTTATTCAAATAGATTTAACATTAAATCAAGCTAAGTAGTTTTTAGAATTTAAAAAAGTTTCTTTATTTAAAAAATTTACAACGTAAATAACCTAAAACAAAACAAAGGAAAAAAGACAATAAAATCAAAGTTGACTTACTATCTAGTGATATCATCTTAAAACTCTCACATGACCTAGGTTCAAATCTTTCTTTGTCCAATTTTAATATAAAATTAATGTTGCCACGTGATTAGTTTAATTAAATTTGAATCTCATAAAAAATTAATATTTGTTTTTGATCTAGTGGTATGACTCTAACATTTAAATTCGATGTCAGGTCACTCAATTACATAAGTCAACAAGTGCTAAAAAAGAATTGGGCTTACAGTAAGCTACGACATGATAATTTAGCCTAATTTAAAAAAAACAATTTTATGTTCATGGGAAGCATTATATAGCATACGACAAACATCATTAATTTTTAGTCATCAATGTTTCAAATTTTTAATGGTCAACATTTTTAATATTTAACATCAAATACTTTTAATTTAAAATATCGGTATAAATTGACGATCTTTACAATTAGAGAGCAAAATATCTCAATTTTAAAATCAAGAGTAAAAAATTTATAAGTTTAATAAAATAAGAAAAAAAAGTGCAATTAAACTTTTAAGTTTAACATAGATAAATTAAATCAAGTTTTTATTTAGTTTAAATGAAAAAATAAGTTTTTTTAATGTTATTAGTCTGAAGTATTTGATTTGGTGAATGACCATAATGAAATACTCCTTGCAACCACTTTGTTTTTAATCTACAAGACTATTTTCCCCCCTCTCAACAAGACTAATTTTTTTCTTGTAGCTTAAGCACGTGCAAGGTGTAACATAATTTGCTCTATTATTTAAGGAGTATTTCAGTATTTAATGAGTAATTAAATAATACATAAAATTATAGAAATACATTGATAATAAATTAATATTTAACAATATAAAAAACATCTACAAATAACAATTAATTTAAAAGAAATTAAATTCAACTTTTTAAACGATTAAGATTAACATGTGTTATTTTTTAAAAAAATAAAAATTTACTTAAAAATATTTAATTAATATGTGGCACTTAAACTTTTACTAATTTTGTAACTGGATACTGAAATTGATTTTTTTTAATTGGATACCTGGATTTTTTTGTTTTAGTCGAAAACTGATTTTTCTAGACTTTATTATAAGCACGACTGAGTTAATTGTACAAATTTTTACCAAGTTTTAACTTTTGTAAATCAATTTAATTCAATTATTTTTCATAAAAACTTATAATTGTTTAATCCAAGGTTGAAACTGACAAAAATATCTCATAATTAACTCAATTATACTTATAACACTATTTAAATGCATTAATTTAGTATATGAATTTAATTTTTCACAATGACAATTAGACAGAAGGACTTAATTGAATGAAAATAAAAAAAAAATAGGCACCAATTAGTACAAAAATATAGTTTAAGTACCCAATAACAGTTTAGTGAAAGTTCAAGTACCTACTAAACATATTTTTCTCTTATAAAATGTTGTATTTTAAGAAAAGTAATTTGCTTAAAGATAGTTGATACATAAAAAAATCAAGTCAAACATTAAGATATATATAATATCATTTCATATTTCATCTACTCCAATAAAATAATTTACATTAAAATTAAAAAAAATCATTTTAATTGACATGATTAATTTTTCAAATTTATTTAGAGTTTAATATTTATACATCGTCAGTGTAAAAAAGTTTTTATATTAACGTTCAATCACAATCCTCCATTTACATGATTTTTAAAGTATTAACAGATAAAATCAACAAATTTACTATAAAAGTTTTATCTGTTATTTTTTAATAAATAACTAAACTAACTTTTGTCAAAACTAACATTACTTAAAAATGTATTTTTAAATTAAAAATTGTGTTTATATTTTTTTATATATATTAAGTATATTATTTTAACTAATATTTATATTTTTTCACGTATTTTTGCTAAGGATGACAACAAAGTGGGGGTGGTGTGGGTTTGACCCTCGTAGTCTCCAAAAATGTGAGAATGGGAGCGAGAGTTAGGTATTTCCTAGTTCAAGTATACCCACGAGAACACCTTTATATTATTTTTTTATAATTTAAATTTACTTATAGTTTAGTAAATAAATTATATGTTAAGTTATTAATTATATTTATTTTATTAATGAATTAAACAAACTATATATTAAGTTATTAATTATATTTAATTTATTAATGATTAAATAAAATATATATTAAACTATTAATTATATTATAGTTTTAATGGTCCACAAAAGTGTGGATTTATATATACACACGTGAGATTAAAAATATATGTATGGAAATTTGTTTAACATAGAAGTGAGACCGAGATGGAAACAGAGATGGGGCAAGGACCAACAAAGTCACCCTTGTCTTTATACTTGATTTTCTTAGGCGATACCTATGGGGGCGGACATGATTGTCATCCTTACTTTTGACACCACCACAAACTTTTCCTCAAAATATTAAATGCTTGCATATTGAAACTCGAACTTGAAATCAGGGATGACAATCATGTCTATCCTCGCAGGTACCGTTCTGATTTTGACAGAAAAAACTCGTATTGTTGGTCTTCATCCCTGTCTCTGCCTAAGAAAATCATGCATGGGGACACGCTTGTTGATCTCTGCCTTGTCTTCGCCCCCACCTCACTTTTATGTTAAACAAAATTTCATACATATATTTTTAATTTCACTTCCCTGTGTACAAATCTACACTCTTGTGAACCATTAAAATTAAAATATAATTAATAAATTAACATATAATTTTATTTAGTTAATAATAAATTAATATAATTAATAATTTAACATATAATTTATTTAATAAATTATAAATAAATTTAATTTAAACTATAAAAAACAATATAATGGGGTATTCATGGATATATCCTAGCCTAAAAATACTCGACGGGAATGAGGATGAAAATTAAAATTTCATACCCATCCCGTCTCCGCCCTGCAGAGATAAAGAAATCAAACCTACCATATCCCGTTGTTATCCCTACTTGAAATATATAGTTAAGCACGAATACAATCCCAAGTAGTTTACCTCAAGTAGTTTACCTCAATATATAGTTAAGCACGAATACAATCCCAAGCACGAATACAATCAATGATTACCACGAATACAAAATTTACATGTGAAAAGGAATGAGAAGGAAGATGTTTTGGATTCGATCTTTTAACTTACAAAATTAACATATTAATAACTAATATTTAATATATAAAAAATAATTATCTATTTTTATAGATAATAATAATAATAATTTTAGGAGAGTACAAGAGAGGTAAGTATATTAAAACTTAAAAGTATTATTGTGATACGAAATTAAATGTAAAAACCAAATGAATAAAATTATTTTAATGTGATAGCTCCAAATACAAAAAAAACAGACAATAAGATTAATGGTGATATAATCTCATCTTTAGTCACCGCCACCCAACCAGGACAAAGCGGTTCCGGCATTTTCGGCACTTCAATTATATTCACATGTATAAAATCAGCTTCCTTTCTTATTTATTTTTTTAACTTCTTTAATTTCTCTGTGCTTTGGTTTTAGTCATTAATAATACTCATAATCTTAATATAAAATACTCAATCATATTCATGGCCACTATATACATTTTAGAATTTAATTAATATATATTGTTATTATAAAAAGTTTTATATTATATTTAATATATAATTTTTTATTTATAATAAATTTGTTAACTTTATTTATTAATATTTTATAATTATATGAATAAAAAATTATAATTAAATATTAATATAATTTTTTTACAGTGTTAATTCATATTTTATTACAAAAGTCTCTTCGTTTTTTATCTATTATTCTCGTTTTTTTTTTTATATTCTAAACATCCATTTTTTTATTAATTTTAAATGAATTCAGTAATCAAATCAATAATTTTAAACAAAACACAACAGTAAAAACTAAAAAAAAGCGCAATTAGTGGCAAACTCGTAAATTTTCGCGACATTTAGGACAATTTATCTATCGGTTTCACTTTCTAATTTTTTCAATTTTTTAAGAAAATGAATTTAACTTACTTCTGTTTTGAGCTCTCTCACACACACTCACTTCTCAGCCATAGACGACAGTGTGTTTCTTTTTTATGCTTTTTATAATACTACTTCGCTTTCTCTCTCTAAAACCTCACTTTCTCTCTCCACTGCAACTGATTTTTTCAGATCATACCTCCCTAGATTCTCCCATTCCGCTTTTGTTGCGCTTCCTGGCCGCACCGTCGCGAGTTTGGCGACCTCTCGATCACCGGAATCTGCGGAGCATCGCCGTCGTTTCTCGATCGCTTCATTTCGCCGCAACCTAGCACCTGGTCACGGTTCCAATCGCTGCTTCGGAGCACGCTCCAGTAGTTTCTGCGTCGCATGAAGCCGCGGAGCAACGTTCTAATTCAGTGAGTGTGAGACGGAGTTCTAATTATGGTGGATTTGCGTGCCGGAGAAGGCTCGGAGCAGTTGGAGCGAGGGTTTGAGTGGAGGAATTGATGAATGGAAGGGTTCGGGTACGAGAACGGGTGAATGCAAAAGATTAGTGTTTAGATTTGAGGAAAAGTGAAAGTTTCTAATCAGTGCTGTTTTTTTGCGCTTCCTTTTTTTCTTTTTGGTTTTGTTTTGCGTGATGTCGCGGACTGGTAGAATGGCTTCGGATCTTAGCAGAACCGGTCCTGTGGAAAGAGACATTGAGCAGGTGTGTGTCTATATTTATATATATATCTTTGTTTTGTCCATTTCTTTGGAAGCTTTTTCTCTCTAGCTTCGTGCTTTGAATTTTATGCTGGAGTACTGTAATGTTTGCTTTTAGATTTTTTATATCTACGCAGTGTGCGTGCGTTGTACAGTCGTGGCAATGTTCTTATTTGCTGTTGTTGGGGGCATTATAAGTTAGGAGGGAATAGATAGCTGGCTTAGTTTCACTACCAGCTTGAAATTTTGGAGATGTTAACTGAAATCTCCTGTAGCAATAAATTTGGTTTGTTAGTTTGACTTCCAGCTGGGATTGTCTCATCTGATGAAGATGAAGCAAGTTTACTCAAAACTAATGGTTTTATGGTTGGCAGTGAAAAAACTTGGTGATTTTTAGCTATTGCTTTGGAAATTTTCTTCTAGTTCAAGTTTGGTTGATGAATGTGTTGATGCGTAGTTATGTATGTGTTATAACTTGAAAGTGGTGTTCAAAGATTTTGTTGCTTCTTTAGTGGACTAAATATTTTAGATATTTAGCTATGTGAATACTAGGTTTTTTGTAAAATTTATGTTTCACTAATTTGATCATTTATGGATCTTTCTATTTAATTAATGCTCTCATTTTATGGATTATTTAGATGTTAGGAACCATGTTCTGCCTCAGGAGTACAAGGCAAACGCATTATACTGTTTGACCATTATATGGACTAATAGACAAGAGAGTTGAATATGCTCCTTTATATATGGTGTCACTAGTAAATCATGTGATAACATTCAGCGAGTTGTTGCTGAGTGATGTGGCATTTGGACTTTAGCAGGTTGTTCTTGGTGCTTGTCAGTCAAATGCTATCCATATGTTATGCTTATTCAGTGATACCTTACCTCTATGTTATAAGCATTCTACTATCTTCGGATGTGCTGTATATACTGGCTGAAGTTCTTTATTGATTTTATTGACAGGCCATTACTGCTTTAAAGAAAGGGGCCTGCTTGCTCAAGTATGGAAGAAGGGGAAAGCCCAAGTTCTGCCCCTTCCGTCTTTCCAATGTGAGTTACTTTTTTGCTGTAAATTAAAATTAGTCCTTGTTAAAGTGTGTTCTGTTTTTCTTTCAAAAAGTTGTATTTGACATTAATAGATTTGTTCCCATATATTTCAACACCAAGACCTTTCTACATTTTATTTGTATTCATTTATTCTTAAATAATAGTGAAATATTTCTTCTAAGAGATTGTAGGAGGTCTTGAAGTTGAATGACACAGTATGAATAATTTGTGGAGGAGAGGAGCAAAAATATGAAATATTCATCAAACAAATAAAACTGAATATTAGGAGATCTAAAAACTTCATGCTCTACTAGAAAATTACAAATATTATGGAAAGATTAATCAAATGCTTAGCATTAATTAAGTTAGCTTATGATTAGGTTTCCCATGGTGTTTGCAGTGACAACATTATGAAATTTTGATATAGTCACAATTATTATGGTATTGAGCTTAACATGAGAATGATTTGTGTACACCATTGGAAGTGGGCATCCCTGATTAGCTTACTTGGAAAGTTTATTAGCGTATGGTTGGTTACAAGTTACAACTTTTTTTCCCACATGAAAATGATTTGATCTGCTTAAGATACCCATTATGTCAATAGTAAAAATTGGGAAGCTTGCCAAATCATGTTACAGAAAATACTCCAATCCACATTTTTAGAGTGTAAATTTGAAAGGTAAGCATGCATGTTACCTTATTTACCATCATGCCATATCAAATTCTGTTGTATTTGGTGATTTTGCATGTCATATATGGAAATACTTTCATGGTTTTGAAACCTATATGATTATTTTGTTATTCCCATAATCTTGTTGGCTGTTTTTTTTTAAATTATTTGCTTAATTTATTTGTTTTTATTGCATCAAAGTTTGTCTATAGATGTTCTCCAGTTACCAATAATTAAGACTTGATTTTTCTATTTTTTCCAGGATGAATCTGTTTTGATATGGTTCTCAGGGAAAGAAGAGAAGCACCTTAAACTGAGTCATGTCTCAAGAATTATATCTGGACAACGCACAGTAAGTTTTTAGATTGGCAGTAAAATCATGACATTGTTTTGCTTCTTCAGATTTAGCCAACAGTCCTTACCATGTTGAGACAACTAGTCATAACATACCTCTATTCAATTTGATGTTTCTAACTTTGTATGACTAATACAGTTTGTGTTACACATCTCTATATGCACTTGCGATGCAAATGTGACCACCATGTGTAGGAAGTCAAGATTATCATACATTTCATTATGAATCTACAGTAAAATGTTTGGTTTCTTTGGTATTATGAATAGTTTACAATATGCTTGTTTGTGGTAACTATCAGCTTGTGTTTTGCTTTGAGGAACATGATGTTGACTGCGGTTTCAGTGTCGTATTCTAATAAGTTGAAATTTATATAAGAAGATATTACTCATGCCTTCTTGACTTTCAGCATCTACAGTGATTTCATTTCAAATGATACGTTTCTCTGTTATGAGTGATAAAACTTGACCCTGCTTTTTTCAGCCTATCTTTCAAAGATATCCACGACCTGAGAAAGAGTACCAGTCATTTTCTCTTATCTACAATGATAGGTCACTGGACTTGGTATGAATTTAGATCATTCCTCCTCCCTTTGGATTTTTTAGCTGCTCCTTGCCTGTTGCTTTGCTTGTCAGATGTTATTGATATTGTGAACAGTATTAAATTTTGTATGCAGAAGATTAACACAATCTGGTGGCCTGATTCTTTTCTACTAGATATGCAAGGATAAAGATGAAGCTGAAGTTTGGTTCAGTGGTTTGAAAGCACTAATTTCACGCAGCCATCACCGGAAGTGGAGAACAGAGTCAAGAAGTGATGGTATTCCATCTGAGGCTAATAGTCCTCGAACATACACCAGAAGAAGTTCTCCCTTGAATTCTCCCTTTGGCAGTAATGAAAGCCTGCAAAAGGTATAGACATATTGTTTTTGTACCTTCTAATTTCTTCCTCTTCCTCTCCATCACAGTTGAAGATGTTTATTAAGAGAATATTTGTTTGTCCTACTCAGGATAGTGGGGAACACCTTCGCCTTCATAGTCCATATGAGAGCCCCCCTAAGAATGGTTTGGATAAAGCACTAGATGTGGTTTTATATGCTGTCCCTCAAAAAGGTTTCTTCCCTCCAGATTCTGCCAGTGCTTCAGTACATTCTGTGTCATCTGGAGGATCAGACAGTATGCATGGTCACATGAAGACAATGGGCATGGATGCTTTTAGAGTTAGTCTATCAAGTGCTGTTAGTACTTCTAGCCAAGGATCTGGTCATGATGATGGTGATGCTCTAGGGGATGTTTTCATTTGGGGGGAAGGTACAGGTGATGGTGTTTTGGGTGGTGGGAATCACCGAGTTGGAAGTTGTTTGGGTGTAAAAATGGATTCTCTATTTCCCAAAGCCTTGGAATCTGCAGTAGTTCTTGATGTACAGAATATTGCTTGTGGTGGACGACATGCAGCCCTAGTTACCAAACAAGGTGAAATTTTCTCCTGGGGAGAGGAATCAGGCGGCAGGCTTGGGCATGGTGTTGACTCTGATGTTCTCCATCCAAAGCTTATAGAAGCTTTAAGTAATACAAATATTGAACTTGTAGCTTGTGGGGAGTATCATACATGTGCTGTGACACTTTCTGGTGATCTCTATACATGGGGTAATGGCACATACAATTATGGCCTTCTAGGACATGGAAATCAAGTGAGCCACTGGGTACCGAAAAGAGTAAATGGACCCTTGGAAGGCATTCATGTTTCATATATTTCTTGTGGACCATGGCACACTGCTGTTGTAACATCTTCTGGTCAATTATTTACTTTTGGTGATGGTACATTTGGTGCTTTGGGTCATGGAGACCGAAAAAGTGTTTCATTACCAAGGGAAGTGGAGTCCCTCAAGGGTCTTCGAACTGTTCGGGCTGCCTGTGGTGTTTGGCATACTGCTGCAGTTGTGGAAGTCATGGTTGGAAATTCAAGTTCCAGCAACTGCTCTTCGGGGAAGCTGTTTACTTGGGGTGATGGAGACAAAGGTCGACTCGGGCATGGTGATAAGGAAGTAAAACTTGTTCCAACCTGTGTTGCCCTTGTTGAACCCAATTTTTGTCAAGTTGCTTGTGGACATAGTCTCACTGTTGCCCTTACCACATCTGGCCATGTCTATACAATGGGTAGTCCTGTCTATGGCCAGTTAGGAAATTCTCAAGTTGATGGGAAGCTACCAACCCGTGTTGAAGGGAAATTGTCAAAGAGTTTTGTGGAGGAGATTGCTTGTGGTGCATATCATGTTGCAGTTTTAACTTCAAGGACTGAAGTTTACACTTGGGGGAAAGGTGCAAATGGCCGTTTAGGCCATGGGGATACAGATGATAGAAATACCCCAACATTAGTAGAAGCTCTGAAAGACAAAGATGTCAAAAGTATTGCTTGTGGAACTAATTTCACTGCAGCTATATGTCTGCATAAGTGGGTATCTGGTATTGACCAGTCTATGTGTTCAGGCTGTCGTATGCCATTTAATTTCAAAAGAAAACGCCACAATTGTTACAATTGTGGACTTGTTTTTTGTCATTCATGTAGCAGTAAGAAGTCTCTTAA
Source organism: Psophocarpus tetragonolobus (assembly GCA_037954015.1). Classification (NCBI taxonomy): domain Eukaryota; kingdom Viridiplantae; phylum Streptophyta; class Magnoliopsida; order Fabales; family Fabaceae; genus Psophocarpus; species Psophocarpus tetragonolobus. The sequence goes on from CM075695.1 coordinate 41,868,780, forward strand.
AGCTTCAATGGCACCAAACCCCAACAAACCTTATCGGGTCTGTGATAATTGTTATAATAAACTTAGGAAAACTGTAGAAACTGATTCATCATCTCATTCTTCTGTGGGCAGAAGAGGAAGTGTCAATCAGGGATCTCTGGAGTTAATTGATAAGGATGATAAATTGGATTCCAGATCTCGTAATCAACTTGCCAGGTTTTCTTCAATGGAATCCTTCAAACAAGTGGAAAGTAGATCTTCAAAGAAAAACAAGAAATTGGAATTCAACAGCAGCCGTGTATCGCCCGTTCCAAATGGGGGCTCACAATGGGGAGCGTTGAATATTTCTAAATCTTTTAATCCTGTTTTTGGATCATCAAAGAAATTCTTCTCAGCTTCTGTTCCCGGATCTAGAATTGTTTCCCGCGCAACGTCACCAATATCTAGACGTCCTAGTCCACCTCGTTCAACTACACCGACCCCAACACTGGGAGGTCTTACATCCCCAAAAATAGTTGTGGATGATGCTAAGAGTACTAACGATAGCCTCAGTCAGGAGGTTATTAAATTAAGATCACAGGTATCTTGCTTATGCATTCACTGACAGTACTCACTTTCTTGCTGTGTGTGTTTGAAATAAATTTTTAACAAAATGGAATTAATGGATTATTAAGGCACCATATTTTGCATTGCAACTAGTAATTTGTTATGACTTTAATTTAAGTAAACTATGTCTTATGAAATGAGTTAACCTTTGGACAATTTATTTTTTCATAATTATTTTTGATAGAGGATGTCCAATATCTATAATATGCTTTCATAGGCTGGACATTATTTCTTTCTCCTTCCTTTGTCCTGGTTTTTCTAAACTTGTAACAACGATGTTTAGTTCACTTGGTTTTCTATTATGCCTGATAATTTTTTTCCCTTGTAGGTGGAAAACTTGACTCGAAAGGCCCAACTTCAAGAAGTTGAGTTGGAAAGAACAACTAAACAGCTAAAAGATGCAAGAGCAATTGCCGGGGAAGAAACCGCCAAATGTAAAGCAGCAAAGGAAGTAATAAAGTCACTTACTGCCCAGGTAGAAACTTTAATCCCTTAAACTACTTTCAAATCAGATTATTACGGCCAAAAACTCTTATTAATGAAGAAAGCAAAAAAGAACAAAAGCTTTACATGAAATCGGTGAGAGCCTTTTTCTTTTCTGTTTGAAGCAAATCAGCTGTTATCTCCAAGAACTTTTTTTTTAGCTAAAGCAATATCAAGATTGTCCTAATTAACTAATTGACCCTAAGATAAATGGTAAAGCTATGAAGTGTTACACTTACAGTCAAGCCTGATGTCAATTTTATGCCCAAGATAGTTTTTTCTTTTTTTTTTAATCTTTAAGCTTAAGTGAGTTTTTTATAGATTTGTACTGGATGTATCATAACAAGGATGATAAATGATCCAACATTTACTTGTTTCTTGTGGTGAGTAGTTGAAGGACATGGCTGAGAGGTTACCTGTAGGAGCTGCTAGGAATGTGAAATCACCGAGTCTTGCTTCTTTTGGTTCCAACCCTTGTTCCAATGATGTTAGCTATGCTTCCATTGATCGGTTAAATATTCAAGCAACAAGCCCAGAGGCAGATTTAACTGGATCAAACAACCAGTTACTTTCAAACGGATCAAGCACTGTCAGTAACCGTAGCACAGGACACAATAAACAGAGTCAGTCAGATTCAAGTAATAGAAATGGGAGCAGAATTAAGGACAGTGAATCACGTAATGAAACTGAATGGGTTGAGCAAGATGAACCTGGCGTATATATCACACTCACCTCCCTTCCAGGAGGTATAATAGATCTCAAGAGAGTTCGCTTCAGGTATGCAGTGCTCTGTAGACATTTTTTTCCCATCAACTTACAGAACTTCATCTGTGAATGATTAATTTCATAGAAGAAAAAAATATGACATACATGGTGTTAAAGACTGACGAGAATTATTCCTACATCAACAACAAATTTTGATACGGATGGAGTTTGATTGTATATTCTGATAGTTCTTGTTTGTTTGGGTAAGCTTCTCTAGAATTACTTCTAAAAGACAAGAATACAAAGAAAAAAGTCAAAAGAACTTCTTTGTAAGTTTTTATAAAAGATGTGAGACTTTTTTCAAATTAATTTTAGCTAACATATAGAAACTATCTTACATAGGTTTTTTTAAAAAAATGTGGGACTTTTCACAAGCTAAAAACTTGTAGAAACTAGAAAAGATGTTGACTTTTTTTTTTCTCCTTGAAAGAAAATTACGCAAACATCGGTTGCATAATTTCTTTAAAAGTAGAAAATTTTCCCACTGGAATGTTTATAGTTTGGTATCTAGTATATGGCATCCCTTGTCCTTGATTAGCAAATTTAAAACCAAAGTTTTAAGCTTAAAATTTGTGAATGCAGTCGGAAGCGCTTCAGTGAGAAGCAAGCAGAGCAATGGTGGGCTGAGAATCGTGCAAGAGTATATGAACAGTACAATGTGCGCATGATTGACAAGTCTTCTGTTGGTGTTGGGAGTGAAGACCTGGCTCATTGACATGGCAACCTGTAAATGAGATGTTTTTCCAGATTTTGGCTGGGATTAGAGCAAAGATTGCACTGATCAATTACATTTGGCTTCCATCTAATATAAAACGACGAGGGAAGCTGAGAATTGGCATAGTAGGAGAGAATAGGGATTGATTGTGATTCTGTAATTCCTATAAGTTTTCTTCTTCTTTTTCCACTTTTATTTCTATTTCCATTTTTTCCCTATATGATGTTGTGTGGGGGGTTGAGGGTGAGAAATGTAAATTCTTAGTAGGTTGCAGGCTCTGCTTGAAATGAGCTGCAGTGTAAATTTCATAAGCGAATGCATTTGCAAAATTTTCTTCTACACGGGATATCAATTCTTCCAGCCTTGGGAAGAACGGCACTAAGTAGTTAATTGTTAAAATATACATGGCAGGCCAATTGCATACTTTTAATTTTTCCTGCTCTTGCAGTAATACGTAGACATATCTAACCAGGAGACCCTTGCGCCACTTTGTTCATTAATTTTAACACGGTTTCATTTTAATTGATATAGGATTTATTTATATTTTTTAAAGTAAAAAGGTGCCATGAAGCATTAGTTAATTTTTACATAAGTTAATATAATTTATTTATTTTATAAGAACCTCTAACAATCAAGTAAAGTTATTAAATATGACTTGATTCAACTTCTTTCTCTCTGACCTTTTATAATATTCAATTAGTTGTAAAAAATGGGATAAATCATCCAAATGATACGAAATATCTTGGCCAATGTGTAAGCTTGTCAATTCATTGATGTAAATAAATGATTTTTTGTTCTCCGTTTTGTTTAATTTTGGCTATTGAATAAATGAGACTGATGAATATTGAGACAATAAATATTCTATGCAATCGGCACAAAGGTCATGGGGTTATCTACCAAATGGGAAAGCACCTCAAAGAAAACAAATGACCATATATAATTGACAGAATTCAAGATTCTAGTAGAAGATCTTTTGACTAGAAGGAGACCTCTGTAATCGCAAGCTATTCTCTACTTCTTTCACATCTTCGGATACTCAATCTTAAGTATTATATCCTGTGAAGAGAAGTACAAAAGAAAACAAACCAAGAAAGGAAAAACAGAATGCAGAATTGAAACCAAACCAAAACAGAGTGAATTAGGAGAAGAGAAGCAAAAGAACAGAATTAACGTGGTTTACCCAAAGATGAGACTTGGGCTACATTCACGGGCAACAAATTCGTCTTTCTTATTACTGCAGAATCTTATATGAACACTCAACCCCTTACTAGAAATAGGGGTGACTTATATAGGTATAGGGTTAAGAGAAAACAAATACAATTAACCCTTAAAAGGGCTCCAAAGAACAACTAATACAAAATACACTAAGAGGTCAGGTTTGAAAGGCGTTTTCAACTCTTAGTGAACTTGGAAATTGTGACCATTTATCTCCATGTACTATTTCCAGCAATCAACATTAAGCAAGTCAAGGCAATCCATAAACTTGCTTTTAGGAACAAGTTTGGTAAGCATATCAGCAGGGTTGTGCATAGTGTCAGCCTTCTGAATTTTAACCCTTTTCTCAATTCAAATGAAGTGATATCGCACATCTATGTGTTTCGTCCTTTTATGATAGACTTGATATTTGGATAGACATATAATGCTTAAGTTATCACAGAAAATCAAGGCATGCTCTTGAGGGATTCCTAAGTCAGTAATAAGTCCTTTCAGCCATATTCCCTCCTTCGCAGCTTCTGTTAGGGCCATATATTCCGCCACTATTGTAGATAGAGCAACAGAGGGTTGCAATGTGGCTTTCCAACTTACCAAACAATTTCCAAGGGTAAAAGCATATTCTGTGAGGGATTTCCTTCTGTCTAAGTCAGCAGCATAGTCTGCATCACAGTATCCAACCAAGTCACAGTTTGTATTGGCTCCATAAATAAGGCCAATATCTAATGTTGCTTTCAGATATCGGAATATCCTTTTCACAACTTTCCAGTGCTCTTTCTGATGTTGATTCAGGTAATTGCTAATGACACTGACTGCATAGGCAAGGCCAAGTCTAGTGCATACCATGGCATACATGAGACTTCCAACTGCACTCATATAAGGCACCTGAGACATATATTTCAAGTCAGATTCAGATTGAGGCTGGATGGAGGCTTGTAATCTTTCTTTGGCTGACAAGGGAGTGCTAAGGGGCTTTGCATTGCTCATCCTAAAATGAAACAAGATCTTCTTTATGTATTCTTTTTGTGATAAGAAAAGTTTCTTCTGAATCATATCTCGATATATCTCTTTCCCTAAAATCCTCTTGGCAACTCCTAAGTCCTTTACATCAAATTCTTCGTTTAGGAGATGTCATGTCCCATGTAGCTATAAACATATCATCTACATAGAGTAGAAAATATATCAAAGAACCATCCTCCACCTTGTTGTGGTAAACACAACAGTCATAGAGACATCTTTTGAAACTTTAGCTAATCATAAAACTATCAAACATTTTATACCATTGTCTTGGTGATTGCATTAACCTATAGAGAGACCTTTGAAGTTGACAAACATGATCTTCTTTCCCTCGAACTACAAAACCTTCTGGATGTTGCATTAAGATATCTTCTTCTAGCTTTCCATGTAAGAAGATTGTCTTGACATCCAATTTTTGAAGTTCTAGGTTTTGAGAGGCTACAAGAGCCAACAGGACTTATGGAGGTGTTTCACAACTGGTGAGAGGATTTCATTGAAGTCCACACCTTGCTTTTGACTGAACCCTTCTAATGTAGGTAGCTTGACCAATTTCCAGGTTTGATTTTTCTGAAGTGATTCCATTTCCTCACCGATGGCAAGGATCCACTTATCTACTTCTACATGATTGAGTGCTTCCTTGTATGTGGTAGGTTCAAGTGAATCTACTTTTTCTGCTACACGTAGGGCATGTGCAACCATGTCTTCAAAACCATATCTCAAAGGGGGGTTTGATCTGTCTTCGGGGGTCTTTGGCTAGTTGCATATTCAGATTGAGTCTGTTCAGGTATTGTTGCTGATGAGGTAGATCAACATGATAGTCTTCATTTTTGTTCCTATGGGAGTTTTCATCATTTAGTTCCTTAGTCTGAGTTGTACTTGAAGTGATTTCAACCTTCACCTGTTTGAGAGCATTCTCATGCTTTCTTGAAACAGAAAACTCCAATCTCAGGTAAAACATGTGTGATTCATCAAAAACAACATCCCTACTAAGAATAACCTTCCTTTCAGAAGGTGACCAAATTCTATACCCTTATACCCTATCACCATAACCCATGAACAAACCTTTCCTATATCTAGGTTCAAGCTTTCCTTCATTTACATGATAGTATGCATGATAACTTAGGTTCTAAGAATTGAATAGTCTGCAGGTTTAGTGGACCATACCTGAATAGGTGTCTTACAGCCTATAGCAGTGGAGGGTGATCTATTTATTTACCAGGTAGCATGTTGTGTTTACAACCTTTGCCCAAAAAATTTTGGTTATACCAGCATTGGACAACAAGCATCTTGCTATTTTCAGTAGGGTTCTGTTCATCCGTTCAACTATTCCATTCTATTGCAGGGTATTCCTAACAGTGTATTGTCTAGAAATGCCTTCCTTTTTGCAGTATTCATTAAACTCAGCAGAGCAGAACTCCAAACCATTGTCTGCCCTAAGCCTTTTTATCCTTTTTCCAGTTTGATTTTCAATCAAGTTCTTCCACTCTTTGAAGTGTTTAAAAGCTTGACTTTTATGTTGCATAATGAACACCCAATTCATTATAGAATAATCATCTATGGTGGAGAGAAAATACCTGCCTCCTCCTAGAGATGGTACTCGGGAAGGGCCCTAACAATCTGAGTGGACATAGTCTAGGGTGGATTGGGTGATGTGTTGGGCTTTTGGAAATTTAATCCTATGTTGCTTCCCGAAGATACAATGGTCACAAAACTTGAGTTCTTTCACAACATGATTGTCCAGAAGTTGTTGCTTGCTTAGTACCATCATTCCTTTCTCGCTCATGTGACCAAGACGCATGTGACAAAGATATGTTAATCTGGCATATGCTTATCAGTCATTGATGCTGATTCAGAAACCGAGTTGGTTGATCCTTGAAGCATGTATAAGTTTCCTTTCTTGATGCCTATCATGACAAACGTCGAGTTCTTAGTGATTTGCATTACTCCACCTTCTACATTGCATTTGAAGCCTTTTGAATCTAAGGCTTCAACAAATATCATATTTTTCTTCAAATTAGGCACATGTCTGACTTCAGTTAGGGTTCTTATTACTCTATCATGCATCTTAATCTGAGTTGTTCCAATACCGATTGTCTTGCATGCCATATAATTTCCCATGAAGACATTACCTCCAAATTTCTTCTCATATGTGATAAACTAGCTCCTATTAGGACACATATGATAGGAATAGCTCGAGTTAAGAACCCATTGATCTATTGAATTTGAGTGATTATCAGCAACTGAGAGTACAAGCGCATTTTCAGATGAGGAACCTTCTTGGATAGTAGCAGCCACAGGTTTTTTGTTCATTTTCTTGGGACAATCTTTTCTCCAATGTCTTTTGGATCGATTTTGAATTTCTTTTTGCCTTTGTATTTCTTCTTCTTACCATTTTTGGTGGAATTTGAAGCAAGAAGTCTTCTATTTACTTCCTTAATATTTGCAGATGCCTTAAGTCGAAGCTCCCTTGAGCGCAAACTTGACTTTACCTCTTCCATCATTATGCATTCCTTCGCAGCACTGAAGGAACTAACAAAGCTCTCACAGGAGGGCGGAAGTGAGGCTAATAGAATCATGGCTGCATCCTGTTCTTCAATCCTAACATCTATATCTGAGTTCCATCAAGATTGAATTTAGCTCATCCAAGTGGTCCTTCAAGGGTGTACCTTCCTTCATGCGGAGACCGAACAACCGACACTTCAGAAGCAACTTATTGCAGATTGACTTCGTTAAGTAGAGCTTCTCTAATTTCAGTCATATGCCTCTGGCCATTTCTTGGTCAGCTACTTCATAGAGAACTGCATCTGACAAAGAAAGCAGAATCAGAGAATGGGTTTTCTCCTCTTCTTGTTCTGCAAGATCCTCCTTTGTTGTAGAGGTTGGCCTCTCCTCTGATTTTGCGATGGTTTCCTTCGTGTAGACAGACGCAAGAGGACCCCAGACCCTTTGTTCCTTCAGTAGGGCCTGCATTTTAATGCGCCACAAATTGAAACTATTCTTCCCATTGAATTTGTCGATCCTAATGGTATTGGACATCCTTTCTTGAGTGATCTTTCACAGGTGCAGCGGAAGACAGCGGGTGATTCAAAGCAGAACCAAAAAATGAAAGAGTTCCCCTTGATCGAAAGATGCGTTTTTTATACCAATTTGTTATCACCTGTGAAGAGAAAAACAAAGAAAACAGACCAAGAAAGGAGAAACAGAATGCAGAAGTGAAACCAAACCAAAACAAAGAGAATTAGGAGAAGAGAAGCACAAAAAAGAATTAAGGTGGTTCACCCAAAGATAAGACTTGATTAACAGAATACAATTACAATTACAATTAACCCTTAAAAAGGTGGCAGAGAACAACTAATACAAAATACACTAAGAGGTGAGGTTCCAAATGCATTTTCAATATTAAGATATTTACCAAAAGAGGTCTTTAAAGAGATGAAGCAAATGCATCCCATAAAAGCTCCTGGAATTGATGACATTTTTGCTCTCTTTTATCAATAGTAGGCGATGTTACTCAAATGGTGGTCAAAATTTTGAACGAAGGTGATCCAATCTGTATTAAAAAACTCTCACTGCATTAATACCAAAAGTCAAGAAGGCAAAGCATGCAAAGGAATTTCGGCCAATTAGCTTCTTAATGTGATCAACTGGTCACAAAATGTATATCCCTAAAGAACTCCCTTTTAAGGTGCACGAGACACAAAAGGTGCTTTCGTTCGTAATAGACTCATTACAGATAATACACTGGTTGCATTCAAATGTTGCATTACGTGAAACTACACTCCTACAGTCTCACTCTCACATGCCAACTCTACCTTTAGCTCTTCATCTTATGTACAGAGACACTTTCTGCCTTGATCTCACAAACCATATCATCTAATAGTCTACCTACCATGCAGGTTTTCGGCCTAGGCTTGTGAATGTCAATGGGTGATCAAGAAGGTTCATGGCCTAGGCTTGTGACTTCCATTGCACTTAAGATCTGTACAAGTGGCAGAGCCTATGTCATAATTTGTAGGGGCTTGTGTTCCCGCTCCTTTTAGCTCAGTTATAAGATTTTGTCCTATGTGTTTTGGATAAATTTACTTTGAACAACTATCCAATTTGTCTATAAAAAATAAACTTATGCAAAATTTGTCTTGTAAAAATTATTGAAGTTAAATTACTCCAATTAGACTATTAAAAATAAACTTCTGCAAAAGTTGTTCTTATAAAAAAGTAATTCAACTTCAATAATTTTTACAAAAAAAATAAACTTATGCAAAAGTTGTTTTGTAAAAATTATTCAAATTACTATTCTTTTTTCTAAACAAACTCACTTTATTCATAAATTCATTTTAACTTGTACAAAAAATTGTTTCATAAATAAATACATATAATAATTAATTTTAAAGTATTTAGTAGCTAATGGAATTATATCACGGAAAAAACTATTCCATAATAATAAAATGATCATGGCATTATTAGTCAACTATTCCATTCGTCCAGCGTGCCAGGAGACCCAGGTTAGATTCCGGCAATGAAAAAAATGATTTTTATCTACGTCAGTATGAAGTGCGAAGACATTTGAAGTTTTGAACTAAGTCCTGTATATGTATAATTAACCTATAGCACAAAATAACTACCACTTCGAGAAAAAAACTGAAATTCTGTAGTTGTGTGTATTACATTCTGCATTTGTAAACTGAAGGCCCCACACTTTTTGAGCTATGTGAATCACAACAGAAAATTTATTCGGTTTTTTTAGAACAAAATAATGCTCTCAATGGAAATCTCTAAATTTGACAGTTCCAACAGAAGGACACGTTAACACGGCTTTGAAACACTTCATCTGGATTGTAGAGGCCATGTTCTGTCCCATGAGCACAGTGGTAGAAAAAACTTCACAGTAAAATTATTTGGCCAGCTAATTTTTAATGGTAATCAAACTAGCAGATAGCAAGGAAAGAAACTGCCCAATCTACTGTTCCACTGCCATGTCCTGATTGTGGGAGGGCCTCCATTTTCGATAAAAAATACTTCTTTCAACCACTTGAGTACCCTTCTTATTCTGAACACTAAGTTTCTTATCTATCAGTTCCAGCAACTCTTGCAACCCGATTCCTGTGATAGCAGATGTTTTCACATGAGAACCACATTGTCCTATTGAGCTACCTTTTTCCACACCACTGTCCTTTTTAAAGGACTCATTTTGTCGGTCCGCCACTGTTGAAGGTGAACTAAACTCACCTTCAACCAAATCATCAACATATAACCAACCATCAGAATATTCTTCTTTTTCTTTCACAGGCTCACAGTCAACCTCCTTGTTGCCTTCTTTTTCATCTCTCTCTCTTTCTGCTAATGCCTCGGATTTCACATCATCTCCATTGAAGCTGTTATTTTCATCAGACTCTTCGTTTTCACCTTCATCTTCATCAAGATGTTCAACAACATCCATGTATTCTTCTTCCATATCAATCTATACATTTTCAGAGATTAAGCAAAGAGACATAGTCAACAGTTTTTTCTTGCACTTTGGTTGAAGAACAGATGGGTTACACTCTTGTATTACCTTATTCCAAACTTCAATCATATTCTGAAGCTTCTCTTCTGACACCCCTATTTGTTGAAGAACTTGAAACACTGTTGAGCGATGCTCATCTAGATTGGGAGCACTTGAATCCACTACATGCTTCAAAGAAAGATAGGTTTGTCAGTGGACTTGTCCATCACTAAATAAAGGATAAATTCAAAATATACGATCTTAGTCAGTTTTAGAGTAAAAGTAGTTATAATATAGACAAAAAATGAGTGTAAAGTGCACACTAATTCATCACTGTACAGAAAGTAACAGTCAGTACATGAAGATAAACCAGATGTGAGAAGACTATTGCCAATACAATCCGTATTACAAGCATAAATCAACTGTGCATCAAGGATGTTTGTAGCAAAAGAAAGCTCTAATAAAGATATCTCCAGTGCAATTATCATCTTCTTATCACGATTTACTCCTTTTTTTCTTTTTCTCCTGTTTTTAGTTAGGGGGTAAAAGAAGATATATTACATTTTGATACCAGTATAATTAAAATCAGAAGAGATGCTAAAAACACTGAAAAACCCCTTCTGTTCTCCAGCAACTGAAAGGAAATGAAAAATCTTACCACAAGCAGGTCTGCTTCCACCACTTCTTCTAGAGTTGCATGAAATGCTTCCACCAACTACAAATATTCAAAGAGAAAAAAAAAAGGTAGATTAGATTATTGTCAAAAAGAACATTGTAGAATAATATTTGATAAAAATAATTAATAAACAGTCATGTTGATATGGTAATTTGCTCATGTTTTACCCTTACCTGCACAGGCAAGTCAGATATAAATCCCACTGTGTCACTGAAAAGCACCTTCTTCCTGAAAATGAAGTTAGAAATTTAGGATGGTGAAACATATATATTCAACACTATCCACCAATGTACACCTGCAACTGAGCACTGAGATTATTATAGAATCAAATGGTACGTTGCTGGTCAAATTACCCTGAAGGAAGAACAGCACTTCTTACTCTAGGATCAACTGTAGCAAACAGTCTGCAATACATGTAATACTATTAAGAATTGAAAGCCAAAAAGCCAACATTAAAAATTATATTAGAATTAGAGGATGAAAGTGCATATAGGTAACAGTAAAGGTGATTTACCGGCAATCACTATACAGATCAGTGTCCGATAGCCTACTTACTAATGTAGATTTTCCCTAATAAAAACATGAAGTCATATTAGTTATTATGATCATGAACTTACTATTCTAATACAATAAATAGCAAACACATCTTTAGATCACTCACAGCATTTGTATACCCAACAACAGCAACAGTGGCTAAGCCTTGTCCAGATGAATCTCCATGCCTCTTTCGACCAGCACGCTGCAAAGCCCGGGTTCGGCGAACCTCTTCAATTTGAGATAATAGATAACTTCTCCTCGCTAAGATTCTAAGGATAATTTACACTTCAGTGACTCAATTATGTGATGTAAAAAATCATTATAAATAAAAACTGTTAATTGCACATCAATTAATGAGCAGAACATGTGGGGAGAAGGGAATGAAGAGATTGTGTGCTCAAATCCCTCTACTAGTACAACTAATACACTAACAACTAACATTTGCCTATCTAAAAATTAAATTTCATAGACACATTGGACTAAAATATCCAGCACGACTAAATGTCAACAGGTTAATGTCTCTCAAATACCACTAAAAGCATTGCAGTTTGAAAGAAACACACATAACTTGTAGCAATATAAGCTTAAATGGCATTCAACGAGACCTACCTACCTACTGCTAAGGTGGGAGTAAACTTGAACTCGGTGCATATCAAAGTTACATAAAGTAAAGCATGCGGTTTTCTCAACATTCCCCCCTTCAAAATATTATTCACATCAACCACAATTACAGTAAAAGTTTGTAACGACTTATACAACAAGGTGAAAATTCAGCTTGGCAAATAACACAAAATTATATGGAAACAATGAGACATGCAGGGAAAGCAAAGATAAACCCCTTGGGAATAATCGTATGTATCCTAAAAATTTTATATCATGGTTATACCTTCGACGCTGAAGCTGAAGTTCAGTTTCTCCAGCACCACTCATAAAACCTTGCCCTCCACTTCCTCTCCTGAAATTGTAAGTGGAATTATGATACGAAAAACTACATTCAGCTTCAATCATGTTTGTACTTAATAGCAGCAATGTAAACTGAAAATTAAATGGGCATGCATGACAAGTAAAATTTGGCAATCAAATCATCCAAAATATATGTAGAATCAAAAGAACATAGAGTCCAGTGGACAGTTTAATTAACAAAAGATGCAAGGGTTCGTGCAATTTTAGAAAGTGTTAAAATTACTAAATATTTGGAAAAGTCTGGATGTGGCGAAATTTGGCAGGTTAATTGAGTCATTGAGGACCGAGGCATTTTGGAAGAAATGGTATGAAAGATGGGAAAAGTAAGAGATAAACAAACCCTCGGGCACTAACAACTTGAGCTTCTCCAGAAGCACCGAACGTATAGCGACCATCATGGCCACGAAGACGAACAAGTCTGGTCTTCTTGTAGGATAGAGCAGCGAGTTCAGCCTGCAAACAAAGATGGCAAAGCACATCCAAACAACAAAGAGTCACAATGCAACACACCATTCAATTAAACTGGACAAGGGCCAAGGGCGTAGGGCGTGTCATCAAACATGACCCACCTGAAGTTTCGCTTCCTTAGTATAAGCATGAGCATTGAAAATCTCAATTATAAGCCCCACACGGTCCAAGACAGGTTTCCCCCAAGCTCTCTGCCAAGTACATAAAACTAATTGCAAATGCAAATAAGAAAAGATCATAAAAACACCAAAAAACACATGCCTCAAGGTTTCGTTGCTGAATCCCAGAGAGTATGGCATTGACAAAAACGGCATCCACGTCGCCCTGCAAGGACAGTGGGTGAGTGGGTGAGTGGGTGAGTGAGTGAGTGAGTGAGTGAGTGAGTGAGTGAGTGAGTGAGTGAGACAAAATAACCAATGACAGAAAGAAATAAGAAAAGAGAAGGAAAGACAACATTGGATGAGGAATGGACGGCGTGAAGGTGACAGTGGATGTGATGGACGGTTCCGTGGCCGAAAAAGGTGTCGGAGCGAGGGTGGCGGTGCTGGACGAGGAGATGAGGTGGCAACGGCTTGTCGAAGAAATCGGTGTGGAAAAAGCCATGGCGCTGGTATTCGAGGGAGTTAGCCAGGCAAAGAGCTTCGTTGAGCTTGGCCTGCAATACCTTCTCCGGCCGCACGCGTGGCTGAACCACCAGAAGCTTCGGAACACTCTCACGTGCGCATTCGCTCGAGTACACCCTCTTCCTTACCACCTTTGCTGAACCAAACCTTCTCCACATTTCCACTTTTCCACTTTTCCACTTTTCCACATTTCTTCATCATCCTTCCAAGGGTTAGCCAACCTTTTTCTCCCTTCAATTATTTTTTTCATTTTGGGACAAACTTTTTTATTCTTTCTTTCAACTATCACATTTATTTTTGTATTTCAAACTTTTAAAACTGGTTTTTTTTCCAAACAGTTTTACAAAATAATTTTGAATAACACGACCAACTATAAGTATTTTTTTAATAATAGTTTTATAAAAACATTTATTTAGTTACAATTTTCAAAAATTTCTAATTTTTTTATTTTTAAAAATTAGAAAACAATAACAAGCTAAGTAATTTTGTTTTCTAATTTTTATTTTTTAAAAAAAACTCAATCTATGATAAAAATATGTTATTTTTATTTTTTATTAATAATATGAACATTTTTATATTTTTATTTTTTAAAATATTTTTCAAATAATACTTATAAAGAAAGGTTTTTTTTTCTCTTTTGTCAAAAATTAGTTTTTAAAAATTATTTTTAAAACCTCTTTTTAATAAATTAGAAAACAAAATTAAATATATGAAATCCGGTACTCATCATGTTTCTAGTTCAGTTAATTCTATTCAGTTTTTCAATTTTTTTTTAAGTTTCAACTTTTAGTTAAAAAGCTCACTTGTAAAAACAACAAATCTTTTCTTTCATTATTTTTTATTTGGATTCATATATCTTAATTAAAAATATTAATAATTAACATTTATTTATAAAAATATTAAGATAAATAAATAATTATTTTTTTAATTTTTTAAAAATATTAATAAGAAATACATTAAGTTAAATTTGATTTACTTAATATTTTAAATGATACAGAATATAGTAATTATTTTTTATTTGAGACAAATTATTATAAATAATATAATCATTTTGCTACAAGAAGTAAATAATGTTATGGCATGTTAAAAAAAATAATGTCATAATATCATATATCTTAATTTGAATTTATAATATGATAGAGTAACAAGAGCATATTAGTTTAGTTTGTTGTAAATCTAAAATTAAAACTAAACTTTGATTAATCTACCTATGATTTTAATATAAACTAAAAAAAAACTATTTTAGTATGTTAAAATCATTATTAAAATAAAAATAAATTATAAATAATTAAAGTACAAATACTTCTCGTACTAATTTTATAATATTAATTTATGAAGTATGTATTTTTATAATATATTAATTTATTTTTAATTTAAAATTAATTTAATTTATTATCAATTTTAAATTAATTTAATTTATATCGTAATTTTCATGTATGCTGTAATATATTTTCATTTATTTTCAATGTGTGAAATAATATTTTTCATATATTAATTTATTATCAATCTATAATTAATATAAATTTATTTATATTTATTGTGTTAAAATAACTACCCAAATTAAAATTAATTTCAAACTAATCAAAATATTATGAATTTATGGTATCATTATTTTATATATGCTAATCAAAACTTTTATAAAGATACCACTAAGCATGTGAGTTAATTAATAGAAGGTTTTTTCAACTTAATTAAAGATTTTAAGTTGAAGTTTTAGGTATCCAATTATACTAACTGCTTTGTAATAAAAAAATATATAAAGATAATTTCTTTTGAAAATTTTAATATAAAATAAGAATAAATTTATGTAATTATTTTAAATATATAAAATTTAATTTGATAAACTTTATTTCTATTCATTTTATATTTTCAAATGAGGTATTTCGGTTAATAACAACACTTAATAACAAATTTTAGTTAAGCAAATTTTCTTATTTGATAATGTTTCGCAGAAGTAATCATCTATTGTAATTAAACTATAAGTTTAATTATTAGTATGTACCTTTGTTATTAAATCATAACTTTTAATTTAGAGTAAGTTTATTAATTTTATACATTAATATTTTAAAGTTATATAAATAAAAAATATGATTAAACTCTTAATTTACTTAGAATACTAACAGTATGGTTATATTTATATAAAACAGAAAAAATAATTATTTAATAAAATAAATATAATTTTATTTTTAATTATTATAAAAGTAGTTATTTAATAAAAAACAAAGCATGAAATATTGCCTAGCTAACGTGTGACGAGGATGCAACAATTTTTATAATATTTTTATAATATTATTGGTAAATGAAATAACAACCGTTTTTTTTTTATGAAAGTGAAATAGCAGCATATTAGTTCTACAAGGGATTGAACAGAGTTACACCAATTTTTCATAAATATTTTTAAAAACGTTTAAAAGCAACCTTTTTATAAGGAGTAGCCTAATAACGTAAACATACAACATAAAACTTATAATAAAAGGAAGTAGTAAAAACAATAATTTTTTATATTAATTTACTCTTAACTAAATTAGATCTAGTTGTTTCATAAATATCTCTTAAGATTTCACTCCTCCGACTGAAATACAATAAATATTTTTATTATTATTTTTAGCTTACAATAAGTATCATATACCACTTTTGATATATTCTTAAATTCCTTGAGTTTAATAAACAATTATTTTTTGTTACTAAATCACTTTTAATGTTTGATATAAAAAAATAAGTAGAAGTGAAACAATTCTCAAAAGAGAGATTTTATAAATAAAGTTTAAAAAGTAACTTCACAACAGTGATACTAAAAACAGAAAGAGTATTCTTTCTAAACAGAGAAAGTTGTTGATCAAAAGTTTGACAAACAGCTCTTTAGTATATGAAAGAATTAAAGAATATTATGCACACTTGTTATTATTCTCTTCATGCATAACTTCTCTTGTATATATAGAGACGTGAAATGCATGTAGATATTTAGATTGAACTTTGGAAAGTTATTTTCTCATTTACAGTTTATGGGTAAAGTACGTTGAGCATCACAATGAATCACTGTTTCACGTACTTTTCGTTTTCTAACAATCTAGAGCAATTATATTAACACTTATACAAATTAGATTTGAACGCCGACTTTTCGCAATATATTCCAAATAGAAATTTAGTCTTTGAGATACTAGATGCTTGATACAATATTTGTCTTTTTAAATTATCCAATGATAGTGGCTATCTACATAGATATTAGTGAATACAAATTTTTTTGATAATATATATTATAAAAGTAAGAATCTTCTATTGACCATAAGAAGAGATTTACTATCTGGAAGCATCATTAAAATTTTTTTAATCAATTGTAGCCTAGGATGGTTTATTAACAACATTGTATGCTTCTAATGCTCTTTTTTGTATAGAACACAAATAAGAAGATCGTACGATCTTTTACTTCTGGTTAGAGCGTTATGTCTAATTTTTTACTTTAATCTTTTTATTGTATTCAAAGTGCGTAAAAATATTTCACGTAAATTGTTTTTGTTTTAATATCTTGATTTCTTGTTGATTCTTGTTTATATGTATATACATCTAATTAAATAAATCATTAGATGAAATTACCTTTCATCTAATTTGTTATCATTAAAACTAATAAGAGAGTTGGTAAAAGTTTTTAATAAAAGGGATTTTCTAAACCTAACCATTAAGAATCAATAAATAATCATTTAATCATAAAGATCACATTAAATGTAGATAAAATGTCTAAGATCCATTAAGACTTATCTAAAAAAAAAGACCATGACAAATTTGAAGATAGAATATAATCAATTGTCATTTATTACTTTAAGTTGAAATAAACTTAACATTGAAGTGTTTTTTATAAATATCTTGTCTGTTGAAACGCAAAAGAATACTCCTATTATATCTAATTGACAAAAGTAGATAAAATATTTAAGATCCATTAAGACTTATCTAAAAAAAAGACCCATAACAAAACAATTAATTATCATTTCTTACTTTAAACTCAAATAGACTTAACATTGAAGTGTCTTTTTAAATATCTTTTTCTTTTGAAATGTCAAAACACTACAAGTCTACCGGAAAAAATCTAGAAGCAAAGTATAGCAAGGAGTAAATTACCTACAAAGTAACTTTATACGTGATAATTTTATAATGAATTATTTATTAAATATTTAAATTAAATCAATTTTAAAGTTTATCAAGTTATTGTATTTTATTTTATAATAATGTAAAGTAATATGTAAATACTTTATTTCCAACACACTCTTAATTTATTACCCATAGGAATATTTGGTATCATTCTCTTCATCATTATTTATATCCAACTCTATGATTACATTGTTGATGTTATTTTATAGAAAAAATTATATTGTTATGCATTAATTACGAAACAAAAAATATTATAATATTTTATTAATTTGTTATATTAAAATGAGGTTAATGTCTAAAAATACTAATAATGTAAAAAAATTATACCATTATTCAATCACAATTCATCGTTATTTAATTTATATAATAAAGTTAATAAACTTATATGCATTAAAGTTATAATTTTAAATAAATATTATTAATATAATTTTATAATATAAATTATTTTTAATTTATAGTTCAAGAATATAATTTTTCCTTATTTTTGTGAGAGGATACAACAATTTTTATTTCTCATAGAAAAAAAACACAATTTTTAACATTTCATCTTAACCATTTATTTATATCTTAGTTAAAAATATGGTTAGAAAAATGGACAGGAAACATGCTCAAGAAAATCCATTCTTGGGTATTTGGGGCGCTTTTTGAAGCAATTTTAAGTTTAAAAATTTATCCTCAAAAATTTCTTTTTGTATATAATATAATTTTCATGCTTTTATATTAATAAATTTTTATAAATTAAATTTATCCAAAATAAAATCTTCAATAATTTAGACCATAATAATGATTTATCCATAAAAAAATTTAGAAATTATTTTTATTTGTATATAAGTCATATTTATATAAAATTACAATAATAAAAATAAGCTAAAGGAATTATTTTATCTTTATAATTTACATGTTACCGTGATTTTAGATAAATTATTTATTTTATGAATTACGTTTAACTTTTCTTATTTGATTTCATGAAAAATATTCAGTCTGATAACTTTTATTTTATGTTTAATTTCTATATCAGTAAATTTATATATAGATATCAATATATAAAAAATATAGTATAATTAAAAAATAATAAATAAGAAATAATAACAACTTATCTAATTATTATTTTAAACATATTTTCTACGTTAAGATAAATAAAATATTGAAAAAATAGTAAAGTCAGAACATAATAATCAAGAGGAAAAATATTTATATTAAATGATTGTAATTGTAAAGAGGTAAATTACTTTAATACTCATTACATTTGCTAGAAGTACATTTTACATCAGCATTTTTAACACCGTTAGTGAGGGAGGCTATAACATTGTTAACACCGTCAAACTGTCTGGACCGAACATTCCACCAATTCAAAATCCAAACACTCACCTACTCTTCTATTTCTCATTTCACAAATTCTTTGCAATTCACATTTCCTCAAGTTACTGTCAGTTTTTTTTTTTCGTTGCTCTCTATTTGTTGTTTACGATTATCCTTTCTGCGATTTTGGTTTGCGTCTGTTTTTCTTGTACCCATACCTGAATTTCATTTCTTTAATTTTAGAACTTGGATTCGTGTTCTTGAAGTTTTTATACATGATTGATACTGATGAAATTTTGCTACGAATTGAAATGAAGAATCGCAATTTTCCATAGAATGGTTAACATGATTGGAGATAAAAAATTTTCGAATCCAAGCCTGTAGATGGGGATAGGGCTTTTATCCGTAGGTGGACCTGTGATGAGCCCTCAGCACATTGTGTTGATCTTGTTTCATTTTTTGTTTCATTCTCTACTCTCCAAAGAAACCCTGCAATTACTTAGAATTTGAAATTTGCTCCCTTCTAGATCAATATGTAACCATGAGTGCAATATCCTACTTTTATGCAAATGTCTACTACTAATATTTTATATTTCGTTTCATTTGAAAACTTGTTTAAACTTAAATGTTGACAAAGATTTATCCAATTGGATCTGTTAGTCAAAAGATTATCATTCCATATTCAATAATACTCATACGGCTCAAAAGTGAAATAGGATAATGGCTAAGTTTGTTGCTCCTGCCCACCTGGTTATGTTATGTTGCTTAAAACAACTTGAGAATGCCATTATCTCTTACCTCCTGGCTAGTAATGAAAAGGTTTTCAAAGAATTGACCAGTTTAGAAATTGACTTTGCATTATGTAACATTATTAGTGGATCGACCATTTTAGAAATGGACTTTGCATCGTGTAACGTTCTTATTATTTACTGCACTTTGCTTATTTACTGCACAGCGGAAACAAAGGTGATTTAGGAGTAAAAAGCATCATTTGGGTGTAAAGCCTCTTTTAAGAAAAATAATTTATACGAAGATAAATGAAGAAATGTTACAAGAAGTGCATTCAAGCCCAGGCGGCAATGAAATTTTTTTATCTTGAGACAGATGGTAATCCTATCCTCAGTGTTCGATTTATGAATGTATCTTGAGACAGATTGATTATCTTCTAATGTTGTCAACTAAACTAATGTCTTAATTGTCTATTGTTGTAAAAATGCCGGCTTGAATCTTATGATGAGATTTTGAATGTGCTATATTGGTTCGCTTGTGAATTTAGTTCTTTTAAGTGAAGTAAATTATTTCCAGCACTCTTGGGAATATAATGAAGAAAGAATTATTTGGTACTGAAGTTGTTGTTGAAAATTTTTGACAAAAAGGAGGAACCCCCGATATGTTAAAGGACGAATCCACTTACTTTGTTAATAAGTCTAAGCATTTACTCTTCACAATATTCATTTTATTAAAATTGAATAGTTATTACAATTAATTAATTTTAAGCGTGTTAGGTTAACAAACACAGTAAAGATAAAAAATAACTTTTTTAACTGTGAATTTCTTCTAAGATGAATATATTCCTCTTTAATTTTTTTGGTTAATTAAATTTAAATGGCTATCTTGTTTTGTTGTTGTTATTAGATTGTGTTGATATTTATAACCCATTTATACTTTTAGGTTTGTTTTGGTTACATGTACTTGAGATGAGGGATGCTTTGAGAACAACAATTGAATATACGCTTTGTCATACATATAATAAAAGTTAACAAGCGAGTAAATTCATTTTAAATCTTGATTCATTGAATATGTACTATTGCTTTTTCCTTTATCTAACATTTTTCCTATATTTTGATTTCCTTTTTTATTATGGCTTTAGGTTCCTCATTCCCCTAATTGGTTTGACGATTCGACGCAATGGAGCTCTCCTCCGTCACCATGGGGCTCTCCACTATCTCCCCTTGCATGACAAAATGAAGCTGTTGAATTTGTTCTGAAGGAGAAAATTACTCTCTAAGTGTAACCTACTATTTTCTTTTGTTATGTAATGGAACAGGTTGATCCCATCGACCACCTACGTGAATCAATAAACCTTTTTTGTTTTTTAGTTCTCTACCGCTCCTCCGTGATCCCATCAGTTTTTTTTTTTTTTTTTCCAGCCATAATGTCATAATTGAATGGATTTATAACTTTTGTCGCAATTAAACATCAGATATAGGGCACAAAGTGTGCCAACACATTTTTTCTATCCAGCAGTGAGGTAATATTATATTATTCCCACAGTGTCATAAGCTTTTAGCCTCCACAAAACAAAGACAAATAAAGATGGCAACAACTATACTTGAATTTGGCACTTCATAAGGCAAGTTATTGTACTCCACTTTTCGAATCCTCTTGCATTTGCAAACACAAAATAATTACAGTTGTTAAAAACAAATAATTTATTTTATGATTTTAGGAAAGTATCTATATAAATAAAATGTAGTTTTAAGTAATTTAGATAAAATTATATTTTTAATAAAAATATATTAATTTATACAATATGTTATTCAATGTATTATCTTGTATATATTTGACACAGAAATTTAAATTATATTATATTTATTAAAATAT
This sequence comes from Psophocarpus tetragonolobus, assembly GCA_037954015.1. NCBI lineage: Eukaryota > Viridiplantae > Streptophyta > Magnoliopsida > Fabales > Fabaceae > Psophocarpus > Psophocarpus tetragonolobus. Next base: position 41,890,349 of record CM075695.1, read on the forward strand.
TAAAAATTAAATAATATAAAAACTAACAATATAAATAAATGCTTTAATTAAAATTATAATTTTTACTAAATTCATAATTTGTAAAAAATAGTTAAAAGTCATTTTTAAAAAAATTGTATTATATTCTTTTATCTTATTTAATTTGTAAGTATCATATTGTTATATTATTTTATTATATTATGTGTATTCTCTAGATCGTTGCTAACTCGAGTCAATGCAACAATTTATGGTAGTTTTAGTAGAGCAATCACAAATGTTGAAAATCCGTTGGTTTTCTCATTAAAGTCAGTCAATTAAACTATAAACACAGTCAATGTTGTCCTAGGAGATTTCCATGTTAAAACGTGCTCTCCTCATCACAATTGTGGAATTGTGGAAGATGGCACACATAAACCGAAGTGCCAAATTCTCATACATGCTTCCCAAATTGCTGTATAGAGATTAGTTCTAATCTAAAAATATTTCAAACCTCAAATGCATGCCTCAATCTTAGTCACTCTTTCCATTCGAATGAGTAAAACCTTCAACAATAATCAGACCGAACTTGAAATTATTGACATTATCATTCAAGAAGGTTAGCGGCGGTGCAGTATAAAATAACATAGTTCATAATTTCATTCATAGTACTTGTTCAATGAGTAAAATAATCAACAATCATTTCGCGTAATTGGATTGCATTGTAAGAAATGGGGGGGTATTGACAGATAAAAGCATAAAAGTGAATTATAAAATGAAAAAGAGACAGAGGTATATTCTTCTGCAACATGAAGACACACGGTACATCTCTCATCTAGTAATTAATACATCATCTCCACCGCTTCGTACACATAAATTGTCCCGCCCTCCTCATAAAAAGCAATAAGATGCAGCAAATTTCCAGTATTATATATGTTTGCCTCTTACATATCAGATCATGTGTTTGACAGAAAGGATTTTCACCTTTTTCTAGAAACAGCTGCTGCAATTCCACCTGCTATAAGTCCTACAGCAGTTGCAGCAATTCCTAGGCCAATGACTCCATCTACAATGAAAGAAAACAAACAATGGGTGCTTTATTAGATTTAGAGCCAATATCAACCCATTTTCCTCTTGCTCTTAGCAAGAAAAAAATTACTAGTGGAAAATAAAGATTTAATGGGAACCTTTGGTGATCTTATCCTCGATTGTCTTTTTGAGTGTTACAGCCTGCCTCCAGTCGGGTGCAATCTAAGGAAGAAAACATAAACATTGACATTGACAAGTTTGGAGAAGAATATGACCCCAAAAAAACATCATACATACCGTGAGACATCTGTCAACAAGATCCCTACTCCTGGAATAGTCAGCATTTCTATAGTATCCAACAGCCAGAAGATAAAGCTTCTCCCTTTGCTGCAATGGGTCCTTGGTTGCAGGCAAAGATGCTAAATACACTTTAAATTAACATTTATTTATAATTACATTTGATGAAGAGAGAGAGAGAGAGAGAGAGAGAGAGAGAAAGAGACCTTCGAGCATGGCTATCCCGCGGTGCACGTCTTGAGGGTGTTTGGAGTGAACAAGAGCCCACGATAACCGCAGGAGACAGTCTTGCATATACTCATCAGAGGATTGTTTTTGTGCCTCCAACACCTCTCTTTCACACCCCTGCAAATGCAATCATTCATTCATTCATTCATTTCGGGAACCCTAAGAGATAGAAAGAATATGAATACATACAGCCACCACATCAGAATCGCAATAGGGAAGATGGTCTTTGCCGGAGAAGAACTGACCCACCGAATCCACCATCATCCCTAGCTTCGCTTCAAGTTTCGCCATTCTCTCTCTCCACACTTGGATTTCAATATCCTAAAGGTAAAACTAACTCCTATAAATATGATTTTTTTTTTATTTTTATTTTTTTTTTGTCTTGTCGCGTTTTCAATGCTTAAGAATTAAGTCTTCTTAATATATTAGTTGTACAGCCAAATGAAGAGATAGCTCTTGAGTTGTGGGGCCACAAAAACCTAAATATATTCACATCTTCAATCTTTCCTACATTTAATTATTTCCGTCATATTTTCAAGACATTTTGTTCATGTTCACAACTTCTCATATTATCATTTGATCTATAATAAAAAAAAAGAAACTATAGATTAAAGTTGCTTTTATTTTACAAACTAGAAGACAACGTTTTTTTAAATAAGATTTGAAGTGTTAACATCATAATAAACCAAACATCAACCTTGTATTTAAATGGTTGTGGTACAATAAAGTTTAGACAGTATTTATTATGATAGTCTTTTACATGCATTTTTTTCCGTTACATTCGTGTTTTCCCAAGACAAGATTGTTCTGAATTAAGAAAAATTGACAAGGAATAAAAAAGAAGAGACTGATTGAGAAATTGCGCGGTGCCTCGTCAAACACTTATGAGGTGAGGTTCCCTTCTCGGCTTCTTCAAAGAAGTTGAAGCTTTGAAGAGCCCACCACACAACTAACGGTTCGTTCACAATATGTGTACTTTCGCATGACACATAGTTAACCAAACAAAGGTTGAGAAAAATACTGTGCCTGAGCATGTAAGAATGGGAACATATTTCTTATTCATGGCAAGCTACAATTTTGAGAAAAGTCTCTTAGCTCCTGTACACATCTCCTTACTTACAAACCACAAATCAATCCTGTATGCTAAGCCAAATTGCCAAAGTACACAAATAAAAAATATTAAAGAAAAAAAAAAGAAGCAAAATCACCATGCATATGGTTTTCACAAACTAATCTCTATTTGGCTCATGTAAGGAAATCACACATACAACTAATCTTGATAAAAAAAAAAAAAAACAAACTAATCTCGATCTAATGACTACTTGAAGCATATTTTGCTACTTTGACAAGTGAACACGAGAAACTGTGGACACACTGTACAGTATGTACCCTGCAAAGCGTTGGTTCCAGAACCATCTTGCAATGACCAAACTAAAATCTGAGGATAAACGAATCGCTTCACAAATCTCCCATCATTTTACGGTTTCATTGATACCTGAAGCTGCATGGTATAGTATAATTGGATGGGCATCTCATTCAGATTCTCAAGGGAAGGAAGGGTTCTACTTCCCCCTACAATTAAATGAAAATAGATTTTTTTTGTCAGATAAAACCATCTAATACAATTCTTGCCTTCTTGAGCACATATTACTCTCAGGAGATACATTTTCCTCATCTTGCTTAAGTAAAAGGTCCCCATTTCCAGTATAAAGTCGGGTAGATAGCGTAGGCGATGAAGGTGCACTACCTGCAGTTATTTCAACATATGTGAAATATGATAAAATATCAATTATGGGTCTGGCAAGCCAGTGGCAGCAGAATTAACGGGTATGATCAAATTTACCGCACCTCTAAAAGACGGGCTTCTCTCAAAGTCCTTCGTCGCATGCAACAGTATTGTCCCAGAGAGCACAACGATAAAGCCACATATTTCTGACACAATAGTTCCACCACTTTGGCCATCCCAATCCTGTAAGCATTGTTTGAAATGTAAGTAGATTCTGATACAATTCGTAGACAACACAAACATCTTATGCATCCAGCATTAATGCCAAAACTACTTGATTATACCTTAAACATTATTACACTGGCTAGTATCGTAAGTGTTGTGAACATGACATAGTATATAGGAGATACAATTGCAGTGTTGAAGGTGTCAAGTGCCTGAAATATTGTACAATCATGTCAGTGAAGCATAATTGATTCAAAATTTCAAATATAAGAACTTCATATAAAATGCACTGAGCAAATCTGATTTCTCTAGAATTGATTTCTTTTTCTATTGAATATAAGTCGAAGATCATTTTGAGCAAGCTTTACTAAAGAAAAAGAATAATAATCATCACAGAACATAATGGATCACTATGTCAGAGTGGAGTTCACAATACCATTAATTTAGAAATATGAATGCCAGTGTTTTCAAGAATCAAACATTTATTTCATTTTAAACTTCAAAAAGATCAAGCCATTGCATCAAGGGACAGCACAGTCAAACAGAATAAGAAACCAACAAAACTTCACAACTCAGAAAAGACTACATAGGGATGGCAATCATACCCGCCCGCCCCAGTAGGTACCGCTCCATCCCCGTCCCAATTTTGACGGGAAAAATTCGTGTTGTTAGTCTCCGTCCCATCCCCACCCCTACCCCTATCCCCGCTTAAGATAATCAAAGATGGGAAAAGGTGTGGGTTTGTTAGTCGTCGCCCCGCTTCTATGTTTTATATATAATTATATGTTAAACAAAATCTCACATGTCTGTGTATAAATCTACACCCTTCGAATCATTAAAACTAAAATATCATCAATAATTTAGTATATAATTTATTTAATAATTAATAAATTAACATGTAATTTATTTAATAAATTATAAAAAATAATATAACGGGATACTCACGGAGATATCTGAACCCAAAAATATCCAACGAGAATGGGGACGAGGATTAAAATTTCATACCCACCTTCTTTATACCGCCTCTGTCCCACCCCATTGTCATCCCTTAATACAACAAAAGTAAAATCATGTTTCATATTTTATGGAGGACTCACAAGCAATGCTAGAGGAGGACTTTCTGGTAAGATTATCAGTAAGCAATGGTAAACCTTTATTATTTGCATGTTGCAAAACCATTACTTTCGTTGTATTATGTAAATCTTAGTTCTGAGGTTTCAGTGTTAATTAGAGCCAATGAGACTATAATGTGATAACCAAGCAGCTATACACATTGCCTCCAATCCTGTGTTTCATGAGAAAACTAAACATATTGAAATTGACTTCATTTCATTAGAGAAAAGTTGTTGTAAAAGGATATTAGTACTGAGTTTATTAGCTCAAATAATCAACTTGCTAATATACTCACTAAATCCTTGAGAAGACCTCAGATCAGTACATATGTTCCAAGTTTGGAGCATACAATCTATATGCTCCAGCCTAAAGGGGAGTGTGTCAAATGTTAAATATTATGTAGGGTGCTAGTTAGTAGTTGTCTTTATGTGTTGATGTATATTTAATTAGTTTTGCTTTTCCTTTTCTGTGACACCCGTAGTTTCTGAGCTCAGTCTACTCTCTCTAATTGCTTCTTGTATACTCTTTGTTATCCTATATATATATATATATATATATATGAAATACATCAACTAAGTAAGTTGACTTACTCAAGCATTTGTTTTACACAAAGCTCTTTTATATTTCAAGTCATGAAAACTTACTGACATTATCTAGCATGCTTACATAGCAAAAGAACATCTTTGCCAAGAAAGACAAAAAAAGGTAAATGTGAATTCTAAGCTACTCTTCAACTTTGTGAAGTACAATTGAACTTCAAGTATTAAAAAAAATTGTTAGGAACCAGAATAGGAATGGTAAAAGTGAAGTTGATACTGAATTAGAGCTATATCAGAGGTATACAGCTCTATTACAATGCTGCAACCAAGGAGGCACGGAAAAACACAAACTAGGGTAATTGCTGGGCTAGGTCCTTACAAGATGAACAATAGAAATAACAAACAAATTAGAGAACACTCAGCTTCTTCACTCAGCCTAGCCAATATTGATACCAATTTCCTAATGCCCCTTGGTCAGTTATCAGACCCATCATATAATCCTTCTCACTGTCCTTTCTCTCTCTCCTTGCAACCTGTATTTTCTGTTATTTGCTCTTCCTCTTCTTCAACCACATCGACTTGTTCCACTCCACCCCATTTCAGCCTCCTATGCAACATGCTTATTTCTTTTTCCATAATCTCTCAAACCCTTATTCATGAGCTTAATTTCACTTTGCTGCCACAACCATACCCAAACATAATGGACCTATAAAAAATACACCAAAATCGAACAAAAGAATGTGTAATGCTTTTCAAAGGGTTTGTATGCCCTAACTAATGTACACATGTTAATGGATACGACTTTGTCCATGGTCAAGATTTGGTGCACAGCATATAGTTTGTAAGCAGTGTCACTGTGTCAGTCATAAACAGACATTAGACGACTTTGTTGTATTCTTCATTTTAAAAGCCTTAGGCTCAGTGATACCCTCCTCCTCCTCCTAACTATTGTTTTTTTCCTGCTCTATATGATAAATCTTTCTTTTATCCCCCACCCCTAAAAATACAGTTTCTATAGAATATTTGGATCAAGATAGAATAAGTGCAACACATAAAATAGAAAAGACTCAAAAGAGATCAATTTCTCCCTATATACTAACTAATTTCAATGAGGCTATATATATTTCAACTTAGGAAGTTGCCATATGTTTATACCAATAGATCGTTGATAAAAATATATGTACGACAAGGCCAGCATACTAATTGTAAAATACATCAGGTAACAAACCTTATTAAGATAATTCATTTGCATGATGACACATATAGCCACAACTAACATAAAAAACCATGTCTCTGGGTAGATTAACTGATTTTTCCCTTCAAAAGTTAATTTCAAAGAAGTTCCGAGGGCTTTAACACTCATTACCTGCAAAATTACAGCAATCTATTTACATCAGCTACCATATTATTGCAGTTACTAAAAAGCAAACATTTTCAATATCCTCAATTATTATAATGGAAATAATTATTCACATAATTGGGGGGAAGGGAGAAAACTTTAGACTATAGGAGTTTCATATAACTATACATGTAAAACATATATAAAAATATGGAGGCTGAAACTTTATTTATGAAATTCACATTCATTATTAGAAGTTAAAATGCAGGAATGAATAGTGAAAACTAAATTACTTTCAACATGAAATCATGTCCCTTAGATTGTATATGTTGTAAACTTTAACTTTGAGTGAGCAAAGCATTGAAGTTTAGATCAATAATCAAACAGAAGACTTAGCAGGATAGATAACACAGTTAATTAATTTACTTACAGAGAGAGAACCCATCAATGAACAAATGCCAGTAAAAACTAGCACATTTGTATGCCCACATCTTGGTGCAAAATGGAATACCAGAATGAAAACCAATACTATTACCGAGCCCACATATGCCAGAAAAGCTGTATGCAGGGAGAATTGTTATCAAGGAACTACAATGAATTGCATTAGGAAAAAGGCAGTGCATTCTAACCTGGTTGAGTAGCCATATTCCATATTTCCAGAACAGAATTAATAGGTTGTTCCTTAGGAGCATGTATTACAATAATTATACTACCGGCAATGCACATTACACAGCCCAATATCCCAAGATTGTGTAGCTTCTCTTTCAAAATAATGTCAGCCAAAACAGCACTAGAGGATACCAAGCAAACATCATTGAAGAAGTAACCATGTTAAGTTGCTAATGTTAGAGGAGCAAATACAACCTTAACTCTCAATCAACAAAGAAAAGTACGGGGAATACCTCACAATAATACTTAATGCACCAAGAGGGGTAACTAGGACTGCTGGGGCAAACGCATAAGCAACAAAGTTTGCAACCTCTCCTACAATCACTGTACAATAAACCATACAGAAACAAATTCAGCAAGAAATCAGATAAAGGAAAATGACCATGATAAACTAGACATTGCATATTTAAATTAACCTTCAACTTCAATATACAAGTGATCCACCATCTGTGTGTATAATAAAGAAATCTAGCTATAATAATAAAGCATCTGAAACATCAAATCCGGGTTCCAATATACAATGCAGAACGAAACTAATTCAACCTAACTTACCGGATTAAAAAAATTTATTGAGAATAAAATCCAATTAATTCCATCAATGAATGGATAAATCAAAACCAATTATGAAGACAAAACAAAACCCATTAAGGTACAAGAAAATCTAGATTCTACGCCCCCCCTCCAAAAAAACAAAATTGACAATACTAAACGCATAGAAACAAAATTAAAGCAGTACTTAAAGCTTACTTGTGATCATTCCCACCCACCAGAGTGGCTCCAAGAGATAATAGTACCCACCAACACCTACAAAATGAATAAAAAAATAAAAAAATCATGCATGACAAAATAACAAACTTCGAAATAGAAATGCCAATTCCCATAGAAGAAGAGAAATTGCCTCACCAGCCCTGACACCAGAAACTGCTGCAGCTCTTCTAAGACCTTGCTTCTTAATGATAAAACTTCCCCCAATGAATCCACTTGACACCAAAGCCAGTATGAGACCTTTCAGATTCTCCTTGGACAGACCCATCTCGAAAAATCGATACTTTCTTCTGAATTTGGATCCCTTCTTCTTCTCTTCATCGATGAGACACGAGACAAACACGGTGCCTCACATCATCACCATCATTGCCTGTTTCATGATTGTGGAATGGAAAGCAGGAAAAGATAGAGTGTGTACGACCACAACCTTATTATTCTAGACCATCTGTGAGGGGCCCTCTTGTAATTTTCAATAATTTTTTTAATAGTAGTATTATGAGAGCATATGCAATGGGATTCTGGGTGTTGAAATTAAAATAATAATTTTAACGTGATTGTATAAGTTTTTTTTTTAATTTTAAAATAAACACCTTTCTATAATTTTTTAATTTTAAAATAAAGACCTTTCTATAATTTTTAAGTCATAAAATCTATGTTAAAATAATAATTTTAATGTTAAATAATTAATCTAAAAATCTTAATTATGCATTTATTGCGGACATTAATGCATACAATACAAAAAAAAATTACAAGGTCTCACTTTGAATCAAATCAATCATGCAAGTTTTGATCCAATCATTTTTTTTTTCTTTGGGGTACATTGGTGTTGCCAACTTTTATTGATTTTTTTGCCATCATACGCTACCAAATTTATGAATATTAAATGTAGCATTATAGTAGATTTTTTAATTTTTTGAAAAATAAATATTCTTTTAATTTACTAGTTGATTTATAATAAAATGGCATGTTGAAATACTCAAAAGTTACAATCTTCATAATTAATTAACAAAGTTTATTAATGTAATAAAAAACTCATTTTTTAAATATTATTGTGTCTAGAGAAAAAAGATAGTTGATTGTCATCTAATTACAACTCTTTATTTATTATTTGCATAAGAGTTTTATATTAGTATTTAATCGTATTTATTCATTTTATTATTTTTAAATTATTATTTGGTAAAGTCAATAAATTTAGCATATATAAATTATTGTGATTGAATATCAGTGTAAAACTTTTTACATTAATAATATATAACTATTTTTATTTCATACTTTAAAATTTATATAAATGAATTAAACAAAAATATAAAACTTTTTTACAGTGTCGGTGTATACCGATTAAATTCATATTTAAATTATTATTTCATTAAACATTAATTAATAATTACATTTAGTTTTGCACGGTTCATCAATTACATGAGAAACTTTAGTTAAAAAATTAACATTTGATAAAGAATGAAACTCGTTTTATTTTAGTTAAAAATAAGTTCAATAGCGAATTTGAAACAGTAATGATAAAGTTTAAATATATTTTTAGATATAATATTTTTCAATAAAACTTGTTTTACTTCAATAATTAATAGTGCTATTGAAAATTGGTTAAGAACAAGTGAGGCTCTAGCAGCCTGGTCTAAAATATCAAGGTTGAGACTTGTGGTTGCACATACACTATAAAAAAATATCTTATATTATCCTTTAAGAAACTACAACAAGCCAAGAAGACTAGAAGAGAGTAAAAGAAAGTTGAATTCCTTCTTATATAAAACTAACAAAAAATTAACTATTAATATTTTTTAATAAAAACATGTATTTATAAAAAAAGTTAATAAAAATAATAAAAAACAGAAGCGCGTGCTGTATTTTTTGGTGATGGTGTAGCGTGGAATGTGGATTCGTGTTGACTTGAACGGTTGCAGTGCATGAAGGTTCGGTGGAAAGTGGTGCAGGGGAATGTACACGTGTTGCTGGCCAATACAAAAGGTTGAAGAAGCATATAAAAATGGGAATCATTCAAAGATAGCCAAATGTATTGTGTTCCACGAACACGTGTTCTGATTTGGGTGGTGCGTGAGGATTTCTTCTCTTTCCTCGTACTCACACATTTAGACCTCTCACGAGCCCAACCTCGCCAACAATTTATAATGGTAGTCACACCTTTCCGTATTATATTTTCTACGATATTATTTTTAAGAATAATAAAACTAAATATATTATATTTATATAAATTAAAATTTTATTTAATTATATTTTTATTTTAAAATAATTTTAATAAAAAAATAAAAAATATGTACTTATGTATTTATAAATAATTTTTAATATTTTTATAAAAATATAATTTTTTCATCTATTTATCATGAAAATAAGAAATAAAAAATAAAAAATTAAAATATTATAAAAATAATTTATTTTAAAAAAAAATTCAAAACTTCTAATAATATGAAAATATTATATTTTCATAGTGTTTTAATTTATGAAACAAATGTTATCATGAGAAGTTTTTAAAATACTCTTTCAAGATATAGAATAAATCATTTGTAGTATCCGTTTAAATTAATGGAAAATAAATTTTTAAAAATTTCAAAATGTAAACAAAATAAATAATAATATTTGAAGTGATCAATATAGTTTCTACTGTTTCCAAATTTAAATCTGAAAATAAAATGGGGTTAAAAAGTTTTCTTAATGAATTTTAAAATTATTTTAACTTGAGTTTACTAATTATGATTTTTTAGAAGCTTGTGAAATGTATCAAATTGGATAAACAATGTATTTAAAAGTTAAAAGTAAATATAAGATTTTTAGCTTAATCTACTATAATTCAAGTCCTATGTCGAGTCTGTCATTAAGGTAATCTAAATTGACTCAAAATTATTTTAACTCAAGTTTACTAATTATGTTTTAAATATTTTATTAAGTCTTAATTATACTATGTAGTTTAATTTTTTTAACTTTTAACATTTTATATCCCAATTTTTAAAAAGTTTAATTGGTATATATTGTCAGCTTACAAGATTCTTACACTAACATTCAATCATAACTTTTCATTTATGTAACTTTTAAAGTATGAATAAGTAAAGTCAACAAATTTACCATGAATGAAGAACTGTGATTGAATGACAATGTATTATGTATATTAATTAAACTCATTTTTAAATCATTACATTTTGCCTTTAATTTTAAAAGTTGTTAAATTTGTGCTTATTCATTGTTGAATTGACTATGATTATTGAGTAACAAATGTTAACTGGATTGTTTTATTTCTTATTCAAATATGCTCTTACTTCATGTCCTTTCATCAAACCTCAGATAAATTTTAATGTATTTTTAGTGGTTTTAAAAAAAATTGTAAAATTAACAAGTTTTTAAAACTAGAAACTAAAAACTAAAAAACTAAATCACAAACTAAAAGAACTAGTTTTTCCCCCCTAACAAAAAAAAAAAAACCCTCAAACCAGCCCTAGTGCATCATACTGAATTCTAGGAACCAACTCAGTGAGAGGTTTAGAATGAGTTGTAAATGGATCCACAACCTCAATCAACTCATTCTAAACCTCTCACATTGGCTTGCCCGATTATAATTTGGCCAACCCAACCAAATAACATATAACATTAATAATAAAATAATAAGTATTCTAATTCTATCAATATATTATGTGTGTATCACAACCCTAAGAAAGAGTAGATGCAAAACAAATTTGCTATGTCTTGAATTGATTTTTAAATGTTTGTACTAGGAAGGAGCATGTACAATGTAAGTAACACAACTTAATAATTGCAAAATGTAAAGTATAAATATGTAATCAATATTTATATAAAATATGTCCAACCTCCATTTTACATGCAAGTTATTTACAACTACATTAATCTATGAATATAACTAAACAACTTAAAGAAAAAATATATGTGCCATTAATTACAACCTACCACATTCAATAACTCGAAACAGGCAAGTTATTTAGTGCCTGGAATAACCTATGCATCTAGTCAAAAACGGTAGCCACCCATGAATCATTATAATCCTTATTATCTTTAATTTCTGAGAGCTGGTCACACCAAAAGAATAAAACAAAATCCAGTTATCCACTATCCTACTAGTTAAGATTGTCAAAGATTGATATTTAAAGTTATAAAAGGAAACGGAATAGTTCAAAAATCTTGAAGATGCTGGGACAATACCTCAGATTCTGGGTACATGCATATTCTATGAAATTACTGGAAAAGGAAAATTTTAATGAAATGAAAGTAAACTTGGCAAGAAGCTGAGAAATCACTTCATTTACTATTTCACTAATGAAACTCACTTGAAAGAGCTACAAAATCTTGGAAATTATAGTTATAATTACCACCAAAATCAAATACATTTTTGTCTACATTAGCTAAACATACTTTATGGAGTGAGCAGTAAAATCCAATAAAATTGCAGAATTGACAATGTACACTTTCCTAAGTATGTCTATAGCAAGTGGGTAAAACTCTTCGCTTTTCAAGATTTTCGCCATGTCACTTTGCTCGGTCATCTTCAAAGAAGAGGTAGAAATCGAAAGGGAAAAAGAAACAATTGGCAAGACTAATTTTTCATCTTGCATTAGATCTTTTCGGCTTCAGCCATCCTGTTCAGAGGGATGTGAATCCCAGTGTAGGGATATTTCTCATATCCGCCAAGAGACACCAAAAAGGGATCCGCAAGATCTTATTCCCATGGGTGGAAGAAAAAAATTCCACAGAATGTACAATAGCTGAAGCAGTATAAATTCAGAGTGAAAGACAACCGCCAACACTCTAATAATCAGCCATTCTAATCCCACCAAGCCAGTTACTTTATACCTGAAGAGAAGCCTTGTCTAGAAGGAAACCCACCAGGTTGTGTCCTATAAGGTTTTTCACTAGCAAAGCGTTTGTCTGATGGCCCAGCACCTAAGATCCCAAGTGAGTTGGGATCAGTAATCCGGATTCCATTACTTACAGTCCTTTGAGGTGGTGGTGGCTGACCCTGGAAATGATTATCACTTTCAGCTCTTCTTCTTCGTTTCCATGCCTCAGATTTCCCAGAATTATCAACTGGTTCTGGCATTTGATAGGTAGTCAAATTTTTTAATCCTCTTTGCCTCTCCATATGGCGACGGAATGGGTTTCCATTTCTGCTAAATGGAACAGATACCGACCCATTGACATGAGAGGGACCAACACCTGCCTCATCCTGCTCCTGTCTAAGTTTGGAATATATTTGATGTAGCCTCTCCCCTGAAAGATGGGAAAAGGTGGAAACATATTTCCACAGTCGGACAGTCATTCCTGTAAATACGCAAAAAAGCAAAATAAATATGTAGTAGAGAATCCTAAAAATCATTAAACACCTATCAAATGGTGACCAACAACAAAAGCAAAAGGATTACAAGCACACTAAAAAAGTAGAAATAGTTCCAAGAGGACTGAAAACTTACTATCTTGCTTATAGGGTTCCTGTTCATGATCTAGCACAATTTGATCTATCCTTCGCCCAAGAAGTTGTAAATAGTTGCGTATTTTCGAAAGCACCTAGATTAGGGAGGAAAGTAAGCATTATAACATTCAAGAGATACAAGGAATGAAGAGCAAAGACATACCTTTTCCTTTGGGAGATTGGCACTAGTTTGCTGCAACCTGTGAAGACGTTTCAATGTTTTCATTTCTTCAACCATCACATCTTGGCACCATTCCATCCATTTTACCTCCTTGAACTGCTCATATACTTCTTCATTGTCAGACATTTCACCCTCTTCCTTTACTATAGATTCAACCTTCAGGGGTTTCTGAAATCTATCCTTTCTCATTTGGACATTAACAGAACCTTGTTTTTTCTTTTTCTCCTGCACCCGTGACTGAGAGATGTTAATCATATTTTCTCTCTCTTTCTTGGAAGGTTTACGTCCAACTCTGCTATTGGCATTTTTCACACCAAGAACCGCAAGTTCCTTTCATCAAGAAAAATGAAAATGTCAGAGCAAGTTATGAACAGTGAAAAAAATAGATTCAACAAAGAACGTTGCGTCTATCAACTAATGAAGGGTCACAGGGAATTGAAAAAGGTTAGTATGAAGCAGATCATAAATTATTGGGCGGTGGATTTTAACATGCACACGAAAAGGATTGAGACGTTGCTTCAAATCATTTTAATCGCACGAATACACAAAATCAATGTTAAAATATGCCCACATACATCTAGGAACATGTTTCAGAAACAGACACTATGAATCACTACCTCAAGTCCTTATTAAGGACCAAAATAACTAATTTATCAAGATAAAGAAGGCTGGTTTTTTAATTGAAAACCATAAATGTCTTATGTTTATATTTCTTCCAAAATTATTTTTCCCAAAGCCTTTATTTTCTAAGACAAATGAGACTTTTTATATTCCACCAAGTTATTCAACTAAGAAATGCATATGAAAGGTATTTTTGTAAAGAAAAAATTCATGCTAGAGGAAACATTATGGATTGGGTTTTAGAAAAGTTTGAGATAACACACACACATATTGATTGACTCAACAAAATTCCCTTCTCCCATGACTTTTTGTCAACTCAAATATTGTATATAGTATTATGCTACAGATAGCATGTATATTTCCCTCAATTCACATGATGACCATTCTACAAACTTGTGTATCTTCTCCACCTCTTAACTAGTAAATATCTTAGTAGTTGGAATTTGGAAATATAATACATGTGAAAATTAAATACCAAACGAGGTCATGAAGAGTAATTAATAAAGTCTAGAATAATAGAAAGCATGTAACAGCACAACAATGAAAGGAGCGAAAACCAGGAATTAAAGATCCATAGCAGATTTGTAAATTGTAAATACAGAAGAAACAAAAGAACAAGTTGCTGAAATTGGAAGTAAAGAGATTGCATACTTGTTCCAAAAGGGCATTAGCACGGTCTTTCAAATTTGGAGCTCGTGGTAAGAAAGTTTCATGGTGTTGAAGTTCTACAGGTGCAATTTTTTTCGACAGGCCAAGTCTTTCATCTAGTCTTATCTTCTCCCAATTACCAAACCCATGGTAATATATTCCAAGAAGCAATCGAGCATCATCAACTGTAATCAAGTAAAATAGAATTAGCAAGTAAAAAGGAGATATAACATAAACTGTACAGGAGGATACACGTACTTTGATTCCATCCACAACCTTTGGACCAGTTTGATGGTTTGAGATATGACAGAACGCGAAATTGTGCAATAGGATCTTCATATCGACCTATGCGCTTTGCCAGAAGTTGAAGTTGTTGGACACGGGTAAGTATATCATTTGCCTTCACTGGGACACCAAAAAAATCCAGCAAAGGCCCCTGGTTGCAATATTGCAAAATTATAAGCTTCTAATAAAATAAGAAAACAAATAACATTTGCAACCTATTCAAGGGAACTTAACATTACACGAACCTTTACATCCAGAGTTCCAAATTCCACTGCTTCTGTACAACCATCAATAAGAGCATTGAAAAGTTCAATCTGTGCTCCAGGTGGAGCGGCCACAACAGCACCACCAACCTCAGTAACAATTAAGTCAATTTGACTCTCATTGCCATATTTCATAACCTGGCAAATTAATTGGTGATGAACATAAAACAGAATATTATTTACTGTCAACGAAAATAATAAAATGAACCATAAACAATACATACATACATAAACTGAAAACACAAACTGAATAAGGCATATTACTAGAGAAGCATATAGAACAAATAATTCCGAAGAGTTGTTCAGTAACTCAAAGGAGATGTAAATGCAACATCAACACACCCATTGGCTATGACCCACCGTGAAGTAATATCAATTCTATCCAACAAAAGGAGCAACAAAAAGATTTTCGACACTAAATAGAAGTAAGTAGATCACACCCTACTTAAACAGAAAGTAAACAACAAGTACGTGTGACCATAAAAGAATGTCTTTTGTGTAACCAAACAAGTAAAACTCCAGCAAGCAAACATTTTCCAGGCACCATGAATGCACATCCTACAGCACCTAATTGGCTACTTTTTTCATAATGGGTGAGATATAGAATGGGATGAAGATTATCAACAATACACTAATCTAGGAAATGCTTCCTAGGAAGACAATAACAGCAATAGATCTTGTTTATGTGGATAACACTAAAAATTGTCAGAATGACAGAATCTTACTGAACGAGAAAAACGCAGTGCATCTCTTTTAGATAAATTCCCATATGACCAATTCCTCACTTGGGCAGATGCTCCCTCAATCATTGGTACTGCAGGAGCAGATTGCTCTGCTTTCCGGCGTTTCTGAACTCGTTCAGGTGGTTCAGGTTCCTTCTTTTTTCTTTTATTGCTTCTTTCAGGTGGCTCAACCTCTGCATAGCTTTTAATATTTCGAGCAGATCGAGGAGCAAGAGCATCCTAAAAGAACCCAGAAAGATAAGGCAAATAAAGAAAATCAATTTTATGCATTAACTATAACAAATATTACATACATATAATTCTTAGTAGAAACTCAACAACGGGTCGGAGAACTTTTTTATGAATATATTAATAAAAGGATCAAACCTCTGCTTGAAATACAGCATCAGGCTTTATCCAACGGCTCCAGAAACTTCCATCATCTTCGTCATTGCAAAAATTGGCAACCTGTGGTTTAAAAGTAAAGCGAGAGTCGTTAGCAATTCCTCCTAACATCCAAGTCTATCTCCTCCCCAACCAAACAAATAAAAATAACATTACTAAAAGAAAATAATAGTTTTGAAAAAAAAGACAAAATTCACAGTACTGTCTGCATATCTTGCCTTAAAGGCACTTAATAACTCATGCCCTTGTTCCTCACTTGCTTCCTTCTCTTCAACCTTCTCTGCTCTTTCCAGAATCTCATCTATATCCAGACTTAAGAGTCGTTTCTTGCTTTCCTCATCATTTCTATCTTCCTTGAAAAGCTCCTCTGCTCCAAATCGTAAGATTGCAGACAGCTCATTCTGTCATTTCAGAATCAAATGATTGTTAGAGTAATTGTGTAAATACATATATAAAAAAAGGCAAGTTTTCATGATAAAAAAAGATTCAATGCAGTCCATAATACAAGTAGAAAACAATATGAATATCACCTTAGTATTTTGGTTATTTAGTATCTATAAAGGCATGATTTAGTATGATGAAAGCAAGCTAATAAGTATACAGTTTCACAAATGTCCTTACCTTGTCAAAATAACTTCCTCCTTTTTTGGCTTCTTTCTTCTCCAGTCTACCCTCTGCATTTAGTTTTTGAATCACCAAGTGGTCCAGAACCTATGGAACACATTCACATGAAAAATGATATAAAACTATTGTCCCTCAAGGTATGTCAATAAGCAGTTGAATGTCTTTTAGGAAAACATATAAACTAAACATACATTAAGAAAAATAGGATACCAAAGTTCATGAAAAAGAGATGAAACAAAATCAGCCATTGGACATCCAATGACAATATACCATTTTCTTCTTAGCACGTTCCAGAATATCTTCCTCAACACTTTTGCTTGTCACAAACCTATATATGTTAACAACCTCTTGTTGCCCAATTCTATGAGCTCTGCTCATTGCCTAAAAAAGCATTGAAGTAATAGTAAGTAACATATTTGCTGATAAATTATTAATAACAAAATTAAATCAGCTGAATACCTGCAGGTCATTTTGAGGATTCCAATCAGAATCAAATATTATAACAGTGTCTGCCGTGGCAAGGTTGATACCCAAACCTCCTGCCCGTGTTGAAAGAAGGAAGCAAAAATCATCACTCCCAGGTGCATTGAAATGATCCATTGCCTGCTGTCGCAACTCAGCTTTTGTACTGCCATCAAGCCTCTGAAATTGAAACCCTCGAAGTGACATATACTCTCCCAGTATATCCAACATCCTAACCATCTGCATTACACCTCTGATACGTTACTATCATTGAGAACTAAAAGCATATAACATATTTTAAAAAATTAAACCGACTAGGATGCTTAGACTAGCAACATCAATTGTTCGAAGCTATTTATGATTTTCACATCCACATCTTCATGATCATTGTCCAACATCAATAGTCCAAGAATTAAGACTTCAGAGAACCAACAATCATCTTCATTCACCAGCATTCAGTATTAGATCAATCATTATTTTCGTCAGCAGTGGGTTTATTCTAATCAATTAAATGAACTTTTGATTTCAGTTCATAAAATATTCCAAGATATCTGAGGTCATCAAGAACAATATTGATAAAATTATTTTCCTATTTTTTTTAACCCTTGTAAAGAATTACTGGCTGCTATTAGCAGGTTCTTTTCTCTCCATGCTCACTTGAATCTTTATCTAAGGCTTTGTTGTTTGTTGATTAAAATGAAAACAAAGCACCAAAATGCATGTTCAAGCCAAGCCTGACCATATTTGATTGATGTGTCTGGTAACTTGGATGATTCATAAAATTTGTTATTACTTCTTTTAATAGGTTAGGGATGGGAGGAGGATTTTGAAAATTGAAATATCTTCATTTATTAGAACTAAACCTTACAGTATTAGTGCAAAGTAGGAGACAAAATCAGCGTCTTTAATTAAATAATGAAATTTTTCTCTTATTAACGACCATAAGCGCATCTTGTCATACAAAAGATTTGCAAGCACCATAAAACCATAACTATGTGCTGAAACTGACACTAACTGTCCAGATAAGGAGACAAAAAAATTATTTCACATAAAAACCTAAATAATTAATTAAATAGACAAAATTATTCAACTGTCACCCATTCTCATGTGAAGATAAACAATGTTCAGTATATTGGGTGTAGGGGGAGTAGAAAAACATACACCAAAAGTCCAAAATTTAATTAGAGCGCATGTACTGTAACATATTTTTAGGAATAGTTTAGCTAAACACATCAATAACTGGAGAGTAATTAACAATGAGATCTGGAAAAAAAAAAATTCAATCAAATTTCCTTCCCATGTTCTATTCAGTTAATTAGAAGTGTGAGAACAACTTATGCTTTCAACTACACCTGATTAAGATGTTGAAAATACTAGCTAAATGAGCATTCTTAATAACATTAAGACACAAAAGGCAAAAGTATATATGTTTAATATAATATACATCATTAAAATTAATCCCACACCTCTAAGTTTTATACGTTTAATATAATATGTGACATTAAAATTAATCCCTCACCTCTAAGTTTAAGTGAATAATGGCACGTAAAAGTAGACTTCATACTAACAATCCGGTGGATCATCTTTGAAACCACTAAAAGAAATTATTGCAACTGAACAAAAAGTACACTTCATAGTTTAAAGGCAAGGTAACCCTGAATAGAAAAACATGCAACAAAACAAACAACAAACTAAACTACTCAAGAAATAAGTATGATGAAACATTGTTGAGCTAAAAGCTTCCAATTATATCAACAAACACATCCAGCATACCAGTTTCAATTTTCAACAACAAACCTGAGAGAATATCAAAACACGGTGCTTGGTTTCATGCAATCTAACAAGCAGCTTATCAAGTATCACAAGCTTGCCACTGCTAAAAACAATTCTCTCTAATTTACTGTTGTCACTACTTCCCGAGTCCCCACCATAGCCATGGTCAGCACTTTCAAACAAGAAGGGATGGTTGCAGCACTTCTTTAATTCCACCACAATATTTAAAAGAGAAACCTGAAATTTAGCAGAAAACAATTGGAGATGATCTTTTAAGAGAAAAGAATATAGAAATGAACATTATGAAATCAAACTTCTCAAAATTGTCAGTCCAGATAATAATAAACAGATGCAACATTTCCTCTTAATATATTCTCCCTCTAATTTAATATGCCAAACTTATAAAAAAATGTACCTCAGCTTCTTGAGATACACAAAAATTTACTTTATACTTCATTTTCGACTTGAATAAAAAAAACATGAAGATATTATATAACAATAATAAACTGTAATAAAAATCTAGCTTTCAACTTTTGATAATCAATGAAATTTGCATGGTGGAAAGAAATCACTCCTCAATGCGAACTATTGGCATTTCCTATTTAATTCATCATCATCATGACCAAAGCACCCGATCCATGTAATTTATGAACAAATGATTGTTAGCAACACAGGATAGGGATGTAACCTGATTCCCACGAACACCTTTGTTCAAATTGTGAAAATTGCGTTCCAAAATCCATTTATAATACCTACACAAAGGTATACATCAACAAAAAAATTTAAAAATGAATGTACAAGAATGGTATTTTCCAAAAGAAAATTTTATCAGAACTAAAATTACACTTACTGTTTCTGAAGAGGAGACATTTCAACCCTAAGGATACGCTCAATTTTTGGGGGTAATGATTTCTCCACGTCTTTAATAACTCTTCGAAGTATGTGAGGCCTCAATTCCATATGCAAATTTGCTAGCTAAAATAGAAAATTTTATGCACATCAAATTACAGTGAGGTTAAAGTCCAAACCAAGTAGCAGAGAAAAAAATAAAGGGTATTCATGATAACTTATACCTCATTCTCATTAAAAGAACTCAGATTCTTATAGTTTTGAACAAATTCATCCTTGCTCCTGAACTTGTCAGGATCAAGGAAATGAAGCAAAGCCCTACAAAACGGGAAGAGGGGGTTGGGAAATGTCAAAAAAACCAGGATAGTCATCGCAAACAAAATAACCGACAACATACACATAAACTAAATAGAAATTAATTTAGTGGAAATATAATAATAATATATAATATATATTTAGAAACAATCAAGGAAATCTCCCAAAAAACTAAGTATTTGTGAGCATGCATAAATATACATTTTATTTATACAGTAATGAACAGGCAAAAGATGCGAAAAGAAAAGAAGCACCCCTGCAGAGTAAGGCTGGAGGAACGCCATGTTGTAAACAGCTTTAAAGGATATACAAATAACTCTATTCATTATGCCATGCATCAAGCAGTTAATTATATCATCATATGCAATTTCTGTGGCAACATGACCAATAGACAAGAGGATTCTTCTGTAATAACATTTATCAACATGTCCATAGTCCATATAATATTAAGAAATCCAATATATCCACAAAAGATGTAAGTTTCATTTTTGCCAAGTCAAATATGAAAGAAAAATGTTAATGATACCATAGTTCTTCCACACTGTTCTGTAGAGGAGTACCAGTAATAAGCAACTTGTTCTTGGTGCTAAATTCCTAAATGAATATTACAAAAACAAAAAAAATTAAACTCTTATCATAAATAATTGCACAAAAATAAATGAAGAGAAATGTTACATACTGAAAGTGTTGTATACAACTGTGCCTCACTATTTTTTAGCCTATGTGCCTCATCCACCATCAGATAATTCCATTTGATTTTGGAGAGGACAGCCTTATCCTTCAAAACTACTTCATATGTAGTCAACAGTGCGTTGAACTTTATTGGCTTCCCAGGTTTTTTATCATTATAAAATTCATATTGTTGACAAACCTGCCACAAAATGTAAAACAAAAACAAAAATCATATGTAAAAGAAATAAATAAAATAAAAAGCTTGCACTTACCAACATTTATTACATGTAAAGCTGTTTACAGTAACTTAGAGAACAGTGCTAGTCTGGGATTTTTAAAACAGATAATTTAAATAGAAAGAAAAGCATCAAAACAATTTACCAGTTGCACATACCTTAAATTTCTTTTCATGAGGCAAGAAATAATTGAGAAAAACAAAGACATGTAAACAGCCATGGCAATATAACAAAAAAGATTATTAAATACTGGGAAGAAAAAAATTGACACGTTGAAGACTTGACAATTCATTAATTATAACTAAAAATTATATGTTGTATAAGAAATAGAGGAGAAATGTTCACTATTAATCGTGAATGTCACACTTCTTTCACTCTACTTTAATTCAATTATTTCCACTTTCCATCTTCTCTATTTTTTTCTCTCAAGTCTCAACCAAACACAGTCCTTCCTAGGCTCCTACCAAAACAAAGCTAAAGGTGGTTTTAACAGGAAAACAACAGTTACATGAATGGAAAACAAAGAAATACATAGTCATGACAACAGTTGACGGCAAGTCATAATGATCACAACAAAAGTGGAGATAAAGATTATAAAATGAAGTCCATATTCCAGACGAATATTATCCACATCCTCTACAATAATAAAAGGATTACAAAGTCAAAAAACAAAATAAGTAAACAACATCAAACAAGTCTGATTCAGTATGAGCTTTCTGACTGTGTTTGGTTTTCCATTTTGGGCCCTTGGAATGATTAACCCCACTTTCCAACGCTCAAAATGGAGAAGTAATGTGAGTGTCATTGAGTTGAAAGTTGGTTCAGTTGGAAGCAAGTTTTTTCCAAACACTCTCTATGGTGCAAACCCAAGCTAAACTAATTCACCCCCCATGTTTCAAATTCATCTGTTATTTTGTTAACCTAACAGAAGGAGAACGCCCATTAAAATACACAATTGCCTCATATAGTGCCACCATGGCAGGCATCCCTTCAAATTGTCTATGGTGGTTGGAAACAAACTAGCCATGCTGTGGCAGTTATTCAACAACAGTGTTAACCTAGTTTTCATTGTATAATAAATTATCTTAAACAACAGTGATAAAAAAAAGGTCTTAAACAATAGCAGAAAAACATCAAAGAGATATTCG
The DNA here is from genome assembly GCA_037954015.1 of Psophocarpus tetragonolobus. Taxonomy (NCBI): domain Eukaryota; kingdom Viridiplantae; phylum Streptophyta; class Magnoliopsida; order Fabales; family Fabaceae; genus Psophocarpus; species Psophocarpus tetragonolobus. The sequence goes on from CM075695.1 coordinate 41,912,878, forward strand.
TTTGGACGTATATGTTGAGTTACTGTCTTATGATTTATGTAGTAACTCATTAGGGAATAGGGACTAAATCCTGCACTTATTACGTCAAGCATACATATCAACAATCTACTGAAATGTACTGCATATCAGACAGATTTTAAAACAACATTCACATATCCGTAGTCTAATAAAAAAGAGTTGCTGAAATGTTATATATATGACTGACAGATTTTGTAACTTCATTTGCACATAAACCAAAACTCAGATATGTCTCACCTCTCGACTTGCCCGAGTACCAACATATATGATAATATTCATATCAGGAAGCCACTTCCTGAATTCTTTGGCCCAATTAGATAAAGTGGACAATGGAACAACTACTAGAAAAGGACCATGGATTTGCTGGGCATTCTGTGTAAAAAACAAAAATGCATGAATTATTACATCACAAGCGCAATTGTCATCAAAATAGAGAATTGATACGATACCTGTAGGAAACCAAGCATTGATACCGACTGTACAGTTTTTCCAAGGCCCATTTCATCAGCTAAAATGACATTTGTATCATTTCTCCAACTGCAAAAAACAATAAACAGATTCAGAACACCAAAAATTAAAACACACCTTGACAAATAAATACAAGCATGCATACCTGTTAACGAGAAAATTCAGACCCTCAAGTTGATAATCACGAAGCTTTCCACCCTTCAACCATTCAGGTTGTTCCTCAAGCTTCCGCAAACTTGCTAAACTCAACCAGGATTAAAATCACAATTTAGTATTTACAAAAATAATATCATATGATATTCTGCACACAAAAAAATGAACCAAAGTATTCTTTATATGGTATTAAAAATAACCAAAGAACCAATAAAAGGAAATACAGAAGACAACAACTACAACACAAAAGGAAACTATCAAACAATATTCAAACACACAGCCCAAAAATTAAATAAACTTTCTCAAAATTAAGTCTAAGTAATGATAAAATCCCATTTTAGAATCTACAGATCAAAGTTAATTGTTAATAATCTGATATATTATTTAAAAAAAGGGTAGCATCAGTTTTGGACAGAAACAACAAAATGAAAAATAAGTTAACTCTTTAAAGAAATAAATCAACTCTATGAAAATCTAATACAATGTTAAAAACACATTACGAAGAACATGTAGAATAAAATGATGGAACGTAAATCACTAAAAATACTTCTACCCATAGCTATAAGGTTTTCTATAATAGACAACTACACAATTTACCTTAAAGTAATTAATTAAAAACACCTACAGTCTAATGGCTTTCCTCAAAGAAATATGGAATTCATACCAAAAAATCAAGAAAGATCAATCACGCCCATCCTGTTCCTGTGTTTAATAATAGAGAAGACGTGCAAATAAAATTTATTCAAAAAATTTTATGAGCCTTCTTATTTAATGAGTTTCTCTCCAACTTAGAAATGAGACTCACCCAAATTTGTGATTTCTCAATAAAATCAAGTCAATACTAAATAGTGTTAAAAATTGATAATTTTCCTCTCTAAAAAATATTGTGTTGGACTCAAATATAAATAAAAAAAATCCAAGTTTTCTGAATTCAAATATAAATAAATTTTAAATTATTAAAGCATATATAATGTTATTATTCCAAAAATATCCTCAAGTTAATTCAAATGTGAACACCATCTCCACCCAATATGATTAAAGGTGATTTAGGAAACGTATTTTTTTATGAAATAAAAAATTAACTGAAACTCCTAATCAGAGTAAAAATAGGTTTTTTTGTATTTAAATAACAATTTTAAGTTAAAAACATAACATGCCATTACATAAACAATTGGCTTCATGTTTTTAAAAGATAAATATTGCTAATTTGCTACTATTAAGCAAAGTAACAAAAACAAATTTAATCTAAAAATAAAAAGTTCAATCATATTGAAAAAACTTCATTTACAAACAAATTGTCTAAAATATCAACATAAAAGACAACTGTGTACATTTAGGCAATCTGATGAACATGAGAGACAGGAGTGAGCAGTCACATTGAGGGAAAAAAGAAAGCACCACAGCCACTTGCAAGTTACACAGGGAAAACACAAAATCAATGAATGCAAACGTCACATGACCAGTTTAGGTGATTATTTTATTATATAGTAAACAGAAGAAGAACACTGCCCATACACAAGCCTGGGAGTATACAAACCTTTGCTCTTCTTACGCTGAGAATCTACCATCTTCCCTTGAACTGCCATAGCAGCCTCACGAGCCTGAACAAATATGCAGAACAAGTTTGTTGTAAGATAAATTGAAAATATCCAAATTATCTTATATAAACCAATCACATGCTTGCAATGCACACAACAGACAAACAAATACAACAATCAAAATTTAATTCAACTGCAGGGAGAAATACGATAGAAAAGATACACAGTCATGAATATTAAAAGGAAATTCAACACAAGAACATAAAGATCCTGAAGTGAGAATCAGAAAAGGAAAAAACAAAGTTTCAATCAAATTAAACAAAGGGAACATCTGCACTGATCCAAATCCTAACTAATAAGCCATGATTTCAAAGTTTTGTCACCATACCCCATGTTTTAAGCAAACTGCCTGTTTATCACTTCAAAGGATGTGCGATTAACTGTTGAATAAAAAAAGAACGGAAATCCAAGCAAAACCAGCACACAAATGAATAATGCCCGACACTAACAATTGTTCGATCTATTAGTATAGTTATCAAGAATGTGTCATGTATTTCTGATGCTAATTATTTTGCAAATGGCAAGGTTTGAGATAGTTTAACTCAGCTCAGTAAAGGTAAAGATTAGACCAGAAAAATAGAAAAGCAAACAGTCAAATCTGAAACCCAACACATAAAAACTACATGAAATTCTATCTCTAGTCATAATGAGATGACTCCAAGAGCATCTAAGCATTTCATTAGTTGAATCCCTGAATCATAATTTGTTAAATCTATCATGTCCTCATATCCACCTTGTATTATCATCAATTCATCATATAGTCGTACCCATATTCAGAACACAATTGTATTAATGTGTTGCGCACTTGCGCTTCCTATGTTCAACAACAAATCTCTCCCCTTTAGCTATGCCGTCTTAACTCGCACCAGCCCAAATACAAACCAAATATTTGGACCATTACATCACTTATGGAAATCCCTGGATTGAATAATGGTCTTTAGAAGCTTTTAGATTCCCCATTGATCTTGTTCCTCATCCAATTTCTAATGAAATCTTAGGGGTTGGAAGTCCCATTTTATGAGCAACAAGATTAACTCAAAGGGGAATCTAAAAGCTTCTAAAGACCATTATTCAATCCAGGGATTTCCACAAGGAGAGTGACTAAACAATGAATTTCACAAAATCAATAAGATGTTGATAATAGAGTGAAATAGAGACTTACCTTAAACTCATCGATAGCATGTTGAGCAAAAGCAATATCAATGTCCTTTTCCCTAACACATTAGGAGCAACAATATACAAGGCATCAATAAAACAGAATAGAAATCTAATAACCATGAAAAGTAACTCCCTAGAGACTAGAGAGATCGATCCATCCTCCTCATTAACATTAATACAGTCAATGGGCAGAAAATTGGGGGGCGGGGCGGGCGGAGGGGACGTAAATCATTATTAAATTTTTAGAGTAGGGTACCAAGTCGCTTCAGCATATGATAGTCCTTGCCACTTGACCAAGTATTCTGGAATAATATTGGCAGAATTATCTTTGCTAATCCTATCTGCAATTATTCTTTCCACCTGAAAAGTAAAAAACAATCCAATTAGAAATATATGAGACACCAAGACCAGAGTAATGAAATTATCTGAATGCAAGAAAGCAAAACCTGACTGTTCTGTTTGATAATATCTAAATCCATCTCCTTACTAACATCATTGACCTCAATCTGCATACAGGAAAAACCGAACAGGAAATGATTAAAAAACCACAAATAATATCAATGTTCTTTTGCAGATAAAACTATTTTCTTCCAAATAAAATTCCACAAAAACTCATGCAGTATTTATAGCCTCCAGGCCTATTAAAAGAACTAGAGCATCTAAATTGATTGGCTGAACTCAAATATTTACCTCCTCTCTCGAGATTGTCTTCCTGTATCTGATGTCTTCCATTATTTTCTTTGTATAATTCAAAACCTTCTTGAAACCACTGACCTGCAATCTCACACAGACAGAATGTATTACATTTCGATAAAAAAAATCCAAACGTGTGGAAGAGTAAAATAATCAAACAGTATGAAGCAGGATTGTTATAGTGAAAAACAGATAAAGACAATAATAACATAATTCTGCTAATGCATAACAAAACAATAAGAATAAATATCATACGTTTTGCAGCTCTGCAAAAGACTTCCACTGACAGTGCAAATGTGACTGCCCTTTCCATTTTATCAAAAATTCGATCTCATTCCAATCAATTTCAGAATCAAACAAGTGACTCATTAAAACAGGCTCTGTTGATCTATTATTCCTTTGAGCATCATCAGCCGTGCCCTTTGGCTGATGCCAGAGGACCTTTTCAATGGAGTCACCATCGTCCTCTTCAATTTCTTCCTGAGGAATGCTTAAAAGAATCATGTCAATAGAAATAAATTTGAAGTATATGTTAAGAAAATAAGAGGTATCATAAGAAAATAACTAAGTAACACCTCATACTCCCACCAACAAGCATTTCCCATATAACTAAAAATTTTAATAGCTTATAAAATGACAATTTGCCAAATTAAAGTACACTGATTCTTTTGGTAGCTATAATAAACTACAATAAAACAAAGCAACTATATAAAAAAAGATGACATATAAAAAGGATGAGATATATCCACTCTATTAAAACCAATCTATTATCATTCCAGAGAGATAGATAGGAGAAATCCCCAATCTCAAAAATAAAGCTACTGAAATTATGATCTTGCCTCTTTAGCTTAAACTCTGTTGAGCAATCAGCAAACCTCATAACTGAAATTTCTCCACCACTACCACAAGAGTTAAAGAATAGAACAGCCATCACAAATTACCAACATACTCAGATGGTCTTCCAGACTTCCACCAGTGGCCATATACCACTCTCTTGAAACAATTTCAAAATTCATAAGCTTTCTTCAAGCCAGTAATAATTCATTCAATGATGTAATAATTCATCCAATGATCTCACATTCAAAGACAATCCACAGAAGATAAATGACAACACTTCCTTATCTTTAAAAATTTTCAATTTTCTGATTGCTGATTTAAATAATCTTATCTCTCAGTAAAACATCCTATATATTCAATAACACAGGATAAATGGCATAAATAACAAGTGTTTAGTGAATCTATTCAGGTTACCCTTAGTAAAAAATCCTATATATTAAATAATCCTCTCTTATATGCACAATATTTCATGCTAAAAATAATAACGAAAATTAAAAGAAACTCCAAAATAATAGATAATTCAATAATCTATTAATCATCAATCACCATTTCATCACAATATAATTACATTTTTCTAACTTTTTCCCGTCACATTGAAACTGAAAGAGGAATAGAAAATACATTACTTTCAAATTTCAAGTGCACTCAATCAGACCTTCCACTTCCTGCAAAACATATCTATCTGGAGTCTAAACCATGCAATCACACTCCCACATCCACCCATCCCAGAAAAGTTAAAACACATTTTAGAAGGGCAGGGTAGGACTAGGAGGACAGAGGATAATAGTTAAAGATATATTAAAAACTATGGGGACATCTTTTTCATCGTCTTTGTATACTAATTTGGAGCCAATCTCACCTAGTAGTATAAGGCTTTCTTGTTGATGTATCCTAATTTGGAACAACGTTGTTAATTCAAAAAGCAATGCAAAAAAATAGGTGCAATTTTCTGGACAATACACAGTTTATGTGCCCGTGCATGTACTCGGATGGAGCTGTTTGTACACTGCAACTTTAGGGGTGTCCCTCTACTCTTCAGCTTAATTTCATTTAGGATTGTGTCCTTGGCTCCTTTATAGGCTACTCAGATCAACCAATGATTGTTTCAAGAGAAATGCAGTTGTGACTTCCCTCTTCTTTCTAATAATTATTTTTTAGTCATCAAATATATGTAAAAGTTATCCTTGTTAAATAAAACCACAACTTCCTCATAATGTACTACCAAAATAAGGGGGGAATGTCTAATCAGTAGTCATTTACTACGCAAGTGAAAACAGCCTTTGGAACCTATGTTATCCAAAGTGACGTGATGATTCTAGTCTTACATATGTGATAATCAACATTTACAGAATTTTACTAGACAAATAAACCCTAACACATTTACACCAAAGTAGAGACACCCCCGCATATTTACACAAATAGTACAGACATCCCAATAGATAGGAAGTAGAAACCACCCTCAGATGTGTATAAGGTATACCTTTTGGGACTTTTTCTTCTTCCCTTCATCAGCTTCTTCACTTTCTTCACTTTCAACATATGATACCTTCCTAACTGTCCTACTAGAAGTGCGAACCTCACTGTTGCGCGTAGAAAAACCTGTGGCTGCAGAAGAGCGACCATTATTCTTGCGGACATGAATACTCCTCTTTTTTGTGCTTTTGAAATCCTCATCGCTATCACTCTCAGAATCCTCTGTTGTTGACTCATTGTCCTCAAAAGATGATTTAACTCTTCTTTGCCGACCAGATGCAGCATACACTTTGCGATCTCTGGTAGATTTTGTGTTTAGTCCGATCTTACCCCGTTGCCTTCCTTTAGGTCTTTTAGCATAGAAAGACTCATCATCATCATCTGAGGCACCTATATTTCCGTCACTGTCATCATCTTCATCCGAGCCTTCACCTTCCCAATCTTTATCCTGTAACAGTTAAAATCATTTGATATTCAGAAACATCCAGCAAAAAATCAAGACTTTAACTTCAAAACTAACAGTAAAGCAAAATATGGTCTCCAATGAACATGTCAACCCCGTACAATAAAAGACAATTATAGTAAATGAAATAGAATTCAGCAACAATAACCACAAATGAACAACCTTGTTGCCAGCATGACCACTTGTTGCGGGCTCAAAGTCTGCATCATCAGGATCATCTTCTGCAAAACGTTAAAAAAATTAAATATGTCACAGGAGTTCATCATTAATCAGAACTAGGTAACAAGGGCAAGACATTAGCTAATTGAAAAGCAGTATTCCATACTTAAGAGACAATCTTTTTAAATACAATGTTTAACATACCATCTGCTTCATCCTCTTCTTCATAATCAGCATCATCACCATCATTATCATTATCACCATCATCATCATCCTCATCCTCACCATCGTTATCTTCAGCATCATCTAAAAACCTTGAATTCCTATGCAAAGTTCTATTTCCACTGGTCGATATTCGTTGTGGCCATGAATTTGATCCAGTGGACTTTTTCATCCCACCATAATGCAATGAGTCACTTTGTTCTTCCCCATCCTGCTCATAATACTCATCAGACAACATCTCTTCAGCAGGAACATCAGAGTTACCTCTAGGACCTTTTCCTGCCTCCTTTTGTCCATCATCATCATCTGAGTCTAATCTTCCCGCTCTTCCATCCAATGAATTATCTTCAGACCCATCTGCATTTCTATAATCTGATCCACTTTTTGACTCTTGCCCAGATTCAGAACCATTTTGGGTGCCCATTTGCCCATAGTCCTTCCAAAATGTTGAACCCCACCTTCCCATCATAGCTGTTTTATTTCCTGTAGTCTGCAAGTTTGATTCTTTGACAGTATTTCCATCATTAGCTGCTGCCTCAGTTTGCAACCTACTGGAACCATCTGGTTCGCCATCACTCTCATACTGTGCCTCCATGTTCATATCAAATTCTTTCTCACTAGAAGTTGCATCAGTACATTCATTACCTACTGATCTATGAACTCTATTAGCATTCTGCCCTTGGCTTTTATCTTCCATGACACCATGTGAAACTGTATCATTTGAAAAGTTCCTAAAGAAAGCCATCCTGTAACATACGACTAACTTACTATTATCTTTCCTTGAATCTCCTCACTGTGGATGAGATTATTCATAATAAAAAAAAAAGTCATATATCACGTGGTGTTTCAGTTATCTTCTGTCTCCACGAAACCTGAACAACAACGAGTGATATATGGTTAGTAGGATCCTGAATGATGCTCAGCTCATGCCACTGATCACATATTGATAATAAAAATTAATACAAAAGAACGCAACTTGAATTAAAAAACAAAATAGAAAACCTGTATTATAACAGTCTAGCAAGTTAAAAAGGACGTAGAGGATAACCATAGAACCAATTTACTTCTTTTGAAATACTCCCCTTACATACATACAAAACCATCAAGCATGCTTAGCTCTTAGTAGACAAACTAGAAGATTCAGGTGTTCAACCAGCAGTGACTCCATAGAGTTCCAATTCCTTTACAAAACACTGGTTAATAAGTGAGTTAAAATTCCCATGCTACTTATTTTCACACATGTTTTAGCAAACAAGTAATGGCAAGTTGAAATGAAATAAGAAAACCATGCTTCAGGTTGAATTCAAGTGGAGCTTGTACCAGGTAAGGCAAATTCGATTTTAACTTCAAATTCTGGGTTTAAAACAGTACTATAAGCATTATACTAAGTCCATGGACGAGCCACATTGATCAACGAGTGTAAGCACTGGTTCAAACAAGTGTCTAGTCTAACGGTCAAAACTGAATTCCGTTAAGACTCATATTTCGCCAAAATCGAATTTCAACACCGTGCAATGCACAAAATTATCAGCATCATATCAAAGGCAAGTTAATCTCCGGAAAGCAACGGCAAACCGAATCGAAAGGGAGAAAGCAACGGATCGAGAAGTAAACTCGACGAAGCTCGTCACTAAAACCCTTAAGGCTTGGAGAACGCGACATCGCACGGAAAACGCCCGACCTAAATCCGAAATCGGAACCCTAATTCCGAAACCGAATCACTACGCAATGAGCGAATCCATGCGTCGATTATGCAAGCAAGAGCAGGCGACTCTACCTTTCCACGTGCAGAGAGCGGAACAGAGTTCCGGCAATTTGGTTCGAACGGAAGTAACCGCGACGCGCGATGGTGCACGGGTTAATAATCGTGCGCACTCTTCGTCCGACAAGGACTCGCCGGATACGGAATCGCCGGCTGCAAATATCGAAACAAAAGAGAGAGAAAAAAAGGACACGATAATCGGTTGGTGTAGGAGGAATCACGGTGGAGCGAGATTCAAATGATGGAGCGGCAGAGGAGAGATTCGCCGGAAGAGGCGGCGGCGGCGGGTGGTAAATTCCGATTTAGAGAGTAAAACGACGAAGCGATTGGGATTAAACGACGATGGTATGCAGATGAAAGGGGGAGAGAGAGTCTTTTTGTTAGCCCTTTTTTTTTCCTCTAGAGAGAGACACACGGAGAAAAGGATATATTAATAAAGTGAGGAAATTTGTTTTTGTTTTTCATTTAGAGAAACGTTTTTATTTACACTTTTTTTTTCAATTTCCCCTGCCTCATGTCATGGCATTCGCTCTTGAGTGTAACCAACTAGATCATCCCACGTGGCGATGACGTTTCCTGGTCACTTAATGGAACGGTTGAGGTAAATCAACATTTTTAATAGTAATCTTATAGTTTTTTTTTTAATTAAACTAGTATTTAATTGTATGTCCAAAACTTAAATTTCATATATTTTATTAAGTTGAAACAATTTAACTTGTGTGAATTGATCAGGCGCTTTCCGTGGTTCTTATAATTTTTATTATTAATTTACTTATTTTTATAGTACAAATTAATTAAATTTAATATTTTTAAGACTTGAAATTGAACATATTGTTATTTTATTTTATATTAAATGAAAATATAAAAATCAAATTATTACTATTTTTCTTATTTTTATTTTCAATTTTAATTAATAATTAGTTTGTATAATGTAGATGATAAATATTTATGTTTATTATAATTAATTTAAATTAATTGTTGTAAGTTATAATAGGTTAAATTAATTAGTTTAAATTAAAATTATAAAAAAAATATTATTTAAATATATAACCTATATTATAACTAATTATATGACTTTTTTAAAAGGTTGAACCACACATCCTAAATTCTTAAATCAAAGTCATATAACTTATTTTGTTAGTTAAGATTGTGGTTTTAACACCTCAAAACTATTACACAATTCAAACCAAAATCAGGATGGTATCTACACGTACGAATATCTTTGTCATTCTAATTTATTTCCTTCGGTATTTATTAATGTTTTGACAAACATATTAATTGAGTAATATAGCTTAGTGAGTATAAGGTCATATCTACATAGATATTTATGAAATTTATGTACATTAACATGTAAAGTACATAATTTCCAGAAAAATGAAATTTTAATTGAGATTTTACTTCACTAAATCGTCCCCATGCATAAATGAATATTTAATTATATTTATTACTCGTATTTTTATCAGTCATAAAACACTGTAACTCTAATCTAATTAAGCTTCAATTGAAGCATAAGTTATCAATCATTTGCATAACTTAAATCAAAATAGTTTGCTTTATAAAACATAGTTAACAATGATCAATGAGTTTTGCTTTATTCCTAACAATAAACATATTCTCATTTTTATGATTCAAATATAGTTTCTAATCTCATTCAAGATGTAAAATAAACGAAAGACAATAAAAATAAAGCACATAGAAGAGAATATGCACAAACATTGAATAATAAATATATATTAAAAATCAAATAATACACAAGTTAGATTTTTTTTACAGTCAAATGTTAGTTGTTAATGTGTTAAATATTGTTAGTAGATGATTCAAACCTACAACTTCTCATTCTCATTTCCCCTCACAAGTGAATTTTGTTACTATTCAAACTTTATAACCCCTCACACGAGTTAGGTTTAGTTACATCAACCCTAACTTAGGGAAAACTCACTTATTCATTGTAAGGACACATTTAGTTAATAGCTTATAAATTCCTAAAATAAATTATGAAGAAAATTAAATTCAAATTTTTTACTTAGATTACTAATTGATTTGAGAGGTGATGGATTTGTTAATTTTTTAATATTATATGGTTGCATTTGGTTGATTGTAGAAGGATAAGGGAGATGAACATAATTATTATTCTTATGTTTTAGAAGGTTTTAGTTGACTTTTTGCAAGTTCTCAGAAAATCTGTTAACGAAAAGGGTAGCATTTAGCAATATTAAATGCACTTCTGATGTTATATATAATTATTTTTTCCTTTTTAATTCCTTATTTTTATTCTTTTAATTTTCTTCCAAAGTCCACATACGGTTTGTCTCTCACTACTTCTCTTTTGGTCACTTGCATGGTCGACCATTTATTGATGGATTTCGACGCGATCTCTTTCATAACTCTTGTTGCTGAGTGACTACTATTATAAGTAAGTCTGGTATAGAATCAAAATATCTTTTTCCGATCATTTTTTATCATGTCATTCTCGTTAAAAAGGAATTTATTTGAAAAATTTGATTTCTAAGGTTCCTGTTTTATTTGGAATTTTTTTGTTAGGCTCATGTGAAATTTCTTCAAGTGAATTTCTCTATTTTCTTTTAAGTTAATGTTGAAAAGGAAAAATAGGTAAATGAAACTAAATCTTTGATTTCAATTTGAGAAACTATGATTTAATAGCTAATAAGTTAGTTGATTTTGAGCAACTCAACTTTTCGATTATGATTTGAGTGTTATGCAAAATTGAGTGTTTTTTGTGATTGAGGATTTGGGTTTTGTTATTAAAATAAGTTGTGGTTGAATTGATTGATTTGTGATTTGGAATATTTTGAGTTTATGGATGTTTGGTGAAATTAATTATTTGTAATGTTTACTTTTTGAAATATTATGGTTTAAGGGTGTTAATATTAACAAGTTGTGATTAATTTAGCTTTTGATCTGAATTTGGATGTTATGTGAAATTGATAGTTTGAGGTGATTAATGTATGAATTTGATTATTGTGAGAAGTTGTTTATGTAATGAAAATGATAATTTTAATGGTATTGTTATCCGTTGAATAACTATTTTTTGGATGTTGTCATGTTGTTGGAAAATAATTGATTGAACTTTTAAATAAAATACTATTATTCTGTGAAATTGGTTGTGTTGAAAATTTTGATATTTGAAATGTTGCTTTTTGCAAATATTGAGAAATAGTTATTATGAATGTTTATTTTGATGAAACTGAGGAATTGAAATGTTGTTGTATATTATGAGAATTTAATGTTGGTTGTTAATATGATGTTGATCGTAGTTATATTATAATGCATATGTTATAATGCATGGTGATTATGAGATGTTGTTGAACATGTTGAATGTGAGCGATTGCATGTGATAACTTAGCATAGAGGATGTGACCCATATGTTGATAATATAGGTGTTGAGCAGTGAGTTTGTGACACTAATAAGGCCAATGTAAGTACTCACTGGTGGAGAGTACACATGTAATCTTGCATTATGGTTCCAATATTCCAATGTAAGTAATTAGTCGTTTAAGAGTGCACTTGTAGTCTTGTATTTGAGGTACTTAAGGAATATGTTTGTTGTCATAAGGGTGAAATAAACTCTAGGCAACAATGTTGGATGAGTATGTTACTGACTTTAGTTGGTTGTCAGAATAGTCAGTTAGAATCTAGACTTCGATTATGAAAGGTTTTTAGTCGCCATGGTTTAATACTCAATAAAGTTTTTTCGAAAGCGTCAATGGAATGTTGTTAGTGCTTATGTTTAAGTGAAGCATAAGTGTGATTGATTGATTGTTAGTGTTTATGTCCAAGTGCAACATAAGGGTGATTTATTGGTTGTGAATGCTTATAGGTGGAGCATAAGAGTGATACATTAATTGAGTTATAATTATTGCAATTAAGATTGAATATAAATATAATTGTATGTTATGTTCGTGTTTATGTTGATTTATAGTGCATGAACTTACCCTTGCATTGTGTGGGTATTCTGTATGACTGTGATAATCATGTTCTGCACATGAGCAGATATCAGTGATGACAATGGATATTAAAATTAGCAGGGTCAGTGGTGAATCAGTGGCAACAGTGAAGTTACTATGTTCTGTATAAAAAATAATTTAAGTTATGTAGCAGAGCATGTATACGTATATAAGTTAGACATATGAGAAAACTAAATGTATTGATTAACTAAAACTAGTACCTATGTTCTAAGTATGTGCATATTTTACTAAAAATGACTAAGTTGTCATGGTTGTAATTATGTTATGCATGAGTTTTGTAATAATTATGTTTTAATGGAAACATGTAAGGTAGGGTAGATATTTTGTACGAATTATTATGTACTATTATATTTTTGCATTGAAATTTGAAAATGTTATAATATATGTTTTATATTGAGTATAATATAATAAAAATTTTATATCTCAGAATTTTGAAATATAAATAATAGTAATTTAAATAATTATAAGAGAATTTATGATGTAAACAATATATATAAATTTGGGTTGTTACACTCATGAGGAGATATGCATCACAAATTATGGAAAAAGCAAAAAAAACAAAACGAATCGAGGTTGGAAAGGAAGCCAACGAGCTTTGTAACTTGCCTAGGTCAAAAAAGGTGAAGTTCCTTTCCTTAAAAAAAAATACACTTTTACATCTATCAACTTTAGCATCACCACCCAACAGTCGCAGCAAGTCCATTAGGCACTCGACTCAAATGTTGAGTTAAGATGTCATGGTTAGATGCCCACAAAGTAGGCGTTGGGCAGTGATAGCTTAACTATTAATTTTTATCTATTTGGCAGTGTTGAGTGTTAGTATTTCACCTATGTAAATTTTTAAATATTCAATCTATAGAAAACAACAAAAACATTTGTTAAGTTGATTGCTTAATCATCTAATCTTACTTCGATCCAATTTCAAAGCATGTATGTGTATATTCCAAACAATAACAATAATATCTAAACCAAAATAAATATAGTCTAAAATCCTAATTAAACTTATTTTTCACACAAAAGAAAAAAAAATCAAAACCTTAAATAAAAAAATTAAAATAATTGTTCTAATATGTTAATATAAAATTAAGCATATGAGATAATTATCAATGTCTTACTTATTTGCAATTATTTAATTTAATACCTGATTTTAAAAAAGTTCATTAGATTGTATTAATTTTTTAAATATATTGTTATAGCTCATTGTCTTTAAACAAGTTAAAAAAGTCTAACCATGAAAACATTTGGAGAAGGTCAAAGTCTCATTATTCATCTTATGAGTCTGACCTTATGTTCCAAAATAAATTAGGGTTATAGGTTTCACCATCATATCTTTTGTTGTCTTTGTCAATGACTCACCATTTATCTTTAATAAGTTAAGCAAAATAAATATATCTTTTGGAAAACATCAATGATGGATTTTTTTTATTAATATTATTTTTTGTAGGTTCATTTTAGTTTCTTCCTTTTTTGTGTGTGTTTTTATAAATATTTATTTTTATGTTCCATAGGGGTTATGTAATAAGCATATGCTTAATCTTCATCTGGGGTTGCTACTTGTTAAAGATTCTCACTTTTGTATTCATTGTGTTTAAGTTTTTTCTTAATTCTTCAAGTTTTAATAGTATATAATTAGAAAAATAAATTAAAAAGATAAATTTTATGGTTTGGCACAAAATAGTTTTTGTCCTTGTGATGAGTTGTCTTTAGTTCTATGGTACCTTGATTATTTGAAATTATTCAATTTGATACCTAAATTTTAAAAATGTTTATTGACCACCTTAATTTTTCAAAAGTGTAACATTGTAACTCACTTTGCTAGCTCCATTAAATCCTTTAAATGGGACAACTACATTGATACATTTTCAAAAAATAAAATTTTCAACTGACTTTTTTAAAAACTTAGGTATTAAATTGAATAAATAATCATGGTACCAAATAGGTAATTAGGTCAAACCAGAATAATGATAAATCGAAATAAATATTTTGGGAATGGTATCAAATTTTTAAAAATGACATTTTAATGTTACAGTAAAAAATGTAAGTCCAAACAAAAGTTATTATCGTAAAGATTTCCCTACATGAATATCAAGGTCTAAGGTTTCTTACATGAGTTTCTTAAGTTGTTTTTCTCTATTGTGTTTCTCATAATGTATAATAGCCTTTATATTTAATTCTCTACTTTACGACACTTCACACGGTGATACTTTACTTAGCTTTTTATTAATAAAAATAGTTCACTAGTTAAAACCATTCATGAGTAACCCTTTTATGAGATGCCCTGTCAATCTGGAGATTAGTGACTTACCCCACAAATTAGCACGTGACTCTTCAACATGTTTTATTCTTACTTGCACATTTTCTGGTAAACTTCCCAAAAGATCATTCGTCTCACATGTTTAACAATGAAGTTCTTAACACATGTGTTGTAGACAAGTAGGTACATCTTGTTAGTATAAGTAGTATAAATTTCTTCTTTATAAGTCATTGTCATTAGTCGCACAATCTCACACGTGTATAGATTAAAGTCCATGATTAGTTAGTTATCTTGATACTTTTGTTACATCCCCTAAGTCAGTCTTGAGGGTAGATAATGCTATAGGCTAATAATAAGATTTAAGGGCCTTATTTTCAATTGATGCTTTTATTTTTTCGGATAAGTGTATTCTGTCTTCAAGTTTAAGCGAGTTGTTTGAGTGCTTTTGTAAGTTCTATTGGCGTGCTATAAAATGTAATTAGAGTGACAAGCCAATGTTAAGTCTTCCATGTCGTTGGATAATTGGTTCAAGGGTAAGGAAAGAAGTTCTCAACTGATAAGGTTGGGACTGTGGTCGTTCATCTCCGTTTTGTCGACCAATAAAATCTTTGAGATTGACCAGCCAACTAGGTTGATTTGGTTATTCCTTTTTATTGAAAATAAGGAGCCAATTGTTTGCGCAAGCCACCTTTTTTTGGGCTCTGTTGGATGACACGAAATTTTTGTTTAAATATAGGTCAACCGCACCTATGATGGTTCCCGAAGATCCAACTTGACTTAGGTTTATGTTGCCACAATATTGTTCTATGGAAGCGGGTGAGCGTAACTATTGTTATGTCGTTGTGCGTCAACTTGAGTTATTGATAAAGTTTCTACAACCACTTACAATATTTCAACTAGACTTCTCATCTCGTATACTTAAAGTGTTACAGACCCATTGATTTCCACCTAGTTTGTCCTCATACCACATTGTATTTGGAGAGGATTTACTTTGACGTCATTTTTATCAATCGCCTTCAAATACCATTTGTAACAACCTTCCAATCCTTGACACTTCGTATGATGGTACTTCACTTAACTTTTCATTGGTTATAACCTATGTAAATAACCCTTTCCAAGATGTTTGGCCACTTTTGGATCAATTACTGACCCACAAAATAATACATGACTCTTTAGTGTGTTTTGTCCTTATTCGCACATTTTATAGGAAACTTATTAGAAGATCACTCGTCTTATGATTGCTTTAAGTTAAGCACATTTAACTATGCATTTCCCAAGAGTTATGTTGTAAAAAAGTATATGCATATTATTAGTATAAGTAATACATATCAATTCCTTTAAGTCATTCTCAACTCGACAACCTTTGGATCCCTACCATTATAGTATGATAAGGGTGTGTGACAAAGGTTTTGACAAACAAATTCTATTAAATGCCATGGAATGGAGTCCCAAAAACATCAATATCGGGGTTGTTACAAATGATATCAAAACAAGTTTTCTCTACCGGTATAGTATGTATGTATGTATATTTGTATGCACAAAAAAAAATCATCATGATTTAAATAAAATAATTATTTCAAATTTTGAATTCTTATGTATAAAAATATTGAACATCAATAATAAAAAAAATTATTTATTATAGTTTTTATAGTAGATTAAAGATAACGTTAAGATAATAATAGATAATAATTAATCCATTTATTGTATTTGATTTCAAAACCATAAAGATGCAACATTGATCATTCATTGAACTTGTTCAAGTTATTTTTGATAGATTATACATTCGTATTCAATGTTCGTTCATCGTAACTAAAATTATTTTAATGGATAATATTATTATTTGGTTGTATAAAATTAATTTATAATATAACTATTTTAAATATCTAAAATAATTATCTTAAATTATAGAAATTAATAATCTTGAGCAAAATTTTGTATCTGTGGATAATATTTCTAGTATCTATCATAATTAAAACTTTCTTTTAGAATATCTATCATAATTAAAACTATTATAATTTGTAATAAAATTAACCAATTAATACAAATTATTTTTAAGTATGAATGTTTCAATAAAATGAAATTATAAAAATAAGTGGTGTTGAACATTATTTTGTCTGTAAAATATTTACAGTATCATAAATTAATTTAATTTATCACATTATTAACTCGTTCGATTAAATTATTTTTAGAATATATATTTTTAAAATAGTAAAATATAAATTATCTATAACTATTATAATTTATATTTCATAATTATTGTAAAGAGAACAATATGAAATAACTTCATTTGTTTACAATTACCGTAAAGGAAATAATTTTATCTGATGTTATTTTTATTTAGACATTTTTATTCTTAATTACATTATTTGTTTATCTTTTATCTAATTTTAAAAAAAATTGAGTTTAATTTATATAAATTGTGAGGGTAAAGATAAAGATTTTTACTTGACATTTAGTTATAACTCTTTATTCATAATAAATTTTTTGATGTTGACTTTATTGATCACTGCATAAATGAAAAGTCATTAGTAATTTTGTTAGTGTAGAAAATCTTTTATATCTTTTTAAAACAAAATTTATTTTGTTTTTTTAAACTTTAATTAATTTTTAATTATACTTAGATAAGAGTGATTTCTTTACCCTAGTCAAGATTATATAAATAATTTTAATTTAAGATATTTTGAACAAGAATAAATTATATATTATAGAAGTTAACGTTCGTGAATAGGATTTTGTATCACGTAAAAAAATATTTGTAATTTTTATAATAAAGAAAACTATTTTAAATTACTATATTATTAATTAACTAGAATTACAGTTTTTAGTATAAATATTTAAATAAAATTTATTAATAATTACATTAAATTATAAAAATAATGTTGTTTAACTATATTTTATCTCCAATTAAAAAGATATATCTTTTAGATCCTACCAAAAAATATTTTAATTTATGGATTATTACCGAATTAAATTTAAGTAATTTTTTAGTCAAGACTATAGAAATAATTTTAATTTATGATATTTTTAACAAAAATAAATTATATATAATAGAAGTTAACATTTATGAATATAATTTTTTCTCCCATAAAAAATATAATTAAAACTATTTTAATTTATTATATTATTAAATAATTAGAATTACATTTTTAGTATAAATATTTAAATAATAATTTATAAATAATTACATTAAATTAAATTATGCAAACAATGTTGTTCAACTAAATTTTATCTCAATTAAAAAAATATGTATTTTCCACCCTAACAAAAAATATTTTAATTTATGGATTATTAACTAATTAAATTTAAGAAAATTTTCAGTATAAAATATGATAAGAAAAGTAAAACATAATTACATTAAATTATATAAATTTATGATTTTAATCAATATTCTAGTTACCATAAATAATGAAGTAATATTTATCATAACTAAAGTTATTTTAATTTATAATATTATTTGCTAAATACATTAAATTGATGTTAATATATATTTTAAAAATAAAACTATGAAAAAATTATATTAAATCTTAAAAATTACCATTCTTAAGAAGAACTTTATCTCCTGTAAAATATAGTTGTAACTTACATTATAATTATTCTTTAAAAAATTGGTATGTATGTTGATCCGTTGTGCTGGGACATAAGCCTGGTCTAAGGTTTGTAATTGACCTACATGACCCATGTTTTGATAAAAATATTTTTTTATAAACCACAAAAATATTATTCAAAATAAAAAAGTTTCACAAAAAATACATTTGTGATACAGAAAGAAAACTTTATAACAAAACAATGATTTATCACCCATTTAGAAAATGAATATAAAAATTTTCCTTTAACAATATGCAAAAAAATACATAATGAAATCACAAAATAAAATAATTTTACAAACTTATCTTAAAGTTTAAATTAAATTTAACATTATAAATAGATATAATTTAAGAAACTCTTCACTGAATTTCAAATGAAATTCATTCATATCCATCCATGAATAAATAAAACAAGTTACAAGTTTATAACTTATAGTCATAAATCCCAATGACAAATACCAAATTAGTTCACGAGTTTAGACTAAAAAACACACATAAAAAATCTAAAAATAAATTCATCGAATAAATTGAGTTTAAACAAAAATACACATAAGCAAGTTGACAAAAAACAAGTTTAACAAATGAAAGAAACATATTTATATATATATATATATATATTATATATATATATATATTTAGTGTTTATAAATGACGGTAATATGTTGCCTTCGAGTTGTTTGTAAACATGTTTTTGTATATCTGAAGTTTCTTATTGCTTAGGAGTCGAGACCAATGATCATTTACAAATACTTTGCTCTCTTAACACATGAAAATGTCTTTTTAAGATAAAACCGTAACGGAGCCAACGAGTTATAAAGTAGAGTGACTCGTCCTAATAATGTTCTGAGACTGTTGGTAGGAACAAAATATATTTGTAAAAAAGAAACAAAAAACTTTTTAAATATTAACTCAAACTTGATCATAGGTTATTGGTTTGGCCACTAACCCAACCAAGTCACTCTAATTAAAAAACATAAGCAATCCAAACACTCATATAACCGGCTAGACTACTAAGTTGTAGCGCCCAACCAACTGAACCAATCTAATTTGTAATTATAACTAAAATATTTGAATATATGATATTATTAATTAATTAAAATTAAACTATCTTTTAGTATAAATATTTCAATAAATTAATTTTTCAAGTTATACAAAATAACATTCTTGATTAAAATTTTGTGTTCTATAAAAAATAATTGCAGTATATATTATAACTATAATAACTTTAATTAATAATACTGTTTACTAATAAATTTTAAACTATTTTTCAATAAAAATATAAATTAATCACATTAAATTATAACAATAATTTACTTAAGCAAGATTTTGCCTCAGGTAAAAATAATTTATTGTATTTATGAAAATTAAAAATATTTTAAGATATTACTTTTCCGTATATATATTTGAACGATAACAAACCATAAAGTAATTGTATTAAGTTATAAGAATTAACCTTATAACAAATAATTTACTTAAGCAAGATTTTGCCTCAGGTAAAAATAATTTATTGTATTTATGAAAATTAAAAATATTTTAAGATATTACTTTTCAGTATATATATTTGAACGAGAACAAACCATAAAGTAATTGTATTAAGTTATAAGAATTAACCTTATAACAAATAATTTACTTAAGCAAGATTTTGCCTCAGGTAAAAATAATTTATTGTATTTATGAAAATTAAAAATATTTTAAGATATTACTTTTCAGTATATATATTTGAACGAGAACAAACCCTAAAGTAATTGTATTAAGTTATAAGAATTAACCTTATTCGCCAACATTTTGTCACACACGAAAAATATTTATAGTCTCAATCACAGGTAAATTTATTTTTGTTTGTGATATTATTAACTAATTGTATTAAGTTATAAGAATTAACCTTATTCGACAACATTTTGTCACATACGAAAAATATTTATAGTCTCAATCACAGGTAACTGTATTTTTTTTTGTGATATTATTAACTAATTATAATTAAAAGTATTTTTTAATATAAATATTTAAAAAAAATTAAAACTTGCCTCTAGTAAATTATAGAAATTAACGTTTTTCTCGTGATTTTTTTCTCATTGAAAATTATTTTCACTTTCTATGACAGTTAAAATTATTTTAATTTATAGAATTACTAACTAAAAATATTTAAATAATTTTTTAATAAAAAATATAAATTAGTTATAATTAATTATAAAAATTAATGATTTTGAACATACTCACACAGGAACAATGAAAAGGTCAAACGAATCGCACACTCACTAACAAGAGAATAAATAGAATGAAAGTGAGAAAGAAATTTACAAAGTATGAACAAGGCATAAATGTGTTTGTATTAGGAGTGCAACATATACAGGGCCTAACATATACTACTTGATGTAACTAATTAACCAACACGCTCCTGTATATGAGACTTGATTCTAAGATAAAAAACTACAATTGTTACAACATAAACTCTCGTAAGAGCATAAAACAGATGGTCACAACACGTGAGTACCAAACGGTTTGCTCTAGACTAGATTAGGGGTGATTTAAGGGATCAAGCCTGCAGACCAGTTCAGAGACTCCCACATCCATATAGGTTTTGAACTTTTTTTTAAAGAATTAAAATTGTAGGAAAATTTTGAATTCGATCTACAAAACCTGCGAATTTTGGGTGCTAGGTCACCATACTCATGGACTTGGCCTATTTAAAAGCACAAATTTATCACTTTGACTATTGGTTTGTGTTAATGTTGTGATTTTTTTTATTTATAAATTGTGATATTTTAGACTTTCAATATTGAAAATATTTAGTATTTTAGATTATAATAAATAATATAATTTTAGTATGGTATATTATAGTTTAGTAAATATTATAATTTTTAAAAAATATATAAAGTGCGTGTGGGCCCACAAACCAGTTTGTTAACTCTGTGGGCTTTGTGGGCCGGATACAAACTCTTAAAAAAAGTCCATTTAT
Source organism: Psophocarpus tetragonolobus (assembly GCA_037954015.1). Classification (NCBI taxonomy): domain Eukaryota; kingdom Viridiplantae; phylum Streptophyta; class Magnoliopsida; order Fabales; family Fabaceae; genus Psophocarpus; species Psophocarpus tetragonolobus. The sequence continues at coordinate 41,934,662 of CM075695.1, forward strand.
TTTGACAAACTGAACTTATCTCACTCATTTAAAATGTGAGTTTTTCGGACCGGATATATACCCACCCCTAATAAGAGGAGGTAGAATGAAAAATTTACTAGTGTAAAATCCCATTATATTCAAAGAATCAAAGATTTGTTGGGAATTCTAAATTGAAAAGGAGACAAATCCAAATATGGTGCAAAAAAGCCCAAATCGATTCGTGTGCAGAGCAAGCCTACATGCACTGAGATGAAGAAAATGTTTGAGAAAACATAGACAATGAAAAAGAGTCACTTTCAATTTTATATAACAAGAAACACTATACTGATAGAGTGAGACTAGATGTTCCCTCCAATTGATCTTTACTAGACACACTCTCGTTGATAAAAAAGTTTTCACCTAACTCACTTGCAAACTATTAAAAGTTTTAACCTTTTAAAAATTTTGAGTGAATATCAATAGTTGGTATAATTTTAGAAAATCTTATAAGATGTAATGTAATTTACTTAAAATAATATTAAATATGAAGTGACGATCAACACTTAAAAAATATTATATATATGGTGATTTTCTTAAGAATAATAAATATAGGGGTAAAAATAGGTCAGAATGGTATATTTGATAATGTTTGGCAAATTGGATGTGTAAACAACAATAACATGTGAAATACACCATAATGGACCAGTCGTGTCATTTTATTAAAGATCATTCTCATTTGAGAGGGAGAGTGGGGTCAAGGAAGATGAAAGAATGACAATTTTAATTAAAAAAATCACGGAATGTGAACTTAGTAAAAAGGACGGTGAGAATAACATGGGCATTGGAAAGACCAGTTATTACTAACTATGCCCAATCTAAGTCTTTGTGGGCTTCAAGCCCGCTAAGTAATTTGTAAAATAATATTTATCTTATGGACTAGTATAAAATATTTAATTAAAACTAATTAAATTTAATGAAATTGACAGACATCTATATTTAATTGTATAATAATGTAAATCTTAATTATTGTAAATTCTTATTTTATTTTTCAAAATGTCTTAAGTTCAAGGAGACAATACCTCCTCCTATTCATGTGAGTATGCACCTTCAATTTCTATAATAATGTGATGAGAACAATTCAGTTTGCAACTTCCGCCGAAAACCCATTTGAGTGTTTTTTATTTTCTCCTAATTTTCAAATTTATTAAAAAAGAAATTACTTTTGGTTTTAAGTTTTTTAAATTTAGAAAATACTTTGTTTTTTTAAATTTAAAATATTGTTTTTACATGTTAACTAAAACACCGGGTGAAGGTGAAGGTCAAGACGGTGGTCGATGACTGACAATCATAGGTGGCAGTCGGTGACAGAGGTTGGTGATCGATGGTTAGAGGTGGAGGCTAGTGACCGTCAGTTGGAGATGACATCCGATGATTGCCGGTCAGAGGTAGTAGCTGGTGACCATCAATTGGAGGTGACAGCCAGTGATCACCGGTTGGAGGTGACAACTGGTTACCGCCTGTCGGAGGTAGCGATCGGTGATTGCTTATCAAAGCTAGCGACCGATGACCGCTGATTGGAGATAGCGGTTGATGATCGCCTGCCGAATGTTGCGACTAATGACTATCAGTCGGAGGTGATGGTGGCAAATGACAAGCTTAAATAAAAATAAAAACAAAAATATGAAAACCAAATGCTTGTTTGATAACAATTTTACAAAATGTTCTCAGTGAGTAGTGTTTCCTGAGAACAATTTTCGAAAGAATAACTGAAAATAATTTTGCTTTTCAGTTTTCTATTTTTGTTTTGAAAACTCAAAATACAACTAAAATATGTTGTTTTTTGCTTTTTGCTTTTTACTAATGAAATCTTATTAAACATGAACAAAATTTTGCATTTTTATGCATTCAAAAAAGATTTCGAATAACACTTATCAAACAAGTTTTTTTTTTCTTCCCGAAAATAGTTTTTGAAAACTGTTTTTGAAAAATATTTTCAAAAACTGAAAAATAAAACCAAATCAATCAAGCCATTGAGTTTTATTGTTTTTTAAATTGAGTGAAGATGGTTTAAAAAATAAGTAAAAAAAAAAAACACAAAACCAATCAAATTCTTGAGTTTTATTGTTTTTTAAGTTGAGTGAAGACGGTTCCAAAAATAAGTAAAAAAAAAACCATTTTTGGTGATACGCTTTGTTTTCAAAATATATTTCAAATTAACGTATAAATAGTTTGTTTAAATTAAAAAAGATATTAAAAAATATTTTTCTAGAAAATATTAAAAAAAGAGAGATGAGATTAATTTAGTAAAGAATAAAAAAATGTTTTTCTTAAATAAAAGAAATTGAGATTAATTAATAAAATTTACAAAAAAACTACTTGTTTTATTTTATTAAAAAATTATTTTAAAAAATGAAACAAATTGTTTGATAATTTTATAAAGTTGATTATGACTATAATGGATTTCGAGGTATCATAAGTTCTACTTATATAATAGCTATTAGAAAAGCACAAAAATCAGAAGTCAAATTACTCTGGTAGTTCAAGTTGCAAAGTTTCTACTCAATTGTCTATTGGCGAAGAAAAACAAATGGTATCAACAAATTTAATGGCTAAAAGAGAGTGAATAGAAGATCCTACATAAATAAAATAATAGGTAAAATAATTCTTTCAACGTTGTTTTCAATCTGAACATGATATATGCGTTAGACTATATGGTATTGAGTTGAAGAAACTTTTTTATACTAAATTGATAAAGGAAGAAGTATGACAAACTGATAAGGAGACTGGTAATTCTAAAATCTTTGGATCAAATAGGTACAACATGAAATTATTAATTCTTCTTGGAAATGATTGAAAGATGATATCATAAAGATGCTAATAGAGTTTCATATAAATGGGAAGTTTACAATGTGATTCAAATGTCTCATTCTTTATCTTTATTTCAAAGAAAGACATTCTAACATACTTTAGTGATTATATGTCAATTTCTCCAATAGGGGTAATATATAAAATTATAGTCAAGGTTCTAATAAGAGGGATGAGAAATGTTATGGAGAGAATTGTGGTGGAAAATTAAACAACTTTTATTAAAGGAAAGACATGTGCTATATAGTGTGATAATTGTTAATGAATACATGCATGAAGCAAAATGATCCAAAAAACCATGGTTACTTTTTAAAGCAAATTTTGAAAAAGCCTATGATGTTTGTGAGTTGCCCATTTCTCTTCTATATGTTAAGGTAAGATGGGTTTAGCAATAGATGGATTGATTAGGGGTGTGAGTGTCTTGACTTCATTATTCTAAGTATTAGTAAATAAAATTACCACTTAGGAAATCAATATGTAAAGATGATGAGGTAGGAGATCTCATAACTATTTACCAAAGTTATCAAACTCGAAAATCTACATAGATTCATGAGAGTACGATCAATTCAACTCATAAACTCATAAGAGTTTACTTTATACAAAAATAATAAAAAACATCTACAAATAACATACAAGTATTACCTACCAAGTGTTTGAATTGTAACTCATATATGCATCGGTGATAGGAACACCGATGATGAATGATGATTTGTAGCTTATTTATGCATTAGAGGATGACAAAGTGAAATCAAAACCTTACTAAGTTTCTCATCGTATTTACCTTTAGTTTACTTTTTATGTACTTTATTTTTTGTAATTCTAGACTTAGTTTAAAATCAATTTTGCTATTATTTACCTTATTGAGATTCTTAGTGTATCGGTCTAGTCTTTATGAGATTGACCCAATATATTTATTGGTACTACATACGACTAATGATGCACTTGCGAGAAGTATAATAGAAATTTTGTGCATTTAGGACCACTTAACACAATTGATAGATAAAATTAAAATATAACAAGATAAACTTTGTGCATCTAGGACCATCTAGGCCATTAACTGTTAGTAAGAAACGTTGACTTGCGAAATTGAGTGACATGGTAAGGCAACAATCGAACCTAAGTCATGAGGGATGAAAAGCTAAAGCCAATCCACTAAACCAAAGGTCAAAGTCTATTTTATTTTGGAATTCTAATGTATTTAAACTAATGAATAACAATGTTAATTTTAAAAATATAGAGCAAAGCAGGAAGTAAACCCAAGTCTGGAAGTTTGAATGCTAAAGTTATATTACTAGACCAAAAGCCAATATTAATTTTTGCGAGATTCAAATTTAATTAAACTAATCATGTGGCAAGATTAATTTTAAAAATATATTAAAATTTACAAATTTTTAAATTTTTTTAAATGGAGAAATTTTAATTCTTAATTTTAATTTCTATCTTTATTTTTAATTAGATTTTAAATTTTATATTGTTGTTAATATAACTAAATTTTAGTTTTAGTTGTTAACCCTTAAATTTTAATTTCAACTTTTAATTCTTAATTTTAGTTTCAAAATCACAAATAAAATATACAACATAAAATGACCTACAATAGATTTAAAATTAAAATATACAAATAAAATATAAAATATAATTAAAAATAAAATACAAAAATTAAAATTTAAATTAAAATTTAAAAATTATAAATTAAAGTAACAACTAAAAATTAAATATAAAATTAAAAAAATAAACTTATTCAAATAGATTTAACATAAAATCAAGCTAAGTAGTTTTTAGAATTTAAAAAAATTTCTTTATTTAAAAAAATTACAACATAAATGACCAAGAATAGTAAAACAAAACAAAGGAAAAAAGAGAATAAAACCAAAATTGGCTTACTATCTAGTAATATCGTCTTAAAACTCTCACAGATTCTATATTCAAACCTTACTTTGTCCAATTTTAATATATGTTTAAAACTAATCTTGCCACATGATTAGTTTAAAATTAACGTTGCTATTGATTAGTTTAAATACATTGGAATTCCAAAATAAAACAAACTTTGACCTTTGGTTTAGTGATTTTACTTTAGCTTTTCCAAGTCAACGTTCCTTTCAAATCATCAATTAAACTTTAATTAACTCTTAATTACCTTAAATTTGATGAAAGAGTAATTTAACCTTTTTAATATTACAAAAGAAGATAAGTTATCACATTTGTGTATAATTCTATTATTTTCTTAGTTAATGAATATATTAACTTTTTAAGTTGTAATATCTTAACATAATATTATAATATCATACTATTTTTCAAATATTTTGTACTTATCTCTCTCCATCTATCTTCTTATTTATTATTAGAGGTAATCACGGATGCATCCTTCAAATTTAGTGTAATTACATTTTTTTTAATTTCACAGATTTCCTTACTTTTACATATTTATTATAGTTGTACATCTTCTTCTACAAATCATACATAAATTTATTACACATATACCCCCTAAGTTTTACATAATATTACACATGTACCCCCTAAGTTTTGTATGTTACATGCACCTCATATATTTTTCAAACTTTATAGTTGATTGATAACTGTCTAAATTGACTATTTTTACATAGGTAAAATAGAACAATTATCCTACTTATTTCGTATTTAACATTTTGTTTTCCTCTACTTTCACTTAAAATTAGATTTATCTAGGAAATTAGTCTTAGGTTTTCATTTATGCATATTTTACAGTTATTTTCCTGTTTTTCTTTGTTTTGAGTCAGGTTTTGAGAATGACAGAAGAAATGTCAGAAGAATAACCATTTTGTAGTGTGAGAGCTCGAGCGCCTAACGCCCACAGTTTGGTCGCCCAATGCCCATCAACCCGAGAGCAATGCAATCCTATTATGGGCACCCAACAACTACCATCTGAGTGTCGAGGGAAACTTTATGCCTAAGTAGTTAGGGCATCCAATGACCATTTTGTTACCGTTGAGTGCTGGTATTGCATCTTGAAACATATGAAAAAAGACAAATTTCAAATTAAAATGTGATTGCACACCTTATTGATGGAGGACACACTCCAAACCTATCTTCGTTCATTCTCCACGTTTATCCATCCTGATGGTTAGTTAGGTTATTATTTTATTGAGATTAGATGTAACTAAACCTCAACTGTTATGTATTTTTGTTTTATTTAATCTAAGTTTATTATTTAATGTTGGTGCTCTTCTTTACCTTTTGCGTTATTTTCTTTATCTTTCGCGAATTTTACTTGTTGAATGAGATCGATAGAGGATTTTGACTCATAAAATGAGAAGAATTCCTAATGAATTTTATTGCTCGAAAGAGTAAAATTCATTTATCATCTTAGGCTTCTTTTTCTTAATGCAAGTTATTTGACTTTAGATTATATGAGAGATTGATAATCTAATACTCAAATAGTTTAGTTCCTTTCTTGTGAGAGATCAATGTTAAGAATACTCTTATAGTTGATGAGAACATCATGAATGAAGATTTTGAGTTCATCTTTATACACTTGAGGAATGATATAATGAAATAAAGTCCAACTGAATTTCATTTGTGTAACCGCTTCTTTTATTTTCTTTATTTACACTTTGTTTACTTCATGCTTGTTAGTGTTAGTTAAATTTTTATCCTTTTCACTCATACAAGTAGAAAGTCTTGAGGTATCATTTAGTCCCTGTGGAATCAACTCAATCTTTATCAAATACTACTGGTTGGTGCACTTGGTAGTAGTAGTGTAGAAAATTTGAAGTCAACACTGACACTCCTCTCATATCCATTTAGAAAGGTTTATGTAGTTTGGAAAAGAAGGAGTACAACTGTAATGAGTATGTAAAAGTAAGTGATCTGTGTAATTTAAAAAAAGAGAGGGGTGCATCTGTAATTACACTAAACTTGAGGGGTACATCTGTAATGACCTTTTTCTTTTACTATTTCCACCAAATACTTCCATTTTTATTTTATATTTAATTTATTTTCACATATCTATTTTATTCCAACCAGTATATTTTTATACTTTACAAAAAATACATTGTAAAACAATTATGACATATATTTATTTTTTAAAAATAGAGTTTAATTGGTATACACAGTCGATGTAAAGATTTTTATAGTGACATTCATGGTAAGTTTGTTGACTTTACTATTTAGTATTTAAAAGTCACGTAAATGAGAAAAGTTACAATTGAACGTCAATGTAAAAATCCTTTACACTGATAGTGTATACCAATTAAACTTTTAAAAATATTATATTTTATGCCTGTTACAAACTTTGATTATTATCATTAAAATTATTGATCAACCAGTAGTAGATTGTTCTAGTTTCACTAGAGATCTCAAATTACTAGATGATGTATGTAATTAAACCTAACAATAGTTGTGACTTAAACATGTTTTTGGTCCCTAATAAATTTATAAATTTTGTTTTTGTCCCTATCACATTTTTTATGTGTTTGGTTCTTAACAGTTTTTTATTTTGTTTTTGTCCCTAAATCTTCTTAGACAATACTTAAAAAGTTCTAAAAAATTGTTTAGATAGGACTTTAGAACTAAAAACAAAATTAAAATTTTATTCGGAGTAAATATAAAGAAAAAAATTTGTTAGAAATAAAAAATAAAATTCACTAATTTTTGAGGGACCAACAACATGTTTAAGCAAAGAGTTATTATAATTATTGTCCTCCCTACATTAAAAATCGTAACCTGAATTCGTCATTGACGTAACACAATTTTTAATGGATGAAATAATCTAAATAGGTTATTTACATTGGAGATGCATGCTTACATGACACTACGAGACCACCTTAACACAAATAAAAGAAAAACTCCTCGTTGCACCTAGTTATTTCAATAGAGAGATTATCTCTCTGTTGATCTCTATGGAAATGGGTCAAGATTATAAACATAGATTTAAAGAAGTTAAATCTTAAGATATTTCTTAATTAAAATGTGTGGTGAATAAAAAAAAAACATTTTGAAAATCTTAAAGACATTTTTTAATTAAACTGTGATGGTTCAAAGTCTTAAAAATTGTTCTGAGTAATTTAACTCATAATGTAAAATTGTTGAGCTATTTGTAACTGTGATTATATTCAACTACATTTATTGTAAATTCTCACAATATAAAAAATTGCAATAAAACTGCAATTACAACTATAATCTAAAACTTTAGTTATAAATCAAGCTATTAAATTAAGTCACAACATGCAAAATCAGTGTTGTAATATTTTAGCATAACCTATGAAAACAGTTGAATTATGGTAAAGCAGAGGGAAAACGTACTGATTTGTGAAGGATTCTAGTTTGATTGAGTAAGATGTTGAATTTTTATTTGTTATTAGAAGAAAAAAGGAAGTACTTTGATTTGACGTCTCCTAGATCTCATTATGCAGGCGATAAATATTTCCTAGAATATTACAAGCAAGTAGTAAATGAAAGCAAAGGAATCTAACTCCAATCCCCATGTATTGTACAGACTCCTGCGCTACTATCAACATTAATTCCCTTTCCCCCTTTAGCATCATTGTCCAACTATAGTAAATTTTCCAGTGTGCAAGTCTCTTGTTCCCACAGCTAAGTGTTAATAAAGAGAAAAAAAACCCTTTATAACTCCAATGACAAACTAGTTACGAAAATTGACATCTTTACCAACCGACAACATTAACACATGCAAGGCACATGTATAGACTCAGCTTTTTCTTTATTTGTTCTTTATCTTTTCTTTTGGTTCTTTGGTACGTAGTAGATCACTGCTTTTGGAACGTATTTGGTTGCTTTGCTTGTGCAAGCATTTCAACCACTTCCCTCATGGTTGGTCTTTCCACACTTTGTTCCTGAACACATAGCATGGCCACAAAGTATACCTGCTTCGCTTCATCTAAGGGAATGTGACACAGCCTCTCATCAAGAATCTTCACCACTTTTTCTTTGCTCCAATTTGTTTGAAGCTTGGTCCATTGAACAATGTCTAGCCCTTCTTCACCAAAATTCCCCACTGGCCTTCTACCCGTTAGTAGTTCTAGCAGCACCACTCCAAAGCTATAGACATCACTTTTCTCATCCACTTTTAATGTGTATGCATATTCTGTGATATAAATCAAAATCAGTACACCATATTAGTTGGCTTTCACATTTTTAGCTCAAAAGTTAAAGTAGCTATGCCTATGTATGACAGTACAACAAATGTCATAGTTGGAGAAAAAGTGTATGAGTATATAATAGAAACAATGATTATGATGGTGATTATGGTGATGATGCAAAAGACTTGCTGGTTAATAGTTTTATCGACAAACAAGGGAAAAGTGTTTTATTTTTAATTTCAAGTTAACAAATTAAATTTGAAGAAGACAAGCTAGTGGTGCCTAGTGTCTGTAAATTGTTAAATTTTCTTTTTCTGGGGTTTTGAGAAAGTAAATACTATTAGATTTCAATCTGGTGCCTTGATGAAAGAAGCATTATGCTTTTGGTTAATGTGCATTTGATGGCTGTTATATATATGATAAAGGGTGTTAGTCAAAAAAGGATGGTTGTGATTTGCTTTGGTTTGAATACGGGTTTATGGTTTCAAGGCATGCAAAAGCACAAACCCAGTTAAGGTGAGGAAAAGCAAAAGATTAAAGATTGAAAGAATTTTCCTTTGTGTTAGTGGAGCCTTCGACTAATCTAGAAATTCACGTACATGTGGGACACGGTGGTCCCAGAAAATAGCAAGCAAATGCTACAGTGGTAATTCAAAATTGAAAATAAAGAAAAAATATTTTTGTGCATAGAAAAAACAAAAGTATATTAATTCTATTCCCGGTGGTTTTTTTACTAGGAATATTTGATTGTTAAAATGGACCTGAAATAATAATAATATCTGTTGATATCCCTTCACATTAATTCAACCCTCTACAGTTGTCCAAAAAGTGAAAATTTTGGATAATTTGCAGAAGATTCTAAGTTCAAACCTAACCGTGGTCACTGCGCATAAAAAGAAATTCCTTGGGCCTTGACCTTAATCATTTCACTTTGTCAGATCAATGATCTAAACAATGATATCCCCTTAACCTTTTCGGGGACCTAAGTAAGTAACAGGTAACGTCTCCTAAACTTGAAGTTTCGCATGTAGTGATGTAACTTTAACCCATATAAATCTGCTTGACGTAGTTATCATTTTGTAGACTAACTGATTTATATAATTAAATATTAAAAATATGTACCTGGAGCAATGTAACCATAAGAGCCAGCAATGGAAGACATGCACTCTGATGTCCCAGAATCTTGCAAGAACTTGGCAAGCCCAAAATCAGCAACATGAGCCTCAAATTCAGAGTTCAATAATATGTTGTTTGACTTCACATCTCTGTGGATTATCAGAGGGGAGCAATCATGGTGCAAATAGCAAAGCCCTTTTGCAGCTTCTGTTGCTATTTTCAGCCTAGTATCCCACTTGAGAAACTCTCCTCTCTTCCCATGCAAGACTTCACCTAAGCTTCCATTTGGCATGTACTCATAAACAAGTAAATTAGTCTCTCTATTGGAACAAAAAGCCAGCAACCTCACAATGTACCTGTGCCTGATTCTTCCTAGTGTTCTTATTTCTGCAGAGAGGCCATTATCATGCGAACACCCTTTGTTGATTCCCAAGAGCTTCTTAACAGCTACTTGCTCTCCATTTGGCATGGTTCCATGGTATACAACCCCAGCTCCACCCCTTCCTATGACATTGCTTTCCTTTATGCACCCTGTGATGTCTTCACTACCATATTCTAGATTTTGAAATGCTGTGAGCTTCCATGAATTGGATTGTCTCCTTTGCTTTCTGCTCTTGATAAAGGCCAAGGTTGCAAATGCCAACGAACAAGCCAATAGTGCCACTGCAAAAAGAAGCTTATACTTTCCAGGAACTCTAGGTCTTGCACTGCCACTGTCTTGGGACTCCAATACTGCATTTGAAGAATGGTTACAAGGATTCAACTCGTATCCACAGAGCTGAGGATTTCCCATGAAGGATGTAGAGTTAAATACTGAGAATTGCCCCTCATCTGGTATTGAACCAGAGAAGTCATTGTGAGAAAAATCTGCTGAAGTCAAGCCCTTCATGGCCCCAAGTTCCTTGGGAAGACTTTGGTTTAGGTGGTTCCATGAGACATTAAGATAGTTCATAATGTGAATTTGAGAAAGCTGAACTGGGATAGGGCCTGATAGTTGGTTTTGGCTCAAATCTAAATAAGTGAGCAACAAGCTGTTACCTATCTCTGGAGGAATGCTGCCTGAAAAGTTGTTGACACTCATATCCAACTTGAGTATATTTTTCAACCTCCCTATATCAGGAGGGATTTCTCCTGAGAGTCTATTTCCATGAAGCAGCAGAATTTGCAAGTTGGGAAAGTTCCCAATAGAGGTTGGTAGAGACCCAGATAGGCGATTGTTTGATAGATTCAACTGTCCAAGTTTAGAAGGTGCAGTGCTTGTTTCTTGTGGAAGCCAACCACTAAGGTAATTGTTCTGCAATTCCAAAAGGGCCAGCTCAGGCAAGTAAAGAAAGCCATTTGGTATTGATCCTGTCAAATAGTTCTGACCCAACCGAACTCTCTGGAGTGTGTAGCATTGGCCAAGATCAGCAGGCAAAGATCCAAACAGAAAATTGTTGAGCAAGATCAAAATCCTCAGCCTCCTTCCAAGGCATAGAGATTTAGGCACCAATCCAGTGAGCTTGTTTGTTGACAGGTCAAGCTCAATTAATTTGCCATTCTGGCCAAGCTTTGAGGGAATAGCACCCGTGAAGTTGTTCTGCCAAAGCTTCAGAACCTCCAAGTTGGGTAAATCAGCAATGAAAGGTGGAATTTCACCATGCAACCTGTTGATGAACAAATTCAAGAGTGTGAGCTCATGAAGGCTAGAGAACTCATTGGGGATGTCTCCTGTTAGCTCATTGTTTGATAGATCAAGACACTTCAGGCTACTCATGTTGCCTAATTGGGGAGGGATTGAGCCACTGAGCTGGTTAGTTTGCAAAAAGAGAGTGTCTAGTTTGTTGAGATTTCCCAACTCAGCTGGAATTGGACCTGACAAGCCACAGTTTGCAAGGTCAAGATGAGCTAAATTAACCAACTTACCAAACTCAGGAGGGATTCCACCGTCAAACTGATTGAAGTATCCCAAGAAAAGCTGTGTCAGGTTAGTGAGATTCCCTAGCTCAGTTGGTATGAGACCCCTCAAATCATTCCCTGCAAGAGACAGAAAGTTGAGCTGAACCATGTCTCCATAGCTTGGAGGGATTTCACCATAGAAATAATTCCCGCCAAAATTCAAGCTAGTGAGCTTGGGGAGCTGAGTAACACCAAGAGGGAGGGAGCAATTGAACTCATTGTCATAAGCGTCCAGCACTTGAAGCTCTTTCAACTGAGAAAATTCCCATCTCATGTCTCCACTGAATTTGTTAATGGATATGTTGAGGAATCTTAGCCCTGCTAGCTTGTGAATATCACTAGGGAACCCTCCTGAAAAGACATTCCCAGCAAGTGAGACACTGACAAGGCTCCTGAGTCCTGTGATGGCAGGTGAAAGTGTGCCAGAAAGGTTGAGGTTGGATATGTCCAATGACAAAACTGACCTGTTCTTTTGGTCACACTCAATGCCCTCCCATGTACTGCAAAGAGACATGTAGTTAGACATGTCCCAGTTGCTCAAAGAATCGGTGTTGGCCTCAAAATCTTGTTTGAGGGAAACCAAGATAGAGGCTTGCCTTCTCAAAGACATGGGAAGAGAAGAAACAGAAGCAGGCCAAGCCAAGCACAAAAGGAGAACAAGTACAAGGCCAAGAGTTGGAGTTCCCATTTTTGGGATAACTGGCTTATAAGTTAAGGATGTGCAGTTGGAATAATATATCATACAGAGTTGTGCTGAATATGAAGTAGCAGACGGTAAGAGAGAGAATGAGGAGTGTTGTGTGTGTATGTAATGTTAAGGAGCTCAGAGGTAACAGTGTTACAGCATCCTGTGTCCTCTTCTCTTTTCCCTTTCTTCTTTTCTCCCACACTAACATACATACATACACACTACTTTGGTGTCATCTTTAGCTTTTAAAAAGCAAAAGCAAAAGCAGTGTTTGGATAGAAAATGCTTAACCACGGACCGTTTCACAACCCAGTTAATTTTTTTTTTTCCCTTTTATTTGTATTCTGTCGGTTTTTGAGCCTAGTAGCACCACTGCCTTTACCTTTTTCTTTGTTTTTTTGTTTATTCATAAACCGAGTCCACCACAGCAGCTGATGAATCAGATTTGGATGATAGGATATAATCTTAGACCATATTATAGATACCAATCATGGGGGAGAATAAATTGATACAATGTGCATGCTGAGTGTACCTTCATTTTTTTTATTAATTTCTGGATTTTGAAAAAGAGAATGTGGTGGGGTGTCATGAATGGAACTTGATTTTTATTTTAAAAAATGAGAAATTATAACGATTAAGCTCAAGCTCTCTCTATATATAGTCATAGTCCCATAGAAGCTCCCGTACTATGTCATAAATCATCTATTTTCATAGGCTTTAGTTGTCGAATAAGGACACCTGAATGATTTTGTAGAAAAAAGGCATATCTCTAAGAGACTAACAGAAATTGTATTTATATAATTTCTTTATGTACAAGAATGGCGTGATGAAATAGTTGATGTGATGAAAATAGATAAAAAAAACATGACATTTATGAATTCTAGTCTTCTAGATATTACTAACTTCATGCATAATTGGAGAAAGAGGTATAATTTTTATGCCTGGTTGGTGTTATTTAGCCAATTCGAACCATAGATGGTTGATAACACGGTTCATGCTATATGAAAAGAGAAAACAATTATCAGGGTATCAATTCATGTTAGTAATAAGAACACATTAAAGAAACACGTGTTCACTTTGGCATGTCCAAAAGTTTAACGCATCATTCATTTAAATCAAGGAATCATAAAGAAAAAGTTATCTTCAAGTTTGTTATGCTTAATCAGAAGATGAAGTTGGGAATCATCTTTTAAATCGATCAGGTCCTTCTCCGCGAATGATTTTTTTTAAAGACAGATAAAAGAGGAAAAGGGAATGAAAATATAAAGTGTACGATCCAGCCACATTGAACTCCAATTAAAGAACATGGTAAGATGTACCCATCAGGCCATCACCATGGCAATCAATGCCTCTTTGATCCCAATTGCAGAATTGAGAAAGGAAATCTTAGAAACATAAGTTTGAATTTTCTTTTTTTGGGGTTTTGAAAAAGTAAATCTTAGTTCCCACTTCCCAATTCTAGTCAGCCCCTCCCTACAAAAAATGAAAATGAAAAATTGCTGTAAGTGAATTGAGTGGCAACCAACTCATACTAGAGTTAATCAACGAGAGACAATATTCATGATCGAATAATAAAAGAGGAAGGAGGATGCAAGAAAGCACCTTAGGTCAGCTCATAAACTCCCAACAGTTTAATTTCTTTTTAGGTGGATACCATTGGTCCCCTGGACCCCTTTCTTTTTTTGTAGATGGTTACATTTCACTAGGATAAAAGTACATTGCTATATATATCTATAAAAAAAATTATATAAATACTTTTTTATATATAGTCAGTCATCTAAATTCCAATACCAAATTATTATCTCTATTATTTTTTTATAATAGTTTCTTAACAAATTATATAAATTTTTTTTAACAAATTTCACAAGAATAAAGTAATAATGATAATAATATTATCTTAATAAATATATAATAAAAATTCTCCATTTATTATTTTCTGTCTAAACTAGTACACATACTACTAATTTATCGCATTCAAAATTATCAAAATTAATTATTCACATTGAATTATTAAGAGTGTCTGTTCAATCAAACAAAACTCACTTTTTTCCACCCAACAAAATAATTTGAATGAATGCACTAAATCTCCTAACAACTATTTGAATGTCACTTCAGTAACTCTCCTTCAAACCTATTAAAATGCCTATTAAATTACTTTGGCAAATAATTCCCAACTTCTCACCTTATTGCATTTCCAACCTCTCCCAACTATTTCAAATAATGATAGTTATTAATTATGACCATTGAAATAGTACACAATTGCACATCCTTCCAACTATTAGGAAGCCTCTCTATTTATTTATTTTTTGGTTCTAGGTCCTCTTTATTCCTACAATAAAACATGAAGGCAAACACTAGCCAAGTAAATTTCACTTACACTTTTTGCTTCTCATTTTCTATCATATATTGTTTTGCCGATGTTATCCTCTTTCTTTTTTAAAAGCATATGTTGTTATGCTTACAATAGTTGGTCAGATAATTATATTATTCTTTTTTTTTTCTTTTTTTTTGCAATGGCCATAATGAAAGATTACAATTAGAGTATACTGCCTTTATTCACGTACTTATTTACCATTTTTTTTTCTTATCTAATTAATCCTATTATTTTTATAACAATTTACCAACATTACTTCTTAAATGTAAGACGAAGATGATTGCGTTTATGATTCTCACGAGGAGAGGTAATGGATCACAAACATCAAAAGAATTTTTCATGCTGAACTTTTTTATATATATATATATATATATGAACACTTAAAAGTAAGATTTTTATAGTTAGATTTTAGTTGTCAAAATAAAGTAAAAAGTGGCTTAGTGAGAAGTGGTAAAGAAAATACTCACATAGACAAAAAAAGTGATTTAGTGTACTCATTCTTGTTTTTGGGAAGTTTAAAATGTTAAAGAATATTTGCATTATTTCAATTTAAATAATAGAATCTTCCACGAACTACTTAAAAAAGACTAGACATAATTCAATTAAAAGTAAATTAGTATAAAAAAAATTTCTTATTAACTTCTATTGCAACGTTTATCCTTACTAAAATTGGTTTTAGTTTGAATAGATCTATAAAAATATTATTCTATAAAAGTTATTTTATATTTCGTCTAGAAAGTGAGACAAGTTATTCTTATAAAAGTTGTTTTTAATACGAGATGTCCATTGAGGTAAAACAAAATAAAATCTCCTTACTTTCTAGTTAGTGCAAATTGTTTAATATAAAATAAAACAAAGACATACAAAATATGTTTAATAGATTTTTGTCCATACTAAACGAACTTCATGCTCTATGCAAAACTTATGATAACATTTACAAAATTTTGTGAGGTTTACCTAGTCAATGGAGAACACGTCTCTGCACTAATAACCTCTAAAGGCCTCAACAATATACCTTTATAAAAGCTAATTAGGATTCTCAAGGTCCATGAGTTGGAACTTCAACAAGATGATATTATTGAGAAACACATTATATTTAAAGTTCAGACACATAGAAGCAACAAGTCAAAAGTTTTGAAGGTTGAAGAATATTGAGAAGACACTTTGTTCGTAGAAGCGTCCAATGAAGGGTGAGAAGATTATTTCTCAATCATCTTAAGAAAGTTATATAAGATGTGACATATGTATGGTGACCCAAGACATTGATGCATCACCCATAGTAAATCTTTTAAGCATAAAATAGAAGTCTGAATTCTCCACCATTTGGTATCAAGGAAAGAGATAGAGAAGATAAAAATAACTTGGATAAATATAATAAATGAGAGATAAAATAAAAACAAACATATTTTTATTCAAGAAAAATAGAAAAGATAAATAATTAAAATAGACAAGAGGTGATATAATAGGTCCATAATTTTTTAAATTTATTTCATTGCAAAATTTTAACAATCAAACTACTTCACTTATTTCCACCTTAGTTATATTATTTTTGTCCTATGAAACACATATGGTGTTAATTGTTCTTATTCTTAAGCTAATTTTATATAATTGTTGTCCTCTTTACCACTATGACACTATAAATATCATAATTGTGGTCATCATTGTTGTCAATTTGTCAATGATTGATATAGTTAAACAATATATTAAACAAATATCACAATGTAAAAAGATTATTGTTATAAATTTATTGTTTTGTTTATATTGAATATCATTCATTAAATAATACACAAAATAAAATTATTACATAATTTAAGTAATTGTGGTTTTTTCCCTTGTTTTACTATACTCCATTACATATCATTGATGTCATTGCACTTGGATACATAAGTTCATATAATTATTGAAGATATTACGTGTTTCACAAGTAACAATTTTTAACTAATTTATAATTTATTTTATTAGATTATAACTTTGTTTAAAAAAATTATCTAACATATTCCATACACAAATTTATCTTATTAACTTATAGAACATTTTTTTTCTCACGCTACCCGAAAATCATGCTTTTGCTTAAAATTTATACTACTTATTTATTTTCATTCAAAATGATACAAACATAGGACAAATTATTTTGAAAAGTCCAAGTTTATTACATGTTTTAAATTTGTTTTAAAAATAATATTGAAATCACATTCTAGAAATAGGTAAAAATGTAAGTAATATGTTATGGGGTGGTCACCGTAAATTATATTTATATTTGTTATTATGAAAGTGCAATTTTTTTTTATTGGAACTCATTTGTTCCATCGACATATACATTTCAAAATTTTGTTGGGATAATTACTTTATA
Source organism: Psophocarpus tetragonolobus (assembly GCA_037954015.1). Classification (NCBI taxonomy): domain Eukaryota; kingdom Viridiplantae; phylum Streptophyta; class Magnoliopsida; order Fabales; family Fabaceae; genus Psophocarpus; species Psophocarpus tetragonolobus. The sequence goes on from CM075695.1 coordinate 41,952,028, forward strand.
TTTAGTAAACAAAAGACTAAGAGCTCAAAGTCCAAGAAAAAAAAATTAACAAAAATACTTCATATTTTTCATTAGATTGTTGTTAAACCTACTCTACAAATTTGTTGAACATACCTTGTTTTCTTAGTTTTTTATTATTTTCCTAAATGCTACTAGATAAATTATAAGAGATATATCCTCCAACAATAATCTTTTACAAGTTTCATTTCTTTGCTGGCACACATTGTTAAGCATCTCATGCATGATTTCTAAGTATTAGTTAATCTCACCTAAAATTAGCTAGAATACAATGTTGTCATGCATGTAAAACGTTAATGAAATAATTCATATTCTAAAGATGAAATTGCAACATGCCCCATTTTGTTGTTAAGTTGAGGCTACACCAATTTAAATTTCAAATCTAAACTTCAATTACCCTATAATTTTATTTGATCCACAAATTTTGTGACACCACCTTTTCAAATAGTTATTTGTTTTTTTGGTGTTCTTAATAGGAATGTGTATATAGACTAGTTCGACCTATTTTAAATCACTCACAAAGTTTGCATTTTAACCGATTAGATAAATTCGATCCACTAAAATAAATGAATTTTTCTTAGAGTTCATATTCGATATGCGGACTTAATAGATTGGTTAGCAAGTCCGCACATACACATGTGTGTTTCTTTAAATAATTAAAAAAATATCTAATATTTTTTAAACTAATTAAATTATAATATATCATACTAAAACTTATATAATTATTCATCATAATATAAAACATTAAATATTTTAATATTAAAAGTATAAAATATCACAATTTACAACAAAAAGTCACAATATTAATATAAATAATAGCCTAAATGAAAAATTTTCCCCTTTACATGGACTACAAGCTAAGTTTGTGAATTTGCAAACTTAGCTCGCGAAGTCCGTGAATTGTTTGTGGGTTTTGCAGACCGGATTCAAATTTCTTCTATATTTATGATTCTTTTAAAAAAAAATCCAAAACTCACACGAACTTTGAGGTTCATGGACTTGGGTCCATATACCCACCCCTAATTCTTAATCTCTCATGTCCTAAATAAGGATGATAATCATGTCCACCCCTGTAGGTATTGCCCTGCCTCCACGTTGATTTTGGCAAGAAAAAATAGCTTTGTTAGTCTCCGCCTCTCCCAACCCCGTCCCTGCCTAAGATAATCAAGAATGGGGATGAGTGTGAGTTTGTTAGTTCCCACATCTGCCCTCGCCCACTTTTATTTTTAAACATATAATTATATGTTAAACAAAATTTCACATATTTGTGTACAAATTCATATCCCTATGGACTATTAAAACTAAAATATAGTTAATAACTTAATATATAATCTATTTAATTAATTAATAAATTAACATATAATTTATTGTAGGTATACCTAACTTTCAAATACTCGATGAGAATGAGGATGAAGATTAAAATTTCATATTCATTACCTTTATACCTGCCCTCACCCCAAACTTTTTTAGGACAAGGATATAGAGAGCCAGACTCGTTCCGTTGCCATTCATAACTCCAAAGCTAAATCAATATAGAGTAGCATATCTATTACAAGATCAATTTGGATTGACCCTGGTTTGTTTAGAAAATATGGTTAGAGGAACTATATGTGGAGCAATTAAACATAAATTGATACCAACTTCTCAGAATTTGGCGACTTCAACTTCATTAACTATTACTTTTAAATCGTTTTTTGGATTACATCCATTATCTCAAGTTTTGGATCAAACCAATCCATTGACCTAAATAGTTCAGGGGAGAAAATTGAGTTATTTGGGCCCTGGAGGATTGATGGGATGAACGGCTAGTTTTCATCTTTCTCCACTTGAAATTTCTTTGAGAAAATAATTGTCCGCACTTTTGTTATTAGTAATAACACGTTAACACCATTACTAAAATTACTATAAAACATATAATGAAGCACAAAAAGAGAGGTAAGCATAAAGTGGTTTCCAAAATTGAGGATATTTAGAGACAAGTGAATAAAAAAAGGATACATGGGGAGGCATAATTATTGTTTTCCTTTTTATTGATACCTTGGTAGGTCAATTGTATGGAAAACATGAACTGAATGAATTTGTTGGGTTATTTTTGAGAATTTTGAATTAACAGTCTCACATATTTAAATTCATACCTACATTACATTTTTTTAAATTCTCATTTTATCTTTGATTATCTCTCTCCTTACTTTATTTTCTCCATCTCTCTCTTTAATTACCTCTTTTACTTCGCCTCTCTCCTTAACTCATTTTCTCCATCGTCTCTCTATCTCTTTACCTTATTTTCTCCACCCTCCTTAAATCTACGACTTTTCTCCTATTTGTTCTTCTTCTTATTTTCATGTTCATTTTTTCTTAGCCATTATTCTAATTGTAAGTGATCGTTTTACTATTATCTTATTTGCTTATTTTAACTCTCTTGTGAGATTCCATAGGTGAGTTAAAAAAATTACAAACTTTTTTAATTCTTCAAAAAACTCTTGTCGTAAAGTTAATTTCAAATTTTTTATAAAAAGACAAAGTAAAAGATATATAAGTATTTTTTTTATATAAATAGATATTATTTCAAGTAATGACAAATATCAATTCAAATTTCATAATTTTTGTACACCTCTCATATGTATTTTTTTTTTATGAAACATCTCACAAGGGAAAGGATCTTATTAGCCCACTACCAATAATGCTGGTCAGCATCCTCGCAATAGGGATTACGGTTTGTAATTCGACGAGGAATATCCTTGACTCAAGACTTGCTCGGTATGATAAACTTATAACTAGATACCGAACCATAAGTAACAACGAATAACTAGAATCTTGTTCTCAAAAAAATGTTCACTGGAATACGGGAGATCAAATTGGTCAACATATGGCTTTTCAAGCAAACAATAATTTGAACAAGGATCTTAAGTGTTCCCCTAATTCATGATATGGTTAGTCGTCAAACTTATCAACATATCATTGATAAGACCAATGGGAGATTATCTCAATGGAAAGCCAAATCCCATTCTTTCATTGGGAGACTCACTTTAGCTAATATAATTTATAAGTAGTAAAAGGTAAAATAACCAAACTATGAATAATAAATAAGCATTTGTTGAGACAATAGGATTATAATAATAATATATTCAAATGCACTCATGTATGTATATGTATAATTAAATTTAGACAAAAGAGGTTTAGATCAACATCGTTTAGCTCACAATCTACATGATATATGGACTTAGTTTGCAGACCTTCGTGGACCATATTATTTTAAAAATAACATGTATTTAAATTTTTACATATTTTGATTGCATATTAATTGAGAAATATTTAAGATATAAAAAAATGGTATTAGATAATTTAGATGACTTTTGAAAAAAAATCACAATTTAAATTAGTAAAAAATACTTAAATTATAAAAAAAAATTATTAAAAAAAATTTAAATTATCTTGTAGTTATAGGCCGGTCCGTCAACTTTATCTGTAATGTATTTAAAAATGTAATTATAATTTGTTAACAAACCTTTTTAAAAATACTTGTAAATTAGTAAACCCATGCATCCAAAATATAAAGGGGAAAAAAGAACAGAGAGAGGGCGCACGGGAGCAGTAAGGAGTCGCACACAGAAGATTGTGGCACGGCTGAAGGGTGAAATATCTTCTTCTCCATTTCCATTTTGCATTGCATAAAACCCTAAACCCAGAATCAGTGTGCAGGGTTTGTGTTTCCGTTTCCGCTTTTGTCACCACACCATGCTCACCGCGATCCTCAGAAGAACCTCTTCCACCCTCTCAAGGCGCCTTCTCCCCGCCGCCTTAGTCTCCGCTTCCACCGTCGCCGGCAACGACTTCCGGCCACTCGTCGCTGCCTTCAATTCCCGAACCTTCCACTCCAAACCCACCCCATTAAACTTCCGCTCCTCTTTATGTCACCGCGCGGAATACGCCATAGATGATATCCCTTACGAAGAAGGGTCCAACGAAGGTCTCGAGATTGCGAAGCTCGGCATTTCTGAAGATATTGTCTCTGCTTTGGCCAAGAAAGGCATAACCAAACTCTTCCCCATTCAGGTTTGTTCCTTGGTGCTAAATATGATCCCATGCTTGTAGTAATTAACGTCGTCTTCTTTAGATGTTTGAGCTTTCGTTAACTTTTTTATTTATTTGTTAATTTATAGAGGGCTGTGCTGGAACCTGCTATGCAAGGTCGTGATATGATTGGTCGAGCTAGAACTGGAACTGGGAAAACCCTTGCTTTCGGGATACCCATCATGGATAAGATCATTCAGTTTAATGCTAAGCATGGGTTGGTTCCTATTCATTTTTATGATACTTTTACTTTAAGTTGTAGATTGAGTTAAAGGTGGACTAGGTAACTGATGTTGTTGCGGATTTAAACACGGAAAATGTTAGATTCATGACTTTAACTGTACAAGTTTTTTGTGGCAGGCGGGGGAGGGATCCTTTGGCTTTGGTTTTGGCTCCGACTAGAGAGCTTGCTCGACAGGTTGAAAAGGAGTTCTACGAGTCGGCTCCTAATTTGGATACGATTTGTGTTTATGGGGGTACACCCATCTCTCGGCAGATGAGGCAGCTTGATTATGGCGTTGATATTGCTGTGGGGACGCCCGGTCGGATTATTGACCTTCTCAACAGAGGTGCTCTAAATTTGAAGGATGTTCAGTTTGTTGTTCTTGATGAAGCTGATCAGATGCTTCAAGTAGGCTTTCAGGAAGACGTGGAGAAGATCTTGGAGAGGTTGCCCCCAAAACGTCAGACTCTTATGTTCTCTGCAACAATGCCGTCTTGGATAAAGCAGATTTCACGCAATTATCTGAATGATGCCCTGACCGTTGATCTTGTAAGCATGAAGTTCTATTTTAGGCACTAGGAGAGAATGCCTTTAAGTTGTTGCAATTCACGATATCATTTAGTTAACTGGAATGTGCCTCCTCTAAAAAATATAATGTGGAAAATAAATCTAGTAGATTAAGTTGTAAGGCATGTAAACTCTTTGGGCAATAAGTTTATCATATCTTAAGGTACATGTATTGTGTGTGTGATTGTGTGCACGTGGGAGCTCATGATGGTAGTTGTTTAATTGTTTTTTAATTGGAAACTTGTTGGTGGTGTAGGTTGGTGATTCTGATCAGAAGTTGGCAGATGGAATTTCACTGTTCTCCATTGCAACCGATTTGTATGTTAAATCAGGAATTCTTGCAACTCTAATAACAGTATGCCTTCTGAAACCATTTCTTGACTAGATTGCTAGTTCTAATAACAGAATACTGTTCAATAAGTAGTTTTTTCTAAAAATTATTATGTCCTTTTTCTAAAGTTTCCACTAAAATATAGTCTTAACTAGAGGATGAGCCTGGGCACAATGGTAAGGTTCCACTTACAGTGGTAAGGCTGTGCACATCAACCATTCTTAGATCCCATTAAATAGTAGCCTTGTGCATTGGTTTGCCCTTTTATTATTTTAATTAGAAAACTAGTTAAAGAAACTTTCTGCCAGATTTACTTTTTTGTTGTCTCTCCTAAAGATGTATCCTTTTTTAGGAACATGCAAAAGGGGGAAAGTGTATTGTTTTTACTCAAACAAAGCGTGATGCTGATCGATTATCATATACCATGGCAAAAAGTGTTCAATGTGAGGCTTTGCATGGAGACATATCACAAGCTCAAAGGGAAAAAACTCTTGCTGGCTTCAGAAATGGCCATTTCAATGTTTTAGTGGCAACTGATGTTGCCTCACGTGGGCTTGATATACCTAATGTTGACCTTGTGAGTTCTGTTTTACTGTTTTTAATTTATTTGAAATAGATAAGTCTTCTGATCTATTGGAATTGTGTTTATTGTTAATTGTATTTGTATTTCAAGGAAAGGTCTAATTTCTTCCATGATTTTTCTCCTTGCATATTACTTTTTTTCTCTCTTCAATGCATCCAATATATTTGTTAATTAGGTAAGGGCAAGGTATGCATATAATAACTCGGTTGTCTATACATTTCCCACTTGCATCTATTTTCATTTTGATGCTCTGTTCTTGTATGTGGTAGAAATCAATAAATAGCTTCTTATGTTGATGATGTTGCATTTTCTCATAATTTTGAATAATTTTGCTTTACAAAACAAATGATACATCTTCATGCTCTCTTTCTGTGCTTTGATGATACTATTAGGTATTATTTTTCCATATAGTTTTAGATATTTGAACATCTGATTGTTCATTCTTCAGTGCTCTGATGACAGCTTTAAATGGGAACATTTTTTAACAGTTGCCCAGTTCTTACTTTTAAGCAATGCAGCAATGCTTTAGGTGTATTCTTGCATCAGAATGGTTCTATAAATTTTGGACCTTTCTTAAATTTTATCTTGTTGGTTGACTTGTTATTTTGTATGTTTGTGGTCATTGGATCTGTTTGGGTAAGCTTTTCTAGAAGCACTTTTAGGAGAAAAAAATATAAAGAAAAAAGTAAAAAAAAAGAAAAAAGCTTCTTCATAAGTTTTTTAAAAGATGTGAGACTTTTTCCAAGTTAATTTTAGTCATAATATGTAAAAGCTTTCTTATATAACTTTTTTAGAAATATGGGACTTTTTAAATATTAATCTATAAAAAATTGCATATCATCTAAAAAACTTATGGAAAAATTGTTTTGACTTTTTCATTGCATTTTTTTCTACTAGAAGTGTTTTTGGAGAAAATCACCCAAACAGGCGCATTGACAATGTTCTATTCTTTATTTAATGTCAAGTGCATGAGCTAATACTGTGACGCAGATAATATTGTTATAATTTTTATATGTGAAGTTTTAGCTTGGTTTCCTCGCATAGGTAATACACAGATAATATTGTTATAATTTTTGTATGTGAAGTTTTAGCCTGGTTTCCTCGCATAGGTAATACACTATGATCTTCCCAGTTCTTCAGAGATATTTGTTCATCGATCTGGACGAACAGGTCGTGCTGGTAAGAAAGGAACTGCCATTCTTGTGTATACAGAAGATCAATCAAGGGCTGTTAGGATTATTGAACGTGATGTGGGCTGTAGATTTACAGAGGTGATCTCCTTGCACTCCTATTGAATTCTGTCTGTCTTTGACTGGAGTTATATCTTCTTAATTACTACTTTTCGGGTCATTGAAATTAAGGCTACACTATCAGGGTATCTTCCTGCTTTAAAACCTATTCTGCTCATGCACAATGGGATTTGAAACTGTGAAATCTCAAGTTATAGCAATTAATGTTTTACATTTAGAGTTCCCATATAGAGACTTGCGTCAAAAGTTCATTACTTTGGAAGTCTGGTTGCACAAAAAACTCAGGTTACTGAAAATCTTAATTTACTCTAGAACTTGAATATACCCAAGCAGCCAGTGACCTACTATCCTTTAGTTATTATTTTTCTTTACTATCCTTTAGCTATTATTTTTCTTTACTGTAATAATTGCTCTCCCTAATATTTCTAGTTATATTGTACATTATCTCACTTATACGTTTGTATTTTTTATTTATATAATTATTAATTGATTTTTTTTATTTCTATATTTCATCTTTATCAGCTACCACGGATTGCTGTTGATAGTGCATCAATGGACACAGTTGGTATGGGTGGTGGGCGATTTGGTTCTTTTGGAGGTACAAGGGATCGTCGATATGGTGATACAGGTTTTGGCCGTGGTCCTGGATCTGGCCGTTCTGGGGGCTACAGTAACAGTGGATTTGGCCGCTCTAGCTTTGGAGATTCTGGGGAAAGGTTTGGTGGACAGAATTATAATCGATTTGGTGGCTCTGGTTTGAGTCAATCAGGAGGTGGGTTTTCTGGTAATTCATCTGGTGAAATAAATAAATATGGTGGATCAAGCCCTGGTCGTTTTGGCTCGTCTGGTGGGTTTGGTTCAGGTGGCTATGGTTCAGGTGAATCTGGAAGTAGATCTGGTCGATCATCCAGTGGGTCTAGGTTTAGTCGTCCAGATGATTTTGGGGGATTTGGTGGTTCAGATCGTTCGGGTGGTTTTGGAGATTTTGGCTCAGGTCAATCTAGTAATAAAAAAAGTAGAAGACCTTTTTAACTTGATAAATATAAAAAACGCACCATCTTATTTCTTGGTGGTTTAGTTCTTGTAGAGAGTTTGTTTCTTTTGATTTCCTCTAAAACTTAGAGGCATCTTGGCTAATCTTTGTATCACTAAGGATTTGAGAAGGTCATATAGCTAAGAATCAAATTCTCCGGGCAGTGGATTATCTTTTTCTGGTACTCTTTTCTCAGCCTCAGCTGTTTTTTTAAACATTTATAAAAACTAAAAGAGGAGAATATTACAGGAATTCCATCATCTGCCTTGAATTTGTTTTGCTCGTTATTACCTTCTCTCTATGGCATTGAATCACATACATCACCATCATGAAAATGCGTGTACTTTATGCGCGGGTAGTTTTGAAGAGGCAGCTGTATGGAGTGTGGTGATTCAATTTATTTAATGTATTTATATTTATCTTCCTTAAAGTAGTGGTTAAGGGCAGATAAAATATCTTAGGTAGTTGTAGGGTGCTCTACTGTTTTGTTTTATACTTAAATCTATTGTGCAAGAGAATTCTCATAAAATATGTAATTTTACTTATTAGTAATTTGTTTTTCGTCCCTTCACCAGGGGTTATTTCTGAGGTTTGATAAAATAATTCGGGAATCAAGTTGACAGATAAAAGTCTATTATTTTCAAATTAGAAAACATATAAGTTTTAAAATCCAATTAAAAAATCATGAAAAAAATTAATTAAAAGTTATTAAATAGGTCAGAAATATATGTTTTAGAATGTCTTCCCTTAAAATATGTTTCTTTAAAAAAATAAGATCATGTTTTTAAATCAAATTTTAAAATTTGAGTAATACAATATCTCATTCCGTAATACAATTTGAGGTAAACCCTTACAATCTATTTCAAGAAAATTTGATGATTGTCAGGCAATCCATGATTGCTAGAACCACATTTCAGTAAACATGCCAACTTTTTAAAATTTAAGAAAATTTAAAATTTAAAAATAAATTAAATAGAAACTAGTTTCAAATTATAACTAAACCAAATTTGAGAGCTGCTAAAGTGTCCCACGTATAGCCTTGCATACCTTAAAGTCTTAAACAGTAGGGCCGTAAAAACAACATTAAGATATAGCCACTTGAATCACATTCTATACGTTTTTATTAGCCGTGCCAAATTACTAGTCTTGATTCTCCAACAACGATAAAGACACTTATCTATTATGTTTACGCCAATAAATTATTTACACAAACATATATATGAGCTTTAAGGTAGTAGTAAGGAGGAAATAAGCCTACCATGTGCCATGAACTTCTATTATAATAATAACCAATTTTGGAAGGTACATAAACTACAGGGCAAAGCATAGATATTCACACTTTTGTCATTGTGTAATATACACTTTCAATCATCATGAATTGGAACTTGTCACTCTTTCTATTTTTATTTTTTCCCCTCGTCGTCCACGTCAATTGTCAGCCTCTCTGATATTCTTTCATGAAAAAATTCCAAGCTAACCATGCCGCTCCAACAGCAGGCTCCACCTGTAGTGCAATAAACCGAAGATGTCAAAAATTGATTCTTGATATCTGGAGCCATAATTTGATTCCTAGTTTCAGGTTTTTTAGTGGATATTCTACAGAAAGTATTGTTACATTCAAGAACAATATCTCTTCCAATTTCAAAATATCAAATACTTGCCCTTTAGAATTTGCAAAACAAAAAAATTGTAATTCTATTACCACTTTCTTATTCCTGAGCATGATTTCCAAGATTCCTCCATCACAATGAGGTCCTTTTTTTTGTTCCTTCTGTAGTTTTCCCTTTGTCACTTAGTGATGAGGGAACTAAAAAAGGTAACAATAATCGATGACCTTCTCTTTTGTAACTAGTAACCAGGATGCATTAAATATCATCTAAATAACAAGGAAATGAGATTTGATCTTTTATGCAATAGTTTTCAAATATGGTTACCAACATCAAAGGAAGTGAATTGCAACATAAACTAAAGGCAGTACTAAATTATGAAGGGCTACCTACAAAATAAAACAACAAAATATGCTGACCTTTGGTCTAATGGGAATTACCCCAGGAAAGCACTTGGAAATGCAGTTCACTACTTCTTGTCCTATATCCCACCTCCCCCTATGTGCTTCAAGAACACCACCAACCATAACAATGGGAAAGGCACTCTTTCCATCTGCGAAAATTACAGACTACCAGTCAATGCATAATTCATATCAGATGGTGAAAAGATCAAAAACCCATGTTAATGATCCAAAGGTTTATGCCAAAATCTTTTATATTTTAAAAGAATGTTTCTGGAGGCCAACTGAACCTGGTCAATTTTTAATCACATTTTCAATACAAGATAGCCTTAAATGTGACTTTATGGTCAGGTACACAATGCTAGGGATTTTTTTTAGGTATATATGAAGAGTTTGAAAAAATATGCCTCCCAGACACCAACCATGAAGTTAGAAAAAAGGCGAATTCTAGAATGCACAGACAATTGTGCCCTTCCGAAACATTATGTGTATATCAGTTCAGCATATTACATAATATATGAAATTCTACACTACTGACTACACTACAGGATTTACTATATATATTTTTAATTGATATCTATCAATGATGCATATAAATATTATGCATTAAATATTAGATGAACTAAAATAACACCTAACCTTGACCACACAGTCCAAGTCTCTGCACAACAGCTTTGACACTCGAAGCAAGCTCCTGTACAGATTCCAGTAAGACCTTATTTGCAACTTCATCCCCAGCCTCTGCACAGGTAACTACAACCGGAACTAGTGCTGCAATGCGGGCCCAAGAGGGATCTGCATAGGTCCATCTAACATAACATGTAATACAAGTAAATAAAATAGTCAGAGAAAATTATTTCCAACTGAAAATTTATCATTTTTGAAACATATATAAAGTAAACTTATTTGCATTTATAGAGTGCATATGCAAGGGAGTAAGTGACTAACCCATACCAAACTAATTGATTCATAGAACAAATCTCGTCATTTTCTCTATATAATGAACAAAAATTGTTTTTTTAAAAAATAAATATCATGCTTTTTAAGTTGAAAAAGATTTGTAACTAATGATTATTTTTCAACAGCTTATTTTTTTAAGCTATTTTCAAACTCTTTAACTATGTAAAAGCTAATTTTTGTTACATCCAAACAAAATTAATTATTTTCAAACAATTTTCAGGCAAACTTACCGAATAAAAATCGATTATAACAATAATCAATCATTGAAACAATCTAATTTTTGCAGCTACCCAAACCGAAAGTGTAAGTAACATGAATCAACAATGCCCACAACCCCTTCAAGCAAGCCATGTTGTCCAAATCACAAGATTGTAAGATTACATGATCTTAAGTGTTTGGGAAGGTTCTGAGCAGAAATGAAGTGGGGATTGCAAATTGGTGAGATCAGAGTGAAATCACCAATTTTGCTGGTAGGATCAAGCAATCAACAATTGTTTGCCATCCAATTTTGGATTATATAGCTGGGTTTTGCAAGCAAGTTTGCAGAGTCCCCCTAAAATTGTGATTCTCTTTGTACTCTTGTATCTCTCCCACTTCCTTACTCCTTGATCCTTGTTCTATCTCTACTCTCCGCCTGTGCATGATGATATCAGCAAGATCTTACAATCTTTCTTACACAACTATGATTGTTAATCTTCCATTCCCCCTTCCAGAGATCCTAGATATTTTGTCAAAATTGCATGCAAGAGCTCTTTGTTCTTCAAGCCTGGATAATGCACAGGCATACTTATCTTGTGCTGAAATCCTTTTTAGTTACTATTATAAGAAGGAGGACAGCAAGGGTCAAATTCTTTCATGAAGCCGCCAGCTCAAAAGCTTTAGCTGTTAGGTAAAGACACATTGATGATTTTTTTTGTTACGTCTCTAACAGTAAGATTTCAAAATACTAGCTATTTATGTCATATATATATATAACGTGAACAATTATACAGCTAGCATATATACCCAATTAATTCTTCTGCTGAAGAAAGACCAAGCTTTTGTAAAATACTACTTGTAAGCATTGTACTAGGACCACGACCATCATGCGCTCTTACTACCGCAGTTAGTGCCTGAGCAGCTATTCCATATCCACTGCAAATACAAAGCAAAGTTTAAACCAAGAAATTGATGGAATCAAGCAGGACATTGAACAAAAGACTTCAACCAAGGCTCTTTTCACAGCATCATAATCATTTTACAAGTGCTGTCAATATATATGATATGAAAGATTTTAAGAAAACTAAGTCAGATCAATTTACAAACTTAAATCTCTTTTACAGGTAATGGAATTATTGGCCTCCACCATATTAAACCTTTCGTTACCGAAAGCACATTATCAGGGTTTTTTTTTTTTGTAAAAGGCAAAATATTATATTCAGAAATAGTAAGACAAGTCTCAATCACAAGAAACGCTAGAAACTGTCTGTATGAGTACAAAGATTGATATTTAGATTACATGGACATGATAAAACAGTTACCTGACCCCTCAAACCCCCAAATTGTCAAAGAATTGCCAGTAAAGGACCCTACAAGAGTTACCACATTATCCATTACTGAATCTGTTAATGCAATACTGTGGTTGTACTGACCATTCATAAAATGTACAAGAGGACTTTTTTAAAAATCCTTTGACTCACACCCAAGATGTTTGGATGGCCTCCTGCCATACCTTTAATTCACAGACACATTATCAGGGTTAAAAAGCACAAAGGAAGTGTTTCAAATGAAATTCAACGACATAAGGAGGGGAGAAGGGGGGGGGGGGGGGGGGTGGTGGTAGGTTACTATCATAGACAAAGAAATAGTTGCAACATATTACCTGCCCCAATCACCTAAGACAGGTCCTGCACCAGCAGCTCTTGCTTCTTTTCCATCTTCAGTAAATCCATATGCAATGCTCCCTGTGCCAGCAATTAATACACATCCGTGAAGTTTACCCATTGTTCCACTTGCAAGAGCAGCCACAGCATCATTCAGAACATATAATTTCACGTGGTTTGGGAATATATCCCTGTTTACATCAGGTTGCAACATAATTCAGTCTCTAAAATAATAGAGAAATTATAATGAAGATTAAATGGGGTGTCATATTTAAAGAATTGAACCAGAAGAATGTTCAAATACACTGCAATTTAAATAAATTTCAATTCTTTAAAGATAAGTTCCATAATTCTACAGTGGTCCTTGCTTCAATTTTTACACATACTGTTTTAGAAAATTAAAAGAAAAATGAAGAAATCTAGTATCACTCAATCTGCTTTAAAATTGAAATAATGGAGTAAGACTTGTTAAACAGGTAAACTAAAAACAACAGAGGTTAGATTATCACTTTCCTTTATAAAAATTGAGTGATGTGATAACCTAACATTCATGAGACGATTAACTCAGTTCATGGTCTATATTTTGTATTTTGGAAGAAAATACTCTTTCCTGATATTATGATAAACAAATTTAAGAATTCTGGTATCACTCAATCTTCTTTAAAATTGAAATAATGGAGTAAGACTTTTATATTGGTAAACTAAAAACAACAGAGGTTACATTATCACTTTCCTTTATAAAAATTGAGTGATAAGATAAGTGATAACCTAGTATTCATGATAGGATTAACTAGTTCATGGTCTATATTTTATTTAGGAAGAAAATACTCTTTCCTGATATTATGATAAACAACTTCAAGAAATCCAGTATCACTAATCTTCTTTAAAATTGAAATGGACTAAGACTTCTTACACAGGTAAACTAAAAACAACGGAGGTTAAATTCTCTCTTTCGTTTATAAAAATTGAGAGATGTGATAACCTAATATTCATGATAGGTTTAACTCAGTTCATGGTCTGCATTTTGTATTTAGGAAAAAAATACTCTCTCCTGATATGATAAACAGCTTTAAGACTTAGTTGCATGAGGCAAAATTATCAACATCATTGAATCCACTGATTTAATAAAATAGGGTACTATAGGAAGAGGAATTTTCTACCCATCTGCAATGTATTATATTACAAAAACTGATAGACAGATTATTTATCTCATTTGAGACGAAGACATGGTTGGTACATTCATTATTTATAAAACCTAACAGATAAATAAAACAAATAATTTCGTTTAGCTTTTTCTAATAGCAAAAGAGTAAAAATAGCATGATATAATTTTTATTCCAAAAAACAAAAGATACACTTAAATAAAGCTTAGCAACCTAAGCCAATTGAGAATTCTTTGTTGATCTGTTGGATGGTTAACACCAGATACAGCCAAACAAACAGCTCGGACTGAAGATCGTTTTGAACCACACTTTGAAAGGGCTTCCGCCATAACCTGCTCTATTGTTTCCCTTGCAGCAATTTCTGTAGAAGAAGTGATTAATGGTAACAACTAATAATAACACCATCCTTGAAATGTGATCTACATTCTATTGTGTCAGGTATAATTCTTTAAAACTGTTTAAGACATAAAATTTAAATTTTGTCTGTTGTTTATGCATAAAATTTAATACAAAAAAACGAGCCAATGCTGAGGCTACAGATGTACCTGGCAACAAAACATAAATTATCAGCAATTTTTTGTTTTTTGGGGAAAGTGGGTTGGTTAAAGTATGAGATTGATTATTGCGAAATAAGGGAGAGAGCGCAAAGTGATGTGAAAAAAAGGCACATCTAAAGACAAAAACACTAGTAAAAACTCTATAGAAAAAATCCTCTTTAGAAAGGCATCAGCAACTAAAAACAAAGAATGTACCAACCAAGGTGTTAATGTAAATAGTCAAATCAACAAAAATGTCCAAAGCCACAACACATTACAACAAAATAGAGAACCGAACAAAGTAGTCATGAAAGAATTGAAAAAAAGCAGTATGAGTGGAAGAGGAAGGGAATTACCTCCAACACTATTGTGATTGGAGCATCCAGCAACAGCTCTTGCAAGGATGGGAAGAGAATGGAGCTGAGAGTGAGAAAAGGGAATCATGGGCATGCAAATGCAGACAGTGGAGGTAGTTCCACCATCCAAACCCAACAAGACACCACTGTCATCTGAGACACCCAGGTCATCCTCAAACTCCCAGATTTCACCATTTCTGTACCTCTTCATCTCAGCATCAAAGACCACCTTCTCTCTCTCCGGCGTCATCACACACCCACTGTTTCAAACTTTAAAGAGAAACGTCAGAGAACCGACAAGGACAAGATGACGATCAAAGTCTCAATTTTTATTCATTTAAATATCCCAAAGTTTCCAACTTGGACGGCCACTGCTCTCTCTCCTTGTCCTTTCTCACCAATTTTGCATTTCCTCTGCCACTGCCAACCAAAACCAGAAACCAGAGTTTGACGCAAAAACAAACCAGAAGACAATTTTTTTTGTGAAGTCAGGGAGAGGCTTTGCGCAGATTCGATTTAATTTTTTTTCATTGTTCTTTTTTTAGGAAACATCTTTATATCGTTTATTATTCTTTTTTCTAAAATAATTATAAACTGAGAGATAGTTTATCATAATTTACTCCTCTTTTTATTTTGTTACTGATATTTTTTATCAATTTACCTTTAATTATCCTTTGTTAATTCTCTTTTCAATTGATTCAACCTCTCTTCCCTTTATTTTATTTATTTATTTTTCATTAATGTAATTAAGTAATTTATAATATAAATATATAATTATATAAAATTATAATTTAAATATATAATTTAAAATTTATATATTTAATATAAAAAAATATAATTTAAATATATAATTTTAGTAATTTATAATTTATATATACATAATTATAAAAATTCATAATTTAAATATGTAATTATAGTAATTTGTAATTCAAATATATAATTATAGAAAATTATAATTTAAATATATAATTTAAATTTTATATATTTAATTATAAAAAATTATAATTTAAATATATAATTATAATAATTAATAATCTAAATATGTAATCACAAAAATTTATAATTTAAATAATGTAATTATAATAATTTATAATTTAAATATATAATTATAGAAATTTATAATTTAAATATGTAATTACAAAAATTTATAATTTAAACATGCAAACAATCTATATTATTAAAATATGTTATATCTGATTTAATTATTATTGATATTATACTTGTAGGGAGAAGGTAAGAAAAAAAGTCGCATGTTTGAACTTTTTACTAACAAAATTAACATATTAATAACTAATATTTATTTATAAAAAAAAACTAATATATTAACCATTAATATTTTTCTATAAAAAATAAATATTGATGTCACAAAAAATCCCAAAGTGATAATGTATCCATATCTTTGTCTACCTACACCCACAAATATAGATGCAAAAAATACTTTTTTTTATAAATCTAAAAAATACTTATTTAAATTAGGTTATTTGATTTTCATGTGGTATGCTTTCATACGTTAAAATCGAATCAAATCAAAATACCTAATTGTTTTATCAAATTTAAGAAAATACATATATAATCACTCTTATTCACTCATTATTTTATTAATTATATGATTTAAATTTAATTAAACTTTTTAATTATTATGTATCAGTTACTGAATTAATATTTTAATAGTATTATTTGATTTAATTTGATATATAATGTTTAAATGTGCTGTTTGTTTGTATTTTAACTTGGATTGTTTACTTTTATACACTTTTGTTGGAAATGAATAAATTTTTATATACTTTAAAAATGAACATTTTTTTAATGTAATTTTTAATACTTAATAGTAAAAATTTAAACAACAAAATCAAACTATTAAAATTGGTTTTATTTTGTTCAAAATTTATAATTAATTTAAATTAAAACAAATTGCAATGTAAATTATTTTTTTTATTTTGATTTAAATTAATTTTAAACTCAAAATCACATTAAATCACACCAGATATTCTTATTAGAAAATAATAAAATATGATAAGTTTTTAGTCCATCTCACTATCTTACATGTTCTCTCTGTCACAAAAATAAATATCCTAAGTTATTTTTATAACGATTAAAAAGTTAATCATAAATTAAAGAAAATATTAATTTTACATAATAAATCTTAATATTTGATTTAGACTAATTTTAAACTTAAAATCAAATTAAACTATCATAGAGACAATCTTTATGATAAGTTCTCTGTCATAAAAGTGAATATTCTCTTTAAATTATTTCTATACTAATTAAAAAATAATTATAGATTAAAATAATATTAATTTCACATAATAAACCTTGATATTTATAAAAATTAACCACATTCGAGTTGATAATTTTTTTAATAAATATAATGTAATAATCTATCTTATAAATAAGAATGGAATAAATAGTCTCCATTTGTCCTCGTATTTTGAATAAAGGTGTCTAGTCATCTAGGATGTAGTTAAATGCTCGATCCAAATCATAATACAAGCACGATTTCGTTTGTTTAAATTTTCTCTAAAAAATTACTTTAATTAAATAATATATTTTTGTTTTTATATGCATATCTATCTAAACTACTTATTTTTAAATTAAATAATTTTAAAATAATAACATTTTAATGAAAACTATGAATGACAATGATGAAGTTGCCCCTACTAACACTTGGAAAGAACTCATGCTAAAAATTCTATATGTCAATTAAAAATATGTACCTATCACTTCTTTTTTTTGTTTGTTGAAATTAACTTTAATACTTAAATAATTTTCTTTAATGATTTAAGAATTAAATTATTCAGTATTCAATTCTTTAGTCTTGAGAAGATAATTTTATGCAATGATAAGTTGATTAGCTTGTTTTTATTCTGCACTCAACACATTTCTATTTTTTCTTAAAAGGTTTATCAAATAATCTTTCTAATTATCATGAGTTTAAGTTTAATTAAAAATAAATTTAAAAATTGTAATTATAACTATGGCGTATATCATAATTTATGGTTATACCTTTAAAGATGTTAAAAACACATTAGAAGAAAAAATGTATTTGAGATTTTTTCATAGTGATCCATTATATTTACATAGGTGTGTGAGATTCATGTAGACAAACACAAAGTGTATTATAAATCTTTTCACAACAATCTACTATATCTCACATGAATGTTTGAGAGGCAGTGGAAGAGAAAGATGTGTCACATCCTAGAGAGGTGTGAAAAATATATTAGAGGAGAAAGTGCATAAGAAATTTATCTTCATAAATGTGATACATCCTAGAAATGTGCGAGGGACATGTTAAAAAAAAATGCATAAAAAATTTGTCCATAGAAATGTGACACATCCCACAAATGTGTGAGAGTCTTGATGGAGGAACAAATGCATAAATATGTGACACGTTTCATAGAAAAAGTGCATCATGCATCTAAATAATATAATTCAAAGCTTTTTTTTAAAATTATATTAAAATTACTTAAAATTGATATTAATTTGGGCAAGGAAAAATCTTATCCTAGGGATAAAATTATTTCTTAAAATCTAGGAGACAAAAATATCTTAACCCAAATTTGAGGGAACAAAAAGAATGAAGAAAAAATAATTTTGTTAATAAAAAAGATGTATTGTTATTTATATTTAATTTAAACAATTAATTCATTTAATTTTTATGTAACTTTTTTGTAATTTTAATAATATAAAAGCATTTGAGTAATTTTATCCAAACACTACTTTTTTTTTATAGAACTCTTACATATGTATTATCCAAATATTTAATTAATTTATCCAATATAAATTTTTTATATTTGAAATTTTAAAGAAACTCTACTTCTACGTTATTCTTCATAATTTAGCTAAATATATCTTAATGATCCCTTCAATTTTTTAAATATTAATAAAAAGATACTATTATATAAGGGACTTGACAAGTATTTTTTAAAACAAACTAAATTGGTTAAAATAGTACAAAATATATTTATAAATTTTTTTTCATTCTATCAATCCATTTTTTAATTCCTTTGTTACTTTTTTTTTTCCATTCCCAACAGCTTGTTTTCTTTCTTTCTTAGATGGTTTTTGTACGTATTCTCTCTGTCACATTAACTATGTTGTTATACCGCAATTTTTTTCTTTTTATCTCTCTCCCCTTCTTTTGTATAAAAAAAATGTAAAAAATAATCATCCAAAAACATTTTTCTATTCAATGAAAAATCTATATAATGAATACTTAATTGGTAGTAACATGTGTAGTTATTAGTGGCCTTGTCCAAATGAATTCACCTGGAGTACATTTTATATGAATGAGCAGACAACTTGGATGCACCCAGTTATTATATATTAATAATACAAATAATTTAATGAAACATGTATTTTGATTTATCCGCAAAAGAAACCTAAGAAGGGAAAAAAACACAGAAATGAGAAGCCATAGACACGTGAATCTTAAAGTTTCAATGCAATCTATGTGCAATATTGAGCAGCCATATCAAATGATTAAAGGTTCACCAAACCACAAAATGAGGGTGACATGAATTGGTGTTCTAACAGTCACACGAACAAAGAGAACAGAAAAGAAACATGTTCCACAAGGTTTTCAAAGATTTCGTACCAAAGGCATGTCATTGCATTTTGAATAACTTTGCTCCACCTTTTACCTACCTTCTCTGGCTTTTTAGGAAATGGCAAAAACAAATTCATTTACTCATGTGTCTAGTGTGTAACGGTAAAACAAGTACCATGCAGATAAAAATTAAACCGTAATTAATTACACTTATTGAATGTGATATATATTTGATTTAATTAGTATTTTACAAAGAAGGATTATTTTGCCAAAGTGCTTAATTATCTTCATCCAACTATAGTATATCACTATTTATTTATTTCAAATGAATCCTGTGTGTGACTTGCGATAATTACGTCAGAGAGAAGATTAGTGAAGCAATTAAAATCAAACCCTATGATCTGTAAATAGGCTTGGGAATGTAATGCATAGAGCCGTGAACAGCACAGCATAACAAAAACAGAGAGTCAAACGAACGGTTAATACTGTATAACATTTCAAATAAAAAGAAAAAGAAAATGGTACTACTCCCATGTACCATTCAACCCATCTTTTATATGTAACAACAAAATCAATGTCCAGAACATAGAAATAGAGAGAAGTAGTAGTCAACGACAGTTTTTATGGAGAGGAACAATTTGACCAGCGATAATCCTGTAATTGGTTTGAAAAGTCAATTGATTCGATGATGTGGGTGATCTAACTTGCGATTGGCCTACATGGCAAGCGAAAATTGAAGTATTGGATGGAAGTTTGTTTGACAAAAGGGTTTTCGAAGGGATACATACACATTCCAATGCCATTTAAAATAGGTACAGTGTGTGTTTTGGCCAAATTTTCAAAGACATACCATGGCTCTCTCTTCTCTCTAAGGTGGTCACCAACATTTTAACCCACCTACTGTATTTATTATCAGTAGTAGCCAAGCTAATATTATCTGGCAACATGTAGAGAGCACTTGCATGAAAGAAAAAAAAAATCCATATGTAGTATGTACAATGCTTAAATTGGAAACAACAGAAAAAAAAAAAAAAAGTGGAGGGTGAAGTTAATGCCAACGGTGTGGTTAACCAAATGCTACAATCAAACCCTTCTCCTGCACCCGTTTAATGAGTCTATAAATATTCTCTGCACAATTTGCTCTTCACCACAGATACACAGTCCCACTTTTCTTCTTCCATTTACTGCTCTTTCCTTTCTTTCTTCCTCCTTCTCAAACACATCATCATCATCAACCAGTTTGAAAAAAATAGCATGGTGTTTCCAGTGGTGCTCCAAAGGCTTGCAGACTGGGTCTTATACCAGCTGCTTGCCAACTCATGTTATAGAGCAGCAAGGAAAATGAAAAGCTATGGATTCCATTTGGGGTATTTGTCATCTAAACCACCCCCTCAACCTTCTTCTTTCCCTAGTGTTACCAAATTTGATTTGGAGGGTAGAGGGTCACAAACACTTGTTGCTTGTGACATTCATAGAGTCCTTTTGAGGTCTCAATCCTTTTTTCCTTATTTCATGCTTGTTGCTTTCGAAGGTGGCAGCATTTTGAGGGCCCTCCTCTTGCTTTTGTCCTGTCCTGTACTGTGGATTTTGGACCATGAGCTAAGGCTTAGGGTCATGACCTTCATCACCTTTTGTGGGTTAAGAATAAGTGTTATGGAAAGTATGTCAAGGGCCGTTTTGCCCAAGTTTTATTTGGAAAATCTCAACCTTCATGCTTATGAGGTTCTGGCCTCAGCAGGGTCTAAAGTTGTCTTCACAAGTGTGCCTAGAGTTATGGTAGAAGGGTTTCTTAAGGAGTATTTGAGTGTCGGTGCTGTTGTAGGCACAGAGTTGCACACCGTTGGTTGCTATTTCAGTGGTTTGCTTTCTGGTTCTGGCTTACTTGTGAAGCACAGAGCACTCAAGGGTTATTTTGGAGACACAAAACCTGATATTGGGGTTGGAAGTTCTAGTGTTCATGATCATCTTTTCCTCTCCCTTTGCAAGGTAAGTGTCAAAAGTTAGCTCCCACAGTTTAACCACCTCACTTACTGTTTAGCACTTTAGCTATTGCGTGTTTAATGTTTTTAAAGTAACAATGGTCCATGAACACCGCGTGATGCGTTAACCAATAAATATATAATTGGTTGGATTTACATCATAAATGACATGGTGATTCCATACTAATACTACCACAAAATAAGACCTAAGACTCACTTATTTTAAGCCTTAATAAAAAACAACCATTTAATTATATTAAAAAACAAAGGCTAATCAAAGTTGATTATATAACCCATAAGTATTGTTCCTGTATACAATGTTATTTTCTTTTTGACAAGTTTTGTTTGGACAACATACTATAAATCTATTGCATCTATAATTCTATATAACGTTTTAAACTGCAGTCACTATCCTAATTTTCCCACAATCCTTAGCATTGCAGAAATTACAGACTAATGTGGTTACAATTACATAGACTAATAAATCCAGATGAAATTGTATTCAGATTTTTTTTTTTAATATTGATTTAGATTGCAATTTTGTAGGCATGTTTTATTAAATATATTGATATACAGTGTCTAATTTGAGCTACATGATAATGACAGGAAGCTTATGTGGTGAACAATGAAGAGGGCAAGAGCAACCGAAGCACAGTGATGCCAAGGAACAAATATCCAAAGTCTCTAATATTTCATGATGGGAGACTAGCATTCCTGCCTACTCCCTCAGCAACTCTGTATATGTTTATGTGGTTTCCAATTGGAATAGTTTTGGCCATTTATAGAATCCTTCTGGGGATTTTACTTCCTTATGGATGGTCACTGGCATTAGGGGTTTGGAGTGGTATAAATCTGCATGTGAAAGGTAGTGTTCCCGAAAAGTCAAAGCAAAAGAAAGGGGTCCTCTATGTTTGCTCCCACAGGACTCTCCTGGATCCTATTTTCCTAAGCACAAGTCTAGGAAAGCCTGTGACTGCAGTCACATACAGCTTGAGCAAGGTGTCTGAGTTGATAGCCCCAATTAGGACAGTGAGACTGACAAGGGACAGAAAGCAAGATGGTGAAACAATGCAAAGGCTTCTGAAAGAAGGGGATTTGGTAGTGTGTCCTGAAGGAACAACTTGTAGGGAACCATATTTACTGAGGTTCAGCTCACTGTTTGCAGAACTAGCTGATGAGATTGTGCCTGTGGCTATCAATACTCATGTGAGCATGTTCTATGGGACCACAGCAAGCGGTTTGAAATGCTTGGACCCAATTTTCTTTCTCATGAATCCGAGGCCTAGTTATTATATTGAGGTTCTTGGGCAGGTTCCCAAAGAACTAACATGTGCCGGAGGAAGGTCAAGCTGTGAAGTGGCAAACTATATACAGAAACAGTTGGCTGATGCATTGGGATTTGAGTGCACCACACTCACTAGGAGGGATAAGTACTTGATGCTAGCAGGGAATGAAGGCTTTGTCAAATGTCATTGATCATATTCATATGGCTCTTCCACTGTAATCTTTTCAAATATCATTCTCTGTTCACACACTTTTTTCTTTTTTTTTACCTTTTTTGTTTTTGCACATTTATGATTGAATATTAACATTTATGATTGAATATTAACCTCATGATGTGACACTGTCAAGCATTTTACTTACTTGCTTACAATACACTCTATTGTTTTTAAAGTAACTAGGATTTGACTACCACATTGCAACTACAAATATTAATCAAATTTTATAGGTGGAGGATTTAACTGACAGAAAACAAATAAAATAAAGTCAAAACAAATGTGAAATCTACTATTAATAGTATTATTCTTTTATCTACAAACATATCGTATTAAAAAATTAATAAACCTTCAATTTCATGGATATTGCAGTGGTCTCTTTCCTATATGCTCTTTAAACAAATAAATTTTGAGTTATTTTACAATATCAGAAATAATAATGAGTAGCTTTTCTTAATGATGATAAATAGTCTTTTAAATATTGAAAAGGTAATAGTTAGATGACAAATTAGTTGATTATTCTAAAAAAAATATTGTACTTAAAAAAATGTTTGTCTAAATCATACACAAGAAAAATATAAATATTTTATCTAATTCATATATAAAAAGAAAATTATCAAGTCTAACTTAATTTAAACTAGATACATGAGTTAGACTTAAAAATTGTTTTCAATGCACACATCCGTTTTTTTTCATTCTTTTAATATTTCAATTTTATTCTTGTGTGAAAATTTCAGTTAATTTTATCTATGTTCTGATATTGGGTATATTTTAATTTTAAGAATAAGTTGAAATATTAAAAATTTCAGCTTAATATTTCAATTAATTTTGTGTGTAAAATTATTTTATATTTTTAACGTGAAAACTGTTTTCTCTTTTGTATGAGTGAAACACTTAAAGTTTGAATAAATATTGAAAAGAATTTATATATTTTCTCGCAGGATACCAAGGATTAGTTGTTCCTATCTATTTTCACCCTTTTGTTATAATTTTAGTTTAAAAAAAAAAAAGAACACAAACAAATATACTAGTCAAAATGATGTTGGCAGGTAGGGGTTGGTGGACACATTAATTTTGTTGATTTAAGGAATTAATGAGTGGTGGGCAAGATTTCATTCATGTAATTAACCTTCTCTGCTGCAATTTGAGATAAATTTGGACAGGGGTTTAAAGTTGCATCAATATATATATACACGGATTTAATTAGTTTCACAACTTTAAAGAGTATTTTCTCTAAACTTGTTAAACTAATATATTAGTAAAAACTTATAGATTGAAGTATAAGTAAATTTAATTAATTTTATTTTTTAATATTATAATTTTTAAAATACTCTTTATTTAATTATAATTATGACTTCTTATTCATAATATCATATTCCAATTAAGAGGGTTTTAAAAATGCCTTTATTTTATATTTGAAATAAGTAAAATTAATCAATTAATAATAATAATAATTGATTTTTTAAGCTGTATAAAATTAAATATTTTTTTATTAATTATACATTAATTTACGGAAAAGTAAGGTTCATTAAATGATATGGTAACACTTTATTGCATGATAAATATTGTAAAACTTTCACTTAGGTTTTTCAAATATTTTTTCCTTATTAAGGTAGATTATTTTTACCAATTATACCTTCTTAACTTTTTTTTTGAAAGAAATTATACTTTTTAAACTAAGAATACATTGATTAAGAAATGTTTAAATTTCAATACTTAATAGAAGTGGTTTAATGAAAAATCAAAGATTTTGGAAGAAAGAAAACCAAAGATAACTAACAAGTAGAAATATTAAAAGAGAGAAATTAAACTTAATGGATGAAGAAAGAATCTATTCATTCCTAAACTCTTACTCATTGCACATTTTTTAGGGTGAAGGAAGTGGAAGATATTGAGAGTTTAAATTCATTCCCTAATAGTTAACTTTTGTTTATAAAAAAAAGAAGTAAAAGTAGTCAAAATTTGTTTATTTTTAAGAAAAAAATGTATGTTTATTTTTTATATAAAAGAGAATGGATTTTGTAATATTTTGGGTACACGAAAAAATTGATTAATTTAATTAATCCATCACAAATATTTTCATTGTGTAAATTCAATTTAAAAATAGATAAAGAGTTTTTAGGAATATGACAAAGAAATGCTTTTAAAATAAAATAATTAAGAATTTCGTTTTGGTAAGATATTTTTGTTGTTGTGAGACATATTCAAGCATTCTGCTAGATTTTGGTAGAGAAGTTTAAAGATAAAATATTTTATGGAAACACAAAAATTGGCTTGAGTTGAATCCCCATGTAATTCTTATTGGAAACTTTGCTTTATACCTTCTTGACTAGTGCTCCTACTAGTTAGTAAAATCCTAAATTAAATATGAATATAATCAGCAGACCCAAATAAATTATTGACTAGTCATTGTCAAGTCATGATTATATTTAGACTAATGGTTTATTGATTTGAGATAAGCGAAAAAATAAATAAAAAATAGTTAAAATAAAAATAATATTAAATATTACATTTTTTAATAAAAAATACTATAAAATGCTATGATACTTCAGGGAATCTTTCTTTTTAATTTATTTTCTTCAAATTTCTTACCAACCAATAGTGACTTATTTTCATCTTCAAACTTTTAATTATTTCGTTTCTCCATAACAAACAAGCGTAAAATTTTTTACAAAGTTCATGAAATAACCAAATATTTTATGATAAAATCATATAGTAAACTTTGCAGTAACAAATTTCTTACTATGGAGTTAAAAAAATAATCATGTAGTTTATTTTATAAAATTATTATAAAAAGGAAATGTTTTACCCGTGTTTAATATCACTTTCCAAAAAACATAATTATAAACCTAGATAAATCTAAATAAGTATAATTTTATTGTAAATAACAATTCTTTCTATAACAAATCATTTTTATAACAGAACATTTTTATTCTCTTGCAACCCATTTCATTGCTACAACCTCCTTTTACTAATAGGAGACTCTTTCTTCGACGCTTTTACCTATACCTTTAGCCAACCCTATTATACCTTCTTTTTTTGAACCCTCCCTTTATTCACTCCTCTCTTTTCCTCCTCCAACCTCACCTTTTAACTCATTTGACCCTTCTTCATATGGGTCCAAACATCTTAGCCCCTCTTTCTTTTGTCCCAAATCTCCCTTTTATTCCCCAATAAATCACTCTTCCATCAGCCTATCTCTGGTTGACCCTCTACCTAATTCTTGACCCGTTGACCCTTTAAACTTGGGTCAATCTTTATCTTTATCTAAACTTTGACCTGCTTTTTCCTTATGACCCTTAACCCTCACTCAATATCACTCCAAACTCCATTTTCTTATCTTTTTCACCCAAACTTAGACTTCACATTCTTTAGTCAAACCTTATTTTCTCCTAAGGGGATCTCTTCTTGTCACATTATGCTCTTGCGCAAGGAATCTAATTCTAACATTCAAAGGTGCAACAAAATGATTCTTACTCAAAATCAAAGTGAGGTGATCAATGGTCTTAGGGAGCTTATTAATACCTTAGGCATTTATAGTTCAGGTTTAGAAAACTTTAAATAGCAACTTTTGCAACTAAAAGCCTTGAACAACCAAGATTGGGGATGTTACTAAAAGACATTAGCTTTGATCAATTCTTAAGATTAAAAATGTGGACCTATGCATGGTTAAGGAAACAAAAATCTCTCACATTGGGATTGCTTCCTATGGGAAGGAGATTTGCTAGCTCAACCATTATAGGTATCTTGGGAGGCCTCCTCATCATTTGTAAAAAAATATGTTTTAATCCTTGTTCCATTTCTAGGATTAAGTTTGCTAGGTACGTGCTTTATTACATTATTATAGTACTTTTCAAGACTCCAACTATTGAGTAGGATAAAATAATTGTCCCAAATTAACCATTCATAATAATATAGAGTATAATTATTTTTTTCAATAAATACTAGCTATGCTTTTTGTTTGATCTTGATAAGAATTAAAAATAAATCATGTCATAAGATTTACAATAATTAATACTTCAACTGAGTTAGAGTTTTTTTACAAATACTAACTATACTTGAGTTTTCTTGGTTATCTAATAATTGATAATCTTATATAACTACTTATTTTTTATTTCATAAGGACGTTGCACGAACATAAATTATGAAAATTTACTTAAAATAAGATAATATTACAAGTATTCAAAAAGTTGACGTGAAATTGGTGTATACACCTCCTAAAGTTATCTCGTTGACAAACATATATTTTAATCCTTTGTAGATATATGTACTAGTATTATTCTAAAAAAAAAGTGATATTATTTTACGGATGCCGATAAATGTCTATTTTTGTATAATTAAAATAATAAAACTTATCAAAACAATAATAATAAATAAAAGTATTTCAATATATAAATAATATTTTATATCATAATAAATAATTTTAATCGTGATAATAAGATTGTTTATTTAATTAATGATATTTTTAAAAAATTATTAAAAACAAGAAATAACTATAAACAAGTATACATATAAAAAGAACCAAAACATTAATAAAAAAGTAATAGCAAAAATTATTAAAAACAAGAAATAACTATAAACAAGTATACATATAAAAAGAACCAAAACACTAATAAAAAAGTAATAGCGAAAAAGGGGTCTATATCCATGATTATTATGTTAAAATAAGAGTTTATATTAATATCTAGGATAAGTTTATTTACTTTATTAATCAATATTTTAAAAGCTTTATATCCAAAGAGTTGTGAGATAAGTAAAAAACTATTTTACATAATTATACTCTAAATGCATGAACTTTTTTCTCATATATTATATTTTTGCAAGTGAAGGAATTTTTAAGAACAACATAACTACAATATTGCTCAGTAAAAATATCGTATATAATTTGTTATATTGATTGATAGGAGAATAATAAGAAAATCACATCTGATTTCCAATAAATATCTTCTCTTTAAAACACACTAATTAGTAAGAACCTTGTTGATATTTGAAGATGAACATACATAACTGATAACTTCTCTCCTGAAGCTCAAATCTTTTCTTAGCCTACCATTATGAACAGCACCAAAAGCTAGAGATGAAGGAGTAATACGGTGACATAGTTGTTAAAAGCTGGGAGGAAAATGTTGCTAATTTAGATTTTTCTACTAACAAAAAAATTTAATAAACTAAACATTAGCATATTTACCGGTTGATGAAATATGTTCAGTAGTTTAGAGCTAAAATTAATACTGAACACTTATTAATATTGTGACATCAAAGATGCAAAACTTGTTATTACTTCTTTAGGTACTTAATTGAACTTTTTTCATTAAAACTTAAAATAGCATATTGTTAAATATGCTTCTATTATATGAATTATATGTACCATACAATATGTTGCTTACTTATTAGCTATAAATATTTATGATGAATTTTTTAGTTATATGTACGTTACAATATGTTGCTTACAATATATTGTTTAAATAATTCGTATTCTTCATGGTAATTAAAAAACGTAAGAACTTACTAGTATTATTCTAACAAGCAACTTTATAGATTAAAAGTAACTAAATAAAAATAAAAAATCCAACAAGTTTAGCTTAACAGTGAAGATGTTTCTTCTGCACCCCTCAATTTTTTTAAGATATGTTCTTTACATTTTGGAATGACTTTTCCAGAATATAATTTTACATTGCCGATAGCCATTCCAGAATACAAAGTAAGTGTCCTGAGAAATTTGTGAAGTGGAAGAAGTTTTAGCCTATATTTGATTTTTTTTTTTGCAACTTTTAACTCAAGAATAGCTCTGGAATCTGTCTCGTGCTACAAGGTTGGAAGATCAACAATGAACAGAATATAACAATGTGCAGCAACATATTTTATATCTTATATAGATAATGGTAGAACTCAACTATATAAACAACGAATTAATTATATAGAATAATTGCATACTAAAAAGAATCATGTTTACAAATATCTTGAAGAAACAGTTATATCTCAAAATGATAAATAACGTCACAAGCATCACCTGTTATTCAACAAAGACAAAGGTAAAATGTTAACAATTCAGATCTACAAGTAGAGGAGGAAAAGGAAGACAAACCACCGTAACCCCTTTCCAACCTAAGTAAAATTACAGGACCAGCAGGGGAATGGTTTGGCTTGTAAGGATCAACCCAAGTAAATTCTTGCACCCACTACTACTCCTTCATAGAGTGGAAACGCCCTTGCCTCCTCATTATCTAAACTTCAATGATGTACCAAAAAAATGCTTTATAGGATTTACCCAGAAAAAAATGTACAGATTATAGAACTATTTATACATGGAGACATCAATGGCTTCAGATCAGACTCTACAGGCAGTTGAAGAGGACAAAGTCAAAAAATAAGGACCAATACCAAGGGATACTCAAATCAAGCTGGCATTTCGCCACTTGTTCATATTCTTCTTTCGTCGAGACCGAGGAAACAGGAGTTGCCAAATCTGTTTTTCAGCTGCCTTTACTGTGGTGGCCTGTAAATGGGGGAAAAATAAGCATTAATGAATTTGAAAATATGTCATGGATATTTTTTGTTAAGAAATTTTATATCAATCACCCTATAGAAATGCTTATAAAGGTAAATCCCATGGAGTACAATTGCCATGTTGTAGGTTCTTGCTAACCATTAAAAATGCCTTAAATGAACAGTTGTGGACTGTAAAGGCTTCTTCCTCGTGTAATTGCACAAACACAAAAATGTTCCCTTCTCTTCTCATCACATGTTCATCACCTTACCCGAGCCCACAGCCAAACAATGACAATGCAACACCCATTATTGCATTTGATGTAGTGAAGGCCCTGGACACTTGTATTAGTCCCTTCTCTTTTTCATCTTCATCCTACAAGGTTTGTTTAACTTTATTTATTCATCCTGAAATTCCTAACTAAACCGTTAATTGAGAAGCCTACTACCCAAATACTATAAAAAATCTAGAGAATCATTTTAAATCCTCTTGCTGTGTGCCAGGCAAGCAAGTGATACGGATGTGACCTCAGACTTCTAGTTTTGCTCCAAATATTACTGATAATTCAGGACCTCAGATATTCCAAATAAATTATCTATACTATTAATAAAGGGAATACTTTAAAATATTGATATCCAACATACTTTAAAAAATAAATCAATTTGGCATAGGAGGAACTTGAACCCACAACCACTCAAACCCAAAATTAGTATTTTAAAGTATGTTGGATATAAATATTTTAAAGTCATATTTTGCTTAAAGTTATAAGGTTGGTCTATTGGTAAAATATATGTTTGGGAAATAAGAGGTTACGGATTCAAGTCCCTCTTATGACAAATTTGTTTATTTTTTTAATTTTAAACTAGGTGTAAGGGTAGAATAGGTATTTTGAAAAGTAGACATCAAAAGGGGGTATTCCCTTTATTAATAGTATAGATTATAGAAGTATAGGTATAGTATATAATATAATATCATATATTATACATTATAGATATAATTGGACAATTATCTATGTTGGATATCAATATTTTAAAGTAATTTTTTTGCTTAAAGTTATAAGGATGGTCTAGGGGAAAAATATATATTTGGAAAATAAGAGGTTATGAGTTCAAATCCCTCTTATGACAAATTAGTTTATTTTTTTAATTTTAAAATACGTGTAAGGGTAGAATAGGTATTTTGAAAAATAGACATCAAAATGGGATATTCCCTTTATTAATAGTATAAATATGTGTACATTTCATGATAAATATTTTTAATAAACATGCAAATACACAGGTGACAATATTTTGAGTTCTATTGAAACTCTCCTCTTTCCATTTTTTTATATTAATTGCATATTTGACATATTTATTGATGATCTGACATGTTTTTATCATGTTATCATAAACAAAAAATATAAAATTAACAAAATATATTTCAAAACATGTCATATAACAATTTATATTTTAAAATATAAAAATGTACAAAAGATATTAAATTAAAACCCTACAATTGTTATAACATATTAAGATAGAAATGCGAATACACAGGCGCGGCAGCACGCGCCGCACCTGTGTTTTCGATAGTTAAAATAAATTCATCAAATAATACTGCTCAAGTTGTAGTTACAAAATCATACCAATAAAATATTTTTGATATTATATTAATATTACTTTTCTTGTTCCATTGGATTTGTTTTAATATTATCATGTAATGTGCCATATCAAACACTGGATGGCATAAAAATCATAAGCTTATCCTTGTTTTAATAACTAAAACCCACGTTCGCACCAGGATGTTTTCATTTGTTGGTCCCTAAAAATCAATCAGAAATAATGTACATTCTGTTGAAACCCACAATGCTTACCTGGACTTTGAATGGAAAGCGATGAGTTTTTACTTCTGCACCTGAAAGAACTCTAACATCCATGCCAAGGCTGTCAACTCCAACCAGGTAAGCCCTCTGGAAGCCAAGTAATAACAGAGAAATAAAGAATTGGCTTAAACCTACTAAAACCAATATTTAGTCCCTGTAGCATTCAGATGTGGTTTTAATCCCTATACTTTCATATTGATGATTTTGGTCCCCAAACTATGAATCCAGTCCTCTCCTTTAACGGTGTTAGTGTGATTAAAGGATTTCAAAATTTGCATTTGAAAATGTCGTTTTTGACAACTATAAATTGTCACAAAAGTATATATAATTTCTAGCAATTTAAAATCACCAAATTAATTGTCTAAAAACATTATATGTGCATATTTTGTTGCAGTTTGTAGCTGCTAGAAACTACATATGTTTATGACCATCAATAAATCTTAAATTCTAATACATTATATGTGTGTCTCACGATGATTTATAACTACCAAAAACTATATTTTCAAATAGTTAGAATGTAAACTTCATTAACAACACTAGTTATGTTATAGGCGAGGGCCTAAATAAATTCACATGTTTTTCAAAGTTTGAGGACCAAAGTGTTCAATTTGAAAGTACAGGAACTTAAATAATTTTGACTGAAAGTGAAAGTATAGGGACAAAAAACATATTTTGCCCATAAACATATAATGAACCAAATAATAGTAATTTCCTATGTGTTGAGTGTGTTTGTTTGGCGTCATGCAAGGAATGGAATAAGCTAGAAAAGAATGGAGAGAAGAGAAGGAAAAGAATCATCATTTTCCTTGTTTTGTATCATCTGCTGGAAAATAAGGGAAGCTTTCCTTAATTTCTTTTGGTTTCATAAAGGAAAAGAATGGAGATTTATGTAAATGAATATCAAATTATTTTATTACCCTTTATCTAATGAAATTGATTTACTTGAAAGATTTATATAGTGGGTAAAGTGGGGGGATAATTGGATTACCTCGGTTTCAAGACTTTTCTTCTTGCAAAGTGCTTTAAGATCACCATTGCAGAACTGGTTGAAGCGTTCCACAATTTCCGAAGAAAAGTGTGAAAGAATATCAGGTTCAGCATCTTGGAACTCTAGCATATTAATTTCAGACTGCAATTTTTGTGGATAGGTAGTAGAACATCATAATTTGTAATTTAGAGTAGATCTAAACAAGCTTAATAAAGCTTCAATTACATAAAAAAATATTGAGGTTTACCAATGTATATTCCCACTTGCTTTTGAGGAGTATCTCACCAAGATATACCCATAGTAGTTAATAGCGAATAGCGGCCTGGAGTAGTCACCCTCCAAAAACGTTATAGTGGGAGCGGGATGACTACTATTTAGATCCTTGTATATTACTAATGCATATAATGTATATGTGCTAGAAAATAAATAATTGATTGCAAGGAAATATATAATATATGAATTTCTATTGTTTGCATATACAAAACAGCAAACATAACATGTATTTCTATTGTTTGCATATACAAAACAGCAAACATAATATGTATCATCAATTCATCACTATCCCTATTAAGCTATCCCTATTATTTGCATTTACAAAACAACAAACATAAACATATATAACACATAAGTCAAAGTGTTTAACTATTGTTTGCATATACAAAACAAACAAACATATCCCATAGCTTAAAGACTACAAACTAGCTAAATATCATCATCTTCAACTGAGATTTAAGGATTTCATCTTCATCTTCATCACTGTCATTCCTATAGATTTGTTCCTCCTCCTCTTCACTTCCAAATCCATCATCAACTTCCTCACTCACTCATCTTCATCACGTGCTGGTGTTTCTTAGCTTTTTGCAATTGGCATAAAACTAGAATTTGTAGCTGCATTCTTAGCTCTTTTATGCTGCCTAGCGTATGTGATAAGCTCCCCCACCCGAGTTGCAGCTGCCACAGCTCCCAAAGTAAAATTATCAAAGACAATTTCATCCTCTTGGACAAGTTTTTTCATCTTCATTATGCATTTCACCAACCAACCATTCATTGTTCCTATCAACATCATTCAAAACAATAGTATCTCTCGCATCTTCACAATCAAAATCTTGCTTGAGTGATTGGTTATACTTGATCTATACCAAATCATGCAACCTTTGATGCTCAAGTCAACTTCTCTTTTTAAAATGTACCTATTTTATATAGACACATAAAACTAAATTAGTTTGATACTTTGGCATTGCTACATAACACTAACATACATAATTTTAAAATTTACATACATGTTCAAAGATGCTTCAATTCCTCTCACAACCGGAAGAACTACAAGTCAAGTTTAATACTTTAATGGCAATCTTCTATAAATGTTTGATCCATAATTCTTCCACCATTCAGCTGTTACCAAAATACCACAACTCATTAGATTCTTTATGAATCTTTTATTTACCAGGAGCTAAAGTAGACCTCTATCTTATTGCTATGGGAAATTCGAAACAATATCCCGCTCTCTATAAATGGATAGCTCATGAGTTGCCATATCTTCCTCCTCATTACTTCCAACTAGCCTTTGAATATACTTGTACAACCCTTCCCTCATTTTTGCATCATTTTCAACACTTGGATTACCATAAAAGAATTGAGGATTTAGATAATGGCCAGCTACATGCAAAGGATGATGGAGTTGGAACTCCTATCTTCTATCAATTATTTCAAAAACTTTTTTGTATTTCTCTATGATATAGATCCATCCGATTGCTGGTTTTTTCTCATTATCAACCAATCTTAAAACTTGAACAATTGGCTGCATACACTTGAGAGTGTAAATCACATCAGCCCAAAAGGACAACGTTAATTGTTTTCTTCCCTTTAGGTTCCTTGATTGCCTTTGACTTCAACCACTCAGCAGATGTGAACATCTTCCTAAGGTTGTTCTTTTGATTATGCAACCTTTGTAATATGAGGAAAGTTGTTGCAAACCTAGTCACTCCATACCTAACCAATTCAGATTTGTTGGTGAATCTTCTCATGGTATTCAAGGCTAAGGAGTGATTGTAAATATAACCTACAAGTCTAATCTCCCTTTGGATAGTCTTTTTCACTCTTGCTATTTTTCCAATGTCCTCTAACATTAAATCAAGACAATGGACTGCACAAGGTGTCCAAAATAAATGTGGCCTCTTGGCTTGCCTTGTTAGTTACAACTTGAACAACATTGCTTTCATTGTTAGTTACAACTTGAACAACATTGCTTTCTCCAACCTCTTCAACAAATTTATCCAACAATTCAAATACTTTTTCTTCGGTCTTCATGTAGGCAGATGGACAATTCAACACTCTTTACAAACATAGACCCAGATGGATAATTCACTGAAAAATTTATCAAAGTTCTATTCTTCTTATCCGTCCATCCATCGGACATAATTGTATATTTCTCCGCATATGATTTTTCATTAAATTTTCTGTATACTCTAACTCTTTCTTCAGAAGAGGAACCCTATATTCATGGTAAAAGAGAGGCTTTAGATGTCTTACATAATTTCCAACTGCTTCTGGCATCTACTTGAAGCTTTTTTACCGCACATCATTAAAAGGAATGTTGTTTGTCACAAGAAAACGTTCTATGTACTGTATTATTCTTGCTTTTGCCTCTTTATCAGCAGCATCAATAATACTTGCTTGCCTTCTCACCTTGCCCATTTTTATGGTTTCCTTAGGTTTTCTTAAGAACAATAAATAAATGGGAGCTGTTTTTGCTTTCTTGGCTGCAACAACTACTGTTATAGGTCTTTTCCCAGTTACCAAATTTTGAATTTCTTCTACGTCTTCCTCCTCATTTTTCTCTTCAATCTTAGCTGCATATGCATCCTTCTCAGCCATTTTTTTCATAAATGCTTCTTTTAGTAGGACTTTTACTTTTGGAGGAACCTTGGTACAACTGTCAACATCTCCCTTTATTCTCATTTGGTGTCTCTTTTCCCGGTAAATACAACCCGTGCTTGTCTTTAAACAAAAATCACAAGTTACAACTTTTCTGTTGTTGATATCCTTTAAGTTGTTCCATTGGCAAGCCATGCCAATATTGGGACTCGTGGGTTTTACTAACCCATTAGTAGGATTGGGCTCAGAAGCCATACTAACTAGAAGAGAGAAACATTAAGACATTGCTCGCACAAGAACCAAAAGAGTGGAAGCCAGATGCTCGTTGGAGATGCGCCGCTCGCCAGAGACGCTCTACTTGCCGGAGAGTCGAAGATGCACTGCTAGTTTGAAGGTAGCCTGTTGGAACGTTGATCGTTGGAACTCAGAACACAGTCGCGGAAGTTGCTCGCCGGAGACGAAACTTGCTAGAACGAAGACGAAGCTCTCAACTGAAGGGTCTTTACGTGGGAAGAAATTAAACTCTCAAAGAGGAAAAGACATTGTGCTCACAGGTAAAAAGGGAAATCCATTTCCCTTTTTACCCTTCATTTTAAAAAACTTAAATTGGCCAAAAACGATGTTGTTTGGGCTTTTTTTTTTTTAAAAAAAAAAAATTAAAACATAAAACCTGGATTGTTCTCCTTCGTCTTCTCTAGAGCGCCATGTGGACTGCGATTTTGCGGCTATTCCACGCAATTCCAGTTGCAAAAGGCAGCACTACAACCGCCCCTTCCATCCGCGCCGCTACGGCTACCTCCGGAGCGGCGAGGCTCCGCTTCGCCGCTATTGCGTGCTTTTGACTACTATGGATACACCTTGATGTATTTTTTAAAAAAATCAAAGTT
Organism: Psophocarpus tetragonolobus; assembly: GCA_037954015.1. NCBI lineage: Eukaryota > Viridiplantae > Streptophyta > Magnoliopsida > Fabales > Fabaceae > Psophocarpus > Psophocarpus tetragonolobus. Next base: position 41,988,104 of record CM075695.1, read on the forward strand.
ATTGTTAACACACTCTTTTTAAAAAAGCAAGTGTTTTACCACATGAATGCTTGTATGCTAAAAAGTTAGACCTTGGGTATGTATGCATTTTTATATTAATCTTTATATTAGATCATATTTGAATGATAAAGATTAAAAGAAAAATGCATATATATTTGAATTATCTAATATCAAATTTCTATAGTTTTAGTCTTTAATTGAGCTGAATGGCATTGTGTGATCTATATCACCTCATTTAGTGGGATAAGGCTTGTTTATTTGTTATTCGAATATGATCTAATGATGTATATTCATAGTTATTGTTTCTCATAATAAGAAACATTCTCTTTTGATATGTTCCTTATATATATATATATAGAGAGAGAGAGTGTGTTTTGAGATACATGCCTGATATCCATATATAGAGTGGAGCTTGATTTTCAGGATCTCCAAGCGGTATAGTGTTGAATTAGTGTCTCTTTGATCATCAATATTATTCGAGTAAAAATCTTCACAGTCCAAAGATTGAAAAGAAAACAATTAAAAGGCAATTTAACAATGAATCTACATTTTTTTGTCAAAACTAAGATTCCAAAAATTATAGAGAAAGAAGAGGATCTACTTCTGCAAATTACATAAATGCAACGTGCTCAGAAAACTGCAATGACAAACTTTAAGTTGTTCTATGCAATAGTAGACTGACATTCCTAGACGAGAGCCAATGAGCAAGAATAACTGAACCCAAACAAGTAGCACCAAAGTTTGAGTGTTGATAAAGTACCACAACTTTAGTCAATTAAACAAGATCTTTTTGCAATACAAAATTGTGAGGAAGTACAGAGCACTCAGTCTTCTTTAACATGCTTCTTCAGAATTATGCCATAGCACGAAACTTCCAAAATAAGAAACTTGACATTCTCCTTCTATAAAAACTATGCTTTACAAAATTTAATTTTAGGAATTTATACAGTTATCCACAGAGTAGCTCTGATAGGTAACCTATCATGATCAGAAAAACAGATCTTAAATTGAATATGTAAAAGGGTAATCTATGGATAATAGATATCAATCTTGAAGAAAAAAAATACCTCTCCAGTCCGAGATGTATACAGCACCATCTTCAGTATTATACATCCATCTTAGATATGACTTTTCTTCTCCATAAACCGGTCTAAGGAACCCTATAATAGAAACACCATTTGAAGGATGATTCATTCTTTTAACATATTCCATGTTGTTGACAGCCTAGAAGAAAATTCATAAAGGATCAATGTTATTTCTTACACCTATGAATCTACTAAATCATTCTCATGCTGAAACCTGAAATATTAGAGTTTGATTTTGTTTTTTATTTTTTTAAAAGATTTTCGAAAAATAGTTTCTAAGAATTGTTTTGTGAAAGAAGATAAAAAAAAAAAAAAACTTGATTGGTAAGTGTTGTTTGAAAACTGTTTTGAAGATGTGAAAATAGAAAATTTATCCATATTTACAGAAGTGTCATTAATGAAAAACAAAAAACAATCTCTTCTCCACATGTTTTGAGTTTTCAACACAAAACTGAAAAACAAAACTACTCAGAGTTATTTCTTTTTTTAGTTTTTAAAAACTAAAAAATCAAAACTCTTTTTGAAAATTATTTTAAGAAAACACTAACCAAATGAATTTTTTAGTTTTTAAATACTAAAAACAATTTTATAAAACTCTAACCAAACAAACACTTCTTTATTGGTTCTCATTGTTTTTGGGGGGATGGAGGACCTTCGTTAGGCACTTTGAGAAATAAATTGGATGAACAAAGTTTGTAGTGTCAAACAGCGCCCAATTCACTGGAATATTCAACTCCTCCATTTCTGAAACCTGTTTGCAGAAGAATATACTGATGATTTGAATTTCTCAGATGCATAAAAAGAATTGCCAAAACAACAGACTAAATTCCATAATTTAAGCATTTGAAAATGCAAACCTCGATATCACCATCATCAAATGTTAATTCATCATCATTGCCATTAGTGAAAATGTCATATTCACTAGCAGTCCTTCTATTATTATCATATATTGGGATGTCCATTCCAATCAAAACATTCTGAAGAAACACAGATTTCGGATATCAATTTCACAAATTCGATGTCAAAGATGAGGACAAAACATAAAAATACCATGACAAAACTAATTCAGTTTCCCATCCAAACTAGAAATATAGTTTTTCTAAATTTAGATGTGGCCAAAAGAAAAGAGCTGAATTGCTGTAAAGAAATAATACTTTAAGATGACTACATAATCTCTGCATCTGTATTAATCATATAATGTGAAATGAAGTATCTCATCTATGACTGGCTTTTTATTTTGAGAAATCTAACTCGGAGTCCCAATTACATCTGTCAAAACAAAAAGAAAGAGCATCTCAAGAGAAAAGTAGGTACGAGAGATGAAGCCTAGACTTTATAACTAGAAGAAAAATGTTAACAGTACATTCTTTGACACACTCCCTATTATTGGTTGACATTTATTGAAAACTACAAATTATGTGGGTCTCACTTGTCATTAAATGACTCTCTCTCCTAATTTTATAGTTTTCAATAAATTTCAACCAATAATAAGGAGCGTGTTATGAGGAGTGTGTCAAAGAATGTGTTGGTAGCATTCCTCTAACCAGAAATATTGTACGCAGAGGTTTGACAGAAAGACCAACACATGATTCCCATCAATTTTAATTTAAAAATAGAACAAAGATTTTTTAATAAAAAAAATCTCATCAGATGGGGAGACAAAGAAGTAAAAAAACAAAGGATATGGAATACTCCTTAGAGAAGTGAGGAAGAAAAGAAAGCTCAACAGCTAAGCATAGTTGGTCAATCTTTTTGCATGTCTAGCAAATAAGTCCCTTGGAGAATGGCTACAAAATCCATACCACAGGATTGTTAGCTGCTCTGTCTGCCAAAAGGTTTGCATCATCAAAGACTTCAAAATATATATCTATAGAAACAAAAGGAACCAAAAGCAATAGGTTAAAACTCTTAATATATAATACCTAATCATCAATTAATTAAGGTAACTGATAAATCTCATTTCATAAACAAAGTATATGTGTAACAAAAAGAAAACAAACCTCCAAAATCATCAATATGATATTGAAACTCAGCCCATGAAATCTGGTCATGTGGTTCACAGTGTATCATTCCAGGAAATACTAGCAAAGCGTTTTTGTTAGCCTAATGCCAATAAACAGGGCATGATGATAAAAAGTATACAGATACTACCAAAATGAGTAAACAAAATAGAAACATCATATTATGTCTACTAGATCTGTAGCCCTAAACATTGTAAATTAACTGATTTCACATGCATGAGTGCATATAGGCACAAACCTCTACAGTTGTTTTTGCTATTTCAACAGGAGAGAGTCTAGCTGGCTGAATATCGTCGGAACCTTTTAGCTCTTCAAGAGGATGATAACCTTGTTCATCCATGTGATCGGAAGAATCAGGTATAGAATCTGAATAATCTGCAGCGACATTAACCTTTGAAAGGCACAAATCATGCCCTGTTGATGGCGAAAAGAGGTATGCCGATCCAAAAAATAGACTTTTGCACCTAAAGATGACCAAAAGTATTTTCAGTAAACAAAGCATTTTACATCTTTCAAGGAGAATAATTACCTAGATGAGATTTGACCAGCAACAAGAATGGAAGGATATAAATAATTGCTTTTCAGCAATCACAGTTTTGTGAATTTTGAACTGACATAGTAAAGGGAATATTTGATTGCGGGATCACAAGAAGAAAGAAAGTAATAAAAATGTTGTGATATAATGTAAACACAATGTAAACACCTTGTGCTCGCAAGATCATGCCACCTTCGGCCATCGATAGGAGGTTTGATTGAATTGCTTGTTATTCCATATGATGTACAGTAACATACCCCTTCTACAAGACACAGTGTTGAACAAAGATGAAAACAGCATCCAGGAGAAAGAGCATTTGTACATAATTTAAAAATATCGAATCAAACACGATAACTCGTGGGTGAAGGTAAGTATCCCACTCAAATCACATATAACAAAAGAAAATCCCAAATATGTAAAATAATTAACAATCTTGTAAGTTCTATCACTGCAGAATAAAAATATCTAGAATTTTGCACTCATTCTCGTGATCAAATTCCTAACAGTGTAGCATAGGTAAGTATCTAAATCAATAAAACAAAAGAAAAAATCAAAATGCATAAAGTAATTAACAATGATCTATGTCCTATAACTCGAGAACAAAAACCTAGCTTCAAGCAGAATTTTGCGGCCATTCCCGTTGTCAAATTCCTAAAATCCGAGTTTAGCCCTTAAACATTTGGATTTCTTAACAATCTCAAATAAGAATACATAATAAAAACACTTTTAATTTATATATTTATCTTGCTCGGACAAACTCCAGAGTTGTGTTATTGTAAAGGCAAATGAACAATAAGCCAGCATTGACCTTCTTAAAAACTCGATAAGTTGATAACATTTTCACCTAATTAGCATAACGCATGCATGCACGAGCACAGGGATTTGTAATAAACGAGTGGAAGCAAGTTTCTGAGAGAAAAAAGAGAAATAGGAACAAAAATCGGTTGGCTAATTTGTAATTTGGTTTTGTTTAGAAAGGAAATAGTTATTTGAATGAGTAACAGTAATTCGGAAATAGAAGAGTTTGAAATAGTTACCAGAAGGTGAGGGAAGTGAAGAGGAAGGAGAAGGAAGAATAGGCATAGAATGGAAGACAAGGGCGATTTGAGAAGAGAAGGAAAGAATGTCTCTTTTTATATGACAGTGACAGCGAATTCGGTTTCGGGCAGCATGTATAGTATGCTTTGTTAGTGCAGTGGACCTAAAAAACCTGCTTCTGCTTCTCCCCTCCAATTTCTTCCATTCTTTCCTCACGATTTCATCTAACTTTTTAAATAAATAGTTTTTCAAATACTTAGATAACTAATATTTTTATTAAAACCTTTAATGGAACAATTTTATGAAAAACATCACTAAAAAAATATTATCCAAAAATCTCCAAGTCATGTTCATTTTTAAAGTAAACCAAAGTTTCCCAGAAAAATTAAAAATCTTCTCTTATAAATTTTCCTGACGAGTAACTTAAAGGAATAAACATACCGGCAGTGGATTAAGAAGTGAGTTTTGGTAAATTTTTAACATTTGTGTTCAATTTATTAGGACAAAAATGATAAAAATTAAGTTCTTATATTAATAATCGGATAAACTTTTAATTTTAGTACGTGAGTTACTAAAATAAAAATTTACTTTTAATTAAAGGACAGGATAAACATTTAAAGTATTAATATATTATATCTATGTTTTGTTTTAAATTAAATTAGACTAAATTGTGTACCTGATTGCAATTATTAATTTTGTTTTCTTTTTATTAGTGTATAATTTAGAAATGAAAAGATAAAAATATTTTATTGTTTGTGATATAATGAATATTTCTTGATGAAATATGTCAATTAATTTTACTACAATTAGACAGAAATGATCCAGTTAAATGAAAAATATAAATTCAAAAACTAAAATTAAAAAAAATGCCTTACTAAAACAATAAAAGTTTAAAGAGCCGAAAATTAATTAAAATTTTGTAAAAAGTCATAGCTCTACTATCATAGAAAACATCCTTGAAGATGTAAAAAGAAAAAAAAAATTTAGTGCATGAGAGCAACATTTTCAACTTTTTTTTTGTATGTATTCCCTAATTTATTTTTTGCTTAAAAATATTTTTAAGAAAAGCTAAATAAAATTGTATTTATATTTAATTGTTTTTAATAATTTTATTTTACAATATAAATTTTTATTTATAAATATATTTTTTCCAGAGACAATAATTTTTACAGAAGCAGAACTAAGTATAAGACTCAAAATTAAAATTATATAAAAATAAATAAATAAAATTTACCCTTATAGAATATGAACACAATGGATTTGTTGTGTTTAAATTGTGGAGGTGTATTTTAGAAGATAAATAAAATAAAAACTATTAATTAAAAATATATGTTAAAATTTATGATACATCAATATTTTAAAATTTAATAATGATGATGCACTTAAGAAGGATAGCAAGTTTAATTTTCATTTTCTTCATTTATTTATTATCCTTCTCTCCTTTGAGTGTGACTTACAGGCAGAATTACTAAGGTATAGGTGGAATTATAATTTTGTATGACATTAAAAAAGTTAAGGAGAAGAGAAATTGGAAATTGTAGGGTTTGAGTGGGGTGGCATGAATGGCGAAGAGAGTAGCGAGTGAGAAGATAGGAGCAGCTGGGGCGAGAGCTTCATCGTTGTTCATATCTCATGGCAGCTTCATGGAGATGGGTCCCGGTCCCGGTCCCACTCCCACTCCCGCTTCCACCGTCCACCACCTGGTCGGCACCCATAACCTTCCCGAAGCCCAGGCCCTCCTCCTCCGAATGATCCGAACAAGTGGCCCTCAACTCATTCATTCCCTTCTCCCAACGTCTTCTTCTCCCTCTTCCTCCAACGCTGCCTTTTTCGACTTACTCATCCGAACCTACGTTCAGGCCCGCAAGCTTCGAGAGGCTTCCGAAGCCTTCCTCTTTTTGAGCCGGCGTGGCTTCTCCGTTTCCATCAACGCCTCCAATGCTCTTCTCTCCGCGTTAGTCAAAGTCGGCTGGCTCCATTTGGCTTGGACTCTCTACCGTCTTCTTCTCTCAAGTTCCACTCCCCTTAATGTCTACACTCTCAACATCATGCTCCACGCTCTCTGCAAAGATTCCCGCTTCCATGATGTACCCCTTCTCCTGTCCCAAATGCATGCCAAATCTGTTTTTCCTGATATTGTCACTTATAACACTCTCATCACCGCCCATTTTCGTCTCGGCAATGTTTTTCAGGCTTTTCACCTCTTCAATTCCATCTTCGCCATCGGCCTCCAGCCTGTTCTTTTTACTTACAATGCTATTATCAATGGCTTATGTAAGAATGGGGATTATGAGAGGGCCAGGAGTGTCTTCGATGACATGCTCCGCATGGGTTTCACTCCTGATGCTGCCACCTTTAACCCCTTGCTTGCCCTGACTTGCAAGAAGGATGATATTCCTGAGGCTGAGAAGGTTTTTCATGAGATGTTGCGCCATGGGGTTACTCCTGATTTGATTACTTATGGTTCTCTCATTGCCGTCTTCTCCAGGAATGCCTGCTTTCATAAGGCGTTGGACTACTTTAGGAAGATGAAGGAAGCTGGGTTGGTTGCCGATTCGGTGCTTTACACTATTCTTATTGATGGCTATTGCAGGAATGGCAACGTGGCTGAGGCTTTCAATGTGCGGAATCAGATGGTTAAGAATGGCTGTGTTATGGATGTCGTTATGTATAATACTCTCTTGAATGGCTTGTGTAGGGGCAAGATGCTCCGTGAGGCCGATGACTTGTTTAAGGAGATGGTCGAAAGGGGAGTTTTTCCAGATTACTATACCCTTACCACTCTCATTCATGGATATTGTAAGCATGGGAACATGAGTAGGGCACTTGGTTTGTTTCAGACCATGACTCAAAGGAGCATTAAGCCCGATGTTGTGACCTACAATACATTGATGGATGGCTTTTGCAAGATTGGTGAAATGGAGAAAGCTAGAGAGTTGTGTTGTGACATGGTAAGCAGGGGGGTATTGCCCAACTATGTATCATTTAGCATTTTGATAAACGGGTTTTGCAATGTAGGACTTATGGGTGAGGCATTCAGGGTGTGGGATGAAATGTTAGAAAAAGGTGTTAAGCCCACTCTCGTTACCTGCAACACAGTTATAAAGGGCTATTTGCGGGCTGGCAATGTGTCAAAGGCAAATGACTTCTTCAACAAGATGATTTTGGATGGAGTTTCTCCTGATTGCATTACGTATAATACTCTTATAAATGGTTTTGTAAAGGAAGACAACTTTGACAGAGCTTTTGTCCTGCTTAATAACATGGAAGAACAAGGACTACCGCCTGATGTTATCACATATAATGCAATTCTTAGTGGTTATTGTAGGCAAGGCAGAATGCGTGAGGCTGAGATGGTATTACGCAAGATGATTGACAATGGTATCAGTCCTGATAGATCAACATACACATCATTGATAAATGGGCATGTGTCTCTAGACAACCTGAAAGAGGCATTCCGTTTCCATGATGAAATGCTGCAAAGGGGATTTGTGCCAGATGACAAATTCTAACACTTTTGACTGTTGCAGCTCCAGTTATAAATACCCGATATAAATGTGGGATATTGAGTGTCATCTAAATTTATCTAATTCTATTGTAAGTGTTGATTTTGTTTTCTTGTGATAATTTTACTTATTCAGATATATATCCATTATGTGTTGTTAGGTCTGGACCCTACACTGTCTAGATGTTGACTACGACTTTACTTGGTCCTGGTTTTGCATATCACAGGAACAGTGTTGTTAAATAACCGCGAGAGCGGTGCAATAGTGGCACGGCATGATGGTTTTTTGCCAACTACTATAGACAATTTGTGAAGGAAGGTCCACTATGGCGGCTCCATTAGGTGCAATGATGTGTTTTTATAGTGGACTGGTAGAAGGACTTCGTATCTTAGCAGAACCAGTCCTGTGGAAAGAGACATTGAACAGGTGTGTGTATATATATATCTTTGTTTTGTCTATTTCTTTCAAAGCTTTTTTCTCTCTAGCTTCGTGCTTTGAATTTTATGCTGGAGTACTGTAATGTTTGCTTTTAGAATTTTGTGTATATATGCGGTGTGCATGCGCTGTACAGTCGTGGCAGTGTTCTTATTTGCTGTTGTTGGGGGCATTATAAGTTAGGAGGGAATAGATAGCTGGCTTAGTTTCACTACCAGTTTGAAATTTTGGAGATGTTAATTGAAATCTCCTGTAGCAATAAATTTGGTTAGTTAGTTTGACTTCCAGCTGGAATAGTATCATCTGATGAAGCAAGTTTATGGAGAACTAATGGTTTTATGGTTGGCAGTGAAAAAACTTGTGGTGATTTTTAGCTATTGCTTTGGAAATTTTCTTGTAGTTCAAGTTTGGCTGATGAGTGCGCTGATGTGCAGTTTTTTGTAAATTTTATGTTTCACTTCAAAGTTAAAATGTGGGACTTTTTACAAGCTAAAAACTTGTAGAAACTAGAAAAGATGTTTTGACTCTTTTTTTTGCATTTTTTTTTCTTCTTGAAGTGCTCTTGAAGAAAATTAGGCAAACATCGGTTGCATAATTTCTTTGAAAGTAGAAAATAATTTCCAACCGGAATGTTTATAGTTTGGTATCTTGTAAATGGCATCCCTTGTCCTTGATTAGCAAATTTGAAACCAAAGTTTGAAGCTTAACATTGGTGAATGCAGTCGGAAGCGCTTCAGTGAAAAGCAAGCAGAGCAATGGTGGGCTGAGAATCTTGCAAGAGAATATGAACAATACAATGTGCGCATGATTGACAAGTCTTCTGTTGGTGTTGGGAGTGAAGACCTGGCTCATTGACATGGCAACCTGTAAATGAGATGTGTTTCCAGATTTTGGCTGGCATTAGAGCAAAGATTGCACTGGTCAATTACATGTGGATTCCATCTAATATAAATCAACGAGGGAAGCTGAGAATTGGCATAGTAGGAGAGAATAGGGATTGATTGTGATTCTGTAATTCCTCTAAGTTTTCTTCTATTTCCACTTTTATTTCTCTTTCTATTTTTTCCCTATATGATGTTGTGTGGGGGGTTGAGGGTGAGAAATGTAAATTCTTAGTAGGTTGCAGGCTCTGCTTGAAATGAGCTGCAGTGTAAATTTCATAAAATTTTCTACTACACGGGATATAAATTCCTCCAGCCTTGGGAAGAACGGCACTAAGTAGTTAATTGTTAAATATACATGGCAGGCCAATTGCCTACTTTTAATTTTTCCTGCTCTTGCAGTAATACCGAGTTGGAGACATATCTAACCAGGAGACCCTTGCTACTTTGTTCATTAATTTTAACACGGTTTCATTTTAATTGATATAGGATTTATTTATATTCTAAAGTAAAAAAGTGTCATAAAGCATTAGTTAATTTTTAGGAAGGTTTATATAATTTATTTTATAAGAACTTCTAACAATTAAGTAAAAAGTTATTAAATATGACTTGATTCAACTTCTCTGTCTAACTTTTTATAATATTCAATTAGTTGTAAAGAATGGGATAAGTCATCCAAATAATACAAAATATCTTAGCCAATGTGTAAGCTTGTCAATTCATTGATGTAAATAAATGACTGTTTGCTCTGTTTTGTTGAAGTTTGGCTATTAAATAAATGCGACTGATGAATATTGAGACAACAAATATTCTACGCAATAGGCACAAAGGTCGTGGGGTTAGCTACCAAATGGGAAAGCACCTAAAGAAAACAAATGAACATAATTGACAGAATTCAAGATGCCAGTGGAAGATCTTTTGACTAGGAGACTTCTGTCATCGCAAGCTATTCTCTACTTCTTTCACATGTTCGGATACACAATGTTAATATATTTAACAAAAGAGGTCTGTAGAGAGATGAAGCAAATACATTCTATAAAGGCTCCAGGAATTGATGACACTTTGCTCTCTTTTATCAGTAGGCGACCTTACTTAAATGGTTGTCCAAATTTTGAATGAAGGTTCTGTTAAAAAATCCTCACTGCATTAATCCTAAAAGTCAAGAAGGCAACGCATGCAAAGGAATTTCGGCCAATTAGCTTAAATAATGTCATCAACTAGTCACAAAATGTATCCTTAAAGTACTCCCTTTTAAGGTGCACGAGACACAAAAGATGCTTTCAATCGCAATAAACTCATTACAAAAGATGCGTAGAGACACTTTCTGCCTTGATCTCACAGACCATGTAATCTAATAGTTTACCGGTTATGCAGGTTTATCTCAATGCACTTTCCATTTCACATATTTTCTTAATGATCAGTGTTATATTCTCTAAAGTTACAAAGGAGGGTGCTGGGAAAATTCAAAAATCTCTCTTATTGCTACTATAGCTTTCCCAACCATGATTTTAATTTTTTAACATAAAATACAAGTCTTGAAAGAGGAAAAATAAGATTTTAGTTTATTTATATAATTAATTATAGTAAGTTTAAATTTTAAAATGCACAGTACTTATAGATTTCTTAAGTTAATTATATAGTAAGTTTAAAAAAATTTCTGTTAAAAAAATGTTGTTAATTATGTAGTAATTATTTAATTAATTACTTAATTTAATTTTTAGTTGATAATAAATAAAAAAATATTTTTGCTCTAAAACATTTTAAGATAAAATGATTGTTAGTTATTAATTATATCTTTTAAAAGATTTGTCTGAAACACATGTAAAATAGGATTCGAACTTTCATAACTTTAAAGCTATACTATGTTTTTTTTTTTGGCACAATAATTTATTTCTTAAAAAGTCGATAATGAAAGATTTGTTTATATAGTTATATTATCAAATCTCTTGACTGAACTAATCATTTGTTAAAAATAAATTTAACTAGGTTAATAAGGAGACAAGCTTAACTCTGAGATCCCACATTGAAACAATTTTTCTTTCATTGTTGTTTTTAAAATAAACATTGTGAAGATCAGTTGGAACTATAAACTGTAGTACATTCCTAACCATGGTTTCAGGACTATCATTAGTTTTGAAAGTGAATGTGGTGGTAGATTCCAAAATCCTAACCATTTCTTGGGGACTAACATTAGTTAAACGTGGCAAGAACAAGATGTGGAAAATGTAACCAATTTTTTTATAGCATTAATTTTCTATTTCTACCGCATAGTGTTAAAAATAATTTGAAAAATCTAAACATATCTTCATCATGTTTTAACCTATTAGTATGTATATCATATTTATGTTTTGTATCAAGTGATTTAGAATATTAATTATTCTGTAATTAATTTTCTATTTCTACCGCATAGTGTTAAAAATAATTTGAAAAATCTAAACATATCTTCATCATGTTTTAACCTATTAGTATGTATATCATATTTATGTTTTAGATCAAGTGATTTAGAATATTAATTATTCTGTAATTAATTTTCTATTTCTACCGCATAGTGTTAAAAATAATTTGAAAAATCTAAACATATCTTCATCATGTTTTAACCTATTAGTATGTATATCATATTTATGTTTTGGATCAAGTGATTTAGAATATTAATTATTCTGTAACCAATTTTTTTATAGCATTTCTCATGGTTTAGTATTACTTTTTTGAATAAAATGTAACCAATTTTTTATAGCATTTTTCATTTTCTATTTGTACCCTATAGTGTTAAAAATAATTTGAAAAATCCAAATATACCTTCATCATGTTTTAACCTATTAGTATGCATATATATTTATGTTTTGGATCAAGTGATTTAGAATATTAATTATTTTATTTTTTAGATTAATTGATTTGGAATACAGTTGAACATGTTTTGTTGTTGCATTCTGGATCACTTGATTTAGAATTAACATAATGTATTTCAGATCATCAACTAACCCAAAGTACCTTAAAATATATATTTTGGATTAATTGATCCGATATGTTAAAAATAGGATGAAGGTATGTTAAAGGTTTTTAAATTATTTTAAACACTATAAGGGTGCAAATAGTAAATGAAGCAGTGTTAAAGAAAACTGGCCATGATTTCTTCCTAGGAACAGGAGTTACACATATTTTTTTCCATAAATATTTTTATGAACATATGTTTCTTTCCATTAATATTTGATATCTCTTTCCTTAAATGTTTTAATAAAAAATTTAAATATTGTATTTTCATGAGAATGATGAAAATTACTTCTCACTCTCATTTATGTCACTTTATTTCAATTTTTTAAAAATATTTCCAAGAATGACAAATGGTTATCAAACAGAAAGGATGAAAATAACATTCCTAGTAATATTATTCCTAATAATAAATTATAATTTGTGAAATAAATGTCCTCTTTATGAATTTCTGATGAGTTTGTTTAAATTTTTTATGAAAAAAAACAACTTATTTAAACAAAATAAATATTATTTTAATTTTTTTAAATGTTTGGTTAAAAATGTATATGTCACGTGGCATCCAAATTATTCAGATGCTTACGCAGGATGGAAAGCTTTTAGCAAATTAGACTCTTATGTATCTATAGTTGAGATTCGTCGTTTCTTTGTGGTAGAAAAAAACAAAGCTAAAAATAACTTATTTTGAGAACCTACTCCAAATAAACTTATGAAAAAGTTGTTTTTATAAGAAAATTGAAGTTAATACCTTTAAAAAAGTACTTTTTTTTTTTATACTAGCATAAAAATTTATACTTTTATAAAAACCACTTAAATAATTCCTTATTTTTTTATTTAAACAAACTCATAATATTCATAAATTAATTTGACCTTATACAAAAACTTATTTCATAATGTTCATAGTTTTGTTTAGAACTTCTAAAAAAAACTCACCTGAATAAAACCAAATATTATATGATAAGATAAAACTTATAAACTTATTAGAATGTAATTCGTTTTATCACTTTATATTAGTGTCTTATTAGTATTGTATAATAAAAATAAATAAGCATAATAATTAATTTTTAAGTATTTAGTAGCTAATGGAATTATGCTACTGAAAAAAACTAATGAAATTATAAATATAAATTTTCCTTCAAATAACTGCGTCCAGTATAATTAACCTTGCACAAAATAAATACTACTTTGAGAAAAGAATTGAAATTCTGTAGTTGTGTGTATTACATTCCCACATGTCTATCTACTGTTCCACTGCGATGTCCTGATCGTGGGAGGGCCTCCATTTTTTCATAAAAAATACTTCTTTCAACCACTGGAGTACACTAAGTTTCCTATCTATCAGTTCCAGCTACTATTGCAACCCAACTCCTATGATAGCTGATGTTTTCACGTGAGGACCACATTGTCCTATTGAGCCTTTTTACACACCACTGTCCTTTTTAAAGGACTCATTTTGTCGCAGAACATCAGAATATTCTTCTTTTTCTTCCACAGGCTCGCAGTCAACATCCTTGATCCCTTCTTTTTCATCTCTCTTTCTGCTAATGCCTCAGATTTCACATCATCTCCATTGACCATTGAAGATGTTATTTTCATCAGCATCTTCGTTTTCACCTTCGTCTTCATCATCAAGATGTTCATCAACATCCATGTATTCTTCTTCCATATCAATCTATATATTTTCAGAGATATAATCAACAGTTTTTTCTTGCATTTTGGTTGAAGGACAGATGGGTTACACACTTGTATTACCTTATTCCAAACTTCAATCATACTCTGAAGCTTCTCTTCTGACACCCCTGTTTGTTGAAGAACTTGAAACATTGTTGAGCTATGCTCATCCAGATTAGGGGCACTTGAATCCACTACATGCTTCAAAGAAAGATAGATTTGTGAGTTGACTTGTACATCCCTAAATAAAGGACTAAATTCAAAATATACGATGTTTGTCAGTTTTAGAGCAAAAGTTACAATATAGACAAAAAATGAGTGTAAAGTGCACACTAATTCATTACTGTATAGAAAGTAACAGTCAATATATGATGAAGATAAACCAGATGTAAGAAGGCTATTAACAACACAATCTGTATTACCAACATAAATTGACCGTGCATCAAGGATGTTTGTAGCAAAAGAAAACCCTAATAAAGAAATCTTCAGTGCAATGATCATCTTTTTATCATCATTTACTCTTCTCTTTTCTTTTTCTCCTTTTTGTTTTTAGTTGGGAGTAAAAGAAGAGATATATGACATTTGATACCAGTGTAATTAAAATCAGAAGAGATGCTAAAAACACTGAAAAATCCCTTCTTTTCTCCAGCAACTGAAAGGAAATGAAAAATCTTACCACAAGCAGGTCGGCTTCCACCACTTCTTCTAGAGTTGCATGAAATGCTTCCACCAACTACAAATATTAAAAGAGGAAAAAAAGGTAGATTAGATTATTGCTAAAGAAGAATGTTGAAGAATAATATTCGATACAAATAATTAATAAACAGTCATGCTGATATGGTAATTTGCTCATGTTTTAACAGTACCTGCACAGGCAAGTCAGATATAAACCCCACTGTGTCACTGAAAAGCACCATCTTCCTGAAAATGAAGTTAGAAATTTAGGACGGTGAAGCGTATATATTCAACACTATCCACCAATGTATACTGAGATTATTATAGAAATCAAATGGTACGTTGCTGGTCAATTACTCTGAAGGAAGAACAGCACTTCTCACTCTAGGATCAACTGTAGCAAACAGTCTGAAATACATGTAATACTATTAAGAATTGAAAGCGGAAAAGCCAACATTAAAAATTATATTAGAATTAGAGGATGAAAGTGCATATAGGTAATAGTAAAGGTGATTTATCGGCAATCACTATACAAATCAGTGTCCGATAGCCTACGGCGATAATAGATAACTTCTCCTCGCTAAGATTCTAAGGATATTTTACACTTCAGTGACTCAATTATGTGAAATAGAAAATCATCATAAATAAAAACTGTTAATTGCACATCAATTAATGAGCAGGACATGTGGGGAAAAGGAAATGTAAAAATAGTGGACTTGAATTCCTCTACTAACACAACTAATATACTAACAACTAAGTTTACGTATGGAAACATTAAATTTCATAGACACATTGGTTATAATATCCAGCAAGACTAAATGTCAACAGGTTAATGTCTCTCAAATACCACTAAAAGCAGTGTAGTTTGAAAGAAACACATAACTTGTAGCAATACAAGCTTAAATGGCATTCAGCGAGATCTACCTACCTACCTCTGCTAGGTGGGATTAAACTTTAACCCAGTGCATATAAAAGTTACATAAAGTAAACTCCCCCCTTCAAAATATTATTCACATCAAGCACGACTTATACAATAAGGTGAAAATTCAGGTTGGAAAATAACATAAAATTATATGGAACAATGAGATATGCAGGGAAAGCAAAGATATAGCCCTTGAGAATAAACGTATTTTGTATCCTAAAAATTTTATGTCATGGTTATACCTTCGTCGCTGAAGTTCAGTTTCTCCAGCACCACTCATAAAACCTTGGCCTTCACTTCCTCTCCTGAAATTGTAAGTGGAATTGTGATAAGAAAAACTACATTCAGCTTCAACCATGTTTATACTTAATAGCAGCAACGTAAACTGAAAATTAAATAGGCATGCATGACAAGTAAAATTTGGCAATCAAATCATCCAAAATATATTTAGAATCAAAAGAACATAGATTCCACTGGACAGTTTAATTAACAAAAGATTCAACTGTTCATGCAATTTTAGAAAGTGTTAAAATTACTAAATATTTGGAAAAGTCTGTATGCGGCGAAATTTGGCCTCGGTCGACCTTCCCGCAGGAGGTGAATTCTTTTTCTGTGTACATGTGTTTAAGTCACTAAAATTGACTTTCTATTTATTATTTATTTTGGAGGATTACTAATTTAAACAGTAGTTTAATCATTTCGAGGGTCACAAGTTATTGGTTTGAGTTCTTTATGTTCATGATAGTTAAACATTATGTTAAATTTCTGCCGTAAATAGTTAAATATTTTCTATTTTGTTAGCTTTTGTTTTATGATAATTAAGTATGTTTCTATTAAATGATTAAACTTTCGGAAATATCATGATGATTAAGCTTTTGTTTCAGTATTTTTATTTTTATTTTGATGTATTTTTCTTTTTTTTACATTGTATTTCTTTTATTTTATATTATAGTATTTATTTTAAGTTGAAAATATTAAATAGCAATCCATAAAAAAAATTGTTAACCATAAAGGGTAACATAGGGTGATTTTCTATATTAGTCATGTTACGTTTACGTAAAATTTAATTTGCTTCTCTTTTCTTCTCTTCTAACAACTTTCTGATGCAACTATTTTTTGTTTTGTTTTTATTGAATCATGAATTTTCAGAGTGCGGAAAAAGCCATGGCGCTGGTCTTCAGGGAGTTAGCCAGCCAGAGAGCTTCGTTGAGCTTGGCCTGCAACACCTTCTCCGGCCCCCCCACGCGGGAATGAACCAGCAGAAGCTTCGGAACACTCTCACGTGCGCATTCGCTCGAGTACACCCTCTTCCTTACCACCTTTGCTGAACAGAAACTTCTCCACATTTCCACATTTCCACGTTTCTTCATCATCCCTCCATGGGTTAGCCAAGTTTTTTCTCCCCTCAAATTCTCCCACTACCCTTCCTCTATTAAATTAAATTTTCATTTTCTACATAAAGGGTGAGATAAACATTTTTATTCTTTGTTTCAACTTTCAGGCATCACAAAAAGTTTAAGCGATCATGTTTCTAGTTCAGTTAAATCTATTCAGTTTTTCAATTTTTTTTTAAGTTTTAACTTTTAGTTAAAAAGCTCACTTGTGAAAAGTCTAAATCTTTTCTTTCACTATTTTTTTCCAAATATCTTACTTAACAATATTAATAATTAACATTTATTTATATAAAAATTAAGAGAAATAAATAATTATTTTTTAATTTTTAAAAATATTAATAAAAAATAAAATTAAGTTAAATTTAATTTATTTGATATTTTAAATGATACAAAATACTGTAATTATTTTTTATTTGATAAAAAATATTATAATAATATAATCATCTTTGAATAATGTTAAAATATATTTAAAAAAATAATGTCATAATATCATATATCTTAATTTGTATTTATAATATGATAGAGCAACACGAGTATGTTAGTTTGTTATAAATCTAAAATTAAAACTAAACTTTGATTAATCTATCTATGATTTGAAATCATTATCAAAATCAAAATAAAATTATAAATAATTAAAGTATAAATACTTCTCATACTAATTTTATAATATTAATTTATGATATAATGTATTTTTATAATATATTAATTTATTATCAATTTAAAATTAATTTATTTTACTATCAATTTGAAATTAATTTAATTTATATTGTGATTTTCATGTATACTGTAATATATTCACATTTATTGTCAATGTGAAACATAAAATTTTTCATATATTAATTTATTATCAATCTATAATTAATATAAATTTATTTATATTTATTATATTAAAATAACTACCTAATTAAAATTAATTTCAGACTAATAAAAAAAATTATGAATTTATGGTATCATTATTTTATTGACTTTATTAATTAATAATTTAAAAATCATATAAATGAAGACATATGATTAAACGTTAGTGTAAGAATCTTTTACACCATTATTGATACTAATTAAACTCTGTACACCGTGTAAACCGACATTCAATTACAACTCTTTATTTATGGTACCTTTATTGACTTTATCACTTCATACTTTAAAAATCATACAAATGAAGAGATATGATTAAATGTAGGTGTAATTAGTTTTTACAATGTTAGTACATACTAATTAAAACTCGAGTTTAATTACTGGTGAGTGTAAAGATCTTTATATTGACATTCAATCAGAACTCTTCATTTGTAGTAAATTTGTTTACTTTACTTATTACTACTTTAAAATCACATAGATGGAAAGTCATAATTGAATGTCAATGTAAAAATCTTTTAAATTGAAAGTGTATATCAATTAAACTCATTACACTCTTATATTATATATGCTAATTAAAAACTTCTATAAAGATATCGCTATGTGAGTTAACTAATAGGAGGATTTTTCAACTTAATTAAAGATTTTAAGTTGAAGTTTTAGGTATATAATTATGTGAACTACTCTGTAATAAAAAAAATATAAAGATAATTTCTTTTGAAAATTTTAATATAAAATAACAATAAATTTATTATTTTAAATATATAAAATTTTCAAATTGATAAATTTATGTCTATTAATTTCTACATTTTCAAATGAAATATCTCGGTTAAAAAATTGTATTTAGCACACTTAATAACAAGTTTTAGTTGTAAAAGTTAGCGGTTTCCTTATTTAATAATGTTTTGGAAAGGTAATTATTCATTGCTATTAAACTATTTAGGACACACAAAATTGTTTTTCTCTTCTGTAAAATTAACAAATTTATTAGAAACTTAATTTATAAAGACAATTCATACATATAACTCTCTTCTTTTGAAATCTTTCTCTAATATTAATTATTATTTTTTAAAATCGTCATTGTTATTAGATAAATATGTTAAATGTTAATATGTTTAAATATGTTAATATGTTATTAGAAAATTGTAGACATGAAAATGAAAATTTTAAAAATATGTTATTTTGTCATACTTTATATGGACGTTGGTTGCCTACTAATTGTGTTATCTTTTGTAATGTTATCTCCAAAATTTGGGGTTGCATATACTGTTAGATTTGACACTATTTCTTTGGGGCTAGCCACCAGACTACCATGTTAGTCTTCCAAGCTAGCACCCTTTGTAGATTGCTCCAAGTCACACTAAACTTTGATGTGCCCATAACGCCCACACTGGAAGCAGGTTTTATGAAATCCATTATATAGTAGTTGAAGTAATGTCATCTTCCAATGACTTTGGACTGTAATGGGTCATGTAAATCAATAAATCCTTACTTATTGACCTCTTACTTGGATTGCAGTCACACGATCAATCTTGAGCATAGTACCCAGGCTTGAACCAACCTTCCTAAGAATTCATCATTGTATAATTCAATAGGAAGGTTTGGGATACGAACCCACACCACTAATTTCTTTGACATGGACACATTCTCCATAAAAAATGGTCTCAATGTTGCACATTATGTAATGATCTGCCACCATCTAGAGGCCTTCAAACATTGCACTGAGATAGTCCTCATGAGACCAAAACAAAACTTGGCAATAGTTTTAAGGCATGTCAATTATCTTTAGATAACCTTTTTTCGTCCGGTAGCAATTCACCTTTGCTTCTAATGCACTAAACCTCACATTTTTTTTTTCTAACACAGTTACCGTAAGTGACCTCTTCCATGGTTTGCACCATTTGTGGAACTCTTCGGACACTGAAATTTCCTTGTATCGCATAATACCCTCCTCCTTCAACACAGGAGACGGTAACTCAATGTCTGACACTTTAAAGCATCACCCATCATACTTTGAAAAGGCAACAGAGTCATCTTTATTTAGCCATTTTGTTTTGTATGATCACGTTTTCATTACTGGAGACTTTGAATATCCCTCTACATTCAGATGATCTTCCTCAATAGATGTTTTTTGTTTGACTTTGTGATTGTTTCACAATAGGAGATCCTCCTCTCAAATGTCTCTTATAAAACCCCAATGGAACTCTCATACTCCATCTCTCTAAACACATAAGTCTCTTGTTAAACTTATGTAAAACAATATGTCTGTTTTGTGAAATGATAGTATTATTGGATAATAGTTTGTTTTAAATGTGTTAGTTACTTTTATATAGTGTTTGGTCAAAAGTTCTGTTAATCAAATAAATAAAATATGTTTTATGATATTGATGAAATAATAAGAATTATTTTTAAAGTAAATAAATTTTTTTATAAAATAAATGTTAATTATTAATTAGTTAATTTTTTTTAATTGAGAAATTCAAGTTTACGACTTCTTCTTCTCTTTTCTCCACATATAAACTTTGTTATTAAATTAATTTTATAATTTCAATAAATAAATTTTATTGGTTTAGTAATTAATAGAACAACATGAACTTTTAATAGATGAATGAAAAGAATTTTCTTAGTAAATCAGTAATATTACAGGGGTTTTAGCATATGAATGAAAACAATTGTCTTAAAAAATTAATAGCAAAATGTAAAGTTGCATCATATATGTATAAAATTCTTAGTATTCAATTAGTATTTTATTTTTTATTTCTAGAAACGTCATGTGATTCATATCCATATGTATATGAATAGTAGTCTTGTGAAATCTATGGGTGACACAGTATGAAACATAATTAAAAGTATAACCAGAAACACTCGTAATCAAATTTAGATACACTCTTTGCGGGTATCAAAAGTCAAGGCATATCAACGGACTCTAATAGACTACAACAGTGTACCTGCATGTGCAAATGAAATTTTGTCCTCTTCAACATGACAATTATATGAGAACCAAAAAATAAACATGACGTTTTATTTTATTAGCTCACAAGTTGTAAAAAAATGATGCAATATTAAATTTTCTAATAATTAATATGTGAAGATTTATTATTCAATAAAAAATTCAATATAAGAATTATACAAACCAATAAACTTATTACTTTTGTAATTTTTCTTTCAGTCCTGAAGTGTATTTTCTATTTTAGATTAAACTTTTTGAATGTGTAATATGAAGGTCCACGAAAAAATTTATGGAGTGTAGGGAGAATTCCCTTTACATTACCAATGTGTAAAATCGACTCAGATAAGAGAAAAATACTGGTTTACAATCTACTAATTTAACATTTTGTGATTAAATCCGTTTTAATAAAATATTATATATTTTTAATGTATGATTGTAATTATACTAAATATTATTAAACAAAAAGACCATGATATTTATAATATTAAAATTTAAAACTGTCATAAATCATACACATTTCATAACTCCTAAAGATAACAAAAAAAAATTAATATGAATTGTGAATTTAATTATGAATGATAAAAGAATCTTACTAAATACACCACCATATTGTTAAGTTAACCTCCTTTTTTCATTAAATTTGAAATTAAAAAAGTTGACTTAGAAAAAGAATGTATATTTAGTAAAATTTGTTTTTTTTTTAAAAAAAAAAAATGACCCTTTTAAAAGAAACAAATTTGTATCACGAGATGATAACTTGTTTCATAGTTTATTTTATTATAATAAGCGAAAACTTCGCATTTTTATTTTAATATGTTATAATAATTTTAGGATTTTAATTTAATATCTTTTGTAAATTTTTTATATTTTGAAATATAAATATAAATTATCATATGACATGTTTTAAAATATATTTTGTTAATTTTTTATTTTTTATTTATGATAACATGATAAAAATATGTTAAATCATCAATGAATATGTCAAATATGTAATGAATATGAAAAAATGGAAAGAGGAGAGAGTTTGAATAGAACTCAAAATATTGTTGCACCTGTGTATTTGTATGTTTATTAAGAATATTTATGATGAAATATATACATATATTAATCATGTTTAAGGAAAATTGATTTGTGATAAGATAGAAATTGTAAAAATATGCATATATTAATAGGGAGAAGTTATATTTGCGAAAGTGAAAACAATCATAAAATTTTTAGAAGGTAAAATAATCATAAAATATGGATACCAAAATGTCATATTTCCATTATATAACATATAATACATATATTAATCATGTTTAAGGAAAATTGATTTGTGATAAGATAGAAGTTGTAAAAATGTGCATATATTAATAGAGAGAAGTTATATTTGTGAAAGTGAAAACAATCATAAAATTTTTAGAAAGTAAAATAATCATAAAATATGGATACCAAAAGGTCATATTCCCATTATATAACATATAGTATATAATATAATATCATATGTTATAAACTGTAGATATACTTGGATAATTATCTATGTTGAATATCAATATTTTAAAATAATTTTTCACACAGTTATAAGGTTGGTCTAGAGATAAAGTTTATGTTTAGAAAGGAAAAAATTATGAGTTTAAGTCCTCTTATAATAAAGTAATTCATATATATATATATATATATATATATATATATATATATATATATATATATATATATATATTTAGGCTTGTGATCAATCTTATTCTTAATCTCAAGCTCAACTAAACACAATTAATCTATCTAAAGAAAGATACACGGATAATACTCATTAAATACCAAAATAAAATGCTCATTAATTTATTTTAAACATCAAACATCTGTTGCATATGTATTCAAGAGGTCGATCTTTATAGGAAGAAAGCAACTTCCAAGCATCCATCATTTTATTGTGCTGCTTTCTCCTTTGTTTGGAGCTTAAGAAATTCTGTAAAAAAAAAAATAATCATATTAATGAAAATAAAATAAGCATCAAGAACACAATTTCTAATGCACATTTTTAAATACTTTTTTATATATTCAAAATATTCATTGCTAAAAAAACAAAAATACTATGTATACTTTTCTAAAAATTTGGAATTAAATACTCTTTTTTTTTAAAAAAATCACAATAAAATAATCTCATATCTTATTTAATAATAATATCTTTTTGGTTTTATAATTTTCAATAAATCATGAAATACTGTTAATATATTAAATATATGGATTAATAAAAATAATAAAGTAAGAAGCTAAAAGAAAGCTTACTTGTTACAATCTGTGGTCTTGCTGAGGGGAAAACCCATATTAACACCACATGAATTAGGAAGTGAAGCAAACCTATCTTGGTTCAACGCAGGAAGGCGAATTGCTACTTCTTCAAAGCACTTACATGCAGCACGTCGTTCATTTATTGTTGGTGCTGATGACTTCACTTTACTAACACTTTTGCAACAATCAATTGAAGGGCCATTGCCACCAATAAGGTATTCTACACACATTTTGAATGAAGTGTACACTTGTTCACAATTGTAGTCCATTACCGGTGGTTCTGGCTCTGAACTTGTAATTGTTGGCTTTGCATCTAAACCGGTAACCATAAGAATTAATACAACTAAAAGAGATAAAAATGTCTCGAACACTCTTTTCATTTTATAAATTTGGTATCTATCTCAATAGACTTTTGATGGGATGAATGAAAGTTTCAGAGAGATATTAGCTATATATAATTGTGGGTCAATCTTGATGACATGGGTTGTGATCCCAAAAGATTGACTTTTTTGTTATTAATTTTACTCGGACTGTGTTTCTTAGAAAGAGTCACAAAATTAAAAATATAATATTTAAACATTTTTTTATTCATAAATCTTTTATTTTTTCTACTTTTTATGTTTCATTTCTAATATTTTTTTTAATCTAAATCTATCTAAACACCATCTTCAAAATTTTTAAAAAAAAATTACCTAACACTTTAAAAATTAAAAACAAAATATTTTTTTATTAGAGACCAAATATAAAGAAATAATTTATTAAGAATTAAAATAAAATTCACTAATTTAATAAAAAATAATGTTTAAGTGAAATAATAAAGTATTAATTCTAATAAATGACAAAAATATTAATTTTACCAATAACTAGTCATTTATCTCAGGGTCATTGAATATATTAAATGAGTTGAAACTCTTTTCACTTTAGAGTAATGCAACGCACCAAGCATTAAATTCTTTTGGGCGTATGTTTTGAGGTATGAAATTGTAATCTTAATAAACACATTTTTTTTAAACTACAGAGTCACATTTTACTTTTTCATACTCGTTAGACTTGTAATCTATTTTTAAATGTGATTTTTAATTAAATTTAAAAAATAATTATTCTTATCACTTTTATAAAGTAAATTTTTTTTTATCTTACCGTTTAGTGATTTTGTATTATTTTAATGAAGAAAAGATATTTTCATTCCTAGAATGTATATATAGTATATTAATCTCGTTTATTTTTATATTATTATGCTTATGTTTTGTGTAAACGTAATATAAATTTATTTTTTTTCAAACTTCGTAATAGTACGACAATAAAGATGAGATGGTGTCACTTGTAAAGTTTGAAAATATAGGATATGCGTATAACAATGTAAAAAACTTAAAGTGTATGTATAATAAATTTATGTATGGTATTAAACATGTACTCTAAGTTTTGTACATTATTCCATACATACGCCTATCTTTTTTGAACTTTATAGTTGACATTCTCTCACCTCATTGTCATACTGTTACAAAGCTTAAAAAATTATTTTTATCATGTTTACATGAAATACATACACAATAATGCAAAAATAAATTAGATTAACATACCATATGCATATTTAATGGATGAAAGTCTCATTTTTTCAGCAAAACAACATGAAGTCATCAAACAGGAAGGCAAAGATAAGTTTTTACTTTATGAAAATGAGAAAGATAATTTTATTTTTTAAGTTTTAATTTGTTAACATATTTAATAAGTACGTAAAAATAAGGGGTATGAGTAGTTAAAAAAAGAAAAGAAAAAGAAACTCATCTATAATTATACTAAATCTGTGAGGATGCATATGTAATTACCTCTAACTATTATGTCAAGAATATTATGTTTTTTTGATAAAAAATTCAAAAATAAAATTTATTTAATTAAAGGGGTATGTAATGAGTATGTAAAAGTAAGGAGTATGTGTAATTTAAAAAAAAAATATTCATCTACAATTGCACTAAATTTGAGAGATGCATCTGAAATTACCTCTACCTATTATGTCAAGAATATTATGCTTGTTTGATAAAAAAATAAAAGTGAAAAATAAACATGGAAGAATAAAGTTGAAATGAGTAAGTATTGTATAAAACAACTTTCATTCTAGCTTATAAAATATATAAAAAAAAAATCTCATAGGAATCCATATATCCACTCATCTCCATGGAATAAAAGTAGATCATCGTGAGACTGTTTTGTATTTCTGAAAATCAATTATTATTTTTATAAAACTTGTATATCTTGATTATTTTATTATAAAAAAATCCATTGAATATCTTAATGGGATAAACAAGGCAAAAGTTTCGATAAAACACATTCTATTATTGAATAATTTTTTTTATAAAACTTGTATATCTTGATTATTTTATCATAAAAAAATCCATTGAATATCTTAATGGGATAAACAAGGCAAAAGTTTCGATAAAACACATTCTTATTATTGAATAAAAATTAGAGAAGAAAAGTTGTGATTTAATGTAACTATAAAACTTGTATAATAATTAAACTTTAAAAATTATTAAAAATATGATCGGTTAAAGTAAGTAGTGGAACTGGTAAAAATTTATGATTTGTAATAAATGATATTTAATAATAAAGTACATTAAAAAAAAGTGTGATAATAAAAAATATTCTAAATACGGACAAAAAGTTATTAAATGCAAAGGAGAACTACTAATTTTTTAATAAACTTTAGACTAACACAAAGTTGGCTTAGGGAAAAGAAAAAGACATTAATTAAAAGTGAAAATTAAAATATTGTGTGAAAGTAGTGTGAAAAAAGATCAACGATTATAAATTAAAATTATTATAATTATAAAATTATTTATATATTTATAATTTTTCTTTGATAAATAAAAATAATTTTCGAAAAGTTAATTTTTTAAAATTTTCTTTATTTTTTATTTTTGTTTTTAGTGAAAAGTTAAACATGTAAGACTCATATTACACTTTTCTTGCCATTTTCTTTATTAATAAATTAAAAAAATACAATTTTTTTCTCATTTTCTTATATATATATATATATATATATATTATTTTTCACTTTCCACTTTCTTCTCAAAAAGGAAAAGAAAAAGTATTAAAAATAAAATATATAAAAAAGTGTTTAACATTTTTTATCCACATATATTAATAAACTCTTGAGTGTTTGTTTAAGGAATACCTTTGTAGGTACAAAGTAAAGTAAGTAAGTATTAGAAAAAAGTTTATTGAATTGATTAAGATTATTTACACATATATCTAATCTAAACAAGTCATTTTTTGTCCAATTTATTTTTTACTTAAAAGCTAATTACTTTTAAAGAGGAGTTGAGTTAGGTCAAATAGTATTTATATTTAAATTTTAAAAAACTATTTTATAATATAAGTTGTTTATTTATAAATGTATTTTTTATTGGACAATAAAAATTATCAATCAATTTTAATTTAAAAAGGTTTTTTAAACTAAAAATAAATTTTGATAAATAATTTATATTTATTTTTAAGTTATAATATTTTGCTTTAATTTAAAAAATAAAAAACTAAAAATAAGTTGGTTGAAATGGTGGTTTCATAAGTCTCTGATCTCCTTCTCCAAGTATAAATCTCCATAATTTCCTTTATTTTAATTCTTACAGAATCGATATTATAAAGAAAGAAAGAAAAATAAAACCGATGACCTCATCCTATCCTAACGAGAAACAAACTTGTGGAACTTGTAGGTATAGGAGAAAGGAGAAAAGATATTTAAAAAAAAAGTACATATAGGAGAAAATAAAATTTACCTAATTTAATGTTATATTTATTTAATTTATGATATTATTTAATATTAAACAAAAATTATTATATATTAAAAATATTTTAAACTTAGTTTAATATATGTATCATATATTTATAGAAAAGAGATAATTAACATTATTATATAAATATTAATAAAATGACAGCTCTATAGAGGAATTTAAAATGGAAAAAGGTCTTAGACAAAGCGACTCTTTATCACCCTTTTTGTTTCTTGTTGTCCTTTTTGTTCCTTATTGCAACAAAGAGGTTAACTCAAATTATAAAGGCAGAAGGGTTATGACATAGGAAAACACAATGTAAATGTCTCTCATTTGCAATTTATAGATGACACACTACTTTTATAAAAAAGGGATAGGGAGTCTATTGGAGCGATTAAACCAGTGTTACAAAATTTTGAGTTGATTTCGAGGTTGAAAGTGAATTTTCACAAGAGTCATATCTATGGTGTAAATGTAGATGAGCAATGATTGAATCAGGCAATTGTTTTAAAATGTGGGAGGGGATAAATGGCTAGGGGAGAAACCTTTGATTGTAGAATTTAGTCGATTATTCGACTTAGCACTAAATGTCAATGCAACAACAAAGGAAATGTGGGAAGGAAACTTAACATGGAACGTTATTTGCGTGGGAGGAGGAGATGTTAGCAAAGTTAAGCCATAAACTGGAGTCAATAGTGTTGAGCAATAGGAAGAAGATTGACACTTGGGTCTGGGAAGTAGATGGGTCAAAGTTTTACTCTATAAGATCTTCCTATAGGATTCTAGCGAAGGCGTCAGGTAACCCTAAGGATGTGCTTTTTAACAGCTTGTGGCTAGCAAGAGTACATGCTAAGGTGCAATGTCTAACTTGGAAAGTGAAAGCAAATCACTTGGCAACGACAAAAGTTAATTTACAGAAAAGATGAATAATTAATAGTGAAGGCGTTAGTTGTGTGTTTTACAATGTAGATAGTGAAACTTTAGAACATCTATTTTTCATTTGTCTAGTGGCAACTCAAGTGTAGGGGCAATTGTGCGCATGGTGTGGAATTCTCACAGGACCTCACAACTATTTTAGAGGTCATTGCAAGCAGTTTCAAGGCTTAATCAGTAAGAGTGCATCGTGCATGGACTTTTGTGTGGTTTGTTGAGATGTGGCAAATTTGGAAGCTCGAAATAATCTTATCTTGAGGGGTCAAAGCCAAGATGTTGGTAGAACAACTCTTATGGTTCAATTGAGTTCCTAAACATGGTAAAATGCAACAAAATTCAAATGAACATCTCACTCTTGTGAGGAATGACTTATGAATCCTAACTTATGCGTTTGAAATACATGACCTTTTTTATTTGATTTTTTTCTTTCTGATGTTTTTGTACTTAGCACCTCAGCACGAATTATGCATTATTTTATCAATAATATTAATTGGTTTATAAAAATAAATAAATAAATTTTGATAAGAAAATTTAAGTTTTCTTAATTAATACCTACTCGAAAAATTTGTGTAATAAAAATTATATCTTAAAAAAAGATAAATTTATATACTGAAATTTATATTTTACAAGATTTAAAAAAAAAAAAGGAGAGAGTAAAATACATTTATAATAATTTAACTTGATTCTTGTTAAAAATAAACATAACTTGATTAGCATTTAAATGATATTTTAATAATAGTTTATTAAAAATATTTTTTAAATATGTTTATATACATATTTAATTTTAAATAATATTTAAAGAAAGATATTATTAAAAAATTAAAATGATTTTATAAAATTTTCAAGTATATTAACTAAAAACATATGTGTAAAATAATTTTGTCTATAATAACATAAAATAAGATTAATTTCCATAAATATTTTTAATATTTGTCATTGAATAAATTAAAACTAATTTATTTATAAAATTGTTTAGTGATTAATTTAGTATTATTTTATAAATATTTTTGTTAAAATTATTTTATTATAACATTTATGTAAAGTAATAACTGTTTACGCTAAATTAAAATTGGTTATATTGCAAAAGGAGGTGGGAAAATAACTAGTTACACTAAATTAAAAATGTGTCAACAGCTATAATGGAAGTGGAAATCCATGTCCAATTTGGACACATAATTGTGGTCACACCATTTTTTTATATAAAAAAGGGTAAAATGTGTTTTATATTTTTAGAAAATTTTTAATATGTTAAATATATATTTTTTTAAATTATGTTATTTTGATTTTTATTTTTAAAAATATTATTTTTTATCATTCAAACGCCTACTTATATTTTTTTGAAAAAAAATTATTTAAAACACTTTAAAAAATTATTTTAAAATTATAAGATCAAATAAATAAAAAAATATATTTAAAATTTTTTAAAAAATTAAAAACCTAAATCATATTTTAACCAAAAAAAAAAATCAGAACGAAAGGACAAAAGAGACAATTCATGGCTTTGTTATTTTAATCAATCAGAACACACACGCTCGAACCGAATATTCGGTTGTCGCTCAGTAATCAGGACCGTTCGGTAAATAAAAATTATATCTAACACTCCAAAGTAATTGACTCACCACTAGGTCTCCGTCTATGTTATAGAGAAACTTTTTTTAAAACATTGTTTTTTAGATTAATGAGCATGTACTTGGATTATAAAAGAATTTTTGTATTTATATTTAATTATAATTTTTTATTTATATAATTTTTAAAGTATTAATAGTTAAATTTAATAAATTTATTATTAATAAAAATTTATTGTTAAATATCAGTACAAAATTTAGAGATCACCATCTTTTTTCTCACTAATTGTGCACAATCACTTTTATTTAAATATCACCATTTAAGTTTAAGTTGTAAACTATCTGTGAAATTTGTAATTTGCATGATAGATGATTTCTAAAATTTTAGGATCATTTAGATATATGAGTTTTTTAGGTTATAATGACAGAACCTCTGAGTTTAACGGGTTAACCCGCAGACTTTCGCATAATTAATTTCTTAATAAAAAATTATATTACTTATAAAAATTCGAGTTTCATAAGTACAAAGAGAAAAAAAACTCATTACTTTTGTGATAACATTTAAGAATTGAAATTTGAGATTTTATTTTTTAGTGTATTTATATTTTTCGTATATTTTAAATTTGAACTATTTTATTTTACTTAACTATTATCTTGTAACACGTGATGTGGTGACTTTAGATTATATATATACATAAAGTTTTATAATAATTTAATTGAGACAAATTTGCTTAAAAAAAGATGTTTTTATATTTTTATACGGATTGGTCAGTGAAGGAGAATCTTCTTAGGAGTGAGGAGAGTCATGACCTCCCTCCTAAACTTTTTTTTTCCTTTTAATATATAGTTTTTGAAAGATAATTGTAATTATTTTTATAGTATATTCATTTTATTGTTTTTAGCTTCTCCAATTTTTTTCTTTTAACAAATATAATTTTTTTTTACAAAAAATTATAATTTTATTGAATTATATTTATTTTATTTTTTTAACTCAATCAATATTCTTATTCAAGATAACATTTGTCTCCAAATTTTGCGAGGTAAATACATAATCATATATAGTGAACTCCTTAAAAAATAGGTTTCACAGACCGAATTTCATTAATTATGGATTTTGTGAATTTTGCACCTGAGTCACCGGAATTTCTCATCACTTTTACTTATCACAATAGGAAGTGGCCAATGTGAATTGCGCGTGCAATAAATCCAATCCCAGGAAAACCACAATAAAGAGAGAGTGCAAAAAAAGTGAAACTTCATTAAATTGTATATTAACACAAGCACGAATGATTTTTATAATAGGCGCATGACTAAATGTAGGATATAGGTGTGTTTAAATCCAAAATTAACTCCTTTCATTATTACTCACATTTCAATATAAAAATGTGATTAAACCTGATGAGCAAATCCAGACCCATGAGAACACTTCCAAGGCGGAGTTCTAGGTCCTGTCACTGTCAATCCATGAAGGTTGATATCATATAAGCAAATATGGGTGAAATAATCAAACCAGCCTGCAAAACCTTCACACCCCAAATATTCTTAATTGTGACACCCTTGACAAGTGGAAGAGCATTGGGATCACATTTGTCATCAGGGTAGTCCCCAGCATCACCTGTGATCTTATTTCCCTTCCTTGCATCCTCTATGTACACATGAGACGTGGTTATATTCTTTATAAATCCACCCCTACCAGTGTTGGTCTTAATGTGGAGACCAATTCCCATGTTGTATGAATCCTCTATGCATACATTTGAATTTGAATCTGCATAAATGAATAAGTATTTGTATGAATGGATATATACAAGGGTTCTTTTACTTGTCCTACCAACCAAATAGTGTCATAATATTTCAATCAAAATATGCCTGTGGACTGTGCCCATAAACTACAGTATTGCAGTGATGGTTTAACTAATAACTAGGAAGGAAACAAACATTAATATAGAACCTGAGAGGATATATACTTGCGAAATCTCAACTCAAGTCACCGACTAATTTAACTGCAGCTTGTCTCCAGTATGAAACAAGACACAATTGTCTTAGAAGGGAGAATTAACCAAAATTAAATCAGTTAGTAGCTTCGCAAAGTATTTGGTTATCAGTTATATCTATTTCGCTATTTGCAAAAATATGGCATATTTAGAAGAGGTGAACTCTCTAACCCTCATTTTCACGTTAAATTTATGGAAATGATAAAATTGTAAGTGAAATTTATTAAACAAGAGGTGCAACTTACAAAAATTTGTTTAGTAAATTTTTAATATTTAAATGGATGGACTTTTTTTTCATACGGAGAGTTTTTTTGAAGAAAATTTGACAAAAATGGTATGGATGTTCAAATAATTCTCGAAATGGTGTAGTTGATTGCTAAGGCGCCATATGAGTTGCCGGTTTGGGCTACACTGTTGGAAACCAGCAAGTTAGTTGCCCGTTTGGACTGGGCGCACAGAAATTTTGCATGTTCCTGATGAAGCACAGACTACGAATATTTAAGAGACAAACATGCCTATGGAAACCAACAACCTAGCTGGCTGGTTTAGTGGGCAGTTGACACGTGTCACGAAAACTCGAAACCGACTCAACCGGCAGTTTGGGGTTAAAGTTCTCGAGACAAATGTAGTGTTGCTAAGTGATACCAAACCCCAACCTGAATGGCGATTTGGGCTCTCTCCCCCTTCATATATCTGTGGTAAATGAATGAAAATTTTGCAAAGAAAGAAAATTTTTTCTACAGAAGCATGGGAGAATAGTTGGAGAAGCATTTGGAAAAGTTGGGTAAAGAAGAATCAAAATTTTGTAAGTTGTTATTATTAAGATTATATTATTTTCTTTAAATAAGCATGTTGTATTTTAACTTACAATAAATTTATGTTTTGTTTATAATCCTTATTGCAAAATATTTTTAAATAAATTATGAGGAGTGTCTTACATCCTAAAAATATGTGTATAACATATACTATTTTTTTTTATAAAAAAAGCATAAATTTTATTGTTAAACTTTATTTTTAAGTGAAATTTAATATCTATTGCATTAGAATATTTTTAGCGCTAGATTTATTTTGTGCTAAAGATATGTTTTCTTATAATGTTTAAGACTTAGAAGTTATAATGTTTAACCAATAAATATAATTATATGTGTTAAAGGTTTAAGGTTTATAATGATTTATATGTGTTAAAAATATATAAATATAAAAATTTTATGCATATACTCAACATTTATAAGATTCTTAGGAAAAAAAATCATTTTAATATGAGTTTATATAAAAAATAAATTTAATAACGACAAATGTAATTTATTTATTGTTATTTTTTACACTTAATTTTAGTTTAATTCATGCAGTTTATAAGATATTTGAATATAAATCATACAAACTATCAAAATAGTTATATTAGTTAATTGTATTATTTTTTTAATATTAAAATACTAATTTGATCCTATTTAATAATTTTGGAAATTGATAAATGAAATAATGTTAATAGTTTAAAATTTGAGAAAAAAGAACATTTATTAATGATTTTAGGAAAATAAATATAAATACTTTATAGAAATTGTAACATGACTTATGAAAGGACCAATATTTTTTTCTAAAACTATATATATCTTATAAAAAAATAAAGAGTAAAACATTTTCTACATATAACCTTATACTTTTCTTTTTTAATGTATATATTTTTCATTGTTCATATATTGATGTCTAATTTTTTTCATTTACTATGGAAATTTTGATGTGTTTAGAAATTAAACACCACAATACTGTGTAATAGTTTTTCTATTTAATTAATATTTTTTAGATATACTCCTATTCAGAATAAAGAAAATTAATGTTATATTACAATTAATGTTATAGTGGAAATCTAAAAAACATGAAAATCTGAAATGCATTAGAATGCATTAGTTAACCTTAAAAGTAGGAAATTAGAAAAGTTAAAAATATTAAATGCAATAGTTAATCTAAAATATCAATGAACACAAAAAAAATATACATAAAAAGATATGAAATTGGTGCATATGTTACTAGTAATCATTAACCTTTCTCTGCAGGTCGCATTGTACATCCAGGATATCAAGATCCCTCGATGTTGACCATGCAATTGGTGCATATTACAAAATATTTAGAATGGTGACGAGAACTAAGTTTTGCGTGTTAGGAAAACCCTAAAAATTCAAACAATAGGGCATATTCCTCACCTTTAGTCGTTCTTAGTAACTGTTGGCTTTGGTGAGGTTGTGAAGATGAACTTGTTCTTGCTTAGCCACTCATTAATCTTAGCGTTGTTTGAGCGGTGGAGACCCGAGACTCACACGTTCCACATGCACGATCACGGTGAGTGCAAGATCCCTTAGGAAATATGGAGACAATGCCTCCAAGAAGTGGATCATTTGTTGTGCCAAATCTAGCATTACTTTAAGGGTCGAGTCTTCCTAAATCGACCCGAATTAGAAATGAAATTAATTTAAGAGTCACAACCACAAAACGAGTTACATATTCTGATCATAGAAAGAATCATTGTTCCAACACAAACTCCTAAATCCCAAATATTTTGTCCCTCATTTATCAACATTTATTGTATTTTTATATATATTTGAAAATAATTATTTTTCCCCATTTCAGGTTAACAACTGTTTTATTATGTTTACTGTCTTGTTAATCTACAATGTCATGAACCTAAACTCTATATTGTTGTACAATAGCAAGTGAATATAATTTTTAAAAAAATTAGTTTACTACATATCAAAACTAATGTATTCATAAATGTGTTTCCTCAATTTTCACTTTAGTATTTCAATTTTCAAATATCAATATATTTCATACCAGTTACAATTAAATTCATCTAATTTATATATACTAAGTTAAATAATTAAGAAAATTATATTCATAAACATATCTATCCATCACTTCACTACTAATTACTTTTTCAATTGGAAAATATACTTATTTTTGCTAAAAAAATTTCATTTTATTTAAATATGGTTATGATTAATTTAAACTTCAACCACATAAATACTTAGTACACAAAATTTTATTTACAGATTATCAAAGTATTTGTTAAAAAAAAGTAACTATAATTTATATTATTATTTATACATCTATCTTCTTTTTCACACATTATTATATTATTTTTCACTATTATTGGTATAATAGTTTTTAATACTAATTTTTAACTATGGTTGCCTCTATTTATAATAGCTTCATGTATAATAGTTTTTTATTTATTTTTAAATTTAAAATAACGTGATTTATATGATTTGCGCATTTGAACTAAGCTATAAACTTATGAATAATGGTGACTAAATTAAATCATTAAAATATTACTAAATTTAAATTTTTTTCAACCATAAAAATGATTTTTTCCCAACATTTTGGTATATGATGATAATATATTTTAATTGAAAGTAGGTAACTATATTATCAATTATTACACAATAATAATTATAAATTATTATTAAAATATTGTTTATTAAAAAAGCCAGGAGAATAGAAAAACTTTCATTTTTTTATGATAAAAAATGTATTTATATTTGTTATTTCACAAGAAAAAAAAAAACTCGAGATCTATTAAATTTCAAATATTCAAATTTACGACTAAAATACGAAGACTTACATATTTTCTTTTTTTAAAACCCTAAACATAAAACTTATTATTTACTTATTACATTTCTTCTTCTTTTATGAAAAGGTTCAAATTACTTTTTAAAAAATATAAAAACATGTCTATTTTTTAAATATTATCTAACTTTAATTTTATTTTCTACACTATGTTTTCTTTTTTCTTAAATACCATAACATTTTTAATAAATAATGATTTTATATAAAAACATGGCGCAATGCTACTAAACAACCAGGTCAATTGCCGATTCCATAGTCATATCAAAGTTTCTTCTGCATCAATCTAACTAACTTGTCAGTTTCTACCTAAAACATAAACTAACTTGTCGATTTAAAAAAAATACAACCCAAACCTATAAGTTATAGAGCGGTTTAAAAAAAACAACACCATTTTTAAAATTATACGAGCACCAACACCATTTTTATCATATTTTCTTTAAACACCTCTATGGACGAAAAAAAGCCTAAATGGATGTGTTGGGAAAAACAGTTAGTACTTACCCGGATATATGCCATCGGTATTTGGAGAGTCACGTGGAGCCAAAATCGTGATACAAATCGAACAAAAACGTTGCTGTAAAGAAGTCAGACAATTTGCAATCAGATTTCAGGATGAAATCTAGTTAGTTTCAAGAAACAAAGTGACAAGCTTATAAAGAATTCGTACAAATAAGACTAAAAACATTTTCCCACAAACATCATGGTAAAACAATATAATAAAAATAAAAGAGGACATGGGGAACGCTATCCTCATGACATGTATTGACCTATACCTGCAGTAAACTGGGTGAATGTTCCAGGAAGAGAACTGTTGATGATTACATTTGAAATAATAATATCTCTATAATTAACAAATTCAACAAGGTTTGGTCTGGTAAACTGAAGAGTTCCCTGCCTCCACTTATTCCACCACGCATCTCCTTGACCATCAATTGTACCATTTTCACCTATGAAAATATGAATGTGCGTGAGAAAGACAAAGGGTAAGTTTGGGCACGAAAGCTTGTAGCCTTAATAAACTTCCAGAACCACACACATCCACTCAATTATGAATATGCAGCATAAAACTTTGAATAAATGATGATTGAGTAAATCACTTATACACTTTTCAGTTATCTTTAATTACAATTATTTATTTATAATAAATTGGTTAATTTGTTATACAAAACTCAATAAATAGTGTTAAACTCTTAAATAATATATACATCTAAATGTAAAGATTTTTTATATAAATTTAATTAGTATGTACTTAAAAAGTTTTATGATATTTAACCAAAATATTTTATTTTAATAAATTTATTAATTTTATTGATTAATATTTTTAAAATATGTAGAGTTGTGATAAATATAATGTAAAATTCATTTTTATGTTGAATTACAAATTAACAGATCTGTCACAATAAATAAAGATTATATAAACTTTTCTGGAAAAAACATACATTTTGAACATATAAAAGGATCTGAAAATACTTATACTGACATTCTTTCCAGGTACATCAGGTGAATAGTCACCAAGACACAAACCTTTTAGGTCAGCATGATAGAGAATACAAAGAAAGGAGCTATTGACCCCAAACAAGTAAAACCCCCCTTTGTGGCGAATCAATACACAAAATTTGGCAAACAAAAATTGTCAATACTTACAAATATCTTCCAATATCCCGGAAAAGATCACACAAATGTCAAATTAAATGTTTTAATTGACAATATTTGAAATATTTCCAAATATACCACACAAAATGAACATCAAGTCACAAGGATAAAACAAAGCATTATAAGTGCACTATACAGCTTTTGCAGTCAAGACAATAAAGGAGTAGCTTTGACATCTCCTGCCTCTCCTTCTGGAAAAGGTTTTACACATTTTTCCCTAATAATAGGCAAAAACAAAGGTGTTTATACATCATTCAAGGACCTCTCTGAGGCCAAACAAGACCAATTCTAGTATACATACAAAGGTTTCTATTCAAAGGAAGAAGCTGAAATGACAGTCAGATTAGAAACAATCGATGAAGAGAAAATCAAGACGGCCCTACAATTTGAACCTCCTACTCAAAGCCAAACATATGCTACTGTTGCTTGCAGTATTTCTCTACAAATAAATCCAAATATTTTTTTGGGAAAATTTGAACTGATACAGGATTTCTTGTTTGAAGTTCACTCTGAAACTACAAATTATAATGGGTTATTTGTTAAAACCCAAACCTATTTCAATACCAAAAACCCTTGTTTAGAGGCATCTGAGTATTGTAAGACAGTAGACAAAGAATGTACATGTCAGATCAAATTCAATATCAAAAGAGCTTTTGATTTGAGTTCTTTTACATCACAATTATACAGGGATGTATTAATAACTCCCATGATTCTTCTAGAAGCCGGATGTATTCATTCAATTACAATACCTCCCACAGACAGATTTTTTGCTTTGTCCCCCATTCTAAATTCAGTAATTAATGACATCCAAGTTGAACATATGACAAATGTGGCTCTACAAATTACCACTTCTCCCAGAAGCCCCACAAACCCTAACAGTATAGTCATAAATGTCATGAAAATTTATACAAAAACCAATCCAGAGTATCATACTTCATTTAAGCATGATCCCTTAAAAGGACTGTCTCTCAACAAAAACACAAATTGTATCAATACAACCTCTGGAAGACATTTGTAGAATGGTCAAACTGGAATTTCTCAAAAAAGGGCATCCAGGATTTTACTCTTCTCAAAGAAACAACAAACACTTAGTTATATTGGAAGAAAATAATGGGAAATAAATTTCACCCATTTCCAATAGAATCAAATCTTTCCCTTGTTAAACATTTTGAAAAGGAAAGATTATATAAAGAAATGTATGAAGAAATTGACTTCTATGGCCAAAACACTCCTGGTCAAACATCCTTTCCTTCCGACTGCGATGACAATGAAGACCAAAGTCTTCCTGAACAAATGGAAGAAGAGATTGTTGATTTGACTGCATTAGCTCGAGTCAGACGACCTAGCTAAATTTTACTTGTGACAAAGTAATTTTACTTCTTTTGGAGTAATAGACTGAAGGGTAAAATGACCGACAAAATAGGTTACCAATTACAAAGTAACTTTCTCAGCAGGTTACCAGTCATAAGATGACCTTCTCAACCGGTTTTCGGTCACACATTTGTCTATAAAAAGGTCATTTATGCTGAGCAGACTTCAAATACACCCTCCTCTCTCTCTAGACACTTTCCTCTCTCTCAAAACTTCTCCCTCTCACTTGTAAAAAAAAAAAAACTCCTCAGTATCAATAAAATCAGAAGTTGGTTCTGCACCCCCCTCCTCTTTTTCTCTCCTTTTCGTAAATTTTTCTCAAACTTGTGCATACTTTCTTTAAGCATGGAGTAGTTTTCTTATAAGGTATCTTCGGATGCCTTAAGCAATATTTATTAAAGATGCGATGATTATTTAAAGGCTTATCATATATCTGTTGTACAGTTTAAATTTGTTATTTAAAGTTTTCTTATAGCCGGTTTTGCGTATCGTATCATTTTAATCTTATGTTATTTTTGTATCATTCCCTCTTTTCCCCCTTCTTTTCTTTATTATTCCCCCCGCCCCCTTTTCCGTATAATGTAAAATATTTTTATTCATTAATAATTCGTATAATTTTAAGCAATATTCATTTTTATATTCTCTCTTTCAATTACAAACTAACGGTTAAATTTTATAATAATTACTTTAAAAATCAAATAAATAATAATTTCTGATTGTGTAGAATAATCATCATTTTTTTAATTTCAATTACAAACTAACGGTTAAATTTTATAATAATCACTTTAAAAATCAAATAAATAATAATTTCTGATTGTGTAGAATAATCATCATTTTTTAAAATAAAATCATAGTATATTAGTATCATCATATTTTAGATACCATGTGGTCTGTTAGAAACCATAAAATCAGATTCAGTACTTATTTTGCAGAGTAACCTGCAAAATAGAAAATATTAGACATCCACCTGTGATTACCACGCCCTGAACTCCATCCCCATGGATAAAACTCATATACCTCCTCTTCCAGAAGATAGCAAGGGTGCAATCAAAGGCCAGTTCGTTGAATCCTTATGAATTAAGCGATGAAGGGAATTAGAAATTAGTAAGTCCTCGTTCATCCGAAACTTTTGATCCATTTGTTTCCTTTTCTCTTAAACAATAAACTGTGTAAGAACGGAGAAAGAAAGGTGCATAGTTTTAATTGAACTCTGAGCATTCACTGCAGATCATGAAAATGTCCTTCGATTATGAATTAATTATAGTTTTGTATGTAATAAAATAGCTCATGATCGTGTATTATGAGGAGGATAAAAATTGTTTTACTACATTAATTATTTGTAGCTACCTAGCTGTTGATGAATTCATTATTTTTGGGAGTAACAAGGATAAAGAACAAAGGGTTCTGCATTCAACATGCAGAATTCCATTTGCAGTATCTATGGTATTCAAAATAAATAAATTTAACATCTCAATTTGTGTTGTTTAACCACACTAAGTATATTAACTTTGGTTTATATGCCAGCAGAAAAAGGCATTAAGTGAGTACCCCACTTGCACATGATTAGCAAAGAAGAAGGCAGTAATTGTCAGAAATTCAAGCTGCCATAGAAATAATTGGCTAAAGCTATGTATATCATGCACATAGTGCCATTGAGCCTGGGACCCACCATAGATGATGGAGATTGTATGTTTCCCAATTCCCACGATCCATTACCATCATCTATAGTCCACCGATCATACGGATAAACATGTACATTTATGGACTCGATTCGTTAAACCATAAGCTTTTAATTAATTGGCCCATCTTTTTCTTGTTCAATGCATGGAAATATTTTAAAATTGTATTATCTCCTCGTTATATTAGGCGGTGGGTGAAGAGTTTGTGAACACTATTTTGCATAGCAAGGCTTATATGATAGGAAAATCTTTTTAACCTTATCTAGGGAAATCACAATGTAACGTACGACAACAAATCAAATACTTTATAATTGGCATGTATTCCGTATCGAATGCTATTTGAGTATTTTAAATTAAAGCAAGATTGAAAAAGATATTTACAAAAAGAATGTGGAGAAATTAACCTGGTGGGTGGTGAGATTAAAGGGTTGGGTTAAGTAGAAGCCGGCTTTTAGCGGAATTTGTGTGGGAAACTCTTAACGGCAGTTTTATATCTTTTTTTTTTTTGTGACCAAACAGTTTTA
Source organism: Psophocarpus tetragonolobus (assembly GCA_037954015.1). NCBI lineage: Eukaryota > Viridiplantae > Streptophyta > Magnoliopsida > Fabales > Fabaceae > Psophocarpus > Psophocarpus tetragonolobus. The sequence continues at coordinate 42,028,417 of CM075695.1, forward strand.
TACACCTTGAATACATCTAACCGTCACTAGGAATAAAATTTAACAAGCACAGATATTTTATCATAAACATCAAAGTTAATTAATTTTATCATTTGTTTTACTGAAAATAAAACTAGATTTTTATCTGATAGAAAAATAATATAGAAGGTGAGAACTATTAAATTAAATAATAATAATAAGAAGAAGAATTTTTAATATATAAATTCATATAAAATTTATACATCTAATACATTTATATTTTGTTTATGAACTTAATAAATATCATATTTATAATACCAAAAAAATTAATTATATTATAATTAAAATAAAATAATTAAACTATACAAGAAAATATATTAGGAAATAAAAATAATTTTTTATCAACGTATTTATATGTGTTTATGTTTTTAATAAGCATTTTATATGAATTATTATAAATTAATGTAAAATTAAATATATAATTAAAATCAAGTTTTAAGTAATGTTATTCATAAAATATCTTATTTTTAATTATTATAATTTATGAAATATATTTCAGAATAACCAAATTAAAAAATATAGACTTGAACATAAATAATTAAATAAATATGTACTTGAACAAATTATGTTGGTGTTTTTACAATTAATATTTGTAATTATTAATAATGAAATATAATATATTTTATCTCTAATAGTATTATTAAATTAACTTTTTGGGTATTATAGATATAATACAAATTTAATTCAGTTATTAATTTTGGAATTTGACTAAATTTTAGTTTTAATTCCTAAAAATTGAAAATAATTTGTTTGTCCTTGAAGTTTTAAGATGACAATGTTTTTAAGAAGTATGTTTGATAAACTTTCACCAGCTTCAAGAACGAAAAAAAATATTTTTCATTTTAGGATCAAAACTGGAATTTGATCAAATTTAAAGGATTAAAAATTTAATTAAATCTAAAATATATTTATTAAAATTCATAAACAAAAGATAAATTTATTAAACATATAAAAATTTATATGAATTTATATATTAAAAATTATTATTATTATTAATAAATTTAATAGTCCTCCCTCTCTATGGTCTATATGTATATCTAAAAAAATATTTATTTTTTATTGGAAAAAAATTTAGCTTTATATTTTTTTTTTATAAGTCAAAATATTATTAATACAACTTAGGTAAAGTCATATGAATAAAGGGATGTGATTCAACGTAACTGTAAAACTCTTTTATATTATTAGTGTATACTAATTAAATTTATTATTATTTAAACATATTAATTTATGATATTATTCAATAATTAAATTTATATTATTTGAGTAAAAAAATTAAATAAAAATAAATTATAAAATAACTAAATTAAATAATAGAATTTAACTTTTGTTTCCCATAAATGTACTTGTATTCTTTATATTCTATGCTAACTAAAATTAATTTAATTTATAATATTGATTGGTTGCATTGAAAACATATTTATCGTAAATTGTTTTATGAAAAATCAATTATAAATTAATACAAAATTAATAGTCCTTAGAAGGGTTTTGTTTTCCATAATTAATACTTATAGTTTCTATCATAATTAAAATATTTTAATTTATAATATTAAATAATTAGATGGTTTTGTTTTCCATAATTAATACTTATAGTTTCTATTATGATTAGAATATTTTAATTTATAATATTAAATAATTAGATTATATTATTATAGGATAAATTTTTAATAAAAATTATAATAATTACATTAAATAATAAAGTGATCATGATTTTATCTTCGATAAGTAATATATGCATTCTCTTTATGAACTAAAATTATTTTAATTTATGATGTTATAACTAGTTATATCTAAACGATTTTTTATAAAATATTTCAATAAAAAAATATGAATTAATGATCTTCAAAATTTATTATAGCTATCTAAATTTTATTTTAAATCATTTCAAAATTTTAAATAAGAGAATAAAAATACTATTATTTTCAAATTTTGAAATAAAAAATAAACATTGTTTTAAGTTTTTAAAAGAGAAAAATACTTATACATTGTTAGTGTAAAAAGTTTTACACGACCGTTAATTTATAAATTTGTTGACTTTACCAATTAATACTTTAAAAGTCATGTAAATGAAGGATTGTATTATTCGTCAATATACAACTTTTTTATATTATCTGTGTATATGTTTTAAACTCTTTTTTTAAAACAGGAGAAGAAGATAAATCTTATTATTTCCAATTTTTTATTAAAAATAACCTTAATTACTCACGTTTGGATTTTATCACACTTAATTACTTAGCATGTGTTATGTTGTCAATCAAGCTACATCTTTGGGAAAAAAAACCCGGAAGAAATCCTCTATGTTTTCAAGTTACAATAGAATGAGAGTGGGAGAGTCATCCTCCCTCCCCCCCCATTTTATTTTAACTTTTTTGTATATCTATAATTTTTGACGTCCCTAAATAATTTTAAGATAGTTAAATTTAATATTTTTTTAAGTTTTAGTGGGAGTTGAAAAGTAAATAATATAGGTAAAAAGTATAAAACTTATCTGTATTGGTTTAAATTAAATATATTAGGCTCACAATCTACTTATTTTTGAAATAAATATTAAATTAAATATAATAAATAATAGGCTAAATTATAATTGGTGTCCTCCAATTTTAATTCTTTTTAGCGTTTTGTCCCTCAAGTTTACAAAATGTGACCGTCACGATTAAGATTGACTTCGTAATTAGTGACGTGGCATTGTTAAGTTTTGAAATTAAAAGTTAATTAATCTGATAATGTGGAAATTTTAATTAGAAAAATATAGAAAGGAAAATGTTCTAGTATAATTCAAACCATGAACTTCTTTATAATGTACCATAACTCTTGTCACTACTCTAAGTGTTAAGTTTAATTTTATTTTGCAATTCAAATATACTTAACCTTTAATTAGTATTAATTTCAAAATAATTAAAGCATAAATGTAAATATACAATAGTAGGATTAAAACTAAAAGTTAAAATTAAAAACTAAAAATATGATTTATATATTTATTAATTATTTATTAATAATAAATTCCTAGGGATATAAATTAAAAATTAAAACTAATTAAAAACATAAATTAAAATTATTAACAAATAAAACTAAGAACTAAAATTATTTAAATTTTAATTCTTAATTTTAATTTCTATTTTATTTTTAATTTAGTTCTTAGTTTTATTTAAATTAAAACTTAAATTAAATACATTATTTTAATTCTTAAGTTAAATTAAACTTTAATTTTTAATTTAAATTAACTTAAGAAATAAAATTAAAAATAAAATAGAAATAGGAATTAAAATTTAAATTAAAAGTTAAATTATGTAAATAGAATTTAAATTTAAATTAAGAATTAAAATTATTAACAAAATTTAATTTAAATTTTAATTCTTAATTTAATTTCTATTTTATTTTTAATTTTAGTTCTTAGTTTTATATTTTAATAATTTTAATTTATATTTTTAATTAGTTTTAATTTTTAATTTATAATTCCTAGGAATTTATTATTAATCAATAATTAATAAATATATAAATTTATTTTTTAGTTTTTAATTTTAACTTTTAATTTTAATCCTACTATTGTATATTTACATTTATTTTTAATTAATTTTTAAATTAATATTAATTAAAGCTTAACTAAATTTAAATTACAAAATTAAACTAAACATGACACTTGGAGTAGTGGTATGAACTATTTTGCATTATAAAGATATCTAAGATTCAAACCATGTTAGGACTTTTTTCTTTCTACATTTTTTCTAATTAAAATTGCCACGTCACTCAAGTCAAAAACTGTGTTGTGAGGTGTATGTGTCTTGTTATACTTTTATGGTCATTTACAGTAAAAAAGAAATATTAATGAGTTTAAAAATTTAAAGTAACAAACAAAATATTTTGAATTATAATATTTTTTTAGTTATAATCATATTACATTATGCTCTCATTTTTATACTAATAATAATTATTTTTTTATCTGTATGACAATTATATATATATATATATATATATATATAAATAAGTACAAGTTTTAGTATATAATATATCATTTTGCCTCCTCTAAAATTATTAGTAAAGAACCGTCACTATAGAGTTATTAAATTTGGATATCAAAGTAATATGCCTAACCTATTATTATATGATATGGATGCTACGTAATTGGTGCGTACATACGCGTTCGTCGATTGGTTAGAAAAAAATTTATAATGTTAGTAAAATAAATTGTACGTTCGTAATGTGTAAAAAAGTAATACATAAAAAAAAACTATTAAAATAATATCAATAAATATAAATAATAAATATTTTTATCTATGATTTTGTTGTAAATATAGATTTTTTCAACAAATAAATTGGTACGGATTATATGAATTCTTTGTATAAAAGTTTCAACTACAAAATAAAATATTAATTATAAAATTTTTTAAGATTATATTAATTATCTTGAATATGATTTTATGAAATAATATTTATAATCTCTATCATAATTAAAAATAATTTAAATTATAATATTACTAGTTAAATATATTTAAATTGTTTTTAATATAAATATTTCAACAAATTAAATTATAAAGTAGTTATATTAAATTATAGATATAATGATATTGTCAAAGATTTTGTCTCTTTTAGGCCTTTATCATAACTAAAATTATTTTAATTTATAATATTATTAACTACTTATACTTAAACTACTTTTTATATAAATATTTGAACAAAAATTATTATAAATTAATATAGAAAATATTGAGCATAATTTTTTTACCATAAATAGTAGCTAGTTTCTTATAATTAAATTATTTAATTTATAATATTATATTAACTAATTACATTAAATTTTTTATTATAATATTTCAAAAAAACTGTAAATAATACAAAAATTAATAGCCTTTAGCATGGTTTTGTTTTCATTAAATAATACTTTATATTCTGTATCGTAACTACAAATATTTAAATTTATAATATTATACTAACTATTTGCATTTAAATTTTTATTACAATATTTAAAATAAATTATGAAATAATATGGAAATTAACGGCTTGAGCATGAATTTGTTTTCTGGAAATAATATTTTATAGTTTTTTATCATAATGAAACTATTTTAATTCATAATACTACTAACTAATTAAATTTAAAATATTTTTAATTTATACGTTTTAACAAAAACTTATAAGTTAATCAAATTAAATTATATAAATTATTTCAGTAGTTTTCTTTTGTAACTAAAATTCACTCACAAAAAAAAACTAAAACTGTTTAAATTTACCATATTATTAAATAATTATATTTAAATTTTTTTAAAATAATATTTTCATATTTCTCGATTTTAAAAAAAATATATAAAATTTTATAATTAACGATTTTGAGTAAAATTTTATTTCTAGTAAAAGAATAGAGTTTATGTAGTCTCTATTACAACTAATCTCTATCATTAGTGGCAGAGCTTGCTTGATAAAAATATTTGGCGGGTCAAGATCGATTTATTGGGATGTCTTGGATTAGGATTTAAATTCTTTTGATAAAACATATTGCGGTATACAAATATGAAGCAACATTTATAAATAAATAAAATTTTAGTGATATTCAATGATAAATTTAATATTTTCTTAACGATGGAACGAAATCTGGAGAAATTTAATTAATTAAGATTTTTTAGAACTTATAAAATTAAAGTCTTATTACATTTTTTTTATAAGAAAAGTCTTATGATATTAAAAAATATAAATTTTGATGATTAGTATTTGAAGAATTTTATAGAATTTTTACAAAAAAAAAAATCATCATCAAACAATATCACCAAACTTTTATTTTTTTTACTACTTATTTTTTTATGAATTACCTCATGAATATATATATATATATATATATATATATATATATATTTCTTTCTATCCACACTTAAAAGAAGAAATTTGTATTTGTAATTATGATTTTAAAACTGCTCCAATCGATGAAAGTATTAGTATACAATTCGTAGGTTCAACCACTTGTTGAAATGATCATATTAAAATAATATTTTTTATTATTAATGTATTATAAAAGTTAAAATTATAAAAGAAAAAAAGATATAAAAAGTTAATTGTAAAAGGAAAAAATATTTTTACTAAATAACCTTAATATTGCTAAATTAATCCCTATTTATATTTTTTTTAATTTAAAAAAAGGGTAAACTTAGGCAAAAGACAGGTGCATTTAGCAAAATCCAAAAAAATTAAAAATTAAGAACTGGTTCAACCATTTGAACCACCCATTTATGGTCGATTTTCCAATTTTAAAACCAGTTCTTTGCTTGACCAATTCTTTTGCATTAACTGAACAGGTTACCAAATCGGTTTACAAGTTTTTCGGTCGAATCAGCCACTCCAATTTTTTAAACATATATCTGAACCACCCTATACTCATGTGCATATCACAAAAATGAATAGTTGAAGATACCTATGGCTATCCTCATATTTTTATTGAAAATTATTTGTCTTGCTAAAAAATTATCATTTTTTCCTAAATTCAAGTAGCATGTGTATTTTTTTAACTAATAATATCTTTTTATTAAAAATATCATCAAAGTAATACAATTTTTTTGCTATAAACAAAAATTATTAGATTTTGATTGCACAACCAAAATTCTAAATTTAAATATGAATACAAATAATATTTTATCATAAGTCTAGGCATATGATTTCCAATATAACTAAAGTATGTTATTGTTTTATCCCTTCATCGATACATTGTGGGTATCCAAGAAAGAGATATTTTGATCTCTCCATCCATATATATTTAATAATAGGTGTAGTCACAAATACAAATAGCCATGAATATGGAATACAGATAAATTTTCCATCTCTAATCATAGACTCGTAGTAGCAAGTACTTTAATTGGAATGTTGTTGGCAACACTATCATCATTAACATTGTCATCACCTCTGTTGCAGCAAACATCCTTAAACTAACTTTGCTATAAAAATTAGAAATAAAATTTTACTGTAACTTTTTTATATTTTGAAACATTGTTGAAAAAACTGTATTGATTTTACTATTTTTTATTCAAAATTTATCATTTATTTGTTTGATTTTTTTATATCATTCTTATTTTTGTGATTGATTCTTATGACTTGGAATGTTATATAAAAAAAAGATACACTTCAATAAAATCTTATAAATGTATAAATATTATTTTGGGAATAGAGGTTGGTAAGAACAAGAGCAAGGAACAAGGGGGAGAATGGAAGCTAGTGAGAGCAAGAAAGGAAAATGGGAGGCGATCGAGTGGAGGAAATGATATCAATTCCTAGTCTCAATATCCCATGTTTTACTTTACAAAATTTTCCAGATCGGTTTGGGGAAGCAGCAATGAGGAACATTTTTGCTAAATAGGGAACAGTGAGTGACCTTTTTATACCTCAAAAAGTGAATAAAGAAGGGCAAAGATTTGGCTTTGTCACGATTGGGCCAGTGAGGGATGTGGTGACTCTGGAAAAGAAGTTGGATTCCATTTGGATAGGGACCTTCAAGTTGAGGGTGAGTGTGAGTCAATTTTAAAGATGGGGTAAACAGGTTGGTAGTAATGACCTTGAGGAGGGGAAGGTTGAAAGGAAAATATGTGGTATTAAGCGGGGTGAGTTAGGCAAAGAGCAGTCTTTAAACACAGCAGAACTTAAGAAGGAGTAAAGGGTGAAAAGGTTTGTCAAAGTCGACGGCAATTATGTCAAAAGAGGGCAAGGTTTATCCTTTTAGGTGAGTCGAAGGTTATTTCTGAATTGGAAGGATGTTATGTCGGACGCGTAAATGCTCCTGAAATAATTTACACTTTACATGATCATCTATGTAGGGAAGACTTAAGCTCGTTGACAGTAGTTCTTATGGGAGGGGACACAGTGTTGTTTAATCCCTTGAGAGAAGTGTTGGAGGAGCTGGTGAAGGAGTCTGAATCTATTTTGTTGAATTATTTTGTTGAGTTGTCAAAATGGAAGCCATCTTATGTGGTATGGGAGAGGCAGGTCAGGTACATCTAAAGGGTGTTCCAATTCATGCATGAAAGATTAGTTTTTTCAATTTTATGGTGGGTATGATTGGTTCGTTTTTAACTCTGGATGAGGGCACGACAAATCAGCTACAGTTGGATGTTGTTAGGGTTCTAATAAGGATCTTGGAGTGGAACCCTATATCAACAAGGTAGTAAAGATGAATGTTAATAATGAGTTTATTTTTCCGATTTAGACAGTAGAAGATATCTTTACATTGGTGGATTTTGTAAACATGTCTAGGCATGGAAACAAGTTCTAATCATTGGAAGTTGTTTCCGATTAGTGATTACAGAGGTGGTAAGAGTTTAAGGATTTGATATCGAATTCAAATATTGACTTTAAAAATTCATTTATGACAACATCAGACGTTGCAGTTTTGGTAACAGATAATATTAACGATTCTAATGTGGATGTTAATGCAAATAACACAGTTTCTAGTTTTATGAATGAGGTTATGATAAATTTTATGGAAACTAGGGATATTGTTCTATGGTCTATTGAAAGGGTAGATGGTCAGGGTGCATGGATTAAGGGGTATTATGGGGCGAATTTGAGTGAGCCTGTTAGAGAGGACCCATTGGAGTTAAGCAATAGTGGGTCTCAATAAGGTGTTAAGAGTAAGGGCCCAGTTGAAGTTAGTACTTTAGACGGGCTGAATGCGGAGTCATTTTTTTAGATCCATTATTTGATTGTTTGGGATGGTAGGGGGGCAACATTTCGTTTAGAGGTGTGGATATTTCTTTATGCAAATAATAGGCCAGGTTAGCAGTGCCACAACAAGTGCCTCTCGCAAACGAGGTGTGTCGATTACTAATCACAAAACCAAATGTTGGCCTTATATGTCTTGCGAGGTCGTTAATGATCAAGTCGAGTTTGTGAATCAACGAACGCACTTAGCAGAGCCATTCGATGCAAGGTTGGACGCGTTTGACATGAAGGATCTAGGCAAAGGCTTTTTGCATAAGGTGAGAGTGGCAGAGGTTTATGGGCTGTCTCATGTTGGAAACGTGTTGCAAAAAGCTTTGTCAACACATGTGGAAGGCACTACACAAGGAGATTGTTACGCATTTGCTATTAGGTCTTCCCAGCTTGACGATGAATCATGAGATGGTGTGGGTTTAACTGATAAGGATGTGGGGTGGAAAGGGATATTTTTTATCGAAAGTGCAAAAAAGAAAACGGGGAAGCCTAGTGCTAGAAGGGGCATTTTGCGTAAGTGTGGGGTGAAGAGTAGAGTTGTGGCTAAATTTGATATTATGCCACATTCTACGAAGGTTGTGATCGCATTAGATATTTTAAGTCAAAATGGATTAGGTCAAGATTGAGGGGTGTGTGATGTGGTGTCAAGAATGAAGGAGATAGGTGGAAGATTAGGACTCTATTATACGGACAACAATGACATAATCCAAAAATTGGAAGACATGGAGAAGCAAGATAAGGTTTAGGTAAATAGGGGTGAAGTTAAAATGGTTTGTCAATGAAGATGATTACTCTCAGTATTAGGGGTTTGTGGGGAAGGGTAAAGAAGTGGGAAGAGAGGGTGCTTATTAAGGAACATAAGCTATGGATTTTTTGCATCCAGGAGACAAAGATAGAGAAGGTGTCAAAGGAGTTGCGTGAGTTTTTATGGGGAAAATGGAGGTGGGTTGGTGTGGAAAGCCAAATGTAGGTAACTCTGAAGGACTTCTAGTGTTATGGGTTTTGTTGAAGTTTTAAAGACGATTATTTTGTAGGGAACCATTTTATTGGTGTGTCGTGAAGGTTGCTTGGTGGGACTCAGGTGACAAGGGTGTTGAATGTATATTCACCATGTGACCTAGATGGCAAAAAGGGATGTTGGAAGGATATTCATCAGTGTATAAAGGTATGAGGGGGGGTTATTGGTGCATTATAGGGGATTTCAATTCCATAGAAGTTAAGAGGAACGTAAGGGGGTAGGGAGATATGATAGAAGGGAAAAGATGCAGTTATTTAATGATTTTATTAATAAGTTGGGAATGTTAGACTTGCAGATGTGTGGGAGAAAAATTACTTGGTTTAAAAATGATGGCAAGATCATGAGTAAACTGGATCGTTGTCTAGTTTCTCATGGATTTTCTATGAGTTGGGGTAATGTAGAGCAATAGAGGCTACAAGAGGCATGTTGGACTATTGTCTTGTCTGGCTAAAGATGAGTGAGACAAACTAGGGAAGTTGATGATAGCAGGTTCAAACCGTTTGTGGAAGATGTGTGGACTGAAAGGGAAGTTGAAAGGATGGAATACAAAGGTATTTGGTGATATCGATAGACAAATTTCCCAGTTGCGAGAAGTCATTCAGAGGTATAATAAGAAAGAAGAGGAAATGGGTTTAGAAGAGGAGGATGTTCTCCAGAAAAATAAGAAGTTAGGGGATTTGTAAAGATGGGTAGAATGGAAATGTTCCCTCTTTAGTTAGAAGTTAGTGATGGAGGTTGTGCGAAAAAGGTTGTCCTTGTGGGAGAATAATGTATATCTTTAGTAGGAAGGGTGAGACTTCTTAAGTTGGTGTTGTCAACTTTACCCACTTATTTGTTGTTTTTTTTCTTCAAAGTTTCATTTGGTATTATTTCAAAACTAGAGTCTCTCTTTAAATTTTTTTGCGAGGGGGAAATGAGTTTAACATGAAAGTTCATTGGATGTCATGGGAGAAAATGTGTAGGAGGAAAGTAGTATAGGCTTAAGAGATTTACGTAAATTCATTTTAACTCTCTTAGGCAAGTGGAAGTGGAGGATCTTGGTGAAATGTAATAGTGAGTTGGTTAATGATAACTACCTAAATACCTATTCTTACATATGTAAAATAACGCAGTTATCCTAATTCCTTGTTACTTAAGGTCTTGTTTTCCTTATTTTCATTTAAAAATTAGAATTATCTAGGGAATTAGCTTTAGGAGTATATATATATATATATATATATATATATATATATATATATATATTACATTTATTTTCTTGTTTTAATTATTTTGAGTCAGGTTATAAGATATACTGGAGAAATGACAGTATATTTTAGCTTATTCAAGTTGTGATAGCTTTCAGGCGCCAAACAATTAAGATCTGAGTGCACAACAGTGGCAGCAGAGAGGGGCATTTGGTAATATTGAGCGTCCAACGCTCGCACCAGTAAGGGTGCCCAACGCTTAAAGTTTATGGCCAATCAGTGCTTGACGCTAAGTAGGGTTGACGTGTCCGAAAGCAGCACCCAACATTTACATCTTCACTGTCCAACACTCATGAACTAACTTGAGATTATATATGATTGTCTTCTGCTGGAGATTAGTGGGGTTACACACTGTGCTGGCTAATGGCATGCTCCAGACCTGTCTTCATCCATCGTTATGCTCATCCATCCTAATGGTTAGCTAGGTTTTGTTATTTAGTTGAGATTTGATCTAACTTTACCTAAATTCATTTGTATTTTTCTCTTAATCCAACTTTACTTTTCAATGTTGGTGTTCTTCTTTACCTCATGTTTTATTTTCATATATTTCATGAATTTTTCCTGTTGAATGAACATGAGAGATAGATTTTACTTGCAAAATGAGAAGACTATCTTAAGCTCATTTTCTTAATGCGAGTTATTTAACTTTAGATTGCATGAAAGATCCATGGTCTAAAGCCTAAATAGCTTAGACTATTGCTCTCGAGGAATCAAAGTAAGGGTATTTTTATGACTGATAAGGACATGAGGAGTGAACTAGAATTTTGAATTCATTTATGCATTTGAGGGGTGGTTTAGTAAGTCAAACCCAACTAAATATCTTATGTGTAATCACCACTTTTAGTTATTTTCGCTTTATTTACTTTGTGTATAGTAAGGTAGTTAAATTTCTATCTTTCGTTTATACAAGTAGTAAGTATTGACATTTTTTAGTATCAATAAGTTCTTGTGAATCGAACTGATATATTTATTGATTACTACATACGAAAGGTGCACTTGCTGCGAGTATTGTAAAAAACTTTTGAGCTAATAAGTTAACGGTCTTAGGTCAAAATATGCAAAGGGTGATGGCTCATGACTAGTAAAGAATAAGAAAGGCTCCAAATGGTTAGTGAATTTACAGTCAATAGAGGATTCGATGCAAGGACATTCAGAGTGGTAAACTCAAAATGTTAAAAGGCATTTGGGAAATGGTAGTCAGATTTTGTTTTGGCACAACAGGTGATTAGAGGATCAACGTCTTCGAGACGAGTTTAGCTGCCTTTTTGGTCTAGTGTTAAATAGGAATATCACAATCAAGGAGATGTATGGTGAAAAGTCTACTTGGAAGTGGTGTTGGACGTGACCACTTTTTGTTTGGGGAAGGAAAGATTAGGGGAGTTAAGAACCAAGTTGGGTTCAGTTGCCTTATCGAAAGAGAGCCCAGACGAATGATGATGGTTAGTTAAGGGGGTAAGGGAATATATTGTTGCCTTTACGTATAAGGCCTTATCAGACACACTTTCTAACCAAAATGATGTGTTTTTAATATTGTGTGGGCAAGGGGTATTCCTCTAAAGGCACAAATTTTAGTTTGGCATATGGAAGCTAATAGGTTACCCACACGAGATAATTTGCTCAAGAGAGGAGTTATTTCAGTGAAGGAGGTAGGTTGTGTTTTTTGCAATGCACCTGCTGAAACAGGTCATCACCTGTTTGTGTCATGCCGCTTAGCATCTTGGGTTTGGGTTCAGTTATATGCTTGGTAGGGGCTAATAAGGATGCTTCACAATGGAATTCGCGGTCTATGTGGGAGAAAAGCCTTAAAACAAGTTTGATATTTTATTTGGTTTGTAGGTATATGACAAATTTTGAGAGCTAGAAATGTGACAACATTCAAAAATCAAAATTTTGAGGTAAATGAAATCTTGCATGCATCTTAATTGTGCGCTTCTGGAAGTCGTGTTCTATAGCAAGAATTACTACTAGTTATTTTTCAAAAATGGATGATGAATGTCTTTGTTTGTGCACAGGGATCTATCTTATTGTTTTTGCTCATTTGGCAATTGCAAAATAATTAGAATTACTACAAATTATATATTTAAATTATAAGTTTAAGATAATATTAAGGCTTATTGGTTTGATTTTTTTTTATTTTTTGAAAAGAGTTTTAAAATATAGTTTTTAAAAATTGTTTTTTAGAAGAAGAAAAAAATGTTTTATAAATATTGTTTAAAAATTGTTTTGAGACGTGAAAATAAAAAGATTTATTCATATTTACAAAAATGCTATTAATGAAAACAAAAAATAACATATTATCTGTTTTTGAGTTTTGAAAACAATGCAAAATAAAAAAAAATCTCAAAAATGATTCTTCACCATAACTATAATATATATATATATATATATATATATATATATATATATATGTATGTATATGACCATAATCTACTATTCTACACGTGCATTGCGCAATTCAATGTACCGGCTAAAGTCGAAAAGTAGTTTCTAAATTTTTATTAATCAAAAATGTTAAATAATATGCTTTCAAATATACTTTTTTATCACTTTTTTCCATTAGTAATAGAGATTTTGTTGTAATTCGTATTTTGGTGAGTTTTAATTTTTATTTTATGAGTATCACTTGTGATTTTATATTTTTAATAAATTTTAATTAATAATAAAATATGATAGCAGCAATCCTCTCTGTTATATTAAAAAAACAATTCTCCTCTGTTAATTCAATTAAGATATTCAATAGCTCTTCTTTAAAAAAAGAGAGTTAATCTTCTCTTCTTCATTTTAAGTGTCATTTTTTTTAAAAAAAAAGTTGTTCATATTTGTTTGTAGTTTTTAAAGTTTTATGTTACATGAATTTATTTATTTTTTTGTATGGATTGTATTTTTACTCTTATTGATTTTTTTGGATGAATAAACCTTAGAAAAGTAAGTGCTTTTTTTGAAAGCTTTATAAATTTTTTTAGTATTTAAAATAAAAAAAAACTTGTTTAATTATTATTTTTTAAATAATTTTAAAAAATAATTTTGATTTTATTTTTTAAAAACTAAAAAATGAAAACAACGGTAAGTAGCTTTATTCTTGTCTTGTATTCTTTAAAAAAAACTCAAAACAAATACATAATAAATTATTTTTTATTTTTCATTAATGACATTTTCAAAAATCTAGTCAATTTTTCATTTTCATATCTCCAAAATAGTTTTCAAACAACACCTATCAAATAATATTTTTCTTTTCTTGTTCTAGAAAATAATTCTTATAAACTATGTTTGAAAACTATTTTGAAAAACTAGAAAACAATATCAAACCAATAAAGTCCTAATACTTCTATTCTTTTCTATTTTTATTTTAAAACTTTTACAATAAATTTACTAAAAAAATTGACAATATTACATATTAAAATGAATTTAAATAACAATTAAAATAATTAAAAAATATATTTTTGAATCAAAAATACTATTTTAACAAATTTAAAATAAAATTTAATTTCTTCAATAAATGAATTTAATTATTATTAATTACAAATAAATATTTGTCCTATGCAATTAAGTATTTTATTCATCTTAAACAAAGTATAAATATAAAAAAAGATATAATTTAAATATACCTGTGCGTTAAATCTAGAAAGTAAAAGCAAAAAATCGTATAGAATCATGCTATTAAAAGCAAAAAACTTTATAGAACCATACTATTAAAAGCAAAAAACTTTATAGCATCGTCCTATTAAAAGTAAAATAACTTTATATAATCATGCTATTAGAAAGAAATGAAAGATATCATCCATAAAACATCTTTAACGGCAAAAACTTGCAAATTTGCTTAAAAAATTAATGAGTTTTTTGAATAAACTTTCTCATTGAAACAATCATACATATCAGTTAAAGTTGTTTCTTACTAAGTGGATGAAAGCATCTTTAATGGGAGTATACGTAACTTTTAACTATTTTTAAGCAACTCAACTTGTGAGACCTTCATTAAAATAATAGTTTTCAAGTTAAGCAGTTCCCACTAAAGATGTTCTGTGGCTTATAATTAAAAAATAATTTTTTTAATCAACACATACAAATTAATAACAAAATGCAATTGAAAAAAATTTAAAAATTGTGAGTTTTTTGGAATTGCTTATAATTTCTTTTATTTGAGTAAAATTGAGTATGAGTTACGTAACAATTAGTAATGATGTGACACTTTGGGACCACCAAATACTCCTTTTAATGCAATAAGCAACTCACGGAAGTTATTATTAAATTTTTTAGATATTTTATTTTATTTTATTGTTGTTTTTGGAGTTTAAGGTAACATTATGACTTGATTGATTTGATTTTGTTTTTTAGTCTTTGAAAAAAGTTTCAAAAAATAGTTTCTATGAATTATTTTATGGAAGATGAAAAGAACTTATTTGGTAAGTGCTATTTAAAAATTATTGTGGAGATGTAAAAATTATTTTGAAGATGTGAAAATGAAAAATTTGTCCATATTTACAAAAGTACTATTAATGAAAAAAATGCCTATTCTTTTGATGCTTTGAGTTTTCAAAAAGCAAAAATACAAAATTGAAAAGCAAAATTATGTATCGTTGTTTCCCTTATTTAGTTTTTAAAAACTAAAAGATCGAAACTATTTTAAAAATTATTTAAAAAAATACTAACCAAACAAGTTTTTTACCTTTTAAATAATAAAATACTATAAATAGTTTTATAAACTCTTATTAAACATGCACTTAATTTTTTAAAACACATATTTTTTTATTGAAAAATGTTTTAATATTGATTTTAAATGTGAATTTTCCTTAAAATAAGAAACAATTTAATGCTTATTAGATTGCACCGCTTCAAAGTCAAATATAAGTTTGTATTCATTACTCATAATATTCAATGACTCTTAATGCACTCTATTTATTGTGGTTTTAGTGAACGCACTTCTAGAAAATTTAATAACAAGAAGTCAATCTTTCATAATCACAATATTGGCAATGCCCCCACATTTGTAGCTCTATAAGTAATACCTTTCTCTACCTTTCATTCATCACAATCAAAATATAAAAGTGAATACTAAAAAGTTCATAAAATGAAGAAAGTGTTTGTTGCATTTGTGACTTTGCTAGTTATATTAGTTCTTACAACTACAGCTTTAGAACCAAAGCTGTTAGTTGTAACTTCAAAACTAGAGTTATCAAATGTAGTTCCAAACCATGTAGTAAAGTCGTCAAAGACACCTTTTATAATTTCAGAGTTAGAGCAGCTGACTGTGACTTCAGAACCAGAACCACCAGTTGTAACTTCAGAGCCAGAGCCACCAAATGTGGTTCCAAGGCATATAATAAGTCCGCCAAAGGCACCCCTTACAATTTCAGAAGCAGAGCGACTAGTTGTAACTTCAGAACCGGAGCCACCAGTTGCAACTTCAGAACCGGAGCCACCAAATGTGGTTTCGAGGAATGTAGTAAGGCCGCCAAAGGTACCCTTTACAATTTCAGAACTAGAGCAACTAGTTGTAACTTCAGAACCGGAACCACCTGTTGTAACTTCAGAACCAGAGCCACCAAATACAACTTCAAAATCATCAAAAGGTGCCGATTACAACTTCAAGACCACCAAAGACACAAATTAGACCTTTATGACCAATTACAACTTCAAACCCTCCAAGACTCTTTTAATAAAGGTTTCTTGATCTCAAGGCAAATGATAAAATAATACAATAAAAGAATGGATGTTTGGAAGTTGCTTTTTTCTTGAAAAGAAATTGTTGAATATATGTGGAACAATGCTGCAAATAATAAATAATGAATATTTTCTACATGTTTTTGTTTCAATCCATCTTCATCACGTAAATTAATCGTGTTTAATTAGGTTGAATCATCTATGTTTAAGCTCGAGATTATAGATAAAGATTCAAATTCTAAATATATTATATCAAAATAAAACTATGAAAAATAACTTATTATCTCATAATACACGTTGGGATCAAAGTAGACAACAATAATATTAAAAGCTTAAAAACTTCCTTCTTTTTATGGCAATAAACATAAAATATATAGACAAAGTAAACAACAATAATTAAAAGTATATAAAATTAAAATAAAAGCACACCAAATTTAATGCCTGCGAAAACTTTTCTCAATGTGAGGTAATAAAAGTCACAAGAACTAGTTGAAAAAACTTTAACTATATAATATTACGTCATTATTTTTTATAAGAAGCAAGTTGATAGTATATTTTATCCTATTTTTATAAAAATAAAAAGAGATTGTAAAAAATATGGGTGTTCACGGTTCAGGTTGATTTGATTTTAGGGAAAAAGAAAATCAAACCAATTAATTTTAATTGGTTCGGATTGTTGAAATTTTTTTCCTGATCTGAACCAAACTAAACCAATGATAATCAGGTTGATTTCGATTCGGAAAAAAACTGATAAAAAAATTAATTTTTTTATTAAATCTTAAATAAGTTTTTTGTCCCTGAAGTTTTACAAAAAATCACTTTTAATTCAAAAATATTTTTTTAATCATTGATTCACTTTTAATCTTTTCTTCTTCAATTAATATTGTTAAAAAGTTGGTGACAAAAAGCGTATTTGTGTACTCATAAATCACTCTCCTCTTCAACCCTAATTCCTTTGATCTTCAATTTCACATCCGACACAACCAAACACACCGAAACTTATAAACGAACAATGTTAATATAAAAAACAAATTAATTGCAGGTAGTAAAAAAAAATTGAATTTCAAGTACCAAAAGTGATTTTTTGTGAAACTTTAAGGATAAAAAACTTATGTAAGTCAAAAGTAATTTTATACCTCAAACTAGCCAAATCCATTCATCTACTAAATTCATAATTTTATAATGAAATATCAAGTGTTTCATATATACCGAATTGGTCAAATTAAACTATAAAGCAACCAATACAATACAAACAATAAATTGCATATATTTAAAGCAACTTAATACAAGCAACGTCAAACATATTTAAAGTGATATAACATAAATTACTAAGTTAAAAATATAAAATAAATTTAATAATATATATATATATTCGATTTGGTTAGGATTCGATAAGAGTTTTAAAGTGTTAAAACCACGAAATGAACCGAATACGATAAGTTCTGCTTGGTTTGGTTTGTGTTAGACCCGATCAAATGAAAAATCCAAGCTAAATTCATGACGTTCAATTTGGATTGCCATGTTCATCAGGTTGACCTGAACTGATAAACACAGAAAATATACTATGGTGATTGTATAACTTTGACTTCACAAATTTTAGTTATATTATTATATGTATCTCCATAAATATTTTAATATATTTGGAGTTATAAGCTTAGTCCAATTGCAATGTCTACATGTGAAGAGAAAAAGGAGGAAGAGGTAGCAAGTTTAAATTTTTCTACTATCAAAACTAATATATCAACGACAAACATTTGTTTGTAAAAAAATTTAATATTATTTATTATAATGTGGCATACTAAATATGATGTGGTTTTTTTCAAGATTTTTAAAACTAAACTAGTTAATTAAGGTACCTATTCAATTCATGTTGAACCAATATTAATAAAATAATAGATAAATAATATTAAATAAATATAAAATCATAATTTTATAACAGTGAAGATAAAAATAAAATATTTTTTTTATAGTCAAATTACACCTAAAAGTCTAAATATATAAAAATATAAAATTAACATTTATTAATATTAGAATAAAATTTTTTTATTAAGAATAATAAATTTACATTTAAAATAAAAAAAATAAATTTTTATAATGTAAAGTTATAAGAAATTAAGATGTAAAAATTTGTAAATTAACATAATGAGCAAATGATATATTTTATAAAAACAATTATAAAATAATATATATACCTCATGATCCTTATAATTATATATTTATAATTATCTTTAATTTTTATATTGAAATAAAAAAATAATAATAACATACGTGTTCAAACCAATTTTTATGTATTGGTTATGAGATCCTCCATGCTAATGAGATTAGTCATTAGATCGGTCTAGTTCAGTCTAATTTTGAAACTATGAATTTTTTTTAAATGAAATCCCATTTTGGTCCCAAAAGATTGACATGATAGCATTAAAATTTGTTTATAGACATGTATGTACCTAAATTTCTTTACTATTTACACATTAGTCACGTTGTTACTAACAATGTTTAGTGAGTGCATAACCAACAATTAAGTGATGTGTTGACAATCTTTCTTTCATAGTTGGTAGTCCGTGTTGTTCACATTAAACCTATGTAAGGTAAAAATACAGTGATAATTTTTAGCTACTAAAAATAATAAAAATATATACTCAATTTAATTACATGGTTTCTTCTTGTCAAACAGCCTTCTGTTAATCTCCTAATTTCCTTCATTTCCTTCATTACTTACACAATAAACTCCCTCATTTCCTTCTCAAGATGCCTCTTCCTTGCCTTTTCCTCCTTTACCACCTTTTTCTCTTCCCTTAATGCCTCAATCGCCATCGTTATCACCTATGCCACTTCTTCACTTTTCACCCCTTCCTATCCTTCCTCCTCACCTTATCTTCTACAACATGTTCCTCTCTTGCAATGCATCTTTTATAACCAAATATAATTTCTTGAATCTTAATTTGGGTGTTTCGGCTTATGTTTGCACTTGCAAAGTCATTAAGTGATTTTGATGTCTCCATACCTACCTAGTTTTTTGTTTTTGTTTGGAGTTGTTTTTTTATTGATTTTTGTGGTTGGGTGTAGGTGGTCTTGATTTAATTGGACAAAAGATGAACGCTTTGATGAGTGACATAACTTTCTTGAGGTTTGCTTTTGTTCTTTTTATTTGATCTTGAAGTTTTGATTTTTGTTACAGATCCTTAATTGGTTTGTCTTGTGAGATTAACATGCAAAATCTCTACATGATGTCAAAATTTTTGTTCATTCTTGCTAGATTTTTCGGTACATCACCCTTCCTCCAAATCCTAATAACCATTTCTCCTCCACCCTAACCTACCAATCATTAAAAACTCAATTCAATATTTACACACAAAGGAGTGGAGATTAAGTGTTATAGTGTGAATAGTGAAAGTGAAAACAAGAGTTAGATTTGTTCCGCTCATTTTATTGATCGTAGTGAACCCTTCTATCTTTCTTTATTCAATTTTTGAGTGTTTTTTTACTCCCTAAATTTTTTATCGCTGATGCTTCACTTCAAAAGTTTCGGCATCGCCAATATTTCTAGCGATTTGTTTTGCTTTACTTTATGAGATTAATGTCTTTAGATTCTTTATGTATGATGTCTTAAGTTAAATTAAAGATTTTCTTTATGCTTTATTGCAAACTACGGTAACGCTGAGTTTACTTTAGCTTATATGTGTGCCCTTTTTTAGCTCTTTGCACATTTTGATTTGTCACTGATTTCTTCTAGTAACCTTTTGACGCTTATGTTTCATTGTTGTGTAATTTTTCTCTAGTATAACACTTGTTTTAACCTATGGACTATCTTGAGATGCAATAGTATTAATAACATATTAACAGTATAATTTTAAAAAGTTTAATTAATATAGGTAATTGTTGGGGATTGATAAGAAATTCATAAGGCAATTTACAAAAAGTGTTGAGAGATCACCTCATATGCTCCTATATTAATAACGAGAAAATAACGTGTAATTGTTACAATGACTTGTGCAATAGGTATTTATAGTCAAAACAAACTCACGTATCATAACTAACTCACGCGACCTATATATGGGATAATAAATGATAATAGACACTTCTATGTGGATGACAATTGTTTGGGCCTCCAGTCGCAGACCAACTCCATCACATATGTGTTAATTAGACATTTCTTCCAGACGATCTACCACACTTGTTTAAAGATTTCTAAATCAACATCAACAAATATAATACTTAAAAAGGTTTTGCAAGACAAACGGTTCAATAATAATACCGTATAAATAATATTAATTTAAAATATTTTTTTGTTATTTTGGCGGTTAAAAACTGTGACAAGTATTTGTACCTTCCATGTATTTAATGTGAAAGATGTGGACTGCCAACTATGAGACAGATTGTCAGCATATCACTTAGGTACGAAATGTGCACTTACGAAACATTGTTAATAACGGAAAGACTAAAGTGTGGTGTAAATGGTAGAAAATTCAGGAGCCTAGATGCCTCGAAATTATTTTTAAGGATTCAATTGTCACCGCTTTAATCTTTTGGAGACCAAAATTATATATATTTTACTTTTTTATGCTAATATGATAACACATATGGTGCTAACAAGCTCGTACAATTCCAATGATAAGCCATTAATAAATAAGTTTAACAAAATAATTAAAATGATTTTAATAAACATTGAACAATAGAGTTTTTCCCTCCCATTAGGTTTAGTTTAGTTGAGAGGAAAGAAATATAGATAATTAAAATAGAATACAAATATTTAAATAAAAGTATAATGGATGAAGTGTGAAACTTAGGGTAAATAATGAAAATTTCCCTTATGTTTCTTATCTTTTTCATGGTATCAAAAAAGCCTAATGGGTTGTCCATCACATATACATTACATGTTTTATGATAATATTTTTTATACATTTAATTTTTTTACATTTTATTTATTTGATTTTAACTACATTTTTAAATATTTTACAATTTTTAATATTTTAAATAAGAAATATTTATATTTATTATTTTAACTATACAAAATATTTTAAAAGATTTTAAACCTAACAAGTTTGCACATATAAAACAAATGGTAGTGAATTTTATATTGAAGAAAAATGGTAGAATGTGGCATTCTTAATATAATATTATTTAGTTAATTTTATTTGCATTAAAAAACATTATATATTAATTTATTAATAGAATTTAAATTATTTAAATAGTTTATTTATTAGAATTTATGGTTTTTTAATTGATTTGTAAATAGATTTATTTTAAAAATATTTTTATATTAATTATGACCTATTTTTTAAAAATGATATTTACAACATAATTTAAAGAATTTTGAAAATCATAGATATCCAATTACAAAATAATTTAGTGTTATTTTGTTTAGGTTTAGAAAAAATGGGTCTCTTTTGTATTTAAAAATGGTACCATGAGATTCTCATAGAATTTTATTTAATAAAATTTTATTTATATTAAAAATACATTATATAAAATTTATATTTACAATTTCATAATTTTTAATTACAAAATTATGATTCTTTATAAAGATAATTTCACAATTTTTAATTATTTAATAATTATTGTCTATTTTTTAAATTTAAAAAATAAGAACATTAATTTTACAAAATTCAATTAAAAAATTTAACGTATAACATTGATATCATGATCATTCTATTATACTAAATGACTTGAACGATTTACTTTCTGTTCACATATGCATAGACTTTGATTGCTAATTTTGTAGTTCTATGAATTAGCATTTTTTATCCTATTCTTGACCTAGTACATGGATAAAGTATGTTTATTATACCTGTCATGACTCGTTTAGGAATGACCAAAAGTGATTCGAATATCACAAGAGTGACTATAACAAATAATAGTATATGGAGTTACAAAGCTATGTTCAGAGCAAACATTGTATTTTTGGGCTTATTTTTTTTAACAATTATTTGCGATTGGATTTATTCAAAATCTATAAATATTTTTAGATGAACTTATTAGAAAACCTTTTTTGGATTTTTCATAAAAAATTGGAATTCATTTACTTATTTCCGTATAGATTACTCATTTTTCATATTTGGGTCTTGATTGAGTCTTTTAGTTCATAATTCATATACTTTCATATTTTTTTCATTTATTATTTGTATTTTAATTTACATTTATTTGAACTTTCTTAGACTGAGTTTGCGTTAGACCTTCTTTTTATTTTCAGTTTTAATTGTAATTTTAGTTTAGTTGAATTTTATAATTTTGTATTTTTAGAATTTTTATTTATTTTTAATTTTATTTTTAGTAGGTTTTAGTTGGATCTTTTGGATCTATTTCATTTTGAGTCATGTCCTATTTTTAGGAGACTATTTAAATAGTTGTTGTTTTTGTTTTCCTTTTTTTCTCTCTTTCTTTCATTGCAAGTTTTTTTATGAAAACATTTATGAAAGGCTAAACTTTTGAATCAATTTAAGATTATGATGCAATTGTGCCAAGGGTTTGAATTTTGATTATGCTTTCTAATTTCTATTTACAATTTTTTTTCATGCCTATTCTTCTCTCCCCTTACTTTGCATTTTCTAGATATAGGTTTTGCATTGCATTTTGATTTTAATAGGTTAGAATTTACTAATCCAAATTGAATGATAGTAGGTAATTGATTGAGAATCGAATTCAATCATTCAGTTGTTCTAAATTTTGTGAGAACTAGAAATTTTGATTATGACTTCCATTCACACATATTGATTAGATTAGTTGATAGGAAAAATTCACATATTCTTAGAATTGTGATAATTTTAGTTGTACATTGTATGAATCCTTGAATCTATGTTTTACATTTTTAGAATTTTAATCTCTATGATGTTTTGATTTCTGTATTGAATTTTATATGTTTATAAAGCAAACCCTCTTTTTACCGCGTAATTAATCTTGGATATGATTGAATATTATATTTGTGAAGTATTACCTAGGGTATTCCATGTATTGCAACATTTAGGAAAACTCTAGTAATGTTTAATAATGATTTGACAATTACTATCACCTCTTGGCAATTATCCCAATACCAAGATCAAGGATATACTCATCGACATATTACATCAGTACGTGGCTAGTGACCTCTCTCAAGCATTCTCCCAACACCAAGGTCAAAGACACACCTTTGCCCTATTACATCAGTACATGGTTGAGGACCCCTAGACAATTCTTCTAACACAAAGGCTATGGGCATACCCCTCTCCTTATTGCATCAATACATGATCAAAGATTCCTTCAACCATTCTCTCAATACTAGGGGTACACCCCCTACCTATTGTATTAGTATATCATTGAGGATCACTCTTGACCATTCTTCCAATATTAAGGCCAGGGTGTCACCCATTGGCCTATTGCACCAATACATGGTTGAAGACCCTCTTGACTATTCTCCTAACACCGAGGCTAGGGATACACCCCTTTACCTATTGCATTGGTACATAGAAAAGGATTACCCTTCAACCATTCTCCCAACACCTAGGTCAGAGGTACATGAAGTTATTAGAATGTTTCATGCAGGGAGGATGAATTATGAATTTTCCATTCCTGAAAGATTAAGCTTTCTGAACTTTTACTAAAGATTAATTTGGTGTTCAAAAGTATTAACATGAAATTTCAATCACTTAGATGATGGAAATAAAAGGAAACCTTAAATCAATAGATACAAGATTATAGTATGTATAGAGAATTAAATATAAAAAGATAGAGGAAAGAGAATTTGTGTACCTCAAATATATTGAATTGAAGTTCTTGATCTTCAAGAACAAAAAAAAACCCTAAGAATGATTATTGCAGAGATATGAGTTCAATAAGAACTCTTGAGGATTTTACTACCTACTTTCTAGGGGATTATTTTAGAGAATGTGTATTGTTGTTGTTGTAATTTGCTTAATGGGATGACAAATTTATAATCCCCCAGGGTAGGCAGAGACCCCTCAAATGGTTTTTTTTTTTATGATTGACTCAACCCATCACAAAGTCAATCTTACTATAATCCCATTCAAATAATCATAAAGATATTATAAGATATGATTATCACCAAATCTTAAATTGCCAGATAATGATAAAATATAATTGATTAATACCAATCCACTATTATTTCCAACATTCTCCCACTTGGATGGTATTAATCAATAATACAAAGATAAATCATTAAGCTAGAATGACAATTATAGACAAATCTTATATTAGACAATGAGAAATTTGAGCTACAAAATAATATCCGATAGGGATATATATCATAAATATTTCTCATAAAGTATATAGAATAATGTAGTTCAATAAAATAATACTACATGGTCTCAAGCATCCAAAAATACTAAGAGATATGTTACTAAAATGATATTACTTCACACATATCTCATAAGAAAGTTTTCAGACTCCCACTGATCTAAGACATCAAAACTTAACCAAACCATATGAGTTATAAAACTCCAAAGTTAAGTATTTGATCAGTGAATAAAAAAATGTTTAATTAATATAAATTTTTTTTTACTTGAGTCTGAAAAATTATATAGGTGAGAAAGCATAATTTACATGCATCTAATTATTCATCATAGCCCAATAACATATGTAATTACATATAGGCTACATAAATGCTCTATAATATTTGACATTTAACTAATCCGAGTTTCAAAAATAAGTGACTATGTAAGAATCCAAAGATAAGTAGGAAATCCATAAATTCCCTACTAAAACCACATAGACACCTAGTTTATATAAAATGATATTCAGATTATTGTGGCCACAAAATGTCAATTGAGCAAACACTTAGATAATTGGTCCAAACAAAAAAAATTCATAAGTACTTCAATAGTACAAAATAGTACAAAATTGTACTCAATAGGAGTACTATCATAATAAGCACTTTTTTACAAAGTAGAAAATCATACTCGATAGGAGTATTGCATCTACAATATACTTATAGAATTTTGACCAAACAAAATGTGAAATTTTGGGTAAAGAAATGCACAATACTTAATTGCATACCAAAAGAATTAATGTGCAATGCCCAACAAAATGCTCTTAACATCCATTAAAGATGTCTATTAAGATACAATGAATTATGTATCTCAATTAAAATAAGACAAAAATAAATAGTCAAGTCGTATAAAGTATGTCATATCATAATTAAATGTGCACAAGAATATATGACAATACAGATAGATAAGTCTCGAGACATGATACAAAATTATATACTTCTAAAATTTTGATCAATTAAAATATGAAAATTGGGTAAAAGAGATGCACAATGCATAATTGTATGCCAAAAGGATTAATGTACAATACCCAACAGAATGACCTTAACATCAGTTAAAGATGTCTACAAAGATACAATGGATTTTATGTATCTCAATAAAAATAGGACAAAAATAAATAGAGAAGCCCTATTATGTCATATCATAATTAAATATGCACACGATTATATGACAATAAAAAATATATAAGTTTCGAGAGATAATAAAAGATTATATATACTCTCACTAATCCTTAATATACCAAAAAAATATTAGGATTATCATTAGGGTACACTAGTAGTGATAGTGGGATGATGACTTTATAAGATAATAATAAAAGTGAATTAAAATTCACTATTATTCTACTTAAGGAATTAGAAAGTAGTAGAATAACAAATGATTAATGAGAGAAATGGTTAAAATAACAAGAATATGAAACCTACAAATTCATCCATAAGAATAAATAATTCTCACAAATGGTTTCATAATTAACCACATATTAATCAATCTTTACAAAAATATTGACCCATATGAGGATCTTGAAAAAATAATTACATGAGTGAGAAAATGGATCACTTGATAATTTTACGTAGAATATGAGATCATAAGCAAATTCTCAAGTAACCATAAAGAAAAATCAAGTGTTACAATAAGCAATATTTACACACACTTGAGAATAAAACATGATTACACGCAGCGGAAGAATGAGACTTATTCTTGCATATATTAAGGATATAATAATAAATAGTCTCTAACTCTCATCACAATTTATAATGGACATAGGTTTATTTATATATCCCAAAATAAAGCCTCTAGCTTTTACAAGAATACCATTAACAATATTATAAAATATGGTATGGAGAAATTAATCTCTTCAAATTTGGGATTCCTATATTGTCCTTACAAGAATTGCATACTAATATTGCAAATCAATAGAGAGTTTGTTATACAAGAAAATATTTTACAAGAGACCAATATAAAATCCTTAATATAGATCCCAACAATGTGATCACAAATAATGTGATAAGAAATTTTTTTTTTATCAAGAACATTTGTTTTTTTTTTTTGCACATGTATGATTAATTGGACATTTAAGGTAAAAATCTTATATCACGAAAATTTATTTTATAAGATATTAATTAAAATTCTAATATACAAAATCCTTCCACTTGATAAAGAAAAAATAAGTTGATATAACAAAAAAATACTCAGAGGACTAAATAAAATTCAACTATTTCTTTATCAATATATATATATATATATATATATATATAATTTGTACCACAAAAAATGCAACATTTTTTTTTGTTTTGAAGGAAAAATGTCCAATTAAAAGTTATAAGTCATTATGGAACAAAAAGAAAATGAGAGTGTAAATTTTGGTTCCATATAAATATAACTAAACATGATCAAATGAGAGAAATAAACTGAACATTACAAAAATAGGGAAACATTATGTAATTATAAAAGTTCAGTTAAAAGAGAATCCCTAAGGAAATTACAATGCACTATAACTTATGTCAATCAAATCCTAGTACCGATAGGGTATAAAAAAATCATTAACATAAGCCAAGAAAAGTACATTGTATAACACCAAATTACATTAATAACAATACACCGATAGAGTATAGTTATCATCAATGCAATAAAAAAAATAATTATATCACAAAATTCACATAAATGCATCCAAAATAGTGAAATTATAATTATGTAAATGAAAAAAGAAATTATGCATATTGTCCAATAAATTTGCATAATTTTAATCATATATATTATATGACCAACATACAAAATTCACATTATTATACCCATAATAGACAAGTAATAATAATGCAAATTAATAAAGAAAATTATGCTCATAAGAGAAGGACAATTAAGATTATGCATAATTAATAACCTAAAATGAATTTATAAATGATAATTCAATATTAAAAAGAGTACAGTATAATTGGAGAATACAAATACTGTAAAGAATTATCACAATGAAAATAGGTAAAAAATTCAAGATTACAATAGTAAAAAAAAATTTAATTTAATCTTGAATTAATCAAAATTTTTTTATACTAAAAAATACCAATAATATAAAAATATTAAATAAATATGGTATTTTTGAAAAAATAAGAATATAAAAAATTAGCAACAACATTCAATGCTTTTGAGAATGAATTTAACACACGAATCATCATACATGATCGTATCAAAATGACAAAGTTCTCCCTTGACCAAATCACAAAAATTTGGGTATATAAAAAAATGAGTCTATGCAACCCCATTAACACTTTTCAAAGTAAAGTTAACACAAATATATTATGTTGCCCACACAAATGACTCACATTGGTCAAACATAAAAAAGGAAAATCATTAAGTAATTTTGAAAACAATTTACCACATAATTATTTAAAAGAAAACTAAGTTTTAAAGGGGTAGCACTTAAAAAGAAGTTTCAATATATAATTTAGCCATGTAAGAGTAAGGGAATGAAACTTTAACATGTTATTTTAACAATAACAAGTAGCGTAAACCCTCTTTTTTTTTGTGTGAAAAAGATAATAGTGAACTATATTATAAAATTTCACTAATAACACAAAAAATCTTCAATTCAAATTTAATTTTCTAATAGAAAACAACCATAATTCTCTAATAGAAAACAACCAACCATAATATGTATCTATCTGGCTCTGATACCAATTGATGAAAATAAAAGGAAACCTTAAATCAATAGATACAAGATTATAGTATGTATAGAGAATTAAATATAAAAAGATAGAGGAAAGAGAATTTGTATACCTCAAATATATTGAATTGAAGTTCTTGATTTTCAAGAACAAAAAAACCCTAGGAATGATTATTGCAGAGATATGAGTTCAATAAGAACTCTTGAGGATTTTACTACCTACTTTCTAGGGGATTATTTTAGAGAATGTGTATTGTTGTTGTTGTAATTTGCTTAATGGGATGGCAAATTTATAATCCCCCAGGATAGGCAGAGACCCCTCAAATGGTTTTTTTTTTATGATTGACTCAACCCATCACAGAGTCAATCTTACTATAATCCCATTCAAATAATCATAAAGATATTATAAGATATGATTATCACCAAATCTTAAATTGCCAGATAATGATAAAATATAATTGATTAATACCAATCCACTATTATTTCCAACATTAGAAAGTTAACTTTCTAAATAGTTAGTCACTACAAGACATAATATGATTACAATAACATAATGTTAATGCAAGTAGGCTCATGTTCTAAAAATTATGTTTAGAAGGCAATTACTCTTATTGACATTTCAACCATTCGAAATAATAATATGAATGCACTTAATCTTGTGTTCATAACCTTATATATTTATCAATATGAATTTTTGAGTTGTAAAAATAATAGTTCATCTTGTGGTTATTCAATATTCATAGAATGATTCATGTTGTGTTAAAAAAAATATAGACTTGAATAAATATTAAGATAAAAAAGTTGTTAATATTCATAAGGATACTATACATACCATTATGTTAAAAAAATATAGTTAAAAAAGGTTGTTAAACTTTTCACGCATAAATATTTTTCCTGAATTTCTAAATGCTTTAGCTTATGATTTAGAAAGATAAAAAGATTTGAAATAGAGTAAGGATGTGCCCCTAACATACCATTATACATACTATTATGTGCAAACTTTGCTGAAACATTAAACCACATAGAATCCTCTTTGCTGAAGCACACTAGCCAACCTAGTTAGAGAATACGAGACAATCTCCCCTAGTTGTTAAAAACCACAAAGATACCACTTTGTTGAAACTACATTGCACATTCTTGTGCTGAAAACACCCTCCTGCACCACAACTTCTACACCTTGGTCTTGGTTAGGAGTGACCAACTCAACCATGAAATCTACTCTTGGTCATGGGAAAGCTAATATCAGTATTCTCTACCTCTACAGGCATACAAGTATTATTTTTCTAATCTCTTTAGGTTGCTCCCTATTTCTTCTCTCAAAAACCAAACTTCTACCCGCTTAGGTGATTTGAGATGCAAACATTTTCATACAAAGAGAATGTAGTTTAGGGGATATTACAATAAACAATACTCAATGGTTGGATATTACATTGTGGCTCTTATTGTATCTCACTCCATGTATATTCTTTCATATTTCAATGGTGTTTTGGAGTAGGAGAAGGTGATTCATGGCTTAGATGTGTTGGCTCTCACTTCACTATCATTTGCAACTTCCTCTTTAATATATATAACTCTTACAAGTCAAAAAAGACTTGGAGAAGAGCGGGGTACAATTGTACAACTGGAATAACTTGTCACAAGTAGAACAATTGTCATCACTTTTAAAACCTATGTTATCAAAACCGGACCGAACCAGTCGGTTTGACCGAAAAAACTAGTGAACTGGTTTAGTAACCAGTTAGGTCAACTCTAAAAACCAGTGGGACAAAAAACCGATATTCAAATCGGAAAATCGGTGAAAACTTGTGATTCAACCGGTTTGTATTTTTTTGTTTGATTTTTTTTATTTTGCTAAATTCACCTCTCATTTCCTAAATCAACCAATTTTTAATTAAAAAATTAACAAAACTTAGCAATATAAAGGTGTATTTAGTAAAATTGTTTTTATCCTTTTATAATTACAACCTCAATACATTTTTCCTTTTATGATCATAATTATTATAATATATTAATAATAATAAATATTTATTTTATTAAGACTGGTTCAACCATTGGTTCAATAATGGTTGAACCAATGAACTTTGAACCAGTGCTTTCGCCGGTTCGATCACCGGTTCGGTTTTAAAAAACATAGTTTAAAACTATTAGTTGTAAAAAATTGCAAAGCTCTTTTGATGACCTCTTATGAGGCTCTTCTGAGCATCAGGTAATGAACATGTTTTCAACATTATATTAATAAAACTTTTTAATGTAATTCTTCCACTTTATGATTTTTTTTAGATAGCACTTTAATGAGGATGGATAATACTTGAAAATCTTCTTGAAATCACACTTTGATGAGAGGTTTTGAAAACCTTATACTTCATATTTTCTAATATGAACTTTGTCGTAGCATATTAAAAGTCTCTGTAATTGGATAATTTGACCCTTCAAATGGCCAAATTAATTTTCAATGTCTTCATGAAACTTGTAGATAAATCCATCACTGATAACTAGGAACTTATTTCATGTCATTTGGACCTTTGTATCTCAAGATATTCCCAAAACACTACAACATAGTAGCATGTTATCTAGACATATCAACAATATTAATTTGAAGATTTTTTTTTCATGTTGTAATCATTTTGTTTATGATTTCTTAATTAAATTTGTATGTAATTCTTCAAGCTTTCTATGGGCATTGATTTTGTTTGAAACACATGTTTACAACTCAAACTATATTAAAAATACTCCACTATGTTAGTGTTGGAGTGGACCAACGTTATTTTACATTAAACTCATCTTTGTCCATTATCCAAGACATCTTAGCTCTCAACTTCTTTATGAATAATTTATATCCTTGTCCATGCTTTTCATAATCACAAAGATCTCTTAAATTTCATTCTTAAAGCTCAATATATGTTCTTTGGAATTGACCTTTTAGTCGATGAAATTTCATTTAAGTGTTATAGCCATACTAAAAACTTGTTGTGTAGTTCTTCTCTGTCTTTAATTCTTTATAGTCAACTTCCTTTGAGCACAATCATTATGAAGTAACATACTTCAACATATGTAACTTATGCTTATAGTTGCTGGTTGTAATAGTATTATGTCTTTGATTTAGACTTCACAAAGTCTTTTCATTCTTGATTTTAATGTTTCTCAAGGACATCTTTCAACATTCATCTTATTACATCTTGAAATGCAATTAACCTAAATCTTCTAATAATCCCTTAGCATGTGTGGTTTCATATAGAAGACATGGTGTTGCTTGGAATCCACTATATTTTTTCTCTCTCAGAGCTATGAGTATTTTGAATTTGGTTCATCTTCATAAACCTCACTTTGATGTTTTCAGTCTCAAATTCATTAAGCACACCATAATAACAATGACTTTGATCCAAATTCATTATGAAATTGTCATTCTAAACATGTTTTGATTTTGGCTGTCTAATTCTAAAACTTGTTTTGAAAATCATTATGAGTTAATTTTGGTAAGATAATATCTTCATTATCAGGATTTTTTGTATATCACTCTAATGTAGACTTTGATTTTTATTCACTTTAAGGTAGTCATTCTTAACATGTTCTCTGACTATGTAATTCTAGAACCTATTATGAAGACCTTTATGAGTTTATTCTAATAATTCTATTAGAAGGCCATTTCGATGTAGTTTGATGTAGAACATGTTCTTATAGAGATTCCTAAAACACCCTTAAGCACACTCATTAGTAGACTAAATACTCAAAATGACTTATAATTTCTATTCAAAAAGTTTGCATAATTAAAACACGAAAACATTACACTCCTTGAACTATTGCATTAGTACATGATTAATCATACTATTAAGCATAAATGAAACATATGAATAAAACTCATAACATTAGACTCATTACATCCTGTATAAATATGAATCACATGGTATGTGTACTATTCATTTAATAAGGTTGATCCACAAGAGAAATGAATTTTGTTGAGTCTGTATTTTGGTATCTGACCTATAAGACTTGAGGACTTAATGAATTGGTTCATAAGCCCACACATGTTTAAATTAAGATAAAAATGTATATAATTAATTGAAATAATACATTTAATAATGAAAATTTAGTTTGAAATTTAAAAACAAACAACAATCAAACAAATAATGCACCAAACTAACTAAAATGACTAGAGAATAAATAATAAACCAAATTGACCACAATTTTATCAAACAAATAAGAAATAATAAACCAAACTATGTGAAGCCAAAGAAATTATACTTGTGGTGACATCATAAACGATTGTGAGAGGAGAGCAATGATGCTACAAAAGAGCCTTGAAAAATGGTTCGGTAGTGTCTGAAGTGCCTTAAACAAACATTGAAGGAGAAAAAACAGACACCTATAGATACGAAGGGAGAAAGCATTGCCTAAGTTGGAGGATGATCTTATAAACACTCGACGATGGTTACCTGGGCCAACATAAGCTGCAATAGTGGTTGCTTAGGCAAAAGAAAGTTATAATGGTGATTACCTAGGCCTAGACTAGTGAAAACTACAACAATGCTGACCTAGTATGAGAATGGAAGGTGAATAACTTGCCTAGCCTAGACATTGTGGGCATATGATTTTCTTTTCGGGGTTTCAAAAATTTGTCATTTACCTTATGGCTTATGCATATTACCCATAAACTCGTAGATAAATGTCATTAAGTTCACATACTTAACACATTGGATCCAAGTATTGACCATAATTATCACCTTTGTACTTTTTTTTATAAACAAATATTAGTTGTTAATTTTATTAGTGAAGAGATTGAAACACATCTTATTTTTATAACAATTTTATTTATTAGAGAAACTCTTGGAATGATACAATCAATTGAATATTTTATTTGAATAAAAAAACATAATTTTTTTTATCTGTTCGCATATATTGTATAAAGTGTTTTAAAGAGTTTTTAAACTCTCAACAAGTTTTAAGATTGTGGAATTTTAAAACAAACTTCACTTTATGTCATCTTTTGAAAATTACTAATGTATTGTTCTACACAAGATAAAGTATTTTTCTTATTAAAATGAATTTGCTGATAAAAATACAATTTAACCTCCTTATTGTAATTTATTGTGTCTTGCATATTTAAACTTGCTTCTATAATATATTTTTATTTAATTACTTATTTGATCTCTTACTTGCATTATTTTTACATTTTAGTCATGGAGAAAAAATTATCCGATTCAATCCCTACGCATACATATTGACATCGTAAGTTTCTGCGAGGATGATAATTATTATTAAATAAAATCAATAAAAATATCATGTTTGTTGAATCACGACAAATTGGTGTCGTAAAATCAATAAAAAAATGTTGAGAAATACATTATAAATAATTTGTATGGTTAAAAAAAAGAGAGATGAAAGTTTGTAAAGTAAAAGATAAAGAAAAAGTAACAGTAATAATAATAGTAATAGGTGTTGTTGGTGAGTGGAAGTAAACTTGCATTGAAAATTAGTTGGAAGGCATTAGTATGTAGTATCTACGAGGAAGCGTAGAAAGGTTCCGTATTTTTGTTGTTGGTTACCGTTTGGTTTGGTATAATAGCATAAGACATGGCTTGGCAATTGACATGGATCAATTATTACCAGTGACTGTGCATTATTGTTGTTGTTGAGTGTTGAGTAACATAGCCATTACCCATTAGCCATATCTCTCTTTTTCACACATCGCATTCTCTGAGTCTACTACTGAAATCCACATGAATGTCACTCTCACTTCGCTCGCCTCTCACCCCCAATCCCTCTAATTCCACTGTTCACCTCCATTTCGGTGAGATCTGAGAAGCTAGGGTTTGAACTTCAGGTTCCCAATTAGGGTTGGATTCCATCGTGTTATGAGAACCAGGAGCTTCGGATGTTGCATTGGAAGTGCCTTTGGATGGTACTCGCCTCAGTTTTTGGTGGGTGGTGGGCTACTTAATAGGATCATTTCTGATTCAAAGGGACATGCAATAATGCTTTTATTCAACTTCCGCTGCTTCACTTTTTTCTAGTCTCCAACTTCACCTGTTACTATACCTCCAACCATGAAGCTCTCTTCCTCCTCCGGATTTAATCCACCGGCTGAAGAAGAAGGTAGTAGTACTACCCTCGTTCATTCTTTCATTTTCTGCCAATTGCTTTATTTGTATGCTTCTCTGCCTCCACTTTTTGAAAATTTCTCATATCTTGTCTCTACCTTTATTTTGTGTTTTTTGCGTTTCTGCTTCTTTTTGTCTTTGCATGGGTTTAGGGGGAGGGGATAACAATACTCTACTAGTACTTTACTTGTATGTGTTTGTTTGGCATTATTATATGGCATGAAGTGAGGTTTAGCAAGTTGCCGTAGTCTGTTTTTGTTTGTTTTTAATATATACATGTCAGGGTCAACTTCTTAGTGTCACGTCGATTTGATTTGTGTTTGATTGGTTTCAACTTCTTATGTGTCGGTGATGAGTCTGCTGTTGTGGGTGCAGTTTTTGATTTTAAGTTTGAGGTGACAAGGTTCTATTGTCTTACTATTTTTATGTGGTTATTCTGTTTGCCAGTTTGTTTGTGTTGTTAGAGTTTGTTATGTTATTTTGCTTGGTAAAATACTAAAATATGCAGTGGACTTGATGCGTTTATTACTGATATGCCACTTGTAGATTGGACTATAGTGTGGTGTCCTTTTGACTTGTGTGAAATGATTTTCACGTGTATTCATATTAGCCTGCTATTGTGTAGGGGAGAAGAAATGTTTGAATTCTGAACTTTGGCATGCATGTGCTGGTCCTTTGGTTTCTCTGCCTCCTGTTGGAAGTCGTGTAGTCTACTTTCCCCAAGGTCACAGTGAGCAGGTCAGTAATGCTGCTAGTATCTTTTAAGTTGGGTTTATTGCACTATCCTTGTGTTTTTTCCATTTTTGTAGATATTTTGTGAAGGTACTCTCATGAAAAGCACATAAAGTTACATAGAAAATTAGAACCTCATTTAGTTTATTTTATCCATAGGGCAGTTATTATAATATTTGATCTATCTGCTGAAGTAAGTGGAGTAGACTTCAGCTTCTTGTCTATGTCTGGTGAAATAAGTTATGGTTGTGCTGGTGCAAGCTCATAGTTTTAAGATAAGATAGATTTGGTATTTGGGCTGATAGGATTGGGATTCACAATTCGCCAGCAGTACTGTGAAAGTGTGAAGAGCCGTAAGTTACATGTTAGCAGACTTCATGGTTTAGTGTTTAAGTTGTGCCTGGAGTGAGAGAGGGAGGATGATGGGCTAATTAAGTGAAGAGAAAATAAAATTTGCTCTGTTAAAATCTTAATTTCATGCTTTATGTTGTTGTTGCTACCACTCTAGCTCATAAGTGAAGTCCTTAGTAACATATTTGATATTGCTTCATGCTTGAAATGAGCAGCATTTTGTTAAATTTTAAATAGAAATTGACATTAAGGTTTCTGTTCTAGAATAATATGAACTTTGGTCAGTTTGACAATCATGGTATAAATGTCTTCTATAATTACTATGCTAAAAATGAGTGACTTACAGATAGAGAATTCTTTGGTATATCATTATGATTAATAATTAATTTCAGTTTCTATTTTTTTTCCAAGGGGGGAGGGTTTCAAGCCAAAAGGTTGTCTTTTCTAAACTATTGTTGCATTTGAAATTTCCAAATAACTGCTGCTGTTCTTATACTTCATTCATATTTATTTATTTAGTTATTTGACATATGTAGAGGTTGAGTTTACAGGTTGCTGCTTCAACCAACAGGGAAGTAGATGCACATATTCCTAATTACCCTAACTTGCCACCGCAGCTTATCTGTCAGCTTCACAATGTGACAATGCATGTAAGAATAAAATTAATAGTTCAAAACTTCAGATTAAGGGCTTAAATGATTTGATTTTGTTTTTTAGTTTTTGAAAAGAGTTTTACAAAATAGTTTTCAACTGTTTTCTGGAAGAAGAGAAAAAAAAACTTGTTTAGTAAGTGTTATTTGAAAACTGTTTTAAAGATGTGAAAATAAAAAAAAACTTGTTCATATTTACGGAAATGTCATTAATGAAAAGTAAAAAAACAATGTATTCTCATTGTATTTTGCCTCAAAGCAAAAATAAAAAACTGAAGAGCAAAACTACTAACAGTTATTCCTCTTTTTTAGTTTTTAAAAACTAAAAAACTAGAACTGTTTTCGAAATCTATCTTAAGAAATTCCTAACCAAACGAGTTTTTTATTTTTTAAATACTAAAATACTGAAAACAGTTTTATAAAACTGTTGTCAAACAAACACTAAATTTACTACGGAAAACATTTTTATGGACTTGCACTCTCAACCTTTTGAGCATGCACCTTGCAGGCAGATGCTGAAACAGATGAAGTATATGCGCAAATGACTCTACAACCTCTAAGTCCAGTACTTTTCTCTTATTTGCTACTGTTTCCTATTTTTTATTTATATTTTTTATGGCATATCTTGACATTATTTATTTTGTAGCAAGAGCAAAAGGAGGTATATCTGTTGCCTGCTGAATTGGGCACTCCCAGCAAGCAACCAACCAACTACTTCTGCAAAACATTAACTGCAAGTGATACCAGCACACATGGAGGATTTTCTGTTCCTCGAAGAGCAGCTGAAAAAGTCTTCCCTCCTCTTGTAAGTCATTAATTTAGTGATATTGTCTGTTATATTTGACTCACAATAATTAGTTTGTCAGCTCTTGATCCAACTTATATGTTTCTCAGGATTACTCACAGCAGCCTCCTGCTCAAGAACTAATTGCCAGAGATCTTCATGATAATGAATGGAAATTTAGACACATATTTCGAGGTTAGTTTTTTTGGCGTTTTCGGTATAAAATTATTTGCAGTCCTTGTGTCTACTTCTTTATGTTTATTTTATGCTGTTGCACTTAGTTACTTGTGAAGAGATGCAGCTCTGATGTACTTGTGTATTCTATATGCTTAAATCGGTGATGTTCCTTTTTATAATGCATTTTGTGTTTTAGGAAAGGTACACAAAAGCTTTTATCATGCATTACATTACATTGGAGTAGCCTTTGAAACAGGACATAGGTTTCTAAGGAGTAACTTAATTGCATATGGTGGCTGTAGTATTTCTACTTTTGTCTTATTGCATACTTATTTCATTTTTATTTGGTTGGCTGCTTGGCTTATTTTGTTTGTTCAAATTTGTTTCTTGTGTTAAATGTAGCATACATAATTGCTTTCAAAATAGCATTACTGTTGTAATTTTTAAATTTTAGTCAATGTTGATCAGTCTAATTTGTTGTTTTGCATGCTATTATGATAGCTGTGTTAAGGATTGTTATAAAGGTTGAGTGTAAGGTCCTTAATAATTTACAACTTCTCTTTTCTGGCTCTTCCTCTCCTTTTGAAGATCCTTTTCCACATCAAGACAAATTGTTTATAGTGAAACTAAGGAATGATTAGCATGTAACATTCATGATATACGAATACGATGTCACAAAAATTGCTTAAATTGATATTTCAATCTTTTCACTTCTAACTTTACATCTTCACCTTCAGGTCAACCCAAAAGGCATCTTCTTACTACAGGGTGGAGTGTCTTTGTCAGTGCCAAGAGGCTTGTCGCTGGTGATTCAGTCCTTTTCATCTGGTACTTATAATTTCTGATACAAAGAAAACTATTAAGTTTAAGGGCTGTTTAGATAAGCTTTCCTAGAAGCACTTCTATGAGAAAAAAATACAAAGAAAAAAGTTGAAAAGCTTCTCCATAACCTTTTTTAAAAGATGTGAGATTTTTTTCAAGCTAATTTTAGCTAATATGTAAAAATAGCTATATCATGTAAAACT
This sequence comes from Psophocarpus tetragonolobus, assembly GCA_037954015.1. NCBI lineage: Eukaryota > Viridiplantae > Streptophyta > Magnoliopsida > Fabales > Fabaceae > Psophocarpus > Psophocarpus tetragonolobus. The sequence continues at coordinate 42,066,749 of CM075695.1, forward strand.
GTCATCTCTTGTGTTTTTCGCTTAACAATTTTTGAGTAATAAATTTCTTTGGCTTACAAAAAAAAATATTTTTTCGCGAATATGTAAAAGCTTTCTCATATAGTTTTTTTAAAAATGTAGGATTTTTAAAAATTAGCTTGTAATCCCACATCATTTAAAAAAAAACTTATGGAGAAGTTGTTTTGTCTTTTTCTTTGTATTTTTTTCTCCTAAAAGTGCTTCTGGATAATGTTAGAAAACCCACATTGACTAATGATATGGCTAAACAAAAATATATAATGATGTGCAAACCTTACTTTACAAGTCGATTTTGTAAAGTTGAGTTATATCCAATTTCACCATTTCTAATATGGTATCCGAGCCTATCCTAGCAGTTTGTTGTTGTTGTTGTTGGGCTTATTGGACTGCTATTAGACTCACCCACAAATGTTAAATTTACGATTTATTGTTATTGGGCCTATCGTGCCACCCGCTATCGGACCACTCACAAATATAAATCCCACGTTTGAGATGTCCAGTCCTCAGCGTTAGGGGTGTGTGTTGGAGATCCCACATTGGTTAGTGATATGGCTAAACAAAAGAATATAATGAGGTGCAAACCTCAACTTACAAGCCGGTTGAGTTAGGTCCAATTTCACTATTTATAATAGATAAAATCACCCAAATAGGCCCTAAAAGGAAATATAAGATAATTATAACCATTCTTCCTGTTCTTTTTATCAGGAATGAAAAAAATCAATTGCTCTTGGGTATACGACGAGCAAATCGTCCACAGACTATCATGCCATCATCAGTTCTGTCAAGTGATAGCATGCACATTGGTCTTCTTGCTGCTGCAGCTCATGCAGCTGCTACAAACAGTCGCTTTACTATATTCTATAATCCTAGGTTTGTAACTTCAATGATAATGATGAGAATTACTACCCTACAAATCTTACTGAACTTGTTTTTTGTTGTTATTAGGGCAAGCCCTTCTGAATTTGTCATTCCTTTAGCCAAGTATGTTAAAGCTGTGTATCATACACGAGTTTCGGTTGGCATGCGATTTAGGATGCTCTTTGAGACAGAAGAATCAAGTGTTCGGCGGTAGGTATTCCTTGTCTTAAATTTTCCCTTCCCATGTGAAGCATAGTGTTTATTTTATGTTCATGTCCTATGACTTAGAGAGACAGTTAATTTGGTTGAATTACTTCTTAGGTTCTTGTATTTTTGGGGAAAAAAAATCAAAATGGCCTCTGATAGTTTGAAGTTTTATATTATCTGTTTTTAAATGGTCCCTTTAACCCTCTAATGGCTTTGTGGTGGATCAAGGGACTCTTATTATTAAATTTTTAAAACTAAAGGTACCCAATCCAGTTGCTTATTCAAACTATAGGGATATCTACATTCTTTCAAAATTATAGAGACCTATGAAATAATATAACTTTTAGTTTTACTTTCTCAATTTTTAATTTTTTTTTTTTAATGTGGTTCATCAATGAATGTGTGGTGAATGGTGATAACCACGTTGTACTTTGGGTTGGATGCACAGTGTTCTCTGTTGTATCAATAAAGACACGAATATACATATACTGCTATTCACTGAACACTGTAGTTCGGAGTTCCTAATCAGCATTGCTGGCAATTACAGTTCCCAAGTTTAACAGTGAAAGTATTAGCTGGACTCCTTTAAAGTTAGATCTATGTGTGATTGTGACTTAAACAGTTCTGTCAGCAGATAATGTGCTGTGGAGTTTTGATCCTGTTAAACACTGCCCTCTTTTCCCCTTAGATAGGGATTTTGGTTCTTGCCTTTTTCTGTTTCTGATTCATTGGTTTTTAAACATAATTCTTGTATTAAAAATAGTTAATAATTTTCTGTATGGCATTTAATGCCACTCTCGGATGTGCACTCTTGTTCATGACTATTGATGAGTTACTATGTGCTTCCAAAAGATAAAAAGCCAGTTTTTTGAGTGATTAGCCATGACAATATATGCCTGTTTCCTTCGGAAAGGGAAAAAAAAACAACTTTGAATGATTATTTACGACAATTTTTCCAAGTTATTTTATTTTTTAACAATTGAACCTATGCTCACTGTAACATGTTCTTGTCCAGATACATGGGTACCATAACTGGTATTAGTGATTTAGATCCGGTCCGCTGGCCAAATTCACACTGGCGTTCTGTGAAGGTTTGTCATGACTATGTTTCTCTGACAACTATATGCTGTTGTCATGATAGAATTTACTACTATTATAGAAATATCTGAGATTGTGTTTACTGAGAATCAGATGATGTATAATTTGGTTTTTTAACTTTTGTCTACTGGTCTAGGTTGGCTGGGATGAGTCCACTGCAGGGGAGAGGCAGCCAAGAGTCTCCTTGTGGGAGATTGAACCTTTGACAACATTTCCAATGTATCCATCTCCATTCCCCTTAAGGTTGAGGCGTCCTTGGCCATCAGGCTTACCTTCTTTATATGGTATGCATTAGTTTTGTTTATAAAATTTGTGTCATGGCATTTTCTGGGATCTATTGACAATATGCTTTGTTTTATTTTGTGTTGTGAGGTGCCTGGCATCTTCACCTTAATTTATTTCTTCCTTCCATTTGTGTAAGTCAGGTCTTAAGGATGGAGACATGGGCATCACTTCTCCATTCATGTGGCTCCAAGGTGGGCTTGGGGATCAAGGAATGCAATCTTTGAACTTCCAGGGGCTTGGTGTTACACCATGGATGCAACCTAGACTTGATGCTTCTATACCAGGTCTCCAACCAGAGTTATACCAAGCAATGACTTCTTCTGCATTCCAGGAAGTGAGGACAATGGATCCGTCAAAATCTTCACAATCTCTGTTGCAGTTTCAGCAGACCTCAAATGTTCCCAGTGCTCATACTTCTGAGATACAGAGGCAAGTATTACCACAGTCGCAGCCTCAAAACACCCTTCTACAAAGTTTTCAGGAAAACCATGTTCCTGCTCAGTCACAACCTCTGCAACAGCAGTTGCATCGTTACCATCCATATAGTGATCAGCGTCAACAGCAGCAGCAACTTAAAAACTTGCCTGTTCAGCAGCAGTTACCAAATGTCATCTCTCCTTTGTCTAATTTTGCATCAGGTACCCAGTCTCAATCTCCTCCTATGCAAGCCCTAGCTTCACATTGCCAGCAGCAGAGCTTTCCTGAACCTATCAGGAATCATATTTCTGGTTCTGATGTTTCCCCTATCCAGAGTCTACTAGGTTCATTCTCCCACGATGGAACATCCCAGTTACTTAACTTGAATGGATCCAATTCCGTTATATCTTCTGGAGCCATACTACCCAAGCAAATAACTGTTGAACCTCAGGTTCCATCTGCTGCTACACAGTGCGTATTGCCTCAGGTGGAAAACTTGGGAACATCACAATCAAGTGTGTCTGAATTTGCTGCTTTGCCTCCATTTCCTGGAAGAGAACATTCTGCATACCATGGTGCTGCTGATCCTCAGAGCAATCTTTTATTTGGGATTAACATTGATCCCTCTTCTCTCATGCTGCAAAATGGCATGTCAAACCTGAGAAATATAGCCAATGTGAATGATTCATTATCATTGCCATTTTCTGCTTCAAATTGTGGTGGTGCTACAGGCACTGATTTCCCCTTAAGTTCTAACATGACAACTTCAAGTTGTGTGGGGGAATCAGGCTTCTTGCAGTCTTCTGAAAATGTAGACCAAGCAAATACACCAACTGGAACCTTTGTTAAGGTAATATAGCTAATGTCTTTTTTGTTTATAGGCAGTCTGCCTTTATTAATGCATTCATGTTCAATATTGAATCGATTCTATTGTACAGGGACATTGGGACCCTATTTACATAAACAGTAAAGTGGTTTTGATGAAATTTTTTCATATTGCAGCTATTTTTTATTTTTATTTCCTCTTCTTTTGTAGGGCTACTATTTTCTCCAATTAGTTAGTGGATGTTGTCTACTGTCTAGGACATTTACTCTAATTTTGTTTGTTGATGGATACGGTGCAATTTTGACAGGTTCACAAGTCAGGGTCCTTTGGCAGGTCACTGGACATTTCTAAGTTCAGCAGCTATGATGAGCTGCGTAGTGAGCTGGCTCGCATGTTTGGCCTTGAAGGCCAACTAGAGGACCCTAAGACTCAGAGATCAGGCTGGCAGCTTGTATTTGTTGACCGGGAGAATGATGTTCTTCTTCTTGGTGATGATCCTTGGCAGTAAGTTGCCATATGCAAGCTACTATTTACGTTCAAGTTTCAGGATATTATCTTATGATTTGCTACATCCTTTATTGAAGCTAATGTCATTGGTGCTATAGGAATAGTCAGTGATGTTTTTGCATATTTTATATTTCAATATGGCGACATTTTACAAATTTTTATTTCGTGGATCTGAATAACTTATTTCTACTATTTTTCTTATTCCTTCTGTTGAGTTTTTTATCATCAACTTTGATTATATGTTCATTGCTTTGAGACTACTGTATGTAACCCAAGTAGTAGAAGGCTAGAAGAAAGATGCTGACTTAAAAAATGAATATATAAGCAAGAAATACTTCATTTCAGACTTATAGCTGATTCCTTATTCTGCTCACAGAAACATTTACATTTTATGATTTTGCAGGGAGTTTGTGAACAATGTATGGTACATAAAAATACTATCTCCACTAGAAGTGCAACAAATGGGCAAAGGTCTTAGCCCTTCTCCTTCTGCCCCATGTCAGAAACTTTCTACTTCTGGCAACTCTTGTGATAATTATGCGAGTCAACAAGAGTTGAGAGGTTCAAGAAATGGTATGGCATCAATGGGGTCTTTTCACTACTAGGACTTTCTCCCTGTAAGGATGTTAGTTGAAAAATTATGGTGGCAGAATTTTATGTTACAAGTTTCTTATGTGGATTGGCCCAGCATTCTTATACACATTAATGGTTGAGATGTAGTGATTTTGCAAGGTCTATATAGATCAACAGCAAATGACTGTAAATTATGATAGGTGACCTTGTTTCTGTAATGGATAGTTGCTTATAGCAGTTATTAATTGTTATCTCTTATTTAGCTCTTGCAATCGAAATTTGGGAGCTTCCTTGTTGCTCCCTTTTCTTATATACGCATGCACGAGCGTCATTTCCATCATGTCAGACAGTAGCGAGTTACTGACAACTTTTCATGAGGTGAGTTTCAAAACGATAAAAAGAACAGAATTTCTAATTTCTAAATTTTAACAGTAAATTAAACAATTCACCTATTTAAAAATTACTCTTTTTTTTACCTTTATATGTATATAAGTATATTTAATTTTCTTAATTATTTAAATTTTATCTATTCTTTTCATTTTCCTTTTCAGATTAAATTTTAATGTTTTTAAAATTCCAAAATAATTAATGATATATTTTTTATTATAAGTTTAAAATATAATTTATATATTAAAAATATTTTTCATTGTCAATTGTAATTATATAAAGACCCAATTATAATTTTTGTCCTCATTTAGAAGGGATTTAATTAATTATATAATTATTTTTCATTATCCAAATTCTTTTTTATATCAGAGCTAAGTTCAATTACATTATTAAATTATTTTCAAGTTAGTTAATATTTTTCACTTAGTAGTCAATACTATTTCACTAACAGCTACTAGTTAGAAACAAATTTAATAATTTTGCAAATTGAAGAACAAAATGTTAAAAATTAAAAAGACAATGGAAAAAAGTATAATTAAGTTTTATAAAATTTATAAATCAAAATATTAATTATATAAAATTAAGCATTTAATAGTTTTGTATTCTAAGTGAAAAAAGCTTGAGTTTAAGTTGCTTCAAAATCATAAAAACATAGAAATTAATAAGCGTAAGTGTGTTAGGATAAACTTTTGGTAAAGCCAATATCAAACAATATTCATTTATAAAAGGAGAATTTATGTAAGGTGAAAGTGAGAAGAAATACATTTTTTTTTTTACAATAAACAGTAATGGTTAATATTATTCGAAAACAATTTTATAAAATTGTTTTTATAATAAATCCATTCCCATTCTCACACGCCTACTTTGCTAATAATATGAGGAAACTATATGCGTTGTGCTGTGTCTAAATATACTTCATAAGGATGAGCTGAGATATTTGAATTTTTGTTTTCCATAGACCATAGTTGCTGTGGTGCTACGTCGGCTGTGGCGCTCTCTGAAACTGATTGTAACGGGTTAGTTTGACCACTTCAATCTCTGAGTTTGTTGATGTTGAAAACATTGAAATCCCCCATCCATGTGGGTCGAAGTCGAACGCTACTTGTTTGCTTCAAAACCCCTTCTTTCCCACTATGCACCACTGCCCCTGAAAATAATTTCCATGGCACAGAGACCCAGTGGGAGACATTGCTCAAACCCTTTGATCTGAAACAGCTTAGAAGGTCTCTTACCCCAATTAGCCCTTCTCAGCTTTGTAAATTGTTGCAGCTCCCTCTTGACATTCCCACTTCAATGGACTTGTTTCAAAGGGCTAGTGCCCAAAAGGGGTATTGCCACACCTTTGATGCCTACTATCTCTTAATTCATAAGCTTGGAGCCGTGGGGGACTTCAAAATTGTAGAAAAGTTGTTGAAGCAAATGAAAGATGAAGGACTTGTGTTTAAGGAATCACTATTTATAATGATTATCAAGTATTATGGGAAAGCTGGATTGCCTGGGCAAGCAACTAGGCTTTTGTTAGACATGTGGGGTGTTTATTCTTGTTACCCCACATTTAAGTCTTACAATGCTGTGTTGGAAATTCTGGTTGATGGAAATTGTCCCAGGCTGGCACCTAATGTTTTCTATGACATGTTGAGTAGAGGTATTTCTCCCACCGTCTATACCTTTGGGGTGGTTATGAAAGCCTTGTGTATGGTTAATGAGGTTGATTCCGCTTGCTCGCTTCTCAGGGACATGCCCAAGCACTCCTGTGTTCCAAATTCGGTTATTTATCAGACCCTGATTCATGCTCTTTGCGAAACCAATAGAGTTAGTGAAGCCATGCGTCTTTTGGAGGACATGTTTCTGATGTGCTGTGAACCTGATGTCCAGACCTTCAATGATGTTATCCATGGCCTCTGCAGGGTCGGTCGGATTCACCAGGCAGCAAAGTTGCTTGATCGAATGCTCCTTCGAGGTTTCAGCACCAACCCTCTAACTTACGGATATTTGATGAATGGGTTGTGCAGAATGGGGCATGTTGATAAAGCAAGAGCCTTGCTGAACAAAATTCATAACCCCAATACTGTGCTCTATAATACACTCATTACTGGGTATGTTACAAGTGGAAGGTTTGAAGAAGCCAAGGATCTTTTGTACAATAACATGGTGATTGCAGGTTATGAGCCTGATGCCTACACTTTTAACATAATGATCGATGGACTAGTCAAGAAAGGGTATTTGGTCTCTGCTCTTGAATACTTCCATGAGATGGTAGCCAAAGGCTTTGAGCCAAATGTTATCACATACACCGTACTGATAAATGGTTTTTGCAAGCAAGGACGATTAGAGGAGGTTGCTGAAGTTGTGAATAGCATGTCAGCCAAGGGTCTGAATCTGAATACTGTGGGGTACAATTGCTTGATCTGTGCACTGTGCAAGAATGGGAATATTGAAGGAGCTTTACAACTGTTTGGTGAAATGCCAAGCAAAGGATGTAAACCTGACATTTATACATTTAATTCTTTAATATATGGTCTGTGCAAGAATGATAAGATCGAAGAAGCTTTGAAGGTATATCATGACATGTTCTTGGAGGGTGTTATTGCTAACACTGTAACGTACAACACATTGATTCATGCATTTCTTATTAGAGATTCAGTTCAACAGGCATTTAAGCTTGTTGATGAAATGCTATTTAGAGGGTGTCCTATGGACAATATTACATATAATGGCCTCATTAAAGCTTTCTGTAAAACTGGGGCAGTTGAAAAAGGATTGGGATTGTTTGAAGAAATGCTTGGGAAAGGGATTTTTCCTTCTATTATCTCTTGCAATATTGTGATCAGTGCCATGTGTAGAGTTGGAAAAGTAAATGATGCTCTAAAATTTCTTCGGGATATGATTCATCGTGGTTTGACGCCGGATATAGTCACTTATAACTGCCTGATCAATGGTCTTTGTAAGATGGGTCATGTTCAAGAGGCATTGAACCTTTTTAACAGGTTACAAGGTGAAGGAATTCGTCCAGATGCTATTACATACAACACACTGATCAGTAGGCACTGTCACGAGGGCATGTTCAATGATGCCTGTCTGCTTTTATATAAAGGTACAGATAACGGGTTCATTCCTAACGAAACCACTTGGTCTATACTGATAAATTATCTTGTAAAAAAATTACCGCGGGGAGCTAGACTTTCTAAGGATTATATGGTGCAATTTGGAGCTCCTTCTCCTTGAAGGCAACCTATTCTATCCTGTCCTGATCTCATTTGATTTGTCTGTTGGCATTCTGAATATGAGCTAACGTTGCCTATCAATTTTGGTTCATTTGCTATTCTCATGGGGAAGCAGGACTCCAGCCTTTTACTGTAAATTGTTTTTAAGATTTATTAATTCTTATTGCTGGTTGGGTTTTGGAGTTTGCACAAGTGCAGAATGGGGAAAGTCTACTCTGAGTCATATCATCAAACTGATTGAAGTTTTCTAGTGCTGAAGCATAAAGATTCACATTTTACGTATGTATCAGTGGGGAGAAAGATAGCTGGCTGGTTAAGCCTTACGAGGTAAACCAACTGTTTCCTTGCCATGTATCGAACTGTCTCCCATCAGATTGATTGATTTTTTTTTCTTTTTTTAATGATGGCATGTTTGCTGCTCGTCCTTTGAATATTCTGATTCAATTTATTTATCCTCCTTATCTGATTACTTGGTTTATTGTAAGTTACATGTTACCAGATTTCACGAATTAGTGTTTAAGTTGTGCCTGGAGGGAGGGATGGAGCATGGGCTAATTAAGTGGGGAAAAAAAATGTTCCTTTAACTTTTGACTTTATGTTTTCTGTTGTTGTTGCTACCACTCTAGCTCATAAGTGAAGTCCCTAGTAACAGATGTGATATTGCTTTTTGCTTGAAATGAGCAGCATTTTGTTAAATTTTAATTACAAATTGACATTAAGCTTTCTGTTCTAGTATAATCTAAAATTTGGTGAATTTTATTATCCCGGAATAAATCTCTTCTATAATTACTATGCTAAAAGTGAGTGACTGACACAGAATTCTTTGGTGTATCATTATCATTAATGATTAATTTCAGTTTCTGTTTTTTTTTTCCCCTAGGAGAAGGAGTCCAAGCCAAAAAATTGTCGTTTTTTAAACCATTGTTGCGTTTGAAATTTCTGAATATCTATTGTTGTTCATATATTTAATTCATATTTGTTTCTTTAGGTATTTGATGTAGATGTTGACTATACAGGTTGCTGCTTCAAGCCTTCAACCAACAGGGGGAGTAGATGCCCGGATTCCTAATTACCCTAGCTTGCCACCACAACTTATCTGCCAGCTTCACAATGTGACAATGCATAAGAATAAAATTAATAGTTTGGATCTGCAAAAACATTAACTGCACGTGATACCACCACCAGTTTTACATTCAAACATTGGATTTAATTATTATGTGCTTTCTCCATGTGTCCAAGAGAAGCTTGTGAAGGAAAACCCACCTGAAAGACTTTTTAAGTTCAAAGACAGCCACCACTATCCCTTCTTCTCCATGCCACATGCTCTCCACACTCAAAATTTTGTAGCTTAATCAGGAGAATTATTTTTATTTTTTTATAATTATGAAATATAATGGTCAAGAGGCATGATTTCGTGGCACTCATGTGACTTCTATAAGCCTTTTCTTTTCCTGTTCATGTATAATGTTTTTGGGCTCATGTACATTATGAATAGTGATGTTAACTTTTGTCTTGCTATTTCGGTTTTGACAACTAATTTTAATTGTTAGTTCATTATTATAGTAAAAAGTGTATAGAGTATTGACAGTTCATGAAAAAACTAATAAATACAATGTATTGGGATCTTATGGATGGTATTTAAGCTTTGTCAAAGCAATACTTTTTTTTTTTAGAAAAAGCTTGTCAAAACGATTGAACTTTTAGAATATGTTTATATTTTGAGAAAGAGAGGCATAAGAAAAGGAAAAGAAAAATCGTTAGATTTCATTTTGAATTAGATTTTTTAAGAAAGAAAGAAATGGAATGCAAAATTATCATAAATACTTTTTTTTTTCTTAAAAACAGTTTTTGAAATTAATAAAATAAATTGAAATAAAAAATAAAAATAATATATATAACCAATTTGCGTTCAAGATTTGAACCTATGATTAGAATTAGGAGTTGATATATGAACTTGGACCTTCAGATTGGTCGGAGGACCTCTCAAAATGAATTTTGGAGTTGATATATGGAATTGGACCTCAGATTGATTTGTGGACCTCCCAAAATGAATTTTGGACTTTTATTTTTTAAAAAAATTAAAATTATAGAAAAGCCTAGAGGCCGACTTTACAATTAAATCTATAGGTTTAGAGACTTAACCTATAATCCATTTAGAGAGACAAATTTATCAAATTATTATTTTGTATTAATGTTATGATTTTTTTTATAAATTATAATATTTTAGATTTATTAAAAATATTAATATTTTAAATTATTATAAATATTGAGATAATTTTTAGTAAAATATATTATAATTAGTTTAAAAAATATTATAATTTTTAATTATATATATATATATAATATAGATAAGTGTGTGTTGCAAGCTAGTCTGTTTGCGAACCGAATATATATTTTTAAAAAAATTTATTTATTTTCGTAAATTGGATTTATACATATCACATGAGTTTTGCAAACGAGCTTAAAAGAGTTGGACCGTACATTTTCACACATTTATAGGACCTGTCTCCTATCTATTAGACAATGGACTTTTTTTTTACCAATTCAATTCATTCTTATTTCTTGGCGTATTGGGTGCACAGCCTTGCAGCAAAAGATTCAGGAAATGCAGCAAAAGACAATTAAACTAGACCTAAACATTTTTAGAATAGGCCTTGCAATCAAAAGTTAATTTCAATTTCCTTCTTTCAATGAAAAAATATCTGCCAAGTTATATAGGAAAGAAGACATGTTAGGTGGAAAAATACAAATAAAAATGCTATTAGTTTGACAAATAAAATAATTTTTAAAGCATGCATGTAGGAGACATCAATATTTTATTTTATTTTTATTCAGATTTTAATTACCCATCCTCTATTTTTGTAAATTTGAGAATTTCCTCTCCTTTTAAAATTCGGAAATTAACTATTTACAAGATAATAGAGTAAATTGATGTACCATTCACTTCCATCCAAATAAGATATACACACCACTTCAAAAATATAAATAAGATCACAAGCTGTTGTCACACTATGTAATTTAATTAAACCTCACAACTAGAAAATAGCAAACATGATGTAAAACTAATGCAAGTAATTTAACCAAATATTACAACATTTTAAAACAAAAGTATAAAAAAAATCAAATACAAATTTAAAAATGTGTGGTGCATCTTGATATCATATATTCAAGTCTATTGTACAGTATAATTCATCAACTCTCTTGTTCATGTTAGATGATGTGGGATTCTTTCAACATATCTTACACAATATGTCTGATTACAAAAATGTAGTATTTTATGAACTTGAACATCTCCATGCTCAACCTCTTCGTTGTTACTAGAAATCAATTGCAAGATGATATTATTAATACTGCCTCTCTAGAATTAGTCAATCCAAAATTGTATTACGATATAAGTTCAAATTAAATAACTGATTGAGTTAAAAACACTATGTAATTCAAAATATTTTTTTACATATTTGAATTATCTATATATTATGCGTGTAAATTAAATAATTTGAATTTGTAAAAATTCTAAAATTTATTTTACAAATGTAAATTATATAATCTGAACTTGAAAAAAAATCATATTTTAATGAGTACATATTAGATATTTCAGATTTGAAAAATACTTGTTTTAGAGAATAGTTTGGGGATATTTTAGTTTTTAAAATATCATAAAGGTGCCGGGAGAAATTTATAGAGGTAGATGTGCTTCATAGCATGCTGAAGTCAATAACCTTTTAAAGTTTTGTTTTGAAATTTTTTAAAAATAACTTGATTCTTTTTCTAAAATTAATTATTAAAAGATTGTGAATTACTTATGTTTGTAATTATTTTCCATGTACCCAAATGGAGAAATCATTTAATTATCGTTTCTTTCACTTTTTTACACCCTGTATTTGAATTGTAACCGAAAACGAATCACACTAATTATGTGGGTGAATTCAAGGGTGTGAAGTTGGGTATTGTGTATTGGTATGGGGTTTAGGGTTTACTTCACCGTGTTGATCACCCATTCTTCTCTCTCTTATCACTGAAGCATTTGGTTTGTCTTTCCCTCTCATTGCATTGCGATTTGCGAGCATGGCATTGTCAACCAATCTAGATCAGACTCCCAAATCTGACTCCACAAATCCTTGCTGTGACCAGGTAATTATTCCTCTTTCTTTCCCTCACTTTACTTCGATTTTAACCATTTCCTCTCTCTTATTGATCGTATCGTACGCAGTGGAAGAAGAAATGCTCCAAGTTGCTCGAATCGCGGAATGTTCTGCGACAAGCCCTCAAGGTTCTTGAACCCAAAATTATTGAATGCGAAAAAGAAAACAGTAAATTGAAGGAGCTTATAGAGTTGGAGAAGGGAAGGACTGATTCCGAGAGGAAAAAAGCTGCTGAAGCTTTCAGGTTACTGCAGGATGAGAAGAATAACGGTGCCGAAAATGAAAATAAAAAGGAAACGGAAATTGGTAGATTGAAGGGGCTCATAGAGGCGGAGAAAATAAGGTCTGCTGAATCTTGCAGGTTGCTAGATTGTGAGAAGAATAAGGTTTCTCAAAAGGAGAAGGAAATCGGTAGATTGAAGGCTCTTCTAGAGGAGAGGGCGGATTCTATGAGCAAGAAAGATGCTGAAGTTTTCAAGTTACTTGGAGAGGAGAAGAATAAGGTTGCTGAAAAGGAAAAGGAGATTGGTAGATTGAAGGAGCTTCTAGAGGAGAAGAAGAGAAGGGTTGATTCTGAGAGCAACAAAGAGACTGGAATTCGTAAGTTGCTTGGAGAAGAAAAAAATAAGGTTCTTGAAAAGGAAAAGGAGATTGGTAGATTGAAGGAGCTTCTGGAGGAGAAGAAGCGAAGAGTTGATTCTGAGAGCAATAAAAATGCTGAAATTTCTAAGTTGCTTGGAGAAGAAAAAAATAAGGTTGCTGATAAGGAAAATGAGATTGGTGGACTGAAGGACCTTCTAGTGGAGAAGACGAGAAGGGTTGATTCTGAGAGCAACAAAAATGCTGAAATTTTTAAGTTGCTTGGAGAAGAAAAAAATAAGGTTGCTGAAAAGGAAAGGGAGATTGGTAGATTGAAGGAGCTTCTAGAGGAGAAGAGGAAAAGGGCTGATTCTGAGAGCAACAGAGATGCTGAAGTTTGCAAATTGCTTGTAGAAGAGAAGAATAAGGTTGCTGAAAAGGAAAAGGAGATTGGTAGATTGAAGGAACTTCTACAGGAGAAGACCAGAAGGGCTGATTCGTTGGGCAACAAAGATGCTGAAGTTTACAAGTTATTTGCAGAAGAGAAGAATAAGGTTACTGAAAGGGAAAAGGAGATTGGTAGATTGAAGGAGCTTGTAGAGGAGAAGAAGAGAAAGGGTGATTCTGAGACAAAGAAAGCTGCTGAAGCTTGTAAGTTACTAGAAGAAGAGAGGAAAAAGACTACTGAAAAGGGGGAGATTGCCAGAATTGAAGCGGAGAAGGCAGAGAAGTATAGGATTCAGATTGGTCAATTGGAGAAACAAGTCAATCAAGCAAAAACAAAGTTGGCGTCTGAGATTTCTACATTTAAAGAGTCAACCAAAAAGTTTGAAGCTGAAAAGCGCAAACTATTAGCAGAAAAAAGAAATGCTGAGTCAGAGATGACAAATGTGAATGAAAGGTTAGAGGTTCAAAAACAAAAGGTTGATGACGAAAAGAGGCGTGCAGATGCAGAGATGGTTAAATTAGAGGAGCAGAAGGCGCTTGCTGAGGAAAACTGGAACAAGTTCATGAATGAGAAATGTCTTACTGATCAGATGTCCCAGAAGTTAGAAGAGAATAAGCAGATGATTGAGGATTTGAAACGGAAGATCCATGAACTCTCATCCTTGACAAAACCTGTTGAAATGGCTGCTGACAGCAAGGTCAAAGCTGAAAGTACAGAAGTGAAGCTTTTGAAAAACAAACTTAAACTTGAAAAGCTAAGAGCAAAGCATTCCAGGGAAAAATGTAAGTTAGAAGCAAGTCGGTACGGTATTTTACAGCATGAATTACGTCGCCTAAAGGTTGATTTCATTCAATTTCTCCATCGCCTTGATATACTAGATGGTTCCTTTCCACCTGTTGCAGAAAGTATGCATGGCCATAAAAAGGTTGGTTGCACTGACAATTTGTTTCTAGTTATATATAATGTTTGAGTATGTTTGCCATTTTTTATCTCCCCTCCCTGTTGAAATCATGCTCACTTACAAAGCCATCGATATCATTCTGGCTTGCTCTCATGTGCAGATTAAAGTGTGGCACTACTTATGTCATGGACAAGTGGTTATGAACTTATTGGTTGGTTGTCCCTAAATTACTGCAATCTCTGGGGTTATCATCATATTAGCAGTAGCACTAACATGTTATTTAACCTTGGGAAATGAGAATGTTCAGGATCCTCTGAAAACAATACATAATTATTTGGGTGTGGTTATATAAATCTCAACACTAAATAATTGTTTTAGTGTGGTACTTGGTTTTAGTTTTTTTTTTTTTTTTTGGGGGGGGGGGGGGGTGTTGTCCTTTTGTTGATCCTCTAAATTGGGATTTTTTTTGTTGGTGATAGGATTTGGGTATGGGTCAGAGTTCATATAATTATAGATTTTTTTTTTGAAATTTTTTCTTTTTGTTGTATGTTATTATTTTGTGTGCACTACCTAACTAATTTTTCTCTTTGGGGTGATTTGCAGTTTGAGAATATGCTTGACATGCAGAATTCAAATGTCATGAGACAAATTTGCAATCCAAATTTGTCTGAGATGCATAGCCGATTTGAAAATGAGCTTCTGGAGCCTTGCTGCACAACAATGAATATAAGTGGTCCATTGAGGAAAAACATGCAGAACACTCCACTTCTCACCCCTGGTGGACATTTCTCTGAAACTATCACAGGTATTGGTTCTAAATTGGAGCCTCTGGTTAGAGGATCCAAGAGAACAAAGTTACAGAGTTCTGCAGTAAATTCCAGTACAGAATCTTTTTCTGATGGACAGTTGATGGGATCACAGGATGCAACCACTTTTCCAGTTACTGCATCAACTAAATTGTCTCAGGAGATCTTTAATGCTAAACAAAGCATCTGCAGACCGTCTGACAAATCTGTTGATGTCCACCACAGAAAGAGGAAAAGAATGCATGATACAGTTGAATATATTGCGAATTTATCTTCTGAGAAACTCTCTGACTTGCATTGTTTGTTGTATAGAAAAGTTGGCAAATGCTTAGAAGGGGGAAAAGGGGTGATTCACCATCTGAATAATTTACAGGAAGAGGATAAAAGGGCCCACAAAAAAAAGAAGAAATCTCGTAGAGAAAAAGTAGATGTGATACCTAGGATTAACAGGGGCGAGAAAAAAGGCACAGAAGAGGCCAACACTGGGGTCTATGATGATGTAAATGTCTGTAGACACACTTCCTGCCCTGCTCCACATACTTTAGAAACCACTCAAGCATGTGGGGAGAGGATATGTGATGCTGCAAATAATTTTGATACGTTTACTGATGGAAGTTATATGAAATTATTAGAATTAGAAAATACTACCATTGAGGAATGCTTTAGAAAAGCAATGGATTTTCCTTTGTCTCCATCTCTTCCTGAGCTAGAATTTCGTGAAACATTTGAAGAGGATAATTTGATGAATCCCTCTCTAGAGGAAGCACTCCAAAAGGACATGTTGACTTCCAGAACAGACCTGCTTACTTCACATGTGCACACTGCAGAAAATTCAAGGACTGCTTTTCAAGATGAGGATGCAGTTGGATTTTTAAGCAGTCAAATTCCTGAATTTTGTGTTGTCTTTTCAAATATTGAGGACAATAGTAACATTTCTAGGATACTTATTGCTACAAAAAATTGTATAGCTCATTGCAATTTGGCTACTAAAGCAGGCTGGGCATTTAGAAACATTCTAACTGCACTTAAAATGGAAGAAAAACTCTCGCAGAAGTAAGTGTCTCATGCTTTTTGTGATGGTAGTTTGTGTTAGTATTTTTCTTTTCTTGTCGTAGCAAACAAATCAGTTCATGATAAGATATTAAACTGTAGATGAATGGTGGTGTTGATATTAGTTTTATTATTTTGTTTCTTATAATTTCTTTCAGGGAGAAGGTTTCAGTGCTGTTATCGGTTATGCTGTTCAACTTTGCCATGACTGCAACAAAGACATTTGGGAAACTCTCGGATGGGAAATTATTACACTGCTTGCAATCTTATTCTGAACATATTCACACAGGTTTACTAATCTGTTTCATAATCAACTTTCCTTTTCTTAACGTTAAAATAGTTTTTTTAATTATATAGATTAATATCATGTTATTTTCATTTCATTAAACATGAATTTAAGTTGACAAATTTTCACATCTTTTTCCCCAGTTATGTCTGATGCAGAGACAAGAATCATGTTTATAGAGAATTATTCTTTGCATGAGCTGCTTGGCCTCATTGAAGATTTTCTTGTAGAGGGAAAAATTATAGTAAACAATAGAGTAGACACTGAAACTTTGTCTTGTGATTTGAGAGCCAATGATTTTCTGGATTGTGGTAATGAATTATCATCGAATTTAGCATCAAGTGAGCAATTGGTGGCAGCAAGTATTATATTAGCATCAGTATGTGCTGCAACTGATTATGTCGGATTTATTTGTGATACTTCATATCATATTCTTCTATCCTGCAAGTGGGATTCTTTGATGGTGCTGACCATTCTCCATATTTTTGCTTATCTTGGTGGAGAGAAGTTTTTTAACATGGATAGTTTTGGTTTGATGGTGACTGTTTTGAAGTCTCTAATTAAGTTTCTTGAGGATGGGAACCTATCTGTAGCTAGTACTTGTCTTCCTTCTATAAATCAGCTGCATGCTGAATTGTGTATGAATGTTAAATGTCCATTCCGGGAAGGTGCTGAATCTATTGATGCAGTTGCTTGCTTGCTCTTGGAAGAGATAAAGCGAGTAGATTTGTCTGATTCTAGATTAATGTCAGACAATTATAATGCCAGAGAATGTTATCATCATGATGCGGTTCAACCTGTTGTTAACAAGAACTCTGCTGTGCCCTGTTCAAAAAAATGCTTGATTTCTGCCACTCAACCAGATGTCCTTAAGAATGTCAACTTTTGTTGCCTGAACGATGTCCTGTCATTGGTGGAACTGGTAGCAAACAAAATGGTATTATTCTCATCATTTCAAGTTAATATTACCATGCTCTTAAATTCTTTTTATCAAGTTCAAAATTTGAAGAGTAAATGAGTAATCCACCCTCCTAAAACAAGTGACATTATCTTTTTTTCTTAATCAATGTCATATTGAAATTAATACAAATCTACAATATGAATTTTGGCATGATTATAGCTCTTAAAAGTGATGTAACGCATGGTATTCTCTATCATTTACTGAAATAAGAGACTTGTTTCCAAGGCCTAACTTTTTGTATGCTTGAGAGTTAAACTGAATTTTGGCATGATTATAGCTCTTAAAAGTGATGTAACACATGGTATTCTCTATCATTTACAGAGACTTGTTTCCAAGGCCTAACTTTTTGTATGCTTGAGAGTTAAACTGTTTTCAACTTCTCATACTCTAGGAATAATTTATCACTCTATTTAGTTGGTGTCATCGTAATAAAACCTGATTGCATGTTTCCTTTTCCTAATACAGAGCTGGCACTGGGCTGATACAAAACTTGTACCTCAGCTGCTGAATATACTCGACTCATGTGTAGAGGAGAACTTTGCTATTCGTATAATTGTTCTCCTAAGTCAACTTGGGAGGTAAAATTGATTACTGCTGCTTTGATATTGATATTATCATTACCAATCATTCATGCATTATGTATGCTTATCATGAGTGAGAAAGTGAGAGCTTATATGTATGCTTATCAAGATTAAAATCGCTTCAATGAAGATGAGCATTGCCATTTAGTGTCATCTAAAGGAAATAATGAATTTTTATTGAAATCTAAATCCCAATTGATGTGCCATTGTGGTAGCAGCCTTAGGCTAGGGTTAAAAGATACTAAGGATGTGTTTGTCAAAACTAACTAAAAACTGAAAAGTTAGCTGAAAGCTAAAAATTAATTGAAAGCTGAAAAACTAGTTCTAAGTATTGAGTAAAACTAGCTAAAAGTTGTAAAATGATAAATAAGGGTATCATTAATCATTAGATTAACAATAACATATTTAAAATAATATAATATATTTTAATAATATAAATAAATTACATATTTAAATTATAATTATATATTTAAATTATATAAATTTCTATAATTACATATTTAAATTATAAATTTGTATAATTATATATTTAAATTATAAATTACTATAATTACATTAATAAATAAGAGAAACATGAAGAAGAGAGAGGTTGTATTATGTGAGGAGAGAGAATTAGTAGGAGACAATACATTAATTAGTAAAGAGCAAAGTTGTAAAAAAAAAACAATTAGTAGTTGAAAATAGGAGATATTTTAAAATGCTACTTGGAGTAGCTTTTTTTAACAAACTAGTAGCTCTTAAAAAAGTTTTTTGCTTTTTGCTATCTAAACAGAGTTGATACCATTTCAATTAGTTTTTTAATTTTAAGACTTCAGCTAGTTAAAATGACAAATCGAATACATTTTAA
Organism: Psophocarpus tetragonolobus; assembly: GCA_037954015.1. Classification (NCBI taxonomy): domain Eukaryota; kingdom Viridiplantae; phylum Streptophyta; class Magnoliopsida; order Fabales; family Fabaceae; genus Psophocarpus; species Psophocarpus tetragonolobus. Next base: position 42,085,750 of record CM075695.1, read on the forward strand.
AATGAGTGATTTCCTCAGATATTCCTGAGACCAGGACTATGCCCATGGCCCACTCTCTTGAGAGTCTAATCCTTTTCCAAGATAGTTTCTCTCTAAACCTCCTCCCTTTTATTTACAGGTAATATGACTTATCTATTCTGTTTATGTCAAGCTATCCTCAGATTCTTTGCGTGGGGATAGTTTTCTCTTTAACTTCCACAGCGGTTTCTTTGTGGATAATATTCGTATTCCGTGAAACATGTAGACATTAAAACATTATTTGGTCATTTTTTTATTTAATAAAGGACGCATTCAGTCACATACTTTTTGTTTGTATTCTCTAACAAAGTGATAAATGTTATGAATTTCAGGATTGGAGTTGATGTTGGTGGATATGAAGATCAAGGAGTTGGGAACTTAAGATCTTATTTGTCTGTTTATTTATGCTGCACTTCTTCCAAGAAAGCAGGCCCTTCCCTGCAAAGTGCTGCTGCCATTGCCCTGTTTGACCTTCTTCCTCTTGATTTTGAAGCCCTTTTCCTTACTGACATCAATCTTCCAGCACATTCTAAATCTGTTTCTGACAAGGCTGAAACTTTGAGAAAATGGTTCTCTGGGCTGGCTAAAGATCAACAGGAATTGCTGTCTGATATTTTCAAACGCGCTGACTTATGTAATAAGTAAAAAATTTATCAGTACTTTCACCTTAAAATAGGATTCCCGAGCCAATTGGTTTAATTCACAACGGCCTGGGAGAAATTTTGTAGATTGACCGATTTTGAAAATTAGGTGACGTTGATTCAATCTTTTTTAGGGCCTTCAACATGGCTTGCATGCTGCTGTTGTGCTTCTGATATTTGTACATAATTCTTTTTTGGCTCTAAACTTGTAAATTTGTTATTATAGGTATAGTGAAACTTGTTATCCCCTTGCAAGCGTGAATGTTTATCCCCTTCATGATTTTAGATAGATTCAACCGACGAATAGGAAGGAATGCTGGAAGTCTGGAACAAATGGATATTGGTGATTGTGGAGATGAAAACATACTACTCGACACAGAATGAGGACAATCACCATAGTTAAAATTATATGCGAAGAAAATATTTATAGGAGAATTTTTTAAAAAGGAGAATTTTTTAAAAGTATTTATAGGAGAAAATATGAAAAAATTAATTGTTTTCTGTAAGTTAAAACTAACTTTATCACAAACTTTTTCCTGTGACTTTTTCAAAAAATTATTTTTTAATTCGTGCTAAGTTTAAGAAAACTTTTTTTATATTTTTTATTTTTTCTGTAATTATTTTATATAAATTTATAATTCTTAATAAGATTTGTTTGTGACTTAATTTAAGTTTTTTTTTTTAATACGCATGGCTCTAAGTATTATTTTATCTTTCCAACAACTTCTAATGTAGAAGGTAGATAATATTCATAAAATATCTATATAAATATATATATTTGAAAAGGGATTTTTTTTTGGTGAATTATTAGATTTACAAATGCACAAATTAAACCATGAGAATATATCATGGTGATAATGCATGAAAATTTTTAAATAAGTTAAATATTTATATATACATGAAAATTTTTAAATAAGTTAAATATTTATATATACATAATCTTATAGTCAGTTTTATGTCTTTTACTCTCTTTTTTTTAAAGTTAAATGAATATTATTAAAAAAAATTTAAATTATATAAAGTATATTCTCAAATAAATTTGGAATTATATAAAATATTGCATCTATTTAAATGTTTTGGAATAATTTAATATAAAATTAATTAAAATATCAATAGTATAAAATATTTTATATTATTATTTATATAATATAATAATATAAAATAATAAAATTAACAAATTGACTATATAAGATAATGTAATTAAATAATTAAGTAAAAATTATTTAATTATTTAATTACATTGTCTTATACGATGAGGTTGTTAATTTTATTAATAATTATTCTGAAAATTATACATCGAAGGAATTTTTATTGGTTAATAGTATAAAATTTTAACACTAAAAAATAATAATATAGGAAATTTAAACACATGAAAATATAAATATTTTTAATTTTTATAAAAAAAGGTAAAAATCTTACTTGAGCAAAAAATTAAAATTTTAAATTTTTTTAATATGTCATAAATCATAAGTGATGGTACGTTTATCTTTCTGATCGATAGAAAATATACTTAGAGAATAAAATAGAATAAAAATAAGTAATGGAACGTAAGCTAATGAATTGAAATAAAATATAATAATAAAATTAAGAATTTAATAGGTATACACTGTTAGTGTAAAAATTTTTACAGTGACATTTATTCAATTACCGTCCTTCATTCATAATAAATTTATTTATTTTATTCAATAGTACTTTAGAAATCACGTAAATAAAAAATCATACTTTAATGTCAAATCTTTTAGCCTACCCATTAAACTCTAAAATTAAAACAGTTAATATCTTGGAAGTGTAGAGAATATTAACTTATTTAGTTATTAAAATAATTCAGTAAAAGGATTTTTTTTTTATTCTGTAACATGTGTTACGCCAATGCTTAGAGATGCACAAGGAATACGAAATATTGATACATTCTTTTACGAGCAAACCACAATTTGTGGGTATAAAATTTAGATACATTAATACTTTGTGCTAATAATTTTATAAAATTGTTTTTAGTATTTTAGTTAAAAAATTGTTTTGTTATTATTTTTTTAAAACAGGTTTTGAAAATAGTTTTTGTTTTTTAGTTTTTAAAAATTAAAATATAGGAATAGTTTTACTTTTCAGTTTTTTTTTTAAAAAACTCAAAATATAATAAGAATATGTTATTTTTTGCTTTTTATTAATGAAAATTCAATAAATATAAACAATTTTGTTTCATTTTCACATATTTAAAATAGTTTTCAAATAAAATTTGGTAAAAAAGTTTTTTTTTCTCTTATTCCATAAAATAGTTTTTTAAAATTATTTTTGAAATTTGAAAACTTTAACAAACATGAAAATATTATATTCTCATATCTACATTTCTAGAAATGATGTTTTAATACATGAAACAAACACCTTAATATTGTATACATATAAATCAAATTCAAAAATATGTTAAAAAATATTTTTCAGTAACAAAGTTTACGTGCTTTTTCATTATTAACGTCACAAGTATTATTGTAATTTTATATCCAATTTTTACTATTAAACGAAGGCAATTTCTTTTAGTAACTTTTATTCATATTCATACTTTTTTAGTATTTATAATTTTCTGTAAAACTCCAAAACATTCCACATCCTCTTTTACTCGTTTTTTTACAAAATATCACCAAACTTTATGGTTATATGGGTTCTTCATTTTGCACTCTGAGCCTCTTTGAATATTTTTTTTATCTATATTTTTAGAAACTTCTTCTGTCATATAAGTTTGAAAAGAGTGAGAATGTTTTTTCAAATAAGTGAGTAAAGATGCGTGATCAGTAATAAAACTAGATGATGTTTCATAAAAAAACTTAAAATAAAAGAAAGTGAAAATATTTTGAAGTTTTGTTAAAAATTCTGAACGAGTACAAATAAAAAATAAAAAGATGCTAAAAGAATTGCCTAGTTGAAAAGTACAAGACTGTAACCTTCTCCAAATACAACCCACATGGGCCGAGGTGACAATTTGGTAAATAATGATGCTATGTCTGTTTATTTTTCCCAATGCTTATTTTATATCTACTAAGATTTATGTAAATTTTTAATTATAAATATTTTTGTTTTATAAAAACGTATCATTGACATTTCTCATTTGTCAGTAGTTAGTCGAAAACTTTTAGCTGCTTGATTGATATCATGACGGAAGGTGAGTCCTTCCCATTTTGAACAATTCACTTTTTTTACGCTATCTATTTTTCAAGTGTCAGTTTCCTAATATTTCAAATGCATGTTTGGATTTAAAGTTAGAAAAGCTGTGAGCGTGTTATTGTATGCAAATTTAACAAATAAAAGTAAAAATAAGAGTCCTGTTGTTTTAATAAGATTACTTTTTTCACCTTATTTTCAAACATGTACTAAAGGTGTGGAAATTAAATTTTTATTACAGTCAAGAGATATAATTATTTATTGGATGTTACGGTTTGGATTAGTTCAGTTTTGAAAGAAAAAAAAAACAAAATAAATTAATTTTAATTGGTATGGGTTGGTTTGGATTGTTGAAATTTTTCTTCGGACCTAAACAAAATAAAATCAATGATAATCGGGTTGGTTCAGATTCGGAAAAAATCAATCAAAAAATTAAAAAATCAAATTTATTTTCATTAAATCATAAAAAATAATTTTATACCTTATACTAGTCAAATCCATTAATATACTAAATTCATAATTTTATAACAAAATATGAAATGTTTCATATATATCAAATTAGTCAAATTAAACTATTAAAGCAACTCAATACAATACAAACAACAAATTGTATATATTTAAAACAACTGAATACAAGAAAAATATAAAAAAATATATAATAATATATGTACTTTTGGCTTGATTCGAGTTGGATAAGAGTTTTGAAGCGCTAAAACTGCAAATCAAATCAAACATAGTCTCAGTCTGGTTACTCAATCTATAATAACATATAAATACCGTGTATATAATAATTAAGAGAGTAAACTATATTTTGTTTTTTTTATCTTGACCTTTCTTATGACATATATAAGTGTAATATTTTTGAAAGGATACATGCATAATAAATGGAATATTTGTGTAGGATTTAGAAAAACTAAAGTATTAGGGAAGTTTGAGAAAATGTGAATGTAACTAACTCTAATGTAGTTTTATCTGATTGTCTATGTGAAGAAGCACGTGGGAAGGTGGCAACAAAAGAAATTGGAAGGTTAGGTAGATAATGTTGGGTTGACATTGACATGAATGATGATGCATATATATAGGAGCTGGTTGTTTGCAATTGCATGCAGTTGCTACTTGTATTGTAGTACACAGAAGAAGCATGGACTTGGCTGGCACTTGGGAGCACGAACCGTTGCTACTAAGGCTTGACTCATCGCAGTCACAGATTCGAAATTTGTCGTCAGATGGCGTTGAAGAATTTTTGGAACTTAGGCCTATTTCGTTGAGATGGTGGTCAAAGCTTGTAGTGTGGGAGTCAAGGCTCCTATGGCTCCTCTCTGCCTCTTCTATTGTTGTGTCCATTTTCAATTATATGCTTTGTTTTGTGACCTTGATCTTCACTGGCCATTTGGGGTCCCTAGAGCTTGCTGGGGCATCCCTAGCCTGCGTTGGTATTCAGGGTCTCGCTTATGGTATCATGGTATATATGCCTTACTTAAACACTTAACACACTCTTTTCAATACAAATTTTAACCAAACAAACAAGTTTGTGATGATTTCATTTTGCTTAAATAGTTGGGAATGGCAAGTGCGGTGCAAACTGTGTGCGGGCAAGCATACGGGGCCAAAAAACTATCAGCAATGACCATCATATTGCAAAGAGCAATTATCTTACACATTGGAGCAGCAGTGATTCTTTCATTTCTGTATTGGTTCTCTGGAGATTTTCTAAAGGCCATAAAACAGTCAGATATATTAGCAGAGGAAGGCCAAATGTTTGCACGAGGTCTTATTCCTCAACTCTTTGCATTTGCATTAAGCTGTCCAATGCAGAGGTTCCTCCAAGCACAGAACATTGTCAATCCTCTTGCATATATAGCAGTTGGGGTCTTCCTTTTCCACCTGCTTCTCAACTGGCTTGTTGTTTATGTTTTGGACTTGGGCCTTCTAGGGGCATCCCTCGCTCTTAGCTTTTCTTGGTGGGTCCTTGTCTTATTAAATGGGCTCTACATCATTTTTAGCCCAAGATGCAAGGAAACCTGGACTGGCTTCACTGTAAAAGCCTTCAATGGAATTTGGCCTTATTTCAAGCTCACTCTTGCTTCTGCTGTGATGTTATGGTATGACTATATGTCAATGATGTCCCTTAATTCTCACTCTTTGACATGCATGCATACTAGTTTAATTTCTATATGTCATTAGTGTAAAAACGGCATTATAGACTAATTAGAAATTATGATAAGCATAATTTAAGATGATTAAATCAACGAATTTGCTAGACATGATTATTCATGATTGAATTAGTGTAAACGCTTTATACATAGACTATTTACATCAATGTGTTTTACTAATCTAAAAATATATTTTAATGTAGTTTGGAGGTTTGGTACACCCAGGGACTGGTGCTTATATCAGGGCTGCTCTCCAATCCCACAGTCTCATTGGACTCTATTTCTATTTGGTATGTTAATAATTTATCTAAGAATTGTCTTTGTTGTTATGTGCCAATGTGTTGCCTAACCATAATCTCTATCATAATGTGCTTTTTTCAGTATGAATTACTTGAACTGGGACATGCAATTTATGTTGGGCCTTAGCGCAGCAGCCAGGTTAGCAACAAACCACTCAAAAACATCTCTGTTTTTCATTAAAACAAACAGCTCAAAAACATTCTAATGGTAAGGTCCACGGTTTCAGTGTCCGAGTCAGCAATGAATTAGGTGCATCCCATCCAAGAGTAGCAAAATTTTCTGTCTTTGTAGTGAATGGAACCAGCATCCTCATTAGTGTGGTTTTCTGTGTGATTATTTTGACATTCCGGGTTGCTTTGAGCAAACTTTTCACATCTGATTCTGAAGTCGTCGAGGCTGTGTCTGATTTGACTCCCTTGCTTGCCATTTCTGTTTTCTTAAATGGCATTCAACCTATTCTGTCAGGTGACGAAGACATTAAAGGCACACACTATCATAAAGCACCAACTTTGGTTTATCCCTCATTTTGTTAAATTTTCTTGGAAACTTCAGGGGTAGCAATTGGAAGTGGATGGCAAGCAGTAGTGGCTTATGTAAACTTGGCTTCTTACTATGTTATTGGTCTTACTGTTGGATGTGTTCTTGGCTTTAAAACTTCTTTAGGAGTTGCTGTAAGTTTTGAACATTTCTGTCTCTAGTTCTGGCTAATTCTTCAGTTTGTTAATGATTAGTTTCATTCAATGTATTTTGGATTTTTGTAGGGAATCTGGTGGGGAATGATCCTTGGAGTTCTTATACAAACAATAACTCTGATAATTCTTACTGCTAGAACTAATTGGCAAGCAGAGGTAACCAAAACTCTACACTAGAAGATCTAATATAATTGGAAGATTACAGGAATTGTTTGTCACATGTTAAGTTGTGAACCAATTCTTAATGCATTTGTAGGTTGAAAAAGCTGTTGATCGCATTAAGAGATCTGCTGACAATGACACCTTAGACCGACTCATTGCTGACACTTAGAGGCATTCATCTTTTTTCTTTAGGCTTGGTAGGAACGCGTTTTAGCTGCATAGGTATCTTGTTTTGGAGTACTAAGTGGATGTTGATCATGGCTTTATTCTCTCTATTTATTTGTTCACATAATTCTGAGAATCTAATAAGAAACCCAACTTTTAATGCCATAAAAAAAAAGTATGCGATGTGTCGCGTGTTTGAATACATGTTTATAGAATAAATTTTGAATCAACATAATTTCATACAGCTGATGCTAAATAAACACAAGTTTATACTAACGTAATTTTTGTTTGGATAGTATATATTACAAAATTGATTTCGAGCAATGTTGTTTGAAAATTTGCAATTAAAATTAATTTTGGATAAGCAATTACTAAACTGAGTTGAGTTTAATTATAATAATATACACAGAATAAATAACATGACTAAGGGTATATATGAAACAAATAATATGATTAATGATATACATGAAACAAATAACACGATTCAAGTTAGGGTTGACGTAAAAGTTAATTTTGATAGCTTCAACAGGACTTCAGTTTAAAATTTGAAATCATGTTTCTGATACAATACCAGTCAATAGAAAATTATTATTAACTCTTCTTATTTAACATTCAAGTTTAAGCATGCTAGACATGGATTCACCCATACCTATAAATTTAAACCAACAAACATAATTTTTAAAAAAGATAAAAGATAAAAATAAAACATAATTTTTAAAAAAGATAAAAGATAAAAATATCTATTGTGGATTCCCCTTCGAACGTAATCAGCATTACTTATAATTTTATAAGTTTTAATAAATTTCACAGAAAAACAATTATCTAAACCAAAAGTTTTGATTGTGTAAAAGTTTATAAAGGAAAAATGTATAAGTGATTTTCTATTTGTCTTTTAAAAATAAACATTTAGCCGTGTAGAAGTACAAGGCAAACAAGAAAGAAGAGTAAGTTATGGTGACTCTCAAAATGAGCGTTAGGGTTTTCTCTTTTCCGCTAAACCTAAAGTGACAGCTTCCAGATTGAAGCAGCACATTAACATTAGGTGACTCTCTGGTTGATTGGCGGGGAGAAGCATCTGAAAGGATCAAGAGCTTTGATTGGGTCACTATGGAGACCACTTTAAGTGTGCGTTGCTGAATGTTGAATTATGCTATATATTAGTTGAGTCAGGTTTTGAATTTCTGTGTGAATGGCCACTCTGAAGGAGCTTCTTCCTCCGACACCAACCAATTCCTCTTGATAAGAGGCTTGCTGCTGTCTTCAGGAGGTTCAGATTAATGGTAATTTCGCCATGCACAAGTGAGGAAGATATTAGAGTTGATTATGAGCATGTGAAGGAGAGGATGCAGCGTGAGAGAACTTGTGAGGAGAGACACGAGGTTGAAATTGAGGTTATCTATGATGAGAGGCTGTTTAACCATGATAAAGGAATTTCTTCTGGGTTTGCCACTGATGATCGGTACAATGTGTATGAGCACGGTTTGTTTACTGCACAGCCAACACTCTCTACATTGTATAGGCCAAAGAAGAATCTTGATGATGAGACTTATGGAGGTGCCCATGAGCAGTTGGAGAAGATTATGATGACTGATCCGTTTAAGCCTGATAAAGGTTTTGCTGTGGCTTCTGAGAGGACTCGTCCGAGGGATAGGCCTGTTGAGTTTGAGAATGTAGAGGCTGATCCATTTGGTTTGGACCAGTTCTTGACTGAGGTGAAGAAGGTCATGGAAAAAGTAGGAGGTGAAGAATAATCTTTCTCTGTATACTGTTTTCTTAATCTGTTGTTAAACTGCCTATGGATGTTATGACAATCTATCTTTTGATTATTTCTATCTTTTGATTAATTTTTTTTCCAGTAAATTATACATTGAATGAAATCTAATGATTAAATTAAATTATTGTCTATTGGAGGCATTTATTTTGTATTGTGGTTGCATTGGTCTGTGCTAGCCTTTTTCTTTTGATGAATAAAAATCATTATATTATGTTGCGTATTGAAATTTTTGAATAAAAATGGTAAATCAATAGATTGAATGATTGATACAGCTGCTACTACTGTAAACGAGGGATTGTTTTAATTATGCCTGTACATGAAGATTACCATATCTGTTTTCCTTAATGGCAATCAACCTATACTATCAGTTAATAAAGTTAGAATAAAGCATATTAGCATAAGCTCAAGTTTGGTTTATCCCTTCTTATGTTACTTGGAAAATTTCAGGGGTTGCAATTGGAAGTGGAGGGCAAGTAATAGTGGCTTATGTAAACTTGGTCTGTTACTATCTCATTGGTCTTCCTATTGGATGTGTACTGGGCTTTAAAACTTCTTTAGCTGTAGCTGGAATTTTCGCTCTAGCTCTTCATTTTGAACAAAGATCAGTGTCATACAATGAGTTTGGGATTTTTATAGGGTATCTGGTGGGAAATGGTCCTTGGAGTTCTTTTATACAGACAGTAACTCTAATAATTTTGACTGCCAGAACAAATTGTAATGCAGAGGTAATCAAAATTCTACACTGGAAGATCTTATGTATTTTATGCTATATAAATTGAGACCTTAGATCAACTGGCTGTCAGCGCATAAGAGGCATTAATCTTTGGAGCACACTAGTAATACACAATGCAATATTTGTTTCAACTATTTATCGTTATTAGTTAAATTTATAGAATTTTATAAAATTTTGCAGGTCAGAATTCGTATTCATGGTTTTATATTGTTTAATAATATTTAACCAATAAAAAATGTATTATATAAAATGTGTTGAAAAATGTTATTGCTTACTAGTATTCCTTTAATCTTATTAATCTTGTATTGGGCGAAATGGTAAGATAAATGTACTTGCATGGTTAATGAAATAATCTACAAATAATTCCTTTCTGCTTATGCCCCAAAAGAGCTAAATGCATCGTAATGTTAAGAATTAATTAAAAATTGGTCACAAGTTATATGATAGTGTCATTATAGACTAATTCCAATTATCGATTGAATTAAAATAGACAATCCCTAAACCCATTTTATGCCAGTTTTACTATCTCTGATTTTTTTTTTTTGTTTAGAATAAACATCAAATTCATTAAACAGTACCAGAATAAAAATTCAGTGCATCAACATCACCAACCAAAGATTGGCGGTACAAACACCAAGCCAAACCTTCAAACAAGAATTGTACCCATTTTGTTAACATGTGGGCACCATGACTCCTTTCCTAGGAACACAGCTGAAAATACATTCATCAAACAATGATGGTGCTGATGCTATGCCCTCATAAATAACACCTGGTTCAGACCCATCTGTTACATTTCTATTAATATCAACAACCCTTTTACAATCACTTTCGACAATAGAACTCCAATTATTGAGAGCAGCTAACTTCACACCTTCGAAGAGTTTTGCATGAAAAATATACTGTTCTGGACTAATGGTGGCACGAATCATATACCCATGTAATAACATCCTACCATCTTACCGGTCTACTTACAGTGATTGTGCAGAGTTCTTAAATGATAAAATTAAGTCCTAAAAATGATGAGCTTTAAGAAAACACCAATGCGTTACCATAACTATAACTGAATGTGCTTATGTGCAATGCATGCCAAATTACCAATATATGTGTGTTATTCATGAGAATATTCAAACTGTAGGAGTCACATGACCTCCTCAGTCCCAGGTACAGATTGAGTTGAACACAACATCTAACAACGGATGCCACCTGGAAAGGGGTTGCATAAAGCCTCCTCCTGAGATTACAAACGAGAGATCTGGAGTGGTATCACTGAAGCATCCTCTCCCATTACCGGCTGGCACAAATCTAGCTCTCCATAACGCTCCAGGACACGCATCCTGCAGCCCTCAGCAGCCATCATTCCAGTAGAGTATGCCCCGTGCACAGACCCTGTATACAACGTACTTGTTGCTTCCCCTGCAAAGAATAAATTATCTACAGGGACCCGTAGCCTCTCATACAGATCATGCGGTTTCCCAACTGCGTCATAGCTATAGGAACCTAGCGTATTAACATCTGTACCCCATCGGGACACAAGATACTGAATCTGCATAATTGAAATAAATTAAATCTTCAAAACCCCATAAACAGACTAGTCATGAAAAAACAACTTAAAATTAACTGAACAATATAGCAATTGTCTATAGGAACAAATGAATAAAACTTAAGAGTCAGCCGCCTACATAAATATGAACTGAAGCATTTACTTTTCTTGCATAGTAAAATTGTGAAACAAATCATCAGTTATCATGGTTACCGGTGAAGAAGCATCTGGAAGGATCTTTTTGAGCTGCATGAAAGCAAAGTTAGCAGCTGCTTCATCAGACATTTTTTCAATGTCTTTGGCCAGCTGCCCAGCAGGCATGTAAACCAGGACAGAACGACCTGTAGCCTTGTGGAGATTAAGAAAGTAGCTGCATCCATAAGATGTCTCTGCCACTACTCCTAAGAATTCCACATTAGGCCAAAACACATTTTTAAAGTGTAAAATTATTTTATTCTCAATCCCAACCCCTATATCAGAAATGGCAGCTTCTTTCCAGTCTGGTAGCTCTGGCTCGAATTTTATGCTCTTTGCCTTCAGCACCCCAAGAGGAACAGCAACAATAGCAGCTTCTGCAACAAATGTTTTCCCATTTTCCACAGTCACCTTTACTTCATTATATTGCCTAACTATATTTGTTACCCTGAGAAGAGGTATTATAAATGCTATTAAATTTGGCTAAGCAACATAGCGGGGGACATAGATTTCCAAAATCAAACTTTAAAATAATATATACCTATGTCCGAGGCGAATGTCAAGACCCTTGGCTAGGGTGTTTATAACAGGCTGGTAACCCCTGACCATAAGACCATGACCACCAGGGAGCAGTACTTCCTGTATGTAGATAAACAAAAGATATGTTGATGCATGTGTAAATAACGGTTAACTATCAACATACTGTGACTACGATATGAAGCCACTTATCTATTGCATATTGCATCCTTTATCAAACCCTAAACCATATAATTTTTAAAGCCAGTAAAAATGACACACCTTACCAGTTGACCTCAAATACAAACCTATATGCCATAACTGATTTTGCAACTTTACGATCAATATTGTATACTTCAATATATATATATATATATAAACAACAATAAATAGCTGGAAAAAAAAGGTTGCTCATTCGGTTCAGCCCACCACCTATTAATGATTTGTTGTGCAATTCAAAGTTCAACAACATAAACTTGAATGGATATATAGATAATGATACCCAAACATCTCCAACTTGGTTTTGTCAAATTACCTGATCCCAACATTTCAGTGATATGACATCAGCATCTGCTGCAAACCAGCCCTCCATTCTGCATAAATACCACTGCAGCACCTTGTGGGAAAGCCCTTCCAACCTGCATTCAACAGAGAGTTAAATTATACATCACTTGAGCTTCATGAAAACAAATACCGGTGGTCAAAGGATTTTTTTGTGCTAGTAATGACCTCAATTCTGGTTTTCTTTTAAAAACAATTGTAAGTGCACGGAGTATGGACATGTCTTCGCTGAATTCCTGTCGTATGTTATTTGTCTGCATTAAAACAAGGTCAACCTTTAGAGGTGATGCTCATAATAAGTAGAATCAAACATTATTATTAGATTAAATCCGAAAAGCAATGAAATTCTGAATATATTTATCTTCTCTACTAAGAAAGTTCAATATATTAGATAAACCAAAAAACTATAAATATTAACTGACTTGCCTCTTGTAAAATCACTTCAAATATTTTACCAACTTCTGTTACCAACTTTTGGGGAACTTGATTCCCATCCATATCAAAAAGTGCATAGCTGAAAGAAGTTGATGAATTCTATTAGAAAAAACTAGTGTCAGGTAATGTATACCATTCAGTATAAGCAGAGGATAAATTGAAGCATACACTACAGTCACCAATTAATTAAGCATGCAGAAATAGATAACTACTATAGTTTAATAATAAGAAAGAGATACCTTTACCTTTCCAAATCATGGTCATAAAGGACGGAATTATCCTCACTAGTACGGTATAGAGGTAGGCCCAGCTTCCCAATCAATGGAGCCAGCGGATTCTCATTGCAAACTCCATGCAACCTGAAGTAGTCAGCCACTTTTAATACTAAAAAGGGGAGATGCCTCATTCTTGTCAGCATGAAAAAAAAGGAGAACAAGGAGTATAAGCTTTACCACGATGCACCCAGGTCAACAGGAAAGCCAAATGAGTAATCAGTGTGAATTCGACCACCAAGTCTATCCCGTGCTTCTAGAAGAACAACCTGACAAAAAAAGTACAATTTATGCAAATAAATAAACTAACAAGTACAAAAGTATGCATGTTCGAGAGGGGAAAACAAAAACACTAAAGTAGATATTGCCTCTTTTCATTTACTAGATTTGACTAATGTACAAAACCAATCCAATTCTAGACTAGTAACAAAGTGAAGTGGTATCATTGATGATAGCTTCCAAGGAACTATAAAAAGCTTTCATGTAAACAATATTAGCTACACACAACCTCTAAACTGAGCCAAAACATGAACACAATGATAGATGAGTTTAACAAATTTTCCAGTGAAATAGATCGCAATCAACATCAAACTTCTGAGTTCTGAGGGATGCTGAACAAAGTTCCATGCACAGAAGAACTCAATTTAGTAGTATTCGATCAATACATATAACTTGCAGCCAATCCAGAACGGATTGCAGTCAGGTAGGTAGCCACGAGCCAAGCTTGGAAAACATGTAATTGTGTGTATTAGAGTGGCATGTGAGTACAAAAAACTAATTTTTTTTAGTGAAAGTAGTAGTTGAACTTAAACGTATTTGGCTGAATACCTTAAATGAGGCATCACGAAGTGCACGAGCAGCAGCAATCCCAGCCATGCCACCTCCTATGACAATAACAGACGGGGACCTCGCCTGCTTCTTTTCAACATTTACATAGCAAAGGCCTACAAGGAAGGAGGAGGGGGATACACATAATAGAAGCAAAAGTTCCGAAAACAGAAAATTCTGTGCAGCTGGCACAAATACAGTTCAGTTCTAACTTTCTGCTTTTATAATCAGGCGGATGACCGAAGGGGTTATTTCCCTTGTCAAATCATTACACTAATTATTCAGCACTAAAACATCATCAAGATCAACAATTTTATTTTTGAGCACGGGAGAGAAAAAACAGACAAAGTATAAAATGCGTGTTTGGATAAACTTTTGAGATCTGGGCATATTTTAGAAAATGATACTCATGGTATTTTTTAAGTTAACTTATTTTGTAACTTTCTTTTTTGACAAGAAAAGAGGTCTTCAAACCATCATAAAATAACAATTGGGGATTAGTTTAAAAATCAAAGGAACTTAATTAAAAAAATAGATGATAAAAACTTAATTAAGAAAAATTAGAGACTAGTTTAAAAAGAAACAAAGAAATTAAATTTATGAAGTGATTTAACTAATTATTTATTCTGACCGTACTCTTGGAAGGAGAGTAACTGCAAGCAAAAGATATTATTTGTATTTCCGAAGATGGCTTTGAGATTTCAGAAGCTGGAATGTTAGACCCGAGCCTAGATCTATTTGAAAGTTACTACGCAATAGGCATATGGATGCAGGTGTGGATATTAGCCTTTCATCCATACTATATAATGAATGAAATTGGTAAAAAACATAATTATTGATTATATGGAAAAGGAGAAGAATTAAGAAACCTGTGCGTAATTGGGGATTGGACTTGAATTGGGAATCCATGTTGAGGAGAGAAATGGAGGGTAAAAATTAACAAAGAAGTAATGAAGTGAAAAGAATTGAGATTGGAGAATAAACGCAGCTTCCCAAAGCAGCTCATGCAGCTAATTTTTGGAAATCCCAACGAGTCTCAGCTGGATCGGAATCGGATCGCCAAGCCAAGCGGAGATCGGGGGACCAGAATTTGCAGCCAAAACAAAGCTCATATAAAATTGCTTTCACTTTACAAATTAGAAAACTTTTTTTTTAACCCCTTGCTTTCTGCCACCCAATCCCATTCCTTCTAATTTAGTCAAATCTTCATCTTAATTAACTATTCTTTTACCCCATTTCAAATTTATCATTTTCACTTCCTTCCTATATTTTCTAAACTCAAATATTTTATTAGTCATTATAATTTTATTTTCATATCTTTATTAAGTTATCATGTACTTTATATATTTCTGATATTCAATTCTAATTTTTCAGTTTACATTAATTGTTTATACGAATTAAACTAAGTTTCATATAATGTTCAATCGTTCTTACGTGGCAGCTGCAGATTCATTGATTTTATGTTTGTTTTTTTTTTTTCACTTGGTCTTCCTTTTTATTTTTGTTTTATATGGTATCATGCAAAGTAGGGATTATTATCACTTAGCTTTAATTATATTAATTTCATTTAAAAAATAAAACATTTTTAATGAATCATCTTTCTTTAAAATTTTATATAAAAAATAAAAAGGAAAGTTTTAATCTCGGAAAGATACAAATTTCCTTTATTTAAATTTTGATATAAAAATAAAGAAGAAAATTTTAATATAATATCATACTACACTTATTAAAGGTTGTCATATAATAAATAAATATATTTGAAATTTTAAATAATTTTTAAAAGATGTATCTAATGAAGTTATTTGTTGTTTGTCTAATTAATATACATATATATATATATATATATAAAAGAAATTTACAAAAGTAAATATAAGAAATTTACTTTTTTATCTTTAATATAAATATAAATATAAATATAAATATATATATATATATATATATATATATTATTACAGTCCTGAAGTTTAAAAAAATAAATGGTGAAGAAGAATAAATTTCAATAAGTTTTCGTTGTATATATCCACCATTGCAGATCCGAAACTTGTATTGGATATTTAGTAAAAATACACTACAAATTATATTTCGTTGTGCAGAAGCAGGTGTGAAAAATATTGCACAACGAAAACTCTTTTATATTACGTGTTTTTACTTAATTATATAGCAAAAATATGTTTCCCTGTGTAAGTGGTGGTCACACATAACGAAAATTGTATTCCTCGAGCATTTCACTGAATACAATAAATATTAACATTTATTTTAACTTAAAGTAACGTGTATTTTTTTAAAAGTTATTTTTTAACTTTTATTTTATCTTTTATTTTCTCTCTCTTTTTTAAATAATTTTTTTCTATTCTTTTCACCTTCACCTTATTTTTTGTCTCGTCATCTCTCTTTTCTTTCCTTATCTTGGTGGTATACATATAGTATAGTTATTTAATTTTTTTATTTTTTAATACAGTAATTTAATTTTTTTTATTTTTTTAGTATAGTAATTTAATTAATTTTTAGTGTATTTAATTTATTATTTTTATTATAGTTTTTTAATTTTTTATTATATTAATTTACTTAATGAATTACGTATTTAGTATTGTTATTTAATTAAATATTTGGTTAGTGTAGTTAATTACACGTAGTATAGTTATTTAATTTCTTATTTTTTTAGTATAGTAATTTAATTAATTCTTAGTGCACTTAATTTATTATTTTTAATATATTTATTATTTTATTATAATAATTACATGTTTATCATATTAATTTACTTAATGAATTACATATTTAGTATACTTATTTAATTAAATATTTGGGTAGTGTAGTGTAATATAATTATTTAACTTCTTATCTTTTTAACAGAGTAATTTAATTTCTTATGCTTTTAGTATAATAATTTACTTTTTTAATGAACTATATTTTTGGTATAGTTTTTTTTTATCTCTCCTATTACTCTCTAGTCACCATTTGATGAAGAGTAAAAAAAAGTTTAAATATTTTACGCCTTGGAAAACCATTATCTAAGAATAAAAAATTTGAAAAGTTATAAATTAAAACAAAAGTCAATATGATTATTGAATAATTAATTAAGTATCATGATATTTAAAATGAAAATTTTCAAATATGATATTCAAAGACAAAATAAAGTTAATATTAAAGAAAACAAAAAGAAAATAAAAATATCATAAACAAATATTTTAAACACGTTTATTTGAACTAAGAAAAAAAAACTAACAAACAACAACTTATTTTTATACTTCTTTTCTTGTTTTAGGTGTGGCTTTCATTTTTTTAAATGTTAGAACATATCTCAATTTACTTTTTAAATTATAAATTAAAATTTTAAATAACCATAAAATTTAAAATAATATTTATTTCAATTTTCAATTTTTTTAGTTATATATAAAATTATTTATTTGAAATTTAAAACAATAATTAAAATAATATTTGTTTCAAATAAAATTTAAAACAATAATTAAAAAAATATTTATTTCAGATTTCAATTTTTAAATTTAAAACAATAATTAAAATAATATTTGTTTCAAATTTAAAATTTAAAATAATGTATATGGTAAGTTTATTGATTTTTATAATAATTTTATTAAAATTCATACTAATGATAATTAATGATTAAAAGAATAGACAAAATTTTACAGTATAGAATAATTAAACTCATTTTTATAATTAAAAATATATTTCCAATTAAGATTTAACATTTATTTTCAACAAATAATTAAACCCTAAAGATTTAACATTTAGAAAACTGGTTCAAAACTGGATTGTTTTTATGAATATGGTTCATAACTAATTCGAAATAATTATAGATTAAATTAGTTTTGAATTAGTTTTGAACTGATTTTTTTTATCAATTCTTTTTTTACAGTGTTATGGATATGACCAGCAGTGTAGACAACTAGATAGAGTGTTTTTCTAGTAAATATAGTTCTCACATAACTATGAAAAGTTTTACAGAAGCATGAAATACGAAAAAAATGTTCTTTTTTTTATAACTAATAAACTAAACTATTTATAAAACAAGTTTGGTTTGAACTAAATTGATTTAAAAAAAATTAATTTAAATAAAAATAATTTAATTAATTTTTATTAAATTGATTCAATTTAAAACTAATTTAGTTCAAAATTAATTATGTTTTTGAACTAGTTTTTCACATCCCTTTGGCTGTGGAAGAGTAAAATAATTTACAAAATGTGGGGTTTGTTGCTCCTACATCTTTGTGGGGCTTGCACTCAGATACACATGGCACTCGTTTATGGATTTGAGATTTCATGGATGCATCACATCATGCTTGTCGGATATATTTGTGTAAATACAAGCCACTGGGACATTTCTTGGCAGCTTCAATGCTCGTGGAGCAACTGCCACAGTTTCCTGGGACATATACTACTATGTGGTACTGCTAAGGGAAGTAAACATTATTACAACCTATTTTTTAATTATTATTATAAAAATTACAAGTACGACTTGTATATTTATATTTCTATTTTAATATGTTATAATAATTTTAGAGTTTTAATTTAATATTTTTTATATATTTTTATATTTTGAAATATAAATTATTATATGACATGTTTTGAAATATATTTTGTTAGTTTTATATTTTTTTATGATAATATAATAAAAATATGTCAGATCATTAATGGATATGTCAAATATGTAATGAATATGAAAAATATAAACGTGAGAGAGTTTGAATAAAACTCAAAATACTGTTGCAACTGTGTATCTGCATGTTTATTAAGAACATTTATCATGAAATCTATACATATATTAATCATGTTTAAAGAAGATTGATTTCTGATAAGATAGAAATTATAAAAATGTACATATATTAATAAGGAGAAGTTATATTTGTGAAAGTAGGAACAATCATAAAATGTTTAGAAGATAAAATAGTCATAAAATATGGACATCAAAATGTCATATTTCTATTATATAATATATAGTATATAATATAATATCATATATTATAAATTATAGATATAATTGGACAATTATGTTTGCTGGATATCAATATTCTAAAGTAATTTTTTGGTTAAAGTTATAAGGTTGATCTAGTAGTAAAATTTATGTTTAGAGAGTAAGAGGTTGTGGGTTCAAGTTTCTCTTATACAAAGTAATTTATTTTTTAATTTTAAAATAAGTGTAAAGATAGAATAGATATTTTGAAATGTGGATGTCAAAATAGGGCATTCCCTTTATTAATAGTATAAATATATAGTATATAATATAATATTATATATTATAAATTATAGATATAGTTGGACAATTATGCATGTTGGATATCAATATTCTAAAGTAATTTTTTTATTAAAGTTATAAGGTTGATTTAGTGGTAAAATTTACATTTGGGAAGTGAAAGGTTGTGGGTTTAAGTTTCTCTTATGACAAAGTAATTTATTTTTATTTTAAAATAGGTGTAAGGGTAGAATATGTATTTTGAAAAGTGGAAGTCAAAAGGGGGTATTCCCTTTATTAATAGTATAGATATATAGTATATAATATAATATCATATATTATAAATTATAGATATAGTTGGACAATTATGTATATTGAATATCAATATTTTAAAGTAATTTTTGAGTTAAAGTTACAAGGTTGGTATAATGGTAAAAGTTATGTTTGGGGAGTGAGAGATTGTGGGTTCAAATTCTTCTTAATTTATTTTTAAGTTTAAAATATGTGTAAGGGTAGAATATGAATTTTGAAAAGTTGACGTCAAAAGGGTGTATTCCCTTTATTAACAGTATCGTTATATAGTATATAATATAATATATTATAAATTATAAATATAGTTGTACAATTATGTAGGTTGGATATCAATATTCTAAAGTAATTTTTCAGTTAAAGTTATAAGGTTGATCTAGTGCAGAAAATTACGTTTAGGGAGTGAGAGGTTGTGAGTTCAAATTCTTTTTATGAGAAAGTAATTTATTTTTTAATTTTAAAATAGGTGTAAGGGTAAAATAAGTATTTTGAAAAGGGGATATTCCCTTTATTAATAGTATAGATGTATAGTATATAATATAATATAATATAATATAATATAAATTATAGATATAGTTGGACAATTATGTATGTTGGATATCAATATTCTAAAGTAATTTATTGGTTAAAGTTATAAGATTGCTCTACTCGAAAAGTTTACATTTGGAAAGTGAAAGGTCGTAGGTTAAAGTTCTTCTTATGACAAAGTAATTTATTTTTTAATTTTAAAATATGTGTAAGGGTAAATTATGTATTTTGAAAAATAAACATGAAAATGAAGTATTTTCTTTATTAATAGTATAGATATAATATCTAATATAATATCATATATTATAAATTATAGATATAGTTGGACAATTATGTATGTTGGATATCAATATTCAAAAGTAATTTTTTCCTTAAAGTTATAAGATTGGTCTAGTCATAAAGTTTATGATTGGGGAATGAGATGTTGTGAGTTCAATTTCCTCTTATGTCAAAGTAAATTAATTTTTTAATTTTAAAATAAATGTAAGAAAAGAATAGGTATTTTGAAAAGTAGACATAAAAAGAGATATTCTCTTTATTAATAGTATAAATTATGAATTTCGAATGAAAGTTGAGAAGCTATTTCAAAGTCAAGTTAAAGCTATGTGTATATACTTGAGAACTAGCTGATAAAGTGACAAATTTAAATGTAATAGTTTGTTTTTTAAATTTTAAAATGAATTGTTTCAAACAATTTGATTGAGTTTTCTTTTTTGAAAAACCATTTTTGTCTACCCTATCCACTATGCATCACGAAAAAGTAAAATTATTGAGAATATATTAATATTTTACTCACCAATATGTAAAAACTGAAAATTAATCCAAATTTTCTAAAGAACATCTAATTTATGGGATGGCGTTAGCAAACAGGGTGGCAATAGCAAAGCACATGAACTTACACTAAAACAAAAGGGCCTAATTGCAGATTGCAGATAGTGGCTCTATATCATGTAGGCACTAGGGAGGAAAAACAGAAAAGTAAGGCAATCACTGCTCACACTCCCTATTTTTTTAAAAAACCAATCGATACTTATATTATTTTAACCAAAATATGGTGTTTGTAAAAGATAGGTTATAGATTAACAGCCCCATTGTATTTTCTGGAAGGGAAATGTTATGCATTCCCAACAAGATGCATAGGAATTATTTAAAGAAAAGTTTAATCAGTATTTAAGTAAGAATAAAAATATTTAATTATAATTTTTATTTATAATAAATTTATTAATATTTAAAAATATCTAAAAAAAAAGTTAAATTAGTATAAAACTATTAATGGATGAAAAGAGGGGAATAATGGCTTCAACGAACATGGACGATGAGAAATTGTATGCAAATATAAAAGCCAAAAGCTAAAAACCTTTGCTGTAGGCTTTGTAATTGTATGCATGGAAGCTCTCAAAGGCAGGGGCGCTGGGGAGTGTAGTACATTTCAAAATTTTCTCTTTTCTTTTTTGAAATTAAACTCTTTTTCAAGTTTGGGTATTTGGGAAAATAAATATAAAAAGGGAGTGGGAGTGGGTTAGAAAGTAAATCAACACTTCAACCCATTGGGTTTGTCTCTTGAATACGTGTCATATGTAGAAGAAAACTAACGTGGTTTGTGCTTTGTGGATTTGTTGGATACATACCATTTACCGTATTACGAATGATGTGTAACTTTGCTAGGTTTAAAATATTTTTTTTTTGTTTTTTATAATTAATATTTTCTTATTTTAAAAAGTACATTGTAATTAATATAATATTATTGTAATTATTTTTATAAAAATAATTTAAAAAGTCATAATTTTAAATAAAGCACTGTTTAAAAACTGAAATTAATTGAACAAATTGATGTATAATGCGTTTTCAATATAAATACAAATTAACTAAATAAAATTATTTTAAGAATCAACCATTTTTTAAAACAAAAAATCACATTTTTTCTTCAATCTAAGTTTTAATATATATATATATATATATTGAATTTTTATTTTTAAATAAATATTTTTTTTTATTTTTATAAATTTAAAAATAGGTTATAATTAATAAAAAATCATTGAGTTAAATTTTTACAACACACAGTTTTATTGTTTAAAGAGTTGAAATTGCATAAATAAATTTTATATAATGTATTTTTAATATAAATAAAAATTAATAAATAACATTTTATGCTAATATGTCACATTCTAATATTTTTAAAAAAGAAAAGACACACATGTTTTTCAAATCTATATTGCACTGCATATTTTTTAATTAAATTTTTATTTTAAAAATTATTGAAATTAAGTGATGACAATTTTTTTTAAAAAAATTAATTAATATAAAAGTATTTTTATATTAATATTTTTAAAATTTATTAAAATATCATAATTTCTAACAAACCAATGGTTTAAAAAATTAAATTAATCAATAAATTGAAATATAATAATTTTTTAATAAAAATAAAATTAATTAAATAAAATTATTTTAAGAATGTAACATTCTACCAATTTTCTTTTTAGAATAGCACTTTTTTTTTGTAAAAAACATTTTTCTTCGATATAAATTTTACTATCGTTTGTTTTGTATGTGCAAGCTTTTTAGGTTTAAAATATTTTTATATTTAAAATAATAAATATATCTAATTTTATTTAATTTTCCTAAAATATAATAAAAAATTGTAAACAATTTAAAAATATAGTAAGAAATAAAATAAATGCAAAAAATGGTATGCGAATAAAAAGATAATGCTATAAAACATGTGGGTATGATATTTTAACTTTAGAATAAATAGTATGAGAGAGATATGTGTAGATATGTTAAATATGATAATAGTTTTTTATATAAAAAATATTTCTTAATTAACAATATTAGATCTTGTAGGTGTTTTTAATGACCATAATATTAGTTCAGATTAACCATTTTGGTGAAAGCAATAATTAAAATTTGTTATTTAAACCTTAGTCTATTTGATTAAGAGAAAGAAGTCACTAATATTTTATTTAATAAAAAAATTATAAAAATTAAAAATAAAATAATTTTAATATTATTTTACCATTTTTTATTTTAACGTTGATATAAATTAAAAATAAATATAAAAATATTAAGAATATAAAGTAAAAATGTTAAAATTATTTTATTTTTAATTTTCAATAGCAATAAAGTGAAAAAAAGTAAAACAATGTTAAGATTATTTTATTTTTTAAATTTTTTTGTGCATTAAATAAAATATTAATTAAAAATATTGATGGATATTTTTATCTTTTAAATAAAGTAAAAGCTCACTGTTCAAACAAAAATCCACTTAATAACATAATTAACTATACACTTTTACAAAAATTAAAGTATTAATTGATAAAATCAATAAAAATAATTGTGATTAACTGTCAGTGTACGGTGTATAAATGTTTTTCTTATAATTTTATATGTAAAAAAACTAAAATTTAATTAATATGCTTTGCTAGTGTAAAAAGTTTTATAGTAATATTTAATTACAATCATTCATTTATGGTAAATTTTTTTTATAGACAAATATTAATTGTTGATATGTTAGTTTTTTGTTAGCTTGTTGACTTTATCAATTCATTTGCAAATATTATAGTTGTTACACAATCATTCATTTGATGTAAGCTTGTGAATTTTATATCGATTAATACTTTAAAAATTGTATAAATAAATATGTATAATTTAAAGTTAATGTAAAAAACTCTTTTATATTCTTGTTAAAGTAAAAAACTTGTTACATTATTAAGGTGTACTAATTAAATTGTTTTACATTTATTAGTGTATAATTCTAAAAGAAAAAAATTACGTACAAATTCCCACAATTTGAAGCAAGTGTTTGGACTTTGCAGTTGTAGTAAAAGGTAAATACTGTTGTTGGATTTCAGGTGAAAGAATGAAACTAACGCAAAATAAGTATAACCGTGTTGGGAACAAAATGAAGATAAAAATAGTAATATATAAATTTTTGCTAATAAATGTTAATAACACATTGGGACAGGTTTGGGTGTTTGGAACTTAAAGACTAAAAAAGACAGGAGATGGATTGCAATTTGCAATATTTTGCCCACTGTGTTGGTTGTGTCGGGAACTTCCATCTTCTAACTGCTTATTATTGAACTTCAAGGTTCAAAGCATCCGACATATATATGTCTCTTTTTTATTTATTTATTTATTTAAGAATAATGTAATGAACAAAATTTAGAGATGTCACATTGTGAGCAAGGAGAGACCCCACCCTTCCTTGACCAATCGCTAACCAGCCAACCACTCAAATCCATTAATTAAACATAAAAATAAAGCCAAAATTACTGACATTACTTTTTTTTGTTTCATGCTACTTCATTACCATTGTCTGCTAATCATACGTTTGGGACAGTACTTTAGAGACAAATGTCTTAACAAAATACTTTTTTTTTTTTTAAATTTCAAACGAATATATTTTTTTATTGTTTGCTTTGATGAGAAAAAATGTAAATAAAAAATATATGCAAAATCTCACTTAAAACTTATACCCCCTTTGATGGATAGAAAGTAGGAGACAGAAAGCGGATTTTCTTAAAATAATATATTTAATCGATCACCCATTCACTGTTATATTTTAATTAAGGATTATATTTTCTTTCTAATTAACTAAAAATATTAGTCATTTTCTTGATTTTTTAAATTTATTTTGTTAGTTTAATAGTGCAAAGGAACTTACACAATACAAGCAGGTAGGTTAGTTATGATTTTTAATCTAACTTATTTCATTTTTCTAGGTGACTATTCTATGAATTTATTGATTAATTATAAATATTATAACATGTTTTGACCTATTTAAGAAGTCATCCTTCTGGATTATTTCAATATCGATTGTAACTATAAATAAATAGAAAGAAAGCTAATGATATTAGAGCCTTGGATTTTTATTTTTTTATTATTATTTACATTGCTATTGCAGTTTGCTTAATTTAGCTGTACACGACAATACGAATATTCTAGCGATTAATTCGAGAGTTTTTGTGAGAGTTGATATCAATCTTTTTCCAGCATGCAACTTCAAGAAAGAGATGGTTGTGTGAAGAAAGGCATATAGGGGAAGAAGGTAGTCCACATACGACGAAGTTGGATGGCATGAATTAATCATTCACCTATCTATTAAGTTCTAGTTACTGCATTTTCCCTTTTGTGTGGGTCTCATCTATGCCTCCTATCATTGTCGTTTTCAATATTGTATGTCTTTCACACAATTTGATTAATTTGCTTGCTGAAAAAAAAAAATCATGATTCATGATCTTATCCTAAAGTTGACACTGTTTGAACAAAAATTTGAGGGTCTACGCCTTTCTAGGGAAAGATGATGGGGACACATGTGAAAATGGAATTAAGTGACCATGATTGAATGGGAGAATATAATAGAAACATATGACAGTGGGATTTGATGCCATTCTGCACTTCAAGTACAATCAGAGAGCTTCCTTTCCTACACACTTAAACCATTGTTTACTTTTAACTTTGGATGGATTAACATTAACCTACCAAAAAAAATTTGGATGGATTAAGGTTTGAATGTCATGTCACGAACTCCAACATATTCCAACCAGGCAAGTGACTTTGGATATTTTGTATTCGCATGAAAGTTAATGAGTGAAAATTAAAGAAGAAGAAATGAAAGCATGATAATTTTTAAAGGATACAAACCCATGATATTGATATTGAGGAGGTGATAAATTCTCTTTCATTGATCCATTTTTAATTTAAAAAAATAAAATGAAAACTATTTTAGTTATTTATGATTTTATCCTATCACTAATTAACTAAATAAATTCTCATCATTCAATAGTACACTCTAGATATATAGGAATCCTCTTACTTCAATTTGTGTTTAGTTTTTTGTCCCTACTAATCAGCAGATATAGTACCTCATCATTCAATATTTAATATCCAATAATAGGTTAATATAGTACCCTATAAACATATAGGAATCCTCTTGCTTCAATTTATGTTTAATTTTTTTGTCCCTACTAATCAGTAAATACTGTGTTGATTAATTTTTTTTTTATATTTTTTTCTTTTATGTAATTTATTAGTTTCTTGATTGGTGTAGAAAGAAAATGGAACATAAACTAAAAATAAAGGATTTTCATCCCACTCTCTATTGAACTCTGACATAAAAAAAAGTCTCATATTCAAATTTTGTAGGTGAAAAAAATTTGATTGAAAAAAGAGACTTATTAAATATAACCAACTAATATTTTTTATATAGAAATTAATTACCAATAAATCTAATATATTAGGAACTCATCAATAAATAAATTTTTGCACTAATATCATGAATAAAAAAATATATTAGGCATTCATCTCCAATCTTGAATTAAGATTAAATAAAAATATCTTAGATGTTGTACTTATATATAAATAAATTTTAATAATTTTATTTTATGTTATATTTTAAAAATCAGATCGACTCAGGTCAACCAAAAAATTGGTTAATCGATCCTAGTATCGGCACTTCAAAAGAATCACTCACACAATCGAAGAATCGGCCAATACCATTCAAAATTGGTAAAAAATCGATTTGCAACAAGTTAATAAAAAAACATAATACAACATATAATTTTTTTTCTAGAAAATAAAAATAAACATTAAACATTTCTCATTTTATTTTTTATTAAAAATATAAAAAATGTTATTATGAATAAATATTGATGCATACTATTGAAGCCTCAGCTTATATAATATATTTGTTTTACTCCCAAAAAATATTAACAACAAAGGTAAAAGGAATTTAAAATTATATACAAAGACTAAAATGTGTTACTTTTACTTATAAGAATAAAATGTAAAGTTAACAATATAGACAATATAAATGAATAATATATATCAACACAATTATAGATGATAAGTGTACTATATATATATATATATATATATATATATAATCTTCGAACTTTTTCTTCTTAAGAGAACATAGATTATTAATATTTTAATATACAGAATATTAAATTTGTATTAGTAGAGAAAATTTGATACCTTATATTTATACAAAAAATTAAAATAAAAATTATAAGAAACGAATTTAATTGATATACAAATAGTTGTTTTCAATGATAATGCGTATATATGTACAGATATTCAAAACTTTCAAAATTTTAAAAAAACATCCTAATCTGCAATAAAATTTTATTTTAATAATGATTTGCAAACAGTCTAATATATTTAGACTAATAACAAAGTTTTATCCTATTAATTAAGATTCTAATATATTTAATATTAATTTAAAGAAACATTTTAACTATTATGTCTTAATTGTTAGTATAAGAATTCTAAAATTGTCAACCAATTAAGCATTACGTACTACTTATATATATAACTAAAAAAATAGCTAACATAAAAGTTAATAAATGTATTGCATACGATGATTTGTGATGTTATGTTGTAAAACTGTTTTTAAGTGTTAATATATCTAACCTATCTTATTTTAAAAATCTATTTTATTTGAATAATTGATTAAAGAATAATTTATTATTCAATATTATAATTCATAATACATGTCATAATATATAAAGAAAAACAGTTGACTTCATAAGTATAAATATAATTTGACAAGGATTAAAGATATATAAGGTGTCGAATTTAATTAGTATGGATATGGACAAGCAAAGATAAGATTTAAGAGACAACGAAAGCAAGAATATCTAGCTTTTCATTCCTAGTCTATAGTACTATAGCATGATTGTAAAATAATAATTGTTATGGTATTCATAGAAGTACAAATTAGCACGTTAACTTATCTAGTTTAATTTACTTTTCCAGATCTACAAACAATGAAAATTAAATATATGGCTGAACCTGATGGGTATGGTCCTATAGGAACTGCACTGATATATTTGGCGAAGAATTTTAAACAACATAATTAACTTGAAATTGGATATAATAAATTGCTTGAACTCCAAAATAGATAAAAAGCACATCTTGGTGTTTGTACTCCATTAGCCAATTGAGTAATTTTCAGGTATTGCTATTCACTATTCAGTTAAAGGTGGAAAAACCTGGAAAGTGAATGAGAAGGACGATAACTCAGTGGAGACAACTATAGCACAAAAACAAAAACAACTATCGAGCATGATCAATAACTTCATGTTTGAATAAATTTTTTTATAAGTACTTACAACAACAGGGAAAAACACCACGGAAAACAATTGAAAGAGAGGAGGGAGAAAACATGCGAAATCAAAGTACTCTTCATATTTTTACATAGATATAAAAATAAAATACTTATTTTTTTAAGAATATAATTAACCTAACTGTTTTTTTTTTAAATGAAAATCCCATAAAAGTTGGATGTATCTAGTGGCTTACCCATTTTGCTACTAACAGCATCATCAATGTTAGCTGTTGCGCTGATGGGTCCGCTGCTATTATTGCCTGGTGCAATCATTGTTTGACTATGTTGCACTGCTTGGGAACCATATCTCAATGCATTCATTGGCTACAAAATAAAACCAACATCGTAATTTACTTGAAAATTTATTTTTTCAACACTTCAAAAAAGTATCATTCCACACTTATCACTTATCTGTATATGTAACCTTTTTTAATTTTATTTTTAATATTTTACATATATTCATTTTCTCCAATTTAAATAGCAGAGAAAGAAAGAGAAAATTAAGAATAAAAATAATTTGGAAACAGATTCTTAATAAGAAAAATATTAAAAGTCATATGAAAATATGGAGAAAAATAAGAATTTAGATAAGTGTCAAAAAATTAGAATGTTGAAAAGTAATTTTGGAAAAATGAACAGCAAGTTTAAGTTATATATGAAAAACAAATATAGGCAGGTGGGATTTGACAAAAGGAAAATAAATTAAGAAGAATGAGATTGAAGGTTTACTTGAGAGGCATTTTGCATAAGATGGTGGTAACCCATGTAACGTGCATATTGTTCTGAAAGGCATGGGTTTTGGTAATTAAAGGCACCTAAGACTGGATTTTGGCACATTAGATTCTGGTTTGGCATCTGAGGCACAGACATGGCAGCTTGATCGTGTGATGATTGCATTGGCAAAGAAGGTGCACCCATTCCCATTTGTGCCATATAGTGTTGAATTCCTGGCAACATAACTGGTGTCATCCCAGCCCCCATCCACATTACCTATCACCATTTACCACCACCAACAGGATTAATTAATTTGTTACACATTATTATATTATAATATTGCGTCAGACTTATCATATCCCATGTGTATATATATGATGTGTCGTACCTGAAGCTGAAACTGAAGTGATTTCAAGTATTCAATTGCCTCTTCTAACATTGATGCTTTGTCTGTCTGCACGTATAACCCTAATTATGTTATCATTACACCACCCACGATTGAATCTTATATGCAAATTATAATCATATATTCAAAACAAAAGAAAATGCCTGCCTAGGGTGTACGGTACCACTGAAATACCACTTTTAGCCTTACATCAGTCTCTATATACATGAACACTCACAAGTCACAATATGTATCCTTGATTAACACTCTTCATCTCTTTATTCCTATTTTTCTTTACATCTATTACCTATGACATTAATAATTCTCTTTCTTCTAGCTCATTGTCTTACTTATTCTCTCCAAAAGTGTTTAGTACATAAATATTCATGCATCATTTTCCGTCCAGATGCATGCATCTACAGAAAAAAGTTAAAATAGTGACAACTCAACAAGCATTATGCAAACGAACCTTGTTACTGTTAGGTATCAGTTGCTGCAATGTCCTCATCTTCTCGTTGATCCTATCTCTTCTTCTCTGCATTAGTCAAATAAAGCTGGAAATAAAGAATCAAGTTGACAAACAAGTTTCAAAATTACAAGAAAATAACACGTCCTCACCCTTTCTGATTGATTATGCACTTCAGCTGCACGGTTCCTTCTTGAACCAGTCCGCTGAGATAACTTGTTTTCATTTGCTGATTTAAGTTCTGTAGCCTATAGCACATATATACACAACTCATTATCAGCTAACAATAGCAGTAAATAAATTATTTTTTGGATTATCTTGTTATTGGTGTAGAGTATTTATGGGATAATTAATTTTTACTGGACAACCTAATTTACCATTTATAGTGAAAATTTTCTTTCCAATTATGTTTTTTAATCGACAAGAACATAAGATCTTGTTTAAAAATAAAAATCCAATTTTACTGGGACTAACTTAATAGTGGTGCAACAACAAAGTTTTATCCTCCCAAGTGAAGACGGTAAATGGATCAAACACATTCAATTTTTTAATAAATCTTCACAGCCATCAGGAGAAAGAAAAAAGAAATTGAAAGAAAAAGCAAGCACGCATTATGAAGTTGAAGGTAAA
Organism: Psophocarpus tetragonolobus; assembly: GCA_037954015.1. Taxonomy (NCBI): domain Eukaryota; kingdom Viridiplantae; phylum Streptophyta; class Magnoliopsida; order Fabales; family Fabaceae; genus Psophocarpus; species Psophocarpus tetragonolobus. The sequence goes on from CM075695.1 coordinate 42,116,212, forward strand.
TGGAAAGAGGAAGAACATGACCTCACTTTGTTCCTCCGATGCTTGTTCTTCTATTCCTTTTCTCTTTTGGCCATGATCTCTTGTTGATAGGGAACAATTAGTTCTTCCAATACCGGTACTGCCAGAGCCATCAGATGATGAAGTCACCGTTGGTTCAACCATCTCTGATTTTCCTTTGTCACTCCTAGGACAAATTGGTCTCTGGACAGAATCTCCGACAGCTTCAGGCTGAGCAGATAAAGTTGTATTATTAGTAGTGGCCCAAACACCACTGCTTGATACCCTGCTCATATCTTGGTCTTGTGGGATGTGATTGCTTCCGCAATGACTAGAACCAATTGTGATCACTGAGTACTCTCTAGCCTCACTTTGGGGCAGATTAGGAATAGTTTTTTGAGGTGCTGAAGAAACATTACGGGGTGTTGAAAAGTGAGGAAAATTTAGGACCTTTCTTGATACACCAAAGTCATTGATTTTCTGAGATGAATCGGGAACATGAAATCTTGGAGCAGGCATGGGATTTCCTTGGATTCCCTGAAAACAGGAGGGTTTCATGTTAGGTGGTAGTGGTTGTGAACTGGAAGTAGGACGATGGGGGGCACCAGAGGCAAAAGATTTCGCAAACTTTTCCTCTTCCAATTGCCTGATTGGCTTGAAAGAATCAACTTCACAAGGTGGTGGTAGTTCTGATAAAAGGTTTGAGCAAAAATCTTGTTCCAATGGGTCCTCAAGTGGGTATTGGAGCCATGGGGCTGTGTCTTCTTGATCAAAGTTGCTTGAGTTCCCATATGGCCCACTAGTCCTTAATGTTGAGCAATCAGTTTTTTGAAGCTGTCTCAAGTTAGATGAATTCCCTACTGGTTTCTTGTGTGCTTGGCTGTGCATAACTACTTGCCCATTTTGCCAAAGGAGCTCTACAAGTTCTTGGTCCGGCCTGTTTATAATTGACCATATAGAGAAAGAATTATAATCAAGGCAAAGTTAATTGTGACAGAATCCTGCTTTGACAAAGATAGATAACACACCCTATGGCCTTTCTTTGATTGGTGAGACACGTATCACTCTCAAAATCCCAACCTGGAATACTGTTGTTCATGGTTCACCAAACCAGCTGTCTGTTTGAACAAGAGAGGAGAGAGCTTTAGGCTTCGTGCAGACTTTACAAGCAGAGTAAAATAAAATAATCTGCATAGTTAAGTTCAGCAAATTGAGTTATCGTATTAAATATACATTTTTAATTTAAAGAAAATACGAATAATAATCATAGAAAAAGCCTCCTGGTCAAGTTACACTTGACCTGCCAAGGGGGAGAAAAACCAATGAAATCGAATCGCAACTTGATTTTGCCATTGTGATGAATTGTCTTAATAAATAAAACACCGAATTTCAAACTCCAAGAAACCCGGAAAGGAAAATTATTTTCCTATTATTACATTACAGTTGAAAGTGCATGCCAACAAGAACAGAAAAAGAAAAAAACAATAATGAAATACAAGAATTAGAAAATATATCAAACATTAATCCCACTATAATGGGAAACTTTTGAGGCCGTCAGTTAGGAAGCTGTACTAAGTATCAACACTAGAAGACTTAAATACATAGACGTAAACAAAGAGACACAAATTCAAAAACCAAGAAGTGATTGATATATAAACAAAGAAGAACCCCACCTGAGTTAAAGTAAAAACAGTTTTTCTTTTGGTTAAGGAAAGAGCTGTTTTCTGTAACTTGTTTGATTAAAAGCTAGAGATAGACAAAGTGATGAAACTCCCTCCTGTATTCTAGCTTTTCTCTATGAAGATATGATTCTTGTTGGGAAGTTTGCTTAGAGAGGTTGCAGCACAGTTTTTAACAAGCAGAAGGACAGTGACAGGTTCAAGTACAAAGAGAGAAGGGAGGAAAAATGCCATGAAAAAAATGCTACTTAATATTGTGCTTGTCAAGAGGGAGAAAAACATGGCATGAAATGAATGAAACGGGACCAGTTGAAAACGGGGTCTGCAAAGATTTTGCTTCCAATGTAGGCTTTGGATGTTGAATAGCAAACGGAGACAAGGAAATCCAATTCTCCATGCACACGGTGGATGCTATCTGAGAGTTGATTGTGGTGATAACACGTGGCAGGGACAAGGTGTATATTATTGGAGACTGATGAGGCTCACCATTGTCCGAAAAAGAAAGGAAAAAGATGTGGTACTCGTTTCATGCTCATCTAGACATCTACTAATCAATGGCATCAACTATCTACAAAATATACAACCTGTCTAACTTCATTTTTCTGCTTACTTTTTGCTTTCCAAAATACTCCAACAACCCAACTCACAATTTTTTATTACTTCAAGCTAGTGGGGAGGATAATATACTCTCTTCCTCTTTAACTAGTATGACATAGTAAGAGAAAGGTATTTTTTTAACAAATAACATAATTGTTTGATAAAATTCTACTTTTTTTTATCATGACAGCATTATGTTATTTTGCTTTTTTTTTATGAAATTGGGTATTTCTTGTCCAAATGATTTTCCATACACGTGGACTCAAAGACTGATTTTCTCATAATGTAGATAAATAAAAGATTTTTATATATGACTTATTATGTGCAAGAAATTATGATAAATATAATTTTTCCGAGAGAGAATAGCATTACACTGAAAGCAAGTAGCCTTTAGCAATTTTGAACCCAAGATCAAGTATTTCTACAGAAATTTGGCGTGCCTTGAGCTAAGCTCATGATCAAAGTGTATAATTTGAACTCTGAAATTTAGATAATACTCCTATCATGCATGTGAATGATGTAATTAGTTTGTTCTAATAATTTTCCTTTTTCTCAAATTAAAGTACGAGGTACTTTTCTTAATCAAAAAGTTAAATTAATCCTCATCTATTGACATATTTTACTAAAAAATATTATTTGAGATTTATTTTAGAGGATTTGAGTTTTTTTTATACAATAGTAATAATTACTGAATTCTATCAACTTAAGGTTTATATATATATATATATATATATATATATATATATATATATATATATATCATTTGAGTGTATAAAAAACTCTTTGTAATTTGTTAAAATTTATTAAAAATTTTCATGTAGAGTTTGAAAAAAATTTTATGAAAGAGTTTTTCTAACATGCTTCTTTATATTGTTTCATCAACTTCTTATCTAAACCTTTTAGAGATTAATCTCTCATAATCTGATAAATTCAATTCAAAAATAAAAAATAATCAACATTATAAAAATTTGAATCCAAAATCAAGTAATCTCTAAAGAAATTTGGTAGAACTAAAGCTAATGTACGCTGTTCTTGATTGCTTTGGACTTTGATAGTATCACGTGGTCATTGAGTAATTATCTTTTAAGTACGTTGCTGTTTTTCAATTTTTGTTAGACATCCCTACATTTTTAGTTTATAATTAATTCCCGTTGAGAGTATTAAAACTATGCACCCAAAAATGAATTTTTAGGGTTTATGTCAATGATTTGTTTTTTACTTTGAGATAATTAACGCTACTTAGAAAAACTAATGAACACAATGAAATAAAGATACAATTAAGATTTAATCAAAATATGCTTCATGAAAAAGCATATATATAAAATAATTATAGAAAATGTTTAAAATAATGTTACAAGTTTTGCATGTTGAGAGGTAAGATAAGATAATAAAGATGTAGGAAAGTTACATAAGGGGCTATGAAACCTAGATGGAGGTCCAACTCGCAAAGATAGATCAAACCAAAGCAATTAGCAGGCAACATGTTCAGCACACCAAATTAACATGATGGGAGCTACTCTCTTCACACGCTCCAGCCATCACCAACTTAATTTTGTTTCCAAATCACATAACTAGCCAACATTCAAATCTTATTTGTCATTGTCTGAATATATGCAAATCCTTCCATTCACTCTTTACTCTTTTTTTTTAAAATAAAAAAAACAGAGTGAATTATATATATATATAAATAAATAAAAAGAAGAAAGAAACAAAACGCTTCATTCAATTTGTACATCTATGATATGATATGATATAACCACAATGGATTTTAAAAAAATAGAACTCCTACGTGTGCTTTTATCACAAAACCCCTACATGTGCCTTCACTTCTATATTTAGTAGTAACAATTCAATTTTTTTCAAAATAAGTTTAATAAAAGTCTCATATTATATGCTTAAAACATAAGTCTTAGGTTACAACAAATCTTTTCTTACTCATCACATAAAAAAATACTTAAAAGAAGGGGGGAAAATTCACCGCACCACAACATTCTGTGATGAAATTTAAGTTTATACATACAAGACTTGTCACATTTGCTATTCTTTTCACCAAGTTTTATTCACAACTTAGAATATATATATATATATATATATATATATATATATATATATATATATATATATATATACCTACCAAAATACTTATTATAGACAATGTAGTAGGATTTTGTCTATTTATAATATAAGAAAGTTTTTTTAACGTAATAATCCCCCATATATTACAAAAGACAAAAAAAAAAACATTTTGAACAACAAATAAATAATTCTTGGTTTTAACATGAGACTAATGTAATAAACCATATATATGAATTAGATTTGGAGCAGGAGAATTTAACACACATCGGAGTTGGCATAACAAACTATATATGTGAACGAAAAATACTTAGATGTAATAGTGATCTACTAATTACAATACACTCCACAATTGTTGTTGTTATCGTTGTGTTGCACTTTTAAATCATGCATGTGTTCGGTATTTATAAGTGTTCTAGAGATTTATTAAGATTTCATAAAAGTGACAAATTGACATTTATATAGGTGATGTCATCAAGTATGTGTTTTAACTCATACATCACCCACAGAAAATATGAAATTCATTAAAAATTTGAAGATGTTAAACTTTTTTCATAAAGCTTAATCATAAAGTATAAAGTTTCATTAGTGTAGCATCTAAATACTTTTTCACATCAAAGAAGGGAAAAAATAGAAATTGATTGATATCAATTATAGTACTTGTAGAACTAACAAATGACTTGCTTTACCTATAATAAACCTTCTTTATGTGATCTCTAGATGTTTATAAAAAGTTCCTTCTTTAGTGGGTTTAAACTAGACAATCAATTGAATGCATTATAGATTTCACACAAAAGATTTATATCTTTTAATTAGTTACTCTATCATACAAAGGAATATCTTTTAAGTAAGTAATTAGTGCTAAGTCTCTTAATCAATCATCTCTAGAGTAAAAACTCTCTATATCAATATTTATTTATTTGCTTGATTGTTAATAATTATACCACAAAAGCATAATAACACTTTTGTCTCATTTAATTTGAATTAAAATCCAATGTCATTGTGTTCTCTCATGTACAATGGGAAATTCACTATGTCATGGTACCACAATTTATATGTATAGCACCTCTCAAATGTCTCATGTTAAACAAATGATAACTTATTAACAGTAAAATATAGAAAATTCATATTTCAAAGAAACCATAAACATATAGTTCTCATAATATACATGAACTAAAATCTTCTCTCTTCAAAAATCAACATGAATTTCACATTATAGACACATTTTTTAATTATTATACTTAGTCATCAATTTACCTAAAATATGAAAATTCTCATATTTTCATAATACTAAAATATCTTAGCATAACTCTCATATTAATCAAATCTATATATTATTAAAATCTTATCACATATTATACATTATTTCATCACATTTATAATAAGTAGTTCATCCCTACCTCTCAAATAGAATTGATAGAATTTCCAATTCTTTTGGAGTGAAGATTTCTCTTTTCTCAAACTCGCATATCTCAAATCTTTTAAAGAATTATTATTTATAATTTCAATAATTTTTCAAATCATACATATCAAAAGAAATGAACAATTCAAAATAGTAATTCTCCCTAGTATATATAAATAGCAGCACATGCATGACAGTAAACATCTTTAACAGTAGTTATAATTAAAAACTAATCAATTACATTTCACTATCTAATGATAATATTTTGACTTTTTCTAATATATACCAAACAACATTATAAACAATTATCATCACATAATCATGTATCACAATAATATTATCACAATTTCTTAGTTTATATTTAAGGTTATTAAAACATATCATACATTTCTTTTTGTTACTATCTCTTTCAAGGTTTATGTTACAGTTCTATGGACGGAGATACAGTGCTATAAGAGAATCCTAAAGCATTAATTTCCTCCTTCAATGCATCTCTGACAGCCACATTTAATTTTTCACAAAAGTGTGTTGAAACCCCTAATATATCTTCTCCTTATGTGCATCTAAATACACATGGCTAGGTTGTATTAGCTTTTATATTATGGAGTATATACAAAATTGATATTTAATTTTGAAGGTGTTCAATCAACTTTTTCTACATTGTAAAAATCTATGAAGTTGAAGTTTGTTTTTCTATCCAACAAACAATAGTTTCATTGTAATGTTTCGTTAGTAATTGCCTTTTTTGTTGTTTTACCATTTAATCCTGGTTTTGGAGGAGGAATTGGAGGAAGAAACCGCTTGGAGATATGCATGGACCCTAATTTGATGGAAAGAAAGTTCTTGGTGGTTCATTGAACACAGGCAAGCCCTATGGTAGTTAGGCAATGAAATTTTAAAAGTCAGAATCTTGAAAGTGACAAAAGAATTTCTGCAAAGCAAGCTTATGAGAAATCATTTACTGCTAGCAAGAAAGTCAACTATGAACGGAGAAGAACACTAGAACCATTTAATAAACTGCATATAAGTTCAATTAAATGTACATTAATGATGTGATGTGAATAAGTGTAACTAATACCAAAGTGCCTTAATAGTAATTATATATGTAAACTCTACTATTTTAATACTGTAAAAAGTCATGTATATAAAGTTTATGGATGGTTTATTGTATGGTCTTTAAATAAAATTCTTTAAATTTTAAAGTATTAGTGATTAAATAAATAACAAGTAAAAAAAATAATGGTTAAATAAAAATAAAAAATATTTTTAAATATTAATTTTATGCAAAATGAAAAAATATTAAAACTCTCAATTTTTAAAATAAAATTTGGTCTTAACGAGATTTTGTAACCCCTAGTGAATAGCGAGAGTTTCAAAACCGCAGTAAATACAAAAGGTTTGAAATCTCGTTGTAACTATGTATCAACGGGTATTTGCAGATCGCAGGTATGTTTACATTTTTGAGGATTTATCTAGAACTACAGGTTGTTATGGAGGATGTTAATAGGGGTTGAAACTGCAAATATGCAAACCATGAGTAATGTACTTAACCGGTTTAAAACCGCGGATAACTCTATAAGTAACCCCCTCGTTAAATTCATACTTTTGAAGTGTGATATTCTTGATAACTATCTTTAGGTTTTCTCTTAAACAACTTTCACAATTAATAAGAGAAATTATTTATGCTTTTTATTACAACAAGGTGTGTTTTATTCTTCCACATGTATTTTTTTGTTCTTTTTTTTTTCTTAATTAAGAATGAGAGATCAAAGACTTTTGTTTTTTTAGTTTTTAAAAAGAGTTTTTAAAAATAGTTTTCAAAAATTGTTTTCTAGAAAAAGAGAAAAAAAATTGTTTAACAAGTGTTATTTGAAAACTGTTTTGAAGATGTGGAGAACGAAAAAAATTGTTCATATTTATTGAAACTCCATTAATGAAGAGCAAAAAAAAAACATATTTTTATTATATTTTAAATTTTTAAAATAAAAATAGAAAATTGAAAAATAAAACTACTTATAACAGTTCTTGTTTTTTTTTAAGACTAAAAAAATATAATTGTTTTAAAAAATTATGTTAAGAAAAATAGTAATCAACCGAATTGTTTAGTCTTTAAATACTAAAATATTAAAAACAAAAAAAGGAATCGTTATAAGTAATTTTGTTTTGTAGTTTTTTATTCTTATTTTAAAAATTTAAAATAGAATGAGAATATATTGTTTTTTGTTTTTTATTAATAATATTTTCGTAAATATAAACAAGTTTTTTTTTATTTTTTCATCTTTAAAACATTTTTTAAATAATACATATCAAACAATTTTTTTTCTCTTTTTCTAAAAAATAGTTTTTGAAAACTATTTTTGAGAATTCTTTTCAAAAATTAAAAAACAAAACTAACTAGATCAATGAAATCCCAAGATTCTCTTTAAAAAATTACTTTCCAAAAGTATAACCGCATAGATTATGAGAATTACTTTACCTGACCTTTATTTTTAAACATTGTTTCAGAAAGTATTTTTCTAAAGAGACTAACTATTCAGGAAAATATTTTTTTGGAAGTATAAATGCAATAATGAACAATCAAAAAGTACTTTTTAAAATCTTTATTTCCAAACATAATTAGGAGTAAGTGTATTATTAGATTTTTGAAAGAATTTAAGCCGTGGGGTTTGGGAAGGTGTGGAGAGAATAAAAACATATGTATATTAATATTATATTGTAGGATATTTCAAATAGAAGTACGTCTTTAGTGTATTTAGAAAATATTTAAAATAAAAATAAAATATAGGTATATTAATCCTTTTATGGAAATGTAGATGACATGAGTCTTAGCAAACTACTTTTGTATCCAACATGACCCAGTTAAATTAAAAATAAAATAAGAAAAAGACAAAGATGAAACTTTAGCCTTATACAATTTGAAGAATGAAACAAAACAAAGTTTTTGTGCTAACATTAGATTTATGTGATTTTAATATATGCAATAAAAAAAATGAAATAAATTAAAAAAGAGTTTAATACTTATGCATTGTGATATACTCTTTAATATATTTATATGATTTTTAAAGTATTAATTGATAAAGTCAATAAATTATCATATATAAAGGGTATGTGTGATAGAATTTCAATATAAAACTTTTTACAATGATAGTGTATAAGTTTTTTATTAAAAAATAATATAAAGTAAATAAATATAAGTGGGAGGACACAATCTTTGATATGTAAACTTAATTAAATCATTAGTATAAAAAAGCTTATATATTTGGTAAAAAAAAGATAACTTTGCTTATACTATGTATCGGTGGTTTGTTTGCTTTCACAAAAATAATAGCTGAATTTTTAGTAAAAAAAATTGAATTGTCTTATATTTAATGTCTTTTAAAGTGAAATATTTTAAATTAAAATTAATAAATCATAGATGCAATAATAAAAAATTACAAATCATTGGTTCAAGTGATACTTGAGTCAATCTCCTTAGTAAGGTCTCATATTGATGAAAAAAACATGGTTAAGTAGGTGGCCCCACAAAGAGTGTGTCTGAAAAAATTATAATCTAAATGATAATTTGCTTTTTAGATTATAAGTTGTTTTATAAAATAAGTTGAATGTATGGGAATGCAAATTAAATTTAGAAAAACATTTTTTAAAAAAATAAAGTCATCTTTAAGAAGTTGAAAATTACAACTTTTTTTTTCTCCAACTTTGCACAGTCTTTTTATCTATAAAAGTTAATTTTTTGTTATATCCAAAAAAAATTAATTAATTATTTTCAAACTACTTTTAACAAACTTACTCCAACAAAAATTCATTTTGACATGATTGATTCTAAAATAATTAATTATATACATATGATCGATTATTAAAATAATATATTTTTTTCAGAATTAATTATATACATATGATCGATTATTAAAATAATATAATTTTTCAGCTTTGTCAAACATATTTCAAAAGGTGGTTAGGTAATCAAACCCATTAATCATCAATAAAACTAGTAGATACTTAACATCAATTTTAATGTTACACCATCGTTAGGGGTGCAAAAAATTACACCAAAAATAATTTTTTACATTATATGTACATTTTTTAATATTTAAAAAATATTATACTATATGCTTTATAAAGACAGTAAAAGTAATGATAAAAAGGTGTTATGTATTTGACAAAATTTGTTCTATTTTTTTATATTTTCTTATATTCCATAATGTGATATTTATTCTCTATAAATTTAGAACAAATTACAATAACATTTTTTAACTTTTATTAAATTACACATAATTTTATTTTTTTTCTTATTTTTTATATACTAATCTCTCTTTAAATTTAAAAATATTATCTAATACTTCTTTTATGTTTAAAAGTATTATACTAGCACTCATCTTAATCCTTGGACTAACATGTCTTTAGAGGATGCAAAAGTAGGATTTTACTGTAATTTGCTAAAATATTTAATTTAATATATATCATTTATGTTGTATCCAGATTTTCAACAAAGATTAAGAAGACGATCGAGGAGGAATAACATATAGAGCATTGATGCTATATGTATAAATAGAGAGGACAACTCATGTGAGAAAAATAGTTACGGTGAGAAATAAAAAAACATAATAATAATCATAGGATTTCAATAAATGGTTCAGATTTAATTATTAATTAAACAAGCTCACGTGGTCTTCTCACACAAAAACTTCTCCAAAAAACTAAATATTTGTTTGTTGCTCTTCATTTTTTTTAGCAATCATGTTACTTATCAAATTTTTATTTTACTTTTTTAGATAATAATTAATATTAATTTTTATATATAATTTATTTTATTTTAAATTTGGGGGAAGGACCATACGCCGATAGGGGTGGTGACGATGACAGTGGTAATGGCAATTTGGAGCGGCGCAACCACTATTGTTAGCCCTCATCATTGCCACTGTCACCACCATTGCTACCACCAACCTCACCATATGTCGTTGACACTACTGCCACCATCATCAATACTACCATCACTCCTATTGACGTATGGTCCTTCCCCCAACTTTAAAATAAAATAAATTAGATATAAAAATTAATATTAATTATTATCTAAAAGATTAAAATAAAAAATTGATAAGTAATATAATTGATAAAAAAAAATGAAGAGCAACCAATAAATGTTTAATTTTTTAGAGAAATTTTTGTGTAAGAAAATCACGTGAGCTTGTTTAATTAATAATTAAATCTGAACCCTTTATTGAAATTTTATAGTTATTATCATGTTTTCTTATGTCTCACCGTAATATTTTTTCTCCCGTGACTTGTCCTCTATCTATATATATTTAAGTACATTGATAATGTGACATTTATATATAAAAAGATCGTTCACAGTATGACATGATGATGTATAGTATCTCAGCCGCTATTGTTATTAGATACGTATTAGCACGTTGCACACATATGAATGATATTTAAGTGTAATTCTTTAAGTATTGCCATATTATTTAAACAAAAATTGGAATTCCGCTTAAAGTATTAAACATGGACATTGATTAAGCTGAAACTGCTGGAGAGACACTTGGATTTTGCACCAAATAGGCAGTTTAGCCCAAACTATGAATTGGGAAAGACCATATTGAGTATTCTAACTTGTTTATTTTTTTGTTGTAACTTATTGGTCATCGTCACCAACACTCTCCGAGACTTTTGGGGGTATTCTAAACTTCTTTATGATTTTAGATAAGTTGAGAATGAATTTAATAGACATTAATTTCCAATCATGCTTTGCAAAACTCTCCCTCAATAATATCAAGTGAAAAGGGGAAAGAAAGGTATATCATTTTTCATGTTGCAGATTTATGAATCTGGTTATATATATCACATCTAAATAAAAGGTGAAAATTATATTAATATGTATTTTTATATTTTCTTTCCATCCAGCACGAGCATGAACCTAGGCCACTGCTTATAGATAAGTCAATGGAAGATAGATATTGTTCCTGAAAAGGTGTCTGGCTTCACGGTCAGGATGATGGAACTAATAGATTACTATCCGCAATCCAATTTATCGAGAGAAGCTGATATTTGAAGAAGAAGAAGAAATATTATATATATATATATATAGACTTCTCTATTATACATACTATGTTGAACTGCAGTTATACTGCATGAAATAATTTATTGCTCTATTATTACATTTCCTGCCACTGCAACTTGGTTATTTTGCTGTTTTGGTGTACGGTGGACCACTTTGCCAGCTTCTGCTAGAATTGTGAGTTTTTGTTTGGACTCACGTTGATAAAATTAATTTTACATACAATTAAGATTAAAATTGATTTTAAAATGATGTGTTTTAATTTGGATCTTTTATTATACAATCAAGCTCAAAGTTAAATCTAGTATAAAATTCTTATTACAAATGCAAAAATTACTATAAGTTGCTCCAATCCAGAATCATACTCTCAATTCAATTAATTTTGAATTTTTCTTCGATGTGAAATCAATTTTAAAACTTAAAACCAGAACTCATGTATATATTCTTTTCTGAAACAGAAGCTTTATATAACACCAAATAATCATGTAATGTTGCTTTGACTTTCCTCTCTTCTGGGTACTCTTTTTCAGACAATACATAACTTTTGGTGTAATGCGTAGTGGAGCAACCAAAAGCAATGAAATAATTATATATACTGAGTATATATATGATGAGGATATCAACAATCAAGATAGATCACCACATTTGAAATGTTTTATGTAAAATTGCCACGCAAAGTGTAAAAATGTTCGGCTATTGGTCCTTTTTCTGCGTCTTGATTATAGGATTGTATTTTAATTTGTAGTTGAAAGGTCATATAGGAATTAGCAGTAAGTTTTCCCTCATTTGGAAATAAAATGGCTAAACAATTGTTTAACCTGAGTAATTTATTTTTCCTCTTTGCACACGAGCTTGATTTGTATTCGCTGAACCCTGACTCTGTTGGCTAGGCATAGTACTAAAGGAAAGAAAATAAATGGAAGGTATACATAGCAATGCAAACTCGTATAGATCATAGTATAAGTCATTTATAATTGGATCATGTCAAAATTTGTTTGCAACCCATTACAAGTAAATGATTGCAAATTGCTATAACATTATATATAAATGACCAGATAATAGACTAATTAAAAAGAAGAAAAGGTAGCTTAGATATATTGAGTTAGCCAGGGAGAGCGAGAGAGAATAATGAAGCCATAATTAACAATGAAACATATTATGTCAAGTAAATAGTGACTTTGGAAGCAAGACACTAGAACCTACTCCAACATATTATAAGCAGGATTACATACCACTATATCTCTCATCCTCATCTAATTATAACTTCTATGCCGCTGGTGCCACATCGATGACATTATCGTCGTCGTCATCATCACCCTCGTTCGAGTTCGAGTTCGAGCTGCTCAAGTTGTGGAATTCATGAGTTGCAGCCCAGTCATTGGCCAAAGGGAGACCATATTCCTTGCGAATAAAGACCACCATTCTTACACAATTATTATACTATAAAACAAACACTGCCTTAGTTGTGACCTACCTTGTTGACTCAATGAGCTCATCACTCTTCGCATTTATATATATTCACACACTACAATTTTGTATTTTTAAAATAAAAAGAAAACAAAAGGTAATATATAGGGTGCCTTTTTATATATTCCCAAATTCGAATTGGATAGTTCTTCACTTTACAACACATATTTTATAGTTTTTTTTTTCCATTATCTTTTCATCCCATTATTCATTTTATATTGAATAATGATTTTGTGGACATTAATTAATTTTTAAATTTATTTCTCTTCCTATTACATTATATTTTATATAATATATATTTTTCTTATTAATATCTCTTTAAATATTTTTCTCATTAAGTGTCATCTGAAGGTAATTTTGCTGAACGGATTTTGTAAAAGATAAGTTTGCTTTCTTCTGGACTACCAACAAGGCACTTTTGATTTTGTTTTGTTGTTAGAATGTAACGGTGTTTATGAGTGCAAAGGAGGAAATGTGAGGTGGTGAGTGTTTAGACCATACAAATTTCCATGGTGGACAGTGAGGGCCCAAAACTTGAGACAGGCTCATGGGTTCTTGTTGCAGAACGCATTCAGCATGTGGAGTTAAGGGCTGCGCACACGCTTGAGCTTCATAGTCACATGCACATGTATGACTTGGATATGCCAATTACAAGTTACAACTCACAAAAAGGTGAATATAAATGCCAAACCAAAGGGTTAATGCCTTTACAATCTAGGTTTTAGACATCACAGTGGAAAAGGGACTTTTCAAATACATTTGTGCTTCGTCTTTTTCCCCTCCTCACTTTTCAAACACTATACTGCATTACATTGGCTCAGAGCGATTCCTTTTTTTTTTTTCTTAAACGTCATTTTTGACTCTTTATTTGTGATTATAAAAAAAAGAAGTTAATATTCAATGTGATGTCCACAGTCAACTCATCACATTTTGATACCATTAATAGTTGTATGTCACATCTATTACAAGAAAACTCCTTATTACCCAAAATAAAATTTATACAAAATTGTATTCTAAATCGTATTTAAAGTGAGTTTATAGTAAGATATCAATCCATTTGTTGAAGTTGATGAAAATAGTATATGTTAGAAGTTTCACATTGTTCAAGATATATTAGAGGAAGTCTCACATTGCTTGGGAAGAACATCAGAGGGGGAGGGGGGGATTATGTTATTATAATCCTGTTTTCACTATTTAGATTGTCTCGCTCGTCGCTACTACAAGAATTGCTTTTGCTTTCTTTTATTTTTTTTTTCTTTGGCTACTACACCTTTCCTTGTCTTTGGGTGCCTAGGTATCCACCATAATCCTTTCTTTGTTTGAACTTCACCCTTAACTTTCTTTAAGGTCAATTAAAGACACTTTAAGCTTGTATTTTGACTTTTCTTATACTCTTGTTTTAGAATGTTGTGAGGCTTAGTTAAGTTACTAGGGTTAGGAAGAGTAGTCTATGTGTTATATTTGATTTTTGGGTGTTATTAAACAAGTATCTTAGTTTTTTCTTTGATTTTTGGTTTTCCATGTTATATTTTTGTGTTATTTGTTTTATCTTACTTCTCTATTTAAAATTATAATTCTCAAGTAATGACATATTTTACCTAATAATGATATTAAAGCCTATGATTCAGTCTTTCATATCAGAAAAGAGTAATTATTTATTGTTGAAAAATCATTTTTGGTTGGTGCAATGTGTTTGGCAGGTGATGTGACATGGAGAAGTTTGATGGACGGATCAATTTTGCCTTATGGCAAACACAAGTCAAGGATGTGCTAATATAATATGGTGGAGTATGACTGCAAGTGAATCCACATATTCACACGGGCATTGGCTAACATATTAGAGTGCAAGTGTGAGTTGAAGTTATATACATTAATGTAAGGTGTATGTTGATTCTACATGAACATTGATTGACATTGATGCATAATGTGTGGTAAAAGGATATACTTGGATTGGTTTAATTCTAATTGTTGGTAGAGATAATGATTACCGGTGTCGTAATGAAAACAAAATATGTGTCTATTTTAATCATGGTGGAAATGGTTGAAGTTGATAAAAATAGTATATCTTAGAAGTTCCACATTGCACAAAGGAGTTGATGAATTATGTTATATAATAGATTTGAGTGCATGAAAGTAAAGTGCACTAGTTGAAAACGTTTTAAGCTTGTATTTGATTTCTTTTTATTAGAGTGCTGTGAGGTTTAGTTAAGCTATTTTTTGAGTGTGTGATGTATTAGTGCCCCAGTTTTGAAATTAACGTTATATTTTTATGTTATTTATTTTATTTTTTCTATTTAAAAGACAATTTTCTCAAGGGTAATAATATCTTCCTTTATTTCACACCGCTATAACAATATATATTTTTCATGATAATTTTTAAATGATTAACACTTAAACTCTCTTTTCTTTCAATTGGGTTTATGAACTTTAATTTTTTGTACATTAGATCTCTTGAATGTTAACCATAAACCAAAAGTTATAACTCAATTGTGTTTGTAGTACACCCTAGAAACATAAGTTTCATGTCTGAATATGTTTTTTTTGTTAATTTTTTTAACAATAATTAGAAATAGTAAGTACTCAATTAAATTAAAAATAAAAGTCAGACATTTATATGATGCTGCATAAAACCGATTAAAAACTAGTAATTCAGTCCATTAACGGGTTCTTACAACTTAGCAATACAAGCATGTATTTAATAAAATATTTTTTTCTTTTATAATTATATTTTTAATTTATTTATCTTTTCTTATAAATTTTCTTATAAGCATCTTTTCTTATAATGTTATGTTTTATGTTATGTTTTTTAAATGGGATCGATGATCAAACTGTTATTGAACCAATGGTTGAACCGGTCATACTAAAATAATATTTTTTATTATTAATGTATTATAAAAATTAAGATTACATAATAAAGTTTATTAAGAAGTTAATTATAAAAGTAAAAAAAATATTTTTACTAAATACACCTTAATATTACTAAGTTAACCTTTATTTTTATTAATTTTTGAATTTAAAATAGGTGAATTTAGGAAAAAGAGGGATACATTAGAAAAAATTCAAAATCATTTTTAAAACATTAAGAACCAATTCAACTTGTCGAACCACCGATTTTCACTAATTTTACTGGTTTATGACCGATTTTTCAATTTTAAGATTGATTTTTTGCTTAACCAGTTCTCTGCATTAACTAAACCGATTACCTGACTGATTGGTTTTTCAGTCGAACCAGCTAGTTTAGTTCGATTTTTTAAACATAAGTTTTATAACCTATAAAGTATATATGATTTATAATACTTTTATAAATTACGATATATTTTTTGTTTAGTTTAATACAGTAAAAATAAAAGAATATTATTGTAATAACATTGATTATTTCTTTTTTTCTTACTTTTTCTTATTTAGTTTCGTTAATCGTTTTTGTTTTATTATTATAGTAAGTTTTGCGACATGGCATCATTATGATAGTGTGTTAATTTATTGACACTGGTATAATAAATAATCTACCAATATTTTATTTTAGTCACCTTTTTGCAATATTTTCTTTACTTTTACTTTTTATGACATCATATTATTATCATTAATCAAAGAAGTTAATTACTATATATATATATAGTGAGATGAAAATTGAAAAATATATTTCTTAAAATTAAACCCTAATAATTTAATTTTAAAATAATTCCTTATAATACATTAAGTCATTAACAACACAAGACTTGAACACAATAGGATATGATCAAAGAAACTCTTTTTCTTTAAAAAAGGTACGTATTTTTTTATCAAATGCCTTTTTAAATGGGGATAGTATCAAATGCTTTTTAAGTGCCTTCACAAGCTTGCAACAGTTATTAGTGAAGTCTTCATTCCCAGTCAAATTAAAGACCCAACATAGAACTGTTCCCAAGTTACTTCTTCAGCCTTTCCCAATTCCATCACAAGTAAGAAGCCAAAATCGAAAATCAAACCATTTACATAAGAAAGAATCTATTCATACTTCTTTCCTTTGAGCTTTCCCTTAGGGATTTTGCTAAGCAAACCAGAATCTAGCTTCTGATAGTGATTTTGCATCTGATCAAAGACCTTGTAGACAAAGTTGTCAACTTGATTCTCATACCTTTCATATAGAACTGGGAGTGTATGTGCAGCAACAAAACCTTAGGACATAACGTAATAGAAGTTTTAGCAAATCAAGCATGACAAAAAGAAATCAAACTAGAAGGAAAACATCATCTTTGAACTTCTAACAAGTATCATATCATCACAAAACAATACACATCGACAAAGAGTAACATTTGTTTCCAAATATGTCATCACAAAACACTTGGGCACATGTGCATGCGTAGATTGTGTTACACCATCCAAACTCCGGACTCCGGCATCTTAAGAGGAATTTAACATCTTTCAAAGTTCAAACTGTTTCCTATGCTACACATAATTATGTCATGGACAAATGATAAGCTTTCCTAAATTAACATGTTTTAATCATCTTAGCATCCATCATAGAATGATACAAGCACAATACAAAGTTGCATTTACCATCCAAAATGCTAATATAATATAATTTCAATTCTTCCTGTTTTTTAGAGCAGATATTTGTAGGATTAGTCAAAATTTTGAATAATATTTTTGAAACATTGTACAACATAATAATTCAAGCAGATACTCAATCAACACATTCCATCAATATCAACAGATGAAAAGAATGCAGGTTTCTAACCAATATAAATGACAGTCAAAAAATTGCACCAGCTCCCAATCACAGCACCAGCCCATAAGCTGACTACAACCTGGTGATGTTATAAATTATAACCATTATCACAAATTCCACACAAAAAACATATATCTTTCTTTACAACAAAATATAAACATAAATATAATTTATCACGCATAAGTAACAAGTTACAAAATCACTGAAGACAAAATAGAAAATGGATCATCATGGTTGCGCATTTAAAAATACCAAATACAACCATCCACATTGATTATTTGTCATATAATACTACTCCAGATCCAAATTTATATAAAACCATATTGACCCATGAAGCTTACAATCTAAGTTCCTTGTTTACCCAATACAATTATATGATGCCTACTGCTGGAAGTCAGTCATGAAGCTTACAATCTAAATTCCTCGTTTACCCAATAGTTAAAAACACGTTACAAAATCACTGATGACAAAATAGAAAACTTATCATCATGGTTGTGCATTTAAAAAATACTAAATACAACCATCCACATTCATTATTTGTCATACAATACCACTCCAGATCCAAATTCATATAAAACAAACTATACTGACCCATGAAGCTTACAATCTAAATTTCTTGTTTACCCAATACAATTATATGATGCCTACTGCTGGAAGTCAGTCTCCCCCCTCTCTCCACCAACCTATCCACCCTGGGTGTCAACCCCTTAAGCTCTTTGCTTAATAATGTTCAAATCTTTAACCACAACAAAGTAGTAAAATAGTTTAAGACCCCAGATGACCCTTAGAAGATATTGTCCCATAAGGTTTATTTGCCTTGACCACAAGTTCCTGCAAACTCAAGTAAGTTATTCCCTTCTACAGACTATCAATTTAATACAGAACTCCTCATATAAGTAGAAATTCGAAGGAAAAAAAAGCAGTTAACAATTTCGATGACAAATGTCAATAACATGTCACGAACAGAAAATGTTGTAGAAAAAAAAAATGGAATTGATTGAATTGCAAGCACTATAACAAAGACTGGTGTCAGAAACCGAAGAATGATTTAACCTAGAAACTATGTTCTAAGACTAACTTCTAAGCATGAACCTCGATTGTAAATAACAATTATAAAGCAAGAAAACATAAGAGAAAACATACAATCAGAAATTGTTTTAGGTTTCCTCCACATGCAACATCTTGGAGAAACCTCAACCCCCGATTAACCTCAGCACCAACTGCAATTGCAATATTCACAAAGAAATCATCTGGGAGGACAAAACGGGGAACTTTAGATGGCTTCCTGTCACCCCACAGAGAACAAAGCATGTTTAAGCTGTAATGTAGCATAATGTACTTACACAAGGTCAGACATCAAAAGAAGAGAAGAAAAGAGGCTTGGATAACCTGTTAAACAAGCTGGAAGCATTTTTCCAAAGAAACTGTGCTAACATGCCAAGAGCCAGAACCAAGAATAAAAGAGTTAGGAAATTATAATTAAGCCATTCGAAAAGCACCCATATAGCGGTCGCCGCAGATAAAACACTCGCAGAAATCTTCTTGTTCCTCCACAACAAGACATCAGCAGCTACATCATTCGGTAGAAACAAAAATAAATTTAAAAGCCAGGGGTAATGTATGATAAGATTTTACAGGAAATTAACTAGAATTACCATACATTTTCCACCACCTAAAATATGGTGCACAGGTTTTTGGCGTCCGAACAGTCTATTGAATTGGGAGCTCACTGAGCTTGACTTTTCTTCTTCAAAAAATGATCCAGATTTTTGCTTATCTGCAAGTGTTTCCACAAGGGTATTTAAAAGGTTTTCAGCTGTGATTTTCTCAGACATTGTTCCTGCACCTCTGTAAGAACAAAAAAGAACATCACAAAACATTGTAGGAATATCTATGATACCCAACACCACTGCAACATCAATCACCAATTAAAAGAAACCAACACACATAAGATAAATATAAAATACAATTTTTTCCTAAATCAATAACAAAATAGAAGAGCATCGAGTCACAAATTGACAAAGACAAAGTTATCTCATCTAAAATGAAATAAGTGTTATTGGTCTAAGATCACAAAAGAAACCTCTCTAGCAATAATTAATTTAGTCGTCTGTATTTAACCTTCATATGTATACTACACTACCTCAGCACCATTAAGTCCTTTTAGGGTCTGTTATCTTAGGTTGTTATTGCTGCAAAAATGATTGTTTTAACTTGATAGTGACTTCAGAGAATTATTACGTCTCTCGTCTCTCAATCGCTTTAAATGATTTTTTCTATGCCTTTGTTCATTAGTGTTAACCATTAAAGTCATTCCTAGGCCTGAACATGTGGTTGATTCAGTTTTTGACATTATATTTGTTTAGGATTATATCTATGGAGAGCACGGTGAGTCGGCACACAGTACAAAATTTGCTATAATGAATGGGATCACGATCGCTGATGAATGAGTGAGTGATTGAGACCCCAAAACGCAGACTAACTCTAACACCTCAATTTAATATAAAAAAGCGATGGAAGAGAGAATTATTTGAATTTTAAATTAAAGAGAAAATGAAAAAACTTTTCTCTCTTATTTCTTTACACCTTCTCCTATATTTAAAATTTAAAAAAAGAAAAAAAGACTAGGAAAGAAGAACAGAAAAAGGGGTACCACAGGTTCTTTGAACTGCCTCTTCCCCAATTGAGAAGCATAAAAGAAGCGGGATTTGACATATAATGACGGAAATCATGAATATAGAAAGAAATTGAGGGTGTAGTGTAAGCACGCGTTCAAATCCCTAACTAGAGAATTGTTCAGTGAATTCAAGTAGAGAAACAAAAATGCAGAAGAAAAACAAAAGCATTAAGTAATTAATTGCATTGCAACATTCAAAACAGAAAAAGAAATGGTTGTAGGAACAAACCAGAGCGTAGTGGATAGTAGAAGCCAAGTAGAGAACAAAGTAGTGAGAAGGCAGAGAGAATATGCTTATAATGAATTGCGGAGACAAAGTTATTAGTAAGGTATAAAGTAATTCAGAGAACGGTACCACTGTATCACTCCTAAAAGTATCACTAAAGTGTTTTAATACATGAGCGTAATTTTCTATTTTCTATTGTAGGAAGCTAGCCATTTGAGGGCATCGATATTTTATTTTTTTTAATCAATTTTTTTATTTAAGTTATTTTTTAATAAAGTAAAATAAGTTTTATTTATAAATAAATAAATATTTAAAATGATTTTATTTATAAAACTTATTTCAAATAATTTTATAAAATTATTTTATTATAAATTTTAGATATATTTATTTATAAATATATAAAAAAATTAATTTATTAAAAATGATTTATATAAAATTTACAATTTAATTAGTTAAAAAAAATTTCAATACTTTTTAAATTAGGAAATATATTATAGAAATAGAAATTATCTTTTAAGTAAAATATGAAATAAATCTTTAAATTTGGTGACAATGTTTGTTTATATAATATTAAATTTTTTTTTTAACATTTGATTGAAGTTGTTTGTTATTGCATAAGAATAAAATCTCCCTTCGAAACGATTTTTTTTTTTTTATGATTGATTTTGATTTCAAGATTTATAAGATTTGTATAATAATAAAATAAGTGTGAAGAGAAACTGTATATTAGAATTACTTTACTAACAACTAATTTTGTAGATTTTATTATTGACTATATATTAAGCAGTATTTATTTTATCTCTAATCCCATTATTTTATTTTGCTTTGAGCTTTATTTCGCGTTAATTAAGAAGAATGTGAAACACACATAATTTTTATTTCCTACGTATCTTCGCATTAATTGAAATTTTTGTCTTTGCTATATATTATGAAAGACTGAAAATCTACATGCTACGCACCATCCTGAAAACTTATTCAAAAATCAACTGCTAGTATATAATAGGAACTTCATGTTGAATGTTGATGCAACTGCAAATCACCAGAGGTACTAGAAAGCACAAGTATCTGTTGGAAAAATTTAATTAATAATTACATGCAATTTAATAGTATCAATTATGTATTAGTTGAATTTAATTATGCAACAGTAAATAATGAAAACATATAAATTGCCATAATAGTATAATAATTTTTAGATGCAAGTGTCTGTTTGTAACATTATAAGGTGGTTTTCTACCACATGCATATGACTTATTAAAATAATAATCTTTATGGATGATTCTTAACTAAGATTTTTTATTTACAAGAACTACCAGTGCAGGAGTACAGCGATGCTCTAATATGAAATAATATATTTTTCTAAGTAATTACCAATTCTTTATTTAAAATATGGATTCCTATGAAATAATTATTAATAAGTTAGGAATTTAAACAGGTTCTAAATACCAACAACACTAAATTTTACAGGCTTAGTAAAACAAAAAATATTAATTACTAAAAATATTATCACAAAATTAAAGTGATAAAATAATATTTTTCACAATTCTCTTAATTTTTCACATTTATTATCATTGTTATTGAAAATGGATAATTTGATATGATATAACTTAAGTCATTCACCCTGATTAAAATTTTATATTCATAAGTAATAGAATAAATTATTGTATTTTTAAAAATTTTCTGCAAAATTATATATATTTTATCTATTTTCTTTTTATTTTTAAAGGATACTAGTGTAAGGTTAATTTGAAAGATGTTAGTGTACAGGTTAATTTGAAAGATAAATTGAGCCTCGGAATTTATAAGTTTTGTATTGTGTCGGGCCATTATGAGAGTGAATCCTATTATTGATATTTGAGATTCTTTTACGGATTAAAACACCATTTTTAAATTTAATTAATTTTAACAAAGATATTATAAATTATTTGTATATATAATTTAAAATATATTTATATATTACAACATTATTATTAACTTTTCACATATTGTAAGTTTTTTAAAACATTGAAACAATTTAATTTTTTTTTAAATATTTCTTAAATTGTAACCAAATATATTTTCACTACTTTTTCTATGAAAATAAAAATAAAAAACACACAAAACAATTTTATTTGCAATTTTATAATTTATAACTTTTACAGTCTAAAAAAACAATATTAAATTGAAAAGAATAAACAAAACGTAGTAATAACATTTTACTTGTTAATTTTTTTATCTTATACTTTATATGCACAAGTCATGTACTCAAGTGGCCAAAAGTATTTTGTTTTAAAAAGTTTTTTTGATTGTAAACAAAATCATTTATTGCATCAGAAATTTTTAATTTATTAACTTTTTATATATTAACCAAGTGGGGGTTGGGATCTACCACTTTAGATATATTAACCAAGTCCTCCACCACCAGGCCAATATTAGCTACAATATTTTTAACAGTTTAACCTAACATATATTAGAAAAATAGATCAACCATTGATAATAAATATTTTATATTATTAAATAAGAAGGAATCAACAAAGAAAAAAATTATGGACTAAATATATATATATATATATATATGCAGAGAGAGAATTTCTTCCTACACTCCAATAAATTCTTCCTACACCTCCATAAATTTTTAAAATGGCAAAAAATATTTAATGAAAACAGTAAAAATTTAATTATCATGCACCTTTTTCTTTTTTCTTTCACTTGCACCTCTCCCTTGTTTCGCACATCTCTCGTTTTGTATCTCTCTCGTTAGCTTCCCTTGCACGACTTCGTTTTTCTTCTCACTAAATCAGTGGCTTTCTCTTCTTCTTCGTGCGTTGTTCATCTCTTATGCGTTTTCTTTGTTTTTCGTGATTCAGCTTTGCATTTATCTTCTCTCGGTACATTAGCTTTTTTTACTCTTACTGGACTTGTAAAAAAGTTTGCAATTTTTTTTTACAAGTCCAGATACCCCTGTCCGGACTGGGTCCGGACACCCTATTCGAACTAAGTTCAGACACTCCTGTTTGGAAACCCCTGTCTGGACTGAGTCCAAACACCTCTGTCTGAACTTGTAAAAACTTTTGCAATTTTTTTTTACAAGTTTGGAAATCCCTGTCCGAATTGAGTTCGAAAACCCCTATTCGAACTTGTAAAAAAATTTGTAATTTTTCTACTAGGATTAAAGTTATTGTTTTACCTAAAATATTTGATATTTTTTCCTATATTTATAGAGGTGTAGGGAGGAATTATAGAGATATAGGAAGGAATTCTGATTGATATATATATATAATACCAGAATCTTGAATTTTTAAATAAATTCACAGTCGTTGATACATATGTTTGATACTCAAAATAATTCAACAAAGACAATACCTTTTGAAACTAAAATAAGAGATTATGAAAAAAATTACATCAAAATACAAAATTTTAAATAAAAATTTACATAACCAAATTTCCTTTGAATTTGACTAATATTACACTACTATTAAGAATATTCATTTTAAACATAAAAAATATTTAATTTGATTTGACATTTTAAATTTATTTTTTTATTTTAAATTTATATTACCTATATTTAAATAATAATAATAATAAAATAAAATATTTAGTATCAGACAAATTATAAGACTTGATAAAAAATATTTTCATTTAAAAATAAATACTAGCTAGCTTGAACTTATCACCAAAAAATAAATATATCATGCCTTAATAGTTAAAACATAGAGTTGATTATATTTTTAGTTTCACTATTTTTATAATTTTAAAAATTTTGTCCTCTAAATTTTATTTTCACTTTTTTTTATTTTAATTATGTAATTTTAATTTGTTTTTTAACAATATATAATCTTTGATAAATTAATATTTTAACTTGTGACTCTACTGTTAAAACATTTAATACTTTAACAGTGATAACATAAAAAATATATAATTAAATATCAGAGTAATATTCTTTTTACACTGTAATTAATACTAATTAAACTCAAATATTTATCATAATAACTTATTAATGAAATTATAAAATAATTTTAATTATAAAAGTGAAAAATCTATAATATTTATATTGATATATTAATTCCATTAAATATTATCTTTGAAGTTAATAACTAAAATGATAAAATCAAATTAAAAAGAAAAAAAACTTCCAAACTGTGAAACATTGGAAAAGTAAGAACAATTGAATCTAATTATATGTATAAGAAAGATAGAGTTTTTTTTTTTTTTGAAAAAAAAAAACAAACAAAGAAAGAGTCTGGAGTTTGGAAGTGTTTTGTTGTTGTTTTTTTTTTTTTCTCTTAAGCTGAGTTTGGAAGTTAGTCTTTAATTAGTTGAAGATTGTTTTTCACAAAAAATGGAGGATAGAATAGAAAAGTGAAGTGTAGAAGTGATGAGTATGATAGTGTGGTGGGGCATGAGAAAATGAAAAGAGGAAGAAAATGAAAAAACGCGATAGAACGTGGCACCAATGGGAGCCTGTATGACATTATCCCACATCAAGAATCTAATCCAAGTTCGAAAACTGAGATCCACATTGCCACATAAGACATTGAAATTAAGTAAGAGAGTGAGATGGATCACATTGACAGCATTATGGCTTCTCCTCAATGTTTGTTGCACCACCATGCCCCTGCTAGATCACCATCACATTTACAGCGCCTCATTCTTAACACCAAGCCTAACCAGATTGTATGCAAGGCCCAGCCCCAGAAGCAAACAACTTACCCACCTCAGGATTCTATCTCTCGCCGCTTTGCTCTAACTGCCCTCATTGCTGCTGCTGCTGCTGCTGCTGCTGCCTCCTCCTCCAAAGTCCAACCTGCTGATGCCGCTTATGGGGAAGCTGGTACTATTTCATTTACTCTCTCTTCCCCCACTCCAACTCCATTCATCATCTCATGCATCACTCTCTAATCTCTTTGCTCCTTCCTACACTTTCTCTTTCTGTTTAAATATATTCACTCATCATCAATTCACATCGCTGCTCTCTTCTTCCAATTTATTTGCTCATACCCGCTTCTAGTAAGATCGTCTCCCTCCAAGGACACTCTTCCACTTATTCTAAGATCTCACTTACTCTTTACTTTAACCATTTTTTTAATCTAATTATTCAAATTAATTAATCATTACAATCATTTAATTTTTAAAAACCTTAAACTTATTTTAGAATATATATATTCATATATATGTATGTGTGATCTATTATTATCTTTACCAAAACAATTGTGATCCTATGCTACAATCCTAGGTTAGGAACTTACTTAGGCCTTGATGTTGGATATCATGAATAGATCAACTTAGATGCTTAGGTAATTGAAGTATATTAAGGTTTTGTTTGCAGCCAATGTGTTTGGAAAGCCAAAGACAAACACAGATTTCCTGCCATACAGTGGAGATGGATTCAAACTATCCATTCCCTCAAAATGGAACCCAAGCAAAGAAGTTGAGTACACCGGTCAGGTTGTTAGATATGAGGATAACTTTGATTCAACTACCAATGTCGTTGTCACGATCACTCCAACTGATAAGAAGTCCATCACTGACTACGGTTCACCCGAACAGTTCCTCTCTAAGGTAAACCTGTTTTAAACTAGTAGTTGTGTTTGTGTTCTTATTAACAAGGGACACCTTAGCCCCATTAATGACAAATTGACAGTTCTATCTTTTTAAGACAAAATGAATGAATTAGTGACAGAATTTAATGGTGTAAAATTGTTTTTTTATAACTATTTATGTCGCTAAATTTCAGTGACAATATTTTTCGTTAATAATATTAATTTTATATATGCCAAAATAATTAATGGTAGTCTATGAGTAGGAATGCTTTAGGGACACCAGTTTTTATATGGTGTCTGAAATTTAACAATGCAGGTGGATTACTTACTAGGAAAACAGGCCTTCTTCGGCGAAACTCAAGCCGAGGTAAGTGATTGATTATGAAACACGAATGCACAGAATATGGTTAAATGTCGTAAACTGAGCGTAAACTTGAATTGGACAGGGTGGTTTTGATGCAAATGTGGTGGCCACAGCTAACATCTTAGAGACTGAAACACCTGTGATTGATGGGAAGAAGTACTATGTGTTGTCTGTGTTGACAAGGACAGCTGATGGAGATGAGGGTGGCAAGCACCAACTAATTAGAGCAACTGTAAAAGATGGAAAGCTGTTCATTTGCAAGGCTCAAGCTGGAGACAAGAGGTGGTTTAAGGGAGCAAGAAGATTTGTCGAGAGCGCAGCAAGTTCCTTTAGTGTTGCTTAAAAACTTCAATAGTCGGTTATGCTATGTCTTATATATACATATATGTAAATCAACCTTAGTGCTATCTATCTTTTGAGCTGTCTAACCTTCCTTTTGTCCAAGGGTTTCATAACATAAGGGACTTGGTTGGATTAAGCTTCTGAATACTTAATGTTCCTGGCGTTGTAAAGACGGCCACTCATCCCCCTTCTCTCAGCGCTTTAAGTATTTTAAGCAGTCTTCATTAACTAAGAGCCGTTTATGTATAGGTTATGCTTGATAGGGGCTGAACCGTTTAAGGATCCAGATCATATGCATGTTGGTTAGATGGCTTGCATTTTCATTGAAGAGAAACAAACATCTCAAGGAAAGTAGGACCGATGGATCTAACTGGGTCATATTTTAGATATATAATTTGTCATTTTTATTTTCCACCCATTTATTGACAAAAAAAAATACTAATATACCATTTATTATTAGTCTCAATTTAATTATAATAAAATATTAAATTACTCATAAATATTGTTAGTCTCAATTTAATTATAACATAAATAATAATAATAATTAGAATAATTAACATTAATGTAATTATAATAATAATAAAAGTAATTAACGTCAATGTAAATTAGACTCAAAGGAAAGAGGAATGTAATTAGAAGAATTAGACTCAAATAATTTTGTTTACTTCTCCGTGTATTGCTGAAGAAGCAAAAAAATTTAAGAGAAGGTTTCGTAATAAATATTATATTTTGTTTATTATATTTTATCATATAAAATTTTAATAAAATGTTAAAAAAAATATATTATTAAAATATAAAATTTTATAAATATAATATAAATATTATATATAAATTTTCTAATTAAAATAATAAAATATAAAATTTATAAATATAAAATTTTATTGGGAGAAGATTTTCTGTAATAAAATTTTATATTTTATTTATTTTATATTTTAAAATATAAAAATTTAATAAAATTTTAAAAAAATTATGTTATAAATAAATTATATTATTAAAATATAAAAATTTATAAAGATCATGTAAATAGTTAAATAAATTTTTTAATTAATTTTTTTCTTTATTCGAAAAGCTTATTTCATAAAATAAGTTATTTTATTTTGAAATGTGAATGAGTGAGGTTAATTTATTAGAGTAAATGTTAAAGAGGTGTTATGATACATAATTAGGTTAAAGAGTATTTTTGAGTTTTTAAAAAATTAGTTAAGTAGGTAGGTGTTAAATGAAAAGGATTAGGTATGAAATGAAAATCTCAATAATTTCCTAAATGAGTCTGTTTTAAGAAATTTATCGGGTACATCTATTTTGTGGTTTGATTTGATCAAACCAAAAGGTCAACTGTTTGTTTACGTGCTGTCCTAGGACAGAAAAGTTGCATTAAATTTACAATTCTCAGTTGCACTAAGACCAATTTGAGTAATTTTTTTAAAAAAAATACACACTTAAGTTAATCAACCATATCAAGTTGATTTGAAACTTGGTAAATATAAAGAGACTCTAAAAAAAGTAGAAACATCAGAAATCTAAAGTAATTTTATCAAGTCAGGGATTGTATAGGATATAATAACGACCGATAATTTATAATTAATTAATTGGAAACAAAGAAAAGGTACAATGATAAGTTTATTATTTAAAGTAATTTACCTTACTAAAGCATTTGTAATTGAAAAAAAAAACTATTATAAAAGAGTTTTAAAATATATTCAATTATAACTCACACTCTTACTTTTAAAATATTGATATTAATGAAAGATAACCTCAACAAACTTCCCATAATTGTTATTAACTGATTGTTTAAAATATTTTTAAGATAAAATTTATTTATTTTTTTGGATTTTCTATTAGTATTAATTTATAATAAATTATATAAATATTAAATATACTTCATCAAAATAATTATTTTAACTGATTTAAGTAATTATGATATATAATTAAAATAATTAATAATATAAATTATTTATTCTAAATTTATGTTAACATTAATAAGAAATAAAACATAGAAAAATAAATTCAAGGTACTTTTAAATGGTAAAGATTACCAATATCCAATCTAATAACAACGTTATATTCACACAATGAATTCTCTCTTCTAAATCAGTGTCTGGTTTTTTGTCTCATTCAATATATAAATATTATGTCATTTAATAAATTTTTTTATATCTTATATAATTTATTAAATGACATAACATTTATTGATTAATGAAACATATAATGAGACAGACTAATTTGAGAAAAAAGATTTTTATTCTATATGCATTGTTATTTTTATACGCTCATCTCCCTATTTAAATCACAACTATATCCTTCGAACTCTAACTTTATGTTTCAACGAAAGCAATTTTATGATGGTTTATTTTATTTTTCTATTTTTTGAAAAAATTTTAAAAATTATTTTTAAAAAAATACAAAAAAAAAAATTTTAAAAATTATTTTAAAAATATAAAAAAAAATTATTTATATTTACAAAAACGATTAACAAAAAGTAAGAAAACAACGTCTTATTTACTTATTTTGAGGAATATAAAACCGAAAACAAAATTACTCATTGTTATTTCTTTTTGTAGTTTTTAAAAATTAAAAAAATAAAATAATTTTTAAAAGTTATTTGGAAAAAACAAACTAAATAAGCTTTTCAGTTTTTAATAATAAAATACTAAAAGTAATTTATAAAACTCCAATTAATCACTTAAATTTTCCAAACCAAATTAGTTCGAAAAAGTAGTGCAAATGGTACTTTATTTAACATGCAAATGGTTGTTAAATTTATAAAACTCCAATTAATCACTTAAATTTTCTAGCAGTTGGCTAGGAACTGACCAAAACACCAATCTAATGGCGTGTTGGTGGTTGTTAACATGCAAATGGTACTTTATTTAATTACTTTCCCAAAAAACTTTTAACTTAATAGGAAATTTAATAAGAAAAGCTTGAAAACTATAAAAGAAAAAAATGTATATAAAGTATGGACTTTATTTCTCTAATTATTAATTTTAGCTTTAACTTATAACTTAAAAAAATTGTGCCTTTTGTGCGTAATAAGTATTTATTTAATATAATTATAATTTATAATAAATAAATATTTACAAATATAAAAACTATATTATAATTTAAATTTTTAATAAATAATATTTTTAAACATTTAAATTAAATTTTAGATTTAAGGAAAAAAGTTGTAATATGATGTGCTGCTATTTTAGTTATTGATAAGAAATAAAAAAAATTAAAATTAAAGTTGAAATATGAAGATAGTGAAAATAATATATTGAAAGAATTGCACTTCATAATAGAAAAGAACATTGTGATGTCACACGTATACTGTGGATTAGCCTTAAAAAGTTTATACAACAAATCTTACATTTCTTGTATTCTAACTTAGATAAAATTTATACTCATTAAAGATCAAATCACACAATTTCATAAATTTTATAATGATAATGCAATAACCATTAACTGTTAGTTTTGTAGTTTGATTAAGTTTTGTAGTTTGATTTTTAGTCCCATATTGTTTAGTATTGTAAGATGATGTTTTTCACTTTGCTATATAAGCAAGCTTATGTAAGGTTTACAAATGCACTAAAATAAATACTTCTTAGTATTGTTTATTTTTCTCTTCTCGCCTTTAGTGCCTTGTTTCTTAGTATGCTTTGTGGTTGCAGCAGTGTCTGATCTTCCACATCAGAAAAGATTTGGTTAAGATTAAATTTCTTAGTATGCTTTGTGGCTGCAGTTGTGTCTGATCTTCCACATCAGAAAAGATATTTTCTCTTGTTCTTGGGGATCTCAGTCTAGAGAACTAGTGGGGGCTTTTCTTCAAAAGCAGTAGGAGCGATGACAATGGACAAAGGCAAGATGAAGATTGAAAAGTTCGATGGTGCGGACTTTGACTTTTGGAAGATGCAGATAGAAGATTATATGTATCAGAAGAATATGTATCAACCACTCATAGGAAAGAAGCCAGAGGGTATAAAGGAGGAAGATTTGAGTCTCCTTAATAGACAAGCCCTTGGAGCCATTAGACTGACGTTATCCAGTAATGTTGCTTTCAATATTGCAAAATAAAGGACGACAGCAGGTCTCATGAAGGCTCTTTCCAACATGTACGAGAAATCATCAGTCTCAAACAAAGTTCACTTGATGAGGCGATTGTTCAATCTGCAGATGTCTGAAGGTGTTTCGGTGGCACATCATCTCAATGAACTAAACACTGTTACAACCCAGTTGAGTTTAGTTGAGATTGAGTTCGATGAGGAAGTACGAACTTTAATACTTTTGTCTTCCCTGCCAGAAAGTTGGAATGCTACGGTCACAGTTGTGAGTAGCTCACCGGGAAGCAATAAGTTAAGATTTGATGATGTTCAAAATTTGGTTCTCAGTTAAGAGATCCGGCGGAGAGAGTCGGGTGAATCATCAACCTCTTTAGTATTGCATACAGAGTTAAGAGGAAGAAGTTCAACCAAAGAAAACGGACGCGGCAAATCAAAGGAGAGACGATCCAAGTCCAGATCGTAGTTCCCAAAACTCGAAGACGATCGAGTGTTGGAATTGTGGGAAAACCGGGCACTACAAAAACCAGTGTAGGAGTGCACAAAAGAGTCAAGAAGCAAAGGGCGAAGCAAACATTGTCTCCACCTCAAGAAAATATGAGGTGTTGATATCCTCTCTTGAAGATGAAAATGAGTCTTGGGTATTAGACTCTGGAGTATCTTTTCACGCTACCTCATAAACGGAACTATTCAAGAATTATGTTCCTGGAAACCTTGGTAAGGTTTACCTTGGTAAAAGGTGCAATAAAGGTTAAGTTAAAGGGGTCTGTATGGGAATTGAAAAATGTCAGACATATTCTCGACCTGACTAAGAACTTAATCTCAGTGGGTCAGTTAGCTATTGAAGGCTACACGATAATCTTCCACGGTGATGATTGGAAGATTTGAAAAGGGTGCGATGAAAATTGCTCAAGGCAAAAAAAGTGGTATTCTTTACAAGATAGTAGGAGCATGTCATTTGATTGCAGTTGCAACAAATGAAAGTCTCAATCTATGGCACCAAAGACTTTGGCATATGAATGAGAAAGGGATGAAGGTCATGCAGGAAAATTATCAGGTCTTCAGTCAGTAGAAATTGATATGTGTAAAGACTGTATACTTGGGAAGCAAAAGAGAGTCAGCTTTCAGACAAGTAGAAAAACCCCAAAGAAAGAGAGGTTTGAGCTCATCCACTCTGATGTTTGGGGACCAACGAATGTCTCTTCCATTGGTGGGAAGCAATACTTCGTAACTTTTATTGATGATCACTCCAGAAAGGTATGGGTTTACTTTCTGAAGCATAAGTCTGGAGTATTTGAAGCTTTCAAGATATGAAAAGCCATGGTAGAAAATGAGACCGGGTTGAAGGTCAAAAAGCTCAGAACTGACAATGGAGGTGGATATGAAGACACCAGATTCAAGAAGTTTTGCTATGAGCACGAGATCATAATGGAAAGGACTGTGCCAGAAATGCCTTAACAAAATGGTGTAGCAGAGCGTATGAACCGAACGTTGACTGAAAGAGCCAGAAACATGCGTGTGCAGTCAGGCCTACCGAAGCAATTCTGGGTAGAAGCAGTCAATACAACAACTTACTTGATCAACCGAGGTCCATCGGTACCATTGAAGCATAAAATACCAGAAGAGGTATGGAGCAGAAAAGAAGTAAAACTCTCCCATCTTAGAGTTTTTTGGGTGTACAGCTTATGTGCACATTAGCGATCAAGGAAGGAACAAACTTGATCCCAAATAAAAAAGGTGCACTTTCATCGGTTATGGTGAAGATGAGTTTGGCTACCGTCTGTGGGATGATGAAAACAAAAAGATGATCCATAGTAGAGACGTGATCTTCAACGAAGGAGTCATGTACAAGGATAAGCATAATACAAGTGTCAGCAACTCAAAACCGAGTAGGCCAACTTATGTAGAGGTGGATGATGTTGTAAAAAGTCCACCAGTTGAAACTTCTCAATCAAAGGAAGTAATTGAATCAGGCAGATAACAACAATTTACTTCAACTCCTGAATTGAGAAGGACTTCTCGAGTTCCTGTGCCTAACAGGAAATACATGAACTACATGTTATTAACAGATGAATGAGAGCCTGAAGACTAATCAGAAGCATGTCAAACCACAAATGCGAGCAATTGGGAACTTGCCATGATTGATGATGAAGACAACTACAATAAGTGACAATCAAACTCCAAGTGGGAGAATTGTTAGTTTTGTAGTTTGATTAAGTTTTGTAGTTTGATTTTTAGTCCCACATTGTTTAGTATTGTGAGATGGTGTTCTTCACTTTGCTATATAAGCCAGCTTATGTAAGGTTTACAAATGCACTAAAATAAATACTTTTTAGTGTTGTTTATTTCTCTCTTCTCGCCTTTAGTGCCTTGTTCCCAACACTAACACTATTTGATTTGCCATATTGGTCAGTTTTGTGTTAGAAAACTTTTTGGACACATGTAAGAAAAACTCTAAATAGATTTATGTTTTTGGATATGTGTTAGAAAAACTTCAAATGGATATACATTTTTAAATAGAGTTCGTGTGACTTAATACTCAACACACCAAATGGTTTGACATTCTTGCCTTTTACTAGTTAAATTATATCATTTTGCTAAATATTGGGTTGACTATCACAAAAGTGTAATTTTTGCCTAAAGATACACTATGTGTCGAAAAGTCGTCAAAGTTGTCTATATTTAAATATTTTTTGGTAATTTACTGGAAATCAACCTCATATTTTATTGCATATTTAACTAATAGAAATTAGAGTAGTGTTACTTTCCATTACCCATTATTTATTTATCGCATGATTATGTTTATAACATGAATCATGCCTTTTACACTAAATATTATTTTGGAGAAAAAAAGGAATTGTGTATATTATAGTATGGTTCGCTTTGAGTTGATTTTCAAATTTTAAACCATAAATCAAACCAAATTGCATGGTTTAAAAATTTAATAAATCAAACAAACTCAATAATTTTTTTTTTATGTTTTAAGTTGGTTTTCAATTTTAATACTCTTAACGATAAGTATACAAGTTAAAAGATGATGTAAACAAAACACCTTTATGACTTTATGTTTAATAGGGTTATAATATGGGCTTTACATATTGATTTTGAGAAGAATTTAAATTCACACCTATCCATTTTTGAAACGGTACCTAATTTTTATAAAAAATCTAAAATACCCTTATTTCTTTCCTCTTCAATGGAGACATGTCTCCATAGAAGCAAAAAAAAAAAAAATTGCTTCACTAGAGAGGCCTTTTAGAGAAGCATTTTTTTTATAGAGAAAGGTCTTTGCCCAAGCAATTTTTTTTTGCTTCTTCGGAGTAGGGTCTTCGGAGAAATAAGGTTTTTACAAAAGTTTTTTGCTATTTAGATCTTAGTTGAAAAGGGTCGCCATTGTTTGGTGGTCATCGCACCCGCACACACCTTTCTTTTCTCTCCCTTCCCATATATACTCTTCTTTATTTCCCCTTCCCCCCTTCGATTCTTCCTAGGGTTTGCCTGCGTCATTGCTTCCATCATGAATTCGCTCTGTTAGCACCCCTCCCCCATTTTCGCTAATGGATATTCCAAAATTGTTCCAATCATCTTCTACATCTTCATTTCTTCTACACGTGCAGAGCCATTACATTAGCCTTGCTTCACATTATAGGCACCTCTTCAATTACATTGAGCCCACTTAACAGCGCTTCATTGTTCGCATCATTTTATGATCCCGATTATTCATTCTCTCCTTATCCCTCTTTTCCTTTCTCATTTTCAATTAACAAACGGAAAATCATCTTTCACTTTTTCAGCCAAGATGTTCCATATGCACAAATTATGGCAAAATTTCCAAGATTTGGATAGCAAAAAAAATAAAAAATTGCAAGAATCTTATTTTTCTGGAAAGCTTACTCCAAAGAAGAAGAAAAAATTGCTTCTCTAGAAATATGTCTTCGGAGAAGAAAAATAAATTGCAATAAAAGGAGAAATAAGAGTATTTTAGACATTTTTATAAAAAAGTAGGTGCAATTTCAAAAAACGGGTAGGTGCGAATTTAAATTCTTTGTTTTGAGGTATGATCTATGTTTAAAAAACCAAACCGAATTGGGAAGTTAGATCGAAAAACCTGTGAACTAGTCTGGTAACGGATTCGGTCAATGTAGAGAATCAATCAAGTAAATAATTGGTCTTAAAACAAAAAAATTGATCATGGACTGTAAAACTGATGAAAATCGATGGTTCAACCGGTTCTTAATTTTTTTTTAAATTTTCTTGGATTTTGCTAAATGCATCTCTCTTTTTCCTAAGTTTACCCTTTTAAAATTAAAAAATAAGAGTTAACTTGGCAATATTAAGATGTATTTAGTAAAAATATTTTTTTCTTTTATAACTAACTTCTTAATAATTTTTTTTATAATCTTAATTTTCATAATAACATTACTAATAAAAAAAATTATTTTAGTATGATCAGTTTAACCACTTATTCAATCATGGTTGAATCAATAAACCATAAACTAGTACTTTCACCTGTTCAATTTTAAAAATATAGGGTATGATAAATCATGGTCATCTCTCATGCTAAAAGGGTTTGAAAAATTGAAACAAATTTAATCCAAGAAAAAAAAATTCTTTTAAAACATGTGAAAGATACCTGTAGTGTAGATAAAAAATTAAAAAAAGTCTCTTATCTTATTATATTATTGTAAATAAAATGAAAATATGTTATGGTAAAATGCTATATAAATTAGGTAAATAATGATAATAATAATGTTAAGAATGTTATTGCAAATATTTCTGTTTATTTTTAGTTCTTTAAAATAATTGAACTAATAATATATATATATATATATATATTTATTATGTAATTATAAAAATAAAATATAGTATCACTGTATTTAAATTTTTATTAAATTATACATAATTTTATTTATTTTTATTTTTTTACACTAACTCTTCTTTAATAAAGCATTGCAAATAATATTTTTAAAATATTACTTTAACATTTTTTCCAAATATTCCACTAACATCTTGGATAGGTAACGATTTAAATAATATTAAAAAATTATAAATCTTTATTTTTTTTTATAACTACACAAAACGTCGGTTAGTAGCTGTTTTATTTTTAAAAGAGACGAGTTATTGTAATTTATTTCAAAAAATATAAAGGTAATTATAAAAGTATTAAAAAAATTATAATAAATTGATCACAAGTTTGATTAAAATCTATGTAAAATTTAAAGATTTAATTGAAATAAAAGTATGTAGTTGTTATAATTATTGTAATAAGTATAATTATTTATTCTATTAATTAAAAATAAAATAAAAAATTCAGTAACGTGATATATAAAAAATGAATAAAAAACATTTTTTTTTCTTGAAAATAAACAAAAAAAAGGAGGCCTAAATGAGTAAAAATGCGATTATCCATTTGAAAATGTAACTGGTTATTTGAAGTGGGTGGAAATGTCTGACACGAAGATGACTGAATGAATAATTTAAAATGTGCACGATTCTGATCCTCTTCACGACTAAACTAAACGTGCCTTAATCATCCTAGTTACGGTTTTGCGCTGCAAAATTATAGAAAAGCAAACAAGTTTCGTGTGAAATAGAAGGAAAGCATATGCCCAACCCAAGCCCAAGGGTGGCGATTGTCATTTCACCGGACGCAAGGGAAACCTATAAAATAAATCAGAGAGGCAGCAGAATAATTAATAAATCATTTCTTAATTAAAATTGTATTATAAAATGTATATAAATCTAAATATATGGTTCTTTGTTTGGAAGCATAAGCAGAAAAGGTGAAGGTTTGGGTTTGGGGTTTGGGGTTTGGGGTTTGAGGTTTGGTGTTTGGTAACTGAAGAGAAGACTGTGTGAAGCAGAAGCAGCAGCAGCAGCAGAAGAAGAAGGAGTCGGGAGTAGGCGGTGTTCAACCCACGATCGCATCTCAAACTTCGGTTCCGATCCTTCTTTTTTGCTTGCTCGGTAAGTCGGTCGATCATCACCGCCTTTTTTCCTCTTCTCAACTTATTGGATCTGCCTATTTTTATATCTTACCCTCTTTCCATTTCCCTCTCTTTGTTTCCTCCCAAAATGCGTATATCTAATTTGTTTATTCTTTAGCTTTTGAGATGATGATTTTTTAGCTAGCCTCTTCTAGGCATCGCACAATCTGTCTTGTTTCGCTGCATGATAATAAAATTCGTACAAACATTGTGTTTTCAACTAACTAACTCATTGGATTCTTGCCTCATTTTTACTGCTATTATTATTGTTGCTGCTGCTGCCGCTTTAGCTTCGTTTTTTCAGGACTCTGTCTTTTTCTACTTACTCTTTCTGTTTCTGTTTTCTGAGCAGATATTTATTTTAAGTTTCTGCTTCAATTTCTCTGTTTGTGTTAATTTCTATGCAGACATTTTCTAAGCTTGTGTTAATTTATTGTTTCAGTTTAAGGAAGTGCTGTTTTAGCTTCTTTTTTTGGGACTTGAGGTTTTATTTTACTTACTGTTGTTGTTTCTGTTTCCTATGCAGTTTATCAGAGGCATTTTCGTAGTTGTATGGTTGTTTTGGGTTGTTTTCTCGCTGCTGAAATTATATATGGGCTGAGGAACATTTTTCATGGGAGGTGTGGAAGATGAAGAACCAGCCTTCAAAAGAATGAAATTATCCTCTAAAGGATTAGCTGGTCTATCTAACGGTTCTTCTTCTAAAGAGCCTGTTGGCGGCTTGTCTGGTGACTTGATGGCTCGACCCCTATCATCTAAAAGGGACGAACAGGTTGTTGGTTCCAAGGGGGTTATAAAGAAAGAGGAATTCGTCAGGATAATTGCCAAGGCATTATATTCGCTTGGTTACAGAAATAGTGGGGCACATCTAGAGGAGGAGTCTGGAATATCTTTACACTCACCTGGGATAAATCTGTTTATGCAGCAAATACTTGATGGAAATTGGAATGACAGTGTAGCCACATTGCAGAGAATTGGGTTGGCAGATGAAAGAGTGGTCGGGTCTGCATTATTTTTAATATTGGAACAGAAATTCTTTGAGCTTCTCAATGGTGAAAAGGTCATGGAAGCATTGAAGACCTTGAGGACGGAGATTGCTCCACTTTGCATTAATAGTAGTAGACTTCAAGAACTTTCTTCCTGCATTGTTTCACCGTCTCCTAGATTAGACATTATAAGGGTGAGGTCTCGGTCAAAGCTTCTAGAGGAATTGCAGAAACTGCTCCCTCCTACAGTAATGATACCTGAGAAGAGGTTGGAGCATCTAGTTGAGCAAGCCCTTATCTTGCAACGAGAGGCATGTCCATTTCATAATTCATTGGACAAGGAAATGTCATTATATTCAGATCATCATTGTGGAAAAGATCAGATACCTTCCAGTACGTTACAGGTTAGAAAATGATATGTATAATAGATATTCTTGATTTGTTAATTATTAATGGTTGTGGAAGCAGCTTCCTCCTTTCTATTTTCCTGTTGAAGACTACAACTCTGTTAGTTTTTCTTTCGCCTTTACTTTTCTTGATTGTAAAGTTATGGTTACTAGATTTGTGAAAGCTAAATTGTGGCATCTTGAAAATGGATGTGATTATTGTTGAGGTCCTGCAATATTCTTGTTTATTTTCTGTGTCTAAAAAGAAAGGTTAATTATTAGAAAGTGATAGGGACTTGGGTTTTATGGGGTGCTCTAATCCCACATTGAGTAGTATGTGATGCTTGGTGGAGTATTTATTAAGTGCTTGGTTCTCCCCCCTTGACTGCTAGCTTTTAAGGGAGAGGATTCCTAGCCTAGGTGCCTGGGTTCTTATTAGAAAATTAACTACATGTTGGTGATATCCCGATTGACATATATTTTGGGAAAGACTAAGTGAACAAATGTTAGTTTATCATTTGAGTTGACCAAATTAGTAGTGATATAATTGAACAAAATCATGTCTTGATTGAAATGGTAGTCTATGCAATTGTCACTAGTCATTTGCATCTATTTTACTTTTCCAAATCTCAATTCTTGAGGCAATTGTTCAGTCAAAACAAGGCCACATGTCTTTATGTCACTAATGCCATGAATTCGTAGTTTGCTTTTGCACTTGATCTGGTAATAATCTCATGTCTTACTCTTAGAGACTACTGAGTTTCCTCCAATTAGAAGACAATAACCTTAAAGTAGAATGTCTTTTTTATGTAAATCATCGTCGTTTACATGCACACAACCTTTATCTTTATATAGAAATCCACAGCCAGTGCTTCTATAATATATTTGATGATCTAAATTTTCATATCCTGACAACTGATGCATGGAGCTTACTGTCTATACTTACATCATAAGAGATATCTGGTCAAGCTACCATTTGTATAGGCATCATGCATTTCACTATATATATGCAATTACTAATTTAGAACTTTTATTTTTACCTAAAATGCCCTCGTCACTTTTTATTTTATTGAAATGCACTTCCTTTCTTGTAAATAAGATTTATGCATTAGTTGGTTATTTACAATGAGCATCACTTGTCTTCTGGTATCCTTCTGATATTTTTTTACAATCTATTGAATGAGTCTATGAGTGGTATGTATATAGTAATGTTATTTTCTTTTCTTACTAATATTGCAACAGATATTAGAAGCACATGATGATGAAGTCTGGTTTGTACAATTTTCACATAATGGGAAATATTTAGCTTCAGCATCGAATGATCGAACTGCAATAATTTGGGAGGTAATATTTGATATTGATCTGAGAATTTACAGTTTGTCTTTTCAGTTCTCTTACTTTCATATTTATTTTATTGATTAAGTGTTTTCATGGCTTATGTATTTTGTCATCATACTGCTAATCCAAATCCCAGTTTGTAATTTTTCCTTCAGATCTCAGAACCCCTCCCCCCTCCCTCATTGATCGAGAAACACTGCATTCTAACACAGACACACAAACAAAATATGGAGTAATGCTATGAAATTAGGTCTCACCTTTTAATTTTTATATAGGTTGGAAAAAATGGTGAACTGTCTGTGAAGCATAGATTATCTGGTCACCAGAAACCTGTTTCTTCTGTTTCATGGAGTCCTAATGACCAAGAGCTCCTCACATGTGGAGTGGAGGAGGCTATTAGGCGTTGGGATGTCTCTACTGGCAAATGTCTCCAAGTTTATGAAAAAGCTGGTGCTGACTTAGTCTCCTGTACGTGGTTTCCATGTGGGAAATATATACTTTTTGGCTTAAGTGACAAGAGCATTTGCATGTGGGAATTAGATGGGAAAGAAGTAGAGTCTTGGAAAGGACAAAAAACCCTTAGGATGTCTGATTTGGAAATAACAGATGACGGGGAAGAGATTCTAAGTATTTTTAAACCCAATGTGGTGCTGTTGTTCAATAGAGAAACAAAGGATGAGAGATTTATTGAAGAGTATCAAACAATAACCTCTTTTTCTTTATCAATGGATAACAATTTTTTGTTGGTTAATCTTTTGAACCAAGAAATACATCTATGGAACATTGAAGGTGATCCTAAGCTTGTTGGCAAGTACAAAGGTCATAAACGTGCTCGTTTTATCATCAGGTCTTGCTTTGGTGGTCTTAAGCAAGCTTTTATTGCTAGTGGAAGTGAGGATTCACAGGTATGAATCCTTAATCGTTGATCAAAATGGAAAAATATTTGTGAAATAACGATTCATAATTTGAAAATTGGAAGGCTTTGGTGCTTGTATGTTTCTCTTTATACCATCAAAATTCAAAAGAACAATTGTTTCTATTTTTTAATTCTGTTTGATTGTAGGAATTTGGTGCATATTTAGGATAGCTTAATTTCTAGGAAATAATCACATTTTTCAAAGTGCACTAAAAATTTTGTTCAAATGATTATTCTTCAAAATAAGTTCAATCATGTTATGGTGCTTCGGGCCTGATTGATATACTGAACCATCTTTATAATATTACTTGAATGAATTCTACTACAATTGTTATCATTTTCAGGAATCATGGTCGTCTTTAATATGCATACTAGGTTATCTTAATAAAACTAGGAGCGTCTTTATGAATAAATTTACAATGATGCTCGATATACCGTGTGGTTAATCAGTTGGTGTTCCCTTTTTTGTTCGGTTTTGGGCTTTTGGCCATCAGTTTTTCATTATAACACCTTAGAAAATCCTTATTCGCCAGTTTCTAGGTGTGGTGATTGATAGAAATTTAGCAGCCGCCAAGGTTCTTTCATTTCAATGTGAAACCGTTATAATACAGCATGTAGGAGCCCTGCAATATTTGAACTGTTTATCCAACCTTTTAAGATGGTCAATTCTTTTGGATAAATTTGGACAATTATTAAACTAGAGTTTGGTGGCGGTGTATGTTTGTAGGTTTACATATGGCACAGAAGCTCAGGAGAGCTAATAGAAGCATTGCCTGGCCATTCAGGAGCTGTTAATTGTGTGAGCTGGAATCCAGCTAACCCCCACATGTTAGCCTCAGCCAGTGATGACCGTACAATTCGGATATGGGGCCTAACTTGTCTGCACAACAAGTACCAAAATGTGCACACCAATGGCATCCATTACTGCAATGGTGGAAGTGGAACTTAGATGCCATACTCATTTCAATTGATTTCTCTTTTTTCTTATCATTGCAGTTGTGTAAATACCATTACTATCACCAGAAGCGGACCATTCATGTCAAACATGCATGTGACTTTCAATAAATCCGTGTTCCATTAATAATGCCTTGGATTTTCTCTTTGCTTCCAAGGAGGGGAGGAATAGAGGGAAATGAAAGGGATGTTTTGCTTTTCCTAGGGGTTACCAACTGTATACTTTCAAACAAATATTCCAATCGAATTAGATTCATAAATCGTGAGACTGAAGTCGTGCCTTCCGTTCCACCACTTCCTTTCTTTCTCTTGTGTTGTACAGTGCTCTGAACAATGGAAGTAGGGATGACAGATCTGAATGGAGTGGGCCAGCCTACCATCATTTTGGACGGGGGGGTGTTTTGAATCCTTCAATCTTTTTAGCATGTTTTGCCTAGCCAGTCAATTTGATGGACCAGAGACAGCCAATATGTCAAATTTTTATCTTATATTTAAAAATTAAAATATAAAATAAATTATCAAGTAAAATTTTTAAAAATGACTTTCATCATTTATTTTTGTGAAATCTTAACTCTGTTAAGAAAGTAAAACCAATGATGTAATATTTATTTTTTGTGATTTATTTATTTATTTTTATAAAATGATAATATAATAAAAATGTGTTGCTAAAAATAATTTTTGTATTACTTTTAAAAAATGTATATTTTTTAAATTTGGCATGTCAACTCATCAAATGGCTGGTCAAGTTATTTGAATATTTGCTTTGTCTTAACTATATAGCAAACAATTTTGTCACTCCTAAATAAAAGAATTATTTTGTTTTTCTCTTTTCTTTTTACTATTAATCATTTCTCTGATTTTCACTAAAAAGAAACAATAAATAAATAATGAATTTTTCATAAAACTGTTTTTAAATGGAATGCAAAATCTATTCTTTACCAATCAAAATATATTTTTTACCAACCATAAATTTTATAATTTTAACTGATTAAAATGCTTTAAAAAAATACTAGAATTTCAAATTCTTTTAAATTTTTTCATCCAATCAATATTTTATTACAAAGTATTTGAAATTTCTAAATGAAATGAATTTCTTTCTTAAAATTCTTCATCCAAACATACTCTTAAGAGTAAATATCCTTATCTCAAGAAATGTAATAATTGATAGTCATGTTCATATATTTAAGTAAACTTTTCAGTCAAAAATAAAATATTAGTTATTCTATATTATATACATGAAAAATTAAATTATTTATGTTAATTTCCATGGGTCATCTTTTAAACAATTTTAAGAGGATTGTCTTTCTATTTGTAAACACATATTTTGTCTTTCTATTTTGGTGTGTAATTTAGAAAGTTAAGAGTTATGATTTAAATGTAGGGGAAATATGAATGTGAAAAGGAAGTTGAGAATTAGGTAAGTATAACCGTTTAAGTTTAATGAGTATATATTGACACAGTAAAATAGTTTTACATTAACTATTAATCATAACTCTTTGTGACTTTTAAAATATTAATGGGTAAAATTAATAAACTTAACACGAATAAAGGGTTATGATTGAATTAAAACTTTTTATAATAACTGTGCATATTAATTAAACCATTCTTTTGTTGAATGGTATGACAAAGCAACTCATACCAAGAATTACTTCAAAATATCAATACAACTAATATCCCTACAAATTACGGGATATGCAAAATTTGGAACATTTGTAAATAAAATTCTATCAT
The DNA here is from genome assembly GCA_037954015.1 of Psophocarpus tetragonolobus. Classification (NCBI taxonomy): domain Eukaryota; kingdom Viridiplantae; phylum Streptophyta; class Magnoliopsida; order Fabales; family Fabaceae; genus Psophocarpus; species Psophocarpus tetragonolobus. The sequence goes on from CM075695.1 coordinate 42,159,653, forward strand.
TGAAAATAGTCGATCCATATGTTGCAAAAGTATCTGCCAATATATTGCCTTCAAGAAGCACAAGCACAATTCGAAGTTTAAAAATTCCACAATTAGGCCAAAATTTGTATTCACCTTGCGTTCTATATGTTAACAAGTTCTACCATATGCAATTATCGACCAAGCATCATAGGAGTGTGTTTCTATAATAATATTTGAAAAGTTATTATTTTTTGCCATAAAGAGACCATACATAATAACATATAACTTTGCTTTAAGCAAAAATGATGTCTGCAAAGAACAAGAATAACCCAACACAACATATCTAAAAACTCCTCCGTTTCCTGCCTTGTTCAAACTCTTAGACCATGCCATATCAACATTCAATTTAAAAACTCCTAAAGAGGTAGTGACCATCAACTTCTAATAGTCACACATGTATCTAGAGTATTTGTCTTGCTATGTCAAAAGTCGTTGCTCTGTCAAAAATCATGAACTTTGCTCCAAATAGAAGCTATAATCAAGTTCGTTTCAATACAAATGTAATTAAAGACAAAAATTAAGCACCACCAGAATATATTACCAAGCCAGACTTGGGTTATGTCATCAAATAACCACTTTGAAGGGTCAAGGTCCCAACTTATAAGCAACACTTATTATTGTTGAAAATATTTTTCTACACCTCATGCATAAACTTGTGTTCTAAGAACACATGAGTTACATTTTCAAAGATACCTCTACATAATGAACATTTATTATCATTTGTAATTCTAAGAAGTGGAATAAATAACATCTATTATAATTTGAATATTTTGGTTGTGGAAGATAATTTGAAAAGTAGAAAATGTGCATACAAAAAAGTTATTTCATTTATTAATTATTATACTTATAAATTTATTAGTTTTTATAGATTACCAAAAATCAGTATTTGAATAAAAATAAATCACATCTATTATAATTTGAAAATATTGTCAACATATCTAAATCACAATAATAATAAATCATCGTGGGTTGAAAATATTGTCAACATTATTAACAATAAATCAAAATATTCAGTGTATTTATCTATATCTATAAGTTTTTTTTTTTATTTAATAGTTTTTTTAAAGTTTAAGTTTGATAACTTATCAAAGTTAAAATCTAAAATTATATTTTTCTTTATACTACGGGTTAAGTAAATTAGTAGTGTCAACTCTAACCATTTTACACATTCACTTCCAATAAAATATAAATTAATCGTTAAAAGAATAAACATATATTAAATAAGGAGGAATAAATTATGGACTGATAGTATAAAAAATACAGATATATTCAATCACGTAAGTAAAACTCACTTTTTTACATTAGTGCATGATTAAACTCTTAAGTAAAAGGCATTTACCTAAATAAAAAATTAAAAAAAGCAGATATGGAACAGCAGAGAAAGATACAAGTACACCTTTGGAATACTAAAATTTTGAATCTAGGACATGTATTTGGTTTCAGAATTAAAGATTAATTCACCCAAATATTAAGTTAAGATTTATTTAATAAGGGATATTAAATTAAGCTTGCAAAAAATTTTCTGTAGCCACAGATCTAAGGATAGAAAGAGATACTAGATTTTGTAATTTATTTTTTGGGTGAACTATTGATTTTGTATTGAGGGCATTTTGTTGAGGCGTGAATTAAATAAAAAGTAATATTTGTAAATACTACTACTGTAAGATTTATTTAAAAAATAATATTTGACAGATTTAAAAATTGTTGATATTGGAATTGGAGTTTGGACGGAAGGAGCAGCAGGTATGGAACCCTGACCTGAAGATTTCAGAAAAGAAAGAAATAAATAAATAGTAAATAGTGAAAGAATAGCGTTAGGAGCTGCGCTAACAACAACGATGACCAACAAAAGAGAGAAGAAAGGAGAGGCACTTCTCCGTCAAAACCCCAAAGTTGATGAAGTCACCAGGATTCGCATTTCCCAGATTCTTGAACAGTTCCAAGCTTCCAAAGATGAAGGTAACATACATACAATACCCCTTTTTCTTCCACTTTTATGCAGAAGCTTTCTCTCAATTATTTCCTGTTTCGTTGTTTGCATTTTTTGATCGAGTCTTTCCTCTGCTAGTTAGTGACCGACTTAAACGGATAATGAGTGCATAGGTATATTCATTCATTAAATCTGCTTTTTATCCCCCTCTTTTCTGCAGTTTATAAGTTTGATGCTGGTTTGTCCAACCAAGAGCGTGCTGTGGTACATCAAATGTCCCTCAAAATGGGGTTTAGATCTAAAAGTTCTGGGTGAGTGTTTGGGGCAATTCCACTTTTAAATCTGTAAGAATTATGCTCCTAATTCCTAAATGGAATAGTTGGTATGGTAATGGACCTGTCTTTTGTGTAGACTTGGGAAGGAAAGGAGAGTGTCTGTTCTGAAAATAAAAAAGAAGGTTGACACTAATAATGGGTTTCGAAGTCTTCCTCATTTCACTTTTTCTGGAGAGGCAAAGGGATTGCTAGGTTATTTATTTGCTCATTATCCACCTGGTGATGGAAACTTGAAGAAGATGGTAGGAGAAAATAGTGGCACCACTGACAAAACAAAACAGAAGCAGGATGATATTTTTAACAGGCCCTCTATGACCAAAGCTGAAATTGCTAGGAGATTGGAAGCTCTTGCTTCTAGAATGAACAATGTCTCTAACATGAAACAGGTCCATTTTCTTGCCCTCTACTTTCAATGTAAAAAACCTACATGAATGAATTTTGTTGGTTAGAGTTTACTTCAAAATAAGGGAACTGAATATAAAATGGTGCAATGGCTATACACATTCTTAGATTGGGCTTAGGACCTAATTCAATCCTACAAAATCGGCTTGTAATATAAAAGTTCCCCAAGCCTTATAAGAACTACTTAGCTATATTTCTAATTGATGTGAGTGAGATATCAATCAGCTAACAATTCATGTATGAATGGCTCCATACCATGCTGCTTCACTTGACTTTTCTGGTCAGCCCCTTCATAGGTAGCCTTTTCTAAGATATTGATACTAGAGCATGGCAATGTAGGAGAACAAAAATGGATTTAGGTAGGTTTTGATATTATCTTAGAATTTGGATTGAGGATCTTGTTCAACTTTACCAAACTGGACTGTAAACTGAGGATTGCCCAAGCTTTATAAGTACTACCAGGCCAGATCTTGTTCAACTTCCTAAGAACTGATGTCCTGGTGGTTGTACACTAATGACACTTACCTCAGCTTTTCTGGTCAATCCCTAGCCCTTTCTAACACCCCAATAACCCAGGATTATAGTTTGCAGAGCAAATAGTTTTCTAACACACCGGCTTACACCCAAAGCTATGGGCCTAGAACATGGCAATGCAGTTGGTCCAACAATAGATTTAGGATAAAGTCTGACATTATCTTAGAATTTGGGCTTAGTGCCTAATTCAACCCCAGAAAATTGGCTTGTAAGTAAGGATTACCCATGCTGATGGATAAATATGTGTTAATCTTGTAAAACAATGTTTTCCCTCAAGTTGGTGAATAGATACCTATCATTCCCAACCTGCTAATAAGATCTTGAAATTGATTTGTTGGAACTTGGAGGTCTCTTGTTTAATAGATCAACCAATAGAAACCCTAAAGTGATTTATGCTAGCTATAAGTCTATTAGTCTGCTTTGCCTATCATGAAGAATTAGGTTGTGTTCCATCAGCCATGCTAATGCTGATTTATTATCACAAAATGACTTCATAGGAGTTTCATATTTTATTGAGTTCATCAAGTGCAATTTTCATCCATAATAACTCACAAACCCTGTTCTCCATAGCTTGAAAATTTGCCTCTTCACTCAACCTTGCAACAATATTTTGTATTTTTGCTTCTCCATGTGATTAAGTTACTGACCAAGAATGTGCAATACCCCTAGGTGGAGCTTTTATCAATAGTCAATCCTCCATAATCTGCTTATGTGCACACCTCCATGGATAACTTTCACTCTTTCATGAACAATAGGCCTTTTCTGAACTATTGTTCAGATACTATAGAATTTAATCTGTCACCTATAAATTCTCTCATGGGAATCTGTAGTCATCAATCTTGAATAGTGGTATGTACTCTGTAGTGATTGTTTAACAAATGTATAGCAAATCATTTGTCAATCCTGCTACACAACAAATTGATGTTTTATTATTCCTCTTCTGCTGTATGTGCAAAAGAATAGTTTTGTCCTTGAATCATTTGTCTGGTTTTCATTATCACAGATCATTGAAGAGAAATCTAGGCTTCCAATTGCATCTTTCAAGGATGCAATTACATCAACTATTGAATCTCACCAGGTTAATTTAAAATTTTTTACTTTGTAAATTGCCTTTGGATATGCATCTATTTGGTAGCTTAGGCGCTGATTCCATATAATTTATCTTATATTATTCGTATTGACATGTTAAATTAAATATATACTTTAGTTTGCATTTCAATATGACTGTTAAATTGAATTTGTAGATTAAATTTTTGCATGTGTTTTGGTCTTAATATTCCGTTCATGTGTTTCAAAGCAGGTAGTTCTCATATCTGGTGAGACTGGTTGCGGAAAGACTACGCAGGTTACCAATTCTTTGCTTTGTCTTTGTTATGGTACATCTACATTTACATATAATTTGTTAACGACTGTTTAAAGATGGTCATTTTATGTTGTATGTTGAGGTTTTTATTGTGTTTTTTATTCCTAAAATTCTTACAAATTGACTTTCAGTTGCCAAACAGTTTTTTTAGTTTTATTGGTCCCTATATTTTTTCTCTGTTGTCAGTTTTAGTCCTTGCTGACAAGTAACAATGATAACATATGATGTAGTTGCCATGTTGGCTGCCTAATGATTTGCCACACTTAAACAAGGAGTTTACCAAGGTCATCCATGTCTAATCTTTTAGGATAAATTGTGTTCTCAGACTAGTAGATGTGGGATTTAAAATCATTGTTTACTAAAAAAATTACACATGACTATTGCGTATGAATCTTTGATGACATGGCAAACTATTGGGCTGCCAACATGTTTCCACATCATCAGTTAGTATTGTTACTTCATAGCATCGACTAAAACTGTTAATAGAGAAAAAACAGACACAAAATATGCTAAAAAAATTGTTTTGGAACTAAAAGTGAAATTTGCAAAAAGTTTAGAGACAAAATATAATTAACCTATGTTTTTTATAATTGGTCCATTTAGTATTGATGCATGTTGTGGTACGAAGTTGCACCAATATTTCCTTGTAATTTTTTTGTTAATGCACGTGCTCTTTTTGTCCTCAACTTAAACTAATTGGCTCAAGCTATAATTGTTGACACCCACCAATGATTTCTTGATGCTTTGGTGGTTTTCACCCATCTGTACTTCCATCATTGTATATGGACCAATGAATTTTAATAATCTTTCTATGCTATGCAAAGCATTAAGTGTTTTCTTTTGTTTGTTGTCCTGTTCAACTTTATATTAAACATGATTCAGGTCCCACAATTTATTTTGGATCATATGTGGGGTAAGGGAGAGATGTGTAAAATAGTTTGCACTCAGCCTCGACGGATCTCAGCAATCTCAGGTAGGAAACTCTTCAGAATTAATTTTCAATGTTCCTTTTTTAGTCTTAATTGAAATTTGTTTCCTTCCGCCATTTTTATGTATAGTTTCTGAGAGAATTGCCAGTGAGAGAGGAGAGACTATTGGAGAAAATGTGGGATATAAGGTAATTTTATTTGTTTCTTTGGCGTAATAATGGGACTGTGATCCTTTATTTGGATTTATTTTGTATACAAATATTTATTTGAATGTTAAGCTTCCTTATCATAGTCCAACACGTTGTTAGCATCCTTGTGTAACACACACAACTAAACTTGTTTTTATTTATGTTGAGGAGGAAATATATAAAAGATGTCATTAGTGACAAAGAAGTATGATTTTTTCCTGTCATTGCTTCAATATACAAATATCTTTTCTATTTTCCCGTATCACTTTCGTATATAGAATTATGACTTTTTGCCCTTCAACATTCAATATACTATGTTGATTATGCCAGTCCCTTCTGAGGCACTGGCTGTCCTGCTTCTTGGTAGAATGAATAGTTTTTCTAGTGGTTTACAATGTTACATCTCATGAACATGTAATTCTGTGGCTTACTAACTAAACAAAAAACCCAGATACGATTAGAAAGCAGAGGTGGAAGGCAATCATCAATAGTACTATGTACTACTGGAGTGCTATTAAGGGTGTTGGTTTCCAAAGGTTCTCATTCATCAAAGATAGGGCATGTGAAGGATGACATTTCTGGCATCACTCACATAATTATGGTATTTTTTATTCTTTTTTTTATCTTCTGCTAGAGTATAAATGTATGATACTTAATTTTTGGTGAATTCTTTATGTTTTTATTTCTTCCATTCCATATTTTTTCGTTTTCTGAGATTTAGATGTTCAAAAAATTGGTTATTAGACTGTAAGTTCTCAAATATATTGGTTAATGGAAAATTTGAACTGACTAGGAGAATCTATTTAGAATCAGATATTATTTTTGAAATTGTTGTAAAATTAGGAGCTGTTTGGTTGGAGAAAATGTTTATATTTTCATTTTCTATTTTCACTTTTAATTACAAAAAATGCCACATTGTTTTTACTTATTTCCTGTTTTCAAAAGTTTGTACAGGAAACCATGAAGACAGGAAATAATAAAAAAGTGTTTTCAGTTTTCACTGTTTCCTACACATACTGTTGAAAATAGGAAAACTAAAAACAATGTGACATTATTAAAAGTTGTTAAAATCAGAAAAATAGAGAATAATAAATTAATAATGGAATGAACCACGTGTCTAAATACACAATGGAAACAAGATAATATAGAAAATATTCTTTTCTATAATATCTAAGATAATATGCCTACATACTATATTTAAAATCAAGATAATATAATATCTAAGATTCTCAATAAAAGTGAAAACAAAAAATGTTTTAGTCAAAACTATTAGAAATGGTGGTTTTAAGCCTAACATAACCTTACAAAACTTACTTGTAAGGTGAGGTTTGTACCTCATATATATACTATTAATTGGACATCTTGAGCGTGAAGTATGCAGGACTGGACATTTGCAGGTGGTTAGATAGGCCGAACAATAAATCTGCTAGGGTAAACTTAGATACCATATTAGAAATGCTGGATTTGGGTCTAACCCAACTTTATAAATCAGCTTGTAAGGTGAGGTTTGCACCTTACATGTATACTATTAATATCACTTGTCGATGTGTGATCTCCAATAAAAACAATAGCCCTTGATTTGCACAGCTGCCTAGTCATTTTATAGAAATTTGGCTTGAACTTTGAACAAACTCCCTTTGTTTGAGTGAAGTGACTATCCCAAAGCTTATCAATGTTGATCTCACTGTGATTGCCATTATATGGCTGGTAATAATTGGACAAAACAATGTTATTATATGTTAAGAAAATTCTAAACATTTATAAGCTGTGAACTTTTTACTTTCAAAAATTGTAAAAAAATTCATATTATTCATTAAAAAAATTTTAAAAAATTCATTAACACACTGGTTCACTTAGAAACCCACAGGGTATATTTGGACTGGTTGAACTGCTTGAGTCACTGGTTAGACTGAAAAACCACCTGAGTCATGCATGTCCCAATGATTCTATACCACTTTCAATCCAACAAATTAACTTGGTCCAGTTATACTTTATATATATATCACTGATTCCCAGTTAGTCCGAGGCTGAGCCCATTTTTATAACGCTAGGTGAAAGTAGCAAACCTTGATATCATTTAATTAATTATTTTTTTTTACTCATCATTTAATTGATTCTTAAATAGAAAAATTATCACCGATTCCCCGGTTTAATGATTGCATAGTGCTGGAAATTATGTGAAAAATTATAAAGCAGTTACTAAATAGTAACTTACTATATGCACCAAAAGTGTATCCCAGAATTAAAATAATTGGTTTTCAGATAGTCTCTTCAGCAATAGGTATCCACAAAAATATTGGGATATACTTTAATGGGAAATGTCTTTTGAAACTTTCATATTTTTCTCTTAAAGGCTTCATTGTGAGAAGTGAATTTAAATGTCTTTATATATTTTATCTTAATGGATCTTGGCATGTGAGGCATATTCCTGTGCATTCTTGCCTTGGAAAGTATGCATTGCAGACTAGGATGACATTCATTTTTTGTTCAGGATGAAATTCACGAAAGGGATCGATACTCGGACTTCATGTTGGCAATCATCAGGTATACCATTGAAAGAAACCTACTGGCCTTTATTCTCTAGTGTGGTATAGTTAAATACAAATGTATAAATGCCTGTTGCATGAGTGAGGAGAAATTCGGGTGTAGGTTAAGCTTGTTTGAGACATGTGGCACCTAATAGCATAAGCATTTTGGGTAGAATTGAGTTGGTCCTGGATGAATATAAATGCCTTTTTTTAAACTAAGTATGTGGCAATAACTTTCATGTTATATTTAATCGTCCCTCCTGAAGAAGAAAGATTATGTAAGAGTGCTTGCATAAGAGGTTTGTCTGGTTTTTAGACTAATATTTCTGAATTTTGATAACTTATATGCAGAGACATGCTCCTGTCATATCCTCACCTACGGCTGGTCAGTTCAAACTTATCACATCTACATATTTTTGTCTCTGTTTCTGTGTCTCCTGTCAGTGCGTATTTAAATATAATTGTTATTTCCCAATTTTAACCTTCTGGTGCTCTAATATTACAGATATTAATGAGTGCCACCATTGATGCTTCAAGATTTTCTCAATATTTTGGCAGCTGCCCAATCATCCATGTTCCGGGCTTCACTTATCCGGTACCTATATAGTAGCAGATTGTAACTCACCTAATATTTTGTCACATGCTACTTATTAGTTATTACAATGTTCACCCAATCTTTCTTCAGGTCAAAACTTTCTATTTGGAGGATGTACTTTCTATTGTAAAATCCAGCAATGATAATCATCTTAACAGTACCACGTGCAGTATTCCGATAAGCACTTGTCAGCTAAGTGAAGAGGGGAAGCTTTCTATTGATGAAGCTATTGATTTGGCTTGGTCTAATGATGAGTGGGATCTGCTGTTAGAGTTGGTTTCTTCTGAAGGGACCCCAGAACTCTTCAATTACCAACATTCTTTAACTGGCCTTACTCCATTAATGGTATTTGCTGGAAAAGGTAGAGTGGGTGATATGTGCATGATCTTATCTTGTGGGGCAGATTGCTGTTTAAGGGCCAAAGATGGAATGACTGCACTAGAGATTGCTGAAAGAGAAAACCAAGCAGAAGCATCTGAAATATTGAAGAAGCACTTGGATAATGATTTTTCCAACTCCATGGAAGAGAAGAAGTTACTTGATAAATACCTGACAACTGTCAACCCAGAACTTGTTGATGTTATTTTGATAGAGCAGCTGATAAGAAAAATATGTATTGATTCCACAGATGGAGGGATCCTTGTTTTTCTTCCAGGATGGGATGATATAAATAGAACCCGTGAGACATTGCTTGCAACATCTTTTTTTAAGAATTCCTCAAAGTTTATGCTCATATCTCTTCATTCAATGGTTCCAAGCATGGAACAAAAGAAGGTTTTTAGGCGCCCGCCTCATGGCTGCCGCAAAATTGTACTGTCAACCAATATTGCTGAAACAGCTATCACCATTGATGATATAGTGTATGTGATAGACACTGGACGAATGAAGGAAAAAAGTTATGATCCTTATAATAATGTGTCAACTCTTCAGTCATCTTGGATTTCAAAAGCAAGTGCTAAGCAGCGAGAGGGACGTGCTGGTCGCTGTCAACCAGGAATATGCTATCATCTATACTCAAGGACCCGAGCAGCTTCCTTGCCAGATTTTCAGATTCCAGAAATTAAGAGAATACCTATTGAGGAGCTTTGTCTGCAGGTATCCTATCTTCTCTGATTGGTGACTCAGAATTTTGGTGTTAATTATATGATAAAATGGTGAAAACGTTCTCCACTATCCCCTTTAGTGTAAATGTGAAAATGGCAAAAGTGGGTAACTTTGTAATGTTAAATTCAAACTTCTAATTTTTTTGTGAACCTAGTTTGTGTGAAATATGGTTATTATTGCTTTATGCAAAAGAAATTAATTTCTTGTCAGATTCTTGGAAAGAGCAAATAGGGAATGGCCTTATTACATTGTTTGATGAAATTGATGTCTATGATATTTGGTGCCTAAGGTTAAAAGGATATGTCTCAACTCTCAAGTTTGAAGAATAGTTCTCCTCTGCATCGTATATATGATTTGGTTGTTACTTGTTAGATTAGAATTAGATAAAGCAATTACACTTGTTTAGCTGAAGGTCAATGCATACACGAACTCATTATTTCTGATATTAGCTGTTAGCATCAGTTTGAATAAGTTTTACACCAAATTGAAATTAATTTTGAACTAGTTTATTTGTGTTATCAATTTCATACTGTACCGATTTAAATTAGTATCTACAAACTCCCACCCAATGCAATTTCTTATTCTATGCAATAAAAGCAACAGGGTCCCCCCCCTCACACACACACACATCAATGGACTTATTCTATATGAAAATGAAATAAGAAAATAATTTTCCCTTCATGTTAGATTTAGTTTTTACTTTCTCTCGTGACAGGTAAAGTTGCTCGATCCAAGTTGCAAAGTAGAAGAATTTTTAGGCAAGATGTTAGATCCTCCAGTTTTTGAGTCCATACGCAATGCTGTTATAGTTCTTCAAGATATTGGGGCATTTTCAAATGATGAAAAACTCACTCAACTAGGGGAGAAGCTGGGTTCTCTTCCTGTTCACCCATTAATCTGCAGGATGCTGTTTTTTGCCATATTGATGAACTGTCTTGATCCAGCTTTAACTCTTGCATGTGCATCTGATTATAGAGATCCATTTACGCTTCCAATGCTACCTGAAGAAAAGAAGAGAGCTACAGCTGCCAAATCTGAGCTTGCTTCTTTATATGGGGGTTGTGGTGATCAGTTTGCTATATTGGCTGCATTCGAATGCTGGAATAATGCAAAGAAAATGGGTCTAGAAGCACGGTTTTGTTCTCAGTATTTTGTGTCTTCAAGTTCCATGCATATGTTATCTGGCATGCGTAGGCAACTCCAGGCAGAACTAATTCGTAATGGATTTATTCATGAGGATGTTTCAAGTTACAGTGTGAATGCTCATGACCCTGGGGTGCTCCATGCAGTTTTGGTGGCAGGTTTGTATCCAATGGTTGGGAGATTTTTACCAAATAAAAGTGGAAAAAGGCTTATAGTTGAAACATCAAGCGGTGATAAAGTTCGCTTGCACAATCATTCCACAAATTTTAAGTTGTTGTTCAGGAAAAATATAGATAACACTTTAATTGTGTACGATGAGATTACTCGTGGTGATGGGGGTGTCAACATAAGAAACTGCACTGTTGTTGGACCGCTTCCACTTTTGCTGCTTTCAACAGAGATTGCCGTTGCTCCAGCTGAAGATAATGATGACGAGGATGAGGATGATGTGGGTGGGAGTGAAGATGAAGTTGGAAGTGAAGAGGACAGAATGGAGTTTGATACCAAGCCCAGTGGAGGCCGTGAGGACAAGATGATGTCTTCTCCTGATAATATGGTTAGAGTAATCATGGACCGGTGGCTTTATTTTCGTTCGACAGCCATTGATGTTGCTCAGCTATACTGCTTGAGAGAGCAATTATCAGCAGCCATTTTATTCAAAGTAAATAAACAAAAATTTACTTTAATTTTTCTTGTAGTTTTCAATTGTGATTTAGCCATGTGATTCCTGTTCTTAATGATATTCTTGACACATTGATGTACATTTTTATAGGTGACACATCCTAGAAATACTCTTCCTCCAATCATGGCGGCCTCTATGGATGTTATAGCTCGTATTCTTTCTTGCGATGGATGTGCGGGTATTTCATCAATGTCAGAAGGTGTGGACACACTAACCACAATGGTTAATGCAACAAGTTTAGGCAAGCCAGCAACAGGGGCTAGACGGTTTGGTAAGAGACCAAAAGGATCCCTTACAGAGCTTATAAATCATGATGGGCGCCAGACCTCAGGGCCTTCTTTTAAGGCATAGGAAATTTCTGACAGCAAAATTGATTGTATGTTCAGTATTGACAGAAGGTTATATAGAATACAAATCCTGACAGTGAAAATTAAACATGAAAAGTGAAAATTTCAGTCAGAAGATTGCCTTCATGTTCATTGTGCAGATGCGTGTGGCACAACTTGAGGTGTGTACGCAGAGTGAGATGATGGGCTCTGGACACGTTTGAATTTTGAGGGATCATTTAATATGTGAGTTTGATTGGTTCACTGGTTTCCTCGCTGCAGTCAAATCTTTGTAAATACTAACCAGAGTCTCAACACTTCTTAAAGAGTAGAATGTAGAATAACTAAAGAAAGCACATATCAAAAGAGGAAACAAATCACTGATCATAATATATCATGTTTACAAGTGTTTTCTTACAATTGTTTAAAGATATTAAATATTTGTTTTTCTTGCCTATTTTCTTTATTTAATGAGAAATCCTTTTGTAATCGACGGAGGGACGCCGATGTAAGTCGGCAACAGCACCACTTAAATTTCAACTTTATAGTAAATAAGGTTTGGATTATGGTGAAGGCACAACATTTTACTGTTGCTGGAGGATATAGGTTGTTCTTGGAATATGTGAGACTGAAAGCTAGTAAGGTTTTAGTGGGTAGCAGACAAGGGTGGTAGAGAAGCATAGCTACATTATTCATGGTGAAGGATCAAGGAGCTGAGTTTATCATAATTCATAATACTATACGTATAGATAAATCTAAGGGCAAGTAAGTGTAAGTAAATGTGCTTCATGTGATATTTCATCATTATTTATTTTAAAATATATAATTTAATCTCTCCTTATGTGTGTGAAATTATATTAAAATTTATACGCACAAATTGCATGAAATTATAATAAATAATTATTAAATTGATTTTATACTTTATCATATCATGCATTGATTTTTAACTCTCTTACATTATGAAGAGTAAATTTTTAATCTGGTCAGATCTTAAAAAGGGCTGGTAGATCGTTGAAAGAAAATTTCTAGTCATTTTAGTCATTTTTGAAACATTATTACACCTCAATCTTTCAGTGAATGACGGTGTTAGAAAGAGAATGACAAGTCTTTTTTAACTATGGTGCTTGGAATGTGATTTGGTAAAATTTTTGGTCTAAGATAAGTTCAAATCAAATTAAAAAAATAAGTTTAATGTACTTTGAATCAGTTTAGATTAATTAAAAATTTAAATAAAATTAAATTGCGGGGTTTATAGATTAATTAAAAATTTAAATAAAATTAAATCACGGGGTTTAGTTTAGTTCATTTGCAGTTTAAAAAATTTATTATTAAATATTAAAAAAATACATTAAAAGTTTTTATTTTTAAAATTGTATAAATGTTTAGTTGTTTCAAACATAATTATATAAAAGTAATCTCTAAAGTTAAAGTAAAAAAAACAACCAATTCATCATTTAAATATTATATATTAGTTATTGTCAAGTTTTATCTAATAAAATTAAATTAAATAATATTATTAAAATACTAATTTGCAAACTAATATATATTAATTAAAAGCTAAATTATTGATTAAGTCTTAATAATAAATAGTTTAATTGATATACACGATCAATGTAACACTAATATCTAATCACAACTATTCATTCATGGTAAGTTTGTTGACTTTTTTAATTAGGACTTTAAAAGTCACATAAATGAAAAATTATGATTGAACGTCAGAGTAAAAGTCTTTTAAACTGACAGTGTACATCAATTAAACTCATAATAAAAATTAAAGTTATATAAAAGTAATCACTAAAGTTAAAATACAGATAATAAATTTTTTTAAATATTACATATTAGTTGTTGTCAAGTTTTATCTAATGAAGTTAAATTAAATAATATTATTAAAATATTAATTCATCAATTAATACATTTAAATTAATGATTAAGTCTAAATAATAAAAACTTAGAAAGTTATTAATAATTATATATGTCATTTTTTGTATTTGTTAAAACAACTATAGGGAATAAGGATGATTTTGTTTGATTTCAACATGTTAAACCATAAATCAAATCAAATTATACCGTTTGAAAATTACAATAACTAAACCATCCCAAATTAAATAAAAATCTTTCTTACTAATACTTTGACCCCTACTTTATTCTTTATAAATATTTGTCATCCTGCAAACCAAATTTTATTTTCTTGATCTTTAGATTCTTCTAGTAAATTTTATTTTCTTGATCTTTAGATTCTTCTAGTTGAAAAATATATTTCCTCTTCAAGTTCTCCACGAAGAAAAATTGTTTTTATATCTAATTATTTAAGTGTAAATCAAAGGCAGGAGTTATAGCCAAAACAATTATAATTGTGATCAATTGGACAACTAATGAAAATATCTAGTTAAAGTCAATACTTTATTTATGAGAACATCACTCCTCTTGATGTAAATCATATCATCTATTTATACTTATGGGTCTTTCTACTTGGTTAGCAGTTAGGTAATGGTCCTTAGCTCTAGTTATTGGGTGCTTAATTACCTCGATTACCTTAATTGTCGTAACTTCTCTATGCTTTGTTTATTTATGCTTTAAGTATTTACATGATCGTATACTCCTTAGGTGTATCAAATACAGGTTAGCTTTTGCCCACCCTCAACAATATGGAATACTCAAAGGTGTATGTCACTTGCTCTTAAGCCAACTCATAGAGTGTTCGGTGTGGCTAAGTTCTTGTGTGGTGCTTAAGGCCATCTTTTTTAACTATTACTTGGTTGTTCAGTATAGCCTAATACACGAGCAATGTTCCATACTTAGTTAACTTCTCCTTTGAGTATTTGTCTACGCTAAATAGCCAAAGGATTGACTATCCCTATTTGAGTGCTTACTTGACAATTCAACCATATGGTACACAAGGTGCCTTTTTGGTGTCGTTGTTATCTTGCCGTTTGGGTATTCATTATCTAATATACATAACTTTTAATTTTTTTTATTGGATAACTATTTATAAAACCAATTGAAAAAAAAAAGGTGTTGCCATATTTAAATTTTTAAAGAAACAAAAAATAAACAACATCCAACTAGAGTCATCAAAATGAATTATGAGTCATAATCTACTTGGGTTGAACCTATTAAAGGTCAGGTTGTCTCTCAAGCTACTTAAATTTTTAAATTTTATTTTTTTACTATTATGTGAACTTGAAATGTTTTTCATTTTAATAAAAAAGTCTTTTAACTTATATTTTTTACATTTAAACTCATAAAATTTAAAAATAATGATATTATAGATTATTCAATTTTTAAAGTTTTTCTATAGTTAAATTTATTTTTTTAAAAAAAATTGTTAATGTTTTTTTTTCTTTATAGTGATCAACGGACAAATTCAGACCAAATTTTCTAAGAGTGAAAATAATGAGTTGAATTGGACTAACCTATTCACATGTATTAAAATAAGTCAAAATCAATCAATTGAATTAGTCCTTTTATGTAAAAGTAATAGAACAAATAACAGATAAGATGATAGATTGAAGCAACTTCAACTTCCCATTTTAGCAATGTCTTAGGGTTGACACTGCAATGTAAAGTGTGACTCATTTCTTCTGCCATGGTAGGCTGAAGATAGTACCAGGACAAAATGTCACAAACCAACGACGTGCTTGATGGGTGAAAGATAGTTTTTTTTAATAGGCAAACAGAAGATAGTTTATGGCCTTCAATATCAAAACACGAGGGCAAGAAATGAAACCTTCTAACCCAGTCGAGAGAGGAAACTGAATGCAAAACATTTCCAAATTGACTCCTATAATTAAGCGAAAATTTAATGATCACTACTAAGTAATGACTTATATAATTTTTTTAAAAAGTACAATAATTTATCAAAAAATTAAATTTAAAAGATAATAAAAGTTTAAAAAATTATAGAAAGTTTGGTTTTTATTAGTTCCTTTTTTTATGCATGGGATTGTCTTTTAGGTCTTAATTGTAAAACTGAATATAAAATTAGCTTAATTAAATAAAATTTTAATCTCTAAAAATGTGAAATTTATTTTGGTTATTGAATATTGGATTCAACGGTACTAGTGCAGTTTAAGGCATGACATTTAGGAGCACTACACATGACGAATTATATGGCAATGAATGATTGGTAAAGTACTATAATGTGGAACCATTGCATGTGCATGTGAACGATAGCAAGAAATGAAAGACGAAGGAGGGAAATTAATTAAGATGGATGGATCCTTCTTTATTAATTAGTTATTCCTCCTTGAATTAAAAGTTAAACTTGCTGGACAGAAAGCGATGGTAGAAATCTGTGCATGCATAATGTCAAAACATTAATTGACGATGACCCATTATTTTCCTTAAATTTAAATCTCAAACCACAGGTTACCTATTTTCCATACTATCATTCACACTGAGACAGACTATATTTAATAGTAAAATTTATATATTTATGAATTATATGATAATAAAAACAAAAAATATTTTTTAGAAAAAGATAATATGATTAATGAAAAAATTAATAAGTGTATTTTTTTAAAGATGGTAATTTTTTTATAAGATGTTTTTCACCACATTACAATATAAGATGATAGAAAATGACACACCCAACAAAAAAGAAAATAAGAATAAACGATAAAAAGTACTCACATCTTATTAATACAAAACTAAGGATTCATAGTCAATTTTGCAAAGGACTGCGTTATAAATTTAGCTATGTGACATAATTTTTATGCAACTAGTTGATGATTTGTTCAACTATGAGATCTTTAAAATTAAAAATCAATGCATTTTTAGTCTTTCTTACCTGTCAGAGCCTACGAACCATAAAAAAATCTTTAATAACATTTTAAAAAAATTATACTAGAGTTAGTTTCTTCTATAGTAACATTTATATAAAAATGTTACAATATTATGTTGACATTATGTACATTGACATTTATTTTTAAAAATATTACTATAGTATATAAATTTATCTATAGCGAAATTTTTCACAAATGTAACTGAAAAAATGTCACTAAAAGTGTAAAATGTTGTGGTGGGTAACCAAATGATAAAAAACAAGAGTGTTCAAAACCGAACAATTCAAATTAAAAACTGAAAACCGATTTAAAAAATTTAAAACTATAAGAAACCGAAATAATTTGATTTGTAGTTTAAGATTTGAAAACCAACCTAAATCAAACCAAACAACAATATATATAACTCTTACATTTGTTCTCCCAAATAAGGCCTAGTTTTTTTTTGGAAAAGATAAAATTTATTAATTAAATAAGAAAATACGAGACCCCAAGTCATAAGGAATGACATGAGAGACCTTGCCAAATAATATCTAGTTTAGAAGACATAACATAATTCATGTTATAAATATAACCATACGAAAAACAAATAATGATGACTAACATAATATTATAAATATATGTCATAAAATTTTATTTTCTAGGTAGTTTCGGAGTAAGCTTGATTAATTAGTAATAGATATTTAAATAATTCTCAAATTAAAATAAATTGCTTAAATATTTCTAGAAGTATTAAAAATCATACTAAATAATACTTAATGACATATTTTCAAAATCGCTAAAACCAAACTGAACCAAATCGTGAATAATTGGTTTAATTTAGTTAGGATTTTATAATACTTTCAAAATAAATCAAACTAAACCACATTTAATTTTTGTTTTATTTGGCTTGGATGACTTTTACATTAAAAATTGAATCAAACTGCACTATAAATACCTCTAAGGAGAAACACAAAAATAATTACCTAAGGTGACATTTATTTTGGGTGTTTTCTATTTTTATTTTTACATAAAAATTAGTGAAAATATGTTTGGTTATAATTTAGAAATTTTCTCTGAAAATATTTTCAAAAAACAACTAAAAACAGAAAAAAAAAAGTTTTTGTTGGTTCTAGGGGAACCTAGAAGGGAGTTGAATAAATTCCAAAAATATTTTAACAAACTTTCTATTCAAAAATTAATATCAGAGTTTTCAAAATATTGCCAAGAAATGTCCAAAATCTACATTTAGTGTTTTCACAAATGAGTTTTCAAATAAAGCTTCAAAAAATATCAAGATTCAACTCTTTCTAGGATTTAAATATCAAGCTTAATCAATAAAAATTCCTCTAAGGATGATTTTCAATTTGCATTTTCCAATCACAACTCTTTTCTACCAAAGATAATGGGTAATGAAAATATAGTATCACTATAATGATTCAATTAAAGTTTCAATCACTCAATCACAATCTCAATATGCAATACCAACAAATCAATTTTGTTGCATAATAATGTATAAATTCAATTACAACAGCAAAACACACTCACAAATTAATAAAAATTCAACTCAAAGAATCATAAAGAGTACAAGGAAAGAGAGAATTTGTACAATTGTTTCTACTAGTTCGATCAACCTTACCTATATTTAGTTTCCATACTTAGCCTTCCGCTAATATGCTTTCTATTAAAAATCTAATATATGCGCACTACACATACAAATTTTTACCTAGAAAGATTTATACAACACAACAAAAGAGGTTTCCTCTTACACCCCACAACACCTCGTTGCAAGATTTCACAATATCCTTAAAAACACCTCAAGAGATTATCAAAACCTTGTGAAAAAACATAAAGAAAAAATGGTATTGAAAAATATCACTTAATTTGTGGTGAATATCCAAACAATAAAAATCAAAATCACTATTCTTTTTCCCTTTGATCAATAAATTCTTGATGTTTCAACTCATCAAATTCTGGGTTTTCTTCTTGTAGAAAATGAGTATTTTAGAAATGAGCAAGCTTTCTTCTTGGACCTTTCAAAAACTTTTTGTAAAACTTTTTTAAAAATATTTTTATATGAGTTTTGAAATAGGGTAATCGATTAATCAGTTGATTACCCTAATTATCTGCTTCAAAATTGGCCTAGAAAGCTTGATCTCAGGTTTAATTGATTACTATTGTCAATTAATCGATTACTCCCAAGAAAAGAATAAGAATACCTAAATTTCACAAAGGGTAATTGATTATTTAAAAATGGTAATAGATACCTTACTGCAAAATCCAATTTTGATGATTTTTTAGCGCTTCTTACTCAACCTATGTAATCTATCCCTTTTTGCTACTCAAACACATTCTCATGCTTATCTAAGCATATACAAGTACAAGTACCTATCAAACATGTTTGGTACCACAAATATGAATTGAACTAATACTCCAAACCAAAACTTCATACTTCTTCAAACCAAAACTTCATATTTTCAAAAGGACTTTATAGCTTCATAATGTTTTCCAATCCTTCAATACTAACAGTTTTTAGTGTTTTAAAAACTTAAAACTATGTAAAAACTTAATAACAGTATTGTAATATATAAATATATTTTAAATAATATATATTATATAATATTTTTACTGAAATTGATTAAATTTTACCATATTACTTTTTGAAAATAGAAATTATCAACTAAAAAAACATATTTTTTAACTATTGAAAAACTTAAAAATGAAACTCGTTTTCAAAAAATAAAAATAAAAATAAAAACAAAAAATATTTTCTCAAAAAAAATGCAATCTAAATATCTCTAGTTTTGAGAATTAAAATTTAACTAAAAAGTAGAGATGAACATGCGGGTAACTTGACCCGCAAAACTCGCAACCCACGAAATTCGGTTCGTAAAGCCCACATTCTAAATGAGCTCATTATATTTGAGTCACAACTGTCATGCGAAAGCCCACGGACCAACTCGCATAAAAATATAAATTTTTTTTTTATAAAAATATAAATTTTTCTCGTTTTTAATTATTATAAAAATTTAATATATATTTAATGTCACTCCATAATGAGTTACAAGACAATAATTAAGCTAAGTTAGATTACTTATTACTTAATAGTTAAATATTAAATATCATCACAAATAATTAAATATAATCTCAATTCTAAAATATAAAATAAAATAATTTAAATTTAAAATGTACATAAATAAAATATAAATACATTCAAATATAAAATCCTAAATCTCAATTTTTAAGTGTCATCATAGAAGTATTGGATTTTTTTTTACCTATGACACTCAATTTTTATAAATAATATAATATAATTTTTATTAAAAAATTAATTATTTGAAGGCTTACAGAGACATATAAGTCAACCCTCTAAACCTGTAAATTTTGTAGATTAAACTTAACAAGTTTGCATATAAATGAGTCTAACATAAGATACAAATTGTGAATTTTGATAGGTAGTGTACATCACATGTCAATTATGAACATTATTTAATATTGTCGTTATTAACAATATTCATACAGTAGTATTAAATTTTGTTACTTCCTCAACAGAAAAAGAAAACCATGAATATCTCTGTAAAACGTAAACGTAGTGTGTAGAGAATATATAAGACAGGTGGACCTCACGTTGATTACATTTCATTTCTGACTCTCTTTAAAACTGGAGGGTTAGTGATGTGAATGAAGAAAGTGTTTGTTGCATGCACTATATATCTACGACTTACGTGCATGGAATTGAAGCAGGACCACCTTGTCATTAATAAAAGGGATTGTGAAAGTGAAAGCATAAAAGGAACAAACATATTCTTAACAGTAGTTGCATTTGTATATTCTCATTTTCCAAAGATGTGTTTGAATTTCGAGAGAACACAGCGGCATAAGGGTCCAGTTCCAAAGTAGGCACCGTCTGTTATTGACGTATGTCAGAATTCATTAGCCAATCCCACTCATAATTCAACATTTCAAACACATTTTCTCTCCCTTCATAAATCTCTTTTAATTTGCTATTTGCAAAATCATTTAAAATGTGTGTCGTGCACTATTGAAAGATACAATGGTTGTTCATTTTTGTATCAACCCTTTTAATTATTTTTTACGGAGACCAGCTCAAGAAAACACGACACCAACATCACATATTTCCATATATTTGGGGAATAAGTTCAAGAAAGCAAGGTATGTCAACCTCGCACCAACATCACATATTTAATTTCAATATATTTGAAAAATAAGTTGTGTTTCTTTTGATTTGGTACGTGAATTACATTTAAAACAAATTCTAGCATTAATTAAAAAGATAGCATATACATTTATGTATATATATATATAATTGTTAAAAAATAATTCTAATTATTTTAATTTTAAATCTCTATATCATTTAGAATTAAATGTTAAGTTTATAAATATAATTTCTAAGAAAAGAAGAATCACTTATTATGATGAGAGATCACAAGTAAGTGAGAGATTATGATGAAAAGAAAAAAGTTTGTAAATTTTTTAATTATCCTAAAAGTTTGACATAAATACAAGCAAAAGAATAAACCACATGAACACAGGGAGAGTTTGTGTGGTGGATGTGAGCATAAGGTATGAACTACTTGATCAAAATAATTTTATCATTTTTTTCTTAGGTGTTACAATTTATTTATAGTTTATTTTTTTATCAATATCAATAAAAGAGAAGTTTGTTGTTTGTTGCTTATATGTTTTTTGTTTCAACAATAAGTTATATTCATATTTATGGTAACGAACTCAAAACTGACACACATATTATTATTAATATTATATATATATATATATATTAATTATATATAGGGAGGGAATTCATCACTTCCTCCAAGTGTAAGTATAAAAGATTTACTATTTATCCTATACAAAAATTTGATGATTGTAATGAGTAACTAATTTTAACTATTAGATTTCAAGAAAATAAAAAATAAAATAAAGAGTAAATCTTTTATACTTACTCTTGAAGTAAATGGATTCCCTCTCATTATTCTCAAAGGGTAAAATATATTTTATTTCCATACAATATTTTAGATCCATAAAAACTAAGGTAAAGATATTTTAAGTCTATATACAAAATTTTCAAAAAAACATAAAAACTATGGTAAAATATATTTTAGTTCCATATAAAATTTCAATATATTAAATACGTCTTAAAATTGTATTATTTTAGTTATTCTATTTTAAAATATATCATTTTCAATTTTTCAAATATTTTTTATTTTTCGATAAAGTGTTATCTAAAACGTTGGAGAACCAAAAGTTATACGAGAACCAAATATATAACAATATTTTTTAATAATGTATTTGATATTTTAAGAATTTTTAATATCTAAAACATATTTTACTTTAAAAGGTAACATATAGTGTGTCAAATTTTAGATGCTGAAATAATATACATCTCTTCTCTCATTTTCATTTTGGATAAAATAAAACAAATTAAAGAGGATAAAATCAACTGTTATAACAAATTTTAGTCTTCAATCTTAAAAATTATACAATTATATTTGGTAGCATGTATCATATAAATTTTATCTATATTAAATCAAACCAATATTTTGTTTTAATTGATTATTCAATCAAATAAAATCTTTAGTTCTTTATGAGTTTTATCATTTTAATTGATAAAATTTTTATTAGACAAATAAAATGTATTTTTATACCATAATAACGGTCCGGAGTACAAATTAAGTATATAGCAAAGGAGAGATAAAAATAAAATATGTAAGCGATTCGCAATTTGGAATTAGGCAACTATTCATTTAATTTTCTTTATTATATATACATTTACAATTTGTTGTTGAACTTAGTATTAATTTGATCATAAATAAGATTTTGGATTTAAATCTTTACGGATAAAACAAAAAGTAATTGCAAAAAGAGATCGTACTAAAAAAGTGGGCTAAGTTCTCCTAAGATATCTTATAATTACAAGTATTTTTATTGAGCATTAGTTTGTTTAGCTTAAAATAACTTATTTTAAAATAAGTGATTTATTTAGAATTTTTTTATAAAAGTAAAAAAAAAACATATTTAGGTAAATTATAAAAAGTAATTTTTTAATTTATTAATTTTTAGTTTATCATGAAACAATTTTAGCATCAGTTTATATAATTTATTAGCTTCTACTTTTTATAAAAAATTTAACTAAACATATAAAAATATTACAATAAATAATCATTTTGTTTAAATAAGTTATTTTTCTTATAAAAAATTTAAACAAAAACAAAGACGCGCAAAGTATTTAGGAGATAAAATTTAATAAATTGAAAACGTTTAAATTATATGAGAAGTAGTGTGTGTGTATATATATATATATATAATTTAAATAAATAAAATTATAAAACATATTATGTTTAGATATAAAATAGTAAATGTTTAAAAGTTAAAAAATAATACAAGAATGTACTTAGATGGGAATATGGGAATCTAGATGAAATAAAAATTAAAAGAAATTTGTCAAGTTTTAAATATTTGAAAAAGAAATATCTCACCATAAAAAATATATGAATATTCGAATTATTATGTTAAAAAATAAATACTTATATTATAAAGTTGATCTAGTAGTAAAGTAGAGAAAAGAAGAGATTATGAGTTCAAATTTTTTTCCTAATAAAAGTAACACATAAACCATTATCATTTACCTATCATAAAAAAAAAAATACATGTTACAATTGAGCTACCTAATTTATCTTATTTAACACGTATCTTAAGTCTTAATTCAGGTAACTAGATATTTGCTTAAATTTATTCTCTTTACATAATTAATTTTATTTTTTTTAATTCATGTTTTGAAAACTATAATAGAGAAAAAAGTTAATTGGTATATACTGTCAGTGTAAAAGACTTTTACATTAACAGTCAATTATAATTTTTTTTTATTTATGTGACTTTTAAAATACTAATTAATAAAGTCATCAAACTTACCAGGTTGTTGTGATTAAATTTTAATATAAAAGTTGTCAGTATATACTCATTAAATTCATAAAGTAACGTAAAAGAAACAAATAATGCTAGTATTTTGGAACCAATGTTTATAATGCGTTTCTTCCTTTGTCTATATTACTTAAAGAAAAATATTAACGTACCTACCAAAAATATGAAACCTTGAAAAAAAATATTAACGAGTATTTTAAAGATACTAAAATATAAATAAAATTAAATTTTATGATAGAGTTACATTAAAAAGATCATAGGTAAGTAGTTAACACCTTTTTAGTTGTTTTTCCTTTTTCGGGCGAATCCTTTTCAGTTTAATTTTAACCAATTTTTAATGTGTTTTTTTATACTATCAATTAATTAAAAATCATATTAAATTTTAAAGTAACAATTTAAATTATACGATAATTTATAATTATATTGTTAGTATATTATATTTACATTCATATTTATTTAAAAAAAGGTTTCGATCACTTTTATATTTTTAACCAATGATTTGAGAATATTATTTAGTACTGGATCTCGTGTATTAAATAAGAGGTGTGGCACGAGCATAGAATGTAACAAATATCATATTTTTAAAACACATTTCATTGTTTTGTAAATGGAAGGATGAATTGGAGACAAGAAAAGCGAATTTATTTTTTCCTTGAAAAATAGACAAAATTAAAGAATAATATACATATACGCATTTAATTGAATATGTTGAAAAGTCATTGGGCATAGACTTTTGGAGATTGGTGCAGTGTATTGATATTGAAGGTGAGACTGAGACTATGAAGGTTTATTATTTGCATTATATGGAGGTTCAGTAGCTGTACATCACATTCCGACTACGAAGCACATAAAATATGAAAACTTCTGAGAGAACATGTGTAAGGCAGTATGGCAAATCTGAACTTCCACGCCTTCGTTGGACTCCTCAACTTCATCAACACTTTGTTCAAGCTATTCAATCTCTTGGTGGAAAACACAGTAAGTTCATTTTTCTAATTTAATTTCCTTCATTTATATATTCTAACTCTACGGCTATAACTAGGCTAATCATTTCTTAATATCTATATATATATATCGTTTCATCAAATTCATTTCTTAATTGGTGCTGTGTTGTGTTATCTCAGTTTCATTTCTAGATTTCTTTGATTTTGCTTGTTTCAACTCTTTTTTCTCTCCCTCTGGTGTGTGTGTGTGAGAGAGAGAAATGTCAAACCAAATTAAGGGGCAAATAAAATTGAGCAAAACGGTTTTGCAGAGGCAACTCCAAAGCGAATTTTGCAGCAGATGCGTGTGAAAGGACTGAGGATCACTCACATCAAAAGCCCTCTTCAGGTATACATATAATATATGTATAGTAGCTAATTTAAGTAGCACCAAGTCATCCATTAAAAGTAAGTAATTAATATATATATAGTTCTAAAACATGCATGCAGAGATTACTATGAAAAAACATTCCTCATAATATGATGTCCTAGGGCCTATAGATTAATTCTCCTTTTTTAGTCATAAGGTTACATCTTTTCCTTTTATATCAAATGGAAAAATAAATAACCCAGACCTAATACGTTTGGCCGTTATTCAATTATTGCTGAAAAACAAAACAAGGAAAGCAGATAGAGCTTTCTTTCAAAAACCTTATAAGTCACGGACGTGTGCACTATATATATAGAGAGTCTTACACTGATTATAAATATACTTGCGTTAGTCACTAATTCACCATTATTAGGTAAACCAAAATGATGCAATGATCTTTGTAGAATTTAGATAACTCGAAAGTTCAATATTATCATTATCGTGCACGTGCAAGGTAAATATATATATATATATATATATATATATATATATATATATATAGACAAAAACGTATCTAAGTTAGGTTATCTATGCATGCATATGTTCTATGAAAAGGGAATATTTAAAGAAATGGAATGAATTGCTCTGCTCTCTCTATGGAGAGAGAGAGAAAAGAAGGAAATTTGTTTCATTGCGTAGCAATATCTAAGCAGCCAAATATGTAGTCCTGTCCAATTCAATTCTCTCTCGTCTGGCCAACAAATTAAACTCACAGTTCGTAGAAATATTTAAGTCATACTTGGCTAACTAAAGACAAAAATCTAATAACCGCGAAGTTGCTCTTCTATTAATAAATTGATTTTTTAATATCCCTACATGGAAGAGAAAGAAAGTTTTTGGGTTTTGTTAGATGCACAGAAACATGAAAGGACGTCGCATTATTGCACCAGCGGATGATCAGTTGCTGGAAGGAAAGGCAATCGAATTCAGAATATGCTCCATTTGTCCAACCCAAAGGTAATCCATATGACTATTTTCAAATGATTTTCGGTTAAGAATATGACCATAATTAATTTACACAATTTTCTTAATTTGTAAGATTAATTATTTGTTTGAATTGTTAAACTTTAAGAAAATAAAGAGCATGGAAATATAGAACGAAATAATCATCTATTATCAATTAGTATGTGATTTTTTCTCTTAACAAATTAATAAATGTTAATTAACTTATTAAATAATATAAAATTTATTGATTGAGACATGAAATTGGAGAGATTTCATTTTATGAAAATATATACTCGTTAGAGTTATTCTTTAAATGATTAATTCATCTTCTCTTTCATTAATTTAATTTATCCTTCCATCTATATCTCTCTTTATAACAACTGCACGCTGTATGAGACTATCAATATGAGAACAGGATTAAGCGGGAACTTCACCTTTTAGGGAACAGAAATGGGCTTTCACAAACCAGAAAAGAAACCGATTATGATCTAAACCAGGTTCTATTTAAACTATTTTATATCATTAGGCATCTGATCCTAGATAGATTTTAACAAATTTTCATTGATCATCTTATTAAATGCATAAAGCAATATTTCAATTCCCAAAACCATGTTCTTGCCTTGACCAAGTAATTTTTCTAGTTCAAATCTCAGCAAAAATAAATAAACTCCTCTTAAAATAAAAAATGATAATTGTGATTACTAATATCTCTAATCTCAAGATTTTTTATTTTTTTATCGGCAGTTGAATATTAAAAATTCCTGCAAAAATGCATAATTTTTAGCACAAGTATATTTTTAATTAATTAGACTTCAGTTCAGGTTTAATGGTTTTATTATTAAATCACACATTTTTTAGCATATATACACTCTTGGAAAGAAAAAAAAGATTGTGTTTATTAAGTTTATATTCCTTGCACAAAGTATTAAATTAAAATTAAACTAGCTAGGAAGGTGGGGTAGACTAAATATATTAATTTGTTTATAATTTGACAAATTAAAAATTTAAATATCTATGGAGAGAGATATATTATATATTCTGGAATCTTGCATGCAGGAACCACAGTCAAGTGCACACTTGATTAGTGATGATGTGTCAAATGAAGAAGAAAATTTTGCTGATCTATTATTCTCCTTTCCTCTAATTTCCATGATGCTAAGTGAGAAAAGCAGAGATAATGCGTTTTTCTTCATCAACTGCAGCTGTTAATCATTCCCTTCATAGTTGTACGCCATCTTTTGGAAACAATAATATCAACTTAGACCTAACAATCTGAATATTTTGAATTTGATCTTATTATTCATTTTTTTTCAAGACAAAATTCATTAATAAGCATACCTACCCTATGTCATAAAACATGAGAAGGTTTATGAATTACAGATGCGTAAAAAAAATAATAACACTTTTATGAACCACAGAACCCTTCTATAAACAGAAAATAACTAAACCAGCTATCCAAAGACTAGATAAGGAATACAAAATTTAGCAAAAAGACCCATCAAAACCATTAACCTGCCACAGCGCACATTATCTTTTTATTCACTTACACTACACATGTGCAACTAGTTAATCACTGTTAACTTTTTTAGGCAAATTAAGACTTGCAATAGACAGTTAATTACATATTGTATTCTTTATTACAGTGTTAGGCTTGTTATAGCAGCAATAAAAGGTTCTCTTTCTGTATAATAATAATACAAGGAATTTAAACCATATACTTTTTTTTCTGTATAATAAAAGGTTCTCTTTCTTTTTCTGTATAATAATGGTACTGGTTTTCATATATACCACGTGTAAAAAATTGTATATATATATATACTTGCACTTTACTTATACATAAAGAAAATAAATTAATATATTTTATATATAAGTAAATATCATATAAAAAATAAGTTAATATAACATTAAACATAAAATAAATTATAAAATATTTTCTAAAATTTTATATGATTATACATAAATCTATACTTTTAACTATAACATTAAGAATTTAATTAGTATGTGTGTAAAAAAATTTTAACAGTGACGTATGATAACAATTTTTTATTTGTATAATTTTTAAAATATTATAATTAATAAAGTTAACAGATTTAACATAATAAAGGATTGTGATTTAATGTTAGAGAAATTTTTTTTTTTACAATAACAATGCACCATCCTTTTTTCTAACATTAAATAATGTTTGTTTATTAAGAGTTATTTTATAAATAACTCAATTTCTTATAAAATGTTTTTATCTTATTAAATTTGTATAAAATATATTATGTCTTTTTTTATTCTACAATTATATTACTTATCATATATTATAATACAAATAATATTTTTAACAATATTTTTTACTTGAAATTATAATTATATAATATCATATAATATAATTATAAGCCATGACTGGTTGATATTATAGTACTCTTACCCTTTTCCGTACTCCATACTTTTTACAAGTCGGGACCAGTTATTATCCAAAACCATTTTATGGGTAATCACTAGAGTATTTTTACCTTTACTTGTAGGTTTTTTTATCTATTTTGTCATTCTTGCACTAACCTTAATTATGCTGGAAAGAAAAGGACCAAATGTACTACTACTATGAGTGTATTTAAAATAACTAAACAATTATTAATAGTTAAAATTAAAATAATTAATTATTGCTAATAATAGATTATAATTATAATCTGAATTAGTTTTGTTTAGATAAATTTATTAAAAGTGATTTTAAGATAATTAATTTTGTTTGAAAAAAAATGAAACATGATAAATTATGAATAATGATGTGCAATTATTTATCTAATTTAATTAGTATGCATTATCAATACAAGTGTAATTGAATATAAGTATAAAACTCTTTTATACTGTCCGTGCATACGAATTAAACTCTTATTTATCATGATTAATATTATTTAATAAATTTAATTAATATTCATTGACAATGTAAAAAAGTTTTACACTAACGTTCAATTACAGTTTCTTGTTTATATCAATTTTAAAGTATTAATGATAAAATCAACCATTTTAACATACATCAATGGTTGTTATTGATTGTCAATATAAAATTTTTATTCTATCTGTAAATATTAATTAAACTCTTATTTAAATAGTTATTTTCTTAATACTTTGTCACGATATTTTTTAATTATTATAGATCAATCTGATAACATATTTTTGAAATTCTTTATTTTTTTCATATTTTATCATCATTTTTTCCTATTGTTATAAAATATAAATTAATAGCACAATTTTTTTGTCGTGGCGCCAAATTTGTTCTACGCAGCCTCATAATTATCGTTAGGGAAACTGAAATTTATGAGTGACGCTTTAATAGAAGGGAGATGAACATTAACGAATTAATCCCAATATCGGTAACGAAGCATCAGTAAGCGACATAAATAATGCATAGTTCTAAAATGCAATTGAATAACAGATATAAGCTATTCCAGAATAATATTGGTTGCCCGTCTTCACAAAAAAAAAAAATGTTCACTCGTGACATGAGCATTCCAAAATAAGCTTATTGATTATAAAAACTTTTTCAAAATTTTCATCTGAAGTCCCCAGACAGCAACCTAATTTCATAAATAACTCATTTTGGAAAAAAAAAAAAAACAACAGCTGAATTAGGAAAAATTAAACTTTCCCTACCACACACTTATTTGGATATTTACTATCTACCATCGCGTAGTACACTTGCTACAACAATTATAATGGTGTTAACAGTGTTGCCGCCAACGTGCAATCAACTTTTCATTTACAAGAAAGAATTAATAAAATTTAACTATTTATCACATGAAAAATTGGCTAAGATTGTACAAGTGGTGTTCTTTGAATTTTACAATAATTTCTCCTAAAAAAGTTGGAACCAAATACATACCATTTTTTTAACAATATATGAAAAAATAAACTAATAAATGTACATGAAATAGGACAAAAAAGGCAGAATAAACACATTTATACAAGTTGGATCCACAGGGGGTGGCTCCAAACACTTTCCATTGTTTCTGTTCTGTTACATCTTTCACTACACATCATCATTGATTGACCTGTATTTCATTTTCCTAAATAACATCACTAAACAGAATATTCACTGCCTCTTCGCCAACGTCTTCCTCAACCCTTTGATAATTTTTGAAAACCAAACCAAGTTCATAATTGATAAGGTCAGCGGCACAACAATAACTAACACTTGTCCGAACGTCTGCATCTGTTCAACCTGTCAAATAAACGAATATCGACTTGACACCCTAAACTTTATAAAGTAGACTTTGATTGACCAGAAATTACAAAGAAATAAACCATTTTTCTGATTCCTAAGCAAGACTACATTTATTACAAAAATGAAAAGATTACACATTCGTCTTGACTATGCATGCAATAGCCACGACTCACTCATCATATCTCACAACAAACCACTCCCTAATCCCTATCACTCACGACGCGAGACAAAAGCAATCTTGTCAACAGATTAGGATCCTTAGTTTTGCTTTTATCCAATAAAATTGCATTGAAACATGTGTACAACGTCTAAAATTTATTGCAATAAATTCTACCAATTCAGTCTTATTATGAAGAGGTATTGGCACGTACAGGTGTAAATGGACACAGACTACCACACTGAATCCTGATCATTGCACCCAAAACCTCACCTCCCCCTCCACCCAAACGCACATGGATGTTCAGAAAGTAATCTTGTAGGCAACAAATACATCCCAACAGAAGGACAAATTAATATTATTAGCCATATTAAAAGCCAAAAATTCAATATTAAGATCAGCTTGTTGCAAGGCACCACAACCACAGTTCTTAAATTCAGTAAGCAGTAGTTATTACCTGGTCAAAGTGCAAGTAGACATGGTAAAACATGTAAACGAACAAAAGTATTCTTGCAATCTGCAGAAAGAACATCTCAGTAAGCATGTCATAGATGGCGAGGATCTTATTTATATACACTCAACATGAAATGCAATTCATAATGATTCCACATATAACACAGAAAGAGTGGCAAACGTATTTCAGTCTACAATGACTTAACCCACCAGCCAAGCAATGAATATTACAACCCCATTGATGAGATAAGCTTTTGACTTCTTCATTCCAGCTACATCAAGATACCTTCACAAACACAATATGTACATAAATGAATAAACAAATTACATGACACAGAGAATGGATAATTAAGTGGTAGATTACCATCTCAAATTGATCCCAGGAGTTGTTGTCTCAGAGATCAGGACCATGTACGTATATAGCTGACCCTCCCCACTCAACATTGAATAGGCTACTGCTACTAAAGAAAGCAAATGATGAATCACCTGAATCAATGTTAATATGAAGTCATGTTAAATCCAGACCCACAACCAAAGAGGGTGACAAAAGAAGGAAACGTAACTCTTGCCATAATCATTTTCAGCTGAGTTCCCATCAAGTAAAATATCTTAGAATAGAATGAGTTAAGATGAACAAGTTAGGTTGGTTTAAACTATGCAAGTCAAAAGATATGATCCTTACATACTCATATCCACCAAGAGAAGGAAAAAACCAAACTATCATCCCAAGGTCAGCAATGAAGTAACCAACAGACACCTGTTACATTAAAAGTAAAACATAATACAAATTTCATGACCGCATAAAAATAATGTGAAGAATGATGTGTATAATATATTATGTCAATGTTACTTGTTAACATGCTTGGAAAATATGGTTACACACACATAAAGAAACGATGACAGCAATTCAGTTTAACTAATTCAATCTAGGATCCAACCATTATGCCAATTGCATAATCACACATTTTTGGTCAACATAAAGTTTGTGTGTAATATAAAAATTATCTTTATGTATATGAATCATAAAACAGATTACATTAATTTAGGAAGTATACAGGTATGAAGAACCATTGCAGCATGCTTTAAAGTTAAAAAGGTGGGCAATTTAGAACTGACGGGATTATCTTGCATTTCTTTGGGCAGCAAATTAATTTTCAGCAGAAAAAAGATTATGAAAATCCAGAAGCCATTTGATAAACTTCTATCATGGATGCATTTTAGGTATGCATTTGCCACCTCATGTGACTTGTTTTCACTTTACTTTGTTAAGTTTTAGACTAATTTATATTACTTTTTAGGTTTAAGTATCTTTAATACTTGTAAAATTGTCCATTTTTATTTTAGTACCTAAATTTTCATTTTTTTTATTTTTGTACTTAACATTTTTTAATGTTGCAATTTGATACCTGTCGTTACGTGTCTTTCGTTAAAAGATGATGTGTCTAAGAGAAGTTTCACATCATCAAGTCTACATCATGCATCATTTTCATGGTAGGTACTTTTTTCAAAAATAAAAATTTTTCAAGTACCAAAATCAAAACAGTAATGAAGATTAGGTACTAAAACCAAAATAATTTTATTTATAGGTACCAAAAAAATATTTAACACTAGAAAAAAGTTCATTATCATTATAACTGTATCATATATTATTTGTCATATGATATGCACACCTCAATTGATCCCCTTATATTGAAAATTTCAACTATTAACGGTGAATACAACATCAACAACAAAGTCATTAAAGAAGTTTGTTGAACCGTGAAATGACTATATGTAAATCATTATTTTTTAAATAATTAATGGACTAAATGAGTTTCAAATAGTTTTTATTTTGTTTTGGATCCTTAAATTGCTTCATATAGCACTTTAAATTATTTTAAAATGCTTTAAAAAGTGTTTTAGGTAGCAACTTAGGAACTCGAAACCAAAAAAAAAAAGAAACTAAAGACAAAACAACCATTTTATAAGCATTCAACCCAAACTCACTAATATATTAGGAACGTAAAACATATTTAAATCTTAAAATAATGTGTGATACAATCATAATGGTAATTAACTTTTTCTAGGCATAAATAATTTTTTGGTAACTATAAAATAAAATTACTTTTTAATTTTGGTACCTAAAATTTATTTATATTTTCTATTTGGTACATAAAAAGATTTTATTTTTGAAATAGATACCTATCATGAAAATGACGTAGATGCTGATTTAACAACTTAAAATGATGTGATACTTCTATTAGTCACATCATCCTTTAACAACAAATATCCAATTGAAACATTAGAAATTGTTAGATACTGAAATAAAATAAAAAATTTAGGTACTAAAATCCAATTGGACAATTTTTTGGGTACTAAAAAGATATTTAAACCTAGTTTTTATGCAGATTGCTTTTGGAAGGAGAGAATGATGAAAATAATGAAAAATAAACAAATTGATCAAGTTTCAAGAAAGTATGGTTACGTTTAATTATGCACAGCCATGCACCAAAGATGGTTTAACACTTACCAAGTTAACACCAGCTTTGCATGTTTAGGCACTGGCCCAAGTTCAAGTCTTTAAATAGATAGTTGTTTTATTTTTCTAGATCTTTGGCCACTACTTTTACTATTTTATTTACATTTCTAAGAGGATTTTGAGTCCTAAGAGTTCCAAGACGTAGGAAGAGGTAGCAAAGGCTCAAAAAGGTGCAAATTTTGTAAAGATTTATATTCTCTATGTGTTTTTGTGTTTATTGGCTTCCCAAACCATATGTAGCTAGCTTTTTAGAGCTAGGATTATCCTTATTTCAACAACACTCCTACTTCTTTTATGATTGAATTATTACTGTTTGCTTATCAATTATTAAAATTAATCTCTGTATCTTAACGGAACTCCTTAATAATTGGATTTTATACAAATTGCATGATCAAATTATTTATAAAAACCTTCAACTTATCTCTCCAAACTTCAACCTCTTCTTCTCTACAACATCTGATGATCAATCAAGAGTTAACTGAACAAGGACATATTATCTTATGAGTGATCAATCACACTAGATAAGAACTTATGGAGAATTGGTAATCATTATAATAGGATTTAATTGGAAAAACGTTGAGTGTTGCAAAATTATAACACCTTAGATCTTAATACATAAGTTTTCTTACAAAATTCATAGCCCCAACTTTTATCTTACTCTAATTGTTTTGTTCTATCACAAAACCAACCTTAAGATTTGTTTGGATCATGATAAAATTTAATTAATAAGGAACCACAATAATTCATTTGGATTCGATATTTCAGAATTTTAATTCACTATTACTGCCATGTAAGGTATGTTTGTCTTTAAGCGCAATCCAAATATATCACAAATTACAGGCAGCTAAAAGCAAATAGAATTTTATAGCTAGTATCCTATTGATTATGTGTTCGGTGTTTGGAGGCTTCATCATTATACAAAAAAAACCTACCTAGTTGGGGCATCTAAGAAATATTCTTAATACCATAAATCTTAATGCCGGATCCCATGATCACTTTATGGACTACAAACGACAATCCTCGACTTCAAGCAAGTAAATATTAAATACTTCCTTATCATATATATGTACTCATCAACTAATTTTAATTTTAGTCCATCTTGCTTTCATAACAAGGCATGGGTGTACTCCAAATTTAACTTCCAATATGTCTAGTTATTTAAACTCAACTTACAACATCTACATCATAAAAACGTCAAAATATGAAAAGGCCACCAAAATCTCCAAAATACATCTTAAGTATATTATCTCATCCTTTTTCGAAACTCTACTACATCTAGTGGCAGAGTTTGACACAATTTTGGAGGTGCCAAAATATATTTAGTTTAATTTATATACCTATTATATAATTTTAGGTTTACATACAATTTTAATTTCTCTATTTTAAACTAGAGATTTTTAATCCTCTTATTTTTCAAATTTTATAATTTTGGTTTCCTTATTTTAAAATTTGTGATCTTAATTCTTTTCGTAAAATTAAAAAAGTTTTGCACATTTAAAAATTAACTTATTATGGCTCAAATTCAGTAACTAGATGCATGACCTAAGTTTGTTTGGAAAACTGAGAAAATTATTCCAAAAATACAAGAAAACTGAAATAAATGTTTAGAAACCCATGTTTTTAAAGAAAATTGTTAAAAAATGGAGAACTAGTTTTATAGAAAACAATCCAAAGTAGTTTTTCAAATTTTGAAAATTGAAAAAACACAGTCATCTTCAATCACATCAAGTTCCCCTTCCCTTTTTTGCCGTCGCTACCTCACATACTCTTTCAGTGCCTCGCACTAAGACTTTTGCCACCTCTCTACCACTGCCCTTCTTAATTAAAAAATGAAAAATTTGAAAAACTAAATGTATCTAAACGTTTACATTTTCCCAAATTTTCATACTTTTATAGGAAATAGAAATTTGGAAAACTGACTAAATTATTCAAGGGAAATAGGAAAATTAAGGGTGCAACTAAACAACCACTAAATGTCTCTGTTTTAAAATAGGGATCAAATATTGCAAAATTTGAAAGATAGAAAGAACAAAATTGCATTTAAATTAGCCTTAATTTTAAGTTGTAGAGATACTAAACACCATATAAAGAACCATAAAAAAACCTATTATCACCTCTATATTGTAGGGTATTTTAAACATAATCATTACATAATAACTTTTGTTAATTATATAATGATATAACAAACTTTATAAAAGAGTAAGACTTGGAGAGTCTCAAATACCATAATTCCTGTAAGCCTACAATTAAGAATTTGCTAGTTTACAACCACTTATTTTTAATAAGAAGTTAACAAGTTATAACTACAAACTTCATTAAATACATCCAATGTGTGACTTGATAACTTTATTTTTTAAATTTAAGGGGGTATTAGTTAGCAAATGTTTATAGGTTTTTCCAAAAGGTCAGTGATCAAAATGATGCTATATTGCTAATAATATCAAACCCCACTTGGCATGAAGTAATATAGATTGGAATACAAATGAATTCCATGATCCATTCCTTCATTCTATTGGTTAGTAAACTAGATTTATTGACATGTCCTCCATAGTGAAGTGAGAAAATTATATGTGATTGTTGTTTATCATAATGGTAACCTGCAGATCAATCACAAAAAGGAAAAGAAAAGGCAAACAAATTGAAAAGAGTCCACATCGTTCTTACCCCTAGAGCAAATGTAGACAGTGGGGAGCTTCGTAATGTAATAAGTTCTGACATTTGGTTGTCAGAATATATATTTGAGCAAAACACCAAGTACAATGACATAGCTGTTATGAAAATAGCATGAATTGTTGACATAGAACTGCACAAATAATAGGAAAAAAATCTTAAAACATATTATCTTGTCAGAAACAAAATAAGAAACAATCTACTGAATGAAAATATCCACTCACCGATTATTCCACTCAACACGTTGGATTCTAGTGAGGCTGGAATAGCTCTTAAAGTGAACAGTGCTAAAAAGCTGAGTAAGATCATAGACCTAGTAATACAGGGAATATTAGAAATGAATGTAAAATAAAAATAAAACAGTAACCTTAAAAGCTCTTAAGTCAGGTGAAATATTTTAGAAAATAGAAAGAAAATATAATTTAATACAACATACCATCTTGCAAGCAAAAACACCACCAATAATGGAAGTATATGGAATGAGAGGGTCAGCTAACAAATATTCCTTCACTAAAAAATTAGCCCGGTTCTGGTAAGATTTGAATTTCATCATTTCTTTAGAAGCCAACATTGCAACACTACCCCTTGAATGAGAAATCTTTTGAAGATTTTACAAGTTTTGTGCCTTCACTTGGGTCTCCTGTTTTCTGAATAAATACAAGTTTGAAGACAAGATGTTAAAAAACTAAAAGCCAAGGATGAATCCTAATATGGTTTTGCGTATGAAAATGACTCATGAGCTAAGGATAACGATAACTATCACAGAAATTATATGAATTGAGGGGAAGAGACTCAACCAATTAAGTATATGTCTATCGACTTGAAAAGAGACAAGAACATTAGATAATTAATGAAAACTTTCTTATGGACAAAGCAGAATATATTCATATAAGGAAACAAGAAATATGAGGAATTTGGAAGTTGGGTATCCTCCTTGCAGAAAAGGATAGTCCACATCCAAAATTAAACATAAATTGTGCTATCCATTGAAAGCAATCTAAAAGTAAGAGCATCCAACAGAAAATCCAAACATTCAGAATCAAACAATGACACAAATTGCCATAACACTCTTCCTTATTACTCCCTCCAAAACCTCTGAACTTTCTTTTGTGGATCGGCAAAACCTCAAATTAATCAACAAAACAAGAAATGTTTCATATCCCATGCACATACCCAAGTTTTCACCGAAAACACCCAAAGATCGTTAATTTACAAATGTTGCTATACTTTAGACCTGAATATCAGTAATAAACGATTAAATCATTAATACCAACCCCAACCAGTTACCAGTTACGACTCCAAATATGACCTGCCAGAAAATCAAATACTAAGTTACTATTCTCTCAATATCTGTAACTACTAAAATTAATGTGAAACTAACAGAAGACACTCGCAAATAAAAAAAAAATGGAGAAAAATCTTAACGCATTTATGAATTGAAGTTCAAAAAAATGCAAATCAGATAGAAACAAGCACCCCACGGTTCATGTAATTGCCACCACTTGATCAAGTGGGATTTGAAATCTTTGCGGGATTTTCAAAGAACCAACTATAACTGATTCGCGAAAGTTCAGAGACAGCAAGAAAGAAAGAAACAAAAAATACGTTAAAGTTCAGAGTTAAATCTCTTCACGAACTCATAAAAGGACAAATAATAATAATAAGCAAATCGTTTAAGCTTTGGCAGCAGTGAAGAGAGGAAGGAACGAAGTAAAGTACCTATGAAGGGGGAATAAGCGGGAAAGAAATGCGATCGGTTGGTTGGTGTGTGCGTTTGCAAGGTAATTCGGAGGTGAGAGTGGTGGAATCATGCTGCATGTGCAGTGCTGATTGAAAAGATGGAAAGGGAATTTTGGAACACTGAAAACCCTAACATCTTCGGATTCAGATTGGGATTGGAAGAGGTGACGTGAGGTGAGGTTAGGCTCTGGAGGAAGATGGAAGATACAAAGAAATATGGTTGGCACCCCGCGTCTTTTATACACTTTCTCAATTCTTCTTCTTTTATTTTTTTTTTTTTAATAATATCAAATAAATAACAATAATAGTTCTAACTAGTTGCTACTCACTATTCAGTCCTTTTCATCAATCATTTCAATTGTTACGTCCCAATGCCTCTTTTTAAATTATATGCATCTCATTTATTCGTTTTTGGATCCAATTCTATATTTATAACTAACTAGTTAACAAAAAAATCCTGTGTAATATTTCTACCGAGATTTACCTTTTTTAAAGAGTTAGATTTTGTTTATCCACCAAACAACACCCTGATTCACCTAAAAACATGTTTAGGTTCGAGAGTCTATAGATTAGTTTATGTAAAACTGTTCTAATTTAAATTTTAGTTTTAAAAATATGATGTAACTCTATTAAATATGGCGGATTCAGTTTAAGGATTTTTCTTGATTAGTATCAACTTAGATTAAGAATTCAGTTCTCAATTTTGCGAGTTAAGATTCTTTGTTTGATTGATTAAACAGCCAGCTAGGCAGCTACAGGCTTTTAAGGTAGTATAAAAAAACAGTAATATTCATGAAAAAGCATTCGAATTTAATAATGCTAACTACATAGATTCAATTTCATTTAATGTACCTAAAAAAATCATTGTGCACATTCTTTTTGGCATTAATAAAACCTTGTTTATATACTCTATGAACAAACTAGCAAACAAGCACGAGTAAAGCAGTCATTTTTGGATTAATTAATTCTATTTCGAGTCAAGAGTATACAATCAAACCAATAATATACATTGGAAATTACTAAGAAATCGACAAGAGTTAATAAATAGTTGAATGTGTTATGCTCTGTTTAAAAAAAATTGCTCCTTTTAATATATATGCATTGATGTTGATTTGGCTCTTAGTCTGAAGAACTTTTAATGTAACCTTAATAACTTATAATCCTTAACATTTGTTTTTTATATAGGGTGTGTGGATTAGTTCATCACGTGATGTGTTGTAAACTCTATATATCTTTATAAACAGTTTTTGGTTTTTTGTTACACATTTCATTTGTTGATCCTACTACAGGATCTAAGTTAAATAGATTTCTTTCAAAAATGTTTTATATCCATTCAAAACTTGCTTCAAATACCTTTCACACCTTTTCATGAAATAAGAATTCTTTCAATAATCAATAATTGCAGCAAAGATTTAAAAATAATTGAAAGAACATGTCATGTCAAGAGTAATAACTGATATTTTAAGATATTATTATTTATTTGAAAATTAACTTCTTTTAATAAAAATATGTTCATGTTGACTTAAAATCTTTAGAAGGTAGAAGCTTTTGAAGATTATGTTTGGGCTAAAGTGCATCTGGTGAGATGTCTCTTAAAAGCGTTTAATGGAAATCAACTAATGGGACAGTCTAAAATGGATCATCTGTACTCACCTCTGTAGATCATTTGTTGCATGCTCTTATGAGAGTTTCTTATGTAACCCTATTTGTCTTGTATATAGAGATGTATGGGTTAGTTATGTCACACGACATGCTATAAGCTTTATGTATACCTCTCTAAAATTATTTTAAGTTACATGTTGCATTCGCTCTTCTCGTTGAGATATCATTTTTGTTTTCTCCCGTTCTCATTCTCTTGATTCTCTCTTTTGTTCTTGTGATTGTTATTTTCTTGACCTTCTTATTATCTTATATGTATCTTTTTCAGTTAAGAAGCCAACAAGTGGTGAGCGTCAATTGTTGATGTTGACTTGGAATTTTTAAAGGTGGAAGCTTTTGATGGCTTGTGAGTGAATCAAGTAGAAGTTTTTCTTTGGGTGAGAGTGTGTCTAGTAGTAGTGTTTGGTGGGGTTTAATTAATGGGAACGTTTGGAGCAGATTGTCTAGTACTCACGTGTGTAAATCATCTGTTTATACTCTTATGAGAGCTTTTGATGTAACCTTAGTAGTTTATAGTCTTTAGCATATGTCTCATATATAGGGACACATGTGCTAGTTACGCCACATAGCATGTTGTAAGCCCTATATGTACCTTTGTAAAACAAATTTTGTAACATCCCAAAAGTCTTTTTTATTATTTACACCATAAATTTTCTTAAAAATTATTTAAATTGCTATTATTTATAATCCAAATATCAAGATATAAAATTTTCATTATATTATACTCAATATTAAAACATACATTATAATACTTTCAAAGTTCAAATTAAAATATAACAGAGTATACATAATTCCAGCGAACCTCGTCGCCTAGCAAAATCCAAGGTAGCTCAGTCAGCGACAACTATCGCCCAGCTAGACCCTGCAAATAGCAAAACCTGGGCGATAGTAGAACCTCTACTGCCAAAACCAACCAACATGCTGGCATATAATTCTACATTTTTATGCATGCATATCGTAATTCATCTATCTTTTTACACTATATTCACACAACTTCCATAATAAAATAATAGTCACATAACTTCAGAACAATGCCTCTAAATTCAAATCACATTATTTCTACACAATTCTCTTATATACATATTGAACAATAGAATAACATCCTTTGAAACTTCCAGTCACAATCCAACATACTTCATTTAAAAGCATCCTGTCTTTCTGCATCATCATTATTATCTGCTCCCGTGCAAAGCACGATAATCACAGTCAGACAAAAAACACAAACAATGCAAGGGTAAGCTTACATAGTATGCAACATACTATTACATCAATCGTAATGAAGGTTACACAATGTTTATATTTAGTACCGTCAATACACATTCACTAATAGTA
Organism: Psophocarpus tetragonolobus; assembly: GCA_037954015.1. NCBI lineage: Eukaryota > Viridiplantae > Streptophyta > Magnoliopsida > Fabales > Fabaceae > Psophocarpus > Psophocarpus tetragonolobus. The sequence goes on from CM075695.1 coordinate 42,200,466, forward strand.
AGCAACTAAGCAATCATTCTTATATTCCACCTGAACATAAGCACTCACGACCAATCAATAAAATATTAATTAAATATCATAATCAATCAAATCAAACACACTTATATTCCCCTAAATACAAGTTTTTCACACAACAGCATGTTCAGACGCGACATATTTCAGAGTATCTACATTGAGTTCGGACACCGAGGCGACTTAAGACCCTTCCAATTAGTGACAGACGTCCAATCTGTCTGTGTTACCACCAATTTAAGTCTAAGCAATACTCTTCTAACAACAATAAACTGATGTCTAGTGTCTACCTGATACCTTGTGACATACAGTTGTTGTCTGAGTATGTCCTTTAGGCACCCCCTTGCATATCTAGTATCAGGACCACAATGTAAATCACAAAAATATCCCTTTGCATATCTGATATTCTAGATTACATTGACCTCCGTTGTGTCCCTAACATCAATGTACCTCACCAAGCATAACATCCAAGGCTAAGTTACCCAGCTGTAACTACCCATAACCAACAACATCAATAAATAAATTCTCATCATGCATTCCAATCATATGCATTACATCACAATTCCAAATAATACATTGGCATTCCAATAATTTAATTTCAGTCACAGAAAGTCAATTCAAGCGAAACTAAGTTACCATACCATAACTACCACATCCAAACTATCCAATAATCATCCAATTCCAGATCAAACATAATTCACATAATAATCATCAACCTCAACTATAAAATCTTAATATATGTTAACTTAATTATTTCAAATCACAATCAAATACGCATTATATTAAATAGCTCAAAATAAAATTAAAATAAATGTTATCTTAAATAGTTCAAAATATAGTCAAAATACTCGTTATTTCAAATAACTCAAATCTCTCAACTACCAAATCACTTGTCCATTAACAAAAATTAAAAAAAAAAGCTTCCCTTACCTATTTCTCCATCCAAAAGCCGATTAAAACATAACGGGAAGAATCAACCGAAGAAATTACACAGGAACTTGACAAGAATCCCAAATAAAACAGGAACCTTAGAAATCAAGATTTTCAAAGTAATTTTCTCTTGAACGAAAATGAAAGGATCGAAAATGATCAGAAAAAGGTTTAGAAAACTACAATCAGACATACCTATATTGATCACCTCTCAAAATCAGGAACAATGAAAGAAACCGCGTCAAATTTCATCAGCTCAAAGGCCACCATGCAAAGGAGAGAAGATTGGAGCGAAGAAATCGCAACGAGAAAGAAGAAAATTTCAGAGGAGAGAGAAAATGTTTTTAAATATATATAACGTTGGGAATGTATTTAGTAAAATTAGTTTGCTAAATGCAACCCCCTTTAAAACAACGAAAAATTCTGAAAACTTTCCGAAACTCAACTAAAACCTTCCGAAATAAAAGAATAATAATTATTCTCATCTCCCAATTCTTCTACCATCAACTGAATACAACCACATATTCTCAGCAAACTAATAAATGTATCAATCTCAAATAAACTAATAATCTAAGTTAAAACTTAAATTTAATTCTCTTCACTATTTATTCTTCGAATTTATAACGTATTAAATAAACAGGTCCTTACAGATTTCAGTCACACATTGCATTCACTATTTCTATTGAGATATCATTTCTATTTTCTCTTATTCTTACTCTTTAGATTCTCTTTCGTTCTTACGATTACGATTTGCATAACCTTCTTATTGTCGTATTTTTTTCTATTTTGAGTTGAGAAACCCAACAAGTGGGGTCGACCATGAAGATGGCAATAAAGTTCGATATCGAGAAGTTTTCAAGAGGCAATGGTTTTGGCTATGGAAGATCAAGGTGGAGGCTATCTTGATTTACTAGAGGTGTAAAGAGTCGTTAAAGGAGGAGGCGAACATGTCATCATCTTTGATGCAGGCAGAAAAGAGGAAGATGATTGAAAGGGCTAGAAGTGTGATTGTATTGTGCCTTGAAGATAAAACACTGAAGAAAAATGCTAAGGAAAGAATAATTGTTGGCAAAGCTTGAGACCTTGTACATGATAAAGTCACTAGCTCACAAGATCTACTTGAAGCATTAATTCTATTAATTCAAGATGGTGAAATCAAGAATAATAGAGGAGTGGTTAGCAGATTTTAATAAGATAGTGGAAAATTTTGAGAAAATTGACGTCAGACTTAAGGACAAGGATAGGGTTGTGATCCTACTTAATTTTTTTACCAAAGTCCTTTGAGCATTTTAAAGATGTGTAATCTTATAGAAAGGAATAGACGATCATCCTAAAAAAAGTGGTGACCTTGATTGAGAGAAAAAATTTTTAGAAACCCCAATTTCTAAATTTAGGAGCTGAGGCGATTGGTTTGATGATAGACGTGAAGAGGAAGGGAAGAATAAGAAGGGTAAAATAAGAAGTCCAAGAACAATCAGGAGGTGAAGCCTGATTAGAAGAAGGAGATGTAGTGTTACAAGAAGTTAGACCATACTCAAAAACATTGTCCAGAGAATAAAAGGAATGATCATCAGAACTCGCAAAAGTTTGCTAATGTGATAAAAGCTTCTAAAGACTTTGAATTTACTGGTGTCATGGTAGCATTTTCCAGTGACTCACTAAGGAAATAGATCATGGATTCCATGACCACATGTGTCATGTAAATGACTTCTTTAAGACCTAGAACCGAAAGAGATTGTAATGGTTCTCCTAAGGAGCAACAAGGCTTACAAGGTGCAGGGTATAAGGACCATCAAATTGAGGATGTTTAAGAATCAGGACATGTTGCTGCAGGAGGTAAGGTTTGTTCCGAAGTTGAAGAAGAACCTTTTGTCATAAGTATATTGATGTTATGGGTTATTCCACCAAGGTGGAGTGTGAAATGATGAAGATGTCTAGTGGAGCGTTTGTGGTTGCTAAAGGGAAGAAGAGCAATGGATTGTACATTATTGAAGGTTTTACCATAATTTCACATGCATCTATAGCTAGTTAAATGATAGTGGATAATGTTAAGTTTTGGCATGAGGCTGGGTCACATTAGCGAGAGAGACTTATTTGAGCTTGAAAAGCAACAACTATTGATGGGGGGACAAGTTGTAGAAGTTGGATTTCTGCGACCAGTGTGTGTTTGGAAAGTCTCATAAAGGGCAATATGGGACTAGAAAAAGCACTTTAAGCAGACCATTTGAGTATGTTTATGCAGATCTGTGAGGTTCATATTAAACAGAGACTCATAGTGGATGATCATACTTTTTCTAAGCATTTAGATTATTTCTTGCAAATTCTGGATATACATCCTGAAGAACAAATAGGAGGCATTCCAGAAGTTTAAGGATTGGTGTATTTAAATGGAAAATCAATAGGGGACTAAGCTTCTGATATAACCTTAGTAACTTTTAGTCTTTAGTATTTGTTTCATGTACATTTGTCTCGTATATAAGGGTGTGGAGGTTAATTATATCATGTGACATGTTGTAAGCTCTATATATATTTCGGTAAAACATTTTTAGTTACAGGTTGTATTTGTTCTTTCCATTAAGATATTGTCTCCATTTTCTCTTGTTCTTACTTTCTTGATTATCTCTTCTGTTTTGTGAATAAGATTGAATAAATTAATCTTTTTATTGTCTTTTGTGTTTTTGAATTAAATAACCAAATAATACATTTTATATACACACAAGATACTAACAATTTTGATACTCAAAGAACAAAATTATATCATACCACATTATATATTAAAAGTATAAATAATATTCGACCTTCGTTTTCAGAAAGTCCCCTCACCCATTTTGTACGCATTAAATGCATATCACATAAAGAATGAAGTTCTTTGAACTGCTTGGAATGCATGATTGAATAATAATAAAAAATGAAATAATTATATTATATTCTTAATTTAGTTGTAGATAAAAAGAAAAGGACTTGAAATTGAAGCATTTGTTAAAAAAAAAAGAAGGAAGAAGAAGTAATGGGTATGAGTTGAAAGTGAGTAAAAGTAAAAAAAAAAGGTGAAAATGAGGTAATGTGTTGTTGAAGAAAGGGAGGGTTGGGAAGGGGTCACAGGAGTTTCATGAGAGACAGTTAGGCGCTTAAGCAAGGTATGTGTATGTGCTAATCAATTGCCTTATCATGTGAACCAAGGAATAAAGCCAAACCCACAGCACAACTCATGCTTTATATTATTATGTTATTATGTGTACACACAGTTTTCATGAGGGGTTTCAAATCTCCCACCACAAGAGGGTGAGGCTGACTCGGTGACCTTGGCCCGCGTCATCACTTTTATCTAAATTTATAGATTATTAGATATCTTCTTCCATCTATATTTTATATAATATAATTAAACATTAGTATATGAATATTTTTTATTTGAATTTAAAATTTTGATATGTCCCAAATTATGGATGATTTGTTTATTATATTAATTTTAAAAATAAAAAATATTTTTTATATTTCAAAATTTAAAAATATGATCATTTTATTTTTATCCTATATTAAAATTTAAAAATAAAAACAACTTCATTTTAAAGTGAGAAAAAAGAAAAAGTTTTTCCTTTATTTTAAAATTTAAAAACAACCTCTATTTCAAAATTTGAAAAACAATAATAATTATCTTTTTTCATCATTTCAAATTTTGAAAACAAAAACAATAGAAAGAAAAGGAAGTTTATTACTTATTTAAAAAAAATCTTTTTTTATTTACATAAGTTTTTTGTCCCTATAATTTTACAAAAAATCACTTTTAATCTTTAAAATTCAAAAATATTCTTTAGTCTCTGAATCACTTTTAGTTCTTCTTCTCCTCTTAACGTCATAAAAAAACTAGTGACAGGAAACATGTTTTTGTGCTCGTTAGTCACTCTACCTCCCTCAATCTTCAATTTTATATCAGACACAGCCAAATACACTAAAACTTATAAGTGAACAATGTTAATATAAAAAATAAATTAATTTTTTGAACTAAAAAAATATTTTTAAATTTCAAGGATAAAAAGTGATTTTTTATTAAACTTTAGAGATAAAATACTTATTTAAGTTTTTTTTTTAATGACGACAAAATTATATAATATAGTTACTTTATAATTATTTGTAGAAATATCGATACAAAAATAATTTAAGCCTCCCACTATCTAAAATTAAAATGACCTTCATGCTAGATCGGATTGAGAGTGACTTATTCGTCGTCTATATTTTCAAACATTTTATCAGTATGGATTTCCTCTTCTTCGATCTCGGATTCCCAACAAATCTTTGACTCCTCGTTACAATGGGATTTCACACTTTCACTCTACCTCCTCTTATTAACACCATAAAATGTTCCTGCAAATTATGTCTTTTGCCCAAAATGTAAACAAATATATCATGTCGATTGCTAAATCAAACTTTGAAATAAATTAAAATAATTTAATTATAATAAAAAACTATAAAAATTATTCACATTAATAAATTTTGCTCAAGGCCATTAATTTTTATATTAATTTATAGTTATTTTTATTAAAATATTTATAATAAAAATAATTTAAATATAATTTTTTAATAATATCATAAATTAAATTAGATAATTCATAAATTAAAAAAATTAAATGTAATTAGTTAGTAATATTATAAAAAGGAGTATTAGAAAAACTCTATTGGAAACTATCCTCGTGATTTTTAGAATTAATTATAAATCAACAATTTTATAAGGGATAATTATTTCAAAGTGGAATCTACCAAAATTTGTGATTTCTAATAAATTCTAGTTATAATAAATATCTTATGTGAGATTTTTTCTTAAATATTATAAATTTAACTAATTTTAGTCTGATAGAGATTATACATATTATTTATGGGAAATATAATAAGCTCAATCATTAATTTTTAAATTTAATTAATATGCATTTACAGTGTAAAAGAGTTTTACACTATTAATCATAACTCTTTATTTATTTAAAAAGTTAATTGGTAAAATCAATAAATTTACTATACATAAAAAGTTATAATTGAATATATACTAATTAAACTCTTAATTTTATATTACCTTATAAATTTTTTTGTTGAAATATTATAATAAATAAAAATAATTTAAATATAATCAAATAATAATATCATCAATTAAATCATTTTCATTATAATAAAGACTGTAAATATTATTTAAGGAGAAAAAATTCTACACAAAACCATTAATTTCTATAATTTAATGTAATCACTTATAATTTGTTTCTTTCAAATATTTTTACTAAAAATAGTTTAAATATAATTAGCTTATAATTTTATAAATTAAATTATAATAAAAACTATAAATATTATTTACAAGAAAAATCATATTCAAGACTATTAATATAATTTTAAATTTTTATAAATAAATATTTTTAACTATATTTTCATTCTATAGTTGAAAATTTGATACAAAAATTTAATTTATCCATCATCCATCCCATCTATACCAATTTATTTTGTTGAAAAAAGTTTTGTTTAATATTTACAACTATAGATAAAAATATTCATTATCTACGTTAGTTTATATTATTTTAACTAATATTTAATTTCATTTAATAGGTGGGACAATGCACTTGAATTTGTTTGATCACGGAAAAATGCAACTTGACACTTTCCTACTAAAATTTGAAATTATGTTTCTTTTATTTTCTTAATCGTTTAATTTTATATTTTATATTATTACTATTTAACACAATATCAATTACAGATTATTTTTTATAATATTATAAAATATACTTGTGACTAATACACATAACCAATCAACGAACATGTATAGACATAGATATACAACCTAATATTTTCTTAAATTTTATTTATTATACAATTGGTTGTTAGGTAAGGAACTAATTTAATTGATAGACTAAAAATTGACAGAGTAATTTATACGATAAATTAAATTTAAGTTTTACTTAAATTTTTTAGTGGAATTGAGGCATGGTAAGTTAATTAATTATGTCAATGTTATGTACTTGTATTCTGGTGATGACTAGAGGAATAGAAAGGTGAAAATGATTATTATAATATTGTTTTGGAATATTTGGACTAAATTTTGGGAATTTTCATAAATCTATTTAGGACAAGGTGCTAATAACAAATTGAACTTACTAAGTACACTTCCATACCTTAATTTTTTTCTTCTTTCTTCAACTTCCTTTTTCTTCTTCATTGTACTTTTCATTCTTGCATTCATTGTTTCTCTTTCTCCCCTTTACGCCAATTTTTTTTGCATGGTTAGTAGAAAGCTAATGGAATTAGGCGTAGTCTCTTTCATTACTTCTGATTCTGGGAGATGATCAATAGGTAAGTCTGATAATAGTTCTTTGAACCTTTTTTTCGTTTGTTTTCGATCCTATTGTTCTCTTTAAACAGAAAATTTTTCTAGAATCCTAATTTATGTGGTTTCCATATGATTTAGAGTTGTTGACAAGTTCAAAATGATTTCTTTGGTAAGATTTTTCCATAATTGTTGAGTTTGGCTCAATTAGGGAGAAATGAGTAAGGGAAGTTATGTATGTTGTGGTAGAGGTGAAATCAACAGGAGGTGTTTGATTTACTTATTGAATTGAATTTGATTATTTTGTGAAATTGGTTATGTTGATGAATGTAAATATTATAGTGTTGCAATTATAATTGAAAAGGGTTTTTATGTTTTGTCTATTGACTTTGATGATGATTATAATTGCACTAAAATTCATGTTGGTGTTATGCATCATGATGATGCGTTGCATTAAATACATAATGGTGAAATGTTGTATTAAATGCATGATGGTGAAATGTTGTATTGAAATTGATGTTTGTGGGCAGTTACAAGAGGTAAATTTTGATGATGTACATATATTTATATAGTGTGAGGTTTATCGAGTTAGGGATATAACTAATGTCAATGTAATACTAGTACCAGATATGCAAGTGGGGATACATGTGATTTACATTGTGATCTTAGTACCAAATATGCAACTAGGGGTACCTATGAGATATACTCAAACACAACTAGATTGTCATATGAGTCACGATGATGTTAGACACCATCAAATTAATTGTGACATAAGTATGTCTATACTCAATTAGTTGTCAAAGTGCGTCAAGTAAACACCCAACACCAATTGGATGAAGTCGTCAAGTCGCTTTGGTGTTCGAACTCAATAAAGTCTTTTGGAAAACATCTGTTAGAAGTTTATATGTATTTATGTTTGAGGGAACATGAGTGCGATTGTTTTCATATTAGTGGATTTGACTTTATTTAAGTGTTTGTTAGTTTACATGAAATTTTATGCAAAACATATTTAATGATATTATATGCTTACCCTTGCTTGTGTAAGTATTTTGTATGATTGTGATGATCATGCTTGACACGAAAGTAGATAACAGTGACAAAGACACAAGTCAGGATCAACAGGCATAAAACTGATTTGAGTAGCAGATGCAACGATGTGTTCTTTGTAGAATAAATAGCCAATGTTACAACTTTTTTGAGAAATGTATGTAGAGTATGCATCACTGCACCTTTTGGATGATTGTAAACATGTGTTCATATGAAACAAGATGTATATTTAATCTTGTATGTGCTGAATTGGATAAGTATGTAGAAATGTGAATGCTGTTATAATGTAAGGTTATAATGTTTGCAAATTGATGTTGAACTACTAAGATTCTACAATTTGCAGAGTCTCGCTAGACGATGATTGTTGCTCAGCGAGAGTTAGCCTCTATTAAGCAGATTTTCAGTTGTGTGCTCAACAAGAGATCTTGTCCAGTGCAAAGTTGTCTTGGGTTGGAATTTAATTGAATTTGTGTCCAGTGAGAGGATATCGTCCCATGAATGTTAGACTATTAAAGCTTCATTGGTGAGATTGGTTTGTATTTTAGATTTTAAAAAAAGTTTTAAAAAATAGTTTTCAATAATTGTTGTTTATAAAAAAAAAATAATTGTTTAATAAGTGTTATTTGAAAATTATTTTGAAGAAATTAAAAAAAATTAATTATGTTTGCATAACTTTGACTAATAAAAAACAAAACACAATTTATTATCCTTATATTTTGAGTTTTCAAAATAAAATATAAAACAAAAAAAAACTAATTTAGGCCTTGTTTGACAATAGTATTCATTTAATATTTAAAAATTAAAATCTTGTTTGATTAGTGTTTCTTTAAAATAATTTGCAAAAAAAAATTTAATTTGATAGTTTTTAAAAATTAAAAAAATAAACAAAGGTAAGTATAACTAGTCAATATCAGGGTTAAAATAACTTGTTTGGATAAGAAATTGTAAGAGAGCAGTTTTGCTTTTCAGTTTTCTATTTTTGTTTTGGAAACTCAAAATACAACCAGAATATATTGTTTTTGCTTTTCACTAATGAAATTTTAATAAATATGAACAAGTTTTTTCATCTTGAAAATAGTTTTCAAATAACACTTACCAAACAAGTTTTTCTTTTCTTTTCTTTCCAAAAATAGTTTTTGAAAACTATTTTTGAAAACTCTTTTCATAAACTAAAAAACAAAACAAAACCAATCAAACCCTAATTCATTTTATTTTGAAATTTCAAATGTTTTGTGATGAAATACCTTGTTTTAATGAAAATTTTTAAAAGAATTTGAAATTTTAGGGATTTTAGAAAACATTTTGTTTAGTTAAAATTGTAGAATTTCAAATTTCTTAAAAAAGGTAAGGGTTTGATTGGTTTTGTTTTGTTTTTTAGTTTTTGAAAAGAGTTTTCAAAAATTGGTTTTAGGAAGAAAAAAAAAACTTGTTTCACAAGTGTTATTTAAAAACTGTTTTGAAGATGTAAAAATGGAAGAAATTATTCATATTTATTAAAATTTCATTAATGAAAAGCAAAAAACAACATATTCTGATTGTATTTTGAATTTTCAAAAAAAAAAATAAAAAACTGAAAAGCAAAACTACTTTCTGTTGTTTTTGTTTTTTAATTTTTAAAAACTAAAAAACTAGAACTATTTTTAGAAAACACTATTCAGACAAGTTTTTTAGTTTTTAAATACTAAAAACAGTTTTACAAAACTGTTGCCAAATAAGCACTAAGAATTTGAAATTCTTTAAACCTAATTTTGTTTTACTAAAATCAACTGAGACTATTTTTTACTTGACATTGGCTAGGGGTGACAAAACGGGGTGGGCCAAGCGGGCTGACTACTAACCCACCTTTATTTTTATGGGTCAAACTAGTGTATTTAGTCCGCTCATCCGTTTTGGTCTGTCACGTCTAACTTGTCAATTTAGCAGGCCAAAGACAGGGTGGACTAACCTGCCAACCTATCAATATTATGTTTTATATTTTAAAATTATAATATTTATATAAATTAATAAAATAATTATAATAATTAAAATATAAAATAAATTATTAAGTAAAATTTATAAAATTAATTTGCTAATAAAATAAAATAAATGTTGTCATAAATTTATTTGTCATTTATTATGTAAAAGCATAATATTGTCAAAAAAATAAAATCAATTATGCAAGGTTTATTTTTTTTATTTTTCTATTTATTTTTGTAAAAACATGAATTTTTTGAGAAACTAAATATTTTTAAATAAAATTTTATATTATTTTTAAAAATAATATATTTTTTCAAAATATTGTTTAGTGAAATAAATATTTATTTTTAATAGGAATTGAAATACTCTATCAAAACAAGAAAATTAAAATTCAATAAATTTGAATTACCTTATCCAAACAAAACCTTTGAAAGAGGAATTTATTTGAATTGAAAGAATTTTAAATTCAATGTATTTTAAATTTTTTGTATTTATAAAATTCTCTATGCAAACACAATGTTATTTATTTATTAATGGCTTCCAGCACAATTTGTGAATGTGGCGGGTATCTCAATATTTTTTAAAAAACTTTCTAATTATTTTAATGCCTATAAGTAAGAAGATATTTTAAAAAAACTAACTATTTTTGTATTATTTTTTGTTTAATTTCTTTTTTATTTTAATATTTTTAATTTTTGTTATTGCTTCTCTAATTCTTTATGATAATATGTCGCCAAATGAGTTTTAAAGTTGAATTCTCGTGAGTTGTTAAATGACAAATGTTAATAAGCACATAATAGTAATTTAATGGCATAAAAAAAATTTCTAATTTTATTATTTAAAAGTGATTTAATCACTGTAAGTATTTTCTTCATGATACAAATTACTTTTAAATTGCAGAATTAGGTCCATGATGTTTTTAAATTCTAAATTTTAAAAATGTGATGATATAAAAATTAAAAGACACAATATAAAAAATATTTAAAAATTGAAATATACAATGTGTTATTATATTAAACTTTGTTTTTTCTTCTCTTAATTTCTATTTTCTTATTGCTTCTGTGCAATATAAAAGGGTTCTCTTATCAAAATTGTTTAGACAAGGGCATATGGAACTTTATATTTATATATACATGATTTCTGTATATATTCAAAAGTGTTACATCGCTTAACAATGGAGTTAAATAATTGTTTATAAATGTTTTCTTCTCTTAATTTTTTAAGATGATTTTTTAAAGACAAAATGATAATAAAAGTTACTAAACTCTAATATATATAAATTCAATTTATTTTTTTAGAGTTTAATTGATATATGATTAGTGTAAATATTTTTACACCAACATTTAATCACAATCCTTTATTCCTAGTGAATTTGTTAACTTTATTTATTATTGATTTAAACATCACTTAAATAAAAAGTCTACGAATTAAACTCTATTTTTAATCTTATTTTTATTATTAATTTTTGTTGTTTTTACAATAATTTTTTTTATCACTCATTTATTAATTTGTTTAATCGTATGTATATTTGATGAGTTTATGAGAATTTTATATATTTTATTTGAATTCATTATTGACATATGATATATTATTATTGGTAGAAGTTGAACAGAAACGTTTAAATTGGTATTTAGCATTTAATTTAATAGTTGTGTGAAATTTGATGATGATAGGAAATTTAGCAGGTGATTTTTGAATAATTGTATATTAAATGAGGTTGCAGTGAGAGTTGGGAATTATTTAATATGAATGGGGTGAATAGGAAAGAGAAATAGAAGAAGATTAGGGAGAGAAGTGAGAGAAGAAAGAAAGCAAGAAAGAAAGAAAGAAAGAGAGAGAGAGAGAGTGGGAAGGGAAATGGGGATGATGATAATAGCGATGAAGGGGCACCCAGGGAGTGGGAAAAGCACGCTGGCGAAGTCAATAGCATCATCACTGAAAATACCCTTATTAGACAAAGACGACGTGAAAGACTGCACTCTCCCCTTAGTTCCAACCTCATCCCCATCACACCTCAACGACATATCATACGAAGCAATCTGGAACATAGCGGCAACGCAGCTCAGCATCGGCATCTCCGTTCTGATAGACTCCCCACTCTCTCGCCCCGCCCATCTGGAGCGGCTCCGAGACCTGGCCGCCTCCGCCTCGGCCGCCCTGATCCTGATAGAGTGCAGGCCCTCCGACCAGAGCGAGTGGCGGCGCAGACTGGAGGCACGCGGCCCAGGGGGAGGACACAAGCCCGGCACGTGGGACCAAGTGGAGAAGCTTCTGGAAGGCTACGGAGGATGCACGGACTACGAGGTCGGTCATGTCCCCAAGCTCTTGGTTGATACAACCGCCAATCTTACTTTGGAACACATGTGTTCCGCTGCCCTCCACTTCATCCACACTCACGCTGTCCTTCTCAAGGGACCTACCCTTTAGCCTTTACCCTTTTACCCTTTTACCCTTTTGCCTTTACCCTTTACCCTTTACCCTTTTATATCCACTAATCATCTTTTTTACACATCACACATTATACAATACAAGTATTATATTTTCCATCTCATTTGCGGTAATAAGCACACCTAGCTTGTTTATTTTCAATTCATAACAAACTTTATCTGCAACTATCTATCACTATATTTATCCCAAACTATCCTGTTTCAAATTTTCCTTCGGACTTTATTTGTAAGCAGTTTATAAATTAAGCTTTTATGATAAAATATACTACTCTCCAAAATTTTTTGTTTCTTTTTAATTATCAATTAATTATATATAGTCTTCAAAAGCGATTTAGATAATATTTCAAAAGCGATTTAGATAATATTTTATAGATGGACAAAAAATTATGTATTTCATATTTGGAGGATAAAAAGACTTCAAAATTATCAAAACAAAAATCAGACAAAGGATTTTTAAAAAATTAAAACCAAATTTCAAAAATTTTAAAGGGGCTGAAAAACGTATTTTAACAAAAAAAACACAGTAGACTTTAAAAATAATGGCAGAGATTAAAACATTTTTTTAACAAAATGAATTTTAAATGAGTATTACTACTTATAAGAATCAAATAACTAATTTAACTATTTTATTTATGATGAATTAATAACAAAAACAAATACCATTAATTAAGTATTCAGGGAATAAAGTATTAAATTTTGGAGTTATCAACATAATACATGTGCTTTTAGTTGTTTTTAATGATAATTAAATAAACTTTGGGATGATATATCATCTCTTTTTTATTCTTAGATAATTCTACACCAACAGCGTTGTACAATATATAAGCACTCCTTGGACTATTACATAAAACAATAAATGTTGATAAATGTAGGAAAACTATAAATGTAAACATAAATTTTTTCGTAAAAAATAGTTTTGATTTGTTTTTTAAGTTATTTTTGAAATAATTTTTACCGTATTTTAGAACCAATAAAATATTTGGATTTTAGATTTTTATTTCTGTTTTTTATTTAAATAAATTACTTGACATGCTTGTCACTATTGACTATCACTTTTTCGATTGACGGTTATCAACTACTGCTTTCAACTAATGATTGTTACGATTGATGATCACTATTTTTTTTACCAACATGTAATTTTCGACTAACAATCACTAATCATTTTTGACTATTTATCATTTATATAACCTCTGGCTAATAATCACCGATTGTTACTCTTGACTGACAATCACTAGTTGCTACTTACGATTGACGATCACTAACTACCATATCTAATCGACAATCACTGATTGTCACTTGCCATATCCAATTGTTGATCACCCGTCTCACATTTGTGGCAGTTGCTGACCACAACAACGTTTAATTTGTGACACTAATAGTTATTTCCAATGAGTAGTTAGAAACTGCTACCTTCAAGTTATGGTCATCGAAAGCCACTTGCAACTCAAAGTTATTAATTATCACTACTTGATTTTTTGTCTTTAAAGAAAGAAAAATTCTAATATTATTAGAATTTTAAAAAATATTTTAAATTTTAAAAAAATATTATTTTTAAAATTGAAAATTTATAACTAAACTAATTTTGTTTTTATAAATTTAAAAACTGAAAAGTAAACTAGATGGAATTTAAGATTGTAATTTAGTTGGAGGATATATGTTGAGATTTTGTACCATGGATGGTGGATGAATAATGATTTAATATTATAAAAAAAGCTAATGTGAAAACTGAAACCACCGGCGGAATCTGATACACATGAATTGGAAGGATGCCATATGCACAGAATTAGATGTGTGCTTGACAGACTGCAAATTTTCAATATTCCTTTTCAGAATAGTTATATGCACGTTCATATCAGGATGATCTTTACGATGCACCACTCAAATTCTAATCGTCATAACCTGCTTTTAATTATCAAACTTCATGCCTACACATATAAGTAGGGATGCAAACCCTTGTGTACTGCCCCGCTTCCAATTAACCATTATTGTCAACTTCCATCGGGAATAGTCCAAGTATTACCTGAAATAATGAAATAGGTACGAGTAGCTAATTATCGTTCTATATTTATTATGTATTTTGATTGAGTATGAATATAAATATAAATAATGAGTATTTGATATGTTATAATTTTAATAATTATATTTAAATTTAAAGTTATATATTTAATTAAAATATTATTTATTAAATTTTAATTTATAATTTTTTATTATTAATTATTTTTTATATATATTTTAAATTAAAATATAATATTAACTTTAATATATATAATTTATTTAATAATAAATAAATTTAAATTATAAAAATAATATAATGAAAATATCTGATAAAAATAAAATTAAAATTAAAATTTTATATCTGATCTAATCGCGCATCCGCCCACTCCATTGCTACGCGAACATATAAGCCGGTCAAAATTTTCAATACCACTAAATTTTAATATCCTTTTATATTTTTTACCCTTTTCCCTACATCTAATTTTAAATATTCTATCGCATCTTTCTTTTCAAACAGTTTCTAACTTTCTCCACGCTTGGAATATCTAGCATCATTTGCTGAAATTTGAAAAGAAAGATAAACGCAGTTGATGTACGTTTCATTCCTTTGCGTTTTACACAAGTTACAAGTCCATTGCATTAGCAAATTAGTACAAAAACTATCACACTTTTCTCATCTTATATAAAAGGAGCATTTTACATAGAACATAACCTTTATTTATATATGTATGGAAAATAGGACAAAACTTAAATACACTGTACAAGTACTTTTGGTATTATTTTTTCCTTTAATTATTGAGATATTTTGCCTTGTTTTCTTACCTAAAACTATTGAAGTTTTAGAAATTTAAAGTTTAATTAATATTTTCCTTAATTATACTCTTAATTTAATATTAATATCCCTTAAATATGATATAAAATCAAGATCATTGTAATCCAAATATAATTGATCTATAGAGTATACATCAACATTAAATATAAATAGTTATTAAAAAAAGGAAGTAATGAAGTTTTTTCATCTGAATTAGACTTTCAATAATTTAATATTTTTTAATAAAATGGAAATATAAATTATTAAAACAAAATTTCAATTCTAATAAAAAATAACACAAAAGATACATGCCGGAATTTAAATTTTATCGTTTTGAACATAAACTAAATGAATAAACAATTGTGTTTTTTAGAAAAAACTGAAAAAATTATTTCAGAAATATGATAAACAGGACAGACACCCAATTTCAAAGAGAACTCTTTTTTTTTCAGATTTAAAAAATTTAAAACATCCCTTCAACAACATCCAATTTCTTTACCTTTTAACAGTTTAACTCGAGTCTCTCTCACATGCCTTTCAGCTATTATTATATTTTTTAAAAGAAAAATTGAAAAGTGTGAACACATTTTCTTAATTTTCCATACTTTTCTTCAACTAAACACATAAAATTCTCTAACCATTTTTCCTCTTCAAAGTTCCAATGGCATGTTTGGGATATGCATTTAATTAAAATTATGCAGATAAACATGAAAAGTTGTATTACTAGACACGGTGACTATATTTATATGTAGTGGTAATGGTAAACTTTGGTGATAAAGAGAGAGAATAATAAAAAGAAAAATAAAAAAGACAGAAGTATGAACGTGCAGCTCTCGTTTGCTTTCCCTTTCAACGAACACAGGGAGTCTCGGTTACCGAGCATCATCTCTCTCTGTGTTTTTCCTGTATCCTCTCTTTCCACTTGTTGGTCAACCTTTGTTCATTGGTTCATTTTCTCCTTCCCTTCCCAGTCTGCCCTTCTGTGCTTCAAACTTAACGGTTCATGATGTCAAACTAGCCATCTTCAGTTTTTTTTTCCCCCCTTTTTCTGCAGCGTTTTGAAGCCTCTTACAAGAATTTCTCTCTCAAGATTTGTCTCTGCTTCATTCTCTCAAGCTTTTGTTCAGTTCAATCTTCTCTCTTTACTCAAAGGTAACCCTGTATGTAATATTTATTCTTCTTTTGCTCTTGACATCTTTCCCACGTCAGTTGAGTGCTAAAAGTTCAAACTTTTTTGTTCTCATGCCTCAATTTATTTGATGGCTCATCCCCAGATGATAAATCTTCTAAATTATTGCTTCTGGGAATCTGAGTTTTGTTGCTTGACTTGCAAGTGACTTTGGTCTTGTGGTTTTCCAAACAGTGCCCTTGTGCAATTTTGCATTTTTTAGCTTAGTTTGTTTGGCCATAGGATATGTTGGCTACCTTTTCAATTGAAATGGGTACTTAAAAGGGATTTAATTTCTTCGTTTGCTTCAAAGTTAAGTCAAACAGTCCGTTGACTCAATTGGGACCTGGCGTATTTGGGGTCATGGATAACTCAAATGATTCATCTTCATCCTTGAGTTTTGTATCATCTCACCTGTCACATGGTTCTAGTAATCACAACGTGTCTTCCTCCACCGGCAATGGGCATGGGGCTAATATTGAAATTTTGAGTCTGAGTAAGCTCAGTGGAAGCCTTGAGAAGCTATTGATTGATGCTGAATATGATTATTGTGACGCTGAGATTCTTGTTGAAGACATCACTGTGGGCATTCATCGCTGTGTATTGGCATCGCGTAGTCCCTTTTTTCACGAGCTGTTTAAGAAAGGAACTGATGGATCAGGGAAGGAAGGAAAGCCAAGGTATCTCATGTCAGATTTGGTGCCTTATGGAACAGTTGGCTATGAAGCTTTCCAAGTTTTCTTGTATTATTTGTATACTGGAAGGCTGAAGGCTTCACCAACAGAAGTCACAACATGTGTTGACGAGACATGTAGCCATGATGCATGCCGCCCAGCTATCAATTATGCCTTGGAACTCATGTATGCTTCTGCCACTTTTCAGATGAAAGAGCTGGTTTTACTTTTTCAGGTATATTGTGTTTTTGGTTTTTCATTTCTACTTCTTTTTCCTTTATTTATTACTGAGTTTTGGTAAAAGGAGAGGAAAATGTCACAAAATATGGAGCAATCCTACAAAATGTAACATAAAACACATCTTGTTGATACGTTTCCTAGTTATTTTCTTTCTTTGTACATTTTTTGGCATCTCCAACCCTGTAAGTAAAATACTACCAGAAAAAGTACTCCCAAACTTTACCTAGACTAAGACCGGATAAACATTATACTTTTTGCAACTTTCGTAAATTGTTTCCAAATTTATATCATTATATGTGTGCCTTTTGGAATGTTTTCAACACTTCATCTGTGTTTCCAGTAAGGTTTTCTGATTTTAGTAATGTAAATAATAACATGTCTCCAAAGTTAATGTTTTTTCTATTTTTCCGCTACTGATTTTATCCTCTAACATTTATCTTGAGGAGGATATTTAGTCATCATCCTATATAACATTCTGTGTTAGTTATATGTGCCTCTTTTATTACCTAAAAGAAGACAGCCTCGACCTGCTTAACAAATCTAATGAAATGTCTCTTTACTGATGCAGCGCCATCTCCTAAATTTTGTTGAGAAGGCTCTTGTGGAAGATGTCATTCCCATTCTTATGGCTGCTTTCAACTGTCAACTTGATCAGCTTCTCTCTCGGTGCATTCAGAGAGTAGCAAGGTGTGACTTTGACGACATATCTTTGGAAAAGGAGCTCCCTCACGAAGCCGTGACTGAAATCAAATCACTCCGGTTCCCATCTCAGCCAGAATCCACACCTAATGCAATGGAAGTGGAGCCTTTGAATATGAAGAGTATCAGGAAAATCCATAAGTCGTTGGATTCTGATGATGTTGAGCTACTGAAGCTTCTTCTGAATGAGTCTAGTGTCACTCTAGATGATGCATATGCCCTGCACTATGCTTGTGCCTATAGTGACTCTAAGGTTATTCAAGAAGTTCTTAGTCTAGGCTTGGCTGATATCCTCCTTAGAAATTCCCGAGGATATACAGTTCTTCATGTGGCTGCAAGGCGAAAGGATCCATCGATTTTGGTAGCACTATTGAACAAAGGGGCACGTGCATCAGATACCACTCCAGATGGACAAACTGCTCTTGCAATTTGTCAGAGGTTGACAAGACGCAAGGATTATCATGAGAAAACAATGCAAGGTAAGGAGTCTAACAAAGACAGGCTTTGTGTTGATGTCCTGGAGAGGGAGCTGAGAAGAAATTCTATGACTGTCAATATCTCTGCTTCATCACAGTTAACAGCTGATGATTTGCACGTGAGACTAGATTACTTTGAAAATAGAGGTATGACTTTCCCTTGTCTAAATCTTTGTTTCTATGAATATTGGGTTTGGACCTTTAGTTTTAGTTGAGTTGGAAGGTTTAAAGGGTAAATTTAAGATTAATGTTCAGAATTACCCTTAATTTTATTGAGAAAGAGGATATTTATTGTAAAATAACTAAGGGGTTGCAAAAAAAAAATAAAAAAAAATTAATGCATAAGACAACTTTAATAAAGTTTTATAAAAAGGAAGAAAAAAATTTAAAATTATGTCTTATATTTAGTGATGGAGGTAGTATATTCCAATGAGAATGAGCATATCCCAAATAAGGAGTTATAGAGAAATAAGGGAATAAAGATCTGTACACAATCAATTGCAATCCTTTTAATTATATTAATCACAGTAACTAGTTGATTACAGATATATAGTTAGGATAATAAGTTGTCACAGTAAATAGTTGTCATTTTCATAATAATATTAATAAAACAGTTGTTATTTTACTTTAGATATATGCTGCATGCATCAGAGTCACAGCAAAACTATATGCATGAATCATGATGCTTTTAAATTTGGAAACTTGTGGAGTTCGACTTAACATGCTTTGTATGTTGCAGTTGCATTTGCTAAGATGTTGTTTCCCGCTGAGGCTAGGGTAGCCATTGAGAATGCTGAGGCAGATTCATCATCGTTGTATGCAAGCACATCAGCTTTGAAAAGCGCAAATGGCAATCTAAAAGAAGTAGATTTAAATGAATCTCCCTCTGCCCAAACCAGAAAACTTCAGTTAAGATTGCAAGCCCTTATGAAAACAGGTATGTTCAAGAAAATTTTGAAATAGCTTCCTTATAACATAAAGCTTGCTTGTGCATTGCCTTGGTTGGAACATGCCACAATTATGAACATCTCAGAATTAGGTGATTGCTATAAGAAGATAAAATAAACAAAGGTTGGTACTTAGATAGGTGGAACGTAGTAAAGAAACTTTTTATAACTTTGTAGTACTTTATAACTTATACTGATGGAAATGTATTTAATGCAACTTGCAATTGTAGAAGAAAAGAATAATGGTTTTATATTGTTTCTAACTATTGCTTTTTGAATTTTGTACAGTGGAGAATGGTAGGCGCTTCTTTCCCCATTGCTCTGAAGTGCTTGATAAGTTTCTGGACGATGATATGCCAGATGTTTTCTTCCTAGAGAAGGGTAGTGAAGAAGAGCAGAAAATAAAGAAAGCACGATTCATGGAACTTAAAGATGATGTGCAAAAAGCATTTCACAAGGATATGGCTGAAAATAACCATTCGGGTTTTTCATCTTCAGTGTCTTCCTCTTCATCCTCCACTCGCAGGGAAGGTCTTAACCATAGAATGAAGAGAAAATGAATATGTTCTTGTGGAGTAGAGTGTTGCGACTTGCCAGTAGAACCTGTGGCATACTCTGCAAATAAGATGTTATGTTGAATACGTAAATTAGGGGGTTTTGCTAATGAACATGGAAGAATTTTGCTAGCTTGATTTAATTGGTCTTAGTTTTTGAACCAAAACAAAGAAAGATAAAAGAAGAAAAATGTATTGGCTTAAATTAAAATATATTTGGCCCTTCTCTGAGATGCAAAGTTTGTATAAAGATTTTTAAGACATTCATTTTAAAGGTTAACAATCTACAATAAATAGTCAGGTCAGGTGTGGTTGAATGTAAGCATATTATCTTTAAATTCTTCTAAATTACCATGTAATTGAATTTGACTCCTGCAATAATTATTTTTAAATTTATATATTTTTTACCCTAAGAACATGCAGCTATTTAAAAGTAATTTCTTTAATTGATTATCTTTGTAAAATCTATATATTGTTGGGGGGGGGGGGGGGGTAAAATCTATATATATATATATATATAGATTTTCCCACACTTAAAGGAAACAGAACTAAGTAATGGAATTTTTTCCAAGAGAATAATTATTTTTGAAAATTATATTTTACTGTAAAAGGCATCTATAATGACTAATGGGATGACTATGATATCCTGTTTTTACACGTCAGCCAACCAACCTTAAAAGTGAGATTATGTGATCTTAGACATACAGCCATAAAACATTTATTTATTAATGGTTTGAGCACAACTCACGATGGTTCGTCTCAAATCAAGATTTTTATTTAAGTTTTTTCCCTTATTTTAATCCCGAGTGAGAGGATCTAAATGTCAAAAGGCCAGACACCTTCTCGTTTTTTTATTCATTTTCTTAATTTAATTTGTGTTGCTATTGGGAATGGTGTTTTCAACTTTTCATTTACAACCCTTTTAACTATTTAAATCCCTAATATCTAAAATTCCTAAAATACTCATATCTTCTTCTATCCCCATCTCCTCTCTATGTCTTGCCCATTTGTGAGGCTATACATCCAGCATCGCCTTCATCCTACCCCATTTTATACATCACTCATCCTGAGTCGTTCCTCTCCTCCTTCCCCTTCCGGCTTACATTTGCAATAAAAAAATTAAAATAAATATGTTGCAGATTATATAATCTACAACCTAAAATAATAGTTTAAAAAATACATTGCGGATTATATGATTTACAATTATGTATTACATAATTGTAAATCACATAATTCGCAGTTATATATTACATAATTGTGGATCTTATTATATGCAATGTATCTTATATATTCATGGTTCATGTAATATATAATGATAAAAATTGCAAAAACATTAGAATTGTTGACAATTTGACAACTATATATAAGTTGTTTGTATTAACAATAAATATATTGGATCATATCTTCAAGACTAAAGAAATATATTGCGGATTATATGATTTACAGTTATGTATTACATAATTGTGGATCTTATTATATGCAATGTATCCTATACATTCGTGGTTCATGTAATATATAATGATAAAATTGTAAAAAAATTAAAATTGTTGACAATTTGACAACTATATATAAGTTGTTTGTAGTAACAATAAATATATTGGATCATATCTTCAAGACTAGAGAAATACATTATAATTTAGCTAACATTTACTTGATAAAAAATAACATAGTATAAAGGGATATTATAAAGTAAATTGTATAAGAAAAACTGTAAGACAAATTGTAAGAAAACTTTTATTTTTAGAAGTCAAATAGGTTTTTTTCACTTTTGTATGAAATTGTTGGGGTATTGGATTCCTTCTCAACACTTAGTTGAATAGAAAATCGTATATTTAAGTTTACTCACATAATTCTTTTTTTATAAAACTTATCCAAACACCAATTTCATAATATAAAGATGTTAGCTATTCTATTCAACATCATTGATTCCTAAATAAGAAGACAAATAGTTAGAAACTTCGTTCAATGAAGATAAAAGATGTATAAAACACTGTTATATTTTTATATACATCGTTTATACAATGTTTTTCTCAAATTAAATTGAAATAATTTCTCAATTCTTTCAAGCATAAATATAATAAGTTTAAGGATGACCAAACAAAAAACAAACATTAAAAATACAGAACAATACAAAATTAGAAATAAAAAAATAAAAGGATTAAATAGTTACATTAGTGTTGATTAGTAAATCAATCCTCCAACTAATGAGAATAGGAGTTACCCACTCATAGCCATGAGTAGCATTAAAACAAAAGAAGGTTACAAGAATGGAAGACAAAATTGAAGAGTGATGGAGGTGTATGGTGTATCATCACTTAAGTGTACCTTTCTTTTTCCTTGCTTCTCACCCAAATATCTTTCTTCCCTTCAAGGTATTTTACTCATTCAATTAGGGTATTAAATATTCCTCACGTAGCAACGATCATTGCGCATCGAGCTTAATATTTACTAATGATCCTGAGGCTTCTTGATCATCGACCAATGCTCACTTAATGAGGATTCTCCTGATATGCGGTGTTGCTTAAAGAGATCCTTTCTACTTTTTTCAACACTCAATGATGGTTCCTCACTCAGAAAATTAAGCTCTTTATTCCAGAATTGCTTGTATTTTTGCTTGGCAACAGATGGTCGCTTAATGAGATGTTGCTAAGTGATCAATTTTCACTCAAAGAGATCAGTTTGAGCTCCGACACTTGTTTCTTTTCTCCTCTGCTTGTAACTTCCATCCATTGTGTAATTATCTATAAAAAAATTGTGTTTAGTAATAAAATTATAAGAAAAGCTAAAAGTAAAATAACATAAACTATATTTGCATAATTACAAAATAATAAGGTTAAAGTTTTGAGAAATGGTTCAGGAAAAGAGATAATTGACATATTTCCACCAATGAAAAATTGACAATATATCATGTCATCTGCATTTGGGTAGGGTACATTGCGAATCACATGATCCATAATAATGTAATACATAACTACACAATGTATTTTTTAAATCAATTTTTTTAGGTTGTAAATCACATATCTGCAACATAATTTTTTTTTGTGTGGTTGCAGGGTGTAATATCCCAAATCTATATATACTATTTACACATAAATTCTTTTTTTAATTTATTTAAATTACTACGATCTATATTTCCAAATATTGAGATATAAAATTTCCATTGCATTACACTCAATATGAAAACATACATCACAACAATTTCAAAGTTCAATGCTAAGTATACAATGATATATACAATCATAGCTCATACAAAATAGATACATAACATTTCATTTCCCAGTTAAAACTTATCTATTACACAACTCATATACAAAACATAACTACAACCATAAAACTTAGTGATTCTTAGTAAATATTATACATACTTAGAACATAGGTACTAGTTTCAGTCAATCTATACATTTAGCTTTCTCAAAGGCCTAATTCATATACATATATATACTCTGCATAACTTAAACTGATTTCAACACAAAACAAGTAGCTTTGTTGTTGCCACTAATCCATCACCAATCGTATTAATATTCTAATCTCCACTACCATCACTGATATCTGCTCCCAACATGATCATCACAGTCATACAGAATATATAAATATAGCAAGAGTAAGCAAAATAACATATAAAATTTACAATGTAAATAACTTAAATGTCACAAATACATCAATCAAGTCAAACACACTTATATTCCCTTGAATACAAATTTTTCACACAACAACATACTCAAACTCGACATATTCTGGAATATCTATATTGAATTCAAACATCGAAGTGGCTGAAGACCCCTTCCAATTGGTGATAAACGTTCAAGCTGCACTATGTTACCTCCAATTTAAGTTTAAACAATACTAATATAACAACCACAAAATGATGTCTAGTGTCTATCTGACACCCTATGACACACAGTCGTTGTTTATCATTTAAGCACCCCTTGCACATTTGGTACCAGAACCACAAGGTAAATCACAAAAATATCTCCTTGTAGATTTGATACTTTGAATTACATTGACCCAGTTGTGTCCCTAACATCAATGTACCCCATTAAACATATCATCTAAGGCTAAGTTACCCGACTATAACTGTCCACAACCAACAACACTAATAAATATATTCTCATCATGTATTCTAATCATATGCATTACACCACAATTCCAAATAATACATTATCAGTCCAATTAATTAAATTTCAATCACAGAGAGACAATTAAACCAAAGCTAAGTTACTTCACTATAGACGTCACATCCAAACTATCCAGTAAATCGTCTAATTCAAGATTAAACAACATTTTCATAATAATCATCAACTATACAACACATTATATATCTCAATCTATTATCATTAATTTCCAAGAATTATAATTCATTTCTATCACAATCAAGACATTACCTTTCATTCTACACCTTTAATTAGATTCCAACAAAACAATTACCTGTTTCCAATCACATACTTATATTAAATATCAAGAATAACTATAACACATCAACAAATTTACTTCTCACTCATACATAAATATCAAACTTCAATACTTATCTTCTAACCATAATTATTAATCAAATAACAATATTTATCCATTTCATAGTCATAATAAGCATTAAGCAATGCCCCTATATGACAATTAACAATTTTCAACTAAAAACACCAAAATTTGTTCTCCAGCGTGTCAGACACAACTCTTTATAATTTTTCACAATGTTGTGGGTGAAGTCTTGAGGCATAATTCTTCCCAGCGAGTTGATCACACCCTTGTGGGGTTTACCACAACGATGTGGTGCGAACATGCACAATCATTCACAATTTTCTAGTCACATGCAATCCCTCCTTTCTTCATCAAATCCTTCACAAGTAATTACAAACTCCCTCAATCAACAGTACAATCTCAAATACTCATCATCCAACATCAATTTCAAAGAGTAAACATTTCAAATTATTAATACCCTCTTTGTAGAGAATGAAACTCTTCTCCTGAGAAGGGTCTCCGAAGAAGCAAAAAAAAATTTATTTCTACTTCGATAGAATTTTAATAAGGGCATATTTGTCATTTTATTACAAATAGATGTCATTTTAAATTTCAGTAGGTGGGAATTCAAATCCCCCTACATCACATATGCCAATTGGTGCTATGTGACTATTAATTTTTTTTTATTGGTTTTGTCCAAAGCCTTAACCTAGGAACTACCAATATTTTTCATCTCGCAGGTATAATATCGTATCTCAATTGTGTATTTACATGGAATATTTTAAATATTTGTAACTATATTTTGTAAATTTTACTTTATTATTTTAAATTTTTATACCATTAATGATTTGAGTACTATTCTTCCATAAATTTGTGAAAATGTTTAATGATCTCTGAAATTTATGGTATAGAAATGAATTAATCCATCCTTTCTATTCTTATTTGTTCTTACACATTTTTTAAGGATATTTTTGGATGGAGGCCAAGACCAAAACTTTAAAATATGAAGATCCATTTAGGGATGAATCTTTTTCAACATACTGAATTCCTAATCAATTATTTAAGAAGTAAAATTATCTTCGAACAATAGCCTAATTTAATATTATACTATATTAGATATTAAAATTATATTTATATATTAAATTTATATAAGTATGAAAAATTATTTATAAAGAAAAATAAAAAGGTTGTCTTATTTTAAAACTTCAATTATGAAACCTCCATCTCCCACTTCTCACTCCAAAATGCAACTCCGTTATACATAGAGAAACGTTTTCACATTTTCTTAGGCTAGGAAGAGAAAATGTTTCCATTTTTTAGGATACTCAAGGGAATAGATATCCAGGGGAGACAACAAGGTAGAGCCTGTAGCTTAAAAGATTAAAGCATGTAACTATAAATCACAATGTCAATGGTTCCAATGTACATTTTTGTGTGTTTCTTAAGAAGATTATAGAAGTCTACACAAAGGAATGAATTTCTTAAACATTGTGTTTCTTATATGATGAGTCCTAGCAACACACTCTTTGACACACTCCTCCTAACATACTGTTTATTATTCGTTGAAATTTATTCAAAACTATAAAATTAGGAGAGAGAGAGTCATTTAATGACAAGTGAGACCCACATAATTTGTTGTTTTTGATAAACTTCAATTAATCATGTGGAATGGGTTAGGAGGAGTATGTTGCTAACATTTTCCTTCTTATATTAAAAACCATTAATTTTTTTAGAATTCAACATGAACCATAATTTATTCATATTAAAAAATATAAAGTTGACATTAAAAAATATAAAGTTGATTTTTTTTTAAATTTCTTACAATTCACCATTGACACAAAATTGTAAATTAGTTTTTAAAAGTGATATATACTATAGGGTCCACAAAAGTACTATAGAAACCACACGTAATTTAAAAATGTCAATTCCTTAATCAAATAACAGCTTTTTTAACATAATTCTCTCTATTATTAATATATGAAACTTCATTGATAAAAACAATTCTTTGTAAATATTAAGTGTATGTTTTGTTAAAATTGATTTAGTTTAAAATTGATTTTGAGATTACGCGAGTTAGGATTAAAATTTATCTATCCAAATTGCATCAACTAAATCATTTATAGACTCATAATCAATGCTGAAATTTTTTCCGACTCAAAACCAAACATATCGAGATTAATCTTAAGTCAATTTTGGGTTCAAAATCAATTTTATAGCATAAAACCAAATATGCACTTATTTGATTTTGTATTGAAAAATAATTTAAAATTGACTTTGAATCCAAAATTAATTTTAGGTTGAAACAACTTCCAATAATTTCTACTTTGAATAAAACATTTTATACTCAATTTTACTCTTAAATTGCTTTTACACAAAATATTCAAATATAAATCACAATGTAAAAAACAATGTTAACCAAAATCAATTTTGTAAAATCAACTTCATTTGAAATCAATTTTACTAACACTTATCCACACTAATTAATTAAATTGAAAGGAAAAGGTCAATTGTGAAAGAATAGTATATTAGTATTAATAATGGACAAATTTATTGTAAAAAAGTAAACTAAGGCGGAAGGGATTACTAAGTTAGTAATTGCTGCATGTGTGTCCTGCAGGTTGAAGGTGATAAAAGTGAAAGAGCACTGTCAACATTTGCTTGCAAACTGATTAAATAATTGAATGGGTTGCCCTTGCTCTTCAAGACAATGTAAGAAGCTTGAGATGTAAACAATTCTAATTCAAAAGCAGCATCACACATTGTAACAGTTATCTCTTAATCATTTTGGTCAACTTATGAGGGCCTAGAAGTGAAAAACCATAGGCAGTAGGTAGTGATAAGAGTTTCTTTACTCTTCCAACATATGCCCTTTTTGTGAAGTTATTATAATTATTGGCTTCAATGGAATCTAGTATTTGCCTATATAACAACAATGATGCCCACACAGGCCACCTGCTAGCCGAGTTTAACTCTGAAACCCCTCTCTGTGCCTCATCAAAAAACGTTCTCGCCCTCTTTATCTGTCCCTTCATGAATTTCCTCCATTTCTCTGTAACTTCCCCGCGGAATATGTCATCATCTGAAAGGCCAGCTTGTGCCAATTCATCCTGTGGGAGATATATTCTTCCTCTTCTAGCACTATAATGATCATGAAGTAGACCAAATTAGAGAACAATTAAAATTAAGAGTTTAATTTTCATTATTATACATTAAAGATTTTTATACTTTCAATAGATTAAAAAAGTCATTATTACAAAAGTCTAAAATAATATTTAATTAAACAACATTGTGGAATTATTTTACATTTTCATAATTCAAATTAAACTCTAAAATTAAATGTTAAGCGACATGGACTTAATTGATTGTGTAAAACTAGTTTTAACTTTATGTTTGCTCTTGATAATGACTTTCGATGAAGGAAACCCAACCGTCGACTAATCCGATTATAATCATTAGCTCTGCTACCAATTGTAAAGAAGAGTTAACACTGTGGAGAAATATAACCATGAGACATAAGCTCATATACAAAAGAACATATACTACATTCAGCCCAAAACATTAAAGAATTAGGTTTTTGAGTCTTTTTTAGTTATATATTACTCAACTTCTGAATTTCTAACGTATGTAGGACTTTAAGTCACACGTTACTCCAACAAACAGCATATAACATTGAAGTGTTGAAAGACCCTTACTCTTCTCCAACATCTCTGAGTATGTTGGTAAGTTGATTTGCAATGCCTAAAGCCAATGCAGCATTGTAAATGCTCTCTGTTGAAGCCTTTGATTCTGGTGCTATCCCCATTACCGGGACACTCATTAGGCCTACTGTCCCTGCAACATAGTAGCAGTAAAGGTAGAGCTCATCAAAGTTATCGTATCTTGACTTCCACAGGTCCATCCTCATTCCTTCGATCATGTCCTTGAAGGGCTGTTTCAAAAAGACAATTCAATGTCATTAGGATCAATTTTAGCACATACAAGGAAGGTGGAATCTAGTTGCATTATTTTGTTTTGTTAGAATTAATTCATTTAAAGTGACCAACATAATTCTAGTCTCTAATTTTTACATGTTATATCTAAAGGATAAAACTTACATGTTGTCTAATCAGAATTGAAGTTTTATCGTGGAGAACTCCAATTTTAATTTGATTTAGAACAGGAAAAGCAACTAATAAACTTTGGAAGTTTTGTCCTAAAATGATGTCATTGATGTTGCATGTGAAGTACCTGAATGTCAACTGGGTATTTTGAGACAGTATGTGAGAAAGCAGCATCATAAATATCATAGGGTCGACCTTTGAAAATATCAGTTAATCGTTGCTCCCACCTGTCCAAGGCCCCGGGGGTGATATGCGAAGCATTTGGGCCATCCACTAGCTCATCAGTTCTTCTGCACCATACTGCAATGCAAAAATGAATTGTCAATTCCGAAACAATTCTCATCGGAAAAGTTGAAGTAGCAGTGACTGTAATCTAATCAGTCATACCATAAATTGCCCAAATGGCTTTTCGGCGCTCTGAAGTCATCAATTGTGTGCCTAGAATATACAGTTTTGAACATTGAGTCAATTCTTCAACAACAAAATATACTATTAACAATCCATTAAGATGCTAAAATATTTTAATCTAGCCACTAAATTGCTTGCTTATGGCACCAAAAAAAGACATATCAACTGAACCTCGGAATTGGACTTCATAAGGTTTAGGAATAAAGAAACATTTCAATTATAATAACATTGTGATGAGACATACGAGAAATTGTTACAGGGTTGGGGACAATATGACATGCTGTCATGGTCTTGGACAATTAATCTCCACGTTATACATAATTAGGTTGTATTAACTTTTTTATTTTTAAATTGAAAACTCAATTACGTGCGTCATGTAAAGATTAATCGGGATACATGTAGTGATCATGAGGTAAGCAATAATTTTTTTCCAGAACTGGAGGCATTATATAGATATCATGGGAAGAAAAAGAAAAGGATTGAGATTCATTTGAAGCGAAAAGAATGAATGGGAAAAGGCGAAAACAAAAGAGCAACAGTACCTAAGTAAAATGTCTTGGCATACTCAGAACAAACTTCACCGCACCGATCATAAGCGGCATTCAATAAATCCCCATTGGTGAAATCAGCTTCAACATCTGTGTCCAAATCCAGAGCTATATTTGTGCCACTTTTGTGTTCTTTTACCAGAGCTGCTTGCTTCAGCACGACTTCATAGACCCTCTCCTCTGAGGATCTTGAAGTCTCAGCAACCACTGCACTGGAAAAAGCAGAAGCCCCACTTGCAAAGCTGATTCCAGAGAACCTCCTTTGGGTTCTTTCACTACTATTGCATGCAAAACCCACCAAGGAGTTGATGTTCTCTTTGGGTCCACAACTCACCCAAAGAAGAATACCAGACATCTCAAGAGCAAGGCAATGGCTTCACTAGTGAAGTCGACAGACACAGTACAAAAGAGAGGGAAGAAGGATGAAAACCTTTGAGAATATACTTGTGTTGTGTTAGCCAAATTATGAGGTTTTCTGTTTTTAAGGTTGTCACAAATTTAAGAACCGATGTTGAGAAATTCAAATCCTATAGCCAACTCATGTCAAAATGTATGGACTGTGGCCTTGTAATCCGGAACGTGATCAACTTGTTTGTCTTTAGCGCCAGACCCCATTTACTCTCAGCCTCTATTTTAGGCTGAGTTTTCTTTTTCTTCTTTTATGTCTCATTACATTTCACCTGTGTATGTATCTGGACCTATATTTTGTTGTATAATACATGCTTCAAATTGTTTTTGTAAACATTAATTGTATAGTTTACGTTTCTCCATGTTAAGAGTCATAACATTCACAGCCTAAAAGAACATTCAATCACATTTTTATTCACATAATAATTAAAAAAAATTGAAATAAATTTTTTTACATTATCAATACATATTAATTAAACTATTTTATTTGATATAAATTGTTTTCGTGGAAGGAAAAAAAAAAACAAATTGTCTAGTATTTTGCAATAATACATTAAGAATTTGTCTCATTATTTTTTAATTACACACTCACTTAACTATGAATTAGAAACTAGAAAAGGGAATCAATCTTTCCAATGCTAGGAAGATTTGATCCACAAACGACGTTAGATTCAGCAATATATGCATGTGTATCAATACAAGCAAAAAAAGTTAAACAATTACAAATGCAAGAACAAAAAACAAAATCGAAAGTGAGAATAAGAAAAAACAGAATCAAAGTTTGAGGAAGTGTAAATATACCATTAGCATAAAACCGTTTACAAGAAATATACACAAATTTCGTAATATGTCATATATCATAACTAGTCCACACCCCTATCCGAAAGCTATACGCTAAAATCTAGAAACTCAAACTAATAAAGGTACAATATTAAAAATTTCGGTAAAAGAGATTGTTTACACATATGAGCACCAAATTTTCTACTCAACTTGCTCACGAGCCATTAAAAATTTTAACTTTCTAAAACTTCTAAGTCAACGTCAAAGTACATTCCTAATAAGTTCCTTTTATTTTTTTAATATATTATTAATATAAAAGTTAGTTTGATAATAACACTATTTTCTTAAATGTTAAATGTATTTATTAACTTTTTTTTATATATAAAAGAACCACAACACTCATAATTGTATCAAATATCCCATTTTATTTAACTATTCCAAATTTTTAAAAAACTTTTCCAGCCCAAATTAAACTATACTACTATGACTTAAAAAAAAAACTAGTATGACTTAATATAATGCCCATCAATATATTACTCAAAAAATCACATTCTATTATTAGTATATATCATCTTCCACCTGCACCTACCTAAAAATGTAGTAATTGATTAAGTTCATTTTTTATCCATTAAAAAAAATGGAAAAATTTAATACTCCAAGTGTAGATTCACAAGTCAACAAAATATGGTGATGTAAATACAAAAGAAACATGTGTCTATGAATTAGTTTAATCTTATGTATTATATGAAACTTTTCTTTTTATCCATTAAAAAAGATGGCAAAATTTAATATTCCAAGTGTAGATTCACAATTCAACAAAATGGTGATGTACTACAAAAGAAAAATGTGTCTATGAATTAGTTTAATCTTATGTATTATATGAAACTTTTCTTTCATTTACAAGCTAATCTCTCATGTTAAAAAGAGTTTGGTACCAGGATCTAACAGTCCAAATTAATAGTTATTTTATTGTGTGAACTCTACGTATCAGATCTAACCGTCCAAATTAATAGTTATATTATTAAATTAATGTTTATTGGTCACATACTTTTTTTTTAATCTGTAAACGCAAATTTAGATTAAGAGTTTGTTTTAATAGTGTAAAACAATTGTAACTTTTAAAATATTAATTAAACAAATTTATTATAAATAAAAACGTTATAAATCTTTTTACAGCAGCTGTGTAGATGTATATTCAAATAGTATATGTATTAAAACAAATCTCTCACAAATAATAAACCCACTGGTTATAGTGTATTAATCCCTCATAATAGGATAAATATAAAGTCACCAGCCATTGATTAATTGTTGGACCTAAGCTTGGTGGTTTTGTTAATTGTGCAACTTATTGATAGTATGTTGTCAAATTTAAGAATACGCAGTCGCTTTCCATGTGGTTATATAAGTCCATTTTAAATGTATAATAAAAATATATAAATCTACTTCTGACACCAAAATATGAATTTATGGTATATATGATTAATTGAGAAACATTCGTTTAGTTTAATTATGGGTAATTGGTGCAAAAAGTATCACAGGTGTTAATATGATATTCCGCCATCTATAGGTATGTGGATGCCCCCACAGGATGTGGGATGCGTTACTTCCGAATTCAGATAATGACAAAGAGAAAATGAAACAGGGGTATGGTATGGAGTGTGGCCTCTACGGAAAACCAGAGAGCTGATTTAGTGCAACGCCTCTCACTCACATTATCTCACTGCACTAACGCTTTGAATGAGATATACTGTTTATTTTTTTTAAAAATAAAATTCAAAATTAGTTAGGTGGACAAAATTAACATTTGAAAGAATAAATATTTTTTATTCATTTATTGAATGTTTTATTTTTTTTCTAACATGTAAAGGATGAATAAAATATAATAGATATAAATTAAAATTTTCTAAAACAAAAGTTTTTTGTACTCATAGAATAAATCATTTATCTTAAATTGTGTTAATATTTGAATTATTTTAAAGAATTATGATATAGGATATAACTTTAGTACGTTTAGTTTACGGTTTTAATAATTTTAATAGAAATTTACTTTTTTCTTAATTATTGTCTGCTAACTTAATTATTTTATTCACTTGAATTTTAAATTTTTTAAAAATATAGTAAAAATAAATTTAGATATTATTTGGTAAGCTTAAAAATTATTTTAGAATATTTATTTATTTTAAAAAATCACAGAAATTTTGCTGTAGATTTTTAAGTTGTAGAAAATTTACCTAGTGATTTTTAAAATCAAAAGAGATCACCAATAATGTAAGTTGAAATTTTATTTCTAATAGAACTTTTCTATAAACTGGTTGTGAAACTCGTACATGCAGTTCAATTGGTGTGTCGTACTTATTTAAAGTATAGACTAAAATATAATAGTATTAAAGGTTGATCAAATAAGATAATGCTAGAGATTGTTGAGTGTAAAAATCTACTTCCTTTCTACCATCTACGTATAAGTTGTTGTGAAAGATATTTTTGTCCAAATGCCAATTATATCTATGAAAATTATAAAAAAAAATATAATATCATTATAGGGCCATATAAAAGTTATATCATGAATAAATAAATAAAAAAGGGTGAAATTTTGGTAATATAGAATCACTAATTAGCGTGTTTGGGTCATTCTTGAAATTGAAAATATTGTAGATGCGTATCTAGTTTAAATAATTATAATTATGTTTTTATTTGTTGGTTGAGAATGAGATGAAGACATGGAATATTTTTTTAACGTAAAACAATTTTTAAGACATTTTTTCATGAATTTCCCACGATCAAAATCCATGAGTAATATGGTTGTAGGAAGTAGGAAACGTTTTTTATAGATCTTTGTTTTTGTGGGTAATTAATTACCAATGATTTTTTTTTTTGTTTGTGAAAATTACCATGGGAAATAAAATGCTTATGGATTTTTTTTTTTTGAAAATTATAGACAGATATTTCTCACAATTTTCTCTATAAAAATTATAAACAATTTTTACGGATTTCTTTGTGAAAAATTATCAATAAATATTTCCCACAAATTTTGTTATAATTTTTCCATAGATTTTCTATTGGTAATTATAATATTTTTAATTTTTAAAATTCAAATAATCAATCCTACTGAATAGTATAAATTAAAAATAAAATATACATAAAATTGAATAATTTTTTGTAAGAAAATATTTAACAATTTTATAAATTAATACATTTTAGACGTAATAGGTTAAATGTTAATATTGTTACCTATGTTAATTTTTATTAGCGGCGAGAAACAAACTCAGAACTTTTTATCACCTCTTTCTTGTTTAATTTGCTTAATCATCTTATATCTCCCCCACAATTTAACATAATAGCCTAACTTCAACAAATTCAACCAATGACCCAAATAAAAAATATCAATTAGTCATTACATCATTACACTATAAGAAAAACATTAATTAACAACAAATTTTTATCCACAAATAATCTGCTTATATATATTGATGAAATAATGACTTTTTTTAATTTGAATAACAAGAAGAATTTCAATGAAAGCATTCTTTAGAAGCTATATTAATTAAGTAATGATTTTTTGAGAATGATTTTTTTTTCAAAATTTATTATTCAACTAGTATGGATAAATAATTAGTTCAATAACCAGTCATCTATATATCTGATTATATATATATATATAATATATATATATATATATATAACTAGCTATTTATAATGATAACTAGTTATGCAAGAATGATTATAATTATTATTATTTATATTACTTACCTATACAATGATTTATTGGTAATGGTTAGGTCATTGAAATAACTTAACGACGAGCGCCCTATCTGTAGATAATTACCAATAGATATGTCTATTGATAATTATCTACCAATCTATCATTTGGTAATTTTTGACTAGTAGATGCATAAATAATTATCTACAAACTTTTGATAGATGAGTTTGTTTTTAATTATCGACGTGATATAAAAATTCGTTAGTGATTTTTACGTACAAGCAAATTATTGACAAATTTGTGTAAAAAAATTGTGTTATGGATTGATTTTTGCTTTCACTAGCAGACTATGGTTGTTAGTAATTGAAACACACAGTTTCATTAAAAGCACTAGCTGATAAGTCAAATTGAGGGTGGATTAGGTGGCCTCGCTTGACCTGCCCCATTTCCCCATCCCTACATGAGGTTGTGGGATTTATTAAACTCACTAGTTTAGTAAATTTTATATTGAAAAATGTCTTTATCGAACAACTCGTGCTTTAATATGTTTCTCTTTTAGTTCATGGTAGTTGTTAGACTCTCGCTAAGTCTTTGTGACTTACCTTCTTTTTATTATTTTTCATCTAGATTCCCAAACAATTAAATAGCAGGTTGTTGGCATCTTCATTGTTTCCAATACTACCGTTCCTTTATTTTGGAAGACCCTTTTTGTGTTGGCCTCCATTTAATGTTATTTTAGAATTATTTGTACATTCTAAAACTATAGGAAGTCTAGTTATGAGGTTTATGTTTAGAGATATTGTATATTTGATGTTGATTAAATATATATGATATTATTGGAAACTCAAGCTAGTGAATTATAATGATAATAGGTTTTTTGTTAGAAACTAAATACTTTATAGAATAGAAATGAATCAAAATGTTTTTGTGAAAGATATGTGGAATCCTGAGGGAAACGACTGGAAGTGGGGATAACAAAGGGAGTTATTTGTTAGGGAGATTGATCTTTTGGCTGACTTATAGAGCTGAGTAGGCACAATAGTAATGTCAGAGGGAGTACATGATGGATGGGTGTGGACGGCGGATGGTCAGGATTGTACTCAGTATCATCAACGTATGGGGTTTATGTTAGTCAAGATGGATCAATTCCACGATGATTTCTTTAAAATAACTTGGAAGAAGGGGGTCCCTCCAAATGGTCAAACTTTGGTACTCAGTATCATCAACATTGGATGCTAACAGAGTACCCACAAAATATAACTTAGCAAAGTAGGAAATTATCCAATGGGTGGCGACTATGTGTGAGATGTGCGGTGAAATGATTGAATTAGTGTCACATGTATTTCTGTCTTGTGTTGTGGCAGGCGGAGTTTGGGGTGCGTTGTGTGCTTGGTAGGGGCTGCACATAGTGCTCCCAATAACATTCTGAAATCATCTACAGTAATTCGGTGGGCTAGTCGGGGGCTTTGTTAACAAAAGACAACATGGACTTTTGTGTGGTATGTTGTAGTTTGACATATATGGAAGACAAAAAATGCGTCAGTGTTTAGAACAACAACTTCGAAGGTTCAACAAAAAGTTCTTGCTACACAAGTGAGCTCCTGAAAATGGTGTAAAGGAGCATTTAACAACTCGTATCCTCATAGAGTGGATTATGAATATGTGTTGTTGTATTGAGGGACCAAATTGTTTAGCTAAGTTAGGAGGGTCATCTCATACTTTTTGGTTCTTTGACTTTGTTTTTGTTTTTAGGGAGACATTACTTGTATTTTCCTCTTCATTTATAAAATTTATTGGCTTAAAATTGTTTTTTTTTTTGTAAATTTTGAGATATCTAAAATATACAGGAAACTTTATCAAAATTTATGTAGAATTCTAGTAGTATGTTTATTTTGAAAAATTATTGTTAAATATTATTTGGTTCTTATTAAACTTCGCATACTAAAGATATTAGTTTGTGCAATAGTCACAACCTTGAATTTGGGTTATAATAGTAATTACCATTTTCTTATAATAGAAATTATTCCTTCTCTAATATATAAGTTAATAACATTAACAACTAATCCATATATAGAAACTTCACTAACCTTCAAAATAAGTAAAATATTACCTCATAATTCCAGCATCAAAATATAACCACTTGCTAATAGACTATATGTAAAACTAAACTCAACATATTATATCGTAGTGTCAATTTTATCTAAAACCTCATGATGCACACTAACATTTATATTTATTTCCTATAGAAATGTGCCATAAAAAAATTAATCTACTATCTCAAGAATGAACAAAATACCCACAAATGAAACCTTAATCAACAAACCCCCAAATCATCTATCTCAGTAACTATTTAGGGTTTATACAAAAAAGTAATAAAAATCCTAACTGAAATACCAATCAAAATATAAAAACCAATCAGAAAATCATTATTTAAGATTTGTACAAAAAAAGAATTAAAAACAAAGCACATGACACTAGTGCACAAAAATACAAACACTACCCTACTACAAATGAACTAGAAAAAAGAAAAGGACGTTGGGACCACAATAACAATGTGAATCCATTAGTGAAGAGAAACATACAACATATCCAAAAACATTGAAAAACTCTAATGATGGACCATACCCCAGTGAAAGAAGCCATATGAAGCGAAAATTTGTATACTCATCTTCTCCTACAAACGTCTGTCATGTGACAAAAAAGTCCTAATGTTGAAAAGTACTAGGAAAAAGCCCTTATTTGTCTAATAAACACAAAAACTTCCCCTGTCACCAATTAGAAATAATAATAACTTCGTTGATTTGATTTTGTCTAATAAACACAAAATAATTTTTAAGAATAATCTTTAAAATCTGATTTCTAGAAGAAAAGAAAAAAAATGTTTTGGTAAGTGTTATTTAAAAATTGTTTTAAAAATATAAAAATAAAAAAACTTATTTATATTTACTGAAATTTTGTTAATAAAAAAAACATATTCTT
This sequence comes from Psophocarpus tetragonolobus, assembly GCA_037954015.1. Classification (NCBI taxonomy): domain Eukaryota; kingdom Viridiplantae; phylum Streptophyta; class Magnoliopsida; order Fabales; family Fabaceae; genus Psophocarpus; species Psophocarpus tetragonolobus. Next base: position 42,238,086 of record CM075695.1, read on the forward strand.
ATTGTATTTTGAGTTTTTAAAAAAATAAAAAACTGAAAAACAAAATTAATTATAATTATTCTTGTATTTAGTTTTTTAAAACTAAAAAATCATAACTATTTTTAAAAACTTTACAAAAAAATAATCAAACAATTTTTTTAATTTTTAAATATTAAAAAAAAAATTATAAAACTTTTATCAAACAAACCCTAAATAAGTTATTCTTTTTCAACACAAACATTTGGAAAAGCCTAATTCGTTTTTGGATAGTTTTAATTTTAATTTTTTTATTTTAATAATTATACCCGTAAGACCTTACCATTTAGTCTTACTTAACATATATCAAATGATGAAGTGACAACTTTGTTTATCACGTCATTAGATAACCTAAATTGTACCTAAAATGTTTTAAAATGTTATATGTAAAATCATAAAAAACACATTAAAACAAAAAAATTTACCTATTAGAACGTTTGTTTTAGGGATTAAAACATTGACGTATTTTTATTTTATTTTTAAGAATATTTTAACTCTCTCATTTTCTTACTTGGGGAGAAAGTTAGATTTCCATTAAAAGATTTGAAATTATTTATAGATAGACGTAACTACTATTTTTATTTAAATTATTTAAAATTTTAAAAATATATAAAAAATATCAAAATATAATTTAAAAATTTTTCCAAACATAATATTTTAATTTATAATTCTTATAAATAATATTCTTCAAAATATGATATATGAGATCAAAACTTGAAATAAAGACTCTGGATAGTGTTATAAAAACTGTTTCTGACTCGCTGGTCGGATCGATCAGACCAGGGTCTGGTCAGACAATCGAGTCGATTCACTCATTAGATCAGATGTGCAAATAACTCGTTCCAAACCGGTTAGGACAACTGAGTTTCGTAAGAACCGATGGTCTGGACGAGTTTATTATTCCATTCCGGATTGAGTTTTGTTTTTTTTTTTAAAACACTTATATTTACCTTTTAAATTTATTTATAAACTTATTTTCTTATTTTATGAATTTGTGTTGTTATTAAGAACTTTATTAGTTGAATTATTATTTTAGATACTAGTTATTATTAATTATTTTTTTAAAATTATGATTATATTTTTATATTAGAGTACTGACAATAAAATTAGTCAACTAATATATATTTTAATTATATATATATAGATATATAAACTGAGTTAAATTGAATTAACCATTCAAACCATGTAGACCAATGTAAAGTTTTTATCTTATATAACATTTTTATGTTATAATTGACAATAATTTCCCTCCCTTCAAATTCAAATTGGAGTGGACCGAAGAGAGAGCCAGAGTACACCCAGAGTTCTCCTGTCACTCTTCAATTTTCATGATATGCTGAGGCGATTGTTAGGGTTCATGATTTGTTTCTTCGTCCGATCCTTCAACAAAGTAATGGGCTGCTTCTTCACGTGCTTCCGCATCAGAGACGATCGCCGCATCAACACATCACAATTGATTGCCACCTCCACACCTTCCACCGTAACATTTTTCATTTGTCTTTCTTCTTTTCACCAATTATTTTAATTGTTTTTTGTTTATCATAACCAGAATTTCACTCTGTATAACCCAGGGTGTCCTCATATCTGAAAATAATTCGTCTTCTTTATTATCACAAGGTGTTTTTTCTTTGTTTCTCCTCTCTTTTCTTTTCTTTTTTTTTTTAATTTTTTCCCACTAATTTTGTCTTCTATTTGTTTAGAAGAGAGGGATGATTCTGCCTTTAATCATGGTGTGGGGTTTCCTGGAGATCTCCAGGGGCTGAAGGATGAGGTATTTTCATACTGGTATTAATTTTCTCAGGTGTTTGGTTGTTTTAATTTTTGAATTTCTTGTTTGAACCAGTTAGGTCATCGAGTAAAATAGTGTTCAATTTTTATCTTGTGCATTCATGTTAGGATGGGTACAATGGATCTGCAAACTGACATGTATTGCCAGTATTGTGTTGTTCTTGGACAGTTGTGAATGGCAAGTTTTAGAAACCTTCATGAATGCAGTATAAAAACAAAGTAGCGATTTTATAAAGCTTTTCTGTAAAACGTACTGGAAGCAATTGAATAATGACCACAATTTGGATCATTACTGAGCTATTTTCAATTTTAGCTTGTTAAAAGTCAGTCATCCATCACTCTTTCTATGATCTGCAGTGTTCCCATGTTGTACATGTTTTACATCCAATGCCTAGAGCTGTATGTGTGCAACATGGTCTTATATCAAATTTAAAATAATTTCGAGTTACTCTATAATTTGTTTATTATTTTCTTCTCACATTTTTATTGGGTTATATTAATTTTGTTACTGTCAATTGAATTTGGATTATCTCATTCAATAAACTCTTTCTGCAGGCTAGGTTTCTTAAAGCTTGTGGAACCTTAGCAGGAACACCTGTTGAAATTCTTAAAGCATCTGAGAAATTGAAAGCATCGCCCTCTTCTGACAAAGATTCTGAACCTTCAAATTTTCATTCTTGGCTTCCTAACACATCTGTGGAGAAACTGCAGTTGGATGTCCTTCCATTTGATCGACCAACTCCCATTAAACTTTGCCAAAAATGGGGAAATAACATGGATTCATTTGAGAACACCCCAAGCAGGTCATTCATGACTTTGCCTTTTTTTTTTTGGTTAATGTTGATATTGAATGATACTGAATTTGAAAAAGTGATATTTTAATAAATTTACATGGTATTGGTAGCTGAATCTTCCACGTTCATTCAGTTTTTGTAGTTTGCTTTAAGTACATTCTGGATAGTTAGAGCTCCTGGTAGAGCAACAGCATTTTTAACTAATATAGAATCAGGCAATTTTGTTCTGCTTTTAAAAAAGTGCTCTTCAAATGGTTCCTGCATCCCTTGTTTTATATTTTCGATTTTAGGGAATTAATTATAGGAATGTTATTTGGAACTTAGAATTGTCCATTGAAAATTACATAGGAGGGAGGACTAGAACCTGATCAGTTGTTAGTTTCATTTGTTTTGCAGCTGCATCTCCAAAGCACAGGATACTCAAGACTCTGTTGACTATATGGAAAAAAGCTTGACAGGGAACATTCATACGGCAGATAGTTCTGAAAGGAATGCAGCTTCAGTTTCAACTTTGCTAGCCACAAATACTCATAGAAAGGACAAGTCTGTTCGTTTTGAAAGTGATACTGACTTGGCATCATATGGAAACTCCTCAGATGATTGGCATATGAAGGAAAACAAGTCTCCAAATAACCAAAGTGCATATAAACCATCTCCTTATCCTACCCCGGTGAAGTTATTTGACGAGATGCAAACACCAGGAACTGTGTATCCTGCATCATTAGATGAGTTACGTACTGGTAAGGCTCAAGTTCGGTCCCAGTATGTCTATCCAACTATCAACCCAGGTGATCATGTCTTCCGGTACAAAATAATTGAGGAAAGAGATTTTAATCTTGAAGAAGATTCAAGTAAACTGAGTGATTCGGTTAGACAAGCTCAAAATGGAACTCTTACTACCCCAGAAAAAGGGTTGAAGAAAATTTCAAATGGAAACGACGATGAGGTGAAATCAAATTTGCCTTCTAGATTAAATCCTGTATCAATCATTGAGGAGCCTTCCCCTATTTCTCCTAAGTGGTGGTATGGCAATGGCATTCCGAATACTACTACTAAGTACAAGGAGGTATGAACTGCAATCATTATTTGCTGTTTTTAAATCTATAGACTGCATTTGCTTAGTCCTCATTGTTCCCAGGACCAGAAAGTAAAATGGCATGCAACCCCGTTTGAAAAGAGGCTGGATAAAGCACTGTTTGAGGAGAATTTTATATCCCAAAGGTATTTCTAGTTGATCACTGATTGAGTCTTAGTCTGTATTGTAGTCTGTTTACCTGTTAAAAAGGATAAAAGGCCCAAAAGAAGAATTGTAAAATTTCTGTTCACCATGACAAAAGTGACAATTTCAGTTAGTGCATGATATGCTTTTTTTACATATAATGTGCTCAATGTTAGTAATGCTTCATTTTTGTTGACCATAGAATACCCATTTGTTCGGCATGTCCACAAATCCGTTGTGTTTTTATCAATTATTTGTTTAATTTTGTTGCAGAATATTCTGTTTGTATTTTGAAATAGCCGCATTTTATTTGATTTCTAAGTCGTTGATTCTTAATATATGAATGTATAAATGTCCTAATCTGTTATTTGATTTAAAGGAAGCTTATTTGTGGGAAACCAGTGGAATTTGACGAGATTGAAGAAAGTGATACTGCATTATCTCAGCTATAGTCTGAAACTCATGCTATCTGTGGCGTCATTTTGATATCTGTATATGACCATCCGATCCCATTGTAGTTTTTTTATATGGGAAGTAATTGACTGTTCTGGAAACTAAGTACGAATAAACATCATTAAGTATGCAAATTTTGATTATATGAAAATTTTGTAATACCATAGAACTATCAAGCTGTGGTGATAAGATAGTTTTATCCCTGCGTAAGCACCAAGGCAAGCTTTCATCCACAGGAGGAAAGTGATGGAACTGAATAGTCAGGATAAGCATTGTAAAAAGCTTGGATCTTTCCAGTCAGATTCCTTTCATGATTTCTTTTCCGTGAGTAGCTGGCTAGCTGCTGATAATTCCGAGAATAAATTTGATATTTGTGAGTTGTGGATATATAAAGGTGCCATCTTTTTTGTTGAAAAGGTGTCTATTTGGGTATATATGGGGATGCAAAAAGAAAGGGCATATTCTAAAATAAGATCCAGGAACAACAAGAGTTAAAAGCATCAAAACGTTGCTGTTATCAATCTGGATTTCTCTTCGATCCCTATTTTGTGCTTTTGAATACGTTCCACTTTTTAATGATTTTAAAAGTAGTGACGTAGTTGTAAATAAAAATAAATAAATAAAGTTACATATTTCGAATGCATTGCTATCAAAGTTCCTGTCAATTAGTTCAACGACCACTTTTGTTTAATAGCACATATATGAGTAGAAACACGCAGGAAAACTTCCCAATGTGCATGCGCTATCAATTATAGTCCTTAAATGCGGCATTCGATAATCGGTTACTACCATTTATATATTTAAGGCCACCTATGAGGTAGAGCTAGCAAACACCAATACGCCGGAAAATTTCACAATGAAAGCGTTTCATTTCAACTAATATACGTTGTCCACAGACAGCCTTAATTGGTTTAGAAATTGAGTAAATATGAAATATTAATACTCAGTTTGTTCGCTTGCTATAGACATTGTTTGACTATTTCACATGTAGAGGTGTAGCTAACTAGGGAACCTTGCGTTCATCAATCCTGAATAATAAGTGACTCTTCCACACATCATTCTTGGAGAAAGGATTTTTTCAAGAGAAACAAACCATGACAGTGAAGGTGTACGGTCCCAGCTGTGCTTCCACAAAACGAGTGCTCGTTTGTCTAACTTGAATATATCAAAAGTTTGAATTAATGGACTTACACATAGCTTAAAACATCTTATTAATAGAGATAAACCAAAATATAAAAGAAATCATAAGGGTGAGCTTCAACGGCCACATACCTCTAACATACAATAAGATAAAATAAAGCCCAATTAATAATTAACATTAAATACAAACTTATATTTAACACTCTTTTCAAGTTAGAGCATATAAATCATATATTTCAAGGTTGGAAATCAAGTATTGAATTTAAAGATCCACCAATAGTTTGGTTAATAAATCTGCATGTTGATCATATGAGCTAACAATTCAGTCATAATTTCCTTAGACAATACCTTGTCTCTTACAAAGTGACAATCAATTTTAATATGCTTAGTCCTTTCATGAAACATCAGGAAAAACTGCTTGATTATCACGATAAAGTTGCATTGGAGAAATTTCACAGAACTTCAATTCCTGTATGAGTTATTTAACCCACACCAACTCACATGTAGCTAGAGCCATAGATTTATATTCAACTTTTGCACTAGATCGAGAAAAAATATCCTTTTTTCTTGCTCTTCCATGAGATAAGGTTACCACCAAGGTACACATAATAACCAGTAGCAAAGTGACGGTCTATATAGGATTTTGCCCAATCAGCATCACAGTATCCAACAATTTGCCTATTTCCTTAATCCTCATAAAATAGACCTTGACCTAGAGCCTTCTTTATGTATTTGAGAATATGCATTACTCCATTCCAATGATCAATACAAGGTGAATTCATGAACCGAATCACAATTCCAATTGCAAAGGAAATATCTATCCTGGTAATAGTAAGATAGATGAGTTTCCTAACCAGCCTTCTATACCTCTATGGATCTGAGTATAAGTTTTCCATATTAGTCACTAACTTCTTGTATAGGTCTATAGGACTATTAACAAACTTAGAGTTTGACATTTTAATTTTCTTCAGAAGATCCAAGACATACTTACTTTAGGAAACTACAATACCTTTTTTGGATTGAGCTACTTCTATTCGAAGAAAATATTTCAGATGACCGATACTTTTGTTTGAAAGTGATTGCATAAATGTTGCTTTAGTTGAGATATTGTGACTTCATCATTCCCTATAATGACAATGTCATCAACATAAACAACTATATAAACACATTTTCCAAAAGATTTATGATAATAAAAGACAAAGTTATCAACTTCATTCCTTTTCATTTCAAAACTTTGGACAACCTTGTTGAATTTTCCAAACCAAACCCTTAGAGATTGTTTAAGACCATAGAGAAACGGTCAAAGTTTACACACTAGACCAAACTCTCCTTAAGCAGCAAAACCAGAGGGTTGCTCCATGTAAATCTCCTCATCTAACTAACCATGAAGGAATGCATTTTTAAGGGGCTAATGGCGAATAGCTGCCATGGAAAAAAAACAACGAATAGTAGTGATCTTGGCCACTGGTGAGAAAGTAACTCCATAATCAAGTCCATAGATCTAAGTGTAACCTTTGACTACAAGACGAGCTTTACGGCGATCAATTTCACCATTAGGACCAACTTTAATAACATAGATTCATCTGCAATCAACAACTTTCTTCCCAAGAGGAAGATGAAACAACTTCCATGTACCATTATGATCAAGGGTTTGCATTTCATCAATCATGGCTTGACGCCATCCTGGATGATCAAATGTTTTACAAACATTTTTGGAAATGGTGATAGACGATAATGAATTGAGAAAGGAACAATAAAAAGGAGACAAATGATGATAAGTCAAAAAAATATAGATAGGGTATGGGTTTCGAGAGGAGTAAATACATTTTCAAAGAGCAAAGGCCAACTTGAGCCATATAAGAAGAATTAGAAGTTGTTGTACAAGAAGTATATGGAGAGGGACATGAACCAAAAGAGTCATCAGGTACGATGAGACTAGCTACAAGTGTCATGCCTTGAATAGTACCAAAAGGGTAAATGATCAGTGTTAGTGATATTTGGAGTTGGAGGAATATCTACATGATTAGATTGAGAAGAGATGCTAGGAGAAATGACAATTTTAGGACAAGAGGTGGAAGTAGACAGTATCTTTTGGATGGAAATGGAGTCTAAAATGAAGGAGGAGTAGAAAGGAGTATCCTCAAAGAAGGTAACATTAGCAGACATGTACTACCTCTTGGTATTAGGAGAATAACATTTGTAACCTTTTTTAAGACGTGAGTATCTAGGAAAACACACTTGATGGATTTAACTAACAATTTATCATTACCTGGAGACAGATCATGAACAAAACACGTACGCCCAAATATGCGTGGTGATACATGATACAAAGGTTAAGTAGGAAACAAGACTGTATGAGGAATTTTATTATCAAGAGAGGAAAATGACATTCTATTGGTAAGATAACAAGCAGAAAAAATCACATCTCCACAATGATGTAATAGAACATTTGCATTAAGCATTAAGGAGCGAGCCGTTTCAATAAGGTAACAATTCTTTCTTTCTGCTATCCCATTTTGTTAAGGAGTGTGGGGACAATTGGATTGGTGTAAGATTCCTTGAGAGGACAAAAAAAAAAGAGAGTTCAGAGTAAAAATATTACTTTGCATTATCACTTCTAAAAAATTTAATTGATTTTCCAAACTGATTGTTTGTTTCATGAAAGAAGGACATAAATATGGACAAAAGTTCAGACCTTTCTTTCATTAAATAAAGCGACATACAACGAGAATATTCATCAATGAAAGTTACAAAATATTTAAATCCAAAAAAAGGAACCGACTAGGTCCCCAAATATCTGAATTAATAGTAGACAACGCTAAATTATATCTGGGGGCTCATCTTGACTAGGGAAAGAAGATCTAACATGTTTGCTTAGTTGACAAACTTCACATTCTAAAGTTTAGATTTTCTTAACACTAAGAGTCGTTATCTTTAATTTGGCTAAAGTTGGGTGTCCAAAACAATCATGCAATAATTTAGAAGAGATAGATGCAAGACAAGACGTTAAATGACCAGATTCTAGGTAATAGAGATCCCTTGATTCATGTCTCTTGCCAAGCTGCTGACCCATACCACGTTCCTGAATGACAAATGAATCATAATTAAATGTGACTGAATCATTAAATTAAATTGAGACAAGAAGGAATGTATAAAACAAAAGTTAAATTTAAGCATGGAGAAACAGATATTGAACTCACTCCTTGAGTTGAAACTTTTGACCCATTGGGTAATGTAACAAGGTGGGGATATTTGGGAGGTGACAAAGATGAAAACAAAGAGTTATTACTAGAGATATGGTATGAAGCACCAGATTCAACAATCTATAGATTTTGACCTTCCACAGATTGAGAAATGCAGGCCGTTGAGACATTAGGTCCAAAAGAAGGTTCAGTAAGGTTGTTAGACTTCAACCTCAAGTATTTTTGGTATCTTTGATACTTTTTTTCAGATAATTTCCTTTCTTCAGGTTTCTACCTTGATACATGTGAAAACTTGTCCAGAAAACCATGCAATGAGTAACATGTTTCATGAGTGTGGCCTATCCTTTTGCAATGAGTACATTGAAGACAATTACCTCTTCCACCACATTCTCTATTCCACGTCATCCTCTTCTTCTAGAAGACATCATAACAGAAGATTATGCATTACTTTCAAAGGAGGTTCCCTCATTATTTAGGGTAGAAATACAGAAAAGTCTAGTAGTTAGGCTCTCCATGGTAGGAATATCTTCTCCTGTCAGAACTTGATCAAAGATGTGATTGAATGACGGGTTCATACCATGAAGAATCATAACCATATAGAGATTATCAAGTCATTTCCTTATTTCTTCAATAGAGTCAGCTTCTAGGATAAACTTCAACTCTTCTGCAGCGGCCTGAGCATCGAAAACATAAGATACCATATCTGAATCATTTTGCTTCAAGGAGACTAGCTTCTGAACACAATTAAACAAGCGTTGAATGTCAATAGAGTAGATATCTTGAGCTTTCTTCCAAAAAGAATAACAAAATTTGAATGCTTTGAGGTTCCTTAATATTTTAGATTCCATTGACTGTCATAGAAAGAACACAAAGTTGAAAATCTAGTTTCTTCCATTGAATATAGCAAAAGCTTGAGTGAATCGACTTACACTCAGCTCAAAACATCTTATTAATAAAGATAAACCAAAGTATAAAAGAAATCAGAAGGGTTAGCTTCAAACGCCACTTACCTCTGACATACAATCATAATGAAAGATATAATGAAGTTCAACTAACATTAAATACAAACTTATATTTAACTGTTTGATCAAGAAGAAAATCGAATTTGAGGTTATCCCTGTTGATATCTTTAATGGGGGACACAAGGATCCCGAGTTCCTCAAATGACTCGTTCAACCCTTGTATTTTCGTGTTTTTTTTTTTTATTATTGCATATATATTAGAGTCGTCTTCAAGATTATTTGATTCTGTATTTTCGGATTAATGTTCTTTATTCATAATGTCTGCTGCCCTTTGGATTTGTTCCTGTCATCAAAGATGGAGATTATACCTTAAATGGTTACACTTTGAACTCATATTTTCTCACTTCATGATTATTGTTTCTTCTCTAACTGGTACCTGCTAATTCGAGTGCTTTCATTCTGTTTCTGCAGAATCTCGTGTTATAATGAGGTTTTATGCAGAAAAATACAGGTCTCAAGGGGTTGAGTTGCTGGGAAGGACAGTAGAAGAGAGAGGTCTCGTGGAACAATGGCTTGAAGTTGAAGCACAGAACTCTCACCCAGCAGCTACAACTTAGCTCTTAATGGTTTGTTAGCTGCAATGTTTGGTATCACTTCAGATCCCAAGGTGATTGAGGAGAGTGAAGAAAAGTTGGGGCAGGTGTTGTACATTTATAATGAGAGGCTGTCAAAGAATAAGTATTTGGCTGGGAATTTCTTCAGCCTTGCGGACATTAGCCACGTTCCATTTCTTGAGTACATTGTGAACAAATTGGAGAAAGGGTATTTGCTAAAGGAGAGGAAGCATGTGAGTGCCTGGTTGGATGACATAAGCAGTAGACCATCATGGAACAAGGTTCCAATCTAAATGCTGAATGGACTTCCTGGAAACTCAATTAGTATCTTCTTTCAATATGTCACTGAATAATAAAAGTATTTTACCAAATTCCAAAGAAAATGAGGAACAAAGTAGGTAAAGTTCAACCTAATGGAATGTGTTGAACTTGCACTTTCTCTCCTTTAATTTCGATATTCCTTGTGGTCATGCTCTTGCTTGTGTTATTTATTTATCTTCTACTTTTCCTACTCAATAAAAATATCTGAAGTTTATTAGTATAGTCTTTTCATAAACTTTTAATATATTCTTTTAAAAATTATAAAATTATCAGAGAAACATTAAATAAAAGATGGCCACTAAAATTTGAGATTTTTAATAAATTAAAAAAAATATATATTCAAATATAATGTATTAGTGATTGTGTTGTTAACTTTTTTTAATATCTGTATAGAGGTAATGAAAAATTAAATTTATACGAGAGTGAGAGCATAAATCTCAACGATTTAGAGATAAAAATATCAGAAAAATCTTGGACACTAAAAGAGAAACAAAGAAAGAGTGACAGATAATGAACGTTGAAAGAGAGAATGAGTAATTAATCTCAACTATTAATTTTTATTTCAATTGGTGAAATTTGTTTTTTTACTTTTGTATAAATTTGACTTTCTCACTAGATATATCTTTATATATACACTTTCCTAAAGTAGATAAAAAAAAAGTCAATGCTCCAAAGTGATTATATCTAAACTTTCCTAACCCAATTTCATACTCAAAACACTGGTTAACTGTTACAGAGGTCATTTGCTTTTCTTTTTATGATAATTCGTCCCTAAATAATAGGGATTTTTTTATTATTTGGACACTTTAAAGTTTTTATTTAGGTCATTTTAAGTTTATTTTTAAGTTTTAGTCCTATGATCCTGCAATTTTATTTTTTTTTGTTTTAGTCTATGGTGCAACATAATTGTGCGATATAGCATTTCAATTACTTGTCTTGTTAGGTTATTAAAGAGTTTGATATGTTAAATTTGTGTAATCTTTTAAAAATAAATTGTTTTTAATTTTTCATCTATTTAAAACAGTTGATAATATTAGATAAATTGATAAATGATTAAAATTATAACTTATAAAAATTAAATTATACAAGATTAATCCTATAGATTTTCAAATGTTGTGGCGGAAAACAGTATCTTTCGAAGATTCAAATGGAAAACCTCCTATTTTTTCAAAGATGAAACAGTTATTTAAGTTTTTTTTTTTTATAAATATGCAGGCCTTGGAATAGCTAATTAATTTGTTTTATAGATTGTACTACATGGTTACATAATCATCCATCTCTATATATACTTTTCCCTTCAAGAAAGTCTCTAATAATTAGGGGTAGTTTATTTTATGGGCTATTTACTTATTTCTAATAGTATATATATTCCATGTTATATTTCAAAAAATAATATTTTTATGTTATATTCCAGAAATATTATGTCTTAAAAAAACAAAAACTTACAGAATAAATGCTCTCTTAAATCACGTGTATATGGTTGGCTGATTTTTAAAAGTAATTTATCTCACTATAATTAAGGATATTCATAGTGCCATTTGATTTCAATGAGTTAAAAATCACCCAAATCAAATAAAAAAATGCAATTTAATTTGAAAACATTATACAAATAAATTAAATTAAACTCATTTTTAACAGTGGTTTGGTTTTTGTAGTTTGAAAAATCTGCTATTAAATATTAAATGTTATTATTACTTGCCAAGTGACAAATATTAACTATAACAATCCACAAACAAAGTCACATCCAAGTGTCAACTATAATAATTTGGTTAACAAATTTGTTGGTAAGTGTTTTATATAGAATAAATTTATTGGTTGTTTTGAATAAAATGGGAGAGAAAAAAAAGTATATTACAGTACACTTTAATTTGGATTGGTTATAAAAAGTTTTTCATAAATAGTATATTTGCATTACATTTCCGTTCAGATTGGGTTGGTTATATTATAAGAAATTTTTCATAAATCCTTTTCGAAAACACATTTTTAAAAAGTTTTATAAGAACCTCCTATAAAAAATAAGTGACACAAGATATTTGATAAAAAACCAATTAGAAAACATGGAAGCAAATTAAAATTTGTTCTATTATACAAACACACATCTTCTGTTGTACAGACACATACTCAAATATACAAACGTATATTAAAAACAACTTTTATAAAAGAACTTGTTCTGTAATAAATTTTGGTTTAAAACAAACTTTTATAAAAGAACCTCCTTATAAAACTATTCTAAATAAAACCAGTTTTAGTATAGACGAATATTGTAAAAGAAGGTAGTGAGAAAAATTGTTTTTATATTGGTTTACTCTTAAATGAGTTACGTCAAGAACCTCGTGAAAGGTTCCACTATTTCAAACCGGAGTACCACAAGTACTTCTTAAAAGGTTCCACTATTTCAAACAAAAATACAATAAGTATTTTTATTGTTATTTTTGGCCTACAATGAGTATTTTAAATCACTCCAGATTTTACATTTTCTTGAGTTTAAGACCGAGTGCAAAAAGTCACTTATGACTATTACTAAATATTCTTTGTCACTAAGTCACTTATGACTATTACTAAATATTATTTGTCACTAAGTCACTTATGACTTTACCTGAGTATATTTTAACACAAAGTCATTTCTGGCTTACAGGAGTATTTTTTGACAACTAAGTCACCTCAAGTATTCTTTAAATACTAAGTCACTCATGGCTTACAACCCAAAGGTTCAAAGATGTTTGACAAAAAAAAAAACTCTAAAAGAAAGGATGCACAAATTCTCTTAATAGGGAATAACTTTGCTATGTGAGGATAAACAAATAAACGCACATAAGTCTGTAGTATAAAAGCTTTTAATTACTCAAGCTAAGTGTTTGATTTATAATGTTTGCTATGCATGGGAGCTTTTAAACACTTGATAATATTTACAATGTCATTCATTTGTTTTGAACTTCAATTTTGGATTACTTTATATAGCCTTGTTAAAAAATGTGACCATCATAACTTAAGGAGGTTACATGTTTGGTAAATCTAGTGCTTCTGAACCAACATTAAATACACTACTAGGCTTTTCACCAACTAATCACTTTAAATTTGATCTCCCATATTCTTTATCATCATTTGGAAGTAAGTTGTTCTAATAACTTGTTGTTGTAGTAGATAATAAGGAAAGGTGGATACATACCTTTTTATGCATCACTTGTGTTATTTTTTCGGTTCACTCTCATTTGAAATAGTGTTTAATTAAAAAATTAAATGTGCATATCAGAGATTAATTTCAAATATCTTAAGCTTTTGCGTCTCAGCATAAAGAAGTTTTTGGTAGGTCAAACAATATGATTTAACATAAAATGGTTCACAACTCTACATTAGTAGACACGTACCGCCTATAATTAGATGGTCTGATGCAAGATTGGATGCTTCTATTATATAGACCTTTTTATGTGTGTCTTCATTTTTTTAATGGTTCAATGATTTATATAAACGCTTCTTATGTAGACCTTATGATGTGTCTCTTCATCTTTTTATGTTTCATCTTCTATATTGAGTTTCTTCTTTATATGTTTCGTCTTCTTAAGCATTGTGCCTTCTTATTTTTATAAGATATATCTTCATCTTAATAATCTAATTAGTTGCATCTTCGTTTTCACAGTGTGTCTCTGTCTTGATAAGATGTTTCTTCTCTTGATATCATGTGCCTTCATTTAGATAGCTTCATCTTCATTTACACTAAATGTGTCTTCGTCTTACCCATTATGAATTTTGTCTTCATAAGTTGTGTTTTATCTTTAGAAGGTGCATCATCATCTAACTCAAGCTACATTTACATCTGACGTGTTTGAGTTTGCCTCTCTTAATCTACATCTTTGTCTTCCCCTTTGTTAAGCTGTATCTTATACTTTTTTGAGTTGTGTATCTGTCTTATAAAGAGAATCGATATTTGTTTCATTGCATCTTATAACTGACGAAGCCTTTTTTGTGCATTTTATGCTTGCACCTTTATTACGTTTATACATGTTTATCATCTATAATATTTCTCAAACATAAACGTTAAATAATTAAACTTAATATTATTTTTTGTTATCAAAACCACTTATATATACATGAGTTTGTCTATTCGTACGAACCTTTTGAACCTAACAAGTGTTTTGGTTTGGGTCATGTTGTGAAGAGGTAGAACGCAAAGCAAACTCATAAGGTAAAGGATGTTTCTTGTGAAATTTGTTTAATGAAAATAAATATTTAAAATTAACAAATTATCACTTTTGATTCTAAAAATAAAATAAAAATATATTTATTTGAGGAACTTTTAGAATACAAGGGTGTAAGCGTATGTGTATTCTTTTTGTCAAATTGGTGAAAACATGATTTTGTTCAATTGGGTTCAAAGTTGTCCACGAAAAGATTTTATTTTAAAGTAATATGTGTGCAATAAAAGTAAATAAAATGTGATGTAAATCTCAATGTTATAAAACTAATGAAAGCAATAAATGTAGAAATGTAAGGGAAATGCGATGTAAACCTCAAAACAAAAACCTCAAATTCTAATACTAATGAAAACAATAAATGTAGAAATGCAAAGGAAATGCGATATAAACATTAAAAGAAAAACCTCAAAGTTCTAACACTAATGAAAGCAATAAATGTAGAAATGTAACGATAAAGGAAATTTGCAGAATGAACTGCCCTTAAAGTGGTAAGAACATACATGTCAATCTCTTCACTCGTTATCATGCCTAGGTGTCTTGAGCTTACAAGATTTTATGTGAATGCTCTAACCCCTATTTTGGTGTGAGGGAAGAGTGTTTATAGGAATTTCTACAACGGGCACTTGTCCCTAGAGTTTGAAAAAAAATAACATTTTATTCACAACAGAAATAAACTACCAAGAATTGCCTAACTTCTAATAACCATCTCAACAGATAGTAATTTCCATATTAACCTTTAATCCTTATTTTTTTGTCTCTCGATTCCTTTCAAACTTGCTTTCTGAAGATGGATTGCCTCCTCGAGCTACTTGATTCTTGATCTCTCACCCTGAGTCATTTTGCTTGAGTGTCTTGCCATTATTGTTCCTAACTTCGAGCAGGACTTTGTCTTTAAATGTTCCTTAGTTGTTGGCTCGAGCAGACACTTTTGTCTTGCTTCTCAAGGTCGAACTTTTCATCTAGTACTTCCGTTTTACACCATTTCAATCTCGAGATTCTTCCTTTATTGTCTTCTTTTAAATGTCTTCTTCCTTGATCTCAGCGTACGTAACATTCCATGTCATCATCAAATTATTGCCTTATTTAAACTAATATGTAGTGTCTCGAAACATACAAAAAATATGGACAGAAAATCCCATATTTACTTAGAATTATTTTCTTCACCCCAACAAAGGGCAAATTCAAAAATGAGATTAGGGGTCGTGGTATTAGTTAGGAGTGAGATGTGAACCACTGGATGGATGCAGGCTTTAGGGGAAAGGGAAAACTCATAAGACTCACAGGGAACATGTCAAATCACTTTGAAGGGTCCATAGGAGTGTTCTTCATACCTTCGAGAGTTGTCTATAGGAGCAAGCTTCATCCACATGAAGTCACCAAGGATGAACCTTTCGTCCTTTCTTTTCCAATTCACTTAGTCCTGCATACTTTGGCATGTAGGCTTGAGAGTCTACTAAGTCTAATATGCTTGGCATTGTTACAAGAAGGCACTCAAATCAAGAGTTGTTGAGGAATTAGCAACGTAGTCTCAAAGGCAAGGAGGAGGTTGACCAAAAAAGTCTTCAAAAGGCGACACCTCGATAAGGAAGTGTTGAACCAATACTTCACAAGGTGTAAAAAATTATACCATTAGTAGAGGTGGTCACTGACAAAGCACCATAAGTATTGTTCTAAATTTCAATTTATTATTTCCATTTGGTTGTTCATTTTTGGATGATAAGTGGTATTGAATTACAATTTTGTTCCCTAATGCTTAAATAACTTCTTCCAGAAATTTTTGAGAAAAAGAGGATAACAATCAAAACTTATTGTTCTTGGCAAGCCATGAAAGTGGAACATCTCAATAGCAAAGCAGGAAGTTATATCCTTAGTAGTGAACTTAGAGGATAACCTTACAAGGTGGACAAATTTGCTGAGTCTGTCACAAATAACCTAAACAATGCTATAACCATAAGAGCCAAGTAAATGTATGATAAAGTCCATAGTAATTTTTTCCAAACTCTCCTTGGAATGACTAATGGTTGCAATAAGCCATGTTTCTTCTATGGTAAATATTTACTTTTCGTACAACTGACAAATTCTATAATAAATCTCTTTGCTTTTGTATACATACTAGGCTAGGTGAAGTGGAATTCAACAATGAGTTGATGATGCCAAGTATCATAAGCATGAATAAAAATGTGATACTTAGTCTAGAGGAGATCATCATAGAGGTATAAGACTATTCAATGTTCTAGTAAAGCAAGTAATGGTGCAATATTGAAGAGCTTGTAGATCTAATCGATAAAACTCGCGAAGAGAGTAGTTCAAAATAGTTGGGACAAGTGAGTTGGTCACTCTTAACAATAACATGAGTTTTTCATTACATCTCAAAAGCACATCCACCACACATTTTGCTTACCAAGTTTTTTAAAAAAATCAAAATTATTAAATATCCTTACTTTCTTTAATATTAATTAGTCAACAAGGATTCAACCACATACATGTGTCACATAACAGAGAAGTGTAGGACACAAGCTAAAAATAGAATGCGCTCTGTTCGAACTCCAGAAACACTTTATGTTCTAGCATGTGCCCCACACCTTTGTGGACATAATCACATAATTGTGATCGATGTTAAAATGACCGTTACGAATTTTAACTTTATTTCAATTAAACTTTTTAACTACTATAAGTATTTGTTTGATAAAAATTATTTTTTGTAGAAATCAAATAAGTTGTGTGGTTAAATATAATTAAATGTTTTTTATATTACTTATAATTGTGATAAGAAAAAAAATTAAATAAAATGTCTCTATTAATTTTGTTAAAAATTATATTTAAAATAAAATTGAATTTTAATTATAAACCAGTTTCAAAAAATCCAATCCGAATTAATCTAATTAAATAGATATGGATTAAATCCATATTCATTTGATTAGATTTGGATTTGATATGGATTGGATTTTTAAACATCCAATCCATGCACACCCCTAGGTTTGATTGTTAGGTCCAATTTTACCTAATCATAAAAAAAAACACTCAATCTAATCTATTTGGGTTGGATTGAGTCTTCGGGTTGCCCGACCCAATGAACACTCCTATAACACACTCTTAAGTTCATCATGAATCTAGTGAGGATTTATTCCAAGGTTGGTAAGTTGTAATAAGTGACAAGTGAATAAACGATAAAAAAGGAATTAAAACGAGGAAACAATGGGGTAAGGATAAAGAGAGATATGTAGGTGTTCATCTGGAAAACAAAACTGGATAAACTTGTTGTGCTTAAACTACCTGGGAAACAAATCTTTTGTGAAATCTGCATGCTTTCAAACAACAAAAGTGTTGTCGTAGTCGTTTCATGAAATAGCGTTGTTGATCGCAGGGTCATCGACTAACCGATACGTTTTTCGAGGGTCTTCGTAAAAATTGATGCTGGCATCAAACGATGTCGCAACATTTTTTTCCGATTTGTTGATTTTCAACGAGAGTGGAAGCATAGTGAAGAATTTGAGAACGAGAAGCTTGTTGTGGATATTTTTTGTGGAAAGGGGGCGAATAACAAAGAGTCATTCAAACTTGAGGAGTTGCATCAAAATTGAATCGAACTTGTATAAAAAAATTCACGTCCTTGTTGGAAACCATAAGGGATTTGAGATATCGAAGGGTTGCATCATTCAATTCCTGAGCATCACCAATTTTTCACGTCGAGTGCACAAAATTTTCTTGTATCAACTTTTTAGGGTTTCATTCAAAGAAGGTCGTTGGTGAGCAATTTATTGCCTCCTACTGTGGTCGCCAAAATGTTTTGGTGAAAAAGTGCGTTCTTGTGGGTTCCCCGTGGTATGGGTTATATAGTGTTGGTGGTTACCTTATCAAGGGTTATGGATTAGTTATTGAGTAGTTATTGTATGGTCCTTTCGATGAGCGATTACTTAGAGGTTATTATGAGATCGATTATTGAGCGGTTACCTGATGGTTTTTACGAGATCGCTTAGTGATTTCAATCACCCCTTTTATATACAAAAGTATAGGGCTTGTATGATTTATACTTCCATAATTAATATACCTCATTTCAATCACCTTAAAAACTACCTAGCAAAGCCACAAAGTCATCCACCTTCTTTGCAAAAGTCTCAAATTTGTAGGGTTTTCTCCTATTGGAATTTCCAAGATATATGAAGAAATGAGAGAATATCATATCATAATTAAGTAATCTGACCATCCTACCGATCGAAGTTGCCTCCACACCCAATGCACCACATTTGCTCTTTGAGAAATTCACTAAGTCCATATGCCAACTTGAAACAATAAAGCATACATTTCATCGTACCATATTTTTAAGAGAGGATTCCTCCAAAAAGATTGTATAATCAACAAAAATTGTAAGAAATCAACAACCACCTCCCCATTTCCCACTTTTTACCCTTTTATATAAGTCAAAAGATAATTATTGTCTCATTAAAAACTATTCAACTCTTTTGCCACCATTGTGAAAAGGAAATGAGCTAGAGGATCGTCTTGTTTAAGTCCTCTTTGGAACTAGAACTCTTTAGGAGGGCTACCATTCACCAAGATAGATGATAAAGCATATGTTAGATATGTCATGATCCACTGCACCAAGTATCATGGAATCCTAGCCACCTAAGTGTATAGAGTAGAAACTACTATGATATTGTGTTGTAAGCTTTCTTAATATCCATTTTAAAAACTAGATGTCATTCTTCTTCCTCCTCATTTGTATCAGTTACACTATGTAGGAGGTTTATCACTCTCAATAAATGTCATTTGTTTCCTATTGATCACCTTTGATAGTACCATTGTCCTCCTAGCCTAGACTTTGACAACCACTTAAAATATAAGCATCCAACCAAGGAATTATAGGCATAAAGTCTCTAAGACCTTATGGGTTTTCTACCTTTCGTATGAATGCTATGAATCATAAATTACTACCCCTAGGCCAAACATTTTTTGTTAGAATTCTTTCATGAGCATCATAAGGTCACACTTCAAAACATCCAATGAATATGAAATTATAGCTATATGGGTTGTTCTTCCAAAATTCCATGGTACACCTCCTTTGTCCATAGATTTTCTTTTTCAACAAATATCTTTCTTGT
Source organism: Psophocarpus tetragonolobus (assembly GCA_037954015.1). Classification (NCBI taxonomy): domain Eukaryota; kingdom Viridiplantae; phylum Streptophyta; class Magnoliopsida; order Fabales; family Fabaceae; genus Psophocarpus; species Psophocarpus tetragonolobus. Next base: position 42,257,884 of record CM075695.1, read on the forward strand.
GACACAAACCTTTTGTTCATTGTACCTTCATCTTCCACTACAAACTCGATCTGTCACGAGCCTACTAAATAATCCTTTCCCTTCCTAATCATTGGACATGTCACAACAACATCAATCTGCAATTGTCACTTGTGAGAAATGGATTATCATTGCTATTTTACATATTCAAATATATATTTTTATTTTTTTTAATAATATAAAGTCTTGGAAATTACTTTTTTAAATGTATATCTATATATCCAAAAAGTAATTTTCGAAACTATATATATTTTTTAAAAGTATTTTCTAGAATAGCCACTTAGTGATTGTTTGGCAACAGTTTTATAAAACTATTTTCAGTATTTTAGTATTTAAATTCTAAACAACTCGTTTGATTACTGTTTTCTAAAAACAATTTCGAAAATAGTTTTGATTTTTTAGTTTTTAAAAACTAAAAGCAGAAACAACTATAAGTCGTTTTGCTTTTCAGTTTTCTATTTATGTTTTAAAAACTCAAAATACAATGAGAATGTGTTGATTTTTCTTTTTTATTAACGACACTTCATTAAATATGAACAACTTTTTTTATTTTCATGTCTTCAAAACAGTTTTTAAAAAATATGTATCAAACAAGTTTTTTTTTTCTTCTTCCAAAAAACAGTTTTTGAAAATTTTCTTTAAAACTCTTTCCAAAAAATAAAAAATAAAATCAAATCAATGAAGCCTTTACTCTTTCATAAAACTCTGTTCGAAACTTTAAAAATTAGAGCACCAAATGAGTGATGATGTCTACAATCTTTGATCTCTCATTCTTGAAACAAAAAAAGATATGATATTTTTTATTTTTCTTATGGGCGTTTGTTTCAAGACTTGGTACTATATTTCCAAGAATCTCATTCCTAGGATAATAAAACTAAAAATATTATGTCTCGATAAATCTAAAATTGTGTTTGGTTATTTTTATACTTCTTGAAATGTTTTTTAATTTTTAGAATAATTTAAGTAAAAAAAAGAAAAAATAAATAGAAGTTTCGTATGTATTATAAGTAACTTCTTCCCATGGAAATACAACTTTTCCACTCCTTTATCATAGAATAAAAGATAAAAAAATATAAAGTTAAAACATTCCCCCAAAAAAATGAAACTTTAAAACTTTTAACATAGAAATATTGCATTCTCATGTCTATATTCTTGAGAATGATATTTTAATTCATGAAACAAACGTCCCCTTAATATATGAAGAAAGGATAAAATGCAACTTGTTATAATAGAACACAAAATTACTCTTATGTAGCACAAATTTTTTTGTAAGAAAGACAAACGATCCCTCAATATAACAAGAGCCATTTGACAACTCTTTACAAAATTGTCTCATTCTTGTTCACGGTTCATTCGAGAATTGATTAAATTACAACCTTATCTCTTAAAGTTTATTATAATTATACATGTATTTTTACTTTTAATATTACTTTTGTACCCCAGAGGTGTTAATGTAACATTTAAGAAAAATGTTAATTTAATATTTTTCAAACATAAAGGGAATGTTAATATAATATGTTTATATTTAAAAAAATTTGGTGTAAGAAAATAAAAAAGAATAAAGTTATATGTACTTTGATAAAAAATGTGGGTGCTAGTGTAATTTTTTTTAAAAAAAATCTATTTGGTAATTAGGAGGTCACCGTCCGAATTCTAAATTTTTGGTTTTTTATTTATTTATTTTGCTTGAATGTTTACTTTTTTTGCATTTTGATTTTCTGATTTTTTAAATATATAATATTATTTTATTATATTTAAATTTTAATTAATAAATAATTGTTTTATTAGTTTAAAATGAATATTTAAATTATTTAATTAACAATTAAATACTTTGAGAAATGAAATTTGAATGTTTTGGCAATTAAAAATATAAAAAATTGATAAGATTTTTATTAAATTGTTTTTATATTATTCAATTGTAAGTATTTATAATAAATTATTACACGTGTTATTTTATATTAAATTAGTATATTACCATATTAATTTTAAGTAAGAGAATTAAAAAAGAAATACTACATATGGATAGCATAAGATTGGATAACGCAAAGTCGATAAATGAAACAAAATTAAAAGAAGAAGATAGAAATTACAAGAAAATAAAGCACATGTTAAAAGTTCCAAAATCTTTGTGTTCTCCTTTCCTAGCATTAGCAAGACACCCGTTGTGGAGGAATTCAGTCTGCCAAGAAGATGAGGTATATTAGTAAATTCAAACTTTGCGGTGCAAATATAAAAAATGGAAATATAAAAAATAAAAACCTTAAAAATTTGGTGTAAAGAAAGAGAAAAACACTGATATTTAATTACAATTCTTTATATATAATAATCAGTAAATAGATTAAAAAGATATAAATAAAAAATTGTAATTAACTGACGGTCATTATAAAACTCTTTCTCTTATTTAGACATGATATACATATTAAACTAAACTCTTAAAGAAATCCAACTTTTAAGCTTGACTTGATATGTAGGAAGTTTAACAACTAATGTTTGATTAAGGGGAGATTTTTTTTTAACATAACCCCCTTTTTTCACCTACCATTTGAAAACAAATTTTAAAAGATTTTAATTGATATACACTATCAATGTATAAATTTTTACACTGACATTCAATCATGACTTTTCACCTACCAATTAAATTCATTTTAAAATACCCAAATTATTTCTAATTCCTTTTAACCAAATTTACTATCTTCTACTTTAAAAATTTTATATCTTAATAATATAATTATTTTTAATATAATATTTTAAAATTTTATTAAAAATTTTTAATCTTATAAAAAAAATAAAAAATATTTATGCGTATTAACTAAGTGGTCCGTAAATTATTTGTTTACTTGTATGAAGCAAGTGATTTTTTGTAAGTAATTTATTTTAAAGCTAGAGATTAAATAGTACATAGGTGTATAATTTTTTAAAATTGAAGCTATAGAAGAGCTGGTCCGTAGAGTTGTAATGTAATGGTAGATGAAAAAAGAAAAATTGTTGATAGTGTAGCATTAGCATGGAAGGGAAGACGAGTTGCATTGCATTCCATGTCTCCGAAAAAGCTGCATTCTGCATAAATGTGAAACGATTGCCTTTCTCTCTTCTCTGGGCATTTCACCTTTGTCAAACTCAAACACAACCCCACACGGAATTTATATACGACTTATCGTTTTTGTCACTCTCCATTCTCCAATGCCTCTTTTTTTCTCCATTTCCGGTATTTAATTTGTACTCAAGTTCTGTACTTTCAAGGACAGCATTTGTTTCGAGATTTAATATTACATCCCCATAAACTTGTTTGGTAGAGATTTGGTAATTTTAAAAAATAAAATGTATATAATTGAAAATAAAATAAACATAAAAGAAGAAGTGAAAAATGGAGTTTAAATACATAATTAAAATTAAAAGTTCAATTAGATTCCTTAATTATTAAAAGTCCTCCAATATTTAAAATATTTAAATTCGATCTCTTAATTATTAAAAAATTTAGTAAGGTCTTCCAATGATTCTAAAATACTACACAATCATACTTTTTTTCGTCAACTTTGTTACAATGCAATCAATATTAGAAACTGGAGTAAACATGCTTATTTTCATAAATCGGACTAACAAAGTTGGAAAATATGGTAGATTACATTGTTTTAAGTGGCTGGGTTTAATTAAACTTTTAATAATTAAGGAACCTTATTAAATTGTCTTTAAACATGGGAGGATTTGATTAAATTTTTTAATAATTTGAAGAACTTAATCGAACTTTTAATTATAATTAAGAAACTAATTGTATAATTAAGCCATGAGAAATATTCATACCTATCACCATAAAAATAAAAATAAAAAGTGAGATAATTAAGTATGAGAATTTCACATTCCTAAAAATTAACCATGTCTAACATCATATTTTTTAAAGTTGTAACAAATATATAATGTGATATTTCTATGCTGACTTTTGGAGATGATTTGTAATATGTTGAAATAAACACACTTTAAATTTTTTGTTTAGGACTATAATTGAAATTTACAAAATATTTAGGAAAAAACATTACTAATATTAAATGTATAGGGTGACCACATGTATTGTGACGTAGCAAAAATTTAAAACGAGAAGGGACGAAGAAAATGCATTTCTAATTTCTTGGTATGATATAGAAAAGTAGAATGTTTCAGTTTATAATGAATTAGCTTTTGGAAAAATATGAAAAATAATACCACATCATCGATCCTTCGCAAATTGCTGAGTAGTGGATTGAGTTTGATGACAAAATATCTTTTAAAATGGAACGATCATATATATTTGGAGGCTTATTACTTTTGAAGATATTTAGAACTGGACAGTGATTTCGGTGGATCATAATTCCAGGCACGAATAATGTTTTAGTTAAAGTTAGCTTTGGAAAATTAATTCTGTCCAAAAAAATTATGTCTTTGAAATGAATCTGTTTTGACTTTTTCCCTTCTTAATTGCAAATATCTGTTCCATTCCAATCCACATATTCATACAAATACAATAGTCAAAGTTGTGCCCACTATGGTAGACCTTTACTCTGATGTGCCCTGGAAGCTAACATCTATTCAAAATTCTTGTCATTGCCATTTCACCTTCCTCAATTAATTTCCTTTGGGGGACTTAAATAAATTTATATGTATCATCAGGTCAAAAACTTGTAAGCTTTGATTAATTTTATTTTTAAGAGGTATATAATACACTTCACATAATGGAAACATTTGACATTTAGACTTGACCCAGCAGCCAGTATTCAATTTACACAATGAGGTCACAAAAATTAATATAAATAAATAGAAAGGAGTAAAATAATTGTTTACATGTTATAAGAAGGTTCCCATGTTTCAAGTGATGCACAGACTAATAATGGATGTGGCCAAGTTACATGACTCTGAAGACAATGACAAGGACAAGAAAGAAGCTGAAGTTGTGCTTCCTGGGTTTAGATTCCATCCAACAGATGAAGAACTTGTGGGGTTTTATCTGAGACGAAAGGTGGAGAAGAAGCCTCTAAGAATTGAACTCATCAAACAGATTGACATCTACAAATACGATCCATGGGATCTTCCAAGTAAGATCACTTTCCTTTTAATGAAGCTTTTTATTTTACTCAAAGTAAAACGATTTTTTTTTTTTTTTGTTTCTGCTGCACCTGATTCACTTCACGAGTTTGGTTATCATTCTCCATATACAATTAATGAAAAAAACTAGGATACTTAAGGTTAAAGAAAGCATATATTTTGTTGAAGGTTTAATTGATATATATTTAAAATTTTGCAAAGTTCTCGTATGAAGATATAAAAAGGTTGATTATTGGATAAAATATAAATTGAAAGGAATTGAAGACAAAGATTTGATATATAGGGCATGTAGCTACTAGCTGGTGTTTCAATTATAGGGTATAGGTAGTTAATTAGGTGTGCAAGTGCAAGTGCAAGTGCCATTTTGATTTTATGATTTGATACATTTATTGTTTCTGATCTGTGGTCGTTTTTGGTATGCTGGTAATTATATTAATGTATGAATTAGAAGCAAGTTGTGTTTGTGTGGGAGAGAAGGAATGGTACTTTTTCTGCAAAAGAGGGAGAAAATACAGGAACAGCATAAGGCCTAACAGGGTGACAGGGTCTGGATTTTGGAAAGCCACAGGGATTGATAAACCTATATACTGTGTTAAAGAACCCCATGAATGCATTGGTCTAAAGAAATCGCTGGTGTACTATTGTGGAAGTGCTGGTAAAGGCACCAAAACTGATTGGATGATGCACGAGTTTCGCCTTCCACCCAATGGAAAAACTAGCAATAATCCACAAGCTAATGATGTAAATGTTCAAGAAGCTGTAAGTCCTTGCTTTCGTTGATTACTTTTCCATTTACTGTTATTCTTATCTTAAATTTCCTTTTTTTGTGTCTTTCAAATTCAATGGGAAATAAACCCATCTAGAACCGCACATAAAGACAAATCTGAGATAACATAGTCAAAGGACAGTTTCTTAGAGATTCGGGGTTAGAAGCCTTGTTCATATTCAAGAAGACCGCAAACAAACAATTATATATATTGCATGTACGTGTATATTATTCTAAAGTCAGAAGCACGTTTATTGGGCCCTTATATAAGACACACAAACTAATAAATTATAAATTATAACACTTAGTAGGCCGACAAAAATTAAGCTAAATGAGAAGGACACACGCTTTAAGTAATAGTGTTGTGCCGTAATTAACAATATCAAATGCGTAACCATGTCGAATATTGTATAAATATTTTTAATTCTGATTTTACAATTATTATGTATTTTTAAACTCGTTTACTTACCAAAACAATCAGATATTCTTTCTATATTCATTTTTAAAACATGAATTTATTTTTGTGATTTCAATTTTTATTTTATATTAATATACTATCTATGTATTATATTCTAGCTGCATCGTACTATGTATTTTTTTTAAAATTTGTTATGCTCTAGTATCCATATCCCATATTGTATATACTTCCTAGTAATTATAATTAAGCCTTCAGTATGATTTGTAGATGGACCCAAACTTGAAATTAAGGTAACGTTCTTAATATTTTATTACTAAAAATATTGTATTGGGTCTCGAAAAAATTCTAGAATACATGGTATGCGCATGCATGAAAAACCCAGAAACTTGGGCTCCGCTGCCATATATGTACTTGTACAGCAAATCAAGTTTTAATTATATATTATGTATGGTTGGAAATCTAATTTTAATAAAAGAGTTTTAATTGTGTTTAATTATGTGTATATATATATATATATATATATACGGGGTTGCAGGAAGTATGGACGCTATGTCGAATATTCAAAAGGGTCCCATCTTACAAGAGGTACACACCAAATTTGAAAGACTCAGCAGCAATCACGAAGCCAATTAACTCTTCAAGTTCCAAAACATGCAGCCAAGAATCTGACAAGGCCAAAACTTTCACAAACATTCAACAAAATGAAACGAAGCCACATGTTGACCAGTTGGTCCATGCTCAGCAGACTCCCACAAGTTTTTGGAATCATCACAATAATGACAATTGGGATGATCTTACATCTGTGGTTCACTTCGCTATTCATCCATCCACCCTTTCTCATCATTCATCATTCTCAACATCTTAATCTTAATACCTACATTTTTAGACTGTTTTCATGCTTAAACAACTACTAATAACAGTAACAAACACCCTACAAAGTTTGACCAGATATATTCTTTTTTGTCTTTCCTCATAGTATATTATCATTATTATTGTATGAACCGGTTATAGTTCCGAGATTATTCGTCGTCTAACACATCGTGTCCCCTCTATTCTTTCTCTCTTTTTTTCTTATCAATCTCTTTTAATTAGGTTACCATTCTTGTGCATTTACATTTGTTTGTTTAAAGGATTGATAAAATATATGATATTACATTCTTATTTATAATATAATATTTAAGTTTATAAATTAATTACAACAAATATATATATTATTTTTAAAAAACAGTTTCAAATTATAAGTAGTTTTCTTAATTTTACTTTTTTTTAGCATATTATTTTTGTTGTAATGTGATATATAACCACAAAATTGTTAATGGATTAGTGACGGAATTATCTTCTTTTATGGTATCAGAGTTAAGGGATTGAAATCATCTCTTACTTTCGTCACTTTCCTAGGATTTCCTCTGCCCTGTTTTTTTTTTCTTCTCCTCTTCCCTGTCTATTTCTTGCATCAGTCACCATAATTGACTCCAACAAATTTCACTCAGTTCTTGTTGTATCAAACATCAAGAACCATATCTCCATCACCCTGGAGATGGAAAATGTTCAATATGCGACATGGGCAAAACTGTTCAAGATTCACGCACGTTTCCACAGGCTGTTTCACCACATCATTCCATCAGAGCCAAGTAAGGAGACAATGCCAAACACTAATGCTGAAAAGGAGTTGTGGTCAACCCTTAATGCTACGATTCTTCAATAGATCTATGCAACAATCTCCCACGACTTGTTGCATACGATTCTTGAAACATATGCAACGATAATGGAGGCATGAAATAGATTGTGTGATATATTCTAAGACAATAAGAATGTTCAGGCTGTCACTTTTGAGCAAAAATTCTCCCATACAAACATGAAGGATTTTCAAAATATCTCTGCGTAATGTTAACGACTCAAGGAGTTGAAGAACGTCGGTGCACCGGTCTCAAATAATCACCTTATTCTTCAAATGGTGGTTGGCCTTACCGAGGCTTACAATGGAGTTGCGACACGCATTCGCCAAAGCAATCCTCCCCAACTATTATATCAAGTTCGCTCTATGCTCACTTTAGAAGAAGTTGGTCTCGCAAAGAAGGTTGCAACTGGTGTTAGTTCCGCCATGGTAGCTCACGATACTGACGACTCTCACTCTCCCATCAAGACTCCCCAAACTCGCAACAACCATGGTAATAAGGAGCGCCAAAACCGTAACAACAGTGGCAGAAACAATGTCGGTAATCGAGGTAGAGGCAGGAGCGACGGTGGTGGTCGTTGTGGTGGCTGGCAAAGGCAGTCTAGCCCGCAACAACAAGCGCACCAGTACCAGTAGCTACGGCACCCTTGGGCTATTCCACCTTACCTATACCCTTCATCACCCTCCTCACCTTGGGTCAGACCCGGGTTTCAATAAAACCAGCAGCGCCAACCAGACATCCTCAGGTCAAAACTGCCATGGGCATACAAAGCGACAACAACTTCAAAAACTCCAGCTGACATCATAGCTGCAATGCACACTCTTGAACTTAATCCTTCAAATGCAAATTGGTACATGGATACTGGTGTCATTTCCCACATGACATCTAGGCAAGGTACTCTCGTTCCTTATTTTAATTTGAGCAGTAATTGTGATATACTTGTCATTAATGGTTATTTAATTCTAATTCAGGGTTATGGTCACACTAGTTTGCCTCCTCCAAATCTTCCCTTAGCCTTGAAAAATGTACTTCATGCACCTAAAATTATTAAAAACTTATAGTATTTATTTGAAAGTTTACAACTGATTACTTGGTATCTGTTGAATTTGATCTGTTTGGTTTTTCTATGAAGGATCTCAAGACAGGGATGTATCTAATGAGATGTGGGAGTTGGGGTAGCCTTTATCCATTCACAACCACTACCATCACTCAAGTCGCCTCACCATTTGGTTTTACTGTTTGAGCTCCATCATTATGGCATGCTCGTTTAGGTCATCTAAGACCATCTGTTTTAGACCCTCTTAGGCAGAATAAATATATTAAGTGTCATAAAAATCATAGTTCTCATATTTGTCACTCTTGTTCTCTTGGAAAACATGTTAAGTTATCATTTGTTTTTTCTAAGTCTTACATCGTTATGCCTTTTAATATTATACATATTGATATTTGGACATCTCCTATTTTGAGTTATTCGGGACATTGTTATTATGTTTTGTTTTTGGATGACTAGTCTAATTTTTTGTGGACATTTCTATTGTCTAAAAAGTCTTAATTTTTTTATACTTTTCTAACCTTTAGAGAATTCATCTACACTCAATTTGAATGCGATGTAAAAAACATACAATGTGACAATGGTAAGGATTTTGATAATGGACCATTTTGGGAGTTTTGTAAAAAAAAAATTGGGTTAGTGCTTATTTGGAAACAATTTTATAAAATTGTTTTCAATATTTTAGTATTTAAAAACTAAAACTCGTTTGGGTAGTGTTTTCTGAAAATAGTTTTCAAAAACAGTTTCGGTTTTTTAGTTTTTAAAAATTAAAAAACAGGAACAGGTAAAAGTAGTTTTGCTTTTCAGTTTTCTATTTTTGTTTTGAAAACTCAAAATAGAATCAGAATATGTTGTTTTTTGCTTTTTATTAATGAAATGTTAATAAATATGAGCAAATTTTTTTCCATTTTTATATCTTTAAAACAGTTTTCAAATAATACTTATCAAACAAGTTTTTTTTCCTTTTCTTCCCGAAAATAGTTTTTGAAAACTATTCTTGAAAACTCTTTTCAAAAACTAAAAAATAAAAGCAAACCAATCAAGCCCTTAGTCTTTCGATTTTCTTGTCCACATACATCATCACAAAATAAGAAATCCGAAAGAAAAATTTGTACCATTAATAACATTGTTCATACTTTACCTTTACATACCTATTTACCACCTTGATTTTTGCATCATGCTTTACAAATGACAATTTATCTTCTTAACATTCTTCCAAATAAACAATTAACATATCAGTCACCACACAAGATTCTTTATCAAAAAGATCTCTCTTACTCTCATCATAAGGTGTTTGGTTGTCTATGTTATCCATCATTTCTCTCTACTACCATAAACAAACTTCAGGTGCGGTCTACTCTGTGTGTTTTTCTAAGATACCCATCTCATCATCGTGATTATAAGTGTTATGATTTGTCTTCTCATAAAATCATACTCAGTCGTCATGTGATTTTTTATGGGACTCAATTCTCATTTGTTAAATTACACAATCCACAACCTCACACTTATAATTTCATAGATGATAGTATCTCTCCTTATGTGATCAACGATTTAACCTCTCAAACTACCTATCACACTACCTCACTCACTTTTCACATACCATCACCCAACTCAGCACCTACTCTTTCACTCATTTCGATTTCGCGACCTATGACACACAGTCAACATGGGATTTTCAAACCCAAACAACAATTAAACCTTCACATTGTTGTCACTACATCTCCCTTGTCACGTAACTTTGTGTCCACACTTCGTGACCCGAATTGGAAATTGGCCATGGATGATGAATTTAATGCTCTTATTAAAAATATGATGTGTGTGTTAGTACCTTGTCCACCTGATGTTAATATGTTTCGGTCTATGTGTATTTTTACTCGTAAAGAAAATTTTGATGGTGTGTTTGAGAGACATAAGGTATGACTTGTAGGTGATGGCAAAACTCAATAGGTTGGCATGGATTATGGAGACACATTTAGTCCGATAGTCAAAACAACAACTATTCGAACTGTTTTCAGTTTAGCCATATCTAACACATGGCTCATTTACCAACTTGATGTGCAAAATACATTTCTGCATGGAGAATTCAAAGAGAATGTCTACATACACCAATCCATTGGTTACAAGGACTTAGATCATCCTCACCATGTATGTCTGTTGAAGAAATCTCTATATTGGCTCAAACAGGTCATTCGAGTTTGGTACCAATGATTTGCTAATTATGTCTCTACTATTAGGTTTTCTCATAGTACTTCTGATCATTTTCTCTTCATTTATCAGAACGATACAACTACAACTTACATTCTTTTGTAGAAAGTGTTACATGTCTTATTATACACTTAAAATGTTTTAAAAGACTTATATAGATTAGTTCACGATAACCTTTTAGTACTTGAATAATATGAGATCTTAAGTACATCTTGATGATAAAAACCTTCTAGTTAAGCTTTTGAAAGACAAAATGTACTTAAAATTTTTTTATAAGTCTTCCAAATCCAGAGAAAACTTATACAAGTTTAATCTAATAAAATTCAATATATAGTTATCTTAAAGAGACAAAATGGAATGAAAAATAATAAAATTAACCTTTCACTTAATCTTTTAGATTTATTATTATAGAATAAAATAATCTAAATTTATTTCATTCCTCTTAAATTAATTAAAAAGAAAAGAAAAATATAAATAAGTTCATTCAAATTCGTTACATTTCTTTAACTCTCATTTTTCATTCTAAACATATAAACACTTTAGGTGTAAAATTCAATATTGGTTAATTATTATTAATGGCATCCTCCATGTAATTATATTCTTAAGAAATTTAAGACCAGGAGTAGTTTTTCCTTGTAGCGTATTGATCTGGGCTATTTATAAATGGTTTTGGCCTTCTTGTTTTGAGATTCTTGTTATACAACTTGAATAAGCTTTTTTCTAACTCTGTTCTTTTTTTATGAAGTCTAACTCTTTTCTGTTATAAGACGTATTTTCTCTCCCTAAATTTTATTTTAACAAAAAATATTATTATATTTCATTTGCATGTATCCATATTGGTCTACAATCAAACATTACTTCACATCAACACTTTTAACAACTTCTAATAATTTCATATTGGAAATGAGAAGTGATAAGAGGAGTTAATAGTCTAATCAATTCATGTCAATACTCCCGTGACATAAAATAGGAATATGGATCTCTTTATTTCTTTTCTTATTAATTTTTTTAAAAAATAAATAAATGTTACTTTCTATAAAGTTTATGTTATTTCTATTTTTCTTAAGTAAAAAATTATTTCTATTTTTCTTAAGTCAAAAATTATTTTCATAAATTAAAGAAACAACTCAAGTAATGTTGTCGTGAATAAGAATAAAACAAAGATAAATTACTTTCCTAAAGAAGATATTCGAATTCACGACTTCTATTTCACTAAATATAAACTTTATTGTTAAACTAACTTTATAATCTTTATTTTTATTTATTTATTTTCTCAAAAATTAGAAAATGAAATAATTGGTATAGAATGAAAAAGATTATCAAATTTTCACAAATTAGCAATTCGACAATAGTTATTAGCAAAAATAAAATCATTCTTCATTTACATAAGACTTATTTATTTTTATTAATTAGTAGTTAATTTATTAATATGATAAAGGTAATCTTTAATAGTTATTGTAATTTTACACATAGGAATTTTTTCACAAAATCACTTGAATAGTGAATGGATAACCGTGCAAACTTTTGGCATTTTGTCTTTGTCTTTTTGCTATTTTAATGCAAAGCTTGAGCAAAAGTATAAAAAAAAGTTATTTTGTTTAACATGAATAGAATGACATTTGTTGATTTTAATTTTTTTTCAAAAATATTAATTATTAGTTTGTTAATTTTTATTAGTGAGAGATTGAAATTCATAACCAACCTCGTGCATTCTCGTGTAGAAATGATAAATAAACTTATATCCGTGTGCAATTTTTGAACCCACCTTTAAGTTGATGGAAATTTTCTGGTTTCATCAAATATAGGTACAAGTACGAATAACACCCAATTTGTTAAGTCAGAGATAAGACAAAGATGAGGATATACATATTTATCTCCATCATATCCTCGTCCTTGCCTCCGTATCTGCCCTTACTTTAATAACTAAAATACCCTAAACTTTTATCTTTGATTTATTAACCTATTTTTAAAAATCAAATGGCATCTTAGATTCATATTTTTTTCGCAAATTATAATTTTGGGGTGTGAAGAAAGGTTGGCATTTACCTTAAAAAAAAAGAAGAAAGATTTGACATTTAATTCACAAATTATAAACTTTGCATTTATTAAATAAATTTTGAATTAATATCATTATATTCAAAAAATTTACTTTTTATTGAAAAATTATTATATTTTTTGTGGTTATGTGACAGGTATGGGTATACCCAATGATGAGGATGAATTTCAGGAGCGATACCTATATTTATCACGTCCCCTTACCATGCTTATTTTCTCGTGACTTTAGCACTTTTACATTAAAATACATGGTATACTCATCTTCGTCAGGTATGGGGATAATATGAGTTTCAGAAGCACGAATGGGAATAAGAATGTTATACATATTTCCATCACGTCTCATTCTCTTGCCTATTCTCGTGACTTTTGTCACCAAACCAATCTTATCAATTTCAAATGTAGCATTTTTACATTAAAATACATGTCAATGTTTGGCTAATTGTGAAACAAACATGATTTAAGTTGTCATTAGATATATTGTTTAGTCTTGATATTGCTTAAGGAGGAGAGGAAAAGCAGATAAAAGTTGCAATGATTTCTAAAGAAAATCACATACTCAAGTCCTTCAAACATTTATGAGATTTTTGGGTGTGGTTGAGATATTGAAAAAAAATATATTATTTCAATAATTCATTATTGTTATAATCAAAATCAATTTTTGTTTAAATAAATCTGTTGAAAAATGATTTTAAAATAATTTTGTTTTGATGTTACAAAAATATAAGTTCTTACATAGTAAAATAGTTAATAAACAACTAAAAAATATAAAACAGATAATCATAAATTGTAATTTTTGTTATTCTAAAAAAAATTAAAAAATTATAAATTTCAATTGTGTTACCATTGATTATTTTGCAAAACAACTTTTTAGTACAAAATAATATATAATTTTCATCTTTCAAAACACAAACTTTATAACTAGTAAATTCTTCAAAACCAAATTATATTATTTTTTAAATGGAATAAAAACTGTTTTAAAAATAACTTAAAAATCAAATCACAACAATTTTTACCAGTTATTGATATTTTCAAAATGCATTTCAAAATTAAAAATTAGAAATCACCTGGTATGGGGCCTAAGCTGTTTAAGGTGCTCTGCTTGTTGTGGATAGAAATTAAAAAGAAAAAAAAGGCTCTATTCGAGTATTCGTTGATTAAATGTTGTATCACAGAGGATTTACCGGTCAGCTCGTGTTGTTATTACATTACATTTACATCAGAAAAACGTATTCACTTTCAGGGCAGGTCATAACACAGCTTGATTAGGCAATGATAAAATGAAAACAATAAGGTTTACACGCTCATCCAACAAAATGGTATAATTACATTGCCTAAAGTTGAAATTTTCTCTATGCTGTATACTTGTGAATAACATCAGGGCTGATGGAAAGAGTTAGCTCCTTGTTCATGGTGATGATTGGTACCTGGCTGGCTAACCACAGGAATATCCAAGCTGCTTCCATCAGTTTCAGGTGCTACTTCCCTTACATCAGCTATCCTTGCCTCTGTAGCCTGAATATCACTCCATTCATTGTCTCCAACTGGCTGAATGTTCACCTGATCTGTTGCCATGTGGACTACATTCTCTGCGGGAACAGGTATGGCTCTAGAAACACTCAGGCATGCTTTATCCACATTCTCTTCCGTGGGGTCAACATGCTTTGTATCTGAGCATGACTGTGTCTTTTCAAAAACTTGAGTTGTATCAATGTGTTGCCTGTTGAAAAGAAAAATGTCTGCTGTGTCAACTTTGGTTTTATGATGATCTACATTTCATAGCAGATATACACCATTACATATTCAACCTCAACGAACTTATAAACTATAAATAAACCATCAAAAGTTTATTTCCATTCCCCTGCTTGACTAAGGATCTTCATGTTTAGGCGGGAAAAGAAAGCAGTCAGCAAATCTAAATAACAAAAATAAAGTGCAAGGACTAAACAAAATAAGATGCCAAACCTTTGAAGTTGGGCTTTTAGTACATTCACATATGCAAGAAGCTCTTCCTTCTCTTTCATTGCTGCGGATTCTCTCTGAACAGCCTCCCTTATCCTAGTTTCAGCACTTGCTTCTGCAACCCTAACCTTTTCTTCCGCTCTTACTACAGCTGCTTCTAAGATCACGTCATGTTCTCTAGCTTTTGCCAGTTCAGTACGCCACATATTTGCTTCCTGCATAGCAGCATCCCTCTGCCTGATTAATTGCTCTCTTTCTTTGCTTAATCCAACAATCTTTTCTTCAGACTCTTTTAGCTACAAAAACAATTTTAAGACAAAACGAACATTCAAGACAATTTCAAAGCAAGTAATACCCATACTAATAGCCAAGGGTCAATTGTCCAAAAAAGTTTACCATGAATCACTGAAATTTTCATCAGCCAAAGGATATTTTCAAATGAACAAGCACAATACCATACCTTCTGTGTGAACAACTCTTGATGCTTCTCAGAATCTTTCTGCAAACGCTCAATTTCAGCACAAGCAATTCTTCGTTGCTCATCCATAGTATAAGCAGCAGATGCTGCAGCCTCAGCAGCTTCGGCAGTCTCAGAGAGCTTATCAGCTATATCTTTTATAGTTGAATCACGTGCCCGAAGGTCTCGAGACATACTCTGTAGCTCTTCATCCTTAACTCTTAGTGTTTCCTGTAGAGTGGAATAGCATCTTCAGAATTGAATCCAAAGCAATAACGAACCATAAAAGCCCAAGAAGTCCATAATATTAAATACCCACATACAAATATTCCTTGCCTATTCTGATTAAAAAAACAAATCCCTTCTCTATTTACATCCATCGTCCTCATATTCTCTTCAAAATGTTGGCCACTAGACCCCCCTCCACCTTTAATAGAATAATTAGATACTGTGTAGTAAAGATAGTCCCCAAGCCACTTATTATCCTTTCATTTGATTCCTTTTCTAAGCAAGTGAACATAAAACATTCGTCTGCAAATGTCAGTTTGCCAAGTAAACAGTGATAAAATGGGTAGACCTCAACTAACCCCAAATTGGAGGAGAAAGTCAGGCATTTTCAAACAATACCAAGACAACAAGGAAAAATGTAATTTTAGGCTTAAATAAGCTTTTTGTCTCTAAAATTTTACCAAAAATCACTCTTAGTCCTTAAAGTTCAAAAATATTTTTAGTCCATGATTCACTTTTAATCATTTTTCTCCAGTTAACGCTATTAAAAAATTACTGACAGGGAACATGTTTTTGTACTTGTGAATCACTCTTATTCTTAACCCTAACCCCTCAATATTTAATTTCACATCCGGCACAGTCAAATATACTGAAACTTATAAACGAACAATATTAATACAAAGAATAAATTAATTTCAAGGACTAAGAAAATATTTTTTAATTTTTAGGACTAAAAACTATTTTTAGCAAAACTTTAGAGACAAAAAACTTATTTAAGCTGTATTTTTATTATTTAATTTCTATTGTTTAATGGCACATAAAGAAGCCTTGTCATAATTCAATTTCAACCATATTGTGTATTTAGCCACAACAGTTATTGAATGCATTATACAAAAAAGTATAACATTTAATTCATAGCATCACACAATCAAAATTCAAAAACTTTCTTTTTAAAATGTTCTAGCTAGAAGCTATCAAGTTAAGGGTGCATTTTGGGAAGCTTTGATTTTTTTTAAAAAAAAAAGAAAGAAAAAAGCAGTTTTACAATATCATTTTTTTTCTTTTTACCTTGTAAGAATAGTATGAAGACTTTTTTCCTCATAATTTTAGCTTATTTTAAAAAAAGTTTAATTAAACTTTTCATCACTGCACATGACACACATGTTTAATCTAGTCCCTATATATAAATCACTCATTCTTAATTTAGTCTTTCCTGTCACAGAGATTGTAGAGGGAACTCATGAATGAGAGCCAGCACATACTTGGATAGAATTGAAAAGAATTTTTATTCATATCTGAATCTTAAAAAAAATAAAAAAGAAGGAATTCTATTTCCAAGTGTTTCCCCTATTTCACAACAAAACTAATGTTTTGTTCACAAATGCTAACAGCTCAGGATGATCCTTCTACCCTTGCAGCCCCTTCTTTATTTATCTATCCAATCCCCTTTACCTAACTAGTCCAACTATCAATACTAAGAAACTATTTTATATGTCTTCTTATTTTTCCAAGAAAATATCTTCTATCCTAACAATTAATTTTGATTATTGTAAATTCTCAATTTTGGTGCTCGTACATGAAGAAACAGGGAAAGGATTGAATCAAGAACAATTTCACATAAGGGACCAGGTTGAAAACATGTTTCAAGTAGGAATTATGCTGAACATAAGAGTCACCTATGCAGAGAAAAGGTTTAGTTAAATCTGGAAAAACATTATCAAATTATTTCAAATTTTCAGATAGATTTTGTTATTAGAATTTTCTATTATGATATCATTCATTATAGTATTTAGGACTTTTAATTTTCAATATAGCAATATATCGATGTTTAAGTGTAAAGACCCTAGCTGCTATCATGTAGAGTGAGACTCTAGCTGCTCCCCTTTTTCATTAGAGTTTTATTAATTAACCTGGATCCTTCTTTCCTCTCTAAAATTCATAATCAGTGATCAAGCTTAGAGTTGATCTCAAGATGCAGGGAGCAATTGGAGTAATTAAAATAGACTTTTATCAAACAGAATATGAAAGCAAAAAGATGTCATAGTTTTACAAATTAACATCTGAATATTTTACAAAAAGACTCGTCCAAAGTCCATGAAAATAGCAGAGTGGGAGGTGTAGCCTTTTTTTTTTTGGTGAATCAGTGGGAGGTCTAGCAGGAGCCAGGTTTAAGGAAAAATTACAATATAAGTAGAATAAGATTGATTTTGAGGTATATCAACTATCAAAAGAAAAATACAAGCTATGGCTTTGCTGCACCATTATGAACACTTAACTATACATATGAGCACAAAGAGAGAAAGAAAAAACTAGAAATAGATTGTGACTTACCTTCATGATTGTTAAATCATCCATAGGACCATCAGTAGCCCTATTATTCATCATTCCTAAAGCATTCCGCAAGGAAATTTGCATTGCTGCTTCAATTTCTTTTGAACATTCCAAGGCTGTTGAATTGGCTGCAGCAACAACTGTTGCAACAGTTCCTAATTTTGTAGAACCATTCCCACTTAAGGAATTCACAGCTTCTTTATGGGCTTTAAGAACCAACTGAGTTGCACTAATGTCAGATGACACAATAAATCAGATGAGGAAATAGTTACAACCATTAGATAGGAAATCTGAAATAGAAATGATCTGGTAATCATTTGAATTGATCCACTGTAGTGGATAGCAAGAAAATCAGACAAATAATAATTATAACAAAAATAATCATAAAAGGAACAAAAATATAAAAACTAAACAATGAAATGGCATTAGTATTTCACAGGTCTCCATTTACAGTCAAATGCCTATTCCCATGAATACATAATCACACTGTTCAAAAGAGTTAGAAAATTGTGAAGGGTGGCAATTTATGAATCTTCAATAATTTCAAACATGCCAAAGAAGTAAACCAAACTTTATAATAAACTAGAAAATTAATGGTAAAACTCAAAACAAATGTATTGGTACATTTACGTTCAAGCATGCAGTATTTCATTTGCAAGCTACACCTATATATACATCTTATAAACTGATGCTTTTGAAGTACAAAAAAGATACATTACATATAAATACATTCAACAACAACATAAAAAAAAAAAAAGAAAAAAAAGCACGAGAAGATAATCCATGGAACTTGGCCCTGGGAGAAAAGGGAGAAGAAAGTGTGGGATAATAAAACTTACTGTAAAGTTGACACCCATGCTCTAGCTGCACCAGGAGTCTCAGCACAGAGGAAGTAATCCTTTTTCTGGGGTGTCCCAATATCTAAAGAAGACAATTAAAGTAACAAGCAGTGTGTCTTTCATCACCAACTGAATATTTGTAAGTACTAAATGCAATAAAAATGACAAAAAGGATACAAAAGCAGCACCCATCATACTTTGGAAGCCCACTGTAAGACATAGAAGTAAATAAACACCATGTCAAAGAAGTGAGTAAACATAAAATCATCCAACAAAATTTCACAAATCATATTAGGAAATAACAAAAAAAATAAACTTATGTCAAAAACAGCATTCTTACTGGAAATTCACAGGAGATACAGTGATCGTGCTATTGGCATCGAATATAATAGTTCCCTTCACAGATGGCTCATTTCGTCTTATCCTAAACAAAAGAAAACAACACAGAGTATAAGTAACCAAAGCTATTTTCCCACACAGAGAAATATAGGCATACACATACTTGTACTCCATTCTCCCTGTTGTCGGGTCCAAGATCACCCAACGCTCGTTCCATTTTCTGAGCTGCGAACACAAAAGCGATTCTTAAGTGAACTAACTATTATTTTTTTTTTTTTCTAAAAGCTGCAATCAATCAAGGCACTACCATAAATAAAACAAAATAGGCTATTCACAGGGTTATAAAAGCCATTAGAATAGAACACATTGGAATTATAAGATGATGGGAACAAGGCATATGAAATAACAAATGGAATTAGGAAAAGAGAAGAGTAAAAGCGAAAATAAAGTGAAATTGGAGAGAAAAATAAGAAATAGGTATTGAGATAAAAGGAGAGAGTGGATTACGGTTTCAGATCTCTTGAGAAGTGGTCCCTGCAACAAGTTTCTACCAGAAGCAGATGCGAGCTGGCGCTTGATCTTCTCCAAGCTATTCTCTGTGTTTTCTTCTGCTGCTCGCTGTGTCATTGCAATTCAGGTCAGCGTTTCAAAATCACACAAACACACAGAGAAGGTAGCAATTGAAGTGTTACCGGAGAAGCCATGAGCGTAGATCAAGACTTGTCTTGTAAGAAGCTCAACCTCAACACAAGGGTTTTGCGTGATATTCCCCAGATTTGCGTTTTCGAGTGTTTTTGCCTTTTTCGAATATTGAAGGAAATTTTATTTTAAAAAAAAAATATTTAATGGAATGGACCGGTAGATTATTGGCATACTGACTTGCAGTTGTGCGGTTAGCTTGACTTTTTTGCTGTTCGTTAGAATTAAGCCTTAAACATTTTATATTTGACGTTCAAGTTTGTAATTTTAAAAATTTTAACTCTAAATTTTTAATTTAAAATATTTGTGATTTTTAATTTTTAAAATTTTTCAAAAGATGTAAGAATAATTGTGATATATTTAATGTTAACATTGTTTTTTTAATTGATTATTTTAAGTAAATAATTAATTATTTATTATTTTTTAACATAAATAATCAATTATGATAAATAATTAATTATTATCTTGTGTCTTGTAGAATTTTCGTTACACAAATAATCAATTGTAAATAATAAATTATTATTCATATAATCAATTATTGTAAAATTAACATTAACAGACTTTACATGATAATTAATCTTTTCATTCAATTTAAACTTCAATTAAAAATTTTTAAAAGTTTAGAGTCACAACATTTTAAATTAAAAATTTGTTAGAATAGTAATTAGCATAATTAATTAACTAGTAATAATTTAATAAAGATTAAAATGTGTTTTTTTTTCTCTATTATATTTTGTTTCCTAAAATTTCTTTACTTTTATGTTAATCAATTTATATGCAAATTTTCTATGAAAAGAGTGCTGTGCATGATAAATCTAAGAAAATAGCTTGGAAGGAAGTGTTCATTGTTATACCAAAAGTTACACATGCAGTGGTCGAAAAAAGGAGATGTCAACTCTAAATTTTTCCATAAAACTCTATTGAAGAGAAAAAAATCAGACAAAATACTAAGTTTGAATTTTGACAGGAAGAAGTGATGGAGGTGGTGAGGCTAAAAAATATTATTAAGGATAATTTTCGTAAGCAAATTTATAGTTAGGATTGGAGCTGACCAAATTGGATGGGTTCCTTTTTTACAATACATTTTCAAAGGAAGAAGTAAAAGAGACAAGTTGGCAATGTGAGAGCAATAAGAATCCATGACCAAATAGCCTGAATTTATTATTTATAAAGGAATTTTGACATATGTTAAAGGGGAATTTTATGGAATTTTTTAAGGAATTTCATGTCAATGAAAAATTAGTAAAGGACTCAAAGTTCTTTTATATCTCTTATCCCAAAGAAATCATGTCCTCGAGTTGTTAATGATTATTGCCCTATATCCCTAATTGGTAGCATCTACAAGGTTCTAGCAAAAGTTTTGGCAATGTGGCTACAAGGGGTTATTCACATGGTCCTCTCTGAGAACCAGTCAGCATTTGTCCAAGGTAGGCAGATTCTAAATGGAATTCCCATTGTTAATGAGGTGGTTGACAATGCAAGAAAGAAGAAAAAGGATTTAATATGCTTGAAGGTTGATTTTGAAAATGTTTATGATTCAATACTTATGTGTAAGCTAGAAATACTTATGGCGGGTTATGGAGTTTATGGGTTTTGGAGCGAAATGAATTCAATGGATACAAGAATGTGTAAGCTCGACAATAATCTCTATTTTATTGAACAACAACCCTATAAAAGAATTTAGGGTAAGGACCTTAGATATGGGGACCCATTATCTCCTTTTTTGTTCCTTACTGCACTAGAGAGCTTTAAGTCAACTTGTTAAATTAGTGGTTGATTGAGGTCTCTGGAAGGGGTACCCCTTGGAAGGGATGAAAACTTATGTCTCTCATGTACAATTTGAAATGATACATTCCTGATAGCACAATTGGATTGGTCCTTTGTTGAGGCTATGAAAGCGGTATTGCTAAACTTTGAACTTGTGTCGGGGCTCAAGGTTAATTTTCATAAAAGTCCTGTCATTAGGGTGAATGTGCATGAATAAAGTCTGGCTTGAGCATCGACCATACTTAACCTCAAAATGGGGTGTACGTCATTCAAATATTTGGATCTCCCAATAGGGGCTAATCCTTCTAGATTGGAAATGTGGAAACCAGCCGTAAACATCATAAAAAGACAGTTTAGCAAGGTGAGAGAATATGACAGTGTTTATGGCAGGAAGAGTGGTGTTTCTCAAAGCTGTCTTCTTTGTACTTACCAATGTATTTCCTTTAATTTTTCAAAACTCCTAAAGGTATTGCCTCCTCAAAGAAATTTACATTTTTTGGATACACACAATCGATTTTATAATTAAATAAATAAAATATTAATAAATACTTGTGTTACAATTTTTACCGTTTTGGAAATTTAAGTTACATCAAATTACACTTTAAGATTAAAATGCATATTTATCCTTTGATCATTCACTATTCAAAAATGTGAACTGCACTCCATTCAAAAAGAAAAAATGTGAACTGCACTCCTTGCAGTGATTTCTCCACTGCATGTATCCAAACCCGTAAAAAATTAAAAAATTTCCTAAAAGTAAAAATGTTTATTACTTTTTTGCTTGAGAGTTATTTGAGCCCTAAAAGTATAAACATTTTAAAAATGCACGGAAAAAAGTGGAAAATGTTTCTTTTTACTTTTTTGTCGACTGAGTTTCATCAAAGATAATGGGTGTGTCTGATATATTATCATGATCAATAATATACAAATATGTATATGTTAAATCTTTAAAATAATATGTCACATTTCTTTATGAAGTTATTTTGTTTGATAGAGAAATGATAATAATATATTATTTTACACACTTTTTCAATATATAATTATGATTGATTGAAATTTATAAAAAAAAATATCAAAATATATATATATATATATATATATATCACTTGCCATAAAATTTCTTTTTTTTTAATTTTGTAATTTTGAATATATTTCAATTAGTGATAGAGATTGTGTTGTTAGTATCTTATTATGTATTCGTAATTTTTTTATAACTCAAAAAAAAATTATCAACACTAAAAAACACAAGATATCTTCTCAAAATTAAAAAAAGATAAAAAATGATAAACATCACAAAACCATTTGAATATAATGTATTCATATATTACATGTGGCTTTGTCATGTGTCACTGTAATTAATATTTTCTCTTTTTATTTTCTTATGTTTTTTAGTTACTCAAATATATATATATATATATATATATATATATATATATGTCAAGTCTCCAAAATTATTATGACATATATTATGAAACTGATTTGTCAATTACATGTCATTTTGTTATATGTCATTATACAATTAATATATTTTTTTATTTTTTTCAATATTTTCACTTTTTATTCTTTTTATGTACTTGATAATAATATTATTTTATTTATTTTCTTATTTTAATTTTTAATAAATAATTGGTTCAATAAAATAAAAAAATGACTTCTAATGAAGAATTGAATATAATGTAAAATATTGTTACATTTTTCATATTATTTAAACAAACCATTTTACTAAAATAAAAAAGAATAATTATTACACTTTGTATGTCATTTAAAATATTAAACCTTTAAAAAAAATAAAAATATTAAATCAACCATATATTATTAGGTGTAGAATGTTCATACAATCAAATAATCTCATTTATACCCTATTGGTTTTTGTGATAATATTAAAATTAACATTAATTATCTAACATTTATATTTATATTGAACGATTTATACACATGATTAACAACTGTTATACAACACTTTAGGTATAAAGCTAAATAGACTATGGATAAAACACATAAGAAAGATCACATCAATGATAAGAAATGTCTAATCAAAGTAACATATAATTTGATGTTATTCACACAAGATTGATCTTTTAAAGAACCAAACTAATTTGCAAAGAGGTAGGTGTATTTTGCCAAAAAGTAAGACAGTTTGTGGAGAGACAAACGTAACATAGTTGGTTGTGAGGACGAATATACATTATGTCATGTGAAGATGAAGACATGGCTTGTCAACTTATCAAAATGTAGAAGAGTAAGAAGCAGACACGACGCATGAAGAATAATAAGACAAACTTCTATCAAGTCAAGACTACTCAATCTTCCAGGTCGATTCATTTGTTGGTTTCGTGCAAAGTCTAACTTTCAAATCTCAATCAAGAAACCTGATGAAATCAACAAGGATGATGGAAAGAAACAATATAGTTTGAGCACAACAACACCTTTTCTATAAAAGCTATTTGCATAATGTGACAACTCATCTTTTTCTAAAAATTATAAATCTTCAACGTTTATAACCTTGAATGGATGGACAAATTGAATATGACATTAAGAGAAATACTTTATAAGATAAAATCTCCTTCATCTTCAATGCCAGAGAAAAGCAAACATTTTGTTTGCATCAAACTCTCTAGTGTGTTTGATAAGTGAAGTAAATTTTTATATCCTCTCTTGTGAGAGTTATTTTGTATATCACAAAACTTTGTAAGTTTCGGGTTGCAAGTAGGGCTTAGTGTTTAAAAAAATAATCGTGTTGGTCAAAAGTGGTTTTGTATTTAAAGAACACACGATCTTCAACTCAAAGGAAATTTAAGGGTAAAACTATGCGTGATTTGTGTATTCATTGTAACTGGGGAGTGTCAGTGACTAGAGTTGGCAATCTGGGTAGGTTGACCCGCCCTAGTTTAGTCTTGCACGACTTGATTCGTCGAACTTTTCAAACAAAATAGGATAGCCTAAGCCAACCCATATTTTCTTCAGGCTACATATTTCTAAGCTTAGTCTGACTCTATATTGACTCATCGAGCTACCTGGCAGAAACGGCCTAAATGAGTCCTTTTAAAAAAATCAAAATTCAATTTTTTATAAAAAATAAAACTTATTTTATAATACAAACTCAAACCAATTCAAAACAACACATTAAATCAATAAAAAATACATCATAAATAAGTCTAGAATAACATAAAAATATATTTATATATATTTTAATTTAATATACATTTTAAAACAATGGAATTTTTAATTGTTAAAAATATATTATTAAATAAATATCAAACGTACTTTTACATGTAATATATATACATATACGCACACATATATTAAACAATATATATAAATTGATTTTACATTAAACATATTTTTATATGTATATTTTTTATTTAATATATTTTAAAGTCCAATATACATATACGCACACATATATTAAACAATATATATAAATTGATTTTACATTAAACATATTTTTATATGTATATTTTTTATTTAATATATTTTAAAGTCCAATGTAATCCATTTTGTAAGCTCGCTCGCAAACCAATTTTAAAAACTCTATTAGTAACAAACTCATATTTATATATAAGTGGATAAATAGTCAAACTTTCTAAAAAATACTTAAAAGAGAAAGAAAATTAGAGTGACTTAGAGTAGATAAATATAAATATACTCAATTGCACAAATATTAATCCATTGATTTTAATGTTTTATAAAACTATATTTATCTTAAATGATTTGTCAGATAGTCTACCTTTTAAAATTCTCATAAAAGTTTATTAATACAAAAATCAGAGGATATGATTATTTATATCCACATTAGAGTAGTGTTTACGAAAAAGTGTTACAAAAAACCTTCCTAGTAACTCTATTTAACCACATCAGAGGATATAATTATTTATTGCTCACACTTATACATTGTCGTATTTTATTATCTCTCCAACTAATTTCACATATCTTTTACTTTAAATTATTTTATATTAATACATTTTTAAAGAAAATATTCATAGTTACAAATCTTTTATTTTAAGTTGTCCATTTTTGTTATAAATTATTAATTTCTATTAAATAATTTTTGTTATAAATTATTAATTTCTATTAAATAATTTTGAGTAACAAATTATTCAAACCGTAGTACAGCAGGATACTAGTCACATTATTAGTTTCTATAAATAAATGAATTTTGTCATGTGTGAGCGGGACATTGTAAATTTAGTGTTTGAGAATAATAAAATGATAATTTACTCCATCTTTCACACTTGATTTAGGATCTAAAAGTGTTGACACTTGAATACACGAAAGAATAAAAATTATAAAAACTAAAAAATGCATCTTAATCTAAAATTTAAAAAAATTGTACTTGAGTGATAATATTAATGTATTTTTAAAGATCAGAAGAAAAATATATAATTAACCAATAGCCAATACAAATAATAGATTTTTTAAGACCGAATAATTATATAAAAAAAAATTATTTACATTGGACTCTCTCAAGTTAGTAAAATTACACACATATTATTAATTTTTTTACATTATACACAATTTTTTATTTTTATGTATTCATTACAATTGCATCATGTATATTTAAAAACTCTACATTAACGTCTCTCTTAAATCTTACACTAACACTCTTCACATGTATAAAAATAATATTTAAAAAAATAAAAAGTATATATATAATTATATTAAACTTTAGAGATACTCGTCGATAATCATAACAATTATAATAAATTTAAAATTATATATTTAATTAAAAATTTTAATTTTAAACTTTAATTTATAATTTTTTTATTTATTATTTTAAAATTAAAATATAGTTAATAACTTAATATATTAAATCTAAGAATACTGGATGAAAATACTTGGTGAGAATAGATTGAAATAATAATTATTAGCATGCTCTTAATTTATCCAATGAGTGAAATTTTATTCCCTATTTTAATTGTTTATATTTTGTCAATTTATTTTATAATAGATGGCATTACTGTTACTATGAAAACCATTAAGGTTAACTTTCCTTTGTTTAGAGTTTAAAAGGTTTAGACACAAGGTAGAAAGAGTTTCAAAAGCGGAAAAAGTTATTTGGAAAAAACCTGTAATTGCCCAGGCGTAATTGTTGTAAGAGGCAATTGACATGTGTGTATGGCGTATATATCAGTTTTGAATTTAAATAGAGCATATCATTGTCCAGCTTCTTCATCCTTGACTTCACTAACCAGGCATCATCACTGTAACTGAAAGTTGCTCGTTCAGCTAAGCATTTTCTCAAACACCAAAAAGCCGAAGAAAATCGATGGGTGGGATATTGAAACAACCAGGTGCATTTACAATCACGCCGCACAAAGTATCACTGTGCATACTCCTTAAGATCTACGCTCCCCCGGCTCAGATATCGGTCCCTTACCCTTTCTCTTCCGTTGCTCCGCACAATCGCCTTGGCTTGTTCTTATTAGCCCTCACCAAGGTCACCACCGTCTTTTCATTTCCAATCCTAACCATTTTGCATTTCTATTAATTCTACCATTCTCAATGTGCATTTATCACATTCTGAGGTTACTTGTATCCCTATCAGTATTTGTTTTTGTTACTTACCAAACCCTGTGTTTTTGTTACTTATCCCTATCATTGCTATATTCTTGGATTTTTTTTTTAATTCAGTGTTAGATCACATATTTTCTTCTTGCTGGTGAAAGAATTACTGTATGCTTTTGTATTGAATACGTTGTTAATTATGCAGTCCTGCGATGATATCTTGGAGCCTAAATTAGATGAGCTCATCCATCAATTGAGAATGATGAGCCAAAATTGGGAGGCTTCTTGGGTTATTGATCAGTTGATGAGTAGGCTATCATCATTGTCATCACCTGATGATTTGTTTAATTTTTTTAGTGACATACGAGGTGAGTTTATCAGTGTTAATATTGCTGGCCTCTGGCCTTTTTGTTTTATATGTTTTGTTTGGTTTGATACTTTTGTCCTTTTATTTTACTAGCAAGTTGCAGCACATTTGGTTATTTGCTATGCATTAGATCAAATTTTCATATTTTCTGATATTAAAATGTGGTTCAGGAATACTTGGGGGTCCTGAGTCAGGTGCCATTGAAGAAGACCAGGTTATTTTGGACATGAACAGTAGCTTGGGAATATTTCTTCGGCGTAGTGTTCTTGCTTTTAACTTGCTATCATTTGAGGTGCAATGTTTTCCTGCATTCTCAAGATGGTTTACATTGATCATTGTTTAAATTTTTATATATGATCTTTATCCATGCTAGTAAAGTGGGAGAAGGTGGAGTTGTTCTCTAGGAAGCTCCATAATAATTATAGGTGGTTCTAACAAAGTTTTGTTGTCTAAATGCTGTCTTTGAATGTGTTGACATTGATATTACTAAAAATCATGGAGTGGGGTTCTGCACCTGATATCCTTTGTTTTCATGACGATCAAGTTGCTATTAGGAGTTTCATATACAATTTTGAGTTTCTGGTTAAAATATTTTCTTTTCCTAAACTTGAAAACAATTTAGCGCATCTGTGAAAATGTTTTTTGCTTACTCTTTCTCATATGCAGTTTATGTGTGTATTTTCATATTTCTTCTTTAGAAATTCTAACATTTAATTTGAATGTCCAGGGCGTATCCCATCTCTTGACAAACCTTGGGATCTATTGTAAAGAAGAATTCTCAAATTGTCCTCCCTATGAAGAACATAGCTTAGACGATTCTAGTAGTAATCTGGAGACATGTTCAGAATATGAAAACATGGACCTGGAGAACTTTGTCTATGAAAAGGTTTCTGAAGAAATTGAAGCAAGAAAGGAGGCTAGTGAAGTTGTTTCATTCCATCTACATACACCCAACACTCTTCTTAGTTTAGTCGATGGTATAAGATTTAAATCTAAATTCATTGGGCTGCTCTTTAAGTTTTTTCTGTAGTTTTAAAAGCACTCAATATATAGACCAAGATTTTACTAATTAACTAAACTAAATCCCAGTTTTCTGTTTCTACACTAGTTTATCATGCACTTCACATTTGAGTTTCTCTATTTATGCCTTCAATTTTGGAAACACTGTTTCACACAATTACATAACTTCACTAATCACTGATAATGATGGAACTCACATGCACAGATGTTGATTTGCCTGCTGATTCAGTATCCAAACAGAGTGAGAAAGTTAGAGTAGCTAGTCCTTATGGGGACCCGTCAAGTAACATGCTACGTGATGTTGATCACAGTGGTGCAGTATTTCTGCGGACAAACTGGCAGGTACAAGGATACTTACAGGAGCAAGCTGATACAATTGAAAAGTAAAAAACTAGTAAACCTAGAACACCTCTGATCTTTTTCAAAATTTTAAATGAACTAGTGACAGTGCATTGCAATTTTATTAACTTTCAAGTTTTGTTCATAAATTGCAGGAATGGTAGTGCTGTATCTTTCAATGGGCTTGAAATTATTCTACGTCAGCTACAAAAGTTGGCTCCTGAACTGCATCGAGTAAGTTTATTAGATTTTGTTTTTTAATTTTTTTAATACCTTTCTTTGAATATGTTTTCTGTTAAAGTTGACTAATTTTGAGTTTCAATTCAACCCAGGTTCACTTTTTGAGCTACTTGAATGATCTTTCTCACGATGATTATATTTCTGCTTTGGAGAATCTTCATTGCTATTTTGATTACAGGTAATTAAACGCTTATTTCTTTATTCAATCTCTCTGACAGCATTGGCCAATATTTGAGTTCATTTTATGACTAATTACATATAAAGCTAGTGGAAAAAAGGCACCATTGATTTGTACTTGTTCTTCATCAATGGATATTCACTGCTACCTCAATAACGATTATTAGAAATGTGGATTAAGGGCCTCACTCAACCCTACAAAACTAGCTTGTAGGGTGAGGGTTGCCTTCACTTATATACACTAATTTGATCATACCAGTAAACAATGTGGGATCTCTAACACATCCTCATGCCTAACAATGTGTGATATTTTGGGCATGAAGTTTGTAGGATTGGACATCTGCAAACAGTTTGATAGTGGTACGATAGTGGATAACTCGTTAAGCCCAACAACAATCCATTAGGATAGACTCTCATACCATCTTAGAATGCAGATTTTAGACTTAACTCAACCCTACAAAATTGGCTAGTAAGAGGAGGGTTGCCCCCATTTATGTATACTAATTTGCTGAATTTTCAGTTAATTAAAATATGTCCCTAGATTCTCCTTATTACAATTCAGTGTTGACATTTTGTCTATATGGTTATGATGCCTAGTCATGAATCTACTATAAACTCATGCATATAGTGGAAGACATTGGGTAGAAGAAGGAACAATGGAAAAAAGTATCCAAAATGAATTGTTGCCAAGGAAAAGTAAATTAACTTTCCATCAAATGAATTTAACATCTTGGTGGTCTTCCACATGGTTGCTAGGGCAATAGGGCTCTTCCATCCTTTTAATATTTTGAATCCCAAATTTATTGACATTGATGATTGTCAACATTTTGAATCTCTATTCTCTACATGCAGTTGTAAACATTTCCTGTATCCTTCATCTATAGTTTTTGTCTTCTGCTCTGAATTATAAATTTATAACTATAGATGCCATGTGCACATACACCCATGTATTGAGTGACTTAATAGCCTACAAAGAAGAGCATTATCTTCTACAATTGAACTTATCTTTTATTTGTTGGACAATAGTGCAGGGACTGAAGGATTTGATTTTATTCCTTCGGTTGGTGGTAATGGCTTTGGAAGATATGAAATTGGTTTATTATGTTTGGGAATGATGCATTTTCACTTTGGGCATCCAAAGCTAGCTTTAGAGGTAAATTTTTGAAAATTTTGATTTTGATACATGCTCTGCATTTCTCTACATCTTCTAGTCTCCTAGGCTGGTATTATTTTGAGCTAGTTATTAAGTCAATATGATTGTTCTACTATGTGTTTATTTTTTGGTGCCACTCTTATATTGGTTTGTTATGATTAGGTTTTGACGGAGGCAGTTCGTGTTTCTCAGCAGGTAATCATATAAAAATAAGCTTTATTTATTTAATAAAATTGCCATCCTTACTCATAAATTATTTGCAAAACCTAAGCTGACGGTAAATGTTGCCTATGCATGCCATGCTACAAGGGGTACATGGGAAAATAAATATTGTTGGAAATATTGCTATTTGAATGCAAATCTATCTTCCTGATTATTAATCATATATTTTGCTGTGAAGACTGATGATTTTCATTTGTGCAGCAAAGCAACGATACCTGTCTTGCATATACTTTAGCAGCTATTTCAAACTTGCTGTTTGAAAATGGTATCTCAAGTACAGCTGGGACACTAGGATCATCATACTCACCTTTTACAAGTTTAGGTGTTTCACACTCTGTTCAGCAACAATTGTTTGTTCTCTTGAGAGGTTCTTTAAAGAGAGCAGAAAGTTTAAAGTTAAAACGGTTGGTAGCTTCCAATCATCTGGCAATGGCCAAATTTGATCTAACGGTAATGAGATTTGCTGATTACTTTAAACCCTCTCTTTATATTGCTTGTACCTTTTCTTTATGAAACTGTACATATGGCATGGTTTTTGAATTTGACTCCTAAATGATAAAATCTTTTTTGTGGCTTTGGCGTTTTAAAATATTCAAACCTCAAATATATTGACATGTTGCTAACATAGTATAAAGAATATAGGAGAGTTAGAAACACAGAATTATGAAAAAGAGTTATTAAGAGTTGATATGAGACCTACATTTTAGATTGTTTAGGTTTATGCCTGCCCCAGGGAGGTGAAAGCTTTATGTCTACCGCAGAGTGTGATGTTTCTATACAGAAGAAAATGAAAAGGTTCTTGCACGCTCTCTTCATTGAGATAGATAAAGTACATGCTAGATTGCTAGGATGGCAAAAGAAGTCTTATGGAAGGCTTTAGAGAAGGATTGACATGGAGTCCATATCATTGTTAAATGGATTGTAATATGGCTTTGTATGTGTTACTGGGCTTTCCTTGATATCTGATTGATTGACTATTAGGATTAAAATTCACCTAGAATTTGATCATGACACAACTACTTCTAAGTTCAAACTATGTTTTCACCCTACCATGCAAGAA
The DNA here is from genome assembly GCA_037954015.1 of Psophocarpus tetragonolobus. Taxonomy (NCBI): domain Eukaryota; kingdom Viridiplantae; phylum Streptophyta; class Magnoliopsida; order Fabales; family Fabaceae; genus Psophocarpus; species Psophocarpus tetragonolobus. The sequence goes on from CM075695.1 coordinate 42,289,845, forward strand.
AGAAAGCATTGTTGGAATGGCAACAATGTATTTTTCCCTTAAAGAATTGAGTCTTATTCCCTAAATCTGTCATTCATTTGATCTAAGTCTTAGGTATGTATGTACTCTCCAGTCTCTGCACGTGCTATTGTTCTTCTTTCTATTGGTAAAATGTTTAAGTGGAGGTTTTGTGTTACAAACAACCAAATTTTTAGTGAACTTTCCCAAAAATGGGACAAGGGATTTAAGAATAACGGTAAGAGGTTACACTCTTTGCCTACAATACATGACAAACATAGTTGTAGTTGATGAGTTGAGTGAAAGAAGGAATTCCAAACTTGAGTCATGGAACTAAGCTTTGGAATGACAAGGTTTTTGGGTAAGTAGGTGCAAGACACAATGTATGGGATACAAGTTCAGTGAGACTTGAGTGAACAATTTCTAGAAGATGAAAATTGGAGATCACGTCATACCCGATGTTGCACAGTTTAGGTGTCTTTTCAAATATGACTTAGTTCTAATAAATTTTAAGATCTCATTACTATTAATAATTGTTAAAATTGAGTTCCAAGTCAATCTACCTTACAGTATCTCATCATTGTTTGTGTTATTTAAGTTATTTCAAGCTCTAGAAACTTGATTATATCGTAAATTGTTTGTGGGTTCTGATCTGAAACTTGAAAATTTTTCCTATGCCGTTTTACATCATGGTGTTATCTTCATTGCAGCATGTTCAGAGGCCCTTGCTATCATTTGGTCCAAAAACTTCCATGAAGCTCAGTACTTGTCCTGTTAATGTTTGCAAGGTAGTAGAAATCTTTGTGATTATTTTTTGGTTGGTGACAGTTCCAGAACACATGAATTAAATTCTTAATCTATTATCTTCTTTGTATGGCTGGCAGGAAATTCGGTTGAGTTCTCATCTAATTAGTGATTTTAGCTATGAGAGTTCTGCAATGACAATTGATGGTGCTTTTAGTACAGCTTGGCTTAGGAATTTACAAAAGCCGACTGGTTCTCTGGTTTTGTGTCCAGATAATGGATCTGGCAACTGTTCTAATGTTTCCCAATTCACTGCACAACCAACCTCAATTCCTGGATCCGTTTTGCAAGTATTGGGTTCATCTTATATACTCCGAGCAACTGCGTGGGAGTTATATGGCAGGTAAAGTTGCTATTTGTGTTGAGATGTATTTATACAAACAAAGGTTGCACTAATTATTGTTCTATCTTTTTTTTATTTTGGAAAATTGCCTGCTAGCTGGGTTTAATTGATTAAAATTTCATTGCTTTAACGCTAAACTATTAATAAAAGAAAAATACAATAGCTGTAACAAAATAAGCTGGCATTGCTTTTCTTTAATGTATTTATATTTTTGGTGTTTTTACAATGAGAGTCTGTTACTGGATTTTAATCCATATATCAATGTTACATTATGAAAAAACATTCAATGTAAGAGATATGTGGTTCCAACAACTAGCCTTCCCTTAGCAAGATAAACTGTTAAACAATTATAGCTTGACACCTATCGACTGTGCTAGCCATACCAATTGTTGGGAATGGCAGGAAAGCTTATACATGAGTCACAATGCTTGAATGAGAAATGGAAGTGGGCTGTCATCCAAGGGCCAAAACTTGGAATAAATTTCTACAATAAAAGAACTAATAAATTTGAAAAATGATATGTGCACGCACGCCCTTCACCAAAGAGAACTGATAATTGGTTTTATTGGAGCATTTATGTATGGGTGATACAAGTGTGGTAATGAATGCAAAAGATGAATAACAATCATGGCCCGAATGAATTTTTTGATAGATATTGTCCTTTTAGTCTCTCTTGCGAATATTAGATTTGCTTAGATGATCTTCTTTCGCAGTAATCCATGAATGAGCAGTCCTTCATGTCTAGCTTGTGTAGCTTCTAAGAAGTGATTATTTTTTCTTTCTATTCAAAAGAAGAAACTTATCCACGCTAATTGAAGACAAAATACTTAAGAGGGAAAGAGTTTCAGATGCAAACACATATCTCTGTAATATTGTATTCTGAAAAAAATAATCGATGTTATTCTATTTGTAAGTAAAACAGTTTACTTGCTATTAAGGTCTTGCGTCTTGAACATGAAGAAACAAATTTTCACACTATTTTCTATTTTAGATTTTAATCAGGTGAACTATGGTTTTCTAACTCAGCTAGATAAATCATAATTGGTGCACAAGCCTCCATCCTGACATTCCTTAAGCCCTGATAGTATTCTACTTATACCAGAGTTATGGTTATAAATAAAAAAATAAATGAAGCAGAACGCAAAATGCATGCTTTGTTATTGCAGTTCTTACATGTTTGTTTTGTTTTTTCATCACTTGGGGTAATTAAAATGTACTTGTTTGATATGCATATAATGCTACATTTTTTGTGTTGTTGTTATATGTTGATCACTTTCTGTATGTATTTCACAATTTTTTTTTCTCTCAATTGTTAATAGTGCTCCACTGTCTCGCATAAATGCATTGGTGCATGCAACTTGCTTTGCTGATGCATCAAGGTAGGTTCTGAGCTGAACATGTTATAGAAATCACATTTGAAGTTGTTATTTTGTATTACCTTTGTTTGGCTTTTTGACAATAATAGGGATTTAGTTACAAATATATACCAAACTAGGGACTTTAAGAAAGTATTTATCAAAGTAGGTTTTTTTTTTGTTGGATTTTTTTCTTTTTGTCCTATTAAGTGTTCCCAATCCGCAATGACCAATGTGAACAATTTTCCCCCAAATGCACAAGTGGCGTCAACCCATCTTAGATAACTACTACAATTTCTTCTTTCTTTACTTCAAGTGGCGCCAATCTACCATAAGCAACTACTCATTTTTGTTTTCTAACCAATGTGAAAGTGACGCTAACTCACCTCACTTGATTACTAATTTTTTTTTAAAATTTTTTAATTGTTAAGGTTGCGCCCCGAATCGGTCAATGCAATCTGTTTAATTTTTTGTTGTGCCGTTTTGTTCACTTGATTCAGTTGGGTGTTTTCTCTAGTACAATAAATGTGAACCTTTCAAACACCCACATTTGAATTAACAATGGGGTTCCACCCATTTCAACTACATCACAGCTGATGCATTTGTAGAGTTCTCAGTACACATTGCTGAGAATGCATGATCCCCAACTATATGTACCACGTTGTGAGAAAGGGTAGAAATTTTAGGGATGCAAAGTTGCTAGAATGGTCAACAAATAAAATTCCACCATTAATCTTAAAATTTAAGTTTGCATATAATGTTTGAGCTGCACCAAAGTCCAGATCGTGTTGGAGCATTGAGAAGTCTCCAAAGTGAGTATGTAACCATGACATTCTAAGTCTTGCACCATGCTAATCTTTATTTTTTGCACTAGTAACGGGTTCCCCATCAACTGGCAAACCAAGTAAGACAAACACATCTTGTAGTAGTTCTTTAACTGACATGTGGAAAGTGTGTATATCCGGCATCCACCGCTCTAGAAGTACATATATTAGATCATTAGTAACTATATGGAACATGATCTACAGTGCACCTAAAAATGTGCAACAAGTCATGAATTTCTAGGGGATGTGCTCTCCATCAATCTGCTCTTGCTTGTGCATGTCTGAGACGTAAAACTCTATCTGGTTTGTCATTTGATATATGCTCCAGGGCATGAACATCTTGGAGCTTCAACAATGAATGATTGTGTGAACCAACAATTAATTCAATATTTCCTTCATGTCTATATCACAAACTTTTGCAAATAGGAAAAACATTCATCTTTTCAAGCTTGCACACACGAAGGTGAAAGAAAAATTTGCAATGAGAATATGGGGGAAATGTTGATGAGTGCAATGCAGAGGAATGTGTGGGTGAGTGTTTGACGAAGACAAGAAAAGAGGAGGAAATGGTAAATGAGGAGTGTTCTTTTATTGACTTCCTCTGTGTGTGTGTGTGTGTGTGGAGTGCTTGTTCTTTTCCTTAGTTCATTCAAACCTTATACAAACTTGTTTGGTGCACAGACGGAAAGTCTTATACTGAACAATGTTCATTAAAACTTACTCAACAAATTATATTTTAATTTGTCATACATTGTGATATGAGTGACCATACACCGCGAGATTACACCATTGTATGAAAATGGCACGACCAAGAATTGAATAGATTGTCTTGATTAATTATGTGCAACCTTAACAAATAAATTTTCAAAAAAATAAAACTTTACTTGTCAAGTGAAGTTAGTCACTTTCACATTGGTTAGAAAAAAAAAAGAAGTGGTTACCTATGGTGGATTGGCACCACTTGAAGGAAAGAGGAAAAAAAATTGTAGTAGTTACCTGAGATGGGTTGGCGCCACTTGTGCATTCCAAGAAAACAAATTTCAAATGTTGGTCATTGTGGATTGGTGCCACTTAATAGGAAAAAAAGAAAAAACCTCACCTGGTTGCCTAGAGTGACTTGGCATCACTTGCATTGGATAATGCAAATCGGTGCCACCTAGATAGCGAAAAAAACTCTATTTTGGTAAATGCTTTCTTAAAGTCTCTAGTTCGGTATATAACTAAATCCTACTATTGTCAAAAAGCCACATTCTTTATTGTGAAAAACAACTGTATAACCAGGATTTTCTTAATTTTATCTGTTAAATATCTTTGTTGGTTTCCCCAGCTCATCTGATGCAGCATTAGCATATGTAAAGCTTATTCAACATTTAGCAGTATTTAAAGGATACAAAGGTTAGATTGGTTGCATAAAATTCCATCATTTTTTAAATATCATGTGTGTTTTCACATTTGCATCTGTTTTATCTTGGTTTTTCGTACTTTTGCTAATAGTTTGTAAGTCAGTAGAGTAACTGTTGATGAAAAATAATACGATAAAAATCTTAATGGCAATTATTTTCTGTGAAATTTGGCTTTGTTAATACAGCCATTCAAGTTCCTTCTCGTACCTTTTATCCCTCTTGTTCTGACATCTTCCTTTTCATCTGTTTCTAGAGGCCTTTTCTGCCCTTAAAATAGCAGAAGAGAAGTTTCTATCTGTCTCAAAATCGCAAATCTTATTGCTAAAGTTGCAGCTGCTTCATCAGCATGCCTTACATCGGTATGTAGCCTAGTTCATTTGTTCTATTAAGGATCTTGAATTGTGTTAGAATCTGAGATTTCAGCACTGTTCATAACTTATTTGAGAATCATGTAGTGGACAATTAAAGCTAGCTCAGAAACTCTGTGATGAACTTGGTGTTCTGGCATCACGAGTAACTGGTGTAGATATGGAGCTGAAGACAGAAGCAAGCCTTTGCCATGCTCGTACATTGCTTGCAGCAAATCAATTCCGAGAGGTTCTTTTATTCTTCTTCACTGTACTAACAGTTAATTTTATACAAAAAACTAATCATGTTATTCAGTTTGATTCTTGAATTTGTAGTGCATATGTTACCTTTTGTTCTTTTGTAGGAAACATGGGATCTTACTCTTCAAATATATTGCTTTAAGTGTTCTTGTACTGTATCATTTGACAAAAAGCCATAGGTTTTGAACAAGGGATCATACCCTTTAAGTATGTTTTTTTTAAAGAGTGTCATTGTTCTGTACTGTTCAACAAAGCACAGAATTTGAATATTTCAAGTACGCTGTATTGCTGTATGCAATGCCATCATTGTTGTGTATCTATTATCAAAGTATAGTATGTGGGGATCTTAGCTTCCTTACTTTGTAAGGGGAGAAAAGTGTGCAACCCCTGTTAGCTAGTGCTAATAGGAAAACAAATAAAAATTTTACTGTTATAACTCTACTGTTTTTAATTTTCATTTAATGCTTTTTTAGGCAGCTTCTGTGGCACACTCTCTCTTTTGCATGTGCTACAAATACAATCTTCAAGTTGAGAATGCTTCAGTTCTTCTTTTACTTGCGGAGATCCACAAGGTATGTTATCATATTGCCTGACATACTTGTCAGTTCGTGTAGTCTGGATCAACTATTTATTAAGCACTTTTTTCTGTTTTAATAATAAAAAGTATGGATCAAGCCATCTTCTTTGTTGTATACTCTCATCTGGATAACTAGTTATATAATTAGTTAATTACAAATTGTTGAAGAGTTATAATTTATTGCCAAGTGAAATATTTCCAATTCATCTTGCAGAAAATGAAAATTGATTATTAATTAGTAATGTTACAGACTAGTCCAGCCTCTACAATATGAAAAAGAAATGGAAAAAGTACAAAGGTTGTAAGTATTTTCAGTACGCACTAAGCTAATACTTACAGAGATAATGTTTCTTGTGCTTGTTTGTAAGCACACATCAGCGTCACTCTATTGCTCAAGGGAAAATATTTGGCATAGTCATGACTCACTGTTTTTATTTCAATCTTGTTAAAATCAGAGAAAAATAGAAGAATAATGAATTGAAGCTGTCTGTCTGAATACACAGCAGAAACATGTCTATACAGACTTATTTCATAAATTACATATGAATATAAAAGATATTGTTTCCTATAATATCTAAGATAATATACTTACATACTATATTTAAAATAAAGATAATATCTAAAATCTAAAAAATCTGATTTAACTATGATAATTTTTTTCCTTTCTTTTTAATGCATCATTTATTGACTCATCCTAAATTACTGGCAGTCTACTACACTTTCCCTACCCCAGCTTTCACATTGTTGTGCTCTCTATTGCTCGTTTACTTCAAAAAGCCTTCATTTATTTGTTTTCATCAGAAATCAGGCAATGCAGTTCTTGGTCTTCCATATGCTTTGGCAAGCCTGTCATTTTGCCTCTCATTTAACTTGGACCTTTTAAGAGCCTCAGCTACTCTTACACTGGCTGAGCTGTGGCTTTCTCTTGGATCAAGCCATGCAACAAGGGCTCTAAACCTTATCCATGGAGCTTTCCCAATGATTCTTGGTCATGGCGGTTTGGAACTCCGCTCACGTGCATATATTGTTGAAGCAAAATGCTATCTGTGTGATTCAAACTTCAACGGTACATCACTGTAAATTGTTGCTGTTAGACTTTTCTCTTCTAATTTATTGTGTACATACATGTAAACAACTAAACATATGTAGTTTTTGCAAGTATTTCAATACCGATGGCTGAATTTTTTATTCTGTAAAAGATAACTATCAAATAGGGGGAAAACTGTGCAAGAACCATGTAACACAAATGGATTGAGTGCTGAAACTGATGTGAGAAAGTTTTGAAAAAGGTGTCATTCTCTGTGGCTGAGTCATTGGAAGTTTGGGTAGTGAACAGTTTTGGTAATTTGAGGAGGATTATTGAATGCTTGTTGAGAGAAACTATGTGAATTTAAGATATCTACAAATTTAACCTTGAAATATTTAAGAAAAGGAACAATTATGGTATAGAATCTGTGACATTGTCTGGGCTATTAATTGTAAACAGTGAACACCAGTGGAACTGTGGAACTCTGCTTTTGGACAATCTTTTTGTAACAGAGTGTGATTTTTTTTAGTGGTCTCTGGTTGTGTGTAATTCACTGTTAATTTTCCATTCATCTTTTTGAAGCAAAAGATTGAATTTCTCCTTGTGTGTGATTTTCAAAATACTTTTTTTTGGATAGACAAATATTAGTTGGTAGTGTGTTAGTTTTATTAGTGGAAAGATTTGAACAAGCGACCTATTCCTCCTCCCCCTTGTCCCCCTTGTGAACTTTTTGTCACGTATAACTCCTTCAAATTACTTAATTACAATGTGTCATTTTAAAACTATGGAAGTACTCGTGTTTATACATTTTTTTTTTCAAATGTTTTTAAGTATGATGTGTTTGTGATTTTATTTTCTCAGCTCCCCACAGTTTGCTCGATTGCTGGAAATTTTAATGGTTTTCTGAAGGGGTTGATCCTTTTTCTCTCCCCATGTTGGTGCATTAACTAAATCGTTACTCATTTAAGTTTCTTTTCAGTGTTTGAAGCTTATGAGATCGTGATAAATTCATTGAAACAAGCTTCTGAAGAACTCCAACTTTTGGAGGTATGCAAACTTTCTGCAATTCTCAGTAAAATTTACTTATGTTGACCCATTAGTTTGCTGTATATCCCATCTTAAACATCTCTTTTGTCTCATCATGCAAATTTCTTTCTATTGCATTTTATATAAGTATGATTTTCTCGTGTCCTGTAGTTTCATGAACTGGCAGCTGAAGCTTTCTATCTCATGGCCATGGTATATGACAAACTGGGGAAATTAGAAGAACGGGAAGAGACTGCAGCCTCATTTCGAAAACATATTTTGGCTCTCGACAATCCTCAAGATGAGGGTGATCCTCTTGTTAGTGTGTTTTGATTGTTTTTGACTTATTGGAGTTACAGTTGGCTTGTCCAACTCTATCAAATGAGGATATTTTAAATCAATGGATATATGAAAAAATAGGGTGGAAGGAGAACTGGCCTTTCTTTAGGAAATAGTATATGGATCGAGGGTTACGGACACCTTCTAAGGTTGTGCAGGTTTTGAATATTTTTTAAATATAATTATAGGAAAGATTAAGTTTGATTTATGAAGTTTACAATCTCACGAGTTGAACTCTTAACCTATTTAAAATTTTAATTTTTATTATTAATTTGTATTAATATTATGACTAGTTGTTACATTTTAGATTTTTAATATTGAAAATATTTAGTATTGTAGATTATTATGAATGATGATATAATTTTTAATATATTATAATTTAATAGTTTAAAAAATGTTAGATTATATATATATATATATATATATATATATATATATATACTAATACACATACTTTAATTTTAGTTGGAATGTATTAGCAATTTACACAAAAAATATTCAACATAAAAATCAATATTTATCTTAAATAATTTATATAAAGTTACTATTGTGTTTTAAATTTTAATACTTAATTTAAAAATTTCTTTTTTCTCTTAAGTTTGCTAGTTAAATATTTAGTCAACCATACATGTGTAAAACAAATGGAAAGAGTAGAGTAAGTTTTTTATATTTATTTTTTTATTAAATGAATCTTTTATCTCATATATATATATATATATATATATATATATATATATATATATGTGTATGTATGTATGTATGTATGTGTGAATGAATGATAAATGCTTATTTGAGAAATGAGATAGTTTAATAACAGAGAGAAAAACTTATGTAATATAAATATGAGAAGTTTTACACTGATATTTAATTATAATTTTTATATATGATAACTTTGTTAATTTTATTAATTAATATTTTAAAATTTATGTAAATAAAAAACTGTGATTCAAACGTTAGTATGAAACTCTTTTACAATGTCAGTACATAAGAATTAAATTTTTAATAATAACTATAAGATTAAATTTAATTATTTTAATTGTATTAATTATTTAAAATTATAAGGTAATCTCTTATAAACAAAAAAATCAAATTTAATAACAATCAAAAGATATTAATTGTATTATTTATTAAAAATAATAAAAATTAAATATTTTATTACTTTTAATAATATATAATAACCACTAAATTTAATCTCAGGACAAATAAAGATAACATATCCAACCCATTTAAAATTTAATTTTGCATGCGAAACCGTTTATCCACGCGTCCCTTTCTTTTATGCATCAAATTGCAAAGTTGGTAAAAGTAGACTGTGGGCCGGTGTACCATTGAAGTAGAGGTATCCTTGATAATTATATTGACAAATGACAGTAACAAAATTTATGTTTAAAAAACATAGCATCTTTTTCTCTCGAAATTTATGTTCACTTTTATTGAAGTTTCTTTAAGTATTGAACCGTATAGTGATATTGTTTAGGGTGGTTAAGAAAGATTTTTGAGTGTTTTTTATTGGAAGAAGTCTATAATTTAAAAAACAAGATAAGGGTGGGTGTGATGAAGGGAAGAGAAGCGTGTAAGAGAGAAATGAATGGTACGTGGACATGAAAAGCAGAAAGTGCAATATAAAAATAAAATTGAGGGGAAAGCGAGGTCAACATAGTGATCGGGATAGGGATAGGGATCCTCATCCTCATCCACATCCACCCACATCTAAGAATGCACAATGCACAATGCACAATGCACAATGCACAATGCCCAACTAGAAAGCAATGTGTCTTTGTTGTTATTAGAAAGCTCCATCAGTCTGCACATCCCATGCCAATAACATTCCACCACGTCTCCAATGAGACTTATATAAGAGCAAACACCAATAATACAAGAGGCACTTTCCAAGATGGTCATGGGGAACCAAACAGACCCGTTTAAGCTTGTTGGGTTCAAAAACTTCGTCCGGACAAACCCTAAATCGGACCGCTTCCAGGTGAAGCGCTTCCACCACATTGACTTCTGGTGCACAGATGCTACCAACGCTTCCCGCCGCTTTTCATGGGGTCTTGGAATGCCGCTTGTCGCTAAATCCGACCTATCCACCGGAAACCTAGTCCACGCCTCCTACCTCCTCCGCTCCGGCGACCTCTGCTTCCTCTTCTCCGCTCCTTACTCTCCCACTCTCTCCGCCACCTCCCCACCCACCGCCGCCATTCCTACCTTCAACGCCTCCGCCTGCCTCTCCTTCGCCGCCAAGCACGGCTTCGGCGTCCGCGCCATCGCTCTCGAAGTAGACGACGCCGAACTCGCCTTCAACGCAAGCGTCGCCAACGGCGCCGAGCCCTCGTTTCCACCCGCTCTCCTCGACGGCCGCACCGCCTTCGCCGAGGTGAGGCTTTACGGCGACGTGGTGCTCCGGTATGTGAGCTACAAGGAGGCGTCGCAGGCGTCGGAATCGGATCCGTCGCGGTGGTTCCTGCCGGGATTCGAGGCGGAGGCGGGGGCGTTTCCGGAGCTGGACTACGGGATTCGGCGGCTGGACCACGCGGTGGGGAACGTTCCGGAGATTGCGACAGCGTTGAGGTACCTGAAAGGGTTCACAGGATTTCACGAGTTCGCGGAGTTCACAGCGGAGGATGTGGGGACGAGTGAGAGCGGGTTGAACTCGGTGGTTCTGGCGAATAACTCGGAGACGGTGTTGCTGCCGTTGAACGAGCCTGTTTATGGGACGAAGCGGAAGAGTCAGATTGAGACGTATCTGGAACACAACGAAGGCAGTGGTGTGCAGCACCTTGCTCTGATTTCTCATGACATTTTCAGTACTCTGAGGGAAATGCGAAAGCGAAGCTCCGTTGGTGGGTTTGAGTTCATGCCCCCTCCTCCTCCCACCTATTACGCCAACCTTCACAAGCGTGCCTCTGATGTGTTGACCGTTGACCAGATTAACCAGTGTGAGGAGCTTGGGATTCTTGTTGACAGAGATGACCAGGGCACTCTGCTTCAGATTTTCACTAAGCCTGTCGGGGACAGGTTTGTCATTTTCTTTCCTTTTCCTTTTCCTTTTCCTTTTCCTTTTCCTTTTCATTCCCACCACTCTATGTTTTGCATTTGCAGGCCAACCATATTCATAGAGATCATTCAGAGGGTTGGGTGCATGTTGGAGGATGAGCAAGGGAAACTGTACCAGAAGGGCGCTTGTGGAGGTTTTGGAAAAGGCAACTTTTCTGAGCTTTTTAAATCTATTGAAGAATATGAGAAGACTTTCGAAGCTAGAAGACCCGCATGAAAAATCAGATACTGCAATTTCGAGGATGCTCCTCCCTTAGTATGTAAATCAAACTTTGCTGCATCTTCTTCTACTTTAAGAATGCATGATACTAATTTAATTGGGACTCCCCATCTCTTACTTGGAATAAAGGTTGCTTTCCTGCTATTTTCATATCTTTCTTTCCAGAAAGACTAACTTTATCCATCCACTTCCAAGTAAAATTTAATAGAAACGCACCAAACTCAAGTTTAGTGCATTTAATTTCTAATCCAAATGAGGAGGAATAAAAACTAAATATGTAAAAACACCAGTGAATTAATATGTTGCTTTACAAAACACTGTTTTAATAATATGGTAATACCCAGATAAAGTTTTAAAAAGTTTAACTTCAATTCCATTGCCGGGAATCGAACCCGGGTCTCCTGGGTGAAAGCCAGATATCCTAACCGCTGGACGACAATGGATTTTCATCTAGGAAGATGAACAATATTTTTAATAAAAAAAGTGATCTTTACAGCCCAGCAATTATTTTATTTTGGAATATTTCCCTCTTTCACAGTAATTACTTTATACTTCATGACTAAAATTTTATATTTATCTATAGACAATTTTAGATCTTCATCACTTGAATTCTTTTAAGATTTTTACTGCTTCTTTTAGAGAATATTACAACCCAAAAAAAAAAAAAGGATTTACTATTTTTGCAAACCTTTTCTTGAGTTTAATATTAAAATTTTTTATGCTGTTATTTAATTACAACTCACCATTTATATAAATTTTAAAATATTAATTTATAAACTTAACAAATTCTTACCATGAAGACTTAGGATGAATGACATTAGAGCATCTATAACAAAAGATGTTTATAAAATTATTTAAAAGATTAATGAGTTATTTGAATCAACTCTCTCATAAGTAATCTCATAAGTAATCTTACAAGACACTTCATATTGCTTTAAAAACAACTGTTATTTATGATTAAAAAAATTAACTTTTCATGTACAAATTAATAACAATATGCAACTGAAAAAGATTAAAAAATTATAAAATCAATTTTCTTGGAGTTACTTATCATTTCCTTTATTGAATTAAAATTGAGTATGACTTGCTTAACAATAACGTGACACTCACTTCTTTTAATGCAATAAGTAACAACTAATAGAAGTTGCTTCTATTAGATATACCCTTATAAAACTTTTTAATTAATCATGTCATTAATCAAGTAATGGGGGTATAGATTTTGTAACTTTGGAGTTGGAGTTGGTGACTTTTTCTTGTTCTAATCTAATGGTTCATATTTTTTTACTTTTTTTAATTTAATTATTATATAATTTAGTTTTTATATTTTTACACTTTAAAATCATAAAGAATGTTATTTAATGTATAGATTATTTGGTACAAATATTTTGCTAAATCATGAAATACTATGGTAACTCTTATTTTGTAAAAAGAAATGTTCATTGTAAAAAAATTATGATAGATTAACGTCTGTAGAAAAATCACAATTTTATACCATTAATTATTTTGTTAACAACTTATGGTAATTTGAACAATATTTGACATTATTGGTTAGAGTAAAATATCTCTGGCCTATGATAAATAATTTTTTTCTGATTTTAAAGTATAAAAATATAAAAACTAATTAATTTGTTAAAAAAAATTTAAAATAATTAAAAATATTCACCATTAGATTAATCTAATAATTCATAATGAATGAAAAGTCACCAAAATTATGAACTAACAAAGTCACTGAATCCAAATTACTTATTAACATAAAAATTAAAAAAAGTATTTTACACAACTCATCATGTCTAATTATTTTCATTCTTAATGTCCTTTTGTTTTTATTATGTGAATTGAATTATGAAAATGCTCTGATAGATATAAAATTTACATATATTTTTTCCATCTTTAACTATTATCCTAAACCATATAATCCCGTTAATCCTTTATCAGGATCGAATTAATTAGCAGTAATTAATTTGTGACTCATTAATTATGTTATGGATGATGTTGTCGTGATTTTCCTTGTCTCCACTTTCCAGGGCTTCTATGGTAGCTTCTTAGGGGGGCATTATGTGTTGAGACATTTATGTTTGCTCAATGCCTGTAATCGTTACATTGCATTGTGATTGTTAAAAACCATAATCACCATGGCTAAAGCATATTGAACGAAGCCCTTCAAATTGTAATTTGAGAATCGATGATGTCCAGGAGGGAAATCTTGGAATCGGATCTACCTAAGAAGATCAGATCTATCAAGGGAGTCGGGCTTATCTAAAGAATTACTGTAATATGATAAATGTTTGGTCCTATTTTGATTATGTATGACTCTCTCTCTTACACCTTGAAATATGAGAAACTTTATTACTTTTGATGAATAAAAGTTTTGTCTTTTACAAAAATAAAGAGTCGAACCAACATCCATTGCCAAAAGTACCTAGCCTGGTACTTCACTCAGAAGACCAAACAAAAAATACTTGGTTCAGTATTCCACTTAGAAGAAGCATTCCCTGCAATGCTATATTATCTAAAAAAACTAAATTGTCCATGGTAAAGTTAGGAGATAAACCCTAATTACCTCTTAATCCTAATTTCTTTAGGTAAGAGTAGACCCAAATCATTCTTGAAATTACCAAGCTCAAAGAGATAATGCATTATATATAATAAAACAAGTGTACACCTTGATATATTGTATTTCTCAATACATTTGTCAACTTCCTTTTGACTTGAGCATCAAAATGTTTTTATACGTACCCTACCTATATGGGATTGGAGTCAATGACGAGAGAAAAAGTCAGCACTGTAAGAAAAGACAACCTACCCAGCCTGTGCAAGAACATTTGATTATTAGAATTTATTGATAACCAGTAAAATTTATCCTAAGACAATTGATATATTATGTAATAACTTATCAATTTTTTATATTGGTTTACCGTTGAACCAACTTTCTATCGAAACTAATCCTTATGTCCAAATAATAATTTTAGAACATGTTTATAATTTAGAACATGTTTATAATCAATAATGAAAATAGAAAGGGATAGACCTTAAGTTAGTCTAACTCAACCTATTTTATAATTTATTTCAAAGATAATATGTTTGTATATATCATATTAATAATAATAATATATTATTATTATGATTAAAAATAATATTATTGTCAACTGGCTGGCTTAGTAGACTTAAATAGACTTTATTTAAAGTATTCGGTCTTACTTATTTAACTTAAGAAGTTTTTTTAAAAAATTTAAGTGTAGGCTTCTTATTAAACAAGCTGAGCTGAGCTAGATCTCTAAGCCTTTGACAGACAGCTTGACCCATTTTCGCCGCTGTAATTCTCTTTTGTTGAAAATTGAATTAGATAGTAATCATGTTGAATATCAATAATGTGTACATAGTTCATGTTTTAGCCCACCAACTCCTTGCGCCCAATCATCTTAAAACTAACACTCTTCCTTAACGTATTAAGTTATTAACAATAATAGAGTGCTTCCAAGGCTCAAAAAAGGAATTAATTAATCACCAAAAGAAAGAAAAAAACAAAAATTGAGTATACAAAGAATTGAAAGTGCAATACAAAATTAATGAGAGTTAAAAAAAGTTACTATTTTATTATTTTTACTCCAAATAACATTTAAAAAAGTTACTATTTTATTGAGATTTTGTTAAACTAAATAAAATGATAAAAGGTTCACCAAAAATTAAAAAAACTAAAATTATAAGGGGTCTATCTAAATCATAATAAACAGCCACGGGCTGGCCAATGTAAATTGTGAATGTAAAATTTTGTTGGCATTTATCCTTCCCTCAAATGGTATTGAATCTGTTCATCACCGCTCATCATTACTCGTTTTATCTGGAAACAAATAACTGCAGTATATACAGTACTGTATTCAAATACGTCACTTTTTATAGTTATCTGAATTCTTTTTAAAAGGCATGCCAATGGATGAGTCCAGTTTTTGCAACAAAATGTTTTCATAGTTTGAGCGTAGACTTACGTACTCCTGCAAGGTCACTCGCTTTTTAATTTAAAACTTCGTTATATATATCTTAACGCTTGTACAAATTTGGCTTAGTTGGGTTGTTTCAAGAATAATTAAAAAACTAGCAAAAGAGGTATAAATGCCAAAATTCAAGTTTTTTCGAATAACTTTTTCCATTTTACAGTAAGTGGAAGAGCTAAGAAAATTTTCTTCTTAAATGATTAATTAAGAATTAAAAGATTGAAAGGGGAGAATACGGAGGCCAGTTTTCTGCACTCAGGCATGCATGCATGCATGCAGCCCCATGTGGTTTGAAAATTGATTGAGGTATTAATGATAATTAATTCATTAATTGCCTAATGACAAATCAATTTCATCCACTATATCTCTGTCAATATCTTAGTGATTGTGACAATAGGACCATATACTGTTTTTATCTTAACTAGATAATTAAAATATTGTATTGGTTGATTTAAAGTCCGAGGTGGTGTATGTGCATGTTTCAAGCTATATATTAAAAATATTGTATTGCCAGGAATGCCATTTTCAGAAACACTGTAATAAAAAATTATTATTTTTTACTAAATTCAAAAGTATGTTTTATTTGATTATGGTAATATTTTTAAAATTCAAGTTAACGGAAGTAAAAAATAAGGATATAAAGTATAATTAGATTTGAAAATAAAAACAAATTAACTTTTCTGAAATATAACATTTCCATATATATCTTATTCTAGGAATAAATAATAAAATAAAATATTATTAATTTTTTTGTGGATAAATAATATTAAGAATATCTTTTAAAAAAAATCTATACTAAACATGTAACGCCATACATATCTAAATTCGTATTTACAAGAATAAAATTTTAATTTTTAAACCTGAAACAAATGCGTATCCTTTGATTAACAAACTCAATAGAATTGTGAATGATCAACATTTCGTTCATCACGAAGAGGTAAGTTAAAATTCCTTAATTAAATATTTTATATTTAAATGTTGCAGATGAAAAAAAAGAGGCATTATAATGATATTTGATGAGAAATGAATTATTATTGGGAAAGTTAAATGAAAATTGACATGTATAGGATAATAATTAATTAATAAATAAAAGAAATTTATTAAGAGGAATATTTGATGTGAGTGGGTGAGTGAATTTTATAAGCATGGCAGTGCATATATATAGTGGTGGTGAGAAAGGAGAAAGGAGAAAGGAGAAAGGAGAAAGGAGAAAGGAAATGGAAGAAGGTCGAAAAGGGTATGTTCCAGTGTTGGTGGGGAAAGAGGGGAAGACGGAGAAGATATGGGTATCCATAAAAGCGATTCAGCATCCAACCATCGTTGAGTTGCTTGATAAGTCTGCAGATGAATTGGGATATCAGCAAGGTCTCCTCAGAATCACTTCTGATGTCAACTTCTTCAAAGCCATCATTCACCACTTACCCTTACCCTTCCCATCCCCCAATTCTATATCTAAATAAATCATCTTTCAATTTTCATCCATTCTCCAACATATATTACTACACAACACAACCAATACTCAATTCTTATTCAACTTTTCCTTTCACTAACATTTCTCCACTATTTACTTAACTAATTCATCTTCTTTCTCAACTCTTCATTTTCTTTTTTTCTATTCAAACTCTCAAATCCAAATATTCTACATACTTAAGATATTCAAACTCAACTACCGTAAGATAGTAAACTACATATCATATTATCAGTAGATAATCTTATTTTTTACACGTCTGGTTAAGATTCTATCTATAATTTATGTGTGAGAAATATCTTCTAAGAAAAGTAAACTAATTTAGTATTTTAAAGGATTATTTCTTAATTTTCGACCAAATAATATCTAAGAAAAAAAATTTTATTTGTTTGGGAATTACGACAGGGTCTAATGGTGGAGAATGAAATTGAATATAAGAACTAAAATGATAAAAAAATAATATTTAAAATCATCCACGTAACAATTAACCTTTAATTATAAAAAATATTTTTATTTGAGAAAATAAATTATTTTTTGATTAATATATATATATTGAATTTGTGTATAAATATCATTAACATGATAATTAATATGATTGATAAATAATCTCTCCATTTTAAACTATTGTTGTTTAAAGTTAGTGTATATCCATTTAAAAAATATTAAATAGTATATTTGTATACTAAAAACTCTCTTATTTAATGTTGAAACCACAATTGATTATCATATTGTCATTAATTAATGGTTAGTTATTAACTTAACTATTTGTAAAATGTAATAAAAATACATAATGAAATAATTGAAAAAAATTATGAATTTATTGTTGAATTTGTAAAATAACTATAGTTTTAAAATAAAACTAATAGTAAAATAACTATAGGTACAAATGAAAATTCGTCAAAAAAATCTAACTCAATTGATTGAGTAGAGTACTTAAGTTGTTGTTGTAAATCTCTTCAACACGGTCTTCAACTCCTATCCGTCAATAAAAAAAAATGAAATGTCATTCTCTTTACTTTAAGTAATATGTAATTTAGGGGATTCGGTCTTGAATCCATGTTGGAATAAAGTGATACACACATTGTAATTCTATTCCCATGTCTATTATCAAGTCACTCAAAGTAAAATGCCTTTTAATGTTAATTTATTGTTTAATGTTATTAATTAATATGTATATAAATATATAATTAATATTTTTATATTGTATTGATTATTATATTTATTAATATGGTATAATTAACTTTAATAATGTCATTAAATATTATACATTTATTCAATACAAAATATTTAGTGTTAATAAATATAATATATATATTTTTTCAAATAAATGAATATAGTATATTTCTTAAATGTATAACTTTTCATATATAATTTTTCTATTATAAATAATTAAATAAAGAGTTTAATTAGTATGCTTTGTATGTAAAAAGTTTTAGACTAACTTTCAATTACAATCCTTTATTTATGGTAAGTTTGTTGATTTTATCAATTAATACTTTAAAAGTCATGTAAATGAAAATATATGATTGAACGTCAGTATAAAACTCTTCTACAATATAAGTATATTAATTAAAATCTTAAATAAAACATGTACAATTGGTTACAAAAGTTTAATTAGTATGCATGCACGGATAGTGTAAAAGAGTTTTACCGTGACGTTCAATCACAATTTTTCATTTAAATAATTTATATAATTTTTAAAGTATTGGTAAAGTCAACAAATTTAGAGGAGTTGTGATTGAATGACAATATTAAACTTTTAACATTATTAGTGCATACTAATTAAATTCTTGTTACAAAATATTTATTGTTGCATTTATTAAATATAATACATTTATATATTCAATAAGCTTAAATAATAATTTGATCCCGGAAAAAAGAATTTTTTACTTTAGTATTTAAAAAAATATTGAGATCTTGAATTTTTTTAAAGAATTAGTTTTATTCAAGTAGTATTTTGGTTTTAATCCCAATTGTTCAGGAAATTAATTAAGCGATGTTGAAAATTTATTGACTTATTATGTCACCCGTGAGTTTGACAATAGACTACTACTCTTGTATGTTTTTTTTTTTTTTGCATAATCTTAATTTTAATTTCTTATATGTTTAAAATAATTTATGATATGACAAAAATTTATAAATAATTAAAAAATATTTATTAAAAAATTATATAAAGATATTCGGTCAAACTCTCTAATGACACGATAAATTAATATGTTATTAACATCAATGTTTTTTTATAAGTCAAATGCTATTTTTTTTTATAAAAAAAAATTTAGCAATAACAATATCTACCCATGTTACCAGGTATAACAGGATAGATAAATAGTCACAGATACAATACAAATCAACCAAAGTCAAATATGCATAAACTTAATAGAGATATGAGCATAATTATTAGGCAAAGATGCCCTATAATTAAATACAAAGCCCCAACGAATGGCCATCTAAGCATTCCTATTTTTAATCGTATCAAAACATAGCACTGGTAGAGTAGACCATTTAAAGAAAAACACAAACAAAATATTATAGAAGTCTTTAATCCATACCCAAGTCATTTGCAGAGACAATTATCATACATCTTCTACATTAAAGGACTCTCCCTTAAATACTACAACATTCCTAAAATATCTTCAACATGTTCTTAACATGTTATTAACACTGATGTTACATCTAAGTTAACATTATTTCTTAACAATAAGATATTAAAACCAAAAAAAAATCTTTAAATGATCAAATAATATAAAAAAATATCATATTTTTAGAGACCAAATTATTATTTAAGACTATTGAATAAAAATATTTGTGTTAATTAATATTAATATTATCTTCGATATTGAAGGCAATTTTGTTGTTTGTTGAGTCTTATATGACTATTGCATACAACAAATCTTTTCTTGAGTGATTGACACAACTTCATAATTAGGACTCGAATTCAAGACCTTTAATTAAGCTGACAGTTAATATGATTTTTTCTTTTTTTTATTTTTTTAAAGGAGAAAAATTTATTCAATACGAGCAATAAACCCCATGTCACAAGAAATGAAATGAGAGTTGTTATAGATTACATAAATATAAGACTATTAACCTTAGAAGTTACAAATCCCCCCAGGACATAGACAGAGTCCAATAAATCCCTTTAAAATCATAGATAAAGCCCAAATATGCTATAAACATCAAAATACCACTACCTAAGCAAAGTAAGACAATAATCTGGTTGAACACACCATTGATAAAAATAAATTGAGGTATTTTTTATAAAGCCCATTAACCCATAATCATGATCTTTGAAAAGCTTCCTACCAAACTTGTTCTACATTAAAATGCATCCCTTGAAATACCAGATAGTTTCTAGTCAACCAAATCTCCCAAAAAGTGGCTAGCCAAATAATGAAGAGGATATCTACAGACTCTTTCCCATTGGAATTCATAATCCCCAGATAATGCCAAAGATGAGACTGGCAATTTAAGTGCAGAACACATAAACAACTTAACCATCTATAACATTTTATCCACACTTGATAACTTGACTCACATGTAAAGAGAAAATATGACACAAATTCCAAATTAGTGCTACATACTGGACAAGAAGCATCAGCTGGAAGTAAAATACATCTCTTTGCCAATTCAACCTTTAGCCGGAATCCTATTGTGTGCAACCTTTTAAGAAAATGCTAAAACCTTGGAAGGCATCTTTCACTTCCATAGCCTATTAAAGAAATCAGAATCGGAACATTGGACCTCCCCACAAACTAAATTATAAGCCTCTCTAACAGAGTATTGAACATTATTACTTGTACTGTCTACTGACCCCAATCATCTTTAACATCCCTTCGCAATTAAACCCTTTTGAGAACTCCCTGTCCCACTCTTGTTCCCAGCTAAATAACTCTCTTCTCTACCTTAATCTCCATTCCCATCTTCCATCATTCCAGCCCCTAACCTCACACAGAAGAGTCTCTTTCTAAGTAGATAATGCAAATAATCTAGGAAACAAAGATTTGAGCTCTTCTAGCTCTCCCCACCCCCTTCCCAAAAAGTTGAACATGGAACCGTCTCCTACCCTAGGTTTGACATTTCTAGTGAACTAGTGACCTAGACTCTTTTCAGATGTTACCTTCAAAATATCATTCTACCATTGAGAATACCTGCTCCGATGCCTCAAGGACATGCTACTCCTCATATCTTCCCCATACTTGGCTTGAAGGATTCTGTCTAGAGAGAGTCCTCACCCTAAAGAATCCCCCAACGCCACTTCCCAAGAAGTTATTTATTGAAAGTCGACACTCTTTTATCCTCAGGCCACCTTTGTTTTTCTCTTTGTAGATTAGCTCCCACTTAATCCAAACAACTTTGTTGAGTTCGTCCAAACCACCCATAGCAATCGCCTTTGCAAACTCTGGATGGAATGGGTCACCTTCTTCGGGATCCTGTAAAAATAACAAATGTGTCATAGACGAGCATTGGTAAAAGTCAATTTTGTATATGTTATTTATGTCTAATTATTGACTATTTTGTCCAAGGATTAATTTTATTCATTTAGTACAATATAAAGAGGTAAAAATACAAAGAAATGAGTTCAACGCACAAAAATTCAAGCTCATTCTTGAACAAAGTGATTGTACCATCTTTGCTAAATATGACAAGTACAAAACAAGTATATAAGTATTGTTTTATCATATTATAGTGACTAATTAGTGATTGACAATTATATTGGATAAACCTTTGGATTAGTTAAAGGACACATAAAGAACATTAAAACAATTTCTTGCTAAGAGTTGAAGCCCTAATGTGACAAAGAATATTGTTGGTTAAATGACTCCAAGAAGGTTATGTATACAAACATACATCAAAAGAAGACTCAACTCATGTGCACAAATCAAAACCCCACACAGCCGGAACCATAAAAGGTCTCGACCAATTTTTAGATTCACAAGTCCACCCAATAACTAAGCGAATTTAACCGTAAACACACTTGAAAAAGGTCTTTGCAAAGATTAGATTAATCACAATTAATTAAGGATGATTACATATGAGAAAAACACCAATACATTGTCAACGTAAAAGACAGTTAATACTTTAAAAGTCATGTAAACGAAGAGTTGTAATTTACCGTCAGTGTAAAATTCTTTTATACTGACAGGGTATAGGTGTTAAACCCATTAAATATTAATCAGCCCTTAATTAAAAAAAAGCCCAACACATCAAAGTTCATCTTCATGTCTATAAGGGGTAAAGTTTGACTAACTATTTCATTCTTTGACTTACATTAATCACATCATTATTACTCGAAGCCAAAACCCTTTTTGACATTAGGGTCAAATAATCTTATGTAGGTACAACAAATATAGGTTTAAAGAGTCTTACCTCATGATCTTTGAATACATGGATATAGGATGTTTTCAAGGACACTTACACTCTTTTGAATGAAACTTATGCTATTTTGAAATGTATTTGTAACTATTCTATGTTGCTAACAATAAATACTACATTTAATACTTCAATAAATCTTGTCAGCAAATGAATCACTTCGTAGCATAAAATGTGAAAAAATTAAATAAAAGTTTTAAGAGTATAGACTTAAGATGATTACATATTCATCTAAGTTGTAAGTTTTAAAGGACGGTAATCTTTTAAATATAACGACTTAGAAAATAGTCAACTTAAAAAAATTACTTTTCTTTATAAAAGATAGTGAAATTTTGGTCACTATCAAAAAATTGGATGTAATATCTAAATTTGAGATAAATTAATGTAAAATTATTTTTTTTCCAGTTGAATTGTTTATCTAGTTTAACATTTGTGAATATTGTTTTTTTATAATTGCGTCTTTGGTTTATAAAAATTCCGTTTCAACATTTTGATTTTAACCATCCTAACTTGTTTAAAATACAATTTAACCCCTTCTGGTGCGTTTGCGAACTTCCACTAATTAATAATTTTGAAGAAGAATATGTTTTTCTAAAGACTAATAAGGTGGATTAGTATTGTCACAAATGTTGTCACACACTAATTGGACAAGTTGTAATTGTTGGTGAACATGCTATTTAGCTGCAATCAATGGCTTGAGAAAAGAATACTGTTGTCAAGTGTGTGGAGATTGGTAAAACAACTTTCTAGCAGAATATTAAATTTTTATTTCTTAAATAATATTTTATTTTTAC
This sequence comes from Psophocarpus tetragonolobus, assembly GCA_037954015.1. Taxonomy (NCBI): domain Eukaryota; kingdom Viridiplantae; phylum Streptophyta; class Magnoliopsida; order Fabales; family Fabaceae; genus Psophocarpus; species Psophocarpus tetragonolobus. Next base: position 42,313,046 of record CM075695.1, read on the forward strand.
CACTGTAATTAAAAATAAATTCTTTGCTCAGTGTGACATGGTAAGACATTTTCGGCTCAGACTGTCAAAAACACGATGGCTGACTGACAGCGGAGATCGACTTAGCAATCTCCCATTTTCTCTCTCCATTTGCCTCTTTCCAGATCTTCACATCTCATTTAATATCTAAAATACCTTCTTTTTTTTTATCGTACAATGTCACAGCTCTATTTAACATCTTCAAATATTTTGTGTTGTATTATATAAATTCTATTTATAATCTATTTTTTTACAAAACATTAAATTTATTTTAAAATTTAAATTTTCAAATCATGCTTAAAATAAATATAATTTAATATTAAGATTAATATAACATTAAAACTAATATAAAATATACAATTAATAAAATGAGCATGGGTATTTTAGTTTTATTTTCATTTATTCTTGTATACACTGTTTAAAGTAAATGCACATATGTATATATCATACAGATGTTTAATTTTTGCTTTAGCACTATATTTTTCTTAATTAATTTCTGATCTTCATTTAAGATTTTTAGTTAAAATATTACATTAAAGATGTTCTAAATGTTTATTTTATGTAAATCAAATCCAAATTTTCTGTAGTTACTTTAATAATTTATATTTTTAATTATAAAATTTGTTATTATGATTAAAATCATATGCAGCAATACAAATGAATGCAGCAAATCCATTTCATATGTAGACCAGATGACAGCATCAAATCCTCGACTGCAACCTTGTTGCTGATTCGTAACCCATAGATCTCAATCATCAGGCTCTCCCACCACCTCCACTCGCTTTCCATTTTCATTCTAAAAATTGCTTCCTTTTGACACTTTCATTGTCAAACTCCTCTCTATTAATTTTTTATCTTCATCCATCTTAATGCTCTTCCATCTTCTGTGATTGTTTTATATTTTTTTTTCAATTTATGATTAACTCTATTCTGGAGCTAAAAAAGTTCCTTCTTTGAAAATGTTTATGGAGAATCATGTTAGCTTTTTGGCTAGTTTAATTTGAATTTTATTCCTTCAACACAAATTTGTATTTGAAATATCCACTACAAGGAAAAATTCTATAGATATCCCAAACAAAAATGTTGCCTTCAGGAACAGCCACAGTACCATGCACTTTCTCGAGAATTAAGACAGATTCCCAGAGGAGTTTTCCAATTTTCTTAGCGAAAATAAAATTTATTTCCAGGTTGGACTATGCACAAGCTTAGCAGAAGCATCCGATAGAAAGCAAAAATACCCTTAAATTATTTGTTTTGAAAGAACGGTTATAGTGGTCTCTGCAATTGATGCAGTTACTTGAAGCTCTCATAATCTCTTCCACCAAGGATGTTTAGCAGACTCTAAAAATGGTAGGATGGAGATCGAAAGAAAATGAAGAAGGAAAGAAGTTGGAGAAGCGACATTAGAACATTTTATTATATACGTTTTATATAATTTTTTAGTTCTTTTAGTCATGAAAGTATTTCTTAGTTATCTTATTTAGTCGTTTTCAAGTTTGATCTGGTTTAGTATTTACTTATAATTCATCTATTTTCATATTTTTTTAATCTACTTTTGTACTTTACTGTATTTTGCAAGTTTTATAGGATTTTGTTGAATGGAGCTATGCATCGGTTCATTTTCTTGTTTTCTTATTTTTAATTTCACTTATAATTTTTTATTAATTTTAGTTTTATTTTCAATAAGATTAGTTGAGTTTTTTTGGATTTATTTCTGTAAAACTCATTTTTAGGAGACTATTTAAATAATCATTTAATTTATTTATAAGATAAGATAGACTTTGATATAATCCAAATTTTATTTTTATTCACTATTATGTTTTCTCTCTCCCTGGTTTCTTATGTTGCAAGTTTGTTATGTATTTTAATAGTTGATTTAAGATTCTTACTTTCTAAATGACAAGTAAAGAAAAAAGGTAAAGACTAATCCATATGGGATATCTCTATAGGATTTCAATAAGTAAAAGATTGTTCCTAGTCCTATGGAACCAACTTCTTTAACTCTTTAGCTTCACCAGGGAGCCTTGTTTTTTTTACATTTATAAAAGAATTCAGATAAGGAAAGTTGTTACACGTATAAACTCGTTCTCTTTTCTTACATGAATTAAATACTATTAAAATGAAGTTTTACTCCCAAGAAGAAATATGACTATAGGCAATTTGAACCTAAGGCTTTCTCTTGATGAAAATCTCCATGGAAGGTTAAACTCTTAATCAATTTAAGGTTTTCAATGCAATTGTGTCTAGGGTTTGAATTCTCACTTTATGTTTGCGAATTTTTATTACTTGTCTCTTATTCTCTCCATATTGTATGCATTTTCATGATTTAGGTTTTGTATTGCACTTTGAACTATGATAGATAAGGATTCATTGATATAAATCGACTGGAGTTAGATAATCGATTAAAAACCTAATGCAATTATTTATTAATTCTTAAATTCATAAGGATTAGGGATTGCAATTGTGATCTAATTCATATAGATGAATTATGTGTTATAAGAATTTGGTATGTTCATAGAATTATGATTTTTGTGGCGCATTGTTAGAATTAGAACCTTGAATTGATTTTTTACATTTTTGAATTTTAATCTATTTCAATATCTTTATTTGCAGTTTTTATTTTGTTTAGAAATCAATCCCCCTTTTCTAACTAGATGATTAATTATAAATATAATTAAATTATATCTCATAAGTATGGCCTAGAGTTTTTTCCATATTACAAATTTAAAGGAAATCTAGTATTGTTTGATAGGAACCTCGATACTCTTGGAGATATAAGCCGAAGGAGGTTTTCCATAAGAAATAAAGGACCCTTGATAAAAGCTAGAAGAAGAGTTTCTCTAACAGAGAACACTCACGAGTAAGGAAAAGCTTCTCTCGACAAAGCTCACACAAATTGTATAGATGATCAAAGATTGTATAAGAGGATGTGAGAAGTTTTATTTAGGTTAGGTTAGGCTAACTAGACCATGGTCAAGTGTAACCCATGAATAGGCTAACTTGAGTTAAGCTAACTCAATCATGATACACTAACTACGATTTATTTAACCCACTTTTGCATCTTCCCTAAAGTAGTCTAAATACATTTAGACATGTTTAGAGTGTGGCTAAGGGGTGGAGTAGATATAAGGGATGCGAATATGATTTTTCCTTATTTTCCAAATCATTTCTAGAAGCATTTAGGCATGTAAAGTGTGAGTAGTGGTGCATTAGCAAAATGGGTAGAAAAAGTAACTGTGTTTTGTGTGTAACAAAAGGTGTGACTCTTAGAGAAGAGAAGAGAAGTGAGGTAAGCATCTCACACCCAAGCCCATGAAGATAACACACTCATCCTACACAAGTCATGACTCATGATGATAATAGTACCCCCTAAAAAAAATTTATCAAAATAAGGTCAACAAAAGGTTAACTATAAAAGTCAACCTACTAAAAAAGCTAACAAATTTCTATAAACCTAATATATATAGACATACAATGGGCTCTTCATGAATCCTCTCCAAAAGAGTCATTAGACTGATTGCAATATCATTATATTTTAATATAATTTTTATCTTAAACAATACCATCCATTATTCATTGACAAAAGAATCTCAACCATCCACTTATTTTATTTTATATCCTACGGTTTAAACTACAAGATCATAAATAAATCACATTATACCAATGTTATTAAATTTGGCTTGGAGCGGCCAATTGAACCTAAAAGCAGATACCTAAACTAGTACAAATTAGTTAACTCATCTAGTTTAAATAAAAGCAATACAAACCAGTTAACTCCAGTTACATGCTTGTAGGTGTGCACTTTTCTTAACATTTAATTTAAATCAACTTGGTTATTATATAAGTTATAAATTATATAAATTTAATTATTACAAAACTAAGTCATACGGTAAATTATGAACCCCCGATTCAAACCTAACCTAATAACATTCCAGTATATCTTTAAAAATATTGTCATCCACCCATGAACAATATGTTCGTACGTTCATGCTAGAATTCGCCTTAAGAGTACATACAATAAAAACAAACTTAATAAAGTAGGAACACATTATATTATAGAACAAGTGATTATTAACTGGATCACTGGAGCAGTATCAAAATTCTCAATGTATCGTCCTTTTACCTGCTTAGTTTTTGCACTTATTCTGCTATTATTATAGCTTATGAATTGATTATTAGTTTATCTTTAAAAAGTTAATATTAAATATCACCTGTATAATTTAAGTTAGAGTATTTGATTTTAAGTATTCATTTAGAAATTAGAAACATTAATAAAAAATGCCACCAAACACATTGATTAATTGCTTATAAAAAAACACATTGATTAATTAGTGTAAAGTTGTTTGATCTTAATAAGATATTTTGAGTTCGGCCTTTTACTATGTAACTAGAATGATTATGCAAAAAATAGTTTTATCACCTATAATAGTCCTGCTTTACCTTAATATGATTATCTCTTATAAAAATACAAGTAATCTAAACAAAAAAAAAAAAATCAAATAGGAACATCTCAATTAACATCCGAAATAAAATTGACTAAACAACATTATTTGATTCAAATTTGTTATCTATAACTTTAGGGCCTTTGATATAATTTAGATATATCATATATCTTCCTTTTTAATGTGATGTGTTGATATGTTTTTTAAAAATTGAGCAGCACATTAGTTACCAAAATGTTATCAAAACGAATGATATCCCTCATTGAGGGCTTGATTTCGTTGATTAAATAATTAGTTTGAAATGCTTAAACCACTAAACCAGGTAGGAATTTTATAAATATTTTTCTTATAAAGCATGGCATTCCAGTTTCCCTGTGATAGAAATATTCCCATTACAGTTGTTTCTGCATGCTCCAGAAAAAGTGCCAATTAACAATTGGATTCTCAATGGAATCCTTCATATCAATTGACAAAAAAGGACAATAATCACAAGAGGTTTATGACACTCAAAGATGTTTGTTAAAATTAGAAAAGTACACCTCATGTGGACATTTTTTAAAATTGATAATTTGAACATTTAATAAAAATGGGGTTAACCAACTTACTCCAAATAAAAAGTAGCACATAAATGTTGTTTACTATACATGTGTGTGATTTTTATTTAAGGAAGCATTTGTCCTAAACTGAATACCCGAGGAAGAGCAGAAAGGAAATAAAGGAAGGTAAGCAAGTCACAAGTGGGATTGCTAGAAAAATGATCATACGTTGCACCAAACTAAGATGCCCAAAGAAATACGCGTAACATGATATTCTAGTAAATGGGGCAATCAAACTCCCACCATGGCATAGCATTCAGCGAGACCTCAACCACACACTATCTATAAATGTACCTACATTTTAGATATTGGCCAAATATTATTATTTTTAGAGGCATCCTTCCCTAAGGCTTTGCCCTCTCCATCCATGGCAATGAAAACCGTGAGTCACGAAACCTTTCAATGCCTGCCTCTTGTCACTTCCTGTGCCGTATTCTAGTTGATAAGCACGTTTACACATTTAGAACCTTCCCATCTTAATTTTCTCGCTACCCTTTGGCATGTTTCAATCCTCTTCTCAAATTGCATTAGGCATTACCATTTGATAACGCATTATTAGGTAAATGTAATTTTCATGTCATGGCCACTTTCACCGCTTATCTTTACGTATATATAAGTAACATATTCTTTCAAAATATGTAAGAAATCTTTCTCACTTTGTAAACCAATTAATTGCCTCATTTTCCTCTGCTTCATTCCCCCCCTCTTCTATATACATTTGGCTCTTTTATGGCCTCGTATGAGAACAATGATACGATGAACTTAGTAGAAATGGATTTGGAGGTCTTCGAAATTGATGGGGCCCTCCTAAGAGAATTGCTAGAAGAAGATCAAGAGGGCAAGGATGATAAGGATCATAGTGAGGGAGAATACATGGCAGAAACCGCAGAAGACAACAATGCTAATCCTGAAATTATTGACGGAGAGCAAGAGCAGCCGCAGCAGCAGAGTTGTTTGGAAAAGTATGAGTGTCATGACTTTGAGTGGCTCAATATGATGGACATAATGGAGCCAACTAATCCACTAAATGATGTGAGAATGAATTGGTTTTTAGATGACAATGTTGGGATGATAGATTTTGGTTATGATGATGATGAATGTTACTCTCAAAATTGTGATGAGCTCGTCTCTGATAATGAGGTAACCTACGGTTGCTTGTGGGAAGATTATGATATTTAGTTTCACACAAGTTTACATATTAGATTATTGGGTAGGTCTAAAGGAGGAGATAAGGGCAAAAATAGATCGAGTGTAATAGAATCTGGTTAATAATTCATAAATAAAAGAGCATGTTAGCGGGACTGTCTGTAATGCTGCTTGGATCAAGTTCAATCGAGACAAAAGTGAAAGAAAAAGATTTACCAGTATTAGTTTAAAGAGTCGATTTTCAAGTTACATGTCTACAATAATTATTTGGTTATACTTTTCTTATTTTTCTCCATCTTTCATTTTATAATATGCATGATAACTAAGAATAAGATAAATAAGTAATAGTAAAACAAAGGGATAAATTTGGGGTGATATCGGAACCAGACTTATGAATGGGGAAAAACAATAGCATACGAATTATATTTGGGTATTTATTTGGGCACTCCAATTCTCCACAAAATTATCACGCATACTTAAATTATATCATTGATAGAGTCAACTAAAGGCTTAGTAATTGGAACTGGAACTCTCTATGTTGTCCATTGTAATTAAGTTACGTATGTTGTCCATTGTGAGTAGGGTTACGGTTGCAAAGAAATTTTCAAGCAAATTAATCCTTTCTATTTTCATTTTTGTGCAATTTAATCCCTAAAATAATTTAGATAGTGCTTTAATGCTTATAACTCGCTACTTCAATCCAAAAGTTGATGATACATGCATACAGAAAACAGATGCAAAATGGTACTTCACCAGAACCACACTACTATTTCGGTAGCAGACTCGTTTAACCAAAAGGCAAAACCCGTAGTTACAAGTAAACTACCTCAAATTTAACAAAATTTGGATTTAATATTGAAATAAAGTAGGTCATACTCATGATTACTTAATTCATTTTTCGAATGGAAATATGTGAAATCCCAGACTGTTGTCAGAGACCAATCATAAAATAATAAACTTTGATGGCTTCATTCAGCGGCAATTATGAAGTAAATATAGATCCATCGACGCCAACATCTCCTGAATAGCTGTCAGGTATCTTTAGACCCTACCAGAAATTTGGCAATGAAAAATCCAATTGTATCAAGCGGAGATGATGGATCGAATCTCTGAACAAGGTCTTCCTCCCCAGATCGTAACCACTCCCTGTATTATTAGGGCATCATGATGTGAAACCGAAAATTGGCACTGCACTTTTTTTATTTGGATAAAAAGGAATGAAAGGTATATCCTCAAACACTACTAAACGGGATCACATATAAGTGTGTACGGGAGCACGTGTGTAAGGGAGAGATAAGAGATGCAAAATCATGGACAACGGATGAAATGCTTACTCTATATAGCCATCAGGAAATTCACAGCTACCAACTAGACCCGGTCCTCCAATTCTTGGGTGCTGAAATAAATCAAATAGCAAATAAGCCAAATAGGAAAAAACTAAACCAAGTAAACTGATAATTCGTTGCAGACAAACTACATCAAAATTTGTTTGTATTAAACACTTACCCATCTTATTTGTAAATTATAAGATCGTTTGTTTAAGAAGAACCACCCTTCAGTTAGTTACGTATATAATCCAATTTTAAAAGATAATAATTCAGCCTTAGAATTATAAAACCCTAATCAATAGAAGAAAAAAAAGGAAATTCAGATTCAAAGAATTAGCATCAAACCTGTGGTGCCAATGACAGATATTTGTATTTATCCAATGCATATCGAACTAATGCTTCATTCTCACCAGGATTAATCGTACAACTATTATAAGACAATAGCACCAACAAATCAGTTTTACAGAAATATGTCACTAATAAAAAGGTGTACAATAAACTTCAGAAGAGCCCATCCATGTATAACATAATGGTTTGAGAACATAGGGACAAAAAAGCTTGATGATAATTGGGAAAAAATACTCTTAAATCTTGTATCATGCTGTTGACCTGTACCAACGACGATTTGGCAATAGATATGGGCAAGTGGTAACTCGTTCAGTGAAATGAGCCAAACCCACAACCTGAGCTCGCATTCTAAACGGGCTCATTATATTTGAGCCAGCACCTGTCTTGCAAAGCCCACAGAGGCCAACAGACCAACCCGCATAAAACATCTCATTTTTAATTATTATGAAAACTCAATATATATCTAAAGTCACTCCATAATGAGTTACAAGATAATAATTAAACAAATTTAGAGTACTTATTAGTTATTACTTAATAGTTAAATATGAAATGTCATCACAAAAATTAAATATAATTCCAATTCTCGATTCTAAAATATAAAATAAAAGTTTAAATTAAAAAAAAACACAAGTAAAATATAAATGCATTCAAATATAAAATCTCAATTTTTAAATGTTATCACAAATGTATGGATTTTTCTTTTTACTTATAATACCTCATTTTTATAAATAATATAATATAATATTTGTTGAAAAATTAATTATGCAAAGGCCCATGGGTTAACCTACTAAACCCGTGAGTTTTGCGAGTTAAGCTTAAAAAGCTTGCATATCTAAATGAATCTAAAATTGTAGGACTCATACCATGTGGGTTTCGCGAGTAGTTCGCGGACTTGAACTCAAATGCTCAACTCTATCTGGCAAGAAGCCTAGATCAGATTCTATAGAAGTAGCTTAGAGAAATAATAAAAATTACAAATTGTTGGTGTAAAGAAATATTGTGCAAAAGACAATGATGACAACAAGCAAGCCTTATCCCGGTTAGTGAGATTGCCTACATGGATCGATCAATGCCATTCAACCTGGTTAAAGACCAAAGCTGTAGAAATATTATTTAACCTTAAATCCACCTTGCTTAGATCCTTCAAAATCCTCTTAGATCTCTCTTCTTTATATCGGATTAAAGGTCATACAGTATACTCTTCTAATAAATGTCTCTTTTGGCCTTCTTTGTACATGTCCAAACAATCTTAACCGATTCTGTCATTTTGGCCACTCCAATCTTTTCTCATATACAATCATTCTGACTTTTGTCCCTTCTTATATGCTCACTCATTCACCTTAACATTTTCATCTTTACTACTCCTACCTTTTTTCTCTTGCCTTCCCATTAAAGTCCAACATTTACTACCATATAGTATTGCTAGACAAATAGTTGTCTTGTCTGATAGAACTTATCTTTGAGTTTAGTAGACACCTTGCAGTTATAAATAACTCCAGACATTTTTCTCCATTTAACTCATCCAGCATATATCTTGTGTCCTACATCCTCGTTAATTTCTCCATCTTCTTAAATGATAGACCCCAAATACTTAATTGGACATTTGTGATATGACCTCCTCTCCTATTTTAACTTCTTGACCTTCCTTGTGTATCTTGCTAAACTTTCAGTGCATATACTTGATCCTCCTCGCACTTAAGGTAAAACCTTTAGTTACCAAAGTTTGTCTCCAAAACTTTAGCTTGTTGTTAATTGTTTCTCTTGAATCTGCAACCAATACAATATCATCCATGAATAGCATACAGTTATGGAGTAAAGGTCATACAATATATTCTTCTACTAAGTGTCTCTTTTGGCCTTCTTTGTACATGTCTAAACCACCTTAACCGATTCTTTGTCATTTTCTGCTCAATCAACGTCACTCCAATCTTTTCTCGTATACAATCATTTTGACTTTTGTCCCTTGTTGTATGCTCACACATCCACCTTAACATTTTTATCTATGCTACTCCTACCTTTTTCTCCTGCCTTCACATTAAAGTCAACATTTACTACCATATAGTATTGCTAGACAAATAGTTGTTCAATAGAACTTGCCTTTGAATTTAGCAGACACCTTGCGGTCATAAATAACTTCCTACACTTTTCTCCATTTAAGTCATCTAGCACATATCTTGTTTGTTACGTCCTAATTAATTTTTCCATCTTCTTGAATGATAGATCCCAAATACTTAAATTGGATATATGTGATATGACCTTCTCTCCCATTTTAACTTCTTCATCATCCTCCTGTTTCTTGCTAAACTTGCAATGTATATATTTGATTTTCCTCCTACTTAAGCGAAAACCTTTAGATTCCAAAGTTTGTCTCGAAAATTCTAGCTTGTTGTTAATTGTTTCTCTTGAATCCACAACCAACACAATATCATCCATGAAGAGCATATCATTATGCATAATCTTTTCTATATCCTTTGTAAGCACATCCATTACTAGGTTGAACAAGGACTTAAGGCTAAGCCTTGGTGTAGTCCTATTCCAATAGGAAAGTCTTTGGTTTCTCCTCTTGGTGTTCTCACCCTAGTTATTACCCCTTCATACATGTCTTGGTGGCTCTAATATAAATCATGCGCACCCTTATTTCTACAAAGTTCTCCACAAAACCCCCTTAGTACATGGTCATAAGCCTTTTCCAAGACTATAAAAACAATATGTAAGTCTCTCTCTACTTTTGTACTTTTTCATCAGCCTCCTTAAAGATGGACAACTTCTAATGTAGATCTCTTCTTAGCAGAAATCTAAATTGACTGTCTGCAATCCTTTTTTTCCTTCCTTAATCTATGTTTGATCACGTATTCTCATAACATCATGGTGTGACTCATGAGTTTAATATCGTTTGTGGTTAACACAATTTTGAATATCTCCTCTAGGGATATTCTAAACTGAACCAGACTGTTCTTAAACTATAAAATTGGTCCAAAAAAATAAAAAATCACATAAACCAAAAACTTTTAAACAAAAAAAAACTAAAATTGTATATTTTTTGCAATTTGGTTCGATTTTTGGATCTTAATATAAAAACCAAACTAAACAGCATATTATAATTGTCTTGATTTTATTTTATAATATATGATTTTTATTGTGTTAACTAATAATAAATATTGAATAATTTATTGTATTTTTCTTATTTTGTAATAAAGATTCATATATGACCTACAAATGTAATATGTATTAATATAATTAAAAAAATATAGAAGATCAAGTAATGCATAATTTACTATTATATTACGGAAAAAACTGGTAAATAAATTTATAATGATTTTAAATAACATTCAATTAAAAACGTTTTACCAAATTTAATATGATATTTTAAAATAATATGGAAATATAATTATGTAAGTTTATTTAATAAATTTAAATTATGATAATATATTAAAGTATAGAAACAAAATTACTAAACTGAACTGAATCAAATCATAATAGATTGATTTGGTTTGGTCTAGATTTAATGTTATATCTAAATCAAACCAAAGTTGAACCGCACCTTCATTTTATGTTTGGTTCGAGTGACTTTTTGCCTAAAAATTGAATCAAACTACACTATGAACACACTTAATCTCCTTTATTCTTGAATATCGGGAACAAAGTACTCATTATCCACTCATTTGGCATTTACATAGCTCTCATAATCTCATTGAACAGCTTAGTGAGCCACATGTACCTTGTTCCACCATAACTTTCCACTTACCCATCATTGAATCAAATCACTGCCTAAAAATTGAATCAAAGTATCAAACCACACCTAAACACCCCTAATCTTCTTTGTTCTTGAATATCAGGACCAAAGTACTCATTCTCCACTCATGTGGCATTTACTTAGCTCTTCAATCTCATTGAACAGCTTGGTGAGTCATATGATACCTTGTTCCCCGTAACTTTCCACACTTCTATGGGGATAGCATGTAGACCAACCACGTTACCCTTATTCATCCTTTTAAGGGGTGCTTTAACCTCACTGATCTGAATTCTGCAGTAATAAGTCAAGTTTCTCTCACCCTCATTGGTTTTAACCCGTCCATATTAGCTCTAGAGTCTTGCCCTCAGTTGAAAAGCTTACAAAAATGCAATTGTGTAAAAGACAAGCATACATAATATTTATACCTACTGATAAAGAAACTAAAATCAACCAGGAACAAATTCAATTGCAATTTCTGACAGTATAACAAGAGAACAAGAGAAATTGATATTATATGGTTACATTTCCTAGATATATAGAAAACGAAATTAGGTACAAGGCAATAGAAAAGATATCATCATAAGAGAAAACTTGTAAGCATGCATAAAGCAATGTAATCAACAAATTGTGCATACTTACGTAGAATAGACAATTACTCCTCCTGGTCGAACTAATTGAACAGCTTGGTCAAACATCCGTCTCTGGTATTTTGCATGGTTTCTTAAAGATTCAATTGTTTCCTGCCAAAAAGAAATACATTGCATGGTTACTACTCTTTTCTTTAAAATACAACCTTTTTTGTGAGCTTAAATTTCTTCTTTTGCTTAAAGATAAAAACTAACTCAATCCCAGACAGAGAAGATGACTACACATCACACAGACCAATTAATATAACTAATGATGATAGACCAACTTCGCAAATTATACTTGCTGGGCAAGAAGAGTGAATTTACCATAAAACATTTTTTTTTTTTCCCAATCACAGAAATAATCATTACCTCTACAAATTCCCGTATTTCGGGTAATGTTTAAGAACTTACTATATACATATGTTTGAACAGGATTTAGTAGTATAAATTAAGAAAAATGAGCACATAATTCCACTTTAACATAAACCAGTCCCTATATCCTATCTATATTTTCACCAATAAATATAGACCAGTTTGAGAGGGTATGTGCTCGCACATGTAACTTCAAGTAAATACAGAATAAAGTTAAATAGACAAAGTCACTTCTACCTCGCCAGCAAATAATCTAGGCCTTAAACCAAGGGCAGAACAGGGAGCATCAAGAAGAATCCTATCAAAACTGTCAGGAGAAAAACCTTTTGAACGATCAACCCTACCACCAACACACTGATTTCTTCCAGGTCCAACTTCGCAAATTATACTTGCTGGGCAAGAAGGGTGAATTTACCATAAAACAATTTTTTTTTTTCCCCAATCACAGAAATAACCATTACCTCTACAAATTCCCGTATTTCGGGTAATGTTTAAGAACTTACTATATAAATATGTTTGAACAGGATTTAGTAGTATAAATTAAGAAAAATGAGCGCATAATTCCACTTTAACATAAACCAGTCCCTATATCCTATCTATATTTTCACCAATAAATATAGACCAGTTTGAGAGGGTATGTGCTCGCACATGTAACTTCAAGTAAATACAGAATAAAGTTAAATAGATAGAGTCACTTCTACCTCGCCAGCAAATAATCTAGGCCTTAAACCAAGGGCAGAACAGGGAGCATCAAGAAGAATCCTATCAAAACTGTCAGGAGAAAAACCTTTTGAACGATCAACCCTACCACCAACACACTGATTTCTTCCAGGTCCATTTCGCGCTCTTCGCATGTTCTTCCGGATGTCAGCTTTGCTGACATAAGCTTTTCCATTTGTATTTTCGCCTTTACCTTCAAATTATTTAAAAGTGCATTGGAAATTGTTGACAGAAATACTTGTAACATATACAAAACAGGAAAATGTTAGAGTTACTAAATGAATTGCTTGAACTGCGTTAGGAAACAAAAGTAGTTTTATTTATTTCACTCATACCAATTACATTCTCAGCTCATGTATTTATAATGGTTAATCTCACTAAAAAGGGAAATATGGGCTAAATACAAATAAGAAAATAAAGATAAAATCTAATAAAATAACCTTAAGATATTTCATCCTAATAACTATAAATTCTTTCCAACACTCCCCCTCAAGTTGGTAAATGAATATCAATCATTCCCAAATTGCCTACAAAATCATGGAATCTACCAATGGGAAGTCCCTTAGTGAAAATTTCTGCCATATGGAGTCTTGTTGGGACATGATTTGTAACCATCAAACCTCTGTTTATATTATCTTTGATGAAAATGTTTGTCGAATGTCGACTTTAATATGTTTGGTCCTACCATGTTGTACTGGATTATGGGCAATGCTAATGGTTGACTTGTTGTCACAAAACAGTTCCATAGGGATATCTATCTTGATTTTGAGATCATCAAGAATCGTTTTCATCCAAAGTCCTTCACATATACTTTGAGCAAGGGCTCGATACTCAGCTTCTGCACTCAAACGAGATACTCTATCATGCTTTTTGCTTTTCCAAGTATGTAGTGAATGCAAAGTTCCACAATTTTAAAGGTAATCAAGCATGGTTTAGCAAGGTTAAGCCAACCTCAATAATATGCCTATGTTTTCTCTCTACAACACAATTTTGATGGTGAGTGTGAGGACATATAAGTCTAAATAATGCCACAATCATCTAGAAAAGGAGCTAAAGGTCAAGATTCCCCTCTCCAATCAATTTGTAAATTTATTTTTTTTATATTGAATTGAAGTTCAACCATAGTTTCAAATTGTTTAAAAACTGCAAAAGTGTTAGTTTTGCTTTCAAGAAGATAAATCCAACTATAGTTGGAGAAGGCATTAACAAAAGTAAAGTACAAAAAACATCTACAAAGGAAATGCGAGAGGGCCCTCATAGATCACTATAGATTAGTTCTAAAGGGGAAGAGTAAACTGTAGTGAAGGTTGAGGATGGAAGTCTATGAGATTTACCAATGACAGAAGCATTGCAAAAATCAACTAGATTTTTATTACAGATGGAAATATTACAATTTTGTAATACAAATTTCAAAATACATAAGCTAGGATGTCCAAGTCTAGCATGCACAAAGAATTCCATGTTTTCATAATTACATGAAAAAACAGAGTTGTTTCAAGTAGAAAAGGAACTAGGAGATGTAGAATTGAACATAGTAGAAGAACAACGAGTTGTTGAACTAGTAAGAAAGTGTTGGAGCTTCAAATTGGAGAATGATTAGAGACCATCAAGACCAACTTTTCCTTGAAGAAGTACTTCATTGGAAACCTAAATTTTACAAAAAAAAGATTAGGATGGAATTCAAAGAAAACTTTATTATCTCTAGCAAATTTGCTAATATTAATGAGATTTTTGGAGATGCAAAGGACATGAAGGGAGAGGGAAATGTGTGAATTGGTAAGTTATGTGAATTTTGAGGAACAAGCAAAGTTAATATCCAAACCTTTGCTATTGCCAATATAAATTTGGTGAAAGCCCTCAAAGTTCTCAAGTTGTTTGATGTTTTGTGACTCCCCAATTACATGGAAAGAGGCACCAAAATCCAAAATCTAGGTGAAGTTTACATGAGAAGTTCCCGGGGTAGTGTTTGTAAGCATAGCACTTGGTGGAAGAGTAGAACGAGAATTGCTATGTGTATGATAGCTTTGTTAGGACTGATTGAAGTTGTTAGAGTTGGAATAGTTCTTATTAGGATTTGAAGTGATTGAATCCTAGAGAACAAGTGAGGAATGAGGTTGGTAATCTTCCAATGGCTGGAACGTGACTGTTCCCAATTCAGTTGGAACAGAAGTCACCAGCTTTAATTGGTGGGAACAAGTTGAAAAGTAAGAATGACAGAGTCTAATCTAGTAAATAATCCCCAAAATATTGATCAAAATGATAATAGCACCTAGTTGTTGAGTGACCATACTTGAGGCATACTTGCCATTGAAAATTGAAAAACTATCCCCCTTGACCACGACGACCAAAAGTACCAGCTTCACCACGATTGTGACTATTGCTACACTCATATCCATCACGAAAAGCACTATCGCAATCATTAGGGCAAGAATAGGACCTATTTGGAGCATCGTATTTGTTTGATCCACAAACAGAGGAATTAGAATTGTCATGCGCAACATTGATAGAAGGTGAATTAGAAACCTCATTTTTGTCAAATTTGACTTGTTGAGCCTTATGAGTCAAGAGCAAAGCCTCCACTTCTTCTAGAGGTTGTGGCTTGAACTTGCTCTCAATGACAATGATCACTAAGGCATACTCGCAATCGCAACAGAATCCTTCAAGAACTACATTGATATGATCTTGAAGAGATATTGAACTTCCAACGTTGGCAAGTTTGTTGCATATCAATTTAATAAGATGAAGATATCAGTACATCATGCGATCATCGAGTGATTGCAATCACAAATCGGATTTCAATTGACAAACCCTAGATTGCATTTGATTGTCGAAGCAATCATGAACTTTATCCCAAACCTTATGCAAAACAACACACTCTAGCATTTCAGATAGAATTGACTTTGAAATCATCAATTGCAACCATGTTAGGAGAACCTGATCTTGCTACTCCCAAGATTTATAAGCAAGGCATAATCGAATCCACAACAAATCTTGAAGTCGATGTAAATTAATGACTTCGTTTAATTTGTTGTTGCCATAGCAAGAAATTGGTATTGTCAAGTTTCTCAAGGATCGAATTGAGAAAAGTGGAAGCTGAGATAATACGAGTTGGTTGAATTTGCTATTAGAAAAAAATTCAAATTAGGAAGAAAGAAGAACCTAGATTGAACTAGCTCTAGATACCATGTTAGAGATGCTAAATGAATTTAAGAGAGAAAATCATAGAGATGAATTTAGTCAAAAAAGAGTTTGTTACTAATGAATGGGAAACTGAAACAGAATAATAAAATCATTATTTATGATAGTGCAAAGCCTAACTAACTCTAACTAATTGGAGAGAATATAACCCAAGGCTTACAATATAACCCAAGGCTGTATACATTGCTCCAATAGAAAGAAGTGGCAAACCATAGCAAAGAAGAAATCAGCCAGCAGGTGAGAGTATTGTACAACTGCTTCCTGGGATATTTTCTTTCTGTTTGGGCAGTTAGCTAACAGTTGTAACAGCTGTTATTATTCTGTTAAAATTTGTTACATGTCCTTGTCTTTTGCTATGCCTATTATATGTTAGTTGTAATCTGTCTTTCATTCTCAACATAACAAAATTCAGAGAGTATTTTCTTCTCTACCTTTCCTCTAAAATTCTTTCCCCTTTCTCATTCCTTTTCTTTCTCAATATGGTATCTAGAGATTAGTTCTGATCCATGGCGAATGTAACATCTTCTCCCTCCTCTTCCACGCCCTCTGCCTTTTCTCACCCAATTTCTGAGAAACTCATTGAGAAGAATATTTTGTTGTGGAAGCAACAAGTTGAACCAGCGATCAAAGCGCATTGTCTTCAGCACTATGTTGTAAACCCTAGCATTCCTTTGCAGTTTCTAACCGAAGCTAATCACAAAAATCTAATCATAGAAGGCCAAGTCTACTATTTACGTCTAAGCAAGCATAATAGGTAACATCGTTATTCACATTCCAGACCATTTTTATGATTAAATGAACCTTCAATGATGATTATGAGGCTAAATGTCAACCTTGAAGAAACCAACAACAGATGTTCAAGTAAAAGAACCATGGGAAAAGCAAACAATATGCAACTAAGACAAACATGATTCACAGTTCTCTCTTTTCAGCTTATGCGTTTCTCATTCATCTTAAAAATATAAGAATACGTTTCTTTGATGTTCAGATTTTGCAAACACTGTCAATGAAAAACAGAATGTTAGACACAATAAGAGCGAATCAATGTATAATTCTGGTAGAAAGTGTGATTCAATATATGATTCCAATGCTCTTGATAGTATAGCTTTAGCGTTGAATAAATCTTAACTCAGTCTATCTATAGGACCCAGTAGTGATTTCCATCAAGTGTAAATGAACAATTCAACAAGTAGCAAATAAATGAATATAACTTTCCTTCAGAGTATGAGATTTTACACCTTCTGTAACAAGGGGAGAACCTCTTTCTACTTGGAAATTTGGTGAATCAAACACTTGATTTGTCATATCATTTTTGACATTACTACAACATTGATCAGTAAAAGTATCAATATCATCTCTTTGACAAACAGATTTAAGAGCATCCAATTTAAATGTCTTTATACAACTCAAGCCCATTTCAGCTGCCAATTTCTGAATATCCAGCACCTAGACAGTCATCAAAATTTGGTATGTTAACGAAGCATTAATTTATTACAATTCTACAAGATTCATACCAATGTTCTAAGTATTTTCTGTTCACATTTTCGCAGAAAATAATAGTAAAAATATGTTTTGATTACAATTTAGAAAACATTTTCTTTAGAAACATTTTCAAAAATAACCAAAAACAGAAAACAAAAAAAGTTGCTTTCAAAAATCTAAACTATGTAAAAACTTAATAACAATATTGTAATCATTACAAAAACTATATATAAATGTATTTTAAATTATATATAAATATAAATACTTTTACTAGAATTGATTAAATTTCATAATTTTATTCTTTGGAAATAGAAAATATTGAGTGAAAACAAACATATTTTTTTAATGTTGAAAACTTGAAAGTTAACTATTTTCAGAAAATGAAAACAAAAAAAATTCTCAACAAATAAAACCAATATTCTGTATATCAAAAGCTGGGTACAGAAAGCGGCAACCAATGGAACTTAGGAAATAAATATGAAAATAGAACAATATGTTAATGCAAGTAAAGCTATGAATCTATGACTCCACAACTTCCAGTTGCTCCAATATACTTTATTTCAATCAAGCAATAGGTGCCAAGCAGTTTACTAGAGTTCAGAATTCCCACCTTATTATGAGATCTATCCGTTGCAATGATCTCTCCTTCATCCTTCATTAGTATTGCAATTGCAGTTGTTTTCCCTCCAGGGGCAGCACACATGTCTAATATCCGTTCACCTTTTTGTGGATCTGAATATGAAAAGAAAATCTATATAAAGAAAATTATTTAAGATAAATAAAATACAAAGAGATGACATGATGAGGTATTCTTCTTAAATAAGAACAAAACATAAAACAGCACAGAAAAGGGGGAAAATTGATATGCAAAGTAAAATGATTATTAAAGCTATTATCAGTCAGGTTTATCAATCACATGCTAGAAAAAAGATAAATTAGTCGATAGAGGAAGAGACTATAGCAAAAAGACTGAACCGCTAAGAGTTATAAGATTAGTTTAGTGACAAAGTTCACATGTGGGAAGAAGGAGAGAGAGAGAAGTCATGGATTCAAATCTCTCCAATAACAAAAACTAACATATTAACAATTAATATTTGGCCTATAAAAAAAAAAAACTGAATCCCCAAGAATTAATTATTGATAAATGTACATGATATAAAAGATGAAATGTTTTTTCAAGATTAACAAAACAACTTTAACAAATCACAAAGGCAACAAAATAAAAGAAATAAAAACAAACTGAAAAGTTAATATTATAAAATATAAATGTTTAAGCAAAGAAAATATCGAAAGGAAAGAAATAGACTGAACATAAACCTATCTATGTTTAGCATTTTATACCTAAAATAAATAATTATTGTAAATACAGATTTTTCATATGGACTCAGAGATCTGACATGAGAATACGAGATAAACCTTAGATAAGAGTAAATTATTTATATTGATAAAGATAAATGGAAAACAAATTATACAAAAAAAATATATTAGTTTACAAGCCTACAAGGTCTTTCTAATCCTCTTGCAGATCTGACAGAACCCCCTCTTCCCCCCACTAAAAGGGCATATGCTGAGGATACTGCTGGCCAGAAAAACTTTATCCTATGAGGGTTCAAATCCAACTCCTCACATTTGTGTAACATGTATTTTAATTTGGAATGGTTTGTAGAGGAACGTAGCAAAAAAGCAATTACTACCAAGTAAAACAGACGGGTAATAGCCTTAGTGCCTTACAAGTAAATCAAATCGAAGCCAGAAAATCAGAAATGAGCCCCTAATTTATGTACCTAAAGCATGAGCAGCAATAATGCTTGGCAGGTTTTGAAGAAATATTTCTCCTTCAAGCACATCTGAAAAATAAAAAAAAAAACAATAATACATCAGCTACACAAATACATTCAAAAACACATTTGCAAAATTTCCAAATATACAGAGCAAAGATAAATGCCACCAAGGATGTTAACCCAGGAGTGGTAAATTATACAGAGCGGGGGCCTCGACAGAAGGAAAAACAATACATAGACAAAGAGCAAAACAACAATAGATGACTAAAAAGGCAGACCATAAAAAGTCCATTAAAAAGTTATATTAGAGAACCCGGAAAAAAAATAATATATATGTATATCCGCAGTACACCAGATTCTGTCTCACACTTATAATCACACATCTGTAGGGCCTTCATACAAGCTAGACAAGTCTCGGCCACCTCCACTTGCCAAGCAAGAAACCATGTAAACTCTATTTTCTTAAAGATAGTCTCCTCTGATATGCATAATGGATGCAAATTCTTATATTTGTCATGAGAAATGGCAAAAGATCCAACCCATAAATTGCTAAAACTCCTAAAGAAACAATTATTAAAAAAATATCTAATGTTCTTCACTAACATTCCCATCAGCAAAAGAGAAAGAAAAAAAGTTAAGTATAGGATTCCAAAAGCAAAGATTTCACAAGGTTCAAGCCAATTCAACTGCCACCAAAAAGTAACTCTTAGTGCATGCTTAAAATTTAAATTAAAGTTAAGAGAGTTCAAAAATAAGTTTACTCTCTGGAAGCTACAATTTCTTCCATCTTCATTTAGAGCATTGGAATTTGCTATTGTGTATTGGAATTTCAAAAGTACTTTTCAAACTTCAATTCAGACATAGCCTTACTCACTTCAGCACAATCATGTGTTTGAAGAGGGGAACACCAAATTTAGTAATATATTAAAATAAATAATGATACTCCTACTAAAAAGAAATAAAGAAAAATGAATAATTACAAGGGCATCATTGTACATGAAGCTGATCCAGCGTTCAATAATTATAAACATGCAAAAAACATAAATTACAAATAGTGAAATGATAAAAGAGGCTAAAATAATCAGTATTGAGAAAGACAGGAATACAATCAGATATGAATAAGAGATGAAATTTACTATGAAAAGAATGAAGTTCATATACTCTATCCTTCATATCCACACCAACGCCTTCAGAAACACGGAACATCCCAGCCCTTGACAACATTGCTGTTCCTTTTCCAATATAAAGCCCATTTCGTTCGTAATAATAAGGATCTGTAATGTAAAACAAGGAAAATACAAAATCCTATCAACCATATTCCAAAAGTTTACTTCAACGGAAGCGAACACTTATCCTCATAATCAAATCATTTTAATTACAAACAAAACATCCTTCACATAATTTTTGCAAAAAGAATAATCCAATCATTGTTTACTATTTAAAAGTCTATTATTAAAAACTGCTACCATGTCACTTTGAAAATACAAATTCGTCTACCCAGTGACTGTATCTAACTATCGACTTATGGTTTTTCAGGTTATGCAATTTAGTATTAGTGACAAGTCTAATAAAATATCTACAGAATCCAGACATGAATACACAGTTGCTACCTGTATGTGATCCTTGGAGAACAGAGCCACGTGTCATAGCAATCCCCCAGCTCCCATCAGTACCCTGCTTCTCCACAGCAACAGAAACCGCAACCGTATCTCCTTTCTCAACATGAGAACTGCAAGCCATTACACCAGGGACATATACCTAAGGACCAATAAAAATATTCAGCATAAACTAGAACCTGGCTAAGACAACAGCGAAAGTGGCAATTGGCAAAGACATTAACAACCTGCGCACCTCGAAGAACAGCCTCAGCACACTTCCTACTAACAATGACCTCCTTAGGAGGCGCCAGATCACCATAATCGATAGGGTGCGGTCCCGAACCCCAAACAAACACCACGTAATCAAGTCCAGGGATGTGACACTTGGAAAAGGGAGCAGCAGCGTCCGAACACTCCTTCAAAGGATTCGCCACGTCATCTTCGGAAGCGTTGGAGACGAGCGAGCGTAGCTTCTCGATGACGGCGTCGGCGGTGGACTTGAGCGTGTTGACTCGGATGCAGGAGTAGCGAGAAGGGCGCCTGCGAATTCAGAAACTGAAGTTGCAACAAAAACAATAGGGTTGGGATTGGGAAATGGAAAGAGGGGCGTGGGCGTACGTTAGCGCGGCGGAGATGCGAGAGAAGTGGTTGGCGCCGTAGGCATTGAGGAAGTATTGCTGAACTTGAGGGTTCCAGTGGAGAGTGGGACTGTAGGAGCACCGATTTGGGTGATCGGAATGCGACATCGTTTGCTGAAACTCAGAGGCGCCAATAGGGGTTTCGTGAACGTCAAGCCTTCTGTAACTGCCAACTAATAATTCCCTCCCTTTCTTCATTCAAATACCGCATAAGCTGCCTGCGAATGCCTAGGGCTTCCAGGATCTTTCTCCTCTCTCTTTTTGCAAAATCTACCCATAAGCCTATAAACACTTAAACATATCATTTAATTCTTATGTTTATTACAAATTTTCAATTTAAACCTCATTTCACTATGTATGTACTTCCCTTAAATTTCCATACTTAAATTTTAGTCCTTTTATTAGTCGCTATCACACCGATGAATCTTAGTTTCAATTGAGAAATTTTAAATGAAACTCTTCATATGATGATTCATTAAAAATTGTTGAAAATTATTTTTTTTTTTTATTCCAATTATAGAATTCATGATATTTGATAAATTTTAATCTTTCATTTGAAAATTAAAAAAAAAAAAGTAAGAGAGAATTTAAGTATCATTTCTCGGTATCAAATATAAAAGTCATGTTAAGAAATTATTTAATAATGATTAAATTAAAAATATATTTGGGGTTAATAATATTAAGGACCAAATTAAAATTCCTGTAATACGTATAGAGATTGATTTAATATTTTTTCATATATAGAAACTAATTTCACAATTTATGACAAAGGCTAAATTATATATTTTAACTTAGCTATTATTATTATTATTGTAGTCACAAAAAATCTTCCTTTTTAAACTTATTTTAGTTTTTACAGATATTATTTTAATCTTTACAGCGAAGTCTACAAATATTAAAAATATTTTGGTATTTAATTATTTAGTTGACTTTTATGATTTTAATCTTTAGGTTTGGATTTATTGAAACTTTTATTATTTTGTAACTTGTTGGGAGGCATATTTTGTATTTTTCTATTTTGTTGAATGTAATATTTGGCTTACAAAAAAAATTATCATTTCATCATCTTTGGTGAAATAAGTCTCTCATAAAAAAATTCATAAACCACTATACCATAATTCATAGCAAATAACCTCAATTTAGGTATAATAGTACATCCTAATATGAGACGACCATATTTATTCAATATACCTCTCTCAACTTGGATATCATGAGGAGGACCTTGGAAATTTTAATATAAGCAGTGGAGATTAGTAAATCCTCTATATGTAGAGTGCGTAGGGCATTGAACCCAAATACATTACCAACAATGGGAGTAAACATATTAGTAACATAACCTTTTTCAAAAATGTTTAAGAGAAAACATAAGGTATGTCTTCACATATATACAAAATGTGACAAAAACTATCAATACAAAAAATAGGACTCAATATTCATTTTGCAAAAATATAAACAGTTAATTTTGCTATTTTGCACAGTTTCCAATAACTCAATTGTGTAGCAAGAACAATAGCCTGAACATCCAGAAGTTAGTCCTTGAAAACCGTTTCGTCTTTTTCATACAGAGTTATCAATATCGAAATATTAGTTAAACTCACGGGAACTCTGTAAAGTCAATGATAAACTTGTAAGAATTTACTTAACATGAAAATTAGTAATTAAATACTTTTATTTCATAGTTAAATTATACCAATTTTAAAAACAAACTACATCAAATTCAAAAAGTTAGAACAGTCATAACTCATAACCGTCATAACTCATAAGTGAGAATAGCAAATTCAGTGTCAAAAGTCCCTAAGAATCAAACCAAAGCAAATAAGTCATAACATTTGAACTCACTATTCTGAGACCACAAAAATGGAGTTTTTGCTCAGTTCATCATGTGAATCGAGAAAGTTGAGGGAGCTAGAGGTTGAGAATGGGAAAGTATAGGTCAGAGGAAAACTAAAATCATCGTCATTGTTATTGTAAGTGAGATTCAGGTCTAGGTTCTCTCGTGAGAGTGAAAGTAAGGTTGACTTCTTTCGTGACTTCCAAAGTTTGAATTGTTCTTGTCGTTATTAGGGGTGTGCAAAAAAACCAATTCAAACTAAATTTGTTTCGAATTAAACTAACCAAACCTATTTGAGCCGAACCAGTTTAATAAAATTTAACTAAATTGGTTTTTAAGATGGAAATGGATCTGAACCAAAATGGTTTTAAAACTATCTAGGTTCACTATTTTTGTTTGCAACTTTAAAAAATAGAAACCTCATGCTCTGTCATCTGTCACAACATGCTCAACTCAATCTCACTCATGGTTCACACACAGCTTCTACGAGTATGACTCTATTACCACGGCTTTGCATGTTCTCCTTTTCATGATAACCTTATGGCCTAATCAAGTATTCCAACTCTCTTTCTATTGTTAAGTATGTAATAGTAGTATTTTTCTTCTCCTAACTCAATTTCACTCATTGTTCATACACAGCTTCTACGAGTATGACTCTACTTCTATGGCTTTGCATGTTCTCCTTTTCATGATAACCTTATGGCCTAATCAAGTATTTCAACTCTCTTTCTATTGTTAAGTATATAATAGTAGTATTTTTCTTCTCCTTTCACATGATTTGAAGTTTAATTGGTGAGAGCTGGTGGTCATCCCTAATCACATAAGTTCTGCATTGACCACACAAGCACAAACAACAAACAGGGATCAAATAGAAATTACTATTGTTGATGAGCATTGTGACGTGACTCCCCTTTGTCTCTTCGGTGAACTGGTAAGATATTATATACTTTTCCTTTATTTTTAATTTACTTGTTATAACATTTTTTAGCTGTTAAATATATCAACTATGTACGTGCTTGCAGGTTGAAATTCCAAACTTAGAGAGCTTGAATTTATCCTCAATCAACAACCGAGTGATTTAGTTAATCAATAAGAATAATAATTTGCATAATTCTGGTAGGCTTTCCCATCTTGCCATGTTTAAGTATGAAGTGCAGAGATGGGTGTGGGTCATGCATGTGTAGTAATTCTGGTAGGTTGTCAACGATTAAAGAAATTTGAGCATATTTTATTGCACAACTATCTGACAGTCAGATCTTCAATTATCAGCTTGCGATTTTTGAGTAACTTGTGATGGAAAAATATATTGAATGTTAATAATAAATTTCTGAATTTCACTGATTTCATTACAGAATCTTCCCAACGTTACTGCTTCAAACATTCCTTTGAATTGTTCTTTATTTTTGGATAAGTTTCTGCAGGGAAAATGAAGGGTATAGTATTTATCAAGGATGGGTCCTGGATTGAAATCTGGTTAGAAAATATTATTTCAATTTTTTTTCATTGAGGTCGTGTCTACAGATTTATGAGAAATGCAGTTCCTAACAAAATTAGTTTAAAACCAATTCGAAATCAATTTAACTTAAAATTGTTTCAAACTAATTCTAAACTAGTTCAAAACTGGTTTTAAGCCCATAATTCTAGCGCCTAAACTTAATTAATAGGGGTGCAAAAATTAATCCTATGGCTGAGAAAAGAAAGCTCAAACATGCCTATACTAAGTTTCTCTACTAGACTTACTCCTCACACTAACTAAAAAACATCTTCCTATTTATAAAAGAAATGACTGAAATACATGACCCAAATAAAATTACAAGCTAATTAATATTTACAAGAATTAAACTTTGAAAAATGGCTTTTTATCTTCACTTTAATTAAGAGTGGAGGTACGGAGAACTCTTTCTGGGTTATGCCTTTCTCTATTCTCCTAGTTGTGACCTTTGTGATAGGACCTTGATATGTAGAATTGCATCACCTTTAGTGGTACTTTGGCTGCCCAAATAATTTTTGGTAAGGATGGCAAAAGCCTGCCTTTAGTTTTTACGGGTTGGGCTAGTTTTTTTAGTCCATTGACCCGTTTTTTCCTACCCCGCCTAACCCGTCAATTTGTTTAGCCAACGGTTGGGTGGGGCAGACCAGTCTGCCAACTTGTTAATATTTTTTTAAAATTATAACATCTATATAAATTAATAAAATAATTATAATAATTAAAATATAAAATAAATTATCAAGTAGGATTTATAGAAATTACTTTGTTAAGCAAATAAATAAACTTTTTCATGAATTTATCTATCTTTTATTTGTATAAAAGCATATTATTGTCAAAAAATAAAATCAATTATGCAAAATTTAATTTTTGTGATTTTTCTATTTAATTTTGTAAAATTTTTCATTTTTAAAAAAATAAAAATTAATTTTTAAAATAAAATTTTTACTATTTTAAAAAAATTAACAAAAAAAATTCAATTTTTTTGCAAGCTGGTTTGCTGGCCCACCAACTTACCTAATGGGGAGGCGGGCTAAGCAGTTTGGCCTACCCTAACTATGGCGGGCTAGCTCGACGGACCAAAGACAGGTCGGGCCAAGACAGATCGGGCCAATCCGTTTTGCCACTCTTAGTCTTGGGAAAACCATCCTACTATTGATCCATATTTTCTATTATAACCATGCTATTGAAGAGACAATATACACTTCTACTTACTGATTTCCCATCATCATGTATCTGAAACCCTCACCCACAACTTGACTGAAGATAACCTACGACTTCTTCCTCCTAAGTAAATAGCCCATGCCTTTATGCCCACTTCCATCTCTTATCCCACATATGCTTTACGATGACATCATTGCGACCCTATAAAGGCGAGAACATTTCATGAGAGCTTGAAAAGTTAATATTTTTGGAAAACTCAATTAAAGGTATTTTGGGAAAATTAGTATTAAATAGGGTTCAGTTAGTTAAAATTTGCTTATATTTAAGTCTATAATGGATTCTCAAGCATATTCCTCTTCATCTCTCTCCAATCACATTTTTAGTCATAAGATATAAATAAACAAATAAGATAAAAAGTTAAAAACTTTTTTTTGTGAGAAATGATCGTTGCATCCTCTCACAAAAAATAAGGGAAAAAAATATCCTTGCACTAAATTAACAAGAATATATTATAAAATTATATTAATAAATATTTATTTAAAAACTGCAATATTTAATGTATGGTAAGTTCATTAACTTTATGTCAGTTAAATAATGGTGAGTTGTAGTCAAACGATGGTGTAAAACTTTTTTACATTGTTAGTGTCTCTAAACATTAACCTCGTTTTAATATTATAAACTATATAAAATATGAGTTTAATTGATATACATTGTTACACTGACAGTGTATACCAATTAAACTCATAAAGTATTGCAATGTTTTTGTCTCAAATAAATTAAAAATCTATTATTAATTGAATTAATGCATGACAATATGATTTGTTTTTCTAAATCAAGATCAACCACTGAGATTGATGTTGCAGAAAGTTGAAGACAAAAAATGTTTGAGAGAATCTAGATCCATATATGACTTCATAGGGAGTATTAACACTCTCTATTATTGGTTAAAATTTATTGAAAACTACAAAATAAATTAAGAAAAAGAGAATCATTTAATAATAAGTAAGACCCACATAATTTGATATGTACAGTAAATTTTAATCAATCATGTAAAATAAAAAATAGGTTGTTTCTTTTAACACCCTTCATTTTTTATTCACACCCCTTTAATTTTCATAATTTTATACAAAACCTCAAAATAACCTCAGCCTCTTTTACCATAAGTTTGTTAACAAAGCATCATCCAACTTTATGGTTATAAGTGTACCTCTATCCATTTTTTTAAAAAATTACATTGGTTTTTTCATTTCATACTCTCACTTTTTTTGAACATATATATTTTTTCAACTCTATTTTTAAAAATTTCCTCTTTCATACAATGAGTAAACTCTCTTAAAAAGATTGATAGAGATAGTGTACAGTCATTAGGTGATATTTTATTAAAAAATTTAAGATAAAAGAATGTAAGAACATTTTGAAATTTTACATAAAATTATAAACATGATATATGAGAATAAAAAATAAAAAATGCTAAAATAAACTGTCTAAAAAATATATTAAAGAATATCTTAATAACATTTTATCCGAAATCAAAATTCACATTCAGGGACACAAAGGGGAGATGTAGCCATAAAATAGAGGTTTTGTAGGGGCCAAGGCTCAGGTTGCAGTGGCAATAACCAATTATTTGAAGTAAGAGACATGCTCACAGAATGTGTTTGTGTTGATCTTAGCTATTTAGTGGAGTGGATGTTCAGTTCATTTCTCCTCGTTCAAAGCGGTCACAGCACAGTATTGCTATTGTATCTTGAATAAATAATCCTTTCCCTACACACAAAAGTCATTCTACTTAAATCCATCCAACCAAAAAGTCTGTAACTGTTCATGAATGGTACGTTTTCAATAACTTGTTAAATGAACCTTTGATTATGGAAAGATAGGGATGATGAAACTATAAATGAGATTTCAATTATACACAATTATAGTATGTAAATTATTGATATTAAATTGATAGAATGAGAATGAATGTGTCCCTTCCACCTTCTGAGGGGTTATTGTAGAGAATAATTCTGATGTGTAAATTTGCTTAATGGGATGGCAAATTTATAACCCCCCACGGTAGTTAGGGACCTCTCTTAATTGGGCTTTTTATGTGATTGACCTAACCCATCACAGAGTCAATCTCACTGTAATCCCAGTTAAAATAACCATATTGATATTTTAAGATATTGTCGGTTAAAGATAAATAATCATATTGGTATAATGATCATATCTTATATTGTCGGTTAATGATAATTAGATATTGAGTGATACTAATCCACAATATTTTTCAACATTCTTCCACTTGGATAGTGTCAATCAATAATCAACATACAAATTATTAAGCTAAAACGACAATTGCCGATATATCATATATTAATTAGAGATATGAAAAATTTGAGCAACAAAATAAATATCCGATAGGGATATTAATTATTTGCATTTAGCTAATATTTTTCATAAAATGCATGACATAATGCAGTCCCATAAATGACACTACAATGGTCCAAGCATAAATAAAATGCTAATAAAAAACATGAACAAAATTACGTCAACTAGAGCATATCTCTTAAAAAAAATAGAGAATGAGACTCCCACTAACTTAATACATCAAAAGCCTTGACTAAACTCATGTGAGTTACATGAATAAGAAAAATTCCAACAGTTGAGGCTTTAGTCAATGGATCTGCTAACATCTCCTCAGAATCAATGTTTTCAATCCGAGTGTGAAAATTTTGAATTTGCTCTCTAACAAATTGATACTTGATATCAAAATGCTTTGAACGAGTAGAGTTTTTATTGTTTCGAGAGAAACTCACAGCAGCAGTATTGTCACAGTAAATCACAAGTGGTCTGGAAATGCTTTCAACTATGTGAAAGTCAGATATCAATTTCTTAAGCCACATGGCCTGGCGAGTGGCCTCAAAACAAGCAACATACTCTGCTTCCATGGTAGAGGTAGCTGTAAGAGACTGTTTAACGCTCTTCCAAGAGATAGCTCCTCCTGCCATCATAAAAATAAAGCCAGAAGTAGATCTATGATCATCAGGGCAACCTGCAAAATCAGAATCAGAATAGTCAGTGACTTGAAGTTGATCAGACTTCATAAAAGTCAACATATGATCCTTGGTTCCCTGTAAATATCGCATGACCCTTTTAACGGCTTTCCAATGACCCAAACCTGGGTCGCTCAAGTATCTGCCTAAGGCATTGACGATGAAAGCAATGTCAGGACGAGTACAGACTTGAGCATACATCAGACTGCCAACATCGGAAGCGTATGAAATTTTCTTCATAACATCCACTTCTTCATTATTATGAGGACATTGTTTGTTAGATAATTTGTCACCACGTTGCACAGGTGCAGCACATGGGGAGCAAGCATTCATGTTGAACTTCTTGAGAATCTTCTCGATATATCCCTTTTGAGACAATCCAACTATGCCACGTGACCTATCACGAAGAATTTGGATGTCAAGAACAACAGAAGCTTCACCAAGGTCTTTCATATCAAAATGTCTGCACAACATTAATTTTGTCTCAACCAATAGGTTCATACAACTACTAGCAAGGAGAATGTCATCGACATATAATACGAGAATGATGAAATTACTCCCATTAGTCTTCAAGTAAATGCACTGGTCTGCAACATTTTCCTTGAAATTGTAAGTAGTGACAACCTGGTCGAATTTTAAATATGATTGCCTAGATGTTTGTTTCAGTCCATAAATGGATCTTTTAAGTTTACACACCAAATGCTCATTGCCTGCCTCAGCAAAACCATAAGGCTGAACCATGTAGACATCTTCAGCAATATCTCCATTTAGAAAAGTTGTCTTTACATCCATCTAGTGTAGCTCTAGGTTAAAATGAGCAACTAAAGCCATGACAACTCGAAGTGCGCCCTTCGTTGAAACTGGTGAAAAAGTTTCTTTATAGTCAATGCTTTCCCGTTGACTATAACCTTTAGCCACCAATCGAGCCTTATACCTATCAACATTTCCATCTAGAGTACGTTTTGTCTTAAAGACCCATTTAGATCCAACAAGCTTACAACCTACTGGTAAGTCCACAAGATCCCAAACATTATTATGAGACATGGAAGACAATTCATCATGCATAGCTTTTAGCCAATCAGAAGCATGAGAACTAGAAAGTGCTTCCTGAAATGTGATGGGATCGTCATCATCATGTGGATCATATTCGTGCTCCTGAAGGTATACAACATAGTCATTTGGTATAGAAGGTCGGCGTATTCTCTGAGATCGTCTTAATGGGGCCACATCAACATCATCAAGTTGTTGATCATTGAGTTGTGGTTCATCAACTTGTGGCTCTGTCATTTGTTCATCTTGTCTCTCAACAATTTGTTCATCTGTGTGAACCATTGGGGTTGAGATGTCTGTAGGAAGAAAATAAGATGGTAATGGAAGCATGGTTCGATTTTCTCTAAGGGTCATTAATCGAGGTGTGTAACTCTCACTGTCCAAATCATCCTCAAAGAAAACTGCTCAGTCAGATTCAATAACTCGCGTAGAGTGAGAAGGACAATAAAATCTACATCCTCTAGAACCGATGCAGTAGCCAATGAAATAACCGCCAATAGTTTTGAGATCAAGTTTCTTTTGTTTAGGATTATAAGGTCTTACTTCTGCCTTACAACCCCATACATGGAAATGTCTCAAACTCGGCTTTCTACCAGTCATTTGCTCAAAAGGAGTTTTGGGCACAGATTTGCTAGGTACTTGATTAAGAATGTACATAGCAGTTCGCAAGGCATCTCCCCAAAGAAATTATGGCAGAGATGAATGTGATAACATACATCTCACCATGTCCATGAGTGTTCGATTTCATCTCTTAGCAACGCCATTTTGTTCAGGAGTTCCAGGCATGGTGTATTGAGCTTCAATTCCGTATTCATCAAGGAATCGAGCAAATAGTCCTAGATTTCTTCCTGTCTCGTCATAACGACCATAATATTCTCCTCCTCTATCAGACTTTACACACTTAATTTTCTTTTCTGTTTTCAGCTCAACAAAGGCTTTAAAGGTTTTGAAGGCTTCAAGAGAGCTTGCTTTATCCTGAAGAAGATATATCCATCCATGTCTGGAGAAGTCATCTATGAAGGTAATAAAATACCTATATCCACCCATAGCGGTGGGAGTAATAGGTCCACATATGTTTGTGTGAATTAATTGTAGCACATCGTCACATCTGTTTGAACTTTTATTCCTGGTTTTGGCGGTGAACTTTCCCT
This sequence comes from Psophocarpus tetragonolobus, assembly GCA_037954015.1. Taxonomy (NCBI): domain Eukaryota; kingdom Viridiplantae; phylum Streptophyta; class Magnoliopsida; order Fabales; family Fabaceae; genus Psophocarpus; species Psophocarpus tetragonolobus. The sequence continues at coordinate 42,344,792 of CM075695.1, forward strand.
TGATGCAATCGACACAAGTGTCATAATCTGAGAAGTCAAGATCATGCAGAATTCATTCTTTTATGAGTCTTTCAATTCGAGGCCTAGAAATATGTCCCAAACGTCTATGTCATAGCATAGAGGAAGATTCATCAATTCTGTTACGTTTACTCCCACTAATGGAGTTAACTGACATATCACTTACGTTTAACATGTAAAGTCTGTCATGCAAAACCCCTGAACCAACAACAGTTGAATTATAATAAATCATAAATTTTCCATCACCAAAATAAAAGTTGTATCCACATTTGTCTAAAACATAAATAGATATCAAATTCCTTCTCATGGAAGGGACATAAACAGCATCTTGCAATAATAAAGTGTGTCCAGAGGATAAACATAAAGAGACGACTCCAATGTCAGCAACGGGTACTCCAGCTCCATCTCCCATAACAATCTTCGTCTCAACATCACTTAGTTTCCTCAGGCTTGTGAACCCCTGTAAAGAATTCACAACATGAATAGTAGCCCCTGAGTCTAACCACCAGAAATTTGGAGGAACATCAACCATATTAGATTCAAAGCAAGTTAGTGCTAGTAGATTACCTCGCTTCTCCTCTTTCTTTTTCAGGATAAAGCAATCTTCCACCTTGTGACCACGTTTCTTACAATACTTGCAAGAACCTTTAAAGAATTTCTTTTTAGGTTCTAAATGGCGTTCTTCTTTCTTTGTACCATTTTTCTTCTTTCCTTTATATCTGTTAGCACCTTTAGCACCTGAACTAGAAGCAACGAACTGAATGCTATTAGGCTTATTCTTCTTCATTGACTCCCCCTCTTGGGTGATTATTGCAATCAATTCATCCACTCCATAGTCATGCTTTTAAATGTTATATGAAGTCTTCATGATGTCAAACTGAGAAGGCAGAGATTCCAAGATGCGATAAATTAAAGTATCTTCACCAATCTCAACCTTGAGAGACTTCAGCTTATTATAGAAATGTACTAACTTCATAATGTGTTCATGTACACCGCTGACACCATCATATTTGGTCTTTTCAAATAAGGAAAGGTATTGGCTTTTCTGTGCCTTATCAAAAGTTGTAAAATTTTCACCGATTGCTTTCAGAAAGGCACTAGCATCATCAAGATCTGGAATGCTCTGTCTGATAGATTTCTCCATGGTGAATTTAATCACCTTCAGGCACACTCTGTTAGAGTGTTTCCATTTCTCATGAGAAATTGGTTGAGCTTCAGAATACTCATCTGTAAGAGGCGCAGGCCTCGTTGTCCTCAATGCTAAGTCCAAATTGCCAATGGTCAGGTAGAGATCTAATGATTCTTTCCAGTCCTCATAATTTGTTCCTTTTAGAGTTTTGACAGAATTAGGGAAGAAAACTGAACATCACAATAAAGGAAAAAAGGTGATTTAAAAGTTCAGTTTAAAATAAATCTCTAAGCAAATTACAATACATTATAACTTAAATTAATAAATCCTAGCACCGATAGGGTACCAAAAATATTAACATAAGTCAAGAGAAATGCATTGTACAACAACAAATTATACTAATAACACACTAATAGGGTATAATTATCACTAATATAATGAATTCATAAATTTACACAGATGCATCCACGATAGGTGAAATTACAATTATGTAAATTAATAGCATAAATCATGCTTATTTAATCATCTTAAAATATGACAAACAAAATTCACATCATCATGCCCACAATAGGCAGGTCATCACAATGCAATTTAATAGAAAAATTATATTGTAAGTGATAATTCAATATTCAAAATTTGAGAGTAATATGCCAAAAAAAATTATTATGAAATTTATAACCTCAGGCAAATTTTATTACAAAATAATAAAATTTAGAAATTTCAATATTATGCCACATACGTCTCAAATATTATGAAATTTCAAAAAAAGTTATTTAATAATTTAAAAAAAAATGGCATATTTTTCAGAGAGAGACGGTTGTAAACGAAAAAGGTTCTGCGAAGAACCAGCGCCAAACGGAAACGGTTCTGCGAAGAACCAGCGCCGGCGGTGGAGATCTTCTCGCCTTCCCTTCTGGATCGCCGGCGGACCAGTGCCGATGGGATCTCGGCGGGCTTGGAGCGCGCGCGAGGTGGCGGTGGAGCGGGCGGCCCTAGAGGCACTAAAACGCCAAGATCCGACGGGATCTGGGACCATTCGAAGCGCGGCGGTGGAACTGCTCGAAGGCGACGGAGAGCCGCTGGAACAGGCGACGCCGAAGGCCCCAAGATCGGCCAGGATCTGGGCGGCAGAAACGCTATCTCCGCCGCGACGCGATCTGGGCGGTCGAAGCGATCTCTGCCGCGACGCGATCTGTGCCGATCTCCGATCTCCGCCCCTTTCTGCTTCAGATCGGAACGCGGCGGTCGAAGCGATCTCCGCCGTGACGCGATCTGGGCCGATCTCCGATCTCCGCCCCTCTCTGCTTCGGATCGGAACGCCACGGTGGAACGCGAGGAAGGTGACGGCAGAGCCGCTGGTCCCGACGGGCGACTCGGCTGCCGGCGCGCAGATGCTCAGGTATCATTCGGTCTCTCCCTCTCTCAATGCGTGTTTAATATTAAAATAGGATTTGTTCAATTGACAACCATAAAATGTATCTAGTGCGCTCTGATACCAATTGATGAAACTATAAAGTAGATTTCAATTATACTGTACTAGACACAAATTATAGTATGCCAATTATTGATATTGAATTGATAGAATGAGAATGAATGTGTACCTGAATTGGTATTCATGTCCATGAGCACTATTGAACAGAACTCTAGGAGGTTCTTGGCTACCTTCTGAGGGGTTATTGTAGAGAATAATTCTGATGTGTAAATTTGCTTAATGGGATGACAAATTTATAACCCCCAGGGTAGTCAGGGACCTCTCTTAATTGGGCTTTTTATCTGATTGACCTAACCTATCACAGAGTCAATCTCACTGTAATCTCAGTTAAAATAACAATATTGATATTTTAAGATATTGTCGGTTAAAGATAAATAACCATATTGGTATAATGATCATATCTTATATTGTCGGTTAATAATAATTAGATATTGAGTGATACTAATCCACAATATTTTTCAACAAGGATTCTCTCGACCATATTGTTTATTCTTTTTTAATGACATATCTAATTGATTTTTTTGAGTTTTGGTAATCAACAATCGAACATGGTGACACTGGGGAGGCACGGGAGAAAATTTTAATTAAAGGGTAGTTATGAAGAAAAATAGTAAAGGGAGGTATATATAACAATTTCCTTTAAATAAACTCTGCCCGTGTTTTTCTTTTCTCACAAAGGGTCGATTATATATAAAAGAGAAAAAAAAAAAAAGCCTTCGAAAAACATATATCAAACATTAGAAATATTTTCTTTACGCTGTGAATTGAAAATATTAATCAAACATGTAATACCTCAAATTTAAAGATCTGGAGGTAGAATTGACATTAATCTTGCAAAAATTTTCCACATTATCTAATGCTGATTATAGACAAAACTAGGCACAGTGATGAGATCTTGGTTTTCTTTTTGTTGAAATGGTGACCGCTTTAGCTTTGAGTTTGCAACTTGTTACGTTCCAACAGGAACTGAAGTTGATGTTATGATTGTCAATTCTCTAGGTCATGTACCGTATACGAGAGTTAATTGAAACTGTAGTCTCTGGTTGGACAATTCAGTTAATGATTGAAAGAAATGGAATCAAACAAGTACTATTTGATAAGGATAGATAATATAATTTCGTATTTATAAGATAATGAATAGAAAGACGTTTGTTTTTTAAAGAAAATGAATGGAAAGATGATATATTGAGTTTGTACTTTGTAGACTAATTGTAACTTTGTCCTAAATTAGGAGATGAATATTAAAGAGTTTATTCGAAATAAAGACAATTTAAATTGTGATAAATTAAATTTAATTTTTATTTACAATAAAAAAAAATTCAAACTTAAGATTAAACAAATATTAATTGCATTGCATATTATGTGTCACCTGTTCCAGTTAAGCTGAAGTAATGTTGATAAATTTTCCATTTGGGGATAAAACTAGAAAATGGCTTCAATAACGCCAGTTAATAGCAGTCACATTAAAAAATACTTGTGGTCACATATTCATTATTCATATAAATCGGGCTGGTGTATGATTCTATACAGAGTTTGATTATTTTTTTTAAACTATACAGAGTTTGATTTTAGACCTATTATTAGATAGAAAATTTATTATATATAATTTAATATTAATTAATCCAAAATTATTGGATATATCATTCATGTAAATTAAAATAAACTAAATACATATTTTTTTAAATATATTAAAATATGAATATAATTCACATACAGACATACCAAGGGTAGTCCAACGATAGTGAAGATTTAAAGCAAAATCATTATAAAAAATATTCTTTTTTTAGATAATATAATTATATATTAGATTTTTTTTGTCAATTCATATGACTTTTTTTCGATAAATGAAATTTTTTCTTAAAAAAATAATATAATAAATAATTTTTTTAATGGACTAAATCTTTAATTTTAATGGTCTGATCCTTGAACGGAACTTAGACAAACAAATATAAATAAGAATAAAAATAAACACATATACGCACATAAAAAAACACATGAGCATGCATTCGAATAATGTAAAGTAATATAAAGAGTAATATGATAAGTTAAAAGAAAAAAAGGACAGGAGGAATAATACAATAAATTAAATAAAGAACTGACGTACAAATTGGAAAAAAGAAGAAAAAATATTGATAGAAATGTATTTGGCTATTTAAATAGTAGTCATTAACTCTTTAGATGGAACATAAATGACGGATAAGTTGGGTCCTTGAGACATATAATAGGAGTTAAATCTGACTATGTAAATAAAACAATATCCGTGGAAGAGAGGAGTTTTTCCTTAACTGATTTTCAATCGTGAAAATACCTTCTTTTATTTGGTAAAAAAAAAAAAAAAAACCATTAATGTGTGGGACATACGTAAGTGCAATGGAGTATATTTTGTGTTGAATGTTTCATCAACAAAAATTATTTTAAAAAATTAACCTAACAATCAAGAAGCCTATTATTATACACGTATATATGCATCTAGGATAGACTAAGATCTTGATAGAAATGGATTCTTTCATATGTGATTTAAAACTTTTAAATCAATATGAATTGAATGATAAAAACTTGTGTAACATTCATTTATTTTAGAGTTTAATAATCTATATTATTAATAAAGAGAATACACTATTTTAATGTCTATTTTTCAAAATATCTATTCTACCCTTACACTTATTTTAAAATTAAAAAAATAAACTAATTTATCATAAGAGAGACTTGAACTCATAAACTCTTATTTACTTAAGATATACTCTACCACTAGATCAACTTTATAGCTATAAGCAAAATATTACTTTAAAATATTGATATTTAACATATATAATTGTTCAATTATATCTATAATGTACAATATATGATATTATATTATATACTATATCTATACTATTAATAAAGGTGATACCCTTTTGATGTTCACTTTTCAAAATACCTATTATTAACTTCTCTCTATTAATATATGCTTACATTTCATGATAAATATTTTTAAGAAACATGCAAATACACATGTGCAACAATATTTTGAGTTCTATTCCAACTCTCATATTTCTATTTTTTCATATTCATTGCACATTTGATATATCTATTGATGATTTAACATGTTTTTATCATGTTATCATAAACAAAAAATATAAAATTAACAAAATATATTTCAAAACATATCACATAACAATTTATATTTTAAAATATAAAATTTTACAAAAAATATTAAAATAGAAATGTGATACACAAGCAAATACACATGTGCAATAATATTTTGAGTTATATTCCAACTCTCATATTTCCATTTTTTCATATTCATTGCACATTTGATATATCCATTGATGATTTAACATGTTTTTATCATGTTATCATAAACAAAAAATATAAAATTAACAAAATATATTTCAAAATATATCACATAACAATTTATATTTTAAAATATAAAATTTTACAAAAAATATTAAAATAGAAATGCGATACACAAGCGCTGTCGTGCCTGTGTTTTCGCTAGTAAAAAATAAAGAGAATTCATACTCAACTTTAATATTTGATTTGATAAGTTGATAAGAAATTTTATTTTTCATGCATAAATGTTATAGACGTTGATATGTTTTAGGAAGAGTGATCTGTTTGTTTAATTTGAGTTTTATAAGATTATTTTTAATAGTTTATTATTTAAAATTAAAAAAATTATTTGATCAATGTTTTTAAAATAATTTTTAGAAAATAGTTTTTTTAGTTTTTAAAAATTAAAGAATTATTTTTTCTTTTTATTAATGAAAATTTTGTATATATAACAAATTTTTATTATTTTACATTTTAAAAATAATTTTGAAATAATACTTACTAAAAAAAATTATCTTTTTTCAGAAAACAACTTTTAAAAACAATTTTTGAAGTTGTTTAAAAAAAGCACTAAACTAATGAAGTGCTTTTTTCGTATCTCTTCACCTTGTAATAAAATTTAATACCTCTAAAATACACTTGGTATTGGTTAATAACCATTCTGGAACCCTTTTATTATCCTTTTCTTTTTCACACTTGGTTAATTTGTTGGTCAAACTGGCTTGGCGAGTGGCTACCTAGCTTTGAACCAAAATATTACTTGAGGACTATAAAATAAATTAAATTTTTATTAGAAATTTAACTTGTATCGATCATTATTATATATATATATATATAAAAGATGTACTATATATTAACTTATTAAGACAACAGTACAATACTACAACTGGTACAAGTAATCTATGACAATAATAAATCAACATAAAGTTGAAGTTAATATCAATTGGGTAGGGTGTGGACGCGGTTTTGGCTTAAGGCTGCACAAAGCAGTACTGTATATGAAGTATGAACGCATGTGACAAGTGAAAAAAGCAGAGAAAACAATGGTATAGTAGTTAGGTTTCTTTCAGCGGTTTTTCTATCATGTGGTCCTGACACATATTAACCATTATTACATTTTAATTTTTAATGTCATTTTTTATATATTTATTATGTGAGGATTGAAGATAATTAAAAATTGTTAAATATATTTTTTAATATTAATTTGCTTTTAAGTTTAATCTTATCTTTTCAGTTCAATTTTTTAATTTTTATTTTTATATTTTTTATATTATTATTTATGCATTTTTACACTATTTTTTAAAAAAATAAATAAATTTATTGTAATGCATATGTATTATATTGATAATAATTTCTTCTCATTTTAGTTTTTATATTATTATTTGTTTTTTTATAATATTGTGTTTAGTTTTAACCATAAATAAAATATGAAATATATAATAATACGAAAAAGATAAAATAATATTAAAAAAATAAAATAATTTTAGTTTAAAGTCTTCGACAATTTTATTTAAATTCAACATAATATTTAATTAAAAAGTATAATAATGATGAAAATTATTATATTTTAAATAGATATATCTGCATTGAGTTCATTTTTTTATAAAAATAACATGAAAAGAAAATTTAGAAATAATAATATAAAAAATATAAGTAAAAATTAAAAAAAATTAAAGTAGAAATACAAGATTAAAATTAAAAATAAATTAGTATTAAAAAATATATTTAATATTCTTTAACTATTTTCACTTACTCAATCATAAATACATTAAAAATTACATTAAAAAGAAAAATTCTAATAATTATTAATGTATCTAAGTTACATATTAAAAAATAGTTTAATTAGTATACACTGATAGTGTAAAGGATTTTTACACTAACATTCAATTATAACTTTTCATTTATGTCACTTTTAAAGTAATAATAGATAAAATCAACTAAAAAAATTTTTAAACTAACAATATATACATATTAAACTAATTAAAAAAACCATTGTTTTATTTAATTCTTCACGGAAAGCGTCACTAATCACTAGCGGGAGGATTTTTCTTTCGTTTTAGTGCTCATCCATTTGACAGTAATACCTCGAAATGAGAAGTATCACGTGGAAGAAAGATTACATGGTAAAATCCAAGAAGTAATAAATTAAAGACTGATAAATTAAAGAGTTTATTAATAGTTTTTTTTTATAAAAAACTTATATAATAAACTTTTAAATTAATAAGTTATTTATTTTTTAATGTACAATTTTATAAAAATATTTATATGAAAATAAAGTGTTAGATATATATATATAGAGAGAGAAGGGGAGAGGGAGGGAGAGAGAAGGAGAGGGAGGGAGGGAAGGAGAGGGAGAGAGAGAAAAAAACAGAAAGAGAAAGGGAAAGAAAGAGAGGGAGAAAGAGGGGGAGAGAGAGAGAAAGAGAGGGGGAGAGGGAGGGAGAGAGTGAGACTCATTAGCAAATTTTAATAATGAAAGAAACAAAAAATGAGATATGAGAATTGGAAAAAGGAAATACAAATTTTCAATAAGGTTAAAACGATTCTTTTTTAAAGTTAGTGTAAATAACTTATTAAAATAAACTTAAAATAGCTTATGGAATCTATATAAGTGTTTTTATAAATTTATATAAACATTTGTATAAACACTTAAGATAAACTTAAATAAGTAGTAAATAAAACTAGACCTAAGTTGTGAATACTGAAAGATGAGATATATTTGTATCAAATTTCAACAACTCTTCCCTCGTTTTTATATGATGTAAATGCTCCTTTATTTTGTGAATTGTGATTGAGATTTTAGGATATTCACTTACAAATCAACAAACTCATTTTGAACACTACGATATCAAAATCTATGTTTTTAAAACTGGATAAGTGATTAAACCAGTGAAAGTATTAGTTCACAGTTCATTAGTTTAATCGTTATTGAACAATGATTGATCTAGTTATACTAAAATAATATTTTTATTATTATTAATATATTACAAAAAATACGATTATAAAAGAAAAATATGTATTAAGAAGTTAATTATAAAAGGAAAAAAATATTTTTACTAAATACACCTTGATATTGCTAAATTAACACTTATTTTTTATTAACTTTTTGAATTTAAAAAGGGATAAACTTAGGAAAAAAAGGGGTGCGTTTATCAAATATTTCTTTTAAAAAAAATTAAGAACCGATTCAACTGGTTGAACCACCAGTTTGCACCAATTTATAACCAGTTTTTTTTATTTTAAGACCAATTCTTTATTTGATTGGTTCTTTGTATTGAGCAAACCGGTTACCATACTGTTTCACCAGTTTTTAGTTTAAATAAACCGGTCTAATCCATTTTTTAAACATAGACCAAAACCACGTACATTGAAAGAACTGCATATTAATAATATGGTATATAGTACGGGATAAAAAATAATAATTACACATGTTTTAAGAGCTGAAAAATGTTTTGATTTTAATTTTATTTTTTATAATAAATTTTAAAAATTTTAATATTTAGAAAATATATTTTTTATTTTCAAAAAATATTTTTCTTAAATTTAATCAATTTTAGTAAAAATATTGTATATATATAATTTAAAAATATTGTTATTAAATTTTTACATAATTTTTAAAATATTAAAATAATTTTTTTTAGTTTTTTTTTCATTTTTTAAACTATTATAAAATTATAATCAAATATGTTTTTATTACTGTTATTTTTTCTTAAAATATAAAAAAAAATGTTCGTATCAAACGACACTTTATTTTTTAAAATTAAAATTTTGACATTTTTCTTCTGCTTGTAAATTATAACATTGTATCTTCAAAAATGTTTACAGATACGTATTGATTTAAATAATAAAAAATATTTATAATAATTAATCACATTTAAATTAAAAAATTAAAACCATTCAAGTTATTAAATTATCATCAACTTATATTTCATATCATATTAATTATTGATTTAAGTAACTTTCAACTCTCCTTTATACTTACAATGTGATGAATACATAATCAATTGTTTCATACGATAAAAAATAATTGTCTTTAGACTCTACTTTTAGTTTTAGATTGAGGATCTTAATGGCTAATGTATCTATGTCTCTTGATTGAGTTGTTACATGTTCAAATTGAGTATAGTTGTATATTTAAAATTTATGATGGATTATATTGATTATTAAAAGTATCTTCTATTAATAATAATAGTGGATTAGATTTAACTCTACCAAATATATTGTTGGTTAAAAGTAGGGATTAAATACTTTATTATTTTTAATAAGCAAAACAACAAACATCGATAAATTTAATTATATAGTTATTATTAAATTATTTCCTTTTATACAATATACTTTTTTTGTAACAAGCTTACTTTTGATAGTGATTATTTATTTATTTTAAATATAATGATTAAAATTAATTATTTATTACAACAATTTCAAGAAAATAAACGTGAGAATGAAGAGTAGGTAACTCATTCTTAGATTGACATATATGTGTGTGTATGTGTAGTTTCTTATAAAAATATTTTTTCTTACCAAACAAAATTCACATTTTAAAATATTGATGGCAACTAGTGAAGGATCTAATACCACCTTTTTGTTTGGAGATGTAGAAAAACAAAAACAAGTTGATAAAAATGGTTTTGATTGATTCATTTTTTTTTTGGACTTGGAATTAAAAGAAATAAAGAAAGCAAAAAACTACCCAAGAACAACCTTAAAGGGAGGGGGAGGAACTCGGGGAGCAAGGGCAAAAACACCAATGCATGTTAGAAGTTATCTTATTCCCTGCCTTAGCAAGGAAATATACCACAGAGTTGGCTTTCCATGGAACATGATACAAATTTACATGTCAATTTCTACTTAACAATTATATGATGTTCAGATATACTTTATGGATGAAAGTTGTTGTAGAGCCTGGAAGGCCCTCTTGAAGCAGGTGAACCACCTAAAGAAAGTCGGATTCACAAATAATATTAGGGATCTCTCTTTCCCAAGCCATGGAGAGACCTTTGTACACTGCCAATAACTCAGCCTCTAAAACTAATCTCATCCCTTCCCTGTTTGAGAAGCCACAAATCGTATCGCTTTAGAGTCACGCAAGATTCCCCCCGTAAACATCCAACATGAGTGAGTGTGAAAACTTCCATCCATATTGAGTTTAGAGGAGCTAACAGGTGAGGCAGACCACCAAAATTGTCGCATCACTTGAGACTCTTCAAGGAGACAATAATCCTCATACTCAACCTTCACAAGTAGGATTTTGTTGACATATTTTATAGATCATTTATCCATGCTAAAAATAAGGTTGTTTCTCCAATGCCACGTTCCTTAAAGAGCAGTGAGGAAGAGAATTGCTTTAGGAGGTACCATCTCAGCCAAACTATAATGTTCGTAATGGAAAGTCAAGGAGATTGAATAAGCCCAATCTATGCTAGACGGCTTGAACCTGCGCATAATCTTTGAGACAGTGGAGGGCATATTTTGCATGCTCGTTGCATTGAGGGCAGGTGATGTCAATTGGAGGGCAAATATGTCTTTGAGCCAATAGGACTTTAGTGAGCAAGGATTCATGAGAGATAAGCCAAAGGAGGAATTTTACCTTTTCATGAGCTTTAAGGTCCACTGCCAACGCCATGGTCCTGCAACCACTTATAATCAGATTTAGCACTATAGAGATGATCTAAGCTAGACCACCAACTCCAAATATCTATTTGATTCGAGCTATGTAAGAATACTAGGATGGAACTAATATGGTTCTGATATAGTTTTAATTGATTCATTTAAAAACTCAATTTAAAATCATACAATTACAAATATTTACAATTTGAAATTATATAATTTAAATATAAAAAAAAAGTAGAGTTAGGCTTCCAATTATGTTTCATAATCTATATAGATTGCTCCCGTGAATAATCCATTCATTTTGTAATATAGTTCAAATCTTAAAAAATTATAAGAAAATAAATTATTTCTCATAATCTTAACTTATCATTTTAAATAAAATTAATTATTTTCTATGAACTTTAAATAATCTCACAGAGTAAAAATTAATCAATAATACAGATAATTATTATTAAAATAATAAAAAAATTTCAATTGCCTCAGACATGTTAGCATATTATTACCCCCGACCCCTTTAAAATACAAATAGAAAGTTTAACCCCGTGAAAAAGGGGTCATACTTTATGATGACACCATCATCCTCTTCCTTCCACTTTGCACACACACCTCCTAAGTGCGTGAAGATCCTCTCCGTTCATTAAGAAATGGAGACATCCAGTTTGTTGCATTGGATGCTTACACGTGGTCTAAAAAATATCAACGGCCAAAATCATACGTAACCTGCTATGCCTTTAGAATGCTTGTCATGTTTATTTTGTCATACTAAGTTACTAACCTACCATAAGCAATAGTTTTCTTCTTTTTTTTTACTGCAAGCACGAGTTGCCATATTTTTTAATATTAATTTTATTGTGATCGATACTTTTCTATAAAAATACTGTCAATAAAACTTTGTCAAGTTTATTCTCTCACATATTTCACTCTCATATAATTATCTAATCCCTGATTCTTGGTTTCTTTTATGGATTTTACTTTTTTTTATAGCATATTAGTAGGAACCGTTATTTTTAATCTATTTAGAGAAAAATAGTATAGAATTCATGTATACTTAATTGATGCGATATTTTTATAAAACTTATTCAAAGGATAAAAAAATTGTGCATGTAAAATTAAAAATAATTGAAAGAACTGAAATTATATTTTATAAATTTTACATAAACTAAACATATTTTACATAAATAAATCTGTAAAGTATATCTAACGTAGTTAAAAAAGTTAAACATTAAATCATATATATCTCGCATCTTAAATAATTGATTGTGCATTTTATTAATATAGGAATAGCTTAAGAGTTGAGGGTAAAAGATAGATATTTTAATTATAACTTTTCATAATAACGAGTAAAGAGTCAACAAATTTACAATGAAAAAAAAGTTATAATCAAGTATATTTTTATATTAATGGTATATACTAATTAAATTTATAATTTAATATTACACAAAAATGTTAATTAAAAATAATTTTTAAATAAGTATAAAAATATCAAACAAAAAAGGTATAATTAATAACCAATCTAGAACACATTATTGATGAAATAAAATATGACAAAAATATATAAAGTTAGTTACGTATAAAATATGAAATGTGTTATGAATAGTATATTTTATACGATTTTTAGTTGAAAAGAATATATTTATCTATTAAACTACTTAAAATTATTTTATACGATTTTTAGTTAAAAATAGTATATTTATCTATTAAACCATTTAAAATTATTGTTAAGCATTTAATTCTAATTTTTTTCTAACGCAAAAATCAACATAAAATTGTATATATAAAATGATATCATAAAAATATTTCGCTTGGAATTGATAAAAATGTATAATATGTTTCAATGTAAATACAACTAATATTTGAACAAATATGGAGATGTTATATTAAGGATGACAAAAAAATTCGCGCCAATGGATAAAACCAGCAAAAATATCTGCATAGATAGTATAAATGGGTACTCGCCACTTGTGGGTATAGGTTTTTTTCTACTCACTCCTTAACGGACACGGGTACAAGTATCATAGTACCCGTTACCCACTAAACTAAAATAATATATATATATATATATATATATATATAAGTTAAAAAAATATTTTTGAAAAATAAATCAAATTAAAATATTAATTATCAAAATTAATTGATATCATTTTTTAAAAAAATTAAAAGTTAATAAAATTATTTATTATAAAAATTTTGATAATATAAAATAAAGATTTTATTTGTATTAAATATTTTCTTATAATATATTATATTAATCTACTTTTACATATAATTAATCTTGTAGAAACTAGTATAATTTTATTTATAGATTTTCCAAAAATAAATGATTTATTTGATAAAAATTCTTACAAAAAATATTTAATTTTAAAAATAGTTATTTTTTTTTAAATATCCATGGGTACACGTGGGTAATAAAAAAAACTGTGTTATTTCTATAGCGGGTACGCGACAAGTTTAGGCGGTAACGAGTGACGATTTTTTGTAACAGATTGAGCAACTACTACCGTGTCTATCCCGACCCTTTTCTATTCATAGATTTTATATATTTTTTTCATTAATTTGCAGTTATTTTTTAAATATCAGGACACAACATCTTCTTTTAAGACATTAAAATTATCAAAGTATGTATTTCATATTTTATATTTAACAAACTTTATATATTTTTGTCATATTTTATTTTATCAATAGTGCGCACTAGATCGCTCATTAATTATACTTATTTGTGTTGGTAATTTTATGTTTATTTAGAAACTATTTCTAATTAGCATTCTTATGCAATATTAAACTATTCACACATTAATAAAATACACAATGAATAATCAATCAATCAATATGCGTCAAAGCATGAGAGATATGATAATATATATGGTTTAGTGTTTAACTTTTTTTATGCAACCTTAAATATATTCTACAAATTTATTTAGGTAAAATATGTTTAGTTTAGGTAAGATTTATAAAATATGATTTCAGTTACTCAATTATTTTTACATTTTTACTTTTAATTTTAAATACACTATATTTTAATCCTTTAAATAAGTTTTATAATAATAAGCCATCAATTAAGTATACATAAGTTCTATCCTAATTTTGTATAAATAAATTAAAAACAACGGTTCATACTGATATGCTCGAAATCAGTTCGTATTAAAAAGCAAAATCCATAAAAGAAACTAATAATTAGGGATTAGATAATTATTTGAGAGTGTGTGAAAAAAAACCTCAAAGGATTTTATTGACGGTATGTTTATAGAAAAATATCAATGAGGATAAAATTAATATTAGAAAATTGCAGTAGAAAAAAATGAAAACTAATACTTATGACAGGTTAGTATAAGAAAATAAACATGAGAAGCATGCTAAAGGTATAGTGGAGGTGTCCATTTCCTAATGAAATGGAGAGTATCTGCACGCCTCCTCCCTTCAACAAATTCAAGTCACAAAGGTGGATTTGTCTTTTTCTATGTTCCGCTCTGCCAATACGACCGCTGCAAAACTCTGACCAGAGACCAGTGCCCAGAGCCTAGCCCCACACAATCAGGGAGGAAAATCCCATGTATATCAAATATCTTCTCATTATGTTTTATTCCTAAACTAAATTCCAATCTCAACTTTAAAACCCAAGTCCAGTAATCTACCATTTATTGGTACCAAGGAGTGTATACCCTAGATGAAAACTTATTTTCATGCATATTTCATTCTTTCTCATTTTTTTTTTGTTTGTAAATTATTTTTTTACACAACTTCATACTATTCAATAATTAATTTTTCATTCTTCTAAAAACTGGTTTAAAATACGAGGAGACAACTATTTTAAGCACTAAGGTTGACACAGATAGTCTTACGCCAAACCAAATAGTTTATTTTTGTAGGATAATTGAAATTAAGTTTACCTTCTAAACTGAATTTTGAACACCCCAATCGAAAATTTAAACATACTCTAAAATCTAAATCGTTTAAAATGGTGCTGGACGTGATGAGGAATAGACTTCATAAGTTTTCTTTATTTCTTTAAAACTAAAATAAAATAATAGACAATCTTTTATTAGAATTTAGAAACTTTATAATTCATTTTAAGAGGTGATAAATGTAAAAAATACTTTATTGTGAATCAACCCGCGTCGTTGGGCTAACCTTTGACATTAGGCTTCCAAGTCTTTCTCATTCGTTGTTACTAATAAAGTCACAGGATTGAAAGCTTAGACTCCTTCCCCACCACCTTGCTTTTCAATATTTCTTTCTTCCATCTCTCACCGTCTAAAACAATTCCCATCTGCCAAGACCAATGTTTTTTGGGCCTCTAAACTCAATAGTTCACATTTTTTAATTTCTATATACTTTGCCAATTCCCATGTTCATTCATTCTCCTCTTTTTTAAGATTTTGCTTCTGAACTCACTTATTCTTTCACCAATTTATCCTCTTGGCTAAGCTCAGAAATTTCCATAAAAAAATATATTTTCTCCTTGAAATTCTGTCTGGTGATTGATCTAGGATTTTCATTGGGTCCAAAAAAGAAGATATAGTCATTACTATGGTTTTGAAGGTTTCACTCATTGTGGTTCTCCTTGTGATATGCTCCTGTGTTGTGGAAGGTATTTCTAGGATTCAGAATCACGACCACAATAATCTTAACAAAAATGGATCTTCTATGGCTGCCATAAAGTTCCCAGATCATCCAAGTTTCAGTGATGTCTCTTCTTCTGGGGACACTGATTGTGGCCTCTCAAACTCTAAGCAACTTGTGCATTCTGGTGAAGAAACTGATGAAGAGGGTGAGGATTTTCTAACACAAAAACCTCACAAGGAATTGGTGAAACTCCACTTGAAACACAGGCCAGGGAGGAAAGATGTTGAGCCTAAACAATCTGTGGTTGATTTCACTGTAAGGGATTTGACCAGAATTCAGAACCTTCACAGAAGGGTCATAGAGAGGAAGAATCAAAACACCATTTCAAGGCTGGAAAAGTCACAGGATCAATCAAAGCAGGAGGTTGCTCTGACAGCTACTCCGGCAAGTGAGATTACCGGGCAGCTTGTGGCAACTTTGGAATCTGGGGTGAGTCTTGGTTCTGGTGAGTACTTCATGGATGTGTTTGTGGGCACACCTCCTAAACATTTCTCTCTCATACTTGATACTGGTAGTGACCTTAATTGGATCCAATGTGTTCCTTGCATTGCATGTTTTGAACAAAGTGGGCCATTTTATGATCCTAAGGATTCTAGCTCTTTTAGGAATATAAGTTGTCATGATCCCCGATGCCAATTGGTTACATCCCCGGATCCACCTATGCCTTGCAAGGCTGAGAATCAGAGCTGTCCCTACTTCTATTGGTATGGGGATGGTTCCAATACAACTGGGGATTTTGCAATGGAGACCTTTACTGTTAATCTCACCACCCCTTCTGGGAAGTCAGAGTTGAAGCGTGCGGAGAATTTGATGTTTGGATGTGGTCATTGGAATAGAGGCCTCTTTCATGGGGCTGCTGGTTTGCTAGGATTGGGGAGAGGACCATTGTCATTTGCTTCTCAGATGCAATCTCTCTATGGTCATTCTTTTTCCTATTGTCTTGTGGATAGAAATAGCAATGCAAGTGTGAGCAGCAAATTAATTTTTGGTGAGGATCCGGAACTGCTCAGCCACCCCAATTTGAATTTCACTTCTTTTTCTGCTGGGAAAGATCATTCAAGTGACACGTTTTACTATGTCCAGATAAAGTCTGTTCTGATTGATGACGAGGTGCTGAAGATACCTGAGGAGACTTGGCATTTATCAGCAGAAGGTGCTGGTGGTACCATAATTGATTCTGGCACCACATTAACATATTTTGCTGACCCTGCTTATCAGATTATCAAGGAGGCCTTTATAAAGAAAATTAAGGGCTATGAACTGGTTGAAGGCCCTCCTCCTCTAAAGCCATGTTACAATGTGTCTGGAATTGAAAAGATGGAGCTACCTGACTTTGGAATCTTATTTGCTGATGGAGCTGCGTGGAATTTTCCGGTGGATAATTACTTTATCCAGATTGATCCTGATGTTGTTTGTTTGGCTATTTTGGGGACTCCTCGATCTGCCCTTTCAATAATTGGGAATTATCAGCAGCAGAATTTCCACATACTGTATGATATGAAGAAATCCAGACTTGGGTATGCACCAATGAAGTGTGCTGATGTTTAACATTTTCTCGGGGTTTAGTTGAATGGTGTGTACTGTATGGTCTCATAATTGTAAACATGGTGAGTCAGGGAGTAGATTTTTGGGTTTTCCCTTAGATGGAAATTAGAAAGTGATATACACAATAAATAAATAAAAGGTGATTATAGAACTAGGCTAGCCTCAGGTAATTACAGAAACTGGGGTCATGACACAAACATTTTTTTTGTACACATTTTAACTGCTTCAGTTTTAAGTCTCATTAATTTTAATATTTTGTTCATTCTATTCTATATATGGTGTTCTCTACGACTATCATTCTGGAAATGTTATTGTTTTATGCATTACATTCTCAAAGGAAAATTGCTCCGTGTATGCATACAAGAAATAAAAAAATTTGGTGGTTCATACTGGCCGCAGTGGCAATGAAGTTTTAGTTTAGTGCATTCTGAAGGGGGGCAATAACAGTTTGTGGTTGCTCCAAAATTTGCAACTATTATACTTTCTTCTAAACTGCATCCCTTAAAATACTTTAAAATAAATAAATAGTTGTAGACTACATCCTTTAACATACTTTTAAAGGAAAAAATAAATCAAATGGCACAAGGACATGGATGTTTCCCAGTGCAATGGCTTTTCTGTTAGGTACATTGCCAACTTTTTAAAAAATAAAATTACACATATATATATATATTATATTATATTATATTATATTATATATATATATATATATATATATATATATATATTATTAAATGAATGGAAGCAAAGAATAGGTCAACTCAATTGTTGGCATGTGTGTATTGACATCAATCTAATGAATAGTATTCCTTCCAGTATTTTTTTATGAGTTTAATTGACATAATGAGTGTAAAAAGTTTTTATACTATATTTAATTATGACTTTTTATTTATATAATTTTTAAATATTAATGAATAAAGTTAAAAAATTTACAATGACATATTGTGATTAAATGTTCATGTAACAATCTTTTACATTAGAAGGGTATATCAATTAAACTTATTTTTTATTTAGCACGATTTGCAAGACAATTTATCCATATTTTATGAGCAGTAATCCATATTTAGTTTATCCATTTTTTGGATTAGTTATCATAACATTAATTATATGTGACCATGTGAGGTTCTTTAAGAATGTTTAAGCAGAAAAAATGGTTTCTTATGACAATTTTTTATTAAAGTGAATTTATATGGTAGGAAAGTTTCTTTTCCATAATTTTGGATTCATTATATAAGGAATTGTTTTTTAATAATAAAATAATATTTTTTTGTCATTACTTATTTTATTGTGATAGAGGAAAAATAATTTTTGGAAATAAAAAAATAGAAAAAGTAAATTTCTTAAATTTTCTAACTTTTTATCCTTGAAACAAAATCTTATATGAGTTTCTTAGAAATGACGTGACATTACGAAGTTTACAAAAAATAAAACTAATTTTTATTTTTATAAATTAAAAAATTAAAACTAAAAAACCAATCCAAACGTTACTTTCTTTTTTTTTTGAGAAATGCTAGTTATACATACACTTTCTAACCTACTATTTTGAATACCTTCATCTTGGTTAAAATTTATCAAAATCATATATTCATAAAATCTTACTTAAATCTCTTATGATTTTTTAATTTTTAATAAATTTCAACCTACGAGTATGTTAGAAATTATACGGTAGACAATTCTTTTATAGTTTTTTAAACATATTTAAGTGAAGTATTCATACCTCTAAATAAAGCATAAATTTATTTTTTTATTGCACTTAGAAATTTGACTATTCATACAAGTTTCCATGCTTGCTATTTAAAAGATAGATAATAAATATATGATTTTAATATATTATAAAAATTAAATTTAATTAATATATATTAATCATGTAAAAGAGTTTTACACTATAAAAAAATCTAAAAAATTATTAATTAAATTATAACTATAATATCTTAAATTACCTATCTATCATTCTGAAATTTAGGTCTTATTTTTAAGTGTAAGACTAAAACATTGCCACTGAAGGTACCGGTGTAAATCATAGTTTTTTTAATTTGTGATTTTTGAAATGTGTTTCATCAGCCTTGTTGACAAATTTGATAACTTTAGGATAAACAATACTAATTATAAACTATTTACCTAAAGGGTGTCAGTTGCGGTGCGCTTATTCTTTTTAATTATAACTTTTTATTTAAATAATTTTTAAAATATTAAAAAAAAGTTAATAAATTTAAAAGTTATGATATTACAGTCATAATATATACTAATTAAATTTTTATTTATAAATTAAATATGTTTTGGATTCGAATTTTACCTTAAATCATTGTGATTTTTTTGTTATTTATTAAATATTTAATACTTTTATTTTATTTTGGCTTCTTAAATCATTATCTATTTCATGTACCGTGTAAATTTTACATTTACGTTCAATTATAATTCTTTGTTTATAAAATAAATATTAATTAATAAAATTAACAAACTTACCCTAAATAAAAAGATTATGATTAAATGCAAACTGTATACAATTCTTTCTCTCATAATTTAAATGAACTGAAAATAAAATATTTATTAGAAACCCAATATAAAATAACATTTTTATAGGTTTTTTAAGAAAATATTTTATAGGAATTCAATGTAAAGTATATACTAATATATACTTTAGATAAAGTAACTTCTTAAGTCTAAAAGCTGACATTTTAAGCTATGTGTTTTTTTGAAAAAAATATTTTTAGTTCTTATATATACTTAAAAAAAAACACAACTAAATCTAAGTTCTTTACGTTTTATATTAATAAATCTGGTTCTAAAACTTTTGACAAACTTTGTAAATTTAGTTAGTGCTTATTGTTTTTAATATTTTAGTTTTTAAAAACAAAAAAACTTGTTTGAGTAGTATTTTTTGAAAATAGTTTTCGAAAATAATTTTGGTGTTTTAGTTTTTAAAAACTAAAAAATAGGAACAACTAAGAGTAATTTTGCTTTTCATTAATGAAATTCTAACAAATATGAACAAGTTTTTCCATTTTTACCTATTCAAAATAGTTTTCAAATAACACTTGTCAAATAATTTTTTTTTTCCAAAAACAATTTTCGAAATTAATCATGCTTTCTAAAGTTGACAGTAACTAAATTTACATGATTTTTTGAGAGTTTGAGGAACAAATTCATAAATATAAAAGTATAAAGACCTACACCAAGTTTGATCAAAAGACAAGACTAAAAATAAAAAGTTTCTTTCTTTTTTAAATAAGTTAAACTTAAAACGACTTCTGATAGTAACAGTACACAAATTAAATGGTTAATTTCACAATAGCACTTGTAAATTGACGATGTGAAAAAAATATTTTGATTATAACATATTTGTCTTAATTTTTAAAAATAATATATTAAAAAATTAAATATTTTAAAGCAAAATTGAAGTTTCATTTGACTTATAATCGAGATGATACTTCAAATTTGATCAACAGTAATTATTTATTTGTTACAATAGTACTCAAGGCAAAGTAAAAAAGAATGCAGTGTTGAGTGTTTATTCAAATGCAAAACGATTAATCTGGGCCTTAGGCTTGAGTTGGGCCAAACAAAGGAAAGCAGCGGTGTATTAGGGTTTTAGCCCTTAGCAGTGGAACAGCAGGTGACGGAGGCAATCGGTGGATATGAGGGTGAGTAATGTTAATGTTGACATGTTTTTTGTTTGGAGAGCGAATTTTTAGATTTTAAAGTGATTTTTTATTATGGTTGAAGCAGTTTCACCAGTACCAGGTTGTGGGAAGGGCTCTTCCTACCGAAACCGATGAGCATCCTAAGATCTATCGCGTGAAACTCTGGGCCACCAACGAGGTCCGTGCCAAATCCAAGTTCTGGTATGTTTCTTTCAAATTCTGTTTATTCTGTAAAGGGTTCCAATTTTTTCTATTTCTCAAAACGATGAACATTGATCACTTTATTGTTATTATTATTGACAATGCTAATCTTTGCAGGTATTTTTTGAGAAAATTGAAGAAGGTCAAGAAAAGCAATGGGCAAGTGCTAGCCATCAATGAGGTACTTCTCATTTCTCAATTGTTTGAATCAGCTTATTAATTATTGCACTAAAATTAATTACCTTGATTGTTTTTTTACTTGTTAAAAGGATTGCAGTGAAGCTAGATTTCTACGTTGAAGAGAGTTTGTGTGAAGTGTCAAGATTTTTTTTTTTTTATTATTGGGATGCTTTGTTTAACTTCTGCATTTGGATCATCTGAACGTGGGAAAATAAATTATTAAGTTATAAGCAAAGATCTAATGCTATGCAGACCCTATTAGGAGTGTATTTATGCTTTAACTAATGACTATCTTTGTAGGCAGAATGTATCCCCTTCTTTTCTCCTTCTTTTTGTTTTTTTATTGACTGTGTATGCAAATAGGAGTGATTTTCTTATCAGTTTTTACCATGGTTATGATGAAACCTAGTTGCATTGATTGGATCCCTTGCGAAGAAAGTAGGTGAAATCAGTGAGACTTTTTCCTAGTTCAACATTATTATTGACTTTTATTCATTTAGCATAGCATCTTGTTTGCTGTTGAACAACATTGAAGTTTGGACATGGAGTGGATCATGGTCTTATCAGGAAAGAAAGAAATAACAAATATTTGTATACCAAGTTCCAATTTCAGTCTTAATTGACAATGGACACGGGGTTTAATTTTTTTTCTCATTGCAGATTTTTGAGAAAAATCCTACCAAGATTAACAATTATGGAATTTGGCTCCGTTATCAGAGTCGCACTGGCTATCATAATATGTACAAAGAATACCGAGATACTACTCTCAATGGTGTGGTCGAGCAAATGTACAATGAAATGGCATCTCGACATAGAGTGAGACATCCATGCATCCAGATAATTAAGACTGCAACCATCCCAGCTAAGCTCTGCAAAAGGGAGAGCATCAAGCAGTTCCACAATTCTAAAATCAAGTTCCCGATAGTGTTCAAGAAGGTTAGGCCCCCAAGTAGGAAGCTCAAGACAACATACAAGGCATCCAGGCCAAACCTATTTATGTGAGTTAGTTGATGGGTTTTCTCTGCTTCTCATATTATGGCTTCTTGATTCATCAGTATACATAGGAAGTGCATAGAGAAGGTGATCATGTAGTGAGAAACATCATTGCTTGCTACCATAATTTGCATTCTTTCAAGCTCTGAAGATTTTGATTTTGAAACATGGTGTTTTCTTTAATTTTATATTTTTGCAGTTGTCTATTTTAATCAATTTTGATGTATTCGTTCAAGGTTATTTTTACTTTAGTGGTTACTTTTTTGTTTCGATTCTGGATTTATCATTTGTTATTTGATACGTTCTCTCTATGATCTGGTAATTTGGTAATAAATAAATATTAGACTAGGATGACCATAAACTTTAGTGTAGAACCCACGAATGTGTTTTCTAATCAAATTGTAGTTTTATGTAAGAAATATTGGCTTTTAACGCGAACTGTTTTTGAAGTAAAACTGCACTTTACTCTGTTGCTAAATAACCTCTATACGGAATTTGCCAACCGCGAAGGATTGTCTGCTGTGGCGACGTCATAAGCTGCCATAAGTGTTTTTATGGTGGAATTTTGACCTTTCATCGTTGTGCTCCGCCACTGAAAACATCCACCTTAATTTTTATCGCAAATACACTTCAATTCCTTGTAAATCAACTGTGTTACTTATTGGCTCTATTTGTAATCTCACTTCTGGAACATTTCTCATTTTGAAGACTAATAGAAATATACCTCCTTCTCATATCTTTTATGTTTTAATATTTTATTTTTCCATAAAGTTGGTGTTTTAAAATTTCAAAAGTCTAGTTAATATTTTTGCACACATATATCTTTATTTAATACCTCCTACTAGTGATTCAAACATTAAAAAATAATTCAATAAGTACATTTTGGTATAAATGATTAAATGCAACAATTTTCAGATTCATTAAATATTTCTTAATTTGTTTATAATAACCTTGAACATAAAAGATAGGGAGTGGGGAAGTATCTTTAGCTCACTTATTGTAATACATATTTTACTTTTATGGAAATTAGATGTGAGATCATCAAATTTTATATTTTTTAATAAATTTTAACATTATCTTCAAAAGAGTCTGGTATTATTATTTTTCATTTCTTAAATACTTTAGCTTATTAGGGTAGAGGTGAGAACATGAATGGTTAATATTAAATTTAAGTAAAACAATTAAAAGAATAATAAATTAAACAAATGATTATATTGAAGTTTAATAAAATAATATTTTCTTAACTGTAAAATAAATGTTATTCTGCATTGTTTTACATAGAAAAAAAAGAAGGTAATAAATAGAGTTAGTAATTTTATAAGAGTTTAATGTTTATTGACTAACAAAGTAAAAAAAATTACATTTCATTTAATAACAACTTACTACCATTTAGACTTTAAATATTAATTGAATGATAGTTAGTGCACGTGCCTTCTTCTCATTTTATTAAATTAATCTTAATATTAATATAACATTAAAAATTAAAAAATTATAGTAATATCATTAGAAATATTAGTAAAAAAACTAATATTGTATTGAAAAACCACACTTATTTTGAGTAAATAATTTTTTCAGACGTGACATTTATTTTATAATGGGGGTAGTATTATTTTTATTTTTTATAAATATAATAATGAAGATTAACTTACCTCAAAACTAAGTTTATAACTTCCATAAATTTTAATTTTTAGACTTATTTTCGTTATTTGATAAATTAATGAATTATGCGTTTGACATGTTAAGTTTTTGCTTTTTTATTTTATTTTTGTTTCTAAATATTATTTAAATAATTTAAAACATTTTAAAGTATTATAATACTTTGAAGAAAAATAAAAAATATTAAAATAAAAAATTCTATTTTAAAGTATTATAATATTTTAAAGCATTAAAATAAAAAATTATAATATTTTAAGTATTAAAATAAAAAATTATTAAAGACCAAACAAAATAAAAATTTAATAGGAATCAAACGTTAGTTTCAAATTCTAATACAGAAAAATACC
Source organism: Psophocarpus tetragonolobus (assembly GCA_037954015.1). Classification (NCBI taxonomy): domain Eukaryota; kingdom Viridiplantae; phylum Streptophyta; class Magnoliopsida; order Fabales; family Fabaceae; genus Psophocarpus; species Psophocarpus tetragonolobus. The sequence goes on from CM075695.1 coordinate 42,369,536, forward strand.
AGCATAGTATGAGATACACATGACACATAAATAGGGTTAATTAACAGATAGCATGAGATACAAGAAGATAAATTATGCTGATCTCTTCCGAAATTAGAGTTTTAACCACTAACAGTTAATTAACACATGCATTAACCTAAAACACAAACTTTAACCTTATCTTGTATTTTGTTTGGATGTTATTACGAGATTGTACTTTTAAATTAAGCAAACTGTATTTCTAGTTTTTTTGCATGTTACAAGACTATAGAAATTGAGAAGCTTTTGTCCTTACTCAAACTGCTATTTAAGAACTTTTATTTCTGACTGCACTATTTGAGAACTTTACAAGACTAGAAATTGAGGGGAAGCGTTTTCCTCTGATTACATGTTTGCTAATTTTATTCGCTCCCATCGCGGCTATACTATGACCAGTGTTATTTCTTTTAAATGGGTCTACAAATCTTTGCAATTTGCTCGTTTAACTTTCGTATGTTTGTTTAATGAATTAAACTCACGTGGGGTAGCTTGAACCTAATTGTGCAGGGCTTATGCTGCTGCTTGTAACGCAAATTTCCATTTACTAAAGAAAAATAATAGATTGTAATAATAATATTAACAAACCATAATAGCCAACGTTGAATATTTAGCATGAGGACCACGTGCTTCTGCAAGGCACTCTTCAATCTACCTATTACGGTTCAGTATTAGCACTTTTTCATTCTCTACTTAATATTCTATTCTCAGTGCAGGTGAAGATATAATTTTAACTCACAATGACAAATAGGTTATATGACTTGTGACTGTCTACTGTGTTTTCCATATCCTATCATCATTTTTGTGACCTACTATTGTCACGCAGAAAAGAAGCATCAAATAAAAATATGCTGAATAATTGCAGGTCTGGCAATAATTAGTAGAACACTGTTGAAGTTTTGGCTAAAAGTTAATTTTAAATAATGTGAAATATTTAGAGTAATCACAAAGAAAGGGCTTATGTATAAATTCCTACAGATGGATTGGTCGTTTAAAATTATGGAAAAATATTAACCTCAAAGCTGCACGAAAGAAATATATATGGTTTAGTATGAGCAAAGTATGGCATGTCTAAACTGTATAAATTGGTTTACAAGCATACCAAGAAAAAACATGTAAAAATACATGTTTGAATATACTTTCATTGTGAGCTTCTACCTTTTTCAAGAAAAAATGTGCCTATATTCAAAACCAAGGAGTGATTTGGGACAACTAACTACTTATTCATACTTATGAAGAAAAAAGTCAGTTCAGAAGACAATGCAGATACGAAGGCTAGGTCTTGTTAAGAAAGATGAATCAATCTCTTGTATAGAATATGGATACAAGTATTAGAAACACATGAGCACCTATGGACCTGAATTTCTTTCCATAAGATAAAATATGCTTGCATTAGTTTCTTTTTTCAGAGAAAGGTTTCGGTTTTGATTCTAATTTGTTGTGCATGCTCAAAGAAAAACTAAACATGCACGTTTAGTCATTGAAAAGTTTGCAATATCTTCCTGCGAGATACATTTTTTAAATTTTGTTCTATTCTCCTAATAATCAATTTTGATTTTATTTTTTTTCAAACATTGAACTATGGACGATGTACTTCATGGAAATAGATCAATATATTTGTCCATGACATTTTTCTCAATGTTTGCGGACATTGTCCGTGTTTATAGGCATTTCAAAATAAATAGAATTTGCTAACCAAAAGGAAAAGACAAAAACTCTTAAAAAATAAGAGAAAACAAATAATAAGCCCAGAAATTCTATTAATATCAGATTAATCTATTACTAAGTATTGTTAATTATATCATATTTCAAGGAAAAAGCTGTACATAACCGGTTAATATAGCTATTCCTAGTATTATAAAAGGTGGAAGAATCACAAACGCTCCTATTGTTGCAAAGAAAACTGAATCATTCCTTTGAGACACTTCCTCTAGGTAAGCTTGTCTCCTGATATTTCTCTTTTGTGAAATGGTCAAGAACTTTGCACTCACTTTCTTCAAGTTTTTACCTAGAGGTATGCTGAAATCATCATCCCTTTCTCCAACCAACTGCGCAAGCTGCTCTCGGATTGTAAGTTTGCTTGAGCTGCCATCACTTTCATAGCCTATGAACAAGAAAATTTTCAATCTTTACAATCGTTTTCCAAAAATTAAAGAAAAAAGAACTAAATACAAGGGGTTATAAACAAGTAAACATACATGGCCACAAATTATTTTTTTTGCATAACTCATGTGGTAAACATCAAAACATGCATATCAGGAGTGATTCGTAATAGAAATAAAAGGCATGGGAGGTTTCAAAAGTTATTAGACAATACAAGATGGGGAGAAATAGGCATATTATCATACCAGAAATTGATTGAATCAAAATAACTTGTAAACTTTAGATAAATACATCCTTTCTCAGTTTGCACATTTTCCCACCTTAGAAAAGTCAAATTTTTACTGAATTTTCAAACTCTCATGGTAGTTATTTTCATCATATATAATTACTACTGCAAAACATTATCTTGAGGAACAAATCTTATTACAAGACCAAAATTTTACCATGAAGTTGGTCTATGCTGAATAGTACTATGTGATCCTAAATAGTTACTGTTTCTACTCTAAATTTGTGTATTGGGAAAAAAAAGCAAATTGAAATGTACTAAGAAAACTGAACAATTTTGAATAAAAAACTGAACTGAACAGTTTTCAGTTCAGTTTTTTAAAACTAAACTGCTTGAATTTGAACAGTAATTTATGAAATTGAAAATTATGTTTATCGGAAACAATTCAAACAGTTCAAAGAAGTTCGGCTCACTCGAACTGTTATGCAGTTCGGTTCATTTTGTATAAAGTGTCTTTATAGTTCATTTCAGTTCTGTATGAAGCTCAGTTCAATTCAGCAACCTAATCACCTTGTTGTAAGTTGTGATTTCAAAGGTACTACTCCTGTTTTCAATATTTTCCTTGATAATATTAGGATTAGAACAAGTATGTGAATATCTTCTGCATATTTCGTTTAAACAAAACAAACAAGTTAACAACATAACAGGGATAAAAAGGCATTACAGAAACAGAAGGCAAACTAATATAAAGAGAAGAAGATGTTAGCTTAAATACCAGTGTTTGGTGAGCTTGAAGATGTAAGTTGGTCCAAAAGATCCAGCTGTGCACGAGAAGAAGATAAAGATCCTAACAAGACAGGTCCTCAAAAGCCAGGTGAGAGAAGAACAAGAATATCATATTATAACATTGAAGAGATTTCAATAGGAATTGAAACATGGTGAAGAAATGAAGTTGTTTTTTATTTACTGATACAGGTCCTTCTTATTCTGAGTGAAATTAAACACATAAATCAGCTTAAAATATTTGAAATTGAATAAAAGTTGGGAGGTGGATGCAACAAATGTGGAGTGCCAACAATTCAAGAAAGCATTTTTGTTATGCGTAAAAGAAGAAATATGGAAATCGATGGTTATATCCTGAAGGGCATGGCATAGAAATAAAATAAGAAAAGAGTAGCTAGCGGGTATGAAGATACCAGAAGAAGAAGAAGCAGAGGCATCTTCTTGGTGTGTATGAGCACACAGTGCGTGAGAAGAAGAAGAAGAAGAAGAAGAAGAAGAAGAAGGATGGTAGAATTTGACGCGGGACGGAAAGGAAGGCTTTGAGTGAAGAAAAGCAATGGTGCTAAGATTGATGGCCATACACTGAGTTTGAGTTTGAGTTTGAGTTTTGGAATTCGATGCTAATGCCATTTCTCCTTTTTCTCTCACTTTTGCATTTTCAAGACCCACCTCCCTGCCACAAATATTATATTTATCTCTCCACCATCACCACAAAACCCACTCTTCTAAATCTCCACCGTTCAAAAACAAACATACTATTTTTCTCAAATAAATATATTATTAATAAGACACCAAAACACTTCAAAAACATTATTTCAATTCAAGATGCTATAAACTCTTTTTTTCCCCCCGAATAAGTTACTTGTTTTTATGTTGTATTTTATCCGAATATAAGTAGTCATTCTATGTAGATTTTTAATTTTTTATCGTATCTATATTTCTAATTATTACTAATAAAATCTCTCTATATGTTTAATCATTACTAAGTAAATCATAATTAAATTAATAAATTTTGAATTAATAACTTTACTTATTGTATTACTAATTTTGAAAAATCTAAATATGAAATTTATTTTGTTGAGTTATATAGAGAAATATTAATATCTAGTAGCACATGTCTAAGAAATTAAATACTAGACTGGAAGACTCAAGAGTAAAATTGCATGTATAAGAAATTAAAATAGATTTGAAAGAATAGAATAAGATTGTTTCTTTTTTTACGTACAATAGAGATGGTACCACTTATTCTAAATAATCAACCATTACACACCACCCGATATTTCTTATTAGAGTTATTCCTCTCTTCCCATCGTCATCATATATTTTATCATATTTTTTTCTCACATAGTTGTATAATAATATTTTGATGTATATGTATAATTTTTGTTGTTATTATTTTTTATGAGCACCACCAGGTTGTTTGCAGAGTTTCGTACCATACTTTTAAAAAGTAGATTACTGCTAGCTAACTAAATGGCCTGGAGAATAGGTAGCCATTTAATAATAGTGGTTAATCTTTCTTCCCTTTTTCATAATGGGATTGTTTCTTTTGGAAGAGAATAAGTTGGGATTGGAATGAAAAGCAACAGCAGCATGAGCATGTATTCTTTGAATTACCTCCAACCAGAAAAGTGCATTGAAATGAATACTGATCGTTGATTGCGCGAGTGCTAGTTGGCACTTTCCCGTAAGAAGAAGCATAAGTTCTCTCTTTTCCAATGTAAAGAACAATATTAAGAAAGCCGCGAGTGTTGCTTACTACGTTAATGGCAAATCAGGTGGTTCCTCGTGAATCTCACCCTTATGCCTTCCATGTCTCTGGCCCTCGCAACTTCACCTCCCTTAATTGGAGGGACCTTATCATTTCCAGCTGGTCAGTAGTACCCTTTCACCTCTCTTTTTTATCCCTTTATTTGGATGTCAAAATGGTTGTTGAAAAACCAAGCTATTTTGCTACTGGGCAGTATTTGTTTGCTGCTCCATTTTGAACATGTTAGCTCAATGGGTAAGAACATATCGGTGTAAAGCTGTAAACTTTGCCAAATGGGTTTGCAAAGTTTATATGTTCATTCGTTTGTTGCATCTTCGCCATGATCCCCAATTTCTTAATTACCTTAATTATTAAGTATTTGGAATAGAATTTTGGGGACTTACTATAGTGTTATAGTTATGATTATTTTCTCCTGGGATTTGGCTTGGATGAAGATTGAATTCACGCTTCATTTGCTGTACCTCGGTTTAGTCCAGGCTTATTTTAGTGAAATAATAGCTTTTTTTATTAAGATTAAAATAACTTTTCTTCTGCTTGGATTACTTTAGTAGGTGTTTGAAACCGCATCCAAAGAGGAAAAACAAGCATCGAACCATACACTATATATTGTAGCTTCTGCATCAAAAGGATTCCTGATGCAATACCAAACATGCCCCCTAGAATCATCTTAAATTTTAATCTATACCATGGTTCTATTATTCTATGACGTTTTCTTTTGCTGGCATGAATCTAGCAAGAGCCCTTTATCTGTCAAATTATGTAGAAAAGCAAACAAATATGAATGCTAATACTGTTTTTCTTAATCCAGGAAGAATGCAAATTATAAGAGAACAGTGATTGCCTGCTTTATACAGGCAGTATACTTGCTTGAAATTGATAAACAAGAGAAGAGAACACAAGGGAATGCTCTTGCCCCAAATTGGTGGATTCCCTTCAAGTACAAGCTTAAACAAACGTTAATTGATGAAAGAGATGGATCCATTTTTGGTGCAATTCTTGAATGGGATAGAGCTGCTGCATTGGCTGATTTAATACCAATTAGACCAAGTGGTGCCCCCAGAGCTGTCTTAGCACTCAGAGGAACATTACTCAAAAGCCCTACAATGCGAAGAGATATTCAAGATGACCTCCGTTTTCTTGCTTGGGAAAGCTTGAAGGGCTCTGTGAGGTTTAAAGTAGCTTTGGAGGTACTAAAAGTGATTTGTGGTAAATATGGAAGCAGCAATGTATGTATTGCAGGGCATTCCTTGGGGGCTGGTTTTGCTCTTCAAGTGGGAAAGGAGCTAGCAAAAGAAGGGACTTATGTGGAGGCACATTTATTTAATCCACCTTCTGTTTCACTAGCCATGAGTCTCAAAACTATTGGAGAAAAGGCCGAGTTTGTGTGGAATAGACTTAAATCCAAGCTTCCTTATAGTAGTGAGGCTCAAATCAGCAATGATGAAGACAAAACTTCTCCAGGTGCAGGATTGAAGAGTAGGATTCCTCAACTATCTGGTTCTGGTTTGAAAGATGCTACTTTGGGGGTGGCAAAATGGGTTCCTTATTTGTATGTTAACAATGGTGACTATATCTGTTGCTATTACAATGATGGTGATGGCACAAAGGTAAATGCAGGCACTAAAAATGGACAAATAGCAGCAAAGTTATTTGTAGTCTCTAAGGAGAAACAGAAGTTTCTGGAGGCTCATGGCCTGGAACAATGGTGGTCAAGTGATGCAGAACTTCAACAGGTTATCCATAGTAGCAAACTCATAAGCAGGCAGCTTAGATCTTTATACATTGCTACTCCTTCCCAAGTAACCTCATAAGCAGATGGTGAAATGTTTTTTTTTTTTTTCTATCAGTACAAATTGAAGATGAAATGTAATTTCAAATAATAAATACGAGATTTGTATTCCCACACATATTTTCACCCGATCTTGACATTTCTACCTTGCCATTCATATTTTATTTTACAAAAGCGAAGCGAAGACATCTTTTCTTTATCAATTAACTAATAAAAACGTTATTAAAATTTAAAATTGACGTGAGTTGCTATATTGACCAATTTGTAAATCGGATCCTACACATTGCAATGAGTTGCTACGGGAAATGAATTTTTGAAACATTATAGTAAGAAATATTGAATTTTTATTTTTGTTAAATCGGAATATCTAGTAGGAAGGTCAAAAGATCAATCTCTTCAAATACTTAAAATAATGATGATTCCTAAACAAAATAGTATTTAAAAAAATTAAAATAAAAAAATTTAAAATTATAAATAAAACTAGCACATTAAACATTAATATTTTTTCACTTAAAGAAATTAGAAGAAAGAAATAGCATATTTTAGTAAAAGAGTTATAAATTATATAATAATAATTTCAACAGATAAAACAAAGATAAAGAAGTTCATTACATTAGTTTCGAAAAAGAATTTGTGCGCGCAGATATGATAATACCACCATGTCAAAATATGGGTACCTGTCAATAATTTAGTTTTATTAAAATTGGATGAGTGGTTGATACAAATGGAAGGAAAAAATTATATGTATGAGTGTATTAAACTTTTAAGTATATTATGTAAAAAAAAGGCAAATGCTACTGTGTGGTTGATAATAGAAAGGTTATTGACCTTGTTGGTAATCACCAATTATATATTATCATGTAAAATATTTTTAACATTTTTGAAATATGATTTATAAATTTTATTTATTTACAAAATAATCCTAAATTATTTTGATTTTGCGTTATTCCTTGTTTTCCACAACCGCTACAAAGCTGTACGGCATTAGGAGTATTTTACTCGATGGAAAATAGAGAGTACAAGACTAATAATAGTGATATGCAAAAGAGAGAAAAGCTTCCAAGTTCCAACGAAAATGAAAAGAAGTTGCTCATTACTATTACTCATATCATAAGTCATAATCGGCAACTGATTAAAATATACAGAAATGAATAGCTGCAATAATGCAAAGCGTGTAAGAAGAGAAAAAGCAAATAAAGTTGTAGTCCAGTCACCGGTGATAGCTTTTCAGTGAAGTGAAGTTCTAGACTTGTAGTCATATACTGTGTTGACCTCTTCCTCATCCTGCATGCATACAGCAAATTGGATTCATTGCCATACTGTGATGGTGGTTACATTTCCAACCGAAACTCAGCTTCATGGCAAACCATTTGGCCCTCCCAACTTTAGAAGACTTACTTGGAGGGACCTTATCAATTCTTGTTGGTCAGTACCTATTACCCAATTCAATTCTCAGATTCATTTACTCTTTCAATCATGTATTTGATGATCCTTCACAACACTTTATTGCTGCTTGCTTACCCTTATAGATGTGTTAGTGCAGGAGGAATGTTGGTTGCATGTCCGATTTCTTGTTTTTAAGTCCCAGTTTTTGTTGATCAATTTTGAAGATGTCAATACTATGGATTCTAAACACGGGTACAAAATTGCACACTTTGCCAAATGGGTTTGCATGGTTTCTTATTTACTGCTTTTAAGTCAAGGAATCAATAGAAAAAGATTGTTGGACCTGCAATCTCTAATTAACACCTAGAGAGGGAAAAAAAGAGGAGAGATAAATATATGTTATAATAGTTAATATAATATGATAGAATGAGAAAGAAAGATATTCAGAAATAATAGGTATTGTCCATGGACTTGGAGTGTTTGGTGCATGAAGATATCCACATATATCATCACTCGGAACTGTTGGTTATTGAATGATCGTACAAAAATAAGGAGGCAGAGGATATTTTGAGAAGTGTGAAGTCTAATTTATTGATTGATAAGCATCAAAATTAAAAAAAGAAAAAGAAAAGGAAACGAGGATATAACTGCCTACTGGATAAACATGGAAGAGGTTCCTGATATATGTATACTGCATATTAGAAAATCCTAACAAATAACAAATGTAACAACTAACATTTATGGACTAGATAGCCTAAAGCTTATTGTTTCATGAGTCAAACAGTCAATAGGAACCAAGATGAAATATAAAAAGGATAGCCAAAGGGGTGCACCTAAAGCTGTTTTGGCACTCAGAGGAACATTACTCAAAATCCCTACAAGAAGAAGAGATATCGAAGATGACATCCGTTTTGCTGCTTGGGAAAGCTTGAAGGGATCTTTCAGGTTTAAAGAAACTTTGGAGACTCTACAATTAGTTTGATACATATGGAAGCAGAAATGTATGCATTGCAGGGCATTCCTTGGGGGCTGGGTTTGCTCTTCAAGTGGGAAAGGAACTAGCAAAAGAAGGGATTCATGTGGAGGCACATTTATTTAATCCACCTTCTGTTTCACTAGCCATGAATATTGAATATATTGGAGAAAAGGTTAGATATATCTGGAATGGACTTAAATCTATGGTTACTTCTGGTAGTGAAGCTAAAGTCAGCAATGATGGAGACAAGATTTATTGTGTAAGATTAAAGCAATTGATACGTCAATTATCAGACATGATGGATGCTAGTTTTGGTGAGGCAAATAGGGTCCCTCATTTGTATATTAACAGCAATGACTATATCAGTTGCCTTTATTTTTATACCGATGGAACAAGAGTTATCAACGAGGAGGAAAATATGAGTCCTAAAGATGGGGAAAATGCAGCGAAGTTGTTTGTCGTCTCTAAGGAAAATCAGGAATTTCTTGAGGCACATAGCCTGAAACAATGGTGGTCAAGTGATGCAGAACTTGATCAGGATTTGCATAATAGCAAACTTATAAGCAAGCAACTTAGGTCTTTGAACATTGCTACACCTTCACTAGTAATACTTTTACTTTATCCACATTTTGTTTCATTTGCCATGAGTCACATTAACATTAGAGAAACAACTGGTTTTGTCTGGAATATACTAAAATCTATGCCTCTTTCAGTTGGAAAAGCTCAAGTCAACAGTGATGGAGATTATACTTCTAGTGTAGGTTTGAAGGGTTGGATGCCTCAGTTATCTGGCTTGAAGGATGCTAGCTCTTGCGTGGGGAAATTTATTTCTTATCTGTATTATTACAAGAATGATGGCACAGGTGAAAAGATGGTCGACGAAGAGAATAAGGTTCCTACAAATGGGAAAAGGTTGTTTCTTGTATCTGAGGAAAAACAGAAATTTCTTGCAGCCCATGGCCTGAAACAATGGTGGTCAAGTGATGCGGAACTTATTCCAGTTATCCATAATAGGAAACACATAAGTAAGCAATTTAGATATTTACAGACTGGTACGCCTCGGGAAGTAACACAGTTATTAAATCCACCTTTTGTTTCACTAACCATGAGTCTCCGTGATATTGGGGAAAGGGAAGAATTTGTCTGGAAATGGAGTAGACTAAAATCTATGCTTCCTTCAAGTAGTGAAACTCAAAGGAACATTAGCAATGATAAAAACAGGATTTCAGATGTAGGATTGAAGAGTTGGATACCTGAATTATCTGGCTTGAAGGATGCTGGTTTTGCTCTGGGCAAATGGGTTCCTCATATGTATAGTAACAACAGTGACTTTATCAGCAGGCAACTTTAGATCTTTATACTTTTCTGCACCTGCTCAAGTGTCACATCTATTTAATCTACCTTCTGTTTTACTAGACAAGAGTCTTAGAAATACCGGAGAAAAGGCAGATTTTGTCTGCAAAACTCTGGTCAGCAATGACAAGAGTTCAGATACTGGTTTGAAGAGTTGGATACCTCAACTATCTGGCTTGAAGGATGTGGGTTTTGGAGTGAGCAAATGGATTTCTCAACTGTATTCTCACGAGCATTGGCAAAGCTGATAAGATGAATAGTGGAAAGCGAAGTTGACAATGGATTTACCTATACAGTTTGTAAAATGACCAGTTTTCAATCTTAACAATGTAGCCTATTTTTGCTTGTATTTAAGCCTTGTACATTGTAATGTGTTTTTTTTTTTTTAAATGGATTTGTTCTCATAGTATTCTCCATCGAATATAACACTTGTACGCAGTAACATGTTTACAATCCATATTTATGTGTTATGTTACTCCTTGCATGCACTCTCTTCTTTTCCCATTACTACTCACTAAAAAATAAAATTTAAAACGTATTTTATAAAAAAAAATTAAAAATAAACAATAAAAACAAAACAATACCAAATGTACCCTATTTTTTTCTTAGTAAATAAATAAATAAAAATACTTCCTTTATTTTTATCATACAAAAAGTAGGTGTGGATACCGATTTAGATCAATACAAAAAACTAATTAATATAAATTAATTCAAACCAAAAAAAAAATCGAAAATTGGATTGAAAAATATACAAAATTCAATAAATGTGGATTAGATTTTCATATTGAATTTCCAATCAATTATTATAGGTTATTATTATATGTTATTGTTTTTATATTTTTATTAGTAAAAACAAAATGCTAGGCTTTATATTTCCCTTTTTTTAATTTTAAATGTTGAACTCTTTAACCATGTAATTTGTTTATAATAGTAACTTTTAATAATTAGCAATTAGATTGACATATTGTTTTAATTTTGGATTTTTTTTAATTTTATTTTTTAAAAGATGAATTCAATTATTCAAGTAAACTAATCGATCTTGATCAAATTGATTTGGTTCATATTGCAAAAAGAAATAAAACAAATCGTCAGATCTAACTCACATTAAATTTAATTTAATTGAATAAAAAAAAGAAAAATACCATAAATATAATTCATACCAATATGGCCTGAAGGATGCTGGTTTGGATCTATAGTAGTAGCATTACGATCTATTTATTTTCATTTTTTATATAAAAAACATTATTGTTTCAATTTTTACAAAAAAAAGAATATCATTGTTTTATGAAAGAAACATTTTTTTAATTACATATGTTTTTCACAAGAAACAATCATATTTGAGTCTTCTAGTAGGACTACTATACATAAGTGACAAACTCTTCCTAACACAATTGTGTACTTAGGATTTGAACTTGAAATATTTAATTTAGTACAACCGCTACTAATTTATCACACGCTTGGTTTGGTATATCAAAATAACATTTGGATGTATTGATTTATTTTTTTTACCTGTAGAAATATTATTGATCTTTTTTTTTTCTACCCAAGAAACATCATTGTTCTATGAGACTAACATATTGGATCTATTGAATCTAGTATGTATAAAAAATTAATATTGAATTTAGTATATTATATATACAATGTAATTGAAAGAGTTTGTGATAATAAAGTTTTGCAGTGAAAGCATATTCACTTCTCTGAAGAAACAGTGCTGAAATTTCAGGTTACCCTGTTCCCATTCATTTTACTCCATGGCAGGTTTATCAGACTAATTCTTGAGGCAATTAATTAATCATATTTTCTTTGAATTCACAAAATACCCCTACATTCACAACAAAGGTGAGTGGAAATAAGCACGCTTCAAACAGTAAAACGAGGTTGAATAACTATCAAACAACCAAGTACATAGATAGATTACATACAATTGGGAATGGTGTCCCGTAGAAAATGAGATTTAAATATCCTAATTCTCTACCGTTAAAAAGTTAAATATAACATTTATTACAGAGAAAGTAGTATAATTCGGGAGGGTGAAAGTTCAAAACTGGACTAAGTTCTACTGAAGCCTGAGGATGAGAATGTCTTAAATAACTATGATTAGGGTGTCCACAAACTGATGTACTCGAATTTTTTATATGATTATTTGCAACTTTATTCATAAGAAATCTTAACATCCATTTCATTATTAGACAGCATAGCAGTTTTATATATTACCTACTACCTACACCTTGATAGGATCTACTAGTCTAGATTGAAGTTGATAACTTCAACTTTAACAAAAAGATAAAGATGATGACGTGAAATCGTGAATTATTGCCGCAGCTCCACAAACTTATTGAAAAAAATGAATTGATGAATAATTAGATAAGTATAGTTTACATATACATGAAGGGATTCGCAAACCGCAAACCAACATAAGGCATGATGAAATAATCCATTACATTTCAATTAATCATGAGTATACTACAGCACTTTTCTGTTTTCCATCAAAAAGATATATTTCTCTACATTGAATATAACAACAAATAATCAAGAAAATCGAGATTAACCAACAAAAGTAATTCCATTTAAAAGAAGAACAAAGAATGGAAGGAAGAATAGAAATGAAAAAAAAATATATACTAAATCATTTAGAAGTTTGTACCTCATGCTTGCTAGTAAAAGTAGCAGGCATCTTCCTCGTGTTTCCGCAACCAAACCCTTTTCAACAACTTCCAAAGAGTAATATAGGAAGTAGCTGATGTGTTTTAATTCTCTAGACTACAAATTATGCACTGGATCAAGATTTAGAGGAAGTCTGGTCCTTTTCAATCAAAGATGAACCCAATTGAAGCATAAGAGGATAAACAGGGCTAAACTCCTTATCTCCTCTGCTCCTCACGTTCGCAGCATAATCATCAAGTGTTGCTTTGATGCCCTTCCAGATTTGATCCTCCCATTGAGAATCTAGCCACAATGAATACTGCAATGGTGTTAATTTGTTTCTTTGCAGTGGGGACTGCAATTCTGCAGGGGCACGTGTATACAGATGATGAAGTATGACATTAGGAGGCAGATCTTGAAGAAGAGGTGATGATGCGAGCTGGGATGTTTCCAAGAAAATAAGTGGACGGAATGCTCTAAGTGCTCGATATGGTGCACCAAGTTGCTCAACAGGGAACAAATTTTGCCCCACAGCTAGCTCCAATTCAGCCATATCCCTAGCCATCCGCAACTTGCCTGATTCTGAAAGTGGTCTGACAAGAGAAGCATGTCGGATGAAGAATACTAGAACACGTGAAGCCATACTCTGGACAAGCCTGGTGCATATGTTCTCTGTCCCTGGAGCTGTTGAATTTCTGGAAGGCAACAACCTAGATAGAAACTCACTGCGAAAGTGAAGAATACACTTTTGGAGCTCCTCCATGTAAGGTGATGCATTGTTGTCCATAGCAGCATCCATTCCAAGCACTCCAAAGTTCTGATCATGTATTTGCAATATGCAAGACTCAAGACGGTCTAGCATTGCCTGGAATAAAGATGTTACAGAATCACAGGCAACACCATACACGGCACCTAATGAAGCAGACAACACATCTGCAGCAATACTGGGCATTTCTTTAAGCATAGATGATATTCGTGTATGAACATCTTGCAGATGCTGACACAAAGTAAAGTTCTTGAGCTGTGCTGGTGTTGCAGGACCACTTACTTGGCGTGATTCGGGACCAGTGGATATCTGCCATAACAACAAAAATGAATAACTAAAAGGTTTGAAACTAAGCTACAATATCCTTTCAATTGAATAAATGGACTTCAGGATTCTAAATGTTGTAAAACTAATACACAAAGAAGGGGGAAAATAGCCTTTAGGTTCCAAAGAAGACATACAGCAACAGCACTTCAGGTAGTAATTACCTATATTCAGTCATTATGTCTCACCATATCATGACAAGTGACAACAATTCAGATAGTAATATCACTAAAATATTGCATATGGTAGTTAGCATCGTACGATACACAATATCAATCATACTATACGAAACGATTCCAGCTGCGATCGATATGAAGCATACACTATCTTGTTTTGGTTTCTGAATCGATTGTATCGTGCTTGAATCTCAATGTCCAGACAAATTGCACGACTCAGCACCAGTTCACTCATAGCTTCGGTAGCTTCCCAAGTTCCCAAACGGGTTGCACTCCCCAAATGGGCCAGATCATGCACAACTCAGTTAAAAAAAACTGAACCCCAAAATTTTCCATGAACAGAGGACTTGAGCAGAGCAGGAATAGTATTGCCGAGTTGTGAAGCAGCAAACAGCTTTTATTTTGCTGAACTTGTGCAGTACACACTAGACACCACTCTTTATGGCATTGTATAGTTGTTTGTCTTGAACCTTATGGCTTATATTATATATAATTATATGTCACTTTGTTAGTTATTTCAGTTATTTGACATCAAATATGCAGGCATATTTTCATTTCTCATATATTTCTTTATTTTAAATGTTCCTAGAGTATTAATATATATATATACTATGATTTTTTTAATGATCATGAATCTTACAACCCACAAAAAATATGATACATGATTCAGAAAATAGTCATTTCAATACAAGCTTTGTATCCTAATTCAACTGTCATGTTGTATAAATATCAAAATATTAATTATTTATTTAACAAACTGAAAAAATAAAAAAAAACGAGCAAGCAAGTTAAATAGTTGAATGGTAGCTAATCTCTAAAATGCTATGGAGCATGGACTCAAACGCGGGACATGGCTAATGTCCAAATATAGGACACAGGGACACCACTTCCATACATATAAATGAGACTTTAATGAAATAAAATATGAGTAACATAACAAATTATCTACACTGGTGGCATACTCACCTATTTAAACCAATTTCTATGATAACTTGTGATGCATTATTTTTTACTAATATTAATGTGTGTTCATCTAAGTTGAAATGTCAATTTAATTATGAGTTGTGTATAAATATCGATATTTAAGTATCTGATTAAAAAAAAAAATACCAGGAGACCTAATTAAAAGTGTTTGACATATACCAAACAAGTGTTGGAAAGTGTAGTGTAAGGTGTTTGACATGTAGACACTTCAAACATTAGAGGTTTTCGTGTTTCCTAGCTAAAATGTGATACAGTACAAGACCAATAATACAGTACACATATAAACTGCTTAATGAAAGAACATGCACTCATTATTCATTAATATATTAATATATACTATATGCATGTAGTTAACAATGCCATGATTAACTGCAGTCAACATGATTTTCCTTCTGTGTAATATAACAGCTAAATTGATAGCCTAGATAGCATATTAGCATTGAATTCCTTTCTAAGCCAATAAATGTAGCAGTTAAAACATCTAGTAAACAGCATACAACACCTTAGATACAATAAAGCCATTTCTGTTTACCTGGTATTCAGATCGTTCTGCAAGAAGAATTAAAACCTTGCCAATTTCACGCAAAACAAGAAGAGTTAAGCGTGCATCGACCTGAACAGCCTCAATCTCTTCCTGAATGCGTGATATAATTCTTGATATTTGTTCCTTGGAAGGAACACTACCACGACTGGACATTGGGAATACAGAATTCACTAGATCTGAAAGACGACTCAAGCAATGAGCTAAAAATGCATTCTGGAATATTTCAACAGCTGAAACTATCTGCTCTTTTCCAGACGAATTGATAGCTGGTAACACTCCTTTGACATCTGTGTCGTGTGAAATTCTTTCAAGTAGATTCTCTATCATGGAGTAAAGTTTTGGATATCCCATTGTAAAAATCTCTTTAACAAAACTTGATGCAGTGAAAGCAGACTTCATTTGACTTGCAAAAGCCTTTGTAATGGCCTCCCAGACTCGATCTGTTAGCATAGGATCACTTTCCTGTTCAGTAGCGGTCAAAATCAGAAAATGAGAAAAAAAAATTCAACAGAAAATAAGAAAGTGTGAACAAACAATAGCAGCTAAAATATATATGATTAATGTTCCTTGATAACTCAATATTGTAAAGTATAATAGATCATGAAGACCCCAAACCCCCTAGGAACTAGGAAGTTCATTGAATCTGTTTATTTCTGTTAGATAACAAACTAGTTTTATCTATTTGTCAGGACAGTATTGTAAAGGGTTAGGTTGTTTTGGTGAATTCTGCAAAGCTGAGATTTGCAATGAGTTCTGTGTTTTTGGCCGTGAATAGCGATCGACTATCACTCCTCTGAGTTGTGATGCGACGTCAACCATCGGAGCAACAAGTGGCCGTTCCGCTCCATCCCACTGCAATCGCGTCACTTTCGCACGCTTTTAACTATGTTATTAATTACAACCATTGGAGTTTGATAAGATGAATGATTAGGATGAAAAGTAAGTCCCTTAAACTTTTAAAATAAGTGAATCCCTCTTCAGATATTCATATGTGTGTGTGTTTGTATGTATATATATAATATAATATAATATATAGTATGCAGCTGAGTGTAAGACTGTAAGTTAAGCACTTCCACAACAATGGAGTCCTTGAAATTTAACAATTTGCACATGGTATATAAGATCACAATATTTTAAAAAACCTAGGATAAAAGACCTTATAGAAAAATACAATGCAACTGCTTCATACATCTAACATATTAATCACTTTATTCCACTAAGTACATATAGAGGAGTATTCAAAAGATTGCATATTGATCTCACTCAATCCAACATAAACCATCAAATGGCATTTAATGCATCAGAAGAGAATGGGCAGGCATGAATTTTTACAATTTCTCTAAAGGTATTTGACAGTATAATGTTGCATAAAGCTGGAAGCATATCCATATAATTCTACACAAAAGAGAAACAACAAGCAAATACCCCTTGATCTCCGTATTCACTCCTTCACTTATATAGGTAGTACAGTATAACACACATCAACCCTGACATCTTCAACCTTAATCATTCCATGACTTTACAGCATACCAAGGGGAAAGAACACCACAAAAAGTAAAGGAAAGATTTGGAAGGCTGGCAAATGTTTTGTATTGCACACCGAATTCTTGATTGTGAAGAAAAATGAAATATTACATTCTCGCTTTCTTGGGGTCTCTTAACATTTATAGATCTATTGCAACACACAAGTCTTGGGGTCAGTTTCTCAGAACAAACTTTAAATGAAATATATACAGCCAGACATTACATTTACTGACTCAATTTAAACTTTGAATAAAATCATCAGTTTCTTCGATTTAGGAAGAGAGACACCCAACAGAATAGCTCCCAGTAGACTACAATAGAATCAGATGAGAAAAACTGGAAATAAAGTAACTTGTCTGTAACTGTTTCAACATGTTCCAAACTTCAATTCAACCACCAAGATTTGGTTCTCTATAATGCGTAAGCCGCATGGAATAGGTTACACATTATAGGAAACAGAAGAGCATTTGACTCGGTATAAAACATGGGCATGAACTTATATGAAGAGAAGGGGAGGCAAAGAAGAAATAATTTAGTGGAAAGAACATAAAAATACCTGAATGACCTCATCAAGCAACAAAACATGAGTAAAGGGATCGCGCTTCTTGGAGAGCACCCTCTGCAAATGCCAAACAGCAACAGCAATGGAATGCAACTGATCCATGGAATTCCCCAACCTGTGCCAGAGAGCCTCTCGAGCCTTAGGGCCTCCTCCAATGTGGGGAGTACCAGAGGCCCTAATCCCACCGGGACCAAAACCACTTCCACCAGAAATTGCCTTCATATCCAAAGCCAAACTCACACTCTTAGCACCCAAACCCTTATACCTGTTAACCACCTGCTCCACGGTAACCTTCAATTCCCCGAGATTGTAGAAAACCTGCAACCCAGTCCCAACCTCGGCCTGGTTCAACCCTTCCATTCCGCGTTCCAGAACCTTCATCGCCTCGCTGCGAAGCAAATCACCGGTTTCCCGAACCCAGTTCAGCTCATCGTCAACGGCATCGATGCCACAAAGCTCGTATTCATCGCAGAGGCTCAGGATCTCGAAGTGGAGCTGGGCAGCCTTCGCCAGATCCACTTTTTCGGCTTCGGCGGCCATCAGGTCGCGGAGCTTCTTGGAGAGGCGGAGGGCGCGAATCGAGTGCTGGAGGAGCTCTGTGGTGCGGTGGAGATTGCAGAGCTGGGTGGTTTTCGCCGCCACCGAGCGATGGGGGTCGGAGAGCTCGGACCGGAGGCGGCGGACCGACGACTGGAGAGAGGAGAGGGCGGATCTTAGGGTGGAGAGGGCGTGATCGGCGTGGTGGAGGGAGGAGAGCTGGGAGAGGAGGTCGTGGTGGCGTGAGAGGACTTCTGACCGGAGCTGGTTCTCTAGGAGCCGGATAGCGTGGTGGAGCTTCTCCGCGGTGGAGGCCGGGGATCCGGAGGAGAGCGCGGCGGAGGAGAACGACGTGGACGAGAAAGAAGGGGAGAGGAAGGCGGAGAAGATGGGATCGGAGGCCAGGGAGTCCAGGGCGGAGGAGGTAGGGGTGGTGGCAGTAGCGCCTCCGGAGGTGGGACTCTTGAAGGTGGAGAGCCGTTGGATCGGAGAAGCGCCGCTGGAGACCGGCGACCTTGCCGCCGCTGGTGACGCCATTGTGATTTACTCCTTTCTACTATCTAGTCTAGTTCACTAAAACAACTTAGTTTACTCCTTTCTTTATCTAAACTCTTCTCATGTTTTTAGATTTTTTTAAATTCTTCAAATTTTATAAATTTTTGTCTTTATTTAGTCTTCTAATTCTAAATATATTGTTTTTTTCAAATGTTTTAAATAACATTGGAAAGATAAAAATATTTAAATAATATTTACAGATAAAAATAATATATCTTAAAATAAAGAAACTAAAATAGTATAAAAAATTTTAAAAAATGTATTCAACATATAAAAAATTTCATAAAAATTTAAAATATATTTTAGTCTCTTATTTAAAATTCTTATGGTGTCTCATCTTCTGATAAATTCTTACAAAGATACGTTCTTATACCTAAGAAAATATGAAAAATATATTATACAAATGTTAAAGAATTATAAAATAATTTATAAATCGTGACTTGTGTGTTTAAGTATGGATTTGTGTGTCTGTGTATTTAATTATGGATTTTTTGGTTGAAGTATTGTGTATGGGTGTTAATGTGCATGAGTGTGTGTGTTTTATTTTGATGAAATATGGTTATTTAATTATAAATATTATTTGATTTAAATTAATTAAATAATATTGATAGTAATTAAGTAAAAGTGGATAAGTTTATATATATTCTTTTAAATTGAGGTTAATGTTTCACATAAGATTTTATTTGGAAAATATAATTATTAGGGAGTTACAATTAGCAAATCAAAATTACTAAATACAATCCTGATTATTTCTCTTTTCTTTTCTCTTCTTATCCGTGAAACTCCTTTTTCTCTTTTTCTTTGCCTCTTTTTCCCTTTCCTTCTTTCTTTGCATGGTCTTCAATGGGACTTCATTTTTAAGAGAGATTCCTATCATTCGTCCTGATTTCTAATGTTAATCATTATAGATATGTCTCATTCTGATTCTTCAGACATTTTTCGATTTGATTGTTCATTTTAAAAGGAAATTCTTTTAAAATCCCAATTTTTTAAGTTTTTGTTTGGTTTTGAGATTTTTTTATAGGTTTTGAGTGATTCTTATTGTTGATTTTTTCCGATTCGACAAAATCAGCTTTTTAAGGGAGAAAAGTTCGATATTTGTTTTAATTCAATAGAACTTTGATTTAATGGTATAAATGTATTTGCATGTGTATGATTAAAATTTTTATCAATGTTTTGAGCTTGAATATGTTGTGTGAATTTTGTTAGTGATTTGTCTTGTTATGATTGTGAGGAAATTGTCGTTAAATTATTATTTGAGGTACTTTGGAATATAAATGATATATTGAAATTATTAATGTTATTAGATTGATAATTGATTAAAATAATGATCGATAGGATATGATCGAGACTTTTAAGAGTAGGTAACAAAGTATTTATTGTGTTGCATTGAATTAGAGATAAATAATGGTCATAGTGATCTCGGTATTAAGACTGGGTCAGGTGAGTAAATATCATTATCAAGGTCGAGTCAGGGCGAGTGTGTACCTAAGGGATGTATTCAAATAACAACTAGTTGTCAGATTTGATCAGGAGGACGTTAAACAATAATTAGATATCATATAAGTATGCCTAAACTTCAACTGGTTATCATAATTGGTCAAGTAGACATCAGATATCAGTGTGGGGAAGTCAGAAGGTTATCGAGTATCTAAAACTTGAATGAGTTTTTTCAAAAGCGTCATATTATATTGCTGATTGCTTATGTTCAGGGAAACATGAGTGTGATTGTTGATATTATGATAAATGACTGTGAATGCTAAATGGTATTGTTTTCATACTTGTGTATATTTTCTATTTTTACGAGTTTACCCTTACTTGTATTTGTTTTTTGTATGACTACGACATGCTTTGCACAGAGCAGATATTAGTGATGAAACAGAGAAGCAGAATTAGCGAGATTAAATAAGTTAGAGTTTGGCAGTGGAGAGAATAACTTTCGTTTTGTATATAAGATGTAGATTTTGGAATGTTTATGTGTATGTGATTGCAATATAATGAAGTGTTATGAAGATGTACGCTCATATAATCATATGAGACTTGATAGTGTAAGTTGTAACTAGTATCATGATAATAATTTGGTGAATGCATGTATAGGAAGATAATGTTTTAGAATTTACTCTAGATGCATAATAAAAATGTGACTATATATTGTAATTGAATCATGTGAATTATGATTGTAGTATATAGGTATGCAAATTAAAAACTGATGCATTATGGGTTTTATGTGTGGTTGTGATTTATGTAGCAAAAGTTTTGCAATCCTACAAAGTCTCATTGCGCTAGCCTCTTCCAAACAATTTTATAGCTTTGCACCCAGTGACATGTCTCACTCAATGAAAAGTACTCTCTGTCAGGTTTCTCGCGAGACTTGTCGCCAACAACACCTCTTGTTGAGTGAAACCTTTTTTCTCTGGAAAATCATAGTTCATACCTTTAATTAAATAATGTTTGTCACTGACTGATGTGTCCTAGTCCTTGTTGGACGAGTTGTGCATTATGTGATTTATTTATCTATTTGTAAGTTTTAAAATTTTGAATTAAAAATTATATTGAATACGAGTATATAAATGAATGAGTAATATGATTATATAATTTGTATTAGTTATTATTTGGGATGTGACAGCTAAGGAGTGAAAGAGTAAACTGAACCCTACATGTGGACGTCAAATGTTCAAGTATGATGGTGCCTAGGTGTTCTTGATCTCATTTCTCTCTACCACTCTTAGAGTAAAACATTGTAGCTCCTCCCCCACGTCATTTTTTTTTTTCAGGTCTTATACTTGTTTTGTTGACCACTCCTGAGTTTCTATCCTTGAGTTTATGAGATGACTAATAGTTATATGTTGGTCGTGCCTCTCAAGTTGTTAACATTTGTCCCGTCCATTAACAAATAACTTGTGTCATATTGATCATTACATCAACTCAATTTATTAACAAAGAATTTTTTATATAAACAAAAATATTCCATTGATAGATTATTTTAATAAAATAGATTGATCATGCTTATAATACGTTGGAATGCACCCACCCTTTGTGTTTTACACTTTTATTAATGCATTTTTTAACTTATCTAAAAAGAAATAAATAGATTGATTAGATCTCATATATTCTTAGCTAGCTTGAAATTCATATAAATTAAATAATATCATTAAGTAATAAATAGTATGTTATTTTTTATTTAATGTCACTTTTATTTGACAAATATTTAATGACACTTAATATATCATATAAAAAATGTAATATGGAATAAATGGAAACCTTTAAAATTCACCAAAATAAAAATTGAGACCTTTAATTTCGTAAAAATTAATTAAAATAAATTCATATTGATGTTATGTTACTCAATGTTTACATGTACAATGGCATTCCCTTTATACATAAACAATTTGTCAATGAAACTACAGGTTTGGACTCAACTTAATATATTTTAAATTTTACACTTAAAATAATTGTGTAAATCTAGACATCTTTAAATTTTACATTGCTTCTTTTTTTTTTTGTTTTCCATCATCTATGCAAAGCATAAGACCTTTTGCTAATTATATTATATTAAAAAGATTAAAAAAAACTTCAACCAAATCAAATGAATTTGATGTTATATTTAAATCAAATCAAAATACATTATGCTATATTAAAAAACACTACATTATGCTTATTTTTAAAAAAAAAAATATACTCAAAAGATTAATTGAAAAACAAATTCAATTAAATCAAGTGAATTTGATGTTATTTAAACCATCTCAAAAGTTTGATGTTATATTCAAATTAAATCAAAATATATTCTGCTATATTAAAAAAACACTGCATTATGCTTAATTAATTTTTTATTTTAGAAAACTAAATTAAACCTTAACACCCTCATGCATATATTAATTGCTACAAAATTAAATATCAAATTGATTGTTCCATAAATTTTCCTGATAAATAGCATGGTTTCTATTAGAAAAGAACAAAAACATTCATTTTCTTTTTTCCTTATGCGATGCCAGCCATCGTCTATTATTTGTTTTAAACATTTGTATTTTATTTTAAACGTATAAAGTCTATAGAAGTATGTTTTATTTTTAGTTTAATATTGTAAATTTATAATATTATATTTTTAATATTATTTGGTGTTGTTTAATTACTATATTATTTAAGTATTGGTTGGATTCGTATTCAACCACGATTAAATCGTTAAACCTTCTATTTTCACAAAAAAAAAAAAAAAAAAATAATCGTTAAACCTTCTTGATATTAAAATTTATTACAGAGCCATAAAAATGAAATGGTACACCAAATACAGCTTCCGCTTACTAATCTCATCATAGTAATAATTTTTGCATCTAAAATCAATCAATGGTAGATATCGATCCTCTCCTCAAAATTAAAAAGAAAAATAGTCAAGTTTGGATTGATAATAAAAATCAAAATATAAATTAAAAATATGATTTCGTTACTTAAAAAGAAAAAGAGAATGGTTGATTAAATATATTAATGTAAACTTATTATTGTATAGATTACATTTTTATATCCTCATGTAAATAAAGCAACAATTGAATAACAAATCTTTCTAAAAGAGTTTTCAGTTTTCATATTACTTATCTTCCACGTTTCCACCCATTGATTGTTTACTATCAAGCTAAATATAGTCTCAATCACTGAAACCCGTGCCAAAAAGTTTCTCATACTATTTTGATTTTTAGATAAAAAAAAAAAATGAGGAAGAGATAAAATTGTGATGGTTGGTAAAATTGTTAATGATTTATGGTCTTGAGGGTATAAATTGGAAGCAATAAACCTAAAAACATGATGAGATATTTGGTGTGAAAATGAAGCTTTGAGATGATATAAGAGAGGAAGAAGAAATAGCGGGCGGTTAAGCAAGAGATGAATGATAATAATATGTGATGCGAGTAATGAGAAAGGGAAAGAATGAATGAAATAATTAAGAAGGGAAAGGATTCAGAAGTGACAGCCACAGCAGAGGTAGAAAAAGCAGAGGGTGGAGACGAGGACAACGGCCTCAGCGACGGAGAGGATCTTGAAAACAACGGTGTCGATGATGGTTGTCTGAAGATGGAGGAGTGGTTTCCAGCGAAACGGCCACGACACCTTCTTCAACCACAACTTGCTCTTCTTCTTTCCCATATCTCTCTCTGTCTCTTCCCAATTACCTCTTCTTTATACTTAATTCTTTCTTTATATATACACAATATTAGGAATTAGGAATTAGGAATTACGAATTACGAATTACAATACTTATGCTTCCCATACCTTCAAGTTTAACCGTTGAACGGTAAACCAATACCACTCTTTATTTATGTCTCACACTCATATTTCTTAATTATTTCCTGCTCCTTCAACCCCTTTTTTTCTCAATCATTCCACCAGTCTTGTTCCCCTTTTTATTCTTTCCTTCAAGGCTATCAATATAAACATATTACGTTCACCTGTACCAGTTTTATATTTCATAAATTTCTACCTAAAAAATTAATAATTAAATATCTATAAATAAAATATATAATAACAAATTTAACCATATAAATATATAATAATACCATAATTACCATAAAATTCAAACATAAATTCAGAATCTAAATATAAGTCCTTGAGTTTAATTGATTTTAGTTCAAAATAATAATTCTTAAATTCAAGTCATTGAGTTACTGAGTTTGACAGAATCAAAATAAGCAACTCAAAATAATAGTTTAATAGAATAACATCTCTCAAATTCAAGTAATAAGTAATTCCGAAGAACAATGTGACAGAATCAAAATAAGATCATCACTTCTCATATTCAATTTAATTTAAAAAACTGAGAGACCAACTCACCAAGAGTGAGAGAATCAGTTGTGACAGAAAGGAGCTTCGCCAAAATCGGAGGCATGGCATGACGTTGAACCAGGGACCACGGATGAAGTTATGGCACAACTGCATGAGAATAGAGGAAACTATGGCAGAAAGGGGTTTCGCCGAAATCAGAAGCTTCATGCAAGGTTCGTCGAAATCTCATGAGAGGTTGAGGCACAAATGTTGGAAGCTATGATCTAGGGTTCTAAGCGTCACGTCTAGCTATGGCAGAATTACGTCTAGCTATAGCGGAATCACGTCTGACTCTTGTCGTTAATAACAAGTAAGGAGTAACGAAGTGAAGAGACAACTTACGACCTGACTCAAAATGACACCATTTTATGTGTGTAATGGCTAAATGAGAATCTTTGTGTGATATTGTGAGCTCATATGTAAACTCGCGAGTTTAACACATATTACCACTAGTTTACCGAATTTACTCAAAAAATGATTTTACTCACAATTTAACTCAATATGAGTAACTAAATTCGTAAAATCAATTTATAAGTTATAACACGATATTGATAATCATACTTTCTGTTACATCACTCCATGCTATAGTTCTCATATTTTTTTAGTAGTGTTATTTTGTCATCTCAATATTACATTATTTTTTTTAGTAATTTGATCTTAACTAATCTAACATTGATTAGTTAGATCATGTCTAGAATCAAACTCATAGAACTTTCGATAAAATTAAAATAATCATCTTTAACTCAACTCACACGATGTGATTTACATTTTATATTATTCTTAATTAGTAATCGTAAAAGTGTAAAGTTCAAAAAAGTTACAAAATATTTATCCAAATTCAAAAGTTACCAATCTATATTAAATAATAAATCATTTTTAAAATTTAATTTCACTTACTTGGATAAAATACATCCAAATCCACACTTACTTGAATAACTAATTTTATATCAATTTGATTTACTATAGAATACTAGGGATGACAATGAAACAGGTGCGGTTTGACCCTCCTAATCCCAGTCCCCGTCCCTGTAAAGTGTGGAGCGAGTTCGGGTTCGGGTATAAAAAAAGCGGGTATAAAATTTTAATCTTCATCCCCGTCTTTGTTGAGTATTTTTCTCATTATATTATTTTTTATAATTTAAATTTACTTATTTATTATTAAATAAATTATATATATTAAGATATTAATTATATTTTGATTTAAAAAAGTATATAAAGAATAGTTAATAACAATAAATTATAAATTAAAGTTTAAGAATTTAAATTTTTAATTAAATATATAAATTTAAAATTATTATATAATCAATAAGATTATAACATGATAGATGCGGGTTCGGGTATGGGGCGGGTAGTCACATATCCATACCTGGTTTAACATATCAGGTATTACCTACTCATGTCCATACCCGGTTAACCCGTGTAATACCTGTCAAAATCTGGACGGGTTCGAGTGGTTACCCACGGGTACGAGTATTTTTTACATCCCTATAGAATATCATATCACATGTTACAAATGAGAAATAAGCTAATGCATGACACATTCCTTCCACAAAACCATACATAAAATTATGCACTTTTATATATAAAAAAATTATACAATTTTTTTTTATAAACCAACTAAAATTTTATTAAATAAAAAATTTGAATAGCACAATATATGTAATTCTAAAAACGATTACAAATAAATGAAATTCAGCTACTTACCATGGATAGACACTCAATGCTCATCCATAATAGTCAAAAAGTGATACCACCCCTAGCACACATAAGGATGGATATAAACCACTAGAACAATAATATATACAATTTTATTGTTATCAATATTGACTTACACATGACAAATTCCTTCCACAAAATCTTACATGATACAACACTGTAACACTCTTTTTGTTGTTGCCTTCGTATAATTTTTAGTAAGAATCAAACACAACTATCAAAAGGCTTATAATAACTTTTACCTACATAAACAAAAATCAAACGTGAATCAACTAAACAAGACTACATCTAATAATGTACTGCATTTTTAGATTGACAAAAAATGAATATTCTTAATAAAAAATAATTTATAATTTAGTTTACTAATGTAGACTATGTACTATTATCTAACATTATTATGCTT
The DNA here is from genome assembly GCA_037954015.1 of Psophocarpus tetragonolobus. Classification (NCBI taxonomy): domain Eukaryota; kingdom Viridiplantae; phylum Streptophyta; class Magnoliopsida; order Fabales; family Fabaceae; genus Psophocarpus; species Psophocarpus tetragonolobus. Next base: position 42,396,480 of record CM075695.1, read on the forward strand.
TAATTACAATTATCCTTTAACGGTATACCTACACAAAGATATCTTGGTGTTGGATCTTACTTCTTTTCGTTGGTTATCGATAATAATTTGATGGTAGGGTCTTGATAAAGGTAAATAAGTGAGTACCTACAAAAGACACTCTAATGCTCAAGTGTGATTGATTTTTGGAGTCTCAAAGAGTATAAGTTCTATCCTTTTGTTAGCAAAATAATATTATAATAATGAATAAGTCAAATATTGTTTTGTATTTATAGTTGTACCTGTTGAGTTTAGGTTGTACAATTAAGGTTTTGACCTGATTAAGGTAAAAATGGAATGCTTCTAGTCTCAATGTGTTATCAAGGTTGTCTAGCATGTTTCAGTTAGGTTTCCCAAACCTTCAAGGTGACTGAAGCCTCCCACCTTTCGACTATGCCAAAAGGTATGTTCAGTGTAACTAGAGATAATTTTGTTTAAGTTTTGTGGGACCACTATGAACTATGAATGACAATAACTCAATGTGAGTACAGGTCGTGACTAGATATGGATATGAGCATGCGGGTAACTCGACCCGCAAAGTTCACAACTCGCAAAACCCATAACCCATGAAACTCGAACAATGAAGCCCGCATTTTAAACACGTTCATTCTATTTGAGTTTGCAGCTACCCCGCAAAGCTCACCTCAACTTGCATAAAAAAATAAAAAACTTAAAAAAAAAAAAACTTGTCTTATTTTTAATTATTATAAAATTCAATATATATCTAAAGTTGTTCTATAATGGGTTACAAAACAATAATTAAGTAAACCTAAATACTTAATAGTTAAATATTAAATGACATCACAAATAATTAAATAAATCTCAATTCTAAAATATAAAATAAAATCGTTTAAATTTAAAATGCACATAAATAAAATATAAATGCATTCAAATATAAAATTTCAAATCTCAATTTTTAAATGTGGTCCCAAAAGTATTTAAAATAATAATTTAATTGGTATACACTATCATTGTAAAATATTACAATTAAAAATAGTTATGTGGAGGCTCATAAGTTAACATGTTAAACCATAAGTTTTGTGCGTAGAGCCTAAAAAGTCTACATATCTAAATGGGTATAAAATTTTAGAACTTACCTACTATGTGGGTTGCAGAGTTTACAAGTAACCAGTGGGTTGGAACTCAAATCTCTAGTAGTGACTACTCACAACTATACCTACCAAAGAAAACATGCCCCCCCTCCCCCATCCCACTCGGCACAATACTCGTTGAGTATCGACGGATATTTTTATACTTGCAAATATCTACAAATATTTTTTATATGAAATTTTATTAAAAAAAATATTTATTTTCTGTAAAATTTAAAATTTTATTATTTTCTACAAGATTAATTGATCTAAAAATAGATTAATCTAATATACATACAAAATATTTCCTACAAATAGAATATTCACTTTATATTACTAAAATTTCTATAAAAAATCAATTTTATTAATTGTACACTTTTGTTAAAAAAAATAAATAAATTAATAATTAATATTTTAAGTTGATTAATTTCATACAAATATCATTTTCATAAAATATAATAAATGTGGTATTTTAATCTAGTAAGTAATTGATATATGTGAGTATAGATATTATGATATTTCTGTCAATTAATGAGTGATTTAAGCAAAAAATTTTACCCTCACGCGGCACAATTTTTTTTGTCATATCTCCTGAAAAAACTCTTCCTCTAATACAACTTTATATTTAAGAGTTGAATTTGAAATCACATTAAGTGTAGTAATTAAATTTGAAATTATTGGTTAAGTGGTACAATATTATTTGAGATGAAAAACAAAGGTTTAATATGAAAGAGATATTTAAAAATGATTGAAGTTAAAATGTTGTCGGTCCAAATCATAGATATCTTGCACGGCACAACACGGTGGAGTGTCAGAAATAACTCTCTCAAAGAATTTGTTACCCTTATATACAAGCTTATACCTTTTAAAGAAAAAGCTAGACATATAAATAAAGTCGAGAACTGAGGAATTAAAAAAAAAGGTTCAGATTTGAGGAAAGAAACTATCAACATTAAAATAAAATTTAAAATAATTTAAAAAATGGAAGATTTTAAAAATGTATAAAAAATTTTGGTTTAAAATGAAAAATAATTTACAAGGACAAAATCGTGTTTTAGAAAAATAAAAAATAAGATATAATAGAATATATTCTCATACCTTTTTGTTTAAATTTAAATATAGAGAGGTTGGTAGATGAATTGAATCAAATCACATCAAATTATGTTTGTAATATTTCTCTTGAGTGGTTTTAGTAGCTGAAAAAAAAAATCAATATGATTTTAATAGCTATAATTTTTAACTTTGATCTTTCATTTTATTGAGATTTAGTATACAGACAAGTTTTATGCTGATTGTTGAACGCTTGACACAATTCTCATAATTTATCCAGATTTAATTACGACCAGTTATGAAATCGTAGACAAACTTTTTAATTTTATTAAAATATATGTGCTTTAAACTATACTATTATTTTTATTCTCTTAAATGAATATTTGATAAATGAAAACAAAATGTCATCGTCTAATAAAATTGGAATGTAACTAATTGATAGACATAGTCGAAAGTGGACATTTACATAAAATTAAGGATTAAGTAATGAAATCAAATTTATAATATTTATTCCCTTATGAAACCAAAATTAATATGATCTCCAGAAAATTTTTTCTTTCGAGAATACATGCCTACATATTATATTATGAATTTATTTAGAAAAAAAAATCCATCAATACAATATTTTGTATAAATAGTTTGTTACTAGAAAACATGTTTGGATTGCAAAATTATTCACATCAAAGTCTTCAACGTATAAATGATTTCAGTATTTTGGTTTCGGTTGCGTGAAGCATCTTGTCTCCCGCGTTTTTGTCGCGTACTGCATGATGATGTATCATATATGACTCATTGACTTGGCCATAATTAAATTTATCCTTTTCTCTCTTTTAATCGTGATTTGGCCTTTTAATTTTATATCGTGATGACGTGGTAATTTTTTTTATAAAATATAATTTCGTCCTTCAAAATTATAGACACGCTTATATCTATGCAAAAACCTTATACAAATCATTTTATTGTCATAATAGCGTTTTAAATATTTTAAAAAAATATTTAAAAAACATTTTAAGGTTATTTATATAAAGACAAAAATATCGTAGACTAATTTGTTTAAATAGTTTTTAGAAATTTATGGGTCAACACTAAACATTTTTAAAGACTAAAATGATAATTCTTTAGGTTTTTTTTTTTTTTAATATCAAGGCTTGGTAAAGTATAATAATTGACGAAGGATTGGTTTCTCTACAATAATGGAGTTGGATAAAGTGTAATATAGATAAAATTGCTAAAGGATCTTGAGAGGGTTGCGGGGATTTTGAGAGGGAACGGTAGTACCACTCTAAATTGAAACCCTGGTTTTAATTTTACTTTCTATATTTAATTGATTGGAGCTATGGTGGCATAAAATTAGCTCATAGTAACAAGATTTGTATATGGGAAAACTCAAGTCCTACATTGTCAGAGATGATAAAATCAATATGATATAGGGTTAATTTTTAGAAATAGTAGTCATTGATTATTCGAAATTATGAATGTTGAAAATCATAATGCTAGGAAGAATAAAATTTATTTGATTATATATATGAATATATCTATAAGAATATTTATATTTTTCTAGAAATATTATTATTTACCATATTAAATTATAAGAGTAATGTGATATTTTTAATGAAATCTTTAATTATTTACTCCAATAAATGATCTTAATAACAATAATTTAATATTTTTATTGTTGTGTATTATTTTTTTTTCTCAAAAAATTTAGATTCTCATCTTCTCCATTAAAATAATTTTTGTGAAAAATATAGTAAAAAAAATTGTTTGAAACTGAGGCCCATTTTAAATATAAGATATGCAGGAAAGTAAAACTTCCTTACAATACCCCTAATTATTAATTTTTATCCATTCTAAGTAATTATTGTAAAAATTAATAGTTTTATTAAATTATTATATATAATAATTTATACTTAAATGATATTATAAAATTATTTTACTTTCTGCATACATAATTTATTTTTAAAAAAAATAACTTAACATAAGGATTTATGGTGTGTTTGGCAAGGCTAGCTGAAAAGCTAGCAGAAAATTAAAAAGTTAGCTGAAAGTTAAAAGTAAACTGAAAGTTAAAAAACTAATTGTAAATGTTTGGTAAAAATAATTGAAAGTTGTAAAATAATAAATAACACATCATTAATCATTAGATCATCAATAATATATTTAAAATAATTATAATATATTTTAATAATATAAATTAATTACATATTTAAATTATAATTATTCTAATTATATATTTAAATTATAAATTTCTATAATTACATATTTAAATTATAATTACTATAATTATATTTAAATTATATTTTTCTATATTAAATATAAAATTTTAAATTACATATTTATATTATAATATTCTGTAATTATACATTTAAATTATAAATTAATAAAATTACGATAGAAATAAAAGAGAGAGATTGTATTGCATGAGAAGAGGAAATAAATGGGGAGACAATGCATTAAATAATGTGAGAAAAGAAAATAGGAAATCTTTTAAAAAAACTACTTTAAATATTTTTTTTAATTAGATTTTTGCTTTAAAAAAATTGAAACTATTTTAGCTATCATTTAAAGTATGTTTTAACTGAAAGCTAAAAAGATAGTTAAAATGATCTCACCTCCATTTGAATAACAAAAAATTAGTATTTTTTTAAGAGTTACTAATCTTCCTAAAAGATATCATATTTTCATTTACTAGCTTGTTTTATTTTTAAGTATTTATTCTTTATTAATTAGTGCATTGTCTCTTAGTTCTTTCATCACATTGTACAACTTCTCTATATTTTATGTTTCTCTCATTCGTGAACGTAGTTATAGTAATTTATAATAAAATTATAATTTAAATATGTAATTTAAAATTTATATATTTAATCATAGAATAATAATTTAAATATTAATTATAATAATTTATTTTTTAAATATACAACTACATAAATTTATAATTTAAATATGTAATTATATACAATTTTATTAAATTATATATATAATTTATTATTAGATGATATTATAAAATTATTTTATACTATCCATACATAATTTATTTAAAAAATAACTTTTAAAAACGCTTTAATATCTAGTATGAGGATTTAAGTTTACAATATCGGTGTAGATTTATAAGTAGCTTTCTAAAATCGTTGCAAAAGTTCCTTTGTACTTCATAACTTAATATCAATGCTATGCTGTTGGCAAGAATATTAGTTATTATAATCAACTGTTACTATTCTGTACTGATATTATAATTAAAAAAAAAAAAAACTCTGTATACACGCGGTGAGAGACATACATAAAAATGATATAAGTAATTGTGTTTAAATTCTCTATGTTTTATTAAGTAATAAATTAATAACCATTCATAATAAAGATAATAATGTTTTCATAAAATATCTAATTCTGAAGAAAAAACAATCCAAAAAGCGTCTTTTCTGAGAAAAATCTTAAAATATCTATATAAAGTATCTTGGACATTTGTTTCAATTGATTTGGTGCAAAAACTTTTATCATTAGTTAGTCATATGTTGTCATGCCTCTAAAAATATTTGAAAGAATTTTTGCAAAAGAATCTTTTAATAAATTAATAATACATGATTAAGTGAAAATGTAAAAGAAACTAAAGAGAAAGGATGCGAAATTGAATATAATTTCTTATAATTACCACTTTTATTTGCATTGAAAATGGAAATTACTGGTTGGAATATTTTTCTTTAGTTGTCCGTGTAAAGTTGAAGAACATTTATCTAGTAATTATTGTAACTATTAGGAGTAGTAGATAAAGATAATGTTATTTTCATTGAAGCAAGAGTGTGTGAGACACATGTTATGTGTTGGATATCTTTTATACCTCTTGCGATTTTTTTCTCGTATTTTCAGCATTTTGCTCGTTTGCAGTGTGATGACAAAAGACAATTGACATTATTTTATTAGTTCCCCTAATTCCAAAAGGGGTCAATTAAGTGGTCCCAAATACCATGTCCACTAGTATTTAGACGTTAGCAAATAATTAATAGTTGCTTTTTTGGTTTCACCAACTACATATGTCAATTTCCCATTGCATAACGGCTAGTATACTATGGAAACCTTTTCGGTAATGACCGTTTCATAAAGATGGCCTTTTTTTATGTGAACATAAAAGATATATGACATTTGGAACTTTTACAATCTTTTCTTTTATGATTTTTTCCCCATAAGAATAAGAATTTGTTCAACTTTTACTCTTTTGTTTTTGGTGAGAGGTTCAACTTTCACTCTTAATTTTATACAAGTAGGTAGTAAATACCAGTTTTTTTAAAGAATCAAATTGAAATTGTTTAAAATAGATTTGTTTTTTAAATTTAAAAAGCAAATCATTTTATAAAACAAGTTTAAAATCAAATTATTTTCATTTGGATGAAAAATAAGAAATGTTGAGATTTAAGGTTGGAAAACAACCTTAGTGAATCATTTCAAGTCCTTGGAGTTTTGATGTTGTAGTTTAGTTCTTATTAATTCATTTTATGGCATCAAACATAAACATATTTGGTGGATGTAGTATTTGTATTGATTGTTTAGTTAGGCATAACGGGTGTTCACGGCTTGGTTGGATTGGGTTTAGACAAGCCAAAAATTCAACCCAAAATTTAGGATCTCAATTGTAAGCTCTATGGAATAATTGATTAACATTTTCAGGTAATCAATTATCACAGAGAACATGCATTTCTGGGTCTGTTTTGAGAGAACTATCAGGTAACTAAGTGATTGCGAAAGTTAATCAATTACCTTGTTCTATTACTCAAATAAATTGAAGTCATTCATATACCAAGAGAACAAAATGTCAGAACAGATCAATTGACTAAGTTAACAAGCTCACGAAAGCGAGGTTAACTATGTGTTTTCCTACAACAAAAGTTACCCCTGCCCAGTATTCTGGTATGTTCAGTCTCTTCGACCAGTGAAGATTGACATACTGAAATCATGGATTATATACAAAAGAGAACGATCGTACAGACCCAGCAGACACCAAAAAACTAAGAACAAAAGTGACACACTATACTATTATTACAGGAGAACTTTACAAAAGAGGTTTTTCGGTCTCACTGCTAAAATGCTTGAATAGTGAAGAAAAAGACTATGTCCTTAGCGAAATCCGCCAAGGCATATGTGGATTACATTTAGGTGTTAGGTCCATGGCAACCAGGGTGTTACACGCAGGTTATTACTGGCTACACTAAAAGGGGGTTGTTTGGAATTTGTGAAAAAGTGTATATAGTGTAAAAAACATGGACACTTAATTCATCAACCTGTCGACAAATTAAAGGTAGTAGTCACCCCATGGCCTTTTCACACATGGTAATGGACACACTCGACCCATTCCCTCTTAGTCGAGGATAGTGCAAATTCATATTAGTCATTGTATACTACTTCACCAAATGGATAAAAGTCGTTCACTTGCTATCATTTTAGCCTAGAATGTGCAGAAATTTGTGTGGAGCAATATTGTAACCCATTTTGGTATCCCTCACTTTGTAATCACAGACAATGACCTCCAATTCATAGACAAAAATTTACTACTTTCTTGGAAGGACTTAGTAGCAGGCATAAAAGGACATCAGTAGAGCACTTTCAAACCAATGGCCATGCAAAAACAACCAACAAAGTCATACTGGCCAAACTAAAAAAGTGACTTAAAGGAGCTAAAAGGGGATGAGCCAATCAATTGGCCAAAGTCTTATAGGCATACCAGTGCACGCTACAATCCTCCACTTAAGAAACACCGTTTTAATTGACCTATGGGATGAATGCCATGTTACTAGTCAAAGTGGGCGAACCTTCATTCAGAAGACAACATTTTCGCGTCGAGGAAAATTCGGAAGCACTTTGGGCAAACTTGGATTGTGCAGAAGAAATCAAAGACCGAGCCCTAGTATTAGAAGAAAGATGCAAGCAGAGGATGTATCAACACTTTAACTCCCGAGTTTGACCATAAAGCTTTCATCACGGTGACTTGGTATAGAGAGCAATAGGAGAAGCAAGAAAGGAGAATATTGAAGGAAAACTAGCAGCTAATTGGGAAGGTCCCTTCCGGATTCATTAAGATCTAAAAAACAAAGCATACAAGCTTAAAGAACTGTCAGGAAAACTAATCCCCATAACTTAGAATTTGACTCATATAAGACCATATTATAGTTAACGTGCATGTACTTTTTAAGGATATTCTTTTCCCTATTCGGTTTTATCCCTACCATGGGTATCTTCTGAAAAGGTTTTTAATGAGGCCCACACTTATTAAGGAAGTATTTTTTGATTCAGCTATGACTTCTTACATTTGGTTTTTAAAGTATCTTCCTGAATTTTCCAATTTAGCCAAGGTCGTAGTTAGAGTACCCTCTGAATCTTACAATTTAGCTTAGACAGTACTCGTCCAAATTAAAGTACCTTACCGAACTTCATAGTTTTGCCAAGTTAGTACTCGCTAATACATAAATAATAGTTCAATATTTCTAGTTTGAATGAACAACATTTCACTTCAAATTTAACACAGGAACAAACAATCAACACAAAATTATTTGGCTAGACATAAAGCAAATTTTTTAAAAGGTAACAAAGTAAAATCAGCAAAAAGGCAAATTATATTCATATATATATATAAACAAGTGGTATATGGGTAACCACTGTACAAAAAAAAATCTTTACAAAAAGTTACAAGCACATGTAAACTTCGGCCCATAAAAGGACAGGTTTCCTTAAAACAAAAAGAGAAAAAAAAGGACGAAGCATCCTAAGAAGCAATCGCATCATCTTTCTCACTTCGACCTTGTGCTTCTTCGAATTCTCCCACATAGATGGTCTCATTAGCCTAAGTTTCTTCATTTTGTGATGGAGGAGGAGTCTCACCATCTGGAGCAAGTCATCAAGGACATAACCCAAATGCTTGTACTCTCCCTCGAAGACGAATGATAATTGCCTAAATTACCTAATTTTATAAGGTAAAATAAAACAATTATCCTAATTCCAACTTACTTAAGGTCTTGATTTTACTTTTTTCTATACAAAAGTAGAATACTTGGGATAATTAGTTATGAATTTACATTTATGCCTATTTTACTTTTATTTGTCTACTTTCTATAATTTAAGTTAGGTTTTTGAAGAAGGTTAGAAGTAATGTCAGATGAATTGGAGCCTAAGCGATGTTGTAGCAGTATATAGATGACAAAGCAAGGTTTTCTAAATGGGTTTGATACTGGCGCCCAACGTCCAAGGAGTGGACACCCAGCGCTGACACCCAAATTGAGTGGCCGATTAGCGCCTATACCCGAGAGGTGTATTTTCCACACTGTGGCTGCCCAACGCTCATGTGCGAACATGCCCTGCTTTATAAAAACAAAAGCCATGTTTGTTGAAAAGAAAGGAGGAGTTGCGCCCAGTTGCCATAGGTTCCATTCCAACACTCATTTTACCTTCGTTTCACTTATTTCACATCATATTTTGTAATCCCATGCATTAATCATGCTCTCCACCTCCATAGAAGACTAGGTTTATTGGGTTAAAGTTTGATGTAGCTTTGTCTTGAACTCTCTTATATATTTTACTTTGTTAATCTAAGTTTATCACTCATCGTTTGAGTTTTTCTCTACCTTGCACTTCATTTATATCTATTTTATTGGATTTTTCTTATTGAATGAACTTGGAAGAAGAATTTTACCTATGAAATGAGAAGAGCTCCCAATGGGATTTATGTCTCAAGAAAGAGTAAAGTTCGTTGGCTATCTTGAGCTCATTTTCTTAATGCGGGTTATTTGACTTTAGATTGTGTGAGAGGTCTACGGTCTAAAGTCCAAATAGCTTAGTCTCTTACTCTTGAGGAATAAGAGTAAGAGTATTTTTATGAGTGATAGGAACGTGAGTGATAAATGATGATTTGATAGAGTATGTATGCATTAGAGGGATGGAAAAGTGAAATCAAGACCATACCATGCTTCTCATCGCATAACTCATAGTTAAATTTTATGCACTTTACTTTTCACATTTTTAGAGTAGTTAAAAATCAATTTATTTATTATTTTGCAAGTAATTATTATTAGGATTTTCATAGTATCAAGTTAGTCCCTGTGGGATCGACCCAATATATGTATCAAATACTACATACAATTGGTGCACTTGCTGGAAGTATAGTAGAAAACCTACTTATCAACGTCATGATCTTTAGAAAATTCGAAACTATTCATAATGGTTAAAAAAAGACATGCTTGTTGAACTGCATGGCGAAAACCAGCCAAGTGTTCGGTCATCATGTTATTTTCAGCTTGGGTCTTATATGCTGCAAAGGCTTCTAGGGTCTGATCTCTCTCTAGCCTGTAGCCTTCTCATCTAGTTTCACTTTGTTGGCACAATGTCTTTAAACTCTTAATCTGATCCTAAGCTCCCTTCAGCAGCTCATCCTTAGCCAACAACGTTTTTTCATGGAACTCCCTCTTTTTTTTCTTCAACTTCTCCTTTCCTTTCCTTTGTCTTGCACCTTTTATTTTTTCTTATCATAGTCTGAGACTGGGGACACTATGTCAATAACAAGAAATCTCAGCTGAGATTGTCTTTCTACTGAGATATTCATAATAGTTGTTTCATCCCCTTGGGCACGAGCTCGATGCAACTTACGAAAATCCACAACCTTGCCTCTTACTGACATGATTATATCTGCACAAGACATATAGAAGTTAGCAACAATGTAGACAAAAAGATCAAAAACCATTTATATACTGAGTACTCAACCTTTAAACCTCCAAAAGGAGTAGGAGTCTTGAATAAACGAAACAATCTCTTCACTGAAAAAATTCGAGGCAATGAGTCCAAATAAGTGGCATCGATCTGCTCCTAAGTAGTTAGCACTTCATCCGAAAATTTAGTGTATCGTCTCTACACACGATCCTGGTAAAATGAAAATAAATTAGCACCATTTCATTCGTAAAAATGATTACGGACTAACACGAGGTTAATCATCACTTTGAGGTACCCGATCTTGAACCTTTTGAAGGAAGTGGTATTGGTAACAAATAATAGGTTCTCAACCTTTCAAAAAACAGAGACCCATTTACACTTCTCGTGGGGTTGAGTACTAAAATAACTCAAAAACAAACTTAGAGTGACCGTAGTATGGTAAAAAGGCACAAAATATGGAAATTCTAAATATAGCCCCAGGCATTTGGATCAAATTGAGTGGGAACACAGTTTAAAACACGTAAAACCCCCACGACAAAGTCGTCAAACAGAAGATATACATGAAAAACTAAAAACATACGATCATGAACATAGAATAAATCATGTATGACTTCCTCAGACTTGTTTAAGAATATAAAATCTGATCGTGCAACTGAAAAATCTTTGCATCGTTGAATAAGGAAATGAAAATCTTTGGTGTCGTCAAACCAACACACATTGACATCATTTACAAAATGCGACACTATCGCCTTATTATTATAATATGATGAAAAGATTGTTACTTCCCTATATGCCTATCTAAGATCGCAACCTTCTAGTGCAGAAAGGGACTTCGGCTCAGAAGAGCCTTCCCCAAATACTTTAGGAGTTACCAAGGCAACCTCCTGAATAGCTGCTGAACTGACACTACTTTCTATCGCAGAGGCAATAACTTCGGAAGGATTTGAAGTGCTCCCTCTAATAGAGTGAGATCCAGAAGAGATCTCGGAAGAATGAGAGGAAGAAGACATTGGCCAAAAATAGAAGGAAATAAGATGAAAGACATACTTGACAAATGAAGACGAGAGAAGTTAAAGATCGGGGTGAGGGAGGAGGGAGGGGTTCGGCACAATGAAGCTAAAAAATTTGGCAAAGAGTAATTAAACCCTCACTTTTCCCTCTCTTATATGAATTTTTGCATGGATACCCTGCATAATTTCAATTGTTCAGATTTTACCAATCAATGAACTAGATCATGTGACTATTCATTTAACAGTAAACCTTCTATCTAGGGTTTATTTATTTCTTCTACACTTAGAGACTTTTGGCAGGAAATGCTTTTTCACGAGCCCAAAATCCAACTTTTTCGCTTCCACATTTGACTACAAGTAGCTCATAAAACACAACTCTAGTTGCATGGATCTTAGCCTTCGGCATGACCGACTTCCCCTACCTTTACTTCGTTCTTTCTTTCTTCAAGGCTTCACCTTTGTGTTTCGCATAAATGGTCAAGTGTGGAGGCAAATGTCCGAGTAAAGGATTTCAGCCATTGGAAAAGACCAAGATACCCCTACCAATAGTAGGCAAACACAAACAAGACATTTTGGATTTTGGCAAGTCGAAACCCAAAATACACTGCATCATAAAAAAGGATTAATTAAAAGTTAAATATTGGTTATTAGAAAAAACCCCAGATTATCACAATATTCAACAAAACCCAATATGAAAGAGCAATGTCCGGTAGATAAAGGTAATATCTCCCTACAAACAGGTAATATCCAACAGGTAAAAACTTAATTACTTACTATAAATAGGAAGCGAAACAAAGGTATGTGTCAAATCCCACTCATTTCTATAAACATTGTTTTTCTATACAACATAAACTTGAATACTCTCTAACTTGAGTGTCACAGTCCTTTTTAAAGGCATTCTCCCATTTGAAATCAGGATAAAGGGTATTTTTGACAACATCAATAAGAAATAGTGTTTGATTATTATAGGCAAAAAAATTAAATATATTAACTTCATTAATACTTTTAATGTGTATGATATTCTAATATCACTTTATATTAAATCACAATTAAATATTTATATTACTTTTAAAGTATTAATTGATTAAATAAATTTATTATGGTTAAAGAAGTCGGATAAAATAACATAATAAAACTTTGTTTACATATGTTCATACATATCTATTTTTTTTTTTGTTTAAAAAATCCCATTAGAGAAACCATTACAAGACCTATATAACTATAAGTATCCACTTGTAAAATCCGCGGGAGGCAACTTCCCCATTAAGTGCATGGGAGGTGTCAGTCACTCCATATACTTTTGTACTACATGGAAAGTAAAATTGGCCAATCCAAAAATTGAAATATATATTTTTTAAATAAAATTAAGAATATAAAATTTCATACAATTTAAAATTATTTAATAGTTGATCGCATACTTAATTTTAACGACATATATTATGATATTTAAAATTAAAATGAATAAATGTTATCATTAAATAAAATATATAAAAATTTTAAAATCATATGAAATTTGATAAACATAATATTATGAATTTCTACTATTTGAATTAAATTTTAATTTTACATAAAATTATTAAAAATATATTAATGATGGGATGAGTAAATTAATTATAATTTTAATGGTGTGCAATAGTTTGATCTTTAAAAAAGAAGAAGAAGAAAGGTATTTTAAAGCAAAGTAAAAGCTTAAAATGGAAAAAAGGTTGAAGATTTGCATAAATAGAAAAGTGATTAGTTACTTGAAGAAAGAGAGATAGAGAGTATAAATTGGAAAGGGAGAGCACTTAAAATAGCATGGTAGGAAGGACTTGGTCTGAGACCATAAATGTTTGTTGTTGTTGGCTAACATTGTTTGTCAATGAAAAATGTTTAGTTGTGGGAGGAAGAATGATTTGAAGTAAGAATGTAGGTATAATATGATTAAGATGTGAAGCAATAAAAGAAAAATAAATGTATAGGCGTAGGAATAAGAAAGAATGTCAGCGATGAATAGGCAATCTTCGAAGAAGTCTGTACGTAATGCGGGAGGATCAACGTCGGGAGGTTCTCAAGGAGCACAAAATTCGACGGGCGGACCAAGTGTTAAGTTTGCTCGAAGAACTTCAAGTGGGAGATACGTTAGTTTATCAAGAGATGACATTGACATGTCCTCTGACTTATCTGGGGACTACATGAACTACACTGTTCACATTCCCCCCACCCCTGACAATCAACCTATGGACACTTCTGTTGCCATGAAAGCCGAAGAACAATATGTTTCCAACTCCTTATTCACCGGTGGCTTCAACAGCGTTACCCGTGCCCACCTCATGGATAAGGTCATCGATTCCGAAGTCACTCACCCTCAAATGGCTGGCTCCAAAGGCTCTGCTTGTTCTATCTGTGATGGCCGTGTTATGAGGGACGAAAGGGGACATGATATCACTCCTTGTGAGTGCAGGTGTGTATCTTTTATCTATCTATCTATCTATCTATCTTTCTATCTTTCTATCTTCTTTTACACCTCCCTCACCATCACCATGCCTATATTATTATCATCTTCTTCTTCTATTAGGTTCAAGATTTGTAGAGACTGCTTTATAGACGCACAAAAAGAATCCGGTATGTGTCCCGGCTGCAAGGAGCCATATAAAGTCTCTGAATACGAGGAAGACCTCAATGAATATCCTAATAACGGGGCCTTACCATTACCACCACCTGGTTCCAAACGTAATCCTAACAACATGTCCGTTATGAAGAGAAATCAAAACGGAGAATTTGACCATAACAAGTGGTTGTTCGAGACTCAAGGTACCTACGGTGTTGGTAATGCATATTGGCCCCAAGATGACATCTACGGTGATGACGGCGATGATGCCTTAAAGGCAGGCATGCTAGACCAAGAGAAGCCATGGAAGCCTTTGAGTCGGATAACACCAATTCCATCAGGCATTATGAGTCCTTACAGGTTCATTTATATTTATATTTATATTGCCTCACCAAATCCATATCTCTCCCCTCTTATTATACTTGTACATGCAGGTTTCTTATTTTGGTTCGACTAGTAGTTTTGTGCTTTTTTTTACACTGGAGAGTGATGAATCCAAATCAAGATGCAATATGGTTGTGGCTTATGTCAATTGTGTGTGAGATATGGTTTGCTTTCTCGTGGATTCTAGATCAAGTTCCCAAGCTTTGCCCTGTGAACCGTTCCACTGACCTCGAAGTCCTTCATGAAAAATTCGACAGTCCATCCCCACTAAATCCCACAGGGCGATCGGATTTACCCGGTATGGACCTGTTCGTCTCCACTGCCGATCCTGAGAAGGAGCCTCCTTTAACCACTGCCAATACCATTCTTTCCATATTATCGGTTGACTACCCTGTTGAAAAGCTTGCATGTTATGTTTCTGACGATGGAGGTGCGCTCTTGACTTTCGAAGCTATGGCTGAGGCTGCAAGTTTTGCTGATCTATGGGTTCCTTTTTGTCGGAAACATAACATTGAGCCAAGAAATCCCGAGACATATTTTACCTTGAAAGTTGATCCCACCAAGAACAAAAGCAGACCAGACTTCGTGAAGGACAGAAGAAGGGTTAAGAGGGAATATGACGAGTTCAAGGTACGCATAAATGGGCTTCCGGATTCCATCAGGAGAAGATCAGACGCATTCAATGCGAGAGAGGAAATGAAGATGATGAAGCATATGAAGGAGAGTGGAGCGGACCCTTCAGAGCCGGTGAAAGTTTTAAAGGCCACATGGATGGCTGATGGAACCCATTGGCCAGGTACTTGGGCAAGTCCCTCCAGCGAACATTCTAAAAGTGATCATGCTGGAATACTTCAGGTAGGTACCACCGTATACAAAATCAAAGAAAGCCATGCATGTTGGTAAATAGTAATAGCAATAATAATAATATAACCAAGTGTGAATATATATGTAGGTGATGCTAAAGCCACCAAGTCCGGATCAGTTACTGGGAAGTAGGGATGAGAAAATGATAGACATGTCAGAGGTAGATACGAGATTACCGATGTTTGTATACGTATCGAGAGAGAAGAGACCGGGATATGATCACAACAAGAAAGCGGGGGCGATGAATGCACTGGTAAGAGCATCGGCAATATTGTCGAATGGGCCATTCATTCTGAACCTGGATTGTGACCACTACATATACAACTGCAAGGCGGTGAGAGAAGGGATGTGCTTCATGATGGACAGAGGAGGGGAAGACATATGCTACATTCAGTTCCCACAGAGATTCGAAGGCATAGACCCGTCAGACAGATATGCGAATCACAACACGGTATTCTTTGACGGAAACATGAGAGCGCTGGACGGAGTTCAAGGTCCGGTGTACGTGGGAACGGGATGCATGTTCAGGAGATTTGCATTGTATGGATTCGACCCACCGATGGTGGAGAAGGATGGTAGTAAGAAAGATGGGGGGAAGGAGAGTGAAGTGAGTGAAACACCAGCGTCGAATGCGAGCGAGTTTGATGCAAATCTGGACGTGAACCTGTTGCCGAAGAGGTTCGGGAATTCAAGCATGCTGGCAGAAAGCATACCTATAGCAGAGTTCCAAGGACGTCCATTGGCAGATCACCCGGCAGTGAAGTTTGGGCGTCCTCTAGGTGCTCTGAGGATCCCCCGTGAGCCTCTGGATGCTACAACTGTGGCCGAAGCAGTATCTGTCATATCTTGCTGGTACGAGGACAAGACCGAATGGGGTGACCGTGTTGGTTGGATATACGGCTCAGTCACAGAAGATGTTGTCACTGGATACCGCATGCATAACCGTGGCTGGCGCTCCGTTTATTGCATCACCAAGCGAGATGCTTTTCGTGGTTCCGCACCCATTAATCTCACTGATCGATTGCACCAGGTTTTGCGTTGGGCCACTGGCTCTGTTGAAATATTCTTCTCCAAGAACAATGCCTTCCTTGCCAGTAAGCGCCTCAAAATTCTCCAACGTCTTGCTTACCTTAATGTTGGCATCTATCCTTTCACCTCCATCTTCCTTGTTGTCTATTGTTTCCTCCCTGCCCTCTCTCTATTCTCCGGCTTCTTCATCGTCCAGACTCTCAGCATTGCCTTCCTCATCTACCTTCTCACCATTACCATCTGCCTTGTCCTTTTGGCCATTCTTGAGGTTAAGTGGTCCGGTGTTGAGCTTGAGCAGTGGTGGAGAAATGAACAATTTTGGCTCATTTCTGGCACCAGTGCTCATTTGGCTGCAGTTGTTCAAGGTCTTCTCAAGGTCATTGCCGGTATTGAGATATCTTTCACCTTGACCGCCAAATCTGGAGGTGAAGATGACGATGACTTGTTTGCAGATTTATACATAGTCAAGTGGACCTCCTTGATGGTTCCTCCTATTGTTATTGCCATGACCAACATTATTGCCATAGCAGTTGCCTTTTCTCGAACCATTTACAGTGCAAACCCACAATGGAGTAAGTTTATTGGAGGAGCATTCTTCAGTTTCTGGGTTCTAGCTCATCTCTACCCATTTGCAAAAGGCTTGATGGGGAGGAGAGGCAAAACACCCACTATTGTCTTTGTCTGGTCAGGTCTCATTGCAATCACTCTTTCTTTGCTTTGGATTGCCATTAGTCCTCCCCAAGGTGCTGACGGTCAAGGAGTCGGGGGCAATTTTCAATTTCCTTGAACTTTAACCCCTTTTATCTTGTAATCTTCCCCCTTAACACCAGATCATTTTTTCTTTTTAACTACTTTTTTCCATCATTAGTTAGACTCTCATCAATAAAATAACTCAAAAATACAATCACTTATTCTATATTATTCTTATTAACTATTCAAATAATCTACTCTACACACTAACCCCTGGATATCCAATTACAAAAATACTTTACCTTTTTCATTTACAAAACAGTTGTTCAAGTTTAACCACAACCTAACCTTTTTCAGATAAACAATTATACTTCAATTATTGTTTTTTTTAAATTGCATAAACCAATTTTAAAAACTCTTATTTGATTCTTTATTTACATAACTACTATTATCATAATATGTTTAAATATTTCGTATATAATTAATTTATTATATAAAAAACATTAATAATGTATATATTTTAAAATTATATATATATATATGAATTATTGGAATATATGATATATATTTTAGATTATATATGATATAGTATATACATATAATTTCCATAAAGATTATCATTATAATTTAGTGTTTATTTTGGTGTTATGTTAATATTGAATTTATCATAAGTACCTTCCATCCAATCTAACAATCGATTAAAAAAAATTTAAAGTTAAGAATCACAGTATCTTAAATTAAAAATTAGGATTGGAATATTTCAAATTGAAAAAATTACAGTTAAAATGTGTCATTAAACTAATAAAAATCATACTTCGAATCAAGAAAAAGAATAGCTTGTGTTATCATTAATTTAATTTTAATTAAAAAATTAGGCTAAAGTATGTTTATAGTCTCTAAACTTTCCTAGAGTTCTAAGTTGTAGTCCTTAACCAAATTTTGAGTGGTCTTTATCCTTCATGTTATTTTCCTTCTATGGATTTAGGCATTTAGTCCCTACAGGTAATTAATAACATTAAATGAAAATATGGTGTCATTTTAGATTGTTGTATGTAGACTAAGTAATTTCGGTGGTCCAGCCGATTAATCTTGACTAGCTAGCTCAACCCATATTTTATTCAGACTGCAAATTTCTAAACCCAACCCAACCTTGTATTGGATTACTGGATTAAAATGAACCTTTTTTTTAAATAAAATAAAATAAATCTAAGCTTTTATTAAAAAATAAAATTTGTTTGAAATACATACCCAACTGACACCTTAAATCAATCCAAAACTAGCAATTTCTTTTAGTACTCTCTCAATTTCTATTCACACCCCTCAACATTTACAATATTCTACAAATTCTCAAGGTATCATTACTTTTTTTAACCAAAGTTTCTTTTTCATATAGCATTGAAACCAAACTTTCATGCTGTGTGCACCTCGGTCAACTCTTTCAAAGAGCACTCATTGACTTTTTCGTTGGTTTTCATCAAGCTTCCTTTGTCATGTCTCCTTACTTTAATGATAAAAAGAATTATTTTTTTTTAAATTCACAAAAATTATTATAAATCACGTGAATATACATAATGTATTTCGGATAAACTGATCTAGAATACATTATGTACATTCTGGATCAGGTGATCCAAAATGCAAACGCAGACTTAGAAATTGTATTCTGGATCACCTGATCTGCAATGTACATAATGCATTCTAGATCAGTTGATCCATAATGCATTATGTACAGTCTGAATCGAGTGATCCAAAATTGTAAAAAAAATTGTATTCTAGACTGATTCATCCAGAACTATAATTTTTTGTGTTTCGGATTGGTTGATCCGAAACACTGCAAATCAATCTTGAATAGCAAGAACGATGCACATGGAACACTCCAAACCAATCCTAATCAACAAGGAACACCAAGAAAATTATACTTGAACAAAATTGCGTTTTCCTTTCTAAATAACGCTTAAATCAACAAACAATACCCTGAAGACTTGCAAGAACATTCAATGGTTATGGATATACAATGAGACACAATGTGGCAGCTGATGTTTGACACACAAGAGAGACAACTAAGTAAGATCATGCACAAACACACAACAACATAGTAAAAAAAATTGAGAGTTTAAAAATCAAATAATGTTAAGGTATGTTCAAGTTTTCCAAAATATTATAAACAATAAGGAGGTGTAAATAGCAAATGAGGAGGTGCCAAAAGAAATTGCCTCCAAAACGACATCCTAAATAAATAAAAAACAACACCCTATATTAGCTATAACATAAGTAGTCATTATAAATTACGACTATTTACCTATTTTGTAGTAGTGTAAAATAACATAAAAAAAATCTCAAATTAGTCCAAAGGAATACCATAAATTAGTCTAAAGCAATACCGTTAATCAATATAAAACAACACCTATTACATATTATATGTATATATTTTAAAAATTTATATATTTATATTTGTATTGGTCAACCCAGATCCGTTTTTATATTCAGGCAAAATGAATTGAGACAAAAAGATTCATTTCTATTTTAATCATTTTTTAGAATCTAGTTCAACGCATTCTCTAGGCTCATAGACGACTAACAAGTGAGATCCATTTTGACTGTTCTAGTTTCATGCAAACGGGTGAAAAAGTTTCATTTTCTCTTTTTTGCTCTATAACTTTCTTGAATCTCCCATTAATAGTGAGTTCTTCAAAACTATATTTTCACATTGTCTTACTTATCAATTTTGAATTTTTCACATGTCATATTGTTTTATTTGTTCTTGAAGGATGTCTTTGCTTTTAGAGTTTAATTTTAGGGTATTAAAACTAATTTTTATAATAATAATAATAAGAATAATAACGTTATTAAATTTTCTAAAAAAATGAAAGTTTTTTGTGCTAATAATCAGTGCTTTGCATTATTATTTAACATTGACTACCAACAACATGAACTAAAATAAGTGATAAAATAAAATATTAAAAATATTAATCAGCACTTAATCTAATTATTTGACACAAATAAGAGTACAAGACAGTCGGGAGTCCCTAAGATCACGTCCATCCAATTTGTACACGAGTGGGTTCTTGAAGTAACTAATGGTGTGATATGATTGAGTACCTGCCAATAGGCAAAAAAAAATTGTATAAAGATAGGTTGATTAAATTGATGAGGATTAAATTATTATCATATCGGAACAGGCATAATTGTGATTTCTTCTCTAAATGCTAATAGAGAATAATCTAGAAGCTTGCTCTAATCCTAGTAAATTCTCAAGATCTAACTAATCTAATCTAGTTTTTTTAATAGATAAAAATATAGCTATATGCCTGCATTTACATTACTTCTATTAATTTACTTTCTTGATTAGGTTAAGAACTATTTATGTATGCTGTAATAGAAATTCACAAAGTTTTTTTCACAATTTAATAACTACTAATTAGTATTTTTGCTTTTAAAAAAAATAGTATTATTATAATAGTACAAGGGTTATAGACGGAGAAATGGTGTCATCATTTAATCACAAACTATATATGAACTAAGATGAATTTGTTAATTTTATAATAATGATTTAAAAGTTATATAAATAATAATTTATAATTAAATAATAGTGTAAACTTTTTGTGGCCCTCTAAACCCATAATGATACTCATAAAATGCACAATTTAATTCAACTTTTTTATTTTCTCTTACAAATAGTATGAAGTAAAAGGTATTTAACTCAATGAACAATTCATCAACTCAGTCCAAAGTTGAATTTTTTTTGTAATTTAGTGAAATCCAACTACTATAAATTTGAGTTGAATTTTTCTTGTAATTTAGTGAAATCCAACTATTATAAATTGGGTGACGGGTTCAATAAGTTGAATTTCAAACTCAATCAAATCCAACTTAACTCGATCATAATATTAAATTATTTTATATTATTATTATTTAAAATTATGTGTTTTGTTATTATATGTTTCTTTTGATATTATATTTTTTTAGTTCAGACAAATTGTGTAATTTGTATTTATTTGTATGATTTGGCTAGTTAGGACAAATTGTGCTTAATTTATTTTGCACAAATGTTTTTCTAGTTATTATTGCTTAAAAATTTAGTTGTATGTTAATTTTAATTTATTTTAGTTTTGATATATAATTTGTAATTATAATTCATTGTTTATTTTATGTTATAACAATGATATAGTCTAATTTTTAAAATATCCTATAAAAGCTAACAAGATAATATTCTAAAATTTATTTTTGCAAAAAAAAATATTTTTTAAAATTATGACACAATTAACCCAACTCGATCCAACCCGTTTAAGGATGAATTTGAGTTGGATTAGGTTTAGTAAAAAAAAATAAAATTCAACTCAATGTTTTATTATTGAATTAAGTTTTGAGTTTACTTAAATCAGACACAACCCAACCTATGTTCATCTCTAATCTAAAGAAAATCAAGCTTAGTCAATTCATATGTACAAAATTGCTTCTCTCGTCATTTTCTTTTTAGAAAATGTAGTTCTCTCTTCAGTCATCTCATAGTTCATGAAATCTTATATCGTGAGGTCATAGTTAGAATCGATCTATTTCTTCTTTTTTTTAACCATGGTATCCCAAAAAATAATGTTTATTTAACTTTGAATCGACAAAACTTAGATATTCTATTCTAAACATAATTTCTTTTGCATCTAAAATAATTTACCATAGCTTAAATTCTAGATTAAAGGATACAAAACACTGTTGGAGTGCAAGTGTGAGTTGAAGTCCCACATTGATAAGTAATTGGGAAGTTGAGTAATATATAAGTGAGAAAGACAAATAACCTAATGTCTTAAGGTTTTGTGTTGAATGTGATGTCATGTTCTCTTATATATGGACTTATGTCCCATGGTTATACATCTCCCCGATGTTTACCCCCCAGTTTGTCCCAACAACTGGTATCAGAGCCAGGTAAGATTGACAAAAGGGGGAGTTTACAATGTGAAGAAAATTGTTTTAATTGATCCACTTTAACTATCATGATCCAAAAATTCTATTCAATTATTTTTTTAATCATGGTTTCATTGAAAATAATATTTAAATTCCATCATAGATATTAATCACACACAAATTAGATATTATATTCAAAATATAATTTGTTTCATATATAAAATAACATTATCATGACTGAAATCTTAAACTACTTGATTAAATGATACAAAGCACTTATACTGATATTAATTTTTTCTAAATAAGGTTAATGGTTAAACACAAATGAGATATTCTATTCTAAATATTATTTGTTTCCTATCAAAATAATATTATCATGACTTAAATTGATTAAAGAAACCTAAACCCTAAACACTTATGTTTGATGTTGATTTTTTTAAAATAAAGTTAGTGAGCTAATGCATCACTTTGAAAGCCATGATCCAACAAATGTTGGTTAGCCATCACATGTATTTATCATTAAGTTGGCAACTAAAAGTTTTAATTTTTTTTATGTTTTAAATAAATAAAATATTAAAAATATAGTTATTGAAGGATTATTACGAATGTTATTTTGTTATACTTCTTAATAACATGTAGATCATTCAACTATTAAGGTAACTCAATTAAGTTGCTTCTAGACAATAATTTTTTTAAAAAAATTACAGAAAAATTATTTCTGAAAAATTATAATAAAAATTAAGATGTTTCTCAAGAAAGAAAAAATTATTTGATAGAGTAAATTCATCAACTTTTATTAAATTGTACATAATTTTTATTTTTATTTTTCTATACTAACATGTTTAAAAATATGATATTAATATAATTTATATGTTTTAAAAGATCACATTAACCTGGACTCTAATTTACTCTATTTAATGTTAACTAAAAATAAAGTTTTCCATCTTAATTTTCTATAAGTTAAAAATGGAGAGTTAGTGTTGGGAAATGTGCGAAAACCAAAACCCAAAGCAAATTGAATTGGGAAGCATATAATATTTTTCCTTTTCACACAAATAGGAGAGTTTGGTGAGCAGACATGACATCAGAGGAAGCCTAGATTTGGTGCTTAGCTTAGCTCCCTCTGTTGGATTGAGGTTCTCTCTCTTTCCTCACTTTACTTTACCTTTCTTCCTTACTCATAACATTGTTTTTTTCTTCTTCTTACCATACATTTCACATTTCACATTTCACATTTCACATTTCACATTTCACATTTCCTTTCCCTTTACTGTTCTCTGGTTTCCTTCACTGCTAATGCAAACCATGCTTCGTTCCCAGCTTGTTCTGGTCCTGACCTCAGTCACAATACCCACCAACTATTTTACCACACTTAATCTTTCTCTTCTCCAAAATTAGTAAGATATACTCTCTCTTTTTCCCATCAACATAACATTCTTGCCTCGCATTTTCTTTTTCTAATATTCTTTTTTTGTTTAAGTGTGGCCCACCTGTTACCTACTGTTGTGCCACTACATCTTTTGCAGCATCTGGATTTTTCTGTAGGGTATGTGTGTTGTTCATCCTCAGGAATTTTTTCACATTGAGTCTCTTGTCGGTTCAAAATGAGGTGTCAAACCTGTTGCTACCTTGGATCACCACAAAGTTAACTGCTCTGTCTTTCTCAACCGCTTTTTGGATAATAAACATTTCACTTTCTCTTTTGTTTGCTTGGATTATAAGTGATGCTTTCCTGGTTTCATTTTCTTTTCATTACAATTTGTTGTGTTAATCAACATTCAACTGGTTCTTTTACTCTCCCAATGAACTGCGAAAATTCATTCAACGTGCCCTTTTGGTTGTATTTGTTTTGAAACTGCTGAATTATGTTTGCTGCTTCTTGTATTAAATGGATTCTGTTTTATTGTATGTCATTGCCTATAAAGCCTGAGACGGGAGTCTTTGATCTTCAAATTTAGCTTACAGGAAATTTTCTAATCACAGATTATCTTAAATCATATTAAGACGCAATTAGTGATTCGTTTAACTCTGGCTTTGTTTGTTGTTTATAGCATTGTTGCAAGAACTGATCAATGTTGACTGTAAATTAGAATTTTCAGATGTGTTTTTCAAAGCCTTTAGTAAGGAGAGTAATTAACTAGAATCCTGTACTCGGGCTAGAATGTCTTGGTTCTACCTGCTGAAGACTTCTGCGGACAATGTTGATTGACTTGGTGCAACCCATTATGTCGTCCAACAGTTCTTTGAATGTGGAATTGTCAAAGAAGACATCATTTTTGGGTTTGAAACGATGGGTTTTGATTGGGATAGGTGTTGGTGCATTTATAGTGTTGATTCTGTGTATATTATGGATATGGGTGATGTTTCGGAGAAAGTCTAAAAGATCTCTGGAAAAGTATCCTGTATCCCAAATACCAAATGTCTCAAAAGATATAGATGTTGACAAGGTTGGGGTGCAGAATTCTCATGTTCAACAAGAAAATGTGCCTATTCCTTTTCATGACAAGGCAAGTGATAAGACTTCAGATAATGTATCAGTTCATTTAGGAAATAGCAAATCCAGTGATCCTGATAATATCAGTCAGTGCAGCTCAATTTATCATCATGAG
The DNA here is from genome assembly GCA_037954015.1 of Psophocarpus tetragonolobus. NCBI lineage: Eukaryota > Viridiplantae > Streptophyta > Magnoliopsida > Fabales > Fabaceae > Psophocarpus > Psophocarpus tetragonolobus. The sequence continues at coordinate 42,421,384 of CM075695.1, forward strand.
AGAGGATTTAGTTCGATGTCAGTTGAAGAAGGAAGCTCTGGGAATGTTAAGAAACAATCTATATCATCACATGGAGGTCTGGCCACTGCCTCTCCTTTAGTTGGCTTGCCAGAATTTTCTCATCTTGGGTGGGGCCACTGGTTTACACTTAGAGATCTGGAAATGGCAACCAATCGTTTCTCAACTGAGAACATTATTGGTGAGGGTGGATATGGGATTGTTTATAGGGGCAGACTAATTAATGGGACTGAGGTGGCTGTGAAGAAGCTTCTTAACAACTTGTAAGGATGTTTATTTATCACTGGTGTACCCTTTAATTATTCTTTCTAGCACTTTCTGACACTAAAAGTAAACAACGACTTCTTTTTAATCTTGTTATGTAATTGACTTCTAAATTGAATCCCTAGAGGGCAAGCTGAGAAAGAATTCAGGGTTGAAGTGGAGGCTATAGGCCATGTTAGACATAAGCACCTTGTACGCCTTCTTGGATATTGTGTAGAAGGAGTTCATAGGTAATTTTTTTGTTTGTTGCTTGACTGAAGTGTCCACACTAACATTTAATTTCACAAGTCCATTATCAGTAATTGTGCCTGCTTTGGGTTTATGATTGTCATATCTACTTGGTCCAAAATTAGACATAAGCTTTTCTCTATGTTATAGTCTCATTATTTGGCATAATGAATTTACTTGCTGGTTGATATTCAGGCTGCTCGTGTATGAATATGTGAACAATGGTAACTTAGAACAATGGTTACATGGAGACATGCACCAACATGGGACGCTGACCTGGGAGGCCCGCATGAAAGTCATACTTGGCACGGCCAAAGCGTAAGTTCAGGGTGCAACTTAAAGTATATACCATGGTAATCATTTGTGTAGTCTAGTCGGTAGTCGTTATAATTACCATGAATCTCTCGTCTCTGAATTGTGATTGTCAAAATGTTGTGTTCCTTCAATTAATGTTATTACTATTTAGGATTATGTCTATGTCAATATTTATCATGAATGTTATTGACTGTTTATTTATGTTTCTTGATAATATTATGTAATACACTTTAGTTTGCAGTATATTTAAGCCCATTAGGTTTCATGGGACTGCAGAGTAAATTCCCAATAATGTGATGGAATGCAATGAAGGTTACCATTGCAGGGGGGGGCAGTTTTGTATGGAATGCATTCCATTTCAATTTCACTTTGTTCCATTCCATTCCTTTCACTACTGTAGTATTTTTAATATTTTACTTCTTACTTAGTTGCAATAATAGAATCACCTATTAATTGGTTACAATTTTTTTTATGGAAGTTTCAACCGTGGACCTTGTCCTGCTGACTAACGCCCTCCCCCCTCTTTGACTGGTGGCAGGCTTGCTTATTTACATGAAGCAATAGAACCAAAAGTTATTCACCGAGATATAAAGTCCAGCAACATATTGATTGATGATGAATTCAATGCAAAGGTTTCTGATTTTGGTTTGGCCAAACTTTTGGATTCAGGCGAAAGTCACATAACCACTAGAGTAATGGGAACGTTTGGGTATACAGAAAATTTATTTTTTCTTTCCTTATTTTTACTTGAAGGATTTATACACTTGACAACTTACTTCTGTTGTGGATTTCAGTTATGTGGCACCAGAATATGCTAACAGTGGTTTGTTAAATGAGAAGAGTGACATTTACAGCTTTGGTGTCCTCTTGCTGGAAGCAGTTACTGGAAGGGACCCTGTAGACTATGCACGGCCTGCTAATGAGGTGGCTAATTTATGAACACTGTCAGCTTGCCAGTTCTAACCATGCTTTCTACCAAAAGTGATCACTGCCTTTCAAATAGCATGAGATATTTTTTATCCTCATTATGACAGGTTAATCTAGTTGAATGGCTCAAAATGATGGTCGGGACAAGGAGGGCAGAAGAAGTAGTGGACTCTAGCCTTCAAGTTAAACCAACACAACGAACTTTGAAGCGCACTCTTTTGGTTGCTCTTAAGTGTATTGATCCTGATGCCAACAAGAGGCCCAAAATGAGTCATGTCGTTAGAATGCTTGAAGCTGATGAATATCCATTTCGAGAGGTTCCCTTCAATATCTTGTGTTCTTACTTCTTAGTGTGCATTTGATGAGTGTTAGCAAAACTGTTTTAAATTATATGATTTATGTTTGAATTTTTTTATAAAAATAAGTTAATAGTAAAATTTAGTATAATTTTTTTTATCTAACGTAACATTATAAATGTCCGGAACACCCACACGGTCCGGGCTTGTCACACTCAAATAATTGTGACATATGCTTTAAAATATATAATAACGATAAAAAATTAATTAATTTTAAAATAATAGTCTTGATGTGTAAAATCCCAAAATTTGCTTCATTTAGTAATATGAATAAATGCATTTATATTACTTCCGATATGTTGTCATTATTTATGGATTTTTTTTAGATAAGTCTCATAATGGAGTTCAAATTCTTGTTTATAAAATATGGTAGCAGTAATGTATTTTACATGATTAAGTGTTATAATTTAGTCAAATAGTTAAAAAAAATACTTTAGTAGTTTTGATAGTGTAGTTCAAGTTTTTTTAGATAATTATTTGAGTTTAATTAGTATAAATTTTCAGTGTAAAATGACATCATGACTTTCATTTATGTAATATTTAAAGTAGTATCAAGTAAACTCAATACCATAAAAGAAAGTTTGTGATTGAATGTTAGGATATACCAATCAAACTCTAATTATTTTATCAAACTTGTAATAGTTCAATTTGATATTAAATAAGAATAGTTCATTTCTGTTTTGTTTTCTGATGGAACTGAACTGTGATCACCCCTGACTTCAACTCAAACATGTGAAAATAAAGTTAACTGGCATTTCAAAGTAAAATTGCACTTATATATAAGTTTGCTGTTTAGTCAATAAGGACTTGAATCTTGTATCACGTATTTGGTAGTTGTTGATCTTGTGTGCTGGCTAACCTACAACGAGCTAGAAGGAACAAAACATCGGATGAGAAGTGGCGGAAAAAAATTGTTTGATATAACATATTTAGTATTTTGTAATTGATAATTTGGTATAATGACTTTCAGGATAGAAGAAATAGAAAGAGTGGCATTGCTAGCATGGAAATTGAAACCGTGAAGGATATTGCTGGTCCATCTGATGCTGAAAAGGTGGGGCATTCTGAAAGCGACGTTAAAGGATAGGATTGACAACCCTTACCCCACGACTTAGCTTGCTTGTACACGTTATAGTAACTTATCTATCACATATATATCCAGCTGTGTTCTTAAGAAAATTTTGCTGAATCAGATGAGAGCCCGTTTGGATAGTGAAGGTTTTGTTTTTTTCTTTATTTGAATGTTGCCATTCAAGATATGATGCACCAACCTTTCAAAGAAGGTAGAATCAGTTTGGGTGCTGTGACTGTGAGTGTTAGACTGTTGGTGCTGTACAGATGTTTGTGGGGCCTATGTCTATCTTCTCCTTCCATCATTGTTCATTGTTGATTTTTTATTTTATTTTAACTCCCCTCACATGATTGTTTTCAGCTTCAATCAAGCACCTTGATGTATCAGATTTTATACCATTTCACCAACAGTTATGATTTTATAGGTGGATATTTCTCTATATCTTGTTTATTCTAACAAAATATTTTCTTTTCAGTGGTAAACAAACAACATGCAAAGCGGACTCAAGGGTAAAGTCATTAAAGTTAAAATATATATTAAATATATATATATATATATTATTAATTTTTGTTAATTAAAAGCTATTTATTATTAATTTTTGTTAATTAAAAAATCTTATATGTTGATAAAAAAGTTACATATATTGAATATATATATATATATATATATATATATATATATATATAACTATATCATTTATAAAGTTAGAAAAATAAATTATGTGTTTATGTTATTGTTAATACTCAGAAGTTTTTTTATTTGAGGATATTGAAATGTGTGTTAACAATAACATAAACACATTATTACACAATTTAATTTTTCCACTTTATAAACGTTAAAATGGAGGTGCATGAAGAAATTTTTTTATTAAGTCCTGCAATCTTTAGTGAGAATTTTTTATGGGTGATTTTAGTTTAAGATACTGTATAAAAATTGTCTATTGGAAACTTATGTGGCAAGGTAAGTTTCTTACAAGTAAAATGAGTGTTTTCTTTTGTAAGACATAGTTTTAAAATTAAAATTTTATTTTTTAGCTGCAATCAATTAATTGTATTAATAATTTTATTTCAAACTCAATTAATTGAAAATAAAAGAATATAAAACGCGGGTTTCATAAAAAAAATGACTTTGTAGGACCATAAAAAATTTATTTAATATTATGGAAGATATCGAAAGTAGATATATGTTTTAAAATTTAACCATTGGATATTTTTTATTATTATTTGTTATATATTTTTATTAAAACTTGATAATATGAATAAAAAATAAATTTAATTAGTATATATATTTAGTGTAAAAGATAAAAATTTATTTAAATTTTAAAATCTTATTGCTAAAGTCAATATATTTTTAGATTTAAAATAAAAAATTGTGATTAAAGGATATGTTGGAAATGCAGGTGGAGGTAACATATGTTTATATTTAAATCTATTTTTTTATATTCAGATTAAGAGAGAATGTGATAGGTTTTTTCAACAATGTGAATCTGATTAATTTTGGCTAGTCGCTAGTATTGCTGCTTCTCTTTCCTCGCCAAATGATTGGGGTTTGCCGTGAGGTTTGTCTCTACTCTCTACTCTACAGCCACGTAAAGTGTTTCTTCTATACGGTAAGCCCTAATGTCATGGTTTCAATCTTTTCTTTTTCATTTCAAGATGCCAGCGCAATGATAACCTGTACTTCCTATTTGGTTTCATATTTCACTACTCTAGAATTATTTTTAAGTCAATTTGCATATATTTTGTTTTAGGTCAAAATAAAATAAAATTGATTTTAGGTTTAGAATCAATTTTGAATAGAAACAGCAGTAAATAACTTTTGATTCTTTTCAGCAGAATTTTTGTTCCATTCATGGTAGTGTGATAAAGAAATGTTGATAGCTTTCAGAAATAGATTAAATGAAAGAATGAGAAGGGAAGAGTTTTAAATAAGTTTGATTCTATTATTTCACCAAAAAGGAAAAGAATGTGTAGACGGGAGTCAAACAAATGATTCAAGTATGGAAGGCTTCAAACGGTGGAAGTGGAATACATAATAATTCAATATTCTGATAAAGTAGACCTATTTTCACCCCACTGCTGCTCTAGCATCTACCTATATATCTTGCTTCCATCCTATCACTTTACAAGCTCCATGGTTGCCACAGCTTTTGACTTCTCCTTCTTCACTTTATAAATGTCTCATTTACTGCATCTATCATTTCTTTTTTTCAGTTCATTATCATCACTTTTTTTTTTTATTATACATACATTTTCCCGTTTAAAACTTATACTTTTCCTTTTTTACTTTATATATTCTCCTAACATTTGTTATTTAGAATTTAGATACACTCACCTACTATACATACTATATACATGCAATGCTCATGTGTTTTTGGAAACACGGTAGAAGAGGAAAAAATGGCATCCCTTTAGTGAAAGACGTGGAAGCTACCTCTATTAACTTCATAGATCAGAGATGCATGGAAATCTAGGTATAAGTAACGTGCATGTAAGCAAACACGCAAACTGTACATATGTTTTCCACATCATTTTAAAACAATGATATATCAACAACTCTTATATCACCAATTTTAGTAAATAGGACTTATTGATTTGGTTTTTTAATTTTTGAAAAGAGTTTTTAAGAATAATTTTTAAAAATTAATTTTGAAAAAAAAAATTTGTTTCATAAATACTATTTGAAAAACTATTCTAAAGATATAAAAATAGAAAAAATTGTTCATATTTATTAAAATTTCATTAATGAAAAGCAAAAAACAACACATTTTTATTGGATTTTGAGTTTTCTAAACAAAAATAGAAAACTAAAAAGCAAAATTACTCTCTGTTCCTATTCCAGAATTGTTTTCAGAAAACACTATCCAAACGAGCTTTTTAGTTTTTTAAATAATAAAATACTGAAAACAATTTTATATAACTGTTGTCAAATAAACACCAAGTAGTTTTTTCTTTTCAATTTTCTGATTTTGTTTTAAAAACTTAAAATACAATTAGAATATATTGTTTTTTGTTTTTTATTAATGAATATTTCAATAAATATAAATAAGTTTTTTTATTTTTATATAACTGTTGCCAAATAAACACCAAGTAAAATTTATTAAACAAGTTTTTTTTTTTTTTAGAAAAAAAATTAAAAAAATTAAAAAACAAAATCAAATCCTTATATATCTCTCCTCTCTTTCTATATATCCGTTACAATATATCCGTTACAGGAGGAATAAATGTTATTTTGTAAAAAAGAATATAAGTATAATTTGAAGAGTACTATTGATGAGTATATAATTATTTCAAATATTGTTAAAACGGTGTACCTATAACGTGATCACGATTCACACACAATCTTGTACATTTCTATTGTGTATAAACGGTGTACGTATAACGTGTTCACAAAAAGAATTCTTTGCTTTCCCTCGCTTGGTATTAATAAAAAAATTTGTATACATGAGTAACCAACTTATGCAGATGGTATATATTAATTAACAGCTTGTTGGGACAGTGGTTGAAACATGAAAGAAAAAGTGTTTTTGGCAATTGGAAAAAGATGAGATATATTACCATTTGAAGGCATTGCTTTGAGGTTAGAGCTTGGAAGTCAGACAAAACAATTAAGTCCATTTTTACAAGCAAAGGAAGCATGCATATCACTTTTTCAACCACCAAATTAATCTATTCAAATTTCAAACTGGCTAGATACACATTGCAACAGTGTTTTAGCCTTTCCTGCTCCAGTACTTCCCTTACACACATGGTGGCGTTTAAATATCAAGTTTTTTTTCATGAAAATTAATCATATATTCATATGCAATGTTTTAATTGCATCTATAACATGATAAAGCGAAAAAATCATGAACATATATTTAATACTTATGAACAAGCAAGTAAAAGGACAGATAAGAAGACATTAATTATAATCTACATGAGGATTTAAAAATTTCTTTTTTAATCAATTCATTTTAAATTTTGCAACCATTTATAAAAAAAATTTAAAAATTTCATTGCATTCTAAAATTTACTTTTCAATATATTTTTTTTTTTGCGTTCATTAAAAATTTGAAAAGAAAATCGTGCGTGAATATATATAATACTTCATTAATGAATTAATTTATATATTTGTAAAATTTAAAATAAGATATATACAATTAAACTAACATAGTTTACATCCTATTAGTGTGGTCAATCTAGCTTACATAGAATAACATGATTTTTAAATATAGTAAATGATGTGTTGATTCTATGCTTGAAATCATTAAAAATAAAACTTAAAAATGGATCAAAAGCAAAATTTAAGAAGATGACTTCCTCTTTTTGACAAGTATGTACAACTTTTTGGGTTTGTTTAAGTGGTTTGTGATGAATAAATTTGGTGTTGAAAAATGTTAACAACCTACCTAGGGTAAGTAAATTTGTTGGGGAAAAGATAATTTAATACTTCCTGTAGTAGTTGATTTTTTCAACTTGTGATTATCAAAATATAATTTCATTATTCACTTTACTATCATATAGTTTCATTATTCAATCATAACAAAATTAATACTGTACAGTTTAAACAATTATTTGTATATTTTACTTCTTTTTTTTATTTATGCTATCTACATATATCAAAGATACACCTTAAAACATGCAATTCTTACGGTCCCACATTAAAGAAACATTTTCTTTATTGTTTCAACATATGCCTTGCTTGTCACTCAAACTTTTATAGGGCAACATCTTTCTCTGTATAAGTATCTGCAGACAAACGAGGTCACTCACTACTGAAAACATGTTGGACAAGTGGTGCATTTATTTACCTGCAATATTTTATTTTTTTTATAGAAATTGAATACTGGTGTTATTATACAATAATTAATGTTGTTCAATCAATTGAACCAGTTAAACCACCACAAACCACTTTTTCCATGTGAATGAAGTGGTAATTATTTGACATTGGAAAAAAGAAAAGTGTTAAGATATTTTATTTTCGACTTAAATGTATTTTGATTGTTATTTTTTAAATTCATAATTTTTATTTTTTTATTTTAAAATAAAGATATTTAGTATTTCAATTTATAAAATTCACAATTTTGATTATTTTATCAAATTAAAAACATTAATTATTACTAAATGATTATGACATGGATTAATTAAGCAAATAATTTCATGTGATGTCACTAAATTTTAGTTAGTCAATTTAATTTTTTAAAGATCAATATTTCTAATTTCATGAAAAGGATTAAAATAATGTGATGTCACTAAATTTTAGTCACTCAATTTAATTTTTTAAAGATCAATATTTCTAATTTCATGAAAAGGATTAAAATAATAAATTTTATGGAAATTAGAAAAAAGATTAAAATAGGAGGAGAAAATTTATGGATTTTGAGAAACAAGGAAGTTACATGTGTCTATATATGTTTTAAAATAGAAAGACTGAATTTGTGAATTTCAAAAAATAGAAAATAAAAATTATATTTAAATTTTTTTAATATATATTTTATTATGATTGAAATTTATTCAAAATTAAAATTAAAAAAAATTCGTTACATAATATATGAGATCAACTAATTTTTTTAATTTTAATAAAAATAAATAATAAAATAAAATATGACAAAAAAAGATTCATTATATTATTTCTCTCGGATTAAAAATGATTAGAAAAGTAGTGAAAGAACAATAATTTCATTGTAACTAAATGTACAATATTGTAAAAATATGGACACAAAATGTATAATATTACAATGGGATAAAATGTTTACTAATTAAAATGTATATTATTGGATTAAATAATTAATCTTTATTTTTAATTAAAAGAGTAACTAAATTTAAACAATTACTGGTATAGATATATAACTTGAAATTGAAAGAGTAATTTTTTGTTTACTTATTGTTAATTTTGATAAATGATAAATGATGTATTGGTAGTGCAAACTATTTTTTTATCATATCATGATTTTTTTTTAAAAATTATACATTATCAAAACTAATAAATTTTCAATACATAATAATCATTATTGAATTATGTTGTAAAACTCATTATACCATCGTTCATTATTCCAAAAATTGATTAAAATTAGCTGAAAATTATATAAAAATTGGCTGAAAAATGAATTGTAAAGATAAGTTTAACTTGCTATTTCAGCTGACTCGTTAACTAATAAAAGATAAAAGTTAATAAATAAGAAAATAATTAATTATTAGATTTATAATAAAGTATTTAAAATAGTTATAACATATTTTAATAAGAGTTTAATTGGTATACTCTGACAGTACAAAAAAGACTTTTACGTTTGTATGACTTTTGAAGTATCAATTGATAAAGTCAATAAATTTATCATAAATTAATTATATATTTAAAGATTTAATTAAGTTTTTAGTTCCTAAAATTTGATTAAATTCCACTTTTGGTCTCTAAAAATGATAATAATTTTTTTCGTTCCTAAATTTAGTAAAAATTAGTCCTTAAAAATGAGTTAGGAGGTGTGGAAATGAGTAAAATTTCAAGGATGAAAAATTATTATCAATTTATAACAACCAAACGTGGAATTTAGTAAAATTTCAAAGACTAAAAAATTAATTAATCCATTTTAAATTATAAATTATTCCAATTACATTAACCAGATTTGGGAGTGACAGTTTGAGTAGAGGAAATGTTTATTCACTTAGGAAGAAGAGAGAGTCAAGGAGTTGGAAATGACTTTAGAGGGGGTTCAATTAGAGCAAGACTTGAAAGATATTGGAGATGGGGAGAGACATTACCAAATAAAGTGACTTAATTTATGGATAATCTGATGAATCTACTTCTAAATTTTTCAATAGGATATGGAAAGTAAAGGTGTCATCTAAGGTGATGCAAACCAAAGTTTACTCCCTTGATCTTTCTCGAAAAGGCTCCAAGCTCCAAAGAAATGGATGGTGGAAGGGAAACAATTTGGAATGGGGTGCCACTCTCAAAGGAGAGATAAACCAAGTGTTTAGGCTTGCCACAAGGAAATAAACCCTTGATAAAAGTTAATTAGGAAGAGGTTTTCTAGAGTGAGGATCCTCAAGACCTTTACTAAGAATGTGGTCCAAAAGAGAGAAAATTTTCATTCGATTTCAAGGTGAAGAATATAATGAGTGAATGAGGATATTTATAGGGAGTGTGAGGTTAGGATTAAGAGGAGAAAACTAGCTTCAGATGACTAATGTTGGACGTCCAACAAGGCCTAATCTTTAAGCATGGATTAAGCTAACTAACCTAGGGAGCATCCTCCTAATATGGTGCCTAAAATCCAGGGGAATGGGGCCTTATGTTGGTCATTCTTTGTGTGTTAGAAAGTGAGGTGCAAAAATGAGTTAGGAGGTGTGAAAATGACCCATACTCACACATATGAGTTGCATATCTTTCTATACACACTCCACATAATTACTTAGGGAACCACTTAGCTAATTACATGGAAAATGACCAAAATATAAAGCCTTCAAGGAAAACAAAACACGCCCCTAATTAACTAAGAAAATTAAAATATTTACAAGTGTAGAAATCCTAAGACTATGACTTCATGTCTTCAATGAGCTCTCATCTAAGCCAAGTCTCCCTTTAATCCTCCTAGACATGGTACATGCTAGGTAAGATTGCATCACAAAGTTGCAATATTTTCTTGGAAAATCGCACACAATTGAACACTTACAAAGGTTGAATTCGCAAAATGGAATATTGCTCTCCCACATGGTATTGTATGGCCAATTTGTCATAGTCATCTAGAAGCAGTGTCCCATCTTCTCTTCTTTGTAAACTAGTGTATCTAATTTTGATGAGTTGCTATAGATGATTGGGATACAAAGGGACCCTATCTACAGAATGTTAGTCCCCTTATGGCAGTTTCTTGGGATATCTAAATTTGCAGGAGAAAAGGTAAAAGACATTCTTAGTATAGGCTGACTGGCTACACTGTGAGGTATCTAGTTGATGAGAAACTCACTTGTATTTAAAGGTGAAACCTTCTATGTGGAGAAGGTTTGACAAGATGCACTGCAAAGATCTATGGAAAAAGGGTATTGTACAAAATTCATCTATTTCATTTTATGAGTGATCTGCCAAACTAGAATATTGTTTTATTAAGCTTACGTGAGGAGTAGATGGTGGTAAGTTGATTTGATGTTGACATATGAGAAATTGATGAAGGTTCTAGTACTTTTCTTTTTTAGTACTTTTCTTTTCGTTACATCTTATAATTGCTAGTTACTTTTTTTAGACATGTCTTGTGACTATGAAGCAACATTTAATGATGTGTCTTTTCTAAAAAAAGATTACATATTTAAATCAGTAATTACTATAATTTTTATATTTAAATCATAATTTTTTAAATTAAAGATTTAAATTATATTTTTTATAATTATATATTTAAATTATAATTATATATTTTAATAATCTTAATATTATATAATCAAATATTTAAATTATAAAAATCGTATCATAAATACGTGACTTGTGAAAAAAGATAAACTATATATATGAGACAATTTATTAACGGAGAGTAAAATTGTTAAACAAAATGAATTGATAGGTAAGAATAGATTTAAAAAAACTAAATACATTAACTTTAAAAAAAGACAAAGATATAATTACATAAAAAAAACTACTAATTTTTCCTTAACAAATGAAGATGAAGTGATTTCAACTATCAGCTTGCTAAAGTCAAACAAAATCTGAAAGCATATGGGATGAGACAGAGAAAGTGTTGAGGGCTCAAATTTTGTCGTGAGAAAGGTGAAACTAACTAAAAAGCTTCTGTGGCTGCAGAGCAAACAATGAATCAATAATGGAGGCACTCAATGATTCATTCATGGAATTAATTAAGACGGTTTGGATAGTAAACAGTTTGTTAATTAGTTGCGTTAATTATGGTAAACCGAATTTATAGCAATAATGATTTAGACTTCTGCCATCAACAAAAGTTGTCACTTGTTATTTGTCTTGTGATCATTATTAAGAGTTTTTTATGAAATATTTTTTCTCATTTTCTCAAAGTTATCCATTATCCAAATGAAATTACTTCTGTAAGGGTAGAGAGCTAAAAATATTTCATTTTTTAAAGCTAATTAACAGTAAATTATAGTATAATTTTTTTATTTTAATAATTATATATTAAAATGTTTTGAACCTTGGAGCAACCCTCACCTAGTCAACCCTGTTAGGTCCACCTGCTTTGACTTTGGAATGGGATATAACACCACCCTTGTTAATGTTACAAGTCAAATTTCAAATCAACATTCTATATATAATTTAACATGGTCGAGTTGTTCAGTGTTTTAAGACCATCAGTAAATAAATCAGAAATAATTTTTTTATTAAACACCACCGAAATTAATCATAACAAAGATACTATTGTAAATTTTTTTAATAAGAAAATCACAATTTTAATTTTTTCTATTTATACATTATAATTAGGGTTAAATAAGTTTTTTATCCTTAAAATTTAATCAAAAATTATTTTTAGTCTTTAAAATTCAAAAATATTTTTTTTAATCTCTTATTTACTTTCAGTCTTTCTTCTCCGATTAACACCGTTAAAAATTGTTGATAAATAACATGTTTTTATACTTGTAAATCAGTCTCTTCTTCTACCTAACATCTCAATCTTCAATTTTATATATGACATAGACAAATACACCAAAACTTGTAAATGAACAATGTTAATATAAAAAACAAATTAATTTCGGAAAGTAAAAAAAAATATTTCAATGAATAAAATGATTTTTTTGAAATTTTAGGCACAACCTTATAATTATAATTCTTTTACCTTTTGTTTAAAATAACTTAACTTTTATCACATTATTTAGACTGTTATTTTCTTTATATAAAAGTGGATATTTTCAAAATTCTAAAAAAACAAAATTTAATTTGTTTTTTTAATTTCATATAACAAAATTTTATATTTAATAGAAATTATTTTAGAATATAATATTTATTTTTATTACCGTTATATTTTTTAATATGATATTTAAAGTAAATAAAATTTTAAAATAAACAGAAGTTTAATTTTTTGAAAATTCAAACAAATTCATAAAAGAGATACTTTTAAATAAAGTATTTTTTTAAAAAACACAATAAAATTTTTAAAATTTTAAAATTATTTATTAATCAATAAAATTAAAAAAAAAACTTTTGATCTAACTATTTAATTATATATAAAGCTTAAATATTTTGTATAAAAAACTTAAAATTCTTATATTTATTATATGAATAAAAAATAAAACTTTGAAACACCATAATGTAAAGTTTTGTTTAATATAAAAAAAAATACTATATGGTTACTCAATTAATTTTTTTTTCTTTTAGTGGTACTTATTAAAAATTAGTTTCAATAATGTAATGATACACAATTAATTAAGTATATATTGAAAAATAATATATTGAAATTAAATCTTATATAAAATTACTCACAGCTTCATTGAAATGTTCTCACTTACTGAGAATTCAAATTGCTTAGAGCAACTCCATTGTGGATTACTTACATGATTTCTTAACTATAAAGACCATTACTTGTAAGAATTATACATCGAAGGAAGCTACCAAAACATTCATGAGTTTTAAAAATAAGCATTGGTTCTTGTTATATAGCACAAATACTTGGTTTATAAAAATCAATATTATTCTCAGGTGTTTTACATTAAATTAATATTTATTTATAATAATTAAATTAAATTTTTAAGTTGTATAAATAAGTTAATTGGAATAAAAAAAATAAAAATTTGAGTTGTTTAGAAAAACCTATCATTGGAACAGAATTTGTAAAAAAAAATAGTGTGAGTTGCTTATGATTAATATAATATAGGAAAATCCATTTAAAGAAAGTTAAAAACATTAGTAAGCAACTAATATTAAAATTGATCGAATTAACTTTCAGGCCTATGTACCGGGAAGAGTAATTCATTAGGGTATAAGAAATGGTTGAGAAAGATTAATTCCAGCTTTTAATATTTTTATTTTTTTTTGTCAAAATCACATGAGACAATATTGTTTGAAGTGACAGGATTACTAAGGGTGGTTAAGTGATTAGGTGTTTAATAATTTTTTTCTCATGTAAAAATTAAAGTCAAAGTCTGATGATCCGATTCAATTTGTATTATACATTGTAGGAGTCATCTAAAAGAAAGTAAGTTTCAAATATATATATGAAAGGTATTGAACTCGTCGTTTGTATTAAGATAATTAGTACAGTTCGTTTGTTTTCGATAGGAATGAATTTTTGTAACAAAAATGTCTCTTGATTTGAAATAACAGAAAGTGACATTTTTTAATTTTACGGTGTATAAGTTATTTTTTCTTAAAATACTGGGGAAAAAAAACTCTCCTACAGAAACTTTCCAGTTATGGAGGATCCGAAACCTTTGAAATAAGTATACACATAAAAGGTATAAATAAATAATAAATAAAATAATTTGTAAAATATTATATCTAATATCTAGTTTTTATAGGTTCAAGTAATAAAACTATAAACACAAATTACTTAGTACAACGTCGAAAAATACTCAACACCGTAACTCATCTAAAAATCGTACTAGGGAGACAACTTGCTAAGCTGATGTGAGAGGGCTATGAAATTTTAAGCAAATTGCATTTTCCTTTTTTAAGTATGATGATTTGATACGGAAAACATGCATTTTGGTCCCCGTGTTAGAATAGTTTACATTTTCACAAAAGACAAAAAAATGTATATTTATTTTTTAAGTAGGAATCAATAAGAGATGCGCATTATAGTCTTAAATTTATAAGTTATATATAACCACTATATGATTTTATGAACATCATCCTATATTCCAAAGCATTATTTCTAATAAAATTCTCAACTTGGATAATACTTTTCTATATGGCTAGGTGTATTTCAATATTATTTCATACTGATCAATTAAACAGTATACACGATAATTATGAAAGTAATTAATGGGTAAACATCAAATAATTACTTAGTGATGAACGTGGAAAAGTTAAGTGTAACGACAGAAGTAGTACACTCATTTTAGGGTATATGCGGTGGAAGGAAAAAAAAAACAGAAGGAAAAAAATGAAAAGTATTATGATATATATATATATATATATATATTACAAGAAAAGAAAATTGGTATTGAGAAGCAAAAAATGAGATGTATATATTACTTTAAAAATCACATAAATAAAAAGTTATGATTGAATGTCAGTGTAAAAATCTTTTACACTAACCGCGTATACCAATTAAACTCTATTTAGATTGAGTATTGAGTCAAAAGTTAATATAACAATTCGTGTTATCGTTGAGGTACAAGTGAGTTAAAGTCCTATTGATTAGAAATTGGGAAATTGAGTAATATATAAGTGAGAAAAATTCATAAACCTAATGTCTTAAGGTTTTTGGTTGAAGATAATGTTACATTATCTTATTTATGGGTTCGTGTCCCATGGTACATCTCTCGGGTGTTAACCCCCTTTGGTTTTACCCAATAAGGATTGTTGAGGTACAAGTGTGAGTTGAAGTCTCACATTAGTTAGAAATTGAGTAATATATAGAGTTGTCAAAATAGGTTTGGTCCGCGGGCCTACAAAATGAGTCAGACTAAATTTTAAAAAAAGAGGTCTAAATAGAAGCGAGTCTTTTTGGTTGTCCATTTGGGTCACTTTGTAAATGGACTTGTGCCGGACATACTCGAATACAAATATAAATACATAATTATTTTAAAAAAATATATATTAATAATATATATAATATATTGCTAAAAGTATATTAAATAAAAAATATACACATAAAAACATGTTTGATGTGAAGTCAATTGACACATATTGTTAATATATATATATATATATATATATATATATATATATATATATATATTACATGTAAAAGTATGTTTGATGTTTATTTAATAATAAATTTTTAATAAATAAAAATTATGTTGTTCTAAAATGTATATTAAATTAAAATATACATATAAATATATTTTTATGTTATTTTAGACTTATTTATAATGTGTTTTTATTGATTCAGTGTGTTGTTTGAATTGGTTTGGGCTTGTATTATAAAATAAGTTTTATTTTTTATAAAAATTTGAATTTTGATTTTTTTAAAAAAGGTCCATTTAGGCTTGTTTTTTCCCGATAGTCTAATATAAGGTTAGGTTAGGCTTAGAAATATGTAGCCCGAACAAAATATGGGTTGACCTGACCTATCCTTTTTTGTTTGAAAAGCCCAACAAGTCAAGTTGGGTCAGGCCGACCCATCCAGATTTCCAGCTCTAGTAATATATAAGTAAGAAAGATCCACAAACCTAATGTCTTAAGGTTTTGGGTTGAAGGTGGTGTCACATTGTTTTATATATAGGCTCGTGTCTCATGTTTATACATATTTGCTATGGGGGTTTATGTCCTATGGTTATACATCTTTTGGGTGTTAACCCTCTTCGGTTTTACCCAATAAGGATTTTTTAGGTACAAGTGTGAGTTGAAGTCTCACATTGGTTAGAAATTGGGAAGTTGAGTAATATATAAGTGAGAAAGACACACAAACCTAATGTTTTAAAGTTTTGGATTAAAGGTGGTGTCATGTTCTTTTATATATGGGATCGTGTCCCATGATTATACATCTTTTTTGTGTTAACCCCATCAGTTTTACCCAACAAATGTTATAAGGGCCGATGGTTGTGATAAGGCTAGTTGACGGTGAATTTTCTTCATCGAAAGTCTTCCTAACAAGGGTTCAAGCGACGTGTTTCCTTATATTTAAGGGCGATGTGAATAAGGGGCCAACATTAAGGTATGCTTCCACTTGAGGGGGAATCCACAATGTGGAAGGGACTCACACTTGAGGGGCAAATTATTGAGATACAAGTGTGAGTTGAAGTTCCACATTGATTAGAAATCAAAGTTGAGTAATATATAAGTGAGAAATACCCATAAACCTAATGTCTTAAGGTTTTGAATTGAAAGTGGTGTCATATTGTCTTACATATGGGTTCATGTCTCATGATTATAGATCTCCCCAGTCTTAATCCCCTCAATTCTACCCAACAGTCATAACATTAACTAACATATTATAAAATGTTTAGTGTTGATAATTGTGATTGAGTTTGACATAATTTATATACTTATTTCACTTTTATGCAAAGTGAGTTGGGACTTAGAAGATGTCATATTTACCTAATATACACTCAATTTGTATACTTGTTTCAAATATTTTAATAAATATATACAATGTCCAATGAAGAATTTTAGTATAAATGGTTAATTATAGAATAAGTTTGATTATGTTCTTTTAAAAAGGAACAAGTTTACCCACTTTATTTAAAATAGAACAAGTTTGGTCACTTTTGTTATTATTTTTTAAATATCTTCATTATCATCATAAAGGACCAAGTTAGTCCATGTTTGTCCCAAAATGATCAAGATTTAACCTCTTTCATCCCAAATGTATAATTTGGGTCGTCAAGTTTTTACCAAAGATACAGGTGATCCACTTTTCATCTCAAATGAAACAAGTTTAACCAATCAGTTATTAAATTGATCAAGCAAGTCTACTTTTTTTGCAAAAACCAAGCTAGTTCATTTTCGTCCTAAAGGACCAAAATTGACATCTTTCACCCAAAAGGATAAGTTAGCACATGTTCTTTCAAAAGGAACGAGTTTGATCACTTTTGTTGCTATTTTTCAAACAACTTCACTATTCTCATAAAGGACCAAGCTAGTTCACTTTTGTTCCAAAATGACCAAGATTGACCTCTTTCATCCTAAAAGTATAATTTGGGTTGTCAGGTTCTTACCAAAGAAAAGGGCGATCTACTTTTCATCCAAATGAAACAAGTTTGACCATTTTTGTAGCTAATTGTTCAAGCAAATCCACTTTCATCACCAAGGACCAAGTTAGGCTACGTTGTTACATGAATGAATAAGTTGGTACATGTTCATCCCAAATGGAACAAGGTTGGTAACTTTCTTCCTAAAAGGATGTGTTGGGTCACATTCTTCCCAAATGGAGCAACATGCACATCCATTTTTGTTGCAAAGGACCGAGTTAGTCCACTTTCATCCCAAATGATCAAGATAAACAACTTTCTTCCTAAAATGATATGTTGGCTCACATTCTGACGAAAGAGAAAAAGTTCATCTACTTTCATTACAATTGTTTTTAGAGTAATTAAATTACAAGTTTGTAACAATTATATATAAGTACTCTTTCCTTATCTTCGGTGAATAAAAAATCTCCTACCTTTCGCAACAACATACTAGTGACAATCTCTATAGTCAATGATGTTAATCTTGTTAGTAAATCACTCACATGATAGTTAATGACAATTTAAAAAGATTTTTATGTTCATGTATTGATAATGTAAAAGAATTTTACACTTTCATGCAATTACAACTCACCATTTATATAATTTTTAAAATATTGATTGGTAAACTCAATAAACTTACCTACATAAATGGTTGCGATGAAATGATTGTGTAAACTTTCTTTTTACTTTTTCAGTACATGAACTTTTTTCTTATTTAAAAAACTAACATATCTCTTAATTTCTTCTTCCTTATAACATTAACTCTCCTTGTTCAAAATTTTCAAATGTAGGTTTCGGGCTTACTCCTTCTCCTTTCATGTTGAGTTTTTGCTTCATATTTTCATAATGTCTTTACATAAATAATGTTAAGTATCATGTTAATAATTTTAATTTTCATAACTTATTAAGCATTTTGAGTAAGTTTTATGCAATAATTGCAATACACATTTGACCGAGTTTTGGATCTCGGTGAAGGATTTTAAGGGTAAATTTTTAAAATATAGGGAACTCATGTACTATATTTGAAAACATAGGTGTTTGCTCATGTACTATTTAAAAAATCAAATTTTGATCTTTACAAAAACACAAATCTAAACTATCGTTCTTCATTATAAATGAGATCCTTCATCATTGTTCTTTGGAGTTGCAAGTCTCCACTGTTGTTTGGAGTTCTCTTAAGGTTTAAAGAGAGTAGAAAGGAGAGTGAACTAACTTAAATGAATGACATAATGAGGTTTTAAAAATTTTCAATTAAAAAATTTAAAAATATTTTTCATCAAATCTGTCAACTAAAAAGGTTGGGAAAAGATTGTAAGTGAAAATGGTAATTTATGAAATATTGCATGTATGCAATTACCCCACTTTTTAGGAGTGTCTATGTAATTTGCTATTATTTTGATGTAAAGTTTTTGACTTGAGACTTGTTTATATATAAAAAAATAACATGTGTAAAAGTAAGTAGGTATAAGAGATTTATTTTATTTATTCTCATAATTTTTTTAAATCTAAAAGTTATAATAATAACTAACGGTAATCACTATTATTAGATTTTAAAAAATTAAACAGTAAATATGAAAAATAAATATTTTATACTTTTTCTTAAAATAATTAAATTTCTGCTCATAAATAATAAGGATCTAAAAAATAATTAACATTAAAATAGAATTATTAATATAACCTAGAAAGTACACACACGATAAAAGCCAAAAATATTACAACACAATCAATAGAGATGCGATAAACTTTTAAAATATATCATAATACATGACGAATTGCAATAAAACATAAAATTAATATAAAAGATAAATCTTAAACCAAAAGAGACAATTAATATTTAAAAAAATTATCAAAATAAAGTATTATAACTTATCTAATTATTTAATTTGATATATCATCTATATTGCTATAATAATTTTACAAAAAGGAAAAATGTAAAATACAATTTCAAATTGTTCATATATGAATATATGACAGTATGACACGACATTATTATTTTAAAGTGAGTATATTTTCGTAAGTACATATAACAATGAATTAGCATTATATGCTTGGATGTTTTTTAAATGAAAAAAGAATGGATGAAGTAGAGGGGAAAGTAACTTAATAAAAATACTTTTATCTTTTCTGAAAGATTAAGTATTTGTTTGGTAACAGTTTTATAAAATTGTTTTCAGTATTTTAGTTTTTAAAAACTAAAAAATTTGTTTGGATAGTGTTTCTGAAAACAGTTTTCGAAAACAGTTCTGGTTTTTTAGTTTTTAAAAACTAGTTTTGTTTTTTAGTTTTCAGTTTTTGTTTTGAGAGCTCAAAATACAATCAGAATATGTTGTTTTTTGCTTTTTATTAATAAAATTCTAATAAACATTAACAATTTTTTCTATTTCTACTTCTTCATAACAGTTTTTAAATATCACTTGTTAAACAAGTTTTTTTTTTCTTTTCGAAAATAGTTTTCTTTTCAAAAACTAAAAAACAAAATCAAACCAATCAAATTCTAAGAGTATGTTAAGAAAATCTTAAAATCTAGATTATAATATATGTTTTAGATTATTAATTATTTAAAAAATAAGTTGGATGTATGAAAATCTAAATTAAATTTAGAAAAAATAATTTGTTTCAAAAATATTTTATTTTAAAGAAGTTTAAACTTTATATTTTCTCAACAAGTTTTTTCCTTTTTACACTCTTTTACTCTATAAAATTTGATTTTTTTTATATACAAAGAGATTAATTATTTTTAAATTACTTTTCAACAAACTCATCCAAACAATTTTTTCATTATAATCAATTATAAAATAATTAACTATAAATATAATCAATTATTAAAATAATATAATTTTTTTAATTTTTTCAAAAAAACTATATTACGAATGCAAAAGGAAATTCTATTATCACTACCCCTGTTTGCAATTATATATATATAATCAGGATGCTGAGTGCTGCAGCTTTTTTAAAAAAAAAAAATTAGACACGATGAATTAATTAATTCCAGACAATTTATTTATAATTTTGAAAGAAAAAATACAACATTATAAATAACTTCATTCGAATTAGCAGACCCGTCACCCTGATATATATACAAATGGTTTAGGTGGGGAAAGATTTATTGCTAATTTCAGCTTGCAATATGTTTGAATCATCTGGTGCTATATTGATTCTTCCCGTTTCACAACAAAACAAACAAAAAAGGTTGAAATAATAACAACTGTTGCTAAAGATCATATCAATCTTAAAAGTTAGGTATTTATCCACAATCAAAAGTATAGTTACACACGCAAGCACATACACTATAACTGAACACCGAATTGAAACATATGTACGGCTCCTCCCCTTCAAACAACCTTAATTCCATCTATCTATGTAGATTCTTGATTTATCCCCCCATAATTTGTAATTTAAAAACTGCAAAATATTTAACCTATATATACCCAATTAATGCAAGAAACAAGGACTATAAATAGGACTTAATCAATCAATAGTTACATTGGCATCGTGTTACTGAAACCTTCCATCTCAAGTAGCATATACTTAACCACCCTTTTTAACTGTTTTACTGACCCAATAAAACCCTCATCAACTCTATATATAAATACCGTAGGTTAATCGTCTTGTCAAACCATCCTTCTCCACTACTTATTCGCAACTTGCAAAGTAACCATCCATCTCTGACATTTTTCACAAAATTTACCAAACTATATATATATATAAAAGAATAATCAAGATCAATGTCATGTGCAGTAGCTCTAAAATACTTATTTAATGCTCTTAGGTCCCCGGCCACTACGATATATATAGATCTCTCTTCCATTTCCATACAAATCTAGGCGCATATATATATATATATATGATTTAAAAGCAGGTAACCAGGTAATGAAGTTCTTACTACACATACATATATAGACAGTGTAATACACTACTGCAGGCTCCACCATATGCTAATAGAATAGGTTTAAGTGCATGTTTGATTCTGTTTATCTTGAAAAAATAATCGTTTTTTCTTAAAAAACTTTTCAAAACACTACTGAGAATTAATAAATTAGTGATCCAATTTAATGACAGGAAATTACTTTCCCATCACTAATTTTAGAATCCCGAAATTTTAGTAACGTATTTGTTTTAGAAATATATATGATAAGGCCATGACGGATTTAAAATTTTCTAGTAGTGAGATATGAAAGCGTTATTTTTCCTAAAATAAATAAATCGAAACATGCACTAAGTTGTTGAGTAAGTTCATGGTTCTTGTTTGCCTGGGAATGATGGTAGTAGGTCTTGCAACAAACCATAGTCATGAGAGAGTTGGAGCTGGCCCTGGTGCTGTTGAGGCTGTGGATGGGAAAGGCTTTGGTGGAACATTGGATTTTGGTGATCATTTTGACTATAACTTGGAAGCAACTGAGCAAGAAAATCTTGAGGTAAGCTTGACCCCATATAAGAGGAACCAAAAAATGAAGGTGTTGACAACATGCTAGCAGCACTGCCTCGAAGTGTTGCTGGACAGTGATGGTTGTGTTGCCCTTCATATGTTGTGATCACAATTGATGGGTCTTGGAATGACCTCTCCACCCTTTTCTTTACAGTGCACTTCTGACTCGTGCATCTATAATAGCTCCTGCATTATAAATAGAGAGTCATATATGTTACATTCATACGTAAAATATTTTGCAATAATCGATGAGACATATATCGTGTCATGAACTATTAATTTTTTTGTATTGTTGAATAATATATATACGTGTAATATTATGATGATCATATTTAATGTATGATAAATGTCTCCAATTTTCATCATTAGATAGTTGATAACAAAGACAAGCCTCCATAAGTACTTAGAAATAAGCCGTTACAAAACCTTAATATGACAAGAATATGAATCATTACATCGACATGACAGTAAATAAAAAAATAATTAGAAGACTTTGTGTGTCAATATAGTATATGATGATTTTGGCACACCCAAATTCCACAACCATTAATAATTTTTTTTCTGCTGATACAAATAGAAGCCTTCTTAATCATTTTGCTTGGAAAGGTTAATAATGTACCAAGTAACTAGATAAGAAATTCAAAAAATGGAAAATAATTAACCTTGGGTACGGACTATTCTTGACTGCTTTCTGTCCATATTTTCTCCATCTGTATCCATCTTCAAGGTGATCGATCTCACTTTTAGTTAAGAATGCAAAGCGAGGCTCTCTTGGTTTTTTCTCTTTTTTTTTGGGCTTGTTCCTGAAACGCCCCCAAACATCAGTCAAATTCACCGCAAGATGGCAGATAACACTCACCAAACTGATAATAATAATTTTAGGGTTAAGTACTTATCATTGTTCCACATTCCACCGTTTTTATCATATATACACAAAACCTACACTGTATAGTATAAGAGAGTATAGACAATATTGACCAAATTCATTTCATAAGAGACACTGAAAGTCATAAACAACTGAAAAGACACGGAATGATATATGGGTATAATATAATTGCATTAGTAAATAGTGCTTCAAAGAAGAAAATTCAAAATTCTATATACCTCCAGAGAAAAGAATACATAGTTATTAATTAATAAGATAATCAGATCCTATTGACGAATTGATAAAAGGAGAAAAAGATAAATTGTATATGAGGAAAAATCCTCTTACCCTCCATTGATGTATGAGAAACTACAAACAAAGAAGAAAACAATTTAAACGTACGCTTTCTTAGGCTTATCATCTCCATCTTCAGATCCTTTTGGCTGCTTATCTTTCGGGGTTTTGGTTGAGTCTTGTTCTATCACAGCTTCAGCTTCATCAGATGAAGAAGAGACAGATGAATTGGGTGTGGATTGGTTCCCACTGATCCCAGCTGAGTCGCCTGCACTAGGCTTCTTGGGGTTTTCATCAATGGAGGAGATCACTTCAGATGATGAGCAAGACAAGTCAAAGGCTCTAGAGAGGGTGTTGTAATCCATGGAGCCATGTAAACAGTCAGTGAAAGTGGTATGATGAGAAGGATTATTATGATTAAACCCTTGAAAGACTTGTGAGCTAATTGGTGTTGAGTTATTGTTGTCCCTAAAGAATGGAAAGCTGGAAGAGTGGGGTTGTTCATGGTGGTTGTAATGAAAGAGGTCATAATATGGATCCTTCTCATTTGCCATGGAAGATGGAAGAGATGGGAGAAGGAGGAAGTGCCAGAAAAAATAAAGGTAGCTTTGAGAATGATATTTCAGCTAAGACTTAAATTCGATGTGGTTGCTTGTTATGGGAAAGGGAGCTTTTGGTTTAGAACTTTGTTTTTCTTCTTGCTTTTATTCCTTCTACTTTTGCACCCTCACTTTAGTGTTTGGAGCTAATTGGGGAGTGTTTCTCTATCTTAATCTTTCTAAAGTCAGTGTGTGGTTCAGTTTTTTTCTAAAGCAAATTCTTTTTTTCTTATAAAATAAAGGAATAACTATTATACCTGCTTGTGCATATGTGTGGCGTGATTTATTGATATAATAGTAATACACCGTATATTCTCAAACAACATCTATTCATATATTTTTTATCACCTGTTTAACACACTTTAATTAGTGTTGAAAATATTTTCTTATATATATATATTTTGTCTTGTGAGAACGTTAAAGTTGTCGTCTCATGACTTGAAGGTTCCGAATTCAAATCTTAAAAATAGTAATTCCCTTTATTTTGTTCGGTTCATATATATATATATATATATATATATATATATATATATATATATATATATATATATATATATATATTGTGCAATTTGACGTATTTTAAAGGGCGTAAAAGAAATATATTTGACATGAGGAAAATATTTTAATATCTTAAAAGGCACTTGATTCGAGAATTATTAGTCAGTTGGTTGAAAGATTTATTACCTATTTAGTTGATAATGACTTCTCATTTAATTAAAAGCACTAATCTATAATTTATTTGATCGTTTTGAATCAATAAAAAGAAAGAAAAATAACAAAATGAATAAAAGGCGTGCATGCTAAGATGTTTGCGGTTTTATATAATATAAGATAATAGGTGTTTAAGAAGGCAACGATGATATGTATATTGTTTAGCTTGCTTGGTAATGTTTTAAGAAGGAAAAATAATTAAAAAGCTTAACAAGGGATTTACATTTGGTGTTCATTTGAGCTCCACGTAGGTGATGGATTATAATATTATATTGGGGGATCCTTGTATAGGAGAAGCAAGGCACGATATGATAATTTTTTGTACATAAAAATACATTATGAGAGGGAAGGGAGTCGTAGTCACGTTGGTAACAAGGGAGCGGGGTTAGTCAATAATTCCGACTATCCGCATTTTTGTTTTTGTAATTTGGAGATTTTATACTTACACGTGTCATGCAATTGGGCACCGGCATTTGACCGGAGACTGGCACGTACCACAGATTGGTTTCCTCCTTCCAACCGCCATTTTAAAACTGTAGTAAAAGAAATGATATGGTAATAAATTTAACAATATTCTTTCAATAACAAGATGTAAGAGAGGGGGAAAAACTTATGCTGTTCCTGATCACGCCTATGTCTAAGGCTATGTGTTGCTGAGTGGATTTTCACGTCACATTCCTTTTTTCCCTTTGTTGCTGCCCGAAGTTTGTGGCACGCATCTGCTTCCCTTGTGCCTTATCATATGCTCACACTATCACATTCACATCAAATCAAAATCGTCAATATATTTTTCCAACCCCCTTTCTGTATCTTCCTATATATATACACTCTTTTTAAATTAACTATTAGCTAGAGAATAAGTCAGCAGATCCAAACGAACTTATGTTTATGTATATACAATAGGACTTTATAAAACATATCAATGTGTGTAACCATTAAGGCTCTTTATCTATGATTTTAGTCGTCATAAAAGTTTTCTATCCTTTTTTTATTAATTAAACTTCAATCTAAAAAAACGCGAGGTAGAGAAGATATTAACTTGCTCATGAATTCTTATATGGTTGAATTAATTAGGTCCTTATTATTTAGGTCTTCCTAAGCAGGGGGAACAACTATATTTTTTTATCCATCCACACCATTCCATAACTCAAAATTGTCACATCTTAGAAGATTTAATTACCATCATTCATGTATATATACAACTCAATTCAACTAGTTTTTTTATTTTTTATTTAAAGAATTCAACTAGTTGTGTTGCATCCTTTTGACTTAATTGTCACTTGTATGATAACAGGTTAAATTCACTTTTGCTCCTATGTAATTTTGTAAATGTGCAATTTTGGTTCTAAATATTTGTATTGCATATTTAATTCTTCATGTTTTCAAAATTTAATAATTTTGTTACATTGTCAATGTGTTGTCAAATTTCAAAATTATATATATATACTAATTAATTAATTGTGTGTTATTATAGCAAATTATTACTACCATGTCAACATACATTGGATTACTTCCATATCAGTTGTCATGTATGATGTATGAATGTTAAGTCATTACTAATATGACGTATTAATAATTTGTTAAAAAAATTAGTGATACATATTAATTACGAGCCAAAATTGATAAATTTAAAAAATACAAAGAATTAATTCTAAGGATTAAAATTATACATTTATAAAATTATAGCGAGCAAAAGTAAATTTAACCCTATAATAATTTATTGCCCCTTCAAGTGTCTCTTAACGGCTGGAATTTATGATGGAAAAGAAATCTAGCATCAAATTATTTCTACTACATATGATATAAAAAGTAGGAAACGCCTTTAATTTAATTTTAGTTTGCATTGCTTTTGTACATGGCTCCTGGAATCCTTTTTCATTTTTTTCTTTTTACTTTTAACAATACTTTTTATTTAATATTTAAAAAATTTAAAAATCTTTGACAAGGTTTTGAATCACTTTATCAAATATTTGCTATAATCTATGTCACAAAAACCTAAAATGTTACTAATAAATTTTAGTGATATATACTATCCATACACAACCAAATGCTGCAAAAACATTAGTAATATAGACTACACATACACAACCAAATGCTGCAAAAGCATTAGTAATATTTATTTGTAATTTAGATTAATTTTTAAAATGTTTCTAGCAAAAATTTTATTAAGTGTTAAAAAATGTTATTAAAAGTCGATGAAATTAAAGGATTTTTTTCTCTGTCAGTGTAGACTGTAGGAGACTCTAAAATAGCAATATTCGAGATATATTGATATTCTGTGTCTGTAAACATTTACTGTAAAGTTTATTGTGAAGCGGCTGCAATATTTTTGTTTTGTCTTGTTTTTATGACGGAAGCAGTGTAATAGTATTATGCATGTGAAAGGACTCACTAGTTCTTTATTAGCTCATTTTTTTAAGAAATAAAAATAATATATATGCATACATCGATAGTACTGTGAATTGTTTTTTACACAAATAATCAATGAGATTGAATGATTTTATAATCATATCACCATTATATTTAATATGATGCGGTCAGCGGGTAAATTTCTCTTACATATCGTGTGGGAAAAAAAATACACTACCAATGCATATAAATATTGAACTCAAAAATAAAAATAAATTATTTAGTTAGATTTTGATTATATATATATATATATATATATATATATACATATATATATATATATATATGTATATATATATATATACTTTAATATGAAATTTGTAATCTTATATTAAAACATGAAAATATATATTATATAATGTCATTTTAAATTAAATTTGGAAAAACTACCTCATAAACTGTTTTCTTTTACAATTAAATATATTTTAAACTGTAGTTCTATTTCAATTAATCTGAAATTTTTACTTTTTAATAATAACATTACTCTAAACTTTAATTTTACCGGCCCCTTTTATAAGCAGATGCCATGAATTTTAATTTGGCCACAGTTGGTTTTTAAATTTTATGATCAATATAGGAATTGAGCCATGTTAGGAGGTTTACAGTTAATATTTAAATTTTATCGTTTTTACAAATTGATAATTTATTTTTTGATCAAGTGAAGTTAAATATTGATGGAGAAGAAATCTTAACCATATTATTTACCTTAAATTTGAACCATTCACTAGTCTGTTTTGTAATAAATGATTTTTCAAATATTAAAACATAATAAAAATATTTTAATTTTTTTTTAATTATTAATACAATAAAATTTTAAATTACTAACCAATAAAAATTTATGTTACATATAATTTTTAAATACTAGCATAAAATTCAACAAATTTTCTGTACACAGAAATTTGGAATTTGATAATAGTATAAAACTTTTTAATTTATTTGAATTAAATTCTAATAAAAACCATAATTTTATAAAAAATTAAAATATAATAATTTTTAAAGGTATTTATTTAATTTTATAATGTTTTCTCTATTAATACTTTAGGTCAAACTCAATAGAATGACAACTTGTAGTTAATAAATTCTGAAGAATAATAATTAGGATATATTAAATTCTAGAATATCTATTTGTAAAAGTAATAAATTAATAGTTGTATTAATTAGATACTTTATTTTAAAAAATGGATAAATCTAAAGATTAAAATAAATATAACAGATTTATTTATTTTTAAATAAAAAGGTTAAAAAGAAGAATAATTCTTAGAACATTTCTGAGAAATTTTTAGATGAATTACTTATCATTAAAAATATTATTTTAATATGTGTAGTAGGTATATTTAAAACTGGATAGATTTATTTATATAAATAATTTTTTTTTTAATTTTAAGCATTCTAATATCATTATACTTACATTAAAATAATATGTTTAATATCATATAACTATCTCGTTTAAAAACTCTGTATGCTCATATATCTCTCATCTTATGTCCACACTCTAAGAGCTAATACTTTTGCCTCTAGACAACTCCACATTAATTTTTAACCTATTGAGTAAGTGAAAAAAGCAATGATGGAAGAACAGGGAATTCTTTAAACACCTGCTATAATGGAAAGCCTTATATCTACTAATATTTTTGGATATATGATGTGATTTATATTAAAATATTTTTATTATAAAATAAATTTAAAATAAATCTAGTAAAATCAAATATCTTAACATTTGTCTAAAATTAATTTTAAAACACAAAACTAAACACGATAGAATATTAATTTCGTTTTCCTGTTTCATTTTTGTGTAAAATTTCCTTCTATTATCATCTCCCGTTAATGAAAGGACATCCATTCTTTTATAAAATTAAAGGACATCCATGGTCTTTGACAGAAAAAAAAAAAAAACTCTACGCTATGTTTTTTTTTACTCTTTCTAGGTAACAATAATAGTAATTGATCACAAATTCACAATATTAGATTAGCAATAGGCGTAAAAAAAACTCTTGGATTTTTTTTCTCTCTTAGTTTTAATGGATGTTGTTGTACCTATTCTTAAGTCTGAGGCATCTTATAATAATAAATAACAAGTGACATTTTTTTTTTCTGACTTTTCTAACAAAAAGAAGTATCATGAGATGAGATAGTATGAATCGAGTTAAATAGAGTGATTGAAGGAGAATATATTGACAAAACTAGAATTGGTAACTTGATTTGAAGATGAGCAAAATACTTACTAAGTGACAGAAGATGATGAGGAAGTTTATGGTTTTTATGAGTTAAAAAGTCAAAATTTAATGGTTGGAAATATAGTGAAGTTTTTAATATTGTTTGTATGGTGTGTGGTATGAGTGGAAAGAAAAAGGTGGATTGAATCCTGGGATGAACACAAATCAGCAGAAGCTAATAAATGAAACTGAAAGTTGAGACTTGAGAGGTCTTTTATCTGTGTTTAAAATCCTTCCCCTCCCCACCTTTGACAAAGGGTATGTATGTCTGCTACTTCTCACTCACACAATGTCAGTTGGTAAACATAAAGACTTGTCTTGTGTGGGTGCAAACAAACCCAACAATATCACCACCGCCCATTTTACATCATACCACATCCTAAATGGCCCTACCAAACCAACCTCCATAATCATCTTCTTCTTCTTCTTTTTTAATTTTTATTTCAGTAGAGCATATGCTAAACAAATGGTTTTATTCACAAGTTCACAAATAAATTCATAGATATAAAAAAATGATTTTATTTTTTAATAAAATGATTTAATAATTATAATTATTTTATTTATATAATATATTTTTAAAATAAAATAAAATTTTAGTAGGTAAGTGGATTATAATGAACTAGCAAATTAAATATGGTTGAGAATTAAAATAAGATTTGTCAGATTAAACAGACTGGCCTAATTTTATTAACTCAGGATGATTTTTAGGATAGAATTCGTACATTTGTTAATTTTATATGTTATACTTAGATAGGGACATGCCTAAGGTATAAAGAATTTATATAATTAATTTGGCTAATCTACGTACCTATTTAAGTATACTATTTTTGTTCCCTAAGAAAAAAGGTATCCTATTTTTGTATCCGAGTTTCTTGATAAAAAATTATAGACACAATATAACGATATTTATTATAGTTTATTTTTCCGATTAATTTTTTATATTAATTCTGGTGTGCTATTAATTAAAAAAATTATTTATTTTATTTCAATGTATAATTACTTATTTCAGATATTTATTTAACTTAAATTATCTAAAAAAAATTGGAAATAAAGTCACACTCCTCTATCTATCTATTTATATCCATCTATATATAAAACAAAATTTATTATAATTTATTTCCCTAATCAATTATTTTATCTTAATTTTAACATGCTATTTATTAAAAAATTATTTATTTAGTTTATTTTATTTCTTTTTAATGTATAATTATTTTTTTCATTATCTAAAAACATTGTAAATAAAGTCACGCTCTCATTCATATATATATATATATATATATATATATATATATATATATATATTCCAACTTTCATTATGTTATATATATTATTCTGTTACATAGAAATATAGGGAATAATTTATTTATGTACAAATTTTTCATTTTTTCTACTATTACTTTCACATAACCATGTGAAAACATATTTATTAATGAGTTTGTATAATTAGCTAGTGGAATATAAAAAGTAATTATTAATGATCCTTTTATTACTAGTGGTTCTTTTTTTTTAACGAAAAATACAAGAGTAAAAAACTCTAGTTTTTCTAAATATAACTGAATTTGTAATTATATCTGTATTTCCAACTAATATCGAGAAAAATTGCCGAGACAACTACGAAAAAAGGATTAAATAGTCTGGCGCATCCATCTTTTTAAATTTTCATTACTTTTTTTATGAAGACAAAAAACATAAAGGAGTGAAAACAAATATCATATAAATAAATTAAATAATAAAAATTTAAATAATTAAAGGAAAAATCTATAT
The DNA here is from genome assembly GCA_037954015.1 of Psophocarpus tetragonolobus. NCBI lineage: Eukaryota > Viridiplantae > Streptophyta > Magnoliopsida > Fabales > Fabaceae > Psophocarpus > Psophocarpus tetragonolobus. The sequence continues at coordinate 42,452,607 of CM075695.1, forward strand.
ATATATACAATTATTATGTAAAAATAGTAATATATATATATATATAATAATTTTTTTCTATTTTAAATTCATGATAAATTTATATTTATTTCATACACATATCATCAATTATAGATTTTTATTTATTTGTTTGGAGAATTTTGAATTATTTTTGTAATGACTAGTCGGGATAAATGAGTTTTTTACCATAGTTTTTAAATAATACAATAATATTTCACCTTAAATTTTACTCATTTAAATCTCAAAGGTTAAACCTTCAACTACAAATTAATTCAAACATTTATTCAAGATTTAAGACTTTTATTTTAATATTTCTAATATTTATACAATAATTAATATTTTTTAAAAAAAACCAGTAAAAATAAAATAAAATGGTTAATAAATAGTTCAAAGATGACTAATTTAATAAACTAAATAAAATCACGAACATCAAATCAAATAATAATAGTTAAAAGTAACATAAAATAATAAATAAGGCGAGGTTAGAAACACCTCACTAAATAATTATAATTAAAAATAACATGAAATAATAAATAAGGTGAGATTAGAGACACCTCACTAAATAATAATAACTAAACTAAAAATAACATAAAATAATAAATAAAGCGAGGTTAGGAACACTCACTAAACAATTATAACTAAAAATAACATAAAATAAACAAGTAAATAAATATAAGATTTTAAAAGTTATAAATATTTCATCCCTTACCTTAATAATTAGAACAATATAAAAGTTAAAATGTATTCTCGGAATATGCACTTATTACTAGCTTGTTATTAATTTGTTTTTTTCTCTCAAGATATAGCCTTCACCAACCAGCCTATTTATAGGCCCAATATAATAATTATTTTTTTATATATCCTCATTACTAGTTACCATATTCTTATTAGTTTTCGATAAATTTAGTTGGACTTATTTCATGCGGTGCTGACTTTATTTTTCTTTTTCCTTATTTTTTTTACTGAAGTTTTTTTTAGTATTTACTTATATGTGTTAAAGATTTAAAATGAGTTATAATTTATTTTTATTATTTTATCTATACCATATATTCTAAAAAAATTTCAAATTAAATATTAAATATCTACATATCATAATAATAATATTGTACTAAAAGTTTATGTTTTTTTTTAAATATTGCAACTAAAAATTTAAAATAGCATATTATTATATATTATTTATTTATTTGATATACTGATATATATTAAATTTAAAAATATAATTAAATATTTTAGTATAAATTTAGAATATTACACAATAGATTTAGGATTATGACAAAAATAAAAACACATAGCTAGATGTTATATATGTTAGTGGAGTCGAATATAATGATGAAAGTATAAAGGTAGGTTTTGAATTATACTGTACTAGACACAAATTATACTGTCTATGAGCACTATTGAACAGAACTCTATGAGGTTCTTCTGGCTACCTTCTGAGGGGTTATTGTAGAGAACAATTCTGATGTGTAAATTTGCTTAATGGGATGACAAATTTATAACCCCCAGGGTAGTCAGGGACCGGGTAGTCAGGGACCTCTCTCTTAACTGGGTTTTTAATCTGATTGACCTAACCCATCACAGAGTCAATCTCACTGTAATCCCAGTTCAATTAACCATATTGTTAAAGATAAGATATTGTCGGTTAATGATAATAGATATTGAGTGATACTAATCCACAATTAATTTCAACATATAATTCTTTAATAATATTAGATGTGGGGGTTTAAATATTTATAATTTTATCTATTAAATCTATTATTTTATTTATCATCTTGTTATACATATTTTATAACATAATTGTATAAAAAGCTAAGCAATAAAGTATTTTAAAGCATCAAATGGTTAGGAAGGAGAGTAGTTTATATTGTAATTTATATTGTAAACAAGGAGAGTAGTAATTTTATGAACAAATAATTAATAAATATAAAATTGACAACGATATAAATTTTGATTATTTTATGGATGATTATACCATAATGTATGACAGTGTGAATAAAAGAAATTAAAAGTTTTGATCCAAAAAGTATTAGTAGATAATTAGACAATTATTTATTTTGGGAGCGATGAGATGAGAGCACTGGTTGGGATATATATGGAAATAAAGAAAACTAACGTTTAGACTTTAGAAGTTTACAGGTTGGCTGTACCATCATTGTCTTTCCCTTGCCTTGACTTGACTCCCCCTGACTGACCACGCCATTTTATTACAAGCTGGAATTTTTAGTTCAACTACTTCCGTTAATTACCCCCTAATAAAAAAACTACATTAAATTCTATTAAATATCTAATTTAAATTTTTAATGAATTATACTCTATTTAATTATATTATTTTAATTATATTTTATTTGGAATGATTTTTTATTTTTTATTTTGAAATTTATAAAAATAAAAATTAGTTTGGTTTATAAATTTAAAAAAATTGTCTTTAAACCTTCATCACACTATAATTTTTCTCCTCTTTAGATTTTAAAGATCAACACTCGATAACTAACTGTCAATATTAGAGGTGTAAATTAATGACTAATAGTTAAAAGTGACAATTAAGGATTGTCGAGTGAGATGACAACTAATGACTACTGATAGCAAGTGGTGGTGAGTGACATTCGATGGTAGGTGATAATTGATGATCATCAGTTGGAGATGGTAGTTTATGATGCAGATGATAATCGGAGCTGGCAGTCAGTAAAAATCAGTTTAAGGTAATAGTCGGTGACTAACAGTCGAATGTGGTGGTTGGTAATCGTCCTTCGAAGGTGATGGATGATGTCACCGATCGGAAGTAATGTTCGATGATCACCAATTAAAGGTGATGATTACGACGATGAATTCAAATAAAAATAAAAACAAAAATTGAAAACTAAATTTTATTGTTTTTTAAATTTAATGAAAACTATTTAAAAAATAATTAAAAAATTAAATAGAATAATTTTTGTCAAATATATTTTTATTTTCTAAATATATTTTAAAATAAAAAATCAGAAATTCTATTTAAAATAAAAAATCAGAAATTCAGAACCAGTGAAAATGAAGTTAAGATAACTTCTTGTTTTTTTCTTCGTTTTTTTTTTTTTATCATGATATGATATTTCTTTATTTATGAATTATTTAAATAATATTGCATCATAGCAAATAAAATTTAAATTTATTTTATGTGTTGACAAAAAGGAAAGCAAAAGAAATGGATGGAATACTGGGTTCATCATTATACCTTCTTTGTTTGACAACTGAAAACTAGCATGAAATTGTTGACATATTTGAGTGCTTTTGCGATGGATTGTTCTTGGTAACTTCAATATCCCAGTTGGTTGCCGACATTCATCCCGTACAACGTAAATTTATATGTATCAACTGAGATGTCTTGTTTCAACTTTGAATGCTAAAAGCAAAAATCATTAGAGGAAGTGATTCTCTTCCCTATACATATTTTCAAAAAAACCCAGGATCTAACACCAAGTTTTCAATAAAATTGCTTTATAAAATTAGTGTATGACTTATATTTTCAAGACATGCATTTATTTTGTTTTATTTATTTTTAAATCATGTTTTTCAATTTTTAAATCATGACACTCTCTCTTAATTTTTAAGATTGTTGATTTATTATGAATTGCATTAACAGTATTAAATGATAAGTGTTAATTAATATCTCATGGTAATTTGATAGTAATTTAATGATGTGACATTTTATTTAATACTAATATATGATTTTTAGATGATAAAAGAATGTTGCTAATTAATCAAATTCATGACATTCAGATTCCTCACACCGATAGATTACTGTAACGTGTCAAATAATATTTATTACTTAATCATCAATATCAATATGTTAATAGCTATACACAAATTTAATAATTTTTAAAATAGAAGATACGATGTCAAGATTTATAAAAAAAAAGATATACAAAAATAAAATCTTTCTTTTTATTGGGTAGAATTCATTTGAGTTAGCAAAGAAAAGTGAAAGAAAAGAGAAGAAAAAAGAGGGAAAAGAGAGAGAAAAATCAAAAGAGAGAAATGAAAAGGAAAGCAATTAGCTGGATTTATACGGCGGTAGTCCGCGCAATATCAGTTATCAAGGGCACACCTTATGAGTTTAAGCTGGATTTATACGGCGGTAGTCCGCGCAATACCAGTTATCAACTCGACCAGGCTTACAAATCTCAGGTTTTCGAAAATCAAGGGCAAAAACCCAGGTTTTCAGAAGAAGATGAGAAAGATGGTGAATATACAGACATATGATAAGCCTTTAAATGATTATCGCATCTTTAAATATTTATCATTTTAGGCATCCGAAGATACCTTAACGAATAGACTACTCCATATTTTAAATTACATAAACATAAAAGGAAAATAATATACTCACAGAGGGGAGAAGAGGGGAGGGGTGAAGAGAAACTTCGTATTTTATTGCAGATTAAGAGAGTTTACACAGGAGAATTTTAGAGAGAAGGGAGAGAGTGTAGAGAGAGGGGGAGGGTGTGTCTGAAGACCTGCTCCGCATAAGAGACTTAAGGCCTATTTATATACAAAGTGTATGATCGGGAACCGGCTATATAGGTCACCTAATTACCGGAAACCTGTTGTGTCGGTTTTTACCCTTTAGTCAATTACCATAAGGTAAATTTACTGTGTCACAGGTAAAAACTTTATTTCAACCGAGTGATGGATGCAGTAAAATCTTGGAATTCTTCGTCCATTTGTTCAAGAAGAGATTGATCATCTCCTGCTTCAGAAGGGAGAGAAGAAGCTCCTGATGCTCCTGGTATTTGTTGGCCATAGCAGTCAGCTTCTTCATATATTTCCCTGAAGATTCTTTCTCTTTCAAAGTGCCGAACTAGAGTAAGATTGGCTTTAGCAGGAAAAGGATGAAATTTTGTTCCCATGCTTTTTTTCCAATAGAGCTTGGTGTCAAGTGTTTCTTTTAAAAGGATTAAAGTGTCTGAATCATGTTTAGAAAAATTCCAGTTTGATCCTTCTGTGTATGCCTTCCAGAGATTATATTGATAGGTTTTATTCTTATTAAGAGACAGACCTTTTAAGTCATCATGCTCTGTTGTTTGAAAGGAGTGAAATTCGGGATTTCTTTCTGTATATAGTTTAACAACATGGGTGAGAACACTTTCTTGAAGAGTAATACTTCTGGGAGAAGTGGTGATTTGTAAAGCCACTTTTTGCATGTGTTCAGCCTGAACTTCATTAATGACTGAATTAATTGGGGAGGATAAGGCATGAAACCTATCTGTGGGAGGAATTATTATAGAGTGTAAACATCCTACTTCAAGGAATGACATAGGAGTTATGAGAAAATCTTTGTGTAAGAATTGTTCGAAATTTTCTAAATCTATGTGAGCTTTTCTGACTAAATATTTTATTTGACATGTACAGTCTTTGGTTACTGATTTACAGTAGTCAGAAGAGATGACACAAACAGTTTTGTGATTGAAATAAGTTTGTATTTTAACAAATAAGCCATTAAATTGTATGGCTTCTGAGTGTGCTTCAAAAAGGAATTCTTGAAGAAGGTTAAATTTTGATAAAAGAATATTTGGGTTTAGACTGGGCGGAATACTAGTGGCACCAACATATGTTTGAGTTTAGATTCTGGGTTCCATTTGTAAGGCAGTTTTGATTTTTTCTTCATCAATTGTTTGGAGTCTTACTGCCATTTGGGCTTCTTCTTTAGAGTAAAAGTCTTTGTAGGTAGACCAAAATTGATCTTGTTTGGCTTCAGAGAGATCTCTGAATGAGGTGTAAACCCCTTTGTTAAGCCCATCTATTAGGGCAAAATGTGTGAAACATTTTCCTGATGGAGAGGCTGGAGATGTTAAAACAACTCCTTGATTGTTTTGTCCACAAAAGTTATATAAGGCGCAAATGATGCTTTGTTTTACTTTTGTGACTTGAGATTCATTTTCTGATGTGTATTTTGGGATGTTCCAAATGTTGTCTATCAAGACATTGAGCTTGATGTTTGTGGTGTCTCTTCCAGGGTACTGGTAGACATTTGTAAGAATAGACAATTCTTGTTTGCCATATTTTGTGTATTGGTCAACCCTAAAGGGTGATCTTACTTGTTTAGGGCCAACGGCTCCTTTCTTTGTATTTTCCATTAAAAATGGAGATTTGTGTAGGATGATCAAAGCTGATCTTTGTCGGAGCTTTACTTGATATACCTGGATAATATATCAGCAAAAGTATTGTCAGAACCTTTTATATGCTCAAAATAAATATTTTTTCCAGAAAAATTTATATAATCTTTTAAAAGTAACCACCTTTTATGTGGTTTTTTGTCATTATTAAGTTGGTTTTTTCCATAGGAGACTATGGCTTCACAGTCTGTTCTAATGGCTATTTCTTTTTTATTAATTAAAAATAATTTGAAGGCATCCATTGTGTGTATTATAGCATTGACTTCATAATCGGTGCTTGTTTTATAAATTTTTTGTTTTGTTGTGTATTTTCCAGAAGCATATCTACAAATTTTTTCTTCTGTTTTTTATAAATGTTTGTTTTTCTTTCATTTGAGGATTGCTCCCCATCCTAGTTCTGATCCATCACATTCAATTATTAAATAATCTGAATCTAATGGTAACTGAAGAGTGGGTAAATTTATTACCATTTGTTTTAATTTATGAACTAATTTTATATCTTCAGAATTAAATTTTCTTTCTCCTTTTATAGAGGTTTTATTATATAAAAGAGATGTGTATTTTCCTAGATTAGGAATAAAGTTCCTAGCATAATTTAATAATCCTAAGAAAGATCTAAGTGTCTTAATATCTTCTATTTTATCAGGAAATTCTTGTATTTTTTTAGAAATATGAGGTTGGAGTTTTATGGTTCCATTACCTATTTCTGTTCCTAAGAATTCAATGAAATTTTTGCAAATTTCCATTTTTGATTTAGAAATTATCAAACCATAATGTTCTAATTTGTATAAAACTTGTTTCAAATGAAGAAAATGTTCATTTTTTGTTTTGGAAAAGACTAAAATGTCATCCATATAAACACAAGTGAAAGATTTTACATCTTTAAAAATGTTGTCCATTTTGCGCTGAAAAACAGTCAGAGCATTTTTTAAACCGAATGGCATAACATTCCATTCAAATAGACCTTTAGAACATGAAAGGGGTGTCCATTTTATAGAATCAGGATCCATTTTTACTTGATGAAATCCACTTTTTAGATCGAATTTAGAAAACCATTTGGTATCTTGAATTCGGTTTATTAAAATATCTTTAGAAGGAATTGTGTATCCATCTTCAACAGTATTATCATTTAATCTTTTATAATTGTAAACCATTCTAGATTTACCACGTTTTTGTTCCGAAGATTTATTAACTATAAATGTCGGACTTCTATGGGGACTAACATTGGGTGTTATTACTTTTAATTTGAAAAGATTTTGTATATGTGTTTGACATTCTTCTTGTTCCCAATTGTTAAATTGAATATCTTTTGTTTTTATAATTAAATCAGGATTGATTATTTCCAGTTTACATGTTACGGGATCTCTATCCCAAAATTTTGTTGGATCTTCTCCTATTATATTTGTTTTGTTTAACCTATCAAGGATTTGTTGAATACTTTCAAATTTTATTGATTTTGAAATTTTTATAAAAGAGAATACTTCAGCTGTATCGTCTAAGATATTATTTAAAAAATAATTTTCATTTGTTTCCTCTAATGTGTATAAACATTCTGTTGAACATTTGCATGTATTTGAATTTTTACAATTACAGTTATCAGTAATAGTTTCTTGTTTTACTGAATCGCCACTGACTATAGGTGTCATTTGTGTTTTATCACTTATTAAGACATAATCTTTATTTATAGTAATTGATCGATTTTGTCTTAAGATAAAATCTAAACCAATTATCATGTTTTGTTTAGAGGGAACTAGGTTTTCTACCCTCGTTGTTTTTATGAAAGTCTTGTAACAAAAAATTTCACAGTTTGTACTAAATTGAAGAATAACATTATTAATTTCTTCATCATTTATCATAATTTCACCAGACATAGTTCTAGTCTTTTGTATGTGTCTGCTTTTAACTATGTTTTGTTGTGGAGTTACAGTTTTACAGATGACTATTTCTGAACAACCTGTATCTAGTAAGGCTTGTATAATTTTTTCTGTAGAAGGTTTATTATTTATTTTTGGAAAAGTTATTTTTACTAATACTTTTAAAGTTATTAATTTTTGTTCATTCTGTTGTTCCCATCATATTATTTTGTATAGAAAGCTGACTAGTCTCAAGTATATCTATTTTAGTTTTTCCTTTTATTAATTTTTCTAAAAGAATAACTTTTTCTTCTAGGTAATTTATGCAAGTCTCTAATACAGAAACTCTTGTATCAGTTAAATCTTTATTACTAGATTTATTTGTATTTTCTTTTGTTTCAAAAGGGGGTATATCTTGTTCTAGTATGTTTAAATGTTTTTCTATACATTTGATGCAGAAGTTTTTATAACAAAGTGGACAATGAACCCTTTTGATATATGAAAATAACGTTCACAATATATGCACGGGATTGAATCTGTCTCTGAATAATATTGGATTTTGTGAGAACAAGTTTTTATTTCTAATGTATTCATTAGACAATATCCTAAATCATCTAATAATTGACCCATTTCATTGTATTCTTCTCCCATGGGGAAGTTATTCTCATCAATATTAGAATATAAATAGTTATATTCATTATTTGTGAATTCATTTATTATATCATAATTTTTGTGTATTTTGTTAGAATTTGGTTCATTAGTGTATTCTGTTATACTAATTACAGATAAAATTTCTGAATCTGTTGATACGTCTTCATCTATTGGAAGCAAATTCATATGACAAGATTTTATTAAGTTTGCTTCTTTAGTGTAAAGATTTGAAATGTTTGGACAATCTCTTGAAAAATGTCCTGGTTGATTACAAGCAAAACATTTTAATATTTGTTTATAAGTTTTATTATCTCTGTATTTCCTAACATGTCTACTAGGATTTAGTGTAGGTTTTCTAGCATTAGATGCTCTTATTGTATAAGTCTTTCTAGGATTTCTTGGTCCTAAGTATTTTTGTGTATTAATATTTCTAGGTTTACTCCTAGAATTATTTTTTTTATTTTTATACTTATTTTTTGAATATTGTTGAGGTGTATATATTTGTTTACAGATTCCTGCATCAGAATGTTTAAGTTGTTTTTGTATGGCTATATGTGTACATGTATCTTCCATTATTTTCATAATGTGTTGTATACGTATTGAGAGATTATTCAACATGGGAGTAACCTCTTCATTTTTCCAATTTTCTCTAATTTTTTGTCCTAACTTGCCTGGAAGTTTAAGGAACATTTTATCTCCTATGTTTACGTCATGAAAGCAACCAGCTATAGACGCTTATAAAAGATAGTCTTGGCAGTATTCTTTTATTTTACCAAAGTATTCTATGGACAATCTTTCTAAATGTCCTAAATAAATTTGTTGTCTAATTGTATTACCGTCATTGGCGGATTGTGAAGTGAACAATCTTTGAATGAGGGAACAAAAATTGTAAATATTTGGACCGGGTTCTATGACCAAAGTATTTAGATCATTAGGGAAGTTTTTCTTAAAGGATTCCCAACCAGATCTAGCAATATCGCCGAGATATGTTTCTCCTTTTGCGATCATTTCTTGGGAAGACTGCACATCTTTTTCACGATGTATGCCATAATCACGGATTACAGCAGCAGTCCATTGTTCTATGTATGTTGGGAGGAGTTGTGGATCTATTCCTCCTAAGTTAAGAAGTAAATTTGGAATTTGAAAATATAGTTCTACTGGTAATCTTTTACCATGTGAGATATATTTATTATCACTTAGAACAATATTTTGAACTGTTTCTCTAGGTAAAAATCCTGGACTGTAATTCTGAGTACCAGCAGGATCTAACCTATAATTTGTAGCAGTGGATTCTTCATATTCATTGATTAATCCTACTTTTGTGTTTTCAGGGGTAATAGATGATTCATCATCTTCTTTGTCCTTAAATTTTTCTTGAAGTTTATAAAAATATTCTTGTTCTTCAGTTTGTTCTTCAAGTTTTAAATTTTGTAAAAAGATGTTAACTATATCATCTATATCATTGTCTTGAGGTGTTATAGCCTCATTGTGTTCTAGGGGAAAATTATCCCAAGGTTCCCAGTTTAAGTTGCTAATGGAGCTTTGTTCTAGGGAATTTTGTTTAGAAATGGTTTCTAAGGTTCCTTGCCTAAGCATGGCTATGTTTGCTTGATGATGATTCCATTCTTCTTCAGTCATGTCATCATCTTCTTCATCATCACTATCTATGATATTCATCATAGCAATATGATCATTGTCGGGAATAGCAGATGTACTATCCCTTCGATCTTGTTCTAGATCTATTAGAGAAGTGTTTTTGTAATCAGTGAAGCTTAAACTAAGGTCTCTAGACCTATTGTGTAAAATGCAGAGTTTGGGTTTGTAATGGGATTTCGTTCATCCCTTTGTAAATGGGTTTGCCATAGATGACCCTCGTTTCTTTGAGTGAAAGCTTGTGCTGGCAAAAATTGTGTACCAATAGAACTAATGGCTTCTTCTAATGGTCTAGTATTTATTCTATACATAGAAGAGATATAATTGCTTATTCTTCCTATGAAGGTTATGTCTAAATGTAGGTTATCTCCTATCCAATTGGTTCCAAAACCGATAGTTTGTACTTCTAGACTAATATGGTTTACAAAGTCTTGAAGAGTAAGTGTAAAGTTTGGGGCAAGGTATATCAGAGATATAGGTTGATTTAGGTCAACTTCAAGTATACCTATAATGCTTTGGGAATCATTGTTTTGGAATCTGGTGTCATGGAGAACTATTAAGGCTCTGGCACCAATCATATGTCTAACTAGGGATCTTACACCAATAGTAATCAATCTCATATGAACATATCTTCCATGTTGGTTTAGGAGTTGTGTGGCTGTTTGATGAGATATTAATGGTATTATATCGTAAGTATTGTCAGGTAGGTGAAAATCTTCTATTCTCCTATACCTATAAAGGCTAGTTCTTTCGGAGCTTAACCAACCTATGTTGTATAACTGTCTAGGATTTAAAGAATATATTCTAGAATTAGATCCTATTTCAACATTTTGTTGTATATCTACTAAGTCTTCTAGTCTTCTAACATTAGTAGATCTTCTTCTGTGTAGAAATCTATCTAGGATTCCAGGATGTTGGATGAGATCTTGTCTCCTAGTATTGTGTTCTCTTAATCTTCGAGAAGTTCCGGGAAACCTCTCTGATGTTTGATTCCTATTAGATGAACTATCCATAAAAATTTCTTGTACTTGTGTTTGTGAATTATTATTTGGTGTAAAATTCATATTTAACTAATAGTTTTATCTTTGTTGGAGTTATTGTTCTCCTGTGTAGTCTGATTTCTATTACTAGATTCCTCTTTGTTTGATGTTGCAATAACTTTAACAAATTTGTGTATTTTTACATACTGTTCTAGTTTGTGTAGTTGTTCCTAAAGATAACTTAGAAACTTTATTGACTAAATAATTTATATCATAAGTCATGTTTACATTTTTGCGTTGCTGAGTAATGAGAGTAGATAGTTTTCTAGAAACTTCTTCTAATAAAGCTATTATTATGTTGTTTTATCCTATTAATATTGTATGAACAAAATCTGTGTCATGAGTTGGTTTTATGTATCCTACGGGAGGAGATTTTGAAAATTTCGATAGCTGAAAGAGCTGATTGATAGTCTTTCCCTTTTATGGGTTGTATATTTGTCATTTTGTAAAATTTTATATTTGTGAGAAAAAAATAAATAGAGAACAGTAAAATTACTAGAAGCACAAAAGAGGGCAAAAGCAGAGCAGAAGCAGAAATTTAGATAATAAAAGTAAGGTATCCACGGAATACACTATAAAACAATAAATATTAAAGAATATAGAAAATCATAAGGCTTATCAGAAAAATAACTTTTTTTTTAAATTAATTACAAAGTTAATAAAAAACAAACATCTGTACTTGTTGGCGCAATATGCACGTGTTTCTCAACTCCTCTCGGTAGAAAACTAGGGACTTACATCGGCTCTCCACTGGCCATCACTGCCCTTCAACTACCATGAGTATCCTAGCAAACACTATCCACTCTTGACAGATTTCTATTTTCGATTAAAATTAACATTTACAAATTTTGATATAAGAACTGTCCTTGGAAAGAAACAGGCTCTGATACCAAAGAAACTGACTTAGTCTCATAATTTCTGCTTAAACCCTAAATGAATACTAATCTCATAATTTTAAAAACTGACTTACTCTCGACCCAATCAAAATGTTGGCTCATTAGTCAAACTCACTATGTGATGAATTGATTTCATAATCCAATATATATATTAAAATTTTATACTTATATTAACATAAACTAAAATAATCACTATTTATAAATAAAATTTAAAGTATTGAAAATAAATATACATTTTTCCAACACACCAAATAGAATACGTAATATGGAAATCAAACATAATCAATCACATAGTAAATACCGAAAGGAGCAAAAGCAAACAAAATAAGAAACTATCTCAAGATCAAGTAAGACCAGTATGTATATCCGAAACCTCCAAGCTGGAAATCGGCTAATTACTCCAAATTTATATTCGTTTTTATCTTCCATTTAACAAAACACAAATTGTTTTTAAAAAATTGTAATTTTATTAAAATATATCTATTTAATTTATATTTTTTGTCAAAATCCATCACACGAGACGTGACATAATAGTTTGAAAGAGGAAAAATGAGATCTAAATTTTATACGTATTTCCATACCCGATGGCTACTTCCACCGTCATTGTGTTCAATTTCTAGACATTAGAGGCTATAAAGACTTTTAGTTGGGTGTGGTTTGATAAGGTAATGAATGGTGTATGCATTAGGAAGATGCCACAACAGTTGATGTTTTTGTTGTGGAGTGAGGGGGTGATTAAATATGCCCCAGGGACATGAAGAAACTACTTTATCCACTTTCTTATGAATGCTGTCCTTCAAGTTTTCTGATATCAGAGTTAAAACATGACAGATCCACTTATCACTTCTTGTGAAACCCAACTCTTTATGATTTGTAATTTAGCCCAACTCGTGGCGCCATAAACTCAGACCAAGAATCCAAAACATAAACAAGTGAAAATAAGTTATTATTTCGCAACAGTTTTATAAATTGTTTTCCTGTCACAGTTTACCACATATAATATTTTTCAAGAGATAGACTTTTAATTATTTTTTTTCATTCTTAGGAAAGTGATTTAGTTTTAAATATAATTCTATGTATGAGCCGTAAGCCAAGGAGAGTAATTAAAGTGTTATATTTTTATAAAAATGAAATTTGATTGGCAAGACAAGATATGATTGATAAGAAGAAGGAAATGTTTGAATAAAAATATTTATTAATTGGTTAATGGTGGTGAATGTTAATTTAATTGTTAGTAGAAAGGGATGATGGTGAGAATGGCAGGAGTGGGGTTATGGGGGCCAAGGTGCTGCGCTTCTTCTTCAACGGACCAACTTCGCTCTCAACTTGATCAGCTTCATGCTGAGGCTGACGCCACCAGAGCCAAGGGTACCTCTCCCCTATCTTTCAATTTCTTAGTTTTCCATTACCAAAATTGAACTGCAGTCAATAATAGGGTTTGTAGCGTAGACATTGAAATTATTCCATGTGCTGGTTAACAGCAGCTAATGCTAGATTAAGGCTTCTGCGACTGTCAGAGGCTGCGGAGAAGCTTAAAAAACAAGCAGCTATAAGCATCCAAAAGGGGCAGGATAATTATGCTAGGGAAATGCTTTTTCAGAGGAAGAAAGTCTTGCACGCTTTAGACAAATCCAAAACACGCATTCAATTGCTTGACCACCTTTCCTCTAAGCTAAGTGAGGTCAAGTCTCAATTCCTCCTTACTACTTTACTATCTTCTTCACCTTCACCGTTGCACCTTTTATTGCCATTCTCACTCATCTTATCTAATTTATCAATTCTTCATCTCATCAGCCTGTTAGATTCTTAATGGACCGCCAATGTGTTTGAGGGAGGATTTTTTTACTTCTTTACAACTAGAGCCATCTTTCACTCTCAACCTATATTCAACAAATTACTATTTCTTATTTCTTAATTGAAGGACCAAATCAATTTTCATATTTGCATGTTAAATGAACTTGAAAAAAAAAAAATCCTTTTTACTCCCTTTATAATTTTCTTTCAGAATTGATTATATCTCTGTAGAACCATTTACAGTCAAAAAGTATTGCAACCAACATATTTTATAGAAGGTGATGATGAAAAGCGGGTTCCTTACTTCCTTCCATCACTTCAGTGTATGTCTTGAGCCTCATTTGCTGCTATCCTGTCAGTGTCGTATATAGTATGCATCGTGTTAAATAGCATAAGTATCAGTCTCTAGGAAGCAGTCGATGGATGAGGCGGCATTAACTTCAATATTGCAAAAAATCAAAACCGCTTACAAATTATTTGAAAAAAGCATAAATTTTCCTTGGTTTTGCTTGGTCTGAAAATGGCGAGTTCCTTAACCAAACCCCAATATAATGTTTGTAAGACTCGTATAGTTCGTACATAAAAACATACACTGCTTAGATTAGATAATTGTGTCTAGTCAAACGTTAAATTATGTGCTAGGATTTCATATATCCTCATTAGCTAATTAAGCTTTTCAGATCCATGTAACTGATAGTTCTAAAAGTATAAGGTGTTAACTTGTAGGACACTTGAGCCATATTTAATTTTTATGTAAGAAAAACTAATAAATAAATAAATGGTAATTGCCTGCCACGATGGTTTCAATTTTTCAATCTTAAATCTGTATTTGAATATGTTCCACTGACTGATGGGCATAACTATACCTGTCAACTCAGACCGTTAATGTTGAATATCTCATATATTTTAAATTATTTTTTTTGGTTTGCATTTATGTAAATGTATACTCTCTCTCTCTGTGCGCTACTGCTGCTTTTACTTAAAATGTTAATATTTTATTAACTGTATAACGAAACAAACTTATTGTGGTTTCAGGCAATATCTTTGAAAGAAAGTCAGCTGATTGGAAATGTTACTGATAACATTGAAGACATAACAGAAAATGCCTCAAGTCCAGTTCGAATTATTGCTCCAAAGGAGGAAGTTCGAAATGATTTCACTAAGGATAACTCAGATCCTGATATGTTGAAATTTGATGAGATTCAAGATGTGGGACTTTCTATTGAGAGTGAAAGAAATCCATTCCATGATAAGGAGATTCAGAATCTTCAAAAATCCCTTAGTATAGGTAGTTCAAATGAAGACAACATAGTCAGAGACTTGTCAAAAATATCCTCTTATGAAGATTTCATGGAACATATAGATCAAAAACTCAATGAAATCGAAGCTGAAGTAATTACTGTTTTGAACGTCTCAACCTTGGTACTGGATAATGAAGAGAGACAAAAGAATTCCAGGTTCCAACAAACAATAGAACTCCTTGAGAGCATCCGTTGCATTAGACAGAGGTACAACACTTCGATATATCATTACATATTCTATTGTCTCCTTCGAAGATTTAAGATTTAACTATAAAATCAACATAGAGTAACTGGTGATTTTTGAATTTCTGTTATGAATATTCATATTAAGAGCAACACTTTCCAATTTCCAAACTCCAGAATTAGAAGTACCAAGGAGGCAAAACTGAAGATCTGATCAATTTTGTTTTGCTGAACTGATCTGCTTCTAGGTGAGAACTATCTTCATTCAGATATAAAAGTCTGCCAGAATTTTTTTGTATTCCTTATTCACTTAATATGGAAACAAGCAAGACACATTTGAGATGCTTATTATTAGTTTATTAAAATGAAAGAGTTGTTGATGTCTTATTTACTGTTATTTTTTGTAACCTGCGATCATTTTGCTTGGTCATGGAGGAACAGCATAAGGAGTTAAGGACTAAGAATAACCTAGTGAAGATGCTTGTCCGAGTCTTTAACTTGCATTTCAAAGTTTTCTGACCTTTTTCTGTCTCTTAAGGTGTAGTGAAGTATTTTTGGAGAATTCCCTGATATTCCATTGTGTCTAAAAAGCCTGTAAGGAAATCGCATCAATTACCCTGCAGGCGGTTACCTGTTGTCATGGCGAGTTAAATATTAAATCATGAATCTACCTTGTATCAGGCAGGCTAAAAGGTGTGGCTTCCAGGATTTACGTATTTTATATATTTGCTTCGTGCAATACCATCAATTCCCATTATCTATTTTTACACAATCCTTGCATACTTTATATAAAGATTTGGTATTTCTTGATACCTTATGCAATCTTTGATGGAAATGATTTCTATGGGTACCTTAAGTTTAAGATATCCTACGACCTGTCTTATAAAAAACAAGATGTTATCTTCTGCAAAACAAGATATCATACGACCTATGTTACTTAAAAACTCATTTTTCAGTACCAATTAATTAATTGTATCAATAATTTTATTTATTATTAAGCAATTGGGTAAATAACCGAATGGAGTTGCTCTTAGAAATTTGCAGCAAATGTTGAGAATGAAAAATGTAATCATAATTAGACTACATAAATTTCTCTTAACTAATGTGCTAATTATGCTAACATTTTCAGGAGGTTTTTGTATATCAGATGTCCCGTGCATGATGTTTTAAACTTACTGGCTTGAAGTAAGGCGTTATAAACTCGGACCTACATGAGTAAAAGGGTTGAAATTTTATAAATGCAATTAGCCTAAAGTTAACTACTCTCAGAAATTCACTTGTTCACACACGATGTCCAAGATGTGACATGGCATTCATCAGAGTCTGAGGTATCTTCGTGCAAAAAAAAAAAAAATTCAAAATGTATTCGTAATAGAGTGCCACAAAAATCCAAACTCTATTTTCTTACATTGAGGAGTGTGTCTGGGGGTGGGGGGCAGAGACGAAGTGTGGAGTGGACAAAGAGTGCGCAGGGCGGGGCTACTATGTCCGGAGTACCCTTTTCTGGAGTGCATGCATCCGTGCTACATATGTTTAGGGTAATATGGAAATTTACAAATGTAGGGAAGTGTAGGGAGAAAAACATGCTTGTAAAGAGAAAAAGCCTCTTTCTGCGTCATAATGGTCTTGGGTTTTAGTAGCAGAAACAGTAACTGCATTCACAGAGTTGAACATGAAACATTCCAGATTCCAAAATATGCCTCTGCTCTTTTCTAGATGTTTGAATTAGACAGTTTCCATGGGGTCAGCAAGAGTAATCTTGTCATAGATTCCATGTTCCAAGGAATCAAATTGCTTGCTTAGCTGCACGATGCATATCTCAGTAATCTTCCCCATTTCCTTAAGCTTGTATATCACAAACTCAGACTTACTGCACCAATATAAATAAATGGTTAACAAAAATGAAAAGAAGTTAATGATCAACAAAAGTGATTAAAATTAATACAACTCAGTAGTCATTGTTGTCTATAAAAAAACTCAGTAGTCAGTGTTCTCTATTGAACTGAAAATTTCCGCATCATCTTTGCATGCGGTTAGAGGGCCTATTGACATAACAAGATAATCTATTACTAGTGCTACGTTTTCCTTCTCATTTGCTAAAGTTAGCACTTCAATGTCTATATGGCAACAAACATTGTAAATCAACCAGAGTGGAATATTTCATGCCCAGCCCAGTATTTTCACTGTTTGATATTGCACTTTTAGTTTCTCAAGTATTATAATTGTATGATTTTGGTTATTCAAGTTTCAATTACGAGAATTTGGTCTTCTAACTATCATAATTATGCTAGTTTTTTACTTTTGTTTAATTTGGTTAAACATTTAAAATATGCCAACATATGGGATGAATAACTTACAAAACTCAGACGTGCTGCTTAATAAACTGAGTTAAATCCCTCAACTCACACCATTGTTTAGTAAAATGTCAAAATTTTAATGGAAAACAAAAAATTAAAATTACACAATTGCAATATCCAAAAGAATCAATTTGCAAAATTGGAATATTAAAACCAAAATTGTAGAATTGTGATACTCAATAATAAATTAAAATGTACAATTAAACCTATAAATTTTAGTATGTTTCGTAAAGCGAAATGAAATAAAATTTAATAAAAATATTTGAACTAAAATAGAATAATAAGGTGGTGGAACATATATTAATTTTCACTTTTTTACCTTCATTTCCACTCCTTTTTTTTAACCTTTAAACCAAACAAGAGATTAATGTCGTTTTGAAATGAGGAGGGTCGTTTGATTTTTGTCCCCATTATGCTTTGATGGTGATTTGTAAAGCTAAAACAGTAAGAAAATGTTCAAGGAGCCAGATATACTCAGGGGCTCCCTTTGCTGATTTATCATCAGACTGCAATTAGGCATTGACTTCTAAAATTTTGTTCATTCTTTCTTTTAATTAGGCAATGACTTCTTTTAAGTTAAAACTATATCTCTTGGTAACCGATCCACTAATTCAGTACTCATCCATTTATACAAGGGAAAAATGATACGGAAATATATTATACGAGGATGTTACAAACATCCATGCATACCTGATTGATCCATCATTATCAAGATCTGCAGCCGCCAAATCTGGTAAGGTTAACTTCTTCTGAAGAACCCTTTTTGCCATCTTACGATTTCTCTTGTGAATACTATATTCAGTAAGTTATATAAAGGCCCTGGTAGCTGCCAATGTGCTTACCAAAAGCCATATAATTGCAAAGCATCCTCCGGTCACTGATTTGACAAAATAATCTCCATAACCAACTGTTGTAGCAGAAGTAATGGAGTGATAAATACTGTCAGCCCAATTCAGGTGCTCAACAAAGTGCAACATGACTGATACTATAGCAATGCAGCCGATTACAACAACCAAAGCCAGACAAACTTTGGTTCTTATCCTCATTCTTCTTTTCTCTTCATCAACCATATACGTCCTCAGAATTTTCTTATATCGATTCTCATCCATCATGCCCAGCAAAAGTGCCGCCTCCTGTCTGTCACAAATGTATGAAACCAGCCCATTGAGCAGAAAACCAAGAAATCCGAAACCCGCCAAAATGAAACCACATGTAAAGAAAGATTTTGGTAAATGTTGAGTCAGGAACGATATCCCCATACCCAATAGTGCAGAGAGTTGCCACTGTGAAGTACACAGCATCCACGTGCCTGAAAGTGGAAGTGCCCCTGAAACTCCCACTAGTCATGTACAGCGTCAACTCAGTTGCCACATACAAGAAAACACCAATAAAAGATAGCCTAACTATTACATTTGATGACTTATGTGATTCAAAGGGCTCTTGAAAATCTGCTCTCTTGTCAGTTAATACCAAAGATGGTGTAGAGGGAGAACGATGGGTAATCTTCCCTTTCCTGAAGGCCAAGTTGGGTATGAGGTTAATAGAATTTTTGGCTTCGTTGGTGATAAGAGAACTGGATTGGAAGAGTGACGGAGCAAGACCAAGGGCTGGGTAGTCTGCTTTTTCTTTCCTAGAGCAAGGGCTGAGGATGGGCTCCCGCATGGTGCATTCGGCATTCAGATTGCAGTTGGGGACGATTAATGATAACAAGCTTCCTTCAACTACTAGTCAAACTACAAAGAGGAATGGGGGATACACCAACGTTGTAGCTCAGAGTCATAACTCATAGCTCCTATCAACACATAGCTCTTGCATACATTTATTTATTAGAGTTTAATTGTTACCAACTCATAACTCTTGCATACATTTATTTATTAAAATTTAATTGGTATACACTGTAGATAACTTTTTAAAGTAGTAATGAATAGAGTCAACAAATTTAATGAATTGTGATTGAATATTGTTGTAAAAATCTTTATTAATATATGTTTTCTTGCATAGTTTAATTGGTAAGACTGACATTCAATTATAACCATTCATTCATGGTAGATTTGCTGACTTTACTAATTATTATTTTAAAAGTCAGATAAATAAAAAGTTAAGATTAAACATCAGTGTAAAAAAATATATTTTACACTAACCATGTATACCAATTAAACTTTATTATTATTCTAATAAAGGAAAGTCAGTGAATAATTTTAATTTTAATTTGTGGACTTACAATACTTAAGAGTCTCATATTATATGCTTCAGCTAGAAGCCTAGAACATAATCACTAAATTCCACATAATTGCCATAAGTATGTGAAACAAAACCCCTTTATTGTATGCCCCGACTTTTTGAGTTCAGGAATGAGGCAGGGCAATTGCTAAGCCACAGTGGACACTGACAGAGAAAAAAGTTATTTACGTCTACAGATCTACTTTCCTTGGTGGTACGGATTTTGTAATGCAGTTGATTAGATGAATTATGAATGAGGAGAAAAAATGTTTTCATATATAATGCATCTCTATTCTCTAAATTAACTGTATTGTACACGAATATAATGATAATACACAATATAGTTGTACAGAGAATGAATACGCTGGATAGCAGAGGATAGCTGGTTGCCTTATAACTGACTAAATTAACAGTTAGGAGTAAGATGGCTGAAAATGCTCTAAGACGTCAAAGGGCAACAACTCATGAAATAACATGTCATTTCTTTTAATAATTTTTTTTCCGGGTGGTCTAAAATAGTTCCTTTTTGTTATAAAATCACTAATCATCTTAAACAACAAACATAGTTCCTTCATTGGTAATACGCTCTTACTTTGTCCATGACTTTCTGCTTCATGTTGAAACATCCTGACTAGCTTTGAAGCTCTAGTTTTCTGAGTGCAACATTTTCTTCAATGATGAGTATTTTATCAGCCCTAGATAAAGCAATCCAATTCCAATCAGCACGACCACTGGTACGAAGAGGATCATGGAGGATAGAAAATAGGCCTAAATTGAGTCAAAACATGCTGGGTAAAATCAAGGGACATTGGATTTCAATTCACACTTGGATTCTAACAATCTCTTCTGAGGAGAACTTCATCGTCAAGTTTAGCTGATCACAACTATGGCGGCTTCCCATGTTGTTGGATAGAACTGAGAAGGATAAACATAGAAAATATGCATAATGATGGGATACAAACCAACATATAATAGAAATATACACTTTCAACCCAAAATCTTAAAATATTAAATTTGTAAGTCTTTCTTATTTATATATTATTTAACTTTCCAATTTTTACGTAATATGAAATTTCAAATTCACATTTGTACTACACCAAAACAAAACAAACCAACCACCTCCATAAACTAATACTAGAGCTAAAGCCTTTAGGCTCATCTGATGCCTCAAGTAGCAAGATTTATTAGGATAAATGATGTTGGTTAAGATTTTTTTTTTTCAGATGTAAATGTCTTTTTTCTTAACGAGATTTCATCCAAAATGAAGTTGATTAGAATTATTTTTTCAATTGAAGTTTTTTTTTATTGAAGTCACCAATAGTTTCTTTGCTAACATTAAGATATTTCTCAACTTATGTTGGTTAGGTTTTCTTAGCTAAAGTCACGAGACCTATTTCTTGGCTAATGTTAGCCCAATTTTTTTTGGATGACATTATTTAGGTTTAGTTATTTTTTATGTCAACTATAGTTTATTTTCAATTAACTTCATTAAGTAATTTTTTGGATGAATTTTATTAGAGTTTATTCTATCATGATTAATGTTATTTTGACAACCTCCATTTCAATCGTCTTTTTACTAACTATAAAACTCATATAAAAGATGTATTAAACTTTATTATAAGAGTTATCGGTTAGTCCGTATTTATATGCATTATCTATAAAAGAGAATAACCAAATAAAAATACACAATAAAGTATATACAATATCATTTCACTTATAGAAAATGTGAATAATATTTGTAATTTTTTATATAAGTTATAAACGCTTGTTATGTATATGAAATTTAAGTAAGTCAATCACAACATTATAACTACTTATTTTACACTATTTAAGAGATACATTAAAATTTTAGTGTGACATGTGAAACTCCAAAACATTAATCCTAAAAGTGCATTTATGATCAGATTTAGATCTATACTCTATGGATATGATCACCATGTTGTGTAAGATACATGAGACTCTGATGAATCTTTCACAGTGAGTTATTCCATCTGCATATTTTTTTAAATTTGCCCTAAACTCAAAGTACCACTCTCAGACTCACTAATTGTCTTCAGCTTTGAAAATCCGCACCACGGCTCCTCCCACTCGCGAATCAGACAAACCTTAACCCGTTTCTATTTCGAAAGCATTACTATGATATATCACAAAATACTTGAGCCTCTTTTCACGAGAGGGGCAATATGGAATTCATAAATTTTATTATATTTTATTTATTTGTTTTTATCTAAAAATAGTTAACGAAACCTACACAACACTGGACAAACGGGTCTAAAAGCAATGTTCAAAAACAAAAGGCTAGTTGGTGTAATTATGTGAAACCTAAGGTCTACGTAATTTATTATAAAAATATTAAAGACAATTTAATAAAATTAAATGAAATTTATTATTATATGACTTGTTTTTCTTTCCAAATTCACATGGCAGGGACACTAAATTGGGTAAGGATAGTTTTTGTTTTTCCCCACTTTCTTCTTAAAAAATGAACAAAACAACTTTTTTTAAAGAATTTCTCCCTCCTCCCCTCCTTTCCATCTCTTACTAACCAAATCAGGATGTACAAGAACCCAAATATCAAAATTGACTAAGAAATTACTGACAGCTTAATTAATAATACATATCACTTTCTGTGCATTTCTATCATTTTCATAGTTGACAGTTGCTGATATGGCAAAAGTCGTTTCATGTTCGTAATGTTTGTTGCAAAGCAAACAGAATAGCTGCAGTTTTACTGTGCAGAACTGAATTAGACACCCTTCTTTTTCCTTACTTTTTTTCTCTAACTAGCATCATTTCTTTTCATCACGAGGGAGTTAAATAGAGTTTTTTTTTTTTTTTTTTCATTCAGATGTGTTAGAGTAATTGTATATACATAAGAGAGAATTGAACATGCATCTCGTGTTAGGAATATCGGGGTATGCAATTCTATATTATATTAATGTGAGAAAGTTGGTGTAGGTGGCTAAGACTGGCAAGTAAAGCGTAATAATTATATGCCATGAGATATCTGTTGGGGAAGGCAATTGACATGAACCAAGTTAGTCTGAGTTAGGCAGAGTAAGCATAAAACAACAATTTGCGCTTGGTTGGTATTACTTAACTCCATCCTAAAATACAATCATTCTTTTGGGCTCCTATAAAATTTATTGTCATAATTCAACTACTTAAGCTTTTCTATGAAGCAGAAGAGAGCGATTTGTTACTGCACATTTGCTTCTAAGTGTCTTATCTTTGGTGAGATGGATAGAAAGCAAGAACAAGATAAGGGGAACCCAAACATGTCTGGCATTGATGTCACTACTCTAATATCTCCAAAAGTCGCAAAAGCAGTTTCACCAGTTTCTTCTGCAGCAGAAGGGGACACCCTAAGGCGACCACGTGGCCGCCCAGCTGGCTCCAAAAACAAACCTAAGCCTCCAATAATTGTCACCAGAGATAGTGCTAATGCACTGAAGGCTCATGCCATGGAAGTTAGTTCTGGCTGCGACGTGAATGAAAGTTTGTTGAACTTTGCAAGGAGAAAGCAACGTGGCCTTTACATACTGAATGGAACAGGCTGTGTAACAAATGTAACATTGCGCCAACCAGGCTCATCTGGTGCCATTGTGACACTTCATGGTCGATTTGAGATTCTGTCACTTCTGGGGTCAATCCTTCCCCCACCAGCCCCTCCAGGGATCACAGGCCTCACAATTTACTTGGCAGGTGCTCAAGGGCAAGTTGTGGGAGGTGCTGTAGTTGGTGCTTTGATTGCTTCAGGCCCTCTTGTAATCATGGCTGCATCATTCATGCATGCTACTTTCGATCGTCTGCCATTGGAAGATGATGAACTTGCTGCTGCAATGCAGAATCAGCATTACCAAAATGGACGCACCAACCATCTTGATATCTCTGACTTGTATGCAATGCCACAGAACCTGCTCATGAGTGGTACAATGCCCCCGGAGATATACTCTTGGGCACCAGGGCGGAGCTTGTCAAAAACCTGAAATTTAGGATACTATTTGTTAGGGATTGTCACAGCCACCCAATACACTACTGTAGCTATCAAGGGTCTTCCAAGGTTGACATTGCAAAACATGATGATGCTTATTCTGATGTATTAAGAATCATTTTAACAAATTTTATGTGCTATAATTTTCAATATAATAAGATCTACTTTTCAGTGTTAATATTGTATATTGCAGCATTTGGCGTTATAACTTCAAAGCAGAACATGCGTGAAGCACAAACGTTTTTATTGGAAGTCTAGCAGAGTTCGAACTCCATCAATGAAAAAGCATACCTTAGTCACTACTGTACTAAATCAGCTAACAGTAAAAGTTGTATAAATTATAAATATTAATACTAAATGTGGTTTTTTCTGGAGGCTTAAAGTAAGGATTTGGGTTATCTTATGCTTGGATAAGCGATAGAGACAAACCTAGGTTCAAATTTATGCAAGTTTTAACAGACACCACGATTTCTAATTGGAAAGACACGAGATAACAATAATGAAATGGATTTTTGCACATTTGAATTTCTTATCATTGCCCTATGCCCACCCCCCCCTCCTATCTTTCGGTTTTTCCTTTAGGCACTTTGTTTTTTCCCAAATCAAACTATAAATCCCAGTGTATTGACAAGCAAATTGGATATTCTTTTCGATTGTGAAATCCTCGTATATTGTAGCTTTTCTGTATTATAGCTACTTCCTTACATACAGGATTTTTTAATTTCACCACTTCGGAGAGATCAATCTAGAAGTGCAAAACCGGAGTCATTCAGTAAAGAATAAATCTCTCTAGCTTTAGGATGTGCCCTCCCCCCTGCCAAGAACTCATGAACCTCTCCATATAATTCTATTGAACTGCATCCTGGTTCCTTCTCTGCCAATCTTTCTTTCATCAAAATTCTGTGCTCCATTGCCTCCTCAAATTGGCTGGATGCAGCCTGAACATTAGACATGAGTAAATAACCACTGGCATCCCTTGGATTTAACTCACAAACTCTTTGTGCAGCTCGTTTTGCAATTTCTACATTCCCATGCTTCCTACAGGATGAGAGCAAAGATCCCCATATAATAAAATCTGCCTTTATAGACATACCCTTTATTAGTACTTCTGCTTCTTCCAGGAGCCCAGATTGACCTAGCACTTCGACCATGCAAGTGTAGTGTTTTATTGATGGCTCAATCTCATACTCATTAATCATCAGTGCAAAATAGTCCCTTGCTTTTTCTATTGCTCCCAAATGTTTGCAAGCAGTTAAAACACCAATGAAACTTACACGGTCTGGCTTCAAAATTGAGGATTCAAGCTTAGAGAAGTACTCAATTGCTTCGTTCTCATAACCATTCATGGCTAGTCCTATTATAAGGGAGTTCCAACATGATAATCCTCTTGTTGTGGGTGATGCCTCAAACACTTCAACAGCCTTTTCAATAGATCCACACTTGCAGTACATGTCAATTATTGCGGTGAGAACAATGACATTTAACTCAAAATGACTCCTTTTTATATAATCATGAACCCATTCCCCATGTTGAAG
The DNA here is from genome assembly GCA_037954015.1 of Psophocarpus tetragonolobus. NCBI lineage: Eukaryota > Viridiplantae > Streptophyta > Magnoliopsida > Fabales > Fabaceae > Psophocarpus > Psophocarpus tetragonolobus. The sequence goes on from CM075695.1 coordinate 42,478,230, forward strand.
TGCGCCTAACTGGGCGCAGGCACTTAACAAGCTCACCATTGTAAATTCACTAGGCTCGATCCTTTGTTTCTGCATCTGGGTGAAAAGATTCAATGCCTCCACTATCCTCTTATTCCGAACATATCCACTAATCATAGAATTCCAAGTTATTGGAGTTTTCGTAGGCATGTTATCAAACAAGCTCCTAGATTTATCAACTTGACCACACTTAGCAAGGCCCATAATCATTGAATTGCAAGCAACCACATCAAGAACCAAGAGTGCATCAAAGACTTTTCTAGCCTGGGTCAAAAGGCCACTATTAGCATACATGTGTATGATAGTATTACTAATAAACTGGTCCTTTAGAAGACCCAATTTAAGGACCCTGGCATGGAGTTGAGCTCCATAGTGGGCAGCACCCAATTGAGCATAAGCCTTGAAAACAGAAGGGTAAGTGAGGCGATGGGGTGGAACAAGAGAATACAACATATGAACAAAAAGAGAAATAGCAAAGTGGGGGGTTGAGCTCTGAGAGAAACCTCGGATGATGGTGTTCCAACAGTAAAGGTTAGGGAAAGGAATAGTGGTGAAGAGCAAGTAAGCATAGTTAATGTCACCGGAAGAAGAGGCAGAGAAAGTGAGAAGACGGCTGGCAGCAACGGGGTGATGAGAGAGGCCAGTTTTGATGATGTGGGCATGAATCTTTTGGAGGTCATTCATGTTGGTGCAGTGGTTTTGGAGCAAGCTCAGGGATGGTTCTTCAGAGATGAACTTTGCAATGGAACATGGAGGGACTGCAGACCAAAGACTAGACATTCTATTGTGTAAGTGTTGTGTGTGTTCAGGTCACCCAAAGACTCAACTCTCAACTCTCAACTCTCAACTCCTTCATCCCTCCACTCCACACTAATGCCTCCACGCGTGCAGATAGATAAGTATTTCTGTTTATTCCTATCCCGTTAAATCAAAATATTATATAATTTAATCAAAATAATATTTTTTTTTAAATAAAATCTCTAATTTTATTGTTATTTATAAAATGTTTATAATTAATGGAATTTTTTTTATAAAATATTAATAATATAAAACATATTTTATTTATATTAAATATATATACTATATTAAACTATTTTTTGGATCTTTTTCCTTAATCATTTTGCTTATAAAAAATATATTTTTAGATCAATTGATCTTATAAAAAATATTATAATTTTAATTTAAAATTTTTAATGAATAAATAATTTATTTAATAAAATTTTAGTAAAATATAATTTTATTTTAAAAATATTTGCAGTACTCTTGAATATCGTATTAAAAAAATTTATGGGTAATTTTTATTAGGTGCCATTATATAATTTTTTTTAAAAAGGAAATATAATTATTTATACTCGTGGAGTATTAGATTTCAGTACTTTTATTTACTAAATGGATGGATCTTCCTTCTGAGTTTCATGACAAACTTTATACTAATACTTTAGATAATCAATTTATTCGTTGTAATGAGTTTTTTTTTAATTTCAGCTACATATAAAAAAAAAAAGGGTTGTAGATTGCCATTATGTGACATTCCAAATTAATAATACAAAAAATATTCAACCATTTAATTCTCTCTGCTTAAACATGTTTCATATGATCAAATTATTATAAACGCACATATTCCAAATTATTTACCTAAAAGATTTCATGTCCTTTTCCTAATAAAACATGTTAAAATATAACTCATTTAAAACAAATACATAACCTTTCAACTTTCCATTAAAACTTAACTATTACACAACTCAAATATATAACATAACTTTAGTCGTTCAAACTTAGTCATTCTTAGCAGATCTTGTAGATATGTAAGAGTTAGCTACTAGTTCAGTTAATCCATACATTTGGCAATCTAAAAGCTCTAGGTTATATATAGACATACTCTAATTCATAAATTATTTCAAACACAAAATGAGTAACTCCACAACTGTCAGTAATCCATCGTCAATCCTGCTAATTTTGATCTTCATTGCCATCACTGAAACATGATCATCATAGTTATACAAAGTATACAAACATTGCAAGGATAAACATAATAATACATAAAATTCATAATATAGAAAACTCAAAAATCACAATATCATCAATCAAATCAATTGTACTTATATTCCCCTGAATACAAACATTCCACACCATAGCATGTTCAGACTCGATACATTCCATAATATCTACATTGAGTTTGCACATTCAGGTGGCTTAAAACCTCTTCCAATTGACGACAAACATTCAAGCTGCTTGTGGTACCACCAATTTAATTCTAAGCAATATTTATCTAACAACCACAAACTGTTGTCTAATGTCTACTTAGGCACCCCTTTGCATACTTGGTACTGGGATCACAATGTAAATCGCAGAAATATCCTTTTACATATCTTATACTCTGTATTACATTGACTTCAGATGTGTTCCTAACATCGATGTACCCCACCAAACATATCATCCAAAGCTAAGTTACCAAAATGTAATTGTCAGCAACCAACAACATAAATAAATATATCCTCATTATACATTCCAATCATATGCATTACAACACAATTCCAAACAATACATTGTCATTCCAATAAATTTAATTTCCATTATAGAAAATCAATTCAACAAATATCACTTATCAATCATTACAATAACAAATTTCACATAACATCAAAAATCAGTTCAAAAGTTAAATCAATCACAACTAACAACCTTAATACTCTTAAAATCATGATTTTTCAAAGTTAAAACCAAGAAAAAAACTTCTCTTACCTATTTATCGTTTTCAAAGCTAACTCAAAAGAAAACAAAAGAATCCACCAAAGAAATTTCACAAAAACATAACAAAAATTTCAAATTAAAAAGGAACCTTAAAAATAAAGGTTTTCCAAAAAATTCCTTTTTTAACAGGAACAAAAGGATAAAAAACGACCAGAAAAAGGTTTGCTGATTCAAGATCAGACTTACCCATAATAGAGATCTCTCAGCAATAGAAGTTATCAAAGAGACCATGTCGAAATCTATCAACTTAAAGTTAACCATGCATTGCACAGAAGAAAAAAGTAAGGGAGAGAATTGAAGCGGCATAGAAATCTTTCAACTTACTGTTCATATCCCCTCCTAAACCGATTTTGAAAACTACTCAAAACACAGTCAAAACTCTTTGAATCAAGAAATAATTATTATATTTCACTCTCAACCTCACAACTATTCTATCAAAATTAATTAATTAATATCAATATTATAAATAAACTCATTTATTTTCTTGCTATATTAATTTAAGATAATTAAACATTTAATTCTTCATAACATTTATTTCCTTTCGACTAATAATCTGTTAATTAAACTGATCCTTATACACTACTTGTATGTATCAGCGTGATGTTATGTAACTTCTACTTCACACTCCCTTTTTTGGCTTTATTTTGTATCTAAGAAAAATCTTTTCATTCAATTGAATTTTAAGAAAACAACAAGTATTTATAAAAATATCAATGTTAGTTTATACCAATGAAAGAAGAAAGATTTTATTATTTCATTTGCTTAAGTAAGATTTTTATCACTAAAGTTTCACTAAAAATCACTTTTGATCATTGAAATTCAAAATTATTTTTAGTCTTTGAAATTAATTTATTTTTTTATTAAAGTTTTTTGTTTATAATTTTATGTGTATTTGGTTATGGCAGATGTGAAATTGAATATTAAAGGAATTAGAATTGAAAAGTAAAATGATTCACAAGTACAAAGACGTGTTTGTTGTCCACAGTTTTTTTACGGCATTAATGGAAAAATAATGACTAAAAGTGAATAAAAAATTAAAAAAAAAATAAATTTTAATAACTAAAATTGATTTTTGATAAAAGATTAGAGACAAAAAAAGTTATGAAAGCCAAATTTATTTAACAAATTCTAATTTGTAAAGTTTCCTGTCTTTTTACTGTTGCTACTTGTTTTGAATTGAATTGACCAATTTAATCGGTTTAGATGTATTAATTATTTTGAAATAAAAACAAAACTAATGTTGAATAACTATTCATCATCAAATTTTTCATAAGTTATCACAACTAAAAGCATAAAATAAAACTAAAAGTTTAAAACTATAAAAACATCATCATTTCTTCATACAAACATTTAAAACATTAAGAAAAATATAAAAATAAAATATATCATTTAATAAAGTAAAACAATTTTATTTGAGTAAATAAAATAAACATTGAATGTTAATTAATTTGTTTTACAATTTCAATCCAATCCCAATAATTAACCCAAATCAACCTTCTTTTTCTTCTTTTTGTTTATTTGGATACTTGTATTTTTTATTCATCATATTATCCTATTTACTCACCTTCTATAACTTATTTTTGTTAGAAATTAAGAGTGGCACATTCTTATTACCTTGTGTTAAACATTAATTTATTCTATCTATTTTACTTTGAGTGTTTTTTAAAATATGTTTTTAACTAGTTTTTTAAATTAGTAGATTGTTCATTAGAATGTCTACAAACTTAAAAAGTTATTGTAAAAAGATTTACCAAAAATAATTCTTATATTTTTGTTCAACCTCATTCTAACTTGTTTATTTCATATGGAATATGGAGAAAGGGGAAGGGGGGAGGAAGCTTCAGGCATGGAGGTTTTGGGAGGTTGTTAAAGATTTAAAAATGCAAGAAAAGAAATTTTCTTTAGATTGAGAGATAGGGAAGAAGTTTGGAACATTTTGAGAAAAATGAGAAAGAAGCAAAGAAATAAATGTTGAAACTTATAGCAACTCCAATATCAATTGTTTATAAGAAATTTACCAAGTTAAAAGTTAATTTGAATTTATCTATTAACAAAATAACTACTAATATATTTCCATAAAAAGAATAACTCACAAGCAACTTGCATAACTTTTTTTTTAAAACTTTTTAGCCAACGATAAGTTATTATAAGCAACTTAAACTTTTATAGCCATTTGAATGACTAACTTTATAACGAATATTATTTTAAATTTCATAATTGCTAATTCCGTAACAGCTACGTATATTTTAAATTTATTTCTGTCATCAAGATTTAATTAAAAAATTAAGTTGGTTCTAAAATTATTAATTATTTTAAAATAAAAAATCTAAAAAATATTGTTTAAATTTATTTTCTTTGATTCTCATTTTTAATATATGTTAATTATAATAATATTTTAACTTAATATACAATGTATCAATTAAAATTAAAATATAATAAAATAATTTTTAATCATAAAGATCAATGATTATTTAAGAACTGATGTTTAATTTTAAGCAATTCACTTTTTCATATCATCAAATTTCAAAAAAAAATGTTTCTATTAATAATTCATAACTTAAGAACTTATACATGGGAGGAAAGTTGCTCTTACGGGGAAATTGAGAATGATTTGAGAGAAAAATAGAGAATGAAAATAAATATTTAAGAGGTTACCATTTTGAGAGATAGTGAGATTGTCGAGATCGAGATGGAAATGAAAGAAAACAATGTTATTCTCTCATAATTAAAAAAAATAAATATTTTTTTTATTTGAAACAAAAAAAAGTCACAATATAAATTATTTTAATTTTTTAGCATTGAAAGAAAATATGTATGAGTCGCTTATAAATTGTTTAATATGATGCGACACACTTAAATTAATTTAATATTATATAAGATATTCAAGTCAGATATATTAAATTAAAGCAATTACAAATGCTATGAAGACATACAAACACTAAAAATGGGCTTAAGTACTTGAGCATTGTAAGAGTTTCTAACAAATTTCTCATTAGTTTTTTGGTCCATTAAGAACTCAAAAGAAATGTTGGATTTAAAAGTTATAAAGATCCTTCAATTGAAAATAAAATAAGTGATGTAGGGTAACAAATTAACAAGAAGGTTCGAAGTGCATAACATATGAAATGGGCATATTATAGGCATCTAAAATTAAGATCTTGGTTTTTAAGGATCACCTAAGCTTGTTAAATTTTACATAATTATTTGAATTCATATTAATAATAATTTTTAATTAGTTTTTTTTATTTCTAACAATTGTTCAAAACAGTATCAGAGATTTACAATAACTCGCACATCATACTCAATTAAATGATTTAGACCCCTTGACAACTTTTAATTAGTTTTTTTTATTCTCTTAATAGAAGAGTTGAAATTAGTGTGGAACAGTTTAAAACAAGTCGTCAGGCACCCTACTCATCCAATTGAATTAGACGGTGATCACTCTCAATTAGTTAATAATATAAAAAGTTACATTTAAATATTTAGTTATTAAATCTTTTCATAAAAATAAATGACAAATAAAACATATTTTCAGGAAACAAAATCACTATTTGTTAGAAATTAAAATTAACAGAGAATAAAAACAAATTCAATCCTCCAAATTTTCTCACCTAGCTCATTAACAGATAAACTCTATTTGTTCATTAAAAAAAACCTATTTGAAATAATATTCAAAAAGCATCATGATAAGAATTGAATTTTTGTTCTCTAAAAAAAAGAATTGAATTTTTGTCCATGGTCTGAATTAGATTTGCGTTAATCTGTTACCCTAATTCTATCGACATTTTTGTTAACAATAACAATAACTTCTCATATGAAGAGGAATTAATCTATAATTTTTATATAATCTCCAATATAGCACATAGCTTATTTTAATTCTAACAGCTTAAGTAATTAATTATTTGGATGGCGCTGTTCTATTACCTGGACGCATTATTTCTTAAAGTGAAATGCTCATTGCTGGTACAAGTTAAATATATGGATAACTCATGTTCCTGCCACTCCAACTAACTTTAACAGTGCAACCCAATTTGTGATATGCTGTGAGAAGTGAGGGGTCCCTCATTATATGATTCACCAATGTGCAGCATAGAACTTTCCAAGGGCCATTTGTCAAAGCTCAAATCAGTTTGGTTTCTAACCAATGCTGATTATCACATGGTCCACCCACATGAACGCCTATCATATAATCGCAAACAAAAGTTAAGCATATCATAACTGAGTTCTATTAGAATGTTAATTTGCGGTCTACTCTTTTGATGAAAACTGTTTTTGAAGTAATGGTTACATTAACTTGACCTTAATTTATGATCATCCCACCCAAGAAACAGTAATAATCTCGGCAAGCTCTTCGATCTATGACATGATCCGAGGTGGAAATTCAATGACTTTGACACAATTAGTTCACTTGAAGAAAGTTTGACTTTTGTGTCGACCAATAAACATGGGTCATGGGTCATGGGTCATGGGGTTGGGCTGCAATATCATGGCCACCGTTCTTTACAACAAACATGGAATCAGATAAAGTGAAAATTATGAAGATAAAAAAAAAAAGAAGCAAGCTGATGGTACAACAAATGGCAGTAATAAGTAATGACACTTTTGCTCCTGCACGTAGAAGTCACAATCAAATAACAACCCAACCGTGTCACACTTTGATTGTAAACAGGAATACTTTTAAAGCTGATGGAATACAATGTCCCTTCTCCCATTTGCGAAATGCAAATAAGCCCCTAGCATTTTGAATTCTCACATAATCTAAGACCTCCTCAACAAAGTACTAACAGATTGGGCATTTTATATCACTATCCTGCTAAGAATAAATTAAAGGAGATAAAGAGAAGTAGTATTAGAATAAGTCGTAGTGTCACACACAACAGTAATAAAAAGAGAAAGGCTAAATGTACACATAAACGCCATCATTACAATCATCACTTACAAGCCCACAAAACCAGCCTATATTCCAAACAATTCTTCCTTTACTTCATTTTCAACCTTCTTCTTCCCCACCTTTTTGCTCTTTCACTTGCTTGCGCCCTCCAACACTCTCCCTCACAAGTCACCACACCCCTTTTCTCTCTTAAATACTCTCTTTTGTCTCTCACAACCGCACACAGTCTTCCACTACCAATATATATAGAATATACTTTTCGTTGCATCATTAGCCCACAAAACAACCATCTTCCCTTTTTTCCTCTCTAACTCATTCCCCATCTCTACTTCATCATTCAAAGAAAGAACTATTATTAGTCTATTACCGAGAAACCACGTTCAAAAAGAAGTGAGAGAGGAGAAGCAAGTACCCTGGAAGAAGTAGCTGAATCGTAAGACTAAAGATGGAAAGGAGTGTAATTTACCATGTAATATTTCTCCTAATATGTCAATTCCTCTGTTCAGGTAATTCCTTTCTCTAGTTTATTCTGTAGCTCTTCTATCTTTCCTCTTTGGTTTAGCTCAGATGGTTCTACTCTGATATGGGTAGCTTAGTGGCTTTTGGTTCAAGATATTTGTTTCTTAATTCTCACTGTCTTTGGTTCTCAGTTTCCTTGTGTTTTCAAATTTTCAGTTGCTTATTTTTTATCTTTTGCACAGATTCCGTGCTTTTCTCTTTAACTAATATTCTTTTGAACCCCTTGAATATGTTTTTGAATTCTGAAACCACAAAACGTTTTTCCTTGTCTCAAGTTTGGCATCTTAAATGCTTTATTCTTTTCTAGTTTTTTAGTTCAACTATATGGATATACATGTTGGACTGATTGGGGGCAATTCACTTTCATTTTCTTTTTCTTTATCAATTTTATTAGTCCATCCTGGCTTCTTTCGGTTGAACTATTTGAGCTTTTCGCTATATTTTATGGATAATAATTTTCCTAGATCAAAATATTGTCTCTTGTATTATTCCATTAAATACTTGATCCATCAATTATAGAGCCACACCATAGAAAAATTTAAACTAGTCCTTGTCTTGCTAATATTTCTGGGGTTTCACATAGGACAGTTGCATCCAACCTTTCTCCCATTCCACCGTTTCTTGAAAAGATACAAAGGGCCCAACTGCTTTGACTCACATATGCCCCTCTGTACATAGGATACCCTACCTGTCCTTAACTGCCCATCTAGACGCACTATTCCAAGTTGGTGCCTTTTGAAATAATAGAGAGGTCTAAGGACTAAAATACAATAATTAGTTTGAATAAAAACAGTTTTGGCTTTCCATACGAGGACCGAGGTTGAATGTTATGTAGCCGCGTAGGCAAAATTTGAATCCAGCTACACTTATTTTGCCACCTTCTGATTTCTGAAAAAGAAAAAGGCTTAAATTGAGTTCTCTCTTCACATGATTTAAACACAATAGTACAGAACAAAGTAATTCAATTGTCATTTCAAACACAGGTTCAAGGGAAGTAACTGGACATGTGAATGTAGTAGGACATGATGAAGGGAAACAAGAATTGACTGTGTCAATTTCAACAGTCCAAAAGGATATTACCACTCCCATCACTACCATTCCCAACTTAGTTCCCAGCATTACCACAACTCCATTACTGAATCCTACTTCGAACCCAGACACAGTCTCCCCAGTGTCCACACTCCCATTCACCACTCCAGCCACTGTGAATTCCCCAATGTCTTCAGGTGCAAGCTGGTGTATTGCTAGTCCAACTGCCTCACAAACTACTTTACAAGTTGCATTGGACTATGCTTGTGGCTATGGTGGTGCTGATTGCTCAGCAATTCAACCTGGTGGAAGTTGTTACAACCCAAATTCCATCAGGGACCACGCTTCTTATGCCTTCAATAAGTACTATCAAAAGAATCCTGTGCCAAATAGCTGCAATTTTGCTGGAACTGCTGTCATCATTAGCACTAACCCAAGTAAGCCTGCCTTTTCAAGTTATTATACTTCTCATTCTAACTTTTTCAATAACATTACATGCATTTTTATTTTACACCAAGTCCAAAAGTATCACCAAATTCTTGCCTATATTGAATTTTTAAATAAAAATTAACTTAAGTTTTGATATTATATTTCCTAATCGCATTTTTAAGAACAATAAAATTAAAAATATTATGTTTGGATAAATTTAAAAATGTATTTGGTATATTTTTATATTCTTTGAAATGCTTTTAATTTTTAAATAATTCAAGTAAAAAAATCAATATTCTTATTGTAAATATAATTTTCTCACTCCTTTACCATATAATAAAAAATAGGAAAATAGAAAGTTAATACATTCTTAAAAATAAAATATAAAAAAAAAGAAATTTTTAAACTTAAAACATACATAAAAATATTACATATTTTTATGTTTACATTTTCAAAAGAGTACTTTAATATGTGAAACAAAAGTATTGGTTAATTTTATGAATTTCATCCCTCAATGTAATTGATCCATGTGTTAAATTAATATTTAATAAAAATATTGACATGACCCTCTAATATACTGTGAGATCAAAGTAACTATACTAATATTGTGATACTTTATTATATATGATAATTTAATATTTAATAAAAGTAGACATGGCACTATAATATACTGTGGGATCAAAGTAATTATAGTAATGTCAATATGCCATACTATGTTGTATTGTTACATCAATATTTATATTAAATGTTGTATGTTCTGTTAATTAAAATCTAATAATGAAATGAAAAATAAGAAAACAGAATTAAAAGTATAATTAAGCTTAAAAATTATAAGTTGGAATTTAGAAAATGAGGGAGTAGAAGTGTGCGCCAAAGTGATACGCACACAAGTAGGGTGGGTCCCTTGGATTGGTAATTAGACACATCCCAATGCATGATTGTTGGGTTCCATTTTGAACAGACTAAAAGAAGAAGAAACTTTTTATAGCATCTTTTACTGTATTAGATTATAGACTGTGACTTAGGGGGTTGGGGATGCAGAAGCTAAAACACTACCATTTGAGTGATGCAAAAGTCAAACTTTTTTTGGAAGCAGCATCTCAAAAGCCTCCTCTATCTTTGGTCACAAATATCTATTTCTATCGCTATTCATCACAATTTTTTTCATTAATTGTACTTGTATAATCAGTGTACCTAATGGTATGAGGATGAAAATAATATTAGCCAAATGAAGTAGCGTAATACTTTGTACAAAATTAAAATTTATATTTATATTTATATTGGTTACAGAGTTATCTAGGGGGAAATAATTATTTTTTAAAAGGTTATCTTTAATACCTGTAAAAAAAATTAAAACTAATATGATATTGAATGTCAAGCTTATTTGAATAAAGAGAAAAATACTTATATATGTAAAAATTAATATATAAAAAAATTTAAATTGACAGTTAACTACTTTCTTTAAGAAAAGTTGGTTAAATTGACTGATTAATACTTTAAAAAATATATAAACCAAAGATTATATTCATACCGACAGGTGTTAAGCTTAACAAATCAAATGATACGAACTTTGAGCTTTTAACATATAAGGTAATATTGCTTTTCAGTTATATTGGATTAAGTACATTTAAATTTGATGTACATGCATATTTGTCTTATTTCCAGCACACGCTATGGTCCTCCATCATTATTTTTGGTTGTTGAAAACATGTATGATGAATGCATTTACATGTTTTGCAGGCACTGGAACATGTCAATATCCATCCACTAGGTGATCACTCCTTGCTCAATATAATGCTCATAGATATACTTTCATTAATTTGTTAATTGTTATGTTGCAACAATTGGAACATATTAACATAATTGGTGATTAAAATTGCAGCACTAGTACATCAGTGTTGAACACAACAAACTCAATCGGTGCAAACGTTTTTGGTTCAGTGCCAGTTCCCACAAACCCCTCTCCTTCTGCTGCACCTCACACATTAAATAGCTTCTCAGATATTTGTGTCATTCTGTGGATAATTTCAACTTTGGAAACAAATTATCTCTAAATTGGTTGAGAGTTGGATGTTGCTGCACTGAAAAAAAAAATTTTGCCCCTTTTACAGCCTTTTTGGGAGACACAAAAAGCAAATAACTACATGACCATCAACAGCACATAAATGGCAGAAACGAAAGGCAATTTAAGATGATGGACATTTGTAGGGCTATACACTGTACATACTTTTTTGTGTTGTTCACATTTTTTCTGTTGGATTCTTAGAACTTAGAAAAATAATATACTTTTGAAGTTGCCTTATCTGCTTAGTTATATAAATATAAATTAGGATCTATTTTGTTGTCTAACTAAGACTCTGAAATCTAGATTAATCTTAACAAAGCGGGTGGTTTTCACTCAAAAATGTAAATTTCTTACATATATGTAGTGACAGACTCAGAGAGACTTTTTTTTTTTTTACTTCACACAAATAAGAAACTTGAAAAGCGAAAAGTAATACCTGTGTATAAAATATCATACTAATTTATTAACTTTTAAAAAAAACTAGCCTGTGTCAGTTGAGTAAGGATTTCAATATTTCTTTTTTTTTATTTTTTCTATTTCTTATATTTTAAAAAAATTAATTAAATAAAAATAATATAAATTTTATAAGATGTAAAATTTATCTAGTTAAAAATTTAATAATAAAAAGAAATGGAAAGAGAAGAATCTGAAACCATCTTAACTCGTAATTATAGTAAAAAAATAAAATACAACATGACGATAGAAAAATTTGAACTATTAAAGTAGTTTTTCTTTCTTAAGTTGATTACTGGATTGTTATTGCACAACTTTGAAATATAGTAGCTATGTAAAGGTTGATTTGAATCTAAATTCATGGCAGGTTGAAGCAAATAAAGTTCTTGTTTTATAGATTTTTTTAATATAATATTAATATTTGATAATTTTAATTAAAAAATGTTTATTGATTATATGAAAAGGTTTTTTAATTATTTTAAAAGTTGTTTTAAATCTAAAAATATTACGGGCCAAAGTAGTCTAAATGTATGATGTATGGTGCATGTAATTAATTAAGAGGAAAAAAATGAATGCATAGTGCATTGGAATGTGTTCACATGGCATGTACTGAAATCCCACAGGTGACAGGTCCCCTACTCATTGTGTTTTGGAGGCATAAGAATAATTGAAATTGATTTGGTTGATGAGTTTTGGTAAATTCCCACATCTTCAAGTACTGCGTCTGCATCCATAGCAGGAAAGAGCTTTCACTGTCCCATGCCAATAATGTCATCCTCCAACCACTCCTTACCTTTTTCAGTCACTACAACTCCTCTTTACCTTCACTCTCTTCTCCAGAAACTCACACCAACCCATTTCTATCTCCACCAATGCCATTTTCCACTTTAAGTGAATTTATCAGCACTAGCAACTTGGTCTTTTTAAATATTTTTAGAAATAAAATATTCTTTGAAAGTTTTTTAGTCAGATATATTAATCCTTTCTTAAATTAATTTGGTGTGACTCATTGACGCACGTAAGTTGCTTATTTGAATTATGTATTTTATAGGACTTACCACAATCTCTTGTAAACGAGTTCATTTCTCATAATTATAAATGTTACTACTTCAAGAACGATATGTCTATACATGAGGTGAGGTCCGATACAACTGTTGTAAGTTTATGCTGTATTTGTTTCTGTCAACAATCTTAATCAGTTATAAGAATAAACATTTACTTATTTTAAGATGGATTAATTGATAATTTTATATTCTCTTTATTTAAAATCTATTAACGAGATAATGCAAGTTGAAGTATTTATAAGTGTATTAAATATACAAGTAAAATATATTGATGAAAAACTATTTTTTCAATTATGTATAGTATCATTCAATACTATTATTATTTAATATGAGTATTTTTTAAATTAATTTAAACTTATTATATTTTAATTATCTGTTATATTTATTTTAATGAATTAGTTTTTTGTTTTTTATATAAAACGAATAGATTTCTCACTCCTGTAACTGAATGAGAGTGATGAAAAAAATTAAATGTTCAATAACAAAAAAAAATTAAGGCTTTCTTTGATATAAAAGATAAAAGTATAAATGAAGATGATACAAGGGAAATAATTATATGAAAAAAATAACATAAGATGTATTTTTAAGGAATACAGAGATAAATATAATAATATAATAGGATTATTATTTTAAAATTATTTCTTTACAATTTGTTTTTTTTTTCTTTGCTAAATTATTTCTATTCGTGAAAATAAAACCTAAATTTAAATAGTAGTAATAATTCTAAAGAAAATAATGGACCCTTTTGAGGGATATGTCTTTGATTTGATTGTTCTTGGCAGTTGCGCGGTAAAACATTAAAGCAGAGAAATTTCTTCATCTACTTCCATAGTTTTTTCTTATATCTTTATAATTTTTTTTAAAATGTAAAAGATACCATGAGTAAAACAATTGAAAAATTAATTATCTCTCTTGCACCTCTTTTGTAAATATCTACAAAATTTTTACAAGTTCAGATATAGGTGTTTGAACTTGTAAAATGTTCAAATTCACATGTAGCACTACAATAGTAGTAGAAAAAAAAAACAATCCAAATAGTTTATTCTAACACAGTCTTATTAATGTTTCCTTTCCTTTTTGATAAATTTAACCGTGATAAAGTCTTTCATGATTTCATCGATATTTCATCATTTCACAAGACCTCAGTATTAGACCAACAATGTATTAGTTCAAACTTAATTTTTTATAATCTTGATTTTGAAACTTTATTTGGATTAAAACTGAGTTTGAAGACAATGTAATTGATCACAAGTTATATGTTGCTTCACAATTTTGTGTTTCAAGATTGAAACAAACCAAATGTTTTCAAAACAAGTTTGCAAAAGACAAAATTATAGCTAAGGGACATGATTTTAGGTGTTGCAAATGCAAAACCTAAAATTAAGTAGAATAAACTATTCATATTAAATGTATATCATGGTTACAACTCTTACGAATCGTGGAGAACCATGCAAGGCAACAAAAAAATGATGTAGCAGGATGGTTGATACACTCAAATATTATGTAAACAAAATATATTATTTTATTTTATACTATACGCATAAAAGCTAAAGAAACCCAATATTAAAGACACATTTCATTGATAATCAAATACTTGAGATATAATAAACCCAACGCATAATTAACTAGCTGGTTACAAACACAAGTCATTGATCAAAAGTCAACAATGAGCAATAGGAATGATAGTTAAAGGAAAAAAAAAAGGATGATGCCATGGATGTGGATTCAAGAGTCTGTACATCATATCAACAGGAAAAAAAAAGTCAAAAGAGGCCTAAAAAAGAACAACAGTGAGGCATAACAAGAGTTGTTGAATATAGCAAAAGATGTTAGTGATTGCAGACAAATGACCAGAAAACAATGGTAAATGACATCAAATGGAGTTCAAACCACACAGTGGAAAACAATGGTTGCCTAAGAAAGACAAATGATAGTAAAAATGGCAGGCTTAAACCACACAAGGAAAGAAGACTGACAACAGAGTATAACACAACAAGATTTACAAAAATATCAATTCAGAAGGTGATAAATGTCAACTGGTATTAGATTTCCATATAGAATTTTGACACTTTTGATTTTAATTGTATTCATTAGATGTTAATTTCTCCTAATTTAAGAATTATTGAATCTAAATGTTTGTTTCCCATATTTGCTATAAATGAAGGTATTTGATCCCATTTTTTGTATCATTTTTTAGGTAATTAAAGATGGAAGAAGGAAAGCATTAAAAGAATTATGAAGAAATGGAAAAAAAAAATCTGTCACATTCTCGCTCAAGCTAGTGATTTCTCGCTTGAGCGAGATTGTTATAGAGAAGGGAGGTGTATAAAGGCATTCTCGCTAAAGCGAGATAATTTTAGCTTAAGCGATATCATTCTCGCTTAAGCAAGAATTGTCCTGATAGCAATGTTGTTTCAAGAGCATTCTCACTCAAGCGACAAATATCTCGCTTGAGCAAAAGAACCTTTCTTAAAGTTGAAGTACTTTTATGGCTTAAGCGATAATCAACTAGCTTAAGCGATAAATCACTTATAAAAGGTCCAGAATGAAAAATGACAAAGTAGCGTGAGTTTTCGGATAGAGAAACATAGGACAACGGGCAAAGAGCGAGAAACGAAGAGTTGCAGAAGCTGTTTTCTTCAATTTTTCTCCATTCTTGATTGTGTTATGACTACCATGAGTAGCTAATATTCTTTTTGGGATTGAATGTAATTAACTCGAACTCAGATATATTATGGTGATATTTATATATAGTAATTCCATTTTTATTTGATATTGGTATTTCATTATGTTTTTAATGCTTAATTCTATATGATCAATAGATTCTTGAATTTGATTTTTAAAATTAACTGAAAGTATTTTCTAAAAATCTGCTCTAAATGAAATTACTCGATATCTTGCATTACTAGGAATAGATTTCAATATATTGATTGCTTTATAACATCTAATCGTAATGCTGGTTAATATGTTAAATATATGAGGAATCAATATTGAAGAGGTTTTTCTTATGAATTTTATACTCAAGGGATTAGTATAAATGAATTTTGTATGTTGCATCAATATCAATTATTTCGAATGTTATATCTATTTATTTATCAAGGATACAGATGAGTGAGATAGATGAAATTCAATCCCAGTTTCTCCTACTAAATCATCTTTATCATTTAGCATGCTACTCTTCTAATTTTATTACGAGCTTTAATTTATTTTGCTACATTCAAACATGAACAATTTCACTGCTATGTATATATACTTAGTGAACATCATAACTTTGAATTTTAATTGAAATCGTTCCTCGTAGAATCGACACTCTTACTTCTAAAATTATTATACTACAATTGGTTTTGATACGCTTGTCAGAGTTCAACAGAGAGAGAGGTTTGCAGCAGAAGACATAATACGCAATTTACCACAATTTATGGTTGCAATAACCACTGTCAAAATAGGCACCAAATCCGAACAGCAAAAAAGGGACCAATTTTGGAATGGTGAATTCAGATTTATTTGGATAGTTGTTCCGAAGCAAGTTCAGATTGCATAATCTGGAGTGAATTCAGTATAGAATAGGTTGTCCGGATTTGGTCCCAGATTGAATTTTGAGTTGACTGGGTATCTGGACTCAGTGATTAAAGATCTACACGAAACTAAAGCAAAAACAAATAGGATGAAGATGAACCATACCTTTAGAAGAGGAGAATGAACCAGACGAGAATAGGAGAAGTTGACAAAGACAAACAAGATAGGGACGATGATGACTGCAAACGAAAAGGTGAACAGAGGTGTAGGGAGGCTCAGACGAAGAATAAGAAGGAAGAAGAAGGAGTTGCAAGACACAAAACTCAAATAAAAGGTATCCGGAAGAGGTATAGGGAGATAAAGAATAAGGAGTTAAGTTATTTTTTTACCTAGAGGTATTTTAGACATTTTCTACACTTAGGGAGGTGTAGGGAAAAGTAACAGAAGTGCAGAGAAAAATTCTCCTGAAATTGTCATCACTCAAAATTATTCCTTCTTTCGTGGACTTGGGAATGCTTAACTGGGACTATATAATTTTTATAATTATATAGAAAATTATAATTATATATGTAATTTAAATTTTATATATTTAATTATAAAAATTATAATTTAATTTTAATTACAGTAAATTATTATTTAAATATGTAATTACATAAATTTATAGTTTAAGTATGTAATTATAATTTAAATATGTTATTATACAGATTGATAATTATAATAATTTATAATTTAAATATATAATTATTTTTATATTAAAATATATTATAATGATTTTAAATACATCATTGTTGATTTAATGATACCTTTATTTGTCATTTAATAACTTTCAACTAGTGGATCAGCTAAGAGTGTGTTTGTCAAAACTAGTTGAAAACTGAAAAGTTAGTTGTAAATATTTGGTAAATTAGCTAATCAACTAGTTAAAAATTGTAAAATGACAAATATAAACATCATTAATCATTGAATCAACAATGAGATATTTAAAATAATGATAACATATTTTAATTATATAAATTAATTACATATTTGAGTTATAAATTATTATAATTATATATTTAAATTATAAATTTCTATAATAACATATTTAAATTATAAATTTATGTAATTACATATTTAAATAATAAATTACTATAATTAATATTTAAATTATAATTTCTATAATTAAATATATAAATTTTAGTTGAAAATTAAAAAGTTAGTTGTAAATATTTGGTAAACTAGCTAGTTGAAAATTGTAAAATGACAAATAAAGGCATCATTAATCATTGGATCAACAATGAGATATTTAAAATAATGATAACATATTTTAATTATATAAATTAATTACATATTTGAGTTATAAATTTCTATAATAACATATTTAAATTATAAATTTATGTAATTACATATTTAAATAATAAAGTACTATAATTAATATTTAAATTATAATTTCTATAATTAAATATATAAATTTTAAATTGCATATTTAAATTATAATTTTATGTAATTATACATTAATTTTATAATTTATTATAATTACATTAATAAAGAAGAAAAAAATGAAGAAAAAACATGTATAATGTAATGAAAGACAATTATTGAAAAACAATACATTAGTTATTGAAGCGTTAACATGTAAAAATAAAATAGCTAGTAGCTAAAAATATGATATTTTTTACAAAAATTACTTAGAGTCATTTTTTTTTAAACTAGTAGCTCATAAATTTTTAGTATTCAAATAGAGTTGAAATAATTTCGCCTATCATTTAAAAAAAAATCAAAAACACTTTAAATATTTACAACTTACATTTCAATTAGCTTTTAACTAGTCTTGAAAAAACGCTGGATAACACTATTATATCTACGAGCACAAAAAATAATGGATTAATAATGTAAAATAATTATCAAATCTCATCATTTGTGGCAATTGATTTCTTTGTTCTTACACTTTCCAACGAACTAAGATTCTCTACTGCCTCTAAAGTATTATGCTGTCTATGGCCAAAATCTGAGCCATCCATTATATTCTTTCTCTTCCTTAAATTAAATTAATGTGCAATAACTAATCAACAGCTGAGATGTGGCTGCAGGCAGAACTTGCAGCAATTGAATGAAAAACTAAACACATAACGAAAGTCAAAATGACCAGTTTAATGGATTGAGTCATAAATATATTTTTTAATAAATTATAAAGGAGCATTATAAAAACAATTTAATTATTAATTAACCAACTAAATTAATTGAACCATCATTCTACATTCTGATAATTTATTTCAAATCTCCATATGACACATTGGGAAAATTCATCGGAAGTAAAAAATAAACATACCTTCAGGGTCTAGAATGGTGTGCAGAGAAAATTTGAGGTACAGAAAGAAATTGGCTATGGATGAACTGAATGACGAAACCAATCAAGAGCTTGCTTAGGGCCTTAAAGCAGTGAAATGGCCCAAAAAGGCCGCCCAGGTCCATCACGTCTCATTTTCCCGCCATAAATATGTTGATATCCCGCCATCTCACTCACTTGGCTCTCCAATCCTTCATTTTCCATTTTTGCAAATTCAATTCTCCTATTCAAGCAAATGATTCCAGAACATGAATCTGTTTTCAATTCCAATCATCTCAAGCTATATTACGGTTTGTTTCTTTCACTTCCACTTTTTTTTTTTTTCTTTTAATTTTATCAAATCAGCATAATTTCCATTGTTTCGTACTGGGTTTTAACCTTTTCTACGTTTTTTCTTCTGCTTTTTCCTTTTCCCCAGGAAAGCTGTTTCCTTTCTCTGATTTAGTTAAATGGGTGTCCTATGGCAACGGTAATATCGTCAGACTCATACTCCTGCTTTGTCTCCAATGAGGATGCATTCTTAATTTTAATTTTAAGAGTTTAATATTTTTTTAGTTCCTGCAACCAGAATAATATTCGTTTTTAGTCCCTCTAAAAAAATTGTCTTACTATTTATTGTTCCTTGTTTATAGAAATGTATTAGATCCTTGTTTATAGAAATGTATTAGATATTGTCCTTGTTTTTTCTCAAAATGTCGTCTTGTTTAGTCTTTCATTTATGGAACTAGGAATACATAGCACATCAACGAGACGATTATTTTTTAGAGACTGAAAGTGAACATCACCGTATTTGCAGCACTAGGAACAATTTAACTCTAATTTTAACTTTAACTTTTTTATGGGGATTGTAGATGGGAAGCATCCTGGTTGTGATCAATCCTACATCGGGCGAAGAGAGTTTTCCTTCACTCTGGAGAATGATATATATCTGCGCTTCCAATCTTTTAACAATGCCCTTGAGCTCGAAAATTCCATCAAAGAAAGGTCCCCTGTTAAGATAGATATTGGACCTGTCTACACTGTTGATGTAATATGTCCCCTTTTCTCCAAACCCTCTCTACCTAGATTCCATTATTATGCTTCAAGTTTATATAATTCATGCAGCAATAGTGATTAATGCTGTGCTTCTTTCCTTCATTAATCTTTTTATGACAACGAGATTTATCTTTTATTCGCTCACCTAATCTACTCTGTTTGTTTCAGCCTTCAAAAAGGCATGCCTATGCACAGAGTGATGATAATGCCTTTGCCCCAGTTGAGAGGGAGTTGATTTTTGATATAGTAAGATTTTTGCTTCTGTCTCCAATTGAAGCCTTTATCTACTGTGGCCTTCTTCACACTTGACACCCTTTTTTATTTTTTATTTTTGTAGGATATGACAGATTATGATGATGTTAGATACTGTTGTTCAGGTGCGGACGTTTGTTTGGTTTGCTGGCCATTGATGACTATAGCCATAAAAGTGATTGATACTTCCTTAAGAGGTACTATTTGCATCTGATCTTAGATGATATTGGAGCTGGTGCGATTTTGTTATTATATTGTTCATTACATTGAAAAAACAATTATTAAAAAATAAGATTGCAGTACATCTCATATAACATTGAAAGACCATGGAGTGGATGTAAGTGCCTAGTGGTAATCCTCTCAAATAACAGGAGTTTACGTAACAACTATGATCCACCCAGTTCATAACGTAGCAGGGGAAAGCGACTTTATTGGATGTGGTCATCCCTCAGCATGATAGGTTTATTTTTGCTGAAGCAGAAAGGGACATGATTTCTACTTGAAAATTTATGATAATAGCTGTAATCTAGGCTGTATCTTATACATTTCATTTTACAACATCTGAAAATTGTTATTGCTGGGAAATATAAGGCTTCAACAATGCCTAATAATATACTTGTTAGAGGAGGCCCAATGCTTAAGTTAGCTTTCATTTCATGATATTTGATATTAGTTGATTTTAGTTACACCTATTACTATATTACACGCTTTGAGGTTAATCAAGCATCTGTTGTGTATGTGTTTTCATCCCATTTCTGATCTTTTATTGCTCTTAATTTTTATTTGAAGGACTGAGATTTTTTTCCGCAATTCTTTTTTGGTCTTTGGGTTCTGGTACTCTTCATATACGAAAATAGTCAAAATTCTACGGGAGGGATATAGAAAATTCATGTATTAAAATTATATATAATATATAATGTGGCAAGATTAAGCCTTTCTGATGGTGATTGCACAAAATCAAATGGGTGTTATTTGTTGTGAGGGAAGTTCTGCATTTGTGTAACTGTTGTGTTGACTTTTGCTTTGGGGCTTGTTTCAGATGACTTGGGTTTCAAACACATTCTCTGGGTATATAGTGGACGCAGAGGTGTTCATTGTTGGGTTTGTGATGGGAAGGCAAGGAGGTGAGGCATTAAAGAATCTAAAGTTATCCTTTAACTACTTGTGGCCGTACATAGTCATAGATTTAAATAGGTTGCCTTTACTCATACAGGTTGACTAATGAACAAAGAGGGGCTATTGCTGACTACTTTCGTGTCTACAAGGTATAGTATGCTGATGACAAGTGGGTTTGTCAATACTTGTACTAGTGTTTGTTGATGTCATATACTTTTCAGGGCAATGAAAATAGTCACAAGAAGGTTTCTTTGACGGGTGCTGCTCTTCATCCTTTCTTGGCGTAAGTCTTAATATGAATGATTAACTTTCTGAATCAGATCTCTTATTTCATACCCTAACCAGTATTTTATTTTTCCAGGACATCATACACTAATGTTCTCAAGAACTATTTTGAGAAAAATCTGCTTACAGGTCAAAATTTACTTGCTACCGAGGAGAGATATGAGAAGATCCTTGACATGATTCCAGATGAATGTACTTTTTTTCTTGTCCTCCTTGCATATGAACCTTGTTATTTCATTCCCTGATACTATCTTATGTAATTCATGGATTACTTTTGCAGCTATTGCTTCTGAACTTAGGGGAAGATGGCAAGATAGTAGGCGGTCTTCCAGTGCAAAAGAAGACATCAATGTTGTTCGATGGGAACAGTGCAAACAGGTGCTGCAATCTGGAAAACATAAGGTATAGAAGCTTCCTTTTAGGAAATGTAGAATAACAAGGTGACAATGTCGTCCGCTCTGCAATATTTGTACGAGTATTTAGAAAATTGAAAGGGCATGGATCTCGTGAGCAATATTGTTCCTGAAATTCTTGCGTGACCTCCCACTGTTAAATACTTATATTGTTCATATAAGTTGATTGTAAATTGTATGATTCATTACAGGAAACGATGCAGGGTTTGCTGAAACAAATATGATTTGATATTTGTATTTATTATTAATGTTCTCATAATCCTTTTGGTAGGCACAAGGGTTGCGTCGGTGCATTGAAGAGATTGTGTTCTCCTTTACCTACCCCAGGCTAGATATGGAGGTTTGCCTATCAACCGACTCCTTTTTTCCCATATCCACCATCTTTCATGCTATTACCATTTCTGCAGCTATTGTTGCCCAGCAATGTCTATATAAAGTCTGCTAACACCTTTTCGCTGATTTTAGGTTTAGTCTGAATCTTTGTTCACAAATATTGTTTGTGTTTTAGGTTTCTAAACATATGAATCATTTGCTTAAAGCACCATTCTGTGTTCATCCTAAGACAGGTTAGTATCTAATATGCTTATACACAATTTTTTTATTGACATAATCAGTTTATTTTTTTATGCGAAACTTGAGAATTCACTGATGACATTATAATACATGGTATTTATTTTATCTTTTATTTTTTAATAAGAAAATTAAAACCATAAAAGCTAAATTCCTAGTAAAAATTGTTTGATTGATTCATTAGCCAATTTGATCGTTTAGCGTTACATGGTATTCAGTACTCTTCTTTGTTCTAGGCCGTGTTTGTGTCCCTATTGATCCAAATCGGTGTGAGGAATTTGATCCTACTACAGTACCCACCCTTTCACAGGTAAACTTTTTCTACAATGAAATTTTCTGACATGCATTCAAGGGAGGGGAAAGCTTTAGTTATTTGCTTAGTTTTGAAAAGGGTTTTTCTGTTTATTACTTTGAGAGTATGAGGAACATGCATCATGTCACTTGCTCCTTTCTCCAGCTCATTTTCACATGTGGAAAAGGAAAATATCACCTTTTTACATGGCTAGCGTGGGAACAAAGTAGACCTGTATTCCACTATTGTTTTTGTACCATCAGGGTACTTTCTAAGAATTTCTGAACTTATGTGTATGAGAATCTTAATATTGTGAGTTTTATATAACATTGCAGCTGATAGAAGAGCTTAATAGTGAAGGCTCAAGAACTGATGATGATGGTGGTATGTTAATTTTGTATTCAAGCACTCAAAATTTCCTTGTTGTAAAAAGTCTTCACATTGCGATCATCACATGTCTTGGACTGGGGTGCTGTTTATGTACATTTATATATTTTTTCTAATGCTAATTGCAACTTGGAGTCCAGTACAAGACAAAGTGATTGAATTTAATACCTTGTGTGCTAGCAGAATTGAATAGAACTTCTCTTGGAAATGCAATCACGCTCTTCAGATCGTCATTCTTACAGCCTTTACTAAAAGCCTGCAAGGTATGGATCATTTTATAAATGCTGGTAAAGTTTAGTAATTTTTCACCTACAGAGATTTTATTGCATTAAAAAGTTTAAGCAGAGTAAAAAACCTAAATACTGATATTATGAATCATTTAGAGTAAAATCTATTCCCTTTAAAATAAGTAAAATATGAGAATGATAGGAGTGACGGCTCATTTTCTGCTTCTCATTTATAAATGTATTTTCCTTTACAATGCAAATTCTTCAAATATTGGTGTTGAAGCTGCTGATTTAAGTAATCTGATACATGCATAGTTACATATTCATACCCATCATGACTATTTAAGTAATGAATGTTGTAGGAGGAGATAGAAAATTGCTATAACTTAAAATTGCAGCAGTCAAAGAATTCCCTTGGTTGGTAGTGGCACGTATTCTTGACTGGTTACGTAGAGCTATCGTGGGGTCATATTAGTTGACGCTATCAAATGATGAAATGTTCGAGGTACTGTTGAACTATAAAGAAGCCTTTTTAACTCCTTGTATTTTCTTACAACCACAGCCGTTATTTCTATTTCTGGTGAGACGAGGACACTTGATTTGAATGTTTCCATCCACTGTATAAATTTCGGATGACAGCTAGGTATTCCATGTCATCTTAAAATGTGTAGGAATAGTTGAAGATTAATTTGCGTTGAATTTAGCAGTGATTTGAAATGTTTCCATCCACTGTATAAATTTTGGATGACAGCTATTTTATTGTAAAGGACTACAAATTATTGAGTATAGTTATATTCCAGGTTTTTGACATTTTGATTATCAAAATTACAGCACTTGCGTACGACGGTACGAGTGACATTTTTTTCTTAGAAATTAAAGTACATGACCATGGTAGCAACAAGTACTGTTACTAACATGGAAGATAGTAAAGTCTCTGTCAAGATTAAAGATTTCTTGAATGACATGTACTAAATAATAGACAACGTTAATTTGTGGCTGTGGGGTGAGGTTATAGGAATAGTGTAAGAAAGAAAGCACATTAGTAGTGAGGTAGGTAACTCGGTACCTTGAAATGAAATGGAGGTTAAGGTCTCCTTCCAAATGGTTTTTGGTTAATATATCTCTATTCCTTTCCAATGTCCTCAACACATACAACATACACATACGCTCCTACCATTATTTTTGCATCAAATTTAAATTTACACTATTAAATTAAACACACACCTAAGGATTATTCTTTTTTCGGCTTCTCAAACTTAATTCTTAGATAAAATGTTATTTTTTGTCATTTATGATTTAATATTAAATGTTATTTTAATGCATTAAGTTTTAAAATTGTATTATAATCTTGTATGTTTTTGAAAATTTTTTTAGTCCATTTTCTTTTTTGTATTTTGTTAATTTTCAATAACTTAAAAATGTTTAAATAATCAAATTTTGATAGTAGTGACTAAAACTATAATTATTTAGTTTAATCCTAGTAAGTATTTATCTTCTTGAATAATATTTGTCGTAACTATTATCATTCTTTGTAACACAATTATTTTTAATGTTGCAATTATCATAATTATGTATAATAACTGTCTTGCAGCATGAATGATATACACAAATGTAAAGCTTTACACATATTAGATAGGAAGAGGGTAAATGGATTAAAATTGCACAGATTTTTTTATAAATAACCAAACTAAAACTTTTTAAAACATAAAAAATCAAAATAAAAGTTTTAAAGTTTAATATACTAAATAAAAATATTAAAATGTATTAAACTAAAATTAATATTTAGTCAATATACTAATAATCATTTATTGCGAAGCTTTAATAAATGTTTCTTTAAATATGAATAACTTTTTAATTTGAATTTTATCCCCTACACCCAACATTTTTTATTTTAATTCCTATTACATGAAAAAGTTGTAGAATTTAATTTGTCCACATGAAGAAATATTTATTAGAACAAAATGTAGGGTGAATGATTTTAGCGGTGGTCTCCCATGAGCCAGTTTTTAGGCCGTGGATTCAACTATCTCAATTCCCACATCTGATGCTCCGTCCACGTCACAAGATTATCTTTGCAAATTGCAAGTGCTACTGCGGGAATCAACATTTCTAAATACAACCCATTAACAAAACTATGTTATTTCATTGCCCCCACAACCCATCACTCTTTCTTTTATATTCATTATTGAAATTAACTAGAACTACATAGTGCTAACAAAACAGTGATATTCAAGCTTATGCCGTTGTTTCTACGGTGGACTATAACAACATTAACTGTTAAGAATGTGTTCAAGCCTTCCTCATCCAAACATTGTCGGTGGCTGTTTTCAGATGTAAGAAAGTCCTTCAAGGAATTAAATGTTTGCAGGACAGTTAGGAGGATGAGTAAATAGGGAGAAATAAATTTATACAAATGTTTCATAATAAGCTTGTGTTCTTACATTAATCCAAACAAAATAAATAATGGTTCGGGTGAATCACTTCCACCCTAAATTTTGTATACTTATTAGATTTTTTTAATGTGCATAATAGTCCCATTAAATTCTAATTTGTAATTCAAGCATATTAGGATATCTTCTATATTCCTTTGAAATTAAATAATGTAATATCAATTTTAAGATATTTATGTATATTTTGTAAAAGATACTTGTATTATTCTTAAAAATGTTCTTTCTTACTTGTGACAACATATTAACTATACAAATAAAAGATATATAAAAGTACTTTGTCAATTATTTGATTAGCTACTATGTTTTATGTGACTTACATAGTTCTAGTATTCAAAAAACCTTTATTTTATGAATTAAATATATAGCAGGAGGTCATCAAATGTCTTGGACCCGGGTTAATGAATTTTTCAAAACTTCATCTTTTACTTTCAATGAATAGTTTATACAACTAAAATATTGTAGTCACAAATTAGGTAATAGGTAATGTAATAATTCAGCTAATGTTCCTATATTGTAATTTCTTGTTAATGTGATGAGTAAGTTGTTTTTTCCTGTATCTTGCTTTATGTATCTATGTAAACATTTTTCAATCATAGCTTGTGATTAGAATATATCTTTGAATAAATTATTGATATTAAGAAATTCATGTTGTTATTGTGTTAACTATATTAGTATGTTAATTTTGTTGGTAGAAAAATTCAAACATCCAACAATTCTCTTCCCTAAAATGGCCTTTCTCATCATACCAAACAACAACTTTCTCCTGTGATATGGACTTTCCCACCATACCAACTAACTTCCAATTTTTATAGATACCATATTTTAAACTCAAACAAAGAGTAAAATTGTCCATGTGGGTAGCTTACTCTCAATACTTACTTTTAGATCATAATACAATTATGTTTGTTGCTTTACCTGATACTCAGGTTTTGAATATGCTATAAAATTACCGTATTTTTTAAAAAATAAAATCACCGTGTTATGTACCAATATAAAATTTATTCTATATATATATATATATATATATAATATAAATTTTATATTGGTACATAACACGGTGATTTTATTTTCTAAAAAATACGGTAATTTTATAGCATATTTAAAACCTGAGTGTCACGTCTGAAACAACAAACATAATATAATATTATCATGCTATTTAATTGCATTTAAAAAATCATGCTATTTAATTACATGAAAATAACTAAATTCAAGTATAAATTTATAACACAAAAACGCAAAGTAGCAATACTCCAAACAAATGTAGAACACAGATTGAAGTAACACATCAAACTAAATCAAACATTTATTTATATTTCGTTTATTATAAATTCATTAATTACTTATTTAGTTGAGTTCATCCCTCACAATCATAAGGAATATATTGCAACCATGTCAAATATGTATGCCAAAATTCTTCTATTTCATCATATGATTGGGCAACATCACTTGACTATGTCGCAATCTTTTCTTTGTCCCCTCTTCTTTTTTTTTTTTAAGATTATTTGTCTCCTCTCTTAAAAATATCAAAATTCATTTATGCAAGATTGAGCCAAGATACGTAACAGGCCATTGCCTAATTCAATAATTTTTTTGGTCATGTATTGATTATTGATAAAAAAAAGCTTATAATACATATATATTATTGATTATATATACTATTTTTTTCATACAATAGTTGTACGTGTTATGTCTGCATTAATTTAAACAAGAATTGAATTTGAATGACAAGAGAGAGAGAGAGAAATTAATGGAGATAGAGGGGGTTGCTGATTCACCAATAATACGTTTCAGGAGATAGAATGTCCATATTGGAGGTTATGGACAACCTTTCATGCAACTAATTAAACATCCAAGTTATTAGATTCTTGTCATGACTCTTTTGTTAGCTCCTATGTATTTTTTTATTTAAATTAAAATAGTTTAAACCAATAATCTATAACACTAGGTTTTCTCTCTAGTCTTTCACAATAGACAATGCATGTTTCACATTTATAGTGATAAGACTTGAGAGGGTCATATGCTGATTTTTCTCTTTATTTTGTATCAAATTTAATTAAATATACTGATATTATAATCATTTTAGATTGTTATCCAGTCATAGTGTCACATATGATAATATAATTATTTTTATAATAATTATTTTAATACTCATATTTAAGATAATTTCTAATTAATAGTGTTAAAATTCACACCGATAAAATTTACTTAGAGTTTATAGTTATAAATAATGTACGAGTTTATCAATTTTTTATAAGAAAATATCACTTATTTAAATAGAATAGGTATTTATTACAATTTTTTAGATGTTTGATTAAAATAACAAAAAAATTGAAAAGGAGCTGAAAATATTTTCTTTTAAAAAACTACTTAGAATAATTTATTAAAAGTAAATTGATTGGAAAACTATTTTATAAAAAATATAAGGTTGATACGTTAAAAAATTATTTTTTATGATTATATTCGAATATAATATTTTTATTTTTATTAAATTATTTTAAAATCACTTATTTTTCATTTTAAACAAATATAGTGACCAACTATATGTGAGTGGGTCATATTATATATATAATTACGCATTTCTTTCAAATAACAAAAACCTTCTTTAAAAAAACTCAATTATTCGCGGAATTCTAGGAAATACAATTAATGATATTGACTCAACCTAATATGGCCTTAACTGAATCGAATCCAGCACAAAAAACAAATATACTTTTAACCATTTCATTTTCTCCCTGGCTAAGTTGGATAAGGATTTCCAAAAACAAATGTATGTACTTTGAAAAACCATACTGCATTAACAATTTAAATTGGGAAAATTCTAACTAGTAGTCACAACAACTAATTAGGAAATTAAAATAGAAAACTTTATTAAAAATAATTATTAACGTAATTTTATCTTGACTTTTAATGTAACTTTTAATAAAAAATTAATCCTTAATTCTTTCTTACATACATTATGAGTATCAATTAATTCTTGTCTTAAATTAAAAATTTGATGTTAAAATTGTAAAAGAATGAGAATTTGCAATTAAGTAAAAACCCTAGCCCTTAGGTAAAACCCGAAGCCGTCGTCCCGTACCTGCACCGCCGCGATTCCTGTACAACCACCAGATATCCTCTCCGCCATACAAACCCAACAACCACCAGCCTCAGATCTCCTTTCCGCTACCTTCTCCGGGGCTCCGTCGCCCACGGACCCTTTGCCACGAGTCTTCAAGCAACCAGAGTCGCCATTCCCCACTTGCGTCGCCGTCGTTTCGTACCTGCACCGCCGCAGCTCCCGTATAACCACTAGATCTCCTCTCCGTCATACAAACCCAACAACCACCAGCCCAGATCTCCTCCCCGCCACCTTCTCCGTGGCTCTATCGCCCATGGACCCTCCGCCACGGTTCATCTTAGTGGCTTCCTCACTCTCTCTCTCTCTTTCCAAACTCTCACAGCTAGGGTTTTGAAAAAAGACAGAGTCTTCAAGCAACCAGAGTCGCCATTCCCCACTTGCGCCGCCGTCGTTCCGTACCTGCACCGCCGCGGTTCCTGTACTGCCGCTGCATCACTCTTCCTGATTCAGGGCCAATCGTTCTCTCTATTACATGACAAAAGGTATGTTGTTTGCAAATGAGAATGAAATCACATTTCTTGGAAACATTAGGATGATGCTTATTGGCGCACCTCCGTCGCTTTCTTCCTCTCCGCCACCTTCTCTGTGGCTTCGCCGCCCACGGACCCTCTGCCACCGTTCATCTTAGTGGCTTTCTCTTCTTGATTCAGGGCTTTCGTTCTCTCTCTTTGACCCTCTCCCATTGCATAAGAATTTGTTCTTTGGTGGTTGTTTGGTAACGATTATTTCAGATTTAATGAGTTCACCCCTGTATTATTTTTCCTTCTGTAAGGTTCCTTTGAAGGTGATCAATATTCTCAAAGGATTGGTAAGAAAATTTATGTGGAAAGGGGGATGTCGAGGAGTGCAAAATTGCTTGGGTTAATTAGGAGAATGTTTGTTTACCTTAGGAGGAAGGCGAGCTAGGGGTGAAGTGCTACAAATGTTTAATCAAAGTTTGCTAGCGAAATGGAGATGAAAATTTTTATCTGATGATAAAGCAATTTGGGCTTTGTTATTGTTCAATAGGTATGGGGATTTCCAACATGTGCAATATCAATCTCCTTGGTTGTCCAAGTCCTCAATTTGTGGGAGGGATGTTTGGGCTATAAATGGTCCATAGAAAATGCTTCAAGTTGGTTCGTTAACAATGTAAGAAGGTGAATTAGAGATGGGGGAGAGACTCATTTCTGGAAACATAATTGTCATGAAAGGATTCCTCTCTGTGAGTGTTATCCTAGATTGTTTGAACTAACTATTGAAAAGAATGTTGAAGTTAAAGATATGATTGATTTGGTGTTGGGTTCCCTTAGGTGGAAGTGGGATTGACAGAAGAGGTTATTTGAATACGGTGCTTAGTTAAGAATACGGTGCTAGTTCAACATCAACAAGATGCTTGGATTTGGTCTTTGAATTCTAAGGACCAATTCTCAGTTGTAGATGCGTATAAGGTGGTTAGGGGTGGATCAGGGTGCAGAATCAACTTTTCAACTGACACCCTTATGTTTAAGCGGTTATGAGAGGGCAAACTTCCCCTTAACCCCAATTTTTTTTAAAATTTTAATATTTATAACAAAAAAAATTTAATATATAACATATAATAATTTTTAACACATACTTTTTAAAATTTTAATGTTTTTATTTAGTTAATTTTATTTGAGGATTTGATTGTTTCAATAATAAAATTTATATGTTATTTTTTATTTGCCTTCAAAAGTTTTAACTTTCTTATGGAAACTCCTCTTGTATAGACTTCCTACAATTGAGAATTTGCTGAAGAGAGGTGTCGTCATTAAGCCAGATATGTAGTATTGTGTTTTGTGTAAGAGCAGCGCAAAGACATTAACCATCTTTTTCTATCTTGCCTTTGCTCACAAGTATTGTGGTCTAAGGTTTTGTTGTGGATTGGTATTGAGTCTCCTCTATGTATTGAATTACCTCAATTATTTCAGCTGACTAGTTCTTGGATAGTGGGGAAATATAGAAAGAAATATAGATTCTTATTATGGCATGTCGTCACTTGATGTGTTTGTATATCTAAAAACACCATTGTTTTTAATAATCAATTAGTGTAGTCTTTAGATATTATGTCTTCAATTGAGCTATTATTGTAAAAATGGTTACTGTATAGATTTAGATTCAATTTGAGGTGTTTTTTTCAAATTGGTGTACTCATTCGCTGTTATGTCTTTTGACTATGTAGATACTTGTGAATTGGTTCCTTATAGATGAATGTGAGGTTAACTTTGCTATAGTAGTTTGGTAGGGATTGATTTTTCCTATGTTTTGTGGATATACCGCGTTGATAAAACTTTTTGTTTCATCTCCTTTTTAATTTATATATATAAATATATTGTTAGCCTTTAAAAAAAATGACAAAGTCTGACAAATGCTGTTTATTGAAGAATTAAATGGTGAAAATTTCAATTAAGAAGTCTAAAATTACGTTCTCTTACTATTTTTAATTTGATTTATAGTGCTATCATTTAAATATATAATTTTGAACTTTTATTATTTTATTCTTAATTCATATCACATAATATTTTTTCGGTAAGTTCATATCACAGAATATTTATCATCATTGATTTTGTATCGTTGATGCTTAATTATTAGAAGAAAAAGACATATTTATAAAATTGTATATTTTGGTTTCGAAGATATCATTGTGTTTGTACTATTAATGTTTTATTAGAAGAAAACGACATATACAATTAATGATTTCAAAGATTTCGTTTCAACATGAAATCATATTTAATTTACACAGAAATTGATCATATATTTTAAACTTTGAGTAATGGCCGTTCAGAAAATTGAACAGCGACAAATTTTAATTAGAACATATAAATAGAATGAAATTAAAATTCCTTGACAAACTTGAAACATTAACTGAAAGCATGCTGCTAAAATGTTCGCTTCCATTTATGGTAGGTATCTATCTAATCAAACTACACTTTTTCTGAATAATGATCAATATATAAACGATAAAATATGATAGTTTTGTTGGAAATAATTCTTTATCTTCAACTATTTTTGTATATTTTATACTGTTTTTGTCATTGAAAAAACACTTGGTATTAATTAATAGCACTATGCAATTAATATTGTTTTTCTAAATTACACACATACACTATGTACGAATTTCTACGTTGAAAATAACTTTAGCTATAGAAATTTAAAGAGAGAAGACAGACTATATAATAGAACTAATTATTTTTTGTTAAGTAGAATTTTTATTTATGATTTGATTGAATGTGATGTTTCTTTATTTTGCCGTCGGAATGCAGCATATATAATTGTTTTGATTTGGTTAATTACGGTGTCTGGTATTGTTGTGGCAGTATAGAGTAAGTGTAAAGAAAAAGAAAAGTTGAAGCCTACACAAGTATTTGTCAATTGTCGTACATTTTTGCAGATGCATGCAGTTTAGGTTTAGGATCACAGCGGGAACAAATCAAAGGGGGGAAATTAATTAATATATAAAATACCATTTTCATGTGATTTATTTATTATGTTCAACATTTTAGTCTCATTCATATGTGACGTCATTTTTTTATTTAGTAAATTATATTAACGTCCTAATATTTTCTCTATATTCTTGATAACTATGTTTACAGGGTTACATGATATGTAATATTTTAAAATTAAGAAAGGTTAGTGTAACATTATAAAATAGCTAAAAGATTTTTTAAATCTATAAAGATGAGATATCAAATGAAAATTTGAATAAACAATCGAAAAGATGATGTAACTTACTCTTATTTATTTTTGTTGCAATAATTGAGATGTTATAATTGGGTCGAAATCCTCTATTCCAAATGAATGTCTCAATTTCTCTTCCAATCAATTAATAAATGTTATGTCATTAATGAGTTATATAAGATATAAAAAATTATAAATAAAAATTCATTAATTGATATGACAGTTATTGATTGGTTGTAACAGGAATTGAAACATTAAATTGCGACAAAAAATTTATACATCATAATCTTGGCAGTATGGGATAACATAAAATATGAATTCAATGGTGAGAGAATTGAGAAGGGATGAGTTGAGTTGGAAGTGAGCTTGGAGGAGGGATTTGGTAGAGATTGGAGGATAGACTAAGGATGGTAGTTGTTGGAGTGCAAATGTGAGTTGAAGCCCCATATTTGTTAGAAATTGGGACGTTGAGTAATATATAAGTGAGAAAGACCCATAACCTAATGCTTTAAGGTTTTGAGTTGAAGGCGATGTCATATTCTTTTATATATGGGTTCGTGTCCCATGGTTATACATCTCCTCGGTGTTTAACCCCCTCAGTTGGTCCCAACAACAGTTGGTAGAGAGGGTAAAGGATATGTGGATATGGACTGTTGAAAGAGGATATGTGGATATGGACTGTTGAAAGGTCTGGTGTCTACTTTATAGCATCGACCTACAAGTTACTAACCGCGAACAAATGTTCATGAGATTATCCATTTTTCAACATACTGTGGACCTAAGGTGTGCCCATGCTAGTGTGTCAATTGGAGAGACTGTTGAAAGGTCTGGTGTCTACTTTGTAGCATCGACCTACAAGTTACTAACCACGGACAAGTGTTCATGAGATTATCCATTTTTCAACATACTGTGGACCTAAAGTGCTAGTGGACAATTGGAGACAAACAAGCTACCAACAAAGGCCAATCTGTTGAAACACGAGATACTTTAACAACCGCTGACAAATGTTCATGAGATTATCCATTTTTCAACATACTGTGGACCCAAGGTGTGCCCTCGAAGGTACATATGCTAGTGTGACAATTGGAGACAAACAAGCTACCAACAAAGGCCAATCTGTTGAAACACGAGATACTTTAACAAGAGGCAACGATGTGCAAACTTTGTGGCAAAAAGGTGGAAACAGGGAGACATTTGTTGGTAACTTGTGATGTATCAACAAGGATATGGGTAGAACTCTACTATTGGTGGATATATTTACAACACTATCTGCTGTGGTCAGGAGTCATACGTTGCTTGATAGACATAGACGACAATCAACAACAACAAGATGCATGGGTTGGCGTGTGCTTAACATGAATATGGAACACTTGGATGAAAATTTTTAATTGAACTAAATGTAATTAATTATCTCTTTGGATGAAAATTTCTCCTTTTTCCTGTGAACCAAATTCATGCTTAAAATTTAAAACAAGAAATGTTCGACCTTTTTAACTTATTCCAACTCATTTTTTTTTCAGATGCGCAATATAAGCAAATAGATAAAATATATTTAGTTTTTATAACTGTATTTTTGTTGAAAAAACTATATTTTTAACTGTATTTTTGTTTTGAAAGTATGACATGTATTAAAGTTTATCTCATGACAAATAGAAGAAAGTGGATTATCTGGCATGTGCCTATTAAATCTCAATTCATTTATGGGTAAGATTGTGCAAATTGTCTTTCACAGAATAACACAAATGCATTCTCGGTCTTCCCACTTTCACGACACTTACAAAATGGGGCTCATATTTAAATTAACCGAATTCAAGAGACTTTCCTATGCTGACTTTGTGGAAAACTCTTCATCTGTTTCCTTTTTCCAACATGGAATATCATCCTCCTGATCCTTTATTACAACCTCAATAGTACAAATATCATTAATCACTCGACATATTTTCAAACTCTTGAGTCTCTTATGAACCATCTAAAGCAAAAAAAAAAAAAAAACAAACAAACTCTTTATTAACAAATTGCAACGTAACATTTCAATACACCAGTTTTTCAGAGGCCCCGCCCTAGTACCCAATTATCTATCTAAAAATCTATCTCCCTCTCATTTGCAAGTTGCCAAAGGATAATGTGCGCAACATTTCTCCAGGCTTTTTTAATTCCTTGCTAGCAAGTTGTGCCTTGACGGTTTGGGTTGATGTGAGCTTGCACCCTTCCACCACATCCGTACTTGGAACAAATTATTTGAACCCATAGTTCTTCTGGTTTATTGATGATCCTCCACCTTTGTCTTTGTGAGCAAGACAACATTTGCTTGCCTTGTCGTCTTCAACCCAAGACCTCTTGCATTTTTTGGTTTGTAGAGGGAGCTCTAACCCAGCCAGTAAACCTTTCTCCTGATGTAAGAGTCACTCTAGACGAAGTTCCTGCACTTTTTATCAATCATACTACAAACAGAAAAAGACAAAAGGTTAGTTTGCATTAGATAGGTAGGCAGAGCCCGCACAACTAACTTAGCCAATGTAAGCCTTCTTGCAGATGACAGTGTGTCCCTCTTCTAATTGCTCGGTCTTTGCTCAAATTTATTGATAAGGAATTGAAAAGTTGCTTTGGATACCTGATCATGGTGTAATGGTATACCAAGACATTTTCCTAAACCAAAGGCTGCTGAAACCCTAAAGCTTCATATATTTGCTCTTGACGTTGTCTATGGACATTTGCAGAAAAATATATCCTTGTTTTGTTTTGACTAATTTTTTGGCCAGAACTGTTGCAAAACATCTAAAGAGTTTTGTTTATTACTTATATTTAATCAAGTAAGCTTATGCAAATAGGAGTAAATCATCAGTAAAAGCCAAATATTTTAATTTAGGTTCACCACTAAAGATTCAGATTGACTTCCACATCTTATGATTCATTGCAAGCTTGATCATGTGAAACAGACACTCAAGACATAAGACAAAAATATAGTGAGATAAAATGGTCACCTTACCAAATGCCTTTTGATGACAGGAGTGGATCCAAAATGTCACCGTTCCATAACATATGCATGAATGAATATAATATACAATGCCACACCAAATTAACAAACGACCCAAGAAATCCAATATCACATAGTGTATCCTTAATAAAATTTCAACTTAGTCTATCACATGCCTTTTCCATGTCTACTTTTATGACCAAGCACCTTTATTGTTCTTATGCTGCATACCGAAGATTACAAAGGTATTACCTTTGTAAATAAAACTGGCCTAACAAGGGCTCACAAGTTTTTTCATAAGATACATTACAGAGACTAATAAGTCTTATATGCTTCATAGAACTAACATTATTCACTTTTGGAATAAAAGTTATAAGAGTGAAATTGAGTGCTAATTACCTTCCTATGGTCGTAAAAAACTTCCTCTATCATCTTGGAAAATGGCTCCCCTACAATATTAAAAACTTCTTGTCTAGGTTGTTAATTTTACCTTTAAATGCAAAATTTTAAT
This sequence comes from Psophocarpus tetragonolobus, assembly GCA_037954015.1. Taxonomy (NCBI): domain Eukaryota; kingdom Viridiplantae; phylum Streptophyta; class Magnoliopsida; order Fabales; family Fabaceae; genus Psophocarpus; species Psophocarpus tetragonolobus. The sequence goes on from CM075695.1 coordinate 42,514,599, forward strand.
AATTAATATTTTATTAATTTATAATTAATTATAAGTATGGTAATAGATTATTGCTATGCAGATTCTAATGATGTGAAAGTAGTATTTTACCTTCTAATGGTAATATTTTATTCTGAAATTTAAATATTATATAGGTTTGACTTTAAGAGGGTTGCTTCTTTCTTGTATAGGTGTTGCAACCCTCTTTTATGCTTAAAGAATATGTAATTTTAATGGAAGAAAAATGTTGTTTTTAGTTTTACAAAGGATTGATGTTTTAGATATTATAAAGAGATATAAAATTTTAATTGGTGTTATGTATCTTTTGAACTAGTTCATGAAACAATAATTCGTTTCATGGTTTATTTATTTATATATATATATATATAGAGAGAGAGAAAGAATAGAGTTTCCTTTAAAAAAAAGACAATTATCTAACCTTGTTATAGACATGAACATAATATTAAACATAAAATATTAAGAGGATGATAACCTGATCAAAATTCATCATATTAATCAAAACAAGTGATGATAAATGTTACAAAAAAAAAATAGAAATAAAGACTGCTATATTAATAAAGAGTTAATTGGTATATATTGTTGTTACAATTACAATCCTTTGTTCATGAAATTATTAATTTTACTAGTTAATATTTAAAAGTCACATAAATTAAAAATCTTAAAACTCCTAAAAAAAAAAAAATGATATTTTGAAATAAAAATGGTAGATTAATATGTTGAAAAACCTGACACGTGTGGGGCACATTCCGTGTGTCATGTAAGTTGGAGAGGGGACAGACAGGTAATTCCAGAACTCTGTAATCTGTATTTGGGATCCTGAAATTATGAAAGCACCCTCAACACTTTCACTAAATACCAAATACGCCACTTTGGTATAATAAGAATTAAGAATCCCATATCCGTATCTCACATGCGAATGCCAAGCAGAGAGAGAAAAACCACCAACCATCTCTTCCAACTTGCAACTTGCAACTTGCAACTTGCAACAAACAACTCATTCGTCAAACAAAACCTTTCAAAAATTTCACCCCTTCTCTCTCTGTTGGTGTACTCTTCTTCTGGGGCATTCGTTTTTGCTTCTTCAGCTCCAATTTCAACTGTGCTTTCGGTGGAAGCTTCACTGGGATTTCATTCGGGAGTTTTTCTCACCAAGTTACAGCTACGCCGTTCATGATTGCGGGTGATGGCACTTTCGTTTTGAGATTCGAGGTGGGATTTATTTGGATTTTGTCTTTGTTGAAGAAGTTGGGCAAATGTGCTCCAATTTTATTTTTTTTTATGCCAAAATTGAAACTTACCTTTCTATGGGTTTCTTGTTTTTCATATTGATGGTTTAATTTGTAGTTGCTGTTGCCTCAGAATGCAGCAAGCTCATATAAAAAAGGTGGGTTTGTTGCTTGTTTCCCTCATTTCCTAGCATTACTGTAATCAATTACTTCACAAAAATCATTGTTTTTTCAAGCTTTTCTCTGGCCTGAATGAATAATGAAGGTGCCCTTTTTGTGACTAAGCCGAGTGAATGATAAAAAATTAAAAATAAGATTTTGTCTTGTTTTGTGTTGGTCGGTTACTCAAGTGGAAGTGGAAGTGTGGGAGTGAGGCTCTCCTAATTTGGTTCCATGGGGCCGTGTTAGGATGTTTAGTCCCATCACGTGACATAATTTCTTTTTCCACGTGACATTTGATTGACAAAATCTTTATTTTTTTTACCACTTCTTTGGGGATCTAATGTATTGATGAATTTTGCATTATGCTTCGTAGAACTGGTTAGATCATAGATGGCATTCTTGGGATTGATCTTCCATCCCAATCAACCCACCTTTTGCTTTCCTTTATTGCTACGTATTCTAAGATGTGTTTTGCACGCTTTAGGTGCGTCGTACGAGATTGGCTCTCCAAAATAAATGTTGGTGAATTGGGGAAGACAAATATTTTGTCTTAAAAGTAAATATTATTTTTGTCATAAGAATGCATAGCACAAACACCTTTTTGGGATGTGTTGAATGGTTTAAATGCTACATTTTCTCCTTCTTTTGTCTGTGTTAAGCTGGGGACACGGAGTGAAGCGTAGCATGGTGACAATGTGTTTCTTTATGCTTATTAATTGTTATTTTACTTCCGTTAGTTCAATTATGCAGACGTTATCAGATAAATGCAAATATAATTTCTACCCCCTTTCTTTGAGTCTATGATTCTTCAGTACTGAGTTAGTTCCATAATGTAAATTCTATGGCAGACACAGATTTTTCTTATGTATATTAAGCTTATCTATGATCATGGATTCTCGGATAGAAAGTAATTTCCCTTGTAAAAAAGCTAAGAAATTTTTATTATTTTAATTTTAATTTCTATTTATCCAATATAAGAACTTGTTTGAAATTTGTTGCTTTAGCTTGTTTTATTAATATTTGCAGACAATCAAATTTGGGTTTGCCTGATTTTCCTTTGTGGCCTACTATAATATCTTTGCTACAGGGTACAATGGAGATGGAATTTTTCTCAGATTATGGTGATGCCAACAGATACAAAATTCAAGAAGTTATTGGAAAAGGAAGCTATGGTGTTGTTTGTTCAGCTGTTGACACTCAAACTGGTGAAAAAGTAGCAATTAAAAAGATTCACGATATCTTTGAGCATGTATCTGATGCTGCACGTATCCTCCGTGAGATAAAGTTGCTTAGACTTCTTCGACATCCTGATATTGTTGAAATTAAGCATGTTATGCTGCCTCCTTCTAGGAGGGACTTTAAAGATATTTATGTTGTTTTTGAGCTCATGGAATCTGATCTACATCAAGTCATCAAAGCAAATGATGACTTAACAAAAGAGCACTATCAATTCTTTCTTTACCAGTTACTTCGAGCGTTGAAGTATATTCACACTGGTATTCTTCAATATCTGATAGTTACTTGTTAATGAATACCTTATTTGATTTCACACTTTGTTGCTAATGGCTAGACCTTGTTTTCAGCTTGTAAGGACCATGTATATTTTTTCTCTAATTATGGTCTTTGTTGACTTTTTTTTACCTCATTCCTGAATCTTCTTAAATTTTTATAGTACTTTTATGATTTTACCAAAATGTTTTACTTATTCATTTGTCTTTTTTATATTTATGTTGTCTATTTGTCAATGTAAGTTTGCTGGCATCAATGTCAATATTGCTCATCAAATACTTATCAACATGATGCAGCAAATGTCTATCATCGAGACTTGAAGCCAAAGAATATACTGGCCAATGCTAACTGTAAACTTAAAATATGTGATTTTGGGTTAGCTAGAGTTGCTTTCAATGACACACCAACAACTGTATTTTGGACGGTATTGTATCCCAACATTTTCTGTTTGTTTCTTACCTTTTTACTAGCTTTTCTAGAGTTTTTGCTCTCTCCTATCTAAATTATTGTCAACATGGAGGCTGATGTTTTCTTGCTTAATTAATACATTTCTATAGGATTATGTTGCTACAAGGTGGTATAGAGCACCAGAGCTCTGTGGATCATTTTACTCAAGAGTAAGGATTTTTCAAGATTGTTTTAGATATCATTTAAGTGACTATGTGAGAGAGAACCTAATTATGCATAGTCTTGACTCACATCATACCCTAATTCATGCTCATTAGTTTTGTGTGTAGAAATTGCATATCAACCCATGATACATGCTTTCTGTTATCTTCTTTCCCATCAATAGCTAAAGTAAGACCCAAGACCAATCTGTTATTTATTATTAATCCCCTGGTTTTCTGTTTCTGTTAGTTTTATGTCTGCTGACGATCTAACTCTAGGATATTGACTGCAGTATACTCCAACAATTGACATTTGGAGTATAGGTTGCATCTTTGCTGAAGTATTAATAGGAAAGCCGCTTTTTCCTGGAAAAAATGTTGTCCATCAGTTGGATTTGATGACAGATCTACTTGGCACTCCATCACTGGATACTATATCCCGGGTAATTTCTTCTTCCTCTCTAGATGGAAAACATTTTTTATTTGCTTAACATAATTTCACTAACATCGATGTCTGGCTTGTGACAATTTTGAATATTTTTGTTGGAGGCAGGTACGCAATGATAAGGCACGGAGATACTTGACTAGTATGAGGAAAAAACAGCCTATACCATTTGCACAAAAATTTCCTAATGCAGATCCTTTAGCACTTCGACTACTGGAAAGGTTGCTTGCCTTTGATCCAAATGATCGGCCTACTGCTGAAGAGGTTTGTGGTGTTCTCTATGGCGTATGTGTGTGCATTAAAAACTTATTGTAGTCAGATAATTAACTGCTTCTTGATATTATGCTTTTCCTTTGGAGTTTGGACCGTAGAAATGTATTATCAATCACAAAGCAATTATATTGATGTGAATTCTGCAATAATATGTGACTTCCTTGCTCGAGAATTTTGAAGGATTTGGTGTTTTCAGGCATTAGCTGATCCTTACTTCAAGGGACTCTCAAAAGTGGAGAGGGAACCATCCTGCCAGCCTATTACAAAAATGGAGTTTGAATTTGAAAGGAGAAGAGTCACAAAGGAAGAAATTGGGGAGTTAATTTTCCGTGAGATTCTGGAGTACCATCCTCAACTATTGAAAGACTACATAAATGGAGCAGAGAGAACTAATTTTCTTTACCCTAGGTTTTTATTTTTGGTTTATTGATTTATTCATCCACTGTTTATATTTTTTCCCTTAATATTTTTTATTCATATGCTGCCTGTTATTCTCTCCTTACCCTTCATTGGTGCATATTCTTCACAGTGCTGTTGATCAATTGAAAAATCATTTTGCTAATCTTGAGGAAAATGGTGGTAAAAGTTGTCCAGTTATGCCACTTGAGAGGAAGCATGCATCACTCCCCAGGTAATTCACTATTGTAGGAATCCCTCAAGTCCTTATTATAAGGTTAAATTAAAAATATGAGAAAACAGAGGAATAATGGACTGAAACCATTTGTCTGAATATAACTTTAATAACTCAAAGTTGATGTGACAAAATCTTTCATGTCAAACATCAGGCTCGTCAATTTTGGCAATAAAATGAATACCTTTAACTAAATCCAACTTCTAATAAAGACTGTTTCTTATCATTTCAAGCTTTGCAATCTGTATTCATGCTCATCAACGATAGAACAATAATTTCCTTTGAAAGAAATTTTATATCCATCTCTTAACATTTGTACCACACTAAGAACATTTTGATCCAGTGCTGAAAGTCTGAAAGAAAAGAACATTTGTGACTATGGTAGTTAAATTGGGATACCATTTGTGACTATGGTAGTTAAATCGGGATTCAAATTGTGTATCGGAAACCCTATTTTTTGAATCGTGAATCAAATTGTACCATGAATTGTAAGATTTATGATAAAAATTATTAGTTATAAATTGTTTATTAATAGTTAACACATATCATAAAATAACTAAACTATAAGTCTTATAAAACAAAATTATTAGTTATATATGAGTAATGAGTTTGTGAAGTTTTTATTTTAGAGGGATAGAAACAAAGCAATTTAATAGCTAAAAAGGGTGCATTCAATAAATAAAGTAGTGAAATAATAAAAGAGAATAAGTTTAGAAATGTAATACTAATTCCTTTTCATCTAAGAATTTAAGGTTATATGACTTCTCATATTTTTTATGAGAATTGGTAAAAAAAAATTTTAAATAATAATAAATTATAAGATTCATACTATTCATTCATGTATAGTAATCTACAAAACTAATTTAGATATATCTTAAGATACGTATCAAATCTTGAATCGTAAGATACTAATAAACATGTTTGTGAAAATTATCATATATCAATTATCATATATTTCTTGATTGGTATAGAAATTATTCATTTTCCTTGAGTTTGCAGAATATCACCATTTCCAACGTAATCTTTGACAGGCTCATTGTCCTTCATTTTCGATAATTCAAATTCTCTATTCAATGTGAGAAGCCCAACAGATTTGTTCCTGTTACTACCTTTAAATCCACTTGGATCTTGTCCCATTGCTTTATTTGTTTCAAAGTCCATAATTTTGGTAAAACTGTGATCTACAATTCCTGAATGCAAGCGAGTCATATCTGTATTTTTCTTAAGCTTCTCCTTCTCATAAGCTTTGATTTGAGCACTAGTAAGATTTTCTCTCAATAGTACTGGACCAGCTTCATAGATGATGACTTTCGATAAACCTGAGATCTTGGAAAAAAATTTTCTTCACAGAATAATAACATTGGGATTACAGATGAAACGTTGTTGTACGAAGACATATTTACCCCAATTATCTGGAAAATAAATCAGCCGGTAGTTTTTGCACTCAACCCCACTCTGTTTGGTGCCCAATAAATCTTTTTGCTCCTATTCCGAAAGCTCTTGATACTACTATTGAAAATATTTCGAAAAATAAAATATAGAACTATTGAAACTTGCTGAGAAAATAGAAACTAAAATTGAAGAAGAATAACCATTAAAATTAATAAAATGAGAATGCCTATGTACAGGTTTACAGTCAATTTGAAATTCGTAAATAATCTAATTTGTCATCAGAATTATTTGAAATTTAAATTATAACTAACTCAAACAACAACAAAATATAAAATTTGTAACTGAAACAAAAACATATGTCTAAACTTTACTTGAAGATCAAATTTTAAATAAGGAAATATTCTCAGAACCCTAAAATATTTCACGTGTCATTGGTTGTAATTATAGATTGTTGACAAACTATCTAGAGTGGATCAAATATTCTATGATGACTCTTAGAATATGGATTTTGAGCTTAATTCAATTACTAAAAGCTAAGGTGTATTGTGTATTTTGGTATTATCTCTAACTGATGTGAAACTTGGATTTCTTCCAATAATGATTATGAAAATGTTAAATATTCTCATATGATTATATGAGATGCTTCAAATTATGCATGTGAAAAGAAACTCATTTTGGTTCCTTAGTTTCTCTGTAGCCCATTTAAAATTTGGAATTGAGCTTAATTCAACACTAAAAGCTGTCTCATGAGGTGAGAGAGTATTTACTACTATTTGAGCATATAGTAGTCGGTGTGAAATCCAACATATTTCTCATGTTGAGGAATAAGCATCCTGAGCATACAATTTGCAAAATTGGACAACTAAAATTGACATGAAGGGCTCCACGACAATCATTAGAATAAGTTCTATTCTTTAACACCATATTAAATTTGAATTTGGGTCTAATTCAATCACAAAAGTTAGCTCATGATATATAAGAGTTACATCATACTGAACTATTTTGTTTGCTTCCCTCGTTTTTGGAATTATTGAAAGGTCGACAATTGTACATTCAAATATGACTATACCCTCAAAAGAGCAATTGAATATTGCTTCCTGCAAAAATCGGCAAACAACTGACGAATATAACAATAATTCCAGAGGTACAGAAAATCCAGCGCAAAGGTCCATTCAGGGTCTGCAAAAATTTCCACTAGGTACGTGATTATTATCGATTATCATCATACTTTGTTAAATTTATGTGCATTATTAGTAATCAATAAGCTAACATTCTTGTTTTCAGCAAAACCTGGAAAAGTTGTTGGGCCAGTTATTCCATACGAGTATGCAAGTGTTGTTAAGGGCTCGTATGATCCAAGGACACTTATGAGAGGTTCTGTTCCTCCTTCTCAATCTATCCCCCCTACAAATCACTGTCAAAGATCAACCTCTGGAAAGCAAGAAAGGTCAGCAACAGAAGCTGAAAAGGGTGTCTCTTTACAATCAAAACTTACACAGCAATGTGGTGTGAATGCCAAAATGGCACCAGACATGGCTATAAATATTGACACCAACCCTTTTTTCATGGCACGAGCAGGAGTGAACAAGATAGAGCATGATGACCGAATAGCCGTTGATACAAAGTTGCTGCAGTCAGACTCATCAATATGGTGGGATTAATACCACTGCTCATAGAAAGGTTGGACCTGTTCAGTATGGTATGACAAGGTTGTTCTAGAAGAAGGTTGTCTTGTGAATAGTTTGGCTAGGTGGAGCATCCTTGTGGAAAATAAGAAAAGGTTCTTTATAGTGGAGAAGTAGTAGTCTGGTGGTGCTTTGTTTATGATGATGACACGAGTTAGTGCTTCCCTAGAAATAGCCATCTTTCTTTGGTCAAACCTTGTAAAAACTGGTTTCAGTTATCAATAAACTGTACAACTGAAATTGAGTCTTGTAATTCAATCCACTTAATCCTTTCCTCGGTATTTTTTTTTTTTTGAAATTTCCTGCATAGCTATTTTCCAAATAGAAATAGAAATAAATATATAAAACTGACTGGTACATGTACTAGTAAAAATTTGAAAAATGTGTGTTTTATGCGTGTTACACACAGGATATAAAGGAGTTTCATTGTTTAACCGTGGTGCTTTAACCCCATTTGGCCATTATCAAACCAGATTCCTAACAAGTTTGTTCAACCACTGGGCTCCATGAATGGCTCAAATTTTCCTCAACTAGGCAGAGTAACAATTAGGCTTGAAAATGGGTTAGTGTTTACGCAATTTCCTTTCTATTTTTTGTTTTTCTTTCTTTTTCTAAAAAGAAGAAATAGACACTTGATTATTTTATTGGAATGAAACCCGAAACAAATAGTTTGAGCATTTGATAGAATACGACATGACTTGTGTTTCCTATGATTTTGAAAATATGAACGGACATGTGCCCACTTCAAGTCTCAATCCTCACGTGATGGAGTCACATTGGCCTTCCATGTGGAGGAGGTTACTGCAGCTACCTTTTGGAAGCTGTATCTAATAGGTAGCTATACAGGATAAGATTAACTTTATGTGGATGCTAGCTTTGAGAATGTATAGCCACTTGTAACTCTTGCTTTTTTCTTCTTCTTACTTGGGAATAGTTCAATTGGTAACGGTGGATGCAAACAGACTCGTTACTGCATAGTACTTACTAACCTGGTGGCTGGTGGATCACTCTTGTCTACAATAATGATGCATTGCAGCCCACATAATAGAATTGAAGATAAAGTCATAAAAAAGAGGAAGAATTGAAGATCTGTAAAATGTACTGAATTGTTGTTGATTTACATTAAGTGATACGTTAAAAACATTAATAAGAATGTCCTAGAAAATGAGGTAAATCTGAAAATGAGTTGAGATGATGCATTTGAATGATCTGGTGGCTTGTTTATTTATTTGGCATTTACTGCATATGCAAGCTGCAGACAACGCGGGGCTCACCAATAAAAGTCTGAGTGAGTTCATGTGCTGCTCATTAAGTTATAAACAGGTCCATTACAACACCAAGTATGAATATAGAAGATTAAAGATGGTGAGGAGGTTTAGGTGCAGTAGAGGTAGAGGCCTACCATGTGATTTGGTTGAAGCGTAAGATGATTTAGGGTGTAAGAAAGTTCGTACAGGAAATGGTGGTACGGAGCCCCATTAACATAGAAGGATTGTGTGGCATTAAATAAAAAGGGTAGTGTAGTGTGTGAATGTGACAAGAACAGAGGGATCCGAGTGGGTCTGAGCACATGGAGTCCCATATGCCCAACACAACCAAATCTCTCATACAATCCCAATGACCCAATCCGCCGATTGGTTTCCTTCTCGGAAACACCACCACCTCCCCTCTCTCAGGGCCACGCCATCACTATTTCACTAAAGCAAAGCTGCAACCCCATGCACTCACTCATCATCCCAATCTTAATCATTTTTAATTACAATCTCTATTTTTCATTTCGTTTCCCACTATTTACTTTCTTACACCTTTTTTAAAGGAACCATTTCTCTTTTTTTTCCTTCTACACAAGTTTATTATCTGTGTACCATTTTTTCTTTTATGGAAAAAAAAAAAAAACTGCTTCTCATTAAAGGCAGTTAATACCTTTCATTTTAGATTATTGAACTTTTTATACAGGCATTTATTGTTACGGATACGACATAATCAATCATTTAGTAAACATACTGTAGTGTGTTTTCTCTTTGATCAAGGGAGTGGCATACTTTATACGAAAATGCCAAGTTAATTTCTTTATCCACAAAACCAACTTGTCCTAAATTAGCTAAGCAAGCAGTATTCGATTTCCTTAGAATCCCAAGTTGTTAATTTTAATATGGGTTGGGATTGATATGATTGTAGCATTTTACATGATTAATTTGGGTTGGGGGGGGGGGGGGGGGGGGGGTTTGTGGGGCTCAAGGTGGGGTCACTGGAAAGTAAACACGTGGCAGTCATGCGAAGTGTGGTGATGCAGATCATATGGCATATGAAAGAGAAGAGAGTGGAGAGGCACATGGGTGGGTGTTAGGTTCAAGGAATTCATGTGAGCACATGTGCTTTCTCCCCTTTGTTTTGTGTCCTGTGGGACCATTTTTTATGCTCTCACTTCTCCACTCACAAATCCCTTAACGGGGTTGCATTTTGCATTTTGCATTTTTCAGTCACACTTGTAAACTTTATACTTTCACTTTTACCTTCACCAATATTTCTACCTCCTTCCTTTCAATCTTACTAGCTAAGAATCCTTCCAATCCAATGCCATAAACATTTTATACATCATTAGTAATGTGCATGTGTTTAGCATGTTATAATTGACCATAAATATCTCATTTGTGCCCTAAGATGTCCCTTGCTTAACACGTACATTCAAATACTGGTTGCTTGTCAAAAATATATTTTAGGTGACATACTTTTATTTATCAATATAATAATATATTTTATTCTTTTATTACAACCTCCTAGGAAGAAAAAATAATACAACATTTTTAAAGTTTAATAACCGCATATTTTGTTATAAACTATTTTACATCGACAGCTAATTTAAAATTATTTTTAAGTATAAATTTAAAAATAATTATTATAAGAACAAAACTTAGATATTCTATGTTTGTGTAATTTTTTAATTAAAAATGAGTTAATTTTTATGATTGAGCAATTTATATTTGTATTATGTGAAACTTGAATTCTAATAAAAGAAGAGTTGAAGTAAGTTTTGAAGTGAAGAAAGCGTGGTATATAGATTAAAAAAAGAAGTTTAAGAAAAGAAGGTAAGATGATGGGAAATTGGCATTAAGGTTAAAAAAAAAACTTGGGGGCTTCTTATTGTGTTGTGAGGCCAAAACAAGTGGGACCAGCTTGGTTGGCATTGACATTTCTAGAGCTGAACAATAATTTAACATGTTACACTCTGGCATTGGCATTTGCATTTGCATTTGCATTGTAACTCTGAAGGCACCAGAAGCACAAGATTAACGACATTCAGATGGAAAGACAAGAAGATAAGTCTATGGTACCCGCATTCATCAGAAAACCCAGTGAAGAGAGCAAGTCCCCCGTGCCCTCGCACCCAAAGTCCAGTTTGCATGTTATGAGGAGCTGGTGTGTCAAAGAAAGAGAAGGAGAAGGAGAAGGAGAAGGAGAAGAAGAGGATGAGGATGCAAGAGAAGAGATAGAGAGCAAGATTCATGCATTGCAGAAGATTGTGCCCGGCGCTGAGTCATTAGCCGTCGACAAACTCTTCGATGAAACTGCTGCCTATATTCTTGCTTTGCAGTACCAAGTCAAAGCCTTGAGGACTCTCACCTCCTTCTTTGACAATGACAACTCTAAGTTTGGCGCTTGATCCCATCCACCCTACCTAGGTTAGCTAAGCTTCTTTTCATTTTTTCCCCTCCCACACCCATTAGTTACATTTTTTCTATCTTCCTTTCTTCTACTTTTGCAACTTCCTATCAAGGATAAATGTTTTCCATCTTCTTACTCTTTCTTTTTTTCTTCTTTCTAAGTTCTCCGTTTCTCACTGTGTTCTTTATTTTATTATATCTTTAAAGTTGATATTCCTACGCCGCAGATTAGTGTTTCAGAAGCAGTTATTGATTTTGGGCAACTGTTGTAGGAATCTTAACCTGTTTGATGATGTGAGGATAGGTTAGAGTGGGTGCAAGTATATGGCATTATGGTGTGGCTTCCATGTACGTGGGCTGTGACTGTGGGCCACCCCTATTGGCTCTTAAAATGAAAGTAACATGTGCCACATACACCTTGTCATTGGTCACTTTGTTTCTTTTATTTATTTATTTTGTTGTGATAACTTTGCTTCGGAATAGGGTTGTTTGACTTTTTTGGCATTAATACTACAATAACTTGAACTTGGACTTAGAATGCGAAATGCGAGAGCACCCCACTTGAAGGGTTTTAAAATTCACATGGATGATGTTCCATAATTTAAGGTAAAAGCACATATTAGCCGAATCATTCAACATTGGCATGATAAATATATATATGAGATGATAGTAAAAAGCAAGAGTGGTCTGAATAATACAGGGCACTAGGGTGTTTTGGAGCCGCACTCTGGCAATCAAATTTGAACATGCATCTGCATATTCTCCAATTGGCAACTTGGTGGAGCAGTCACAGTCACAAATCACAATCACAAAATTTCGGAGAATGAGCTTATCAATTATATATCATGTAGGTGGGCGTGTGCACAAGCGCAACCATCACGGCTCAGATACCATGCATTGCATCATTAGCATGCAGCATCACCATCAACATTCAACAGTTAACATTAATATATATGCACAACTTTTCTAATTTCTAGATGTCTCACTGTTACCCATCTGCATATAACCACCAATTTTACCTTCACTGCTGAAACAGCATTATAATTACAATGCCTTTTTCGTATACAATTCAAAGGAGTTGCCACGCATATCCCCAAACTTATTTCGAAAGTTTTAAAATGATAAATAAAGATATTATTAATCATCAAATTAATAATAAGGTATTTAAAATAATTATAATATATTTTAATAATTAAATTAATTATATATTTAAATTATAAATATAATTATATATTTAAATTATAAATTTTATAATTAAATATATAAATTCTAAAATACATATTTATATTATAATTTTTTATAATTATATATTAAATTATAAATTACTATTATCACATTAAGAAAGGAAAGAAAAAATGAAGGAAAAAAAGGTAATATCATGTGAAGAGACAATTAGTGCGAGACCATATATTAACTAATAAGGGTAAAGTTATAGAAAAAAAAAATTAATGGGTAGCTTGAAATATGAGATTTTTTGAAAAAATAATTTAATTTTTTTTTTAAAAAAAGTTAATAGTTCTTTTAAAAAAATTTATAACTTTTTACTATCCAAACGAAATTAAAGACTAAAAATCATTTCACTTATTATTTCAATTAACTTTTTAGCTTTCGGTTAATTGAAATGACAAATTATACACCTTCTAAGGTTGTTACTGACAACTTGTTTCATCATTTTTTACTGTAAATACTAAATTGAATATTTATTGACTAAATTATTTTTATAATTTTATTGCAAGTTGTTTTCATTAATCATAGAAACTTTGTTGAAATGCTTCTATGTTCTCATTATTTTTAGCATAAAATTGATACTTAAATTTGGTTTCAACTTTTTAAACCTATTTATATTTTAACTCCAATAAACCACCCTAATTACTGTAGTTATAGTAAAAAGGAAATGTTTCAATTCAAGATATTCTTTAAACATTTTATTTTTTAATTTTTATTCGTCAGAAAAATTAAAAATACATAAAAAGACTAGTAGATATAGACAAGTTGTAAATAAATTCTTCCAAACACATCTATTATAATACAAGATATAAAAAATTACTTCATAAAAAAAATATAAAAGAATATTATGATAATTAATTATGAAATCGGCTTTATATTTCGATATATTAGATAAAATACGATTTAAGATCATTTGATTTATTTGAAAAAATAACTAGTAAAATTTAAAAAGGACACATTAATAAAAAAAAAGTTTTGTATTTAAAATAAACAATTATTAAAGATATAGGATGAAATTATTTATGCTGAAAAATAAATGATTTTAAAATAAGTAATTTATTTATAAATAATTTTATAAAATAATTTCTTTATACTTTAGTGTAGAGGTATTCAAAATCAAATCAACCTAATCTAAAAATAGGAAGCAGATTCAAAAACCAAAAAATGATTTGAGTTTGTTTGATTTATTAAATTTTTAAAACATGCAGTTTGAGCCGATTAAAATTTAAAAATTAATCAAAATCGAACCAAGCAATAAATATATATAATTCTTATTTTTCTCTCTCAAATAATGCTAGTTTATAAGACATGATATAATTTTATGTGATAAACATGGTCAATAAATAATAGTAAGTAATAATTTCTCCTAGTTAAAGATGTGGTGAAATTCTATTTTCTAAGAAGTTTTTGAGTGAAGCTGATTTTTAATAAATCATTAATAGATATTTAAATAATTCTCAAAATAAAAAAAGTAACAAACTATTTATGTATTTTTAGAAGTATTAGAAATCATACTAATAATATTTAATAGCATATTTTCAAAACCGAAAAATCAAACCAAACTACACTTAATTTGCTTGTTTGGTTCATAGACTTTTACAGTAAAGACCAAATCAAATTGTACCATAAACACCTCTTCATAAAAAGTATTTGTTAAATGTATATTTTTTTATAAAATAATTTTTATATCCAACAGTTTTTCAAAATAAGTTTTTTTTTTAGTTTTTTTTTTTAATTTAGCTTAACATCTAAAAATTACAATTGATATAAATTAGTGATTTTTCGATATAAAAAGTTTATACAAACTCATCCATAATAAAAATGGTATTGAAAAAAAATTATAACTTGAATAAAAATTATTTAATATTTTAATTCTACTTATCTAAAAACATTGTTAACTAAAGTAACAATTTTTGCGCATTAAACAGAAAAAAAAAAAGCAATACTTTCAAATTTCAAATAACCTATTTTTAAAGAATGATAAAAGAGGAGACATATCCATATTAATATTACAGGATAGAACAACGATAACATAACATGTTAAGACTTTGGGTTGAGAACCACTGAAAGGATTACATGTTAAAGGAGATTTAAACTCACATTGGAGAAAGGTGATAATTTGTGGTCATAGTAATTTACATTTATATGATTTTAAAGATAAATATTTATTAATAAAGCTATCAAATTTATCATAAAGTTGTGATATTTTGTAAGTAAAAGTAAAACCATTACTTACATGCTTTTAAAAAAAATGATAAAAAATTGGAAATTTAAATCAAAGAGCTAAACAAATATTTCTAACTTACGCTATAGATGATACACAATAAATATAAAACCATTCGGGATTTACAATATATAGTTGTAGAAGCAGAGGACCAAGTCTAAGGGCTTTGTTATTGTCACACCCATTTTTGTTAAATTTACCCCAGTATTTTGATAAAAGTATTCTTAAAGAAAATATGTTTCAATTATATATTTCAAGAAGATTTATTAAGCATAACGAAACATGATTATTCGGATACTGTAAAGTCACACACCTTAATGATAAAATTTTCATTGTATTTTTTCACAAAATCTTGTCAAAAAATATATAAGGAAAAGAAAAATGTATTTTTATTATGTATCTTAACAAATCTTGTCCAAATATAATAATATATGATAATATATTTGTATTGCTTACTTGTTTTGTATATTTATAGATTTTGTCCTATTGCACAATGAGAATATGTTTAATCTTATCAATAAACACAACCGAAACATATGTTTGTAAAATTTTTAATAATGGGTAAACTTAAAAAAAAAGGAACTTCACAAAAAAAAAAAGTTGAGAAAAACAAAGTCCTTTTTTTATTTTTAAAGATATCAAATTAACTCATACTATTAATAATAAATAAATAGAAATAAAAGGGGATAATAAAATAGATAAAAAGGACATAATCAACTATATTTTTTTAAAATCAAAGTGGGTAAAAGACTCCTAAAAGAGAGTAATATTAAAACCCACATGAGTAAGAAGTCATAGTTATATAGCATAAACTCAAAGAGAAGCAAACCTATGAATAAAGTCAAAAGCATGAATTTGCACTAACCCAATCCATGCTTAGCAAAAACATAAGTAACTTGGTTGACTTCTCTGTACATGTGTTTCCAAAAATGAATATCATGGGTGACAACAGTTAACAGGATCATATTTACAACTTGAGCACGTTTATGAGAAGGTAAACACCTTTCTTCAATAAGTTCAATAGTAACCTTGAAAATATGACCAACTATATTAGTTTGCCTAGAAACAAATTGAAAATTGATATTGGTACACTCTAAATAATGTTAAACACCTAGTGAGAAAAAGAAAAAAAAGAAAAATATATAAGTATGAGATTTATGATATGATTGGATGAGAAAAATATAAAAAAGTATAAGGTGTTGATAAAACGTATAAATTGAGAAAATTATTTTATTATAAATCTCAAAATATTTATTTTGATTTATTTCTCTTTAAAAGAAAATGAGACAGATATTAATCATTCTTCTTTTGTTTTGAGAACAAAGAAAACTAGAATGAGAAAGAATATATATATAAAAAATAAATAAAATTTATTTTATTTATAAGAAAGAAAAAGATAAAGTTTGTAATTTTATTAGTTAAAAAAAAAAAGAAAAGAATATAATACTCCTATAAGTAATATATAATTAACATAGCAGTGAATGGAATGGCTTGGAGAAGACCCAAAGCCTCACCTCCAAAGTGAGAAGCATGAAGATTTGCCCAGGAGGTATGAGCTACAACAAATTGGCCCGAATCATGATGCAGACACATGGTTCGACTAATTAACAACACTCTATAGGATTAGATTGCAGACACCATCAACATTACATTTCAAAAAAATTACGAGAGACTTACTCGAACTAACCCACACAAGCAATTGTTGGAAATAAGATGATACTATGTTGGACTATTTGAGAACCTTGCTAATCAAGAATCATAGGTTGACCTCTGATCATAAATTGGTTTGCACAAAAAGGTTTTCCTTCAAACCATATACTCCATAAAGTGGTAGCAAATAATTGTTGCATGATTGTTTTCCAGAATCCTGTTACATGAAGAGCCCACTGGACAACATATATGCCTTGATAGTAAGCCTAGTTCTCAAAGGCAGACAATATTTGCAAACTCTCCAAATACAGAGCTCGGCATGAGAATGGACTTTAATTTAAGTCTCTAGATAGCTTCTCACTTTCTCGAGATAATCATAAGCTGATTTCACAGTAAATTGACCAGTTCAATTCAATATAAGCTGAAACATCATCATCGTTCACATTCCTGCTCCTTTCACCAAGATGCTTGAGATTCTTAAAACTGAGCATTTGAATAGATATCATGTGATTGTCGTTCTTCATCAACCCATCTTCAGTCTAGTCTAGACATTTATAAGGGCAGCTGGACCAATGCCCTCATCAACATCCTCCAGCTGAAAAAACTACGTCAACTGTAAGATAAATTATGACTAAGCTTTGCATTCGTAAACTCTCACTCCTAGTTTTCACCTTTCAAGATTCTAAAACACGCTATCAAGGTTCGTACAAACAAACATTCACCCATTGACTAACAAGATGGTACTTTTTCCCCCCCAAAAAATATTAGAATTTGATGGTCTAAAATATACTTGTTCTAAAATAGATTGTGAGGTTATATTTTTTTATAAATTATGAAAAATATTTTAATTTTTCTGTAAATTATACTTAAATAAATTTACAACATATAATTAATATTTACCATATTTGAATAATAACAATTTAAATATTTAATTTCTGGAAATATATTTTCATGAATAATATAATTGTGTGTTCATGGTAAAATTATTAAAAATGGTACATATGCATTTATATGGTAAATAATATTATTTTAATTTTTTATAATTAGTTTTATATTATAGATTAAAAACAATCTAATATTTTTATGGTAACAAATTAATTTTTTAATATATAATTAATTATAAAATTAATATTTTAATGGTAACAATATAATTTTACCATAAAATATTAGATTTTTTTAATATATAATATAAAATTAATTATAAAAAATTAAAATAATATTATTCACCATATAAATGGATCTTTGTACTATTTTTAATAATTTTACCATAAATATACAATTATTTTATTCATGAAAATATGTTTCCAGAAATTAAATATTTAAATTTTATTATTAAAATATTTTAAAATATTAATTATATTTTGTAAATTTATTTAAGCATGATTTACAGAAAATAATTTTTTTTCATAATTTCCATAATTTATAAAAAATATAACCTCAGAGTGTATTTTAAAATAAGTATATTTATCAAAATGAATCATACAGTCAACTAAAAACAGAATGTTATTTTTTAAAATGTAAACATAAAATTTATTATTAAAAATAAATAATTTATAAAAAATATAACCTCAGAGTGTATTTTAAAATAAGTATATTTATCAAAATGAATCATACAGTCAACTAAAAACAGAATGTTATTTTTTAAAATGTAAACATAAAATTTATTATTAAAAATAAAGTGTTATTATAATAAAAAATTATCAAAATAGAACAATCAAAATTATTATATTTATTATAGTGTTAACTTTGAATATACATGAACGTATTTTACAGCATGCATTTAGTTTTTGAATGGTCAAACAACATTTTTAGTAATTTTTTCGTTGAGACCCCATTTTCTTATTTTTTGAAAAAAACACCCTCTTTTAATCAATCAATCAGCCTAAATACCTTCCGTCCTTGCATGTCAGGCATTGTTGAGTTAGAAGTATTTTTATAATATTTCTATTTTGAGCTTTATTAAAAAGACTTTTTTAAATAAAAAATCTTAAATATATAAAAAAATTAGAATTTATCTAGAGGATTTTTTTTTTTATTTTTACATGTTTTAACAATAAAAATAATATCATAAAAATATTGAACAATATATATAATTAACACTAAAAAACTGATAAAAATTATTTAAAGAATACAAAACATGTTTTGCCTGATTTTTGATTTTATTTTAAGAGAAAATAGAGAGCAGTAGTAGAAGTATGTTTGATTACAATTTAAAACACATTTTTATTGAAAATATTTTTAGAAAACAATTGAAAACAAAAAAAAATTGTTTTTAGTGTTTTCAAAAGTTAACACTAAATAAAAACTTAATAACAACATTATAATTATATATAAAAAAAATATAAATGTATTTTAAACTATATATGTAAGTAATTTATAATATTTTTACTAAAATTATTTAAATTTAATAATATTATTTTTTAAAAATAAAAATATCATGTAGAAACAAACATATTTTTTGAATGATAAAAATTTAAAAATAAAAACAATTTTAAAAAGAAAAATTTTCTAAAACCAAACGTTACCCAAGTTTTCTTTAAAAACAATTTAAAAATAGAAAACTGATTTTCTAAAGAGCTAAGAAACTAACTAACAATTTTTTTCAAATTAAATTAGAAAACACAAGTTTCATCATCATTAACCAGATTGAGTTTTCCATCTCTTTCCACCATTTTATCTTTCACGTTTTTCCTAGCTTTTCATGTCGACTTTTATCTTATCTAAATACTTTTTTTTAATTATTTATATTTTTGTAGTAGGAGATGAAAATTTTAATACTCTACTCTGATTTTACACTATCTTTTTAAAAAATATATTAAGGGATTGATTCACTGATGAGAGTAGAAAACCAAATTCATATATAAATAATTTCCAAATACTAACTGAATAAATGAAATTCACGTAAAATTATTAAAAAAAATAGAAAAACAAGATATATAACTAATCATAACTTATTTTATGAAATGACAAAATATCTCTACAAATTTTAGTATTTTAGCACAACTTTGTAGGCTGATTGATCAAAGTGGGTTTATTTTTTAAAAAAATTACTAATATGGGTCTCTTTTATAAAATATTACCAGTATGGGTCTGTTTTGGTAATTGACTCGGTCAAACCGCAACTCCGAATTGCGATTTCGTTGCCACGTCAGCAACGTGATTACGTGGGAGCCAGCGTGGCAAAAACGAGTATGAAACTGCAAGTGGGAATTGCGGTTTGACTGGTCTTTGACCAGCACCGCCTTGTTGTCCAATGGGTAAAAAAACAGAGAAAGCGATGTCTGTAAAACCGCAAGTCAGAGTTGCGGTTTGACTGGGGTTTAACCGGGCCCCCCTTTACCCGACAGTTGAAAAAAAAATACAAATTTCTACTCACATAAAACCGCAAGTCGCATCTGCGGTTTGAATTAAATATTATTTTTACGATAAACCGCAAGTGCGAACTGCGATTTATGTTAAAATTAATATTTACGATAAACCGCAAGTCGCATCTGCGGTTTGAATGAAACTTTTCGCATTTGCAGTCTCATTTACTAAGTTGCAAGCTTGAATGTGCCCAAGAGCATACAAATATTTATTACGTTGTATATCGTGAAGGAACTTGAACTCTTGAAGCAAAGTTATGTTATCTTACAATAAAACCCCCTTGCTTATCCTCTATACGTTACATTATTACGTTAGCTATAGTCACAAGATCATTCACTCTACTATGTTAGAGAAAAAAAGATTACTGATGTAGTGAAAAACATTGAAGTTATTCAGGTAGACCCTCAATAAAAATAATATTTAATTTTAACATAAACCGCAGTTCGCATTTGCGGTTTATCGTAAAAATAATATTTAATTCAAACCGCAAATGGGAATTGCGGTTTTATAGGCATAGTTTTCTGTGTTTTTTTATCTATTGGACAACAAGGCAGTGCTGGTCAAAGACCAGTCAAACCGCAATTCCCATTTGCGGTTTCATACTCGTTTTTGCCACAATGGCTTCCACGTAATCATGCTGCTGACGTGGCTACGAAACCGCAATTCTAAGTTGCGGTTTAACCGAGTCAACTACCAAAATAGACTTATACTAGTAATATTTTATAAAAGAGACCCATATTGATAATTTTTTTAAAAAATAAACCCATTTGAATCAATCGCCCAAGTTTGTACGACAACTAATGGTAATTCAAGTCATGATCGGTAAACACAACTTGTGTGAACCACACCCATTAGGATATTTTTAATTTTATCTATTGATTGATTAATATATGAAGTGTTTCCAAATCCGAACATAAATAAAGAATTAAAAAATGAAAATAGAATTGCAGGATCGAATTTGACATGCTGGCGCACTCATGAAGGAGAACATAACTTTCAAATCTGAACCGTTGATCTCACTTTCTGTATTCTGCCTTTTCTGAAGGAAAAGGTAAAAACTAAAATGGTTAAGTTAAAGATATTTTTTCCCACCATCGGACCGCTCAAAACCCTAGTCACACTGCTTCCATAAAACAAAGCTCTTATTTCCTTTGTCACTTTTCCGGAAAATCCTCTCCCTTTTTCCCGGAAAATTCATCCCGCTGACACCACTGTAAACACTTCACGTCTTCTCTCACTCTGTACTCTCTCCTTAATCTTGCTCTTAGTTTCATCAGTATATACCTCAATAATTTATTTTTTAGTTTTCTTTACTTTTTTATAATTTGATTCATGGATCGCTGATTATTTACTTCGACCTTGTAGTTACATTTCATTTTTGTTTTCTCTGAAGCAAACATTTTCGACTTTGATTTCCAGCTTAATTATTCATTTTCAGTGTTTGCTTTTTTCTTTTTTATTTATTACTGTTTGGCAGAACCAACCATGGCTGATGACGGTGTTGCCAACGGCGGCGTCGATGATAAGTACGGTGAGGAATCGGCGACTAAGGTAGCGGTGTTGCAACGCGAGCGCGACGAACTGGTGAGTGAAAACGCGGCGAGGAAGGAGGAGATCAAGAAGTTGACGGCGGAACTTGACGGATTGAGGAGCGATGACGCCGAGATGAGCGAGAAGATCAAGGAAATGCAGCAAGAGGTGGAGCGCTCGCGCGATGCTACGAAGGCGGCGGAGGTTATCGCCGCGAGGGCGGCGGACCTGGAAACGGAGTTAGCGAGGATGCAGCACGACATGGTATCGGAGATGAGTGCGGCGGAGGAGGCGAGGGTGGACGCCGCTGAATTGAGGAAGGTTTTGGAAGAGAAGGAGTCTAGGGTTGAGTCTCTAGAAAAGGAATTGGCAGGGTTGAAGAAGGTTAAGGCAGAGAGTGATGTAAGGGTTAGGGATTTGGAGAGGAAAATTGGAGTTCTAGAGACTAAGGAAATTGAGGAAAGGAACAAGAGGATTAGGTTTGAGGAGGAGATGAGGGATAAGATTGAGGAAAAGGAGAGGGAAATTAAGGGTTTCAGACAGAAGGTTGAGGAATTGGAGAAGGTTGCTGCTGAGGAAAAAACTGAATTAGAGGAGACGGTTAAGCAGATATTGAGGTTAGAGGAGGCACTTAAAGAATCTGAGGAGAAAGCGAGTGGTTTGGAATCAAGTATTCTTCAATTGCGTGAGGAAGCAAAGGAAGCTGAGAGGGTGATCATATCACTGAATGAGAAGGCGGTGGAGACAATTGATAGAGATGTAAACGGTATACACGGTGAAAGGAAGGGGTTGAAGTTGCAGTGGCCAGTGGTGGCAGCAGGATCTACAGGGGCTGTTGTTGCTGCTGCTGCTGCTGCTGTAATCTATGTGTGCTATGGGAAACGGAGGTGATCTTCTCTCATCAAGGAACGAGGGGAATTTAAAGGGGAGGTTTTAGAGGTTAGACTTACCAGGTCTTTAGTTTTCATAGATACGCTGCAATTTTGTTTGTCATGAAATAATGCTTCTTCCCTGGCTTTTGTTTTTTAAGCCTGTGAATGTTTTATTCATGTCCAACTTGGCATACTTGTTTGGTTGTTAGTTGCTGCTTATTATGAGGATCAAACCACTGTGTGTGTTGGATTTAATAAATAGGTTGCAAAATTGAGATGGCGTATTTCATTGTGTTTAGTTTTGATCCTTATTAGCTTGGAGGATAACAATGGCACTGCTGTAGTTTAAGGTGGCACTTGGTATAACCTCTTGCTGAGTAGTTGTTTAGATTCTGAAGTTGATTTCTCTGCATTGTCTTTTCCATGGTGATTACTGATTCATTCTCACACCATGTTTTTCATGTTGTAAATTATATGATGTCTCAGGATTAGATGATATCACTTATTTTTGTTGTTGTTATATCCTTTTTCTATTGCTGGGTGCTATTTTAGAGAAACTGCTGCAATGTTTTCAGAGTGAGAGAGAGATGTTTTTTCTGGTCTTGCTCTTTTTTTCTTCCACGCATTATCCCATTTTTCATTATTGTATTTGGAAGAATTCTTATTTCAGTTGTAGTTTTTAGGTGGTGGGTTTGGTTTGGTATATGAAAGCGTTAGCTTGCATGGCATCCTTTCTTTCCACTTTTTAATGATTTCAGTTAAGTGACTAGTACCACTATCCTTTTGCTTTAATTTTAATTTAAAGAGAAACAACTCAAGAGTCTGTTTCGTGAATATAGATGTCAAACTAGTTGGACTGTTATCCTAACGTTAGATTGGTACTACTATTAAGCTATTGTTGACATAACTTAATAGGTACTGTACTACCCTGCTGTTTAATTACTTAAGAGACCAAGTTCTGATTGGCTGAAACATTTTTCTGAAGGTTATCGATCGTTTCTGCAGGCACAAAGAAAGTCTGTTTATTTAATCCCCTTAATCGGATTAGCTAAACACCAAAAGCAACGACAAATGGTTCCTACTTTAAAGGGCTTACGTTTTGACCTTGTTTAAAAACCATTTGGTGAAGACCCAATGGCCTAATAATTTGTTTAAATTTTCTGGTACATAATAACTCGCTTAAATTTATAAAGAAATGTTTTTTTAAGTGGTGCTAAAAAAGTCATTTTTCCAAAAAGAATAAATAAAATTAGCCATTGTTAGTTGCATGATATGCAGGAGGAAATAATTCATATAGCCTTTGCCGAGCACACTCATTAGTATGGCATCTATTTTGTAGCATCGTTAATCATTATTATCAAATGTCACTTAAAAGTGAAACTCAGCTTTTGGAAAATAAGAGTGCATCGGCTTTCATTTATGTATGAAATTGTCCTTGATCTCCCGCCTTGGAATCGTAAGATTGTGTGGTAAGCAAAAGCGTTGTGGCTAATGGCTATGCAGTATGAGAGCCTTTAATTTTTGTGCCTGAAAACAGGAAAGGATAGATCTTATCAAGAACACCTTTCACTTGAAATGCGTTTAGATGGCTGAAAATAGATAGAAGAAAAATAAAGAGATAAATAAGATAAAAATTAAAATTCTATTGTTTATTTGAACGATCGAGAGATTTTGTGGGTTTTGCACCCAAACTTTTCAATAAATTGGTGTGGTATTTTAATTTATTTTTCAATGTTTCTAAGAATAAATTAGTTTTTATAAGATAAAAAATATAGATAAAATTTTATGTAAATAAGAAATTATATGGTACAAATACTTATTAAAATAATTTTTTTATTCAACTTTATCTTTGATTTCGTTCCAACTAGCTGAAAGTATTTTCTCCACTTCTTTTTTATTTCAACCCACCAAATGACATATCTTTTTATTATTTTTAAATTTTTATTTTCCCTTTCTTTTGATCTTTTACTATTTAATTTTTCTTTTTATTTCTAGTTTTACTTTTTTTTTTAACTAAACAAGTGTTATTGACTGTCTAACAAAAAATATTATCTTTTTGGATAGAATAATTTTCTAATTTCCATTCTACAGGGTCTCAACATAGATTATTACCGCACACATAGAACTTCTATCTATTTTAACAAAATTAGGATAATTTTTTTTTTTACAGAGGTCAATGTAGTTATAAAATTATTAAATTAGTTCAAGTTTTAAAAATTCTATTGAGATGGGATGAAAATCTTATTATATATAACTTGCAAAATTGATCCATGCATTTCACAGTGAGCACTTTGTCTTTACCTACGTATCAAAATGACTTGTAACTGTAATAAGTCGTTATATAAAATATTTTTATTATTCAACGTAGCTTATAGAGGACCACTATGACACATTCCATTTAAGTATTTTAACGCAACTACATATAGTCAAACTTGAAATTATGCTTGTTAAGTTAAAACAAATGAATCAGCTCATTACCAAAGTGAGTAAGATTATTCTTCATCTTCATTATTTATTTTCTTAAAATCTATGTATTCAATTAAGCTCAAGTTTCAATTTAAGAAATAAATACGGAAGCAGATAAAGAGTAAGTGAACTTTTTCTGCATATGTGTAAACAGAATATATATATTAAATATTAGTATAAACTCTAATTTATTAACTGAAATTAAGAAAAAAATAGACAAAAAAAAAATCACGTTTAAAAAGAAAACCAGGAGATGGTATAATCCTGAAATGCTTCGCATTCGGGAACAAAAATTCTTAGAAATTTGTGAACAGGCGCTACATAATACAATATTTATTTTCACGTATATGTTTTGGTTTCGCTTTCCCCAATATAAATAATTATTGTATAATTAATAGTACTGACCAGTGACTACTGAATTTAATATTTACAAGTTCTAAATTTAATTTATTTACCATTTT
Source organism: Psophocarpus tetragonolobus (assembly GCA_037954015.1). Classification (NCBI taxonomy): domain Eukaryota; kingdom Viridiplantae; phylum Streptophyta; class Magnoliopsida; order Fabales; family Fabaceae; genus Psophocarpus; species Psophocarpus tetragonolobus. The sequence continues at coordinate 42,539,988 of CM075695.1, forward strand.
TTGAAGCCGGTTACATAGTAAGCTAGAAAGCATAGATACAACATGATATGATAGATATAGATCTACCTGCCTATAACAATTAACATAGAAAACCGAATTAAAAATAAAAAATAAAACGGAAAAAAATTACTTTAACTTGAGTTGATTTGATTTTCGTAATTTCAAATTGTACATTTCAGTTTGCTTTTTATTCAAAGTTTTTAATTATTTTAGTAAATTTTCAAATTGCATCAAACTAAACCGCTTATCTTATTATTTTAGCAAATTTTCAAAAAAACATATACAATTACTTATTTTATTCAAAGTTTATAAGATTTTAACTTAGTTTTTAATTAATATTTTTAGCTAATATGTAATAGTTGTTGAATACCAGAAAGTTTGTTGGCAACAGGTCGACACAAAATGATTCATTCGTTAAGGATAAAGACAGTTTATAGATCAACAAATTTTCACAAATAGAATGAGAAATGAGTCCATGTAAATGATAATTTAGCAAAACTATTTTATTTAATTTCATTTGACATAATTTGACAACAATAACTAAAGTGTAATATTTAAATGAATTGATTTTTTATATTTTACTTTAATAACTTTTAATTTATATAATTAGTGAGTAAAATTTTATACAATTTTAAAAATATTTTTTTAATACTTAATATGAAAACTTTAAACCATAAAATCAAAACAAATCAAATCATATCACATTTTATTTTTTTTTAATTTAGTTCGAACTAATTTTAGATTTTAAATCACATTAAATTGAATACTTCTTCTGCCATCTACCAAGTATGTAACAACTTGGGTGTATTTTGATTACATGTTTATATCTATTCAACGAAAAAACACACGTTCCTAATATAAAAGGAAAAGTAATATGAAGATAACTTCTGTTTCAATGATATTAGGTTGAACGTAACTGATTTCAAACATGTTCTTCATTCATCCTTTGAAAGTGACATTCCAAACAATGATCCTTCTTCGATTTTTGCAGTTCATTTTTTCTTGGCTTTTATGATAAAAGGTATTTTGTATCTATATATAAGCCTACAAAACTGTAGGAAGAAGAATGAATAGACAGATGAACTTCGTATCAGATAATATAACGCGTGTCAGTCAAATAACTTTCGATAATAAATTCTAGTTCTTGGAAGTTTACAGTATGCCACAACCAAAAACAAAAAAGTACCATTCATACACACCAAAAAATTCACCATACGTTGTCATTTTCGAAATGTAACAATGTAATCACTCTGAAACGAAGCAGAAAAGCAAACTAGAACATGCCCCTTAATTTGAGGCTCAAAGAATGCAAGCACAACAGATTTAGTCTCCTTATAAAGGGTACCGTCACAGCTTATGTTTGTTCAATGCCTCTTCCCTGTAATATTGAAAAATCAAACCAACTAAAGTACTAAACAATTCGCAACTTAGAAAATGACCCCAAAGCAAATTTAAATTTGACAAATGATCAGATAGTTAAATTTGGCAATGTTCAGCTCAGAAGATCCAATTAGTTTTATTACAAGTTTTTTTTTATAATATCATCTCAGCATTTACCAATTTGACTGGACTTAGGCTTTCGACCTTTGAGGAGCATCCATGATTATACCTTGAAATTATTGTTGAACTTTTTATACCTTGAAATCTGTAGATTTCTGCCAAATGGAAATAAAGGGCCATTGAATTTGTCTGAGGCCACTACAGATTCCAGAACCTAAATCTTGGTCAAATAAAAAAATATACTATAAGCCAAACACGCTGTGACCTGTGAACATTCCTAAGATTATGGGCATCACACTTCATTCAAAAGAATAAGCTGTGAGCCTGTGATTACCAGCAATTTAACTATATAAACATAAAATAATGCTAAATTGAATTCACCATCTGTAAACATGATAAATTTTCGGGCAAATAAATTCAATTCCTTTGGCTAGTTAAGCAGAGGTACTTTCGTTATTAATTTGCATTATGCAAGCAATTGATACACAGTTGTATCCCGATTTCTGTTTAACAATGACATAATGAGGCTGCTTAGCCCCAAGTGTTTATTTGCAATAACATGGAAAATCACTAATTAATGTCACATCTTGCAGTTAGTGTAATCAAACCAATTTTCTGATACTTGAATCGAAACAATGTTAATATTAATTTATTAATTTTACCGACAGTCTGAAAGTGAATTGTAAGATTTTGTTTAAGAAAGCACAACAGCTCAAAAGGGTTGTTATTTCTGTATCCTACCTTTTTCCAGTTTCAAACTTAACAAGACAAAAAGCAATAAAAATATTCTGATGCCAACTAGACTATTCTCTTTAGTGGGTTACGCAAAGTCTTAAATAAAGGAAAATGTATAATTCGCCTTTACCCCAAGGCTCTCCCAGTTAAACCGTGAAATATTCCCATTTTTTCTTAGGTTTATATGTTGTTATTTCAGACACAATTAATATGTTATAATAATTATAAGCTGTATATAATTTAGGTATAAAATTTAATTAAATGTTTCTTCAGTCAGTTGAAAAGAAGTTGTACAAAAATACCTCACTATGTGCTGAATTAAGTTTCCTATTAGCCCTTTCAAATATCTGATTAATAAGCATTTATTATTGGTCAACCAAAAAATAATCCATGGTTGAGGTTTACTCACCTTGAATTATCTAACACCACCCCTCATAATCTCAAAGAGTCCGCAGCAACTCTTCCAAGAGGTGTTTTCCCTTTGAGCCCCAGGGACAATGGTCTGTTACAGCAAACGCATTTTTTCAGATACAAAGACAAACCTTATAACCAATACTTTATTAGAACAAACTGAAATGTCAGTATGAAACTATCATAAAGTGTGAATCACCCACCGGATTTTGAGTGCTTTGACTGCTTTCAGCATCAGGAGCACTTGGTGATGGTTTAAAAGACTCCTTGGCACTTCCATTGGATGACTCTTCTTGGCCACCTGATGGTTTCTCAACTTTCTCATCCAAAGCCAATGATTTCTCGATTGTGGTTGGAGCAACCTTGTCACTCTCATCTGATTTTATAACACTTGTCTCCACTGTTTCCTCTGAAGCCACTTCAGTTAGAGGCAAAGAAGAATCACCATAGACTTCTTTTGTTTCCTCACCCTTTTCTGTTACCACATTAGACAGAACATTCTTCTCTTCAGCAACTGTCATGTGCTTAGCAATTGTTTCAACCACTTCAGTTTCTCCCAATCCTTCATTTCCCGAAGAGAGCTCATTATTGTCCTCTGAAGAAGGTAAATCCGTTTCTTTCACCTCATCATTAACCACAGATAGAAAGTCTTTCCTTTGTTCTTTCTTCAATTCCAACTCTAGAGAATGTGATTCCATTTTATTCTGAACTTTACCATCTTTCACAGCATAAGGCTCAAAAGTGTCAGTAACTGATTCAGAAACATCTTCATATGTGTGTTCAACGCTGGCAGACTCAACCAGCTCCTTATTCATCTCATTTTTTGGTGCCTCCTCTTCATCAGTGATGGCAATATCACAATCTGGGGTATCATCAACTTCAACAGCCACTTCCTTATCTTCACTCAAAATTTCCGTTTCTACTTTCTGGCTGTCTTGTAATGTTCCATTGCGAGATCCTTCCATTTTCTTGGTGGAATTTGCTGAAACAGCAGCCCCAGTAGGGAAAAAGAATGACCCTTTTATTATATCCTCTTCAACTACCACAAAGATATAATAGCCTTGTGGCAGAGAAGCTTTTTTTGCATAAGGGATATAAGGCCAAAGTATCCTAAAGCGTTTAGTGTTAATTGTTATTGAATGAAAAAGAAGAAAATAAGAATGAGATTAAGGGAAGTAACAAGAAAAAACATAGGATACCGAAGAAGGATGGCATAAAGAAAAAGAGGACACGCAAGTAGGTAGGGATAGTAGATGGAGAGAGTAATTGTGTTTGTGTTGATGAGCAAGAGAAGAATGACAGTTGAGAATGTTAAAACTAAAACTTTTGAGTTTTGTTGACTGTTTTGCTTTCTTTCTTGCTGAAGGCATGAACGCTGACTGGTTGCTGTTGATGTCACAGCCAATGTTTATATGTAACTAAGTGTTTCTCTGCTTCTGTTTACTTTATATAAACAAAAATAAAACTGCTTTTCGATTAAATTGAATTGAAAGGATCATGGAGGGAATTCAACTTCAAGGCTTCAAGTAACCATGAAATTTCATCCAAACTAAATTCACATCATTAATTAGTTAAATACTGTTTTCAATTTTTTACGAACAACAAAATAATTAAACAGCTCATTTAACAATTGATTTAAAAAAAAAAATCAAGATCTAAACTACATATTACCTGTAAGGTCTAAATTAGAAGCCCGCGTATCTAGTACATAGTCAATTCGCTTGTTATGATTTCCCAAGAATTATTAGATGATTTAATTTAGTTGTCTTCGGCGTTAAATGTTGCAAATAAGAAAATGCATCACGTGTCGTTTCACAATCGCGGACAAACTCTGATTTCTAAAGGATATTTTACGCATGGGGGCATAACAAAAATTTAATTAAAATTTTCTCACAGTATAAAAACTTTGCATATCTACGTTCAATTATAACATGCTATGTATAATAAAATCTAAACATTTATTTAATTGTCATTTATCTGTAAGAGTGTTATTAAAAATTTATAGTATTTTCCCATCATTTAACCAATGAGATACATTACCTTCGTTCACACTTTCAATTTTTTTTTAATAAGACAAAATAATTATTAATACACAAGTAAAATAAAAAAATTCACTCAGTTAATATAATAGGTAAATTTCATAACTCATTTGACAAAAGAATGTCATGTACTTTTTAAAGCTAGACTTCACTTCCACGACGAAAGTTGAATTGTTTAAACGACATTTTAAACTTTTTATAAATATTATCTTTGGAAACCACACAAAAGAGTAAACTTTCTTGAGCTTCCTCGACTCCTTTATCAAATCTCTTTACCACTACTTATCGTATTATATTATGTTTTTTCATTATACATGTATAAAGAAGAAAGATTAAGGTATTCCAATAATAAATTTATTCTTAAAATTTGATGTGAATAATGAAGAGTTTAGTTATTATGCACTTATGGTATAAATGAGTTTTAGACTAGTGTTCAATCACAATAATTTATTTATGTGACTTTTAAAGTATTAACTGATAAAGTCAACAAAACTTATCATATATGAAGAATTGTTATTAGATGTTAGTGTAAAACGTTTTACACTTATAGTGTATAATTGTTTTTCTTAATAATTAACCTCAATCTTTTAAGTTTCTCCTTGATCCTACTCTATGTATTTTATCTCTTCTATCTCTTTTGTCTTTTATCCCTCATTTGATTTTTGGAGAAAAATGAATGTAGATAAAAATTGTTCTAAGATAGTCTTGAATCTAAAACAAAATTTAAAGTATAAAGTGAAAAATTTAAATTAATAATAATATTTTATTGAATTAATTTGGATAAAAATATAATTAAAAATGAACTTTTGATATAGTTTATTAAAAGATATTTTTATTAATTAAAATTAATGAGTATTTATATTTTAAGTAAGAAAAATAAATTATGAGTATTAAAAATAATAATAAAATATTAATATTAAATATTTTATGTTTTAAGTAGTAAAAATAAGAAATTTTTTTACTCATTTTAAATATTTTCAACTTATATTTTAATTTAAATACTTTTACTCCATTTATATTCTATTTCACACTGCCAAATGGATATATGTTCAACTAAAATAACAAATCGAAACATGGAATGGATGAGAATTTGTAGCACCTAACTTAATATTGAATTTTTAACTTTTTGATTTTGTTATTCATATAAAATTATCTCATTTTTAGATTAATTGATTTGAAACCTAAACTTATTTTTATGAACAAATTAATTCAGAATACATTAATTATATAATCTGAAATAGTGATATAAAACATATTAATTGTACATTCCAAATCACTTAATTTAGAATGCAAAATAAATACATTTTATTTTTAATATATTAAATGATTTGATTTAGAATGCATTAGCTGTACGTTAAGATCAAGGGATCCAAATAACATTAACTATACCTTCCAAATCAATTATTCTAAAATAAAAAATTCTTTTTATATTCTGAATTATTCATAATTAATTATATTTACATATATTAGTTGATATGAAATATAAAAAGTTATTTAATTTTTAGTATTCAAAAAGTATGATGATACCGTGTTAGTGTGTACAAGCTAGTAGATCCTGGCTTGGGGATTGTTGAACACTTTAAAACAAGCTTTGGTGGCCTGTTTGATTTTTGTTATGAGTTATTGAAGTACCCTTTCCACCCCCGCAAATCGTTGTATTGCTCTATAAGTAAGTATAAGTGGCCTTAAGCATATTAAAATTTTATTTAATACCTATTATTTTTAATTTTTTTAAATATTAATTTAACTTATTTTAATCTTAATATTAAATACTTTTTCTTCGTGTAGTTTATTTTCTCTCTTTTAATCTTTCTTTCTTCTTTTCTCTTTCCTATTTTATTATCATACTAATAATAATAATTGCAGTCTATTATTATTATTATTATTATTATTATTATTATTATTATTATTATTATTATTATTATTATTATTATTATTATTAAGCAGGAAGAAACATGGAGACCCTAGAAGCATGTGTAGTCTTTGCTTCTCTAAAACTGGAGAAATAAAAAAATTTACAATTTTTTTTTATTCTCTGGCAATACACTACCGAAGAGTAAAAATAGAGAGTATATTGATATTTTTCTTACCAGTTGGTGAGAAATAAAAAACAATAGGTAGGAAATCAAATTCCTATAAAATAGACTGGATAAATTCAGTTCGCAAAAATAAATAGACGTTTTTTGCGAGTCCATATCTCGTATGCGAAATCTGCGGGCCGACACATACACATATTTTTTTGAAATAATTAAAAAAATGTCTAATATTTTTTAAACTAACAAAATTATAATATCATACTAAAAATTATATTATTATTTATAATAATCTAAAACATTAAATATTTTTAATATTAAAAGTGTAAAATATTATAATTTACAAAAAAAAAGTTACAATATTATACACAAATCAATAGTCTAAATAATAATTTTTTTCTTTAAACGGTTACAGATCAAGTTCATGAATTCAAGAATTTAGCTCACAAAATCCAATGTTGTGGTTTAGGTTCAAATTTCTTTTATAGTTTTGATTCTTAAAAAAAAAACAATAAAAAATTCACACGAACTCCTTGAGTTCGTATACCAACCGAATGAATGAGATATTAATAAGTGTGGAGCATTGAAATAACAATGTATTGCAGCTAATCTTCAATGGAGGGCCTGTTGAGTGCCTGGAGTCAACTGACAGAGAAGAGGTTAATGTTGGTATTTTCCATTATTTGGTTGTTGGCAATAACAATATTGAGGTGCTAAAAGCTAATCCAACAAGGATGATGCAGAATTGGTACTATTTATGATTATGGGTCAATAGTGTTTTTTACAGCAAGCATTTATTGGCAGATGGTTATGTAAATCCCTTTCCTTGATATAAAATTTAAAGACTCGTGTTAATTGCCTTTCAAAAAAAAAAAAAAACTCATGTTAATTACAGTTTACAATTTCTTTTAATATTTGATATCTCTTATTTTATCTTTTATTTTAAATATTTCTTAAATTATTTTTTGAATTTTTTATAAAAATAATGCAATTCTTTTCTAGTTTACAATTTTTTCCTTTCTACATACCTATCTCTCTAAAAACCCACACACCTTCCCAATTCACAATTCCTTTTCACTTCCATATTTATATCCATTGCTATAAGTATCACTTTTCCTTCGTCATAAACTCCTTCTTCTACCCTCTTTCATTATGCAACCCTTTTCTTTCACCACAAACTCCATCCTCCGCCACCCCCTTATATCAATACCACATGGCTAAAGGTTTACAAGTTGTGACTCTATTTCTATAACATCGGAAAATTAAGAACAAAAATTATTATCTTGAACATCTTATTAAGTTTGGAAAAATAAGGTTCTAAAAAATACTCTTTGATATTTTTTTTTAGAAATTACTTTTAAGTGCTCTAAACTTTCACAATCAACCTAATACCTTCATGTATCATCAAAATAGAAAGAAAAACCACAAAAGATATCTCATTATTCTTGTTAACTTAAGAAAAAATGCATCTTGTTATAATAGATCACTCAATTTTTCTTGTGCAACTCAAATTTATTTGAGTAAAAATCCAAGGTAACTAGAAAGAAGATCAAAATAGAAGTAAAGGGTTAGTAAATATATAAAAAATAGGATTTAAAGTAAGATAGGAAAGAATAATAAACAAGAGTTACAAAATAATCAAAATATATGAGCACAAAATTAAGACTTAAATAATAGCAATGATAAAATAAAATTAGGATATATATTAGATTTATAAAAAGAGTATTTTAGTAACGAAAGAGGAAGAGAGATACTTCTGTTATTTTTTTCAAGTTGTTGAAAAAAAATAATTAGAAGGATATTTTTTATAATTTAGGATAAAAAAAAAACAACATGAGAACAAGGTGTAATTAACTTTAGTAAAATTAAAAATAAAATTAAAGACGGTACGCAGAGATTTGAAGCTATGATTTTTATATTTGGAGTGCTTAAGTAGTACTCCATTAGGATATTTTTTAAATAGTATCATGATTGAGACTATTACCACTAATGATAGTTTTTTTTATCACTGCTAGAACCAGGGCTATGATTGTTATTTTTTCTGCAATAACAATAACAATGGTATTCACAACCATGACTATGAGTATCATAAAAAATGCCTTACATGTACAATATTTTTATCACAGTTTATATGTCAAAACTTGAAAAAGCAAACAAATATTTTTTAATGACAAAAAGGTTAGACAAGAGATGAATAGTTTTAATAACAATTATTTTTACTTTTTAAAGTTTTTTTATTTATATTAGGGGTGGATACATATTGATTTTTGGATAAGATTTGTGTTATTTTTTATTTGATTTGAATAAATTTAATAGGATAAATTTGTATTGAATTTTTCTTATTTTTGTTTTCAATCTGAACCAAACCAATTTGAAGGATTTATCATTTAAAAAATTAAAATTTAAAAACAATAACATTGTAAATTTAAAAACAATAACATAAACCAAGTTTTTCCTGTTAAGTATTAATATTATAAGCAATCTGCATAGTCGTCAAGAAAGTACCATTGTCAACGAAAAATTGAAAATTCCAAGTATCTATTTTATAAGAGAAACCCTTAAGCAAATACGTAATATAGTACAAATGTGTACAGAAGATGTGTGTACTCTCTAGATGAATGTTTTCAATATTAAAAAGAGAAATACAAAATAGAAGAAATTAGGTTGAACTTTTAGCCCAAACATTAATGTATAAAAATATAACAAATAATACATAATAATTGATAGGTTAAATTAGATGAAATTGAATGTTCAACTTCTTCAATCAATACAAACTTATTAGATTTGTATTTTTCAATCCAATATAAATAAATTATTTGAATCAATCCAAATTTTTTAATTTATATAAATTTAAATTCAGCTGTTATTCAAATCAATCCGAATCCGTGTACAATATTACCTGCATATGTTTTGACAAAATTGAAAATTCTAAATTGAACACGAGTAAAAATCCAAAATAAGTTAATACTAAAAAAATATAGTATGGGTTGGACTTGCATTACACGCTTTTTTTTTAAGGGATATGAAGAGGATAAGTTAAACTTAAAAGCGAAAGTTTATAATGATATAAAGTCATACAAAATTTAATTTCACATTTGTGCATATGTGACATTTCAATTTATGGAAAAAGTTACTGTGTTTAAAAGAGAAAAAAAATGGTGTGTTAATAGGGTAAATGAATTTACACAGTAAAACCATAACGATAAGTTCATTGCATTTTATAATAAAATTTAATTGTGTGCACAAAATACTATAAAATAATTTAAATTTTTTATTCAATCACAAATTACTTTTTGCGTCTTGGTAATAGTTAGGTTTGAGTCACCATTGGAGTGTAGATAAATAAAATCATATTAGTTTTTGTTTTGTTGCAAATACATTGAGAATTTGTATGTAGCAAAAAAGAGATGAGAAGGGAAGGGGGTAGAGAGAGATGGAGGGTGAGAGACGAAGATGGGGAATGACAGTGTATACTTAGAAGGGTTCTGCAAAGGATCTAATATCGTTATATTTTTCACATTTTCCTGATTCTTTCGGTGAGAAGATAATGTGCAAGATTTTTAGTAAGTGGGGGAAGGCAGGGGAAATCTTCATTGGAAGGCATAGAGAAAAGAATGGGGCTCGATTTGGATTTGTGTGGTTCTATGGCGTGAAAAATCCTAAAGATTAGAGAATGAGCTTGATCAAATACAAATTGACAAGCTAAAGTTGCATGCTAATTTACCATTGTTTCTCTGAAGTGTAATTCGTAAATCTCATTATGGGAAATCACTGCCCCAACATGTTGATTCCCCAATACCAAAGGAAAGAGCAGTCAAAATAATCCTTAGCTTACAAGCCAAATCGGGAGGAACCACCTGTGTGTAATGTTGAGGAGTCTAACTCAGATTGATTAAGCCATTGTGCTATTGGTCACTTTAGAGATCCGAAATACATGACTTATGTTTTGAAGGTTATGTGTACAAGTATGGGTATTATCGATGTGATGAACTAAGTAGGGTACGGGTATGGGTATGTGATTACTTGTCTTGTACTCGAACTCATACTCGCTTTATTATAATCTTAATAATTATATAATAAGTTTAAAGTTATATATTTAATTAAAAAATTTAATTCTTAAATTTTAATTTATGCTTTATTGTTATTAATTATTCTTTATATACTTTTTAAATTAAAATATAATTAATAACTTAATATATAATAATAAATAAGTAAATTTAAATTATAAAAATAATATATAACGGGTACTCGCTGGTAAACTTGAACCCGAAAATACCTAACGAGGACGAGGATGGAGATTAAAATTTCATATCCACTCTTTTTATACCCGAACCCACCTTGCACTTTTCGGGACTGGGATGGGGAGGGGGAGGGTCAAACCAGCACTCACGTTGTCCTATTGTCATCCTTATTCAAGAGGGTTTCTATATGCAAGGCATGATATCTGTTAAAGTTAAATCTCTTTGTGGAGATATGGTGTTAATGTCTGGGTTAGAGAAGGTTAACCTTGATGACATTCAAGCCTCAGATGATGAGTGGTGAAATGAAAGGTTCTGTTCTATACAGAGTTAGGCCCTATAATTCTTCCTGAGAGACATCTCGTTTGGCTTTGCTATCGAGGGCTATCGTTTACTTATTGGAATATGGAAGGATTCACAAGAGTTGCTTAGGAAGTCGATTGTTTGGTTGCAGTTTCAGAAGGATCTCTTTCTTTAAAAAAACTAGAATTTGCAAGAATTCTAGTTAAAATTGCATCAACAGAATTTATTATGTTGTGCAATTTGGGGGAATTCGATTATGGAATGGAAAGTAGTGCATGCGAACAATTTGGTAGGTGGATTGCTTTCTGTTTGAAATGTGGAGAAATTCATTGCATCCGAGTCTTTTGAAAGGGTTGTGTTTCTTGGCGTGAAAGGAAAGTATAACTTGGAATCATTTGATAGGATTATTGTTAATATTTATGCTCTCTGCTCCTCATCCAGTGGGAATTATGGAGTACTTTATTAGAATATAGACATCAGTATCAAAATTGTAAGTGATGTTTAGTTGGTGACTTTAATGTTGCCAGAGTTAACAGGAGTTCCATTTGTAGGACATTGATTCAATGGTTCAATGTAAGAGATAGAGGATGTAGTGTATTAGATAGATTTTTAGTATCTCAGGAATGGTTGGAGCAACCCTAATAGTTTTCAGTTGAATTTAAATAGAGATTACTCAGATCATTGTCAAATTCCAATTAGGGAGGGGGGGGGGGGTAAAACCATTCAAATTCATTAATGGATGGTTGAGTGTGCTGGTTACTACGAATTCGTAATTTATTCTTATAGAAAAATAGATGTGGAGGAATGAGAAGCTTATGTATTAAAAGAAAAATTAAAAGCTCTTAAAGAAGAGATAAAAAACTGGAGTAAAGAAAACATTAGCAAGATAGAGGTTAAGATTCAAAAGCTGAAGGATAACATTGCTAGTTTTGATAAGAAAGCCGAGGATCGGGAAATAAGTGACGAGGAGATTAAATTAAGGATGGGTGCATCTGGTGAGTTAAAAAAATGGAGTTCCTATCAAGAGACTCTGTTGGCCCAAAGAGCAAATATTAAGTGGCTAAAAGAAGGAGACTTTAATTCTTTCACGCATCAATTAATTGGAGAAGGAGATCTAATAGCTTAATAGGTTTAATGATTAATGATGAATGGATAGACAACCCTTTTCAAGTTAAACAAGCAACTCAATAGTACTTCCAAGCTAGATTTCAATCTCAGGAGGATGAAGAGGTATGATTGGATGGTGTGAACATCAAAAGCCTCTCTGTTGTCTAACTAAATCACTTAGAGAGTGAATTTTCTAAGGAAGAAATCCAAGCCGTTGTTTAGAAGTGTGACAATTCAAAAGCTCTCGGTCTAGATGGGTACAACATGAAGTTTGTTAAACATTTTTTAGATATGTTAAAGGGTGATAGTAGGAAGGTTTTGGCAGACTTCCATTGTTCCGGGAGTCTCCCTAGGGGCTCAAATGCATCTTTTTTAACTTTACTCCCTAAGCAGGATCAACCTGATGACCTTGGTGACTACAGACCCATATCTCTGATTGGTGTGATATGCAAAATCATAACAAAGGTACTGGCTCGCAGGCTCCAAGGGGTGATGTCTAATATTATTGAAGAAACTCATACTGCTTTCATTAAAGGGAGACAATTGCTGGATAGTATGGTCATAGTTAATGAAATTGTCCAAGAGGCAAAGCAACATCACTATTGGTATTTAAAGTAGACTTTGAAAAGACCTATGACATTGTAAGTTGGCCTTTCTTGGTCTACATACTTAAGCGCTTCGAGTTCGGGGATAAATGAGTCAGTTGGATCAGAGGGTGTCTCCAATTTTTTTCTATCTCAGTTCTAGTGAATGGAAGTGCTTCATAGGAATTTCAAAATGCAAATAGACTTAAGACTAGGGAATCCAATGAATCCATTCCTATTTTTAGTTGTAGTTGAAGCTCTCGAAGATTTAGTTAAGAATGCATTTAATGTAAATCTTCTGTCTAGCATTAAGATGGGTAGGCAAGGAATTCATGTCGTTTCCCAATAGTATGCAAATGATACTATATTTATGGCGACTCCAGAAGTCCAAAATGTGTATTCTCTTAAGAGTGTTCTTAGGTGTTATGAAATGGTTTCAAGTTTGAAAATTAATTTCCACAAGAGTAACTTGGAGGCTATCGGGATGACTAATGAGTTATTGTGGTCTTTCTCAAGGATTCTTAACTGTGGGGTCATACATTTGGCATTCTCTTACCTAGGGATTCCAGTAAGGTCAAATGTGAAAAGCGAAAGCGTCTGAAAACCAGTTCTAGAAAAAATGAGCGCAAAGTTATCATGTTGGAAACAAAAAGATCTATCTTTGGGAGGACGAATTTATTTAATCAAATCTACCCTCCCTTCCATTCCTTTGTACTTTTTGTTTTTTACAAGATTTAAAAAAAGGTGTCTTTTTCCATTCAGAGCATGCAAAAACGATTTCTTTGAGGTGGATTGGACAAATAGAACAAATTTGCATGGATCGAGTAAGAGCTTGTGTGTAGGGAGAAAAGACAAGGCAACCTAGAAATCAAATATGTGATGGCATTTAATAAAACTCTTAATGGAAAATGGCGCTGGAGGATTCTTTAAGGGGATGACTCTCTCTAGGTCAAAATTTTATAAGCTAGGTATGAGGATGACATCAGAAGTAAGTTGGTATTGAGATAGTGGCGAGGGGGGATCGTAATGGTCGCATGTAGGATATCTTAAAGGTAACATCTAATGGGGGAGTGAGAGATTGGTTTATGGGTAATGTTAAACCTTTAATAGGAGATAAGTCTTTGTTCAAATTTTGGGAAGAGAGGTGAGGAGAGTTGGCAGGGTTAAAATCATTGTTCCTTAGATTGTATGCATTATCTAATCAGAATAAGGCTTTATTATGTGAGGTTGCGGGTTGGAATGAGCATAGGTGAAAATGGTGGTTTAGTTGGCAAAGAGAACTATTCAGTTGGGAAGAAAAGTGGGTATGAGAGTTGAAAAAGGTTTTAGAAAGGGTTCAATTAGAAAGTGATGTCAAAGATGGCTAGATGGTTCAGGAAGTGATGCAATATTCTCTATAAAAGAAGCCTACTGAGTAATTTGTGGGGAAGCCCAAGGATATGACTCACAATTCTTTGATAGGTTATGGAAGTTCAAGGTACCATCAAAGGTCTCTCAACCTTTGTTCGGAAGGCGGTTCACAATAAGATCTTTACTATGGTTGAATTAGCAAAACAAAATATTGTCCTGCCAACTGACTCTGTCTGTTTTATATGTCACAATGAGATGGAATCAATGTCACATTTGATTTTTACGTGTGAGTCATCATATCAAGTTTGGATGAAGTGCTACCGATGGTTAGGCTACCTAGGTGTTCTGCCCTCGGACTGTCAGGTTCATTTATGACAACAACTGAGGTTTATGAAGGCCAATGGGAAAGAGTTTATGAAAATTCTCAGTATAATTTGGATGGCTACACTATAGGGTATTTGGTTGGTCAGAAATACTTTGGTATTTTAAAATGCATCCTTTAATGTATAACATGTTTTGCAGTTGTCTTTACAATATTGGTTGTGCCTCTACAAAAAAAGTGTCTGTTTATTTCTATGAGTGGTTAGTTCAGATAGAATATTGCTTCACTAAATTAAGAAAAGGTAACTCTTGATTTTGGTGTTGGTTAATTAGTTTCTGTTAATTGTTGTGTAAAGGGAGAATAGCAAAATCTGGGGTTCATTCTTTGAGATGGTTTTTTTTATTGTGTAAGAGGGGAATTGCAAAGTCTTTGATCTATCTTATGCTACTATTGTAATTTGCAATCATTGTCATGTCATTCCTTATGACATGGTGGTGATTTGATGTTGCTGAATAAAATTTTTTCTTTTAAAAAAAATAATATTATATTTTCGATAATTTTATAATATATATTGGATCAATTGGTTTAACAAATGATTCACCAATTTAACCATTTATCTATTAACTCATTACCTCACATAGATAAATGTTTGAACCAATTTTTATAAGATAAAAGTCAATAAATTTATTACAAATTGATTTAATAACAATATAATATTATTTTACACGAAAGCACAAACATTTTTCTCTTTACAATTATTGAGATTATTTGTTTAGAAAAAATATAGGTGATATATTAACTATATAAAATATTGCCACACTATATTTAATAGTATATTATTAGTGTAAATTTATTTTTATAAAAGTTATTTTAAAAATTATTTAAATAATAATTTGTAATTGATTGAGAACTAACACTACAAGAATTTTAAAAATTTTCTACAAAATTTTCGGTAGTTATTTTAAAACTAATTAAATATATTAATTATTAATAATATTTTTTAGTTAAAATTCAATATTACTATAAATTAATTAGAGAATGACTATGTTTTTTTTTTAAAAAAAATAATTACAAAGTAACTAGAATTATTTTTTTAATTATTAAGGAGTAATTCTTTTTACCATTTTCTCCTAATATTGTCACTGACCAAATTTCAGCTAAATTATAACTAACTATATTAGAGATTAACTATGAATCATTAATTAATTTTTTAATTAATTTAAAAAGCTCTTTTAGTGTAAATCTGTTTTAATTTATTTTTACGCATTAATTTTTTACATGGATTAGAGTTATGATGAGGGAGTGACGCAGGAAAAGGGTCGTCGGGAGGGAAGTTGAATGAATTTCCATAATTTGTTGTAGGAATATAAGATATTGAAATTGGAGTAGGAGAATGTAAAGGGAAATATATGAATGAGAAAGAAGTAGGTATTAGTTATTGTGCAGAGTGCATGGTAGGTGTCTTAAGTCTTAATTAAGTCTGCATTGAAGTACGTATGCCCCCACAAGTGCATGCATGAGGACACGTGTAATCCTACGGGTTAATGTTGTGTTTCTGGTTTGAAATCCATGGCAAATGAGCATGCATGCTGTTCCTAACCACTTGGACTGCTTTCACAACTATTATATTAATTATTTTAAGTTCTAAGAAAAGCCCTTAAATCAGATGATACATTCTCATCGACGTTATATTCAGAATGTTGGACAACTATTAGAGGCACCTATACATATTGGATAGCAAGGGAAAAACAATAAGCTCTTCAATTTATAAAACTATGCATATCTATCAATTAAATGTTAAAGGAAAAATAATAAGCATTTTGATTGCAGAAATAATATATTAGAGGATTTTATTTACTTTAGTTCTTTTTTTTTTTACTGTGGTAGAATTAAAAATGTGGTATATCCAAGGAGTAGATTAATTCATGTTGAAAATGTAACAAGAAAGCAATCAAATAAGTGGTTTAAGTAGTCTGAAATGTCTATTAATATTTCTCCTCTTTAATCTCATCAATTAATCGTAAAAATAATCCTTTATGTTTTATTAAGAAATTAACAAAAGTAGGTAAATTTTTAAGTTAATCACGGCTAAATTGCCAATTCGACTGTCACTTAATTAACAAACTTTTTGAATTTTAGACTGATGATCAAATTCATTTGAATAAAAAAAAAAAAACAATACAAAGAAGTAACGCCAATCTGAAGCAATGATGGTTCTGACTTCAGAGCAAAATATTTTATAAGAGTATATTTGCAGTAAGAAAAAATTTATTCCCTGAAAGCACAAGGTAATTTTAGGACTGATTTGACAAATATAAAAAGTTTGGAAAGGGGTTCACCGTTGTATCCCATAACGAACAACTTCACCTTAGACATCTTTTAATTAAATTTTTTAAATTCAGCTGTTTTAGATAGATTTCCCCCCTCAATTTCACCTTTATGTCTGGAAAATAAATTAAATTATAAAGGTTCTTTTTCTAAAAATATTTTATTATAATATTTGTAACTTATGTTTATTTTAATTTTTCTTCCTCAATTAGAGTTTAATTGGTATACATTGCAAGTGTAAAACATTTTTACACTATCAGTCCATCATTACTTTATTTATGTGAATTTTAAAGTAATAACGAGTAAAGTTAATATAAAAGGTTGTGATGGAATGTCAGACATCTTTATCCGGTTAAACTCTTTTAATTATTTTTATACTTTACTAACATATAAAGTAAACTGATTTTTGTTACCTTAAATGAAATTAATTATCCGAAAATTAATTTATTTTAATTATAATTGATTATATATATAATTAGATATTCTTTTTTAATAGACATATCTTATGCCCCTAACTTAAAACTTTTTTTTAATAAAATCTCTTTTGTTTATAAAATAAATATAATTAATTACTGAAATAATTTAATTTAAGTTAAATATATTTTGGTTACCATGAAAATACATTTGATTTAATTTTACTACCTTGAAAGTTTTTTCATTGATTTTCGCCATTAAAAAATTTTAAATGAGGTAAAATTGCTTATTAAAATTTTGAAAATAAATAAAATTATTGATCTCTCATTCTAATTCTATTAACATTTTTGCTACAACGACTTGTAATGTCTTACTAGATAATTTTATATAATTTTTTTGTCAAAAGTATTTTGAATTTTTCATGTGGTTAGAATGCTAACAGTTTTAAAAAAAATAGTTTACCAAAGAATTCATATAGAACTATCCTGTAATATTGGCATATTACAAGCACGTTAATAAAATACTAACATCGTTACATCTTCTAGTTGCTAAAATCTTAATAGGATTAACATAAGAAACCCATATAATATATTTTCAAAGTCATGAACATCAAACTCAATAATTTTTTTATGATAATAAAACAAAATTAAGTATATTTTTATATATAAAAACATATTTAACCCTTTTGGTTATTTATCTATCCCAAACTAAAACTTGTTAATCCCCTATATGACTCTTGGGCAAGTGTATATTCAAGTGTTAATCCCCTATACAATAAAAGGGAGATTTTACCAGGTTTTTGAGAAATTGAAGATATTTTATTTAATTACTCAAAAGAAAGGCTATTCTTTAATTTAATTTTAAAATAAAGGTTTTAAATTTATGTATATTATGTTCATAAAATAGGAGAGGATTTGTACATGTTTTAAACATAGAAACAAATAAATTACAATAACATCTCTTTTAAAGTTTTCTCGGATTAAATAACACTTCAACCTCTTTGGAATCCTCCTCACAATCTCTCATTACTATTTAGTTGTTGCCCATATCAATTTCTGGACAGTAATTTACATTTTACTTTTTATTTTACTTTCCTTCTAATTACTCTCTTCTCACTTACTCTATTTTTTTTAAACCTTGCAATATACAAGTTCCACATCTAATTTATTTTAAAAAGCTTTATATTAACACTATTTTTTACATTACATGCATACTCCGTTAAGTTGTAAAAATATTATACTTACACATCTAACAAGAGAACATTATAAGAGTAAAAAAAAAAAACCATGAATGTAATTATAGTTCAAGAAAATTTTAGAAAATAATGTTAGTGAATTTTACTTAAAAAATGTCTAAAAAATACAAGATAGAAGTATAATTTTTTTAAACAAAACAATTTGTTAAAAGGGTTTAATTATTTTAAGAAATTTTGGATTTGGTTCTCAATGATTAGGTGTTCACGAATAATAGGCTTTTGATATGTTTGTTGTATATATTATACTTTGACCTAAGCTTCTGTTTTCTGTTCTTAGTTGTATTCTGATATTTAATATTAAGAGTTTAATTGGTATACATTGTCCGTATAAAAGACTTTTATACTTATATTTAATCATAATTTTTTATTTAAGTGACTTTTAAAATATTAATTAATAAAATCAACAAATTTATCATAAAAAAAATATTGTAATTGGATGTTAGTGTTATACTGATGATTTATATCAATTAAATCCTAATATTAATATGGTGAGGAAGCTTGAGACTTCACATTTGGTGTGTACATACTATATGTGAATTGTGAAAGACCATGTGAGTTTGTCTGGAATAAATAGCATCCTTGTAACGTATAATGTATATCTTAATGAATGATCATGCTCAGTTCAGTATTAATTTCCATCTTTATCCTTGTTTAGACTGTTCTAAAAGATTCAGATTTTGATAAATTAAAAAGAATCATAAGAAATGTTATCTTTAGGTTTAGCAGTAGCCACTAGCGGCAATTTTTTTGTGTCAGCCATTTAATTTAGCTATTTACTTTTGGAAATGCCAACCAATATGTTTTGTGGATTTAAATTCAAAATATGCTAAATCATGTATTGTGTATCTTTTTATATTTTGTTCGAAATTGAACGGAAAACTTGATCCATACCCAATTAAGTAACATGTGCAAACGGCTGACTTGAAGGAAACTGGAAACTATTTAAATAATATTAATTATTGGCTTATTGGTAGTGTGAGTGTTCAAGAGTACAATTTTTAATATGATAAAACAAAATAATTTTGAGGTTGTTTCATGAATATTTGGGAGAAATTCTGATGGGCATTCCAAGGGAAGGGAAAGGCAAGGGATCCATTGCAATTGGCTCCTCTGGATGGAGTAAGAAGCAGTCATACTGTGTCACAACATAGTGCACAAAGATTAGGATATTTAACTTTGCTAATTGGTACCCTGCACACACTCTTGGCCCTCCTCCAAAGGGAACAAATGCATATTGGGTCATTCGCTCCTCAAACCTACTTGGCTTGAAGCTCATAGGATCCTTAAAATATTCTTCATTGTAATGTGTCCCATATGTTGTCCATAGCACCTGAGAAGACCAAAGAACCCCATCATTTAATTCAAATTATGAGATATATGCATGCATGAAGGAAATAAAGAAAATAGTATTCACCTTCCATCCTCTAGGTATAATGAATCCTTCATATTCAATATTCGTAATAGCTTTCCTGAAAGAACCAAAGATAGGAGGGAACAATCTCATGCTTTCTCTAGCAACTTGCCACGTATACTTCATCTTCTTTATGTCTTCCATAGTCAGATTCTCACCCCATCTTTTGTTGCTCATTATAGCAACATGTTCTGCACACATTTAAGTACTTTTGGATAGTTTAAGGAGTATAATTTGTGTATTGTTAGGATATATAAAAACTTACATTGTTATGTACTTTTAGGATAAAATATTTCAAGTAAAATTATTATTGATGTAAGTAGTTACTGTAGAAGGGACTATTTTTCATGATCATTTCAATTAAATGATAATCTAAAAATCCTTTATACTGTGGAGACAAAACTATTTACTCTTATTTAAATATGATAATAGAATTGGATTACCTTGAAGTAGTTTTCGATAGCAATCAGGATGCTGAGCCAACATCTTGAATGTCATAGCAACAGCAAAAGAAGTAGTATCATGAGCAGCAAAAACTAGTAGCACCACATTATCAATGACCTCTTTTTCACTAATCTCCCCTTGGATCATCCCATACACCAATTTGGACAGCAGCATTCCATCTTGTTCTCTTTGCAAGCTTCCTTCCATTTTGTTTTTCATCTCTCTCACCACTTTGACTAACATTTTTTCTATCTCCACCCTGGCCTTCTTTGCTCTCCAAAATTTAGAACCTGGAAACATAACTGCTGGAGAAAAGACTCCTTCCAACACTCTTTCAAAGGTATCCAGCATACCTTGCTCCACTTTGATTCCCAACAAACACTCAAACACTATGCTAAAACTAAGGACTTTTGTTGAACGGTAAAGACTAATATTTTCTCGGCCCTTCCAGTTTGTAGCTAAATGAAACCGAACAGAATTGCAGAGTTTTGGAACTAGCAGCTCAAGTCCAGCATAACCGAGGCTTGTGCCAATTACACCACGGAGGAAGCGGTGCCTTTCACCATCTTTCTCCATGATAGAGTCCCTTCCCATGAGCTCAACTGAGGAAGAAGGCCAAGAGCTTTTCACCAACTTGAACTCATTAGACAATAAGAATTTATTGGCCTCAGCTCCATTCACCACCACAGTTGGAGACCCCATGATCCTTGTTCTGAAGATCTTCCCATGTTTCAGAATGCGAGGATGAACAAACTCTTCAAACAATTGGTTTCTCCTTTGAGCTTTGAAGAATTCCATGGTCTCCCCTATCAAGGGAAACCCCATTTCCCCTGGTGGCAGCTTTCTCTTGTCTTTGTACCATTGCTTGTGTCTCAAGAATTTCAAACAGATTAGCAAAAGTAGCAGGGGAAACAAACCCCACAAAATAAAATACATAATATCCCCAAACATTGGTGAACTTGTAAATTTTGAATTCAACTTAAATTGTTTTAAGACTGGTTGTCTGGTTCAGCACATTTTTATAGGAGCCTGTGGTTTATGGAAGAAGACGAATGAGGTCAAACCCAAATGATAATTATAATGTTGATCCTACTTGAAGTCAATTCCTTCCTAATAAACTTATTTGAAAGCCTGTCATCTATTCCTATTCCTATATAATTAACAAAAAATGAAAAAAACTATACTATAGCACCAGAGCTTGTGAAAGAATACTAGTAGGATTCTTTACGGTGATAGATTCATTGTCCCAAAAGAATGACACGTAATCATCATTGCATACCTGAGAAATTCATGATGGAAAATAAAAGTAATTTCTCCCTTCAAGGTCAACTCTAGAAGCTTTTTAGTTACCCAAGAATCCCTACAAATCTGGTGGTCTCGTTATTTTATGTGACTTTGGATCCTGTTTCATCATGATTGCTCATTATTGCAGCAATGTAAATACTGATTGATGTCTGATGGTGCAGAATCACCGTCTCTGAATCTCAACTTTACAATATCTTTTTAAAGTAATTTAAAAGGTCGGCTGATGATGTTGTTTGAAAGTTGAATCATTTTAAACAAAGTTTTGGAAGCATGGCCATATATTAAATCAACATCATTCCCATGCATGTTAGAATGATGGATTTTGTGAATTTATTGCTTGTTGGGAATGTTTAGCATAGAAGTTTATGTTAGATGTAAACAAAGTTCCAAATCAATAAAGAAAAAATGAACATAGATTTATATACATTAGAACAATTTCATTGATTAAGAAATATTTGGGACATAACCAATCCGGGAGGACTTGGATCCAAGGCGGATGGTGTGAGGGTTTGGACAAGCATAACAAGTTCATCATTTCATATGTCAAAAGGAACTAAAAACAAGCTGTGAATGAATTGTATACAGTTGTTCTTTTACAAGATCAATAGTATGATTCCTTTAATAACAGATTTTGTATTAATTTGCTGAATATGTCACCAAATTTTGACTCATTATTACAATACAGATTATCCTGTCGAGACTAATAAATTGCTTACACCATTTAATATTGTTTCATCAAGAAGATTAATAAATCGCGGGTCTTTCATGTTGAGTGCTTTAAGAGATTATGCATAATGTCTGCTATCATACCAGGGAATGTATTTTCTAAAGAGATTAGAGATCAGAATATAAATGTAATTGATAGCATTGAAGCGATACAGGGAGAGTGTACAAGAGTAAGTGTGGCCTTTTTGGTAAACTCAATCGGTGGATTGTGTAAAAATTCACAACTAGTAAAAGAAGCACCGAGGCATATTGCCAATGGGGCAATGGTTGAGACTTAAGAGTGTGGAGTGTGGAGTGTGGACTTTGAAAGAAGCAAAGGTGTTTATGTTGGCAGGGAAGCTTCCTGTTCCTAATTTCTATATAGACATAATTGTAAGCATGTGATATGCTCAGACTTTAGACGGTTGCATTCAATGCAGCCAAGACTTATGCAAATCACACGCATTATCTTTTCAGAAATATATATTAACATTTAACATAATCGAGTACTGTATAAAATTTGTTTTCAAAACTTTTGCTACCTCTCCCCTCCATGTTTTACTTAATTATATTATTGTCATTAATGAAAAGGACCACTTCCTCTACTTGTCTTTTAAGTTTCATTGGTTTTTAAAATATAAAAGATAAACGAGCTAGAAAAGGAAATCTGGCTCTTTGAGCTGTTTCAATTTTTCTATTTCTAGAAACTAAAAAATAATACAAATTTTGGGAATTATTTTCTTATAAAATAGGTTAGTCAAATAAGTTTTTTAGTTTTAAAATTTTTAAAATTAAAAACAATTTTTTAAATCAGTAAACATACGTACCCTAAATATATTGGATGGAAATAATATTCTTAATATAATTACTTGTAAGATTTTAATATCAAGTCAATATGTGATAGATGATCAAGTAAATTAAAATTTGATATAAAATTAATACTTATGTAATTTTAGTATAAAATTTTTTATACTTATATTTAATTACAATTGTGAACTATAAGTTTGTTAATTTTATTTGTATATACTTTAAAATTTTAAATATATAATAAAGATAAATTCTTTTAGTATCGCGCATTAACCCCCTTTTTTTATATGTTATCCATAATTACATATCTTGTATTTCATTTCAAGATGATGGTTCTCCATATAAAGGAGGACGATAATTTTTGTGACGTGATTCATGAATGCTCATGGCTAACTCTTATGTATTAACAATAGTTAGGAAGCTCTCAACTGGGTTGGGAACATTGAACATTCTTGAGTGATGAGTAGTTATAAATTGGACTTCCATATATATATATACTCACAAATGTTATTTTTATTTATAGAAATCAACCATGTATGATATTAAGATTTACAATAACTTAATTTTATCTTTCAATAAATGTTGTTATCATGAAAAATTTAATAATTCATTTATTGAGATTAAAAATAAAAAAATAATTTTAATAAAATTGTCTCCAATAAATACCATTTTTTGAAATATGTTTTTCTATATGTGAAACAAATTTAAACTTCAATTATGTTCTCACAGAAGGAGTTAAGTGTGTTCAAAACCAAACCAAATTGAAAACCATAAAAAACTATTTTATTTTGGGGTGACTTGCTTTTTATAATTTTCAACTGCTTCAGTTCACTGTTTGAAATAGTGAAACTGCAATAAACCAAATCGCAAATTCCCAATAAGACATATACAATTATTCATTATTTGGTAATTTTATACAATTTTGACTTAATCTTTAATCAAGATTTTTAATTAATATTGATGAATAAATATTTTAATGAACCTATTTGATTTAATTTCATTGGATACAATTTGACGACAACCACTAGAATATAATGTTTAAATGAATTGATTGTTTATACTTTAACTTTAATTATTGCTAATTTTATATAATTTTGTTGGAAGTGGTTAAACTTTTATATAATTTTGTAAATGATTTTTTTTCAATGTATTTTTTAATACTTAATGATAGAAATTTTAAACTGCAAAACCAAACAAAACCAAACCGCAAAAGATTAATTTGATTTGAATTTTATAATTAATATAAACTGAACCAAAAAGCACCGCACTTATTTTTATAGTTTGGTTCGGACTCATTTTAGATCCAAAACTGCACCAAACCGCATTGTAAACATTATGTTGATACATTTTGTTTTTTTTATCTAAATTCAAAATAATAAAAATATAATGTTCTATCAATTTTACCTTATCTTATTTGGATTTATTTAGAGTCCAAATTAAGCAGATTCATAATTCAGTTTTATTTTACAATCTCTAGTTGTTTTGGTCGTTAAGTTGTCCTTTGGAGTGAAGGAGACTCAACTAGAAACATTCAAGTGAGTTTTGTCTTCTAGTTATGGATGTAACTCTTTCTGTAACAGGCTTATCCTTATTCTGATATTGGAGAGTGATTTCTATCTTTTAACCTACGAATTAAAGAGGTTCTCTAGTTTTAAGAGAGGTCATATCTTTTGAGGCGGTTCCCTAATTTTAAATGTGATTATATCTTTTGAAACAGTTATCTAGTTTTAAGGGTTGTTATATCTTTTGAAATGGTTCTCTAATTTTAAGAATAGTTATATATTTTGAGATATATTATTGATTTCTAAATAAGTATACATTATTTATGCAGTTGACAATTAGAATTGTTTAACTAGAAGAAATTTTTTTTTTGAAAGTTCGATCCACATTACAAATAATAATCTATTTTATTTTAAAAGTAGGGGTGACATTAATAAATATGAATGATTTTTTAAAATACAAGTATTCAAATATGTACTATACTTCTGAAATTCATAAAGAAAGATGAATATTAATTTGAGACAAAGAAGGTACTTTTTCTTCCAAAGTCTAAAAGTGTATGTTTTCCATTTTCCAAGGCAGTAGGCACTCAAACTCTAAACTGAAACTGCAGCCTCAATTATATTACAAGACTAAATCATTTTTGTTTGAGTATTTCACAATTTTCTTCCTCTTAAAATGCAAACATGAAAATTTTGTTTACAAAGATAACATAGTATTTGTAATTAACAGACTTAACAGAGAAAAACACAACCAACATTAAATCCCTCAGCTGGTTACCTGGCTCACCCATGGATACGGGCCCAATTCCCAAATAATTTATTATAGGCCACTGTTTAAGTACAGTATTTCGCAGTTTTATTTTACCTAATAAAAATAATTTAAAATATAGTAGCTAGCTATATTAATTATTTAAATAAAATTAACTTTTCCAAGAAATTTTTTTCAATATTAGTTGTTTTAAAGTTAATTCTAGAAAACAAAAAACAAATTACACCCGTTCAAATACAGATTACAATGGTCGTCCTAATATTTCTCAGATTCAGATAATAGTTTTTTTTAGATTGCTTAGTTTGACACGGCCCATTGCTGGAGTTCGTCGGCAAAACTCATGGGAAGTGTTTTGTTTTTCATAAAATAAATTGTCTTAAAAATCACACCGACTTTTTCATTAAATGCTAGTAGTATTTCTTAAGTCTTACAAAGTATTTTTTTTTTCATACGTAAACACAAATTAAAATCATAGGTGAGCATTATCCTTATATTATTATAATTATAATAAAAAATACTAACCCGTTCAATAACAAAATCTTTTTATTTTCTTAATTGACACATTATCCTTACATTATTATAATTATAATGAAAAAGAATTTAATTGATATAAGTGTCAAAAAATTTTACGCTAACGTTCAGTAATAATTTTTTATTTATATGATTTTTAAAGTATTAATTAACAAAATCAAAAAATTTATCATGAAAAAAAAAATTGTAATTGAATATAGTATAAAATTTATACTAATTAAACTCTTAGTAAATACTAGTAGCATTTTTTTATTATAGTTATAATAAAATAAGGACAATGTTTTGTTTTGTTCCTTAACTGAGCATTATTTTTAGCAAGACACATAAAATAATATTCCATCCAATCTTTTTTGTAAGGTATAATTTTAAAGAATTGTTAGTCTTTTTCATAAAGCATTTTATAATTTTTATAAAATGTCAAATTTTGTTTTTCTTGTTTCTATTAAAGATTGGGCATATTTATATACTTTTAAAAATTTTGAAAAACATTTTTAACTATTCTCTTTCGCGCCCTTTTAAATTCAATTGTGTCATTTATCAATTTTTAATAACACTAAATGAAGGTAAATTTGATACATTAATACTACTTTCTTTTTACCAATTAATAATATTTTTTAAAAATCAATAAATAACACATATAATTTATGTCCAAATATTATATGTGAACACAATTCAAAATTATAAATTATAAATGAAAATAATTTTATATATTTGAAGAATTTAATTAGCATGTATAACGTACAAAATCTTACATTGATATTAAATTACAACTCTTTATTTATAAAAAATTTATTAATATTTTAAAATTCATACAAATGAAAAGTTAGATTAAATGGTAGTGTAAAACTTTTATTCTAATTAAACTTTTTTAATAAAATACTTTTACTATATTAATTATTATAACCTTATAACATCGTCCATTCTACAAATATGGCTATCGTTAATTTAAGTACTTATAATATACAATACTTAGGTAATAATATTTTCTCTGAAATACAAAAGAGACAATGGAATGTTTTGTGGTGACAAAGGCAGCACCAAATTTGTGAGACGATAGCATAAGATGTGACTGGATTAGTAAACATAGGCAGAGTTATAATATAAAAATGGTTGAGTAATATCAAAATGTGAGGACGGCTGGCAAAAAAGGGGAAGAAGAAAAGGTCATTCGTATTCCCAACATTTTTTTAGTAAACTCACCTACTCTCTGCCATTCTCATTTAGTACTTCCCAATGACTCACATCACTTCCAATTTTTGTACACATATATTGAATTTGCATGGTGGAAAATGTGTGGATTAAATCGAATTCTAATTGCTATTTAGAGTCAAATAAAAATGTGAATAGTATTGAGAACATAAACATATATTCCTATCAACCTTAAATTTTATGTGTTAGACAAGGGTATAAGGCACAGAAAATAGTGGACAGTGGTAAGTACAACACTGAAAGATAAGAATGAGAGGTAAATTAGTAAGTTACACAAAGAGCTTGCAGGTTTTCTATTGCACTATCAGCTTTTATATATCTATTAGTATCGTTATAAATACTTAGGAATCTTTCATGGGGCATAACATTGAAAAATCGTTCCTGGCGCACGTCTCCATCACTCCCAATAAATGCATTGGGCGCTGGAGATTTCTCTCTTAAGTGTGATTTATTGAACGATAATGAAATGTATATCATACACTAAGCCTTTAGAGTAAGCATACTATAGCTGTAATTAGTACCTTAATATGCCAATGCAACACTAAACTCAACTGAAGCTTATGATGGAGACAAAAACATGGCCCGAGTTATGAGAGAGTGTACAAATAGATACGTGTTCAACTGAACTTATGTCCTGCGTTTTAAAGCTATTTTAGAAAATTCAGGCACTATTGCATGAAGGAGTAGTAAATATGGAGTAAATGCACCTGCAAAACATCAACTAACCAGCATACTCCTCCACCTGTTAATATTTACTCCACTCTGGGAACCATTTTATATATTCTTCCCAGTCCACTCCCTCTCCAAACTCAAACCACCCTTCTCTTCTTCATTCTCAGAATTCTAAGCAGTCGGTGATAATGGAGAGGAAAAAACACAATCCTACTTCTCTCACTATGTTTACATTGCTAGTTGGAGTGCTTTCTCAGAACCTTGTCATCCCTGTAATATCTACCACTACCACCAGTGAGGATCAGAAGAACAATAACACTCCAGACCTACATGCAGGAAGTACTCCCACAGATTTATCAAATTCTCTGTGTAATTCTCTAACTAAGCTTATACATTTGCTTCATTATTTATTCAAAACAGAAGATAGTATTAACTGCCTCTTGAACTTTCTTTTTAGCTACAGTACGCCATTGACTTTCAAATTTAAAGTATGAAGGATCAAAAACTCATTAAGAAGTTATTTTGATATTTAACTTTCTGATCAGTATACGTTGCTTTTACTTCTTGAAGGTTCATACTGCTCTCCATCTCATGGCTCTGGAAGTGGTGGTCATGGAAGCTCACCACACTCTCATCATCATCATCATGGGACACCCTCTCATCATGGAACTCCATCACATGGAAGTGGTGGTAGTTACAATCCAACCCCATCAACTCCCCCAGGTGGTGGATGCTATGACCCAACTCCATCACCACCCTCAAGTGGCGGTGGAAGTTACAATCCAACCCCATCAACTCCCCCAGGTGGTGGAAGCTGTGACCCAACCCCGTCACCACCCTCAGGTGGTGGATATTACAATCCAACCCCATCAACTCCCCCAGGTGGTGGAAGCTATGATCCAACCCCATCACCACCCTCAGATGGTGGAAGCTACAATCCAACCCCATCACCTCCTTCAGATGGTGGAAGCTACAATCCAACCCCATCACCACCTTCAGATGGTGGAAGTTACAATCCAACTCCGTCACCACCTTCAGATGGTGGAAGTTACAATCCAACTCCATCACCACCTTCAGATGGTGGAAGCTACAATCCAACCCCATCACCACCCTCAGGTAGCAACTGTGGAACACCACCACAAGACCCCTCTACTCCAACACCCTCAATCCCAACAACACCATCAACCCCCTCAACACCATCCAACCCTCCCTCAGGAGGTGGTGGGTACTATAACTCACCACCAACTTATGGAGGTGATAGCCCCCCAACACCAATCAGTGAGAGCCCACCTTCAACACCAATTGACCCCGGCACCCCCACCATCCCCTTCTCTCCCCCTTATCTTCCTTCCCCAACTCCCTTCTCTGGTACATGCAAGTAAGTTCCTATCTCTTTTCATTACACTGCTCTGTAAACTATCATATGATTTACAGCCACACTGTCAAGTAACCTATGGGACCTTGTCCTCTAAATTGCAGCTACTGGAGCACTCACCCAGGAATCATCTGGGGATTGCTAGGCTGGTGGGGAACCTTAGGCCATGCATTTGGTGTCTCTAATATGCCGGGGGTTGGTGCTAGCCTCAGCTTGCCACAAGCACTTTCCAACACTAGAACTGATGGGCTAGGAGCACTCTACAGAGAAGGGACAGCTTCCTTTCTTAATTCCTTGGTGAACAACAGGTTCCCTTACACAACCCAGCAAGTCAGAGACAGATTTGTGGCATCTCTTGGCTCAAACAAGGCTGCAGCAGCACAAGCCAACCTCTTCAGGATGGCCAATGAGGGGCGAATGAAGCCTCGAATGATATAGTTAATTTGGTTTTTATGTCAGTTTACTCAGTTAAGAATATTATATCTAAGACTTATTCTAAGAGTGTGTTATTTAGGTTCTTATCATGTGTAATATGGATATTGTTTTGCTTTACAAGTTCATGCAGCCTTTGTGGTCTCTTAATTTTGTAATAAAGTTTATATATTGTTACTTCTATAGTTCAAGATCTTCATTTGAAAGTATAACCTTCTCTTCATTATATATGAAAAATGTAAATTTCTTATTAAGATAAACTTCTTTTCATTATCAAACAATCACATCAAGTCTGCTAAATCAGAATCTGCTATCTTATTCATCAAATAAAAACTAAAGATTGTAATAAGTATAGCACTAAAGGGGTGCATCACCTTCTCATTAATGAAGGTCCACCTATAAGGATGTACATAATCTATTAAGAAATTGATTTACATTAAGTGTAATTTATAAATAGCCCTAGCTAGAAATGCGGATTGTTCATGCAAACATGTAAGTTATAAGAACGATTTGGGGAATCTACGAACATGAGCAAGGTCCACACGGTAAAGTGTGAAGTTGTCTAGAATTGTTTCCTAGTGACATGCATGGGAATGATTTTGTTGCCAATTATTTATATAAACACAGACAACAGATGGGCCAAGATGCTACCAATGGTGCTCCTATGTGAATTGGAAATGATGAACTATAGTGGCAGAGGAAGGATTAAGGTGCCATGTGAACGCCAATTAATGTCTTTTTAAGTGCCTCAACGGGAAGTGTACAAGGCTGTGATATGGTCCAGAACAATTATACCGGTAGGTAAAGTCTAAAAAAGGAGAGTAGTCTTCCCAGGGTAATGTAAAAAGATTCATTGTATCTTTAAAAAACAAAACCCAAAACGCGTCTTCAACTTACCAAATATTGAGCAAGATCATAATTGAGATCTTGAAGACTTCTACTACTACAATAGCGTACTCGGTAGCTACTAGCTAGAATGGTATATTGCTTTGCTATATATTTACTTGTGTTAATGGTAAGGAATATAACAAAAAACATGCATCCATTTCTTTGTGATATTAAAAAATAAGTGTTTTTTTTAATTGAAAACTATGTTAAAATTTATATTAATTAGATAAGTTTTTTGAAGAGAAAAAAAAAGCAAAAGCCTCAAATAAAAAATTGGGTTGTGCTTTTTTTTTCACAAGTAAAAATTAATAAATTCTGGAAAAAAAATCTAAAAGAAAACAGTTTGATAAAAAGCATTTAGTTTAGCTTATCCAATGAACGCAAAATTTTTAATTTGAAAAATCTTAGTGTGGATATAAACTTTGAAGTCCCAAAAGCTTTTGAATACTAGGAATATGAAGTTATTCATGTGTCCAATGTAGTCAGATTGAGATCCCAGTCATCCCACCTAGGATTGGAAAGGAAGGGAACGATCCAAACAAGGATGTATGATCTCACACAAATGCAAAATTGAAATCCAATGTTTCACCAACATGACTGCCATTTTCAGGAGCATTCCTCAGCTCAGAATCTCCACTTGCAGGGACAACAACAGCACTAGATAATTACACAAATTTGGATGGTTAGTGATAGAAAGGAAGTAAGTTTCCCTTCATAGTATTGGTAGTGACAAGATTTACAATAATTACTTTTTTATTGTTCCCATGCTTGCCTTTATTTCAAAAACATTAAACTTTACAATTAATGACAAAAAGATAATTTCGTAAGTTACTTCATCCACTCCCCCCCACATGTCATTGTCAACTTGGAGGGGAAGAAGGAAGGGAATGGAAAGCAGTCTCCTCATTCCATTCCAATTGTATATCCTTTCTAAACATTCAAATAATGACAACTTTTCCGATCTCATAATTTTTCTCCTTCCGATCCCTAGCCATCCATCCAAGCAAAGGATAAAAAGCCAAAGAAAATTGTCTGCATTTTACTTAATACCGTCACAATTCTTTACCTACAAACCACTTATCTAAAATTCAAGAGATAAAATTATTAGCCCTCCCGTAAAATTTCCTTTTAATTATATTAGTTTCCTTTCTTATTTAAAATTTATGTATAGATGTCAACTTGGGGTTTTAATCACAGGGCAAATAAGTCTAGTAGCCAAGCTTGCAAGGTCAGGCTCATAATTTGACAGCCGTTTTACAAAAGGGTATTTTAAAACAAGTCCATCAAGGTATTCAAAGTTCAAAGATCAAAAGAGGATTTGAGCTTCAATTCTCAAGAAAAAACTGAGGCAAGGTTACAATTTTAACCAAATGTAGGATAACATACAGCATACTGCTTGCCAAAGCACATATGATACTGGTGCAAAGGTTCAGAAGCATACCTTTTACATGACTTCTCAAAGTAACACCCAATTAAGAAATTCCGGCCCTTGAGACTCAGTCTATGGTAAAGAAAATCACTGTAGCAGTTGTCACATGAGAATCTCTCTGATTGAATTTAAGGAAAATTAAGGTCAGATCCATCATATACAAGCATTTCCAAATGCAGGTAAGTGTTGATCAGCTCATGTGAGATTCAAACCATTTAAAAATTTGGTCAGAATTTACACTAGTCATCTCATGATAAGCAAATGCAAGGTTTAGCTCCTCTTGGATATGTGGGACCAGATGCTTATCCAGCAGAAGAACTTTCTTCTCCTCAAGAGCCTTTTTCCATTTGATTTGACGCCCATCTTTCTTCATAAAACCATTTTGATCAATAAAACCCTTTTCTTGAAAGAAGTCAAATAACTTTCTAGAAAAAGCCTGATCAAAGCCAGGAATTCTATCGGATAAAGTGTTTGGTAACAATGGGAACTCCATACATTCAACAACACCAACATCAATCCCTTTATCTTTTAAAACCTGCACATATTCATCTATTTTCTGCTGCCTATAAAGATCTTTGGGCATGTGAACAAAAAGGGTAGGTGGGTAGTCCCCTTTAATATCCATTTGCTCAAACATCCCCTCAGCAATCATGAGCACAATACTACTAAACTTCATAGAGGTGGCAAGCACAGACACAAAATACCCTCCAGAGGAAGCACCCAAAGCCACAAGAGGAAGTTTTTCAAGCTTCCTTCTACCAATCCACCATTCTATGATGTCTTTAACAACCAACATTTCTTTACCAAATGTCCAACATCTTTGTGAACTTGAAATAGTAATAACAGCAAAACCTTGGGCAAGACCATGGAGTACAAGCAGCCGTTCTTCGGGCAAACCAATACAATCAGGGCATTCAGGGGACTTGTCCCAGAAGTTGATGGCCCTGCCATTGCATCCATGAGCCAAAAAGAGAACACCCTTAGGTGATTCAGGCACTTGCCAAATCAAATCAGTTTCATTCCGAAACTCTTTTCTTGGATGCAAATGCACCAAGGAGTCAAAGCTATTATTAGGAAGTTCATAACCTAAACTGGGATTTTCAACATCACTATTATTATGAAATATTAAAAAGAAAAGCACTAACGCTAGCACCAAAATAAAAAACAAAAGAAACAGCGAGACCCGGCAATTCTGAGCGCCACTCCATGGCTTCGGTTTGTATCCACGCCTCAACATGCTTCAAGAACGGGTGGGTGGAAATGGAAATGGAATAGATCAAAATTTGTTCAAGCCTCCATACCGCAAAATCAAATGCATCACACTGTGTTCAATTCACAATATTCTTACTTCCAATCTTTTTGTGAAACCCCTAAATGTTCAATCTCATTCACTCAAATCTTGTTCTGTGTTTTGCAGCTCGATTGGGCCTATTGTTGGATCAAACCCCAACGGCCTTTGCTTTTCTTTCCCACTTCTCACCCCTTCTTTTCTTACCCAATCTTTCCTAAAATGGAGTATCACTGTACTGTTTTCAATATTACTTTTAAAGTTTTAAAGAGTTCATGTATATATATAATTAATTTAATAAAAGTTTAGAGGATATTGTGGTAGTTTTCTTTTTTTTTCTTTCTTTTCAGTTTCATGTTTGGTCTTCACTCTCAAAAATCTTGTCTCCGCACATAATCACTGTCATACTTGTTTTCATGTTGTTGGTGAGTTTTTTTTTATTTTGTAGAAGTGCACAATGGAATCGTGATTCTGTAACTAATGTCATCCAAACACATTTTGTTATGTAGTTAAATCAAAACAAATAAATATTTACGTAAATTAATCTGCATAAATATCTACGTAAAAAATTTTATAGAAACCTAATATTAATTATGATTTTTTTTTTACATGTTAAATATTAGTATAGTTAATCATGTTAGTTTTGATTAGTAATAAAGAAAGAATCCACAACCTTTCCGTAGTTTCTTCCTTCCTTAACCTAAAACTATCCAAGAACAATATAATGATTTGTATATCCATCCTATGAGTCTCCAAGAAAAGTCCATAGAACCTGGATTTAGCCTATTGAGAGTTGAGACCTGAGACTTTATAAATCAACATTAGGAAACTCTTCTCCCTTAAACGAGATTGACTATGGAACATACTATCCTAATCCTTCTCTGATACACACCTTTTTTATGCAACGAAGACGGGAATCGTAATTCTCTTGAGCAATGACAAAACTTCAACTAAAGTTTTGGGAAGTCAAAGGATAAATAAAAAAAATATAACAACATAATGTATATAAAGTTTAAGGTATAATGTAAAAGTAAAATTGATCAAGAAAATAATATCAAAGTAAATAATTAAAAATTATATTAAAATGTTGTTATGTGTTATTTAAGAGATTCAAGATCATTTATAATTAAAAATCTTTTCAAAATTTGATAAGAACTATGTTGTTGGACATTCGGTCCTATCAAATAGGGTAAAAAGACAATTTTACCAATTTTTTGATTTGGTTAATTTGACATTATTACATAAAGAAAATAGTTTTTTGTTTGGTTTCAGATTTAGCATATAAAAGACTAAAAATGAAATCATGTCCAAAAATACAAGGACCATATAATATATATACATGATGTACCCTTCTAGTGTCCTTCTTGGAACCCTGCAGCTCGGGCATCTGAGGCACCATCCCCCGAGCTCGGTCATCGTCCCCCATCTTGAAACCCAACACACCGACTACAATTTGGTGTTCGCCAAAGGCCCAAGAAGGAAGACTCATTTTTTTAAAGAAAGAAGTTCTGTAAATAAGGAAACTCGTAATCAAAACTTTCTTAAAATTGAGAGTCCTAAGCCCTCCTAGGTATCTAATCTCTCACACTCTAGTCTCTATTCTCTTACTCCTTTATTGACTTGGACGTCAAAGTCCTTTTTACAGGTACACACCTATCCTTTACAGTTCTAAAACCCGAAGGATCGAAAGAATAATTGTTCTATCAAACTCTGATAAGAAGAAATGATATAGTCCAAGCACCACATATATATCATGAAGTTGTGTTCAAATCCGAAGAACTACATATACGCAATTGAAAATGACATAACTTGTGTTTTGTGTGTCTTATATTAATAATATTTCTTTGACTTATAAAAAAATATATGTCTTTCCACTTTTTATTTTTTTAATTTTGGTATTTGGTTCATTTTTTTACAAAAAATTATTAATTTAAATACATTCATCATTTTGGAGATGTTTATTATTAAATTTAATATTTACATGCAATAATTTTTGACCTATTTTAATAAAGATACCATTATTTTTTTCTCACACAAATTAACACCAATGAATAATTAATTAATTAGTTTGGATGAATTTCTCATTTTTTATTTTATTTTTTTTATAAGTCAGATGAGTTGTTCATAATCTCATAAGTTTTGTAAATAGGAAAATCAAATATCACAATAAAATTTTGGAGGAACAAAAAATTAAAAAATAAAAAGGTAAAAAGATTAAAATTATATTTTTATATAATTAAAATTTAAATTATACTAATATTTTATTCAATATAATCTAATTAAAATCTATTATTCAATATAATTTATTATTACAAATAATTGTAAAAAAATTGAACAGTCATTAGTAACCTATCATAAAAAAGTTCTTATCACTGTTCTTATGAACACTATTAAACTTCTTGTCTTACTATTAACAATTAAAATAATTCATTTTTGTTGAAATATATGCTGATTATATGTGTTTTTTAATTTTTAAATAGGTGGTTATTGAAAAACAATTAAAGACAAGATTGAAAACTAAATATAAACAAAAACAATAATGAATGAATTTCTCTATTCTTCTCTAATTTCATTTTGGTGTCTCACTATATATACTATATATACTAAGGGTAAATGAGACACTTTGTGTTTCATTGTTAACAATTAAAATAATTATTTTTTGTTGAAATACTAAGATAATTATGTATGCTAATTATTTATATATATATATATATATATATATATATAATAATAATTTCAGGTAATTATTGAAAAACAATTAAAGATAAGATCGAAAACTAAATATGGACCAAAATAATAATTAAAAAATAAATTAAAACCATTTCGTTTAATTTCTCAAATTTTTAGTTTATATAAATTCCCCTCGTATTCTTTATTTTGAAATCATGCATGCCAAGAAGTTAATATGAAACAAAAGCAAATAATCTATTCTTCTGTCTGAATAAATTTTTCTATCACAGAAGAAAATCAATAAATAAATAAATAAATAAATTTTAATAAGTCATTAACTTATATAAACTATAAATTAGAGAAACTAAACGAAATGGTTTTAATTTATGAAAAAAATTACTTCATTTTATTTTCTTTTTTTATAAGTACATGTAGAAAAAAAATTTATCCAAACTTAATCATTTAGTATTTATGTGTATTGTTTTGAAGAATCAGTTAAATTCTGAAATGCGGACCAATAGTACGGTATGATTGGGTTGTTAAAAAATAATAACGAATGATGCAAAATTATATATAAGATGTTCATAATGAATAATATTAATCATAAGAAAGTTAAAGAGTGTGCACATGAAATAAAAATTAGAATTCATCTTGTTATCTTGGTGGAATAAAAAAATTGAATAATGAAGATATCAGTCTCTACTTAACTATCAGAATTTTCTTAATTAATTATGTTGTCTAATGAAGAATAATTTTATAGTGATTAGAATAGAAACTTCTCTTTTAACCACAGAGCGATGTCCAACTCATCACATAAACATTTTTATAATAAATCTAAATAACTAACATAAATTAATTATTATATTTATATAATTGATATTAATAATCCAATAATTACTCAATAGTATTCCAAAAATTCTAATAATCTTCCACGCACAACTAGGAGTAGTAATGGCATTTAAAAGCATCATATTTGCAACTGTTGAGGTTTTATAATTTTAAAATTAATTGGGGAAAATAAAGGAACTTAGATATAGTATATGATGATAATTAATGCCAGTATTACGTAATAGTCCTGGATACAATAATGTTCAGATTAAAACAGGCATTTAATAATATATAATAGGCCCAATCCATAAAACATACAAAGTAATAGAGTGCACCAAGACTGAATAGAAATATTGAAAGATACATAAAGTATAAGATGAATTGGTACAGTTAATGTTGATTGTTGAAGAAGAACTATTTTAGCAGATGAAGTTCTAAGGGCAGTCAGTCATTCATGGAAGTTTGGGATGCATGCATCACTTGCAAAATTAATTAATTAATTAACTAGCTATTCAGGCTGAGCGAACCATAGAAAGTTGTGGCATGCGCATTGGCAACTTGTAACTAATTGTGAATGTGCTTACACAAGTTGAAGAGCAGTCTGGTCTTGACGTGAATACTGATTATTGGAATCAATGAGATTTACAGGGAAGAAATTTCTGTCATATGATTGTGACTCGCACGCTGTTCCCGCCATCAAATTTGGTTGCCGTACTTGTGCTCTCTCCTGTTCAGCTATCTGCATCATCCCACCAACTATTCTTTAGTTATCATTCAACTATTCATGCTATGTAGATGTAATTGGAGGAAAATTAAAGAACTGACCTTAGCTCGCAGGAAATTATTATGGTTTTGCAGCTCTATTTCCTGTAATTTTTTCAGTATGTTAGAAAAGACATATATATAAATATCAGACATTTTAGAATAGATCTGCATGTTGGAGGAGTTAGCTTCAGATCTATATTCTTTTCCTGTTAAAAGTATGGTTTGGCACATAGTACTTAAAAAAGTTCGTGAATTACACAGTTATCTTCAATATTATAAAACTTTAAGATATATTTTCTTCAAATATTATCTGCCTATATACAAAACATGTACACCAGAAATCAATAACATCGAAGGAAATAATGAGTACCCGCTTTTGCATGAACTCAATATCAGCAAACAGTGTTTCATGCTGAAAGAATTGGAGTGTTTGATTAGTCCAAAACAAATAGAGATATTCAAATAATTGGCTAACCATTTTATTTAAAATACTAACTGAAATTATCTTAATTATTTGTTAGTTTTTTTATAACTTATTGTATATTCATATAATTGCATAATGTATGTTTAGAAGCCTAATTACGATGCTTTATGCCGAGTTTATAATACCTTTCTGGATCTGACTCTGCTTAAACCTTTTTCCAATCTACTTTCAAGGTTCTTTAATTCCTTTAGACTTAGAGAGCTAAGAGCTTCACCAAGGATGTGCCTGGATTGCAAAAACAAAACCCCATTGCTATTTAATGGAGAAACTATCTACAAAAATATTTTCAAGAGAAGGGATGAAATTAAATTCACCTGTTTAGATTCTGAATGTCTTTTATTTGTCTTCTTAATTTGGACGATTCCTGTTGATAAAACTGACATTGATAAAAAGTGGCACGTATAGTTAGAGAATTAACCTTGTGGATCGGAGGAGCATTATAATATAACAATATATTTAGTGATTGGAAGAATTAAATTTAACTAGTGCATTGAATAGTGGATACAGCAAAACTTTTCATTTTAAGAAACTTGCATGATAGTGTATAGAGCTCCAAGTGAGAGAAATTAAGAAGAAAAAAAGTGTATTATTGAGCTCCAGGTGATAGGGGTTTCAGGACCTTTGAGAAGATTATAGCTCCAAATAATCAAACCTTCACGTTTTAATTGTATTAAGAAAATATTATGCCGTAATTTTAAAATAACAAATATTCATTCCAAACCAAATTAAACAAACTATAGCATTTTCTACCCTTTCCTTGATATGTTTAGCTAACTAAATTTACCTGTGTATTAGCTTCAGAGACGGATTCTGCACTTGAGGAAGCAGCACATGCTTTCTTGTACCTATCGATAGTTCCTCTAACACTGCAAACAAACAAATAGAAACATAAAAATGTGACAAAATACATGCAAATTTTACCATATACGACCGGTATAACGACTTAATTTTTATATTACAAATTAATTATGAACTCATCTGCTTTGAC
Source organism: Psophocarpus tetragonolobus (assembly GCA_037954015.1). Taxonomy (NCBI): domain Eukaryota; kingdom Viridiplantae; phylum Streptophyta; class Magnoliopsida; order Fabales; family Fabaceae; genus Psophocarpus; species Psophocarpus tetragonolobus. The sequence goes on from CM075695.1 coordinate 42,579,109, forward strand.
ATTGAACTTTTAGGTCACAGAGGCCAGAAATTGTTAATGCAGGTGTAATCTTACAGGGAAATAATTTTTTTCTGAAAAAAAAAATTGAGTAAAATTGTTGGAAAAATTTTAATGTTCGAAAAAGAATGTCCCTGTCTAGGTAACACATATGGGAAGATTTAAATATGCCTTTTGCTTTGGTTTAACCAAGTACTCTACTGCTATGTATGCTTGCTGCTTATAAAAAATTGTAACTTATTTTTAATGGATTTATATATTTTTTTACAAATTTTGTTCCAATTATAAATTCTTATAAGCAATCTAATTTTATTTCTAATTAAATTATTTTTATAATTTAAAATTTTAATTTAATTATTATAAATAAATATTAATTAATGCAAAACTCCATAAATATTAATTTTGATAAACTAAAACTTAATTTTAAGAAGAGAAAAAACAATTATACATTACACTTATAATAATCCTAACAATTCTTTTATTTTATATATATATATATATATATATATATAACAAATTTGTTAACTTTATTAATTAATAATAAATATCATGTCTCCTTCCTCTAGGTTCACCAAAAACAATCTGATTGAGACAGCAGTAAAGAAAAGTCATGTTGTATGATATGTTTGTTTCTTTTCTTTTTCTATTGTGGCATTTTTTCATACATAACTCTTTGTTCTAAAACCAGCTGGACATATAAATGAGTTAAGAAAATAAATTAATTTTTCTTTAACAGAAATATTCCTTTCCTTCAGACATCTTGTTATTTTCCATTAAACATTGTGTAATAACTACAAGAATAACTAAATTCCTACACTGCCTTCATTTCTAATTAATCAATGTCTATTAAGTAGAGAAGTTACATCTCATTATAGATGCTAACAATAAATTATTTAACGTACATATCCTTTGTTATGAACTAAAATTGATTATAAATTAAATACTAAATTTTGTAAATATTAGTTTTCATCTAAAGATTTTCAATATTGATAACTTTATAACTTTTAATAAATTTTAATAATAGTAAACAAATTTGTTAAATAATATGTTATAAAAACTTATCTTGTTGAGAACTTCCCATCCGGGTGGTTTAATTTCTTTCTTCACCTTAGAGTGTTCCACCCTCTGTCCCTCTCTTAAGTTTTTTAAAGAATACAACTTAACAGATAGTTGAATGAATTAAGTTTCATTTTTAGTTAGAAAACCGCATAATTAACCATAATTAATACAGCATATGCAGGAAGAGATGGATGTTGCATTAGAGGGTGTAAGTTTCACTTTCCCTTTAATTGAAATGTCCAAAACACATAATGGAGAGAGTGGATAAAGAGTGACGTAGGTGAGGAGTGAGAATTGAGAAGTTTTATTCCACAAAGATGAAAGCATTAAAAATAGATTGAAAAGAGAAGTAATTTGCCTTTAGCCATTCTTAGAATCTGGTATCATCATGTTACTTTTTGCTACTTAGGGTAAAGAAATCAGAAATGAGAATATATCTAAACACTATCATGTATAACTTCTTTCGGATTGTACCATTAATTTTAAATATATATGGGAGATTAGGGTGAGAAAATGAGCTAGATAATTATAAATTGTAAACTATAAATAAAAAATATGTACAAATGGAGGTGCAAGACTGAAGACCCTGCATAAGATTGAAGATGATACCGTTCTACCCTTGCTGAAAATTAAAACTAAAACCATGTGCTTTTTAACCATCCAAGAAATTTTAAAAATATGTATTTCTCATAAAAAAAATGCTTCTCTACACATCCTAAGGAAAAATTGTATTCTACTTTCTCGTATAATATCAAATTGTTACACGTTTGCCTTTTCTTTTTACATTTAAATTTTATCACAGAACAACTTAAATCTGTGATCTTTGTTCATTTGTTTTTTTTTTTACCCCAAAATATTCAAGTTGTTTAAACTATATAGATATAGGATCAGTGCACTACATGATGTTTTGAAAAAAAAAAATAGAGAAAGAAAAAAGAAATAATGTGAGAAATTAAAATAATCGAAGAATGTAGAAGACACGCTATGAATGATAAGACGAAGTGCCTGTTTGTTTTTTCGTTTCTACCTTCTTTCCACGGAATGCACTTTCAACCCAATCCATCTCTCACGTTGGATTCACCTTCAAGGTGGTCCAATGAAAATACAAACACTTTATAGAATTATTTGGTTACATTTCAAAATCCGTGTGGCAGAAATTTCTTGCAGAGACAATTAATTATGGAAATATAATAATTCTCAGATGTGGGCTGAGAAACCCTAACCACAGTCTACTTTCCCTCCATTATGTAAAGGACAAAATTACGTAAAATGGGAAACAAATTTGTACATCCATGTACTATGGATATACTTATCAATCTAAAGTTTAAATTGCTTTACTTTAATTTGTCTACAAAATAGTTTTAACTTCAATAAGAAATTTAAAAGTATTGCAACATTAATTATAAACCACTACTGTGCTATTTTGATGTGTTGTAAACTAAAACAAAACTGTACTCATTGAGTGGAGTACTACGATACTAATATCTTATTCGAGTGGTTTATTTTTGCAACCTCGCTCACTGTACGGGAATAAAATATTCTTAAAAAGAAACAATATTAGTAAAAAAAATTGTGAAAGAAAAGACGAGAGAGTATAAGATAAGGTGTTATTATTATAAACATAAAAGTTATATATATAAAGTAGTAAAAAAGGATTAATTAGTAAGATAATCCTGATTTGCAGTTTTTAAAGTACCATGTAATTTTATTATTAGAATTGAAGTGGTGCTCCAGGCATGTGTATGTATACACGTAAAAATGAATTGAAGCGACTGAGATGTGACTAAAGTCTGAAACCCTAACACCAAATTGGTAAGAGGTGGTTGTGTATTGACAAATAAGGAGAATTAAGGAAGAGTCAAAGACGGAAAAGAAAGCAAGAGAAAGAGCAAGAAGGGGTGCGTGACAGCTTTGTGCAGATTTGATGGTTGAGCAGTGGAAAGAGGGATTGGTAAAGCATGGTGGAATGAATGCTAAGATCTCTCACTTTCTAACCCTAAATAAAGCTTTTTCTCCATATCTTATACATTGTTTCACCTAAACGTCCCTTACACAGATCTGCATCTGCACCCTTCTAAACAGATCACTAGGAAGGAAGACGCGTAAAACACCAGTAAGTATTTCTGAGTCAAAACAGAAAGATCAATTCTTTAATAGTAAGGATACTGAGATTTGTTTAAGAGATGAATTTGTTCTGATAGTCATAGATGGATATGTTTCTTAAAGGAGATGTTGAATGTGTGAATTAATTAATTAATAAATTACCTGTTGTTGGCATACTCATAGAGGCGTCCACGGCTTGAGAAGACAACAAGAGCAACCTCAGCGTCACACAGAACAGACAATTCATAAGCCTTCTTGAGCAACCCATTGCGACGCTTGCAGAAGGTAACTTGCCTGTTCGTTGTGTTCTCGATCCGTTTGATTTCTATTTTCCCTCTTCCACTTTTCTTCTGAGAACACCCTTCTGATATTGCTTCCTTCGGAAACTCCATCTCTTCCTGCAACCAAACTTGATATTTAACTTGGCCTCTCCTCAACCATGGATGAAATTAATTAATTACGAGAACCAAATATGCTTTCCAAAAATGGTCATTAAGCTGTTAATCATAAAATAAAATCAAAGACAGAAGGGCAAGAAACAAGGGGTGTGTGTCTAGGTAGCTAGCTAGCTAGCTGGGTTCTACCTGTGCAATGAGAACTATTTGTAGTGTTTGGAGTTATGCTAGAACTGAGGAGAAAAGGTTGCAAAATATGGAACTGGATGGGCTATGGTATGCATATGAGACAGGTATTTATGGACTCAAAATAGGAGTTAAGCTTGTCTCTTGAAAATTTCAGTAGGAAAGAAAAAGAAACAATGAGTGTATGACAATGACATTCACATACACATATCAGTCTCATACATCAATTGTATTCTTTTTTTCACTTCTACCCAAAAATTTTACTAAGTCTCCTTGTGTAATATTAGAAGAATAAATAAAGGGAATGCTAACTGTTGTATTAAGGTTATTGATTAGAAAAAAATATATAAAATATTTATTAAAATATTTAAAATCATATTTTTATGTATATATGAAATAATTAACAATGAATATTTTTTTAATCAATATTATTGGTTCTTTAATCAATATTACTCCCTCTCTCAAATCTGAACTCATATATAAGTAAAAAAAAAGAAATAAAATTTTTAACTTAAATATAAGTAAATTCTAATTTACTAAATCTTATTTAATGTTAATTTTTCAAAGATATTTTTAATTAAGTTTTTCAAAAATACTAACTTTTCAATTTTTTAAGAAATGAGTTTTCAAAAAAAAAAAACTCTAAAAAATGAATTTTTTCCTCTCAGCTTTTACAAAGATAAGAAGAGATAAAAAAACAAGGTCATGTCAAACAAATACAAATACATAGAAAGGGATAAAATTATATGATATTAATATCTACTATCATGACTAGCTGAACAATTAAATGTCTCGCTCCGGTAAATTCTAGAATATGTTTATGAAATCAATAAAATAAAATAAAATAAACTACCTTGTGTAATTTGTTTGAAAATGAGTGGAGAGGGAGTAGAAGATGACGCTGATTATGAAGACCTAAGAGAAGGGGCTTGGGATTCACATTCATCTATCAACTTTCACACTCAATGTAATAACGGTTCATTTTCTTCATGTATGTATGGGAAAAAGGCGAGGGGGCATTGAAAGTGTCTTCTTGAAAGTGACTTTGTTAAGGTGGGGTTTCAATTCTATTGAGAGGGACGTGAACATAAGTTTGCACGCAAAAACTTGGAAAACTTGAATTTTTTAGGCATAGCAGCAGGTTGTTTCTTGGATTTTTGAGTTTTGGCATTTTATCCTGCTAGAATCTCTCTGGATTTGTTCCTACCACTTCAGCCCTATTTCTCTTTCCTCCTGCTTCAAACCTCTTGTTTTAATTTAATCCAATTTAGGACAAATTAATACATAGTTTCTATTCATCTTAAATGACCATGAATTACATATATTGAAATTTGAAATATCAATAAACACAATTTTAGATAAATATTGTTATGTTTACTTTTTTTTTAGAGAATTTACTTCTAAGTTTCTTTAATTAACTTTAATTTCTTTTTACCAAAATAAACTAAGTTTACTTTAGTAATTTAACTTAATTTTATAAGTTTTTTTATTAAATTTTAATCTATTTTTATCAAAATAAACTTTTTTGGTACAGAAGTTAGTTTTAGTGACTTGATTTCATATTATAAAAATAAGATAACTTATCTATTTTTATCAAAATAAACTCTTTTTTCATTTGTATCCTTATTAATTAATTAATTTGAGATCTTTTTTTAATAAAATAATTATCAGTTAATTTTATGATTATATATATAACTGTTTATTTAAGCAATTGTTGGTTCATAAACAGGTAAATATTTTGAAAAAAATTGTTTTTTTTACTTAGTGTATATAACCACTTGTACAAATTGGGTAGACAATGTTAGGAAAAGTTTTCGTTATCTATAAAGTTATGACCTTTCTGCCAAAAAGGTGTGTAAAGTTTGTAGGTAGATTTTTTTGTCTTAGTTTATTATTCATAGGGTAAAAAAAATGCCACGAAGGTGCAAGTCAATGTTAGGGAAGGTTTTTTTACTTGGAGTTTTTTTCAAAGGAATGTGACAACTAACACATATGTATGGATTGTCTACTCAATATGTTAACCACAAAAATGTGTTGATGTCATTGAAGGTTTTTTTACGAGTCACAAGGTGTTTTTCACATAAGTATTGATAGTTTGTAGGTGGTTTTTTCTTACTTAATGTATTTTTCATAGGTGGTGACTATTACCACATAGACGTGGATGACTTCAAAATTTTTTTATGTTCAATACATTTTTCATGTGGATGTAATCATTAACACAAAACTGGAAACCAAATCAAATAATACTTTTTACTTACTACAGCCCCGTTCGAGGTAGTTTTTGGTTTCTAGTTTTGAAATTTCTAAAAACAAAAATTAGTTTTGGTTCTAAGTTTTCAAAATTTTAAAAAAACCATTGTTTTTGTTTCCAAATTTAAAACATTGATTTCAAATCTTAACCAAAACACTAGTTGAAGGTAGCAATCGATCGTTGAATATGACAGTCGATTATTGGCAATCACCAGTCAGAAGTGGTGGTTGGTAACCATCAGTTAGAGGTGGCGACCGATGACCACCAGCAGGAGGTGGCGGCCGATGACCACCAGTCGGAGGTGGCAGTCGATGATCGCCGAATGGAGGTAGCGACTGATGACCGTCAGTCAGAGGTGACAGTTGATGACTGCCAGTCGGAGGTAGCGATCGGTGACCGTTAATCGAAGGTGACTGCTGGTCGAAGGTGGAGGCTGGTGGCCACCGATTGGAAGTGGTGACCGATGGGAGTGGCGATCGGTGACTTTTGATCAGAGGTGGACGTCGGTGACCGCTGTTCAGAGGTGATGGATGGTCAATAGTAACCAGTGACGTCAATTAATGAGCTTAAATAAAAACAGAAACAAAAATCTAAAATCCAAATTTTATTGTTTTTAAAATTGAGATAAAATTGTTTAAAAAATGAGTAAAAAACCAAAACATAACCATTTTTGCCAACATGTTTCTATTTTCAAAATACACTTCAAAACAAAAAACCAAAAATTCAGAATCACCCTGAAAACCATATTTGGTGACATTATTTTTCTAGTAAAAATAGAATAGTTTATTATTTATTGTTATTTTTATTTGATGAAAACCATTAACATATTATTCAGTAATTTTTTAGAGTAATTAAAAATAACTACAAATTAAGTTTAACGATAATCACATTTTTAAAAAGAATAACTTAATTAGGTTAAACATAAATTTCATAAGCAGGTTATTATTACTAGCTGTGGTTATTTTTTGCTGAAACTTTTTAGCAATCCTACTTGTAGTTTCTCGGTAAGCATATAAACTTCTCTTTTTGAAACTACCATCGTGTTTGTGTTTAAGCGAAATTTACAGATGTCCGTCAAAGTGTAGAAATTATGGTTATATATGTTTAGATGGTTTCAATTGAGTTTAAAAATAGTCAAATTTGATTTTTTTTTTTCATTTGACCATAATATGTGGATGTGCGTTGAAAACATGATTTCTAGTCTAACTGAAGCTTATGGAAATAGCTAGTTTTTGCACCACTCTTAAATGAGTAATATATAATTTGTTTCTAAGTATGTCCTGTAGAAATAGACAGCGTATGTGTATAGTAGATATGCATATATGAATAAATTTATTGTCAAAGAAAGACATGTTGTGCATTGTGCTCATTATTTCTCTTTAGTATGATCTAGTGCAGTCGTGCATTGTTGTTCCTCGCTACGTATTCAAGGTGTGGGCTTCCACTGAAATTATGTTTCAGGTAAAATCAAATTTAAGCAAATGGAAACTCAAGTGTTTGGCCTAACAAAAAATGACCCAGCTGGCCTGAATTTTCACAAATAAATCTATTGCAATTATTTTAATGAAATAGCAAACTGTTCTTTAAACTTGGAAAATAATTAATCAATTTTGCCATCCTCGATATTGCAATGGCAAATCAATTCATGTATCAAATTTTTTATTTCTAACAACATCAAATTGAATAAGTATACGAATTTGTATCCCCTAAAAAAAAAAAGTTAACAAGTTATAGTTACAAATATTTAAAATACTCAATACAATTAACAAATCCGATATATATATATATATATATATATATATATATATATATATATATATATATATATATATATATATATATATATATATATATATATATATATATATGTGGGAAGAAGATCAGCTCCGTCTTTTACAAAGTGTATTGCAGCCAGTGGTAATTGTGGATTACAGGTCTGATAGATGGAGTTGGTCGTCTAGTAGGGATGAAGACTTCTCAGTTGCGGAGGCTTATTCGGTTCTGCGTTCACAACAGACCTCATCCAGACTAATTGAGGTGGAACCCAAAGATTTGAGACGGATGTGGAAAGATAGTTTGCCCTCCAAGGTAAATGCTTTTTCATGAAGATTATTGTTAGATAGATTACCAACCACTGATATTGAAAATAGGTGTTGTCATCCCAGGTGAGGATGCACTGTGTGTCTTTTGTAACAGTGATATTAAAGATAGAAATTATTTGTTCTTAAGGTGTGTCAAGGCTCAATCAGTGTGGAACAACGTCATTAGCTGGCTGGGAATTCAAGGATCTATTCCGGGGGATTTGTATCAACTCTTCCTTTCGTCATCAGCATGGGTGGTTAGAAAACGAAAGAAGAAGTGTAGGTATGTGTTCTGGCTTGCTGGGTGTTGGGGTATCTGGATTACTAGAAATCAGATTGTTTTTTATAACATACCGATGGATTCTGTCGACATTCGGATGTATATAAAGGTAATCTCGTGGAAATGACTATCATATTCCTTTAGTTTTAATAGGGGGTGTGTCTTCTCGGATTGGTATGCTAATCCTATATTGTGTTTATTAAATATAAAATAGGTGGATAAGTCATGATATGCTCCAATAGGACACGGAGGAGTATGTAATCCGTATGTATTATAAAAAACGTTTTGTTTCTTTTAATGGATATATTCTTAACTTGTCAAAAAAAAAAAAAATATATATATATATATATATATATATATATATATATATATATATATATATATAAAAGCACGATGTTTTCTCGAGAAAAACAATTCGTTTGGTTGAACTCATTTTATTAGTCTTGCTAGTTAAAATGCGTTTCGTTTCAATTGGTTGTTGTTTAAAGTGGTATTTATATCGATCTCAAGGAAATTAAAGTAAACGATTTTGCAAGTCGACACCGTCTTATCTTCATTCGCTGATGAAGAAATGATGACCCTCATTGCAAACTAGTTGTGTTTCAGATATATATGAGATGAGATACCACCATTGTAGGTGCAGTGGAAAATGTAGCTTCAATAACATAAGCACATCTATAACATGCATGATAAAATTTATCCACCTCAGTACTTTCATTTGGTACATACATGCTAATTAAGGAAGTAACTCAGGAAATTAATAAGCCTAGTAATAATATACAACTTATGCTGCCATTGATATAGGTTGTGAGTATTAAATGCATGAAATGATTCATCATATTTGTCTACGGTTAAAATCTACTGAAATTAAATATGCGGAGAAGACAAAGGAGAATTCTCTCAATTCCTAATTACTTACGTACTTTATAAATGAAATGCAATGAGTTTGTTTTAGTTAGTGCCATTTAATAGACACACATTCATAGATATATTTTAGTAGCTTTGTGAATGGTACTAGAGATTATTTAGATTTCACACTCTCTGGCAATATTTATGTCCACCATTATTGTTATTGCTATCAAATTTTGGCCATGCTTTGGGAGCAATTGAATGGCTATATTCTACATCCTAGGCGACCTAACATCATAAAAGGAAATTTGAATCCTTGAAGTTTGTTGTTTAAGGACCACGTCGTTCTAACATGGAAAGGGATTTGATAATAACCCATTGATAAGTGCAATTATTCCTTCATACCTACTCATAATCATGGTGTCTGAAATACGGGCATACGATCATCTTCTCCTTGACAGCTTCTCTGACTGATCACATGCCAGCTAATATAAAGTTGGCTCTATGCATTTATATGACCATTAATTTAACACTAAGTTACAACGGGACATTTCATAGGTTAAAAGAATTCCCAATACATGGTAAAACAAATCAGGCCTGTGAGGTTAAAAACCCTTGCTGATTTAGTTAGAATGTAAATCACCCAACAAATACGAAAACTCTGTTGTTTGAAGAAAATTCTCTTATTTGAAGGAAACTCTGTTGTTTGAAGTGTCTCCATGTTAGATACATTCTTATCTTTTAATATATGTTGAATATTTTTAATTAAGTTTTATGAAAAATTATTATTTTTTATTTAAAAATTTAAATTCATATTTATCTATATGTAACTTAAATACTTAAATTGATATCTTTAACATATATGTACACACTTTAATTAAAGTTGTTATATTATTTATATTTTATTAAAATCTCTCTATGTATAAAAGTTGTATTTCCTTCTATTAGACATTAATCGTATTAATATGGCCATGTGATGTCCATATTCATATCGTATCGTGGCAATTTCCGTGCTAGATTAATTGTATTGGATGTATATCAAAACCTTGCTTAGTGTGATTACAAAGTTTGGTTTACTCAAATGCCTTTTGTCAATTCTAACCAATTAGGTACGTTCATGTACGTTCAACAAAATAGACATCACTTTGGTCCATCGCCTTATCAAATCATAAAACTTTATGAACAAGGAATAATTTCATAATCATGTGAATCTTATCACACATAAAATTTTCAACAGTAAACAGTCACGGATTACGTTTAATCCTTATCATAACTGTGGGTTTAAGATTTAATCAGCATTTTATCTCTCAAAGAATTTTTTTTTGTTTTAATTCTTTTAAATATTTTTTAAATTTGATCTTTTAAAGAATTAATAATTTTTGCATTTAAGAAATAACATTAATTTTTTTATAAGCCAAATTAATATATTAGTATATTAGTTTTTTTAATAGAAAAGACTTACGACTTCTTCCTTCGAACTTATAATTAAGGAAATAATATTAATTTATACTTAAAGTTGGAATCCAACAACTTATCATATGACTTCATCTAGACTTCAATAAATGAGAAAATTCGCTGCAACCAATATTGGTATAATAATTTAATTAAATTGATTTTGAAATGTATATTTAAAGTTAATTTTTTAACATCATTAAAAATTGTTGTCAAAATATATTGAGTGTGTAATTATTAAAATGATCAGTTTTAGTTGTTTATAAATTAATTAATTTTATTTTTTTTGTAATCAAATGCATTTTTTAGTAGAAACAGAAATTGTCATGGTTTTTTTTAGTAGTTAACTGTCTTCTAAAATTTGGTTCCAATATTGTTGTTTCCTTGTTGCCATGCTCACCTTGGAAGGCATGGATTCAGCCATTCGAAATAGTCATAATAAAATAATATTTTATTTTTAATATATTATAATTTTTTATAAATAAATTTTAGTTTTATTTTATGTTTTTAAAATTGAATCGGTGATCAAACTAACAAAGACATTGATTCAATCGTGATTGATTTGGTAGTTGAAATGATCTTAATAAAATAATATTTTTTTAATATTAATGTACTATAACAATTAAGATTATAAAAGAAAAAATGTATGAAAGTTATAATTATAAAAGTAATTTTACTAAATACATCTTTATATTGTTAAGTTGAACCCTATTTTTATTAATTTTTTAATTAAAAATTTGTTGATTTAGGAAAATGAGGGTGTATTTAAAAAAATAAAAAAAATACAAACCGATTGAATCAGTTGAATCATCAATTCTTGATTAGTTTTCCGGTTTTAATATCGGTTTTTTGTTCCACCTATTTTCATGATTGACCGAACCGATTATCATACCGGTTCATCGATTTTCTAATCGAACTGATCGGTCTAGTGCAATTTTTGTAGCATAGGTTCTATTAATCAAACAATTCAAACTCACGATCTTTCTCTTACTCTTTCTCTTCACATATAGACTTTGTCATTATATGAACGAACCTTATAACTTTTTTAATGCATTATAATAACTATACTAAAAAAATTAAACAAAAATATTATATATTCACAATATTAAATTAGGTTGTGTATACACGAATTTGTTGATTGCTTACTTATTATAAATGTTTAATGGACAAATTGAATTAGATTTCTAGAAATATTATTACTAGAAATGTTATTTTGTTGATCGATCATATTCCTAGAAATATTATTACAGGAAAAATTATTTTAATTAAATATGTTTGATAAAAAATCATAATATTAATACCCAAAAATCTTAATTTTACTAAAAAAATTCAAATTGTATTTTTTATGAGGTTGATTCAAACACATTGTTTGTTCTAATTACACCCAGCACCTTTCTATTTTTTTTAATCCTGCAGAAATTCTTCTTAATTTTTTTTTTTTACTTTCATTACACCAAATGAAGTTTTCTTATTCTACTTGTAAATTCTATCCAGTATGGGGTAGTACATATGATTGATAGCACATCCCTCATACAAGAGATGATTGACTATAGAGATGTTGTAAAAGTCATTGCTATAGACAGTTTCTAGGGATTTAAAGTTGGTCAAGAGTTCTACCTTTTCCATTTTGCACAAAGGGATTTTCTTGGAGAAGTCAACCACAAATATGCTTCAGCAATCACGAACCACACCTCCAATAGCAACATTCTCCTAGGAACCTCTAAACGTTGTAGCAGAGATTTTATACCATTTACCACTTGTTGATCTGTTGAAAAGAGCAACATTTCACCTATACCACAATCGTTCTAGGTAACATCAAGCACTTGGTTCCACCTATTATCTTCATGAAGTTTCCCGCAAGATAGATTATTTGACATCTAGGTTTTTAGTGACTGGTGAGAGAAAAGATTAGAAATACTGGTAGTACCATTTATATTCAAACATTGATAGTCTTTTGACAGTCACATAATGGATGCAATGAGGTCTACCTATGATGGTCACAGAAAGGGTATGAAGATTCAGTTGTCATATGTCTATTATGCCTCAATTGCTTTGTGGGAAGGATCCCCCTTACTACTTTCCACATTAGTATCTGAATCTATTTTCGGCCCTTCCAACTTCCAAAGCTGTTTAAAGATGAGTTTATCTAGATTATGTGTTTGACATATCAAGGCTTCATATGCCTTTTAGGTGGTGAATTCACCATCCACTTTTTTTTCCCAGTTGGACATGTCTTCTTTCGCATCTGCTTGAAGAGGTTGGATTTTACAAATGTCTCTTATCAAATTTGCAAACAACATCTTCCTAACTTGGAGACATCCCACACCCTATCAAAAGCCGCAAAAAATAGGGTTTAGCTCCATGTTGGATTTTATTAGCATCAGTACACCGTCTAGCAAGAGGTCTTCGCCCCGACACCTAATTCTCCAACTAGAAGTCTATTCTTCTCCCATTCCCAACTTGTCATCCAAGATTGTTGCAAATATTAGTCCAAGATGTCTTAATTCCTTTCCAAAAATTTGTGCCCCTCCAGGTTGTGTCAATGTTTGGTTTGATAGCTCCCCACAATTATACTTTGACCAAATGAGTTGTAACCATGTGCTTTTCTCCTAATGATCAAGTGTTTGCCAACTTTCATAGGAAGGGCTTGATTAACGTGTCTTTTCTCTTGCAACCCAAGGTCATCCCATTATTTTGGGTTGCATACTTTTTGTCAGACAAGTCAGTGGACTGAATGAATATGGATAAGTTAATTTTTAGCCTAAAATTTACAACTATGGAATAAAAACATTAATTGAAAATATTTCAAATTATATTAATGATATTGAGTAGGATTTTTTCTTTGTAAATAATACTTATAGTTTATATCAAAATTTGTAGTCTATGAAAACATTTAAAATTACATCAATTATCTTTATAAAAAATAATTTTATTTATTTTTATTCAAGGTTTTAAAGATTAATATCTTCAAGTTTCAAAGAGAAGACGATAACCAAATTCAAATAAAGAATGAATAGATAACTTTTTTTTTTTAATTTGAAACAAAAGGAAAAGCATAAATATTACTGTTTTTAAATTTTGAAATAGTAGAGAAACTCTATCTTTTTTCTCAGTTTCTCTTGTTAAGCCAGAATGACCAAGTTAATATTACAGTTTTGCACATGTGTCAATTTTTTAAATGAAGATAAAAAATGTAATATCCATATGTTATTGCTTTATTATATAGATAACATATTATATTAGATTAGACTAATTAAATCTAAATTAATTATTAGTATAAAAATTCAACTTCATAAAATAAATAATATTAAGAAAATATGAATTATGAAGTTATTATGATATCGTTAATAAAGTAATTTAAAACTATTTTAATGATAAAAATGTATTTAGTAACTCAAGTTTGAATTTAACCACTCAATATTAAAGGGAGAATTTTTTATCATAGTGATACAAAAAATAAAATTATCTCAAATTTAAATCTTTTGATTATATATTTATGTAAAAATTAAAATTATTATATAAATATTAATCAACAAAAATTTTCTTTATAAAATTATTGTCTCCTTTTTTTGTACGCTGCAGTAAAATTTTTGTCTTCTATCAATATATAATACATGTGGTTTCTAGCATAAATAAGATAAAAAATATTTCATTTATAATATCATAAGGAAAGTCATTTAAAAATTAAAATAATTTTTACTAACACCTTTTTAAGTAAAAATATTATATATATATATATATATATATATATATATATATATATAAATTATATATATATATATATAAAATAGAGGCAAAAAATGAAAAGACGTGAAAAAATAAAGTTGGATAATACTGATGGTCGTATAAGTGTAAATATAAATAAATAAAAAATAATAATAAATTTTTGCATTAAAAAAGTCATAAAAACATAAAGTTAACTAGAAAAAAATGGAAAGATATAAAAAGAAAAGAAAGAAAAAATGTAACGGGAATAAAAGTTAGAATTAGAAAGAATTAAGAGAAAAATTGGATTAAAATGAGGAGAGAGAAAAAAAATTGGCATGAAAAATATCGTAAAACCAAAAAAAAAAAATTAAAATATAAAAACAAAAAATAAAACATAAAACAGAAAAGAAAGATAGAAATTAACGTGAAGAGAGAGAAAAATGCAAAAGAAAGAAAAGTACAAAACTGAAAAGAAGAAAGAAAAAGTTAGGAGGAAGAGTGTAATTAAAAGACTAAAATAGCCCATATGTAAAATAATAAAAAATGTTGTTGCCTAAAGAATAAAAAGTGCTTGTTGAGTAAATTTGCCGTCTAAAGAATAAAAAACGCTTGCTAAGTAAATTTGTTAGCCTAAAGAATTGTTATATTGATAGTAGATATGAGAATACTGAAATTTATGTTTGAAAATTGATTTTGTGGTCAATACTGAATCAGTTTTTGTGTTGTGAATGCATTGTCCTACTAAATTTGACCACGACAAAGGTGGATTCATGCTCCTGAATGCAGTTTGATTGCATTTTTAGGAAGGATAGTGATTTGGAGAATATATTGAATGTTAATTTAATCTCTTTGAAGTGAATATTATAGTAATGTTGATTGGGGGAAGAAGCATGATGTTTTGTGGTGATTGATTAGTAAGTACTGTATGGAGCGCAATAAGTTAACAGTTGTAATTGATGATTGATTGATTAGGTGAGGGAGGGAGAGCAGGAAAACAAAATATGTAAGCAGTTTAAGGTGCCCATCATCATTCCATAAATGGCCATTGCAAAGAAATCAACACTCTGCCATGGGAATGATTTCTAATGCATCCACTACTGTTTAGCCTATACTTCCTTTTCATTCCCACCCCTATTTCTTCTTTCTTTTTTTTTTGTTGGGATCATTAAAGGAAACACAATTTTACTTTTTCTTCCTCCTCCCTCTTTTTTCCTTTCACCACCAAATAAACTTACTTTTCTCATTTTTTTAAATAAACAATTCATCAACCTTAATACTATATCAGTCTTCTCTTTTGTTACAATCAACCTTAAATACCACACAAGTTAAAAACAAATTGTTACAATCCTCTCTAAAAGCCTTGTAAAAAACACAACTATTTAAGTTGTCCTGTATATTTAAACCACACTTCAGCAAGTTATCCATGGTTGAAAGGACCTGTTTATTTTATAGGTCATAAATTCATAGAATAAATAGTGAAAGGAATTAAATTTAAGTTTATACTTAAATTACATATTGAATTGAGGTATGTTTATTTTATTAATGATGGTAGAAGAATAAGGAAAGATGATAACAATTATTATTCTTTTGTTTCGGAAGGTTTTAGTTGAGTTTTGAGAAGTTTTCAGAAAATCTATTATCGTAAAAGAGGGGTTACATCTAGCAAACTGATTTTTTTCTAAATACACCTTTAGGACTATAAAAAAAACTATTTCTTCCTCACTTTCTTAAGCTTTTCCTTTTCTGTTGTAGTTTCTTCACCGTGCCATTCTCTCTCTTGGTCATGAGGATTTTTGGCCTTCATGGTCACACTCTGTCTGACGAAATTAGATGCGGTCTCTTCCATTGCTCCTGATCCTGAACGATGATCAGTATAGGTATGTCTGATCGTAGTTTTCTAAACCTTTTTCCAATCGTTTTTTATCCTTTTTGTTTTCGTTAAAAAAAGGGATTTTATTGGAAATTCTAATTTTCTTTGATTCCTGTTGAAATTGGGATTCTTGTCAAATTCTTATGTAATTTCTTTGGGTTGATTGTTCCCCTTTTATTTTAATCGGCTTTTAGACAAAGAAATATGTAAGGGAAACTCTTTTGTTGATTTTTGTCAATGGATCAGTGATTTGGTAGTTGAGAGGTTTAAGCTATTTGAGATAGCGAGTATTTTGACTATATTTTGAACTATTTAAGATAACATTTATCTTAATTATGTTAGCTATTTAATATAGTGCCTATTTGATTTTTATTTGAACTAATTTAGTTAGAGTATTTATTGATTGTGATGTGAGCTAATTGAGTTAGCGTATTTGTTTATTATGATGTGAGTTGATTGAGTTAGCGATATTGATTGTGGTTTGAACTATTTGAGATAATGTATATTGGGATTTCGTAGTTAAGCTATTTAAGATAGTGTATATGTCGATTGTAAATGCGTAGTGATAAGGTGTTGTATTGAATGCATGATGATGTGTTGAGCAAATATTTGTTTTGAGAATTGGCATATGATTGAAATGAATTATGGTTCTTGGGAATTAATGATAATGGATTCAGATATATGATGTGTTGTGTAGTTGATGATTATTATGGAAGTGATGTTTGATCTTGAATTGAATGATTTATTGGATAGTGTGGATGTGACGGTACAATAGGGTAACTTAGTTTTGGTTAAATTGACTTTCTGTGATTGTAATTGAATTATTGGAATGATAATGTATTATTTGAAATTTTGATGTAATGCATATGATTGGAATGCATTATGAGAATATATTTGTTGATGTTGTTGGTTCTGGGCAGTTACAGTTTGGTAACTTAGCCTTAGATGATATGTTTGGTGGGGTACATTGATGTTAAGGATACAACTGGGATCAACATAATCCAGAATATCAGACATGCGAAGGGATATTTTTATGATTTACGTTGTAGTCCCAGTAACAGGATATGTAAGGGGTTCCTAAAGGACACCCTCAGATAACGATTGTGTGTCACAGAGTGTCAAGTAAACATTAGAATCCAGTTTGTGGTTGTCAAATAACTATTGCTTCTACTTAAATTGGTGTAACACAAGCAAATTAGACCTTTGTTACCAATTGGAATGCGTCTTAAGTCGCCTCGATGTACAAACTTAATGTAGATATTCTAGAATATGTCACGTCTGAATATGTTGTTGTGTGAAAAGCTTGTGTTCAGAGGAATGTATGTGTGTTTGATTTGATTGATTGATTGTGAGTGCTTATATTCACGTGGAGCATAAAAGTGATTGATTGGTTGTTTACTATCAGTAAATGTGTGTTGATTATGCTAAATATAAATGTTGTGTAACTTTCATGTTTTATGATTAATGTAATGGTATATTGTATATTATGTAAGCTTACCCTTACAATGTTTGTGTTTTCCATATAAATGTGATGATCGTGTTTTGCACGGGAGTAGATAGTAATGATGATGCGGAGAAACAAATGCTCTAGAGTGAAGTATGTCAAATTGTGGCTGAAAGTCTTAGAAGATGTTATTTTATTGTTGAATATATATATATATATATATATATATATAAGAGTTGTGTAGAAATACTGTTATTTGAATTTAGAGACATTGTTGTTAAGTTTATGTGATCATTATGTTTTATATAGAAATTGTGTGAATATGGTGTAAAAAAATAAACGAATTATGATATGCATGTTACGAGAATATAGAGTTATATGTCAATAGGTTGGTTGGTTTTGACAGCAGAGGTTTTGCTATCAGCAGGGTGGCAGATATTGTCTGACAAGTTTTAGCCTCTGTCAACCTATTGTTGTAGTTTTGCTCCCAATGAGAGGTCTCACCAAAAGCAAATTACACAATATTTAGAAATAAACATATTTTCACCTAACGATGTGTCTCGCTAAGTGAAGTCCTTATTACTGGACAGTTTGATATAAGGTCTTCATTGGACGACAGCTATCGCTGGAGAAATTACCCTAGGTCTCGCCAAGCGGCAATGTTCACTAGACGAGCTAAGATTGTGTGTACTATTGTTATATTTTGAATACATGAAAAGGTGTATGATGCTAGATTGATTGTGTTATGGTGAAAATTTTATATCTCAGTATTTGGAAATATAGATAATAGTAATTGAAATAATTATTAAGAGAATTTATGGTGTAAGTTATACATATAAATTTGGGATGTTATAACTGTAGGTCGATTCTTTAGAAGTCTCCATGAAAAGGCAATGACTTTGGATAAGAGTTTGTCTTTCCACAATTTTTTAAAGACATGGTTTTCAGCATTAGCCCCAAAATCACTATCTTGAACGTCACTCATCAACTTGTAAGCTGCTTAAACAGAAAATGATAAGTCTGGTTCTAAGGCCTAAACTCATTTATCTTGCCTTTCTTTAATTAAATGGACATCCTACAATAAGAGTTCAATAGTCTACATTGTTTCTACTTCCCACATAAGTAGTTCCCTTCTCCAAGCCTATCTCCAACCACAACCCTTCAAAAGAAACCCTCATATCATAAACGGATATATTCTTATCCCGAGGTAAAGAAAAAAGTCTCGAAAAGTCATTACACAACGGTCCACCTCCTAGGCAATTATGACTCCAAAATGATGTTTGTTTCCCATCATAATCTTCCTTTATTTAGGAACCAACCAGGTATAGCATTACTATCATTGTCTATAGACCATATATCCTTCCACGAGGAGCACTTAGTAGACCTAGGAATTTGGTAATGGATTTCTTGAAAAGACCCATATCTCAATTTTAATAAAGGACACCAAATTGCTTTTTTGTCTTGTAAAAATGTCCACCTCCATTTGGCATGCAAACTCCGATTAAATTTAACTAAATGTCTCACCCCTAGACCACCATTTTTCTTTTACATACATACCTTATCCCAACTTACCTAGCCAATTTTCCTCTCCCCAATCTCACTCCCAAAAGGAAATTAAGCTACAACCTTTTTTAAAATCTCAACTACACTTTTCGGAGCTTTGTAAAAAGAAAAGTAGAATGGGAAATAATGTTTTATGCTTCAGTACATAAGTAATCTACATATGTTATCCTTAATTTGACTTTCGAAGACTTTGTCCTCATCTGACAAGTTGAGTTACTATTGTCTCCACCAAAGATACATGTAATCTATTATTATTATTATTATTATTATTATTATTATTATTATTATTATTATTATTATTATTATTATAAATAAAGAAAATTAAAAATTGAACTTTCGTTACAATTATCCCTCCACGCTCCAAGCTCATGTTATTCTTATTACTTGTTTTTTATTTTTACTGACATTCAATCACAATTTTCTATGAGTTTAATTGGTATACACGGTTAGTATAAAAGATTTTTACACTGATATTCAATCATGACTTTTCATTTATGTGACTTTTAAAGTAGTAAGAAGTAAAGTCAACAAATTTACCATAAATGAAGGGTTGTGATTGAATATGAGTGTAAAAATTTTTACCCTAACAGTGTATACCAATTAAACTCATTTTCTATTCATATGACTTTTAAAATATTAATTAATAAACTCAAGAAATTTATCATAAATAAAGGATTATAATTTAATGTCAATTTAAAAATTTGTATGATTAAAATAAATACTAATTAAACTTTATTTAAGTTCAATTATCAGTTAAAAGTGGAAATTATTAATAAGATTACACAAATAACTATGGAATTTGAAATTCAAATACAAATAAATCTTAATTAAAAAAATCAAATATAATAAATTGGGATGGCTTATGTAAAGTTTTTTTATTCAAACACACATATACTTTCTCATTTATTTATTAATATATTTTTAACTTTTAACTAATAGAGTAAGGTGTTTATAAAAGAACGTGTAACTATATATATTCAAATTAGTTTAAAAAACGAAAGCTATTTGTATTTATTATGAAAACATTAGCTTAAATATATCTTAAATTGAGAAAAAAAGTTCTTTATAACAATGTATAATTATTTTACACTGTGACTTAATTATAAATTAGTATATATAATATTTTTTTTAATATTATAATAATTTTGAACTATGACATGGATTATAATGTAACAATTTAAACTATGCACGGGAAAAATGATATGAGTAGTATAAGCGTCATAATATTCCATGGTAGGTTTTTTTCTTTCTACATCCATAAATTTTTTAATATTTTTGAGTGAACTCTTATATTAGATATTCTAGATTTGGTTTTTATCAAATTCAAATTATCTAATTTGAAGGTCACCTTATGTCAATTTTAATGAATCAAAAATTCAAATTAGGTGTTTAAAAAGTGAGTCTGAATGAGGTGTTATAATAATAAGTTCAAATTAGGTGATCTAAATTCCATTGGCTTTACCCCTTCGTATATTCCTTGTAATCGGTCCTCTCACCATGCACTTTCATCATCCCACCATCTTTCCTGACAACCACTCCTCTCTTCCTGTAACAACACACTCTCTTGTATGCCCAACTCATCTCCCCATAGAGTTTTCAAATTACTCAGTCCGAAGAGTAACTCAAAAGTATTTTTCTCATTTAATATAGTATGAGGTACAGGGAGAAATCTAAGGAGGTGGCAAGGAGAAAAGGCCTTACAGGTAAAGCAAGTAAAGGGCCTGGATTGGATTGGTGAAGCTGCTGGCCCAATTTCACTGCGCCGTTTCCATTGCAAATTTGAAATTTCTCCCCGTTTTGCTTGTTGGGACTTGGGACCACCTCAAACTTTCAACTATGTCTTTGCATTTACTCATCATTTTTATTTTTATATTTAAACCTATCAATTTTTACTTATTCTACTTTTTTTTTTAGTTCTATTAGTCTATAGTTATTACAATAAGTAAATTACAACCATTCTTGGTTTGGATTCTTACCTTGTCTTCATCACAGTAGATAAACCAGAGCAAAAAAGTTATTTGTTTTTAAAATTTTACAAAAAATCACTTTTGGTCTTTGAAATTAAAAAAAAAAATTAATTTAAAAATTTAATTGCTTTTTGTATTAACGTTATTCATTTATAAGTTTCGGTGTATTTGACTATACCGGATGTGAAATTCAAGATTAAGAAGGTTAGGGTTGAGAAAGACAGTGATTCGCGACCGGATGTGAAATTGAAGATTAAGAGGATCAGGGTTAAGGAAGACAGCGATTCATGAGTACAACATGTTCCTTATCAGCAATTTTTTTTAATGATGTTAATTGAAGAAGAATAACTAAAAGTGAATCAAGAACTAAAAAAAATATTTTTAAATTTTATATACTAAAAGTAGTTTTTTAAGAAACTTTAGGACAAAAAATTTATTTAAGCCAAACATTTTCTATTTTTAATTATGTTCTTGAATCCAAATAAATTCTAAATGCTATTTTTTTTAGTTTACTTTCCAAATTTTTAAAAAATTAAAAGTTTATTTTTCAAGTTTAATTTTTATCGACCCAATACAAAGTTTTATATTCTCAACTAATTAAAACATTTTTTAACTTCATTTTAAAAATAATTATTACAAAAAAGTCAAAAAAAATTACCGCACAAAGTAGTTCATAATTAGATAATAATATAGACACCCTTTATTTTAACACTTCATGTCCTATTTATTTATGAGTTTAATTGGTATACAGTGTCAGTATAAATATTTTTACACTAACATTCAATCACAACCCTTCATTAATGGTAAATTTGTTTACTTTATACTTTACTCATTACTACTTTAAAAGTCACATAAATGAAAAGTCATGATTAAATGTCAGTGTAAAAATCTTTTACGCTAACCATGTATATCAATTAAACTCTTTATTTATTCATATTTTACTTTTAGATTTATTTTTTTTTATGAAATATTTTTCTTTTAGATATACCAAAATATTGATCAAGGGTTCTAACTCAATTGGTTAAGCAAGGTGTGTGAGTTAGTAAACCTACTAAAAGTGTCTTCAACTTCAATTAAGAAGATCAACAAAAACATATCATCGAGCTTCGCTCTATATATTAAATTAATTTTTTCTAAAATTTGAGTGGGCCTAATAATGAAATGACTAGTGCATAATCTGTTTAGAAAAAATAGACTAGTGCCTAATCTGTTGTTATTTTAAAATGAAAACCTGAAGTTTAACCTCGATGATTTTTGGTTTTCAGTTTCAAAACTTATAAAAACAAAAAATAGTTTTGATTTTAAGATTTAAAAATTTTAAAACAAGATTATTTTGGTTTCTAAATTTAAAACATTGTTTTCAAATCTTAAAACAATATTTCCTCCTTAAAGACTGAAACTAATGATTCATGACTAACGATTAGTGTCAGAGGTAGAAGTTGCAGGTGACGATTGGTAACTTCCAGTAGGAGGTGGAAGCTAGTGACTGACGATTGGAAGTGGTGGTCAATGATGATGGCCAGAAGTGGTGGCTGATGACCGATGACGGAGGTAGAGGTTGGTGATTGCTAATTGGAGGTGGCAATCAATGATTGTCGATCAGAGGTGGCTATCAGTGATTGTCGCTCAAATGTAGCAGTCACTAGTAACCGTTGGTCAGAGGTGGTGACTGATGAGCATCGGTTGAAGTTGGTGGCCCGTAACCGCCAGCCGGAGGTGGCAGCCAGTGACTGTTGGTCGGAATTGGTGCTAGTGACTACTGATCAAGGTGGTGGTCAATGGTGACAAACGATGAGCTTGAATAAAAACAAAGATTAAAATCTCTGAAAATGAAATTTTATTGTTTTTAAATTAATTGAATTTTTTTCAAAAATAAATAAAAAACCAAAATAAAACCACTTTTTTCAAACACATTTATGTTTTCAAAATACATTTCAAAACAAAAAACAAGAAACTCAAAATCACCCCGAACAGGTGAAGTTCTTAGCAAAAAACTTTGTGTGTGTGTGTATATGTGAATGACAACTAGGGTAAGAAAAAAGGTTACGATGAGAAATCAAAAAACATAATAATAACCCTAAGATTTCAATAAAATGTGCAACAACTCCCTTGGGATAAGGTGTCAATGTCTCATTCTCCATCAAAGCTTATGGCCATGAGAGGCCCGATAGCGGGTGACCCAATCGCAACAATGAATACTCAAGTGACAAGGATACAACCGAACCAATTTGGAGTATCTCCAAATGTCTCCACTAACAACTTTGGTAACATCATCAGCAGTTATGAAATCAGGAACAGGAAGAGGATCATTGCATTAGGGCACAAACAATCAGAGTCACATATGATTTTGGAAATTAGGAAGACGCTAGAGGTATCCAGTCACGAGCTTGATGCTGAATTACAAAGAAGAATAAGTGATCTTGAAGACAAAGAAAAATGAGATTGAAGGATACAAGCTAAATGCTAGGAAGGGGCTCGCAGAAAAAATAGATGAGGATCCTTACCTATAACGTTAGGGGGCTGGGTGGAGGAATAAAGATCAAGCATATTAGCAAACTAGTACAGGATGAACAACTTCAATTTATTTGCCTACAAGAGACTAAAAAGGAGACGTGAGACCAACAATTGTGTCAATGTATATGGGAAGGCCAAAACCTACAGTAGGCAATGTCACCTTCAATCAATACTTCTGGAGGTCTGGTATGTGTTTAGTCCTCTTTATATTTTTCAAATGTTGAGTTCCATAACCACAAAAGTCTATATTCTGCTAAAAGGGGTATGGGTAGAACAAGGGATATGAGTAGAGCTGGTGAATGTCAATTTACAATCTGATTTGAATAGTAAGGTAAAGGTGTGGAAGGATCTACTTGATAAGAAAAAAACAAGTAACACAAGCCACTAGTGTGTGTTAGGAGATTTTAATTGTGTACGTAATCCTGAAGAAAGGCAAAGGGCCAGTGAAGCAAGGTATAGTAGAAAGGAAACAGAAAGCTTTAATAATTTTATTCATGAAATAGAACTGAGAGATACTCTGCTCATTGGGAAGAAATTCTCATGGTTCAGACCAAATGGTATTGCTAAAAGTTGGTTGGATAGATTCCTTGTTTCTCCTGATTGGTTGATGATTTGGCCAGGGTGCGTTCAGCATGTGCAAATCGAAATTTTTCATACCATTGCTCGCTAGTAATGAGGAATACTATTATAAAGACTGGGGTCCCAAACAATTTAAGGTTTTGGACTATTGGTTCCAACATAAAGACTTCAAAAAGTTTGTCTCTGATCTTGGATATCAATATCTATGCAAGGTTCCAAGTCTTTTATTCTAAAGGAGAAGCTTAAAGGGCTAAAGGCAATCTTGAAGATGTGGAATAAAAACCATTTTGGAGACATTAAAGTAGGTCTCATGAAAATAAAAGATAATCTAAATAAGCTTAGGAAGAAAAGGGAAGAGAAACCACTAACTATTGTAAAGGTTAAACTGAGGTCTCACCTCCAACAAAAGTTGTGGGACCTAGCTAAGAAGAATGAATTACTACTATGTCGAAAGTCAAGAATCAGGTGGATACAAGATGAGGATTGTAATACCAAGTACTCTTATAGAACTATCAATTGGAACAGCTGCAGAAACTCTATTAAAGGCGCTTTCATTAATGAAGTATGGATCGAAGAGCCTATAGCTGTCAAGGAAGAGATTAGGCGATTTTTTCACACAAGTTCTCAGAAGCTAATCATCAAAGACCCTGCTTGGATGGGGTTTAATTCCAATCATCATGACAATGTTGAACGGTGTGCACTATTTGAAGAATTAAAAGTCAAAGAAACAATATGGAGCTTTAGGAGTGAGAAAAGCCCAGGGTTAGATGGGTATAATTTCAACTTCATCAAGCAATTCTAGGAATTCCTAAAGCCAGATATAATGGATTCTATTGGAGATTTTCATGCATCTGCAAAACTGGTTGCAGATAGTAATTCTTCCTTCATAGCACTAATCCCCAAAGCGAACAGCCCTCAAAACCTAATTGAGTATGGACCTATTTCCCTAGTAGGCTACATGTACAAGAAATTTCCAAGATTCTTGTTGCTAGGCTTGGAAAAACTCTCCATAACGTCATAGACCTATCCCAAAGTGCTTTTATTGAAGGGAGACACTTGGTTCATAGTGTGTTAGTAGTTAATGAGGCCCTTAACGAGGCAAAACGGAGGAAAGAAAGGTGCCTCATTTTTAAAGTGGATTTCAAGAAAGCATACGACTCAGTGTCATGGGATTTTCTCCAATATATGATGATCAGACTTGGCTTCAATCACAAATGGATTTCTTGGATTATGGTTGGCCTCAAGACTAGCAGAGTTTCTATCTTGGTAAACGGGTCACCAACATCTGAAATTACTCCTCATAAGGGGTTAAGACAGGGCGACCCTTTAGTGCCTCTATTGTTCACAATAGTGGCAAAAGGTATGTCTAGTTTGATGAGAGAAGCAGTAAAAAAGGAACTGTATAGCCATTTTTTAGTATGAGATAATAATCTCCATGTATCTATACTTCAATATGTTGACGACACAATATTCTTGGGTGATATGTCTCATAAGAATGTACTAGTCATTAAAAGCATTCTTAGATGGTTTGAATTAACTTCTGGGCTAAAGATAAATTATTTCAAAAGTAGTTTTAGTGGCATTGGCCTATCGCATGCAGAGGTACAAGCTTTCGCCAATGTCCTAAACTATAAAATCGTTACCTTCCCTTTCATTTATTTGGGACTTCTAATTAAGGCTAACCCTAGAAAAGTGGCTACTTGGAACCTAATAGTTAAAAAATTGGAAAGAAAATTGTTAGGCCAGAAACACAAGAACCTGTCTCATGTGGGCCGAATTGGTCTCATAAAGTCTGTCTTATCAACGGTGCCTATTTTTTACTGGTCTTTCTTCAAAATGCGTGTGAAAGTGGGAAAGAAAATCACTAGTATCCAGACAAGGTTCCTTTTGGGTAAAGTGGGTGACGAAAACAACATTGTCTGGGTAAGCTGAAAATCTATGTATCAACCCAAAGAAAATGAGGGTCTAGGACTCAAAGATACCTCCATTTTTAATGAAGCGCTACTGGGAAAATGGAGATGGCCAATGCTATTCTAGAAGGGACATTTGTGGAAGATTATTGAATCCAAGTATAATGGGTAGAGAGGCCTAACTAAAGGAGAAGACAACAAGTTCATGTCAATATGATGGAGAGACTTGAGGAGAACTTGTGAGGTGAAAACGAGCAGAAATGGTTTGATCAACTCTTGGAATGGAAGTTGGGGAATGGTTCCTAATTCAAATTTTGGCTGGATGATTGGTTGGATAATGAAGCTCTAAAGTCTAAATTTAATCAGTTGTTCTTTAACTTAGTCAATAAAAGAGGGGGAAATAAGCACTTTTGGGCATTGGGTTCAAGGAGTGTGGGTGTGGGATTTTAACTAGAGGAAAGAGTGGTTTAGCTAGCAAGAAACACTGATTAGCTCATTTCAAACAGATTTACACAGAGTGACAGGTTTTTAGAGTTGTGAGGATACTTGAGCCTAGACACCAAACCCTATAGGCACTTACGCAATTTCTTCCTCTTATGCAGCTTGCAGCTATGG
Source organism: Psophocarpus tetragonolobus (assembly GCA_037954015.1). Taxonomy (NCBI): domain Eukaryota; kingdom Viridiplantae; phylum Streptophyta; class Magnoliopsida; order Fabales; family Fabaceae; genus Psophocarpus; species Psophocarpus tetragonolobus. Next base: position 42,605,932 of record CM075695.1, read on the forward strand.
AATTCTACGGGCAACCCCAAGAATCATTTCAAAAACTTTGGCTCATTCAAGCACCACCTAGGTTCTTTTTTTCTGTTGGAGAGTTTCAAGGACATGCTGCCTTCAAAGCTCAACTTGGTGAGAAGAGGTGTTTTGACTCACCAAAAGGATATTATGTGTGTTCTATCACATTTGCGTGGAATCAACTAATCATCTCTTCTTCCAATGCCATAGCACTCGGATTCTCTAGACTGCCTATTACAGGAGGTTAGGAATGTTGACAGCAGCCCCTAGAACAGTTGAAAAATATTTTCTTCAACATCATTTGTGTGCTGGAAGACCTGCCACAAGACTGTGGTGGATGACTATCTGCATCACTAATGTATGGATAATGTGGAAGGCTAGAAATGATTGTATATTCAGGAACATTAACATTGATTTAGGGAACATGGAAGTTGAATCGTATATTCTTGCTTGGAAGTGGCTTCACAACTGCTACAAGGATTTTGGTTTTTCTCTTGGGGCTGAATCTGTAACTGTTATGGAGTTACTGCATCTTCTAATGATGAGTGGACGCTGCTGCTGGAATTCATTGTTGGCTGGGTAGTGCTGGTTGGTGTTAGTGTATTGGTGGGTAAGGATATTCTGTCGAATAGATGTTGTTGGACTGTCGGGGCAATCTGGAAATTTCAGAAGGAATTGATGCTGTCATTGTAGTCCTGATGAATTATGGTGTTGGACTCTGGTTGATGATGCTAAACTGCTGCTGAATTCGAATGACCTCTGGCTGATGATATTGCTGCTAGTAGGATGCCTAAAATTGGCATAAGATACTGCTATGTTCTGCTACCTCTGGTGTTGTTGCCTACTGCATATTAAATTGGGCTAGGTACTCGGTTTCTCTGTGGTGTTTTGGTAACTCGTTGGTGCTGCAAGAATGGTTCTGTTATTGCCTTGTTAGGCTGGCCTGTTACTGGTTTTATTGCGGGTTCATTACTTCGCCCTGCCTTTTCAAAGTAGAGCTACTTGGCTGCCCAGTATTGGCATAAGATAAAGTTTTATGTCCTTTATTCTCATGATCATATTATGCTCTTGCTTGTTTCTGCCTTGTTCGTGTGGCTCTGTTTTTCTCTTGGCTGCTGTAATTTGCTTTTCATGTACTTTTTAATACTTGTATGGTTGTTTGGCACCTCAAGTACCTTCATATATATCTTGTTTGCTTACAAAAAAAAAAATAATAAAATTTTAATAAATGGTTCAAATTTTAAATATACTTACATGTCTCACATGAAAATCTTTATTACAAGTCACATTGTCTTTCTTAGTGTTGTGTCATTCTCATTTTAACTTAATATACAAAATGAAATATATCAAATTATATTTAAGTATATTATTTGAAATAAAATAATATAAATTAGTTCAACCAACCGGTTTAACCAATAATAATTAAATTTAAACATTAAATCATCAAATCAATTCAATTATTGATTAAGTTTTAATGACATTAAATTTAAGTATTAACTATTTTCAAACCATGTAAATTTTTATAAGCTTGTAGTGTTTAATAACATAAACTTAACAAATATAACGATTAAATTTATCATTCACAAAAAGTTATTGAATGCAATAAGCTAGAAAGCATAGCAAAATCAAATCATGATAACGTGAAAGATGTTAAATTTGACCATAAATTAAAAATGCATTATCAAGATTAAATTCAAGTAAAATAATCTTAATTATTTTTATGGTTATATACCTTGTATTTTTCACTTTTTCTATTATATTCGTCGTTAAGAGAAGATATTTTCACTAATGGTAAAGAAATTTGAATTTGTGTCCTTATACAAAATATTCAAACCCTTTACTACTAACAAATCCCATAACATTATTATATCTTATTTTAACATTTTTTAAAATAAATTTGATTGTATAATATCACAAACCCAAGAGTATGAAAACTATTATACTCCTTTTGGATTCTTTTTAATTGTCAATCTGTGGAATATTCTTATTTCTATTTAGCAATCACTCTTAGAGTTTTTTTTAAGATCACTCTTAGAGTTTAAGATATTATAAATTTGTTTTTAATTATGTTTATCTGATGAAATGTTTTAAAATTGAAAAGAAAAAGGAGGGAGTAGTAACAGACTAAAATGAAAATGATGTATACGAAAACACAGCTTATTTGGGAGTGATTTAAAGAAAAAAAGAAGATTCTCTCGGGAGGCTAAAACAATTAATGTGGGGTTAGGATTTGATGGGTACTATTTTGTCCTATATACTAAAGGGCGTAGTACTTTTTACGCAACTCTAGATTGGGAAAAGGTAATGCATAATATGCAAGAAAGCAGCACGTGAATCAAATCCCATACTTCTCCTGTTCTTTTCTTACACTCACTTTTGCTTCATCCCCCAAACATTCCTCACTTAATAAATATACATTATATTTGGCTTTTGCATGCAAATGCATCCACAATATCGTGATGCCTCTGTGTCTGTAAGTAATTAAATGCATGGCTCCGTATATGTATCATTTTTAAGCATTCTAATTCCTCCGCTTCAATGAGGGCAATTAAAAGTCCTTTAACCAACAGTCGCTAACGTGTTGGCTTTTATACTCTCCTTCATCACCCTTTAATTTCCACCTTTCAACTCATAACATATTTTGCATCTCGTTGCTACTACCAATGTTCAATTGACCCGCTTACATATATGGCAATACATAAAGAAGAATATTCAAACCTATGCAAGTTCCAATCATAAGATCTTCACATGATGCAAGTATCCATTAAATATGGCACTGATGCCTTTCAGAAAGATAACCAGAGCGGAATGGTACAAATAAAAAATTCTCAGTTCCCTGCTTCTTTGTAAAGCTCATCTTTGTTTTTGTTTTTAATTTATATATGCATGCAGGCAAGCGAAGAAGCACTGAGTATCGATTTCACCAAGTTGAGACGAAAACAAAACATACTGAAATCGATACTTCTTTATGTTTATATTTCAACATCAACGAAATCAAGTCCCCAAAGTACTGTTTAATTAAATGATAGCAATTATAAGTTTGATATAAGTTCTCTGCATATGATGCTTCCACATAACCAAATTAAATTATCTCACTTTTCTTTTAAATCATTTCTACTGCAACGACTTCTAATCGATTTCATCCAAATTCTTTCAGCATACTAATAACCCATGAGCTCGTGCTTAATGGGAATGAATACTGCAACAGTAACACCATATAATGGGATGCGATCATAGGACAGTTTGACGATCGCATAAACCATAATGCTTTTAATAAGCAAACTTTATTGATAGTACTTATAAACTCAAATATGCTAACATTAATATAAAAGAGTTTTATATTTGAGTTTAATCATAATATTTTTTATATGATATTTTAAGTATATCATATAAAAAATTGTGATTGAATTTATACGGAGAGTAGTAAGTCATTTTTCATACTCATGTCTCCAGATAAAGTAACCTAACAGTGATGCCTTGGTATATACTGTATATATAAATTGTAGTAACTAATACTATGTTTAATGAATGTTTTTAACAGATAATGATTAATATTAGAAAGAAAATAAAAATTGAAACATAAAATCATGCACTCTTGAGCTGAATTATCCTAGAACCGTCCGATCTTATATATGTGGAACATTCTAAAATGCAGCAACACGTCACCCCCTCCTTACTTTCATTTTTCTTAGAAAGATACTATTGCAATTAGCATCACTTCTAGCTTGGTATAAAATACAAGACAGTTAGGCCGATAGAAAACTTGGAGAAGAGTGTCCATACAACGTAGAATCAGAGAGGAGGATTGACTGCAATACCTTTTTTAGGATTTACATAAAATTATATGTTTATTTCATGTTGCATGCACATCATTGACTCAAATTAATATGAAATTTGTTGGAATTTAATAATTTCCTTAATTAATACTTCTACAACGCATCCTTTGTAATTGAACTTGGAATGAATTAGTCAAATTGATTATTCTAATGTATTTAAAAAAAATAGAAAACTTAATTCAGTTTAATTTCTCTGGATTAACAATTACGACGGGAAAGCAAATTAAAAATATCTTTGCATCTACAGCAAGTTCACTGGATTAACTTATTTCATATCCAATGCAATAAACTTCGTAATCAAGTTTTCTGAGTTGTTTTTAAATGAAAAATTAATCAAGACAATTTGATAGAAAATTTTCGCATAAACATATTTACCAGTTCCGATTAATGAGGAAGTATCAGTGGTGAAAGAATAACTAAAGCCTCAAATTCAAGTTCTATTGAATAGGTTAAGAGAGATGAACTATTCCTTTATTCTAATTAAGATCCACCTTTCTTTCCTTTCTGCTAGCTGTATAAAAATAAGCACGTCTTCACATAGTCTTTTAGCAGATGTCATATCATGTTGGGAATACCTGACTCAAAAATATAAATCCAAAGCGTCACCTTTGGGGACAAATTCTGTAAAGGGCATAAAACTTCAAAATTGAGAGCTGGATGGAATTATATCAATTTTCCACCGGTTTCAGCAACCTGGCAATATTGATACATGGACAATCCTGTTATGTTCTCAAATGGATATATACTATGGAGGAGGAAAAACAGATATGATAAAATGATATAAGTATATAACACTTACACCTAAAATCAGTATAATTTGTCAATTTTCTCTGAATTTCTACATCACTATCACTGTCAGTAATCGCGAATGAGAATAGCGAGTCATCGCGATCCATATTTCAAGAGGATTTTAGGATGTGCTTAGCTCTTTTAGGACCAAGTCGGACAGGACCTGACGTTACCATGTCGTCCAGTTCAAAAGAATTCACAGCAGGATTTATATGTTGTGCCTCATGCTGACAACACCTACTTCTAGCACTTTCCATTTGTGGATCTAGTTCAAGTGGTCTTGTGTTCCGTTGCAATTCCACGTTTGACTTTTGTCCAGTAGTCAACCTATTCATACGACTCCAGTTTTCTTGCAACTTGGAAGGCTCTCTAGAATCATCAAGATTAGCTGCGGCTGCAGATCTCTTCCTGCACGGGTGATGGTCATCTAACATCAGTCTGTCAGCGACCTTATTTATGCTTCTATTACCATTATTTATGACAGATGGTGTAACAGGAACAAGTGGAGGTTGAACAATTGATGGTGCAGAAAGCGCAGTTGTCTGCATGGCACCCAGAGAAGTCAGATGATTAGTAGGAAAGCGAACTTCTGCTGAATGATTCACGGATGACGTAGTGAAATTATTTCCCCACAGATTTTGAGGAAAGCTTTGACTACATGGGCCAGAAAATTGCTGAGAAAAGGTCCCTGGTAGCATTTCATCTGTTGAGTTTGACAACCACAATGGCGAACTTCTGTAGGGATTATGAAACCAAGATGTTTTGCCGTGTTCATTGACAGTTGGCTGCAAGAAAGGAAATTCAAAGGCTGATTTTGTAGCATGGGGATTTTTGTTCCTCTCATTCATCTCACCATTGCTTAAACGTCCCGAGTTACTAAAATAGCCAGGAGTAGGTATCACCACTGATTGAGAGCTCAATCCTAGAGGTTTGTTTCCAGGTATAAACTGCTCTGGAAAGTCATCAGATGCACCATTAAATACTGCATATTGAGTAGACTTTTGAGTAATGGGATTGAAATAAGAACTGGCATTTCTGTTAACTCCAAGACTTCCATTTTGAGATACATGATTATTTTGCAGATCAATAAACTGTTGAGAGAATCCAGAGTCTGTACCTCTCATCAACATGGTGCCTTCCAATGCTAGATTGCTTTGAATTTTTGCTGATTGTAATGCATTGTCGGCTGATATTTGTACAGGTGAACCAGATACCCAATCCTGCCTAGAACTTTTTCCCAATAATGAGTGTTCAAAAGCAGCATATTCAGAACAATTCCTTCTTCTGGATTCCTCATCATTCCAAACATCTCCCGCAAATCGTTGCATCTCTTGGCTGCTTCTACCAATGGGAACATCTTTACCCATCAATCTCATCGTAGGTTGACTGGAACTTAGTGAGATATGATCTGAAATTTCTTTCAGAAAAATCACCCCATTTGCATTGTGATTCCGGACCTGGTCACATTGATTCTTTTCAACGACCAAGTTTTTCTTAAGGTTCAACTCTTTAAGTGGGGGGACATAGTGACTGGAACACATATCTGAAATGGGTCGGGGGATGTCTTCGCTAGATTGTAACTCGGTGGCAGCTAATCTGGTTGGATGATGCGGAAATGGATTATGTCCATCTTTTGGATATGCCTTCTGAACATGATTCTCATTAATGCTAAACCTTTCCTGGTTACTTTGATAGAGAATATTATTAATGGGTAGGCCACGTAATGTACACGATGTTTCCGACTGGTTCATCCCTAAGTTTCCACTCGAACTGAAATTCATTAGCTCACCTTGAGAATTGAGTGGCAAACCAAAAAAATTCGGATCCAAACATCTATTTTTTCCACTTCCTTTCTCCCAGCCTGTAAAGGTGAATGAATTATCAATCATATCTGCAGAAAACATACGAGACAACTGTCTATCACCCAAGCCCTCATCACTGTTATCTTTATCTCCATAAGTTTGCAATGGAGATTCTGGTTTTTCATTTGCATTATATGAAGCAGAATAAGATGACGAAGAATCCAGAAATGACTTTGTATTTACATTTGAGTTAACAGAATCAACCTGTGGATCATCGAAATGGTTCAACTTTCCTCTGTAGCTGAAAGAGCCAGATTCACGCACTTGTTCATTTATACCAGACACCTGTTCTTCTTGGACTGCGGAAAGAGGTCTAGATATGTCAGCATATGGAGAACAAGGCAGGGTAGTTCCGTTGCCTCCACAAAAAAACTGTGAATTATTAATTTCACAAACTACCCCCTTGGTCAACAATTCTGAGTTCTCTTCTAACTGCTTTGACTTTTCTTGATTGGTACATGGCTTCAAGAAGCTTTGTACAGTAGCCTGTTTACTTTCAACATGGTCATAATTTCTATTTGGCTCGAAACTAGCCGTTTCTTCATCACTTCCTGAGGACTTCTCCTTTACTACATAAGAAGCCAGCACATCTGAAGATATGTTGAACATGGTTTCATCAAATGAATTGGCCTTTTTTGGACCAAGTATATCATCTACACCAGAAAATTTCACATGTCTGTCCAAGATTGGCTCTTGATCATTATAATGGCTTTCTTCAGTACCATCTGGAATTTTACTGCCACTGGCTGTCTTTTCAGAAACATGTTTTAAGCGGTTCTTAAGAATGCCATGAACAGGAGATAATGGTTCTTGTTGCTTTCCAACTGAATCGCAGTCTCTAACTTTTTGCTTCTTTTCCACCGATAAACACTTTAAACCCAATTTCTTTCTATCAAGAGAAGGATCAATCTCATGAAGAGAAACCATTTTATTACCAATTGTGCCTTTTAGTTTTCTGGAACTATTTATTGTAGTTTGAGCCATGCGCTCGTAAGCATCATCCTGAGACAGACAAGATTAACAAAATTACGAATGTTCTATTATTATAATAGAATCTGAATTAATTGACTAAGCTTCAGGCTATGCAAAATATGAAGATAAATATAATAACACTTCCTGTTGCTTTTATGTCTTTATTAAATTTTTCCGAGGAATTTTCAGCAATAAAGAATAATAAATAAAATGGCACACCCCCCCCCCCCCCCAAAAAAAAAAAAAAAGACATAAAAAAGTACCAAAATTTAAGGAATGAAAGATGAAGAAAACAAATAAGATTATAACAGCATTTTCATGTATAGTGATGCCAAAAATCTGCCTGTTTCATAAACCGCAAATGTAGAAAATCAGCATTTCATATCCTTTCAACAATTCCAACTAGCAATTGTGAAACGATTTTAATTGTCTTTGGCTGTTGCTACATTACAATTTACAATATCACTCCAACTAGCAATTGTGAAAGGATTTCAATTGATAAACATATATGAATGTCACTACTCAGAGCATTGGTCTTTTACTTTTTCTAATTCTTGTCCCTCGTCATAAAGTTATTTTATAAAGATATGAAGGCAACGCCGCTCATGCTGTATCATGTGACTACATAAGATAGAATGGCAGAGACGTTTGAAATGGAATTTATGATCAAGTAAGAGTATATTCAATACAAAAGAACAAGTTCTTCTGGGAAAGTTTCAAGGAAACTACATAAACTATATTTCCAGCATTAATTATAAAATCACGATCCAAACTTCTAGATGAACAAACTCTTGACAAATTTACTTTTCGATCGCTATAGTGACATTAGAATAACATGTAATTGTGGTTTTAAGTGGTCATCATTCATTTAAAAATTTGTCAAAACGTGACAAATTGAAATACATTAACAATTACAAAGTTTCTCTTAGTGTATGGAAAACTTCAAGTAGAAGTTTATGAGTTTGTTTTTTTTTTTTTTTGATAATTAGAAGTTTATGAGATTGAAACAATTGAATTAAGTAAATTATGCCCTTATTTTATCATGACAACAAATTTCAGAAAGGCTTAAAAGTAATATTCTTGAATTTGGTCATTTTGGTATTAATTTCCAGAAGAGGGAAACGTAGAAATCTATAAAGGATATATAAATAAATGCATAATAGATCATATGTTTAATTATCCATTAAAATACACCTAGGTTACTGCGAAAAACTATTGAACTTTGTTGTTATTAATACATCCCAGAAAATGCTCGTAGTTAATAAATATAAGGCTATTTCTTATATTCTGGTATGCATATACTGTTATTTTTAAAGGTTTTAAGAGTGAGAATGTACATGAAATAACTAATATACTATCAAACTGGATGCAGGTATAATTACATATTGCATATATGAATACCAGCAAGAAGCGTGTATGAGAGCTTCAATTCAAAATCTTATTTATTGACAATCAAATCTACTAAAGCTTTTAAATATTAATGAAAAGTACATAATTCTAAAATTTGGTTTTACTTGATAAACAGAACGCTAGATAAGCTTTGTACAATTTGGCAGAAAACTTTTTTTTGAAAAAATATTGTCGTAGTTCAAAGCTGAGACGTAAAATAATTATATGCCACTAACATATTAGATATCACGTAAGTTTCAATCACACTTTATGATAAAATAAACAAAAATGTAGTGACAACCCTATATATTATGTCACAAATTTTCTACCACGTACAATTCCTCTATGACGAATCACGATCTGTTTGAAATCAAAAGGATTACTTTTAAAAATCATATCCTAGTAAAACATTTACTTCTATAACAACATATATAACTGTTTATACGAAACAGAAGCTAACGAAAAACTGACGCATGGATGTAGCAAATATTGTTAGGTAAACATCTATTACAGATTCTTAAATCAACTGATATCACCGTGTGCTTAAAATTATTATTGTATAATATTTTCACGATACATATCTTAGTTCTTTTAGAGAGCAATCTAAAATACAAATTAATCGCTCTTTTATGATGAGAAGACCCTCTAATTATAAAGGAGTGAAATATTACTATTTTAATTAAATTAAAAAATTAGTGGGATGTTAAGTAATGTTTTTCTGTAAATGAATTATTAAAAGGAGAGGGGATGGATATGGCAAATGGGAATGATGATGCTTAATTTGTTCATTTTTTACATAAATCTGAGAGTACTGCGTAATTGTTCACTCTTGAAATGAACACATCACATATGATACACCTCTGTAGAAATTGCATTACGTGCTCCATATATCCCCATTCCAATTCTGTAGAATCTAAATGCCAAAAACATTCAGTCTACTTTAATCTTGAAAAAAAAATGATAGGCCGGCATGAAAAATATATTATGATCATATAACCGGAGTTCGAGAATATTTTCGGAGGAGAAAGTATTTACTATTATTAGTGACGTTATTTAAAACAATCTAGACACTAGTAAGATGCCATTGATACAGTAAGGACATGCAGCCAAGTTTTTAAATTTAACTTCTAGTGATATAGTTGGCAGCAAGATCATATCATCCCTATATCATCATCGAATAACCTTCATGGCTAGCCAGGCTGTATATTTGATTACTGCCACTTCCCAATTTCGGACAGCATAACCATGAACTGACATTATTTTCGGTTTTCCCATGCTTCGACATAGGTTCCTAGGTTGCGTTCTGATGACACTCACTTTGATTTTATTATATCTCAAAATTGTCTGAACATAAATATGTACAAAAATGAATCACTAACTTTAGTTGACCGATACATCGAAGTCATTCTCCCCACAGACCAACACTTTGGGAATATATGATCAGGTGTCTCACACATGACACAGCGACAGAAAGTCGAAAACCATTATACCAGACATTAGCACCCCTACTTCACCAAGACGTCATAAAATATGGCCATGCGATAATGTTCTATACATCAAACCAAATCAGAGTATTCTTTTTCAGATGATACATGCCCATCTGGAATTGCATATGCAAACATTCATCAATCCAAATCACTATATATACACTTCTGACAGATCCAATAAATTATCTATCAAACTCCACTTGCAGATCTCCCACTAGCCAAATACATAGAGCTGTAAGTGTATAAACCTCTACGTCCGAAAGAGATGAGAATCTGTTGATCTACCCATGGCCCATACGATAATTCCCCCCCGCAAATTATTAGCTAATAGTGACGGAGCTAGGAAAACCTCTCATCATTAGTCTGAGCTCTTCTACCTCGTAACCCATGAGTGGCCCCTTCTAGCTAGGGTACTTGTACTGATTATTATACACACAACACACTACAGCTGGAGCAACATTCTTGCAGGCTTCACTAACTTCTCAATCCTTCCGCGCACGAAGGCACTTGTCTTAATTTTATATCTCCCCTTTCCCAACTTTTCCTTGCCGCGTATTTCGCTCAAGTACTCAACCAAAAAAACACACTCACTTTCGTCTACAAATGTCAAGCTCTCTCTCTAATCAGCTTTTTCAGCAGTAATTTTATGCAGAAAAAGCAAGACATAGAGTAAGGAAAGCTATAATCGTATGGCATAAGCAACAACATAAACACAATCTACCGTATCCAGTAATATTTTATGCGCAAATCCCATGAATTGTTCACTCATCGGAAGGGAATTAGCTGCTAATCGCGGAAAAACACAGCAAATAACGATATATTAACTTATATTTTATGAAACACAAACCACATACCTTCTTCCCAGCTGTTCCATTGTTGAAGACATTCCTCTTTTTCTTCTTCCTCTTGCTCACAAACGTCTTCTTCTCACTGTTCACCATCGGGACACCGTTATCAACGTCCTTCTCCACCTTGCCTTTCTTCTTCTTCACCTTCTTTATCTTTTTCTTTTTCCTACTCTTGTTCGTACTCTTCTTATTCTTAATCACTGAAACAACGGGAGCAGGATTAGGAGCAGCACTAGTTGAATCTCCATGGCCATACTCGGATTTGTCTTCCTCTTCCTCAATCTGAATCGTCTTGCTCTTGCTGGCTTCGATCGGCGGCGCCACAGTGAGAATCTCTGCGATCGAGCGCTTCTTTGGTGCCTTAGGTTTGAGCTTGTAATTAGTGGCCCTTCTCATCTGGCGCCGTTCCTCCCTGACAGCCTGCGCGAGGCAACCGTCGATGTGGGCGTTCACCGCCGTGACGGTGGCGGCGTTGAAATCTCTGCAAACAGGACACACCATCTCTGACTTCTCCTCCGAGGAATCTACTTCGTCGGGTTTCCCAGACTCGCAGCCTCCGCGAGTGGATCTCAGAGCTTCGAGACGCCGAGAGAGCCACTCGAACTTGGTAACAGTATTCGAAACGCCGTCCAGTTCATCATCCTGGCGGAATGGCCAGTACTTCAACATGCTCCCGATTTGCGGCAAAGGTTTCTGCTGCTGTTGGGGCTGTTGCTGCTCCTCCTCCACCTTAAAAATCTCAGAGATGGAGCGCTTCTTGGGCGCCTTCGACTTGGAAGATGAAGAGGAGGAGGACTTCAAATTCATCAACCTCATGTGGCGACGCTCCTCTCGCATCGTCTGCGAGAGACATCCGTCGATGTGGGCGTTTACTGCTGTGAGTGTGGCGGCGTTGAATTCGCGGCAAACCGGACAAACCATCTCCAATTTCTCGTCGTCGTTGTTGGCGGCGGAAGGAGACACAGATTTGTGGGATTCGTCTTCGCTAGAATCGGCGCGAGCATGGTCATCGGTTCTAGAAACATCCGCAGCAGAAGGCGGATTTAGGGCGTCGGGGTGGTTGGATCTAGGGCACAGCGCCATCGGAGGAAGCCAAGACTGAACCTCGTCAGGCGAGACCTCTGGTGAGGTGTTAGATGAAAACGGCCAGCACTTGAAAACGTCGATGGACCTCATCTTGGATGTATATCCCCTGCAACACCGAATCGAAACCTTTAAAGCACTCCTCTAGTAAAACAAATCTACAAACAATAGCTAATAGATAAATATACCTTATGGAGAATCCATCAAACGTAGCCGCCATGATCAGTGATTCCGAGAGAGCGATTAAGAAGAACAAGAAAAAAAGAAGAAGAACATGGATGATTATGATTAGATGATAGAGCGTAGAGAGAGAGAGAGAGAGGCTAGTTAACGTTTTTGGGTCTTACAATAGAAATAGAAGAGAAGGAGGAGGAATGGGAGAGAGTGTGTTGTGTGTTGTGTGTTGTGTGTTGTGTGTAGCTGTCTGCTTGCTTTTCCCTAATTTATGACTGAAAAGGACGTATGAGAGAGAGAGAGCGCTCTAAAGTGACGACAGATGCAGAAGAAGCGAAGGTAAAGAATATATTTTATTAATAATGTTGGTGCTTGATTAAGTATTTTATTTTCTTTTATTTCCATCACCATGCATGTTATTTTGATTATTTTAGTCATGTAAATGTAATTGCGACTTGCCTTGCTGGTTGCTGCTGCGCCGAAGCTTTGGCCAGCCATGTATCATTAAATTTAAAGGTATAGTATTTGTTAAATGTTAATGTTAGATTTGTAGTATGATCTATTGTGTTATATGCCATTGCCCACGCTCGTCTACTCATATGAAACAAAGATTCTGCTGTAAGAGCAGCACAAACAATCCACGCGCTATCCACGCCATTTCCGTCTTCCTTATATCAACCTTTTTTTTTTACTTTTTTTATTTTTTTTATTCAATTAACGTGTTATTTTTTCATCAAACCTATCCTACACCAACATGGTCAAATATTTTATCCTTTATAACGAATATTTTCAAATCATAACTATAGATTGAAATATATAACAGTATAAAATCATTTTATAATTCTTTTTTTTTATGTTTTTAAGGTATATTTAAATAAGAGTATTTTAAATGGTAGATGCTTAAAAAAAATCTTACAAAAACATTCTTTTTCCACTTTAAATAGATTTATTAATATTACATTGTTCATAAATAATTTACTCCATTTTTTTACAAGTCTTGATTCAATTATAAATTGTCATAAGCAATCCAAACTTGTATAATTTTTTATTTCAATATCTTATTTTTACAACTTAAAATTTTACTTTAATTATTATAAACAAATATTGATTTTTCTAGTAACAAGGGAAAGAAAAAAGAGACAAAAGGAGAATTAGGAAACTACAATATCCAATTCAAAGAGACCCAGAACTCTGAAAGGAAGCATTAGCCATGAGACCTTCGTGAGAGAGTGTTGAGAACCACGTTTCACTAGAGCGCTGGCCACTTGGTTGACCTTTCTCAAGATGGTCATGAGTTCAAGTTCTTATGTCTGAGACATAAGCAAGTTGATCTCCTCACAAATATCAAAGTGGGAACGCCTTGGATTGGCATGACTTTTCAATGATAATGTCGCCATTGCATATGCACAATTTGACTCATAGATTAGATGTCTAATATTATGTTGCTAGGCCAATTAAAGACCCCTCTTGATGGTTAGAAGTTCAGTCTTTAAGGAATCACCTCCCTGGTCAAAATTTAAGAAGTTTTCCACCTAACGACCCTCATAATTCCTAAGCACCCCACTAAAGCTCATGAGTTCATCACAATAGTTGTCATCTACATTGAGTTTCATGACAAAAGGAATAAGAGGTTGGCATGCAAACCTCTTTGCAATTAGGGGTCTGGGTCTCTATAGAACCGAATGAAATCAATGTACATGTTGCAGATTCTGTGGCTGACCTAATCTAAGGACCATTCTAGAGTTTCAAACATGGCATTGCATCGCCATTTCCAAGCCCCCCAATAGACCGTTAGGAGCATAATACCATTTGTATGGTGCAAGAGGGTCAATATTTACCGAAAGGGATCCTCAATGGTGAAGATTTGGCCATCGTGAACTCCCATGCGTAACCAAAGTTCCCTTCGTGAGGGCAATCGCAAAAAGCGTTAAGGGTTGTTTCAAAGGGGGTTTAAGCATCTCCCACAAGTTGTCAGGCTAGTAATATGACAATGATGTCTCTTCTATTGGTGGATAGACCTCTATTCAGGATCTACTAAAGAAAAAAACTTACTTTTGTTGGGATTTTTGCACGCCAAATTTAATGGTTCTTCTCTCCATTAGTTTGACACAACCATTTAAAGCTTGAACGAGTCGAGTCAAGCACCGAGAGGTCAAGATCCCAAGATATCACACCTTAGCCTATTGGCGTGAAAGGCATTGCCACCTAAGTTATTTGTTGCACTAGGAGGAAACGAGTCAAGTGTTGGACATCCCACTGGTGGTCACGCCAAAGGTCAAACACCAACAAATCTAAGTCAAAGATATGAACATATGGGACATCTTGGCAAAGGTTTTTTGTCCCTAACCGTTTAGCATACTAGAAAGAATAGGAGCTTGGTCTAAGCCGTGTATTAAAACCAGGAAAAAGATTATCTCTGGCTTTGAGTATGCTCCTCCAAATGCTAGAGTCATGAGGCTTGGGTTGGGCTATTAGGACAACCCTACCATGTAAATATTTCTCGTGAATCACTTGGACTCAAAGCTTGTTGGGAGAGTTAAGCATGTGCCAAACCAACTTTCCTAAAAGGGCAATGTTGGTGTTTCTCGTGTCTCTAATACCCAAATCGACAGCCATCTTTGGTTTTGTAATCACATCCCAAATGGCCAAGTTCCAACTTCTCCTCTGAAGGTGAATGGACCAAATCATGGCCCTGCATGCTTTGTTTACAAGTTTGTGGATGCTATTAGGGATCCATAATGTATGCATTGTGTAGTTGGGGAGGCTGTGAAAACAAAATTGGTGAGGCAAAGCCTGCCTGCTTAAGTTCACCTTTTCCTCAATCTCATTGAAATCACCCTTCTTAACACGCTACTTGAAAACATTAAAGCCCAAGTACTTCCCTAGCTGATTAACATGTTGAATTCTTAAGATAGAGGCAATCTCCTCACGCACTATAGGTGGGACCCAAGGAGAGTAGGTAAAGCTGGACTTTCCTTAGTTGATAGAGAGACTAGAGTTGGATCGAAAGGCCTCCATAAACTGGATGAGGAAGTGTACAAGGGGTGGTGGCTCTACAAAATAGTAAAACATCATCAGTGAAAAACAGATGAGAAATTGCAAGGCCACCTCAAGTGAAGGGCACAGGCTCCCAAGCTCGTGACTCCACTTACTGTTGAATCTGCATGACAAGCCTCCCCATGCAAAGGACAAAGTGATATGGGGATAGAAGGTCTCCCTTCGAAGGCCACGCCCCTATGAGATGGAGTTTACGTAAGCTCCATTCCAAAGGAGTGCAAGAGTGGACCCACGAACACCCCACATAATTAGCTTAATGATCACTTCAGGGAAGTTAAGCTCTTCTAGGGTGGATTGTAAACACTCTCATTGGATCCTGTCATAAGCTTTCTCAAGATCCAGTTTCATCATGAGCAACCCTTTATTGGCATTATAGCGTTCAATGGTACTGAGAGGCTAGTGAGCCAATATAGCATTATCAATTGTGCCCCTAGCATGGATGAAGCTACCCTGGAGGGGATGAACTAGATCATCTAAGAGGGGTCAAAGTTATGTCACTAACACTTTGGAAATTGTCTTATCGGCCATGTTACAGAGACTGATTGGTCTGCATTCCTTAAGGTGAGTTGGTTTATCAACCTCTGGTATAAGAACAATAAGGGTTTGAAGAAGATTGAAGTCCGTTTGACCTTGTAGGAGCCCATTGACATAACAACATTGCTAATCTCCATATTGGTTATTGGGACTGTAAAGGTGGTGCTGGCCAAGGGAGACAGTTGAGGAAGGCCAACAAGATGGGGTCTGCTTTGGCTAAGTGAAGGCAAGGTGTACAGAGTCTTGAAGAAGCATCTTGCCTCTTGTTTCAAAAGATCATGGTCAATGCACCAATTCTCATCTTGGATGAAGAGATCATGACCTTGTTACGTTTTCTGCGGATGATGGTTTGCGTGTGAAAGAATCAGGTATTTCTATCTCCAAATTTCACCCATTTCTCCCAAATTTTTGGAACCAAAAGAGTTCCTCCTGTGTAGCAACAATGTCCTATTCATCATGTAGATACTGTTCTAGGCATACATGGAACTTAGAAGAAGAGAATTGCAGTTCCTGTTGAGTACCAAGTAGACAAGTCTGAGCATGCTTTTTCCTTCAAAAAATATTACTAAAATTTTTTTTATTAAAGTTTATGGCACTCTTCCTAACTTCTTGTAGACCCTTAGTTAAAAGCAGGGAAACTTCCCTCCAAATGCATACCATATTCCTAAAGACAGAATCAGTATAACATAATAAAAATTTTATATCTCAATATTTAAGAATATAGATAATAGTAATTTAAATAATTATTAAGAAAATTTATAGTATAAATAATATATATAATAAATTTAAGATGTTACAAAATTTATCATTAACTAAATCTTATAACTTTTTCTTTCTTGATAGGGTGGTTTCACTTTCACTACGTGTTTTGTAGTGAAGAAATGACAAAATCATAAAGAAAGAAGGGTGAAAAAAAAAACGGCAAAAAAGTCAATATATATATATATATAGTATTTATAAAATAAGGTGAAAATAAAAATAACGGGTCTCACTCGAAATTTTTTTCACACAAAAAATTGTGAGAAACATTCATAGGATCATTTAGCGACAAAGAAATACATAATGTCTGTACCTATAAATTGATCATACATGATGAAATAATGGATTTTGCATATGCTATATGTTGGCACCCACTTCTTGCATTCATGGGAAAGTTTATTGATCTTATTAACTATCCTACTATTTAAAACTATTTATGTTTATTTTTCTATTTCTCTTAAATAAAATAGATCTAAATTTATTTTATGTTTTACTTATTTCTCTATTCTCTATTTTCATTTGTTTTATTTTCAGCTTTTTCCCCCTTTGTACCACCAAAGCATATGAGATCCATTACAGAATTACAGACGTTCAAAACTTCAAATGAAGTTAACCCGCCGCACCTTGTACTTGCATGTAAACTTGCCAAATTAATTCCACACAACCTACAAATTATGATGACTTAGCGATGAATTGATTGTCTAAGTAATTTTGATTTTTCTTATTTATTATTTATCTTAGTTCTGAATTTATAAAATTTTGGATTTCAACTTAACTTTTGTTATTGTGGAATATGTATTCTTATTATTTCATTTACTTTTTAATATATATAATCATGTTTATTTTGTATTTTTTCTGTTTATTTTCAAAACTAAGTCAAGCAAGCTACCCCACTGTAATTCTACAAAGCTGTGAATTTGTCAACTCTAAATACCAAGAGAATTTGCATTGCCACGTCATTCTTGTGAGTAATTACTAATTGGAGTTTGTTGTCGTCTTCTGCTGTATCCAACAACTGTAAAACGTTCTTCTTTTTATGGTTACTTTAAAACATCCATTTTAGAACTTATGTGTGACAGAAAATTAGGAGAATTTTAAAAATATGATTTCTTATTTAGTTGGGAAAAAATCAGTAACAAAATTTTCTCTTATTCAAACGTTGAAAGTCTCTATTCTTTCTCTTTTTATTTTTTCTTCATCCAATTAAAAGGTGAAAACATTAGTGGAAAAGCAATGAACAGGTTTTTTTCGTAAATTAAAAGTTAATAATATTAATTTTTATTACCGGTGAAAATTGAACTCACTATCTTTTATTACTTCTTCATTCTTTAACTAATTAATAACAAGTGCTCGTAGGGTGTATGAATAAAAAATACTAATAGGATGTATGTATATTTACCGTTGACATCTCTCTGATCGAATCTACTAAAATAAATAAGGCCAATATATATAATTTTTTCCCTATTTACTATGATATTTGATATTGTGTTGAAAATGAGTTAAAATTCTTTCTATTTTTTCTCTCTTTATTTCCTTTTATTATTAAGTTTTTCAATAAATAAATTATATTTTATAAAAATTATACCATTTATATTCAATTAATTTTTTAAAATATAAAAAATAAAAGAAATGGAAAAAAATGGAGAGATACATTCCCGTTGAAAACATGACTCTAAATTTTAGAGTTAAGTTTCATTAAATACTAAAGATAAATTGTGTAGTAGTACTTACTTGGATCACATTATCTGTTTTATGCATGTTAGAATTTTGACATGTGTATTGTATATTTATTTGATATTTTTTAGTATCTCAGATAATTTATCCAACTATGAGAATCTCAAACAGCAGTAATCTCAAATTGTTTGTATTAAATTAATTAAGGCCAAATTTATAATTAATAAACAACAAAATATATAGTCTACATTTATAAATTAACCATAATAAAACAAAATAAAGATAAACTATAAAATACCAATTATAATTTTTTTTTTCAAATATAAATTAAAGATTCGTGAAGAAATTTATAATAATTCATACAAATTAGTCAATTAAATGAGTTATCTCTTAGAGGTGTAAATGGAGTTTTTGTCTAAAAAAAACAATTCTCTTCCATGGAGTTCCATCACCACAGGAGGTGGAAAGCATGTGTTATCAACATATGGCTTATGAATATGATTGATAGCATTACAAGGCTAAGACTTTCACATTGTTTAATTGAATTTCATTGCATTGTTTCAAAATGTAGAGTCATTACTAGCAATAGTCAAAACTCAAAGGTGAGTTATGACAGGAGACATGACAATCATGCAAGAGCATCAAGGTTACATCTTGTAATTCCCACCAATTTGTTCATATTTTCAATTGTATTCTCAACCTGCTTAACAATGAAATGATTTTGTTCTATTTTCATAAAAAAAAAAAGTGATGACATGTTCTTAAGTTGGGTGAATTGGTGTGTTTCATGTGTGCACTATAAGAATAATTATATATATTTTATTAAACTTTGAATGTGAATGTGAATGTTGACTTTTGGACTGTTGAAAGTAAAGGTTGGGTTACTTCTCCATATAAGATGTATAATTGAGCCCCAAATCTCATATTAGGGTTATTGTGTCAAAGGGTAAATCATCGGAAAATGATGTTGTTTTTTTTCAAATAAATTTTGTATTAATACTAAGTTGAATCACGTTATTTTATATATATACTTAAGTTTTAGAACAACACTATATATGAGAATTAATTTTCTGATATATGTTGCCTAAATAAAAATCTTATCACTGTACATTTTTGTTTACTCGGAATAATTTTAAAAACTTACTGTAATTCAAAATGAATTCTATGAATATATACATATCTATGCATGCATTTATAGCCGTGGACCTATTTAATTATTTATTTGTTTTGAATCCTAATATATATATATATATATATATATATGAAATGACTTGCCCTTTGGGACACTTCAAAAGCTTCGAATATAGTATTTACTTTGCTGAATAGTTACAGAATTTGAAACTAAATACTTGCCTACAGGTTCATTGAGAGTTGCTTCCATTCATATTGATCACATGGCGTGCAAATAGGTTATGATGATGAAGAAATTTAAATTTACAATCCATGCATTGTTTGTGATTTTTGTTAAGTTTTTAGTTTTTAATTAATTAATCTTTTAAGTTAATATTTACTATTTAGTTGTAACTTGTGGGTGCACCAAATTTCTTTTAGGAGAGGGAAAAATTCAGAAGTGTCTGGGACCTACCTATGCATAAGTCTTTTTTAATAGAAATTTTAAATACGGAAAAGAAGTTTTTTCCGCAACTTATATATCTTGTTAAAAATAATTACTTAATTAGAATTTATCCTATATGATTAGTATTTAAGAGGGAATTTTAGAGGTCTAAATTCACTAAGCCAATCCACTTTAAATTCAGCCTTGAAAGTCCGAGATGGTTAAATACCAATGTTAAAAGTCTATAATGAGTGACTCAATTACAAGATGAATTTAATACATTTTAGAAAGAGGAGAGCACACAATTTTTTATTATTTTTTTTACAGATAAATAGGAGAGAATAGCTCGACCAAGAATAAATTGCTAAATCTAATTAACATATTAATTATTTTCAACCAGGTCAAGATTCCACTCTCAGTTATTAATAATATGATTTTGTTGGATTTTTTAACCAACGCATATGCAGCAAAGTTCAGAATGAAATTAATTAAAAAGGATTTGCTTAATTTTTTAAGCCAAAATATTGTCATGTTTATAAAATAACATTCTTAATCATTATAGTATTTAAATATTGTTGAATCTTCAATATGCAAGTATATATATATATATATTCAATATTCTATATTTTCTAATTTTAAAAGAAAAAATGATAAATTTATTTTATTATTTTATGAATAAGTTTTATGTAAAAATTATTAATTTTATAATATTTTAATTAGATATAAAATGTTGAAAAAACAATTATTTTAGTATCAAAATAAATTTATACCTACATGATTTTTTAAAAAAAATTAATACATCTATTGTAACTTGATTAATAATATTTATTTTTAAATTAATATAATATTATTACACAATTTAGCTTGGTTATTAAGTTAGTTTATTTATTCATATTTAAAAAGCTACAATTTTTATATTTATATTATAATGTACCTAGCAAAAAACATTAACATTTCTCAAGTGACATATTATAAAAAAAAACACTTCGTTATATATATTTTTTAATATTGTTAAATCTTTAATCAACAACTATGTTAAGCATGCAAAAAAAAAAATTGTCTCCTACAATATTTCATCAAAAGAAAAATAAAAAGTAAAATTGTCTTACATAAATGATTTTGTAACCTATCATAAAATAAATTTTGATATCCAAAATGAATTTACTTGTATGGTATTGAGTAAAATAGTTTATTGTAGATGATATTTCTAGTATTAATTAGTCATAAAAAATTAAAATAATTTTAATTTATGATATTATTAGTAATTAATTTAAAATTTTAAAAATATTTTGTTAATTTAATTTTAAAATATTATTTCTTAAAAAATAATTATTATAATATAATTATTAATTAAAAATGCATATATGAAGTTAATTATTATACATAAATTTGATATATTGGTGAGTCTTTAAAATGTGATTATTTTTAAAAAAAACTTTGATGTTTATAATTGTGTCAAATATAATTTTTTTTCCTGTTAATTATATTTGTGATTTATTTTATAAAAATAAAATTAATTTATTTTATTTTACTATTGAATAAATAAATTGAAATTATTATTTAAAAATATGTTTAATAAATTGATTTTAATATATTTATTATATACTTGGATTATAAATCTCAAATAGGTATCTCCAACTAATTAGGTCAGAGACTAATCCTATTCTAAATACGTAAATGCAACTGGTCCAATAAAATTTTGCATAAAAAAAAATTGAACACTATTTTTTCTTTTTAATAGTGTTAATTAAATATTAATTGAACATAACTTTTGTCATAATTATAAATAGTATTAAATGCTTATAGAAAATTTTGATTTCCAAACTTATCATTTCTCTCACTAATAATATTTGATAAATACCAATAAAATATAATATCTGTCAACAATCACATCTTATTTATATAAAAACTAATTTAAAAGAATAATTATGATTTCTTTTACTAATAGTGTTTGACAAATATCAATCAAACATCATATCTTTTAAAAATCATATTGTAATTATACTTTAAATAAATTCAAACAAAATTAATTTAATATTTTTATGAAAAACACTTTACGAATTTTTTCACTAATAGTATTTGATAATATATATATATATATATATATATATATATATATATATTATCGAGAATGAGTATTAAGTATTGAGACATCATTTATATGACTAATATATTTTATTATTAAAGTGATAAATATATACTATTGATAAAAAGAATAAAGTAAAAAGTTATATAAAATAATAAAGAATTAGTGTAATTTTGATAGTATAATTTAATATAAAATTATTTTCTCCACAATTTCTATTCATCTAAAAAACAAAACATAAGAAAGAATAAATAAACTCGCACATGAGTTATTTTACAATGTAAATTTTATATGTTATAAATATATTTTCATTACATAAAAATAATAATCTATTAATAATTTATATATCTATTATTAAATCAAGTTTCTCGTAGGACACATGTCGACTAATGTATTTAAAATGCACTTAATGATAAGTATACTTAGGCAAAAGTAGTAGTAGATGACATTTGGAATATCAAATCTAAAAGTTGAGATTGGGATAGAATGAAATACTTAACACATAACAAAAGTTGAGATTGGGATTAATTGAGAAAACTTATGGATTGAAATTTCATAAATTAAATTCATAATATTTTCCTTAATTCTGATTCTAAATAAACCTTATTCTTATGAAAGTTATCAACTCTCCTATGTGTGATTGAGCCTCAACAAATAATATTATCTTCATAAAATAACCCAAGATCGACTATAAAAAAGATTATAGAAAAGAATAAGTTTTAGTTGAAAGAGATAAGCGTTGAATGTTTTAATAAATTGTTTGATCACACAATTCATGTAAGCGCAATATGTTTCATTAAGAGAAATGTTGATTTTATCGCTTCAATCAACTATATTTACAATATACATTAACAATTCAATCATAAAAGAGATAGATACTTAAATGAAATGATTCACATAAGTAAATTATGTTACAAAACTAGCTCTAATATAATTAGTTACTCACAATATTTGGTTGCGAAGTCAACAATCATAAAAAATACATTAAAATATAAAAAAAAAAATCTTTTGCAGCAAAATGCACTCTCTTAAGCATAATTTTGCAATCTCTTCTAAGTATTAGATATCTTTTGAAATATGAAAGATAAAACTAGACAAAAGATTCCTTTTTATAAAGCAATTGAGTTTGTATTTGTAGACATTGGTCATTTTTTTTTTTTTAACTTTGGTCAATTTGTTTATTTTTTATTGTTTTCATAATTTTTGTAAGAGGCTTTATACATACAAATATATAGAAATTAACTTAAACTTCAATGGACAAACATTAAAACAAGACATTTGAGATACAAATGTTCTTACTCAAATAGTAATAGAGAAAAACACAAACATTTTCGGTGTAAAAAGTTATTTAATCATAATATTTTATATATGATAAATTTGTTAACTTTATAAATTAATATTTTAAAAGTCATATAAATAAAAGATTGTGATTAAACGTTAGTGTAAAACTTTTTCACATTGTCATTACATAGACGTTAAACTCATAGTATTATACTAAACTTCAACTTCATTAATAATTATTCTTATTTTACATGGTATCATATTTTTAATATATAAATTTAATTACATAGTATTTGCTTTTACCCAAATATTTACATCTTAATGCTATGGTCTTACTAACAAAAAAGAGATATAATTCAAACTTTTACAAACAATATACTTATCCGTGTGAAGGCACAAGAATCATGCTAGTTAACTTAAAAAGAGTTTTTAAGTAAAATAAAATAATTTTGATAAATAGATTTTTTTTAAATTCTAATTTTTTTTCTTAACTTAAAATAAAAGTAGCTTTTAAATTAAAAATAAGTCCGGTCAAATAAAACTTTATTGAGTTGCTTAAATTTAAAAAAAAAAAGTAAAAGTAAGTTATATGTAATATGGTTCTCGTTTAAATACACTAATTGTGATTTTTTTCGTTTTGATTAAGAGATAATTGTGACTTTTTTTTCTAGTTTTTTCTTATAGTATTTTTTTTATTAATTGATCTTCTTATTAATTAGTCTTCTTGTCTATCTTTTCATCACTTTTTTTTACTATTTTTTAAGAGCTTTTTTTTTTCTTGGTGGCTTCAAATATATAAGTTTTTATTTGATTTCTCATTATAAAATTACGTTTGTGTTTGTTTTGTAGTATATGTATTTCGAAGCACATAGAAGGCAATTTTTATAAAAAGAAAGCTTTGATATCAATTATAATATTTTGTAGGGCTAAATGTGATACTAGGGAAACATAGCTAGATATTGTGATGATATGATAGCTAGCTTGATATATAGGTTACGATAGGATGTGTGATGGATTAATTTCTTGAGGATGTTTCCATTTATGAACAATTTTTTTAAATGCTTTCATCTAAAAATATTTTCATTTTCTTTTCATAGGTCCAAAAATATTTCGTAAAATCTTATTCAAGGATGATGATTCAAATGCATAATATAATAGTAGATAAGTAAAATTTAAAAGGGAAATGCTATCTAGCACGAACAGTTACTATACCAAAAACACGAAATAAATAACCAACGGATGTCATGTTTTAAGACAATTATCAATTAGTAAATAAAAATATATAATTTTTTTATAACATACATTGTTGTAAAATTTCACGAAAAAACTTTGATGCAAATTAACATTACTCAATTAATTATATATGTATATCGTGATATAAGATTATATTTAACTATTCATAATCTCTTTAACATAATATTGAGGTTCAATTTTAAAATAAAGACAAAAACGATAAAATTGAAGGAGATAAATAATTCAAAAAATCAAATAATATATTAGTATAAAAAGTGGTAGGAGATGGTTGAGAAATAGTTTTTTGAATAATCATTAACTAAAGTTAAATTTAAAATTTAAATTAAGAAATATATTTAAAAGAATAAAAATATAAAATTAAATATTTAATATGTTATTGAAAAAAAAATTATAAATTAAAAGTATAATAATTTTATATTATCATTTACTTACAGCTTCCTATATACGAAAAGTTTGTCGGTTATATTAATAAATATATTTTCTTATGAGTCATGCTAACCGTAAGTTATAAATTGTAATTGAATACAATCTTACACTTATTAACCTTTAAATTATATTCTTTAAAGAAAACCTTTAAATTATATATTATATTAAGATAAAAATGTGACACATAACAATGATAATAAGTTATTTAACAAAATATTTTAAAATGTCCACATAAAAAGATATTTTTAAAAGTATTCTCATTGAATATGAGCTTTTAGATTTACAGTAAATATAAAGAATTATTTGATAGTGCTCCAATTTTATAATTTCCAAAATGATTTTGTTTGAAATAAAAAATATGGTTAATAACTCGGTTGTTTTATAAAAAAAAGAATTAATGGGTTAATTTTTAAAAGTAATTAATAAAAAAAAAAGAATTGAAAGGACAAAAGAGGAATAGTGTTAATACCTTTTAGAAATAGTTACGTTATTATTGTTTTCCAAAGTTGTAGGGTTGTAGGTGTGAATGTGATTGAAATGACAGTGGATGGACATGGAAGTATCATGAAGCGCGTGAAAGGGACGAATTGTGTGGTGTGTGGTGTGTGGCCATGGTTGGAATGTGAGGCGTCCCCACTAACACACACCACTCATCGTTTTGACTTTACACTTTAAAGTTACCTATACTGCAAAATGCAAATTACCATCTTTCTCTTTACTACACCATGCACACTCTCACTTTTAAATACCAAAACTTCAATCCAAAATTATTTCATCATTTCTCCACACTCATCATACAAAAATCTCATATGTAACCAATCCTCTTCTCTTAATCTTTTTTCTTTTCTTACCAACAATTAACAAAGACTTCATTGTATATTTATTATTAGCATAAAAATATTACCGTATATTATTATTATTATTATTTTATAATGTATATACTTACATTTTAATATATCTTATAAAAAATAATAGTATTAACATATTATTAATTATATTTAACAATATTTAAGTACTTTAATAATAATGTATACTTTTTTAAACTTTTAAACATGTAAAGTGTTGTGGCTTTAATTTTTATTACCTATTTCATTAATAAACCTACATATCTCATTGTACAATTAAAAAAATAATAATTATGTGTTGGGTAATTATTATTTGGTTAAGCTAAAATAATAGTTTGATATGTGCTTTAATAGTTACGCAACTATTCTTTTTTTAGCATACTTTTATTATTTTTTATTAGAATAAATAATATATTATCTGTATACAGTTTTTTTAAATTTAAAATGTATTCATTAATAGTATAACATACTTTGTTTTATACCATTAATTAATCATATGTTAAAAAAACTTTTTTAAGTTTGATATTATAAAAGTCATAATTATCCACAGTAATTTTTTATTAGTTGATAATATATATCTAGATTAAAATAGATAATTATTATATAACTATGTTTTTTTCATAATACCATGGTTTAAAATTTTGTGCGTAGTACCTCAATTCTTTACCAGAAGGGCAACTCTAATTAATGGTTTATGTATCTAGATTTTTTTTTAAATTTTTATATTATCATTCAATTATAAATTATTATATAATAAATTTATTATTTTTATAGTAATTCTTTTAGAAATGATGCTAATAATATTTTTATTAATTAATAATGTGCAGATGAAAAATCCAAATTTAAAATTTGTGATTAAATTGATGAACTTGAGTTGTTTTTATATACTAATTTTTTTTAATAAAATAAAATTTATGATATTATTTACTTAAATAACTTTTTTTACTATTTAGGTCTAGAAACTAGTTTAGTGGTTGGACAATCAATTTTTTATAGATGTTTTTTATTTTTTTAGTTAATTTTTTAAATTCATTTTTTATTTATATATTGTTTTAAATCATGAATTTTAATTTTTTTTAGTAATTTTTATTTTATTTTATTTTATTGTATTTTTTAAATGATCTGTAATTGTTTTTCAGTTTATATTTTTAGTTAAATTTTTTAATTTGTTATTTATGTTTCTTTTTTGTTACATTAGTTATTATTTTTTATACTTGTATGAGTAAATTTTTTAAAATTTTTTTTTTAAAATTTTATTTTTAAATTTATTAAGTATATAAGTATTATATAACTTATATCGAAGGATTATGTTAATTTTTATAACTTTTTATATCTTCAAAACTTATAACTACCAATTAAACAAAATTAATATTTTCAATATCTAAAAGTTATGTATTTAAAAAATTATACAAAATAATTTAAAATATAATTTTAAAATATTAATTAAAAATTTTAAATTGAAAAATAAATTATAAAACATTTAAAAATAATTTAAAATAACAAAAAAATACACTACATAAAAAAAACACATAAAAACAAAATAAAATACAAATTAATTTAAAAAATTTTAAAATTATAATTTAGAAAAAATCCATATATAAAAAATAAATTAAAAATTGAAAAAATAAAAAACAAATAAAAAAATTATAAAAAATTAGTTAAAAAAACAATTTTTTATAAATTTTTAATAAAAAATATATGTTGAGAAATTGATTTTCAACTAATTTTGTGAATACTTAAAAAATTTATTTGAGTAAATAATGTAGAGAATTAATTATTTTAGTAATTTTTTTATATATATAAAAAAAGGCGCCCTATATATGTGGTGATACGTTTGTATGGTATAAAATATGCTATTGTTAATAGATGGAGTGTAGAGAATAATAGTAGTGGTACATAAAAGTTAAAATGCATATTTGAAAATAATTATTGGGAAGAATATGGTTGCGGCGTGGCAATCTGGCATAATGATACAGGAAGTGACTCAAAATAACATAGATGCATGCGGTCAAATAAAACGACAAGAATGTAGGTCCCACCCACTCATGATAATGATATTCCTGTCGTGTTGTGCTCAGATTATTCTCTTTCTCTCCTAAGTCCTAAGTCCTATCCTAAGTCCTATTCTAATCCCACACTTTGGTTTCCTTTCCATAGTCCAAATGCAATTTTCAGTTCTTATCTTATTATCTTAAGCCACCTCTGTTTCTCAACGCTCTCTCTTCACTCTTCACTCTTCACTCTTCACTCTTCACTCCTCGCCGCTCACCTCTATATACAATAGGTATGTATGTGCCTACTATTCCTAATCTCTATAATATTATCATACCTTACTGATATGATGATAATATATATATCTTTATTTTAATTTCTCACCTGCCACAAAACGAAATACGGTTTAATATTTATTCGTCATGGACTTGCAGTTTTAAATCGCCACTTTTTCCTTCAACAGCTTAAATATTCTTTATTTTTTATTTCTGTTTGAGGGGTAGGGACTGTGGTTTACTGATTTTCTTTCCAAAATGAGCAAAGCAAGTGTCGGGTGATAGTGCTCAACTTTGTTTTTTTTTTCTTCCTGATTTTGGATATTTTAATTTTTATTTGAGATGTGTTTTTTTCCTCCCTGTGGTCGATAGAGGTTCGGATTCAAGAGCATCTCATTTCCTGACCCTGGCTGATGAAGTAGTAGGAGGACTTCCATATTTACAATCTTTGAAGATTGGAGAAACAGAATCTACAGTCCAATTCACTGTTACTTGAAGAGCCCGAGGATCAAACAACTGCAACGCAAGAAGGTAACCAGAAATTCCAACTATATACCTCCATCAGGATATTTTACTCATATTCTTTTATCCACATTTCAACGGATATAAAACAAGTGTTCAAAATACATTTTTAACACGGATCAAGTTAATGAAAACTACAAAATTATGATTGTGACTTATTGAGTCAGAAGCTGGATCTACAATTTTTTTTTTTTATTTTTTAATAAACAATTAAGGATATATTTAAAAAAATATGTTGCCAGGGAAACATAAGTCATAAATGCAATTGAGATCGACTTTGGTTCTGATAGGAACAAGATATTGAAAAATGGATCTTGAGGCAAAGGATGAATTTTAAGCTTATGGGGATTAGAAATAAACCATGCATATTGTCTTTCCAACCAAGAAAGAAATTGAAAGATGAAGGAGATGGTTGCTGTTTGCTTTGATAATTAATAAACACTTAATGCTAATCATGGATGAGCTACCGTTTAGGTTTATGTGAAAGCAAGCAGAAGGATATTTAGATACAGCGTGCATGATCGAGTGTTGTTCAGCTTTTATTTAATGGCCGCCGGCAAGGAACAGTTTTAAAACTTCACATGAATGTAAACATAAGAACGGGCACATTATCTCTTTTGTAAAATATACCTTGCGAATTTAAGCCATACTACTGATTGTTGGGTTTGGATTCAAAATCTAGACTATATGTGCTTCATTTTCCCTTTCCCAGATAAAGAGTACTGCCCCACAAGAGGTTATGAATTTGTTAAACTCCTACAATGACAAAAGGGGGGACTATTAATTTAAATTCACAATAAAATTCTACTAATTAGGCAGAAGATAAAAAGTAATCGCTTGAGTCTGGGTGCGTTCAAATAATAAGGTGGATTCCACCTTGATGTTAGGATCTGCTTTTATATAAATTTCAAACGGGATGAGAGACTTGAGGATACTGGTGGAACTACTTGTTTGGGATTTTAGATGCAAATTAGTGGTAAAAAAAAAATCTTCCAGAGAGCTGTTTAGTGATGACATTAAATCCATGGATAACAAATTGAAATAAAAGCATGAATGTTGATTTTTAATACCAAGCTTTTGTGGGACCAAAGATACATATAAAATAAACTTTTTTGAGTTTCTTTAATTTGCTTAGTTGTATGGTTAATTTTGAGTATTATTGCTTTTGCTGTGAGGTAGCTCAAGAAGATGAACACTTCCCAGTTTCATACCTCATGCCAAGGGTTATAGGCCCCTCAAAGATGAGATTCATTCATATATATATATATATATATATATATATATATATATATATATATATATATGTGTATGTATCCATTGATTTTGCTAAATTAATGAATAAGAAATACCTAGTTGAGAACAAAAAATGAAAATGAAACCTATTGGACAGAAGCGCGTGAGGAGTTATCTGTAAATTGGGAATTTATTAATTGGTGGAAGATAACCTCCTTCAAATGTCATGATCGCATGGGATGTTCTTCTTGTCCGAATTTCCGTACAGTGGGTCATGTGATCGTGTCAACTTTTTGCACTGAGAAGATCTCTGCAGATGCTTTTTATATATATATATATACAGAAAATCATCGAGTCTAATTAACAAAATGTGAGCACCTATTGCTGCTTAAAACTTGTTTCTGTGTATATCACTGCTAAGTGCTATATAGAGAGACAAGTGGTAGATGAAATTGATTATGGTACTACCATAATACTTTTAGCTCATTCTTGATTCCTTGAACGACACCAATATGTTGTATATATATTTATTTATGTCTTACTTGATACACTAATTGTAATCCTATATTTATTTAGCTTTTGTATAGGCTGAAGATAAGTGTTTGATTAACAACTCATTGTTAAGGTGGTCTGGGAAGGGGGAATATGACCTTGTTTGAGTGAGTGGTACGTTGTATATATAGTTCAGTGTCAATAACGTGTGTATATATAGTTCATGCTGTTGGGTTGTGTTGCTGCTCCTGTCTTTATTTGTAAACCTTCTAAATTTCCTAATGTTATATGGACTTTAATATCTGTTTAGATTTCATATTTGTAGCTCTTTAGAACTACTGCAAAGTAGTTGGATTATCTTTTGTTTCATACTTTATGGCATGAAAAAGTCTAACTTTTGAGAATTAATATTAGATTTTATCCTTAGAAGAGTGATATATAAATATTGAGAGGAGTAAGAGAAATAGTCCTCATAAATTACTAAGATTAGGATAAAAAAGTCATGTGATTTATTTTTCAACTGATCATGATTTGTTATATATGCAGCATATTAATTGTGACAGCTACGACCTATCTACGTGAAAAAAGTAAGACGCATGAAATGCCATTGAGGTAGCTAATCCACTCAAACTCCCTTTACTTTGCTTTTGTACTACAAAAATTTGAATTAATTGCATTAACTTATTGTCATCTATGTTTGCCTATGTCAGCTGTTGGATCTCAAACAAATTTTAGTTATGAAGCTAATTAATTCAATAACATATGCGATTAATATACAAGTTGACTTTGGGCAAGATTATATAGACTATAAAGCTCTCCTTCTTAGTTTTAACACAGTTTCATTTTCAAACCTGAATTCCTATCAATAGATTTTCGTTAATTAATTTAAGTGTGTTTACTCATGGATTGCGTCGATTAAAATCCGTGTCATTCAGAAGCAAGATGTTATAACTTATGTATGTATCTGTTGGGTTATTGGACGTGGTCTTCATGTTAGTACAGATCACAAACATTGTTTCAAACACACAATAAGTAAGTTTCTTTGGAGGTAAAAAGTGTTTTAAATAAAATGTTTAAATTATATATATTATCCTTCTAATTATACTCATGACTCCTCTTTATTAAGAAGAATTGAAAACATCCTGTGCTTTTTGTTCATGAACCTAGCTTCTAGTATAGTAATAATAATGAGTATTTTCAGGATCATTTTTTCCTTTATCTAAGTTTTAAAATCGGTGACAAATAGTGTCGAGCATGTTATTGTTATTGACTTTAACACTTGAGAATGTGAACACTTTGACTGTCATATTTAGAACCTTATTAAAACTTTGTTTAAGGAAGTAAAAAAAATGATATATAGTAGATGTTGAAAGTTGGGCATCACTTAAAAAGATGATAAATGGCACGGTGGTTAATTTACATTAAGAGGAAGAAGATATGAATCTCCTGAAAAACATAGTTTGGTTTGTAACAATAGATAGAGTAAGTTGAAAGTAATAAAAGAAGAGTATTTAGAAGGTGGTATCTGGCATAGGAAAAGAAAAGTGTAGAGTAGACAGAGGACAGTGGTAATAGAAAAAGAGGTCCCAAAATGGCACACAAGTAGGAAGAAGCTGTAAGGTAAAATGGGCCTACGGAACGAGCAGCCTCCCGTTTCTTTCTCTCCTACTTTTCACCGTACGTCTCTCTCTTTCATTCTCCACTTCTTTTCCTTACATAACTCATTCTTCTTCCCTTCATTTTGTACTCTCCACTTTTACCCTCCTTTTTTATTCACTTTTTATTATTTAATAACTCACCACCATCTTTTTTTCCCTTCCTTCCATCACTACAAACATGAAACAAATCATTACTCTTTTTATATCAATACAGATATAAATGTAAAAAAATACATGCCTCTCAAATCTTTTCTCTTCAACTAAACAATTTTCATTCATTTCCTGTTACATTTCTCTTCTTATAACTAAACAAACTATAAACTAATTTTACAATTCTAATAATACATAAAATCTGTTCGGTCATCAATTTTAAAACATATATAAGTATATTATATGATTTTTAAAATATTAATTGACATAATCAATAAATTTATCACAAACAAAAAATTTAATTACAATTCTTTATTTATATGATTTTTAAAATATTAATTAATAAAATCAATCAACTTATACTTATCACAAACAAAAAATTGGTATTTATAATATGGATTTATTATTTTCTCCACCTTTTCTATTTCTTTACAACTCTACGTAAAACTCCTTTATTAGCTTGCTGGTTTTATTTTAAAACTAATATACTATGCATGACCCTCTTTCCTTGGGTTGCCAATGTCTATTATCACATTTTAAAATTGATTTTAGAATTAAATCTAAAATTTCATATATTTTATTTCATAAAAAAGAAGAATTTAAGATTTATTTTGTATATAAAATTAAAGCAACTAAATTTTACATTAAATTTAATATTAATTTATTTTTATAATAAAATCATTCATACATAAATTAAGTCATTTCAAAATTAATTTTTATTCTAATTAATTTTATAAAATTAATTCCATTCATATCACAAATAATAATAAATTTAATTGTTTTAGTAACTATATATTTTAGTTGTTTGGATGAAAAAAATAATTAAAAATAGACTAGTTCTCAGATTTTTTTTCATGATAATTTAAACGGTGAATCTTTCCAATTGAAAATATCTTATATCAGATTGGGGGGGGGGAATCTAAGAATGCAATTAAGAATTTCCATAAACAGACAAATGAAACACCGAAGCCGAAGAAAAAGTAAGATAGAATATTAACTTCGGTATCTATCCCAACCTTCACATCCAATTTACTTCTTTATTCCCTCTCAAGTTTTTTGTTTTTCTGAGCCAGCTTTTGTTGTCAGGCACACAAAGTCCTCATGAACATAATTTAGAATAATTATTACTTACATGGATTAAAGTTATAAATATTGTGTCAACTAATAATAAAGATTAAAGGAACAGTTCTAATATTTTTGTAAAATTATTTTTATCCCAAATTTAAGTTTTCACATGATATAATTAAAAACTGTTGAGTTTTGTAGTAATTATTTAGAACAATCTCGAAGTAATTGACAGTAGATAGAAAGATCATTGTATGAAAATTAAATGATTAATATATAAAAAGTGACTTTGTCTTTGTTTCTTACTAGTACTCCTAAGTTGTAGTTTTGATTTGTGTCTGGTGATAGCTTTAAGGTTCACTGTTTGATTCAGATCGTACTAAAGCAGAATATATGGTTGTAACATGTAATGGTGTCGGGTGTGTGTTGTTCTGTTACAGCTCTTAATTTTACGTGTAAAAATTAAGAGCCAAGGGTAACACTACTATGATTTATGACAGTGATTGAAACCTTAACACCGTCAAAATTGTAGCACACTTCACATTGGTAATGCTCATATCTTTCCTCCAACCTTTAAAATCATGCATTTCAACATTCAATTTATCTTTGCCTTGCTAAAAAAAAATAAATTCATTTCATCTTCTATCTTTTTCTCCTTAAAAAGAAATAAAAAATCTTCCATCTCATATATATATTTCCACCCTTTTTTTCATTTTACTTCAATCTACGCTAAAACGAGTGAGTCCAGCGGTACTTTCCATGTCAATGAACTTAAAACAAAACACAGAAACATATCTTTTGCTTGAAGCAGCTCAACTAATGGTAACATTAAGCCATTCAGTAAGCGATAAAGCCATCAAATCCTCAGTGACCCAATAAAGATTCTTCTTCCATTTTCAAGTACCTATACGTTGAAGCGATAAAATTAAAATGGCTTCGGTTAATCTATTTCCAGTTTTCCACTACTAACCTAAATGAGATTTAAATAAGGATAAACTATCGTTATAAGTTTGATTTCATGATGATAAAGTTTATCTGTAATGAACATAAAAAATGAAGAAGTTATGAATTTGAATATTTCTATTTATAATACTAACAAAACTAATATATTAATAATTAATATTTGTCCAAAAGTTTTTAACATTAAATCTAACTTTCTTTTTACAGAAAAAATAAGTTCGTAATTTAGACCTTAGATAGATTTTAAAAAGTTTGTATTATTGCTTACTAACTTAATTCTTTCAAAAGATTAAGTATGTGAAAATGAATGAATCCTATCAACATTTTTTTAACTTACTGCTTAACTTTTTGAAAGAGTAAGTTACACATTAAATGTATTTTAACAATTTATAGTTATAACATCCAAACTTATTTTTTAAAAAAAAAGTGAGTAGAGGTTAATAAATCTCTTTACATTAATGTATAATTTATTGTTATTTATTATCATTTCATTTTTTATTCATTAAAAGAAAAGTACTAAGTAAAAATGTATTGACCGTTTAATTTTTTTTAGGAGAAAAGATATCAATTATTTTCTAAATTTACATTCTTTTTCAATATATTTTTTTAAAAATCTGTTAATATAACAAAATGTTTCATTGGTTGCCCATGCCAATTAAATTTTAAATTTATTTTCAAAATTAACTTTCATAGTCGATTTAAAAATATAAATGCAGAAAAACATAGGAAAAATCGTATATATTATCTTTTGTTAAAAAATTTAACTTAATTACATACTTAAGTCTGAACTTTAGATCTTCAATTAAATTAGAATAATTTTGTTTAAATTAATCCATACATTTGATGACAAAGCAAACATACTTTTATTTACTGTAAAAAAATACTGAGTACAAATTATTAATTGAGTTTCTTAAATTATTATTTTTTTAATCTAGGTCACTCTTAAGAAACTCATGTATAAAGTTATTCAAATGATAATAAACCTCAAAATCTCATATTTTATGTTCTTTTCATCATAACTTAATTATAGTTTATGGTGATTAATGGAAAATAAATATATATTTGAAAGTTAAATAATGATTTTTTATATAAAAAACTTATATTGTGCCAAAGAAAGTATTTCTTTTTAATAAACTATTTTGCTAAAAATACTCAAAATTCCATTAAAAATGGCTGACTCAATTACATCCGATCGACAATCAAAGTTGCATTATCATGTGTGGGGGATGAATAACTCAATGGATCTTCTTTTCTTTTTTTTTTTAATGTTTCAAAAACTATGTAAATTTTTCTAATTGTGTAGCATAAATTTTCAATTTGTAATTAAAATCATATCCAACCTGGACAATAAAATAGATCATTCTTAGAGATCCAAGTAATCTTTTGTTTGGTTTAATTAGTTTTTGTTCCCCAAATTTGTAATTGGATATCTATTTATTTATTTTTTTACGTCTGAATTTTTATTTTTTTGTTCGTTCTATCTAATTTTGATTATAAAAAATGAATCAGAAATAGTAGATTAGACATCTAAAAAGGGAATTGTTGTTACCAAAAGTGGAATTTTCATATCTTCTCAGTGTCTGTATGGATGGATAGAGGCAGCTTGGAGTGATACTTGTAAAGACATTTGAACGTTCAAGTCAACTGTTGTGTCATAGAGCCTGGGCTAAGGAGAGTTAGGTTGAGAATGGGCTGAGTTGGTGGGCGGGGGCCCAACACATTACATGAAATCAGTTTTTTGGCTGAATTATAAGCACAACTGAATTAATTGTGCATGATTCTTGTCTAATTTCAATTTTTCTAATTCAATACTATTGAGTACTTTTTATAAATCTTGTAATTTTTCACTCTGCAAAATGTTAAAATTTAGTAGAAATCTTTTACAATTGACTCAATAATGCTTATAGCACTGTCTAAAAGCATCATTTCCTTATTTGCATGTTTAATTTGATATTTGTTGTTATTTTTTCATAATGAAAATTACATAAAATACCCTAATTGAATAAGAAATAAAAGTTTAGGTACACAATTTCAAATTTGGTGAAACTTCATGCAGTTGCATATTAATTAAACTTTTTTTCCCTTTTA
Organism: Psophocarpus tetragonolobus; assembly: GCA_037954015.1. Taxonomy (NCBI): domain Eukaryota; kingdom Viridiplantae; phylum Streptophyta; class Magnoliopsida; order Fabales; family Fabaceae; genus Psophocarpus; species Psophocarpus tetragonolobus. The sequence continues at coordinate 42,642,281 of CM075695.1, forward strand.
GGGCTTGTGTATCACCAGTATTTAACTTTTTGTAGATTTAAAAATTCTCAAATTATTGATTCTTTTAATCTTTTTACATAATTTTTTTCTTCTTAAAGCTCAACTACTTATACCGTCAAAATAGTTATTTTTTACTTTTTTATACTAATTTTCTATTATCAAATTTATCACCTTTTAACTAATAAAGAATCATTCCCTTTAAATAATTCATTTACATTAAAATTCATTCTTTATCTCCTTGCTCGACAAATATATATACACACACCCTTTCCTTGTTTTCTTTTTAAGTTTAAAGGAAGGAATACAGTTGGTCATAGTCATAGGTTTGAGTAGGTTTTTTCTTTTCTTTCTTTCTTTCACTTTTAAACGTTTCAAATGGTACAAAGCAACAAACAAAACACTCTTTTTCATCCATCAGTATTCATTTCGTATCTTAATACTCATTACGAGGAGCTCATATATAATATAATGCAATAGTTTTGTCTTGAGCATGATTAGGTCTTAGGAAAATATCTATAAAAAAAGCAAGAGGAAAAAAATAATTCCCCCAAAATTAGGCATAAATACATCCAAATTTTAACCATTTTTTCTTCTTTTTTTTTTTTTTTTTTAATACGTGTGCTGTGATGGAAAAATTTTAGTTTATTAATATTGTGCTGAAAATGTTTTCCTTTTGAATGCATAATAATGCTGAATCGTGTCCCTCTAGAAAAAAGAAAAGAGGTAATGGAAATGGTGAGGATGAAAATGGTGTGGTTGTAGAATTGTTTGCAGTAGCGGCAACATTGGGTACAAACCCTCAGAACCAACCTGGAGATTAGATAGGTCAAAGAATGCAACAAGATGCACAAAACATTGGGAAAGCAGATCCCGGCTGCTTCCTACATTTATCTGCAAGTTGCAACAACACTCTTTATTACCAACTATTAAATAAATGCTAATGCCTAAACAAGACAACACAAGCTTTTCTTCATAAAAGACATTTTTACTCAACCAAAAACTGTTGGCAGCTTCCATCCATCCATCAACATCATACACTCGCAATGTTGTCTCTTGTCAATCATCAGCACCACCATTACATACAACCAAAATCTTGTTCACTCAGCAATCGCATGCAACTTCTCACCAAATTCTACGTGTGTGTGACATTGTGAGATAGTTTATAAAAGTTGAAGAATAAAATAGTCAAAAAAATTTATAGACAAAAATAATGATTTTAATATAATTGAAGGGTTGAAAAAGTCTGAAAACATAAAGTGAGGAAAAAGTACTATGAAAATTGTTTTTAATATTTGGATGAGGTAAGAAACGGAATTATTTAAGTAATTTAGTAGAAAAAAGTATATTTAACAGTTGCATAAGGATAGGTGTCCGGCCAGCGGTCCAAATATGTTTTAAATTCTTTGGGTACAAACAGATGAGAATGGAAGATAGAGCTAGAAAGAATAAGTGGACAATTACAGAGGGATATGTCAGATTCATTTTAAAATTTATTCAATCTATAGAGAGAAAGTTATTTACAAAAAAAATAAAAGAAAAAAGGTATGCATGGCAAATATTCATCTGGTGGCAGAGCGAGATGATCGGCTACTTGGATTTGTGCGATTACCCCTAAATAGGGCTTCCAGGTTCTGGATGCATGCAGGAGCCCGAACCTATGTATCATAAAACGGAGTCAGAATAGCCCTTTAAATGGGCCACCAAGCCCAACAAAATCATACGCGGAATCCACTGATAAATACTCCAAAATGGTTATATTCCCGAGGAGTGCTTGTTACATGAATTAAAATAAATATATATATATATATATATATATATATATATGAAAATGTAATATTTCAGGTGTTAAAAAGTTTTGAAGTTTCATTCCTCTGTCCTACGTGAAAAAGGTACGTGTTTGATTTGAAAATTCTGTTCTCATTTTGTATTTTTAATTTTTGAGTTTTCAACATTCAAACACTATTTGTTTTCACTTTGATATCTTCTATTTTAAAAAATTAACATTGTTAAATTTAATCGACTTTAACAAAAATATTATAAATTATTTTTATATATACTTTAAAATATATTATATATATTTTTTATAATTATAATATTATTATTAAATTTTAATATAGTGTTAACTTTTGAAAACACGAAAAATAGTTATTTTCTGTTTTCAATTATTTTTGAAAATATTTTCTAAATTGTAACTAAACATATTTTCATTACTATTTTGTTTTCTCTGAAAATGATCAAAACAAACATTATCTTATATTTCCATAGAAATATTGAAAGTTACATATAATACATATATAACTTTTATTTCTTTTATTTAAATTATTTTTAAAATTTAAAAACATTTCAAGGAATATAAAAAATAACCACACAATTTTAAATTTACCCATGTATAATATTTTCAGTTTTATTGTTTCTAGAAATGAAATTTACAGAATATAATACCAAGGCAAACACCCCTGAGAAAACGTGACCTGTGATCCATCGTCTCACTTTCCATTCTCCACCCCTTTAACAGGAATGAAGAATGCTGATAATACATTTTTTCTGACATGGATATAAATTTATATTTTTCAATCAATTTTAACTGATCACATGAATCGTCTATTAAGGGAATTAATGGTAATTGCAGAGGAACAAACCAAATCCTTTCTACTAGTCGGATCTACTCTCTTGATGTGACCGTACTATACTGGGTGTGTAAATCACAGATGCTTATTTTGCTAATATCCAACGATAATGAAAAAGTCTTTGAAGCTTAAATTCCTCACATTCTTTAAGTTTTTTTAGTATTACAAATTACTGCAGTAAAATTATACTGACAAAACTACGCCTAAAAATTGATAAAATAAATGGTCACATGAAAAAGGAATACCTTCCAGCGCCTTTTTTGAGCAAGACAGTGGTTGATGCCTTCCAATCTCCCTATTATTTGTCTAAATGTGGGTCTTCTGTATGATTTTTCATCCCAGCATTCCTCAATTAACCTATGAACAAATAAAATTTCCTGAATGTAAAATTTATTCTTTCAATTGGCTACATGTGGTCGGTTTGAAACTGAGCATTTAAATCTGCTACCAATAAAATGTAGTTAAAACCCTCACTCTTTTAGTCCATAAGCATAAAGCTTTGGCAAAGCTCTAAATGGTGGACGCTCATTTTCAACATACGCTTTAGGAACTTCATTTTCTGGCTTTGCATAAAATGGTGGACAACCTTCAATCATCTAGAACAGAAAACCATACAAGTTACAGTCAATATTTTGCTGGGCATCTCCACAAATAACAACCCACTGTTGGTTGTCAATCTGTATACTCTACATTCAGAATTGCCCATCATCCACGCAAAAAATCATATTATGAACTTCATCAGTAAAACAGTTGAAGAAAATCAACATTTTGTCTTCACATAAATAAATAGTACAAGAATGATGCAAACATTGATACCACAGGAAACTGTTGGGCATGACATCTTACTGACACGAATATATAAAATATATACACTATAATTTTACAGGTCAATTTGTGGAGAACTCGGGACTTGAATGGTTTGGTTTTGGTTTTTAGTTTTTAAAAAAAGTTTTTAAAAACAGTTTTCAAAAATTATTTTCGAGAAGAAAAGGAAAAAAACTTGTTTGGTAAATGTTATTTGAAAACTGTTTTGAAGATGTAAAAATGGAAAAACTTGTTCATATTTATTAAAATTTCATTAGTGAAAAGCAAAAAACAACATATTCTGATTGTATTTTGAGTTTTCAAAATAAAAATAGAAAACTGAAAAGCAAAACTACTTTTAGCTGTTCCTGTTTTTTAGTTCTTAAAAACTAAAAAACCAGAACTGTTTTTGAAAACTTTTTTCAGAAAACACTACCCAAACGAGTTTTTTAGTTTTTAAATACTAAAATACTGAAAATAGTTTTATAAAACTGTAGTCAAACAAACACTCAATTACTAGAACTCTATTCATCCAATAGATCAACCTTAAATATATAATAAAACACTGTATATCATGATTATATATATAATAAACATATCTTTAGGATTATGATATGATGGACAAAGCAGGCAGAGCTCACAAGTCACCAATGTGTGAGCTGTGTAGCTTGTATATACTTCACAAGTGAAAGAGACCGTATGCGTAAAGGACACCATCAAACATCTAAAGTTCAAAATACTGTAACAATACTGAAGGAATTTGAATGCTGAAAACAACATAGGATAAGAGCAACAAATTATACACCTCTAAATGCACTCCTTTTCCCAGAATTGCAATTTATTTACTAACATGAACAACACAAATGTATGTATGTAGGGGATACAGCATTGTCTTCAGGATTAAGTAACAATAAAAAAAAAATTAATTGCTCAAATAAAACAACAGAAAAAGCAACCAAAAGCATAAAGTAAATTCTCACTTCTGAAGATCAAATTAGGGAAGCTTCATGCTTCAGAAAGCAAATGCAATTAACAACCTTCTAAAAGTTTTAGACACTGAGATAGACAAGAATTATCTAGGAAGGAGATTAGGATGTATAATTTTGTCAATATCACATTAATATCCATGAAACATCTCTTCATCATACAGTTTTTTATTTAGAAATTAATAATTAATTATCAGTTTAGGGTTTAAAAGTCTTGTAGAGAATATACAACTATTCACATAATAATCAACTTTCGTGTATCTGAAGGTGAGCAATAATGATTTTACCTCCTGTATTATTAGAGCAAATGAAAACACATCCACTTTTATGTCATATTCCTCATTTCTATAGACCTCTGGAGCAACATAACGCCCTATTATATATTAGAATAAATTCATCAATACAGGCTATGAAAATCAGAACCAACCACAGTAGGATCAAAATGAAACCAGTTAGTTATACATATAAGAGAGAGCAATATTAATTGATAAATTCAAATTAGCTAAATTGAGCACCAATTGACAAACTGTCTTTAGTGGTACTATGTACACAGCATTTTTTTTTTTTTCCCTTGCAGAATATAAAAGATATTGCACATTACAGCCCTCATGAAATAAAAGTTAGCAATATCGCTTTTATGCAGAACAACATGATGAACAATGAATACTGAAGAAGAAAACCTACATGATGTATCCAGGGACGTCACAGGTTTGTCTTCTTTGACTGTTTTAGCAACTTTAAGCAACTTGCTAACTCCAAAGTCTGCAACTTTCAGATGCCCAGAATCATCCCGCAGTATATTTCTGTTATCTTACTCATGTACAATGAAGAGACTTTAAACCATAATTTCAATCATTCAAGAATGAATGCAAAATGCATGCTTCTATTTGACAAATCCATGACACTTCATACAAATGCTGGAAGAATAATAAAATCAAACTAGACATGGCAAGAGAGCATAAAACATACGAAGGCTCAAGATCTCGATGTATAATGGCTTCGGGTTTATGTTCATGCAAATAGTTCATTCCCCTGCAAAAGATGCATTAAAGTATCACATTTGTTACAAATATCTAAATGCAAATTTTAAATTAAAGAGAATTTTCATTTAATATTCAACTCTTCAAAAACAAAGTAATCAGGGAGCTTATTTCCTTGCAAACCAACTGAAAGTTAGTGATACATTTATCATTTGAAAGCATGTGACTGACCTAGCAATATCAAGTGCAAATTTCACAGCTATCATTGGTTTTAATGCACCTTTGCGCTTCAAGTAGGCACGAAGATCCCCCTAAAGAGATGATCATCCATTCCAAATTGTTAGAACTAGATTTGTGAAAAATACAGGGTATAGTTAAGCACATTACACACACAAGTTGGGAAGATATCTAATTAAGTAAACGAACAGCAATTGTACTTGTGTAGTACAAATGAAAAGATAATCCTGGGTATGAAGATCCAAGGTTTTTCAAGTAAACAAATGACGTGGTAGGAAAATGGGATATACCCATATTTATTTATATGTCCAGTATCTATGCATATGCATGTATCTATTTATGGTCACCATTTTATGTACATTTCCTCTTTTTTTTCACCATTTCACTATCATGAAGTGAAATCTCAAATAAACAGAAAAGGAAATCCTACATCAATATTTGTTAATACTAGCTTAAAACACATACTCTTATCCTTCTACGTAGATATTTATAACTTCAACGCAGAACAACAACATATTTGCCAGACCAGATTCAGCTCCTCTAAAGTGAGAAATTGAAAATCTATCCATCAATTTGAATTAAAGCATTTTGTAAGCATAACCGACTTTAATCAACAGTGGATAATCCCCCTCTCTCTCTCGTTTTTTTTTAACTTTAATTACACATCACATTACTTTAGAGTGGCCAATTCCTATATGACCCATACAAATGACTCCAGCATGCCAACAATCAGTATAACTTTTTAATATCACGATTTCCAGCATGGTAGTTGAATCGAGATACACAAGTCAAATTTCTGGATCTTGAATCTAATCGTATCATGAATCGTAAGATTCATGACCACTAAAAAATTTTATATATATATAAGACATATAAAAGTACTCTAGTAGTATTTTAACATCAAGAAATGTATTTAAAATGAAAACATACGCATGTCTAATGACAATTTGAATTCAAGCAACTATATACTAATATAGTGATATATAAGTTTCAATTCAAGACAAACAACTATACAAAATAACAGCCACAAGGTAATAAAAAGGGATGTTTGCTGTTGCACAACTAAACATAGAGCCTTCAACAAACCCTAAACCAAAAATAAGCAAAAACAAGTTTATATCCCTAAACCTACCACGCAAAAGTCAACAGCCTAATACCACAAACAATAGAGACAGACATTATAGAGAAAAGAGTTGCAGAGAGAAGGAGACGAGTTGTAGTGGAGACGCGAGCCCTGTTGCAGAGAAGGAGAGCTTCGAAGGAGAGAGAAGTGTGTTTCTCTCAAAGAAGCTTGTTAGGCATTAGGGACGGAGATTTTTCGGCAATCCCCCCCCCCCCCCCCTTTCTAGACCCATTTTCATCTAAAAAAGGAGCAAAATTAGGGTTATTTTGAATCCAGGTCACGCAACCCAACTCAGTTCGGAACGCAGAAAACACTGGGTTTGAATCGCACGATTCTCCCAAAACTCGCGATTCACACGATTCTCCACCGATTTGTGCAATTCAGAACCGATTCATACCCAAAAAAGATACAACCTCTGATTTGCATCGCTTGAGCTCCGACTCGTATCGAATCGTATGTATCGTATCGAGATACATGCAATTCTAACTACACTGCTTTTTATAATATCAAGTTCTTAATTATTAATGCAATGCTTCATTCATAATGCTGGATTTTTTTAGTATGTCCTACTGAAACAAGAATCATCACTTCCTAAAGATTATATCCAAAATGACAAATTTTTTATGACATCTTATTCTGCCAACTATTAAGCATTATCTATGATGGATATTAGCCAACTAACCAATACAATTTGTTCATAAACTCTATGAGCTTATAACTGATATAAAAAACTTCCTTATAATGAGTGTAGGAATAGGATCAAGACTAACCTGAGGTAGATATTCTGTGACAATCATCATTGGGGAGCTTTGTGTTACAGCACCCAAAAATTGGACTACATTTGGATGCCTTATTTTCTCAAGTAATGTAAGCTCATCGTGAAATGCCTTTCTGAGAAAAAGACACCCAAAAAAAAAAAAAACTGAGAAAAATTTTAAAATGAATAATCCGATAGACATGAATGAAAGTATGAACCAACAGATTGCATAAGTAGACCAACCCACACTTTATCATCATCAGTGAACACTTCCTCCCCAAGAGTCTTGACAGCAACCTGAGTTCCACGCCATAATGCAATCCGAAAAGTCCCCTAAAATATTCAAATATAAAATATGAAACACAAAGTAAGTCAGGGTATAAATTGACTTAACAGAATATGTCAAAACAGAGCAAAAGGGAAAATCAAGTTACTAAACATGATTGATCATAGAGTAAGGGAAACTTGAAAGCTTACCTTTGTTATACAAACACTATTAGTAAAATCAAGTTCAGAAGGATTTATCTCATACTCTGGGACTTCACGAGGATTCTGCACATGCATGGGAGCCATCTACAGAAAAAAAAAGTTCTCAACTAGTGTTTATTAGTAAACATGACTTTCCAACTATTTATTAGTAAAAACTTAACGACTTTATGATTAGATGACACTGTCAGTATACTGGTTGCTCTTCGGAAAGCTTGAGCTATTAGGTCCCTTAGAGCTGAAACTGAATATATGCTCAAAGTTCAAACAGTCTTGAGGGTTTTTTATCGCCATCCCATCACAAACAGCCGTTATGGTATAAGTATGATAACTTTTTAGAGTAAATTAAAGAGACCTCCTTACCACCCTTCTATTTTCTTCTCTTTTTTTTTTAGATTACTTTTAGCCGGAGAGGTCAGTGTGGTATTATTTTTGGCTTAAGAGAAAGAGAGGAGGGTTAATGGAATAAAAGTAGATTGAATGAAAGTGAAGAAACTAAGAAAATGGCTACTAAAATGTATAAAAAATCATTGAAGTAAAGTAAAAAGAAATATTAGATTAATTGAGAAAATTGGACACTATCTATGAAAGTAAATAAGATGAAAAAAGAAGAGACACACCGGTGGTCGTGCACCGTGTTTCTCCAGAAGCTGGACAACGTGGTGGTTTTTGTAGTACATTGCATCAGCAAGAGGCTGTTTAAACAATCGAAATGAGAAATTAGTGGGTGTAGGAGTAGGAGAAGAAGAGACAAAGAGGGAGGGAGTGAAATTACGGTGCTGCCCCAGCGGTCTTGGAGATCGACGAGGGCGCCTCGACGGAGCAGCAGGTCGACGACGTCGGTGCGGCCCTGGCAGGCGGCCACGTGGAGGGAGGTGCGGCCGTCAATGTCGGTGAAGTTGACGTCACTACCGGAGTCCAAGAGCTCCGTAATCCCCTCCAAGTCCCCTTCGTTGGCCAGATACATCAAGCGGACCGTTGAATCCAACGAGTTGCCGTTGCCGTTGCCGTCTCCGTCTCCGCCGCCTTCATATTCCGGCGCGAGGGAGGATTGGCGGCCGAGCGAGAAGCGACGCTGGAACTGGTTCTTGTCATCCATGGGGTGGGATTGGGATGAGAATAACAAGACGAGTGTGTGTGTGAATAGGGTATAAATAAGAATAAGAATGATGCCAGTGGGATTGGGATTCGGATTCGGATTCGGATTCGGATTGGGATTGGGATTGGGTTCTTTGACCTGCTCATTCCAGCGACTCAGTATCTCTCCACCCACCTCTTTTATCCCTTCTTTTTCACTTTCTTCTTTTTTTATATTTTATTTTTTATTGTAAAGATTAAGATAAAATATAGAAACTACAAATAAATCATTATACCAAAATAATTTTCTGCTGTAGTAGTAATGCTTTTAGGATTGCTTTGAGCAGCTATTTTGTCTAACACTTTTATGATATTTTAAAATAAAAGCTTACGTGGTTAAGTTCACTTTGTAAAACGATATCATTTCTAATATTTTTCTAAGTTGACTTTCTAAATAAATTAATTACAACATTAAAGACTTGCTAAAGCTGAAACTTCAATATAAAAACACGAAGGTTGTATAATAGTAAAAGATACTAATGAATATAAATAAATATCTGAAGTTCAGGATAATGAACTTGTAAAACGTTGATTTTAGAAAATTTACATTGATAATTAATCAGTCGTCCTAAAAGTTATTAAATTTATTATATATTATCTATTATATATAATAATTTATAAATAAACAATAATATATTTTTATTAGCTATCTTCACTATATTTTAATTAAATTATAATATTTTATAAATACTTATATAACATAATTTTATGAATTCTATTTATATATATTTCTAATAAAAATATTTTTACTTTAGCTTATAAAAAATATGTCTACATTACTTTATCACAAAACATTCGTTTGTAATTGAAAAATAACATAAAGAAAAAACTAACTACGTATCTTCTAAGATTTTTTCAAATTATATCCATTACTGTTATCGCTTATAATTTAGAGGTGTAAGTAATTCTTTAAAACCCGAAAGATGCATGTTTAATATAAAAAATAGTATATATAATTTAAGAAGGATTATTAGAATAAGATTCTAACAAAATTAGGATGTTTGTGTAATTTGAAAAAAATTAAAAATATTAATATAATTTACTTTAAAATAAATAAAGTCAATAGCTGAATCTAAAAATGTGGCAAAACCTTTATTGTTGGTGAAGTTTGACGCTATTAAGTACAGTTAAGAGTATATTTTCTTAGTAGATAAGTTGTTTCAACTCTCATTCAATAATCTCGGCCTTTTGTGTAATTCACAAATATGTGACACATTTGAAATAGTCAAAATAATGGAGTGTCTAATGATTTTCATGTAAATATCCTTAAAAGTGTTCATAGTACACCACTATGCTAGTGAGAGTTGTGTTGGACAACAAAGTTTCCAACACACCCTTACACGAAGTGGAATGTGAATCTAATGTACTATATTTAAGAAGTGAAGTCTTTGCAATTTTGTTTAATGGTTTTGTGTTTTCTTACGCTATTTTTGAATTGTTGGAAGATGTATTTTGTGTTTTTAATATAATTTGTTTGCAGATAAAAAAAAGTTAAATGTGTAAAATTATGTTATACAAATTAAAATCAAAATTTTCAAGTTAATTAATGTATATAAGTTTAATTGTTTTTTACCATTGTAGTTAAGGTTTTGATTTTTCTTTTTCTTTTTTTGGAACAATAGTACTAAGTATTCTCACGTATTTTGGGTGTTTTGAGTATGCTAATGGATTAAGCTCTCACTTTGAGACTTACTAAATTTTGTTTGAATAATTTTTTTGGAAAATATTTTGAAGAAAAAATATAAAAAACGTAAAATAGTTTTTCATAATTTTTTTAAAACGATGGGGAACTTTTTTACAAACTAATTTTTTACAAAATTTAATTGAAAAATTATGAAACAACTTGTTAATAATGTCTGAAGACTAAAAGACTTAGTAGACATACACCAAAACACAGAAATAAAATCAAATTCAATGATTGATTCTTTGAATCCTAAACAACTATACAATATATGATGACTAAGCTCTTAAAGAACAAACCTTTATAGATATAAGAGGATAGAAGATTTTCACCTTCCTAACAACACATATGAGATAATTCCTTTAATATCTCAACAAACAACTACACAACTCCTTAATCAACATGGGAGATATGTTCACATGGGATTGATTACTATATGAGTCAGATCCCTAGCAAGACATATGATCGGTGCTAGAGCTTTAATAGTTCTTCATGATACAAGATTTCAAAACAATAATTTTCAAAGTATCATTGGAATTTTAGAGGTTGACTTAAATCAGCCCATCTCACTAATATATCTTACTCCAAACTTTATACTAAACCTTCCAGACTTTGTTAATCACATTAGTCTAGAGGTACAAACTATAGGTTTTGGAACAAATTGGATAGGAGATAACCTACACCTAGACATTACATTCATATGAATAATAAGTAATTATATTTGTTCTATGTATAGAATCAACACAAGACCATTAGAAGAACCAATAAGCTTATAGGGTACACAAATTTTGTCAGCTCAGGAATTTACCAGAAGTAATGAGGGTTATCTATGGCAAACTCATTTACAAAGGGAATAACGAACTCCCATCACAAATCCAAATACAGTTATTCTACACAATAGATCTAGAGACCTTAGTTTAAGCTTCACAGACTACACAAATACTCCTCTTATGGATTTAGAACAAAACAGACGGGATAGTGCATCTACTATTCCTAATGATGATCATATTGGTATGATGAACATCATAGACAGTGATGATGATGAAGATGATGATACGACTGATGAAGAATGGAATCATCATCAAGCAAATATAGCCATGCTAAGACAAGGGACTTTAGACAATCAAGCAAACATAGTCATGTTTAGGCAAAAAACTTTAAACTTGAAACCTTTGGATAGGTTTTTAAACGACCTTAACTGGGTACCTGGGGATACTTTTCCCCTTGAGACAAATGAGATTATAAAACCTCAAGAAAACGAAGAAAATGATGAAATAGATGATATAGTAAATACATTTTTGAATAAATTACAAATTAAATAAGAAGAATTTTCTTATCAATTTACAAATAATTTAGAAAATAAAGATGAAGATGTTTTGTCAACAACATCTGAAAATACAAAAGTAGGTCTCATAATGAATATGAAGGATCTACATCTATAAATTATCGGCTAGATCCTGTTGGACACAAAATTATTCTCGGGGATTTCTTCATCGGGAAACTGTACAAAATATTGTACTTAGTGACAACAAATACGTGTCTAATGGTAAAAGATTACCCGTAGAACCAAACTTCCAAATCTCAAATTTACTTTTAAACATAAGAGGAATAGATCATCAACTCCTCCCAACATATATTGAACAATGGACTGTTGCTGTAATCCGTGATTATGGCATACATTATGAGAAAGATGTACAGTCTTCTCAAGAAATTATCGCAAAAGGAGAAACATATATCGGCGATATTGCTAGATCTAGCAGGGAATCTTTTAAGAAAAATTTCCCTAATGATCTAAACACACTGGTCATTGAATCAGGTCCAAATATTTATAATTTATGTTCCCTTATACAAAGATTGTTTAGCTCACAATCAGCCAACGACAGCAACACAATTAGACAACAAATTTATTTAGGTCATCTCGAAAGATTATCTATTGAATATTTCAGGAAAATAAAAGAATATTGTCAAGATTATCTCTTGTACGCATCAATAACTGGTTGCTTTCATAATGTAAATATAGGAGATAAAATGTTTCTTAAACTTCCAGGAAAACTGGGACAAAAAATCAGAGAAACTTGGAAAAATAATGAGGTTATGCCCATGTTGAATAACCTCTCAATAAGAATACAACACATTATGAAAATAATGAAAGACACTTACTCTCATATTGCTATACAAAAATAGCTTAAACATTCTGATGCTGGGATCTGCAAAGAAATATACACACCCCAACAATATGCACAAAATAGGTTTAAAAACAAAAAAAATATATCTAGAAACAAACCTATATACAATAATACACAAAAATTCTTAGGACCAAGAAATTCAAGAAAAACATGTACAATAAGGGCTTCTAATACCAGAAAACCTACTTTAAATCCTAATAGACATGTTAGGAAATTTAGGGATAACATAACTTACAAACAAACATTCAAATGTTTTGCTTGTAGTCAACCAGGACATTTTTCAAGAGATTGTCAAAACATAGCTAATCTCTACACAAAAGAGGCGCAATTAATAAAATCATGTCATATGAATCTTCTTCCCATCGATGAAGAAGTTTCTACTGACTCAAAAATCTTATCTGTTATCAGTATAACAGAATACACAGAAGAAATAAACCAAGAAAAGGTTCACAAAAATTATGATTTAATAAATGAATTTACAAATAATGAATACAGTCATTTATATCCCAATAATAACAATGACTTCCCAATGGGGGAAGAATACAATGAAATGGGACAAATTTTAGATGATTTAGGATATTGCTTATAAAGGCAATAGAAACAAACTCATGTTCTCACAAAATACAATTTTATTCTCGTACTGATCAATTCTGTGTCAATATTGTGAAAGGTATTTTCACATATCTCAAAGGGCTCATTGTCCACTTTGTTACAAAAATTTTTGTATTAAATGTGTCAAAGAACACCTGAATATACAAGATATACCTTCTTACGAAAATAAAGAAAATACAAATAAAATCTATAACAAATATTTAACCGATACTAGAATTTCAGTATTGGAAACTCGCATAAATTATCTAGAAGAAAATGTTATTATTTTAGAAAAATAATAAAAGGGAAAACTAAAATAGATTTTTCAGAGTCTAGTTACTCATCTGAACAAAATAATATAATGGGAACAATGGAATATATCTCATTAGTTTGTAATAAACAACAACTAATAATTTTAAAAGTATTAGTTAAATTAACTTTTCCAAAAATAAATAACAACCCATCAACAGAAAATATCATACAAGCATTATTAGATACAAGATGCTCAGAAACAGTTATATGTAAAACTATAACTCCACATCACAACATAATAAAGAGTAAACACATACAAAAAACTAGAACTATGTATGGAAAAATTATGATAAATGACGAAGAGGTTAATAATGTTACTCTTCAATTCAGTACAAATTGTGACATTTTTTGTCATAAAAATTTTATAAAAACAATGAGGGTAAAAAACTTAGTTCCCTCAAAACAAAAAAATAATAATTGGTTTAGATTTCATTTTAGGCCAACATAGGTCTGTCACTATAAACAAAGATTATGTCATGATTAGTGATAAAACACAAATGACACCAATAGTTAGTGGTGACTTTTTAAAACAAGATACTACCCCTAATGAGTGTCGTTGTAAAAATTTAACATCTCCTGGTACATGTCATTGTACTATAGATGTATCAAATATTTTAAATGAAACAGTAGAGGATTATTCTTCTTTATCACTAATATTAGACAATATAGCTGAGTCTTTTTCTTCTATAAAATTTTCAAAATCTATAAAATTTGAAAACATACAACAAATCCTCGATAGGTTAAACAAAACAAATATAATAGGAGAATAACCTACAAAATTTTGGGACAGAGATCCCATAATCTGTAAGTTGGAAATAATTAATCCAGACTTAATAATTAAAACCAAAGACATTCAGTTCAACAATTGGAAACAAGAAGAATGTCAAAACCATATACAAAATTTATTAAAACTAAAAGTGATAGCACCTAGTGTCAGTCCACATAGAAGTCCGACTTTCATAGTCAATAAATCTTCTGAACAAAAAAAAGGTAAATCTAGGATGGTTTACAACTATAAAAGACTAAACGATAACACAGTAAAAGATGGATATTCGATTCCATCTAAAGATGTGTTAATAAATCGAATTCAAAATGTCAAATGGTTTTCTAAATTCGACCTAAAAAGTGGATTTCATAAAGTTAAAATGGATCCTGAATCAATAAAATGGACAACTTTCTCTTGTTCTGAAGGTCTATTTGAATGGAATGTTATGTCATTCGGACTAAAAAATGCTTCTGCCGTTTTCAACGAAAAATGGATAATATTTTTAAAGACGTTAAGACTTTTACATATGTATACATTGATGACATACTAATTTTCTCAAAAACAAAAGATGACCATTTTCATTATTTAAAATAAGTTTTATACAAATTGGAACATTATGGTTTAATAGTTTCAAAATCTAGAATGAAGGTTTGTAAAAATTTCATAGAATTTATCGGTACAAAAATTAGCAATGGAACCATAAAACTCCAGTCACATATATCAAAGAAAATACAAGATTTCCCTGATAAAATGGAAGATATTAAAACACTTAGATCCTTTTTAGGACTTTTAAATTATGCTATAAGTTTTATTCCTGATTTAGGAAAATATACATCTCCGTTATACAATAAAACTGCTTTAAAAGGCGAAAGAAAATTTAATTATAAAGATGTAAAACTAGTTCAAAAAATAAAACATATGGTAACAAAATTACCTGTTTTACAATTACCATTAGATTCTGATTATCTAGTAATTGAATGTGATGATTGTGAATTAGGATGGGGAGTCATCCTTAAACGAAAAAAAAATAAACACCTACCAAAGGCAGAAGAACAGATATGCCGATATGCCTCTGGTAAATACACAACAAAACAAAAAGTTTACAAAACTAGCACTGATTACAAAGTCAATGCAATCATACATCGAATAGACACATTTAAATTATTTTTGATAAATAAACAAAAATCAACAATCAGAACAGATTGTGAAGTCATAGTTTTTTATGGTAAAAATCAAATTAACAATGACAAAGTCAATGCAATCATACATGGAATGGTTACTTTTTAAGGATTACATAAATTTTTCTGGAAAAATTATACATTTTGAACATATAAAAGGTGTTGATAATACTTATGTTGATATTTTATCCAGGTACATAGGTGAAGTCATCACCCTTACAAAGACTTTTTCAAGTCCACATGCTCGAAATACAAAGAAGGGTGCCTTCAGCCCCAAACAAGTAAAGTCTCCATTTAATGCGGACCAATACACAAAGTTCGGCAAATAAGAATTGCCGATCCTTACAAATGTCTTCCAATAACCTGGAAGAGACCAAACAAATGTCAAATTAAATGTTTTAATTGACAATATTTGGAATATTCCAAAATACACAACACAGAATGAACACCAAGTGACAAGGGTAAAACAAAGCATCATAAGCGCATTATACAACTTTTGTTGCCAAGACAATAAAGGAGTAGCGTTAACTTCTCCTGTCTCTTATTCTGAGAAAGGTTTCACACATTTTGCCCTTATAACAGGCAAAAACAAAGGTGTCTATACATCATTTAAAGACCTCAGTGAGGCAAAACAAGACCAGTTCTGGTGCACATACAAAGGCTTCTATTCAAAAGAAGAAGCAGAAATGACAGTTCGGTTGGAAACAATCGATGAAGAAAAAACAAAGACTACCTTGCAATTTGAGCCTCTTTCTTTAAAACGATGGGGAACTTCTTTACAAACTATTTTTTTACAAAAATTTAATTGAAAAATTATGAAACAACTTGTACATATTAACTAAAATTAACTTTTAAAAAATTTTACATCTTTAAAAAAACTTAGGGAGAAGTTTTATTTATTTTTTTCTAAAAATGCTTATAAAGAAACTTATTTAAATAAGTTCTCATTGACAAAACTTATTACAAACAACTAATATTTTTATATGGTTATAGAAATTTTACAATTTTTTTTAAATATCACATTGGAAAATGTGAAACCACCTTTAATTAAAATTAGCTTACAAAAATTTACATGTTTTTAAATAAAAAAACTTATTGAGAAGTTTTTCAATTTTTTTTATGATTTTTCTTCTAAAAATACTTATAGAGAAAAACTTATTCAAACAAATTCTAATGGACAAAACTTATTACACACAAGTAATATATGCATATGGTTATTGATTTTTTACAAACTAATTTTTAAAAATATTTTGCATTAACTAAAATAAATTGAAAAAGTTTTACATTTAAAAAAAAACCCTATGGAGAAATTTTCTAATTTTTTCTTCAAAAAATACTTATAGAGAAACCCTTACTCCAACAAACCCTAATTGACAAAACTTATTACAAGTAATATTTATATATGGCTATCAACAGATCTAAAGTTATAATTATTTTTATATTTGATAAATTGATTGGATTGTGAATAAAATAATTTACATTATCATTCAATAATAAAATATTATATATATATTTTTGTATAATATGAAAAATGCCTTGTCACCTCTCTATTATTAGTTGAAATAATTGAAAAACACAAGTTTTCATGAATCATATATCTCATTTAAAGTTATATATTATAATTTTGTAGTTAAAAGTATTATAAAAATTGTCCACACATCATTATATGTGACAATATTTTATGCATTGTTTTATGAGTTTAACACTTATACATTGTTAGTGGAAAAAAGTTTTATACTAGAATTTAATCACTCATTTATATAAATTTTAAAGTATTAATTGATAAAGTTAATCAACTTATCACATATATATAGAGTTATCATCAAATGAATGTCAATGTAAAACTTTTGTGTAAGTTTTTTTTTAATCTTTTGATAGGAGTTGAAACTAATGTCAGTAAATTTATAACAACTCACACATCCTTCTCAATTAGAGGTAAAACCTTTGACTTTTAGATTATAATTACATTTGCTACTTTGATGAATTTGAATAGTTTTAAATTTAATTATATAAATAAATATCTTAATTATATTAATTAAAAATAAAATTATATTTATTTTTATTAACTAAATTTAAAAACAAATTATTTAAAATTCAAACCATTAAACACTCATCTTATAATAAAAGAGCATATACACCTTTTTCTTCATCTTAAACCATATCCAATGAGTGTATATAAGTTTAACTTGTATCATTTGGGTTGTTTTTTAAACTAAAATAAAGTTTAGTAACATTTTATTATTTTATTGATTATATTAAAACAAGTTTTAAATAATATATCGTAAAATAAATACATTTTGAGGATTATAATAGATATTATTAAAACATATTGTAAACTAAACACACTTAAATTATTTTTAAGAATTTAAAACGTTGAACGTATTTTTGTCGTTGTAAAACAATAAAATAGGTTATTATAAAAGTTTTGTTTTGTTTATAGTTTTTGTTTCATTTCGTATGCCATGTTAAGAAGGATAATAACTCAATTTAAGTGCTCGTATTCTACACAATCCCGTCATCATTAACAGGATTCCAATAATTTTGTTTCTCTAAAATTGAAAGTGAGTGACTTTAATTTCTATTATATTATATTAGCAAAAACATAGCAGCGGTAACCTATTTGTTTGGATTTTTATTTTAATATATTATAATATTTTAAGATTTTAATTTAATATTTGTATAACATGATATAGATAATTTATTATCTTATTTTGTATATAATAATTTTAGTTTAATATATTTTGAAATATATTTTATTAATTTTTATATTTCTTTATTTATAATAAACATGTAAAATAATAATAAATATGTCATATTTATAATTTAATAAAATAAATAAAATTTAAACAAAATTCAAAATATCGTTAACTGAAAATATTTATGATTAATGATATTTGAAAAAAATTAATTTGTAGATATGATCTATTTGAAAGTTATAATAACTTTTAATATAATATTATAGAAATTTAAATTACAATAGGATCACTAAAGGGTAATTCTATTTATAACACTAATAGGATCACTAAAGGGTAATTTTATTTTAATAAAATTATTTTCTTTTTACTTTTTAATTTTTAAATAATATAAAAGTAAAATTAAAAGCAAAATGTGTTTTAAAATAGTTTTATTAAGGTTGATTTGATAATAAATTTTATATATGAAAAAAATGAAAGAACGAGAAAAAGAGCTTCTCTTTTAAAAAAAATATTTTTTTTATTTTTCAATTTTTTAAACAGATACAAAGATAAAATTAGAAATAAAATCTAGAAACAAAAGATAAATTTCTTTATATGTGTGAAATAAAATGAGGTATTAAATGCTGTTGTTAATTTGTTACAGAGTTTTGAAATACGAGAGAAATGGTTTTTTATATTTAAGAAAAAGGAGCATCGGTAAGTTTTTTTTATTTTATTAATTAATATTTTAAAAATTAGAATTAACATTTAATAAAACTTTTTACCTATAATTAACATGTAATAAAACTTTTTACCACCATCTAAACTGTTTTATATTTTTAAAATTAAAGGGCAAATTATGATGGAAGGAGGTTGAAGTGTGAGTGTGAAGGAATCAGAAGAAGAAGAAGAAGAAATTGAAAGCCACGGCCATGGCTTCCAACTATCTTCGAAACCTGAATCGCATTATCCATGATCGTTTTCAGCCTCTCCTCAACGGTACTAGGTTCTTCTCCGATGGTGCTTCTTCATTTCCTCAACCGCAACCTAAACCTAAACAGCCACCTTCGCCTCTCTCGTCATCGTTGAATGTCAACGAACTCGCCAAGTTCGCTGCCATCGCCGATACCTGGTCAGCTATCCAAAACAAACAAACACACTATTTGTTATATGGCTTTATTGTTTTAGACACTGCAGATAAATAAATTGCACTATTTTATTTTTCAAGGGCTGAATTTGTTCACTTTCTCCTTTCTATTGAAGTTGCTGCTACCGTTTACCGTTTGCCGTTTGCCGTTTGCAGTGTCCGTGTGTTGTGTTAGTTTGAGAATACTATAACATGTATTTGCTCTTTAATTGATGTCTTTTTCAATAGGTGGGATTCTGAAGGCCCCTTTAAGCCATTGCATCTCATGAATCCTACAAGACTTGCTTTCATCCGTTCTGCACTATGTCGACATTTTAAGTATGCCTCCTCTTTTGTTTAGTCATTGTTAGTTGTTACCTCCATTTTGACTCTCTGCTGTTTATTCCTCAAGCTGCTTTGATACCATGTGCAATGATTTGTATTATTTTTTAATTTCATTATTTTTCGCATGGGTTTTAAGGCAAGCAACTGTTCTATTCTACTGCCTTTATTCATTAACCTGATAACATTACATTTATTCAGCAGTTATAACTCATTAAACCAATAGCACTCCGTGTTTGCTACACATATGTCCTAGAAATTTGGTAATGCCCCTTGAATTGAATTTCATCAAGGATGTGTAGGAAGATGACTCTGATGAAGTATTTGCTAGTAAAAATGTGTTCGTTGAATTGTTTTTTGACAGAAGCCAAACGAAGATGAAGAATAACAAAAGGAAAAAACCATTACTGTTATAATATGTTTATTTTTATTTTATTTGTATTTTTAGGGTTCTATTAAGATAATAATTAGATTTCCCTGGTCTCAGGAAGGACCCTTATAGTGCTAAACCCCTTGAAGGACTTAAAATTGTTGATGTAGGATGTGGAGGTGGAATTCTTTCCGAGGTATATCTTTTCTCCTTTTTCTTGTGATATTTGAAAAGACCTTTTTCCTTTTTGTCTTCTGGCATATGATAAATCTGTTATATGGTTTAATCAGTTCATAGATGACTATGTGTGTTTGGATGAGCATGTTAGTAAAATTGATTTTGAGATGAGATGACATAATTTATGTTTGGATGTTTTTACTATAAACGTGAGTTAGGAGTACAATTTAGTGTAAATTCTTGGTCCAACCAAAAGGCACGTCAACTTGCTTATATCCAAAATCAATTTTGAATTTTTTCAACGCGAAACCTAACATATAAAAATTTATCTGAAATTAATTCTAGACCCTGAATTAATTATATAATGTGAACCAACTGAACATGCACTATATTGTTGACCAGAAATGTGGAAATCTAAAGTTGTGAATATAGATTACTTTTTATCATGAACCTCGTGGGAATTTGTAGCATTATGATAGATTCTGAGGCGACTATATTTGTTAGCTAGAATTGTGGAAATCTGAATTCTTTCTTTTGTGGACATTGTCCTCCATCTCGCTTATAAATTATTAAGATAATTATTTGCGTTTAATTGCAAAATTTTCTCTTTTTTTGTTGTTGTTTTATAAACTATAGCTTCCTAGTGAGATAAGGCTTTGTTGTTGTTGTTGTTCATAATTTAAATTTATAGCTTTGATTCTCTTTTGTTCTTCAGCCACTAGCTCGATTGGGAGCTACTGTGACAGGTCTTGATGCTGTAGAGAAGAATATCAAGATTGCTCAACTTCATGCTGTATGCTTATTCTATAATTTGACTATTGATATTTTGCAATAGTTGTTTCGAATTTGAAATTTGTCAGTATTGTCCTCCAAACTGATTCTTTTCTGTCAACAGGGTTTGGATCCAGTAACTTCAAATATCGAGTTTTGTTGCACAACAGCTGGTACACATGCAAATCTTGAAGCATTCTTGTGTAGTTCTGTTTTACATCCGCGACATCTATCTTGGATTCTTAGAATCTATCTTTGCCATTTTATGGAAACTATACTTCTTTGCTTTGCTCTTACCTTATTTCTTCAGACCAGGATCTTACATTGAGGAATTTTCTCTCTGTATCCCTTTATGGGATGGGGTATATTTTCTTCTCAAAATATTTCTCATTGAACAAGATTTTGTACCTACTAAAATGCTCAAGCGGGAGAATAAGTTCAGTTAAGAGTTGTTACATTAGCTATTACTTTGTTCTCTATGTAGTCGGAAGAATTCTTGCTCTCATTGGTGATGTCCACCCGATTTCTCTGCTTGCAATTAGGTAGCATGTTTGTGAAAAATAATTGCTCTTTCTTTGTGCATGTTTGATAGCTTCGATAATGGTTGTCCAATTAACTTGCATTCATCTAGTGCGCTTAGAGTTGTCACTTTGTTTTTGGGTATTATGCACTGTGTTTTACAACTAAATAATTTTTTAATTGACTGATCAGAGAAGCTAGTTGAAGAAGGAAGAAAATTCGATGCAGTTATGGCATTGGAGGTACTTTATCTTTTGTGCTCCCTCCCTCTCTCCAAGAAAACTCAACAATGTCTGCTTGCATATATAAGGATATGTCACGTGTCTTGTGTATTATATTGTAGCATAAAATCTTTGATAGTAGAAATCAAGTGAACTTGAAGTATGCATCTTGTGTTGAATTTTTTTCAGGTGATTGAGCACGTGGCAGAACCTGCAGAGTTCTGCAAATCTCTGGCAGCACTAACGGTTCCAAATGGAGCCACTTTGATATCAACAATCAATCGATCCATGAGGGCCTACGCAACTGCTATTGTTGCTGCAGAATACATTCTCCGCTGGGTATTCATTCCTCTTAAGTCTTACCTCCATTCAAGACTTATATTGTTTCGGTGTTTCCTACATCCTTTGCTACATTTCAATAGTATTATCGAAGTTGGCATTTGAAACTTTGCAGCTTCCGAGAGGCACACATCAATGGTCCAGTTTTCTCACACCAGAGGAACTAGTCCTCATCCTACAACGAGCCGGTATACATGTACGAGAAATGCTTTCATTCATAAATAACAACAATTACTTGGTTAGGATTAATGAATGATGATGGCATTGACATGACACAGGTGGAGGAGATGGCCGGATTCGTGTATAACCCGGTGACAGGACGGTGGTCTTTGTCGGACGATATCAGCGTAAATTTCATCACCTTGGGTACCAAATCAAACAACACCGAATAGCATAGATGGATAAAATAGAATACAGTAGTATTATGACTGAGATTGATTGTTTTTGAATGGTGAATAATAAACATGGTGTGGAACCAGGGAGGGAAAGGGAGGGGGAGGGGGAGAATTCATGAGGGTGATGGAGGTGCGTCTGGATTGTTTTTGGCCATTCTATTTCTAACAAATACATTTGGTTTAGCTTCGTCTGATGTAAAAACAAATTATAGGCCTTCAATGAGCATTTACTTGGTTCAATTCCCACCCGTTAATCGTTACAATTTGTAAAAGATTTTTTCGTTACTTGAGATAATCAATTTGTAATTTTTTTTTTTTTGTGGAGGAATGAATTTGTGTAAGATTACAATAACCGATTTACAAGCCCCTGTATCGGAGTCCAGAGACTTAAAAAGATAGATGTAAATAAAAAAAGACTTAAAAGATAGTAAATTGATTATAAATGGGCTGTATTAAATTGATTATAGTATTATTAACAATTCACATACTAAAGTTTCGTCATGCATGGGTCTATGAAAATGAGATTCATATTCATACGTTTTTTTGTGAATACTAAATACAAAAGAAAGAGATAACAATATTCAGATGTAATCTAGGTGAACCATATAAACTATTGGGTTTGATAATATATGAGATATTATGGTGCACACAGAACAGATTGATGAGTCATGCGTCGAGACCATTTGATGTTGGGTTTTAGTTTCTGCTCCTAGCATTTTGATTTTTGCGCAATTCAAATACATTTTGAAATATAAAAGATGAGTGCAAAAATCAACATGCAGGAACTAAAAAGCTTTGATTTGTCATGGCCAGAAAACGAGAAGGAAGAGAGGAGCAAAACATGTCCAAGGGCTTCGGAGTAGAAAACATGTAATCTACAATTCTAATTAAGCCTATTATATTATTTAAGCCTCTCATCTCTCAGACAATGCTCTCACGTAATATATTATAAATTTTAATTATATAAAATACTTATCACGTACTATGAAGTTAACCATTTTAATATTCGATATAAATCGAGATACATTTGTTTATTGGATAGATTTGTCTGTCCAAAAATTGGGACCCTTTGTTCTTTATTCAACACGTGTCTCGGTCACCGTCTTTATCCAAGCTATTCTCTGGTTTAGATTTGGACAATGAGCGGTGGATTCACGTAGTGATCATTAGTTTCCCTCGTTCTTGTTCTTAATTAAGATTATCAAAAGTAAAATATTGTAGCCGAGCCTTCACTCTTTTTGCACGGAACGGTCAACTTCTAACAATTTGCACTACCCGCCTCTGTCATCCCTTAACATTCAGCCATACCTCATTTCGCTCTATCTCCATTCTCCAATGATAAAACTTTAGTATATTTATTTTGAGCACAATTTTGTTAGGTAGTTAACTCATGTTGAGTCACATTTATTACATAATAAATAAATTTTGTAATATTTTCCTTGAAACTCGAAACTGGTATAGCAGATTATCTTATTAGTTGAGAGTTGATAGTGCGTATACGTCTCTTTTTCTTGTAAATTGTAAATTCATCCAACTCCGTCTTTCTACTTGAATTCGAATTGTTGTGTGTTCTGAAGAGAGAAAATGTCAAACAATTTGGATGCATCATCGAATTCGAATGTGCTGGCACGTGGCCGCTTGGCCATGCTCGGCGCTCACCTCATCCCCTCTGAACTCCCTCATCACGACATCCTCCAGACTCTCCCTCTCTCCGCTCAGTTGCCGCCGCCCAACCTCGCCGGCACTCTGACCCTCGTCGACGACAGAACCGGCAAGAGCTACCAGCTTCAGGTCTCCAAAGATGGCACTGTCAAAGCTTCTGACCTCAAGAAGGTCTGTTTCCTCCTCCTCCATCAATTTTCTATTTTTCTTTTTGTTTCTGATTTTGCAAAATGGCTCTCCACCAATCCTGCTCCTTTCAGCTTTGTTGAATTGTTTGCCAAATGGTCCTTTCTTTTTTCTATTCATAGTTGCATCTTACATGATGAAATCGTAGGTGGGGTGATTTGTCATCATAGTATGATTCTATGTGTTTATTTTTTTATTGAGTTTAGTTTTATGCATAGCTAGTGTAAGTTTACACTATCAACCGACCAGGAACCATTTTAACTTAAAACTCGACAAACTTAACGTACTTGTAGTCTATTATTGAATGGCAGAATAAAGATCCTTAACACTGTCTTCGTATATACTTTTTACTCTTATTAAATTTGGCTAATATTATGTTGTGGGGTTTTCTGATTTTGAATTTTCAGATATCAGCTGGGCAGAATGACAAGGGACTCAAGCTTTATGATCCTGGCTATTTGAACACGGCTCCTGTTCGGTCAGCAATTAGTTATATTGATGGAGACGAGGGGGTTCTTAGATATAGAGGCTACCCTATTGAGGAGTTGGCAGAGAAGAGCACTTTCACAGAAGTGTCCTATCTCATAAGTGAGTATTTTATTTCACTGCAAGCGTTTGAATGGGGCTTCTGTGGTGCTTGTGTATGAGTAATTAAAAAGAGATTTTAGGTTACCGAAGACATTTAAATCTTGGGCATAGCTCTTCTTGTTAATTACATGCTTCGAGATGTATATAGAATAATTTTTTTGTGAAATTTATTAACTTGCATACTTTTCTGTTTTCAAGTGTATGGAAGTTTGCCTTCTGAAAGTCAGTTAGCAGAATGGAAGTTTGCTATATCTCAGCATTCAGCTCTTCCACAAGGGGTTTTGGTGAGCTTTTATGCTATATTTATACTGCAGTTTCATGGTCAGTGTCAGTTTTTAGATTTGTAAACAGCTTTGACCAATTTCCATAAAAAAAACAACAGCTTTGACCTATTGTTGTACAACTTGAAATTTAGTACGCCAGTGGTATTTTTATTGTTAAAGAAATATATTAGATTTTTATTAGTAGTGTTTTTATGGGAGAAATTGCGTGGAATAAATTTTTAAATGAGTTTTCTAGCAGCATCTTTATTTCTGGAGTATATGTTCTTTTTCCTTTATCTCTCGCTCAGTTGGAGTAGAATTTCAGCTTGTTCAAAACTCAAAAGTAGAACTGAAGCACATAAGACTACTTATTAATTTTCCAAATCGGTTTGAATTCTAATGGAGCTTTTGAATTTCTTTTGCAACAACATACATGGTTCTCTTGGAGTGATTATGTAAATTGGAGAGATTGTTGTTCTTTCTTTAAATGAAGTACGAGTTCATTAATCTAACTCTGTAGTGGTATTATTTACATTTGTTTTGTAGGATATCATACAATCAATGCCCCATGATGCACATCCCATGGGTGTGCTTGTTAATGCCATGAGTGCTCTTTCTGTTTTTCATCCTGATGCAAATCCTGCTCTTAGAGTAAGTAACAAAAACTGCTGTCAAGTAAATCACTTTTTGGACAGTTTCTGCATTGATGCAACTGTATGTCTTAATTTTGTGTGGAAATACATTTTTATTTTCTATTTCATGGTTTGAACTTGCATTCTGTTTTATGAATTTCTATGTTTTGCACAAAATTGTGTCAGTTTTCTAATTTGAATTCTGTCTGGATTATGTATAGCAACAAGTTTTAATTCTACTAGGATATGTGAAAGCATCATCTTATCATATCTTAGAATATTGTAAACTATCCTCTAGTATTAGTTTCCTTGTTTGGTCAATATTTCTTTGGATACTTTACGATGTTTCTTATTTTTATCATTGGAAAAAAAATGTTTCTTGTCCCTATACATTCAGCCAAATTTTTAGATCCTTATACTTTCATGTCAACGAATTTGATCTCAAACTTTAAAAAATATGATGAATTCAATAAAAGAATGAATAAACCCACGTGGTTTTAAAGTTTGAGAACCAAATTCATCAATATGAAAGTGCAAGGACCTAGATCAAGTTTGACAAAAAAGTCTAGAAATTAAAAACACATTTTTCTCTTTTATCATTTGTTTCCCTAATGAGTTGGGATTATCATTTGTATAAATATGGATTAGTACTGTAGATTTTATGACCACAACACAACACAATATCAATATTGTATTACATTCTCTTTTGTCTCTTTCCTCCCTCTGTATTGAAAACCTCATATTTTTAACATGGTATTAATGGGTTACTATCCTCTGTGATTTGTCCCATTACTATCAATATAGTATTTCATTCTCTCTTATTTCTTGTCCTTTCTCTGTATTGGAAACTTTATGTTGGTTCTTGTTCTTCTGGATATATTCTATTGAAGTGATTTTTAAAAAATTTTAATTTCAAATTTGGAAAATCTTGTATTATAAATCTAGAAATTAGTTTAATTCTGCAAGTAACCTGAATGCTTGATTGGTAGCAATCACCGGAGATTATAACAATGTTAAGTGTATCATGAAAAAATGTTGCATATTGTCAATGTCCCATTGCTTTTTTTTTATTATTCTCCCTCATCCTCTTTCTCTCTCTGTTGGGAATAGCATGGGCCATTTCCTAGGTTTTTTTTTTTTTCAATAGTTTGAAACCATGTTTACCCTCAGTCTTGAAATTATTAATAGAATAAAAAAAATGATGATTTGTTGTTAAGAAATCACTACATAATGCTTAATGACAGTGATATAAAAAGCAAGCTTAGGCCTCCTCCTATTTGCTTGAACTTTTGGAAAAGTTGGTCTTTGACATAGTATTGGAGCATCCGGACCTCACTTAGGTATTCAACACATGCTATTCTCATTCTTCGTAATAAGTTGAATTCCAATACAAATTAAAAAGGCTTTATAAATCTTGAGTTAATGAGGGTGCATATTAGAGATGTAAGAAAACTAAGCTTGGGATTCCTTTTGGATACTACTTTTCTGGTGGTTTACAACGATGTATTTACTCTTTCTGTCCTTATTATTCAACATTATTTAATTTTTTGCTCTGTTATATTCTTTTATTCAGATTTGACCCCTTTTCATTTTTCTATTATAATTGACTCAGGGTCTTGATATTTATGACTCAAAGCAAATAAGAGACAAACAAATTACAAGGGTTATTGGAAAGGTGTGCTTATTCATATCTTTCTTCACCTTTCACCATTCTATATCAGAAACATGCGAGTTATTTAGTTATTTGAATGATTAAAGTACTCTTTTTCTGATTATATCTTGTGGATTTTTTGCACTATCCACACAACCCTATGCATATTTATTATGTGTCCCACTGCTTTATTTCAATATTATATTTTCACCTTATTATATGTACTGCAGATAACAACAATTGCTGCTGCAGTTTATCTTAGGATGGCGGGAAGGCCACCTGTTCTTCCATCCAACCACCTTTCTTACACAGAGAACTTCCTATACATGCTAGATTCTTTGTATGTATAGCATTTTTGTGTTTGACCGATAATTTGAAATAATTCAATCTTGCTTTTTATATTAATTTTTTCACTTTTTCTTTATAGCTTAATGGTGCTTTGATTTTTGTGCTCATATATAACAAATCCATTTTGTTTTTAAAAGGAGCTATAATTCATCTTAGATGATAGAATGATAGTGACATACTAGCTGGTTTTTTTAGAGTATTAACACAATAAAATCTCCACTTTGCGTACCTTCAGTGGCAATCGGTCATATAAACCCAATCCTCGGCTAACTCATGCACTGGATATTATTTTCATTCTGCATGCAGAACATGAAATGAATTGTTCTACGTCTGCTGTTCGACACCTTGCATCAAGGTTGGCATCTTACTGCATATTACTTGAGCAACATAAAGAAAATATAAAAGTGACTCAGTTGATATATATACTGCTATTGCCTAATCATATCTTATTCTTATTTTAGCGGTGTTGATGTATACACTGCTATTGCCGGGGCTGTTGGAGCCCTATATGGACCCCTCCACGGTGGAGCTAATGAGGTAGCTATAAGTAGTTAATGGAGCTGTCATGATCTTTTACACATTGCTCAGTTGAATTTAGTGGGTAGACACAAACAAAATACTGTTATTTAATATGGGAGTATGCTGATGTGACCTTCAATTCTTCAGGCTGTTCTCAAAATGCTGAGTGAAATTGGAACTGCTCAGAACATTCCTGAGTTCATTGAAGGTGTTAAAGCCAGGTGGCTATTGCAGTATTACTTTTCTTCTGTTATTTACTTCTTACTCTTTCCTTAGTTGATAACTTATTGCTTACACCCTGAAAGGATAACATGATATACTCTTTGCCATAAGTGGAGAAATTGATAGCTTTTGTTGATATTCTTGTCCTGTAATTTTCCTTCAGGAAACGGAAGCTCTCTGGTTTTGGACACCGAGTGTACAAAAACTATGATCCTAGAGCAAAGGTCTTAAGAAAACTGGCAGAGGAAGTGTTTGCTATTGTTGGTTGGGATCCTCTTATTGAGGTGTTTATCCATTTTATAGTTCATGTGTCTCTTGTCTGTTATATATTCCCTGATCTTGGTATGCTGATCATGGGGCTTATGTTCAGGGCAGGGCTGTGAATACAGTGACAGTCTACGACATTAAAAAATTTCTTCCTATTTTTATTTAAATGTATTTTTGTATTTTTAACTTTGATTACAGAATATTATGCATAGAGTGTATATTGTATTTGTTTATGCAAATTGTAAAGATACCCACACGCCACAGATAATTAAATGTTCCTGTGTACAGGTTTGGCATCTATTGTGTCTACATGCATAATCATTAGAATGTCTAGTTTGGTTTGATATAAAACAGTGGGTCAAGTGAAAGGAAGATCTTAAGTCATTAAATATCTCTAACAACACGTTTCATTTTCAAATTTGAAGTATTACTGGGTTTCTGAAACTAATATTCCCTGACCGGGAAAGTATGTATGTAATTCAATGTAGATTTGGTTCAGTATATTTAGGCTGGACTTTAAAAGTTCTTACTTCTATATGTAATTATTTGATTGTTCAGGTGGCAGTTGCCTTGGAGAAGGTTGCACTATCTGATGAATATTTCATCAAGAGGAAGCTATATCCAAATGTTGACTTCTACTCTGGATTAATTTATAGGTAGTCTATTGTTACATCCGGTTATTCTAACTCTGGAGGATAAAATATGTTGCTCCCCTCCATAATATACAAGGCTCGAACTAATAGTTTTATGCAATCAGGGCCATGGGGTTTCCACCCGAGTATTTCACTGTGTTATTTGCCATCCCTCGAATGGCGGGGTACATGGCACATTGGAGAGAGTCCTTGGATGATCCTGATACAAAGATTATGAGACCTCAACAGGTTGCTTTCCTTCTTTAAATAATTTTTTCTGGTTATGATTTTGTATTTTTCTTCCATATTAAGAATGTATCATGGTTATTGTTGGCTGTATTGTGCCAATTTGACTGCACATGTTGTATACCATTTAGTTGTATCATGGCTGCGTTGGAGATTTCTTAAAACTAGTACTAGGCAATATTTGCGTAATGCACGAGAACTATAAGGTAAGAACATTAGGAGAACCACACCATAGCTACCAGACTGTCCAATACAATTCCTCCTGAAGATAAGAACCTTGGGAGAAATTCACCACAAAAGTTAGCTGGTGTAATTGGTCTTGTAAATCTTACATTAGAACCCATACTTTGAACGTAGGACAATTGGATCCTAACAACACATGATGTCTCTCTTATTGGCCTATTGCCTAATTTTATCATATCTATTTGATGCTTCAGGTTTACATTGGAGAATGTTTGCGACATTATACACCAATCAATGCAAGGACTACGTCAAGTGATGCTGACAAGCTTGGTGACGTGGCCATGTCAAATGCCTCAAAGCGGCGGCTTGCAGGATCCGGGTTGTAGCCTACATGACCAAAAGGTGATATCTAATTCTCAAAAATGTAAGGGGAGAAAATAATTCTTTATTGATGGCTTTTTGTGACCCAAAGTTAACTTTGCTATAATCAGGATGACATGTCTCTGCATAAATAATGCTACTGGTGTCGCATCCATCAGCTACCACAAGAATAATATGTTGAGCCTTTATATGAAAGTCACGTTTCGGTACTTCTTTTTTATTTGTTAATCCTTACAAAGGAATTATAAATAGATAAGCATAGTTTACCTATCTCATAAGAGCAGTAACCTGTATAATTGATTAGCAAAATGTTTGTATTAAAGAAGTAAACAGTTTTCGTGTACCTCCCCAAAGTTGGTTGTACTTATGGCTGTCTAAAACTCAACCAATCTAATATATAATATATGACTGAACAAAAAAAACAAAGCAAAAAAAAAAACTGAAAAAAACTGAATATATGATTGTACTTCCAATTTACTTAATAACCAAACCGTATGTTCACTTAATAACTTATAAGATAACTTATATGATTGTACTATCTTCCTTCCAATTTACTTAGTTGGACAATTTAGTTATAATTAAATAATGGTATTCTCTCTTGCAACGTTATGAAATTGAAAATTATAAATTATGTTCATTTTTTGCATTATAACTAATTTAGTTATGTTTATTTTCACTCCCTATTTCTGATATAGTTGTTTATCATAAATTTGATTATGCTTATTTTCTTCTACAATGTTGGCTTAGACTGTTGCACAAATTTCTTATCCCTCCAATAGCTTCTAAAAAGTGAAATGTGTACCAATGTTAATGTTGATTTTGCAGCATGAATAACAGAAAAAAAATAATATATATGCTTTTAAAAAATTAAGATTTAACAAATTATTTTTGTAAAAAATCTGTCATACCAATTAAAATCAAATTGAAAATGGATTGATTTAATTTGGTGTTATACTCAAACTAAATCATATAATAATTTTATGTTTGGTTCGAAAAATTTTATTTAAAAGTCGAACCAAATTGCATTGTAAATGTGTAGGTGCACTAGATAAAGAAACTTTTTTTTATTTTTATTTTTGACTGGAAAAGACTTAAAATATATCATTCATTATGAGAGAAGAGATACTATAAGAAACATTGGTAAAACTTAGAGCTAGGAAAATATATTGATATTGGTTATATCATGTGTAGAGTTATTAAAATGTGTCTCATCCACTGGACCGGTTCGCAAGCCTACAAAATGGGGAGAATTTCTCCTTACACCCCCTTGAGTTCTCTCTACATCTTCATAAATTTTTAAAGTGATAAAAAGACTCTTAACGAAAACAGTAAAAATTTAATTACCACACCCTGTTTCTTTCTTTTCTTTTTTCGTCTACACCTCTCTCTCGTTTTGTACCTTTCTCGTTTGTTTCTCTTGCATGACTTTTTTTTTCTCCATTGAATTAGTGGTTTTTTCTTCTTCGTGCATTTGTGTTGTATTTATCCCATCTGTGTGCTTTATTCTTCCCAATTAAGGTGATTTGTTCTTCCCTGTTAAGGTTTGTGTTTTTCTTCTACTGGGTACATTATGAAATCAAGTTTTTGCAAAATTTTTTACAAGTCCAAACACCCTTGCCTGGATTTGTAACAAAAATTGCAAATTTTTTTTATAAGTTCGGAAACCCCTTGTCCGGATTTGTAAAAAAAATTTCAAAATTTTACAAATCCGGATACCCCTGTCCGAACTTGTAATCATTGGATATTGAGTCCAGTTTAACCTCTTGATGTTTGTCCTTGAAGTTTTGTCTTTGATTAGCATTTGGAATTCCCTTTAGGCAAAGACAACTTCCACTTGGTTGTACACAACTAAGCTTTATGATTGGCTTCAAACTTGCTCCTTTTCTATCAACTATGGCGAACTAAGGGAGCAGAGGTTTCTTTAACAAGTCCGTTACTCGAAGGTGATGCTTGGTGATTTCAAACATCACTTATGAAAATTTTTGGATTGAATAATGGTCTTTAGAAGCTTTTAGATTCTCCATTGAGTTAATCTTGTTCCTCATAAAATAGGACTTCCAATCCCTCAGATTTTGTTAGAAATCAGATAAGGAGTTTCAAGCAGGAGTTCTTATGCCATCTTTTCAGTAGCTTTCAAAGCAAGGGTTGAGACATGAAATGAAGAAACATGAAATTAAGAAAGATTCTATTGCGGGAAAGCTACTTCTACTCAAGCACATGGAAGACATCATCCGAAGAGCAGGCATGGATAAGCAAGGTTCGACGCAGTTGAGGAAAGAGAGAGATGACTTTTATAGGATAGATAGTAGTGAGCTAGAAATTTTGAATTTTTTTTTACAAGTCCGGACATCCATGTCGAACTTGTAAAAAAATTGGGAATAGTGAACGTAATAGTGAGAAAGAATTGGTTTTATGATTATCCTGCGATTCATATCAGGTAAGTATAGTGTCGTGCATAATCAAAGCGACGTCGTTGGGCAATGAAAGTAGCAATGAAAGTAGTTGAGTAAATGTTGGATCTCTTAACTTTGAGACTCGAATCGTGAGTCATTGTTCGTTTGTGCAGTGGATTCATGGCTCAAAGCAGTTGAAGTTAACGAATCTCGGTCCCAGATTTCTATCTTACGATTCTACAGTTTTATTTTTTTATTTCGTTAAGTTTCATTCATATGTTGATGTGTTCACATGTAAAATTATTTTCATCAAATGTTTAATGGAGGAAGAGGAATGAGGTGCAGGAGACAAAACTTAGAGAAGAAGTATTCAAAGGAAAAAGAATGAGAAAAGAAATTAAGTTATTTTTTTAACCTATTTAAACTTTTTCTACATTTGGAACCCCTGAACCACAGGAGCTAGTTAGATGAGTCGTTGTGGTTGATGGGTAAAAAAGAAATTAATGAATATTATTTTAGAAAAATGTATAACACTAGGATAAGTGGATAACTTATATCAAATATTACATTATGAATATATGTCAATTGGATAATTTATTTCAAAACTTATTGTTAGATTAAAAATTCTTTCTATAAATTATATATACAAAATATTATATTAATTCAAAATTATTTGTTATCTCATTTATGCCTATCAAAGTGAATGTAACATGTACTTCTCAAAATAGTCTAGGGTATGAATAATTTTATTATGTTTAATTTTCATGAAAATGAAAAGAATTCTCAATCTAATGATATATTTTGAAACAAGATTATCTAACTGAAAATAAGAAAAAAACTTATGTGCTACCCATGTAAAAAGTTTTACAACAACATAACAACCCTTTGTATATTGATAAATTTATTAACTTTATCTATTATTATTTTAAAATTTGTATAAAAGAAGAGTTAAAACTCTTTTATATTATCCGTGCATAAATATCAAACTCATTAAAAATTATTGAGTGGTGTAATAATTAGTGTAAGGATACTTATTTCATATGAGGCTTTCTACATATGTAATAATTTTTTATAAAAACTAAATGGGGAGAGAAGGATGTAATATTTATATCTTTTAATGGAGACAAGTGAATTTTACTTTGTTTAATGTTGTATAATGCAAATAATCATATTGGATTACTTAATCATTTATTTCCTTACAGGTAAATAAAATTATGAGGTAAGTTGGAGTATGATAACAACACTTAATGAGCAAACTTTAGCATGAATAACCTAAAAGCAAGACTTAATTCTTTGCATTTAAACTCTATGTCGCAAATAGTAAATTTTTTCTTGGCAGTGGCTTAAATAGATTAAAATAACTAATCTTCAATGTTTTGGTAAGAATTAAAATCTTTATTATGAACATATTAAATCTATACACGTCTATGAACTGTTATTACAGTTTATAAAATAAAATTTTAAAAATTCCATTTGGACTATGGCCGCTGATGCATAAGTATAACATGGATAATATTTTTTTTCTAAAACGTTTTAACAATACGTCAAAACAAATATTAGGAATACATCTTTAAGACATTAACAAAAAAATGTAGACATTATTTATTATTAATTGAAATTTGTTAGAAAACTTTTGAGTTCCACACATAATTTTACAACTTTTAACAAATTTTAAACTATAAATATTTTATTGAAAATATATTAGAGACATTGATGTTTTCTGTGATGTTAGCAATCCTCAGATGTTAATGTAAATTATAGCTAATCCTAAATTAATGCACCCCAAATTTGTTTAGTTGTAGAAAACTATGTGTATGTGACGGAACTAACTAGGTACATAACCATAGCTTCAAATTATGGCAGCCCAAATTTCCGGGGATAGGCCACAAGATAAAACTCGTTACATAGTTATTAACTTTAATTGTTTCTGTTGCACTGAATACAGCACAGCACGAGTTTTGTATTAAATAAATACGCAATTTCACTTGTCTGATCCATCTGAATTAACGGTTACAAGTTGATAGCTCTTTTCTGTTTCAACATGTGAGCCAGAGGAATCCGTACATATACTTGGTATTGACATGCTATGTGTTCCGCTTGGGTTCTGCCAGAAGTGATTTCTTATGCTTCTGTGTTTGGAACTGGAACTAATTGCTGAATATCCTGGATCAGAAAGTAGATCCTGAATACCAGTCCAACCTTCAAGCATGCTCACCACTTGGGACATTGTTGGTCTAAGTGTAGGAGATGCATTGGTACATAAGAGAGCCACATTTAGCACCACCATGACCTCTTCAGTTGAATATTCTGAACCCAAATTTGGATCAACCAGCTCCAGAAGACTTCCTCTCTCTTGCAAAACATACGCCTGAAATAAATTCCAATTTCAGACCCTGGTTACTCTAATTTCTATACCAATTCATACTGAAGCTATGATATGGGCTGGAAATACAAACCAGCATAAAAAAATGGAGTGGAAAAATATAGTCTGGTATGTTTTTGCTAAGTTCTCAAATAAAGGAATGGATATATATATATATATATATATATATACACACACGAACTAGTAAAACCCATGATCCATAGGTCTTGGGTAACTTGGTATCTTTTGTTAGTATGAACCATTGTATATTAGGCATTAAGTGGAGTTGTAGGGGAAAAAGGTCAATCTAATGAGAGATACTTCTCCAACTTTGTCACGATGAACATTGAGATAAATTCTAATTACCCAATCAAGAAGGTAGACAAAATCCTCGTTTGGTCTGAAGTTTGTGTTGCTCTTTCCGCTGACAGTTTCCAGTGCAACCACTCCAAAACTATAAACATCTGCTTTGTCAGTTAGGTAGCCTCGCATTGCATACTCAGGAGCCATATAACCACTACAAAGATGAGAATATGAATATAAAAGGAAATTAGTATGATTGAAATAATGGATTAGACTTCTCTAAAATAATAGGACTATATTTAATAATCACTGAATTAAAATATTTAATGGTTTAGGGAAAATTATGTTAGATATAAACTATTCAAAGGCATTCATTGCTTAGGTTTAGGAAAATTATCCTTGAATGAGATGTTCCTTCCTTCCGCTTCGGTGTTTCTGATCAATTATAATTTCAGCACATGATTGAGTAGACATGTTTAGTTCCTACTTCGAAGTTCCAAGCCCAAAAGACATTTTGCATGAACGGGTGTGTAGGAGATATAGGTCCTTGGCAATAGGCTTTATTCTTTCTTTTTTCATGACTAAACCAATAGTGAAGTTTTCCTCCAAACTATTATCAAGATTGTAATGCCATGTTATGTTAAGAAAAACATGAGAAATAGTGACAAAATATGAACTTACATTGTTCCTGCAACTCGAGTGCTGATATGGGTTTTGTCATCTTCGATAAGTTTTGCCAAGCCGAAATCTGAAACTTTAGCATTAAAATCCTTGTCGAGCAATACATTACTTGCCTTTATATCCCTATGTATTATTTTTATTCTGGACTCTTCATGAAGATATGACAAAGCTTTAGCTATACCAATACAAATTTTCTTCCTTGTTGGCCAGTCTAGTTTTGTTCTGTTGTCTGGATCCCTCGCTGTATGTGATTGGGAGAAGGACAATCAATTAGTGGGTTATGTCAAATGTTTTATTCAGATGGCAAGTATGGTTAAAGTTTATTCATCATGAAGCTTACCAAAAAGAACACGGGATAGACAATTATTTTCCATATACTCGTATATCAGTATTAGCTGGTTTCCCTCCACACAACATCCATAAAGCTTAACAAGATTGGGATGTTGAAGTCCCGATATCATTCCCATCTCATTCACAAACTCACGGTTTCCTTGTTTAGATTTTGAGGAGAGCTGCTTTACTGCTATTATTGTACCGTCTGATAGTAGGCCCTGCATCATGAACAAGGTATATTTTTGTCTTGCATTACAATTACACAGATACACATATCAAACTGCTGATTGGTCAAAAACATCTCCATTACACTTTAACCAGCATGTATGTGGATAAATTTTCTCCTTCATTAACCCACCAAGGCTATATGCTTGTTAATGAGTATAAATACACCATAGAAATTACGATTAAGTTGTAAGCATTAAACTTAAATTGAATGGAGATATAGTGACCATGACGTGTCTTGTATTTCAAATCAAGTAACAAATGAATTAACCACAAGGTGGAATAGGTAAGTAGGTAAGCGAGAATATAAACCTAAAGAAGATAAAAATACCTTGTAAACACAACCAAAGCCACCTTCTCCAATTTTATTCGCTGCATCAAAGTTTTTGGTTGCTGCTTTGATTTGTCGTAGTGTAAATAATCCTGTCTGCAGATCTATACCCCTAAGCTCTGGAAAAAACAATATATTGGAAATTTGGATTCAACATGAAATTTTGTAACTTTCTCTACAATATCTGACAGCATAGTTCGTTTTTATTTCTATCTAGCATATGAATATATAGGGTACGCAAGTATTCTCTCCTATGTTCTCTCTTAAATAAAGTCTCGACTTTGGTGAAGTGAAAAAATATCATCAATAACAAATCTTATATAGAGAAGTAAAATATTGCACTTCAGTTTAAGACATTTGAATAAACTGTGAGCAAATATTTATTCAATAAAAATGGTTGAAGAAGCTCAGACAAAATACTTGTATGCGTTTGGATTTTGGAAATATTTATTCTAACTAAAAGAATTGGAATAACTTTGTGGCATATTTTATACCTTTATAAACAGGATCTTTGCCTCCTAACCATCCCATCCTCCTCATGAGAACCAGTACAAGAAGAACAACAACTAAAACACCAGCGACTATGCCAACTGCCAGTATGACATAAGGTTGGTCCCCATCCCTTGATGGAGGTTTAAAATCTGTGCAAGGGAAAAGTATTTATTTTTATCTTTGCAGAAATGAAGAACAAAAATAGTAGAACTGGATCAGATAAAAGGAAAGAATGATGAATTTTATTGATAAGAGAATTCTAGTGGAGGTCTTGTAGAGGTAGACATAAAAAGGTAATCTTTCCCTTTTCCAACAATTATAAAATTCATAATGGCATATAATGGTTTCAACCGTAGTCTTTCAAGTCAGATAAAGCTCTAACTCTAAGATGCAAGATATGTGACTTACTAGGGTTTACTGAAATAGCAGATACTAGAGGTCCATAAACTCCTCTTGTGGGTATGCCAGTGGTTCCTTTTCCAGCCCAGTAGAAGTGAATCTTCAAAGTATGTTGGGTTACAGTAGCATTAAATGTCTTCACAATTGGCTTGCCAGTACCACCAGCTTCTCTTTGGATATCAAAGTCTTTCAGCACTAAATTTCCCTTAATTTAAGAACATAATAATATATTCCATTGATGTCAATGCACTACTCAGAGTGAATCAATTGTTTAGCATCATGTGGAAAGCATGTAAGTAATGCTACCTGGATATAAACGTCAAATACGCGCTTCCCAAGATTGTTAAGTGATCTATCATTGATGAAAATAATCTCTGCAAAGTGAAGCTTAACAGTGTAATTTCCATTTATTAGGCAGAGGCCATAGTATGTGAGAGCAAGGGGAGAAACACGAGCTGTTGTGTATAATTGTGAATTGAGTGTAGAGACATTAAGTCTAGAAGCATTGGTCACAATATATGAATCAGAGTCAATATCATTGTCCATAAAGTTTCCAGTGCTACTAAGTGCCCAATCCTGACCAGTGTAATATAGCATTGCAGCACCCTTTCGTTCACCGTCTGCTTCATAAATATTACCACTAATATTTGCTTCCTTACCACCGCAATTAATGTTCAGGGAGTACTGATCTATTGAAAAAATCATGACAAACAGTGTTGACAAGAAAAAACACTTAACTCAAGGTCTTTCAATTGTAAGGGTCTAATGGTAAAGAATTACAACAGCATAGAAAGGTAAAATTCACAAAGAAAATAATTTAGTTTCAGTTGCATGAATTTAATTAATAAAATTCCTTTAAGATCATCAAATGGTTCATATAAAAAATGAGAAAAAGAATTATGCACTAAGTATAAATAGTTTTTTCACTGTATATGATCATATTACAAACTACGATATATGATAAATTTACTGAGTTTTATAATGACTATTTTAAAAATCATACAAGGGATGATTTATGATTGTATCACAATGTAAAACTGCAGTACATGCACTGCCATTAAACTCAAAAATTTACTGAGCTAACCTTCCAGTTTTAAATTTCTAAGAATTAGTCATTTTTTCCAAAACAAAAGTTTCTTAGAATTAGTCAACTTATTTATTTCAAATAATTGAAAAGGGAAAAAATTAGTCTTAACTCCTAGAGTAAAACAAATATTTTCTTGTTTCTTTCATAACGAACATCTATCCTTCTTACTTTATTTTGACTTTAATTGAATTTCTGTACAACTCTGAGCTTAAGATTTTTAGCAAAGAAGTAGGTAGCGAACTTTTGCATAAATAGAATCACAAGCAAAATCATGTTATATGGATCTTATGTTTTTCTTTTGTTATGAAGTCATGTTGAATTGAGAAGTTCTCATCAACTTATTTTACTCAATTTTAGGTCACCGAATTAGAGTCACTATTTAAATCAGCCTTTCAGATCATAAAAGTAATTCAAAACTTGTAGTATATGGTCACATACTTACATTGGCTAGCTGAAGTAGGGCAAGGAAAGTTCCTTTTTAAGCATGTATGAATCTTATTTCTGCAACAAAGAGATTTAAGGTTATATACCAGGTAAATTTTACATAAAAATCCTTAGAAAGGAAAAGGTAAAAGAACTGCATATTCCAACCACAACTTACTGTGCATTTACAGATGGAGAGTAGCTCTCAACAAGATTTCTGGAAAGGCAAAAACAAGTTGCAGTTATATGATAACTAATACTCATCATGACTTTTACTCAAAGCTCAAATAAAACTTACATGCTGCCTCGTTGACATTCAGTTGGACTTGAGCTATCCCAGGAGAAGTTATTGTCAGAGACATCACTGTGCACCAAAATATATGATAAAAGATGTTAATCTCATGTTGCTACAAGAGTGTTTATTTAATTTCAGTTGTATCATATATTACCTTTATGGAGACATCAACAATTTGAAGTTTCTAGATAATTTAAGCTATCAAACTGTATTTTTTTCATCATTTTTTATATTTTCTAAACGGATTTATTGAATAGTTGTTTGGTGATGGAAACTTAATGACATGATTTTGATCATTTGTTGTTCTATTCTAAACGCTCTAAAACATATCAAGCTTAAAGCACATGCTCAAATATACACATATTTCATGGTGTTGTATTCACTGAGGCCATTGAAGCAAATATTAAGATGAGAAACTGAAAATTGCAACACAACAATGCAATAATGTAACTCACATATTTTTGTTATTTCCAAGTACCCAGGGCGGTATAATCCCTGATAACTTGTTCCCTGTAAGATACCTGCATTATTGTACACAAATTTTGTTTTGTCAGGTAAGAATGACATGTACAAACAAGAAATTTCTTTCAATCCATCCACTCACATGAAGTCTACTTTGTCTAGTTCGGCAAAAGAATCTGGTATCTTTCCACTCAAGCCATTGTAGCTCAAATCTCTACAGCAATGAAGATATATAAATGAAATTATTTTATGCAAGGAAAAAGTTACTATTTTTTTATAAACTAATGTATTTTTTTATATCTTCTACTTTAAGATGGTTACCAAGATATGCATGTTCAACATGTTAATGGGCATGGAGGCTTTATATCTGTTTTTATAATCTTCCTTCAGCATTCACAAATTCCAGGATTATTCAAACAAAATGATACAGTGTTCATGTATAGCAAGGTCTATGTTAGAAGTTCAAAAGAGACATGGATCATTTAAGCAACAATGACAATCATTCAACTTGGAAAATTTAATCTACATATGAAAGGCATATATCTCTTTCAATTTTTTTCCATGCGAATTTCAAGGTAAAGTACATTAAAATAAGATGATAAGACTACTTATGCAAAACTAATAGTTGTTAACCTAATGCGCACTACTGCTTGCTTTCTATATTTTCTTTATGCAAACTACTTTGGTGATATATTTTAGGTATAGTTCGGCAGACACAAGACTGAGGGACACAATTAGTTCTGTTCTGCAAATTATTTCTTAGACTTAAGCTATTTTAGATCAGGACTAAGGAGAAAATAGTTTAGCTGATTAGTTCCCCTTTTTTATTAAACCAATATAAAATGTTAGTGTTAATTTCCTCAATAACTTTTATTGTTTGCCAGTAATTTTTTCTGTTACTTATATTGGTCAGTTCTTTGTTTAATATTTAGAAAACTTTCCAAACACCTAACCGATAGAGGAAAGTATCAAGACCCGCTGCATGTTGATTGAAATGAAACAACAAGTTATGATGAGTTTTTTTATTTAAAAAAATAATGAAAAGAAAAGAGATTGGTAATGGTATTTAAAAATATGGTCAAGACCTTTCATCATTCCTATTATAATTTTTTTGTTTCCTTGTCTCTACATTTCATTTTACAGATTTCTTCTCTCCTCTGAATGAAGTTTTGGGCAAATTACTAATTACCCTAGTCCATAGCTATAAACAAAATATTATCATAATTGACCTATAAAGTCTTTCACCTGAAAAAAAAACTATATTTCAGATCTAGATAAAATTGTACAAGATTATTATGAACATAGTGTCAATACTATAATTAAAGATGACTAAGAACATTGAACTGATTCTAGAGATCTTCTCAAGTGGAACATGATCCTCAAAGTAATTTATCATTTATCATGTTGTAATTTGTTGAACAACTTACAAAATTTTCAGTTTTTCCATTTTCCCAATATAT
The DNA here is from genome assembly GCA_037954015.1 of Psophocarpus tetragonolobus. Lineage (NCBI taxonomy): Eukaryota > Viridiplantae > Streptophyta > Magnoliopsida > Fabales > Fabaceae > Psophocarpus > Psophocarpus tetragonolobus. The sequence continues at coordinate 42,684,093 of CM075695.1, forward strand.
CCTGGGATTTCTCCTTTAATCATGCATTTTCTCAATACCCTGCATTATGATGTCCAAGTAAAATATAGGTCATTTTATGAAGATTTTAAGAGAAAGAAGCATTTATGTCATAGAACTTACAGTGTCTTCATGGATTTCAAGTTATTTAGTGGAGGGAAAGCAGAGCTTTTACTACCTTTTAGGTCGGTTATTCTCCTACGTATCAAAGAATAGACAAAACAATCACTTGACTTATTCATCTTCTATGATCAAAATATAAATAAAAAAAAAATTATACACATACAAATCACTTAATCTTGTCAAGGCAGAAATGCTAGAAGGTATGGGCCCCTCAAGAGAACAACCGTGCATATGTCTGTAACCCCAAAAGAAAAAAGTTGACATGACAATGTTTATTTTGTACAACAAATATAAGAAAGAACCAAGGTAGGAGACTTACAGCTTTTCAATTGATGTCCAACTACTAATGAAATCAGGTATCTGTCCAAAGAAATTATTGTCGCTTATCCTCCTAAAATGTGTTTTTGTGAGTATGCATAGAAATATCAAAATTCAAATGAAACAAAAATAAAAGAACATAAGTAATAAATAAAGCTACAAAATCTTTAGTTTTGTATCTCTTTATATGAATTAATTCAGAACCTTGCAGTGATTTGCATTTACCACCTCACTAACTAGTAATAAATGCAATGAAAGTGGCTCATGTTTGTGCATCTTTTATTTTTAGCTTGAAACCATGTACTATATATGTCAAACATTATTTATTCAATAGTTCATTTGTTGCAGATTATAGTTAACTTAAATTGATAAGAACTTACAAATCAATCAACTTGGTCAACTTGGAAAGTGCAGGTGGCAATGCTCCTGTGAGTCCATTGGATGACAGAATACTAAACAAACATGATTTACTCGTATTACAAATGATATTTTGGGGGAAAATAGAAGATATTGAGATTCCAAAGTTCCAATAAGCACACAAAGAAGATTAAAAGAATTACAGTTTTTCTAAATTGGTCAGCTTCTCAATCTCCGTTGGAATGTGGCCTGAAAATTGATTTCCTTCAATGCTCCTGTAACATTCATACAAATATTTAAATCAAATAAAGCTACAGAAATAAATTGGAACTAAACAAGCAATCATGGATCGCCAAGCTCCCTTTAGCTAAAAGCAAATACGTTGGCAAGAAGTAAAAGTTACTAGTAGATATTCCATTTTTCATTAAAAAATATTCGATTTATCAGTAAGTTAAGCGACTGGTCAACAAACAATTCATGAAAATAAAGAAATGATTTCAACATACAAGTTTCTGAGGGTAGTGATATTGGTGAGAACTTTGGGGAATGGCCCTGACAATCTGTTGCCCATTAAAGAGCTGCATATTCAATTTACAAAGCATCATTAACGTTACTCTCAAGTCTCAAATTGTTTACTTAAAAAGAGGAAACCGAAGAGACAATGCAGAGAAACCAAAGGGTATAAAACAGAGTTCTTACAGCTCAACCAAGCGCATGGTACCCCATTCTGGAGGTATAGAACCAGTGATGATGTTACGACTAAGGTCCCTGTTGAAAGTGCAACAAGTTAGAAGACATCACCATTCCATATATGGATGGCATTGGCATGGGCATGGGAACATCATGCAAGCAAAAAGCCTTGGCTTCAAAACTAAGGTTTGGTTATCTTACAATTGTTTGAGATAATGAAGCTTGGAAAACTCTGGTGAGAGACTACCTGACAGATTCTGAGCCTTCAAGGATCTGTTGATTTAGGAAACGAAATTAAAAGCAGAAATTTAGAATTTAAGTGAGACAGAGCTGTGTATGATGTTATAAGTTCTAATTTGATTGAGACTAGACTATTATTAAGAAGAAGGAAAAAAAAACCCTTACACCCCTCTTCTATCCCTAATTTTTTTTCCTATTACATGTAAAATCTACGATTTTATGTTCTTATCACTCTCTTAACCTCCAAGGTATATATAAAATTATCATTTTTCTAAAAACTAATTGTGTTGCCTACCCAAAATAATATACGTTTTTGGTCTTTGACCTGTTTGTGAGACTAGTGATTAGTACACTTTCTGCGGTAACCATCAACAGTTGATTTATGGTGTGTTTGATTCAGCATTAAACTGTGGTGAAATTTTGTGGTGATGGCACTCTCACCGCGTATCTAAACATGCATTTAGTGTTTTTAACATTCATTATTCATCGTTTCCCATTAAACTATCAACAAAATACTGTTTACTAGACACACTTTGATGTAACATAAAAAACATGTAGTTTGAAGCAAAAATGTGAACATATAGTCAGACAGACGAAAATTAAAAAAATTTAAGAAGATATTGTCAAGAAATAGTTAATAGAACTTTATTGTTACACTGAAAAAAAAAGAAGATAAAGACAGCACATCCTTTTCAAAGTCAAATATTTGCAAGTTACAACTTGCATTGGGTCGGCTGAGTTGTCGAGTTCGAAATTTCAAACTTCAATTTTTGTAATCTAACAAGTTCTGGTACTTAAACATGTAAAAATTAACATTAAATGCATGATACGTATATAATTATTTTGTCAGTTACTTATTTTATTATTTTTGGTATACATTTATTTTAAAAATATATTCCTCTTCTCATTGAGAACCACCACGCGGTACTTTGACTGTTTGACAAGCCACAGCCACAAATGTGAATGATTATGATTAAGATTCGCGACAGTAAACTTTTTAGGAATAATAATCATATGCATATGAATGATTGGAAATATTCTGGGTAAAGGAAAAGGAGTGGAAAAACACCCATTACCATTTTATTCTCTTTTGGTTCAATTAAAAATGCTCTTGGAGTCCAGCAAAAAAACTGAACTTACAACTCAGTAATTTTTTGTTTTCTTAAAAAAAGAATCCTAAACGGCACGTGAAGGTTTGAGGATAACTTGTGGTATTTGTAGTAAAAAAAATAAAATTGAAGCAATATGGAGCTGAAGATTAATTAGTAAAAAATTGAAGAAAATCATGTTCATCTTCCCAAACGCATACGTGATTTCATGTGATTATCTTCAATAATTGAAAGAAAAGAGAGAGAGAGAGAGAGAGCATTACATGCTTACAACATGGCAAGCAGAATTGTTATTGAAGGAACAATTACAGAGAACGAAACTCTGAAAGCCTTTCCTATCATCAGACACATTCCAAGTCCCTTTTCCAGTGCAAGGATCGACCCCAAAGTTCCAATCCTTCTTCCCAATCTTGGTTCCTATCTGCTTCAATGCCTTGACTGTACATTGAACACAGAACAGATGCTTAAGGTGTGATGAAATGAAACAAGCAAAGCATGAGTGTTTAGGCAGCCATTGAGTAAAGACAGCCTTAGAAGTGGAATGAGTTATATATACATATATATATATATATAATAATACCCTCTTGAGAGTTGAGCTTGGGAGTGGCTGCAGAAGCCTTAGCCAAGTGTAAGTGTGGTAGGAAAATAGAAGAAGAAGCAAATAGGAGAAGTAGAAAGAGCATCCAGGAACAACCTAAATTGGGTTCCATCACCTTGTCCAGGACAAGCAATAACACAAAGTCAAATTATTTATCTGAGATGAGATGAGATGAGATGAGATATGTTGCTACCCACTACCCACTGTACTCTGCCTGGGACCATGTAATAACAAAAAAAGAGTATGCCAAACCCAATATGAGTATTTATATTCAAGGATCTAATGCGCGTTCAATTCTCCTAAATTGCAGACTTAAATAATACTTAGAGTAAGTTTTCTTAATAGTTTCATTTCATGTACATACCCAATTTTATTACTTGAAGCATAAATCATCCTTCCCATATTTATTACTTTAAGCATAAACCAAAAGAAGTTGGAAGGAACGGGGTTTGCAAGCGCGTAGCCATGTCCATGTCAATGAAAAACTCAAAACTTGGATCCCTAAATGCAACAGTGTGTTTGTGCCCAATGCCCATATCTGGATCTCAGTTGCCTTCACACCAAACAAATTCTCCATTCAAGTCTTCTCTTATTCTCGCTTTATAAGTTATTTTTGTTTACAATTTACTTAAATATTATAAATATGTTTAATTTTAACTTTCTACTTTCTATTCATAATTTTTTTTATACTTTTCTTTCTTTTTGTATCTTAGTAAAGAATAATAAATTCTAGAGATGTGATTTTCTAATTTATTTTTTTTTACTTTCTTTGCCATAAAATTAAAAGCATAGTAACTTTTTACTCATTTTCTTACTTAAATAACTTTCCATACTCAATTTTCATTGCAATCCAAGAGGGCATTAATGGATCACATTTTTTTTTTCTTTTTTCAAATTTATAATAAGAGATGTACGGCTTCCAATGATGAGACGGTACATTTTCTTCTTTTATTTTGTAATTTCAAATTTTAGAATTTTGTATTTAATCTTTATTGATTTTTTTGAACATTTTTAGAACTTTTACTTATCTCGAGTTCCTCTTAACAACTAAAATTAATGAATAAAAATAAATAAAATTATAGAGACTGTAAATATAAGTTTTAAATTTTAGAGGAAATAATTTTACTCTTTTTTTTAACTCCCTCAAGCTGCGTACATTGGTTGTTTTTTTTTACCCTTCTTAATCAATAGGTATGGTGCAGTTTTATATTTTAAATTATTAAAAAATAATTAAAATTTTGTTTGAATAGAGTTATGAATTATTATAATTTTTTTCATGTTTTATGTCATAATACATGTACTTTATGATAAATTACAATAAATATCTAAAGAAAATTGTATATATCATAAAAGGGTTTGATTTATTTACATGAATTTAAATCTTAGTTAATTAAGGAAGAAAGAAGGTGGACAGAGATTATAGGTTTGATTTTCACTAATCATTGTTTTAATAAAAACTAACATATTAATAAAACTAATATTTAATTTATAAAAAAATTATTTATTTACAAAACTAATTATTTATGTATGGCATAGCACGTTTACCACTGCATGGTCCCAACTCCAACATTTTCTTCAAATGAAAGAAAAGCACGGTACTTTTGTTTTGTGAAAGCACGATATTTGATCTATGTAGAATTCAACATTAGAATCACTGGATCTTAGTTAACTTGGTATATGGAAGTGATGAACTCATTACTCAGATTTGCATCATTCCTCCATCATACCCATACACGTATCTTTGTTACTGAGATTCAAAATCCTATATTAATTTTATCATTTTCATCTAATTGGCATATTATTATAATTAGTAAATGTTATTCACAAATTAATCATCTACAGAAAATTTACTTGTAAAATTTATATTTTTTAACCTTAAAATTATCATATTAAAATGTTACCCACGGATCATTACCCATAGAATATCGGTTGGTAACTTTATATTTTGACTACATAAGATCTTTACCGACAAATTTTGTTCCGTCCTGAAATTCCATTAGTGATGATCAGTTTTTGCAAGCTATGTAACATATCTATCAATAATGTATGTATTCACTTGGGTAAAAATTTGTGGATGAAAATCCGTTAGTAATTAGTATTTTTTATTGAAACATTAATATTTAAAAAAAAAGTAAAAAGTTTTATTTAGCAATATTTTGGATGACATATTATAATACAAGAAATGATTAAGAAAATTCGTAATTAGAACAAGACAAATATAAAGCATGAAAAACATAGTCAAACTTATCCCACACATATAATATTACATTTCGGATAATAGATCACCCACTACTACTATCTATATGTCATCGATGGATTAATTTGAAAATCCAATATTATGGATGAACTAACCAATCATACAAACAAAGAAGGGAAGTATTTGAGAACCCCTGAAACCATAAACAAGACCTTTGGAAACTTCCTGCCATACCGAGAAGTCACAAAATTTTACATCTTTAAACACTAAAGTATTTCTTGCAAGTCAAATCGATCACACAAGTCAGTCAAATAATTGTCAAAACTTCCTTCTTTAGCTTCTCATTGGCATTAATGATATGTTGTCACACTAAATGTGATACTTATTCTGATTCAACATGACAAACTTGATAGCAGCGAATACAAACTTGATATGAAGACTTACAAGAAACAGTAAATGTAAATGTGATACTTATTCTACTTTAGCATGACAAACATGGAAGATATCACCATCCGTAAATTGAATCCCGTTTTTTACAAGTTTCACCTTTACTGGAATTTGATTATGAGTTACCTTCCAAGCAAAGGGACTAACTTTGGAAGGAATTCTTACTTTTCAAATTGCTTTATAGAAAGGAGAGTTATTAAATTGGGTGTTACTTTGAATTATTTAATACACCTCTTTTATAGAAAAGTCAACCTTTGAATCATGCAGAGAACCCTCTCCAATTCACTTACCCACCCAAACTCCCAATTGAGTAGCGGTCTTCTCCATGTTAATCTCCACTCCCATTTATTATTTTGGTAGACTCAACCTTGGAAATTAAGGATTCCTTTTGGTCTGAGAGAGCATATAATCTAAGGAAAATTGATCGAAGACTAATCGAATCCCTACGACCACCATCCCAGAACTTGAATAATGAACCATCTCCAATTACTACCTTCATGTTCTCCCTAAATCAATCTCTCATCCTATCCTCTGATGTAACTTTCACTAGGTCTTGCCACCATTCGGACCCTTCTTTCCACCTATCTGAAAATAACATGTTCATAATATCCCCATATTTGACCTCAAGAACTTTGACCTATAACGCATTTTCTCCATTAAAAATCCTCCATCTCTATTTGTCGAGTAGCACTCTATTAAAGTCCTCCACAACTTTGATTCCTAAACCACCATTATCTTTTTCCTTGCAAACCTTTTTCCATTTAATCCATGCCAACCTCTTAGTAGTTTCTGATCCTCCGCATAAGAATTTCCTTTGCAAGTGCTGAATTGCATTGGCCACCATCTTTGGAATCCTGTAAAAAAACAGCAAAAATAAAGGAATAGAAGAGATAGAGGATTTAATAAGACAAATCCTTGCTCCTAAAGATAAGTTTGTTCTCTTTTAGGAAGACATTTTATCACTCAACTTTTTCAGCACAAGTCTCCAAACTCTTTCCCTTTCTCTCCTAACATTTACCCCTATAGGGATCCCCAATAAGAGAACGACATTTGCATTGTAGTTTAGAATTCGTCCAAAGACTTGTAACTCCTGTTCATTCATCCCTACACCTCCCATGCTACTTTCTGGAAATTAACCTTCAAATCAAATGTCAATTCATAGTATCTAAGGACACTCTTCATAGCAATTACATTCTTAATCTTAGGCTTAACCATGAATGAGGTATCATTTGCAAACTACTGAATGACTACTTGTAGCTCCTCACTTTCAATATCCATTCCATATAAAATATTTTTACACACAACATGTCTTGTTATCCCTCCAAGACCTTTAACAACTATTAGAAAGAGAAAAGGGACCCTAGGGTCCCCTTGCCTTAAGCTTCTTTGCATAGAAAAATCTCGTGTAGCACTCTCATTGACTAGGATTAAGATAGACGAGGACATCAGGCATCCTTTTATCCATCCAATCCATTTTTTCACAAAAGCCAAAGAGCTAAAGCATATAAAATAGAATGGCCAATTAAGTCAAAGGTCTTTTCAAAATTTTCCTTAAGCACCAAAAAAGGTTTCTTAGATTACTTTGCATCGTGAAGAGATTCATAGGAAAAGAGTTAAAAAAATAAAAAGAATATAGACCATCTAACTTGGTTAAGTCATGTTAGTTATGGTTAACAGCAAAACCAAAGCAGAATGACTGACCCTGCCTCCATAGAGGAAAGTGCATTCCTTGTTATATCCCATGGCTTGTTGAGACCGGAGATAAGGTCCCCACAAATATGATGATAAGTACGTTCCTGCCAAACATGTTAAAAATCTAGGTTTCCCTATGGGCATATCTCAGGTTTCCAATATGATCTTAAAATAGACATTTACAATAACTACATTGTCCAGAAGTTGCCTACCTTGAAAAAGGTGATTTGAGTATCTTCTATTATGCTATTCATTGAAACATTAATCTTTAATATTTCACATCATAATTAGCAAGAAAGAAAGGAAGCTTAACCATTGTTTAAATTACAAAACAAGATTAATCCAGAGCTTGATGATGTTGCATTTTTAATGATTTTAACAAAACAATTTTCACATTTCAAAACCTTGACCAACCCGAACCAACCAATATATACTTTTTATATTTTTAAGTTAGTAAATCTAGTAACCTATTTTATTTAGGATTTAACATTTCAAAACTTTGACCCAATCCTATTTTATATTTTTAAGTTAGTAAATTTATTTTATACTTTAAATTTATATAATTTGTTGCTTGTATTGTATTGTGTGATTTTAATAGTTTAATTTAACTAATTTAGTATATATGAAACACTTGATATTTTGTTATAAAATTATGAATTCAATAGACTAATGAATTTGACTATTTTTACGTATAAAATTATTTTTTTCTAATTTAATGAAAAATTTTAATTTTTTAATTTTTTTTATCGTTTACCTGAAATTGAACTGAACCAACTTAATTATTATTGTTTCAGTTTAATTCAGATTAAAATAAAAATTTTCAAAAAATCAAACTAACTTAACTCAATTAAAATTAATTAATTCTATTTTTATTTTTTTTTCCAAAATCAAACCAATCCCAAGAATAAACACCTGTATATATAAATAATAAGGGAATCTACGGTAAAATAATGATATATACTAAACTTATTATTTGATTGGTTAGAAAACAAAAGTATCATTCTTCTTAAAGGCACATAAGACTTATCCTAACATTTTTATGTCGTCTTTTATTGGAAGAATGAGTAAAGAGAGATAGCGTGTGGGGACAGATTTGAGAGCTACAATACATGGTCATCCTGTGAGGGGGCACAAAACACATAGAACGCGTTATTATTATTATTATTATTATCATATGGAATAAATTACTCAATGTTTAATGCTCACTCAGGTATCAGTATCAACTGTTTTCATTGCTTGTGTTTTCAATTAAATTAATTTTATCAAACTAACTATTTTATTCAAATTAATTTTAAAATCATCTATATTTGAAAACTTGTTATAAAAAATTAATTGAGGGTATAATTTTACTCATGCATACTTTAGAATTGATTTTGGAGCATTTAATGGATGCTTGAAATCCCAACACGTTGATCAATATATATATATATATTCTCCCACGTTTTGACTATTGTAAATGTGAATCCAAATACACACCCCCACCCGTACGAGTGCTGAAATGAAAATAAATTCTAACCACACATTCTAATTGAATTGTACAATAAAATCTCTAGTATTACCGTTTTCATAGGTAAATGATTTGATTTTTTTAAACAAATAATCCATGGAAGGAATCGGACATTGATATTTGGTATTCATACGTACGTGCCGTAATATAAAGCATAAAGTGAGTGTGTGAGAGAGAAAGAGAGTGCATGCTTGATTGATTAATTGAATACTTGCCCAGTTGACTGCCATGCCAGCTAGCTTTGCGGACTGCAGTTTGGACTCTTCTACTTTGCTTCTTCTTTTGACCCTATGCTTCTCAATTAGCTACTACTTCCACTTACGGGATAATAAAAATTATTTGCTAAGAAAAAAAATAGAAAAACTGCATAAAACTTAACAATTTGATATATATTATTTTCAAGCTATTTTTCCGTGCTTCTATTTATTTTCTGAAATACTTTTATATATATATATGCTCTTGAGGTTTGATAAAAAATATCATATTAATTATTCAATTGCTCAAACAGTTACAATTGTTTCACACACACTTAAAGAAATATATTCTAATCTAGTCTCTACAGATGCAAATGCATAAATCAGACGTTAAACGTTCTACACATATGCAAACACTAACTCCATATGTAACAACCAATACTCCACATCAAACACGACTCTCCTATCAGACACTTTAATATCAAAAGTTTCCACTAGAGTCACTTATAAACCGTCAAACACACTCCTCTATCTAAAAACTTTGACTCCATACCAATAATATCCACATGTACTCTAAATCAAGAATTTCATACCTTTTTGACCTTCCAACACATCTTTCTCCTAATTGACCTTCAAAAATTCTTTATACGAACTTCACCTTCATCTTAAGCTAGTCAATCACCTTATTGTCTTTCTCTACAAGCTCCTTAATTCCAAATTGTTGTTTGTTTTCAGTACCTTCAACTTTGTCCCCTGTTGCTTCCATGTCTAGGTATACCATTCCTTAAATCTTTGGAACATTTCCACTTTGTTCCTCAGAATGTAGATCCAAATTCTTCTTTTGAGAAGTCATTAATAATGCTAAGAAAATAAGACTTTTCACCATGAGTTTGTGTTCTGGACAGACCCTATAAGTCTGTATGAACATATTCAAACCTTTCCCCCTGCAGTAACATCTCATGTTTGTCAAATTTTCTCAGTCTAATTGTCCCTATGTCATACTGTCTACATGCCTTGTTGTTCCCAAGGAGGACTGCCCCACTTTTCTTTAGTTCTAGAGTCTAAAAAAAGTCCATCATGGACACATTTGGTAAGTAAGAATTCATGACTCAACTCTTGTGTGAGTCACACTAAGATGCTACTAGAACCCTAACAGATTTGTAACTATCAGACACTACCACATTGTCTACCAATTCTTCCAAATTTTGAGAGTCCTTTTCTCCATTATCAGGATAATTCCTTTGGATATAACCAAGCTTTTGATATATGAAGTGCATTGCCATCTTCTTATAGTCAGCCTTCTCTTCTTAACCGTTCTTGAACATCTTGCCGCTTCCCTCTTTCTATTTTCCTTTCTTCTTCATAATACTCAAACTAATACCCATTTCTCTAGTCTTTAAATTTTCTAAAAATCCTTTATGTGAATTGAGATTAGAACCTCCTCCATCACGATTGTCTACTTTTTCCTTTACAATAACAGATCCTTAAAATGCTCAAAAGACTTCAACAAAGAATTAAGGAGAATAACAGTCTTATCTCCATCTTCAAACTTCACATTAATATTCTATAGATTGTCTAGAATCTTGTCGAAGTATGGAAGTTGCTCCTCCATCGTTCTTGATTTTGACATCTTGACAATACAATTGTTGCTTCAAACACAATTTATGCGTCAAAGACTTTTTCATGTACAAATACTCTAACTTCAAACACAATCCCTCAGTGCCATGTCCCTAAGGCATAAGATGGCTCTCCAAGCCTTATCAATCATCTTCCTCTCCTCCTACGACATCAAAGATGATGACATATTCACCTTCCCTTTAGTGCCTCTTCACAATATTGTTGCACAAAATAGCTTTCATCTTGATTTTCTACAACTCAAAATTGTTGTTCCTAGAGAACTTCTCAATATCAAAATTGGTTGTCATAACTTTTTATTTCCCTTGAATTGTTTTGTCTTCCAATAGATGACGCCACTTGTTGAAATTTAATCAAGAAACTCACTAAGACAACTCAGAAAAGTCAAGAAAATCACACCACAAGAATGAAAAAGAAAACAAAAGTATAAATGGGAAAGAAAAGATCGTATGAACTATTCAATAAAAAAGCACAAACACATCATAGTTAGAAACGTTTCACGTAGTATGTATAGGCTACAAACAACACGTAGTGTAAATAAGACATGTGACTTATACAAGAGACATGTGGTATATCTAGAATCAATTAGCGCTCTACAAACACAAACACTAGACCCCCACATAGATGTAAATGTTAGCTCCAGACACGACAGTAAATGTTTCATCCTAGACGCGACCACTAAATGTTCCACACCGAATGCAACTACCAAATGCTCCATACTAAACACAATCATCAAATGTTCTGCACTAGATGTGACATGATATATTGCCATAAATGCTCTCATAAGAAACTTGTACCAAACCAAATTTGCTCACAAATAATCAAAGGCACTCCTTCATCTAAAGATTGAGTCAATACCAACATATACATGTTTATTTGATAAACTTTAAATTATAATAATAGATTAAAAAATAAAACAAAATCTAATAAAAGAAACCAAGCCAAAAAAATAATAACTTAATTTAGAATTTAATATTATATTTAAATTGAATTACATCTTTATTTTATGTCTAAATTGTCTTAAAAATCAAATCAAATTATCCCTACTCGTTGCATCTATATGTATAATATTTGTATGGAATCATCATTTTGTATTTTGGTTGGAGATTAACATATGTACGTACTAAATTTTGTTAATAGTATTTTATACTACTTGAGTTTTTTATTGATGATCCATAAGGTAAAATTTTGGAGTAGCAATTTAAAAAAATAAAAACATTTTTAAATTATTTAAGATTGAGTTAGGTTAGGTTTGCATAAAGATGACAATTATATCTGGATTCTACATTCTAATCTAATCAAGAAACAAATATTCACAATAGAAAGAGAGAAAGTAAATATGACAATTGAATATCTACATGTACTATTTGTGAAACAAATATTCACAATGAATAGAATGTAGATGGGGAACAATTACTCACAAAATTAATAAAGATAATAACATCTATTTTTATGTATCAAATTCAAGCAAAATTATAAAATAAAAAAAAAAAGAGATGAAAAAATGGATTGAGGTAAGAATGATTTTTTTAGAGATTGATAAGTTAATAAAGATTCACCCCTTTAAATTGGAAAATTCATAGAAGATAAGAACTAAGGTAGGTAGCATTTTTGGGCATTAGTTTGTGACAAATGAAAGGGTTTTGGTATAGAATATAATACAATTGGAAAAGAAGAGTCACATTTGTATGGATGTCCATGATGGGTATGTGTTGCGCCGCCATTTCCTGGGATGTCTCTATTAGCCACTATGTGCATGCCAAGTGTTGGTCAACCCCGCGTCTCCTATTCTACTTCATTTCATTTCACCCTGTGACTCTGACTCAGGGAATGAAAGGGTCCTAAGTCACCCTACTTTTTTATGAATTTCATATTCACAAGAGTAACTTTATTTTTTATTCTAGTTTGTCATATTGGAACATTTTCAGGAGATTTTGTAAAACTAAGTTATAAAATTTAATATTTTTTTTAGTTTATTGTAAAATAATTTAAATTAAATAATTATATTAATTAAATTAAATATTTTTGTTATTTAAATTAAATAATTATATAGTTAAAATTATATAGATTAAATAATTTTAATTAAATGATTATATAATTTAAATTATATAATTTAATTATGAAAAAAACTTAGAAAAGAATTAAAAAATATATAAAAATGAATTTTTTTATGAATAAAAATACTTTAAATATAGGATAAAACATAATATTGATAGGAAAAATACAAACATGAAGATTGAATAAGGAAAATTAACGCAAAAATACAAACATAATGATAAAACTCAAATTTCAACATCATTGTGACCGAAACATTCCCAAATATGTTCTACCAAATTTGCTCGAAGTTGTTGATGAACGCCTCTTGTATGCATGTAACATCGTGTTTACGAGTATTCAACAAAGCTTGGATGAACTCCATGGGATACTTGAATGTTTGAATTGTCTTCACCAATATGATCATAATTAATATCCACATTACCAGTTTATGTATCTCGTTCATTTCCAACAATCATGTTATGCAATATGATGTATGTCAACATTATGTTCTTCATAGTACCCGTTTTCCAATTACTTGATGAACCACATATAATTACGAAACGATATTAGCACACTGAAAGCTCTCTCCATATCCTTTCTTAATGTTTTGCAAATACTTTTCTTTTTTCTCCTTGTGGCATTAGGATTGTTTTCACACACGTCGCCAAATCAGGATAAATTCCATCAACAAGATAATAACTCATATTATATTGGGTTCCATTAACGGTAAAATGCACTGAAAGAGTTTCACCTTGCAAAATATCATTAAACATAGATGATTGATTTAACTCATAAATATCATTGTTAGAACTTGAAACTCCAAGAAAATGCATGTCAAATCCATAAGTCTTGCAATGAGACAACTTCAAGTATAACTGTGGGTTTGAAATGATCACCTCTACGATATTGTTCTTGCAAAGCAACCGGACAATTTTTCCATTCCCAATGCATGCAATTAATAGAACCAATATACCTAGAAATCCACATGCCTCTCCAAGTTGTAGCAAATGATTGACGTCCTCGTTATTAGGCTTTCTCGGGTACCCATCTCTAAATATCTCGTTGATGCCAGTAACAAAAGTTTCTAAACATTCGACTGATGTGCTTTCACTGATTCTAACATACTCATCAACACTATCTGTAGGTGATCTATATGTCAATATACGTATTGTTGTAGTACACTTTTGCAACGGAGAAAAGCTCTGTCTATCAGTAGCATTAGTTTTCATTTAGAAATATGGATAACGAGAACTAAGTACATCCATTATTTGAATGAACAATTGCTTTTTCATTCGAAACCTCCACCAAAATTGAATTTTAGTGTATATGAAATTCTCAAAGAAGTAGTCGTTTAACAAAAATGTAGGTTCATTCTCACGATTGAGATCTATGGTTCTTCTTTTGCGTCTGGGTTGACTACTGTTTTCTGCTTGTTGGAGTTGTTCTTCATAAACTTGGTGCATATATGCGAATAATTGAAGATCAGTGTTGTCTTCAAGTGCTTCATGAATAATTTCTCACCATACTCTATCAAACTCAGGATTACAAGGCATGATAATACTAAGTAAAATCAAATGAACTAATACAATAAGATTGCAGAAGATGTGTGTGCATAAATGGAAGACATCTAAGCATGTATATAGGAAATTCATAACAACTACTTTTTAATGGCTAGTTCTAATGACTAATTCTAACAACTAGTTTTCTAACAGCTAGTTCTAATGACTATTTTTTTTAATGGCTAGTTTTAAACGAGTTAATTAAAAATACTGGCACATCAATAAAAAACGATTTAATATTAAACTACTTTTAAATGCATTACAACGTAATAACAACTACAACGAAAATTAAAATGTTGGCACAGACACACGACTAACTACATAATTAAAAATAGTGGTACAGATACACTACTAGTAACATAATAATTACTTGAGTCCAAATTCAAAATCGTCTTGCAAAACTTTTTGTGTTTTTGACACTGCTCGCTGGTCATATTTGATGTGTCCTTCATAATTATCTCATATAACCTCGATATATTTTCAGTCTTAATTCCTTCGGCAATATTATCATTGACAACATTTCTTTGGCGTATGTCAGTTTGAATGTCAGTGAAATCCACAACTAGTGTAGACGATGTTGATGTTGTTCCTTTGTCTTTCATATTTCTTTTGGCTGCCTTTTGTCCCATTGGACAAAAGATTGATGTCGGTGTCTTAGCTTCAGTAATATCAATTGGTGTTTCAGGATTAGATGATGATGAGTAAGTCCCATTTGCATTCAACTTTGTTCTTTATGGAGGACCTTCGTTGCAAGTTCCTAACCATCTTGGTTCTTCCTTCAACATTCATTATGCATGCTCAAGTGCAAAATCCTTTTGAAAATCTTGCCTCCAAATAAGATATGCATTAACCATGACATCATTCTCATTGCAATCGCTTTTCTTTAAAGCATTAGCTTGGTTGTAACAACCGTTGAACTTTTGAACACTATGGTGAATCTTTTTCCATCGAGATCTCAATTGATTGTTGGACATTTCAGTAAAATTAGCACAAAAGTTGTTGTAATGCTTAAGTACTCTTCTCCAAAATGCATATTTTGATTGATTGTCACTGACAATTGGATCAATCGAGACATTAAGCCATGAGCTGATAAGAAGTTTATCCTTTTCAATTGAAAAGAAAATATGTGCGCTCGTTTTATTTTGTGAGCCACTCTCTCCTCCATCATCTATTGTCACATTTTCTAATCAAATTTGGGTAGAAAATTGAGGAAATTTCATATCACCTTCCTCACTTGATAGAGTTTGTGCATGACTATAACTAGTACGCAGTGGTAGTGGCAAGTACGAAAAATAATGAGGAATTTGAGAATTGTCATTTGTTGATGGTGTTAGTCGGGGCAAGAAAGGAATTGAAGGAGATGGATTTTGCAAATATTCGAGTGATTGTGGCAAGTATGAAAAATAATAAGGAGGATTTTGAAAATTATTATTTATGGGCAGTTGTGGTGATGACAAAGCTGGAGTTGAAGGAGAAAATTTTTTTGTTATTTTCATTTGGTGGTAAGATTTGATATGCTTGAAAAAATATTTGTAATAAGATTGTCAATTGTGTTGATTTGGATTCATTTGACAAGAAAAAAAAATTGAATTTGATAAAATTACTATTCTAAGACAGAGAATGAGTTTGGAGGGAGGATGAAAATTTTGATGTGAAAATTTTCATCCATCATACCTAAACTTATAGGAAAAAATTACCCAATTTTTTATTAAAAAGAATTAACCCCTTCCAATGTTTAGATTCCAACCTACACTTTTTTTATCCAGTCTCTCACTCCCCAACGACTCTTTTACTCCCATTTTTTCAAATTTTTTTCCAAACTCCAACGGCTCTCCCACTATCCAATTTTCTCACTTTTTTTTTTCAATTTTTCTCTCACATACGCTCCTCCTCACCACCACCCCCCCCTTCATTTTTCATTTTCACCTCTTCCCCTTTCTTCCTCTCCCTTTTCTCTCTTGCCTTTCATAAACCACCTATCCCCTTCCCTCACTCTCACCACCTCGCCTCTGTTTCCCTCCATCTTTGTCTCTTTTTCACTGTGCAAACTACCACGACTCCCTTTCCGTCCAGTCCACCACGCCTCCACCACTTGTCCGCCGCGTCACACATTTCCCTCCTTCTCCTTCTTCTCTTCTTTGTAATAATTTTTTTTTTTATTTTTTGGGTTTATATTTTGCTTTTTTTTTGTTGATCTAGAGTTATTTGTTGATCTGTTGTTTATAAGAATGAATCTTTTTTTTTGTTGATCTGTGAGTTATTCTCATAATCTAATTTTCACTTCATTTTTAGGTTTCAATTAGTTTGGACGAGTATGAACAAGAGAGAGACAATAAAAAATAATTTTTTTAAAGAGTTGATATTAGGTCTCAAGATCAAGATCTTGGCCTCCAACAGTGTTCATGCCAATATCAAGATCTTGACCTCAAGATCTGGGTCTCAAGAACACCATTGGAGACGCTCTAAGATCTAAGAGGGTTAAGGTTGGGACTCAGGCTAATTGTGTATTTCTTTCCTTTTTTTTTATCAATGTATTCTTCCTTCTTAAAAATCCAAATCTAAAGGATCCACTTAAACATTGTTAAAAACAAATAATGGGTTTTGATTAAAGTTACTCTAAATAAAAAGTTTCTCACACATATATAGAAGCTTCATTCACAAATCAGTCAAAATCAACATGTAACCATTTATACTATGAACATTGAGGTTCAACTAAGAAACACAACCTAAAAACATTAACAAGGCATTTGGAAGAGAATTTTATAAATTTAAAAATTTTGAATTATATTAAATCTAAAATAGTTTTAAATTAAATGACTTTATTTCTCAAATATTTTGTTTGGATAAGTTAATTTAAATTTATTAAATTTTATTTCCTTTTTTTTAGTAAAGTGTTTCAATTTCCACTAAAAATAAGGTAATTCCAAAGGGCATCAACTAAAAAAAAATTAGCTTACATAAATTTTTTGTTCTTAACATTTCATCAAAAAACACTTTTAATCTTTAAAATTCAAAAATATTTCTTTGAGCCCCTGATTCACTTTAGTCATTCTTCCCCTGTTACTACGGTAAAAAAATTGTTGATAAAGAACATGTTTTTGTACTCGTAAATCACTCTACTCTTCAATCCTAGTCCCTTTAATTCTGAATTTCACATCCAACACAACCAAATATACAAAAACTTATAAACGAACAATGTTAATACAAAAAACAAATTAATTTGAGGGACTAAAAGAATATCTTTAAATTTCAAGGATCAAAACTAATTTTTGGTGAAACTTTAAGGGGAAAAAAAACTTACTTAAGCCAAAAAAATTAACTAATATCAAGCAAAAAATAGGTTTGAAAATTTCAAATTCTTACTTTTTTTTAAACAAATTTGAAATTCTACAATTTTAACTAATCAAAATACTTTCACAAATGACTAGAATCTCAAATTTTTTTAAATTCTTAATCCAAACAATGTTTTATCACAAAAAATTTGAAATTCTCAAATAAAATGAATTTTCTCTTACAATTTTCCATCCAAACACAAGGTAAGGTGATTTTTTCTTGCACCTCATAACTTTTTCCTACTCCAATTTCAAAACCTTTGAAATGACACACTAAACTAAACCCTAGAGTGAAAATGTACCTTCGGAATGGTGTGCAATGTGAAATTTTGGAGGTGTAGGAAGAAAAATCCAAACATTACAAAAACATAAAAAAGCATATAAAAAACTTTCAAATTAGGTCCAAATAATGTAAACTCATGTTTTTTTATGGACAAAATAATATTATTAAAAACAAAATAATGAAACAAATAAGAAGGATCTATTATCCTATTACACCTTAATAAAAAAAAAAAAAAAGAAGAGAAGAACTTTTTTACAGAAGACAAAATAAGGGATTAATAAGTCATTCAGCAAAAGAGTGAAACTGTAGGATCCCAATAATATCCGTTAAAGATAATAGAATTTTGGGTCTTCCGTTTTTTTATAGTGTGGCAAACCATATAAAATATCATGTTCGACACACTTCTTTTGCTCTACATACCAAACCCAAAAATTGACGATAATAACCTCTAACCTCATTATGAAAACTCGTGTAAATTCCCCACTAAACATATAAAGCCTGTAATATATGACTGAGCAATGCAAAAATAAATGATTCGTTGTTTCGACTAGACATGTCAACTTATATTCTAAAAATGATTCTAATTTAATTATTTCATCTAACTTTCTAGTCCACTATCACTATTAATATATATATATATATATATATATATATATGTGGTTATGGAATATAACTTATGTTTGAACAAAAGCGTGGAGACAAAAACTATATTATATTACCTATGGATATTTCTAATGACGTTTTTGGTTCAAATACAAAAAGTGAAGAAATTTGATTAAACATTTTGTTCATTAAGAGGAGAGAGTGAAAGTAATTTTAATCAAGAATTAGATAATTCTTTTGTTTAGTTCACAAGAAAATAAATTTAAAAATTAATTTACGTGCATATTCTTATAATTTTAAATCTAATAACATAAATAAAGATATTCTAGACATGGATAGTCCAAGGTGACACTAGAAGCTCCATAAATAAAAGAAGTAAAGTAAAACAATAAAAATTTGTTAAGGTGACTATGGAGGATTGAAGGGGTAGATCACTATCAATAAGATCACTATGTACAACCGTAAGGTTAAGGTCATGGTAGATAAAGTTTGAATAATTTGGATAATATAATACATTTTCATATTTGCATTTAACAAAAACTTACTTTTGAGATAATACTTTGACAATTTAATAGTGATATATTGATAAAGTAAAACACTTTTACAAATAGGAGTTTAAGTGATTTTTTAATCACAAATTACCATTTATATAATTTTTAATATAATTATTATAAAATTAACAAACAAACTATATGATCTGTGGTAGACTGATGACATAAAAATATTTTATTTTATTAACTTTTTTTCATTGACTTTAATGTTTATGTCTATATATTTTTATTGCTTACATATGCAAAGTTAGATTATTGGCATTTTAGTTAGACGGGTTCTGCTTTTTCATGTTTATATATTTCTATTTTTTTGTATTAATAACATATTGTTATTTTAATTACAAGACTTAAATATATATATATATATATATATATATTCTCTAACTTAATTAAGAAAATAAAAAATAATTATATTTTGTAAAACTTATTTTTTTTTTAAAAGACACATATCAATCACAAAGAATGACAACTATAAATTAATCAGCTCAAACATAACGACAAATTTATCCCCAAATTACAAACATACCACAAACTCCAGCAATACAATTGTAAAACTTAATAGATATGGCGAAATAGAATGTTTTGATATGATCATTCCTGCTTTTGGTTCCTTAGTGGTTGTACATATAATTGTATTCCTAGGAGTTAGCTTGGCTTCTGTTTAAAGTGTCTTGCCCCATTAATTACAAAAATCTCAAGAATAATCCACACGAGGTAATAATTTTATTCTTGAAGGATAAAAAATTCTATTTTAATGAAGGAGTTGCTACTGGTGTATATCAAAGATTTTGTGAGCGTGATCTGTATAACAACTTGAAGAAAAAATTTCCTGCTAAAAAACTGAGAGTTGATGTGGGTGGAATGCAGCAAAAGGCACATATCCACAAGCATGGGAAATAGAGATGAAAGAGCTTAAAACAGTCAATGAGGCCTTTAAGTATCTCAATTTGTTCAGGGTAATGCTTTAGTATCTATTATGTTTTAGAATGTTTGTTAGAAACTTATTCAATAACAACTCACTCTTGTTTAAATTATTCAGCAGTATTGTCGAAAGTCTGGGTTTAAAACCAACTCAAAATGGAACATACCTTTAAACAATATTATGATTTATGAGTGAGTCCTTCAACAATGTTAATATATTGGTTCCAGGGGGAAGCCAATACTGACAATGTTAGAAGAGATAAAGATTGCCTCATTTGAAGGAAATATATTGTCTAAGATGAAAATGAACTTGTACATTGATTAATGATTATCAGAAAACAAGGTATTCAAATAAAAAATTCTGATACCGACTAACAAGAACATTATCTTTATAAGGATCAGTAGCCATAGACCTTAATTTTGAATGAGAGCTGAATAGAAAAGCAAATTCCAAGTATCAGGAACACCAGGGAGACACCAGTGGCTGCAATCCATGTCCCTATGTCCACCATGTCCATAAACAGATGGGTGACCATCTTTCCTCATCTGTGACAAGGTAGTAATATTGAGCAAATACACAGGCTTTGACATGCCTCCTAACACTTTCTCTAACACTAACTCAGCTGGGTGTGAACCCCCTGGATACTTTAATCCAAATACTGGTACCTTTTGCCCCTCACACATTCTCGCCCTTGGCTGCCCCCATTTTGCTCCACTAGATTAATTCACACAAACTGAAACTTAATTTCAAGTTGCAATACTCCAAACTTGTAAAGTAATTAATGTGCTTGTTTCTTATAATAAAAAAGCAAAAATAGGGTACAATCCTTAAGAAACATTTATATTTGAGAATACGAGCACTAAACCTAGACACCTGCAGGTATTCAAAAATGGTTCTAATAAATAGTGTCCCTTTTTTCACATTAATTTTCATATGATTATGGTCCATTTAGTGGTAGTGGTTGGACAGAAACAGATATACATACTTGAGGTGATCTGGAGAGACTCCTTGAAAGAATACCCTGGTTTTCTTAGGGTCAACATTGTCTTCAACCCATTTGGCCCAAGTTTTCAAGCCTTTCTCGTAAGCAACCAAACGATCCATGTCCTTGTATGTATGATTTCCTTCTTGAATAAAATCCCATCTGCAAAATGTACATTAAGCTTGCATGTGAATACAGGATAATATATCTATTGTCTAGTCTAGCCGTGGGATTACACGTACGGTTGTTTTCTTCCTGTGTGAAGCCACCAATGCCAAGAGTTGAATATTAGTATGTCATTTCCTTTCCACATGTTTCCAGCTTCAATTGAATCTAATTTCAGGACTCTACCCATCCTTTCGCTTACAGTATCCACCAAAAATGCGTTACGGGAAAGCATCACCTTAACATCATACCTCTGCATATAACCCGCCATATTTATTAAACAATGAATCATGTGGACGTGGTATTTGACACACAACTGCTAAAACTTGGAAATTAATACTGAACACTGACCAAACTATGTTTCTTCACAGTCAAAATAATCTTCTTAGTTCTTACAAATACCAATAAATTAAAGAATCACCTTTAAATTTATTTAATCCTGTGACCTGGTTTTAACCAGTGTTCTAGCTTTTGGAAGCTGGTTTTAGTCGATTACTAGCCTGTTTTTAGTTAGTGGATCAACTGGTCAGCCTGTTCGTTCAAGTAATTGAGAATATGATTATGTTAAACACAAAGTTGATGATATATTTATTCTTTACCATATTTTCTTAATATAGTTCTTATGGTTGAAATTTGTAACAAATCACAAAACTTCATAGCCTTCATTATTATTTTTTAATAAACTTTACTTAAAATATATAATTTTCAATAATGTTAACTAATAATTTATTTAAAACGTAAAAGCTAGAAGGATAGCACTATAATCAAGATCCAATTTGACCTGATTTAATAAAAGCGTGTCTAGTGGGATATTTAAATCCAAGGTGGTTCTACAACAAAACCCTGTAACTGATCGAATTATGATCGCAGCTGCAAATTTTTTAAAAGTATTACGATACCGTGGCCACTCCACTGGTGCCGTTCTATATAGTTGCCAACACTGATGTTTTAGAAATGAATAATGTTATAGAGATAGAAAACGTAATAAATGATGCGATGAATTATGTGATGGAAGGAAGTATAAGAAACAGAAAATGCTGTAATTAACTTATTATATGAATATCATATTTCTTTCTACAATCATTTCTGTTTTTGTATCTTTTACTGTCACATCACTAATTCACAATCCTATACTTCCTTATCTTTTCTTCTGAAGTTCTTATCTCTATGCAGAATGTGTAAATTGTCGTAAAAATAATATTAAATAAAATAAATTATAATAGCATCTTTAAAATTTAGTATAATTAATCATTATTTTTATATTTTTTAAAAAAATATTAATATAAGATTTAAAAGTGATGTTAGTATAATATTTTTAAATATAAAAATGTGGTGTAATATTTTAAAAAATAGTATAGAAAAATTAAAAAAAAAAAAAGAAGAAAGAAGTGAAATGGTGTATAATATAATAAAAGTAGAAGGAATGTTTATGTAATTTAATGTATTAAATAAGATTATTTCTCAATTGTGAATAGAAATGTAGTTAAGAAATTGGCATAGAAGAGCATTGTGGTAGACAGGGGTGGTGGATGGAAGGTGATGAAAGTCTAACCGTGAAGGTGAAGGTGGAGAGACCTCCAATCCTGAGAAAGGTGTATTTGGCACGTGGCACAGTGGTGTGAAGCATGCAAGTGAGTGATTGCCATTGATTCAAGCTCAAGGAGTCCCCAACAAACATGATACTCTTCCCTCTAAGTCTTCTTAAGAAATCTTCACCATTGAATCTGTACATCACCAAAGTGGGTCCATTTTAAATTAATTAGACCACCATAATGATCATTTTAATTGTATTTTGTTGTGATCTATCCCCGTGTATAAAAATCATATCCATTATTTTTAGTCTTCAATTAATATGATTAATAGTAAGTAGGTGAAGAGCAATCCAAAAATGTGCACGATTTATGAACAAGCTTGCCTGATCCCCGACAACTAAACATGGTTACGCAGCTAATTCTGTCCGTGCACTTCGCAATCCACGAAACCCGTAATTCATTCACATTTAAAATGGGTCAAGCACAGCAAACGTACCCACCCGTATAAAAAATATAAAAAATTAAAACAAAATTATCTTATTCAAAATTATCATAAAAACTGTAAGAGTTTAACTGGTATATAACAATCAATCATAATTTTTCACTCATGGTAAATTTGTTAATTTTATTCATTAGTATTTTAAAAGTCACATAGATAAAAAATTATGATTGATTATTATAGTGTATACCAATTAAACTCAAACTTTAATATATATATATATATATATTTATATTTATCACATAAGGAGTTGTAAGGAAATAATTAAGTAAAGTAAAAAAAATACTTATTATTTAATCGTTAAATTTTAAATGTTATTATAAACATAAACTCAATTCTCAAACAAAATAAAATAATTTAAATTTAAAATGTGCCTAAATAATATATAAATGCATTGAAATATAAAATCTCAATTTTTAAATATTATAACAAACATAATCTCAAACCTCAAGAACAAATTTAAAATACACACAAGTAATATAATTTTTTATTAAAAGATTAAGTGTTTGTTTGACAATAGTTTTATAAAACTGTTTTCAGTATTTTAGTTTTTAAAAACTAAAAAACTTGTTTGGTTAATGTTTTCTGAAAACAGTTCTGGTTTTTTAGCTAAAATTAGTTTTGCTTTCAGTTCTCAGTTTTTGTTTTGAAAACTCAAAATACAATCAGAATATGTTTTTTTTTTCTTTTCATTAATGAAATTCTAATAAACATTAATAAGTTTTTTCATTTCTATATCTTCAAAACAGTTTTCAAATATAACTTGGCAAATAAGTTTTTTTTTTCTTCCCAAAAACAGTTTTTGAAAACTATTTTTGAAATCTATTTTCAAAAACTAAAAAGCAAAATCAAACCAATCAAGCCCCAATTATGTGAAAGCTTATGAGTTAGCCCTCTAGTTTTGCACCTCCTCAAGTTAAAAAAAATCTAGATATCTAAATAAGTTCAAGACTAACGTATGATGCAAGTTACAAGTTTCGGTGGTAGTGCATCTAAACTCAAATATTTATCTCTATCTACAATAGTGAACTTTTATTTTTAAAGCAAAATTCCCTATACTATTCTTTCCTATTGTCAACCTAGATGCTTAAAATTAGATTTATTAATATCTTCATAAGTAAATTTTTTGTTTTAATTCTTACTATTAACCAATAATTTTAATTAAATAATTTTTGCAATCTGGTTTTTTACTATGTTATTGTGAAGTTTAACAAAGATAATCTTGTATTTTTTTATTATTTTTTTTTGCAAATTATGTTTTCAATCTTTAATTTGCTTAAAATAGTTTATGACATCAAATAAGTTTATAAGTGATTAAAAACTAATTTATCCCAAAGAAATATATTAAATTATTTCATCATTTTTTTCAATGATAAGTTATTACACTACTGATATTTTTAATATTATTGCTATATCTTAATTAACACTATTTATTAAAAAAGGAAGTAAAACCAAAATAAAAAATGTTTTTTTCATAAACTAATTATCTAAGCCCACACACATATACATATATATATATATATATATATATATATATATATATATATATATATATATATATATATGATTTTATAATAAGTTTAACATTAGAATAAAAAATGGATTAAGTTTTTAAAAGTGAGGTGAAATTTTAAAACTCACAAAAAAAAAGAGTTTGTGATGTTGTTAGATTTTTTATTTTTGTAAGCTTTCTTTAGACTTTATGATTGGTGGTTACCCCTTTTTAATGGCTTAGCAAACAAGTGAATGACTTTCGTCTAACATGTGATTTTCTCTTAATAGCAGCAACAAGTGGACCACAAGGAAATGTGAAATCTACATCAGATGTCATGTTCGACTCCAATCATATAGAAGAAATCCAAAACTATTGTTAGTCTTTTGCTTTCTTAGTTGTTACTTCTTCTTCTTTTTATGTGAAATGTTACTTATCTCACTTCTTATTTTCTGATTTTTACAAAAAAAATATCATTACTTCACAAAGTCTTGGCCCATTAAAAAAACGCACTAATTGATTGGTGGGTGATTGGTGATCTTTCCATATTGGCTCCCAAAATTCTAATTTGAGAGATAAAGAATTTATTGTGGAATCTCTCTTTGATACTATTTATTTGTAATACTCAAATTATAATATATTTTTGTGTTTATCGTTGCTTTATAAAATGTTATCAAATTAAATCATTTCCCTTAATTTAATAATAATATTGATAAGGAAAAAACTCATCTAACTGTGAATTTTATACTTCGAAGTTACTTTTAAGAGCTATGTCTATTTTTACCTCAATAATAAACTTACATAAATTCAAATTTGTTTTATATATTATCTCACATGTTTGACTTAAAAAGTAGTAGAATTTTGATAAAAAAATCTTAATTTAATTAAATAATTGGATATTATAGATAGGATGAAAAACAATAATAAATAAAAATAAAATATGGTTATATCTTCTCAGCAGAAATTATTGCATGCTTCTGCGTTCAGATCAATAATTGATTAATCAATTTAATTAAATTTTAAAAAAAAGGATCAATTTATTATATAAATCGTGCAAATTATGTTTAATTAAATCAGTAAATTATTATTGGTTGGATGATGATTTGGTAATTCTGAAAGTGCAGAATTTAAATGCAGTTGAGTAAGAATAAAAATTGAAGGTTGAGTGTACTAAGTGTTAAGTAATGAAATAAAAATTGAATTGTGAATCGAAAATGAAGTGAAACAATTAGAAAGTAACAGAGATGGAGTTTGATGTTTGTAATTAGGAAAGAGAGGTGAAGAAGTGAAAGAGAGGTACCTTTGTAAGTTGCAGTTGGGCTGCCATCTGTACTTGGCATAGAGTTTATCAGGACGACCATTGTTTTGGCAATCAAATTCTTTGAGAATAAAGGGACATCCTGAGCTATTATTATAAAGAGGGTATGAATCATCAATAACCCATCTACCTTTAAACAAATCACACCCCCTTCTTCCCTCTTTCTCATCACCATTCCCATATATATGAATCAAAACAAAAATAAGCACCACAATTAATATCCCCATCTTCCCTTTCTAATTTATTGTGTTAGTAATTTTCTTCTATTGGTGCTTTGACTTGGGCGTAGATTGGAGGATAGAAACAAAGGATCATCCCTCATGTGGAGGTTAGGTTACATGATTAAATTTGCACTCAAAATGCCTCAAGTCGGCCTCATCTCCTTAGTATGCTCTATCCAATATTCATAGCAGTTAGAAAACGAGTGGAGGGAGGAAATAATATGTCAACCTTTCTTTTCCGTTTATTAAATGTATATATGACAATCTACGTGGCTCACTCAATTTGCAGGACTTTGCAAGTGGGTTACGTTGGGTCCATTCATATTTCCTTCACGAGAATTTCTTTCTGCATTTCATTACTTCTCTCTATATTTCTATAATTTCTCAAAATAACAAAAAAAGCCTTAATGAAACATGCACTTTTTTCTTTTCTCTTTCATCACCTCTCTCGTTTTACACGTCTCTTGTTTCGCATCTCTCTCGTTAGCTTATCTTGCGTGATTTTATTTTTTCTTCTCATTAAATAAGTGATTTTCTCTTCTTCTTGGCACGTTGTTGTTCATCCTCTTTGCGTTTGTTTTGTTCTTCGTGGTTCATCTTTGTGTTTATTTCTTCTTGGCGCATTGTTGTTCTTTGTGTTTGTTTTGTTCTTCGTGGTTCAGCTTTGCGTTTATCTTCTTTCGGCACATTAGCTATTTTACAAATTCGGACACCCTTATCCGGACTTGTAAAAAAATTTGCATATTTTATTTTACAATTTTTTTCTCAAGTCTGGATATCCCTTTTCGGACATGTAAAAAAATTTGCAATTTTTTTACAAGTTCAGACACCCCTGTCCGGACTGAATTCAGAAACCCCTGTCCGGACTTGTAAAAAAATTTGCAATTTTTTTTTTACAAATTCGGACACTCCTATTTGGACTTGTAAAAAAAATTGTAATTTTTTTTACAAGTCCAGAAACCCCTGTCTGGACTTATAAAAAAATTTGCAAATTTTTTTTCACAAATTCAGACACTCCTGTTCGGACTTGTAAAAAAAATTGTAATTTTTTACAAGTCCGGACACCCCTATCCAGACTTGTAAAAGAATTTGCAAATTTTTTTACTAGGATTAAGTTATTTTTTTACCTAGGATATTTGAGACTTTTTCTTTCTTTATAGAGGTGAGGGTGAAATTATGGATGTGCAGAAAGAAATTCTCATGGCTATATAATTTTAAGTTTAGTCTGATTTTATATTTAGTCACCGGGGCAAAACTAGTCTTTTTAAAAAAAAATCAAAATTCAAATTTTTATTAAAAATAAAACTTATTTTATAATACAAACCCAAACTAATTCAAAACAACTTATTAAATCAATAAAAAACATGTCATAAATAAGTAAAAAATAACATAAAATATATTTATATATATATTTTAATTTAACATACATTTTAGAACAACATAATTTTATTTGTTAAAAATATATTATTAAATAAACATCAAACGTACTTTTATATGTAATTTTTATATATATTAACAATATGTATAAATTGACTTTATATGAAACATATTTTTATATGTATATTTTTTATTTAATATATTTTTAACAATATATTATATATATTATTAATATGTATTTTTAAAATTTATGTATTTATATTTATATTTGGGTCAGCTCATGACCAACCAACCCGACTCAAGTTCATTTATTTAGTCAAACCAAATGGACCGAACCAAAAGACTTGCTTATATTTAGACTTTCTCTTTTAAAGTCCAGTTGACTTGTATAGGCCCGCAGATTAATTAAATACCTTAAATAGTGTAATAATTGGTTTTTTATTTCCCTAAATTAATCACGCATATTAAACTACTAACAATAATTCATAATCCATCTCTCATGCCAGATCTCTTACCTAATAGGTTTTGATTTCTATAATTATTTATTTTTATACAATTTTTTAAGTTGAGTCTCACACAATTTATTCGCGATAAACAACTATTTATTAGAAAATAAATATAAATATCATATGAAACTCACCTCGTCTCCGTTGTAAATCATTTAAAGTTAGTATAATGAACAATCAAGTTTTTTTTAATATAAATAAATTATCAATAGGTTATATTTATTTTACCTTATGAAAACATTATTTTATTTTTTTTTTTTATTTAAACATTTTTATAAGCACTGTTAAAATGGTAATCCAAACTTATTCAAACTAATTTTATAAGTAAAGCTTAAGTTATTTTGTTTATTTTATTTTACTTTCTTAGAGTGTTTATTATTTTGAGCACATTATCTACACAAATTTGTACATTAATTTATGATAGGTTTCTTTGAGTGTATATACTTAACTGTTACAATCCGAATCCTTCATAAAAATTGTAAAATAATTTTCTTTTCAACAAATTCTTATTGTATATATTTGAAAGATTAAATTATTGCCGAACTTGATTATATTTGTGGTAAATTTCAATATTAATAAGAAACAATTATTACTTTAGAGTTTAAGTGGTATACACTATCAATGTAAATATTTTTGTACTGACATTAAATCACAACCTTTTATTTATGGCAAGTTTGTTGACTTTACTAATTAGTACTTTAAAAGTCATATAAATAAAAAGTTATAATTAATTATTAGTATAAAAAGTTTTAGACTCACCATATATACCAATTAAACTCGTTACTTTATATTAAATTACATGCACTCTTTATAAAATAAAGTTTACTCTTACTATATCTAGTATTCTTTCATTTTGACCTTTAAAAAAATCCAAATTTAACTTTTGTTACACTAATTTTTTTAATTTTATTTTCATTACAATGATATCTTATATTCTAAAACATGCTAGATCTCGTAAATAAAAATAATATAAAAAGCAGAAGAATTTTAAATATAAAAAAAAAGCTTTGAAAGACATTGTAATTTACTTTTTATTTTATCATAGTTTAAACAAATTTACTTTTCTTAGATAAGTGATTGAATGCATAAAAATTATTACTCATAAATAAGGTTATGAAACTTGTGAGTACATATAGGTTTATGGAATCAATTTGATAAACTCGTGAACTTAATTCTTAACGTAATTTATATAAAAATAATAACAAAATATATATAAATAACCTACAAATTAAATATTTCAATAACATAATAAATCATAAATTTTCTAACAATGCATCTAATAACAATGGAACATTCTCATTGATTTGGTATTTTTGAAAAACAAATACTTGATGTGGGTAAATGTTTTTTGACTAAGAAACATACCTTAAAAAGAAATATATTGAATCTTAAATGCATAAAAAACAATGTAATTTATTGACTCATCAAAGTCTATAGATTTTGAGTCTATTGAATTTATGTAGAGTTTACTAAAAAAAACTTGTAAAAGTTAGCAAATTAATGATAGCAAGAGATATATGAAAAACACAAAAAAAAAAAAAAGTATAAGTGTTCTATCTTAGCAGTGATGAGTATAAGAAAAGTTTTCAATGAAATTATTCAAATAATTGATAATTTACACTCGCTGTATGCATTTTTTTAAAAGGGCCCTGAATTATATTCACTCTTCTGGGGTTTTTTTTTTTTTTGTCGATCCAATAAATTAGATTTCAAAGTGAAAAGTACATAATGAACATAACGCGATACATGGGAACGAGGCCTTCAGCACAATAATAAAGTTGTGTATGAAATCAAAATTAACCCACCATTTGTTCATTAAATTATATTATCATTGTATATATAGGGCATGACAAGCTCATGGATAACAATGCCCATTTCGTTTCCATCTGTATGATGGAGGTATTCGTATACATATATGTGCTACAAATCAATACTGTTCAATCAGTCATGCTCAAACTTTAGGAACTATAATTTGAAGAAATCCATCCCTGAAAATGGAGAAAGAAACAAGTATCAGATTTAAATGCATAAGGTACAGCACACATCTTTGAACTTGTGCAAACCCGCACACATCACATACTAGTCGCTCAGGTTATTCACACCAAATAAAAAAGAACTAGGAAAGCTTTTTCAGTAAACCAAATAAAAAATATATATTCGGTTATATTAAGCTATATGGGGAATAGTTTATAGTTTTCACCTAGCATAATAGAGGGGAACAAATGAGTTACCCGAATTTATTTTTTTTCACAAAAAAGACAATTTATTAAGCGACAAAAAAGTATAAAAAAAACATTGACGTGTGATAAAAGTTTGTAGTTTATAGTCATAAGTCTGTTTTTCCAGAGAAATACAGAATGGTTCAACATACAAGTATAAAAAGATAATAAGAAGAAGCTCCTATCATAGTTGCCCTTGAGGTGTGATAAATTATATAGCTTTTGCATTGAATTGAAAAAATTATGAATCATCTTGGCTGTATTCTAACTTCCAAACAAGGTATTAACATTGGCCTAGATACATTCAGGTTTTGTATTTAAAATACCATGATAATCAAACTACCAAAAACATACAAAATAGTAAATATTTAATAAATTTAGACAAGAACATTAATTAGTCAATAAATTAATCAGCCTTAGTGAATCAGCCATTTTTAGACAAAAACATTAAATATTCAATAAATTTGTCAGTTAGCTCAATTGAACTTTAAGGTTACACAATAGACGAACAAAATAACAATGAAATTAACAATAACATTTTGTGGACAAAAAAAAAAAAGAGACCAAATTAGAAGAGGTTTTAAAAAATGTATGGAGTTTGAGTTTAGTTAAAATATGAGGCCATAATGAAGAAACATATAACTTACAAGAATTCAGCTGATATTCTGTCCTTGTTCACATCAGCAGGAAGTTGCCAGACCACCTCATATGGTCCATATAGTATTTCCCTCCGATGATATGAGGCAAAGGAAGCATTTGGACAACCTGTCACTGTACTAGAGCTAGTCGAACGTCTACCTTTAACACACAACCTGCCACAGTTCACACATTAGCTCTTTTATCACAAAGAAAAGAGGTCCTGTACTTCAAAAAGATCTATAAGCATGAATGTACAACTCCCTCCCCCAGTACGCAAATAATTAAAGAACAACTCAAACTCAGTAATGACTTATATAGGTACATGTAGTATGCAACCTTATCTTTTTCTTAACCACTTCCTTTGCTATTGATTAAGCTAAAATCCTTAATACCATAAATTGCAAAGAGTATTACAATTAACACGATGCTTCTTACTTTAGATCATCAACCTCCACTCTTATGTCACTGATACTGACACCTGGAACTTCCACTGTGATAACATATTTGCCTTCTGATTCTGCA
This sequence comes from Psophocarpus tetragonolobus, assembly GCA_037954015.1. Classification (NCBI taxonomy): domain Eukaryota; kingdom Viridiplantae; phylum Streptophyta; class Magnoliopsida; order Fabales; family Fabaceae; genus Psophocarpus; species Psophocarpus tetragonolobus. The sequence continues at coordinate 42,715,956 of CM075695.1, forward strand.
ACATCCATCCTTGGAGACCACTCAGTTCCTGTCAAAAAAAAATTATATACTTTTCTTTTTTTAGATAATCAGCTATTGAATTTTCAAATGACTTTCTGAGTTCAAAGTGCTTACCACCAATTTCAGAGTAGCACATTTTCTTTTCAGAACATAACTGGTCTCCTCGTCCAATCTGCTTGCTTGGCCTAGCAAATGTAGGAGGATCAAATGTACTAAAATCACAGCCCTGTCGCTGAGCCATTGGTTGGACCACTGAATTTTTGAAGACTGATTCTTCCCTTGCAGGTCTAGCAAAACATGGTGCTCTTGCATTAGAAGGACACTCAGATGCAGCACCATGATGGGTTTTAGGAGCAGCAAAGGAAGTTGAGTCACCCTGAAAATTTATAGTATTAAATAAATCAGTGAGAAATGAATCATTTGAAAAAAAGTACATAGAACATTGAAAAGTATTTCAATAATAAGAACACTTAAGTATACCTCTTCAATTGAAGTCTGCCTCATAAAATAACCAAGAGAAGCAGATGCTTGGCGTGCAAAATACACTTTATTATCGCATCTCCGGAGTACAGAGTTCAGACTACCACTGCAGTTCTGATGGTGGTAGCAAAATTGATGAAGAAAATAATTGCAAACAAATATTCAAGTAACGAAAAGGATTAAGTACAGATTATTTTATTAGACATTGTACAATAAAAGCTATAAAACGAAATTACTGATCTACTAAAAGCATATATATAGAAGGTGTAGCATATGGAAATTCTGAATTAAGGAAACACTCAAGCATCAAAAAGGGACAAAGATGAAATGATGAACGAAACAGTATAGGTTTTAAAATTTTGAAGTTGCTTGCAGGCTGCAAAAGTGCACTGACCGTAGAATTGTTCAAGTTTTTATTGCCTTAGCCAATCATAAAGAAAAGGACAACTTAAACAATTAAATTTCCAATGTTGAACCTCAAGATCAATAAAAACTTGACCATACAAAAGCTAGGTCAAACTTTGTTTGGTTATAAACTAGTCGACATGGGACTTGGGTTTTTTCCCCAATACTATCTACTTCCATCCCCTTTATACAATACACAAAAAATATGTAATTTGATTCTGCAATGAGGCCAGGATTATATAAGCAATGAAGATTCCTATTAGATGGCTTTTCCATTTACATGAAATGGAGAAGAAAGGGCAGTTTAGCTGTGAATCCAAACAAAAGGTGAGGACAGAAGTTCAATACCGGCTTTGCCCCAGTTAGCAACATCTACCTCCCTTGTCATAAAAATTTAAAAGCAATACTATAGTTGAATTTGAATTCAAATAAATTCCTTTATTTTCCATGACTATGTAGTAACAAGAGTGTTAGCGAAAATAAAGAAGAAAAGAGGGAAGAGAAAAATATATTACCATAGGCAGAAGGTGGGTAGTTGAAATATCATCAGTGGGGGCAAAATGGGCTGCAATCATGTGAATTCTGCGTTTCACTGACTCACTCTCCATTTCTGGAAATGAAATGCTTCACAAAAATTTCAGCTGAACAGATAATGCATGGGAGGATCAAGAATATAAGCACTCAATGGAAGATATTTTTAAGTAAAGAACATTACTGGATGTGGGCCCCATTCAATCTAAATATCTTTCGGAAGATGGATAATGTCTGATTCCATGCCACCTGGACTCGTCAAGACCACTTTCTTCTTTTTTAGTAGTAACTACCAACTTGGATCTCCTGCCATAGGGGATTTTTATTTTATTTATAAATTACAATTATAACTATTATTAATCATCATTAGAGATGGTAAAAAAATCCACGCCCACAAATACCTATGAATAAAATCTACAAAAATATCCGTACGGATAATATAAATGAGTACCTGTTATCCATTATCCACATATATGGTTTTTTTTTTTTCTATTTGTACCGCAGGTATCTGCTACCTGCTAAACTAAAATTTTATATATATATATATATATATATATATATATATATATATATATATATATATATATATATATATATATATATAAAAAAAAAAGTTAAAAAAGATAATATTTTTAGAAAATAAATCAATTTAAAATATTAATTATCAAAACTCATTGATATCAATCTTATTTTTTTATGAAAATTTCATAATTAATAAAATTATTTATTATAAAAATGTCAAATAATATAAAATAAAGATTTTATTTGTATTAAATATTTTCTTAAAATATATTATATCAATCTACTTTTAGATCTAATTAATCTTGTAGAAACTAGTATAATTTTATTTCTAGATTTTCTAAAAAATAAATTATTTAAATAATTCGGTTTCAAAAAAACAGTTTTTGAAAATTCTTTTAAAAATTAAAAAACAAAACTAACTCAATCAATGTACCTGCAGTACTCACAGTCACCATCTTTTTCTGCACATTTGGTGCCACATTATAGTCAGAATTATAAATTACCAGGAATTGTATCCAATATAAGAGAGTGAAAATGGTTTGTGCTACAAAGATGATACACTAGAGAAATTCACAAAATACATAAGAACGAACACTACAATTCAAGCAACCAAACATACCCACTGAGCTATCAATTCCATCAACTAGGCTACTTTACAAATGTCCTCATATTCCATAGCTTTAAGTACTCTGCCATCATAGGGTCCTTTCTCAATCTGCACCTTAGCACAAAAATTATTTGTATCCACACCCAACAGCTTAGCAACTGATCCTCGATATGCTCCATTGACTATTTTCACACGCCCTCCAACCTGTGGAATAACAGTCTCGAGCTCTGCCTGATCAACTCTAAGCACATGCTTGCTTTCAAGCATCTCTATTTCCCCAACATACTTGTCAATCACTTTCCGCACCACACCCTTTTGCTTGTAATACCCCTTCTCTGCCAAGACCTTGCTCATAACCTTAACAACAATTCCTTCATGCAACCAATAATCCTTCCTGTTAATTTTTTCCTTTTTCGTCTCTTCTTCCCTCATCATTTCATCCAAAGCTGATTTTCCAGCTCCACTTTCTTTCCTCTTCAAATTGTTCCCGGGATTCCTTTCCTTGTATTTCTCTTCATCATCCTCATCAAATACCACCCTTGACGCCTCCTCACGTTTTTCCTTTATCACTGGTTTAGTCGAGGATGACCCTAGAGAAAATCCTATCTTGATTCCATCTTCTATATTTAGTTCTCTCAGTTGCTCAACCTGTGAAGGATGCTCAGCCTCAGAAGTATGCAACTGCATCATTTGCTCTGCCTTTTCAATCTGTTTCAGGATCTCCTTCTCTAGCTTCTCTTCATCTGCCATATCTGCCTTGATTCTCTTGTTCTTCATCCTCTCCTTGAAAAGGGTTTCTGAATCTCTGTCTATGTATGTAATAAACCACCCCTTGGGTGTTTCATCAACCTTACATTTGCCAGTTCGACCCAAGTACTTAACAAACTCAGTAAGGGTAGCCCACTGAGTGGAGTTCATATGAATGTGGTGTCTGTCATTTATATATTCGTTGTAAACTACCGTGGCTGCGACTCGGCTGAATCGGTGGCTCCGCTTCATGTGCTCCAGAAAAGCTCTCTCAAACTCTTCAGAATAGCCCTCAACGATCCGATGTGGGTTTTGTCCAAAAATCTGCATTTGACGCTGGTGCCCTTCACTCATGCAATGGCATTTAAATCCATTCTCATCTCGGCACTGCTTCTGGCACATCTGACAATACCACCGAAGCTTCTGCAATCCTTTTGCTTTAATTCGATTAGCAATTGCTTTAGGTGTAAGAAACTCATTTTTTCCCATCACGAATCAGGACGTCACAAACAAAAAGCTTATCAGTAATCCCAAGCACTGTTTCCTTCCAGCTGAAATTACATTAAAAAGGAAATGAGATAAAAAAAACCAACAACAATAAAAACAGCATTGGAACAACGGCTAAAATTTTTAAAGCATTAGAAAAAGAGAAGGAAGAGAGTCACATCAAATAATTAGGATTATAATAACTAATAAATGAGTTTTGATCAATACACAATAAACAACTTCATTTTTTTCCAGCACAGGTTAATCGAAATCCTTCAAAGTCGAAGCTCATAAAAAATTGGCAAAGATCCCAGAAGAATACAATCACAAAAATAAGACTTTATTTCTCGATTCTCAACACGATGTGAATACTAAATCAATGGTTTTCCAAGAATTCTCTGTTCCAACATTTTGGAACAATATCATATTATATAGTTTGATGATTATCCGATGATTCGAAGCACACTTCTGTACTTCTCGACCTTTCAACAGAGCATTGCCGACGAAGAATTTCAATCATTCTACAAATATATACATAGAACTAGAAAGAGAAAGAAACGGACCTGCGAGTGGCGACGATTATTCCGGTGATAACGGCAGCTACAATTGCCGGAACCCTAGGTTTGAAAAAATTGCCAGAAACTGATTAGGAATGGAAGGGTTTTGTCTTCTCTATTCACATCGAATCAGATTAAATGGCGTGGAACTCCATTTTATATTACAAAAATAAATCATATTTTACTTATTTTACAAAGTAAATCCTATCTGATTCTTAAAATATGGTCTAACTCAATTGAGCTTGGGAGGGTAAATAAGTTATTATAAACCCCTCGTCAATTTTTATCACAACAACAAAAAAATTACTTTTTAAACTAATCTTAATTAATATTGGAAAAGGTTATTTATATAATTCGAATGGTTTATTGATTTGAAAATAATAATTTTATAAATAAAAATTTAATAATACGATATGATAATATGTAATTTATCCGCAACACAAAAAAATTTACTTACATTTTTCTCCCCATAATTTAGTTTATTTGTAACTTAGATCTTCCTAATTTTCATTATTTATATCTCACAGGTTGGCTTTAAACTTTCTTAACCCAAGAATTGCTACAATTCATAAATACTGAAAAATTTAGGAATACTAGTTGTGTAGATATATAGGTAGAATTTAATTTACCTAAGCTTTTTAGTTTAAAAGCTTATGATTTCCGCTATCTTTAATTTATCTAAGTTTTTTGTTATCCTATACAAAACTTTCTAACTTTTAGTGTAATTACATTAAGCGTACAAATTTCATTAGTAACATGAAAAGTAAAGAGAGTAAATGTATATTATGTTTAATAATAGATGAGTTATATGTGTAATAGACTAACAGATTTAATAGCAAAAGGGGTATATATATGTAATATGTTTAATAGTATAGATAGATTTAACAAAATTTATAAGAAAATGATACAAGTGTAACATAAATATAAAAATTTGGGGGAAAAAATTAAGAGTGCATCTATACTTATACTTATAGTAAATACAAGGAGATATACTCTAATTTACTCTCTTTTCTTAACAAGTCCTTTATTTTATATTTCCTTTATCAAAAAGTTTTGTATTGTTTATTATTTTATTTAAAGACTTAAATTACATCAATTCAATTTTATGAAATGTTTTTAAAATTTGAATAATACTAAAATGTTAGATGAAAGTTACTAAGCAACTATATTTTAACATAAAATTTAAAATAAGTGAAAAGATAAAGCAAGACTTCTTTGTAAAATTAACAAAATGTGTGTGCTTTATATATATATATATATATATATATATATATATATATATATATATATATATATATATATATATATATATATATATATAGAAATACACATACACCTGTTTTCATTAGTATAAATAAAGGTATTCTAATAAATAGAAGAGATTTATTTTTTATTTTTATCATTCATTTTTTTAAATTTAAAGATTGTAATAACTAATAAGTAACTAATATCAATCAAGAAAATAAATGATGAAATAAATACCTACCTTATTTTCACTAACTTTTCATGAAAATTATATATATATATATATATATATATATATATCACTAACTCTAGTATAATATATTTTATTGTAAAAAGAATTGTAATGCAATTTTATCAAGCCTAATTTTACTGTTTTGTATTTGTATTTTTGCAAATTTGATTTTCAATAATTAATCATAATTATTAAATTAATATTGCTTTCAAAACTTAATTAAAAAACAGAACTTTCATATTTGATTAAAGTGACTCTTTTTATAAAAAGAGACAAATGCAACCACAAAACATCTTTTTCCCCAAGTCCAAAAGATACATATTCCAACAGACATTATCACGTTACAACTCATTTAATATTTTGACAAGGTATTGAAAATGGTCAACTGATGGATATAGGGTGGAGGTATGAGAATTGAATTTAAATAACAACTTACCATTGTATTAGAAAATAATCAACCTTCATCCTTCGTCATTGATAAGGTATGGTACGGGACGCAATAATATTATTGAACGAAACATAATTCTGACTTGTCTTTTATCCGTAAAAATCAAAGCCAATATAAAACAGATTTACATTTATAAGGCAATCTATTCAAATATAAAAAATCAATTGAATAATTTGTTGAATATAAATTAGAACAACTACTTTAAGAGAAATAAGAATCATGCATTCTCATTATAAAAGTTATATATCATTATTCAATTATAATCCTTTATGCAAAATAAATTTTTTGACTTCATTAATAAATATCCTAAAAATCATATCCATTATACATGGAAGATTATAATTAAATAACGGAGTTAAACTATTTTACACTAATGCAAGTCCAAACAAATACAAATAAATTAAAAAATGATCCAAAATAATTTCCAAAGTCATAATTATGTAATATAACCCAAATTATATAAGAGGGTTTGTCCTACACTCCAATCAGTACAAAGTCTATGCAATTCGGCATTTTTTCCATGAAAATCTATACAGCCGACTCATATATGTCTAAAGCTCAGGATTTAGTAGAATAATTTCCTCCAAAACATAAAGTTGTTCCACCATTACACATTCTCAACGACATAAGAAAAAATTCCCTAACAAGTGAGTGATTCAAGGTTGTACAAGCAACAATAAGTTCCTAAGTAGAGGCTGGATATTGAATTGTGCTTAAGAAGTCCAGAGTCCTTACCTTCATATCACCAGCAAGAAACCTGCGACAATAATTTGAAATTCTCTATTTAGTACGGATAAAAAGTGAGGAACATCAGCTAAACAAACAAGTAAAACAACAAAAGCAAACATAGGCGGTACTACAGGCAAGCCAAATTTGAAGTTGTTGAATAAAATATTCAACAGCGTAGGTGGTACTACAGGTAAGCAGAATTCTGTCAGTATCAAGGGCAACCTCTAACTTTCACATAATCAGAGAATTTGCTAAAAATAATGCACAGTACAACCATGAGAAAGGTAAAAGATTTCACAAGTCAGAAAGAATATACAGGAAATGGTGGAGAAAACAGAAAAGCTATATAAATCCTTTGTTAAGAAGCTTACCTAATTCTACTATGTCAAGTTTAACATGGATGACAAAAAACGAAGTTCATAAGCTAAATATTAAGGCAGTTAGTTCAAGTTGTAGAATGAGACAAGGATAGGACACAAATACAGACCATACTGAAACAATAACCTTATCTAATTTTGAAAAATACCACATTTAGTCCTCGAGTAGTTTAGATTAGAAAGAACTTTTTAGAAGAACATGCTGAATCATAAGTTAAAATAAAATGAATATATAATGTAATCCCTAAATATGGAATCTGCAGTGTAAATCACCAGCATATCAATCATATTCTAAGAGCTTGCTAAACCATACATAGAATTCCAATATTTTTAATAAAAACATGGCATCAAGTATTATCAAACTAAAAGGATATAGAATATGACAAGAATAACTAAATATGCTATAATACTCAAATACATTAGTTACTTAGTTATACTAAGTTATGCTGCTTGCATCTTGTTGCTTCTTTTATTTTCTTCCTTATTTATTACAAACACAGAAAAGAAATCAATAACATAACTTCACTCTAGCTTTTCCTGAGACAAATGGGTATCATATATCTGGTGATTGTTCACAAGAATTTATATGCTCGTAATTCTAGCTCACATGAGTTTGACCCGAAAGCCACATAATCAATCAAAAGTTGAGGACTAAATTAAACGGGTCCAAATCATTATCATTGGTTTCATATGAAGATAACTGAAGTGCGAAAAGAAAAGGAGAATGTGCAGTAAATCGTTGTCAGCAATATGGTTTGATTTCTGATATGGTTATAGTGAAAATAAGCACCATTATGATATTTGATGGGTTGAAGCAAGTTAAAGAAAAGTGAGCATTAATTAAGATGTCCAGAATAATAGACACATGGATTCAGTGAAGAGTAATTTGGACATGATAGGAATAGTTGTCAAACCCCTAAGTCAAGAAAACAAGGTGAATTACACTGGGTATTTTTTTTCAGTAGAATTGGTTAGAGTTTAGACAAGCATAAATTAACAAGTTCATGACTGAATCTTATAGGAACAGGCCCTGGTCATGTAATTTTTTGCCAAATAATCTAGAAGATAGAATTGGTAGAGTTGCATAAATTCACAAGTCCCAGAGTCTGATGTCTGAACATACTGTCTTGGGACATGTAATTTTGCTAATGTTATTCATGGCGGAACCTAGTGAAAGGCCAAAATTCTGCCATAAAAACACATCATTGCATCTTATTGTGAACATTCCTTTACAAATTCTGTATAGCGGTTGGCAAAAAATACACTATGCCATGGCGCTATTGCGCCACCATAGTAGTTATTAAACAACACTGATTTTTGCCCAAAAGGCCAAAACATGAACACAACATTTTGCACCTGAAGGGCAAGGGACAAATTTCATCAAACACAATTTACTTTTCTTCATTTCTGTGCCTGATTTGAAACCTACTTCTCCTTGGTCCTCCATTCTCATACTGCAAATCAATAATTTGTTTGTCCATTATAGAGAGCCCAATATGTATTGGTGGATTGTTGTGTCACTATTGATTGCTCATCCCTATAATATGTCTGAAACTAGGAAGAACACTCCTGAAAATAGGATTGATCTAGGATGGAAACACGGGGCATGTGTTCAGAGAAATACTAAAAAAGTCATATCTAAGAAAATTTATTTGTTGTTGTTATGATATAAAATTTTGTTTGATACTATGATAAGCTTGTTAACGAGGTAAAGTCTTATCAGGTCACATGTCAAGTCAAAATAAGCTCCATGACTATAAACTAGACTTGTATATGACACAATAACATGATTTTTACAGAGACTGTTAAATTTGGCAAAATTAAGAATAGTTAGTTCTCAAAATAACATAGCTGTCAATCCCAAATGGTGGCACAGAAAATATGCAATAGCTAGATAACAGGATGGTTGTTATTCTAACCATTTTTTTTTATTCTAACCATTTAGAAATTTAAAAAAACAACGATGATAAAACTTCAAAGTGTTCAAGACACAGACATATAGCTGTTTTAGAGAGTTTAAAAAAACAGTTTAGAAGAAAACGGGCACAGAATTCTTGGGGAATATCAGAAAATATGGAGAGCAGAGGCTACAAAGATTGTGGATGTCCAAATGTCATAGCTGGCTACAAAATGCAGGGGAAAACTGGAAATGTTCCTGGACAAGGTGCTGGGTATTTGGCAATTAGAGGAACAGTAAGTAAACAGTGTGTGCACAGGTGACTGAGTGAAGTTACAGTTCTGCTTCAAAGAAGAGGACAAAAAATTGAATTTAACTCCAAACCACCCTAAAAAAAATAACAACCTTAGCCAGGAAATGATCAACTAAAGCTGCTTGATTGAGTGGAAATGTAAGAATAGGAATAAATAAGCGAGGGGCCTACACCTTTTATTTCTCTCTTTCCATTTCTTCCTTCTTTCTTTCCTATTCATCTGAAATCTCAAATATAAGAATAAGAATAAATATGTGGGACCTATACCTCTTTCAGGTCTCTCTTCCTATTTCTTCCTTATTTCTTTTCTATTTAGCTTAAACCAAAGACCAGAGCACTGTTTATTCTGAACATTTTCAGTTTTCATTTACACAAAAAAAAAAAATAGTGCAAATAAGTTACAATTTAGAAAATATTTTTTGAAACATTTAAATTATAAATTATAAATATTTTTTGTTAGTCAAGAGATTCAACCCATGACCTCTCTCTCCTCCCATCTCTCAACTTTCCTACCAAACCAACCTTATAACTCCATAAAAATTATAAATTATAACAAATGTATTTTTAACTACTATTTTTTTGTAAAAATAAAAACATAAGATATCCAAAACAATAGGAGCCTAAAATGCGTGTTTGAATGCGAAGTGAAAAATATCAAAATTAATTAATCAAAAGTGAGTACATCTACAAATATTTTGAGATTGTGAACGTTGCACATTTCGGTCTCGACAACTGAGTAGAAGAGAGGTAAAGTAACTTCAGTTTTCGGCTCCAATGTCTAGGTTAATTTGAAATTACCTGTGACTGCATTTGTCTACAAAGTACAAACTCCCACAATATCAAGGAAAGTGAAGGCAACCGTGAGTTAAGATTTTGATGTTAAAATGTTGTACTAAATGTTTCATCAAACTTGCTATTAGGGTGAAAAGCATCCGAATATAAAACCAATCAAACATAAATCACTTCAAAATAAATTTTACAGATGACACACACTTAAATCTACCAAAACCCACTCAAACACATACAACAGCATCATAAACAGATGAAAAGGAGTAACGAATAAAACAAAACAAGAGTGACAAGCCTACCAATAAATTCTCCCATTACTGTTGCTGCTGATTTGGAGGATTTGGCGGAGGAGGCATGCCAGGACGAGGAGGACCAAACACAGGAACACCGCTGCCAGGTGGCGGAGGCATGCCGGGGCGAGGCGGAGGAGGAGCCGGCATTCCGGGGCGAGGTGGAGCAGGAGGTCCTCTCACCATCTGTCCAGGAGGGGGAGGCCCCATGGGTCGCTGTCCAAACTGTGGAGGCGGAACTTGGAATTGCGGCGGAGCGCCACCAGGTCTAGGCGGAGCAAATTGTCCAGGCGGCATCGGTGGCGGTGGACCTCTCGCCATGGGAGGCGGAGCAAATTGACCAGGCATCTGGCCCGGTGGGCGCATGATTGGTGGACCACCACCGGGAAAAGAGACAGGCGGCGCATTGAGCTGCGGGGGGCGCGAGATCTGAGGCTGCATCATGCCGGGGGCGGGGCCGCCAACGCCGCGAACGGGGCCGGCGAGTCCGGGCTGGGCCTGGACGACGGGGGCGGGAGGGATGCCTCTGCCAGCGGCCCGCCCGATGCCCGGTCCGGCCAGTGCGGCGGCGCTGACGGCCTTCGAACGGGACTCTTCCGGCGGAGGGGGGCCCTCGACGGTCATGGAGATGACTTCCTCACCGCGGAGGAGGACGAGGCCGAGCGTACGGCGGTCCTCGCGGTCACCGTCTGCGGGCTTCTTGCCCTTCGCCGGAGGGAGCTTGCGGAACTCCTCGCAGTCGCCGAGGACGAGGTTCATGTGGCGGTCGAAGGCCATGAATTTTCCGACAAGCTGACGACCATCCTGAATGGTGACACGCATCCGGTAGTTGATGTACTGAAGCATCTTGGAACTCTTCGACATCGACATTTTGGAACAATGAAAATGGTTTCTCGCAGCAGCTTCTGAGAGAGAGAGAGAGGGTTCTAGGGTTTAAGAAGAATTGGAACTTTAGAAAGAGGGAAACATCCTTCACTGTTCACTCCCTCAATATATCCGTTTGGTTTAACCCACCCAATATTGCAAAATCCAATTCAATCGGGCCAAGGCCCAGAGCTCAGAGGTTTTTCTTTCTTTTTTAAGAATAATGACTTTTTTTTTTCATTTTCTCCAATATACATTAAGAAATTGGGATTAAATACGGAAAATGTTATTTAGAGAATAATTCTATTTAAATAAAGCAAAATATATTTCAAATTTAATTTGTAAATTATATATAGTGAATTACAATAACTCTCCTTAAAGTGATATTCGCAGTTGTTTAAAGCAACTTTTTTGTGTAAAATTAATCCGAACAAACTAAATCAATAAATGTAATGTGATTTAATTTAATTTAGATTAATTATAAAAATAAAATAAATATTTAAGTTTTGTGTTAGTTTAGTTTTTTCTATTTAAAATTTTTATTATTAACTATTTTAAAAACTATGAAAAGATTTATTACCAATGCATAACTAAAAAAAATAAATTTTAAAATAGTATTGAACATTTGTACTTTCGCACAAATTTTACATGAAAATTATTATGAATATATCATTAAAAAATATTTTTTTACATGCTTCAAAAATTAAACACGGTTAATAATTTTCTTTAAATTTATATTTAATAAAATTCAATAAACTTAAAAAAAACAAAACAAAAAAAAATATTTATAAACATTACATAATATAACAAAACTACATAAAGTTCGTTGATCCAAAAAATAAATGAAAGTTAAAGTTCGATAAAACTCTAGCAAGGAAGAATTATTTTGATACCTGAAAAGAATTATTTATTTTTTTAACCTATTAAATTAAATAAAATAACAATTTTAATGATGTTTTCTAAATAAATGTGTAATTTGAATTATGTGTTCATCAAAAAACCAGAAATGATAAAAGTTGACAATATTTTTTGGGTTTTTCATAATACTTAAGGTGAGTGGTTTAATTTGGTTCTGTGCAGTTTAAAAACTTGATGTATTATAATTTTAGTTATTTCTAGGTTTTATTTTAATTAATATTTTTTTTATTTATAATGTTATTTAGACTCAATTTTTGCATTTTAGATATGATTTTATTTTCTTTTAAAATTTGTTACACTTTTAATATTTTTTGTATTTTTGTATATGGTTTATGTGAGTATGGAACATTAGAATGAAGTTTTTAGCTTTGCATATAATTAAAAAAATTATTATTGAAATGTAGAGGATTGTGATTTTTTTATAATTATTTTAAGTTATTTTATTTCTTTTTTGGCTAAGACAATAGGAAGCTTTTTTTAGTAGTCATGACTATCGGAGCATAGCTTTTTATTATAGAATTAAAACGTAGTGGTTGATTCAATTGATAATAAATTAAAGTATTTTTATGTTTTTATTGATTTTTTATGATTTATTCTTTGTTATTTTTACAAATATAATACAACTCATAACTGTTTTTATAATCATAGATAATTAGAAAAGTATTGAAAAATAAATTTATTTTTTTAAAATTAAATCACAAGAAGTAGATTTAATAATTTGAGTACAAATTAAAAAAGAATACAATAGATTTAATTCACCATAACTACAATGAAAGTGTAAGAAAATTCAATTATACGTACTTTTAAATATCACAAAGATGATCTTAAGTTAATTTAACTTCAAAAAAACCAACAGGTGCACAAAATAGATAGTTATATGGTAAAAACCCTCAAACTATTTTTCAATTTGAATTCCTATATTTTTAAATTTATCTTTTTATTTTACCTGATTTTTTCTCTGTTAGTTAAATGTGTTTAATTTTTCATTTCAACTACTGAAAAAACGAGCTGAAATGTTTCCAATTACATTTGGATAACAAAAAATTAAGAGTTTTTTTAGGAGTTATTAGTTTTTTAAAAAAACTACTCAAAATAGTTTTTTTCAAAAGATCTCTTATTTGATTTTGTTTTTACATGTTTACTCTTAAGTAATAATTAATGCACTATCTCTCACGGATTCTCACATCACATTATACATTATTTTTTCTTCATTAATATAATTATAATAATTTATAATATAAATGTATAATTATATAAAATTATAATTTAAATATGCAATTTAAAATTTATATATTTATTATAGAAATTATAATTTAAATATTAATTATATTAATTTATTATTTAAATATGTAAGTATATAAATTTATAATTTAAATATGTTATTATAGAGTTTATAATTTAAATATATAACTATGATAATTTATAATTTTAATTTTTAATTTATTTATATTATTAAAATATGTTATCATAATTTTAAACATTTTATTGTTGATCTAATTATTAGTGATGTCTTTATTTGTCATTTTACAATTTTTAGTTAGTTGATAAGTTAACTTTACCAAAAACTTAATATTTGTTTGACAATAGTTTTATAAAAATGTTTTCAGTATTTTAGTATTTAAAAACTAAAAAACTCGTTTGGTTACTATTTTCTTAAAACAGATTTCGAAAACAGCTATGATTTTTTAGTTTTTAAAACTTGTTTGGTTACTGTTTTCTTAAAACAGTTTTCGAAAAAAACTTTAAGTAGTTTTACTTTTCCATTTTTTGTTTTTGTTTTGAAAACTAAAAAATACAATGAGAATATGTTGTCTTTTGTTTTTCATTAATAACATTTTCGTAAATATAAACAAGTTTTTTTTTTCATTTTTACATGCTCAAAAAAGTTCTCAAAAGTTTTTTTTTCTCTTCTTCTAGAAAACTATTTTTGAAAAATATTTTCTAAAACAAAAAAAAAACAAAACAAAATCAATCAAACCCTTATAATTAATTTTTCAGTTTTCAATTAACTTTTAACTTTCAGCTAGCTTTCCAACTTTCAACTAACTTTTTAGTTAGTTTTTGTAAACACATCCTTAATGATGATATTGTACATTTCCAAACTCATACCGTGAACTGAACTCATCTACACAATTTGAAAATAAAATAAAACTCCAAAGAGTTCGAAGTTAAAAAAGTTTTTTGTAATTTTCATTGTTTTTTTATCTTTTGTTTTTTATCGAGCATTTTCTTTTAGCACCCCCTTATTTACTATTTTCATCCCCACGTGTTTACAATGTTTTAAAAAATCTCAACATACCCTCACCTTTATTTGATATTTAAACCCTAGAATCTTTTTCTTCTGTGTTGTTATGTCTGTGCATGATGTTACTCAATTGTTTCTCTTGTGTGTCAAACATCAACCCTAACTTTATGCTCTATTGTATATCCCTATAAGTTTTTAAGATACTGTTAGTTAATTTATGCGTTATTTATAAAGAAAAAACACAATTTCATTTAGGTATGAGTTTATAGCATTTCTTGTTTATTATGATTTGTTATCAATATTCTTGGTGTGTTATTTCTCGGTATTCAACTATAGTTTGCAGTGTTTTGGATCACCCGATCCAAAAAAAAAATTAATATTCCAAATAAGTTGATTTTGAATACAAATTGTGCACAGTTCTAGATGAATCGATATGAAATACAAATACAAATTTGTTACAAAAAATTAATATTCCGGATAAGTTGATATGGAATACAAATACAAATTGTACGTAATGTATTACAGATTGACCGATTTGGAACACAAAAAAAAATTAACGTTTTGGATCAATTGATCCAAAATACAAATTGTGCACAATTTTGGACAAACCAATCTAGAATACAAATTTGTTATAATTCCGAATTATTTGATCCGAAATATACATAATGTATTTTGAATCAATATATCTGGAATACATTATGTACATTTTGGATCAACCTATAAAAAATACAATCATCAAATCCACTTTTGTATTTCAGATCACCTGATTTAGAATGATTTACGTGAATTTAAAAAATTTATGTTTTTGTTGTGCATGTGAAGAGACATTAATGTTGTGCATGTGTGTGTGCACGTGTGTTCAAAGAGATGGAGGGTACAACATGTTCTTTCAAGGAGGTGGGTAGAGGTGTGGGGAGGGGGGTGTGCGAGCGTGGGTGTGGGCGTGTGCGTGTAAGTGTTCAAGGAGGGTGAGAGTGCAACATGTACAAGTCAACATGTCCTTTCAAAGAGGTGGGTAGAGATGTATGTGCAGCCTGCTCGGTAAAAAACTTCGGGTAAAAGAAGAGGAGATTGTTTTGGGATTTTGCAAAAAAAATATCAAGGTTGAGGGGTGCGATAGCAAATGTGGGGTGCTAAAAGAAACTGTCTTCGATTGATTCTTTTTTGTTTTTTCCAACACCTTACTCCCACATGGATCCATTCACCGATCCAGGAATTTTATGTAATGGGAGCATTGAAATTTCTAAAACAAAAATTATAAAATCAAAACTTTATGTATCTATATTTGAAAAAAAAATATATATTGTTAAATACTTAAATTAGAATATGCACATGTAATTTAATTCATTTATGAAAAAATCAAGTCATTGAGATATAACAGAAGCAACCTAGGGGGAAAAAAGCTTAATGAATGTTTTGTTGAAGATGAAAAAATAAAATTAATGCAATAGTGAGTTCAATGTTAAAAAAATAATTTAATTAGTAAAAACTTGTCTAACAAATTTAATATATTAACTTATTTACATCAAAATAACATATTAACTTATTTTTTAATTGCTTTTAGATAAAATTGCAACTAATTAAATAAATAAAATGTTAATTATCTCTTTAATTGATATTCAATAAAAATCGTAAATAAAAAATAAAAGAAAATATTAACTTATCGTTCGAGGTGAGTCTGAGTTTCTGGTTTTGGTTTTGAAATATCTTTTGAAAACAAAAACGTGTTTGGCAAAAATAATTTTGTTTTGAATTTTTACTTATTTTCAAAACAATTTTCACTTAATTTAAAAAAATAAAGAAAAAAGATTTTCAAATTTAAGTTTCTGTTTTTATTCAAATTTGTCACTTGACATTACTTGTCATTATTGATCACTTTTTTTTACCGACAGTCATTAACGGCCAATTCTAACTAAAGGTTGCGGTCACCGACTGTTACCTCAGGTCGATGGTCTCACTGACCGCCACCTTCAATCGACAGTCACTGACTGTCACCCTTGGAAATCACCAACTGCCACCTCCTATCATTAGTCATTAACCATCTCTTCATTGATTACCACTTGCGATTGTTAGCACTGTATACCACCTCCTATCAGAAGTCACCAACTGTTACTTCTAACATCTACCTCTGACACTGACCGTCGATCATCATCATTAGTTTTTGATTTCTAGAAAGAAAATATTTGTTTTTTGTTAAAATTTGAAAATAATATTTTAAATTTGAAAAACCAAAACCATGTTATTTTAAAAAATTTAAAAACTTAAAACTAAAAGTAGATTTTATTTTTATAAATTTTAAAACTGAAACCAAAAACCTGGTTTAAACAAACCTTTTAACAACACAATATTATGTTAACTGGCGACTAAGTAAACCAAACAAAGTTAACCCCCACAATAAATGAAAAAATGAAATCATGTGAGCTAATTTTCTTAATTTTAATTCTCAAGTAAGCGACACAATTCCTAGGTTAGAAAAGAAGATAATAAATGTATAACTATTTTTAAAATTTAAATAGTTTTTAACCAAAAAAATTAAATGTTACATTTTTTTGTGAAAATTAAATGTTACATTGTTATGTATATATTTATATTTGAAACTTTTTAATGATTATTAATTATCTAAAATATTTTTGAAATCCACACTAGTTTGTAATTATTTTTTTCATATTAACATGAACAATATTTATAATTTCATGTCTATCTCATTTCTAATAAAGATATTGGAGAGGAAATTGATAGTCATATTTTTTTTATATATATATAAGGATATGTGAAAATGAACGAATATATACATAATATCGAATGAAAAATACATAAGTTAGCATATAAGTAAACATTTAATTTTAAAATAATATTGAGTCGGCTAAATAAATCAGCTAGTACCTACCGTATTTAAATAAGCGACTAAAAATCATATTTGGACTTAGGTTGCAGTTAGGATAAAAATAAACTATGTTACACTTCACATAAATGAATAAGTATGACTTTACATAAATATGCGTAACTCGTTGTCTATCAAAGACTTTTATTTAGGCTTAGTTTGACTTTTCTTTTGTTTCTTAATTATATGTAACATTCGATGAAAGAAATCAAGAAATTACTTTTATGTTTTAACTGTATTTTTAAAACTGAGCTTCATTCGTTATGATTTTTAGTTGTAAATATAATTTTTTTAAAAACAAGAAACAATCAATTTAACGTTTTTAAATTTTGGTTTCAATTTTTGTAGTGTCAAAATAAATTTATTATATGTCTATGTTTGTAGTGGTGACAATTATGATAACAATTGTAAGTGACATGACAATAATGTCTAGTAATAATGATGCTAATATCAATAATAGTAGTGTTGACAATGGTAATTAATAGTAGTGATGGTGATAACATGAAAGAGTATCAATTCTAATGATATAATTTTTAATGATATTGTTGACTTTAGTAGTATGATGATGGTAATGCCACTTGTAAAAACACTAATAAAACATTGGTATAATTGGAACTAAATTTGAAATGTATAACTTGTACAAATCTTTCCATTTTTCAATTCGATACGATTCACTTATTCGTAGAGCTAGTTACTCGATCATAAATATTTTTAGAATACCTCTAACAGAAGGACAAATAGTCCATTTTAAAAATACTTATTGTCAATCTCTTTCAGATATAAATTATAAAAGAAAATATGATTAAATGAGATATTTCACTAAAAGATTGCTAGATAAGTTCTCATATAAAAATTAAACATTATGAAAATTGATAAATACTTCATATCAATTATTCTATTACTCAATAATTAATTAATGTGTGAAAATAGATAGATCTTACATATTTTGTATAGTTTTTTTTCCATAATAACTCGACTTGACCAAATGGCTCATCAAGTCAGATCAAATTGGAATGCTTTATTTTTTTTTTCGATTTAAATTTTTTATCAGAGTTGAATTAAGATATAAGTCAGACGAGATATAAATATACTTGTTTTGGTGTATCATGTTCATAAAAAGACTAACATATAAAACAAAATACATTTTAACTAAAAGATTAAAACATATCTATATAGAATGCAATCATTTTTATTAACTATATATTTTCAACAAAATTTAGTTTTTTTAATCAGAGTATTTTTAGAAAAAAAATAATCTTTAATATTTTTAATATACTATTTTTAGTTTTCAAAATTGAATTTTAATATTTAAAAAAATATTGACACTTAAAAAGTAATTTTGTATCTCAATATAATTGTTTTATCATAAATTTAAAATATAATCTATACGTTCAAAATAGTTATTCGCTATATATGAATTTGAATTTTAAGTATAGTACAATTTTTTTGGTATGGTAACTATAGTACAATTTATGTATTGAAAAGTATTTATTTTTTATAAATTTATGTTACATTCATGATATAATGTTTGTATGCTTCTGAAAAATGAAAAGGAAGAACAACAGTCTCACAAAATGAGTTCCGTGGTCTACCAATAAATGAAGATGTACAGGATCAGAACAGCCATTTTTAATATCTTAAAAAGAGGCAATAATCTTAAACAAACTGTAACTGAACCTTCCCTTAAAATATGTAAGAAAGAGAGGAACCCTCTCCCCCAAATTGAATCAGCCAGCATGTAGAGAAATGATTTACTGTGGTTAGTATAATTGAAAATCTGATTCACAAATCAAATCTCTATCCCACCCAAATCCCAAATATAAGACCCTTATAAATGAAATGAAATAAGCGTTTCTTATTGACTCCATCAACCCCCTAATTTCCTGGATTTTCTACCTGTCTTCATCGCTAAAACTTTTATTAAATAACTTCCATAAAAGTAACATATAAATTCACTTATATATATATATATTATTCTCATATTCGTCACACTCGTGTGCCTATTAACACATAAGTCATTTTTTTACAGCAATTCAATCTTTTTTTTTTAAATATAATAAAAATAAAGAAGTAATTAAATTTAAAATTTCTATCTTTAACGAATTAAATGTTGATAACTATATTTTTCTGTACATAGCACGGTCATATATTATTTTGATATAATTAATTATCATATAAAATATAAACAAATACTCACATAATAAAATTAAAATAAATAACAATCAATATATAAACTTAAAGACGCACAAATATAAACTATAAAGACAACATAGCTATTTATATGGAAAAATAAAATAAAAACTTCATAATAAGGATTAGTATTTAAAAATATCATCTAAAATAATAGATATTTACAATGCTATGGAATGTATTTAATATAAAAGTGGTTTTTTTTTTAACTTAGACTCTAAAATTAACATGATCAATTAATTATTTTTTTATATTTAAAAAATAAAAGCAAACTTAATATGTAATTAATTTTATTATACAAACATAAAATTAATTGTTAATATTTTCCTATAATCTTGGTCGTGGATAATAAGATTGATCTAATAATAAAAATTATAAGTGGAGGAGAGAGATTATGAATTCAGATTCTTTCACTAACAAAATCAACAAATTAACCACTAATATTTGCTTATAAATTTTTTAATATTAAAAATAATTTAATTAATAATTCTCAAATCATAAATTAATTTAAATTATTATCTACTATCTAAAATTTGAAAAGAAATAAGAATATTTTATAAAAAGATAATCAAGTTCAAAAGAAAAATAAAATAGTAATTGTTTTAGAAAAGGTAATAATATTTTATTTTTTAAAATAGTACACACAAAATTATCACTAATCAATAAATATATAGAGAGAAAAAGTCAACTTTTCATAATTACTTTATGATAAATCAAGTTAACTTTTTTTAAACATAGCATTGATATATATTAGTCAACACTATTCGGAAAATTAAGTGCACACATTCAAAATCTAAACATATATTTTACTCCATACTTAAAGTAGCATGATCAAGACTCAATCCCTATATTACTTAATAATGAACAAAAGTTTCTATCATTTGTGTCAATAGTGATTAACTATATATAGTGGATAGTGACTAACTATATATACAGTACGGACTATAAAAAACTAGGAATGAAATTGGAAGTTAAGTAAAATAGTATATGGTAGTTATTTTTTTAAGAGAATTAGCTATAAGATATAATGTTCCAAAATAAAAAGCACCAAATGAAATTATTCCATCTATAATAGTAATTATTTTAGAATTTTTAATTGATTAAAATTAAATAATGATCTTGTACAATATAAATAAAAATACTATTACCAGAATATATATATATATATATATATATATATATATATATATATATATTGTGTGTGTGTGAAGAATACTAGAATATATGTAGTACCTATTAAACACTACAAATTAAAACTTATCTTTTTGTTTTAAGATATCCACTTCACCTTTATGTTATCTTTGCTATTTTTTTAAAAAAAAATAATGATAGACATATATTCTATATTATTGATAGTTTGAGGGCGGAAACTATTAAAAAATAATTTTAGATATATAATAGATAAAATTATGAGTTTAATATACATCATTATCTACATATCTAATCTCAGCACAATTTGATATTGATATATAATAAATTTATTAAATTTATAATATTATTTTAAAATTTATATAAAAATAATTTATAATAGAATAATAATCATTATTATTATTATTATGCATTATCGGTAAAAAAAAGTATTTATATATATATAATCAAATAACATAAGTGGTTATAACTTCTTGATATACGTAAGTATTTTTTAATTAAAGAGTATTCATTTTTTCCTTTGAAAAGTCCATATATCATTAATGTTTTCAGTTAACAAATATAAATATAAAATATTTTTCAATGTGTTATATTGAATTTTGCTTCTAGATAGAAAAAAAAAAAAAGCTTTTTACCATTCCACCCTCCACATCAAATCTCTCCAAGTTAAAAAGGGAAAAACCTGTAACTGTAACTGCGATTCTTCCTCCACCGCTTGAGCAAACCAACCCACTGTTTACTATCTTTCATCTTATGGTTTCCCAAATCGACTGTTTATACTATCTTTCATCTCATCGTTTTCCAATAGAATACAGATTCCTTGCTATATATATATATATATATGTAACCTTTAAAAAGCATATATTATCTTTTTGTATTCTTGTTTTGATTTTGTTTTTGAAAAGTAAAATAATTATCTTTATGAAGATTCTGATTGTGGATTGTTGTGCAGAAAATTACTTTAATTAAGGTGTTGGATATAAAGAGAGGCGCAGATGCATCATAACAAGAGATCAGTGTTGAGTCCGTGAGAGTTTGTTTCACGGACATAGGGAGGCGCACGGGATCCCTACTTTTTCTTAAGGTTGTAGTTTTAAAGGCAGGCAACCTGAGTGATTGCTTGATCACGATGTTTTGCACTGTGAAACAACCCCTCATATCTGTAAGAGTTTGTGAAAGGAAAACAGCAGTACTTGAGTCATGCTCCATTGTTCCTCCATTGTCTCTCTCTCTCCCAAGACCGAGATCGTTGGTGTCAGTGCAAAAGCCATTGCACCTTTCATGTGGTGGTTTAGGTTTAGGGCTTGGTGGCGTGAGGCGTGATTTTGTGGCACGTGGGGCGTATGAGGCTGAGAGATCAGAGGTTGAAGGGGCTAGGCCTCCATCTGATGCGGCTAAGAAGGTCAAAATTGGGATATACTTTGTAACCTGGTGGGCTCTCAATGTGGTCTTTAACATTTATAATAAAAAGGTTCTCAATGCATTCCCCTTCCCTTGGCTTACCTCAACCCTCTCCCTTGCATGTGGCTCTTTCATTATGTTGTTCTCTTGGGCCACCAGGTTAGTTGAGCCTCCTAACACTCATCCTCAGTTCTGGAAGAATTTGTTCCCTGTAAGTCATCACCTTTTCTTTCATGCACTTTTCTATATATATTTATTTCTGCTTTCACTTGCATGATTTCATCATAACGTCCTCTTTTAATAATTTGGGACCGACCACTTCAAACCCTGCACCTCACTTTTCCTCTATTTATTTATTAATGTCCCAAATGGAATGATCACTGTTTTTTCTTCAGGTTTCTGTTTATCATACTATTGGACATGTAGCAGCAACTGTCAGTATGGCAAAAGTTGCTGTATCATTCACGCATATTATTAAGAGTGCTGAACCCGCTTTTAGCGTATTGGTTTCCAGAATTTTCCTGCGTGAGACCTTCCCGTTTCAAGTCTACTTGTCCTTACTTCCTATAATCGGTGGATGTGCACTTTCAGCCGTGACTGAGCTCAATTTCAATATGATCGGTAGACAACTTCTCTTTCTAACAAACTGTGCTTTGACAATTACATTCTATTCTATCTCGTGTCTTTTTGTTGATCATAGTATAAAAGTTGGATATGAGATGTAAATTGAGTTGAACTTAAATTTGACCCGAGTTTGATGACAAGTTATTTTTTAAGGCAATATCACAATCCCTTCCTCTCCTCCATATTATTTATTTATTACTGTGTGTTGATGCACTAATGGAAAGGATGATTAACTGATATATGGCATATACTTGGACGCTCATCTGATTAGAAGAGGTTATTTATGAAGTATATATATTTCTCATAGCTTTTCATCCATTCTTCAAAGGAGTCTTTCATGCCCTTGATTTAGGTTTAACTTTGCTTTATTATATTTTTCAGGTTTTATGGGGGCTATGATATCGAATTTGGCATTTGTATTCCGTAATATCTTTTCAAAAAAGGGCATGAAGGGAAAGGATATTAGTGGAATGAATTACTACGCTTGTTTATCTATGATGTCTCTTTTAATTCTCACACCATTTGCAATTGCTGTGGAGGGACCACAGGTGTGGGCAGCTGGATGGCAAACAGCACTGTCTCAAATTGGACCCCAATTTATATGGTAATTACAAGATTTCTACTTTATTTTATGTTATTCATGTTTTTTTTTTTTTTCCGTTAAGGTTTTTAAAATTGTCATGAATTCATAATTCATAGTTTTTTTTTTCCTGACTATTATTGTTTATATTTTTTATGTCCGTTTTAAAATTTCTAATTTTTTTATGTTGGGCAAATATTGACTTATAATTAGAGAAGTCTGATACTGGTTAACTTCTTGGTTATTCAAAAAGAGAACATGTACGTAATCATATTGTTTATGGTTGATATTATTTATTTATTTATAACCATATGATTTTATATTGATAGTTCTTATTATTTATTTAATTATAAATTACATGCTTCTTTTATAATTAAAGATAAAGATTATGTGTGATTTGTTATTAAATATGCAATTTTAACTAGTTAAATAATTAAGAGTTTTCATGTGATACACTATAGATACATATATAATTTGTGTGAAATCTCGTTTATTTGTTTGATTTTTTAAAGATGAAAGTGATATACAAATTTTTATCTTATTCTTTATGCTAATTAATTGATAAACATTATAATATTTAATAATTTTTTTATATATTTTATATAACTCATGACATGATATTAATTTATTGATTAGTTGGGACATAAACGAGAAATGAATCTGTGTGAGAGAGAATTTCATATTATAGTTTATACACTACACATACATTTGAAAATTCATGTGCTATTTGTGAATAACAGGTGGGTAGTAGCTCAGAGTATATTTTATCATCTGTACAATCAAGTGTCATACATGTCGCTAGATGAGATCTCTCCATTGACATTTAGCATTGGAAACACCATGAAACGTATATCTGTTATAGTTTCTTCCATCATTATCTTTCATACCCCAGTTCAACCTGTTAATGCTTTAGGAGCTGCTATTGCCATCCTTGGAACCTTTGTTTATTCACAGGTATGATCTAGTTAACTTATTCTTACTGATATATTTAATTTGTTGAGTGTTATGCCTTTTGGCCATATTATGCACTAAATATTGATAAGTCCATAGTCTTACATCTTGGTTGGATATTTGGAGGATCATTTGTACGTAAAGGTCGTGTTTGATTTTTGGAGGCTAAGTAGAAGTGACATATAGAATATATAGTTAGATATTTGGTAATTGGGCGGGTGGACTGACTTCAAGGTAGAGGAACATTGAATAAAAATGTCATTGTTTTGTCTAGTTTGGAAACTCTTTTAGGATTTTCCTTCAAAACATGTTTGGTGGAACAATTTGATTTTCCTTAGTATCTAATACAGCTATTCTAGATTAGTACCTTCACTTTGAGCTGTCACCGAACTAGTGTTGATTTGTTTGAATTCACCATGTTCCTTTTACCAAATCTTAGTTAACATGAATTACCATATAAGGGTTCAACCGTTGACCGCAACAAATGCATTTAATCACACCTTAAATATTAACGATGACACTTATAATGGACATACCCTTTTTCTGTATCTTTCTAGATATTGTTGGTATGCAGGACCTTGAAAATTTATGAAAGCATTAGTGATAAGAAAAACATATTATAACAGCGTTGATGGATTGTTTATGATATGATTTTCTTTTTAAATTACATAATCTCTCATTTTATCTTCTTTTTTTTTTTAAATAGGCAAAGCAGTAGGCCCGCGAGGTTAAGAAATATTCCAAGTCTTCTTTCCTTGTGGTCATGTGTGGCCTAAGGAAGTTGATTTTGAAATTTGGTAACTCGGTTTCGGCAAAGATGGGATAGGAAGATCTGGCTTTTGTTTATTTGTATAATTAATAACAAAGACACTGCTGAGTATTATTACCATTAGGGATGATTTTTTTTCCCCTTTCTATTTTTCAATTATCTACTTTGACAAATAAACTTTTTCATTTATTTAGTATGAGGATAATTTCTCAAGAGATTACATATCATAATAAAGTGTTCTTAATGATAATTCAAGTAAAATTATCTATTTGATATAATGCTCTTATTTTTATGATGACATTTTGAGTTATTGCATTGTTAAAATAAATAAATAATTTAAAGGATAAAACGTAAAAATATTATAGTTTGTTGTGGATGCAAATGAGGGATAAAATAATTATAGCATAGTAACATAATTAAAGATTGTGGTTGATTATTTAAAAGAATTTAGTACACAATTAAAACCATAAATATTAAATATTAAATTGGGTAAGTTTCTCTATAAACATTTCTATAAGAAAAATATAAAGATAAAAATTAAAAAATACAAGTTTATTTTTAAAAGATTTCACGCTAGTTTTAACTAATTTATAATAGCTATCTTTCATGACTTTTTATTCTTATAAAATGTGAACCTTTTTGAAAAATTAACTTGTAAAAAGTCGACATTATTTAAACTAATGGAAAAATTATTTTGACTTTTTTTATATTTTTTCTTCTAAAAATATTTTTGAAGAAATAAATCCGAAAAAAATGCTTATATCAGCAGTAAGAGTTAATCAATTTACATCTTCAGTAATGTTTTATGAAATATAAATTTTACCAATTCAATTATTAAGTTTTATATTTTTGTTATAACGTATACAAAATTTTATGTAAATTCAAAATTATTTAGTTTATTATATCACTTAACATTAAAATATAAAATGATATTTAAATATATAAATATTTATTATTAGATAACATATCTTAAAAAGTTAAAATTATCTAAAAATTAATATATATCATTATTGATATGACATCATAATATTAAATGATTGGAAGGATAAAATTTGTATTACATAGAAAGTAAGGTGTAATCGTTGATTAACTCTTGTGTGTGTTTGGTAAATAAGCATCAAATGACATAAAATTCAAATAAAACATATTATTTATTTATATCTATAATTATTATATGTATGTCATTTAAATTTTGAAAAGTTTGAAGAGATACATATAAAGATAAGATAAGATAGGTACTTATTATTTTGAATTCAACAAGGACATCAAAATACTACATAAATAAGAAAAATAGAAAAAAATAGTATTCAAGGAAAAGATAATAAAATGACATTCAATTATAATAGAAAGAATGACATTCAAATATAAAGATAATATAACACGTCAACTTGATTCATTGGACTAGAAATAGTTTTGGTGACTAGTTAACACAATGAATATATGTAAATCGACTACGAACCAATCTTGAAAATCAGTTTGAAGTTTGAATCGATCTCCCATAAAAAATACTTTTTTTTTTATTTTGATATAAAAGTAAAGATAAACATCAATACATATTTATAAGGATTATAAATAGAGTTTAATCGATATATATTCAATCATAATTTTTCATTCAAATGATTTTTAAAGTAGTAATTAGTAAAGTTAATAAACTTATCATAAATGAAAGATTGTGATTGGATGTCAGTTTAAAAATTTTTACATTGACAGTATATACCAAACAATATAAAATATACTAAATAAAAAGAAAAAATTTAGAAGGTGCAAACAGAAAAGTGTAGTGCCAAAAGAAAATTTCAAATGCTAATATGTCTTTCAAAATGGACAAATGTGACAAATGTAAAAAAGTTAAAAATATAGTTTACATAGTTTAAAATATTTTTATATAATAATAGAAGTAAACCCATGTATGATATTATTAGCTAATTAATTTAAAATATTTTTAGTATAAATATTTTAATAAAAAGTTATATAGTTTATTTATACTATTTTTAGAAAAAATATTTTTATATAATAAAATATGAAGTAACAAAAAATATAATCTTCAACATAATTTTATTTTTTAATAATATTTTTAGTTTATATATAACTAAAAATATTAACATTTGAATGTTATTAACTAATTTTATTTAATTTTTATTATAAAAATGAAAAGTAATACAAAAATTCATGATCTTAAATAGGACTTAATCTTCTTTAAATAATATTTACAGTCTTTATAATAATTAAAATGATTTTAGTTTATGATATTATTAACTATTATTTTTGTACTAGTTTTAGTAGAAATATTTTAATAAAAATAAAGTATAAAATAATAAAAATAATAGTGTTTAAAATGTTTTATTTTTTCATAAATAATATATATTTTTTAGCTTAACTAAAAATGTCTGAACATTATAATCTTCATTAAATAATTTTATTTAAATTTTTCTTATAAATAATTTTAAAACTTATAAAGTAATATAAAAATTTGTGTTCTTGTATAGGATTTTATCTCCTAAAAAATATTCGTAATTATTTTAATTTGTGATATTATTGACTAATTCTTTTAAATTTTTATAATAAATATTAAAAAAGCATTTTAAAGTAATAAAAAAATTAATAACCTTGAGCAGAATTTGATTTTCATAAATAATACGCGCCATTTTTATCAGAACTAAAACTATTTAATATTATAATAATATTACTTAATTTTATTTAATTTTTATTTAGCCATTTTAATGAATATAAATTATAAATGAATATAGAAAGTAATGCTCTTAAATAAAACTTTATTTTTCATAAATAATATATGTAGTCTCTATTATAACTAAAGAAAAAACGTAAGAAAGAAGAGAAATTAGAAATTAAAAGAAAAATTAAGAACATAAGAAAAAACAAAAAATGTAATATACATTTAAATAATTAAAGAAATTATTAAAATTTTATTTAATCAAAGTTTATGTCATAAGACATTATATCATTAGTATATATCATAAAATAATTTGAGTTATTTATATGAATTTATATATTTAAATTTCATTATAGTTATTATATAAAGTATTGTTTACATAAAATTAATTATTTAATAAATTATTTTTTACATAAAATTAATTTTTTCAAATGACCAAAGCCATAACAATGGTTGTTGTAGAAGAAAGAATAGTTTTAAATAAAATTATTTTTTTAATTATTCAAACTTGAATATTTTATGGTTGTAACTTAATTTTTGGAATGATTGTGTATAGAACCTATTTATACTTGGAAAGATAAATTAATTTTTGGAATGATTCCCAAACATATACTTTACCATTAGACCAACCTTATAACTTTAAGCAAAAAATTACTTTAAAATATTGATATCCAACATACATAATTGTCCAATTATATCTATAATGTATAATATATGATATTATATTATATACTATATATATACTCCTATACTATTAATAAAGGCAATACTTCCTTTTGATGTCTACTTTTCAAAATATTTATGCTACCCTTACACCTATTTTAAAATTAAAAAGATAAACTAAATTTTCATAAGAGAAACTTGAACTCATAACCTCTTATTTTTTAAACATATACTTTACCACTAGACTAACCTTATAACTTTAAGCTAAAAATTACTTTAAAATATTGATATGTAACATACATAATTGTCCAATGTTGTATAATATATGATATTATATTATATATAATATCTATACTTCTATAACTATACTATTAATAAAGACAACTTTTGATATGCACTTTTCAAAATACCTATTATTAGTTTCTCTGTATTAATATATGCGTACATTTCATGATAAATACTTTTAATAAATATGCAAATACAGAGGTGCGATAATATTTTGAGTTCTATTCAAACTTTCCTTTTTCTATTTTTTCATATTCATTGCATATTTGATATATTCATTGATGATCTAACATATTTTTATCATGTTATCATAAACAAAAAATATAAAATTAACAAAATATATTTCAAAATATGTCACATAATAATTTATATTTCAAAATATAAAAATTTACAAAAGATATTAAATTAAAACCCTACAATTATTATAACATATTAAAATAGAAATGTGAATACATAGGCAACACCTGTTTTTTCACTGGTAAATAGATAAAGGGATTTCAAATAAATGAATAAAGATAAATAAAAAAAGTTGGTAATTTATTAATTAATTTATTTTTATAAGTTAGCTACTTCGAGTAACTTATAAAATATGGCATAAGCTACTAAAATAATTTCACATACCAAACAAATTTATATTGATAAAAAATAAATTAAAATATTAATTATTATATTAATTCTAATGAATTTACTAATATTAATTATATTTCATTTAATAATATCAATTACAATTCATTTAATAATATTAATTACAATTCATTTAATAACATTAATTACAATTCATTTAATAATATTAATTACAATTCATTGAATAATATTAATTATAATTAGCTTAATAATATTAAATTATTAAAAATTAAATTATCTTAATTATTAAATATTAATAGGCCGTGAGGTGAATAATTAATATTAAACTAGAAAGGTCAAATAAAAAATTTTATAAATACTTTCTTTAATACTCTTTTTTAAATATTGTTTTTATGAATGATTAAAATTTATAAAAAAATATTCAATTTTTTAGATTGTACTTTATATTTAATAATTTTTTATAATTTAATAATAAGATTCACTAAATTTTTAAAATCTTATTTCTTTTTACTACTCAATTTCCAACATCTTTCATCATATATGTAAGCTTTTCCTTATCTTCCTTTATTTTTCATTTTTACGTCTCTTTTTATTTTATTGGTACACTCCAAAATAAGGTCTAGATGCAACACTTTCCAATGCTATTAGCATAAATAAGAATTGAAAATTTGCTTCATAATAGTATAAAAACTATTACAATTTAAATTCATCTAAAAATTGGAACGGAAAAAACAAGTGTATAGTAATTGATTACAATATATTTATATATGTTTCCTAAAATTTATTTCTAACAATGACATTAATAACCATTGTGGGACATTGGGACTTCAGAAATATAGAGAATTTTACCAAAAAAAAGTTATTAATGAAGAAAAACTATTATAATTAAATGCATTTATATCAAAAGTATGTATCCATTTTCTTCATTTAATCTAGAAACCAGAAAATTAAATGAAAAAGATAAAAATCTATTATAAATATCTTTACCCAGGAAAAAATGTTTCAAATTCATGTCTCATTCTGTACGATAAATTAATAAATGATATATTATTTAATAGGTTATGTAAAATATAAATTAATTAAATATAGTAACGTTTATTAATAAATTAGTACAGAAATTAGACTCAAATTATTTTGTCAAGAATATTTTCATCCCTACATACAGCCCAGTAGCAACACCAAAGAGATTAGAATGTCTTTCCACACTCAAAGTTTGCGTCAATTATATATATGTATTTCAATCCTATTGGCATACTTGTAGAAATCTTCAATAACCTTCTCTTCCTCACCTTGCTTATTAATCCATCTATCTTAGTCATGCCACTTAGCTTAGACCGCTTCAGTTCATTGCCAATTGAATTACTTTTAACCATCCTTTCACTCCTTCCCTTCAAGGAAGCGGTTAGAACTTTTGTCCTATCAAAGAAATGGTTGGATATGAAGATATACAAGTCCTTACGAAACATAGAATTCAATGAATTCTTTTTCGTTAAACTCGATCGATCCGATGAAACAAGAGAAGCTCAGAGAAAGGCTTTTCTTGAGTTCATCAAAATTTGGATTGAAAACCATGAAGGAACGCTTATGGATAAGTTCTCTTTGAGGTTATCCACGCCTGCAAATGTTGCTCAGATTGTTTATCAATGCGTTGTTTTTGCCACACAACATAAGGTAAAAGATTTGGAGCTTGACTTTGTTGATGCAGACCAGTATGAGAATGATGATGGTTATTTTGACAATTATGAGGCAAAGTTTGAATTGCCTAAACAGGTTTATGAGCACCAAATCCTTGAATCTTTAAAGTTGTATGCATGTAGCTTTATTGAGACTGAAATTGTAAACTTTCATTCACTCAAAGAAATTTCTTTGGGCTGGATGGAAGTGAGTATAAGTGCTATCAAGACTTTGCTTTTGAATTGCGAAAAGCTCCAGAGTTTAAGTTTTAAAAGGTGCTGGAACTCAGAAAAGTTTGACCTAGGAGAAGAAGAAATCATGGCTCTAACAAAACTCGTTCTGAATGAGTGTCGTTTCGAAATTGATTGTTTTAAAGTCAATGCACCAAATCTTAAAATTTTCAAGTACAGTGGGTGGATGAACTTCTGCACCACCAAGATTCATTCACTCGCAATGGAAGAGGGAGAACTCGACTTCTCTCATGAATATTTGTTTGAAGGATTTGGTGACCCTCTCTACAATCTGGTGAAAGAACTCCGTACTGTTAGAGTTTTGACTGTATGTAGTTTTGTGCTTCAGGTATATATTCTCCATCACATTCTCTCTCAATTAATTTGTTAATTGTCACTATATATTACATGAATTTAATGATTATGCATGGACTATAAAATAATTAATTTATCTTATGAAATATTTTTTTATAGAAGGCAGCAAATTTATCTGACATTTTAGTTTGTGATTAATTAGAGAAAGTGTTATGTTTAGTAATTATAAAGGTAACAGGCAAGAAGTGGTAGTGTATGTGTAGGATAGCTTTGATATTTAAAATGTTGGAATTGGTCCATTTGAGTGATGGAAGTAGTGTGGAACTAGGGAAAGATATAAATATTTGAATTAATGAAGGTGTTGTGTGTGATATTGTAATAAGGTGATCCCTACTGGAGAAGAGCAGGAAGGAATGCAATGTGAGATGGAAGTAAGGCATTTGATAATGAAGACGGGGTTGCACGAGGATGAGTTCATAGGAGTGGCATTCTTCCTTAACAGCTGCCCTATGTTAGAGTGTCTCACCATTGAACTAGGTTCCAAAAATGATCTCATGGTGAGGTTCTGCTGTTCCTATTACTACTCCTATAAAAGATAATAATTATATTTATAAAAGGTTGTTTGTTTGTAGGATTATGAAGCACCATTCAATTTTAATGGAATGCAATTCTGGATAGAGAAATTGGGAAGATGCAAATGCTTGAGATCAAGTCTGAAAGTGGTGGAGATAAATGGGTTTGTAGGAAGTATGAATGAGCGTCTTATGCTAAAGTATTTGATTTGTCGCGGCTTTGCGTTGAAAAGGATTGCTATAAACATGCTCAAGGATGAATCTGGAAGGACTATGGACCCTCATTGCCGTCAAATTGCACAAACTCTACTGTCGGTTCCAAGGGCTTCAACAAACTTGGACATATTAATTTTTTGAGCATTGCATCAATACACTACATCTTCATTTTCTATTTCATTTCTATTATCCCCTCCTCATTTATGATGACTCACATTACATAGGAATAATGTAGTAACCTTCTAATCTCAAAATATTCACTGTGTGTGATCTTTCTTATCGTGCATTATTAGTTTGAAAAATTCGATTAATTATTCTAATTAACACTTGCCTATTATATAAACGTATTCATTTTCTAGCTCATTTCATCAATTTTCACTAGATTCAGCTGTTGAATCTTATTGATATTAGTTTTTTATATATAATTCAAGACATTTATTAGAATTAAATTGGATCGCCCAACTTATTGATATTAGTATAATAACCTGTAAAATAAAATTATTACGTAAAATTCATATTGTTCATATTTAAATTTAAGTTACAGAAAAATACTTATATAAAAAAAAGTATACTAATAGTTAATGGCAACCTTTTACATATGTCAAATTTTTTAGTTTTACTAATTAATATTTTAAAAATGATATAAATAATAAATTGTAATCAAATATCACTGTAAAAAAATTTTACAATGTTAATACATAAGTGTTAAATTCTTTAAGTTATATTATAATTAAATTTATGCTTCATCATAACATGTAACATCCATTTAATTTTAAATTGTATTGTTAAATAAAACTTAATAATTTGACTTAATAATAAAATATATATATATATATATATATATATATATATTAAATTATACACTAATCAAAAGAAAGACAACAATTTATTTAAATATTTAAAATAATAATATATAATAGATATAATAAATGTAATATAATAATTAATAGAAAGACAATGCATTCCCTCCTGCTCAGTTTATCATAGGTTAAAAGTGATAATTTTTATGACTCAATCCACTTTTCTTTTTGCATTAATTATTTCCAAAATACATATTTAAGAGAGAATTTTAGGGTTTCACGGGTTTAGTTCAGTTTTAGACAGAAAATTTCGAATTAAATAATTTTTTGGATTGGTTCGAATTTTAAAATTTTCATTATTTGAATTGAATCAAGGATTAGTTTAATTCGGATTAGTACTTAAATAAATTAAAAAATACAAGTGTTTAGTACACACTAAATTAAGTCAAATCAAATTAATTAATAAATTTATATTAAAATACCAAAGTATTTAACATACACTAAATTAACAAAATTGACAAACATAATCACTTAAACGTTTAACTAAAAAAAGTTATATATAAATACATTTTAAAAATTCATTAGTGGGATACAAATTGACACATTGGTAGTTCACTTAAAGTAACAATTAAAAATATATAAATACATTTTATTGATTTTGATTTTTAAATTCCAAATTCATTAAGTGAACCAATTAATGTTAGGTTTCAATTGTTTCAGTTCTAACCTGAACAAGAAAAAAATTCAAAATGAATTGAATTGATTTAGTTTGAATCTCAAGTTCATCACATTGATCCGAACTTATGAACGCATGCAGATAATTTATAATGGCAAACAATAGAGGACAAAGAAATTAATATATTGCTACCTATGTCAAATGATTGTCCTATAATGTTAATAGTTGGGGACATAAATTGGGTTCCAAAACCATTTTGATTGTTTAACTACTAGTTCAAGGATAATAGATTTTGACCTTTTTGTGGAGGATGAATGGGTGAGGTTGGCTGTATAGGAAAGGGAGACTTTTTGTTTTAAAGGAAAAATTGAAAGTAATCAAGGTCCAGCTAAAGGAGTGGAACAGAAAGGTGTTTTGTGATATTGACAACCAAATAGAGAAAGTCAAACATGGGTTACATGACTTGGACAAGATTCAAAAAGAAAGAATGCCGAAAGAGGATGAGCCGAGAGAGTAGAAAAGGCAATTGAGGGATCTAAAGTAGTGGGTGAGCCGAAATTATTCTTTAATGAGACAAAAAGTGAGGTTTTAGTGGTTGCGAGAAGAGGACATCAACACAAGATTTTTCCATGAGGTTATGATGAAGTGGAGAAAACTCAATAAAATCTTGAGTTTGGATTTTGATGTCTACAAGGTTACATTCATTGCCTTTATTGTTTTATATATTTATATATATATATATATGTATATATTTCATTTCCATATATTAAAGAATTTAAAGAAAAATTAGTAGTCTACTAATATCTCCATCTTTACACCTCAAATTTTCATATCATATATTTAGAGAAATGACAATGAGCTTAGACTAGTTTTCTCCTCTTGCTTCTGACCATTCTTTAACTCTTTTCCTTCTTAAAAGTAGGAGAGAGCAACCACTGTACATTGTTAATATTTTATAAATAAATAATTATAATCAAGCATGAGTATAAAACTTTTACACTATGATAATTAACTTTTTGTTTTTTAAAGATTGACATTACATAAATCTACAACAAAATTGAGTTTAACTAACTATTTGTCTTTATTAAACCTAACAATTCAGGATTTAGATAATATACTTAGCTTGGAAGCTACTATTTTCTTAAAATATACATATAAATTTTGGAGTTAATATTATCAAACTAATTTAATTAAAAATTAATGTTTTTAACACTCGCTAAAACATGCTTTATTCAATTTATCTTCATTTTATAAGAAAATTACAAATAATACATTCTTTTAAATATATTTTATTAATAATTAAAATTTATTAAAAATTATTTATATTTGCGTGGATTTTAATCTTTATTTATTCAATCTTTCATAATTCTATAATTACTAATAAATGCTGAGCAAAGGTAAAAAGAAATGTATTAGAGAATATATTTATATCATTAGAAGGAATAAAAATATATAATAGAAAAAATATGTTGCTATAATATTTCTCTTTCTTTAGGAGTATACGTGGAAAATATCAATACACGTGGGCTTTGACCTCAGCCACAACAGGGGGAAGCCTACCAAAGACAGAAAAACCGAGTCACAATATCTCGGCTTCTCATTCTAATGATGTTTAGTCAAAATGTCCTATCGAAAGTTGAAACATGGAAAATTAGTTACCTACTATACCTAGGTAGTGAATGGTGATATAGAGACCCAGTCAATATAGCAAAATTGACTTGTTTTCTTTCTCATTCTATATTTTATTCTCTTTTGTGTTGCTATTTACATATGAATCAGTGTAAAGAACAATTTAGAAGTCAATTATGGGTTCTCCAACTGTTAAATTTCGTTCCACTGTCCATGGCAAGTTAAAGAGCTTGGCCATGATAAACTTGAAAATTTTGTTGACGTTTATGTTGTGTGTTGCACTTGAAAAGAAAAGGGTTGCCTTCATTGCCCTTGCATATGCCCTTGCCTGCATGTGTGTGCCGTAGCAAGTTATTAATTTCTGAAAAGCCAAGGAATGTGATAAAAAGCATATAACTTTATTTAAAGTGATAACTGCGAATTTGTGCCAAAAAAAAAGAAAGTAATCAACTGTGATTATCGCTGATACAACTTTAATCAACATGTAGGCCCCAAAGTTAATGCTAAACGCGGAAACAAAGAACTTCATAAATGACACATGTTGAGGTTCCAAATAAGACTCTTACTTATTCGAACTCTTTTTTGTTTACGAGTCAATCAAGATGCATCCATAGAGGAAATTGAGCATGACACGTAAAGCAGCCCATGCATATATATGATTAAGAGAAAGATACCAAACCTAATTTGCAGCAGTAATTGTTATTCATTTACCTGTGTTACAATTGTCCATTGTACATCGGGGGGAAGTCTAACAAAATCATCAAACTTGGTTCCTATGAGAATTGGAATTGCACTCTGCAAGTGAAGAGCATTTCATCAGCCTAAAGTAGGATATGTAGTCATATTACAACTAACAGCCCATTTTGATATCTTGAACAAATAGTATACCCTGATTTGTCAATAATCAATTCCTTTCTCTGTCTAATGAAAAATAATCTTAAAGTCTGATCATTAAAAAAATGTATTTATTCTATCCATATGCACCATTTAAAAAAATTGTCGGTTTTCGAAAAAAGGTCTCAATGTGAAAACTGAAAAGCCTTGTCCTAAACTTTAATTTGAACAAAGATGGTCACTTTTATGAAATAGAATCAATTCAAATAAATACTACAAATGATCCAAAATTAATTTATGTACCTGATTCCACTTTCTTGCTTCACTGTACCATCCAACAACGCTGCACAAAAACACAGCAAAGTAGCAGAAATGCAAATAATCATTATTTCCATCCATTACGTTTCTAAAAACCCTTCACCGAACTCTTTACACAGATTACATCTCTCTGCCTACCTATTTAGTGTACAACGACTGGTGAGATCGAACATAATCAAAATGGCAACTGCATCTTTGCAAGCCATGGGAATTTGATCCAGGGACCTTTTATCACCTATGCAGGCAACATAATACTTCACCATCAATAATCAATTAACTCAAAACAACAAACCCGAAAAATAAAAGGAAATAAAGGGAAAGGTAAAGTTTAAGCAAAGCACCTGCTACATCCCATATTCTAAACGAAATACGAGCCCCTTCAACAGACAGAGTTTTGTCCATTAGGTTCAATCCTTCCATCTGTAGGCTTCTCTTTTCTTGTTCATCCCCTACATACTTGATCTGAGAATAGGAATTCAAATTGCCGACACTAGTTAGAATAATCTATAGGAATTCACATAACCCCAAGCTAGTTAGATCCTTTAAATTAGCAAAAGACTACTACTACAATTGACCCATTTCAAAATAAATAAATAATATATGTAGGGAGAATCTAATAACAAACTTTTGATTTATGATGAGTAGCTTAAAATTATTAAAATACTTAACCAAGAAATTAATATTAATAAGGAGAACATTAATACTTTTAGAGGATAAAGGGAGTTGATCTGAAATAGGAAATTAAAGTTGAGCAGATATTTTAGAAGCATGATATGTTGATAATAGCGCTAAAGATTCAACAATTGAGTAGGTGTTGTAAAGAAGAAAAAGGAAAAGTTAGAAAATGGTGACCAGAAAAGTAGTTTTTCCAATATGGCAATCACCCAACAAGCTGATCTTGAGGTTGACCAAATCGGAATCGGAGTCATAGCCAGTGGAGGTGGGTGCGGCGGTGGGAGGCGGAGAAGAGGAGGGGTCCCGGAGTGGCAATTTGCGGTACTGAGCTGGGCTTCCGGCGACAGAGCAAACGACAAGTCTATTCCAAATGAAGCGGAAAAGGTTACCAACGAAGGATACCCTTTTGAGGACGCCCCACCGGAGGTCCACCTGAACAATTTTCCGGCACAGCTGCGACATCTTTCTAGTCGTTTCCTGAATGATCTTCGCCATCGAGCATGCTTTCTTGTTTCTTCTGAGGTCAAGATGCTTATAACTTACAACCTATCTTCTTCTTCTTCCGCTCCCACTCTTTAATATAGCCCACACTTTACCCCTATTTTTCATTTCGGACACCACTTTAAATTATTTTCATTTTAATTTTTTAACAAAAAACTATCTTTTGATTTCTTTAAATTTTAAAGATTTAAAGACATTATTTATAAATTAAATTTTGTTTTCATTATGCTGTTTGTTTTATAAATAAATAGCTGAAAGAAGGATATCATGTTAAAAAAGACACACACACTATGATGTAGATGAAAGATTTATAATTTTTTATAATCTAAAAAACTTATTGTACATATAAACATAAAATGTAAATCACATAAAATAAAGTATAAAAAATTTACAGATTTTTCAATAATCCAAAAAGCAAACACTTATTGTGAACATAAATATGGATGGGAATCTACGAACAATGTTAAAGTATATTTTCTTATTAATATAAATAAAAATAAATTATCATTGTCACCTTCTTATTTTATGCCTACGATGGAAACAAACAAATAAGGATGACAATTTTGTGTGTTTCCAAGGGTATTAACCCCTCCTCGCCCCAATTTTTGCTAAAAAAATCCTCGTTGTTGGTCTCATTTTCGTCTCCTATAAGAAAATCGAGAATAAGGATATGAATGACTTTGTTGGTTAGCATCCACTCTTATGTTAAACAAAATTTAATACATATATTTTTAATCTTAATCTAACAACTCTGTGTACAAAATTCACACCTTGTAAACTATTAAATATGATTACATAAAAATCACAACATTTAATGATATGAAAGATGCACTCTGAGTGAGTGATATTTTTAAATTAAAATATAATTAATAATTTAACATATAATTTATTTAATAAATTAGAAGTAAATTTAAATTTAAATTATAAAAAATAATATAATAGAATATGCACAAAAATACCTGACAAAAATGAGAAGTGGAATTAAAAATATATTTATACCTGTCTCTGCCCTTATTTTTTAGAGACGAATATGAGGAAAACAAAATCCTATATTCCTAATGTTATCCCTACTAGTAATTATCACAAGTAAAATACTTCTTCACATAAATCTTAGAAAAAATTTAGAAGATGAAAAATTAATGATCATAAACCACTTAAAAATACTTATATTTATTTCATTTAAAAACTCAAGGACAATTAAAACATATAACCTTATCAAGTGCACAATTCATAATTTGTATTATATTTATACAAATATTTTTTTATAACAATCTTGTCTCTCCTCTTCATATAATTTTATTTGTTGTATAATAAAAAATAGTACAAGAACCTTATGCAGTGTGGTATGTATCTTTGGTTAATTGTCACGATGCATTCGGCATCTTATGAATATGGAATGTATGTGTTAGCATACAGTTAGAATTTTCTTCATTTCTTTTTCTTTAATTTTTTTATTATTAAATTTTTTAATATATAAATGTTATATTTTATAAAATTTATATATTTTTATTTAATAATAAAAAATAAAAGAAAATAAAAAAAAGGAAATGGAGATAGATTTCCAAAGATAAGATATGAAAACCGCATGAGGAGTTATCTACATGATGTGACCACGTGGCATAGTTTTTTCTTTAATCCCCTGTGCTTTAAATAATACAACTACTAGCATTGAAGACTGACAAAGTAGGAAATGATTTTATTTTGATATTTCTTGATGATTATCGATCATTAGCATCCTAATAGTATTAGTGTAAATTGCCTTTAAAAAAAGAAGTATGAGTGCGAATTGAAGGTGTAGTGAATGATTACTTTTATTAAAGGATTTTTGGAACGTTAGTGATGGTAACCATCTTCTCAAATTAACAAATAATTAATATAATACTGCACGATTTCATAATTTGTTAATCACATATATGCAAAAATATAATTATATCTTTAATTTTAATTAAAATATTTTATAAAATTAACTTATTTTGTAGATGATTATTAATTGAGAACTCGTTGTAATGAGACATTTATTATTCTTTATAAGCTACATATTTGTTGAATATAAATTAAAGAATGTTTCACCCCATAATATTTAATACATATGTCTATCTATTCATTTTAAAAATAATCAATACTGTATTCTTCATTTGATATTAAAAAATTGAAATGTATTCAAATATTTTATAAAAACATTATTTATTTTAGTATGAAAATATATAATGTTATTTATTTTATAATAGTAGTAAATATAAAAAAGCCTAATATTTAATAAAATACCTAAAAAACAAACGTTTAATATATAGCACGTTAAATACGTCTAGTATTTAGTAAAACATTTAAATATTCAACATTTAGCAGGTTAGTAACGTAATAAAAATATTTAGCCTATTAAACACGTCTAATATATAGGGAATTTATCGTGCCTTAATTAGTTTTGTGGATATTAATATATTTATTTTTTTAACTAATAAAATTATAAGTTTTTTACATGTTATATCCTTTTGATAAACTTATGTTGTTATTTAGGTTGTTGAATTTGACTAGTACTTTATTATAAATAAAGCATATTAAGTGAAATAGGTTTACTTTTGTTATAGATAATAATTTATTTATTTATTTAAATTTATAAAAATAATGATATATACAAAACTTATCATTTTATTAGTTAAAAAAATAAATGTATCAATGTTCACATAATTAACACAAGACATCGTAAACTTTCCCCTAATATATTTGAAGTTCAACGGGTTTTTAGATTAGTTTTGCTAGAGAATCAATTACAAATGATAATAGCAAAATCCATAAAAGAAAATAAAATGTTTAGATTTGATTGTAGTTGATTAGTTTCTAAAAGTGATAAATAGAGCATTTTAATTCTAGATTTCTAGAATTTAAACTAATTTACTCTAAAGAATTGCAATGGCAATAATTATATTTCAGGTTACAATTATTAGTGGAAGTGGGTACCGTAGATCATCAATTTGTTGGTAAGATTAATGACAAATTACATAATGCTAACTCTGATTGGTGGATCTGAATCTACTAAGCATAATAGTTAAAAAACTATTTGATAAAGGAAAAGGCTGCTGCAAGCCCTTCAACCTTCCTATCTTTTCTCTGCCACCAAAATGTATGATTAAAATACTAACGAACTACCCATTAGATGTGGACACACCATGGCTTTCTCAATTGCCCTCAATTTCCTTCTAAATCTATACTATTAAATATTTCTTTTAATGTTTACTTTGTTTTAAATATTTATTTTATTATTATATCTATTTATAAATTAAAAAATAATCTACTTTATCTTAGAGAAAATTAAATTCACCATTTCTTTTCTAAAATTAAACTTTGTCATCATATTAACTTATAATTTTAAATAAAACTTTACTTTAAAATATTAATATCCACATATATAATTGTCCATTTATATCTATATAATCTATAATATATGTTATTATATTATATATTATATTAAAATAGAAATGTAAATATATAAATATGATAATGTTTGTGTTTTTGCTAATAGTAATAATTACTATGGACTTGTTTTAATTTAATATAGGTGCTTTTAAATTCAAAGTTTGATTAGAATTTAATTAATATAAGAAAAGAGTAAAAGATTTTTACACTAATGTTTAATTTTTTTTTATTTACATGACTTTTAAAATATTGATTAATTAATTTAACAAACTTACCATAAATTAAGTATTATTATTAAATATTAAAGTAAAATTCTTTATGCTTTCAACATACCAATTAAACTCTTGTATTAAATTAAATATATATTGTTGAAGGGATCGTGGTTGGGTTAAGTAGAATGTCTAGGTTATTATAAGTTGTTTTTTTTTATTTTTTAATATTTTTAAAAAGAATTTAATTAGTATATACTAACCATGTAAAAAATTTTATGATAAGGTTCAATCACAACTTTTCGTTTATATGACTTTTAAAATATTAACCAGTAAAATTAACAAAATTACCATAAATAAAGGGTTGTGATTGAATGTCAATATAAAACTTTTGATACGGTATATACTAAAAAAGTTTTACTTTAAGGTTCAATTATAATTTTTCATTTATATGACTTTTAAAATATTAATGAGTAAATTCAACAAACTTACCATAAAATAAAAAGTCACGATATCTTAAAGCTTTTTATACAAACAGTACATACTAATTAAACTCTTTTTAAAAAAATTATTTTATTTTATAAATGTTTAGAAGAAGAATTTTATTATTTATAATGATTTTATTTGTCTTAAATAAAATTGTTTTCAGTAAAAATATCCTTCTTTAATTTTTAATATATTTATAGATATATAGATACAATCACTTTAAAAAAATTAATGCACCATCAGGTAAACCAACTAGCTAGTTTTTGCCTCAAGAGATTTCTGTCTTTTGGTTATACTAAGGAGGGAAATATGAACATATAACAGAATAATGAAATGGTATGCAGGAAAGAAAAGCATGGAAATGCCATTTTCTAGTTCAGAAAGAGGAAAATTAAAACTGTCACGTAAGTTGTTATGCTTTATTTGAAATTTCAAATATTTATTTTCAGTATATTTGAATGCTCTATATGGTCTCGTTCTAGGAAGTTTACATTGATTTGATTTCGGCAACCTGATAGCTAACCTTGTAGATATCAATTAACTTCACTTTCTCCTCAAGCTTTTAACCAACTTATTAGTTTATTGTGGAATCTTGGTATAATTCCAAATGTTGCCCTAAACGAACCTATGTCCATGACACCTTACAGTCTTACGCATTAATTAGGGATGCTACCTTTTTTTAAGGTGGTCCATGTATAAAAGTCTCGAGCAAGGCATGCATCTAGCTTGCCAAAGTTTTCATTGATTAATTACACCCACCAACCTATCTATCTGTAACATATATTTTAATTTAATGTGATTTTATTTTGTTAGTTAGATAAACCGTGGGGTTCGGATGATGAAATGAAAGAAAAGGTTCTCACCAATTAAACTTATATTACCATAGTATGTAACCGGTGCTAATTAATTTATTAATTAAATATATATCATGCTAACTTTTTTTTAAGCAATTAATATATATTGAATGCATCACAAGTGTAAAAAGAAATTACAAATAAAGAGGAAGACAAAGAATAATACCCCGACAAAACT
Source organism: Psophocarpus tetragonolobus (assembly GCA_037954015.1). Classification (NCBI taxonomy): domain Eukaryota; kingdom Viridiplantae; phylum Streptophyta; class Magnoliopsida; order Fabales; family Fabaceae; genus Psophocarpus; species Psophocarpus tetragonolobus. The sequence goes on from CM075695.1 coordinate 42,758,965, forward strand.
ATTCAGGTGTGCAAGAAGCATCTTAATAACCAATAATCCATACATAACATAGACAATTAAAGACACATTTAAGTATGTTAAATACCTTTCAGCTTAAGCAATTTTGCATAAGCAAATGAAGGAAATAACCCCAAAATTTACAAAGCACAAATCAGTCAAAATCTAGAAATATATGATAAAATGAACCTAAGAAAACATCCAAAAAGAAGTGAAGAAAATGATAGTAAAAAGATGGACCATATCTTTTAGTCATATGAATTTCAAGACAAACAGCAGGACTATTCAACCAATCAGCAAAAGAGTAGTCCCAATTTGGATAGAAACCTTATAAACCAATTCTAAACGCAAGCAAGAATTTGATGAGAAAGAGCAAAGAGATCAAAAGTATAATCCAGAAGATACAATTATTTCTCATATTTCAGATGCTCCAACCAATGACTAACCAAGTGACTTCCCAAAGTTGGGATAAGCTATGTGGACTATTCCCAGGAAGATGTTATCAATAGTGCAAAGAAATAGACTCGGGAAGAACAGTAAGAATTACACATTTTTGTCCCCTCCTCAACACCTGACTGCATCTTTAACTTTTTGCTCTTCAACTTGTGCATACAAAAAATCGTTGTCAGCTTTAGAGATACATGGGAATGTAATCTCATCTAAAGTTGGCGTAAGCCATGGAGTGTTTGTGAATATATCCTCAAAATATGTCAAAGTCTCCCTTTTTACTATGGTTGGATCATCTGACCACACTTCATTCACCATGACCCTTTTTAGAGAGTTTTCATGCCTTTTCCACTTTACTACCCTGTGAAAGTATTTTGAGTTGCAATCACCTTTTTTTTGCACACCATAGTCTAGATTTCTGTTTTGCCAAAGAGCAGTTGTATGTAGCTATTTCCAGAGCACCTGTTGGGTATTTTTTCTTAGATTCTCTTCATCTACTGATAATCCAACCTCTTCACTTTTCTTCTCAAATATATTTATGTCGTGTTCTAGTTGCAGTTGCCTTTTTTCAATGTTTCCAAAATGCTCCTTGTTCCATATCTTGAATATTTCTCTAAGTCCTTTCAACTTGTTTCTAACCAGCTTGGGCCCCAGTTAATGTGAGAAGTTTTCAAGACGAGCGAGCAATGATCTAAGAAGCTTTTATTCAGGACAAACTGGGCACAACCCTGCCAAGTCTGTCCCTACTGATCTAATATTAAAAATTTGTCAAGCCAACTCTTGGAAGAACCATTAGGTCTAAACCAAGTATATCTTCTACCAATCAGAGGAACATTATACAGTTTCATATTCATAATGAATTGATTAAACTCCTTAATTTCCTTTCTACCATAGGATACATCACCAACTCCTTGCCTTCCACTTTGCTGCCTCACACAGTTAAAGTCACCATAGACACACCACAATTGAATACTGCTCTTATGTTTTTTTGACAGTATTTCTGGGCAAACCCTTCTCTTAACATTTATGTCACATTAAAACTAAACATTTACTGTTTCTACCAGTTTATTATTCTCAACCCAAGTTCCTTCAAACATATTATAGCCCTCTCCAATAGTGTTTGAAACTAATTGAAAAGTTTTTGAAGACCAAACACCCAACATTGTTGATTATAGATGCTACCACCCAAACCAAATCCGGTCGTCCCCAAATCCATTGGTATACTTATTGGCTAAATGATTTCTTCTTCATTTATTGCAAGCAAATGAGATCAATTTTCTTCTATATGATCAATTGTCTAATGTGCTTCTATTTGACTCCTCCCCAAGACTCCTTATATTATAAGATAGAATCTTCATGATGCACCATCTTCAACCCCTCTATGATTGACTTCTTCAGCCTCAAAAATCTCCTTTACGTCGTGAGTATGTAGCTTCTCTAGCATCTTTAACGCATCTACTTCCGAGTTCCTGTAGATATCCCCAAAGTTTTGTCAACCTCCAATATTTGGGAAGCATTATACTTACTGTGCTTTTCTAAAATAATTCGATTCCAATTTCCAATACAATCATCATTGAAGTTGTTACTCATTTGAGGTGAAGTGATTGTTAAATTAGGCGTTGACTTAGTACGGAGGGGTTAAAGCAATAGTTGACATCAAAGAAAATGTTGAAGGATGCCTTAATGGTCCCCTAAAAACACCACCCACATTAAGGCTATGACATTTGTTTTCGGATGCTAATCCTACAACAAGAGTGTTGCTCTGGGTAATTAAACACCTCATCTTCCTTTTGAGGCACCCTCTGAGAATGGAGTGTTAATATGTCGGGCTTGTGCCCCAAGCAGGTTGTTGACCGAGTTGACTTGTGGGTGTTCCATGCATTCCTTTGCTTTTAGTTGATCCGAGGTTGGAGAATAGGTATTGTTTGTTGCTGCTATTTCGACTTCCCCTTTATAAAGCTCCATGCAGTCGTTGGTTTGTAGTTAACCCGAGATTGGAGATTTGGCATTGATACTAGTTGCTTTTTCGCTGGCCCCTATATAATGTAGTCCTGAATTGGCATTGATTTTATCTGCTTTTTCAATGGCCCCATTATAACAAAGCACCGAGACTACAATGTCTGCAGAGCACGTTTGAATATTGCCGCTTAGACCTACAGTAACGTGCTGCACTGGCCTTCTAATTCGGGACCAAGACACTTTTGAGGCACTGGCAGACGGGATTTCAAAACCCGTTTTTGCGCAAAATTTGGACCAAGCAGAACGACTACATTGCTGGATAATACCCATAGGGTCGTTGATGTCTTTCCATCGATATTACAAAACTTTGAAGCTTGAGGTTCTACCATGGCAACATCTTCAGCTTCCTAGATTTCACCATCAAATTTGGACCCTTCTGATTAGAACACCATGCCTATATCACTTGGAAATGAATTCTCATCAAATATATTCTCATACTTCCAGTGTTGACAGTTGCATGTACTAATGGATGTCATAGCTTCTTCCATCAGAATAACTCTGTAATCAACTTTATTAATTCCCACTATTTCTGAACTATGAACTTGACTGAAAGATGAAGTTTTATAAGCACCCGTCTTCATTGTAGCATCATGAACCTTGACTATGTCTCCAAACTTATTCATGACTCAAGTGAAGCATGTCTCACTCCAAGCATTTAATGACAGTCCAAAGATTCTGCTCCACACTACCCTATTTCCTGAAACTATGGACGGATTCCATTTCTCCACAGAGTTAAAGACGTCGAGTTCTTCCTCCTCATATTGGTTGTCTAGCCAGTCTTGTATCCATTTTGCGGATGCCCCTTATATATAAGCACTAGATCATCTTTCATATTTTAAACTTCACAATACTTTCACCATCAATAACCATCAATAAGTAGTGGTTTCGGTATTCGATCAAGTCTTTCAATATCAGTAAGACTTTGTAAGTATCCAACCTAGCAGTTGTGAAGCCATGCACTATCAACCATGTCAATCTGTATATCGGCCACTTTTGCAGTTTTTAGGCACCCATTCTTGATTCTCCATGTACTATTTGTGATTGTGCTATTACCCTTCACAACTTTGGCACACGACTTCGCGCCTTCATTTTGTGCTTGCCATATTGATCTTGGAATATGCTTTCTCCGATTATTGTCTGAGTCCTATGCAATGTGGTTGGTTTAAGCTTCTTGTGCCTTTGTACGATTTTCATCATCATCTTTCCTTGCATAGCGTGAGAGATTTATTAACATCTTCCTATGTAGATGCCATCAAACTTTGCTTCCATCTCCTTGTAAAGTGTACAAATCCAAATCTCTCTCCCTTTGTGCTTCTTCTAGTTGGTATAAAAATCTCACATACTTATCCCCATCTTGTAAAAATTTTCCATAATTCCTTCTTACCAAAATCATGGGGAATTGGGTGAAATAATAGGTGGTAATCTTTCTTTCTCTAAGTATATTTTTTATGTGTGCAAACTGCAAGTGTAGGCTGTCAAGTATAATTTTAATTAATTTTAATTTCTTTTTATAATTTAAATAAAAGAAAAATCGAAGTTCTCTAATTGATAAAAATAAAAATAAAGTACTAGTGAATCTAAGATTAAAATAAGATGACAGTTTTAAATAATATAATATCAAATATCAGAAAATCATAACTAAAATAAAATGTAGATTTTTTGTGATTTTTAATATATTTGAAATATAGTAAATATATGATAAAATAAAGGAGACAGTAATTCACCTATTTGAAATTCAAATTTTAGAAAACTTTTAGGATTGAGATATAACGCCATGACTTCTTATTGAATCAAGATTGATTAGCTTTTATGCTGTTACTGGTTCTTTGTAGAGGTGAGTTAACCAAAAGGTAACTTTGGTCCTCTTTTAAGGATTGACCGCTACTTTCGTGGTAACTATGGTTAATTAAACCTATTAAGTTTCTTATTAATTCATTGAGTTTTTGAAGAGTTAATCATACTTTGTGATTTAATTCCTAAGTTCCTTCCCTAAGGTTCTGAAAATTAAGTTCACTTTTCAATCCTTCCCTAATTATCTATTGCTATAAAAACGTATTGCGTATGTAAGAAATTAAGAGAAACAAACATAAGAACATTAAAAATGCCTAATTCATCATCAATAAAGTCATGGATTAAACTCTGAGAATAAAAAATATACTCAGACATGTTTATGATTATAAACCAAAAGAAAATAAGATTCATCAAACCCGGGACAAAGAGGGAAAAAGGGAACAGTAAAAACTCTAAATCTTGCTCTCTATGTCGTCTTTTATTAGAAAATTCAGAGTCATAGTTTCAAACTAAAACTTTCTATTTAAACTAATGGGCTCATCTAACTAAACTCAAAAATATCATGAAATAGAGTATTTAAACTTCACTCCAATTTATAATTCATTTTTTTTCTTCTCAATTTTCTTCAGAGTTCATAACTTCACTCCAATGTTCTAAATCGGTTCAAAAACGCATAAATATCTACCAAATTATATCATAAACACCAAAAAACACTCAAAACATAACAAATTTCAAAATATAATTAAAAACACATAAAATATAAATATTAAACTTAAATATCATAAAAATAGATAAAATTCTTATTAAAATAAAACCTAAAAATAGCTAAAAATGAATGCATCAATTCTCCGATGGTTCGTGTTTCTTCTTCCTAACATATTCCTTCCTTCGACCCTCAAGCTCTCTCATGTCGTAAATATATATCGCGCTAACTTATAGGTAACTATGAACACCGGAGTTAGTTAGCATATAAATTGAACTCTTGATAAGTTAACTGCAATTAGGTTTACTAAAGTTTGGCATTAGGTGTTATTGCATGCCTAGAACACCAACACACGTGTTCGCATACAGAAAGAAAGTGATAAACACGTCTTGGAATGATGCTAATTACAAGACGTGTAATTGACTTATGGTGTTCTTCATAAATTGAATTTTGTGTTATTTGATAGTGCAAGTTTGGTAAAGTTTCAAAGTGGGCTTTGTTAAGTTGGGATGTTTGTCTTCCTTAAATACAATAATGCGTGCGTAGTACGTGAAATGCCTTTGCGTATCATCTTTGTATAAATTTGGCAATCTTCCACACTTCATTTGTTAAATATAATCTACAAAGACGACGCATTTAATAAAATGATTTTGTTGTCAAATATTAGCACTCAAGCAATCAGCAATAAAATAAAACCAAAGAAAATATTTACTTAATTTTTTAATAATTATTAGCGCTCAAACAGTCAGCAATAAAAAAAATTTTAACATTCAACTTTCAACAAAATACACATGTGAAAAAAATAGAGAGAATAGTAAGTTCTAACTTCATTTATAAAAATTAACACATTAACAATCAATATTTAATCTATAATTTTTTTCAAATTAAACTTGTTTATAAATATAGTGTTGGATATAATAAAAAAATTAATATTAAATATTAGTTATTATTTATAATAAAACACACAACAAAGTAAGAGAAAGTTCAATTGGAAGATGCATGTATTACTGAGCAAGACTTAAAAGAATTAAAATATGATCATTTAAAGTGTTGTGAAGTGAAATTAGATGTTGATTAATTTTTATACTTATTTTTTTTGGAGATCTCAAATTGGTTAGTGATATGATTAAACAAAAATATATAATGAGGTGTAAACATAATTTTAAAAGTTGGTTTTGTGGGTTAAGTTTAATTTTATAATTTCTAATATAGTATAGTAGCATATCTTAATGGATTGTTATTGTTGTTGTAATTATCAGACCTTTATTGGAACACTCACAAATTATTAAATTTACAATTATTATTGGATATATTGAATCACTTACAAAATATAAATGTTATTAAGTTATATGAGTAAAAAAAAGTATATAATGAATTTAAATTTCACTTTACAAGTTAGTTTTGTGAATTTAAATTAGATTCAATTTCAACTTTTTAATATTTCTATATATTAGTATTAGTGACTTGAACCCTATATGTTTTAAAAGTGAAGTACGACCCATTTAATGAAAAAATATTATTGAAGAAACTTTTGTGATCAATTGGGGTTTGTACGGTCATTTTCTCGTGAATCGGTATACAAATTTTTTATTTTTGAAAGGAGGTTATTTGTATCCATAAATAGATATATACTGGGTTTCGAAAATTTTGCATCGAGCATTTTATAAAACTGTCCAAACACATCAGTCTTCCTCTCTCTTACCATTTTCTGATTTAGTGTGGATGCACACAACTTTTTTACTTATATTTTTTTTTCAAGTTGGATTTTCCACGTAATTCATGATTCTCTTGTTGTTCTTTCTTAATTAGTAGCGGTTTTTTTTCTAACATTATATTTATTCTTCCAATTATTTGAATAAAATATAATGCACTAAAAAGTTAACTTGTGCATGCATATCAAAATTTTATTTCTTATACAATACTACAACATATTATAGTATACAAAATTCTTGAAAAGAATTTCCTTTACTTAACCCAGTAACATTTTAGGGTGTGTTTAGGTAATTTTTTTGAAAGTCCTTATAAGAGAAAAGAATGAGAATGAAAAGTAAAAAAATAAAATAAAATCATATGCTAAAATTAATATATGCATAAACTAATTTATAAAAATCTTCTCTAAAAGTCAACCTTTATCTTATGTATAATTAATTTTGGTTTATTGAAAAAAATATAATTCTCATTTTTTTTATTTTTCGTTAGATATTTAATTTCTAAAAAGTTTACTCATGAGGAAATCTTACAAAATATGTTTATGTCAAGTAAATTAAAAAGAGAAAAAATTGTGGACGGTCGTTAAGATTTTTTATAATGATATGTAATAAAATTATTCATGTATAATAACTTTGTTGACTTCATCAATTCATATTTTAAATATTTATGAAAAGTTGTGATTTAATATTGGTATAGTATTTTTTTCCATCATACTAATTAAACTCAATTAAAAATAATTAAATTTCATTATCTAAAACCTACTGTATTACTGTTTCCACAGTATTTTTTATCTTGAAAGTTTAAAGAGATTTTTTTTCATGGGTTTTAATTCACAGTATATTTTAGAAAAAATATTTTTCAATAGGTTTTATATAATTGGATAAGTGATTAAAAATCGAATACAGTAGATGTTAAACAATTTTACAATATTTATGTCACAATTAACTAGTTAGGTAAAAACTAAAATAATAATTGAAAATTAAAAAACTAGTTATAAATATTTGGTAAAACTAATTTATAAATAAACTAAAAGTTGTAAAATGATTAATAAGAGTATTATTAATTATTATATCAATAGTAAAATATTTAAAATAATTATAATATATTTTAATAATATAAAATTTTTAATATATTTATAAATTACTATAATTAAATTATTTAATAAATTATTATAATTATATATTTAAATTATATTCTTTTATGATTAAATATTTAAATTTTAAATTACTATTTTTTAATGTATTTATAAATTACTATAATTATATATTTAATTAATAAATTACTATAATTATATATTTAAATTATAATTTTCTATGATTAAATATTTTAAATTTTAATATGATGATGTCATCTTTAATAATGTGATGTAATGTCATAATTAACTTTTTTAAATGAATGTTGATAGATTAGATTTAAAAAAAAAATTATAGGACCAATCACATAATTAACTCATTTTTTTATATAACGTAAGATGAACTAATAAATTAGGATGGAAAAATAAAATAACTTATGTAGTTCTCTTAAATTAAAATTCAAGTCATTAATCCTAATGTCAGGCGGAGTCTACAAACAAAAATGGCACAACCAAACCTACTCTTTTTTTTTTTCATTATCAGCAAAAGAAATATCTTAAACAAATTCTCTTTATACTTTATTTATCTAAGTTTTTTTATACAAAAAAAAAAAAAAGAAACCCATAGTTAGAGCCTTTGGCTCTTTGGTATAACCCCGAAATACTTGTACAAGTTTCTTTACTTTAGACTAACTAGAGACTAATTATCAATATGGAATTTAATCAAACGCAATACTCTCCATTTATATAAAAAAAATGTAGTATTAAAAATTGATCTCAAATCCTCTACTCTACTACAAATTCAGCACCTGTTACCAAGTCTCACAAAATTAAATTTATATTTTAATTGAACAATGTTTCCTGACTTATTTTCTTATTTATTCAAAATATAAAAAAAAATTAACTGTAAAAAAGTTTAATTGATTTAATCTACTATAAATTTGTTAATTTTATTAATTAGTAATTTAAAAATTATATAAATAAAAAATTATTATTCAACATTAGTATCTTACATATAACACTTAAATAAGTGGAATATTATGTAAAAAATATTAGTAATATAGATTTAAACACAGTTTTTAATTATCGGCCGAAATTAATTAAAATTTATTGCACTTTAATTTTATTTAATAAGATTTACTCGTGATTGTTGAGTTGGTAATAAAATTGAATGAATATTAAAGAGTTAAAGTATTATTTTTGTTGTTGGAAAAAGATTGATGGGCTAAGAAAAAAGGTAATCCGTTAGGCAGGCCCAGTATAATTGATGGGATGGGAGCTTAGACGAAGATGTTTGAAGAGTTGAGAATGGAGAGAGGGAACTGTACAAAAGTGAAACGGCAAAGACATGGTGCTCATTGTTCTAAGAGCATCCTCTCCTCCACCGTACTCTTCTTCTTATCCGAGGTAACAAATCCAACCCCTTTTCATCATTACCATCAATTCATCTTGTAATTTTGTTTCTCAATTACTAATGTTTATGTCCCTTTACTTCTTTTCCCATGTTTTTTTCTTCTCATTCTATTTCCAGTTTTTGTTATGTAGCTTTTCCGTATTCATATACCCTGAATGAATTTCCTTTTTATTCTCCTACAATTTTGCCGTGTAATAAAGTCAATTAGAAGTAGACTCCAATTTTTTTTTCTTTTTCTCGTTGTGATCCTCCTCTTTCATTGAGATTCTAAGCACATTTTTGTCTCTTCACCTCCTTTGCTAAAACATGATTCTCAATCCGGCATTTTGTTTGAATATTTTTTTTTTTCTGTTTTATTGTTGTTCAAATGGAATGCCATTTTGTTTCCAGACAATGCAGGTCAGTGTCAGGGAGAACATTGGTGAAGTGCTCGTTGGAACTCCCAAGTAAAGTTCTGACCAAGCATGTCTTATCTGGACTTGCTGCTTCCTTGATATTTATTTCTCCAGCGAATCAGGTTTGTATTGTATTTCACAATCCAAGAGTGCTACTATTGACATTTCAGTGAATCGTCCAATTTAATATATGATATTTCCAATACCTATCAGGAGGACTTAACGTTCTCACATTTTCCCGAATACATGATAGCTAGGTTTTTTATTGTAGCCATGGTTGTAGTTTTACCGTGATCCTTGATGTTGTGGACAAATGCAAGTATGCAACCAATGCAGCTGCAACAGCAATCCCAATTCAGTCGCGCATTGACTCTAAAAGCTTTGATGTTGTGGCTGAAATCATAGCCATGGGTCATTTTTTTTAAAATCTTGCTTGATAGTAGAGTATGGAGACTTTAGCTATAGTGATTCGAAATCCTTTTTCATGCTAATAAGAAAATATGCAGAGATAAAAGCTTGAAGCAGATGCTTCAATGGAGTAAACCATAGTGCAGAGAAAATGAGAGACAATATCAATAAGATCAGAAATAGATCAGCAATCTCTGATCTGTGTAATTGAATTAGAATGGTTTATATACAAGAGGAGAAAGAATGGAAAGTGTGGGATACAAGCTACAAAAGACAGTTATAACTAACACCAACTGTTACTAACCATCAACAAACTACAGCTAACTAACCACTAAAGTTAACTAAACTCAACTCAATTAACATAACAAAATAGAATGAGTGGTAGAGAGAATAAGCAGATCAGAATCAATCTGAAGGGCCCCCCTCAATCCCAGCTTGTAACATGACTCAAGGTGAGGATGAAGGGATTTAGTTAACAGGTTAGCTAACTGTAAGGAGGAATGAATTGGGAGGAGTTTAATGAGGCCTTGGTTCACTTTCTCACGAACTACATGTCAATCAATTTCAACATGTCTAGTTCGCTCATGACCATGAAACACTTGATTAAACCTAATTTGTAGAGCTGAGTCATTGTCACAAAACAAGAGTGCAGGTCGACCATAGGGTATGCTTAAATCATTAAGGAGATAGGTAAGCTGTTGCACTTCACATGTGGTAGTGGCAAGGGCATGATACTCGGTTTCGGAGGAATTATGAGAAACAGTAGTCTGTTTCATGGAGCGCCATGAGATCAATGAATTTCCAAGATAGACAAAAAATTCGGTAACAAATCAGCGAGTGTCATTGCAACCCACCCAATCAAAATCACTTAAAGCTTTTAGCTGAAGAGAACTCGAGGCATCAAGGAAAATGCCATAACCAGGAGCTTGCTCTAAGTAGCAGAGGATTCGAAAAGCGGCCTTCTGAGTTGATCAATAGGTTTGGAAACAAACTGGCTGAGATTCCGCACTACATGAGTGATGTTAGGTCTAGTTGTGATGAGGTAGATTAATCTGCCAATCAGGCGACGAAAGGTAGATGGATCTGCAAGAGCAACCCCTGAAGTGGAAGTTAGATGAGTGATGTAATCAAGGGGAGTTGATACTAGCAGAGATTTAAGCATTCCAGCGTCTGATAAAATATCAAGAATATATTTTCATTAGAAGAGGTGAATCCAAATTTAGATCGTGCAACTTCAATGCCTAGGAAGTATCTCAAGTCCCCTAGGTCCTTCACTTCAAAGGTGCAATCCAGAATAGCAGCGATGCTGACAATTTCAGCCAAATCATTACCAGCAAGCACAATATCATCAACATAAACCAATAGAGTTGTAATATTAGAACCCGAGAATGTAAGGAATAGGGAATGATCTGCTGAGGAATGCTGGTATCCATGAGACAAAAGGACGGTGGACAAGCAAGTATACCACTGTCTACTTGCTTGCTTAAGGCCATACAAAGACTTATTTAATCTGCAAATCTGATCGGTAGCTGAGGGAACACCCGATGGCACATGCATGTAGACTTCTTTGTTGAGAGAGCCATGGAGAAAAGCAATCATTCAGCTGCTTCAAATGCCAATGATTAACAGCAGCCACATCAAGAAGCAACCTGACTGTAGTGACATTTTCCACTGGGAAAAAATATCTAAGAAATCACGTCCTTCCAATTGGGATATCCCTTTGCTACAAGATGAGCTTTGTACCTCTCAATGGATCCATTTGCTTTGTGTTTAATCCTAAAAATCTAGTGGCAACCAATAGCATCTTTGCCAGTGAGAGAGTGGTGAGAGTCCAGGTATCATTCATTTGGAGAGCAATGATCTCAGCTTCCATGGCCTTAAGCCAGTGATCACTCTTGGATGCCTTACCATAAGACTTGGGTTCGGTGACAATAGAAATGGATGAAATGAAGGAGATAATATGCTATACGACAAGACTGCAAGAGGGTAGCAAACACCTTGAGAGATTGGCACAGTTGATGTAAAATTGCAATGAAAGTCCTTGAGATAGGAAGGAGTGAAGTGAGGTCTACCTGATCTTCTAACAGCTTGGATTGTGTGAGGAGAGGAAACTAGTATTGATTGAGTAAGGGAGTGTTTTTGTTGTTCAGAATCTGAACTTAATTCAGTTGGTTCAATGTACTGATTAGGAGCTAGTTCTAAGGTAGAGTCTATTTCAGGTGCAGTGGAGTTAATGTTGCAGTCTTTAGGTTCGGGCTGGTCATGCATCTGAAGTTGGGTTTTATGGAAAACAGTTTTAGGCTCAGAATGCGCAAGTGCAAGAATTTCATGGCATGGTATTGGGGTAACTGTGTCATGGGAGGTTGTATCATGGTAATTGTCTGTTAAGTATGGAAAGTAATTTTCATAGAATATGGCATTCCGAGAGACATCAATGGCATGAGTACGCAAATTGTACAACAGACTTAATGTGTTGTTTAAAACCAAGGAAAATATAAGGATGGGCACTGGGTCTAACTTCTTTCGATTTGCCTTGATGGTGCTAGCATAACTAAGACAACCAAAGACACACAAATTGGAGATATCACATGCCTTCCCCATAGAGTTTTTCAAAAGGAGAAATTTGCTTAAGAAAAGGTGTAGGAATGCAATTTATGAGATAAGTGGCATGTATGATAGCAAAACACCAAAAAGTCATTGGAAGATTGCTTTGATAAAAAAGGGATCGAGCAACATTTAAAATGTGTTGATGTTTTCTCTCTACAATCCCATTTTGTTCAGGGGTTTCCACACATGTAGTTTGATGAATTATTCCTTTGCTTTAATAAAATTTATGCATCACGAATATGCAGAGATAAAAGCTTGATCTGCTTCAATGGAGTAAACGAATAGTGCAGAGAAAATGAGACACAATATCAACAAGATCAGAAATAGATCAGCAATCTCTGATCTATGTAATAGAATTAGAATGGTTTATATACAAGAGGAGCAAGAATGGAAAGCGTGGGATACAAGCTACAAAAGACAGTTATAACTAACACCAACTGTTACTAACCATCAACAAACTACAGCTAACTAACGACTAAAGTTAACTAAACTCAACTCAGTTAACATAACAAAATAGTACGAGTGGTAGAGAGAAGAAGCAGAGCAGAATCAATCTCAAGACATACCTCCATTATTACATGTACATTGACCAAAGCAAAGAGTCATTACTATTAATTATTGTAGTTTGCATTATATGGTGCCATTACGTTCTTGGGTGATCTCTTCACTTGCATATAGATATTTTGCTTCACTCTTGATTTTTTTCCATATTGGAGTTCTTACAAAAGCTGGATGGTGTGATGGTTATGGAAATGCTGATGCAGGAAATAAAGGATGCTATTGATCATTAAGAAATCTAGAAAGTATATGTACATTGTTATGACGAATGAGCTGATCTAATGTTTGCTCATTTATTTCAGCAACAGACTATTGCAGCTGATCTATCTCGTGCAGAAAATAGTATATGCCAGCTTGCCAGTGCCAGTGATAATGCAGTTACTTCACCATTTGAGAATGGATCTGATGAAAAAGGTGCAAACCTAATGATGATGAGAGGCATGACAGCCAAAGATTTTGACCCTGTAAGGTATTCAGGAAGATGGTTTGAAGTTGCTTCACTTAAACGTGGATTTGCTGGACAAGGCCAAGAAGACTGTCATTGCACTCAGGTTTAATGCTAAAAAACAAATATAACAGTGAATATACAGGAAGACGTTTGGTTTAGAAAAAGCTAATTATATTTATATTCTTCTAACATCTTCTCCTAATCAACTTATTATTTATAAAATTGTTGAATTTGGAGACAGACAGAATCCTAATGTTGCTCCTTATTTATTAGGCATGTGTGGAAAATTCTGTCATTCAGTAGTATAATAGTTAATACTTCTTGGAGATAAGAGTTGCCATTTACCTTATTTGGCATCGACAAGCTTCTTGATATTAATTTAGGTATATCATTGACATTTCAGGGTGTATATACATTTAATAGGGAACTACCATCTATCCAAGTAGATACTTTTTGTGTTCATGGAGGCCCAAATGGATTTATAACCGGAATTAGGGGAAAGGTTCAATGTCTTTCAGAAGAAGATTCGGAAAAAAATGAGACAGAGCTTGAGAAGCAAGAAATGATAAAAGAAAAATGCTATCTCCGCTTTCCTACATTGCCATTCATTCCCAAGGAACCTTATGATGTGATTGCTACTGATTATGACAATTTTTCTCTTGTTTCCGGAGCTAAAGATCAAAGTTTTATTCAGGTATTTACTGAACCAAAAATTATAGCTCAAATACTCTTGAATCTTGAGCGAGTGTTAATCAAGCATTCAAATTTTTTAGTTATAGAACTTCGTTCCAAAGGTTTTTTCTGAAATTTCAAAGGTGGCATATATGACATGTAATGTTAAGATAATAAAAGAAACAATACTGCATCAGACAGTTCTTTAATTAATAACTATTAATTAGCATGGAAGTATATGATTTGTTTTTGCTTTTAGCGTTGATTTTCCTGTGATCAATGTCACAGATATACTCAAGGACACCTAATCCTGGATCTGAATTTATAGAGAAGTACAAGTCTTACCTTGCAAACTTTGGATATGATCCCAGCCAAATTAAAGATACACCCCAGGATTGTGAAGTAATGTCCAATAGTCAGTTGGCAGCTATGATGTCAATGTCTGGCATGCAGCAGGCACTAACAAACCAGTTTCCTGATCTAGGACTGAGCGCTCCTATTGAGCTTAATCCCTTCACAAGTGTATTTGACACTTTGAAGAAGCTTCTTGAGCTTTATTTTAAGTAGTAACCATGTTTTGTTTTAAGATCATCTATACTATATTGTAACACCTAGCTATCCTTGATAGCAGCCTATGTGTAACATGTAAAGTATAAACTTAGTCTATCTGGCGTCTTATCTTTTTGTGTGAATGTTTAGTACGCAAAATCACTACCGTGTGGTAGGATGTGACAAGCTCGATACAAGTTATTAGGACGTAAATGTGTTATCCATCCCACAAGTCTGACATAAACATATTCTGTAGTATAATCATAAAAATCTTGTATTATAACATTTGATTAAGGCTGTAATCTGAGTTCTTACTAATCTAGTGGAGTTTTACTATAAATTTAAATTTGAGTTTAAATCCTTGGCCTACAAATGTTAGCGTTTAATCATAATTTCTAAATTTTGTCTATAATCGAAAAGTTATTTCCTGTATCAATTTTATAAGCTTGATTTACTATTTAAATTATTGAACACATTTGAGTAGTAACACAATTATTTATATTAATTAGACAATAATCTTGAAAAAAATTTACCTGTTAGTGCGAAAACTTTCCTCACAAGAGTCGAAAACATTCAGTAGCTGTGGTGGGATTTCCACCGGGTAAGATCCTCTCCAGTCACACACTCTTCCCATTGAAATTACTTTATTTAGTTTATTAAAAATAGGTTAAATCTCACCTTTATCCTGTTTTAGTGTATTTTCATTTTCGTATATTGAATTTAATTTTTTTTTAGTTCTTTATTTTATTTTTATTTTTCTGTTACAACATTAGTGTTCTGTTAATTTTTAAAATTTTAAATTATAAAACAATTAATTTAAAATATTAACAGCCAAAAATGAGCAGTATTTTTTTTTTTTCAAAATTAAAGAGAGACAACTCGTGCTTCTCTCTTCCATCCTCGTCATTCTTCTCTGCCTCCGGAACAACTTCACGAGCCAAACCCATGCCTATCATTTATACTTTTAGTCTTTCTTTTTTATATTGTAGAATTTGTTAAGCTTATGCTATTTTTTATATTTTAGGACATTATTTATCATTATTTGGAGTTATTTGAGGCATTAAAAGAGCATGCCGAGTGGAGATTTGAAAGGTTTTACAGAATTAAAAGTAGTTGTTAATTAAAGTGGACAAAAATTACACCCATGCAGTAAAGTTATAAGTATTTTTAAAAATTAAAGATATGTAGATAACAATGTTGTAATTATAAAGAAAGTTATATAAATATATTTTAAATTATATATATAATATTTTATCTTTACTAAAATTAATTAAATTAAATATTTATTTTTAAAATAAAAAAAATGAAAAAAATTCCTAAATGATGAAAAAGTAAAAATTAAAATTATTTTTGTAAAATAAAAATATAAAATATTTTCTCAAATCAAGTATAAAATAAAAACATTAAAATATAATATAAAAACTATTTTTTTACAAGATATAAATCTATGTTAATTTTAGTGTTTAAAAATAATGAATAGTTGAAATTGATTCAGTTGATACTCTTATGTTAATTTCTAGGTTAACTACACTGTGTCTCAATTTTAAATCATGACATTTTGTCTTTAATTTTTAAAATGTTCAGTGGTTGTTAAATTTGTGTTGAATGCTGAGTGAGAAACAGAAATATTAACTAATAGGTGATGGTGATTTGACAACCCTATCCCTATGGCCTCACCTATTTATAGTTTGCTTGATCTCCTGAACAAAGATAGGTATAATTTTGATTTTTGAAGGAAGGGCCTGATCCTTTTCGTTAATGAGACACTCCTTTAGCTTTGCTTATTGCGTTTTTGTTTTTCTACCTTACGAAATGGAATCTGAAATGAACTTCCCGTGAAGAGTAGCATTGGCGGTTTCTGAAGTGAAATCCATCTCTTTTCGGTAGTAAAGTTGGCTACCAATAAATTCATGCAGATAAATTTAATAAAGCGAACAAATGGATTTTCCATAATGCGCAGAGTAATTAAAGTATGCCAAAGCATGATTCAGATAACATAATAGTACGGATAAATCATCGATTAAGTGCTCAAAAGTATTAGTCTCTTATGTCAAGAATCTCCCACACATTTAGTTCAACATGTATATTTTGGATTCTAACCGATAAAAAAAATATACAACTCTCTTCTAAGTAGTCTCCAAAATAACAAAATTGTATAAATGACCTATTAATATCGATCAATAATTTAGTACATCTTTAAATGAGAGATGATATTTGAATATATTTTTAGAATTATAAGATTGAACTAATAAAACAATTACATAAAAAGGGAGGAAAAATAATATATTCGAATTTCTCTTAACAAAATTAATAAATAACTTTCAATAAAAATAAAAACACTACTTTCTTACTTTTTAACAAAACATTTTTTGTGGCCTAAAATCGATTTTCTAAATATTTTAATCTTAAAATTGATATGTTTGAGTTAAATAAATTTTTAGTTACTAAAACCTTCTCTTTTTTTTGTCCTTTAAATTTTTTATTTGTTTAGTCCTTTAAAATATCTTGTTTAATTTTAGATTTTGTTTTCAAGAAATAGCATTAATTAGACATAACAATGATGTTAACAAGCTAATAGCTTATGATATCATTAAAGAGTTCCACAAAATAACCTAATAGAATTTTTGTTAATAAACTATGTTTTTAATTATTTACAAAAATTTTTATGTCATAATCTATTTTGAACAGAGAAAAAATTAAAAACATAATTTGCTCTAAAAATTTATACTAAGTTATCCCTTTTAAACTATTTTTGATAATTTTCTGGTTATCCAAAATATCAGTTTTCTATTTTTCAATATATTTTTTTTTAAAAAAAAAAATTGGTCACATGTTTTCCCATTCTCCTTGTATTCTTGAAATAATTTTTCCAGTTTTTTTAAAAAACACTCTAACTAACAGGCTCCTAGACCATCCACAATTTCTCTATCCTGAAAAGCACTCAAATAAATAGTTGCTTTCCAGATTTAGTTAGCCTATTATTCCTTGCCAACTAAAACACCAATTGGCTTAAAAAGCCAATGGAAGAGATAGTTCTAGCTAATTTCGCCTTTCACATGAATCCCGTCAGGTCCTGAATAGAGTTCCAAACAAAGGCCTAGCATGTACTTAGGAACATGATGAAACTTGAAATGGTGGTACAGTAGTTAGGAACTTATAACTGCAAGCACATGAATGAAGTGACCATGCCATCTACAAAGACCTATGCCATGCATTTCAGATATAGAACACCAGGTATAGCATTATTGTGAAACCACATCTCCTGCAACAAAAGAAAATGCCCCAGAGTTTCTGCAGTTCCCCCCCTAGAACAAACCTACAAAATACCCTTCATAAATCAAAAGATTCTGCTTTCTTCTCAACATCAACCAAAGAAAGCATGCATAAATCCACTACCCTTGGCTCAAAAGATATGGCTGAATTTGCTCCAGTAGAAACAGGCACCCGAGGCACAGTTGCATCCCTCATAATGCAAGAAATTGAGTACTTCAGTAGGATTGCTTCAAATTCACTAAGGAAAGGGTCCCAAATCACAGAGGTTGGTTCCTCCATTAGGACAAGTTCTAGAACCACAAGTGTATCAACAGTAGAAGAAAGTACAAAGAAAAAGCGAGGAAGTAGCAAGCTTTTACCAAGTATGTGTTCTATGGTGGAGGTGTCAGACAATGGTAGGCCAAATGGGACCTCAGCTTTCAGTTATAGGAACCTGAAGTCTGACACAAAAAAACTTCAGGCTTAGATTATGCTCTCGGAGAGCTTTGAAAAGCCAAGCTTCTTAAGACGACTTGCTAAGGGTGTAGCCCAAGCCTTTTCTGCATTCCCACATTTAATGTCCACAATTTCAACAATGTTAGGTATCTTTTTATCATTTTTCTCCCTCACAGGAGTTCTGTCCACTGAACATTTATCAGAACCTAGCATGGGTATTCTCTGTGTATTTCTGCCATTAGTTTTTGTTTTCTGGGATATGCCATTACCAGGGCCTCTACGGTTTGCATTTTTACTGCTTCCACTGCTACTGGCTTCAACTGATGATTTTCTTGGTTGTAGTCTTTTTTGGGTTGTACTGTTGCCACAGGGAACTGAAACAGGAAGTGTTTGAGTTTTACTTCTTGTTGAAAATACCTGCTTCTTTGGAGCAGAAGAGATGTGATCCAATTCCCTAGTCATTAAGGAACCGATTGTTCCAGTGGTGCCTAGCTTGATGGATCCTCCTCCACCTTTTATACCTTCTAGACTCTGAGCCATGCTCCTATTAGTAACACCTCCAGTTAAAGATCAAAATATTCCAGTCTTTGAGATGGATGCTCCCAGCAGAATTATTCAATAATCTGTAAACACTTACAAATTAGTGTCATCCAGTGATTTGATATGTAAAGTCATAAATTTCTTAGAAATTACTTGGTTTGGTTTGTGTTCTATGAACTAAGGCCCTATTTTATAAAAAAATGAATTAAGTTAAAATCAACTTATGCATTTTAGTTTTCTGACAAATTAGATGACAGAACTTCTATTAAAGTTAAAGTGCATAAGTTAATTGTAGTCCATGAGTGAAACTCAATTCATTTTTACCTGCTTAAATTCTTTTCTCATAAATATTTATAGAAAAATTTATCCAAACAAAACCTAAGTCAGGATTGAAATAAAGAGATAGATGTCATGTTAAGCAACAGGGATGGGAAGAGGGGTTACTAGATTAACCAACAAAAACACAGTTCTAACATCAAATCAACAACAGCAGAACAGAAATTTTATCCTGGAAAACAAGGAAACCCGTTTTCAGGAAGAAAGACCAAAATTGATTGTAGAGAAAAAAAAACCATTCAAGTTGGTTAATCGAGAAACGCAGGTCACCAAGTTGAAAAATCATAGACCGTGTAACAGGATTTCATAACCAAACAAAATGGGTATTCATACACTGCAAGGAGCTCTATCTTTGTATGCAATGAGACGACAAGAACACATCACAACTTCAGGATGAGAATGCCAGCTAAACTATAACAATCTGCCATGACATCGTCCATAGAAAGAAGGGAAGAAAAAACAAACAATCCACAAAGCAAAAAATAACTACCAAATCACAATGGTTAGAATGAAGCATAATCAAATCTAAATCACCATCCACATTAACAGAACCCTGAGAAGGGTAAAAGAAATCCAGCTTCAGCAAAATACAAGCTAAATCAAACGCGAGAATCATAAAATTTTTTACAACTTACACCCAAGCATACACATACATATACAAAGAGAAAACCAATGATTTGGTTTGGACAAAAATAAAAGCAAAACAAAAAGGCATTAACTTCCAAAATAAAATAGGCTGACTTCAAAGAGTGGCAAACTAATTGTAATAAGTAACAACCCATTACACTGCAGAAGAAAGAAACACCATTTTAGATCCACAAAGAGGGGTTAGATAAAATAGAGGGAAAACCAAGCTGGGTTTCGTACACATAGCTAGCTTATGGCTACGCCCGTATGGAGATTGGAGATTTGAAACAGACCCAACAGAGGTAGGGAACCCTTTTTTTTTTATAATCTTTTTGGGCTAAAAATAAGTGAAAGTGAAAGCTCGGAGGAGACGAGTTTGAGAAACTGCTTGTGTTCTAGAAAAAATCATATCTAACCCAACCAACATTTAAGGCACACTCTCTGTGTCTTATTTTGGAGTGTGCGTATCCAATGCTGTTCATTTGTTTGACTCACAAACATCGTCGTGGAAAAGTTAACTTTCCCACCAAAAATTCACAACTCATTATCGAAAAATCAAATCATAATCATCAACAGTAGAAATTCCAAATGGAATGTCACTCTCTGCCACTTACTTTCTTTTACTGTCGATTTAATAGACAAACTGCTAATGAAATAATTTGTTACAAAAGTTAAAGGTAGATAGATGCATTGATGACATTTTTTTAGGATACATTAATGACATCTTATTGTAATATATTGGATACATATTTGTATACTTACTCGTGAGAGAAGTAAATGAAATGATAAAATAAATTTATTTGCTAATTATATGAAATTGATTTAAAATTACAGGAGAAATTGAATTAATGGAGCTTTTGTTATGAAAAAATGGTCCAAAATGTAACTTACAGATCCCAAGAGAAAAAGGGGAAAGTGAGAAAATGAGGATGATCTGTTCACAGTTGGGTGGAACAACAAAAAAGGATGACATCACAGCCCACAGGACCCAACTTTAATTACTTACCATACCTATTACCTCCTCTCATTTCACGCTGCTTCTACTAATAAGTTTCACATATTCAATAATTTTATACTAATCAGAGTTTCTCTTTATATTATTAAATAAAAAAATTAAATATGAAAACTAGAAAGAGAAGAGAAAGTTACATAAGATTTAAAAGTAAATGTAGACATAAAAATCAAGTATTCTTGTTATAATAGTCACAGATAATATAATTTATGTGATATTAATTCTAATTTATTATCTCTGTCTCTTTTTAAATGTTAACTTTTTTAGATTATTTTATTTTATTTAACTGTCGTTTTCAAATTTTAAGGTAATATTAATTTCTTTAAAATATATATTTATTACCTATTAACCAATAGTATATGATTTTTATTGAAAAAATTCCAATACTTGTTTTAGCTGTAATTTTTTTTTTAAATAAGAAACTTTATTGATTTCTTCAATTTAACCTTAAGCAACACTTAAAAAAATATAATTATTTATTAAGAGTATTAAGTAGGTAACTTATATCTAATAGTAAAATATCATACCGCACGTGGATTAACCAAAATTGTCCTTGTTCAGTAATCTTAAGTTCAAATTATATAACTGCGTTACATATTTAAAAAGAGAATTTATCTATAAAGATAATACAGCACTTAAAAAGAATAAAATAAACATTTCAATATTCTTTGTACTTTTTTAATAATTGAAGTATCTAAATTTATATAAAAGTATGTCAAATTATAAAATCTTATTGATAACTTCTAATGCTTATCTAAAAATAATCATTTTTAATAAAATGCAAAAAATTATTCGATGTTAAATGAGGTATTGCATTAATCGCATTCCACGATCCATACAGCAACAAGAAGCTCCCGGTTCCTCAATCCGTACGCTCCGAAATTGCAGCTTTAAAATGCGAATTTAATACTTATTTATTCACAGTATAAAAAATTGTTATAATAACATTAAATTGCAATTTTTTATTTTATATAAATTTTTAAATATTAATCGATAAAGTAAACTAATTTATTATATATAAAGGATTAGAATAAATTTAAATTAAAATGTATCCAAGAACCTTTCTTTTTAAAAATAAATATTTAACTTATATTTTATTATAAATAGTCATATTAGAATATATATATATATATATATATATATATATATATATATAATATGTATGTATGGTATGAACTTAAAAAAAATTATATAGTTTTTTTATGAAAAAATGTTCACTCAATAAACATTTTCGATGTAGTGTCATAAGCTCTTGAAAAAAGTCACATCTTTTTAGTATTTTTTATACACTTTCTACGTCTCATTATGGAGTGCACATCCATGGCTTTAATTCACATCCTTGTGGTAGGTATGCCAAAATTAGTTTTTCCCACCAAAGTTTTTTATAACATTTTTTTCTCTCTGCAATTTCATAACTCTATAAAATCTCTAAAATATCTTTTGGTAAAAAAAATAAAACTTTTTCTCTTCTTGCACCTCTCTTCACTTGTTTGACCTTGCTTTTGTGCAGCTGAAGTTCAATTCAGTTCAATTTAGACCCTACCATATTGTTTAATGCTTGAACTTCTTTATGTTGTGTTAAGCACAGAGATGATGTGCCTTAAGAAACTACAAACCAAACCGTTGTTTTCGTCTTCTCACCCTTCAAAACCTTGCATTGTCCTCTCCACAACAACCCTTTGATTCCCAACAGAAAATTCTCCTCCCCCATCCATAAAAATTCGATCTTTATTCCCCCATGAAGACCATCTCTATGCTTCCTTTTTCTGCACCCTCATTCGCCTTTACTTAGCATGTGGTAGGTTTTGCATTTTTTTTTTACAAGTCTGAATAGGTCTATCCAAACTTGTAAAAATATTTGCAATTACAAGTCTAGATTTATTTATTTAGACTTGTAAAAAAATTTACAAAGTAAAAAATTTTTTACTTTTTTTATCTAAGTCTATTTTTGGAATTTTTAAAAAATATGGAGGTGCAAAGAGAAATTATGGAGGTGCAAGGAAAAAATCTCCAATTTCTAATCAAGAACATAAAATATTGGACCTTAGAACATGACTTAAACCCTGTATCTAAACAAACTATAAGACAATGACTTTTTCTTCCTGCACCTCCCTATTTTTTTCCTGCATCTCCATAGTCTTGCAAAAAGATAAAAAAGTCCTTAGACTAAAAATACACATTAGATTAAAAATTTTCCTCCTTCTTCCTTCTCTTCCTGTGACTACGACGTCAATGCTCATGTTTGGACTCACAAGTTTTTTAACAAGTTTGAATTAACTAATTTAAATGTCGAAAAAACAAAATTTTTATCAAGTTAGATTAGATAATATACACTTACAATTTTTTTAACAAGTCCGAATTAGTTAATCCAGACTTGTTAAAAAACTAGTTTTTTCAACATTCAGAACAAGCAATTTGGACTCAATCAGAAATAGGTCATATGGACTTCATATTTGTTGCATTAATAACAATCTGGATTTCACAATCCAAACTAAGACTTTGATCATCCACATTCCTAAAGCGCACAAGTCAATGTATAATATCACACATTAAAACCTAATTGGAGCAAGAACCACCCATCAAATTTTGAATTCGAATTCACATGCATGAGGGAGGAATCCAAATCAACGACAGGCACATGGAAGAAAGAGATGAAAAACTTGTGAAGAGGGATTGTGTGAAAGGGAAGAAGGTTATGAACATTTTAACCTAAGGGCATTTTTGTCATTTTAAAAGAATATGGAGGTATGAAGAGAAAATAGGGAGGTACATGGAGAAAATCTCTAAGTCAGCTTGTTTTGTATAACTCACGAGCAAAATAACTAATGTATAACATCATTCTATATTGGGCCTTAGAATTGAACCATATATTTCTGCGAGATATTGAAATCCCACCTATTACTATTTAAAATCTCACCTACTTTTTTTAAACCATTTTTATTATTTCCAATATACTTTTAACTCTAATTTCTCCTAACATTGTAACCTTCCACCACCACCCCCTTTTTCTCTTTCTTTCTCCTTAACTTCAGCTTTCAACATTTATCTCGTTCATTTAGTGATATTTTGTTAAAAAATCTTCTCTAAAGAAACTTTTTTTTTTCTTCTCTAGAGACCCCTCTTTGTAGAGAAGGAAACTCTTCTTTGAAAAAGGGTCTCCGAAAAAGCAAAAAAAAATTCTCTCCAAAGAAGCAAAAAAAATCTCATTATAAGATCATAGTTCATAAATTCATTGGTACTCAATATCATAAATTCACAATTATGCTGGAAATTACTGTAAATTGTCAACCTAAGTTGTTACTGGTGACTGATCATCTGTGAAAGCAAAGTGCTATTATAGCGTTCAGTTATCATTATCTGACGTTTCTACAAGGAAGTATATGTTTCCAAAAGATTAACAGAAATGCATATAAATTCATTTTATAATAATTTATATACAATGTTGAGATAGTTTGCATCAACCAAAATGACCAAACCGGTACATGATGCAAGACAAGGAAAAAAAAAAAAAGAAAAACTTCCAACTAAAGAAGTAAAAAGCCGAGGCCAGTGGTTTTGGCCTTTTTCTTCCTTCAAAGTTAAACGTGTTTATGCTTTGGTATTACCAAAACATCACATTGAAAAATCTCATAAATGAGTTAAGCTTTGGTATTACCAAAACATCACACTGGAAATGCTCCTCTAGGACGTCAAAAACCTCTATAGAAAGAAATCAAGCATATAATGATAATTAAGGCATGTTACTTTGCCTTGAAAATAGAGGCACCAGAGGAGCAGTATCTTTTGATTCCAATCACGAGGGGAACCATGCAGCCAAAGCTATCAGAATGGGAAAACATCTCCATACAGTAGTCATGGCTTTTCATGCTGTATAAGGGAGTACCTATTTCGCAGAGTACCAGTTTTTGGCACACTTGGCATCAACAGAGAGGTCAACTTTAAGAATATTCTTGCCGTTAAAAGGTTTGGACATGCACTCAACAACTATGGACTTCGCAACTTCAGCCGATTCCATTGGTCCTTCCAAAATAACTTCATCATGAACCTGCTTTGACATATCCAAGAATCTTAGCAAAAAACTAGCAAGTTTGGAAATAGATATCTGACTACATTCAAATTTGAAAATATCAGAGAACATAGTGATTAAAAATAATGATTGATAGAAATATTGTCACTAATGCCATTTAATTGCTTTAGATTAAGGAAAACACCTCAAGTTGGCAAAACGAGCTACTTGTATGGTGGAATGATTCACTAATGAACAAAGTTATAATGCAACTGCAATTACAATGGGTGATAAAAATAATCACAACCAAGATAACGCAATTAATACTCCTCAGGATACATAGCTATCACTTAATTTCTCCGATGATCCATAAAAAATGCTTTGAGATGACGAATGCATAAATTATTTATTACATAGAATATGTGTCAACCAAGCTCTCGTTTGCATACTACTTAATGCTTATTCCGCCTAATACCCCTCCAAACTCAAAAGAATTAATAGAATTAATTATCGATCTAAGACTCTAGAATAATGGCAAGTGCGAACGGGGTAATTGCACAAATACTAAAATAAAAGTGAGCAAGAATTTTTTTAAAAAAAAGGAAAATATAGGGGACACTAAATTACACTTACCTGTAAAAGTAACTTCCACCCAAGCTCCTTCAACTGTTTATTCTTTGCAATTTGCAACATAGCACACATGGCAACATCAGCTGCACTACCCTGTTGAATTCTACAAATCAGAAACTGAAAAAGAAAGGTATGCATGTGGGAAACGGATACAAAGTAATGGCATCTCAACAGAAAGCATTGGGCTATTATGAGCAAAAGTGAATCTTTCTGCAAGCATGATTGGGCTTTAAATGACAGTCATGTATTTATGTTAAGAAATAACGTATCCGCAAGCAATTATCCAATGGTTAAGATCAGGTCATACCACTGTACAAGGGCCTATTTACAAATTTACAGTCACCCCATTCGTAGGTAGCATGATGCATGTCAGCAATGACTAGATTCTACTAAATTTTTTGGTCAAGCTAACAATTGAATCATAAACTAGTTATATAATGGTGGTGTAAAGTGTAAAAGCAAAATTTTAGATAAACAGACATTATGCGTATATTTAATTATTTCTTATATTTTCAGAAGTAAATATATTTATTTTGGAAGGGGATCCACTTACTCCAAAAGTAAATTTAAAAGACTTACTCTTCATCTTAACCTTTCATTTTTTTGAAATTTAATGGTAAAGATTAGTTATTTATTATAATCATAAGATTTCAATAAAATGAATGATGAGCATGAAGAATAACTTCCTTGAACTTGCTCTTAGAGTAAGTGGATCCCCTCCCATTTATTTTTATCTTTACATTTACAAAAGATATATAGTTGAAAATCAGAATTCTATGGGCATAGTCATAAATCAACAATCCCAAAAGCTCAAGTTTTTTGTTGGCCCTGATAAGGAAGTAAAGTATCAGAGATTTATAACAACTCACATACTCTGCTAAACCAACTAAGTTAAACCCCCTTAACATGTTATGTAAAGACACTTGATATTATCTCTTCTAACATGCATAGCATATACAAATGAAAAATAGTTTAGCCCAAAAAATGGATTTTAAGAAAGGAGACTCCAGATAAGGAATTTTTACTAACTAGACTAATACAGGATAACACTATTT
Organism: Psophocarpus tetragonolobus; assembly: GCA_037954015.1. Classification (NCBI taxonomy): domain Eukaryota; kingdom Viridiplantae; phylum Streptophyta; class Magnoliopsida; order Fabales; family Fabaceae; genus Psophocarpus; species Psophocarpus tetragonolobus. The sequence goes on from CM075695.1 coordinate 42,785,669, forward strand.
AAGGTTGATACTATCAAACTCATATTCAACACACTATCTGGCCTATCATTTCAATATAAACTTTGGATATGATATTTTACAATTGAGCTCTGAAAATATGATCTCATTATTCATAAAAGGGAAAAGTTCCAGATTAGACAAGATAAATAATTTTATTTACTAACTTGAGGGTGTAAACACTGTTTGATAGAAGAGTGAGGGAGACATACTATATTGATTTCTTTATTAGAAAGAGTTAAGGACCTGCACTGGAGTATTAATAGCAGCTCGTTCAATGTGACCTTTCTGATAGGTGTTAGCTTGAGCCATCAAAGGGAACCGACGAGCACGCCCTAGCAATGTGTAAACGCAGTGTAACTCATGAGCTTCCTTTTTACGCTCCTCTTGCCATTGCAAAACCTCTTTTCTATCATTGTACCAAAGGTCAACTGTTTTCTTAGCTTCTTTCACAGAAACCTGAGAGTGAACAAGCTAATAATAAATCACAAGCACTTATCACATTTGTAAATCCCTCACAATAAGTAAAAGTTCAGGGTACCTTCCAATCCTTGGAAAGCCCCACAGGAGTCTTCCCATACGCAATTGAGAAGTTAAGCATTTTAGCTTTTCTTCTTTCGGAGGCAAAGGCATCCTGAAATGGATGGGGAATAAAAATAGAAACATGACCAAATTATGAAACTGATGGTTAAAAGTTATAACAGTAAACTGCTAAAACAGGCATTTTTCATATCTTCAGAGAAGGGCATCAAATAACGCTGAACTGCTAAAACAAGCTTAGTAATGCCCGGTGTATTCTGATTTACTTCTATTAATATACATAGACATTATTAAACGCATTATATACCAAAAACTCAATGAATTGTCACATTTTGAAGTCAGTCACAATATAAACCATAATCCTTGTACTACCACTGCAACACACTATGTTTTTTCCCCAAACAGTGTTCTAATGTGTGATAGCTGTCCTTTATTTCTATTGGAAAGTTCACAACTTTTGTGTCTTTATTCTAATTTTTAATAAAGTATATTTATTGTATTTGCAGTTGAAGGTTCAGTACCTAATCAAAACAAGGATTAGTCCTCCCTCATGCACTACCAGCACTCAGGTGCTCACTACTTGCACATCTCAATGCAATGGTACTTATTATTATCAACAGAAAGTTACCTTCAAAAGAGGAACTGGGGGTTTATCTTCGCCAAGCTGAGGATGCCATTCGAGAAGCACTTCCTTTTTCTCAACTGCTTCATGAATATGTGGGTACATATTCATTGCAGTCCTAGAATGGAAATCTCCACCAGCTTTAAAAGCTTCCAACATGCTCTTACAGTCAGCAAGGTGTGCCAGAATCCGAAGTTCCAGCTGTAACAAATCACAAGGCATTTAACAGAATGAAATTTCTTGAAGATGATTTAGTTAGATAGATAATATAGACTATTAACCTGTCCATAATCAGCAACTATAAGAGAATTCCCAGGTGCAGCAATGAATGCTTGACGGATTTTGTATCGATCCTTTTCCAGAGCAGGTTGATTCTAATTCATGAAGTGTATTTGTTAGGTTTATATCGTTTTGAAAATTGATTATTGATTTAGTATATGTAATACCTATATGTGAATGTCAAAATACAAATTGAAAATCAATGAGATGCATTGTGCAGTGCAAATTATTGTAATAAAGAAACAAAAAAGGCATCAAGACCAAGTAGACATCAATTGACTACATAGATGTGCATAGCAAGGCTGAGACTAGTCCAAAAACAAACTAATTTTAATTAGATATTAAGATATGTTTAACTAAAGGAATAAATGTATCAGAAAGAATGTACACTTAAGTAGAGATGTCAAGAACTGACTCTTGAGCTTGAGAGATGGAGGCCTACAAAGGGCTTCTTATTTTTAGCATGCCATATCACACAATTCGAGTTTCAAACACAGATAATCCACAGACCTATATTACCTTCTGCTGTTTTTTATTTTCCAGCCTTGCTGCCAAATTTTAGTTATGAAAAACAACAGCAAAAAGGATAGCACGGAGGTCCAAAAAGGACTTATATATCTAATATGAAAAAATCCTACTAAAAGGAGAAACTACGTTTGAGATTAAAAGACAAAATGATAAAGCCATCTACTAAGAGTTAGCATTGAGGAAACTGTATGACACCAATTAGCAAACACACAAGCACACAAATTTTGCAACTTAGAATAACCTGTAAATTTGGCCTTCTTGCTGACAAGCGTCCTGTCTCTGTGTTTATATTTAAGGAACAATGAACACGGAGATCTTTTCCAGATATATTATGTCCCTGACACATGGAAACTGAAGCTATTATAGAGCACATATAAAGAGCTTCAGTGTAAGAAAAATTAGCTCAAACTCAGATAAGAAAATAATTTCTCTAGCCATACCCAAGCAGTCAGAGAACTTAATTGTTAAAGTCAGAGAAAAATAGAGGAACAATGGACTGAAACCATGTGCCTCAATACTCACGGGATAAGTGTTTATATAGACTTGTTTCATAAATTACACATGAATATAAAAGATATTGTTTCCTATAATATATAAGATAATATGTTTGCATACTATATTTGAAATCAAGATAACATAATATCTAATATTCTCAACATCAATATTGGCCATCTCCAATGAGTAGTGTAAAAGAGTCCAAGGTACTACAGTACACTAGGAGTTTGGTGCCCAGGTGAGTTGCCAGGCATCTCATTGGCTGATGTTTATAGAATAATTATAATTGTCTAAAAATATCCTCTTCAGAGAAAAAATATAAAAATACCATTGATTTATTAGGAACAAATATTATTATATGGAAGTTTGTATACTAGTTTCAAAATAAAAAAGATTTCGAGCAAGCTCAAGAAAGGTCAGATCACAAACCAAACAATAAAAAATACCTGCAGGGGAAGGATGAAGTTAGAAATCAAAGAGTTGATTGAACAGACTTGACATAAAGCAGCAATTGCATGGCAAGCTTCTCTCCCTTCTTCCTCCGTTGGAAAAGCTGCATAAGCTGTCCCATATGAAGATTTATCAATTTTTACAGGTGCAATTTGACTTTGAGATGGATTTTCATTTTCATCATTGAGATCCAGGTTACAATTCTCATAAAAAAAGTCATAATCAGCAGAAATACTTCCAGCCAGGGCTTTTAATGCGTCACCACTAACTGATGGCCAACCAGTTGCTGTGTACATCTCAGTCTCCAAGTTATAACCTAGGCTTGACACCTTGATATCTCGAAATTTTTTGGGAGCCTTTTTGCCTTCTTCAATCACATTATCAACATTGGGAATTTTAAATATTCGTTCAGTTGGAAGTGCCAGACTGGAGTCTTTTCTGTAATGAAGAATGTAACAAGTGGAAATGAAACTTTTATTTCCATATATATATTTCAGCTACTTTGATGTAAGCAGCAAAGTTCATAAAATTCCAAGGTAGGTGCTACATTTCATGAATACATTAAACATATGAATGAATATCATAAATATTTCAAGCTTTGACTAACAAATGATTAATTTATTAAGATTGAAATAAATGCCACATGTAAGATTTTAAAAATGTGCACCTGTTCACAATTCCACCAAAAAGCAGCTGGCGCAACTGTGAATCACTGCCTACATTCATGTACTGAGCATCAGTACAGTACCTACTTGCCCATTTCCGGAATCTATTAGCAGCTATCTCTTGCTCTGCTTTGGCCACCTTTTCTATGCTTTCAAGATAATCCCGATCAACCAGCATTCCCTCAGATTCCATCAGGGCTAGAAGCTCACCAAATGGCCGCCAATATTCATTGTAGAAATCGTACATGGTTTTCCCATAAACTGGCACACCATCAAATTTCCAAGGCATGTCTGAAAGATGGCTCTTTAGGCTCTCATACAGCTTCAAAGTGCTGCTAGCATCTAAGGCAGAATAACATATCCAAGGTATACGCTCATCTCTCTGTAGCTCTTCAACAGGAGCCATGATACTTGTTTTACCCTCAGATCCATCCTTTTTCACTTTTTTCTTACTAAATATAGTTTTCATTGACACCTTACCAATCAAATCCTTTTCATGGTTCAGATGAGCCCTAGACATGACCCTTTTGTCACCTGTAAGTCCTTCAAGAGAATAACCCCCATCCAAATGTCTTGAAGAATCCCATAATCGTGCCATGTGCATTGTATCAGCATGAAATCCAGAAACTTTGAATCCATAATTCTCTATAACATGACAGTCAAAGCTATAATTATGCCAGACCTACAAAATGCACAAGTGACTCAGTTTTTTCAAATATGATTTGTAATCTCTGGTCAGGAGCATAGACAAACCCAGGAATTTAATGTCAATATGATTTTATATGAGAAAGACTTAATTTTTTTCATTCCTAACAGAATAACATCACTGACAAATACTTCACTAATAAAGAGGTCTGCTTTGTGCTTGAAAAAAATAGAGGAAAAAAAAATTCCCACCAATTAGTTCATAGTTGTAGGAGAGGAAGGGGTGAGCATTTGCAAGGATTAGCTCAGAACAACTCTAGACAAGTATTTTAAATATCAGATTCCTACAGAGAAAGCCCTTCCACTATCCTTCATGAGGTCCTACATAAATGAATGACCTATGGAAACTGAGAAGGATACAGCATTCTTCACAGTTCACACCAGTTTTTTTTTTTTAATAAACAGGTCTGTTGCATCACTAAAGGGCTAGGAATCCACCACTCTTCAGACCAGGTTAGAAGAACGTGGCATGGATAAAACTCGAATCAATTTATTTCCAAATCCATATGTGCTTAAGTAGGGGAATGAGTGAGAAAGGAATTAGACACACAACACATCAAGTCAACAAAGCAGAAGCTTCATATTGTCTGCAAGAACTAATGACTTCTTCATAGCTATGTTTATGCATAAGAGTGATGTAAACATAATAAGTGATAGTTATTCAGATATCTTTCCTGTTTATGTTACTACAAGATAAGATAAAAATGTCACACAGCAAAAAAAATATAATAACAAAAAATGTTAGTTCATTTCTATCCTAAGATGCAAACTTCTCTGTTCTACACAAGAAAACCATGCACCAACTATCCTAAATCAGGTACACATTAACTTAACACTGGGATTGCAAGTTGAAACCTATTCTTAGCCTATTATTATATTGAATACACCACTGAACATGTAGAAAAAACAATAATGGCCCCCGATTGTCATATATTATAATTCATAACTAGTACCACACATTTCATACAGTAGCAAGAATAGAATTAAGACTTGAAACGTAGTGCATATTGAGGTGAGTAATAGGATTAAGAACACTGAAAGGAGGGAAGAAAGAAAAGTTCACCTTCTTGATGGAAGACTCACAAAAAAATTCAGCGAATTTTTCTAAAATCTCTTGGCCTCCACCATCAAGAACATCTACCCAGATATAGGACTTTCCACCTCCAAAATCAGCTTCTGGGCCACAATAAATGCTGAAGCATATTATTTCCCCATGATCTACAGGAGTTTCTTGTTTGACATCTATCTTGGCTACCTTTGAAGACAATAAAATAAACATATAACATGTGTTACACAAATACAAGACCAAAGTACACAAACAGACACATGTGCACGAGATCAAGAGAGGAGATAATCTAGCTATATAGACTCTTGTGTTAAGGAGTAATCATAACACAAGCAAATACAGTCAAAAGAATTATACCTCAGTATCACATGCATAAATAAGATGCCGATACTTTGTTGTGAGCATCTTAGAAACTTTCTCTGCAAGAGGAATATTATCAACAACCAAAATATCTTCATAGATACTACAGAGCCTATCCCGAAGCCTTGATTGGTCAGTAGCACGTGCCTGTTTAGCAAATGTTGCATTAGTTGAATCCTTTGCAGCTCCATCCAAATCATGATCACCATTGACTACACTAATTTTCTCTTTACTCATCCACAATGAAGACTCGCTATACTGGTGGACCACACTTTCAGAATCTGTAAACACTTTTGATTTGTTTACAGAATACTTAACAGAAGATGAGACACGTTCATGAACATCCTGCATTACAATATTGCTATTCCCATTCTTAGAAACAACTTGATTTTGACCAATAGAAGCAGCTCTATTAGATGGTTTAGAACTGCCATTTTCCCTCTCAATTTTTTTTGAGCCATTGATTTCTTTTTTATTTTCAGTTAACTTGTCTTTTGCTATAGTCCAGCCTGTACAATCACCACCAGACAACTTTCTCCCTGCAGTGGTTGCAGAAATTCCATTATTGCAAGAAGCCACACCCACCGTCCTAACTTGAGTCTCACATGAATGCAAAGATTTGAGCCCATCCTCCTCTGTGATTTCCTCCAATGTGCTAGTTGAAGCGTTTGAAACTTTCATAGATGAAATGCAAACTGGAGGACTCATGCACGGAAAATTACGCTTGTACCTCACGCCATTGTATTTATTTAACCCCATAGATGTCCCCTTAAAACAGCATGAAAAATCTGCTCTAGATTGTACAGATTTTCTAGACACAGTGCTATTTCGGAGGCCATTGTATGAAATTTGGAAAGACTGAACTTTTCTTCTGCAGCTCACATCATGCAACCAAAACAAAGGTTCCAATCAATGAAATGTAACAGCATATTACGTAGCAATGCAGTAGCTAGGAAAAAGCTCCATCTGTAGCCATGTGTGATAAAAGAGAAATATACATTTCTTCATCTCTCTATTCCCACATTAACACTAAGATTAGTTAATTCCAGGGTAGCAACCCTTAACCTATTTCAGGTTTTATCATCAACAAATTGTCACGGAAATTATAATAAGCAAGCAAATTTAAATAGTTACACTTGACTTAATGTTAATGCCGGTCTAAACCTTTCCAACCAGTGAAGAACAACAAGGCACAGCGACCCATTGAAGGCGAGAGTAAAAAAACAACAATCAGCATATTTGCTGCGTAAAATAAAAACATTATCTTTTAAGCAAAAAATAGAATACCCAGTTGGAAAAGACGCAAAATTTTAAGATATGAAGGATATAGGCAATGTGACAGGCATGAACTATGAAGTGAAATAAAGAGAAAGGAAGAAGACTAAACCGTTGGAGAGGCACAGAGAAGGGGCGGCAAAAGGGGCAGTGTGGCCTTAACGCAGAGACCTCCATTGAGTGCTCGCCCCACACAGATTACGAGCCACCTCTATATATTATAAGGATACAAACTATTTGAAAATTCTTCCCATTCACATAAATATAAATCCACATCCTTGTAAAATTACATATTTTGAATTTAGTGTTTAATTTTTTTTTATTTTAGTATTAAGGAACACTTTTTCTAAGTTTAAATTTTTTTTACCTATAAAATGAAATTATTTTAATTTTTATACATAATCTTTATTAATATTTTGTTTTAATACCCAAAATTTTTTATTTTAAAAAAAATCATATCATAAAACTAATATAGATGTTGATCAAACAATTTTAGATGACGTGAACATAGATACCTAACACTTATATTAGTCACATTTTTTATTAAATATAAACACTGAACAGAAAAAATCAACTTAAAACATTAAAAAATAAAAAATTTAGATATAAAATTAAACCGTGTAATTATTTAAAAAATGAAACTGTATAATCTTATAAATATTAAAAGAACATTTAATTCATATGGATAATTAGAACACCTTTAGGATAATTTTTTAATCACAAAATTGCATTTAAAAATAAGTTAACTATTTAAAATTAGTTTTTTAATACAAATTTATAACAAGTCTTTTATTGAGATCCATAAAAAATAATATGAAAACTGTGTATGAATGAGTTTGTTATTATAAATTTTATTATTTTTTATTAATAAAACTATAAATTATTAATTTTATTATAAAATAAGGTGTTATGTTTTGGATGATTTGGAAGGTTAGCATGCCATGCCACTCCGGTGGAGGCATAACCAGCCCTGCTGGTGACGTAAAAAGATATCGGTTGGACTTGGTAAACATTTTTATTTTTTATGATTGTTTTTAGTTTTGCTTAATTATATTTTTATCAATTTATTTTGTTAAATCTGTAAAAAAAATATTTTAAAATTGAGACCTTTATTTTTTTAGCTTTTAAAATTAGTAAGATATGTTCAATTTAAATCCATTAAATCGTATAACATGTGGTGTTCAATGTTAATTTTCAACAATCCTTTAACGGTGAATGTTTTGCAATTTTTAACTGTCAACTCTTTCATATTCCAATTTCATTGATCACTAACTACATAATATGTAACATCAATTACCTTAAATTTTAATAAATAATGCTTCCAATCTAACGATGATTGGTTTTTAAAATGTTTAAATGATATTTTGGTTTTCCTATTTTCCTAAATCTATGTTTTTTTTGTTAATCCTACATATAGAAGTGGAAGATTACAGGAAATTTATAATAACTCACAGATTTTATACAACCAACTAATTTAGATCCCTTGATTTGTGTTTTTTCTTGTATTTTAAAATAGAGATTTTGTTCATTTAGTTTGTAAAATTCACGATTTTAGTTTTTTCTATAGTCAAATGTTAACTTATTAATATGTTAGTATAATAGATATTTAAACTCGTTACCTCTTTTAATGATATTGCTCGTAGATTAATCAAATAACTTCTTAAATTAGAAGCATTTGATGTCCTAATTTGTAAATTTGGTTCTTCCATCAAACTAAACTTGTTGGTTATTATCAAATTAATATTGATTGTGACATGAATTAAATAAATAAATTTATTTTACACAGTTTAATTTGAGTTATATCAAGATAGTTTTTTAACATGTAATCTTCTAAGTGTCTGGTAATCTAAACTTTTTGTTCCTGGGAAAGTTTTGAAACCAATAAAGGAGAATTTTTTGACATTTTTTAATGAATTACATACCTATGACAAGTTGTCAAAAAGTTCTAATTGCTCCTTTATAACTCTTCTTCCAAAAAAATTGGATTTGTCAACCATTATTAACTACCATCTCATTTCACTTATTGGGTGTTTTTGTACAAGGTGTTAGCCAAAGTTTGGCTCAAAGGATGAGTAAGGTATCTAATCTCAAAGACATAGTTGGCCTTTGTTGTAGGTAAGTAAAATTTTGGATGACGTCTTAATTGCAAATGAGTTGATTGAGGATGTCAAGTGCAAACATAAAGACATGGTTTGTTGTAAGGTGGATTTGAAAAAGTTTTTGATTTTGTAAGTTGACAATTTTTATGGTTCATTATGGAGAGGATGGAGTTTGGTAACACGTGGATATAACAAGTCCCACGAAGGAGTTTGAAGTAGGGAAAGGGCTTAGACAAAGTGATTTGTTGTCCTAAGTTCCTATTTATCCTAGTTACGAAAGGGTTAAGCCAGTTGATCAATACAACAACACATTTGAGGCACTGGGAAGGGTATAACGTATATGGCATTTGTAGTTTACGAATGTTACTTTACTCTTTGCAAAAAGGGATTTGAGGTCTATGGAGGCTATCAAAGCATTATTGCATATCTTCAAGCTAATTTATGGGCTCAAGGTGAATTTTCATAAAAAGTCAGCTCCTTGGTGTGAATGTGCCATAGTCCTAATTAGAGCTAGCACACAACATTGTTCTTGAATTGTATGGTGGGGTTGTTTTCCTTTAAGAATTTGGGATTGGCTATTGGTAGGGCTCCTGCGAAGTTGGCAATGTGGAAACAGTGGTTGAAGTGGTAAGTTGACGACTATTTTCCTGGGAGAATAAGTATGTTTAGATGGTAAGTCGTGTAATGCTTATAAAAGTCGTTTTGTCCATGTTACCAATTTACTTCTCTGTTTCTTTAAGACTCCAAAAGGTATCATCATATCTCACCTTTATTCTATTTTCAAACAATTTACGGGGGGGAGGGGGAGGCAGGTAGGCAATAAGAAGGAAAATTTGGTAGAACAAAGAAGGAAAAAGGTTTGGGCCTCAAAGATATGGAAAAGTTTAATTTAGCCTTACTAGGTAAACGAAAGTGACGTTTGAGAGAGGATTGTGAAAGTTTATGGGCTAGGATTACACAATCAAAGTATAGACGTAGTGATGGGAGTTGAGAGGTGTCTAGTAGTCTGACTTAAACTCCATTGAATATCTCGGGCGAGGGGTAAAGTTGGTTGTCGTGGAATGTGCGTCGTAGTCTTGTCATAGGGAGGGACATTGCGTTTTGGGAGGATACATGGAATAGTGACGTAGTTTTTGGGAAGAGTTTCCATGATTGTATGGGATTGTTCTATATAAAGATGTATCTATCACAAAGAAACTCGTTGGGGAATCACGGTGGAAGTGGTATAGTAAAAGAGATTTTTGTTTAGAGAGAAAAAATGGCAGATGAATTAGGGAAGAAAGTGAATGTTGTGACAATGGCACCAATGATACTTGATAGAAGGGTGTGGAGTCTATAGCGGTTAGGTCTATACTCTGTATCCTCGGCTTACAGGTTTCTATCTTTGGCACTGGGTGAAGTTACTAATGCATTCTACAAGAAGTTGTGGGTGACTGGTGTACCTCCAAAAGTTCAATTGTTAGTGTGGCCAGTGAGAGAGAATATGTTACCAACAAGAAAGAATTTGCTCAAACGCAAAATGTTAACAGAGGTTGAGGAGTTTTGCGGGATTTGTGGCAAGTTAGAGGAAACAGACACCTATTTATTCCCAACCATGTTCTCAAGTGACATCAAATCTCAATTTGACAAATTTTTTGGGGTTAATAGCGTCACAATTGGATTCGGTAGAAAACATAGTCTTTGGGTGGTTTGTAGAACTATGGAAGATATAGAAAACCCAAAATGCAGAGGTTTTTAACTCAAAGGAAGTCACAGTTCAATATATAGTTGAAGCTACATAGTAATTGCATGAGAATGACATCACACGTCTAACCTTACAATGCATTCCTTTGCATAATGACTAATGAATCATTGGTTTGTATCGATGACTTATGATCAATATTTATTTTACTTTTTTGGTTTCTTTAGCATATACGTCTAACCTTTCTTGTAATACCCAGCAGGAAGACATCTTTTTAGCTTTCCACTTTTATTATCAATGTAATTTTTAGCTTATAAAAATCATTTAATCTTCTAATTTTAGAAAATGGTTAAAATAATGAATTATTATAAAATTTAGGTATTAAATATTTTTATTTTAAAATAGGAGAATCAAAATTATAGATTTCAAAAAATAGAATAACCAAAATGTAGATTTTATATTAGAGAGCTAGGCAAAATTTTGTGGATTTAATCAAATAAGGTTTATGGTTCTATAATAACAATTATTTTGTCTTATCATCGTATTTGTAATGAACAAATTACTAATTATTGACTAGTTGATAAATTATCAGAATTATACATAATTGTTGTCCTTTATTTTTTAAAGTTCATGTGAATTAAGTAATAATTTCATGTAACATCACAGCATTTGGACCGCATTATGTTAATTAGTTTTTTAATGGTTAACACTTTTATTTTGATAAAAATAATTAAAATTATGAATTTTACCAAATCAAAGATTTAATTTCTCGAATCAATTATTACATTTATCAAATTTCATACAATTAAAATTTTTTTAGATCAAATAAACCCACCTTCCAAATGAAAGATTTTTTTGCCTCTAAGGGGTCATTCTTACTTTAATTTTATCCAATACTGAATTCTAGACTCTCTAACACCTCATGTTTGCCCCACTAGAACCTGGGCATCTAGAACACTCCGATTAAGAATCTTCGCACAAGCATAAACCTTCAGATTCTTCACCCTTATCCCCCCTGTACTGCTTTTTTGAAAATTAATATATAACCTGAAAGCAACTCATAACACCTCAAAACGCTTTTAAAAGTGAAAATATTTTGGATTTCTAGTGAGATCATGAATATCGACGTATGCAAACTGTTGTTGGATCACCACTTGAAGGTCGTGTCGTTCAATCTGATTCCAAAGATTAACTTTGCTGACATAACCTTCCTGATCAATTCTCCAAGTCCATCTGCCATAATTAGGAACAGGAAAAAAGTCATGGGGTCCCCTTGACGTAGATCCCTTTGCCTGCTAAATTCCTTTCTTGCACTCCCATTGAACAAAACCGTCAATAATGAGGAAGAGAGACAACCATGAAACCATCCAACCCATTTTTCTCCAAACTCAAATCGCTTAAGCATGTAAAATAGAAAAATCTCAAGTGATTGATAGAATACTCCAAAGTTTGTCCTATCACATACTATAGGGATGTGACACAATCCATAGAGACATGAGAAAAATATTAGAAAGGAAGTATATGTATAAAAAACATTCACACAATTGCAAAAGTTTTTTTTACTATGTGCTTTTAAAATATGATAAGAATAAAAAGTAATTAACTTTAGAATTTCTTTTTCTCCTTGTTAATCAAAGTCATTTTCCTTCCTTCCTCTCCATATATTGAATTAAACTTAGTGTGTAATTAAAATTCCTTCCCTCCCCTCTTTTTTTTTTTTTAAAAAAAAATTGAAGTTGATAGTTTTTTTTTAAAAAAAAATCATACCTCCTCCATTTTCATCCTCTTAAGCGTGCGCGTTAGAGATGATACATGCATTATAAAAAAAGACAATTATGTTCTAAATTTTATTCACTTAATAGGCAATCCTAAAGATAGGACAAATTGCAATTCATGCTACATCAATAATTATATTAGTTAAAATTTAGAAGGTTTACCACTTTGAACAAGAAACCATTTTTCATTTATATATTTTACCCTAACTTCTCTAATTGATCATCATCTAAAAGAATATTCTTTTCAAAAACCACTTTTATCTAGTCATTTTAAAGATAAAAGGAGTTACATTAGCTCCATTGATTTACCTTTTCTCAACAACACCACAAATACGTACAAAAGTCAAATGTTTAGTTGAATGAAATATTCTCATTAAAACATTGTAACAGTATTTATTAAAGAATCTCAATGAGTAGGCAGTGGTAGTAATCTAGCGAGAATATTATAAATGTCTAATACTATTAATTATTAAAAATATTGTACATGGAAAATATATGAATTTAATTTATATATAGTGTGTAAGTATAAAGTAAAGATTTTTATTATGAAATTCAATCATAATTCTTTATTAATGGTAATTTTGTTAATTTTACTAATTAATAATTTAAAAATCATATAAATACAAAATTTATGATTGATTTTCAGTGTAAAAATCTTTTAAACTCAAAATATATAATCATACATTTTGAATTTCACAAATCACAAGGATTCTAGGTGGAGTTAAGTTGGAATTTTATAAAATGATTCTCAAACTTCATTAACAACTACTTTTCATATTCATTTTGTCAACTACATTCCTCATGCAAAAAAAAAAGTATCTATAGTACTTTGTTTCCTCGCTTGTACATGCCTTTTAATTGAAAAAAATGTAACAATAAAAGAAGTTATTATTGAAATTTAATTGGTAAAAGAATATGTAAATATTTTGATTGGAAGAACATGTTTGGTTGATAGTGATATGAAAATAAAATATTATACAATTCTTTTAAACGTGAGGAAAACTTAAATTTATGAAATATGAAAAAAAGAAAAAAGAAACTTTATTTGTTTGTTTTGGAAATTGAAATAAATGAATAAACTGAAAATATGTACTTAAAAAAAATAGCAAAATAAAAAATTTTCTCTTTTATCAGAGCCTGGTTTCGATCCAGGGACCTGTGGGTTATGGGCCCACCACGCTTCCGCTGCGCCACTCTGATTACTGATTGTTAAGTTACATATAATTTTATTTATTATTTATAATCTATCATTTCCTTGAATTTTGAAATGTTATCACATAACCAACTCGCCAAGTCAGAAAAATGTTTTGCAATTCTTGTTGGTCCACGAATAGTTGTTAAAACTTTATTTTATTACATTGGAAAAAATAAAAACGTTACTTGCACGATTAGGCAACTGTGGGAGCATTATCCAATGAACAGATATTTGCAAATAATACAACACTACTATAATACTAGAAAAGGGAACATACCAAATTATCAACACATGAAGCTTCAAATAAATCCTTAATATTCAATTTATCAATAAAAATGTTATGAAAATAAAAAATAGTGGTGTTCGGCATGACTTGTAATTTAAGGAAATCTAGGTGTAAGTATATAAAAAAATTGTATAAAAACTAATTTATATATCATTTACACACTGATGAAGCTTTATTATTGTAGTTATGTATATTAAAAGAAGAAAGATATTTTGTGACTTTTTATATTTTAAAACACGGATGAAACTTTATTATTGTGGTTATGTATATTGGAAAAAGAAAGATATTTTGTGATTTTTTATATTTTAAAATAAAAATTAAAATAAAAAATTAAATGAAATATAAAAGTTAAAAAGGAAAAAAATTAAATAAAACATGCAATTAATAGCTAATTAAGAAAAAAAGTTTTAATGATTCAATAAAATGAAGTATACTCAATTATAAATAAAAGTTTAATAGTCATGCAATAATCATGTAACACTCATGTTTAATTATAACCATTTATTTAAAAATATTAATTAATAAACTTAACAAAATTATTATGTATAAAAATTTGTAATTAAATGTTTCTAAAAAAAATTGTGATGCATAAATATTTTTCTTTATAGATAATTATTATAATGCGATCCAGCTATTGTTTTAGCTTGCTATTATTACAATGAGTTATCTTTGACATTTAATCATGAATTAAGCAAAAGTATAAATTTATCCGAACACTCTTTTTGTTGGCTGCCCACGTTACAAAATTCCAACACGACTGGTAAGAAAGAGACAAACATGTTTGGTCAGATATCACTTATTCTAATTAAATATCTGTAACTATTTTATATTTAAAATATACAGGTGAAATTTTACAACAAAAAAGAGCAATTTAAACTTGTGCCCCATTTTTCGAATTTTACATAATATTTCTATTTCTTTTCTTTAGGTAATAACTTATTCTATTTTTTTCGAAAAACACACACAGAGATACTCACTAATCATCGTGTGGCAAGATGCATTATTATATGATGTGGCTTGAGAGATCAAACAATTACACTAATTCATTATGACAGGAATTGATTATACAAACTTTTTTTATTAAATAAACAACTCTGCTGATTAATTACTATTAGCACCATTCTCATAGTTTAAGCACCTGTTCAAAATTTCTTACCGTATTATAGTATCCCTCATTATTTGAATAATCTTTTTTGCAATAATATTTTTCTATAATGCATTAATTTTTGTTATAATTGGCAAAATATTATTTGAGCCATCTTCACCTAATAATATTTCTTTCACTCGTCAATCTGCACCTCACCTGTGATTATCATTTTATCAGTCGTTTTTCTTATCTTATCCAAACACAAATAAAATAATTTATTTTTTTCATGCATCTGCATCCGCAAGATGAAATATTTAACGTAAAAATAATAATTTTCTTATGTTTACATAATTTCCCGAGTTTATTTTAATAATATAGAATAAGAACTTATTATATACATTGATATTATAAAGAGTTTTTACATGGTTAATTAATCATAAATTGTTATATACAATAAATTCATGGTTTAAATAACTTTTTAAACTTTTAATTTTTTTATTTTGGGTTATTTTAAAAAATATTTAGTTTTAATTTTATTTTTTCAAAGATCCACTTTAGGCGTTGATAGTCTGAAAGTTTAACATATATTATCACGTAATTTGAGAAGATAATTCAGTGTTATTTTATAAATTATATTTTTAATAATGATAAATTTATCTTATGCTATAAACTGTTTTGAATATTTTAATTGAAAACATGTTTTGTTATATTGTTAATTAATTAAAAATATGTTAAATTTAATACATGTGGAGAGAGAGAAGAAAAATGAAGATTGGGAAGAGCAGTGGCATGGCGAAAGTGGTCGTGCTTGTGCTCCTTGTATCACTCTCCGCAAGGCGCCTTGAATCGGCGTTTGACCCGCGAGACGTGCTTCCGCTGCTTCCGAGACAGGTGTCGTGGTCCATCCTCAACCGCCTCCACAGCGCCGTCGATCTTCTTCCCGTCTTCGTCGGCGCCGCTTCTTCCTCGGACGACAATCTCCAGTGGAAAGCTGCCTGCTTCTACCAGAACAAAGCCTGGATGCTCTTCCACAACAACTCTCACACTCCCTATGGCGGTGGAACCCTTCATCTCAAGGTCGCTTCCTTTCATTTCTACTCTTTAGCTGAACTTTGTTTTATCACTCCCCTACATACTTTAAGACCTAACAAATTGTTAATTTCTTAGGAAACTGATTCATTAATATATCTGCGTGGTTATCTAGGTTAGCAATGCTCACAGTTGGTCATGCATGGATCTTTATATTTTTGCTACCCCTTATCGTGTAACATGGGATTATTATCTCCTGGCTCGGGAGCATACACTTGAGATCAAAGCCTGGGAAGGGAAAGCTGAGTACGAGTACGTAAGTGGCCATCTTTCCTCTGTATTCTGTAACTAAGTAGAGTGTTGTTGAAACTTGAAACATGTTTTTGTCTTAGAGATCACAACCTTCTTTGCAATCAGGTAAAAAACCACGGCTTATCAATTTTCCTCTTGCAAGCTGGGATGCTGGGGACCCTTCAAGCACTTTGGGAGATCTTCCCTTTATTTACAAATACTGGATGGGGCGAGAACTCCAATATTGATTTTTTGGAGAAACATATGGGAGCTTCTTTTAAAGTGCGACCTCAGCCTTGGGTTACAAGTGTCAGTGCTGATGACATTCATTCTGGAGATTTCCTTGCCGTTTCAAAAATTCGAGGTCGCTGGGGTGCTTTTGAGACTCTAGAGAAGTGGGTTAGTGGAGCTTATGCTGGTCACACTGCTGTTTGCCTAAGGGACTCCGATGGGAAACTTTGGGTTGGAGAGTCAGGACACGAAAATGAAAAGGTAAAACATTTAAGTTGCATTATATCTATTGGTTCTGTGCAAGATTTACTATAATTTCATAGCATTTTTATCAGTATCATAAAATTCATTCATGATATAAAGAAATATAATTCAATTTGAGCAGCTGGTGACTCGAATCTTTGAGTGAGTCATTTTGTTTGATTGAATTGCTCCATGAATATTAGGAATCACTTAGGAATTCCAAGTTTCACTTGAATCATGTGATTGTGGCTGCACCAAAATGGTTTGGGTCATGATGATGTGGTTTTGAAGAAACTTAAAATTTTTTTTTTCTCCAAAAGACTAGTGAAAATTGAAAAGGTAGGGAATTGGTTGATTCTTTCCCTCCAATGAATCCCTCGGCAGCCAATTGTCCCCTTTTCATGTTTTCTACTCATCCTTGTCTTCAACTCTTCTTTGCCTCTCCCAGTCTACCCTACTTGTCTTCAACTCTTCTTCGCCTCTCCCAATCTACCCTGCTGAATTTTAGCTGCCATTTATTTTTGTCCTTGGCTACTATGTTTTGGTCCTTTTGGAAATCTTTGTTTGTTTTGAAGCTTATATGTCAGTTTGTTAGCTATATGACTTCAAAATGTTAATTTATATATGTATATAGAAGTATATATGTATGTATGTTTTGACTTTTGATGGGGATATGTTTGTTTCTTTATATGTTAAAATGGTCCTAGATTTATGTTTTTAATTAATTTGTGTTTTTATATGATGTCTTTGTTAGTTATATATGCCATGTTTTATTATTCGCCTTTGTTTGGTTTAGCATTGTGTGATTTGAGATCCACATTAAGACCAACACATCTTGTTGTAGTTTCCACCTAAATAAGGGATTGGACATGAAAAGGCAGCAAAATGCGTGTATGTGATGTGCAATCAAACACCTACTTAGTCATACGATTCAATTTGTGATTCTGAAAACAGGCCTTCTGATTCATGATTTGTATGATTGTATCTCAATTCAACTACCACGTTTCATAGTCATTTCTTGACTGTTTTTATATTTTTTTCAATAAAAGTAACATTTCTAGAATCCTATGCAATTTTTAGGTTTTGATATAATTTATAAAGTACCTTAAGTTAACCATGTCCTCATCATAATAGCAATATTATGTTTTTAGTTTCAGTTTGAAATTGTAATAGAAAATTGGTGCATGGTATTTATCATGTTAGCGTATATAGATTTTCTTTTATGACAAATAATTCATCATGATAGTTTGATTGTCTGAGCAATGCTGGTAAAATTGTAAGTATATCTGTTTGTCAACTCTGCAGCAGCATTTTGATTTTGGAGTCAAGTTGCTGGCATTTATTTCCTTCCACACCTTTTGTTTGCAGGGAGAAGAAATAGTTGCTTTGATACCATGGGAAGAGTGGTGGGACTTTGAACTGAATAAAGATGATTCCAATCCTCATATTGCACTGCTTCCGTTGCACCCTGACTTGCGTGCTAGGTTTAATGAGACTGCTGCATGGGAGTATGCACTGAGCATGGCAGGAAAACCATATGGTTACCATAACATGATCTTCAGTTGGATAGACACTTTAAATGGAAACTATCCGCCCCCCTTGGATGCTAATGTGGTATTAGTTTAATCAGTTTTTTCTTCTTAATTTTCAATTCATCAGTGTTGGAATTGGAAATCCCACATTGATTAGTGATGAGACCAAATTAGTGTATATAAGTGAGGGACAACCAATAACCAAGCCGTGTCCCACCATGTGAGGTTGGCAAGTGGGAAAACCATTGCTGTTAAATAACCACCATGGCGTCATGGGGTGGTGGACTATTTACCAACTGCCATAGACAATTTCTGCAGGGATACCTGCCATGGGGCCATCCGCCATTGATAATACTGGGGACAACCCTCACCTCACAAGCTGATTTTGCAGGATTGAATTAGGTTTAAATCAACATTCTAAGATTGATTTTATGGGATTGAATTAGTATATATAACTGAGGGATAACCAACAAAGATAACAACAACCAAGCCTTATCCCACTAAGTTAAGTCAGCAAGTGGGACAACCATTGTTGTTAAATAACCACCATGGTGCCATGGGGTAGTGGATTATTTGCCAACCGCCATAGACAATTTGTGAATGGATGCTCGCCATGGTGCCATCCGCCATTGATAACACTAGGGACAGCCCTCACCTAACAAGTTGATTTTGCTTGATTGAATTAGGTTTAAATCCACATCCTAAGAATCTGTATTAACATTAGATTCAACTATCTTGATTTTTTTGCATTGTTATTCCAAGCTTGAGCATCTTTTGTCTACATTTTTTCTAACAATTATATGAATCATTTCAAACAGGGAATGAAATAAACCATGGTCTTGATCTTGAAGAAATTCAATATGAACTTTCTACTAAATTATTTGAATAGTATAAAATTTTGTTTGAATTATACTCCCATAGCATAAGTTTATGTAGTTTGATGTATAATTGCCTCTGCCACCAAGTGAGACTATTGATATCAAAGAAAATGTTCATTTACATAAAGGAAAAACAAGTGATGAAAAAGTTCTCAAAATATCGTACCAATTATTGATTTGTGTGGTCTCTATCTTCTGTCTGTTCAATCTTATGTATGTTTTAACCACATGCTACGTAACTTAATATTTTATGAATGGGACTTTTGAGCATTTATTTTATTGTTTTGTAGGTTGCTTGTGTTATGACAATTTGGAGTCAAATTCAACCTGAATATGCAGCAAATATGTGGAACGAAGCCTTGAATAAACGACTTGGAACTGAAGTATGCTGCACTCTTATTTCTTGCTTCAACACACACACACACACTTGAAAAAGAAGAAATAATAATATTATCTTTTTATCGGAAATGTTCTATGATTTGATGTACATATGCTAAACATTGGCTAAATTACATTAGTAGTTTAGTACTATAATTGCTGAAATCTCCTAAATGTGGTAACTAAGAATTTAAATAAGGGTGATTGTCACTTTGGTCTCTGAATGTGTAGCTCACTATCACTTAGGTTTCTAAAAGTATAAAAATGCCATATAGGTCCCTGAAAGTGCAGTTTTTCTGTCACTTTAGTCTTGCTGTTAAAAAAAAAATTGTTGAAATTCACGTTTATGTCTACATAGCATGTTATATGTTTGTGGTAGTTGACAGTACACATGTGATGACATGTGGCAGTTTGATGCATACTAGTAGTTACCACTGTAAAGGTGGTAATTTAGTGACGGACCAAAATAATAATAATTGGACTGTCATTTGTCATCTATTTTACGCCATCAACTGCAAGTATATGTTATGTACGTATGCACGATTAATTGTCACATAGGCAGATAACATGTCATGTGGACACAAATGTTAACTTTACCAAAAGCTTTTTAACATGGGGACTAAAGTGATGGAAAAATTGCAATTTCATGTATGTATATGATATTTTAATATTTTGAGGGACTAAAGTGACATTGAGTTACATTTTCAGCACTAAATATATAGTTTACCCTTTAATAAGACATAGCTAAGCAATTAATTTGCATGTTACAAATACATGACAAATTATTCTCACCTTGTAAGCAAGATTATGATTTACGTACATATATATGTATGGATGTATATTCTCGCCTTTGAATTTGTGTGGAATTTTGCATACTTCATCTAATTAGTAGGAATATAAAAGTCAACTGCTAGATTGGTAAAATTTGCATTTCATAAAAGTTATTGAAGGTGAAAGTTATTGATTATCTTAATTGTTAAATTAAAATAGAAGGTCTATATTAAAATACTTAAAATTCAAATTAAAACTTGTTTAACCAACAAATTTTTAAAAGACTACGAAATAAAAATCAAATTTCTAAAATAGTCCAACTATTATAACTTTTCATCACCATTGTCATAACTATTGTTGTTACCACCATCATGACTACCACCTTGCCACCATCATCACTATCATCCACCATCATCACTATCATCGCCTCCATGAGTCCATGACTACCACCCCCACCATGATTACTAGCAAAATGACTGCCACTACCACTGCTCTCATAACCAACATTGTCGCTACTACTATCATCACTTCACTATTGTTGCCGATGGTGGTAGAGGTAGTAATGACGGTGATGGTAACAATATTGATAATGGTGACAACAATTACGGTAGTGGTGGTTGTGACTACAATCGTAGTGGTAGTCATGATGGTGGTGGTGGTGATGCACATAAACAGTGGTGGTGGTGGTGGTGGTGATGGTGATAAGTTAACAATAATTAACTTTTTATAAATTTGATTTTTATTTGCTAAATCTTTTAAAGATTTGATAATTATACGAAGCTTTAAACTAAATTTTAAGTATTTTAATCCAGGTCTTCTATTTTAATCTAATGATTGAGATTAACCATTCTTCTTCTTGCATAAGTCATTCTCATATTGAGACTTAGAGAGATCAGGTTACTCCAAAAGTAACTCTAAAGAGAAATCAGGTTAAGTCTCGAGTAACTACAAAAGAATTATTCTCTATTCTATTCCTTCATTTTCTTTTTATTAAACGGTTAAAGATGACTTGTTAGAACTATTAGATTAAAACAAAATACAAAATGAAGGGTAAGGATAGCGAGAATCTCTTTAGAGTTGTTACTCTTGGACTAACTTGATACTTGTTATACTTCAATTGTGTAGCATAAGTCATACGATGCTTGTGATGTGATCAATTGCATATTAGTAAGCACTCAGTTACAGGAATTCATTTATATATATAATTATTCAAGGTATTTTAGGATCATTGATATAAAACATACGACTGACTAAGCATCTCTTTCTTTTACAACTGCTTTGTAATAATTTGGAATTTCCCCATTAGGGAAATAAGTGAACCATGTAGCCTTCTTGTGTTTCTACAGGGGCTTGACCTTCCAGAAGTTTTAGTAGAAGTTGAAAAGCGTGGATCATCTTTTGATGAACTGCTGACAATTCCTGAACAGGATGATTGGGTCTACAGTGACGGGAAGTCAACTTCTTGCGTTAGTTTTATACTTGAGATGTACAAGGAGGCAGGGCTGTTTGATCCATTTGCTAGTTCTGTTCAAGTGACGGAGTTTACGGTGAGTTTGATGGGATGTGTGGTTTCTATCTTTGAAATATCATAGTGATTTTTGAAAATTTCATCTTAAACAAAATTTATAAGATACATTGAGCATGTATAATTTATTATCACGGTTGTACTGTTTTCTTTTGTGTGTGCTCTTGAAGCTTACAGCTATTTTAGCTAAACTGTAGTAAAAAACGGTTTAGCAAATTCCATGAGCTCAGGAGCACTTTAACTAAAAGATTGAATTTCAGGGCGACTATGTCTAATATACATGAGTTCAAACATATGGTATATGTCTGTGGAAATTTTCATTTATGGAATGTGTTGCACCCTTATGTTGTTTAGACTCTTGATGCTGTGCATTATGCTGAGTCACAGCCATTTGGACGATTCATAGAGAGCAGTGTTCATGCCATATTCATTCAGTGAAATCAACCAACAGTCTTTTTTTCCACCTTTATTAAGCAGGGAATATGAATACGGCATTGACTAATAGACCATCCATTTTTGTTAGAAACCACAAACACAGATAAGGAAAAACAGTAGCAATTAAGGATTGCTACTGATGGAATGTATATATCAGAAATATGAAGAAGAAAATGCAGAGGGATAGTAATTCCCTGCTGCCCAGAACACAGCTCTATCAGAGACACAAAGGCTCCCTAACCATAACTAACTATCACAATATCCTCCCCTCTCCTTTCCGCTGATTCCCCTTATAACAGAATTCCACTACAGCCAATACTGATTTCCATCACACTGCCAACTCAGCAACTAATTTCTATTCTCTTTCTCATTGCTTCTAGAATAAATTCTCCATATAGTGAGTCTAGCTGTTGGGCCTGCTTCCATTATCTGGTTTCTAACAATTTTGGTTAAAAGGAAATAAGTGAAAGAAAAATCAAATTACCATTATACCTTTACGCTTGACTAATAAAACCATTATGCTAAAATATTTGAACTACGGACAATAGTTTGCTAATCCACAAACTTTATGCATTTTCCTTCTATTCCAAATTCCCCAGGACTGGAGGAGAGATAAAATGGAGAGATAAAATGGAGAGATGGATTTTTGTCTCCTTATGTTCCCTCTACACCAAATTTTTTAACCAAACAAAGAGATTTCTGTAAAAATGCCCCTCTCCATCAACCAAATACTATATCAATAAATTTACCAAGTGATCAGGTTGTCGAGCAAGGTTGACATCAGTTCACAGTATATATTATTTTAGTGATTTTACAAGTTAAAACACTTTATTGTTTTAGTTTCTTGACCAGTGCATATTGGGCTTATTTTTGTGCAATAAATGCAGATAAAAGATGCTTATGTTCTCAATTTTTTTGAGAATAATGCTAGTCGCTTGCCAAAATGGTGCAATGATGGAGACACGGTGAAGCTTCCTTATTGTCAAATTAAAGGCAAGTATCTGATGGAATTACCTGGATACAACACCATGCAACCATACCCTCGTATGAACGAAAAGTGCCCATCTCTTCCTCCAAAGTACTTCAGACCCCAGAATTGCTAGCAGTCTTCAATTTTTTCCTCCGGTCGGGGTTGATTGCATGGCTAGATTTTTTAGTCCTCTAGATTTAGATTGCCTAGAAGCCAAATGAATTATAGTTTGTATCCATTTTATTTAAAAAAGAAAAGTTCAAACAATAATAGTGTATATATCTATTCTTACCACTCCTATTAGACATTCATGTAATTTGGATTATCTTTGTAGCGGATTAACCAGTGTAAATACAAGGGGCTGTATTATATATACTTCATGCAGGGTTATCTTGAATAAGGGTTATATGGAAAAAAAAATTATAAGTCTTGTATCTGCATTTTGAATTGAGAACATTAAAATTCTACTGAGTTTGCAAAAGTAGCAATTTCGTTGTTTACTCCAATTTCGCTAACGTATAGGGGTGTTCGTGGGCATTAGTAATCCAATGACCAGTCCTTATCCGATCTGACCCAAACCATTTGGGTTGGATACTTGGGGCAATTGGGTCATAGCCGATCCAACATGAATTCGACAAGTTAATATTTGGGAAATTTTATTTTTTACCTACCAATTTTTTATTTTTTACCTACTAAGACAAATATGTCTTTGCTTATTCAGTTAAAAGAAAAGAAAAAATTGTTCTGCATAACAAGCTTTCGGTAGAAGGAATTTTTTTTTTCTACAGACATATTATTCTGTAGAAGGAAAAAAAATTCTCTTTTGCCGAATAGGCTTTTTTAGAAGGAAAATTGTTTTCCTATAGTCTTTTTCGTAGAGATAAATTTTAAAAAAAATTATATATTATAACTTTATATTCTTATAATATAAAAATTTAATGAAATTTTAAAAAATTATATTATAAACAAATCATAATATTGAAATATAAAAATTTTTAAAATATAAATATGAAATATTATAAACAAATTTAGTGATTAAAATAAAATTTTAAAATATAAAATTAATAAAAAAAAAATATTTACGTACCAACAAAGTCATCTGTAAGTAAATTATTCTATTTTATAATTTTAAATTTATAATATTATTTTTTATTAATTATAAAAATATAAAATTTATAATATAAATTTTTTATTAGTTATAAAAATATAAAATTTATAATATAAGTTTTTTATTAATTATAAAAATATTAAATTAATAAAATAAAAAATTTACCTAATCACTGATCCATAAGTAATTTTTTTATTTTATTGTTTTTATATTTTTATAATGTAATTTTTTTATTATAAAATATAAATTTATAATATAAATTTTTTATTATTAATTATAAAATATAAAATTAATAAATAAAAAAATTACTTACGGACTACTTGGTCCATAAGTATTTTATTTTATTAATTTATATTTTAAAATTTTATTTTAATTACTAAATTTTTATAATATTTTGTATTTATATTTTAAAATTCAATATATCAAGAATATAATTTTTTTATAATATAGTTTTTTAAAATTTATTAAATTTTATATTATAAAAATATAAAATTATAACATATAAAATTTTTAAAAATTTTCTTCTATGAATAAGGAAACAAAATTTTCTTCTGCAAAAAATCTATTCTATAGAAGGAAATTTTTTTTCTTCTATACATATTCTCTTTCGTGAAAGATTTTTTTTTCCCCTTCAATGGAATATGCTTTCTGTAGAACAAGTTTTTTTAATTAAATAAGTGAAGACATATTTGTTTTTTTCATATTAGTTACTAGTAGGTAAGGAATGAAGAAATGGGTAAGTAAGAGATGAAATTCAGTCATATTTGGATTAGGCAAGGGATGCTAAAGGCTTGACTTGTAAGTGATTCGATCTAATTTGAATTATTATTAATAATAATAATAACAATAATAATAATACAATTATATATTAAAAAATAAAAACTTAAAAAAAGAAACACCTGTGATTCTTCTCTTGACTTTCCATTTCTTTGAAGCATAAACACTCATCAGTATGTTGCAATATAATTGTGAACATATAGGTTTATTTTGTTTTGATGACTTTGTTCATCTTGATACTTTAATTGATGTTGAATTATTTTCCATAACTATTTGATTTATTGTATTAAGTATTATTTAATATTAGTATTTGACTATCAGTTGAATGTTATAAATATTGTGTTGTGTTTAAAGTTATGTTAGTGTTTGATTATTTTCGCTTATGACTTCAAAAAATTGCTATAAAATTTTAAAAAAAAAATGTTTTGACCAAATGAGTCAATTGAATCCATTCATGATTGGATTGGGTCTAGTTGAGCCAAGAGAAAAAATTTCCTTTAACTTGACCTAATCTAACCTGATAATTTTTTATTGGATCAATTGAGAGGTTTATTCAAACCTGATCTGTGAATACCAAACTTGTTAAAATGGAAAGATTCTTTTAGTACCCTTTCATTTCCTATTCACAACCCTCAATGTTTATAATTTTTGCAAAATCCCAAAACATCCTCACCCTCTTTTACCCTCAGTTATTTTATAGAGCATCACCCAATTTTACGGTTGCACTTATACCTCTACCAACCTCTTTGAACCTCCACTTAGCACCTTCACTCTCTTTGAACATACACACACGCATATATATATATATATATATATATATATATATATATATATATATATATATATATATATATATATATATCACCTCTATTTTTTAGGAACTTCCTCTACCATGTATGTTTGAAAAGCGTGAATGTACTCTTTCAAAGAGGTTGGTAGAAGTGCATGTGCATCCGTGAAGTTAGATGATTTTTTGTAAAAAAACTTAGGATAAAAGAGGGTGAGGGCGTATTTTGGGGTTTTACAAAGAATTGTAAACATTAAGGATGTAAATAACAAATGAAGGGATGCTAAAAGAAGTTGTCCTTTAAATGTTACTTGATTATTCATTTGTAGATAGATTAACTTGTAGTGTAACCAAATTCTCTCTACACTCTAAAAAATTCTCCTACTCCTTATTCTAGAAGTGCATTTTTGCTCTAAATTGACAATTTTGGAAGGTGTAAAATGTGTACAAGAATAAGATATGGAAAAACAAGGAGAAATTGCAATATGAACATACATTTGGTATAACCATGTAACTTGCCACATGAAACACAAGTAATTATATAGGCACATAATTTTGTTTTCCTTTAGAAATTTTTCTACAAGAAAAAATTATAACAGTTAGTTCTCATCAATTGATAAC
Source organism: Psophocarpus tetragonolobus (assembly GCA_037954015.1). Classification (NCBI taxonomy): domain Eukaryota; kingdom Viridiplantae; phylum Streptophyta; class Magnoliopsida; order Fabales; family Fabaceae; genus Psophocarpus; species Psophocarpus tetragonolobus. The sequence goes on from CM075695.1 coordinate 42,812,350, forward strand.
AAACTTTTTTCTTAGAGAATCATCGTCGTAGTAGTCAAAACTCAAAAGTAGATAAAATAAAACTTTAATGTTCATTTTTGTTGATATAATAATGAATAATTCAAATGAGAGAATTACTTGTTCTATCTCTATATTTTCTTTTTGTACCCCATTTTACACACTTTGAAATATCCAATTTGAAAAAAAAAATGCATCTTTAAAATGGGGAGCAGAGAGTCAAATGATTAATCAAAATAATTATTTGTTTGCTTAGTAAGCACTCTTTGAACACTAATCATTGAATGATGAAATATTTCAAATTATTTTTTTTTTCAAAAAAAAAATCCATCCCCTTCCCCCAACCACACCACCCAAAATGTCATTTTTTTTAAAAAAAAAAAACCAAGTCAAAGATAAAACCAAAAGAGTATAATGGAGGGAATCCTTACCTTGGACATAGTTTTAGAGTTAAGTTAGTCTTTTTATGTTCTAAAGTGATATAAGAATCTATTATAAATCTATTAATGGGTCACTCTCTATGTTATCCATGCATTAGACCTACATCCTCATATGTTAATATCAAATTTTTGTTTTATTTCTCTTTTTTTTTACAAAAGGATTGAACACATTCTTGCACCAAGGTAGGAGGAGTCTTGATTTTGAGCAGAAAAACTTTCATTTAAAATGAAATAGTTTCGAAATTTTGTCAAATGTAGAAATATGCAAATTAGGAGATACATTAGTTCCTCTTAAAAACCATACAAAATGATAGTGAATTCTTAAACCTTTATCTTCCAAAGTTGAGAGGGCCACCCTTGCATTAATTTTGTTCTTGCACATACGGCAAGGAGTTTTTACCAGCAAATAGTTGCATTGTCTACGTAGGTAACTTATGTTCCACATCTAGTGTATGATAGTAATCAAACAGTTAATCCAGAGACGTGTTCTTCACCTCCTTTGTTCTGGCTGTGAAGTCTGGAATCGTTAATAAGCAAATGAGTTAATCAACAGTGATTAGGAAATTTGATTCCGTCAAGTTTTTTGGGGAAGCATGGGGTTTAGTTTTGTTTTGGTGCTTCTATTGTTTCTTCCGCCTGGTTGGCAACAGTATATAAGTTTAAGTGCATGCTTGAATTTGGTTTGTTTTAGAGAAAAAAGTACTTTATTTGTGATACATTGTATTGTATTACAGGAGCAGCAGTTACTGAAATGACCATTAAGAAAGTTTCCTTGGCCAAATTTGAACTGGTAGTCCTTGAGTAGGAACTGGCATTGGATCCCTGCTGAAGAAATTGTCTGAACATAGCTTCCAACTGAAGCGAGTTACAAGGTAATGAATTGCAACGAGAGTTTCAAGCCTCGCAAACTCATTCCCTGGACATATTCTTGCTCCCCCTCCAAATGGAATGAAGCAGTAGGGTGGGACAGATGCTTGGTTTTCAAATCTACTAGGATCAAACTTTGATGGCTCTGGGAAAATGCTCTTGTCCATGTGGGTCAATCCTGTCACCCAGAAGATCTATAAACGTATAGAAAGGTTTTAATCAGTAACATGATTGCGTGGAAAAAACTTCACCAATGACATACACCACGGTTTCATTTACCTGCCACCCTTTGGGTATGAGATATCCATCATATTCAATATCTGTTGCAGCTTTTCTAAAGCTACCAAAAATAGGAGGAAACATCCGAAGAGTTTCCATTGCTACTCTCCAGGTGTACTTCATCTTTGAAAGGTCTTCCCAGGTCAGTGTCTCCCCCGGTTGCTTGCTTTTTGCTATCTCTTCCTGTTCTGTAACCACATAACCAAATAGTACATAGATTTCATTGCATTAAAATCATGATACCATGTATATTTTTCCCCCTTTTTAATTTAGAATTTAATTTCTATGCATTTATGGTTGTCAACAAATAAAAAACCATTTTAGGTATTAATAAAAAAAAAAAAAAAAACTAAATTGGTAGTGATAACAAAAATGTCCTCCTCTTGTGCATTCACACACACTATGTTGATGAATACCTTGAAGAACTGCTGCAGAAATAGCAGGTTCATTGGCTAGGAGTCGGATGATGAAAGTAATTAGAACAGATGAAGTGTCATGTCCAGCAACCATGACAAGCATAACGTTGTGAATGATTTCCTTCTCGGTTAAAACTTGTTTGCCATCTTCATCAACCATGCCTAACAAGTAACTGATCAAGTCTTGGTGAGCAGAGGCCCCATTTTGCTCAAGTACAATCTTCTTGTTGTGCACTATCTCCTTCAACATGTTCTGGATTTTTGCACTTGCTCTAAGGCTGCGGTTGTAGCGTGTGAAGGGCACGTTAATTGGGACTGACCACATTCCTTCTATCATCTTTTGGAAGGAATCCAGGAATTTTTCTCTTTGTTTACCACGCTCAAGACCAAACAGAAGAGAGCAAATTATGTTGAATGTGAGAGTCTTCATCAGAGGCAATACCTATAAAAAAAACAAAAATAAATTGTGACAATTTTTTTTTTTTTTGAGTTTACGACCAATCAATCGAAATATCATAACCAATTATAAATTTGGTAGATTGTTACTATAAAAATTAATGAACTTATCATATATATCAATTTATGGTTGAATTAATGAAACTATAAAATCTCTTTATCTATAATGTATAGATTATTTTCTCTTTTTTCCTTTGATTTGCTTTTTCATAACCCCAAAAAGAATATATATGTTATCACTAGTTACTGGTTACAACCCAACATGTTCTTCCCAAGTCTCTTATTTCCCCTCTCCACATTAGAGATTAAACTATTGGGTTGTTACTGGTAACAACATATCAGTATGAAATACCTTGACCTGCTGTTTCCCCTCCCAATACATCTCAAGGTGCCTCCTAACTTCTTCATCCATATTTCCCACATATAGCTTCAAGGATTCTGGCTTCAAGAATGAGACAAGTGCACCTCTGACTCGGCTGTGATCTTCACCCCTCAGCTCCAGTAAGCTCCTGTCACCCAGGATCATTCTGATGGACTGTGTTTGCTGGTTAGCAACTGTGTTACCACCACTGGAGAATATAAACTTATTCGCCGCCTGTCCATACATTAAAACTGTGGGTTTTCCAAAGAGGCTTAGCTTTGAAATGGGACCATACTTGTTTATTCTTTCTTGAACCCATTTTTCTGCAGTGTTGGCTCGCATAGCTCGAAGAAGGCCTAGGCTTTGGCCAATAATAGGTATTCCAAGTGAACCTGGAGGGACCCTTTTGTATGGTTTTCTTTTTCTTCTGAGCAGAAGAAGGATTGGGATGAGCAAGAGGAAACTTAACAAAAGAAGATTCATGGTTCAAGTGCTTTCAAATCCTCAAGATATCGATGCTCTTATGACAATATTTATGTGAGGCATTTGTAAGAGGTCTTTTCTTGTTGCTTTTATCTGTAATTGTTGTCTCCAAATGGAACTCTTGATAGGAGTCGTCTATGTACATCACCAAAACTCTTGATAAGAATATTCTAAAATAAATAAGATATGACATGGTTTTAATATCATTTCTCTTTTATTGGCTCCCAAAAGCAAATTTATTGGCTATTCACTCATTGCATTCGTTAACATTTGGAGAGAATAAGGAGTGCCGGATGTTAAATTGGTCTAATTGAGGTAGGTGTTACTGTTATGTCCACCAAAAAACTATCAAATTGATGTCATCTAGTTGTTAGGTGTAAGATTTATGCTTTTGTGCTAACGGCTAAAGATGGAATATAAGGCATAGGCATTCTAAGTTAATTGACTTGATTCTTCTTTGTCATGTAGGTATATCAGTTAAGGCTTTCTTTTGCCTTCACTAATATTATTATTTTTGTGTGTGTGCATCAATGTTATCCTACAACTGAGAACACGAGATAAGGAGATTAAGAATTATTTTTTTCCTCAATAATGTCATAGAAAAGGACCACATATAAGACTTACAAATTGTTAGTTCCTGAGATGTGATCTGAAGAATCAAACAAAAGCAGCAGGGTTGGCTGCCGGCAAGTATGAACAAAAAATTCAGTTGAGCCCACTCCACGTGTCTCTGCATCTTCTTAATAATTAGGTGTTTTGGAGTGTTCTTCAATTTTTTGTTTTTGATTTTTAAAATGCGATTTGAAAATAGAAATTTGTTTTTTTAAAATATTGTGATTTTGGCTTTTCATTATTTTTAAAATAGTTTTTATCCAATTTAAAAATAATAAAAGTTAATTTTGAGATTTTTATTTTACTCAACAATGTCAGACATTGATGTTGGTCATTGGTCTTTGAACATTATTATCGTTGTCACTTTGACTGCTATTATTGACTAAGTCCTATTGATGTTGGTCATTGGTCTTTAAACATTATTATCGTTGTCACTTTGACTGTTGTTATTGACTAAGTCCTAAATCAAATAATAAGTATTAGAAGATTTTTCTCTGCAACTCTATAAATTTTTTAAAATGACAAAAATTGTCTTTAATAAAAATAGTAAAAATTTAGTTACTACATATCTCTCTCTTCGTCTTTGGTCTGCACCCCTCCTTTCGCACCTCTCTCTTGTTTTTGTCTCTCGCGCGTCTTTGTTTTTTTTCCATTGAATAATTGTTTGTCTCTTTTTCTTTGTTCATGCATTGAGCTCTTCCCGTTTGTGTTTGATTTTTTTTTTTTTTTTGTGTTCGAGTGTGCCTTTCTTTTCTTTCACTTGGTACACTATCTTAATCCTTTTACATTTTCACAGAATTAGGTTTTTTACAAATTCGAACAAGACTATTCATACTTGTAAAAAAATTTGCAAAATTTTTTACAAGTTTAGACAAGCCCTGTCCAGACTTTGTAACCGCACAAGCAAAGATGATTGTGAATGGAGGTGCAAAGAGGCGTAAATTTCACAGACGAAGAATGAAGAAGGAAGAAGAAAGAGGTACATGAGACAGCTCGGAGAAGAGGTATTTAGAGGAACACAAATGAGAAAGGAGTTAAGTTATTTTTTAACCTTGGGATATTTTAGAATTTTTCTACATTTATGGAGGTGTAGGAAAAGTTATGAGGATGCAGAGAGAAATTCTCTAAGTATTAATCACATTTATTTGAAATTTCCATCTATGCAGCAAATAAGAGCTTGTTTACAATTTAAGCAACCTAAAAAGTAAGGTATGATAGGAGAAAAAGGAAATGAGAAAGGTTTAGTTAACTTTCTCGTCCATTATATTTTTTATGTTTTGATTTTGGCTTCTGTTAAAATGCTTTTTGTTTGTAGTTTGTTTTAAATTTTATTTTTTGAAAATAATCTCTATAGTTAATAAAAACTATTAAATGATAACATGATTAGTGTCATGTCATCATATCCATTGAGACAAATTATTGTTGACTTATTATGTCTAACAGGTGTCACATGTTGTGAGAACTAAACATGAATAGCATTGTTTCTATTACATTTAGGTGAATGTACAGAGAACACAAGTTACAATAAGACTCATCTTATCTATATTATTAGTAAAACAAATTCTCCTTTTGGTGTGCACTTTTTAAAATACCTATTTTACTCTTAAACCTATTTGAAAATTAAAAAATAAACTACTTTGTTGGAGGGATTTGAACTCATAACTTCTATCTCCCCAAATGTAAATTTTGTCACTAGATCAATTTTAAGAAAAAAAAACACTTTAAAACATTTATATTCATCATACATAATTGTTTTACTATCTATAATTTATAGTGTGTGTATGTATGTGTGTGTATATATATATATTAGAGTTTAATTGGTATACACTGTCAGTGTAAAAGATTTTTACACTGACAGTCAATCATGAATTTATAGTAAAGTTAACAAATTTACCATGAATGAAGAGTTGTGATTAAATATCAGTGTAAAAATATTTACATTGACAGTGTATACTAATTAAACTTTATATACTATCTATCCTATTAATAAAGAGAATTTCCGTTTTTATGTCCACTTTTCAAAATATTTATTCTACCCTTATTTCTTATACAAAAATTGAAAAATAAACTAATTTATCAAATAGGAGATTTGAACTCATGACAGCTCCCTTCCCAAATGTAAAATTTGCCATTAAATCAATCTTATCATCTTAGAAAAAATTACTTTAAAACTTTTATATCTAACATAATATATATATATATATATATATATTATCTATAGTATTAATAAAGGAAATTCTCCTTTTATGTCCATTTCTCAAAATATTTATTCTCCCCTTAAACCTATTCGAAAATTAAAAAATAAACTACTTTGTCAAAAGAGAGATTCGAACCCACAATCTCTCCACCCCAAATATAAATTGTAAATTTTATCACTAAAATAACCTTATACCCTTAAAAAAATTATTTTAAAATATTTATATCTAACATACATATTTTTTCTATTTTATATATATATATATATATATATATATATATATATATATATTTGTCTGTGTATTATGTTATATTTTATCATGTTATTATAAATCATATTAAATTTAAACTCTAAAATTGTTATAACATATCAAAATAGAAATGCAAATATAAAAACGCGATAGTACCTATGTTTTCACTAGTTTGAAATTAGTACAATTCAAATTAATAACAATAAGATAAGCATAAAATCTCTAGGAGTTTAGTCTGCTAGTCTAACACATATTTTCATCTATCATTGATTTTAAAAGCTTTGAAACATTCTCACTATTGTTATTTGTAAATGGAAGGGATTTTTTTCAAAACATAAAATTTAGAAGGATTAAAAAAAATATTTAAGAAAAACATTTATACATTAACATTTAATTACAATCCTTCATATATGTTAAGTTTGTCGATTTTACCAATTAATACTTTAAAAGTCATATAAACGAATAATTATGATTAAACGTCAGCGTAAAACTCTTTTTTAGTGTATAGATGAACTAAAAAAAAAAATAACATGGACCAAAATCAAACACAGATATTAGAGACCAAAAAATTAATTAAGCAAATGAGAAATAAAAAGAAGTGCTGAGAGTGTGATAAAGGTGTGACCCAATTCTCGTACATGTATATAAAGACAATGACAACAACTATCTTTTGTTCCATACTCTGAGGTCACTAAAGTACAATGATATATATCAACCATCCAAGGCAAGGTCAACTAACATATCTGTATTATAATAAGCAAATATATGATATATCATTTTATCATCACTCAGCCTTTGTAGGGAGATGGTTGCCACCAGTTGCTAGTTTGTAGAGATAAAACAAAGTCATGAGAGCACTGCAAGAAAAGGACAGACAAATGTCTTAACTCTAGATACAAACAACATCCATAAGCAGCATTTTAGAGATCATAACTTGCATGAATCTCTACAGATGCATATATTAAGTGCAGACACCATTAAGATCAACAAACATGAAACATTTGTTTATTACAGTAGTGTTTGGTGACAGATGTAGAACAATTGGACAAATCATAGAATAAGTAATAGCATCCAGCACTTGATTCCTGACTTAGTTTGGAGCATAATATATTCATCTTCAAATCAGTAATGGGAAGTTGAAACAAATTTTAGAACAGCTTGCACAAAACAACTTTAGGATAATAGCAGACAAATATTTCTTTTATTTCAAAATAAAACAGAATGGTGAAGCCTTGATTACTAAAGAGTTGAAAAAAGAAATTTATTTTCAAGGATGCATTTACTACTTTTCATAGAAGATATACTCATGGAAATATAATCTATAAACTAAAAACTAATCCAACAATTAAAACTTAGTGTAAATTTAGTTCTTACTAAAACTAAGTTTAGAATAGAGATTGGTACATCTAATCAATCCTTTGATCACCTGATTCCAGCAACAAGACCAGCAGGCATAATCTTGGATGTTTCCATATATCGCTGTCCCATGACCCAAGTTAGTATGGCTGCACAAACTGTTTTACAGTATACAAACGAGAAAGAAAAAGAGAAAATTAGTGTTACTAATATGGACCATAATTAATTACATATTTACATGAGCATACATGTTGATCCTATATATTGGTCAAAAGTCATAAGTTACGACTCACTAAAACAATCTAGCTTAACTATCCCTTTCCAGAAACTCGTGTTACAAATAAGAGGCACTATTATAATATTCTATTATCATATCTACCCAAATAATAACTAACCATTCACTAAATGTCATCAGACATTAAACACGTGCAAATGATTCTTCCTTGCTAAACAATTATCTGCATCACATGCAAATTATCAATCTTAAAAACACTGCCATTGTCACCATTCTCAAAAGCTGAAGATTTGGGTATTTGTATTTTATAAATTCAGCCACAATCTGTATTTCTGTCTATCCATCTATTAGACACACCTGTATTAGAATATCAATTGGTATATTTTCAGACAAGGAGGCACTCCTAAAAGCACATGGTAAATGAAAATATTTCTCAACAAGGCTTATTTCTTAAAGAATAGACAACTTAATGGTAATAGGCTTGTAATATTATATTTTTAAGCATTTTAAATTTTCTATTATAAAATTCTACTTTCGATGGAATAATATTTGTTATAAATATTTCCCCAGTCTATATTCTAAAACCTGGGCTTATATTTGACGCTAATCTCTTGATCAGGCTGAATGCATCTATTGATGCTTCCCTGGCATTCAATATTGTTAATTGTTCACAGACACACTCTTCCAAAACAATTTGAGAAAAACTCAATAACACATCTATGCATCAGCTTCCCTCCCTAACAAGTCTCGTGAACATCCACTTCCTCTTAACCACTTAAAATAGAAATTATAAAAGAGTAAATGAAAAAGCACATCCTTTCCATATTTTGGAAACCCGAAAAGCAATTAGGCCTAGTTTTGTTTGGATAAACATATTAGTTAGAGAACAGGAAAATAAATGAATTGTGAAGTTAAAATAAATGGCGTAAGCGAAAGCGAAAGCAGCATTTGTAGAAGCTGAATCCTTTAAGTTGTCCATAAGTTGAGATGCAAATAGTGAGAGCAATTCAGAGGGCATAAAAAAGAATTGATCCAGAGAGATCCAATTAATATGCAGATATTTGACGAGAAAGAAGAATTAGTACATGAAAGGGAAAGAGAAAATACCGGTCTCGAGAATGAGAGCGAAGAAAGAGTTTTTCCGGTTGGAGAAGGCATTGAGACTGAGATAACCGGCGATGATGAGAAGGGAACCGGAAGCAGCGCCGCCGGCGAGAGAAGCGGTGCTGCCTTTGGATATGTAGGCGAAGAGTCCACCACCCACTAACATCAAACCGTAAGGAATGGTGAAGCAGAAATCGTGCATTTTCTTTCTCTCTCCGATGCCTTCAATCTTCAATCTTCAATCTTCAATCTTCAACAGTCAAATATTAACACCCCAGCCCACCTCCACCGTCTATACTCTCTTTTTTAAATACTTCATTTCCACTTTCAATTTTTTATTTTTCAAAAATGCTTTAACTTTATAAACTTTAAGATAAAATACATTTATATTGCTTCATTCATATATAAATTTATAATAATCATTTTAAAAATAATACCAATTCACAGCATAAAAAATTATACTAATAATTTACTGTGTCATTCAACTCTAAAAATACTCATATTATCTAACAAATGGAGCAACAAATTGTTTTAATTTAATGTTAAAATACAGAATATGCAAATATTTAATATTCATATGATATTAAATACGATATTATTGGTATTGTTTTGTAATTAGTTTTAGAGGTTGACCAGGTTTTGATCGCTGCTTTAGTCATATGGAAAGAAAGCAATGTGGTATGTCTAAAAAAGAGCACCCAAATTTTATCTGCAGAATTTTTCTTCTTCCTATCCTACCACCTCCAATAAAGGGGTTACGTTAATTTCTATAATTGTAAACTTTCTCTTTCAAACAAATATTAATGGGTTAATATGTTACATTTTGTTAATAAAAAAAAATTAAACTTATGATTTTTTCTTTGATTTCTTTTTACATGGAACATTGTCACTAAAATTATTTTTTACATTTTCTATTTTTTTCAAGTTTTTTATAATTTAATTTTTATTGCATCAAAACAATAATATTTATTTATTATTTAAAATTTTATCTAGATTTTCAGTGAGAACTTCTTACTGATGATGAGTTAAGTTTAAGATATAATATATTTAGATTTTAAAAATTATGTCTTAGAGACTAATTTATGTTTTAAGATAAATTTCTTAAAAACTGTATATATATATATATAAGAAAAATAAGGTTTTTTAAAATTAAAAGTCATTTTTCAGTAACAAGATATTAATTATTTTATTTGAAACTCAATCATTTAAAATAAAAAATATGAAAATATAATTCTTTTAACTTTCTTAACCATCAGAGCGAAATTGTCTATTAAAAATTTTAAACTTTAACCATCAGAGGTGCATTTAATTTTTATCGTTCATTAGTAACAATGATCATAAAATGGAATACCTTAAGGCAGTAACTTTTATTTTTTTTTTAGGATAAATAAATCATTGTTCTAGGGTTTTGTGTTTTGTCTAGAAGAAATGGGTTTTGTTGGGATCCAAATCCAAAGTACTATCACCTGCTTCAAGTTGAAGTTGAACTCTTCACACGCCCACAAGCTCCTTCAGCGTCAGCGGAGAACCCCAAAGGCAAGGATTTCGACGTCGACAATGCAGGAGCAGGGCCATTCTAAAAGACCAATTTGTCCTTCTTGTTCCAAACCTACCCGCACGTGTCTTTGCTCTCGAATCGTCACACCGGGTATCCAAAATTTGGTGCACGTAACCATTCTACAGCACGCGCTGGAGCGTAAGCACCCCCTCAATTCTACCAGAATCGCTATATTGGGCCTCAATAATCTCACCATTGCAACTGTTTCTGATGTTAATTTCGAAGCCCGCTTCCTGATTCGGTTGTTGGATCCAAATTTCCAACCGGGTTGTGCTGGAAACGTTTTTAACGGACTGTTTTCTCGTCAGTCTTTGGAAACTGTAGACACCCAGAAGTTGTTTTTTGAGAAAGATTCTAACTTAATTGATACTGGTAGTGCTGGAAAATGTGATTTGGGGAATGATGTTATGGATTGTCATGCTCATGCTGAAGCTGTCAATCAAGTGAGTATCAGTAATCGTGCGGTGGTGAATGATGAAGTCAAGAAAAATGCAGTTTGTCTAAATTGTGATTTGACTAGAGGTGCACATGAAGAGAACGGTGGGGTTGCTATTAGTGTTGCCATTGGCAAATATGGTGTCATTAGCTCTCTGTCTCATATTTGGATGGCACAAACACAATGTCAATCCCCCAAATTGGGCTTTGACAATATTTTGGCTTATCCTGAAGCTCGTGAAGCTCTATCAAGAGGGTTTTTAGTGAAGAAGTTTCGAAGGAAGCAACTGAATAGAGATGTAGACTTGGAAGAAGAATGTGAAGAATTTGAGCTTGAGGTTCTTCCTGGATCAGTACTACTATTTCCCTCCGACAAGGCAGTTAATATTAGTGACATAGATGCTGTTGGTTATGAGGTGAAGAACTTGATTGTTCTGGATGGAACATGGGCTAAGGCAAAAAGGATTTATAGTGAAAATCCTTGGTTGAACATTTTGCCACATGTGAAGTTGGAAGTTAATGAGATGAGCTTATATGGTGATGTGAGACATCAGCCTAAAGCTGGTCATTTCTCCACCATTGAGAGCATTGTATTTGCCTTGAAGGAAGTTGGGGAAAATCACGAGGGTTTGGATGGTCTCTTGGAAACTTTTGAGTCCATGGTTGGAGATCAGAGGCGCTGTAAAGAGGAGAGACTGACCAAACTCTTCTCCAGTTGAGGTCCTTTCTGTTTTGATTGAACAACTTGAAGAAGTTGCTTCACCCAAAACAGAAATATTAGCAACAAGTTGTCAACCATGAAACTTGTAAGATTTTTTTGCCTCTGTATTCTTTCCCTTCGTACAAAGCACAACACAGGAATGCCAGTGAATACTTGTATATGATATAAATGGAGAACTTGTACGACAATGAGTTCATTGAAAGTTACAGATTATTGCTGTGCAACATCTGCTAAACAAGGACAGGAACGGTTTGAGATAAAGCAATCAGTTACTGCTGGGAATTGGACTGTGCTATTATCAGGAGGGTGGGAGTTTGTATTGATGTTTTAGCAGAATGCTATTTTTAAATTGGACAATGCACCGAATAATATCTTTAGAATCAAGACAATTTTGCAGTTTGTAGTGTTGGTACTGTTACATGACCTGACCTATATTTTTACTCTGGATAAACGGAGGACATCAAACGGACGTATTGCACAGTGCTAAAGTGTCTCCTCAAGAAATGAAGAAAGTAGGGGAGAGCATGTTCCCCAAGAGCTTTTGGGCAGATCGTGTGGTGGCATAAATGTAATTAGATTCTATTTATTGGATTTCATGTGTTGATGTGTATTGGATAAATCAGTTTTAGAACTTCAAGACAGAATAGGCTAACTCAGAAGTTTTCACTCAGATTAATTGTCCACTCTGCTGTTTTTACAGCTCTATTCTTAGATTGCTGATTTACATTCTATCATATCCCATTTACCCTGGTATAAGCAAACAAGGATTTCAGATGTAAGGCATTTTGTTAATTAGACTTTCGGGCATCCTAATCATCATGGGTCTTACTCGATCCATGGCTCTAGAATCATATCTAAGATCTTAATGCCAGTCAGAAATATAAAATATACATGTTTATCGCCGGCAAAGTGGTTTAAGTTTTCCCATATAGAAATTAGAAACCAATCTTAAGTACAGGTTCAGACAAAACAAGCAACATCATCAATAGCAAAGAGCCAAAGAGACAACTAGCCTTATACTCCATTTACTGACTCGTCCATGTCCTTACAATATTTAAATACATGCACTAGCACAACCAACTATGTACTGAAACACCTAAGTTTACTGTCTCTGTTGCTTGTAATGATGCATACTAAACTAAGGAATTGTCTTGTCTCATTGTCTATATTTACATAACTTTTGCTAATCCACGTAGCTCTGAGTTTTAGAGTGTCATAAGTGTACTTCTGAGTTCATGTGTCGCCTGGTCGACACATCCTGAGCTGACCAAAGAGGTTATCCAGATATCATCAGCTTTTACTGACTCATCATCATCATTCCTGTGCCAACTCCAGAAGGCATGAGTAGAGTTTATTATCTTCAGTTCGCCATGACCAAAACTGGCTTCACGGAATTCAGACCACTTTGGCTGTGGGTTTATATACCTGTCAACAAACAATTATGAAAGTAATAAGGATACATCTGGCAACAATGACAGAAAAACAAATTCCAGGCTGCATGCATGCATGCTTATAAACCTCGATATGGTTTTTTTTCTTTTTTCATATAACAAGAGATTCAGAGAACAAATTTGTAGAATGTTTCTGGCTGTGAATCTTACTTATGAGCTAATCCTTCTCTATTTCCTCCGTCACCAATAGTAATATGGACGGCACCACAGGAATCCAATCTTCCATTATACACACGTTTCTGAGAAAAGAGAGTATTAAAATCCAATTTCCATTAAATAATATTTAGAAAGGAAATAAAATGCTAAACCATAAAGACATACTGAACGTTCATAAGCGTGAACGTGACCAGCAATAACCAAGTCAACACTAGCGGCATAAAGCAATGGTTCCATAGCAGCCATCATATCATCCCCAGCACCTTGATGAGCCTTGTTACTATTATACCATGGCACATGAAATAGCACGAGCAGCCAAGGTGTTCTTTTCCTGTCCACCTTTGACAGATCTTCCTGTAGATAAGGGAAGAGTAAAAACTAACGAACGAAAAAAAAAAGTGATAATAGTTTTCTTTTTAAAAATATATTTGTAGAGTGTAAAAAGACAAATAATAATAATAATAACAAGCACGATTGTGTAGTTTTTCGTGGTCATGGGCCGCATTACTACTCTTGATCAATGGAGAAATAAGCTAACCTTTAGCCATCTGTACTGTCCAGAGTACACATCATAATCAGCATAGGAGCCAAGCATGATAATGTGGACGCCTGCAACTTCAAAAGAATAATAGAGATTTGAAGTTGATCCACTTTCCTCAAATGGCATTTTCCATCTGGAATTATAGGACACAAACTCATCCGTTAGCAATGGTATGTTCTCCTCTTCGTGGTTTCCTTCTGTTACCATCCATGGCCTTGTACTAGCAAGTGGCTCCACAAGTTTGCCAAAATTGTCCCACAGATGCTGCATACAATCAGCATATGAAAGGTCTCCTGGAAGCAGGTAGACATCGTATTTACATTGATGAATGTGAGCCAGTGTTGACTTAGTCCAACCAGTTTGACCCAGATCCCCAGCTACAGCAAAAGTAATTGGAAATTGAGCTGGGGGAGTTTTGAGCTGGAACTCAGGACCTTTTCCACCACACCGGTAAAAATACACGGTATTGTCTTCCAAAGGCCCTATTACAGCATGGTGTATCTTTCCTGAGCTGTATAACAGATAGTTATAAGAGGTGCACTCTCCTTCGGCTACTGAGTCATATCTCCCAGGTAATGTCCCGTACTCTACATAAGAAGGTGAATGTTTATCATCAGTTATCCAGGTAACTCTCATTTGCTTGTCTCCTGCCAAAGAAATGTGTACCTGGAATGGAACAAATATTTGGCATCAAAGAAACTGAAATTTATTAGTCACCATAAATGAACTTGCATAAAGAGGTTGATATGATTGCTTTATAAAGGAAGCACGGTTCACCGTTCTCAGAATATTAATTCACAAATAATGCATGTCTGCGTAAAGATACTCAGAAATCAGTTCATGAACTATAAAGCAATACATATACAACAGTGTCAGAAAACTATTGGACAAAGTTTAAAAATAAAATAAAATAGTTTTTATAAGTTAAAATTGACGTATATAGATCAATTTACAGAAACTTCTTGTTTAAAATTAATTTTTAATTTATTATAAATAAAAATTGATTTTATTCTATAAAAAGCAGATAGATGAATACAAATTATACAGCTACAAAGTGCTAAACACAAACTTGGAGATATATATATGAAGGAGGCAAGAAAGAGAACTGGTATTGACCTTTTATAGGCAAAAAGATAAGTGCTTATTTCCATTCAAATAAATGAAATATAGAAAAAATCTATATAACTGAATAGCGTAATATATAATAATGGAATGAAATCGGAAAGGAAGAAAGAAAAAGAGGGAAATGAAATAGTATATTATGAGTGATGAGGAATGAAATTAACCTGTTGAGGGAAAGAGGAATCCCATGGTGATGGGAGGGTTAAGGAAGTACGAGGAAGAGGGCGAAGATATTGAGATTGAGATTGAGATTGAGATTGAGATTGAGATTGAGATTGAGGCGTGGCAGTTGCGAAAAGAAGCGTCAGAAAGAGGAGAAGAAGAAGCTCCATAGGCAGACAACAAAGTACTTCTTCAACCTTCAATCTTTCTTTTTCTGTTTTTTATCATCATTCAATAATCAATATTCTTCCCATCCCATCACATCGCACAGTCTTCTCTTCCTTTCGTAAATGACAAAACAACACTGGACTTCCCTAATTTTTCCCAAACTTCTATTATGTTTTTTAGTAAATAAACAAATCAGATGTTTTATAGTAATTCAAAAAAGTTTAGGCCATATTAACCAATTTTTTACTTTATGTAGATTTTATTCTGCGTAAAATGGTTTGATTTGGTTCAATTTCACATTTCATGATCTATTTTTTCTGGTTTATTCTCTCCTTTTTCACAAAATTATTTTAATCTTACATTTTAAAAATGTTTCATTTTGTTCTTTACAGTAATAATGTGTTTGGAAAATTTAAAAAATTATATTATTTTTATAAACAATTATATGTGTAATTAATTATTTTATAACTAATATAATTATAATTATGTTTGTTTAGATATATTTACTGAATTATGGTTTAAAAATACTTAATTTACAAAAAAAAAATAAAGGAAAAAATATGTAAAAACAACTGAAAAAAACTGTTAAAAAATAATTATAAGAGTTTAATTAGTATATAATGTTAGTATAAAAAAAAACTTATACTGACGTTCAATATTATATCGTTATTTATATGATTTTTAAAATATTAATCGGTAAAGTTAATAAATTTACCTAAATAAATTATTGTGATTGAATATTAGTATAAAAAATACATACTGATTAAACTCTAATTATACATCACAAATATTCATCTTAAAAATAACTTGTTTTAACAAAAATACAAATTTAAATTAAGTTGTCCAGTATCTATTTTATTTTTTAAAACCAACTTATAATCTAAAAAAAAATATTAAATGATTTGTAATTTTTATTTGTAGGTATAATGTAAAGTGTTAATGTGATATAAAACATCATTTATGTTTTTTTACATAAAGTTGTTAATCTCATTTGATGATATCATTTATACATTTCATAGTTGCAATGAAAGAGATGACAGAAAGTGTAAGAAATAAAAAATTGAAAAAGAAAAAAAAAAGTGAAAATTAAAATTATTCAATTATGTGAAAAGTGAGTTGAAAAATAAAAAATTATAAATTAAAACTATTAAAATTACACATATATTTTATGATTTTTTTATAAACAATAATAATTTTAGAATAGTCAAATTTTTTTTATATTTTTCTTCTTTTTCATATTTGTTGGGAGTAAAAGTAGAACATGTGAAACTCATTAAACTTACAACATTTTTTTAATATTTTCTCTGCTACCAAATTAAGTAAATAGACATTTTTTTCACAAATAATATTATACCCTCTCATTTCTTTACAATGGAACAAACGCTAAAAAAAGTTATTCCTAGTAAAAAGTTATTCCTAGTAAATTGGTATGGAATAGCAAAAAAATTTAGACACGTTGTTAAGGAATAAAGGAGATGCAATATTAGCTTTCTAGTACTAAACTTTTAGGATATGTAGTTGTAAAACATTTGTATTGATTTTTATGAATTTAATTAGGTTTAAAATGGTCATTTATACCTATGGGATGTACTCATATAACAACAAGTTTGTTATAGGGTTAGGTAGATGTCAAACAACAAGTGATTGTTGTCGGAGTATGTTTGAATTTTAATTGATTGTCGTATAGGTTAGGTGGACGTCAAACACTAATTGAGATAAGTCATTAGGTCATCTTGATACCTGAACTAAATGAGTATTCAGAAAGCGTCATATCTTACTGTCTTATAAATTGTTTATGTTAAAGGTAAAATAAAGATGCTTAATTGTTTGAAAGTGCTATTAATAGACATGAGTATATTAAACGACAAACTGTTTTTGTTTAATTGTATTTCATATATCAATATGTTTATCCTTCCAATGTGCGTTGTATGTTTATGATTTTAATGCTTATGCCAGCTATGAGGTTTAAGAGTTTGGTTAGGAGGAGGGAAGACAATGATTTAACTATGACAATAATGTCCATTTTTGGTTGTATATGATGTGTAGTTTTCATGTATATACATAGAGTGAAGTAACTTCTACAACTTGATGTTTATAATATATATATATATATAAACATCATAGAAGAACTACAATGTATTTTGGTATGTAAGATTTGATGATCTAAGTATGTATGGTGGAACCTGAAACACAACTTTAAAACATATTCTATTTTAGTGTCGATGAGTTGACAAATTTATGCAGTAGATGTTTTACAATTTTTGTAGAGTTTTATTATTTTTGTAGAGTTTTATTGGGCAAGAGTCATCGCCCAGTGAAAAATTGTTATTGCTTGCCAATTTTGAGACTTTGTGTCTAGCGATATGTCTCACTTTGTGCAAAATACTTTTTACTAACGTTTTTTTATTGTTTTTTGCCCAACAACACATCGAAGTAGAATATGTCTCTTAGCTCATATGTCTCGTTGGACAACATTTGTCGCTAGACGACGTGTCTCAGTTCTAAGCAACATGTCTTACTTGACGATTATTTTGTGTATGTTTCATGTTTGTTTGAAAATTTTAACATATTAAGTATAAATTATATTGCTCATACATGTTGTAGATTGTAAATAACTTCATTGGTATTAATAATTGTTTGGGTGCTTTGGGATGTTACAGTATATACGACAATAATAATAATAATAATAATTATATAGTATTATAAATAAATATATAATTAAGTATCTAGTATTTAATAAAAAAATTAATATATTTTTTATTAATAGAATAATAAAAGAATGTTTATAAGTATAAATATAAAAATGGAATTTGATAAAAAATGAAATTGAAAAAATACATAAAATTTAAAAAGAACACAGAGAAGTAAAAAATAAATAAAATTTTCAAGAGTAATTTTTGTGGGAAAAGAATGATGTATTACAAATATGAACATTATTTTATACGTGTTAATAATATATAATAGATAGATATTTATTATAATACATGATAAAATTTAATATAACAATAAAATAAAAAAAGATTGTTTTTTTAATTAAAAAACAGTGTCTTACAAATTCAAATAAATAAATATACATAATAGTAAGATGAAAAAGAAAAATGAAAGGAAAGAAGATTCGAGAGAAGACAATTTCACTAAAATTCTACCTTTGTGCATATAACATGGTTAGATAACACCATTTGTTAGATAATAATATCTTAACATATTATAAATAAAATATTACATTCAAAAAGATAAATTTTTAGAAATGAAAGATTTTTAACTGTATGTGCATACCTTAATCATATTAAATTATTTATAAATATTGATTATAACTATAAGAATAATAAAATATATAAATTATTAGTTTTATTTAAAATTATTGTATTGATATTAACTTTTTGAGATAACCACGAATGTATCATCTTATATTTAGTATAATTATATATATATTTAAATTATACAGATGTCCTTTACTTTTATCTGTTTATTATAATTGTATTTTTATTTACAAAAATAATATACCTTAATTTCCCTAAGTTCTATATACTACTACACCTCCCCTCCCTTTATTTGTCAATTTTTTGTTTTGCTGCGGTGTCATAAAATAAAAAAAATAAATTCATTTCATATTAACATGTAGATTTTTATGTAATTAAAAAATGAGAGGTAAAAAATGTCATGAGTATGCAAAATTAGGAAAATGTGTAATGGAAAAAAGAAGAAGAAATACTTATATAATTATACTAAATTTGAAAAATACATGCTAATTATTTATTTATCAAAGCAAAGAACGACGTCGTCTAGGAGAAAGCATTGGCGGTTGAAAACAAAAAAACCCTAAACCCTACATGCAACTCAGCGCGAAAGCCGTCAAATACCTTTTTCTATCGATGTTTTAGCTTTGAAGTTCCTCTGAAGAGGAGAAGAAGAAGAAGAAGCAGCGTATAAAAAAGAATAAACAAAAGCGAAAACTAACCCTAAGAATAACAATGGGGACGTCCATAGCCTCCCAATTAGAAGCTATCAGATCCTTTGCGAAAACCAGTTCCCAACCTCTCAAGAGGCCATTCACCCGCCCTTCCATCCTATTCGATCCCAAACAGGCGGCTGACATTGAAATCGAAACTATTTTCAACATTGCCCTTGAAGGTTAGTCTTCCTAACTAGCTTCTCTCGCTCGCTACTGCAACTAAGCAATGCAATTTGCCAAATTAAGTTTTGCAGTGTGGCTAACTCACCATATTAAGTCTGTTGCTACTTTATACTCTGTTTCTGTCTTCTTTTTTTTCTTCTTATGTGATGCAATATTTCAGGCTTAGAGATTCTTATTTGCAAGGATGAGCGGTTCAGGAACTATAAAAACGATTTGTTTAGCCACAGGGGTAAAGAGTTGGATAGAGAGTTGATGGGAATAGAACAGAACAATCAGCTTAATGTTTCCATTGTTTCATACTTGAGACTACTTTCTGGATATTTTCTTATTCCCTCTACTGCTGCTCTTAAAACGCTTGAGTACTTGATACGCAGACACAAGTGAGCAATTTATTTGGTTTCGATAACTTGCGTTTTTCAAACAAAGTGTTATGTGTTGTCTTCTTCTTAAGGGTTGTTGATAAATGATCATGTCTTTCTGCCTCTGCCTCATTTATCCTTTATGATTTTTGACATGGTTGGTTGAGTTTCAGGATTCATGTATACAACAATGAGGATTTGATTTTGTGTGCTTTGCCGTACCATGACACGCATGAGTTTGTGCGAATAGTACAAATTATTGATACACGGTTAGAATGATATGATTATGTGTTTTTGGTTTGTTTGTGATTTAGACTACTTCTGTTTGAAGTGGCTTCTGATGTTTCTCTTAATCTCTGTAAAGGAATACTAAATGGGGGTTTCTTGATGGTGTGAAAGGCTCTGGTGCACCACCACCTAGAACTGTCATAGTGCAACAGTGCATACGTGATAAGGGCATATTAGACGCACTATGCAACTATGTGAGTAATTGTTTTGTGTTTAGTTGTGAATTTGAAAGTGTTCTTGTGGAATCAAATAATTAGATGGCTAAGGATTTGATTACAGGCATCTCCATCAAAAAAGTTTCAACCTTCTGGCATTTTAATTGGCTTTTGTACTGCTGTTTTCGTTGAAGTTTTGGGTACTGTTGTGACTGTTAATGATGATCTTGTAAAGAGGATACTTCCTTTTGTGGTCTCTGGTCTTAAGCCTGGCATTAATGTGGTTTCAGATCACAAGGTTAGTTTCCAAGGAAATTATTTCTATGTATTAAGTTTAAAACTGACTATAGCTGGCCATCATACTGTAATCTTTTTGTGATTACCTTCTCATTAGCAGGCAATGTAATTGCTTTCCAATGGTAGACTGTGAAATGAATTTTCTGTACAATATTCCGTATTTTAATAATATCTTATATATATTAAGTGTTATAAATAGGAACAGCAGTGCAGCATTTTTTATGTGGTACAAGTTGGCTTAAACAATTTTGTTGACAAATGTTATTCACTTGAACTATGTTTATTACTTTAAACTATTTTCTACATTCTTTACAATTTGTTTCCATAAATGTAGAATATGCTTAGACGGGCTCATGTTCTAATCTATGTTTTGTTTGAGTGATTGCTTTATTTTGCATCAGATCCTTTGCTTTTTAAATCCTTTGAACTCTAAAATAGTAACATCATACAAGAATATAGTAGCTGGCCCTGCCCTGTTGGACGAAACTCAGATGTTGTTTTATTGTAGTTTTAGTTTTTTTTTTTCTTTATTGGTAATAGCTATATTTTTATTTTATATTATTTGTGAAAAATGAGTTGGCTTTAATCTGTTTGGTCATTGGTTTTTCTTTTTTCATGATCAGGCTTTCATACAGATTGACTGCTAACTATTTTTCGATATCCTTTATTTTTTCAATAAAATCAGAAATAGAAATAATTCACCAATGTAAAAGAGCTGTCCAATTTCTCTCCATATTTGTAATTGTGTTGAAGTCTCCCTTAAAATGAACCTGCTCTAACATAACCAACTGATCCAGAACACACAAGCCAAGGGAAAATATATGTTAGTTACTTAGTACAATCATAAAATACGATTATATGTCTGTGCGACCTTACTTTCAAGGCTTATTTTATCTACCACCCTTTTATTTTTTTACATTGCTTTTAACCCCCAAAGTGGGTTGATTTAGTATTTTTAAGCCTAAAAGGTGGTTAGTGTAATGAAAATAAAAACTTAGGAGGAGTGATGTAATGGATGTAAAAAATTATGAGGGGTTTTAACAGGGTTTAAAAATGGAGGAGTGCTAGGTGTAATATGGATAAGCCTCAGGAGGGAGTCTACGTAATTTACTCTATTTTTAATAATCATAGACCTGTCTTAAGAGATAAGGAGAATCTTGGGAAACTAATCCTAAATCTAAGATACTCTAATATGATAAAATATTCACATATATTTTCACATATGCTAACAATATATGCATGCTGCTTGTGTATTTGAGGCTTGATTTACATTTCTTGGCACCTTTTCATGCATATTTTTTGTCAAATTGTCCTTAACTCCTTATGTGCAGGCTGGTTCTTTGATGATTGTTGGTTTGCTTGGAAATAAAACTGCATTAGCTCCCAAGCTTTTGAATAGTTTGATACGTTCAGTTGCAGAGGTTGCTCGTGGGGAGGCTACAGACTTGACTGATCTCCATTGGTTTCGATTGTCCCTTATTACCTTAATAAATCTTGTTCAGGTAATTTTGTAATCTAGTGTGCAAGTGTAGAGTTTAAAGTTTAAACGAAGTTATTGATCTGTTTTTGGTGGGTAAATGATTTTGATCCAATTTCCTTTCATTGTGCAATTATCTATTTTTGAATCTGGCTATATTTTTTATTTTAACTTGTTCTGTTGGAATTTTCTTAGTCTCAAAATGTTGAAATACTCCCAACAAAGGCCTTGGAGATTTTAAAGGAAATAAGGTAGTCTTCCTCAAACTGCTGAACTTATTATGCCTAACCACTGTGCTTTACCTGTTGTCCTTTCTGTATTTATATTTATTTATGACTTATTAAATCCCTTTTCATATAGGGACCTAGCAGGGGTTTTATTAGAATTATCTAAGGAGTTCAATATTGAAAAGTTTCTCCTTGTGCTTTTGGATTCCTTGATTGACTGCAGGTGTGCATTCTATGATTGTGTTTCAGGAGATGTATGCTTTAACTCATTTTATAGAGCTTGTGTTTTGTGCTGATTATAACAATAACACATTTGCAGTTCTTCTGATGAATACTGTCAGCGGACTTTGCTATCCTTAATAGAAAAACTACCCACAAATGGTTATGTTTATCATGTGGTCACTAAGATCCTTTCAACTTGTGTGAAATTATCACAAAAAGTTAGTGACTCAACTTCTTCTGTGTCAGGTTTGTATTCTGATTCTGAATTATAGAAAGCTGATCAATTAGCTCTGATAGTGTAACTCCTGTATACTCCAAATTATATATCCAGATATACTTTGTAAGGTTGAGCTAATAATAATTCACACAGAGAATGTATCAATAATCTTGAATAAATATCTCATTTGGTGAGTCAGAAATCACTTCTAGAAACTTCTGTAAAAGATATTGTTTGAATACCTGTGAAAAATTTCCTCTGATTTCTGAAAACAATGACTATGGATCCTTTATAAGTTGTAGGGAAGTTTCTTTCACCTTGAAGTTTGATTTTACTTTGTCTTTTATTAGCTAATTTTCAAGGTGAAAATTTATTTTGGGAGCTTATTGGGAAATTAGTTCCTGACACAGAACTTTCCAAACATGTAATAGATACATGATATTAGAAGTGATCTGCTTAGCAGTAATTTGTTTTCTGTAACATATTATCTGTGTAATAAAAAATTGTACAGTTAGTAAGAACTGGAGTTTGAAACACCTTCATGAAAGCATTGCATTATACTGAATGCTGGCACCACTCCGTTTCTACAGTATCAAATGCACCTCTCAATGAAGAGCCAAACTGTCCAAAAATGCTTGTTACGATGCCAGTTTTCAAGGAATCTTAATACATTCTTTTTACAGTTTAACACGGTATTGAAACTGGGAAAATAAATTGGAATTTGATGTTGAGAACTCTAATAAAATATGCCTTTAACAAGGGGAACTTTATTTGTTAAGAAACTAAATACTCTTTTTTTGCAACTTTAAATGAAACTAATAGATTTGTAAGGAACCTACTAATGAACTGATTTCTTCAAATTTTGTATCTCAGCATATGGTTTATAATTTTTCTATCAATGTGTATCATATGTGCATTATGTTTTAATATTTTCAGGTTGTGCCCCTGAATAATTTTGTTTTTCTTCTGATTTTTTTAATCATTTAGTTCCATATGGTACATTTTTATCTTTTTCAATAGACATCTACAAGTAGTTGGCTGTCGTTTGTTGCCTAGCTTATTATTCTCATGATGCTGGTTTGTCAAATGTCGATTAGCAGGGTGGGCAAAAAAGGTTTTGATTATTGTCAATACAAAATACCCTTCTGAATTACGTGGTGCGGTTCATCATTTCCTACAGGTGTACTGATGGATTGTCTGCTTTTTTGTTGTTGTCACTTGTCATATAGTATTTCATGACTTAAACTTTGAACATATTTGACAGGATAACAAAGTGCATTCTAAGAAAGATGATTCATTGTATAAGGTTTTATGCAAGATATTGGATGGGAATTTGGATTCGTCATCTGATATTTCAGAGTCAAAAGTTTGGTTTGGCCTGTATCATCCTAAGGTACCAATTATTGACTTACTCTTGATTATTATGTGTATGTAAATCTAAAAGTGTGTATTTGCCTGTTCAACAGTGATAATTTTTTTGTTAATAGTAAGAGCTTCACAATTGTTATTTGATATGGTATAGGCTGATGTTCGACGTGCTACGCTGCTTGATCTAAATTTTTCTGTTATCCTGAAGACCAATGCGGTAGGTTCGGAGGTATATAGGCTCTGCTAATCCTGTCCTCAACAAACCTTATGCTTTCATTAATTTGTATTTTTTTGTATACGACAGTGGATGAAATACATTCTTGATGTTTCTGTCCTTTTTGGTAGCAGAAGTTTTAAATTTATGCTTGATGTTGTTTATGTCCCCCCACCCTCTCTCTCTATATATATATATAGGAAATGATCTACTTGTTCCAAGAGTAAGTGTAAGAAACTTGGGTTTGATTGATTTAGTTTTGTTTTTTAGTTTTTGAAAAGTGTTTTGAAAAATATTTTCCAAAAATTGTTTTCTGAAAGGAGAAAAAAAACTTGTTTGGTAAGTGTTTTTTGAAAACTGTATTGAAGATGTGAAAATAAAAAAAAAAGTTTATATTTATGAAAATGCCATTAATGAAAAGAAAAAAATAATCTATTCTTTTTTTGTATTTTGAGTTTTCAAACCAGAACTGTTTTTGAAAACTATTTTAAGAAAATACTAACCAAATGAATTTTTTAGGTTTTAAATACTAAAATACGGAAAATAGTTTTATAAAACTGTTCCCAAACAAACACTTACTCTTGATCTTCACAATTCATTTTCTTAAAGTTTGTTAAAAAAAGTAACTCATCTCAACAGATTTTAAGAAAATGAATGGTAAGGATTGAGAATAAGTCTCTTATACTTACTCTTGGAGTAAGTGAATCTCTTTTTTTTTCTCTCTCTCTCTCTATATATATATATATGTATATATATACATATATAGATAGATAGAGAGAAAGAGGCATACACACATGGACAAATTGTTTGATATAACTTATATCCTATATTACACCATTTAATAACTCTTTACTAGATAATTTTATCTCAAAACTCATAGTTGGATTAAGAGTTCTTATCATATAGATCGTATTAGCAAAATTTTATATTAATTCAAAATTTTTTTATATCTCATCCATGTGCTTCAAATTAATGTTATATATACTTCTGAAATATGAAACATATAAAAATAAAACTCATTTTTCTTCTTATCGTTTATATTTTACATTATTTGATATAAATAATTTTGGCAATATATAATTGTAATTCAATTTTGGGATTGGGAAAAATTACATTTCATAATGATGTAAACATGTGACTTACAATGGTGTAGTCGATTCGTCTTTTGTCTTGTTTGGTTTGCGGGAGATGGAGGGGAAAGATTCTTAAAAAAAATCTTGTTTTGTTCAATTTTTAATAGGAAAGGAGAAGGGAGGGGAGTAAAATCCTTGACCACTCAATTTTTGTTTCCCTCCAATATTGGGAAAATCTGGAGTGAAGGGAAAATCAATTGATAAATTTTATTTGATTTTACCAAATTTTCCTTATTCTTTTTATGATTGTAAGTAGCTTCAATCTCTCTGTTTGTTTCTTCCCTTGAATGTTCAATTTATTTCTGTCTTTGTGGTGCATTTAAAGCTTGCTATTCTCCCCTCATAAGGTGTTATAACTAACCTCCCTAAGTATCATAAGTCCAAGCTTAATTGAAAATAAAGTTAAAAATCCATCACTATCATTATGGTGCACATTACAGCTGTATGGCTATTATTGCATAGGTGCGCTAGAAGAGAAAGCATAAAAAATTAGCCCACGTTGGTGTGACACAGACCACAGAGGTGTGGGAGACGCACTAGAGAGAGTCAATGACATTGGAAGTAGTGTGACACAATCTGTAGTAGTGTGGGAGAAACATTATAAGTTGCATATAAACACTTAGTCAAGTAGGCTTTTAAAATATAATAAATTAATAAGGATAAAAATTGAAACTTTTAAATTCCTTCCCTCCCCTTGTGAACCGAACAAGAAAAGAGTTGTTTTTTCTCCCTTCAATTGAACCAAATATGGTATGTAATCAAAATTTGTCCCCTTCTATTTCTCCCTTGCATTAAAACCCCTCCTAACTCCTCCCTTGAATCAAACAGTGTTGTTTAAGTATGTATCATTTCTGATGGTGGTGGCATATTTCTATGATGTTATGTTTTTATTTTTTGGAAGTGGTTGCATTACCTAATTTCGCTTTCAAACTAGTTTAATTTGTAAATATTTTTTTATATTTTCAAGTTCCATTTTGAATGATTTGAACTGAGGTAATTTGTGATTTAGTATATGATTTTGAATAATTTTCAAGTTACATGTTCCTGGTGAGGGTATAATTGATTTATTTTTGTTAGAAAACTTCATTTGAAAGAGTAGGGTAGGGATACAAGGAGGGAGGAGTATATATCCCTCTAAATACACCTGGACCCAGGTAAAAAAGGCTTAGCAAAAAATGAAGACCACACAAGTCAAGAGTAAACCTGATATCTTTGCGACAATGTCAAAACTCAATAAAATGTGATGGCAGAAAATGCTATAAAAAATTATTATATCATGATTCATTGTCAAAACTCAAACATGAAATGTTAGTATGAAGTGCTCAGTACCATTGCTACCATTTCAAAGCTCTGAAGCTAGCATTAGTTAGTACTTGGCTTGCTACTCAATTATATTTATAAGCCATAAATTATTTTATTATCATCATGGTATATGTTACATTTATATGAAATTATGAGTTGATTTTGTGTTGACTTGGAAATCTTTAGTATGGTCAAAATTCTTGCTAGAATGTGTTAATATTTTTGCTATATTCAAAGTCTTCAACTTTTCACTAATTCCAAAAACATCATGTTGATCAGAATCTTATCAACATCCAAGAGGCCATATTAAGACAGCTTGATGATAAAGATCTAAGCGTTGTTCAAGCAGCTTTATGTGTTGACGGATTGCCAAATGTAATAGATTCTTCTAAGCTTCTTGATGCACTGCAGAAGGTGCTAAGAAGATGCACTGATAATCTGCTATCAGGTAATTGGCTGTATATTAAAAATAATTAGATTGAAATTTATTTTTATCACTTCTGTGTTATATTGAAGCACTACAAATGCATTGCATACAATGCATCAAGTTATCCATATACTGTCAAAATGAATTTGTTCCCTGAATGTATTCTTGATTGATGAGGTGATGCTTTATGACTTAGTGATGGTGGAGTTATATGCAGAATATAGATGTGGTCTTATTAATGTCCAAGTTTCATTGATGTCTTTCTAATGGTTCAAACTTCAAAATATACTTATGCTTATATCTTCTGTCTATTATTGGATTGATTTATTCTATTGGCATTTGAGCTTATACTCTTTTCCTTTTGCTTATAGTATAGCTGTCAGTTCGTATACTTCCCCATTGGATTTTTCTGTGATAATCTACTGTTTCATTTAGTACCTCAGATGACTGGGATTGTTAAAACCCATATTATTTGTCAAGGAAACCAGTTCTGTTATATCCATGGATAAGGATGAATCTGGCTTCCTAGAGATGTTTGTATTTAGATATTTTTTAAACAAATGGTCTTTGGTCGTTTCCTTACTAATGATTCATTCAAGGATGATGCATCTAGACCAATAATTGGCGGGGGGAGGATTAAATAATTAATTTTTCTTTGTTCGCTGCATTCTTATGTGCTCCATTCTCTCCTTGTAGGTTCAGCTGATAACAATAATCTAAATGGTGAAGTTGCTGTCACTTGTCTAAAGAATGCCATCTCCTACTTCAGTGGCCATACTGATTACTTGAAGAGCATTGCTGCTATGATTTTTCCATTGCTCATTGTTCTACCACAGGTAGTTCGCTAACTAAAGATTTGATATTTCTTTTTTGGCTAGAGAATTCAATATATTTTGGTCTTGTATGTTACTTAATAGCTTTTAGACTTCCCTTGTTTGGGTGATTATCAAATAACCACTTATTTTGCATTCACAGACACAGAGTTTGAATTTAAAAGCTCTGGGACTAGTCCACAAAATAAACTGGCCACTTTATCAGAATATTGCCGGGTCTTCCTTCGGAGAAGGGGTAAATATCTAACAGTATGCTATAAATTTATTTAATGTATGCTTACAATTTAAGACATTTAATTCTGTTTCTTGAAAAGACAAGTTTGTCAAACTGAAGTTCCTGTACGGCATCGCCATGGTGAACTGAAGATATGAATCATGCATGAAGTCCTTTCTCATTACATAAAGCAAAGCTTTGAAAAATGAAATCTACACTTTTTTCCCCAGTAATTATGTTTAGGGGAATTACTGGAATAACCCAATAAGACCATGGCTAGTCTAGTACAAGAACAACATATGTTACTAGTAGTCTTGTAGTGGTTAGTCTAGTACATCAACATGATATGTTACTAGTAGTCTTGTAGTGGGTTTTCTCAAAGACATTTTGGTTTCATCAAATTTCGAAGTATTTAATCAGTAATCACAACCACTCATGAATATATTGTCGATCACCTTTCACTTTAGTGATTCTTGAAGTAAAATTGCAGACAATGATACATGGAACATTATCTTCAATTAACTTGAAGACTATCGTTACCATGGCTAAGAATTTCATGGTCCATCCTGAAGAGCATATTGCTTGGTTTGTTGAAAGCTGCAGTAATTTGGAGTTGGCAAAGACATTCTTCTTTTTTGTTCTTCTGCAGTCTCTTTTGATAGAACAGAGTGGTTTGTTTTCCCCTTCTCTTTTTGATTACCATTTTAATATTTTTCAGAAATAGTTCATTACTATATTTACATACATATCTTATATCATTTAATGACTGAGAGAAATAATGTTTGAACAAATAAGGTTAAAATAAATATTTGAAGTATATCATATACTTCCCCTAGTTGTACTTCCCTATTTTTATATTAGATTTCTTTGTCAAAAATTCCTAAGAGGGGATTAAGAAATGCTAACTATTAACTTCTTCCTTTGATCAAATATGAAGACATTTGTGCCCTATTTGAACGTGTATTTCCTATTCTAAAGGCTGAGTGGGAAACGTCAGTGACCGCCGGTGATGCCTTATTAGATGAGGTGCAAAAGATTTACTAGCATATGGTTGCTTTTATTTCATTGTTTGTCTTCTTTTTTTGTGATGAGAAACTTTTTTTTTAACTTCTGTTTTGGTTGTTGGGAATTGGGATTGTTTTGCAGTTCAATTCTGAAGTGTTAGACTGGGATTGCAGTGCATTTTTTAATCATCTTTTGTATGCCAATCTAAGACCTCTAAATGTGAAGGTTATGATTTGCATATTTTGGAGGCTGCTAAGACTACTAATATCAGCAATGCCTTCTGCCATGCTGCTGGTTAGTAATTCCCTTGCTATTTGTATTCCTTCGTATCAATTGTCTTATGAACCTGCTTTTCTTCTTGGAATTTGTTGTTAGATTGTCACTTTTTGACATTGGTTGGATAAATGAATCTTTATCAAAATGCAGTATGATGATGATAAGTGGGTCAGCAAGATAAGGGATCTGTTTGTTTTTTTTTCCTCCTCAAAATTGAAGCATGCATTCCATGAACACCTCCATTACTTAGTGGCACAGTGCAGCATATCACCTCCTCGACTCTTATCTAAGTTTTTCACAGAGGAAGGTACTCTACACTTATTCCTTTGGTTTGATTTTTCTCATATTTTCTGAATGTGCCTGACTGTATTTTTCACCCAGCTGAGTGAATTGTTTATTTTTATCAATATTATTAAGATAATCAATGGCAAAACAATTTACTAGAGAAAAATGTAGATGTATACTTCCCAAGATGCATTGATCCTTTCTATACCAAGTATCTGTCATTTTCAATAATAGTTAATAAGATTAACAATACTATTTCTTTCTCTATCTGCCACACTTCTGCCATATGAGGCAACACCAACAGCTATATTTACGCCGCGGTTTTTTGGCAAACTGCCATGGTCCGATATCCACCACTGATAACATTGATTTCAACCAATCATAAAGTGTTAGAAACAGATTGTATGAGAGTGTTGCTAACATTCTTCTAATAATGAAATACATGCACACACAGGCACATATTCTTGATAAATCCCCCTCCTCCGTAATGGGGCCTAGGGCCTATTTGCCTTGTCCAATCCATGTTTTTAGGTTTTTTGTTATGCTCTTTGTATAGGGTTTGTTTGGGTAATTTTCTTTAGAAGCACTTCTAGGAGAGAAAAATACAAAGAAAAAAGTCAAAACAATTTTTTCAAAAGTTTTTTAGAATGATGTGAGACTTTTTACAAGCTATTTTTTAAAAAGTCCCACATTTTTTTAAAAAATTAGCTTGGAAAAAGTTAACATCTTTTAAAAAAAGCTTATGAGGAATCTTTTTGACTTCTTTCTTTGTATTTTTTTCTTCTAGAAGTACTTCTAAAGAAACTTATTCAAACAAGTTCATAGTATGTGTTTGACTAGTCCTAAGTCAGAACATAAGAAGTACGAATAAGGACATGACACATACATAGACATATTGATACAACTAATGTCTAAAATATAGGATATGAGAGCACGACTTACATACATATAAATGATGAAATAAAATATGAATAACATAATAAGTTAACTAAAGTGGTGATATACTCATCCATTTAAACCATTTTTCTATCATAGGAAGGCTAAAAAATAGATCTAACATTATTTTTATAACATCAATCTCTGATCATCTATGTTGAGGTGTCAGTTTAGGTATCTCGATTGTATATAAATGTGACTTCATGTTTCTAAACAAAATATAGTAATCTTTTAATTGGACACCTAATAAGAAGTGTCTGACATGTGTCATATAAGTGTTGGAGAGTATTGGTGTCGGAAATGTGTCACTTCAAATAATAGAGGTGTCCGTGCTTCTTAGGTCAAAACTAAATTGACAGTTGTTAGTTAGAGACAGTTAGGGGTTCATTCAGAAGTGATACACTTCTTCTGAATATAGAATTTAGATTTGTTTCTGAATTCACATCTAGAATAATCTCTTTCTCTCAAATCTTGTTTTGTAAGCTGTCTCATAATTTCTCTTCAGTTCTTTAAATCTAACATGGAGGAGCTGAATTTTGTTGCACATCCATGGTTTCTCCTTGAAATTCACCCCAAAACTAAAATTGTTTCCTAAATTTAGAAGCACCCTCCTTTAGTTCTTGGATCCTCTTCTCTGATACTTTCTTGCTCATTATTTCTGTTTACTTGGATGAGAAGAACTCTATCTTTTGAAGTATTAGGTTCATGTTGTCATTGAAGTCTGCAGTCTTCTAATTTCTTCACATTTCCTCTCCAAAGAGCTTGTATATATGTTTGTATGTCTGACTCCATTCCAAAGCAATAATATTTTTTGCATCTACTACATATATATAAGCCCAACTTGAGTTTGTGTTTTGTCCATCTATTCCAATAAAATTAAGTAATAGTTTCTTTTCTTTTTTGGGTAGTTGATTGAAATAATGGTTTGAATTATATTTGCATATTGTTTTGGTATTCTATAGTTAACATTTTATGGTTCAGAAGTCAGATAAAGTTCCAGCTGGCTTGATTTTTTGTTGAATATTTCATTCTGCAGGTGTTCCCGTCACAGTCCAAGTTGAAAGTCTTAAATGCTATGCATTTCTTTGTAGCTTGTCACAAGATAAATGGCAAATTGAACTTTTAACTGAATTTCCTTCTGTTTTTGTTCCATTGGCGGGTGATAATCAGGTATGATTCTTTGTAAGCTTTACTCTTTGGCCTTGCGTATATTTTTTTCCTTTTCTGGACACTGCCAATTTGTAATTGTTGACAAATGGTTTTCTTGGCGATATATCCTATGTTACATTCATTCAAGTTTTGCTGTTATCTTGATTTTTGAGAAAATGTTGTTGGCTCAAATTTGCTTTGCATCTGTTGAATTTTCTTCCAGACTATAAGGGTTGCTGCCATGAACTGTATTGACTCATTGCATTCATTGTGGTATCATGTGAATCGTTCTGGCAAGAAAAATGGTACTGTATTGTTTGAATAATTTAATGCAGCCCTCAATGCCTAATTAATTTTACCTTGGTACGTTATAAGTTTCTAAACTGGTAAGAACAGGTAACAATGCAACATGGATCAGTTTTGTGGGTGAGGTTTTGTCGTTGATGCATGAGCAAAAAACATTTATACTGTCCGACAAGAAATTTCTTCCTTCATTGTTTGCATCCACTTTGAGCTCATCCTGTCCAAACATCTTGGAACCTCAAAACATCTTGGTTCCTCATAACATAGAAAAAAGGTATTATGATGTTACTATGACTTCTCATTTCAATGGCACCACTTTTATTACCTTAGAACTATTTGTTGTGATCACTGCCTTAGCTGCTGCTTATCAAATATATGGCCATGCTTTCTTTTTCTGTTGGAATTAGCTAGAATCTTCTTAGTTTGGAGAGCAGGATTTAATGGTATAATATTTTTTTTGTAATGCGAAAAGACTGTTTTGTTGCTGTTCATGGTCCCCATTCTCAAAGCTCAAATTTCAGAAGGATTGGAGGGATGCATGACACAAAGTCACAGAGAGAAGGGGAAAGTAACTTAATGGTGGTAGGAGAAAAAAATGGAAATTAAGGTAGATGTCATGGAGGGAGAACAAGTACATTAATTATGAATACATATAAAATGTTATTGAACCAGTGCATAATCTTTAGGATGGAACCTTAAGTTGAAAAATCCTATTTTTAATCAAAATCCTACCTGATTAGAAATTCTAATCAATTATATTGCTTATAAATTTTGTAATCATGGTTGTTCTAGGATTAGTTATCTTCTTTTCTTGTCCTTATTTATTTCCTCTAGACGGATTCTTCAATAAACATGTAAACAAAAATTATGGTAAATTCCTAACTGAGCAATATGAATCCATAATCTGCACTTCCTACAGTTTGGAGTCATTTACTGAATTGCATCCTTAAGCTTTGGTGTGCATCTCCATTTGTCTCTGTTTATGCATATATATATATATATATATATATGTATATGTATATGTATATGTATATGTATGTATGTATATGTGAATAGGATTAATTGACATTAAGCGTCCAATTTTATGTAACACCAAATCCTATTCCTTCCTTCTACTTTAATTAAAAGGCTAGGATTGATTCACTGACTGAATCACATAATCTACTGTTTTCTGCTCCTGCTACATGGACCCGGCTATTGTACTTTTTGTTGCTTTTGATTCTTTTTTGCCTTTGCTCAGTGCTGGCAACTTATAAGATTGTGGTAAATGTTCTTGGTTGGTTTTAATTTTCCTTTTTGAACTATAATGATAAAGCCATGAATGAAATCAGTGCAAAAAACACTAATTGTAAGGATACCCTCTTCCTAAGAAGGACCTAGTATGCAGGCAAAATTGCTTTATGCACGACAATACATTCTGGTTTAAAGACTAGTCTCTACAAGCAAAGAAGCCACAGCCATTAATAAGATCACATTATAAACCAGAATCTCATGAGTACACCCAAGCGACACCATTCTGTCTCACTGACAGCTGGGTCTGTAAAGAAGATAATTCATCACCTAATTGATTTAGTGAATCAATGGTAGCATTTAGATTAAAGGATAATGAAAGGTAGGATTGGGTGTCAATTTAAAATTTGACACATGTACAGTGGCATATAGACTGAAATTGTTTTATTTTGCTTTACACTAGTGTTTTTCTGTTTGTTTATTTCTTTACAATTTGTTTAATGTTGCATATTGTGTGTTAGCTTGTTAGAGTAGTTTAAGTTGTTTTGTGTTATTTAGATGGATTGTATGGATAATAGGTTTAGGAATATTCCATTGTTATTGGTTGTTGTAGCCAACCTATCTTAGTGGGATAAGACTTGGTTTTTGTTGTTGTTGTATTGATTCTTATACTTATGTTTATTGGTGATGCATATTCCTGTGAATTTCATCTTGTAACTTTCTTCATTTTACTTTTACTTTTTCATTTTACTTCTTTTTAGTTTCTGTTTTATTTATTAAAAAATGTTGTTATCTTCATTCATGAAATTTTTTCGTTTGTACTAATTTCCAAAATTCTTTATTCTATTTTGTTTCCAAACATATCTTTTCAGGTTCTCCCAGCCTACAAAAATAGAAATTCTTGGCTTCATTTTGGGTTCTGCTCTTAAATTCTCTAACTACGGAAAGGTGTGATGTCTTCAAGCTCTTCTATGTTTTTATTTATATTTTAGTTGTGGAGATAGTGATTCAGAAAGGCTTCATATGTTCAGTTCCAGATTAACAGTTTTATGTGTGGGTGAGGGTGTTTATGCAATCCTGGGACTAATACTATAAGAAAGTAACTTATTTGTTGATGTGGCTTGCAGCTAATGATTTTATCCTTGTTCAAAGGAATTGGGAATGACCTTATGCATGTTCCAGAAGTTGGGCACTTGTTGTCCTCTTTTCTGAACCAGTACTATGACAAGGTCAACAAGTCTTGTCCAAAATTGTCTGACACTGAAACTCAAACAATGTGCCTTTTGCTGGAGGTATATGCACTTGTGTATTGTATTCAGTTTTAGCATATGGAATCTTTTTTCTGAGGTTTGGTGTGAACTTGTTCCACTTTATCTGTAGAACTGCGTTATGTCATCTCGCTCTAGTGAAAATGATCTTCAACATCTTTTAGTGAAAGCTTTGCAGGTGAGATACTGAGATGTATGCTTTTCCTATGTAATGCCTTGTTATTTTGATTTACTGACTCCATTCCTTGTACTTTTCAGTTTGGTGGCATGACTTTGGATGACCCTGCCTGTGTAAAGCCATGTATCACTGTCTTGAACAAACTTAACAATCAATTCTATACTGAATTGAAGAATAAGGTGAAGGTATTATTGTCAGTCTATCTCTTTATTTCCAGAGTTTGTTATTGTCATTCATCATAATTGATGAGTAGATCTAACGATCTAAGTGAATAATTTATGAGTTTGTTGTAATTTGCTTCATTGGGTAGTAATGAAAAAATGATCACCAACGAAGCCCCTTCTGTGACCTAAACTAATAGTTTTTTCTCATGCCTGTCAGGAGGATTTACTATTTGAGCTTGTGTTTTTGTGGCATAATGCTAATGGTGATGTACAACATGCAACTAAAGAGGCATTAATGCGCATAGAGGTGAGTTTCTATCTCTTGCCCAAATGCTATTAACCATTTGTTGCTTCGGCTAGTGTTCCTTCTTTTATGTATGTTTCTGCTGTGCCTGATTTCTTTAGTGGTTACTTGCTAATAACTTAATCTTTTGGTATTATTCAATCTCGAGCTGGGGGTGGTCTTAGATCTTGCTCCTTTTCCATGATTAATGAGCTCTGTGGTTTTATTTTAACATTATGCACTCTGATTCTTGAGAATTGCAATCACTCCCCTTTGCCATTATTCCCTTTCCCTGCCCTGTTGAACTTGGACTTAAGATTTTGAATATGGCAAAAATCAGTGAGTTCCTTCTCTGCCGAGGTATGTTATATGTGTGTTAAAGGTTAATAATAAAAAGCAGAGGTGCAGACTGATGTACTCTACTTTACAGCTAGACTGCTAGCGGAAAGGAAAAATATAAGGCTTAGTTATCTTTTTTCATTCCACTATTTTTTTAAAATGTTCAATTTTGTCCTACAATTCTATAAATAGCTTCAATGTCACATATTTTTGTCAAATTGAAGCTAACACAATAAGACTGATAATTTTTTACCTCACCTTGTGGGATATTACTTTGTTGATGTTGTTTCTTTTAAATGCAGTGGGAGGGTTCTTTGAACTTTTTAATCCACAGAAAGAAAAAAGAAATGAAATTGAAAATAATTGGTGGATATGTTGGAATTGCAGATTAGTTTCTCAACTGTTGGCCATATGCTTGATCTCATACTTGCACAGAAAATTTGTATAGTTAGTTCAGCCGAAGAAAAGAAGGCGAAGAAACAAAAATTGACAGGACTTCAAGAAGCAGGATATCATCCTAATGATATATTCAGAAGAGATACTCCAGTGTACATACTTAGTTCCCTTCTTGATGTTTTGCTACTGAAGAAGGATATAACAAACAGGTATCTTGGTGTTACTTCTGAATTGGAGCAATACATTATGTTTACTGCCAATACAAGTGGTTAAAGCATTTAATTGTGCTAAATTCTCAGTTTGATTCTTGCAGGCATTTACTATTAGGGCCATTATTTAAGGTTGTTAGCAAGGTATTTTCAGAAGAATGGTTGAATGGTGCCTTTTCCCCCGAGAAACGATTAAGCCAACCTTCAAGTCCTGAAGCCAACAGTTACGCAATATATCATATTCAACAGACTCTTTTGATGATCCTAGAGGATATTATTATTTCTCTTAAAAGCATGGCTCAGTTAAATGTATGCTTCCTAGATGTGAATCTGGAAAATTTATTACGTGTTAGAAATATTAGTTTGACTACCTTTTCAGTATTTTCTTTTATTAAGTTTTACCATTGTTGCAGGAAAAAATGACAAATGAAATTAACATGAAGCTACTGATAGAGTGTGCCCGAAATACCAATGATGCTGTTACTCGCAACCATCTGTTTTCTGTACTTGGCGCTGTTACTAGAGTCTTTCCTGGAGATGTTTTGGAGCATATGCTTGATATTCTAGCAGTTATTGGAGAAGCATTTGTTACACAGGTTTGCTACTTTTGGTTTCCCTGTACTGAACATACATTTGGGTAGAATAACTTATTGTATCCTTTTCTTCCCTGTTGAGAAGGATGTTCTTCGGGTAATTGCTTATTGTATCCTTTACTTTTTATGTTTCCATGCTTTTGCAAAGATCCATATCTCCTACCTCACCCAATGCTGATTGGTTTTAAGATGAAATCTACAACTGCATTTCTTCTTCAATTGCTTTTTAGTCACCATTTGGGATTTGATTAAGTAATAGAATTGCATGCTTAGATTCTTATCAACTCTTACAACTTAACATTCTAACAGTGTTCTAGAAAATTGTGCATAATTCAATTTATTACGGACTAATAGTTTCATCATTTCTCTTTTTTGTGCTTGTAGATTGACAGTCATTCAAAGAATGTTTTTGAGGATCTTATATCTGCAATTGTTCCCTATTGGCTGGCTAAGACCAATGATGTGGAGAAATTACTAAAGGTTGGTTTTCATGGAAATGGTTTGGGATTTCGTGTCTCTTCTGCTTGATAGGAAGACTCTCTTTGCTGATCAATCTTGAACCTTCTAATATGTTTTTCCCCTCCAGATTTTCATGGATATATTACCTGAAATTGTTGAGCACAGAAGACTGTCATTTGTGTTATATCTATTAAGGTATTCTTGTTCTACTTCTACATCATGATTCTGCTATTGATACTTTAGCCATTAGTTTATGGTCTGCATCTTATAATGATGGCTGTTTTGCAGAACTTTGGGCGAGGGTAAAGGCTTAGCCTCATTGCTTATCCTACTTTTCCGTTCATTAATTTCAAGGAAAGCCACCTGTTTCCTTAATGTTGAGACACCAGATGCTTTGACATTTTATACTGGAGAGTGGGAATATAAATTTGCAGTGCAAATCTGCGAACAGTATACGAGTATGATTTGGCTTCCTTCTTTAGTGGTGGTGCTAGAACAGAGAGGAAATAATGATGTTGACCAGGCACTGTTTCTGGAATTGTTTATTGTAATGCAATTTTCTTTGCAAAAGATGCAAGATCCAGAATTTAGGTTTAAGTTGGAGTCAGGAGAAGATACCACGGTCATTCAGGTATAAATCCACATCTGATGCATGGGGCTAGATATTTATATGCCTCTTGATGTCTTTATTCAGTTGTATAAGGCAAACTCTAGATGTAACATATATCATGATTTTTTTTAGTAGATTTTTTCCTAACCAATGTCCTATAATGGTAACAGATACATAGAGTATGTTTTTGAGATATTGATGTCTTAATTCATAAATTTGGGTAAACTATGTTGACACTTGACACCCCTGAACTTAGGTTGAATTATAGCTGATTTTAATATACACGATGTTTTTAAATTTTCATCAGGTATAAATCCACATCTGATGCATGGGGCTAGATATTTATATGCCTCTTGATGTCTTTATTCAGTTGTATAAGGCAAACTCTAGATGTAACATATATCATGATTTTTTTTAGTAGATTTTTTCCTAACCAATGTCCTATAATGGTAACAGATACATAGAGTATGTTTTTGAGATATTGATGTCTTAATTCATAAATTTGGGTAAACTATGTTGACACTTGACACCCCTGAACTTAGGTTGAATTATAGCTGATTTTAATATACACGATGTTTTTAAATTTTCATCAATCAAAATTGTGATTTTATATTGAGGTACAGATTTTAGGCTGGTATTGAAGTTCTCTGTAGTTTTCTTGCTCGGATGTTGTTTTTGGTTTTGGTGTGATTATAAATGTCGTTAGTGTTGCATGCTTATGTTGGTGTTGATGTTATAATCTTTGAAATTGGATTGTTCACCTAACTCAACCTAAGCAAACCGGCTTATAAGGTGAGGACTTCCCAAGCTTTATAAGTTCTATTTAAGCTACATGTCTAATCGATGTGGGACTAAACCACCCATCACCCTTGAGGTTTCCACTAAGGTGGGCTATGGGTAATGACAATTTAGGCAACTTTCCAACAATATTCATAATAAATATGAACTGAAATATTCATTGTTGAATATAGATATATTTGTTTGATTTTTCTTTGCAGGTTTCATACTGAGATGCTATTTTTTGGTTTCTTATTGTGATGGCAATGGCACTAGTGTTACATGCTTATATTTGTGATAAGCCTATAAACTCTGTTTTTTAAATGAACATATTCATAATCAAAATAAATGTGATGGCTTCTTTAATATTGCAGAGGGCACTGGGTGAGCTTATGGAGCAGGTTGTTTTACTCTTGCAACTTGTCGATGCAAGAAAAAAGAAACTGAATTTCCCTGTAATTATGAGGAAAGAGTTTAAGGAAACTATGCGGGCTGTTGTAAGGAATCTAACAACAGTAATGATACCTTACGTATACTTTAAGAGCATAATTAAATTGCTTCGCCATGCAGATAAGAATGTTGGAAAAAAGGTATGGTTTTTAATAAATAGTAAATATAACATTTAATTTGGATCTTGCAATGTTGGTTTCTTTATGTGCTTCTTAATCATATTATTCTGTTAGACATCCTGGTTTTCAAGATATTTCCATAATTTGGTGGTTATACAGTGAACATTTATTGGTTTTTCATCTGATGAATGTGTGTTGTTCTCGTATTGAATGTATCATTGGTTCTATACTTCTATGTGAAATGCTAGCAATACACATACACTCTTTTCAACACCCTTTTTGTTGAAAAATACAACTTTAGTTGTGCTCTATACCTCATTTAATGTCTCTCTCTTTGTTTAGTAGTTTTCAAAAAATTTCAATCAATGGTAGAGTGTGTTAAAATTAGATCTAGAGAGTATGTTGCAAGCACTCTTGGTTCTATATATACTATAAATTTTTTAGTTAGTTGGTCACCTGTTCCTGATAGTAGTGTCAAAATGGGCCCGGCCTGGTGGGTCAGCCCGGCCCACCACTGGGTTGAAAAAACTATGATTTCACGAAACAGGTTATCTTTTGTGACCCGACCCACCTAACTTGCGAGTTTGGTGGGTTTGGGCTAGGCCGGACTGACCACAGCCCACCATGTTTATTTAAAATTTTTAATTTTAATAACACACCCTCTTTAAACTTTTATTTTTTTATGTTGAAGTTGAATTGTTGATGAATGACATTGATCCATTTAGTCTATGTTTAGAGTTAATCTTTTAATTATATTATATGCAAAAATGATTTGAATGTTGTTGATTTATATTATTTATAATTTGTATGTTGTTTAATATTATGTATATGTTAGGTATTCTTTTAAATTTTAAACTTATTTATCTGTTTATAATTTGCATATTTATAATTTACATTTTTTATAAAAAAGTCTCACTTAAAAAAATTAGAAACTATTTTTTTTTTCAAATCTAGTGGGTCAGCCCACCTAATCCACCAGCCAGTGGTGGGCGGGTCGAGTTGTATAACTAGTTATCTTTAGGTTGGTGGGTCGGGCCAGCCCACCTTATCTAACCCACAACCCGTGATGGGTCAGTTTGTGTGGGCCGGGCTGGCCCGTTTTGACACCT
The DNA here is from genome assembly GCA_037954015.1 of Psophocarpus tetragonolobus. NCBI lineage: Eukaryota > Viridiplantae > Streptophyta > Magnoliopsida > Fabales > Fabaceae > Psophocarpus > Psophocarpus tetragonolobus. Next base: position 42,852,723 of record CM075695.1, read on the forward strand.
CTAGTTCCTGACCTCAATTCTTGGTAAATTTTTATTTGTGGATGTATGCCCATGGGTAAATGATAAGATGCCAAAAACAGTAAGCTTTTAATTGCAAAGAAATCATTTATATATCAAAAGCATAAAAGTCACTCAATGTTTTTTTTTTTATGTTATATAAATAAAGCATTTAATAAAGTGGATTTATTGCTTGGAGAAACTGTGGTTTGATATTTTTGCATTTCTTGTGCTGCAGGCTCTTGGACTGTTATGTGAGGCAGCAAAAAATAATAAAAATGTCTGCTTAAAGATTAAAGACAAGAAAGGTTCAAGGTCAACTCAAAGTTGTCTTTTGCTTCATACAGATGGAACATCTCAAGAACCGCTTAATAAATTGTGTTTAGAAATTATTCGAGTACTTGATGATTCATCAAATACCTCCTTGAAAGTGGCAGCTGTTTCAGCTTTAGAAGCTCTTGCTGAAAGATTCCCTTCCAATAATTCCATCTTTAGTTTATGCCTGGGATCTGTTACGAGACATATTGCATCACAAAATTTGGCTGTGACTTCTAGCTGCCTCAGAACAACTGCTGTGCTGATCAATGTTCTAGGTCCAAAAGCATTGGCAGAACTTCCCAAGATTATGGACAACGTGATGAAGTCATCTCGTCAAGTGTTGTCTAGTTTGGATATGAGACCCAAAACCACTGATGTTTTATCAGCCTCAAATGAATCCCACTTTTATGTTCTCATCACTTTGGAGGCAGTTGTGAACAAGCTTGGTGGATTTTTAAATCCATATCTAACAAATATCATAGAGCTTCTGGTTCTTTATCCTGAATATCTTTCAGCAATGGATTCAAAGGTGGAGTCTAGAGCTCATGCAGTACGAAAGCTTCTGGCCGAAAAAATTCCTGTAAGGCTTGTTATAGTGTAGTGATGAGTGACTGTGATATGAAATTAAATACCTGTTTTTTCTTTACCATAGATTTTTATTCTTTTACAGGTTCGACTTGCACTGCCACCTTTATTACAATTATACCCAGCTGCTGTTGAGGCCGGGGATAAAAGCCTAACAATTGTATTTGATATTTTGGGAACCATAATTAGTACAATGGACAGATCATCTATTGTAGCATTCCACGGAAAGATATTTGACCTTTGTTTGGTTGCTCTTGATCTGCGCCGGCAATGCCCTCCTTCTGTTCAAAACATTAATGTAGTGGAGAAAGATTTACTTAACACAATGACTGTTCTGACCCTAAAACTTACTGAGAACATGTTCAAGCCTTTGCTCGTAAAGAGTATTGAGTGGGCAGAATCTGAAGTGGATGAAACTGCTTCTAGTGGAAGCATTGACAGGGCCATATCTTTCTATGGCATGGTGAATAGGCTTACAGAGAACCATAGGTATGTCAGTGTTAATATATTTTATATGTAGTTACGCAAGTATTGTTCTTTTTAGAAAATGTTTTTTGATATAAGTGTGCTTTTAAGTTTTTGGTCAAACGTCACCTCATTTGGGTTTCTAGAATATTTTAGGTATATTTTGTATTCTTTGGACAGTTTAGCTTTTTGTTTGTATTAAATTATATATGTGTATTATGTATATTAATGTAGATATGAAATTTTAGTGTATTGAACCACTTATCACAGTTGAGACATGAAAGTAGGCGGACACCTTTATACAATTTGGTTACAGTATTAAATTGAAAATTAGTTTTCAATGTGATTTTCCTATTTATTTGTTATGTATAATTAATAAACATGTACATAATCAATTATTATGATGTTAACTTGTTTTCCCAAAATAATTATCAAATGACCGTGATTTAAGATGGTGCTATATCCTTACTTGTAGGTCATTGTTTGTTCCTTACTTCAAACACTTGCTTGGTAGTTGTGTTAATCATCTTAGTGAAGTTAGAGATGTGAAAGTATGTAGCGTGAATCGGAAGAAAAAGGCCAGGATTCTGGATGATGGCAATATCAAAGAAATAAGCAGTGTGTCCACTAAGAGCTGGCATCTTAGGGCACTAGTCTTGTCATCCTTACACAAGTGCTTCCTGTATGACACTGGAGCCTTGAAGTTTCTTGACTCCTCAACTTTTCAGGCAAGTGAATTCTTTACGTGATAGGAACTCTCATTTGTTTCATGCTTTCATGTTTGATACCGAAACTCTTGGATACATATCTGAGTATTCAAGCTTTTATGAAGTTATTGAAAATCTAATGAATATATAGTTTACATGAGACATAGAAGCATGTATAGTATATAGAAACATTGAAGCATTGCCCCTTTATGAACCAAAAAGAAGACTATTTTCTTTATGGTTTATCTCTTAAAAGGAATGTTTGTAGATAATAGACATGATTTATGCCCATTCCACTTTTTTTATAATTAAATGTAGTATATTAATTACGAATTTTCCAATTCAATTTAAAAATACCTTGCATGTTTTCTCATTCTATTAAGGAATAAAATATTCATAAATCTTTCAGCTTCTTTCAGTAATATTCTTGCTATTTGTTTTCCCTCATTGCTGCAGATGTTGTTGAGACCTATTGTTTCACAACTTGTCATAGACCCACCGGCTCAGTTGGATGACAGGATGAATATACCAAGCGAGAAGGAAGTTGATGACCTACTGGTTGCGTGCATTGGTCAAATGGCTGTGACTGCTGGATCTGACCTTTTGTGGAAACCTTTGAATCATGAGGTGAAATTTTTTATTTTTATTCATTCCTTACACAATACATTAGCATCGGTTCCTTTGCTGTCATTTATGGGGTAGATGGAAGTTTAGCCCATAAATTTGTTATTTTAGTGTCGGGTATTCTGTAATATGCAGAGCTCTTGCATGCTATTCCTTCCATCTAAAATAAGTGTTGTACTGGGGAAAAAATTTTGTTCCAAAGTGAGTTTCACATTTAGCTTTTCAATATAGTATTTATTTTTTTTCCGTAAATATCTTTAATAATGTTATTTTAGTTTTTCAATGTAATATTAAGGTTAATTTTGTCAATTCTCTTTTATTTATTAGTTTTTCTTGATTTGTATAAAACAATCTAGGACTATCTTTATTTGTATTCCTAAACAACTGAATATCTTTCTGCCATCTTTATCCTGTTCTTTTACAGGTTTTGATGCAGACACGGAGTGAAAAATTGCGACCTAAAATATTGGGGCTCAGAATTGTTAAATATTTTGTGGAGAACTTGAAGGAAGAATATCTGGTATTCATAGCTGAAACAATCCCCTTCCTTGGTGAACTGCTTGAGGATGTGGAGCTTTCAGTTAAATCTCTCGCCCAGGAAATTCTGCGGGAAATGGAGTCTCTGAGTGGAGAAAGCCTTCGCCAATACTTATGATGTAGATTAGGAAGGAAGTATTTATATTCTTGTGATGTGTAATCAAACAAGAAATATAATCGATAGGTCAGTGTAAATTGTGGTTAATTAAGGAAAATGATCATTTATTTATTCTGATGAAGGTTAAAGTTCAATTTTTCTATACAATTTTAAAATCAAATCATTTACAACATTATGCTTTTTAAAATGCAGTATTTATGATAGTGATTAGTAAGAGAAGATAAAGAAAAAAAAAAGATTAAATTTATTTATCTTGAAACTTTGATATTTTTGAAGTATCATGTCCATAGTCCTCAGAGGAGCCAGGAATGTAATCCAAGGTTCTTGTAGTTCCTTATTTTTTTTATAAATAATCTATCCTGTTTTGTATATTTTTTCATTATTAAGGTTTATCATTTCATCCTTTTTAAATTGAGTTTTTGTGCTTCATTTTTGGCTTTATTATTTTGTTATTGTATCTCTTCTATGTATATATTTTGCAGTAAAGCGTTAATTTATTGAAATTTTAAGGACAATTATTTTTAGGGGTCAAAAACAGAATTTAGTCAAATTTTAGGAATTAAAAGCATAAGTCTATTTTTATTATTACTTATTGTTTTCAATTCATCCTTTAAACAAAGGTTTGAATATTTTTGTTTTTTTGGTAAGCATGTGTTTAAACAAGGGTATAAATATGTCTTTTGATCATTAAACTATGTCATTTTTTATTTTCATTTGATCTCCGAATTTAAATTTGTTATTGGTGTTTCAATTTTGAAAAATGTCTTTTTATTTCTCTTGCAATAAAAAATACTTTTGTGCATTAAGCCGTCAAAAATCAATCGAAGGATTAAAAATTATTTTATGAATTTGTCGGGTTAAAATTATTATTTGAAGGACAAAAATAGACTCAAAATACAAGGAATTAAAATAATTAATCTTGTTAAAAATTGGACTAATTGTCAATTTGGTCAAAATATGAGGTTGATGGTTATTGATTAATGTAATGGGTGAATGAATAGTTGAATTACATAAATTGGTGTATTTAATAAAATATAAGCATATATTTGTTATTAATTTATTAATTATAGTGGTCTAATGATAAGTTTGGCGTACTAAATTCAAGTTTTGATGTTTTAAATTGTGCTTTGTTTATTTTCATGAAAATACAATTGATTTTTATATGATCACAATTAGGGTTGTTTTTGATAAGTTTGGCGTACTAAAAAACATCAAAATAAGGTGGGATCATTAGTGATAATATTGCAATTTGATTAAACTCGTAAATAGTTAGCATATGTTTGGCCTTCGTTGTTACTTAAGTGATAAACATTTGAGTAACAACACATGATCACACCACTTCTAAAAGTTAACAGTATTACTAGATTATCATTAAACTCAATAAAATAATAAACATAAAGAAAGCTTAATAAGATTGAAAAACTATGTATAAATTTTTTTGCAGTAATATAGCTACTTAAATAATTCATATAACTTTATAATAAGCATGTATAAATTATTAGAACTAAAACTATGTAATTATCATATGGCTACTTAAAAAACCATATATTATAAGTTAATTACTGATAATTTATGGAAAAAATTTAATACAGTACTAATGGATTGCGTTTGTTAAAATAAATAAAAGTAGAAAATTGATGATTCTAATTCTATATCCTCCATATTTCATGACTGATTAAACGTGAGTTCATGAGTGCATGGAGTTTAACAATTTCAAAGCCAGGGCTTCTTGCTCCTCTAATGTAACGGCGCCATTTCTTTCACCCTCTTCCCTGTCACTGTCACTGTCACTGTCACTAGCAAAGTATACTTTACTCTTTTTATGCTGTCTATCAACAGTTTCGTTTTCGTCTCCTTCTGACCCAGATATATCATCTTCTGCCTTCCATTTCATCTTCTGCTTTATTCTTTTTTCTCTGCGTCGCTGTCGCTCAATAAGCTTGTCTTCTTTGTCAGCCTTCTTCAAATCATCTCGCATCCTTCTATAGTATTCAGCTTTTTGTTCTGCACCAAGACATAATAAAGATGGTGTGGCAAAATAAACAATATAACCCTTTGGAGTAGTATATGTAAAAAAAAATGGAGATATTAGGTGTTAATAAGAGCAAACCTCATAACGAGTCCACGTAATTTACTAAACACTTCAAATAAAAAATTTACATACACGTGCATCAAGAATTTGAGAGCCTAACTACTTCAATTGATGCGTTACACATGTACAAGTAATGATTTCACCGTGCAAAATTAGTAATACCATTGCAGCTTATGTTTGCAGTAGAAAATTATGGACATACCTGGGTCCAGCAGCAATGCTTCTTTGCCACTTTGGGTATCAGCTATCCTGGCTAGCGGAGGAAGTGTGTTGCCTTCTTCGTCAAATACAACCCTAGTCCCAACTGGCCTATGTACATTAATCTTGAGCTTCTTTTTCTTCAATACACGAGTTGCCAGTCTGCATATGAAGGAACCAAAATTATAAGAACAAGAAAGGAGAATAAATTCAAAGCTCCAGAAGAAAAGCTCCCACAAAGAAATATAATAAATCCAACTTTATGTCCTACATAAGTTTGACATTTTTATTAGGCATCATAAGATGTTTTTTATTGCCTCAGCAATTTGAAACCAGAAGACTTGTCCAGCTCTAGCCCATTTCCATAATAAAGAAACTAAAGCAGCATTATCAGAAAGTAGCCTATACTTTTTTATCTGCACTACTGGAAACGCATATGAAAAGACATACATAATTTCTTCAACTTCAGATGACTTTACTTCGCCTTCATTTGAGGTATCTGCTAACTGAAGAAGATCATTTTCAGTTTCCTCATCCTTGGAAGTATCGGTGTCTAGCTTCTTTCTTGAAATCTCCAAGACATTATCCTTGTTTGAATCTTCTGGTTCAACTAGAATTGATTTTGTTGAAACAGCTTTCGATTTAATTTTCTGGTTTAGAAAACGGATTTTGGGGGTCATCGGTAAACCTAATGATGCTGAATACTGGTCAATAGGTAGTTTCATAACATCAAATATGTCTTTATCCTTTTGGATATGGATGGATCTCAAATATGTAACAAAAGCCCTCTGAGCCCGATGCTGCAGATCTGGATATTTGACCAGTAAAGATGCCAACAAACTAGAAACTGGTTGCATTAGTTCTTGCCTGGGCTGAACAATCAGCAATTACAAAAGTATGAAAAACAAATATGTAAGAAAAAAAACCATAAGACTTAAGTGAACCAGATTGAAGATCAGAATTATATCCGTGCCATTAATTTGCAGGGAAAGTTTACCTTGTTAAAATGCACTGGGACCTTTGCAGCTTTTAACTTTTCCAGCATTTGAATTTCTGAAGGCAACAAAAATAAAACAGACTTTCCACCAGATTTATACCGAGCAGTGCGACCAACTCTATGTATGTAAGAAGCAACATTTTCAGGACAATCGACCTACAAATGAAAGAGAGAAGTGAGACTCTGATCATAAAAAACAAGTTTTTGGCTTCTAAAAACCTACCTCGAAGCCACAAGACAGGAAATCACAGGCAGGATGAAACACTCACCTGGACAACCCAATCAACTGCCTTATTAAAATCAAGACCTCTTGCGGCAACATCAGTTGAGAAGAGAACTGAGCGCTTCTCACAAAACTCAGAATATATTGCCATTCTTCTTTCCTGTTTCATCCTTCCATGAAGGCATTTCAATGGTATGCCAGGGTGCAGCTTCTTGAATGCTTCGAAGACAAATTTTACCTATTAAACAGAATGCAAACGTTATGGAATATAGTCAAGCTCAAAAGTTGTAATTTGTACTACAAAACACACAAAAATGAATCAACTCAATCCAGTAATCAACAGAAATTCTTTTAAACAGAAAGATTTTCCCCCATTTACATGTAGGCACTATAAACAGTTCATCCTAAAAATCCTTTAAAACTTGTCTCATTGCAATAACCAAAATGAGCAAAACTGAATCATAACAGAAGCTCTATGCATGTAGATCACATCCAGTCCCGTGCAGCTACACATACAACAAAGCAATTATTTACTAAGCCATTGATATCAACATAATAAGTGAACTTTCAATTTCAATGATTGATTAGTCAAATTACAGTATTACATTCCCTCAAACTGCAAAAATATTCTTGAAAATGATGACTAGCCACAGAAGCCATGCAATGGCTAATCATCAATGGGTGCAACTTTTCAGGTGGTAAGCCAATAAAATTGCAATACAAGCCTGCAGCATAGAATTCCCTTCAAGAAAAAGAATCTCTTGAAACAGGAGAGAAAAGTGGAGTTACCTGTTTACAGCTTGAAAGAAAGACAAGTATTTTTGACTGTAGATGTGTCTTTATGAAACTCCAGAGCATATCCAACTTTTGATCCAGGGGAACAACCATCACAATTTGCTTTAACAGTGAAGGAGTGGCAGTCATTGATTCTTCATGCACACTCAAATACTCTGGATCCTTCAAACTTAGCCTTGCAAGATCTTGAATTGACTTTGTCTGAGTTGCAGAGAAAAGCAAGGTTTGTCTTCGCTTTGGCAGTTGAGAAATGATTGCATTTAGTTCCTTCTTGAATCCACTGTCCAGAATCCGATCAGCCTCATCTAGTACCAAAATCTATATCCAGGAAGCCCACCCAATCATCAGCTATATTTACAAAAGATCAAGGGTGCATTTGAGTAAATAACTTAATGAAGCCCTGGAGTCAAGGTTAAACTACTTCATGTAAGTTATAAACTGTTTTCTTAAATTGTAGAGGAAATTAAAAAAATGCATTTTAAAAGATTGTTTTTTAAAAAAGAAGCAGATAGAATTTAGAATTTGCTTCTTAAAATAAAGAGAAAATTTTTTTAAGCAAAAAAGAGTTAAACAAACACAAAAAAAATGAAGGAAAATGCTTATTTTATTAAAAAAATATTTTCCTAAGAAAATAATTTAAACAAACAAGTCCAAGCTATTTTCATAAACTCTCTCAAACAGTTGCAGAAATGGTTATTGATGAGATAAGCTAAAATAAACTATTGGACAAACACAGCTATAGGCGAAGAAAAGTATAGTTTGGAAGAGAAAACATAAATGATCTAGGGTGTAGCGTTAGGAAGGAAGCTTAGCATAGGAAAGTAGTTTTAAAAACATAAACAGAAAAGGAAGAAGAGCATGATATGAAGACCTGCAAGTGTGAACAATCAAAATTGGGAGTTTGATCCATGTGTTGTAGCAAGCGACCAGGTGTGCAGATCAATATGTTGAGGTCATTAACACGTTGTTTCTCGACGTCGATGTCCTTACGACCACCAATGAGAAGCCCAGCACTAAAGTTATGGTGTTTGCCGACAACCTTTAAAACATCAAATAACTGGGCAGCCAATTCTCTTGTAGGCGATATGATGATGCTGCCAACCCCATCTTCAGGTCCCCATCTCTCTCTATACAACTTCTCCAAAACCTAAAATTCAAATAACAATAAGAAGCAGCAAGAACAGAAAAGAGGGAAAGGAAACATAAAAGGAAAAAGGAAGAGGATGAAGCAACTTACAGGGATGATGAAAGAGAGGGTTTTACCGGAGCCAGTTTTGGCGGCGCCGAGGATGTCGCGGGAACAGAGAGAGTGTGGGAGAGAGGCTCTCTGGATGTCGGTCATCACCACGAAGCTGGCTTGTCGGAGGGCGGCCTTGGTCTTAGTGGAGAGGGGGAGATGGTCGAAGCGGGAGGCGCCGGCGTAGGGCGAGTGGGTGTTGTCAGGGAGGAGGCCGACGGGGAGAGAGATCGGATGGGAACCGGAGTCCGGTGGATGGGAGTGGATCCATGAATTCAACAGCTTTATCTCTTCTTCCTCCGAGACTCGCTGTTGCTTACGAACCTCCTTCTCCTTCTCCTTCTCCTTCCACTTCGCTCTCCTCATACTTTCCCAAACACCAAAAAGGAACCTCCTTCTCCTTCTCCTTCTCCTTCTCCTTCTCCTTCTCCTTCTCCTTCTCCTTCTCCTTCTCCTTCTCCTTCTCCTTCTCCTTCCACTCGCGGCTAAACCTCTCACCTCCCAAACACTACAAGGGTTCCACTCGCTGTTAAACCTTTCTTTTATACTTTTAAAAGCTCTTTTCGAGAAAATGCTTTAAAAAAACTTGTTATATTTATTAAAATTTTATTAATACAAATTATTTTAATTATATTTTAAATTTTTTTTAAAAAAATAAAAAATTAAAAACAAATTAATAACTATTATAATATATTAACTCTACTCATTTGCATTTTAAAATAAAATAAATTATTTTATAAAATAAATTTTTCAAAAAAAACAGTTAATTAAAAAATTTATTTAATTATTTATATATTTTAATCATATGATTTATTTATAACAAAATTTTATTAAAATTTTATATTTTAAAATATCAAATAAATAAAATACGGAAAATTTTCTTCTAATAAATTTTTATATTTATAAATTTTATATTTTATTATTTTAATTAGAAAATGTGAATCGTTCTGGCAAGAAAAGTGGTACTGAATTGTTTGAATAATTTAATGTAGCCGTCAATGCCTAATTAATTTTACCTTGGTACTTTATAAGTTTCTAAACTGGTAAGAACAGGTAACAATGCAACATGGATCAATTTTGTGGGTGAGGTTTTGTCGTTGATGCATCAGCAAAAACCATTTATATTGTCCGACAAGAAATTTCTTCCTTCATTGTTTGCATCCACTTTGAGCTCATCCTGTCCAAACATCTTGGAACCTCAAAACATCTTGGTTCCTCATAACATAGAAAAAAGGTATTATGATGTTACTATGACTTCTCATTTCAATGGCACCACTTTTATTACCTTATAACTATTTGTTGTGATCACTGCCTTAGCTGCTGCTTATCAAATATGCCATGCTTTCTTTTTCTGTTGGAATTAGCTAGAATCTTCTTAGTTTGGAGAGCAGCATTTAATGGTATAATATTTTTTTTGTAATGCGAAAAGACTGTTTTGTTGCTGTTCATGGTCCCCATTCTCAAAGCTCAAATTTCATAAGGATTGGAGGGATGCATGACACAAAGTCACAGAGAGAAGGGGAAAGTAAATTAATGGTGGTAGGAGAAAAAAATGGAAATTAAGGTAGATGTCATGGAGGGAGAACAAGTACATTAATTATGAATACATATAAAATGTTATTGAACCAGTGCATAATCTTTAGGATGAACCTTAAGTTGAAAAATCCTATTTTTAATCAAAATCCTACCTGATTAGAAATTCTAATCAATTATATTGCTTACAAATTTTGTAATCATGGTCGTTCGAGGATGATTAATTATCTTCTTTTCTTGTCCTTATTTATTTCCTCTAGACGAATTCTTCAATAATGTAAACAAAAACTATGATAAATTCCTAACTGAGCAATTATGAATCCATTATCTGCACTTCCCACAGTTTGGGGTAATTTACTGAACTGCATCCTTAGGCTTTGGTGTGCATGTCCATTGGTCTCTGTATATGTATATATATATATATATATGTATATGTATATGTATGTATGTATATGTGAATAGGATTAATTGACATTAAGCGTCCAATTTTATGTAACACCAAATCCTATTCCTTCCTTCTACTTTAATTAAAAGGCTAGGATTGATTCACTGACTGAATCACATAATCTACTGTTTTCTGCTCCTGCTACATGGACCCGGCTATTGTACTTTTTGTTGCTTTTGATTCTTTTTTGCCTTTGCTCAGTGCTGGCAACTTATAAGATTGTGGTAAATGTTCTTGGTTGGTTTTAATTTTCCTTGTTGAACTATAATGATAAAGCCATGAATGAAATCAGTGGAAAAAACACTAATTGTAAGGATACCCTCTTCCTAAGAAGGACCTAGTATGCAGGCAAAATTGCTTTATGCACCAAAATACATCCTGGTTTAAAGACTAGTCTCCACAAGCAAAGAAGCCACAGCCATTAATAAGATGACATTATAAACCAGAATCTCATGAGTGCGTTGTTTTGTGTTATTTAGATGGATTGTATGGATAATAGGTTTAGGATTATTTCATTGTTATAGTTGTTGTAGCCAACCTATCTTAGTGGGATAAGACTTGGTTGTTGTTATTGTATTGATTCTTATACTTAAGTTTTTGGTGATGCATATTCCTATGAATTTTATCTTGTAATTGTAATCCAATAATGTGCTTTTTGCTAGAGGTATATGTGTATTTGTGTATTGTATTCAGTTTTAGCATGTGGAAACAATAATAATAAATTGTTAGAATAGGCTTTGATATCATATTAGAAATAGTGAAATTACTCTAACTCAATCTTAAAAAACTAGTTTGTAAGGTGAAATTGTTCTAACTCAACCTTACAAACTTAAGCAAGATTAAGCTTGAGTAAATAAATGAAAAAAAAAAGAAAGAAGAAAGAAACACTTGTCTATAAAATTTTTAACAATATTACATGTAAAAAAATGATGATTCACATCAATATCATAGGTAAAAAAAATATTTAAGAATATTTTACACTGATATTATACGTAAAAAAATTAGTGAGTTGGAGAAATTTAATATGCCATTTGTCATCACTTTTCACAATAACAAAAGCAATATAAATAGCTTACATGAATCAATTCAAATTATCAAAATTTAAAATTAATTTTGATTTAATGATATTAAAATTTAAAGTGGTTCTCACCATGTATAAAATATGAAAGACGTAATGGTTAAGTGGGAAAAAAAATTGTTTTTGAAGGAGGGCAATAATAATAATCTTTTCTCATCATAAATTTCTTTTATCTATAATTTTTACCTAATGGCAAACGAAGGAAATGAAAATTTTTTAATTTTTATCTGATATTTTTTTACTGGATTCCAATCTTCATCTTTATCACCAATTTTTACACAAATAAGCATATCATAAATAGTTTAAATAAATAAACTCAAATTAATAAAAACTAAAATTAATTAAATTTTTACCATTGAAGATTTAAAAATTTAAAGTGGTTGGTGTTGGTAAAAGAAGAAATATGTCATGAATAACAGAGAAAATAAAATTACAGTAAAAAAACAGAGAAAATAAATTATGCATTAAAAATATAAAATAATTTTATATCATCTTAAATAAATTATATATAGAAAATTTATTAACTTTTAGCGTGATTATTTTAAGAGTTTAAAAATATGCACTATGAAAGTTTGTGAATGTAGAACAATTTAATACTATTATGTAAAGTTTAAAGTTATATTAGCAATTTTAAAGTCACATGCATCACCAATTTATCTCTTACAAGTTTAAAGTTATATTAACTAATTAAGTAATTTTAAAAATTTTAAATAATAAGTAAAAAAACATGACCTAAGAATGATATGAAAGATACTTGAAATATGATAATTAATTGAGATTGTTTTTAAAAATATTAACAACAATATAATAAATTTACAGATTTGCCCCAAATAATTTAACTATTGTTAAATTTATTCCTTGAGTGATGATAAGTGTTGTTGCAATATTTTGAATGAGGGGCTTGAGCGAGAGAAATGGCGATTTTGTCTCTCTACCATCGCAACTGTTTGTTTCGCCATTAATGTTTCTCTCCAAACCTTCTTCTTCATCATATCACCTTTCTTCTCTTCTATTTTCTCTCACTATTCCTTTCCTCCCACTTTCTTGCTCCATTTCTTCGCTTTCCTTACTTTTTTGTTTTACTCAATGCATTTCTATTTCTTTTTAAATGACCTGTATCGTTGGTTTGATACCTTTTGCATGAGACAAATAAAGTTTTCATTTTCATGTTTATGTTTCCAACCTTTTCTTTTTGTAGTAATAGCCCTGTGTGACATGTGAAGCTTATGTTTGTGGCGGAGTTTTTGACTTTTGGGTTGTTGGTGAAGTACAAAGGGTGAAATTGGATTGAATTAATAATTGTTTGTAGTTTGTAGTTTGGGGTAAGATACAGTGAATTGAAATGAGTGGAGTGGGGATTGATATTGGAAACGAGAACTGTGTGGTTGCTTCAGTGAAGCAACGTGGGATTGATGTTTTGTTGAATGAAGAATCCAAACGTGAAACCCCTGCCGTGGTTTGCTTTGGAGAAAAGCAAAGGTTTTTAGGGTCAGCTGGTGCTGCTTCTGCTATAATGCACCCCAAATCTACAATATCTCAAGTTAAGAAACTAATAGGCAGGAGGTTTGTGGACCCTGATGTTCAGAATGAGTTAAAAGTGCTACCCGTTGATTGCTCGGAAGGCCCAGACGGTGGCATTCTGATTCATATCAAGTACTTGAAAGAGACGCGTGTGTTTACCCCCGTTCAAATATTAGCAATGCTCTTTGCTCACTTGAAGACTATTGCTGAAAAAGATTTTGGGTCTGCTGTTTCTGACTGTGTTATTGGGGTTCCGTCATACTTTACCATCTTGCAGAGACAAGCTTATCTTGATGCAGCAACAATTGTTGGGTTGAAACCTTTAAGGTTGATCCATGATTGCACTGCAACTGCTCTTGGTTATGGAGTTTACAAAACAGATTTTCCCAGTGCAGCTCCTATTTATGTTGCATTTGTTGACATAGGTCATTGTGATACTCAGGTATCTATTGCAGCATTTCAGGCTGGTCAAGTGAAGATACTTTCACATGCTTATGACAGGAGCTTAGGGGGCATAAATTTTGATGAGGTTCTGTTTAGTCATTTTGCTGCAAAATTTAAGGAACAATACAACATTGACGTGTATTCTAATGCCAGGGCATCTAGGAGGCTTCGTGTAGCATGTGAGAAGTTGAAGAGGGTTTTGAGTGCAAATCTAGAGGCTGATCTGAGCATTGAGTGCTTGATGGATGAAAAAGATGTTAAGGGCTTTATAAAGAGGGAAGAATTTGAGAATCTGGCATCAGGATTATTGGAGAGAATTTATGTTCCTTGTAACAAAGCACTGGCCGATGCAGCCTTGACTGTACAAAAGATTAATTCTGTTGAGTTAGTTGGTTCAGGTTCACGGATTCCCGCTATAATGAGATTATTAACTTCTCTATTTAAGCGAGAGCTCAGCCGAACACTGAATGCAAGTGAGTGTGTAGCTCGTGGTTGTGCTCTCCAGTGTGCGATGCTCAGTCCTGTTTTCCGTGTCAAAGAATATGAGGTTTGAATATTGAAACAAAACACTGATTCTCATCCTATCTACATGATATGTATATATGATTTAGAAGAGCGGATTTTTGCATTTGTAGACTCTTCAGTTAGAAATGCAATAATTACTAAATGAACCAAGTTCTTACCTTGGTGCTAGCTTTATTTTCTGCATTTAGATTCTCCATGTCTTTTATCTATCTAATTGAAATATATCTAACTTTAATTTCTCATAGATATAATGGTTTCTTTTGAGAATTTTACATTAGCTTGTATTACACTTTGTAAAATTAATGTAACTTCTTGTGTTTGTTCAGGTCCAGGATTCTATTCCTTTTTCCATTGGACTTTCATCTGATGGAGGTCCAATTTGTGCAGGATCGGATGGTGTACTCTTACCAAAAGGCCAACCCATTCCAAGTGTTAAAATTCTAACATTTCAGTATCGTGATTTGATCCGTCTGGAAGCATTCTATGCTGATCCAGATGAATTACCTCCTGGGACATCTCCTAAAATCAGCTGCTTCACTGTATGCCTGCTTTAGAACTTTTCTATGATATTAAGGAGTTTAGATTATCTTTTCCATGATTCTGTGTTATTTATATCCCCCGTTTTCTTTATTAATTACCTTCTCTGTTCTTGCTTATTCTTTTGTGAGATTCATAAAAGGCATGTGGTATAGTCTCTATGAGCTTATTTGTCTTCTTAATTTTACTGATTTGGTATGTTTTGAACTTTTAATTCTACAGAAAAAAATAGTATATAGTATGTACTATATACTATACACACAAATGAGCAACCATAAACCTTCTGTCTAGTTTGGTTTAGGACTTTAGGTACAGGCTTCAAGGGGGAAAATTTACTTTGAATGAATCTAGAGTCCATGGTTTGGAGATGTTTTGACAGTGGACCATGCAACCATGCTTTCAACCACTGCTCCATTAATTGTATTGTCATTTAAGTAGAAATAAAATGGAGAATATTGAATCTAAGTTTGGTGGATACTACACTAATCTAGCCTATAGGTGTGCTGATAAAAAAAGTCTGACTTAGAGGGTATAAATTGGAGACCATAACATATCACAAGTTACATGGCCTTGGGTCCATCATACAAGATAACAAGGAAATTTAGGGAGATGTAAACAATACAATTCAAGCTGGGTAGATGAAATGGACAAGTGCTTTGGGTGTAATTTATGATAAAAAAAGTACCATTAAGGCTTAAGGGAAAATTTTGCCACACAACTATTAATCCTCCACATTTGTAATTGTTGATTACAAAGTCAACAATTATGATTTTAACAACTTCAAAGTTTGTTATACATGTGCTTCTATCCTATCATAAATTCAATTGTTAATTTTTAATCAATGCTTATAAATGAACTTTTTTCTCTAAATTAAAATGCATTCCCTCGCTGTAGAGGAGTCAAATCCAAGGCCTTGATGTTGTAGGTAGTTGAATGATGAGTTGTGAAAAGCCAACAAGGAAAAAATCTCAATATTGCTAGGTTAAAAATAGTGATGTATGCGTAGACACACTGGATAGTTTAGGGATTATTGAAATATTGCATTAGAAGTTAGCTTTCATTTGTTGTAGAAAATATGGTAATTTAAGTGGTTTGGGGCCCTGGGCATCTGAACACTAATAGAAGTTCTCGTAAAGAGAGTGCATTAGATGGAAGATATTATAGTCAATTGATTAACAGTGATAAACAAAAGAAAAATTATAAATCTAATCATTAAGAAAGATTTAGCTTTAATTGTTTATAGACATTATTTATGATAAGACATGATGTTGTTTGATCCACATAGCCAATCCCACCTTGTGATGAAGGGCTGCTGTTGTTGAATCGTGAGAGTTGAGATAATACAATAGACATCTCCCCCTTTCTCAAAGGAGAGAAAGACTTCACTAGTAACCTGACCATTGGTTGTTCTGATCTCAAAGGAAGTCACTGTTCTAAAAGAATTGGGTCTGACAATATAAGAATCTGTAGATGTGCACATGCTTGAATAAATCATATTCTTAGAAGGGGAAGCAGATATGGTGGATCTGACATCATCCACATATCTACTGTCTAAGTTTCTCAAGTGGAGAGAAATGACTATATATAAGAATTAGTATCTACAATTACAATAGGTTAACATTTGCTAATGTCTATTACATAATAGAAGATATCTCAAGATTACAGGACAATGAAGTTATAATTAGTTGTGAGATAGTACCATTCCTGCTGCTGGTGATTAAAAAGTGTTATGTATGCTCATGTCTACACCTTGTTATACTTATGCATTTGTTTCTCAATTTTCAGATTGGTCCTTTTCATGGATCCCATGGAAGTGATGAAAGAATTAGAGTTCATGTTCAACTAAATTTGCATGGCATTATCAGTATTGAATCAGCTACAGTAAGAAGCTTCCTTTTAATCTCTGCATTTTGTGTTGTTAAATTTCTGAGAGATCTAGCTATGCAGATGGACCTTTTTGTGTTTTTCAGTTGGTTGAGGATCATGTGGACGATTCAGTTACAACAGGTGCTTATCATTCTAATTCTGAAGCAACGAATGTTGAACCTGTTTCTGAGACAGTTGAAAATAACATCGAAGATGGTATCAATAAAAAGTGTGAAGCTCCGTATCATTTTGTAAGTACACTCTCCCCTCTTAATACTATTATTTACTGGAAAGTCTCAGATATTAGAGACTTCTTGTATGTTGTCCTTTAAACATGAAAAATTATATTGCTAAATTTTATTATCTGATTCTTTCTAATACTGAATTTTGTACCACGTCTGTCAATCTGTCACTTCTTTTTTTTTATTTATTATCTGTGATGTTGTATCTGTATATTTTTATCTTGTGCAGATTGCTTTGATTGCAGATATGATTCATGTTGCCATGTTGGTGTTTTGAGTAAATAAAAGTGTTACTATCATGCCTTGTTACAGGCTGATGGTACTAGAAAAGATAAAGCCAACAGAAGGCTTCCTGTGCCAGTGACTGAGAACATCTATGGTGGAATGATGAAGGCTGAGATGTTGGAAGCTCAAGAAAAAGAACTCCAGTTAGCTGATCAGGACAGAACAATAGAGCTAACAAAAGACAGGAAGAATTCGTTGGAATCTTATATTTATGAAACAAGGAGTAAGGTACATGTTCAATATCTTAATGAGACGTAGACTTGACTAGCTTCTATGATTCAAATACATTTTATATTTGTATATGCAGTCACACATTTCTTTGCTACGATAGATAATTGTCCATTGGATGACCCTTTTCCCCCCTTTTTTCATATCTTTACTGTGAGAGTGTGAGGCGCTCCTTTTTCAAAAGCTAGAGCTTCAACTTTTGCCGATGTAAATATGAAAGTGTTGAATATATCAAATGTGAAAAAGATGTCGTATAGTCATTGAAGAATTTGGTTTTTGATTACTTCTGTTACCGAAATAAAACTACTGTCATGAGATATTGTTATACTTCGTAATAAATCTGTGTAGGATACAAAAATCAAAATCTTAATCCTTATTGTCTTACGCTGATTTATATAAGACTGTCTTTATGTGTATGCTCTACTTTTCATTATGTGCTGACATTGAAATGTGCTGACATTGAAATTTATTTGCATGTATGAATAGCTCTTCAGCACATATCTAAGCTTTTCAAGTGAACACGAGAGGAAGGACATATCTAGGAGCCTGAAAGAGATTGAAGATTGGCTTTATGATGATGGTGAAGATGAAACTGTAGAAGCTTATTCTGCAAAACTAGAAGATCTAAAACAGGTTACTTTTGTTTCTCTAATCTCCATGTTTCACGTACCAAACTTGTTTACATTTTCCATCTTCTGTAGCTGGTGGATCCAATTGAGTTTCGGTATAAAGACACAGAAGCAAGACCACAAGCTACAAGAGATTTGTTAAGTTGCATTGTAGAGTATCGAATGTCTGCAGATTCTCTTCCACCCCAAGATAAAGAACTGGTACATTAATAAATAGGTGAATAAATATAATTGAGGGATGCGGCCCTTAGTATAGTTTTAAAGTGACAACTTTCTCTTTTCAGATCACCGATGAGTGCAATAAAGCGGAGCAGTGGCTAAGAGAGATGATGCAGCAACAAGATCTTTATCCTAAGAACTTCAATCCAGTATTATTGTCAAGTGATATCAAGAGCAAGACAGAGGATTTAAACTCGTATGATTTTACCTTTCTGTTTTCCTCTTCAGGGATGCATAATTGTAGATACTATATATAAACTCGTATGATAATTTAGTTGGGTCCGAATTATACACATGAGGAAGCGAAGCATTGCTCATTTGCTCCAATTTAATTCGATTGTGTCATTATATACATGTATTTTTTCTAAAAACTAATGAATGTTCTATTTGATGGATTTCAGAGTATGCCAACAGATATTGAAATTCAAGGATTCTTCAATTCCAAAAGACAAGGGTGAAGACAACCGGGATGCTTCTGATCATCAATGAAGACGATGATCTGCTGATACCCCATGAACTGAAGACCTAAATTTTTATTAGCTAATAGCTTGTAACAAATGTGAATTTTTTTTTAACACTTTTTCTACCGCCTGGGGAATTGAAAGACATAAATAATTGGAAATGAGGTTCAATCTGCTTATTACTTTATATTTTGCACCCACGTTCTGCTAAAGGCACCCAATGATTTCATCTTGATATTTTAGCTAACCCTTCAGATTGATTCTGTACTGTGGAGTAAATGTGTATAAATAATGATTACATAGTTTTTTTGTTTTTCTTTATTTTAAGTTTGATGTTGTATTAGAGGCACTCGAGTTGTATTTGCATCAGGAAAAGCCGATGTTTGCACTTGAGTTTGTATTTTTTTTCCATCCCGTTATGTTGAACTGTTGAAGATTGGAGGCTGTAACTAAATTGCTCGCCTTTATGATATTTGTTGTAATAAATGCAATGTTGAAATCCTATTAAAATGGTTATAAGGATTTCCAAAAATTAAACTCCTAATCTTTGACTCCGTACAAATGCTAATCTCATTTTTTTATACGTAAAACTTTTATTAAAAGATAAAAATATAAGAAGTGATTCCGTGAGTCACATCATATAATAATACTTTTTTTATTTGTTTTTAACTTGAGAAAATGCTAACATCACACTTTGTGATACACTCTTCTAAATACATATGAATGACTGAAATATATCTAAAAACATAAATTTATATGAATTTTGTCTCTTAATTTTATAATTTTTAATAAATTTAAATTGATTGTAGAGAATATGTTGTTATCACTCGTTTTTTAATGTATTCAATTTGTTTTTTTTATTTGTTCTTTTCTAATTATCTAACATGTTAGACAAGGATTTTGAAATACACAGTCGGTGAGTATTATTGGTGTGCAGGATAAGCTGAAAAAGTTGTGCAAGATATTGCATCTGAAATTGTGATGGATGATAACTTAGAAAAATGTTGTCTCCAATATAATTTTCTAAATAACCGTCTATGAAACTAGAGTTTGAACTTAAGAGTGAATTCATCAATTACGTATAAAAAATGTATTAACATCTTATAATATTTGTTAAAACAAATATCTTTAATTAAATTTACAAAATTTTTAAAAAATATTTAAAAATTTTATTTTACCTCTGAAAATATGTTATCTTCAAAGTTTTGTTTCTTAATAGTTAAGGTGAATGATGTGAGCGATATCATTCTTCTTTTTATTATTATCTTTCATCTACAAATACCAGAAGGAAATAATGCAGATCAAGTCATTAAGAAAGCAACAAGCTACCATAAGCAAAAAGAACCAAGTGGGAGAAACCAAGATTGAATCGAAGCATTATCATAAACCCTAATTTAAAAAAAAAAAAAAAAGTGAATCATTATCTAAAGTTACACTTCCATGGTGGCCCAAGAATTTGGGTCCGTGTGCACTGTACAGAACCACTTGCATAAGCTCAACATCTAACTGCCAGGATTTTAGTATCAAAACTTCACTAAGCAACGAGGCCATAAATCAGCTTCCTCATGTGAAGCCGCATGCTTGTCCCATCCAAAACATTAAATCGGAGTTTAGGGCATTTCAACAGAATTGACTTATAGGGGTATTGCTAGTCATAAAAGACCCACAAGTAAATATTAATTAAGGGATACGGACCAGGCGGGGAATAAATGTCTTGCCATCAGTGTTCAATTTCTCTTCTTCGCATTTGCCTTCTTGGAACCAGTTTTCTTTTTTGATTTTCTGTATCCTGCTCCACTCTCCTATAAGCATCAAAGGCATTCAGTACTACATCACAGCCAAAAGAACACCAAAACATCAGACTGATATGCAAGTAGACTTACCTTCCGATACTGTCTATAAGCACTCTGGCCTGTCAACTCCTGCCCACTTTTGTTGACATAAACCTGCAGTGGGAAGAAGCAATCAGGTTCTGATATTGATACAATATGACAAAAAAGGTTGGTTGGATAATGATTTAAAAGTTTTCTCAAAATAGACTCAACCAAACCTTTAAAATATAAGAATCAACACAAATTAAGATAAATTATAGGGTCCAAAACCTTAAAAAATGTTTTAAAATTTAACCATTAAAAGTAGATTCATGACGAGTACCAAGAATTGTAAGAATGACTACAAGATGAGTAAATTCCAGCAGCATTTTGCTATTTTATGTTCATCACTAGAGTACAATTCAGATAAATATCAGGAGATTCAAGACACCAAAATCAGGAATTGTAAGAACAGGCTATACGAAGAGTAAATAACTGCAGCATGTGCCCTATATTCAGAGAATAAAGGGGTGTTCAATTTTTATTCTAAAAAATTATTTAGTTTTCATTTTTCAAAATACAGGTAAACGAGGTTGGCCAAACTGCTAGAGAAAAGTGATGCAAGACATAAAACAAAGTGTGAAATTGAGGAAGAGCTTGTACAAGATGGAAGAAAAAAAAATATGAGAAAACAATTCTTAACTGTTATTGGTTTTTGGTTTTGGAAACAATTTTCAGAACTTGTTAAAGTTTAGATGAAAATTTGATTGTTGAGTCCTGTGGAATTGTGTAAGAAAATAATTTTTAATTTAAAACAAAAAAGTAAAAAGAGATTCAAAGAGGCCCTAAATTGCAATATTCTGGATAATTAAAAACCAACAATTTCACATTTTGTATTTGAGAAAATTCAGTACAGACATAAAAGCATTTCTCCTCATCGTAATAACAACTTAAATCTTTAATATGTACCATGAGATGTAAAACACTGATGTTTCAAATTGTTGAGCTGTTGCTGTGCCAATAACATGGATTTTCTCAATGACAAAGTATGCTACAAAACTAATACATAGAGTCATAGACACTATTCAGCAAAAATCAAGGTCAAGAAAGAAATGTTTGTAACATAACTAATATCAAATACAGTAATATAACTATTCATCTTGATGTCAAAAGAAAGTTGATAAAAAAAATGGGAAAGTAAATATCCATTATTATATCCTCCAGAAAACAAAAAAAAAGGCAATGTGTAATGTGATAACTTGAATTTCATAGTATCTATATAAACCTTAAGTAACACTGGGTTTTTTTGCATCTTAATTTCAAACAATATAATAAAAAAATTCACATAATTTCTTATGAACAGAATATAAATCCTAACAACAAGAGAGAAGTAAATAAATTTAACCAGTTAATAAACATCATACTTAAAATTTTTAAGATTTTTTTCTCATACCTTTCTTCCTTCTGGTGATGTATACCAATGACCAGCAGATTGGCCACTTGCTTGAACACGCCTCTTGCCTGCATCTTTGGGCAAAGTGGTGCATCTCCTGGGTTCCACCCAGTCCCCAGAAGGACATGATAGGTTAGAAGGGTTTGAGTTGTTGTTTGCTTTATTTTTGCTTCTTGAGCTATTCTTAGTGCTATTTCTCTTTGTTGCCTTCTTTCTAGAAGATTCCCCAAGGCTAAATGGAGAAACAACTTTGGGATCTACCCAGCCTCCAAAAGCATTAAAAGATCCATCAACAGTCAAATTACTTGATTTGTTTCTCCTCCTTACTGTGCTGTTACCACAACCATTTTGAACTCCCTGATTGTTTGAATCTTCTCCATTGCCAAATTGTCCCCTGAAATCAAAGCACACAAGAAAATGCAATGAAAACAATTAGCACTTCCTCTTTAAATCATTACCAAAAGATCAATAAAAACAAACAGGCTACAACTTACATATAGTCAATGTGTGAAACATTAGGCTGCTGATTCACTCTGTTGACTGTACCTAATGGATTGAAATTTCGCAGGCGACTGTGAACTAACTGCCGGATTCTTGGATCCTCATGGAAAAAATAACTATGAGCAGGATTAACAGGGTGCATCAATTCCAGTTGTTGTTGATTCCTCTGGCAGCTAGAACTAGCTCCAGGATACCTCCCATCATAACTTTTTGATGCATCACCCCCGACTTCCTTGTCCTTGGCAGAATGAAAGTATTCTTCACAGAACTCATTGAAGGCCGGCGTTGGGACAGAAACATTCTCCACTGGCAAAAAGTTCTTCCATAGATCCTCATTTCCATTCACATCAAAGGATGCTTTCTTATTTTGTTCTGAATGATTGTTAGGGTTAGTCTTATTGGCACAACCAACATCAACATCAACATCTGAATCATCAAGATCCGAATCAAGCAATTCAAACCCAGGAAAAGAAACATTCTTCACAGGCAAAAAATCCTTGTGCGGATCCTTATTCCTGTTCTGGTGAACAGATATTTGGTTATCTTGTTGGGAGAGATTGTTAGGGTTAACTTTATCGGAACCCCGAGCAACAGGAATATGAAGATGAACATGGGAATCGGAATCGGAATCGGAATCGGAATCGGAATGGAGCAATTGAAACCTTCGGAGGGGACTAGTGGTTAACTTGGGAAACATGAAGGCAGACTTCCGAGTGTCTAACGTAGCACTAGCAGAAGCCGGAACATGATCGGAAGGTTCCGTTATTTTCGTATCCCTGGAAGAAGAGTTGGTACACGAAAGAGGGGTCAAAACTCCGCTACCTTTCAAGGACACTTTGGAGGTGCTACACACAGAACGATTCCATGCAGATGGAACTGAAGAGACTAATATCATATCATTAAAACAGAAAGAAAAAAAGGCAAATTAGAAAGCGAAATAATTATTATTGAAAATTATAGTTAATGTGTTAGCTAACCTTACCTTGAGCGGGATCGTCTTGCGAGGAGAACTGCTCGATGTCGTCGTCAGCTTCGGGGTGGAGCACGAGGGACGGCGGCGGAGGGCCGCGGCGGAGGCGTTTGAGGATTGGGCGGGGCGGATTGTCTCGGGATTCAGGATCAGAATCGGAATCGGAGACGTGTAGGGATGGCTGGATTGGGGAATGCGGCGGCGTGTCGAGCCCTAAGGAAAATGAGGGCACTTCTGAATTCGCCATGGAAGGGAAAAGCATAGAGAGGAGAGGAAGAAGAAAAATAAAGGTTAGGGAATTTGAATTTGGAGAATAATGGAGGGAATTGGAAATCGCCTTGGCGGGTGCGCCAGTGGATGTGGATCAATCTTCAATCTTCAAACTTCAAACCTATCCCCTGTCAAGTCTCAACACCCTTTCCTGTCCTAATGTACTTTCATTTCTTTCTTTTTTTTAGTTGTGAAGGATTAGCCTTATTTATCTTGTTAAAACTATATTATTTTAATAACAAATCTTTGGTATAATTTATTATTATTATAATAATAATTTTTAATTATAAATGTTTTTATTTAATATGTGTTTATAAAAAATTTCAAAAAATAATTAAATTTATCTACGGGATTTAGAGCATGTTTAGAACAACATCATTTTCACACTTCAAACTTATTTTTCAAAAGACTTAATTACAATTTGTAGCATCAGGTTTATTAATTCATGACATTTTATCTTCAAATTAAAAAATTAATTTCAAAACCAGACAATTAATGGTCCCTCTGTCACTTAGTAACATTAATCGTTTGGTGTGAAGGGTTTGACTACCATGTGTTGGTTTAAGGTGATGACATGACATTTAATTGAAGGTAATTGAGGTTAAAAAATTTTCTCCTTTGTTTCACGAAGTTGTGTCTGCTTCTTCTCCTTCGTTTGCAAAGTTGTGTCTTTTTCTTCCTTTGGAGTGCTAAGTTGTTGGTTCTTCTTCGTTTTGGAGTGTGAAGGTGCGAGTTGGGGTTCTTCGTCTTAGTTTTTTGGAGTGCAAAGTTGCGAAGCAGTGATGAAGGTTGACGACAACCACAATGAAGGGGACATCTAATGTTGGGCAAGGTGGGACTCACGCACATGCAAAAGATGACCCGACATATGTATCTAAGTAAGCTTTTTTTACTGACATCTCTGTGTGTGACATGTTTAGGGTTTTATAGAAGTGATCCCCTTTGCTTGTTTGGTGACATTTTTAAAAGAGTAAATACTATGTGGGAACATTTTTTATTTGCAATGACAGTCCTAGTCGTGCTATTTAGGGGTTTTTCAGGAAAAATTCAATAAAGGGACTTTTTAAGGAAACTCAATTTGTTTGTTTGACTTTTAGGCTAACTCAATTTCAAAAAATCTGGTTTAATATACATCATGGTGGGATAATTCATGAATCAAATACCATGTATATGAATGAGTTATCTCACCAAGAATAATGGGGTTAGGATCTTGTTGAAATGTCATTTATTGACATACGTAAGTTAATTAAAAATTTTGGTTTTCTTGAATTTAACAAGTTGTGGTATAAATATTCTGAACTGAGTATTGCATGTGGATTGTTCCTCTTAAAATGTGATGCTGATGTACTTAAGTTAGTTGAAGATCTAAGCGTTTTGAGATAATTGATTTGTATATGGAACATGTTATTGATGTGCCTATTGTATTTGAGGGGAAAGAAAATGGAAGAGAGGAGGAATTTAGTGGCTTTTAGAACGTGAAAGTGATTGACGTTGATGAGATTGAAATGTAATAAGGTGATGAAAATGGGAATCAAAGTGCTAAAGGTGTAAGGAGGGTGAAATTGGAAAAGATGAAGAAGATGGTGAAAGTTTAACGAAGGCTGGAAATGAAGAGAGTGAATCCGAATCCGATTTGAATGATAGTGATTATGAGGAAGGTCGGGATTAGAATAGTGTGTCGCCTAAGGAATTGTCTGTCAATAGCAGTGATAATGAGGAAGATAATAACAATCCTCTTATAATTGTGGAGAAAGATGTCTTGTCATAACTTGAAGATGAGGATGGAGACTTTGATAACCTTAAAACTTTTTCGTGTAGTGATGAGGAAACTATGCAAAAGAAAAAAAGAGTATTTGAAGTTTAAGCAAAGTCAATATGACAATTATATTTATTTTGAGTTAGGTATGATATTCAACAACAAGGAAGATGTTAGTCAAACTGTGAAGATGTTTACAATGATCAGTAAAAAAAACTTGTCTTTTGAAAAGTCATGTTCTAAAATGGTAGTTGTGACATGTGTAAAAGGTTGTCCATTTTACCTAAGAGTGACTAAATCTCAACAAAATCCTTATTGGCAAGTCATGAAATTTGTCAACACTCACACTCGTGCTATGACTCCCCTTAATAAGCAAGCCAAAATTGAATGGTTGTCTACAAAGTTTGTGCATTTGTTGAGAGATGCTCCATAAATGAAGACAGAGAGCTTGATTGGTTTGTTTTGTGTTTTAGTTTTTGAAAAGAGTTTTCAATAATAATTTTCAAAAACTGTTTTTTTGGAAGAAAAAAAAAACTTGTTTGGTAAGTGTTATTTGAAAATTGTTTTGAAGAAGTAGAAATGGAAAAACTTGTTCATATTTATTAAAATTTCATTAATAAAAAGTAAAAAAAAAAAACATATTATGATTGTATTTTGAGTTTTCAAAACAAAAATAGAAAACTAAAAAGCAAAATTACTTTCAGTTGTTTATGTTTTTTAGTTTTTAAAAACTAAAAAACCATAACTGTTTTAAGAAAATAATACTCAAACGAGTTTTTTAGTTTTTAAATACTAAAATACTGAAAACAGTTTTATAAGACTGTTGTCAAACAAACACAAAGTCATTGATTTCTTATGCCTTTGAGAAATATGGGGTGAAACTGAAACCCCATCAAGCTTACAGGGCTAAACGCAAGGCATTGAAGAGGATGCACGGAGCTTCAAGCGATCAATATAAGTATTTGAGAAGTTATGCAAAAGAACTTCTTAGAAGTAATCCTAATAATACATTTAAGGTCCAGTGTGGCTCAGGAAATATAGGTTGTGTTTGAATGAATTTACATCTGCCTAGAGGCATATAAGGCTGCATTTGCTACCACATGTAGACCATTGATTGGACTAGATAAATGCTTTCTTAAGGGGGAATACGGAAGACACTTGCTCACTACTGTAGGAAAGTATGATAATAATGAAATGTTGTTAGTTGCATATGTTGTTGTAGAATCTAAATGTGGTGATTCATGGCAATGGTTCTTGAAATTGTTATTTGTTGACCTTGATGGTATTCAAAAAACAATTGGGTGTATATAATAGACCAACAAAAGATATAAAAAAGAATTAGTTTATGTTTTTGGTTCATCTTATTTAATGTTTGAATGCATTGTATCCTTGCTGATATACATGTTTTTTTTTATAGGGATTGCATCAAGCATTAAGAGGAATACTTGGAAGCAAAGTCAATCACAAGGTGTGTGTTAAACACTTATATGGACATTGAAGGAAAAAATTTATTGGTGCTAAATTGAAAGAGTTGTTCTGACAAGCTGCAAGAGCTACAACTGAGATTGATTTTAAGAGGCATATGGAACATCTAAAAAAAAGAATAATGATGCGTGGCTAAGTTTCCAAAATGTTGACCATCCTATTTGATCTAGGTATACCTTTGATACATACACCAAGTGTGACCTACAAGTGAATAACATGTGTGAAACTTTTAATAGGTTCATCTTAGGACATAGGGACAAGCCTATTATTACCTTGCTTAAGGGGATCAAGTTCTATGTAACTAGGAAGATTGTCAAGTTAAGAGAGTATATATTAAGATATTTTAGGGCAATTTGTCCCAAAATCTAGTAAATTTAAGAGAAAAACAAGAAAGACCCCCAATAGTGGACCTCAATTTGGGTGGGGATGATTTAATGGTATTGTTTGAGGTTTCCAAAGACTGGTCAAAGTATGTTGTAAACTTGAACCAGAAAAGTTGCTCTTGCAGAAAATGGGATCTTGGTGAAATCTCGTGTTGCCAAGACATATCTTGTTTATGGTCTATGAAGCACAAGGTAGAAGATTATGTTGTTGACTACTACAAGTAAGACATTTTTATTGGTCTAATTTAGTTGTTAATGTCATTTAGTCAATGTTGTTAATTATTGTTGTTTGTTTATACTTGCAGGAAGAATACATTTTTACCACATATTCTTGCATTGTCAAACCATGTAATGGACTTAGCCTTTGGCCATGTGATACCAACGAACCTATTATTCCCTCTACATTGGGAAGAGCACCTCGGAGGCCCAAAAAGAGTAGGAACAAAGCTAATGATGAGTCCAATAGGAGCACAAGTTTGGGAAGGTAGTCAACCTCTGTAGTTTGCATTAGATGTGGAATGGTTGGACACAATATCAATACTTGCAAAGCCAAAAGCATTTGCAGACAAAATCATTCCAAAAGGAGGCAATAAGGTATACATTAATAACTAAGACTGTGCATTGCAAAAAATCCAGTAATGGACAACTTTTAATATTAGCTTCAATTTCAATTTGCAGGGAAGTAAAAGGAAAAAAAACTCAAATGCCAAATCTGCTACAGTTAACTCTTCATCTACAGATGCATGCGAAAGCAACTCACCTACACCAGCACAATCTATGACACCTACATTTGCAACTAATTCTATACAAACAACATATCTATCGACCCAACAATCAATGGCTACAACTCACTCTATGGCACCAACACCTCCACAACTCACTCACTCTATGGCATCAACTCACCAAACTTATTCTAATAACTTAAAATTTTAATTTAATTATTATAAATAAATATTAATTTAATGCAAATAATTATTTTTTTTCATAAACATTGGTGTATATAAATATCGGTGCTTAATTTAAGCATATGTACGTAAATCTGTTGGAAAAATAATTCAAAGTATTTTAATTTTAAATCTGTAAATATTGTTTAGAAAAATATATTATTTTATATTTATTTAAATTTTAAAAATATTACCTGTAAATTGAAATTTGTTTTCTCATTTAATGAAAATAATTACTTATCCTCGCGAAGAAAAAAAAAATAGATAGTTTACAGGCTATGTATTTTTACTCCAACAAATTCAGTTTCTCCAATGCTGCGAAATCTAATAAACATAGATGTTTATTGTTTAAAATTGCAAAAAAAAAAACACGCAATGGAGTTTGGTCCAACTAAAAATTGCAGATATAATATTTCAAAGCAAAATATATTATAATATAAAAGACAATGTAGAACTCTACAACTGGATTTATAGCTATGCCCATCTTCATCTTCAAATAAAGCTTTCTTGATATATTAACAAAACTATGGACTTTCAACATCTAAAGAAACTGTCGCATTGATCTTTAATGACAATTTAACCATAGCAACGAATCGGATCATTGCAGCCTTTAGCAGCAGACTGCTTGAAACCAAATCGGCCACCTTTCTCAAGGTACTGTTGATGGTACTCCTCTGCCCTGTAGAACTTCTTGGCAGGAAGGATCTCAGTAACAATCTCCCTGTTCAACTGCTTTTGCCGTTGTTCCAATGATTCCTTAGCTGCCTTTTCTTGTTGTGGAGTGTAGTAGTATATTCCAGATCTGTACTGTGTTCCCACATCATTCCCCTGCCACAGAACAAGATCAAAAAATTAACTAGATACTCTTTCCATTGAATGTATATGTATAATCCAAGTTTGTGCAGCAGAATATCATAACTGGTCATCATGTTTTCAAAAGTTTGTGCATGCATGGACTTGGATATAAGAGTGAATTAAAAAAAGAATACATATTGAAAAGGGAGAACAAAAGAACGAAGGGACTAGATAAAAATGTAATTGAAGGAAATGAATTATTCCACATCAAAATGTGTTTTTGGATGCTCACGAGTCATTCTGGAGAACCATAACATAATTGAAGTCCAGCATATTACCACAATGAAAATAAAGCAAAAACCATCATTGCAATGAATTTCTAAATGCATCTGAGAAATGGTGTAAGAGTATGTACAAAGAAAGGAGACAACCCATCGAATGTTTTACCAATTGAACCCGGTGACAATAATTGGGTTCTACAACAAGACAGACACAAGTCTGTGGTTCTCTCTGAGTCAATGTGGTTCTGAAGGAGTCCATACTTGAGTCTTCTCATCCTCAATAACCTTCTTGATAATTATATCAAGAACTAAATATTTTTATTTGACAAATGAAAACCAAAATAAGTTTGGATGCTTCACTTTCACCATCCCTTTTTCCTATTAACTTATTAGGTAAATTTGAATTTTGAAGTGGTTGAAAATCCGAATCATTTATCAGTCTCTGATGCCAAAAGGCAAAACATTACGTCATCTCAGTGTTTCACCTTTTTACCCCAAAAAATAATGAATCACTCAACCAAATACTTCTCACTATAAACCAGAGGTGACAATTTCGTCTATTGTTCACTAGCTATACAATCCATCCATGTATAAATCCAATCAATCGACACAATCACGAGTAAAAAGTAAAAGTTAATGAACTGAATAAACAATTATCACTAGATGGTTGATAAATCATCCTTGATTTTTATTTTGGATTACCAGGTTCTTTTGAAAACAATAATAAGAGAATTTTTAAAGAGAGAATTTTATCTGACAACTAAAAAAGGGAAAGAAATAATACTTGTTTAAATGGATGGATTGAATATCAACTTCTTTTTTTATTAAATGGGCCATGGATGCTTTTGACTTTTTTAATATAACTTTAATATATAAAAATTAACCAATGGTTTATTTTACCCATCCATTTTAATCCAACACAAATTTTATCCAAAATATCCACTTTACACCCTTAATATTAAACATCTCACCAAGTGGAAACAAAAGGGTCACAACAGCCATCTAAACAACTATTACCAGATATCAAGCCACCCCTGGAATTTGATTTGACCCAAAACTTCAAAAGAAGATCATATTAGAAGATGTAAATATTTCTTGTGATGGCAAAATCAGTCATGGAATCAGGGATGTGTGGGCAAAATCAATCATGGAACCAGAGATGTGTTGGGAAAATAAATCATGTCTAGCAGTAATGTTAAACAAAGAATCAATATTTCTAATTTACTGTAGGCAAATCAATCATGGAATCAAAGATGTGTTGGCAAAATGTTTAACTCTAGCAGTAATGCATCATTAAACAATTCTACCGAGACCTAAAAGTAACAAATCATTTGCTTTGACAAAACACAATGTCCAAACTTATTATTTGGATCAGCAAAGCCAGGAAATATCAACTACAAACCAGACTACCTCGATTTAACGTGATATTTTTAATAACACAAACCAAACAAAGACTCTACATATACCTGTCTATTCAGAGTGGTAGGATCATGTCTAGCCCAGAACAAATCAAGCAGAGTTTCATAGCTACAAGCTTTGGGATCATATTGGATCCTTACAACCTCAGAGTGGTTTGTGGTACCTGTACACACATCCTCATAAGTTGGATTATGCACAAGCCCCTGAGTGTAACCAACCTCTGTCTTGGTCACCCCAGGAACCCTCTGGAATGCCAACTCAACTCCCCAAAAACAACCAGCACCAAACTGGGCAAACTGCTGGCCAGGTGCTGGTATGTCATCATCTGGACCTTGAGGAATGGATGAATCCATGTTCTCCGGTGCCCTTGCACTGCCAAACCCAAGTATGTTCAACAGGTTCATGGAGGGTTTGTTCACAGTAATGTGCGGACGAGTTTGGGAAGAGAAGCAAGAACGCTTGACAGAAAATCTAGAAAGCGATGGCAGGAACTTGGTTTTGGCAGGACTGGAGAGGGAAGAGGAAACAAACACTAAAAGGGAGTTGGATGTGGTGGTATAGCTGCTGCTGATTGCTGCTAATAATTTGAATACATTAGAGTCCTTTTCTAGAAGAAATAAGCAATTCGAAAATGCTCTTATATGTTATATGAAAGAAATAAAAGAGCCTACAAATCAGGATGCCAGGACAACAGAAGTTACAAATTTGAACAGATAATTGGAATTT
Organism: Psophocarpus tetragonolobus; assembly: GCA_037954015.1. Lineage (NCBI taxonomy): Eukaryota > Viridiplantae > Streptophyta > Magnoliopsida > Fabales > Fabaceae > Psophocarpus > Psophocarpus tetragonolobus. The sequence continues at coordinate 42,884,423 of CM075695.1, forward strand.
TTAAAACTAATTTTAAATTACTTATTCATATCGGTAATGAAAAAGTTTTACACTCTTCAAGGATCATTTCGACAGTAACAAAATAATAATTCTCTGACTAAAGTCTATAAACATGAATATGATGAAATCACACATATACCATCCATCCACGTGTCAAGTGAGAGCACAATTTTATAAAAAGGAAAAATACAGAATGACAACCCCTTTGATTTCGAAAAATATTTTCTTTTTTCATTTTGAATTGTCACATATAATTTACAAAAAATATAATCATATATTTACTTTGTTCCCTATTGCCAAGGATCTACACAAGGACCAACGAAATAATTTGTTGAACACCGAAAATAGTAAATATAAGATAAGAATTTTATAATTATTCATGAAATAAAAATTGAATACAGCAAACATTTTTGCAGCCAAAATTGCCCTAAATTTTATAAAGATGATTAATTTTAAAATAACTTAAACTCCCATCACTTTATGTTCTAGTGCAAATCACGTACATTCTCTCCTCCCTCTGACTTTAGGTTATTTTTCTTATATCTGTGTCACAGTGTGTGGGCCCCCAAATATGAACTACAATTTTACAAGCTGCAGGTGCCTACTGTTGAACATCAATAAAAGATGCTACTGTATTTTATTCAAATAAAAAACTAGCTGATAATTCTTCTCTCATTTATGTGTGTAATCAGACAAACAAAAGCCTTTGTTATGAAATATATAAGGGACTTACGGTTTAAACATTAGCACTCACTGGGGGAAGAAAAGAAGGCATAATATTATAAGATTCTTATTTCATAAAATTCCCAAGTTCCAACGAATATATCGATATTGGTGAAAGATTGTGCTAATAATTAAAAAAGCTTTACATAAATGGGGAATTCCAAAAGAATTGTTAATTGGATGCAGGAAGATGAAGGAAATATATTAAAGGAAATCCAGTATCAAGCCATACCTGCTCCAGAAATTCTCATCTTCAACCCTTCAACAAATTACTTGAATCAATCTCCATATAATAGCAGTGATAAAGAGAAGATTTTTAACGCTAAAAAGAAAAGTTAAACAGAAATAAAGAGAACCCAAGATAGATGAAAGGGAAGAAACTGAATAAAGAAACGGATTGAGATTGAAGAACACAACAAGCGTACCCAATTGAGAATGAGAAATTGAAAGGATTGAGAAAGAAGATAAGGGGCTTGGATCGCTGCAAAATGAGCGAGTCTTGGTACTGATACTGATTACTCATGCTTTCTCTCTCCACTCTCTATGCATTGCTGGCATCAACTCAAAAGTACTTAAAAGCCCCTCCCATACTAAACACCCTCCTTCAACCACCGTAAAGGATAGGGACGTCATTTCCTAATCAAAATCACATTAAACCCCTTCCGCACCAGGAATTACGATGTCAAGCGTATTTAATATATATGAAACATTTCCCAATAGAATATTATTGATATATTTATAGATATTCATTATATTATTTTTTTATAATTTAAATTTATTTTTTATTATTAATAAATTATATATGTTAAATTATTAATTATATTTTAATTAAAAAATATATAAAAAATAATTAATAAAAAATTATAAATTAATTTTTTTATTAAATATATAAAAATTAAGTTATTATTAGTATCCTCTATTTTGTGAGTACTTTTTTTTTCCTTGTTTTCTTTTGTTTATTATTCTTAAATTTTATAAAAAGTTACTTTTTTTTCCTTCCATCAAAACAGTTGAAGGTTAAAAAAGACATGTTGAATTTCGTGATTAATAATGTGACATTATTAATTTTCTAATTAATAATTAATTAAAATATAATTAATATAATATTTATTTTAAAATATACAAAAATAGTCTTGGCAAAATTTTTAACCTAAGACCTCATGTTATAAGCTAAATATCTAACCACTAGTCCAATGCACCAAATGCTTTTTCTAGTTGTAATTTAAAATCTAAATCTAGTTAAACTAATATTAAGGTTAATTTCAAAAAACCAGAGCAACAAATAAAAATTTGCACCAAATGCACAAACAAAAATCAAACTCACTACCATTTAATTCTAAAACAAATAATCATACTATTAGATCAATCACTCACATTAGTATAAATTGTCTTTCAACTTGTTTTTGTTTTCCTTTTCTAATATATTTTTGTTGTAAATTAAAAAGTGAATAGAGAGACATGATGATGTGTCGTGTGTGGATGACATGCTTGAATTTTTTAAATGGATAAATTTTTAAAATTTTGAAAATTAAAAACTAAAATTAAAACTAAAATCTATAAAAATTAAAAATATATATAATATAAATTTAAAATTAAAACTAAAATTTAAAATCATAAATTTCATAAATATATTTATTAATATTTTTTTAATTTAAATAAAGTTAAAAAGAAAGATAGAAATTAAAATTTAAATTTAAATTTTAAAATTATAATATAAATTTAAATTTTATAATTTTAAAATTTAATTTATTATTTTAAACTTTTAATTTAAATTTTAATTCTTAATTTTAATCTCCATCTTTATTTAATTATTTATTTAAATTAAATATTATTCATAAATATATAAATTAAATTTATAATTTATAATTTTAACTTTAGTTTTAATTTTAAATTTATATTTATATTATATATATTTTAAATTTTAGATTTTAGTTTTAATTTTTAGTTTTTAAATTTTATATTTATATTTTATATATAAAATTTAAATTTATATTATAAGTTTCAAATTTTATTTTAATTTCTATCTTTATTTTTAAATTTATTTAATTCTTTGTTTAAATTAAAAAATATTAATAAATATATAAATTAAATTTATAATTTATAATTTTAACTTTTAGTTTTAATTTGTAGTTTTAATTTTTTTTTCAAAATTTAAAAAATTCAAACATGTCATCCCATACACAACCATGTCTCTCCATTCACTTTTTATCTTACAACAAAATATACTATAGAATGAAAACAAAAGAATTTAAAAGGCAAATAAAACTTATGTGAGTGTTTTGTCTAATAGTACGATTGTTGATCTGTGCAATTCGTGCATCCAAGAGAGAGAAGTATTTTTGCTATCCCACCTAAAATGTAACCCCTACAATATTACAAAGAATAGTGCCTATAAGGGTGACAGTCATGAAATATACTTCATATCTTAGACATAATTTTGAAATGATTAAAAATAAGATAGATTTGTTTACTTCATGATTCAAGAGAGAAAGTGATATTTATTTTATAATTTTACGCCTTTTCTTTATTTTTATTTATCACAAATATAATATTTTATATTATTTATCTCTCAATTTATTATTTTTCATTATTTTTACACTTTCTTACTTTTTAGGAAAAAATTGTATAAAGTAAAATTTTTTAAAATTAAATAAAAAATTATTTTTATTAGAAATTTAGTAATAATATAAAATTATGGATATATCATAGACAATGATGAATCCGAAAATTTTATGTTATGGTGACATGTAATTTTTTAAAACAAAAATTATAAACATCAAAATTTTATATACGTATATATGAAAATTTGCGAAGATCAAACAATAAATTTTGACATTTGAGAAAAAAAATCACAAAAAAATATATTATATTGTTAATTTATCTAAGAAAAACCATTAAGTGATCAAGATAAAAAAAAAAAGAAGAAAAACGAACAAATGTTTTGTTAGATACGGAAAACCAAATGTTTAAAGTTACTTGTTTTTATAACTAAAAAACAAATAAAAATATTAATTTATCTTTACAATTTAACTAAATATTTTGTAACTATTAAAAAATATTTTTTATTATTATTGTATAAAATGTTAAACTTACTCGTTATTGAATTTAAATATATGATGTCAAATATATAAATTAATTATCTTTACCAATTTTGGTAGCAACATTAATGTCTTTTACTCATAATTAACTAAAAAAATTATTCTTAAATAAAAACTATAGCGACTAAAAAAAGTTGTTGTTTTTATTTTTTTTAGATAATAAATATGTGATTATGAGATTAGCACTGCTGCGAAAAAAAATAATTTAACTAGCATATATAATTTATTTTCAGAAGTTATTTATAGCATGTAATAGTGGAGGAAGATTTCAAATACAAAAATTAAGCAATTACAATAACAGTAAATTATATATTATTACAAAATAAAAAGATAAAAAAGTTAGTAAACTAAATGACACTCTAAAGAATAGATTCTTTCCTCATCATATATCTTTTACCTCCCAATATGATTGACAATTGTTACATACTTATGACTCAAATTTCGTTAAAGAACACAAGTCACTTGTGTCAATCAATTATTATTTAATAATTTAAAATCTAGTAGTTGAATGAATAACCTTTGTTTTATTGGTAGTGTGTTTAGGATAGTTAAAAAAAAGATATTATTTAAGTAATTAATTATATGTATAATTGGTTATCGTTAAAATTTATTATAATCATCAATTATTAAAATGAGATTCCAAATTCTATTAGAAAACAATACCAACAATTAACGTATCTAAGGTTTTTTCTTAAAACTAAAAGATTTAGAATTTTGATGTATAATACCATTTGAGTACATTAACCGTAATATTGTAATTAAAATAACTTAATATGATATATTTACGATTTTAAATGTTATACATTATAATTTAATCACAGTTTATAAATTTATTACTTTATTGTTTTACTTTTGAGATATTTATTTATTGATAAATTCAATAAATTTATTATAAATTATTAATTGTAATCAATCAAATGATATTGCTTAATCGATCAGAAGGCATGATGTAAATTTTGAAAAATTAATTATATTGTAGTTCGAATAGAACTTAATCCACATATCTATAGTTTAGATTTTGTTTTATAAAACTTGTTTTATTATTGAGACTTCCATTTCATTAAAATTGTTAATTTTAGTTAAGAAAACGTAAAAACTTAGTTCATAGTTTAGATTGTTTTATGAATGTTTTATTGCTATTGTTTATATTTGTTTAGAGATGTCTATATATGATAATTTTATCTTGTAAAGTGACTTTATTTATTTATTATTTCAAAAGTTTTTATTTTTATAAATTATTGAATTAATACACTTTAGATTATTAGTGTAACAACAAATGTTACAACATATGCAAATTTGACAAATTGAAAACAGTTAAAATTGTAAACTTTACGAGTCACATTATGCAAATTGCAAGGCTTAAATGGATGAATTGTCTATTTGTTTAACTTTATCTACAACTAGAGTTATAGATACAAATATGAACCCATGAACTATCCATTTAACCATAAACTGTATAATATACATAAATTTGTTAGTCCATTTAAAATGAGGACTTTTAGCCTAGTCTGTTTAACTTGCATATCCCACATTATTTAAAAATGATACACATTTAACTTTTTAGATTTTTTTTACTGAATATTAATTTAAAAAATATTAAAATAAAAGTATATTTATAAAAAAATCCTAATTAAAAATTTTCTAATATTAAAATTTCTAATTATAAAAATTATATATACATAATATAAACATATATATGTATATATATTGCAGTTGCAGATCAAACTCAAAACTATGTGAGGCTGATGTAGGTATAACAAATTGGAATCTGATAAAATTGAGGTATTTGCTAGGCGGTGAACTATTCGTTTACCGAACTCTACCTACAACAAGCCCTTAATCTGATGAAACACATTCGTTCTCTATTGTAAACAAATACCTAAGCTCTTGGAAGAGCATTCAAGGATTTAGGACATAGAATAAATGTAAAGAGGGCACAATGTTGTTGGGCACATAAGAGGAGAAATCGAGCAAGATTATGAAAGGACACATAAACTTAATAAAAGAAGAGTTAACTTAAGGAATTAAAGTCAAATAAAGGTATTTAGAGTGTTTTATGTGTTGGGTGTGAATAGAAAATAGGAGTGCTAAAAGAAATTTTCCATTTGAAATACTCCAAGCTTGTAAATTGGGCCTGTGATAAACCTATTAGCTTAAGAAAGTGGGTCTTTCCCACCCCTATTTTTCTTATACACCTCATATTTTAGTAAATCCCCAAATTACCGTAGTTCCTTTTAAGTTTTCTCTGGTCTCTCCCAATGAAGTAGCATGGTACAAGTCCCCTTTTCAATCTTGGAATTATCCTTTAAATGGGTAAACCAGTTTGTCGACGACCCATTTCGAAAGGATATGTATTACATATTTAGTGATTCTATTTTATGTTTGAGTTGTGCATGTATTACAAAACACTGGATTTGTAATATTTAAATGCATAAATATGAATCAAACATCCGCAATATAAACAAAACTACCTTTTCGGATCATCTAATTCGTAATTGGGACAATATATTACAAATTTGGATCATATGTAGTATGTAGTTTTTGGAAAATACACATTATTGATTACCCAAGTTTAGTTATAAATGGGCTGAGATCCTCAGAGAGATATGGTGTATATGGTGTATATAGTGTTAAGACTATTAGAGGGTTTGAGCTGCATTGGTCTAAGATTTGTAAGAGAGTTCAACTTGAAAGGAGTTGAATTGTTGGGACGATTCGACCAAGAGAGGTTGAAAGTTGAAACCTTTCTATTGCCTTTTCCTAGTGTTTTTTTTTTTTAATGGTGCTTACTTGGTTACATTGACGCTAGGTAGCCATCTAGTATAGCATCTAATTCTATCACAGAAACCTTATCCCTACAACATGAATGTATTTCCAATAATATTACTTTAAAATAGAAAGAAGCTCGTAAAGCATCTTTTTCTTGCTCATAATTTCCTTTACCCTTGCCTAAACAACAACTTATTCAATCCTACCCAAATATTTCAAAACTTTATCAGAATTGAAGTTTAAACTAGAGGAAAAGTCAAAGGAATGACTCATAAGGAAAAATAAAGGGGCACAAATGACACGATAATAACTTTAGAGTAAAAAACAAAACCTTTATGTAACAATAAGGAGCTAAATGCCCCTTAACCAAAGCAAGAGAACCATAACTATCCATGTAAGACTAATGGAAGACCTTTACCTCATTGTTAAAATGTAAAAGAAAATATAATAAAGAAGACAAAAATACTTTAAAGTTCTCAACAAAATATAATAACCAGTGAGGAAGAAAAGAACAAATTAAAAGTTTACAAAGTATTGAATCATAGGAATTAAGAAAAGGTTGTTAAAAGTGAAAAGTTACTTATAAATATATTGCAAACTTTTAAATGAGTGAATTAGATCAACCCATTTCAAGTCCAAGATGCACACATTTCACTAAAGCAACATGTTAGCTACGTTACCTTAGTCCAGTGCTTTCCGCTCAATAGCCATCTTCTTATGCATAAAGCTCTATCATACAATCCACAAAGCATAAGATCATTAACACATTACTGTGGGGCAATTGCAAATAAACTAATAAACGGATTAACCTCGTAAACCCCTTACGTATAATTACACATAATGAATGTATATCCATTGCTTTGGGAAATTACCCCAACAAGATTTTTCCCCCTTATATAATATTCAATAAAAAATTACATTCATAAAAAATAGGTTCTTCCCGACAACATAATTTTTTAAATAAAGGTAAAAAGTAAAAATAATAATAAAATTTGATTTTCTGTGTCTCATAGGTAAGCAAAAAGGAAAAAATAGATGAATACTAACATTAAATATAACAATTTTTTTTTTAATTACAAGTATCCTTCACCAAACTCAATTATGAATACTAACATTAAATATAACAATTTTTTTAATTACAAGTTTTGTAGGACCAATATATTTAACACAACTATAAAATTAGGATTAAAACTGAATATCATTGACTAAGTAAGAACAATCTTGGGCCAATTTATCTATACACTTGATGGTTAATGATCACTTAAAATAAAAAGGTATTTTTGGAATAAAGTTTGAATTTATAGTGGGATGGATTTAAACTATGTAATTTAACTACTTTCTTAGTCTTAAATAATTGTGCTATATTGTTTATTATTAGTAAGGAGATAGTATCATTTAATTTTATCATTTTTCTTATAAAACACATTTTTTTTCTAAATTGCCCTTCATTAAAATCTAATATTAACATTAACTAAGATGCAATTAGTTAAAATTTTGTTACATTTGGGACAAATTTTATGTTTTTTTTTTCTAATATATAATCGAGACTATGAAATAATAGTTTTACTGTTTTAATAAATCGGTTGTTTCATGGAAAAATATTTTCTGTAATGTTGACAGTAAGAAAATCATACATATGAAAATCCAAAACCACATAAACAACAATTGTATTTTATAGAAACTTAAATATTTTTTCAGGAGATTAATGTGTATTTACATAAAATTTTATAATATTTTTTAAATTCCTAAATTTGATCTTACTGATTTAAAATAGTGGTAATCAATACTTTTAATTTTACAAAGAGTCAAAATCGTGGCTTTTATAAAATTGAGGATTAAATATTTAAATTTGAAGAAGAATGAAAAAAATTACAAATATTAAAAAAAAAACAGAGAAAGCATAAATTGTATCCAAATATTTTTGTTTTAAAAATATTAAAATCTATTTTTTTAATAACTTGAAGGAGTTTTTTTTTTTATTTGCCGCTGATGATAACTTAACAATAATTTTATGAAAAAATCTAACATGTTTCAATTTCAAATAAAGAACCAGAAAAGGATTAAGAATATGTTATTCCATCATAATTTTTTATTTATTGATTTGATCAATTAATATCTTAAAATGATTGGTTATAATTGAAAAACAATATAAAGCTATTTTATAATGTGGGTGGATAATCATTAAAATGATCTTTAATTTTATAGACTTTATTTACTTGCAAATAGCAAGTAATTGCTAGAATCATTAGGGATAGTTCAGTTGAAAGTTGACTAGTTAAAAATGGTTTGAGGGCTGTTAAATATTGTTTGGTATGAGCTGGGGAAGAACATGCAGTTCTGTTAAGATTCTTTTCGTTGACATTTCAACGTGCTATCCTCTCGATCATAGTCAACTTTTTGCTGTGTTTAAATGAAAAACGTTCTTCATTGATAATTTTTTCCACGAGAGTCGTGTAGTGTAGGGAGTATATATAAGCTTCATATATAATTAGGATTATGATAATTAAAAAAGTGTTTTGGATCGAGTCACCGAAATAGGAATTGCACGTGAAACAAAGGTAGCCTAACAGCATATTCACTCAAAGATTCCTTTCCCTCATTTGTGTTCACACCTAACATGGCCACTTTGATTCGAACCATCTCCTCAGATTCCATGTTTACCCTTTTCACACCTAAAACCTACCAAGTACGTACCAACTGACCCCACCACCATAATATAAAAGTCTAATTAAACAAAATAATTTATATTATAAACAAAACAAACAAATAGACATTTTCCAATAAATATATTATATATAACTTACTATTTTATTTAAATTTTATGTTATAGTATAGATAGTTGATTTAAAGAAAGTTATGGTTAGATTCGCACATAGGCCCGTTCACACCTGAAACATTGAAGATTTGATTAATCCTCGGAGTTGGAGGGCTTGACTTTCGTTTTGCGGTTGTTTAATGTAGAGGCTTGTCACTTGATTGTTTTAAGAGAAACACAATTTTTAATTTAATGATTTTATTTCAATAATTTACAAAATAAAACCAAAAAATTATATGGAAGTAATGTTGTTATAGAATTATTTATTAGAGGAGTGGAAAAGAATTTTATATTGATTTAGTGAGATTGAATAACAATTCTTCGTTTAAATAGGTAAAGGTGGTAGTTGAATGTGTGGATAACAGTTGTTAGAATTGTTTGTCTGGTGAAAAAATAGGGTGGTTGGATGTGAAGTTAAATAAGAAAGGGTGAGAAATGATAATTTTGAGAGATATATATATATAAAAGGAATAGGAGGGGAGTGTGGATGAGAGTTGAGAGAATGGGGAATTGCTTAAGACGCGAATCATGGATGGAAGAGAAAGAGAAAGAGAAAGAGAAAGAGGAATTTGCGGGAAGAAGAGAGGTGAAGATAAAGATATCGAAGAAGCAGTTGGAGGAGTTGGTTGGTAAAATGGAGGTGAACGACTTTAGAGTGGAACAACTTTTGGCCCATTTCATCAATCACTCTCCTTCTCCTTGGAGGCCTTCTCTACAAACCATTCCTGAACATTAATCCTTTTTTCTTCTTCTTCTTCTTCTTCTTCTTCTCTAAATACCTATATTTATTAATTAATTATATTCCTTTCATTTACCCACATTTCAAACAAAACCTGCAAATTTAACTATTTTTTAATTGTTGTAGCCGTCCAAATTAATCAACAACCACAGCCTATAACTTCTAATGCGTCAAGACCCAATTTTGAAATTAATTAATCGATTTGAAATTCCTTGCATATGTTTGCTTATTTTCTCTCCAAGGGACGTGAAAGATTTGTGCAAATGCTGTAACCTACTAAGGCTTCGAGTAGGTACCATACCTATTCACTGTTCAGCATTAGTTAAGAGAAATAATATATGTACATCCATATATCATGGCGAGAGAGAGAGAAAAAAAAAAGTATGATAAAATTTACGATATCATAGGTGAGAGAGAAAGAAATAAAAACTAATTATAAATGTCATAAATTTAATGATTTATGTGATATAAAATAATTTGTTAAAAAAAATTTATCAAATGATTGTTTGGGAAAGAAATTAATACATGAGAATTTCCACTCCCACAACTAATGGTGTAAAACATTCCAAAATTCATGGAGGAAGCCTCAAAATTTGGTGGTTGTTCAATCATCAATTAATCAGAGCTTAATTTGTGGATAGAATAACATCTCAAATTCTTAGTTCACACTGCTACTGCTACTAAGTCCTACCACAAATCACAAGTATATGTATTCTAATATGCCGACAGTACTTCCCACTTTCAACTCAAAATATGTCTATTAAAATAAAAATTACTATTCCCCAATTTAAAAATATTATCATTTTAAGATTATTTTAAAACTAATTAAATACTCTAATTTCAAAAAATAAGTTTATCAGATTATATCACCTTTTCCTTTAATGATATATATTATCTTATTTTACTTGATTCAAATACTTTAAAAAGGTGATTTTATAAAATATATTTAAAATACTTTAAAATTGCATCGAGTGTTTGATATAAAGAAAATTAAAAGCTCAAAACGTCATATGTGATTTTTTTTTAAAAAAAATTAAGGTTCCATATATATATATAGATAGTTAGATACTTTTACATAATTCAATCGATTAGTACACACCTTTTTGTTATGGAAGAAGGACAAACCTTTTTAGAAATAAGCTTCTTCCAAATTACTTCTAGAAAAAAAGGAAAAAAAAGATTTTTCATAAAACTATATAAAGATAAACTGTAATTTTTTTTTCGATATATCTTATTTAAAAGATAAGTTTATTTTTAAATTAAAATTGATTTAATTTTTAATTATTTACAGACAACCTACCAGCCTAGGTAAAAACTGAGTGAACGAGTTTTGTTAATAGCTTTGGATAAAAATGTGATTGAATTAATTTTAGTAATTTTGATTTCATAGATTTGTTTTGTGGTGAATTATATTTTGCCATTGGTTCATATGACGTTCATAAAATTTAAAAGAATACCCTGACCCAGTAATTGTACAGTGTATACTCACTCACACGCACTGACGCACACAATGCGTCACACTTTCGATCTCAATATATATATACTTACAACATCACAATCCTTCTATCTGTAAGTCACAGCAACTCTATTACCCCATATTACTATAGTTAACCATGATAATGACATTATCAATATCCATAAAGTTAGAACATGACCACAAGACATAAAATGTTGGAATGATTTAGAATTTTTTTTTTTTTTTAATTCCTAGGAATTCCATAAAATGAGAATAAATGGTGAGGAGAGAGAGGTCATCCAGACTCTGGAGTAGGGGTTATGACCAAGGAGAAGAAAATTTAGAAGGTTAACATTATCTTCAATTTCTTTGAGCTTATGATCACAGACAGTAACAATACTTGATTTAGGATGAGGAAGGAACATCCTTTCGCCTACGAAAGTGGGACGACTTGTTCTCAAATTGATCTCTTTTTTATAAGGAAATTATATTGAAAAACCTTTGCATCAACTACAAAAGTCATATTATGGAGGAAAGACGTTGTGAAACTCAAGGAACTGCAAATGAAATTATATGTGAAGCAAGATGATAGAGCGCCTAGGTTGGAGAACTAAGATATATATTTTTTTTTTAAATTTGAGGACTAAAAAATTATTTTTAAAATTTGAGACAAAAAATCTTGAATTAATTTTAAATAAGTAAAAAAATGAAAATGACTTTAAAATTGAATTTTATGAAAAGCTCAATTGATTGCTTTTGTCTTTTTCAAAAGCTAAAACAATATTAATTTAAACGCTATTTGTTAGATTGAAAAGAGCTTATAGCAATAAAGAACATCTAGAAGCTCTTCTACCTTGCATCAAATAGATTATAAAGCATGATCTTTATGTAAGGATACTGAAAAATAGCAATTATGTGATGGTTAAGAAAAGTATCAAAAAGGCAATTAAGCAATAACAAAAGCCCATGTCATTAAAACCAGACCGGAAATTGTACCCAATAAAAAAATTGAGAAAACCAGTTCGAACTGGATTGTTGAAAAAATAGTTTTAATTAAATTCGAAAAAAAAGTAAGATGTTATATTAAATTTATGTGATATCATTATGACTTATTTTTTACGTAATATATTACTATATTGATAAAAAAATATCTTATTGAATCAGTTTAATTCAATTAAATTCTGGTCGAACTTTTATATCTAAACTTATATTTTCACTGTTTCAACAAAGATTTCGATTTTAAAACTTTTACTAAAGCTTGTGATCAATTATGTCAAACCTTAGGTATAAAAAGTGGAGCTAAAGCTATATACACTCCACATAGAATTAAAGAAAAAAAAAACCAAGAGATTTGGATAAAATGAAGTGCATGAAGACAATAAAATCTTTGTTTTTGTTATGGAACAAAACATTATAGAAAGACAGAAAAAATACCTTTAGAAGTTATTTAAGGAAGTACATGATTTTCTATCTTTGGATAGGTTAAACACAAGGGATGAGTACTGTGCCAAAAAAGAATAAACAGTAAAACAGTGCAAAAAAAAAAAAACCACAAGGAGAAGGCCAAAAAAGAATAATCAGTGGAATAAAGATGATTTTCATATGGAAGTATTGACTTAAAAAAGGCATGTGATGAAATGCTAAGAAAGATATTGTTGAAGGCCATGAAGACGAAAGAAATTTCTTGCAAGCATAAGATTGGTCCAAGGGTCAAATTTGAGCTCTTATCTTTACCAGGATGAAAATCATACAAGAATTTCTCCCTACATTCGAATAAGTTCTTTCTATATCTCTATAATTTTTTAAAATAGCAAAAAAACCTTAATAAAATAGTAAAAATTTAATTATCACACACTTATTTCTTTTCTCTTTCATTTGCATCTTTCTCGTTTCGCGCGTTTCTTGTTTCGCATCTCTCTCGTTAGCTTATTTTGCATGACTTTGTTTTTCTTCTTACTGAATCAGTGATTTTCACAATTCCAGACACCCCTACAAAAAATTTGTAAATTTTATTTTATAAGTTCGGATACCCTTATTCAGACTTGTAAAAAATTTGCAATTTTTTTTTACAAGTCTGGATACCCTTGTCCGGAGTTGTAAAAAATTTTGTAAATTTTTTTTCACAAGTCTAGATACTCCTGTTCAGACATGTAAAAAAATTTACAATTCTTTTTACAAGTCCGGACACCCCTGTCCGGATTGAGTCTAGAAACCCCTGTCTGAACTTGTAAAAAAATTTGCAATTTGTTTTTTTTACAAATCTGGACACCCTTATTTGGACTTGGAAAAAAATTTACAATTATTTTTACAAGTCCGGACTGAGTCCGGACACCCCTGTGCAGACTAGTTAAAAAATTTGCAATTTTTTTTACAAATCCGGACTCCCCTATTCGGACTTATAAAAAAAATTACAATTTTTTTTAAAGTCTGAATACCCTTGTCCGGACTTGTAAAAAAATTTGTAATTTTTTTTTACAAATCTGGACACCCCTATTCGAACTTGTCAAAAAAATTTACAAGTCCGGACACCCCTGTTCGAACTTATAAAAAAATTTGAATTTTTTTTTTACAAATCCAGACACCCCTATTCGGACTTGTAAAAAAACTTGCAAATTTTTTACTAGGATTAAAGTTATTTTTTTACCTAGGGTATTTGAGACTTTTCCTACTTTTATAGAGGTGTAGGGAGAAATTCTCCAATCATACCCATCCTCGCACCCGTCTCCGCTTAAGATAATCGAGAATGAAGATGAGTGTGAGTTTGTTAGTCTCCTCCCCGTCCCCGTTCCACTTTTATGGTTTACATATAATTAAATATTAAACAAAATCTTACATGTCTATATACAAATCTACACGCCTGTGAATAATTAAAACTAAAATATAATTAGTAACTTAACATATAATTTATTTAATAATTAATATATTAAATATAATTAATAAATTAATATATATTTATTTGATAAATTATAAGTAAATTTAAATATAAATTATAAAAAATAATATAACTGTATACCTGCAAGTACTTGAATATGAAAATACCTAACGAAGATGAAGATGAAGATTAAAATTTCATACCCACCTTTTTTATACTCGCCCTCGTCAATGTCCCACACTTTTTGAGTACAGAAAAAAAAACTCCATCTTCGTTGCCATCCCTAATCTCTCTACCTTAATCTTGAGTGTCCTTGTAAAGCATGTCCAAGAGTCAATGCAATATAATACATGCTTCTAAGCTTCTTGGGTATGATAAAGTTCTGGTTGGAAAATCCATAGACGAAATAAATGACTACTTAGAAATGTCGAGAGGAGCTTTGGATGAACATCGGTTTCAGATAAGTAAGAAGTATGCAACAACTTTAACATAAAGGTAAAAAGTTGGACAACATATCTAAACACAAGTTACACGGTTTGTGTATCAAAGGTTCATCGCCTAGTAAATAGAAGCACAAAAAGTTTGAGAAAAAAATTACGAGAAGCAATTTGGATCTAGAAGTTAATAATTTGTTTATATCACATCCTTTCAAAAAATATTATGGCATCGCTTAATGCATGTATCCAAATCCAACCCCGCGCATTAAAAACAATGGTTGTTCTTTTTAAGCATAGATGGTTATTGTTTTATCTTAACTTTCTCTGCAAGTGCTCTTCTATAATAATCACTGAACACAAAATACGAAATTACTTTTGGGAACTAAAAAATCCCTACAAGTTATTTGTACTTAGTTAAAAGATTAAAAAACGTAAATATTGGCCACCTCTCTCTCTCTCTCTTTCTTTTTTCTTTTTTTTTAAGACAACGAACTCAATTTTTCATTGTTTTATTAAAAACAAAACCTATTTTCTCCCCCATATGGATCAACATTAGAGATTCATATCATACTATTATTAAAAGGGATTTATAACATAGGAATCGGAGCATTCAACAATCATCACGGTTATAAGTTATAACGCGTATCTATTGCACTAAAAGCTATATAAAGGAAAATAATTGAATATATTTGATAAAAAAATATTTATGGGAAAATATAGTTTAATTATACATTTTTATATTCATGGAAAATAATTAAAATGTATAAATATATTTGATTAGTTTCTTTATCTAGTCTACCGATGGAGGTGGATTTTTATAATCCACAATCATTATGGAAGGAGACCAAGGAACTATTTTTACAACACGAGTTGTCACAACAATTCTCATGCAGAAATTATTCAGTTTTATTGTCTGCAACAAAGCAACTACTTTCACCTGACGCTCATTCAAATCAACGGAGACTACACATAAATTTGTATCTAATTCAAATCAACGGAGTGCATCATCTATACTCTTGGAAGTTAACATGACCAGTAGCTTGTGCATGCTCTACTGCCTCCTGAAATGTTCACAGAAAAACCAGTACTCAGAATCATAAGAACAACGGAGGAGATTAGGCTAAGGTGGGTAAGTACAAAGTAGCACGTCTAACATAAAGCAAAGCATCAGGTACTGAGGAATCACCTTCTGACCAACTACTCCAATTTGGCACACCCCACAGCGCAGAGTGAAGTTGGCAGTGTCAGTGTAACTTCGTTTCCTGAGAAAGTGTAGCCATGATATTAGCATCACAGGCGTAGCATAAATTTCGTATTTTAAGATTAAAATTAATCACATCGTGCAAGGTAAAACAAAACGACTTCCCTTCCTATTATCTGGGGTTAAAACATATGTTCTGCAGGCAGACACAGTCCAACTATTACTTTCACTTAACAAAAGAGCATAATTTAACCTCTTTGGTTTGACAATAGAAATTGGCAAATTTTAAGTCTTCAACTTATCAGTCCATGCATATATAGTTCAACTACTTGTCAGCATGTTCACTATTTTTTTCATGCTCTAAATAGAAAAAAATTGAAGGTGCATGGGTATTAGCAAAAATGTCTTCTATTTACACTAATAATTACAAAAATGGCACATTGGTTTCACTTTATTTTTGTTTTTAAATATTTCTACAATCCAATTCCAAATTCATCCCAATATGTATGTCCGAAGACAACTTTTTACATACAGATATTCACAACAAATCTGATAAAGAATCCAAATATGAATATTTATGCAATTCAATCATCTAAAATATGATAATTTTATCGCATTCTTTCAAGAAGGTTCAATAACAATAGCAAACTACCTCTGCTGGTCCTTCACAAAATTTAGAGCAAGCCCCTCAACAGGTCCAACGCTTCTGTTTTTCTGTACAGCAAATATGGTCTGATCAAACTCCTCAGGAGCTTCTTCAAAGGGAGACATCTGACCCATACAAGGCAAGATTCATCATCAGATAACATGAAAAAGAAAAATACACATGAACCTTGATTTTGTATTTTTTCTTCATTGTTTATTGTGCGGTAGATAAAATATGAATACCATATACTTGCAATCTCACAATTCACCTCAGAATCCAGAGGAAAAAATGTATGAAAGGGAAGGAATGGATGAGTAATAAGTCTAGTGTACGAAAATCCCTCACCACTAATGCATCATAGTGGAGACCATCATAAATCAGCATCACTCTTTCAGAATAATTACTTTCCTGTCAAAAGTATTCACATAGAAAATAGAAAAGTTCAGCCATAATAAGAGGCTGCAAAACTTGAGAGCATATATATTGCATAAAAAGTACTAACCTGACCATACAAATCACACCGAGTTGTCTGGATATCATATGCTGCAATTTCACGTCCATAATAATCTGCTAATATTGAAAGTTCAATTGCACCTTCACAAGGAATAAAGAGCTTAATTAGCACATCAACCTAACAAGATGTTACTTTGTTAAATTTGCTACTAGGAGAGTTTGAAATACCCTTTAAAACCCATGTAAATTTCACCAACTATAAAATCTATACCCACAAAATATCAAAAGCTTAGTTTTAGAAACAAAACAACTTAAATTTAGACAATTATTGCAGAAGATTGTCTGGGTAGCCAGATGTTTAAACATATTAAATCTTTATTCCTCTTACTTAACGTTTCAGGAAATAATATATTTTACTCATATATACTTTGTAATAAATGTGTGTTAGCTAAGTTTATTAAAAGTCCAGATGTTAAATCATCCTAACTTTGAGTAAGCTTCATCACCTTCCAAGTTCCACATAAAAATGAATTCTCCACACTTGAGGTTATACATTAATAACTGACCACAGTACAACACCAAAAGTAGCAGTTCCAACTTGCAGAGTGAAAATGGTAATTATTTCCATTATTTAAAACAGCCATGATTAGGAAGACATAGGCCAACTAACCTCCCCACTTCTCCAAGTCAAGAATCCAGTTACAATACTCTGCATTTGGCTTTCCAAGAAACGCTTCACAATATTTCTGTGGCTCACTTGCTACTGTTGCAGCAATAACCTTATGCATGTCAAACAGCACGAAAGTATTAAGTCAAAATATGCCGCAATGGTGTCAATAACATACTCAAAGTGCAAAGATATTAGCCAATACAATGGTATAAAAGATCCATTTCACTGATAATTCTTAAATGATAGATTTTGTAATTTCATATCTGAAAATAAAAATATTTTGCAATGATAAGCTTTTAGTTGCCCACAATTTAAAGGAAAGCATTGAGTGGCACAGCATGGGGTTTGACAGTCCATAACATAGGGGCATATGATGGGTTGATGACAAAATATGGAGATCTACCAGGTAAGTTACTTAAGTCCTACGTCAGGAATTGGAAACAACAAGAGCTAGTGAAAAAAAATATGTATACTGAGCCTTGTATACTATTTCAAAGTCTTTTTTTTTTTTGTAAAATAAAAATTCTAAAAGGGCATTTATTATTCATAGCTGCATCTGAAAAATTCTCAAAGTTACTTAAGTCCTACATCAGGAATTGGAAACAACAAGAGCTAGTGAAAAATATGTATACTGAGCCTTGTATAATATTTCAAAGTCTTTTTTTTTTTTTTGTAAAATAAAAATTTTCAAAGGGCATTTATTATTCATAGATGCATCTGAAAAATTCTTCATGTACTAAGCAGACAAAAAGTAAATAAATGACATTGGTTTAGGGTAAAGCAAAACATTCATATCTAAGTATTTCACTAATCTTTTGCATTTGTTGCAATAATTTTAATGGTTGGAAAGTTTTTTGTTTCCCAGGAATCCTGGGCCAAAAGCCCAATATTAATCCCTTGAGGTATTAAGATTCATTTAAGGGTTGACCTCTCTTAATATGTGCATCTCCACATGCACAGACCAGGGATCAAATCCTGAACTGCATACTTAAAAAGAAAGACTATCAACCAACCATACTACACCATGTTGGTTAATGATTGGATAGTCAACTATCAGTTTTCCAAAAGCTCTTTCTACTGAATTTTAATAAAATATATCTACAAGGAACATTTGTCCCACAAATAACAAATACAGAACTTTTGTATTTGACTTTTTGATTTTTGGTTTCAGAAGCTATTCAAATTGAAAAAGTAAATTTGATTTTTTTTGCTAAGCGAAAAAGTAAATTCAATTAAAAGGAAATGTTGGATATCACAATTAAATTGTATAACATATTCCACTATATCAAAGAATGCTCTAACAGAAAGAGAGCACGAAGAACACAATTCCAATCTGACTTCAATTAAGACACCAGAAAATGTTTTATACAAGAGAAAGATGAAAGGAGTAACAGAAAACAGTTACAGCTGCATAACTGCCTATAACGGAAATAACTGTCACTTAAGTTACTCAAGGATTCTCTGCTTCACGGTGCTTGCTGGATTGGGAAGATATTTGATAGCCCCCCTCAAGCTGGGAATGGATGTTAAGCATTCCCAGCTTGAAACAGGATTTGTAAAAAACCTGAGGAGATAAGGCTTTGGTAAGGACATAAGCCAGTTGCATGGTGGAGGAAATGGGCATGAGCTTGATGAGACCAACGCTAACCTTGTCCTGAACAATGTGACAATTGATGTTAATGTACTTGGTTCGTTCATGGAAAACTTGATTGGAAGCAATCTGTAGGGTTTAGTTACTATCACAAAACAGAAGCAAAGGCTTTTGGAATGAGACACAAAAGTCCTTTAATAAGTAGTGCAACCACTGAACCTCACATGTGGTGGAAGCCAAAGCTCTATATTCTACCTTGGAGGAACTCTTAGAAACGGTATCTTGCTTCTTTGATCACCAAGCAACAAGAGAATGGTCGAGGTAAACGAAAAAACCTGTAATAGAGCGACGGGTATCCGTGCAACCAACCCAATCAGAATCATTGAAAGCATGAAATTGAAGAGAACTGGATTTGGCAAAGAGAATGCCCGAGCCAGGGGAATGCTTGAGGTAACGAAGGATGCGAAATGCTGCTTTGAGGTGAGCATCAGAGGGTTGGGACGTGAATTGAATTAAGTGTTGGACCGGAAAAGAGATATCAGGGAGAGTGGTTGTCAAGTAGATGAGGCGGCCAATGAGGCGGTGATAGGAGGACGGGTCCACAAGGAGTGTACCAGAGGATTTATGAAGATGCGTGGTGTAGTCCATGAGAGTAGAGGCAGGACGACAAGCAAGCATGCCTGTGTCATACAGGATGTCAAGCACATACTTGCGTTGGCAGATATGGATACCAGATTTTGTGCGAGCAACTTCGAGGCCTAAAAAGTATTTGAGGTTGCCCATGTCCTTAATCTTGAAAGCAGAATCAAGGAGGGAGGTGATGGCTTGGATTGCAAAGAGATCATTGCCTGCTAGGATGATGTCGTCAACATAGATTAGCAAGACAGTGGTAGAGAAACCTGAGAATTTCATAAATAAGGAATGATCTGTTGTGGGCTGGTGACAGCCGTGAGACTTAAGGAAGCATGATAAACGAGCAAACCATTGGCGGCTTGCCTGTTTAAGACCATACAAGGAACCTTGGAGCTTGCATACTTGACTTGGCTGGGAAGACATGCCAGGTGGTACATGCATGTGGACCTCTTCTAGCAATTCACTATGAAGGAACGCGTTATTGACATCAAGCTATTTTAGATGCCAATCATGGATAGCTGCAAGAGCAAGGAGCACCCGAACAGTAGTGAGTTTAGCCACGGGGGAGAAGGTATCAATAAAGTCAAGGCCCTTCATTTGGGTGTAACCCTTCGCAATGAGGCGAGCCTTATGGCGTTCAAAGGAGCCATCTGAATTATACTTGATCTTGAGTATCCATTGACATCCAATGGGAGGAAGAGAAGTCAATGTCCATGTGCAATTAGGTTCATGAGCGTTGAGCTCAGCACGCATGACTTGAAGCCAATATTCATGTTTGGCGGCCTCAACATAAGTGGTTGGTGTTTCATGGGTAGAGATGGAGAAAATGAAATGGAGGAAAGGAAGAGATAAGTGATCATAAGACAGTGAAGATTGAATAGGATAGTGAGTACCTAAAGAAGAGTTTGGCATGGTTAACGTGGACAGGCAATGAAAATCTTTGAGGTATGAAGGTTTGGTTCTGTGGCGGGTGGAGCATCTTTTGATTGGTAAAGAGGTAGCTGGAATAGGTGGCAGAATGGGAGAAGTGGCGCATGGTTGTTCTGTAGCGAGTGGGATAGGTGGATTTGGGAAAAGTATGAAGTAGTGGAGTTGTCAGCATAGGAAGAAGAAAGTGGGACAGGTGGTGTGGTCTCAGCTATTCGGTGCATGGCATAGGTTTGTGGGCATGCAGGAAAGTCACACGTGGCATCAAATGAAGGAAGGTTGACAAAGGGCAAGTCGGTGGCACAAGAGGAACCGGGCTGGTAAGATAAGGGAAATGTTGCTCATGAAAGGTAACATTGCGAGACAGCTCAAGCTTGTGTGTGTGAAGGCCATAAGTGAGAAAACCCTTTGTATGTGGTTTAAAGCCAAGGAAAACACAAGGGTGAGCTCGAGGGTCGAGTTTGGTTCTATGGGCAGTGAGAGTGGAAACATAGCAGACACCCAAATACTTGAATGGTTGCAATGTCATATGGTTTCACATAAAGTTTTTCATATGGAGAGGAATTTTTGAGAAATGGGGAAGGGATGCAATTGATAAGAAAAGCAACATGCATGAGTGCAAATGACCAAAACACATGAGGTAAATTACTTTGAAATAGGAGTGCTCGGGTCACGTTTAAAAGATGCCGATCTTTTCTTTCAACTACTATGTTTTGTTCTGGTGTCTCATTGCATGTAGTCTAATGCACAATACCTTCGTTTTTTAAAAATTCAGTCATTTGAAATTCTTTATCATTGTCAGACGGTATGATCTTAATGGTAGAATTAAACTGATTTTTGACAAATGCAGCAAAATGCAACAGATGGATGCGGGTTTCAACCTTGCTTTTCATTAAGAAAACCAAGTGAAATGTGAGTAGTCATCAACGATGGTTAAAAAATACCTATGACCATTCATGGAAAGCTTGGAGCAGGGCCCCCAAATATCAACATAGATTAGGTGAAAAGGTTGAGATGCATAAGTGTGACTCAAAGGGAAGGGAAGACGTTTTTGTTTAGCACGATGGCATACATTACATGCAAATTCTTTATTCCATTCAGCATTATTCGAAATACATTTATAAAGATGACTCATAATATGCAACCGTTCATGTGACAGGTGTCCAAGCCTAAGGTGCCAAATGGGAATGGGAGAAACATTACAAAGAGGTTGTGTTACAACAGACAAGGTAGTGTGTTTGAGGAGATTATTTGCAGAAAAAGTGTAGAGGTCTGCGTCCACTTTAACTATACCAATCGTCTTCTTCAAACTCATATCCTATATAGTGCACAATGAGTGAGAAAAAAATTAATTGGTATTTGTGGGACTTTGCAAGTTTAGATATAGAGATTAGGTTGTAACTAAATGAGGGAATGAACAGAACATCATCAAGGAAGAAGTCTTTTGTGAACGTGATCGTGCCTAAGTGTGTGGCTCTAACCTACTGACTTGTGGGAAGCTTCACAATCACAGGGTGAATACTTTTATAAGAGAAATATTTTAATGAAGAGGAAATGTGATCGGTGGTACTTGAATCTAAGATCCAGGGTGTTGCACTAATTGGTTCAGAACTAAGGGTATCATGTGTGGAATTACTTGAAGTTTGGGCAGTGCAAATGGAGTTTGAAGCTACTTGGTTGACATGGGAAGAACTTGTGTTGGTAGGGCTCGAAACTGTAGTTGAGTTTCCAATACTAGAATGATGGATTAAAGCCTTTAATGCTTGATATTCGTGAGAAGATAGCTTGTGCTCATAGACCTCAACTATGTTGGAATTCTGCTGATTGTTATCTGTAGCTTTGCACTTTCAGCAACCACATTATTGATCAAAGGTGTCTTTCTATACAGCTTATGCCCCGGGGGGAAGCCATGCTTCCTATAGCAAACATCAATGGTGTGTCCCAGCCTTCCACAGTGAGTACATGTTTTTCCATTTCTATTTGATCCTCCTTTGCTATTATTCCTATCGTTGTTGAATGGAAATCCATGCTTGCGATCGTTCTCTGTATGACTAGTTCGTCCATAAAAATTGCAAATTAAGTTTGAACTTCCTCCACTGATGGCTGTGTTTCTGTTTTCCAGATTTATTCCTACAGCAGTAGTGAAACTGCTTCCTTTGTGTTGTCGTTCTTGTTAAACCATGTAAGAAAATACTTATGAGATGGATGGGAGAGGTTCCATCAAGAGGATATTTGATTTAACATTGCTGAAATTTTCATTCAACCCTCACAGGAACTGCATTGCGCGATCTTTAGTTTTTTTTATCAGCTATAGCTTGTACAACTCCACATCAGCATTTCGTCGAACACTTGCAAGCGGGATCAGGTCTGAAGCTCTCAAGCTCATCCCATTCGTTCTCAGTTTGGTGAAATACTCTGTTACAGACGACTCACCTTGCCTCAGTGACGATGCTTCCATTTGCAGATCTGAAATTCTAATTCAGTCACGTTGAGAGTATCTTGCTCGAAGGTCTTTCCAAATCGCATCCGCTTTGTCTATCCATAGAACGTTTTGACGAATCTGAGGAGTAACAGAATGCAGTATCCACAACACAACTATGTCTGCTATCTTCACCGGGTTCTTCTGCAGTTCCATTGATGAATTCGCGCTTGTTCTTGGCACTCAAGGCGATATCCACGACAAAATCATGTTGTTACATCTTCTCCACGCGGAATGGAGTCTGCTATCTTCACTGGGTTCTTCTACAGTTCCATTGATGAATTCGCGCTTGTTCTTGGCACTCAAGGCGGTGGCCATCGCCTTGCACCATGCATGGTAACTGCTCGGATCGAGAAGAGGCAAAGCGAGGACTACCGCAGGATTTTCGCTTGGATGTAGATAAAGATAGTTGTGAGGGTTGATTGAAGGATCAAGATCATCACTCATGGATGAAGAGTTGGATGACATGTTAGATGCAATCAGAGTATGCACAGCAGAGCTCTTCCAAGAAGAGCTCTGGTACCATATCAAAGAATGCTCCAACAGAAAGAGAGAACGAAGAACACAGCAAGAGAGAAAGGAAGCAAAATATAATCAGCACAATTCCAATTTGACTTCAATTAAAATACTAGAAAATGCTTTATACAAGAGAAAGATGAAAGGAGTAACAGAAAACAGTTACAACCGCATGGAAATGCAAAAACACGTTTTACGGAAAAGCAATCTTAAGGCAAAAGTTAACCAGGCAGAAATGAAGCAGCCCTTAGCCCTAGAAGCAAATTTACTCAATATGCATGGAAATGGCTGATAGGTGAGAGTTGGGAGAAATAAAAATGAATAGAAGAAAAAATACCTGTCTCAACTCAGCAGCTTTCTTCTTGTCATGATCCATAACATATCTGAATGGATTAAACAGAATAAAAAGGAGAAAGAAGATGAAGTGCAATGATTTGTACAAGCAGGAGCAAGAGCATGAAAATAAAGGGATTGTATTCCATTGTTTTGCTTACCCAACTGCATTGAAGAGACAACTGTTATCGGAAGGAATAACTCTTCTCACGATAACTCCTTCCATGATGCAGAGCCTGAAAATGAATCAGAATGAAATTATTTACTAATATGTAATACAATGGAAGTTGGAAATTGGAATTTTGAAAAGAAAGAGAAATTGGAGAATAGAGATCTGCTGAAGGAAAGGGAATTGGTTAGAGAAGAATAGGAACCAATTATGAAGGAAAGTAAAGCTTGTGCGTTGGGTTGTTTGAAGAGAAAGAAAGGATTTGCTTGAATGCGTAAAAGAAGGTCACCACCGTGTTTTCATTCAGATGTCATGCCACCTTCCTTTTCCTCTTCCAACACCATCTTCTTTTCATTATCTCTAACTTTAGTTACTCTTTTACTTCTAAAAATCACACCAATATAATATATACCATATAATCATTTTTCTTTCCTCACAGTTTTTGGACAATAAATTCACTTTTTCATTTTACTAATTACTTTCTTACAGATAATATATTTAAAAACAGTTAAGGGTACAATTATTTAAAGGCAAAGAACCAGAGATTTATTTTTTATTTTCACAGTTTATATTTTGTTTTCTAAATCTAAGTATGAGAGAAATTTGAGATCTATACATGAAACTTGTACTTAATTTGTCGCTTATAATTATATCTATATCCTATTAATCACATTCTTCATCGGAAACTTAAGAAAATAAAGTATGATTTCGCTCGAATAATGATATCTTGATAAATAAATTAACAATCTCTTAAAGAGGGAAAGAGAATTTGGTGTATTAAGACCACCTAATTGTAGAGAGAGGAATGAGATTTTTTTAAAGCAGGAAAGAGAGTGAAAGTTATTAAGATGTAATAGAAAAAGTTTAATACTTATTTACATAAAGTCTAAAAAAATCACAAATTTTTTATATACGATAAATTTATTTACTTTATTATATTATCAGTATAAAACTTTCTTTATATTGCCCATTGCATGAACGTTTTCTTAAAGTGACTATACTACAAGTTTGCAAAGTAAATATCTGTGTGAAGTAAATAACTTTTTGCATAATTTTTCGTCTCAACAAATTTATAAAAAAGTGATTTCTTGTGTCAATGAATTGAAAGAAAAATATTTAGTGCGAAAGAAATAACATTTGTATAATTGATATCGCAAATAGGAGTGTTTAGACATTCACTTGATAATTTGAATCAATTAAATTAGATTTGTGAATCAATACAAATTTAATAAGATTAAATTTGATCTATTCTAATCAAACTTACTTTAACTAGATCGGTTAACATATTTACATTTTACAAGTAAGATGATTTATGATATAATCTTGTCTATTTATTTTTATTATTATTTTTATTTTATATAGTTATTAAGTTATAAATAGCAAGAAACTCTTTTTTTTTTCAATTTTAACAATTTTCCTTTTAGACTAATTGGTAAACAAAATTTGTAACATCCCAATATTTCTAAAATTTTATACAATACTAATAAATAATATAAACCTTCACCATGAAATTAAATTATAAAAATTAAAATTTCAAAACATGAACCACACATGCATACACTGCATACTCTCGCTGAGCAAGTAAGGTCACCTAGTAAGGAACCAGAGTATCTTGTTCACTGCGATACCTAAATTAAACTATTCTAGTGAAGAAACTTCACTAAGGGAGATGCGTGAAACTATTCGCTTAGCACAAATCAATTTTTATTTCAAATAGAAACAAGTTTACTTTGGGTGAGATTCCTTACTGGTGGGTGTAAAGCCTTGAATTATTATCTTAACAAAGACAATTTTTCGCTGGGTGAGATTCATCAACCAATAAGACCTTACACATTGTAAAACCTCAGTTGCATAATTCTTTGTATATCCATCCAACTTAAACCAATTCTATAACATCTAAACTTCAAACTTCACTTAAGCATAAGCATCATAACAAGTGTACCTCAACACATCATAATTTTATTAAAAACCTGTTACAACACATAGCTCTACATATCTATATCATTCTATACTCTACTAATTACACAAAATCCAAAAGATTACATAACTTTCAACCCAAAAGACAGTAAACTTCCACCCAAGTCTCTATATGCCATCACATCAGTTCCACTTGCTTCTTAGCACCCTTATTGATATTTATTTCTGCAAAACATGATTATCACAGTGATATAAAACAAACATACAATGCAAGGGTAAACATATAATAAAAGAGATTTAGTTAATCTATTACAATAATTCATTTAATGAACATAATAACTAAACAATCACACTTATGTCTTTCTCGAACATAAGCATACAACACGTCATGAATACTTATTGAATTTGAGCATTAAGGTAGCTAAAGACTTCTCACAGTAGGTGTCTAGCGTCTACCTGACTCGTTTAACAACCAACTGAAATCTTAGCATACTCATGTGACAACTGTTGTTGAGAGTCTACCTAATCCTTGTGATAAAACAATTATCGTCCAAATACATCCCAAGGACACCCCCACTTGCATATCTAGTACTAGGGTCATAATGTAAAACCATATATTACCTTTACTTGAATATCTGGTATATGAATTACATTGACCTTAGATGCAACCGCAACTTAATACACCTCACCCACATATATAAAATATCCACATTCCACTGTAACTGCCCACATTCATCAATTTCAACACACATGTCATCATCATACATCACAATAATGTGTATCTCATCATAATTTTAATCATCACCAAATTAACAACAAACATCAATTATCACCTAAAATTTATAAATAACACTATAATCTTAACTTTTCACCAACACAACCAACTTCACATAATAATCAAATTTAGTTCAATCAATTACCTTCTATTGATTTCACAACCACTAAAACACAACTCTTCAAATTAAAGCCAAAGTTTTAGCTTTCCTTACCTATTTCTCCCTTTGACGGAAAGAAAGAAATCCCACCAAATGAACCACTAAAAACCTAACAAAACTCCAAATCAAACACGAACCTAGGAAATTAGGATCTTTAAAAGAGAATTCTCTTCCAATGTGAACAACAAAGGAAAAAATGAACAAGAAAAGCCTTGAAGAAAGGATCCAGCATACCTATACTAATCAACACTCAGAATCAAGAGCAAAGGAATAGATTGCGTCAAATTCTATCAATTCAAAGCTAATCATGCAAAAGCCCAACTCAGTTTGCTATTTAAACCCCTTCTAAACAGATTTAAGAAAACTCTTTGAAATTCATCCCAAACACCTTGAATCAAATAAAAGATAACCATGCTCACTTCTCCACCCTTATAATCATCATCTAGTACAATCACAAAACATGAACATGATTAATAAATTTATCACACCTCAATTCAATTAGTAATTTAAGTAAAATTAAATTTAATTTCTCTTACTATTTATTTCATGTACTTATATCCTATTTAATAAACAAGTCCTTACATTTCGACATCAACTTGATAATTTGAATAAATTCAATTAGATTTGTGAATCAATGTAAATGTAATACAATTAAATCTAATCATTTCAATCAAACTTGACTTTACTCAGATCGGTTAAAATGTTTACATTTTACAAGTAAGATGATTTATGAATTAATCTTATCTATTTAATTTTTTATTTTTTTTAATTTTATATAGTTATTAAGCTATAAATAGCAAGAAACTTAAAATTTAGTTTATGAATTTGTTTTTAATTAAACAATTTTTGTTTTAGACTAATTGGTAAACAATTTCTTATATTTAGCTTCATTTAATATATTATTTCCATATTGGCATTAAGACAAGAATGCAGGAATCATAAAAACTATCAGATATGATTGGTTTAATTTTATTTTTTAATATTTGAAAATAATTTTGAAAAATATTTTTTAAGAATTATTTTTTTGAAAAAAGTTAAAAAAAAAATCTTTAACAAGTGTTTTTGAAAATTATTTTGGAATTGTGAAATGAAAAAAAAAAAGAAAACGTTCATATTTATGCAAGTGTCATTAATGAAAAGTAAAAGAAACAAAACTCCTCTATATTTGCTTTGAGTTTTCAAAACAAAATATATAATTGAAAAGTAAAACTACTCACATATACTATCTTTTTTTAGTTTTTAAAAATTAAAAAAATAAAACTATTTTTGAAAATTATTTTAACAATAAATAAACAAGTTGTTTAATTTTTAAATATTACTAAGAGTCTTACAAAACTTCAACCAAACAAACACTTAATCTTTTAGGATTTAATTTTTAACTTTTATAGGTCACTTAATGTACTTTTATTTGTAATTTTGAAAGATAAAATATATGTTAAAAGTTTTATTTATATGTTTTTATATTCTTTTCTGTAAAATATTTTGAATTTTTTCTTTGCAATCGTTAATTTGATTTGATATATTTTTTATTGAATAAAATCCGATTAGATTACTAATTTTTTTACCAAATTCAATCCAATCCAATATGAGCAAAATTGATCAGACTAAATTTTCTTTTACTTTAAATCATGTCCAATATGATAACACTTCTAGTTTTAAAGGTGAAATTTGATAATTGAAAAAATAAAAAAAAAAGAAATTGATTCCAAATTCCTCAATCAAATCTTACAAATTTATTTTAATATTTTAAAATAGTCTATCTAAAGAATAATTTTTTTGGATGCCTTATTTAGAAAATTTTAAAAGAGTTTAATGTAAAATACTAGTGTAAGTAAATTTTACTGTGATATTCAAACACAATTCACCCATCATTTATATAATTTATGCATTCAAAAAGACTAAAGTTAATCAATCATAGTATTTCAAAGTGAATTTTGAATTCTTCTTTCTATATTTAAATGGTGAGTATTTCATTTAAGAATTTAAATATATGATGTTGTTGTTATTAATACTTAATTCCTCCAATATAATGTAACTTGTTTAAGATGACATTCTTTATAGAATTCTAACTTTCTTATTTGATAAAATTTCACTTGATTTATAAAAAAATTCATTTATATAATTTGTTGGATTGTGATAGAATAAGATACACCTTTAGTCTGATTTTAAAAATATATCCAGGTTATACAAGATAGTAACCATACGCAATGATCGACACTTTTTTGCTTACGTAATGCAACAATTCTTTTTTATTTTCAATTATCATGGTTTTTTTTGTTCCGGTGAAGTATTTTCAAGTCATGGTATTACTGTATTAGTATGGAGAAAAACAAATTATATCACTTATATTAACCAATGATGGATACTTTTAAATACGTGTACCTTCAAACAAATATTGATAGATTAAAATGGAAATAATTAAAATGACATTGTGTTATAGTTTTAAAGATTAAAATAGAAATAAAGTTATAATTTTAAAAACTTATTTAAATCGTTATTTACAAGATTAAAATAAGCAAGAAGCAATTTTAAATATTAAAATGACTAATTACTCAAAAGAAAATACTAAAAAAAAAAAAGTAGGATCCACAACTCCAACCGCACATTATAGCAAAGAAATACATTGTGGAATTGTAATACCCACCCGACATTATGCTAAAAAATAATTTTTAAATTATGTATATAACATTCTCTTAAAAAAAATTCTATATTCGTTATAAAAAAATATTACTTTATAATAAATTATGTAAAATGAATTTTTTTACTTCAATCTATACATATTAAAATAATGAAGCATGTAAATTTTTAATTATAACCCAATCCAGTACCTCGTCATATTTTTTCATAATTTTAGAAGGAATCCACAACAACATATTTCTTTCGGATATAAATATAATAAAATTTTATCCACTAACATGCAAATTGAAAAAATAGTTAGCATAATTTAATTTTATTAAATTAAAAAATCAAGATATTTCTAATACTAGTGGAATTTAATAACATGAATAAAAAAGTAATTATAGATATAATATTAATTAATTAAGTCACATTTTTTAAATACTATTTATCCTCCTTCAGTTTTTCTTTACCATGCATCCTAGAGGTACTCGTAAAGACATTTCAATGTTTAAAGCAATAAAAAATAACTATACATAACTTACTTATCTTTATACCTGACATAATTGTTTCAATACCATAGACTTTATCCTCTTGTTTTATCTAACATATTCAACTTAATCTATTACAATTATATTTACTATAATTAATGATATAATTTGTTTGTAACACTATCCTTTTTATTTATTGATTTTACCTTAATGGTTAGGGGGGTCATCAATCATGTGTTTCTACAATAGGGTGAGGGGAGTGTCATTGACCTTGCTGATGTTGAGAGTGGCTGAGGAGTCCTTAATCATGTGATGACGTAATAAACTAAGGGGTGTGTCTCTAGCCTTGATGATGTAAATGTTAAGAGAATGACTAAGGGGTCATCGACGATGTGATGGTGCAATAAGCTAAGAGGTGTACCTCTAGCCTAGATAATGGTTGAAGGTGTCTTCAACCATGTGATGGTGGAACATGTTTAGGGTGTTTCTTTTTTTGGTGGTAAAGAGAATAACCAATGAAGGTTCTCGACTATGTGATGATACAATAGGTTAAGAGGAGCCCCATGGCTTGATGATGTTAAGAAAATGGTTGGGGATCATAAACCATATGATTGTACAAGAGGTTCAAGGGTGAACCTCCTAGCCTTGATGATGTTGAGAGAATGGGCATAGGGGTCACTCCCATGTGATAGTGCAACAAATCGAGATGTGTACTTCTAGCTTTGATGATGTTAAAAGAATAGTTAAAGGGATATCCTTAGCTATGTGATGATACAATCGACTAAGGGATTTAACCTTGGTGATATTGAGAGAATGGCCAAAGGGGTCCTTGGCCATCTAATGGTGCAACAAGGTTAGGGATGTACCCTTAACCTTGATAATATATTGAGACAATTGTCGACGGATCCTGAGTTGTGTGATACACATAAGACCGAGGGGCATATCCTTAACCTTGGTGGTAGAGAGAATGGTCGAGAAGAGTCCTCAATCATGTGATTAATTGGACATTTGAAATAAATATCGACAATTTATTTTATAAAACATTAGTTAGAATTTTAATTTTCCAATTCAATTTAGTATATACATGTATGATTAACATCACTCTTAAACATAGTATTCATATAGCTAGAACAAAAAAACAACTTTCATATTAACTTAGGAAAAAATAATCTTTGTTGATCTCCAAAGTTTGATTTTCAATATCTAAATATATGGAATAACAACTCTTATTACCTGTATCTAAAAATGACTTATCAGTTAGTAAATTTTGGATGTTACTAGCACCTACCAAAAAAATTGCAACTAGAATTGTCACTATCATTCCAACTATGAATTTAGGAATGTTACATCCTCATATTTAATGAAAACTTTAAAAAATATTTAGGGCTTGATTAATTTCGTTTTTTATTTTAGTTTTTAAAAAGAGTTTTTAAAAACTTTCCTAGAAGAAGAGAAAAAAAAAATTTGTTTAGTAAATGTTATTTGAGAAATGTTTTGAAGATGTAAAAATAAAAAAAAAATTATATTTATGAAAATGTCATTAATAAAAAGTACAATGCAACATCTCTGAAGTGTTTTGAATTTTGAAAACAAAAACAGAAAACTGAAAAACAAAACTACTTAAAGTTGTTTCTGTTTTTTGGTTTTCAAAAACTAAAAAACAAAACTATTTTAAAAACCATTTTAAAAAAATAGTAACAAAAAAAGTTTTTTAATTTTTAAATATTAAAAACAGTTTTATAAAAAAAATTATTTTTTTTACCTTTTATTATGAATAAAAGGTTAAAGGTGTGTTATTTTTCTGTACCTCAAGGAATTATATAAGTATATAACTATCCGCCAAAGGATATCTTTAGTTAATGAAAAAAAGAAAAGAAAAAACACAGGCAATATGTAGAATGATTGAATAGTATATAAATTTAGACGAAAGGTTTTTAATGTAACAATAATATACATTAAAAATTATTTTATTCGATAAAAGCACAGTTGACTTCATTCATGGCCAGTCTTAGCACTCTAATATGATCCGATGTCACAAAAGCTAGAAACAAGAACATTTACAATGGGCAAGTTTCCTTCACTATAACCTTAGAGGGAGAATCCGAAGATTAGAGACCTCGCTAGGATACTAGGATAAATATAACGACTAGGATACCATTATCCAAAGAACAAAACAAAGTGAAACTCCATTACAGAGATAAAACTCCCTTCCTGCATTATTAACCTAAGTTTGCTGAAGGAGCCGGATGTACTGATACAATTGATGCTTATAGAGTTGCTATGCACTCAATTTCAATCTTGGCATCCAATGGCAAGGCAGCTACTTGATAAGTTGAACGAGCAGGGAAAGGTGAAGGAAAGTCTGAAACCAATGGAAATGCAGGTAAATTAAAATTATTGTCGTAACTACTAACTATAGGCATTAGGGAAAATTTAAATAATATCAACTCAAGGGAGAAACCTTATAATTTTCAGCACAGTACTCATGGATTCTCTGCCACCAATCTAGTAATCACCCTTAGCATATATTATATATGACAAGTTGACAACACAACCCATTATCTAGGACTAGCTAATAGATGAATCTTCAAGACCGAAACCACAAGAAAGTATGGCGGTTTTAAATGTAATAGCTGGTCAGTGGTCGGCCATGTTAAACTGGCTAACACATTCTAAGCCCCACAAATGGAGCAGGATCAATTAAGGTATAAACTATAAAGTATTATCAGAAGTGAAATTCATTAGTAATTAGCACAGCTAAACACGGGACTTTCATAATCTGCAATATAACATGGACGTATAATTATTTCTAGAGTTTAATTTCTATGTACTGAAAATATAAAAAAAAATTTACATTAATATTAAATCACAATCCTTCATTTATATAACTTTTAAAATATTAATTAGTAAAGTCATCAAACTTACCCTAGATTAAATTTTCTTCCTACAGTGCATGTTACATCTATCAAAAGATTATAAACAGTAAAAGACTAAAAGTTTAGGATAGTGTATTCATCTTTTCACCTAGACAAGTTATAGCAAGCTTCATCTTCTAAAGGAATATAAACGACAAGAAAACATTAAAACTTCAACACTCACATTTAGCATAGATCTCGTTGACTTTCTTAAAGTCCTTCAAGTCAGCTAACCTGCAGGAAAAAAAAAAAGAAGCTCAAAAACTAGTAATCTTGCTGAAATGCAATAAATCTCAAACCAACCACTGAAGAGTGAGGAATTCATACATAATTGTTGTCTTAACGACCGAAGAGTAGTTGGCTCCACCAGCTTTAAGGATTTCCCCCATGTTTTTGAGAAGCTACAAAGGGTAATTATCTCAAATGTAAGAAACAAAATTAACAAGTGCATTGCAGCGTCAAAAAAATGTTACAGCATCATTTGTTTCAAGGATGAGAGATAAGGATTTAGAAGCATACAATACAACAATGCGATTCAAAGAACGTGAATGTCCGAAAATGAAAAAAAATCTGATTTTGTACCTGTTCGGTTTGGTTTTCAACATCATCAGATATGAACTTGCCGGTCTGCAAGGAAGGACAAAATAGACATCAACAATATGAAGAAAGGAACATCATAGTCATAGATGAAAGGAGGAGGTGATAACAATTAAGAAACCTCGGGAACAAGACCAAGAACACCAGACACAAAAAGAAGGTTGTTGGATTTGATTGCTTGAGAATATGGCCCCAGAGCCGCTGGAGCCCCTTCAGTTTGAACACTTTCCTTAATACCTGCATACAATCAATCACAGCTTCCTCACTCACCATTATAACCAAAAAAGTAAAAAGTTAAAGAATTTGATAATGGGTGCTTACGAGCATCAGAAGAAATGCTGAGGCAGGTGAATGGCAAAGAGCGGTTGGATGAGGAAGAGGAACTCCAGAAGGAGGTGCCGGCCACCGAAAGACACCCTACTCCGGCGGCTAACGAAGCAGGATTGCGCCCTACCATCGCCGGAATCTGAAAGCTCGGAGCTCCGCACCACGACGCCATTTCTATATCCAATATCTATCCTTCCTCAATTCAACTTTGTCTTTCTTTTGTTTTTCGGCGTCACTGCATAACTCTTTTCACTTTTCCAGAACTACCCTTATCTCACCCAGCCTTTTGCCCTTCAATCCTCATATGTCTCCGCTCCATCCTCCTCCCCAATAAAACTTCAAGGCTTCTTCTGTTTACACTCTTCTTTTTCTTATATCCACCTCTCTTTTCCATTTTTTCAACAAAATGAATACTTTTATTACTAAATTATCCTCTCTTTTTTTTGTACAAATCCAAAGACTGGCTACGCCAATTCTACTAACAAAATTATAAAATTTATAAAAATATATATTTTTTCATAAGTTTAGTGTTCATATTTTAGAAAATTCATTATTTTCATTAGTGTTGCATACATTTTTTACATTTTATATTCATTAAATTATTTATTGGTGATACATTAAATTAACATGTTAAACTTAGACTTCAATTACAATTTTTTTCTTATCAATTTTGGTGAATGAATTGCACATAACATCAGAGATACAACATAAGTCAAACGGCTAATGTGGAATGTTATTTTTCCTATCAAAGTTCACATGATTTGAAAGGCTCGAAATAATCATGTGTTTAACTATGGATTGCTTGATTTCGACAGTATTGCAGTCTTAGTGGGTCATCAAGCAAGACAAATTACACATTCAACAGCTTGACTTGGAGCCTACCTTAGTCAAATATGGCATTCAACACATACGCTAGCACCCTCCTACGAGTGGATTATAGCTCACACTGATGGATCTATCAAGCTTCAAGGCCAAATTGCAATTTGTGTAAACCTTTAATGGAATGATGAAGGGTGATGGCTATGATGTTTCATTCGTAATTTGGATCCTGAGATGTCATTATAGAAGAGTTATGGGGGGTCGCATCTGTAATGCAATTTGCATGGAATAAGGGAATCCAAAAATTACAAATAGAATGTGACTCGCAAGTGGTGATTGGGTTTGTCACCAGAGGAGTGGTGCACTTTCATCCATATTGGACTCTTGTGAAATTTCTCCGAGGATGGACTCTAAAGGAATAGAAGGTACAATAATTTTTTCATATTATTAGAGAGACAAATATGGTTGCTGACCATTTAGCAAGTATTGTTCATTTGTATCCTATAGGAACTGTAGTCTTATAGCAACCACCCTGTGTGTATCATGCTCCTTGTTTCTGCATAAGGATGCTATGGGAGTTAAAGTTATCAAAATAGAGAGTTACGTAAACTCATAAGAATGTAATTAATTCGACTCGTAAAATCGTAAGAATTTATTTTATTAAAAATATGACTATAAACTACATAAAAATTGAAAGTTTTAAATACATAATAATTCATAATCCACATAATAAATTTCAATTCCTCTAAATAAGTAGAAATTAAAGTTGAAACACTCAAAACTTCAAAACCTTTTTAGACACAAGAACAAATTATATTCAAAACACTCAAAATTAGAGTCAACATAGAAAAATATCGCTTAAGAAATTTGTTCACGAGTTTACTCCAATTTTACAGGTTTACTCTGATTTTATGAGTTTACTCTGATTTTACCGAGTTTACTACTCTTCTGATTTTACATTTGATTTAACAGTTGTAAACTCGTATGATTTTACAAGTTAACTCGCGATTTTGATAACCATGATGGGAATAACGATAAAGAAATCAAAGTGAAAAATACAATTATTAGGTTGTAAGAATTTGTCCCTTAGGCTTTTAGCCCTTTCATTACAAAAAAAAAATATTTAAAACATGAAAAGAAAAATCACAGTGAAAATAGAGAAATCAAAATTGAAAAATTAAAATTTTGAAAAGGACAAAATTTTCAATTTAATAAAATAAAAATAGGACTATTATAATAATTTATATAATAATATTTTATTTTTATATTTTTCTGTCAATTCATTAATTATATTTCAAACTTTTTAATGTTTATTATATTTTTATTCAAAAAGAAAACCGAATACTAAAATACATATAACAACTACAAATATTATTCAACTAATTGAGTTATACATAATATTTTATTAAATAAATAACATTTCTAACAAGCTTAATGCTAATTTGTGTGATTCAAAATTATATTATGTATAGATAACAATTATTATGTACCAAAAATATAATAAAGCATTATTATAAAATTACAATCAAATAGTGATGTTTTTAAAATGAAAATTTATAATTTAAAATAATGAAAAATCATTATTATGTTTTATAAGTAATTATTGTTTGTAATGATATCAGTTGTAATGTAAGTAATATTTTATAAATTATAATTAAAATAAATATTTAAAATACAAAATATTCTGTATACCAAAAAGTAAAATAGGTGTGGTTATTTTTTGTCATTAGGCAATTTTTTTTTTACTTAAACACCATTTATTTCACAAAATATTCTATATACAAAAAAAGCAAGTGGATCTTCCTTTTATATGTGTCTTCACTTACTCCAAAAATAAATAATTTAAGATTTACTAATGATTCTAACCCTTCATTTTTTTTAATCTATTGATTAAATTTAGTGACTCATTACAATTATTAGATTTTAAGAAAATTAAGGGTGAAGAGTAAGTGCATCCCTTCTTTCTCTTTGTATATACACACTTTTAGGTAGGCATGACAATAAGATGAATAAGGATGAGTATATCATTCTCCACTTTTCATTCCCATATTTCAAACTCATCTCATCCTTGTCTCCGATACTTAAAAGTATCTCTATATCTAGTGGGGTTTTTTTTGTTGTTTCTTCAAAGTATAGATTGCATAACATTGAAGTACATCTACATGACATAATCGTTACTTAAAGTTGATGTTGGATTGCTTTATGAAACAAATGTTACTTCATATTAAATTAATAATTTAACATTAGGATAACCTAACACACTTAATGAGAAAAATTAAAAAAAATACAATAGGTGAATTATTTGTCCTATTGGATTACCTAACACCATTGGAATGAATTTATGTTTAAGTTGCTTAATGTTAATGTGACATTATGTAACTACCTAACACAATTTTAAGCGCATGAAGTAATCAAAATAAGTTGTTTCTATATGAGATGCCATAATAGTATAAAACTATACTCATTATTGTCCATGTTGTGACAAAATATATTTGTCCCATCACGTTACTTACCGAAAATAATATCTTATAAAATTATATCTATATATAGTTTAATTTAAATATAAAACTATTTTTTTAAAACTTATTAAATTGATCTCCATAAAAATATAATGATTTATAATATAAATTTTATCTATTACAATAAAATGTGAAGTTTCATAAAAAATAAATATATCAAAATACATATTAAAAATATTTTTTCAATATATTTATACTAATCCCCATCTTCATTTCAAGAAGTCACATAATACTCATATTTATATGCAGTTAAAACAAATTTTTGTATCAAAATAAGGATAGATTTGGGCGAAAATCCCATACAATGATCAATGGTATCCTTGATTTTAGTAATGTTTTGGCCATTATTATTAACAAACACATAAAACCATTAGTTAACAATGGATGATGTGTTATGTTGACATTGTTGTGCTGATTAAAGGTGTTCACGGATATAGATTAATCCGATTATTCAAATTAATCCAATTAGATTAATGTGTTGATACAAATATAATCGAATTAAGTTCAACCTTAACCAAATTGGTTCATGAATTTAAACTTTGCAACTCTAATGATATGTAAAGCAATCTAACCTATTTAATATTATTTATTTTTATTTTATATATAGTCCATAGGGTGTAAACAAAAACAAAACAAAAAATAAGTGTTTAACTTTATATTAAATTTTTTTATAGATTCATCTGGATATAAATAAAGGTGTAAGTATCTAGACCTATATTCAACACAATCACTATCTTTAAAGCTTATGAATTTGTTTTTAATTTAATAATTTTAAATTTAAACTAATTTATGTATCTTTAAAGCTTATAAATTTGCTTTTAATTTAATAATTTTAAATTTAAACTAATTTATGTATCTTTAAAGATTATGAATTTGTTTTTAATTTAATAATTTTAAATTTAAACTAATTTATAAATAATTTATAAGATTAAGTTTCATTTAATATATTATTTGTAAGTTGAAAATAAATTAAAAATATTAATTATTTAGTTTCAAAGATTTAGGATTTACTTTTTATTTTTTTATTGTCTACTTAATATACTTTTACATATTTTAAAAATTAATATATGTTGAATGCTTTATAAAATATATAATAGATTTCTTTTTGCAATCTGGATCTTTTATTATTTGGATTGAATGATGTTAAATCACTAATTAGGAATTTCAATCAATACTATTCTTATTTAAATTAACACTTTTTTAAAAAAAAAAATCTTAAATTTTTATTTTATCTCTAATTTTCTCTCCTCTATCTCTTACATAATTTTCTCTAACAACAATCTCTCTCCTCTCTTCTCACTTTATTTTCTACCCTAACCCTCTCTCTCCTCTCTCTTCACGTTTTGATTAGTGTATACTTATAGTATAGTAATTAAATTTTTTATTTTTTAGTGTATTTAATCTATTATTTTTAAATATAGTTATTTAATTTATTATTTTTATTATAATAATTACATATTTATTATATTAATTTACTTAATAAATTATATGTTTAATATGATCATTTAATTAAATATTTAGTTAATATAATTAATTATATGTAGTATAGTTATTTAATTTCATATTTTTTAATATTATAATTTAATTAACTTTTAGTTTTGCTAATTTATTATTTTTAGTATAGTTATTATTTTATTATTATTTATTATAATAATTACATGCTTATTATATTAATTTATTTAATAAATTACATGTTTAGTATAATTATTTAATTAAACATTTGATTATTTTTTAATATAATAATTTAATTTTTTAATAAATTACATTTTCAATATAATTAGTATTTTTTATATCTTTTATTATTTTTTATAATCATTTGCTGGAAAGTAATAAAAAATTGAAAAGATAAACGATTACCAAAGAGTAAAAAAAATTTTAAAAATTAATTTTAAAAAAATTACAATTTTTTTTTACATTCTAACAAATGATTGCTGTAGAATAAAAAAATTAAAATTTGCAAATTTTTTTTACTTTTCAACAAATAGTTATAGTTATTAGAAAGTAAAATAATTTGTAATTTATGGAAGAGTATTAGGAAAGATAAAATAAAAAATATATAAATCTTACACGTTAATTCAATTTCCCTCACTAATGTTTACAAACTTAATCCAATTCATAAATACTCTCGCTTCTTATAAGAGAAATTTTCTTAACACCTGTCATATTTCTTTTACCACCTACTTGATATTAGTATGGAAGAATTTTCTTTGTCAACTTCGTTAGATTTTCTGTTGTGGCATTTCCATAAACATCAACATCCATATGTGGGATGGAAGCAAAACGTGAAAAGCAATTTGGGAGAGATATATTATTTTTTACTTTTTACTTTATTAGTCATGTAACAAAAGGTTGTACTTGTACTTTTAAGTTTTTGCCGTTTTTATTTTGTTAAGTACTCTTTTTATTTTTAAAAAGAATACCATACAAAATGCTTTTGTGCTGTCTTCTAAAATTATACAAAACAAACACATCCTAAATTGGAGATTTTTATATGATAGAGATCAAATGTGCTGCTTGGACGATACAAGTAGTTACAAATAGCGGTTTGTATTGACACTTACGCAGCGATACAGACTTATTATATTATTTTAATCTTACAACTTAAAACACTTGGTAACTTTTTTTCTTAATTCGTGGGTTTTCATGTTCTCTAATTAATATACTATAAAATTGTAAAAATAAAATAAAATAAGTAAAATGAACATGCACTAATTTAGCAATTACTTTAATAGACTATATACAAGTTTAATACATGACAGAAGCTCAACCTACCTTTTCTTTTGTCATTAAGATGCCCAACCCACTTTAAAACAAAAAACGCTAACATGTGCGAATGAGATCTGGAACATAAGTTCTGCACATTGGGCATGATCCTTGTTGTACTAGCCACTTGTCTATGCATTCTAAGTGAAAATGGTGGCTACATTTTGGAAGTATCCTCACCAATTCTCCATCCTCAAAATCCTGCAAATTAATTAAAAATGTAAAGACTATGCTCGGTTTTACACTAATTAAGGACTCTTAGAAACAATCGTGCTCCATTCTACCAAGTTATTCTATTGATATTGCACATAGTAAACACAACTATTAGGGTTCATCAGGTGATAAAGAGGACTAGACAAGAAACACGAGATCATAAAATCTAATGACTATTTAAAAAATATTGCAAAGTTCAAGAATTATGTATTGAGTTCTAAGAATTTAAGGAATTAAGTGAAAATGGTACTGTAATCAATATTTCAAAAACTTAGTACTGATACGAAAAGTTGAATTTTGGGAGAGCAAAGCAGGTTTTACTCTGCAACGAATGCACGCATCGTGATCCTAGATCCCCTTACCCCAAACAAATAGAATAAATTGTTGTTACGTCATTAATATTAATTAACTTCAATCCATTTTTTAGGAAACTTTAATTACTTCAATTCTGTCTATAGTTGGTATCAAGTTTTTTTTTTATAAGGGGATAACTTTAATTACTTTAATTCTATCTATAATTCGCAACAAGTGTTTATTGATTAATTGATTTCCCTAAACAATTTTTTGTTGCCTTTCTTGAACTGAGGCATTTTCATTTTTACAGATGTTCCTCACCTGGAAGCAAATTGAGCAGCAAGACATGTTGTATAATTTCAACATTTTGATAGAGTTGAATGGCTGAAAAGGAAGCTTCATAATTACATTATGGGGTATCCCTCTGCCTCCCCTGATATCATAAATGTCCGATACTTCTTGGTAGATTGTTTCCAGAGTGTTCATCTGAAACAAATGAGTTTCACCAAATGTGATTAAAACTCTGATTCCAAGAATTCTATTATGGTCCACACACCGCTAACTACACATTTAGCTAACTATTATATGTTCATAATATTTCTAAATCTTACCAAAACATCTTCCTACTCATCCTCTTACTAAATGAAGAAAATATTAAATATTATGGAAGGATATTAAATCACTGATAGATACTCATTCATAGTTCATACTTACAGTTGCATGCAGTTGATAGAGTTTTGCAACAGC
This sequence comes from Psophocarpus tetragonolobus, assembly GCA_037954015.1. Classification (NCBI taxonomy): domain Eukaryota; kingdom Viridiplantae; phylum Streptophyta; class Magnoliopsida; order Fabales; family Fabaceae; genus Psophocarpus; species Psophocarpus tetragonolobus. The sequence goes on from CM075695.1 coordinate 42,926,103, forward strand.
TGGACATATCCATTCCATAAAGACTTTCCCATTTAATAAACTGCTCAACAGGGCAACCTATTGTTCCACACCAAAACTTAAAGGTGAGTTACACCATTGCCCTAGGACTTGGTAGGGACCAGTAATAAAATATTGCAATGGATCTAGCTACTAGTTAATAGTGATATAATAACAGTTCCTTTGAAAAGGGACTAAGTATGGAACTAGCAGCATTACCCTGGACAATGGCCCATCAACAGCCTCAAAATTTATCAATTCCAATGCTGCAATGGCTCCTGTAATTGCTCCTTTGCCAGCCCCATCAAGAAAACCAGCTTCTGTGGTCTGCCCTTTGATGCCTCCTGCAATTGTTCCTACTATTGACCCTCCTGCACAAACATCAAAAGTTGCTCACAACGCACATTTTTTGCAGTGACTTCACTATATAATGGGTCAATGACAAAACCATTTTATCTTGTTCCTTGTCAGTTTTTCCCTTAGTCTATGTTTGGATAAAAGTAAAAAAAGCACTTAGCAAATTTCAGCGTGTATTTTCGAAATCCTAACACACAAAATTAAGAAAGAAGAAATTATTACTTTGAAAATAAAAGTGCTTTTAAATTCTCCCAACTGCATTTAATCTGACACCCTGACTAGCACAAGTTAGAGTAAGTTTGAGACATAAAGCCAAATGTTTGACAAACCTTACGAGTTAGGATGACATGTATAACATAATATAGCAATAGAAATGATTTTGAAAAGCAGTGCTTGGTGAACCTATGATTTCTCAGGACAAAGCCAAATCCAAGAGAATGCTAATAACAAGAGGAAGGAAATTAAATGCATGATATTATCATTTACCTAGCGCCAGAGCGCAAGTGAATACAGCAAAAAGAAGTTTCTCCGTAGCTTTCATGAATAGCCTTACTACAGAACCACCAATGTAAAGTTGCTTACACATTGTTACTGTTTCCATCATTCTTGAAAACCAGTTGGTCAGAGTTGGAGAAGTGTTTGTAATAGGCATTTGAAATTGAGAGGATAAGAATGCTCTAATCTCTAAATGATTTTTGCTTGGGAATGATGCAGATAGACGAGAATTTATAAGCTGAGGGAAGCCACGTTAATTACAATCATGGACCAGATATAGTGGTATTTAATTAATTTAAGAGTACTGATTTTTAGACATAAAAAAAGTTTGATTTCCTTCTTTGCAACACTTTCTTTTTCTATGATAGCATATTTTAAAATATAAAAGTTGTATCCTATACCTAATAAGTCAAATGTTAAAGTTAGATGAGAATTTTGAGTATTTAATTTAAGTAACATCGTAGTGATGAGTCATGAATGGTTGATTACGTGTATTTCTCCTGTGGTGTTGTAATGTGTAGGTAGCTCCTCGCGAATTAATAAAAGAATGTTACTGCTGAGAGCACTGAAATTTTGAAAGATGAACTATTTCAGTACTATCTCCAAAATCTCACTCACATTGTAATGGCTGTCTTATTACTGCTCTGTTGCGGAACTATAATGATTTTATATATTAAAATATTATATTTAAATTTTATTTTATTAAAATTACTATTCATCATTGTATCTTATTAATAAGTGGTTAGTTATTAATTTAGATATTTATAAAATTTAATATATTGTCTTTAATTTATAAAACAAAAATTTTAAAAGAAGTATTATAATAGTATTTTAGTACTTCCAAAATCTCAAAATCTATACCTTATCGGTTTGCCTAATTATCAAAGTGTTAATTGCTGTAGGTCAATCCAACAATTCCAAATCAAAGCAAATCATTTGGTTTGTATTTTTTAATTGACTGGGTCGGATTCAAATAGAATCGACGAGAACCCGATCGATTTTTGTTCGGTGCAGTTTGTATTTTTACCACTTTAAAAATTCGAATCAAATCAAATATATATTATTATTAAATTTATTTTATATTTTTAATTTAATAATTTATATTTTATAACATTAAATATAAAGGACTTTGATTGCTTATATTGGATCGTTAATTATATTGAATTATTTTAATAGTTTATTTGATTAATTTGATATATATATATATATAATATAATGAAATAACGATATTTTATTATAAAATTAATAAACTTGACTAATATAAAATAATTTTTTATGATTAAAAAAAATAATTTTTTAATCTTTATATCAGTTTTTTTTATCAAATTTAATAACTAATTATCATTAATTTAATTTGATTTAAATTAGAAAAAAATTAACAATTAAAATAAAAAAATAATTAAAATTAATTAGTTTGATGTTGTTTTCCATATCCGAAATCTCAACACCGACCGGTTATAATACTGTGGACATGGAAATAAAGTCTTAACAAATTTACTTAGGCTCATAGTATAGGGATATTCTGCGTCACACCAATTCACCAAATGAGAAGAGTCAAAGAGCAGAGGCAAATGAAAATAGCTAAAAACAAAAGGACCACCTAATTTTCTTGTTTTTGTTTTTTTGGCTTCTTTCAGTTCTTTGGCCACTTTGTTGGTTACCTAAAACTAAAAGGTGCTATAACCCATACTATTTACTATTCCAATGTAATTACTAATTAGCCATATCAAATTTACGGTTTAGACTTTAGATAGTTTTTTTGCTTTTATAATGAGTGGATTGAAAATAGTTTATTAATATATTATAATTCATAAAAATATAATTTATTTATCCTTTATTTATTAAATAAAATCTATCCAATATATTCATTAATGTTTTTTTATGTCTGGATCAGATCTTTCCATTAAATTATTTTTAAAAGTTAAGTATTTTAATGGTTATTTCAAAATATTCTTCTTATTTCTCCATTAAAAAGTATTATAATTTTTTAATTCCGTTTAAATAAATGATTTTTTATTAATTTAAGATATTTTTTAGAATAGTTTTTTTTTAAAAAAATTTAAACTACTCTGGATAAGTCATAAAATTAATATAATAAATTATTCTAACATTTTAGATAATTTTAAAAAATACGAAAAAAATATTTGGATTTATACTATATAAAGTGTTAATTAAATGCTCTATTGGATTTGAATATAAATTAAGATAAATTATTATTAATTCATTTAATTTATTATATGATGTATCTAATAAAATCTATTTTTATAAATAATGAGATGAACTGCATTGAATTTACAAAAAAAAAGCAGATAAGTATTGGATAAATGATATTTTCCCTCTCCTCTATATGAAGTGGTGAATAAAAAGAATGAAATTTAAGAGTTAAATCAAGCGGTGCTTGACTGGTGTTCATCTAGCTGTGATAAAGGTAACTCAAACCATTGGGTGGATTGAATTTTAGTATTTTGTTGTTGTTGTTGTCAGTTAAAGAGCATGATAATTAATATGATAGAAAAGTTTAACAGAGGTGGTGGTTGGATTGACTATACTACTGCTTGTAGTTCAATTTTGTTGCAATAGGAATAGGGTCTTGGATAGTTTCAATCTTGAAACAGGTAGGCAAAAACAGGAAACTAACTAAAACAAGGTGCTGGTTCCTGGTTACATTGCATCTGTGGGCTGATATACAGAGTTAGCAGTTCATAAATAACCATGGACTTAATTGCATTTATTTATTCATAGATAAGGCTCACATATTTTATATTTACTCTCACTCTCTTCTTCCAGAATAAGTCACCTTTTTAAAATGTAAAATTGTAAATGGCCCACAGATTTCATTTGTAAAATGTTAATTTAGACCAAATTTTGGTGGGACATGAAGGAAAGGAACAAGACTCTGGTTTTTTTTTAGGGCGACTCTTGGTTTCTTAATATAGGAAAGTAATTAATTTGGAGTTGAAACGGGTATGTGTTAAGTAAAGGCATAAATGCTTTATGGCCTCTATCAATTTATTGGGATGGAAATGCATTGGTTGAGTCGATATCAGCCTAGTAATGGTAAAAAAATATCTACACATCTCAATCATAGTATTGCTTATTCAATCTATTTTAAAGGATTGATTTTATATTTAAATTTATTTTTTAATTTTATATTAAATATGAATTGAATATTTATTTAAATTTTTAAAATATAAAATCAAAACTATAAGTATACAAAGTCATCAATAAAATGTTTAAAATTTTACTTATCTTATTAGGAATATGAAAATTTTGAAAAAATTATATTATTTAAAAGCTTACTAATAACTAAAAAATAATAATTACAAGTTAAAATACAAAATAAAGATGTAACTAAGTGTTTGTTTGACAGCAGTTTTGTAAAACTGTTTTCAGTATTTTAGTTTTTAAAAACTAAAAAACTCGTTTTGGTAGTGTTTTCTAAAAACAGTTCCCGAAAACAGTTTTGATTTTTTTAGTTTTTAAAAACTAAAAAACAGGAACAGTTCAAAGTAGTTTTTCTTTTCAATTTTCTATTTTTGTTTTGAAAACTTAAAATATAGATATGTTATCTTTTGTTTTTCATGAATGAAATTTTAATAAATATGAACAAGTTCTTCCATTTTTATATTTTTAAAACAGTTTTCAAATAACACTTGTCAAACAAGTTTTTTTTTTTCTTCCTGAAAACAGTTTTTGAAAACTATTTCTGAAAACTCTTTTCAAAAACTAAAAAACAAAATTAAATCAATCAAGCATTAAGTAAGTTTCTTATATGAGATTATGAGGTCGAACAAATATTGTATTTTATGAAATGTTAATTTATTCTTATTTTCTTTAGTAATTATCTACACCATTTATATTTTTTTTTTGTTATTTTCTTTGTATATTTGATTTTTAGAATAATTAATTTTTGTACTTTCTATAACACTTGTCAAATCTATGTGACTACTTTTATAAATACACACCACAAGAGAAAGTAAAAAAATCATTAGGGAGTTCATCTACACACATACCACAAAGATGTGAAAGACATGCTAAAGAGAAAATGCATTAGTGTGTATCTTACTCATATGTGGTATGTACCATGGAGCTATGGTGGAACTCCTAATACACTTTAACTTCTAGTATGCTCCTCACACCTATGTCAAAATAGTCACACAGTTGTGACAAATGTTAAAATAATAATTATGAATTTTAACTTTATTTTCTATTAGACTTTTTGCTGCTATTAATATGATAAATAATATTTTTTTTTCTAGAAATCAAATAGGTGTGTGGCTAAATATAAATAAAACTTGTTTTTAATAATTTTTTATAGGTTAAATGTTAGTTATTAATGTGTTAATTTTTGTTACTGGAGGGATTCAAACTTACGACATCTTCTTCCCTTATCTTTTTACTTTACCACCAGACTAATCTTACAACTCCAACTTGTTTTTAATATTAACATTAGCTATAATATGAAAAAAAATCATAAGATGTTTCAATTGAAATTTGTTAAAAAATCACATTTAAAATATAATCTGATTTTAATTATAAATTAATTTTAAATCATTTTGAAGAAATCCAATATAATTAAATGGATATTCATTAGATTAATATCCATCTAATAGGATTTTGATTGGATTTTAAAATAGAGTCAATTACGAATACACCAGTCAAATTTAGTGAAATTATATATGCACTCCCTCTTTTTTTTAAAATTATATTAATCTCCTTATTTTTACGTATTTATTATAGTTGTACCCCTTATATGTTTGAAAATATTACACTAGCATCCATCTCAAACCTTACATTAACATTCCCTCAAGGTGCGAAATCAATGGTTAAAAATGTAGTGGTGCATGTATAATTACACAAAATCTAAGAGGTGCATCTATAATTAACTCTTTAAAATACTATTTATGTATACCCCTCTTTGTTGATGGTAGTACAATGCAAGTTGCACCGTAGCTATTGTTTATGGTTGTGTTTGGTTACAATGAAGGGCAAACTAGAGCCCTTAATTAAGAAGAATATGCAGTTAGGCTACAGAAGACTTGCAACCCTAAAGGAGAAGATAGTTATAAGCCTTATTCTCACACTGTCAACAATAATTCAAGAAACAAACGCTATAATTTCCATTTACTAATAGACAAGTTATTGATCATTCAATGGGGTTTCATATTCAGAGAATTTAATCAATCTAAGGAGACATTAATTCGTTTATTCGTGTGAATATATGTGACAAAATTACACAGTTGGGAAGAAAATTAATAGGAAAATATCACAATTGTATATAACAAAAGCATATTTATGATATAAAATTTGTCTGCATTTAAATACATGGATAGTTTGATATTTTCTCACGTGATATGAAATCTTATATGTAATTGGTTCCCTCTTTATGTATTTTTAACATCCTAAAAAGAGATGGAAGAATTTGTTAATTTTTACCCAATGTTAGTCCAGACAATTGTGCTTAGCAATGTGGCATTATGTAAGAGCTACAAGATTCTACAATTTGGATCAAGATATTGTAATGATTGTTGAAGTGTGCACCTTGCACAACACAATATTAGTGAAATAATATACCCAACTTGTTAATAATATTAACTCAAAGTCTTCATACAAAGGAGATCGTCTAGTAGTTTGTGAGCGAGATTGGTAAGAGTGTTTTATGACCACATCTAGTATAGGTGTCTAGAGGTTGCATATGGTGCAGAGTATTTGATTCAAGCATATGGTGACACACGTATGATGTAGAGCGTTTGATTGTCACGTCTAATATAGAACACCTGACGACTAGTGTCTGTGTAGAGAGTCTAATGCCTGCATTTGTAGGCACCAGAAAAAAGTGTTCTTTTAGTAGTTTCTATAAGTATGAATATCTCTTTAGTATAACAATCTTGTATAACAATGAGTATGTTTGTAGCATATATATACCTTTGTATAACAATCTTGTAACCAAGTGATGTTTTGCAATCTTTCTTGAGAAATCAATATAATTTTTTCTCCTTTTCAACTCTTGTTTTCTCTTTCATTTTGGTGTGATTTCTTGACACTTTCTCTAGTTGTTTAAGTTTCTTATTGAACCCCAACAAGTGATGTCATTTGTGGGGATAAAACAATTAAAAAAAAGATCAGAGTCATGACTACTAAGTTTGATGTTGAGAAGTTCATTGGGAACAATGGCTTTGGGTTGTGGATAATCAAGATGCAAGTCATCTTAGTGCAACAAGAGTGTGTAAAAGCACTAAATAGGGAGTTAAATATGTCACTATCTTTAATGCCATATGAGAAGAAGAACATGATTGATAGAGCGAGAAACATCATCATCTTGTACCTTAGGGATAAGGCATCGATGGAAGTTTTCATGGGGAGAACCATCATTGGAATGTGGGTTAAATTGGAGTCTTTGTACATAACAAAGTCTCTGGCCCATGGATTATGCATGAAGCTGCAATTATACTTGCCCAAGATGATATAATCAAGAATAATGGAAGAACAACTTGTAGATTTTAACAAGATTCTAGATGATCTGAAGAATATCAACGTGAAACTTGTAGACAATGACAAAACTTTGCTTCTTCTAAATTCTTTGCCGAAATCATTTAAGCATTTTAAGGATGCTTTATTGTACAGAAAAGAACAAAAGATCATGCTAGAGGAGGTTAAGATCTCTATTTGGGCCAAGGAGTTTTTGAAGCCCCATGATCTAAGGACAAAAGACTGTGAAGGTTGGTCTAAGTATGGTGAAAGTGAAAGGTAAGAAAAAGAAAGGAAAAGAAAATAAATCCAAAAGCAATCAGGAAGAGAAGCCTGATTGGAAGAAGCATATGAAATGCTTCAATTGTTTAAAGTCGGGTGATATCTAAAAGAAATGTCCTAAGAATGTAGAGAAAGACTCTCAAGAAAATCTGTTGGCATTGTACTAGCATTTGAAGGTTATACGTATCTATGTATTTGGTGAGAGATTTCTTTGAATCTCTAGAGTTAAAGGAGGGAGGACGATCCTTCTTGGAACAAAAAGTTCAATAAGGTGTAAGGCATGAGGATGATTAGACTCATGATGTTTTATAACCTAATATGTTGTAGGGATTAAGGTATGTTCTACTAGTTCTAGAACTCATAAAAAAATTTGAGTTATTTCATAAAGATTGAGTGTGGGATGTGTCTGTTGTACATCCTAGATGGTTCTATCATAATTGAGCATGCGTCTATTACTAGTCTATAATGCAGAATAAGGCTAAGTTATGATATATAAGGATGGGTAACATTAGTGAGAATGGTTTGGTCGAGCTAGAGAAGCTAGACTTTTGTGATCAATGCATTTTGGGGAAGTTGCATAGGATGCACCTTGGGACTGTGAAACACATGTCCAACAGACCATTTGAGTATGTTTGTTGCAGATCTTTGAGGTCTGTTTAAAACTCAGACTCACGGTGGAAGGTCTTACTTTTTAAGTATCATCAATGACTTCTCAAGAAGAGTCTAGATCTACATTATGAAGAACAAGGTAGAGATATTCTAGAAGTTCAAAGAATGATATACCCAAATCGAGAATCAACAATGGGATCAAGTTGAAGGTGCTTAGGAAAAAACAATGAATTAGAGTTTATTTCAGAAGAACTCAACAAGTTCTATAAGAACTAAGGGATGAAGAGGTATAAGACAATTATGGGGATTCTCAACAAAATGTGACATACATGTTTTTTGGAGCGAGTTTGCCTAAGGCCTTTTTAGGAGAAACTGTAATGATCAATTTTCTATAATACTCATGGCAAAATATACTAAACATATGTAGTATCTCATAAATATCGGATTGATCCCATAGGGACTAGGATGATACCTTAGAAATCTCAATACTAATTGCTTATAATAAATAAAGAAATGGGTTTTTACCAACAACTGATTAAAACAAGATTTATAAAAGCATAAAAGAGTAAAGTAAGGGTTGTTGATAATAGAAACTTGGTAGGCTTTTTGATTTCACTATACCATCCATCTAATGCATAAATGAACTAAAAATCATCATTTATCACTCACGTTCCCATCACCCATAAAAATACCTTTAACCTTAATCTCTTGCAAGTAAAGGACAAAGATATTTGAGGTTTAGACCATCGATTTCTCACATAATCTAAGTCAAATAACTTGCATTAAGAAAATGAGTTCAAGATGGCAAATGAGTTTTACTCTTTTTCAAGCAATAAACCTCATTGGGAGCTCTTATGAGTTTACAAGCTAAAATCCTCTCTTGAGCTCATTCAATAAGTAAAATCCACAAGATATAAAGAAATAAAGTTTAAGGTAAAGAAGAACTTTAACAATGAGTAATAAACTCTATTTAATAGAACAAAATATACAAAATAGTTCAAGAATAGTTATATCTCTAATCAATGACGAGTCTAACCAACCATCAGGATGAGAAGCATGATCAATGGAAGGAGATACAAAATATGGATGTAAATAAGGTAAAGGAATGGAAGAAGACGAGCTTGGAGGATGCCCTAGGTCAGTTGAGTGTCTAACTCTCTTCTCCAACAAAAGACATTTTTTTTAGAAAACAATATTGCAGACCGAGCATTGGACATTAATGAGATGGACGTTGGATGTCAATAATGCAAAAATACACCTTCTTGGCTTACTAGCGCTGGACGTCCACATGTTGGTCGTTGGGCATTGGTGTTACAACAAAAATGGCTCTCTGTTTGGGCACCTGAACACTGTTACCCACCAAGTAGGCTCCTCTAATACTTCTTCAGTCCTTCTCAAAAATCTGTCTCAGAAACAAAAAAATAAAAGCAAACTATGCACAAATGTAAACCTAAGATTAACTTCCTAAATAAATATATTTTTAAGTAAAAATGGAAGAAAACAAGGCCTTAAATGAGAAGAAATTAGGATAACTATTCTATTTTACATATGTAAAAATAGGTAACTTAGGGGATTATTAAATTACAACTAGTGTGGTATATTTGATAACAGGTGTCCATCATCTACTTTAGAGTTCAAGATGCCAATTTAGGGTGTTAAAGGGTATTTGGAGCCTTGACATTTGCACATGTTAAGCACGATAAGTGAAAGCATTAGGTGAGAAGTGTATCTTCCTTGGATACACCGAAGGAGCAAGGGATATATATACATTGACATAATGTGTTATTAATCACTAATCAAAACTCTCGCCCACATCAAGCACATAGCTTGCTTAGAGATTCAAAAATATATTAGTCTAAAACAATCTTCACATTCTCATCTTCCATAAACATGAAAATATTTATATACTCCAGAGAACAAGCACATACCTCCATCTATAATGTATCATCATGCACAAATTTTATTTACATTAATGATACATTTGAAACATACGTATAATGATCATATAATTCGAAATTAAATAAGTTTTTTAATCTCTTGAAAAGTGTAGTAAAAAAAAAAACAAAAACAAAGAAAGGATGTTGTTTCCTGAAATAATTTTTAAAATATCAATTGTAATATTTTTTACACGTTATTTTTGGATTACTAAATTTGAAAGAACTTTTAAAACAAACTGAGTACATTTTCTGGAAGGCTCTTTAATTAAGATATTCGGATTATGTATTCTGAATAACATACACTATTTTTTATTGAATGACCGGATTATAATCCGAGATCTCATTTACTTCTTGGATTTCATAATCCAAAGATCATAATATTGACTAATCCAATAATTTTTTATCAATCTAGGTTACCAAAGTTAAAAGAATTTGCAAGAGAGAATTAACTTTTGTAAAAGAGAAAATGGATGGTGAGTGACGCGAGCAAGACTCCATACATGACCAAAATAATAGCACAAGGAAAAGTGTAGGACTTTATTGGTTTGATTTTGTTTTTTAATTTTTAAAAAGAATTATAAAAATAGTTTTAAAAAACTTTTTTTGGGAAGAAAAGAAAAAAAAATTGTTTAGCAAATGATATTTGAAAACTGTTTTGAAGATGTAAAAATGGAAAAACTTGTTTATATTTATTAAATTTCATTAATGAAAAGCAAAAAATAATATATTTTGGTTGTATTTTGAGTTTTCAAAACAAAAATAGAAAACTAAAAAGTAAAACTACTTTCAGCTGTTTCAGTTTTTTAGTTTTTAAAAACCAAAACTGTTTTCAGAAAACACTACCCAAATAATTTTTTTAATTTTTAAAAACTAAAATACTAAAAACAGTTTTATAAAACTGTTATCAAATAAGTACTAAGTTTTTAGAAAGGGATTCTCACAAAGAACAATGGAAATGTGTGGTGGCGAAAGTTTCATCGTGGTCAGCAATAAAGGTGCATGAGGTTTCTACAACCACAGAGAGTGACTTCACAGCGATGGTACAATGAAGGGTGTGCGAGGGAGAAGGGGGTTGGAGTTTTTTTTTTTTTAAAGTGAAAGACATTTTGAGGAAATCATTTTCTATGATAGTTATATTAGCAATTTGATGGGTGCAAGGACAACATTAAAAGGGTGATGTACAAAAAAAATGCCGAAATTTAAGTTATTGGGCCAAACAAAAAACTTCTATATAAATAAATTAAGCCGGGTCATATGGAAGGAATTGCTATTGGTTTTGTGCCATCTAACTTCGGTGTTTATAATTTTGAATATATCCTTAATTAAGTCTTTAAGCTATTGATTTTTTTACTGATAAGAAAATATTAATTTATTTATTTTTATTAATTTTTTTAATATTCTATTTCTTAAATAGTCCTCAAAATAATAAAATTATATACGTAATTATTAAAGTATTGAATATTCATAAATTTACTTTTTATGTTGATATATATTTTATTAAAGTATAAGGATTAATTTGAAGGATTTTTTATATTTGAGAAAATATTTGGAATGATTTCTAATATGAAAAATATTTAGTATACAGATACTGTTTTACCTAATTTATTTTTAGTTAAAAAGTTATTTTTAAGGAGAAGATGAGTCAAACAGATTATCTACTTAAATTTTTAATGAGTTTATTTTGTAGTATAAATTTTTATTTTATAAATATATATATTTTCATTAGAAAATAAAAAAGAATATTTTATAAAAAAATATTTTAAAAGATATTTTTTCAACTAAAAAATAAGTTTGAAAAATAACCAAATTGTTTCAAACAACAATTTTAATGATAACTAATACAACCTGTAAGGAAGGAGTTTCCCTAAAAGTTAATTCAAAGATCTAAGTCATTTATGTTTTAAATAAATGACATGAGAATAAGAGAAACTGTCATGAGTTCTTAATATTAGAAGAGTAAATGAATAGTTACAGTAATATAATGAAGATAAAAATGAAAAGAAAAAGAATTAGAAATTATTTGTCTATGTATCATTTCATTCGATCATTTAGGTCTAAACGTTGTCTCAAACAATTATGTGTTAGTCAGATGTCCTTAAACCTATATGTGATTTATAGACTTGGCGACTCCAATATATTTACTACTTTTAAATATAATTTCAGTTCTTTTTTCAAAAGATAAAATAGTTAATTTTTTTAAAAAAATCACCATGTACGTACAGCAAAAAAAATTATAGTGAAACAAATTATATTCAAAAGTACATTTTTTTTAACTGAATCGACCATAGACCAATTCCTTCTCAATGAATTAGAAACCTATGAATTAGAACAATATTTCAACAAAATTTGCACAATTAAAGTAAATGACTTTTTCCAAACAACTCTAGTAATGTAAGGCTTAATCGTTTGATTTTATCTTTTAGTTTTTATAAGACTTAGAGTTTCTGATAATAGTTTTTAAAAAATATTTTTGAAAAGAAAAAAAAAACAAAAATTGTTTAATAAGTATTATTTGAAAACTGTTTTAAAGATGTTAAAAAAAATTGTTTATATTTATTAAAATTTCATTAATAAAAAGCAAAAAACAACATATTCTATCATAGTTTGAGTTTTCAAAATAAAAATAAAAAATGAAAAGCAAAACTACTCTCCGTTGTTCATATTCTTTAGTTTTAAGTGTTTCTTTAACAACAGTTTATGAAATTATGTTCAGTATTTTAGTATTTAAAAACTAAAAGACTTGTTTGGATAATGTTATCTAAAAACAGTTGTGATTTTTTAGTTTTTAAAAACTAAAAAATAGAAACAACCGAAAATAGTTTTACTTTTCAGTTTTCTATCTTTGTTTTGAAAATCTAAAATACTATTAAGATATGTTGTTCTTTGCTTTTCAATAATGAAATTTTCATAAATATGAACACGTTTTTTCATTTTTACATCTTTAAAACCGTTTTCAAATAATAATTACCAAACAAGTTTTTTTTTCCCAAAAACAGTTTTTGAAAACTATTCTTAAATTTTTTTTTCAAAAACTAAAAAACAAAATCAAATCATTCAAGATCTAAAAAATCAAAACTGTTTTTAGAAAAAACTACTCAAATAAATTTTGTAATTTTTAAATATTAAAATAATAAAAATAATTTTATAAAACTATCATTTCTCATATTCTCTTCCTATGCATCTTTAGTTCCTGTACTGTATACATAGTTCTGTGCTCAAAGATTAGATTCAGATCACGTGTTGTGCCAGTGCCACATGTTTTTTTGGTAAATGCATTCGTTATGGTTTTTTTTTAAAGGCTAAGAATTTTATAAAAGAACCAAGGTGGACGAAACCAAGAGTTTTTAACACCCTGATACAACAGAGCTGAAGGGAACTAAGACTAAAGGGCACATTACAGCACCCAAGCCACAAGTCAAAAGAAAAACTACATATTCAACATACACAAGCGAGGGTTGCGACACCAATCTGAAAAAACACACCCCTTCTTAAAACCAAACCTATAGGCCAACCACTTCCAGGATGTCAGCTGGACAAGGCCAAAGATATCCATCGCCTCTAAAGAAGAATTTTTAAAAATAATAGCGTTCTTAGCTAACCAAATACACCAGCAAACCACTTACCCAAATAAAAATCTACACTTACTTATTCATTTACCAGACACCCACGAGGTTACTGAGAGGAATAAAAGAGACAAATAATTGGGTAAAGGTGATTGAAAACTAATCCAGGCCATTACCTTATACCACAAAGCCTGAACTACTGGGTAAGTCAGAAAAAGATGCTTATCATCTTCTACTGGATGCTGGTTACACAACTGATAGTGCTGCTCATAAGGCGAAATGAGAATTCTCCTCTTCAGTAAGTTATCAACTGTCAACAATCTATTCAGGATAAGCTTCCAGGAAAAGGCTAATACTTTAGAAAACAATTTGTCCTTCCAAAGACTCCTAAAAAGAGGAGACTCATTGGTTGACCTGTCTCCATTGACCGACCCTTCTTGTAGGATCCTATACGCATCTGCTACTGAAAAGCCTTCTACGCAATCAGGCGTCCAGGACCACCTATCACAATGCCAAGGGGCAAGCATAATAGATTGTAACAAATCTTCCAGGGACGTCACTAACTCCTCCTCCCAAACAAATAAACACCTCCACTCCCAATTCCACCTGTGAGGGCCCAACTCACTGCCTTTCATATCTTTAACTGAAACCAACTTATTAAAAGTTAGATGAAACAACCTCAGAAAGAGGACTCTCAGAGGACCTTCCCCTACCCAATTATGAAGCCAAAATAGGGAGTCACCCCCATCCCCTAGCTCTTTCCTAGTATTCAACTCAAACCAGCCCGAAAATAGAGCTCAAGACCCATCAATGAACTAAATATCCCTCCACCAAATAAAGTATTTTGACCCTAAAACTACTTGATAGGGTAGATTTTGAAAATCACCCACTAGAGCGTTCGTTACTTTTTGTATAAACTATTAATTAATTCATTAGCTTTTAACGCTTTACCTGAAAAGATATTTTCAAGTGAAATGAAAAATTCGAGAGAAAAAAAAAATAGTCATTAACAAATGTTAGTTTTACATTAAAAAAACTAGAATAGCATGTGAAATGGCTAATAAGTAGTAAGTCAACTTAATAATGCAATATATTTAGCAAAATATTTTTACTTCCACTAATTGGTGTCGCCTTTAGCAGACCCTTTTGCAGCCACTTGTTTGCCCCACTTGGGTTTATTCGTGGATCATAACTCTACATAAATAACATGAGTAAATTTTTGTTGCTGTAATATTTATTTATTTTTATAAACACCGACACTCAAGTATTCATCCAACCAAAACAGATTAAAATTAAAATTAATCAACATCTCGAAAAAAATAAATGTTGCTTTAGCAGCTCAACTAGACAAGCCGACTAGAAAAGTGAATTGTGATTTGATAGCTAAGTTCTTTTGTAGCCTCAAAAACTTAAACAATAGCTTAATTATTGGGACAGAAGAATTTAAAAAAAAAAAGAAGAAGCAAGACTAACATGTAAATAATTAGGCCAAAATATAAAGAAAGAAAGAGCATGCCCTTTTCCTTTACTGAAAAAGGTAGATAAGTCAGTTGCATCCCAAAAAAAAGTTTCCCTGCTTTGTGTGATGAAGAGCTCCGTAGTGACCACTCATCAGTGTGTATCGATCATCTTCAGTTTCGGGCACTTATAGTCCTTTCCTTTGTGTGTATTTCTCTCTTACCTCAATAATTATTCATCTAAAAGTAACTTAGTTAATTTTACAATTATCACGACAATAATTAATAAATATTGATGAAGAAAATAATTCAAAAAAATAAATATTTTCTTAATGATATAAATTGACAAAAAATTCAAAGCATTCTTTTTTGTTATATTTACTTCAAAATAAAGGAATATTAAGTTAAAACGGTGAATGAAGTAATTATATTTAAAATCCCAATAAAATGTTATTTACAGCTTTTTTTTTTATACAGAAGAAGTTAAAACACGAAAATGTAATCAGAAGGAGGGAAAGAAGTCCCTATAGCATCTGCAAGAAGCCTATGTTGAAGCTCCAAATTAAGGAATAGTGCTGAAGTTTGAACCATGGATCCAGTTGAAGCTAGAGTCACCAATGAACCCTCCAAAGCCACTACGCCCAACTGCTATGACTTAATTTAATTCAATACTCTTATACACCAAAAACTAAAGTCAATATATGTCCGAAGTAGTAGAACAGAGTTGTGGGGTACGTGCGGATTTTCTTTTTCTGCACATACGTGGTAAGAGGCACAATATTGTGGGGGTGTGCCGGCCGAGAGTTTCTTCATCTGCCCGTTGATCACAAGTAGTGGGAAATCAAACAGCAAAATAGGAGGGTTTCTCATCTTGTTTCAAAATAAAGATTGTGGAAATAAATAATAAATAAATTAGAAATAATAATATATTATGATAATATGAAATAATATATATTAATAGAAAATTTACAATTTAATATTTGATTGATTGATACAAAAATAAAGAATTGATGTAGGAAAAATAATAATTTCTTGAATTCTAAGCATTGGGAGATTGAAGAATTGTAGTGGCCTAATTGACTCTTTCTTTTACTTTGTCCATATCCATCCCATAGAAACTATCATTAAATATGTTTTTCTATATGTCATTACTCTTGAAAAAGAAACATGGAAAATCAAAATGTAGATAATAAAATTGTGGTAAGGAGAATTTCTTCGTGCACCTCTAAAATCTTAAAATGGCAAAAATGTTCTTAATGAAAATAGTAAAAATTTAATTACCACATTCCACCTCTTTCTCTTTCGTCTGCACCTTTCTCGTTTGTCTCTCTTGCACGATTTCATTTTTCTTCTCCACTAAATCAATACTTTCACTTCTTCTTTGTGCGTTTGTGTTTTTGTTCTTCCCGGTTAAGGTGTTTTGTTCTTCTTTGTAAGGTTTGCATTTATTTTCACTTGGGTACATTGTGAAATCAAGTTTTTGCAAATTTTTTTACAAGTTTGGACACCCTTGTTTAACCTTGTAAAAAAATTTTCAAATTGTTTTACAAGTCCAAACACCCATGTCCAGACTTGTATAAAATTTGTAAATTATTTTACAAATCTAGACACCCTTGTCCGGACTTGTAAAAAATTTTGCAAATTTTTTTACAAGTTCGGACACCTCTATCCAGACTTGTAATTTTTTTTTACAAATTTAGACACTCCTGTTCATACTCGTAAAAAAGTTTGCAAATTTTTTTACATGTTCGGACACCTCTTCTCGAACTTGTAAATTTTTTACAAATTCGGATACCCCTATCTAGACTTATAAAAAATTTTGCATATTTTTTTACAAGTTCAGACACCCTTGTACAGACTTGTAAAAAAATTTGCAAATTTCTTTAAACTAAATGGGATAGGGCCAACGACGACCGCGAACGAGAAGATGAATGAAGGTACAGGGAGGGGCAAACTTTAGGTGAAGAATGAAGAAGGAAGAAAAAAGAGGTGTAGGACAATAAGCTACAAGAAGAGGTATCAGGAGACAAACAAGAAGGAGTTAAATTATTTTTTACCTAAGGGTATTTTAAACCTTTTCTACATTTATGGAGATGCAGAAAGAAGTTATTGGGGTGCAGAAAATTCTCTGTGGTAAGCTCTAAGTAGAGATACACATATGGGTAACTCGACCCATTAAACTTGTAACCCATGAAACTCAGTTTGCAAAGCATGCATTCTAAATGGACTCATTGTATTTGAGTCCTCCCTTGCCTCGCAAAGCCCACAAATACCTATGGGCCAACCCACATAAAAATACCAAAAAAAACTTATCGTTTAAAACAATTTTTTTCTTAATTTAAATTATTTTTAAAAATTTATTATATTTAAAGTCATCACATAATGAGTTATAAGGCAATAATGAAATAAAATACAAATATTTATTACTTAATAGTTAAATCTTAAATGTTATTTCAAACATAATTTCAATTCTCAAATATAAAATGAAATACTTAAAATTTGAAATACACACGAACAAAATATAAATGTACTAGAAAATAAAATGTTAAGTCTCAAATATTAAATGTTATTATAAAAATATTGATTTTTTTTCGTTTTATTTATGTTATCCCATATTTTATAAGTAATATAATCTTTATTAAAAATTTAATTATGTAGAGGTCTGCAGGTTAACCTACGAGTTTCACAGGTCAAGGCTAAAACACCAGCATCTCCAAGAGAGCTCAAAATTTTAGAACTCATGTATCATGCAAATTATAGGCATACGGGTAGTTTGCGAGCTTGAACTCAAATGTTCATCTCTAGTTCTAAGTTTCAATGGTTCAAAAACACCATTTTCGTTCTAGATGTTGTTGTTGGATGAAGATGTAATGTTTTTTCTATCGAGTTATCTTAAGTAAAATGCTAAATATTTATACCCGAGTTGTGATATTCACTAACTTTGGGTTATATTTGCAAGGTTTGAGAATTCATGTTTTTATTGTGAAAACATTGATTCATAAGTTTGAATCTTTATTATGTGAAGGGAAAAATTATATGATAAGTAACTTTGGGATAGACACAAGTGGTAGTGATTATAGAATTAGTTAGAGTTGTCAAAATTGGTTTGGCAGGTTGAGCCAGTTCGCAAACCTACAAAATAGGTCAGATTGAATTCTATAAAAGGAGGCTCAAATAGAAGTAAACTTTTTTAGCTAGGTTCCTTTGGCTCAATTATGTAAATGGACTTAGGCCGGACTGGGCCAATAGGTCATGGATCGACCCGAATACAAATATAAATACATAAATTTTAAAAATACATATTAATAAATATATAATATATCGTTAAAAATATATTAAATAAAAAATATATACATAAAAGTATGTTTGATGTGAAATCAATTTATACATATTGTTAATATATATATAATTACATATAAAAGTACGTTTGATATTTATTTAATAATATATTTTTAATAAATAAAAATTATGTTGTTCTAAAATGTATATTAAATTAAAATATAGATATAAATATATTTTTATGTTATTTTAGACTTATTTATAATGTGTTTTTTTATTAATTTAGTATGTTCTTTTGAATTGACTTGAACTTGTATTGTAAAATAAGTTTTTTTTATAAAAAATTTAAAATTTGATTTTTTTAAAAGGTCCATTTAGGCCTATTTTTCCCTGGTGGGCAATATAGGATCAAACTGAGCTTAAAAATATGTAGTCGAACAAAACATGGGTTAGCCCAACCCAACCCATTTTGTTTGAAAAACTAGATAGGTCGAGCCGATCCGCCCAGATTACCAACTCTAAGAACTACGGGACATGAAACTAAAAATGGTAATATCAAATTTTATTATCTTTCTATTATTTTTAATGTATAAGATCTGTAACATAACATATACATAAAGAAACTTGATTTTTCCATTTGTTGCAACTGAAATCATGTGGTGCACCAATTATTGGGATTGATTTTATGAGTAAATTTTATTCTATTGGTTCTAAAATAAATTATAAGTTACTTGGCTTGTTGTTGAGTTTATAGAAGCTGAAGCAAGTGAGACCTCTGCAAATAAGATGTTAAAATCAATATGCTTAAATGATGTCAATGAGAAACTTGTGTTGGATTAGGAATGACAACGAGTTAGGATAGACACCCACTACCCATCCTGCGAATAAACTCGTTACCTGTTACTGCTATAGAAATATTTGTGAGTATAATTTTTTTAGAATTAAATATTTTTCTTAAGAAGTTTTATCAAATAAATAATTTATTTGTTGAAAAATC
Source organism: Psophocarpus tetragonolobus (assembly GCA_037954015.1). Classification (NCBI taxonomy): domain Eukaryota; kingdom Viridiplantae; phylum Streptophyta; class Magnoliopsida; order Fabales; family Fabaceae; genus Psophocarpus; species Psophocarpus tetragonolobus. The sequence goes on from CM075695.1 coordinate 42,945,544, forward strand.
TAGAAATAAAATGATACTAGTTTCTACAAGATTAATTAGATCTAAAAGTAGATTAACATAATATATTATAAAAAAATTTAATACAAATAAAATCTTTATTTTATATTATCGGTATTTTTATAATAAATAATTTTATTAACTATAAAGTTTCATAAAAAATAAGATTGATATCAACGGATTTTAATAATTAATATTTTAATTTAATTTATTTCACAGAAATATTTTTTTAAACTTATATATATATATGTATATATATATATATATATATATATATATATATATATTTGAGTTGGTGGGTACATGCGGGTACGAGTAGTATGACACTCATACCCGTTAAGGAGTTGGTAGAAAAAAATTCGTACCCACTGGTGGGGAGTACCCATTTATATTATCCATGCAAATATTTTTGCGAGTTTTATGCATAAGTATTCGGGGGCACAAATATTTTTGTCATCTCTATGTTGGATGATGTTGAAGCAATTAAGATGACACAAGCAAAAGATGTGGAAGAGAATGTACTTGAGTTAACTCAAGACTATTGTTTTAGAAGTCTCTAATAAAGAAATTGAGTAATGAAAAAAGAAAGAAGTTTGATTGTGAATTTGTTTCCCTTGACGATGAAGAAAATTATATGACCTCATTAGAGAGACTTTTTTATTTTGCTAACCATAATATGTTTACAAATAGTATCAATTCAAAGTTGATAAAAGTGATCAAGAAAGAGAAAGATTGAAAATTTTGAAGAACTTGACTTGTCTTATATGTAGTTTTCTGAACAATGATTTTATTTTATTTTGATGTTTTAGTTACTGTTATATTCATGGTTATGTATGTTTTGTTATGAATTTATTTTTTATTTATTTTTACCTTTAATTTTTGACTTGGAATTTAAATGGTATTATCAGTTATGATTTGTTTTTCCTTTTTTTATCTTTAGTTATTTTTATTGCTTGGCTTCAAAAATTGAAAAGATCTTCATCCAGAGTTCCATTTGTTTTGCTTTAACTAACATATAAGATCTGTATTATAGAACTTAAAAGTAATAGGTTTTAATATTTTATGTAAAGAATGGTTAAACTTTAACTAAATTGTAACATAAAGAAAAACAAAGTAGTGTTTGTGATTGAAGGAAAATTGTAGCTAATTATTTAGTCTTGAACTTATGAGAATCAAATTAATTATTAGTGTTTGAAATTAACTCATATGAGTTGTACCTAATTTATTAAAAGTAGTCTTAAGTGTAAAAAACTCATAATTGAAGGATAAATTAAATGAAAAAATTATTTATGTAGTACTTTAAATATGATTCTATTAATTTTAATTTGTCTGATGATAACTTCCTATACCTAATTTTACATAGGTAAAATAGAGTAGTTATCCAAATTCTTTCTTAAGGCTCGGTTTTCCTCTATTTTCATTTAAAATAAGATTTTAATTAGGAAGTTGGTCTCATGTTTACATTTATGCATAGTTTTCCTTTATTTTTTGGTTTTTATTTTGAGATAGATTTTGAGAAGGACCAAAGAAATGTTAGATGAATTGAGATTTCTGGTATTATAGCAGTGTTTTATTCCCAACAGTTACATTCAGAGTGTCAAGTGGTCACATTCGGAGTGCCAACGTAGGCTGATAGAGAGCTATTATTTTCGATGTGTCACTGCTAGCGCCCATAAAGTGAGCACCAAACACTTCGATGACTTGGTCCCCAAGTCTGTGAGTGTCTAGCGGTTGCAATGAACTGGCACCCTAGTTTCTTCAGCGTCTAGCGGTCATTTTGTCAGCATTGGATGGTGGAGTTTCGAGCTAGTTGACCATAAAAAGGCTTTTTTGTTTGGAAAAATGGGTTACACACCTTGTTGACATAGGACACGCTTCAAACTCGTTTTTCATTCATTATCTGCCTTCATCAACCCCATGTTGGTTAGGCTTGTTATTTTTTAGGGTTTGATGTAACTGGAACTGAACTCTTGTGTATTATTGTTCCTTTAATCAAAGTTTTTATTCATTGTTGGTGTTCTTCTTTACTCCATGCCTATTTCTTTATCTTTCATAAATTTTACTTGTTGAATGAGGTCAGAGAAGATTTTGACTTGTAAAATAAGAAGAACTCCTAATGAAGTTTATTGCTCAAGAGAGAGTAAAATCCATTAATCACCTTAAATATTTTTGTTAATACAAGTTATTTGACTTTATATTATGCGAATGATCGATAGTATAAATCTTAAAAAACTTAGTTCCTTGCTTGCAAGATATTGAGGTTAAGAATATTTTTATGGGTGATGAAAACATGAGTAATGAATGATAATTTTGAGTTCATTTATGAACTTTAGGGATGATTTAGTGAAATCAAGACCTAACCAAAATTTCATCTCTATAATCGTTTACTTTATTTATTTATTTATTTATTTATTTATTTATTCTTTTAATTTACTTTCTATTTTAGTAGTTGTTAGTATAAATGTAATTCCTTTTCGTCCGTACAAGTAAAAAATAGTGAGCAATGATTTTGCATCTAGACTTATAGTATTCAATATTGTTATTTTATTCAATTATGAGTTGAATCATATTATAAAGGTATGCAACCATCTTATTTATCAAAGGTGAGAAACCATTTTGCATCCAGACTTTTAGGGACTTAATTGAATCACACTATAAAGGTATCATCATAATATACAAAGCATCATATAAGAACTAAACAATATTTTATTCAATTTAATGTGTTTTAAAAAACTAAAGTATAATCACTACATGGTTTTATTTCAAGTAGCCATATTACAAAAGTTTAGAATTTTATCAATAGAAATATGTAAGATTATCAACGAATACGACAAATTTGCAATAAATTTGAGAAAATTGGAAGAGAAGAGAATTTGAATAAAATTCAAAATGTTATTTTGCTTGTATATTTACATTTTTATTAAAAATATTAACTATCAAATGTATGCATATATTGACAGTAAAGATGTATATTTATTAATATTGTAAAAATTTTATTTACGAGAGTGAGATAAGTCATAAAATGTTCAGAAGAGTAAAATAGTCATAAAATGTGGACACCAAAAAACCCTATTCTCATTATAATATACTAGTGAAAATATAGGTGTTGCCGTGTCTGTGTATTTTGTATTTCTATTTTGATATGCTATAAAAAATTAGGATTTTAATTTAATATGTTTAACAATAACATGATAGAATATGAATAATTTCCTATGTCATTTTGTGTAGAATATGATATAATGTTTTTTGTTAATTTGTATATTTTTTGTATGATTACATGATAGAAACATGTCAGATCATCAATGATATGACAGATTTGGAACGAATTTGAGAAAATTAGGAGAAGAAAGAATTTGAATAAAATTCAAAATGCTGTTTTGCCTATGTATTTGCATTTTAATATTAATGATAAAATATATACATCTATTAACAAACTTATATTTGTGAGAGTGGAAGAAGTCATAAAATGTTTAGAAAGATAAAATAGACACAAAATATGGATACCAAAAAGTCCTATTTCCATAATATAATATAATATATAATATAAAATATAATATTATAAATTATTGATTATACATATAGATTATAGATAGTAGACAATTAAGTATGCTGAATATAAATATTTTAAAGTATTTTTTTTCTTTCTAAGTTATAAGATTGATATAATGACAAAGTTTAGATTTCATAAGGGAGAGGTTGTGGTTTGAATTCTTCCTATGACAAAATAATTTATTTTTTAATTTTCAAATATGTATAAAGATAGAATATGTATTTTAAATACTAGACATCAAAAGGGAGAATTTCTTTTATTAATAGTATATACAATATATAATATAAAATATATTCTTATAAATTATTAATTATACATATAGATTATAGATAATAGGACAATTAAGTACGTTGGATAAATGTTTATAAGGTGAATCTGGTGAAAAAAATTACATTTCAAGAGGAGAGGTTATGGGTTCAAATCCCTATGGTAAATTAGTTTATTTTTTAATTTTCAAATAGGTATAAGGACATAATATGTATTTTTGAAAAATGAATATCAAAAGAGGAAATTCTCTTTATTAATAATATAGATAATATATAATATATAATAAAATATTATAGATTATTGATTATACATATAGATTATAAATAGTAGGACAATTAAGTATGTTGAATATAAATGTTTTAAAATAATTTTTTTTCTCACGGTTATAAGAATGATCTAGTGACAATTTTTGCAAGAGAGATTGTGGGTTTGAATTCCTCTTATGACATAGTATTTTGAAAAAATATTTTGAAAAATGGACATCAAAAGAGGGAATTCCCTTTATTAATAGTATAAATAATATATAATATAAAATATATTATTATAGATTATAAATAGTAGGACACTTAAATATGTTGGATATAAATGTTTTAAAGTAAATTTTTTTGCTCATGGTTATATAAGGTTTAATCTAATAACAAAGTTTACATTTGTGAGTGAGAGGTTGTGGGTTTGAATCCCTTGACAAAGTAATTTATTTTTTAATTTTTAAATAAATATAAAGGTAAAATATATATTTTTGAAAAAATGATATCAAAAGAGAGAATTTCCTCTATTAACAACATAGATAATATAAAATATAATATTATAAATTATACATATAAGTATTTTATACTAAATGTTTTAAAGTATTTTTTTTTTCAAGTTATAAAATCTATTACTAACAAAATTCATATTTGACGAGAGAAAAGTAGGTCCCAATCTAATATTATTGATGATAAATTTGATCAAATATTAGAATTTTAATGAAATTAATTTAATCAATACCGTTTTAGAGAATATTTTATATTGGAGTAGTATAAGAGGAGATGAATGTTGAATTTATGAGACTGGGTAGACATGGTAAGAATATGATAACGCGTATTGAAAATGCAAAAGTGTATCCAAATTTGGAATGAGAATGAGCATGAGCTAAAAGATCAAACTGCATAAAAATTGCGATTAACAGTAAATAGGTGGCACCATGTCGCTTGTCGCATGTGGTGAACGAAACAGAAACAGAAACAGGAGAAAAATGTGGTTTGTGTTGGATACCATAGGTATCTCTGATTGGGTTTGCCTTGAATCATAGGCATAGTAGGTTGTCTCTGAGGAAGCTTCTCTTCTATGAACTATGGACTTCCTCTAAGTCTAACTCTAATCTTGTTTTGGTAAAATAGTTTATTTCAACCCTTTTTAGTTTACTCATTAAAATCCAAATCCCACAGTTGACTCGGTTCCCTCTTTATCCTTTTTTGTTCAGACTCTTTCTACTTTCCTATCCTCTCCACCTTTAAAATACCGCATATTCTAATCCATTCTGCATTCACCAACTTTGGGTTCTCCCTCCTCTCTCTCTTCTCACTTCAATGCATATTCTTTCTTGAATCCTCATCTGGGTTCATTCCTTTTTCATGCTTTGACTGAATCACCCTTTTCAACTGGCTAGTTGTTGTTGTCTCGTGTGCTACCTCATAAAACTTAATAATCTCTCTCTTCCCTATTTGTGTCATAACCATGGGTTGTTGTCTGAGTAAAAAAGGGTCTGAGGCAGAAGAATACAATGGTCACAGACATGTTGCTGGGGGTGCTGGTTTGCACAATCACAAGAGCCATGAACCACCCTTCGTCACCCAAACCAAACCCCCTTCTCATCAACCTTACCAATTCCCTGAGAAACATGCTCCTCAGGCCCCTTGGAGACCCACTGTTCCTTCTCCAAGTCCAAAACATGGTCAGAGGCATGACACAATCACTGGGAAGCCCTTTGAGGATGTTAGGCAGCACTACACACTTGGCAAAGAATTGGGGAGAGGCCAATTTGGGGTGACTTATCGCTGCACTGAAAATTCAACTGGCTTGCAGTATGCCTGCAAGTCCATTTCAAAGAGGAAGCTTGTGAGCAGAGCTGACATAGAGGACATGAAGAGGGAGATTCAAATTATGCAGCATTTGAGTGGACAATCCAACATTGTTGAGTTCAAAGGTGCTTATGAGGATAAGCAATCGGTTCATGTGGTTATGGAGCTGTGTGCAGGAGGTGAACTTTTCGATAGAATTATTGCCAAGGGGCACTACAGTGAAAGGGCTGCTGCTTCAATTTGTAGACAGATTGTTAAGGTTGTTAACATCTGCCATTTTATGGGTGTGATGCACAGGGATCTCAAGCCTGAGAATTTCTTGTTATCCAGTAAAGATGACAAGGGACTTCTCAAGGCCACAGATTTTGGCTTGTCAGTCTTCATTGAAGAAGGTAAATTTGTTATCCATTCATTGGTCTTTTGTTATCAAAGTTTAGTAGTTGTGGAAAGAAAAGTATGTGAACTGTAGCATAGTTGAGATAAGCAGCTAAAGTTTTGAGGGAAATTTCGTTCAATTTTCCATCTGAAACTTTATCTAGCTATTGTCTTTTCTGTGGAAATTGGATGCACGACTAACTCCTGTAAGATTGAAAATGATTTTTGTATTAAGTTCTAATAGTGCATTCCCAATGCTTGACAGTTGACATCAGTTTCCTAATTGTCAAGACATACAAAGTTTGAGAAGCTTTTAATTTGTTTCATTGGAGTTTTTTTTTTCTTAGAATGTTGGTTGATTTAATAAATTTCTGCCAACTAATTCTCTTAAGGGGAATGACAGCAACACTCTCTTACTAACACTTTACGTGAATCTTAGAAAGAAACTGTATGAGAGAGTGTGGCTAGCATTTTTCTTCATTCATAGCTTCATGTTTTTTTTTTTCTTTTTTGTCCTCATGTAAGCATGCAGTTGATCACATTTCAGCAGATTGACTTTTTTGCTACTCAATTTGTGCCCTGAGCTATGAATTAATTTTTCTTCAAGTATGGAGAGGGAAATTGTAAAGTGATGATTTGTTAGAAGGGGTTTATCTACTGTTAATTTAAAGAGAATTAAGTTTATGAAGTTGATAGATAAACCCTCCGTTTTATACATCATTTCACTTGAAATTGGCAGTTGTTATGTGTATATCAAAAGAGGATTTATCAGATTAAAAAGTAGGATTATACTTAGAATCTATACTAAATTTTTTCAAAAGAGGATTTATCCATTTAAAAAGTAGGATTATCTTCTTCTTAGAATGTATACTAAATCTTTTCCTTATTAATTATGCCCAGGAAAGGCTTATCGAGATATAGTTGGCAGTGCTTACTATGTTGCTCCAGAAGTTCTACGTCGTAGCTATGGGAAGGAAGCAGATGTTTGGAGTGCAGGAGTTATATTATATATCTTACTTAGTGGTGTACCTCCATTTTGGTCAGGTAAACACCGACTTTTATATGTTGATAATAGGATAATCTCTTTGTATTAAGGGTAAGCTTCCCCTGTTATATTCACTTGACTATATTTTTCATAAAATATGTACTGTAGAGACAGAAAAGGGAATATTTGATGCCATATTGCAAGGTCATATTGATTTTGAAAGTAATCCGTGGCCAAGCATATCAAACAGTGCTAAGGACCTTGTTCGCAAGATGCTTATAAAGGATCCAAAGAAACGCATTACTTCTGCTCAGGTCCTAGGTATGCAACATATCAAAGTGCTTTCTCCTCATTGTAACTTATTAAACTTTCTCTCGATCGTGTTTGATAGTTTGACTTTCTATCCCTTCCCACTTGGTGTTTTTATGTGTACTGTTAATTGGGTGAGGTTGAGAAGATACATCACTGGAGGGGCTAGATATGTTTGTGATATATACAAGTTCTGTTGGCAACCCGAAGAATGATTTTTATTTATTGAATGAAAACGAACAGAAACATAGATTCTCCTCCAAGTTTCCCCCTTTCGGATGAGCATATTAATTGCAGTAGCAGGATATCTGTGTTAGAATGCCCTTGGACAGGTCCAAAAAGATTGTATAACTGAAATGGCTAAAAGACTATATTGCATTTTTATTTAAAATTAATGATTTCTATTATATGTTCGTTAAAATAATAGGATGTTGACACATTAATAATTAGTAAACATTGATTAGCATAACCTAAAAACCTAAAAACCTAAAAATGAATACTAATTAAGTAATTGTCCATGTCTCAACATCCTATTATTTTAAGGGACATAACATAAAAAACTACAATTTTCAATAAAAATATGTAAGACCAACCAATATAGTCCTTTAGCCATTTAGGTTTTACAATTTTTTCGGACATTTTTAAGCCCATCCTAGCCCTGTCTTGATGCAGTGAACCTGCTTTCCATTACTATTACTATTTACTGATAGCTTGATTGTAGTACTGAATTTTTTAGTTCACGAGTTGTAATTTCTCAACTTATTGATTCCTTGTATTGTTTGAATTTTCAGAACACCCGTGGCTTAAAGAAGGTGGAAATGCTTCTGACAAGCCAATAGACAGTGCTGTGCTTTCCAGAATGAAGCAATTCAGAGCAATGAATAAACTAAAAAAACTAGCCCTCAAGGTTAGTCCAGCCACAAGCTGCATGAAGTGACAGCAATACTCTTTTATGCTTATTGTATTTGATGGAAAAATTAAGCATTGACATGAAATGTTTTTCCAGTGTTCTCATTATGACTTTAAATTTCTGGAGTCTAACTTTAGGGTGTACGGTTACATATCTCTATCAACGAAAAAATAAACTGAGTGAATTTTAAACTATTATTTAGGTCATTGCTGAAAATCTTTCTGAAGAAGAGATCCAAGGTTTGAAGGCGATGTTCACAAATATGGACACTGACAATAGTGGTACAATAACCTATGAGGAACTGAGAGCAGGGCTGCAAAGACTTGGCTCAAAGCTTACTGAAGCTGAAGTGCGGCAACTTATGGATGCCGTAAGCTAGCTATTGATGAATTCATACAATTTGCCCTCCAATGTTTTTTCAATATGCTTTCAAGCTTACATTCCTTTGCCTAAATTCAGGCTGATGTGGATGGAAATGGCACAATTGACTACATAGAATTCATCACTGCTACGATGCATAGACACAGGTTGGAAAGAGATGAGCATCTTTACAAGGCCTTCCAATATTTTGATAAAGACGGCAGTGGGTAAGTCCATCTATCGTGCGTTAACATTTCTTCTCCTATCTGCCATATTATGGAAATAAATCCTTTTCTCTAATATGCATTCTCTACCTCAATTGCTCCACGCCTTCCATATTAATCTTTTGACTATTGGATTATATTTCATGCATATCATTCAGATTTCAATAATAAACAAGGATCATATTCATATACCATAAATCCTAGTTCTTCCTGCACCAAAAAGCATATTAATTACAGAATCATTAATTAGTGAATAGCTCTATTTAGAATTTCTAGAGTAATGACACATGTACCCTGGTTTTGGTTTGATTCCATCACAGGTATATCACAAGAGATGAACTGGAAACTGCCATGAAGGAATATGGTATGGGTGACGAGGCCACAATCAGGGAAATTATATCTGAAGTTGACACAGATAATGTAAGCCTAATTTCTATTGGCTTGCTGCAGTTTTTTATTCTAGTTCCATAGATGACACTCACTTTTGTGGTTTCTCAGGATGGTAGAATCAACTATGAAGAGTTTTGTACAATGATGAGGAGTGGAACCCAACAACAAGGCAAGCTATTCTAAATCACTATTTAAGAGTACTGCAGCCAAGGACGGGTTACTTGGGAGAAAGGCTTCCAAAAGTTGATATACATCATAGGCACGTAAAGATGATTGTCTAGATTTGTTGAGTTGTATCAGCGTGACCTGCTGTCAATTTTTATATTTCTCTTTTTGGTTGTGACTTTTTGTCAACTCTTATTTCTCATTTTGGTTTCTTTTTCACTTTGAGGTCCTCATGTAATTTATTATGGACAGTAATAAAAAATGAACTTGCCCAGGAAAGGTGATTTTCCTTGTTAGCTCATACAGTTTGTTTTTTTTCTCCATAAGCGCTCATACAGTTTGTTAAATTGAAATCTTCATCCGGTATCTTTAAGGATTAAATGCGCTTTCACTAATGGTTTCATAAAGTTTATATTTTAAATTAGGTTTTATTTTAATGGTTCTTATAAAAAATAAAAATAAAAACCAAACTGTTCTAGTTTTTTTTATTAGAAAAAAATATGTATATAATCACATTTGAAATAGTCTCGGAGATAACATACCAAGTAAAGAACCTTCCTTAATAACGTCTATACCTCTATGTTAATGGCCAAACCTTGTGAAAAATACTTTGAATAGGAAAAATTTTTGTAAAATCGTCTGCATTTGTACGAGAGTAGTCACAACGCATAAAAAAACATATGTGGAAGTATCCATGACCTTGTGAATAAGACGTTAAGAAAAAAAAAGTTACCCACTAACCTCCAACAACTTTGTGAGAAATGTCACAATATTGTAGATAATTTACTTAGTAGATAAAACCTTCCTTAATATATCTCACAACTCTATGTCATTGGCTACATCCATATGGAAAGCACACTAAGTAAAATTTAGTTTTAAGAATGATTTTTTTAATAACTAATTATGGACAAATAATTGATTAAATAATAGGTTACTATCTATAACTAATTATATAATTGATTTGAAATATATCCAATTATATAACTGATTATAAATATATAACCAACTATATAACTAGATATTTATAATGATAATAACTCATAAAAGAATTATTATAGTTATAACTATTATAACTACTTACATATATGAGTGTTTACTAGTTATGATTAAATTATTGAAATGACCTAATCACGAGCAATGTTGTTTAGAAAGCCCAATCTAGACGAAAAAAAATACCTCTATCATAGGGTGCAGAAGAAATTCTAGAAGTGCAAGGAGAAATTACCTATTTTGAGTTATTTTGAATTGGACTTTAACAAATGCAACAAATGCACATTCAATACTTTTCAAAGGTGCTGAAAGGTTTTTAAACGACCTTAGTTTGTCACATGTTGTGTCTTTGATCTAAATGTGTCATGACGATGAAATTGTATTAATGATGCATCATTACGTGTAAAAAAATGAGTGAGTGAAAATCACCTGAAGGACCATTTTGGTCTTATGTTTGGCCGAAATCTTACCACAAGAGACCAAAATTGGGCATAAACCATGAGGACTTCTCGGTTTTCAACCTTGCCGAAAACTGAGGACCTTAAAAACATATGTTAGCTGAAAGGATTAAGGTGTTAATTAATTAAGCTTAAGTCATATTATCCTAGAAAAATAGAGGTTATGATCGTATTACCTAATTCTTAATTAAGTGGACAAATCCCAACTGGTAAAGGCCCACTAGGCCATTATAAATAAGTTGCAAATATCGGAGTAACATTGTTAATTGATTTAACGTTTATTACTATTATACTCTCGGTCAAACTCTATCATCAAGTTGAAATGCCTTTTGCAGGTGTTTAACCCTCCATAGACCGGTCAAAGTGTTCAATTAGCAATAGACCCACAAGAAGACATATCTCATTACTCTTAGCAGGTGCAATAAGGTTAACATTTACTTTACCTTTTATTGTATTCAAAATTATAAATATTATAATTAACTGTAATTTAAATGACACTTCTTAGGACAATGCAAAGAAATCTTTTCCATTATCAACCATAAAAGATGGGATGACCTTCATTTCACCGGGAGAACTTTATCAATAACTTCAAAAGAATCAAATAAATACAAAGATGATGTCTAAACTGTTTGATGTTGTTGTTAATTCACTTTGCTTTAATATTGTACTTAAATATCTAATCATATTTATCTTTTTGTTGTTCCCTAATATACTTTACCATGTTTAAATGGTGTTTTAAAACATATATCATATTTTTTTTATCTTCAAATTATTTATTGTGTGGATGCACCTACAAGAGTGTTGGGTATTGAACTCTCTTCCTATGTGTAGAAAAGACCCAAAATTGAGAAGCTCACTTAATGTCTCATTTAAACTAAGTGAAGAAGGTGCTTTGGAAGAGGGGTAGCCAAAGAGAAGTTCATTAGTCATAGAAATACACCAAATTGTTTGAGAGAAAAGAAGAGGTAAAGTTATTCTCATTTTTACACAGAGTTACAACCGTAAATTCACCATTGCACATTCTTTCACCGTTGGATTGAATTGATTTTTGGACAATAGGTTCGAAACATATGATTCTTCATTCTTACTGTTCAGATCATTGAAAAGATCTTTGAGTTGAGAGATATTCAATTCACACAACTGCAGTATTTTTAGGGGTTTTCATCTTCCTTGTTCTCTAGTTTTAAGCTTTATTGTTTGATGTTGGTGTTGACATTGATCATGACACTTGATTGAGACTCTTTTGTCCTTTATTGATGATAGTGGAACTATTTATTTGGTCTAGATGACCCGTGGTTTTTACCCTTACTTTGAGGGGTTTTTCACATTAAAATCTTGACGTCTTATTTTGCGATTTTGTGCATTTGTTGTTGCTCCTCATAGATTCTTGCAAGTTAGAGAGATTTATTTCCACTGCTTTGTTTACACTTTGTTACAAACCCGTGTTGTTTCCCCTGTTAGAGTGACACCAAAGCTCTTTGGTTTTGGTTTAGGGACTATTTGACTTGCATGAATAATAGAGGCAAATACAAAATTGGTTTCTTTGAATGAAACTAATTATCACTTGTGGAAGGGCAAGATGAAAGAATTTCTATTTGTGAAGAAAATGCATATTCTTATTTTTGCTACTCAGAAGTCGGATTCTATGTTTGAAGAAGATTGAAATTTTAAACACCAACAAGTATGTGGTTTTATTTGGAAATTTGTAGAAGACAATGTTTATAATCACATTGCTAATGAGATACATGTTGTGGGAGAAGATTGAGTCTTTGTATGCTTCTAAATCAGGGAATAATAAATTATATTTGTTGATCTGTTTGATAAATTTGAAGTACATGAAGAGTTCTTCTATTTCAGATCACTTGAATGAATTTCAAGGGCTCCTAGATCAATTATCCATAAAGGGTATCAAATTTGATGATGAAGTTTTAAGACTATGGCTACTAAATACTTTACCTGAGTCTTGGGAGACATTTCAAGTTTCTATTACAAACTCAACCCCTTATGGTGTTGTTTCTTTGCAAGTGATAAAGAGTGATACTTTTAATGAAGAGATTAGAAAGAAGACACAAGGTTCTTCATCTTAGACTGAAGTATTTGCCATTGAAAATAGGGAGAGAGGTTAGTGAAAGGAATCGAAGAGTGGTAGAAAGAAGAGCAGGAGTAAGTCCAAGTCCAGATACAAGAATATAGAGTATCATTATTGTCATAAGACAGGGCATATACAAAAATATTATTTTCTATGTAAAAAGGAAAACAAAGACAAAAAGGGTAAGCAGAAAGAGAAGAATGATGATGATGATAATTGTGTTGCTACTACTACTTATGGTGATCTTATTTCATCTACGTGACAATAAGTTAGTTAATCTTGTATCAAATGATACATGGGGATTGTTGATAGTGGTGTCACATTGCATGTTACACTAAGGAAAAATTTCTTTACATCTTACACCTCTGGTGATTTTGGAGTGTTGAAGATGGGTAATGATGGTGTGTCTAAGGTGATTGATATTGGTGATTTTTGCCTGAAAACTAACATGGGAGTGTAGTTGTTACTTAGAGGAGTCAAACATGCTCTTAATGTTTATTTTAATTCGATCTTTGTGGAAATGCTTGATGGTGGTGATTATGATAATCATTTTGGTTCTGGAAAGTGAAAACTCACCAAAGGTAACTTGGTTGTGGCTAGAGGGGAGAAGATTTCTAAACTATATTGGATAAAAACTTTGGTTGCTAAAGACAATGTGAATGTCGTAGCTATGGAGGCATATTTGTGGCACCGAAGACTCAATCATACCAGTGAAAAATGGTTGAGTTACTTAGGTAATAAGGATGTTCTTCAAGGGTTAAAAAATACAAAATTGGAGAGATGTTTTTATTGCATGCTGGCAAGCAAACTAGAGTATCTTTCAAGAAGCATCCTACTTCAAGAAAGTTCGATTTTTTGCAATTGGTGCATTCTAATGTTTGTGGTCCATTCAAGTAAAATCTTTAGTGATGCATTTTATTTTGTTACCTTTATTTATGATTGTTCTAGGAAGCTATGAGTCTATGCCTTGTAGAGAAAAAGACCAGGTGCTAGAGAAATTTAAAAAATTTCATGCTTTGGTTGAAATATAGTCAGGTAAGAAGCTAAAATGCATTTGTACTGACAATGATAGTGAGTATTATGAAACCTTTGATGCTTATTGCAAGCAACATGGTATTGCACATGAGAAGACTCCTCCTAAAACTCCTCAACTGAATGGTTTAGTAGAGAGATGAATAGGATATTACTTGAGAGAGTGAGATGTATGCTCTCAGATGTTAAATTACCTAAGCATTTTTTGGGTGAGGCACTGTATACGGAGGTGTATGTTATCAATCTCACTCCTACAATTATTTTGGATAGTGAAGTGCTAGATAAAATTTGGTTTAGAAAGAATGTGAGCTATGATCATTTGCGTGTCTTCAGCTACAAGGTGTATGTTCATATTCTAAGGGATGAAAGATCTAAGTTAGATGCGAAGACAAGACAATACATCTTAATTAGTTATGGTGAAGATAAATTTGGCTACATGTTTTATGATCCCGTTAAGAAAAAGCTTGTTAGAAGTCATGATGTACAGTTTATGGAAGATCAAACCATTGATGACATTGATAAGGTGGAGAAGACAACGCTCGAAAAAGATAAAAATTTGACAAAGGTTGGTCCTATGTGATCACTTTTTCACGATCTGGACAGTGTTGAAAATAATGTTGAACATGGTGAACAACCAGATGTTGGTGATGATCTACAACTTGGAGGTGGATTAGATGTTCCTATTGATGATGACAGGAGAAGCATAAGAGGTCACCTGATGAGTATGTTTATGATGCACCTAAATCCTCTCAAGTCCAATTCAGGAGGTCTGACAGATAGAGACAACCATCTACCAAGTATTTTTCTTATAAATATGTGCTATTGAATGATGATGAAGAACCTGAGTGGTTTGAAGAGGC
Source organism: Psophocarpus tetragonolobus (assembly GCA_037954015.1). Classification (NCBI taxonomy): domain Eukaryota; kingdom Viridiplantae; phylum Streptophyta; class Magnoliopsida; order Fabales; family Fabaceae; genus Psophocarpus; species Psophocarpus tetragonolobus. The sequence continues at coordinate 42,960,565 of CM075695.1, forward strand.
TTTGGAGAGTGAAGAAAAGCAACAGTGGTTGGATGCAATGCAAGATAAGATGAAATTCTTGCACAATAATCACACTTATGACTTGGTGAGATTTCCTAAGGGCAAGAGGGCATTAGAAAATAGGTGGATATTCAGGGTGAAACGTAAGAATAATTCTTTGTCTCCAAGGTATAAAGCTAGATTAGTGGTGAAAGGCTCCAGGCATAGAAATGGCGTTGATTTCAATGAGAAATTTTGAGTTTGACTGCTACTTTTGATTTGGAGGTAGAGCAAATGGATGTGAAAATTACTTTCCTTCATGGTGATTTGGAGTAAGAGATCTATATGAAGTAACCTTGTGGTTTTCAGGTTAAAGGAAAGGAAGGCTATGTGTGTAGACTAAGAAAGAGTCTATATAGTTTAAAGCAAGCTATGGGATAGTGGTATAAGAAGTTTGACTCTTTTATGCGTGAGCAAGGTTACAAGAAGACTACTTTTGATTATTGTGTTTTTGTTATAAAGTTTTTTTATGATGACTTTATTATCTTATTATTGTATGTTGATGACATGCTTGTTGTTGGGAAAGATGTGTCTAGGATTGACAGGTTGAAGAAGCAATTTGGCGAATCATTTTTCATGAAAGACTTGAGAGTTACTAAGCAAATTCTTGGTATAAGAATCATCTGTGACAGAGAGAAAAAAAAGTTGTGGATGTCATAGGAACACTATATTAAAAAGGTGTTGCAGAGATTACAGATAGAAAAAGTTAAGGCTATGAGCACTCCTCTTACAACTCATTTTAAACTGAGTATTAAATAGTCCTTCAAATGAAGTTGAAAAATTAGACATTGAGAAAGTTCCTTATGCATCTGTGGTGGGTAGTTTGATGTATGCAATGGTGTGTACGAGACATGATATTGCCCATGTTGTTGGTACAATCAGTAGATTTTTGTCAAACCCAAGTAGAGAGCATTGGAGAGTTGTGAAATGAATTTTAGGTACTTCATGTTACTATTGATAAGAAGTTTTTCTTGTGAGGTGATAAGCCTATTTTGGTGGCTACTCAAACTCAGATATGGGTGAATACATTAATTCTAGAAGGTCTACATTAGGTCATTTGATTAAGTTTGCAGGGAAAGTTGTGACTTGGCAATCTAAGTTGTAAAAGTGTGAGAATTTGTCTATTATTGAGGCGGAGTTCATTGCAATAACTGAAGTATGCAAGGAGTTTTTTTTGGTTGAAAAAATTCTTGTAAGAGCTTGATTTTGTACAAGCTAACTATCCATTACTCGTTGACAATCAGAATGTTATCCATCTGGGTAAGAATTCAACTTTCCATTCTAAGTCCAAACATATTGATATAAGGTATCATTGGATACATGATGTTTTGGATGCTAAGTTGTTGGAATTGATTAAAATTCACACTGATGATAATGATGTTGATATGATGACTAAAACACTATGATAGAATATTCCATTTCCCACAGTTTATATATCCTTTGTAGTCCTTCTAACTTTGTAATTGGTTCTTAATTTTCTATTTTAATTCATTTTCATATTGAGTCACATTTGGACCTTTTTATATTGTTCCTTTTATTTTGTAGTTAGTGCACCTCATTGGAGTGAACTTTGCATTGGGTTAGGATTTTTGTAATTTTTCTAATTGTAATTTTTAGTTTAATTTTCTTTATCTTTTTTTAGGAAATTTGCTTTTGGGCCTTTGCCCAATTTAGTTGGAATTTTAGTTAGTTTCCTTAAGAAGTTTAAGGAGGCATTACAAATGCCTCTCACAACAAATTCATAACAATTTTTATCACTTTTTAATTTTGATTTCAGTTTTGGATTTTCTTCTCTTGTATGTTTTCTCTCAACCTTCTTTTTCCTTCTCATGCAAGCTTCCATGGACATCTCCATAGAAGGCTAATTTTTTAATCGATTTGAGATTTCCGATGCGATTTTATGGTAAGGGTCTAAATTCCAATCTTTAGCGCTTTCTTTTTCTTACTAATCTTGTGTTTTATGGCTCTCTTTTCCTTTCCAATTCGTGCAAAATTCTGATTGAGTTTTGATACAAATTGGTTAGGGATCGATTCAGATCGATCAATTTGAATTGCAAGAGGCTAGGAACAATTCAACCAGTTATATTTATGAAATTCATGAGAATCTTGAGATTGTGATTGTGATTGCGATCTGGTTCAATTGAATTACCGTGTGCGTTGATCTAATTTCACATAAAATATTAAAATAGTGATTACTCAAGTGCATCGCTAGGAACCTCGAATCATTGTTTTCTTTCTTGATATTCGTTTTAATCCAATTAGCAAGAGATGTGGGTTCAACCAAAGTGATGCAAGATATGCTAATGACTATCACAACAATGTAAGGGTGTGGATAACACTATAGGGTTGAAAATAGTAGTGTATCACACTTGTTGATCTACACATGGGTATGGATGCACCCACTAGAGTGTGAGAGGTGTTACTTTCGAGCATAGAAAAAAAATAAAACAGGGATGAGAATAACACTATAGTAATAAGTCCATGGGCAATGTTGGTGTCATGTCTCTCACACAGGTGTAGGTTCACCAATAACAGTGTGGGAGACTTTAATGATCACCATAGAAATCCAAAAATGTTGATAGAACCATAAGAGTGTAAATAGTAGCACATAAACAAGTGTTTTTCTATGTTGTGATGTCCACAATGGTGTGAATGAACCAACATGAGTGTTGGAAGTGTTACTTTGATCATACACACAAAAAAGGGTGTCAATAGAAACAAGTCTACAAACAATGATTCTATGTTGTGTTACCCAGAGAACTTTGGATAAAGGAGTGCATGGTCCGGGTTAGTTAATTTTGGGGAGAAAAAAATATGAATGAATTAGTTTTAATTGGTTCAAGCTGGTTTAGTTTATTGAAATTTTTTCCTTGATCTGAACTAAATCGAATCAATAATAATCGAGTTGGTTCAAATCATCAAAATTTGATAAAAAATTTTTAAAAAATGAAATTTGTTTTCATCAATCATAATAAATAATTTTATACAACAAACTAGTCAAATCCATTAATATACTAAATTCATAATTTTATAACAAAATACAAAGTGTTTCAGAAATAATTAGGAGGTGTAATAAGGATTTTAAAGTCTTTTCAGATAATTGAGACAATAAAATTTGACTTTTCTATACAATTTCATATTTTATGTATTAAGCAGACATATTAATAATATAAACATGTAAGACTTTAACCCTTCTAAGCAAAAAAGACAAGTGCTTACCAAAATAGACCAGAGAAAAGTTGGGGAAGAAGGAGACCAATGGCCCCGTAGTGGGGAAAGTGAAAGACGAGAGAGAGTGATGACTAAAATCTATGTGAGACTTGCGAGTGAAAAATGAGACAAGCCAAAAGCCAAGAGTAAGAATGACTAAGCATCTTATGGAAGCAAGACATTGACACTTTAACTTTAATATAAAATATTTAATATATATATATATATTAATTTATTTGGTTAAGTTTTAATTGAATTTTTAAATCTCAAATCTGTAAACCAAATCAAACTTAATCAGCTTGGTTAAGGTCTGACCCAAACAAGAAAAAAAAACTGAACTAATTTAATTAGTTCAGTTTAGATAATCGAGTTCATATGATAGATTTGAACCAAAAAACATCCGTAATTTTGGAGACACTAATGGCTAGCACTTTGGATGATATGTTACTATTAATTTAAAAAGAAAATAAAAATTAATTAGATGTACAAAATGAACATTTAATAGAAATAATATTTTATTTATTCATTGAATGTTTTATTTTTTCTAACATGTGAAGGTGAACAAAATATTATAAATAGAAATGAACATTTTCTAAAAAAGACAAGTAAACCGCTGTTTTAGTTCCTGAAAATTATAAGTACTAGCACTTAAATTCTTAAATTAATTTTTTAGACAATTTATTATGTTGTTGTGCAAATAGTTTCTTACATAGTTACATACAACACTTTATATAACATTTTAAAACACTTTTAGTGATATTTACAATTTTTAGGAACTAAACTACATAATAAAAAAAATGATTTAATTGACTTGTAAGCTACCTCTCACTTCTTTCGTAAACATTTTGAAAGTTTAATTATTATTTGCTAACTTAATTATTTTATTCACTTAGGGTATATTTTATAAAATTAGCTGAAAAGTTAGCCGTTGAAAAATAAGCTAAAAGTTGAAAAATTAATGGTAAATATTTGATAAAACTAACTATTCAACTAGCTGAAAATTGTAAATAATAAATATGGACATAATTAATATTTAGATCAATAATGAGATATTTAAAAAAATGATAACATGTTTTAATAATATAAATTAATTACATATTTAAATTATAAATGATTATATTTATATACTTAAATTATGAATTTTTATAATTATATATTTAAATTATAAATTTATGTAATTATAAATTAATATAATTATATATTTAAATTATAATTTTCTATAATTAATATATAAAATTTAAATAACATATTTAAATTAAAATTTTCTACAATTATATATTTAAATTATGAATTATTATAATTACAATAGAAGAAAAAGAAAATGAAGGATAAAAAGATGTATCCTATTATGAGAGAAGACAATATATTAATTAATGAAAGTTAGAATTATAAAATAATATCAAGCTACTTAGGATAGGTTTTTTAAAAAAACTAATAATTTTTAAAAAAAAACTTTTAATCGAACCAAAAATAAAATTATCTCAATTATCATTTTGGCTAACTTTTTAACTTTCAGCTAATTGAAATAATAAATCAAATATACCTTAAACTTATTTATGTCACTTATGTAAAGGAGTTGGAATTATGTTTGTCTTCAAATTCCCCCATTGTCCGGTTCCTTTGTGAATCAAACTCACAAAGTTGAAGATCAATTCTAACTGAAATGATAATCGGCGGCATGAGTAATGGTGTTTATCAGCAGCCCGATTCATTTAAAAAATTTGCTATCCGCTATCCATTTAAAACCTCTCGATGTATCTGTTATAAACATATTCATTGATTGTTTTTTTTTTTAATATTTGTAGATATCCATGAAGACTTACGAATCTTTTAAAAAAAAAATTTAAAAAATAATTTTTTTATAAGAAATTTTATTAAAAAAAAAATTTATTTATTAAAAAATATAAAAATAAAATTATATTATTTTCTAGATATAAAATAGATTAATATAATATATATTATCAATAATTAATATTTTAATTTAATTTTTTTATAAAATCATTAGTTTTATTAACTTAAATATATATAATATTTTAAGAATTTAATTAATAAATAAACTTATTATAAATAAAAGATTATGATTGAATATCAATATAAAAATTTTTATTCAATTTATATCAATTAAATTCATATTTTAATTTAATAATATATATAGTATTTTAATTTAACAGTATCTAGTACTAATATTTTAATGCCGTCACACTTCGAGTGAGAATTAAAAAATTGACGAATTTTATACCTAAGCATGGCAGGCGCAAAATTTTTTGCCATTTCTAATCTAACTGAGACAGCTCAGACAATCTATGACACATATCAAATTCAGCTAAAATGAAAATGCAGAAGCAACTTTCTTTATTGGATTCTGTTGGTGGAACCAGAAAAATAAAAGACAAAATAATCAGAAACAAATTTAGCTAATGGAAAATAAGATTTAATCCATAGGCAAGAAGGAGACAAAAAATAGAAGAAAAAAAAAAGAAAAAAGAAACACGTGTGTAAAAACCACTGTTACATGAAAACACCCAAAGAAAGAAAGAAATGCATCTCATCTCTCTTAAGAAAAATTGAAGTTTGGAGTATAACCACATATAACTATTAGCACAGTTTTTCTCTTGAGAAAACTACTCTTGCATGATCACCACCCAAAGAAAGAATCTCAAAATAGGATGTATAGGTTCTACAAAGTAAATCAAACATCTCTTCTTTAACCATTCGAAGTTTGTTCTCATTTTACTTCAATAAAAGTTGAGACTTCACTAAGGTAGAGAATATCCTCCTAAAAGACGTACACCAAGAAATACAAAAGGCAGAGTTAAAAACAAGAAAGCAGTGTTGTCATAACCCTGCACGTGAAAACACATCAAACCAATAAGCCAAATATGGGATTTAGTTCCTTCGAAACTTCCCAAATGCACTCAAAATATCCAGCACAAATTTGGGTAGCTTGCTTAAAATGTAACTATCAGTCACTAAAATGAATTGTCTTTTGTTGACAATATATGATATATGATATCTTTAGTTGTTTTTTTTTAAAGGAGCAGTTTGTTTAAAATCTTTAGATGTGTTTAAAATTTAAAACAACAGAAGAGAGGCATCAATGCATCACATATGATGCCAAGGGTTTGCTACTTTCACAAAACCTTGTAATAAAGAAAGGATTTACAAGTTCATAAAAACTCGTAAGAGGATGAAGTACAAGGATAAAAGTTTACAATGATTATGAATGAAATATCCGCCAAACTCCTTTACACAATATATTTCCTTCTTTTACAAATATGTCTCACAGACTCAAACATCAAAAAAAAAAAAAAAACATCATCTTTTTCATCCTTGCTTCAATCTGCTAAGAGAGATAGATACATAATATCCATAGGTACCAAGGAAACATTCTCTTGGTTCATGTATTGTGAGAAGCTAATCAAGTGACAAAAATTTAATTGTTAAGCTTTAAATTGCCTTTCGACTCTGTCGCGGTGACTCCAAAATGCTGTTAAAATTAAGCTCGTGGAAAATTTATAGAATGTTTGTATCATTGAAGATGATTCCAAATTGTTTTGTCAATTATGATGGTGACAGATAATTACTTAATGAGGCATAATTTGGCAATGAGTGGCAAAGGACTAAAGCAGTGAGGATGCCGTTAGAGACATGCCAAAAAAATGGGAAGCGTGTTGAAAGAAAACAAAAGAGGAAGCAAGACATAACATAAGTATAGGCAATGTGTTTGTAGATGGAGAGATTGCAGATGGAGAAAGAAGCTCCTCCTCAGGCCCCTTGGAGGCCCGCTGTTCCTTCTCCAAGTCCAAAACATGGTCAGAGGCATGACACAATCACTGGGAAGCCCTTTGAGGATGTTAGGCAGCACTACACACTTGGCAAAGAATTGGGGAGAGGCCAATTTGGGGTGACTTATCTCTGCACTGAAAATTCAACTGGCTTGCAGTATGCCTGCAAGTCCATTTCAAAGAGGAAGCTTGTGAGCAGAGGTGACAAGGAAGACATCAAGAGGGAGATTCAAATTATGCAGCATTTGAGTGGACAATCCAACGTTGTTGAGTTCAAAGGTGCTTATGAGGATAAGGAATCAGTTCATGTGGTTATGGAGCTGTGTTCAGGAGGTGAACTTTTTGATAAGATTACTGCCCAGGGTCACTACAGTGAAAGGGCCGCTGCTTCAATTTGTAGACAGATTGTTAAGGTTGTTAACACCTGCCATTTTATGGGAGTGATGCATAGGGATATCAAGCCAGAGAATTTCTTGTTATCCAGTAAGGATGACTTGGGACTCCTCAAGGCCACAGATTTTGGCTTGTCAGTCTTCATTGAAGAAGGTAACTTTTTTATCCATTCATTGGTCTCTTGTTATCAAATTTTATTAGTTGCCGTTTTCTGAAACATAAGTATGTCAACTGTGGCATAGTTGCTGCTAAAGTTTTGAGGCAAATTTTGTATAATTTTCCATCTGAAACTTTATCTAGCTGTTTCTTTTTAGTGGGAATTGTGCGAAAATGATTTTTCTATTAGTTTCTAACAGTGTATTCTATTCACTGCTTAGCAATGGTTGACAGTTGACATCAGTTGCCCTGATTATCAAGACTACAAAGTTTGAGAAGCTTTTAATTTGTTTGGTGGGATTTTTTTTCAAGATGTTGATGTGAATAAATTTCTGCCCACTAATTCTTTTAAAGCTTCATTTCTTTTTTCTTCTTTATCCTTGTGTAAGTTTATCACATTTTAGTAGATGGATTTCTCTGGTATTCAATTTGTAACCTGATTTATGAATTAATTTTTCTGGACATGGAAATTGTAAAGTGATAGGTTGTTACCCATGCGTTAACATATTTGGATGACTCTAAGGAATAGATACAAACCAAATTCCTTAAATTGGTTTAGATTTGTTATTGAATCATTATTAAATTGAGCTAATTGAAAGTTAGTCTTAATTGATCTGATTCATAAATTGAACCAATTGTTTGTGACTTTTGTTAATTTAATTATGTAAAACACTTTTTTATTTTAGAATAAAATTGTTAATTAGTTTGATTTTACTTAATTTAGTGTATATTAAATATTTATGTTTAATTTATTTAATTGCCATTTTATTTGTTAATTTTCTAATAACGTTGTTATTTTAATTTTGAAAATAATTTTTTTTTAATTTTCTAATTGTTATTTTAATTTTGAAAATAAATTTTTATTTTTTTTAATAGATTTTTGACAAATCGAACCGAATAAACTTGATTAGGTTGATTCGGTTTTGTTCATATTTAAAAAAAAAAAAACAAACTAAAATTTGAAGTTTAACTAATTCAATTAAAATTAATTAGTTAATATTTTTGTCTGTCTAAAATAAAATCAAACCGACACATTAATACTTCTAATTTGTTATAAAGGGTTTATCTACTGTTAAATAATTAAAGTGAATTAAGTTTGTGAAATTGAGAGTTGATAAACCCTCCCTTAGTTATTTAAACACTATTTCACGTGAAAGGAACTAAGTCTATTACTACAAGGTATACCCGAAATGTACATGCATGCTGTCTAAGTCTTTACAAGGATACTGTTTTTTTCACATATGTGGTGTTGTTGCAATGTTAGGCATCATATGGGGCAAAAATTAAAGTTTGATAAATTAAATATTCATTTGGCCCATATCCTAATTATTAATTATACAGTAGTATTGATCTGAGATGATTTATCAAATATAGTAGAATCGATGATTTCATTTATTCCATGAATTACTCTAGGTGTAGACTTTGATCTAATAACTTCATAAGGTTTGGTAAAATTAATATATTGGGTATAATTTAAAAAATAGATAGGAAAGTGTGGTGCTGGGTATTTTAGTTCCATGATAGACAATGTAGAGGTTCTGATGCATAATTTTTCCACAATACGATACGATACGCATGATATTGATGATGTATGAAAACAATTGTACGTGTTTTGATCACTTAGAATTATTTCTTTAATAATTATCCGCAGGAAAGGCTTATCGAGATATAGTTGGCAGTGCTTACTATATTGCTCCAGAAGTTCTACGTCGTAGCTATGGGAAAGAAGCAGATATATGGAGTGCAGGAGTTGTATTGTATATCTTACTTAGTGGTGTCCCTCCATTTTATGCAGGTAAAGTTTTACTTACTTTGATAATAGGATAATCTCCTTGTATTAAGGCTAAGCACTAATTAAGTTTTTTCATAAAATATGTACTGTACGTAGCCACCGTAAAGGGAACATTTGAAGCCATATTGCAAGGTCATATTGATTTTGAAAGTAGTCCATGGCCAAGCATATCAATCGGTGCTAAGGACCTTGTTCGCAAGATGCTTACAAAGGATCGAAACCAACGCATTACTTCTGCTCACGTTCTTGGTACCCCTCTTTTCAACTTTTTCCTTTCATTCCCATTTTCTGCTTTTATCTGTGTACTTGTTCAGGAGATACATCACTAGTCTAGAGGGGTTTATACCAATTCTGTTAGCATGCAAACCCCCCTTTCTTACGACCGTGTTAATTCTCTGAATGCATCCTTTCATATCTAAATTCATCTCCTTTCACTAATTACTCCATCGTAACACCTAACTAGTGCTAGTTGTTATCGTTATAGTTAATAATAATAATAATATATTATTCCATACTCAGTAGGTGTGACAATTACAACCTTATGTAATATATATCGACAGGGAAATGAGTACGGATACGACACTGACACAGCTAATGTTTAAAATGTAAGATACAAGAACACGACTTATATTCATATAAATAATGAGATTCTAATGAAATAAAAATATGAGTATCATAACAAATTTAACTAAAGTGATATATATTTACTAATTTAAACGAACTTTCTATAATAATAAAGCTAAAAGATAGGTTCAACATTATAATCGTGTGTTAATCTATGTTGAGGCGTCAATTTAAGTATCTAAGTTGTATATAAATATGAATCTAACATGTGTCAGATAAGTGTTAGAGAGTATTGATCTTTGAAATATGTTCGATGCGGAGACATTTCAAACAATAAAGGTGTCCATACTTCATAGAAAACAACCAATGTTGCTTGTGAACATGTTAGCTGCTGAGACTGTGACTTTTGGAGACAATATTTTCACAAATATACTGTTTCTTCTATTATCTGTTTTTTAAACATGTCCGCTCTTTAGTTACTGAACATATTCTGCATTGATGCAGTGAATCATACCTGTTTCCCATTACTATTACTGCTGACTGATACCTTGATTGCACCACTCTTGAGAATTTTACAGTTCATACATTGTAATTTCTCTAATAATCCATATTTTAATATTCAGAACACCCGTGGCTTAAAGAAGGTGGAGATGCTTCTGATAAGCCAATAGACAGTGCTGTTGTCTCCAGAATGAAGCAATTCAGAGCAATGAATAAACTAAAAAAACTAGCCCTCAAGGTTAGTCCAGACACAAGCTGCATGAAGAGACCACAATGCTCTCTTATGCTTATTGTATTTGATGGCTTAATTAAACATTTAGACACATGAAATATTTCTCCTGTGTTCTCACTATGACGCTGAATTGCTTGAGTTTGTGTAAGTTAAGGGTGTAGGGGTACATGTCTCTACCAATTCAAAAATAAACTAAGTGGATTTTAAACTATCATTTAGGTCATTGCTGAAAATCTTTCTGAAGAAGAGATCCGAGGTTTGAAGACATTGTTCACAAATATGGACACTGACAGTAGTGGTACAATCACCTGTAAGGAGCTGAGGACAGGATTGCAAAGACTTGGCTCAAAGCTTACTGAAGCTGAAGTGCGGCAGCTTATGGATGCCGTAAGCCATTGTTGAATTCACAAATTCACCCTCCATTCTTATTTCAATATTCTTTCAAGCTTACATTCCTTTGCTTAAATTCAGGCTGATGTAGATGGAAATGGCACAATTGACTACATAGAATTCATCACTGCTACGATGAATAGACACAAGTTAGAAAGAGATGAGCTTCTTTACAAGGCCTTCCAATATTTTGATAAGGACGGCTGTGGGTAAGTCCATCTATGGTGAATTAACCTTTCTTCTCCTATCTGTCACATCATGGAAGTAACTTTTCCCTAGTATGCATTCTCAACCTCAATTGCTTTCGATTTTGAAGTCAATGCCTTCCATATTAATCGTTTGACTGTTAGATTATGTTTCATGCATCTAATTCAGTTTCTAATAATAAGCAGGGATCATATACCATAAATCCTATCCTGCACCAAAAAACACATTCATTACAGAATCATTAATTAGTGAATAGCTCTATTTAGAATTTCTTGAGTAATGACACATGTACCCTGGTCATTGTTTGATTCCATAACAGGTATATTACAAGAGATGAACTGGAAACTGTCATGAAGGAGTATGGTAAGGGTGACGAGGCGACAATCAGGGAAATTATGTCTGAAGTTGACACAGATCATGTAAGCCTATTTTCTATTGACTTGCTATACAATTTTTTATTCTAGTTCCATGGACGACACTCAATTTTATTGTGGTTTCTTAGGATGGTAGAATCAACTATGAGGAATTTTGTACAATGATGAGGAGTGGAACACGACCACAAAGCAAGCTAGTCTAATGTCACTAGCTAGATTGAGTGCCTTGCAGCCAAGATGGGATACTTCCGAGAAAGGCTTCCAAAAGTTCATATACATCATAAGCATCTAAAGATTATAGTCTAGATTTGTTGAGTTGCATGATCCGGGTTACTTGCTGTCAACTTTTATATTTCTCTTTTTGGTTGTGACTTGTTGTCAACTCTTATTTCTCGTTTTGGTTTCCTTTTCACTTTGTACTTCAATACTTCCTCCCTGCTTAATTAAATATTGTTCAAGAGTAACAAAAAGTCATTAAAATTTTTTATTTTAAAAAAAATTTAAGTTAAAGTCACCTACTATTGGTATAATAAATGTATATGTATTTTAAAAAGAAATTAATATTACAATATTGAGTTCACATATAATTTATTATGAGCACTAAAAAAAATGGACTTTCCTAGGGAGTAGGGAAGGCGATTTTCCAAGTTAGCATACACAGCTTATTAAATTGAAATCTTCATCCGGTATGCTTACGGATTAAATGCACTTGGATTGACGAGGTTGATCGTCGCTATAATTTCAATAGGATGTATTTGATGTCAAACTTACCTGTTAATGTCACCCCTCTCATATCCTGATCAATCCATCCCAATCCTAGATAGACATTAATAATTAAGTAACTATCTGTGGGAGTTGAAGTACTAGCCTGATTTTCTCTTATCATATAAATTTCAATTTTTTCTTCATATATTCTTTTCCTACATGCATGTGACCTCTTGTTAGTGGTGGCCATCATATATAGCAGAATATTTTTAATTAAGCTTAATATAATACATGATATAATAAGGGAGTCATCTAATAGCAGTATGTTCTTTCTGAGAACGTTAATAATCATGGAATCTAATGATAGTGACAGCAAAGTCAGGTCAAAATTACTCAAAATAGCTAGAAACACGGTCCTTGGAAGCACAAGATGAAGTAGTGATTAATATGTATAACCACACTCTGACCATCGTTGGATTTTCAATCATACAGAAAGAGAATGACCAAATACTCCAACTCATTACTTTACTAATTATTTCATAAACACGATGCTATAGGTTAAATTAATTAATATAATTAAGAAAGGTGACAGTGGTAGTTGGTCAGAAACCATGAATTTTGATCTGATCCTTCCTAACAAGGCCAGCATGAGTGAGGAATTGAGAAACGTTTTTGCGTTGGTCACCTTGGAGCTGGATAATCTTGCCAAGCTCCTTGTCATGCACAACATTACCATTGCAGCAGAACTCTTTCTTGAGGTCTTTGAGGATCTTCTCATAGCTGAATTCCTTCTTCAGCCCTTGCACTGTGGTCAAGCTCTTCTTCCCATTCCTTTGTTGTATGCGGATATGAACGTATTCTTTGGCCCCGGGGGCATCTCTTTCTTTAGCCTCAGCAAATGGATCAAAAGGGGTCTGAAAAATGCCTACTTCAACCATATATGTACCTTGCTTTCTGACCACCACCTAATACAGAAATTAATTATGCAACTAATTACACCAACAAAAAAAATATACAAATCCATAAGCTGCATGCATGCCAATATATATAATACAACAACAAATCCAAAGGCATCTAACTTATAATCATTAATTAACACCATGCACCCCTATCCTTCTCATCATGCATATATAACCAGAATTCTTAACACTGAAATATCTTTTTTGAATAATTACTAAATATATAGTAATAGACACATTAAATTAAACTTGAAACTGAAATTTTTAGCAACAGAATATATCAGACCGTGTACGTAGGAATTAAAATGAGCTAACTAGGAAGATCTCATGTCGAAGGAGAGACGAACCTCTGAGAAAGGAAGACCTGTAAACAAAGCAAGAGGGAATTGAGAACAATAGGCAGTGATGGGGTATATATAGTAGTGGGGTAAGAGGGGTGTGCGTGACCGACTAAGCTATTTAATTGCTGTGAAATATTTTCAGGACAAACTTATTGCATCATACAAAACAACTTCTGGTAGTATAAAACTATTTATAAAAATAAGTTTATAGATGTTAAATATTAATTTATATGGCTAAAAATTTAAAAAAAAAAATTGTTTTACACGTAAAAAAATTATATGGGTATAATTATAATTAATAGCAGAATATAAGGTGCTTTTGGGTGGATGGAGTATCCTATTCTCCATGGGATTGATATCTGGTTGTCATTTAAGGCATAGAAACGCAACATAATTTGTGTGGCAGCAGTTGCGGTAGAGAACAAAGGAAAGAAGAATTTAGACTCAAATTGCTTTGGAGATTCTATTCCTTTTTTTATCTTAGCTTAGCTCACTGTTACAGATAAGAAAGTCTTTATTTTTTGTATCATTTTTCGATTTGCATTATTTTATTTACTGTAGAAGATCAAATTTAAGAAAGGTAGGGACAAAAAGTATTTATTTCAAAAGAAAACTATTCCAATCCAATTAATCATATTGCAAAGGAATTTTTTTTGTCTTTACGAACATTTTTTTTATCATATTGGAAAGGAAATTATTCATCAGTATAACATTTCTGGATTATTTTCTACATGTGAGCAGATTTTCCCTTCCAATGGATTCCTCGCCATTCTTATGTGTGTGTTTTTTATCATTCATAATACAATGACGATATAAATATTTAAGACTTATGCATCCTACTCCCATCTAAGACCTGTTATTTTCTTGTGCGTTAAGCAAGTTTTTCATATCTTTATTCTTTTAATATAACGTTACTATATAATTCTTAAATGTGAATTTTTACATAAAAATATTAAAATTATCATCTAATGATATAAAGTACACTATTAATTAAAACTCAGATTTATTAAAAAAAAATTAAGCTTAATATATTTAAGGACGAATCCACTCATATGCTTGCTACAGTTTTAAAATTTTAGAATAAATTACAACAATACTTCTTAAAGTTTAGTGTAATTATATATATATTTCTTTTTTTAACTATTACTTTCATATCCTAATATAATATTTTCAACATATAAAAATATTAGTATAATATTTTTAAACTTAATGTATCAATTCCTCTATAAGTTATAGTAGTGTTTGTTTTATTTTTTTGTTTAAGATTTCCAACAAAAAAAAAAAGTAAAAACATAAATACATTTAACATTGTGAAAACACAATAAAAAAAATCAATATTTATCCTATAAAACAAATAATAAGAGAGTTTAATTAATATGCACTATCATCGTCTATCAGTAAAAATTTTTTTATATATATATTAAATCAAAATTCTTTATTTATAATAAACTTATTAATTTTATCAATTAATATTTTAAAAATTATATAAATAAAAAATTGTGATTAAATGTTACTGCTTTAAGTGAATACAAACAAAGAAGGCATTTACTTCGGCATTTCTTTTTTATGAATTACATTAATTGGTCATTAATAGTTAAGATTAATATGTATTATTTATAGAAGAGAATACAACCGAAGAAGGCAACAAGCCAGAAACACTCGACTGACATGGTATCAGAATCTCTTGCCTTTTATAATCGTTAGTACAATAGTCTGCCGTATGACTTGCAGTTTGGCGATAATGGTTTCCGGTTTCCTTGTGCCGATATCTAGCCTTTGTGATTCGTTCCTGGTTTTCTGGTTCTCATCTTGTTACAGAAATACTTGACAAAATGCAGATTTAGATAACACAGCAGCCTTTTTCTTTAATCTATGGCATAAAATTTAAAACTTCAAATATCTCACCAAAATAGATAACTATCCTCCGTCATTATTCCAGTGTGCCAACATGTCAAAAACAGCAACTAATTCGTGCCACCGGGTGTAAGCGGGTACGTAAATAAGGAGCTGATTGATACTTTGATAGGTCATAAGCTATTTTGGTACAGGTATAAAGTATAAACCCAAAACAACACATCCTCGTTATAAAATGATTAAAAAAAAAAATAGACATCAAACATCATTTGCAGGGGAAAATCATCTTAAAAACTAATACAACTAATTTTAAATCACATTAGTTATCCATCTTGTTCAGAAACAAAATCCTCTTGCGATATTTTCAATCACATTTCTCCCCTATTCATCATAATCAAAATTTTCCACTGCCTTCGACAAACCAAAGGGGATTCCATTTGATTTTTAAACATATTGAATGTCCCAATAATCTTGTATCTCTACAGAACTTTAGATCTTTTTTTTCATGTACAGAGCAATGATAGGTTTCATCTCAACGACTAGATGAAGAATACCAAGATAAAGAGGAAAATGAACAGCGCTAGCAAGCCCAATATCATCATGATCTGACCCTTTGCACTAGCCTTCTTCATGATCATTGCCACTTTTTTCTGATATCATAAACAATGAGACTCACTTCAACTTTCACATTCAACATTAAAAAATTTCCCCCATATATTTTTGCTAGTTAACGACAGCAATCAGCCAGATAGATAGATCATAAACATTTTAATGAGACAATGGAAACTAGAAGCAGAAACTCACTTGGACAAAATCTAGACGATTAGATGTACTGTCCATCTCATCACCCAGTTCATCAATAATCCTTTCCTGAAACATCAAAGGGTTTGACAATTTTAGAATGGGAAATTTCCCACAAACAATCAGGCATGAGAACATAGCTTTTATTGAAGACACTCAAAGGTAACACATAAGTATACTACTTTTGCAAGTTTCCTACTTTTGAAACAAATGGTAAAAATAAAAAAGGGCAGCCCAGAGGTTCCTACAGTCCCACCTAGTGGGGTTTGGAGAGTATACAAATACACAGCCTTAACCTCCCAAGCAGAGAGGCCATTTCCAGGATTTGAATCAGTCAGTGACCTCCAAGACACAAGACAGCAATAATGCAGTTAGTAAGGTCACAGACCAAAAAATTCTCAAATTTCAAATCTACCTGTGCAAGTAGCTCTTCATGTATAGTAAGACCAACACCTCCAATTCTTTGTACACTTAAGCTAAGCTCATCCAACTCCTCATCCTGTTTCCTAACAACACCAATAGATAAAATAGAAAGTCAATAAAATAGAAATCAGAGGATGATTGTTTTCTGAGAACTCTTGAGCACTTTATTTCTAGCCTTTATCAGTGTTAAGGTACCTGCCAGAGTCTTTACTCTCCCCCATTTTCTTTTTCTTTCATATGAAAGAAAAATGGAATTGATAATTTTAGTTGTGATTTCTTAATTAAGAGTAATAGAAGACCCAAACAAAACTCAAATAAATAGAAAGATAATATCAGAAAAGATAATTAGTAGAAAAGCACAAGAAACATATGTTCCTGTGTCCAAAATTTCATACAGAGAAGATGAGTTATGCTCAGAAAGCATACGGGAGGATTGGACAATATAATTCAATCAACTTTACAGATCAAATCCGAAAATATATTTTTCACTTTGTATGCACAAAAAGTGACTTTCAATGGGTTCAATCTCATGAAAATGTGAAAAAAGTCAATTAAAAGCTGGAGAAAAGACAAATATTTAATTCATTGTGATATGAAAGAGAGAAAAAGGAAGGAAAGAAGTACTTTATAAGAAGCATCTGCCTATCTGATTCTGACTCTATGAAATCATCATTATCTTGGGCAGCATATTGGCTAGATGTAGTTTGATGAGAATTAGGAAGCCTCATTAATTCCCTGTGCATCCCATTTAGACTAGCATTATTTGTTATATTTGAGCCCTTTCCAGCTTCCACTGTTTTTTTTGTTGTGCTCACCTAATAATGTATTAGAATCATTCAGGGGCACCATACAGAGAGAGAGAGAGAGAGGGGACTCTAATATGTGCTACCAATAAACAAATACTACATGAGCAACTGTACATTAGGTTGAGGAAAAAAATTGATTGTGTTCTCCTAAGTCTTGATAAAGTTCAGCAAGTTACAGATACCTGGGTGCGAGCATCACTAGTCCACCTCCTCCGGTTTTCAAGCTCCACTTCATCAATGCCATAGCAAGAAGGGTCTCTAGAGGCTACAGCAATTGATTTGGCCAATTCATCCACCTTTCTATGAAAAAAACCATATTTAGCAGTTTGAATAGTTTGTGTTGCAGAAGACAAAATCATAATCTAAGATGTCTGATAAAAAGAAGCTAGACCAAGAGTGTGCTTGAGGTGTTGGATGTAACTTTCTATCTGTTTTCCACTCTCTGACTCTAACAACAACAAAGTGAAAATAAAAAACATTTCTGTCCCACTCCATTTTTACTCCCCTCCTTCACCTTTCCTGGCACCCCAAAGGAAAGGGAAAACATCAACTTATTGAAAAAAAGGGAAAGATGTTCTCACTTGATTGGGTGTCTAAAGTATACAAAGGGGAGGGAATGGAGTGATGAATAAAAATACATGAATATAATGCATTTTACTATATATTAATGAGCTCTTATATTAACATCATAATTTACCAATGATAACTATGATATTTAGCTGAAACTACCTAAGTTTGTTTCCCATCAATGATCACAGGGTAAATGACCGTTTTGCTTTTATGCTAGAAGAATGCCATGTATTTGGCATAAATGGCGCCAAACATAAGACACATTTTGGATGGTTAAAGGCAAGTCCCTCACTTTCCTTCCTACCATTATAATTCCATAACACAAAAAATCCCCAAGCAAGACAAGGAACTCCTTCCCTCGGACCGAGGATCCAAACACTCCTCCAACATGTACTTAATAATAGGCGAATCCTAGTTCATAAAAATGGTGGCAGTACCAGGTTGGAAGAACGGATAAAATTCATTTAAAACAAAAATTTAAAGGCCAACCCACTTCTAACTGGTTCAAAAAATACAATTAGTATACCTGCCATCCTATGCTTTCACAACTAGCAAGAACTTCCTTTGAAAGATTGGATCGTTCGCCAGCATCAGCAGTGTTTTCCCATTGGTGAAAAGTAGATTGCAGCTTATGAATCTTACCAGAAAGGAAAATCCATCAGCCAATAAATTACATATTACCCAAAGAAAATCACACAGCCACTAACAAATCCCAACTTTCAGTATTTCCTACTTCAATTACAGATCGCAAAAGGATTTTCTTCCAAATCCGGAATTTGCATACAAAAATCGCACATTAATTTTAGCTCAGGAATCGGATTGGAGAAGATGAATCATGTAAACTCCTGGATCCACTGATAAACGTAAAAGAGAAATCATGCTGAAATTTTAAGTGCAACGCATGATTTATGAAAAAATAGATTTATTTTCAAAACAAAACTTAAAACGAAAGTGGAAAAAGAGAAAAAGACTGACAGATTGTTGAATCTCCTCCTTGACAACGTAGAATGGATCTTGCGCCAAGGGCATCGTGTTTTGGATTGCTTCACACTAAACACAAACACACCAAATTGGTGAATAGTCACACACCCTGCTTCACTGCTTTCTCTCTTAGCTTTCATTTCTCCCACTTAACGCATTCCAAATTAATATAATTAGCTTTATTTTATTTAAAGAGAAACAAGTTAAAGGAAATAAGAGACATTTTCTAAGGACTCCTTCAATTAAATTTGGAATAAAATAAAATAAAATCTAATCAAATTTAACAGGATTGAGTAAGATAAGATTTGAAGAAAAGTTTAATCAATATGTTTTACACGTTCTTAATCACAATTTTATATTTATAATAAGTTTATTAATTTTAACAATATTTAATTACAACTTTTTATTTATAGTAAAAATTTTTATAAATATATTTTGATATTATTTTAGACTTATTTAAGATGTGTTTTTGATTGATTTAATATTTTATTTTGAATTGGCTTATACTTGTATTATAAAACAATTTTTTTAATAGAGGTTTAAATTTTGATTATTTTTTAAAAATAGGTCTGATAGTCCAATATATGGTCAGTTGGACATAGAAATATACAACTTAAATAAAATATGAGTTAAACAAGATTACCTGTTTTCATGTAAAATTTGAGGGTCGAGCTACCTGAATTGTCAGCTTAGTTTGGATTCACGAATTCATATATAGATTAAAGTCTATAAACACTTCTACTTCTTTTTTTTTTATAACTAGTACATTTTACATTTCAATCCGGAACAAATGTTTATTTTTTATAATTAAAATCCAAAAAATATATACATTATTTTTTATTATGATAAAGATTATTTTAATTATTGATACTTTTTTAAAATATTTAAATTCAATTAATAAATAATGAAAATAATAAATTAGAAAAATCAAGACTTTAAAAAATATTTTTAAATGTTTCTATTGATTAAAACTCTTAAAAATACTTTCATTCGAAATAATTACTTAATTTATACATAAAGAATCTAGATAATAAATTTGATTTCAAGAATGAATTTTGTGATTTTAATTTTTAAAATAAAAACAACAAATCTCTTTATTTTAAAATAAAATAATTAAAATTACTAACTAAATAAAATAGGAGGATTAAAATTGTACAATGGAGTCGGCACTATTCAGTTGTAGGAGGTTTAGTTTGCTTGATTTGTAGGTGGTTTTTTTTCACCCCCATATTTTAGGTATTTTCTCATCTCCTCAGTAGTTTCCTGTCTGCAAAAAAAAATGGGACATTTTTAGTTGGAAAGGACGTGATCTAGATTAGTCCAAGGCCAAAACTTTATCAACGATCGCTTCTACATAATCATCATTCTATGTTTCTATCAAATTGCATTATTAAATTTTCTGCTACTAGTTTTGTTTATAACTTTATCTATTGCTAAGATCAAGAGATTCTCCTTCTCCACGTCAAAAATAAAAAATAAAAAAAAATCGGGAGATTCGTATGAAAAATAACAAAGGAAAGGAATGAACCCTTCCCATCGAACATATGGCCCAGCTAAGAAGAAAAGTTTGTACGTGAAATGTATTTCATTGTAAATTGTAAATTTGCAATTTAACTAGTTATGTTATGACATGGACTCCTGGGATGTAACTTGTCACCTAATTTTATCTTAAACAATAAAAAAAAAAATGCTCAATTCACAAATGACAAGTACCTTTTGTTCATGTACTAGAAGAAATTTGACTTTTCTTCCTTCTTGGTTTATAGGTCTCGGGTCTTCCATATCCAAAATGCAAAGTATGGAAATACTTCACTTTATTTTGAGGAAATATAAAATACTTATTTTTAATTAACTTTCTTTTTTACAATTTAATAATTGACATTACTAATTTATTATAACTTTTAGATTTTAAGAAAATAAATAATAAAAATAAGAGAAAACCTATTATCTACAATCAAATTTAAACTTATATTATAATAGTATATTTCTAAAAAATCTTAATCTCTTTAATCTAATCTGGAGTCTTATCATCATCTTATCAAATTGTCACGATTTCTAATTATATCGTCTTTGTCATCTATTCGACTTGAATGAAAATTTTCAAAGATAGGATCGAAGTCATTGACAGTGGCTACAAAACCATAGAACTAGATGCTACAAAACCGTGGAGCTAAATGTTGTGTGGAATTCCTCAGAAAACACCTTGACTTCAAAATGCATAGCAATTTGATGATTAAAAAATATGGAGGTGTAAGGATAAAAATGAAATTTGCAAAGAAAAAAAGCCTAACAACTTGGGATCCATTAATTTAATTTTTCTAAAGTTTACCTAGCATCATCAACTAAAGTACAAGGAAATGAGCAATCAATAACTTAAGGATAGTTAAAAATTAACATCTAACCATCTACCTTAAAGATAACTCCTACACCAAACCAAGTAACAAACTATCGTTTTATCTATATCTCATCATATGAATATACAAGGAAAAGGTCTATAAAAAAGACTTAGCATCGTATACCTGCAAAAACACTAAATAATTGGTAAATGATGTTGTTTAAATACATGGTTAGAAGTACTTTTGATCTATGGTCCATTAATATAAAAAAAAACACTTGTTAAAATATATTAATTCGATAAATAAATTTCATTTCATTAGCTAAAAAAATTAATCTTAAATTTTTAATGTGTAAATACTAGAGGTGTCAAAACGGGTCAGCTCGGCCCACACGGGTTGGCCCATCATGGGTTGTGGGTTAGATGAGGTGAGCTGGTCCAGCCCACCAAGCCTAAAGATGTTATACAACCCGGCCTGACCCACCACGAGCTGGTGGGTTAGGTGGACTGACCCATCAAATTTGAAAAAAGAAATAGTTTCTAATTTTTTTTAAGTGAGATTTTTTTATAAAAAATGTAAATTATAAATATGCAAATTATAAACACATAAATAAGTTTAAAATTTAAAAAGAATATCTAACATATACATAATATTAAACAACATACAAATTATATAAATCAACAACATTCAAATTATTTTTGCATATAATCTAATTAAAAGATTCATTCCAAACATAGAATAAATGGATTAATGTCATCATTCATCAACAATTCAACTTCAACATACAAAAATAAAAGTTAAAAGAGAGTGTGTTACTAAAATTAAAAATTTTAAATAAACATGGTGGGTTGTGGGCTAGCTCGGCCCGAACCCACCAAACTCGCGGGTTAGGTGGGCCAGGCCGCAGAAGATAACTCGTTTTGTGAAACCATAATTTTCCAACCCGACCTGAACCAGTGGTGGGTCAGGCTGGCCTACCAGGTCAGACCTATTTTGACACTACTAGTAAATACAGTCATTTTAGCCTTCATCTCAATACTGATAGCACGCAAAGTAAAAGTGCAATATTTTGGTAAACAAACATTAGTAGCAAGCAAAGTATGAGTGTAGTATTTTGGTACTTCGAAATCTTTCTTAAACGAACACTTGTTAAGCAAATTAACCCCAAAGATTAATTAAAGCTAATAAAAGTTTATCAAAGAAAAACCTAGATTATCCTTGTATTTACTTAACCCAACAACTAAAAGTAATACCTAACGAGTAAAAGTAACATTTAACGAATAAAAACCTAAATACACATTATAAATATGATATGACACCAAAGCGAAGAGGTATCTCTCTTCCTATTCCAATTGTTGACTGAATATTTTCTAACTTGAGCATAAGGGTTTTTTTATTTCAAGTACCTCCTCTCTTAGAACTTGGATAAAAAATACCTTTGGTAACACCAATGAAAAACAACATTTGATTATCTTAGCGGAAACTTAATGCAATACCTAAAAATAAAAACAAAAAAAATACTAATTAATTAGTATCTTTTAGCTCATACTCTTATTGACTTAAATGTTAAGAATCATTACAAGTAAAGTCTTCCCATCGTATCAAAAGATAAGGGAATTTACTAACCTTCCAAAGGACTAGAAGATTGTTTAAAGGGCATGTCAACTTGCACACTTACATATTGGTCTAATTTCTTCTATTGAACGTATGTGTTCCCTTACTCTACATCAGTACAAAAATCAATATGATAAAACTAAGTAACAATGATATTCAATTAAATAATATGGTTTTTTATTTCTAATTTTAAAAACATCATTAATAAATTTTAACTACATTAAAATCTTTAACAATGATTGATGACTAACGATCAATAACTATTGATCTGACGTGATGGTTATTAGCATAAGCAGATCTAGGTTGATTTGAGAATGAGCAAATGCACCCTCTCTCTCTCTCTCACACACACACACATTATTTTTTACATAAAGTTAAATAATTATACATCCTATTTTAATATTTATATTTCTTATTTATGTATTTGAACTCATTATTTTTTATATGTTTATCATTATTTTATTTATATCTGATTTGAAAGTCTAGTTTTGTTTTTCTTCAATAAATATATATATATATATATATAATAATAATAATAATTATTATTATTATTAGATTTATTTTTTGAATAAATTGTCCACACTAGTTTTAGATCCTAGATCTGCCACTGAGTTTGTGACCAGTAACTGACAATCCATTATTAGAGGTAGTAGTTTGTGACCGGTGATCAAAGGTGGTAAACGGTGATTGATGGTCAACAATGGAGGTCGAAACTATTGGAGGATGATTGACGGTCAAAGATGACAATCAGTGGTCAATATTTGGATGTGATAGTCGATGAATAACAGTCGAAGGTCGTGATTGATGATTGATAATTGTAGGTGATGGCTAACGGTGATGAGTAATGTCAAATGATGAATTTGAGTAAAAACAAAAATAAAAGTATCAAAATCAAATTTTATTATTGTTAAAACTGAATAAAAACTATTTCAAAAATAATAAAAAAATTAGAACCAATAATACATTTTGAAACCACTTTCGATCGAGCATGAGTTATTATGATGTTGTTTTTCTTCATTTCCTCCGGTTATATTTATTAAAGCTAAAAGAAATTATCTTAAATTTACATATTTTTTAAAGCAAGCATTGATATTTATTTTTCTTTCTTTTATTTAAGAGTATTTTCTTTTGAAAAAAAGTAATCTATAATGATTATTACGGATTAGATCTAAGGATTAATCATTACTTCTAATATGGTCTTATAATAAGATGGTAGAAATTATAATTTTATTTGTATAACCTATATAAAACAAGTTTAAATTAAAGATAAAGAGATTAAATAAATCTCCGATTTTAATAGGAGAATGAAAAAATAAATGGAATTGTAGTGAATTGGAAGTTATGCATGACTGGATGGATATTTGGCAGTGGATTAGAATTGTTATCACGAGGCATGCATGAGTTAGTTTGAAAGCACTAAAGTGGAACAAATGTAGTCTCTTGGGATTCACATGGGTTTGGCCTACATTGTCATCGTTAATGTTGAAGAACATAACAAAAAAAGGAAAAGAAGGGAAAGAGAATATTTAAGAAACAACAATTATTATTGATAGAGATAGAAGTGAATTGTATCCTGTTGTATAAAGAGAAGGTAAACCCTTTTTATAGGGTTGGTAACAAACTAACTTCTAAACTGAAATCAGTTAAAGGAAAACTACACTAACTAACTTCTTATTTTTTATCCTTTACATCCACCCTCAAACTCATGGTGGCTAATGTTGTTACCATGAGTTTGTGTCTTAATGGAATATAGTGATTTACAGTCAAAGATTGGTTAGTATATTTGCAACCTGGTATTCAGCAGGTAGGTGGATGACTTTGATTTTGCCTTTCTTGATCTTGTCTCAAACAAAATGAAGATCTACTTCAAAGTGTTTGCTTCTAGAGTGTAAAATAGGATTAGGAGTGATCATGATTAATTAAGGTTATCACAATGGATTTTAAGAAGAGAAGTTGGTATTCTCAACTTCCGAAGTATATATTGGATCCGTGTAATTTTTGCAGAGAGATCAACAAGGCTTCTATACTCAACTTTAGTTATGCTTCTTGAAACTGATTTTTGCTTTCTAGAGCATCAGGAGATCAAATCTGTTCCAAGGTAAACACAACCACCACTAGTTGATTTTCTATCATCTATGTCATTTCCCCAGTTAGAGTCATAAAATCTAGTGACATTCATTTGCCTATTTTTTTTAAAAATAAAAGGCCATGGTCGACAGTTCCTTAAAGGTACCTTAAGATACGTTTCACAACTTGCCAATGATGATCCTAAGGGTAATGCATAAATTGGCAGACACGATTTACAAAGAAGGATAGATTAAGTCGAGTTAGAGTGAGGTACTGAAGAGCTCCTACTATAGACCTGTAATAGGACAGATCTAGAACTAAGGTTGTCTAATTTTCAGTTAGCTTTAGTTGAGCAACCATTGGTGTAAGTTGAGGTTTTGAATTAAGCATGTTGGCCTTATAAAGGAATTCTCTACCATATTTTCATTGAGTCAAAAGCATCTTGTCGTCCTTATTATAGGTGACTTCAATCCTTAGAAAGTAGTGAAGAGGGCCCAAATATTTAAGAGAAAATTGCTTATGAAGATGAGCTATTAAGGCTTCTATTTCTGTCTTGGAGGTGTTTGTTATTAGAATATCATCCACATAGATGAGAACCATAAGTGTGAAGGATTTGGAGAACTTTATAAAGAGTGAGTGGTCACTCTTAGTAAGACTAAATGCTAATTGAATCAGAGTTGCACTTAATTTTTGGTACCAGGATTCGGGTGCTTCCTTCAATCAATAAATTGACTTGTGAAGCTTACATACTTTGTGTTTACGTTTTATGTTGAACACCATGGGTTGTGACATGTAGACGATCTCATGAAGTTCCCCATGAAGAAAGGCATTATTGACATTAACTTGATGAATTGGCCATTGATTGGTGATAGTTAGGGATAAGACAATTCTTACAGTAGTAGGTTTAACCACATGACTAAAGGTTCTAAAAAATTTACTCCAGTTTTTTATGAAAGCCCTTAGCAACTAATCAAACTTTGTGTCTCTGAAAGTTTCCATTTGCATTATATTTGGTCTTGAAAATCCATTTGCATCCAATAGGTTTGCAACCACAAGGCAAATCAACAAGGGACCAAAGCTTTATTAGATTCCAATGCCTAATATTTTTCCTTCATTGCTTGTAACCATTTTGTTCTTGTCAAGGATTCCTTTACTGAAGTTGGTTCAATCTTGTGATCATAAGATGGATAGGTAACAGATGTAGAATAATTCTTTGGCTTAAAGTACCTATTTTGGCTCTTGTAGTCAAGGGGTGAATATTGGTTTGATCAAATGCAATGGTTGTATTGTCAGGAATCTGAGCTAAATCTACATTATTATTGATAGAAGGCATAGTAACAACAACATTTTTAATTGTATTGATAGGAATGGTAGAAAATATAATATCTTGATCATGATTATTCAGGATATTGGGTGATGAAATAGTTAGAGGTATAGTATATTCAGTGGTATGAGAAGAATCAGAATTAGAAGTGGATGGTATAAAAAGGATTTGGACTGATTTTGTGTGGAAAAACATTTTCAAAGAATTTCACATTTCTAGAGATGTAAGTTCCGCCATTTAGTGAGAGACAAATATATCTTATGGAAAGGGCTATAACATAAGAATAAGCACATGTACTTTTGAAATCAAGTTTATATGGTCTAAATAAGGGGGTAACAAGCACATCCAAACACTTTTAAATAGGTGTAATCATGTTGTTTGTGATATAGGACTTCATGTGGGCATTTATTATTTAGAATGGGAGTAGGTAATATGTTTATCAGAGTACTAGCCATGAGGAAAGCCTCGCCCCAATACTTTAGAGGAAGGGAGGCTTGAGCAAGAAGAGTTAAACCTGTTTCAGTTATGTGTCTGTTTTCCTCTTAAGGCTTCCATTTTTTTGTGGGTGTGAGGACAAGAAAGTCTATGTTGGATGCCTTGTTATTGTAGATAGGAGGTGAATTTCATATATTATTTTGCATTGTCGGTTTGTATAGCTTTGATCTTGGTGTTTAATTGGTTTTCAGCAAGGGATTTAAACTGTAAAAAAAGCAGAAAAAGCTTGAGATTTATAATGCAAAAGGAAAATCCAATTATGTTTAGAAGAAGCACCTAAGAACACAATGTAGTGTCTACAACCATTGGTTGATTCAATTGCAGATAGATGTCAAATGTCACTAAACACTAGTTCTAAAAGAGTAGAATATACAGTTCTAGACTCAACAAAAGGCAGTTGTGTGGATTTCCCTAAATAGCAAGAATGACATAAAATAGAAGAGTTTGATTTGTAAGGTATACTACATCTATCTAAGACAGATTTGACTATTTTTAATAAAAGATGCCCAAGTCTGGAGTGTCATAGATCTATGGAAGTGTGAGAGAAAGCTTGAACAAGATGATATGTTGAAGAGTCAATGGTGGCATGATAAGCAGAATAAGAGTGTGAGTGTTGCAATTTTGGAAACACAAAGTTCATTCTTGAGTCTTCCTTCAAGAATCTTTTGGTATGTAGCCTGGGTTTTAACCGTGCAAGAATTAGGAAAGAATTCAAAATAAACATGATTATCCTTGGCAAACTTAGAGACATTGATAAGATTTTGGTAATAGATTGAACATGTAAAAGCTTATTTAACACAACATTTTTTGAGAATTAGGTAATGAAAATTCAACATAACCAATGTTTTTAATATGCAAACCTGTGTCATTACCCATTTTGACATTATTTGGGCCATTGCATATAGATATGTTGGAAAGATTACCTTCATCATTGGTGATGTGGTGAAAGGCATTATTGTTTGGATATCATAAAAGGATTTGTAACAGTGGCTAGTGTAGGAAGCATTCCTTGGTCTTTGTAACCATTATTTTGAGTGTTATACTGAGTGTTGTTTACTTGTGGAGGTCCTTGGAATTCATGGTTAAACCTTTGCCAACAATCAATAACTATGTGACCCATTTTACGGCAAAGTTGACATTGTGATCTCGAATTTGAAGTGTTTCTATTCGAGCCTCTACCAGCAGAATTTCTTCCTCCTCTGTTAGATTAAGAAGCACCTTTGTTGTAGTTGTTCCTTCCACCCCGATTCCTATAATTCCCTTTATAATTTTGCGATTCAGATCTCCTTTGCCATAGTTCGATTCAAATTTCCAGTGGAGGCAGTATTTGCATGAATCAAGCTAGTCTCTGTCGTTTTGCATTTTTCAAATCTTTCTTCTTGAGTCAAAAGAAGAGCCTCAATATCATCAATGGTGTAGGGATCCAACTGTGATGTGACCGAGGTGACAAAAGGATCAAATTCTTTTGGGAGACCATCAAGAATTGCCTCAATGTGGTTTTCAGGAGAGATTCATGATCCGATGACACCTAAAGAATCTACAATTTGTTTAATTGATAAAAGAAATTCTTTTACAAACTTATCTTTCTTGATTGCGCGTAGCTAGAGCTTTAATTTCTAAATCTGGGCCTTAGTTTGAAAGGCATAGTGTGTTTCCAAGGGCTTTCCAAATTTGGTGTGAGTATTTTAATCCCACCATTTTTGTGAGAACAAGTGTAGTCATTAATGCCAAGAGTCATGCAACCAGGAGTTGATCTTGTTGTTCATAGTTTAGGAATTCTTGATTGACGATGTTAGAAAATTCATCCTCTTCGGTTTTGAACTTTGCTGGAATAACATTTTTTACTATGAATTTGGTGAGTTTGTAACTACGAATTGTGGCTTGAACCTTTTGCTACCATATCAAGAAATTTTTGTCATCTAATTTGGTGGAAATTGGGGAAGTGAAAGTCTCAAGGGTGAAGGAAGAGAAAGAAGACGAAGGTGAGGGTGAAGACATGTTGGAAGCAAGCAACGGAACAATTTTAAACCTTAATACTATATTAAAGAACAAAACAAAGAAAGAAAAAAAAGGAAAAGAGAATATTAAAGAAACAACAATTATTATCTATAGAAATAGAAATAAATTGCATTCTGTTTTACAAAAAGAAAGTAAACCCTTTTTGTAAGATTGATAACAAACTAACTTCTAAACCAAAATTAGTGAAAGAAAACCTACAGTAACTAACTTCTTATCTTTTATCCTTTTCAATTAACTATGCCAAAGGTTGTCTTCATTGGTTGCTTAATGAATATGGCAGCTGCGTAAAAAGTACATGGATTGTCATGCATGGCATTTATTCTCAGTGTAATAATATACGCATTTCTTTCGCATGGGTATACTTTCGGCTTTCCTATAGAGGCTGTTTAGTTCCCCCATCCCTCCTACAAAAAAAGAAAAAAAAAAAAAAAGAAAAAAAAGCATGCTTACACAAGACAAGACTCTGAATTATATATACTGTGGTACTAGGCCAACAGAAAAATTGATAATACACTTACTTTGTCAAGTATATATAGTACAATACACAATTACACGTAATCCAATAATATCTAACATCAGTAGCTGTGCACATTAGACAACAAACTCTGTACAAAAAGAAAGGGAAAGGCCAAATAAGTGAGACTGGCGTCAGTTTCAATTATGTAATTACAATCTAAAGTCTAAACTAGACATCAAATAAATGAGATAACTTTTTAATTATGATCATTAATCAGTTGACTGTGCTAAGTATTAATTAACCTCATAGCTAATTTTCCTTGTTCCAGACCAGTACTGTCACTTTACAGCCGCCACCTCAATTCTATGCAGCGTGCAAGTGCATGACAAGAAGATTCTCTGGACATTCTTTACGTAAGATTCCCATTAAATATTTGGGATTAGTTAAAGAATGTTGAATGGACAAAGACTGAAAATTGTTCTCCCTGACAAATTCATATCCATATACGTCAATGTTGGCTCACTGGCTTGCCAATTGGTGCATGTGGGCCACGTTCATCTTCTTCTTCAACACCGAAAACTTCCACGAACCATTTTATTTCGTTTCAATTTACACTACTTTTTTTGGAAAAAAAATAAAAAATAAAAATCTTTGACAAAGCAAATGCTTAGCCAGATCGAACAGAGATTTCTCATTTACGTGTTCTAATTTCTTTTTCCTTAACTTTTTTTATTTATATCTATTTTTCATCTTTTCTTTTTTATTATTAAATCTCGTGTTTAAAAGTTAGATTATAATAATTTTGAATTAGATATGGATTTATTATGATATGGACGCATTTGATTTGCTAAAAAATCATAGTATTAGCATAAAATATTATTGTTATATATATAGATATATAATTTGGAAAACTTCAAAGGATAGAATAAAATAGATTATTACTAATTACTTACATATGTCTAATATCAAATTTTACATGCGCAAAGAACCAAAAAGATATCATGAATACAAATCTTTCTATGCTCGAACAGGATTTCCTTTGGTGAACACATGGTAAAAAATATACTTTGTTCTAAAATTATGTATAATTTCTAAAACCTTTAAAAAAATTATGAATATAATGTACTAAAAAATATATAACCTTATCACTTGAATTACAAATTTTGGTTTCTGATTTTCCTTTGGTTGGAGATATAAAATTGTTGTAATAACAACAAATTTAGATGAAAAAAGTGAAAAGAGATATAGTGGATCCGAAATTCTTTCATTAATAAAAAATTAAAAAATTATTCACTAACTAAAAGAATCCTTCTGTTGATTTTCTTTTAATAAGCAAAAGCAATTAATTGCATGTGAAAGATAAGTTGGGCTAAAGAACAAGTGTAGCCAAGCCAATAGAATGGAAATAAGTTAAAGAGAAGAACAAAAAGAATTGTGTGACTTGTGGCATGTGTGCATCGTATTTATTTGCACAAATTCCATGTTAGCCGGCCGGTCAAAGGAAAGGGTCGTGTACTATACATATATGGCTTCTCTGCATAGTCCTCAATTCTCAATTCTCAATTCTCAATTCTCAATTCCCAAAAACAAGAATTTTCAAGCATATGTTGTTCATTGTTCGATCTTTAACATACATCTGATAAGGATCCAACAACCCAATTCCCAAAAACAAGAATTTTCAAGCATATGTTGTTCATTGTTCGATCTTTAACATACATCTGATAAGGATCCAACAACCCAATAATTAGATGTCACGCACGTTGTACTCATGGGTGGCAACTGCCTTTATTACCAGAGATACATTAGAAGGAGAATAGTGCATCTATTGAAAGGTGAAAGATTCTTACCTTTGTAAGATTCAATATTCCTTCTTCCTTTATAATACTTTATATATAGATTTTCAAGATTTCTCACAAATTTTAGTTATCAATATAATTTTTCTAGTTAAAATTTAATATTACAAATTAATTAAATTATAATTATAATTTTAAAAAAAGATAGAAATTAATTATAATTATTTTTGTTAGTTAATTAGTTACTCATTTCATACTGTAGTATTTTTATAGTTAAATTGTAGTTAACTCTTTTTATTAGAGATTAACTACAAATTAACTGCTCATTCTTTTATAATTAATTTGAAATTGTCTAGTAGTGTACAATTTAAAATATAAAAAATACATGTTAAGAAATAAATATTTTATTACATATGTTGTAAAAATATAAAAAACATTTTTAAGAAGAATCTATTGTCGGTAATATTTTTCGTAAATAATACATGTTTTTCATTGAAATCAATAACATGAATGATCAACTTTAATCTATCAGTGAGAATAGAGTTAAGAATGAAAAATTAAATTAATTTATTGAAACATATTATGAAATATAAATTTTATTAATTCAACAGTTGAGTATCATATATTATACTAATAAAATTATATATTAATTTTCATATAATTTAGAATTTTTTAGATATATTACCTAACAATGAATATTTATACTCTTTTAAATATCATTTTATGTTATTTTTAAGTGATATGATGAACTATTAAATAACTTAAAATTTGCATGAAATTTTGTATAATTGATCTAATTAATAAGAATATAAAATTCAACAATTGAATAGGTAAAATATACATTTCACGTAAAGTTAAACCTAACTAATGCTTACATCTCATACAAATGGATCTAAGGGTGCATGTCTCCAATGGAAATAACATAATTCGATTGTTTCGTGCATTGAAAATTGTCTTGAATGTTTCTTATAATGTCACATCAATATTAAGCAACTAAAACTCAAATTCACTCTAATGGTAATAAATTCAAAGAAATTTACCTTTTTTTATTTTTACACATTAATTGTATTAAGTAATTCTCATATTAAATATATTATTTTAATAGAAACAATTGTTGTTTCGTTAAGCAACCCAACTTCATTTTTAAGCAACTGATGGTATCACATAAAGCCTCCAATGGTAAAGAATCATTGCTTAGGTTGAAAAAACCTGAAAATTTTTTTACTAGAGATGCTCTAACTTTCTCTTTCTTTATATATATATTGCAATCACTTAGTTTAATGAAAAAAATAGTTAATTAGTAATTTATTTAATTGATATACTTAAACTTATATAACTTTTTATTTTAAAAAAAAATTATAGTTTTTTATTTGTTATTTAAATATTTGTTTATTTTACCATCTACTTTTAAAAAGTAACATTAACATACACATGTGAAAATGCGCCACAACAATTGCTACAATGCAAGTATGCACCATGACACTTGTGAGATGCACTGCAACAATAACAATTAAGGGGCGTTTGTTTCAAGTTGTATTATTACATTCCAAAAAATCTCATTTGTAGGAATAATAAAAATGAAAATATTATGTCGGGTAAAGTTAAAATTATATTTGGTTATTTTTTATATTTCTTAGAATAGTTTTAAAATTTAAAATAATATAAATAAAAAAAATAAAAGTTACATATGTATTATAAGTAACTTTCAATATTTTCATGAGAATATAACTTTTTCACTCCTTTACCATAGGAATCAAAGGTAGAAAAATGAGAAGCTAAAACGTTCTAGGAATAAAAAATGTCAAGAAATAAAACTTCAAAACTTTTAATAAACTTCAAAACTCATTTAAGTTGGAGTTTTTGCTCTTCATAAACGGTGCCTCTATATGATTATTATAGAGATTTAAGTTCAATAAAACTTCAAAACTTTTAATAAACTTCAAAACTCATTTAAGTTGGAATTTCTGCTATTCATAAATGGTGTCTCTATATGTATTATAAGTAAGTTTCAATATTTTCATGAGAATATCACTTTTCTCCCCTTTACCATAGGAATCAAAAGTAGAAAAATGAGAAGTTAAAACGTTCTAGGAATAAAAAATGTCAAGAAATAAAACTTCAGAACTTTTAATAAACTTCAAAACTCATTTAAGTTGGAGTTTTTGCTCTTCGTAAATGGTGTCTCTATATGATTATTATAGAGATTTAAGTTCAATAAGAACTCTTGAAGATTTCATTGGATGATATCAATTCAATAATTCTTTTTTGTATTATGATTGATATAATCCAAGTGAAGAGAATGTTGGATATAATTGTAGATTGATATTAATAAATTATTTTCTATTATTATCTGACAATTTAATATATGATGAAGATCATGTATTATAATATTTTTATGATTATTTAAATAAGATTATAGTAAGATTGACTATATGATGAGTTAAATCAACCATAAAAAACTCATTTGAGGGGTGTGTGCTTATTCTAGGACATTATAAATTTGTCATTTTTTTAAGCAAGTTGACATACACATTCTCTACAATAATCCTTAGAAAGTAGGTAGTAAAGTCTTTAAGAATTTTTATTGAAGTTATATCTTTATAACAATTATATAGAGACAGTTTGTGAAGAGCAAGGAGCTCCAATTAAATATATACGAGGTACACATATTATTATTTTCTCTTATCCCTTTATCATTATTCTCTATACATACCATAATTTAATTTGTATTTATTTATCTAAGGATTCATTTTATTTCCATCAATTAATCACTTATAAATTTATTTTATGTCAAAAATTGTTTTGAACAAATAAGAAATTAAAATCACATATTATCTTAAAATTATATAGAATTATTTCCTTCAAAGTTATTTAGTTATTAAGTTTTGAAATCACTTAGTTAACATTATTTCTTCTAAGTAGTGACTAAAACCAAAATTATTGTTTGATAACAGAAATTAAAATAAAATAAAAATATTGAAAGAATCAAATTAAAAAATATAAAAAGTGCTATTTTTTTGGACAAAATTATTTAAGCCATATATTTCTTATAATTTGATTATTTTTCTATTTAAAAATAAATTTATTGATAATTTGTAAAACTTAAATAAAAAAAATAACTACTAAATATAAACTTAAATAAATAAAAAAATCTCTATATGACGGCTTATACTATTACGTCACAATTGAACAAAGCAATAGTACGTATTTGCTAAAAGTTAATGAAAGAAATGAATCAAAATTAGGAAAATTATTCACTTAAAGTGTGAAATCCATCAAACAAAAAAACTTGAATAGAGATAATAAAAATTAATTAAAACTTTAAACTGGTCAATTGAGATTGAATTCTACGTTAAAAAATAAGTAAAAAAAAAATAAATGTATAAAAAACTCTACATTAATAAAGGGTGACATACAGATATTGATAGATCATAATAGTTAAATATAAGAATACTTTAATACATATTTATTCTTAAAAATTTTATAGTCATTAATTGTGTAAAACAATAAATTAAAAATAACATAATATATTTTTTAACGTGTAATAAAATGTATTTGACTTTTTTATTGCAAAATATGTTTATGCATTTAATTTATTCTAAAAAATTAATCTAAATAATAAATATATTTAATACATATTTTAGTATATGATTTTTTATAATTAATTTTCATGATGATAAGTTGTTAAATATATTTATTAATTAAAAAAAATCTCTTATGAAGAATAAAAATCATCAATTTTGCCAAACATATTATAATGAATGAATGTAATATTCAATGGTCTAAAGGGAATTACGTATTTAATAATAATTACAGATTTAATATCACTATTATTATGCAATTAAGTTTCATATTTTTGTTTTAAAAGATTACACCAACATATTTTCAAATTTCACTCTAACATTTTCAAATCTTACGCTACTGGTGAAACAAATATAATAATTTGTAAAGTGAAAAATATTTTCATAATTATACCAAAGTTCATGAAATGTTAAAATTTTTTCAACAATAAACTATAGGATCGTTGCTAGCATATTTTTGGTTATTTATTTTGCAATAATTTATTTTTAAAATAATAAATTTTAAATTTTCAAATATTAAATTTTAAATAGTTAATTTTTATAAATATTTAAATAAATTATTAATATGAAAATTCATGAACTTACAAAATTTATTATAATATTGAATC
The DNA here is from genome assembly GCA_037954015.1 of Psophocarpus tetragonolobus. Taxonomy (NCBI): domain Eukaryota; kingdom Viridiplantae; phylum Streptophyta; class Magnoliopsida; order Fabales; family Fabaceae; genus Psophocarpus; species Psophocarpus tetragonolobus. Next base: position 42,995,942 of record CM075695.1, read on the forward strand.
TAATAATTAGTAGTACATTTAAGGTAATTATGTATTATATATTTAGTAAATATAGCATTTAATATTAATAAGTAAATAATTTTAATAATTTTTATCATAAAATTTTAATAATTACTTTTCATGATACTATGTTTTTAAGGGAATTTTCAATTAGGATTTCTTAAGTGAATTTCTTAAATTATTTGTACGATTTAAAGTACTTTTTTGTATTTTTTTACCATGTCAATTTTACTCCTAAGCAAAAGAAATTTATCTACAAATTTGTTCTATCAGTAAGAAATCACAATAAACTAAAAAAACTCAAACTTAACGTTTTATGAATTAATGGAAAAATATGCTTTAATATTAAAAGCAATCTTTATTATTTACATAAAAAAGGCTTCTTTTGCCTAATAAAATAACTCACTTTTCACTTAAACATCTCCAACACATATAACTCTTTTGTTAAAAGAGTTGATGAAACGTATAAATATATTCGTTAATATCTTTTGTCATAAATATATTCATTAATATGAAAATTCATTCTTTGCTGAATTAATACGAAAATTCATGAATCTATAAAATATATTACTATTAATGGATGTAGTATTCAAATGTAATAATGAAGTTATTTATTTATTTAATAATCATAGCATTTAATATTATAGTTTAATTAGTATGCAGAGTCAGAGTAACAAATTTTACACTGACATTTAATCAGAGTCTTCATTTAGGATGAATTTCTTGACTTTATTAATTAATACTTTAAAAGTCATATAAATAAAAAATTATGATCGAATGTCGTGGTAAAACTCTTTTATATAATTAGTGCATTATAATTAAACTCTTAATATTAATATGTCATTAATTTGAAGAGAAAATGAGTGATGTAGTAACAGTATAAAATATTGAGCTTAATTAGTATTCACTAAAAATGAAAAAGAGTTTTACACTGATGTTTAATAATAAATTTTCATTTATATGATTTTTTAAAATACTAATTTGTAAAGTTAACAAATTTAGTATAAATAAAAGATTGTGATTAAACATATTTTTACTGTGCATACTAATCAAACTCTAAAATATTTTATATTTCATTTTAGTTACAACTTGTCATAATCATTTATGGTAAATTTGCTTTCTTTGACAATAAATATTTTAGAAGTCATACAAACAATAAATTGTAATTAAATGACAATATAAAATTATTTTATATTTTCAATGTATGACTTTAAGTTCTTAATTTTAATAATAAAATACATGCTTAAATATGTTTTATGCCTCTAGTATATAAGTGAATTATGCGTTGGATTCCAATAAATTTTTCTTTTTAATAATTTTTTTTATTTTATTTTGAGTTAAAAAAAATTATTACTCTAAAAAGTAGGTTAGATAGCATTTGAAGGAGTAAAAATAAAATAAAAAATTATTACGACTCAATATAAAATAAATTATTGATACTCCACACAACTTTCACTAATATATAAGATATCTTACACATATTTAAGCCTATAATATATTTATAAATTTAATTTATTATAATATCTTGTAAAAAAATATAATATAATAAGAAAGTTTATCATGTTTTTAATCCTGATAAATTAACAAATTTTGTTTTTATTCTCTAATAAATTTATTATTTTGTTGTTATCCCTAAAGTGTTATCTTACTAAACTATTTTTTAGAAAATTTAAAATATTATTTAAATATCTTTAGAGACTAAAATCAAAATTCATAAATTTATAAGGACCAAAATATGTTAAGCCTATTTTTTTTATTATGATAAACTATATGTAATAGATTTATTATAAGGAAAAATTCTTCCCGTCCCAAAAAAAGTATCGCATTTGAAAAAAAAAACTAGAATATAAGTTTTTTTTCTTTAATTTTATAATTTTTTTTAGTATTTTAGTTTTTAAAAGTGTTTTTTTAAAATAGTTTTAAAAAACAATTTTGATTTTTTAGTTTTTAAAAATAATTTTGCTTTTTAGTGAGTGGAACAATTTTTTTTTGAGTTTGTGTTTTGTATTTTTTTTTTGAAAACTCAAAACACAAGGAAGATTGATTGTTTTTTTGCTTTTTGTAAACATGAACATTTTTTTCTTTTCCATATCTCTATCACAGTCTTCAAACACCACTTATCAATTTTTTTTTTCTCTTCTTCAAAAAAACAATTCTCAGTAGAGATGGCAAAAAAATCCGTGTTCGCAGATATATGTAGATAAAACCCACAAAAATATTCGCACGGATAGTATAAATAGGTACCCGTTACCCGCAGGTACGGGTTTTTTTCTACCCGCTCTTTAACGGGCGTGGGTACGGTATCATAGTATCCGTACCCGCAAATACCCATTACCCGCTAAACTAAAATAATATATATATATATATATATATATATATATATATATATATATATACACACATATATATATATATATAAGTTAAAAAAGATAATATTTTTTTAAAATAAATAAATTTAAAATATTAATTATCAAAATTCATTTATATCAATCTTATTTTTTTACGAAAACTTCATAGTTAATAAAATTATTTATTATAAAAATTTCGATAATATAAAATAAAGATTTTATTTGTATTAAATATTTTTTTATAATATATTATACTAATCTACTTTTATATCTAATTAATCTTGTAGAAACTAGTATAATTTTATTTCTAGATTTTGTCAAAAAATAAATGATTTATTTGATAAAACTTCTTATAAAAAATATTTAATTTAATTTTTTTTAAAAAATATCCATGGGTACCCGTAGATACCCGCGAATATTAAAAAAACCCGTAGATATTTCTATAGTTGGTCCCGACGGGTTTTTAGTGGGTAACCAGTAGTGGATTTTTGTACCGGGTCGGGTGACGGGTAACCTCTATCCATGCCCGTCCTGACCTGTTACCATTCTCAATTATTAGAAACTAATTTTTCAAAACTCTTAAAAAAACTAACAAATAAAACCAAATAAATCAAGATGTAAGACTCTTATTTGTTGTGAGGAAAGGAAGGAAAAAAGTATGAGGACGGAAAAGGAAAGAAAAATGAAATAAAGTAGAAATTAAAGTTGTTCGGTTAGTGTGAAAAAATGAAAATTTATTAATTAAAGTTATTGTAATTATAATTATTCATATATTTATAACTTTCCTCTTGTAAACGAATTTGGATTTTCTAACTTTGAGATTTGATAATTTTGGTGACTTTGTTTATTCTAAATTATTATAATCATTCAAATTTTTTATTTACTATAAAAAGAATTATTTAATTATTACAATAATTTAGAATGAACTAAAGTGAATACCAAAGTTACCAAATCTCACCGTCAAAAAATCCAAATCCCTTATAAACAAGGATATTTTTAGAAATGTCAATTTTTTTGTATCTTCCTTCTTTTTCATGTCTTCTTTTTTAGTGGAAAGTTAAACATCTGAAATCTATCAAATTAATGGCTTTTTCGTTGCTACTTTTTTTTTTTTGTTAAGAAAGAGAAAGTGCAACTTTCCTCTAATTTTCATACACTTACGTTTAATCATAGTTTTTGGTTATATGATTTTTAAGATATTGATTAGTAAAATCAATAAACTTACCATAATTAAAAAGCTGTGATTAAATGTCAATATAAAACTTGTTATATTGAACATGCATATTAATTAAGCTATTTATTAATTTGTCTATGTAAAACATTATAAGATTACACTCATTTGGAAACATAGGAAGAAATTATTATAATATTTAATAGTATTAATTTAATTAATTGTATTTCACTATATATTAATTAGTTTTGAATGAGAAAAAAATAATTTTACACTAACATTTAATTACTACTTAAAATAATATATGATAAATTTATTAACTTTTTTTTAATTAACTATTGAAACAATTATTCATAAATAATAATTAAAAGTTCTTGGTGCAACACTTTAAATTTTTTTTCAAAGTATAAAAAAATTGAAAAGCTATTTCCTCATTTCTTTTATAAAAAAAAACTAAATTCTTTTTTTCATTGTGTGTGCGAATGTTATTTTATTTTATTAAGAGTAGTAAAATAAACACATTATTGAATAAATTACTCTGATACCTCTAATATTTTATTGAATGTAAGTAGAAGTATTATTTATGGTTTGAAAAAATTTAAAGATGTTAATGTAACTTACTTAAAATTATTTAATTACTCATGATTCATATAAAATAATATTTTTTTTATTATTTTATGCGTTATTTAATGTCTACATTGTCGGAAGTAAAATGATAATTTTATAAAAATCAAAACAGTTGATAGAATAATTTTTGTATTGTGACTTAAAAGAAATGAAAAACTGGCGAAATGCATGTATGTTGTGAACAGTAAATCCTCTGAGGTTGTGGAGTTAAATACGTGGACACCCTTTATTCGGTGGACAACACAACACTGTCTCATTCTTTCCCCTTCAGAACTTGCTCCTCCTGCTTTCACTTCCTCTCTGTGTGCTTCTTCTCCCTGTAATCTCTCATTACACTATACTCATCACTCTGTAAGGTAGGACCAAATATTTTGGATTTTCACTCACCATCACATATACTCTAACTCCATTTCTTCTGCTGTCGGAATTCAAGCTGACTCCTCTATAATTTCTACTCATTTTTTCTTTGCATATTCCAGGAAACCACTTTGGAAATTGGAATCAACATAAAGTTGGCTTATTTCAACCTTCTGATTCCAGCAAAACAAAAATAGGTGGCTCTTATTTTTCTTCAACAAAACACCAAATATTTTCTTGTAGAATATAAAATAATTACCCTGTGATTCCTTTATTTCTATAATTTTGCTTCTTAATTTCCCCTCATCTTCCAATTCTTTTTCCTTCTTCTTTTTCACTGCTTAGGTCACTGAAAATTCTAGTTCAATCAATTATGACAATTTTCTTCAGATTTGTGTCATGTGACTATGCAGGAAGTGATTGATTGAAAATGGGAGATAAATATAGTCTTCTAGGTAGGAAGCATAGTGGAATGTGGAATTCCTTGAGAGATGGAGACTTTGAAGAAGAAGAAGTTTGGAATGTTCTTAAGAACAGAAGTGATTATGGTTCTTCTGGGGTTCCCAAGTTCGAAGACAAGGATCAATCTGCTTCTTCTCTTCCTGTCACGGCTTGGCCTAGTGCTGCCAGAATGATCCCAAGATCTAGCAACAGCAGCAACAATAGCAATGCTAGTTCCTCCAATGAAGCCAAGGTTCTTCAGCAATCAGCACCTGTCAACGTTCCTGACTGGTCAAAGATTTATAGGAGTAACCCCTCCAAGAATAGTGATGATTATGATGGTGATGGTGTTGTCAACTATGGTGAGGAAAATGATGAGTATGATTCCAAGCTTCCTCCACATGAGTTTATTGCCAGAAGACTTGCAAGGAGTCAGATATCCTCATTTTCTGTTCTAGAAGGTGCTGGGAGAACCCTTAAAGGTAGGGATCTTAGCAAAGTCAGGAATGCTGTACTCTCAAAAACCGGTTTCCTTGAATCACTATGAAGATTGTATAGGGGGTTATTTTACTTAGCAATGGAGATTGTGTTCATGCTTGGGTTATAGAAGAATTGTTTAGCCATTCACCATGAAAATCAATTGATTGTGACAAGCATAACTTATTTCAATCTCCTTCTGTTATTTCGAATTCATGGTATCGGAAGTGTGGTTTTGAGCATCCATACAAACATAATGGTGGATGTCAATGATAATTGTAAAGCCATAAAGCATTTTTAATTAAGGATAAAAGTGTTTTTGGGTTCTTCATTGAGTGTGAATTTTTGCTTTTCTATTTTCCACTTTTCCCTGTGCAGAAGTCCAACTCCCCTATCAATATCATTGGCCTACTCCCCTCGTCCTTTATTACTCTCAAATGAATAAACATTCTGTGAGTTGTATCTACCTTTGAATGAGGAGGGAGAAATGAAGAGATGAGGGGTAAAAAATAGAGCTAAAGGAATGGTAAGAAAACAGAAATGGTATAAAAATCATTGTTGCTCGTTAAATTATCGATGCTTGTGAACGGTTGTTTTCTCTGTTTTTAAATGCTATTCCCATTTGAAGAAGAAATTGTTAGATAGTTCCAACCAACCAATATACTTATAATTAATATAATTTATAAAATTAATTAATTAATTAATTATATATTAGTTAAGATTGCGAAACTAGTGGTATTGGATTATCTAATAATTTTTTGTTGGAAGGCTATTGTATTAAAAGAGATAAAAGTCCCATAAGAATATTGAATATTAACCTTTGCATGAGTTGGAAAATAATTACTGATAGTTCCGCAAAGAAGTGATATATATACGTTGAAGTTTGCAATTTTCCCTGTCCAAAGGAAAATGTGTGTCGTAATTTCACTTAAAATTTTAACTGAATTATTCGTTTCTCTAAATTTTAGAAAGTTAAAATTTCAAACAAACATAGTATAAACCTATTAAACTCATGCTTGTTTGTTAGTCTAATTTAGAAATAACAAGCATTTATAATTTTTTTAAAATAACGTGACTTTTATTACCAGAATTCTGAAAGAAGCGTCTCTAAATTATTAGCTCATGGTGTGGTATAGGAAATTGACAGAGACATTCACCAACTTCGTGTCATCTAATAATTGTAGACTTAGATCAATGTATATTATCTAATGACGTGTGACGATGTGAGAAGGGAAGGGGAAACAGAAACACCCAGTATGTACTAGTCCCCATCAATTAATTTTTAGCTTAATACCAGCTACGTATAGACTATGCTTTTTAATGTGTTTCAATTTTAAACGATTTTTTTTTTTTTTTTTACGTTTGTTGTCCATTTCGAGTTTCGAATTATATCACCTTGCTTCCATGCCAAAGAATTATTAAACGCAAAATACACTGATAAAGACCTTTTTAGTTTTAAATGAGAAGTACACTAAGAGAGAATAAAGCTATCTATTCTTTTGTGCACAATTATAATAGGGTGATAGTATCATCTAGGTGATAGGTGACTCTTGGTTCCACTGTTATAGCACAGTTAATCTATCACTTGCACGACAGGTTCAATGTTTAATACACGGCATTATAGGAACAAAAAATACTGAAATGGAATATATATAACATATTCTTTATCATTGTAAAACATTTTTGTGTCCTTTGAATCAATGCAATCTCTTCAGATATGAGTTTTTTGTATCAAAATGAATACGAGGAAAAAGCCTCCGTTACATATAACTTCCATTTATCATAAGCATTATATTGGTTTTTCAATAATAATAAATTTTTTCTGTTCAATTGAACCAGATGCTCTTCAGCCCTTTTGTTTGGAAAGAGTAAAGCATCTTTGACTTTTTTCGTTTTAATGATTGTAATGGTAGTATTAGGTGTTTTGTATTGATAGATGAATTTGTTTCTTGCTTTCAAAATATTATAGAGTCTGCCTAATTAATCTTTGACACAATATCCAGCGTAAGGTAGGATTGTATTTGTGTCCCAAACCAAACTAGTTAGGTCTAGGGACAGAGTAACAGATTGATTATGCTCGTTTGTCTCTTACTCTATATAGGACAACCAGCTTCTAAGCAAAAATGTTTGCTATGACCGAAATAGCATCATGCGTGGCATACCTTCCCTAGGAAATGTCTAATCGTATGGAACGTTTGCTTTCCAAATAACCTCTTATGTTCCATCTGGGTTGCTGTATAGAAGACCTTCTCACTTATTATATTTCTTTCGCAACAAGATAGCTTCTCTTAACTAAATAGGATAAAAATATTTTATTCTCATTTCTTGTGTGTATCAATTAAAAAACGTCATCATTTAATAAGCTATCCAAGACATTAAAAATATTTATGAAAAAAATTAAATATAACTCATTAAATAACATAATATTTTTTAAGAAGTGGAGATAACATAATCCTTATATAAAATGAGACCAAATGATCCATCATTAATAATATTTATCTTGTTTCTAGTATGGTCCAATGGCCTTAAACTCTTTGTCAAATCCAGAAAATACCTCTAGTTGGGTTGCCTTCTAAAATTTAGTAATTAGCATAAAAATTCCTTATAAGCTAATGAGTAGTGTTTATATATATAATCCTTATTGGACAAGTCTATTTTTTTTTATTAAAGGACAACTCTTCTATTGCAACCCTCTCTCTACCCTTATTCTTCCTTTAAAATCTAACTCATAAGGAATTTTGAAAGGAGAAAAAAAGCTTAGAAAAGTGTATACATACAAACACACACACATATATATATATATATATATATATATATATATATATATATATATATATATATATATATATATATATATATATATACATAATAGAGATTGCATAAGAAGGAATCTCTTTGAAAGGCAACCTTGATCAAAATTTGGAAAACTTCTTCCACTAAAGTAATTTTAAAGATAAGAGTATAATCTTTAAATAGGAAGTGGAAATGAGTTGGACTAGAAATACAGATATCTCAAATAAATCTCCATATGTAAGAACTTTGTAAAATGAATTAATCCTCAATTCATTCTTCTTTCTTCAATAGTCTTTAAAACAAATAATAAAAAACAACTTAACTAGTTCTAGAATAATTTTCCAAATATTAAAAAACTTTTCAAATTGATTCCTAAACTTTACCAAAATACATTAACTTATGACTAAAATAAATAATAATTTCTATTCGATTTGAGAGAGAAAGTAATACTTTGAGATAAAATTAATGGTTTATTCTTTCTAGAATAGTTGAGAAGGTATACTTGGTAAGAATAGATGGGGTATTTTGTTTTTAGAGTTTTTTATTTCTCACCTCTTGTAAATTTAAATTGTCTAATATGCCTTCATCTCCCTCCATGCACCCTTTAAAGTCACCACTGTGCACCTACTCTGGCGACCTCTCTCACCCCGTTGCACTCTTCACCTCCTAACACAACCATATATTCATGCTCTAACTGATCCTAAATTTGTTAAATGCTCACAAGGACATGCTGGATATGTGTAAATCACTTATCATAACAATAATCTATTCATCTTCATGTTGCATAGTTTTCTACACTACTTCTATCAAGTGCATTAGTCATGTGTATGTATAATCTGATGAATATATCAAGTCGTCTTCTCAAGGACTTGGTAGATAGATTAGAAATCCAATTATCCTTAGTAAAACTTACAAGTTCATGTTTAGTTTATATTGAAAAACAACTAAAACAAAATAAAATAAAAATTAGTAGGGTAAAAGTGAAATAGATATTAATGAGAAGAGATGTTCGGATTGAATTTCACGTATCTCACTTCTATGCAATCCTTTGATTTTTCACACATGCATTCATTTACTCAATGTTAATGGATTCAATAAATCATTCCAAGTGTTTCCTCAACAAAGAATTTTTAAGGATCCTAGTTCAATATCAATTCCTTTACTACTCACACTAGAAGTATTGCATTAAAATCGGGAATTTAACCAACTAACAGATCCAAAGTTATTCCTAGCATTTAGATAATTAGATCCCATTAAGTGAGTTGATTCATGTCAGATTCAGAAAGCATTTTCCAAGCAAATCATAAATCTTAAATCATCAGAAAAGTGACAAGTTCATCTAAAGCATTAAGAACAGAATCAAATAACTAACATGGGATAACAAAAAACATATATATATATATATATATATATATATATATATATATATATATCAAAAGAATTACAAAATGATAGATTACATTCAATCCCAACAGAAAGAAGATTAATTGCCCATGTTAACGATACCAATCCTCTTTTACAAATAAAATATGAAGAATGGATCACTTAGTCCTTCCTATGAGTAGAGCTTCTCATTCCCTCTGTCTTCACTCTCTTTCGTGGTCTCCATCTCTCTCGTACCAAGCTGTTTTCTGTTTTTCTTATTTTTTTCTTTTATATTCTTGAAACAAGACAACAATAAGTGACCAATTTTCTCAGTCAATTCAAATCCCTTGAGGCGGATGGGAGTCTCCACGGTGAAAAAAGCTCAAGTTACTCATTTCAGTCAGCAAATTCTTTCTATTTTCAGCAACTTCTGTGGAGCTAATCGGCTAACATATTCCTAGCAAAGAACATTCCTTTGTTTCCTTTTTCCATTGAATTGCTCCATGCTTACTCCAAAGTAAGATATAATTTCTTCATCTTCAAAACAAATTATCAAGGGAAAAACCTATTTACAAAATAATTTTTATTTTTTATACTAAAGTTGGATTATTTAAAATATTTTCTTTGGTTCATCATTATGTAAGTGTCATAGATATAGAGATTTTTACATAAAATTAATATCTATCACTTCATACAACATAATATGTTTCAGATAACTTGATTTAGAGTAAATTGTTTTGTTAATTTTTTTTTGAATCATTTGATGTGAAACATATAGCTAAAGTGTTCTATACCATATTGTTTGGAAAATTAAAAAAATTATATTTTTGCATTTCGAATTAATTCATCCACAACTTATAGCTAATATATTTTAGATAAAATGATTTATAACATAAAATTAGTGTGTTGTAAATTAGCTTGTTCGAAAGACATAAAATTGTATTTTTTTTTTACATTCTGGAGTGACTGACCTAAAGCATATAGTTGATGTGTTTTGCATCACTTCATCTAGAACATGCAACTAATGTGTTCCACATCCAAAATTTTAAAAATAAAATAATTTTTTTACAATCCAAATTAATGGATTTGAAAAAAATAAAACTAATGGATTTCGAATCACTTAATCCAGAAATGAAATAAGTTTGTATAAATAATAAAAAAGCAAAAATAAAAATTCAATAATTTTGATAGGGAGAGAAGAAAATGAGTAGGTGGCAAAAGAAAAACTCTTGTCCCTAGCTAATAAAAGGGCTTTTGAACCCATTTGAAGTCGTATAAGTCACACTACACATTAAAGTCGTGACTAACTTAAGTCATTCCTCCCCAAACCCATATGCTAGATTGCTAGTAGAACCTTCTTCAGGAATTAGGAAAGTCCATTCCATCTGTTAAAGTTTCAGACCATTCTTTTGTGCCTTCTCTTCAAAGCATGGTAGTCCTCATATGCTAGGGTTCTGATATGGAGAAGTAAATTCTGCTATATAACATTTTAATCTTAACACACAATAATCTCTATAATAACCTTTAAACTGTTTTACTCTATTACTGCATATGGAAAGATTTATATAAGTTTTTTTATTTCTCTTTTGAAAAGGTTTATATTTATAATTACCTAGTCAATCGAGAAGCATCAGATTTCTCACTCAACATTATCAATTATTACCTACATTTTGTTTCAGTCGGCAAGTGTTTCTTTAGGCTTATAAATAAATTAATAATTAAAACTTGCAATTAACGGGGTTAATTTAATTCACTAAAATAGTATGTATTTAGGACATGGATCCTCGCCCATTAAATAAAATTGTAGATTCTCCAATTTGAAAGGTAATAACCATTGGATTAAATGCAAGGTTGGATTAAATTATGAAACATATATGAAACTCATTGTTTCACTTAAAAGTCTTGCACTCTTAAAGATACATCTCATTGTTATTCGATTCTCTCTCTCATGGCCTTTATTTAAATTTCCACCTACTATGAGAAAATATTAATATACCCTTAATGTTTTTACTCTACGGTAAACCGTTGCTAGGAGAGTAAAAACATTGAGACATTTTCATAATTTTCAGGTGGTTTGACATGTTACTAGTGGTTGGATTGTTGGGTTGTGTGAAGTTTGATGTTTATTTTAAGTGGTTGCATGTTAGGCTTCCTAGGATTGGTTGCATGGTTGGTTATATAATTTTTTATGTGTGTTTTAATTGGTTGAATGATTGATTATACAACAAGAGGTTAGTAAGGTATGATGCCATGGAATGGCACAAAAAAATTTTATGGATTATGGTAAGGGTGACATCCGAATGCGGGTTTAGCTTCTTAAAGAGTAGGATGAATGATGGACTTGAATTAAGCTAATGGAAAGCAAATTTAGTCGAGTAGCAACCTAATAGAGAAGGGTTCCATATGATTGTATTATTTACATTGTCCTCCAAGTAGATATTAACCACCCGTTATTTCATTTTCAGTGGGATTATGGTAGTTAAGTAATTCTAATGACTGTTAGCAATAATTTGTCATGATCACTATTAAACAAAACTACATTTTCCCTAATTTTGCAATACAAGGAATCCTAGGTCATTTTCTCAAAGATGTGACAATAAGGGGTTTTGAATTGGAAAATCAAAAAACAAAAAGGCAAAATCGAAAACATATTAAATATAAAAAAAACATCAATATAAAATTCCTAATGATGCGCTTGAGTAATTATAATTATAAAATCCTAAGAAATTAGATCAACCTCCTAGGTAATTCACTCAAATTGGATCATAATCGTAATCCTTAATTCTCATGAATTTTCAAAAACCTAATCGATTGAAATAGGTTCTTAACCAATACCTAACCTCATGCAATTCAAATAAATCACTCTTAATTGATAGAAACCAATTTGTAACAAAATCTAGTCAGAATTTTGCATGAATTGGAAAGGAGAAGAGAGGTGTAAAACATATTTTCACATGTAGAAAAAATGCAAAAACAAAATAGAAATTCATTCTCTACTATACAATCACATTAGAAAACTCAAATCGATTTAGAGTTTAGATTTTTATAGAGATTTTCATGGAAGCTTGCAGGGGATGGAATACGAAGAGAAATCATGAAAATACAAATAAAAGAGAGAAACTGGAAATGAAAAATGTGTATAATAAAATGTCCTATAAATGATCATCAACTATGACGTCCTTAACTTGAAGTTGGGTATTCGAAATGTGAATATAGTTAACCAATTGCCATAAAGGACTTTCATCGAGCCATTCGTCAAAGAGGAGTAAAATATTGTCATGTCGAATTCTATATTTGAACCCCTTAGCCAAGATATCATAAGCTTTATTGATAGATTGCCATGTATAAGATGTCTCTTTTGGGGGTTCTTGATATCTGCCAAAATTACTTATTTTCACATAGGTAAAATGGAGTAATTATTCTAATTCTTTCTCATTTAAAACTTTGTTTTCCTCCTTTTCTATTAAATTTAGAATTCATTAGGAATTTAGTTTTAGGTTTAGATTTATGCATATTTTATATTTATTTTCCTATTTTTAGTTGTTTTGAGACATGTTGCGAGAAAGACCAAAGAAATGGCAAAAAATTTGACCTAATTGGTGGTGTCAGCATATGGGCGCCCAACACTCTCTCTGTGAGCGTCAAACCTTCATGGGTGCCCAACGCTCGGGTTAGATGTTGCGAAAACGTGAAATTCGTTGCCGAGCACTCACTCAATGGCTGCTGGGAACTCGAAAACAAATTGGAAGCTAGAAAATAGGCGTTTTTGTTACGGAGAAGGGGGTTTGACACCTTGCTAGCCTATGACATGCTCCAGACCCATATTCGTCCATCCTTGATGTTTATCCATCTCGATGGTTAGTTAGGTTGTTATTTTATTGGGATTTGATGTAACTAAGCCTGAATTCTAATGTATTTTGTTCTCTTTAATCTAACTTTATTGTTCAATGTTAGTACTCTTCTTTACCGTGCACATGATTTTCTTTGTCTTTCACGAATTTTACTTGTTGAATAAGATTGGGAAAGGATTTTGACTTATAAAATGAGAAAAACTCCAATGAATTTTATTTCTCAGGACAATAGTAAAAGCCATTAGTAATCTTAATCTTTTTTTCCTTAATGCGTGTTATTTGACTTTAGATTGTGTGAGAGATCCATAGTCTAAAGCCCAAATAGCTCAATTCCTTGCTTCCAAGGGATCGGTGTTAAGGATATTTTTATGGGTGATGGGAACATGAGTAGTGAACGGAGATTTAGTCAGATCAAACCCAACTGAATCTCATACATGTAACCACCATTTTTTATTTATTTCCGCTTTATTTACTTTATGTTTAGTAGTATTAGTTAAATTTCTATTTCCATTCGCATAAGTAGAAAGCATTGAGATTTCTGAGGTTTCATTCAAGTCCCTATGGGATCAACACAATATTTATTAGTTACTATATACGACCAGTGCACTTGTCGGTAGTAGTATAAAAAACTTTGCACTCATCAATTTGTCATTAAGTGTTATATGACCATGACTATATTTGTTAGCTAGCATATGTACCATAACCTATCATCATGATGCATGAGAGACCAAATATGCTCTTTAACAAAGACATATTGCTTCCTTGACTTATGAATACTAAGGCCCCTTTTATTCCTAGGTGGAGTAACTTTATCCCGACTAACCTAATGAGTGTATGACTTGTCCTAAATAAAATTATGAACCATTGCATATATCTTATCGCACATTCCTTTTGAAATTCATAGGTCTTCATAGTATATGTCAGAATAGATGAAAGGATTGTCTTAGCAAGAGTTACTTTAACTACTTTATTTAAGGTTTTCTCCTTCCAGCTTGCCAATTTACTACTAATGTGGTTCAATATGTACCAAAAATCGCAATTCTTCACTCAACCTTGTAAAATGGAAATTCCAAATATTTTCCCATAGTCATAGTACGTAGGAACTAAATAATGGAGGTGAAGTTGGCTTCTTTTTAATATAGTATGTTTTGGAGGCGTGGACTCATGACTTTAAGACATTTACTTTGAGACATAAGGCTTTACAAAATAAGTCCACAACCTATTTTACTACCTTAACTTATGAAGAATATGCTTTAGTAGAAAGTAAGCAATCATCTATGAAAAATATATGGAAATTGTTGGGTTGCTATGAGAAACAAAGATAAGAGTTACCATCCAAAACTCTATAATGGATCAAGAGAGCCAACTTCTCCATAAATAAGAGAACAAGATAAAGGGACAAAGGGTCACCCTGTCACGAACCTCTATTAGGTTGATAAGTATACAAGATCTCATTATTTCACTTTAAAGATAAGGAAGTTAGGCAAGTGTAATCCATGATAAGATTAATTGTTTAGAGAGAAAAACCAAATTCTATAAGAGTAACATGTAGGAAATTCCAAAATACTTTATTAAAAACCTTCTTAAAGTTAATATTAAACAAGAGAAACCTAATTTTCCCTTTCTTTTTATGCATATTATGAAATATCTCATGTGTAATGAGAACATTGTTAGCAATCCCTCTTCCTAGAATAAAGTTGCTTTGAAGGGGGTCGATAAGAGAATCTATGTGATGTTGTATTCTATGAGTAATAAATTTTGAGATAATCTTGAAAAACATGTTGCAGAGGCTTATTAGGCAGAACTTTTAGGGTTGTAGGGTTGTCCACTATAGGTATAACAATAATAAGGGTTTGGGATAAATTGTGAATGAAAGGATATGATCTGTAAAATGGTACGAACTAGGTCTCAAACCTCTTGTGAGACAATGTCCCAGTAAGTTTGGTAAAGTTAATATAGGATAAAAACCATCTAGACTAGGTGCCTTATAGGGGTCTATAGAGAATATCACTTTACGAACTTCCTCCAAGGTAACCTCCTTCACAGGGGAATCAAGCTATAAAGAGAACAAGTTTCAGTAAAGCAAAAAAGCCTTTTAAAGAACAACTGGTCTTATGCTTGAGAGTGTCTTCATACATGCACCATATATTGTTAATAAAAAGATTGGTGATCTTATTATTGATAATAGTTTGGGTATGGAAAAACTGGGTACTTTTATTCCTAAATTTGACCTAATTCTCTCTCGATTTTTTGGAACCAAAACACCTATTCTTGGGCCAACACCATTCATCTTGAAGGACCCTCTAAAGTTGAATCATGTCTTATGGTTGACTATGCTAAATTATTTAAGGACTCCTTTAATTCTTGCCTCTAGACTTAAATGTTGACAAAAAACTCTCGTTGAATATTAAGGATCTTTCCTTGATCCCTTATAGCTTCTCTATGACACCTTCTTAAGTGACAAGTCATGTTTGGGCTACAATGTATTTGAATGTCAAGTGGATCATCCATGCAGCTTGAAAATGGAATATGTTTTCTTTGTGGATGGAGATTTGTACCAATACCTAAAAACTTTTGGTTGATTTTCTAGTCCTAAAACTTTTGGTATATGGCTTTAAAATGCTAACATCTAAAAAATACCTAAAAAATCCATTAAAGTTACCACATATGTCATTGGGCATCAATTAATAGTGTAAAAAAAAAAAGGTTATGTCCAATTTTGAGTGGATTAGCATAAGAAGTTGTATAATAAAAAAATAAAATAAAAAATATGATATTTGGGTAAACGTATGTAAGGAAAAAGATATTATTAAAATAAATTAAAACTCTAAAAATCATTATAAACAATAAAATGTAAGAAAGAGAACAAAAAGAATTTAAAAAAAAAATAATATACTCTTTTTATCTCAAAAGTCTAGCTTACTTAGTTGAATAAGATGCTTAATGTTAATATTGTTAGTAATTTTATTTTTGTCATTGCAGAAAATCCAACTCACAACATTTTTTCACCTTCTTCCTTTCTTGACCAAGTGAAATCACCTTATATGTTCAACTGCCTTAATTGATATACCTGTAACTTGTGTTTGATTTCCATTAAAACAAAAAATAAACAAATATAATATTAATATTTTTTTATTGATACTTTAATTAATAAATATATTGCTTTAATATTTTTTTACAATAAATATGTTGCTTTAGTTCTTCATTAATATTAATAATAAAGTTAGTTTTGTATAATTGTTTTTATTTTATTTATTTATTAAAGCATAAAACGATTTAGGATTATAATTGTTTTATGATGGAATATATATATATATATATATATATATATATATATATATATATATATATATAAAAATTACATTTATACTTACCTTGTGATTAGGGAAGCGTTACATTCCTCATTGAGCATTAGCTGTCTACTGTCTTTTATTTTTATAATAATATTTTAGAAATAATAAATTGTCCGTGCTTGAGATAGAAGTTTTGTATAAATATATCATCATTAGTTAAGTTCTTTTCCTTTTAAGAGTGAAATAGAATAACCTGGTGGAATAGAAAGTTTTTTATGATAAATTTTAGTGCATTTTAATAAAAAAATAATTTCTTAAAAGTGCCTAAGTGCGGATTCTCCTTTACTTTTTTTTTTAATATTTTTACTATGTAATAAATGTATGACTTTTTCTTATGAATTAATTAAATATAGGATAGAAAGTAAATATATAATTAACGAAAGAGTAATTCGTTAAAAAAAACAACAAAAGAGTAATAGTATTATAATTAATCAATATATCTTAAACTTTGAAACCTACATATAAACAAGACATTTTGTTTTTTCTAAAATCTAATAATTACATAGAAATAGAGGGAATATTCAATTAGGGTATCAATATAGGTAAATATTTAAATGTCACTTTCAGTATCTTAGATATTTTTTTGTAAAGATATTTATGTGAAATTTTGTGTCAATAGTTAAATAGTTAAGAACTTATATTTTAATTTTTTTATTTTTAATTAATTGAGTTGGAAATAAAATTATCAATACAATTAATTGGTTGTTACTGAAAACTAAATTTTTAATTCTAAAAAATCATATACTACAAAAGATAATATTCTTATTTTTTAAGAAACATACTTTATCATGTAGATCAATCAATAATGGATAACTTTTTAAATATACACTCCATTAAACTTACCCTATCTGAAAAAGAAAAATTATTGGAGATGACTTTAATTAAATATGTGATGTGTCTTGTTTTAGTTGCATTTTGTTAAGTGTTTTTTCATGTTTATAAGGACTAAGAATATCAATAATTGGTGAGTCTCACCTATTTTACTTTCTAGTTAAAACAGATGTGAAAAAAAAAATATAAAAGAAAGCGATGATTTCAAAATTATATCTTGTTAATTAGTCAAATATATAAAATATCATATAAAAAAAATATTATTTTTTATAATTTATTATTTAAAAGTTTGTGTTTGAAGATAATCACTTTAAAAAATTATTTTCATATTTGTTAAAAAAGTATATAGAATATAAAATTATTATATAAATTTAAATTTTTTATATTCAATGGTAGTCAATTATAAGTTTTTTTTTCTTATATGGATTTTTTGATAACATATTTTTAATGTTAATTTTAACTAATAAAAAATTTATAAATATATAGATTTATTAAACAAGATAAACCAAAAATAAATGATAAATACATAAATAATTCTGTAATTATAATAATTTTAATTTATAACTTTGGTTTTTTTTTATGTCACTTTCTGCTTAACCAAACTACTTCAATTATTTTTACGTGTTTTTTTTTTTTTTTCTTTTATCACACCTTTTATTTCCTTTTACAGTGGCTAATGAAGATATTTTGTGATATAATTCAAATACAGTTCTTCATTTAAAAATAAAACAAACAATTATTATTAAATGACCGGATAAAACTGTCTGACTTATAAAACATGTAATTAATAGGATATGTAAAATAGTATTTAATGTAGACTAAGAATGAATAAAAGTAGAAATGAGAAGAAGATGGGAGGGGTTGAAAAATTGCAATTGGTGGAGTGCAACCTCTGTATCGGCATGGACTTGTTGGTGATTAAATCCCCTCTGTAGCATTCCTCTGATGATCCCCACATGAAAGCCGAATAATCGCAACCTCTGAATATCGTCCTCAGTCCCACCTCCCAATATGGCGCCACACGCGGCCCCACATGCGTGCAACGCACCCTCCTTCTTCTCCACAACGCGCCTAGCGCTTTCTAAGTCCAAGTCCAACGTTTTTTTCATGTGTTGGGCTCCTAACAGGCCTCCGGACCCCACCGCATGTGATATCTCAATTATGACACGCAGGACCCGCTCCGAGCTGGCCTCATCCTTGGCCAACAACTCAAAGCCAAACGGAACGATAGCGTCCCCCGTCAGAAGTTGTATGTTTCGGCCGTACCCAGGGCCAGGGGCGGGGACGGCGTCTGCAAGGACCACTTGCTCATGTGCGTGTGCATTCGCAAGGTTTAGTAGCAAGGCGGAGGCCGCCGCCATGGCTTTTCTCCTCTCCCCTCCCACCACCTCGCACGCCGCCAGGCATATGGCCGGCACGCTGCTCACTGGGGCTCCCAAGGCCACCTCCTTCATGGGCTCGAAAACATCCACCGGTTCTTTCACCGGTATGCTTTTTCTCAGGTGGGCTTCGATTTCGGCCTGCAAGGAGGCCCACTGTGCGGCCTTCACCTTCACGCCCAAGGGGGAACGGTCTTGGCTGGATATGCGTGACAAACCAACCTTCAACTTCGTGTTGAAGAGACCCGTTGCACTTGCACTTGCACTTGCACTTGCAGCCATGTTAAAAGTGTGAGGTTTTATTGTGGAACAAGTGAATGCAAGTATTTATGGTCACTTTAAACTTGAAAGTACTGTTAAGTTTCAAGTTTAAGGATGGAGGTTGTTAATATTAATTGGATTCCTTGAGGCATGCAATTTGAGAAGCCTAGTTGGTTCAGATGTTAATGTCACTCTTCTCCATCAACTTCTTCATTTATGTCACTATTTTTCAAACATAATTATTAACTCCATATTCTATCTAGTCAAGAGACTTCTCACACATCTTTATGGATTTAACCCTAATCTATTTAAAGGATAAATTTATTATTTTAAATACTATTTATTTGTATTAATATAATTTCTTTGTTATAGATAGTGATATTTTAGATTTTTAATATTACAAATATATTTAGTATTTCAAATTATTATCAAAATTATATAATTTTTTAATGATATAATAGAGTTTAATTATTTGTCAAATCAAATTTAATTATCTGATCTTTTAAAAATACAGACTATTTCAAATGAGTCGGATTACCTGATTCCAACCTTGTATTCGCTCCACTATTAATATTTAGCTTGTAGCATTCTATAGAATAGATCGTAGTATATTAGATCAGCATTAATTAAGCCCTTTTTTTTTTTTGTTAGACTAAAATGAGTTTGATTATTTAGGTGAGTTACAACACGTTCTAGTTCAACGGTACATATATAGAAAAAAAAAAATATTTTTTATAGGCAAGAAACTTATAATGATAAAAGCGAAAAAAATATATTGTTAATTAATATTATTGGGTGTTTTAGAAAGAATTGATGATTCTTCTTTTGTTTTTCTTTTTTAGTAAAGATTCTTCTTTCATCTATGTCTTACAAATTATCTGTGTATTTTTTATTAATAGCAGTGTATTAGTTAGGATAAAATTGATAAATTATTATTATTTATTTAATAATATTTTATTTATTTTGGAATCCGATAAATTATTTTTAAAAATATTTTAAATTCAAATTAGTTTCTTTTATTTTTTATTCTTTTTTATATATATTATATTGAATTTATTATTAAAAATAATTTAAATTCAAATTTTATTTATGTTTCTCTTTCTTTCTATTTATTATTCATTCTTTTATATATTTTATTGATACGACAAATTTTCTAACAATGGTATTAACAATACTTATTTAATCAGATCCCTTAAAATAAAATATTTGTGTAAATTTTAATTATTTTAATTTAACTTTAAACAACAGACAACAGTTAATTATTTAACTTTAATCCCAGCATTTAAAATTAAAAATGAAATGCAGCGGACTTGTCCGTTCTTTCCCTGGGAAAACGAAGGGCCCCCACTTTTGTTGGTTCGTAGGCAATAGTTAACCAATTATCACACGTTTAAGTGTCACCTAAAGACTAAAAACCAAAAAGTCCCTTTCATCCAACCAAAATAAAATATCTAAATTCTAAAGGCTAAAAATGTGTAAATATTTATTGTATTTTCTTTCTTTTAAACGTGTTTCCCGAGTTTGAGGTTTTGTTTTTTCAGTGGAGGGATAAATTAAAATATACAAAATAGATAATTTTAAAATTTTATAAGAGTAGGTAAATCGTATTCTAAACAAACCTTTATAGCTCTCAAAACATAATTCTTTACTCTTTTTTTTTTATTTAAAGAAGTTGTGTTTGAAAAACTGACTTTATTAATTTTTTATTTTTTAATATTATTTGATAAGTTATGTTTATTAATTTTGTTAGAATGTCTTGTAACCTTTCTTTTGAGTTAGTTGTTGGTGTGCCACTTGTACACTCATTGAAGATTCATTATAATTCTATAGTGTGCCCCTCAAGCGGATGTAACCCGATTCTTAGAGTGAACCACGTGAACATTTCGTGTGTGCAATTTGTATCTCTCTCGATCATTTCTCGTGTGTTTCTATTTGATTTCTGTTTTCTCTATTTTCTATTTTTTCTTTGGTTTCTTATCTAAACAAACTAGCATCTAGAGCTTTGGTTTCTATCCAGGGATTCTGATCTTTCATTCAAGAAACAATGTCAAACACCATCAAGATCAAGAGAAAAATATCTTTAACATGTGGAGGATTAAAATGTGTCCCCTCTTGAAAAAGCAATGTGTTTGGGGGGCCTCTTGCATCTGTTACTTTAAAGAAACAAGCGATCATTGAACTAAAAGACAAACAAGCCAGCCAAGACTGAAGATCTTGTAGAACAAGAAAAAAAAAAGGCACACTCACGATCTTGCTATCCCTCTCAAATGAGGTTCTTTATGAGGTTGCTGATAAAAGTAGATTGTGGCTGACATAGTTATCAAAATCGCAAGTTAACTCGTAAAAGTGTACGAGTTTACAAATTCCTAATGAATTAAATCGCATGTAAAATAGAAGGCTAGTAAACTTGGCGCCAAGAATCAATCTTGGAGGCTCATCAAGCTGCCTAAAGAAAGACATGTGGTTAGCTACAAGTGACTATTGATCAAGAAGAAGTGTGGAAGTTTAGAAACCAAAGGAGTGAGGTACAAGGCTCGTTTAGTTGCTAAGGGCTTCAGTTAGAAAGAAGGAATAGGTTACAATGAAATCTTCTTATCAGTTGTCAAACATACTTCTATTAAAGTCATACTTATTCTAGTAACAAGTAAGAATTTGGAACTCAAAGAACTAGATATCAAAATAGTTTTCCTACATAAAAGGTTAAAGAGAAACATTCTACTAAAGCAACCAGAAGGTTTTATTATTCAGGGTGAAAGGGATTATTTCTGCCAACTTCTTAGGTTCCTATATGGCTTGAAGCAATTCTCAAGGTAGTTGTATAAATGATCATTAGTCAAGGCTTCATAAGAAGTTTCTATGATTGTTGTATTTACCATAAGACTTCTCATTTTATCCAATTATTAAAAAAATACTATAACCAACATTAACTGGTTATATAACCAGTTAATAATTTTAATTGTTTTTATTTTAAAAACAATTAAATTATTTGTTTAATTTTAACCAAATAAAAAGGTTATGATAATGGTTATAACCCGTTATAATTGGTTTGCTCTTTTTTCCATTTTACATTCATCGATACGATTTTTGCTTATTTGTTTTACGCATCCTCTTCCTCTCTCTTCGATACAGTTTTTGCTTGTTGCTTTTTGATTCTTGCTTCTTGGTTCTTACTAGTGATTATTTAGCTTCTCTAAGGTATTTGACACAAACAAATTTCTATGTACTGAACATTGAAAGAAGCTTTTCCATTAAGAAGTATAAATACATGAGAGTACCATACATTATCATAAGCTATAACGTATTCACAAAATATAAAACCTCAATGATGTCAGCAATTAAAAAACAACCATAGGTAAAAACTATCCAATGCATGTATAGTTTGTAGAATTTGTTTCTATTTTGTCCTTTTCTTGTATTCTCTTTTAATTGTATAGCATCTGGTTAATCTAACATTTTCAACAGAACATGTTTATTCTTTTTAATAAAATTGAGTTATCTCTTTTATATAATGCAAATATATTCTTATTATGTTTTAGATTTAATCCAACCTTAAAAAATTAACTTATAATGGGATTTGTATTAAGAATAGAAACAAGTTGAGATAGAAATTTCGTATTCTACATAGAATTATGTGTAATCAAAAGTCAGTTTGTATTATGTTATAAAAGATATTGTTAAAACTGTAAAAGCATAGAATTTCAAAATGTTTAGTATTTCACAAGATAATTTTTTTTTTCATTAACATATGTGAGGATGCAATAAACAAACTTTATCATTCAAAATGTTTAACTGGTTATATAATTATTATGGATAAATAACAAGTTAAGTATCCATAATTATTTATATAACCAGTTTTAAATATAACTCGTTATGTAACCGTTATAAATATATATAATAAGTTATATAACACATTTAAGGTTTTTATAGAAAAAGATATCTGGTTATACTAACTAATAACTAATCATAGAAAAATGATTATAGTTATAGTTTTTATAACTACTTGTGTATATAGTTATTTAGTAGTTATGGTTAAGTTATTGAAATAACCTAACTACGAACAACCGTAGTTTACCATAACAGGGACGACTATGATTCCATGATATGAATTTAATTTTATATAGATGATATGCTCATAGCAACAAGGAACATGTTAGATATACAGAGCCTGAAATTGCTACTAAATGGAGAATTCAACATGAAGGGTCTAGGTGATGCTAGAAAGATCCTTGGAACAGAAATCTACAAGGATAGATCTCGAAAGAGACTATTCCTATCTTAAAAAGACTACATCATAAAGATCCTATCTCATTTTGGAATTATCAATGCTAAACCTCTAAACACTCCCTTATCAGTTAAACAAAAACTTTTAGTTGCTGTCAAGGATCAAACTCAAGATAACTCGGTCAATATGTCACAAGTACCTTATTCTAGTGTTGTTGGCAGTCTTATGTGTTGAAGTTTTTTGGAACTCAGTCTCAAGGAGTTTGTTGGAACTTTCTTAACCTCAAAAGATGAAGATGATAAAATTGTATTAGGTTAATTTATATTAGTTTGAAGTTTTGATGATGAACTTTAAGCATAACTTATGATGAATGTTACTCACTTTTGATTGAATGTTTGTGACTCATGCATACATATAGGTTAGAAATATATTTGATTCATTATACATTCATATGATCATTGAGCTATCTTCTTGATTTGATTAGCCATAAGAAGCATGAATGAGATATTCATCTAAAATTTTTTGGAAAATCTTATTTGTCTCATTAATGTGGCAAGTAATTGATTTGTGAAGTAATTTAGTTTAGTGAAATGCATGACCTGTTATTTTAATCTATTAAATTACCTTCATAATTGATTAAAAGTTGTATTAATTGATTAGCAACTTGAATTAATCAATTAACTTGTTCTTGTTGGCTAAAACAGGTCTCAAGAACAATTTAATCGATTAAATACTTAAGATAATTGATTAAATTGAGTCTGATAAATTTGGAAATGCTTTTAGAACATTTAAATCAATTAAATGCTTATAATAATCGATTAAAATGGGACAAAATTGTTTTTATATAAAAGTTGAACATAGAGAAACCTTGAAAGAAGAAAACAATTTTGAAAAAACAAAATGAGAAATAAGTTTTTGCGATTTTTAGAGGTTAAGAAAGCTCTTAAACTTTTATACAAGAAGCTCATAAAGATTGAATCAAGATACTATTCAAAATCAAAAGATTGTATATTGATCATTGATTTTATTGATAACTTGAATTTGCTTTATCATTTGCATTAAATCTCCCAGGTGACATAAACTCTTTTACTTTCTTTTAAGTGCTTTGGTTGTAAAATTCCATCTAGGTAGGTTTCTTGGATTGTGAAATTCATGCATAGGTTTTTCATGGTTAGAATCAATTATGTATAGGTTTTTAGGACTAGTGCATGTTGTGACTGCATATGCTTGTGAGTTTGTGTGTATAACTTTGTTGATTCTAGTGGATTCAATTCAAGATAGGTTATCTTATGCATTGAAAATGGGATGTAGCCTAGGTTTGGGTGAACCAATATAAATTATTTTGTGATCTATCTCTATCTTTGCCATCTCCCTTTATGTTTTAAATTGCTTCCGCATTATTTGCATAATTCGCTAAATTCACTTAATTCAGTAAAATTCAAATTAAAATTTGATGTGAATTTGTTTTGGACATTCTTGATTATTATTTTCATAAAGAGATTGCATTCTATTCAATCCAAATTAGCTGCAAGATTGATTGACTCAATATATCCTAAAAAGGTCAAGTTCTATTTGTTGAAGGTTAAAGAAACAAAATTTTTGAAACCCAATTTAGCCCCCCCTCTTGGTTGATCCGTTTTAGTCATAAAACTCTTACACTATGTATGCCATGGTATGCACAAGGTGAAGCCTTGCATATGCTATAGTAGGTATCTTAACCAACCTCAAGGGAGCATTGACAATCTACAAACAAATTTTTAGATACCTGAGAGGAACCACTGATGTTGTCTGATTTATGGCTCAAACTCAAGATGCCTCTTGTCAGGATATTATGATTCGGATTATGCTGCAGACTTAGATGCGAGGAGATCCATAACTAGTTATGCCTTAGCTCTTAGAAGCTGATTGGTCAATTGGAAGACAACTTTGCAAACCTTCTCTTGCCCTATCAACAACAGAAATCGAGTACGTGACTCTCACTAAAGCTATCAAGGAAGAAATATGGTTAAAGGGACTTGTGAGTGATCTTGGAACTATCAAGAGCATGCTTTCATATTTTGTGATAATCTTGATACAATATACTTAGCTAAAGATCAAGTTCATTATAATAAAACGAAACATATTGATGTAAGGTAACATTTCATCAAATTAAAAAATAGGATTAAGGTCTAAAGGATTAACACCCTTCCCAATCTAATTGACATGTTTACCAAACCATGTACTCAAAATTAAAACAACAAAAACTATAAAAATTTGAGGTTAAGAACAACACAATAAAAGGGACTAAATTCGAAAATGTGTGGAATCTTCACGTTAATGCAATAACTATTCCTCGTGTGTGTGGGTCGTAAGGAGCAAGCGCAACAGCAGCATTAAGCGGGAGCAATGGTTGTTGTGGAACCAGTGTGTCGCTGCCCCCAAATCTTAGTGTTCATTGTCGAGGTTGATGCAATGTCATGGACATCTACGATGGGTCAACCTCAAGATCACAATTTCAAACTTTATGAATAAGTGTTGCGACGATGAGGAGCTGCAACTTATCACTCTAGATTAGGAGATTTCATAGTACCAAATTATTCAAGGTTAAAATTGACTATTCACAAATTAATATAAATTTAAAAAATAAATTACATTTACCATCAATTATTTTAATTATACATCCAAGTATCTTAATTAAGTGAAACACTTCCTCAAAACCATATGAACCCAGGGTTCACCCTATAATTCATTAAATTTTAACCTACGAAGGCTGAAGCTAGATTTCAACATATGCACACTTTACCTTCTAATGAAAGATGAATGAAAAGAAAAAAGTGACTTATGTTCAAGTTTTCGAAAGAGAAATGAAGGGTCTGACCTTATCGGGAATGCTATAAATTATATTTTTAAATATGTTGAAATTAATTTTTAATTGTTTTATACATATATATATATATATATATATATATAAACTTATTAATATTTTATTACTTAAATATTATTTAATATTAAAATATAAAATCAGTTGAATTACGATTTAATTTGGGTGGGACTATTGAAACTTAAACCACTTTCTTGGTATATGGGAGACAATGTTGTTTTGTTGAAATATTAGTGATAACTCGTAAGTAAGTCGGTTTGATTTATTTGATTGGGAGCAGAAGAGAGAGAAGAATAAGTAGATAATATAAGAGCGCGAGATTTGGTTCCTTTGAGTCTGAATTAAGGGTGTTTTCATTTTGATATTGGATGGATGAAGGTAAAGGTGCCAAGGCATTAGCGACCTCTTTGCAAAACCTCCATTTGAATCCCCCATCCAACGTCAAATCCAAGTCCTCCATCTCAATCGCCCACCCTCAATTTCCTGGTAATTTCTTCTGTTTCAATCCACTTCCATTCTCTATTATTATCTTTATCTTTCGTTTTTGGTAAAGCTTTCTCCTTTCAGAGCCCCATTATCAGTTTCACCTTAGACTCTGTCTTTGTATTACTTGATTATGCTGAAATTCGGAGCTCAATTTGATTTTTACTCCTGAATAAAATTTGTTTTCTTCCAAGGAGATACTAGGATGGTGTTAGTTTTGAGAGGTTTGGGTAGTTTTAAATTACCTCTTCTGGTTTAATCCACGGTCCGTGTACCAATTCTTTTTGCGTCAGCATATGCCTGATGCCACAGAAAAGGCATTAACAAATTCTTTGTCTAATTTTTGTGCAGGATTGCTACCTAAGAAGACAAAGCCTCCAAGTTTAGTCAGCCTTTGCATTGGAGTTGTTGGAACACATTTGGAGGATATTATAGCAGATTTGAGTGAGATTGCTATCAACTTGCCAGCAGATATAAAGGTAGGTTTCTAGAGGATGATTTTCTTTCTTCAAATCTTTTAATAGATTTTTTATCCTAACGCTCGTATTTGTCTGAAAGTGAAATTCTAAAGTTCTAGTGTGCTTATTGCAAATGTGTGGGAAACAAAGATTTCTCTATGATTGCTTATTTTCTTTGCTAAAGAAATCATCCTTTCTTGAAGCACCCGCTTGGTGAGCAAGAATATTCTCAAGTGATTGAAACTTATGTTCTGATCTATGTCCTTAAACACTTCTTGTTTATCCCTTGTTAAAAATCTTTTATTATGTTGTGTCTTCCCCCAAAAAAGAACAAAAAGCATCTTTCATCCTACATAATGTACTTTCTGCATACATACAAATAAAGAAGTTACTTACACTTAATGACAGATAGCATTGGCAGCTATTGCTAGAAGAAGAAAATTGCTGAATGATGATGTCCTTATTGCATTAGCTGATACTTCCTGGGAAATCCTTGATGTCTCTGGCTCAGATGTCTCTGATTTTGGCTTGATAAAAGCAGCTGAAGTATGCAGATTCATTAAAGCTCTGGATATAAGGTATAGAATTATAACTTTTTTAAAAAAATATAATAGAATAAATTATAATAACACCTTTGAACTTTTGTCAAATTACATGTATGTAACCCTTTTTGACTTTCCTACACTAACCTCCCCTTTTAAGTTTAAACTTTAAAAACATTATATTAACACTCCTTATATGTTTGAAACCATTACATTAACACTCATTTCAAATCTTATATTGACATCCCTCAGAGGAGGCAAAAGTAATTGTTAAAAAAACCAGATTGTTTGGTACAAAACTTCAGGGGAATGTTACTATAATTTGCTTCAAATAATAAACCAATTACTATGGCTTCATTGTAATGCACAATCTTTGATGTCTGAGAATAAATATGCTGAAAAAGCAAGATTTTTCATAATTTTTTTAGTCTTTTCTTGTATATTCAAATTTTGTAAGATATTTTCATAGAATATGCTCTATCTTATTTCATGCTATTCAACATATGATATGTACCATGCAAGGACCATCCGCGGCATATTTTAGAAAATATATTTTTATTCAAACTATATCAGGAGTTTAGAAGTTGGGGATCAATACAGATTGAATTTTCTGCTTAGGTCTTCCTCTTCCATTAAATTTGATTGCATTTCATGGTTTTACTTCTACTGGATGTGATGATTATTAATTTTCTTCACCTTGATTTTGGTTTGTCTACCAACATTCCTTGAGTTTAGCATATTGAGTGATTGAGGTCTGGCATGCTAACAAACATATTTTAGTTTTTTTTTTTATATAATTATACTTCTCTCTTTCAGAATCACTTGATATATTGAGACTATTTGCAGCTGGTGCACCAAAATTACTGCTAATGGTATATCTGAGCTTGTGAAGCACTGCCATTTATTGGAGACATTGAGATGCGGGTACATATCTTGTGTGATCCACTTATTTAATTTCTTACTTGATGCAATTTGTTCGTTGTATTGTTTTAGACTGTATTTCATCTGTTATTTAAGACATAATCTGAAAACTTGAAATTTTGCTTCCATGGGCCTTGTAGTTTTAGGTACCATGTTCTTGTTACTATTTGTATTTGTCTTACTTTTGTAATTAGGATCCGTAAATTGAGTTTGCATAAAGATGATCAAATATTTACTTATTTATTTATAATGCCAAAAATTGGCTTTGACATTTGGTCTATTCTCATGAAGGAGATGTCATCTGAAACTTGGAGAGTTGTAGGTTTTGGGAAAGTTATTCTATTTTATTTAAAAAATAAAATTAAATTAACAAGGTGGAAAATTATGTATTTAAAAATGTTTAGGGTCCTTTTTATTTTGTTTTATTCATGATACCAGTATCTTACATTATTGCATAATGATTTTGTGTAATTAGTTATAATCACATTTGGTACAAGACTGTTTTGATTAGGATTACATCATTACAAAACTCATAACAAGCAATGAACCTTAATAAATATTGCAGGGGGTGTACAAGGAGTGACAACACTGCACGAAGATGCTTGGGTATATTTAAACCAAGGTTTGATGATTGCGTGGAGGAGGACTCTTGGGAGGAGCTTGATACGAAAGAAATAGCTAGTGGTGCACAATCACTCAGGTGGCTAGTATGGGTATGAACTTAACTCCTCCCTGGATTATGGTAATTTTTAATTGAATACCAATTTTTGTCCTTTCTGAAATACAAAAAATTATGTATTTCTTGCTTAGTTTGATGTCTTTGTTTTTATGATATCATTGGTTGGTAGAGAGACACATACACTGTAGTTCCCCAACCCAAGGGGGATGGAGTGAGGATTAGGAAAATTTTGGCATGATGAATAAGGCTTTTTCTTTGATTCTCATTGCATATAGAAAATAAAAGTTGCTAATATCCTAATATTTTTTTCTAGCCATGATTTCTTCAGGAACTGATTTATTTTATTTTATTTTATTTGCAGCCAAACATTGATAAAAATTCTTTAGAGGACTTTTCCACTGAGTGCCCACGTGTTATAGTAAATCCTAAGTCATCACCCTTTGGCTTTATGGGAACCGAGGTTCCTCAGGAAGCAGTACAAAATATCATATTGGACGATGAAGTTGTCAAGGACGTTGATCCCAGAACATGGACAGTGCATGGGTTTGCAATGAAGGCCATCTCCCCATCTTCTTCAAGTTCCACTGAATTATCAATAGCTGAAAAATTCAGACTTGCATTTGTAGAAAGAGACAGCCGATTAGCTCCGAAGAGAGCTAAAAATGCCCGACAACATCAGCGTCGTGCAGTGCGGGAATTGATGCTGATGAGCACAAGAGCCAAGGCAATGGTCTTAGCCTCACAAGTAAGCAAGTCTCTTCATGGCCGAAGCTCATAGAATTCATACATCACATGAATTTTTCAGTTGCCCCAAAATGTACTATTAACTTCTGTATATAGTAAGAAGTTGTTGGTGATACGGATTATGAATCTTTAAGATATCTTCTTTAACAACTCGGAGAGATCAGAGCTATCAAATTTTGCCTTGTTTGAGGTTCGCACGAAGTGAAAATTTGTTCAGTTGCCCATGTAATGGAAGAAATATGATTGCCTGTAGCTCTATTTATTGTGGAAATGTAAAATTAATTTTTAAATATTGCTTCGTAAGAAGCTCTTGATTCAAAATGGAAGAAGAATTCCATCTGCATGATTATTTGGCTGAAAGTCATTGATATGGTACTGACCGGAAGGTGCTGCTGCTAAGAGGGGCATTACTTAGTGGAATGATATGATACCTAGCTATCCCTCTGTTAATGGATTGGACTGTTATCATGAGAATGGTTGATGAGAAAAACGAACGACCGTGTATTGCAATTTATACTCTGAAATATCTTAAATGGAGTTGGCATATTTCCTATATAAATTTTCTAAAGCAAAATTTTTAGCTTCAACTAAAGTTGATTTGAGTCATATTGAAGCAGGCTTTTAAGCTATAAGTACCAGTAGTTTATTTTTATTATAATTATTTTTATAATTTATTTTGGATAAACTTGATTGGCATTTGCTTGTGGCACCTACCATTTTGTTATTAGCACCTCCTAGAAATGTAAAGTGTCTAACCATCATCCTCTTCTCAATCCTCTTCCACGAATGCCCCTCTCTGCCACCATGCTAGTCACCAAATCACCTACCCCGTCGCAAAAATTCAGGCCGACAACCACCTTTGGCAAAATCCAACGCCCTTGGCTCGCTAACCAATCATGTACCTCTCTCCCGACAAAACCAATCCCTCCTCTCAACAAAGGTTTTATTTTACCTTTTTCTTTTTGTTTTTACATTCTGAATCACTTTATTATATTCCAGATCAATTATCTAAAATAAACAATTAGTGCATTCCAAATTAAGTTGTATGGAATAATTAGTTTTGTTACATTGTGAATCAGTTGATCTGTAATATATAACTAGTGTGTTCTAGATTTAGATTATCTAAAATAATATTTTTTAACATTCCAAATCAATTAATTTGGAACATAAACTATCATGTTTTGGATCACTTGATTCAAAAATGGAATAATTTCTTTTCACTTTCTAGATTAACTCATTTGGAACATTTAATTATTGTGTTTTGAATCAAGCAATCAAGAATTTTTAAACGTGTTTTAGTTTACTTAATCCAAAAACTAAATAATTTATTTTATATTTCCAACCAATTGATATGAATTATATAATTAATGTGTTTTAAACTAATCTGTCCAGAGCAGAGCAGTGAGCATGAGTTTCAGTTCTGAATAATGAAAATAACAATTTTATTCTAATAATAAAAGGGTCGATGGAAATTTAATATTTTGGTTGGATCCAACAACAGAGGGGTAAGTGTAAAAAATAAAAGCCTACTACAATTTATACAAATGATTTGGGCTTGTGTTTGGGCACTTTTTTTGGGTATAATGTTTGACAATACATTTATAATATATATATATATATATATATATATATATATATATATATATATATATATATATATAAAGACAATTTATTTTTTGAGTGTTCATATTTGATTTTAATTTTAGCCTTAGTTGTTTCTTCAATAACTACATATTTAAAAATTAAAAACTAAAAAAAAAATTATTCTTCAAAATATATATAACCGACATACATAATTATTTTATTATCTTAAAAAAATCTAATTATTTTATTTACCATTGAAGTGTATTATTTGTCCTTAGTATTTCTAACACGAACATCATTTTTAAATTATAAAGAATGGTAAAGGTTACGATTACAACTGATAACCTTTGTATAATCCAAGAATTGCATTTTTTTTGGGTTATAAAATTAGACTTTAATTGAGAGACAGGACGAAAAAAGGAAGGAATAATTAAAGAACAAAGAGAGAATAAATGAGTGAAAATAGAATAAAATTAAAATTATTTAAATAAAATAAAATATAATGAAAAAGAGAGAAAAGATTGAATTAAAATTTTGCAGGTAGATAAAAATATCATTTTAAACTTTATTAATATTTATAATTTGATTTGATTAAGTTTGTAATCCTTGAAATTTGATTAAATTTGCTTTTAGTTTCTAAAAATTAGAAATATTTTTTATCCCTGAAATTTCGAGTTTATATTATTTTTAAAGACTAAATTTGACTAAATTTAACTAAATTCAGTGACAAAAATATTATTTTTAATTTTCAGGATAAAAATAAAATTTAACCAAATTTTGGAGACTAAAAACTTAATTAGGTCTTATTAATTATTTAATATAATATTGTTATCATAAATTTTATTATTATTATTTTAAACAACTAATATTCATGCTCATATAATTGAATATTGTTTGTAGATATCTGATTATCGGACCTAAATCAGTGCAAATCATTTCACTTTAGTGTGATTTTTTTTTTGTGTGTGCGTGTGAGGCCTAAAAAAAAGTGCTATTCACCCTTTTCAAACAATAGGAAAATTTTTCGGGAACATGATATATTATTAGTGAGAAATCTTCTTTTCTTTTTTTGTTCGGCAGAATCATGTGAGAAGTCTATTTAATTGAATTGTTTCATGTATCAAAATTTACGAGAAAATTTAATCCAATGAATGTTGTTTAAATAATATTGATAAAAAATTGCATTAAGATGAATAATATATATATATATATATGTATGTATATATATTAATATATTATACAACATATATCGGCTACTTGTTTATCGTTTTTCTTCACTTTTTTTTTATTATTTATGGAAAGTACGAAACTGTTTACTACTTATCTAATTTAGCTAATAATATTGATAAAAAATTACATTAAAATGCATAATTATTATGTAAAAAGAATGTCTTTCTCGACTATATACTTGACAACACATTTTTCTTCATGGATTACTTTTTAAGGTAACTAAATGGATGAAAAATGGTCTAGGTCATACGCCATAAGAATAAAAGTAAATTATGTAAGAGATATTTTTTTATTACCTTTATTTTTTTTCCATTTTTTTATCTTATAGAAATTTTTCTTAATTTTTTTATTTTATTACATTAATTCCTCCTAGTGTTTTACTTTTATTACATTTTTTTTATAAGTCAGATAAATATTATTAATAAAATAGAAACATAATACATGTCTTCTAAGAAAGTATAAACGAGATAGGGTTAAGAACAAAAGAGCAACAAGTACAAGATATTACTTGTACCCATACAAAGCAATATGTAGGATTTAACATTCACTATGCATGTGTTTAAAATGTTGGTTTGGCTACTCTACACCACTTCTACAAACTTAATTGAATTTCTAAGACCACTTCAAAAAGATAAGTTATCATATGCTTAAAAATCACCTTGCAAATGCACTAAATATGTCAAATATTTACCACCAATGAACTATGAAAAAAAAAAAAAACTAAATAGCGTGTGTGGCCCGAGAGCCATATGTCAACCCCACAAATTGTATTCCATGCAATGAAGTTTTGCCTTGTAGCGTCTTGGAAAATCCCTACCAGGAACATAGGTTTGCTTATACTTTCATTACATTGACTTCCTTCAAGCCAATACTACACTACCCTTAGGATTAAGTAATGTAAAAGAAAAACTTAAATAGAAGATGGATAAATGTAATAAAGTTAATCTTCAACGAGATTTGTGCAATTACCTTTAAGAATAATTACATAATAATTAGATCTCATCTAAATGTTACAGTGAAATGGTATTAAATAAAAAATAGTTTTATATTATTGTTCAATTATAAATTATTATATGAGTTTAATTAGTATGCACTATCCATATAAAAAAGTTTTGAGTTTTACACTAACGTTTAATGATAACTTTTCATTTATATGACACATTAAAGTATTGAGAGATAAAATTAATAAATTTACAATAAATGAACGATCCAATATCAGTGTAAATTTTTTTATTGACGATACATATTAATTAAATTCTTATTATATATGATAAATTTGTTGTTTTGTTTAGTTAAAATTCATATAAATATGATTTGTAATAAATTGAAAGCATAAAATTGTTAAGTTTAATAACAAATAATTTTTTTAAGGTTTTACACTAATAAATTATTGGTCAAGTGATAATGAATTTAATCTCTAAACAATACGTCTTAAGTGTTTAGACAAAAAAAACTTGGTTGAAACTTGGGAGGATATACTCTTATTAGTGTGATGAATATAATAAAAGACTAATCTTACTAATCAATGCACATGTTAAAAAGTTCGTTAACTTGGTTGTTAGTTCTAGGGTTAACTCCTTATTTATATTAAATTGAGTGTGAATGTGAGTTTACTTTAGGCATATATTCATTATTTTAGTATATATTGTACTTTACATTACATATATATTAATTAGTTATTAAAAACGAAACAAATTTGTTTTTTTTATGATAAGATAATTATGTAAGTTGGTTATATATATTTTAAGAGTATTTTTTTGTTTTTTTTTTATTTTTTAAATAGGTAATTATATATACATATATTATAGTTATCTTTTTTGTTAAAAAAAGAAGTGAGTTAATAACATTAAATTTGTTAATTATTTATAATAAATTTCTAACATTACCTTTAAAATATTGAAACTTATAAATAAAAAATTTTCTCACTTAATTTACAAGAAGAACTATTTTTAATTAATTATTTTTTATCTAATTAATGTGATTAGTTATTTTTTAAGTCTCTATAAGAGATACTACCTACTATAAAATAAATAAAAATATTGAATTAAAAATAATTATTACAAAAAAAAATTAAAAATAGTATGAGATAAAAATATTTAAAAAATATTAGACCTCATTTTTTTTATAAGACATGATTTAGATATAATTTTTAATTTGTTTTATAAGATATTTTATAATTTTTATACAACATTGACTAAAATGGTAAATATGTATTATTAAAAAAAAAAATCTGATATGTGAATTATAATTTTTTTTACATATTATATTATTCATCAATTTTCAAGCGTATTAGTAATTGATTGTGGAGTAAACAAGTTGGGGGAAAGAAATGTGGAAGAGAGGATTGGTGGGTGTTGTGGGGCGAGCATTTTCGTGTGGAGGAGGCGGCATCTCCTCCGCCGTGAACTCAGTGCTCCTCCGCTCCCTGAAGGATCACTATCTAGAAGTGGCGAAGATGAACATGCCCCCTGTACGCTCTTTCTCTGACTCTGTTTTTGTGTTTAGGGTTTTATTGTTACTGACACGTAGGTGCCTGGCAGAAAGTGAGTCCTCCCTCGCCGTTCACCATCGTTAAGGGGGCGCTGGACTCGCACGGCCCCGTTCTGAAGCGGAGCTACGGCCACGAAGAGGTGAGCATCTACGTCATGCGGTTGTCGACCCCCGATGACGAGGATTCCCCCATCGACCAGCTCTTCATCCACGTCGACGTCTCCAAACCTGAGCAGAAGGAATCATTGATTTTCCTCTGCGCTTTGTACGAGGATGCTCTCGGGATTCACTCTGTTTCCATGAGGCCCAAGATCCACCACTCTGGCTACCTCCTCATCCCCTCCCAATACACTGGCCCTGTTTTCGCGTCTGTCCTCTTCTCTCCCACTCTTTTCATTTATTCCATTTCTGACTTTATAATTACCCTCTTTCTCTATTCTGCACATTGCTGTTCTCCTTTTTGTCTTTTATCTGCTTAATTTCTCTTCTTCTAACATTGACAGAGAATTAGACGAAAATATCAGAGATGCGTTTCACAGTTTCATCGAGGAGCGAGGGGTTAATCGCAGCCTCTTTAAATTTCTTCAAGCCTGGCTATATGTCAAGGAACATCGAAATCTTTTGCGCTGGTTCAAAACTATGGGCTTGTTCGTTGATGGAAAGAAGCCAGCTACAGGGCCTTAAGTTTAACCCTCTCAGAGGTCATGTATTTTGCACCCATAAACACTTCACTTTATATCCACTGCTACATTTTATCTAGATAACTTTTTATCATT
The DNA here is from genome assembly GCA_037954015.1 of Psophocarpus tetragonolobus. NCBI lineage: Eukaryota > Viridiplantae > Streptophyta > Magnoliopsida > Fabales > Fabaceae > Psophocarpus > Psophocarpus tetragonolobus. The sequence continues at coordinate 43,032,185 of CM075695.1, forward strand.
CGTGCTATGCTTATTACATCAAAATTTCAGATTTTTTTTACCTATCAAAATGCAATACTTGATAATACTTTTTACAATATTTTTTCTGATATCAACAACTTATCAAATAACTCGTTAGCATCAACCAATTAGAGATAAATCAGAGTCGTATGTAGGAGATGGATCTTCGTTGCAGCCTTTTATAAATATATAAACTATTTATGAATTGGATATTAAAAATAAGCCAATTATACTAAGTAAGATGAGTGCTAGCAACATATTCCTTCTAATACACTCTGTGGTTGAAATTTATTAAAAATTACAAAATTAGGAGAGAAATAGTCATTCAATGTAAAGAGAAACTCATATAATATGTCATTTTCTATAAATCTCAACCAATCATGTAAAGTGTGGTAGGAGGGGTGTGATAAAGAGTATGTTGATAACATTTTTCTAGTTAGTAATTTCCATTATTTATCTGTCTTTAACATAGCCTGATGTTACTTTTGAATTTTGATGAGTAGTTTTTTTTTTTATTAGAAAATAGTTATATCATTTCATTATGAATAAGAGGAGAAATACAAGAAAGAATTCCTAAGATCATGTCCACCTTCATTGTTTTGAAATTTATTTTCGTTCAAAAGTTCATCATTAGCTTACAATCTGTCTAAAATATAACCTGGTGGTATCCAAGTTGAGATGCTTAACACAAAGCTTGATAAAGAGAACAAGACTAAGCTTCAAGAGATGTTGGTAAGCCTATGTAAAATGCTATTTGGGCATCGTGAATTTGACCGGATGAGCTCCTCGTGCAACAACTCAAGCCAAAGGAAGTGATGTCATTAAAGAGGACAACATCCAAGTTGATTGTCACAAAGTTTGTAGGAGTGGTAACATGTGGTGTGCGGAGTCCTCACTGAATGTGGAAGTAGTGTAGAATTCTTTCTATAAACTTTTCCACTCAAATAGGAATTGTGAGAAATTATTGTACAAAATATAAATTGACATTGAATTCTCCTGTCCAATAAATTTGTTTTCCCTATTCTATATAGTCCAGAGCGAGGGTTTTTAAAAGAAATAAGTTTTTAAAAAGAAACCATAACCATTAATAATTAGGCATGACAACGGGATGAGACAGTCAATGGAAACCGGTATGACAATCACATTTTCATCTTTGCTTTCGAAATTCATCCACATTCTCTTTCCCATATCCAATAGGTATGGGATTTATGTCTCTATCCCATACATGTCGAATATCAAGTATACTCGTACTTGTCTCATACTTGCAAAAAAAATAAATTATAATAACATTTTAAATAAAATAATTTGTTTGAATATAATAATATTAGTTCAAAAGTTATCTAATAAATATAACTTTGTAATTTGTTAATTAAATATCAAATTTATCTTCTTTTATTTTTTCTTAAGACAAATAAATATTATAGTCATTAAAATAAAAGAAGGGTGAGGTGGGTACGTGGATGAGGTGGGTATGTATATTTTCATCTCCAATTTAACAAATCGAAAATTCTCTATACCCTTATCTGTGCATCATTAAAATTGAAGATTTTTCGTCAACTTTGTGGTAGGTTTATGAATACCTGCGGTGCAGGGACAAATTTATTTCTTATCCCTAGTAATAACTAATTATATATATTAACCCATTATTTTAATATGATTATAAAATTATAACATGTTTTATGGATATGGTTAATGCAATTAATTTTATTAAAAAAATGGTTATGCTTAAACTTGGTTTCATAAGGGATTATTTGTAGTCATTTTCAAATTCTTTAAGTTTTTGTTTTTAACAAAAAGTGTTGATTAATAATAATCAATGCAATATATTTTTATAATATTAATTTTCTTTTAATATATTAAAGAACATTTTATAAAACGGTTGACATCTTTATGCCAATTATTACATTCTTGTGAAAAATGTGCTAAATAGGAAAAATTATTTTGAAATCACCTACACATGTGAAAGTGACCAAAACCTATGAAAAAATGTACTAAGCAGAAAAGATGATATCCACACATCTGTGACATAAGTTAGGTTCCTATGGATAATGTGTTGAGAAGAAAAATCTGTGACATAGGTTAGGCCCTTATGGATAATGTGTTGAGAAGAAAAAATGATACTCACACATCTATATGAGAGTGACAACAACTTATGAAAAATGTAAGCAACAAAAATGATACCCACCCATATGTGATATAGGTTAGGTTCATGTGGATAATGTGTTGAGAAGAAAAATCATCTTTGATATCTCTCATATCTATGTCACAATAGTCATATCCCTATGTAAAAAATACACTAAAAAAAAAATAATTCTCTTACATCTTTCACATATTTGTGGAAGCATCCACAACATTTAAGCAGGAAAAAAATAATGCATTAACATCTCCCATACTGAAAAGAAGCATTAAACAAAAAAGCTACCCATTAATATTGCACATCGTTGTAACAAAGGTCACAATACTATGAATAATATGCAGAGTAAAAAACTATTCGTGATATATCCTACACTTCTATCTAGTTATAAATAAACGACTGATTATTTATAATAATAATAGGTTATAATAAATGATAACCAATTATAAAAGAATAATTATAATAACTACTTACATATGTTATTTATTGAGTATGATTAGATTATTGAAATATAAACAATCCTATCGAAAGCACAACAATTCTTTTCTCCACCTGTTGATGAATAAAAATTTGTTAGCATATTAAAAGTGAACTCTTGATATCCTTAGAAGCATTTGATGTGTGCAACATGAAATCATAAACATTTGCATGAGACCAAATTTTTTGTGCTTGGGATCATTCCACAAATGTTTGTCAATCGGTTTCTACTACAAGTAATGGGACACTATACTTCACGGGCTGATAAGTTCAATCTGGTAGAAACGCAACCTCTGGCAAGTCTCCATAATTTTATTTTATTGTTTGAGGGACAACTCCTTTTCAAATATTGGACCATTCTCTGCTTTCACTTAGGCCTGGATTATTACGTAAATTCTCGATCGTATGGAAATATCAGACAGATAACATTCCATTTGCACTAAACTTTCACATAAGTTTATCTGTCTCATTAGACAAACAAATTAACATTGAGAGGATTTTCTTTGCATCATTAGGCATAAGTATACCATAACAAGAATCGATTCTAACTGTTATTTGAAGCATCAATCAAAGTACTTACGAGCAAGTATCAACATAAGAGTTAAAAGCACAAAGCTAAGGTCTTTTCAAAAATTGATTGATTTATCATCACCTATTCTCCACTTTAAGTTATCCTTAACCATTATATGTGAAATGTGGATGTGGATCCTATGTCATGAGTAATCTGGGTTATATCCTAAAGAGGAATCCAAAAATTCTTCCTTCGAAAAGTATTTAAAAACTAGATTGATATATTTGGAGAATAAGTTTGAGTTATATTTTAGAATATATTATTTTAATTGCAATTATGTATTTCTTTAGCTTTACCATTTAATTTATATAATATTAAAATTAATGTCATTAGCATGTTAAGAAACAAATAATTTTGATCATATTCTATATGTTGTTAGGTATTAATTAGGTTGGATTTTAATTCAAATAAATAATTCTATTAAAATATGACGTTGGGTAGAAACAAAAGAATTGGGATCAGAAAATTGTTATTCAGCACGTTGTTTGTGCGGGGGTAACTTGATGTTTAATAGTGTTAAATTTCTGGTCAAATGATGATAGGTAGATACTACGAGTTTGTCTCTCTCGGTTTTCATCTCTACAAAAGACGAAGTGAATACATGTTAAAATACATTCACATATACACATATATATATATATATATATATATATATATATATATATATATATAATTTAATATTCGTTTTTATTTTTATTGGTTTGTTCGGATTTGAATGTTACAAGTAACTTACTATGTTTGTTAATTATATTTTAATTTAGATAGAGAGTAAACACTATCGAAAATAAAGAAATTAAAGATAAAAAATTAAAAATTAAATTAAAATTTTATTAAATATAGAAGTTTAAGCTAGCTCTCAAGATATAATTACAATTATTTAACTATTAAGCTAATTGATTTATATTTTTTTAAATTATAACAATAAATTTTTTAATATATATAATTAATAGTTGTAATTATATATTGTTGTAATTTTAAAAAATATAAATTAATTAGCTTAAAAATAGTTCTATATATATATATATATATATATATATATAATTATAACATATGTTGGGACAAAAAAATTATAAAAATATAAAAATAGTGGTTATAGTTACAAATATAATTTTATACCCATACTTGTCCTCATTTCGTTAAAAAAAATTGAGTATTACTATACTTGCATACATATCTAGGGTTAAAATGGGTGTATGATCTATCAAAGTCTGAGTGGAAGGGGACGATACTCACATGTACATGTTTGTTTGTTATGCAATCTAATCACTTCATGTGCTCTTATTATTATTATTATTATTATTATTATTATTATTATTATTATTATTATTATTATTATTGTTATTATTATTATTATTATTATTAACAAATAAATTAAAGATAAAAATTAAGAATTAAATTATATTTTTAATTAGTGGTGTTTCTAACCCGTACAAACAGACACTAGCAGATCTAGGACCTGAGACTAGTAGGGGTAATTTATTTTAAAAACAATCTAATAATAATTATCATATATATATATATATATATATATATATATATTTATTGAAGAAAAAATAAAAATAGACTTTCAAATCAAATATAAATGAAATAATAATAATAAACATACAAAAAGGTAATAAAAATTAATGGGTTCACATATATAATTAAGAAGCATAAATGTTAAGATAAGAGGTACAATTATTTATCTTTACATAAAAAGATAAGAGCAAATTCAAACATATAAGATTAGAAGATGCAAAATATTATATTTTAACACATTTATATATATGACTTTATTAAAATGAGGGAGTGCATTTGCCCATCCTCAAATGAATGTAGGTTTACTCATCCAAACAAATCAATCTGTGTTTTATAATTGTGTCTTCAAGTTAGTTGATTCTCCACTTGGTTCCATTTGACTATGGCAGTAAGACCAAATATGTTTACCAAGGATGAAGATCAACACTTTCGCATGATGGGATGATCATCAAACTTATCTCCGTGCTTATGGTGTCACCTCTATTCGTCTCTTATCTTCATCTCCTCTTCTTTTCAACATGCTTTGTTATGGTTTCCTAGGGTTCACTTTTCATCTCCTCTATTAGTCACCTCACCACTTTGTAATGGCTTCCTAGGGTTCACAATTTGGGATTTAGGAATGGTTTGTGATTTGGGAATAGGAAAAAAATATGCATATAATACCCAACCCTAAGCCATGACACTGGAATTGCTCTCAATGTTGACCGTTTTTAATATCATACCCTAAACCCTTGATTAACCAACTACACAATGCCACATCATTTTAAAAATTGACATGTGTAACACTTAATGGTCAACATCCACATCTGACGGATAGGTATCAATTAAAAAAATTAATTCAGGAATACAATGTTGTAATTTTATAATTTGAAGCAGAATGTTTAAAATTAAAAAAAAAATTGGAGTGAGTATTCATTAAAAAAAACAAGTATTACCTATAGTTATATCATGTACCGTCAAAACGAATATTACTTATCAAAGTTGAAGTAAAAGTGAGTGATAACATGAGGATGAGTTTATTTGTGATGTCATAATCACTTTTTTTTGTGCTTTTTTTATTATTAATAAATACTTAGTCATTATCATCCTTTTCAAAGAATGTATTTTAAAGAATGTATTATGTTAAAATTGAAATCCAAGTTTAACAAGCTCAACTTGTATGGCCAAGCCGTTGGCTTTTTGTGCTCTTTTGGAAACACCACATGGTTTGGTTGGTCATTAGAATTTATTCTTTCGGTGATGATTTTTATATTCTAACTTCTCGTAAATTTTTTACTTGCCTTTCTATTATATTAAAAAATTATTTACAGGTGACATTTATATTGTACAAATATTAGTATGGATATGAGTTTTTTTTTTTAAATAAAAAGGATAGAAATATATTAATATAAAATTATATATGTGCTATATTATGCCTATTGATAATATGACTTTGTATTAGGTCATTAAACTTATTACAAGAAAACAATATACATGGCGGTTCTCACCGCGATAACACGAAGATGTAACTGTGAGAGGAACAGTCAGTGAGAGTGAATAATCTATACTTAATTAGGTGCTATTTGGCACTTATTATAAAAATTAATTTTAAATTAAAATAAAAAAAAAACACTAAGGTGAAGATTTGAAAAAACTGAGGGTTATTTTTATTTTTATTTTTTGAAGAATGACTGTTATTTATAGAGTACCTTCTTACAAACACAAAAGTAATTTTTGGAGTACCTTTAGTGTGCATTCATAATTTTTTCATGAGATGAATCACTAAAAAGGAAAGAATGTGAGTTATAATCTTTTTATTGACAATTTTTTTTTCTATGGAAATTAAAACAAGAATTTTAACAATTTACACATTCTACTTAATCAAGTGACATAAATTCTTAACTTTTATTAATAACAATTCATATTTATTTATAAAAAAAATTAAAAATTTGATTTTGACATAATGTTTATAATTTAGTTGTGAACCAGTCCATACTAGATGTTCTATTATTTGTTTGTATAATTTAAATAAAACTTTATTACTTTTTAAGTCATTTTATAATATAATTTGATTAGTTTTTATACTTTAAACCCTAAATCTTTTAATACAAAATCTCAATTCCCAAAATTTTTAAAAAAACTTCTAAAATAATTTAATTACTTAAATAAGAATTAAGTACAATATATTTGATTATTTAAATAATTAATTTTTTAATAAAAATAAGTTAAAATAAAATAAAAATACATTCACCTGAGAAGCTAATCTCTTTTTGTATAAAGTACTAAAGCATATAAAATTGGAAAGGATTAAATAAGTGTTAATTTGGATCCCAGAGAATTTCAAGTTTCAGATTTTAGTCTTTATAACTTTTTTTGGTCCATTTATAATTCTTGTTATTTTATTGTTCACAATTAATTGTTACGACAAGCAAAAAGAAGTAATAAAAGAGCACAAATTTTAAATTCAAATTAATTAATACCGAGTAATTGAAAAAATAATCGAGAGACTCCCTTGGTAAACTAAACAGAAATATTTTCTTAACCCAAACAGAAACATTCGACAGACTAAAATAGCCAAAAAATTAATAGAAACTAACTCAAATTTTGAAGTTAATCAAAGGGCAATTGCCTATCTAAGTTGAAAAAAATATCCTCCATTAGGATGTTTTGGAATTTTTTTTTTATGATTGTTAAAATAAGAACAGTCACATCTTCAGATGTTTGTTTTTAATAAGTAAGATGTTATACTTTTTTTCTATTTCAATATAAATAATTTCTAAAACTCTATATATTTTTAATTAAATTTTACAAAAATTTGGCTAAATCTCACTATAAAAACCTTGTAAATTATAAGAAAAATAATATAACAAAGACTCTTTTATTTAATTACATAATTAAATTTACACATATTTTACAAGTTTAGTATTTAATTATTTTTGGAAACCGGAATAAATGTGTGCATTTTCAAAAATAAAAAATTGAAAGTTATGAGCATTTTACTTATTTAAAGATTTTTTTATGAAATTATTTAAACATTTATGAATACTTATTACTTTTGATAAAAGAGTTGAACCTTAATATTTAAAATAGGGAAGGTGTAACAGCACAAAACACAAAAAGATGAATCATCTTACTCAATAATAACTAATGATTTGGAAGATAGTTGTGCCATCAATATAAAAAAAGCAAAACAAATGCTTTGTATCCATAAAAAATGGTAATTCTAAGGAAACCATAAAACTTTATTATTAGGCAATTGAAATCCTGCTGGGTTACTGCTTTTTGCTGATAAGGGATTAAAGTTTGATTCAACTTCAGTTGTAGTCGAGATATTAAAGCTTGATTCTCCTCTCTCTTGCGGCAATCGAAGCTTGTTACGAACAATCTGAGTTTGGAGTTGAACAAGTTCAATTTCTGAATCGTGGATTTGTTCATATAATTTAGAGATAATTCCTGCACATCCATATACAGGATCTTGAATTCTACATTGTGCTTCATAATATAAAGTATTTGCAGTTTGTTCACGCAAGTACGGTGGAATTTGCTGCATGCAACATTAAAATTACAATGATTGTTTAGTAACATATATAATAACTTTGCATAACATTTCTTAACATCAATATTTACCAATTTTATCCCTTTTCCCCATATAATATACTAATATAAACACAATGATGTAAATTAATGTTATGTATTTAAAACACCTGAAGCATTTTTCCAATGTTGCTGCCACCATAGATTCTGTGAACGCAAGCAAATCTTTGAGGATCATTGGCAGGGAAATATGGAGAGAAAATGCAATCTGAAGGACATCTTCTTCTTTGATTCTTGCAAGCTGCACACCTACCAGACATCATGTCAAATCTTAAAAAAAACAGAAAAGAAATCAAAGAAAAATATTTGGCATCCAATAAAGATTTATTCTCTTCTATATATCATCACTCTGGGTGAGAGAGTAGATATCTTAACATAAGATTTGATGTTTATTTGCCAGGAGTAAATGTATTGTAGTAGGTTTTTTGGGATAGATAAAATTTAACGGCTACTTTTTCAAATAATTTTATGCAGAAGGAAAGTTTTGTGAATTAAGGGTCTAAAAAGGGTAAGAACCATGAATCAAGACAATTAGGATATATTAGATGAAAATTAAGAAAGACAAGTAACTCTTTTTTGGATAAAAGGCAAAGTAACTTGTAACACATACAAATAATATATAATACCAAATAATTAAATTGTATATATATATATATATATATATATATATATAATACGAAATAAATAATTAAAATTTAGTGCATCAGGTTTCAAAATTATAATTTTAAATTGTGTTTACAATAAATAATTATAATTTAGTCTAGTGCATCAGGTTTCAAAAGTATAATTTTAAATTGTGTTTATAACCAAAACACGCTCAACTATGTAGATGTGATCTCATTGTTATCTCTGAATTTGAATTGATGCTTAAGATTCAAAAGCACCGGGCATACAAACATAGTTAAATCGTCTCATTTTCACTAAAACATTTTACGTGGGACACTGTATTTATAATCATGGTTTTAAGCAAGTATGCCAAAGATAACTAATATCCTAGTAATGTATTTAGTTTGTTTTTTTTTTTTGTAAAGTTCTTATGCATGCCAAGATCCGCCACTAATGTCCGACTATGGTAAAAACACAATTCCAATCATACCCATTCTAAACAGTACACATTTAAATAAAATAGAATTAAAGAAAGAGAAGGTTGAAAAACATTGTGACTTCGACCTTTAATATTAACAAAAATTAATGTTATTAATAATATTAATATTTGATTTATAAAAAATTTTAAACATTTTTTATTAGTTGATGGTGTATTTGGACATATGCAAGCATATAACAGTTGTAACTTTATAATTTTAGTTTTAATTAGATATCATTTAGAAAAATCTACTGGAACAATGCAAAAGGTTTATCTTATCATAAACTAAGACTTACTTGATTGGGAGATAAAAAGAGAGTGTCAATTGTTTGTAGAAGGTCATAAGAAAATTTAGACTAAAATTGGATGCACAATTATGGCTGATGCAAATGGATGGATTAATAAAGACAAAGAACTTTAATTAACTTTCTAGTTTATTGTATAGTGTTAGTTTTTATTTTACTATTTTTATATTTATTAGTTTTCTAGTTTATATATTTTTTACCAACTTTTAATCATTGTTCTTACTTCTTATACTTATTCATTTGTGAAATTTTTTTGTGCATAAGAACATTGTGAAGGATGCTGTGACATTGGACAACTTGTTTTCTAAAGTTATAGAGTGGATTGAAATTCAAAATGTTGTTTACATTGTGATTGATAATGCAGCTAATTGTGTAGTTACAAGTAAATAAACTCATGAAAAAATATGATATAATTTATTGTCACTTGTGTTACTCATTGGTTAAGTTTCCTTATAAAGGACATTGCTAGCTTGCCAACTGTTATAGATGTTGTCAAAAGAGCCTCCAAAACAACGGTGTTGGTATAAAATTAATCACATGATATTTTATCTTGTTAAGGAAAAGAAAAGGGTGGAAAAAAAACTATAGGTTTAGGAGTGATTCGGTTTGCAACTAGGTTCATTATGCTGAAAAACAATTTTTATCACAAGAATAACTTTGCAAGCCTTGGTCATGAACAAAGATTTCACCAACCACAATTTGACAAGAAAGTGTAGCAAGAAAAGTAGTTAGTGTTATTGTTTTGAATAAAAAGTTACAGAGTGAGTGTTGTAAGATAGTAAACGTTGTCAATCTCATGATTCGTTTAGCAAGAATTATAGATGAGGATGAAAGACATTCTCTTAATTATGTCTATAAAGGCATGCAAAGAAAAAAAATGTTATAAAAATTAAATAATGTAATTATCAAATGTCACATTTCATCGTAATACACAACAAATCTTTAAAATAGAGTCATCAATCATAATTTTTAAACAATAAATATTAAATAAATTAAGGTTTAGAGACTAAATGCCCATTGATATAAACCTATTTCTTATCGATAATTCAATATCAACAAAAACAAAATTAAAAGAAAAATTTGTAGAAGAAAAAGATAAAAATGGATTAAGGCAGATAAATGGAAAAAATAACACCATAATACCTAATACCTAAGTATTGATAAGTTGAAGAGAATTCGGCATAAAGAATAAAAATTCTTTTATAAGAATTTGAAAAGGTTTTAACTAAGAACCTAGAAAGAAAACACTCTCTCTAGCAAAAGTTATATTTGATTTGTTTCAAGTCTCCTTACAAAAGTTTCCTTAGGCCTCTTTATAGACTAGGATTTCTAAAAGAAACTTATTGCTAATTAATAAGAATTAAATTCTCACTTACTTAAAAATTCATTACCCACTTAATGACTCTAAAGCAAAGTTAAGACTGACCTAGAACATGTCAGGAGTTATATGAACTTATTACATAAAATTATTATGAAAATCAAAATAAAAATCTAGAAATGGATTTTAATTTACTTCAGTCTAATATTCATAATCTTCAAGAAAATTTGAAGTCTCCTTCATAGTTCTCTATCACTCACATGCACAGTATATTCTAGAACTTTATACACTTTCTCTCAAGATACGTCAATCAAATAGACTCTTTGAGTGCAATAAAAGACCGCCAACCAATTAACATCGCTCCAAAATTTAGAAGTGAAAAGTTTTTAAAAAAGAGAATTTTTTTTTTTAAAGTTATATATCTTTTTCCGCCCATATATATGATAGAGAGAAAATTTGAACGTTAGTATGTCCACAGAATTGCTATTGACGGTTGTACAAAGACTACTCACTTACTAAATATCCGCACAATAATGTTACTTTTTTTTTCCTTCACAGGAACATTACAATTTGATTTTACAAAATCTTAACAAATCTTCTCGCATTAGAATTTTGGAAATTAAAATTTGATTTATTTTGCAAGTTGCGGTACGTTTATTTGGCTGATTGATCCAAGTGGGTTTATTTTTTAAAAAAATTATCAATATGGGTCTCTTTTATAAAATATTATCAGTATAGGTCTTTTTTTATAGTTGATTCGGTCAAACCGCAACTCCGAATTGCGGTTTCGTTGCTACGTCAGTAACGTGATTACGTGAAAGTCAGCATGACAAAAATGAGTATGAAACCGCAAGTGGAAATTGCGGTTTGATTGGTCTTTGACTAGGGTTTAACCGGCCCCCCTTTACCCGACAGTTGCAAAAAAAAAATATAAATTTCTAATCACATAAAACCGCAAGTGGTATCTGAAGTTTGAATTTTAGAAAAAAAGAAACATCTGTTTTCACGAGATTTATTATCAATGGCGGAAGCTTCTGGAAGGAAGCTGATGGTGGAGATTTGCAACGCGAAGAACCTGATGCTGAAGGACGGTCAAGGAACCGCGAGCGCTTACGCGATTGTGGATTTCGACGGCCAGCGGCGCCCAACCAAGACGAAGTCGAGAGATCTCAATCCGCAGTGGGATGAGACGCTCAAGTTCGTTGTTCATGATAAAGATTCTATGACTTCGGAGACGTTAAAAGTGAATCTCTACAATGATAAGAAGACAGGGAAACGAAGCACTTGCGGTTTGCGGTTAGGTGAGTAGAAATTTGTATTTTTTTTACAACTGTCGGGTAAAGGGGGGCCGGTTAAACCCCAGTCAAACCGCAACTCTGACTTGCTGGCTTCCACGTAATCACGTTACTGACGTAGTAACAAAACCGCAATTTGGAGTTGCGGTTTGACCGAGTCAACTACCAAAACAGACCCATACTGATAATATTTTATAAAAGAGACTCATATTGATAATTTTTTTAAAAAATAAACCTACTTGGGTCAATCAGCCACGTTTATTTCCTAAAGATGCGCAAGTTACGTTACGCTTATTTCCTAAATATGCATAAGTCAGGTTACGCTTAACGATACATAATGTTAGCTAAGTTATTGAGTTATTATAGTACTAAATATATTATAACATTATATAAATTAAATTTTAAAATTAATCAATTATTTCTAGCAAAAAGTGTCATTAAGGAAATGTTCAAGGTTTCTTTGGACAATCATTTGAAATAAGATCTTCATCATGCAACAGCTTGTTAGTTCAACCTTGCATTTAGATATGATGAGAAAATTTTTATAAAAAATAAAATCATGGAATCAATTATTCCTTTAATTGAGAGGTTTTTTTTTTTTTTTTTGCAAAGACATCAATAAAGGCATTAGTAAGATGGATACGAATAAAAATCTTCGAGAAAGTGTTACCCGGCCATTATATAAGTAAGTAAATATTAAATTGTATATACTTTATGTTTCATTTTCATGATTATATAACTAATTAAGTAAATATACTTATGGTAGGTCAATGACAGTCATTAATTGTTTGGGAATAGTATATCAATTTTTCAAAATTTGGTAATTGGTATTTTTAATCAAACTCCTTCTTTTGGATGTAAGAAGAATTGCAATGTCTTTGATGAAATCCATACCATATATAAGAAGAAATAAACTAGAATACCAAAGGACAAAGGTTGAATGTTATGTTACTTATAATTTGCATTTCAACAATAAGTATAAAGTTAAAATATTTTTTATTAGTTTTCTTAATTATTATTTAGTTTTGTTTTCATTGTACTTTTGCTTGATTTTTTAGTATCTAGAGAAGAAGCACATTTTTAAACCATAAAAAAGCAATGAAGGTGAATGTTTTAAACTTTTATAGTTCATTATTGGTTTACGGTTGGAAATAACTTGCTTACTTATTTGTTATTTAAATAAGTGATGAAATTTGTGAATATTTTAAAAAGTTTCAAATTGAAAGCAACGATAATCACGGTGATTAAACCAATAAGATATTAATATATTCAAATTTGATGGAAGTACTCTCAATGAATATTATAATTACTAGATAATAAATTAAATTTGGATAATTATTTTTGGTTATAATGATTTATTTTTTTTATAATAGACTTGTAGTTAAAAATTATATTATTTATTTCAGTTGAACAATTGAATTAGTTTCAACTATGATGTATTATATTTGTTTATTCTATTATATGACTTTTTTTTTCTTAGTACGTTATTATATTATGAACAAAAATGTAAAAGTAATGTTTAATGAACTTTTAGGTGCCTGAAACTAGTTTTTTTTTTTTTTGTTTCTTTAAATAATTTGTTTTTCAATTTTATCCTTTTAAAAGAAATTGGTTTTAATTGTTACATTTAAGAAACATTGTTAATTGGTAAGTTACAGTAACATTAGCATTCCAATAACTAATCACAATATTAAAGAGTCTAGCATGATAGTAATCTAATTTTTGTAGATAAAATGTATTACACACTTGTGTATACTTAACAAACTCAAACTTGGGACATTAAAATCCTCTTTTATAGAAAAAATAAGACATTTTTCACCTTTCCAACTTTAGAAATATTCTCCACATGGCCTTGGTATCATGGCTATTGGAAAATGAGTGAAGTAGAACAATGTGATCCTCTTTGAATCTCCCTTCCTTCATTCTACATTGAACTCCCATGGATTATTCTTCAGCTCTCCCTTATGCCTCCACTCCATTTAGTTTTTTTATCAATATTCTAATTTTATTGATTTTGAAAGGAAGGCAATCCATTCAAAAAAGCATTTTAAAATTGATAATTTTCTGTAAATAATTCCATTATTCAGCGTTTTGAAAATATAGGTTTGGAGAAATTATTATGTACTCATACATAGCATTACCTGTGGTACTGATCAATAATTATCTGACACATAATTGATTAATTAATTTAATCAAATTAAAAAGCTAATCAATTTATCTCATTAAATAATGTCTAATCAATTGTGTAAGTAAATCCATTAACAATTTATCGGAGGCTTAATTTTAATTGCATATTTTTATCTTGTAATTTTGAAATATAACCTTTAGTTATTAATTTAAGACATTGTGATTCAAAACTTTTAAAATTTCTCAATTACTATTCATATTCAATGTAAGGCTATAATTACAGCAAATAAATGTTAACATTCTTTTTATACGTTAAAAAAGGTTGTATTAAAATAGGTTAACAATATTATATATATATATATATATATATATATATATATATATATATATATATATCTTTCAAAAACGAGTTACCAAAAATACAAATAACCTCAAAAACAAAATTTAAAAAAAAAAGAACAATCCCTTTAAAAGTAATATTAACATTGACTTCATAGTAATCTATTATTGTAAATAAATAATCTATTATTTTACACTTTAGATATATGCTTTACACAAATAATCGATTGTGTAAGTAAATAATCAAATATCTTATATTTTAAAAATGTTTCATTGTGCAAATAATTTATTGTTGTAAGTAAATAATCGATAATTATACAAATAATTGATTATGGTGGAATCAATGTTAAAATTGAATTTTGTTGCAATTAGTTTTGTATTTAATCATATTATCAATTAAGAAATTTTAAAAGTTTAAAATCATAGTGTCTTAAATTAAAAATAGAGAATTATAATTTTAAAAATTACAAAAATAAAGGTGGCGTTTGTTATGAATGTTTTCTATTTTTATTTTCAGAAAAAAAAACAGAAAACAATAGTAAAAATATGTTTGGTTACAATTTAGAAAATATTTTTGCTAAAAATATTTTCAAAAAACAACTGAAACAGAAAATAGAAAAAATTTGTTTTCATTATTTTCAAAAGTTAACACTATCTGAAAATTTAATAACATTATAATTATATAAAAAATAATATATAAATATATTTTAAACTATATATAAACAACTTATAATATTTTGTTAAAATTGATTAATTTAACAATATTATTTTTTAAAAATAAAAAATATCAAGTAAAAACAAATATATTTTTTAGATGTTAAAAATTAAAAAATAAAAATAGTTTTCAGAAAATAAAAACAAAAAATATTTTCTTAAAGCAAAATTTGAGGGATTTTTTAAGTCATTATTTGTCTTGCAGCCACACAATGCTTGTTTTACAAAATCTTCCAAGTTTGAATAAATTTCGGTGATCTTATTCTTAGATGATATCCTAGGTGAGTTAATTAATGCTAAAAATGGCTTATATAATTAATATAAGCAATTTCTTGGGTCTTCTGATTTCTCAATTTGGTTTTCTCTGTCCCCTTCACGCTCTTTGTATATGTGTGGCAAGCAAGACCTTCGGGGTAATCCTTTCTCCAATCAATTTTAACACAGGGAAGTGCTAATCAGCGAGAAAATGATCAAATTAATGAATTCTCCTAAAGAAATTGAACAATTTAATGTATTAATTACATGAATGATTGGTATATATTTTATTTGATTCTTATGTAGTCTTACTCATAATTATTAGATGTGCTTACTGTTGCAGCTAACAGCGATGCCTGTTGATCCAAGTGGATAAAACATCATTTTAAATTCAAAGTTCTCAATACCCAGTTGGCCATATTAACTGTTGCCTGAATTCAACTTCGACGCATCATATGATACGAGTCACAAGTTAGTTTAGTTGTTTTGCTCTTCCCCATCCATCTGCTTTGACCCATGACTAGTTGACATACGTCATAAATATTTGTCTTTTTTTTAATTTTTAATTTTTCTATGACAAATATTTTATCGCTTTTAACAAAATATTTTATTTTATGAACTAGATTTCTGTATTAATTTGTTGTTAAAAGTATCTACATTTTATTCAATTCCATGGACTTTGCATCCGTCATTAAAATATTTTTTAACTTCTTTAAGTACATATTCACTTATAATAATTATTATTAAATGCTTGAATTAATTGACATAAGATTCTGTTTAGCTTTACAAATGACATGTAATCTTAAAGCTAGATGTACCTGCAATGAATTAACAGGAAATTATTGTCTATAAAAGTCTCATTTGGTTCAAACATATGCGTGGATACTACTAGAGGATATACAAGTGATTCCTAAAACCGAAACAATTTCTCTTCTCTTTTAGCAATGCTTGTTTGTCAACATACGTCACCAAATATATATGGAGAAATGGAAGATGTGAACAGACCGAAAAAATAAGCAACCAAAAGTGACACGTTTTGATACCATTATATTTGACCAATGGGAAAATTAATTTGTATGAAGAAGACAACGCGTAAGAGTGAGTAAAATAATTGATAAATAAATAAGGAACACATATTTTCACAGCTAGGTTTTGAACGGGGCAGCCAACCTTGACCATACATTTTATACAATTACCACAAGTGTATATATAATACACCATGCTGGAATCACATTTGTTTCAGAGTTAATTGTAAATCTCTTTGTTATTCTCAATGGCTTTGTATCTCTCAAACATCTTTGGGTGCTTCTCTGAGTCCTCTCCAGAATCTAAAAGATATGTATGCGATGGCAACGTCTGTGTTCTGAAAAACTCCAACTCCAACTCCAACTCCAAGGAAAACCTTGGGAAACGACAAAGTTTATCCAACACCAACAAGCCAAAGCAAAGTTTTTCGATTTCGTTTGCCCGTGGTTCGCCAAAAAAGGCTTCATCATTGTGATTATAGAGGTTTCACGGTTCTGCATCAATCAACACACTGGTTACGTTTGTTTTATATGGTCGTCATTGTGATTCCTCATCAATTGTACTATTTGTAGCCATCGGACTTAGATATGTATATACAAAATACAACGCTGCAGCTTATTCCATATTCTCAATTCTCACCTAGTCATCTATCTTAGATTCTTAAAAGAGTCTCCATGCCAATAAAAAAAAAGATACATCACATATATTCTGCTATATATATTCTGCGCTTTGCAGCTTATCTCTCTAGTATTTGCTGGTTATCTATGTCAGGTCAATATTCTAAACATTTTGTAGCTTGAAAGCTCTTTGCTGTAATTTATAGGATAAAAAACTATAGAGTTTAAATAATTAATTTACAAGATATTACTAATAATAATAGAAAAAAGGGTGGTGTACGCAACGTGTAATTCATTCACACTTTACCATCTATGATAAACTTTTTTATTATAAATATTTTAAATTAAAATCATAAAAATAATATACTATAACCCAACGATAATGTAAAATAGTTTCTTTCCAAGGGAAGGAAGGGAGTAGAAAAATTCATTTGGATGGCGTGGGAGGTATTGCATAAGAGAAAGAAGGTTGTTCGATCTGAATATGAGCTACTTATGTAAGGTTAACTTAGCCTTGTTAGTAAAGTGGAAGTGGAGGTTAAGAATAGAATATCAGTGTCTTTGGAGTCACATCCTGTTAGCAAAAAGTATGTTTTGTTTGTTATTTCAACTAGCTAAAATGATTTCAACACCGTTTAGATAGCAAAAATTTATAAACTTTTTTAACAGCTACTAGCTTTTTTAAAAAAGCTAGTTAAAGTAGTTTTTCCTAAAGATCTCATATTTTTAACTACTAGCTTATTTTATTTTTATATATTTACCCTTCATTGATTAATGTATTGTTCTCCACTAATTATCTCTCATTACATTATAGAATCTCTCTTCTTTATTTCTCTCTCTTCATTAATGTAATTATAGTAATTTATAATATAAATATATAATTATAGAAAATTATAATTTAAATATGTAATTACATAAATTTATAATTTAAATATTAATTATAATTTGAATTTGTTATCATAGAAATTTATAATTTAAATATATAATTATAGTAATTTATAATTTAAATATATAATTAATTTATATTATTAAAATATGTTATAATTATTGTAAATACATTTTGTTAATCTAATGATTAATGATACTCTTATTTTTATTTTATAACTTTCAATTAGTTGATCAATTAGTTTTACTAAATACTTACAATTATTTTTCAACTTTCGGCTAACTTTTTAGCTAGTTTTACTAAACACACTCAAAATATGGGAAAACAAGTGGTACGTGGGAGGTTAGGGGGAAAATTTGCTCTCCGTGGTGGAGGGATGTAAACTTAACTAAGATGAATAGTGGAAGGCAAGTGGAAAGGTGGTGGTTAGGTAATGTTTGACATAAGTCGGGTAATGAAGGGATGATCTTGTTTTGGAAAGACATTTGGGTCGGGGAGCACCGCTTGCAAGATTACTCCTCGACTTTACGAAGTGGTGGTGGAGAAGGAGGTAACAGTGAGAGACATGTACAAGGAGGGAAGGTTAGAAAAGTAGAAATAGAAATGGAGGAGTGGTTTATTTGTTTGGAAAGAGGAGATGCTCCGAGGGTTAAGGCAGCATTTAGAGTCAATCCAAATGCGTGATGGGATACATAATAACTGGTGATGGAAAGGTGAAGCATTAAGAGTGTATTTTGTAGCTTCAACATACAAGGTCCTAGCAGCTACTACAAGACAATATTAGGATAGGTTGCTTAAGCTCGTGTGGGAGGCATTTGTACTGTCCAAGGTGAAGTTATTTGTGTAGAAGTTGACAGCAAACAGACTTCCGACCAAGACTAATTTACTGAAGTGAGGCATCATCCAACATCAACAAGAGCAATGCAACTTGTGTGAACAGGAGTTGGAGTGCATGCATCATGTATTTGCCAAGTGTATAGTGACAACTAAGATTTGGGCATCTATGTGTTCTTGGTGGGGGTATTCCACAACTCTACAAGGAACCATCATAGCCCAAGGCCTGCAATTCATAGGGTTGGCTTATGGATCGCAGGGCATACATATTGCCTAGAATTTTGTATGATTGGTAGAAATTTGGCACATATGGCGAGCTTAGAATGTTGCAATCTTCAAGTAGGAGAGTTGTCAAGTCACAAAAGTTTAACTTTGGCAATTCAACTGAACATCTGATAGTGATGTAAAGTAGCAAAGCTAACATCTCATACATTTACAGAATGAATGTTGAATTTGACTTACTATTTTGCAAAGATGTAATGTATAGATGGACTAGTATTAAAAGGTGCTACGTTTTATCTCTGTGAATTTCTTGTACTTAACTAGAAGACATATATTATACTTTCTTGATGATCAATAATAATCTTTGGCTTATAAAAAAAAAGTGATAGTGCAAAACTAAGTTACGGTTATTAATTTCTAGTAAAAAATAGGAAAATTTAATACTAATCTTGATGTAAACAATAATACATGCAATAAATTGAGGAGCCCTTTATAAAAAAAAATATATCTCATTTTTATTAATATAACTCAAATCCTTAAGATTTGTGGAAGATTTTCATTTATTGGATTGAATATTTTTATTTGATGCCATGGAATTTTAACATTTTTTATATAATATAATAATATATAAATTAGATTTTTAAATTAAAAACCCATAATTTCTAACATTTTCCCACTAATTTAAAAATTTTAAGTAAAGAAAATAATAGAATAGTATAACTTAAAATGTAGAGACTTAATAATGTTGAGTTACATTTCTTTTAATCAAGCTTTAGACCATAACACAATATAACAATAACAAAGGTGTGCAATTGAATTCTAATCGAGGTGTATGTTACGACTTTGTACGAGTATCTTGTTTCATGAGTGTTACTTAGATATTTGCACATATTTCACAATGGTGGTCCCATCAAACTAGATGAACCCTTCAAAGGGTGGTCTGTGACACCCACCCCTACAATTATTGTCATTGAGTGAGTCCATTAAGAGGTATTTTAAATAGAGTACACTATGTTATAAGAACAACACATGTATAATGCGTAAATTATAATGGTGTAACAAATAATTTTGTTTTACCCATTAAACTTCATTTGTGATCCTATTCACTTGGATACAAATGTTCATTATTGTAACTAATTTTTGAGTTTTAGTCTCATTCTTCTCAACAAGTTAATTACTTGTTGACACGGTGAGCGGATTTAAAAAATTATATTCAGATCGGGACTAGAAATGATAGCACGAGGGCATGGAATTGGACCAGCTCTAATTTATTTTAGTTTCACCAGTATTGTCATCCTTCTCAGATCCTGTAGCTCCTGAAGAATCAGATTCCAAGATGAACTCTTCAAAATCATCAGTTATAGGTACTCATGGTGTAGGTACATGCGACACATAACGCTTTGGCACTTTAACCAGTACTTTCTAGTCCATCACTGTAAGATCTGACATAGCTGTTACATTCTACATTTAAATTGAATATGATAGACAATAAACAACTAAACCATCATTTTTGTCCATGAAAATTTAGAGACACGAATACTTAGATCCGACAATAAAATTTTTAGAAAAATTGATCTTTAGAGTATTTTAGATGTTAAAAAAGTCAAGGACTATTGCAAAATATGTTTAAGTAACCTATCAATCACCCTAACATATTTCAGGAATCACTTTGGAGATTTACTCGATAATGAACCACAACAATTATCCTATCTACTAACCCGATTGTGCAATGCGCACAATCGTAAGAATGAAAATGTTTAACATGTCGGGTCAATCAAGGTTTTAAATTGTGATTTTGTTACAATATTTGCACATAAATATGGTGATATGGTTACAATTAAAGTTAGGATGTGGTAGCACTGACTCCAAAAACACACTAAAGCTGAGATTGCAGTTGCAGACCATTTAAGAAAAACTTGTTAGTTAAAATTTCATTTATGGAATATACACCATACTCTCCTTTGTAAATATAGGCCAAAATCATAGCAAATAACTAATAAAATGGAACAGGAAGGAAAACAGCATCAGTCATACATGCATGATTACTACCCAAAGTACTGTTACTTGAAACAATTAAAAAGTGAAATAAAGACTATGGTTACTCAGCTTCTAAAGATTGAAGGGTAGGCATGAAGATTAATAGTAAAAGAAAAGGATGAGAATGGGTATGTATTTTATTAAAAATTGTAAAGTGAGAAAGAAAAGCATTAGCTTCCTCCTTTTCCTCTGTTGATATTGCAATGACAAATTGAAAACATTAGGGAACATAAAATATGGATAGGATGAGATGAATTAATTGAACGAGCATAGCATTTATCATCTCTAATAAAGTATGATTTTTTTTTTCTTTCAACAATATCATTAGATTGAGGAGCATAGATTGGAGTAAACTCATAAATAATACCATGTGACTCAAAAAATTTACTCATTTCATTAGACACATATTGTCCACCGTTTATCAGAATGAAAAATTTTAATTTTATTTTCTAATTGATTTTCAATCTCTACTTTATAGACTTTGAATTTATCAAATAATTCACCCTTATGAATTATTAAATCTACATAGCAATGTTTTAAGAAGTCACCAACGAAGGTAATGAAATACTTCTTTCCACAACAATTAACACCCCGTTTATATCACATATATCACTATGAATAAGTTCAAGCAAACAAGTTTTCTTTTTAATAGAATTTTGAAATGATTTTCTAGGTTGTGCTTGAACACAAACTTCACATTTTTGTTTTAATTCAGTAAAAGATTTAGGAATAAGATCAACAGTCATCATCATTTAATTCAATAAAAGATTTGAAAATAGAGTTTAAATTAACATGCCTAAATATACCATTATCACAACATTCAACATTTGAAATAGAAGATATAGACATGCTAGAATGTTTATTAGTAAAAAATGATGAGAGATTAAGTTTAAAACCATCACAAATATAACCTTCGCTAATAAAAGAACCATGTCGTGAAATTACAACTCTATTAGATTCAAAAACGATTTTAAATCTTTGTTGAATGAGCAAAAAAGTACTGATCAAATTTTTCCTATATCAGATGCATGAAGACTTCATCCAAAACAAGACAATTTTTAGAAGATAATTCTAGTTTGACTCGACCTAGACCAATAACACGTGTTAAGCTCTCATTCCCCATGCTTACAGTTCATGAGCCACATTCCTTATATGTAGAGAATAATTCTTTATTGACACACACATAAACATTAGCGTCAGTCAATCCACCAACCATTTGAGTTATAAATTAAATTTAACTCTGCACTAGTGACATGATATCTGATTAATGGGAAATCCGAGTTAGCATTAGTAGTAACAACTTAGAAGATGACGGAGATGAAAACAATCCTTAAAAAAATGGTTCTTCCTTTCACAAAAAAAAACAACTCATTTCCTTGAATTTTACTCTTTGATTTATTATTGTTATTAAATTATTTTTATTTTTCGAGAAATGGGAGTTTTGATCAAATTTGTTTTTATTAAATCCAGATTTTTTTAAAAACTTTGGCTTAGACTTATTAGCATTTTTCACTAAATAAGTGTTAGCTTGAAAAACAGGTTTTTGAGAATCATTTTGTAAAAAACGATGCTTATCTTCAATTTGCAAAGAAACCAACAAATCATCAAAAGTAAAATAATAAGATTTATGCTTTAGGCTTCTTGCAAATTTAGACTAAGAAGGGAGGTAATTTGGAAATTAAAAAGCTAACAAACATGATGCCAAAAAAAATAATTTCTTTTATTTTCATGTCATAAATAATATTTTCAAATTCATGAACTTGATCTGAAAAAGATTTTCTATCTTCCATTTGAAAATAAATCATTCTTTCATAAGAGTAATGTTTTAATCTTTTTTTACAGAATCGTATCTTAATTCAAGAACATTCTATAACTCTAAATCAAGACTAGTAAGTCTCTGCATTTTTCCAACTAGAGAAGTTCACATACGCTAGGTATAAGGCTCAAATTCAAAAGGTTCTTTATACTAAAAATATAATATATCATGCTCCATATTTTAAGTTATACTATTATATTATTTTCTTTACTTAAATGTTTAAGTTAGTGGGGGAATATTAGAAATCATGGGTTTTTAATTTAAAATTTTAATTTATATATTATTATATTATATGAAAAATATATATTATTAATAATATATAAATTAAATTTTTAAATTAAAAACCCACAATTTTTTACCCTTTATATAACAAAGAGCATACCTAGTGCTTGTTTTGCACACAAAAGTTAGACACCAAATTGAGGCTAGCAATTGAAATTGGATATTAAAATTTAATTATGACTTTTGAAAGTTCTTTCAAAATTAGAATTTACGAATCTAAATCTTAATCATATGAAATTATAATAAATCTAAAGTTTAATTATCTTTTTTATACTCGGAAAATACATTCGATTTAGTTTAGTCCCTTAAACAAAAATTCATTGATTTTGGTCTATTGAATTTTGAAAATAAATAAAATTGGTCTCAAAATTTTAAAAATTGGTGAAATGAATCATTTGTCCTAATTACTCTAACAATTGTTGCTGCTAGATATGTTAAGACATCGAGAACTTTGATCAGATAGTCCTATATAATTTTTATGGCTAAACTATGAAACTATGTTTTCAACATCTCATATTTAAAACAACTAATCATATCAACTAACTTGATGAAGTTATTAAAAATCACAATTTGAAAAGTCTACATAAAACGATCCTGTCAAATTTTCCTATAATGTAACAAGTTATTGAATTGCTAATATCGTTATCACATCATCAAATATTAATAAAATTAAGAAAATGACCAATTTCACTTATTTTTAAAATTCTAATTAAGAACAAAAACAATGAAATTTTTTTAAGTAATATAATCATATTGAATGTACTTTTGAGGTAAAAAACTATATTTAATACTAAAATTAAAATTAACTTTTTATAATTCCCCATCTTAACTTATAAATTAAAAATTTTCACCTCTAACCTTAGAAATTATTTGTCTTTTTTATATATTCTTTTGCGTCCTTATCATCATTCTCATTAATTAAGTATGATTATTATAATTTGGATTGATTAATGGTGGGACAAAAAACACATTATGAACTAACTTCTTCTTTTAATTCATAGACAAGAAAAACATTTGAATAATATAAAAAATTTAACCAAAAAAAAAAAAAAAGATAGCATAGTTATTTTTTAATGTAGTTCGCATTTCATACTTATATCTACGATATTTTTTTGGAAAACCTACAAATTCTCCTCATTTTTTTATTTACATGGTTCCCACTTATGTTTACATCAATGTTAAATTTTTGAAACTATTGAAAAATCTACAAACTCTCCATCCACATCATAATTCTCTTTCACTTAAGTGGTGACCCTCTCTTAAAGTCGATCTTATCTTAAAAAGTTTATTTATATACCTAACATCTTAATCTTAAATGAGAAAACAAATCTCTATTTATAAATAATATATTTAAAATCTAAACAAATTTTAAAAATAAGAAATATATTTTCTAAATAATATCCAAAGATTTAAAATTAAAATAATTTAAATTATTTTCCAACCATTAATGTATTAGATTAAACTTAGACTTTTCATAATTAGTTATAATCTTCTTAAATAAGTTAGACTCATCCAACTATACCTTCAAAACAAAATGACACATCCAATCTTTGAAAACAAATTTTATAAAAACAATAGTAAATTAAATAAGATTTTAATTGGTATATTCTATCATTATAAAAAAATTTTAGACTGACATTTGATCATGATTTTTCATTTATGTGACTTTTAAAGTACTAATAAGTAAAATCAATAAATTTACCATAAATAAAGGATTGTGAAGTAAAAATTTGTACATAAAATTGTATACCAATTAAACTTGTTAAATAATAGTAGAAAACTGAAGTTTTATTCTTGTTAACTCCAACTTTTTGGAATATGTCTCGTTCTCTTTTAAAATACGATTATTACTAATGCACATTAGAATCTGATAGTAGTGATTACAAACAGGATTATTATCAACAAGTTTTTGCTATAGGTAGAATTAAATTACCTACAAATTTCAAGTATTATCTAATTTAGTAGTTAGATAAATTACCTTTTTTCTTGTTGTGATAAAAAAGGTTTTGCCAATTTAAAGCTTTTCTAAGTTTGAACTTTGAATACCATGCTCTTGTACCGATGCTTGAATTATAACAAGTGGTTAACTGGGTATAGCTTTTAGTAGACCAGAGACATTAAAGGAAAGAAAATTTTTTGTTTGACTGGTAGTAGTGATTATGTAATGCTTCTTGTATATTTTATGCCGGAAACAACTAAGAAATGAAAGAGATTTCCTTCATGATTAAGAAACATTAATGTTACAAGGATTTGAAAATAACAAAATTAAGATAGGAGTCACACATGAACATTTCATAATCCCAAATATCTTATACTAACATTCATTGTTTCTCTCTTTACACCACGTCTAGGAAAATCACCAATAAACACATTGTTACTTGGTGATGCTTAGAAAAATTAAAGTGATGTAGATATGATTGTTATATTACATCACAAATAATCATATGTTTCGTATCAATAAAGTGTTTAATACATAATTATATATATTTTTTCTCTTCTCTTTCCAACTCTCTAGGTGTCAATCACAATAGATATTTTGATCAATAATCCCTCATTCATGAGAAAAGTATATTTTGAAAAAGAATTTGTTTGTTTTAATGGTCCCTATTCTAATCACATATAGGGTAATGCTCAAAACTTAACACCATTGAGTGAAGGAAGAAAGAACAAGGTTTTATATATAAACTATTAAAGTTAAACTATGTTAACTATTCACAAAACAAAAGTAAAAATGTTAAATAGAAAATATTGTTATCTTTGCATATCTTTTCTCACAAGTGAGGTAATCTTTCAAATATACTAAAGCAACCAGTCATCTCAAATTCTCAATAGTATTTATTTCTTTTCATACGTATCAACCTTTAGATCAAACCAAAATCACGTACTTATCCGCCTCTTCAACTAAGACCACCAGCATATATTTTGATAGCCATGTTAGAATTTTGCATGACATGACATAATCTCAGTTTTCAATAATTTTATGAAGCGGTTTTGTTTATTTGTCATTCTCTATGTATATTTTGCCACGAGTCCTCGAAATCTAAACAACTTATTATAGCTGTTTCGTAGAGAAAAATTAAATAAAAGACGATTAAACGTAGCTACCAAAATGTTGCAACAGCAAACTAAGCCAAGTCGACCTCAATTTGTTATGTTTTCATGCCATTATGATTTGTGAGCAGTGAAGGCTTGCAAATTAGGAAGTGGGACCGTAGTGTTGATTTTTGGTTTCATGATTTGTTGTGTTGGTTCGATGTCCTATATGGCAAACAAATTTTGCACTCTAGTTATGGGCTTCACCTACCATCATGACTCAATATACTGCCATTTTCGTGAACTTATTATAATTCAAGTACTTCCAAAAGCCAAACGTTCCACTTTAGGAGTGTTACAACTGACAAAGGATAGCAATAAAGCAATCCGCAAACTTGTCGCATAATCTTCATTAATAAGTTAGATTGTTTTTTAATGTATGATTTATCTAGTATTTCACTGTACAATTCGTGCCTAAGTCAGCTACATAGAAAGTTAATGAGATTTGTTAGATTTCAGCTAGCCGATGTAAAAAACATATCCAAACAAATTCTCTAGTTAAGGTAGAATAATAACCTTGCATGCATGATAGATCATTCGTTTAAATAATTGAAAATATACCAACAATAACATAATTTTCAAGAGTAGAGCTATTACCCAAATAAATAAGAAAATAAAGTTGGCCTATTGTGGGACCACATACATTGATGTAAAAGAAGTGCACAATCAAAGAGAAATCTTCACATACAAAATTATTTATCCACGTGTCTGTAGAGTGCGTATTGTGCACACCCGACCCGAGCACAGAGAGAGAGAGAGAGAGACGCGCACTGTGAAGCACACTCGCAAAGCTTCTTCGCCACGTTGCAACCCCTACGAAGCAAACCTTCACCACGCCGCAAAGCTTCTCCTCTCAGCAATAAGGTTTTCTAATTTCTAATGGAATCTGGAAACATGCTAACCCAAGTCGATTAGATGTGAAATGGACGTTTAACTGAGAATAATTTGGTCTCTTTGTAAATTTTTAAAACCGTAACATAACCAATTAGAGTGAAGGGGACAAAAAGTAAGGCAAAATTGTATTGTTAGCGCAAGTATAATAAACACCAAAATTGTATTGTTAGCGCAAGTATAATAAACACCAAACTAGTGTCCAAGTGTAATTTGCTCTGACAATTTTATTGAAAACTAAACTAATAAAATCATATTTAAGAGAACTAAGAAGCATAATCTAACTATCTTAACGTTTAGCTCCTGTCAAATTAATGCATCAATCTTAGAACAACCTTTTTTAATTATGAGCCACTTCTACCTTTGTATTTCCATATCAGTGCTTGGTTTGATACTTCTAATCTCAAGCCACTCAACCCTTCATATTGTTTTTAGTCAACCTAGAAAATAATTAACACGAGACACCTAAACCCTAGTTCCCAAAGGAGTATCCGGTATTTAACTTAATGTTGAAGAAGCAGAATCAGGTAAAACAAGGAAAAGCATGTTGAGGTATTGCATTGGAGACATGTACAGAATAATAGCAGCATTAAGAACTAAGAAGTTATGCCTTCCCATCAATCCAGATAAACAAGTAATCATCTAATGAAAATCAATATCTAGGCAACCGAATTTCAACCATTTGTAAAGAATGTACAAGGCATCATCAACAGGATTTTTGGCCCGCTAATTGAAAAATCTAAGTAACGCTTGATCATGATCGACTCCTAAAGGCTTTACATGGTTTTAACTCCAGGATAGAAACACAGACATGCTCCATTTACTCGGTAATCCTCATCTGGAAAAGATGGAAAGTTGTGAAGTTGTGTTCTGCTAAATCCATCCAAGTCTTCTGAAACTAAGCAAACTCATTTGGATTTACTTTGTGCCAAATCCTACTTAAGAAAACCATAAAATTCCCAACATAAGCATCCTAGGGAAAACAATATTCCCAAGCACACGGTAACCATTTCATCTCTTCCAAAAGTAGAAAATGGTAGCCTTATCCTCATCTATGCAAGGCTTTTTTTTATCAAAATTGACAACCAACAGGAGCCGAAATTCCATAATCAGTCAAATTCTTGTGGAAACATCCACACCGGAAATACAATGCCATGTCATAGTTGCAAAGCCAGGTCTGGTTGCTGGGAGTCAACCAGCACACCAGATGACTGTTTTGCAGGAGACCCAGGAGATTGGAAACCAATATTCAAGTCAGGAGGAAGTGTTTCCTGTTTCTGTCTTGGTTGATTAGGTGGACGGATACCTCTCCAAGCTGGTATTTGAAATCTTGATAGGTCAGAAGCTGATGCTTGAGAGAAAACCATTGGTCGATTTGCAAACTGTGAAACACCAACTGGATGCATAGGTTGGGGTACAAGAGCCTGGAATGGAAAATTGTTCTTCTCAGACTGGAAAGCCATTCCACCAGAAGGAAACTCTCCCCTAATTCGTGAAAAAGGCGGATGGAACTCTCGGGCTGGATTGTATAATGAATCTGCAGAAATCTGATTTTTTGGTGAACTAGAATTTTCAGGTCCTTGTTTAAAACCTGCTGCCCCTACAGACATCCATGCTCGGGCAGCTGCTGCAGAAGCATTGCTTGAGTCTTCCCTCCGTACTGATGGAACTGACGGTGTAACTGGTGGAGTGTCAACAGGGGAATGATTGGACGAACTAGAAGTCTGTTGCTTTTGTGACTTTTCAGCTAACATCCTCATCAACTGAACTGGGTCACTAAGAGTCTGCTCCTGCCCATGGGTAACAAAGGGAGTAGCTCTGCCTGTTTGATTTGATGTACTCTCAGATGATGGACCAGTCATCCGTCTATTTAAATTAGGATTCCTCACTTTTCCATTGGACAACTCTCCACTAACAACTCCATTAGTATCTGGCTGCTTGAACGTCACAGACGGTAAAATGTTAATGTTACTTGGTACCAATTCTCTAGGCTTAGGCACTGCTGTTGCTGCAGGAGTACTACTTGTAAGCTTGGTTACTAGACTGGTATTATTCTGATCACTCAAGGGTAAAGAGTTCAATTCCACTTGTTTCAAACCCTTGTTCTCAGACTTGTTGAGGTTCCTGGTTTGAACATTAGGCTTCTGATAAAAGAGATTGGCATGAGAATTGGGTCTTGGTCCAGCAGAACCAAACAAAGATGATTTTCCATCGGATGTAAGCCCACTACTAGAGCAAACTGAAAGATGCTTTCCCTCATGCATTGGTCCATTAACAGGATGTTCCATGGAGGATTCCACATTCTTACAATTTTTGTCAACCTTTATTAATTCATTAGTAGACTGTGGCATAGTCGCCAAATTAGGTTGTTGCTGAGCACGATTATCAAGCTTTAATACTGGGGTTGGAAGTGGTTCATACTCTCCAACCCAACCACGGCCAAATTTACAGCCAGGTGGCAGTGCCTGCTGAATCCTCTGGGAGGCAATTTTCCAAGCAGTAGGTCCTAGAGTTGCAGCAAAACGAGCCAAACTCCTGGCATAAGAATATTCAGCTTGTAGTCCAACCTGGTGCCATAAAATTCAACATTAATGCTTTAAACTAGATAAGAAAGCTAAACTATTCAAGAATTAGAATCACTCCTTTTGGATACATACAGTAACTAGCTGCTTAACTTCACCCTCAAATGTTGTAAATATGGAATCTGATCTATTAACTGGTAGACTGGACATATTATAAGTTGCACGACGTTCAATATCTTGGGTAGATGATTTCCTTCCCAACTTGGAGAACAGACCCCTCCCTGAACAATAAAGTAACAGTCAAAAGAGAACAGCTAGACAATAGTAATTTCCAACAGAGTATGTAAAATTGAACAATGAAGACATGAAATAGAGGGGAAGGGGCTTGATCTCTTCTCTAATACCTGATATATAGTCTTCTGCTTTCTCTTGATTTGAATCAATCAAGAAAGCATTTCCCTCCACAAGCCCATCAATACTGCTAGGCCTTTCGCATACAACACCTTGCATTTGATGGGATGTTGGTAGTACATCTCCAATAGTAGCAAGAGTTGCACCTGAAGAAAAATCAGATCCAACAGGTTCCTGTGAAGCATAACCCAAAGGCTTCTTTGCTAGCTTCTTAACCAGGGAATTGGATCTTGTCTTTTGTTCCGACTTCAGTTCACTCTGAGAACGCTCAAAGTCAATCCTTAACTTTTCAAACTTTTTCCTTGCTAGTTCTTGTATTGATCGTGCCTGTAAAAAATATCTATCATACAGGAAGCACAACAAAACAGTTACTTGCAATATTTCTTCAAGGGAAAATAGTAAATTTGATACCTGTTTGTGGTATATAGTCTCCGCCGCATTGTATTGCATTGCATTTGAGCAAATCAAAAATACATCACTCTGCATTCAACAATTCAACATAAATTATGTAATAGAGTAAAATCATTTATTTGCCTTTCAAAATATCTCTCAATATGGAAGACAATATAATATGAGCATGTTTGGGTAAACTTCTGTAGAAGCACTTCTAGAAGAAAAAAACACAAGAAAAGTCAAAAAAACTTTTCCATAAACATTTTAAAAGATGTGAAACTTTTTTTCAAATTAATTTTAGCTAATATCTAGAAGCTATTGCACATAGCTTTATTTAAAAAATGTGAAATTTTTTAAAATTATCTTGTAAAACGATTCAAATGATTTAGAAAAGTTGTTTTGAATTTTTTTTTTTTTTTGGTATTTTTTTCTCCTAGAAATACTTCTAGAGAAAATTATCCAAACAGATCAATATTCAGTTCAAATTGGTTCATATGATAATAAGGGTCAGCCTAGTGCACAAGGCTCCCCCACCTATAGCTGGTTTCGGGAGGATAGATATACACAACCAGACACTACAACCAAAGAGATTGTTTCCAATATTTGAACTTATGATCTAGATCACAAGGCAAACCATCTTACTGTTGTGCCAAAGCTTACCCATCTCAGTTCAGATCATGGAGCAAACAAAACTCAGGATTCTTCTGTGAAAAAGAGATCCTTAGTGAAGAAACAATTTAATTTCTTGAACATCATGATAACAACTTGTCTATGAAGAAAAGCCACAATCATGAAAGAGTAAAACAAATTACATTAATTTTTTTCTCCCATGTCTTTTTCTCATCTAAAATATGGTTCAGTCAACAGCCATAAACAACAGACAACTGTAACCATGATATATTCCCCCACTACCTATTAACATCAAAATAAACTATAGTACTCCATGGCATCATGAGGCAGGGAAAAAAAATTGGGTTTAAAGTCTTTCAAGTTATATTGGTACGAATATTTGACATCAGGTCATTTGCCATGTTATTGGGAGACATTAGACATCACTTTTTTAGTAAGCAATGGTCTAGAGAGCACGTAAGTTAATTTAAGAAAGATCACACTGTGAGGATAAAATGGTAGGACTCTAGGTCCCCAGGAACTGAACTGCAAAATGTCCACCAAGTTAAGAAGACTATCATTTATCCATGTCAAAATAGTCAAGCTACACTATGCCAATGTTAACCATAACCCAATCTATCATTATATTGAAAATCATACTCCTTTTGGAGGAAATAAAACCACAGCCATAACTTATGCTAAATTTCATATGATCCCCATAAATAGGATACTCCTGCAAGTTTCCCAGAATCCACACTGGTATCCACCACAAATCACCACTGCCTGCTCCATCCCATTGTCAGATTAAGTGTGTAAAAATCCAGAAAGACTCTATTACTGTACTAACTAAGAAGTAAAAACTGATGTACCCTAATGCCAGAAGGCTCCTCGCTATGCGGAGGTATGAAGGAGGGCCAATGTATGCAGTCTTACCCTTGCGTATGCAAAGAGACTGTTTCTGGATTGAAACCCATGACCAGCATCACCAAGGGACAACTCTATTAGCTTAACTGTGCAACCCTATTATACTGACAAGTAACCACTTCAATGTTTCCCCTCATGTGAATGGCAGGCAGCAGCCTCTTGCTCACAACCCACTTGAAGCATGGTTGGGAATGATTATAATCTGTTTTTTAGATTATATGCTGTTTCAAAAAGTAAGTTACATGTTTGGAAATTCAGCTTAAAAATTTAGAAAAAATAAATTCTTTGAAAAAATGTTGTTTTTAAGCTAAGTTTTTAACGTGTGATTATTATTCAACAACTTATTTTTTCTTTCAGTTATGTTTACACTCTTTTACCCTATAAAAGCTATTTTTTTGTTGCATCCAAACAAGCTTAATTATTTTCAAGTAACTTTTCAACAAATTTATCCAAACAAAAATTGATTCCAATTACAATCAATTATAAAATAATCGATTATGCTCGTTAGCAACTGTTGAATTAATTCAATGTTTTCAATTTTCCCAAACACACTCTTAATAATGGATCTAGATTCCCTGCTGTCAACTTTAGGAAGATACAGTCACAATTGACATGTTTACACACCTCAAATTGTTCCAACGTAGGATACGATCCATTTGCCAACTTCTTCCTCACTGTGGCAAAGTCCATTGGATGCTCAATCACATCGTGATAATCAGGAAGCTGCATTGAAACATAATTTGAGATTTCAACTTAGATTGCCTTCCAAAACCAAGATTAACAATTCACAAAAGAAAAATCCCACAGACCTCTTCTGGATCCACTGGCTCCGCATACACACCATATGTATCCTTCCTGCCAATTCACCAAAAAGACATGGCATCACCATGCAGCAAGAAGTTGAAGACACTATACACATCATTCACAAATAAATCCAAAAGGAGAGTGTGAGGAAAGAAAAACGGAAACGAAAGCCCCCTTACTTCTGAAGCTTGTCAAGGATCAATTCCAGGGTCCTTTTGTCAGGCAACGGAATCCCAGAAGAAAGCTTAGATGGAGTTCCTAACACTGGAAACAAAACAAAAAAACCCAGTTGAGAAACTCAAGGGGACGATGCAGAAACAGAAACACTGGAACACCCATTTGAGTATGCAACAAGATAGATTGAAAAAGGGTGGGGAATTAAGAAAATGTGAATTACATTACAACCAAAAAACAAACACACAAAGAAAGACACACAAACCTGGAACAGAGTGGAGCCCTTTGGAATCCACTTTTCTACCCTTTACCTGTCACAAGAAACCACATACATACACACAATTAATAACGTGACCCAAACCCACAGAAAAAGCAAATACTGCGTTTATATAAGAAAAATGGTGCGATGGAGACAGAGACAGAGACAGACAACAATGCGTCGTAGGTTATCTTATCTATAGTCATAGAGAGAGAGAAAGAGGGTTAATAAAATGGAAGGCAACAATCAGAGAGAGTCTGCATGTGTGTTAGTTTTTGACAGTTGACCCGTTAGTTACTTATCTCCCCCAAAATCCCGACACAGAGAGAGAGAGAGAGAGAGAGAGAGAGAGAGAGAGCCCTAGAGAGAGAGAAAGAGTAGAGAAAATTCAATGATGGACCAATTGGTATAAAAAAAACTGAGGTGGACACTCTTCACACTAGTATCGAACTTTCAGCGCTGCGTGTATGTTACCTCACGCTCTTCTTCCGGTTCATCCGCCTCCTCATTTCCCTCGTCTTCTTCCTCCTCTTCCTCTTCCCCTTCTTCTTCGTCCTCATCATCTTCCCCCTTATCATCGGGTGCGTGAACTCCACGCGCCCCTCTGCGACTCGGCGCGCTGTCCTCTTCATCCTCGTCTTCCTCCTCGTGGTTGTTCAGCTTCACCACAAGCTTCAACTTTTTCTTCTCTCTCCTCCTCTCGTCCTCTTCTTCGTCCTCGTCCTCCTCGTCAAGGTAATCGTCGTAGTCGATGTTGTAGCGCACATTCCGCCGCCGCCGGCTCCGTCGAAGGTCGGGCTGCGAGGCTGCCGGAGATTCGCCGGAGCGGCGAGCCAGATCTGCCTTGGAGGGACGGCCCTTCTTCTTCCTCCGCACGATCTGACCCATCATCTATCGCTGTTCTTTTTTTTTTTTTCCTCTCTCTCTCTAAAACCCTGTTTCACTTTCTCTCTCTCTCTCTTTCTTTGCTTTGGGAGGCTCCATTATTTTCGAGAGTGTCTGTCTTGGCTTTTTCGAGAGGCTCAGTCAGGTCCGAGCCTGGTTGTCACCACCCGGACCTCAGGTTCGGATCAGATCAGGGTGGGTGAGGTGAGGTGAGTGACTTTGAGTGTTCAAGTGTTCAATTCTCACTCTACTGCTTCCTTTTATTTCTTTCTTTCTTTTCATTACTTTAAGCAAAATAACAATAAATTAATACTTAATAATTAATAAATGTTTTGCGAGTCTGTGCGCGTGAAACGCCGTTACTGGTTGGGAATGACGGCGTCTTCTGCTGCCCATTGCCCGGAACCCTCTTTGCAT
Source organism: Psophocarpus tetragonolobus (assembly GCA_037954015.1). NCBI lineage: Eukaryota > Viridiplantae > Streptophyta > Magnoliopsida > Fabales > Fabaceae > Psophocarpus > Psophocarpus tetragonolobus. Next base: position 43,066,997 of record CM075695.1, read on the forward strand.
GTTTTTTCCTACTGCCCGGATCTTTTAGTCATTTTCCCTCTTGCGGCTAATCAATTAATTGGATTAATTAATTAATAACTATTACATTACAACACTGAGTGACAGTCAGGAATAAAATATAATGCAGATCTTTTTTTATTACTATGAGGAATTTCGAAGGATGGTTATGATGGATTTCTTAATCTATTTTGTCATGATTATTAGGTTAATTAAATTGAAATAAGTTGCATCTATTAATTGACTTTACTTAATTTATGTCTCCCTTTCAATCAAGGATTTAAATATTACATCATCTTAATGAATCCTATCTTATATTCTCTTCAATTCATTGAACAGGATTTATTTTAATTAATTTTGTGGAGTAATGATTTTATACAAGTTTTAAAATTAAATCATGCATGTATATTTGGCATTTGTGGGCTTTGAAAAGGAAGTTATATCAAGTTTTATTTTATTCTCTTTCTTTCTCAACTAGACATGTTCTTTTGGTCTGCAGGGTATTTTTTTTTTTTCTCCTATTTTATTCTGCCTGTCTCAAAGCTTACACACTTTATTTCCTATGTAAATAGCATAAATATTAAAATAAGTGAAAACTATAAATATTTTTACCTTTGACAAAAAAAATACAAAATCCAACAAAAGAGTGCATCACTCAATATTTTGGTGAAGCTTTGTTTTGTGTATATCTTTAACCTTTAATATTTTAAAGAGTATTTATTATTGATGAACTTAACTAGTGACCAAAAATTATTTATTGTCTATTTGTATTTATATACAAACTTCTTTTTCACTGAAAAAATATTATGACAAAAGTTGTCTAGTAAATCGCTTTGGTTTATGAATATTATTTTTTTAATTCTGAACAAATTAATTTATAAGTTTAGTGATGATCTTCAATTTTTTTTTTCAAGGAAAATTCAATTAGACAACTTGAAAATTTAATTAATGAACTTGGTAACATAAAGTAGTGTACAGAAAACTGAAAAACACAAAAACGTGAAAAAGTTTCAAACGACACAATTACAGTAAAAATAAATAAATAAGTGTTGTGAATAGTTGTGAAATTGTGTAATTGAATTTGCTTTATGTAATCCCACAAAGTTTGAAAAAGACAAAATCAAGAATCCATGTTTATGATGCAAATAAATTAATGTTTTAAATAATAAAAAAAATCTTTTTAAATGTGGAAAGCTAAATATGGTGTAGTTATTAGACTAGATTTGGTAGTGAAACATAGAAAATGGGGTCCTAGTGGTGGAATGATATGTTGAAGTTTACGTCTGTGAAAAGGGTGTGGGTGAGTGGTTTTTGGGGAAGGTGAAACCCCTGGTTGGGGATGGTTTATTGTTCAAGTTTTGGGAAGAGGATTTGAGGGAGTCGAGTGAGGTCAAATTTGTATTCCCTAGATTATTCCAACTTTTCAATCAAATAGTAACTACTATCTAAGAGATGAGGGATCAGTGTTGGGAATAGAGGTTTAGGTTGAGAAGGACATTATTCAGTTGAGAAGAAGAATGGATGAGAGAGTTGGAGAGGGTTTTGGGAGAGGTCTGGGTGAGGCATGAGGTGACAAATGGCTAGAGTGGAGCAGGAGGGAAGACAGATCCTCTCAATATTCAATAAGGAAGGATATCTCTCGGCTTTTTTTAAGTTTTCCAAAGGAGTTCATCTTCATTCTTCACAAGGTTATGAAAGTTAAGGATTCAATCTAAGGTGATGGTATTCTCTTAGAAGGTAGTTCATAATAGAATTTTCTCTAAGGTGGAATTGGCCAAGAGAAAGACCACTTTTGAAGTCACTTGCCATGTCTTTTACATGCAATCTGAATTAGTAACTCACTTGCTATTTTCTTGTAAATTTAGTTATCAAACGTAGATGTGCTACTACAGATGGTTTGGTTATATGATTGTTCTACTTTCTGAGTGTCAATCTAGTTTTTGACAATATTTAAGTATTTAAATCATATGGGAATTTGACTAAGGAAATACTTAGCTTAGTTTGCTTAGATGTTTTGTGGTGAATTTATCTTGTTAGAAATATTGTTGTGTTTAAGAGTACGTCCTTTAATATAAAAGAAGTATGACAACAATCTTTACAAAGGATGTGAATCAAAGGGTTCTTTAAAGTGTCGTCAGTGTCGTCAGTGTCATTGAATGATCAACTTATCTGATACATTATTTTGGTAGAATTTTAAAGAGTTTTTCCTAACTGTTTTCTATTTGTGGTGTTGTATTTGAAAGGGGTTATTATGTATATGCAAGTTCAGTTGTTTGTGTTTGGTTATTAGGTTCTTCTTGTAAGAAGGTGTTTGTGAGTGACTTTTTGTATAAGGTTATCTATCTGAGATTGTTCTTGGTTTGTATTATTTTGATCCACCAATCATATCTTGTGATGTAGGTGGATCTTGCTTATGCCGAATGAATAAATCATGTATAAAGATATTTTAAAGATTCAATTTCTTATAATTTTTTTTAATTTTATTTCAAAACATGCAAAGTTACTATCTTAAACTCTATGCATTAAATATACTCTAAGAAATTAAGGTAAGGTCATGATAACAAAAGTTTGTTTATGAGATGAATTTCCTATTTTTGTTTAAATTTGTTTATTAAAAATAATTTAATAAAATAAATAATTTTTATTTTATGTGTTTGCATAAACCACTTATTTAAAAAATAATAATTTTTTATTTTTAAAAAGTAAATACTAAGCCTATTTATTTAAATTTTAAAAGTGTTAGTTTTCTTAAAACCTTGATGGTTTGGATGAGCTTTCAAACTACAAGCCTAAGTTCGAAGCACAACAACAACAAAAAAAAAAAGTAATTTTAAATAAAAATATTTTGTTTCTAATACATAAATTTTTAAAAAAATTAATTTTAAGAACAAATAAGATTTGATTAAAAAATAAAATTAGTTTTAAGCAAAATTAGTTTACATAAATATATAAAAAATGCCAGAAAATATTTATTTTATTAGAAATATTTTTTTCTTAAAAAAATTGATACAAACACACTCTTGTCAACTTCTTGGAAAATAATAATTTAAAAATATTTTTATAAAATATATTTTTAATTTAAACAAATTAAATTAATATTTTTACTTTGTGAAGGTTTTAAAATACCATGATACTATGTACCTTAAGTAGAAATTAGAAATAAAAGATATTAAAATAATTGTGGAGAATAAACTTATGATATCATTCATTTTTATGTGTAAGTGTTGTTGTATTGTTTAACTACAAATGGTAGTCTAAGTTTTATGAATTATAGATAAAGTTTTATATTTTTATGCTGATACATAACTTTTAAAGTATATTAATTGATAAAATTAACGATAAATTTATCATATATATATATATATATATATAAAAAGTATGGTTGTGTATATTATTTCTCGCATTCTAAAATTATGAGATTGTTATGGATATTAAAAAATAACAAATTTGAATGGATGTCCCTCTTTATAACATTTTGCGGTCAACTTCCTTTAATATTTGATGGAGAATATTAATTCAGGAAATCTTTAAATTTGTAGATAAAATGTCAAATTTTATGTAGAATTTAAAATCAAATGTAATTAAGCCTTAAAATTAATAATGTTGAGTTTGAAAGTGACGAACTGTTGTATTTGGTGTGTGACGTTGAAAAAAGAGTCTGAAAACAAAAGTAAATTGAGAGGAGCCAGCCACCGTCGGCATGGCCGGTCATGTTCTCTTTTGGTTGTGGAACTTTGTGATGGTTTCTTCTGTCTTTTTCCCCAACTCAATTACTCAACTCTGTTCGTTTTAAAATACTTTTTATTTGAAAATTGCTTTTAAAACTTTTAGATAATTGAATATTTTTTTTTAAAATAAACAATAAGGACAAAGTGTGTGAGTGCAGCCTTCTCGATTGTCCTTTTTCGTGCAATAAAATAAGTATTAAATATTTCTCTACCAATTTTTTCAATAATAAACATATAAGAAGTCAAAATTTCTAAATTAATCCCACTCCATTCTTTATTATAAGTAAAAAAACGAGGTTTCACACATATAAGAAAATGAAATTATCGTATTAAATTTTAATAATCCTATAATCTTTTCTCTAAATTACAAAAACGTGAGAAAAAATAGTGATATTTATAAGAAGTCAAATATTAAAGAAATAATATTTTAAAAAGAGTATCATTATAAGAGTGTTTAAAATTTGTTTATATTTAAAAAAAAATAATTAATTGATAAGACAAGGAAGAAAGTATATAAAAAGACATAATATTATGATAATGTTAATTAAAATGTCAGTAAAACTAAATTTTTATATTAATGCTCTGCACACAGGATTATGAGTACAGAGAATTTTAGGGCCTTACAGTATGTTGTGGAAGTTCAGAATACTGTCTTCAATGTCGCAAAAACATGCCTTGGAGAAAAGGAACTTTGATGCTTGTTTCCATAGAGTATTTCGGTGAGGTTTGTTCCCAGTTTCTTATCCAAACATGTTCGTTTATTTGAAATTGAGGTGGAATTGTTTAAGAAAGTAAATATTATTTTATATTAAAATAATACTTAATTTAATATGAAAATCATAACACAGTCAATGAATAAAAAATAAAAAAATAAATTTTACAGAGTTTCTTATATTTAAATTGACATCATAAAAATTATCTGACATAAATTTTAATACATAAAAGAACTCAAATATATTATTTTGATTTGATGTTCACTCACAATTTCCACTAAAGGAAGAAAATCAAGATATGAACGTAGAGAAGTGGGAAGAATATGGGGCGGTGAAGGCGCAATGAATAGGAATCAGAATTCGCAAGTATATTTTGGTTCATGAATTGGAGTGGGATGAATAATATATATATAGATATTGGTAGCTGACTTCCATCTGTCGGAGTGGTACCTAAGAAAATTTGAAATTCTCATGCAATTAATTAATACTTTCACCATATATTTCAAATCCAAAGTGTTGGGGGACAGACCACTACGGAGCAAGAAATAATAAACTGACCTGTGACTTTGAAAGCTTTAACTTGAGAGCATAATTTAGAGTAGACAAGTGTCTATAGAACCTTTTTTCTTTGTGCTGAATGAAGCTTTCAGAGTCGGATATTGCATATTTTGATACCTTTGCTTTACAACCCACATGGTAACTGTTTTCAAAGTTCATTAGTTGGTTCCTTTTTGGCCGTTCAATTAGATATAGGCTGTGACGCGATGAATGCATGACTTATGTGTGCCTTCGAAGATTCATTTATCAGCAACAAAACGCAAGAGTTTGGTTAACAAAAAACAGCAAATACAAGAGTTTTACTTTTGATGTTGACAAGAAAATGCTGCTTACTCCACTGGCTTTGAATCAGATTTCTCTTTCAACACATCAACACGTGTACCCTTTGTCTACTTTTGGGATATCTTTAAATATGAATCCATCCACACGCTTAGCTTAAACAACACAAGATGGGTAAAAGAGCTTTGCTGGGGTGTTGGTTGCTCTTCTTCATCTTCTGCTTTGGTTCCTCAAAGGCTGAAACGGTTCCAGCCGTTTATGTTTTTGGAGACTCACTTGTAGACGTGGGCAACAACAATTACTTGACTCTTTCCATTGTAAAGGCAAATCATCGTCACTATGGCGTTGATTTTCCTACCCACAAACCAACTGGCAGATTTTCCAACGGCAAGAATGCTGCAGATTTTGTTGGTTAGTCAATCCAAATTCATTTTACCTGTTCCCACTTCAATTTTTCATACAATCTATTTCCTATTATATTAAAATTCTAAAATCATATACTCTTCTTTTCTTTTATATCGTCTCATCTTTAGCCTCTGTATTTCAACTTTAAAGCCACAACTTCTTAATTACACAATTCTATCAACTGTCCAATTTATTCTCAGCTGGTAGTAGTGTATACATCTTGATTTGATTCCTATCTGGCTATATGTTCAATACACAACGCTTCACATTGGGTAAATAAAGACAATTTAACATGTATATAACTATAATAAGTATAAATATTAAATTAGATAATTGTGTGGGAGTATTGTGGATGATTGACTAAGATATGTTGTGGGCATATGTTTTTGTAAACGAGATTTGTTTTCTGCAAGTCTTCTCCTATAAGAAACCTAAATGGTTGATAGACTGACACCCAAAAAGCATAAGAAAGACACGAGGAAATGACACACTAACATGGGATTCATCAGACGTAGATGGATGGTACACAAACTGAAGAAAACTTTAAAAAACTCTAGTTATAAAAATAGCTTTGATAAATAGTTAAGGCGAAAAAACAAGAATCGGATATAGTGGTGGTACAGTTGTACAAAATAGAGACACGTTTGTTTGTTTGTTTGTTTGTTTGTTTGTTTTGTTTTGTTTTATATATTTTATATAATAGAATAGAATGATTATGTGGGTTGCAGCTGAGAAATTGGGTTTGGCAAGTTCACCACCTTACTTATCCCTAATATCAAAGACCAACAAAAACAATGCATCCTTCATGGATGGTGTTAGCTTTGCCTCCGGAGGTGCTGGAATATTTGATGGTAGAGACCAACGTTATGTAAGTCACCAAATGTAGTTAGTTCCCTTTTTTTCCATTTATTTATTTATCCTGTGTGTTGTGTGCAAAGATGCCTCCAGGAAAAGGAATGGGTGATTTGGATCCATATGCAGGGGGGCCCTTTAAATTTATATAGTTACGTGCTTTCCTTTTCCTTTTCTTTTGAATTAGACACATTGTTAGAAAAGGGGAGGTAGAGTGCAGGTGCAAGTGTGATATAATCACATATATTCACTTTCTTCTTTAATTATATCATTTTCATTCTATTTTTTTATACATCATTTATGATTTTATCTCTCCATAGTCCAAACCATAAAAATCATTACTCTCCCAGGTCCCAAGTGAGGTATAATTAATATATGATGGTTACATGACATGCATTAATTTCAGAGACAATCAATACCGTTGACAAAACAAGTGGACTACTACTCAATAGTACACGAGGAAATGACAAGAGAAGTAGGAGCAAGTGGTGTACAGAAGCATCTCTCAAAATCAATTTTCGTTTTGGTGATTGGCAGCAATGATCTATTTGGATACTGGGAGTCATCGGATCTTGGTAAAAAAAGCACCCCACAACAGTATGTGGATTCCATGGCTTTCTCACTAAAAGTGCAACTGCAGGTGGTAATTATAACACATGATAATCAATATACAATTTGCATGTAGGTGAATTGCTTAATTACTCATTGTGCTTTGGCAGCGATTATATGATCATGGTGGGCGTAAATTTGAGATTGCGGGAGTAGGGACACTTGGATGCTGCCCCGATTTAAGGGTGAAGAACAAAACGGAATGCTTTCTGGAAGCCAATTACTGGTCGCTAAAATATAATGAAGCCCTTAAATCCATGTTGGAAGAATGGCAATCGGAGAATGCAGGCATAATCTACTCCTACTTTGACACATTCGCTGCCATCAACGACCTCATTCAGACTCCATCTTCCTATGGTACCTATTCATTTCATTATTTATAACATGGATCCGGCAACACCACATATGCCACTCGTTTTATATAATAATTAATGTTCCATATAATAACTTTCGACTGAATAATGTTAATTACTCATTAATTTATTAAGGTTTAAAAGTGAAAATATTAATAAAAGCTTTTTAAATTTAATTATTAAATATCATATTATTATCAAATAATTTTAAGTTTCTTCATCAGCATCTTTCTTAGTAGAACGCAAACCTAACTTTTAGTGACGATAATTAATTTAAACATGCCTTAAAATAATCTGTGTAATTGTCATAGGAAGAGGCGGAAGAGCAGGTCTACCTATATATTTGTTTCTAGAGAATTATATGATGTAAAAAAAAGTAAAGCATAGTGGAGGGGAGTGTAAAATAGTCTCTTTCCTTGTTTGGATAATGTTACTGGAAAGTGGCAACTAAGTCATGTCTAAGGTTTAGAAACTTACAAGCATTTAAGTGTGTCTGTAACCTATTTCGAGAGTTGTCTGGGGTGTTAGTTATATAGAGTGGAGGGAGATCCTTGCTCCTCGTCCTCCAAAAGGGTCACTTATTCGAGGTATCCAAGAAATTATTGAGAGTAAATTATAAATGTATTTTTTAATTTTTATTAAATTATACATAATTGCATTCTTATTTATTTTCTTTCAATAATCTCTTTTAAAATTTAAAAATATTGCAAAACACTTTCTTTAAAATTTAAGAAGAAGTACATATATAATTCAACTAAAATTTGAGATTTGTTATTGTAATTTACTTAATTATTTAAGGTTATTTCTCCTCAATTTTTGAAAGGCAGAGGTTAGACAATTGCTTCATGGGGGTTGTTCTTAAGGGGTTGCAGCTTTGTTTGACCCGGGGATACAGATATAAAAAGAAATGTATTTTCTTTTTCACCCAATTTAATGAAATTTCGCAAGCTGCTTTGCTCTTTAGGCACTCTCTTTCATTTACTATTTGCAACCTTTCAATGTATATATTTTTTTATAAAATTTTAAAACACTCACACCCTCTTTTATTTAAAATTTTTTTACAAAATATCACTTAGTTTTACAGTTGTACACGTACTTCTACCATTATTTTCAAATAACACAATTATCCTTTTCGAACATGCATGTTAGAGGGAGTTTCAAAAAATAGAAGTGAAAAAATATATATGTTCAAAGACGATGAGACTGTAAAATCGAGAAGTCAATTTAATCTTTTAAAGAGATGAGTAGAGATGCACGTATAACTAAGAAGTTGGGAGATGCTTATCAAAAAAACTTAAGATAAAAGAACGTGAGAACATTTTAGAATTTTACAAAAAATTGTAAACATTAAAGAGATGTAAATAAAAAATAAAAGAATGCTAAAAAAAATCTTTGATCTTTAATATCCGTGCACCTTAATAACCATTTGCATCCTCATAATTATTTGCTTTGTAATATATATATCCACTCCTTACTCAAATTTTATCTGTAAATTATAATATAATAAATTTAAAGTTTTATATTTAATTAAAATTTTTAAATTTTAATTTATAATTTTTTATTATTTATTATTTTTATATGCTTTTTAAATTAAATATATTAATAATTTAATATAATATGTTATCCGCAAATATACATAAATCCAAAAATATTCTATAAATTTTTATATTTTAACTCAAACTTATGCTCGTCTAGTTGTCATACATAAAAGAAACGGAGAAAGTATTAAGGATACTTTTGTTTCGTGGGGATTGAACTTAGTTCGATCCAACAAATTCAACTGGGTATTTTGGTAACTTAGTTACACTTATTTGGTAAACATGCGTTTTGTTTTTCATAACTATCCAACCGAATCAAGTAAATTAATGTAATGAGTTTAGAGTAAGACTTGTTATTGGTAATTAATGATGACAGAGACACATTTCTTTCTTAGTTAGTGTATTAATCATCTAATTAGTTATTTATTTCTCTTTTTAAATAAAATAATTATTTGTATTATAATTAATTTAAATTTATTCAAAGCATGAAGTAAAATTATTAATAATTAATTATAAATAAAAATTATCCATTTAATTAAAAAATATGTGAATAATATTTTAAATTATATGATTAAAAATTAATTACACTATTATTGTTTTATACAAGGTCATATTGAAATATTTTTTTCATTTTTTATTAAGAAACTTCTTTCTATTTTATTTTTCTTTTAATTCAAACAATTTAAAAATTTATTCATTTTTTTTCTCTTATAATGGTTCCTTCAATATTTTTTCCTCTACCCAACGTTGTTAGTATTGTTTTATCAAAATGTATTTTATAAATTTTAGAAGTGTCAATAATGGCAAAACACTACAATGATATTTCTCTTATACTCTCTAAGAAGAAAAGATGTTGGTTGATGGTTTTGACAAATTAGGACTACAAATTATTCAAAACATTGTTATTTTTAATTATGTACCAAAATATCTGGTAAATGTTTATTTTAAAAGATGTATGTCGATTAATATTCCTAATAGTTGATTTGAGTGGGTATCTATTTCCTTAAAAAAAAAAAAAAAGATGTATTCTAATTCTAATTAGAATAAGTTTAAATTCCTTTCAGGATTTACAGAGGTAAAAGCTGCCTGTTGTGGACTGGGAGAGCTGAATGCCAAGGCTCCCTGCCTGCCATTGTCAAATCTTTGTCCTAACAGACAAGATCACATCTTCTTTGACCAATTCCATCCTACTGAGGTAGCTGCTCGTATATTTGTTGATAGACTTTTTGATGGTCCTTCAACTTACACATCTCCTATTAATATGAGACAGCTAGTAGCTTCCTCAAGTTGATCATCGATTTATCCTTTCAATCTCATAATTCCATACCAATTGCATCCTACAAATCTATTATTTTACTTCAAGTGGATGATGTATTTATATTAACACGGGACGAAGGTGTATCCATGACACATGCACCACTATAAGAATTTTCTTTTTCTTACGCGTTCAATCAATGCCAACGAAATAAGACACAGTAATTTATCGTTGGAGAATTAGACCATACAGATACAAATTATATATGGACACTGACGGAGGCTATTATTAATTATTGATCGAGTAGTGACAACTTACGATGATAACGAAAGTGACAAAGATCAACTGCTTGAAAATCAACAGTTTAGGTGATAATCAGCTGTGACAAAATCAACCCAAAGAAGAGAAAAGGAAAGAGAATGGCTGTAAACATTAATAATCAACTATTAGAATTTTCTTAAAAAAAAATATTATAGACAACAATAAATTGTAGATTTTTTGCAGAGAAAAACGAGTCAATAATGTTTTAATCAATCCATAATATGTTTGATAATTTAGCTTATTTATAAATTATTTGTCCTTGTGACATAAATACTTGTGGAAGTATTTAGCTTTTTGAAAGTACCAATCATTATAAACCTTTCATGTTTGGTAAAATGAATTTTTTTCAGAGAAAAACGAGTCAATTAATGTTTTAATCAATTCATTATAACTCTTAATTTAAAAAAGGTTTGTTAATTTTACTAATTAATAAAAATCATATAAATAAAAAAGCTATAATTAAATATAGTGTAGAAATCTTTTATACTATCAGTATAAACTAATTAAACTATTTTCTTTATATCCAACAATTATAATTTTTTAAATAACTTGGGAATATTTCATAGAAAACTTGGTTAAAAACAATTTCCTTTTTCTCCTAGAAATGTTATTTTTAAATCTCATATCAATAAAGGAAACTAATGCTCTATTTGTGAGTTGTTATGCACATTTACCACTTTCACTTTTAGAAAACAAAAAACAAAATAAAAATATATTTTATTATATTTAAAAATATTTTTAAAAAATCACTAATAAAAATGTTGTTTTCAATGTTTTAAAAAATTAAAACCATATAAAAAGTTAAAACCTTAATAATAATGGTGTAATTATAATAAAAAATATATATAAATGTATTTTAAATTTTATATATAGACATGTTATATTTTTTTCTTACTAAAATTGATTAAATTAAATAATTTATTTTTTAAAGATAAAAATATCAAGTCAAAACAAATATATTTTTTAAATATTAAAAAATAAAAATATTTTTAAAAAATAAAAATAAAAAACATTTTGACTAAACTATACCTAAAGTTTATCCATCTAAGATTCGTAGAAAATATAAAACTTTCACTTTCTTCATACCAAATGTCCCTTCCTGTAGTTTAATAGAATTTGTACAAGTACTTATTCCATTCAAAAAGTACTTCTAAGTGTTAAACATATCTTTAGAAAGTATGAGCAAACTCATTTTAATAACATATTTGATTACTCTCAAAACTACATTTGCGCATAAAAATTGGTGAAAATAGATATAACGCCAGAATTTTACGGCCATTCTATTACAATTTCATAATTTACGGTATGTATGTTGCCTATGATGGTAATTACCTGAAAGAAAAAAAAAAAGACTTAAGTTGCCTTTTGCAATATTTGCAAGCTTTTGTCCAAATATGCTGTAAGTTTTAACCCTACAATCAAACATACTTTTGATGAAAAACCTGTCGGTTATGCTTATCTACGATTAATCGATTAAATTTCCTAACTCTATTAACTTTGCATATGTTACTGATTCTTAAGCTTGCCTCGCTCAATACAATATAATATGATAGATATGCAACTCATCTTGATGTAAATGCCGTAAGATAAAAAATGGCATCTCAATAATTCCTAGGAAGACGACCAATAGAAGACATCAGTCACGGACTCACGGTGCATCAAGAACTAGAGAAAATATATCCTCAAAGAAAAGTTTCAAGTCGCCGTTGTCAATGTCGAATTCCAACAATTTCTTCATGGCATCCTGCATTCCATTCAGTATATATGATTTATAAATAAGCGTAAACAATGTCTAAAGCTGTAATTTGAATCTTGAAATTGAAATGACACCTTGTATTGACGATCTTGGGTACAGATTTTCTCATTGCATAACCGCTCAACATGATTATCATTTGAGACGGCATCTAACACAGCTGATGCTCTTTTTATGATTTCATCTGGTACACCTGCATGAACAGTGTAGCTTGTTCTAATAGAAAAAAAAAATGGAAAATAGCATATGCTTTACATATTTTTATGATCACTTAAAAGGAAAGAATGAACAATATGCGTTGAATACTCTTTTGATCAGAAATATCATTTCTAAACAGCAGTTTCGTAAATTACCAGCAAGCAGTGCACAATGCAGCCCTGCAGGATTCCAGAAACCACATCATTTTGATCGATATTTCAATTGATATAACAGAAAATGTTAGTAATATACTCTCTGTCACATTATTTACAGGCACTTTCTTAGTTTCTTATTGTTGAAATTTATCAAAACTTACGAAATATATTAAATAATATATTGCAAACATTTCTCTTTAGTCTGTTAACAAGCGTATTACCAATTCTATTGATATAAAATACTGATAAAGCAAAAGCATACCATAGCTATGATGCGCATGCCCAGGGACAAGCCTGCGTGGAATACGATAATAACAACGATGAAATCTCCTCAGATAGCAGAACCCCTTCAATTCTATACTAATCTCAATACTAGTGATCTATACAAAGTACAAGCAGAGTAAAGTAGTACAGTGAAATCTCCACTGCACAGTGAATAGCAAAAAACAAATACTATCATTCATGTGCAAATTATAACTTATCATGATGAGCTAAATGAAACATATGCATGCTTAAGGACCTGTTTGAGTAAGCTTATCTAAAAATATTTTTAAGAAAGTAAAAAATTAAAAAAGCTTTTTCATAAATTTTTTTTTGAAAAGGTGAGACTTTCTACAAGTCAATTTTAATTAGCTAAATAGAAGAACTTTCTCATATAACTTTCAAAAAAGATTTGGACCTGTTTAAAATTATCTTATAAAAAGTGTCACCTTTTAAAAAAGTCTCACCTTTTTACAAAATAACTCTCTAAATTTTACCTCTCAGAATCGGATACTATAGCATATAGTGGGATGCAAAACATATAGTGGGAGGTAGGTACTATGTATAGGAGGAAATCTACCAAAACTTGTAACTCCCACCTACCCAAGTGTGTAAAACTTTTACTAAGCATAAATGCACCTTTAACAGTTTTTTGACTTTGTTACGACACAAACGGTAGCTTTACACACGGTTTCACAAGTATAACAGCCTTCCTAATTCCTATCAAATTCTTTGACATCAAAAAATGAACTTAAGGTGGTAAATATAATTCTTAACATACTGCATGGAAGAATCAACAAAGACACCTGTATAAAAATACAATCTCTTCAATATGCGTGGAATTGTCGTCAGGTCTCAGTATGCTCATTGTGTAAAACTTAATCTGCTCTGACTGAAATAAAATAATTCAAAGGAAAAGTTTATGATCTCTGAGGAGTTATAACACTTTGACCCACAATGATGCACGGGTACAAGTGTATAACCTTGGTCAAGGAGTGCCCATGTAATAAATCCATGAGATGAGTGCACACGAAAACCTACAAAATTTACCGAACAAATGACAGTTACAAACTCTCTTTCAGAAACTGCATCTGGTCATTTCGCCAATTTTGTCAGGGCTAACCCAAAGGTAAGGCAAGCTTTAGGCCCATTAAATACAAAAGTTATTTATTATTAGTATTTCTAAAACAAAAAGGTCTCGTGTTGTGAAAAAAAGTACATATGTTAACGAAAAGACCTAATATATAACTATATTATTTAAAAGATTTTTTTTTTCTTATAATTTGTGTTAGGCCTCCTCACTGTTAGGCTGGCCTTGAGTTTTGTGATACATTTCAATTACAATTTGACTCCAGCATCTGAGTTGACAGTTAATACATTCTCTTAATACAGTTTCCAGAACAATGTCCTAGGAAACTGATGCTTGAAAATGAGTTTGTAAAGGGATCAAATACTTAAAAGTTTATAGATACGCGAGGGCAACCGGAAGCATAAAGATGTTCATCACAGGAAAATGTAGTTTAGAAATAAAAAGCATGCTGCTCAGAATTGATAATATAATTCCCGAAAATTTGAATTAAAATATATATTACACAATTTCAGGAAAAAAGTCTTAAACCTTTGAAGGTTCATCACACGTAACAAAGTGATTTATGGTCCCAGCAAGTAGACCAATGCCATCTGAAAGGAAGATCAAAACATATTGCTAAAAAGTAAAAACTAGCACCTGCAATATACACACGTTCCATGTTTTATAATTTATTCACGCAATAAACATTGTTAAACAAACCTTCTGTAAGAGTGCCTTTACCAAATTCATCCACCAGACAGAGTGATCGCGAAGTAGCATGCCTACAGGTTTTCTCGACATTAAATAAAAAGAAAAAAAAATGTATATATATATATATATATATATATATATATATATATATATATATATATATAAATTACAAATCTCCCGGGAACTATTTAATTGTTCAGATAAAATAAAACCATTCAGGATAACATCGGTAGTTATAAAATTAGCGCGTTTAATTAATTATTTGGACTCTGTACCCGTGTCAACCTTTTGTTTTGGTCTTTATACCTAAAATTCTATCCCTATTCAAACAATTTCAGTTTCCACTGTTAATTTTTTGGTAGCGTAAAGCTGCCACAAAATAGAGACCTATGGACTAAAGCATAAAAAATTGCTCATATAGCAATTATAATATTAAGTTTGTAGGTATAGGTACTAAAAGTGTGAAATTATGTGTGCTAATGGTAAAGCCACTTTTGTGGCAAAAGTAAAGAAGGGAGGGATAAAAATTTCGCATTTTATATGCCAAGCCTATGAATTGGTTGAGTGGTAGAAAATTCACAATGACATTAAATGTTTATGCACAAACCCTATAAATACCATGCATTTCCTACAAGTTTTTGCATTCCACCACAAAGTTGTAGTCACCACATGTAGCTCCTTATTAAAAGAGTTAAAAATGAGTGTTCTAAGTGAATCTATTCTCGCAATATAAGAGAGAGTGAAATTGTTCTCTCATTTAGATAAGGGTTGTAATTTTATTTTTTTTTTCACTTAGCAAAAATATTTTTCTAGCTTTACCCTTTGTTTTTCTCTTATTAGTTGAGGGTTTTTTACGTAAAATTATCATGTGTCAATCTCTATTTTTTCATCACTTATTTTATCTGAGTTATTATTTTGTCACTTTAGTATCTAACAAAAAGTTAGCTCGGTTGTAAGAATCAAATGATTAATTAAACCATATAAGTGAGTAATATGGAAGAGAGGAGCATTCTGCATAAGTTCAATTACTAGAAGATTATACAGATTTTGCCTGCGACTGCTCTATGTTTAATGTATTGGAGATATCCTTATTAGCCTTTTTCTTGACATACCTGAGCATCATTCCTATTTGATGAAGATCAATCATAAACGTTGATTGTTCGGCTGTCATAAGCCTGCTTCCTGTTGCACAAAATATTCTAAAAATACCAACCCCCACCACAAAGTAAAAAAAAAAACAACATAATAATCACTAAGATCAGCATACAACAATGTGGGAGAGAAAAAACATAATATAGCAACCTTCAAAATGATACCTATCTGTCAGACCCACAGTTGCTGCATCAGCTGGCACAAAACTACCAATGTGGGAGAGAAAAACAATTATAGCAACCTGCAAAACACTTCTCATTACTTTATGATCATAGACAACAAGGAGCTTGGTCTGTAACATAATGCAGTAGTCATATGTTAGACTATAAGGAATCGTTAATCAACTATCTGAAAAACTGTAATGTGGAAGTCAATAATTTTTAGCCTTCACCACAGTCCCTCACAAAAATCCTTTGCTCTGGAAAGTTGGATAAACCCTAAACTCATGATATATAATAATGTCTTATAACTTAGAATGTGGATTTAAGCCTAATTCAACCTCAAAAGCTAGCTCAAGGAGTAAGGGTTGCCCCCACTTATATATTGTATTTTGGCACTATTTATAGCCAATGTAGAACTTGAGTTTCTTTCCCAATAAACCTCCTCACGCCCAGCACTATTGGACTTGATGTGTGACCTATTTTAATGAATCTATGATAGAATCTAGGCAATTTATTTTGGCACCCAAATTTCTATTTGCACCCCCATTGGTTGAAAATATTTTCAAAAAGCCCAAAATACCTTCTTATGCGCTTTGAATCAATTGATCTAAAATTGTACATCAAATAAGGACATTTTGGATATTTTATGTTTTGGCGTGCTAAAAGAAATTGCCTAGGCTTTGATATCATTGTATAATGTGGATTTTGTCCTAATTCAACCCAAAAACTAGCTCAAATGGTGAAGGTTGTCCCTACTTATATATTGTATGTTGACACTATCTCTAGTTGATGTGAGACTTGGATATCTTTTCCAATACTGTGAATTAAGATATTTTTTCTTTTATAATAATTCATTTTACCCTAAGATAATCATGCAAAAACAAGACAATACAAGAAATGTTAATTTTTTTTAATTTAATTTTAATATTAAATTAAATAATTTTATATCATTATTAAATTTGATGACAAGTAGTAAATTTGATGTACCATGTATTTATCAAATAATATAATAGTATATTATTAAATAATAATGATAATATAAAAGTAATTTTTATCCCTGAAATACATGCTAATTATTTTTTAATTGGATAAAGAAAAAAATATAAAGAGTGAACATCAAGAAAATCTAACTCGATTGAGTAGCATGGGTGAATTATTGTAAACCATTGACATTTGTGTTCAATTTTTAGGGATATAAAAATTCAGAAAAATAAAAACATGCAAAATCCAAATAAAAACAGAGCAGAAGAATATTAGCAATGGTAGCTTGTAGGTTGTCAGACCAGATAAATATTAACAACCATAAGTTGAAAACTTGGTGTGCATACTGCTAAAGGATAGCTGTGCAACACTATTTTATTTAAAAACTAGAAGTGAAGAACATTCTTTCATTTGGAGACTAGAAGTTAAGATCATAGAATGACCTTTTCAACTTAATTGCTACTTAAAACAGTACGATCAAATATCCTACAGAATGCAAACCCCCTGAAAGATGAAGAACTAATAACTGACCTGCTTTATATAGATACTTTTTCCAGAGAAATTAGGACCAGTGATGATATTAATCCTTCCTAATGTAAAGAACAATGCAACACGGATTAATAACAATATAATTTGATCAAAATGGATTTCAATGATATAATTTGGTAACATCATTGTGTACATCTGCTGCATCTATTTACCATCATGAAGAATCTTAGTGTCATTAGGAATAAATGTGTCTACAGTCATTTCCTGCAAAACATGCCTACAAACAAAACCAATTTTTATTATTAACCATATCAATGATTTTCCATTTCCAAGAGATTTTTATAAACTATATGGTTTGAACCTTCCATTTTTTATATCGAGCAAATTTTCTTCAGTCAACAAAGGCCTGACGTAATTGTTCTGTCGTGCTACCAATGCCATTGACAAGAAGCTGAAATAAAATTATCAAAGTTAAAAAAAGTCTGGGCAAGCACCAGTTTATTTTATTGACAAAAATTATCTTACCAGTCCAGCTCAGCGGCAAAAGTTGCCACCGTTATCAAATGTGTTTGGAACAACAGTATACGTGAAAACAAGTCTCTTGTGATTGCCCTCTCCATATCTTGAATAATAAAATTCATTAATAAGTAAGATTTGCACCAAAGACCATAGACAAAGTGTTACAACTTTAAGGAAAACTCAATATTATCTAAAATAAATTACATTGATATCTCTTGAGGGTTTTTTAAATTACACTTATACAATTCCTACTTTTCCATCCTTATACCGACCTCCGAGTGTAAGTGTAAATTTTTAAAAAATTAAAGGATGTGTGTAATGTAAAAAGGAGCGTTTCTTTTTAAAAAATGTAAAAAGGAGTGTAGTGTAATGTTTTTAAAATAAAAAGGAAGTTTATGTATGATTTTAAAAAAGTAGGGGGTGTAAATTTGATTCAAAAAAATCTCACGGAAAATGTAGAAAAAATTGCTTTGAAAAAACTAAAAGAGAAAAATAGTTTCTCAGAGAGGGTTCTTTTGGTAGTTGTTTTCTTCTCTTTTACAAAGAGTGCAAGTATGTTCTTTTATGTGTGTAGAAAGAAAAGTGTTGTAATCTTTTTACCTATTAAAATTAATTTTTTGTCCATGGAGATCTTTAGTTGCTCTTCTTTCATTTTTATTCTAGTTGTGTGATATTATCTTGTTACTCTCGTACTAGAGACATGTAAGTAACTCAATTTAAGAAGTACACAACCTATGAAACTTAGTAACGAGCTCACTATCTCTGCACCTGACACACAAAGCCCATGGAGACTCATGGCCACATAAAAAGATAAAAAAAGTTTTTAAAAAAATGGTCTCATTTTAAATTATTATAAAAATTTAATATATATCTAAAGTCATCTCATCATGGGTTACAAGATAATAATTAAACAAAGAGTATTTATTATTTAATAATTAAATTTTAAATGTCATCACAAATAATCAAATATAGTCTCAGTATTCAATTCTAAAATTTAAAATGAAATAGTTTAATTTAAAATGCATACAAATAAAATATAAATATCATCACAAATCTCAATTCTTAAATATCATCACAAAAGTATTGAATTTTTTTACTTTTTACTTAAGACACCCCAATTTTTTATAAATAATATAATTTTTATTAAAAAAATAATTATTAGAAAGCTCACGGATTAGCACACTAAACCTGCCAGTTTTGTGGGTCGAGCCTAAAAAATATGAATATATATAAATGAATCCAAAATTTTAGGACTCATACCATGCAAGTTGCGAGTTTCACAGGTAATCTGCGGGTCTAAACTTAAGCGTCCATCTCTATCTGATACCCGTTAGTGGTATCACAGTCATTAGGTTCCTCGTTATACAATGTTAGAGAAAATTATTAGTATGTTATGTGGTTGCAGTTAGCCTCATAAAAAAAATTATTCTTTATTACTAGATATATAGCGAGGTAGTATGAAATTGCATGTCTAGGAAAGTTTTGATTAAAGAAAAATAAATATTTAATCATGGTTAACCCAAACCCAAATATTTTTATGAAAAAAATCTTGATAATATGTCATGTCCCCATGATTGTTGTAACCCACCACGTTGTAACGATCATGGCAACTGCCATAAGGGAAATGGAAGAACCCCGCTACGGATCACCAAAACTGGGAAAATGGATTGTGGTGTTCGACGCCACGGCATTATATCGCCATTATGGCATTGTCATAACCACCATTTAGCAACACTCATTGGAAAAATAACAAGAGCGAAAGAAAGAACTCGAAAGTAATAACTCTCAAGGTTGTGTTACAAGTACCTTAAATGATACGAAAGTTCGACATTATTAAGTAGTGATCAGTTTAAAAGGTGAAAGACAACTTCATGATTGTCCTATATTTGATTCAGGTGCAACCTTATTATTGACTACACGTAGAGATTGATTTTGCACTTGTGCATGTATCTCTAGACACAAAAGGGTCCGTATTTATGAAAAACAATCTTGCCTTAGAAATTGTTGAAATCACGTGGTAATCCTAGGAGGGGCAAAACATTTTGAATCATTTATTAATAGTTACTCTAAGAGGCAAGAGGTTGTGGGTGTACCCAATCAAAATGAAGTTAGATGTGTTTCTAATATTCAAGGAATTCAAAGTACAAGTATAACATGAAGCTAAAAAAGAATTAAGTGTTAGAGGACAAATAATGGAGAAGAATATGTAGATAGTAATTTTTTAGCATTTCGCAATCAAAAGGGTATTGTTTGAACCAATTTTCAATTCCACATGCACCCATAAAAATGGTGTGACAGAGCATACGAAGATGACTAGAGACCAAATATTTTTGGATAGAAACAGTTAAAAATGCATGCTATTTGCTAAATAGTTCACTGTCAACAACGATTGGTTTGAAGACACTAATGGAAATATGGAAAAACAAACTGGGTGATTATTCTTGGGATTGCTGGCAACATTAAGGGGTATTGCCAAAATTGTTGTTAGTAAAGATACAGTCTTTGTAGAAAATGAACTACAAAGTGAACAAAAAAATATCAACATTGCTGAAAACACTATTATAATACATGTAGAGAAGAAGTCTAAAGAATATAACTCGTCGGAAATTAATCAAGAGAACGGAGAACAAGAGTCAAATGAGGTCAATGATGAAAAAATTTAATAAAGAAAATGAAACTATCTCAACACTTAGAACATGTTATGACTAAAACACAATTATATTATCTCCTAACCGAAGAAGAAAAACCATCAACCTTTCAAGAGGTTGTGAGTGGTTAAGATGTTTCTAGGTGGATGACAACAATGCACAAAGAAATAAAAATAAGACATAGGAACTTCTTGAACTTCCAAAAGGTCAAAAAGCCCAAAAAGCCATTAATGGGTCTATAAGATCAAATACGATGGCAACGATAAGATGGAACAATATCAAGCTTGATTAGTGGTAAAAAGATATGCTAAAAAAAATGATGTTTTCTTTCAAAAAAAAAAAGTAGGTGTTGATTTCAATGAGATATGTTTGCCAATTGCCAGATTGCCCACAATTAGAGTTGGTCTGGCTATGTATGTCACATTTTATTTACATCTTGAGCAACTTGATGTAAAAATTGTTTTTCTCCATGAAGAAGTTGAAGAGAAAATATATATGCTCCAACCAGAAGGCTTTGAAGAACAAGGAAAAGAAAACTTGGTTAGCAAGTTGTCCAAATCTTTGAACGATTTAAATCAGGCACCTAGGTGTTGATACAAAATATTTGATTTCTTCATTATTAGTCTTAGTTACAATTACAAAAATTGAGTTCAGACCATTGTACATAATACAATAGCTTTAATGATAATGAAGGAATCAAATCCAAGAATGAAGGCACAATTGACTAGGGAATTCAATATGCTAGACTTAAGACCTATAAACAAGATCTTAGGGATGCAAATTCTCTAAAGATAGGAAAAACACAAGGTTTAGCTTTCTTAGAAGAATTACTTATTGAAAGTCAATTTTTACTCTACTTCCTTTGAACTATGAATTATAAGTTATCCTCAAGTATGAGTCTTAACAATGAAGCAAATGAGATGGAAATGTCTTGAGTATCGTATGCATCAGTGGTAGGAAGTCTTACATATGACATGATTTGTACATGATCAAACACCACAAGCAATGAGAGTGGTTAGTATGTTCATAGCAAATCTTGGTATAAACCAATGGAACGCTGTTAAAAGAATTCTTAGATATATCAAAGGAACCTCATATGTTGTATGTTGGAAGGATTTAAATTTTTTGTCAAGGATTATGTCAATCTAACTTTTGCAAGCTGATCTTAATAAAAGAATATTGACTGTGTTTATAGTTGTAGAAGGGTCACTAAGATGGTTATCCAAGTTACAAGATATTGTAGCTTTTGTCTATTACAAAATCTAAGTATATAACAATCGAAGTGTCTTGCACATTGCAAAGAATCCTTCTTTCCATTGCAGGTCAAAGCACATAGGTATACAATACCACTTTGTTCGAGTAGTAGGGAAAGAAAATGTAGATATTCAGAATATTCATACCAAAGACAACCTAGCAAATGTTGTGTCAAAGCCGATTAATACTGACAAATTTATATGGTATTGATCCTGCTATGATATGTTAGAAACATAAGCAACATGTGTATAGCAAGAGAAGTGTTGTAATTTATTTCACATATTAAAAATTATTTTTTTTTGCCTCTCTTTTCATCTCTTTTTTTTGCTGGGTTATATTATTTTTTGTTACCTGGTACCTAACATTAAATGGAGAATTTTTCAGTTAGAGCTTGTTATCATTCTGGAAAAAGTTTCAACTACTTACTTCAAAGTAAATAAATAAGAATCAGAGAACTATAAAATATATGCTTAAAATACCTAGAATTTTATGGTGGATATCTCCTAGCAAACTGTCCAATTCTCGCGTCTTTGGCGTACGATAAAAGTATCTTTTTGTTTCGCCGTCTACATCACAAAACTGTATTTGAAATGACTACCATCAAAATATAACATTAATTACGTAAATCACTTGACCAAGTGCAAACACCAACATACTGTGTATTCCCAATCTACAAGTTTCTCCAGAGTGGTTTCTTCAGGTTTTTCTTCTAAGATACACATTAAATATCCTACAGCAGACAAAAAATTATATGCATTACCAATATATCTAGTGTTTTTAACAACTAAAAAACAATATGCAATGAAAAAAAGTGAATAGGTGTTGTTAAATAGCCACACTGACAACACAGCACAACTACTAGCAAAAGTTGACCAACACTATTATACCAGTTGACATCCACAAACAGTCTTAGGGCCTCAAATCTTTAGGTCGTAGACCACCACCTCCTTCTCACACGTGAGAGGCATTATACATGTGACCACTTGAGAGAAGGCAAGAACGGTTGGAGAATTGCTAGAGTATGCCCCCATTAAATAGGTGTCATCCATTCAGATCATGCTGTTAGAGCTTGCTGAAGTTTCTTGAGTTCTTAACAGGCTTTAAGATTCTTCATTGAGTGTATTCTCTATCTGAACATACTTTTACCCAAGTTTATACAACCAAAATTATTTATTTTAACTTCAATCTAGATACTGGAATAGGTGAAGTGGTGAATTATAGAATCTAGGCACTCATTAAGTTCACTGTTCTTCTAAACCGTTAGATTTCATTCACTCTTGGTCTCTTGGATACCATATTCAGTTCTTTTTTCTTCCCCTTGGTTATAGTAGGAGGTCTACAACTTGGGATGGGGAATGGGGTCTCTCTCTACGAGATAGAGAAAAAAAAAGGCAAATTGTGTTGGGAAAGCACAAAAGCCTGAAAATTATAAGCTTAACGAAACAGGTGCCGAACGTTGGGCAACGGTCTCAATCTCCAGCACTTTTTACCACTTTGCACATGCTCAAGCAGTAATCCCTGTATCGTGCTGATACCGTCCCAAATCTACTCGATTTTGATGAGTACTTCATGTTTTGACCATACACAGAAATAGATATTATTAGACTCTTTAAACTGTATATGTATATAACTACCTACCTTATACTTGTTACAATATAATAATTAAACAATAAATTTTTATTTACTAAAAAATTTAATTCTTAAATTTTTATTTGTTATTTCTTATTACTTATTATTTTTAACGTTGTTTAAATTAAAATATAATTAATAATTTAATATATAAATTATTTAAAAATATAAAAGTAAATTAAAATTTTAAAAAATAATAGAATTAGTTATCTGCAGTATTCCAAACCCAGAAATGGATGGTATTAAAATTCTATAATCACTTTTTTTACACTTGTACTTGAACCTCTGCATTTTCTCGGCACACGAAGGGGAAGAGTCCAACCTGTCCCCACTCCACTCATTGCCATGCCTAAGCACAAGATATGATCCAACAAAACACTAGTGAAAGGAAAGCACAATGGTTTAGTGATCACCCTCTCTGGATTGGTTGATTAAAAATTAAAGCAGCCTATTAGTTCATATGTTTCACAAAGGAAGAGCAATGCAATGACCCATTCCTTATAAACCTATTTTTATGGATACAAATGTAATTCGGAGTTGGAAATACCTATTTGCTGTATATAAACAATACAAGGAATGCACTTGTCCTTGCTTAGGACAGGAAGTTGTGCTAATTCCAATGATGAAACCTGCAAAAGATTTATCATGATGAAAAAGTATATATAATTTTTCTTCTCAATTAAAATTTACACCAAAAGCCACCTCTTCTAGAAATTCCGGCAGTTCCTCATATATTTGCCTCAGCTCATCCAACTACACGATAACAAAATTATCCAAAGTCCAAAAATTAAACCTTAGCCACAGTAAAGACAAATTTTACGCAATGAAGGAAGAAAATTTTATACACGGTGTAAAAATGGCGTAGCAGAATAAAAGATGCAACTGTAAGTGGGGAATCACGGGAAGGTGTATCATTGAGTGTGAATGTATCATTAGGAGAAGAGGTGGATGTGTCATTGGGTGTGGATGTGGCAGTAGGGGAAGAGGGGGATATGGTATTAGAGTAAGTTGGTGTAAGGTGAAAGTGTTTAGATGGAAACACATATGGGAAAGGGTCAGCGTCAGGTGTCGATGTGGGGAGGGGTAAATCTAATGAGTCATGTGATGCTTCATGTTGTTGACCAATGAGATAAGGAAAATGGTTTTCATAAAATAAAACATTGCAAGAAACATCAACTTGGCGAGTGTATAAGTTGAAAAGAAGGTATCCCTTTGTACAGTTTTTAAAACCACGGAATATACAGGAGTGAGCACGAAGGTCCAGTTTGGTTATGTGGGCAACCAAGGAAGAAGCATAGCAAAGGCACCCAAAAACACACAATGACTCAACATCACATTTCTTTTTAAAAAGAATTTCAGAGGGCGAAATTTGGTTCAGGAAGGGAGTAGGAATGTAGTTGATAAGGTATGCAACATGGGACAATGCAAAAGACCAAAAAGAGGAAGGCAAATTACTTTGGTACAAGAGGGTGCAAGTAACATTCAACAAATGCTGATGTTTACGCTCGACAATCCCATTCTGTTGGGGTGTCTCAATGCAAGTAGTGTGGTGAAGGATGCCTTTGGATTGATAAAAGTTGGTCATGTTAAACTCCTTACCATTATCAGTTCGAATTATTTTAATTAAGGAGTTAAACTAAGTGGTGATATAGTTCACAAATCTAATCAATTATTCTCTTGTTTCAGACTTGGTGCATAACAAAAACACCCAAGTATACTGAGAGCAGTCATCCACAACATTCATGAAGTATCTATAACCATGCATGGAGAGTTAGGAGCAAGGTCCCCAAATGTCAATGTGCACTAAGTCAAAGGGTTGTGATGCACAAGATTCACTTAAAGGAAATGATAATCTTTTCTGCCTAGCATGATGACAGATATTACAGACAAATTCTTCATTATTGGTATCATGATTTAATTTACAGCAAGTATAATATTGAGACAAAGCATGTAAGCAGGCCTCAGACAAATGCCCAAACCGAAAGTGCCAAAGATGAATAGGGATGATTTTACAAAAGGATGAGTTATGGTGGTCATGGTGAGGGAATTGTCAAAATTTCTGGCTGATAAGGTGTACAGTCCTACGCTCTCATTAACTGTACCAATCATCCTCCTCAATTTCACATCCTGAATAGTGCACAGTGAAAGAGAAAAGATGAGTTTACATTTAAGAGATTGAACCAGTTTGGATACATATATTAATTGAAATTGAAGGAAGGGAGGAACAAAACATTGTCAACGAAGAAAGCATCTACAAATTTCACTGTGCCAGAGTGGGTGGCTTGCACCTTTTGACCTGTGGGAAGTCTAACTATGATAGGATCAATGATTGTGTAGTGTGTGAAGTGGTTTAATGAGGAAGACACGTGGTCAGTGGCACCCGAATCTAGGATCTAAAGTGCTTAGCAATTTGACTCTTTTGAAGACATGTTATGAGTGAAGTGTGTGCTTATACCTTTGTCTGGTGTATGACAAGTAACCGAGTCTATGACATGAGAAGAACTGGTATTAGGTGATGCTGAAACAGCTAAGGTGCTTTTGCCAGGTTGCTGTATTAAGGCCATCAGAGCCTGATACTCTCTTGATGAGAGCTTATGCTCACTGGTCTCACTAGAGTTGGGATTTTGTAGCTGATCTTCAATGCCCTTAGCATCTTCACTCATAGCTTGGTTGATGTTAGAAGTTTTCTCATATAGTATGTGCCCAGGAGGGAATCCATGTTTTCTATAGCACACTTCTACTGTGTGG
This sequence comes from Psophocarpus tetragonolobus, assembly GCA_037954015.1. Taxonomy (NCBI): domain Eukaryota; kingdom Viridiplantae; phylum Streptophyta; class Magnoliopsida; order Fabales; family Fabaceae; genus Psophocarpus; species Psophocarpus tetragonolobus. Next base: position 43,093,333 of record CM075695.1, read on the forward strand.
CCTATCCTACCACAATGCATGCAAATCTTGCTATTTCTGTTCGAGTTGCTTCCTTGCTAGCCTCTGCTTCCATTTCTATCAAAGGGGAAGCCATGTTTTCTATAGCACACTTTCAGTGTGTCCCATTTTCCTGCAGAAGGTACAGGGAACACGTCCATTTTCATTATTCCTATTTCTTGAACTTATCACAGTAGTAAAACTGCTACCTTCATGTTGTCTTTCCTGTTACACAATGTATAAAAAGATTTTCGAAATTGAAGGCAATGGCTCCATGATCAAGATGTTAGATTTCACATTGCTGAAATTCTCATTTAGGCCCCTTAGAAACTGCATAGTCTGGTCTTCTATCTTCCTTTCTGACACAGCTTCTGTCATTCCACAGTGACATTTAATCAAACGCCTACATACCAGATTTGGTCTGAAGCTCTTCAACTCATCCCAGATGGTTCTTAATTTGGTGAAATATTCTGTGACCGTGGAATCTCCCTGCCTAATCGATGCAGCCTCTAATTGCAAATCTGAAATGCAAATCCTATCTCGGAGATCTTTCCAAATGGCCTCTGACTTGTCCATCCAAATTATGCTCTGCCTTATAGGCAGGGTCACCGAGTGGAGAATCTAAGAACCACCATATCGTTACATCTCTTCCATGTAAAGTAAAACCTATCTCCTTCAGCAGATTCACTAGCTCGTCCGTTAATGAATTCGATTTTATTTTTTGCACTCAACGTAGTTACCATGACTTTGCTCCATGTATTGTAGTTTCGTTCATCAAGGAGTGGAGAAACGAGCACTAAGGCCGGATTTTCTCTTGTGTGCAAATAGAAATAATTGTGCACATTGACTGTGGGGTCAAGATCATCTCTCACATTTGAGAAAGACGATGCCATGGATGGCCGAGAAACCAGAGCAAGCGCAACAAAGCTCTTCTATACGAAGAGCTCTGATACCATGTAAAAATGGCATAGCAGAATAAAAGATAAAGGTAATCAACAGAAACAGAAAAAGAGGTGAATGGCTTGAGTGAATTCGCAAAATCTCATTCTGAAATTACAAGATATAAAATGAAGTGTTATATACACAGTCATGAGAAAGAGAGAGGAGAACGCATAAGCCCAAGCCCAGCCAACAAAAGCAACTGAAATAACAGAAGAGAAGAATAACTGAAATAACAGTTTCATAACTGCCATAACAGAAAAACAGAAAGGGGTGTGGGGAAAGCCACAGCATTGTGGTGGCGTAATTCAGCTTTGTGATGAATGCTAAGACACTGAAGTAAACTTAACATCTATGGATTAACTCATTTGTTTAAAACCTGATCCTACTAGGTACAGGCGTGAGGAGACAATTAGAATACACTTTTCAACTTGAGGGCAAATGCATATTACCTAAATTTATTATATTCAGTTCAGACAACACTAAGGTGAAGAAAAGGAACAAGGACATTGGGTTTAACCTCATCACAGAAACCTTCTTTCACCACTGTCGCATATCCCTTCTCTTTAGTTCTATTTACATCAATAACACCAATTACCTGTAAAAGAAGTTGTCAATTAAAAATAGGAATCTAAACAAAGTAAAAACTAGTAACTACTGTCATTGTTATCCAAACAAATTAAATAAATCTCTTGATTACATTGACACTCAGGATGGTTCCCCGAAATCCCACCCGTGGAGAAAATCAGATGCTTTTAAGCATCAATATATGCATTTTTTTTTCTTATGTTTCTGATAACTAGTAGGAGAGAAACAGATTACCAGTTCATAGACATAACCAAGTTCTGCTGTTATGCATGAACTTGCCTGCAGTAATGTTACTCGTCAAAATGAACCCATTTAATTTAGAATTTATACAAATGCACTTGAATAGAACAGATAAGTCATGTACCTTCTCTACGATATCCAAGTTTAAATACTTCAATTCTTCTCGAAGGCCTTCAGAAATTCCAACTTCAAAAATCTTGTTTACATTCAACAGCGCACAAATACTCTAAAAAAATAAAAAAGAACATTAAAACAGAGCTAAAATCCCAAAATGGGTTATTCACTGCAAAGGAAAATATATTATATTGTTATGAACGTACTATGATCCTCTCCCCGTTCCACAATTGATGTCTCAAATGAACTTATTAAGTAAACACAGCCCAATGACCAATATGGAAAGGAAACCCTGATATTCTTTTCTCTCTAACAATATTCTTATGCACATGAACAATAACAATGTAGAATACAATCGTATGGTAACATAAATAATTGATAATCGATAAAATCTATGAAAAGTTCTCATCCATATCTTTTAAACAATTCGGATATTTATATGATTGTTTATAAATCACAAATAATAATCTAGGATGGAGCATCCTCATGAAGCGGAAATAGAAATTAGGCTATGTTTTTTGGATTAATAGTGTTGGAAAGCTACTTTAATTGTAGTCACCCCTAACCCACCTAAGTTGTGGCTTCTTTGGTTTTTGGGCTGCCTTAATTGAGCATTGAAAGGGGTGTATTTAGTCCCCCATCAACTAGAGATATGGCTCCAATTTAGAAGCTAGCTTTCTGGAGTTGAGTTTGGCCTTAAGCCCAAATTCAAAGAGACGCAAAAGAATCGATGTGAGGGAACAAATGGAATAGAGCAAAACAAGATGAAATGCCATCCCAATTTCCATCGCAATCCATTCCGCACTCTGATTTTATTTCCACTCCAATTTGGGGAGGTATGAGATGGGATTACCCTTTTTATTCCATTCCATTGTAAAAATATCCAAACAATGAAATGGTAAATTCATTCCATTCCATTTTATTTTACTCACCATTACATATTCAAACATAATGAAAGACAGCTAATTTTATGCGTTGACCTATGATTTACCAGTCTACTTATCATTTAACTGGTTCAACATTTTGCCCGCCTCTTAAACGACAAAACTAAGTATGGGCTCAATATCACCTCCTCATATTCATAACAGACCTGTACCTTGTCATTTTTCATGCAGCAAGATTTCTACATTTTTAATTATTTGAAAGAAAAGACAAATAGGTAAATAGCAACCATTCGAGACACGGGATGTGGGGAATATGTCAACTTTTAATTCTAGTTAAGTTGTAGTAATATACAAAGTGCTTAGAAGTTTTGACTTTTTTTTCATGCACATTGGGGATCATGTAACAGAGCAATATAGATTATAGATTTCTTTTAATATGTAGAAGAAAACATGAATTCTAAAAGGAAGCACAAGGGAGTATGAGTATATTAGTAAACATAATCGCCTAAAAGAATAGAAGAAAATTTTACCTTCAGAAGAGCTGTCCAATCAGAGCTAGTACATATAGAGCTTGGAGAGTCAAATTTCTTTAATGATTGATTAAATCTTCAAAAGTGTTAGTATGCAAAGAAAACAGGCTTTTGCTCAAAAAATGAACATCACATTTACAATTGTACTAAAACAGACTGGCCTATGTTCAATAATACATATATACTCGTAACATAAAAACACATTATCAGTTATCAATGCAGTCTGTAATAGTTAAAAATATCATATTTCAACAATTAATAATGTTAAATATTTGGGATCAAGAGTTAAAAGTCTTTCAGTTACCAAAAATTTAATGAGCATACATCATGCTCATTTTCAATTATTTATGGGGCCCTAACAAAACAGAATCTATAAAGGAGAATTTCAAGAATAGACAATGGACCTGTATAGTCAGATGAGGAGAAGAACAAGAAAACAAAACTTATTAGAAACAATTACGACAGGAAGGGACAAATTTCATACCTTCAGCAAGTGGGGAATGTCCTTCACAGATTTCAAAGTTTCTCGTAAAGAAGCAACAAGTTCTTCTGAGCATAGAAAAAAAGATATCTACTTCCCATCAAAGAAAAACAGCACTTTCCAATTTCCATAATTATATGATTAATTTGTAGAAGATATGTGATAAATAGATATTTTCGCCTTCAAAGGACAACAACTAAATAAAGTAAAATTTTCTTCCAACCTGAAATTTGGTTCTACAGATGAGTAAAGCATAATCAGACCATATATACTAAACTATAGATGGATACAGAATTTAAACGATAGTTTAGAACTTTGAGGTCAAGTATAGGCCTTAAAAACCAATTTCTGAAACAGGGAAAATATGAGAAAAATGTCACCGTAAGTTCTGAAGTTTGACCAATGGGTACATTATAAATCTCACTTTCTCACTATGCTTTACTAATGTTACCTCAAAAGACGTCTACCCATTGGAGTCACACACTGCATAATGGACAAACAATTAGTCCTATATGACAAAAAATTGGCACACACTAACCAAACAACTCCAACAAACCTTATTCATCATTCCAAATACGGAAAACCTGCAATTAAGACATTGCCTTAGATACTTACATATTTTTAAAGTAGAATATTTAAGATTTGTAATGTTACCCTTCTTTTGCTCTACCAATTCCCATGTGGCTTGGGTGCTTGTCTATTTGGAATATTTGTAATGCTTCATGAGCTGCTGCATCAAGTTTGAGAAAATTATTTCTGTATCTCCAGTAAAGGATAAAATTTGGACTCAACATTATCTTCTTTCAAGTTTCAAATACCAAAAAGTTGAACGACTTTTTCCTTTAAGAACTGAGGCAAAATAAGCACAAGGATACAGTGAAATTTCTGCTAAAGAATCTATTGTAATTGATGTATTTCCTGATTCCTTTTGCTCAAGAGTATCTACAATCCTTTCATTCTCTAATATTGCAAGAAGGCCGCCACTAGCACGAACTTGTACTTCACTTCCCATGTCCATCATGGAACTCAGCTGCGGTTATAACAGGTAGGTAGGAAGAGGGAAATGCATATAAAGTTATTAGAGTATTTCAATTTGCAATAACAACACAATTGAAAGGACAAAAGATTTTTATTATATAAGACTTAGTGTGAGCAAAAAATAATATTTCAATTACTAATTCAAGATGTGCATTTATAGTCTTAACATACTAGGACAATGGCGGGTAGTTTCAGACTCACATAGTAAACTCTCTCCTTGACATTTAATCCATCATCCATCCCCGCCACCTGCAGGTAAATTAATCTGTAAAATCAGGAAATAGAAGAATATTAGGAACCATGAATTGAAATGAAAAAGGAAAGAAATATTTTATTGAATTGGATGAAAAGAACAATGAATAAGAGAGCAAAATCTCCTCCAAGGGTTTTCTGTTTACAAAAGATTTCTCCTTTGACAAAGAGCAAATGCTCAATCTACCCATGACAGACCTGAATGACCCATTCCCCTTACATTCTCCTATTTATTTAACTAATTAACACCCAAAGTAACTAATCAATATCCTAAGTGTATTAACTAAATCCCCCTTTCTCATAATCCTAACAAAGAAGCAATAGAATACTGAAATAGCAGCACACTTTTTTATTAATTCCCCAAATAAAATATGTCATACAATAGCCTCATTCCAAACCACACAGATTATGCATGCTAAACAACAGAATGAAAAGTGAAGAGGTAAATTATCAAGATTATTGCACGATCTTTTCACTGAACCAGAAAAGTAAAAAAACAGAAACTTTAATAGGTTGAGATAGAGAGCAGGATTGTCAATTGTATGATGAAAATAAGAACCTAATACCCCAATTTCAAACAGAAGGTAAGTTCCTAAATCAACTGTTACCTTTGTGAGTGAATGTGTCTTTAGACATGATAATTGATAAGTTTTAACTGTTCATTTTTTAAAATGTTACATAGATACACATGACATGCAACACAAAAGTATAAAAATCGATCAAAGGTTAATATCAAAATATTAAGAATCTGAAAGGTCCACACTAAACAATGTCTATCAACAATTCAATACATCATCAGCAAGTACAGCGCCAACACTTAATTCTCTTTAAGATATTAGCAGATTATTCAATACCTATGCCATGCTTGCTCATAGCTGAATATTGAACTTTTAACAAGCTTTACCGTAGGAGGCTCAGCCATTCCATCTGCATAACTTCAATAGGTCAAGGGTCCCAGAACGAGTCTTTTATAACTCAACCACATGATGGATTCCCTACCACTTTGTTGCAGAGCAGACAAGAAGGATTCTTCACTTTTGGTGCTTGTGTAAATAACCAAAGGGTTTGCCTGATATTTCACTGCACCAGTAATTGAAACCAAATGAGATTCATATACTATAATTATTTACTAGTATAAAAAGTATTGATTGTAAAATCAATAATAAAAGCAAAATAATGAACTTGCATCAAAAGAGAACATGCCTATGCTCTTATTTTCAACTGTGATGCAACATGGCATCAAGGAAGAAGGTGAAAACCAAGATTGCATTTGACCTAACTTTTTTAGATCTTGAAAGCTACTTTCAAGTTAAAGTTGTTGGAAAATTTTATATCGTTTTAGCTTAAAAACTGTTTATAAGTTAAAATTTATTTGGAGTATGTTCTTGGGCCTGTTAATTTGGAATAGTGAAAGAGAAAACTGAATTCCTTAAAAATCTTATCTAAAAGCTCTTGTTCTATGTTTTCCTTATTTAAAGGGGAAAAAAGCTCCTTTTGATTTTCTAGAGCTGTTGTAGAAATATGTTTGGCTACCAGTTCTCCTTAAGGAGAACAGCAACCAAAATAAGTTGGGCAAAACACTACCTAAAACTGAACTCAAACTGAACAATGATAAGAAAAGAAATCATACCCAGATCAATAACTGGAAAACCCTTGTCTCCATCATCCCAAACTTCAAGTACATAAAGTTGGCGAAGGGTGGAATCATAATAAGAAACTCCTATTCTGTAAAGAATGATTTGAGAACTCACCAAATAAAAAACTCACTTTTGTTCATTGAAGGAGAAGTAAACAAAAATAGGGTGGAAAAATAAACATGTAACAGGATCCAGGACTTTCAGCCGCATATATACCTTTTATATTATCTAACCATTTTTTGCCTGACAAAATTGGCACATTAGACATTATATTTAATTTTCCATGTTTTGAAAGAATTTGCCACTCACTTTCAAACATCCTTCCTGCAACATCATTCTTCACACAGTTGCACTCCAGTGCAAGGAAACTGTCATTTTGTTTTTGCACCAAACAATTTTATGCAAGATTGGCCAAAAGATATTTAAGCTAATAAAAGAAGCTTACCTATGACCATTTAGAATACAAGCCATGTAAACCTGTATAGAGTCCAAAAATTCCAAAAAAGATGTGAGGTAGTAGTGAAGCAAATCTATCATTTATGTAAAAAGGTTACAAGAACCAACTATTGACCTGAGAAGTCTGGAATGCATAATCCCCTAAGAATGATTTATATATGAACATATGGTTAAGATATCAATCTAGTATTAATATTAAATATTTAACCTCTATCGGAAGAGTACATTAAAGGAACAGAAATGGTTATAACAAATTTTCTACTATTCAAATTAACAGCAACTCTACGAGAAATGTTTTTATACGGCACTAATGATTCAATATTCAATATCAATCTAATTTAATTATGTAGCCATAAATTTAGTCTGTATACAATTAAAGTTTCGACACATCTCGTCTATGATAGTGCACTGTTCAATTTAAATTACATTACTACAATTTACAATAATTTTTTATCAGATATGCCTTAAATTTTAATGACTTCTAGGTTATAATATGAAACATGTAAAGCTTCTTATATAAAACTCATTGATATTGCATAAATTTATTCGACACAAATTTGAGAAGATTTGTAAGCTTATCTCCCCGACCCCATTCCCACTCCCCCTCCCCCCCCCCCCCGCCCCCCTTCTTCTTTTTTTTATTTTTTCAAGATATTAATCTTCTCCGTTTCAGTTATACTAATCACCTCCGTATCAGCTTGCATTGCATTACAAAACCAAAAACACTTGATACTAATATTGTAGCACAACAGGACACAACCATAACAACTAATAGTAAACAAAATTCTTGCTAAGAAATAATGTCAAGAAATTGAAACTCATTCTTCCTAAACTTCACTTCTAGTAACTGGTAAGACAGAAGCTCAATATTCGGGACCAGAGAAGGGCCCGCTTCCTGCTACTGATAACTGACATTGTCCCTTCTTAGTTGTTATTATACATTGAGCTCGAAATCTATTGGTATGTAACAAATCTAGCTAAATTAACAATTAAGTTAAAATTCATTAGAGAATCAACCATCAAAGTGTTACTTGTTTGAAGATATAAATATAGGGATTAAGCATTATCAAAATGTTTTGACATATTCGATTTCATATTTCAACTTCAATTTATCAAATTAAACGAACAAAGAGTTAAATCTACAAGTGAAAAATTGCAACAGCTGATTATCCATAGACAATCATGGCGCAATATAAGTCTTAACCTAATCCATATAAAAAGCAGTGTGAGTTGTTCCATAGCCTGATCGCTAATAGAACATAATAGATTAGCAAATCTCTTATGACAAAAATAAATGGATTAACAAAAACAAAGAAAGGCAAAAGTGTAGTTGGTAGAATTTCTTCTTTCTTTGTTTTCTACGCAGTTTCCGCGGTAACTAGAACAGTAATAAGAAACCCAAAATTTGAGGCAAATTGTGTGAAAGATAGACCTGAGGAACCGCATCGATCTCGCCCATGTCCTCCATTTTCAGAGATTTTGATTATTCACTGCCAAATAAACGAGCAAGTGAACTTAACCGAAAATCAAAAGCCACACCAATTTGAGCGCGCAGAATTCAAAATGCACGGTCTCCCATTATATATGGAATAATAGAGGTCCAGAAAATATCCATCTCATTTCCATCACTAGGCTGTCTAGTCAAGTAGGCAACTATTATACAAGCACAGTGATATGGAATATGAAATAAATTTTTATTTTATTATTTGAATAGATTTATAATTGAATTTAATGAAATTATTTCTTTGTCTAATTACATGAATTCTTCATTAGAAACAATCTTGTTGAAGTCTTGAGAAACCAGTCACTATACACAACAAACTCTGTTTTCAAGGGTTTAATGCAACTGTTGTATACTAGTAAATTACTAACTTGAACACTTATATGTGAATTGATATATGTATTCAATGATATTTTATTATTTGAACTAACGAAAATATGAGTGTTGTCGCGTCTGTATATTTATATTTTTATTTTTAACATGTTATAACAATATTTTAAATATTTTAAAGTAATTTTTTGTTGTGTCTGGATATTAATATTTTAAAGTAATTATTTGCTTAAAGTTATAAGGTTAGTTTAGTGGTAAAATTTATGTTTGAAAAGTTAGAGATTGTGGGTTTGAGTTCCTCTTATGACAAAGTCATTTTTTTTTTATTTTAAAATACGTGTAAGGGTATAATAGGTATTTTGAAAAGTGAACATCAAAAGGGGGTATTCCGTTTATTAATAGTATAGATATTAAATGGAATGATTATTTTTATTTTAAAAATTTTTTTGAAAGGAAAAAATAATCTACAATAAGTTTTCTCGCTCCACTTAACCAAGAAGAATATCCCCTTAATTTTTATCAAAATGCAGACTTTCTAATTGAGCATATCTTCACTGTCTATTATCATTGATGGTTGATATTTAAATAGAGATAGTAAAACGAAGCGAGTCAGCCAAACAAGCCCGCCCACCTCATTTTTTGCGGTTCCAGATTGTGTTTTCAATATGTCAGTCCGCTTTGGTTCGTCCTACCTAACCCACTAGTTTAGCAAGTTAAGGTAGGACCGATGAATCGACTCACTAATATTATATTTTACTTTTAAAAAATATATTATAAATAATAAAATAACTATAATAATTAAAATATAAAATAAATTACTAATAGAATTTATAAAAATGACTTTGTTAAGAAAATAAAATTAAACTTTGTCATGAATTTACTTGTCATTTATTTTTGTAAAATCTTAATATTGTCAGAAAAATAGAACCATTTTTTATAAAATCATGACTTTTTTGAGAAAATAAAAATTTATTTTTAAAATAAAATTTTATATTATTGTTTAAAAAAGAACAAAAAACTACTTTTCAAAATTTTGGTAGGCTAGTCCATTAACCTGTCAACTCATCTAATGGTGGGTGGACCTAATGGTTTAGCGAGACTTAACTATGGATTTTTGACTTGACAACTGGGTGTCTGGGGGAGGACCTTTAGCGGATTGGTGTATTGACAGAATTTCTATCTACTTCTATGTGGCTATTAATGGCTTTTGAGACAGGTACAAGCTGACTAGGATCTTACCCATAGAGGTTGTGGCAAATATATGCAAATTTGACCCTCCAAAAGGAGACATGAGTAATGCAAACCCTTGTTAAGGTAATAGTAAGGATTGCCAATTCTTCATGACATCTACTTATCAAAGTCTCTAAAGACAATTCCCTGACAAATCCATTATTCAACCTAGTGTAGAAGTGGAAAGGTTCTGAACGGATTCAACTTCTTCTCTGGAAGGTTGCAAATGTTATTTTACTACTAAAAATATGCGGTACAATAGGCATATGACGGATAATTCTGCATGTCCTTTATGCAGTAATGACAGGAAAACCATGATATATGTCTTACGAGATTGCATCTGCATACGCAATATTTGGAATCAAATGGGTGTTATCAATAAACCCTTTTTCTTCTCATCAGAATGTTGAGGGTTGTTGTGTGATAACTTAAATTTGCCAAAAACAGTGACGTTGATGGGTGGGCTCAAACCTTGGGTATCGTTCTAGACTGCCTGTGGTGGAGGCAAATTAAGGTCACCTTCAATAGTAAGCAATGGTCACCTGATAAAATCATCAAAGTTGTGAGATCCCTCCAGCTTGAGCTCAAACATACCCATCGCATGTGCACTCTCATGAAAGATTTTGGGGTAATTAACCTGAGTAAGTATGCATTTATGCTTAGAAGTCCCTTTATCCTGGTTTCCTTAGGCTAAATTGGGATGCCTTTGTACTCCAGTCCCACCATAAGGCAACTCTTGAAGGTGTTTCGTGATTGCAAGGGTAAGTTTGTCTTTGCCTTCTCTCATACAATTTTTTATTGTGATATTGCCAAGGTTGAGCTTTAGCCATTTTGCAAGCATTAATAGTTGCATACGAGCATGAGTTTCAAAATTTGGTTATTGAATTAGATTCTACCAATGCGATTTAACTATTGGAAGATGGTTGTCATGTTGACCATGGACATTTTTCCCTACTTGAACAAATTTACAAAACAATTTGGAAGACTCACACTAACACGTTTAATTTTGTCCCATGTGAATTTAACATGTTAGCTGATGGTTTTAAGATACTAGAATTGCATACTCATTAAGAAAAGTCACTAATTTCTACTGTTTTTGATTCATTATTCGTAGTGTACTTGAGAGACTTGCATTATATAATTTATAATACTATAATATGTTTTTTTCCATTTGGACTATTGCCCATTTAGTTAAAGAAAAAAAAAAGAGTTATGCATAATACATGTATGTATGTGATGTACATGCTTGAGAGTTGAGTGACTAAGATAAATCTCAAAGTAACTAAATAACGTGCTAACTAAAAAATTATACGTAAAATAATTTTTAAATAAAGTTACAAACATTAATAAATTATATTTTATATGAAAAATATATTATCTATATGAGAATAAATAAGTAAAATATAATTTTTAAAGTCTCTTCAAAAAGTAAAATTAGACTATTTTGTCATATAAAAAATCTCTTTATATTAAAATTAAATGAAATATTGAACTGTCAAAAATAAAAATAATTTTATATAGAATAATTAATGCAAAAAAATATCTTAAATTAGATCATTAATAACTACAAGATTAAAGGGTGTCGCAGGCCATCTTTAATGTGAATCATTTTCATGAATTGGTTATCAATAAAAACATGTTAATGTGGAGGCTATTTGAGTTGCTTAAAATGGCAATTATTTATAACAATGTTATAAAACTTAGATTTACTTGAAAATCAGGTGCAACCATAATTTAGACTAAAGATGTACCAGATATTGTGTGACCCAGTCAAATTTAGTGAGTTTGGGGTCCAATACGTTATGAGGTGGGTAAATTTGATTATATTTTTTCTTTTAATTTTTAAATTATAAGGATATATGAAGATAAATATGTATTTGTGTGTCTATATATATATATATATATACAAAGTCTCACCATAGTGGTAACATGGCAAAAAGATTTGCGTCCGAGGATATCTGTAGATAAAACCCATGAAAATATCTGCACGAATAGTATGAATGGGTACCCGTTACCTGCAGGTACGAGTTTTTTTTACCCACTACCCACTAAACTAAAATAATATATATATATATAATATAAAAGTTAAAAAAGATAATATTTTTGGAAAATAAATCAATTTAAAATATTAACTATCAAAAGAGTTTAACTAGTATACACTCTTATCAAAGTCAACAAATTTTTCATGAATAAAGGGTTGTGATTAAATGTCAATGTAAAAATCTTTTACACTGACAGTGTATACCAATTAAACTCTTATTAAAATTCATTGATATCAATCTTATTTTTTTATGAAAACTTCATAGTTAATAAAATTATTTATTATAAAAATGTCGATAATATAAAATAAAAATTTTATTTGTATTAAACATTTTCTTATACTATATTATATTAGTTTACTTTTAGATCTAATTAATCTTGTAGAAACTAATTAATTTTATTTCTAGATTTTTCAAAAAATAAATGATTTATTTGATAAAACTTCTTTTAATTTTTTTTTAAATATCCATGGATACCCGCGGGTATTTCTATAGTGGGTACCCAGTAAGTTTTTAGCAGATAACAAGTACCGGGTTTTTGTAGCAGGTAACCACTACCCGTATCCGTCCCAACCCATTGTCATTCCTAGTAGGAATAGGTGGTCATATGGGAGTCGTGATAATGATTTGATAAAGATTAAAACATTCAAAAATCAAATTAAAATATCATGTAATCACAAAATCATAAAAAAAAAACTATTCAATTAAAAAATGTTTTAATTATGATACCAACTCAATCACAATCATTACTATTACCATCATAAATCCTTTTATGCTTATTGTTATTACACTTAGAATTATCAATTTTGTCATTATTACCATAACCACTTCATGTTACTTTCACCATAATCATTATTGTCACCACAATCACCGACGATGACAATCATGGTGGTGTGGTGGCACACAATGGTCATTGCAATGTTGATCATACATCATAATGGTATTAATAACGGAGTTTTGACAATGATTTAGATTTTTTACAAATTTGATTATTTGATTTTTATTTTATAAATCTTTTAGATATTTGGTGATGACATAATATTTTAATTCAAATTTTTAATTTTAATGGTATATATTTTTTCATGGATCTAATGATCGCTCTCACGTTACTACATAAAGTACTTATCTTCACTAGAGTAAGATTCTATTTATATAGGTCACGTTTGGAAGAGTTCCTTTGAGTTTATCTTATCATATAAGTGTTTATACAAGTGATTGAATTTATAAAACCACTTATATAGAGTTCATCAATTTTTTGAAGTTTATTTGAACAGGTTATTTAAAGTAGCTTTTTGAAAAAAAAACTGTTTTAAACTTATTAAAAATTCATACTTCCTTTAACTCTCACCTTTTTGTGTCTTTTTATGATTAAAACTTGTTACTGAATCTCTCTCTTTCTCTTTCCCTCCCTTTCCCTTTCTCTCTCTTCCTCTCTCTCTCCCTCTCCAACATTCCAAATTAAAAATAAATAAAAAAAACCTACTAGTAATATTCAATCATTTAATTCTTTATACTTAAATATATCTCATACAATCAAATTATACGCGCACATATTCCAAATTATTTACCAAAATTTCATAACATAATATTTACATCAAACATTTCATGTCCTTTTTCCACCAATACAGGTTAAAGCATAACTCATGTAAAACAGAGACATAACTTGTCAATTTTTCATTATAACTTAACTATTACACAACTTATATATATAACATATTCTAATACATAAACTATTTCAAACACAAAATAAGTAATTCCGGTACTGCCACTAATCCATTGTCAATCCTGCTAATTCTTATGTCCACCACCACCATCACTGTATTTGCTCCTGTGCAAAGCACGATCGTCACAGTCATACAAAATACACAAATATTCCAAGGGTAAACATAATAATACATAAAATTCATAATATAGAAAAATTAAAAATCACAACATCATCAATCAAATTAATCATACTTATATTCCCCTAAATACAAGCATTTCACACAACATGTTCAAACTCGACATATTTCAAAATATCTACATTGAGTTCGGACACCGAGGTGGCTTAAGACCCCTTCCAATTAGCGACAAGCGTTCAAGCTTTGCCTGTGTTACGACCAATTTAAGTTTAAGCAATACTTATCTAACAACCACAAACTCATGTCTAGTGTCTACATAACACCTGTGACACACCGTCGTTGTCTGAGTACGTCCTTTAGACACTCTCTTGCATATCTGGTACCAGAACCACAATGTAAATCACAAAAATATCCCCTTGCACATACGATATTTTGGATTACATTGACCCCAATTGTGTCGCTAACATCAATGTACCCCACCAAACATATCATCCAAAGCTAAGTCACCCAATTATAATTTCCCATAACTAACAACATCAATAAATATATTCTCATCATGCATTCCAATCATATGCATTACATCACAATTCAAAATAATACATTGTCATTCCAATAATTTAATTTTAGTCATTTCAACCAAAACTAAGTTACCCTACCATAACAGTCACATCCAAACTATCCAATAATAATCCAATTCAAGATCAACATCATTTCCATAATAATCATCAACTACATAATACATCATATATATTAACTATAAAATCCTAATATACGCTAACTTAATTATTTCAAATTAAAATCAAATACACACTATATTAAATAACTCAAAACACAATTAAAATAAATGTTATTTTAAATAGCTCAAAATATAGTCAAAATACTTGATATTTCAAATAAATCAAATCTCTCAACTACCAAATCACTTGTCTATTAACAAAAACCAACAAAAAAGTTTCTCTTACTTATTTTTCCTTTTCAAAGTCAACTCGAAAGAAAACAAAAAAAATCTACAAGAAGAAATTCACAATAATTTGACAAAAATCTAAATTTAAACAGGAACCTTAAAAATTAAGATTTTCAAGGAAATTTTCTTTTTAACAGAAACAAAAAGATTGGAAACGATTGGAAAAAGGTTTGTTGATTCAAGATCGGACTTACCTATAACAGCGATCACTTAGCAGCAAGAGTTATGGAAGAGATCGCGTTGAAATCCGTTAACCAAAAGTTTCACATGGAAATGATGCAAGAAAAAAATGGTGATGTGGAGTGTAGAAGTGACAGAGAATAAAAGAAACTGAAGAAGAAGGGGAAAAAGAGAAAAAAAAGGAAGAAAGAAAAAAGGAAAAAAAAGTGAGGTGAGTTTAGCAAGTTCTGACTTGTTATTCGTATCTCACTCTAAACAGATTTCCAAAAACTTATGGAAACTCAATCAGAATTCTCCGAAATAAAAAAACAGTTATTATATTTTACTTTCCACCTCCCAACTATTTAAAAAAAATAATTAACTAATAATGGTATTCTAATAAACTCAATTTTTCTCCCACTACTATACTAATATAAGATAATTAAATATTTAATTTTCCCGTAACATTTATTTCCTTTCCACTAATAATCTATTAACTAAACTTGTCCTTACACTCTCTCTCTTTATCTTTATCTATCTATATCTACCACTTTATTTCCATATAAGTGATTCTATAAATTTATATATAAAAATACATATAAATTTATATTTTTATTGTTCTTAAAAATGAGATAACTTGAAGGAGATACCTCTGTATAACAGATGAGTTCTCTATTTTAACTAATTAATAAAATGATTTATTTTTTATATACAAATTTTGTTTAAGGAGCAAGGATTTGGTTGGTATATAATTTTCTGTCGAATTGAAAAAATAAGGCCTTCTGATATATAATTTAAAAAAGAAGGAGACGGCTACTAGTATTATAACTTTACAAGGAAGGAGGGTGGAATGAAATGACAAGTTTGGACGCAGGAAAGGACAGAGAGAGCGGCATGAATTTGCAGAAAAGGAATGTAAGAGCGGGCACAGTGATTTGATGAAGGAAAGGAGTAAAATGAATAAAGTTGGGGTTCTGGTCTTGGAATATTATAGTGCGTTTGTGAATTATGATCTTCCACTAGTTGCACGTCCACAGTCCATAGGAAGCAGGAAGCATGAAGCATGAAGCATGAAGCATGAAGCATGATATGAAGTTGGTGTGACTACAAATACTAAAGAGTGAAGACATGTCTGAATCCTAACCTCATCTTAAAGCACACACGCGTGTGGCTTAACGTGCGCAGGAAATGGAGGAGCAGACTTTTGTGTCCAAAGCGAGGACCGCCTTCCATTCCGCGGCAGCGAAAGCGGAGCGCGTTCTCTTCGATTTCAAATCCGATCCAGGTTCTCCTCACGCCACCTCACTCTCTCACCTATTTTTAGATTTCTCTTTTTCCTTTTATTCTCTACCCACCTGCTTTTTTCTTTTCCTCTCCTCTCCTCTTCTCCCTTTCTTTTTGGGAGATTTTAAACAATAATAAATTAAAATATAAATAAAATTATTCACAATAATAACTGTTTTCGGAATTAGCATTGACTCTATTTGTTGACCCTGAAGAACCTCACCATAAGCAATCGTCGCCCAATACCTTCGCCAGGCAACAACCGCAAGCTCAATCTCCGAACAACAACGAAAACGAGTCCAAGGTACAATCATTCATTTAAATATTAATTTGGACTTCCAAGCAACGTTTCTTTCACTCTTGGCAACCTCAAATTTGGGAGGTTACTACTATTTACAAAGGGGAAACATTTACTTTAACTATTTCAATCCTACCCAGCTTGGATTCCTTTTTGTTTTCCCCAACTTATGCACTTCCGGGACCTGCATTTGATTATCATACGTAACGCAAGTGCTAGTATTTTTGTTTAATTTCATTTTCTGCTAAATCTAATGACCTCTGTTTCTTATTTGATTCATCCCCTCAAAGTTCTCCCTCAAAATTAATTAGACTCGAATCCACATTATGCATGAAGGTGACTTCCCTGTTTTGTCCACAATAAATTGTTAGAATATTTGGCGAGCCTTGCAACGTGAAAACTGAAAAGTTATAATTCAAAATGTGTCTTGGCTTAAAGATGATTGAACATTGGCTATATATTTATTTACGTTTATGTCTATCTTGTTGCGAGTGGTAGTTACTTACTTACACAATTGATCTTTGTAATGGGGTGGTGCAGCTTCGTAGTGAATTGAAGCATATAAAGTGGAAGCCTCCACATTTAGGAATAAAGCAGGATTGGCAAGATAGAATAAAGAACATAAGGAGAGGGAGAAAAGAAGTCGAAGATACTGATAAAGCTGGGGATGCAAGCATGGCAATTCCATTTTATGATGATAATTTGTACACCCTGAATGTGAAGAATGATCTTGAGGCCAAGGTAAGAAAAACCTGAAACATTTTAACTAAAGAATTCATCTTCAAATTGTGTGCGGATTATTGAAGTCTCTAAAGTAGGATGTTGTGTCAGGAGGATGTTAGCAAAATCTGATAATATATGCCTACTATGAACATTTTGTTCTTAAAATAATCTGTGTTGTCATCTTTGACATGAAAGTACCGGTTTGTTTCTCCAAAAACACTTCTTAGAGAAGAAGGTAAAGAATAATAAATCTAATGAATTTCTCCATATGCTAAAATTAATTTATGCCCGTGTTTAAAATTATCTTTCGGAGAAGCTATATAAGAGAACTCCTACAACTTAGTTTATGCATAGGTTAATTTTAGCTTAGGAAAAAGCTTTTTATACTTTTTTCTTCTAGAAGTGTTTATAGAGAAGTTCATCTAAACAGATCCATATGTTAGGAATGAATGGTATTAGTATTAGTGATGTTCAAATTCAAACCAATCCAAAATAAAACTGAAAACGGCTCATAAAATCGAAAACTGAACCAAACTGATATTTTTTGGATGATTTTGTGATCAATTCGGTTTGGTTTGCAATTTGTGTCTTTGAATTGAAATTGATCCAAATTGAACCAAATGACAACACTTATATTACTTAATATTATGCTTTTTATACAGTGCACTTATTCTATTATTCTTAGTTTTTATCTTAATGGTTTATGGTTGTTGTTTGGGGATTGATTGTATTATCTATGTTTTTCATTGCATCATTGGTTGAGAAAAAAAAAACAGCTTGTGATAAGAATTTCTTTATCTTTATAAAGAATGTCAATATTATTTAACAAGAGTGTCATTGGCAAATTTTTATTATAGAATATTTACCATATTACTTGAGAAGTTTAGCACTTTCTTTATCACCCGAATAAAAAGTTTACCATATTCTGATGAACATATTTATTAATACAATTTGATTTGAGTTAAAAGAAGAAGAAAAACTAAAGAAAGTTTAAGGGAAGAGAAAATTGGAATTAGGATATTAAATTACGGTAAGGATATGTTAATAAAAGGGAAAAACTTATCAAAACCAAATTGTAAAAGATTGGTTTGATTTGATTTGAATTTGATATTATATTCAAACTAAACCGCATAGTTTTTATCTTTGGTTTGGAAGACTTTTTAACCAAAAATCTATTGAAAAGACTCCTACATGGTATGCTTGTGATAAACTAATAATGTGTACTAAAAGGAATCTCATGGTGTCCTTCTTGTCTGTAAATTAACTGAAGATATGTTTGAGATTTTTTTTTAATTTGTCTATTCAATTATACAAATGCGTGTCTTATTATTGATTTGCCAATTCAATTACACATATCGGTTGCTTTAATGATGTATGAGTAAAAACTTTGATTCAGGCTTCAGAAGCAATTCCCTCAGTTGAAAGCCTAATTGCCGCAACTAAAGATCCCATTCCTCTATCATCTGTGCTGAAGCAATTGGCTATAGCTGTTGAGTAAGTTGTAATTGTTTTTGCAAAAATATTTTGCCTTCCGTTGTCTCTTCTCCTGCTACTTTACTTGAAGTCTTGAACTACTCTAACTTTCTATTCTGTGTTGTTGCATTCTATTTCTCTGGTTGCTAAAATCTCTATTTGGCACATATTTGTTGAGTGCAAGTTTTATAGTTCAGCAACCTGAGAATCTTGTTCTATATCATTCAGAAAGATTTTTCAGCTCAACAATATATCTTGCCTCTTAATATTTTTCCTCTTGACCAGGGCTGGAAGTAAAGCAAAGTCAATGAAAGATTTTATTGCGTCGTCAGGGGGTTCTTCACCTGCTAAAGAGAGGGCAGGCTTAAGTCTCTCTGCAGTTAAGGCTTTAGTGCTACGTGAAAAGGAGGACAAACTTACCTCCGAGTTTACTAGCAACGAGAAAGTTGTGCAGTTAATTGGTTTTCTGTTTAATCCGGGTATGTGAATTGTAGGTGGTTTGCTGGTGATGTAATTATGTACAGGAACCTTTTTATGCTTTTCCTTAGTTTCTTTAACCCATTATCTTCATCAATCTTTCACTTTCATTGTAATATTTGCAGAGGGAGATTTCCTTAGAAGAAAGATAATCTCTAATCTAGAGGAAACTGCCATGACATCTTTGACAAGAGATATTCATGGTGCTCCTCCCGAAAGTCTTGTTGTTAAGCTAGCTGAAATCCTTGGAAACTACAAGTCTCTTCGAAAGATGGCTCTTTTCTGGTGCAGGATTGTTGCTGAAGTATGTTTTAACTTGAAAAGAACTTCTAGTTCGTATTCTTATACACTTCATTACTTACTCATTAACTCTAGATTTAGTTTACACTATTGATCATGTTGTCCATTATACACTTCATTACTTACTGATAACTCTCGATTTAGTTTATGGGCTTATGATTTTAGTAACAGAGTGCATCACCATTACAAGATTACTATCTTTATCTTAGGTCCTGTGATTTGAACAATAGATATGCAATATCACTTGATGTCATATTTTCTTTCCTACTTGTTTTTATTTTTATAGTTACTTTAGAAGTTTGAGACCTTCAGTAGTGCATTCTTTTTTCCTTTTTTTATGTTTTTTATTCTGGTTAATAAAGTTTGCATCCTGTTATCCTGCTCTTCCCCTTTGTAAATAAATAAGATAAAATTTGCAGAAAAGGCAGTAAATTATTCATATGCTGTGTTATTGAAAACTTTGAAGGTTTTCCGAACAACTCATTCCTACATATACTGCAAAGTTGTTTGCCTAGTTTTTTTTTCTCTCCTCAAACCTGCTTGCTTGTCCATAAAAAAATTTGAATAGTCATGCTACTTTTCCTTAATTACTAGTAACATTTTAAACTTATTTATTTATTTTTACTGATACAGCTAAAAAAACTGTGGTCTGAGGAACGGCATTTACCAGGAGTCCCTCAGAATGAGATTCCTGATCTGAAGTCATGTCTTCTGTATCAACAATTTCAAGTAATTAATTGCTGTATCTCTCGGAAAAGATTCCGTTATATTGCCACTGAATCTCTAGACTCTATGATGATGCAAGCTAATTCAGACATAAAAGAATCAACTGATTATAATGCTGAAGCTTCTACAAGTCCTGTTCTGTATGCTAGATTAAATACTGGGGAGCTTGTTCTTCGACTTGGTGCAGATCGTCCTGCTGGAAATATGACATTGTTGGAAACTGGCGAACCTGTATATTCGCCAGTCACCCAGGTTTGTTAAATATTAATTTTTCTATATACTTATATATAAACTTACTCTTATACTTTAGATTTTTGGGACCATTTCATGTAGGAAGGACCTTTGCTTACAGAAGATCTAATCAGGGAAACAGAGGAGTTTGTGCTGCGGACAGGGAGGTCTGTATGCTGAGATTCATATTTGGCCCAGTCTGCTATCTTAAATCTAAATTCATTTCCCATTTTTCTTATATATAGTGTATGAATCCCAATTCACTGTTTTATATCATGAATTTTCTTATTAAGTAATCAAGTTCATCTTGCTTCTTGGGCTCTTCATTGCTTGTTAGATGTGTTCCTGTGTGCTTAATTGTTTCACATGACCGGAACCTGTGATTATGACCTATTGACTCACATCTAGTTTATGTACTCCTAGGACCATGGTCTGTGAATCTGGAGTTTGAACCTGTGACCTGTCTTTTGTATGCTTTTTCTTTTTCCTTTTTCAATAATTTCTAGAATTTGCATATATGGACTAGTTGATCTACAAAGCATTCACAGAATGCTATTTTGTAATACATTGATGATCATATATCTGTTTCTCATGTAACTAATTTATTGGCTTTATTTATTTGTAGATGTGCTTAAGTTATGTAATAGCTTATATTATCAACAGTTAGGCATTTTTTGATTACCAATTTACCTTTTATGGTCAGTGTTGGTGCTGGGTGCTCTCAACTGCTCTCAGATATGCAGGCTTTCAAGGTAAGGCTCTCCCTTTGAGGGAGCTTTTCTTACTGATAATTTGAATCCTCTTACTATATTGAATAGGCCCAATGTTTTATCTGAGTTCTGTTTGTTATCATATTTTAGGCTGCAAATCCTGGATGTATATTGGAGGATTTTGTAAGATGGCACTCTCCTCCTGATTGGACAGATAATGAGGCAAGCACCGAGGATAATGATGTTTTTGATAGTGGTGAATCATTGTCTGCCAGAGGTCAGCTAAGTCGGCGAATGCAAAAAGAAGGTATACTTTCAGTCTTTCCCATCATAAATTGATATTTAAGTTGTTCTGCAACACTATTTTGTGGTCTTTTTCTATGTCAATGATCATGGATGTCTGATAAAATTGTGAATTTATTTTGCTTGAAACTAAATATTTTATTATAATTAATGTGCACTGGCATTATAAAAAAGTTTTACATTGACAATCAATCACAACTCTTCATTTATATCACTTTTAAAATATTAATTGGTAAAGTCAATAAACTTACCATAAATGAAGAGTTGTAATTAAATGTCATCATAAAACTTTTTATGCTTACAATGCACAATCGTTTTTCTCATATTTTATTAACTGTATCTTGCCACCAAATGTGAGTAAACTTTTGCTACCCCTGCTTATAAAATTTTACAATCATTTATGTGCTCTTTATGGCTTTGATTTCCAAAGAGGTTGTGATTTGGTGAGTTGAGGAAGCTTTGCATGCAATCTACACTACATATGATGGGAATTGATATTCAGTATTTATATTCCTAATTGCCCTGGGCAAATCGTGGAATTGAATGTGTTGACACCCTATGCCTCAATCTTTATAGCATTTTATGTCAGATATATCTTGCCTTAACTGGATTGCATGTCATATTTATGGTAAAGTATATGCAGATAAGCGAATCTTGAATGCTGTCTTACTTTTTTTACTAGTTATACCACACAAAATCTGCAAGAAACATAGGACCTGTTGAGAACTTATTTTCTTCTGATTTCATATTATTAAATTTGTGTGAATTTCATGCCTTGTTGATTATAGGTAATTTGTGGCGTGAATTGTGGGAAACATCTAAACCAGTACCTGCTGTTAAGCAGGCTCCTCTGTTTGATGAGGATTTGGCAGTGTAAGTTGATGATGTATATTTTTTGCCTTAATTTATATATTTAAACGCTAAAGCCATCTCTTGAATCCCATGTTGCATTCATTTATAGGGAGGGCATCCTCAATGCATTTGAGGACATTCATCCTTCTGATCTTTTTGGACAGCTGTTTGTTTCTTTAGTAAGTTCATTATTTTCTGTTTATTGCATTGATTTTGTTGTGTATAGATGGCTGTCATTTATCATTACAGAATGGATCTCCAAACTCCAAAGTATTAATGTTAGTACTCATATGTATGTACAAAAATTTTTTATTTGAAAATTGCATTTTTCTGATTTCTTGTAGTCCGGTGACTGAATGGAAGTAGATTGTAGAAAATGTAGTGATAGACTGAGTCATGAAGGCAACGACCAATAACTTAATTTTTTCCCAATGCAGGTTAGAAGAGAAATTGTATTGGCATCTAGGCTTTTTTTTGTGAGCTTAACATTATTAGATTGGCATGCCAGTTGGGCATGTCCACATGTCCCTTCACAAAACATGCCTAGAGCTCTAATATAAGGCTACTTGTTTGTTCTATGCTGGAGGTTGAAAGAAGTTTAGATGAGCATATTACCTGTTATATGGGTCAGGAGAGAATGTACCGCTCTCTAGGCATTTTATCTGAGCATAGAATGATGAGATTGGCATACCAATTGGTCACCTCTGCATGTCCATTCATAAAACTTCCCTAGAGCTCTAAATAATACAACATGTTACCTGCGGTGGATTTGAAAGAACTATTGGTAGCACATGAGTATTCCTTAAACACGCATGCTTGATAGTCTGCGTCATTCAAACAAAATTGATAGCCTTCACTGGAATCTCTATGTATTTTAAGCATCGTTGTCCTTTTTTTCTGATCAAAATTGAAACTCCTTGCCACGCAGAATTCAGTTCAAGTTTTATGAAGATTAAAGTATTTGCTCTTTTATGCCACCAATTATTGTTGAAAAAAAATATACTTGTTCTTAAGTTTTATTATTTAAAAAAATTTTAAGCTACATTAAGTATTTTGTTCCATAATATTGCTTAATTGGTGAATTGTCATAATATATATAATCCTGTAATTTTGTAAAGTTTCTTTATAGAAATTCAGCCTGTTCTTTCTTCTTTGAGCAAGTTGACTCGATTTAATTCATATATATTGATGCTTATATCATTTCTATACTTTCTAATCGTAATCTTTGGTTTTAATTATATAGCTTGGTTTAGGATTAGCAATTGCTGAACCTATGCTGTCTAGTAACTGTGATTTCTCGAAGTTATTCTGTGACTGCAAGGAGTACATAATTGCCTCTTGTCAAAACAAATTGAATGATAAAGTTGATGATCTTGTCCAGGTGTGTACTCTTTAGACTAAGTGACTTGTGAAGTTATATAGTATATTTCCAAATCCTTGTGAAGCCTCTCTATATTATTGATTAATACAAAAGTGAAATAAATGGTTGTGACATGTAACCTAGTGGAGAAAATCCTTGCTTTATCCACGTATGTGAAGAGTTATTGACCAAAAATAAATTTGTACCTTGTAACAATGCGTAAATCTGTCTGTACTCTGTACCTTTTACCAAGCCTACCTTCCAGAACTATTTAATTTGCTTTTCTTTTAGTACACAAGCTCGTTGTGCATGATAACCCTACCTGTAAGCCCATGGGAATTAAAAATGATTCCACCGAAAATAATAAAACTGTTGGCAGCTGTTTTTGATCTGGAATTTTAATAACATCATTCAATAGAGAATTTAATGCTCACATTCTTGCGTTAGGTATATGAAACAGTGGAAACAATGTTATTCAATCCTGAAGAAGCACTGAAGATGATTAACCAGACAGAAGAATCAACTGTGACGACTGGTGAACCAAGGAGCCCGTTCAAGAGACTTAGCCTTATCTTTGGCGGCAAAGATAAATTGAGGAGATCTATCTCAAAAGATCAGACAAACGATGAGGAAAAGTCAGGCCGGCAATCATTCTCTAGTTTCTTTGACAGCAAGTCATCTTTGTTTGGAAAGAAGCCTCCCAAATCTGGGTCCCCATCTTCTGACAAATCATCTATCGATACTGGTTGGACACTTGTTTAGACAAATTTCATCTTCACCGTGTTTATTGAGGATAAGCAACATTTTTTGGATTCCTCCTCCCCTGGCAGCTAACTGTAAATTTTCTTTATTCATTTTTCCAAACAATTGGTTGTTGTATCCTGTAGAAATTTTAATTAATACTTCATTCTTTGTTTTATTCGAGAGAATTAAAGGTGTTTCGGGCTTTTAATCAGTAGACATTTTATTTGTTCTCTCTTCGCCCCACCTGTACCCTGCTCGGGTGTTGGAGTATGCTTTTAAAAAATTATGCTCCTCCAGCTTGCAACTCTCTATGGGTGGGTAAACGGAACTGTTCAGCTTCTATAAAACTCGTATTGAAAATCAAGAAGATAAGTTTGATATATCAAAATAAATAGATTTTTTTTTAAGAATTTATATGTGACTTACAAACTTAACATATTGACTTATAGATTCATGCACACACAAAATAAATATATATATATATATATAATAGTTTAAAAGACAAATTTGTTTATTTAAACAGTTAGGAATTAAGCTCGAGGATTTAGTTTATGAAATTTATAAGTTTTATGGATCAAATTCAAAATGTTCTCATAATTATATTTATTTAAAATGAAAAGATTCCCGAACACGAGTCTATGTATCTACTAGGTATTCGATAATGGAATGTGAAGTTAAGAAGAGAAAGATTGATTGAAGTTAAATGCTTAATGTTACGTAGAGACAAAAGAGTGTCGGGCAAGCTGTTTAATGTGATGGAGGGATAAAAGAGTGTGAAGTTCCATGAATAATATAACTATTTATGTATGCACAGGAATATTGTAGGAGTTTAATAGGTATATATTATGAGTATAAAAATTATCTTTACATAAAAATTATCTTTACACTAATATTCTTTATTTATATGACTTTTAGTAATGAATAAATTCAACAAATTTACCTTAATATTGTAGATTTTTTTTCAGTATACTCGTATAAACAAAATAAATAAATTATGATGATAGACTTAAATATAAATGAAAATAATTAATTTTATCTTCATTTTATTGTATTTAATCCTATTATTTTAAAATATCTTATTTTAAAATATCTTATTTAATTATAATTATGATTTTCTTAATTAATGATATCAAGTCTTAATGAAAAATGCTTTAAAATTAAAAAAAAATAGATAATTTTTAATTAATACGAAAAATAGTTATTTTATTTTTATATATAATTCGAAAGAAATGGACAAAGCGAAGATGTTTTTATCATCTAAGTGCAAACTAAAGATACAAAAAAGACAACTTCATACAACAGTGCAGTAGTATTGAGTGGTTCAAGGATCCAGAGCGCAGTTCTCACATTTTAGTAAATCGTGTTTCTTGTTTCAGGAGCTCCCTTTGCTCATGTACTATGGTTGTAGTTGTCTATTTATCTTCTATTGCATCGTCAGGCTTCTGCTCTTCGTTTGACTTATCATATCCGAAGGAGTTGGTAAGGAAACCCGGCACCACAAAATTTGTTATAAAGTATACCGATAGAAGTACAGCACTGCAATGAATAAAGAAACTGAGCTAACTTGTTGTAGACTTTAAAGGTCAGACAGTACACAGTAAACTCTATTTTGGAGTAAAAGGTTGTTATATAGCCTGGGTCTAGAGTCAAATTCAATTATAATAACCATGAAGTTTGTTAAAAATTAGAAAAGAGTGGTTCAGTTTATAGTTAATAAAAGGATGTGGGAAGAATGAATGGATAAGGTTGGACCTTATTGGGAGCAAGGTGGATAAGTCACCGGACTGTGAGGGGGCAACAATCATCAAATGTGGAAGTGCCTTGGTTCTTAAATGGAAGTGGTGGGCAGGTCGAGGTTGGAGAGTAGAAAGCCTTACATGATTTAGATGCCGACATTGGAATTGGAGCAGCTGGAGGCACCTCATGTTCATGGGGACTCGGATAATGTTATTCGGAGTGAGGAGATATCCTTTCTGCTTTCTGCATGTAGGGTCCCATTTCTTCTGCCCTAGTTACACTTTGTGGTTCTGGTGGACTTAGCCTAATTTATTTATTTTTTTTCTGTCCAAAGAAATAATCGAGGACAAAATCATTATAATGAAATATATAAAAATAACTTTTCTTTATCCTCACAGTATTTTCTTTTTTTAAAGAGAACACATAAAAATATAATTTAATATTTTTAAAAATTAAAACTATTAGTGGACATGGAAATAATTTTTAATTTTTATAAACTTGTTATTCAGAATACTAATTTTTATCTAACCAGCTTTTAAAAGAGTTCTATGCAGTAAAATGTATTTATGTCATCTTTTGTTTGTAAAACCGACCTAAAATAATTATTCAAACATCATCCTTAATTAATATTTCTCAATATTTTTAAATAAAGGCCCCGGAAGGCCATGCAATGGAATTTTCTTTTTCCATCTCCCATTTCTGTATTGGCACCCAAAAGTTGAATTACTTAAAGCACTCTCATCCAAGATACTAAGGCAGAGCAGAAGAACCTAATTAAGTGAGACTCGTTCCATGTGTTTATGTTGAGAAGACTTCCGTGAACAAAAAAATATAACAAATTTAAAACCCATAAATAATAAAATAAAAATGTTGCAGCGCCTGAGGCAACACCGAAACGATTTTCAGAGCCACAAAGCTGGTCCAACTCCAAAGTGCAATGATCGTCGAGGTTTGAGACGTAGGTTCGGAGGTAGTCGACCGGAGCACAGGCGAGGAGGATTTTAAGCTCGTTCAGCGCTTCCAACCTTGAAGGGAAGTAGTGGAGACCCGCCCGATTTAGCTTGAGCACCAGCTCTTTCTACAAGAGGACCTGTTTGGTTCCACCATCTTCTCCAGGTACCGATTTGAGAATACCGATCTAAGAATTTTTTTCAAACGGGGAAATAAATACTTGTGTTAGACCTCAAGTTTGTCTCACTTTTGTTGCTTCAGAGGATCCATTAGATGAAACCAAAAACTTGACAAATACTTTTCTAGACTAACAATTCAATTTTCTTTTTATTTTAATTAATTGTTAAATTGTAATTGGTTGTTCTTAAAAGTATTACGTTAGATATATGTGTCTATACATGATTTACTGCGGTTGCATATAGGTATTGATGGCTGAATTTATGTCTCCAACTCCAACAAAATTCATTATAAACTATCTAGCCTTATTCACCACTCTGAAATTTCATAAGCATTGATTAGAACAAAAATTTAAGTCTAAATACAAAGAATATTTATTACCTTCTCAAAATGTCTGATTAATTTAAAAGCCCCAATAGCAAATGTGGCCATGAACTAAGATATTTGCTCCACCTGAGAAAAAAACAAAATTGTTCCTCCCCTAAGAAAGCATTAAGATATATATACGTATATGAGAATCTAATAGATAAATTAATTAAAATATTCTCCAAAGAAATGTAATGTTTATGCGCATCAACATTCATTTATTAAAGATATGAGATGAACGTGGCTCATTATTTAATATACTTGAGTTGTTCTCCCTCCTAAGAATAATTTTTCTACATGTATATCTTCTAAAAACACTTATATTCATATTTCTATTTTAATATGTTATAATATTTTTAAGATTTTAATTTAATATATTTTATAATAATATAATAGAATATAAATAATTTATTGTGTTATTTTGTGTATAATAGTATTAGTTTACTGTGTTTCAAAATATATTGTTAACATGATAAAAACATGTTTAATTATTAACAACTATGACAAATTTGTAATGAATTTGAGAAAATTGAGAGAGAAAAGAGTTTTAATAAAATTCAAAATGTTGTTGAGCTAGTGTATTTGCATTTTTATCAAAGAAATTTATGATAAAAAGTATATATATATATATATTAACGGTGCGTAAGGAAAGTTGATTTGTGATAAGGTAGAACTTGTGAAGACGTCCATATATTAATATCAGATAAGTTATATTTATGAAAGTAAAGAAAAGTCATAAAATGTTTAGAGGATAAAATAGTCATAAAATATTAACACTGAAAGGTCCTATTCTGATTATATAATATATAATACTATAGACTATAGATATAAATTATGGATAATATGACAATTATGAATATTGAATATAAATGTTTTAAAATAGTTTTTTTAATAAGGTTATAAGATTGATCTAGTGGCAAAATTATGTGAAAAAATGGAGAAGTGAGGGGTCATGGGTTCAAATCCTATCCTTTTAACAAATTAATTTATTCTTTTTGTTTTTTAATTTTGAAATAGGTATAAGGGTAAAATTGAAAATAAAATGTGGACACTAAAAGAGTGAATTCCCTATATATATGTTATAGGTTATTGATTATACACATAAATTATAGATAGTAGGACAATTATATATCTTATATATAAATGTTTTAAAGTAATTTTTTCTTAAGATTATTAAGTTGATCTAGTAGCAAAGTTTATATAAGAGGGAAGGAGAGGTCCTGAGGTTGATTTGTTTTCTAAAAAGGTAGAATGAGTACTATGAAGAGTTGACATAAAAAGGAAATTCTCTAAATTAATAGTATATGTACTATAATATTATAGATTATTGATTATACATATAGATTATAGATTATAGATGTTAGGACAATTATTTATGTTGGATATAAATGTTCTAAAATAGTATTTTTCTTAAGGTTATAAGGTTGAGTTAGTGACAAATAGTTTTAAAGTAGTTTTTTTCTTAAGATTTATTTAAAATCTCTCTTTTAACACAAAGTAGCTTTTTGAAAATGATAGAGTATAAATTTTGAAAAGTGGATATCAAAAGGAAAATTATCTTTATTAATAGTAAGTAATAAATACTTTAGTTTTTATCTCTCTTGTAAGAATATTTTCTTTATTCTTCACTTGAATTTTGAATCAATTTTCTAGAAAGAGTCATGTCTTATACATATGTTTTGTATGTGCTTACATTTTTCACTCCAAATTCATACTCACACCAAAAATAGGACATAGAATAACCAAATAATTTAAAAGTAACCAAAAGTTAAATATGATAAAATACACCTGATTGAGTATAGAGATGTAACATACAAAAGTCCATTCTTTGACAGAGGTAAGCTAGTTGTGGGGTGTAAGTATTCATTCATAACGTTAATACAAAAACTTGTTAATTCTTAATCACTTGGCATCGATAGGTTATTGATGAATGCCAAAGTGTTTTTTTGCCCGATAGGCATCTACTACATACAATTGTCATTGCAAATGAAGTTCTGGACGAGGCTAAAAGAAAGAAAAAAACTAGTTTCTCTTCAAAGTTGATTTTGAAAAAGCTTACGACTAAGTGTTATAGCACTTCTTATTCTATATGTTGCAAAGATTTTGGTTTCTGTAAGATATGAAACAATTAGATTAAGGTTGACTTAGTTTCAAGTAGAATGTTTGTGCCAGAGAATAAATCACCTACTATAGAATTTCAACCCACAAATGGCGCCAGGCAGAGTGATCCATTGATATCGTTACTATATACATTAGTAGCTAAAGGATTAAGTGAACTAGTCAAAGAGGTTGTATGAAAGGATATGTATAAACCATATAAGGTGGGAAAGGATAGTGTACCCGTGACAATTTTACAATATACAGATTACAATCCTCTTTGGGGAAGGTACAACTAAAAATGTTGTCGCTATCAAGGCAATTCTTCAATGTTTTGAGTTATGCTCAGAGCTAAAAGTTAATTATTATAAAAACAATCATAGGGGAGCAGGCCTATCAAGTGTGCAGGTAGAGAGATATGCATTGATACTAAACTACAAAATCCTAACCATTCCTTTCTCTAATCTTGGTATCCCCATTAGTGCAAATCCTATAAAGGTGGCAACATGGAAACCTTTGATTAATAAACTTCACAAGAAACTTGATAGCTAGAAACACAAGAATTTGTCTTGTGTTGGAAGAATTTATTTAATTAAGGTTGTGATGTCAGTAATGCCCTTATTCTATCTCTCTTTTTTTAAACTGCTTACTCAAATTGGAAAGATGATTAGCGGCTTGCAATCAAGGTTCCTTTGGGGTGACAAATAGGGAAGAAGGAAACCATATTGTGTAAGTTGGAAAAATATGTGTGAATCAAATGAAAGAGGAGACTTAAGACTTAAAGATGTTTTCACCTTGAATGAATCCTTACTTCGAAAGGATGTTTAAGTGAAGTGGGTAATTGGTGGAAGGAAAGTGGATCTGGGGTTTGGAGTGCAGGCGTGAGAGGTTTGTTTAGGAAGAAAGTTTATTGATACAACTTAAGGGGGGAGTGAGAAAAGTGTTAATTTATAGCTAGGAATGTTAGACTCATGGATAAGGATGGCAAAAAATCCACACCAGGGGATACCCGAACAAAACCCACAAAAATCCACATGGATAGTACAAATGGTTACCCACCACTTATGGGTACGAGTTTTTTTCTACCCGCTCCTTAACGGGCACAAGTACGAGTATAATAGTACCCTACCCACGGGTATCCGCTACCCGTTAAACTAAAACAATATGTGTATGTATATATATATATATATATATATATATATATATATATATATATATATATATATAAGAAAAAATATATTATTTTTGAAAAATAAATCAAATTAAAATATTAGTTATCAAAATCCATTGATATCAATCTTATTTTTTTATGAAAACTTCATTGTTAATAAAATTATTTATTATAAAAATGTCGATAATATAAAATAAATATTTTATTTGTATTAAATATTTTCTTATAATATATTATATTAATCTACTTTTAGATCTAATTAATCTTGTAGAAACTAGTATAATTTTATTTCTAGATTTTTGTTAAAAATAAATGATTTATTTGATAAAATTTCTTATAAAAAATATTTTTTTAAAAAAGATCCATATAGGTATTAAAAAAACTCGCGGGTATTTCTATAACGGGTACCGATGAATTTTTAGCAGGTAACGGGTGACGGGTTTTTGAAGCGGGTCGGGTGGCGGATAATCACTACCCGTACCCACCCCGACCCGTTGCCATTCCTACTCATGGACATGGTCCCCAAACCATTTAGGCTATTACTATATTTCATCTACTTTTGAAGTTTTATAGGTACAAAGATCAAATTCCCACCCATATAAATTGTTTAACCAATTGTTGAAGGCTCCCCCAAAGGCTATGTTTTTTGGCTGGAGATTGCTCAAGGATAGTCTACCAACAAAATGCAATCTAAAGGAATGCTTCAAGATGAAGACGTGACAAGCCCTTTTCTTCCACAGTCAAATGGAATCTGCAAACCATGTTTTATTTATCTGGGTTTTCTCATATTCGGTGTGATTATCCTAGTATAAACAGTGTCGAAACCTTATTGCTCTTACCGACAACATTACTTCGCATTATTGGCAACATCTCCTTGGCATAGTCCGCATAGTTCAACTCATCTTTGGGAAGTTACTTGGTTAGTCATTGCATGGAACATTTGGAATATGAGAAATAATTGCATCTTCAGAATCAAATTTTTTATCTCTCTATAGTGTCTCAACAAATGCTTGCTAGTGTTTGGAATTGGTTTAGAGGTTGTTACCCAAATTGGGGTTACTCCTTTAATGAATGGATGAGTAATCCTATAGCTTGCCTTGACTTACAACTGAATTAAGTTAATGTTCTTCGATCACCCATTGCTTTGGTTTTACCACTAATTTTGGTTTAACATATATACACTCCTATATACAGTTTATTAAAATTAGGGATGCGATGTAAATCAATCTATGACATTGATGGTGCATAGTTTTTTTGCTTTAGTGCAGGTAATAATTACACGTATCGTAAAATTATATAAGGTGGTCTATATTTTTTGTTTTATTTCTCATTTGTAAGAGTTAATTGTTACTGAGGTGCTTGTTGGGCATTTTAATAGCTATTAACCTTGTTAGGTAGTTTATATGAAAATTGTCAAAATGGGTTTGACCCGCTCGGTCGGTCTATGGATTTATAAAATGAGTCAGACTGAACTCAAACAAAGAAGACATAAATAGAAGTGAACATTTTGTAAGTGAACATTTTGTATCCGGTCCATTTGAACTAACTAAGTAAATGAACTTGGGTCAGTCCAGCCCAGTAGGCCACAGGCCCACCCAAATACAAATATAGATACATAAATTTTAAAAATATATATTGTTAATATATATATATATATATATATATATATTACATGTAAAAATACATTTGATGTTTATTTAATAATAAATTTTTACCAAATAAAAATTATGTTGTTCTAAAATGTATATTAAATTAATATATATATATATAAATAAATATTTTTATGTTATTTTAGACTTGTTTATAATGTGTTTTCTATTGATTTATTGTATTGTTTTGAATTTATTTGAACTTGTATTATTTTTTATAAAAATTTGAATTTTGATCTTTTAAAAAGTTCATTTAGACCTGTTTTGACCCGATAGTTCGGTGGCCCAATATAGGACCAAATTGGGCTTAAAAATATGTAGCCTAAACAAAATATGGATTGGCCCAATATGACCAATTTTGTTTGAAAAACTCGACGAGCTAAGTTGAGCCGACCCACCCAAATTACTAGCTTTAGTTTGTATAATCCTTTGCACATCTGGTGCTCTTAATATATTCAATTGCTTAAAAAATGATAATCAAAACCCAGTAACATTAAAAAAACTTGAAAAAAATAAATAAATACAGGAGTATGTAAATTATTGGAACCATACAAAAGGAAAATGATCTTAGACAAGAGTGTTGAGATTTGTAAAAAAATTCACATTTTTTTTACAAGTCGAGACACCCCACAAACCTAATTTCATAATGTACCCGATAGAAGATAAATATAAACTTGAATCACGAAGAACAAAACAAATACAGATGAGATGACACAAACGAACGAAGAAGAAGAAAATGCTATTTAGTGGTAGAAAAGAAAAATAAAGTCGTGCGAGAGAAACAAATGAGAGATATGCGATATGAGAGAGAAATGTAAATGAAATATGAAGCAAAAGAAGTGCATGATAATTGATTTTTTATTGTTTTCATTAAAAATATTTTTATATTTTAAAAATTTACAAAAGTGTAGAAAAAACTTATAGAAATTCTCTATTAGGAAATCTCTTTAACAAGATACTTGTAAAGCGGCAGAAAGTAATATAAAACTTTAGATAAATTTAAACTAAATTACCAAACAAATCCATTATTTTTTGAAAGTGTTTTTTGTTTTTAGCAAAACAACTGAAATCTATAAATTTCAGCTGTACCAAAACGTACACAAAGTGTTGGAAGTTTTTATTCGCTTGTGGCTTAAATAGTGGAAAAATTATTACATGATTAGCGGTCAAATTAAATAAGAAATCCGATCAATAATTATACCACCTATAATTACATGATTAGCAACCAAATTAAATCAGGAATCTGATCAATAATTAGACTACATGTAATAAATTATAAATTTGAAATAAATAAATAAATAATTTTATAAATTATAACTAATTAAATCATAAATGATAAATTATTAGTATTAAACTAAAAAAGATTTAATGACATACGAATTAAGCGCCTTAGTGTACATCTCTTTTATATTATTAGAACATACTAATTAAACTCTTATTTATATAACTCTTTTAAAATATTAATTAATAAAGTGAACAAATACGAGTTTAACGAATATACACTAATTATGTAAAAAAAATGTTAATTAATCACACATTTTATTTATATAATTTTTAAAATATTAATTATAAATTCAACAATTTTACTATAGATTAAGAATTATAAAAAAAATGTTAATTAATCACATATTTTATTTATATAATTTTTAAAATATTAGTTGATAAATTTAACCATTTTACTATAGATTAAGAAATATAATTAAATGTTAATGTAAATTCAAAATATATACTAATTAATCTATAAAATATAATCATAAAATTGTTCAAATAATAAGACATAAAAGCTAATATTTTAGAAAACTAAGGAAGAAAGAAAAAATTTTCAGGAGATAAAAATAATATTTAAATACGCCATATTTGACTGACATAACGAAAAGATAGGGAAATTAGACATAAGAAATGCAATTATAGAGAGAGAAAAGTAGAATATTGTTCTTCAGAACTCGTAGGCGGCGATCTCCGTTCCACTGTCAACCCTACCTTTGGATCTGTGTTTGGCGTTGAGGTTCATCTCTCTTCTTCCCTGCGCCCTTTATCTTTCTTTGTTACTTCCAGACAAAGTAGCTTTTCTATTTTCCCCACCGCTATTTATTAAATCTGCATCTAGAATAGTTGAGTACATATCAACAGGTGTGTCGTTATTTTGAAATGAGATGACTACGATACGTTATCGATGAATGCATTTTCTGTTCACTTTGATTATTTTTTATGGTTTTGTCTGTTGAATTTGTTTTATGTCTAATTAGGTTTGAATTCCCAAAGAAGAAGAACAGATACCTGACAACGTAATCATGTTTGGTGTCGTAAGGCGAAGGGTTGCTTCCGGCAGCCCGTCTCCTTGGGTGAGAGCTCCGTCTTTCTAAACGTTTATACTGAATTTTCAATTTGAATGTGTTTGTCTTAATCCATGGATTGAAGTTTAAGTGAAGCCTGATGCCTGTTCTGCATTTGTTTCAGTTGCTAGGTCAGTCAGTTCAGCGAATTCGGTCTGGCCCCTGTGTTTCTGCTAGAGTTTCTTCCACTGTGGAGAAAGAGGTGTTTTTCCTATTTTCTTGCATCCTAACTAATCTTTTAGTATGTGTTTTTTCTTCCTATAGGATACTGATGATTACTCAACTGTTATTTCTGGAATAGTGTCATATATGCTGTTCTTAGTTCTCCCACAAATAAGGCAATCTTCATATTTATTCCCTCAAAATAAAACCGTATCCTTCTTGTCCCTCCTGTATGGAAATATGTCACTATGGACCAAAATCATAGGATCTTATTTTGAGTGTGTAAAAGTAAACATTTCTATGTATCTAGAAACTACAAACATATTAACCCTTGTGAATATGTGCTCAATGTACAACCTGCACAGTAGAATGTGAAATTATTGGGTTGTGTTCTTGGTGGCGAGATCCTAATCTTGCTTAATGGTTGTAATTGTTTTTGATAAAAAAATTTATTTCTTGAAAAATCTCTGATGCCCATTGGGTGCATTTCATTTCTTCTCTAACTTTTTGATGTTCAAAATTTCCTACATCTATCGTTTCTGTATTTTTTAATAGTCTGAAAGTAA
Source organism: Psophocarpus tetragonolobus (assembly GCA_037954015.1). NCBI lineage: Eukaryota > Viridiplantae > Streptophyta > Magnoliopsida > Fabales > Fabaceae > Psophocarpus > Psophocarpus tetragonolobus. The sequence continues at coordinate 43,129,243 of CM075695.1, forward strand.
TTGGACATCATCATTTCTGTTTATGAACTTTTCTCTAGCGTGTTGTTTGAATGTTGTTCAAAATGTGATTGGATTATAACTGTTCAAATTCAATGTGATGGTGTAATGATTTATTTATTTTTACTCAATTATATCAGAAAAGTATATGCCACTTACAAATTGATATTATAGACTGCTTGCTTAATTTACAGACTATACAATGTAAATTTATACGCACAGCCTTATTCACTTTGGAGGATGTATTATTATCTATTATTTTCTTGGACTATCTTCTCTTGTATTTATTGATTTTTTTTTATCTAATTTTTTTCTTGGAATGATCAGTAGACATGCTTTTGTCATTAATTGTTCTATAGTATATCTACATAAGTTGATGACCTCATAATTTTTTCCCCTTGTTACTCACGGTCTTCTATGTTATAAGATTATAGGGGTTTAAATTTTAGAATTTATTTATTTATTTATTCATATCCTATGAGATTTCTTACAACTATTTTTTATGTTAAACAGATTGTATTTCATTCAGGTGGCTCTAGATTTGTCAGAAACTTCAGTAATATAACACCTGGTAATTTTGGGTGCATTTTATTTTGAATATTTTAGATGCTATTAACTTAATTACTGGGATGATTTCTGCAATTTTGCAATTTAAGTCATAAATTTTGTTGTTGTTGTTGTTGTTGCAGGATGCTGGATTAATTCGAAGCCTATGAGGTAAGTGACACTATTTTGATAGTCATATGCTTTATTTAAGTATTCCGGCGGGATTCTAATTCTATTTAATTTATTTAGAAAAGGTTCACTCAGAAATAGGAAGATGAGATTGTAAGAATGCAAATGGTTAAGCATTTTGGGTTTCTTTTATCTTATACTTTAAAATAACAAACACTTCATAGAACATGTTTTGTATTCTGTTGGGATTCTAATTCTATTTAAGTTATTTAGAAAGGTTCACTCAGAAATAGGAAAATGAGATTGTAAGGATACAAATGGTTAAGCATTTTGGTTTTCTTTTATCTTATACTTTAAAATAACAAACACTTCATAGAACATGTTTGTTTTAGTTATAGAAATTTTTAAAATTAGCTGCAGTCTGAATACAAACATAAGATCAAGGTATCCAACCAGACCTTTAAATGTTACTGTTAGTTTTGGCAGCTTCAATTACATTCTTTTTGTTTCAACAAAGTTATAGGACAAAAATAAAGTGATGTAGAAAGGTTTTCCGTTTCCATGTTTTTCAGAAGGAAAAAAGGTAATAGAAAATATTATAACGTGAAATTATGAAATAGTTTTCAGAGCCTTTGCCAATTGTATCCTTAATTTTATTCATGACAAATTTGGTTGTACTAACAATTCCTTACCTTTTTTTTAGTTTGTTTAGTTGCAAATTTTACACTTTTCCTCTGCGGCTTATACACACAAACATTCGTATCATGTTAAGGGGATTGGATGTCCCAAATATATAAGTTGAGATAACATTTTTAAGAAAAAGGAAGCAAAAACACTCAGCTGCATTTTCTGTATTTTCTTGCTTCATTTGTACTCACTCCAATTCTGTTGATGATCTTTTCATGTGGATTTGAGATGTGCAATGATTTGACAGATCATTAATGAGTGAATGGAATAGAAAGTAGTTACAGTTTCTCATCCTTAGTGATTCTATTCTGATATTGTGTTAGTGTTATATAGGGTGGTTTTTCATCCAGAGACAACCATTCGAACATGGGGACGTCCATTTTCTTCAGAAAGTGGTTAGTGATTTGTCCATACTTCTGTAGTTCAAACTTCTTTTATTCATGGATAACTATTGCACACATCTCATGCATATCATATTAACTCTTGAAAGAGGAGACAATCCATGGTTAAGTATTGCATGGCTTATAATTTCTGAAATTTTAGCTACTGTGTATCTGTTTATCATAAAGGAACATGGAATATATTGTTTCTTATATTTTGTTTGAAAACTTAGTATATTCTAATTTGGTTATAATGAGTAAAAATCCTTGGGTCCTTTGATTTCATAATTTTCATCATGGTTATGCTTTGTCATTTACATTCTATAATCTACATGACTACATATTATATTTAAAAACTTCATCTATATTTTGTATATTATATAAATGTCAATTGAGTCATGTAGGAATTTGGTGAATATTCTAAATTGCAGTTTCACTTTATTTCTGAGAATCTAGATTCTAATATCTAGGACCAAATTTGTCCTCGTAGGAAGGATAAGTTTTGATTAATGTACCTTTTCTTAATTTCATGTATCTGGCATTCAAAATTACATTGTTTAATTAACCTGTTTTGTTCTGGTTTTTGATTGCTAATATTATTAAAATGGCCAATGTTATTTATATATTTGTGATAAAGGTGACACAGTTGATGTTGTGGTCCCTCCTCTCGCTGAATCTATCTCTGATGGAACTCTGGCAAAATTTTTGAAGAGTATGTTAACTACCTTCTATATGCTTTTACTTTCATCCATTTGAATTGTTACTTTTTATTGACTACTAGTTTTGATTTGATATATGGGAGCAGGGGCTGGTGACAAGGTTAATATTGATGAGCCAATTGCTCAAATTGAAACAGATAAGGTGCTATGTGAAAACAACATGCATGTTTGTGAAAGGATTTTATGGTGATAAAAGGATTTAATTTTCTTGATTTATTTGTAAATAACTATTGCTTTATTTCTTCTTATTCCTTAATTAGGTGACAATTGATGTTTCAAGTCCCGAGTCAGGCGTGATTGTGAAGGTACAATTGCTTAGGTTTAAAATGTTTTACTCCCTTCAAACCACCCTTAAATCAGTGTTATCGATTTGCGGATAACGGTCCATAGCGGCAAGCCAAAAAACCTTTATGTAAATATGAAGATGCTATAATGTGTTATGACGCAAGCATAATGGTAATATATATATATATATAATTCTAATGCAGGTACAATTGCTTAGTTTAAAATGTTTTTACTCCCCTCAAACCACCCTTAAATGACAGTGTTATCAATTGCGGATAACATGTCCATAATGGCAAGCAAAAAAACTTTTATGAAAATATGCGGATGCCATAACATGTTATGATGCAAGCATAACGGTAATATATATATATATATATATATATATATCTATCTGTTTGTGTTTATTTATTTGTCTATCTGTGTCTATGTAACATCACTTTTTTTAGAAAAATAAAATATTAATAAAAAGGTCATTTATATTAATAAGCTTAAAATAATTTAATATTTGTATTTATTAGAATAAATTAAGATTGATTTTATAAATAAATAAAATAAATATGGGTGTAAATAGTAAGAGAGGTTAAGTTTGGGTTTGATTTTAGAAGCCCAACAAAGGGTTAAGTTAGGGTAGAATTAGGGTTTATGATTTATGGTCTAGGGTTTAGGGTTTATGGTCTAGGGGTTAGGGTTACGGTTTTAGGGGTTTGGGGTTTTATGGTTTAGGGTGTTGTCATCGGCTGATGACCCGGCAGTCCGACTTGATCTGGCGAGAGAAGGCCACAGGTCGCGCAAGAGCGAAGAGAAATGGAGGAGACATTCAGGAGGGAAAAGTTGGGTTTGGTAAACCCTAATTTTTTTAAAGTTATTGTACATTGTTCGGTTGGGTAACAGGCCAACCACACTGAGATTTTGAAAAAGCAGTTAAAATGGTTTGGGCCTGGTCTGTTTCGGCCCCAAAACCTTTAAAACAAAGAAAAAACTAACTAAAGGAGGCTGGTCTGAGTTGGGTTGCTCGATCCGTGACTCCTTCACAAAAGAACCCTAGAATATGGGCAGGCCCCTAAATTTCTGCCATCTCTGTCAATGACTGCCATGCCACCACATCTTTTGTGGCGACGATGGAGCATCCGCATTGCAACCACCATGCCATGGTGGCCAGCAGAAATGGCACTACGAATTTCCGCCATGACGCTGTTATATCCGATATTTGATAACACTGTTAAATGATAGACAAATTATTACTCTGTCTTTCTCTTTTATTAAATTTAGGTTGTATGATCTAATTAATGATTTGCAGCTTCTAGCCAATGAAGGGGATACTGTTGAGCCAGGTAACAAGATAGCAATCATTTCAAGGTCTGCTGATGCTACAACTCATGTTGCCCCATCTGAGACTACATCTGAGAAAGCTGCTTCCCAGCCAACCCAAAAGGTTAGCGAGGAGAAGAAAGAACCCAAAGTTGAATCTCCTCCTGCTCAACCTGCACAGAAGCCCAAACTACCTCCTGCTACACTGAGTTCTCCTACCGAGCCTCAGCTTCCTCCTAAAGAAAGAGAAAGACGAGTGAGGCATTGTGATTTTATTCCTACCTGAATTATATTTGGCTGCCATGAAAGTTGTTTTGATGTCTTCCATTGTTATCAAAGGTTCCTATGACAAGGCTTAGGAAACGAGTTGCTACACGGCTGAAGGATTCACAAAACACATTTGCTATGCTGACAACCTTCAATGAAGTTGATATGTAAGTTTTGTTGATTGTCAGATTGTAACAAAAACTTTGAATATTGTTCAATATATATGTTTCCTCCTGTGTGTCTATATAAATATTCTCTATTTTACATTATTTGGCGGTGATTCTAATGGCATACAGTTGTCTAGATTAATGAGGTCTTTCAACCCATTTTCTGTCCGCTACAGCTATGGTGATGAGTTAGAAAGTTTTGTGTCATTTCTGTTAATTTATCTTTGTTTATGTGGATAGACAATCTTGGTAGTTATTATTATATCAAATTCTACATGATATAGTTGGTGTGAATTTCCTTTCAATTAATGCTAAACTTTTTGCTCATCTTTTATTGGCATACATATGCATCGGGGTTGACACCTTTTTCCCTTCAATTAATGCTAAACTTTTTGCTCATCTTTTATTTTAAATTATACCACTTTGTGATAACACCAGTATCATTGGGCATGCCATTGTTTTTATGCAGACTTAACAATTAACTTAATAGAAAACAGAGACTCCTTGTGTTTAAATGTCAATTGATGTTGTGTTCCCTGTCATGTCCTTATATAGGGGATTACCATTGTTGGTCCTCACTTATTGATCTGCTTGTAATGATAGGACTAATTTGATGAAGCTTCGTGCTGATTATAAGGATGCTTTTGTTGAAAAGCATGGAGTCAAATTGGGGCTTATGTCTGGGTTTGTCAAAGTATGTTTTCTAATTACTGAAGAATGAACTAGGTGGGCTTTCTCTTTTTTATTTCCTCATGTACTTTTTATGGTCTCCATGTTAGGCTGCTGTCAATGCACTCCAACATCAGCCTATTGTCAATGCAGTCATTGATGGGGATGATATTATATACAGAGATTATATAGATATCAGCATAGCTGTTGGTACTCCAAAGGTTTTTGTCAAACTCTTTTACCTCTTCTCATATACTTTATTTTATTATGTAGAGAAATCTTTGTAATATACCTTGATGAAACTTGGCCATTTGTAAATTGCAATTGACGTTCATCAACTATTTCATGGCTATGGAGCTAATTAATTAGAATTCTTGCATATATTTTCTGATTTGAATTTGTTTTTTGCTTCTGTATTAAAATTATCATTGCACATGTTGTATTTGAACAAATATTAACCCTCAATAGCTGATACCATAGCTTTGCAAAACTATTTCCAGGGTCTTGTTGTGCCAGTTATACGCAATGCTGATACCATGAACTTTGCTGATATAGAAAAGCAGATCAATGCTTTTGCAAAGAAGGCAAATGATGGAACTTTATCGATTGATGAAATGGCCGGAGGAACTCTTACCATATCCAATGGTGGTGTTTATGGAAGTCTTTTGAGTACCCCAATTATAAACCCACCTCAGGTTTGGAAGTTCTTCTCAGATTATGTTCATTATATTATTTTTTCTGTAATTTTGAAAAGCATTCTTTGATACATATTTTAGCAGTTTGTATTTCTAAATATGACACTGGTACTTAATATTTGATTGGTTTCCTCCCATCTTAGTATAGGTTCAGGCATTGTTTGTTCTTATTTAATGAAAATAGTCATTATTTTTTGTCACCACTAATCCTCTTTAGTCTTCAGAATGCAATTTGTTTTCACAGAAGGAAGTGTAATTCAAAATACCAAGCTAAATATTCTGAGCTACCCCTTCCCTGTAGCTACTTGTTAATTTTTATAATTTTTTTTAATTATGCTAAGTATTGTGAATAATTTGGACAGTAAAATATGAAGTTAATTATTTAGAAAGAATATTCATGCAGCTATTGTTTTTGGCAGTCAGCAATCTTGGGTATGCATTCCATAGTGAGCCGTCCGACAGTTGTTGGAGGAAATATTGTCCCAAGACCAATGATGTACGTTGCTCTAACATATGATCATAGAATTATTGATGGAAGAGAGGCAGTGTTCTTTCTGAGACGCATCAAAGATATTGTTGAGGATCCTCGCAGGCTTCTGCTTGATATTTGAAGTGAAGCCTCTATTTTTAATGGAGTAAATTAAACCTCAAAATTCACATACCATAATGGATACCCTTTTGTTTGGGTTTTGAATTGCGGCTGCCCGTAATTTAATCTGTAATGAGCAAACTCTTTAGGATCATATCCCAATTTCCGTTGGATATTAATTCAGCATGTTTGAGCTTTTTCTACCCACAATTCCTCATTTAATATGATGAGGGTCAGTTTTTGTCTCCGAAATTGTATGAAACGACTAAAAACTATATTGTAGGGATTGTCCTAAAGTAATAATGGGATTTCTTTTCCATGGCACTATATGCTGCAATATATTTTCGCGGGTGAAATTTTTAAGTGACATCTCATCATTTGTATCTTGAATCAGATGAGATCGAAAGAAGTACGATGAAATATTTCTAGCAGAAACACTGTCGTAATTATATTTATTTTAGAATTCCCGTGGTCCTATGTGCCACTTGCAACAAAATGTGTTGTCTCGAAGCCTTGGTTGTTCCGAGTTATCTTAAAATACTACAATGAAAGCCTTGGTTGTTCCGAGTTATCTTAAAATACTACAATGAAATAATGAACTGTGTTCGGGTAAGAAATACTTTGCCATCTTTGTGATGCTATTAATGACAATTAAATTCCAATAAAACTATTGGGATCTCTACATTTTCTTGCGGTCTTGGGCATGAAAAAATTGACGTATGTTTAATACATGAGAATTTTTTCCTGCACCTCCATAATTTCTCTGTACACTTCTCTATAAAGGTAGGAAAAGTCTCAAATACTCTAGGTAAAAAATAATTTTAATCCTAATAAAAAAGTTGCAAATTTTTTTACAAGTTCGGATAGGGGTGTCTGGATTTGTAAAAAAAAATTACATTCTTTTTTGCAAGTCTGGTCAAGAGTTTCCGACTCAGTCCGGACAGGGGTGTCTAGACTTATAAAAAAAATTGCAAATTTTTTTACATGTCCGGATAGGATATCTAGAATTGTGAAAAAAAATTTGTAAAATTTTTACAAGTCCAGACAAGGGTGTCCGGACTTGTAAAATAAAATTGCAAATTTTTTATAGGTCTGGATAAGGATGTTTGGACTTGTAAAAAAAAAACTAATGTACCGACAGAAGATAAACGCAAAGCTAAACCATGAAGCACAAAACAAACGCAAAAACGCAAAGGGATGAACAACAACACACTAAGAAGAAGAAAAAATCACTGATTTAGTAAGAAGAAAAACGAAGTCATGCAAGATAAACTAACAAGAGAGATGCAAAACGAGAGATGTGCAAAACGAGAAAAAGGTGCAGATGAAAGAGAAAAGAAAGAAGTACGTAGTAATTAAATTTTTACTATTTTCATTAAGAGTTTTTTTGCCATTTTAAAAAATGATAGAGATGTAGGGAGAATTTATTAAAATGTAGGGAGAAATTTTTTTAATCCATGAATGCATGTATAGTAGTGGGTTATATATATTTTATATATATTCCCATCAAATTTGTAACATGAAATAAAATGCTATTTGTCGAAATCAGCTCCCATATAATGAACCCCAAAACTTTCAGTTGTATCCCCTATTGATTCATTGATAATAATTTACCAACTTGGATTTCTAACATTCAGTGTGAACTATTTATTGGTCAAGCACTATAAAATGTGTTTTGATACAAACGTAAACTAGATAGTAGATACCCACGTAGGGTACATAATGGTTTCGTTACTATTCTCCTATATTCACTAATCGAACAAAGGTTTTTGTTAATAAACGTACGTAGCATGGAATAAATAAATAAAATAGTAGAGCAAAGTAAAAAAAGAAATGTTTTGAATGAAAAATAATATATTAATTGATTATATTTATGGCAATCCTTAATTTCTAGTACTTTTTTTCCCACCACCACGAGAACATTTTATCCACACTTATACTAAAACCATCATCTGCTACATTTATTTATTTCTGTTAATATTCTTATGATTAACATCTTTATTGGATTTGGAAGAAAATCATACATTTTTCTTTGGCAGAAAAAGATTTATATAATTTTATTTAAAAGTAGAGTCTCAATACAAGTAGATCTTGATGTCCTAGTAAGGTATGACGTATCAGCTACATGGTTAGTTTGTCTCCTATCATCTACATGGTTGTGAATAAAATTTAGAGCTTCCCTTTAATGATAAATAATGGAGCCTAATTAGGAATCATTTGCTACACGAGTGAGTAACCTATGAAGAAAAAGAAAAGGAAAGAAATGAGGGTCAAAAGTCTTTCAGATAGGCAAGGCAAGGTTATTTGTTCTCGGGAAAAACTGAAGAGACAGGTAATTGAAATGGGAAGGTAAACATAACTTAAGCTTGCAGGTCATATTGAGTTTTATTCTTATCAAAGTTATTCTGTGCCTCCTGCTGTCTTGGAAAGAAAAGCATGGCACAATACTTTGCCTAACCTCACGAGTCTCCAAAAGCAGCTTATAAGCACATGGTACTCATGCAAAATAAAGAGTTTATTTTGATCTAGGCTCTCATCTTATCTCCACCACAGCAATCAAACGTTCAAGAAGCTCTACAAAGATGATACAACTTATATTCACACTCTTGATGATCCAAATAGCATTCATCTTATTATTATCTTTTGCAAATCCATTAAGAAAATTTGTGGTCAAGGGGCTAGACCTTTTGAAGCAGGGGAGGGGCCCCTTGGTTACAAAAACAGTGGCAGCAACTATGTTTGTGGTCTTGAGCTCTACCTTGTATAGTATAACCAAAATCCAAAAGCGTTCAAAGGATGCTGGCATAGTTAATCCAACTGACGAGGTTCTGATGCCACATCGTCTCTTGGAATCATCTTTCTTGGGTAATTGCTCAAAAGATAAATTCCTTGTTTGCTTGCCTATTTTTGTTACAAAATCAAAGAATTATTGCTTGTTTAACAACAGTTTTATAAAATTGTTTTTAGTATTTTAGTATTTAAAAATTATAAAACTTGTTTGGGTAACGTTTTCTGAAAACAGTTTTTTAAAACAGAAACAGTTAAAGTAGGGTTTTTTTTTCAGTTTTTTATTTTTGTTTTGAAAATTTAGAGTACAATTAATGAAATTTTAATAAATATGGACAATATGTTATTTTTTGTTTTTTATTAATGAAATTTTAATAAATATGGACAATTTTTTCCATTTTTACATATTCAAAACAATTTTCAAATAACACTTACCAAACATGTTTTTTTTCCCAAAAATAGTTTTTGAAAATTATTCTTAAAAACTCTTTTTAAAAACTAAAAAACAAAACAAAATCAACCAAACCCTTAGTTATTCAAGCTACAGTTTCCTGTATGTGTACCTAGTGTTGTATGCATTTTTTAGTTTCATAACTTCTTTGAGTTATAATGGAGGTTGCAATCATAAAAAATTCTCTATAAAAGTTTACATATTCTCTGCAAACACTTCTATGAGAAAGTAAATATGAATAAAAATGTCAAAAAAGTTTTCCATAAGATTTTTTTTAAGAGATGTAAGACTTTTTTTTAAACCGATTTTTACTCATTTTTAAAAGGTTTTTTGTATAACTTTTTTTTAAAAAAATGTAAAACTTTTCAAAATTAGTTTGTAAAAAGTATAACATCATTTTTAAAAAAAAATATTTTGATTTTTTTTCTTTATATTTTTTTCTCTTAGAAGTACTTTTAGAAAAGATCACCTAAATAGATTCATAAAAACGTTGTTCTAGATTGCCTCGTGGTAAATAAAATTGAGAAATGCCTAACCATAAAATGATGATTGTTTGAAGAGGTTATGTTTATAGTTTGAAGATGTGCTAACTAAAATAGCTTTAGAATATCTTTCTCATTACTCTTAGTTGGATAGTTCATTTCATTTATCCATACCTGTGCACTAAATGAACTCTAGCAAGTAACAACGAATATAGATTTCTCTTTGGCACTTTAGATATATTATGTGCGCAAAATGTGAATTTTAAATCGTATAAAATGGCAATTATTGGGCAGGATTTTCTCTGTTCCTTGGATTGATTATCGACAGACAACATTATTATATTAGAGAGATTAATTTACTGAGGAAGAACTTGGAAGCAGCGAAAAAACGAAATCACAATAATGAACCGTCCAAGAGAAGAGTGCCTGAGGAAGCCGACAAGCCAAAGGTCAAGTAAACGGAATGTGAGACAGTTTGCACATAACCAATGTCCTGAAAAGGAAAATCCTGAAGGAGGCCATGAACTGTCTTAAAGCTTGAAAATGTTACTTGTCCTTGTACGAGTGTGCAACGCTGGGAATTGAACGGAATACACATATATAATTGTTCTGATTGTGTTTTTAGTTTATATAAATGATTTATTTTATTTTTATGTAACAATTGTTGAATATAAATAAGTTTCAAATTTGAAGATGTGCCAGTATCAATGAATTAGAAAAGCGTAACTAGATGTAGGTTTGCTTTCGTGGTGCCAATCCGAAGACCGACCTTTGAGTTGAGAAAATTCATGCTGGTCTAACAAATTCAGAAACATTTGCCACAAACTGATGTAAAATCATCAGTGTTTCTCATTTTGCTTTGCGATGGCCCAACAACTGATAAAACATTGCGTGTCTTCTCTTTCTAGCTATTTTACTACTTTATGACCTCGGAGATGATGTCATATGTGAGTAATTGTCATTTTTATACAAAAAGTACAAATGATCGTTATAAGTATTTAAGATCTTAAAATGTCTTAATCTAATAATAATATAATACGGAATTATAATAAGATTGTTAAGTAACAATGTTTATATGTATGGAGAATATGGAAGAAAGAAGTTTGTGGGTTCGAATCATCATATTTGATAATTAGTAATGGAAATTACATTAGTGAAAATATAAGTTGAAATATCTCTTGATTGAATTTCAACCATCTCTAAAATAGTCATATTTCCCTTTGTCAAAACTTAATTTAGCGACTCTTCGCAAAAGACGCGATTGCAAATAAAAAACATAAGCTTTAACAAAATTAGTTTATTAATAATTAATATTTGCATATAAAAAAGTTTATATATATATAATATTAATTCAACCATCATCAGCCAACAATAATCCGCAAGTTACTAGGCAGTAATGTTCTTTCTCATACAAAATAAATATAACATTGCCTAGCTTTTCTACCAACATACAACAAATTGATACGTAACTGCAACATTGTGCAATGCATATCAACATTTTGAAACAAAATCAGACTTGAACATGAAAACCTTAAAGACTTATTTAGAATAACAGATAAATTAAAAGCAGGAGAGGTAACCATGAGACCCCATCCACAATCTATTACAATATCTAATCCATTTTAGGTGGCTGAGGAGGGAACTGTGGTGATTGTGACAGGGGCTCGGGAACGGAGACAGGCACAGGCAGAGGCCCAGTTTGCTGAAAGGCACATATTCCTAATATGCATGGCCTCCCAGCGGCGCATGCTCTTCCACACATACCACAGTTGAAAATGTCCAAATTTGTGTTTATGCATAGACGGTTGCAGCATTGGAAAGTAAATAGGCACCTAATCTCACATAGCCCACAGTTGTCTCTGTCTGAAGTCACATCCACACAACGGTTTCCACAGCATAGAGACCTTGGTGGAAACTCTCCTCTGCTACATACTTCTGGTCTGCCCTCACATCCAATGATTTCATTATCATCTTTCTCCATCAATGCTGGTGATGATGGAGAGACACCTGAGCCGTTTTCATGCACTTCTTTTGGTGTTGAACTTCCCTCTATCTTTATCAACAGCAGCACCAGCATTAATATCACTAGAGCTGAAGATTGTGCTCTTAGAGTCATCTTGAGAAGTAGCAACGAGAGTAGGAATTTGAAGTCTATATATATAGGTTTATGTGAAGATATTTCACTTGCTTTTCTTACAAGCCAAAGGGGCATGTTTTTCTTGCATGGACAAACCTTGGTCTCGTTTTATGGGCGGTGGGCGTTGTCTACATATGTGTTTGAGTTACATAAACTAGAATGAATCTTTTGTCGGCTAGCTTTGTGCTTTTGCATGATGAGTTTAGTGGCTTGACACTTTAAAGTTGATTGAACCTCAAAACAAGGTAATGCATAGCTGCGTGATTTAGACATGATATATGCCTGGCGAGTTGTTAACCATGATGAATCAAAAACATGAACTGTCACGTTGAAGGGAACTGATTCACATGAAAATGGAAATGCCTTTTAAAAGATGGTAACTATCCGCGGAAAATCCGTAGAAATTCAGGTTATGATTTATGAACTATGAGCCTCAAGGCTTCAAGCTTACGTAGCCCTGTTGGTATCCCATTAAATTGTTTCACCTACGACCTCAGCTGAATGCAGATACTTAATTTTATCTTATTTTAAAAAAGTAAAATGTAAAAGAAAAAAAAATTGTTTTCAACTTTAACCGGAATTTTGAGGACTTTCGATTTCAAGTGTCCAAAAAGATGAAAAAAAGTATTTATTTGTAAAAGAAACTACCTCAATAATGAGTTTCTTCTATTTTTCTTTTTCAAAATAGACATTAAAAGAGTGAAAAATAAAAAAAAATGTGATTCTAAAATTAATCTTATTTTATATGCTATAATAAAAATTGTAAGTCCTAGTTTTTTAATAGGCAAAAAGATATGAATTAAATAAAAACAGAAATTAAATATAATTTTGGTAATGATTATTAAGTGAATCGGAAAAATAAATTGTGTTCGAATAATTAAGAGGAATTAGTTTGATGCAGGAAAATTATATATATATGTTTTGATTAGAATTTATTTTAGAATTAAAATTATAAAAAAAATTTAGATAAAAAATCAGAATAGTTATATATAGTTTTGGTTTCTTTTTCTTTCTCACTTTTCCTTTTACACACTTTCTCTCACACTTCTCTTCTTTTTCTCTCAAACTTTTCTACTTTAGATGTGACACATAGAGCTTTTGGATTTAGATGCGGTCTTTTCCATTCTTTTTTATTTTGAGAATTAATCTTAATTTCTTTGGTCTTTTACTGTTCATTTCTAACTTGATCATTCCATTGAGGGGAGATTTTCTTGAAACCTATTTCTCTTAAATTCTTTTTTGGATTTAGGTTTCTGTTAGGTTTTTGAGTGATTTCTGCACGTGGATTCTCATATTTCCTCAAAATTAGCTTTTTCAAAACAAAATAGGTAAAATAAGTTTTTTTGTTGATTTTGGTCAATGGAATAGTGATTTGGTAGTTGAGAGGTTTGAGCTATTTTAGATAGCGAATATTTTGATTATGTTTTGGAGCTATTTAAGATAGCGGGCATTTCGATTGTGATTTGAACTAATTAAATTAGCATATGTGTTAATTGTGATTTGAACTAATTTAGTTAGTGCATGTGTTCATTGTAATTTGAGCTAATTAAATTAGTGTGTATGTTGATTATGTTTTGAACTATTTGAAATAACGTATTCAGATTTCATGGTTGAGCTATTTGAGATAACGTGCATGTTAATTGTATTATTGAGTTATGTGTGACAACATATATGTTGACTATATGAATGAACTATTTGAGATAATGTGTATTGATTACATGATGGAGCTATTTGAGATAATGTGTATGTCGATTGTGTTAATATATGTATGATTATTCATGATTTAGGGATATTTGTACGGTTTTTGTTATCCGTGTGTATTAAATTAGGAATATTTGTACGATCTTTGTAATCTTGGTGTTTTACACCAAAAAGATATACTCAAATAGAGACTGGGTGTTCAATGGATCCTATAGATGCCGAACATTAGTTTGAAGTATCCTATAAGTATTGCCTCGACTTAGTTAATTGTCAATTGATCAAATAGATATCAAACATCAATTGAATTACACAGTCTGAGCGAAACACCTTGGTATTCAAATTTAATGCGTGTTTTCTGAAAAATATTGAGTCTTATGCTCTTATTGAGACGCGTGCTTATGTTCAGAGGAATATAAGCTTGTATGGCATGTTTGCTAGTGAATTATATCATATTTGATGGTTGAATTATATCATGTTAGATTGATATTTTTTTTATGTTTTATGAAATTGACTTTTTTTTAAGCTCATCCTTGTTTTAGTGTATTTGTGTTTCACTATGATAACGTTGTGGATCTCAAGAGCATTAGAGATTGGGCTGAGAAGGAGGATGGCTCAACCAGGACTAAAGTGTCCAATTTGTGTTGTTTAGACCATGTATATTAAGCTGTGGAGAAACTAACCGGGACTAAAGTGTCCATTTTGTGTTGTTTAGACCATGTATATTAAGCTATGGAGAAACTAATATGAACATGTTCAGTTTTAATGTTTAAGTATAAATTATGAAACACTTATGTGATATGTAACAAGAATATATATGAATGCTGATACTAACTGGTTGATTATGTAGTATTAGTTGAGTATACATGGAATGAGTGTAGTTATGCATAATATAATGTTTCAGGTAATTAAGCATTTAGGGTGTTAGTGAAATATGGAAATTATGCAATTGAGGTTTTGCATTCTGCAGAGTCTCGCTGGCGAGCAAGCGGTAAGTATCGCCCAATGAAATCTAGTCTCTATTAGGTATATTTGTAGCTTTGCACCTAGCGAGATGTCTCACTCATGGCAAAGTTGTCTCAGGTTGAATTATAATTGGATCTGCATCCATCAATAGGTTTCACTTTGCACAAATTACTTTCTATTTAAAACTAAATAGTGTTTTTGTCCAACGACGTGTCTCATAAAGTAAAGTCGCTTTACTGAGACAATCTAATACAAGGTCTTCGCTGAACGATAATAGTCGTTGGACTAGCTACCCCGAGTCTCACTAGGTGATGAGTTTCACGGGAAGAGATGATGCAGTGTATACTATAACTTAACTGTTTAAAGTTTTAAAAAATATTGAGTTTTGCATTGTACTAAGTTGATGAATGTGTGCATGATTGTTTCTCTTATGTATTTTGAATAATAAATTATGTGAAAATATAAGGTTTGTCTATAAGTAATATCATAGAAAGTGATAATATTTTTGGGATGTTACAAAAATAGAGTTTAATTAATATGTACTAACAATATAAAAAAGTTTTATACTAACCTTCAATCATAACTCCTTATTTACATAACTTTTTACATTGACATTGCATACTAATGTGTAAAATCAACAAAGTTACCATAAATGAAATTAAAGGTTGTGATTGAATGTTAGGATAAAACTTTTTACATTAACATTGTATACTAATTAAACTCATAAAAATATGTATAATTTTGTAATTGCAATCATTCTCATTTATATATCAATTTCTTAAACCTCCAATTTTTTGTCTATTTAATTAAATTTTTTTTCTTCCACCATACAATCTAACAGATAGCCTTAATGAAAATAAATTGGAAAAGTTCTCAAATTTCCTATGGTGAGACTCTGTATAATCATCAATGTTAAATTCCACATCACTATCTACATTAAATCCTTTTCTCAAGTATACCATCAAAATTTGCTCTACATCATAATTCTTATTAATACATATGTGCTAAAGTAAAATATTCATCAATACAAACTAATTACTAAAATCGTTTGAGTGTGCACATGTTCCTTTCCTTTATGATAGAAATATGTGTCTTGTTATAAAAGTTAACAAACTTAAAATAATTTTTTTTTAAAAAATGTTTTAAATTGTCCAAGTACCATGATAAACATAAATCCAAACTATAACCGAATTGAAACTACAAGTTTGACACTTCCACTTTTAGGAAAAATGTTAAAACTGTTATTTTTTGAATTTTTGTTTTAAAGTTTTAACTTTTTAAATGTGTTTAATCGTTTTAAAAACTTCCTTTAAATTACCCATTTAGGACGTGTTTTCAAATAACCGTTTTAAAAACAACCTTTGAAATGTTTTTTCAATAACCTTTTTAAACCAATTTTTCAAATAACCTTTTACTAAATCAACCTTTTTTCAAATAAATAATTTTGGAGAGGTTATTTTATAGGGTTCATTCCTTGGTCCTAAATAATAACAAAATAGTTGCAAAAACAAATTATAGAATCTTCAATAAATTTTATTAAATTGATATAAATCAACAAATAACTTTAATACATCAATAAAAAAATATATGTTGATAAAAATTAAAATAAAATAATTTTATTAAAGAGTTAAAATGGAGTCACATTAACAGTCGTAGATTTTTTCTAGAGAGACTAAAACGATGGTTAAGCTGCAAAGGGGAGGGCGAGGAGCGACAATGTTGGGATGGAGACATATGGTAGTATTATTTTTAACTATAATTTCTATTATTTTTAACAGCTAAAAATGAACACAAATTACTACTAAATGGTGTATCATATATATCTTCAATGGTACAAAGAACAATTTTTTAGAGACAAAAATGGCGTATCATATCTTCAAATCCAACTAAGAACATTAATTTAATTAAAATTTTATTATAAGAAACAATCTATTTAGAAGAATCAATTTCTTATACTATAACAAATTCTAATGTAAAACTTGAGACTAGAATTAGTTTGAACACTTCTTAATCATATTCAACTATTCATAACCAATTCTGGCAAAATATAAAACAATAAACTATTAATAATCCTACCAAAATCTAAAACTATCAACCACTACTACACAACCAAGAGATATTGGAAAAATACAAAGAATAATAAAATGAAAAACTTTTTATTTATATAACTTTTTTAATTTTTTAAAATTATTAACTAGTAATGCCAACCAATTTTGATATATAATATATAAAAATGATTGTGATTAAATTATTTTTTACACTAATTTTCTCTAATAAAATAAAGATTCGCAGCAAATTCTTAAACTATTAATACACTTACAAAGTGAAGCCAGGGATGCAGCAAGTGAGAACTTCAATTCATCCTTAAGAAGAACATGTGGCAGTCTGATTTAGCGAAGGACAAACAGATACCTGAATTTATTATCTCGCGGCATGAAAGCCACGACGGACAGTCAAGTCAAGCATTATCATACATTCATACACCAAACCAAACACCAACACTACTCCGGTGAGCAGTTATTACATCGTACTTTCTCATGAACGCGTTATAAAGCAAATACATATAACACATGACCTCAAGGCTCGAGCACAGCACAAATAGTATGACTTAAACAACGGTGACATAATTCGGCAATTATTCTTAAAATACTGCAGATTTGCTGAATCTGTTCATGATAGTAGAGCCTTGTTACTGTAGAACCACGCATTCTTGTGAACCAGTCACCCCCACAGTAGGGTGTGCGCTTGAGCTGACTGCATCAACTTCCTTGACACATTGAACTTCAACATCCAATTCACCACAGCCAATGGCTTCAAATATAAGATCATTGACTTCTTGAAACCTCTCTTCAGAGAGGGACACCTCTGCAAGAAGCCTCCAAGCATTGCCTTCAGATGCCTCATCATAATCCTTTTTCCTCTTTAAAACCATGTGCCCACTAATTTCCCACACGGCAGGATTCACTTGGGTGTCAAGAAGCTCAGCATCCACTTCTCCAAGAGCTTGTTTCTCTGCATAACACTGTTCATCTATTTGGTAAATACCCACACAACTAATGATAAAAAGATTAGGCAAATTCATTTGGTTCCAGAAATACTTTACCTGTGGCAACAGAAAGACTTGCTTTCCACAGTCAGAAATGAGAACATTGAAAGGTATGTTGTTGTTTTGAAGACATATACAGGCATCTGAAACAACATTTGATAAATCTTCCAGCGTATCACCGCCCTCAAAGACCAGACCTCTAACTGGATAGTTCAAAAGTTCAGATATCTTCACCCCACCATTTAAATTGGCAATTTTCTTAGTGGGGGCCTTCTCAATGGGGAAGGGCAGAGCCAAATAATAAGCCTGCATATATTCATGTAAAATCACCAAATTGCAAACTGATAAATGACAGAGTAGTTTGAAGCAAAGAAATGATCAACATGGGCTATAAGTGGAAATTGAGGCTCCAGTACCTGGAAGTGAAGATGGTTAATAGTGGCAAAAGCACCCAAGCTGTTGTAACCCAATCGGAAATATGGATTATCAGCTTCCACTGCCATGTGAAGTGCAAGCAGGAAGCTATGACGGTCAATCCTTTGGGGCAAACACTCAAATATGTGTGGAATCAGCAAAACATGACCGTACTCAATAGGACTGACCTGTTAAGAAAAATAAAAAAGAAAAGAAAAGAAAAGATGGGATAACAAGGAATGAAGTGAGAAGAAGAAGAAGAAAAGCTAGGAAGCATACATTGATGGCAACAAAAGTGGGAGAATTGTCGACATCGACAGGGGCATTAGGAAAGAATTGGACTTGTCCATCGTCGGTAGGTTCAAATTGGAAGAGGACCTCTTCTTGCCCAACTTTGGTAAAGTTGAATTTGTTTTGATCAAAGGGCTGGAGGACCTTATCAACTCGGAACTCAGTTGGCCTCTTCTTGAGGTGACGACCCTCGTTAAGCTGGGCAACGAAACCATAATCACCGGGAATAACCTACACAACAACCACAAAACAGATAAAAGACTCTTGTATGCAATTCAATTAAACAAAAAGCAAAGTCGAAACCTTGGTTTCACAGGCGGTAACATCATAGCGAAACAGTCCTCTCTGCATGCGATCTTCCCACTGCAAGGAAACAAAAAGAAGATGAATTGATAGGAAGAAAAAATTGGATGGAGGGTCATGAATTACCTCTCCAAGAAGAAGAGAGTCAAGGAATGCCACAGGAGGCTCATGGCATTCATTAATAAAATCCTTATCCTTTCCACTAGCGGCCTTCTTAAAAGCATACAAAGGAAGCTTTGCATCTGTGAACAAAAAAATGAATGGATAAGAATATTAAATGCACATGCATGGATAAAATAAAATAAGAAAAAGTACCTAGAATGCAACAGGTTTTGAGGCAGTGGCGACCACAACCTCGGAGGTGGTGGTTTTGGTAGTTGGAAACGAGAGTGGGAACCCTCTTGATTCTGAGCATCATGGTGATGTGGAGGTGAAGGGGGAAGAAAGAAAGAAAGAAAGAAGAAGAGGAAGGAAGAAAGGGAGAGGAGAGGAGAGGAGGAACTAGAAGAAGGAAGCAGAACCACCGCCGGCGAGGAAGAGGAGGTCGGAGGGGGTACCGCCTTCGGAAGGCAAAGCACCACGTCCACCGTGCGGCGAAGGGTTGGTGAGAGTTAGGGAACCCGCACGTCGTACAGTTGGGACATGAATGAGAGAGCGAGACACTCTTAGAATAGCCGTGATGTCTGCAACGCTTCCACCCGGGTTTCAACCCAACATTCACTCAACACAGCAGACCTCTTTGGTCTTGATTAATGTTTGATGTCGGACAAAGAGAAACTTTGCTACTTATATAGATAAGAGAACAACCTTCAACCTTCAACCTTCAACCTTCAACCTTCAACCTTCAACCTTCAAATTCCTTCATACTTTTGTTTCATTCTTTTCTTTACTGGCTCTAATCCACCACACTATTTCCCATCCCCAATCAAAATTACTAAGTATTTATCAACTTCTTTATAACTTCACATTTTATCTTATTATTTTTTTGTAAATGGATCTTTACTATTTTTAAAATCCAATGAACATATCTTATGGTAGAATTATTTAAACCTAGCCGTAAAGTTAAGTTGTCTCACAGAAATATGTTTGCCCTGTAAGAATTTAGAAAAACGGTAAATGGTTTTAAATCTTCTAATGAGATTAATTCTCAATAAACTATCAAATAAATCAAAAGAATATTCCAGTGAAACTTCCTAATAGTAGAATATAACTACCCCAATTATGCTGGGAAACAACTTTTTTATTTCTTAATTACCACCCTCCTTTGACTAGCAATAGCATGTTCTTGGTACGAATTCCTACAATCCTAGCCACAATAATTCTCTCTTTTTGTAATGATACTAAATTACTGACTTATAATGATAAAATAGTATTTCTATGAAATATTGTAACATGAACTTTCGCCTCAAGTAACTATTTAAGTCCATGACCGAATGCCTGCCAATTGGATCACTGCTTCAAGCAACTCTTTCTCGCCAATTTAAAATTTTTACTGAAAAACGTCGAATTTTTGCTTACACGTGAATATGACGACTAAAAGAGTTTAACATTTATTTATGTAAAAGAATTTTATATTTAAATTCAGTCATAATTCTTGTAATTTTTAAAATATTAATTAATAAAATCAATAAATTTATCATATATAAAAAATAAGTTAATCACTGGGTATTAATTAATATTTAATCACAACATCTTATTAATAAATTTATTTATTTTATTATTTAATACTTGAAAAATGTATAGACGAGTTCAATGTTAGTTTATATTGATTAAACTTATAAAAGATGTGATTAAAAATATCTGCATAAATGTTTTTTTACTCTGTAAGTATTTTTCTCAAATAAAATTATAATTAAAATTTTTAATTGAGAATTTAAATAATTTTTAATGTTTTATTGGTACTGCAACTAACATTTAATGAGTGACATCTTTCTCCCATAAATAATAATTTTTTTATTTTTTTTAAAAATAGCTTAATTGCAAAAACATATAAACAATTGTTTTTCTTATTTAGTTTTTGTTTTTATGTCTATATTATTCCTTTCTCTAACTACATCATACTCTTTCAATTCTTCAATTTCAATCTTCAGTTGCTTCTATTTGAAATTTAGTAATTGTTTGTAAACATTTTTTATAAATTTGTTTTAATATTTAAAAACTAAAAAAATCATTTGTTTAGTATTTTTTTAAAATAATTTTCAAAATCAGTTTTGATTTTTTCAGTTTTTTAAAAGTTAAGAGAGGAGAACAAAGGTAGGTAGTTTTGTATTTTTGTTTTGAAAAATGAAAATACAAGGAAAATAAATTATTTTTTACTTTTTATTAATAGCATTTTTATAAATATGCAGGTTTTTTATTTTCACATCTCCAAAATATTTTAAAAACAACACTTATCAAACAAATTCTTTTTTTTTAAAAAAAAAACTATTTTTGAAAACTATTTTTCAAAACTCTTTTAAAAATTAAAAAACAAAATCAAATAAATCAAACACTTAATTTATTGTTTTTTGTCATCTTATCATTGAGTCACTTTGTGTTTCACGTTGGAGTGTGGAGGAACTAATTTATTGCTGGTATTAGCTTTTGATTTTTCATTTCTAAGTTCTAAGTATGTTCCTTTCCTATTCTCTCATGTATTTTTTTCCAACTCTTATTAAATTAACAATTTTTTTAATGTAAAAAGCAATTTTTTAATAATCATAAAAAGAAACAATTTGAAGAAAGTGTTGAGAATGAAATTCTAAAATCTTCTAAAAAATAATTCAAATTGATTACATTTTAAAACAATTGTAGATAAAATAATTACTATAAGTTAAAGTAGATCTGAACAATTTAAAATATAAAAAAATATTTTCGATTTTTTAAAAATCAAAGTCACTAAATAGTATAATCATGAAAGAAAAATGCTTAAACCTTGAAAATATTTGAAACATAATAATTCATTAAATATTGATAGATTAGATTTATTTTCAGATTAAATATTTAAGAGAAATTATAAGATTGGAGAATGATGAATCAATTCACATTCTCAATTATAAAAAGAATATTTTTTTTCAAATGCATGTATAGATTATAAATTCGTGTTAACAAATTCGGTGTAAGTTTTGGATAGATCTTTTCAAAGTTAAACTTAATAAAAACTTATTTAAAATCAATAATGTAAAGATAAAATAGTTTGATATTGTTTTCTAATAAAAAGTAAATGTTAAATAAAATTAATTACGATAATTTTATAGGTAATTTTACATTACAAAGAGTTCTAATAATAAATTTTAAATAAAATTATAATAATTTTAATAAATCATTTTTTTGATAAAAAAATCCCATACTTAAAAACCCTTCAGCCGCCACTGCTCCAAATACTTAAAAAATACATTAATTATTATAAACATTTTATATTTATATTCACTTGTAAATGAAAAACTAAAAAATGCTAGAGAATAACGTTTTAATTTTATATTCAGTATATTGTACTTTTTCTGGATTACATTTTAATATAATACTAATCTAAAAATATACTCCATCTACACGAAGATAGAGATTTTTATGGTTTTTAACATAGAAAAATCATTGAAACGGTTGAGGAATAGATTCAGGATATAAATATTAAATTGGTTTCAATAAAATATTTATTTTATATTTTTGTTAATATAGTAATAATTAAGTAAAAATTAAATTTTATAAGATAATGCACAAATCTAATACATAAGTTTCAATGTTTTAAAAAACTTTATAATAGTATAAAGAGGTAGAATCTTATATAACATAAAATAACTATTTTGAGAGATGTTTATTTTCTAATTTATGGTCTACAGAAGCTAATAAG
Source organism: Psophocarpus tetragonolobus (assembly GCA_037954015.1). Classification (NCBI taxonomy): domain Eukaryota; kingdom Viridiplantae; phylum Streptophyta; class Magnoliopsida; order Fabales; family Fabaceae; genus Psophocarpus; species Psophocarpus tetragonolobus. The sequence goes on from CM075695.1 coordinate 43,152,082, forward strand.
TGGCGACAGTCTGGTGAGTATCAAATTAAACTTTTTAAATTTATTCCAGTACAAATTTGTTGATTTGTTTTATAGATACAAGATTAATGTTTTATGTTTTAAATTTATTTTTTTCTCATATAAGCTTCCTGAAAAAGTTATACTTTTTTCCACATTTTTACTTAAAAAGGCTTGGTTTTGAAAACACCAAAACCAATTGTAACAACTAAATTCTACTTGTTTCCGCCTATTCTTCTAGTTCCACGTTAGTTCAAACTTTATTTATTTTTTTGGAAATAGCAAATCAAACATGTGACTAATTTCTGATTTAAATGATTGGTTCAATTATAATAGTCTAATTATGATAGAAGATTCTTATATGAAAGGTTTAACATTAAAATTGTTATTTTATTGTGGATCTCATCTCTTTAATTTTTAACCATTTTGTCTAAAGATCTCTCATAATTTTTATCATGTTTAACTAATTAAATTAGACCCTTTAAACCCATAAAGACAAAAATTAATTGTATATGTAGAAGGTTGTTACTTGTTTTAAAATTTTAGTTAAAATTAAATTTTTCTTTTAAAGTAAATTTAAAGTTAAAATTCAATAAAATAATATAATAATTGGAGATAAAAACATCCAAAATATACACTAAATAAAATTATCTCTATAATAGTTATAGATGTTGTATTTAATAATTTAATAAATTTTTAGTGTTGTAATTCAATCGTGAATATTACCATTAGAATTTCTCAATCAATAAAATTAACAGATTAATAATTAAAATTTATTGATAAAAAACTCATAGAACATATTGTTGAGCATTGAAATTAATTAGTATGAAATTAATCCAATTTAACCTTAGTTCATCTAATTTAAAATATATTCAGAATGAAAAAGAATGATCTCTAAAACAGTTGCAGGAAATTAATTAAAAAAAATTATCAGTGGTTTGACTTTTAACTAGTCGTCGTAAAAGTTAATAAATTGTGTATACATAATTATTTATAATTGAATGGTAAATGTATATTATTTTTATATTGTCAGTTCAGCCTATGCTTTTTTTACATTAATTTTGATGGGCAAAAAATGAAAGTTAATTTGATTTATAAACTACAGAAAATGCGTCAATATAGACATTATGTAGTATAGCAGTTGGTTGAGCAACATATAAATTATTGTAAATTAAAATCTAACTAATGATCCATTCATTTAGATTAAAAAATAACGCAACTTATTAACCGTAGCAAAACCGCTATGAACTTTTAGAAATTAGACGTGAAGTTCCGTCAAGCTCACAACGATGAACGATCATGTTAATTTGTTAAATTATTATCAATGATTTTTTATACTGTTACTTTTACTATTAAAAAAAAACAACTGTTCTTTTTACTTTATTTCAAGAATAAGAAAATATAAAAGATCTTAAAGATAAAAATCTCAAACTTATTGAAAGAAAATAAAAAAAAAAAACATTAATTAAGCCAACTAAATTTTAAATTTTTCTTTAAGTAAATATTTTAAACTTCAATGTTATCTTATGAAATTTGAGTTATGGTATCTTCATTTTGAACTTTATTAATATCATAAGCTAATGCACGAAGCATGTAAAAGAATGTTTAATTATATATTTTTTTTATTTATATAACTTTTAAAATATTAATTAATAAAATTATAAATTTATTATAAATAAAAACTTATAATTAAATGCTATTATACACGATTATTTTTCTCTATCGTACATCTATTTGCATATGTGAAATAGCATGTTTGTTAAGCATAAAATGATTCTAAGCTTAAGAAATTAAAGTTTTAAAAAGAATTTCTTCAATAAAATTGATAAATAGGAGCAGTATCTAGAAACATCAGCTGCCCATAATTTCTACGTAGTTGTGTAATAAAGTCTCCATCATAACCTTTTTCAACCAATCCAAAAAAGTACGGTTTAACTTGAGAAAGAAGAAAAAAAGAAAAGAATGAGGCGTTAAAATAAATACACGTAAATATTCTGTGTGGCACAAATATAATTAAGTATTATGTAAAATATATTTGTGGAGTGGAAGAAGTGTGGTGTAATTTTTATGAGGAATTTGTTGAGAAGCTAAAAACACAGGGAAGAAGCTCTGAAGTTTCTCTATCTCCACCAACAAACAGAAAACTCCAGTCCATGAAACTTCGAGGTGAATTGAATGGCCACCAAAATGTCTCTTCTGCGGTGGTCCTTTCATCAACCCATAAAGGCACTCCACCACTTGATCATGTCTGCACGCTTCTCACGTCATAACGTACGTACGGCTGTTACTTTTATAAATTAATACAACAATTTTCCTTATTTATCAATTTAAATTAAAATCACTTTGAAAAATAAAATAAAATATATATATATATATATATATATATATATATATATATATATGTTTTTAGTGTGTGTTTGACATTGTGGAATGAATGAAATTGAAATTAGTAAAAAATTGTTTGAATTAAAATAAAGGGAAAGTCACATGTTCAAGTTTTTCATCCATTTTTATGCTACAGTGAAATATCCAATGAAAAAGTTAATAATAATAATAATAATAATAATAATAATATTATTATTATTATTATTATTATTATTATTATTATATATATGTTTTACTTGCCGATCCTTAATCACGTTTTGAAATGGATCAAATTTTATTTAAATCTAAATGAATATAAAATATTTTTAATATTTTTATATAAAAATATTATTCTCATTTATAGAGAGAGAAAGAGAGAACTGAGTTGGATTTATACGGCGGTAATCCGCGCAATACCAGTTTTTCTGGTCACACCTTATGAGTTTCTCAACCCGACAAGACTTACAAAACCCAGGTTTTCGAAAATTCAAGGGCAAAACCCAGGTTTTCAGAAGAAGATGAGAAAGAAGGTGAATATGAATATACAAACATATGATAAGCCTTTAAATGATTATCGTATCTTTAAATACTTATTGTTTTAGGCGTCCTGAGATACCTTAAAGAAGCGTCTACTCCATATTTAAATTACATAAACATAAACAATAATATACTCACAGAGGGGAAAAGAGGGGAGGGGTGAAGATGAACTTCGATTTTTATTGCAGAGAAAAGGTGTATACAAGAGAGTTTTAGAGAGAATGGAGAGAGTTTAGAAAGAGAAGGAAAGTGTATCTGGAGACCTGCTCAGCATAAGAGACTTATGGTCTATTTATATACAAAGTGTATAACCGGGAACCGGCTGTAAGCCTCCGGATACTCTACAAAGATCAGTTTTGATCACATATACAAATTTGTATGGAAAATACAAAGAAGGGCCTTATTGGCCCCAAACAAGTAAGATCACCTTTCAGGTTGATCAATACACAAAATATGGCAAACAAGAATTGCTATACTTACAAACGTCTACCAATATCCTGGAAGAGACACTACAAACATCAAGCTTAATGTCTTGATAGACAATATATGAAACATTCCAAAATACACATCAGAGAATGAATCTCAAGTCACAAAAGTAAAACAAAGCATTATTTGCGCCTTATACAACTTTTGTGGACAAAACAATCAAGGAGTTGTTTTAACATCTCCAGCCTCTCCTTCAGGAAAAGGTTTTACACATTTTGCTCTAATAGATGGGCCTAACAAAGGGGTTTACACCTCATTCAGAGACCTCTCTGAAGCCAAACAAGACCAATTTTGGTCTACCTACAAAGGATTTTACTCTAAGAAAGAAGCTCAAATGGCAGTAAGACTTCAAACAATTGACAAAGAAAAAACCAAAACTGGGCTACAAATGGAACCCAGAATCCAAACTCAAACATATGTTGGTGCCACTAGTATCCCGCCCAGCCTTAACCCAAATATTCTTTTATCCAAATTTAACCTTCTACAAGAATTCCTTTTTGAAGTACACTCAGAAGCCATAAAATTCAATGGCTTATTTGTTAAAATACAAACTTATTTTAATCACAAAACTGTTTGTGTCATCTCTTCTGACTACTGTAAATCAGCAACCAAAGACTATACATGTCAAATAAAATATTTAGTCAGAAAAGCCCACATAGACTTAGAAAATTTCGAACAACATTTACACAGAGATTTTCTCATTACTCCTATGTCATTCCTTGAAGTAGGATGTTTACACTCTATAATAATCCCTCCCACAGATAGGTTTCATTCTTTATCTTCTCCAATTAATTCAGCCATCAACGAAGTTCAGGCTGAACACATGCAAAAAGTAGCTTTACAAATCACCGCTTCCCCTAGAAGTATTACTCTTCAAGACAGTGTCCCTACCCATGTTGTTAAATTAGATACAGAAATAAATCCCGAATTTTATTCCTTTCAAACAACGGAGCATGATGAATTAAAAGGTCTGTCTCTGAATAAAAATACGACCTACCAATACAATCTTTAAAAGGCACACACTGAAGGATCAAACTGGAATTTTTCCAAACATGATTCAGACACTTTGATCCTACTAAAAGAAACACTTGACATCAAGCTCTATTGGAAAAAGAGCATGGGATCAAAATTTCATCCTTTTCCTGCTGAAGCCAATCTTACTCTGGTCCGGCATTTTGAAAGAGAAAGATCTTCAAAGAAATATATGAAGAATCTGGCTGCTATGGCCAACAAACATCAGGAGCATCAGGAGCATCCTTTATCCCTTCTGAAAGAGGAGATGATCAATCTCTTCCTAAACAAATGGATGAAGAGTTCTAAGATTTTACCGCATCCATCAGTCGGTTGAAATAAAGTTTTTACCTGCGACACAGTAAATTTACCTTATGGTAATTGACTGAAGGGTAAAAACCGACATAGCAGGTTGTCGGTCATCAGGTGACCTGTACAGCCGGTTCCTGGTTATACACTTTGTATATAAATAGACCATAAGTCTCTTATGCTGAGCAGGTCTCCAGATACACTCTCTTTCTCTTTCTAAACTCTTTCCCTTCTCTCTAAAACTCTCTTGTATACACCTCTTCTCTGCAATAAAAATCGAAGTTCAACTTCACCCCTCCCTTCTTCTCCCCTCTGTGAGTATATTATTGTTTATGTTTATGTAATTTAAATATGGAGTAGACGCTTCTTTAAGGTATCTCCGGATGCCTAAAACAATAAGTATTTAAAGATGCGATAATCATTTAAAGGCTTATCATATGTTTGTATATTCATATTCACCTTCTTTCTCATATTCTTCTAAAAACCTGGGTTTTGCCCTTGAATTTTCGAAAACCTGGGTTTTGTAAGCCTTGTCGGGTTGAGAAACTCATAAGGTGTGACCAGGAAAACTGGTATTGCGCGGATTACCGCCGTATAAATCCAGCTCAGTTCTCTCTCTCTCTAATGGTATCAGAGTCGTGTTCTTTTCAAGGACGGTTCTTTTATTTTATAAATTTTAATTTTCTGATTGAAAATAAACATCGGTCAAGAGTGGATAGTGTTTGCTAAGATACTCATGGTAGTTGAAGGACAGTGATGGCTAGTGGAAAGTCGGTGTAAGTCCTTAGTTTCCAACCTAGATGAGTTGAGAAACACGTGCAGATTGCGCCAACAAGTACAAATATATATTTTTTATCTACTTCAGATGTAATTAAAAAAAATTATTTTTGTGATAAGCCTTATGATTTTCTATATTCTTTAATATTTATTGTTTTATAGTGTATTCCGTGGATACCTTACTTTTATATATGAATTTTTGCTTCTGCCTGCTAACTGCGTTCATTTTACTGCTTTTACTGCACTTTTGCTTTTGGTACTCTTGATTTCTCTCTCTTTACTTCCACATAAAATCTTATAAACAAAAAGTTTTACAAATGACAAATTTTCAACCCACTAATGGTAAAGACTATAAATCAGCTCTTGCGGCTGTTGAATATTTAACAAAATCTCCTCCGGTAGGATATACAAAACCAACCAAAGATATAGATTTTGTTCATACCATAACAGGACAAAACAATACAATAATAGCCTTGTTAGAAGAGGTTTCTAGAAAATTATCAAATCTTACAGATTTAAACAAAGACAAAAACAACAATATATCAGATGATATAAATGATTTAGTTAATAAAGTTTCTAGATTATCATCAGGAACAACCACACAAACTAAAACAGTTTGTAAAAATACTCACAATTTTGTTAAAGTAATTGCAACAACAAACAAAGCTGAATCTAGTAATAGGAATCAGACTACACAGGTAAATAATACCTCCAACAAAGACAAAACTATTAGTTAAATTATGAATTTAAGACCTAATAATAGTTCACAAACACAACTTCAAGATATTTCTATGGATAGTACACCCAATAGGAATCAAACTACAGAGAGGTTTCCTGAAACTTCTCGAAGATTAAGAGAACACAATACTAGGAGACAATATCTCATCCAACATCCTGGAATCTTAGATAGATTTCTACACAGAGGATCTACTAATGTAAGAAGAATAGAAGACTTAGTAGATATACAACAAAATATAGAAATAGGTTCAAATTCTAGAATAGATTCTTTGAACCCAAGACAATTATACAATATATGTTTGTTAAGCTCTGAAAGAACTAGCATTTACAGATATAGGAGGATAGAAGATTTTCACCTTCCTGACAACACTTATGAGATAATACCACTAATATCTCAACAAACAGCTACACAACTTTTAAACCAACATGGACGATATGTTCATATGGGATTAGTTACCATAGGTGTAAGATCCCTGGCTAGACACATGATTGGTGCTAGAGCTTTGATAGTCCTCCATGACACCAGATTCCAAAATAATGATTCGCAAAGCATTATAGGAATATTAGAAGTTGACTTAAATCAACCTATATCCCTAATATACCTTGCCCCAAACTTCACACTTACTCTTCCAGACTTTGTAAACCATATTAGTCTAGAAGTACAAACCATAGGTTTCGGAACAAATTGGATAGGAGACAACCTACATTTAGACATAACTTTTATAGGAAGAATAAGTAATTATATTTCTTCCATGTACAGAATAAACACCAGACCATTAGAAGAAGCCATTAGCTCTATTGGTACACAATTTTTGTCTGTCCAGGCTTTCACCCGAAGAAATGAGGGTCATTTATGGCAAACACATTTACAAAGGGATGAACGAAATCCCATCACAAACCCAAATTCTGCCATTTTACACAATAGGTCTAGAGACCTTAGTTTAAGTTTCACTGACTACAAAAACACTACACTAATAGATTTAGAACAAGACAGAAGGGATAGTATATCCACTATTCCCGACAATGATCATATTGCTATGATGAATATCATAGATATTGATGATGAAGAAGATGATGACATAACTGAGGAAGAATGGAACCATCATCAAGCAAACATCGCCATGCTTAGGCAAGGAACTATAGATCACCAAGATATAGTACCCTTAGATACTTTATTAGATATCTCTGAACCTTGGGATAATTTTTTCCCAGAACATAATAAAGTGATAACACTTCAAGAAAATGATGAAAATGATGAAATTGATGGTATAGTTAATACCTTTTTAAAAAATTTAAAAATTGAAGAATAAATTGAAGAAAAAGAATTTTTTTATAAACTTACAGAGAAATTACAATACAAAGAAGATGATGAATTATCTACAACTTCTGAAAACACAAAAGTAGGATTAATAAATGAACATGAAGAATCCTCTGCCACAAATTATAGGTTAGATCCAGCTGGTACACAAAATTACTCTCAAGGATTCCTTCCCAGAGAAACAGTACAAAATATAGTCTTAAGTGATAACAAATATACTTCTCATGGTAAAAGATTACCGGTAGAACCAAATTTTCAAATTCCAAATTTACTCTTGAACATAGGAGGAATAGATCCTCAACTTCTCCCAACATACATAGAACAATGGACTGCCGCTGTAATCCGCGATTATGGCATACATCATGAGAAAGATGTGCAGTTTTCTCAAGAAATTATCGCCAAAGGAGAAACTTACTTAGGTGATATTGCTAGATTTGGATGGAAATCTTTTAAGAAAAATTTCCCTACTGATCTAAATACTCTGGTCATTGAACCTGGTCCAAACATCTACAATTTTTGTTCTCTTGTTCAAAGATTGTTTACTTCACAATCAGCCAATGATGGTAATACAATTAGACAACAAATTTATCTAGGACATTTACAAATATTGTCTATAGAATACTTTAGTAAAATAAAAGAATACTGTCAAGACTATCTATTATATGTGTCTATAGCTGGTTGCTTTCATGACGTAAATATAGGAGATAAAATGTTTCTAAAATTACCTAGAAAGTTAGGACAAAAAATTAGAGAAAATTGGAAAAATGATGAGGTTACTCCCATGCTGAATAATCTCTTTATACGTATACAACATATTATGAAAATAATAGAAGACACATGTACTCATATAGCCATACAAAAACAGCTTAAGCATTCAAATGCTGGGATCTGTAAACAAATATACACCCCTCAACAATATTCTCAAAATAGGTTTAAAACCAGAAGAAATATATCTAGAAATAAACCTAGAAATATTAATACACAAAAATATTTAGGACCAAAGAATCCTAGGAAAACTTATACAATACGAGCATCTAATGCTAGAAAACCTACATTAAATCCCAATAGACATGTTAGAAAATTTAAGGATAATAAAACTTACAAACAAATTTTAAAATGTTTTGCTTGTAATCAACCAGGACATTTTTCTAGAGATTGTCCAAATATCTCAAATCTTTATACAAAATAAGCAAACTTAATAAAATCTTGTCATATGAACCTTCTTCCAATAGATGAAGATGTATCAACCGATTCAGAAATTTTATCTGTCATTAGCATAACAGAATACACAGATGATCTAAACTTAGAAAAAATTCATAAAAATTATGATTTAATAAATGAATTTACAAATAATGAATATAGTCATTTATATTCTAACAATGAAAATGATTTCCCAATGGGATAAGAATATAATGAAATGGGTCAAATATTAGATGAATTAGGATATTGTTTAATGAATACCCTAGAAATAAAAATCTGTACACACAAGATACAATTTTATACAGGAACAGAATCAATTCCATGTACATACTGTGATAAATATTTTCATATATCAAAAAGGGCTCATTGCCCTCTCTGTTATAAAAAATTTTGTATAAATTGTGCAGAAAAACATTTAAATTTATAATTTTTCTCTTATATTTTATCAGGTTACCATTAAATAAACCTTATAACTTTATTTATATATATATATATATATATATATATATATATATATATAAAACTCACATCCACTTTATTTTTAATAAGATTATTCCTAACCTATATCAAAATATTTAAAACATAAGATTAACATTTTTTATCTTAAATAATTTATAACCAATATATTATTGTTCTTTAATAATTAAAATTACAAATAATAAATTATCTTTTTTCTCTCATTTTTTATTATGCACGTAATCCTATATTTTTTATTATATTTTATATTTTTTTAATATCATTTTATTTTATTTTTTTACATTAAAACTAATTTAAAATTAAAAAATAATTTAAAATTAAAAAAATATATGTTATTACTTTCTCAAATTATTTGTTCTCATGATCGTATACCATATGAGGTGTAGGAATAAATGCCCCACTAAATATTTTATTTGTTTTAATTTTGTGTTTTAACAAAAAGATATTATTTTACTATCAACAAATTTTAATATTATAAAAGAATATAAGTTATCATCACATTCTTGTATAATATTGTTATCTTTTTAATCTATGAATATATTAACTTTTTAAATCACAATATTTTAATATAATATTATATTATTTCTCATATTTTTTTATTTATCTTTTCATCTATATTTTTATTTATTTTTTTAAACTATTTCTCATGGAATACTTTCAATTTTTTAAATATTATTTATTTTTTTATATTTATTTTATTTCAACTAATATATTTCTCTTATCTTTACCAAAAAATATTATAAAACAATTATGACATATATTTATATTTTTAAAATATTATATTTTATTATTACAATTATGATATTATAAAACTTATTATTGTGACTTAAACATATTTTTTGTCCCTAATAAATTTATAAATTTTGTTTTTGTACTATTAAATTTTTTATGTGTTTGATTCCGAATTGTTTTTTATTTTACTTTTACTCTATAAATCTTTTAAAATAACGTTTAAAAAAGTTCCAAAAAATAACTTAAAAAGTGTTTTATTAGAGATAAAAAAAAATAAAATTTGTTTATTTATGAGGACCAACAACCTATTCAAATCATAAAATTATTATAATTATTTTTCTATTACATTAAAATTATAAACTTGTCACTACTTATATCTATGTATACGTTTTCTTTTTGAAAATTATCAAATTCAAAATATATTTATACATTACTTTAAATAACTTCTCATTAAATACATATAAACAATAAACAATATGATACTTAAAGTAAAACAATAAATATTTATAAAAAATATATAATTTGCTAAGAATAAAACAGGAGAAGAACAAAACCAGAATATATTAGAAAATTTAGGATTGTTATTATATGTAATTAATGAAAAGAGAAAATAGATAAGACAAAAGAGATTTTTAGTTTTTAAAAGTGAGTATTAAAAGAGTATAATGTATTTGATATATTTTTTAAGATAAAAATATTAATTTTTATATACTGTATAAATTGTTAACCTACTCTAATTAAAAAACAGAGTGTATGTGGATTTACGTATATATGTTTACAAAATAAGCAATAGAAAACGATTAAATATGTTTACAAAATAAGCAATAGAAAACGATTAAAGATAAATCTACCTTTACCTCTATATAATTTCTCTTCTATTTATCTAATCTAATATATCTGTATAAATTTTTTAGGCTATTGAACTTGCCATTTTGCCCCTCTTTATCTTTTGATTTATTGAGAAGTGTTCCTTTGTTCTTTCTTTTGTCTTTTTAAATATTTTTCTTAATTTTATATCTTTTCGTCTTCTTTCCTTTTTCATTACTATTTTTATGCTTTTCAAAATTTTATTTCTTTTTTATATTATTTTATTTTTATATTTTAAATTATTCTTTTTTTTTAATATCTTTTTATGTTTTTAGTTATTATATTTTTTGTATTTTTATGTTTTTATTTTTATCTTATTTCTTTTTTTATTTTTTATTCTTTTTATTTTAAAATATTATTTTTTATTTTATTTTAAATATTATTTTTTATTTTATTTTTATGTTTTTTATTTTTATCAACAAATATTAAAATATATTTTTTATTTTAAATTTTCTTTCTTGATTTCTTCTTTTTTTCCTTTTATATTAATTTCTTTTTATATTCTTAATTATTCTTTTATATTTTAATATTTCTATATTTAATATGCAAGTTATTGATGTATTTTAATATCTATTGATTAATATTTTTCAAACATTGTTATTAAATATATTTTACTATCTAGCATAAAACTTGTGTATATACCTAAAATCAATTCAACAAAATATTTTTACTAAAATAATTTTAAATCATTACTAAATAATATAAAATCTAAATTAGTATAGTTTAATTTATTTTAGATAGTATAAGTATTATATATGGAAGATAATCTTCCATAATACCATTATTAGGGATGACCTAATCCGACTAAATCTGATACAAAGTTATTGGATTGTTTTTTTTTTTAGATTGAGTGAAACTCAATCCAAACCGATCAAAATCAATCTCCTACGAGTTGGGTGATGGATTGAACCTGAAACTTAACCCAACCCGATATCGGATTATGTGCTTTTACATATAATATATTGGTTTTTTTACATATAAATGTATTTTGTTAAACAATATCGGATCATGTGCTTTTATAATCTTATTATACATGTATTTCACTCTCTCATTTTTTTCAAAATAATGTAGGTTAACTAATAAAATATAAATTTTATTAAGAAAATTTTATTTATTAATATTTATATAATAATATTAATTATTTTTTTATGAATACATGACACAAATTAATTTTATAAAAATAAGTTTAAATTAATTACTAAATAAAATTATAAATTAAATTAATTATACTTTCTTTTATGATAAACACTGCAAATGTCACTTATCAGATATTATATTACTTGATACCATTGTATGGGTATTTAATAAAAGAGTTTAATTGGTATACACTGTCAATGTCAATGTAAACGATTTTTACATTAACATTTAATCATAACTTTTCATTTATATGACTTTTAAAGTAATAATGAGTAAAGTCAATAAATTTACTTGTGATTGAATGCCAGTATAAAAATGAAAGTAGGGTTGTAATTGAATGTTAGTGTAAAAATCTTTACACTGACAGTGTATACCAATTAAAATCTTAATAAAATATATATATATATATATATATATAATTTTTTTATTTATTATATTAAATAATATTTAATTATGTAATTAAAATTTTTATACTGAAAAGTTAATTTAAATTTAATTAGTTAGTATATTTATTACAAATATTTGCTGATTATATTTATAAAAATTATATTAAATTATGTTAAGTGATATTTATATAATAATGTTAATTTTTTTAGATAAATATTTAAATATATGCATGGATTGAATTAGCTTTTATTTGTTTTATAAAAGAGACTATAAATATCATATACAATTTTGGCAAACCATTAAACAAAAATATAGAGAGAGGAAATATGGAATGTAAGAGCTCTGCTAGGGTTTTGAAAGATGTCAAAGAAGAAAGAGAGAACTTGCTTGTGAGGAGTAACTGCAGGATCAAAAGCATAAAAGTGTGGGAGATGACCCTGTGTAGATGAAGCACCTACATCTTCTTGTTTGAAAATGATGAGTGTTTCTTACAAAGAAAAGCTATTGATTAACAATGGTTTAACTGTTTTCTCTGGATTTAATGATAAATGCTTTGGCATGTCAGAGAATGGGATCATGTCTCTTTCAATGAATGAGAAACATATTGCACGATACAAGGAGATCCCTGTTTCAGATGAAGAATTTTATGAGCAGTGTAAACCATGGAAAGGGTAGCTTATGGTGCATGTCTAAGGAAAAGATGTGGGGTTTCTCATATTGGAAGCTAAACTTATTTGTAATTCCACAAAGAAAGGTTCACTCAAGATCATTGACCTCCCCAAAAACTATTATTGTAACTGCTTTCCAAAATTCATTTAATTTATGATTTTCTTAATTTTATACTTTGGTGTAAATATTATTAATTATTATAATGAAGTTATTTTATATAGAAATATCTATTATATTAACACTAGAGATGCTAATAATATGTAGTTATCCAAATTACAAATAATTATAAAGACCGTATTCTACAAAAACAATAATTTTAGTACATTATGACTTCTAAAACATTCCTCGAAAACCTAATGCTTTGGTTGGATCAAGTATATGTGCTAAGCCCTTTGGTAATTTTTCTACATAATAAAACCCCTAAGATTTAGGGGAAATATGAATTAGTATGAATCAAACTTTTAATTTTGCTTATGAAAAATCAAATATTCAACCAAACTTCCAACTTCAGCCAACTAACGTACAATACAAACATCAATACAAAATGTTTTCTAAAAGATGCAACATGCTTATGACTTTTTTTTTTTACTAAAAAACATTATGAAAATCATTTTAACTTAGTACTCCATGGAGATTTTCCCTTCTGGGTATTTAGTGAAGTCAGAGCTTATCATCACCCTATCCAGTGATTTGGCAACACTTCATTTGAGTGAATCAATATATAGAAGTGAGAAGGCGTTTGTGTACCCAGAAAGTAACCTGATATAGAGGTAATAAAAACTAATAATATAGGGAATCACAATACCCGAACACTCCTAGACCATATGACATAGTTATCAAAGTTTTGAGTTAACTCTTAAGCTCTTACGAGTTTACGAGTCCACTTAGCCTTTTACGAGTTAACTCATGTGTAAACTTTCTTTTTAGTAAAATCGGTAGACTCTATGCAAACTTTGTGAATTCTCGAGTTTACTACTAAGTCGTCGAGTCAACAAATCAATTTGTTTTGTATGCGTTTAGAGTTCAATATATTTTTATTAGTGTGTCATTCTTAAATCAAATAACAAACGTCTCTACGAATATCAAACTTTCACTTTTTAACAATATCAAACATCAATGAGAATGTTGTATCATTATTATCACCTTTGAAATTTATTATTTGATGATAAGACATCGTTAAACTTAGTTATTTAAGAATTATGGACTGTATGATTTACTATTTTATGTTATTAAAATGTTTAATTGTATGTTATTTATAGAAATTTATTATTATTTTTATATAAAGTAAACTCTTAGGAATTGAGCTAAACTCCTACGAGTCTACGTAGACTTTCAAGTTTGATAATCTTGCCATTAGGTCTTGTATACCAACTTAGCCTAAACCAAATATAATTTCAAAATCATTTTCATATGTTACTGTCAAATGTCCTTAATTGTAATTTATATAAAAACAAGTTTGCAAACATTTTTATTATTTTTCCCCCTAAAATCTTGACTCAAAATCACATGACACATTATGAATTGTGGTGCAAAACGCTCTATGCATCATTCACATTACAATAAGAGCACATGTTTAACAACTTTAAAATAAAATATACAATTTTGGTATCCAAATCATTCATTTCCAAAAACTCTTTAGATATAAAAACCTACATTGTTTCTAATTTCAACTTAATTCTATAATAATAATAATAATAATTACTTAAAACTAATTATATAGAATCTTTAATATTTGTGGACTTTGTAACTCAAAATAAAAATATTTAACATAAACCACACATTTGTGCTTGGAATCACAATCCCGTGAAAGACACAGTTTATGGTAACACATTATAGGAAAAAAATCACACCTCTAAAACAACAACTTTGTGGATAAAGACACATATATGTGAATGACTCAATTCTAATTATATATTTATATTTTCATGTTCTTATCCTATTGGTGAAAGCATATTCAACGGATTTTGAGTTGATATTAGAGTTTAAAATGGATTTTCACAAAAGCCAAATGACAAAGATAAATGTGAGTGAAACATAACTAAGGTAGACTTCGACCTCTTAAATTGCCAGCATGAGTACAATGCTTTTTAAGGATAGAGTCTTCCTATTGGTGCTAATCTCGCATAGTTTGCAACCACTTTTATAAAACTTTGTTTTCCAATTCATTTTATTAAGCTTAACAATTTCAACAAGGCTACATAATATATTTTATTTTGATACAATCCATGCTTGATTAGTTATGAATTTTTATTGTATATTATTATTAATATGCATAATATATAAGATAGTTAGACTTATAACAAATACTTTGTTTTTTAATTTTTAAAAATTGAAATTTAATTTAAAAACAACATGAAAATAATATATTGAGAGATACGAGAGGTTTTAAAAATCCATTTCTTACTAATAATGTTGTTGAAAACTCTCTTATTAAATAACTTTTAAAATACTATCATTCGATATAATTATTCTTAATAAGGAGTAGGGATCACAAAAGTATTCATACTTGTGAGTATCGTCCTTGAAATCGTCCCGATTTTAACAGGTATTTTCTGCTTTGACTGGGTACGGACACTAGTATTATCCGATGTAATGAACTGGATACTGGTACGGTATAAATATGTGATTATCCACCCTATTCGAACTCATACCCACCCGGTTATAATTTCAATAATTATATAATAAGTTTAAAGTTATATATTTAATTAAAAATTTTAATTCTTAAATTTTAATTTATATTCTCTTGTTATTAATTATTCTGTATATACTTTTTAAATTAAAATATATTAATAACTTAATATATATAATATTTAATAAGTAAATTTGAATTATAAAAAATAATATAACAAGTACCTATAGGTATACCTAAACCCAAAAATAACTTATGGGGACGGAGATGAAGATTAAAATTTTATACTTAATCTTTTTATACCTGAACTTAAACCTGCTCCATACTTTTTAAGAACAGCAACAAGGAGTGCTAAACTTGCACCCACCCATTAAGATGCAATGAAATTTTTTTAAAAAATATTAATAAGGAAATATTTAATTGATAGTTTGAATATGATATTTTTAGAAGAATTTATCTATAATTTTACACTTAAAATTAATAACAAATATTTTATAAAAAATATATTTATTAAATAATTATTTATTATAATTTAAATAATTAAATACCAAAATAGTTAAATATTATAAGCCAGGTTAAAAAAATCTACATATTAATAAAAAGTAAAAAAAAAATATTAACAATGTTATTATTCCTAGATTCGGAATTTAGTTACAATTACAACTCTTCACCTTTTTTTTTTTTCTAAAAGTGTATTTGCAGAACTGATATTTAAATTTAAATAATAAAAGAATGTTTAAAAATTGAAATGAAATATTTATTTTAACTTCTAAGTTCTAATTTGATAATGTAATGTGGTAATTAGAAAGAGAAAGAAATGGAGAGGGGTATATAAAAAGGGTTGTTTGTGGATGAAAAAGGAATATTTGGCGGAGATAGACGATAGATGGATGAGTGTGTACTTGAGGTGGTGGAGAGGGTGATAGGGCACGCATTCGAGAACAAGAAGCTTCTAGAAGATGCTCTCACTCACTCTTCATTCAACCAGGGTGTCTCCTACGAACGTCTCGAGTTCATTGGAGACCCCATTCTGAGTCTCGCTATCAGTAACCACCTTTACCTTGCTTACCCTGATCTTGACCCCGGTCAACTCTCTCTCTTACGTGCCGCCAACGTCAGCACTGAGAAACTCGCCCGCGTCGCCGTCCGCAACGGCCTCCACCGCTACGTCCGCCACAGCGCCCCTCCCCTCGTTCACCAGGTCCAGCGCTTCGTCGACGCCGTCGCCCTTGAGACCCACCCCGTCGCCCACGGCGGTTCCGTTAAGGCCCCCAAGGTTCTCGCGGACATCGTTGAGTCTGTCGTCGCCGCCGTTTACGTCGACGTCGACTTCGACCTTCAGAGACTCTGGGTGGTACCATTCTCATATCATTTATCATTTATATTATATTAGTAGTTAAAGTTGCGTAGCAAATAAATTGGTTTTAAAGTGCAGATAATTAGGGGTTTTTTGGAGCCCATAGTGACACCGGATGATTTGGAGCAACAGCCCCAACCAGTGACTTCGTTATTTGAGACGTGTCAAAAGAATGGGAAGCGTGTTGATATAAAGCAGCAGAGGAGTGGAGATGAAAGCACTGCCAATGTGTTTGTTGATGGAGAGCTTATTGCCTCTGCCTCCTCTCCTCAAAAATATCTTGCAAGGCTTGAAGCTGCCAAGCTTGCCTTACATAAACTCTCCTACGTCAACAATACCGAGTCTACCACTAACTTGGACTTTCACTTTGCTGCTCTCCAGGATGGTACCTTGGTTGTTGAAACAGCCAAACATAAACTTTCTGAGCTCTGTGCTATTAAAAAATGGCATAAACCAGAGTACAGGTACACTACTTATTTAACCATTTCTTTCACTTCAGTTCCATCTTTCACTTACTTCTTCTACCCCCTCACAGCGTTGAGAAGGATTCTGGTCCCTCTCATGAAAAGAGATTTGTCTGCGTCGTTCGGGTAAAAACTGCTGATGCTATCCTTCAAATGTCTGGGGACGAAAAATCTCGGATGAGGGATGCCGAGAACTCAGCTGCTTCCTTCATGCTTGTCGCCCTACACAACCATAATTATCTGTGAATCATTACTTTGCCAATTCCTTTACCCCATCTTTATCTTATATGTAAAATGGATCACAATATTTTTAGAATAATAATAAAAGAGATTTCCAGCTTACTTCTTCAATCTGATCTGTTGCAATAACTTTTCTTCACAAACCGGCGAAAGGTTATTTCCATTAAATTTCTTTATAATATTCCTATTAATTTAACCATGCATTGGTGCGTGCATGTTTCAAACAACATAACATTGCTATTATTTTAATTATTATAAATATTGGTACTAGACTTGAAAAAAGATGGCTCATTACGATCTTATTATTTATATTCAATTGAGAGGTCACATGTTTACTTCACTCCCAACATAAAACCGGTGGACACATTCTTCCTTAATTATCAGTTCTTCATTCTCAATATATGCCCAAATGAAAATGCCATTCTCTATCTAGACTTGAAAAAAGATGGCTCATTACGATCTTATTATTTATATTCAATTGAGAGGTCACATGTTTACTTCACTCCCAACATAAAACCGGTGGACACAAATTCTTCCTTAATTATCAGTTCTTCATTCTCAATATATGCCCAAATGAAAATGCCATTCTCTATCTATGTATGTAGCAAGTTGACAATTTTCACGAAGAAAGTAGCAAGCCCAGCGACGAGGCAAGATCTTTGTTCTCTCTCATGACACCATCATATGATCGAATCCTCCTCCACCTTGTAGTGCAGGAACCCGATTGACTCCAATATTATGAAGCAACTGCTGTAGCCACCTCCTAGCTGTTGGGTCTTCCTGAATACATAAAACCAAAACCATAGAAAATGTAAACAACCTAATAGCATGAATCATAACTCAAGCTCAGAAACTTGAAGAATGGGATCTTTGCTAGCTAATTCCCTACTGTCAATATTCAATTTACTTAATCAAGTCACTGATTAAATTAAATTATTATACAAATCGTATCTATCACTTACACGAAGGCAGCTACTGAATGTAGCGTCTCTTAACATGTCTGGAAGGCAGGTTCTTAATGCCTCGCAAGCACTGTTTTGAAATGACCAAAGTTTTATTAGAAATATGGGAAGAATGAATACGGCATGGCACCTGGCATCTACTTCACAAACCTCTGATTATCTGACAGACGAAGATAACATCGAATAATGTGCTTCAAAAGACGACATGAAGGTTGCTCCACAAGAGTTGCCACCATGTTTCCCAAAACTCGACCCACTGCATAAAAGCGCTCTGCTGTAGTGCAAATATATTTCAAACCTATTTCGTCTAACAGAATTTTTTGAACTATAAAGGTTGCAACCTGCAGTGACGAAATTTTCATTACACACAAATTTGCCTTTTTACAATTATTTGATAGGCATAATAGAGGTCATGAGATAGTGGCAAAAAAAGCATGTTTCTTATCATTTTCAGAGTACCACCAAGTACAATACAAGAGTGAAACGAACATGTTTTAGTTAAAAGTATCACGGATACTATTTCAAGCCATGTACTATAAATACTGGCACTAGAAAAGCTTGGCGAGTTGCATTTTGATACAACCACATATGTCAAGGAGTGTTTCTACAGTTACGTCACAAGCACTAGAAAAACTTAGTGGGTGTTTGCTTCGACGTCCGTTACCTGATTTTTCAGGTTGAGGTGGAAGCTACCAGCATTAGTTTCTGTGTAAGCTTGAAATTGGACGTGATTTTAGAATTTAAAAACGAGAATATAAACATGCAATTAGCGTTGAGTTGCATTTTGATACAACCAAATATGTCAAGGAGTGCTTCAACAATTTTGTCACTGAAAAAGCTTATATTGAGACCAACAGTTCAAAAGATGAAAAACAAGAAACAGGTTCTTAAATGATCAGCCTCCCCAAGTTCACATAGTATCCATTTATCTTATGCCAATACCAGTCTATTCTTCTTAGTGATAATCTCATTGATCAGATAAATAGAAAGCTAATTGCCTTACATTTCCTCAGTAGCACTATATTGGAAATTTGGAAGAAGCATCTCATGCAAACATGTCCATCACAAGTGTCAAAAAGTATCTCAGAAAAATGAATAAGGAAATAGAAATATATTTCAATTCATCCAAACAAAATATTTTGTCAAACCAAATCGGGTAAAAACAAGACCAGTAAACTTACAGTTTTTGACAATTCACTGCCCATTTCCATACTGCGCAGGCAAAGCGGAATAATCTCTGTGGAAAGAAGGAAACTTATAACCTCTGTATCATCAACCTGAAGAAATATCAGCAGAAACGAAATTAAACACATGACCAAATTCAAATATAGAGTTATAAATAATCAATAATAATCCTATTTGCTTGTTATAAATAAAGAGTTTAATACGTATGCATCGTGTAAATATTTTTATGTTTAATCACAATCTTTCGTTTATATAATTTTTAAAGTATTAATTGATAAAAACAACAAACATACTGTATATGAAGAATTGTGATTGAATGTCAGTTCAGAAGTCTTTTTCTCATAAATAAAAACATTGTGTGATCATCCATGACACATTAACACACATTTACAAATTTGAAACAAATAAATTTTTTCTTCCCATAATCATGCGTATCAACAACAGAATCAGCAGGGAGGTAGTACCTTCACCAAGGCACCAATGACTCCAAGACTGGTAAGCCTCAAATACTCAAATGGTCTGGACTTACTAGTTGTGTTAAGGAAGGGATACAGATATAGAGGTATGTGAGCTGCAGATAAGAAAAGGTAAGTGAAAAGAGTGAAGACTAATATCTTTTCTAAAGTGAAAATTTCAATGGGCAAAAACCCTGCTGAAATGGATATGGTAATGTCAAAGCAAAATCTCTTCAAATCTATATTTACTTCCAACTTATATTTCTGTTATCTCTTACTAAAATTGTGACTTATATACTTTGTCTTATTCCTAATTTAATCACTTAAACGAAGACATTTATTTGATTGAAAAAATAAAGGGAAGCAAGAGTAAGACAAAGTAATTGTTTAGCAATTTCCAAACCACCCTTTTCCATACTGTGCAGGCACACATCAACCTGATGAAATATCAACAGAAAGGAAAAATCTGCTCAGTGCTGACACTGAAGTTATAAGTTTCCTTCTTAAAACAGAGATAATTCTGCTGTGGCTGTGCAGTATGGAAATTGTGATGCATACTAACAAGTAAAAGACTTGAGGTTGAAACCTGATGTAATCCTATCTGTATAATAAAGTTTTTAATCTCACCTCCGGGAGTCATCACACCAGTAGTTACTAGTTACTTAATCATACATGTTTTGCATAGCTTTAATGTAGTAACTTCAACTTGCCAATCTGTTTAGGTTGTAATGTGGTATATTTACCATAACTAGAGATCCAATCTGATGACCATTCGCAGCAATGATTAAGCTCATCAACTTAGCTTCTAACCCTCCTCATGTTCTATTCCTATTGGTTCTGTAGACTCTAGAGTACTTTTTTCCCATTCTAAGTATTCTTAGCTAGCATAAACTAAATCCCAATAAACAGCCAACGTTTCCGTTGTACTTGAACCAAAAACAAAAATCTTATTCTAAGCACAAGATAAAGTGAATTTGGCTAGCTCATTTTTGTGTTCAAAACCTGCTTATATTAAAAAACTCCTTGAGAAATTGTTTTAAAAAATCATCGTCCTAAAAAAGGTAAAATCAAGCATATCATGTGCTCCATTACTATCAAATAAATAAAGCTAAAAATGATAACTAGAATAGCAGACAAAAATTCACAATTCTTCAGATGAATAAGAAAAGATATCATTACCATTGAGGAATTGCATCCTTGTATCAAGGTGAGATGCCACACACTGTAAGAAATCCACGAGTAAAAGAAATGTGTTAGCAAGATTGCATTACCCGAAAGAGTTTAATATATCACTGGACTCATTTCCAAATCAATTTATTTTCAGAGTTAGAATAATATTTGTGGCACATTGAAAGTTTCTATGTGTTGAACAGGGGATATAAAACTTGATAGGACAACATAATGTCAATTATCACCTGAAGAAGAGCAAGAGCATTGCACACTCGATTTGATTGTGCTGGAGTAAGGTTTGGCGGTGAAATAACAGGGTATATGGAAACTATTTCCTGGAAGAAAATGAAAATAAAATAAAATCCTAGTAAGTGGAGGGCAACAAAGAAACACCTCTTCATTGGAAAAAATAAATAAAAAAACAAAAAGTAAGAGATCTTGTTTGATTCACTCGGGACGTTTAGTTTTAAAAACTAATTTCCACTACTCAATAATCAATCTATAATCCAAAATCTATTATGTTTTAAAATGATTTCTAAAATAAGTGAGTTAAAAACCAAAAATGGAAACAGGTAGGAAATATTTTTCTTCAAGTGGTGGAAGAGCAAAATGCGGTGAGAGAAGAAGCAAAATTGAGAAAAGAGAATATTGGTGTGTTTGGGGATAGAAAATATAAGAGAAGAATAGAGAAAAGTGAGAAATATGAAGGGAAGTGACCTGCAAAAGCGCTGCCATAGTACCAAAAGAATTCCACAATAATGGAGCAAGATCCTGAAATAACTCTCTCTTCTAAAATATAGAAAAGGGAAAAAGTGATGAGTAAACGATAAGAAGAGAGTAGAGTATGAGTGAGAGAGGAGAGAAAGGGTGTTATACCTTGGAGAGTTCATGAAGAGCATTTTCTCGGAGATCGGGGTTGCTGAGTTCGAGAACCAGGTGTTCAACAGATGCCATTCTGCGATCCTTGGTGGCAGAGGGAGATGGAGCTCCAAACGACGTGCCGCTTAAGGAGATCGATTGGGGCAAATTCGCCATTCACTACCAAATTCACTGGGCTTTTCCGTTTTCTCCTTGCTTCTTGTTATCTGCGTACCGCATGCGAGAAACTGGAAGGACCCTGTGACACATGCTTTGCATGCCTCTCAAACCGGCTCTTTCACTCTCCCACTGCCCCTCTCTCTTAAATGCTCTAAACTCTATTTCTCATTTTCTCACATATATTCTAATTCAATATTTTAAATTTTAGCCTAATTACAACCTCTAAAGTTTCACAATAGTATAACTACTTATTTTACAACTATTTTATAAAAGTTAAAAACTAAATATCTTATTGATTAATCAGTATCAAATATTTACGCGCTACACCTTCAATTATATATTTTAAAAGTTATATAAATTAAAAATTTTATTTCTCAAATTTATATTTTTTTTAAAACTTTAAAAGATAATAGTTTTTTTTTTGCTTTTTATTAATAATATTTTTATAAATATGAATCATTTCTTTATTTTCATTTCCTTAAATAGTTTTCAAATAACACTTACTTAACAATTCTTATTTTCATATCTCTAATTTTTTTTTTTGCTTTTTATTAATCACAATCCTTTATTTGTGGGTACATTTGTTGACTTTAGAATTACTACTTTAAAAGTGATATAAATGAATTGTAATTGAACCTAATGTAAATTTTTTTTATCCTAACTATGCCTACTAATTAAATTCTATCTTTAATCTTATTGAAACATAGAAATTAATTTTGAAAAGAAAAAAAATTATTTTCATTTTGGAGAATCTAAGGTGAAATTTAGTTTGAGAAAATATTATCTGTTTTCTTTTTCTATTTTCATTTTCAAGTTTTTAACATCTAGAAAATATGTTTGTTTTTAGTTGATATTTTCTATTTTTAAAAAATAATATTGTTAAATTTAATCTAATTTACAAAAAATGTTGTAAATTATTTATATATAGTTTAAAATATATTATATATTTTTTATATAATTACAATGTTGTTATTAAGTTTTCATATAGTGTTAACTTTTGAAAATAATGAAAATAATTTTTTTTGTTTTTTGAAAATATTTTTAGCAAAAATATTTTTTAAATTGTAACTAAATATATTTTTTTGTTGATCCTTCAAATGGGAGTTAAAGACATTGTGAAAGGGGTTATAACAATACACCATGATAAGCCACTTGAACTAGACCAATTGATGTAACCAATCATATTTTCACTAAGAAAAACAAACTCTCCCTAATGTATCTCACCTTTTGAGAACCATGGTCTCTTGAGTTCCCTAGTCAACAAAAATGAAAGTAATAAATATTGAATGATAAAAGATTAAAATAATTCGTATGAAAAAATGTTTTTAAAATGAAGCAACTTACCTTGTGTATTTTTTGTTATTAATGTAATTATTTAGGTTGAGGATTGTCATAATTAAGAGTTTTTCATTTGTGTATTTTGCGCGAATTGAATTCAAGTCTTTCCTTATAATGTGAGTTACATTTGTAGGATAAAGTATGTTTTATTAAGATTAGAAGAAGTGGTACAAAAATTAAGTTTAGGAGAAATTTAATGTTATTAATTAAATTAATATTTTTATTTTGTATGAATTAGTTTATTGTTAGTTATATTTATGGTAATGTTTATTTTATTTTTAACAACTTGACTATCATTCTTTCCGCATTCTTTCCGATAAGATCTTTTATTTATTATATTAAAAGTATAATTATTTAATGTTTATTTTCAAATAATAATAAGGTGTACATATTTTTTTATCCAATATTCATGAATCTACCATGTGTACATGCTAACAAATACCATATAATTAAAAAAAACAAATACAATATACATTAAATGTGGAAATTTTTAAATTAAAAAGGAAAAGAATAATTTATTTATTAATAATTATTACTAATAAAAAAACCATGTGTTTGAAATAGTTTTTGAAAAAATAAACATGAATTTAGTTAACAAATTATTATTTCATATTAATGTAAATTAAATGTGAATAATATAAATTAAAAAGAAAGTAATTATTGTTTATGTAATAATTGATAATATAAATTAAAATATTAAATATATGTTTCAATTTTGTAATTTGAAACCATAGTTCAATCATTTCAAGTTTAAGCACTAAATATGCATTTATATTGAATATATATTTGGAAAAAAAATTTGTCACGCATAATAATTTCATAAGGCGTGAATCTCATGAAATAATACTCGTAATTAAATAAAAATTTCTAATTAAAAAAAAAATATTATTTTTATTGCTAATTGAAAAAATACTTAGAAAGGTGTATTGAATTGAAATTTTAAAATATTATTTCGTTATAAATAAAAGTTGGTACTATACATTCAACTCATTTTTCTTTTATTTTATATTTTAATTATTAGAATTATTTTATTAATTTATATAGATGTTATAAATTTTTTAAATATAATATAATATCGACGGGTTGATGAGCTAACCCTCCTCAGCTCTGGCCAACTAGATTAGTGAGCTAAGTAAGGCCCCGTTCGGGGTGTTTTGGTTTCTAGTTTTAAAATTTCTAAAAACAAAAACTAGTTTTAGTTTTAAGTTTTCAAAATTTTAAAAACAATATTATTTTTTTTTCCAAATTTAAAACATTGGTTTCAAATATTAACCAAAACACTGAAGGTGTGGAGGTGTGGTTGGTGACCGCCGGTCAGAGATAGATGCGGGTGACCGTTGGTCGAAGGTGACCGCTGGTTAGAGGTGGCGGCCGGTGAGTGTCGATCGGAGGTGGTGGCCGGTGAGTGTCGGTCAGAGGTGGCGGCCGGTGAGCCTTGATCGGAGGTGGCGGTCGATGATCGCTGATCAGAGGTGGTAGCCGGTGACCGTTTGTCGGAGGTGTCAGCCGGTGATTGCCAATCGAAGGTGGCAGTTGGTGACCGTTGGTCGAAGGTAGCGGCCGGTGACCGTTGGTGAGAGGTGGCGACCGGTGATCATCGGTCGAAGGTGGTGGCTGGTGACCGCCAATCGGAGGTGGCGACTAGTGATCGTCAATCGGAGGTGGCGGCTAGTGACCGCCAATCTGAGGTGGCGGCTGGTGACCGCCAATCGGAGGTGGCAGTCAGTGATCGCCGGTCGAAAATCGGAGGTGACGGTTGATGACCGCCAGTTGGAGGTGGCCGTTGGTAACAGCCGGTTGGAGGTGGCCGTTGGTAACAGCTGGTTGGAGGTGATGATTGGTGACTGTCAATCGGAGGTGACGACCAATGACTGTTAGTTGGAGGTGGGGGTTGATGATTGCCGATCGGAGGTGATGACCGATGATCGTCGGAGTGGTGGTCGGTGACTTTTGGTTAGAGGTGATGGTCAATGATGACAAATGAAGTCAAGTAATGAATTTAAATAAAAACAAAAACAGAAATCTAAAAACCAAATTTTATTGTTTTTAAAATTTAGTGAAAACTGTTTTGAAAATAAGTAAAAAACCAAAATAGAATCATTTTTGCCGAACAGGTTTCTGTTTTCAAAATACATTTCAAAACCAAAAACCATAAATTCAGAACCACCCCGAACGGGGCCTAAGACGGTGCAAAACCTGGTCATAGAATAAAAATACTACACGACTCGTTGAAACGACTCGCTGAAATGAAGGTGGGTTGACAAGTCAATCCATCTGCGTGTTTTGCCATCTTTAACTATTAGAGAGTAATCTTGCACACTCAACATTTGACTATGCATTTAGGATGTTAGCAACATAGGAACTAACATGCAAATGATACAAAAAGTCAGATAAGTATCCATAAAATTCTTTTAGGGATAGGGTGTCGGTGCTTAACATGCAAATGATACAAAAAGTCAGATAAGTATCCATAAAATTCTTTCAGGGATAGGGTGTCGGTGCTTCATAGTGTGTTTAGATGAGAAATTTTAAAAGAAAAATTTATTTCATTTGAGAATTTTAAATGTTTTGTTATAAATACATTATTTGGATGAAAAATTTTAGAAGAACATTTTCTAAAATAGTTTATGATGTTTAACCAGTCTTTTGAGATCCCAAAAAATAAGTTTGTAAAGTATGAGTGATACATTACTATATTTGATAGGATTTTCTCAAGTTTAATTATTCATAAAACGTGTAAGTCTTGTTTGGATAAAATTTTGAAAAAAATAAAAATAAAAGAGATGAAATAAATTGAATTTCTCTCGTGATAAAAAAATCAACTTAAAAGCTTCTGAAAAAGCTAGACTGAGATCTTTTATAAGAATTAAGTACACAAGTTATTTTTAATTAATGTTCAATTCAATTTGTTTTCTTTTTTTATAAGTATTTATAGAAAAATTATTAAAATCGATCGTAATTTTATGCAGATTGTGAATATTTGTTACAATATTTCTATAGACGTAGATAAATAAGATGCCTCAAAACATAATATTACTTGAAGGACATCATTCTTAACAGTTTGCCATGGAGGAGCACATATTCATGTTAAACTACAGATGATGCGTGATTATGTTTCCCTATGGAGAGAACCATAAACAAAGGTATGTCCTTGTAACTACTCACTCAGTTTTTCTCAATCATTGGTGCAAATCTATGCATTAGTATTACAAATGCAGCATAGACGCAAGTCTAGTAGAATGAGTTGGTGGATTCGGTAGAGGGGCATGCATATGTGATGCACTGGCCACTTCCTTGAAGCATTTACTTTTTGGCAAAGGTATCGTCTCAATTCATGAAGCCGAAGCCTGAATCTTACATTTAGCATAATTTACTAGGTTCTTCACAATGTTTCTCAACTGCAAACCTATGTCAAATGACATCCAATATGACTCTCCAAATAACTCAGAATTTAAAATTATCTTATCCATTTGCAAACATTAACTTCCACTAATTAACAAATCTTTAGTGAGTTTTATCCCTAGGCAAGTTAATTAAGTTGTCCATTTGTTATCAAGAGTGTCTAAATCTTTTGCTAGCACTAATTTGTTAATTCTACATCTTATATTTACACCATCCTTATAAATTAAATGAGTTAACTTTGTTGCAGTAAAAAAAATGCCAAAAGAAAAAAAAAATGAAATTAATGAAAATTGGTGAAGACAAGATCTCAAATATAATTATGAAAAAATTGAAAACAATTTAATAAAATTATATAAATTGACGATTTTCCTTCCCTACAAATTCTTCAAATATTTGAGAAAACTAAAATTGAATAAGAAGAGATTTTGCTCTCTTGCATACCTCTTCCCTCCATCTATGGAAGCAAATATGGGATAATATACATATTTTTAATTATATCTTGGTGTTAAAAAATCTTTTAAATCAGTCTAAAGCTTGACCTTGACAGGTTTTAAAAATTAAATAGGCAAAGATTGTATGATTTTAATTCCTCTCAGGCGTAGACTAAACAATACTTACTTTGGTTCCTAGAAGAGAATGAAAGAAAAATTTGAATGAAGGAAAAGGGAAGAAAAGGAAATGGAAGGAGTTTTGGGAAGAAATTTTAATAGAAGAAAGATGTAGCTTTTTTGTTGTTGTTTACCATGGAAGTATAAGAATTTTAAAAATAAATTATTTTTATAACTTTATAGTTTTAGATTTTAAAACATAATTCAGATTATTTTAGTCACTATAATTGAAATGTTTTAAATAATCATCTTCTCCCTATATTACTCCAAATTCTCTTGTAAACATTAAGCCAAATACCAGGAATTTAAAAATATCTTGATGATTGTTATTAGGAATAAATAAATAAGTCTTATTTATTCATTAATAGTTCAATACAGCAAGAAATTAAATGAGCATAGCCAAATGAAGAGTCATTATATTACATCATTATTTCAATTAAAAAGATTATCAAAACAAAACGCAAAAAAAAAAAGAAAAAAAAAAGAACATTAATTAAGGCATCGTATTGGTTGTATTGAGTGTAGTGGCTTGTGTTTGGTTTGTGGTTCACTTGTGTCTGTGTGTTTGGTTTTTTCATCCTCTTTCTGCTTCTGCTTCTGCTTCTGCTTCTGGGCGATGAAGTGAATCCAGGTGAAAACCTCCAAACCAAATGCAATGGCACCCAACAAAGCAAGATTTGCAATGTATCCCCACTTCCATGCATCTCCCCCTTCCAAAATGTTAATCCCTTTGAATATGTTTAGGAATATGATAGCCAGCAGTCCATAACCAAGAAAATGATGATACATATTCCAATATTTCCGGTAATCATCCGTCTCCTTGGGCTTTAAGCGAAAAGCCAACATCTGAAAATTACCAAACACCTCATGTATATATCATTCATTCCCCCTTGTAAATAAGCATATTAATTTGATTTTAGGTCCTTAAAAAAGTAGGAAGAGAGGAATGAACATTACCTGGACTGTGCTAAAGGTGAAAATGAGAATACCATAGGTTCGATGAGCTTGGAAGGTGTAATATCTTGAAGAATGTCCGAGACTTAGTCCAATAGCCCATCCAGTGGTGCCAACGAGAAAACCAGTTAATTGGCAACCAATGTGGAGGTAAAACCACATTGGGTCGCATTTAAAAGGAAACACCCGAAAGTACCTTGCAATGATAATTCCAATGGGCAAAAGTGTTCCCCAGCCAATGATGTTAAGGACTCCATGTACCTAATAACAGATACATATGAGTAAGTAAAGCAATGTTAGTGTTGAAGGAGTGAGGAGTGAGGAGTGAGGAGTGAGGAGTGGTGAGGTACCGATCTAAGATAACTACGGTACTGGCCAGTGCCGGGACCCTTTGTACGAGTCAAGTCTATGACCTCGGTGCTGTCGACGTTCCGAAGAGTTGTTGGATGGGACAGGGGATGGTCTTCCTCAATTGCATCCCCAACTTGCCACACATGGTTCAGCTTGCTGATGTTGTACGAATCAGAAGGAAGGGTCAATCGGGCATACATGGTGTACATGTTAGACACCTCTGCCTGGATAGACACGTTGCTGAAAAGGGTTATGTTTGATGGCAGAAGAATGCACCTGTTTCTGGTCTCCTTCGTAACGTTGTATGTGTCTATTCTCCACGTTCCATTCCTTCTTTTAAGGAAAACCATGGCTCTCGTTCCAACCATCTCAGCCCTTTTTCCTGGGTTCACCCCCCACGCTATCCACCCCTCCTGGAACTTCAATGGGGCACCAAACATTATGTCAACTACCGTCCTCATCGACTTATTCCTCACACTGTACTCGTATCTCCATCCAAACTGAGCCCCCAGAGTGCGCAATCTCTTGCACTCTGGCATGTTTTTCTTCTCCACAAGTTTCATGAACTCTTCACTACATTCACCACCTTCACCATTGCTCACCCGCACCATCCACCCCACTGTCAAAATTATTAATGCTACCCTGCCTGAACACCCCATCTTTCTCTTTCTTTTTTCTCATCAAAATCTTATGCTCACACACACCTTAAGAACTCCATGCTTCATTCTCACACACTTCACCTACCTTCTCACGTCCCACACTCACTTTTTTGCCTCGCCCACTGCTGCCATTACTTCCTAACCAGGCTAAGAATTTCAATTCAGATCCTTCAAATTCACTCTTTCTCACCGCAACACCGTTTTGTTTTTTTCCTTACTTGCACGCTTTCTTTCTCACAAATTAAATCTTTTTAATGTCACATCTAAATATCTAAATACAGAAATTTTATTGTTTATTGTCACTTCCACTTCCAGTAGAATTGCGTTACCTTGCATAAACAGGGGTAATATGTAACAAGAGCTGCCCTACAGGATGTGGAGTACCACCTGCTTTGTTTCAAGTTTTCCACTTTTTTCTTTTTCCAAACTCGGGCATCTAAAAAAAGCAAACAATTAGTTTAGTTAATAAAACTTAACTCAGACCAATCTCAGCTGAAACATACACCCGCTTCTGTTTTTTTCTGCTGGTAATAAAACTATAACAACATCATATTATACCAATGTAATTATGCAATTTCTTATTGCTGTCATATACGTCGTGTATTTATTCTCATGGAGAGTGAAACAGGACATCTCATACAAGTCACAAGCTATTAATTAAGTTGGACTTCTCACTCAATATTCTAAAATAGGTCAAATGTAAATTTTTTTAAAATATATTAACAATTTCCTCTCCTTAAAATTAAAGTATAAAAAATATATATAGCAGATTTTTCCTATATACTACTAATAGGTAAAGAATAGAGATTGTTTAACAACTCATTTCAACGGATTAGTCGAGTAAGGTAACGTGAATCACGTTTAATAAGTCACTAGTGTGTACAGCAATTTACTAAAACCACCATCCGGAAGAAAGGTCGAGTATTATGCAATATCATTTTTTAATTGCTTTAGAAAAGGATAGGCTAAATTCACACAAATTCGAACATTATGGTTACGTGATCCATAGGAAATTCCCTTCACTTTTCTCATTTTATGCAGGTTCTGCCGAGATCACGCTTTATTGTTCTTAATTTCTTATATTCGTTACTTTATAAGACCCAGTCACTCAGTTGTTTCATACTTCCATGCAAAGTTTGCGTTGCAATCCACACAAACATTGTTTGTCACACTGACCATTTATTGATATTGTCGTTGTCACGACGATTTTTTCATTGATTTTACTGTATAAAATATAAATAATAAGAATAAGTCTATGTTATTAACATTATTCTATTTTGGAATGTTATAATAATTTTAGAATTTTAATTTAATATGTTTTGTAATAATATGATAGAATATAAATAATTTATTATATTATTTTGCATAAAGTATTTTAAAATATATTTTATTAATTGTTATTCTTTTGTTTATGATAATATGATAGAAACATATCAAATCATCAATGAATATGAAAATAAGGAAAAAGAGACTTTGAATAAAATTCAAAATGTTGTTGTTATTGTTTGTGTATTTGCATTTTTATTAAAAATATATATTTATTATAAAAGGCATACATATATTATCGGTGTTTAACTAATATTGATTTGTAGTAAGATAGAAATTATGAAGATGTGCATTTATTAATATGAAAAAAATTATATTTGTAAGAGTGGAAAAAGTCATAAAATATTTAGAAGAGTAAAATAGTAACAAAATGTGGACACCAAAAGATTTTATTCTCATTATATAATATATAATATTATATATATATAGATTATAGATAGTAGGATAATTATGTAGGTTGGATATAAATATTTTAAAGTAATTTTTCAAATGAATTAATAATAAGTCTCTATTTCTAATTTTTGTTCTTCCTAAATGCTTGTTTAATTGTTTAGAAATTAATTTAGTATTTAAAGTTAATTTCAAATAAATTTTAACATATTTGATTTCTTAATGAAAAATACTTCTTAATTATTGAGAATCTAAAATTGATTAGGGTTGAAATAATTTAGAGTAACTTTTGCTATTTTTTTGCATTGTACCAAGAATTTTTTTTACACCCCATTATACTCTAAATTTGTTTATATAATAAAAAAATTAAGCATAAATCTAAAATCTCATCATCTTAAAAATTAATTTTAATCATAATCTATTATGCAAAGTTAATTCCATTTAAAACTAATTTTATCAACTTTTATCCAAACATGCATACTAAAATAATAATAATAATAATAATAATAATAATATTATTATTATTATTATTATTATTATTATTATTTATTTTTTTGTGTTTGGTCATCCCATATATGACACTAGTGACATTATATTTTTTTTTTGAATAACACCGGTGAATCTTTACAATATGACATTATTTTTTAATTTAATTAATATGCATTGACAATGTAATATTTTACGATGTCAATAATCATAATCTTTTATTTGTAATAAGTTCGTTGACTTTACTAATTAATACAATTAATATTTTAAAAGATATATAAATCAAAAGTTGTAATTGAATGTTAGAATAAATCATGTTTACCTTGTATGTGCGTATTAATTAAACTCTTATTTTTTATGTTAACAATCAATTTAGAAATTCAGATTAACAACAAGACTGTTTTAAGCAAAAATAATTTACACATGTAGAATTAAAAAATAATATTTTGTAGAGACAATATTTTATTAACGTTGTTGATGCAGATAAATTTCTCTTTATCTTTGAAAATAAATAAATAAAGGTTAATTAATATTTTTAATTTCTAAATATTTTCAAATTTTGATATTTAATTTCTTAACTTCATAGCTTGACGCTTGACTAGTGAAGGATTTTAAAATTTTTAAAAATACCATTTTTAGTTCTTAAAACATGTGGATGCCTGAACTTATTATGTTTACTAGCGAAGACACAGGTGCGATATTTGTATTTCTATTTTAATATGATAACAATTTTAGAGTTTTAATTTAATATCTTTTGTAAATTTTTATATTCTTAAATATAAATTATTATGTGACATGCTTTGAAATATATTTTGTTAATTTTAATTTTTTGTTTATGACAACATAATAAAAATATGTCAGATTATCAATGGATATGTCAAATATGCAATCAATATGAAAAAATGGAAAGGGGATAGAGTTTGAATAGAACTTAAAATATTGTCGCAACTGTATATTTGCATATTTATTAGAATATTTATTATGAAATGTATACATATATTAATCATGTTTAAGAAAGATTGATGTGTGATAAGGTAGAAGTTGTGAAAATCTGCATATATTAATAGTAAGAAATTATATTTGTAAAAGTGCAAAAACAATCATAAAATGTTTATAATATAAAATACTCATAAAATGTAGACATCAAAATGTCATATTCTCGTTACATAATATATATAGTATATAAATTATAGATATAGTTGGACAATCATGTATGTTGACATCAATACTTAAAGTTATAAGATTGGTATAATGGTAAACTTTACATTTAAGAAGTGAGAAGTTGTGCGTTCAAGTCTGTAATGATAAATTAATTTATTTTTTAATTTTAAAAAGGTGTAAAGATAGAATATGTATTTTGAAAAGTGAACATCAAAAGGGATATTCCCTTTATTAATAATATAGAAGTATAAATATAGTATATAATATCATACATTATAAATTGGAGATATAGTTGGACAATTATGTCTGTTGGATATCAATATTTAAAGTATTCTTTTATTTAAGGTTATAAGGTTGGTCTAGTGGTAAAATTTACATTTAAAGAGTGGGAGGTTGTGGGTTCAAGTTTCTCTAATGATAATTTTTTTTTTATTTTAAAATAGGTGTAAAGGTAGAATATATATTTTGAAAATTGGACATAAAAAGGGATATTTCCTTTGTTAATAATATAGATAACTAATTTTAGTTTTCCTCAAAGGTTTTTTCATGGCTTCAATTAAAATAAATTGATTTAATTTCACACCGCCTTTAGATGGAGAAGAAACATAAGAGGGTGATGAGGCGAGACTAGAAAAAAAAAACAGAAAGTGTCTGTTGCTTAACTAGGTTTAGTTTGCATTGGTTTTGAGATTGTTTTTATTTAATTTTAAAAATAATAAAATTTAGTTTTTAAATTTCTACTTTTGTTTTTATCCAAACTCATCACTTAACATCAATTGTCATAACCACTACCTTTGATCGATGTTCACTGGTCAACGCTTTTGATCGGCAGTCATCGATCGCCATCTCCAACCGACGTTCACCAACTGTCACCTTTGACTAATGGTCATCAACCATTATATCTAACTGGCAGTCACCAACTATCACCTCCATTTAGGGTGATTTTGAGTTTTTTTATTTTTTTAAATGCATTTTGAAAACAGAAACATATACGACAAAAATGTTTCTATCTTAGTCTTTTGCTTATTTTCGAAACAGTTTTCATTTAATTTTAAAAACAATAAAATTTAATTTTTAGATTTTTGCTTTTGTTTTTATTTAAACTCATCACTTGACATTAATTGTGACAAATGACCACCACCTTTAACCGTCAATTTTTTGTTTTTATGTAGGAAACATTCTATTTTATTGAGATTTGAAACCAATATTTTAAATTTGGAAACTAAAATAATTTTTTTTTTAAAAATTAAAAACTTAATATTAAAACTAGTTTTTATTTTCATAAATTTGAAAACACTCTTCCACCAATTAACAAGCTCCAACCACTCTGGATAAAACACCATATCGTGGAAATTAACTTCAATATTAATCTATCCAAAAACAAGTCACTCAATTTTTTTTGCATACAAAATCAACTTAATCAAGTTTGAAAAAAAAAATCGAAGTTTTCTTTTCATAAAATTCAGTTTGCTGACAAAATTTGGTGTACAAAAGTAATTTTTTTTAGATAACCTCTTCCTTTAAGATTGTTTCTTGAAAGCATATTTTCTAAAATTATTTATAAAAACTTTTAAGATTTTTTTTTTTTCAAGAAGCAAAATAAAAAAATAATCAATTTTCTATTTTTTACAAGAAATAACTCATGATTGCTTCTGAAAAAAAAAAATTGCCATAGAAGAGAGACAAAATCTTTAAAAAATATGGAGTCTTTATTTTCTTGACACATCAAAGCTAAAAACATAGTTGTGAAAATCAGTAAGACCAGTCAGTCAATTGATTGGACTAGGACCCTGTCACATAACTGAGCTGATTTCCCCAATAGATCAGACATGCAGTTAGCCTAGTTTGAACCGGTCACAACTGATTCAAGCAAAAATTGACGACATTGACCGAGTTGACTCAGGCCAAGTTTAGATTGTTTTTTTAATAAAATACCATTTCTTACATTTTTTATTTTCATGTAACTTACAAATGTAGGAAGTGAGAATTGAAATGTTACATTTTATATATATATATATATATATATTATATAGACTGCGCTAAATTGGGTTAATCGACCCAATGATTAACCCATTGACCACTGTCTTGATAAGTTAGTGATCATATCAATTTTTTCACAAACATGAGTTGAAAGTGATTTATTGTGATTATAAATAAATGATAATTTGCTTCTATTATACAAGTATCTCTAAAATGAAATTATTTTTTAAATAACTTAAAACATTATTTTTTTAAGAACAAACAAATTGACCTCTAATGTGTTATTAAAATGAATTTATCTTCCAAATTGTTTAAAAGTATCCATTTAAATATATATATATATATATATATATATAAAAATAAATAAATATATAAAGAAGACTATATTTTACTCCAAAAATAGGTATAACAAATTTATTATTCATTCTCACGCTTTATTTTCTTAAAATTTCATGATTGTAATACATAAATAATTTTAATCATTAGATATGAAAAAATGAATGGTAAAAATAAATAGTAAGTTTCTTATATTTACTTTTAAAATAAGTGAATTCTTTTATTGACTTTCTATATGCAAGAATAAGAGATTTAAATAATAAGTGTAAGAGACTTATTTTTAATCATAATCATTACCATTAATTTTTATAAAATTTAATGGTTAAAATTAATTTTTCGTGTATATATATATACACACACGCACACACATTATCAATAGGTGACACTATATACCTATATCTACTGTAGTTTATAGGAGTTATAAAATGTCCATAGATGATTTGAAGGTGTAAAAATTCAATTAACTCTCTAAATAAGTTTTTTTTCTCTTTTTTCAAAAAACTGTTTTTGAATTTTTTTTTTAAACTACAAAACAAATTCAAACGAATCAGACTCTTACTCTTCATCTTAACAATTCATTTTTCTTGAAAGCTGGTTAGGATGAACTTCATAAGATACATCAATATTTAAAATGTTTTCATCAATATGATCATAATCAATATCAACATTACCATTATATTTTCTCATTCATTTTCAATAATCATATTATGCAATATAATGCATACCAATATTATGCTTTTACCGGTTTGTCAGTTACGTGATAGTCCACATATAATTATAAAATTATATGTTAGTACACCAAATGCTCTCTCTACATCATTTCTTGTTACTTATTGACATTTTGCAAATAATTTCCATTTCTCCCCGTGACATTGAGATTGTCTTCACAAATATGGTCCAATATGAATAAATGTCATTAGGAGCTTAACCTTGCAAAATATTATTAAACATAGATAATCAATTCAATACATTAATGTTATTTTTTAACCCAATACTCCAAAATATGCATGCAAAATCCATAAGGCTTCTGATGCGACAACTTTAAGTATAGATGTGAGTTTGCCAGTATCACCTTTAGGATATTGTCATTGTCATGCAACTAGACAAAATTTCCATTCCCAATGTATGTAATAAATAGAACCTAATATTCCTAGAAATCCACATGTTTCTCCTAGTTGTAACAAACAATTTATGTTGACGTTGTTAAACTTTCTTAGATGCTTGTTTTTAAATATCTCATTCACATCACTTATAAAAGCTTTTAAGCATTTAAGTGCAGTGTTTTTACCAATTTTAACATACTCATCGACATTATCCACAAATGATCATTCGTATGCCAATATACGTATTATTGTAGTGCACTTCTACAATGCTAAAAGACTTTTTCTAGTAGAATCATTAGATATCATTTGGAAATATGGATAACGAGTACTAAGAGTATCTATTATTTAAAGGAACAATTGTTTTCCCACTCAGAACCTTTGCTAAAATTGAACCTTTGTGTATGTGCAATTTTTAGAGAAGTAGTCGTTTAACAACTGGCAATTTCCATCTTCATGATTATGATTTATGATTCTTCTTGTACATTTGGGCTAACTATTGCTCTTTACTTGCTGTAGTTGGTGCAAATATTTCATGATTTGTTCATTAATGTTTTCTTCAAGTTCTTCATCAATTATTTTTGTTGTACTTTATCAGAGTCAGAGTTGCGAGCCATTATACTACTGAGTAAGGTAAAATTGATACAAGAAGATTGCATAAGAGACAAATGTACATGAATGGAAGAGAACTAAGCACTTATATAGCTAATTTGCAACAATTAGTTTATAATGACTATTTTTTGAATAAATAGTTTCTAAAAGCTAGTTTTTCCAGCTACTAGTTTTTGGCTAATTTTTATAACAAACAATTTAAATTTTAAAAATAATTGAATATTAAGCTAATTTTAAAGGCGTTACAAACATACTGACTACTAACTTATTTGATAATAAAAAGAAAAAATAGTAACCTAAACATACAACTAATTCACTATTATTTAAAGCATAATAACTAATTATTAATCATATTGAAACATCTTTAAAATATACATGCAAATGATTTTGTGATTCTTCCAATGATCGCTGGCCATCATAGATGTGTCCTTCACAAAAATCTCATGCAGCTTGGGAACACTATTTTTTGATACTACCGCGTCCACAATTTGTTTTTAGATAACATTTATTTCCTTCAATTATTTTTCAAGGCCAAACAATCCAGAATTGGTGTAAAAGATGATGCTCATTTGTCTTTATCTTTCTTTTGCCACCTTTTGTCTCATTGGACGAGAGATGGGTGTAGGTATGCCATTTTTAGAAACCCCAATTGGTGTAAATTCTAGTTGCATGTTTGTAACCATATGAGTTTTGAAGGACTTTTATTGTACGTTCTTAACCATTTTAGTTGTTTTTTTAGCATATGTCATGTATGTTTAAAAACAAAATCTTTTTGAGAATTTTGCTTCCAAAATAATATATGCATTAACCATGACATTATTCTTCGTGCAACCACTTTTCTTCAAAGTAGTAGGTTGCTTGTAGAACTCACTGGACTTTTAAACCCCATGCTGAAGCTTTTGCTATCAAGATTTCAATTGATTATTTGATCTTTTAGTTAGAATGCCATGAAAGTTATTGTAATGCTCAAATACACTTTTCCAAAATGCATATTTTGATTAACCATTACCAACAATGGGATCAATTTAGGCATTAAACCATGAGTTAACGAGACGAGAAGTTGCTCCTCTTCAATTGAAAGGAAAACATGTGTGCCATTTTCATTTTTTGAAGGGTCTTCTCTTTTTTCATCTATCGACACATTTTCTAACCTAATTTGGGCAGAAATTTGAGGAAATTATGTATCAGTTTCCTTAATTAATGGAGTTTGTGAACGACTAGAACTAATACAAGGTGGTTGGATAAGTATAAAGAATACAAAGGTGAATTTGAGAAAGGTCATTTAGTGATGATGATGGTTGTGGCAAAAAAATAATTGAAGGAGAATGATGTTGCAAATTATTTATTGGTTGTGACAAATACGGAAAAATACAATGATAAATTTGACAATTGTCATTTGAAGATAATGGTGGTTGTTGCAATAATGAAATTAAAGAGAAGAGTTTTGAGCATTTTCATTTGGTTGACATTTGACACGTTTGTAAAAATCTCTTTAATAAGTTTGTCAATTGTATAGATTTGAATTTACTAGACAATAAAAAAAATTTGAATGACAAAATAAAAATAAAAATAGAGAGATGATGGAAATTTTGTGTAAAAAATCTCAACAATTAATTTATAGGAAAAAAAAGGTTCAATTTTAAATTACATTGTATTTTATATTAGTAAATTTTAAAAGATGGAAAAAAAGTTACTTCATTAAGTAACGACACTATGCTCACATTTCACTTCAAAACTTTCAATAAAAAAACAATTTTTTTTTTCTTTTCTCCCAAATCCTCTCCTTTTTTGTGTATTTCTCTCATCTCAACACCTCTTCTTTCACCCTCCTTATAAAATAATTATAATTTTTTATTTATATGACTTTTAAATTATATATTGTAAATTCAATAAATTTATTATAAATAAATGATTATGACTAAATGTTAATGTAAAACTTATTACACTCATTAAACTCATAATTTTTTTAAATAGAATTGGTTAATGATATTATGATATTAAATATTGTTAGTTTTGATAAAAACTATAAATATTATTTATAAAAAATAAAATTTGTTCAAAATTATTAATTTATAATTTTTTGATAAAATATTTTTAAGAAAAATAATTTAAATATAATTTGTTAATAATATCATAAATTAAAACAATTTTAATCCGTATAGAAATTACAAATATTATTTACGAAAGATAAAATCATTCTCAAATAATTAAAGTATAAAATTTAATGCAATTACTTTTTATTCAATTATTTATACTAGTAAACTGATAATTTTGTTATAAATTTAATACTTTAATTTTAACATAAATACAAGTGTTATAATACAATTTAGTGAAATATTTGTACTAAAAAGTAAAAATAATTTAAATATAATTAATTAATAATAATATAAATTAAAATAATTTTAATTAATATAAATGCTTCAAATAATATTTAAGGGAGAAAAATCATCCTCAAGTCAATTACACACAGAATTTAAAACTTCAAATTATAAAGAACAAAGTAGAACAAGGAATTAGAGAGTGCAATATGTCCAGGTTACAGTGAAAATGCAAAGACAGAGACAAAACTCCCAATCCTTTCCTCTCTCTTTGGCACATGCTTCCATGGAGTTCAGACCTCGCAATTACAGCGCCGAGCTTGAATCTCACGCGCTCCCTCGTGTACACGCTGGTGCTCATCCTCTTTCTGCTCCCCCTTCTCCTCTCGTCCAGGTCCTGCCCATTTAATAATTTTTCTCTTAATTTTTCTTCCGTTAGCAGTTACGCTACCTTGATCGCCGCAAAAATGATTGCGACTATGCAGAATTGGTGTTGCGTTCATGTTTTCGAATGCATCATGAAATATATCCCT
Organism: Psophocarpus tetragonolobus; assembly: GCA_037954015.1. NCBI lineage: Eukaryota > Viridiplantae > Streptophyta > Magnoliopsida > Fabales > Fabaceae > Psophocarpus > Psophocarpus tetragonolobus. The sequence continues at coordinate 43,192,142 of CM075695.1, forward strand.
TTTTTTCATTCCGTAGACTTCAGTTCTATCACCCTCATTCCCTGAAATAAGAAATCGCCTAGGATTTTGATCTGTCAGTTAAGTTAACCTCTATTGTTAAACATTTAGATAGTCTTAGTCATGAATTACGATTTAGCAGTAGTGTGATATCAGCAAGAAAGTAATTACGAGGGAATCTATTCAAACCTGTACCCATCACCCACTATTTATAATACCCTTATTGCTTGGGCGGGCTTGCTCAACTTTCTAAGGACAATCTGGTCTCTTTTCCCATGTCTGCTGAATATTGAGGATAATTTAGTCCTTTCAGTCATTCAATTTTTCCTTCTCGTTTTAGTGCTAACATGCTTACACACCTCAGCCTCTCCGGTCCGTCTGGCACCGGGCCTTACCTGCCTTGAAGATGTCTGACACCGAGTCTCCCCAGCGATATTCAGTCCCGGGGTTTCTCCGAGACAGCAGTCATGCACTAATAGCTAGGGAAAGGAGGGGAGGTGAGGGACCTGGAAGGACGTGTTTAAGTGACTACAATTTAGGACTTACTAATTTATTTTGACTTGCTTAATGAAAACACTTATTGACTTGCTCAATGAAAATGTAGAAGAAAGAAAGTTATAGATTGATTCATATTACATTATTACATGTATGCTCCAACTTGAAGTGGGAGTATTAAAGATTATATATTATTCCCTTATTTATGAGTCAATGATAGTAATCGAGGATTTTCTTCTTATTACCTATTATTAAATTGATACTTATTATTAGAGAGATCCTATTCACTCATTATAAGTAAAAGTATTGTGTGGTTAAATATTGACACAAATTTACATTGTATATTTTAGGTTGATTTTTGACTGTTAAATTTTACATATATTGCACATTCTCATTTTAGGTTGATGTTATACATTGTGAGAACACTGATTTCTTCGATCCACTGAGAGGAACAGGTAATGAAGCAAAAGCTGCCCCTCCTGATCATGACAACTTGAATGAAGCTTCTGATCACCAGCCAACGAAAGAGTGGACCTCTTTCAGGAGATTACTAATGCAGAGGTTTCCTGTCTCCAAAATGGTTTCTGTTTCTTCAGTAAGTTTAACAGTATTTTCTTTTTTTGATTCATATAAATTTTAAAGATATACTACAAATAAAATAAAAATATTGGGGTATCTAGCATGCCTAAGGACAAATAAAGTATGGTACATGTAGTGGATGCATGCTTTGTGATGATACTATAGACACTTCTCATTGGCTTTGAACATTCTTAATTGTCAGTAGTGTTAGATCAGTTTAGATCATAGATGTGAATTTAGATACTGCTGGCAAGTTAGGTTCAACCACTGTTAATTTGGACAATACCTCCTTCTGCAAGGTTATTATTTCTTTTTGTGTCTTTGTTATGGCTGGCTAGGATAAAGGCTGGACATTTATCTGTTTGGAAAACTGTAGAACCATCTATACTATTCTATTTGTTTCTATGCGATTAATTAAAAATTGTTCAATTGGCTGCGTTATCGATTATTAATTATCATTGAGGTAGACTAGAAAATCTTGACTAAGTCTACAAAATATTTTTTTTCGAAAACATTTTAAAAATTAATTGAAAACAGAAAACAAAAAAAGTTGTTTTCAACATTTTCAAAAATTAAACCTAAGTTTTCTTAAAATTGATGAAATATTTTTTTTTTATTTTTTTGAAAATAGAAAATAACAATTCAAAACAAGCATTTTTCTAAATCTTGAAAAATTGAAAATGAAATTATATTAAGGGAATGAAAAGAGAAAGCATTTTCTCAAAGCAAATTGTCCCTAAGTTTCTAAATATTCAATCATTTATTAATACACTTCATCTTGCACATTCCTTAATTGTTCTTTTTTCCACTCTTTATAATTCATAAAGATAATAAACTGAGCTTGGGTATGGGCATTATTGTGATTATGTATTATAATAGCTCTATTCTAGTCACCAGATAACATAGGTGATTCATATATGAACTAGCCATCTACTTGACGCTATGTTGGAAAAATTTCATAAACTTTGAGATATTATTATGAGATGTAAGCTATAACAGTCATTAGGGCCATGTTTAGGAATTTTGAGGCCTAAAACAAGCTTTTATTTTATTTTATTGAGCCTAAGACAAAATTTAAACTTAATGTAATGTTAATCATCAAATATTTATCCCTTATCAAGTAATCTAATTGTTAGTAAATACTAATATTTTAACAATAAAAATATACGACTAATTTGTGTGACTTTTTGTTTCATGATTGTGATCTGGAAGTCATACTTGTGGTAAATGTTCTTCTTGCTTGATAGCATAAGAAGCTTAAATGCATATTAAAAGCTTTGGTTACTTCTTTTTATTGGGGTTTGGGTTGTTACTTCTAACTTCTAATGTTTGAGTTTTTAAACCAATTATATATCTTATAATTAACACTTTATTAAGCATGGAGCCTAAGGTAAGACAATGATATAGATGACCTTGCTGTAGACACGACCCTTGAGTCAGTTAATTACTATAAACATATGCAATTTCTATCATGCAATATTGATTTACTTGTGGTATTCTTTGTGGATAGGTCTTAAAGTAAGCATTGGTAAATAATCTCTTATATTCTAAAACCAGTTTTGGTCCTTTGTATTTAATCTTTTCTGCTTTTGTTATAATTATCTGATTATTTATTCTTTAAATTACAGATGCCTGATGTTTTAATGAGAAGTGGAAAATGTATGTCAAAATCTTTTACAATGTTTTCCATGCGTTTTATCCTTATTTTTCTTCACTTAGTTATCTGGCATCCCAACTTCCAATTTTCAGTACATGAAAAATCTTCAACAAATATACACCTTGAGGAATTGGACGATCCCCAAAAATTTGCAGATGAAGGTGTCAAGACGATTACTTGGCAGGAGTATGTTTCTCGATTACATGAACTCAAAGATGAAATTACTCGTTCCTGGCTTGCTGAAGATCGGGTAACATCCTTGAAGTTATCAATAAAGGTGAACTTTGATGTATATAATGATTTCTTTTCTAAATTATAGTTTGTTTTAGTGAAATTACCTTGTGCTTTTGAAATCCCAAAGAAAGATATTTTTGTTTTAGTTATTCTATTTATCTAGGATATAATTTTAGGTATGGTACTCGTTTTTTTTATTCTCTTGAAGGTTTTATATAATGGTTGATTGATATTTGGTCCATTTGGATGATATTTAACTCCTATAGGTCCTCTATTAGAAGCTAGGAAAATCTTAGATGTTGCTAGGAAAACGGAGAAAATTATTCCAAGAATATAAGGGAAATTGGAAAACATATTCAAAGATCCAATTTTTCAAAGAAAATTATTGAAAAATAGCTAACTAGTTTTTCAAAAAACTAGAAAATTGTCCAAAGTAGTTTTCCAGATTTGGAAAATTGGAAAACAAAATCTCATCTTCAACCACATCAAGTTCTCCTTCTGTTTCTGCCGTCTCTCACGTTCCTTCCGCGCCTTTTACACTAACCTTCACCACCTTTTCACCGTTGTCGCTCCCACCCCTCACACTCCTTTCAAGCCTCCAACTTTGACTTTTGCCACTCCTTCTGCACCATCTACCTCGACTTCTACCACCTCTCCACTACAACTGCTGCTGCCTCTGTCACACTCCCTCCACGCTTCTCACCTCGACCTTGACCACCTTTCCACCTCCTCCGTTGCCCCCACTATCCCTTTTTTGCCCAGTTGTTGCCCTTCCTTCGTTAGAAAATGAAAATTTTGGAAAATTGCATGTATCTAAATACATTTTTCCAAATTTGCATACTTTTCTATGAAATAAAAAATTTGAAAAACTAGTTAAAAATTACTCCAGGAAAACAAGAAAACTGGGAGTGCAACTAAACAACCCTTTAGGGTATGGATATGTGGAAGTTTCTCATTTACAATTTATGGATAATATCATTTTGTCTAGAAATAATTATTCAAAGGTTTTTTAGTGGTTTGGATTGGATATGGGTGCCTTGTGTAAATTCAAGCAATTTTAGATTAATAGCTTTTGAAATAGGATAAAGCTTAACATTTTTAGGAGACTTACTATTAGAAGTGGATTTGATTTAAGGGCATAACTCAATTTTACAAAATCGGCTTGTAAGGAGAGGTTTACGCCTCACTTATATTGTTTAGCCTTATCACTAGTTAATGTGGGATCTCCAACATGTACCAATTAGATCTGTCAATGAATTTTACTTGATAAATATTTAGGTAGTGTTTGGCCTAACTCTTGGAATTTAAAAAGGTTACTTTAAAGTTGAATTTGAAACTAAGAGCTTTAAATTTAAACATGTTTGATGATTCTATTATTTTTAACCTCTTGATGCAATGAGCACATGATTTTTAAAGCATTTGATGGTTAATGTGGCTGGAAGTCATAGTTACCTTGACAAATGATAGTTAGTTTGGCTTGATGCAAAGGAAAATGGGTGGAAAGAAGAGGATTGACCATTTGATGTTTATTTAAGGGTAAGAGGCTCCATTTATACTTGAATATGTGGTTTTGGATGGGAAAGATATGTGGTAAATAAGACGGTGAAGGTGATGAATACTCAAAGTAATGAAGAATCGTAATCATCATGAACTAGCTTTCGAAATTGTCATGTTTTAGAATCCAAATGCTAGGTATAGAACTACTTGAACCTCATAGTGGAAGTATGAGATTTTGGTGTGACATTTATAATTATAAGGCTTTGGGCTCATAGCTCTCCAACTAAAATAGTTAGCTTTTGTACTCCCTTTCAAGGTCCTTATCTAGCAGTATTTAAGGTTTCCACCATGGCTCAACCTCAACTACAAACAAGTGGCGTGATGGGTGATGTTGGCTGATTGACTATACTGTTGTTCCATTGGGACCGGTTAAAGGGCTAGTGCATAGCTAGCTATGTGGGTGTTTGGTGCAGAGCATAGTGGAATGTTACGATTTATGGCAAGATATGGGACTCTAGTTGTACATTGGAAGTATGAGATTTATAAGGCTTTTTACTCTCCAACTATAACGCATAGCTTTTTTGGTGTGATTCTCCCAAGGTTCCTATCATAATTGTTGTGACCTTATATATCCTAAAAGCCTAAGCTTTTAGTTGTAAGCGTATGAATGATCTTATGTTCTAACACACCCATTCATGTAAGAGACATTTGGGCATGAGGTGTGATAATGTGTACTTTTGTAGTATTTTACTTGTATTGAAATTCATTGTTTTATTAGATAGAGGCGAGGATTGAATTCTAGACCACTTGGTTATAAAGGCTTTTAAAATGGATATTTAGTTTGTATTTTCGTTTCTTGTGTATTTTCTTCATTCTTAATCATGGTTATAAACCTAGCTCAGCCCAGTTGGTTGGATTGATCAGATTGAAAATTGAATCTAAAATTGAGTCAGGTCATTATGTGGATTAGAAATGCTAGTAACTAAGACCCCATTTGGGTTGGTTTTTGATTTTCAGTTTTCAAATTTATAAAAACAAAAATTGGTTTTGGTGTTAAGCTTTCAAATTTTTAAAAACAATAATTTTTTATTTCCAATTTTAAAACATTGTTATTAAATCTTAACCTACTAGAGTCTTTCCTCCACGACGATCAATAACGGCTAGTGGTCATTAATTGACAACTAGCTATTGGTGATCACTAGAGATGGTAACTAGTGGTTAGCAGTTGAAGGTGGAAGTTGGCAGTGGTTAACAGTGGTGATGAGTGACAGCAAGTGATGTTAAGTGATGAACTTGAGTAAAAATAGAAACAAAATTCTAAAAAATAAAATTTTATTGTTTTTTAGATGGGGTAAAAGCTATTTTGGAAATAGCTAAAAAACCAAATCATAAACATTTTTGTCAAACACGTTTTTGTTTTCAAAATATATTTAAAAATAAAAAACTAGAAAATGGAAATTATCCTGAAAAGGCCCTAACTTATTTCTATACTTGCTTTTGGAGTGGGAGTGAAATCATACTGAGTTATTTTCAGTTCTTGTCTGAGTTTGTCTTGATTTTGATTGATATATTGATATGAAACTGATTATTCTGTTTGCAGGTTGCTAAGCTTCTGATGGACACGTCAGTTTTTGAGTTTTATCCTACTCTTTTTGTTCTTGTCACAGATATCATGGATATGCTTGGGAACCTGGTTTGGCAACGCATAAAGCAGAAAACCGAGTTTTCTGAAGATGGAGCTTTACGCTGCAACTTAGCAGGTCCTTTTTCAATTTGCAACTCACGCAAAATTTTGTTTACTTCAGTAATCTGTAGTCATGTATTTCAGTTAGGTTAAGTTTATGGCTTGCTTGAGGGTGCTATTAATTTTTCCACATGACATCTTGTTCATGCTAATGTTTTGAAGACTATGGAGTCTGTGTTTTAACTTATGTTAATTCCTTAAAATGTTGATAAAAGAGCCTGTAAGGATTGTAAAAGGAGAAAGTTATACCACACAATGTAGGGTTTTTATTCTTGATGTTCATTTTAGAGGGCAGCAAGCTTACTGTTGTGCCAAGGCTTACCTTGAAATACATCTAAATATTTCTGCTTATAAATTACTGCATTTAAAATAAGTAATGATATTTATATAACAAAAACATAAAATACTCTGTGCATCTTAAATCATGAATGCTGTTTTCTTGGCTAGTACTAATCAGGGATGATCAGGTATTAGGGGTTTAATTGCTCAATGCCCAGTCAATCACTCTGAATTTTTGTTTGAGTGAGATTCTGCCAGCCATGTTGCATCTGATTCAAGAAAACTATTGCTAGCATGATGCTTAACCAGACTAATAGGAAAACCAATTAGTTGTACCACTTTTGACCAGGCTTTGGTAATATATATAGGAGACATATCCAGTAAGAAAACCAAATTTATGAGTGAGAGGAGGAGATCTCAACCATTGAGAGATGAGAGAGGAGAGAGTGACAAATAATAAATGCTAGAAGAGAGAGAATGAGTGGAAGTGTATGATTTGGTCTCAATCATTAATTTTTATTTTAATGGCTGAGATTTGCTCCTCTCACTCTCACATAAGATACCTTATTCTCATATGATATGTCCTCTCTATCTATATAGACACACAATAATATAATTTAGGTAGAACTTCTTTTAATCCAAGGCCTAATTGTTTTTAAAGTTATTGAAGTACTGATACAACATGGGTATGGAAACTATGGATACAAGTATTGATACTATCCATGCAATTTTTTTTTTTTTAATGTATATGTGGGTATGAAAACTTATATTAAACAAAATGTGTATTATATTTGTCAAGAATTGAAAATAAAATTTATTCATGTGTGATTATCTTATCCCATCATAGGTGTTAAAGATTAGATATTATTCCTTTATTTATTACCTATTACTAAATTGATCCTTAGTCATTATTAAAGAGATCCTATTTAATCTCAATAATGATCTTATTTACTCATTATAAATAAAGATACATTTACATGGTATTAGAGCAAGTTATTCTTATTCTTGGTTGAGGTATCACAAAAATTGTATCTTACCTAGTGTTATCGAATCTCGGAGATGGCGTTGCCATGGTAGAAATGTGGCAGGATTTTTGCTGGTCGCCAAGGCATAATGGTAGCGACTTGGTTTTTCCGTCACAACGGCTATAAACATTGTGGAGTGGTAGTGCGACACCGAGATACTTGAAATCACGGCTGCACAACTGCGTTTAGGGTTATGTTTGGGAAGAAGCAGAGGTGGTTCGCGTGACCCGACCTAGACACGTGTCTTTATGTTTTTTTTCTTCTTCTTTGTTTTAATCTTTTCGGGCCCATTTTGCTACCTACCTCCCCTATTTTTGCTATGTTTAGCGGCTAGTGATGGACCCATTAGTTTTTTTTTTTTTTATTTTAAGTTGTTGGCACTTGGCAACCTAGGGTTTTTCTCACTCAGTCTTGCGCTGCGATTCTCTCCTTCTCTCCCACTTATCCGCATTGCACCCAACTACTGTTGCAGCACTCGACCACCACCGTCACACTCGGCGTCACCTCCGTTCGTCGTTGCCACACCCTTTGCCACATTGTCGTAGCTTCTGCTACCGCAACACCCTATGCTGGAATGTCTGCCTTCATTGCAGCCTTCACGAATCTCTTTGCTACCGTCACACCTACCTCATATTGCTCCCTCCTATTATTTTTTTCTCAACTTCATCTCGCCCATTACCCATTCTAGAGGATTAGAATATTGGGGTGTTTCAATTGTTTGTTAGTTTTCATTATTGATTTCTTGAATTTTAAACTTGTATTTACTATCATTTTAATGATATTTGAAGTTTTAAAGTTTCTATTATTATTTATTTATTTTATATTTGTCTTTAATTATTAATGAATTTGAATTATAGTTCTGCATTATATATATATGTATATATATATATATATATATATATATATATATATAATTATATATACACCGTTATGCTTCTGCCATAACCCGTTATGGCATCTGTTATATTTTCATAAAGGTTTTTTGGCTTGCCGTTATGGACCATTATCCGTTATCTATAACACTAGTCTTACCAGGTATCTACTATCCCTGATGGGCTCTCTGCTCAAAATTTCCTTTCAATAATTTATTTTAGGTTTTTCTGGCCACTACAAGTGGTTGCCGTTGGAGCTTTGTGACTTTTCCAACCAACAACCCATGTCTCTTTATTTCACTGATATATATTGCTCCATCGACAACGTCTTGAAAGAACCACTGACGTGCTCTCACAGATGTCCTGTTGTTTGTGCAACCTATCATCAAGGTGAATATGATTGCATTGCGCCTTTCCCCTGTTTGGCAGCCACTATGTTACCCTTTTGTTAGTCTATACCAACAACCTTTTTGAAGATCATCATATAATTCACATGCACAAGCAACTTAAAACACCGCCGCATGAAGCCCAAAGTAGGGCCCTAATGTGTGAAGTTCACACACATGATTCATGACACATCTTTGAAAAGCATCATATTGGTCTCTATTATCACTTTGAAATTTTTTTGGCTTCAGAGCCATGTTTATCCAATACAACCACATGACTGGAACCACCTTTCGTTTTATTCTTATTAGATTTACCACATTTGTAACAACATACATATTACATATATATGCTTTAGCATGAGGGGAAGTGTTAAAGATTAAATATTATTCCCTTATTTATGATTAGATAGGAATTGAGGATTTACTCCTTATTATAAATAAAGGCTTTGTGCATACATTGACACACATTTAAAGTTGAGAATAGATAAAAAGAGGTTATACCACATATATGAATGGCATTCTATTAGAGTATTGGTATCAGATATGAATACGGTGTATATGCAAATATTTTGGAGTATCCCTGCATCATTGAGAAGTATACATTATAGGGAGAATCAATATTAGTAATTTATTATATTCCTGACAGACATATTTCAATCTAAGATGAATGATGGAAAATATGTTCACTAGGATATCCTAACTGCAGAAAGGTTCTCACCATCTCAAATATCAGAAGTCACTTAATATATTTCATTTTGTATCTTGTTTCTTGGAACTAATTTGTACATGTCATACAAGCTTCATGATCTGCTTGAGTTAGATGGACCTCATATTAGAAGTCGCATTGTTTTTCTTAAATGTTTTATTTGAATCTTGTAGAAAACTTTCAAGCAAGGGATATTTGTGCTGATGCCAAAGAAACTTGCTATAACTGGTTCAACAAAATTGGTGCTGTGCAAGAGCTTCTTCCACGCCTGTGAAGTCCTTATCCTTTGCCCCATATTTAATTTATTCTCCATGTTTTTCCCCTAAAGTTATTTTTCTTCTCTCTCTGCTTGTGTTGGTTTGAGACTTTCTGATGCCTTCTTTGCCTCTATTTTCTTTACAATCTCAATTATAATTTCTATGAATTCACTTTCAAAGACACATTCTTGTGATCTTACAAAAATCACATCCATCTACATTATATTTCTGTAATCTTAAAGCTAAACCTAAATATACTTCCACAAAGAAATAGTCACCTTGATGCAACTAGGTTACAAAAACTACTTATTTGGATGAAAGCACATCCTTGTTATTATGAAAAACCATTCTGTTCCTAACTGCTTATGCTTTGAGATACTTTGGTTCTTGATATGCTATCAATGTCCCTTTGATCAGGTACTCATTTTTTTAACATGACCAGGTACTCAGTACTCTGGCATTTGATAATTTTTCTCATTCCTCTGATTAAATTATAATTTCAGCATATGTTTTGAGTGGGATGATTGGAGGGTTTGTTGTGTATCGGTGCCTGTTAAGTAGCAGCTTAAGCTTTTGTGATGATTTGGTTTCAGTTAGAATTTGAGACTACATATGGTGAATAGTTTTAAAGTACATAAGCTTTTGATGGTAAAAAAATTGGACTGGCTGTGTGTAGGATATTTTTGGGTTACTAGTAATATGGAATTATCATTAGTTTGCAGATACTTGCCTTGTTGTGGGGTCTCCTTGTCCAATATTAATTTATAATTACCAACATATTTTTGAACCTCTTATATAATGTTAATATTAAGATTAGGTTTAATGTGATGTGACAACCGACAAACAATCGTTTATGTCAATATTGCTTGAAAATTTGCTAAATATATACCTATTTTCAGAAAGGTTTGAAAAATTTTGTTAACAACATTTTGAAAAGCTGTTGGCCTGTTGCACTAAAGATTGTTTCTGATTGAGTGTTTGCTGACTGTTTATCTGAAATTGTACTAGTTACTTGGAGCTAGCAATATTGCCTTGCTGGAGGTTTTTAAATGACCAACCTTTAGACAGCCTCAAACGGTTGGTAAAGATGATAAGAGGATTAGGAGATCCAGTGGCATCTGCATATTGCCGTCTTTATATGGCTCACTGTGCTCAGAAGCTGCCTTCACATGATATAGGTATTTCTGTTTTTATTATTTATCTATTCTTAGGATGTGTAAACTTGTAAACAAGAAACAAATAGAGCCTTTTATTGTTAAAAAAATATGATCTGTATGTATTTTAGATATATTTTGGTCTAACCCTTACATATGCACAATTGTATGTGCAATTCTTTATCATAATGCTTTCACACCTGTACAAACTGCAATCCAAGACTTTGGTGTGAAATACTATATACCCAGTAGAGTTGCAAATAATTTGGTTTGAAGTTCTTATATTTCTTCCATGATTTGCCAAATTTAGAAAGCTGTTGAGAATGTGAAAAGTTGGCTGTTAAACACATTTTACTAGTTATTCAGATAAAACAGAATCAATGAATCTAGATTCAGGGATGGATTCAAGGGGGGCAAGGGTGGCCTTTGCCCCTATTAGTGTATAAGTAAGAATGTACTTTCTCTGTATAGGACAGTCACTTGCCTTTCTCTGTAATAAACACTGTCACTTAAGCTATGTACAGCTGTCATTCAGTTGTAACTAACTCTAGGTTGTGATAAATAGAGTAGTGTAGCTTCTCTTATAATTAATTTTTCAAGAACAACAAATTGCAGATCTAAATTTTCTCTCAAATTCTTTTATTGTATCTAGAGCTTGAAGATCCTTCAATGGAGATGAACCAAATCTCTCCCACTACTTCTACGTTTCATCTTATTTCTGAGTAGTTAGATGATTCTAATTTTCTTTTATGGAGGCAACAAATTGAAACAATGATTAAGTCTCGTAAACTTCAAAGATTCGACACATAACCTCAAATCCTGATGTGTTTTGCTGACTGAAGCAGGTGGCGAAGCAGGATTTGAAAATCCTGCATTTTCAGCCTCGGAACAAAAATATCAGATTCTTGTCTCGTGGCTTCAATCCACACTTTCTTCTTTGATTCTATCTAGAATAATTGGATGCACATACTCCTATTAGGTTTGGGAGCAAGTTTATGAGTACTTTCACAAATAGACGTGAGCTAGAGCATGACAATCATGTACTGAACTTCGCACAACAACACTCAAGCAGAAGATGACGTGTGAGTTCCTTCTGCATGTTAAGTGTACTGTTGATGTACTTGGTTCATGCAGCAATCCAGTTCTTTTGCGCAAGCATCTAGATGCGATTCTTGAAGGACTACCGAAAGATTATGCTCTAGTGATCTCTATCATTGAAAGCAATCTCTATCCTCTTCCAATTAACCCAACTTTCTCACGAGTTGCACAAGCAGAAGTTTTGGAAGAAACTAGTTGAATTTCCTTCAATTAATGTTGCTCAAGCAGGATTCAATTACAACTTATCTTCACAGAGGGTTAAATGCATACAATTCTGAGTATCAAAATAATAATTCTAATTTTTCTGGAAACCATGAGGGTTTCAATTGTGGTGGAGGAAACCACTGTGATGGTGGTGATTTTAACTGTAGTGGAGGACTTTGCGGTGGCGGCAGAGGTTGTTTTGTGGCCGCTATGCTAATTTTTAGTGCCAAGTTTGCTTTAAGTTTGGTCACACAGCGGCTGTGTGCCATTTTCACTTTGATTCAGAGTATCAGCCAAATCCCCCTCTCACCTTACATGAACCTATTCTCTGACAATTCAGCAAATACATCTAAGTCAGGGCATAGTGCTGCAAAATCTGGAGCGTCTCAGCCTAGTGATATAATTCTCTTCAATTTCCAATAAAAAAATTTGGATTTAATCCTATGGAGATATTAAATCTTTCAGCAATAAATTAACAGAGGTATAGATTGGATTTTGATGATATTAAAATAACAGTATCTGAACTATCAAATCAATATCATGAATAACAATATGTAAGTTAACAATGCCTTCTTGAATGGTTATCTTGAAGAAACTATCTACATGGGTTTGAAAAGTTTGATAAAACTCTGGTATGCAAGCTCAATATCACTTAGTGAAAAATTTATCTATAATTTTACTTATGAATACAATTAATAATATGTGTAAGTTGGGTTATTATGACCAAATAAGACCAATATTGATTACATAGGATCTTTCTAATTGTAGAAAGAGGTGAACATGCATAAATCCTTGTGTCTAGCACAACCAAGGAGATATTATATATATATATATATATATATATAAAATATACACTGTACAAAAGAGCAAATATAAGAAGATGGACTTAGGCTCATATATTGAACTACATCTAACACTCCCCCTCAAGCTGGTGCATATGATTTATATGCACTAAGCTTGTTACAAATATAATCAATTTTAGGATTTCGCAATGATTTTGTGAAAACATCGGCTAACTGATCATAGGAGCTAACAAACTGGGTAGAAATGGTTTTAGATACAATCTTCTCACAAATGAAGTAGCAATCTACCTCAATTTGTTTGGTCCTCTCATGAAATATTGGATTCAAGGCAATATGCAGGGCAGTTTGGTTACCACAGATTAGGGGCATTTGTGTAACCTCTCCAAATCTCAATTCATCAAGGAGCTGTTTGAGCCAAATAAGTTCATAAGTTGCTAAAGTCATAGTTCTATACTTTGCTTCTGCACTAGATCTTGCCACTAAAATGTGCTTCTTACTTTTCCAATAAATCAAGTTGTCACCAATAAAGACAAAATATCCAGAAGTAGATTTTCTCTCAATGAAAGAACCTACATAATCTTCATTTGAGTATCCACAACCTGAATATGGTTATTGTGCTCATATAACAAACCTTTTCTCACGACTCTTGTAATGTACTTTAAAATGCGGATGACAATATTCCCAATGTCCAGTATAGGGTGAATTAAGAATTGACTTACCACACTAACAACAAACGATATGTCAGGACGCGTGATTGTGAGGTAGTTCAGTTTCCCAACCAGTTTCCTATATTTCTTAGGGTCTAAATTTGGCTCTCCCTGACATGGCAGGAGTTAGCATATGGATCTATCAGTGTGTCATTGGGCTTGGAATTCATTAACCCAACTTCCTCTAAAATATCCAATGCATATTACCTCTAGGAAATATCAATCCCATTGTTAGATTCTGCTACCTCAATGCCCAACAAGTATCTAAGTTTGCTAAGGTTTTTCGTCTCAAAATAATGACAGAGGTGTTGTTTAATCTATGAAATTCCACGGGTATTGTAATAACAATGTCATCAATATACACTATCATGCAAATGCACCCACTTCCTGAATTACGATAGAACACAGAATGATCAGCCTCACTATGATTCATATCGAATTGTTGGACTATTTCACTGAATCTATCAAACCATGCCCTCGAAGATTGTTTAAGACCATATAAAGATTTGCGAAGACGACATACCAATCTGGAAGACTCCCCCTGAGCAACAAACTAGGAGGTTGTTCCATATAAATCTCCTCAAGCAAATCACCATGAAGGAAGAAATTTTTGATATCCAAATAATACAAGGGCCAATGTCGAAGTGCAGCCATAGCTAAAAAAAGGCGAACAGAAGCCATATTGGCAACAAGAGAGAATGTGTCAGTATAGTCTAACCCGAAGATCTGAGTATAACCTTTGACAACTAAACGAGCTTTGAGGTGATCAATAATGCCATTAAAACCAACTTTTATAGTAAAGATCTATCGATAACCAAGAATAGACTTTCCAAGAGTATACAGTTCATCAAGTGTGGCTTGTCTCTAACCCATATGGGATAAGGCATCACTGGAAGTTTTAAGAATGGATATAGTGGAAATGGAAGAAAGACAAGTATAGAAAGATGGAGACAATCTGTGATAACTCAAATTAATATAATGAGGAGAGAGATTACAAGTGGAGCGTGTATCTTTACGAAGAGCAATAGTTAGATTAGACACACAGGGAGGAGCTGAAGGAGGTGACATCGGAGTAGAGTTAATGGTTGACCCAACGGGAGGTCGAACATGTTGCCGACAATGATAAACCCAGAGAGGAGGTGGTGGATTGGTAGATACAACAGACGTGTCTATGGGATGGAAGACAAAAGGGGAGGGGGGGGGGACAAAAATAGGCTTAGAAGAAGAGGAATTAGACGAAAAATAGAGAGAAGACTCAAAGAAGGTGACATTAGCAGAAATCAAGCATCGACAAAGGGAAGGTAAGAAACACTTATACCCTTTTTGAGACCTAGGATAGCCTAAAAATACATATTTGTGAGATCGAGCAGACAAGTTATCAAGATCAGGACTAAGGTTGTGAACAAAACAAGTGAAGCCAAAAGCTCTAGGGGGTTATGGATGGAATGAATCACGAGGAAACAAAATAGAGTGAAGTATTTAGTTATTGAGGAGAGAAGAAGGTATGCGATTGATAAGGTAATAGGCAATGAGAACAACATCTCCCCAAAATTTTGTAGGAACATGACCATGAAATACAAGAGTTCGAGTTGTTTCAACAATGTGTCTATTCTTACGTTTTGTGACCCCATTTTGTTGAGGGGTATAGGCATAGGAAGTTTAATGAATAATACCATGAGAAGACATGAAGGTCTGAAAAGATTGAAAAAGATATTCTCGAGCATTATCACTACGAAGGGTATGAATAGATACACCAAATTGAGTTTTTATTTCATTATAAAAGGCTTGAAATATGGAAAACAACTTAGAATGATTTTTCATTAAAAATAACCAAGTACATTGAGAATAATCATCAATGAAAGTTATAAAACACTGAAAACCTAAACTAGAATGAACACGACTCGGACCCCAAATATCCGAGTGAACTAAAGCAATAGAAGACACAACTTGTTTGGGGACACTCTTAGGAAAAGAACTATGACTATGTTTTCTTAATTGACATAACTCACATGACAAATTAGGCAACTTAGATAGACGTGGTACAAGACATTGAAGTTTGACAAGACTAGGATGACCTAATTGAGAATGAATGAGAGTAGGAGAATCTACAACCGAGCCAACATGAGCAAACGTCTGTAGGTGATAAAGGCCATTTGACTCACATCTGGTCCCAATTATCCATCCCGAACTTCGGTCCAGTAAGAAAACATAATCTTTAGTAAAAAAAATAAGACAATTAAGAGAACGAGTAAGTCGACTAAGGGATAATAAATTAAAGAGAGACCCAGGAATATAAAGTACATTATCAATGGAGAGAGAAGAGAAAATAGGGACAGTACCAACACCATAAGAGGGGGCCCAAGAGCCATCAACCATAGTGACAGAGGGTAAAAGACCAGAAGTTACAAGAGAGGAAAAAAGAGACTTATTACTAGATATATGATCGGTGGCGCCAGAGTTAAAGATCCAAAGGCTAAAAAAGGCAAAGTGAGACCAACAAAGGAAGTATCAATGTGCGCAACAGAAGCAATGGAGATAGAGACCTGACGTTCCTTGTACCATTTGAGAAATTCGTTGAAGAGAGCCGGAGGTCCAGAACTACTCTAAGAAGTGGCACCAGAATCAACAGAAGCAGAAGGGATAGTCTGAGTAGCAGCATAGTAACCGACCTTAAAGGATGACCATGCAACACATAACATTGGTCAATGGTTGGGCCAAGTTTGTGACAATGGTAACATCGAGGACGACTTCAACCATGTCTGCGAGAGCGATTACAATCATCACGTTGAGATACAAAGGTGGAGGAGTCACCAGGAGAAATAGGAGGTATGTTCGGTGATAACTTATATGGCACACGCAATAGGGTGGACCAAGTAGAGTTCAAAGTGGACATAGTCGGAGACTCTAGAATCTGATCACGAACAGATGAATACTCATCGAGAGGCCTATATAAGGCCATCAACATAAAGAATGTCTAGTTTTGCTCTATTTCCTGGGCAGGAGTGGCAGCAGGGGGTAATAGTTCATTGGAGTCATGAAGAAAACTGTGAACCTTGTCCAAATATTCAGCCATGAGACTATCAAGGCGGCGAGGGCCAATGATGCTCAGTAGATTTTGGCACACACCATAGAGGCGCTGAGTATCATAGGTGTACAACAACCGAGTCTGTTCTCAAACGCCAGCACAGGTGTCATGGGCTCGAAATATTTGCTTCAAAGAAGGATGAATAGTTGACTTTATAACACTGCAAACTTGAGCATCAATTTTCGACCAGCGTGAGCGATATTTCTCATGAATGGAGGCAGCTACCTGAGTGAAGTGCTTAACATAGTCTTGACCCTTAAGCTAGAACTTGATGTCAGAGGCCCATGTGTCATAGTTTGTGCCATCTAATTTGTCAATGGAGAAAGGCACATTGACATAGTTAGTAAACAAAGACAAGTCAGACCTATCAGAAGCCATGGGAGACAAATCGAAAGGAAAATGGTGCAGGAGAGAGAAGAAAAAGCATCCTCAAAGGAGAGAGAAGACTGAAGACGAGATCCAATGAAAGATCTGAGACCAGATCTGAAGAGAGGACAATACAATGAGTCAAATGCCGGTAATCTCCGCTGGAACGGACACCGGATGCGTCGCCACGTGCGGCAGCTAGAGAAGCAAAGGGAGAAGACAAGCGTTGCTTGTCGGTGCATGTGAGGGCGCGTAGCAGATTCGACGACGGAGATGCCGGTGCCGCTAGAGTCATCGGAGGACAACAATGCAGATGGCGGGGTCGCTGGCCTAGAAGGCTGTGGCGGACGCGGCAGCAACGGAGAAAATCAACCTGAAACGGTCGAAAATTGGAAAGAAACACGATTTTTGGGAAAAAAAATTCAGGCAAGGATTCACCTGGCTCTAGATATCATGTAGAAAGAGGTGAACATGCATGAATCCTTGTGTCTAGCACAACCAAGGAGATATTATATATATATATATATATATATATATATATATATACACACTATACAAAAGAGCAAATACAAGGAGATAGACTTAGGCCCATATATTGAACTATATCTTACACTAATAATGACTAAAGATTCTAATAATAGGTAATAAGGAGTAATCTCCAATTGCTATCTAACCATAAATTAGGAAATATTGTCTAAAGATTCTAATAATAGGTAATAAAACTTATTATTTATTAAATAATTATTTGGTAGAAATTAAATAGTTAAATAGTTGTAAAAAAAAATTTGGTTCCCACTCTCTTACACTCTGGGTCTGTCACTGTCTAAATTGTTGCTTCATACTCTTTTGCATACGAAATTTTGTGCTCTAGCAGTGAATAGTTTTCCTCTGATTAATTTTCTCTTGTTCGTTTTCTGAAATGGGGATGCAAAGGTTACTTAGTTTCCTGCTTCTAAGTGTAGTGTATCTGATTGCTGTTACTTCTTTCTCATGTTCATTTTCATAAAACTTATTTCATAAATTGTGCAACTGGAACAGGCTATCTTGTTACATGTGTAAATGACTTCAGAGTCATTTTGATGCAAATCTTGTCAGCCAATGAAAGAACTTGTAAAAATATTAAACTCGACAAAAAATTACAAGTCACTTTGATGGAACCAACCATTGAGTATATTATGAAGTGTATATTTAATGGGTTGTCTCAGGTATGTAATGAAGTTTCTCTTCGCAAGTATACTTGTTTTGGACGATGTTATATATGATTATATTTTTCCACATATCTTTGTTATAAAAAAGATTGAAATTTCATTGATTTGTATGTTTGCTATTCTATTTTGAATTTTGTACGAGCATTTCAAGGGAGAGGGAATGCAGTTTGAAATTTCATGAAACAGGTGTATGCACATATAATTAGCTAAATGGTTAGGGTTTTTCTCATCATATCTTAATCTTAATCTTCAACAAGAATTTTTCATGAATAATTTTTCTCATAATAATGAAAATTCAAGTCCAATATCTTAATCTTCAACAAGAATTTTTGTCATTGTTATCTTCTCAGAAACTAGACAGTAGTGAAAAGAAAGTCAGTATGCACATATATTTAGATATATGATTGGTATTCTTCTCATTATTATTATTATAATGAAAACTTGAGATCTTAATCTTCATCATGAATTATTGTCATTGTTATCTTTTGAGAAACTGGAACGTTGAAAAAGAAAGTCAGTTTATTAATTTTTTCCCTGCTTTTCTCCCCTCTGTATCCTATGTTTTATGCTGATCTAAGTATGTCTTACTGTGCTAAAGAGACAAGTCAATGAAGCTCTATCTGAACTTGGATTGATGAAGAATCAACAGGATTTGGGGAGTATTTCCTGTGTTTCAATTATTTTGCATCATTTACTGAAGGAAGTCCCTATTGAAGTAGTTAGTTCCAACGTTGTGCAGATCCTTCATCTCATTGAATTTAGTAAGGATAATTCCTTTGATCAGGTATGCCTTTTGCAATTTCTATCGTACCTTGAAGGCGTACACATTATAAATTGTTTAGCACTTTACCTTATTATGGTATCTTTGTTTCAGTTTTTCCAACTTGCAGTTTTATTGTTCTTCTTTTTTTTTTATACAGCACATGAATTACAGATTGCTTGGGTTCAGGCTGTATGAAAGAAAATCCCCTGTTAATATTGTCAATGTTGTGTTAGATAAAGTTATAAAGGTATCTGTAATATTCTAATCCGTCTTGCGTTGTTTCCGATTAACATTATTACATTTTTTGCAATTGCATCATTTGCATGTCATCTTTTTCTTTTTTGAGAAATTGTGTATTTTCTTGCATCTACACCTTGGAGAAATTGTGTATTTTCTTGGCTGTTTCATCTCGTGGAAGGTGAAGGTGGTGTCAGGGGCATGTAATATTTTATTCTGTTGAATGTTATTTAGAATTCTGGGAAGAAGTATTTGTTCATCAAAGGAAAAAAGAGGCTGGAAGAGATTAGTTAATGTGCTCTTCATATTAGTTGTTATTTTTTATTTTTGTTTCTTCTAGGAGAATATAATATTGTCTGATCTTGCACTTTATCTTAATACATTCTTTCCTCTAATCCTTCTCTCTCCCACTCTTAATTTTACCAAACAAATATAGGAAGAAGTACCTTAAAACAGCAAATATGAAAGATAAATGAATCAGAGAAAAACATCTCAAATAGTTTGACAAGTTTTATTTGGTTAAGGGTTTTTTCAAGTGAGCTTCTTCAAAAGCACTTCAAGAGAAAAAATACTAAGAAATAAGTTAAAAAAAAAAAAGAAATTTTTTTCAATACATGGTTATTGAAATCTCAATTCAAATCATAAAATCGGACGAGTTTACGATCTCACTTCCCTTTCTCAAGTCAACTTGGAAGTAGAATCATTTTTTTAGTAAACTAAGGTAGATTCGTGTAGAATAGTGTAACTCTGATTGCCCATTATTTTGCTTAAACGATCGTCATTTTGTGCAACCCACCTTAAACCGAATTAGGTTTTTTGACATTTCACATGAACCCTCCTTGTTTCCTCTCCAATTTGTCCACAAATTGGCATTTTTCTTCCCTGTAGAACACAAGTGCAGTTTCCAAGCGAGCTATGAATGTATGGTACAAGGCGGTGTCTAACAAATACCTATTTTTCTTCTACTAATATGAACATATTTAGGAATCATTATGTCATTATTTGTTTTATTATCTTGTTAAAATGATGAATTAATCATTTCATAAATTATTTATAGGTATTTTATCATTAATTTTTTATATGATGTAGACTCTTATGAGTCATAGAGTCGAATCTAAGAAAACGCTCCGTTTTGATAACTTTGTCTCAACAGATTAGCTTATAATAAGCTAATTTTAGTTTACGAAAAAACTCTTTTAACTTTTTTTCCCTGTATTTTCTTTTTCTAAAATTGCTTCTGCAAAAGCTCACCCAAACTTGTCCAAAGTATACATTATATGGTGTGTCTCTCTTAATGTGTCAAATGTTATTTAGACTTAGAGTGCAAGCAAGAAGTAGAAGGTAAGAGACATGCTGAACTTGGCGTTTTCTTTGAATTTGTTTTATTTATTTATTATATTTGCTTCTTCGATATATTATTGCCAGATTTTGCATTCTTTTCTTTAATATATTCTCTTCTCCAATAATATTTTTAGGTGAAACTCTGAGAACACATGGACTACAAAAGATTCTCTGTTCTGAAACTTACAAATACAACACCATAATTTTTCTACTACGTAATCCTAAATTAAACACTACGAAGCATTACCATTATATGTAATAACTGCTATTCACTACAAAGCATAATTGCCCACTCACACTTTTACTGAATTAAATACTGCAAGTGTGCAAGGTATAATTGCCATTTATTACATGTACCCTCTTCTGGAATAAAGATTTCAAATTGGAGGTCTTGGAGCATTGTCTCCATGAAATGACACGTGAAATGTAAAAGCATTTATAAACTGTAGGTTGAGAGACCTATACTTTACCCCTTGGTAGTTAGTATATCATAAATTATATAAACCTTGACTTGTTTCAAATATTTATATCAATACATAAATCTCCCTGATTTTAAACATCAAAGGACCAGTAATCCCTCTTCTTTTATACCAAGACGGTTTTTGTAATTTATCCAACATCTTTGCTTCCACTCATTGTCAATTTTAGTATATGGTAATTTTTGTGTCTGTAAAAAATGTGTGCTTTCTGTGATTTAGTCTAGACTTCATTTGTAAGCATGTTTTCAACTGTCATTTTCTACTCCAGTTATCTCATCTGTTCACTAATTTAGCTGCAACTTTAGGTTATTGCTCTGTATGATAGCCTTGACGAATACCTGAAGGTTGTAGATGCTTATACTGATCTTATTCTTCAGAATAAAATGGTAAGTTCAAGCTAATGAGTACAAATAGACTGTTATTGGTTCTCTATGCCTTCTGAATAAAAGGTTTTTTATTATGTATCTTCTTTGTTGGGTGCACTAATCTATTAGCCATTTTTACATGGTATTGATGGTTTTTTCTGATATTTATGCCTTTGTAGTAATCACCTTTTTATTTCTATGACTGTTAAACACTTAAAATATTTAATTTGAAGGTTTAGATATAAAATAGCTTTATTGCTCAAGTAAAAGTGGCACTAATTATCCTTCTAAAGCTGTAATAAACAGGCGTTAAATGTTACCTTGGGAGTGACATTTGTGTCTACTTAAGATGTTGGTTTTATGGTGCAAGTTTGATTAATTTAGATTTGCTCAATTTGATTAATGTTCCAATACATCCATTTTTCTTTTATGGTGCAAGTTTGATGAATATTAAATCTTCATCAATATTAAAACTTTGTCAAATGGTTCACTTCGCTAGCTGCGGTCTCCTAATTCAGTGACCCTATCCTTGCGGCTTGGCTTGCTTGCTCGCAAATCATTGGCTTTAGACAGCGATTTCTTTGATGTCAGCTAAGCTGGGCTTTAATGTGGTTCTTATTCTTTTGTTGCTAATTTGATAATCATGGCTGATTGATATTTTATAATGTAAGTTTGATGGAAGGAGTTAGAAGAGATACTTGGGTTGTTTTGTCTTCTTGAGGATGAAGGGTTCCTCAGCTCTTTATTTATAATAATAATAATAAAAAAAATAAAATGTAAAAGCCCTTAATCACATGGATAAGAAACTTAATGAATGTAAAAATAGTAACTAAGCAAGATATAAAACGGAATCAAATCATATAAAACGCAATCAAATCTTCAACACTAGGATTAAAAATGAAAAGAATGGAAGGAAAGAACAATTCTTTTGTATCATATCCTTCTCATAATAAACTCTTTTAATAAAAAAAAAATGATCTAAAAGGTAGTAGGAGTAATTTTTTTTTTTGAAACAACCAAAAGATATATTTATATTATATAGATGGTACCCAAACATACAGAATTTGCTCACTGTACTATACATCAGTGAAGCAATTTGCAGGTTTTTTAAGTAACCTTCACCAGAAAGCAGCATAACCCCCCAAGATTATCAACCAAAATATATTCTATCTCCTGGGTGCAGTTATGACACACAATGGTTGTGATGTCCATTCATAGAAAGAGCATGTAAAACCTATCATATTAGCCTTAAGGCACACCCACAATTTTATCTTAATACCATCCAGTATTTGTTCCACCAACGAGGTCTTATCATTGAAAATGTATTGATTCCTTTCTAGCCAAAGTGACCACAATGTTGCCAATGAAACAACTCTCCAGGCCTTTCCACTTTTTCCTCCTTTAATTAACCCAACATGGTGCCAAAAATGTTGTTCCACTTTGTGTTGTATTGGTCCTTGTTGTCCTATCCACTGATACATTCCCATCCATACATATAAGCTAATTTACATGTGAATAGAATATGTATGTAGTCTCCTCTTCTTCCAAGCATATACTGCACATTAAATTGTTGACTATGTTTCTAAATTGCAGATTCTGCTTTGTATTCTATCGTGGTATCCTTCCATGCAAAAGCTTTGACTTTCAATGATGCTATTGTCTTCCACAAAGGAGTTTATATCTCCAAAAGCAGACAACACCCTCACCCTTGAGGATTGTTCTTCCTGGCCTGATATTACATGTTCCTGGCCAGTATCTCTGTGACCTTACTTCCTGGCCTGAACCTGAAAGCATCAATCAATTTATTTTTTAACTGATGTTTTTATCAAAATCCTGGTATATTCAACCTGCTTTATCTGTTCGGTTTCTTCAGCCATAGCCTGATAAGTTCCATCCATAGCTACCACTTGTTGAAAAACTGCTCATTCCACAAGTGTAAATGTATACCAGTGCATTGAAGCCACATTATTCTGTTACCCAAAGCAAAATGGGGGACCACTATTGTATTGTTTTGAATATATAGCTCAGCCATTCTTCATCCCCCATAATAGGATTCCCATCCTCCTGACTTGATATTAATACCACAATATCACCCAGGTACTTCAAGTTAATGGTTTTGAGACCCTGCATCATGAACGCTTTGTGTATGTTTGCTATTTTCAACGGGTCTCTTAAGCGTCCCATCAAACTTTTTGACAGCCAATCTCAGTTTGACTCTTGTATTTTAAACTCCACTCCAGCCCTTCTGTCTTCATGTGGATGTTACTATGGGTTTCTTCATGTGGATGTTACTACGGGTCTCTTACGTGTCCCATCAAACTTTTTGACAGCCAATCTAAGTTTGACTCTTGTATTTTAAACTCCACTCCAGCCCTTCTGTCTTCATGTTGGATGTTACTTGATTTTGGCTTCCACATATGTTTGATTCTCCCATGGTTGCTTTTTAGAACCTGTGCATATGATGATGCTTTCCTATGTGTGTTTTCATTTTGATTTCCTTTTGCATCCTTTGTGTTGTCCTTCTGCTGCTCTCCATCATTGACTCCTTTTGGAGGTTTGACTTCCCTCCTCCGTAATTTTCGAAGATTAACAAACATTTTCATGTGACCGATATAAATTTTATCAAGTTGGCTCTCTAGCAACTTTGGAGCTTTTACTCCACCAAGTCTGATGAAGCCATATTTCTGGCCATCTTTGCTTGTCTCCCTAGCAATAAACACATCCCACACCTTTCCCCACCTTTGAAATATCTTCCACATCTCTATTTCGCCAAAGCTTTGTGTGAAGTGAGTAAAGAAAAAGGTCTTTAGATTGTATTGTTTCTCAAGTTGTGTTCTCCTCCGTTTCCATCAATCTCCCTCCAATCCACTACCCTCATTTCCCCTGAGTACTCTCTTCCCTATTCCTCTTTCTCTCTCTGCTTTTTTTTTTCTCCAACCTCTCATCTTTCTATTAGTAGGAGTAATTGTTAGTCTACAACAAGGAGATGTTTGAGGTTTGAAACTCTTTACGAACTACTTATACTTATCCTGAATTGGCAGTTAGCACTATATTACTGAAATGTTTTTTACAAGGTCAATGTTTGGTATTTGTGTAGACAACCATCATCATCTAGGTCTACACGGTATACCAACATATTATAATTTTGTAGCTTGGGTAGGTGGGCTACTGTACTAGTGGTCTTTGCTGAATCCCAGTAACTCCCACTCAACCTCAGGCTTTAAACTTTTTAATCTACTTCTTGATTCCAATCTCTGAGAGATTGAACATGGTCCTTAGTGAAGCTTGATGTCCCATATCAAAACAAATGAATGACAGTGTCTCTTATAGACAAGATTCGATTCTTTAGTGCAAATGAAAAACATTCAAAGGAATTGGAAATACACAAGTGTGATGAGAAAAGTTGACAATCTCAAAGTTTTTATTGAATTATTGATAGTACTTGTATTATCCTCCTTTGTGAAAGGTTGATGTCCTATTCTGAAGCTAAGTTTCTAAGTCCTTTGTGAAAGGTTGATGTCCTATCCTCCTTTCTTTGCATTCTTTCTTTCTATTTATTGGTATGTTATTTAAGTAGACAGTTGTCTGTAAAACATGTATATAAATATTTAAAGAAAAGACATAGAAAATATTGAGATTTAAATTGTGGTCCTTGATGGATTAATTGTTAGCCAATTACAAAATTTAGTTGCAAATTGATGTACCTGTCACCGTCAAATGACTAGAATAATATTTAATTTTATTTAAAAATAATGTTTATTTAATAAAATTCATAAAAACTTAAGTGAGGAACTGTGTAAAAAATGAAAAGAATTATAAATCCTAAATTATAGTAGTATTTTTTACAATAAAAAATAAATAATGGACAGAATAATTTATCTAATTTAATTTTTCTTTCTAGTCTTTCCTCTAACTACAATCATTTATGTCAGGACAACCATTTGAACACCATTTTGGAAGGCATTTCAAAGCGTGCTTGGAATAAAGGGGTTACAGAGGATGAAATGCCGAGCTTGCAATCTCTAGTGGTGAAGATTCTATTTCATTTTAAGTGTCTAGAAAATGTGTTTTCACTGGTATGTTCCTAATAATATCTTGTACTTAATCATGTTATTCTTATATCTTTGTCTATCATTCATTCTTCAATACATGTGCTATAAATCCTAGTGATGATTTAGATTTTTGCTATTATTACAAATGATTTAATTACATTAAGTAGTATATTAAGATATGATTTGTTTACATTATGTAGTATATTATTTTTAGGGATTTAGTCATTATTTACATTTATTTTGTTTTCCTTTATTGTACCTATCACTCATTATAAATAAGAATTCCATGTGTGCTCTAAATACATATAATTACAGTCATAAACTCTTATAGTGGTTACTATTTTGTAGGATCAATTTCCTGAAATCTTAGATGCGATGTATGGCAAGTCACAGGATGTTGTCTTTTTGCACATCCTTAATATGGCAACCAGGTACCATTTATCACACATTTTGTTTTTCTACTCTTTTCATTCCATATCTCCCTTATTGACACTTAATGTGTGATATACCTTCTCTCTCTATCTATATGATCTTCAAGAGTTTGAGGATTAAGAAGTTTTAACATTTCATTTGTTACTTAATTGAGTTTACTGATATTTGTGTACGATTTCTGTCATGAACCAACTGCTTAATTGAGTTGTAAGGTCATTGGAGGCTGTGGTATAATGTGATGAATCAACTACACCAAAAATTTAAGCTACTAGGTGAAGGCACATGAATGATTTTATATTTATATTTAACAAATTCCTTTACTACTAGGAAATATCCAAAGGATATTTTCTAACTTGTAAGGCTGTATTGTTGAATTATCTCTTAATCACCTTTTAAAAATTTCAAAGACCCACACAAGTAGGCATCTGATTTTCCTTTCTTTTTTTCTTTGTTGAAAGAAAAAAACTTTAAAAAAAAACCTAATTGTAATGGGAGAAGAATGTATTGTTAATGAAATGAAACCCTCCTAAATCTTGTGCATATTCATTAGTGACGTCACCTACTAAAAATGAACATTGGACTTTACTCTAAGGTAGTGTCTGGATAGAGAATGCATTGGCAAGCTATGAAGAATGATCTCCTAGTGGAAAGATGAATACATTGTGAATTATTCTTGTGTTGGCAACACACTTTGGTTGAGATTTACAACAATTAGATGTGAAGAATGCATTTCTTCATAGAACTCTGGAATAGGAAGTGTACATAGAGATCCCTCAGGATATGAAGCTCAAGTTGGTAAGAATGTGTCACCTAAAGAATGCTGTATATGGTCTCAAGGAATCTCCAAGAGCATGCATGATTTCCTTCGGATATAGAAAAGTCAAGGAGATCATACCTTGTTCATAAACCGTTCCCCTATTGGTAAACTCACTATACTCCTCTATGTGGATGATATGATTGTTGCAAGGGATGAAGAAACCGAGGAGTTGACCTTGAAGGAAAAATTGGTTGCTCAATTTGAAATGAAAAGCTTGGAAAAGCTTAAGTACTTCCTTAGAATAGAGGTTTCCTACTTCAAGAAAGGAATCTTCATATCTTAAAGAAAATATGTGATTGATCTACTTAAAGAAACAAGAAAATTGGGGTGTAAAACTCCGAGGTACGTATTGAACAGAACCATAAAATTGAAAGTGGAGAGCTCTCCTTTAGACGAGGCTCGATATCAGAAATTAGTAGGAAATATTGATTTACCTATCACACACAAGAACAAACATTGCTTATGCAATTAGTGTGGTAAGCCAATTTATGCAAGACCCAAGAGAGAAACACATGCAAACAGTTGACAAAATTCTACTGTATCTGAAGTCAAATCTAGGAAAGAGGTTATTGTTCAGAAAGGAAGATACATTGTCCTTGAAGATATATATTGATTCTAACGATATGTTTTGTCCGTAATAGAAAATCTACTTTTGAGTATTATGTGTTTCTTGGAGAAAGTTTGGTTACTTGGAGAAGCAAAATGCAGGATAGAGTATCTTGCTCTAGAGCAGAAGTTGAGTATCAAGCCTTTGCTCAAGGTATGTGTGAAGGACTCTGGATGAAAACGATTCTTGATGATGATCTCAAAATCAAGATAGACATCCCTATGGAAAGTTAGCCATTAGCATTGCCCATAATCCAATACAACATGACATGACCAAGCATATTAAAGTCGACAGACATTCCATTAAAGATAATATAGACATGGGTCTAGTGGTTATAAATCATGTTCCAACAGGACTCCAGATAGCAGATATTTCACTAAGGGACATCTTCTCATTGGTAGATTCCATGATCTTGTAGGTAAGTTGAAAATGATTGATATTCATTTACCAACTTGAGGGGGAGTGTTGGAAATAATCTTTAGTTATTAGGATGACATATTTGAAGGTTATTTTATTAGATTTTATTTTTATTTACTTATTTGTATTTATCCCTTTTTAGTGAGATTAACCCTTGTTGAGAATCTTATATATTATCTTATTTTGATATTATATTATTTTTTATATTATATTATCTTGTTTTTAAGTATAGTAGGTAAAAATAATATCTTTGAGATTATAGGGAATCATATCTTTTATACTCATGTATAACCTATGAAATAGAGTTATAAATAGATTCATCCTATGGGAATTCATACAGACAGTTTCTTTCATTCCAATATTCCTCTCTATTTCTCTTATTTTAACGTGATATCTAGAGTCAGGTTGAAGGAATACTAAAAAAAAAGTCTCTTGTTGGGGGCAATGGGCATGACCTTTTTTTGCTTGCTGTTCCTATTTTGAAAAATAGTGTTTCGATATTGTTTATCTAGTCTCTATTTTCCTTTTCAATAATGGTTTTCATTAGCTTGTCTCAACCCTTATGCACTGACTTCATCTTTATCCTAGATGCACTGACCTTCGCTTTCTCCCAGATGCACTGACCTTCGCTTTGTCCCAGAAGCATTGGTCCCTATCTTTGTCCCAGATGCATTGACCCTGTTTGTTCCTTTTGCATTCTAGTTCC
This sequence comes from Psophocarpus tetragonolobus, assembly GCA_037954015.1. Lineage (NCBI taxonomy): Eukaryota > Viridiplantae > Streptophyta > Magnoliopsida > Fabales > Fabaceae > Psophocarpus > Psophocarpus tetragonolobus. Next base: position 43,220,711 of record CM075695.1, read on the forward strand.
AACTATGTTCCAGTAGCAATGGTGGTCCCAATTCTACCCTTATGCACTAACCTTGTTTTTTTTCTAGATACACCGACCCCCAACTTTATCCTAGATGCACTGGCCTTTGTTTTTGTCCTAGATGCACTGACCTCGTTTGTTCCTGTTGCACTAGTTCCAACTATGTGTCAATAGCAGTGGTGGTCCGATTTCAATATTGTTCATCTTGCCTCTATTTTCCTCTTCAATAATGACTTCCATCGCCTTGTTCTACGGTTATGCACTGACTTCATCTTTGTCCTAGATGCACTGGTCTCGGCTTTGTCCCAGATGTACTGACCCCATTTGTCTTTGTTGCACTAGTCCCAACTATTTCCCACTAGCAATGGTGGTTTCAAGTAATATTTCCCCCCGACTCCACCACCATTGTTGAGTTGAATTTCCAAATATTATTTACGGTGGAAGTCAAATTTGGTTTATTAATTTTGTTACTGTATTCTTGTAACAAACTGAATGCTTAGTAAGCTCCAACTTGGGGGGGGGGGGAGTGTTGAAAATCTTAGATATTATCTTATTTTGCTATTATATTATTTTGATATAATATTATCTTGTTTTTAAATATAGTAGGTAAAAATAATATCTTTGTGATTATAGAGAATTATATCTTTTATACTCATGTATAACCTATGAAATAAAGTTATAAATAGATTCATCTTATGGGTATTCAGACACAGTTTCAATCCAATGTTCCTCTCTCTTTTTCTTATTTTAACAACCGTTATAAATACTTGAACCGAGAACCTAATTGGTATTAATGAAATAAATAAAATCACGCTTGTTTCCTAGTGTAGTTTAAGTTTAACCATGTATACAGAGTTTGCTTTTGCATTTCAAATGTTTTTGCTTCATGATATGCTATCTGCCTGCAACATTTACTTGATCCTATCTTTCTGGTTGGTGACCACCATGGAATTACTGTTATTATTTGTCAAGCAGGAATGGTCCCATTAGTGATCTGACGAGCATACAGTTGCTTTTTGAAATTTCTCAAAATCTACATGATAATTTAGAGTTGACAAATGGGAGAGATGATGATGGCCAAGTGACACGTTCTATATCTCGCTTTGTGCACATGGTAACTTGTTTCTATCAATGCTATTTTGTCTCTATGGTCACTTTCTTTAGCTGTGGTAATGCTTTTGCTATGATTATAATTTCTTGACTCTTAAATCTTAATTGCCTCTATTCACTAGGTAGATTATGGAGCAGATATGGAACGCCATTTAGCATTTCTGGTTGATTGCCGAGGAGCTTTTGGTAGATTAAATGAGCTTAAGGTTTGCCTTTGTTTTTCTTTGCAGTTGGTTGCCAAATGCCCCGGTAATATAGTGATAAAGTTATCATGCTTTCTTGCAGGAAACTCTTGTTCACACTAGCAATTCTTTAGCTATTAAAGCTTTGAAATGTGCTCAGAAACATCTGAGTTTTGTCAAATCCTGTGTAACATTTAGTGAAGTCACAATACCTTCTATTTCTGCCCACAGGCAATTTGATCTTTTTCTAGAAACTGCTGAGGTAGGTATATCTCTTTATGACCCGTCATAGTTGCCTGTATTTGTTCTACTTTATTTTTTTGTGGAGTCATAGTTTGAATTTTCAGATTGCATTCTTAGGCGGCTTGGTTTCTCACTCAGATGGATTGATTGATTCTGCAATCAGCTGTTTGCATATCTTCGATGTAATTGATGGTTAGTTGATTTGTAAATTAGTTGCTGAAACGTTGTGGAAATACTAAGAACCAAAACTTGATTGACTCCTTGTCGTATCATGTTACTTGTGGCACGTCTATTTATTGGAATTTACTCAATGCTAATATGCAGTGTGCTAATGATGAAACAGCGATTCTTAAAAGACTTTGAGAACAGTTATCACTAGTCACAACCAAAACTTGTTTATTTTGTCCTAACCATAAATTGTTTGATATTTCTTTTGTAAATAGTAACTTAATTCAGTCAATTGTGTGGAAGACGAAAGCCTAATAATTTGGGCATATTTCTTCTTTTTTCTTTCTTTTATTCTGTTTGTCAAATATCTATGCTTTTGAGGGCATTTATGAACTTTGTTATTTTTTTTTCTTCTCTTTTGTCCCCTTTGTTGTATATCTAATGATTTGAAGGCCAAAATTTGTGCATTCTTTTGTCTCTTTTAACCCCTTCGTGGAATATCTAATAGTTTGAAGGCATTTATGAACTTTGTAAATCTTTCAAATTCATAAAACTCAACAAGGATTGAGCTTCTTATAACATATAGCTTAAAAGCTAACATGGAAATTTTAATTTTATGTAGTTAGGTTAGGTCTCCAATAAGATATTGATCTAGAACCTATATTCAAGCATGGCCTATACTTCCATTACATAATTCAACGGCAAATGGTCCATAGGTGCAACATGAAAAATTTTCCCTTTTCACTTTATCTATTGATTAACCCAGCAACAAACTAATAAAATTTTTTTTATGGGTAAATGTTAGTTATTAATATGTTAGTTTTTATTAGTAGAGGGATTCGAACTCACAACCTCTCCCTCCCATCTTTTTCTCACATGTGGACATATTGCCACTAGATCAACCTTATAACTCCAACAAACTAACAATCTAATATATATACTTATAGTTAACAAAAATTATGTACCAGAGGAAAAGTAGGTAGATTATTGTTTAAATTAGTTTTATTCTTGACAGATCAATATATAAACTGAAATTGATAAAGTCATTCAGTGATAAATTATGTTATCATTTGGCTAATAATGTTATATTAACTGAAATGGGAAAGTTTTTACTGTGTCAAACTCTAGGATCGTTTTCCCTTTTGTTGTTACTCAAGGCTTCTAATGCTTTAAAGTTAAAACTTAAAGAAAATGTGATCAAACAATAGTAACTTCTTGAATACAAGTACCCCAACAATAGTTCTTAGAAATAACTAATATAAAATTGAATGCTACTATATGTTAAAGAAGCCTGCCATTCTTTTGCAAATTGCAAGCATTATTCTCTTTGTTCTTTTGGCTGCATATAGTTATATCCGCATTTTCTTTTTGTTTCTAATGTAGACAACTAAACATTAATTGTGTCAGCATGGGTTCTTTCTAAAAGAATAATTTTTGTTAGCATTCTTAGAATTTGAATATAATTGACTGTTATTTTTTTTATTTTGTAGGCTTCCAAACTCCAAATGATGTGGAAGGATTAGTTTCATCTATTAGAAAACTGTGCGGCTTATTAATTATAGTTCCAGGTTGTAAATATTATTTCAGTTTTTCACGTTGATATATACATAGACACTTAAAAATCTCTTTTTGGGTGTCTCCATTATTAAAATTTGTAATAGAAATATATATGTACTAGGTTAGAGATCTAGTTCCTTTTTACCTCTTTCTTTTATGCATGTATTTAATATGATTTTCTTCAACTTTTATTGAAGGTACTTTTAGTCTACCAGTCACCTATTTCCCAAATAACTTATTTACATTCATCAGCTCTCGATCTTGGTAAGTTTTCTATTTGGGATTATATCATGATTGAAGCTCTCCCGGAGAATATCTCTCTTTTACCTTTGTGCGATTTGTTTCTTGTTTGACGAATGAATTACAAACCCAGGTTTGAACCAAAAATGAGGACACAGATTTTTTCTGCTATCATATTATTATTGACAACTTTATCACAAAAGAGACTGCCATATCATGCAAATACCCAGGTACAGGTGTATAGCTTTGCTTCTCCTTATTTTGGCTTTTCAATTAAAAGGAAATTACAATTGCATTAATGGAATAAAGATGAAATATCCGCCCATTCATTCCGAAATGGACAGAACATACTGATGTTTTTTGAAGAGTATTTAGAAAAATCTTGTTTTTTGTTGTGTCCAAAGTAAAGACATAAGTGCCATTAAGTAATCATAGCTCCAGTATAAGTAGAGGTCTAGGGTGAAGGTTGTATGGTATAATTATTCTGAGCCACGTGGTGAATCTAATTTGCCTGTTCTTTACTTTTCTCTCAAACTTCCCATTCTTTTCATCTTATCAGCAAAGGTCAGTAATGTTCTTGTCTACTTATTATACATTGACCTTCCCTAGTTAGTTAATCAATAATTAATAACATCTTACCTGCTGAGGCCTTCCTTTTCCTTTGGGAACAACCTGCAGTGGCATAGAGGTGGAGAGGTATTTTATTATGATCATCTATATTCAAGCATGGTTGAAATGAAGATCACTAATAATCTGGGGAAGCTTTAAGCCTTTGCTCCACTATAATGCCATTTGAGATGTTAGTTCTAATAACCGATTTCTAATGAAGATTTTTCTTTAGTTTCTCCTGTTTATTCATACTTGCACTGACTATAATAATTAATAAGTGTAAGGTTTATAGTTTTGTAAAAATTGCATTGTTTCTAACAAGCTATGGTTTATGTATCTTAATTCTCAAAGCAATATTTTTTTTTTCTTTCCAGATTCCAGGAAATGACGTGTTATATTATGGGGATTTATCTTACAACCAAGAACTTGTTTCTTTGTCTAAGCTCATTCTTGAGAACCTACTTAGTGTTGTTCAACAAGAACCTTCCCAGGTATCATAATTTTGGCTGAATTAATATTGTTTGATTTATTTATCAATTATATAATAATACTGATTTATTATGCCAAAATAAAGGCTGCTCGAGGAATTATGGCACTTGAAGCTTGCAATTGCATTGCATCATCTTTCATGGTAAGATTTACCGTATTTGTTTTGAAATTTGTTCTTCTCATTATCATTGACACGAGGAAAAAATACAAAGGTAAAAAGAATATTCAAGTTACGGTTTAGAAATTCTTGAAAAACATTACATAACTATTTCGAATTTACGAATACTACCCTGACAAATGGGTAATTAAATCAACAGGCGTTGACTTATAAAAAAAACAATCATAATGTGTTTAACCCATTAAGGCATTAACCGGGTGGTCTGATAGCCTTGGATACCATATTCACTTATATACTGTTATTTGGCCATATCTCTTATGTTGATGTGGGACTTGGGTGTCTTTTCCCAATACACCCCCTCACGCCCAACATTATTTGGGCTTGGTACGTGGTTAACAAGGTGGATAACTCTTTTAATAGATCTAGGATAGATTTTGATACCATATTAGAAATGGTGAATTGGGCCATATCACTAGGTAACGTGGGATCTCCAACAAGTATGTTTTTATGTACATATATGGTCACTGCCGAGGCATCCCCTTGAATTAACTTCAGGGTAATCGTTTAATATTTCTTTAACTACAAATAGAAATTTATGTATAACATTTTTTGCTATATTTATATCATATAGTTTTCAGCATTTCGTTATGAAAGGGAGAAGCAAATGAAATGCCCTTGTTCCTTCATAGAAAATTAGAAATCGATTCAGTACATAAAGGAAAGCATGAATTTTTATCATATAGTTTTCAGCATTTTTTGCTATACGTATATCATATAGTTTTCAGCATTTCGTTATGAAAGGGAGAAGCAAATGAAATGCCCTTGTTCCTTCATAGAAAATTAGAAACAGATTCAGTACATAAATCCCAGTTGTTGTGCCAACGTGATGGCAGCCTTAAGCTAAGGTTAGAAGATACAAAACGAATGATTTCCCAGGATATTCAAGAGTAAAAATAATTGCTTATTTAAATAGAATAAATATTTATTGTAATTTTTATGTTTAATTTTTTTTAAAAAATTAAGATAGTTTATTTTGAGATAACTTCTCAAAATAATAACGTGAAGCAGTTTTGAAAAATGCTAAAACTTGGTATATTTAAAAAATCATTTTCATAATTGTATTTAAACATAAAAAAATATGTTTTTATAAAATGATTTATAAATATAGTATTTATTTTAAAAATAACTTTTATTTAGCTTAAAGAAACTGAAGTGATTTCTCTGAACCTCCCTTCTTTATTTACGGGGTAGTATGCCTTTTCTGTTTAACTATTATCGTAGCCTACCCAACTAAACGTTCCAACTCCCTCACTAAATCGCACCTAGCTCAACAAAATTGCTTTGTTTAATTGTTGGACGATCTTATGAGGTGAAAGATACCTTCAAGGTTTAAATGTTTTTCAATCTCCATAAATATGATAAAAGTCCTTAAATCTTTGTTGGATATGTTAAATATAATATTGTATTTGATATTAGTTGTTAGTTGAGTTGTATTCTTTTTCATTTATAGTTGTCTGTTAGAGGTAGCTGGCAGTTGAGTTCACTACTCTGACTGTTTTTGTACTGTTGTTCATCTCTATTAATAAGAGACATTTCTATTAATAAGAGGTTCTGATCTAGGTGAAATTCAACTCACTCAAGCTTTTTCCTATATTCAAGTTGGTATCAGAGTGGGCACACGACCCTGCTCTTTAAGTCTAGAATGACAGTAGGCTGTTCGTCGCTATTCACTGGTCACTTGCCGGTGTCATTTTGTTCGGCGAGCTCAGAGTTAGGTGTGCCTCAACGTACATAACTCAACCTAAGTGGTCGCTCCTCCAACAGACCTCCCACGTGTCATCACGGGCTGCCACAAGCTCTGCCAAACAGAAGGCGTGTGAGCTCCACGTGCCAACGAGACAACCTCCGTTCGCCGCCATTTCACTGTTGTTTGTTTTGCCGGAGTCTGCTAGTGCCATTTTCGGCCTTTGTTTTTCAGTTTGAGCAAGTTTCCTTAGATTTAGCTCCAATCTCTCTCTCGGGTCTTTATTTTACCATTTCTCAGATATGGAAAATGTCCTTTTTTACCTTAGTCAACTCTGGTCCTATTTCTAGAACTGTCATTATCACGACAGGGAAGCTCAATGGTAAAAATTATTTACCTTGGGTTGACTTTGTGGAACTCTAGTTCCTTGGACAAGGATACCATGAGCATCTAGAAAATGTAGATATTGAGGGATAAGCTGAACAGAAAGCTCAGTGGAAGAAATTAGACTTTCAACTTTGTGCTCTTCTATGGCAGTCAATGGAACCTAAAATATTGAGGAACCTCAAAACATTCAAAACCTGTTAGGCGTTTTGGAAGAAAGTTCAAAATATTTACTCTAATGACATCCAACGCTTGTTTGATTGTTTAAAGCAAAATGATTTAGATAGGTGTTTTATGTTTCCGATGCTTCGGCTGCTGCGGAAGAGTTGAAACTTATTTTACAAGCTGACTATATAGAAGAAATAACGAAACGACTTGATAATCTCTATATGGTAATGATTCTTTGTGGTATGAACCCGACATTCAATCACAGCCGTGATCAAGTTCTGACAGGACAAGATATTCCTACCATGAAGGGCTTAACTATACGTCTCCTCTGTTTTCCTATCCTAAATAATAAGGGTACCTCTCTTGAAAGTAATATGGAATCTTCTGTTCTGATATCTTCTAGAAGGAGAGAAGGATGTGGAAATAGAGGACGTGGTGAAAGAGGTAATCGTCCTCAATGTACTCATTGCAAAATGATAGGTCATACTCATGAAACATGTTACTCCCCTGCATGGTTTTCTAGACAAGTCTACACATCTATCAAGGTCTGAGAAACCTGAAGAGAGGAAACTATCTAAAGAAGAGTATAAGGATACCAAGAGTACTTGAGGATGAAGTCTAACAACCTATTGGACCCTCTTCTGGACCTAATGTCTCAATGACCTGCATTTTTCAATCTGTGGAAGGTTAAAATCAATGGATTATTGACTCTAGTGTTTCAGACCATATCTCTGGTAATAACCCTTGTTTTCATCTTTTTCACTTCCTAAATTTTTCCATCTTGTCACATTAGCCAATGGATCAAAGATTTCAGCTCAAGGAGTGGGTTCAATATCTATTTATCCCTCTTAAATTTAACTTCTGTTTTGTACATTCCTTCTTGTCCTAATTTACTTCCTTTGAATCAGTTAACTAAATCCTTAAATTGTTCAGTTACATTCAATTCTGATTCATTTATCATTTAGGAACGTGGTATGGGCTGATAGCTTGGCGCATGACATGAATCACGAGGCCTCTATTTCTCCTGAACTGTTGCATGATCGTTTTGGGCACCTAAGTCTAGCCAACTTAAAGATAATGACTCCTAGTATTAAGAAAATCCAAACTTTAGAATGCTAAGCTTGTCAAACTAGGCAAACATGTTAGATCTTCCTTTTCTAGTCAAGATAAACCAAGAAATAATTCAGTCTTCTCTATTTTGTCACTTTCATTGATGAATATTCTCGTTTTACGTGACTTTATTTAATGAAAGAAAGGTCTGAACTTCTGTCTATATTTGTGTCCTTCTTCCAAGAAATAAAAAATCAGTTTGGCAAAACAATTAAATTTTTAGAAGTGATAATGCAAAAGAATATTTTTCCTTTAAACTCTCTTCGTTTTTGTCCTCTTAAGAAATATTACACCAGTCTACTTATCCCCATATTCCTCAACAAAATGGGATAGCAGAGAGAAAGAATCGCTACCTTGTTGAAATAGCTCGCTCCTTAATGATTAATGCAAGAGTTCCATTACATCATTGGGGAGATGCCATTCTTCCTGCTTATTATCTTATCAATAGGATGCCCTTTTCCTCTTTTGATAATCAAATTCCTCATACCATCCTGTTTCTAACTGAACCTTTATATCATGTATCACCACGCTTATTTGGTTGTACATGTTCTGTTCATGATATATCTCCAGGTATCAATAAATTGACAGTCAAGACTATCAAGTGTGTTTTCCTGGAATACTTCCGTCTTCCAGAAAGGTACAAATGTTATTCTTCTAATAGCAAGAGATATTACATGTTTGCTAATGTTATTTTCTTTAAAGATTCTCCTTTTTACTCATCTTCCACACCCGACTCCGTTTCCATCCAAGAGGTTTTGCCCACTTCCACCTCTAGTCCAGAAATTGTCATCACTCTATACATCTCTTCTCAATCTGACCATACAAATATTCGTTCAACTCCTAACTTCACTGAAATTAATCATTCACCCTTTACTACTACTCAAGGCATGACACCTGAGCTAGCCCCATCGTACCTGATGACTCTCGTGGCTCATGTCCTCCTCCATCTGCTTCTTGTACAATTGCTCCTAATTCTCCTTCTATAGCCAATGACAACTGCAGTTAGCCTATTGCCCTTCAAAAAGGTATACACCCTCTCGGAACCCTCATCCTATTTACAATTTTTTGAGTTATCATCGTTTGTCTCCTTCTTATTGTTCCTTTATAAATTCTTTATCGTCTATCACTATTCTCAAAAATGTTTGTGAAGCACTTGATCACCCTAGATGGCGACAAGCCATGATTGATGAAATGCAGGTCCTTGATCACACTGGTACATGGGAGTTGGTTCATCTTCCTCCTAGGAAGAAAGTTGTTGGTTGTGGATAGATCTATGCTATTAACGTTAGTCCAAATGATAAAATTAAACGCCTTAAAGCTCGTCTGGTAGCCATAGGTTATATATTTAGATCTATGACTTGATTATGGAGATGCTTTCTCACCTGTGGCCAAGAACACTACCATTCGTATCTTCTTGCCATGGCAACTATTCGCCATTGCCCCTGTATCAGATGGATGTTAAAAATCATTTCTTCATGGTGAGTTAGATGAGGAGATTTACATGGAGCAACTCCTGATTTTGTTGCTCAGGGGAGTCTAATCTAGTGTGTAAACTCCGACAATCTCTCTATGGTCTTAAACAGTCTCCAAGGGTTTGGTTTAGAAAATTCAGCAATGTTGTCCAAGGTTTTGGGATGAAAAAGAGTTAAGTGGATCACTTTGTCTTCTACTATCTTAAATCTTTTAACAAATGTGTTTATTTGGTTGTTTATGTTGATAACTTTGTCATATCAGGGAATGATGAAGTCACAATATCTCAATTAAAGCAGCATTTATGCAATCACTTTCAAACAAAATATCTCGATCATCTGAAATATTTTCTTGAATAAAAGTAGCTCAATCCAAAGAAGGCATTGTAGTTTCCCAGAGAAAGTATGTTTTGGATTTTCTAAAGGAAACCAAAGTGTCTAATTGTAAGCTAGTTAATAGTCTTATGGACCCGTACAAGAAGTTAGTGGCTGATATGGGAGACTTATACTCAGATCCAAAAAGGTATAGAAAGCTAGTTGGGAAGCTCATATGTCTCACTATTATCAGGCCAGATATTTCCTTTGCAGTTGGAGTTGTAAGTTGGCTCATGAATTCAGCTCGTGTTGATCATTAGAATAGAGTAATGCATATTTTCAGTACATAGAGAAGGCTCCAGGTCAAGGCTTGGTGTATGAGGATAAAGGAAATAGCAAAATTATTGGATATTGTGATATTGATGGGGCAGAATCCGATGCAGATCGACGCTCTACTATTGATTATTGTGTGGTGTATACCTTGGTGGTAACCTTATCTCATGGAAGAGTAAGAAACAAAAGACTGTTTCTCGATCTAGTGCAGAAGTTGAATATAGATTTATAACCCTAGCTACATGTGAGTTGGTGTGGGTTAAACAACTCATACAAGAATTAAAATTCTGTGAAATTTCTCCAATGCAACTTTCTTGTAATAATCATGCAGCTCTAACATTGCTTCCAATCCGGTATTTCATGAAATGACTAAGCACATTGAAATTGATTATCACTTTGTAAGAGAAAAGGTGTTGGTCAAGGAAATTAGGATCGGGTTTGTTAGTTCATATGATCAGCTTGCAAATTTATTAACCTAACCCTTGAAGGGTCCTCGAATTCAATATTTGATTTCCAAACTTGGCACATATTATTTATATACTCCAGCTTTAGGAGGAGTGTTAAATATAATATTGTATTTGATGTTAGTTGAGTTGTATTCTTTTTCATTTATAGTTGTATGTCAGAGGTAACAGGGAGTTGAACTCACTATTCTAACTGTTTTTGTACTGTTGTTCATCTCTATTTATAAGAGGTTCTGAGCCAAGTAAAAATCAACTCAATTAAGCTTTTTCCTATATTCAAGCTCCTCATAATTGTTTTTAAATGCTCCCTATCATCATTTAGTGATGACCTGACCTGCATCTATGCATTCCATAACAATGATCACGTTGAAATCATATGTGATGTGACATATCTGGATACTATCATATTATATATTTGGATGATCTTTAGAAAAATTAAAAATAAATTATAAACCTAAACCCTAAAACCAAAGATGCACTAAATGGTACATACCAGGAATCATTTTCAAAACTCTTCAAAATTTATAAGGGCTAAAACTAGTAAAATTTGTTATATGTGTACGATTAACGAACATATTAATCCTATCTCTAATACTCTACCTCCATTGAATGAAACAGAAAAAAAAGCCGGAATATGCGTTTTCTTATATAGATATATATGAAGATTGAAAACCCCTGGAGAAGCCGAATCCCCATGATAATGTTCTATTATAATTTGCAACATTTTCTTGTTTGAATTATTCATTTTCAGCATATGTTAGGATCAATCCTTGTTGAAAGTTATCAGTCTGTCGTCACTTGTAATCCCAAATTCCAAATGAATTTGGCTGCTTGGAACATGCAGTTTTTACCTGAATCATATGCAGGTTCTACTTCAGCCTTCTAATAATGGTTTCTTTCTTTATTGTTGACAGCTAAACAATGAATTGTCGTCTGTTTGCCTTAGACTGATCGAAACTGCCAAGGCATGTTTGAGTGCCCAGAACAGATACCTCCAGTCAACCATTCAACTTTTAAATAAGCAATTACCAGCTGCTGTAGGGACTATGCCTATGGTGTCTACTTCTGTGTGATTTGCTTTCGTCTAGGTTCAGTAGATTGAGACTGGTGACATCTATTGTAACCTTATTTTCTATTTATTCTTTTTCTTTTAAAATGCTCCTTCTCCAACGAGTACATAAGTTGTGCTTTGGTCTTTTTGAAAGAGGCTCATTTGTTTCAAATTTATTAGTATTTTTTTTTTTTTTAGGAATCAGAATTATTCATTCTAAATATGGAGAACGAACTAAAAACTGGTCATAAGACCATCTCCAATGTGCAATGAAAGTGAGGTTTTTAGGCATAAAACGCATTCTTTATATACGAAACTGTTTTTTAATATTAAAATATATTTTTTCATCCATCGCTGTTAATCATAATTAAATCAAACTAAAAAATCTATAAAAAAATTGCGTTTCTTTATTTGTCTTGAAATTTTTTACTATCAAAGTAAAAAATTTGAATGAGTTTTTTATAAATAACATAACATTGTAGGATCACAAAAAGTGTTGTGAAAATCACAAAAAGCAATTTAAGACCTTACTTAAGTAATTTTTGGTTTCTAGTTTTGAAATTTATAAAACCAAAAACTTAATTTTTATTTTAAGTTTTTAAAAATTTAAAAATATTGTTTTTAAATCTTAACCATACTAGTTTTTTTTCCTTAGTGTCTAGAAAAATTAATAGTCGCAATCATAGGTGGTAGTTGTTGCTAAAGGTGGATGTTAGAGGTGACGATCAATGATCGGTTATTGGAGGTGACGGTTGTTGACTGATGATTGCAGGTAATAATCAATGACCAATTAGAGAAGGTAGCAATCAATGATTGTCAGTCAAATATGACAATAAGAAGTGGTGGCTAATAATCATCGATTGAAGGTAATAGTTAGTAGCTGTTAGTTAGAGATGATAGACAATGATTATTTATTGAAGGTGGCAGTCGGTGACCACCAATCAGATGTGGTAATTAGTTGTGGCTAGTGAATAAAAACATAAACATAGATCTAAAAATCAAATTTTATTGTTTTTGAAATTGGATGAAAATTATTCTAAAAATAACTAAAAAACTAAATCAAAACTATTTTTGTTAAAGATATTTCTGTTTTTAAAATACATTTTATAAACAAAATCTACCATCCAAAAGGGGATTAAGAAATGCATTTAAGGATTTCTCATTTAAGATATCGTAATAACTTTGGATAGAATAAGTATCAACTTAACATAAGGAGAATGTTAATCTCCTTAGGGTATTGGTTAAGGTGTAAAGAAAAAATATTTATTAGGACACTCAAAATTGCGTTAATTTATGATTTTGAAATACTTTCTTCTTTTGGATCTTTATTGTTTTTAGGAAATTGGTTAAAAGGTTTGACGTATTGAATCCCTATCATTAATTCTCCCATTCTTCTTAGAGTACCATTAATTATTTGAAATGATATTTAAATGCTAATAATGACCCCATTTAAAGGAATACACCAATAGTTTCTAAAATGAAAAGAAAACATTGAGAAAAATTTAGTGTTTATTTGGTAACAATTTTATAAGATCGTTTTTCAGTATTTTAGTATTTAAAAAACTAAAAAATTCATTTAGTTAATGTTTTTCTTAAAATAGTTTATAAAAAACAATTCTAATTTTTTAGTTTTTAAAAATTGAAAAGAGGAGAAAGTTGAAGGTATTTTTTCTTTCAAAATATAATAAGAATATGTTGTTTTTTGCTTTTTATTAATAACATTTTCGCAAATATGAATAATTTTTTTTAATTTTTACATATTTCAAAACAATTTTCAAGAATTACTTACCAAACAAATTATTTTTTCTTCTAGAAAATAATTTTTGAAAACTATTTTTCAAAAATCCTTTTCAAAAATTAAAAAACAAAACCAAATCAAACCTTAAGGTCTTGTCATTTCTAATGTAAATCTCATGATATGTATTGAGGCACCGATGTAGAGACTCGGTAAACAATCAAATAATGAATCGGATTGTTAAATAATTTTGATTTCCAATTATATAATTACAAATCTTGTAGTAGAAACTTCAATTCCCACCTACTTTAATTTTAATTTTCATCTCCTGATAAGGAAAATACTAATATACCCTTAATATTTTACTCTTTGACAATGATTTTTCAGGGAGTAAAAAATAATTTTCAATTTTTTTCTACTCCTTAGCGAGATTCCGTCGAAGGCTAAAAAAAATTTGAAATTTTTCTCTCATAGGAGATCCTGGTGAAGACTAATTTTTTTATGTTTTTTATTGTCAATTTAAAATAAAATTAAAAAATGCTCTATTAGTGTGCAATTCTCTCTATTTGATTATTAATTTTGAGATTCAATTTACGATTGTTTCAAATAAATATTGTTATAACTCCTAAAAAATATAATTTCACAGAAAAATTTAATTAGTAGTAATAAATTTTTTATTTTAATAATTTTTAATATATAAATATATTTAATATTTCCTTGTTTATGTGTGAAATTTATTTTAAAATTTTAAATAAATATTATTTTAATTATTGTTTTAAAATTTAAATTTAAAATAAATATTGTTTTAATTATTGTTTTAAATTTGATTTTTGAAATAAATATTGTTTTAAATAAGAATTTGAAATAGATATTGTTTTAAATTTTATAGTCAAATTTATTTCAAATTTTAATTAATTTTAATTCATAATTTGAAAAATAATTTTAGATATGTTCTAACATTTTTTTAAAGTGGAAGACACAATTAAAAAAGGGAAAAGAAGTAGAAAAATAAGTTAGTATGAAATTTTCTTAGTTTGATTATTAATTCTAAGATTGAGTTTTACATGCATGATTGTGTCAAATAAATACTATTATAATTCTTAAAAAAATAAAAATTTAAAGAAAAACTTAATTAGTAGTTAATTAATTTTTTATCTTTATAATTTATTAATATATAAATATATTTAATATTTCCTTGAAAAAATTAATATATAAATATATTTAATATTTTCTTGTTTATGTGTGAAATTTATTTTAAAATTTGAAAATTTGAAATAAATATTGTTTTAAATTTGAAATGAATATTGTTTTAAAAACTAAAAAAAATGGAAATTTAAAATAAATATTGTTTTAAATTTTATAGTTAAAGTTATTTAAAATTTTAATTATTTTAATTTATAATTTTCAAAATAAATTGAGATATGTTCTAACATTTTTTTAATTGGAAAGCAGAGGTAAAAAAGAGAAAGAAGTACAAAAATAAGTTGTCATTTGTTTTTTTTTTCCAGTTCAAATAAACGTGTCTAAAATATTTGTTTATTATATTTTTATTTTTTTGTTTGCTTTAATATTGACTTTATTTTTTCTTTAAATATTGTATTTAAAATTTACCAGTTTAAATATTATCATAGATAATTAATTTTCAATAATAATTATACTAAAAACATAATTCATTAAGAAATTAAATTATTATACTAAAAAAAGAAATTAAATTACTCTACTAAAAAAAATTAAATAGTTATACTACACTACACTAACCAAATATTTAATTAAATAACTATACTAAACATGTAATTCATTAAGTAAATTAATATAATAAACATGTAATTATTGCAATAAAAAATAATGATTTAATAAATATATTAAAAATAAAAATTAAATACAATAAAAATTAATTAAATTACTATGCTAAAAAAATAAAAAGTTAAATAACTATAGTACATGTAATTAAATACACTAAACAATATTTAATTAAATAACTATACTAAACACGTAATTCATTAAGTAAATTAATATAATAAATATGTATTTATTTTAATAAAAAAATAATAAATTAAGCAAATATACTAAGAATAATAAATTAAGTACACTAAAAATTAATTGAGTTAATATACTTAAAAATAAAATATTAAATTAAAATATTATAAAAAATAAGAAATTAAATAACTATATTATACATATATACTAATCAAGAGGTGAGGAGAGAGAGAATTTGGACAAAAAATAAGATGGGAAGATAAGAGAGAGTGCGAGGGTGGAAAAAATTATATAAGAGAGAAAAGAGAGAAATAACCAGAAATAAGATGAGAATTTAGAGAAATTTTTTAAAAAAAAAGTGTTAGTTAGGTAATGATTTGTCATTGGTTAATAGATTATGAGGTGTGTTGGGGACCTCAAATTTACAATTTAGTGTATTGGGGATCGTATGATTGATAGTTTCAAATATTAATATATTGGAGAAGGGACACAGCAAAAGAGACAAATCTATTATTGTCACGTATGTTGTTGGGGCAGGGATGGTGGGTGGGGTGCGGGAGTGGCAGCACAGAGGAGGAAGATGAGGGTATTTTGGGTAAGGAGGATGAAGATAGAAAAGTGGGGGTGCAAAAAGAATTAACCTATAAATGGGCCTTCAGGTC
Organism: Psophocarpus tetragonolobus; assembly: GCA_037954015.1. Lineage (NCBI taxonomy): Eukaryota > Viridiplantae > Streptophyta > Magnoliopsida > Fabales > Fabaceae > Psophocarpus > Psophocarpus tetragonolobus. Next base: position 43,236,839 of record CM075695.1, read on the forward strand.
AAAGGTCCAGCTAAAACTTGGCCCTGTCCATACAGGTAGGAATGGTTAATTCATAATTTGATATCTGAGCAACAAGCAAATACTGAAAGGGTTTATATTTTAGAGAGAGAGAGAGAGAGAGTAGTGCGATCCAGGAAGTTGCGTTTTGATAATCAAATCGAAGAGCAGAAGCGACAGATGGATCTGGAGGTGGTTGGACGGCACACGATGCTGTTCGACGACGACGGCATGGCGGCGTTCGTGAACTCAGCGGAGGCTCTGGTGGAATGGAACGCTCTCTCGATCGACCGCTACGATGTCCGCCACCTTCTCTCCGCTCCTCTTCCCCCGCGCCTCAAGCGGCGCCCTCCTCCCCCTGAATCCGACCTTGATCACCAACGCTATCTCGATCTCCCTTTCCACCAACAACCACAAGGTAACCTCCTTTTTATTTTTCTCTTCCTTTTTCTTTCATTTTTTATCATCCATTTTCCTCAACCACTACCTATGCTACCTTTTATTACTCATCTTCTTTTATATTCTTCCGTCCACACAAATTGGCATTTTTTGTTTGTGACAATATCTCAATCAAATGCTAGTTCATCTGATTAATTAGGTTCAAGGATGTCCTAAGGAAACTCTACGAGTGAATTTTGGTTTTTGATTCCGCTCAGTTCAACGGTTTAAGATAACGCTTTTGTTGCCTCTTTGTGGACTTCAGCTATAATGTTTCCTTGCATGATTGAAGGTTGCAATGAACATATTCTGGTTTAACCAATAAGTTCAGCTTTATATTCTTTATTGTAACGATAAGGACTTTATTATATTTTGACTCGTGGGTATATAGCAAATCAATCACGAGTAAGGTTATCAAATTCCAATTTCTAGACTCGAAAGAGTCTACCTTACGTAAAAATAATAAAAAACATCTATAAATAACTTACAATTAAACATTTCAGTATTTTAGTAAGTCAAAATAGTAAGTCTAATAATGAATCATTATCAAATAATAAATTTTAAAGGCGGTAATAATAGTAGAACATTCTCATTGATGTTTGATATTTTTAAAAAATAAATGTATGATGTTATTCCTTATTGGAGGAGTTTGTTTTTTGATTTAAAAATGCCCCACTAAATAAAAGTATATTGAACCTTGAACGGATACAAAACAAGCTTACCTGTTGACTCAATGGTAAACTTGAAAGTTTAAAGAGTTTGCATAAAGTTTACAAGTTTACTGACAAGAAAGTCTACACACAAGTTAACTTGTAGAGGGTAAGGGGAAGATTTAACTTGAGAGTTTGATAACCATGGTTACGAGTAATTCTGTAAGATTTTTCTTCAAAACAATCATTAAGGAAACCAGGAATCTGGCTTTTTCAATTAGTTCTCATCTTTTGGAACATTTATATATTTGGTTGGCCATGACATTTAATTGGGGCAAGTAGGTGATGGTTTGTCGTCGGGTAATGGCCATCAGTCAAAATTTTTTCACTGGATATTGGAACAACTTTTTTTTCCAACTTCCACTTGAGACTATGTTGAGTGCTTTTTTGTTTGTGCAACAACAATCTCAACATTTGCAGGATGGACTCTAATTTGCTACTGTTCTTGTGTCAGAATACAAGTAAGGATGTTTTCACCTGGCTTTGATTTACGTTTGGCATCTTCTGTGTTGCAATTAATGTTTCAGCTGGATGATATTGTTGCTATTGAGAATTATATCAGATTCTGATGACGGATGTCACCTTTCTGTGTTTGTTTAGATAATGGTGCAGATCCAGTGAGTTCGGATGGCTTTCACGCAGTTGGCTTTTCATATGGAAATTCTAATATATCCACGGAGACAAAAGACAATGATACTGAGTCTAGTTTTCGTCCTAATTTCCCAGTACCAGAAAGCCTACTCCATAATCTGGTGAGTAACCTCTGTCTTGATGTATAGTTTAATTGTGTGATTTTCACATGTTACTAATTTAATTGACCTTTCATTGTTTAACCAATGTGATTAGGTGATAATTGTCTAGGGTACATATGTTATTCTAAGGCTTACGATGTCTAAGTTTCAGATGCTCGGAGCATAAATGGAGTTCTTGTGACTCAAGGTAGCCATTCACAGGCACCTTGTTTCCTTTTGATGTCATGAGAAGGGGCCGTGCAGGTGGGATTAGGATGATAGAAATTCATTGATTCTTTACCTCTTGACAGCAATTGGGATGATACATATCTTCATAAAGTTCTGTTTCTTGATCTTTATCATTATCCAAGTATATGTGAGGTTGTCTGTGTTTGTTTAGTAAGATACAAATATCTAAATATTCTGTTTGGAAAAGCCCATTTTAAGTTTATACTGATGCTAATTTTGAAATTCAAATTTATTGATGAAGAAATATTTTGTGTTTTTCTTTTCCAGCCTCCAAATGAGAAAGTACATCAGATTATTTCAAGGACTGCTACGTTTGTCAGCAAACATGGTAGCCAGTCAGAAATCATTCTGAGGGTAAAACAAGGAGATAATCCAACATTTGGATTCCTGATGCCTGATCACCATCTTCATGCGTATTTTAGGTTTCTTGTTGATCACCAGGATCTTCTGAAAGTTGACAAAGATAATGGCTGCTCAACTGAGGAAATGAATAGGACTCATGGGCTTGATCAAGTAGGTGGTGCATTGTCTTTGCTTGGATCTGTATACGGATCCGGAGAGGATGATGATGTTACTACTGAGAATAATTGTGACTTTGAGAAAAAAGAATGTGAGGGAGCTGTTGCTGCTGTTAGCACTCATGCCTCTCCAGGAATAGCACCGTCAGAATCTTATTCAGATGTGGCCAAGAAGGATGGAAGCATGTCAAAAAATCCAATACCCTCTTTGAAAGAAAAAGTTCCTGTCATTAAGCGGAATCATTCTATCAGTACTGTTAAGACTGCAACCACATCTAGCACAAAAGCTGGTGATGGCTTGGATTCAGTGTACAATGCACAGAACAAGTTGCATACTTCCGTACCTAGTACTGCTAAGATTGAACTGCCAGTTGTTGAACCTCCTTCGGATTTAAAGAGAGCTATAGAGAAGATAGTTGAGTTCATCTTAAAAAATGGAAAACAATTTGAGGCTGTTCTAGCAGAACAGGATCGCCCTCATGGAAGGTTCCCATTTCTTGTGCCATCTAATCGATATCATACTTACTATCTAAAAGTTCTTCAAACTACTGAGGTGTGTTTCTCAGAATCATAAGAATTAACTTATTTTTAATTATGTGAATCAAAGTGTTGCATGAGAAGTGAGAAATTAGTTGCAATTGCCCTTACTCTCTTGTAGGATGTTATCCATATCACTCTTTGATTGAATGCCTTCTACCCTACCTGCTCCCTCTAAAGCAAAAACTTAAAATAATTGACTGATATCATCACCTGCTATCTTATCTACAGTACCCTAATTTTGATTATTCTCATTACTCATTGGTCATGTTTGTATTTCTGTCTGTTATGCATATTTGTATGCATGTGACATGTATTTTCAAAGCTTTCATGGTTTTTTATATTCATCTTTTCCTTTCAAAGATTTTCCTTCTGTACAGAATTCAAATTTTAGTAATTATTTTATTTGCATTCTGGAAAGATTTTCCTTCCATGAATTATTTGGGATGAATAATACTGCTGTACTATAATACTGCTTAATTAACTTTGTGAGCTGTTACCTACTAATCTTTGTAATTGTCTACAGTCTAAGTTACCAGGCAAGGGCAACCAGAAGCACAATCCTGCAGGTCGTGCAGGGGACAATAATACTGCTGTAAATGAAGAAAGTGGCAATCTTTTACATGGATGTATGACTTCTGATCTTCCATACGATATGGACCGAAAAGAAAAGTTCAAGATGATTATTGGCAATTCAAAGAAGGATGGTCAAGATCCCATTCCCAAAGTCCAAGCTCAAAACACAGTTAGCATGGATGCAGCAGCGACAGCAGCTATTCTTCAGGCTGCCACTAGGGGCATTAAAAACTCTAATTTAGAATTTTTTACCAAGACATCAAGTGGTAGTGGTCAAGGCCTTGGAAGTGATGGTGGGCATTTGTCCAGCTCTGGGACAGGGAGTCTTTATGCACAGGCGAGTGCTTCTGCCCCCATTGCCAAGGCTATTGCAGAAAAAGTAGCTATTGCTGCTGCAGGTGAGGCAGACTCCTCTGAAGCACATATGACTAAAGAGCAAAAGCTTAAGGCAGAGAGATTGAAACGAGCAAAGATGTTTGCAGCCATGCTAAAAAGTGGTGTTGGAGCAAGTGAACTGCCACGAGCTTTATCGGCGGAGCCACCAGGCTCTGGACTTTCATGTTCAGATGCTGAGATTGGGAATCTTGTCAGTAAAGAAAGGGAAGGAAGTTCTGTTCCATTTGATGTCGAGAATTCAGATAAAAGTCAAAAGTCTGAGGAAAAGCTTTCTGCTGATCATTCAGATAAAAGTCTGAAGTCTGAGGAGAAACTTACTGACGACAATAATGAACGTCGATCAAAAAGAAGGTACCGGTCAAGATCTAGTAGACATGAAGAGGAGGAGGAAGAGGAGGAAGAAAATGAAGAGGATAAAAGGGATCATAAACGATCCAGAAAGAAACATCGATCTTCACACAACAGTCGAGACAGGCACAAACACAAGAGAAGACATTCCTCATCCAAAGACAGGTATTCTTCCAGGGGTGCCAGGCATGATAGCCCCTCTGACTATGAACATCAGCGCTCAAGGCATCATCATAAATATGATAGCTCCTCCGATGAAAAGCATCACTCTTCCAGCCGACAACTTAGAGAAGATAGTTTGGCAGACCATCAGCATAGACATTCTCGCCATTCGCACAAACATTGTAGTTCGTCTGATGATGATGAGCATCGGCACCGAAGCAGAAGCAGAAGTGTAAAGCACCAGAGAAGATCTCATGCTAAAAGAGAGACAGATTTGGAGGAGGGGGAGATAATTATGAAATCGGAAAAATCAGTAGTAAGTGATGAGGTTGGACGTGCTAGTAGGGAGGCTTCTGCAGGATTATCTAATGCAAGGGCACCATCTCAATCACCCGAAGTTACAGATGTTTCTGATGAGCTTAGAGCTAAAATTCGAGCCATGTTGATGGCTAACTTGTAAAATCTATAATAGGGCTGACAATTGTATTGCTTTCACTTTGTAATATTATCCATTGTTCCTGAATTTTTCCGATTAATGAACATACTAATATTTAAATTTTATAATAAAATAAGAAAAACAATTTTTCACAAATTAATACTCCCTCTGATAAGGCACCATAAATTATGTCATCATTCATCAAGATAATACAGTAAAAATAAATGTCAAAACAAGTAAAACAATTATGGGAAATATTATATGATAAAATCATGAAATTGGAATATTAAAAATATAAAAAACATTTTTAATTATATAAAAGATATTAAAGACGGTATATTTTATCATTTCTATGAATTTTTATAGCATCGGAAAAATAGTAATTAGCTTGTATAGTTGTATACAGGATTTTGCAAACATAATTGTACGACTTACTCTGGAAATTTTAGGGCGGTTTAAAATTTAAGACAGACGCATTTTCTTAAAATATTTATGTTCTTATTTTGTGTATAAAGTATTGTTATATCCTTATATTATAGGAGTAGTTTAGTAAGTAGTTATTCGGCCGCAAAAAACCACAAATTTTTTTTTTTGTTGTTGAAAGGATGTGGGACAACCCACAGCAAAGAAATAAGTTATAATTTTGCTGTGTTTAGTTTTTCAGTTTTGTAAAACTTTTTACAGATTTTTTACTTTTGGAAAAGTATAGAAAGATGAGAAAACGTGATATTTTCTAATTTTTTAAGTAATATGACTTTGGATAATTGTTTAACTTTCTAAAAAATTAGTTTCATTTTTCAACATTTTTTTTTTAAATTGGGTCTACTCATGTTTGTTCGTATTTGAAAATTTGGAAAATTATTTAAGTGTTAAAAAATATGTAAACTATCTATATGTGTTTATTTATATTTTGAAAAATAAAATATAATAATTAAATTCATAAAATTGAAAATAATAATTATTTTTAAGTTCAAATCAAATTATATTAATTATTGTTATTATAATGATGGTGATGTTATTGAATACAAATTAAAATTAAAGTATATTATGGTTATGTTAAATTTATACCAAATTAAATAATTTATTTCATATAATTAAATAAAATATATGTAGATATATAAAATTTACGTGATAAAAATGTTATGTGACTAGTTAAAAAAAGTGAGTGAGATTTTTGAGGAGTTACTAATAATGAAGTATTTTAGTGGTGGGCATGAAAGCATATATATATATATATTGCTCAGTTGCTGAGAACCCTAGCCGACAAAGGGAAGGGGGAAATGGGAACGAAAATCAGAGACATTAGACGGTATTTGTGCGACTACTGCGGTGTCTGCAGGTCCAAAAAAACCCTTATCATCTCTCACATCATTTCGCATCACAAGGTGGTAAGGTGTAAGGTGTCCTTCGTTCTCTTGTCCAATTTTCAATCCTTGGCCACTTATTTATGCTTTTTTTTTTTTGTGCCAGGAGGAAGCCGAAAAAGCAAGAGATCCCGATTCCCTGGCTTGGAAATCCAACACTTGCGAGGAATGTGGTGCCACTTTCAAAAAACACGCTTATTTGTTGCAGCACATGCAAAGTCATTCGCTTCAGGTATTTCCATTCCATGCTCTTATAGCCCTCACATCATAACTGTATTTATGTGTATTTGTTATGTGGCTCAACATGCGTGTTTTGCAGGAAAGTAATCTATAATATTCTAAAATCATTGGATTAATAGTGTGAAGCATTGGATCCCAGACAAAGAACTCCAAAATGCGCGAGGCATGTGTTTGAACTTGATGGATCAGTATCAGGTAGGGAGACCTCCTGTGAAGCTCCATCAAGGATGCCTCTGTCACGCTCTTTTCTATTTTGAGGTTTGCTGTTTCTTCGTTTCTTTCTTCTTCTCGTGGTCTTTTTTTGCTTAAACTTTTCCTTTGTTATGGTCCCAGAGGCCATTTGTGTGTTCTCTCCATGATTGTCAGGCAAGTTACAGAAGGAAGGATCACCTTACACGGCACCTTTTACAGCATCAAGGGAAGACTTTTAAGTGCCCTATTGGAGATTGCAACATTTATTTCTCTTTGCAAAGCAATATGAAAAGACATGTCGAGGAGATTCATAATGGCTCTTCTTCCTCTACCATTGACAAAAGTCACAAAGAGCATGTGTGTCCTGAGATGGGCTGTGGAAAAGTTTTCAGATATGCATCACAGCTACAGAAGCATGAGGATTCTCATGGTACTATTTTGTTCGTTTTGATTTTCTTATGAATTAGTGAAACATCCATTGGAGGTTTGCGAAACATGTTGGGCACAATTTTGAAGAAGGTCTTTATATTCTGCAGTTAAGTTGGAATCAATAGATGTGGTGTGCTTAGAGCCTGGTTGCTTGAAGCATTTTGCTAATGTCCAGTGCCTTCAAGCCCATGTAAAATCCTTCCATCAATATATAACCTGTGACATTTGTGGTAGTAAGCAGCTGAAGAAGAACATTAAGCGACACTTTCGTTCACATGAAGCGGACAGCAGTTCATCCCCAGAGACCTTTCAATGCGAGTTTAAGGGTTGTAGCTGCACATTTTCAAGAGTAAGACTTCCTATTCTTAAGTCTGCTCAGAGTTTACTATAATTGAATTTTCAATTTGGTTACGAGGAGAATTTTCTTTTAATTTGTTAATGGATATGTGTCGACAGAAATCTAATCTTGATAAGCATAAGAAGGCTGTGCACTTTGAGGAAAAGCCTTTTGTGTGTGGTTTTCCTGATTGTGGCATGAGATTTGCTTACAAACATGTGCGAGATAATCACGAAAAAACTGCTAAACATGTTTTTACCCTAGTAAGTTCTTTTCCCTTGTTATTCTATATATGCAAAAAGTTATGTGATAAGTGATATTGTGATAGACACGCCTTTGCTTTGACTTACTCATAATATTTCCGTTGTTCAGGGAGATTTTGAAGAAGCCGATGAAGACTTCAGGTCAAGGCCGAGGGGAGGAAGAAAGAGAAAATGTCCTACTGTTGAAATCTTAATTAGGAAGAGGGTTACTCCACCTGCTCAGTTGGAGAATTGGTTATTTATGCAGGATAGTGACTAGTGAGTAGAGTGCATTGAGCATGATATATTATATAATATAATAGGATCTAGGACAACATATAGTAACCGTGGAACCAATTTGCAATTATAACACAAGCAACTTCAACAAAGTTACAATTGTTTATAGAGGAGTGTCACTCTTTCATAACCCGTCTTTTTTTAAGTTCTTCCTGTAATTCTTCTTATAATTAACTAGAATTTATTGTTTCTATTTATATGATTGAATCGAGCGAGAAAAAATAAAAGGAATGAACCACATTGGAATTTTATTGTTTAAATATATATTTTATAATAGAAGTTCGAAAAAAATAATTTTATTTTATGCAAATTATTTTATTTTTATATTTCCTTTAATAACAAAAGAATCTTCTTTCTCCTTTCTATGCCTCTCCTTTCAAATCCTTTATAATAATGTAGTATTAAATTCCTTGTCTAATATATTTAAGAATTAATAGAAATTATATTAAATGTAATATTAATATGTTATTCAAGAATAAAAGTATGTTTTGATAGAATTTTTTGGGTTCATAAAAATATTTATGTTATGTAATTTTTAATGCAAATAAAATAATATAATAAATCATGACATAAAAAAGTAAATTGATTAAAAAATATATCTTCTAAGATTTGTTAAACTGTTATTCATCTAATATTATAAAATAATTAATTAAGTTACATGACTATTTATTTTATGCAATATATGTTTTATATTTTTAAATATTTAAAAATAAAAGAAATTAAAAACTTTAAGATTTTTTAGTTTAGAAGTATTTATTCCCCTAGAAACCTGTAGGGAAGAAGGTGGCAACTAAATCAGTTAGCAATGCAAAAGAAATAAATTCAAGTCTGAAGTCAAAAAGTTAGACAACAAAGACACTCCAAAGTCTGCCTGCATTTTGATTTGCTTCGCGAAGTACCTTGTGACGAATTGTTTTAAAAATAATATTTTCCATTTTTTTCATTTTATTTAGTGGAGAATTTTTTATTTTATTTTATGACTATTAATTATATAAATACAGTTTTATAATTTTATATAGGGGTGAATATAAACTGTTTCAATCCGATTAAAATGTTAAGTACATCGTGCGGGTTGTTGTAAATTTAATTAATCGAATAATCAAAAATCTAATTGTAGGACCAAATAAAAATCCAGTTAAAATAGAAAAAATTATCCAATTAATTGAAAATCGAATAATTGAAAAATAAAAAAAGTAAAAGCTTTTATTGGATTCAATCAAATTTGGTTTTATATTTTGAAAATTGCTACAATCTAATCCAAATTAAATTTGTACATATTATATAATTTCAGTTATAAATTTATGCTACCACTCATATTTATAATTTTTATATATTTGTTATGAAATTGTAAAATTATCACATGTTTATAAAAAGTACATTTTAATTAAAGATATGTGATGTCATGTTTATTTTATAGTTTCTTCAAAGAAAAGACTGAAATTGAAAACCAAATTTATCCAAATCACTTTGGACTATATTGTATCGGAATTAAAATTTAAACCTAATAAAATTGGATAAAGAATTAATAAAATTGAATTAGTTGAATTAAAGGTTTTTTCTCTACAGGATCAATATGAACCAACTCATAATATATGAATATAAGAGAAATATGGTACACACTAATGCATTTAATTATTAAAAATTAAATTGATAATAATATGCATAAAATTGTCAATCTTGAAATAGTAAATTAGCATGGTGTGAGATTGCAAGCCCTCTTAGTAAATAGTCTAAGTCAGAGTCTCTCTCTCATTCTCATTCTCATTTTCATTCATTCCTGTCGTTTCTCCTGAGAAAACTGCCACTTGGGCACCATCTTACCTCAGTTCTCAAATCTTTTCTCGATATTCTCACACATAATATTTGGTCTTAGTCAATACCCATTTTTTATTGCCGACTCCCTTGCATCTCTCTATTTCTAACTTGTGTTCTCTCTCCCTTTAAAAGTTTTATGGGCACAACTACACCACTCTTCTTCTTTGACACTCATCCTCCCCAACCTCACTTCTTCATTCTCAACATTATACATATATATACATGGAACCCACTTGGAATAATGATGCCATTCTCCATTCTCATTCTACTTCTGATCCAGTCATGTCGTTTAGAGGTACACCACTTGTCTTGGATGAGCTAGATTTCTTTGCTCATAAGATAAAAGAGAGTGAAGATGATCTTGATCATCATCAAAGTGTCGAGCTTAATAATGTAGACGTATGTACTCTGTACACAAACTCATATATTTTCTTATATAAGGCTATCTCTTAACATTTTCTTTTTCTTATTAATTAATTTATAGACTAGCCTAGATCTTCTTACCAAGAACAATTCCGCTGGGAACAGATCAACGGAAGAGGATGCGACTTTGGAAACTATGGATGATAAGAATGAGGTACGCACGCAATTATTTGTCTTGGTGTATGTATTATATATGTTTAATTTGTTTATATAATTTTATCAAACAAGTACCATGATTAATAAGGTGGATATATAGTAATTAATTACTTTATTCCTATGGGTATAGTTTGTAGCTTTGGTAACTGAATTGCACCAAATGAATGCTGAAAATCAACGTTTAAGAGAGTTGGTTGATCAGGTGAACAATAACTACAATGCCCTACGCATGCAAGTTATCAAGCTAAAGCAGAAGCAGCATAACCATGGGGTAATTTTTTTTTTTTTTTTATATATAATTAACTTATTGAATATCAATTAATCTAATAAAGGGGTAGTGATATGTATGAGTTTACTATATAATCCATCTAAATAAATTTATTGAGTTTCAAAACAAGATCTGGTAATTGTCATAAATATCATTCAGGTTCCAAAGATTCATCACATATCAATCAGGTTCCAAAGAAGGATAAATAATCCTTTAATATATATATATATTCAAAGCTGAATGAAAACGTGTATTTGTTTTTATTTGGTTTTGTGTAGAATAACAGGGTAATAGGAGAGAAAGAAGATATGGTTCCAAGGTCATTTTTAGACATTGGTGTTGCTGAAAAGGATGAGTCTTCCCAGCAATCTTCAGAGGAAAAACTGAGAGATCAAAGCAAAAGCATAGTTGAGTTGATGGATCAGTGTAAGGGACATGGCAAAGATATTGCAGTTTTGGAAGATAAGTTGGATTCTGGAAAGGAAAGTTCAACAAAAGCCAGGATGGAAGGGAGGCAGGCGGGCCAAGAATTCTCTAACAAAGTTCCTAAATTGGATCAAGCATCGGAAACCATTTCAATGATCAAGAAAGCTCGTGTATCAGTTCGAGCAAGATCAGATTCTTCAATGGTTAGTAAAATATATACATATATATATATATATATATATATATATAAAAAAAAAAAAAGAGAAGAAACAAAAGTAATATTAGGAAATGCAACTCTATGAACATGATATTGATGACTCCAATAGTAACATGCATGTGTTGATTTAATGATGGATAAATAATCCTTTAATATAACAGATAGCAGATGGATGCCAGTGGAGAAAGTATGGGCAGAAGATGGCAAAAGGGAATCCTTGTCCAAGAGCCTATTATCGTTGCACAATGAGCAGTGGTTGTCCAGTACGAAAACAAGTATGCAGTTTTGCAATATTATGTGTTTGAGAGTAGAGAGTGATTAAAGCAATGCAAGAAGGGAAAATATGTTAAGGTAATTGATAGGTATTAGGTATGTTGATAGGTACAAAGGTGCGCTGAAGATAGAAGTGTGCTGATGACAACATATGAAGGGCAGCATAACCATCCACTCCCTCCAACAGCGCAGGCAATGGCATCCACAACATCTGCAGCTGCGTCAATGCTTCTGTCTGGATCAATGCCAAGCTCTGATGGCCTAATCAATCAAAGCATATTAGAAACTCAAAACATGCCTACTCTCTCTGCCTCAGCCCCATTTCCAACCATCACACTTGATCTCACTCAAAATGCTCCCAACTCCTCAAACTCAAACTCACACACCCTCCTAACTCCTCTTTTGCCTCATAACTTCATTTCAGCTCCAAAAATATTTGGACAGGCACTCACACTGTGTGATCAAACCAAGCTTGCTGGCTTACATGACTCTCACTCTAACTCTCAGGACGCAACCTCATTGTTTGCTAACACACTAAATGCAGCTACTGCTGCTATCACAGCAGACCCCAATTTCACTGCAGCTCTTGTCGCAGCTATAACATCTGTCATGGGGAGTCCACGCTCAAGCACCAATGCCACCAATAATTCAAGTGGAGATGAGCACTGCAATAACAATTAATTAATTAATGCATAATAACACTCATCGTCTCAATCTCATCATTTCCTTTCGAAATTTATTCAGTTTATCTTTTTCATATATAAGATAGTTATAGATTTTTATGTAGTCAATGTCTCGGATGAATCACTATATTGTAATTTTCATTCTTGGAGATTGATGTCTTAATGCATTCTATTTTTTAAGTTGTCTTCAGTAGCACATTGCTAACATAAAACATCTTCCAAAGATTATCAACTTTATTGTACAAAAATGACACGTTTTAAATTATTTCAAAATGGTCTTTTTTTTTCATGTTCACAGGAAAAATATTTGAACAACTACATTATGTGCAGTTTCTCATCTTATTGTTGATAACAATTCTTTAACCAGACCACGGGCTCATTTATAATTGATTCTAATAGTTTGTAGAGAATTTCTTCCTACACTTCCATAACTTCTTCGATCACCTCCATAAATTTTTAAAATAGCAAAAATGTTTTTAGTAAAAAAAATAAAAATTTAATTACTATTTGCGCCTCTCTCTCTTCCTCTTTCGTATGCACCTCTCATCCTTGCACCTCTTTGGTTTTTGTGTTTCAAACTTCTTCCTTTTTCTCCATTAAATTAATGTCTTTTTCTACTCTTTGGTTTGTGCATTTGTGTTCTTTCCGTTTGCATTTGCATTTGTTTGTGTTTGCGTTTGTTTATGTTCTTTACATTTGGGTTTACGTTTCTCTTCTCTTACTTGGTACACTATTGTAATCCGTTTGCATGTTACTATTGGAGTCATCATTTGGGTTTGCGTTTTGTACAAATCTAGATGGGCCTGGTCGAATTTGTAAAATAAAATTGCAAATTTTTTTACAAGTCTGGAAACCCTATCAAACTTTGTAATTGCAATTTTTTTTACAAGTCCGATAAGAGTGTCTAAATTTGGTTCGTGTCCACATTTTGGGTCCTCCACATCTCACCATCTGAATTTAGTGATTAAGGATCTACAAAACAAAACGAAAAAAAGGCAAAAACAAACGGGACGAAGGCAAACCATACCTTCAAAAGAGGAGAACAAACCGGATGGGACGAGAAGAAGACGACAAGGGACGAATGAGGCGAAAAAAAAACAAGGATGAAAGCGACTGCGAAAGAGAAGATGAACGAAGGTGCAAAGAGGATACTTGAAGTAGTGGTGTCTGAAGAAAAAAGTAGGAGAAATGAGTTAAGTTATTTTTTTACCTAGAAATATTTTAGACTTTTTTTACATTTATGGAGGTGCAGGTAGAGGTTATGGGGAACAGGGAAAAATTCTTTAGTTTGGTTGAGTTTTTTTATTATCATCCAATTAATTTTTTTTATAAGCCCAACTACAAATTATTAATAACATAATTTTTAAATATTTATTGTAAAAATATTTTTTTAATGATATGTAATTAAATAATAGTGTAATATATTTTTATCTTCTTAATGGATGTATTATTTATTTTTTACAACTTTTATAGATTTGTTTAAATTTTAATTATATCAATATGTGAATATAAATTTTAAGATAATTACATAGTTAATAAATATTAAATGTAAATAAATTTATTATATCTAACAATTTGAAATTAAATTATAGTTTATATATATTGTACCCTCTGCCTCCTCGTCCTCGGAATCAGACATGAGGTACTCGGTAGAAAACACCACAACTCGACCACCCAGCATCTTGGGCCAGAACTCGGCACCTTAACCCAAGATTCCATGACCCGACTACCATCCTAAAAAAGGTAACTCGGTCATTCTTAACAAGGGAAACTAGGACCTTCCATACACCACCTTAAAAAGATGAGTAGGAACCTCCTAATGCTATAAAAAACTAAGGCACACTTCTTAAGGAATGTACGCTTTCTATTCACTTTCAATCCTCACTTATTACAACTCATACTGACTTGAATATCAAAGTCTCTTTCTGATATCCACCTGTCCTCTGAGAGCCAATGACAGACACAAAAAAAATCACAATGCTCTGTTCTAACTTGGTAAGAATATATATATATATATATATATATATATATATATATATATATATAAATAAAGTGTGTGTACTATTAGTGTTTGTGTTGTTAGATTCTCTTTTAAAATTATATAAATGTGCGTGGATTCATTGAAACTTATTATTTCAGCCTAAATAGTAATGTAGTAATTTTGAGTAAAAAAAAGTTTTATTACCTATAATAGTTCAACCCAACTTGAGCAATATTGTTTGTCTCTTATGAAAGCTACTTGCGTAAAATTTTTTCAAAAGACAAATGAATAACAATTGTTGGGGGAAAAAAAAAGCAAGCAAAAGACGTTGTTATTCCCCACCTTATTATAGTAAGTTCACACCTTACTTTTTTGAAAACTACAGGTTACCTTACCCTTACATTTTTTTCCTTTCTTCCACCCTCAACTCCTTTTGAAAAACAAATCTCATTCCCTTTTCTCTGTCCTTGCACAATGCAACCCACTTCTCCTTTCTCCTCCCCTGTAATCTTTGCTCCCCTTGTTTGTTCATCTTAGTTTTTTATTATCTGTCTTTCACTATTTTTGTCACATTTGATCCTCTCAAGTTCTTAGCTTCAAAACTCCCCTTCAATTTGTTGTTGCTATATTTTCATAGTGCATACAGGCACAGCCACAACATAAATAAGCTATGATTGAATATAAGAATTTAATATAGAAGAAAAATGTGTTTTCATTGTTTATTTTTGTTGGATACACTAAGAAAATATGCTTTATATTTGTGTTATTTCATGTTATGCTGGCTTATTTCATACTATATGTCCACTTCAAATTAGCTAGATTAATATTTTATCTAAACATGGTCAAGTAATTAGAGAGATGATAATTTTTTTAATAGAAATAACATATATACAACAAAAATTAATGTATCTTCATTAGAGATTAATACTTATGAAATCACAATGTAAAAAAGTTTAACACGTCATTTAATCTTAATCTTTTTATGTTTTGTAAATTTATTGATTTTATCGATTAATACTTTAATAGTCATATAAATACATAGTTATAATAAAACTCTTTTATACTGTTTGTAGTCTTTTCTTTTTTCATGATGTATTTGTGAACAGCACATAATTAAAAATATGTTTATGTTGTGTTTTGTAAATGCACAAAAAAAAAAAGTTTTTGTTACATATTTAAATAAGAATGAAAACTTTGTTTGTATAACAAAA
Organism: Psophocarpus tetragonolobus; assembly: GCA_037954015.1. NCBI lineage: Eukaryota > Viridiplantae > Streptophyta > Magnoliopsida > Fabales > Fabaceae > Psophocarpus > Psophocarpus tetragonolobus. The sequence goes on from CM075695.1 coordinate 43,252,491, forward strand.
ATATATTTTCTTTATATTTTGTATTATAACACAAAACAAATTTATTTTCATTTTATATTTTGAAATGCTATTAATTACTACCAAATGTTATACGAATGAAAATGTGTGTTTTATTGGGTTATTTTCAATGATATTGTATTTTCATCAAATATATTTTGGTGAAAAGAATTTCATTAAATCCATGTTTGATTCTAGGAAAATAAATATTGTTATAGGATTCAAATTCAAGATCTCTCTCCTCCTTATTGTTTTTCATTAAATATAATTTTGTTATGGGAAAGATTCAAACTTATGATTTTTTCCTTCCTCTTTCTCCAGAGAAAACTGTTTTTGAAATTTATTTTTATAAACTTTTTTTAAAAATTAAAAAATAAAATCAAACCAATTAAACCCGTATTATTTTTGTAGTTTAAGTTTTCAAAACACAACTGAAAAGCAAAACTCTTCAAAGTTGTTTCCCTTTATTCAATTTTTAAAAACTAAAAAATAAAAATTATATTTTGAAAAATATTTTAAAAAAAACTTGTCAAACGAATTTTTTAATTTTAAAATACTAAAATACAGAAAACAATTTTATAAATGTTTGTTTGACAATAGTTTCATAAAACTTTTTTCAATATTTTAATATTTAAAAAATAAAAAACTTTTTTGTTTATTGTTTTTTAAAATAATTTTTGAAAATAGTTTTGGATTTAAAAAATAAATAAATAAAAAATAGTAACAGTTGTAACTCGTTTTGCTTTTCAGTTTTCTATTTTTATTTTAAAAACTTAAAATACAACCAGAATATGTTATTTTTTGTTTTTCATTAATGACATTTTCGTAAATATGAACAATTTTTTTTTATTTTTTCATCTCCAAAACAGGTTTCAAATAACACTTACCAAACATTTTTTTTTCTCTTCTTCCAAAAAACAGCTTTTGAAAACTCTTTTTAAAAACTAAAAAATAAAATCAAATAAAAAAAACCTGAATGCTTCTTTGGCAATGGTTTTATAAAGCCGTTTTCAATATTTTAGTATTTAAAAACTAAAAAAAATATTATAAGTAGTTTTACTTTTCAATTTTCTTTTTTTTTTAAAAAAACTCAAAATACAATGAAAATATATTTTTTTTTTCATTAATGGAATTTCAGTAAATATGAACAATTTTTTTTTATTTTCACATCTTCAAAATAATTTTCAAATAACACTTACTAAAAGTTTTTTTCCTCTTCTTCTAGGAAATAGTTTTTTAAAACTATTTTTAAAAATCATTTTCAAAAACTAAAAAACAAAACCATACTAATAAAAAATTATTGTAAAAAACTGTTGTCAAACAAACACTTGTTTTTTACTTTTTATTAATGATATTTTCATAAATATAGCAAGTTTTTTTTTATTTTAAGATTTCTAAAACAATTTTCAAATAATACTTATTAAACAAAATATTTTTTATTTTTTCAAAAAATAGTTATTAAAAATTATTTTTTAAAATTCTTTTAAATAACTAAAAAAAAAAACAAAATTCATCATACTCTTGTATTGTATCTCACGTGTCTATCTCTTCTTGTCAATCAAACACATTAAATTTATATTTATTTTTAACCTACTTTTATTTATATGTACTCTATTTTTGTTCTATCTACGAAACACAATAAAATGTTGAAAGTGTTAAAGTTAACAAAACCATAGTGAGAGTAGTAATTGTGATTTTGAATTAATAGCTCCTTTAATTTGAATTCACACATTTTTTTATGAAAAAAAAAATAACATGTACTTCAATTTATCTCTTCTATAAAATTTTTTTTATTCTCGGATAAATTGTTTACAAAGAGTAAAAAATAATTACAAATTATTTTACTCTTCGTAAACAGTTTGTCAAAAAATAAAAAAAAATCAATGTAATTTTTTTATATAATGTTTAGCGTTTAATTAAAATAATTTAATTTTTATTATTTAATTCATTTTAATTGAATTGTTTTAATTAAGTTTTATTATATATCTAAAATAATATTTAGTGATAATATTTTTTCTCAATATAGTTATTTGAATTAACGAAATTATTTATTGTTAAATTTTTAACTAAATTATTATTAATTTTATTTTATAAATTTAAAAATATTTTAAATTAAATTTTATTTTTATTAAATTTTTTAGTTAAATTTTTTAATTACCTTATTTGTAATTGTAAATTTGAATGATTTTTTTATATTATTCTTACAGGTTTTAATAGATTTTTCTTTATATGTATAAACTTTAAAATAATTTTTCTTGTAAATTTTTAAAAATCTTTAGATACTATTTTTCGCATAGTTAAAAAAAATTCAAATGTAAGAATATTTAAGGAGAAAAGGGGAATTGAATTTAAAAGTAAAATAAAAATTTAAAAAAAATGATAAAAATAAGTATGAATTTAAATTGATTCTTTTCTGAACTCTTCCCAAAGAGAGTAGCCCAAATGAAGGAAAGATGAGTGCACAAATGTTGGCCCATTGTTAAAAACAAATGACAGATGTTTACTTTGAAGTGTGTGCAAGTCGTCTCCTCTTGTAACCTGCCCACACTTCTTCTTCTTCCGCGGTCCAAACCCTGTTTTGTAGCCGTTGTCTGCCTTCAAAATAAATAATTATAAAAAAAAAAAAAAAAAAAAACTACTCATTTCCTACAAACAACCTTCACGGTATTCTTTTTCATACTTACAACTTTTTATTGTTTTTTCAAGAAAATCTTTGTCTGATTGATCATACTTCCACTGTTTTTTGTTTTTCCTTCTCTTATCATCTTCAATAGTTTTTTTCGTCCTGATTTTTATGCCGTCTCTCCTGAAGCGTTGTTTTAAAGCATATATATCTTTATACTCAAGCGATTCCTCTTGTTTGTTCCCATGCAAAAAAGTTATTTCTCTCAAAGCTATTTAATTATTTTATTTTTTATAATTGATTTTCAAGTTACTTTCACGCCCTATATTGAGAATTCAGAGTTGAAGGTTTTGAAATTTGAGTATGCAATTAATTGCTGTTTGTAGGCTTCTGTAATAATGTATAAGGACTTTGTCTTGTGTAGCCACTCCAATAGAACACAATGAGTGCTGCTTCTTTGTTATTCTCCTTCTCTGTGCATGTGGGTGTTTCTCATCCCAAGATGAGTGCAAAATCCTCTTCATGTTGTTTGCTCAATCAGCCTTGGAATCATTTGAAGTCAAAAATACCATTTGGGCATTCAGGAGTCTCTGAAAAATCTAAACCTTCACATAAAGGTGATGAGATTCTGATGAGGGCAGGGGCCCTTCAAGTAGAAAGTGCACCCTCCTTCTCTATGGGGCAAAAATTTCAACTTGATGATGTGATTGAGGCTCAGCAATTTGACAGAGAGACTCTCAATGCCATATTTGAAGTTGCAAGGAGCATGGAGAGCATTGAAAACAACTCTTCTAGGAGCCAAATGCTTAAGGGCTACCTCATGGCCACCTTGTTTTATGAGCCATCCACTAGAACTAGGCTTTCATTTGAGTCTGCCATGAAAAGATTAGGTGGTGATGTTCTCACAACTGAGAATGCAAGGGAGTTTTCATCTGCTGCTAAAGGAGAGACACTTGAAGGTGTGCCCTTTCTGTTAACAATGCAAAGTCTTGTTTGTGGATTGATTTCATTGTTGCTCTACTCTAAAATTGGAGTTTCTTGGAACTTTATTTCCTGCAGATACTATTAGAACAGTTGAAGGTTACTCTGATATAATTGTGATGAGGCACTTTGAAAGTGGTGCTGCCAGAAGAGCAGCAGCAACAGCTAGCATTCCTGTAATCAATGCAGGGGATGGTCCTGGACAGCATCCCACCCAGGTAAGAGGATTTTGCCACAATAAGTAAATTTTTTAAATCCATTGTTGACAGAGAATGCTAAATAGATATTGTCATAGAATGCTTTATTTTTCAAAGTAATCTTGAGTATATTACCCTGACCTACAGCCTACATTGCTAGAATACTTTTTGACCTAAAGCCATGAATCAGCATTGCATTGTGATAGATAAGCTTTTGCTGCTGAGCAATTTGATGGAATCATAAACATTGAGGAGGTGATTTTTCATGTCTGAATTAAAGCTACCAGTAGCAGCCTTTGCATCATTTGTTGATTTGACCTGATTTGTTTTCCTACCCAACATATTTCCAAACATGAAAAATTCATTTAACAAGTTTGTTTCCAGACTACTCCTAATCAAATTTCTAAAAGAAAGTTACATGCTTTCTGTAAAGTATATTATAGACTACTCCCAATCACTTATTCTGCTTATGCTGTCATATTTTTATTTTTTATTTTTTTTTTGAAGCAGGCTGTCACATGGTATTTAGAAAAGTCCACAACTTATCCATATAATTTCTGAGAAGTTGATTGGATAGAAATGGTTTACAATGACCCATGTTATCTGGGTAAAATTAATTCATCTGGTCATACAGACTTCCAGGGAAAAGAAATTTATTTTCAATAGATCAAAAAAAAGCGCTGGATGTACAGAGCCAGATTAGGAGATAACCAATTGAAGTATAAATCCAAAATACTTGTTTCCATTTTTCAAGTGAAATACTTGATATTAACGATTGGATGGTAACTTCCAGGGTATATCTTGAGCGCACACTAATTTTTGTGACTATTTATTTCTCAGGCACTCTTTAGTTTAATAATTTGAATGGTAAATGGATGTTATTATTTTTCTGTTTCAAAACTGTTGCTTTTTTCAAACTGCTCAGGCACTGCTAGATGTTTACACCATTGAGCAAGAGATAGGAAAACTGGATGGAATTAGAGTTGGGCTTGTGGGAGACCTAGCTAATGGGAGGACAGTTCGCTCACTTGCATACTTACTAGCCAAATATCAGGATGTGAAAATTTATTTTGTCTCTCCTAACGTGGTTAAAATGAAGGTAACTGTTGCAAAGTTATGATTTCATGAACAGCAGGATAAAGTCTTGGGAAGTTAAAGGAAAAAATCAGCTATGAAATGTTTTGTTTTTTCATAGGATGACATAAAAGACTATCTGACATCAAAGGGAGTGAAGTGGGAAGAAAGTGCTGATTTAATGGAAGTGGCTTCTAAGTGTGATGTGGTTTATCAAACTCGTATTCAGAAGGAAAGGTTTGGAGAGAAAACTGACCTCTATGAAGCGGCAAGAGGCAAGTATATTGTAAATCAAGATGTTCTAAAGGTGATGCAGAAACATGCTGTGGTTATGCATCCTCTTCCAAGACTTGACGAGGTATGCACATATTGGCTTGTCATTAGATATATGTATTCTCATTATGAATACAAACATTAAGATTAAATAGACTAAATTTTATGCAGATCACAGTGGATGTTGATAGTGATCCAAGAGCTGCTTACTTTAGGCAGGCAAAGAATGGTCTATATATTCGGATGGCTCTCTTAAAGGTATTGCTTCTTGGTTGGTAAGGAATAAGGATACATTCCTTTTCCAAGTGAATGGGATTATCTTCTGTCAAAATTCAGTTGTTCCTTTCCTAGTAGGACTTGCTTATTCGTCTTTCAGTAAATGGACGTGGTTTCTCATGTATCACCTGTGTTTCCTAACACATTTTTCGTATTTTGTAGCCGTCATAAATTCAGTGAGAGAGAAATAAAACTTGCTTTTTAAATTTCCTTGAAATGCAAGTTTTTTGCGTTCAGTGCAAATTACAGTTTCTAAGTTGTAATATAAACAGCCTTAAGTTACAAGTTATTATGAAGTGCAAGTGTCTTACATCCATAACCTTGGTAATTTGTTATCCATAATTATCAAACTATGGATTCAACTTTGCTTCCACAACCTGATTTCATTTTTCGCCGATCAATTGAGTAAGATGAAATTCTAGAAGGCAAATGCACAATCACAGAATCCTGCAAACTGGCAAAGTAGTCTTCATTTGAATGATCCTCATATCTTTTTTGTCAATTTTATGACAACGACAGAATCCTGCAGAGGTGTTTGTCTTATAGTGTTGATCCTAGGTTTTTCTTCTATCCTCACAGCACACAATCAGCAGCATAGATGCCACATGTTCTTTAACCAATATATATGACTAACGATTAATAGGTGGATTGATATGAACTCAGATGTTACGTTAAAAATTACGGGTAGGTACAGGGATCGGTCTAGTGTATTTAAACTTGTCTACATTTTAAATGAACTAATGGGAGCTTGCTAACTTAGTCCGCAACGTTCACGAACTTAATGAACTAGACTTCAATTTTTTTTTTTATAATTGTATTTTTAAAAAAATCAAAACTCTTAAGAACTTGTGAGGTTAACATACATAGAATCTTTCTGGGTTTTCTTTTTTTCTCTTTTTTTACTAATACTAAACCATCGGTGTGATGCGATCATACCTTTATGGAAATCTGTGTTCAACAACATATTGTTTACAAAATTTCTTCACAATATTTTTATTTTCCTGAAATAAAAATCGAATGGAGTGGATTTCCTGATTTGGATATCGTGAAATTATAGCTTTTGATTATGATTAAAAGATAAAATTAAATAACAAAAAATAAAGATATAATTTTTTTATGATCGAGTTTTGAACATAAAAATTTCTAAATAAAAATTTCATTTGAGAAAATTTATTCCACAAACTGAATGTCACGAGGTGAAAAATATAATTATTAATTTTACTAATTAATATTTTAAAAATTATATAAATAATAAGTTGTGATTAAACACCGGTCTAATTATGAAAAACCTTTAAATTATTATTGTATGTGCATAAATATCAAACTCATAAAGTCTAAAATAGTCAAATTTATTCCTATTTCTTATATAAATGGTAACTATCTACTCCTGTCTATTTGCTCCATAATGCAGCTCACATTGAGTTGGATAAAGATAACAAAACATTGACCTAAGACATGCTTGGCCCGAAGTGCGCCACTCTGTTTTAACTTTTAAGTTTTACAACCTTAGAAACTGTACTGACCAAAAATTAAAGATCTTGTACTGTATTTTATATAATTTTCTTTTATATATATATATATATATATATATGACAACTTAGGTAAGAAAAAGGGTTAGAGTGAGAAATAAGAAAAAATAATAATAATCATAGGATTTCAATAAACGGTTCAGATTTAATTGTTAATTAAATATAGAAACTAACTAATATTTGTATGTTACTCTTCATTTATTTTATTTTTTTTATCAATCATGTTACTTGGGGGAGGGACCATGGTCCCTCTCAGTCCCCCGTTCCTCTGCTTGTGAATGGTGGCAGTATTGACGATGGTGATGGTAGTGTCGATGACATATGATGAAGGTGGTGATGATGAAGTTGGTAGGGGCAACGCCACCACCAATGTCAGCCACCACCAATGTCAGCCCCCACTACCCCCACCATACGTCGTTGACACTACCGTCACCATCATTAATACTACAACCACCTAAGGACTATGATCCCTCTCCCAAATTTAAAATAAAATAAATTATATATAAAATTTAATGTTATTATTATCTAAAAGAGTAAAATAAAAATCTTATAAGTAACATGATTGATAAAAGAAAAATGAAGAACATCAGACAAATATTTAATTAGTTTCTATGTGAGAGAATCACGTGAGTTTATTTAATTAACAATTAAATCTAAACTGTTTATTGTGAAATTCTATGGTTATTATTATGTTTTCTCATTTTTTTACCGTAATCATTTTTCTCACCTAAGTTGTCCTATATATATATATATATATATATATATATATATATATATTGTCTATGCAGTCGGTAACAAGCTAAGAATAAATTCTCTTGGCTTCTCAGACAAAAATTATGATACTGTCTCAGCAAACATCATTTGGTTACGGAAAGAAACTATTACTGGCAACTGCCGCGACAATGTGAACTCCTCGTGGATTTTTAAACTGTACCCAACGAAAAGAAACAAGTAAAAATGGATAGGCTAAATTTTTCTATGACAATTCAAAGCCAGAAGTGACATCTTAGCCTACAAAATGGTAACATTGAACAATATAAAAAATCTCATGGAAAATGAAATCAGCATCACTATTCACTAATATATAAAATATAAAAAGAAATCATTTCCAGCCAGTAGTATAACTAGATGAAATTATTCTTTTACACGGCTCAACGTGTCTGCTAATATGTAGGGAAATTAGGGTCCACGTTGTGGGCCCAAGACTCTAAGCCACCAACAATATCCTTGGCAGAAGCGAAACCCATTTTGTGAAGATACTGAACAGCCCTTTGAGAATCGTTTCCCCTTCTGCATACTACATACAATTGTGCACTTGATCCAGAAGCTACACCACTGTCCTCTTCCTCTTTCTTCAAAGCTGATGACACTTCCGGTAGCCTAGCCTCTAATGTTGAGAGTGGAATGTTCAGGGACTTCGGTAGAGATACAATCTTGAAATGGTGAGCTGGTCTAACATCAACCAGCACATGTGTTTCCTTCTTAAGAATTATTTCACTGTATTCCTTGCTGCTGATTCTTGATTCACTGGGAAGTAGATTTAACTTCAAAGGAGGCTGCATATGCATTAATGACGTTGAAAATCTTTAAATAATATACTGGAAGTCAATTTTGTAGCCATTTGAGAGGTATTTTATCTCCAGCAATCTCGTCCAATACAAAGTGCAAATGAAAAATACACAACTAAACCAAAAACAATTTCATCAAATACAAAGGTGACAAGTTGAGAAGAAAAAAAAAAAAGAAATACCACGCGCAAGGGAGTCTGTGTGAACTTCTCATAATCAAATTCTAGGAATTGCTGCTGGGTAAATGTTGCATTTTCTCCACAAACTTCACACTGCATAGATCTTCCTCTAATTTTGACCTGCGTAATAAAATCGTACAATCAGTATTCAGTAATTAATAAATAAGACGCTGCTACGTTATCATTCTCATTAAAACATATTACAGTATTCAGCATCCCCTTGTAGGGAAAAAACATTCAGACAAACAATGAGATTTCATTCACTGTAATATCCCTTTTACTTTGAGACAGCACACTTACCAAAGTGATTTGGAACTGTAAAAATTACAAGTTTGGGATAGCGAGTTTGATAAGCAATTTTAAATTAGAATTTATAATAAAACTTATCAATCTGCATGACACAGTTATTATAGGTGATAGAAAAACTAGTTTTTTTTTTTATTCACAAATGTTGATAGTTAATATGTTAACTTTTTGTTAGTAGAGAAGCTCAAATCCACAACCCATCATTCCCTCCTTCTCCCTTAACCATCTAGTCTACTTTATAACTCTGACAAAAGAATTAGTGTGCATATAAAAATCACTCAATAATAATGTCAATCAATTCCTCTTAAAAAAAAATTGAAGGCACATATCCTTAAGTAGGAAAACCTTTATCCTAATAGTCCCAAAACGGCTAGGTAACAAAGCCCTAACTATGCATCTAAGTAATTTATCTATCTAAATAAAATCCTAATTTATAAGAAAATCCTAGTCATTCAAACAATTTTTTTTATCCCCCACCACATGTAAAATCCTAATAGACATTGGAATTCTTAACATACAATTCGAATTCGTCCAGACAATGCATCCAAGAGAAGCATCCTTCCTGAGAGTGGTTCACCAACAGAAGCTGCAACCTTAATAGCCTCAAGAGCTTGGAGACACCCAATTATACCAGGAACTGAAAATAATCATAGCAAATGTCAGAAAACCCAGACAAATACTAATAGCTGGACAAAACATAAAAAGGTACTAATGAGAAGTAATGCAAGTTGAACAAGAAATATTCACAATCAATGACATGGATGATAAAAAGCCCAGCATCCAGTAATCACAGTTCAGGCTGTTCAGCTAGATAAATTATAAAAAACAACTTAAACATTCAACAAATTGAACTTTTAGCCAGAATAAGTTCTACTAAAGAGCATACTCTCTGATTAACAATAAGAAATTGCCATATGCCTAGCATCCTAATTTCTGGTCATTCTTCTTCAACTTCTTTACCTTTTGATTCCTCAGTTTAAATTTTCTTCTTAATATGGTATAGTAACATTCATGAGATTAGACAAACTTTTAAGCCAGATGTGAACCAGTGAATCTACAAAAACCTCATTTTCAGTCTTGTGATGGCTTAAAACATAGTGATACTTCTATGAATATGTCGCGCAGACTAGAAAAGAGAAGCCAAACTGATGCAGTTCACAAAAACAGTAGTAAGTTTACCTACTCCAAGAACTCCACCCTCAGCACAACTTTGGCATGCTGTTCTAGGTGGTGGAGTTGGAAAGAGGCATCGGTAGCAAGGACCACCATGGTAATTGTAGACAGTAAGCTGTAGCATAAGTTTCCATAGTTAATCAGATCATGTGATATAATCAAGCACATAGGAGTACTTGTTGCTCCACAAAGCATTATTCAACTTAAATGCTAGAAAAACTATATATTTAGATGTATACCTGCCCTTCCAATCCCAGAGCAGCACCTGATACAAGAGGCTGCATCATAGGGAAACAATTAATATAAAAAACTACAAAAGTAACGAAAGTTTTCCGATAAATCATTATGTACATAAGAATAAAGAAAAAGATAAATATACTAACCAAAAACGAAAAAAATTTTTAACTGTATGAAATATAGGAAATCCATATAGTTGTAACTTTTCAAATTTATAAAAATTTGCCATCTAGTGGGAGCCATTACACAAAGATTTTAGAGAATACTGCACATACACACAGAATTCTTTTATAGGTATCATGCTCGTAAGAGCATGCACAACTTTAACATAGATATCTCACACAATAATGAACCAAAAGGTCCAAAACATTAAAATAATGCTGACTTAGAAAGTGTATTCATGGAGAAACCAAAAAATTAAAGTAACAAGTGAAAAGGCACATGTAACATCAATTCAAATGGTCACTATTTGTTCATACATCAAAGCATTAAGATCTACCTTTCCTAGAACCACACAGCAATCACTGATCAAGTACCGGGTAGGAGCATTATCTGTTGCATCCACTATTATATCATATCTACCAAATGCACATAAATGAAAAAAAAAAATGGTCAGTTGTAATATACAAAGTAAAACAAAAAAAAAAGTAAGCAAAAAGAAGGATCAATCTTATTATAGAAATTGTACTTGCTGAGAATTTCCAAAGCATTGGAAGTCTGCAAAGCTTCTTCATGTTCCACAACTTGAATGGTGGAGTTGATCCTAATATTCAAAATATCTTAGTTCCAAGAACAATGAATATACAAATATTACAAACATTTGAAAAAGATAATTTCTTATTAGGATTTATCATCAGTTTGTCCAGTAAAATTGATGTGATGAATAGGTGAGAGAGCAACATACGAGTGACAAGCAGCAGCAGCAGATTTCACCTTTGGCTTACCAACGTATGCTTCCGTGTGGATAACCTGAAATAAGGACTTGTTGAAATTAATATCAACAGTGAAGTTAATAAAAAAACTCAGTAAATGAACACAAAAACAGAAACAACACGCATACTTACAAATTGTACTCACAAAAGTACAAACACCCAAAGACTGATGCCAGACACAAACACATGAACAATACACAAGGCACACATTACACCTGCTATGCCTAAAGAAGGTGGAGGGTAAAACAGATGACACCATACCTGCCTATGCATATTATTCAGCTCAACCACATCATGGTCAATAACACCCAATCGTCCTGAGTATAGTTTTTAAAATGTAAGCTTCAATAAAAATATAGAGTAAGGTCCTATTTGAATAAAGTTCTCTATAAGCAGTTCTAGGAGAAAAAATACAGAAAAATTACACATTTACTATAGTTACTACTTGTAACTGTGCTAACTTGACCCTTTAACTCTTTTTAGGTAAAAATAACTCATTTTTCTCCATGTATACATAATTTAAATCATTTTTATCCCATGTCATTAACATTGTTAAGGAGTAAAAGATAAAGTTAGCACAATTATAGAAAATAAAAGGATTTAAAATTGTATGTATAGGAAGTAAAATGAGTTATTTTTTTAAATTAGCACAATAATAAATAACAAATGAGTAATTTTTTCAAAAAATATTAAGGTAGAATGAACTGAGCTTTTTTCATAAGCTAGGATCAACTTGTGCACTTAACTTTTATAAAAGTTCTCTCATTTAACATCTTCAAAAGTTAAGATGCATAGATTGATTTCAGCTTTTGGGATAAACTCAGATTCATTTTACCTTTTCATTTTCTTCTGGTATGGAGAAAATTTATCCAGCAATGCAGGAGTGTCATGTTTTACCAACACCAGAAGCTGCTAAGTATAACAATGCAGGAGCACCCAATCCTCCAGCCCCGACAACTAAAATTGACGACTTCAACAGATTTGCCTGCCCTGCACTCCACAAACACAAACAAGGTGGGATAAAGCAATTGAACAAAATTGGCAATTGTTAAGGTTACCATAAAGCAATTGCAACATGGAACTAACCATAGTTAATACTTGCTTGATTTTTAATTTAAACATGATTAGGTTTATGTAGTAAGATAAGTACAGAAAATATTGAAGATAAGACCTTGAACACCAAAGGAAGGAAGCATAAGGTGGCGACTGTATCTGTGGATCATATCCTGCGTTAAACCGTTGGTGGGGTACGATAAAGAAGAAGAACCATTGGGTGGTGCGGCGTCGTTTCGGAGATTAATCTCTCTGAGTTGGGCTTCAAGCAAAGAGATTTTGTGCTCAATTTGGGTCTTTGCGTCCTTCAATGAATCCAGTTCCCGAAGAAGCTCCGACGCCGACATGGTAGCGCTATCTTAATTCTTATCTCGTGTTGGGGAGTATTGACTTCACCTTCAAACTATTAACTATGTTCCTCTGCTAGACAAGGGTTTTCTAGTTCTAGTGTTCTACCACAACTTTATACACTTAATGATATTCAAAAGTACTTTTAACTTAATTATTATATTTTAATTATATAAAAAATCATTTTTTTGTAGGTTTCAAACTTTAAAAAGTCATTCTAGAAATACGCTTTTAAAAAAAAAACAATTTCTTAAAAGTAGATAAAACTTATATCTTAAAAAAACAGATAATTATTTTAAGAACAATTTAAACAAACACATAAAGATTAATTATTTTACTAAAAATACTTTTAAAAAATTAAACGAATAATATTTTTAAGTTCACTTGTTTCAGGAATTTATTTTTATACCTTAAATCAAATATCCCTGATTAATGCTTACATAAGTTTTTTATTATTAAAATTTTATAAAAAATCACTTTTGTTTTTTAAAATTCAAAAATATTTTTTTAGTCTCTGATATTAATTTATTTTTTGTATTAACTTTATTTGTTCATGAATTTCTGTCTAATTGATTGTACCGAATGTAAAATTGAATATTAGAAGGTTAGGGTTAAGGAGGAAAGTAATTCACGAGTAAAACAATGTATTTTCTGTCACCAATTCTTTAACGATATTAAATGGAGAAAAATGACTTATACTGAATCGAAATAAAAAAAATATTTTTCTAATTTTAAATATTACAAGTGATTTTTTGTTAAACTTTAAGGATAAAAAACTTATTTAAGGATAAAAAACTTATTTAAGCCTTAATTAATTTATGTAAATACTCTAAATCCCTACTTGTTAAGGAAATAATCAAGTAGTTTTATTTTTTGGACCCTAAACCCCTATTGTTATCGCTGAGTTAATGATTTGTTAGATTGGTTTCTGATACATTCTTTTGTATATGCACACATTTATACATGAATATAACTAACAAAGAGTCGGTGGGCATCGTATATTTGTATTATTTCATTAGTTTTTCTTTTCCATCTTCTAATTCAAAACACTATGTTGAATTTATATGCAATTCTATTAAATCAAATTAATTTGTTTTATATGTTTTGATTTATATTTTGATATATATATATATCTTCTTTTTCATCAACTTAATTGTATTTGTCGTTGTTAAAAGGGATGAATTTTTAACATTTAAAAGGTTTCGACAACGACACGATCTTATGTATATTCTATTTATTTTTATGATAACAAATATTTAAAATTTAATTATTTAATGTCTTATTTTAAATATGTATAAGACTATAAACAAGTAGTATATGAGGATAATAAGGCATAAAAAAAGTTGAACTTTAAAAAAAAACAAACTAGAACATCTTATGAATCGATAAGAAGCTTCTAGTTGATAAGGAGCAGAAGATCAAAGAATTTCTGTTCTTAGTATTATATCTTCTAATCTACATGTCGTTTACAAAGGAAGGCATAAGAAGTATCGTGTGAATTGCATATACTATCTTATACATTAATGATAAGAAGCTCTCTTATGTGTACAACATGAGAAACTTTCATATGGTAAAAATACTTCTTATAGTAATGAAGAAGACTTTTATCCATGTATAAATTAATATATAGAATCCACTGTATGCACTAAATTCATTGCAAAAAGTCACATTCTATGTACAATATGAAGGTAAATTCTCGTCAATATCAAAATTTTTTGCATCCCTGAGACGATCTTATCTCTGTATAAAACCAACATTCAAATTCCTTAACATGTAAAAGATGTTAGTGTAGCATTTCAAAAGCAAGTGACAGCAAGCAAATTGAAAATGGCAACTTAGTATGTGCACAACAATGGTTCTCACAAAAAAGTGTACCAACATGATGTGAGCACAAAGTCTCTTCTTAATAGCTACATGCATCCAACCTTTATATAAATAAAACAATTATTTTTTTTAATATTATTCAAGAGGTAAAGCTTTTATGTGTCATTATTGTTTCACTTTTTACTAACTATTTAGTTTGAAATCAAACTTTTTGGTTTCACAAAGTCTGATTCTGAGCTTATATTGTATATTCTTAAACTTGTGAAGTTGTTTTTTTCTTGAGAGAAAAATTATATATTTTCTCTTTGACAGTTATTTTTTGTAATATTTTATTTTATTGTGTTTGCAAAGCGAGAAATGACTTAGTGACAAAGAAATGACTTAATAACAAAGAATACTTGTTGTTTAAACTTAAGAAAAATTTAAGGATATAAAACACTCATAATCCAGAAGTGACATTAAAAATACTTGTTTGTATTTCAATATTGAAAAAGTAGAATCTTCCAAGAGGTGCTTGGAAGATAACTTAGTATAGTTGAGTTAAAAGTAAACTAATGTAAAAATAAATTTTCTTACTACCTTTTGTTATATCGTTTTCTATACTGTTTGGTTTTATCTAGAAAAGTTTTATAAGAAAGTTATTTTATAAAATTATCTTTTTAAGAAATTGTTTGTCACATAGTCTATCACTATAAGTCTCTTTGTTGAAGTTTTTTAAGAAAGTATTTTTTAAAACTTTGCAAACTTCTTATAGCTCTATTCAACCCCTCCTAAAGCACATCTATTATTTTAAATGTGTCAGCGTATGATAAGTAGGAGGTGGTCGAGTCTAATAATTGGATTAGATCTTGGAAGATAAGTCTTTCTGCATGGGAGAGAAGTGTCTCATTAACATTCATTTGCTTTAGGAGTATAAGACTCTTGGATATGGCTAGCCACTAAAAATAATTCATTTTCAAGGTCTTTATGTACAATTGTTTTTATGATCCTTAATCCTTAGTTTCTTTATGCATATATTTTTCTATGTTAGATGGTTGTGGAATGATTATTTTCCTTCAAGAATTGTTAACTTTTCATAAAAATTGTTGTCGAATAGGCTTCATATGGTTGATAACTTGATCATTAGGAGGATTAAGTTGTAGTCCTATCAATAACTATGTGTTATGTGCAATGAGGGTATGAAAAATGTTCATAATTTATTTATGTCTTTGCAAGGTTATATCTTTTACTTGATATAAAGTGTTTGACTAGATTAATTTCTCTTCAACCCTATTTACTTAACTCATAGATTTATTTCACATGGTAGCTCTTCAATCGTCGGTAGGAAAAAGAGAAAAATTAGATTTTTGTTATGATATTTTGTTTGTTATATTATTTGGATATCTATGAACTTAATTGTTTTCAAAGGTAAGACATTAGAGTCTCCAAACATTCTATCACATATACAACTTCTGTCTTGATAATGATTATTATATAGAATATGGATTAAACAAGGTGCTTTTGATAGGTTTCATAGTCTATTTTGGAATGTTGATACTATTAGTTTTTTATTGAGAAGTGTTGCATGACTTGCATCGAGGGAGGGAGGGAAGGAGCTTACTCCAATAGAGTGTGTGTACCTATGTCTGCGTGTGTGTGTGTCTGTGTGATTTTTTTAACCTATGCACTTGGGACATAGGATTAGAGCTCTTAAAATATCTTTTTTTAACTCACCAGCATCTTGAAAAATGTACATATTTAATGTTTCCATTATAATTAAAGTTTATTTTAAGTTGGTGTATTCTTCCATCATAATACTTAATTATAACACCATTATCCATTTCCAGTTTTTTATTATTTTTTTGTTCTTTTTCTTTCTTCTTTTTTTTCTCACCCACCCTAACACCACAACCTTCGATGTCACAACTAACACCTTTTTCGTCGACCTCTGGCTACAGGGGGTGGTAGTGGTGACATCAACAATCGTGGTGTTGAGGGTGACGGTGGCAACAATAAAGGGTAGTAGTAGTGGCACCAGTGAGGGTGGGGTGGAGAAAAAGAAAAAAAATAATAGGAAACTGAAAATGTATGGCGGGTGTTATAATTAAGTGTCATAATGAAATAATACACCAAATTAAAATCAATTTTAATTGTAATAAAAACATCACTTAAATATTTACATTTTTTCAAGATATTGGTTTATTAACAAAAGGTATTTAAAAGCTCTAACCTTATCACCTAGTATGTAGGTTAGCCAAATATATATATATATAGAGAGAGAGAGGGGGGGGGGAAGAATCTACTTATTCAAAGAGTAAGTTTAAGAGACTTACTCTTCATCCTAATCATTCATTTTTCTTAAAATCTAATGGTTGTAATGAGTAACCAATCTTAATCAATAGATTTCAAAAAAATAAAATGTTATGAAGAAGAGTAAGTACTTTTAAACTTATTTTGGAGTAATGAGATATCTTCCCATATATATATATATATATATATATATATATATATATATATATATATATATATATATATATATTATAACTCAAGTGAGAAAAAATGTTATGATGAGAAATGAGAAAACATAACAATAATCGTAAGATTTAAATAAAAAATTCAGATTTAGTTGTTAATTAAACAAGCTCACGTGGTTCTCTCACACATAAATTTCTCTCATAAACAAAATATTTATCTGTTGCTCTGCTATCTTTATTTATTTTTTATTAATTATATTACTTATCATATTTTTATTTTACTCTTTTTAGATGATCATTAACATTAATTTTTATATATAATTTATTTTATTTTAAATTTGGTGCGAGGGACCATGGCCCCTGCTAGTCCCCCGTCCCTTCGCTTCTAGGTGGTGACAATATTAATTATGGTGGTGGTAGTGTCGACGACGTACGGTGGGGGGTGGTAGCGATGGTGGCGGTAGCAATTGTGGGGGCTGACGACGTTGGTAGTGTCACCCCAAATCGCCACTACCATCGTCATCACTTTATCATCATTACACCAAAGTCAATACCATCACCCTCATCGCCGATGCCGCCACCACTACCGTCAGTACCTTTACCAATGTTGATGACGGTAGTAGTAGTATCGACGAAGATGGTAGCGATCTTGCATAGGATTTATGGGTTGAGGAGAGTGAGCGGTGTAACAGACAAATATTTTCTCATTTGTCAATGTAATCCTTTTTTCACCCGAGTTGTCTTTTATATATATATATATATATATATATATATATATATATATATATATATATATATATATATATATATATGTGTGTGTGTGCGCGCGTGTGTGGTGACAAGATAATTAATTAACATCGAATTTTATAAAAGGTCATAATTAAATATTATTAAATGAATTTTGATTTTAATACTTATGTGTTTTTACTTTAAATGCCCCATAATGTTTTTAATTCATATTTTTACATTTTATAAAAGTGGTTGTTTGACCCTCCCTAGAAAGTGAAAGTGTGTGTTTGGGTTTGGGTATGAAAGAACATATATGAAATTTTAATTCTCATTTTTGTCTCCATCAGGTGTTTTCAGGATTATACTCACGGGTACTTGTTATATTATATTTTAAAATTTAAATTTACTTATTTATCATTAAATAAATTATATATTAAGTTATTAACTATATTTTAATTTAAAAATTCTATAAAGAATATAAATAACGAGAAAAAAAATTATAAATTAAAGTTTAAGAATTAAAAATTTTAATTAAATATATAACTTTAAACTTATTATATAATTATTAAAATTATAATGTGGCCAGTATGGGTTTGTTTACCGGGCAAGTGGTCACTTATTCATACTTAGTTCATCACATCGAGTAATACTTATACTCGTATCATACCAAGTCAGAATGGGTAATACCGTCAAAATCGGGACAGTATTCACAGTAAGGTTACTTTTGTCATCCTAAACACATACAAAAAGCTTTTAAAAAATAAAAATAAAGTTAAAAAGTTGTCAAAATTATTTTATTTTTAATTCTTTAATGCTGCTAAAAATTATTTTAATTTTTTAAATCTTAAAATTATTAAAAATAAAATATAAAAAGTATAAAGTAAAAATATTAAATTTATTTTATTTTTAATTTCAGGATCACTAAAATAAAAAAAAATAGTAAAACAATGTTTATTTTTTTATTTTATAAAATATTAAAATTATTTTATTTTTTTTTAATTTTCAGCAACTTTAAAATGAAAAGGAAATAGTAAAACAATCTTAAAATTATTTTATTTTAGTTTTAATTTTTTTTTTGCATTAAATAAAATGTCAATTAAAAACATTTATAGACATTTTTGTCTTTTAAATAAAATAAAAACACACTAATAGCTATTCAAATCAAAACTTATTTAATAGCACAACTTTTAAAAAATTGAATGTCCCTTAATAATCTTTAACCATTGTCGGTACTAATTAACATCCCCGACAATCGTGTAAAAAAGTTGTACATTGAATTTCAATTACAAGTCTTGGTTCATTTGTATGACTTATTAATTGATAAAATTAACTAAGTTTATGAAAACAAAAAGTTTTGATTAAATGTCAATCATAAAAAATTTTTAATTAATACATAATTCATATGTATAATTAAATTGAGGTGACTATTGTAATTTTGTTATTTTATTACAATATATATATAGACACACATGTATCAATGAGAGTTGAGATAGAGCAGTGTGCTTTTAAGAGTCTCAAGCCAGATTACAATATTTTTAAACTAACTAGTCTGGCAAAGGAACAATTTCCTGAAGCTAGAGGGAGGGAAGAACTATGGTAGGTGGTCACTTCCACACTCTTCTCCGTGCCACTTCAAGATCCTCCCTGCTAAAGTCTAGTTGTACTAGGCCATTCTTCAAAAACATAGTTAAGGTATAAATCCCTTTTATTTTTATTATTTTTTAATCTCCAAGTGTTGTTGTTGTGGGAACTTTTACTCTTTTTAAGAATGACCCCGGCAGAAAATTACATTTTGGCCAATAAAAAGTGGAATTGTAATGATTTTCAGTTTCATTGTGCCTTTGTCTGGAAATAAAAAGTGAAAGTTTTCAATTTTCTGCAATCAACTAAAAGATAGGAGTGAAAAAAAGTTAAAAACTGTTGAGTGTAGTATGTCTCATTGTCTTGAGCAGTAAGCATTAATTTTTGGGTATTGAACACGATCAGAATT
This sequence comes from Psophocarpus tetragonolobus, assembly GCA_037954015.1. NCBI lineage: Eukaryota > Viridiplantae > Streptophyta > Magnoliopsida > Fabales > Fabaceae > Psophocarpus > Psophocarpus tetragonolobus. The sequence continues at coordinate 43,272,233 of CM075695.1, forward strand.
ATGGGGAAGCAAGCAATGGAAACCGTAGCCGTTTGACGGAAGAGAGAGCACGATCGACGGCTGAAGAGTTCCAAAGAGTTGCAGAGGAAAAGGCGAGGGAAGCCAAGGAAGGGGTGGGAAATCAGAGTGTTAACAAGTCATACGATGGTCCACAAAAGAGTACTATTGGTGACTCTAAGGTTGAATCTGTCAATACCAGCTACAAATAAACAGCCTCAGCCTCAGGACGAGGGGTGATTACAATTTACAGAAACCTTCTCTCAACTATCATTTCTCTCTATCTATCTATATATATATATATATATGCAACCTTGAATAAGCTTGTGTCATTTCACAACTACTTCTTCTGCCGCAGAAGAAACCAAACAATTTTAGGCTTCAGTCTTTTATTAATCACTCATGACTCATTTATATCCAACTATTGTTTGAAATCCTGGCTTTCAGGGATTAACTACGTCTTTATTTTACCTTCATTATTCAGTATATTGAAAACTTGAAATCCAATATACTTAATTCGATTAGACTTTCGTATGACAACCAAGCAACTCTGTTTCTACTAAAAAAATTTACCATCTCTGTTTTATTTTATTTGTCACTTGAAAAATATTTTTATTTATATATATTTTAGTTACACCTTATTATTAAAAGAGATATGAAAATTATAGCATACGAATGTAAAAGGAAAAAAGAATGAAAGATATAGTAAAACAATATATATAATTTTAATATAAATTACAAGATGAATTGTTTTTAATTTGTGTGTGGATGCTGACAAACGTCTACCCCATTTTGATGGGTATGGAATCCTATGGATGGAAGGAAAAGAAAATACGATAAAAAAAGGTGAGTGCACACATCTAATTACTATTTGTGTTATTGTGTATTATAACCTTAAAATAATAATAAAAAAGGAATCTTAATTTTTAAATGGTTAAGTTAAAAAGGAAAGAAAACCGTTGAGATGTATGACCTTCAATGTATTAATTAAAAATATTAATATTTCATATGGAATACTTTTAATTACTTTTTTGGGCATTTTTAATTACTTGAAAAGCATTAAATAAATTCCGTTTTCATCATATTAGTAATTACCAAAGGTTTTCTGTTTTAAGACAGCGATAACAATTGCAAAAAAAAAAAAAAAGAAAAGAAAAGGATATTGAATAGAGTCTTGGGAGTTTATTCTTTACAGCTTTAGTAATTTGGTCTGTCTAATTGTGTTGTAGGACAGAAAAATAAGCAATTTTCAGTATCTAATGCAGTTAGCTTTTTTTTATATGGTGTCAAAAGAATGTCCTTTCAGTGAAAGAAATGCCTGGAGGGTCCCTCCATTCCCACTATATGTTTTTTTCCTAACTTTTTTTTGTGGTTGGGAGACTTTGAAATTGATTCGAATGAGAGACTACCCAACCTACTTTTTAGTTCTTTCCAGTCAATGTCCATTATTTGGGTGCTGTATGTGCATTAAAAAATAATTACTGCATCAAATTTATGTTCGTATTATTAATATCCATGCATACCGTTAATAAGATAGGATCAGAATTAACATATTCGATTTGAGCATTCTCATCTTATCCTTGAACAAGTATAAGCTTATCTTTTAATCTTATCTGATTTTATTCTATTATATTTGTTATTCTCATCTTATCTTTTATTTTTTTACAGTATTCTAATCTTATCATATTAGCTATATTATATACTTTGTTAGATAGATAGATAAATTAATTTAGTTAAAAACATTAAATTGAAATTTTTTTAACAATATTATTTCTTAATTTTTATAGGGTAAATCATCTTTCCCTTTTTAATTAATTTCTTTCTATTTGTACATAATTAATTTACTTTAATGATTTCCTTTCAATCTTCATAAAAAAAATTATGCATTTATTATAAAATAACTAACATTATTTATTTATTTTAATAAAAAAATAATTAATACAGAAGACAATTTGAATATTTGTCATACTAATAAAACACTATCAATGTCATAATACTAATACGAATGATGAAAAAAAAACACTGAGAAACAGAAAATTATGTAACTTGAAGAAAGTATTAAAAATACCTATGCTCCTAATTATAAAGCATTACAAGTTAGTTAACTAAATTAAAAAACTTTAAATTTTTGTTATAAAATACAATCCGCATACCATGTATATATAACGTTAGTTCAAGTATTTTTGGATAAGTTGATCTAATTTTTTTAAAAAAAAAAATATGTAGAAGTTTCACATTTTTTAAAAAAATTATGTAAAAAGAGTTTTACGCATTTGCTTGTGATAAGCTGATTGTAACTCATGGAATTATTACTTTTAAATTTTTAGTGTTTTAAAAATAATTATATGATGATAAAATTATATTTTTATTCAAATACCTTCAAAATTATTAAATTTATTGAAAGTTAATATGATTTTACTTATAAGTTAAACTTTTTTATATACGTAATTCAAATAAATGTATTTGACCTATTCGATATAACTCATTTGTCAAGATATGTTGAAATTGTAAAAAATAAAATATAGAAATTAATTTCTGGACAAGACTAAAATATTATTGATTCGAGAAGAATGAATATATAATAAATTAATTTTAATAATCCTTCATTTCCATATCGTTTGGAACTAAATAAGAAAGTAATCATAATCGAACACATGGATAATGTACAAAGTGTTGTTTCAACTCAATTAGTGACATCAGTCTTCAATATGTAATCGTTTTAAAGATTTAGAAAGGGAGACTGTGGTGGTCTCTAATAAAAACATATAATGTGTAACTTATTATTTTTATCTTTAATATTTTAATATTTTTTTTAATTTATTATTTTTAATACTACACTATCTATTTTAACAAATCCTTCCTTTAAATTTATGCTATTTATTTTAATTATTACATTATTTATATTACTAATAAAATATTTAATTTTCTAAAAATTATAAAAAGTTAAAAACCTTAAAATTTTAAGACTATAACAACATAAAAACATTTTTATTTTTCAAGATAAATATAACCTATATAATTTAAATCAATTTATCAAACACTTCTACTTTAATAAGTTAATTAATAAACTTCAACTAAATCTTAATTTAAAATTTGAAATATAATTTAATCTTTAATTTTTAAAGAATTCAATTAATTTATTAACTATTTTTAGCAAAAATAAAATCGAAATTCTAGGCTTATTTTTAACTGGTTCATATTCATATTGGGAATTTGTAAATTGTTATATATGCATTTTTTTTTTTGTTTTTCTTTGAATTATGTATTCTGCAAGCTACACTAAAATCATATAGTATCCATTTCAATCTAAGCTGTTTTTTTTAATAAATCACACTGTCTTGTTTTATGTGTAACTAAAAAAAGAACACTGTCTTGTTTCTAAAGATACTTAAACTAATTTAATTATCTTTAATTTAAAACATTAATCTCCTCTGAATTTTTTTTTCTAATGCAATTTTAGGAGAAAAAAATGACATTTGAATTTAAAACAAGTAAAACATGGGAGACGTCTAGTTTAGGTGATTAAATAGAGGCAGGTAACTTGTTATAAAAGAAATCAATCTTGGCTACTTGGTATTCATAAGGAAAAAAAAATTTTTGCTTTTAAAAGAAAAACAAGTGAAGGTTTAAATTTAGAATTACATGTGTAATCCTTTTTATAATTTTTTTAATATATATATATATATATATATATATATATATATATATTACACTTTAGTCCATTACGAGGAATATATATTTTTTAATTATTTTTCTTTTGTTGCGATTTTCGTTAATATAAACTTCCGAATTTTACGAGATGAAAAAAAGAAATTGACGGAAGTTAAGGGTGTAAAAAAGTTAATTTTATCTTCTAAATCACAAAATCAATATTAGTTTCAAATTTAGTTGTGAACGAAATTTAAAGTTATAGAATAAATAAGACTAAAATAGAATTTCAATCTCTTATTTTAATTTGTTATTCTAAATCTAAGATGTTTTATTTTGATTCTTTAAATTGTTTAGGTTATGAGTTTAATTTTTATGCATTTATAATGTAAAAAAGTTTTATATTGATTTTTGGTCACAACTCTTTATTTACATAATTTTTAAAGTATTAATTGGTAAAATCAACCAACTTACTAGACATGAAAAGTTGTAATTAAATGTTAGTGTGTTTGGATAGGGAATTTGAAGAGAAAATTTATTTCATTTTGGAATTTAAAATGTTTTTGGATGAAATACATTATTTCTGTGATAAATTTTGAAAAAATTTGAAATTCTAATCATTTTTAAAGCATTCTCACAAGTTAAAAATTGTATAATTTCAAATTTTTATTTTTTTAGGAATTTCAAAATTTTCAAACTTATTCTTCTTTTACTAATATCGATCTAAGTTATTTTTTGTTTAACATTCCCTGACAGTTTTTTAGTTGACATTGATAGGAAATATTTTTTATTTGTCAGCAATAGTTATTTTTTACTAATTTTTAAACATTTTTACAGATATGTCACTCATATTTTTAATTTGGTAAAATTAGTTAAGTTATTTCTTAGGATACAAAACTTTATAACATGAGTTTAATTAGTATAGACGGTCCCGTGTAAAAAGATTTAGCAATTAATACTTTAAAAGATATAAATTAAGAGTTGTGATGGAATGTCAATGTAAGATTCTTTTACACTGTGCATACTAATTAAATTCTTATAACATTAGCTACAACACTGTCTTATTTTATGGTAGGTGTGTTGAAGACAAAATTTAGATTTACCCTCTTATAGCAGAGTTAAATTATATATTTTATTAGTTACAACAGTTTGATCGATATTTTTAAATGATTAAATATTGTTTGATAGATAAATTTTTATTTTTAGTGAGAATTGAAATATTCTATAAAAAAATAGAATTTAATAAATTGGAATGACCTTATTTAAAGAAAACAATTGAAAAATAAAGTTATTTGAATTAAAAAGAATTTTAAATTCTTTGCATTATTTTCTATCCAAACAATTTAGAGTTAGTTTATGTGCTCAGGTAGTCTAAAAAAATTTTTTACAATAATATTTAATTACAACTTTTCGTTTATAAGACTTTTAATTCAATCATAAGTTTTTGCAATGAGAAATGCTACATCCTTTGGAAAATCTGGAGCATAAGAAGTTCTTTATCTTGACTTATTTTGTTCTGCATCGTACAATGTCACATAATCTTAAAAGATCTATTTTATTTTTTACTCGAACAGAGAATCACATCTTGTGATCTTATAACACCTTTTGTTGACTCCGCAATACTTGTTTTTTAATACTAGGTTGAGGAGAGAGAGACATTAAAAAATAACAAGATATCCATATATAGATTAGTTTTTTTTTTCCAATGTGGATCTTGACAAAATATCTTGATTTCAATATCAACTTTAAAAATCATCCACTTGAAATGCTTCTTCGGATTTCTACATTAACATTACCACATCTTTTATGGAAAATATGTAGGATTTCCTTAATACATGTGATATGTAGGATTTCTTTTATATATTAAATGTATCTCACCAAGTTTTTTTAATATGTAAATGTTAATAGTTAATTTTATTAAATGAGATATTTGAATTAATAACCTTTTTCTTTTTTTACATGTGAATTTTAACTTTCGTCTCACCTATTAAGAATATTTCTGTAAAACTTTTTTCAATTTGCATTATTCTATATTTGATCTTGACTTTACATTCTATTTCAATGGAATTGCTTTTAGTTTTTGACAAATTTCTATTGTATTGTTATTTCCTTTTTGTTTTCCTATTTCAATTGAGATTGTATTTTTTTTTTTTTACTTTTTTTGTTTCAACTCCATGTTACAGGGAAATTCAATGAGTGAGGATGTTATCATAGGAAATTATAACAATTCCAAAGACATTGGCCAAACACAATTTAATCTCATTTAGCCTACATCTCCCATTCAACTCTATATACTCTCCGGAGACCGTAATTAAACAGCGACAATAAAAAATTTGGACCCACTAAGAAAGTTACAAACATTATAGAAAAGTAAGCATATTTTGTTTCTTTTAGTTCTTGTCCTAGTGTCCTACACTGCTACCGCTGAATTTAAACGGTAGGCAAGTTGCAAGGGTAGCACAAGATGATATGTAAAGATCAAATAACTAGAATCTAAAAATGATAATATATCAAAATTTAGGAAAAAATATGTTTTAAATTTTTAAAAAAATTCTTTAAAATATTAAATATATCATTAATTTTTTCATGTATTTATTTTATTTCTTTAATTTTAAAATACATTATTTTTGGTCTCCAAGTATTTTAGATAACATTTTTAAAAAGATAAAAAATTATTTAGATAGGAGTGAGAGAAACAAAAACAATATATTTAAAAAATAGATAAAAGAAAATCATAAAAAATATACTTATATTGAATATTTTCTGAAAACGTAATTTTTACTCTATAAAAAATTATTGATATTCTATAAAATGAATTACCAAAAAATGAGTAGTTGAAAAAAATGTGTTTCTTATACAATCTCTTTGTAAACAATCAAAATGATTTCTTGTTGAGTATACTTTTTCACTTTATCAATTTTTGCAAATATCAATAAGTCTTCATATTTTCTAAAAGACACTTTTAATTGTTATAAAGAGAATAAATTGAAAATTACGGGCAACCACAAAGAAGAACTTACAAGCAATTTGAAAATTACAATTAAAATTTGTAAAAAATCTCAGCAATGGTTATTTGAAAAACATACAACTGTTTCATTTTAACTGGATTGTATGAATTTTTGGAACAAGTAAATATGAGACTTTAACAATTTTCTTTCTCAATATTATTACTATCATCTTATTAACTTGATTATATCTGATAAAATTGAGAAATATAATACTTTAATTAAAATTAATACTTAAAAAAATATAAAAAAATAATTATTAGATTTTGTTAGGGATATTAACTGATATAACTAGGATTTAAATTCTAATGCTTATACTAGTTGACTAAGGAATACAAGTAGCTATCACTTATGTAGTATCAACAAAAAAGATCAATTAATCTAATAAACCTTTTAAACTTGGAAAATAAATTGAAAATTAAAAATCTATATTAGCTAATAAAAGCTTGTCCTTAAAAGTTTTATTTGAGAGATTCATCACATTTAAATTATTTTTTTTTGTGAAATTCATCACATTTAAATTATTTAAGTGAGATGCATTTCATCTCGTAAGATACGAAAGGGTAATATTTAAAATTAGAAAAAAAAGCTATGTAATTCAGGCACCTTTTAGAAAAGGATATGTAACTTATTCCTTTTATGCAAATAAGCGAACTTATTCACAAACATGCGTATCGAACTCATTTAACTTGCACGTTTCACAAACCAATCCATATATACATGTGATTAGAGAGAGGTATTTGGTTGGTTGTATTGGAGTTTAATAGCACTATAAAGTCAAGGATAAAAATAAGAAATTTAAAGTTAAAGTTAAAGTAATTTGATAGTCTTATAATTTTAAAAAAAAAAATTCTAACTGAAATTGCTTGGGTACAGTATTCATTGGTATTGAGAATTAGTTAAAGTAATAAATAAAAATCAAAGGTGTCTCAAATTAACTTTTTTAAAAACATCATTTATTAGTGTTGTATTCATTAAAATATCGTTTCCATTTAATTTTATTTCAGTCAATGTCTATGAGTCTATCATTAAAGAATAAAGATAAGAGAAGTCTAAAATAAAGTGTTAAAAAACTAAATAGTATGAACATTGATAATAAAATTCTTACAAATTTCAAGCAGTGGATGAATAAATATCGTGAATTCGTGATGCCACTGTCCAGTTCCCCTCAACTTATGGCACCTCGAAAATCAAAGTAGTGGACCGCCCCAGAAGTTAGACATGCATGCCTATTCAAATTCAAATAAATTCTTTTAACACCTTCTTTTGCTACATGTCATAACATTAAAATTTTAAAATGTTATTACTTTTACAATACTATGGATTAACTTGTTTTGTATCTCAAAAAATTTACACACCTACAACCTAGTCGGTTTTTAGGATTAGAAACATTTCACACCTATAAATTAATTAATTTGTAAGTTTAAAAAATTACATTTCTACGCATTAACCGGTTTGTAGCTTAAAAAAAATTACACACATACTAACCATTTTATACGTAAACTTTAAAAATAATTAAACCCAGTTGATGCATTAGCTTAAAAAAGTTATCTTAAAGACTGTCAAATTCAATCCGTAGCTTTATCAATGGATACTCATGTTAGTACTATTCCATCAATATAAAATTTTGCACACCTACCCTAATGTCTCAAACTTTAAATTATGATAACAAGGAAATAAATAAAATATTATAATTTTATAATATTAAAAATTAAAATATTTTTTATATTTAAAGTATGCATATTTAAATTAAATATATCAAATTAGTTAAGTTTAATAAAATATAACAATATCTATTAACAATAATAAATTTATATTATCAAATTAGTTAAGTTTAATAAAATATAACAATATCTATTAACAATAATAAATTTATATTTTAAAAAAATAATTATTAAAATATAAAGTTATAAAAAATTAAGATATAAAAAATTATAAATCATTATAATGAATCAGTTATATATTTTATAAGAAAAAAATTATCAAAACCATGTATACCTACTTCTAATCCTTTTATACAGAGAGATAATTTTACTGCATTAAAATAAAAAATCAAGAAAAATTAGAGAAATAATTTTTTATAGGTTATCAATTCAAACATATTTTTAATACCATATTTTGACTGATTTTGATATGTTTTTGGTTAGTATGACGGTTTTTTATTTTTTTTTTGCTAACCTAACTTATTAATTCAGAACAATTTTGATAACATGTTATTTATAAATTGAAAATGACGAAACATTAAGTAGAGAGGGAGAAGTTTCGTTTAGGAAGAGAGGAGTAGATGCAGCCGTAAGAATTCGAATATGTTTAATTTATTTTTTTTAATATAGTAAGTGAGAAAAGAATTGGAAGTAGATGTTAAAGAAATTTTTCTAAAGGCTATGGTTTTCATTATCTTTTTAAATTCGGAAAAATTCTTTTAACTATACTTTATAAAGATATTTCCATTTCATAAACAGAGATATTCACATTTTATAGCCATCGTAGGTTAAAGTATGAGAGAAAGAAGGAGGTTACTAAGTTCCTATGCCATGTAGAATGTAAGCTAGAAGAGGCCACGAGTTTGTTAGGTAGAAATGCCAAATAATAATTTTAGGGTTTCTATTTTTCCTTTATTTTTTAATTATCTACATTTTAATTTCTATTTTTTATAGTTAGTGTTTCTGTTTTTTAATAATTCACCATAGTAGCTGTCAAAAAGATTATTATAGTAAATTAAAACAGATTATAATTTAAAATCAAATCTCTATTATTATTTTTTTTTACTATGGGTATAATCTCTGAGCTGAAACCTTTGTTGAAAAAAAAAAATCTTGGAGAGTCAAAATAATGAAAATTTAATTGGGTGGCATGAGAAAAGATATGTAAGGAAATGGAGACGAGAGACTTGGGAGTAAAAGATATTAGTATTTTAATATAGAAAAATAGTAATGGAGGCTAAGAACAATTAATAAACAGAAATTGGAAAGTAAATGAGAGAAGGTGTTCACAGTGGTTAAATGATCTGCATGCATGCGATTAATCATGGAGTAAGTAGACAAAAAAATGACTATCAACTAACAAAAAGAATGGAAATTGGAGATGATTCAAAAATCTTATTTTGGAAAGATATATAGATATGAGAAAAAAAATTTTGTATAGAATTTAAAAGACTATATATTGTAGCACGAAATAAGACTATACATTTAGTAAAAATTTAAATTTCTTTATAATTCTTTTATTAAAATTAATTAAGATTATTTTTTGTTTGATATTGACTATTTTTTTTTTTGTTGATATCGACTTGGATTACTTTTCAATTAACATAAATTAAAATTATTCTTCAGTCAATTTTCATTGATGTTTTTAGCATATGTTCTTAATATGTTTTTGTTAATAATATATTTTTGTTAATGTAAGTTAATTTATTTTTTTTTGCTTATGCATTTGTATAAATATATAATAACCAAGAAATAATAATAATAATAATAATAATAATAATAATAATAATAATAATAATAATAATAATCATCTTATTCTCACTTGCAAAAACTTGTCCTAATTAAATCTACAATTTTGTGTACAAGTTACACACTACTTTAAGGTATGTGAAACTTTAGGATAATCATGCCGAAATCTAATTTGACATGCAAAGTTCCAAATTGATAACCTAATTTGGGTGCCTACTCTTGTGATGAAGTCCATCAGTAATAGGAAATGCATGTGAAACATATATAGTTATAGTGTATTAGACAAAATAATGTGATCTAATTCACAATATTGTAGAAGATGTGATAAAACATAATATGAGATGCAAAACTCTAATATATAGTTAAGAAAATTTGTTTGCCGACATCAATAAAAAAATATATGTGAGTAATATTAATTGAAAAATAACCTTTAACTTCTCTTAACCAAAATAACTTTCATTGTCATAGACAAAAAAAGACTTGGGCAAATTTTATCACCTCAACGAACATCGACAAAAATACAAATTCAATAGAAAACATCATTAAGGATATTTTTTTAATTATTAAATATTATTTAATGTAATATTACAATAATTTTCTATATTTTATTGGAAATGAAATATTCAATAAAATTAAATTACTTTATCCAAAACGTTTAAAAAATAATTATTTAAAATTCAATATATTTTAATTTTGTATGAAGAGAGAAAGTGAACATTTCTAGTAGTAGAGTGGGTCAATAGATTGGTGAAGAATCTCTCCCCTCAATTCCCGAAATATCAAAACAAGAGCATATGGCAACGCAAGGAACCTATTTGCCCAACATTGGATATATATGTATCAATGAATTCATGGTTGTTTATTAAGTAACATCAATTGAATATTTTGTTTCTCAGATTAACATTGATGAATATTTGCCAATGTGGTGGTGGTTCTGATGAGTCTAAATGGAGAGTCACAACGAATTGCCAATATTGTTTCACGATCTTCTTGCAGAATTAGTTACTATGCTTCATTAAATGATCCTAATTATGAGTGGTATGCCCGTGCTGCAAGGACAGATTAAAATGACACTTCTACACACACTTTCTAAAATGAGCTAGTAAATATAAATGTACCCATCGTGTCGGCACTGCCACGCGCTGCCAATGTGCGTGAACCAAACAGGAATTAATCAAGAAAAGAGGAAGCTGAATGGGAACATGGTCTCTGGTGCAGGGTTTCCACATTTTTAACCTGTGATTGCGACCAATACTTGAATTTTAAAGACTCAAAAAAACCAAAACATGGTTGCACTAAATCCTGCTTGATTTTCGTTCTGGGTGGCTTTTCCATGTGCCTCATGCGAGACCATCCCTCCGCAAATTCTGTTATAAGGAAAAGTGCTTTTCAGCCTTTACCTCATGCCGTTGCAAACCGTAATCAAAGGGGGAAAAGAAAACCCAAGAATCCCGTGAATTTTTCAAAATACTATTTTTCAGATAATTCGATCTCCGTTTCTACATCTACATGCTCCAAGTGTTGCAAATTGCACTTACCTTTTTGTGTCGGTAGTTGCAACTTGCAAGTGTTACTATCAGCTTCAAACTCACTAAATTTTCACTTTTTTATTTAATTAGTTATTTTTCTCTGTCATAAATGAAAATTAAAATTAAAATTTTAACCTTTGAATAAAGTCGTAAACATAAACAAAAGTCAAAAAGGATACTGGTCAAAAGGACAGAACTGCTTATGGGACTCTTTCCAATTGCTAGACGAATTTTTGCGTCAGCATTGTTTTGTATATATAGTTTGCTTGTATCATACTATATACTCAAATTACAATTACAATGGCAGTACAAATGTAAGCACTGCTAAGAAATATTGTATACCCAGAGAATGGAACAAAATTTTCTCTATAACACCAATTAGCTAGAAGCTATAAAAGGGTATTCATGATACAATCTAGCAAAAACCCCTACCAGTGCTGCGGTATTGTATGTGCAAGCCTCTGTCTGAATGTAATTTCGTCTATCATCTTTAAATTGGTCATTGATATCAGGCCCACCCACAAGGGCCCCAATGAGGACATTTGGATTGGGTTCAACGCGTCCATACCAGTTATCGTAACCCTGAGTACACCCAATAAAACCCTTATTTTCCCCATATGATTCAGTAGATGCACCCCTATGGTGCACCCTCCGCGGGAAATTGGGACCATAGCCTACCAAGTAGCTCATACCCATTGGATTTGAACCCAGGATGTAATCAACCTGTGATTTTACAAAGGCAAACACTTCGTGGGGGCCCACATCCCCATTGTGGCAATGCAGCTTCTGATCTGTGGCTAGCAGATGATCAGAGTAGACAGTGAGAAGAAACGACGCCGTAGCTACGTATTGCATGTTGTTCCACTGGCGGACGTACAGTAACCCTCCTGGGGTGCGCTCCACGTTACTCACGTTGTTGAGGTTCAGGCACGCACACAGGTAGTGCTCCGCTTTTGAACGATACTGTTTCAGTATCACTTCATGTTTCTTGTGCTTCTTTTCTTCCATAAGAAACTGTTCAAAGCCAATATGTCGGTAAGCAACCTCACCTCCTATATAATTCATTTTAAACCATTACATGCTATTGCCTAGATTAATCTAAATTTATTCTCCATCTAAATTCAAAATTAATCCTCACAATAAAAAGTTTTTAACCTGATGTACCAAGCAAAAATAAACCATGCCCCATAGGTAACTGAGGTACAATAATACAAACAGTTTAGCACTTCAAATATAATAGAGGAGATATTAAAAATTAATTCCTACAATTTTTTTATAAGCCATAATTTTGGGAGTAATTCTTGAATTTATTTATTTTTACAATTTCTAGGCAAAATTATTTTTTGCTTTCGTTATTTATCTTTAACAAAAATAGTGAGTATTTGTATATTTTTAGAAGAATTGAAAATATTGTGTCATGTGTGATTTAGCAAAATTTTAAAAAATTAAGTAAGATAAAATTAATGTATGTGATTTACATGTAAAGTGAAGGTGAATAAAGAAAAAGAAAGGGAAAAAGGGAAGTGTGTATGAGGAAATTACCGTGGAAGCAAGAGCTTGAAGACCAGCATATTTAACATCCCAGCTGAATTCAGTGATGGCCCAAGTGGTCCCACCAAAGTCATAAGCATTTTCCAAAAAATAGCTTAAATATTCCTCCCTTTGGGTGGCTCTATATAGCCAAACGGATGCCCAAAGCAACTCATCCATGTACCCACTAACCGAAGCATAATAACCTTTAGCCACTCCAACACTCTCATCATACTTGCCCTTGTACTTGTCACCAAACTTAAACAACTAAAAAACACAACTACCACATCCTTATTAATATTATCCATAATCAAATTAAATTAATCAACTACGGATTAGGAGTAGTCAAGATACCTGTTGTGCATGATGCAGAAGCAGTTGAGAGTAATGTGGGTTTGTTCTCCTAAACAAAATGGACGCCGCTGCCAATGCTGCCGCCGTCTCGCCGGCGACATCCGACCCGGGGTTGTTCGCATCAACCTTGTAAGCTCTCCGTGACGTTGTCATGTCCTCCGGCCGCTGCCAACAGTAGTGATCAGTATCGCCGTCACCCACCTGATTTTCATTCACAACACCACAATATATAACAACTTCTATAAACCAATTTTAGCATTATATTTGTGCCACACTTTTTTAAAAAAATAAATTATATAGTTCTTTTTTGTAAGTCCCAATTCTAAACTACTGAAATCACATAAATTTTGGGAACACGGTGTTAAAAAAATATGGGAATTTAAATAATGTTACCTCAATTTATTTCTAGTTAATTATTTTTTGTCGTTTCCTATAGATGAGAGGGTGGACGGGGAAGGGAATGGAATCCCGGAGATTTTGGAGAGAAGAATATTAATTAATAAATAATTTAATTAGTATATTACACAAGCATTTAATGAGTCTTCCATTTAACTGTAGGTTATATAAATAAAGAAATGTTGCTATAAAATTCTTTTTATAGGGAAGTGCATCCTAATTAAATTTTTAATAAATTTTACATTATTTTACATTTTATTTTATTTTACTTTTTATGTTTATTAACATTGGTTCTCCAAAGTATGAATGCGTGTCATAAGAAAAAATCTTTTGGTTTCACTCACTCAAAAAAAATAAAAAAAAGAAAGATAGGAATGTGGCACAATTTGAGGGATCCAAATAGCCGGAAATTGAGACACTAATAGAGAATTTGTGTCCATCCTTTAAAATATAATAGACTAATTCAATTTAAAATTTCTCTCTTCTCCTGGAGTTAGATTTATTTTATTTTTTGTCCTCCCCTTCTGGCCATTAAAATGCCTTTCTTCTTCTGTATTAAACAAAATACAGTCTTAACTTTGTTTTTAATCAATAATAATAAATAAAAATATGATATAAATTTGCATGTTGATGTGAAGCGGCGAGCATTGTAAAGGGAGGCGCGTGGGGTAGAGAAGTGAAGAAGAGTAGAATAAATAGTATGGAGTAGGAAGTGAATTGAAATGCAAAAAGAAAAACCTGAACCCAAAGAACATTTGGTTGTGTGTGGGCCTTGATGAAATAATCGGTGCCCCACTTGATGGCCTGAAGAGCGTGAGCATACTCGCCGGCAGCGGAGATTTGTTGTCCGTACTGAATAGCAGCCCATGAGAGGAGTGTTACGGTGAATGCCATTGGTAGGCCAAATTTGACATTGTCCCCTGCATCATAGTAGCCTCCGACCAAGTCCACCTAGGTGGCCAAGAACAACCATAATAATAATATTATTATTAGAGCCTCAGGCTAGAGGAGAATGTTACAGAAAGGAATGTACCCCTTGTTCTAGGCCATCCGTGAGGGCAGAATGGTGACGCCAATCGACCCTTTGATTGTGGGGTAATCGACCTGAACGCTGTGACTCGAAATAGAGGAGGCTCTGGGACAGTGCTTCCCTATAGTTGAAGGATTCACAAAGGGGGAGGAAGAATATTGTTATCAGAGAAACCAGGCACACTGTCCCACACCGTATTTTCATTTTCTTTTCCTACCTATTCCCATTCTCTTTATAGTTTGTTTATATATATATATATATATATATGCTGTCTCATAAGGTCCTGCTGGCTAGCTTATTATTACATTTTGTCTCTCCTTGTTTTGTTTGTAAACAAAATTCAAACGCCTAAATAGAATGTTGGAAAAATTAATTTTGAATGAAGGCGCGTGAGAAACATGTTAGGGCTGACTTGAACGGCTATTATACATATTACATACATACATTTTGTGTGGAACTGGAACGGTAAGGAAACTAATTACTCTACTTATGTGCTGTGCTGTGCTGTGCTGTGGATGTGATACTTTTACTGTACTGTATTTATCACACTTGGATGCTAGCATAAGCGGTATTGCCATGTCAGATGTGCCTTGTTTTTTTAGTGCTGTGTGCAACTTAGCTAACTTTATTCATAGGAATGCCTCACTGTAAAAAAACACAACAAATGAATCACCAAATTTTGCAAGTGCAATTCACTTTTCCAAAGCCTTTCAGTCCTTCCCTTTTTTCTTCTATCAAACTTTATATTTTATGTTCCTCTTATTATATTTTTCTCCTCGAAATTATGTAATTATTTAAGTTTCTATTACATAAATTGGATATTCATTGTTTGCCATTGTAAAATTTTTATTCTTCTAGTATCTTTCTATTCTATTTTTAGCAAATTTTATTGATACGGTAAATTTCTATTATATGTGTGTCGGAGGAGATGGCTTAGTTACATTTTCTTTTCTATAAAAATTGGAATAGTAGAAAAATTAAAAATATAATTAAGCCTCGTCAACAAATGCATCAAGTAACAAACTAATTATGATGTCATCATCCGATCTTATGTCATTAATATATATTAAATACTTAATAAAATATAAACAAAGTGATTAGAATTATAGAATGTTTAAACTAGAGGGAAATGATGGATTTTGATGGAGGAGAGGAGAAAGAAAGAGAATTTTGATATTATGTTTGGTTGAGGGGAGGGAAAGAATTTTAATGAAAGATTTTATTTTATTTGATTTACAAGGAAAGATGTTTTTAAATTAATTCAAATTTTTATTTTATAATTTTAAATTTCAAATATAGATATTGATATTTTAATTTTTATAATAAAAATATTAGAGATTGACGAAGTAGTTCAAGTAGTTAACATTTTCATTTATTTTAAAATAATTAATAATTAATAGTAAAAATAAATAAAAATGGAAATGTTCGGTACTCATTAATGTTTTGCTTGTCAGCTTATTCATGCTCGTCAGAATGAAGCAAAATGGACATCTTAACCTACTCACCACCTTATCCAAGTCTGAAGATGAGATTCAAAAGAGCATGGTGTTAATATTTAGCTTATTTAAAATTGATTAATATCTTAAAATGGATATTTATTAGCTTTTATTCTAATTTTTCCAAATAAATACTATAATATTTCAAAAAGACAAAAATATATATTAGTAAATTATGACCTAAATATATTTTTAATCTTTTAAATTTGGAATAAATTTATTTTTATCCTCTAAATTTAAAACTAATATTTTTTATGATTTTAATTTAAAATAAAATATTTTAGTATACTTTGTTGTCTTTTTTATGGTTTCTTCCTTTAGACTTAAATAGGACCAATTTAACCTATTAATATAGGAATTTTGGACATTTCCAACAAAAAATTTTAAGAAGATTTCTTAACTAAATAAAAGTTACTTTTTATGACCCGAAGTGTCACATCATTTTTAAGGAATTAATACATAATTTTGTTTCAATGGTAAAAAAATTTAAAAAACTCACAATTATTTATTATTTTGGTACTTTTTCTCAGTCCCCTGTAGTGGTTGATGACACAAATATAATTTTTGTTGTTAAAAAATCGCTACTTATATAAGGAACTTGAAAATAAGGATAACCAACCTAATAAAGTGAAAATAAGATAATAATATTTTATGTAACGTAGCTCTTAATTAACATAATTTACTTTTATTGAATTCAATAAAAAATAAAATTATCTTTAAAATATATCCTTGATTTGAACTTAATGAGTCAGTCAAAATTTAAAAAAAATGAAAAATATAATATTAATTAATTATGAGTTATTTTTGGAATGTTGTCATTAAATAAAAATAAATTAATTAATATTTTTTATATTTGAATCCAAAAATAATTCTTTTATTGCTTATATTTTAGTTAGGGATGACAAATAAACATATATCATGGGTAATCCTCGAACCACCTCAAAGTTAAAAGGGAATCTCCAATTTAACTGAGCAAGAGTACTGGCATAGGAAATACCCAATTTGTTTGGGATAGGAACAAGGATGAGGATATAAATACTCACTTATCCTTGTACTAACATTTATTTTAATGGCTAAAATAACTCAAATTCTTATCCTTAATTTACTATAGCTAATTTTGAAACTAAATTATATCTTAGAATCATCTTTTCTTTGCAAATTACAATTTTTTAATAAGGTTTCATACTTAGAGTTTGACATTTGCCTTCAAAAATGCTTTCACATTTAATTCACAAATTACAAACTTTGTGTTTATTAAATAGCTTTTGAATTAATATCATTATATTAAAAACATTATTTTTACTAATTTTTTTGCGAGTATGAAACAGGTACAAATATACTTAATAAACAATGAGGATAGAGATGAGACATAAATCTCATACCCATTAGGTATGAAAACGAGGATCGAGAAGAGTTTCGAAAGCGAAAATGAGAAGAGAATGTCATACTTATCTGTTGGAAATCCCTTTTTAATTAATATATTAATGGGAAAGCAAAAAATGGATTTATCCAAGATCTTGGAATTAATTCTTTGACTCTTGAGAAAATGCACATTCATCTTTGGAAATGTGAAAAAAATTTAATACCAATTATCTCTTCTTGATAAAAGTCTCGCCCCTTCACTATAAATAAGGAATTTGAGAGAAGCTTAGATCATCAATCTAACTAGAAAGTTGAGAATCAAGACTGAGAAAGTGGGAGAGTTTATAATCCTCTTTGAGAGAGAGTTTGAGTGGTTCTACCACAATTGTGAGATAATTTTTTCTGTATCCATCCTAGAAGAGAGATGAGGTTCAATGTTATCCTCGTGTATTAAGAGAGAATCATTGTAATCCTACTTTTATATGAAAATGTTTACTGGCTAATGTTCGAGGTTTTTACTTCTCACATTGAAGGGGTTTTTCACATTAAAATTCTTGTGTGTTTGTTCTCTTTATTATGCCTACTTTAAGTCACATAGATGGAGGGAAATCTCACTTTTGACATCTTTGATCCGATTTCCCAACAGTGGTATTAGAGCCCGCCTAGTTCGGGGGAGCTTAAGCATGTGTTTAATTTAAGATGGAAGCAGTCATTTCGCATGATGGAGGTATGTTTAAGCTAACATCGGACAATGAGTCATACTGGAAGCCCGTGATGGAAGACCACTTGTATTGCAAGGAGTTACATGAGCCAATAACATGTGATGAGAAGCTGCAGGAGAAAACTGACAAAGAATGGGAACTTCTGAATCGAAAGCCATGGCGATGATTTGAAAGTATATTGTTAGAAGTTTGTTCGAGCACGTGTCGACATACACAAATGCTTATGAGTTGTGGTCCAATCTTGAATCCATGATTCAAAAGAAAACTCCTAAAAACAATGTTCATCTTGTTAGACAATTGGTGAAACTAGAGTACAAGGATGACCAAGGTATGATATAACATTTGAATATTTTCAAAGGTCTTGTAAATCAATTGACAAATATTCAAATGAAGATAGATGATGAGTTACAAGCACTTCTACTCCTTAGTTCGTTGCCTGAGATTTGGGACACTTTGGTGGTCATTCTCAGCAACTCAGTTGCCGATGAAAAACTCTCAATAGACAATGTTTTAGACAGTCTGTTGAATGAAGAATCCAGATGAAAAGAGTGTCATATATCTTTCCAACTTGAGGCAAATGTTGTTGATAAATGAGGCAGAAGTGAGATCTAAAGGTAGAATGAGTTCCACGGAAGAGGCAAAAGTAAGGAGAAATAACGTTTTAAGTCCCGTTCTAAAGTAAACTGTTAGTATTGTGGTAAGGAAGGACATATAAAATATGAATGTAGATTCTTGAAAAGAGATCAAAAGGCTCGGACTATCCACAATGATTAATTGGAGCCCAAGAGGAAAAATGATAAGTCTACTGCAGTCATGTAGCAGATGGTGATAACATCTTCCTTATTGGAGAAGACAATTACCTAAATGTTGCTTATGGTGATTGTTCATGGATTATATATTTGGATGCATCTTTCTATGTGAGCCCACACGAAGGTTACTTCTCAAATTACAAGAGAGGAGACTTTGGTAAAGTTAAAATGGGGAACCATGTCACAAGCAAGATTGTTGGCACAGGAGATGTGGTCTTGACAATAAACATAGGGAGCAAGGTTGTGCTGAAGGAGGTGAGATATGTACCTGAAATGCGTTTGAACCTCATCTTAGTCGAAAGTTAGACAATGTTGGACTTGTGAGCCACTTTGGCGCAGGAAAGTGGAAGTTGGCAAAAGAAAGCATGGTGGTCACCAAAGGTTCAAACGAAGGATCTTTGTATATCATGCAGGGAAAAATCTATAGTGGAGAAGCAAATGTGCTAGACGACTCCAAAGATCTTTGGCATAGACCATTAAGTCACATGAGTGAGAAAGGATTGCAAATCCTTGTCAAAGATCATTTCCCTAGCATAAATGGACAACTGTTGGAATCATATATTGATTGTTTGGCTGGGAACTAGTGTAGGGTCAGTTTTCATAGATTAGACGATTCCTCAAGGAGGATGAAGGCACTTGAACTTGTGTACTCAGTTGTTTGTGCACTTTCTGAAAGATCCTATAGAGGTGTGAACTACTTTGTAACCTTTATTTATGACTACTCTAGAAGAGTATGGGTATATCTGTTACAAACTAAGGACCAAGTTCTTCAAGTTTTTAAGGAATTCCATGCGTTGGTAGAGCGTGAAACTGGGAAGAAGTTGAAATGCCTAAGAGTAGAAAATGGTGGAGAGTATCGTGGTCTATTTGAGGCTTATTGTTGAACTAATGGCATCAAATTAGAAAAGATCCCACCAAAGACTCCTCAGCTAAATGGAGTTGTTGAGAGGATGAATCAGACGATTGAAGAAAAATTCAAATGTATGCTAAATCATGCAAATCTCCCCAAGTTATTTTGGGATGAAACTGTGAAAACTGCAGTAGTGTTGATAAATCTTTCACCAATGCGACCTTCAAAGGGAAAAATTCTTAGAAGAAGTATGGAATGGGAAGAAAATGTCCTACAACCACCTGAAGGTTTTTTTATGTAGAGCATTCGTTTATGTACCTAAAGACGAAAGAATGAAGCTTGATGTTAAGACCAAGGAGTGCATATACCTTGGATCCCTAAATGATGAATTTGGGTATAGACTATGGGATCTGTAAACAAGGAGATTATTAGAAGCAGAGATGTAGTGTTTTTTGAAGACCAGACCATCAAGGACTTTCAGCAGAAAAGATAGGCAAAGTCGAATGTAGACAGTGATGACATGATAACCCATCCAACAACCAACAGTTTAGGGGAGAAAACTTGCCAAGGTAAACTATTTTTTATTAGATAAATCTTGAGCAAATGTAAGCAGAGGTGGTAGATGATTAGATAATGTCAGATGCTCAGAAAAATCCAGAACCCCAAACAATAGAAGAATATCATACTCAACTTGAGCCAAGATGGTCAACAAGAGTAAAAATACCTTTCACCAAGTACCCACCAGACCAATACTCACAAGTGAAGGTGAAACTTCAGGTGGTTGTAGGACATGAATGAGGAGATCACCACTTTGCATGAGAACTAGACATACGATTTGGTAGAGCTTCCTAAGGGAAAAAAACCACTAAGAAACAAGTGGGTGTACAAGTTGAAATCTGAGGAAGTGAGTTTCAAGCCACGATATATAGCCCGAATTGTGGTGAAGGGATGTAACTAGAAAAAAGGTATAGAGTTTGGAGAAGTATTTTCACAGTGGTGAATATGCCCTCTATAAAGGTAGTCTTAGGTCTGACAACCTATCTAGACTTAGAGATAGAACATCTTGACGTAAAGATTGTATTCTGGAATAGAGACCTCGAAGAATATATCTATATGGAGTAACCAGAAGGGTTTGAAAAACCAGACCAAGAACATCTTATGTGTTGATTGAAGAAAAGTCTTTATGGTCTGAAGTAAGCCCTTAGGCAATGGTATAAAAAATTTGAATCCTTTATGACTAAGCATAGTTTTTTACGGACCTCATTTGATCATTATGCATTCACAAAGAAGTATGACGATGATGATTTTATCATACTGTTGCTATATGTTGGTGACATGCTGATTGTGGGTCATAATAAGAGCAAGATCGCTAGTTTGAAGAAAACATCGACGAAGCCTTTTTCCATGAAGGACTTAGGACTTGCAAATCAAATTCTTAGAGTGAAAATTGCTAAAGACCATCCCAAGAGGTTGTTGTAGCTGTCATAAGAGAATTATATTGAAAAACTCCTTAAGAGGTTCAATATGGACAAAACAAAACCAATAATGTTCCATTTGCTAGGCGCATGAAGTTGAGCAAGAAGCAAAGTTCAACAAGGGAAGAAGAAAAGCAAGAGATGAGTAAGGTGTCTCATTCGTCTGTGGTAGGCAGTCTTGTGTACGCTATGATTTGCATAAGTGATTCATTATATATTATACATTATCGTATTATATTATGTCATAATAACATACATTCAAAATGCTACTATTATCGATATCATAATTATATATTATTAGCGAAAACACAGGCGATGTTGCGCCTGTGTATTTGCATTTCTATTTTAATATGTTATAACAATTTTAAGGTTTTAATTTAATATCTTTTGTAAATTTTTATATTTTGAAATATAAATTATTATGTGACATGTTTTGAAATATATTTTTTTTTAATTTTATATTTTTTTGCTTATGATAACATGATAAAAATATGTCAGATCATCAATGGATATGTCAGATATGCAATGAATATGAAAAAATGAAAAGAGGAGAGAGTTTGAATAGAACTCAAAATATTGTCGCACCTGTGTATTTGCATGTTTATTAAGAATATTTATCATGAAATGTATACATATATTAATTATGCTTAAGGAATATTGATTTGTGATAAGGTAGAAATTATGAAAATGTGCATATATTAATAGGAGAAGTTATGTTTGCGAAAGTGAGAACAATCATAAAATGTTTAGAAAGTAAAATAGTCATAAAATATTGATACCAAAAGGTCATATTCTCATTATATAATATATAGTATATAATATAATATCATATATTATAAATTATAGATATAGTTGGACAATTATGTATGTTGGATATCAATATTTTAAAGTAATTTTTTGCTTAAAGTTATAAGGTTAGTTTAGTAGTAAAGTTTATGTTTAGAGAGTCAGAAGTTGTAGGTTTGAGTTCTTTTTATGGCAAAGTAATTTATTTTTTAATTTTAAAATAGGTATAAAGAAAGAATAGGTATTTTGAAAAGTATATATCAAAAGGAGATTATTAATAATATAGATAATATCATACTAAATGATATTATAATTATATTTAATATCACAATAATATTATAATATCATAATAATATTAAATAATATTGCCACAAAATGTTGAATGAAAAGTATTTAGCTTTAATTCTTTTATATGTTTAAAAGTTCTTCAATAAGTTAAAAAAATCATTAAAAATTAACACAATCAAACAAGTTTTTCATTTTTAATTAAAAAAAATAAAAAATTACAGATAATTTTTTTATCTTCTCATTTCTAAAATAATTTTCAAAATAAAATTAACAAACATTTTTTTTAATTCTCTTCTCATAAACAATTTTTTGTAACTGATTCATAAAATATTTTCAAACAACTAAAAATAAAACTAAATCAGACCTTATTTTTGTTAATACTGCAGTAAAATACAATTGTGAGAAGTTTTAGTTCAATAAATAATTAGCGAAATGTATTATTCTTCTGTTTCATTATGAACGTCGTCTTAAGTTATTTTATACGTATAAAAAATTGATAAATAAATTAAAAAAATAATAAATAAATTAAAAAATTAAAGTGACATTATTAGAGATATTAATATTAAAAACAATTAATGTTACATTGCAATGCTAAATAGAATATTTATTTTGGAACAAATATTTTTTCAAATACTACCTTCATTTTGAAATAGATATCAATGTTCTAATTTCTTTAGAGTATAACTTTCTTTTGGTAAATAATATTTTGAAAACTTACTTTGGCCATTCAGATGCATAGTTTTTATTTATTTATTCAGGATTCATAATTAATAGAAATTCAAACAAAAAATATATTAATGATTAAGATATTAAAATAAATAAAATTAATAATAAATTTTAAAAAAATAATACTGTATTTAATTAATATTATGGAAAATTTTAGGAATAATATTTATATTTAAGACAAATTTAACGTTACTAATTATATTAAATAATCCCTTCCAATAATATATATATATATATAACCTCATTTTTCTATCTTACCGAAATAATAAATTGAGCCTTATATAAAAAACTGGATTAAATGATTAATGGTCCTTAGTAGTATTATATTGCAAATAAAATGAACGGTTGTAGAAAAAAATAGGGAGAGTGTGAATATGAACTCCCTATTATAATTCTAGAGGCCAACCCAGATAAAAGTTTAGTTTATTGGGCCGAACATCTAATAACGAAACTGTTTTTATGACATCGAATAAAATCTTGGGAATTTTAATTAATACTTACTATAATTTGAATTTATACATATTTTTATAAAAAAAAATTAAATTTATATTTTTACCTCTAAATATAATTCTTCTAAAATTTTTAAACTTTCTATTAAGCTCTCATTGGAGAGTTAAAAAAATTTTCAAATTTTTTAACTCTAACAAAAGCTAGTCGGAGAGTTAAAAAATTTTAATTTTTTTTATTTCCCCAGCAAAGCTAGTGTTCAATAATTGTTAAGGCACTCCCAGAAGACGGAAAATTGATTTTTGTGATCCTGTGCTGCCGGAGCAAATGGATGAGAGTCGCAACATGAAAACATTACTTGGTAGTGACATATTCATAATGACTATGTATAAAACTAAGGGTAAGCATAGAATTGAACAACAATTCAAAAAACTCAGCATTCCAAATAATTAAGCAACATGATCTCCGACAAAAGCTTGCTAAAGAGTTAAAACAATCTTAGATATAGGGGTAAAATGAGAATTTTAGAAAAAAATTATAAAAGTATGTATGAATTCAAATTATAGTAGTGTTAATTGAAATTCCCTAAAATGAAACTCTGGTAGAATCTATTATCTAACTAAGAAAACAAGGTATTGTGTTAATTACACTAAAAACCTTGCTTAATATTGTGACACCTGTCAAATAGTGTGATTTTATTGTCATTTTAATCATAAACATTAACAACTTACAATCCATTTTTTCTTCCATAGAGTAAGTTGTCTAGTTCAAAGAGAGAGTAATCATTCTAGGTCATTATAGTGAGACAGAGTAGGTTATAGACTATGTGACAGACAAGATGGATGTTACAAAGGGAAATGAGTTTATTCACGTTAGATGGTGGGTTGGAGTAAGAAAAAAAAACAAAAGTGTTGTGACGAGAAAGTCAAAAAGGACGAAGACCATCAAAAGTGATTTTGAGAGGTTGCTGGTAAAGTATGCTTTTATTTGTTTGAATAAAAAACAAAGATGTTGGTGTCAGGAAAATGAAGAATATGAAGAGTGAAAATGGTTGAGGGTTTGCTTTTTATTTTTGAATGATTGATTATTAAAATGTAGGATTTTTGAGTCACACATGTTTAAGGATTTGCTTTTTATTTGTTTTGATGAAAAAAGAATGTGTTGGGGTGAGGAAGACGAAGACCATCGAAGGTGATTTTTATTAGGATTTGAGGTATTTATTTATTTGTTTGAATAAAATAATAAAAATTTTGGGGTTAGGAACACAAAGAATACGAAGAGAAAATATGGTTTTGAGGGCTTGCTTTTTATTTGTTTGATTTTTAAAGTGTACAATTTTTTAATCAAGGATTTTCTTTTTATTTGTTTGAATAAAAAAAAGGTGTTGGGTGGAAGACGAAGAATATGAAGATGAAATATTGTTTTGAGGGTATGTTTTATAGTTTCAATGTTTGATTGTTAAAGTTTAGAGATTTTTAATCACCACATGTTAAACCTTGTTTATTGTCGTGATTTTGATCATGTGAAATAATTCAATGCAAGTGATGGCGAAGAAGTTCAATATGATCAAGATATCAATGGTAAATGAGAAACGTTGAAGCTTGTCGTTCGAATATGTGATTTGTGGTGTGTTGAGAATTATAGTACTAAACACATTGAAATGATTCTTCTTGATGCTAAGGTACAAAATAATATATTATTTTCAAGTTCAATTAAATTGTCTTTCATTAAGTGAATTTAATTAGTAATTATTTTAACATTGTAGGCTGACAAGATTTCTACAATGGTAAAAATGATGATTTCCCTTTATGAGAGGATAAATTAGTAGAAGTCAAACTTATGTCATGCACAATTTCAAAATTCTAAATAATTAAGACCATATAAGGTTTATGACCACTTATACAAATTGTTGTTTATTGTGGTTATAAGTATAAAAACATAAGAAATTTTTTATGTGCCTACGAAAGATTTTAACTTATTCAAGAAATTATTGCAGAAAACTATTCTAGAGATATGTTAGTTGGTACGTATAATTTATAGAATTAATGTATTTATTGTAATTGTTGTTGTCTTAAATTTATTTATTTATTTTTTTTATAATTTTGTAGATATAATTGGTGTTGTAGATCAAGTTAAAACCAAACCACATTCCAAGAATGTTATGTTTAATGTGTTAAATATGAAGTATTATTTTTTATATACCTTTGTCAATAGATTGTATTTTTTTCTGTTTTGGAAACCAATTTGACTTATTGTTAGATCCCCTTTTTTTATTGAATAATGATGTTTTATAATGTAGTGACACGACGATAGGGTGCACTCTTTGGAATAACTATGCAACAAAGTTTCTAAGTTATTGGAAGGAAAAGTAGAATTCTAAGACAACGGTGATTATTTTGACACATGCTTGGATCAAGCAAGCAATAGGTAATGTAATATCTATTGAACTTAATCATTTTATTAGAATGTATATAATAGTTGTTTATATTAACTAATTCATTGCATTATTTTTGCAAAGGAACATGTTCAGTTTCTATATCTAACTCATGACACGGTTCGAAGCTCTTAATCGAGGAAGATCTACTAGAGATCAAGGAGTTCAAGGAAAAATTCATAGAGTATGGTTTTAGTCTATTATAATGTGGATTTAAAAATTGTTAATAGATAAATAGCTGAAACAGTTATCCATATCTTGATAGTTATTGTATTTGTATTTTTGTAGATTTCTCCATGTGAAATGAATGAGAGTCAATACATAACTCAAATGAGTGGAAGATCACAATATAATATTCATGTTTAAAGTTGACGTCAAGAGTATTGTCCAAATTAACTGCATAAAAGAGGTGTGTAGTAATTTATTAACTGCGTAAATGACATATGTAATAGATTTATTATTTTTTGGTATATCTATTTTCCCAATTTGATGTTTGGAATAGGAGATATTTTGTGTGACTGTTGGTACCACAGTCAACTATATAATTTCTACAATTAAGAACTAATTTAATTTTTTTTATAAAAAGAATTCTTTTTTATAGAATTGAAGCTTACCGTTATCGAGCTACAAAATTTGACTATTTTACAACTAGAAAAACTACTACAAATAAATAGAAAAAGATTAAAAGACTACCACCTATGTCATCCATATGATTTTGTTACCAATCACTTAGGTGACAGGTTAACACATGCAAAATTAGATTATAATGTAGGTGATTTAAGAGTCCAATTACAATCATACTATAATTACCTTACAGGTAATGGTATTGGAATTTACACATTAAAGAGCAAGATTATGCTATGTCTGTTAAATTCCTAAAATAAAATATAACATTATCCAATATCTTTTATGCAAATGAATAAAGATAAATTTTTTAAAAAACCTTCAAGTCATAAACAAGCATCAAGGAGCAATGTTCTTTTTATATGACTGTGGTGATACGAGGAAAATATTCATATGGAAGACACGCGCATCTGCCTTAAGATTTCAACACAAAATTGTGCTAACAGTTGCCTCAAGTGGAATCACATCTCTTTTGCTACGAGGAGGAAGAAACAAACACTCTAAATTTAAGATTCCTGTCGTGACTATTGATAATTCTATTTGTAGCATTCACCAAGGAAGTGAGCATGTTGAATTATTAAAAAGAACTAAGTTAATTATTTGGGATGAAGCACGCATATAAATTCTATTTCGAGGCACTAGATAGAACTTTGAGATACATTATGGCAATGGAAAATAAATGTAAGTCAATATTTAGAGGCACAGTCATAGTTTTTGGAGGAGATTTAAGACAAATTTTACCTATCATTCCTAGAGGAAGTAGATAAGATATAGTCCATGCCACTATTAATGCTTCCTACTATTGGGATCGTTGTCAGGTTTTAACATTAACAAAAAATATGTGTTTGCTACATAAGGGATTAAAGAATATAAATGATTCAGAAATTCAAGAATTCTCTGACTGGATAATAAATATAGGAGATGGGAAATTACTAGAACCGAATGATGGTTTAGCTAAAATAGAAATTCCAATTGAATTCTTGATTGCAAAATTTAATGATAAAGTGTTCTTTTTAGAGAGCTAAGATGATTTGTGCTTATCATTGTAGGTGAGGAGAAAGAATATCTTAGCTTGGATACCATAGATAATTTTGAAATTGTTGCAAATAAAGTTTATGAGTTACTTACATCAAAATTTTTAAATTCTCTGCTGGTCTTCCAAATCATAGGATTAAGTTGAAGATTGGAACTCCAATCATGCTTGTGAGAAACCTGGATCAAGCAGATGCCTTATGCAATGGAAGTAGATTGATAGTAACAAAGTTAGCAAATCATGTTATTTGGGCAAATATCATGACAAGAAAAAACAGTGAAAATGAGATGTATATACCACACATGTCAATGTCTCCATCACAATCATCATGACCTTTTGAGCTTTTTAGAAAACAATTTTCCATCATAGTCTCCTATGTAATGACAATTAGTAAGTCACAAGGACAATCACTCGCATATGTTGGTTTGTACTTACCAAGGCTAGTATTCTGTCATTGTCAATTATATGTGGCTGTTTGTTGAGCTCAAAGTAAAAAAGGACTAAAGATCCTAATTCATGACAAGGAGATAAAGCCATTAAATTCTCCAACTAATGTAGTTATCAAAGAGATTTTCCAAAACCTATAGTAAGTAAATATCTCACATGCATCTAATTAAAGACTGTATGATGTGTCTACATTTCTATCCTTGATAATCTTTTATTTGATATAAAGGTTTTATCACTTAATTTTTTGTTAAGTGCAAAAGATTTGGATTATCATACTATAACTAATGTGCAAGCTAAAATGACGAGTTAGTATTGAAGTTTATAACTTCTCATAATAGATTGTACATTACATTTATTTTTGTCGTTGTAAGTAGGTCAAGATAAGAGAAAAACACTAAATATTCACCTTGTTTTGCACTATTGTACCTACTTAATTAATGATAATATTTACTTTTACAAATTAAAAATATATTGTTACTCAACTTTTTTGTAGGATAATTAGTATCCAATAAAAACTAACCACAAAAGAAGACAATCACATATTCACTCGTTACTTTGAGCTTTCTTTTGTCAGTAACTATTGCAAACAATATTTGAATTAAGCTAAAAACTTCACATGATGTTACAAATTATTCACTCTAATAAGTAGTTAATAATTTGTAACCCCATACTTTGTCTTACAATATATATTAATTATCATTTTGATACTTATAGTTTTCAATTATTTTATGATTAAGTATAGTTTTAAATTCATGTTGATTACATAAATTTTTTGTCTTTAAAGTTTCACAAAAAATCACTTTTCGTCCTTAAAATTTAAAAATATTATTTTAGTCCTTAAAATTAATTTATTTTTTATATTAGTGTTGTTCATTTATAAGTTCTTGTGTAGTTGACTATCTCGAATGTGAAATTGAATATTGAGAGAGTTAAGGTTAAGGAGTAGAATGATTCATAAATACAAAAACATGTTTTTTGTTATCATTTTTTAATGGTCTTAACTAGAGAAAAAAGATTTAAAGAAATTTGAATTTTAAATACTAAAAATGATTTTTTTATAAAAGTTTAGGGATAAAAAATTTATTTAAATCAATAAATAAATAATAAATTTGTATTCTAAATATGAATTAAATATTAAGTACATATTTAAAAAAACAACAAATTCGACCGGTGTGTTCGCCTGGGTTTTATAAAGAAAAAAGAAACAGCTGTGAACCAAAAAAAATTGGAAAGACGCAGTCATAAACTTTTTCTTGTTGAGCAGAGGAAATAACAAAAACACTGCATATCCTGCCACAACAGATGGATTCAGGGGGAGGATTTTCATAGGACCATAACCTCTTTTTTATTTTTTTAATTACTCATCAACTAGCTTCACTATTTTGAATTGGCTAATCCAAAAGATAAATGATGGGTGATGGAATTAAATGCCGAAGGTACGTGAATTAAAATGCAAATTAGTCTGGGCTTTCACAAATCACAAGAAGACGCAATTCATTGTTGGATATTTATGGTTTTGTAAACTTGGTAAGTGCCCTAAACTGATAAAACTGAGCTATTTGCTCACTATTTAAAATTTAAATTGAATTGACCATCCATCCGTTCTTATACTTACTTGAGGAAGGTATCATGGTCCTCTCCCATATATTTCTGTTTCCTCAAACCACATATTTCACGACTAAACATGACTTCTCCCGTTTGTGTTATGTTTACAAATAGAGTTTGCAGATTTGATGCCATGGAAATTAAATAATAAATAAATCACTAGTAAGATTTATTTTTTGTTGGGGTAGGGTGGCTAGAAACAAGGATAAAATGATAACGTGTATATGTTATTATATATGTATATTATTATATGATGTCCCACTTCCATCTTATGCATCAATCGAGACATCTCTGTCCTTGTGGGTATAAGTCAAGCAACCCCTCTCCTTCCAAAAAAACATGTCTTTTATCCCAACACAGTTCTCCAATCAAACCGTAGCAAGCCAAAATTGGTGACCAAGTGAACCAACCATAACGTAGAGTAAACCTCCGTCAAATCCCTAATGTGGAAAGGAAGGGGAAGATATAAGAAATTGTCCATAAAACTAATAATTTTTTAGGGATGAATTCTCTTAAAAATTCGTAAGTTTTAATTGAAGACTTTATATAGGTCGTCTAAGCCTAAAGTGAATGATCATGTATTAAATTATTACTTTTGCTGGAAAGTGATTTTTAAGAAAAACTAGTTACTAATTACTAATTACTAATTACTAATTACAAATAGAGCTTGGACGACCAAAATGTACCATATCCAATCATATCAAATGTATACAAAAAACCCCTTAAAACTATGTATGTGTACGAAAATGAATGAGTCCTACCGACCTAAGACTAAAAGAGTACCAATCCAAATTCGCTTTCGTACACCCGAGCATTTTAAGTGTAGAAAATAGCTGTGTGAAATTGGCAAAGAGTTTTGACTTATTGGGAAAAAAAGCTCATTTTGTGCAAAATATATTAATTAAGGGATAAAATGTCTTTTTAAAATTTGAATAATTATACGCAAATAATTAATTGAATAGACGTACGAAATATAAAGATATGTTTCATCATATAACAAATATTTTGTGTGTCCCTTCTTTAACAACACTCAGCTACAGCTTTCTAATTCTGTAACAAGTCCCTTTTCCTTAATTTGGTTAAGAGGTTTGTGCTGAATTTAAATGGGTCGTTCAATTCTTCACTTTGTGCATCATCATCGCATACCAACGCCCTTTGTGTGGCGTTGAGAGTTGAACCGAAAGAAAGAAGAAAATTCCCAACTCCAACCACTTCCTTTAATAGATTAATTCAACCATAAACTCAATGCTTTCCGTTGTTGTTTTATTTGCGGTTATATTAAATGAGAAAAAGAATTATGCCCGGTGTAAAATGTCTTAAACTTTATAGGGTAAATTTTTATATTTTACTTTAATAATATTTTGAAAATCACATAATAAAGAGTTGAAAAGTAGTAATTAAACTTTGTATAAAATTCCTCTACAGAAGTATTAAAATTATATTAATGTCCGTTGGAAAGAGTTTATGGTATAAATTTTTAAATTCCATAAATTATTTATATTTAAATATATAAATTTAAAAAATTTTATATAAAAATAAAATATTTAAATATATATATATAGAGAGAAAGGGGAGAGGAAGAGAGATATAGAGAGGGGAGAGAGAGATAAAGAGGGAGAGGGAGAGGGAGAGAGATGAGAGAGGAAGGAAGAAAGAGGAAAAGACAAAAAAAATTTATAGTAACAAAATTTTAATTATGAGACTGATGAAAAAGTGAGAAACAAAAATTAGACGTGTGTGAATTTTAAATAAATTTAAAATAATTTATTTTAAAAAATTACTTTAAATATTTTATTTAAAAAAACTTTAAACAGTTTATAAAATTTTATATATAAGTATTTTTAAATATTTATATAATGATAAGATAAAATGAAACAATGTGTAAAGAAAATTTTCTAAACGAGGCCTAAATTAGAGAGCTGGAAGGAATTTTAATTTAGAAAAGGTTCCTCATACGTTTTTAAAAGGCAAAGTTAGTTGGCTGTTTGAGTGAGGATACAAGAATCCGGCATGTCACCGACTCATCTACGGCCCAATAATACTTTTTTCTCTATAAAACTAAACTATTAATGGCACGCCACATTTCTTCCGCTTTTTTCTTTCTAATGCCACGTCATCCTTTTCTTTCTCAGAATTTGTCCATTCGCTAATATAATAAATGAAACAAACTTTTTTACAATTAAGATCATCAAATATAGTGTACGTGTAACAATCATGTTCACAGTTTTAATTATGTAGATTAATTAATATCGAAAACCCTATCCAAATACCATATTTAGTATGCAAGTATAAGGTGTATTTAGTAGGATTGATATTAGATAGGAGTAACACTATATTTCATTCTATTCTAAATTTCACTTTTTTTGTATTTAAGTGATTTAAATTGTATAATTTTTTTTATATTAATTTATTTTTTTCCATTTTCCCATTTTATTAAAAAAATAATCCTATAATCTTAATTTGGAGTAGATGGTAATATGATTATGATGAAAATAATTTTATTATTGATATTATATTTTTTTCTTTACTTTCATTTCTTTAACTACCTACTTAATATGTAAGATAATAATCATATTAAGAATAATAACTCAGCATGATAGGTGTTAAAAGAAGATTTGGTAATGAGTAAATTACATGAATTATTATAAAAGATATTATATTTATGTTTTTACACATAAAAACATGTGAAAATAGGAAATGTGTAAAATTTGTTTTTATTAATATGTGCAAGGAATTGGTAAAAGTTACCTAGTGGATTTACGGACTAACAGGTACAGAATTATATATTTTGAATTGAGTCATAAACATATAGTTTTGTTGAAAAAGATTCGCCTCCCACCGATACATAAAAGGTTGTATTTATTAAAATTAGTTAGAAGTTAAAAAAATAGTTATAAATATTTGATAAAATTAATTGATT
Organism: Psophocarpus tetragonolobus; assembly: GCA_037954015.1. Classification (NCBI taxonomy): domain Eukaryota; kingdom Viridiplantae; phylum Streptophyta; class Magnoliopsida; order Fabales; family Fabaceae; genus Psophocarpus; species Psophocarpus tetragonolobus. The sequence continues at coordinate 43,305,198 of CM075695.1, forward strand.
AATTAGTTAAAAATTATAAAATAATATTATTAATTGTTAAATAAATAATAAAATATTTAAAGTGATTATAGTATATTTTAAAACATAATATAATAAAAAAATATCTAATGACACAACAAAGTGTCTTTAAGATCATTTGAGATTTATTTGACTAAAGTAGCAAAAATAATTATGATTTGGAGATAATTCGGTGTAATTTATGAAAGATAAAAACACGTTTTTTTTACATATTATTTATCTAAATTATTTTTTTTATTTTTATGTTGAGAAATTGGTTCAACTTGATTTATGTAAAAAACTTATAAAAAATTAGTTTCCGAAAAACCAATTTCTTATAAAACTTTTTTTTAATTTTTTTTATGTGTTTTATTTTTATATTGTGTATTTTTTTTTTAATTTAAAGTTTTCTAAATGTTTTGTAATTTATTTTTTAGTTTAAAGTTTTTTAATTACAATTTTTAAACCTAATATTTTAAATTATTTCGATAAAAAACATTCAAAAAATTAAAATAAAAAATATAAACTGAAAAATAAAGTACAAAATGTTTAAATAAATTTAAACAATGAAAAAATAAAAAATATAATAAAATAAAATATAAATTAACTAAAATAATTTTATTTTAAAATTCATGATTTAGAACAACCTACATAAATAAAAAATATTTTTAAAAAAATTGACTAAACTTTTTTTAGATTTGTTTTTTTAATTTTGTTTTATATGTACGTATGTTTTTCTAACTATGATTTTTTAAAAAAAATCAAGTTAATTTGTATTTCATTTTATTTTTTATGTGTTTTATTTTTATCTTGTGTATCTTTTACACTATTTAATTTTTTTAAAATACTTTGTAATTTATTTTTCAGTTTAAATTTTTTAAATTAAGATTTTAAACCTAATATTTCAAATTATTTTAAAATTATTTTGTTAAAAAAAGTTTAAAAGATTTAACTTAAAAAATACAAACTAAAAAATAAATTACAAAGCATTTAAAAAAAACAATAAAAAAAGATACACAATGTAAAAATAAAACACATAATAAAATAAAATATAAATTAACTAAAAAAATTAAAAATATTAATTGTAAAATTCATGATTTAACATAAATAAAAAATAAATTTAAAAAAATTCAAAAAATTGACTACAAAAACTATTTTAAAAAGGAAAGTCGAGAAATTAGTTTTTCTCAACCAATTTCTTAACATAAATAGAAAAAAATGTTATCTAAATAAATAATATAAAGAACAAGTCATTTTGGTAATTTTTTTTCTTAGTATATATAAGAAAAAACCTGAAAACACACCTTCATACTAAAGTCCACAATCTCTAATTCAATTAGAGTGGACAATCACTACTCATAATTAATTCTTTTAACTTTCTTTTTTTTCATTTGCTCCATTTGATTAAAAGAAATGCAAACAACACTCTCTTTAAAGGATTTAAATTCACTAATTTTGAGCTTTGGTAAGTTTTGTGACGTAATTTATTCTGAATTATTATAATGATCTAAATTTTTTATTTACTATAAAAAATTATTTAATTATTATAATAATTTAAAATAAACTAAAGTTACCAATATAACACGCTCTATATAATTTATTGAAATTTATAAAAAATAATAAATTACGTGATTTTCACTTATTATTAAATAACTATATCTCCTAAGTTTTCAATAAATTTAGTTAAATAATAAAGAATGTATCATATGAAGTAGGTTAAAAGAGTTTGTAACACTCCTCCTTTACTATGAAATAAGGTTAGCTACTAAACTTTTTCCCTTATTCTTTAATTCTTAATTCTATGTAATCAAACCATAAAACTTTTATTACTTCATCTAATTATTCATATATGATAGTTTTTTAATAATTATCTATAAAATTATATGGAGAACATTTTTTGCGGATAAAAAAATACCGTTGCAAAAACCTCAGGAAATTGGAAATAATCTGAATATTGAATTCGTCAAGTTTATTTAATTGACCACTTATAATACTAAAAGAAATTAAGAAATCACCTCAAAATAACTTGGCAAATTGTTTGATGCTCGGAAAACGGATATTTAAGGTGAAAGAGAGGAAATCTTGAGTAAACGCGATTACATTTGTTTTAACAATCATAAAACGTTCTTTTGGGGAATTATATGAAAACATTTAGCTGTGCACGGTTATATACATACTGGAGGATACTCTGAACACAAATATGATATTTGAGAATAAAGCTTTTTTTTTTCTTTTATCTTTAGGATAGGAGATTATGAGAGATGGTTTACACGACTTACACATCTTTACAAATGGCCTTCAAGCTTCAGTTTATTTTCACGAGGACACCTTTTTTAACAAAATAAAAATAGAAATACAAGCACACTAGTTTCCTTTGGCAGTGGGATTGGAAGAAACACGAGAAACTTCTAACGCATGGTCTCAGCATTTTACATTCGTAGTTAACGAAAAAAAAAAAACTTTTAACTTTTAATTTAAAATAAATAAAAAGAAATGCCGATAAAAAAGAAAAACAATTATAAAACTTCTGATTTAACTTTTAACGAAACAACTTTAGAGAAAAACTGCCATTGTAAAAAGAAATCTACATTAACAATTAAATGTCTAACTTTATTGATTAATATTTAAAAAGTTATTTTTTGATTAGATGTTAATATTAAACCTTTTTATATTAAAGTCTTTTATATTGCTAATAAATATTAATTAACCTCGTAACTTTATTTAAAAAAAAAAAACCTCGTAACTTTATTACAATCTACCGTCTAGAAGAAATTTAAGAAAAATGAATGGAAAGGTTTTCAGAAACAGCCTTAAAAATGTATATGATTTTGAATTGAGTATACTTTTATGGGTTTGAACAAACACTTGATTGAGATAATGTAATGTGTCTGGATCGTCATTCGTCAATGATAAGAAGCTAATTCTGACATAGATATCCGAAGTAATAATACTAAAATCTGATTAGATAAACATAGCAAATGGTAAAATAATAGTAGGACGCTTTCATGGTGAGGCCAAGAATGAATGAATATGAATTATATTATATATACTGTAGGTATATAGTCCTAAATGAATTGATTCCCACCCATTTTACCCGGAAGAAACAAAGCCGAGCACGGCTGGATAGCAAAGTCCAACGTTCAAATTTGAGCAAAATTATTAATATCTAGGCCCTGCTTCCGCAAATTCATCATTGTTTCTAAACGTAACCAACCAACATTTCTTGGCCTTGAAAATCACAACCTCATTCGTGAGGTGTTGCTGTCGACAACACTGTCCCAAACGTTACCCAAGATCCAACGGACAGTTCAGCTGCAATTTTGTAACCCTTTCTCTCAATAATGAAAAAAAAAAAAAACACATTTGTCTTACCCGACCGAGTAACACTTTCTAACCTAACATTAGCGGAAGTGAGTGGGTCTCCAAAAAGGGTCCCACACGGCGTAAAGGGCAAGCTCTTTTCCTTCAAGTATGCCTGGCCCACCACCCACCACCCACCACCCACCACCCACCACCCACCCCCCACCCCACTCACTCTATAAAATAGCACACCCTATCTTGCTAAACAAATAACTGCAACCTGTGTTTCTCTATGAGCTCCTCTTCCCAGAAACAGAGCATGCCTTCTCTCACATTCTTCTTCATCCTCATCTCATTCGTTTTTTCATCATCAGGTAAAGTCATCTCCACAAACTAACCTAGAATTTACTTGTATATGTGCTTATTTAATTTGGGATGTTAAAATAAGTAGTTTATGATGGGCTTTGCAGAAGCGGGATCCATCGGAATTAACTATGGTAGGATTGCGAACGACCTACCTACGCCGGAGAAAGTGGTGGAACTGCTGAAGAAAGAGGGTTTGAAGCGTGTGAAGCTGTACGACACGGATGCGAGCGTCTTAAGAGCGTTTGCAAAGTCGGGAATGAAGGTGGTGGTGGCCATGCCAAACGAGGTTCTGGGAAAAGCCGCTGCCGACCAGTCCTTCACAGACGCGTGGGTAGAAGCGAATATATCGAGGTACTATCCAGCCACAGAGATCGAAGGCATAGCTGTGGGGAACGAAGTGTTCGTGGACCCAAACAACAGCACCAAGTTCCTTGTAGCAGCCATGAAGAACGTGCACGCCTCTCTAAGAAAGTACAACCTAGAAACAAATATAAAAATCTCTTCACCGATGGCACTTTCGGCGCTGCAGACATCGTTCCCGTCGTCGGCGGGTTCATTCAAAAGCGAACTGGTAGAACCAGTTATTAAACCCATGCTGGATTTACTACGCCAAACAGGATCCTACCTAATGGTCAACGCCTATCCCTTCTTCGCATACGCTGATAACTCGGATAAGATCTCCTTGGACTACGCCCTCTTCAAGGAAAACCCAGGCGTGGTCGATTCCGGTAATGGTTTAAAATACACAAACCTGTTGGACGCTCAAATCGACGCCGTTTTTGCTGCCATGTCGGCGCTTCAATACGACGACGTTAAGATAACTGTCTCGGAAACGGGTTGGCCCTCGGCGGGGGACTCGAAGGAAATTGGAGCAAGCCCGGAGAATGCGGCGCTCTATAACGGGAACTTGGTGCGGCGGGTGTTGACTGGGAGTGGGACTCCCCTGAGGCCCAACGACTCAGTGGACGTGTTCCTCTTCGCGCTTTTTAATGAGAACGAGAAAACGGGCCCAACATCCGAGAGGAACTACGGGCTGTTCTATCCGAGTGAGAAGAAGGTATATGAGATTCCGCTGACGGAGGAGGGGACGAAGGGCGTGGGGAGGAGCCAGGTTCCGGTGAGTGGAGAAGTTTCGGCGACGTCCCTCCGCGGCCAGACCTGGTGCGTCGCCAATGCCGCTTCTTCCCAGAATCAGCTCCAGGATGCTCTTAATTACGCTTGCGGAGAGGGTGGGGCCGATTGCACTCCCATTCAACCTGGTGCAACCTGTTTCAATCCTAACACCTTGGAGGCCCACGCTTCCTACGCCTTCAACAGTTACTATCAGAAGAAGGCACGTGCTGCCGGCACATGCCATTTTGGTGGCTCCGCTTTTGTCGTCACCCACCCTCCTAGTCAGTATACTTCTCCTCCTCTTCTTATTATTATTATTTTTCACTCTTCCCCACTATTCACACCACTCATTCCATCTTTTCTTCTTTTTGTGTTTTCAGAGTACGGCACTTGCCATTTCCCCACAGGATACTGAATCCGCTCCTTCTTCACTTGGGGGCTTATTCTTTTCTTTCACTCATTTATTTGTAATTATCTCTCATTATAATACACTTCACTTCTTTAGCATTTCTGTGTCATCTTTACGTTTTGCGAGTTCATGTACAAGGCAAGGAAGCTTTGCTTTTTTTAATGTCTATACATAACTTTTATTTTTTAATGTCTATCACACCGATTCATATGCATTTTTTGGTAGAATATATCACATTACTTTTAAGATTTACTTTATTTTTTATTTTAATAGCTCATCAAACTGTATGATTATAGAATGTTTTTAGTAGGCTCGGCTCCCCGGAGAGTGAGAATGATCTGGTAACATAGTTCCTAATAGCTTAATTTTCGTTAAAGAAGAGTTTTGAACCCATGATTCTTTTCTTTCCGTCCCTCTACTTTGCTAACAGACAACATATTTTATACATATCCTATGATGCATACGATTTTAAAAAGTATAATTTATTTAATATTATTATTAAATGAATATGTATTAAATTATTGATTATATGTTTAATTTAAAAGTAATAAAACAACAAATTATAAAAAGTTTAAGTATTAAATTTTTAGTTAAATATATAAATTTAAATTTATTATATAATTATTGTAATCATAATAATAACACGAAAAACAAAATTCAGAACGGTTCTCACGAATAGAGTATTGTTCTATCCTTACCATCATTTCAATTTCACCGTTCTTCTTTTTTATAAAAAAAAATTGCATCACCATTGTAATTCCACCATGCCAGTAATGTTATCGATGTCGAAAAGAAAAAAAAAAACAGAGCATAATTACAATTACAGATACTGGAAAGGGAAAAAACAAACACAAGCCTACAAAAGCCACTATAATTTACAAGAGTAGCTCTAATAATAAATGTTGAAGGAAAAAAACAAAGACAAGCTTACAAAAGCCACCATAATTTATAAAAGTAGCTCTAATAATAAATGTTGAACGAAAAAAAACAAAGACAAGCTTACAACAGCCACTAAAATATTTTAGAGGAGCTCTAATAATAAATGTTGAACCAGTGATAAAACTAGAGTGTGGTGTAATTGAGAAAACTGGCTTAAAAGTTAGATGAAGGTATTTGAAAGTTGAAAAAATTAATGATAAGTATTTGATAAAATTAACTATGTAAAATGATAAATTAATATATCATTAATCATTAGAACAATGAGGTGTTTAAAATAATTATAATATATTTTAATAATAATAATTAATTATGTATTTGAATTATAAATTATTATAATTATATATTTATATTATAAATTTCTATAATAACATATTTAAACTATAATTATATATTTAAATTATAAATTTATGTAATTACATATTTAAATAATAAATCACTAATTAATATTTAAATTATAATTTTTATAATTAAATATATAAAATTTAAATTATAATTTTTTATAATTATATATTTATATTATAAATTACTATAGTTGCATTAATAAAGAAGAGAAAGGTTTTATAATGTGATGAAAAAAAAATAGTGAGGAATAATGAATTAATTAATAAAAAGTAAATCCTAAAAATAAAACTAGCTAATAGTTGAAAACAAGAGATTTTTGGAAAAAGTGCTTAGAGTAGTGTTTTTTTTTTTAAAGCTACTAACTGCTAAAAAAACTCCTAAATTTTTGCTATCCAAAAGGAGTTGAAATCATTTCAACTAGTTTTTTAACTTTCAACAAGCTGAAATAAAAAACCAAACACACTTGAAAGTTGAACAATTAGTTACAAATGTTTAATAAAACCAGTTGGAATCTGTAAAATGGAAAAATAAGAGCATCATTAATCATTAGATAAATCATTAGATAAAAAAGAGGTATTGAAAATAATATAATATATTTTAATAATATAAATTAATTATAAATTTCTATAATAACTTATTTAGATTATAACTTCATGTAATTACATATTTAAGTAATTAATTACTATAATTAATATTTATATCATAAATTAATATAATTAAATGAATGAGAGAGAAATGAAGGAGAAAGGAGTTGTATAATATTATGAGAGAGAATTAGTGGGGAGCATTAATTAATGAAGGATAAACATATAAAAAAACTATTAGGTGAAAGTAGTAGATCTTTTGGAAAAACTATTTGGATTAGTTTTTTCAAAAAAACTAATAACTCCAAAAAAAGTCTTAGATTTTCCCAAACACACTCTAACAGAAGAGTACTTTTTTGTTTATATATGTGTGGAGACGGAGTACTTTTCAAAAGTATAAATACACATTCTTGAAAGTTACTTTTAGAACCTTTATTTTCTAACATAATTATGAGAGATGTATTATGAGATTTTGAAATAAGTTAAATAATTGGGTTTAGGAAGGTGTAGAAAAAGTGAAAAATAAAGAAGTAAATTGATCATTGTACTTTTGGTACATCAAATAAAAGGTATATATCTTTGCATAGTATTTTAAAAACTAGGCTATATTACTATTGTCTTTTAGTCAAATTGAGACCGTTGAACTCAAGATTTCATATCCATAGGCTAAAAATCTTACCACTGCATCAAATGCTTTTATTGGTGATACTTTGAAATTCTCAAATCTAATTAAACTATAATTAATGTTAGTTTCCAAAACACCAAAACCACAAATAAAAATATGCCTCAATTACACAAACCAAGAATCAAACTTTGGACTACGCAATTACAAACAAACAATCACACCACTAGACCAAGTGTTCCGATTGGATTTAACTTGCCTTTCACTTTCTTTTGTTTTCATTTTCTGGTATATTTTTGTTATAAATTAAAGTGAATGAAGAAATATGGTGGTGTATGGGATGACATAGTTGAATTTTTTAAATGAGACATTTTTTAAATTCTGAAAAATAAAAATTAAAAGCTAAACCTAAAACTAAAATTTTAAATTTTAAATTTAAAAATATATAATATAAATTTAAAATTAAAACTAAAAGTTAAAATTATAAATTATAAATTTAATTTATATATTTATTAATATTTTTTAATTTAAATAAAGAATTAAATAAAGTTAAAAATAAAGATAGAAATTAAAATTAAGAATTAAAATTTAAATTTAAATTTTAAAATTATAATATAAATTTAAATTTTACATAAAATATAAATTGAAAATTTAAAATTTAAAACCTAAAAATTAAAACTAAAATCTAAAATTTAAAAATTAAAAATTAAAAATATATACAAAATATAAATTTAAAACTAAAATTATAAATTTAATTTATATATTTATTAATAATTTTTAATTTAAATAAATAAGTAAATAAATATTGAAATTAAAATTAAGAAGTAAATTTAAATTAAAATTTGAAAATAATAAATTAAATTTGAAAATTAGAAAATTTAAATTTATATTATAATTTTCAAATTTTAATTCTAAATTTTAATTTCTATCTTTATTTTTAAATTTATTTAATTCTTCATTTAAATTAAAAATTATTAATAAATATGTAAGTTAAATTTATAATTTATAATTTTAAAATTTAGTTTTTAATTTTTAATTTTAGAATTTATAAAATGTCTCCATTTAAAAAATTGAAACATGTCATCCCACACACTATTATGTCTCTGTATTCACTTTTTAATTTAAAAAAAAAATATACCAGAAAATAAAAATAAAAGAAAGTAAAAGGCAAGTTAAACCCAATGAGTACTTGGTTGAGCGCAAATGTTACATTTTTTATAAAGTTTAAGGGTAATAAATGAGCACAAAAAAAAAGGAGCAAATAGTACCAAAGTGTCAAAATAAAGGGCACTTATAGTAATTTGGCCTAAAAACTATTTAAAATAAAAATAAAAATAAAAATAGATTATTAATCACTAAATGGAGTGTAAATAAAGTAGCTTTTTCTGACTTTGAAGCCCAAAAACTATGTGGAAATGTTTAGCCCAAATGTTTATTGCACTAGACAAAACCCAATATTGTTTTCCGTTTTCTTGTACATTAAATTAGGACAATTTCTTTCTGCATTTCTGCAATTTTTTCTGTAATATATTTTGGAGATGTATTTTTAACTCTAGATTAAGCTTTTCATAGATGTGGTGAAACAAACGAAGTATTTTTCTACGGGCATCCCTTACTTCTGTTTTTGCAGCTCTATATAAATGAAAAGGATAAAAATGCCTTCATAACCCTAAAAAATAGGTGTTATGTAACAATTAAAGTTGTGGGTGGATCCATAATATTGAAATGACCTTGACAATGTTCATTTGGGGTTGCGCAGATTAGTGTGTGTGAATGTGGATGGCCAGACAATGAGTTCACCGAACCATTAAAGAAGCCCTCCCTCGTCTGTCAATGAATGATCTTGTTTGTAAATAATTCATCAAATATTTAGAAAGAAAAAATAGTTATAAAATATAGACACAAAAAAAAAGTTATATTTCCATGATATAATATATAAATAGAATATAATACTATAGAGAATTTATTATAAATATAATATATATTATAAATAGCAGAACAATTAAGTATATTGGATATAAATGGTTTAGAGTAATTTTTTTAAGGTTATAAAGTTGATCTAATGAAAAAATTTACATTTTGTGAGTAGAAGTTGCGGGTTCGAATCGCTTTTATGATAAAATAGTTTATTTTTTAATTTTCAAATAGGTATAAGGATAGAAGAGGTATTTGGAAAGTGAACATAAGAAGAAAAAAATTATCTTCATTAATAATATAGATTATTATTATTATTATTATTATTATTATAAGCATATAGATTATTATTATTAATATATATTTAAAATCGCGTTCAAATAAAATGTGTTTCATAAAATTTTAGATTTAAAATTTAAATCTTATTTTTTATCAAATCAACAATTTTGCTCCCTTTGTTTCAAAATAAAAACATTTGATCCATATTTTTTTAAAAAAATTACAATTTTTATTTAATACTCAATTTTTCCTACATTTATTTCTATTATTTCTTACCTTGTGATTAATTAAATTATTTATTAATTTTATTTTAAATAAATATGTTATGTTTAAGATTCAAATATATCAAAAAAATAAATGAAGACAAAATTAAGGATTGAATCAAAATTATAGACTTTCTAAAATATGAGGATCAAATGTCTTTATTTTAAAATAAATAATCTGAAATTGCATAATAAACACAATAAAAACGACCTAAATTAAAATACACGGAGAAAAACAAAATAAAACGACCAAATATCTCTATTTTATAATAAACAAACTAAACTACAGAATAAACAACATAAGAGGACCAAAATTTATTTAAGTCTAAAAAATACTATTTTTAGTTATTAATCAAATTTGAACTATAGGTGTTGAAAATGGTAGATAGAAAGACATAAGAGGTTAAATTTAAAATATAAAATATTTAAAGTATAATAAAAAGAGTTTAATTGGTATACATGTAAAAGATTTAATCATGATTTTTTATTTATATGACTTTTAAAATAATAATGAATCAAGTCAACATATTTACAACAAATGAAGGGTTGTGATTGTGTCAATATAAAAATCTTTACACGTATACCAATTAACCTCATTTTGAAGATTAAGTGTAAAATAGATTTTGAGGAGTACACTAGCTTGGATCCTATTAGAATCGGATATCCAAATTGGCTCTTGAAGTTGAAGTTGTTGAGATTGGTATTTGTATCCTTTTCGCTGCATTAAGCAAAGTACGCGAGGAATAACAGTAATAAGATTATTCCGCATAATCAACTGAGCTTTGTTTGGATATAATTATGTGCACCACACCAGATAAGCACATCCTTTATACTTTATATTTTTTTGTAGTTAGTATTGATTTAATACATATTTGATTATAAAACATCAATACTGCCGTGCCTAAAATAACTTAAGCACGAGCCAATTGCCAGGGACACCATTTAATACTAATCATCTCTCACAAGAAGAAAATTCGGATTCTGAAGTTCGCTTTTGACGGCATTTTTGGTTTTGCATCTTAATGGAGGGGCGTTGGCCGGTTGCTTCTGCATTTTTTTCATTCTTTGACCCTGATAGACGTTCATATCTAACACACTCAGAAACTGAAACACGAGCTACGCGTGGGAAAATGGCTATTAAAGGGCACATATGTATTGAGAAAAACCTCCAAATGGCAAATTGAACAGGCACAGTTCCCCTCTAATTACTCATCACTCTCATGTTATAATTCCTAAACCAGTAACTAGTAATTTGACAATGCTACAAAGATGAAATTATAGGGTACAAAATGAAGATCTCGTTATTAGGGTGATGCCGGGATGGGTTCAGTACCAGAAACATGGGAAGCAGCATCTTCTTTTGATATGGCCACATAATTCACGGGAGCAACTGGTCTGTTATTATCTCTTTTACCGTCTTTCGATGTGGACCTGCTTCCATTTTGATGAGCATTAAGCGATAGACGTCGGTTAGGAGTACCATTGGCTCCTCCATTAGCACGAGAACCCACCTTACCAGAACTAACTGGCCTGGCAGGGCTAGGTCTTGAACCAAAGATGGCTTCTTGTTCTGTGTTTCGCTGCTCGTGATGCTTTTTCTGATCCTACAGAGTGCAAAGTTCATACGTTATTACCTCTCCTTACAACTGTATGCATAACAAATATAGAATAGGCCAAGCTGATAGTTGTATTTTTCCTCAGAGTTTTGGTCGTATTATTATTTGCAAGTGCTCAAATCAAACTAAAAATGAGTAATCTAAATCCTAACATCTTATCAGTGAAACCTACCCTCATCCTCCGTTTTTCCTCTTCCCTTTCATGTCGGAGCATGGCATATTCGTCTAACATGGCAAGAAGAGGAACCCCGTCATATGTAAATGACATGCCATGATCTTCTTCCCATGCACGAGTTTTAGCAACCAATGTATCAACCAAAGCTGCATTTTCACCAAAAGAAACACAATTATTCCAATAATGTGGCATCATTTTTTTTTTTGCTTGTACTGACAGCTGCTTTAATATATAATGACAGTATCTGACCATCTCATTTAACAAATACCTGGAATTTTGTTGACCAATATCCGAGCTTTCTCTGCACGTTTGAGGTTTAAATGAGCACCTCTGCTTGCATTATACCTGTTCTCATCCTGTTTGACAAGATTGTAGTGTGAAATTATAATCCAAAAGAGGAAGATTATGCAACCATTTTATGTAAATGATCATAACTTGCTGCAAAGCTAAAATCTATATATTTTTGGAAACAGGGAAATAAACATTTTGATTATCTTGTCAAAAAACAAATGACTAAAACTAAAACAAACAGACTAACAGATAAAGACGAATGCAGATTGATTCTGGTCTTGTAAACATGATAGTAAATGTTCTGATCAGAATAGTACTGCTTCACCTCTCTCTATCCAAGGCTGTGCACAACTAATCATTCACACTCTAGAAAGAAAAATAAAGCAGAAGATTAAAAGTACCCGATTATAGTCTTCAAGCCAACTCTCTTCTTCACATGCTGACATCCATTTCTCAACCTTGTCCAATATATCTTTTCGGCTTAAAGCTTCTTCTTTTGCTTTCGCTATCTGATTGTCCATGTCAGCCAGTAATTCAGCTGGCTCAATGTTTCCTGAATCAATCAATGCCATAATCTTCTCCCGGGCAGCATCTGGATCTATTTCTATATGAGCACGGGCAAATATATCTTCAAGTTCTGCTTGCTTCTTGAAAGCAATTTCCTTCATCCTGCTGGCTTTCAGCTGATCAAGTCTCTCAACTTCCACTTCAGCCTTTTATTAAAGAAAAAAACCAGTTAATATCATTATTTTGGAGCCCAAATCTGTAAACTTCAGAAGACCTTTAGTACCTGCTCAATCAGATCCAGAGCCAGGGCACCAGGAACAGTGACTTCATCAACAGAAGCTGATGTATTACAGGTAACATGGTCAAATAGTCTCCTTTCTTCCGGATGAGTATCCATTAGATTCCAAAGATCAATCAACTGAGAAGCTAATTCTTGGAGCTGCATGAAATATCCAGGTAAAAGTAAAAAAAGAAAAAGAAAAAGAAAATGTATTAGATAAAAAATCAACCATAAAAGAATGTAAAACATTTGTAGGTACTAGGTAATATCACTCTAGGTGCGGAAGTTAGAATTGATGGTTATTTCTTGAAAACATACACTTGATTACCAAGACAAAATCAGTAGACCAAAATTCCTACCATAAGATAGCACATCCAGTTAAAAGCCATTTATAAAAAGAAATTAAGGAAAAAGATGTTCTAAATGCATTACCTTGTGCAGCCTCTGTTTTTTATCTTCTTTCAGAGTTAAGACAGTCTTAGCCAGCCTAGCTAGGGTGTCATTACTTATGCTCTTGGATTGAACACCAGTAGAATCATTTAGGCTTGGATGAACCTCAGTTACAGTACTCAAGAACTCCATACCAAGGACAGCACAGAGATCATGCACAGTACTCACAAATTCAAGAACCTTGTGCAACCTCTCGCTCTAACAAAAACCCAATGCAACAAAACTCTCAATGAGTTGTTTGGTGAATGAAATCAAATGGAGTTACCAAATTTCTGACAAACTGATATACATTATCAAACGTTATAGCAGAATTACCTTCTCCTTTTGAAGTTCTTGGAGCTCAGATTGATATTCATCTAACTTTTTCAGGGACAGGTCAGATTCATTAACCGCAGGTGAAACATCATTAAGGTTCAAGTTCCCTGCTATCTCTCCACATATTTGTTGGATCTGTGACTGTACATCTGAGAACTCCTTTATTCTTTCTTCCTTTTGTTGCCATAACTGTTCAAGTACTGGTGCTATAGCTGCAAGCTGTTCTTTGATAGTTCCAGAAGTGTTCTCAGGCTGTGAAAAAAGATATGCATAGGAAATTAGTTAGCCACTTTCTATGTAAATGCATTAGTGATCCCAGAGTAAAATATGTAGTTAATGTCTTGTGCATTGCCAATATAAGGGATGGTTAAGTAGTACTAACAATTCCGGCAAAGCTCTTTTCTCCAAGTGCTGATAGAAGAGTAGAGAACTCAAGCTTAGCATCAGACAAAGCTTGAAGTAGCTGTGCCCTAGACTTTGCGGCCTGCTCCACCTTTCTCTTGTACACATCCAAGCATTCCTGCTCTAACTGAAGAAGCATCTTGTCTCGTTGCTCATCACTCTCACCAACCTCATCCCATATTTCCTACAGCGAATAAAGATAATCTAATTAACTAATCCTATTATTCTGTAGACCATGCGCATCTTCAGTGAGGCGGACGAAGAGCTGAACGAAGCTAGTTACCTGCAGTTTTTTTAATAAGGAACCACAGGTGTTTTCTCCAAGAAGAGGATTTTGCGATTCTGTCACCGCCATTGAAGTTCCAGCGACACCTAACCTGCACCCCAAACAATAAAATATGACAAATGAAATTTCCTTTCTCCTTCGCCAAGCATAGAGAAACACCTCACCCATGAAGATCAAGAAAGTAGAAGACGTCTGTTTTAAGAAAATGCAATTAAACCATAATAAATGCAAAGTTGTAAATGGTGATCACCGTCCCAATAGTTAAAGTAACAATTCAAATAAAGGATATTTGGAAAGATAAGAAAAAATATCTTAATAATAATAATAACAATTATTGCTAATAAGCAAAAAGTAGGCGATTGCATGAGCAAAGAAATCAGACTGCATTCATTAAATATGAAATGATGACAAAGGAATGCAGAGAAAGGTAATTAAGCTGACGATCAGAACAGAATGAGATGAATCGGCGAAACTGAAAGCTAAAAGAAGGCGATGATGAGCAACAAGTAGGAAGAAAAGACAAAGGGGGAAAGAGAAAATAAAAGTAAGGAAATGCTGAGAATTAAGCTTAAGAGAACAAAAGGAATGCAGAATGAAGAAAGACGTTGAGACAGAGCAATGAGAAAGAAGCAGATCTCGGGGAAGAAGAAGATCGCGAGAGAGAAGAATGAGTACCGTTTGAAGCTTAGGGTTATGTGGCTTCAGATCTGAATGAGTCACAGAAAATGAGGGAGCAGTGAGTGAGCGAGCGAGTGAGTGAGTGAGTGAGTGAGTGAGTTCGAGAGAGAGAGAGAGAGAGAGGTTTTGTTGTGTTGTGGGTGCATATAATAATGGGGGCATAAGATTAGAAGATGCAAAAGACAGAGTACAGTGTTGTAGGAAAAGAAAAAGGACCCACAAACACTATCTATATCTTCCCTTGGCTTCCAAGTCTTTTTCGTTTCTTGCCCCAACTCCTCCTCCTTATTTACGGATGTGTGACCTCAACTGTTACTTTAGTCTAACACTCTACTTTAAAACTTTGACTTTTCCTCCTTTTCACGCCTTTCATAAATCCTAATCATACTTTTTATTAAATAAACTGTTTCTAATTTCCTATCAACAGTCCCATAATTCACTTTTTTACATACAAAAAATATTATTTATCTAAATAACATTTATTATTATTATTATTAAGATAATCTGATTTCTCAATGTCCGTTAAAAGAGTCTATAAGAGATCGTTGCTATATAGGATGTTTTTTTCAGAGGTTTTTTAAATTTATTTTTTATTTATGTATATGGTTTTAAATCATCTCTTTTAAAATTAATTTTTTAGTTAATATATGTTTTATTTTATTATGTGTTTTATTTTTACGTTTTATTTTATTTTTTAAATATTTTGTAATTTATTTTTCATTTTATATTTTTAAGTCAAATTTTTTAATTTATTTTTATGTTTCTTTTTTTTGTGACATTGTTTATTATTTTTTATACTTGTATGAGTTAATTTTTTAATTTTTTATGTTTGTACCTTTTTTAATTTTATTTTTAGATATATTAAGTAGATAAACATTATTTTTTTTATTAACAAATTAGCTACCTTTTTAAAGTTTAATCAATTTTAATTATTATTTTAATATAATTAATTATTTTTTAAAGTTGAGTAAATGAAAATATGAGTACATCTGACTAACATATATAATTTTGTTTATATTATGTAATTTGTACTATAAGATTATATAAATTTTCATATGTTTTTATATATTCAAAACTTATATCTAACACTTAAACAAAACTAATATTTTATAATTTAAAAATAATATTTTTTATATCTAAAAATTATGTACTTAAAAAATTATACCAAAATAATTTAAAAATAATTTGAAATATTAGTTTTTAAAATTTTAATTTAAAAATTTTAAACTAAAAAATAAATTAAAAAAATTAAAATAACAAAAAAGATACACAACAAAAATGAAAGATATAAAAAACAAAATGAAATTAAAATTAACTTTAAAAAATTTTTGAACCTTACTTTAGAAAACAAACATGCATAAAAAATAAATTAAAACAGAATATATTGATTCTCCTTAATCGATTTCTCTAATCATAGTAGTAAAATAAGTTATTTAAATAAATAATATAAGTAACTTATTTTAGTAATTTTCTTTTTTATATAAAAAATTCTTCATAATTTTTTCTTTTTATTCGACCATTTTAAGCTTTTCTATATATATATATAGAAATTTAATACTAGCTTAAATTTTATTTAATAATATTACTAACAATTTTATAAGTTTGTACGTATTTAGTGAGCATAAAGTTGTAAACACGAAAATATCACTTTTGACTGAAATTGGATACTCATGGTTCAGTCTCACTGATCATCAATGATGCTCATCGATGTATCAAAATTTTAAAATCAACCTTTAAATATTTTAATATTCAATCTTATGATTTTGTATATGAAATAATTATGTTAGGAGAAAAATATCAATTTTTATATGCATTCAAGATTTTTCACAGAGTTTAATTACTATTATCCAGAATAATCAATTCATACCAATACTTTGATTATAAAAAAAATCACAAGCATTTACTAATTCAAAAACTTTCAACTCCAAATAAAACATGGCGATAGAACATGAGTAATAAAATTATATTCTCATATAAATTTTCTTATTATTTTATAAAAACTATCGAATAAAAAATAATGACATTCAATATTTTTAAAATATGAAATACATATAATATTTACTATATAAAAATAGAATAATTAGTAGGAAGCTACATGGGAAGATTCTGAATTAGTCATGATATATAGAATGAGGATATATCACAACAGCTGACAAAAAAGTTTATTCTAAAGATAAAAAAATTTAATAATAATCATAAGATTAAATTTAATGATATTAATTACATTGTTTATAAAAAATAATAAAAATTTTATTATTTTTAATAAATAATACAATAGTATAGTTAATTTTAATCTTACGATTATTATTAAATTCAATCTTATTATTTTTAATAGAGTTTACCTTATTATTTTTTAATAAATACAATTAACAATATTAAATTTAATTTAATGATTATTATTAAACTCTCTTTAAATGGGTTGTTTCAATATCAATCATTTATTTGAGAGTATAAGTTGGTGAGTTAGTAAAGTAAAAAAATTGAAAGAAGAAAATGTTATGTGTTCAAATTAATTTTTTCACTGACAAAACTATCATATTAACAATTAACATTTGTTTATAAAAAAATTTAACCATTTATTTAAATTAAATCTAGATAAATACAAAATATTTTCATCATTCTCATGTGATATGTCTTTAAAAATGGATAATGTTTGTCTATCTCTCTCCATCTCTTATATATATATATAGAAGTAAGAAAACTAAAAAAAATTGGATAATATTCATGAACATTTAATTTTACATATACTTTTCAAAATAATTATGATAAAAATAATAAATTTATTATGATAATATATCGTTTAATAATTATTAAAAAATACTTTCTCTCTCATACATAGAAGTAGGAAATCTAAAAAAAATGGATAATATTCATTTTTTATGAAGATTTAATTTTACACATACTTTTCAAAATTAATTATGATAAAAATAATAAATTTATTATGACAATATACCGTTGAATAAGTATTGCAAAAATATTTTCCCTGAAAAACAAGTATTAATTTCAAAATCTTTTAACTGTTCATGTATTCCAATTAATATTGTTATTATCATTATTATCTCACTAATCTATTATTATTATCTTTTACTTATTTTTATTTGAGCCTTGTAAAAGATAAATTATATATGTAAGTATTTAAAGCAACTAAAATGTTCAAACTCAAGTTAATTCGATTAAAACAAATGTTAATAGTAATAAGTAAGTTGGTTAAATAGAATATATAAGTTACTCTAAACATTTGACATTGTCTACAATTTTTTTAAGAAAAAAAAATCAGAACAATCTCATGTCACTTAATACATGCACTCTATGGTTAAAACACTTATTCTATTAATAAAGTTCTCTTAAAATAATAAACTATAAAGTCACAATTTTTTTAGAAGATAAAGTCACATAATTAATAACTGCTACCTTCTTACAACTGCCAAAAAGCTATATCCACTAAAATAATAATGATAATAAAAAAATGTGAGTTCTAAGATTGTGTTTTGTTTGAAGCAACTATTTTTGAAGTTAGAAAACATGTGTTTGGGATATTCCCAACAGAAAAAACATATACACTTAAACAGGAGAGAGGTCATCTCTATCCCCATTCACCGAAACACATTGCTAAACTGTATCATCGACCCTTCTGAGAGAAAGTTTAAGGTAAGTTGTTTACGGAAAAGCAATTCAATGAGCACCTCAAATAGCCATTTTATCACATTACAAGGCAACTAAGTATTGCCATGTTGCAGTACCCTTGGGTGGGGCATGCTTTGGGCTAGTATTCAATTTATTTTACGTGTGGGTCTTATTGTGACTTTTGCCCGATTAAAAATTTAAAAAAAAAAAAGTTAGAAAATAATAGGAAATGCTGGTAAAAAATAACTATCAAAACCAAGTAAATAGAATGGAATTGGTAAAAAATGCAAACGATCAAGTTGGCGATGGTAAAATATAGTTCTTTCTCAGAGAGACATAAAATTTTCAATATAAATACCTCAGTTTAGAGCATTTTATTCCCTAGTCAATTTCAAACATCTCCCATCTTCATATACTTAATTATTCCCTCAAATTCTAAACATATTATTTCATTTTTTTAAAAAAAAAATCAAATTTTTTTTCTTGATTTTAATCTATTCTCAGCCTTCAAATGATAAAAAAATCTGGAAATTAGTTTAATTCAGTAAAAAAATAAAATGAAATTTGAAAACATTGAGCATTATTTGTAATAGTTAATCCATTACAGATACTCTTGTTGCAACTATTTATTTCTGAAAAGTGGAAAGACAATGGAACAATAAATATAGACACGTATCTGAACAAAAAATTGAAGCTTCATTGGCAATATTGTGGTTGTGGAAGACTAGCCTCAGGCCTCAGCCTCTTGAAAAAAAAATAAAATTTGAAAGCATGTTGGAAGGGTGAGTGAAAGCATAACAACAAGTGGAAGTAATGCAACAAAGGTCAATACCGTTATAAAAGCAAAGGGCAGGGGCAATTGGTAGTGTAACAAAAAAAAAAAAAAAAAGAAAGAAGAAAAGCAGAGGATGTGAAAAGTGAAAACCCTTAGCCCCAGACATGGGCAAAGGCAAAGGGCTATAGGGTGTCATCACGTCCCTGTCCAAATGAGCAATGACAGCATCACTGTGAAGCTACCTACCTACAACAACTACAATACGTCAATACATTTTCATTTCTTCACTTTCCTAGCCGCGTAACCCATTCATCTTCTATCTACTGCATATTGACTCTAAAACTACCCTTAATTGTTCGCAAAAGATAATCAAATTTTGTTTAAAAAATTAATGAGTTGGTTATATTAATTATTTTATTAGAGTAATTTTATTATTAATTTAAGTTGCTTAAAAAGTAAATGAGTTGTTTTATCAATCTATTTATAATTAAAAAAAAACTTTTCATTAAATCTATACAATTAATATCAATATACAAATTAAAAAAAATTTAAAAATTATACAATTATTATTTTCTTATATTTACTTATAATTTTTTTATTAGAATAAAATTAAATATAAGTTGTTTAGAAATCACATTACTCGGAACTCCTAAACTTGTTTTAATATAATAAACAACTTATATAAGTTATTCTTATTAAAGATGTCTTTTTAAGTCTATTTGCTTATGTCTTGTGACATTATTAGTAGTGTGGTGCAAACCATTATTATATTGGTGTTTAAAGCTATCTTAACGAATTAATTGGGTCTGACCCACCTTATAAATAAATCAATAAAACTTGATTTACTAAATGTTGGCTCAAACAAGTCTAAAATTAAGAAAAATGGTTATTAGAAAAATAAAGTTTAACATAAATAATTTTTTTTAAAAATTAAATACATTTTTTTAAAAAAATAATTATTTTTTCAATTCCAATATATTCCAATTTTTTAAAACAAAAAAAAATCAATTAGAAGTTTAGCAAGTCAAATAAATTATTTTTATTAACACAATCATTGACAATTGGTAGTTTTTTTTTATAAGTCAAATATTAGTATTGTTAGTTTTTATTAGTAATAAGTATCAAACTGAGTACTAATGACATATTCTAATTTGTTCTTAAACATAACATCAAACAAACATAAATTTTGTCTAAATTCAAACATATAAAAGATAATAATTAATAAACCAATATAAAAATTCATAAAGTTTTATGCTGTAATTATTTAACAAAAATAAATATCAAATTCTTTCTTAAGTGATATTTAGACATATTTAATGTTGGTTTGTAAAAAAATATTATATTTCGTTAAGATAATTATATTTAGTTTAATTATATGTTATGAATAAGTTTAATATTGTAAAAATAATTATAATTATAAAATTTACATATTAGATTTTGACCGTGTAATAAAAAAGTTAAAATATTAATTTTTTATAAGTCACATGTTAGTTATTAATGTGTTAGTTTTTATTAGTTGAGGGATTCGAAGTTACAACTTCTCCTTCCCTCATCTCGATTTTACCATGAAACCAATCTTATAACTCCATAAACTAAAATA
This sequence comes from Psophocarpus tetragonolobus, assembly GCA_037954015.1. NCBI lineage: Eukaryota > Viridiplantae > Streptophyta > Magnoliopsida > Fabales > Fabaceae > Psophocarpus > Psophocarpus tetragonolobus. Next base: position 43,326,325 of record CM075695.1, read on the forward strand.
TTAATATAAATAATATTAAAAATATATAATTATATAAATATAAATATTTGAGATATCTAAACTTTGTAAGTTAATATAAAATAATTCAATAAATGGATTAATATAATTCAATTTATAAAATAACTATTAAATATTATAACTTTATTAAGACATATTCTATAAATAACTTAACATCTTATTGAAATTTTTTAATCACATTAAATTTGCATACAATTTGTTATCTATTTTTTTATAATTATACTACTTATCATATATTATTATATAAATAATATTTTATCAATATTTTCACTCAAAATTATAATTATGTATTATTATATAATATAGTATGTTAATTAATATTGTATATAATGTCTGGTGTGGGATGGGTATTACAATACTCATATGTGCATAATTTTTGCAAATTTAGATATGTATCTACCAAACTTAACATATGTTAAAGAATAATTCAAATTTCAAAATAAATAGAGCTAATGAAAATTCAAAAAGAAAAGCTTAGGAATTAGTTTCGATCTTTATGATACTGCTTTGATTTAAATATTTGATTAATTTATTTTTTAAATCAATTTAATATTTTTTTACTTTTTTTAATTAAAATGATAGTCAAATTTGAATTTTATATTTCTGTTTTACTCTATATATAAAATCAATAAATAACGAAAATGAGTGTGAAATGTTCTATCAAAGATCCTTTTTGAGTGAGTAATTTTGTTATATACAAATAAAGTATTTTCAAATCATGGTATTAGAGTTATGACAAAAAACACACAAAAGTTTGTTTCAAATCCTTTATTTCATTGGAAAAAAAATTTATGATTTGGTTTTAGAAGATGAAAAATCGTCTACTGTAAGTGAAAGGGGAATAAGCTCAAATCTAAAGGTTGTGAGCACGATTTGATTATCTTTTACTCTGAATAACAAGTGCAACGTGTTAATCAAGACCATACTAAAAGTCTTATTGAAGAAGTTGAAAAACATTTATGTATCTAAGTTGTTAATTAGCTGTTTTGTGTTTAAAGATAAAGTTGTATCAACTCAAAACAAAGACAAGCAAATTTCCACGACCATTTCAATAATTTTAATCAACTAATATGTCAATTTTTGAATATAGATGGAAAAAAATCTAATGAGGAGCAAAAGCATTGTTATTGACTTCACTACCAAAGTACTGCAAACATTTGGTTTAGACATTGCTTGTACCAAGGACAATACTAAGTTGGATGATGTGATTGTAACTCTAAGAAAAAATGACAGAATGAAGAAAAATGAAAATATTGCTAATGAAGCTAATATATTAGGTGTGCAATAATTTGAGTAAGGGAGGAATCATTAATGGAGACAATACAGGTAAAAATAAAGCTCACTATCACAATGACATTTTGGGCAAAATATGAGTAATATGGAGGGTTAATATTGTAGAGAAAGACATCACATGGAGTATCAATAGATGAGATTAGACCTAAAAGTCTCAATTAATATGGCCCAAACTTTTAAAGATAAAGATTTGTATTTAACAAATATAGAGAAGGTTCTTAAATCAAAATGAATAATGAATTATGCTGCTTCAAAATACATTTTCAGAAATCAAACAATGTTTGACACTTTCAAGACTAATGGAAAGTTTGGTCATTTTAACTTGGGAAGTGCTGAAAATAAAGGTTAAAGTCATTAGGACCATGAGAATGAAATTGGGGATACAAAGTGTACAGGAGAAACATCTGTTGGAGAATAATTAAATATGCTCAAGATTCAATTCATCATGTAATCATATCCAAAAGATAGAGTTTTATTATTTTCATAGATAAAATCTTAATTAAAATTATAGACTTATTTTCACAATAGAGATTATGATAATGAGAAGCAAAAGTCTGTTATTGTTTTAATCTAATTTTTTTTTATCAAAGGATTACTATATATGGGACATCAATCCGATTAGATCAATATATATGTGAATGTCTTTATAGAATAAAAATTAAAAAATCTCATTTATTAATTACATATATAGATGATGCATATGTGAGCATGATAATTTGAACTTACTCAATTGAAAATATAGAAAAGTATGAATCTTATTACTATTTCTTAAATTTTTTCACATGTAATTCTTAAGCATTTTATTTTGATTTCAATTTTTAAAGAGTTTGAAAAACAAAGGTTAGCCTAAGTGTGGATACACATAAGATCTTCACATTATTAAAAATAAATTAATAGTCTGTAAAAGACGTACTTGGAGTACTTTTCTCACTGATAAGGAGAAGTTTTATGATTTAACAACTCACTAGTAGATATATTTAAAAGTTTTGTATCACAAACTTAATATAATTTAGATGCAAAATAAATTCTATTGTTTCGCATATATGTATTATAAACATTGTATTATCTTACAACATCTTTGTATTGCAGAAACATCAAACTCAACGATTGTCAATGTCATTAAACTCACAATCCACCTTGTAGAATCGTCTTAGTTTAATTTCACATAAACATCTCTATACCGTTCTATAGTGGAATCAATGGTGAGTATAATCATTGTAGGATTATGAGTTTGACCATTCAATTGTCATTTGCAATCCTTTCCATGTTCCACAATTGAGAAAAAAATTTGATCAAATTTAAATTGATCAATCCATTATCAATCACTCAATTTTGAAAATAAAAACCCTAAAACTATTCTTCCTAACTATGTGGGTGTTGTAACATCAACACTATAGTTCAGTGCTTAATTTCTCCCCTCACAGGTTAACAAATATGATGATGGTACTATTGGTTATAAGTGTTTGATGCAAATACATTTTGTTCTATCATTTGTTTGATTAGTTGGCTTGAGAAGCAAATAATAGAACACAATAATATTAACAGATAATTTGATTTATTAACTTAAAAACATAATACATAATATTATTTTTTCCATATAACATAATTTAATAAATTAAGGAATAAAAAATAAAATATAATAATATTAAAAAATATTGTAAACTAAAATGACATAATATATGATATAATAAATTAATTAATAATAATGACAAATAGGAGTTGTAAGATTGGTATAATACATGTAGGGGAGGGGGGAGAGATCTTAAATTTTGCTATTAACAAAAATTAATACATTAATAATTAATATTTTATTTATAAAAAAATAACAAATTCGTATTATATATAAGTATTTAAATACAAAAAGAATAGAATGAGATACTAATTTTCAAACTCCTTTTTTAAAGGTAAAATAACGATATTGTCAACATTAAAAGTATGATGATAATAATGTTAATAACAATAGCGATAGTAGTAATAATCATGATCAAATAGTCAAATATAAAAATATAAAAAGATAATGTTTGTTTTAAAATCTAAAAAACCAAATTCATATTTTTTATTTAAAAATAAATATAAAATCATTTTGAAATTGGGTTAGAATCATTTAAGTCCCATTTTTATACATCTGGGTTATAATCATTTGTACATCTGGGTTGTTGATGTTAAAAGACGCATGCATCTTAGTTTTTCCATTTATAACGCTGTCAAGGGTTAGCCCAATCAACCTTCAGATGTCACGCAGGTAGGTGCCTGTACTTTAATTTGTCTTCCAAGTCAGTTCCACATGAGTACGTGACAAATTTCACTTAAACATGCGACAAATATTTGTGATGGTTTTTAGCTACTAAAAATCATAAAATTAAAAATAATCACAAATATAATCATCAATCTCAACAACAAAGACTACCAACAACAAAGACTACAACATAATCATCAATCTCAAGAACATGTCTCCCCCTTTTATGCTTTCTTATCTCTATTGTCACAACATGACTTGGCTTCTCTAATTAAACAATAGCCTAATGAACTTGATCAATTACTCCAAGCCCAAGTACTAATTTTCATTTTGATTTTTACCTAAAAAAGGCTTTTTATTATTAACTTTAATTTGAGCATGTGAGAATGAATGAATATCATGTAGAGCAATTGATGGCATTGACTGAGAAGAGTAGAGGGACAATTGGGCGCTGTTGAAATGTAAAGTAGTGAAAATTTTCAATAATCCATATTTTGAGATCCAATAATCAATTTTCAAAACACGGAAATTGAAGTAATGAGTAGTGATAGGAGCATCATCACTTAATCCGCAACCCTTTATTCCTCGGGCCGCTGTAACCATCCCCCATGTCATATGCCAAATCCTGCAATTTCTGCCACCGTAGAGACGCCACCAAACTTGTAGCCGTTGAGGGTTGTGCATGGCGGGATCTTGTAGATGGAGAAATCATGCACCACCAGGAGTGTGTGCTTAGTGAAGGAGTCAACAAGAAGGAGGACGATGGCGTTGGTGTGGTGAGGGCACATCACGTGGATCGAGAGAGACCCCGAGGGGAGGTCGTGGTGGTAGAGAAAGCTCTCTAGGGAGTGGAGGTGTCGGAGTTCCACGTCTAAGAGGAAGTGCCCCCTGTGTGGTCGTTGGGGAGGCTCCAACATGAATCGAACGAGTCGAATCAAGCTCTGAACACTTTCATGTGCTTCTGCGCTAATCAGATTTTGCTCCTATTTTCATCAATTTTCTTCTTATTGATTTCGCAGTTGACGTCGAATTTGTGAGTCATTCATTTCCATTCCTTTTCCCTCTCAATTCATGCTAAAATCTCCCTCTACGAAGCTCCCTATCATTCTCACTTTCTTTTTCTGTTGGTTCAATTTCAAATTGTATTTTTTTAAACTTTATTGTGGTCTTGGTTGTTACGATAGGGGTAGTTTTAATTTCAAATGATTATGAATATATTTTTCCTTATTTTTTTAGGTTTGAGATTTTAGGGTTCTAGAGTTTCCGCATCTAACTCTGGTTGAGGTTGATTTGGAGGAAGGGGGAGGGTACACAAGATTAAGGTTTTTTTGAAAGCTTTGGTTTTTGTGGGAAAAAAGAGAGAATGTATTTGGAATGGGAAAGAGGATTAGGATTTTAAAGTATTATTTTTAATTTTAATTTTATTATTTTTAGCAGCTAAAAACAGCTACAAAATTATTCACTTGACTTGCCATGACATAACATTGACTTCGACAGATAGCTAAAGTACATGAACTTGTCAGGACGTTTAAAAGCTGATTGAGCTAAACTCTTGACAACGTCGTGGATGGAAGGACTTTCTTGCATGCGTTTTTAAACATTAGAGACCTAAATACATGAAAAAATCTTTCAAGGACCCAATTGCAAGCGCCCCAAACATTCAGCTACCTGTTTGGTATTTCACTATTTTTTACTCTAATGGAATATCACATTTTGTGATCTTAAAATTTACTCTAATGGAATATCACATTTTGTGATCTTAAAACACTTTTGATGGACCTCTTAATTCCTTATTCTTAAATATTGAGTTGAGGAGAGAGACAAAAAAAAAATTATTATTCTTTAAATAATGGGTTGATCTTGTCAACATCAGACTTCAAGATCAATCTTAAAGAACATCCAAGTTGAGATCTTGTTCTTAACAAAAAAAAGAATTGATCTCCAAGTGAAGATCTTGTTCTTATACAAATGCTTTTAAAGCATCTCCAAAGGTTGATATTGAAGTCAAGATCGGTTCTTACCAAGAACACCCATTGGAGTAAACGAGGGTGATCTCCACGTGGAGATCTGTTCTTGTAAAAGAACACTCAAGATCAACAATCTTTAAAAAAAACATTTTATTGTCTCTCTCTTCTTAAATTTCAGTTTTAAATATTTTTTTATTCTTTGCAATTTTTTTCATAATTAAACTATATATTTTAATTAAAATGATTTAAACTATATAATAATTTAATATAATTATTTAACTTAAATAACATAATTATTTAATTTAATTAATATAATGATTTAATTTAAGTTATTTTACAATAACAAAAAATAAATATTAGATTTAATGACGTGACAGTGTGTGGTCCACCAAAAATTGTTCTGTTAGAGTAAAAAATGGAGATGATCTTCAGACGATGTGAGATCCACAAAAAAGTTGGATAAGATAAAAAACTTTGATCTACTTTTGGAGACAACAGAAGATCAAATTTTTTTATCTTAACTCTTTTTTTTATCCCACAATTTAAAGATTAATTTCATTTTTTTCTTCAATGGAATATCACATTTTGTGATCTTAGAATAATTTTGGTGGACCCCACAATGTTTGTTCTTAAATATTGAGTTGAGGAGAGAGAAAATAAAAAAATATTATTTTTTTAATAATGGGTTGACCTTGCTTGTTTTTGTAGAAGAACAAAATCTCCACTTGGAGATCAACTTTTTTTCTCCGATGGTTGATCTTATCAACATCAGATATTGGCTTCAAGATCAATCTTCAAGAACACCTATGGAAGATGCTCTCAGAGCATCTCCAAGGATAGATGAAAGTTTTTTATCTTACCCAATTTTTTGGTGAACCCCACATCGCCATGTCATTCCGGAAATCAATTCCATTTTTTCCTCTAACAGAAGAAGATCATAGTTTGTGATCTTGGAACACTTTCAGTAGACCATGCACAACCACATCATTAAATTTAATATTTATTTTCAGTTATTGTAAAATAACTTAAATTAAATAATTATATTAATTAAATTAAATAATTATGTTATTTAAGTTAAATAATTATATAGTCTAAATAATTTTAATTAAATAATTATATAAATTAAATTATTTAGTTTAATTATAAAAAAAATTACAAAAAATAAAAAATATTTAAAACTGAAATTTAAGAAGAAAGAGATAATAATATATGTTTTTCTTTTTGGAAGGTTATTTATCTTGGATGTTCTTCTAAGATCAGATCTTTATGTAGAGATCACCCTCATTTATTCCAATAAGTATTTTTGGTAAGAATTGATCTTAACTTCAAGATCAATGTTAAAGATCAACCTTTGGAGATTATTTTATATATTACATAAATTAAGTTGTTAAAATTCATAAATCTCACGTAATAATGAAAGAGTTTAAAGTCATACGTAAATAATTTTATATTTTCATTTAATTATAATATTTAACTATATAATTTATTATAAAAATCAACGAAACTTATATAAATAGTATACTGTGATGAAATTACAATATAAAATATACTGTAATTGCGCTATCTATTTTCTTATATTGTACTATCTATTAAATTTACATTAAACTACTCTGTTACATGATTAGAATATTTTATATACTCTTACCTTTGCAACTAATTAAGGAAGTATATTTTCAAAATTCTGGTCACCAAAACCACTAATTTTTTCAAAGTAATAAAAATAAATCAGGTACATTTTTAAAGTATCCAAAATATATTTACATTTTTTTATAATAATCTCTTTCCTGATAAATAACCAATTAATCGTATGGTGAACAAAGTAAATTAACCAAGCTAGTAGGTAGTTCTAATTTTTGGAGTAGAAAAAAAGTTGCAAGTAAAAAAAGTCATATTTAATTTCCTATATAAGTGTGTTTAAATAAACTTAAAAAATATTTCGAAATAAATATTTTTTAATAAATAGAATTTACTTCTTAAAATAAACATAAAATTGCTTATTCTAAACAGTTTAGTGTCACGCACTAAAAAAAATAAATTATTTTATTAAATGAAGCGTTTTTTTATACCCAAATACACCATAAACAACTTACAATAGCTATAGGCTATGACACACTTATAAGCAAATTATGAATGTTACCATGGTCCATGGTGATATATGTATATATAATAAACCACACTTCATTGTCAAGCATATTCTATTATATATTGAGCTATGTATAGGAAAATTATTATTTGGTTTAAGTGGATGTTTAAATAAATTTGATGTTGAGAGAGAGAGTTGTAAGGATGATAGCCTAACAAGTATGGGACGCTTAGTTTGTTCCCTCCCTAACAAGTATGTGTAATTTGTAATTATCTTTGGATAGCACAATTTGATGCTTGTTGCTCAATGCTCAATGCTCAATGCTTCATACATGTACAACGGCTTTAGTCATGTCTTGTCCCCAAATCGATAATCAAGATTTCAACATGTGATTTGGGGCCAGGCCAAGGGAATATAATTAAACATCTTGCTTTGCATTCAGCCCAAAACACTCTCACATGCATTTCTATTTTCAATTATTTCTCAATCATCCACCAAAGTTACATCTTAGCTCAAATAAACATTATGATTTAATTATAATGTCTCATGTGATTCTGTTTTATTGGCTCAAATCTTTGTAAGCTCTTCTCTCTCGTACTTTATATACCTACTTTCTTACTTGTCGCATGATACCTACTTTCTTGCTCATTAAACATATACTGGTGTTATCGTGGACACATTTGTGCCATTCTTGTTACGCCAACCAAATGGAATTAATGTTCCTTCTAATTGTAGTTTAGTTTCATCATCCAAAACCTTATCTTTTTATTACTTTCCCTCCTTTTTATTTTATTGCTCTTTTTCTAATTTTACGTTGCTCACAATTCATTGTAATATGTATGCAGGTTAGAAGAGGTATTTTTTTAGGCATTTTAGAAGAGGAGTTCAAATAAGTTATTTCCAACAATTCAAAAAAGAAACTGTAATTAAATCAATTTGCTGAAAAATATGAAACTTATAATTGGTAATTTCTCTATAAATATTAAAAATGGTATCATAGACATTTAATCAATTACACAATAATTTTGTAATTAATATTCACATGAATTAATTATCACCAAAAGTAATGACTAAACTCCGTTAGAGATCTTAAACACGTACAAGGACAATATGTGTATTTTTCTCCCAATATGTTTTGCTATTTACCCAAAATGACATCTTGCGACTTTAATATTACTATTTGACAAAAAGATACAAATTTTTATCACTTATGTTAATCAATGTTGTTTGGATAGTGACAATCTTATACTTTGGGGTTGATGAATTTTATTTCTTCTTTGTATCATTCATAAATACTTAAGTTGGGTAAACAAATCGATTTAATCTGAAAAGTTTACATTTTAAACAAGTCAAATAAGTCTAGTTTGCAAAATAAATGAATTTTTTAAGTCTATGAACATTATGGATCAGTCCGCATGCATGCGCACACACACATATTTTAAAATAATTAAAAAATCTTACATTTTTTTAACTACCCAAATTCTATTATATCATATTAAAAAGTATATTATCGTTTATAATAATATAAAATACTAAATATTTTCAATACTATAAGTCTAAAACATCACAACAAACAAGTTGTAACATTAATATAACTAATAGTCTAAATGACAAATTTGTCCCTTTAAATAGGATATGGGTTAAACCTATTAACTTTCCGTTCAAGGTGGTTTTGAGTTTTTGGTTTTGAAATATATTTTGAAAATAAAAATATGTTCAGTAAAAATGGTTCTATTTTGATTTTTTACTTATTTTTAAAATAGTTTTTACTAATTTTAAAAACAATAAAATTTAGTTTTCATATTTATGTTTTTGTCTTTATTTAAGCCCATTACTTGATGTCATTTGCCACCGTTAATTGACTACCATCTTTGGTTAACCGTCACTGGTTACCACCTTTAACTAACACCTTCGACTACCACTTTTGATAGTCAATTATCAATCATCACCTCCAACCTCTACCTCTAGTATTAACCGTCAGTCATGGATCATCAATTTTTTTTTATCTCTAAGAGGAAATATTCTACTTGTTAAGATTTAGAAACAATGTTTTAAATTTAGGAAACAAAACAATGTTATTTTTAAAAATTTAAAAACTTAAAATAAAATCTGATTTTTAATTTTATAAATTTCAAAACTAAAAACAACTCAAAAACTTGTGGTATTCGCAGATTGAATTGAAATTTTATCTACAATTATAATTTTCTTAATTATCTAAAATCTATACGGGCTTGCATGATCCACACAATCATACTTAGATTTTCACTCCTAAAATAATAAGAGCATATCCAATGATATAATTTTGGATATTTAAAAGATATTATATGATTTATCGTGGTTTCTATATATTTCTTTGAAATGCTTTTAACTTAAAATTAAAGTAATCATTCTCTAAAGAACGTGTATTATTTCTTTTATTTTCCTTCTTTGTTAAACTCAATACAGGAGGTATTGTGTATTTTAGTTTTACAGGCTTCACAATTATTTCTTTAAAATTAAAGTCTACGGATAGATTAAGAGAATAAAGTATATATAAATTATCGTTAGTTTTAATTTTTAATTGTTGTGAGCCTTTATTGTTTTTGTCCCAAAACACAGCGGCCCGTAATAAAGTCTATAGGAACTTATATATATTACAAAAAAAAAATTAACTAAAAAATATTAGTAATTAATTTGTACTTTCTAGTAAAAAGTTAATTACTATTTAACTATAAAAATACTATAAAAGGATGACATAAAATAAGTAGTTAACTAATTAGAAAAATAGTCATAATTAATTTTTAGCTAATTTTAAAAAAAATTACAGTTGTTCTCTAGTTAATTTGTAGTGATATTAAATTTTAACTAAAAAATTGATATTGATAGTTAATACTAGTTAATTAACTAAAAAATGACTAACAAAATTTTTGTAGCTAAGATTAGTAACAAATATTAAAATTGTTGTAGTGCACCATGCATGTGTGGCTTTTAATAGGATTGACAATCCACTATCAAATTTATTGCGGCTCACAACATTTAAGGGGTGTTGTTTGCTTTCATGATGTTTTATAAATTACACTTGGTATGAGATCTTTAAGTGATGTGATATTTAATTAAATAAAATTTTTTTAACACATTAAATTCTGAAATTTTATGGAAAATAATATTTTTGCAACAAAATAATGTTATATATAATCTCAATTTTTTATAAAGATTTAAAAAAAAAAACCTACACTGTAATAGTTGTAAATTTATCTAATAAAAACATAATCCAAATAATTGATTATAACATAAGATTAACTTTATAACATTATATTTTATACTTAAATATGTTTTTGTTCCTGTAGAATTAGAAAAATTTGCTTTGTATTTTTATTAATTGTTTTGCGTATGATTCTTAATAATTATTTTATTTTATTTTTGGTTTTATCTAAATTATTTTTTGAACTTTCTAAAGTGTTATCTAAATATATTGAGATAAAATAAAAATAAAAATTATGAGAAACCAAATACAAATGAAAATTTAATAGGACAAAACATAAAAGAAATATATTTAAGTCTTAAATTTATAATAGAAAATAGTTACAGCTAGCATAAAAGAAAAGATAATTAACCCCAATCCGTTAAAAATATTACTATCATCTATCTTAATGTAGTTTACTTTAAAACTAATTAGATGATTTTATTATGAATAAAAGGGATAATATATTGTGGTATAGGTGTAAAAACAGGAGGAGCAGAATCCCCTACACAAGGTATGACCTTATTTTCTATCTTAACATTATTTCATAAAGTATTACCAAAAAAATGTTATAAACAGACGGAAAAGGGCGACAATTCTAACAATAATAAATGGTTAATTCTAGGGTATTACATATTGTCCACCACTTATGATTACTGTTAGATATTTTTATAAAGTTGATAATCAATTTTGTTAAATCCTTAATCCATCTTATCTCTTGGGTCACCGTCACTGTCACTGGGCAGCATCTGCATGATGGAGTGTTTTCTTGTGCACCATCTACTGCAATTCCGGTAAGGTACAGTGTGTCACCGTGACATTTGTGATACACCCTCAAACTCAAACTAAATCCACTATTAAGATTTTTGTTAAACTATTACATTTTCAAATGTTTAAGATTTCTTGTTGTTGTTTAGTTTGCAAGGGAAAATTGACAAACACATGTAGAGACGTGTGATAGTGATATGCGTCCAAACTTCACATTTTTAAAACTTATTAGTAGAATTAATTAGCTTTAGTTAACAAAATAAACTTAATTATAATTTTTTTAATATGTTAAATCTTCTGCGTTCAATTTTTTTGTTCACATATCTAATGGATAAAAAAGATGACTTTAATAATGGTGCATGGTATAGAGTTTACCATAAAATATAGCCAATTTTTTAACGCCCATACTTACTTATTTGCTTTTATGAGTTTCGAATCAAATAATATATAAAAATAATTAAAATTTAATTCCAAATTAGTTGATATAGAATATATGTTAAAATATTTTTTCAGGTAATAAAACATAAACAATATAAATATAAAAGTTAATTTTGAATAAAGTGATCTAAACTAATAAATATTTTTTCAATTGATCTAAAAGTCCTATAAAATAAAATTTGTATAAAGTGATTTAAACTAACAAATGAAACGAAGAAAAAAATATCAATTCAAGGTGTACCTATTGTATATTATAAAAATGATGGATGAGACTTCGCTAAAAGGTTATGTTATCACATAAGGATGTTTTATGGAGATTATACTATGGGAGTAAGCATGCTCAAAAGAAGAGAGTAAATAGGAGGAAGGAAAGGAGTTGCAACTGATGTATGAGTAAAAATTTATGAAATATTAAATTAAAAGATATTAGAGTGTTTTATGATTTTAAACATATATATTAACCTCAAGAGGAATGCAAATAACAATTGTAGGAATGTTAAAAAATGACTAAAATATATAGCTTGACATTAATCCCTAATGGCTAAGGTAAATTGTGCCAAAGTACAAAAGTTAAATTTTATCTATTTTATTTTTAATTTAAAAGTTATTTTAAAATAAAGTGAAAAAATTAGAACTAAAACAATGTTATTTTTCAGTTTTATAGTTTAAAAAATGTTTTAAAGTTAAAAGTTATTTGATAAATTTTTTTTCCATTATATAATGAAAAATAAGTTTATAAAATAATTTTTTTTGTGCAAAATTAATTTACCTACTATTTACATTGTAAAATAAGTTTTTTAAAACTTTAATACTTTTATATAAACATTATTTAACCCAATTTCTTATTTTAAAGATAAAAATGTTTAAAATAAGTTGGGACAGAGAGTTTATAATGATAATTTTGAATAAATATTTTTTAATTAATAATCAAAATCAAATATCACATATTGATGGTAGAAAAGCTCAACAAATCATGTTATTGCTCATAATTATATAAAGTGAATGAATGTCAATTTCTAGTAATGGCTAATAATAATAATGTAATTTCAATGAGGTAGGTTAGTCCTAACAAGTGTTTAGCTTATGCCTTTCAAGCTTAATTAGCACTTAGAAGTTAAGGAATGTTTGGCCAAATGGTCAACCATAACAAGCAATCATGCATTTTAGGTTCAACACTTAAAGAGTTGTGGATTGTTAAGATAAATAAAGTTCAGTAAAACATAATTGAGCTAATAAAAAATATTATGTTGTAGATCGTTCAAGGGGTTTGAGAAAGTACATATATAACCCTGACCTATTATTGAAATTCTAAACCATATATCATGTGAATAGACAACAATAGGCATCACAAAATATATGCACATGAAGGCATGATACAAGTCACTTTCAGCAATGTCAGGAAACAACTATGAGAGTTATTAGAGGACACAAAACACAAATAAATATGATATATTCACTATTATGCCTAGGTCATACATATTAATACTCGTTAAAATCTTTTGAGTCTTTTTTTAGTTTTAGAATTTTTTGAGATGTGTTATCTAACATGCACAATTTTTCCCTTTCAATTTTTCATTGTGAATTGAAACCAATAAAAACTCTCAATTTTGATTTTCTCAAACATTTTAGTAATAAGTAATCTATACTATGTTTTAAGTCCCTGTAAAAATGCAAAATAGTAATTTTGTTCTAAAAAAGTTTTGTATTATTTCAAGCTATATAAAATTTAAACCTATTATTTTATGTTGTAATTTGTAACACCTTTACACAATATTCAATGCGGTAAATAACCATGACATTAAAGCCTATTTTTTTATTTGTACCCATAGAATCTAATTAATTAGTAATATAAATCATGATAAATTAACATTTGTAGTCACTTCAATATGATTATGATTTTCTTAACATTAACGTAGAAAGCAATCTAACTAGTTTAATTTAAGTAGAATCAACAATTCCAAATTATTAAGATATAATATACTATTTAATAGAGTTAAAAATGAAGATCTAAAATAATAGATTTAAATTTTTTGAAACCAAATTAATACAAATAAATAAAAAAATTATTATTTTGCATATTTTATAGGATTTAAAACATATTTTACTTTAATAAGTATTTAAAAAAAAAAATCTTAGAGAAAAAAGTATTACACTTATGTTTACGGTTGAAATATAATTGAATGAAGAATAATTTCTCAAATTTCCAATCATGGGATGCAAAGTCAGCAACAATCATTCTTATTATAAATAAAAGAATTTCTCATTTTCCTATCAATTAAACTCTTGTTTCCTTGTCATCGATCATATAATCAGTAAAGTTTTCTACTAAGTTATTTTTGGATAATTTCAAAATGAAATTATTTCGACAACCAATTATTATTATAGTCAAAATAAGTTTCTTATATCACTAGATTTTTGAAAAATGGTTTTAAGATAATTAATTTTGTTTGAAAATAAAAGACAAACTTTTACATGACAAAAGAATATAAAAATAGCTAAAATGAAAAGACTATTAAAATAATTATAAACTATTAATTTTCATTTATAAAACATTTTATTTTTAAAAAATTAACCTATGTCTCAAACAAGATAAAAAGTCGCCCCCCCCCCCCCCCCCCCCCCCCACAAATAAAACAGCTCAAAATCAATAAATTTAAAAGTGTGTTTGAAAAAATAAAAAGTTTTTAATAATAAATTATAATTAGAATAATTTTTTTTTCTGAAAAAATTGCTAAAAAGTTATTTGAAATTAATTAATTTTATATGCAACAAAAAATTAGTTCTTTTAGAGTTAAAAATGTGAAATAACTGAAAATAAATAAAATTTTAAAAAATAATCATAAGATACTAATTTTCAGTTTATTAAAAACAACTTATTTTTTAAATTTTTTTATAAATTTAAATTAAATTTCCAAATATTCAACTTGAAATAACTTAAAATATAAAAAATAAATTATAATGTAGTTAAAACAGCACTTACTCTAAAATTTCCAAGCATGGAGTTGGTACATGGAACATGCTGAGATATTAACATTAATTTTATCCATGGCAACAATTTTAAAAACGTTCTTTTGATCGAAATTGAATAGGTTCAGTATATGTTTAGATGAATATTGATTGAACTAATTTTAAACAAAATTGATTTTATTTTGGTTAAAATTGATTTTGTCATGTTATTTATATTTAGATGTTTTATTATGAAGTTCACAAAAAAATGTTTTATTATAAAAATAAAATTAGAAGTAAAATCCACATTAAATTCTTGATTCAACACAAAAATTCTTTCAACTCATAATTTTAAATAAAAATTATTTAAAATTAAAATTTGGAAAACAAGGTCACTTTACTAGTTTTTTTTTATTCAATGAAAGTAGTTAAGTTTTTATCTTTCATACATTCTAGGATATTGGCAATATAGTTATACCATAAAGTTTTATATTTGAATAACCTAATTACTGGTCAATGTGGACCATTTTATCTCTCGTAGTTTATTCTCTTTCCTACTATGCCTTTGTCTTGATATGCTTTCTGTTATTGTCGTTTCCCTGAAACATAGCAAAGCCACATCTAACAACCACCTCAATCCTCATCATCTTAATTCTCTATTGATCCTTTTGTCATTTGCTACATCTTCAATCCAAGTACGTACTCTTAAATTTTACCCGCTGCTCCTTTCTCCATTTATATTTCTTTCTTTTTCCTTGTATAATTTCTATTCTTTTTTTTTTTTTTTGTTATAGTGATTAACCCAATTCTGTTTTGAGCACAACTTGTGCCTTAATGAAAAAGGGTTGCGATTTGGTGAGTGTGATAAGCAATAATCTTTTTGTTTTCTTGTTTTTTGCAACTTCAATTACATGTTACCCACATGCTTATATTGTTCTAAGACATCTTCAATCAACCTCACACTATTAGGTAACATTGTTAAATTGGTTTACGGACACATACATACATCAAGATCACTTTGTACCCAGGGTCTACTAATTTCATTGCTTATTATCCGTTTACTATGTTAGGCTGGCTAGTGACTTCAAACTTTATTACTTTTGGAAATCACAATTAATATGTTTACACATTTTTCACCTTCTGTTGTGTATTGAACTATCCAAATTATGAAATGATTGTGTATTTCTAGTATGAGTGTTGAATTTTGATGACCACCCCCCCCCCCCCCCCCCCAATTCTCCTTACATTTCTAGGATTCCTATTACGGAAGGATATGGCCGTTTGGTTTTATAATATTTTGCCATTTAATTTCTCAGGTTAGGTCTCAATCCGTGCATGTATATATAACTCCAAAAGTATTCCAACTGTCACTACAACAATGAGAGATATACAGACGGATAGTAACAGCAGTTCACCAAAAACACCTAATGTTCGGCTAAGAAGACGCTCAAATGAGGTTGGTGCAGTCAACTAACATGTATGCTTGTGATTGGGGATACATTTATTTTAAAATCAAGTTTTAGTGTCAACTTATTCTGCTTCAAGATATGTCATCTAGATTCATTCTATCAATATGCACTAAATTATGATTATTGATCCAATTATGATTATCAATATGTCATCTACATGTAGTTGACGAAATCATTATTGAATATGGACTTCCCTTTAATTTATTTATAAATTAGAACTTCCATTTTGGAGAATTTGAAACTGATGCTAGTATTTTTGTGTCAGATTCCTGCGGAGATAAGCAAATTAAATGGAAACTATTTACTTGTCAATGATAAATACAAATACAAATCAATGTGGATCCGTGCATACTCATCTCTGTGGATGCTAGTGAGTGTCTCGCTAATCATATACTTGGGTCATCTTTACATCTGGGCCATGGTTGTTGTTATCCAAATATTTATGGCCAGTGAGCTCTTCAATCTACTTAGAAGGGCTAATCAAGATAAACGTCTCCCAAAGTTTAAGTTCTTGAACTGGTAAGCATTTATGGTACTGTAATTTCTAAATGATCTTGTGCATATTAGAAATATTTAATAAATAGTGCTTCACAAAGATAAGATTCTGAATGCAATGTCCAGGCATTTTTTCTTCACAGCAATGCTATTCGTATATGGCCGTATTCTCAGTCAACAACTTGTGAATACAGTGACCTCAGACAAATTCTTGTATAGATTTGTGAGCAACCTGATCAAATATCAGATGGTTATATGTTACTTCTTATATATTGCAGGTTAGTACTTCCAAATGTTTCATTCATAGGAATGTTTGTATAATTATCCCATCTCAGTATTTTCAGCTAATTTTGGTAAGAGAGGAAACATAAATATTATATATATTCAATCAAGATACCTATAGGTTCTGTCTTAATTTTTCTATCTGATATTATTGTAGTCTTCTGAAGTTTCAAGTGTTCGTTGCCCTGTGATTTAAGAAAATCTATCATTCCTGAATAAGTCATTTCATCGGTAATTTCAGGTTTTGTATGGTTTATTCTTTCATTGAAGAAGAGATATTACAAGTATCAATTTGGCCAGTATGCTTGGACACATATGATACTTATTGTCGTATTTACCCAGTCTGCATTCACTGTGGCCAACATATTTGAAGGGATATTCTGGTAACACGACTTCTGCTATACTACGTGATGATGAAGTTTTCTCTATTTCTTTTTTTATTCCAACTTACCGTATGTTGTGGAAAAATTATATTTTTGCGTACATATGATGTACTGAAAAAAAAAAAAATCTTCTATTTTTTTATATGTTGACTTTTTATGAACTTGATCAAGAGGATAATCATATCTAGTAATTTGAATTTTAGTTGTCTTTTAGAGGGATTAAACCAATGGTCTAAATCGTGAAATATCATTGAGAACAGGAATATATGTTATCAAAAGATTTTCTGCAATTATTTCTAATATGGAATAAGTCAGTCATCCACTTTGATGATATTGTTTTTCCATTGATCAAGAATTTTGATATGGACTTGCTCTAAGATGTTTTGATTAAATTTGTGGTTTTGATTGACTTGTACTAAGATTTCCCATTATGAAGGAAGAGGGAAAAAATAACATCAGTAACTGTACTCTTTTTCAACATGCTTCATGATTCGTATGAGTTATATTATGTCCTTTTGTTTGCTCAGAGTTTCACTTTCCTGCAAAAACAGATATATGTTTTATCCCCATTCAATAGAAACCTAAAGAGGTTTTAATATCAGTAACTGCTTTGGTATTGCCAACCACTATGTTTTCATGCTTTAAATGATTTTATTTTTTATTATTGCAATCTTCTAACATGCTACTATTATGAAAGGTTTATTTTCCCTGCATCCCTTATTGCTATGAATGATGTTGGCGCATATTTCTTCGGTTTCTATTTTGGGAGAACACCTTTGATCAAGCTTTCTCCAAAGAAAACATGGGAAGGTTTCATTGGAGCATCTGTTGCCACTATGATTGCTGCATTTACGGTAAGCATCAGCTACTGACATACTGCTTTTGTTAAGTCCTTCCTTATGTCCATAACAACTATCCTCATTCAGGAGAGACGCTAAGCAACTACCATCTCAGAAAACTTTCAAAATTCACATCTTAGATCATGTTTTTCTTTCTGATAAGCTCACACCCTATATCATGTGCTTACTGTCATCAATGTTTGTGCAGTTTGCAAACTTCTTGGGTCGCTTCCAGTGGCTAACATGTCCAAGGAAGGTAACAATCTTGATTAGCTGCATTCATCTAGAAGGAAATCTTTATTCTGTTCCTAATGAGGGTGAAATGGATTCAGGATTTATCAACTAGTTGGCTTCAGTGTGACACTGACCCAATTTTTAAGCCAGAGTACATTCCATTGCCAGGATTGCTTTCTCATTGGGTAAGTGAGAATTCTAGAGATTTAGCAGTAGTTATAAGAATTTAAGATACTCATGCATGTAGCGTGGTCAGTTTGGATATTGATCAAAAGATATTAGAAAACTTGAAGGTTAGTGAACGACGTTAACTTTCTAGATTCTTGATGATTTAAATGTGAAAAAAAAAGCTAACATGTGTAAAATTATAATAAAATCTTGTTGTATCTTTGTTGTCATTAGGATGGATTTATTTTACACCAGAAATATTCAAGTGACACAACTTCAATTATCAATTAATGACACAAATCAATAAAGTGAGATTATTCTACTAATCGTATAGAGATCCTCATTATGTAATTTTAATGCTAACAATATCTTTTGTCATTTTGTGTTTGTAGTGGAAGCTCTGATATCCTTTTTTGTGTGTTTGGAATGCAAGCTCTAGCCTCCTTGTAAGCTAAATGACTAAAACGCTTAAAGGAAACAGGGAAACAAAAGATAAAAAAAAGAAATACGGAAAGTATAAAAAAATATATTTATCCTAATAAGTAATAATAACAAAGAACAAGATTTTATTCTATCTTCTAGAATATGCCTAAGTTAAGTAGCAACATAAAATGGATTTGCAGCGAAAAATATGCGTTCAATCCCACATAATGCACTTTTTGAAAGAATAAAAAAATTTAAATGTAACTAAATTTTAAATTGAGTGATTACATTAATAAAAAAGAATATGTAATATTCCCCATAATGCATGATTTGTAATAAATTATAATTCATATTATAATTTATTTTTTTTATTTTGTAACATTTTGCAGCTTCCTTGGAAAGAGATAGCAGTTTTGCCAGTACAGTGGCATGCCTTGTGGATGGGACTCTTTGCGTCAATCATAGCACCATTTGGAGGGTTTTTTGCTAGTGGTTTCAAAAGAGCTTTTAAAATCAAAGTCTGTTATTGCTCCTTATAGTACAGATTTATTTTGCAGTCATCACCCTTTCTCCGTTCACTTTGAAACTCCCAAACATAGCAATGGCATTGATCTCTTTCAATGATTTACAGGATTTTGGTGACAGTATACCTGGACATGGTGGATTTACAGACAGAATGGACTGCCAGGTTTACTCATAGATAGATAATTTCTATTAGAACAGTCTTTTTGCTTAATATCTGAATAGGCTATTATTTAATTCCGTTTTTTTTATGGTATTATAGTGATTCAATAATCAGTAACTGCCACGATTGCTAAGATATTGGTTTAAGTATTTGGCTGTGTTTTCTTTAATTTAGAGTGTGTTTTCTTTAACTATTTATAATAGTTATAACGTGTTTTAATAATATAAATCAATTATATATTTAAATTATAAATTATTATAATTATGTATTTAAATTATAAATTTCTATAATAATATATTTAATTATAATTACATATTTAAATTATAAATTTATATAATTATATATTTAATAATAGATTTTTATAATATTTAAATTATAATTTCTATAATTAAATATATAAATTTTAAATTATATAGTTAAATTTTTAATTTTCTATAATTATATATTTATATTATAAATTACTATAATTACATTAATAAAGAAGAGATAAGTTGTATAATGTGATGAGAGAGAATTAATTGATACAATGTATTAATTAATAAAAGTTAAATAATGTAAAAATGAAATTAATTAGTAACTGAAGCCAGGAGAGATTTTAAAAAAACTATATGAAGTAGATTTTTTGAAAAAGTTAGTAACTCCTAAAAAAATTATTAAATTTTTTTTATAAAAAAAAACTAAAATCATTTCACCTTTCCGAAATTACAAATCAAGCTATATATATTCCCTTATTTCTATCTTGACCCTGCTAATAAAATTTAAACGTGCTCGTTCTGTACACCTTGTTTTAATGCTCAGCACTTGACCATCGAAAGCATTTTCAATTTCACCATAAATCGTGAACTGCTATCTATGACATGCAATAAATAAAAGTAAAAAATATCTCTACAGTTGTTGTGACTATTGTATTCTATACTGTGATGCATCCTGTGCAGATGGTAATGGCTGTTTTTGTCTACATTTACCATCAATCATTTGTTGTCGGACAAGACTATTCAGTTGAGATGCTTTTGAACCAGGTGAGTCTCTAGTTAGAGTAATTTATTCGATAATTTTAAATCATGTGAAGGTTAAAAGCGTTGTGTTTTCTTCAGCATTATGTTGCACATTTGTAGGATTTTTATCTCATTAGGAGACACCAACTGGTTTGGCTCCTCTATGTTAGTGCCTCAACTTTTCCGCATCATTGACTCGCATGCATGTCCCTAACTCCAACAATGATGGGACAGATTTGTTCTTACTTAGAGATATCATTTGGATTGGTGTATTGTTTGTTAAATTAAATTATGAAGCAAATACTTTTTGAGATGGCATCACCAATTGTATGGTTTTAATATATGTGTTTGTAATTCAATTTGAAGAAGTGATTTTAAAATCTGGCTCTGACAGGTTGGTTCAACCAATCTGACTTGGAACTGGACACACTACCGGTTGGAGCCTATAATCATACCAGATGTGCACATGACCCAATAACAAATCATCAATTTGAGTAAAACTTATATTAAATCAGTCATCTGCACATCCAGCCTGATTATAGCCTCAAACTAGTGGTATGTTTGTTTCATCGTCTAACAATCTGAACCAAATTTTAAAATTACAAACACACAATAAAATACACCGATGAAAATGGTGCCTGCAAATAAGGACAAATTCGTCTCATCATTGTCGAAATTAGGGACGTCATCTCCTAAGCAACAAAAGAGAAATCAAACTAGTTGGTGACTCTTAATAGGATAAAAAACCCACGTGTCAGAAACCACCTACTTTAGTATTTTTTTTCTATATTTTAAAAATTGGATTATTATATTTTGGTCAAAAAGCTCAATATAAATCAAACAGAATACATTTCACTATGGCCATTACACATAGACGTAAGGCTCAAGTTTCTTGTAATACAATTATTTGTAATATTTTATGTAGATAATGAGGAATCTTGGTTCGGAGGAGCAGCTAGCTCTCTACACAAAACTCGGGAAGATATTGCAAGAAAGGCGTTTATGACAAGTTTACTATACACTTAATAAAGCATGCTTCAATTGGTGTCATATTTGTAGATTGGAAGAAGTGGTGGAGATTAGAAAAGAATTTTTAGACCTCTTTGTAGTTGCTGAACAATATTATGTAGAGTGTAGCGGTACTTGCAGAAGTCATTCCGTCTTTCCCTTTAGGGCTTAACATGACACTTTAAAATGCGGCTTGTAATTAGAAATATATTAGTGTTTTTCAATACTGTTTGTTGTTAGTGCTATCTATCTACTATTAATTTATCATCAGTCTCAATGTACAAACTTGTAATACATTGTTCTATTCTTGATATTTTTTTTTAAAAAAATTCAATAAGAATAGTTTATTTTCTCACAAAACAAAATTCTTTCAAATGAACCTGCAATATCATGTTTCTGATTAGTTTTGGCTAGTGCTCCTTCCTCATTTAGTTACATACTGAATCTCTGCGTGTTCTCTCAACCATTCAAGCACTTTAGCCCCTTCTAATATTTCTTGAACCTTCAGGAAAGTTAAAAAAGATAATATCAAACAATCCGATAAATTAGCAAAGAGAGTTTGGCCCAAAGCACAAATTTTCTTCCTTGAAAATGCAACCTACAAATTGTCTAGACATCTTATAGAATTTAGTTGACAACATGGTATGCAGCAGGATGCGCTTGTCCATACATGGACCTTTTTTAAGTTTCTTTTTTTTTTGTGAGGACTATTTGAAGATGGTTCAAGATATATGTAGTTCTTTATATGCTGCATATATGAAACGATGAAACAGACAAAACAATAAATAGCAGTCGGCTCAGAGGTATGGTGCAAACCTGTTCCTTCACCCGTTCCTCATCATATTCTTGTTTTTGACGTTTAAATTCAGCAATGGAATTCTCAACCTCTTTGAGGAGGTCCTCAGAAGCAAACTACAAGACATACATGCACAAATCGTCCGAATAAGCAAAAGCATTCACCAGCTACATTAGAGTTTAATTATAAAGCAACTGACATGGAAAGCAAATGTTTTTTCTCAATCACATAATTATGTGGCCCTAAATGTAATACATTAGTGTCTTTTAATAAGGGGAAAGAATTTGAGAGCAAATATTTATAATGGACTCATATCTTAATCAAACATGCTACCTGCAGATTTTCCCGCCTATATATATCACCAACTGCCAGATTCTGTTTTATCAAATTTGTTATATTTTCCTTCTGATGCTCAAGATATTCGTTCACAGCCTTTGGACTTGACAGAGAAGCCAGCTGCTGCTCATTTAGTTTCATTTTTGCCTAGAGAGAGGAGAGCAGAGTTTTATTATTTTTTATTTTTGCATCAAATCGTGAATAAATGTAAAATATCTGGAAGCCAAATTGCTTGCTTGATTGACCTGAAAAATATGCATCTTGCAATCTATACCTGTATTTCTAATAGGTTGGCTCCATAAAGCTGCCTACCTTGTTCCTCAAACAAGGATTGAGGTATATCAACTTCTATCATCTGAAAATGACAAGATGCACAGATCTTTTGTGATAAACTTTACAAATTCCAATATTTTCTTGCAGCATAAAATTCTTTAAAAGAATTATTGTTAGCAAAGGGCTAAAATACATTTAAACATATCTTGTTTCATAAACGTCAGATATTTTCCAAGTATATATTCACCACAAAACTTGATATGATAGATGATTTACAAGATACATTAAGATTCAAAATCAACAATGAGGTTCATAAGGAAAGGTAGATCTTATCATCTTATTCTAGCTATATATTGCCATCACATATCACAAAATTACTGAAAATTGAAGTTCTTCTTGATAATATATGCCTACCAAAAATAACAATAATAATAAAATACTACCTCTAGTCTTACTTCCTCAAAATTAAGGAAAGTGATAATTGAGTCTTATAAATAAGATAAGGGGGACTGAGGGAAGATAGTAGTAATATAATAATAATTATTCTAGTGTATCCATGTCAGATACACATCATTATGCAGAATGTATAGCATCATTATGCACAAGACAGAATCAATCAAATACAGCCACGTAAAACTGTAATGTTACCTTAGAAATCTGATCTAAGATAGCATTATCAGTAGCTTGTTCCCTAGCTGTTTGCTCCACTTCTAGGCATCTCTGTAACAAGAAGTCTTTGACCTGGCAATTTATGCTAGAAAATTTACTGTGAATTCAACTCAACTAATTCCTCAGCGTTCATAACAATCATAATTGAGGGTAAAAAGGTCACCTGCTCCACTGTGGTGCATCCAGGGAGAAGCTTATCAGCAATAGAATCATCCAGCTCTGGTAAATCTCTGTAAAAAAGTTCTCTGCATTCAACCTGTTATAAATGAAGGATATACAGTAAGAATATGATCAGTTTATATATGCACTTATGCAGCCAGAGGCATGCTTAAGAAACCTACAAGTAAATTATAAGATACCAAATATGCACCTATTACATGATGTACAAATGTTTCCAAGAAAATGGGTTGAGCACTGTGTACAGTATTTAGGGAATCCAGAGTTTGAATCCCATTCAGAGATACAGCAAGTATAGTTGAACTTTGGCAGGCGCATAAAATAAATTATTCCCTCCATTGGAAAGCTATAAGTCAGCAAGACTGAATTTAGACATGCCTCAATGTGGTTACTGTATGATGGGGAACCAACTACGCTAGTTGAACAAGAAAGTTAAAGTTTCATTTCTTGTTTCCATCCTCTTTCTAGGAGGTAAATGTAAAGATAAAAACTGGTCTTAAAATCTGCTTAAGCAACAAAGCTAAGACCATAAACATACTAATGTAAAATTTTATTCCCTCTTTTATAAATCAAAGACAATAAATGTATCATAAAGAGATGAAAGATCACCATAAATTGTACGAGACATATAGGCCAAAAAATATTTATTACAAAGAATTGGTATCCAAAGGACCAAAAGAAAAAACTACCATGTCTATTCAAGTCCTGAAAACAATTAAACTTCTTTGATTCAGCACTAACTTACAGTAAATTGAGCATGAACACCACGGAGATTTTCTTGCTTCCATGTTTCAGGAAATACAAGAGGAAAGGACTTTGATTCGCCTCGTTGGATTCCAATTATAGAATCAAGGAAACCGGGTAATACTTTGTCACCATCTTCTGTGTCAAAATTAAAGCCTGCATATGTAATATAGGTTTAGAGGAAATATGTTCATGATGTATTACAAAAAACAAAGACTTCAAGAGTTCAAGTTCATTATCATCCTTTAAGCACATCACCGAACCTTTAGTTTCAGCAGAAGGAATATTTTTAACATTTGATTCATCTTGATCAATGGTTGTTGCTGAGATGTCAAGGACAGCAACATCACCAACCTGAGAACAGTAAAAAAATTGTAGATGAAAGCTCGTTGCTTTTTGTTTCCCTATTATATTATAATTATAATGGGAGCCGCTAAGCTTGTCTAATTTTGGGGTGATTAGTCAATAACTCAATATCAATTAATAAAAATATTAATTGTCAAGACAGTAAATACATACCAAAGGAAACAGTGTCTGTATGACAGTCATTTATTTGTATGACATAGTAAAGATAGCATAATAAATAATCAGTAACTATCTTTCATTGTATCAGCCACAACTATACAAGAAGCATACATGAGGAAATCTATATAGCTTCTTAATACTTGCTGTACAGAACTTGGAAGTGTTATGAATAAAAATGATTCATGAATGTTTCAAATGAGTAGAATTGCTAGTAAACAGTCATATTAAAAAATATAAAAAAATGGTTGTATCATATACCAGAAGACTGGCATAAATTAAATTTAGTCACCTGTAGTCCTCTGTCAGTAACCACTTTCAATGCGCCAATTGACTTGTATCGCCTTCTAAATTCTTGTTCAGATGCTTTGTGAGCATCTATATCACTATCTATCTCAACAACAATCTTTAAATTTTTGTATGTATTATTATCAGGAATCCATTTGATTTCTGGAGCAATATCAACAAGGACATCATATCTGGAGAAGTAAAATCAATGAGAGTAATTAATATAATCTGCCAGTAGAAGTTATTGGCTGACATTTTTACAATGTTAGCATTCTTAATGATAGTCTTCCTTTTCTCTATATTGTGACAGAAGATAGTTTTAGTATTACAGATGCAGCAAAGGAAGAGAGAAATAATGGAAAATATATTTCAAAAGGGTTAACATATAGATTACCTAAGAGACCCAAGAGAAGAATATGTCTCCTCCATGTCAGAAAACTTAGTCACTATTTGTACAGAGTCCTGCAAAGCCCTTCCAGTAACCTATAAGCAAAATTAATTATGAAATGCTTCAGTATAAGATCAAAATAATACTTGATCTAACAATCCACTTTATTCAGTAATAACCTTCGCCAAAAGATCAAGAAATTATGAAGAATTTTTTTAATCTGTTGACCAGTATCAAGTTCTTTGGATCAAAGGCATTTCATTGGCACACATTTTAAATGAATGCACTATTAGACGGCATTATTAAATAGGCTTAGGTGTTGAGGAAAGGTCAATCATCAGTTTATGCCTGTGCAATGTGCATGAAGAAATAAACTTATTATTCAAGAATGAAGTAAGATTTCAAGATCAGGGAATTATTAACAGATATAATTGCAAGTAAACACAATGAATCCGAAATTCTTTATAACATCAGGAGAAAAGGTAAGGAGATAAAAAAATAAGAAAATAGGAACTATGTTGCAACATACCGATGTCATAGCATGGGAAAGTGTCCTCCTCAATATAGATTCGATAGTAGCATTGTGAACATTTTTGCTCCCAACATAACTAATAAGAATGCTTTCTGGAACTTTCTTTCCAGGACGAAATCCAGGGATCTGTTGATTTCAAATATGCTAAATTAGCTCATAAAGATAACGTGCAGCCCTTAGACGCTGAAAACTGGGAACCATGACAATCTCCAGCAAACTACTTGTGATATATGGTGAAGACGTAAAGTCATATGTGACAGGATAGAGCACAGGCCTTAAGATTGAAGTTTAGTAACTCCAAATTTCAATGAAAACAATATAAAGACTAGAGGGGTTTAGTTTCAAATTTAGAAACTAAAAAATATAAACCGGAAATCCTTCTAAAGAGCACCATATCACAAACAACAATTCTTTGCTGCATACATTTGCATTGATCCAGAATATTAGAAAGACATTATATTACCTAAGTATATAAAGCATAAGTTTAAGTGTAACCAAATAGCACCTTTGCCTGCTTCATAAACTCTGCTATGACCCTTTTGTAACAATCCTCACATACCAATGGTGGCACCTCCACATGCAATCTAACCTGCAAAGGGAAAGAGATGCATCCACCTTAAATATACTATACAATTATCATCACTGCCCTATACAAAACTGCATTTCATATCTTGATTGTCGAGTCACGAAACACTATGCAATATCCAAATAAACCATTATTATAAAAGAAAAAGAAATAAAAAAAAACTTGGGAAAATGGGTTATGAGAAATGTAAGTATACACAACTTTTGAGGATGCAGCATAAAACTGAGAAAAATGTATAAAAAATAAAAGAACATACTCTGGAATTGGGTTGCTCTGTTTCGGTGACCTTCAATTCTGCTGGAAGATGGTCCTGTTCTTCGGCAACTGCAACTGAAGAAGCAGAAGAAGAAGAAGAAGAAGAAGAAGAAGAAGAAGAAGCTGAGAGTGTGAAAGGAGAAGAAGTGGGAGGAGAGAGAAAGCGGTGAATATGGGGCGAAAAAGATGAGAGCTTAAGGGAATTGAATTTGAAGGGTGTACAAATGTTGGGACGAGGAAGAAGAAGAGAGTTTGAAGAGAAAGAGGGGTTCAAAAGAAGAAAACTTGTGACGGTTCGAGTGCACAGCTCCATTGTCACTCTCTCACCTGATAGACACAACACACACCTTGTTGCTTGGATAAAACAGAGATACTGTGCTTTTAATATTCATTTTATTTAAAATAATTTCCGCAATTTTCTGCTAAAGTTTACACTACTATACTAGTGGAACGTGTTTTCTTTTTAACACCTTCCATTTTGCTATTGACACATATCATATAATAAGAAATATTTGTATTATCTTCTTTTCATTGTGGCACCACTTTTATCACGGGATAGCCCAAAAATTGTGTATGCAAATTGTAAAAATATTTGCATGAATAATTTAAATGAATACTTAAAGTTTGATGGATTTTATTTTATTTTTTAGTTTTTGAAATAAATTTTTAAGAACAATTTCTTGGAAGAAAAGAAAAGAAAATGTATTTGGTAAGTGTTATTTAAAAACTGTTTTGAAGATGTAAAAATGAAAAAACTTATTTAACTTTATAAAAATGTATAATGAGAATAAAAAACAATATATTCTAATTATATTTTAATTTTTCAAAACAATAATAAAAATAAAAAGCAAAACTATTTACTGTTGTTTCTATTTTTTAGTTTTTAAAAACTAGCACTGTTTTTAAAAATTATTTTTAGAAAACACTAACCAAACAAGTTTTTAATTTTTAAATAATAAAATACGGAAAATAATTTTATAAAAATTTTGCTAAACAAATACTTATTCTTTAAAAATATTATGTTAGATTTTTAATATTAAAAAATTATGTATATAAAAATTATCCTTACTACTTAATTTTTGAATTTGTCACTGTAAATGGAAATTAGAGGTTTGATTGGTTTTGTTTTATTTTTTAGTTTTTAAAAAGAGTTTTCAAGAATAGTTTTAAAAAACCATTTTCGGGAAGAAAAGAAAAGAAAACTTATTTGGTAAATGTTATTTGAAAAATTGTTTTAAAGAAGTAAAAATGGAAAAACCTTTTTCATATTTAATAAAATTTCATTAATAAAAAACAAAAAACAACATCTTTTGATTGTATTTTGAGTGTTCAAAATAAAAATAGAGAACTAAGAAGCAAAACTACTTTTAACTATTTTTATTTTTTAGTTTTTAAAATCTAAAAAATCACAACTGTTTTCGAAAATTATTTTCAGAAAATACTAACCAAATGAGTTTTTTAGTTTTTAAATACTAAAATACTCAAACTATTTTTATAAATCTGTTGTCAAACAAGCATTAGAATTTTGGAAAAATGAAAAAAATGAAGGCAATGATAAAAAAATTCTTTTATATAGGCAAGTCGGTCTATTTTCTATTATTAAAAAATAAATACGCTCTAATAAATTTAACATATATTTAGTATTATTGATCAAAATTTATTAAAAATATAATTTTGATGATTTCTCATTTCATTTAAGATTCTTTTATATTTTATTGTTGTCAATAAGTTTTAATCTATGTAATAAAAAGGTTAATTATAATACGTTCAATTTATTCAATTATTAATATTTTGTTCTTTGATTTTTAATTGTTTATATTTTATCTTTTTATTTTATAATTTGATGATATTTGAATCATCCATTATAAAATTGCTTTTGACTGTTATAATATTAAGGTTAACTTCTCACATGACTTAATAAAATGATTTTCGATATTGATGCATAAGTAAAAAACCTAAAACTTAACTTTAAGTGGAAAAGTAGACACAAAAGTAATTCTAGAAAAAAGAAATAATTTATCCTTATTTTTATGCAAGAAATAAGTTTTTTTATCCATGTATAAAGTTATCTAATTAAATAATTAAGTCATGTGTGAAGTCTTTGTTAATAGTTTAACATATTCAATTAATACGACTATCTTTTATGTTGTTAGTATGTCAGTATAATAAAGTTGAGATTAATAACTCATTTATGTTGTCAGTGCATACTAATTAAACTTTTGAATAAATTAAGAGACATCAATTATAATTTAGCAAAAAAAAAACTAATAATAAAGTTTATGTTAAAAAGAATGTCATATAAAACGTGGCTTCCTATTACTTATGTACTAATTAATATTAATATGAATTAAATTAAAATTATTTTATTTTATATTAACAATTTTTTTTTATCTTTTATGATTTTTTTCCAACAATAATGTTGTTATATTTTTAATATATCTACAAAACAATATTAAACTATAAGTCATAAATATACTTCTATCGGTCCTATTATATAAAAAATAGTTAATTAATATCAATAAAAATAGATAAGTTAGTTAATTTTAATTGAAATATTATAAATAAATTTTATTTAAATAATATTCCTGAAAATAGTAATAATATTTAATAAGTTTACACATTATTCAAGTGATATTAGTTTGGTATACAATATTTAATCGTTTTTTAGGTAGTAATAGCGGCAAGTTAGGATATTATGTCAGAGGAATTTAATTTGGTTAGTTGAATTTCTAAAGATAGTTATGATTCATTTGGATGAGGTGAAAGATTAAAAAAACAAGTATTAACATACATTTTCATTTATTTAGTTTGAGAAAAAAAAAGAAAGAAAATTGATTTTATAGAAAAACATTAAAAAAAAAATTCTTCTAATTTAAAGTTAACACTGCAAGATCATTTCTTGTCGCTAAGTAGATTTCTGACGGAGTTTAAGTATGTTCAACTAACCATTAGAAAGAACTTATTTTAAGGTCAACTTATAATCCTAGCAACTTGTTTGTTTTAGTGAAAATGATTGTGTCTTAGCTCTGCATATCCATGCAGCCTTGTATGAGGGGATTGCTTTATCTTCTCTATAGACGGTTTAACTAGCCTTTTGAACGATTGAAAACTCATACACTCTTTTAAAAGAATCCCAAAAAAAAATAATTTTATAGAAAAATTTTTCCAATTAGAAGTGAAGGGTAAGTATCTGGAAAATTTTATTTTTAACGGTTCCATTTATGCCATATAAAAAACATTTTCATTTATAATTTTATATTGGATATGAAACATGTTTCCCTTTCTATGTTTTGAAACGGGGTCTTCTACCTCATTTTATGCCAGTTGAGGGGCTTAGACAAGGAGACTCTTTCTTATGATACTTTATTTTCTGTATAGAGAGGCTATTGCTTCAAACTAATGAGTTAAATAAGGATGGTGTGGAGACCGATTCACTTCTCAAAAATGGACCTTATTTGTCACACCTGTTATTTGTTGACGATCTTATTCTGTTTTGTCAGGCTTCAACAAGTGAAGATAGTAGCATCTATATTAGAGGATTTTTGCTCAGCATCGGGGTTGAAAATTAATTTGGAGAAATCAATATTCACAGCTTCAAAGAAGGTTACCAGTGCAAGGATCCAAGACAGCCCCAAGTGTTAAGCATTGATCACACCAATGAGTTTGGAAAATACCTTGGGGTCTCAATGATACGAGGATGTATTAAGCCACTTTCAACATGTTGTAGACCGCAGAAATCAGGCACATAATGCATATATACCAGGGCCAATTGCTTCCCCTACCTTTATGAACTTTTATTTTGTAATAATATGTTATTATTATAATTGTTTAATAGTTTGTAATAAACTTTAAATCTTGTCTCAATCTTTATATTTTTTATAATTTTTAAAAATAAATTGCACAGGATAGTCACATTTTTTTTTTTTGTAGTGGTAGTTCATATTCACATATTTATTATTTTAAAAGAGTTTAATTAGCATGTCTTGATCGTGGAAAAGAGATCTATACTGACGTTCAATCACAATTTTTCATTTATATGATTTTTAAAATATTAATTGGTAAAATTAACAAACTTACTATATAAATGAAATAGTTTAATTAGTATACAATGTCCGTGTAATTCAATCATGACTTTTCATTTATGTGATTTTTAAAGTATTAATAAGTAAATTCAACAAATTTACCATTAATAAAGGGTTGTACTACAAATATTTACATTGACAATGTATACCAATTAAACTCATTAAAAAATATAAATTTTGACAGTTATGATTTTGGTGGTTATAATTTTTAAAAGGTAAACTATGTTTTTTGTACATAAGTTTTTTTGAGTTTATGATTTTAATATACAATATTTTTATTTACCAAGTAAGGTATATAAACATTTTTTTCATCTAACAATTTAATTCTTCCGTTTATTTTAACCATTAAGTGATGATGTGTCACTTTATTTATTAATATTTTATTAATTAATTTTTTGACAATTTTTATTACATTTTGTAGCAAAGTAATTTTTATTAGTCGCTACAAAATGTAACAAAAACTGTCAAAATATTTAATTAATAAAATATTAATAAATAGAATGATTCATCATTTAACGACTAAAATAAATAAAAGGATTAAATTATTGGAGGAAAAAAATGTTTATATACCTTGACTCGTAACCATAAAATTTGTGCATCAAAACCTTAAAACTCAAAAAAATATATGCACAAAAAACATAGTTGACCCTTTTTAAAAACAACTGTTTTTTAGAAGTTATAATTTTTATTTAAGAACAAACTTTTTTTTAAGTAATATGAATAAAAAATATTCATTTTGTTAGAAAAATTGTTAAAATAGTTTATTTAAATATTCTTATGATATATATTTGAATTCATTGATAGGTAAATTTAACCTTTTATGCAATAATAATTTAAAATATTTTTTAATTGTTAGAAAGATATTTAGTTAAATTGAAAAGATAAGTTACTATTTTTCTTTTATTTTTTAGTTATAATTTTTATTTAATATCAATTAAAGAGATAAACTAATGTTTTATTTATTTTAGTCTGTTGCAATTTTTATTTGAAAACAATTAAAAATAAGTTAATATTTTATTTTGATGTAAATAAGTTAATATTTGAAATTTGTTAGACGATTTTTTACTAATTAAATTATTATTTTTAACTTTGAGCTCACTATTGCATTAATTTTGTTCTTATATCTTAATCACTTAATATTTTTTTCTTAGATAAATTAAATTACATGTGCAGGTTATAATTTA
The DNA here is from genome assembly GCA_037954015.1 of Psophocarpus tetragonolobus. Classification (NCBI taxonomy): domain Eukaryota; kingdom Viridiplantae; phylum Streptophyta; class Magnoliopsida; order Fabales; family Fabaceae; genus Psophocarpus; species Psophocarpus tetragonolobus. Next base: position 43,359,107 of record CM075695.1, read on the forward strand.
AGTATTTATTAATATAGTATTTTTTTGTATAAATTTTCTTCTTAAATCTCAAAAGTTTTTGTCGATTCAATATTTCCCAATTTTCATATATACATACATAAAATTTTAATTTTTATAATTTTTATTTTAAAAATTGAAATATCCTAACTACATAAAATTTATGAACCTATCACTAGCGTAAATGGACGATTGACCTCTTGGAAGGGGAACTTGCTGAACAGAGCAAGCAAGGAACCTTTACTTAATTAAAACCACATGATCTTCAATCCCTATTTACAAAATGCAATCTCTATGGTTCCGGCAAGGGGTTTGTGACACAATTAATAAGGTGTGCAGATCCATGTTTGAACATTAAGGAAACCTATGCTGTCTCTATGCTTTTGAGATTTGGGCTCTTGTCGGATGGAGTAAGGTGGCTCACCCTTTAGAGTGTGGTGGTTTGAACATTAGGGAAACCTATGCTGTCAATGTGTCGCTTCTTAGGAAGCTCATCCGGGACCTGCTAAATTTGCCACAAAAGTCTTTGGTGGTTTTCTCAAAGATATGTATTTGAAAGGAAGTCAACTTTTATGGGAGAGCTACAATGAGACCAATCTCTAATGTGGTTCAGTATTGTTAAAACATTGATAGTGCTTCGGAATAGCTTTATGTCAGCCTTTAACTCGGGGGATTCATCATTTTGATATGATGATTGGCTGAGATGGATATCCAGAAACTCCATTATTTTTAATGGGTTATCATTGGAGGCTTTGGATATAATGTTGTCTATCAAAGTTATGTCATGGAAATGACTTTAGTATTCTTTTGGTTTTAACAGACGTTGTGAGTTTTCTGATTGGTACAACAACCATTGTTCTGTATGTACAATATGAAGTAGGAATGATGACAGATTTTGTGGTGGTTACGAGTAGGTGTCATAGAAAGCATTATGAAATAAGATACTTCATATGTATCCCTTTAGTTTTTTTTGGGATGATGTATAGCAAGTTGAGACATCCTGTTTCACTTCTATTATATAACACATACTACATTTTGCCTTTAAAAAAAAAAAAAAAACTCTCAGACAAAGATTGTTGTTGCAACTGATACAACCACGTAGTTTGCATAAAAGAAGGTGTTAGAATGTCCGAATTTTGCTCTTTCAAGATCAAAGTGACATTACAACATTCTTAAAATAAATATAAATATATATATATATATTTGGCTAAGTAACATTCCCAAAGTGGCCTTACAACATTACAAACATTCTCAAAGTAACATGTAACATTTTCAGCGATAACACATGACAATAATGGCAAAATAATGGAATAAAATTATTCTCTTATTTAATAATAACTAACATTGTAAATTGGTTTTGCACTAGGGTTTAATCATAATTTATTATTTATATATCTTTTAAAGTATAATTTAATAAAATCAACAAATTTAACATATAAGAAGAGATGTGATTGAATGACAGTGTAAAAATATTTATGCTAACCATGCATGAGTATTAAATATATATATATATATATAAATAAAAGGAGAGTTCAAATAAGATAGTATAATTAAGTATTGCACTCAATATTAACTGTTGAAATTATTTTAAATCTAACGATTCTCTCTGAGAAAGAGAGAGACATCGAGAGAATAGTTAGATTTAAAATAATTTAGAATCAATTAGAATAATTAAATTTAAAATAATTTACAATCAATTAGATTCGTTAGATTTAAAATAATTTTAATAGTTAATATTGAGTGTAATACTTTTAAAGATATATTGGTGTTATTTGAACACCCTATATATATCCCATTATTATATTAAATAATTAAAATATTATAATAATAAATTAATTTTAATTCACAAAATATATTAATAAAAATAATTAATCAAACACTGGATATATGTAAAATAATGTTTCTAAGATTGTTTGGTTCTAACATATTAAAAAAGAGGTGACTTTACAAATTATCATTGTGAAAAGTACAATATTTTCATGATCTCGAGTAGGAATGGTAGTGAAGCACAGAGGGGACAAATTTGACCCTCCGGTTTCCGGAAAGTGCAGGATGTGAGCGGTATAAAGAAGATATGTATGAAATTTTAATCTTGGTTGGACATTTTTGAGTTTGGGTATATTCATAAGTATATTGTTATATTATTTTTTATATTTTAAATTTAAATTTATTTAACAAATTATATGTTAAGTTATTAATTATATTTAATTAAATATGTTAAATTATTTACTATATTTTAACCTTAAAAAAAAACTATATTTTAGTTTTTATATTCCACACGGGTGAAAAATTGTACACATACATGTTTCAAAAAAAAATTATATTTTATTTAATATATAATTATATGTTAAATATAGAAGCAGAGCGGACGGAAACCAACAATGCAAATTTTTCTCGCCAAAATTAAGGTAGAGCGGACATAAAATTCATCCCTAATCTCGAGAAACAAAATAATAAAAATATATATACCCTAAGTCCATTTTCTTTTTAACTTAGAGAAAGAACCAAATGCATGGATAATGAGCATAAATTGTCGAAAATCAGGTCAATCTGTTACTATTAGAAAATTTTTACTATTACTTACCCGTAAACTAAACCCTTGATAAATTAGGAAATGAATTCGCTGTATTCATTTGTATAAATGCATAAAATCTTAATTATAGTAATAAATTTTATAATTAAAAATATAAAATACTAAAAATCTTAATTATTAAATTGTGAGTGCATATCCTATAATCACAAATTTCTATAGAGAATCCGGATCCATAAATTGAAAATGTAATCATAATAACATGATCGTCTATAATTTGATGTAAATATAAATATACTAACATGATCGTCCAATATAGATTACCTACTAACCTATGGCTTCATTTTGGTCGTGGGAAACTTTTTTTCCGATGCAATTATTTCCGTAAAAATTAATATTTTTTTTTCGAACTATTTTTTTTTCATTCCAATAATATTGTAAATACAGAAAGGGATGCTATGAAATTTCCGTAAAAATCTTGTATTGTTTTTATCATAATATAAATATATTCTTAAAAATGTTTTTTTTATGATTTTTCTAAATAAATAATTTAAAACACTTATTATATTATAGTTTTTCTACACTTATTGAAGAAATAAATCCTGCATACTGCTTTTGAAAAAAAAAATTCTAATAAATTAAAGAAGTTAACCGAATGCTTGTAATATATTAATCTTTAGTAAATTATAGCAACATTAATGTAGTTTCATGTATAGCACATTTATAGTATAAGATTTGTAAATGAGAATTATTATTATAATGTTTTCAAATATATATAAGAAGTGTTTGTGTAATATTTTAAATTTTAAAAAAATTAAAATATATAAATTATGTGTAATTTGATAAAAATCAATTTGAGAGTGTTAATATAATTTTTTATATATTTTTAAAAAAATAAAGAATATGAAGGTGTACAACTATATTTTATTACATCTTTATTTTTTTACTCATTTTTCTATTTAGAATAACTTATAACACGGATCATTTTGTCCACGTATCTCTTTTATTTTTCATTTGGAGTATTCATAAAATGTCAAATGAGATTATTCTATAGAAGGATATTCTTTTGGAACTTTTCTAGAAAAAATTAAGCGTAATATTTTTTTTATATATTAAATAAATTCTGCTAAAAAATTATATTATTTTGATAATCTATTTTTAAAATATATTAGTTTTATTCTTTTAAATATTATCTAAATAATTTTTATTTATCTAAAAATGTTATTGGAGAAAAAAAAGAATATGATTGAAAATGAGAGGATTAAATGAATAAAAAAAATTTGTAGGGGAGGTAGAGTGGTTTGAAATGAATATAATGCAATTTAAAATTAAGATGGTAGAATTAGTAGTTATCGGAACTGGTGGTCTTAAATTAATAACAGAATATATTTATTTAGTGATTGAAAAGAGAAGATGGTAGGAGTGATAATAAAGGATGAGGGGGGGCCATGTTTGGCTTATTTAATTAGTTATGGAACCGTGTTGGTGTTGGTGTTGGTGTTGGCATTGGTATATGACATAATTAGGTTATGGGTGATCAAGCTGGAGGAGCAACGTAACCTGTGAAAAGAAAAAGAAAAAAGAAAAAAGAAGCGGTTAATTAATGAATAATGAATAGTGAAAAATGAACAATGAATAATGAGTACTGACTTCCGCAGCTGGTTCCTGGAGGAACTGGTTTTCCACAATAGCTGAGGACATAGGCGACTTTTTGGGAGTCGAAGTAATCCTGAAAAGAAGCAGCATACTCGCACATGCATGTTACATTTACAGGTTGAAGGGCCTTGCAGCATTCTTTGCTTGGAGCTTTCATCTCCCCTCCTTTTTTATAGTACTTCTCGCAATGCCATTGAATCAAAAAAAAATTACCTTCGCATTGTGCCCATATGCTTTGCACCCCAATGCCCACCATCATCATTACTATCGTTATCATTATCAACTTCCCTCTTCCTCTATCTCCCATCATCCTCGTTCACACTCTCTATATTTTCTTCTTATCCATTCTACCATACTTATACACCGGACCCATGCATCCACCTTCCTTATTCAACTCTCTTTATTTCTATATTTTACTTTCACACCCTATCTCTTACGTTTCTTTTTCCTACTCCCCTCTTTCTTTCTCACAATAACCTAACCTCATTAATTTACTTAATTAATCCAATATTAACTCCTTTACGGTCAAATCTTTAACAGTATTGTTAGGCCAAGAGATCTATCTCCGGTTAACACAAGTCGAGTAAAAATATCTTTTTCAATAAATATAACAAATGTCTCATTAATTTCCTACTGATTTTATCCTAGAATATTACATCAAACACTCATCCACATGCATTTTAATAAAATATATATAAACACATACACATGTAAAAATATAAGGATAGTTATCAAACAAATTTTATAAAGGGTTTTTTTTTATATATTTTATAGGCTTTGAAGTATCTTAATATTCCAAAAAGATTTCTTCGCCAACTTTTGGATCAAACTTTCTGAGTTAATTTTTAGTATTCGAAAAGAAACACTCACATTTGAATGGATGGAAGTAAGATATGTTGGATCTTTTCCTTCTTCATATTTCATAAGGTATCTTATTCAATATGAGTTTTATCAAATATTCTGTTTTGAATATAACAACCGAAAATGATAGTTTCGGTCATAAGTACTTTGAAAGAGAATTTTCACAAAGCATTGTTCTAGCCATTTCTTGTAAAATTATGTTCTTTCTTTCAACTACCCATTTTATTGAGGTGTTCTTGGTAAAAGATGTTGTAAAAGATACCATTTTCTTCACATAAGGCTTTGGACTCTGCATTTTCAAATTTATTCACATGCTCACTTTTGATTGAAGTTATACCAAATTCTTTTTCATTTTGTACTTGTTTACATAATATTTTAAAGACTTTGTAGTTTAAGATCTTGGAACATAGACCTTTCTCATGTCATGTGTCATGAGCAACCATTGTTTAGGTACCAACTCAAACCCTTGACTTTTCCTAGCAAGGATGTCTACAACATGAATTATGTGTAGTTGGTACCCAAATGTTTTTTTAGGTCCTTTAGCATTAATCTCATTCCCTGTTTTCCTATTTTCCTTTCTCTTGTGTGTGTGCATCTAGTTACAATGTGACTAGACTTTTCATAGTAATTGCAAAAACTGAATTTTTGGGAACTAGATGAGATCCCTTTTAATTGTTTTCATAACCTAAACCATATTTGTTTGAAGGATGCTTATGAATTTTTAAAAAAAGATTTACATTATTGGATCCTTGAACAAACTTGATTAAATCATGAGCAAGACACTCAATTTTCTTCTTAAGCCTTTTAACTTCTTAAGCAAGATGTATCTTATTAGAACTCTTAAAGTTAGCTAGGTTATCTTCAAATTTTTTATATATATTTTCCTTTGTAACTTTCATATGATTTCTTTAAAATCTCAATTTCTTTAAGATATTCTTTAAATTTATTTTTGTATGAGCCATCAAATGAAGAAAAAGAACATCATAAGGCATCTTATTATCATTAGACTCTGAAGTAAAAGACAAGAAATTAGCTAGACTCATATTCAATTATAACTTTTACCTCATTTTGAGTGTTTGTGTCTGCCACAAGACACAAATTTGCATGCACTTTATCTAAGCAATTGTCTTTGCTACTATTAAAGGTATCCTAAGTGGTCATAAGACTTTTCTTTAATGTCCATTTCTTCTTGAACTTGGGATAGTATGACTTCATATGCTCAGGTTTCTTACACTTGTAGCACACTATATCTCCTCATTCTTTGTTTTCTCTTAAGGATATTTATTGTCTTTGCATATGGAGGAATGGTGAAACTTTCCCTTTTTTATCAGCATCTTCTTGAACTTCTTTGTTATTAAAGAGAGTATTATCATCATTTTTTCACTTTCACACACAACTTCTATCACCTTAATAGAATCTCAATCCCAGTATGATATCAGTAAAGTATTACCTACAAATGACAAATGGAAGATATATACTTCATCATTTCCTATAGAGTAAAAATTAATATTACTTAGTTTCAAAATATCATCTGCTAACATTTTTGTTATCCTCAATTGTTAACAAAGTTAAAATTAGAGTAAAGATCTAATATCACTTAATTTTCAAATTTTCAAGAATTGAAACAAATAAAATAATTAAAAAATTTAAATCCAAATTAGGGAATATATTTAAACTTTTCCATAATTGATTTGAGATAAATTTTTATAGATATGCTATGCATTGATAAAAAATCAAATTAATCAAAATTGATTCTTTATTGCAATGATTTAAGTAGACTTTGTGTTAAATAAATAATTTTATACTAAAGGGAGATATAAAGTTGGTTTAGTGACAAAATTCATATAAGTGGGATAGGGGAGAGATTGTGAGTTTGGATATCTCTACTAACAAAACTAAATAACACCCTGAAACATTTGCTTTCAAACAAAAATGATACTACATTTTACTCCTAACTTATTTTAATAGTAAAATATAAATTATATAATCTCAAAATTAATTTTAATCAAAATCAGTATTACAAAATCAATTGAATTAAAAATCAATTTTTCAAACGCTGTTCTCAAAACAAACTCACACGAAAATAAACTTTTTCAGAAATAGGATGGAGGGGTATGCTAAGATTTGTAGAATTGGGATAACATATATAGGAGAAAGAAAAGGAGCAGCACTCTTTAAGTAATCGAATAATTTACGGCCTTCTAAGTTTTTTTTTTTTTTTTTTTTTTTTTTTTTACGTGAACTCCAAGTTAATTTTCGTGCAGTTATTAACATGTGACTAATTAAATAATTGACTTTATTTTAATCCAAAACTGAACGGATACTATCTTTATTCTCTTTTATAATAAAAAATTAATTTCACAAATATTAGAAAATAAATTTGCTAATCTTATACTTTCTTTATTATCTATATTATTTTACATATACTAAGAAAAATTAATAACTAGGAAGAGAGATGTAATTTAATAAAATTAACCTTAATTATATCAATATTGTACTGAAAATTAAAGTTATATTATAAGAGATTTAGTAGAAAAGATGATTATTATTATATAAAGTTGGCAATCTTGTTGGGCTGATCTAGCACATCGAGCTTTTCAAACAAAATAGGTTGGACTGGTTCGACCTATATTTTATTCGGACTACATATTTTTAGGAATTTTTATTTCATATCTACCAAAATTTTATTTAACACCTACTACTTTTGATTATTTTTTCAAATACCAATTTTATCCTTTTTAATGCTAACTTTAAATATTCTCTCTCTTCCTATAATATATTTTCTCTCCTCTTCACTCTATTTCTTCTTCTCTCTTTCCTGTTCTATTATTATTATTATTATTATTATTATTATTATTATTATTATTATTATTATTATTATTATTATTATTCACCATAGCATGTTGCATATATTATCATAACGCATGTTGCATATACTACACTTGAAATACTTCTCCCTGGAGAAGAAAAATTTATAAATTTTTTACTTCTCTGATAGTGCACTGCTAGAGAGTAAAAAATAAAAGATATAATGATATTTTCCCTACCAGTAAGTGGAAAATGAAAAATGAGTAGATATTAAATAAAAAGCCCTATTTCTAAGTTTAGTCTGATCCTATATTGAGTCACCGTGCCAAAACGGACCTAAATAGATCTTTTAAAAAAACCAAAATTCAAATTTTTATAAAATGTAAAATTTATTTTATAATATAAGCTCAAACTAATTCAAAGCAAGAGACTAAATCAATCAAAACACATAATAAATAAGTAAAAAATAATATAAAAATATATTTATATGTATATTTTAATTTAATATACATTTTAGAACGACATAATTTTTATTTGTTGAAAATATATTATTAAATAAACATTAAACATACTTTTATATGTAATTTATATATATATATATATATATATATATATATATTAACAATATGTATAAATTGACTTCACATCAAACATAATTTTATGTGTATATTTTTTATTTAATATATTTTTAAAAATATATTATACATATTATTAATATGCATTTTTAAAATTTATGTATTTATATTTATATTCGGGTTGACTTGTGGCCCACCATGCTAGGCCGGCCCAAGTCCATTTACATAGTTGGGTCAAATGGATTGGACAAAAAAACTCACTTCTATTTGAGTCTCTTTTTTTAGAGTTTAATCTGGTCCATTGTATAAGTCAGTGTCAAACTTATTTTGACAACTCTACTATTATATTGAAAAGCTAAATACTAAAAACACAATATCTTATATTGGTAATAAAAAATACTAATAACATACTTTCTTACACACTATTATGAATATTCTCTACCACTTGTTAAAATTTATAGAAAAATACAAATTTATATAGGTTGGACTTGTTATTTAATTATCATCTCTCTTAATTTATAATTTTAAATGAATATCATAGAATATGTGTTAAAATGAGTGTGTTAAAATTTATAGAAAAATATAAATTTATATAGGTTGAACTTGTTATTTAATTATCATCTTTCCTAATTTATAATTTTAATGAATATCCATAGAATATGTGTTAAAATGAGTGTGTGAAAAGTGTATTATCTTGGTAATAGTCCTTGTTAGTACATACAAAAAGGTGAAGCATTAAAAATAAGAAGCGCACTTACAATATACTAATGTATTAAATATACACTAATGTATACACTCTTCCTAATAAACTTTCATTATTGCTTGAAAATTATTAAATACTATAAAATTAAAAGAAAATATTAAATAAAATATGAAATCTATCCACATTTATATTTTTCAATCTGATAACAAATATTGTAGTGTTATTATTTCCCTTAAAAAAAGGGAATTTGAAAATCAAATGAAGTGAGAGAAATTGAAATTTATTTAAGAACGGAGAGTACATTTCAATTTCAATTTCGATTCTTTTTCTTCTCCTTTTTTGAGTCTTTCTGGCCTTTTTACCGGTTTCTGAATAGAAAATATAACGTGATATAATATTATTCAATTAAATATTAAACCTTTTTTATTTAAAATTCCATAATAAGGTTATACTGAAAGCAAATGGGAACTCTAAGCTCATCAGGAAAAACTGCAGAAGAAATAAATAAATGCATTGGGCTATGTCTAAGTTTAGAAAAATAAAGAAGAAAAATTAAAGTGAAAATAAAAAAATATTTGAAAACTTAGTGTCAAAAGCGATAAATATACAATAATAAAAAGTAAAAAAAGAGAGGGAGAAAAGTACTTTTATTGTGAGAAAATTATCCAACTTGAAAGCAAACAATATTTTAGAGGTGATGATGCAAACACATTTATATTTTTAATACTAAGAAGCTATGGATAATTAAAATCCAACTTAAGTAAATAGAATTTAAACAAGTTTTAATGTCATCTAAAGTATACTACATTCATTATATCCAATAAGATGATATTAATTATGGTGGGTGCTATATGAAAAACAAAAACTCCACCAAAAGTGACACTGACACACATGCGTACAGGATAGTCCAATATCAGATATTCAACTATATTATCCTTTCTGTGGATTCAAACGATTGAGTTCCCTGTCAATCATTGTAATTCCACGATCCTAGCTCTCTTTTCCTGTCTAGAATCAAATCCAGTGTTAAAATACGTATAAAACTTTAAAATAAATATTCTATAATACATCAATATATATTATAACTCTTTTTTAGAAGAATATATATTATAAGCTGAAGACTCAACCATATACATCAATATTTACTAAGAAAATGACAAATATTTTATGTTAATTTTAATTTTCCAGAAAATTTTAAAATAATACTATAAAACATAGTTCATAGATTATCTTGTGTATTTCCAGCATTAGCAATATCTTTTTTGGCAGTGTTCTCTATCACCACATTATTCAACTTGGCCATCCTAGATTCCATATTCCTTTTGTCTATAATAGCAGCCTGTTAGATCATAGGATCTGTAAGACAAGTTGATCAATAATATAGATGTAAAATACTTGATTTTTACCTGCAGTTCCTTATCTTTTTCCTTGCATAATGATCTAAGTCTATCACGATCACTTGTAACTGCATCCAGAATTTTCTTATCCGCTTCTAAGGATTCTTTCAAGTCATCCAATTCTTGTTGCATTTTCTCTTGTTTTTGCTTCGTTCGTAGTTCTTCAAGCAACTATTCAAGCTCAATTAGGGTTATAACTATTAACTCAAAAGCACATATTAGACATACAATATGATATGAAATATTTTTTTTCCATCTATTGATAAATTTAGGCAGGGCACAAGTCACTTTATTTTTACCACAAGGCCAGTACTCAGTAGTATCAAACTTCAACTTTGACCAGCTAAAGGTAACCAAATAAGTCTTGGGTTTTATTTACTATTCAACAAGCCGTAGAAACTGTCCTCTATGCTTGATAGTTCAGTTCGGGGTTTGCTGTACAACCTGCATAGTATACTCCATAGAATTTTAAACTTACTTGATCAGCAGTTTTTTGAGATTCTTCCATAAGTTTTGATAATTCTTGAACACACTTGTCATATAATTCCGGATTAGGAGGTTTAGAATTATTAGAAATATCTCCATTCAAAGAACCACCAGCAGCAGTGGCAGCAGCGACAGCAGATCGTGCTTTCGAATGGCGGCTCAGCATTACATCATTTATATGAGTCTGAAGAGCTACACAAATATCTTCTCCCTATAACAAAGAGATCAATACCACTGAAAGAAAATAATTGCAAAGTAACAAGGGCTTGTGTGACATCAACAAAGGTACTGTACCTGCTTGGTTTCAAACTGGAATGTGTGGAGAACACCTGCAACTCGCATTTTAAAAAAGACTACAGTATTGCAGCTTCCAAATTGCATTATGTCTCTCAACTCAGCTTAGTGCAAATATTCCTTAGGAACTGGTGGAAAAAATGAATCTGTAGCCAATTGATCAAGAAAAAGAACAAAATTAAAAGGGCAATTCATTTTTTTAATATTTGTTAAGTAAATTATATAATGTTTAGTATCTATACCCCTCTTTTATTAATTCCCAAAATTATCCGACCAGGTGAGAGTCCAATAGGATCATCAATCTTGCAAACATTGAAGAAAACAGAATTTCTCAATAAAAAATTAACACTAAAAATCACTTATGTGCATGATTCTGGCATGCTAAGAAATCCAATCTCAGCCAAGATTTGAAATGCAGAAAGCTGAGCAGCATCATCCCTTCCAATAGGGTAATTTCCCAAAATATAATCATGCAGCAACTGTAGCAACACATCCAGCATCAACAAATCTATAACTTGAAGGTAATTGCTGCTTCATAAATAAACTAGATATTCTTGTATCATATGTAATGTAAGATTTCATAATGAAAAGACATACTTGTACATGGGACAATTTCACAAACATTGGTTCTACAAAATCTTCATCTGACACGCGAAATACTTTTTCTTGAATATCAGTTTACAGTGCAAGATTTCTCCTTTACTTTGATCCTTTGCGGCTTTGAATTCCGCCAGGAGATCTCCAATATATTTGTTTTCATCTAGCCCAATGTACTCCTCTGGGTAACAATAAAAGGAGCTGTCAGGCTATTAACTTCAGCTTAATTATCTTATAACAAGCAAGGAGAAGAAAAAGGACATGTCATGCCCAAGATCGGGTGCTTTGGAGCCAGTAACAGCTTTACGACATTCAAATAGACTAAAGCTGGAGTATGTTGACAGTTTAATGAGCCCTGCAAGTTCCTGGAGTAAATATGTTGAGTAAGGAATAAAAGGATATAAACTTGATAGTGTAAACATAAGCGTTTTGGGGGTATCAACTATCAAGTTTAAAACATCTTTTAGACAAATCCTTGTAAGAAATTTAATCAACCACATATGTTCTGATCATCAAACAAGTTTGTTTCAATCTAGAAGCTACTAAATGTGTAATGCAATCAAAAGGACACATCAAGTAGAAGAAACAAAAATACGGACAATGAGCAATTTTATTATGTTAAAAGAGTGAGCTGCCTATGTATAAGACAACAAAGCAGTAGGCTGATCTGAATAGGCAGAGCATGTCCATGAAAACCACTTTAAGGAGACATCATACTTAAATGGATATAGGCATATAGCTGCTTAATGTTGATAACAATTTTCTTCTTATTGATAGAATCTGAAGTAAAATTTTCCAAATGAAACCCTTCCCCAATTACCGACAAAATCAATGCATCCAATCATAAACATAAATAAGCCATAATAGTTTATGAACCATACAATTCAAAAAAATAAAGAACATTTCCCAACTTAGTCAACAAAATGCACCTAGTAACATAGTTAACATCAACTGATTAGGGATTAATGCTTCTATTTGTTTTTTTTAACCTCAGAAGATAAAGATAAACAAACAAATGAACCAAAGACCTTTCTTTGATTATTGTAAAGAATTTCAAAAGTACAAAAGTACCCAAAGGAGTACTCTCCTTTCTCGCTAGATTATCAATCCAGTTAGAAGATACTATTCTATTTCCTGCCTTCCCTCAACCCAGCAGGGCCTATTTATAGGCCTCACCTAACAATCTAACTCCCATAAGTAACTAACTCCTTGTTTGCCAAAATTTACAAGTTCGCCCCTGTTCTAGCCAGCCCTTTTTTTCTTTCTATAATAGACCTATAGAGGTCTCCTATCAACATTCCCAACAGGTTATGAACAATTATTGAAGTTGTAGATTGAAAGCAACCAAAAGTTTTAAAGTGAAATGTATACGGATTTAGTTTCATAATATCGAAGAGATTCTGTCCTGAGACTAAATATTTTCTTTAACCTCTCCTAATCACTTTCATTAAGTCATTTGTAGTCTTTTATGTATTTCACATTCCACATTCTCTAACTTTCATTCTTCAATAATATATCATACATGAACCTCAGTTAGAAATGCAAGCAAATGTAAACAGAAGCATATAAGAGTTAAAGTCACATTTCAAGTTATTGATTTAAATTTAACATAGCCTTAAATACATAAGAAATGAAATTGAATTACCTTCATTAGATAAATTAGATTCTGTCAAAAAACAAAAGTTTTCTCTAATTACTTTTAATCAAGTCATTCATAGTCAAAGCGCTTGAAATTTCAGAAAAGTATAAAAGAAAAGGTTGAGAGAGCCAACGCGGTTGGCAGCTTGGAGGACGTTGAGGATGCCCTGAACCGCGGTTGTAGAAGCTCATTGTGCGGGTCTTTGGGGTCAACCGTGATGCGAGAGGGGCCTGAAGTTCTCCATGTCTCAAAAATGAAAAACTTAATTTTTATTTTATTGTTTTTAATTATTTATTATATTTATTTTAATGAGATAAAATTTCTTATTTATTTGATGTGTCTCCCACGTCATTTTTATGTTTCTGTCCATAAAAGTCTTTCTCCCTCGAAGACACTCGAATGCATAAGCTTTCAATAGAAACAAAATACGACGTCGTCTGGTTATCAATACCTTGTGCGTTTTGAATCTGTGAGAATTGAGATGGCAAACGAGAGCGAACCCGCGAAGCTGCTGTTACCATACCTTCAACGCGCCGATGAATTGCAAAAGCACGAACCACTCGTCGCTTATTACTGTAATTCTATTTTTTATTTTTTAGATCGATACCTATATTTCATCATTGCGATTTTTGCTCTTTCGCTGATCTAAATTACTCTAATCGTTGTTGTAAATTATTATGATTAAATTGTTTTTTGTAAAATTAGGTCGATTATATGCGATGGAACGGGGGTTGAAGATTCCGCAAAGTGAGCGCACAAAAACCACTAATGCTCTTCTTGTTTCGCTCATGAAGCAGCTTGAAAAGGTTCTAATTCTAACCACCTTAATTCTAATCACAATTAACTTAAACTCAAAAGGTGATCCGAAAATTTAAAAAAAAAATTAAAAAAATAAAAATCATGTGTGACATTTTAATTAGGTGATCCCTAACTTTGTTTTGTTTTTGAAAAGACCGATGATGCTATAACATGTTTCAGTGACAACCTGCAGTTTTATTTTCCTTTGAAAGATGTTAGTGGCTGACATGTTTGATCGGGTATGTTTATGAAGTTTTTATTACTCAATTGATATATATGAACTATACTGTTTCTACAGGATAAAAAGTCAATCCAGTTGGGGCCGGAAGACAATTTATATCTTGAGGGATTTGCTTTGAATGTGTTTGGAAAAGCAGACAAGCAAGATCGTGCTGGAAGAGCTGATTTGTATGATAAGATCACTTCTTTTTCTTTTTTTTCTTTTTTTTTTTTTTTAATGCTAGGATAGAAATAAATAAGCCTTTAAGCTCGCATGTTGGTTCTGTTACATCAGCTTTGATTCCTTTAGTCTCAATTGTGTTGCGGTTTACAAGGGATTTTTGTATCTTCTTCCCGTCTCTTGAATAAGATACTAGCTCCCTCTCTTTTACATACCAAGTATATGTCTTTTGCCAATTGTTTCCATAACTCATGGTTGCTAGTATTTTTTATCTGTATTAGTTTTTTAACCTATATTCTCTGACCCTTTTCAGGAATACGGCAAAAACATTTTATGCTGCCAGCATCTTCTTTGAGATTCTTAATCAATTTGGAGCAGTTCAGCCTGATGTGTGTATTTCGTGCATTGAACGTTCCTTTTTTATGCATCCATCGTTGCATTAGTTTTACAAAGCCTTTCTTATTTGGAAACAATTTGCAGCAAGAATACAATTTCCTGTAACTGTATGTTTAATGCTGTTCTAAATTTCTTTTATAGCTGGAGCAGAAACAGAAATATGCAGTATGGAAAGCAGCTGATATAAGAAAAGCTTTGAAAGAAGGAAGGAAGCCCACAGCTGGCCCCCCAGCTGGTGATGAGGACCTGTCAGTTCCATTCAGTTCTTCAAGTAATAGATATGTATGATCCAAAACTTAACCTGGCGTCTTGTGAGTTCGTTCAGTGAAAAAATGTATAAATAAATTGATTAATAAATATAAACTATTAAATTTCAGCTGTTTGTTCTCGCAGGACCTTGGGACTACTGAAACTAATGCCTCCAGTCCTGGACCTGACTCTGATTCATCTCGTGGTTATCATAACCCTGCCAACTACCAGAATCTGCCAAGCATTCATCCGGCTCCTAAATTTCAAGATGTTATTAATGACAAACATTCTACAGATATTCCACCATCTATGCCGTATGATAATAACGAACATTCTTCTGTTGTTTCTCCATCATCTCATTCTTTCACACCTGGACCTGGAGTTTATTCTTCTCAAGACTACCATCATCCTCCTCCTTCCCAAGATTATCATTCTCCTCCACCTTCACAAGATTATCATTCTCCTCCACTTTCCCAAGATTATCATTCTCCTCCAGCTTCCCAAGACTATCATGCTCCTCCACCTTCTCAAGATTATCATCCTCCTCCACCTTCCCAAGATTATCCTCCTCCTCCTCCTTCCCAAGACTACCACCCTCCTTCCAGATCAGAAAGTTCTTATCATGAGCTCTACAACCATCAGCAATACTCACCAGAGAATTCACAGCATTTAGGTCCTAACTACCCCTCTCGGGAAACTTCCTCTTATTCTTATCCCCATTTTCAGTCTTATCCAAGTTTTACAGATAGCACTCTTCCATCAGTCCCATCAAACTATACTTATTATCAAGGATCGGATGCTTCATATTCTTCCCAGTCAGCTCCCCTAACTACAAACCATTCATCAATTGCACAACACAGTTCCAGCAGCAGAAATGGAACTGTCGTGGAACCTAAGTCAACTACTCAGACATACCAGTATGACAGCAACTACCAGCCAGCACCTGAAAAAATAGCAGAAGCGCACAAGGCTGCAAGATTTGCAGTTGGGGCACTGGCATTTGATGATGTATCAATTGCAGTAGACTACTTGAAGAAGTCACTTGAATTGCTGACAAATCCATCAGCCAGCCAGTAAGATTTTATGCAAATTGAAATGTGGATTTTGATGGTTTTTCTACCTACTATTTGCATGTCTTGTTTTGTATACTATATATGCATCATGCGGTTCTATTGTGAAGAAATTTGGGAAACATGACGCAAACAGAAATCATAAAATCTGCTGTTACTGTGGTCTTTCATGTTTATCTGGTGGTTATTGAGATTGGCTTGTTTGTCAAGGAATTGTGATACATATAAGATGTTTGCTTGACGAATTTGAGTTGTCTGTCTGGAACAATTCTCTTTTTCTGTTCTTGGTTTTACCTATGAACTCTTAAGTTCAGGTTCGCTTTCATTCATCCGTTGATGCCGAGGATTTGAATCTCAGTTGTGAAATTCCCTACTACATCATAAGAACTTTGCTCAAGAGTACCATTTCCGAGATTTTTGCAATTTGGTTTGGCAGGAAAAAAATCTATTACATTTTTTAAAGGATAGGCAGGCTACATTTTATTGATGGAAATTGTCATCTGAAAACCAAAGTGGAAGTTCCCTCCCTCCTCCTCCTCCCTCTCTCTCCTTTTTTTTATTAATTAAACAATTTAATGTACATATAAAAAAATATACTTCAATTTAACATTTATATTATATATAACGTGTTGTTTATATATAAATGGTGAACAATTAATATTGTTTAATTTTTTTAGGTTCCATATCAAATGATTTCTTTCAACTTTCAGCTAAGTTTAAATGATTAAACTGGACAAAGAAATTAGTCATTGAAAATTTTAATGTACTTTAATTTAATAGAATAAATTCAAAATAATTTTGGTTGTATTATTATGTTGATGGTGAGTAAGGTTTCATGTAACATTAAAATCTATATTTTAAAACCAGATCAATGATTGAACGGCTTAAAGTATTGGCTTATGATTCATTAATTTAACAGTTATTGAACTAGTTATTAAATCTGTCTTTATAAAATATGTTTTTTATATTAATATATTAGAATAATTAAGATTATAAAAGAAAAAAATTATTAAGAAGTTAATTATAAAAGAAAAAATATTTTTACTAAATATACTTTAATATTGTTAATTTAATCCTTATTTTTATTAATTTTTAATTTAAAAAAAGGCTAACTTTAAAAAAAATGTATTTAGCAAAATCCAAGAATTTTTAAAAAAAATTATGAACTAGTTTAATCACTGGATTTTACTAGGTTTTTTATTTTAAAATCAATTTTTAATATTGATCGAAGACTGGTTTAACAGTTTTTTCAGAACCAACAGGTCTAGTTTTTAAACATAGATTAAAATTGAAAATGTTAATTCATTCTCAATTCAATAAAGAATTAAGAAAAATATTTACGTATATAATTAAATTGTAAACTAATTTAATTCACGCTGCACAATGAAAATATTTACAAAGATTATTAAATTGTAAACTAATTTTATTTTCTTTTTGTCATAAAAGCACTTTAAACAATGCTTTAAAATTATTTAAATAACAATTTTGGATTAAAAATAAATAAAAATTTATTAGCACCAAATATAAAGAAAAAAATTAATAGAAACCAAATTCAACATTTGCTAATTTATGATAGACTAAACATATTTAAGTATAAAATTTATTTATATGTGAGTATTTTTATTTTTTATTTTTTCATAATTGAATTTAGATGTCTACATATTTAATCAAATGTACTAATAGATGCATTTCATTGATTAGTTAAATTTAAGCAAGATTTACAAATTATAAGCTTAAATATGCTTTGAGTATGATATATCAGTGAATTTTGAGTTGGATTCTAATATATTTGAGTAAATTACAATAATATCTTTTAAAATTTAGTATAATTATACATGTACCTCTTAACTTTTAAATATTACTTTTACATTCTAGAAGAGTGTTAGTGTAAGGTTTGACAGGATATTAGAATAATGTTTTTAAATATATAAATAATGTTAGTGCAATGTTTTTAAACTTAAAAGGAGGTTAGTATAAAAAAAAATAAAAAATAGTAGAATTATATGTAATTTGATAAAAGTTGAAGGAAGTATTGTTGTATTATATATGTAAAGCAATTATAAGAAATTAAGCTAAAGAAATATGTTGCACCCTAATAATTTTTTTATTTTGTTTTAAATCTCTAAAGAAATTTTAACTTAAAAGAGCTTAAATAATTTTATAAGACCTGAAACTTAATTAGGGATTTGAAACATATTTGTTAAGTTCAGAAAGTTCGTACAACTAACTAAACAAAATATCATTTTAAGTGATTTTGATAATATCAAATATATTAAGCTTGATTATCTAATGATCGAGTTATGAACACACATAATACAAAATTTTTAAGAAGTCTAAAGGAAAGCATAAAAATAAAAGATCATCAGAAGGTCATTTGTTCAAAGCAATAAGAAGATATGAAGAAGAGAAGATGCTAACACAAGAACTACTAGTCATCAAAATACAGAAGACATCATGATTAAAAGATTGTCGCATAAGAAGATCTAAAGTTGTAGAAGATATCAGTAAAAAATGAACAAGAAGTTATTGTCACAAGATTAGAAGCTACATGATTATAGCATCATACAAACTACTAAGCAGAAATAACTGATGCTAGTTTAGAAAATGCAAAGATCAAAAGAAAAACACTTCTATAAGAAGTCTAGAAGCATATGTTGATTAGAATGTCCAAAATGTGATGTTTTCTATTGAAGGTAGAAAAACCATCTAGCTGAGAGCAAGATTAAGGCACTCTCTTCATTAAGAGGGTAATCTTACTATTGAAAAGGAAGTAAGTTTTTTCCCTTCAACATCATCTAAGGATGTGCTTTTGACAAAGAAGAAGAAAATTAGATCAATGAACCAGAAGAGTTGAACTAACTTAAACATCTTTTAAAGAAATTATGTAATTATTTGGTAAGAATTTTATAAAATTATTTCATTTTAGTATTTAAAAACTAAAAAATCTGTTTGGCTATTGTTTTCTTAAAATAGTTTTAAAAAATAGTTATGATTTTTTAGTTTTTAAAAACTAAAAAACAAGAACAACTATAAGTATTTTTGTTTTTCAATTTTTTATTTTTGTTTTGAAAACTTAAAATACAATGAGAATACGTTGCTTTTTATTTTTCATTAATGATATTTTCATAAACGTGAACAATTTTTTTTTTCATTTTTATGTCTTCAAAACATTTTTCAAATAATACCTATGAAACAAGTTTTTTTTTCTCTTCTTTCAGAAAACAGTTTTTGAAAACTATTTTTTAAAACTCTTTTCAAAAACTAAAAAACAAAATAAAATCAAGTAAGCCTAAGTAGTCTTCTAATGTACATTATGTCACATAAATAAATCTTCAAGGTACATCCTCTTAAGAATAATCTAACATACCTCAAAAGACAATCTAATTTTAGAATGAGTTCAATATCAAAACATGACCGCCTGTTGAGTGAAAGTACAAGTTAATTAGACAAAAATTCTTGAGTGAAAGTACAAGTTAATTAGACAAAAATTAAAAGGAGCATGTCAAAGCTTATTCAATCAAAGATTCGAAAATCAAATGCTGATAAGAAGACTTTGTTTTGAACAAGAAAAACAAATCATGATCAGAAATTCATCATTTGTCATGATCATCTAGAGCAAAAGTTAAGAAAGCTTCTGCATGAAAAATTGACTTTTACTTAATGAATCACCATCATTGAAGACGCAAAAAGGCAAAATTTGAATTGTGTAAAGAGGTCGAAGAAAACACACTCAAATCAAATATAAAAATTGAATATCTTCATTAGGAAGACAACTCTAACACACGCTTGTCTGCAAAACCCTCAATAAGAATGAAGTGTTGTTAAAGTTGATACGTTAAGAATAATATCAAGAAAAGAGGAATGGCAAAATAGGTCGGGCTCGCTAGCCCGCCCTCATTTTGGTAGGCTGGATTAGTGCTTTTAGCCTGCTGACCCGTTTTGGTTTGCCCCCCTTAGTCTACCAATTTGGCAGGCCAAAGGCAGGGTGAGGCGGGTCGGCTCGCTAATTCGCTAATATTTTATTTTGTTTTTTAAAATTATAATATTTATATAAATTAATAAAATAATTATAATAATTAAAATATAAAAATAAATTATTAAGTAGAATTTATAAAAATGACTTTGTTAAGAAAATAAAATAAACTTTGTCATAAATTTATTTGTGTAAAAACATAATATTGTCAAAAAAATAAAACCAATTATTTATGATTTATTTTTTGTGAATTTTCTATTTATTCTTGTGAAATCTAACTTTTAAAAAAATAAAAATTAATTTTTAAAATAAAATTTTATATTATTTTTTACAAAATAACAAAAAAACCATTTTTCAAAATTTTGGTAGGCCGACCAATCCGTCTAATGGTAAGACAGGCCAAGCAATTTGGCCCGCCCTAACTATAGTGGGCCGACTCGCCCAACTCATTTTGGTGGGTCAACATGAGGCGGGTCAACCCATTTTGCCACCCTTACAAGAAAAGGAGACGAGCTCACTAATAAGTCTTCAAAGTGCATTAAATGCCAAGATCATTGACCAGGATTGCAAGCATAATCTCTCAATGGTATTAAGATGAGCAACAATGACATATGAAAGCTATAAATAGAGGATCAAGGGAGATGAAGAGTAACAAAGCCTATAGTTGAAAAACATTCAAGTGTTTATATTCTATGTTCCTTGCTACATTCTTTGATAATATGCCTTCATCTTAAGTTATCAAAAGCTTTAGTAAAAGCAACCTTTTATTAAGTAAAACTTAATATCCTTCACTTGGTGAAGTTAGATAGTAAGCAATAATTTCTTATCCTCTCTTTGAGAATTATTATTGTAATCCATTCATTTTATTCATCTTGTACTTAGCCTGGAGAAACTATGTGTTTAAAGAATACTCAAACAAAACCCACAAGTGACTTAATATCAAATAGTAATTGGGCTTAAATTCAGGGAAAGTTTAAGGGTAAACTAAGAATGATGTAAAACATTTGTTATAAGCCAGAAGAGGTAGTAAAAATAACTACATATTTTTGTTAAAATAGTGAAACATTCCAATAAGTGTTTAGAAGAAAATAGGATGTAAATAAGTGAAGCGAACCAGTATAAAAACAATTGTTCTTATTACCTTCTATTACTTTAATTTTTTCATAATGTTTGTTTTATTTTGATTTGAAGCACAAGAAGTTTGTTATTTTAAACTATAATTGTAAATCTCTATCAAACTTCTTGAGAAAGTATTTTGAAAGAGTTTTCTAAAAAGATTCTTATAACTCTATTTAACCTTCTTTTTTAGCTAACTTGTTATTTCATTATTTAAGTCTATACTATAACAATATATGGATAAGAACTTAAAAGATTTTTAAATATTGTTAATTTAAAAATTTATAATTAATATAAAAATTATATAATTATTGAATTAATCTAAAATTTAATTTTAATAAAAAAATCATAATCATAAATAAGTTTCGATTGAAATATAACTAAAATTTAATATTTTGTAAATTCTTTAAATCAAATATAAAAAAGGTAGCTTAATTAAGGAATGATAGAGATGAGGAAAGATAATATGATAGATCTTAAAGCTAACAAAACTAGCATTACTAATGATACTAATACTACTATTATTATTATTATTACTAATAATAATAATAATAATAATAATAATAATAATAATAATAATAATAATAATAATAATAATAATAATAATAATAATAATAATAGTATATTTTCTTCAAAGCTAAAGAAAAATATCATTGTCGCTGATATTTAGTCTTTAATCCATAATTGTTTTATAGGAGTAGGCACGGATTTCATTTCATTGATTTATTGCTACTTTTCTTGAAATAATAATTTTTTTAATATCATATTTAGTATAAGATAAATTGTTATTAAATTAATAAGTGTAAAATTTAAAAATTAATTCATGCTAATAAGTAATACTTTTAATAATTAAAATTTTAGATTTTGTAAAACTTTTTATCTTATATATTATAAAAATAATTTATATTTTAAGCAAATATTTTTAAGTAACAATATAAATAGCTGAGTATTAATCTAACTAGTGAATAATATTATAGAAATTGTTAAAGCATCATAGCATGTGACGCAATATCTTTTTTTTTTTAATTACTGTTAGAATAATTATATTAATAAATTTAAAAATTTACATTATTTTTTAAAAAAGTAGTAATTTTATGGAGTAACTTTTAACCTTAAAATATTGAAACCATTAGGAGTTAGGATAGTAGTTATATTTAAACTTGCGTTTCTTTTGAAACAAGGTGCGTGGACTGTGGATTAAGTGATCTGAAAGGATTCAAGTTGTTATGCTATAGCCAACAGTTTGGTGGAAGCATTTAAAGAAACAGATCCGTTATCTATGGAATGATTCCACACATTAACGTTTCTGTTGGGAAACATTTACAGAGAAACAAGTGACCCTTTTTTATGCCGTAGTTGGCTTGCATGACATGTAACATGTTCTCAGTTCCGGAAGGCATTTTTGTTTCCTTGGTCTTCCATACGAGTGAAAACAAAAGCAACTAGCCACAACTATGTCTTATCTGCACTCTATCTTCTTTTCCTTCCGGAAAAACTAATCTATGAGAAGGGCTCACCCTTATACGGAGTATGGCTATTCTCTCTCACCTCACCTTCTTTTCTTTTCGTTTTTTCATTCCATGAATATTCCCCCGTTTATTTCAACTTTTTTTTAATAAAATATTAAGTTTCTTGTATTTTTGTGTGTTTCAACTGTTTTTGCTTAACTAGTTTTTTGTTTATTTAAGAAATAAATTTTATCTTCTTTAAAAAATAATTATTTATGATTTTTTTTTAATTAAACAAACTGACCCACTGTTTAGGGCAAGTGTATACTTTTTAACAATAGTCTATGGAATTTTATTTATAAGTAAATTTTTAACACGATAAATTACAAGCACCTGTTTTATTCTGCATTTTTTTCAACGGTTTAGTGAACAGAGAAATATAAACATAAGTCACTGCAATAAAAGAAAAAGTTAGAAAAATAACGCAAGCAGAAACGAAAATTTGCTGATAATGAATTTGTAATGGAATGGTCTAATTATTGTCCTGTTTGGGGGCAGGAGGGCAATGCTATAGTTAGATGTACAAGAAGAGAACAAAGTTGATTTTTAATGTGTTCGTTTACGTTTAGCCACAGCACCGTTGGTGAGTTCTGGCTTTTCCATCTTCGATTTCCATAACTCCTTTATAGTGAGTAAATTATTTCAGTTGTTGATGATAACATTTGTAATTGATATTTCAACACATTCATGATTTGTTATGCATGTGCGTATAATACCAATCATCTCCTTTTCTTATTAACGACCAATATTACTTTGTTGTTGTCTAAAGGCACCGAATCCAAATCTCCAACTCCAAGGATGAGTTATTTTCATTTTAAGTAGGATGAAAATCTGTACAGCTGATTGAATATTCTATTAGGCAAAACATTTTGAAGACCACATCCGTTATGTTGAATCTGTTTCAAGTTCAAACCACATCGGATTGTAAGTTAAATTGAATATTAGATAAGCAATGAAGTCACGAGGTCCTTCAATAATGCATAATATTAAATGAATTTTAGTTAAAAGATACTTTCATGGTGATATGGCATAAGGACAAGGACAACTTTATCTGCTCGTTGTGATGGTAGAAGAACAGTTGAACCCAAAGCGATCATATAATATTGGAGTCTCAGGCTTTAGCTTCATTGCATACACTGTTTGTCAGTCTTGCAATGTTGTATTCAATCCAACATAGATCAGGATGCTGTCTTCAACTTGGATACTCATCAATATTATTTTATAAATTCCCGCTAGCTTGGTTTTAGAGCTACCAAAACTACGGAAACAATTGGTAGACGCAACCAAGGCAATAGTTGTCAGCAATAACGTTAACTGCATTTCTTCAAGTTAACAATGTCTTTGTATGTTTCTTAGGAAGAAGCCTTGTCTTCACCGCCAAACTAAATGTCAACACTAACAGCCTAAGAATTACATAGCAAATAGGTACAAGACATTTTGTGAACGACCACAATACTCTAATATATATATGCATATAAGGGGTAGAGTTATTCAGAATTCCTAGCTGTGGTCGTGATATTCATGCGCAGTGCAGCCTCATCTGTAAAATAGAAATTAACGTTATCCATTCAATTATTTCTTAATTCTTATCGATATTAACAAAGGCATGGAGTGTAATATTATTCTTAACTCTTGGAGAATATGTCTTAGGTGTGTCCTATATAGTGGACTTAGCATGAGTTCATACCATGATCCTCACCTTTGCTAGTGAAGGACATGGGAATTAATTTTTCATTCTGCTGTTCTGAGGCCTATTTAAGACGACAAAGATTACCTAAAGAGGACTCTTCTTGTGGAAATATCAGTTTAGTGGTATGGTTTGTCAAAAACATCAAGCAAACTTACTTGCTGAGAAAGAAGAGGATGCAAAAGTTGAATAAAGAGGGAAAGCAACAGCAGCAACAAAAAATGGGGAAGGAGCTCACATTAGAGGAGTGGCTTCTAAAATCACCAATTATGGAAAAGGATGGTAACTGCAACGGTGATCATTGTGGTTTTAAGCATCACTCTGAGAGTGATTATCCCTCAGTAGCTAGACAAAGAACCAATTTTTCTGATTGTGGGGAATATAATCTGTCTTTGGAGCAACTCTTAAATGGTGCTGATTGTACAGCTTGGTCTATGGACTACAGTATCACTTCAGAGAATCTTTCGAAAGATGAAAACATTGAGGTAAAAGAAGTGGAGTTTAATTCATTGACTAAAAGCGAAAGTAGTAAGGTGAAGAAAAGGGTGAGCTTTAGATTGCCAGAAGTGTCGGACACTATAATTTTGTATTCACAGGAGACAGATTTTAAAGAGTGTTAGTGCATTAGCGTCCTTCAATCTGTTCAATGTGAATTGTGAGTTTACTACAATATGTGCGTCTCACCTAGGCCTAAAGTATCTTCTGTGCAAGAGTAAGGGATCAAAATCTCTAACTTAGCTAACAATCCAAAATAATGATCCACCTACAATTTGATTGTAAGGTTCTACACTAGTCAAATAATATTTATATTGGTGTTTGAGCATTTCTTTTCTATCTGCTTTCAAGGTTTAGAAAAGAATGGAGCATAATATACTCAGTTTGTTTCCTTTAACTGGAGCGGTTGATTTGGGTAGTTTTTTTTACACGTGCCTCTTTATGGGACATCACAGTTTTCTTGCTTCCGTGTCAGATTCATTTAAGGAGGTTTAAATATCAGATGCTTAGAGATACTAAAA
Source organism: Psophocarpus tetragonolobus (assembly GCA_037954015.1). Taxonomy (NCBI): domain Eukaryota; kingdom Viridiplantae; phylum Streptophyta; class Magnoliopsida; order Fabales; family Fabaceae; genus Psophocarpus; species Psophocarpus tetragonolobus. The sequence goes on from CM075695.1 coordinate 43,384,863, forward strand.
GCACTTTTCATCAGCTGAAATTTTCGTGTTCTGTTCTTTCTTCCCTGCTGTTTTCTATTTGTTTTAGTAAGATTCCTGTTCGTCCTGTGTATTCCCTCTTTTCTTGGTTGAAGTCCCCCCCCCCCCCCCCCCCCCTCACTAATTATGTATATCAGGTTATGCTCTTGGTCATAGCATAGCAACATATTTAGCAAGACATGACTGACACACAATATGATTGTAAGTAGAAACAAGTTAAAGCCCTTGAAAAAAAGCCGTCTTTCAACCTTTAAATTACAAAGGAACAGAACTAATCACTTATCTACCTATTAGATTAGCTAATGAAAGATTAAAAAATAAATAAATGTTTTAGATTGATAAGGACAAGGAAGAAAGAAAATGGTGGCTAAATCAAATGGCCTATCCAACAACCCAACTTGTTAGGTACAAGTTCCATACATACAACTTTAACCAGATATAGACACTAATGTGTATGCTATGTAGAGAGCAAAATTAGTTCAGATCCAAGGGAACATAAGTCAGAAAGTGCATAACATGTTGCAAGTAACTAGAGTCAGCAATATGACACACAAACAAGACGCAAAAGAGGGAGGAAAGAAAAGATTGGAAGCGGTCAACCTCTCTTTTCTCTTTCTTTTGTGCATTCTGACTCCTCCTATGGGCTAACACAACACACAACAAAAAAGGGGTAGGAGCTGGAGAAAAGTCTTAGTTTTCTAGTTATCTTCAAGTGAGCTTTTTCTCACAGTTTCTAATCATTGAGCAAAAGAAAGGGATGCCACTATGTGGAAGAACTGTAGTTGCTCTAATAGCTCTTTGGCATGACTAGTGGCTCGACGCTGCACTCTAAGAAAAAGTTCCTCACTTAGTTTGTCACCTATATGGGCATCAACAAGGACTCCAGACACAGTCCTGCAGCTGTTGGCTAGAGCCCTGCCTACTTCACTTGCATCATCTGGTTGGTTCACCACAAGTGGACTTCCTCCTTTGAATACTTCAAGCTTGTCTATGGCAAATGAGCCATTAGCTTCAACCACCTCCTTGAAGTCTTGCAGGCTCGGTGCATAAACTGGAATGTTAAAACTGTCTCGTTTTTCTTGACTTATCAATCCCTGCAATCAAGAATATGATTTACTTCAAAATTTTATGTGCGTATCAATTCATAAAAGGATACTCAAATAATGTGTCAACTAAATCAAGAATTTAGCTTCTAAAAAGGTAACATTAGAAATTTCTCACATCAGGTATGTGTCTCTTTCGTTTCACATTGAATTACTCTAATCACATTAAAATATTAGTTAATTAATGCAATGAACATAATTTCTACATATTTAATCTCGCATGAGAAATTGATTGACTAAAGTTAAATTTAAACAACTTTATATAACTTTTGACAATTACTTATCCAAACACAATATTTGACAATCTAAATGAAATTAAAATCTGCCATTCTATTAATAATGAGATGAAAATATGAAAGACATAATATATACTCAAACTATAATTTGAAAATCTCCTTTTTTTATAACTGAAATTGTTGAAAGTACCCGCCACATCCTATTATATTATGTAGATGTGATTATAGTTTGGAGTTGTCCGGTGATCTATGGCTCAATTCGACCAAATTTAATTCAAAATGATTGAATTGAGTTTTTTTAGAGTGAATGAAACTTAATTCAACCAATCAAACTCAATCAATAATTTACGGATTGAGTGACAGATTTAGTGAGTTGAATCCGAGATTCAACTCAACTCAATAATAATATATTATTATTATTTATTATTTTAAATTAAAAAATATTTTTATTTAATTTATAATTTTTAAGCTGAGATTGTTATGCACTAAGATAAACATTCGGCATTAAGGGTACACCCTTACTCTAACTAACTAATGTTTATTTGTAAATAAAAGATAACAAAAAAACTCTTATGAAAATTGATTTTTCACATTTTTAGTGTCAATAATTTATAATTTATTTTTATACTATAATGATATTTTTTATTCTTTTAAAAAATGTCCTAAAAAATATAAAAAAAAAAATTTAAACATTTAATTTATTTTTTAAGAAAATATTTTTTAAAATAATGACTAATTAACTCAACTCAACCAGTTTAATAATAAATTAGGTTAAATTAAGTTTGATAAGAAAAAAACATAAACTCAATCTAAATCAATAAACTCAACCTAACTCAATTAATTGGGACTGAGTTGAATGTTAAATTTGCCAAAATTTAACCAAATCCCACTTGGTGACACCCGTGATATTCGGTCCTTCCACTATTACAGTTTTGGAATTGTAACATGGTAGAGATAATTCTAAGTACATGGCTTTGACTCTGTTCAAAGACATTGTTGGGTCCCATAGGCAATGATCATTGTATGAAAATTGATCAGATGAATGCATATCCATTTTGAGTACAGCTTTAAGACATGATGATGTGATTCAGTGTTTGGTCTAAACTCTAGATATCCAAAGCCTAATTGTTGGTCAATATTATGGACCACAGGACATTGCCAGTCGGCAGTAAATTATTATTTCAGCCAACATGATGATCAATAAATGGACGGCCAGATCAATTAGAGGTGGCTAATCAACGGCTGGGACCAATTTATTTTAAACGGGGCCAGTGAAAACTCATGATAAGTTCTGGTGATGCCTACAACACTTGAGCATTTTTGTCTATTAATCTCTACAGTGTCTCAAACTTCTTTTTGGTCTGCCAATGGGAAATAGAGGCTATGTGAAGTGGTCAGCCACTGTTCACACAAGCATGCATAAAAATGTTTGTGATTATGATAATTACCTCTTGGACAAGATCATCCCAAGCATCCTGAAAGTGGGTCCCAAAAAGAAGGCCAGCCCCACCTTGGTCAGTGGGGTCCACTGAAGTTCTGGCCAAGCAAACTAAGAACATTGACCCCTCTCTCTTCATTTCCACTGACCTTGCCCTCAGAAAACCTGCCAAGTCTGTCTGGAATTGTTTCTTGTAGGCATTTGCTGTGCTCTCACCAGCCCCATGGATAAACACCCTTCCTCTGTTGTATGCACTTGACCTCTTGTCCACTACACATTCTGGCACCTGCATACAATATATAATTGAAACAAGAAAGAGTAAAATGTGTGCACTATTTGGAGCAATAATCTCTCTATTGGCTGCATCCAATTACCTTAGCAAATTCAATTCCATGCAGTTCTACTTTAGTGTACAAAATACTGCCCACTTTTATGCAGTCAGAAAATTTTGTATGGTAAAGAACATGTTATGTAACTGTGTGTGACCAATAAGCAGCATATGCATATTGTACACACTTTTACAGGGAGAATCCCAACTCCAATTGTGTCTCTTATGGTTATCAAATTCTATGTAATGGGCCCATATATATTATTGAAATTTAAGATGCATGAGAGTAGAAGAATATTGGTTGTTTATGCATGCATTTGAAAATTACTGTCCAAACACGTTACTTTTTTCCCTGAAACATGGTCCTTTTTTTCAACCCTATGGACCATGGATTTGCTGCATTCACTTTTTGACCATAAATTATGACTTAGGCTTCTTCAAATTAATGATGGTTTTACTATCTTATCCTCGGGAATAGGCAAATATACCTTTCATTTGGTCGTGGAAATTACATATTAGACGTCAGAGACTACAGGAATAGAATCTTAGATTATTGATGGGTAGGTTGGGAAGTGAATTAAAAGACTGTATATATGGAAAGTCATGTTAACGAGAAATTGCTTTAAAGGATTTCATCGTTGATCAAATTAGCGTAATCGTGATCCACCAAAAGTCTCCGAGAAATGTGTGGTATCTTAAAGTTGGATTTCTAATCGAAAGGTTTATAGATCTTGGATAAATGAATGATGAAAGATACAAATAGAATGATTTGAAATAAACTATAATTTTGTCTAATAATTAATTTAACCACTTCAATTGCAAAAGAGAAATAGACCAACTAATGAACATTTTAGATGTAAGAGTGAAAGCATCAGTTGAACTCTCTCCCCTAATACATGAAATATATATCACTTTATTTTTTATTTTTAAATATTTGTATAAGACTAATTGTTGAAAAGAAAAAAAAAAAAAGAGTGAGAGAATAGCAAACCAAAACCCATAGCTGATATTAACAATTAAAAAAAATATAAGTAGATACTTTATATATAGACACCTATATAGGAGAGTAACATTAATTTGATAAAATTATACTGATATATCTGTCGCGTAATTTCTTTGAAATTTTAGATGCTTATTTAATCTGTAAAGGATTTCTCTTACATGTTTGAAGACATATACATATATATATATATATATATATATATATATATATATATAAAAGTGTTAGTATTAGTAATGGAAATTGGTCTATTTATTTCAAAATTAAATATTTATTTTTTAAAAATTTAATGGTTGAGATTAATTAATTGTTAAAACTTATAAATTAAAAATAAAATAAATAGTAAAAATAAAAAGTAATTCTCTAGATCCTCTAATCCTAATACTATAAAGTAAATTAAAGAACAAGAAAAAATATGTAAAAGAATAAGGAAGAAAATGATATACGTGAGTATAAAGAAAAGAAAAGAAGGTTAGGGAGGGTGTAATTTAGTGAAATAAGAAAAATAATTAGAGAGATAGTAACCTGAGAAAGCCAGTGCAAAGAGAAGGCTGAGTGGAAAACATGAACGGACCTGGCCGGAAAAAGCCTCCGGTAGAAAGAACCGGGGACTCCGGCGGCGAAGTAGGAGCGGTGGTTGTTGGCAGCAAGGCATTCTTGGATGCTGACAGCATAGTTGGCAAGAGGAGGAAGAAGTTGGAAGAGTGTGTTGAAGTCATTGCTGGGAAGGTCTGAGAAGAATGCTGAGAACTCTGGTGGGTGTCTCCCCAAAGCCTCGTAGCGTTTCATCATGTGCTTTATTATCATATCAACCACGTTAATGGTGTTGCTCCCACAAGAACACCCCAAGTCCACCACCACAAATGCCACCTCTCTTTCTCCATCAACATCAACATCAACCTCAACTCTGTCTAGACTCTCTCTCAGTAGGTGAAACATCGACTTCGCATGGATGCCCTGCAATTTCAATGCATGCTTTCATTTCGTTAGCTTAGCTACCTAATGGCTTTATTGCTATATATATATATATATATACATACATACATATATACCTACCTGTGCTTCCGAATTGTTCGCATAGCTCGCCTCTCCTTTCCCTCCTTTCATGCTAAGCAACCTCTCCAGTTCCATATTCGACACAACAACATCGTCTCCCATCTGATTCATTCAATATATGCAAGTTACCAAAAAGTTAATAAGTGCATGTTTCCCCAACTCACCTCCTATACACTTCATATATATACACACACAAGGGCCCAACTATTCTTTTCTTCCCAACTGCCAACCACACTTTCATTATAAATAAATTAGTTAACTATACAATGGAAAAATATAAATAAACTAATTAACAAAGCACCAATGTGGGCCTCATGTGCAACATGGACGGCCCAAGACTGGCGCTGGATTTTCGTATCAAGAAGCTATATATACATCAAAAGCTATTTTTTAATGCTACAAGACATTAATCACACACAAAAACAAAAATTTGTATAGCCAAAAAGCATTAATTAATTAGCAACCTAAGTTCATTCTGAGCAGCGCGCTACTGCATTAAACTAAGCCATTGTGCAGTTTTCTTCCATAAGGCCGGCAGACAATCTAAATTCTCAAGTTAACGTTTATTATTGCGGTGCATAAATAATAAAGTAACACAAAGTTCATTACAAATATCTTACCGCCTTAATTAATCCCTACATATGATTTTATATCAGACTGTCGTATCGGTTATATTATCTGCAAAAAAAAGTGCTAAATCATAAGTCTGTAAGTGCTATGCAAAGTTTTCCATCATGGCCTTTTTCACCCTATATAAAAAAACATAGCTCAATGCATAATGATACAGCTAATTAAACAGTTTAGATTAAAATATAACACTAGAGAACATTAAATTAAACAGTTTAGATTATTGAGCAATGATACGTATTATTATAAGGAATCAACCAGCTACCTAACCAAACGGTGAAAAACAAAGAGGGTGACAACAATGGTTCCTAAGGCTACATAAGTTTCCTTTCATTTGCCCAATGTTTTCAATGTAAATAACTTAAATTGATTACTCTTTACCAAGCATCTTTCACATTTTTTTTATTAAGTGTGTTCCATTAATGTGAGAAGATTGATTACTTTTGTCGGCTGTTTAGGGCTTTATTATATAATAAGAAGAGTCAAAGTAATCCACTAAAAGCCAAATGATGGTTAATTATTTCATTATTAATTAAGTCATCACCCAGAAATCAAGGTTCATCAGTTTGTGGGATGTAAATGGATGGTATTTCTTTTGGGGATGTAAATGGTAATCAATTAAGTTATAATGCTACCGTAAGCATTTACACCACCGCTCACTTTACTTCTTCGTTTTTGTGATGTGTTTGCTTTTTATTAATTTTATATTCTTGTGACCTCGGTTCCTTTTTCCTTTGCTATTCTCTTTTCTTAATATTCATTTGATTCATCGTTTTCCTAAATTAAAGGCTGAGAAATTTTAAACCGTAATTTTATGGATTAAAATTAAGGATGGTTTTTTCAGACTCTTTTACGGAGAACAGATAAATTGAAGATTTTGATAAAAGCATAAGTGTATTACTTTTATGAAATCACGATTCAGGTGCATGTCCTCCGAATCGATCTTTAGTTGCTAAGCAACAAGCTACAAAGCAGATGCGCCCCAATTGATAAAAATTCGTTGTTGTTGTGTTAAAAAAAGCCAAAACTTGGTGTATACATCGTGCACAACTCATAACTACATATTAATTCAGCAATATAAAGCATGCATGTCATTGTTAATTCTTTTTACGTATGGTCAATAAAGTTCATTTACTTATTAACGTGAAACCGTGTTCTCTCTTGTAAAATGAATGGGTTAAAAAACAAACAGTTTAAAGATAGTTGTAGAGTTTTATGGATCGGTCAAAAGGAAAGGGTATAAACTAAATGAAATTCCATATATGTTAAACTAAATGAAAAATTCTTCTGCTTCATGACCTGTGGCTTTTGGAAAGATTACTTAACGAGTTTTTCGCTCTCTTAATTTTGTTTATTAGTTACTGTTTCATTTAGGAGTTTTTCCTAAAGAATATATAGCATAATTTGAACATGTAGTATCTCGAGTAGAATTCTACTTTCCCCCTCTTTACTTCTTATTTCGAACAAATTGAACTTCTCTCTTCTCTACTTTGCTTTTCTTCAAGGAAAAAACCATAAATAGAGCTAGCTATCAAAATGGGTCGCATGGGTCGTACGTACAGACTTGATTTTCATATAAATCACTAATTTGCTAGTTTAACATGACTCATTAAGTCAGATCATGCAAATTGGACTTTTTTTAATTAAGTTAATTTCTATGTATTTTACATAAGCCAAATAAGTCTAATAATTTTCATGCCTATATTTTGTTTGTTCAATTATGCAATCTCACCTAGCAGGATCTTTTAACTAAGAGGTTTGAAGAGTAAACATAACTTAAATGGAGCATGGAGATATTATTTTAGATTATAATCTATATTTTGTAAATAATTTTCCTTGTATTCATGGCCTTTGTTTTAGCTTCATGGAAGTGTATTTTGTTCTTTTTTTAGCTTTGTATTTTAACCTATTTTTTTATTTTTAGTTAGGAAGTGTAGTTAGTCTTTTCTTGGGAGTGTACTTATTAGATTTGGTCTTTTTGGGAGTCATGGCCTTATGATTTTTGTTAACCACACCCTTCCTAAAACCACACGAAGTATGAGACACAAGTAGAGTCCCTTTATTCCTCCCAAGTGGCACCAATCACCTTTTCACTCATAGGTGGCTTTTATTTGTCATCCGAAATTTAAATTTGAATTTTGAAAGAAGTCTACATGTCGCTCTCAAATTCAAATTTGAATCTAAAGGGAATATAAATCTATATTTTAAGGGTTTTGTTTGGATCTAGTTAGTGTTAATTAGCTTGGTTCAATTAACACTTAGTTACTGCAACTAATCTCCTCCTAATCTCCTTTGAGTTGGACGTCCAACTTAAGACCCATAACTTAGACTTTTCTCTTGTAGATACCCTTCTCCACACTTTGTAACATTTGACACTTAATGCTATATCATTTCTACTTTGTAAAATTATGGTTTGAGTGTCTTCTTTTCCCTTAAAAAGAAATCTTCCATGCCTTTTATCAAAGACTTTTTTCCGTATGGCAAATTTTCCCTTGATTTATTTTCATAGAAGTGGCGCCTCCAACCATCATTCCTCCTCTACTCACCTTCATCTTTTCCATTGAATGAACCTCTTGAAGAGATCATGAAAAAGATAATCCAAGATAATATTGCATCATCCAATCTAAACCCATTATAATAGGTTTACCATTAATTATGCAAAAATTAAAAATAATATTACCGGTTAGTTACTAGATTCGAGTCAATATCTATGATTTATTTGGAGACTGGTAGCCCAATTAGCTAGGATCAGATTAATTAAGTATATTAAAACTAAATTGATTACAATCTTATATACATGCATATTTTGTTTTCAATATTAATATTTATCAAACTCACCCGTCGAACAACATATCTTTTAATATAGTTTGTCCTGCATTTAAATATTTGAAAGGTTATTTTCAACTTTAAACATATCGTATTAATGAGCTTGTGTATAGCTAAAGAAATTCATCATACCACGAAAACAGATCATTTACTATATAAGCACATGTACATGTACACTCTCAAACTTCAAAAATAAGAAAATAACAATAAAATTATATGCCATTTAATGAAATAATTAAAAATGAAACTGCTATTAAGTAAAAACTGATCTAGAATGGAAGCATGTAGTTAATATGAAGAGTCAGCTCTGTCAACAAGAAGGATGATGCAGTAACACAGCTCTGTCAATACGAAAGGGCATGCATATATCGATCATTGAGTTTTTTATTATAATTATAGGGGTCAAATTGTAGATTACGAAATATAGAGAGAGATCGCGAGCGAGCATTTCATATAGGTTACCTCTCTCTTTAGCATTCAAATTGAATGATCCTCGAAGTGCATGTAAAATTAAATTACGCAATTTGAATTTTAAATGATGCATACAAAATTCTAATTGGCTAACTTGCATCAGTTATATAGGCCAACATTAACACTCGTTTTCTGTTAACAGCTTTGTAGGGTTTGACAGAAAAATATATTAATTAAATATATATACTTAGCCATGTTAATAAATAATATAGGATCAAGTTCCACAGTCCAAATCTGAACGGCACAAATAAATGATGTGATTTTGACGAGACTCTTTTTATACACACAACACAAGGCATATATAATCTTGCACAACACGCCCCAAAAGGTAGTGAAAAAGGCACCACGTATATATATTTCCACAATGAGAATTCTGAAATTGATTTACAGTGGGATCCAAAAACTTGGAATATTTGTCATCTGACTTTTTGCCTATCTACATTCTCCTTTAACTTTAACTTTAACTTTAAGAACTACCTCCTTCTTCAAAGTCCAAACCAACACCGACCACTTAAAATTATGCAATACTACCTTGTAAACTCTCACACTTACTAATATATATAATCCATAATTCTATAATTAAATGCATTTTGTTTTGTTCTCACTAGGAGCCAACTGCAATCATAATTCAACATTTCTCTTTCTTTTACATTTTTTGAATTTGAAGTGGGAAATAAACTTCACTTTAATGCTGTTGAAATGGTTTCAAACACATCCTAAATCTGTTTGTTTTACCTTAATTAATTGGTCTCACATTTATATGTATGTTTATTAATTAGAAATTACACTCACAAAATTGACGTGTGATAAACGAAAGACTACATCTTAATCCGTAATTTCATATGGGTAAGTTAAAAAATTTACATCTAACACTTTTAAATTTCCATCACTGAAAAAAAATTCATTATATATATTAATCTTTATACAGAACAGCATTTATGAATTTTTTCTATGCCATGTCCAAACCTGCACTGATTATTTGAGAAAATATTATCAAACTACAAAATTAAGAAAAGAATTGGCTAAATATTAACATTTATGAATTAGCACCTACTTTGCTAAAGTTAATGGTATAGATTTTATTCCTATACTTAATGTATTGCTTTCATTTTATTCTCTGCATGAAAAAAATTACATTCCATATATTAACTTCTATACGAAAAAATAATAATTTTAATCCTATATATCATTTGATATATATATATATATATATATATATATATATATATATATATATATATATATATATATATATATATATATATATATATATATATATATATATATATATATATAACTCTCTTTTTCTCGGTCAGTAATCGAATTGTTATAACTTTAGTAAACGGTAAAGATTGCTTAGTAATTTTTTTTTCATAGAGATTAAATCAAATAATCTCAAATACAACGAACAGAAATTATAATTTATGTTTTTCGCTTTCATGCGTGGATTCAAAATTTATTTAGATAAGTGGTTTAGGAATTATGACAACTCTTTTTTATTATTATTATTAGTAAAACAAAAATAACTATGAATTTTGGGTAGACTACCTTTATTTACTATATATATAATTAAGGTCATTCAACCAAAGAGAATGTGAGACTTTTTAGCCTGACAGATGTCAAAGAGATGGTGGGATGGTCAAAAGTTGGTAGTTATGTTCCTTTTTGCATATATGCTTGTGCAACGGTTCCTCGATGATCTGCCTAATCTTTTCTTGTGTGGCCCTTCTTTTTCAACACATCAGATTTGGACATTGGAGACAAAGTAGAATAAAAGTTTTAATGAGAATGCTTAGTTTTGTGTCTGTGCTTTTATTGCTAAGATCTTTTTTCCACACAGTTGTGCTTTATTTTTAGAAAATGTTGCGTAATTTCTATGTATAAATAAAACTTCCTGTGGATCTCTGTCTAGCCATATAGGCATGTAGCTTGGTTTTATTTAATTTCTAAAAAAAAAAAACAAAAAACAAACATCACGCGTTACCAAATTCTAAAGGAACACTAATCTAAACTATATTGATATGTAACTCTAGAAAGGAACAACGACCCCAGAATTATTCAAGGATGGCAGTTATGGTATCAAACTTTCCGGGCAAAATACACCATAGAGCAATTTGTCAAGACAGACGAGCATAAAATATGGTTTTGTTTTCACAAAAGGACATTTACCTATTTATCTTCTCTATATGTCCACATTTATTGCATACACTTTTCTATTACAAAGTAAGACTTCTTGCCATGCAGATTGGCTAACAACGTAGAAATTCATCTCCAAGTCTCACTACCAGCTGGTTTGGTTTTTCACACCAAAAGTGTCTAAAATGTAAAGAATTAATAAGTAATAAGAAGTGCAAGAATTGAGGTAACCATCCACATGCCTATCATTATATAAAACTCAAGGCTATTCACATTGAATATAATTAAGTCATATGAGGAAGAAGTTAATTTGACGTTCTTGATATTTTGGTAAGAAACAATCCATATATAACTATACATTATCTATTTTTTATGATGTGTCTCAATGATATAAGACGTCTCGAATTCAGTGATATTAGCAAATTATGATATGTGCATAAAATTCAGGACTTGAACTTATCTGCTAATAATAACGAACCAATAACCAATAATATATATTATTGGAGTAAAAATTAAGGACTGTACACGTATGTTCACATTATATATGAAACAGATATTTACGGGTTGGATTAAGTTAGGTTTAAGTAAATCCAAGATCCAATTCAATTATAATTTATTGAATTGAGTTGGGTTTTTGTTTTTTTTTTTATTAAACCCATTATTTAATAGGTTGGTTGGGTTGAGTTAATTGGGTCACCACTTTAAAAAATATTTTTCTAAAAAATAAATTGAATGTTTAGAATTATTTTATTTATTTTTTAAAAGAATAGAATATATCATTATTGTAATATAAAAATAAACAATAAACTATTGATTCTGATAGTGTAAAAAATCAATTCCCAAAAAAGTTTAAACTATTGGCTGAGAATTCATTATTGGTTTTTTATCTACCGATAAACATTAGCTAGTTGGACTGAGGATGTACTCTTGAAGGACATAGTGTTTGCCTTAGTGCATAACAGTTTCAACTCAAGAGTCATAAATTAAATTATTAAAAATATTTTTTTAATGTAAAATAATAGATAATAATAATAATATAATATTATTATTGGGTTAGGTTGGGTTAGGTCTCAAATTCAACTCACTAAACCTATCACCCAACCTGTCAGTGATTGAGTTTGATTGGGTTGGGTTGAGTTTCATCCAATCTAAAAAAAATTCAACTCAATTACTTTGGGTTGGATTAGGTTGAATAAGTCATTAAATCACCCAACCCAATGAACACTAAAGGATGCAGGACCAAAGTAAGGTAGTATATATGTTGTACTCACCTCTTTGTTTTCCATCACACCTTATAGTTACACTTAGTGCATGACTTATAGCATCACCTTTTTCTTCCACACACACCATTTCATATATAACGTGCACACCATGTATCTAGACACTTTGGGGGTAGGTTCTTAGCTTGTTTAACACATCCAAGGCTAGGGAGTTGGGTAGTTGGCACCATAAGCCAACCCAATCAAGGTTAACTAGTCTTAGGCTTCAAGACTCAAAACTCTATATATAACTTTTACCTTACTTTGTAAACAACTTTTACATAATTGAATAAAATTGTCAGCAAGGTCTCCTTTTCAAATTTTCATCAAAGAGAACCTTTTAATAGCAAATAACATTTAGATCATCATTCAACTTGTTTGAAGTGACTCCATCACATTCCTTATCTTCTCCATCTTCTATCATAGTTACGAATTTTGGATTCTATCCTTTAACTTTAATTTTTGTGTTCTTTTATCTCATATTTTTTATTAATGAACTAATGACAAAACTTGATCTTAGACATTGGAATCTATGATTCCATCACTCTCCCTAAAAATATCTCTTTTTTAATCCTAGAAATATTTTTCCCAACCTTAGTTATTTTTTAAACTCCCTTACCTCTACTTTCTTTTTCTCTCTGATTATCTAATAGATTCACAAAAAAAAACATCAAATGGCTCAAGGAAAGAAAATGTTTGTCTCAACCAAGAACACCTAATAGACTTTCGACAAGCTCCTCATGGAAAAATTTGACATACCCTCTTTCATCTTTCATCAAAGACACGAGAAAAACAACATTAAAGATTTAATTAAATTTGTATTTACTTTGTTTTGTTTGATATTTGATATAGAAATAAGGATGATGATGTTTATTAGTCATTAACGACTAAAAATTATTACAAATATTTTTTCATTTAATAAGATTATTATTAAAAAAAAAAAAGGAAAAAACGCAAATGAAAGAGAATGTAAAAGAATTGTAACATATCATCAAATCGACATTAAGCTTGTTACTACTAGCACATTTTTTAACATCATGATTAACTAATTTAGACAAAAATAATGTATTCAATGTTAGCAAATTAATATAGATATTCATTTGTTTGGAAATATTCTTAGAACCAAGTGTGAGTTATTATATTATATAACTAAAATGGGTGTTTAAAAATAAAAACACTCCTAAACTTTTTTTTAAAATAATTTATTTTAAATTTCACTTAACCTTATCCACATAAAAACTTAATTTGATAAACCTTAAATAGATGGAATCCTATTAGAATTCATGATAATTATTAAGGAGAGATAAACATAATAAAATAAATAATTTTTAATAAATTTTAATCAATAATATATATATATATATACACCAAAGTATTATTGACAATTTCTTTTTTATAAACCAACACTAGTATTGATAATATTATGTGAAATTTTATATGAGAAAATTTATTTTTTCTTTTCAGACATTTTTTATTGTACTCTTTTATTATAACAAATGAAATAAAATAAGAAAATACGTATGGACTTTTACACTCACATCTAATCATAAGTTTCTCATGTATGATAAGTTTATTAATTTTACTCATTAATATTTTAAAATTTGTATAAATAAAAATTTATAATTGAACAATAATGTAAAACTATTTTACATTATCACTCCATAGAAAATAAACTCATAATCAATATTGAAATATCGAAAATATTTAATAAAAAATATAAAAAATCTTAAAATATGTAATTGATGATATTAATAAATCACCGTTAAACTCAAAATTATTTAATATTTTTTAAGTAGCTAAATAAAAATATTATTGATATATTTGTTAGGAACTTGGTTCGCCGTTCATAAGTTGCATATACGTTACTAACATAACTTTGATTAAGATAAAATATGTGACTTTAGCTCTTAAGTTATTAAGTAAAAGTACTTGAGTTTGTAAATTTTTTTAAGTAACCTAACTAGACACTAGTGGCCACCATTGACACTATCTCAACTATATAATAACCACCACCAAGTTATGTAATATTCAATATTTTTTTAATTTAAGCAGAATGTACTAATATTATAAAAATTTACACTATAATTTACTTATTGATTATTATACACAGTAAGATTGTTTAAGTTTTCTAATTATTATTTTAAAATTACAACTAAATTTGTGTCAAGGTGGAGACCAAGCTTCATCTCACAACCTTTACTTAAAATAAAATATATTTTAACTTGGAACCACAAATTTGGATACTATTAACTTGGAACATAAAAAAATATTGTAATTAAAAAAAAAAAAAGTCCACTACCAACTTAATTCAACTCTTAGCTTGGTCGAATTTGTTACTAATTAAAAACTCAGGCTTAAAAAAAACTAATTAAAAACTCAAGGTTTTTTATTTAAAGAATTAAAAACTGAGGTTTACCTCCGTACTTTTAAAAATTAGTATATCTTTCTTTCTCTTTTATATATCATTTATTACTAAAATACTATTTTTATGAAATTTAATATAAACCATAATTCCATTTTCTTATTCTTAAACCCCTAATTTTGTAATTTCATAGTTGATTATTTTAAGCCATATTTTTGTAATTCTTGTATATCTTTAAATCTTATTTTTGTTTTACACATCTACCAATTATTTATTTCTACTTTAATATCTTTGATGTTTATCTTTCGGTTTTATTCAAACAATTTCATCCATAGTGGATAAGAGAGATTGTGAATGCGTTTTATTCTTTACATTTTATTATTTTACATGTATTTGCTTTCTTGTTTTTTTTTTCAAGGTTTAGAACAAGAAATCAAAGACCACAACCCTGTTGATAAGGTGTTCTTCCAAAAAGTACTTTCTGGAAGAGCAAGAGACTCTTTCAGAATATAAATGTATATTCCAAAAAGTAGTTTTGGGGCCTTTATTTTCAAATATAGGTTTAGAAAAAAAGTGATGTTTGGTAAAGGACTCCTTAAAAAGTACTTTTGAGAAGTACAAATGCACATTACAAAAAGTATTTTACAGAACCTTCTTGTATTTTAGATAAGGGTAAGTAAATGGACTGGTTTGGCCTAGCTCGCAAAACCATCTTTTAAATAAAATGTTTTAAGAATCCTATTTGGCTCACAAAGTTTGCATACTTAAAGGACTAGTTCACACATCCATATATGTATGTTTTTAAAAAATAATTAAGAAAATCTAACATTTTTAAATTAACTAAACTCTATTTATATCACACTAAAAATTATATATCATTTATAATAATAAAAAATACTAAATAAAATTAAAATCTAAAATATCACAATTCACAACAAGGAATTTAAATTCTCACTTACCCATTTTTCAAATAACACCTACCTTTTCAATTTTTTTTTCATTATCTCTATTTTACCCCTAATCCTAATTCTCTCTCTCTCCTTAAAAACCCTCTTACCCACCTTCCCCTCATCTCCTCTCTACCCTTCCTCTATTTCTTCTTCAACCTAAGCTCCCCTCTCCTCGCCCCTCTATACTTTCCTCTTCCTTTTTTTGTTTCCTGAAGCTCACCTCATCCCCTACTCCCTTTGGTACCTTCCCCTCTCATGAAGTTATTTTTATTAAATTCTAGTGTTTGTATCTGGATATTCTGTGTTCAAATTTTTTTTACTCTCCATAAATACCTCTTTGAAGAGTAAAAAAAAATCAAATAAAGGAGTTAGCCAAGTATCTTTAACATAATTAAAGTTCTAACAAATCTTTCCTTATGATTAGTCAAATAAGTGTCTTTGACATAATCAATAACTAGAGGTCAAGGTTGACAAATAACTTTGAATTTACAAAGATAATCTTCAAATATATTTCCAGTGTCATACTCCTTAAGATCATGGAATGACTACATAATTAGGTCTCATGCATCTTGTGGATAGACATACATTTGCATTTAGCCTTCACATTTTTCAAATATAGTTCTCACATAACAAATTAAATGTTTCTGGAAAATTGATATTGACTGTCTTCATAAGAGTTAAATCTCTATTTATAACAAACACTTTGGGCACTATATCACTTTTTCACAAAAATTTCTCTAAGATGTTGAAGTGCCCAAACAAAGTTACTTTGTCATCCAAACTCTAAGTAGGCAAAGACAACTAAAAATGGCATGCTAGTTGATGTCAAACCAACAATTTCAAGTAAAGGCAGGTGATATTTGTTAGTTTTATAAATACTATCCAATAGGAAAACAATGTTAAATGCGTTAACCAATTTCATTGAATCAGGGTGTGTCCAGAAGATATTACACAAAAATTTTGTGACTTCATCCATTCTATGCCAATGAATATACATATCACACTCTAGTAATTTTATTAAAAGTTACATTTCTGTTCTAGGATCTCTTTGAGATTTACGAAATATGTACGTTGCATGGTACACTTGACTAATAGTTGTAACATTATGTTCATTGTGATCTTTTAAGCTCAGAAGAATATTCTTTGGTTTCATCATATTTTTTGTCAGATCATCAAGCAATGATTTCTCCTCATCTACCAAATGACTAACATATGAATGAACAATTAATGTTTCCGCCAATGCATGATTGTAAAACTCACACACTACCTTCACTTTCTAGCCATCTTGATTCTTCATAGGTCTTTCTCTTAATCTGAACGGACAATTACACTTTGTGGTCCTCGTTTTTTTACAAACATACTATTCATAGTCTTTGTACAGTTTATACTTATCACTTCCCTCACACCCAAAATCAACAAAATTTTACTTCCATTATACTTGACCTTAGTATCACAATCATAAAGTCATTTTGAAATGTCACTCCTCTAACTCACTTTAATAACTCGTCTCGAGTCAAAAATACATAGTTCAATGAATAAATAATTTTTAAAGTATTTTATTTAATCATTAAATTCAATTAAACTAACGCATTAAAACCTGCAATAATTTCAAATATTATATAATTTGTATCTCTATGCTTGTGAATGCATTTGTAAAATCAATAACATTCTTAATAATTTCTTATCCTTGATCAATGTATTTGTTCACCATCATTCAAGTTTACTTCATTGTCTTTATCTTCCATATTTATTTTGTTGAAAATATTTTCAAAAAAATTCATTAAAACCTGCAAAAATAGAATTACAAATACATCAATTAAAAATTTACATATCTCCAAAAAGCCCTTTTTGCAGAGATGAAAATTTTTTTCTCTCCAGAGAGGCTAAAAATTTTCATATTTACAAAAAGGGTTTTGCTAAGACCTACAAAGTTGTTTTCCTCTCCAAAAAGACTTCTCTGAAAAGTAAAAGAATTCACTGGAACCATACTAGAGACCATTTCTCTATCTATCTACTCCTAAGAAACCATGAAATAAATATATGAATTAGGTTAAGAATAAAACTTACCTGGAACAATAATAAGGATGGGAGGTGTCGCAAGAAGAGAGTACAAAACGGAGAAAAAAACGGAGAAGGGAAGATAAAAAAAAAGTAAGTTTTATAAGAGATGCAGTTAGCCGCATATGCATCTTTTTATTCTCAGTGGGTGTAATTTCAAATTTTGGTAGGTGTTATTTGAAATTTTCATCACAACATTAATACAAACTAATAGTCCAAATGACAATTTTGTTCCTTTAAACACGTTATGGTCCAAGTCAGTGAGCCTATGAATTTAGCCCATAAATCTATGGACTTTGTGGATCAAACTCAATGTTTCCCTATAATTATGCTCCTTTAAAAATAAAAGGATTCAAAACCTGTACAAACTTGAGAGATTTGTGGACCTGCATCTATACCTCTAATCTCATTACATAGTTAGGAGGTGTATTATGAGATTTTGAAAGAATATAAGTAGTGGGTTTTAAAAGGTACAGATAAATTGAAAATAGAAGTACATTAATTACTATATTTTAGGATATTTTAAATAGAAATTATATTGTTGGGATATTTAAAAAATATTTAAAATAAAATGAAAAAATATATTAATATAAATAAAATAAGCCATTAAAAATCCAAAAAATGGTCTAACCCTAGTGGTGTTATTTTAAGCTATTTGTTATTGTTTTATTCATCTCAACTCATGGATAATCTTATCCTATTGTTATCCAAATGTAGAAAGAATATAGATCTAAGCAACCATCAATTAAGAAGCCCAAATATGTTAGGAAGTGGAGAATTTCTCCCTGCACTCTGATGAGTTCTCCCTTCACCTCCATAAATTTTTAAAATGACTAAAAGGCTCTTAATGAAAACAGTAAAAATTTAACTATAACACACATCTTTGTCTTCCTCTTTTGTCTGCACCTCTCATTTCGCACATATCTCGTTTGCTTCTCCTGCACGGCTTCTCCACTGAATCACTGGCTTTCTTCGTGCATTTTTCTCTTCTTCTTTGTGCGTTTCTATTCATCCTATTTGTGTGTTCAGGTTTGCATGTTTATCTTCTCTCGAATAAATTATGGAATCAAGTTTGTTGCAAATTTTTTTACAAGTCTAGACACTCCTTCAAATATCTGGACTTGTAAAAAAATTTTCAAATTTGAGTGCTTAGTTTATGAAAGTTGATAACATTTCTAAACATAATGAAATCAAAACATCCAAATTTGGAAAGAGAAAAACTACAGAAATAAACTCTACTAATGACAATGAAGAACAAGAAAAGGTTCTAGTGTTACAGACTAGAGAGGAGTTAGAGAATGATGATGGTGGGAAATTCAAACAAGAAAAAACAAAAGATGAAGCAACCAAAATGTAGTTATTAGAAACTGCAACAGATAGTATGTGTTTAAAATTTACCAACATTTTGTTATTTTAGTGAAATAAATATTTACCCTACATAAAAAAAAAACTATGCTTCCAAATATAAAAGCTAATTACTTTCCAATCTCCCATAACAATCAATTTTTCAGTGAAAAATATGTTCGAGTTTACACTTGCTACGTAAAAGGAGTAAATCACATTAGAATTTAAACTTGTTGACCTTATGCAATGTCAAGACCTTAATAAAAGGAGTAAAAGCAATTTTTTCATACCAAGAGTTTGTTCAAGTATTGACATTAATATTTATATTAGTACATGACATCATCAAGTATTGACATTAATATTTATATTAGTACATGACATCATTTCTTGTATCTAATTAGTGGTCTTATCTATAGTAATTAGTCAAATTTCATTCTCATAATAATGGGAAATAGCATTATATAATATTTTAGTTATCCAATTGCCACATAATTAAGCATAAAAGTTTCATAGTGAATAACATTAAAACTCAAGTTAATCCATCCTTAACACTATTTTCGAATGATTTTTCCTCTCCTCCATAACAATTTTGTTGGCAAAAAACATGCTTAACTCACCTTCAAATATATGTCACAACTCAACACTCAATAATGATTATATTTCTGCAACTCAATTGCTAAATTTGGTTCCCATCTAAAATGTACAAACAATACTCTTAGCAATTATCAAATCTTGTAATAGTTCAATTGTTATATAACGTGAGAACTAAGAGGATCTTACAATTTGGTTCTCCATCTGCATTTATCAGGATAACGTGCAATTCACATGAAATATATACCATGCTACAACTAAAATGTGATAGGGCAAAGCAAGAAAAACCAGAAATCATATGCAATAGCTACATGTATGGCTAATCTTCACATCCCTTTAAGACTAACATTGTTCTGCAATAAAAGACCAATAACATGGCTTGCTTTTTTATGAGTTAACCAATCACATATCGAGTGTCGTTGAGGTGACATTTGACACTGCTAGATTGGCTATGATAAAAAAGTTTAAATTCCGCAAGAGGACTGTACATACAAGGATCAGAAGAAATCCATATTGAAAATTCTCTCTACATCATGAATTTTCTATAATTCCAATATGATTGTGGTTCTTCTACAGTTATAGAATGTCTAACTGGAAATTATAATTTATAATGGTGGTACAATAGTGAAAGTATAATAATTAAAGTCTCATGCTTGTCAACATGAAGGTATATAGAAAAAATTAATGCTCACTTGATATGAAACTGTAGTTGCCTCATTGATATTAGGAATTAAATATTTTTTATAGACAACTCAATTTGGATCTCATGCAAATACAAGTTATAATCAACCTTCACCTAATCATCATCTTGTAGGTCACAAATACTTAGAATCATACATCAGTGCTTATACAAAGTCATTAAATACTTCTCACATATAGGGCAGAGGTCAAGAAGATTTAGTTATTTGATAGACTGAGTCCAAACTGAGTCTGGACTGCATAATCCAGAGTCACTCTGGATTTTCCTGTCTAATTTCATATTGTTTTGTTGTTTTAGGCACCATCCAGACAGGGTTAAGGATCGAAAGCGAGAATGAAGAGAAATCATAC
Organism: Psophocarpus tetragonolobus; assembly: GCA_037954015.1. NCBI lineage: Eukaryota > Viridiplantae > Streptophyta > Magnoliopsida > Fabales > Fabaceae > Psophocarpus > Psophocarpus tetragonolobus. The sequence goes on from CM075695.1 coordinate 43,405,716, forward strand.
CTTCAAAAGACTTGAAGAGGAAATAAAGCTTGGAGAAGAGGTGCAGGGAGACCGCGATCGTGAACGGAGGTGCAAGAGATGCGACTGGATAGGCAAAGCTCGGATGAAGAATGAAGGAGAAAAAAGAAGTATCTGGAGGAAGAAGAATACAAAAAAAGTTAAGTTTAACTTAGGGGTATTTTAGACATTTTATACATTTATGGAGGTGCTGAAAGAAGTTATGAAGGTGAATAGAGAAATTCTCTAGAAAATAACTTATTTTTCAAAACCTTACTAAGGCAAAAAATTGAGACCCAAAACAAAATAAAAACAATTGTTACTTATTTTATTTATAAAATGATTGTTACAAAACAAATAAAACATTATAGTATATATCAAAATTAAAAAATTTTGTTAAAAATTAAAGCACAATACAAGATTATGTTATGATGAACAAACATTAAAATAATATTATTTTTTTATTTTTCATACATCTTGTTTCTGCTCTTACTTTTTTTTCACACTCTCATTTTTTTCAACTGTCATTAATGTTTACTTAAAATAGTGATTCACTCACATGATATATACTACTAAGGTCTTGAAAGGAAAGTGCATCAGAGACTTTTCGACAACAATGTAGCATAATTCATAGATGTAAAAGATGTAATAAAAGAGAAAAATACAAGTGTGGTATTTATAAATTTTTCATTTTTATTTTTGTGCTCTATATTATTCCACAAATGAGACAACTTAAAATATTATGTAATCACTAAATTGTGTAGTACTCTTTCAGTCATGCGTTATGTCGCGCATCAAGCGAAGCCTAATCCATAAACTAGAGGATACCTGAGGCGTCCTCCTTAGTATTAGAAGACTATCGGTCCGTTCCTGCACCTAGTTTTTTTTATAAATTATCTAAATTACAATTTATTTATTTTTTTGCTAAATTGGACACATTTTATTATATTCCGAAACACCGTTTACGACATTTTCCCATTATGTATTTGTAACACAGTATACAGGATTGTGCATTGTGAATTTCAAAAACCCCATCAATTATAATATCAGTACTAAATATGGATGTTAACACCTGTTTCAAGTTCCAGCCTTTAACAACTTCATTATCGATACTAATACAAAATAAGCCAATCAATCGAAATGAAACAGCACATAATACATAAATACATGCAAAGTGCAAATAACACATTTAAAATTAAACATAAAATAAGTGTAACATGGAACATCAAACTATACACAATGCAAGAGAAACTTTGCATGATCAATGGAGAACGCGTATTCAAATTCTTAAACCAAAATTCAACATTAAAAGAATAGTTAGATATTTGAAAGAGAAGGGAGTATTCTTCAATCAATCAATATCATTTTATTTATTTGGACATATGTTAGTAACACAACCGACGTAAAAAAACCCAACAACTAAAGCAATAGAACAACACCTATGAACACCTATGAACAACTAAAGCCCTGGCGATAGCTATTAAAATCATCACTGGTCGCCAAATTGATATAATGATTAACGAAATTCCCAAGGTTTCAGAAGAAATTACTTTTTTGTACAAATTAAGTATCTTACAATTCCAGCAAAACTAAGGGAACAACAGCAATCTAATTCAAAGATATTAATGTAATTATTGGGTCTAAAGAGCATAATGCCCAAAAAAGAATTATACAGAATGAATATCTATCGGGAAAAGAACTACCAAAACGAAAGCTAAACTAAGCAGTCCACAGCTCCAACTACGTATTTTACATCAAATGCAATTCATGCTGAAACGATTGAGCATTCTTGTACAAGGAGGCAATCCGCTGCAATGTGCCTTATGATGGCTCTACCATGAATACATGCTCAATTATCCACCCATACATGAAAAATCCTGTTCGAAAACCCCCAAATACCTGCATCCAAACGAAAGCACATCAAAGATCAGTACAGGAACTTGGAAGGAGAGAATCAAGAGTGCAATGACATAGAATTGCTAACAACACATTTTTGGCTGAAATTAAAAATGTCAAAAAAAAAAAGAAAAAAGTAGAAGCTACATTTCATAAGTCAATAAATTCAACCAATAATATATTAAAAACAACACTCCACTCCACCAAGTTCGTATCATAGTCAACCTTTGAGAACTGACGTCTGAATGGCTCAAACTACTTAGGCACCTAATAATATCTAAATCCCTTCATTATTCGAAATTAGCTTAAATAACATTTTGGTCTTTAAAAAATAGTTTATTTTTTATTTTGGTTCTTTAAAGATTTCTTTTGAATTTGGTCATTAGAATATTTTTTGTTAGATTTTAATCTCTGTTATCAAATAACAAATTTGCTTTTAGTCCCTACTTTCAAGTAACAATGTTAAACGACTTTTGTAATACAATGACTTACCAAGTAATTAGAGAGTTAGACGTCTAAAGAAAATAGTCATGTATCATTTTTTAGGACAAATTGTGTTTTTAATCTCTTATCTATTTGAAAAGAATCCAAGACATTAGATAAATTTATAAGAATTAAAAATACAGTTTATCCAAAAATATTAGACTGAACTATCATATCATACTCCCTAATGACAATTGTTGGAAAGCTAATATCGCTATTACATCTCAGTTAATGCTATTTGTTGAATGCGCGAGTAAAACCAAATAAAAAATTTTTAAGGAACTAAATTCAAAAAAAAAAATATTTAAAGGATCAAAACCAAAAACACGCTATTTCTCAGAAGCCAAAAAGTTATTTAAGCCTTCCAAATTTCAAATTAATTTTCCCGTGTTTGTTGTTTCAATTTAATTGCTTTGCTTATCGTGGAGTTGAAGAATATGAATTTTTTAGATAAAAGAAATTAACGGATTTACAAGTCTACGCAAGTAATTCAACCCAAATTCAGGAATATAACCCCCAACGTTTAATGTTCCCACGATTTTATATGGCACAGTGATTTAAGGGAATAGAAATATATTCAGTAGATTAAGGTAAAGAAAGTCTAAGACAACGATTTGGACATATAATGGGCAAATACTCACCATAAAATTGCACTGTGTAGGAATTACCGAACACATGTTCAAGACATAATCAACTGATTACAGGTTGGAATAACTTTTTGAATTCATCATAAAACCACCTGCAAAACAAGTCAATTCACTTATGAAAAAGACCAAAAGAGGAAAACTACAAGGAAAATATATGAACTATGATTTTATTCAGATTTTGTCCAGAGTGATTAGCAATAGGGTATAGATATGCTAGCAGAGACTGCAGAGTATAATAGCTACACTGGTAATCCAATACTGAAGTTACGAACACCTTTAAAATATGAATTCAATATTCGATTTCAAAAAAGAAGTTCAGCATCTAAAATCACATAAATGATGCAATAAAAAAAGAACAGCAATCCAAGCTAATGAAACAAATTCATCAGAACATTGTGCTAAATCTTTAATCATAAATAGACTTGCATAGACATATATTCGGTAAAACATGGATTAATTTATGCCAAATACAGTAAAGTATCTATTTGGTTAGCCATAGTTATGTTACTGGGCAATTAAAGTATCCAGATTAACTCATGAATCATGTTGGACTTGTTAGCCTTGTAATGGGTGTCCCGAGATGCGTAGATTAAACTATACTGTTTTCAAAAAGACGCTGTTACCAAGGGAATCAATAGTATGCAATGGCAGCATAGAGCAACCACTGAGCACCACTACAGCCACAACCACTGATCATATTTTATATAAATCTTCTATATGTACATATGTTGTGTCCCCATGTCCAACTATTTCTATTTTAGTCATGTCCCATGTTGTGTCTCGTGTCCGTGGTAGTGTCCATGTCTGAGTTCGTGCTTCATAGGTGATTGTCGTCCAAGTTCAATTAAATTTTGCCGTTTCATATTCATTCTTTTCCAGGTAAAGTAATTATCCCAACATTAAGGTGTTGTATAAAAATTGGAAAGAAGTTAAAGTAGAAAAAGTGAAAAACATGAGATATTCTTAATTCTCAGTCATATTGGCAAGCAGCACGAAAATGTCTTTCAATTTTCAATTTTTTACCACCTATGACAAGCTTAAATGATAATTAAAAGCTTTTTATCTCCCTTTATATACTCGTCTCTTTTTTCATTATCCTGATTTCTATCATTTTCTACCAAGAAAATGATAAATGTGATAGATTGTAATCATATTTTCTACTTGATGGTTGTATTGCAAAAAAAAATGTAAAAATTGAATCAAACATGCACAACGTAAAATCAAATCAAATGAAAAATCTTTAGAATTATTTATGAATATAAAGAAACAAACCTGCAAAGGAAAATGGGCCGTACTCTAGACCTTTCCTCAATTCCTAACTGACATCGCCGGTCATTTTCTTGTTTAAATTTATCAGATGGGAGGACTTCACATGGGCCTTGAATAGAGCTAGCCATTTCAGTTCTATCACTATTAGATTCATAAACCTTCAACAAAGAAAACATGTATATAAGAAAATAACTATATGCAACATATTGTTCAGAAATGTGAGCATGTCCAAGACATGGAGCATTATCATTTGATTAGAATATAAAATTATATTTGATATAGGATAAAAATTAACTGCATAGGTTACAAGTTCCAACCAATAAACAGTTTATGGTGTATAATTGCATGTAAACCAAATATAACTTTAGATAAAAACTTATGGTAAACATAACAATGACAAACTTTCACATTTACTGAATGCATTGTTATCGATTTAAGAAAAAAGTCACATCTCCTCATAACTTTATATATGAACATGTATAAAAAAATACCTCATTGACTTCAGATATACAGGGATGACCAATATTCCCAGGCAAATCATCAGGAAAGTAGCACTTTGTCACCTTAACCCACTTTAACCCAGTTTTACAATCTTCCCACATAGACTGAAAATAGAAAGGGAATAAATCTCAGTTAAACTTTTACAAATTTATAAAACTAACATTCACATAAGGGTGCAAATCAATCAAAACACAACCGAAACAGTAAAGTACACCAAAAATAACTTTTTTGGTTTCCATATCTACTCGTTCCAGTCTCAGATATAAGCAATAAAAAAAACTTATGCCATTAAGAGAGTTAGTATTTTTCCTAAACTACCCTTATCAAGAATAAAAGAGTCATTAGAAATAAAGATTCAATTAAATGAAGGGTATCATGGGAATGGTCTCATTAAATATGGTAAAATTAGTTGAGAGTTGTTTATATTTGAGACTAATATGAGATAATTTTTTCTCTCAACTTTTCAGCTGAATTTCTACAGGTATGATATAATCAACTGCTGCACTATAGTGGAAAGCATGATGGTTTGCTTGCCTGGAGTTTAGAAGGAGTTAGTTTGCCATGGCCGATGGGGAAAAGAGCATGACCCTGCAACCTATATGTTACTCCATCGACACAGCAAGATTGATAAAACTTTTTCTCATCTACAAGTTGTACCACATCACCAATCCATTCTACAGCAGGTGAACTATCTGAAGATAATGCAGAGTACTGTCTACTTTCAATATTGGTTCCAGAAGTTCCAACGAAGTTTGCAAGTGCAGCATTTTGGTCATCACGCTTGATATCGTAAGTTAAATTTTCTCCTCCATGAAATTCCTTCTGTTTATTATTCATAATATTACTCTCAATGTGTTTATCTGATGACACTTCAGCATTGTCCTGTGACATTATCTGTTCAACTTGAATATCTTGTGATGATTGCAAATTTTCACATTTAGCCTGCTCGCATAATTTAGGAAGCGACTTGGATTCCGAAATTTCTTTATCGGTCATAACCTTAGAATTTATTAGTAGAGAAGAATTTTCACCAAGCAACCCAGTCGAAGGACAAGGACTAGAACTTAGATATGTCATAGAGTTGTTGGGATCAGGCTTCTTATCAATAGTTTCAATTCTAGATGAAATGTCAATTCCTTGCATATCTTTGGTATCTGGAATCTTCGAATCAGATGGCAGTTCGACATTGAGATTGCCACTGGAAACAGTTGGAACAGAGTACCCATTTGTTGTTAGCGTCTGCGAGATGACCTTTGGATCTATGTTCTCTGCTTTCTTCTCAGAACATGGTTGAATACCGCCTGTGTTAGAGGGCAATTTTGGTGGTGTGTTTGAGGATCTCATGACACGACCATATTTTGGTGGCAATGGCTTTCCACCACTTAAACTCAAGCACCTCATACAGTGCCAATCCACTCTATTATGAATTCCTCTCAAGACCGATGGCTGCAGGCACTTCAAGTGAAATCCCTTTTCACAAGCATCACAGAGAAGTACAGTATCAACCTCGTTGACACTGAGCTCACACACCTGACATGTCAAAGCCTTATTCATGTAATCCCTTGATGGAGGAGTCCACGTGGGATGGTCAGGAAGCTTTGGTTGTAACACTTTCTGTACAATCTTTGCAATATCAGAGTGACTAGGAATTGAAGGAGGCTGAACAATGTTCGTGGCATGCAATGGCTGCTGCACACTAGGCAAATTTCCAGGAGCTGTTTGAGTGATAAATGGTCTAAAACTCTGGTCTGTTGTAAATTGTGGCCCTGCCCTTGATACAGTTATGTCAGGTGTTCCTTCAATCTTGACAGAGTTAAGAGCAGGCACCTTGTTCTCAGATGCACTTCTAGCTAATGAAGCAGCTTGAGTCTGTATAGACCATGTTGGAGCATTTACCCAAGGTTGGTTCGCTGATGAATTTGCTACAGTTTAAAACAGTTCTAACATTCAGCTGCCAGTTTCAATTTCATGGCTAAAATATCATAAAATACACTCATACACAATAGACTGCCAGCTTTAGCAAACTATGAAGAAAAAAAGAATCAGCAGAAAATGCCAATAGATATTAAAAACCTTAATGTCAGCTTTCCATAACAGTTACGTACAAATAATAAAAACTGAAGGGGGAGAAAGACAAAGGAAGTTCAATTCAAGAATTTTTGGAAAACAAGGAAACTGGGAACAGAATCTGCTAGGAAATTATATCCGTTCAACAACCTCAAAATAGACCTATTCACCTAGATATACAAGTGAACTTTCAGGCTTCACCCTGCATCACTCCATGACTTACATTGAAGAAACTCCTTTAAGAACATAACCATTAAAAAAACACTAACATAAACTAACTTTTGCCAATCCAAGAAAAAAACAACCATAAAATTAAAGCACTTTATTCTGAACATACAGTTAATGTCATGAATTTTATTGCTTCCAGTAAAATAAAATTTAAATCAGTGTGTTAATCCATCATAATAGATCATACAATGAAAACATATTGCATTGCCAGTCATTCATCAATAAGAAATGTAACTCCAACAATCCTTGGAAGTTGGATCTGGTGAGGAGCTTCGGAGGACAATACCTTGGACTTGCAGCATATAAGAAGACCCATTTGATCCTCCATCAACTTTGAACTGAGGGTGTTCAACTTTAGGCAATGCTAAGGAAGATGAATTTCTCCCCAAGTGACTGCTAGGCATCACACCAGAAACTCCTGGTGGTCTGATATCATTGCTGGCTGTTTGATATTGCAATGCTGCAGAAGATCCTGCAGAAACATGGGCAGGAATAGACACTACAGTACCCATAGAAGGAATTGCTGGATGGCTTGATTTATCAGAAGGAAAAATTCGAACGACATGTGATGGGACACGATTGTCAACTGGGCCACCGATGTTTGTTTGCAAGGGCTGAGATGTATGTGCTATAGAAGGTGTAGGAGCTGCAGCAAATTTCTTTGCTTCTTCCATCTAGGAACCAGAATGATAGTATAAGAGGAAATAGAGGAGACAAAACTAACCAAAAAAAATGACAGAGAACCATTCTCAGCATTACAAGCATACTATAAATAAATAAATGCTCTTAGAGTTCAAGATTCCAACAAACTCAAAAAAGCCCAGCCGAGAAGGTGGTTTAAGATTAATAAGAGCGGCAACACGAACGAAACTGAAAAATAACGGAGTACTAGCCTAGACAAGACAAGCAATGAAAGTTCATTAGTATACGATAATATGGACAAAGATTCATATTTCCCTACTTCAGAAATAGAAAAGAAACAGGCGAAATTGGTAGTGCTAGGTGAGATAGGGGGGTTTTGAAGTGAAGAATGAGAAAAAATGTAGAAGGGAGAGGGAATTGGGGGAAAATGGAAAGAAAAGCTTAAATGAGAGGAGGTGAGAGCGTAATTGAGCATAGAGGAAGAAAGAGAGAGGGAGGGTTACCTTCCACTTGGCATGGGAATACCTCTCGGCAATGGACATCTTGGGAGATCGAAACCCTAATCGGTGGTCCTTGAGCTTGGAGTGCAAGCCGAGATCATCAATTACGGTGCCAATAGCCTCTCTGGCGACAATATCCTTGGGAGCGAAACCCTGGCAGAGGTTGGCGAGCTTGGAGCGAGCCTCCTTCATGAGGTCGACCTCGGCGTCGGAAGGCTTCCTGCCGGCGCGGACGGTGGCCATGGAGGAGAGAACGAGCACAATCTCCGCCACTCTCTTCAATTCAGCGTCGTCCAGTTTGGGCTTCTTGGCGCCATTCTGAAGCGGTTTGGGATCGTCCTCCATGGGATTGGGAGGGAAACCCTAGAGGTTTGAATTGGAAAGGGGGATAATTAAAATTTTGGCGGGTAAGTGTTGAGAGAGATGAAGTGTGTTAATAGGTATTGTATTGGGTTAATAGTTGTCACAACCAGTTGAGTTTTTATGCCTCACCGCTCACCAGAGCATTAGATAAGAGAGACGCGCCCGCACCTCGCAGAATACATAACCATTTCACTAATTCTTACTACAACCACCCAACTCCTAACGCCCCTCTTTCCTCTTTCCTCTTTCCTCTTTCCACTCAACTAAAACAAATCATTACTGTTTTTAAATATATTTTTTTTAGAGAATCAAACACAGATAACTTATTTCTATATCTTAAAAATATCCCGATCATTATTTAGTACCAAAGTAGTATGCCTAAAAAAATTATAGTCCAATAAATATAGTTCAATTCTCATGTTGAGTTTATAAAACCAAATCTACGTTCCATTCCCATATAATACACTATTGAAGACGAGTGAGAAGTCCTTAATATAACTAAACTTCTAGTTTAGTAATAACAGTTATTATTAGTCAAAAGGAATTACAAAAAAATATATATATTAAATATGACAATTGTCACTTTTTTGTTTTTATTAGAGAACACGAGAGTCTCTACACAACATACATTAAGGTGAAACAAATATTATGGCATATCAATCTCCATCCTTCGATTAAAAAAGGTAAACATTTTGTATTTGTTCACAATTAGGGCGTGATGGTTTTAGGTTGAACAATGGTTTTATAATAAAAGTGTTGTGAAATTTAACGCATATTACAAACAAACAAAGTGTTTCTTGGCATGTTTAATGTAGTTGTCGTATTAATTATTTTTAACATATTTTTATTGCTTCTAACAACTACCTGCGAATCTAATGATTACCTGAGGGTTTTGGCGTGCAACCTGAGCACTATATAATGTATCTGGTTCTCATTGCTATGATGGGAGCAATAAGATAAGTTTGTAACAAAGGTAAACAAAGCAGCAAAAATAAATCTCTCTATCTTGCAATAATCTATGAGGAGTAAAACAAAATATAACATTAACTCATCATTCTTTTTGGAATAAGACACCAAGATTTTACCGTGTAAAACCCCTCAAAGCAAGGGAAAAAATCACGGGTCGTCTAAATCAAATAAATAGTTCTATTATTATCAATAAAGAGTACAAAAGAGTCTCAATTAAGTGTCAAAAACAATATCAATGTCAACACCAATTTCAAATAATAAAGCAATAAGTTTACAAATAAAGAACAGGGAATATGAAGACCCAAAAAAATATTGTTGTCATACGAACTGAATATCTCCCAACACAAATGTCTTTTCAACGATGTGAACGGTCAGAATGAAGAAACATACATTCTGAACGTGCTGTCCAAAAATCTACAGTGGAGAATTTACAATTGCAGCTCTGTGTAAAAACGCGAATAGTTTGGTCTCTCCAATAGTTTTCGCTCTTCTTTTCTCTCAAAACAATTGGTGTGTTTCACTATTTTTGTCTCTCTTTCTCTTTATTCAACTCCACTTTTTCTCTTTATTCAACTCTCTTTATCCAACCCTCTTATTTCAAAACACCTTCTCTACTTAACTAAAATAAGATATCAAGTAGGCTTCTCATTTTGGGTCTTTTTCTCCAAATAGGAATGAAGTCCAATACTCAACATGCTAAACACACTTCAGAGCTCTCTTCTCTGTGTTTCTTTCTCTCCAGGTTCTTGTTTCATCTACTCAATTTTGTGGCCATAGCTCACCTGGGAGGTTCTTATTGTATCATGTGAGACTTACAATTACTTGAATAAGTTTTTTAGGATAATGCTCAACACACCTCAGAAAGATCATTTTTAGATATTTGCATCAAATTTTCCAACAATCTAAAAGACTTATGGTTAATCAAGTCGTCTCGATCAATGTTGCTGGTGACTACACGACCAACGTAGTACCTCTGAATGTTCAATGCATATATGTCAGATCGTTGTTGGATGTTTGTAAAAATTTACACTGGCAAAACCAAGGTCAATTTATGATTGCTTCAAAAAGTTGTGCTTACAAAACTAATCACAATAACAATTTTCATACCCCACGTACACTTAAACCTCACCACTAATAAAAAAAATTATTTTTGTGAAGAGCCAAAATATTTTATGCATCTGTATTTACCTATGAGAAATGACAATCCTTATAAGCCTAAGGTTAACTTAACTGAATGAGATAATAATTTTATTGCGGTTATTTCTCTAGTAAATATTGTGACCAATGTAAGCAAATGGATGGTAAACTCTATGACTACCACATATGTGTTAATAGAAATATGTTTTTCTCTTACACTCGTGTGGGGGATAGAAAAGAATAAGTGCTTGTTTGGAAACAGTTTTATAAAATTATTTTCAGTATTTTAGTATTTAAAAACTAAATAACTCATTTGAATAGTTTTCTGAAAATAGTTTTCAAAACTAGTTTTGATTTTTTAGTTTTTGAAAAACATAGGAGAACCAATTTCTCAAACTCAATATGCTTAGATCATTGGAAGCTTACTACACTTGATGAATTTCTCAAAACCTGATATAACATATGTAGTAGATTGAATATATACATTCATAATCCTAATAAGGATAATTGGGAAGCACTTGCTAGACTCATGAGGTATTTGAGAGTTACCATAGACTATGGTATTGAATACAGTGGACTTCCCTATGTACTGGAAAAGTACAATGATGCTAACTGAATCTTTGATTCACATGAGACAAAATTCACTAGTGGCTATGTATTTACACTTGGTGGTGGTGCAATTATATGAAGATTAGCCAAACAAACCATTATAGTTATATCAACAATGGAATCCAATGTAATGCTCTAGAAATGGTTGATTAATGAGGCTGAGTGATTGAAAATTTTTTTGGCTAACATTCCTTTAGGAATGAAGCCAACATCATAAGTTTCTATGAACCGTGATTCGTATTTAACAATAGTTGTAGTGAAAAATAAAACTTAAAATGGTAAGAACAAACATACATAATTAAGGCATAATGTGATAAAGTTATTGCTAAAAGATGGAACAAGTGAGACATAACATCATTCATTTCTACTAGCACTAAAATTGATATCAATCAATTTCCTTTTTAATCCTTTCATACGATGTGAGAAAGTGTTAAATGTTGCATTAATGAGAGGTTAAACTTTATAGTTAAGCTTTATAAGAAAGCTTAGCATTTTATGAAGTTGTTAATGAATTTCATATCTCTTATGAGTGATATATGATGTGCAACATACACTTGATAAAATTACCTATATGAGTGTCAAGTGTGGTCGCTTGTATGAGATCTTGCAAATCTTTAAAGTACTCATGAATATTAGGCATGCGCATGGCCTAAAAGCACAACAACAAAAGATTGTGGGAGTGTATTGTGATTAATAGATCACTATCACACATCTTGTGTTTTTGGTTCATATAGCTTGCTACACCAATTGTACTGTGTGATAAGTACTATTAGTCTAAGTGTGGTTCATATATCCTTCTATATTAGGTTGACAAGTGTGATGCAATATATTTTCATATGAGAACCTAGACAAACATTTCTTCTTTTCAAAAGTTACTTTGACTTTTCTAATATACGGAGATTGTTGTAAAATTCAATATATATTACAAAGATCAAAGTGGTTGTTTGACTATTTTTATCGTTGCATTCTTAAATTCAATTAAAACACGATCGTCGTATTAATAGTATTTAATGTAGTCATCATATTAATTATTTTTAATGTGTCTTTATTACTTCCAACAACTACATGTAACTCCAACAAATACCCAAGGGTTTGGGCATGCAACTTGAGTACTATATATAGTGTCACTGGTTTCCACTTCTAGACACACACCAGGGCTTTCTTCTTTGTGCTTCTTTCTCTCTAGGTTCTTATTTCATCTTGTCAGTTTTGTGGCCTCAACTCGCCAAAGAGGTTCCTGTTGTATCTTGCGGGACTCACGAGATTACTCAGATAAATCTTTTATGACAATGCTCAGTTCGCCTTGGGAAGATAATTTCTACACCTTTGCACTAGAGTTTTCAACACAATGAGAATGTCATGTGGTTTGTTTGTAGCTAGAGATTGTCGACTCAGCTTTTTAACTTTGTATTATTGTAGGTTATGAACCAAATTTTAATTTTTTTTTTTAGGTGATAAACCCATATATATATATGTATATATATGTGTGTGTGTCTGTAGGATGGGGTGGCTAACCTATGCACTATATGCATAGGATTAAAGCTCTTAAATACCTCTTTTTAATCAACCAACATCTTGAAAAATGTAAATATTTAAGTGATGCTTTCATTTTAATTAAAGTTGATTTTAATTTGGTGTATTCTTCCTTTATGACACTTAATTATAACACATACTATCCATTTTTAGTTTTTATTATATTTTCTTTTTCTTTTTTCTCTTTTCCCCACCACCACCACCACCACTGTTGGTGGCGTCACTACCACTTTCATTGCCACTATTACTATCGTTGGTACTATCACTACCACCATCACCCTCACCACTATCAATGTTGCCACTACACTCCACATCACCATCGTTGTCGTTTCCATCGCTAGTGGTGGTGGTGGCAGCAGTAGTGGCAACAGTGTGCAGTGGTAGTGGTGACACTAACATTGGTGAGGGTGGGATAAAGGTGGAAAAAAAGAAGAAAAGAAAAAAATAATAGAAATGGTAATGGATAGTGGATTCTACAATAAGTGTCCTAATGAAATAATACACCAAATTAAAATAAGTTTTAACAATAATAAAAACATCATTTAAATATTTACATTTTTTAAAATGTTGGTAAATTAAAATAGGTATTTAAGAGTTCTAATCATATGCACCTGGTGCATAGGTTAGAAAAATCATATGTGTGTGTGTGTTGATTTAGTGTTGTACATCATTCTTTTAGGTAACATCTTTGTGTTCATGGTGGTCTAAAATAAATGGACAATATTGTCACCACATGTTCTCAAAAGAGGTGATTTAGTTTATGGTTTGTCTATTTATTGTGTGTTGGAGGAAATTGTCCTAACATCATAGTTTTTTTGGGAGATATAGTTAGTAATTAAGGATTATATTGAGACATTCATATTGGTTATTTGTCCACCTGACTTCTATGTTTATGTCTAATTTTTGGTATTAGTTATTGTTGATAAAAAAAATTATTGGTCATGATAGTCATTTAGTGTGTTGTAGGGGCCAATGGTGGAGGGTGTAGCATGGCTTGATGCCTTAAACAGAAATACAAATTGGTTGTTGGTTCAATCCATACATGACAAAAAAATCTTAGTAAGGTATTTTCTTTTTTCATTTCCTAAATATTTTCTTGCAACTCCTTTTATGTTTAAAATAGTCTTGGTAATTAAAATATAGACGCTGGCCAAATCTGAAATAAAATTAATAATTTACAAAAATGTAAATATTTTGCCTTATGTTTTTTAATAATTTAAATATAATAAAAAAATACATGTTTTTCTTCAAATGATGGATCTAAACCATGACTTACCATCACCAACAATTGCAATCAAGAAAAACACTACATATACACCCATTTTAAACTAACATTTACACATACTTAAAGAATATCCCTAATTAAAAGACAACTACATCAAAATAAAATATAATTTTGGCTTCATCGTACTTGATGACCCTTAAAACTTCCCTATAGTTGGCTACTCTATACGAGGAAGGATATTGTTATCCCTAACAAGTATATCACTCTTCTATTATATTGACTTGGTGTTTAGTGGTTAGAGAGTGGAATACTTGTGGTAAGGAGGGAGGGGGCTGCTGCCCCTTGCTAGAAGAAGATCGAGGGACGTAGAATAAATTTTACAAATTTACAATTTATACTCTCCAATTTTTAAATTAACACATTTTTACCTTAACTTTTAAATAATTTTAATTGATAATGTGAGATTAATTGTGTTTAAATATCAATTGACCCTCAATTTAACTATTAATTGAAAATTTTAAATATTGGGTCAAAATGCCTTAATTAAAAAGTTGAGGATTATAACTTGAAAATTTGTAAAAATTGAAGTTTATAAAATGCAATTGAACTTTCATTTTTTGGCGAGACATAGACTTAGAGGGAGCATGTTGACTAAGGATATTTGAAATAAAAGGTCTCAAACACTATATGCATAGAGCATAAAAGCTATAACAAATAGTTTGTGTTATAGTAAATAACATCAACTAAAAGGAATGATCAATTATTCGATTTGTCCGGCCGTTTTGACTTGCTTGTCTTTGACACCAAAATAAATGACAAAGTCACAATAAATTTAATTTTACTTTCTCAACAAAGTCGTTTTTAAAAATTTTAATTACTAGTTTACTTTATATTTAAATTATTATAATCCGTAAGTGGTTGAAAACAAATTTAATAATTTTAAAAATTAGGAATCATAATGTTACAATTTAAAAAAGAGTAAAATGGAAAAAAATGGTAAGCAGGAGGATATGGTGTAATTTTTTTTTTTTAACCAAATGTCTTCATATAACCCAATATTTTTCTAGAAAGATTAACATCTAATTATTAGGCAAAACATATCCTCAATGTACACTTAAAGAAATTGGTTAAAATGAAAATTAAAAAAATTATTCGTAAATTTAAAAGTATAATTTTTAAGGAAAAAAACGTATCATATTTAGTACATAGGAACAAGATAACCCAAAGTATATATCTCATATTCTTTTGAGAATTTAAGACCTAAAAATCTTCATTCTTATCTATTTGAGATTACATTTAATAAGACTGCGAACTGAAAAGTATTTTGGAGTTTTAATCCAACAAACACTTGTATAAGATCTAAGTTTTTGTTGATTCCACTTTTTTTGTCTTAAAAATTCTTTTTAAAGAGAAACCAATATTTATATAAAAGTAGTTAAATTTTTAAGAATATTATTTTATAATATAAATATTACGTGAATTATCTTAAGTAAATTAGTTTTTCCAAAAATAATATAAATATATTTGTCATTAGACAATAAAAAAATCAAACAATTTTTAACACAAAAGTAAATTTTAAGCTAAAAAATTTAACACACAACTCATTTATTTTTCTAAGCTTTAATTTTTTACTATAACTTAAAATAACATTTGTTAAAAATTAAGTTATACCGTCTAAGATTAAAAGAAACAATGACATCACACATGCTATGTAATCTAATGTTATCTTTAAAATATGAAATCGTAAATATATATATATATATATATATATATATATAAAAGATATATTATTACTTAGCTTAAGTAATATTTATCTCTTATCAAAGAAACTTTTAGTCTACGCAAAAATTGAAAATTTTACAACTTGAAATAAAATATTTTTATATGTTTATGCCAATTTTTTTCTTATAAATTTGATTAAAAGTTTGCTTTTGTTAGGAAAAAACTCGTTGCAGGCTTGAACTATGAATGTTTAATTTATTGCTTATTTTACTTTATTGTTTTTTATTTATTTATTTTTTGTAACAGTTAAAGAGTTTAACATTTATACATTATCAATGTAAAAAAATCTTGCAATTAATCATAACCTTTCATTTACATTACTTTTAAAATACTAAAATTGATAAATTTACCATGTATAAATGGTTATAACTAACCGTTAGTGTAAAACATTTTACATATAAATGTTTTTATGTTCAATTCTGTTTTTTCTTATAATTACTAAAGATGCTCTACACATTTGATAATAATGGGAAAAAATTCAAATTTTAAAATAAATAAATGATAAATATATTTTAACAATTATTTTATTTGTATTATTTATATTTAAATATTTTATTAGTTTATTTTTTAAATTAATTTAAATATTTTTAAAGAGAATTTTGTATTTCTACTCTTCTCTATATATAGAGTAAAAAATAATGAAAGTCAATATGATGTGTCCTATCTAGATCCATTGGATGAGTGGATAGTTTTTGTTGCATAATATAAAAGAGAAGTTTTTCTATCAATGAGTTGAGTTATGGTTGAAAACACACAAAAGGTTGAAATCTTGTTGTTTGATGGAAAAACAAATTTTATTATTTAGCAAGGTCTTGAATTGACTTTTAGTCTACCATTCATGATCTTTGTGTAGCAAGATCTTGATTTGACTTTAGATGATAAAAAGTTGACTATTATAAGTGAAAGAGGATGTACTCAAATTCAAAGGAAGATTCAGAACAAAATTTGATTACTCTTGTCCTCACATTAATTGGTGCAACATGTTAAACGAAACAACACTAAAAGCCTTGTAGTAAAAGTTAGCATTTATGCATGCAAGTTGCTGATTAATCATTTATGAAGATAGAATTGTATCAACTCAACATCAAGATGGGGAAGTCTCCATTACTAGGCATGACAACAGGGTGGATATGAAATTCTCATCCTCATCCCTGCTTTTAAAATTCATCATTATCCTGGTTCCTATACCGGTGGATATGAGATTTATTTTAATAAAAAATAATTTTTTAAATATAATGATATTAATCAAAAGTTATCTAATAGATGCAAAGTTTGCAATTTCTTAATTAAATGTCAAATCTTTCTTTGTTTTTTAAGACAAATAAATATTTTAGTCATTAAAATAAGAGTGGAGTGAAGTGGGTACGGAAACAAGTATGAGTATAAGTTGTGTATGTATATCCCATCCTTGACTTAACAAGGGTATTCCCTATACCCATGCTTGATCAAACTAGATATTTCCTATCAACTTTGGGACAGGTCCGGAGATTATCCACGGGTACGAGTTTATTTGTCATCTTTACCCATTACTGCACCACATCAACAATTTTAGTAAATTAATAGATCAATTGTTGAATGTAGATGAAAAAACATCTTATGAGGAGCAAAGTACACTTACTTCACTACCAAAATCCTTTTAGACACTGGGAGCTCAACATTGAAGTTGAATGACATTACTAATTATTGAAGTTGGAAGTAATGAATTAGTTGTGTAGCAGTAAGGGAAGATATCATTCATGGAGAAAATATAAGCAGAAGGGAATATCACAATTATATGATGTCTAGAACAATATTATCATACTCGACTCAATCGAGATAAGGAATCATGGAATCAAGAATCAACTTAAAAGTCAACGGTTAACCCACATAACTCGATTTTATAGTAATAAAATTTAAATAACTTATAACTTATATAATTTTATACTTTAAAAATTTATAAAAATAATTAAATTAAAAATACATTGTAAATAAATAAATAATTCATATAATATTTATGTATATATATAATATAATTTTTAATTATAATTTCAAAAACAAGTTGGTTTGGTGGTATTTTTCCTTTCAAATGTTGAAACTAGGCAGAGGTAAAAATTTTAATTTTAAGTTTTAACCACTAAATTGAGATGAATAATGAATGTGTACGTTGCACTGTCTAGGTAGTGATTGTTAAATCAACTAGATATCAAAGTGTTGTGGGGATAGAAAAGTTGGAATTTTTTTTTTAACTAGTTGGAGAAATCTTTGTTACTTAAGCTTTGAGAAGTTAATTTTTTTTTTTTACATGAAACATTCATTTTTAATTAAGGAAAAAATTGTTAAAGAATAATTTAAATTTCAAAATAAATAAAGCGGATGAAAATTCTAACAGTTTAAGAAGTTTTTGTTTCAAGTCTTTTTAGGATATTATTTATATTTAAATATTTTATTAGTTTATTTTTTAAATTAGTTTAAGGATTTGTTTTTTTAAGAGAATTTTGAATTTTTTCACTGTGTATAAAAGTCAAGAAATAATGAAAATCTTGTTCCATCTAAAATTTATTGGGAGAGTAAGGGTTTGATTGGTTTGATTTTATTTTTTAGTTTTTGAAAAGAGTTTTTAAGAATAGTTTTAAAAAATTGTTTTGAGGAAGAAAAAAAAAACTTGTTTAGTAAGTGTTATTTGAAAACTATTTTGAAGATATAAAAATGAAAAAAAAATTGTTCATATTTTTAAATTTTTATTAATGAAAAGTAAAAAACAATATATTCTGATTGTATTGTGAGTTTTCAAAACAAAAATAGAAAACTAAAAAGCAAAACTATTTTTTAAAACTGTTTTCAAAAAACACTGCCCAAACAATTTAAATACTAAAATATTAAAAACAATTTTATAAAGCTATTACATTAAGGAATTTTTGTTGAGTTGTTCCCAACAAATAGTGGTGGATAAATAAATGCTTTTATTTTAAAAAACTGAGAAAAAAATGTAAATATGGGTATGATTTATCCAAAAAAAAATAAAAAAATTGCAAATGTACATATAAAATATGAATCCCTCATTACAATAGTAAAGAGCGTGCATGGCATTCCAAATCAAATAAGGATGTTTCACTATGGCAAAGTTTTCATGTAATCTTATGGTTCACAGAAGGTAAAATCCAGAGCTAAACCAATGATGGAGTACACGCACGAAGCTGAGGAAATGGACTTGTATGCATGTTCATGTCATTCATTTTTCATAGCCATTTTGACAGGTTGCTCGTTACCTCAGTACACAAAGCAGACAGATCTCCGAGAGCATGTTTATGATGCATAAGTTGGTAACTGTTTGAGATAGTTGTCTCCTAAGAAAGAAACATCACTACACACAGTAATCCATGGAGGAGCATACAATATACGAGCATTCTCAAGGGCAAAACCATTCAGAATTGGTAGTGGAATTCCCCTTATTAACTGCGAGTTCAGGTATGGTATTAGCACGGTTTTAAGGACGGCTGACGTCACGGACTGTACATGTTTACACAGTTAAAGAGTAAGGTTCATAATAATAGCCTGGATATACAATAACTAAGGTTTAACAATCATATATGTCAAAAATAGAACTTGAAGTTTATATGTGCTAAACCATGCGCAGAATTTTGTCAAGGAAGTGAAATACGAAAGAGTTACAAGGTTGTTCTAGCCACATAGGGGCAAAGTTCGAATGAGAAGTGAATCGGAGGAGGATGGAAAATGTCGTAGGTTTAAATTTCTCTCACATCAAAATTCTAATATATTCATGACTAACATTTGCTGAGAAAAAAATATAAATAAAGTGAAAAATGAAAGGCTATAAAAAGGTTGTAAAATGGGTTGAAAAGTTATTGATTGAGTAGTGGTACATGTGTCATCCGCTCATTGAATTAAGGCCAATAAAAAGAGATACTCCGTGTCTACTCCCCTTCCTATGGGTTCTTTACCTCAAACTATTGTAGTGTTGTCATTTGTAATATCTTGGAAATAGACCAAAACATAAACCTGACACTTTGAATGTATCATATATGTTTAACAAATGGTTGGCAGATGTATCAATTTCTTATTTCACAGGACAATAAATCAAGTTTGTCTACCACTTGTCTCTGTAATTGAAACAGAAACACCCATGGGTTGATTTACTATCCTAGATTAGTCCCTTAAAAAGAAGGAATTATCTTGTCCTATTGTTAAACTTCATCCAATCAGCAATTAAGGTGGTTTGGAAACGTGAAAAAAAAAGTCACCAGTAACACTAATGAGGAGAGCAGATTACATGATTTTCAGTCCTATGAAAAGGGAAGGAGGAAGAGGAGACTAAGAAAGACATTAGAGAAAGTTGTTAAAAAGGATCTCATGATGAATAACATCTCTAAATATTTGATTTTCAACAAAGCTGAATAATGGCATATGCTCAATGAGCCTAGCTTGAGTTGGTTCCAAGATTTTTCTGACTTACTATCTTTATTGTTAGCTTTTGATCACAACTTAATATAAAGATCTCTTAAAAAACTATTCTAATCAATGTGAGACTTTGTCTCTTTGTAATATTTTAAAGTCTTCTAACACAACAACTAGTGTATAAAGCTTTTGCTGCTGTTGTTTAACTTTTCATCCAATTCCATGTCAAAATACAAAGCTGCAAACTGAAAAGAATAATACATGTATTCCAATTTACCTGAATCAGATTCATGTGAAGTTTCCCTATTTTACTCCATTTCAAGTGTGTGGAAAACTTTCTCAATTTAAGCCAACCAGCAAGATTGTTTCCTACAATCTCCACAGCACAAGAGGCACTAAAATCCTGTACCAATAAACAAGATTAATGGACATGTTAGATATGACAATGATCATGGTCATGCTACCCCTTTATCTTTACAAAAGAAAGTGGAATTTTGCTTATAAAAAAAAACTTTACAAAAGAAAGAGCTTCTGATAAATAGAATCTTACACGTGTGGAGAAAAAAGAGGCATCTGCGAGAATTTAGTCAGAAAATCATACAAGGTTATGAGTGTGTGAGTGATCATACGATGAAAAAAATGGTGGAAAGCTTGAATTTCATATAGCTAAGTCTGAATATAAAAGCATTATATTATTTACGAGGAATAGTTAGTGTAAGCTTCATAAAATTTTAAACATCCACTTAAGTAATGACTTCATTAAGTATACCACCGAGATGCATGCAACAGGTATGATTTCGCCAACTTCCAGAACATCAATTATTATATCTGTGAAAATGTTGACACCGACATCTTTGTTTGTCACTTGTATTTCCGGTGGAGAAGATACAGAGATATTAAGATTCATGTCATCATTTGGATACTTCTTGTATAATTGAGGAATAAGGAATTTCCATTCGGCAGTATTCAAAAGGTCCTGATCAGGTAGTTCTTCAATAATCCATTGCATACTATCTGCCTGAGCACAAGAATAACATAAACTATCAAAGCTACATTTCAGTTTATAATAACATAAACTATCAAAAGCTTGAAGTGAAAAAAGTTAATTGGAGCTACCTGATTAATACATAAAGCCTAATCAGGATCAGCACTAGTCTTTTTCTAATAAAGGATTCAATCCTACTGAAGTTGTGGTGCAACTCAGCAATACAAGGTCTATTTGATGTCAGTAAATTAATCCTTTTATTCCAAATTCAGAGCAATTCCAATAACACAAAGCACCCAACCAAAGGCTCCATGACCAATCTTCATTATTAAAGAACTCACTCCACTAATATGTACGAATAAATGATGCAATAAAGCATGCAAACTGTGGAAAGACAAAGAAATTATTTCTTCTGCAGAATCTAGATAATGCCATAGCTTAAAGAAACAAGTTAATGTATCATGATTCACAAGAAATATTACGGTGGAAGACATGCATTCAGAATCTTGGATATTATCTTATTTTTATTTTAAATATAGTATGTAGGCATATTATCTTAGATATTATTGGAAAAAATATTTTCTATATTCATGTGTAATTTATGAAATAAGTCTATATAAGCGTGTTTGTTTCTGCTATGTATTCAAACAACACACAGGTTCATTCCATTATTCTTTTCTATTTGTCTTATTTTAACATGGTATCGGAGCTAGATTGAAGGAATACTGAAAAAGTGAGCTCCTTTCCCTTTTTTGTCGATGACTATTCCGGCTATAACCAACATCATCAAGGTTTTTTGAGGATTTTTTCCAAAGAGTTACTAGCACTTTTTGCTTCTTCATTTTTCGGTGAAGTGTTCTTTCTACGTTTATTCTGCTGCCATTCCTTTTCAGCATGTTTTTTGGCCACTACCTCATGCTCACCACTATCTTCGGCGAAAAACTTTCTAATTGTCCACTAGACATCTTTTTCTGGCATGTTTGTCAATTTAAATGATTTTGGATCTTTACAAATATTAGTTTTGAAGTCTCCAAATGTCGGTTTCAAGAAAGTTCGAACTTGTTATGCTTGTCATGAATAAGTTGACAGATATTCTGGCTATCTGTTATATTTTTATTCCTTAACTTCGTCAACATCCCTGAGTTATCTTTTCAAATGTTGTTTTATGCTGGAACTTAACTTGTTATTTGCTTCTTGTAACAAACTGAATACTAAATAAGCTTCCCCTTGAGGCGAAATCTTATCTTTATTTTAAATATAGTATTCATGCATATTATCTTAGATATTATAGGAAAAAAGATCTTCTATATTCTTATGTAATTTATGAAATAAGTCTATATATATAAACATGTTTCCGATGTGCATTCAGACACATTTTCATTCTATCATTCTTCTTTATTTGTCTTACTTTAACAAGATGCAACAAGATGCCATTATATATCATAAATATATCTTAAAATGAAAGGGAAAACTATATTTATAGGAGCCATGAACAGAAAAGGTAAAAACTTCAGAAACTTACAGTGAAGTAAACCGAGGAGCCAGATTTGAAAACTTTTTCATGTAATGAAATTGTTAACATATTTGGTGAACGGCTACCACAGGAAACAGAAAGATCTGGTCCTCTGTGGTAAGCTTGAGGTGCCAAAACTTCATTTCTTGCTGTGAATAAACCATTAATTTCTAATTCAATAGCAGAATTAGTCAGAACGGGATTGTCCACGAAAGAAATATTTAGAGCAGCAGTTTCATCTAATGGGATGGTCTTTGGAAGAGATTGCAATAAAAGGTCAAGACTTGCTATCCCCTCATTTATTTGCTTAGAAATTGCCTCTTCTACTGCAGATGCTATATTTCCTGCAAAAGCATCTACTAGCCTGCAACAAAATAGAAATTATTGGTAATAGTACCTGCAAATATTGAATATATAAGGGCCTCTACATGAATCAAGTTTGGTTCCTTTAGAAATTAGAAGAGATAACAATTCACATGAATCCCCAGATAGGTTTTCTTGCAGAAGATAATGGAAACACTCTTATCTGCACTCGCAGTCTCATGTCGCACACTAAAGATTAAAGTACTAAGAGCAAAATTGAAACATAATTCTGGGATTATAGTTGTTCACCAAAGGCCTCCCCAAGGAATTGTCAAGCTTGATCAGCAACAAAAGAGTATAAATGTCTATGATGGAGTAAGAGTTCCTAATTATAAAAGCCATAGCTTAAGAAGGTTCCTTACACTTGGTAAAGCCAAGCTGCTCCACCATGTAACTTTATAGATAAATCTCTAACATGACATCCCGAATCCAGGAGAATCAACTTAAGAGTCCCTTCTTGATTCCTTAAATTCACAGCAAGTCCCACTTGCAAATCATTAACCTTCCAGTTCCAACATAGCACAGAACAACAGAATGAGGGATATAATTGATAAAAGGGACCAAAAAAAAAATTGCACAAAAAGTACATTACTCACACAGGGTTTTGGCTATCGGATACTGAAATACATGTCTTTTACTGTTCATCTCAGTTTCACATTTTTTCTTTCTTCTTTTAATATCTCCATTCTTGAGTTTCAATTATATTGAATTGGCTATGCTTTAACAAGTTAATCTCACTCCAATTGCAGGAAAGAAAAATGAAAAATTTCAACCATAACCCCTTTATAACTTCCATGGTACAATCAGGCCAACCAATTCTTATCAAAATAATTAGCTTCAAGAAAACATTTATTACTCAGTTTAAGGTCAAACTTTCTTAATTAAAGCATAATGCAACAAAATAATCCATCAAAACAAAATGGTGCAACATTAGAAAAAAGATACAGAGTGTAATTTCTATATATAATATAAGTTATTTTACATTGTGTACCAATCAGAAATTACGGTATATATAATTTTTAAAGTAATTGATATAAAAGTCAACTAACTAACTAACTATATAGGATAATTTATGAATATGATTATATAACAGTATAAAACTTTGTATTTAAAGATAAAAGGTATAGATTTAGACCTTTACAGTAGCGGTTCCACTATCGGAAATTCCAATTGGGACTAACCAACTGCTAACGGAGTACCTCCAGTTCAAACTCAAGTCAGCAGTGGCACCTGAAATCACAAGAGCAATGCCTGTGTCTCCTGTATTAACAGATGAAGAATTAACTTGGATATCATTGATAGTGATGTCAGAAAGAACCACTTTGGCTTTTCCAACAAGTGGGACTTGCACAGTCTTCTCAATCTGTGGCAGCTGAGATTGAAGAATAGAGGCAATAGCTTGGTCTATGAGAATATCCTTGGCAAAATCAAGACCCTTGTCAGATACAACCACAGAGATGAAACCCTCTTCATGAGGTTGGAGATCACCAGTTGTCGAGGATGTAAAGAACAGAAGGGACAAGAGAAGAAAACAAATTGAGGGTGTCATTGAATTCTGCAGGTGGAGCCTTGTCAGGGATGGATCAAGCTAGTATCACTATGCAACCCAAGTTAATGAATGTTGAGAAAACATGTTTTGACTTTTGACTACATGCATACATATATATGATGAAACATTTCTTATTATTTATATCCTACTGGAGTTTACCAGGAACTGTGAGTGTAGATGTAGCAAGTAGAAACAAGTCATTAGTTTTGGGGCTTTGTTGATTAATTATTATTAAATTGACATGGAACTGGCATAGTAGTGAAAATTGATTAATAAATAGCATATGACCTCTCGTTTCCCACGCGACTACTATGAGTTTCAAGAGTATAAGTTTCATTATATTCTGATGTACTGCCCCCACTCTTCAGGATTATTTGGTTAAAAGAAACAGAGGGGAATTCATGAATTTTGATTACAAATTATGGTGCGAGAAAATGTAACTATTTTTTTTATTGTTCATGAAGAATGAGAGGAGTTTTAAAAATTATTTTATTTTTTATTTTTATAATTATAACTTTCGTCTTTAAAAAAAAGACTTAATTATTTAATTGGTATATTAATTAATTATAATTGTTTAATTAGATATCTTAATTTTTAAAATTACATAATTACAATCATTCTGTTGAATGAATTAAGATATTAAATTTAACAATTTTTATTGGAGAAAAACCTGGTCACCCCACTTTTTCCTTCTCCCAATGTGGTATAAATCAACTTGAATTTTCTAATTGATTGAGTCCAACTGTAATTGCTCCAATCTACTTATACTTTCATTTCCGATTTTGATTTTAATTGAAGTTGTTGGGTTTTTCAGCTGATCCGTTAATAAAAGAAAAGAGGACCCAACATATTTTCACATCTCTTGATACTCCAATGTGTACATCACATGAGATGAAGTTATGAATGAATCGATAAAGTAAAATATGAAAAGCTTTACGCTTGTGAGTATACATGTGAGTTCGAGTCCCCTGCGACACATAAGTTTTAAGCTAAAATGCATTAACATTACTACTATATGGCTAGCTTTACCCAATTAATGCAAGAATTGCTATTTGTTTTTGGAGGCTACAAGAATTGACACAATTATATTTATCGAGTATCTCTAAACTTCGAAAATCGTTTTGTTGTGTTAACATAGTAAAAATAAATGTTCTAGTGATAACGCGAGATAGGCATTGAAAATACATATGCACCTGATCCTTATCCACCCCGGCAGTGGACATCTTTCATCTCCTGCTCCAGAGTAGTCAATTTCCTTTCCAACCTTTATATTTTACAAAGAGCACGCCAAGTGATTTTAGTAGACAAAAGCTGTTCCATGAATTTGAGCCAGAAACACAGACACTTTTTTGGTAATACAATATTCTTTCTAACATCCCATCATTTCATTGTTTCTAATACATGTTAACTAGTTATGGAATTAAAAGTTATAGGAAATAATTCTGAGTAGAATTCATAAAATAAGGAGTGCAACCCACAAGTTCAATAAATTTCACAAAAAAAGTGCTTTCTAACCTCTCTTTGAAAATTGAAACTTCAAATTCAAAATCAGGCAAGGCAAAATTTCAGTATCAAACACCAGGTGGAAAATTTGACAAATAATACATTTACACATACTACACGAATTGACGATAATAAAATTTTATGACCCAAACTTGATAATAATCAAAACTCAACTACTGGGTTTTTTTTTTTTCTTCCACCGATTATATATTTGGAAAGTTATTTCCCAATCTTCCCAGATCCAATCCAATCCAATCCTTCCTAATCAAGTTTCATATATGCAAACGTCATTTTCCCTCTAAACCCTCTGTCCACCACTGCTTTTGAATGAACAAAGGTAATAATATATTGCAAATCACATACTAATTCACAATACTGCTATAACACTAAAGATGGGTGAAGAGATGGATGGGAAGCAGAATTCGTGCCTCCAGAACTGATTTGTCCTTCACTGATTTCTTCCAAGTCAAATATCATCATCTCCTTGGTTCAAGACTCCCAACATCATTTTGAGCATTCAGATTATTGAAAAAAGATATCCATTTCATAGGAAGTAATCTGGTGCTGGTTTCTTGGCAGGTGTCCCTCTTGACTCCTACATTCCATTAAAATTAGAAAATTTGAAAATCAATTAAATTTCCATGAGGAGAAAGGATTCATGCATGCCATCATATGCTAGCAAAGTCCATGGAACACCAATTGTTTGCTTAAACATGCAAAGATAGTGCAATTCAAATGAAAAAACAAACTGATTTGCAAACAAAGTAGGATAAAAACACTAGTTCTTTCAGTACTGAACCTAAGGTCATATGAAAAGCACATTCTTAACCACATCAATCAATAATTTGAGTTTGACATAAAGGAGTTGAAGCTCATATTGCTACTATATGAGGAAATCAGTACATCACACTCTGTAGGGAAATTATAATGGCAATAAATATTAGGTGATTTTGCATACAAACCTGTGGAGCAGCTTCAAACACCCGAAACTGCTTATTGAGATTTCCATCCAACTCCAGAATTGCAGCTACATTACCACATCTATGACAAAGATGATAAATGTCTTTGTTAAAAACATCCAAACATACTTAGCAAAAAGCATTTTAATTGATTAGGTACCTGTAGCAATAATTTGGAGCTGACCATACAGTAACTATCTGGTTATTGAACATCCATTTATATCCTTCCATTACCAACTGATGTGCACGACATATATAGTCAATGTTATTGGAGTGGTTAAAGGAAGAAACTACACTGCCACCAAATAAGAAACCTGCACCTCGGGGACTAAGACCCCATCCATCCACAATATCTTCAGGATCTGACCATAGGAGGTCACACATGGCACCATCATGAGGTACTTCTTGTTTCCGATCAATAGTTCGTATCTAGATATGAATGATAAATAATATATAAAATATTGTTTGTAAACAATCTAAACAAAGACAAACAAATTAGGGGGAAATTTGTAACCTGATCCAGCGTTGAAATGGCAGGAGAAAGACCACCATGAACACTGAAAATCTTGTTTTCAATTAGGGCAGACAAGCTGCAGTTTGTCATTATCAACATAGGAAACTATTAGTGGAAGATGCAACTACACCAATTAACTTTGAAAATGCGGTTAGGTTGTCTTATAAGCAACTTGACACAAGAATGTTTCCTTTTATGCCTCTATTTTTTAATTTGTTTATTATTCCTATGCATGAGAAATGCTTGCAATTTGACACCTTTTCCAACACTCTGGCTCTGCAGGTTGTTAAAATTAAAATTCTATTTAGGATGGATAGCGGAATGAAAGATCATAAACCTTGTGATTGTACATGAAGCAAAAGATCCTACCAAAACTGTATGTATACAAACTGGAGTACTCCATTTCCTAGAGGCTCCTTTCTACGTGAAAGTGTGAGATGGTTATTGTATGCAACGTTAACTTTGCATATGCAAAGAGTCTGTTTCCAGATTTGAATCCATGACCAACAGGTTACCAAGACATATGCAAAGAATCTGTCTCTGGATTTGAATCCATGACCTGTTGGTCACCAAGACATAACTTTACTACTGTTTAAGGGCTCACCCTCAAAAAATAATGTCACTAACTAATAAGCATAATAATATTAGGTCAAATTCAGATATTTATTTTCTAGTTATTGTATTATTAAAATGCATCTTTTTTATATATTTAATAATTATTTGGGAAAAAATGAGAGGGAGGGCATAAACTGTACAGGACTGATAAGCCAATCCAAAAGATTAAAATGAAGTATTTTAAACGAAGGCCCAAAAAAATTCACAAGTTTTAGAATTAGAAGCCACAAAATGAAGGACAGGGACACAGATCAGATTGAATCAGAAAACTTGAACAAGAAGTGGCCAACAGAAACACTCTACACTGAATTGCTAGATGCTAAACACAGAAATACTCCAATCAAAGCTGAAATAGATTCAAAACAAGAACAAAGAGAAGCATGGCTACCAAGGTTAAACATAAACAGAGAAAACAAGGACAATTCACAATTTCAGGTAACCTAAGCCCAAATGAGCTTGAAATAGAGAATAGATCGCAGAGACAAGTTCAACTAGAAGGAGAGAGCTTGATTGGAGTGTTGCATGAAGAAAATGGGGAGGTATTAGGGCAAAAAATTATTACCCGGTCATAAAACCTAGCCCACAATTTCAGAGTTCTGCAACTTGTTGACAATAGATGATTTCAAGATCTAGTGAGCTGGCACCTTAATCCCACTCTACTACAATTTTACATCCGACTGAGCACACAATAGCCACAAAACTCAGATGATATTATCCTACAAGGTCACATGTTTACCAATACTGCTCTCTCTATCGCTGAATTGAATCCCACTATATAATACATGGTATTTACTCAATAATGAAAAGAGTGCTGAAAAGAGTATTAAAGAATTGCTGACATTTTCAGGCTAAACATTTATTATAAAAGGCTGTCAAAATAACCAATCAAAGGATTTTAAAATCACTGACTCATATTTCTTTCCCTTTTAAAAATAGAGACAAACCCCATAAAGCATCCTTCTTATTTTAGGGTCTGTTTGGATAAGTTTTTCTAGAAATATGGCTTAAATAAAGCTTATTAAGTTTTTCGGGGGTCCTCACCTTACAAGCAGTTTTTATAGGGTTGAGTTAGGTCCCAAATTCAAATTCTAAGTAAGAATAATAAAGAAAAACAGTACAGAATGTTAAAAACTAGATATTATTCCCTTATTTAATATTAGATAGTAATTGAGGATTTACTCTTTATTACTTATTATTAGAGAGATTCTCCGTGATCAATAGTAATTTGAGATAGTGAGCTAGAGATAGAGTATGAGTATCACTGTATATGAAATATATAGTGATACGAATACGATAGCCTATGTTAAAGGCATTTACATGGTATCAGAGTCTAAACTAAATCTTAGGAGCTTAAGTGTCTAACATGTTTGCTAGTAGCCTATGGCCACTAGGGACCCACTATATGGTGACCCACTGTCATATCGTCACCTTCCTTATCGATGGATCCACTGTCTAGCAACCTACTATCATATCGCCGCCTTCCTTCCTAGAAACTTTTCTCAAAGACATTCCAAAAAACCTTCTTGGGACCCTTCCCAAAGACCACTCCTAGTATTTTTCTCTTATTTTCCCACCTTAGGGTGTGCTTCTCATTCCACCTTAGGGCATGCTTTATTCATCAAGGTGAGCAATACCCGTGCCCATTGTTGGACTAGTTTACCAACCAGCCAGCCAGCCACTATGTTGCCCTTTTGTCAATCCATACTAGCAACTTTTTTGAAGATCATCATATCATCCACATGCACAACCAACTCAAAATACTGTTGCACACGGCCCCAAGCAAGGTCCTAGTACGTGAAGTTTACGCACATGATGCCTGACACATCTCTAGAAAAAACCAGGTCTTCATTGTCACTGTGGGCCCTTCATTGTTTGCCACTAAGCCATGTTTATCCGGCATAACCACACATCTAGAACCATCCTTCATTTTTTATTTTATTAAATTTACCACATCTATAACAAGTTTGGTTCATATCACACATTCACACATATATGCTCCAACTTACAGGGGAATGTTAAAAATTTGATATTAGATAGTAATCAAGGATTTACTCTTTATTACCTATTATTAGATTGGGCCTTGTCATTATTATTAGAGAGATTCTGTGAAATAAATAGTGATCCTGTCTGATCCTATTTGCTCAATATAAATATAGACAATGTATGATCATCCAAGAGACACATTAACAATAATGTACCATACATTATGTGCTAATTATCCATACAATTTATTGTTGTTGGGTCTATTGTGTCACCCACTATCAGGTTGCTATCAGACCACCTGCAAATATTTAGCCCTGCAAAATTCACACTCAATATGTCCAATCATCAAAATGGGGGGGTTGGTTGGAGATCTCACAATGACACTTCACATTGAGGTGCAAACCTTATTTTACAAGCCAGTTTTGTAAGGTTGGGTTAGACCCTTAATCAAATTCATTTCTAAGATGGTATCAGAATCTTTCCTAAATCTATTAAAATAGGTTAGCCACCATGTCATATTATTCATGCACCAAGCCCAATAGTGTTGGCTGTGAGCAAATGTATCGGAAAAGAAAACCCAAGTCTCACATAGACCAAAGATAATGTCAAAATACAATATATATATAAGTAGGGGTCAACCCTCAACCCTTGAGCTAACTTTTGGGGTTGAGTTAGGCCTAAACCCATGTTCTAAGACAAAAGAAGTTTCCAAACAAATAACTTCATTTTTGCATAAAAATCCTCAAACAAATTATTTTTCTTTCAAGAAAAATCATTCCAAAGGAATTCCAAAGTCCAAACAGGCAGTCCATACATCCATAAAACAAATAGACACTACAATTAACAAGAAAGAGGAAATAGCAATGGCATGGCATGGAAAACACAATTTGCAGTGAGAGCCATTTCAATATTTTTATAGCAAATCAAGCATTAAACTCTTGCGGAGAAGTGCCTTCCAATGCAAGTCTCAAATAAAGTAATGTCTGTATTAATATCTTGACCTGCTTTATGTCACTCACCGAAACTTATATATAAAATATGATGATCTATCAGATATTAGCAAACCTTAAGTAGTCAAATATATCGGTACAATATCTCCACACATTGACTGAACCATATTTTCGAAGGCACTCATCATAGAATCCATATACCTGTCAAGTGATGGATATTGAATAAGTATTATGGAGTCAAAAAATGTTAGGAAAAGTTTAAGTGTCTTTTCCCACTTTGTTGTGTTTATAAATAGGATTTATTTCATTCTTCCACTTTAGCTTATGGACAAACCTGAGTTATCTGACGGCTTTCATGGTTTCCCCTAATGAGTGTTATCCGATCTGGATACCTCACCTGATTGTATGTCATTAATTAGTTACAACAACAGTGAACAAAATGAAAGAAGCATCATTAAAAGCACAAGAAGAATGAGTAGTTAAACACCTGACAGAACCTAGTCGTCAAAGTAAAAATAAATAAATAAATAAAATAGAGACAATTAAAGGCGAAAGAAAGAAGAGCATGCATCCTCCTAAATAATAAAGAAAAGATAATGGGATAAGATAAGTAAAAAAATTCAAAAGCAACAGTAGTCCCTTCTTATTAAAGACAAAGGATTCCCTTAAGCAAGAACAAAGAATGAAGGTGCAAATAAGATCCTGCCTGGAAAGAGAGGAAAGGGATAAAGCTGGTAGTAACAATGCAAGAAATATGCTCTATCCAAATGCACCAAACAACGGCGAAAATACCAAATATCTAAAGCATTTTATTCTCCCTTTTTGAGTAAGGGACCATGTTAATAAAAAGATCATTAGCTAGGAAAGACAAAAGTGATGAAACATTGAAGTTTTACCTTAAGAGCAAGCAGAAGCAGAAACGTTTCAACTGAGTAAAATCCTCTATCAACAAAATCCCCGAGGAACAAATAGTTAGTATTGGGGCAATCCCCGCCTACTTTGAAAAGCTCCTTCATGTCATAAAACTGACCGTGAATATCACCACATATCTACAACACAGGCAAAAAAAATAAGCAGTAAACATTTGCAGGGTGAAGAGAGAAGAGAATGAAATTTGGCCCTGAAAGAGGAAGACTTAACCTTAGTTAGATGAGATAGAGATTAATAAGAAGCCCTAGGAAGAATGAAGTCCAAAAAGGAAGGAAGAGTGAGAATGAAAATTGAAAAGAGAAAGGAGGAGAGTGACTGACGGTGACAGGAGCGTCGACCCTTTGAACGTTGCTCTCTTCGACGAGGATTTCCATGGCTTTCAGGCAAAGCGCCTTCACTTCAGACTCCTTAAGAGCCTCACACCTCTTCAACTGCTCTATTTGTCTGTCCAGCTCCGATGACATCTCTGCAATCCCTTCTCCTTCTCCTTCTCCTTCTCCTTCTCCTTCTCCTTCTCCTTCTCCTTCTCCAATCCCTCTTCTCTTTATTTTCCAAATTACTCACTTCCTTTTCATTTTTCTTTCTTCACCAGATCTTATACTCTTATTTCTTTCTTCTTCTTTTTTTAATTAGCTTTTTCTTTTATCCATCATCATTAAACGCTAGTTTCTTTAGTTATGCTGCAAAATTAACAGTAATCTCTTTGCTAATACTTCTCCACAAATACACCCCAGGTTCAAACCCTAAAAGCATCGTCTTCTACCACTTTGGTAATAGTTATGTTGTATCACATTATATTTTTACAATATATTTTTAAATAAAAATAAGTAATTAATTATTTATTATTTATTATTTGGAACAAGGTCGGTGGCTATTAAGTATAACATTCCGCATATGATTTTTTAGAATTAAATCTCACTTTTTTAGTTTTTTTATACCAACAACTCAATTAATAATTTATTTTATATTTAATTAATTAGAAATATATATATAAAAAGATTTCGCATATGATTCTTGACTTTTTTTTTTTAACGATTATCTCAAAGTTCACATTACATCACATGAATTACAAAAAAATTATTTAATATTATTTAAAATATTTGGATATATATTTTATTACTTTTTTAAAAAATTGAGTAGAATACATCAATAAAATTAATAAATGCTTAGGTTATTAAACTTATTGTTAAAAAATGTAAAAAATTGTTAGAATCAATCTTATTTTTTTCAAAAATACTTTCTATTTACACCCAAGCAAATGATATGATGAAGAATTGAAAATTTTGGAGTAACTTCGATATTTTTATATCACTTATTCAATTTTTTATAAAAAAGGAAAATTATCTATTAATCATGTTATATTACATAGGTTAACATCATATTAACTTTATCGAGAAAAATACAAGTTTAATCCTAAATAATACATTATTAGAGATAATTATTTATATTTTTAAAACCGAACCAGTGATTGAACTGGTGAAAATAAAGGTAAACTTAGGAAAAACAGGGGTGCATTTAACAAAATCCAAAAAAATTAAAAATTGATTCGACTGATTGAATCACCGGTTTTACCGATTCATGACCAGTTTTTCAGTTTTAAAATTGATTCTTTACTTGATTGGTTCTCTATATTAACTGAACCGGTTATAGGTGCATTAGTTTTCTAGTCGAACCAATCGGTCTGAATTCTTAAGCATACATAATTACTGAACTTCAAACTAAATTATTTAAATTCACAATTAAAAAAAAAAAAAGAATCATACTCACAATTAGATTCAAACCTAAATCTCCTTACAAGCTATTTTAACATTGATCATTAAATCAATTCTAAGACAAAATTAACATGTTAAAATAAAATAAGCTCAATCATCAAATTGAATTATCAAACTAGATGCAAGGAATTTGTCTTTTGAAATGGCCCTCTTGATTGATAAGCATTGGCATAGAGAAAATGACAACACAATCAAATGTATATATCTAACTTTTATATCAACTTTTACATGCATATAATAATTACACAACAATTCATTTTTAAATAATTGTTGGTTGGATTATATTAAACCTCGTGCTAAAAATTCAAAACCCAATCCGTAAGTAATTGAATTTTATTTTATTGGATTGAATTAATTACAAAAATGCCACTATGATTTCTTTGTTTCTTGTTTTAAAAAAACTGTCTACAAAATAATAAAAACAGTTTTTATTACATCTTCTTATGCAATTTTTTAAAAAAAATAAAAGAAAAGAAAAATAAGATAATAATTTAGTAATTAAAAGTCATAATAAAAACAGAACATCTTCCGAAACTAAATAACTGCTTTTAAATTTGAAAAAAGTGCCCATTGGAGGGGAAAGAATATCGAGAGAATGATACCTCAATAAATCAATTAACCATGAATGCGGGATTGCTACAATATAATATGATAATAATTAGGAAAATTGAAAAGGATAAAAGAACTATGCAACTAAAAGAAGAGCTTTCGCGGGGATGGTCTAGATTCAACTGAGTTTGAGGACTTGAGGGGAGGAGGAACTGCCTTGCTCTGTTGGCCCTCGGCCACTTTGTCAAGAAGCTTGGCAGCCCTTGGATCTGTTAGTAACTTCTTCTGAAAAGACTGCGAAAACCCAGTTGCAATGATAGTTACATGAATCTCCCCAATGTAGCGATCATCAACAACGGCCCCAAATATAATATTAGCAGAAGGATCAGCCAAACTAGTCACCACCTATAAAAATTACTTGTTTAGGACAGGGTAAATACCAACAAAAAGGGACAGAAAATGTAGGAATCAACCCACTAAAATGGCATTGGCAGGCAGTTATACCACACAGCAAAAGGCGAAATAAAGCATAATATATTATGAGGAGAGTATACATATTTTCTTCCGGCGAGGTTGGGTGGCTCTCAAATTCTTGAATAGATGAAATTAGGGGAATACTTAATTTTTCAACATATTATGGTAAAATGAATGCAAAACAGCAAAAATATTAACATAACCAAATATTACAGGCTTGCAGCATTCTATTTTAAGTCATAAACACTAAATCAAGAAACATTCTATGATTAATTTGTAAACCAAAAATATCATGTTTGCAACTAATTCACAAGATCAAAGGAATAACAATATGTTTCTTAAGCAAGTGATGGTAAAAATCCTTAAATACCTGAGACACCCTATTAACTTCCTGCAGGGTTATGTCCTTTCCTCCAGTAATATTATATACTACCCCAGTGGCTGACTGAATAGATGATCCAATTAAAGGAGCCAAAGTAGCCTGTTCTGCTGCTTCTTCTGCTCGGTTTTTACCGGAGGAAACACCTACTCCAAGCATTGCAGTCCCAGAGTCTTTCATCACAGCTTTTACATCAGCAAAATCCACATTGACAAGTCCAGGTACCTGCAAGAAGACATAGCAATTTATAATGTCCAGAAAAAAATATGGATGAACATACACTTAACAAAAATACTGGTGAAAATGCACAATTATGAAGAAGTGATGGTGATCACTCAAACACACTAAGGAAAAAATAAGGAACTAAATTTATGTTCTGGTGTCGGAATACAAATTATGAATACATTGTTTCCCAATTAATTAACTCACTGTTATAATGTCTGATATTCCCTGTACTCCTTGCCGTAGAACATCATCCGCCAGACGGAAAGCATCCTGAAGAGGCATCTGCTCATCAGCTATGTCAAGCAGACGGTCATTTGGAATCACGATAAGCGTATCAA
Source organism: Psophocarpus tetragonolobus (assembly GCA_037954015.1). NCBI lineage: Eukaryota > Viridiplantae > Streptophyta > Magnoliopsida > Fabales > Fabaceae > Psophocarpus > Psophocarpus tetragonolobus. The sequence continues at coordinate 43,441,557 of CM075695.1, forward strand.
CATTTTTCTGCAGCCTTTCAATGGCTTCAAAGGCCTGAAGAGAATCAAATGAAAACTAGAGTTATTTTCTAAACTTGCAATTGCAAACTACAAATTAAAGAAAGAATGTAGTATTAACTAAGTAGAACTAGCTCAGTAGTCACATTCGCAAAAAATGAGAAAAAAGTCACCTGCCTGCAAGGATCTCTTACGCCCTTCAAAACTGAAGGGATAGGTAACAACACCTACAGTCAAGTAACCCGCCTCTTTTGATATTTGGGCTACAACTGGGGCAGCACCAGACCCAGTGCCCCCACCCATCCCAGCAGTTATAAACACCAAATCTGATCCTTTAAGAGCATCAGCAATAGCCTCTCTCGATTCCTGTGCAGCTTGTTCCCCCAAAAGTGGATTCCCACCCGTACCTGCATCACTATCAAGCAATTTGACTCAAAGGGGCCACGCCTCAATTTCTCAACAAAATCAGCAAAGACTGGAGCTACAAAAACAAATCACATCATAGTAAAAACTATGCAAGTAGAATGCCTGACCTAATCCACGAGTCAGAAATTCTCCAATTTTAATAGGATTGTCAGCAGCAGAATTTAACAGTGCCTGAGCATCAGTATTTATTGCATAGAAATCTACACCCTGATTGAAATGAAGCAGAATTCAACAATAACATCAGCATTATTCACAGTTAGTAGCGTCAAAGCACAAAGGGTAGGGTAGCTTAGAGAATAGTGCCATTGGCCACAAAGTTATATTGGATAAAATAAGCCAATTGAAAATGTGCAAACACATTAAACCAAGAGCAAATAGTTATGCACGGAAGTTTAAAGAGTTTTTATAGTCTCATCAAATCGTTGACTGACAAAATAAGTTTGTTGACTTTTTACATCCCTATTAAAAGTCATAATAACAATGATATATGATTGGTTGAAGAGATAAATAAATTGGAAAACTCATCAAAGAAAAGAAGCAAAGCACCAAGTCACTACAAATAGAAACCATTAAAAAGAAAGAAAATGAGATTCGAAAACAGAATAGCCAATTGAGGGACCTGCAAACCACTTCCGATCATGCGATTAACGGCATTGTTGCCGCCGCCACCGATGCCGACAACCTTAATCTTAGCATTATCTATGTAAGCGTAGGAGCAGCTCACCGACCCGAAACGACGAGTGAGGCGGTGTGGGTAAAGTCTTGTTGTTCTAAGGTTGAAAGAAACAGAGGTTGTGTAGTGGAATATACAAGAGCATGAGAGTGGGAGAAGTTCGTTGGGGTTTGTGAGTGGATGAAGCATCGCCATTTTTTTTAATTTGTTTATTAGGGCAAAATGAAAATGTAAATTGAAGGTGATTACCCTCCAATTTTGAGTGGATTTTGTTTTCTTGGATTGGATGGATTCCAATAGGATCAAAGGACCTCCGTTTCATTGTTACGGAAACATACTCACGACGTCGTTTTCTGATTCACTTTTATTTCGGATGCCAAAAATAAGTCGTATGTGGCTATCGTGCCAAAACATATAAATTTTTATCTTAATATGTATAACAATTTAATTTAATATATTTTTTAATAATATGATAGAATATATAAATAATCCATCATGTTATTTTGTACACAATAATTTTAATTAGTATATTTTTTCTTTTATGTCAATATAAAAGAAATATATCAAATAAATCATCAAAGATTTGTAATAAATTTGAGAAAATAGAAAGACAAGAGAGTTTGAATAAAATTAAGCATCTCCCATATGTGTATTTCCATTTTGATTTAAAATATTTATGATGGAAGGTATTAATGTGAGAGAAATCCTACAAAATTTAGAAGAATAAAATAATCATAAGATGTGAACATTACTACATCGTATTCGTATTGTATATTATAATATATATATATATATATATATATATTATAAATAATGAAACAATTATTTATATTGGATATAAATATTTTAAAGTAAATTCTTTTAAGATTATAAAATTAATCTAATGACAAAATTTACATTTTAAGAAAGGAGAGGTTGCGGGTTCATATCCCACGACAAAGTGGTTTATTTTTTTAATTTTTAAATAGGTATGAGGATAAAATAAATATTTTGAAGAGTGAACATAAAAAGGAGTATTTCAGTTATTAATAACATAGATTTAACTATGTGGTACCTATATAAATATATGTGGAACAAGTTATAGGTATGCTAATTAGTACAGATAAGACATTATTTTTTCATCTTGTTTTTTAATTTCATTCACATCTTTCGTATGAGATTTATGATGTCTCTGTTCAGATCGGATATATCCGTATAAATCTCATACCTATAAAAAAGTTATAATAATTTTTCAATAAAAAAAAATTATTTAAATATAATATTAATTCAAAAGTTATTCCCAAAATTTGTAATTTATTAATTAAATGTTATTTTTTTTAAGACAAATTTCAAACCTTTCTTTTTTTATATACAAATATCAAATCTTTCTTGTTAAAAACAAAAATCTAAAGAGTCATTTGATTTAAAAATTTGGTTTAATATAAGAATTTGAATAATTTAGTCGGATGGGAGTAAGATAATAATTATACAATAAGTTTTTAATTATATTTAATCAAAAATTTTAATTCTCAAACTTTAATTTATAATTATTTTTATTATGTTTTATATACATTTGAATTTATAATTATTTTTTTTAATTTGAGTGCTAAAGTGTTAAAGTAATAAATGGTGACGGGTCGGGGAAGATCCCTCCACTTGCCTTGGTTTAAAAATTCGATGAAATCATATCAGTTAATAAAATTTAATATTTTTATATAAAAGCACATTTAAATATAATTTACTTTCTTTATTTTTCTAAATATGTTGGCCCATTCATTTGAAAAAATATATTTAACTTTTATTATTTAATCCTAATTTTAGAATAATTTTCAATTTTTTTATATTTTATTTTTTCAAGTGAACCTAGAGTTATACAATTATAAATTTTTTAAAATAAAAAACTAAATCTCTCCATTTTAAAATAGAAGACTAAATGTAATACATGTAAATTTCATTCTTTACCAAAAAGAAAAATTACCCATATTTCTAATAAAGACTAAAATTATCTAATAATTACAAAATGTTTAAAAAGAATGATCACTGTCCTGTATTTCCTAAAACTTGATAAGCTAAGCTAATGAATTCACAGATGGTGTAACTATTCATCGAGCCAACCACACGAATGCTGACTTGCATATACGTAGTTAGGACCGGGAGCAAAACCATGCAAGCCAGCACCATATCGAGGTTGGGGTAGGGGTACACTACATCCAAGACTGTCACTTTTACAGAATGTAAGAGTTTCGAAACCGGAAGAACTTCTCTTGACATGGTTTAATTCACGTTGTACAATAGCTGGTGCATTCCTGCTACAAGCTGACTTGGTCACTGAAACTAGTTGCTTATTATTATTTCCCGAGTAGCCACAGGAAGAAGGATCATGACCATCCCCAACCTCAACAACAGATTTGGGCTGAAGACCTTCACCTGAGGATTTCCCATTTATTGATTTGGGTTTACTATGATGGTCAGATACGCCCTTGGGAATTTCATTTACAGCCTGCCTTTTGGCTGGTGTTCTATTATTTTCCTCAACATGTTTTCTCTTCCGTGTAGACTTGCCCATCCTATTTCTCTGTCCCTCTTGATTCACTTTGTCAACATTACCACTACGTGAGCTTTTCTGATGTTCACTTACACATGCTTGATCAGCAGCAGCCACTGTGTCGGTATTAAAGTCTTCTTTTGTCTCCAATAATTCATGCTGGCTGCACACATGATCATGCTCTTGGGCTATGACTTTGTGTTTAGTAGTCCAGTCAGGACGGCTCCAAAGAGAGAGCAGAAGCGGCCTTACATAAGTTTGGTCCATTTGTTTGTCATTTACATCATCTGATCCAGGTAGATAGAATGACTGCGTAAAAAGGAGCATGGACAGGAAAAAGGAAATATAGCCGTTAGTTACCGACTAACATGCATCCATGTTAAGAATAACTTGAATTCACAATAAAACTGCAATATACGTGAGTGGGGGGATCCAATTAGTCTTGGGATTAAGTTTGATAGTTAAATTACAGCATCGAATTACTCTTCCAAGCATCCAACTTTATAAATTCAATAGGTACTGGAAGTTTACATATGATAGATCAGGCCCATAAATTTGATATAATATAAAATGGATTAGCACTTCAGAGAATTACTTTAACTTATTCTCAAAATAGACTTAATTGCCCTTTTGCCATTCAACTTTCACCCTTTAGAGAATTTTGTGACCGAACTACAAATTTGGACATTTTCCCACATAACTTTCAAATTTTCATGTATTTTGCCATCCAACTTTTTTTGCACATTTTGCCACCAAACTCAAAACTTCCCATATTCTGCCACTCGAGCTCCAAAATTTCGTGCATTTTGCCTCCTATATTATAATTAAGCATTTTTGTTTTGAAATTTGGGCAGCAAAATGTGCCAAGTTTTGAAAGATGAGTGGCAAAATCTGCAAATTTCATTCATAGTTAAGTGACAATTCACAAAAAACATGAAAGATGCATAGCAACAAGTGCAATTAAGCCTCTAAAATATAAATAATTTTACTATATTAGATACTTACAAATGCCTAATTGATCTTAAATTTGGCATGCATGAACATTACACTGTTATGACATGATTCAATGGTTAGACTGGGTAAATTTGCATTTTACAAAAAGTAATTCATTGGTGTAAATGGATGTCGGTATTGAATATGAGTTGCTATTGATTTGAATAAGCAGATCTCCATCTTGTGAATGTACATGAAGGTAGAAAGAGACTAACCGTGCCTGATAGAAAACTCTCATCCTCCCATATAAGATCATAAGGTGATAGTTTTTTATCAAGCCTGTGACAAGCAAGAAAAATATGGTGAAAAGGAAGAATAAAAATATTATTTTCAATTACAGGAATCAACAGTTCTAGGGTAGTTTAAAAGGGTCATGCCTCCCTGTCTCTGGTGGTACTACAAGAATTATGAGCTTTGGTTTAAACTCAAGAGCCTTGTCTATAAACTTGTTAGCCAATGCTGCTTTATGCCCTAAGGGGGGGTTGAGCCCCATGATCTGCTCCAGAAGCACAAAGAAAAAAGATTAACTATTGGTTTTGTGGACATCCATGCACATCTCAAGCATGCAATTGAAAAATTCTTACCAACTGTGACCCTGTTGGCAACTCGGTTGGCTGGACAGTCATCCAATCCCTCCTTTCAAAACTAAGATCATTCTGTTATTGACAAAATAAAATCCATAAACAACAACATAATCAAGAGAAAAATCTTTAACTACAGTCTAATTTATCTCCATCTACTAAAAATTAGGTGAAATTGAAATAAATCATAAAATCAGAGCATTTAGTTCACCCAAGAACCATGTATATTTGTCTTACACTATGCGATACACACCATAGCCTAGCTTTTACAGGCTTTTATACTTATTTGTGTCCATAAGCTATTTAAAATAATAAAGGCCTTCAAACTTCAAATGAAACATCATAGCATCAAAATAAGTATTCAATATACTCATCAAGTTAGCCATATAAAAAGTATCAGTCATGTCATCAAGTTGAAGCACTGAAATATCCTTTAAAAAATATACCAGAACTCCGACTACATGCATACTAGATATGCTGTCTAGTTCCTAATAGTTATATTAGACATCTGTCCGATCAGATGCATTGGCAAGCATGGGGACTTTTCCCCAAAAAACCCAAAGGATACACTTAGAAGACACATTGGCATGTCCTTTTGCTGAATATATGTACAGCATAAAATTCCTCCCAGGCAAATTGCTTACAAAGTTTCAATTCAATAGTTTATTATTCTTTCTTTATCTATCCGTTCAATGAGAATGATAGCTAGTATAATAATGTACATAGAAGAACCAAAAAAATAATGGAAAACTGAAAGATCATACAGGGAATGATGAAATTACAAAAGCAAATATGACTAAAAAAGACCCATAAGCGCAACAGTTTTATACTGTAACAACCAACAAATATTCAAAGATGGTGTCTTCTAATAAAATAGGGAAGCACAAAAAATAACATGCATGAACAATAACAATAGATGTGAGCATGTGACAAGAACACATACATGCAAGATTCAACAATTGAAAGAAAAAAATTAATCAATTTAGAATCAATCATAGCACAATGCAATTTCAGAAAGCAAAAATTGAATTACAACAATTAGATCCATAAGAACCTCTAAAGTATATCTACCTTTGCTGGAAGTAAATCATAGTTTCTGTAAGAGCATTTCTTCCCATTGTCCTCAAGCTTTTTCTTCATAAGGATGCCAAAATCATTAGCACCACAGCAGAAGTCCACAATCTGACCATCATTATAGAAATGTAAAAAAACAGGTTTCAAGTATATTATTTAAAATTCAAGATAAGAAAATTAGCTTGGAAGTTAAGAAAGATCTTTAATAAACTAAACTAGTCAGATCATTGACAGATATCTGAGAGAGAACTGACAAAAGCCAGCAAGATTCAGTTCTCTTGAATCATTGACTAGAAAAAATAAATAATATTTTGCAATAAATTCCCCAAGAAGAAAGTAGAAACGAAAGATTACAGTAGAATGTCAATTTTGTCATTATCTTCACTCAGATTCAGATAAATAAAATGGATCAACTAATGAAAATTTATGCTAAATGATATGAGAGCTTTGAAATACGTGCAAAAGTACAAGAGTGCCTACCGTATCACCATTCTGAACATACCAATGAAGTTTATCAACTATCTGCAAATGTAAAAATCATTCTCTGAGCACTGTTTGATGGATGTAATTATGACTAGTAATATGGATACATAGGTAACTTGCAAATTAAATGTAATTAACTTAAACTTGACAAAAAGTATGGTCGTATGTAAGCATGTTCCTTTGACACCTTTGGCTTTTATGAGGAAAAAGTACATATGGTAGTTAGAGGCCATCTGTGAGACCCAAATACACTTACATACCAAGGGGCACAATTATAAAGGTAATTCTTGCTCATCTGCTTGACTCATTAGGCTTTTAGCATGATGCATTTACTCAACAACTCTCGCTCTCGTAAGAACATTGCATAATTATTGATTAAATGTTCATGACCATTAAACCCAACTCAGAACCACAACTATTCAACAGTATCAGGTCTAACTTAGGTAGTGTTTGGCCTAATTATTTTAAGCATCTCTTCTCCTTAAAAGGAGAAGCTTGACCAAACATGTTTTCTTAAAAGCTCTTGAAAAGTTAAACAATTAATGCCGATAAAAGAAAAGGGAGGAAATGCAGATTTTATAAAAATCTGGGAGAATGGGCTTTCAGAAAAAAGCTGCATATACCCATCTGATTCCCCAACCTCTCCCCCCTCCCATATGCGAGATTACCACCCAACAAGCACTAATTATTCAGGATTTGATCTATGAACTCATTAAAAAGGTACCAAATCAGTATATTGGAGCCAATCTGGTGGGAACCTTTTCTTTATCGGAATCCACAATTTACCTAGATACAACAATTAAAACAATCTTGAATGCGCAACACAAGAGCATAATCCACAATAGAACTAGATACACAAAATCAAATGTAGGGTCCTACACCAAAGATGACAGTTCGTCCCCATTATGCCCACCACCAAATCAATAGAAATTCCAACCATTATCATTACCACCAAAACTGTGAAACCCCTCAATCCTGGCATCCCTGGGGTCATCACCCGACAACTTACATTTGATTCATTTTCTTCTCTGGAGAAAGTGTCAGGCATCATACCCTGTAGAAACTACCAAGATTCTATTTTTCTTTAACAAAACAGCATAGATTTACTGTTTCTCCTATCCAGGATATCTGGCTCACCAGCCTCACCTAGAAACCTATAGTGCATGCTCAAGGAAAGTCCTGAATCGATAATATGCTTTACGAGAAAGGAGGGTATAAAAGCTAGACATATATTCCAAACCCAACGATACCCAAGGGCCAAGGATATAAAAAATAGAAAGATATAATACAAGAAAGAGATTTAATGGTACAGAAATCTAATTTAAGTTTCCAAAAGAATAGGAGATATAAGTAGGTACCCCTTCCAGCTTTTCCACATGAGTAAAATGGCGACCATATGATGTATAGCGGTTACCATAAAGAATGGGTGCAAGATATATTTTCAGCTCATCCTACAGGAAATTCACTCAATGAAGTTGTGATTACTGATTACTAAATTGAATCATCTCTAGAAAAAAATTTGAAAATCTTCTAACCATCATCAGTTTTGTACAATGACAGGAATATTGATAAATACATCAAATGTCAAAGTTAATACTTGAGTGTTGGCCTATTTTAACATATCTATGAAATTATAATGCTACAACAACAATTAATTTTAAGCTTTTAATTAAGTTTTGGCAAGCAAAATTTAGCACCCACAACTTACTCAACCCAAAAGCCAGCCCAAGGGGTGAGAGTTGCCCCCCATTTGTATATTGTATTTTGACACTATCTCTAGCCGATGTGGGACTTGGGTTTCTTTCCCGATACTATCAAAAACCACCGGTCCTCAGAATCTCAAACTTTGATGACACACCACGAGTACTACATGCAGGTTCACACATTATGTCAATACGTTGTCAATGATCATTATGCATATGAACTAACCAACTTTGTTTTTATTACAGTAATAATAATTATAAATCTAAGAAAAGAATTAAAAAGTAAAGCAGTAAGCACCTTCCATTTAAATATCTGTTTCAGAACAGCAGGGTCACAAACACCTTCTACATCCTGAATGCTGCAACCACTCTCTAACTTCCTTAGAGCTGTTCGAACAGCCTGTATATACACAAGATAAAAAAAAATTATAAGAACTTCCTGAGTGAAACAGCATAGCAATAAATATATAAAGTTATGTACATTAACTGAGTCTTCCAGCTTCCCCATTTTAATGGTCTTTTCCAAGTCATTTCTCAACGGGCGAGTATGAGTAGAATCAAATGTGTGCTTTTTTAAGACACTCTCCAGAGTAATTGATGATGAAGCTTCTTTAAACAAAGCCAACAAACTACAAGGTAAACATCTCAAGTAAATAAGTTCTTGACAACATCAAAATGACAGCTTCCGCTTTCACATTTCAAACAAGAATCTAAGAGAACTTTATCAGTGTCAAACATTCAAGAAAAACATTCAAGGGGGGAAAAAAGGATCAATAGCAAGGTAATAATTCAAAAGTCAGACAGATTTACCTCTGTTCTGAATCAGCATCCAATGGAGGCAATTCAACACTCAGCGATTTAATAGGCTTGACAAACAGGGACTTAGTAATCACATTATTGACCTGATTGTCATGCTTGACTCGCTCTGAACCCTCATTCTTGATACCATCATATAATTTCTCACCCACAGCAGCCTGGTTATAGTTTTGCTCAGAGTGAGTCATTTCAAATTTCTTTGGGATTGGCCCTTTATTTTCAGCTAAAAACCTAGATGTTTCTTTTGATTTTAGTTTTATTGGGATATTTGAGCCAGAAATCATCTTATTAGACTTCTTGCTACCAACTTTGTCAGAAGACAGTTTTCTATTCAATTTATATCCTTTAGCTGTGCTCTTGCCACATGAACTATCCAAGTCAACATGTTTCTTCTTCAATATAACCCCCTCTTTGGTTCCAGATTTCTTCCGCTCAATAGCAGTAGTAATTTTTTTAGCAGTAGCTTTCATCCTGGGGAATTTTATATGATCCCTTATAGGAGTTCCAAGTTCATGATCAATCTCATGATTTCTGGTCCAAGGTAAATACAATTACATAGGGAACTAACAAGTACAAATTCAAAAACAAGAAAAATCCATTTAACACTTACAAGCAGTATATAAGAATGCGGTTATTTGGTAAAAGACCTTCCCAAGCCCTTTGCACGACATTTTTGTCATCTTCGTTGTCAAAAGCAATTTCACTGATAAAAGGAATTTGAGAATCAACCATCTAGACACTATCAATTAGAATTATAAAATTAAGATGAGAAAAGTAGATGATAAGATAAAAATAACCTTGGCAAACATTTGCGATGATAGGACTTTGGACAACGTCTGCAAACAGCAAATTGCAACTCATGATCCATCTTGTTTTCCAATTGTTTACAGACACAGCAATAATGAAGGGGACAAGTAAACGGATCCCCATCAGCAATATTTCTCTCAAGTTCCTCTGCAACATGCTCAACTACCTGGGAAAGTAACTTTGCAACACAATGTGGATGATAAAAACGGTCACAGGTTGCAGAAGCACATTTAATAACCTGAAAGGTGAATTCCCAAAATACCTTAGTTCCATGCATTACAATGAAGCGGGGGAACTAAGTGTTAAACTCAGTAGTATAAGACTTTAAGTAGCTCACAAGAAAAGATGGCAGTAGAATAAGGATGGATAAAATACATGGCAGGTGAAAGGTAAGTTAGAAACACAATCATTTACCTCAATGTTTTCATAAATTCTCAAGATTGTGAGGAAATAACAAAACTGTTGAGCAAAAATTATATTACAAAAGTAGCATACCCCATTGCCCAGAGGCTCCTTGCGATATGAAGGTATGGGGGAGGGTTATTGTACGCAATTTTACCCTTGTATATGCATAGAGGCTATTTCCAGATTCGAATCCATGACCAATGGGTCACCATGACTGCTCCGCCAGGGCTCACCCTCATATTAAAATTTAGGCTTTTTTTTATTTAAACAAGTCATCTCATACTTTTGATAGGGCTTAGATCATCACAATTCAACAGATCCGAACAATATTCCATCAAATCAAATACTACCTTTACCTTAATATCACTTCTGTTAATTACCACACAAACTCTTATGAGTTGCAGTATTACAGGCTTACAGCATCCAACAAAATTATATTTGGGGGGTTTGACATTACAAAAAAAACCAGTTACGGTATTTGTTGAAGAAAATAAAGGAAAATGTGAAACATTTGAAGGGCATGTTTGGTACTTCCCCCTAAACTTTTTCAATGAGCTGGTTGGCTTGAGAATGTGTTTCCAGGCTACTAGCAAGTCAAAGAAATCAGCACTAATAATTTCATGGATCCTGAACAAATCATTTATTAAAATCTAGATGCCTGAACTGGAAGGTTTATGAAGAAAATAAAAAACTGTATTCAGAGAATAAAATTAAATAAAAAAAAAATCATGTTTGTGAATAATAAATATAAATTATATACAGGAGCGGTCTTTCAAGTGAGGTATGGCAACTTCCATCCAAAAGATTGGAGAATTCAGAAAAGTCATTTTATCCAGGAAACAACCGGTCCTCAAAATGATGGTTTGACTTTTTAAAATGTATGTGTGTGTGTGTTTTCTTCATGAATTTCAGCATTCAAGATTGCTAAAGGCTCTTTCTCCTCAATATAAAGTTTTTAAAAAAAACAACAAATAATTAGTATTAAAAAGACTAACAAAGATTGCTAAAGGCTCTTTCTCCTCAATATAAAGTTTTAAACAAAAAAAAAACAATTAGTATTTAAAAGACTAACAAGGATAAGGTGGTTCATTTTGTGGCCACAAATATGAATGAACTAACCAACACGCAAAGATAAATATTTTATTTGGCATAGCTATACCTCAACACCCTTAACTTTATCTGAAGACCCCAACTTGCCACATGCAAAGCATTGGTGCTGATGATATTTACAATTCTTACAATAAAAGCTCTCGATCTCCTGCAAATTTAAGCCATAGTCCACACTCAAACAAATTTCTACATGATTATATGAAATGGAAAAGGACAAATAAAATATAAAAGGAAAATAGCATAACAGCATCATACATCAACTTCCTTCTGGGTAAAACCAAGAGAAACACAATTATTTTCTTTACCAGCCTCCTCAGTAGCATGAAATGACCTCATGCACACTCCATCACAACTGCATTTAACATTAAATAACTTAAAATTATGAAGAAAAACTCAAATACTATTTTACAATATGGAGGTATATAAAACTTAAACTGCTTTTACTTTTAGAAAAACAGTTTTCTGCTTATTTTAAGAAGCAACTTCTATATGCTTCTTAAAAAAGCAATTTTTTCAAAAGTACTTTTTTATAAACACTTTTTGTAGGTTTAAACAAACTGACCTATATTACTAGTCAAGTACTCGATTACTAGTGTAAATAGAATCAGTGTTAGTAGTATTTTGGATCACATTTTACACATTATCAATATAAGGTATTATTATGCATACATTTATTCCAATAATTCAAAACAAAACTATATGCAGTCACACAGATATACAGAATAGAGACAGATCACTAGAATAGATTAACCCATACGAAAAAATACCATACCACGTAACATTACCACCATTGTCACAAAGTGCACAAACATCCAAATCATCCCTATTTTCTGGCTCTTCATTGGATTCATCTTTCATATCACTGTCAATTCCATCAACTGTAAGTCCAGGTCGAGCCACTTCATTAACTTCCTGAAATCAAGAAGAAAAATCCTTAAAAATATTATAATTAAATAAATACATAAGACTAGAATAAAATGAAGAAAATGCAAAATAATCTTAGAGAATGGAAAAATAAATATGCAAAACAGACCTTATCAAGAAGATTTTTACTGTTTGTTTTCTCCAAAACCAAGAGCAAAAGCTGTTAAAGTCATCATGCAAATGTCATTAAAATGAACACAATGTAAAATTTCTGGATTAGTCAATGTGTCTGTGGAGAGGGAAATACAAACCTGGGATTTAGCTAAGACGGTGTCCCTTTTGGAAGCTTCACCAATTAAAGGCACATGGTCCAATAAATCCTTTTGTGAAGGCTTAAACCCATAAGAGCTACAAATAAGAAGAAAAAAATCACGAAATGCAGTTTCACATAAATCACTACCAGGTAAAGAAAGTTTAGAAGAAAAAAAAACCTCAACTCTTTGTCTTTATTCAAGTCTTGCCAGACAGATGATGCAGACATTTGACGTTTTTTCTTGGCACGATGGAGGAAGTGAAGGGTGATCAAAACTGTCCTTATTTTATTCCTAAAGCTCCTTTTAGGCTTCTGAAGCTTGATCCACCTTCCATCCTTTGACAGCAAGAATATCTTGGGTTTCACATTGGAAAGATCAAATCTCCAGGCAGTGACTTGCATGAAAATCTTCAGCAGCCCATTATCAGCATCCCCGTCTAGGAACACCTTCCCTTTGCAGGGTTCAGTGCTCTCAGAATCACTCCATTGAATTGGCAACACAGCAAAGGATACAGGATTGTCCTCATCGTCTTGAAGGTGGTAATCTGACACAGAGAGTGACTGAACCTCAGCCTCATCATCTGAAGATGATGACCTACCCCTCTTCATCCCAAAGCCTTATTCTCTACGCACAGTACTAAAAAACAAAAAGAATCAAATCAAAGGAGTGAGTAATTGCTAATGCAACCTATATAACGAAGAATCGGAACTGTTTACGTTTGGAATATTGAAAACTTCCTTGCCACACATCAATCACTGTTGACGTGGGTGAATGAATGTAAGTGATTGCAGCATGCAATGCTAGAAGAGATCAAGAGAATGAAGGGGATAAAGTTCAAGAAACAAGTAAAAACCCTAAATCCTAGAATCGAAAACAGAATAAGAGGAGAGAAAAAAAGAAAAAAGAACAGCGATAACGGTGGAACAACGAAAGAACCTTGTAACGTGATGAAAGCAAAAGCAGAAGTGTGGAATGAGGGAGTTAGAGGCGAAGATTTTGGCGGTGCGATCTTCAGACTTTACCGCGTCACTATTCTTCTTCCTCACTCACTCCTTCTGCTACCTTTTCCTTTTATCTTCTTTCTACACATCTCAAATTAGTAATTTAAGGATATATTTAACCCATTCACATTTTTTTTTAAATACTAACAAAATTACGTAGAAATAGCAATTATTAAAAGATTATGTATTATTTTTTGTTGTCAAGTTATATTAATTAATTAAATTAAATAATTTTATTAAAATATTGATTCTTCAACTAATAAAATTTAATTAAAGATTAAATTCAAATTATAAACTTTAAAAATATTAAATAATATATTTTTTTTGCAAATTTAATAAAATAAATAAAAATAAGTATTTCAATATCAACATGTCAAAATCGTGATTTGAAAATTAAAAAAATCAAATAACTTCAAATTAGATATTTTTTAACAGTTTCTGTTTTCAGTATTTATTATTTAAAAATTAAAAAAAAAACTTATTTAGTTACTATTTTTTTAAAATAGTTTTCAAAATCTGTCCAAATTTTTTATTTTGAAAAACTAAAAAACAATAACAATTATAAATAGTTTTACTTTCAGTTTTCTCTTTTTCTTTTGAAAATAAAATACAATGAGAATATGTTGGTTATTGTTTTTTATTAATGACATTTTGTATTTTAAAATTATTTTTAATGAAAATTCAAAAACATTAATGAAAAATATTTTTTAAAACTAAAAAAAATGAAACCAATAAGTGTTTATTTGACAATAATTTTATAAAATTGTTTTAAGTAATTTAGTATTTAAAAACTAAAAAATTTGTTTGGGTAATATTTTTAAATAACAGTATTCGAAACTAGTTCTGGGTTTTTAAAAACCAATAATAGCTAAAAGTAATTTTCGTTTTGAAAACTTAAGATACAATTAGAATATGTTGTTTTTGTTTTTCATTAATGGAATTTTAATAAATATGAACCGATTTTCCAATTTTTACATATTCAAGACACTTTTCAAATAACACTTACCAAACAATTTTTATTTTTTTTCCGAAAACAGTTTTTGAAAACTCTTTTCAAAAACTAAAAAATAAAATCATTAAAAAAATATTTTCAGTATTTTAGTATTTAAAAACTAAAAAACATGTTTATGTAGTATTTTATTAAAACAATTTTCAAGAAAAGGTATGGGTTTTTTAGTTTTTAAAAATAAAAAAAAATAAGTTTGTTACTTTAGTCATTTTGATTTTTAGTTATTTATTTTTAAATTTAAAATACAATGATGGTATGTTGTTTGTTACTTTACATTAATTATATTTTCATAAATATTAATAAGTTTTTTTCATTTTCACATCTTTAAAATGGTTTTTAAATAACACTTACCAAATAAGTTTTTTTGTTCTCTTCTTCTAGAAAACAAATATTGAAAACTACTTTTAAAAAACTAAAAAAATAAAATAAAATCCATCAAACTCTAAATCAGCCTTTTTTGGATTTTGATCTTTAATTTTTAATTTGATTTAGTTCGATTTTAAAAACCTAATATATTTTATCTTATAGTATTTTAGAAAAACTTAAACAATTACCATTTTATAATTGATTATAACTGTAATCAATTTTTTGTTTGCATAAGTTTATTACAAAATTGTTTGAAAATAATTAATTAAGATTAGATATAGAGTGAAATATTATGAAAAATAGTTGTTAAAAATAATAATAAGTTACAAATTTTAGTTTCTTAAAAAAAAAATTTATTTTAAAAAATTTTAAATTTAAAGATTCATTAGAATTTGAAAGAAAAATAGAAAATTAGTTTTAATGTTAAAAAAAATATGATAGAATCTACATTTAAACTAAAAGATTGGAAGATTACTATTGTGAGATGATTATTGTAGATTGGATAAAACATTTGTTGTATTTAAATGAGTGAGCGTTAACAAATGATATAAATACCTATCATATTTCATCTTAGCGTGTGGTGTTATATATATATATATATATATATATATATATTATATTTATATAAATTATATTTGATATGAAGATATAATATAAAATTTAGATAAGATTATCTCATCTTTTATTTAGCTTTATAAATTATATTTATGATAATGAAAAAAAATAAAGATAATATATTAAATTTCATTAGACAAAATAAAAGGAAAAAGTATGAAAATCAACCAAATAATTAAAATATTAAACGGGTAGAAATTTTAAATAAAAATAAATTGATTTAAGATAATATTATTTTAAAATAAAAATAAGATAATTTTTTTTTAAAAAAAAAAGCAACATAAGATAAACAAATATTTAATCATATTTTAAATTTGAATCATAAAACGAATATTTTACGGAGAAAAGAAAGAGAAAAATAAATATGAGATAAGTAATACTCATAATAAAAGATTAATTTGTTGTTAAAAAAAATTAAGGTCTCAAATTTTGCTTCAAGAAAACACAATTTCAAAACTTCTATCATATAAATTTCTTTTTATAGATTCAATTATATTCCTCAGTTAAATAACTTTAAATTAACAAGATTTCTAACAATTGATTAAATTACTGGCTACTTGTTGATACTAAATGTTTATTGTGTGTATATGATTATTTTATTCATATATATGATGGATATTATCAATTGTGCGTAATCATTTGGTAATGGTTTTTAGACTCCTTGATTATATGCATATAACATAGTTAAACATCTGACATATTCCTTTCGAGACTTGAATGCAAGAAGGACATGTCTTACGTTGAATTGGGAAAAGATAAAGTTTAACATGAAAATGCTTATCATAAAAAAAAAAAAAAGAAGAAAAAGAAGTATAACATGAAGACTCCCCATGCGCTTCGTCTTTTGTATAGGTGAATATGTGTATGTCACTCTCTCTGTAACTTGATAATTATGAAAGTGTGTATTGACAAAGTGTGATGACTGTGTTAATGTGTTTGGCATGTTATTTTTATTAAATATAGGGATAAAATATTAGATGAGTATCATTAGAAATATTCAGAGGTGTTAATTATAACTATTTTTTTTAAGTAGAAAATATTTTCTTATCGTATATGAATTATTATTAGAAATTATTTTGTATTAAATAATATTTTTACGTACATAAATATTTTTGTTTTTATTATGGTATAGATTTTTTCGTATTTTACATGATTAAGGACGATATTATTTGTAAACTTTTTTATAAATTGTTTTATTCACTGATATTGACATCTCATTAAGAGTTTTGTTTTCAAAAGGTAAGAAAAAAAATTTGAAAATCAAGGAGGTTTGAAAAATTAGTTTTTTATTATTTAAAAATTTCACTTTGGTATTGGTCCATAGCTATTTTAAAATAAATATCTTTGGGTTATTTTTATAACATTCCTCTGGAGAGACCCAAATTTAAGGATGTTTTGTTTTTACACAAGGATTTATATGTTTTAATATTATGAAAGTATCTTAGATCATATATTTTTTAAAATTCTGTCTGCTGAATACTTATTTATTTACGTTATTATATGTTATTAATATAATGAAATGAATATCATTACAACTTATTTTTTGGACAACATCTAATCTACAAAACAAATTATAATATTTTTCAAATAATAGTGTACACAAGTTGGATTTGAATAAATTTAGGCATAACCAACATCCAACCTAATAAAAAAATATTGAGTTTGGTAAGGTTTCTACTTTTTTTTAAACTCAATCCAACATATTATGCACTTGAACATGTTAGATTGAGTTATATTAATTGAACCACAACATAAAAAAACTTTGTTAAAAGTTGAAAGTTTATTTTGAGATGGTGATAACTGCAAAATAAGGAGACTGACAGAGATATTTGTGCTAAAGAAATAACTTCATGATCGAGAACAAAGGTGATTCGGCGAAGGGCAGTGTAAAAGGCGATGTGGTGGTAGTTGAGTGGAGGGTGATGGACAATGGTGATTGGATGCATGATATTGCATGATGATAATGAACATGGAAAATGAAGACCGCGATGGTAGCGATGGTGGTAGTTGGGTAGAGGTCTGAGGGTTTATATTTTAATTAAATTAGAATTAGTGGGTGAGTGAGACGAAAGTGTTTGGGAGCCAAAAAGGTGAGTGATGAGTTTTTTTTTTTCCATTTTAGTTTTTAATAAAAAAAATATTATTATAAATTATAATAATTTAATATTTATAGTTAAGCTATATATAACTCATTATCATTCTTGAGAGGTTGAGTATGATTTAGTTAAATTTCACCTAATCATAAAAGGAACCTAATTTAATCTATTTTGGTTCAATTATCTAATCCAATGTATTCCCCAAATATTTTAATAGTATGAATATTCTATTGCTTATTCAATTAGCAAAACTTCCACAAGGGACATTGTCTAAGCTAAGAATAATAATTTTTAAAGGAAATTTAGACTTGTTTCCTCAACAAAAATCAAAACTATGTAAAAAAAAATCAAATTCTCAACTAGACTAGGGTGCTCCTCAATTTAGAAGGAATTATATTGAGAAGAGACCAAATGGGCTAGTCTTAGCAATGCTATTTCCACTTCTTTTAACAAGAATTTTCATTTCATATCTATTACTTTTTTTATTTAACACCTATCTACTTAAATCATTTTTGAAAAACTCAAAACTACCATTTAACTTAATTATCTATCCTAACAGCTAACATCATAAATTAACATTATCTCTTTGAATACCTACTCTAATCAATCACTCACTCACATTTCAAAATAAAATAACTTCGAACAAAGAAAAAAATTATTTAACTATTTACATTATCTTTATAAAATTTTATTTTAATAATATAATTTATTTATAACATAATTTTTTAAAATTTTATATTTTAAAATATAAAATAAATAACATATAAAAGTTTATTACAAAAAACCTTCTCCTAATAAACTTTTATATTTATAAATTTTATATTCTATTATTTTAATTAGAAAATTATATATAATATTTATATTATATTTATAAATTTTTATATTTTAATATATAATTTATTTATAATATAATTTTTTAACATTTTATTAAAATTTTATATAATAAAATATAAAAATAAATAAAATATAAAATTTTTTAGGAAACCTTCTCTTAAATTTTTTTCTTCTTCGACAATACACTGTCGGATAAGTAAATTTTTCTTATTCTCCAGTTACTTTGAGTCTAATTCATCTAATTACACTTTTTCTTGTCCTCATTACTCTGATTACATAACGTTAATTACTCTAGTTTATTTGAGTCTAACTACTCTAATTACATGACGTTAATTACTCTAATTAGTATTATTATTATAATTACACTTATGTTAATTACTCTAATTATTATTATTATTAAATTGAGACTAAAAATATTTATGAGTAATTTAATTTTTCGTTATAATTAGATTGAGACTTATAACATTTATGAATAATTTTTTTTTCTTCTGTGACGGTCCACAGCCAAAAAATTTGCAAAAGTAATATCAAAATTTCTAATTTGATTGGTGAAGCTTCAAAAGGAACATTGTCTAAGCTAAAACAATATTTTTTTGAAAGGAAATATAGGTTTCATTCGTCAACAAAAATCAAAATTATATAAATAAAATCAAGTTCTCAACTTGGCTAAAAACTAATTCAGTTTGGGGTCTCTTTTCAAAGACCAAGAAATTTCTCATCCTCCAAATGGACCTACGGATGATTCCACAGATGTGGTACGTGAACAAATCATCACCTACCATCATGCACATTTTCATCCACCACATATGTTGGAGATAGTGTTGACTAGTTAGTAGCCTATGAACTTCCAAATTATATAATCCTAATGCAACACAAATTTTGAGGGTCGTGTCGTGTTGGGGAAAGAGAATAGCGATTGTTTCCTTATCCTAAGTATCAGTTTATTTGTTTATGATTCAAAAACTCACATATCCTCCTCCATCATGTCTCTTGCCTGGGTGGAGTGGTGGACACTCAATTTGACTTTTGACTTTTTGTTTAAGATCCATATTTCCCTTCCCTCATATCTTTTTGGTTATTCCTACCTTTCAACAAAGTCCTTCCTTCAATAATCATTTTAAATATTATTTTTTAAATGAAAAATAAATATGAATTTATGTATATTTTTTATTTTTTATAAGTCAAAATTTTATTAATACGTGATATATTATTTAAAAATATAAAAATAGTAAAAAATTTAACTCCGCAAAAGACTAACAGTTGAACCTTTCAGTCCTTACATATAATAAGACGAGTTTATTGATTCACGTATACTTAATACGAAGTTATTTAGTTAATTACAAGTTATTTATAGGTTATATAGTTGTTCATATGTTGAATTTCTTGCATATTAATAAATATCAAAGACCGTGAATGATGTTAACTCTTAAAAGTTTTAATCAAGTTTAACTGAATAGTTACTCGACTCTTTAACTCGCAAAAGTGATACACTGATTTTTCATCTATTTTTGTTTGTTGAATTTCGTACATCTCAATAAATGTCAAAGGCTGTGGACGACGTTAATTCATCAAAGTTTCAATTTGGACTAAACAAGAAGTTTTATGTATTGTATTTTTTCTTTTGCCTTTGATATATTTGTTTTATACTTAATGTTGAATTATTTTAAAAAATTATTACAACGCAATTTCATGGACTGAAAATGGTTTATCTACCTATGAAATCTATCTTTTTTTACTCATGAAATAAAAATAACTCCAAGACTGATATATACAAATTATAACATATATAGAAAATAAATATTAAAAAAATGAGATAAGAGAATTTGTGCATGTTTTTCATAAGTAGTAGTATCGGTGTGAATTTCTCATGAGATAAACATATGTTAAAAAAAACTTAAAAGAATTTTCTGCCCATTTTCTAAAAAATTACTTTAAAGTGTATATATTTTCTTAATGAGATAATAAATTTATAATTTGCAGAATAAGAAACACCCCTTAAACAAACTTTTTATCATTGATTAACATAATTCAATTTTACTATATTTATTCAAATATGATAATAAGATATAATAATAATAATAATAATGACAACAATGTGAGTTTGACCCTCCCCATTCTCAATCTCGGAGAGTACGAGACAGGTTCAAGTACAAAAAAAATGAGTATGTTATCAAATATTAATCTTCATCTCCATCTCCTTGGGTACTTTCAGGTATACTCACGAGTAACCAATATATTATTTTTAAAAATATAAATTTATTTATTTATTATTAAATAAATCATATATTAAATCATTAATTATATTTTTATTTAAAAAGTATATCATTGCTCATGGTACATCTTTCACAGCGTTGTAATCTCATCTAGAATGTTGTGGTTCTTGTTCAATTATATTTTAATAGTTTACATGAGTGTGAATTTATATATAGACATGTGAAATTATAATTATATGTATGAATTTTTATTTAGGTGTAGGTAGGGGTAATGGCGAGGGAAACCAATAAACTCACCATCGATTTTCTTAGATGGGAAAAACCCAAACCCGACCCCACCCCCAATCACACGGTTTTTTTCTATCAAGGTAGAGACAAGGACAGGTCAATACCCATAGGGGTAGTTGTGATTGACATTCCTATATATTAGTTAGATAATGATAAGAGATAATGACTAATATTAATCATCAATCATATTTAACATTCTTTCATTTATATGATTTTTTTTAATAACAAAATATGAATCATTAAGTTAGAATGACAACTATAAACAAATATATATTAAACAACAATATAAGAACTTCGAGCTATAAAATAACATATAATTGATATATAACTAGTGCATTAACTAATATTTCTTATAAAGTAGAAATAATATAGTCTAATAAAATGACACTACAATTGTCCCAACATTAGAAATGACAATCATGTTCGTCTACGGGTACCACCCCATCTGTACCCCATTTTGGCAAGAAAAACCCAAATTGTTTGTTTTCGCCCCTCAGAAAATCGGGGACAGGGATGATTTTGTTGGTCTCCACCCTCTCCCCACCTCGCTTTTATGTTAAATAAAAATTCATACATATATTTTATCTCACATATCTGTGTATAAATCCACACCCTTGTGGACTATTAAAACTAAAATATAATAAAATTTAACATAAAATTTATTTAATAACTAATAAATTAAATATAATTAATAACTTAATATATAATTAATTTAATAAATTATAAGTAAATTTAAATTATAAAAATAATATAATGGGGTATCTGCGAATTTACCCGAACCCAAAAATATTCAACGAAGATGAGACAAGATTAAAATTTCATATCTGCCTCCTTTACATCCCCTTCCCCCCACCCCCAGTTTCCGAGGACATGGCCTGGGAGCGTCAAACCCGTTTTGTTGCCATCCTTACCCAACATCCAAAAAATGTTAAAAGATATGTTACTAAAATAATATTACTTATCTCATTAGTATAGCTATCAAAATGAATCTAAGTTGTGGACCTACAAAACGGTTTAGGTTGGACTTTAAAAAAAGAAGTCCAAATAAAAGCGAGTCTTTTTGACCCTTATGTAAATAGACTTGAGTTGGGCCGATTCGAATATAAATATAAATATATAAATTTTTAAAATATATTAATAATATTTAACAATTATATTAAATAAAAAATATACACATAAAAATATGTTTGATGTGAAATCAATTTATACATATTGTTAATATATATATATATATATATATATATATATATATATATAAATTACATATAAATTACATATAAATGTACGTTTTATATTTATTTAATGATATATTTTTAACTAATAAAAATTATGTTGTTCTAAAATGTATATTAAATTAAAATATACATATAAATATATTTTGATGTTATTTTACTTATTTATGATGTGTTTTTAATTGATTTAATGTGTTATTTTGAATTAATTTGGTCTGTATTATAAAATAAGTTTTATTTTTAATAAATATTTAAATTTTATTTTTTTAAAAAGGTCCATTTAGTCTTGTTTTGGTCTCTACATATTTTGGGTCATTCAACCTGTATAGGGTTAGATTGAACTTAAAATAGTCGTCTCATTTGACTCATTTTGTTTGAAAAGTCTGGCAGATCGATCCATTAGTGAGTTTACAAACTATCACTTATGAGACTCAAACCATATGAGTTATAAAATCTAAAAGTTAATAGTTAATTCTTTGTTTAGTTAATATAAAATATGTTTCATTAGTATTCTATTTGACCTGAGCCAAAAAACAATTTTTGATTTTGAAAGTAAACTAATCTGTACCTAATTTCAATTTTAATATCTTTAAGATTTTGATGCACTACAAATCAATTAAAAAATATCTACAAATTTTATATAAAATAAAAATTATGAATATTAGTATTTTTAAATTGTACGGGTCAACTATTATAATTAATTATCATAAAATGTAAAATTTGTTGACATAATAAAAATGAATAATAATTAATATAACTAAAATTTTTATTTTGTTCAAACGACTAAAATGTTTACTTTTCTTTAAATAGACATTTGTCAATGTAATATACTAATTAGTTTAATTGTAACATTTTATATTCTGAATTTCTGATTGTTGTTTACAGGCAATAGTGATTCATCGTAACATTCGTACATCATTTTTACAAGCAGTAAAAGTTGAAAATAAATTAACGAGCCAATTCATTAAAAGTATACTAATAAAAAGTAGAAATTAAAAACTCCGAATATACTTATGTAACAAAAAAAAAAATTATCATCTATCATATAAAATAAAATATTTCCAATAAAATTCAAACATGATAAAGTTATAAAATAATACTAATATATTCCTTATTATAAGACTCGTTTTTAAAAATTGTTTCTCTTTTCATAAAAATTCTTCTAAGTTGTTTATTGCATTAGTTATTTTTTATGCCAAAATACTTTTTTTTTATAGAAAAATGTATACAAAAATCATTTATTTATCATAATGCTATAAATTATAATTAACAATAAATTCATTTTCTCTCTTAGAGAAAACATAATTAATTACTAATTAACAAAATAAGTTAAAATGAATTTAAGAAATAAACCAAATTATATTAACAAGTGAATATCATAAACTAAATTCACCAACTATTTTAAAGGATGTGAATTAATTATAAATTAATCGTAGAAAGAGAAATAAAAACAGATAAAAAGGCCAAAGAAAGAAAAGTTAAAATGCAACTGGTTTAAGCAGTGTATTAACAGAGGAATGATGTGAAGGGTTGGGGAGTTGAGAGCCATTATTTATCCAATGTATGAATGAAAGAGAACTTATTAATTTTTGGGTTGCCATCATAACGTAATGAATGACAGAAGTAGAAAATACAGTAATGGTTTTATTCGTTCTTTTCTGAATTCTGATCCCTCTGAACAAGCAAAAGCATTCCTCTCCGAATAACAAGATATTTTTGTACAGACTATTCACATCTACTATTGTATGGTTTGTTTACACATACGCAACATGTTTTAAGGTTGAGACTTGAGATCGTGGTGGAGGTGTTTCTTAAGCTTTGCTTTGCAAAATGCAATGTTACTAACAAACATTTTAGTCTCATTTCATGCCTCATAACTGCTCATCTCCAGCAGAAACGCCATCAGAAGAAGTGGCTGTGGTGTCGGAGGTGGCATCATCAACACTCATGTTGGAGAATTCACCACCCATGGAGGAGCTTTCGTCTTCGCCACATACCGAAGGTGCCGGGGATGCTTCTGGTGTGTTGGTAGTCGCAGTGTCAGTAGGTGAAGGAGATGAATCTGTGTCTTCTGTCTGTTGTTGCAAGCTCCAATACATTATACTGGCTGCAAGAGTGAGAATCATCTTCTGATTGACCTGCCATGAGATCAACAAAGAATCATCAACCACATCATAAACAAACTCCATCCAGAATGCCATATTACGTTATGGCCTTGTTTTAATGAAGTTCTCCATAAACACTTAGAAGAAAAAAAAATATTAAATGAATTGAATTTCTCCCGTAAGTTCAAATAAACTTATACAGTTAGCTTTAGGAGAACTTTTATAAAAGTTGAACTGTATAATTTGATGTTAACTTACAACAGAAGTTTAATCTATTTTACCTTCCTTGCTTCTCTAATAAGTACTCATGAAGAAGTTTATTGAAGAATAGTAATGTTATTAAGTTTTGTAGCAAATATGAATGAAACTCTCAGGTTGCAACCATACCTCCATAATATCCTCAGGTAACAAAAAGATGGAACAACCAAGCTTACGTGCAACGCTGATTATATAGGTGGCATTCAACCTTTTCTCATCATCTACAATAACAACAAATTAAGCCAATTTAGGAGGGATGAGAAAAGTAGCAAGTTTTACATGTTATACAAAGGACCTGTTTAATATCCCTCTAGAATTAGTAAAACTCAAAATGTTAGCATTAGAAAGGAAATATACCACTTTCACCCTTGGTCACAAGGTTCCAATTGACAACCCTAGGCTCAACAGAACTCAAAAGCTCAAGGAAAAAGAGTCCACTTGACAAGCTCTTATCCTGTGCATAAAATATTAGATACAAAAATGTGTCACTAATAAATCATCATTTTATAGTTCACTGTTGTTGGGGATTACTAATTGCAAATAAAACATAGATTTCGGGAAAAACCTTGAAGCTCTCTATGTGAGAATTTCTGCCACCGCTCTTCACTTTTCTGTTCATCCATCTCAGGATATCAGCATCACTGATCTCCTTTCCTTGGGAATGAGATCTCAAATTTTTCAACAGTTGAAGCATTGTGAATCGCATCAGCTGCCACAGTAAAGCTGAAAAATAAAACAAAATATTTTAGATAAAATTGAAAGCAAAAACAAATAGGTGGGAAAGGGGACATTAAAAACTTTGCCTTTTAAAAAAAAAGACAAAAAAAAACTTGGGGGGGAAAAAAGCAGTCCATAAAATGTCTGTGGAGGCTATAGTGAGATGAAGAGATTACCAAGAATGAGTTTCTTATTTCCTTGCACTATGTCATTGCCAGCAACATTGACTAGGGAGAATCTCAGTTGTTTACCAATTTTTATGGCCTGATTGCAGTTCTCTACTTTTCTGAATGGCATTTTAATTGGAGGTCTTGTTGCCTGTTTCCAGTTAACTGATCCTGGAAAAATCCTGTCTAGCACTTCTAAAAGTATCCATCTGCATGCAGAAAGTAAAATACATAAGGACTTAGTGAATTTATAAAGAAAAAATTGATATCACATTTATTTCCTTTTTCTCAACATGGGATAGAAGGAAAATTACCAGAAACATGAAAATAAATATAAAGGCAAAGAAAAAAAGTATAGTTACTTAGAAATAACAAAAGAAAACAGAGAAATTGAAGGCAGACATACTGACTTTCTTTTTCCCAACACAAGATAGCACAAAAATTATCCAAAAATTGAAAATAGACATGAATATATATATATTAAAAAGCAATTGAAGTCCTCTAAGAATCAGTGGATAAATACTTGCTAGGTGGATTATTTGGTTATTATGTTTGGACATCCAGAAAATTTCGGTTCCACACATATATAAAAGCTTTAGATTTTGCCAAAATAATAAATGCAGTTTAAGAAAAGGAACACATACCCATTTCTGACATCCTCAAATAGATTATTTACATGTGTAGAAATTCCAAGACTATTGATCCACAATCGGAAGCATCTCTCTTCTCTAGATGTTTGCACATCATCTGTCATCATCTCAGCATAGGACATCTTTCTAGTGTCTGTTGATAGACCACTCCTGCATTATGTAGGGTCCTAATTAAATAACTACCGCACTTAAAAGGAAAAAGCAGATCCAGAAATTAAAATATGTAATGCTGCTAAACCCAAGTATTTTCTGAAGAGTAAGAGCACAATTATGAATTGACTTGGTTAATCATCTACTAGCTTCTGATTTTATCTCCAAATATGTTTGATTTTGTGCCTTTATGTTTCCAAACACATACCATTATTACTTCAAGATAACCAATCAACTAAAATACTTTATGTCAACATGAAAAGTTCTAATGCATTACAATGCCCGTAATTTACCCTACCTCCTACCACTCAAATGCATCACCAAATGATTATGATCACAGTAATCCAAACCAAGGAACCTTCCACTAAAGGAAAGTGCATTTATATGGACATTTCTTTAACTTACCAAATATGCTGCATAAAATTAACAATGCAATTCATTTCATACCTATGATGAAACAATTGTGCAACAAATGCAAGATTCAAATTTGAAGTACCCTCAGCAACATCCCTTGGGGTCAAGTATCTTTTGCACCCCATTTTCTCTGCATGATCAAGAACCAGATTTGCCCTTTCATTGGCATCCTTGGTATCCAATGTGGCTGGACTGCAATGTTCAGGAGCAAGGACATTAAGCAGATAAGCATAAGCCTCTCCATCCTGTAAATAAATGGGCACGAACACATTAGGATAGTGGATTGATTTCTACTTCAAATTGTAAAGGTAAAACCTCTCAGGAGTTAACTATTGGCTTGGAAGCTGGGAATTGAAATCACAATTCTGCAGGAACAAACATAAGAAAAATTGCAATTGGATCTTTTTTTTTTTTTTTTTTTTGAGCAAGCACCCTCTTAAAATATATTAAGTAATATGATATGGTCAAGGTCACATTTCCACTCTAGGTCATGCATGACACACTTAGACAATCCCATTCCAAGAAGTGGGATATAAAAGAGATTGTTATTCAATTATATATGTTCTAAAAAGCAGCTAGATGTCAAAGTGTAGTGTACGTTTGTGCATGTGTGTATGTATATAAAAATAAAATATGAACTTATGTATATGGGACATGTATATATTTATGGTCAAGTTGCTCATTTACCCATCTCAAGTTGCCTTTTTTATGAATACATCAACAATACTTTAAAAAACCATATGTATTATACAAGGTACAAACAACCACCATATGTCATGAGCAGAGAAGCTGTAGCAGGTTCAGTTCAAGGTAATAAGTAAAAATACAAAATTTCCAATGCACATTTTTGGGGGAGGAGAACACTAGTTATTAATATTTTTACAACCACATTTTATGATGATACTTTGAATAGTATGAGATTGTTATCGAAAAGTAGGGATGGGAGTCACCCAAGTTCCAACATGAAGCCCTTTGAACTTTTACATGAAAAGTCAAAACATGCACAAAAAGTACCAAGACTGTTTGAATATAAGGGCCTGATAATACTCACTTCTGCAATGTTTGTTTCCTTTTCAGTTTTATAAATTTGTTCAAGGACAGAATGAATGTATTTTTACATTACGTTTCTTTTGTGGATATGTTTACAATGAAACTCCAATTGTTTAACATGCTTCAGAGTCTACTTAATTTAAGAATCAGAATATCCAAAGTAAATTCTATAAAAGAGGGTGACCTAGTGCATGAGGCTCCTAACTGGTGGGGTTCAGAGAGGGTAGATATATACACACTTACCCCTGCAAGCAGAGAGACTATTTCCAAGATATGAACGTGGAACCTTTAGGTCACAAGGTAGCAAAATATTAATGTTGCACTAAGGTTTAAAATTTCAGATACAATAGATTCTGTTAATAACAATATGCTTTTTTAAACCTTTCCTTCACATACAGACACAAGCTAAGAAACATTATAGAATAAATTTAGTTTCAAATTCTTCAAAACATATATCTTATGATAGAATAAATACATGATACATAATTACATACAAAAGTTAAATTATATCTTATAGACATTGTACAAATTTATACTTATCAACACTCAATATTTTAAAAAATATACCATTATACCTTAACATCAGAAGAAAAATTTCTGACAGTTTTCTCATAACCTGCTCTCTGGAGATGAAAGTTCATCCATTTTAGTAGAACCTTTTCAGGAGACAAATTAAGAAGCTCTTCGATCTCCTAAGATAACAAAATCCAAAATACATTGGTTATCATATAATTCAACATGCAAAGAATGAAACGCTAAAAAGTGATTTAATAGCAACGAAAATAAAATTAAAGAAGAAAAAATATATATCTCATTACCTCGTTGTCATCAACCAATTCCACTAGCTGAGGTGTCTTCTTAAGGTTGAGATCTGCCAGCAGCTGAATCTGAAATTACCAAAGAGAGAGGGAGGAAAAGAAAACCATGACTAATTAAGTAATCATTTCTTAAGTCAAAAGATCTATTAGGCCATTAAGAAAAAGCAATGTTGACATATAGCAAATTTTAAATAACTAAACTAGCAATAAATGAATGATAAATGCAGTTTGAATATTTATTTACCTTTATGATTTGCGAAATCAACCCTAGAACAAGATGAGGCTGCAGCATAAACATCCAAACAATAATGTCACAAAGACTAAAAATTAAGAACCTAAGTAAATGTTGATGAAGGAATTCGGGGATCTCAGATTGCTAAAACTCACTCTTCCTTCAACTAAGTCTTGTGCACCAATGTTAACCACTGTGCAACCAATAGCCTTGGCAGAATTGAGGCATAGGGTATGGTTCTCGTTTACCTCCCAAAGACTAGGATTCCGTTTGCAATTGATGGCTCGCTCATCTATAGTCCCAGGCACAGCAACATTGATAAGCTTACTGCATTAAACACAACATACATCAAAGCCAGTTATATTAAAGGCTCATGCACACAAAAGTAAAATGCTACAATCAGCAGACCCTGCATATATACCACAGAAGAATGCCATCTTTAGCAAGATCAAATATTTCATTTGTAGCTGGGTCCAATGGAAGATATTGCTTCAAAAATGGATCATCACCAAGATAGCTGTTTACGTGGGCAACATAGCAGGCCTTTTCTGATTCACTTATTGTGTGAAGAAGGGTGGTAACGGTTTCCTTGAGGAATGATGAGGAGTGCCTCCTACCACCTTGTTTTGCAGTAGCTTGGCTTTGTAAATTCAAATATGCCTGCATGAAAAACGTAATAAATTGAAAGGTTATATACATTAAGTAACATACATTGTATTAATGTTTTTATGGTACATAAACTGTTTCATTAATACAACTAATTTACACGTAACATCCCATTATTATAATCTCACAACATGGAAAAAAGTTACCTAATTTAAGAACATTGAAAAAAGAATGAGGCGAAGACACCAAATTACTAACCTTCAAGAAGGCTTCAAAATCAATGTCATTGGTAAAGTCAGTGCCTGACTCACCCAAGATCCCCCTAATCTCATCTTCACCATACATGTCTCTGAATGCATTTAGCTTTGCCATTAAAGGCGGCAAATCTCCAAATGTAACTTTACTATTCTGATTCTTTAAAGAGATAAACTACAACACCAGAAAGAAGGGTCATATAAGGTAAAAACGACACAAAACATGAAGGACAACAGCTTTAAAAGAATAATGAGATTGAACCAAAATGTTCATTATAAGGAAGCAATGAAATGAACTTACTTTTGATTTCAGACTGCGAAGCTCAACCTGCGTGAACTGGCCTTGAAGCCATTGATCGGAGACAAGAACGCCCTCAAATTTCGACATCTTGGAGAATCAATAACAAAAGCTACAAATTGTATTTGGAGAATCACTAACAAAAGCTACAAATTGTATTGAATTGTATCCCAAACTACAAAATTCCCCCCCAAAAAAAGGCTTTAAAATATTTGCAATTTGCTACGAACAATGCGTTGTGTTCACTAACAACCTATTGCCAGAAGCAATGTTTTACAATGTCAAATTCAAATATAAGTCCAAATCTACAACAAAACACAAACAAGAAGTGGTTTATCTCCCGGAGTCACCGACCTGTCCAACGCTATCCTGACAGATAACAAAAACAAAAGATAAGCTTAAAAAAGTAAAAACAGAGTACACAAAGATTAAAACAAAAAAGAGAGAGAGAGAGAAAGTTCGTTAGATTAGTTATTAAAAAAAAAAACATCATTAAAAAATGAGCAAAATCTCGATTCCATCAAATATAAGAAAAGAGGAGACACATTTCACAGGTATCTAATGGTTATTGAAGGAATGTATAGCAAGTGTAATTGGTATTGAGCTATTTACCCCTCCCCGAAAGAGAAAAAATCAGTTGGGAAGGTTGAGATGGAGGAAGAAGGAAAGAAAGAGAAGAAATTGAGTAAGAAAGACGCAGATGGGGATGCATTGTATGTGTTGAAGTCAAAGAGTGAAATTAATATTAATAATGGGAACATACCCACACATAAAAATGTATGAATGTTCAACTACCCCTTCATTATTTCACTAACAACAATGAATGAGAGAAGCGTGGGGAAGAGAAGAAAGGATCGATTTTTCTTAGTGGGTAGGCAAAGTGACAGAGAAGAGAACAGACCGTGTGTGACTCCCAACACAAGTCCTATGACTGTTTTTTGTTCCACATAGCGCGCGTGAGGTTAACAGCGAGAGTATGTGGAGTTCATGAACTCGCTCTAAGCTTCGCACACGTCGGTGTCTTGGTGTATAGTTATTTTGGTGTTTTGTGGAACCGACTTTGATGTATTTTGGCTTTGGGGTCTGTTGTGGTCGCCATGTTCTTCATATCACAGCTGTTATTCGGTTTGGAACCAAGCCAACAACCAATTAGTTACTTACGCAACATTATATTATATTTTTTTCTCATCCTTCTTTTTTTTATATTTCATCAGATCTCGTGTACAATTTTTTATATTACCTTTTTATCGCATCGCCAATTTTCCCCATTGTGATAATCATTTTTTTTAATTCTATTCTTGCTCCTTCTACTCTCTTCTTTAGATAAGTTTTATTTTGGAGGTTCAAAATATTAACAAGAAAGACCTCAAGACTCATGGTCCTTCTACTATAATTTAAAAATAGATAACTTTTGTTGACTTTGCTAGGTAAAAAAAAAATATACATTGAATTTATTCGGCTTAAGAAAAAAAATAAAGAAAATTAATTATAATACTGTGCATGTAGTATAATGTAGTTTGTAAACATACGATATTTTTTAACAAGGAGTAATTTTAGAAAATCAATTTCTTTTACACTTAGGTATGTTTTGGGTGAAATAGTGAAAACATTTTTTTTTCTATTTACTTTGTATTATATTTTCTTTTTCATTTCTGTCAAGTAACTTTTCAATATCTATTTTTCTATTATGGAACAGAGGGTTAGAGTTTTAATTGCTTGATTTTGTTCTACACATCTAAGAAAAGATTAATTTTATACTATTAATAATTTGTTAGTGTGAAATTTAATTATTTTTTAACTTTTAATCCTTATAATATATTTTTGTTCTTAAATTTATGATACTATGATAATAATGACACTGTTGGTAACACAACATTTTATTGATGTGACAATATGTTAAAATAACATTGATAACATTTTTTTAAAATGGCATAAACATAAGTTCAATATCATTTGTTTTGCTGTTCTCGCTGAAGTGAAACAGAGCTCTAAGGTTAGGAATTCTATTATCAACTTTTTCAATGTCATTTGTTAACAAGGGCTACGGAATGTTATTTTTTATGACATGTAATAAGGTTAATATAATGTATTTTTTAATTTTTTTTAATAGAAGTTGATGATAATAACAAAAAAAAATTATAAGAACTAAAAATAGAAAGACTAATTACAAGAATCAAAATCATATCCTATTTTTTCAAAATCGTATTTAAGCCTAAATTTTATATATTAAATTAAAAATTATAGGATAAATATTAATTATTAATATATTAGTTTTTGTTAATACAAATAAAAAATAATAAATTTCATTAAATATTAAAAAATATAATTTTTTATAAAACAAATGTTAATTATTAATATGTTAGTTTTTGTTAATAGAAATAAAAAATAATAAATTTCATTAATATAAAGAATATTTTAATTTATAATAAATAATTTAAATTGTGATATAACGGTGAGTTTAATAATCAACAACTTCCTCAAAATATTCTATTCTTATAATAAATAATTTAATTTGAGATACAATGGTAAGTCTAACTATCGGTAACTAATTATATTTTTTATGGAGTTATAAGATTGGTAAAGTAAAAAGGTAAAAAAAGAATTGTAGGTTTGAATAATTCTATTAATGAAAATTAACATATTAATAACTAATTTTATTCTATAAAAAAATTATATTTTTTATGTGTTCAAAGTCTAACAGATTCAAAAAATTGAAAATGATAAAAAATTCAAATATTTTTAATTTATTTAGTTTGTTAAATTTTCAACCTGTTCAATTTGATTTGTGATTTAAAATTTAAAAATTAACTCAAATCAAATCATAATATTTATAATTCTTTCTTTTTCTTTTAAAATAATATTTAGTTTAAAAGACATACGTGATTCTTGTTATAACTATTATTATGCAGAAATAAATAATTATTTCTACTAGTTAAATATATTATAAAATTTTATTTTCTTGATAATTTTTAGATGAAATTGATTTTCAGTAAGTTGCAACAAATATTTAAATAATTTTCAATGTAAAATAAATTATTTAAACATTGTTAGAAGCATTAGAAATCATACTACCAAACCTGACAATAATTAATTTTTTTATTTGATTTTTTACAATAAAAACCAAGCCTCCTAACACCCCTAATTAGCACTAACTTTTTTTTTTATCTTCTAAAAAACTATTTGTATTTTATGGAAAGAGCTAAACGATCTTGTTTGTCAATATGTTATAACGATTTTATTTGATGATTAATTTCCTATTTGCCTTACATGTATTGAATAAAAAATTGAAGAATTGCTCGTTTTTTAAACATCATTTAGAAAAAAAGTATTTTTAATAAAGAAAGTAGCCTTTCTGCAGTCGATTTAACAAGAAAAGACGAAAATATTTTCATGCCTGCTATGAAAACATTTGGGAGGAAAATGGATATAAAAAATTTATAAGGAAGAAGTTTGGTAAGGAAATTTTTTTACTGTTTAGGCGATGTTGGATTAAAAAAAAATCTTATTATTAACATTTGTTTTAAAAAATAAAAATAACACTCGTAGAAAAGAATGGATTTTTTTTTAAGTTAAGTTTTTTACCAAAACTTTTTCAAAAATGAGAATCCAATTTTTCTAGATTACGAAATCATTTTCACAACAATAAAATATTACCTTACTCATTTAAGATTTTTTTTTTTGTTTAATGTATCATTTGTTAGATGTTATTCTGTATGGTTGAGTCTTATAGGAATAGGACTTTGTAATATGGTAAATATTAAACTTTAAAATAAATATTATATTACTCCGATTAAATTATTTAATAAAATAAATAATTAAATTTAAGAAAATACTGATATATTTTTGGAAGAATATTTGACGAACAAGATCTACCCTTTTTCAGAATTGATAATTCTCAAGAATCATCTTCATGTTGTTTCTTAAGTTTACCAAAAACTCCATCTCCCTTTGCATGCTCAACCAACACAGGACATCAATAGCATTTCTAGAGTTGAGCACCTATGATATTATCCATCCACCGATAAATGTAACAGAGATAGTAAAGGAACCCAAGCATATTGAATAGTGAGTAAGTCTGATATATGAAAGTTGTAAAGTACATAAGAAGAAAAAAAGAAACTCCAACTATCACCTTTATATTTGATACAATATGCGGAGCATATGGTATAACCCATGGTGAGCCAGAGCCCAGAGGGTGATGTCCACTCACCACTCACCACTCACCACTCACCACTCACCACTCACCACTCACCACTCACCACTCACCACTCACCACGCCCTGCAATCTTCTTTTGATCAAATTCCTTCTTTATCCAAGTGGAGACGAGAGTTTAGCTATCTGTTTCAATAACCACTGTGAATGTTATACACTTATACTCATACTCCACTTGAAAACCAAAGTTTGAGCTCAGAGAGGATCATAGCATACGTATGTATCTAAACTACTCGCATAACTGCTCCTACACCTTGCTTGACAGATGCACCAAACACATTCAAGTCTGGGGGCTTCCAATTCTTTAAGTATTGTTCTTCCCGTAATTACTCAGGTTCTTTTTTGGGACTTCATATGTGAATTCAAAAACTTTTGCATAACTCATTCCACTTATCCATGCTGCAAAATTTGCTACACCATCATCCGTTCTGATCACCCACAATTAGACGCAAACCGTAATCGCTCTCGCTTAACCCCTTCACAATTTAATAGAGTATGTTCAACTGATTCCACCTCTTCATCACATTAAGGGACATCATGTGCTTTTAGTACAGTCTCTAATCTCCCTTTACAAACGGAAATAAGGAAACACTATCCAAAAAGATAAATGTATAGTTAGTGATATTTTTTCGTGTCCTAAAAATTATGTACATTATTTACAACACTCTCAATTTGGTTCATAGATATCAATCATTCTCAACTTGTCAATAAGTTTTGAAATCTTGCTGTACTTGATGAACACGTCTGCCTATTGGATCCCTGTATGTAGGAACATGTTCTATGACTATAAACTGTTGTCCAATTTTTCTTTCATGAAATGTCCATCTATCTCTGTGTACTGTTCTGTAGTGAGCTAGCCATGCCCCATGACAAAGACCACGTGCCCCCTGTATTCAGTTATTTATTATACATTACTATCAGTAAAAGTCAGATACATATTACACTCAGGATTTTTCTGATGTTTCAATGATAAAATTATGTTCACTTTAAATATTTTACCAATGAATAAAACATATACTTTGTGAAAACAAAATAAAGTAGAGAAAGAGGGAGAGAGATTAAAAACAATGTCAAATTTATTAGGTGACATCTGATGAAAGTAATGTCAAAGCCAGCAAAGGTTGTATTTAGACATTTATAAGGAAAAGAAAAAAATATCTGGTAACACGTGTGCTACACCACAAGAACAAATTCATCTTCCAAGCACTTTAAATTCCAAAAGATCACGACAATATTTCCCAAAGTGTTGAAATCACTCATGCAAATTCACCTAACTAGATTAGAACATTCATATCTACTAATACATGAGATATTACTTGCTTAGTTATGACATTAGTCATGACAAAGGTCTAGGTGGATCCAATCATAGTCAACTACTCGTGCTGAATTGCTACCATTAAGTAAAAAGTTACAAAACAACTATATTTTTTGCATTAGGAATAAATGTTTGATTCAACAATTGATATTAGAGTCAAGATTTTAAGTTTAATTTTGAGTGCAACAATTGCTAAGAGGAAGATTGTTTTCCTGATTGTGGCATTAATTGTCAAGTAGACAGGTGGGTCAAGTTATAGTCAACTCATGGTGCTTTGGCGGTTATGGCTAAGTAGAAAGAATTATATGCTGGCTATAAATTATAATTTTTTTGCCTATTAGTAAGCACTTGATCCAACAAATACTTAGACAATATTGAATAAACTATCCCAGGCAATGCAGTGTGATTAGGGGTAGGTAAATCCTAAATGAATTGATCTAGCCTGTTTAGGTCTGGCCCGCATAACCTACATTTTAAATAGGCTGAAAAATCTTATCCTCCAAAATAAATGAATATGTGTGTGTATATATTTTTAAAATGTAGGTTATTCAATATTTGTAAAGTTATATAGTTTTGCACAATTAAACTAAAGGTATTATTTTTAATAGGTGCAGTAGAATGTTAGTACATTTCCCACACGTAATTGACTTTCGAACTCAATTTTGACTTTGAAGACTATTATTTTATAAAGGGTTTTCCAATATTTTTTTTCTCTTAAGATAAAATATTGGTGGCAACTCCATATATTATATTAGTGTTAATCCTTTCGTGATCCCGGTTACGACAAGCATAATATAGACAAACTTTAAAAAAAAAATCATCATTGACTCTTACATGTGCATCATACATCTTAACTAATTACAACCCAACAAGTAAATACTAATCAATTATGTGAAATAATTTCTCATATTATCAGGTACCCTATATGCATAATATAATCATCTGAATATTTCAAAAGATAAAAAAGTAAATGTAGGAGTCAAATCCATCATGTAGTAACCAACTACAAGTACATAAAAAGGGAGGGAAATTTTCAATATGCACTTCCT
This sequence comes from Psophocarpus tetragonolobus, assembly GCA_037954015.1. NCBI lineage: Eukaryota > Viridiplantae > Streptophyta > Magnoliopsida > Fabales > Fabaceae > Psophocarpus > Psophocarpus tetragonolobus. Next base: position 43,478,277 of record CM075695.1, read on the forward strand.
AGCTGACAACTCTAAAATATTAAAAAAAAGGAAATAAAAGACACTAAGATAGTTTCTCAACATTATTCACATATGCATCAAGCTAGTCATATCAACCCATGTTGTCTTCAACCCAACACCTCCAACATCAACTACGAGGTGCACGATCTGCAACTGTCTCATCGCTTACTCCAGCATCACTGATGCAATTATCACAATCCAAAAAGGAAATGTAAGGGTAAGCTCACTTAGAATAACTTATAAGACCAGTAATATAGATACATTGTAAAGTATGTAGTTAAGAAAAAAACATATTAACATGACTCATCACTTTTGTACATTCATCCACATAACACATCACTTCCATGCATTCATCCCACATAATACACAACACTTTCATGTGTTCATCCATATCAATATATTTATATAGTATATATACTACCAGTAGCCAGTTATGAATATGTAATTCAGACTCAAACACAATATTGAGGTTCATCAGTTGCCTCAATCACAAACTAAGGTCCATTATCAGCTACCTTAGTTATAAAATTCATACAACATTAAGATCCATCATCAACTATCTCAATCACAAACTAAGGTCCATTGTCATCTACCTTAGTTATAAACTCATACAAAATTAAGGTTCATCATCAGTCACCTCAATTATAAACTAAGGTTCATCACCATCTACCTTAGTTGTATACTCATGTAACATTGAGATCCATCATCAACTACCTCAATTTAAACTTAGGTTCATCGTCAACTACCTTAGTTATAGACTTACATGACTTGAGGTCCACCATTAGCTACCTCAATTGTGAACTCATGCATTAACATTTCACTAGCAATTAATCATATTGCATTTTAGCTCATTCATTCACAATACAACATAAATATTTTTCATAATTTTTTAAATCAATAAGCACAAATCACCACATTGAAGAATTTCACACCAATTGATGAATTAATCTCCAACATCATTACTTCTTCATGATATTTCCTTTTTTATATTTTCCACAATTATTTACATGCTATTTTAAACTTGACCACTCATCCCTCAAATTTTATGACATAATCTCTTTCAGCGCATTCTCCAAACCCTTCTGGTAATAGACACACTCCTATGGCGAGCCCCTAATACATTTTTCTGTTCCAACGAGTCTCTCACACCCATGTGATAATGAACACACCTTTGTGGTACGCATCCTGATAAGTGTTACAAATTTAGTTGCTTCTCCGATCACAACTCACAAATTCATCTCCCCAAAATCTTGAACCATGAATTTGACCAACACTAAAATACTTACAAGCATCAATTTCAATTACCACAACTCATATCACCAAATCAACACATGCTAATCAAGGTTTCAAAGTTCTCATTTTCAATTCCCAAACCCCCAAACCATGACAACAGCAATATCATTTTAAAGCAAAAAAAAACAATAAATCTAAATTCACAATCACACCTCAAATCATTCAAATCATTATAAAACGAGTGAGAGTGTAAGTTTCCCTTACCTCTTATATTCCCAAGATAGGACTTTCAAGAAATATGAAAGAAAAGGATTCTTGAGCCAAAAGAAAAAGTTTTTGCTCACTACAAAACCACTACAAGAATCAAAACATGAATTCAGATTAGGAAACAAAATCTTTGTTAAGATGTTAGCTTAGAAAAGAAAATGGAAAGGAGAATAAAAAAGAAACTCACCTCTTCTACCCCAAATCCTAAACTTATGGAAGAAATTCACTTCAAGTGATTGAGGTTGGGAAAAAAAATCTAAATTTGCATGCTTTTAGTGTGCTTAAAGGAAAACAAAGATGGGTGGGAGGAGTGATGGATCTTGGCAAAAAAGTTGGGGAAGTCAAAAAAATAAAATATATATACTTTAATAAAATTACAATTTTTTTATAAAAAAAATTGCATTTCATTAAAAGGGAAGAAACAGTTTGGGGAGCCAAAAAAATAAAATAAATATACTTAAAAAATTACAAATTTTTAAAAATATATATTTACTAAAAGGGGGGGAAAAATTTTACCTGCCCCGACTTCTAAGAAGATTCCCCACTAGGTGATAGGATGTTTTATTTATTTATTTTGTTGTGGTGAGAATAAAGAGAGTAGATGTGGTGTGTTGAGTTTTGTTTTTTTTTCCTTATAAGTGATAGGAGTGTTTACGGTTTGAGTTGGTTCGATTTTGGAACAAAAAGAAAATCAAACCAATTAATTTTAATTAGTTTAGGTTGGTTTGGATTGTTAGAAATTTTTTTCCTTAACCTGAATCAAACTGAACTAATGATAATGGGGATGGTTCGGTTCAGATTTGGGAAAAACCAATAAAAAAATTAAAAAATAAAATTTATTTTCATTAAATCATAAAAAATAATTTTATACTTCAAACTAGCCAAATTCATTGATCTACTAAATTCATAATTTTATAAAAAAAAATCAAGTGTTTCATATATATCAATTTTGTTAAATTAAAATATTAAAGCAATCTAATACAATACAAACAACAAATTGCATATATCTAAAATCACTTAATACAAATAAAATGTAAAATAAATATATATTAATATATACTTTGATTTGATTCAGGTTGGGTCAGAGTTTTGATGTGATAAAACCATAAATTACACTGCACATGATCGGTTTTGCTTGGTTTGGTTCGGGTTTAGGCCAAATCAAGTGAAAAAACTTAACCAAATTAATTGGTTCAATTCAAATTATCGGTGTTGTCGGGTTGACCAAAATCGATGAAAACTCCTAATAAGTGACTAGTAAGTACTTTTAAAGAGTGAGGTTTTAAGTCTCTAAGGTATTTTCCTATACAGGTCAACTCAAATTGGAATTAAGGTTGTTTCTTCTTGCACCTTCAGAGATTTTTCTTTACACCTTCGTAATATTTTAAAAATTAAAATATTTTTTATTGAGTCTCCGAAATGTTTACTCTAGATTTGGTTTTTGTCAAATTCAAATCATCTAATCTTGACTTATTAAATTTTTTTCTTAAAGTTCGGATTAAGTAATAAAGAGGTTTTTTTTTTCTTTCACAAATCTGTATTCATAAAAATGTAATCACTTACAAACTCAGTATAGATAATTCAGACTAGTAAAAAAAATTCATACAATAATCCAAATTTTTTTTAAAGTTCAGGTTACATAATCCGTGAAAGTTACTATTTCTCTAATTCATGAAAAAAGTAAACAAGGAAATGAATTGATAGTCATTGTTACTCTAATTCTCTACTTTTCACTTAAAACATGTATAAAAAGAAAGAAAAGTGTAAAAAAAATTGATCATTCCAAAATTATTTTTTGTTGTCAAATATAAAATATCAAAAAATAAAATATTATTTTTTATAATATATTATTTTAAAATTTCATGTGTTAGGAAATAATGACTTTATAATTTTTTTTTGCGTTTGTTAAAAAAATACCTAGTAAATAAATAGTTAAAAAAAAATTATATTGTAGTGCTCAAGTTTTCTTTTCTTGATATGCATTTTTTATAATATTTTTGTATTGTTAATTTTAGCTAATTAAAATATTATAGATACATAGTAGGATATAAGGTATCACAGAAAAACTATTTTGTTCATAAAAAATTAATTAAAAATATATCATTATTTTGTAGTTCTAATAATTTTAATTTATAATTTTTTTTCTGTGCACATCATTTTCTACTCATCGAAAAACTTCAATATTTACTATATTTCATATTTTTTCTTTTATTTTCTTACCTTTTATTTAATCCTACTTTCTTTCCTCTAAAATTAAAGTGCGATTCTTCTCCCTCTATTCTTCAAATTAAACCAGATACTTTTTTTAAAATCTTTCTCTTCCTCTTCATTTCCCTCTTACCCAACAAGGTGTTAAAGAAAAGTAACATTTCTTAAAATTACTTCTTGCTTCTCTTTCTTCCCTTCTATTTAACAACAAGAACTAATGCCAAACAAAAATAAAATCTCCAAATAATCAACTTTAAAAATAATTATTCGAATTGATCAAAATAAAAGTAGTTAACAACAAAAATATGATCCATCATAATGCTTTTTTCCTAATTGATCATCTATAGAAATATAAGAGGACCAACTTCTATATTTTTAATCAGGATAATATTGATATTTCCTATCCTATCCTTTTATGTTTAAAATCTTTATCTTACCTAGTCAAATTAACACAATAAAATAAAAGTTTTAACACTTGTAAAAAAGTTTTATTTTTATTTAGGGTATTAGTGTTTTTCTCATAAAATAATATTTGTAAAGTATTTCAAATAGAAAATATATTTTTAGGGCACAAAATAAGAATGTAGGAATATTAGGGGTTTCAACATTATATTTTTATTTTTACTACTTTTAAAACTACTTAAAGATATATCTCCTCTACAATTCAGTGATTAGTATGTTTTTCTTCTCATTTTTTTCATGCCTCTCAAAAACATACTATTTACCTATCTCACAATACACCTCCTCCTAATTATGTTCGAACTTCCAAGGTTTTGAAAAGTATTTTTCATAATGTTGAAAAGTACCTTTTAGAAGAATATCACTCTTTCCAAAGTTAATTTATGTAACTATGTTTAAAGAAAAGATTCTAAAAAAGTGTTTTTTAAATATATAGAATATTCCTTAGAACAAAAATTCATGATCTTTGATCTCTCATTTTTAATCTAGAAAAAATAAAATACATATGGAAGAATAAAATGCATGATTTGTCTTATCTAAATGAAATTGATTGATAGAAAATCCAAAAGATAATCATCAAAATATTAAAGTAAAAGTAAATAATCAATACAAGTGTAAAACAATGATAAGTTTAAAGACTAGTAGAAAATATACATCTTAAAATTAATCAAGTGGGAGTATATGCTTAAAGATGCATATACATGTTGTGTCACACAATTTTTTAAATTCTAATAATTATGGACATTTAATGCATCTTACATTTAAATATAGCTACCAAACAAAATTGTCACCTTAAAAAAAAAACAAACAAAATTATCAACTCAAAACAATAAAATAATATATAAATGTTATATTCAAAATCTGAACGGTTTTATTTTGAATAAATTGTATATCAAACGACAAAGAATAAATTACACACAACATACATCACATAATAGCCACTTCTAGCACTATGCTTTGTGTGGAGCACGTCAGGAATCGGTCAACACTAGACTGCAAGTAACGGCACAATATATGTCTTGTAAATTTTTTTTATTTTTTTTTTATCCTTTTCCATCATATTTTATCTTCAACTTTTAAAATCAAGCAATAAAATAGCTTTTTAATTATTATATTTATAAGGATGTATTATTTACAATAAATTATGTAATACATCTACATGTGGTTTGAAAAGGATATTTTATTTTTTTATAAGTTAAATATTAATTTAACATGTTCTTTTAATAGAATAATTTGAACACACAACATTTTTCTCTCTCACATTTTCATTTTACCATTAAATAAATTTTATAACTCCTAGAAAATAATATATTATTACTATAAATCATTTATCTAGAAAGCACAATATATTGCAAGAGTAAGCATAGGATAAAAGATATATTATTATTATTATTATATTATATTATGCACTCACAAATTATAATTAACCAATCAATCACCTTTGGGTTCCATATAAATATAGTAACTTACAATCAATCAATCACACTTATATTCTACTTAAACATAAAAACTAACATTTAATCAATCATACTTATGTTCCACCTCAACATAAACATTAAAAACCAATCAATTATACTTAAGCTCCACTTGAACACAAACACTGACAATGCACGACTAATGCTTTTCGGAAAGACTCACTACATTGAATTTTGATATCAAGGTAGTGACTCATCTGACTCCCCTCACATTAGTATCTGATATTTATTTGACCCATCAATAACTAGTTGAAATCTAAGCATACTCATTAAATAACCAACTAATGCTTTATGTGTCATTACCTGAAACAGAGCCTAACACTGCACCACATTATTATCTAAGTATATCATGTGGTGTATCATTTTCCGAAACGGGTCTTAACACTAGTGTATCATCACCAAACATAGGACTCTAACATTGCATCATCACCTGAAACAACGTCTTAACACTAGGATCACTTAAACTTAATGTAACACAATTAATTAATACTCCTTATTAATGAATTACAATCACCAATTATCGACAAACGCAATTCCAACAAATCATGATATCAACATAGCATCTCGTAAGTATGTATCTCATTTCACATATATCATCACAATATGGATCGTAATATAATTTATTAGCAATTATTTTCCAATTGTCAAAACAACTAAAACTAAACATATCATCGTTAATTCAAAATATTCAATCACATTTTCAACAAACCATAAAATCAACATCTTTATAAAAAGTAACATTTCAAATCATCAAATCAACATCTTTACAAAAAAGTAACATTTCAAATCATCAATTTCACCAAACATCCGTATCTCAAAATATTCTAAATTACAAATCACTCAATTCAATCACAATTCATTTCAAAAACAAAACTCAAATTCGCAATCACACAAAACACCAAATTTTGCATAATACTCAAATCATAATGAAAAGCTCAGTTACTCAAAATCAATTATCTTTTCAGCTTTAAATGATATTTTCTCAATTTAAAATGAAGGATTTAGCTTTCTTTACTTATTTTTCCATCTAAAAGCTGACTTAAACAGTAAAGCAAGAATCAATCCCAAGAAATTTCCTAGAACTTGACAAAAATCCCAGTGTTAACAAGAACCCAAGAAAATGTAATTTATGAAGAAATCTCGTTTTAAACAAGAATGAAAAGATCCAAAACAAACGGAAAAAGATTTAGAAAACTACAATTAGACATATCTATACTGATCATCTCTCAAAATCATGAGCAATGGAAAAAATCACCATGTAGAGGAGAGAAGAATAAAGGCGCAACATGACTAGAGAAAGAAGAAATGAAAAATGAAAGAAAAAGGGAAGAAAGAGAAATTAAATGGCATTGTAGGTGTATTTAGTAAATTCAGTTTGTTATATGCAACCCCTTTAAATAACGGATTTTGCATAAACTTTTCAAAACTCATTTAAAACTTCCCAAAACTCATCTAAACTTCCTAAAACAAAAAAATAATAATTATTTTCATTTCTTTATTTTTTTACCATCAATCAAATACGACCACCATATATTATTAACACAACTAATAAATCCATGACATCTCAAATTAATAGTATTTTAAGTAAAAAATTAGATTTAATTCCCTTTACTATTTATTTTACGAATTTATAATTTATTAAATAAATAGTTCCTTACAAATGCAACTTACTAAATGAGATACTTCCAGCCAAATTAGCTTATTAAAGTTTAATAAAATAAAATAAAAAAACACAAAATAATAAAATAAGACCTACTTAATTTAACCTTACTCTTTACATGTTATAACGTCGTTCACTCATTCATGTTTGTGAATTAATACCATTGAAAATTATTTGTTGATGCGAATACCATTCATTTTATTTACAGAGGAATATGATTGAAAATTTTAAAAACTATAACTTTTGCAGAGGATGCAGTTCACTTGATTAAATAGGTTATATGAGTTACTACATTACTTTTGATTTTTTTATGATAAAAACAAATAACAACCTAGCATCACAACTAATAGTAATGAGTGTGAGATTTTTATTTCTATTTTCGTTTTTAAAATTAATTTTCATCTTTGCTCCTAATTTATCCCTTTTCTTGCTCTTAAAACTTATTTTTATTTCTATTTCCACATTAGAAGATGAGATTTATATTTTATCTTTGTTTCGGTTAATATCAGATTTGAAAAATACAAAAGGATTATTTGGTTTAATAAATTTACATAAGAGTTTGGAAAATAACAAAAGTTATTTGATTTAAAAACTAGGTTTAATAAATTATTGAAATATTTTAATAATTAAAATAATGGTTAGACGGAAATGGAGTCTCATTATTATTTAACTTAATAAATCAAATATTCTTCTTACACATATCTAGTTAAATAAAATATTTTTTTGTAAATTTAGAAACAGATTTGGAATAAACCATAAATACGGATTTTTTATTATCCTAACCATAACTTTGATAACAAAAAACCTAAACCACGCAATTTAATTCCACAGTTCAAACAAAAAAATGTATGCACGATTTAATTACGATGTTGAATTGAATTTCTTAAAAGTTTGACTGCGACAAATATTAGAAAAAATATTTATCCTATTGTTTTGTTTGGATTTAAATTAATCAAATGGTCAACAAGATATCCGAATACTAATATTTTTAGGCGAGGAAAAAACACAATTGGATGCAAATTATCGTACCATTCCACAAATTGATAAAATAGCGAACATCATCCTATGTCCGTATAATAACATTAATTTTTATGTTTAATTATATTCTATTGTCTTTTGATTTTGTAAATTTTTTATATTTTGTCTTTTATTTTTAAGTCATGATATTGTGTGTTTAATTTTAAAAATTGTCAAATTTATATTTAATAGTGACAAACATTAAGGTATTATTGTCATCCATATTAAATAGTGATATAAAATTAGGATTTAAGCAATAATAAAGATAGAATAAAATTAGGATTTACATTAATAATATAAAAATGATATTTTAATAATATATATATATATATATATATATATATATATAAATAAAAAATTAATCATAACTTTTCATTTATGTGACTTTTAAAGTAGTAATGAGAAAAATCAACACATTTACATGAACGAAGGGTTTTGATTGAATGTCAGAAAAAAAAAATAATCTTTACACTAACAGTGTATACCAATTAAACTTATAAAAGAAAGATGCATAATTCCAAAATATTTTATAAAATATTTAAAATAAAAATAGAAATAGAGTTATGTCTTATCTTCTTGGAAGGAGGTGTTTCAAAATTATTTTCTTAAAATTTAAAATTTGAAAACAGCATTTTAGAACAATTTTTTTAACTATAAATGAAACACTAATAAACAAAATTTAAACTCGATGGATTGTTATCCATCTTCAATCCACCGTCAAACACTAATACAAAATGAAACTACATACAAACAAACATATATAAATTAATTTAGTATAAACTCAAAAGATGAAAACCAATGCAAAATAAAATTAAAACTATTGCAATTCAATATTCGACTATTGCTTAAACACAACAAAAAAAGAAAAAGCGAATTATTAAGTTAATTATTATTTTTATAATTTTCTTAGAGTTTACATTTTCATTTGTATATTATTATTATTATATCTTTGGGTTGGACTCAGTCACCCACATATAATAATTGCATAACTCATTATCTAATATGATCTAAATATTTTCAAGAACTAACTTATTTGGATTAGGTGAGAATGAGTTAGATTGGCAACAAATTCTTCTCCATCTTCATCTTAAAGACAAATTTGAATATAAGTATAGAATGAGTATATAATTATTTATCTTGAAAACATGAAGGATTTATTCTTCGTCATAATTGTTTAATTTATACAAATTACACAATTCTTATAATATAGTTTCCGTTCTTACAAAGTAAAAATCACAAAGTTGTTAGGTTGGTTGAGTAAATGGTTGTGACTTTGAATAATCTACCGATAAAATTAATATATTAATAATTAATATTTATCTTTATAAAAGATATGTTGCACATTTATTGTTTTCTCAAAACATATAAGGTGATGTTTAATTTTATAAAATGTTTTCTGTTTTCATTTTTTGAAAACTATTTTTATTTTCAAGTTTTTAACATTCAGAAAATATATTTATTTTTACTTGATATTTTATATTTCAAAAAATAATATTGTTAAATTTAATCAATTTTTTAGTAAAAATATTATAAACATTTATATATATAGTTTGAAATATATTTATATAATTACAATATTATTATTAAGTTTTCACAATCGGTTAACTTTTAAAAACACTAAAAACAATTATTTTCTATTTTCAGTTATTTTTTTAATATATTTTTTATAAAAATATTTTTTAAATTATAAGCAAATATATTTTTACTATATTTTTTATTTTTTCTAAAAAAAAAATAGAAACATCCCACACAAACCAACCTGGCGTGAGACTATCACAAATAATAAATATCACTAAAAAATGAATAGAATAAACAAGTAGTGTGAGGAGACAAGTTGATGGGTTAAATAAATTTTTAATTTTAAATTTGAGCATGATTGATAGCTTTATAATTTTTTATAAAATTCTAAATTTAGTTTAGCAAAGTTAAGTTTTATAATTTCTTTGAAAAATCATATTTTAATGTTTGAAATGTGATTAATTTAAAAATAAAAAATGAAAGTGTAGGAATAATGAAATGCGCAGATGGATGGAGGGTGAGAGAGCATTAAGGATGAAAGGAGGGTTGAGAAGTAGTAATAAGAAGAAGGGGAATTTTGCGCGTTCATTGAAAGCACGAATGAGAGGGCGGCAGGTGTGGGTTGACAGAGTTTGACAACGACGTTATGGGTCCCACTCCCCTTCCCCAGTCAAAGCCGCGGCTTTGCTCAAGCCAGCTTGTCCACCATTTTATTTTTTAATGTGCTCATTGCTTAAATTTAGTATTGAGAGCAATAAGCAGCACTCTCTGTCTCTCTGTCTCTCTGGATTGCTGCTGGGATGAGGATACCAGGCGCTCTTTCTCGTGTTCTTACTGTCCTCTACTTCCTTTGTCTGGCCTCTGCTCAGAGATCTGCCTGGAACACTCTCTCTGGTAAATGTCTCCCCTGTGGATCTGTGGTGTTGGTGAACAAACACTAACACACTTTTCCATGTTTGTGTTTGTGTTTGTGCAGGAGGTCCACCCTTGGTGGTGGCGCGAGGTGGATTTTCAGGAATATTGCCAGATTCCAGTGATGCTGCCTATAATCTGGCTGTCATAACATGTGGACCCGATGTCTACGCATGGTGTGATGTGCAATTAACTAAAGATGGAGTTGGGATATGCCAACCAGATATAAACCTTGCTAATTCCACTTACATTGCTTCCGCCTACCCTAATCAAACCACTAGTTACTTGATTAATGGTGTACCCACCCGCGGCTATTTTCCTCTTGATTATACCTTCAAGGACCTCGACGGTGTCCTCTGTCAGTTTCCTTCTCCTCTCTCTCCCCCTTCCCCCTTCCCCCTTCCCCCTTCTTTCTTTATTTTCTTCCTCACCCTTTCTTCTTTCCTTTCCTTTCTTTTCCTCCTCAGTGACTCAGGGAGTTTACTCTCGATCCAACCTCTTTGATGGCAACCGTTTTCCAATTCTTAGCGTTGATGATATCGTTACATTAAGACAACAACCTAAAGGAATATGGTTAAATATTCAGGTTAATTGAATGAATGCATTCTCCCCCTTCACTCTCCTCCTTCTTTTTTCTTTTTTCTTTCTTCTTCTTTTCCACTAATTCTTGTTTTCTCTCATACTTTAAAGCACGATGCATTCTACGCACGACACAATTTGAGTATGAGAAGCTTTGTCCTTTCAGCTTCTAGAAGAATAGTTTTCAGTTACATCTCATCACCTGAGGTTGGTTTTCTGAGAAGTATAACAACACGCTTCAACCCAAAAACAACAAAATTGGTCCTCAGGTTTATGGGACAGAGTGACGTAGAACCATCGACCAATCAAACCTATGGTTCTCTTCTAAAAAATCTAACATTCATCAAGACATTTGCTTCTGGAATTCTTGTTCCAAAGATATACATATGGCCTGTAGATGCAACTCTGTATCTACAACCACATACATCTTTGGTCTCAGATGCACATAAAGCGCGACTCGAAGTTTTTGCATCAGATTTTGTGAATGATGTTCCATCTAGCTTCAATTACAGTTATGATCCTCTTGCTGAGTACCTCCAATTCATAGACAATGGTGATTTCTCTGTTGATGGTGTGCTGTCTGATTTTCCCATAACTTCATTTGAAGCTATAGGTAAGTTTATTTATTTTTTCCTCATATTGTCAGAATAGCCTGCCACATATAGAACACCTTTTATTTTTTATTAAAATCTTGCTTATGTTGGCTATGCTTGGATTGAGGAGACCCACAAATATCTGTTTTATGTAAACATTCTAATTATTTGAAATCTTCTCAAAATAACAGAACCGGAGGAATAAAATCAGGTTATCATCACTTATTTCTTTTTTGTGAACATTTTATAACTTGATATTAGTTGTCTTCAGGTTCTATATACATACTTATAAATAGTAACACATGTCTGTATGCCTGTGTATACAATCCTTGTTTTCTCTATCTAAGTAGATATTGGGTTGTCTTCTTATAATGCAGATTGCTTTGCTCATCAAGGCACCAATGCTACAAAAAAAGGTACACTTAGCTTTTAGATTGGAATATGTATTCTCATCTTGTTCTTAAGTAATTTCTAGCTGTTTGATTGTATGACTTTTATCATTTGATGGCAGCTTAGCTTGCATCATTGTTGACTTGTTTCTCTAACTTCTTTCCATGTTTCAGATAATGCTTTGATTATCTCAAAATTTGGTGCAAGTGGAGATTATCCGGCTTGTACTAACTTAGCATATCAAAAGGCCATATCTGATGGTGTGGATGTTCTTGACTGTCCTGTTCAAATGTCTAAGGATGGAACACCATTTTGCTTAAACTCCATTGATCTTATAGAGAGTACAACAGTTGCCCAATCAAACTTCAGCAAATTTGCCATGACTATTCCTGAGATCAAATCTGGCAGTGGCATATTTGCATTCAACTTGACGTGGAATGATATAAAAAGCTTGACCCGTAAGTCAAAGGAAGTTCTGTAGTTGTTAACCTATTCAATAAAGTCTAGTGTTCTTCCCTTTTGCATTTGCATGGAGTTAATCCAGACTTGTTGAAACATAGTTGACTGATACTTCAAGTAGCCAAATTCAGAATGAGATATATGCATATTGAAACAAGTCGTGTTTTGGCCTTTGGTGATGATGGAGAAATTAGTTTACAACCTCACTTTAGAGGACAATTAATGTCTCACTGATTAATAACCATGGCAAAATTTTCCATCTCATATCTTGGCGCCTTTCATTTGGCTGCCTACTAAAAGTGTTACAGTTAAATATTTGACATTTTTCTCTTATCTATTTTTCCTGCAGCCTCAATATTGAATCCTTTTGCAAAATACAGATTGTTCAGGAATCCAAAATCTAAGAATGCTGGGACATTGTTGACGTTATCTGATTTTTTGTCCTTAACAAAAAATCAAACCTCTCTATCAGGTGTCGCTATCATTGTTGAGGTGTGTTCTTCCATGCCTATTAATTCTGTATTGGATTCATTCTATCGGCTGTTATTTGAACATATAATATTTTCTATAAGGATTAAGGCAAATTTTTTGTGAGAATGGCTTAGGGTCACTTAAGTTATTTAACAATTCTTATGGTTAATTTCACCTTGGAGCGATAGCGGAAATAGAAATGGAAAATATTATGACTATCAAATTGTTACGAGACCTGTTTCACTTGTTTGTGTTGGCCATACATTCCTTCTTAAGTTCTATATAACAATGCCAAAAATTATGAAATATACTGTTTTTAACTCGTTGAGGTTCTATTTGTACTTTGTGCTGCTGACAACTTTCTCTTCTAAAACCAAAAACCAAATGCTCACCAGCCCAAAACTCATATATGTGAATTTCACAGTAAATATTTTTTCTCAAACTCTCGTTGCCCTGATTTATTTCATCCAAGTACAGAAATATTTGGTTTATATTTATGGTTATAAATAATAATTGCGTTCTCCTAGCATTTAAATGATTTTTTCCCTTTTCTTTTCATCTTATATTTACTAACCTGTATATTGTGCTGTTGTTCTTCTACTTATCAGCATGCAGCCTATCTTGCTGACAAGCAAAGATTAAGTGTGATTGATGCAGTCATCGACACTTTGCGCAAAGCAGGCTATGATAAACCTGGACCCCAAAAGGTTTATATTCAATCCTCTAATAGCTCTGTACTGCTGAAGTTCAAGGAGAAAACCAGTTATGAGCTTGTCTACAAGATTGACGAGACTGTTGGTGATGCTGCTAATGCTGCTGTTGAGGATATAAAACGCTTTGCTACTGCTGTGGTTGTCAGCAAGGACTCCGTATTACCTAATAATAATAAATTCCTGACAAGCTCTACGAAGATTGTGCCAAAGCTAAAAGCTGCTAACCTCTCTGTTTTTGTAGAAACATTCAGCAATGAATTTGTGTCTCAAGCATGGGATTTTTTCTCAGATGCTACTGTTGAGATAAACTCATTTCTGAACATTGAGGGAGCAAAAATTGACGGTATCATCACAGACTTCCCTAAAACTTCTGACAGATACAGAAGTAAGTGCTAGCAAATTGTAATGTACTATGGGGTCTCTTTTAAGCCTCTTGATTACTGAAATAATTATTCCCCATTCTACTGCAGGGAACAAATGCTTAAGTATGGGTAACAGCACACCCGTTTATATGGATCCTGTTCAACCAGGTGGTCTTTTTGGACTCATTACTAAAGATTTCTTACCCCCAGCTGAAGCTCCACTCCCACCCTTGACAGAAAATGAAGTGGCAGAGCCACCTATGCCTGCTGTTGCAAAAACAGCCCCAGCTTCCAGCCCGAATTCTGGAACCAAAGCACTTCCACCAGGAAATGCACAGCCTAAGGTCACTGTCTGCTTCTTCTTGTCCACTTTGGTTGTGTTTATAGCATCTCTTCTTCTGCTTTGAGTAAAAATCATCTCCAAACTTACTTCAAAGAAAGAAAAAAAAAAGAGAGAAGATTGCTTTTGGTGGTTTCAACCCTCTATTTGCCCCACTCTTCTAGGATTGAGAGGCATGAAGCTTTTGGCTTCAGACTGCATGAACAATCCACATTTTTTGTTCTTCTTAAAAGGAGCAAATTCTTTAAATCTTATTTGTTGTAGCCACGCTTGTCCATTCTTAGTTCCCCAATTGCTTCTCGGGTTTCTACACGAGCAAGAAACCCGCGTGGTGTGTATTTAAGAATTCTTTAGATATGTATTTTGTATCTTGTAAGATATGTTTATTTATATATTTGTCGGGTGCATTTGGCATGAAATTAACAAGTTGAGGTTCGGATCGAGTTGTCCCAAGAATTATCCAAGGCATATGCATGGGTTAATTTTTTCTAATTATATTTGACTTGGCTCACAATGAGTGGCACGAATAGATCGTCTTCTCGATTTGACAAATACTAAACAAAATGGTGGATGATTTTAATATGCACTGCCGTCGAATATCTTTGGATCAATGCTAGATGCTATTATTATTAATAAGTTAATTGTATCAATTCCTATCGACATTTCTCTAAATTATACTCGGAATTTACGAAGATTGCTCTTGAATTGATCTAAGGAAGGTAAAATCCCCATCCTACAGGAGCTACACCCATTTCATTAAGTTCTATGTACAATGTAAAGGAGTCTCTGTAAGGGATGTCTTACAAACCCAGCGTCCACAGAGCATTGGGCGCAATAATTCACTGCAGCTTATCCTTTTCTGTTAACTACTTTGGATTCCTAATTCAAATGGCAAGAGCAAGTTGTCTCGTTAGATCCTTTCTTTCAGTTTTCTTGCTGTTGTCATTCGTGTTTGAATATGATACTAATACTTGGGCTTGTAATTTTAGGGTCGGGGTGGAAAGTTATGAGAAAGACAATTTTCAGTGAGAATTATAATTAAATGTAATTTTAAGCGTTTCAATGAAATAATTAAAATAACACTCCTTAGCATTTCTCATAATTTTAAGTAGATATTTAATATTTTATTATCATGATTTTTTGGCAGATATAACTTAGAGGAATAAAAAACAAGAGTTTAGGGAAGATAAGGGTAATAGTTAAACACAAACGATTGACATGACATGACATTTTCTACTTTTAGTGTTTGTACTGGTCTTGCAGTTTCTAATTTAGTTGTACAACTACATGAGTGATTCTTGCGTTAACATAATATGGCTTATCGGTTTTTAATTTTAATATACCTTTTGTTACTTTTTAAAATTGAAATATAAATCTGATTATTAAAATGGGTATTTTGTTATTGATAGTAAAGTTTAATTACTTACATCTTTGATCTAATGGGTTAGATCTAACACAAAGGCTAGTTTCTCACAATATATCGAACCAGATTCGAATCTCAATTAAAAAAGTTCATATTTAGTTGTGAACAATGTCTTAAACAAAATTCTTTTTTATTATGACTAGTGGAAATATATATATATATATATATATATATATATATATATATATATATATATCATCTGATGTATAAAATTGTAAATAACTTCCAGAAATTCAGGTAAAGCTATTCATCACAGCTTAAAATAAAAATTCTAATATTTCAATCTTAATATGTGATAAAAATAATATATTTAACTTTTTAAACCTATCTTGCTTTATACTTAATTACAAAAAAATATTTAAGTAACTTAAATATTTAAAAAATCTTTTTTAGTGTTAGTAATTCTTTAAAATATTGTATAAATAATGAATGAAATTGTAAAGAAAGAATGACATTTTGACATTGTTCAATACTTCTACTAGTATATTAATATTTTTTAGATTAAATTACTTATACTTTTCTTAGATATGTACAATATTATATTGCTCTTCATTTTTATATTTTTTTCTCCTAACATATTTAAGTACATAATATTTTTATTTTATTTTTCATTAAAATTCGATTAGCTACTTATTACAAAAATATATTTTATACTACTACTATTTGGTAAGAGATGATGTATTACTCTACCTTCTTTATTGTATTAAAATACAAACTTTTCACTTCTAAAGATACAAATAGGATATGTTAACTTACTTTTTACAATTTATGAGAAGTTAATTAATTATATTTTGAGTATATTTTAAGAATTTTTATTTATAATTAATTTTTTTTAAATAAGTAGGTGTAAGTTAATGAATTTCATTCACATATGTTAACTTATAGATTAAACTTAATTAGTAAGTTAGATATTAAGTGTATTTTAAGAAATTTATAATTCTAACTTATTAACTATTAAAGTGGTATAAGTTAACGATTCCTACCATTATCTTAATTAGTTAGCAAAACAAGCTGTAGGAAATTTGTATTTCAGCAACCCACACACATTATTTTTAATATTGTTCTCATTTTGATAAATTTTATAATTTACTTTAATATTATTTTTTATATTTTAATTCAATAACTTCAATTATTTTTAATATTTTTTTTAACATGTTATTGGCAATGGTTTTGTCTCCAAAGACAAATATTCATTTTTCTATAAGTTAAATATTTGTTGTTAATGTGTTAGCTTTTATTAATAGAGGGATTCGAAGTCACTACTTCACGTTCTCATATGTTTACTTTACCATCCTATCAACTTTATAACTTTATATTTGTATTTTCTTTGTTTTAAAAAATTATAATAAATAAAACCTTAATTAAAAATTAAAAATTAATTAAATTTGTGTATATTTTAAATTCATTTAAAAGAAATATATTTTAAGAAATGAAACATCACTCGTGTAGTAAGAAATGAAGAAAGATGAGAAAAAAAAAGCCAATTACATTATATTTTTAACCATCAATGATGTTAATCATAATATATTTTTTTTTGTACGGTGATAGTTTTGAAAAGATAGTTGACTTTTTTTTTTTTAATTTTAATTTTAGTTGAAATATGACAAGATATGACTTAAGTAAGGTCTCTTAACTAATATTTTGAATTTAAATATGACAAATGATCCACAATAAGAATAGGAACCATCGGTAAATTCAATTTTTGTAGATGAAGAAAATATGTAGCTGAGAAAGCTGGCGATGTCACTAAAGATTCTCAAGTAGATATTTTGGATATATCAATACATACTTTACACTAGTATCTTAGGTATAAAAAATACACTATAGTTTTTTTTTTGGCATTGCAAATTTGCAAGTACGCAATTTATCTGAGGGATCCACATTTTGAACCTTTGTTGCATTTTTTGACCTTTATTTGTGTAGTCGGGAATTGATGGCCTGTAATTTTGGGATAGTTTAACGTGTTTTTTTTTAATTTTATTGGTATTGATATTTTTATTTCTTTTAACTAATACAATTATAAGTTTTTTACATGTTATTATTTTCATTTTTTTTATTTATGAGAAACGTAGGTTAAACTTGTTCAAGAGTGATATGTAAAAGCACAAACAATTTCAAGGTAATAATGGAAACATAGAAAGAACCTTACGAGAAAGAAAATATATATATATATATATATATATATATATATATAAATAAAAAGATTGTTAATTACGAATTTATCAAACTCAAAAAAATAATCATGGACCAAAAATATTAAGAAGAGTGGTAAATTTCATTAATAACAGAGATAAATTTGTTAAAAAAAATATCAATACGAAAAAATTAAGAGAGGCGACTTCCCCATTTAATTTTGAGTGTTAACGAGGGAAAGCATTTCTTATGCTGCTGTTTTGGCTTTTTACTTAATTCAATTTCTTTTTTTTGACACTTGGATGGCTATCAATTGCGTATATTTTATTATTAATTAAAATTTATTAAAAATTATAAAATTAAGAAAGAATTATTTAATGAGAAATGAAAGTATATGAATTTATAAAAGAGAGTGCTAGTCTTTGGTATAGTGATATTATAATTATTACAGTAGAGTAATGAATTAAAAAAATGTTGAAGAGGAGGTAATAGTGTAATTGAAGAGTGAAGAGAGAAAAAATGTCATTATGTGGAATTGAAATTTTTAACATTTTTGGAGGCGTCATGCTTTTGTTCTAATGATGTCATCATTAACTCAAGTGCCCCGTAATACCACATAACTTGCACGCGAATCCAACGGCTACCATCTCAATTTCTGTGCAATCCTATTTTTTTAATATTAAAATAGTAAAATACACATCCATCAAAATCAAATGGAACTTCAAATTCAACTGCACACTCGGATTTTCTTTCTTAATCGATTTCACAAGTTTGTCCTCCATTATTATCCATGGATTTCTCATGATCCACAACAACATTAATTGGTGAAGTAAGAGTGAAAACGAAAATAATTAAAAGTAAATAAAATTTGCTTAAAAATAAACTTTGAGAAACAAAGAGTGAAAGACAAGAATAAATCAGTTAGATTATGTGTGTAAAAAAATTGTTGATGGGTCTTATTTATTATATAGATATTGATATATAAAAAATATATTAAAATTAAAAATAAAAAATCACTTTGTAACTTTAGAATCTTTATTTGTTTTTGTTTGCGAAAGGTTTACCGGATAGACTGTATAACATTGATTAACGATTTAACGCCACTGTAAACTGTATAATGTTCAAACGTATCAGCTGTTTTTATTATTTTTAATTTTATATCATAAATATTTTTTATTAAAAACAATTAAGTACAATCTGCGGCAAAAAGTATTATATTTTAGGATTTTGTTACCTTACACCTTTTGAGTATATTTAAATAAATATAATTGGGTTTAAATTAATAAACTCTACAAGTATTTTTTAATTTACACTTATTTAAATTTTAAAAATAGTAAAATTAACATTATTTTAAGAATTTTGGAGTTAACACTAACTAACTTACTTATTATAAAAAATAAGTATAAACTATCAAATTTTTACATTTTAATATTCAAAATAGTTGTTAGTAACATTCTAATATTTAGGAAACGTAATATTAAGCTTTTTTTTATTGTTATTTTTACAACTTAAAATTTAGGCTAGTTTAAATGAAATGTATGATATGCTTATTTTTTAAAATTTGTATGTGTGATTCCCATTCTGAAATAAAGATTTTAGTCTTTCAATTTTGTAAATTTTACAATTTTGTTTTTTTATCAAATATTTATAATTAGTAAATTAATATTGATTTGTGAAATTAAATAAAGAAATTCATGTCACTTTTAAGCCTCATTAACTTGTTTTTTGGGTGATTGAGTTTTTTTTTCTTCTGATTTTTTCTTTTAAATATATTTTGAAAATAGAAATGTGTTAGATAAAAATGGTTTTTACTTATTTTCAAAACAATTTTCATTCAATTTTAAAAACAATAAAATTTGATTTTCAGATTTCAATTTCTATTTTTATTCAAGTTCATCACTTGATATCACTTGTCACTATTGACTACCATATTTGACGGTGCCTTTGAATGGTGGTCATCGACCACTACCTTCCATCGAAGGTCACCAGCCGTCACCTTTGGTTGGTGGTCACCAGTCACCACCTTTGGTTGGTGATCATCAATTGCTAGCTCCGATCGACAATCACCCATCGCCATCGACTATCTGATCGTCTGTTATTGACTGTCACCTCCTACCAAAAATCACTGACCACATATTGTTGTTTTTAAAACAATGTTTGAAAACAACCTAAACAATATTTTAAAATCTACCAAAATCATTATTGTTGGTTAAGATTTGACCTCCGATCAAAGTAGTGGTCATTGTTTTAATTTTTTTACACACTTTGTAGTTTATTTTTCAATTTATATTTTAAGTTAGATTTTTTAAATGCTTTTTACAGAAATAATTTAAAAATATTAGGTTTAAAAATATTAATTTAAAAACTTTAAACTCAAAAATAAATTACAAAGCATTTTAAAAAAAATAAAAAGGGAAAATATACACAATATAAAAATAAAACACATGAACAAAATGAAATACAAATTTAAACCTAATTTATAATTTAAATATGTACTTACATAAATTTATATTTAAATGTGTAATTATAAAATTTATAATTTAAATATATAATTATAATAATTTATAATTTAAATATGTTATCAATTTATATTATTAAAATATTAATGTATGTGATTTGTTATTTCAACTAGTTAAAATCTGAAAAACTAACTGCTACAATAGTTTCAACTTTGCTTGAGCAGTAAGAGACTATGAGTTTTTTTAGGAGTTACTAATTTTTTTAAAAAACTAAACAAAATAGTTTTTTTTTTTCAAAATACCTCCTATTTTCAACCATTAGCTATTTTTTTTACAACTTTATGTTTCATTAATTATTAAATTAATATATTATCTCTTACTAATTCTTTCTCCTGGCATAAAACAACATATCTTTCCGTTTCTCTCCCCTTCATTAATTTAATTATAATAATTTATAATTTAAATATATAATTATAATTTACATGTGTTATTATAATTTTTAAATATGTAATTATCAGTTTAATATATAATTATAAATTTAAATATGTAAGTAAAAATTTATAATTTAAATATGTAATTATAATAATTTATAATTTAAATATGTAATAATTTATATTATTAAAATATGTTATAATTATTTTAAATACTTTATTATTGATCTAATTATTAATTATGTCTTTATTTATTATTTTACAACTTTTAACTAGCTGATAAACTAGTTTTACCAAATACAGCTAATTTTTTGGTTTTTGAGTGTGTTTGGTTTGTCATTTGAGTTAGTTGAAAGTTGAAAAATTAGTTAAAATGGTTTCAACTGGTCTAATAGCAAAAAAATATGAGTTTTTTTTTAGCTACTAGTTTTTTCAAAAAATCTACTCATTCTCTCTCTTCGCACAATACAATCCCTTTCTCCTTCATGTATTCCCTTTCTCCTTTTTTAGCTACATTAATTTAATATAGTAATTTACAATTTAAATATATAATATAATAATTTATAGTTTAAATATATATTTGTATAAATTTATAATTTAAATTTTCAATTATAATTTAAATATATAATTATAATTTAAATATATACTTATAATTATTTATATTTTAAATATGTGATTATTTAATTATTAAAATATTTTATAATTATTTTAAATACATCATTGTTGATCTAATGATTAATGATGCCCTTAATTGTCATTTTACAACTTTCAGCCATTTTATAAGCTGATTTTACCTAACACTTACAACTAAATTTTTAGCTTGTTAGTTTTTAGCTTTAAGCTAGCTTTTCACTTTCAGTTAGCTTTTCAGCTTTCAGCTAGTTTTTTCAAATACATCCTTAAGTTAGTTTTTCCAAACACATTCTATGTTATAATTATTTTACATACATCACTATTGATCTAATGATACATTTGTTTATCATTTTACAACTTTCAGCTAATTGTTTATTTAGTTGAAACATTAGCTAAAATGATTTCAGCTTTGTTTAAATAGCTAAAAGGTAGGAGCTACTAGTTTTTTCAAGTAACTTTTGCAAAAGATATCCTATTTTTAGTTATTAGCTAATTAATTTTTTTACAACTTTAAATATAAAAATTTATATTTAAATATATAATAATATAAAACTATAATTTAAATATGAAATTTAAAATTTATATATTTAATTATATAAAATTGTAATTTAAATATATAATTATAGTAATTTATAATTTAAATATATAATTACAATTTAAATATGTAATTATATAAATTTATAATTTAAATATATAATTATAATAATTATAATTTAAATATAGAGTTGATTTATATTATTAAATATTATAATTATTTTAAATACCTCATTGTTGATCTAATGATTAATATGTTTTTATTTATTATTTTACAACTTTTCACTAATTGATAAACTAATTTTTAATTTTTAACTTTCGGTTAGTTTTTATCTTTCAAAAAAATTTTCATCTTTTAGTTGATTTTGAACTTCCAACTACATTTTCAACTAGCTTTTTGCCAAACTCTTTCATTAACTTTATAATGCAAGTAAAAGAGATTGTTAAGCGTCAACAAAAATAGAATAGTAATGTGAAACAGTGATAAGCGATCTATGTAAACGGTAAAGGTTATAAAATATATAAAATTGAAAAAGTTATTTGGGTTAGTTCACGGATTATCTGAACAATTAAGATTGACATTGACCAGTTTGGATCGCATTCGATTTCACTTAAAAAGATCCACACCAAACTGATTGTATATTTCAAATTATAGAATTTTTTATCTGATTATTAGACAAACAATCCTGATTTTAATACATACTATAATATTTATAATGAATTAATGATCAATTTATAACTGATTCGCACAAAATAGTAATAATTTATAATTTTAACTAAATAATATAGACTCGAACTTTGTAATGTTACTTTGGATATGTAACAAGTCATATTGCGAAGGAAATAAGTGATAGATACATCATATGTTCAAGTGGATTAAACCCATGTGGGTGAACTGTTTTTTTATATATCTTCTTATTCTAGAGATCTCTTTTTAAGTCTCTATTTATGGTTTAGTAGACATCTTTCTATTTAGCTCTTTAATATTAATAATATTTATTGACTTATAATTAAAGTAATAAAAAAATAAAAATTACAAAAGAAATATTTTATTTATTGAATAATACTATTATCAACCAATTATTTAAATATTATAAATTAATATTAAATAATATAAGTTTATTTAATTAAATTAGACTACCTTTGGAAAGATGAAGAATAATTTAAAATATAAAAATTCATTAAAATTTTAATTTTAAAAATATATCTATATATCAATTGAAAATTTGAAATATTTATATATAAGTTCATTAAAATTATACTATTTTTTAAAATTTTCACTTTTTTTTATTTTATATAAAAAGGTTATTATTTTCTAGTCTTGTACACTGTATCTATTGAAATTGTGTCAGGTAAATTTTCTGAAGAAAATCTTGCGAGCCATATTTCCTTACGTGGAAGCCTTCATCGTCAAACAATTAGTAAAAGTCTAAAAGAGATCATAATAACTCTTTTTAGACTAATTTCAATTTCAAGGTGTACAAGACATGAGTATTTCACTCCCGAAGATAATATGATTTTCTATAGCTTCAAACTTTGCTACATCAAGTTTGAACCCAAGGGTAAATGTACTGGTCATGAGTGTTCGATCCTCAACATGTCATCGTCAAGATAATGACTTCTAGTTTACATATAAGAAGCTCAATTCTTTCATGGAAGGGCTCGACATTAAGCATAGGGTAACCTCGGTAGAACATTCACAGTCAAACAATCAATCAGAAGCATTAAACAAAGTCATATTGGGCGAGTTTAGTAGAGAATGACTGGAGCTAAAGGAGGATGTGCCGAATAAATACTAGAGTTCTTATAGGCTTATAGGTGCACTCCCTAGTCATCAGCGAAGGAAACCCCATTTCATCTAGCATATGAAATAGATGCCATGATTCCAATGGAGGTAGGAGAACCCTCGCACCAAAGAGTACACTTTGACGAAGAATCAAACTAAGTAGTCATGTTGGCTATGTTGGATAGCATAGACGAAGACTGTGATAAAGCAGCAATTGGCATAGAAGCATGCAAGCAAAGGATGGTCAGACGATTTAACACAAAAGTCCAAGCACGAAAATTCTAGAAAGGAGACTTAGCATGAAAAACTACAGGAGAAACGAGAAAGAACCAAATAGAAGGGAAGCTAGCTACCAATTAGGAAGGACCATTTTGAATTAACTAGAATCTCAGAATGGAGCTAACAAACTTGAAGAATTATCAAGAAAGCTCATCCCAAGAACGTGGAATTCATCACACCTAAAACACTATTATAGTTAAATATAAAGCAAGTACTCTTTTGCCGTAAAGGTTTTTAATGAGGCTCTTTCATCAAAGCATTAATGAAATGATCATCTTAATTTGCTAAGTTTCAATGAAGTGCCCTCCCAATTCGCAAAAAGAGTTCGATCAAGGTAACACTTAACGTCCTAAGTTTCAACACAGTTCCCTCCCAATTCACAAATGAGTTCGGCCAATACAACACTTAAAAAAATTTAAAGTACTTAAGAAATTAAAACATAAGTTTGGCGAAAACAACGAATATAGACTATTCACAAAAACACATATATCAAATAACCATAAGATAATAACTCAAAAGAAGACCGAACAGCACGAAACAAAACTTCCATTAGTAGTTAAGAAACTTGTACAATATTCTTACACACTTCAAGCAACACTTTCCAAAAAGCTAAGTGACCATCTCAACCAAACAACAAAAAGACAAGTAAACTAATACCTCAATGTACACAAAATATTACAAGTGGCCAATCAAAACGCAACATATGGAAAATAAACTAAGAAGACACATCATCTTTTTCCCCATCATCATCTTCCTCCTTGACATCCCTAGGTGGATCTTCTATGTTCAAAGTCTCTTCTTCGAGGGGTATCTCACTAGAAGTGTTCAGCCTGTATTGAGGGGCATGCTTATCTGGACTAAAATAATTCGGCACATCATCCAAGTGCCTGAACTCCCCATTGAAAAAGTCCCAATCAAGGTCAAATTTGAAGTTACGGAGGAAAGAACCAATGTGGAAAGCCTATCGAATGACTTGAAGAAATCCAACATCATGCTCTGCACAAATATCCTTCTCAAATTGTTTTTGATATTTTTTAAAATCTTCTTTAGTTGTATCAAGATCAAGACAGAGATTCACGACTCTTTTCACTTTGTCTGTGGGTAGTGTTGAACCATCAACCTTTCGGTCAGATCTATGACCTTATCTTCCTTTTCCTTTAGTTGTGCAACGTGATTTTTAGCCGAAACCATGGTCTTTTCCTTCTTCTTTAACTATGCTATAATGGCCTAGAAAGCATTGATGATCTTCACTGCAACTTTAAATCCTTCATCTGAATACTTCAGTTGCTTTAAATGCTATAATGGCCTATAAAGCATTAATGATCTTCCTAAGTTGAGCATCAGAGTGCATTTTATAGGTATTCCACCTCTTGGGAAGGGCATTGAGGACTCAGTTGAGCAAGGATGTCGAAAGTATAAGTATCTGGTGGAAGAACAAAGTACACAAGAGACATTTATATTCATTATGGTGAGATTAAACTAACGGTAACAATTTTTTCCATACATAAATAATAGAAGAAATAAACTACATTACTTGTCGAGTGTGTGTCTATAATCTAATTCACATAAAGTTCAAGTCAAATCTACCTATTTGTAAAATGAGTTAAACCAACAAGGCATTTTTACAAGATTTGTCCTCAAGCTAATTTTTAGATTTTTTTTCAATTGATAAAAAGTTCAAATAACTTATGATCTTAAATTTATATAAAAATTGAGTTTAATTAGTATGTCTTGCAAAGTTTTACGCTGACATTCAATCATAAATCTTCATTTATATGAATTTTAAAGTATTAATACATGTATTCAACAAATTTACTATAAATAAAAAGTTTATTGTGATTGAATGTCAATGTAAAACTTATTATACGACTATGCATGCTAATTAAACTCATAAAAAATTCAATCATTTATGATCTTTTATAAGTTAAAGTTTATTATTGCTACATGAACAAGCAAAAGATTTACTTAAAATCATGTCGTTCAATAACATGATAAAGTTTCATTAGCATCATACATACTCCCAAGCACATTTATAATAAAATTGTATTGAGTCCACTAGCTTGCTTTGGTTTGCCTTACTTTGTTCGCCAATTTGGCAGGCCAAAGACACACAAAGGCGATTGTCTCATCAGCTTGTTAAGATTTTATTTTATCTTTTAAAAATACATTATTTATGTAAATTAATAAAATAATTATAATAATTAAAACATAAATAAATCATTAAGTAGATTTTTTTTAAAAAAAAAACTTTATTAAGGAAATAAAATCAAATTTGTCATCACTGTTATTTATTTTTTGTGAAAATATAACATTGCAAAGAAAATAAAACCAATTATAAAAAAATTATTTTTTGTGGTTTGTTCATTATTTCTAAAATCACGAATTTGTTGATAAAAGAAAAATATGTTGTTAAAATTAAATTTCATATTATTTTTAATACAAAATTATAAAAATATTAACTACGTAATGTGAGGTAGGCCAAATTTTTTTATCCATCCTGACTATCAGTCTTCAGTATCCATTTTTAGTGACCAAATGAGACAAGTATGACCATTTTATCCTTATAGCTTTTTTGTTCATTTAAGATAAGAAGGAAATACATATGAAATTAGTTCAAGCATTAGAAATGTTTGAGTAATTTACTCCATATTTTATTTATGGTTTTATTAGCTAATGTAATGTATTAGTACAAAATTCATATTAAAATATTTAATCTCAATATGAAAGAAATATGTTACATAATAATATGATAAAATAGAAAATATAAGTAAGAATAATCCTTTTTTTTTTTTTAACATGAACTATCCTTATCTTACTATACTGATCATGGGTGTCTAGCCCTCAGCAAGTGCATTATTCCTGGGTGTTCAGTCCTCAACACTAATGTTTGGTTTTCGACCTTAGAAGGGTTAATTAGGTTAATCCTGATTATCATGCATAAGATAAGTTTAGGATCGTATTACCTAATTTTTTATTGATTAGGTAAAACCCAACTTGAGCATTGAAGTGCATTTTTCAGGTGCTCCACCTCTAGGGAAAGGGCATTGAAGGCTCAACTACACAAAGATATAAAGATTTAAGTATTTGGTGAGAGAATACAGGTACACATACAAACCAATTTTTTTGTTTGTAGTTGAGTATGTTCTTACTAAGCTCGGGTAAAACATTGCGACCTCTCTTGCGCACGTTGCTGACTCCCAGAGGACAGGTGGACACCTGCAAAAGGGACTCCGACGCTCAAGTCAGTGTGAGTTGTGGCAAGCGAGGGTAAAAAATGAATAGAAAATGTATCTTTTTCGAGGAGTATGCGTCCCTTTTTATAGTATTAAGATGTTCCTAATTACTTTTTTTAGCATAGGGAAGGTCCCAGATTCCCTTTTTAAGAATGAGCTTCCGGTGGCTAAGTTACTTTTTTTTAAGTTGGTGGTCAGGTCGGAGGATCGAGTTATGGCCTGATGTGGTTAGTAGTCTAGTGGCGGTTCTTGCCACCGAATAGCTCGTGTCATTCCCAAAGGACGAGAGAGGGAGGAAAGATTACAAGTTACATTCAAAACCAAAATTTAACATTCTATTAGTTGCAACCAAAAAACAGTTGCAGCTGAAATAAAATTAGTTTTTCCTTATATTAAAAAAAAAAAGAATACAGAGGAAACCGTGCTTTATATCTTACATGAATGAAGTGGCATTTATTTTAATGTATTATTAATATCTTAAAATCTGATTATCATGTAGTACACTTTTGTAACTAGCACAACAAATCAACAATTATTTAGTAAGCTTAATTTTTTCAATCAATAAAGTGTGAACATATGATTTAATTACGATATATAAAATGTTTAAAGTTTACCCAAGAATTGAACAAGAAAGATAAAGAGAAAAAACAAAAGTTGTGGGTGAATATGATTTAATTACGATATATAAAATGTTTAAAGTTTACCCAAGAATTGAACAAGAAAGATAAAGAGAAAAAACAATTGTGGGTGAATAATGCGAATAGCCAGGATAATAGATTAAGGGGGAACATACCAACTTAATTAAATATGAATTTGCACAGTAAAAACATCAATATTTGCGTTTGGCACCGTGTTTGTCATCATGATTATTGATTCATGAACGCGATTAAGTGATGAGAATGAGATTAAACATTTTTTCTTGTACTTAGGAAATAGGAATGGAACCACATATCACACCTATAATATATTGTGGTTTTCGTAGTTCCCTTATTTTTTCAACATCTTGATTAATCATCCCACATGAGGTGCTGATCAT
The DNA here is from genome assembly GCA_037954015.1 of Psophocarpus tetragonolobus. NCBI lineage: Eukaryota > Viridiplantae > Streptophyta > Magnoliopsida > Fabales > Fabaceae > Psophocarpus > Psophocarpus tetragonolobus. The sequence continues at coordinate 43,506,880 of CM075695.1, forward strand.
CACTCAAACATTATTTGTTATCATTTATATCACAATACTCTCAACAAATATCACCACACAAATTTCCCTCTAACAACTGATTATCATTGCGTCTATGAATAAGTTCAGTGACTTGATTTATAAAGCGCAAATCATGTTACTTTAAATCTTCCTCACATTTTATCTGTGAAATCAGAAATCATTGACCGCAATTTCACATTTGAAACATGTTTCGTTTCATATAAATCTTCTAACATCATAATTTGAACAAAAGTAACAAAAGCCTTTTTTTTTTTCTCTCAAAACATATATAATTCGATTTTTTCAAACAACAAGCCAATTAAAATCCTTCTCAATACATAATTTAAATATTCATTTCAAATTAATATCTCCAAATATTCTTAGTATTAAAAATATGTAATATTATTAAATTAAATTTACGCTTCAAAGTTCAACAAGTTTGATTATAACACTATCTAATGTTCTTGAATCATAAATATCTAATGAAATATACGTTGTTCATCAACAACTTCATGGACGAGTTTATTTTCGTTATGATTTTTACAACCTAAAAATATTTAGTTTCATCTTACTGATAACCTTCATTTTATTGTTTCGAACCAAAATATATAGCTCTTCATTATTTCAACTTAATTTTTTATTCTCTAAATTTTCAGTTTTAAGGTTTAAATATTGTATAAATTGTAATACTAATTATGGATGTTTGACAAAAATTATAAATAACACCCTTTTAAAATTCAATATCAAATTCATTTTTTTACCATCCTATAAAACCAGAAAATTATACTTAGGCAACATGTTTTAGACAACTAAACAATGTACAAGTATATAAAAATAAATAAATTATTGTAATTTATAAATCAGTGTCTCTAATGAATATATAAATAGCAGTACGTAATTGCTTATTTTAAACCTTCAATTTAACCCAATTTGTTCAAACTTTTAAACTACAAAAGCAGCAAAACTTTAATTTGATTATAAAAATAACCGTGGAATTTATTGTTGTTTGAAACATAAAAGATTAATATAGCAAACTAAATTTAATTTATTTTCTAATTATTAGAAATTATACATTATAGGAATTCAGTATTTGACAATATTATATTTTTATCCTCGAAGTTAATATTTTTATTGTGTAAGTTTTTTTTCCTATAATTCATTACCTTTTATTTTTTATTCTCAAAACATTTTAGATAGTATTTTTAAATTTAAAATTATTATCTCAAAATCAGTTAAGATATCACTTTTTAACTTAAAAGTGCTATCTAAAATATTTAATATAATTTTTTAAAAAGAAATGAATTATAAGAAACATAAATGAAAATATAATATTTTACAGAATTTAAAATTAAAAAAACGGCATCTTACATGATGCCTCTCTTCCCCACCATGCCTTCTCTTGATCTATATTCTATATGCTCTAAATGGTATAATATAAAAGGCTTGAACTTACCAGATGTAATTTTTCACAGCTCCAAACCCTGTTTACATTTGATTATGGGTTTCCAAAAAAAAAAAAAGATACAATGAGTTAAAGAGAAAAGGATAAGGAAAGAAAGAGGGGGGGAAAATGAAAAGGTAAATAAAAAGGGAGTGTAACATATTTCAAAGTGTATTAATTTAAATTAATGTTGTAATATAGACATGTATTTATCATATTATCTTATTTCAATTCTTATTATTTTTAAAGTTGTTAAAAAATTAATTATACTCCCCTTTATATTTATTTAACATTTATATATACCATGTAAAATTGGTATTTGTTATAATAAGGAATTGACATAAGTGAAAAAATAAATGTTGTAATATACACATATATTTGTCATATTATCTTTTTTTTTACTTTAAATAAAATATAACAAATTAATTTAAAATATTTTTGTGTGATAAAATCATTCCTTACGTAAACAAAAATTTGTAATTCTCAAATAAATCCCATTTAAATATAATTGAATTATTTCAAATGACTTTCAATGGTATGATTTAGTAGAATAACTTTACTGAAAATCTTAAGAGATGATTCGTTGATTTCTCAAAATCTTTTTTTGATAGAAGCTTCTCAAGATCTCTGAAGTGCAAGATTGATTTTTCATGAAGATATGATGATATTCCTTTTTTAAGTGAAACCATTTAAATTTATAAAAAAAATTGGAAGTGTGTAATCTATGGAAATAGCTTAAAAGATGTTTTGTAAGAGATTGTGATTCTTAGTATATACGATATGAAATATTATCAAGTTAAATTTATGGTTCAGACATCAACAAATTTATTTATAATAATACGAATTTAATTATTGAATAATCCATTTTGAATGAAGAGTTTTGAAGTTGAGCATTAAAAAAATGTTTTTGCTATTAGTAATGAAGTGGTGAGTTTATGCATAGCAGAAGCAAGGGATTGGCATGGAGTAGAGGACAAGGAGAATAAACAAAACTAGAAAAAGAAAAGAAGGGAGAAATAGAAAATAAAAAAAGATGGGAAGGGAAGGGAAGGGAAGGAAGAGGGATCCAATAGAAAAGCACAAAGTAATAAATAAATAAGACTATGAAATCCTATGACTATGAGACACACACACATCAGTAGTGCGTTATGCTGACGTTCATAGGAATAAGGAAAGAAAAGAACCTTGATCTCTATTCTCATTGCCAGCCTACGTCTTCAGTTTGACTTTCCCTCTCTTTCTCACGCCACTTCCTATATATACATAATATTTTTCTTGCTCCTCACATTCTATAACATTTTCTTTCTCTTTTGCATTTGTTTCATAAAATGCATATTTCCAGTTACCTTAATGAACCTCGTCTTGTTGCCAGAAAGTTCTTGGCCCGACCTCAACATGAGGGTCTTGGGGCAGTTGTTAGGAGAAGCATAGGGAGGTCAGCCATCATCTCACCCACCTGTTCATTTTCTATTTCACTTTCATTCATTTTTATCCTAAGGTTCAACTCAACTGTTTATGTAAATTCAGCTTTTTTAACTTATTCGTTATGTGCGCCTTTTCAGATTTGAACTCAAGTACTTTGATCCTTTCCTTGTCTTGGATGAATTCTCAGGTCCCAATCTCTGGATTTTACTCTGTTTTCTTACTTGAATTACCAATTAAAATAATATGAGGGTCAATCTTGTTTTGTATTCTAAGAATGTGATATTCTGAAATATTGCAGTCACTGCTCCTGCTGGGTTTCCTGATCATCCACATAGAGGTTTGTGAATTTGAATTTCTGCCTCATTTATGTTCTATACTTGAATGATCCGATTGGCTACTTGCTGACTCCTTGCTCCTTGTGGTGTTTCTTCACTTTTCTTTTTAACAGGATTTGAGACAGTCACATACATGTTGCAGGTAGAGCAAATTTTATTGTTTCATTTCATAGGCTTTTCCTCCTTTGATCGTTGATTATAAAATTGTTTTCCAGCATTTAAGAAACCTTGTTTTAGTATATTTTATTTTCTGTTGCAATCCGTGCTATAAAGTCAAAGTTACATACTAAATAATATAATGACCATTACGAAAATCAACAAAGTTGAAAAACAAAAAATTAAAAGTAAACTAAATACTATTTTGCTTTTTGATTTCTTGATTCTATATTAGCTCGTAGTTTTAGTTTAGCTAAGTATCAGCTCAATATGGTGTTATTCTGTGTGCTGGTGGTGTGGCAAAATGTAAGTCACAAATTAATGATTCGTAACAATTGATTAGTGCCACTTAAACCAAAGGATTAAAGATTGTGGCCTTGATTGCCGATAGTAGTTGGTTATAAGCACAGAGACAGAGTGACCCCACATGTCGATATCTTGTTGATTTTTCTAGAATGCCAACTACCATATTGAGTGTATTGTAATGTATCTAAAGTCGTGTCCGTGCTATATTGGTGACATATGCTTGTGCTGATGTGCTAACCTCACCTGAATGCAATTTTCAATTCAGGGAGCTGTAATGCATGAAGACTTTGAAGGACATAAGGGAACAATTGAAGCTGGTGACTTGCAATGGATGACTGCAGGGAGAGGAATAGTTCACTCAGAAATGCCTGCAGCTCAAGGGACTCAAAAGGGTCTCCAGCTGTGGATCAACCTCTCTTCAAAACATAAAATGTAAGTGGACAATTTTTATAATACCAATGTTGGAGACGTATTTGAATAAACAACTTTATTAAATACTTATTGCCTTCATAAAAGTCCTTAAACAGTAAACTACTTAACTAAGTACTTATTGGACTTGCAAAAAGTCATGTGTCATTTTTTCAAGTGTATTTGGTAAGCATCAAATACATGTTTATCAACAAAATTATGTCAAATGAATGAAAAAACACAACTAGTATTTGTTGCTTTAGGGTGACGCACCTCTCATGGAGTATACAAAAAAACATCTATTAAGTCATTTATACCAAGAATTTTAATTTTTTAATGTAAAAACCTCCAAATAATAGTAACCAAGAGTTCTTTTTAAAGAAATACTCAAATCACAATCTTAGGCTTATTGGATGACGTACTTTTGGCGTAACTGAAGGTCATCATCATCATTTGTTTGGGGGATCGTTTTGGATAATCAACGAGACAAAAAGGAAGTCCACTATTCGCAAAGAAACAGTCAAATCTTTTAAAATTTTCTGAATTAAGATATGCCTTCATCACTTTCACATGTGACTTTTTTCTCATGATTCACCATCATGTACCATTTCCTACAAGAGTGTAAAAGGGCCAGCTTAAAGAATGTGCCTCTCACCCGTATATCCGATGGTGATGATGGAAACTTCAATAATATAAGGGCAACAAGAACATGTTGCCAATGTTAGTTCAAAAATTGTCTGGTTCGGGATACCCCACTATAAATGAATTCAACTTTTTCATTAGTATCATCTTGGAAGTACTATTTGCTATCTTTTAAGGAACAATTATTATCTACCTTGAAGTTTACGTTAAATTGGTAAAGTAGTTTTTTCTTAATTTAGACGCCAAAAATTTTGTTTAATATTTCTTTGTAATTATCTTAGGATTGAGCCAAGGTACCAAGAAATGTTGAGCAAGGACATAGCTGAAACTATGATAGATGGTATCAAAGTTAGAGTTATAGCAGGGGAAGCTCTTGGAATAAAGTCTCCAATCTACACAAGGACACCAACCATGTACTTGGATTTTTCTCTTAAACCTGGGGCACACTTACAACAACTTATACCAAAATCTTGGAATGCTTTTGTGTACATATTGGAAGGAGAGGGTCTCTTTGGAAACCAAAAATCTCAGCCTGTCATCTCTCACCATATACTTCTTCTTGGTCCTGGGGATGGCCTAGAGGCATGGAACAAATCTTCTAAGCTCCTTAGGTTCATTTTGGTTGGAGGTGAACCATTGGGTGAACCTGTGGTGCAATTTGGACCTTTTGTAATGAACACCCAAGAGGAGATTGACCAGACAATTGATGATTTTGAAAACTACACCAACGGATTTGAGAAAGCAAGACATTGGAGGTCTGAAAGTGCAATTAATCTTGATTATTGATTTTATTTCGTGTAACATTTGTTGGTTGGTTGGTTTGGGTAACATGGCAGGAAAAAAATAAGTTCTCATGTAAATTGGAATCTATGAATTAGGCCAAGAATTTCTATCCTTTTTACCTTTATAATGTCAACATTAATTGTACTCGTAAATTAAAATCCACAAGTAGCAAGTTAAAACCAGAGTACATTAACTAATTAAATTTTTTCTTTTTCTATTTCAATCAAGAGGCTTTGTGAATTAACCTTTTTATTCTTATGCCATATCTAACCTTTTTTTTACTAAATAGATAAAGTAGTAGTAGGGAATGAAGGAACAGTACCAACATACCCTTCTTTAATTTTTGAATTTTAAAATAATTATAAAATGATTTCACGACTCTCTCCCTTGACTAATTAAGTAAGCGTAAGATTGTACTAAACAATAAAGAGTTCAAAGAAATCTTATTATTTCCGTTATTTATAGTAATGTTTAGTGAAGACACAGGTCAAGTTTCGAAAGGAAAATATGAAAGACATTGGTTCATTAAAAATTACAAAAAGATATAGGTGAATTGTCATAAAAAAGGTGATTAATTGAAAGCTTTTCTCATTTTATATAGATAGAACAAACCATCAACCTCATTTCCATGAAATTACAAACTACCTGCCGAATGACATAAACATAAAATCCCTTTATTTTATGGTATAAAACAGTTTCACAATTTTATTACATTTTATAAAATCTTTTTCTATATACATAATTAAGTGGCTAATAGAAGCTTGTGGAATTAATTTGGAATTAATTTTATAAGTATCCTCGTGTATGTTTGGTTAAATAGATCCCTTTCCACTCACCAAAAAAATAAGTACTTGCATTATTTATATTATCTCTATCATACTATCACGGCTACAGCATACTTATCTTTTAATTATTTAAATATTATATACGTTCATGTATTAGAGTTAAATAAATAAAGTTGCATTAGTAGGAAGAAGACAAGGCTCAAGTTGTTTACTATTAATAAGCTTAATTTTAGCAAGTGAAAACGATATTACATTAAAATAGCTTATGGTAAGTTTCAATAAATTTAGTCAATTATCCTAAATCCACGTTCCAAATGGAAACGAGTTTGTTAGTTTCAAAAAAATAGTTGCGGTGCCAAAGACTTAACTTTGTTCAATGAAGGATAATTTGAATATGTGCCATTCATCTGTGTGTATTTTATTCGGGTTGACTTCAATAAAATTGTTATTGATTACCAAATATTCAATGTGCTATTTCTTATATTATATTAAGTTATTAACTATTAAAATATTAGTTAATTGGTATGGATTAGCTGTACATTAGCATCCAATTACAATTTTTAATTTATAATAAGTTTGTTGACTTTACCAATTAATACTTTAAAAATTATATAAATAAAAAGATTTAAAAAGTGGATGAATTATTTCACCAAGCAACTATTGCTTCTGAATAAAATAATAATAATTTTTCACTCAAATCCAGACAAATTAATAATAATATACAATTGAAAAAATTATAAAAATTATGATCTTGTTAGAGTTGCTTATAATTTCTTCTATTAAACTAAAATTGAGTATGAGTTGTTCAACAATTACATGACAATATAGGAACTAGCAAACACTTCTTTTAATGCAACAAGCAACTCATGAGAGTTGTTTCTATTGAAGATGCCCTTATAATCTATTCAATTATGTATATTTATTCATTAATAGCAAATTAACAAAATTCAACGGATTGTAACTTATAGTTTAGTTAAATAATAAGAAATAATTAATATGATGTTTTTAAAGTAAAATTTTATTCATTAAAAAAATCTGACCAATTGTGAAAAGGAAACATTTACGTTGTGAGTTTTAAATTTTCTTGCAGTGTACAATTTACACTGGTTCGCCAATAAAGTTATTATATTATTTTCAATTAAAAAATTAAAATTATAATTTTAAATATTGAGTATTAACATTAAAGTCTTAAAACTTTAAAAATTTAATTTGTGTTAAAATTGAATATTGATTTTCTTTTTAGAAAGCCAAGAATATATTTACAACTTTATATACTATCTCTCAAGTAAAGATGATAATGGATAAGGTTTAAGTATAGTATTATAGTACCTACTTCTGTGCTCACATTTAAAAAATGGACGCTATCTAGTCTTGTATTTGTGTAACAACTATAATCCTTATTCATGTGCTTGTTGGTACTTACATATGTATATTTACACATACACTCACATTTTTCTTATGTATAAAAGAATTATGTAAATTTATTTAATTAACAATTCAACCTAAACTGTTTATTGAAATCTTATAATTATTATATTTTTTTAGTTCTCACAATAACATTTTTTTCTCACCTAAATTGTCCAATATAAATATATATATATATATATATATATATATATATATTATAAGTATTTACATATCCTGTTTGATAATTTTGCAGTTACCCATAAGATTTTGTCATTCTTACTTTCAACTACTCTTAAATATCTAGATGGAATAATTTTGGTTAATTATTTTTTAAACTAGTGCTATATTTAGGTTTGTTTTTAGATATCAAAATAAAATAAACTTTTCTTTTTACAGATAAATATTAATTGTTAGTATGATAGTAAAAATATTTGAATCTAAAACCCCTCTCTTTCCCTTAACCTTTGTAATTAACCAACCTTATAACTCCTTACAAAAAATAAACTTTGGTAGAAATATTAAGCGCATAACATAACTATTTGTTTTTTTTTAAAAAAAAAAAACATAACTATTTGTATTCTTCCTTAAAAAAAATAAATTATTTGATTTCAACGCATAATTTTATTATAACTTGTTCACTTAAATATGATTTCGTTTCTATTATGAGTTTATTTCCGAAATATGAGAGAATATTGTTTTTTCTTCAATAAAAAAATTTAATTTTTTAGTCTTTAATAAAAAATTTATTTTATTTGTTTCTCACCATTTCTTATTTCTTAAATGGTAAATAGCATGTTAAATTTTTTAAAAAAATGTAATAGCTTTCTTATTTCATTTATAATTTTTTCATTACAATTTTTGACAAGTTAGAAATTACTTCCTTGCATAAAAAAGAAACTCTTTATATTACAAAACTCTAAAAATGATAAAAGTAAACAATATTTAATACACATTTAAAGTTTCAAGCTCAATTAAACAAAGTATATAAACATAATGGTTAATGAATAGATAATTTTTAAATTACAATTTCTAACAATCAAAAGCATAAAAAATTACAATAATTTTTAAAATAATTTGTGATGTCTTTAAAAACCATCAGTATTTATTTATAATTTTTAAATTATAATTTATTATATAGCTAAAAATTGTCAGAAATTATTTCCCTGCACAGAATTAAACTCCTTATTTTACAAAAAAAAAGAAAGATAAAAATAAACAATATCCAATACACATTTAAATCTTAAAGTTCAATCAATAAAAAAAATCAACATTAATCAAATAAATATAGTCCTAATAATTATAAATACATAAACGTCACCCTTTAACGAAGATAAATAATAGTAAAGACAAAACAAAACAATTATTTTTAACCAAAAAGGTCAAAAAAACTATTGGAGACCATAAACAAATGTTAATCATATTTTAGAAAACAAAAACATATTTGTCTAATTCTTCAAACATTTGACTCATTCAAATTATATATATTTGGATTTTGGTTAATATAGTTGGTATTGGGAGAGCTTACTTTTCAAGAGTTTGGTGCGATAAATAAGTCAAACTTAAACTTAAGAGTAAATTACTCAGTTACCTCTCGAGGTATTAGATAATCATACATTCACTCTTTCCACAAATTATCATTTGACTTGCACTCTCTCCTTGAGAGTGTTAGTTAACAGATTTAATAAAAAAATAATTTAAAAATTTTTAATTACAAACTTGTAAAAACCCCAAAATACCCCTAATTTTGTTACACGTGTTCCCTTATTACTACTGAAACTTTTCAATTTTTAATTTTGTTACACATGTACCTCTTATATATTATTATTATAACAGATGCACACCTTTATTTATTATAAATATTATCCATGCACAATTAACATTACACAAGCCCTTTAAAAATTGTAAATCACTCTTACTCCATAAGCTTTCATAAATGTTACATTTACACCTCTTTATTTTTTAACATATTACACGACCGTGCTTATATTTTTTAACATAGTACAAACCGCGCTTATATTTTTTAACATAGTACTCAAGCATCCTCTATGTTTTCAAATTTTACACAATACCATAAATGTAGATGTAGAATCAAATGTGCAGAACAATTGTTGCATAGAAAGCCCGGCCTACTCTAATTGCTTAACAAAATTACAAAAATAAAAAACAATTAATATGATACTTGACACCATTTATGTATAAACTCCATTAAAATACCTATTATAGCAAAAATTCAATACGGAAGAAGAAGGAAAGGGGGCAGCTTGCTCGATCATGTATATGAAAATCTTAAAGAGGGAGAGTTAAAGTCATAAGAATGGGGTATTTTAAATTTTCATTAACTATGAGCATATCACAGGCTAACTAAGAATATAACACCATTAACAGAGAATGAGAATGCGGTGTCACTAATACATTGTTACAAAAAGTAGGAGATTTTTTGTTTACTCAAAAATAAGGAGAGTAAATGTATGATTGTTGTAAACCTCAAGTAGTTAAAAGATAATTTACTCGAAACTTAAAGAGTGAACCAGACAAACTCAGGCTTACATCGATTTAGTGCGATCTATTTTAACTCCAACAAAAAAAAAAATGCAAGTTTTCATTTTATTTATTTATTTACAGAAGATGCAAGTTTTGATTAGTACGGTTATAGATTATTCATGTACAAATGTTTATTTGTCTAATATTATGTTTGTTGTATGCAAATTGAACTTATTGGGATAAATTTGAACGTAAATCGTCTTCTCACTTTAGATTGGCATGGGTAGTTGAACAGGAATACAAACATACCGTTAGAATAAGACGAAAAGCAAGGAATGTTTACATTGATCTCCATCTCCTACATTCTAGCCCGTCAAGAGATTTATTTTATTCAAAACTAACAGTAAGGTGGTCTAGTAAATCATCATATCTGTTACGTGAGATAATCATAAGGAAAACAGAGAATTTATGCTTTTGATTTCAAATGGAAGAAAATAATCAAGCAGTCTTGGAATATTTGTTGATTATACGGTTGGTAAAGGAATTGGCTAACGTAGGTTTACAACTCTGACAATTCATGGAAAATGTGAAACATGAATTAATAAATTGGTTGAATAAGTAGTTTAGAAGCTGAAAAAGTGAGTGGATAATGGGATTGTGTTAATGATGTTCAAAGGCAAAATGACAGAGTGGGTGATGTTGATGCAGAAAAAAGTATGATAAAATGATAGGGTGGTTTGAAGCCAAGAAAAGTAAAGCAATGAGATATTAGGATATAAAAAAGTAAATAGGGGCGAGGAGGGAACAAAATGTAAGTGAGCAATAATAGTAACGAAACCCACACCTAAGCTTGAGTGGTTTCGAAGAGTTTTTGAACTTGTAGAATGGTGATATGAGCATCATCAATTTCAGGACAAGAATCCTGGAACTCAGCCTGAAAGGGTGAATGAGTTTAGTGTGGGAAGAGAAAATGAAAAGGTGAAGGTGAAAGTGAAAGTGAAGGTGACAGTACCAATATTCCTTTCAAGTCAGCCAAAGAGGCCTCAAGGCGCTTGCGGCAATCAGGAATCATCATCCTAGACTCAGCCAACACATTTTCCTGTGAATCAATTGTGTTAACAGAGAAAAAACTAAAGTGATTGACAGAGACTATATTAATACCTGCTGCTTTAGGTCATAAGGGTCAGCCCCTTTCTCCTTCATGTCCGCAGTCTTGGCAGCTTCTCTCTCAACCTCCTTCTCATAAGAATGCAGCTCCTTCACTATACGTTTGCAGGTACTTGTCTTTATCTTCACATTTCTCACGCTATCCATCGGATCTGATCCCTACACGCTTTCAACTTTCAATATCATAATAATTTATCCAAAACTAATCAAACATCACTCTCACACACACACACACACACTTACACTTGATTCAACCAACACCACCGGACCGATGCTATTGCTGTTCCTTCCTTCCACTGCGCTAACCCTAACGCACATCCAACACCTCCTTTCCTCTCAAATTATATATCACTACGTCCAAATTACACTCCCACCCCTCACTTTACCATTTATTACTTGCACTACTCCTAACTCATGCTCTTTTTCTACCCTTGGATCCTTTTATTTTTTCATTTCTTTCTCTATTTTTTTTTACTATTCTAACCTTCTTTTTAGGCAAACCAAACATAACCCTAAATAACAATAAATAATTTATTTCATTATGTATGTTTTATATTACAATTAATTAATTTATTTTAAAATCTTTTGAAGGGAAACTATAAAATCCAATGGAAGGTAGTTTACTTCCAATCACTCTATTTAAGTTTCAACCTAGGAAAATAACACTAGTTTTGACTCAAAATTTCAATCAAAAGCATGTCCACAACAATCATTTTATTTAACATAATCAATCCCGCGGTGGCGAGGATAGTGAGAGCGGGCGAGCCGGATCCCCCCTCCCCCTCCATTTTTCTAAACTTATTTGTATATATATAATTTTGATTCTCCATTAAATTTAATAGTTATTTTAATTATTAGTGAGATTGTCAAAAGTAAAAAATATAAGTAACATGTAGAAAAATTATTTATGTTGATCCAAATTAAATATTAAATTCACAATTCACTTATTTATTGAATAAATATTCAAATATTAAATTAAATATAAAAAAAATTATGACTTAGTTGTGATAATGATTTTTTTATCAATATAAAAATAACGATATATATATATATATATATATATATATATATATATATATATATATATATATATATATGAGAGTACAAATTTTGTTTATTATATATTATTTTGGTCATTGCAATCCCATTATAAAATAAGGAGAGTTTTTAGAATGCTATTATTTATTTTAGGGAAGGCTTGTGTACAGTGACTACAGTCAAATAACAGAGTAAGTGTAATAAACCCTAAATTGAGAGGTTTGTGTAATATTTTCAATTAATTATGACGCGCAACACACTCTTTTTAATTAACACGAGAAAGAAACTTTAAGAATATGTTTGAAAAATTTAATTGAAAAGTTTGTTGAAAGTTGAAAAAGTATGTAAAATTAACCAAATAATTAGCTGAAAAATTAAACTATAATAAAAAGTTTATTCACAAGAGTATGGAAGAAGATATGTTGTTATTATTTCTCTTAGGACATAACAATGAGCAAATGCCAGTAGCAAAGCCCTTCCCATGCTCATTGATTGTATTATAGGGTGTCGCAGAGGATCCACTAATGAACAAATTAGATGCTAACGCATTTGGTACAGTAGAGAAGCTGGACGTATTAGACAGAGTGTCATGTTAGGTCATAGGTGGATGTGGATATTTAATCACAGCGTAGCTATTCCGTTGAGTACATGGAGTTGTTATTAGTTACGTCAATCATCTGCATTTAAGCGCGTAAACTGCCAAATTTGAAAGCTATGGGCCGTCGTCAAGAGAAATGGATAATTCATGTCAATAACAGCCAGTGCTTGAATGCTCTATAAGATTACTACTACTTGTTGCTACCAGCATAAGAAACACAATTTTTCTCCTTACTATCAAAATACTTATGTATATAGAATGTTTCATTAATTAATCACAATTTTTTATACATAATAATTCTGTTGATATTAACTATTAATATTTAAAAATTATAAGATTGTGATTACCCATAAAGGTAACGGCGTATAAATATTAAACTCAAGTTTCATTATGAAACAAGTATTGTTGCCACCTCATACTATTGCAGTGTATAGGTATCAAACTCAAGTTTTAATATCAAACAAATATTGCTGCCGCCTCATACTATCACTGTTTCGTAAACTAAGTGCATTGGTCAAGGTAAATCAATCATCGTATGCTAGGCCATCCCAAGGTCAAAAAATCACCAAAAAAGAACATATGCTAGAACTGAGGTGTCATTTTGGAACTCAGTAACATGTAAACAATCCATGTGTGATTGGACAATTCGTTGTCATCCTTAAGTTCTTCAAAAAGAAACGTTGACAAAAGGTACAATACAAGGAATCTAAGGGTGCAAATCTTATCTACATGCTGCTATAAAATCAAGATACCCCGATTTCTTATTGAGAAGTAGGATAAGATCCCTTGCTGCGTTTCTTCAAAGACTCTGAGAAAAAAGAGAAGGCATCTTTTAGCTCATCTGGAAGAGAGAGTTGAAGGGGGAGTACCAAGGAAGGACGAGCATTGTGTGGCACACTTCTTTTCCAGGACATGGGAACTGCAAGTGCTGGCTGCTGCTTGTTTAGCCCTTCCATAATAAAAGAAAATGCCCCAAAAGTTAGGCAGCTCTGCAGAAGAGCTTGTGGTGCACCTGAAAAATCCTAGAAGATAAGTCCTAATAACAAAACAAGTAAACAAAAGGAACTTACAAGTATATTTAGCTAAACAATGAGTTGAATTTTAATGATAACAAAGGCTGTAAGACATTCCGAGTCAGCCAAGTTTTTTTCACTCCTCCTTTTTGTGTGAAGGTGATGGTTCGAGGGGAGAGGATTCCACAATGTAATCCACCTCAAAAAATTGCCTCACTCACTGATTATGGACAAATTTACTTCTGTATTAGATTATATGATTATGTTTTATACAAAAAAATGACAATAAAGGTTATTCAGCATAACCAATTGGAAAGCCCTATATCCTTCTTTCTTACAAGTTTCAAAGAAAAGACAATTTCATCGTTCTATTTTAAATAAATAAGCAAAAAAAACCTGGAAAACTTAGAGCAAGACCAGTGCAACATCCAGCTACCCCTGCATTAATGACTGCAGATGCAAAACAAATCACATCAGTTGTGGAAGATCACTAAGCAAAAGTGACACATTTTACTGCTAAATTTTCATACCATCATCCTTTCCTCTAAGTCTTTTCAAGATGCAAACAACCAAACTGTGAACTCCAGACAAAACTGCAAAAGTCTAATGACGAGAAAAAAAAATATTACTAACAGGCTAAATTAAAAAAAAAAAAAGAAGAAAAAAAGTAGGCAATGTAAAAGAAGCAGGGAAAAAGGCAGTGAGATTCCCGATGTACCTTTGCATAAGATCCCGCTTCTACAAAGGATCCTTTAAAACCTTTCTTCTTGAACAATCCAGCGCCTGAAACACACCCATCGTTAACCAAAATCAGAAAAAATGAAGTGACAGTAAAGCCATCAAAAGTCAATTTTCTGAAAGATATTTTTCATTCAAACGCGCGGCCACACACACTAAAAACTCCTGGTGACGGCCTTTTGTTTTCCACTAACCTACATTACTGAGAAAACGAAACTAATTAATTGAAAAAGCTACGTAAAACTGAGTTTAACCTAACACCACAGACTCGTTCCTGTGAAGCGAGAAAAACACATTCACTAGTTCTCTCTTCTCAGTGACACTAACCTAAGAAGCAATGGTGTTGTGACTGCAAAAACGAATGAATAAAGAATTAAAAAAGCACAGCACAGAAGAAAGAAAAAGGGTATCCATATGAGAGTAACGAATGTGGGATTGAAAGAAGAATAAAGAAATTAGGGTTAATTAACGATGATGAAAGGGAAAAGGACCGTATCCAAAGACGGAGCCCATGAGAGCGCCACCGGCAGAGTCAGCGGCAAACCGGAGGAGGCAAACGGCGGGAGCGGCTGGCACGAGGGCGTTGGGAGGGTTAGGATTGGAAAGAGCGTCAGAATCTTGAGGCTGAGTGTCCATAGATGTATCGAGCTGAACCTCTCTTCCCAATTCTGAATTGTGAATTTGTGATATGTTATCCCTTTCCAACCTCCTTACCGTGTCCTTTTATTTTACTTTTTTAACCATGCTCAGACCTAATCCATTCATCAATTAAAAAATTAAAAACAAACATACATACATGTGTAACCCTTCACCGCATCACCTTTTTTTTTCTCAAAATAAATGGATTTTAAACCCTAAGTTTTAAATATTAGTAATTTAATCATCATCAACTTAATGTATATTTCGCCAAACTAACTAGCTTTAAATTTTGAAAATTGATAAAATATAAGTTCAGAAAATATAAATAAAAAATATAACAAATTATTACTTTATATAGAAAGAGTAAAAAGGAAATACAGTAAACATCTAAAGACAAAATAAAATAAACAAAAAAAAGTTAGAAACAAAGATTTTTAAAAAAAATTACTTTATAAAATTATTTTTAAACAATTATATTGTATAAGTAAAGTAATATCTTGTTTGGCCATACATAATGTACCTGCTAGAAATAGTGGGATATGCCTTATTTCAAATATGACGGTATTTAAGCACTTCGGCGACTTCTAGAGTGTAGGTGACTTGCAAAAGGTACTTCATTACTCAAGTCAGAAAAATTTCGGTCGAGAGTAAATTAATAATAAATATAACATTAGTCATAGTAGTACCTCGACACTTGTAACATATTTATAGTGGAGTTATTGGGTCTATACTTATTTGACTTTGCCTAATTGATTGGGGATTAAGAAATACACTCATAATCATGGTTTTCCTGTCATGTTAGGATAAATAAATCAACAATGTCATGTTTTCTTGTCGTTTTGTTGGTGTCACTCTAGGGGGTTTCAGTATTCGAATGTACCAAAGACTAAACACTTGTCTCTTTCAAGTTCTTTGTGGAATTTATGAGTTTTTGACCATCATGAAGGCCAAAGTCTCCCTGAGGGTCGACATCTCCTTATTAGCAGGGTCTTAGTTAAAGGTCGAAGTTCTTATTGTTAGGTCTCTCTTGTACATTTTCTCCTTAAGCCTATTATCATGGAATGATAAGTGGATTTAGGAAAAACTAGGGTTTTCTTCCCACAAAAATTGGTGATGAACAATGCCTAGTAGGGTTCTGCACTCCCTCTTGAAAGGACGTGAACAATCGTGCAATCTCTTCCATCGATTGGGTTGATCTAGATGGTTAGGATGTTTTGGGATATGTTGGGCCTGAGGCTATAAAAATGGGTCGACGACGGTGCTTACTTACATTTGTCTCTTCTCGAGCTCTTGATCGAAAACTCTCATCTCCTATTCAATTCAAGCTATCTTCTTTTCTTCCAGGTATTTTTATTACTTTTTTATCTTAGTATTCATGTCTTCTTCTTCTGAGGTTCCTTTTGGATCTCAATCATCAAGGAGTGGCTCTTTGGACTTAATCAAGGTCTCTTCCTCTGAAGAAGGCAACAATGCCTGTTCTATCACTTTTCCTCTGGGTTCAAACGTGGCAAGGCCATCCCATCTAGAAATGTTGAACAAGCTTCCTCCTTGGAAAGTTGTGACCTTAGTTACTGGAATAGTCAAGCGTAAGCGGATTGGAAACTCAAAGAGGGATTTTCCTTGCATCGATCCAAATTACCAGTAGGAGGATGGAGAAGTAGTCGTCAACTTTTCTCATTATAATACCAAGGCTATTTTTATCTTTTATATGCAACATTAGTGATGCATGCCTCCTTGAGGTTCCAAGCACCATGAAATGGATGATGGAGAGGAAAGAAAATGGAGGTGGGGCACCACTCTCAAAGAGAGATAAGCCAAAGTGTTTAGGTTTGCCACAAGGGAAGGAACCCTTGATAAAAACCAACTAGGAAGAGGATCCTCAAGAGAGAGGATCCTCAAGACCTTTTACTAAGAATGTGCTCACAAAGAGATTATTTTCATTCAACTTCAAAGGTGAAATTTTACAATGAGGGGAAATGAGTATATATAGCCCAATGGGAGAGCTTGGGCACACTTTTCTAGGCAATGTGGGACTTGGGCTTAATTAGGATTAAAACTAATTAACCCAAGTCTTAGGCCTTAAGTGAGGCACCTAAGTTCACCCCCTATAGGTGCAATTAGCATATCTTAATGTGAATGGGCTAGCCCAAAATCATGTCTTAACTTATGCACCCATTATAAGCTTACTCCTCCTTTTTAACTAAAGACATCTATACCTTATAAACTAAGAAGATGGCCGGAAATACATGGCCTTAAGGGAATTAAAAATACTTTCCTATTTATCTAATTAAAATAAAATATTTACAAGCTAAAAATAACGAAGACTATGGCTTCGAATCTTCAATGAGCTTTTGTCCATGTCATGTCTTCCTTGAGTCCTCCTAGCCATGATGCATGCTAGGTGAGATTGCATCAATTAGGTTGTGTTCCTTCGAAAATGTGAAGGACTATCTTTTCTATGTTAGGCGCTATCGAAATAACTCGTATATATATCCTGACCCAATCTATTTGGGTAAAACAGAAAAAGATTCCCATGATTTTTTCTATTTACATGGTTGTATATTTTGAGAACTTTTTATTTTTGTTTACCTTTTGATGACTTTACTATAAGGGTGCTTCAAATTCTAAATGTTTCCCCCACACAAATTCATCAGAATGTCTAACCTATATCTAGGTTTTTCAAGCCTTTTATCTTTTTACACATACAAAAGCTACACCTGACTTGTTTCTCTGGAATTTTACCACTCGATCGCATGATTAGTGCAAGTCGATTTCTCTATACCAAAACTCAAAAATCCTCCTTTCATCACTTTCCATACTTCTTATAAATGTTTCAAAAATGGTTTCTTCGAGATAGTGATAGATTTAGTGTTGGGCCAAAATCACTTCTACGACTGGGAGGGTGGTTAACTATTTCCATTATATTGGGAGACAATATCGAGGAGGTATAACATTTACCCCCTTGGAGTTGCTTACTTCCAAAGAGCAAGTTGATGTTGCTCTCCTGAATTCTCTCTGTTGACATCTCTCGTTAAAAAAATGTTTATGTTATTTGAGTCATCGCTGCCCTTTGAGGACTTACAGAGTGAGTATTTAGTTACACACATGTTTTAAGAGTCTCTAACAGGACTTTGGCCGTGCTGACTCATGGTTTTTGCAGGTATCATCATGTTAGCTAAGGGGCACGCAATCAATTTTTGTGATATCTAAAAGAAGTGTGTTGAGTATGAGAAGACTATTCATCAAAAGACGTTCAAACGTATACCTTCTCCTAGAGATCCCCCCAAGACAAGGTACCTTTCACCCACTGAGTCTGAGATTAACAAGTTGAAGAAGAAGGAGACAGAAACAAGGAAAAACAAAGGAAAAGATATAAAAAAGGGGAAGGGAAAAGAGAAAGAGAAAGATAAGGGAAAACATAAAAGAGACAACAATAAGTATTCTTTTGGAGGTCGAAGAAACATAAGAAAAATGAATTCCTTCCTTTGGACTTGGCGATCTCCCCTTCATTGCTTCCATCCTCCTTTTTCAACTAAGATTTTCATCCTCTATTGCTGATGGGGAAAGCTACCAAAAGCCTTTCTGAATTCAGGTACGCTGCTCTATCTTCCATGGACTTTACTCTCTAATGGGTGAATTACTATGAGCTTTCAGCTCACGCCCATGACGTGGGGAAATATATCTTCGCTAATGAAATAACTAAGGTGAAGAAACAACTGAAATAGACTGAAAAGTCCTTTAAGGCTGCCATGAAGGCTCATTCCAACTTGGCTTGGAGAATGCCTTGTTGAAGGAGAAGATATGGGCTATGATTTTTGTTGAAGATCATTAGAAAAAGCTTAAGAAGTAGGTGGATTTGGTGGCTAAGGTGAAATAGCAAGTGAAGGACACCAAGGTAGCACTTCGGTAGAGTGAGCAATACTGTCAGGTGCTGAAGGAAGACTTGGATGCTACGTGAGAGGAATTTCTTACTGTTAAGAAAGATTCCAAAGCTTTCCATGACCAGGTCAAAAAGGTCATTCTGGATGAGCATCAAAATCATTTTGACCTAGTTGTTCTCCATGCTCGTTACTTCTGCTCTGCTTCCTTAGATTTCAATTTCAACTTCAATTGGGACTTTTTTAGAGGAACTTTCAAGCATTTTGATGAGGTGTCAAATGACCTGCTTCCAAACATTGAGGTTTGAGCTTGAGATGACTCTCTTGTTGAAGATACTCATCAAGAGGAAACTCAACAAGAGGAGACTCAACAAAAATGGAAAAAAAAAAGGTAAGTGTAATAAAGATAGAGTTTAACACTTCACTCACAATGTAAAAATATTCTACAATGACATTTAATCACAACTCATCATTTATATGACTTTTAAAGTATTAATAAGTAAAATCAACAAATTTGTCAAACATAAAAAGGTTGTAATTGACTGCTAGTGTAAAACTTTTTACATTGATCGTGTATAAATGTTTTTTCTCATAAAGATAAATCTCAAGGGGTCTATGTAATTTAGTCTATTTATTCCATATTTTGCCAATAATTTTCATTTTTAGATTTCCAGATTTTTCATTATTCAAAACATATATTTATTTTGATTTGATATTTGATATTTTTTGTTTCTAAAAAATGTTTAATTAATCAATTTTAATAAAAAATCATAAAATATTTTATATTTATAATTTAAAATATATGTATGCATAATTTTAGTTGTAATTACAGTATTGTTATTTAGTTTTACATAATTTTGATTTTTTTAAAACAAAACAATCCTTGCATTCAGTTCAGATAGTTTCTTTTAACACCCTATTTTTTCCTATTCATACTCCCTTAATGTTTACAATTTTCTACAAAACCCCAAAACATTATCACCCTCTTTTACCCTAAGTTTTTTTACAGAGTATCACTCAGCCTTATGGTTGCGCACAGACACCTCTACTCATCCTCTTTGAAAGATTACATTGTCTTTTCCATTTTGCATCATCACCCTCTTTAAACATATATGTTTTTTCACCTCTATTGTTGGGAACTCCTTTTGTCATATATGTTCAAAGAACGTGAGAGTTGTCTTTCAAAAAGGTGGGTAAAGATACGTGTGTAATCGTGAAACTAGATAATACTTTGTGAAAAAACTTAAGATAAAAAAGGATGAAGATATTTTTGGAGTTTTATAAAAACTTGTAAACATTAGGAGGTGTGAATAGTAAATGAGGATACTCATTTCCATATCATTATCTTCCATAATCTTCTTTTAACGCCTTTTTCATAGTTAGTTTCCAAATCATTGAACCAATTTTCCTATACTCTCTCTCCTTCTATTGTGATCTTGAGAATTTCTCTTAGAATTTCTTCATTGACAAGAATCTCCACACCTTTTATTATGATTAATGTTTTCAATTGATATTTGAAAATTTTAAAAATAATATTTTCTAAATTGTAATAAAAATATATTTCATTACTATTTTTTAAAACACTTAAAACAATTCCTTGATTTTAGTTCCACATCGTTATCCAGCATAACTATGTTTAGCATTTTTTTCCTAGTTGTTCCCAAATCATTCAACCAACAATTTCTCTATACTCTTTCTTTCTTTGGAGACCTTGAAAATTTCTTTAATGATAAGAATCTTCACACCTTTTATTTTGTTTTCCATTTTTAATTAATCTTTGAAAACATTGTTAAAAATAATATTTTCTAAATTATGATTAAATGTATTTTCATTATTAGTTTTTACAACACTTGAAACAATGTCTTGCTTTTCAGTTGGAGTTCCACATTGTTAAATATTTACTTCCAGGAGTGTCTCCTTTTAATTTTATTTAGCCATTTACAATTTTCCTTTACTCTCAGTTTCTTTGTGACAGAGGTTCCTTCCTCGAATCAGTCGAAGGAGAATGGGAGTGTGCAGCCATAACAGCCAGCCAGAGGCAATTTTCACACCAACAAATATATTATTAAGCATTCTACTCACCAGCAAAATTCGAACGAGCGGTAAAGAACTGGTTTTCCATAAACAAAGTTGTTCCACACAGGTTAAAATATAAAATGAAGAAATCAATAGAAA
The DNA here is from genome assembly GCA_037954015.1 of Psophocarpus tetragonolobus. NCBI lineage: Eukaryota > Viridiplantae > Streptophyta > Magnoliopsida > Fabales > Fabaceae > Psophocarpus > Psophocarpus tetragonolobus. The sequence continues at coordinate 43,528,295 of CM075695.1, forward strand.
GAATATAAATGGATGTATGAATACTTTTTGATCCGAGAAGGATCTGATGTCAGACAAACTGTTGGAATCTCCATTTTATGGTCTTGTCTGCTGTCAGACTCATCATTAATCCAACAAATGTCGAATTAATAATGCTGTTGGTAGATTGCTCCAAACTCTACTCTCCAAGCCTGATCGTCATCCGGATGAGAAGTTGCACCACTATGAATCACATCAGAATCCTCCTTAAATAGTGGATGCAGTGCAGACTCTGGTAATTTGCTCTCGGCAAGGTATTGCTTCATAGTAATCATCTCCATCTTGTGTTTTCTTTTCAGCTTATCCATTTGCTTTTTTAGCTTTTCATTATCTTGTTGCACTTTTGTGAAATTCTCCTGTATAAAAATTTAAAATCAAGATAAAAAATAGAAATATCTGAAATGGATAATCAGATAAGAGATCTGAGAAATTAGCAGAAAAAAGTTCCAGTTTAATCTAAACAAACATGTGATTACTCTAATAAGGGGCAAAACATTCTAAAGCCAGTTTCCCTCCTCCCCTCCAACAAACAGTAAAAAAAACAAAAGCATAATTCTTTGTTAATTACTGCTGTCTTTACTCATTGATTTGTTTTAATATTTTATGGATTATGCAAATCCTTTCTAATCATCAGAGTATATTTTTTTGTATCACCCCATCACAATTTAATGAACTTTCTGCCCCTAAAGTTGCCTTAAGCTTACTACCTTCAAAATCTGATGCATTCAAAAGAATTGATGGGATTTTTACCTCTGCAACAGATGCTGCATGCTCGGCTTCTCTTAGTCTGACAAGTAGTTCTCCAGCAGCATGAACAGCTTCTGCAGTTTCTCTTAGTTGAATCTTCAGATTCATGTTCTCCTTTTTCAAGAATTTTGCTTCCCTTTCTCTCTCCACCCTCAATGCAGAAAGCTCAGCAGCAAGAGATTTGGCAAAGCGAGCATGCCCCTTTTTTCCTGCCTTCACTGCTGCCTTCTTCACCTCTGCTATGCCTTCCATTATAGCATTGTGTTTTGCTACCAAATCATTATATTTTTCTTGGAGGTCAGCGTAGTGTTCCACCATTCTGGCATGTCCAAGAACTGCTCTTTTTAGTGCATCATCTAACTCTTCAGTGCACTTCTTCTCTAAACCCAGTTCCATCTCCACCCTCTCTGCCCGCTGACGGTTAGACTCAAGATCAACTCTTAGTTCATCAGTCAAACAAATCCACTCACTTTCCATTTCTGTCCATTTCTGTCTCTCTTGCTCTAGTTCATCTCTATCATTATCATTAGAAAATACACTTTTTCGCAGTTGAATGGACCTTGACATTAATGATAAGGAAGATCTCAGTTTGTCGGTGGACTTTTTAACTGGTGCATCGCTATATAAATTCAGCTTGCTTCTTAGATTTTGAATTTCCTTAAGAAGTTCTTCCTTCTCGGCTGCATCAAAAGAGCTGTCTCTTTGAGTTACTTCTTCCTGAACTTCTTTAATTTCACAATTTTCCTCTATAATATCTGGTAAACGCCTGTCTGAGGAATTGCCCCTAAGAAGCTGCAAAAACATAAAATAAAAGATGCATTACAAGGGTGAGTTCAAAGCTTCAAATGGATAGAACTTCATAATGTAAATTACAAAACCAACAGTAGACCTTGTCTTCATCTTTCAATGAGATATACTCTTCTTCGTGGTTACTATGTTTGTTGCCTCCTTCTTGACCATAGACAATGATGGAGGATTTTAGTTCTTTCTCTCCTTTCAATTTTTCCACCTGGACAAACCAGGCAAAATTGTCAAGTAATGTAAAATTCACAGCAGAGGTATAATTCATGAAGGGCATGACTCCTACCAATTGATTTAGTTCTTCAATTCTAGCAGCTTGCTCCTTGCAAACATTCTCTAGCTCCTTTTCTCTCATGATCTTTTTCTCTAGCTCCTTGAAGCAAAAAGTAAAAAATTAAGATAAATGACTTTTACAAGAAAAATAATCACAGAACTTTCTGGAACTCATCTATACAAGACATACTTTTGAAAGCTTATCTGTCAGGTCATCCGGATTTCCTGCTTCAGCTGTTTCAGTGCATGACTTTAAGCTATCTTGGAACTCACTAGAATCGGGACCACATATTTTTTTACGGCAAGATTCACAAATCAAAGTAGCAGTTCTTTCATCAACGCAATATTTCTTCTGTTGCATTATTCTATCACATGAATCACCCTTGTTTATTTCTGGACAAGGTGTCAAGGTTAAATGCTCAAAAGAAAAGGAAACTGAAGATTTGTTTAATGCTAAGTTTCTCTGGTGATAATCAATTATTTGCAATCCCCTTTGAAGGCTTGCAGCCAAGGATTCGGTCGGGCCTGGAAAAATATTGCTTGATCGTAGTGAGCATCGCATCTGCTCACCCTCTTTAAATGACTGTCCTATACCATCACTGGTTCTCAAATTGTCCTCTGCTATGTTGTTCCAACTTCCAAGACAACTTGGTGAATAAGCCACACTTTTCCTCTGGACATTCCTGATTTTTGGAGACTCAGACAACTGTGGTTCCTCGAGAATTTGAGATTGACTACATGAACTAACTGAAATACTATCTCTGAATGTGGATTTAATTGTCCTTGAGGCATTAGCCGAGCATGCAAAGTCATCTGCAGATGCATACAAGGTGGTAGTGGATCCCTCACTTTCCTCAGGACAAAGATTACTCAAGGTTTCTCTAAAACATACTTCCTCTTTTTCAATTTCATCACCACTGGTCATATCTGCATCACAATTTTCCACAACAGAGTAATACTGGACACAATCTTCACTGACTGATATGTTTTTAGGATTCCCTTCACACGAATGATACAATTCATCAATTTGCTGGCGTAATTGCCTTATGTCTTCCTCGTCCACATTTACCTCTTCATCAGTGTCATTATCAATGCCAGGTAGGAGTAGAGAGCGATTTAAGCTTACTCGCAACTGATTAAGGCTGTCTCGTACATTACGTCCTTGGAAGTATCCGTTTTTAGTCCCATCTGAGCTGCGAAGAACATCTGCCTTTGCTCTAATAAGTTCTTCCTGCATCAATTCAAACACACTTTAGTCTTAGATTTCAGATCTGAATGGCCCTATAAAAGCTATTCCACTAAAGTGTGGGGATAATACCTTCAGTTGCCGGATTTGATCACTTAAATCATTAACATCATCCTCCTTGATTTCATTGATAACAGGTTCATTTCTAATGGTTCTGACTCGCTGTCCGAACCTGAGTGTGCGCAGCGTTTCACCATTATTCCTACAATCAAAAAATACAATTTTTAACACTAGAAACAAATATAAGATGTCAGGCTTGCACATTAGTAATGATCCTTGGTCCAGGTAAATACTTGTTATTAGGGGAGATGGAACAGATTACTGAGAGTTTGGCATTTCCACCAAGTGATTCTTGTAGTAAACGTGTTAAACAGAACTTCCTGTTTGAAATTTCTTCTGGTTTCCTTGAGTGAGTTTCTTTAGTCAGGACATCTACTAAGTGCCTACAGCAGTGAAATAAAAGTGGTTACAAAGAAGTAACATAAGGACAAGGTAACTTCACCCATTAAATTAAATAAAAAAGATCTATTAAGCTTTCAACCAACTAGATGCAGTCCTGTGCATTTTGCACGGAAGAGACAACAAATTTTAACGAACAGTTAAAACCACAAATAACAAATAAAAAATTAAATATCAAGAGGCAGGAATGCGAATCAAGAGAAACTACAGATGTGTTGCCTGGACAGTTTTAATATATATTGGGATATCTGAAAAACTACCAACTTAAGATGATGAAAATATGATCCAAATGTAATCTAGTCACTACATGGCATCTTACCCAAGCTGAGATAAGGACTTCTTTACATTTTTGCTTTCCTTTAGACATTGCTTGCCTGCATCCTCAACTTTGTTCCTGTCCGGTCCAGCAAGATCAATAAGGCTAATTCTGCTAGATTTTGAACTACTGAAACTATTTGATGATATTCCCTGCAGCACCAGTCAAGGAAAGCCAGAGATAGCAATTAACTAAAAGAGAAAATTAATAATATAAATCTGCCTTAATCATTAAAAAGGAAAAAAATGCTAGTTTTCCGTAGCTACAATTACAATGGCAATACCTTACACCAAGATTCAATCACAAAAGTGAAAATTACGTGTGATCTAGAGCTCTTAGAATTTAAGCTTGTTGCTCCGACTTTTCTGCTTGAAAGGCCCTACACCATATATAAAGACCTAATTAGCCAAGCAGATAAACTATAAATAGCATTTAGACATCTAATTTTCAACGGTATATTTGTTTTGATTCTAATGTAGTCCCTGCCTTAATCAGAATTTGCATCACATCATCATAGCTAGTGACATATTCCTCAGTCAGATTCTCTATATACAATGCATTTTTGGAATCATCTTTCACCTGCAATAATAATTTGGAGCGGCAATAATAAGCATGCAGAAATGAAAAACAAGTGTATTAATAATAAATAATGTTTTATGATAAATAAATTGTAGCACAAAAGGATGGCAAATGCATGCCTCAAGGTTGCGTTGGGTTGGATCAAGTAAATCCCCAATTTGTTCATTGTATATCTGTTTCAAACAACAAAGAAAAAAGAAACAAGATCATAATCATAAAAGCAAGGAAACCAAAATAGGAAGTTTAATAAAGAATTACCTCAAGAAAAGAACAACGACATTGATAGTTGAACTGTTTCCCATCAGACACATGCTGCTCCTAAAATAGCAATTGAAAATAAAAAACAGCCAAAAGTGATTAAACAAACATTATAGAAATTAATTTGGTGGTTAAAGCAGGAAGTAAAACTTACTCTCTCAAGCTCAGAAAACAACATTTGGAAGATCCGAGGAACAATTCCCTTGTGACTTTGGGGCGAGGGCTCCTCAAACATGGCACTTGGGGGACCCCACATTGTATAAGTCTTTCCACTTCCAGACTAAGCATTAAAAGAAAAAAAAAACAAAATCCTCAATACTTAATAGTTAATCAAGATACCATGTTTTTTTTTTTATTAAAAAGTTAAAATAATATAGCACTCATCAATTAGTACCTGTCCATAGGTCAGAATTGCAGTGTTGTAACCAGCTAAAGCATTTTTAACCAAGGGGACACCCACTGACTGAAAAATATCTTCCTGAACAAACAAACAAACAGCAGCTTATATAAATCAAACTTATCTTCTCTTACAAGCATGAAGCAACAACATGGAAGCAAAGACAGTGAATTTGTACTTGATTCATTGATAAAAAGCAAGTCATGTAAATAGTAAGTGTCATTATCCTATCATGGAAAATTATTGAAAGATAAAAAATATTAGTTGTTTCATTTATAAAAGCAAGTCGTATAATAAATAGTAAGTAATTACCTCAATCCTATTATGGAAAATTAATGAAAGATTTGTGTGTATCACAAATAGCACAATGAAGTGAAGCTTTTTACCTGATTGGTGTTCGAATCAAAAACTGAATCAAATGTAAATTGCCTATCCGCAACACATAAGGCGTCAGAAGAAACCTTCTTAATAGTTCGATCTCCCTCTATCCCATTGTTATTGGTAGGTCTGATTCGTACTACAACCTGTTTAAGAACCATATCATAAGCAAAGAAAAGGGGGAAAACAAAGCAGAAATTTTTACACATCTTCAGACTCACAGGTTCAATATTCAAAAATGAGAAAATTTGCACTAACCTTCACTGATGGGTCGGATTCAAGAGGGTGTTTCGATTGGTTGAGGTTGTTCTGAGAAATTGATGTTTTGGAGGGTGATTGCTTGGCGGTGGAAGGCAACGATTGTTGATGGTCGATAAGGCTGTTGGGATGGGTGGGGGGAGTGTTCTCTGCATCTGAATTTTGGATTTTAGGGTTTAAAGTGGCTTTGTGCTTGGAACTGGAAGATAGTGATCTGGGAAGAAAGTTTCTGAGAGATGAGGATGAAATGGTGGCAGAGGAACGAGTCTCTGCGTTACTGCTTCGCCTCATGCTTATGGTTTTTCCGAGCAGTGTTTACAACTTAGAAAGCAATGTACACAGAGAGAGAAAAGCAGAGAAAAAATGAGAGTTTCGGATTCAAACGTTGTTAGAGTGAAGACAGGGAAGAGTTACGAGTTTTTGAATTCAAGGGGCTGTTGGTTCAGATGACCGTTGCAAAAGGATAAAATCAAGTAGAATGACTAATTTATCCTTTATTCTTTAAAGACAAACAATTCTTCAAACAAAAAATAAACATTTAATTTAAATTGGGATGGAACTTATTTTATTTTATTTTAACAAATTATATCATCACTATTTAAAGTTTAATATAATTATATATATATATTTATATTTTCTTAAAATTACTTTCACACTCTTAAGAGGGTTAGTGTAAGAATGTTAGTATAAAGTGTAATATTTTTAAATTTAAAAAAACAAATTTATTGTAAAAAATTAAAAAAATAAAATTATGTATAATTTGATAAAAGTAGAAGAATGTGTTACTTTTATTTTGTTTTCTGTTATTTGGATTTTTTTGAATCATAAGGATGACACAAAATAATATTTTAAAACTAGAAATTTTAGCTAGAATTAAATAAAGATAAATTGCAGCAGTAGCATGTTGTACAAAATTAAATGAAAAACTAGTTGGTAATTAAAATTTGTTAAACTAGCTTATTGAATTATCAGCATTTGATAAAATTAATTATTTGTTGAAGTAGCTAAAATTGTCAAATGATAAAAATATAATAAATTTTATCTTTTATAAAATATATAATAAATGATAAATCATTCTCTTGCTTGTATTTTATGTATCTATTCGTATCTTGATGTCTTGTTTTTACTTTACTTTGTTAAAATTTAGAACAATTATTTATTGTTTTTATAAAATTATGAAAGAGAAGAAGGTGAAAATAGCTAGTAAAATGAATAAGTTGACCCAGATTTCAAAGACTTATGACTATGCATAATTGAATTTTGATTCAAAAGTCTACAAATATAAATTTAAGAGTTTTTTCTATGTTTTTAATATACTCTTGTATGTTTATTGATTTCCAAAATATCGTAAGTAACTAATTTTTTTAGAATTAGATAATAACACAACAAGCTAGATGAAAACTTCGAATCTGTCCTGACTGCATTTCAAACACATTAATAAACATTCAAGACAAAAAAACAACAAAAATAAAATATTAAAAAATTGAACTTGTAAGTGACTAAAAATAAATAAATTAGAAACTATTAAAAAAATGTTTATCAAATAGTAAAAGTTAAAAATTAATTAAAACAACTTGTGAAACATAACAATGAATTTATAGTAGTTTTGTGTGAATTTATAGTAGTTTGTGAGACTATCATGTTATTGCTTAGTGATCATACAACTTGAGATGGAAATGCAAATAATTTGACTTGTGAATCCTCCAGCATGCTAAACTAAGTTTACAAAATTTTTATTCTACAATCAAGACAAATTTTTGAAATTGTTGAAAAACTTGTGAAACGTGCCTTTACATCATAACCTCTTTTGTCACTCATTTAGGATGGTGATTAGGAATGACAAAGTGGATTAGGCTTGGCAGGTCAACCTGCTATAATTTTGACTGAGCGGGATAGGATTTTGTCCCATTGGCCTATTTTTGTTTATCTCGCCAACTCGTCGAGCTAAAGATAGGACAGGCTAGTCTGCCATCCTGAATATAATATATTAATAATAAAATTTATATTATTATATTATAAATGTAAATTATAGTTAATCAATTAAAATTAAAAGTAAAAATTTAAAAGTATGAGAATTAATATATTAAACAATCCAACATTAGTATTACTATTTTACTTTATATACTGGTCATTCTTATCAGTCTTTGACGTAGTGTTCGTTTATGATTTAAGCATTATTTAGAAAGGAAAAAAATCAAGTTCAAGTATGGCTTTCTTGATTTAAGGTTTAGAGTTTAGGGATTTGAGTTTTTCGGTGTTTTTGGTTTATTAGGATTGATTTAAAGTGTTTTTCAAGTATTTTTCACATGTCATGCCTATATCTGTTTCGCATTGTTATGTATCAACGCATCCATAATTAACATAAACTTATGTTTCCGAACCATGTCTTCTGGAATGTAAATTAGTTACATTTTGGATTAATCGATCCGGAATACACTTACCAAGTTGCGTTTTCCTTCTGGATCAGTTGATTCGGAACTCAGATAATGTGTTTTGGATCAGTTGATCCAGGATGCAATTCCCACAAAACACTTTATGTGAATTTAATTTTTTTTTTTTGTCTTGTAAGTGAGACATGGCAAAAGGAAGTTCCTACACATGGAGATGAAAAAATATATATGTTCAAACAAGAATAAAGTAACATGGAGATTGTCAAAGTCAATAGCAATAAAGTGGATGACCAACCAATGTTTCAAATAAATCATGATTGTGAGACCTTCAAATTAACGTTAGTGTCTATTCTTCACCATTTGCCACAGGGTTTCCTCTTAGTCTAAAGGGACACTCACATTTTGTAGTACTAGTTGTTTTTTGTAACAACTTATCCTTATATTGTTTATACTTACCACTCTTATCACAACCCAATATAACAACAATCTTCCTTCCTCTTTGCCGATTAGCTATATCTAACCTTAGTATCACAATGACAAAACCATCTTTAGACAATTTCTCAAACCCACTTGAGTAACTCATCCCTACTAGCAAAAACCTACATTAAAAAATATATAATATTATGTCATCATTTTTGTTAATGATATCAAATATTACAAAAAAAATCACTTCCATTGTTGTAAATGCTTCAGAACAATCCACTTTATTGTTATTGACTTTGACAATCTCCATGTTACTTTCTTCTTGTTTGAATATATATATATATATATATATATATATATATATATATATATATATATATATATATATATATATATATATATATATATTTCATCTCCATTTGTAGGAATTTCCTTTGTCATGTCTCGTCTACCAGACAAAAAAAAATTAAAATTTTTAAATGCACATAAAGCGTTATGTGGCAATTGCATTCCAGATCACTTGATCTAGAAAAGCAAACGTGACTTAGTAAATGTATTTTGAATTGATTGATGCGGCATGTAACTAATTCACATTCTGGAAGACATGGTCCGGAAGCATAAGTTTATGTTAATTCCAGATGTGTTGATACGAAACATTGTGAAACAAATATAGGCACGACACACAAAAAATACTTAAAAAACACTTTAAATCAATCCTAATCAACGAAAAATGCCAAAAAACTCTAAACCCTAAACCTTAAATCAAGAAAACTATACTTGAACTTGATTTTTTTTCTTTTTAAATAATGCTTAAATCATCAATGAACAACACGGCAAAGACTTGCAAAAATGATAAGTGATATAGAATAGGGTACAAATGTGACAATTAATGTTTGTCACACAAAAGGAGTAGTTGACCAATATCATGGACAACAATATGGTAAAAAAAGATAAATATAAAAATTTAAAAATCTGTTAAGGGTACCTTAAGAATTTACAAAAAATTATAAACCTTCGAGTGCAAGCAAACCGGGGGGTATTAAAAGAAAATATATGATGATTCCTCTTTAAATTGAGTCATTCTTCTTATACTAAAAATCTTATTTATAAAGAGTTAGCATTCTAATTTTTTAAATGAAAAAATAAATTTCTAAACAATATTAATATTTAAAATTTGAATATTTAAAACTAAAATAATTTGATATGACTATTAATATTAATAATTGTTGGAGACAATTCTTCTTATATATTCAATGTAACACTGAGTTGTAATAATCCCATCAATGAACAATTTTTTTAGGACTCAAAGGCAATCAGGCTCTCTCTCTCCAAACTTTTTACTTCCTTTATACTAAATATATATATTTTTGTAAAAAATTTGTAATTTTTTTAGTATATTTATTTTATTATTTTTGTCATGTCAAATTTTTTTCCCCTTTTAATAAGTACAATTTTTTTAAAAGAATTATAATTTTCTATTTTATTTTATTTTTTGTTACTGAACCCCTGGCACTCACATATTGGTTGAATTTTGAAAGAAAGAATTATTTATGTACCAGCTATATAGGTCAATAATTTTGATTAAGGTGTCTAATATCTGAAAGGTAAGTACGGAAATTACAGCATCCATGCATATGTCAAAGATATAAAAAAAGCAATTTGATGATGAAAAGTAGAAAGGCACAAGTAAGTACTCGCATGCAGTACTGAGCCTGTGATCCTTATCGACCCAAAAGAAAAAGCAAGAAGAGACAAAGGGGAATACCATACTCTCCAAATACAGATTTCCATCTCTATCTCTATTATTGTAGGGGACTTGTAACTTGCCACTCTTTCAAGCCACGCGTCACATTTTGGAAATTAATGCTAAATAATCCAATCCTTCAACTTCAACACCACCACTAATTTCAATTAAATTATTAGTAGTGGGTCACATATCATTCTAGAACCCAAATATCTAATATTAATGAGATGGAATAATTTCATAAATCTTATAATCTTCTCTAATAATGCAGGGTAAATTATGGTAATTTCAAACACCAAATCCAAGTGGGTTTGAGTTTATGAACAAAACAGAAGACCACACCATGGGACCCGCGAATGAGAAAAAAGGGCAAATCTGTAGAACTAAAGTGCAAAAGAGCTCTCTCATAAGTGGGTGACCGTTGGTATCATGCGAGCTAGGAAATGTCTCACGTTCTACACTCCTTTTTCTAATCATCAAGCCTGGAAAGAATTTTATTTTATATCATAAAAAATGACCCAGAGAGAAACACCAACAATGTTAAATGTTGCTTTATCATATTATAATTATTAACTCATACGCGGTTCTAGTTCTATAAATAAAGAAAAAATATTATGGTGTAAATTTTATGTTGAATTTAATTACAACTTTTATTTATAATAAATTTGTTAATTTTACTAATTAATATTTTAAAAATCATGTAAAGTAAAAATTGTGATTAAACGTCAGTTTATATTATCCATACATGCTAATTAAACTCCTTGAAATAAGTCCAAGCCTCATATAAGATTTTCAAAATAATGTCCTTTATTATGTAGTAGTTATGGGCCTTTTTAAAATACTTCATATAAAAATACTAGGTGTTTAAAAACTCTGTTTGATGGAGGAATGTATGATGAATTGATAGTGTTGTTGTTGTGTACCATATATGCTAGGGGTATTCGTGGTGCAGTTTGGTATAATTTTGAGGCTAAAACTAGTATAAACCAAACTATAAAAACAAGTGTAATGCAGTTTAGTTCGGTTTAGATTAATTATAAAATCTAAATCAAACCAATCTTTTGTGGTTTGGTTTTGAGGTTTAAATTTTCTATTATTAAGTATTAAAAAACTTATTTCCAAAATTTTATAAAAGTTTAGTCGCCCCTAAGAAAATTATATAAAGTATGTAGTAACCATTAAAGTTAAAGTACAAAAAATCAATCATTTTAGTGACTATCTTCAAATTGTATCCAACGAAATTAAGTCAAATAGTTTTGCTAAAATATTTATTCATGAACTAGTTAATACATATTAATTAAAAATCTTAAAGATTAAGTTAAAATCTTATAAACTTAGAAAATAATGAGTAATTGTATATGTCTGAGGATTTGCTACAATAACTAAGATAAGCGGATTGATTTGGTTTGATACAGTTTAATCATCTCAAATTGCAAATCGAACTACACAATTTAGAAATTATAAAAATCAAACCACTCTAAATTAAAACGGTTTTTTGCGATTTTCAATTTTTGTTGTTCAGTTTTCAATTCGATTTGGTTCGATTTTGAACACCCTACTAGATGATTTCCAATAATATAAGAAGAAAGATAGATGATGCGACTAAAACTCTTTTTTGGCTACATAATTGATTAGATGGAGGTTCACTAAGTCATATTTTTCCTAGATTGTTTGCTTTGGCACAAGAAAAGAATGCAACAATCCAAGAAATGGAGGGATCATTATCTTGGCAACCTTTTTGGAAATGGTCTTGACGTAGCGAATTGTTCATGTGGGAGGAGAAAATTTTGTCAACAATGGAGGGATTATTATAGAATGTGTATTTGGACATCAACCTCGAGATGAATGAACTTGGATTTTAGTTGTCAATAGTTAGTTCTTAGAAGCAAATGCATACAAGATTTTATGTGGTAACTCTCGGAATGGAAGCAAGATTAGTTATGATTCTGAGGGGTTCAAATGGCTTTGGAAGGACAAATTGTCTTCTAAAATCATAGCTTTCTCATGGAAAATATTGTTTAATAGGATCCCAACAATAAACAACTTGATGAAAAGAGGAATGACTTTCCAGATAAATTTGAAGAGTTTTGTCCTATGCAGAGAGCATATAGAAGAATGTAAGCATCTATTTCTTTCTTGTAGAAATTCTTGAGTTTTGTAGTATAAGGTGATGAATTGGATTAAAATCCAGGTTGTTAAAATCGGACCAGACTGGTCGATTCAACTGGTTGAACCGGGAATTGAACCATTGTTTCCAAAAAACAATACATGCTAGGAATCACTCAAATTGGTCAAAAAATCGGTTGAACCGGCCAATTTAAAGGTTAACCCGTTTTATTTTTATTTGTTAAAAAATAAAAAATAAATAAAAATCATAAAGATTGAAAATTTATGGTTTTTAAAATTTTAGGTACACAAAGGAGAGATGTTGATTACAATTTAGAATATAAATATTTTTCAAAAAATCATTTTAGGCAACATGGAACTTTACCTCTTTGTAATATTATAAAGATAACAATATTTAAACTTAATAAGATTATATTTGTGTGTTATAAATCATATATACCTTATTTTTTTCTTAGTATATTACTATATTAGTAAAAATAAATATAATTTTTTTTATTGAATTTGGTTTAACCCTGATTGAACCTTTAAACTTTGAATCCATGTCTTCACCGGTTTAATTACCAGTCGGTGTTGAAAACTTTGATTGAAATTGAATCACTTTTACCTAATGACTTAGTACAATTGTTTCATTTTGTTAATTCTTGAATAGTGGCTAGATACAAAAATAAATTCAAATATCTTTTTTGGTATGTGATTTGTTAGAGTATATGGATATCCACAAACTCCATTATTTTTAACCACCAAACATTTGAGCCTCTTGATATTCTGTTTTATATTTAGGTTATTTATTGGAAATGATTATTGTATAAATTTGATTTTAATAAAGATATTTTTTCTCTAACTGGTGTATACCAATTAAAATTATATATATATATATATATATATATATATATATATATTTTTTATACTAGTGTGGGGGATAATTATTAATTTATATTTATTTACGATTAATGAAGGGATAAGACAACTTTTACGTCCTGCCTTGGATGATTGCTTGATTTTGATTCCCATGTTAATTACGTGGCTTGTTCGGTAGGTAAGATTTAATAACATCACCTCACATGAGATCAAATAATAACTAGTAAATACAATTTGGGGTCACTTTGTTTGATAGATAGGAAGTAGAAAAGAAGGAAAGAAAGGAGAAGGGAGTGAGTGATTTTTATATGGTTCAGTTGAGTAGACACGGAAGGATGTTTTTAGATTTTTTTGTAAAGTTCCCAGGAATTAATTGCCTTTTTGTATCATGAAGAAAAGAACATTGTAACAAGCATAACAGATAATTATAGTATAATTATACTTGCAACTAAATAATTTGCCTTATTAAAAAATAAATAAACTACTAACATAGCAAAGAGTTGTATCATCTATAATTTAACGTTTAGAATAGGAGGAGAGGTTTGTGGAATGATTGAGCCACGTGGTCAGCGATGGGTAAAGGTAAATGTGAATTGGAGTAGAGGGAAGAATGAACAGGTAATGGGATATGGTGGAGTTCTTAGATGGAAGTGATTCTCTTCGTGTTGAATTCCTTGTATTATATTATTTGCGAATCTGACTGCATTGCCAGTTTCATAAACATATTAATATGGTCACAGATTTCAGGAACCTTCAGCTCGGGTCTTCACTTCTAATGTCACATCCAGATTTTGTTTTACCACTCTCTCTTTTATTTCTCATTTACACACGCAAAAAGACTAAAAATTATATATTTTACTACACCGTTCAATCCACTAAACCCTTAGCGTAACTTAATTATTCAATCTTTAAATCAACTTGGCGATCAATCTAATTCAATCATTTAAAGCTTTTGGTTACGGCTCCTTAAAATATTCATTTTGAAAATAAAAGAAAAACCCATAATTAATAATATCTAGTTATGTAATAATTTATTATTTTAATATAATTATAAAATCATTACTTTTTTATACATATAGTTAATTCAAATAACTTCATTTTATTAAAAAAATATTACAATTCAACTTGATTTTATAATTAATTATTTTTAGTTATTGTCAAATTCTTTAAGTTTTAGTTTTTATTTTTAATTAAAAATGTTAGTTTAACTTGGTTTCATAATTGATTATTTTAGTTATGACACAGTCCATACTTCAATGTCAATGACACATTCCTATGAAAAATGAGTTGAAAAGAAAAAAAAAATTCTGATATCACCCACACTTATGTCACACCTATGTAAGAGTGAACACAATCAGTGAAAAAAAACATTAAAAAAAACGATATTCATACATTTACAACATATATCACAACCTTGTTTATAACGCGTTGAGTAAAAAAAATTTTTTGACACCACCATACCTTTGTGACAATAGTCATATTCTTGTGGGAAAAAAAAATGTTGACAAAGAAAAACTTTGCTAACATCTCCACATTTTTGTGGTAGTATCCACAACCCTCTAAATAATGTATTAAGTAAAAAAAAAACTGCCTACGGACCTCTCACACTTACAATGCTTTGGATAATTTGTAGAGTAAAAAAAAACTTTCCTAATGTATCTCACACTTTTATGTCTCCGGCCACATCCATGTAGAAAACATATTATGCAAAAAAATCAATTTTAAGAATGATTTTATTTTGAAAATTGATTATTTAACTGGTGATTATGGACAAATATATTATTTATATATTTGATTATGTAACTAAATATAAATATATAACCGGTTATATAACAATTAATAATAATAATAATAATAATAATAATAATAATAATAATTACATATATAATTATTATTTAGTTATGGTTATGATATTTTAATAACCTACCACGGGCAACCTTACTTTTGGCTCAATGCTTAGGGACTATGGACTATCCCATTAACTACTTACATATATAATTATACTTATTATAACTACTTACATATATAATTATTTATTAGTTATGGTTATGATATTTCAATAACCTACCACGGGCAACCTTACTTTTGGCTCAATGCTTAGGGACTATGGACTATCCCATTAACTATACCTCAACACAATTCATTCATTTACACTTTTAGCTCAATGCTTGGAGATTATGGATCACCCCACGAGTTAAATCTAGGTTTGACTCAATCATTTGCACATTTGATTATAAGTGTTTGGGGTTGTGAATTGTTTTGTTGACTTGATCTTTGGATCCACTCAAGTGTTTAGTCTTAACATTTTACTATCATGTAATGCTTAAAAAACTAAGCATCATAACTCATATGTATGACACATCTAACTTACCTTTGATTCACCATTGGTGGTGTCATTGTAACATTACAAGTATAAGTTTCTTCCTTCTAGGAAGATGACTCATGAGGTCCTTTTATACTACAAACTTATATGACTCGTAGGACGTGAAAACAATGTAAGCAACAAATCGCAATATTAACTTAAAAGAAGAGTAATTCACATTGACATGTTAAAGCATTTAGTAGCATCCAAGGGCGTCACGCTTGGGTGTACAAGGCCAACGAAAAAGATTATGTAGAATACTTTTAGGCTCCATTCAGTTGTAAGAAAGAAAAAGAAAGAAAGAGAGATAAAATACAATGAAAATTAAAGTTGTTTGATTGTGTAAAAAAGTAGAAAAATTCTAAATTAGAGTTATTATAATTATAAAATTACTCATGTATTTATGACTTTCTTTTTATAAACAAGGATAATTTTGTAAAAGTCTTTTTTTTTTTTGCATTTGCCTTCCTTTTTATGTTTGTTTTGTGTGAAAAGTTAAATATGTATTATTCTTTATATTAATGACACTTTTTCTATTACTTTCTTTGTTAATAAACTAGACAAAATGTGACTTTTCTTATATTTTTTTATATATGTCTTTTTTAACTCTCTAATTTACTTCCAAGTGAATAGGGGGTTAAGGACTCCCATTTATTTATTTTTTATTTGTACTACAATTATTATTTGTTGGAGATAATTCTGTTTAAACTAGAAAAAACAACTATGAATAATAAAACTTTCCGCAAGCATTTAATGCAGCTGCAAATGACTTGAATTAGAGAGAAAACTCACAATATAAATAGTAAAAACTCACCCCACCAACTTTTGAGGTTCATGGTTAAGAAAACATTGGAAAATTAGCTACAAATTCTCTCGACTCAACTCTATAGAGCATCGTTGTCGCTTTCTTTAAAGGTCTCATGAGATAAAAAATTCCATATTAATTTTGTTACCAAACAACTTTATTTGTCATATATTTTTTTATTTTTCTTCAATTAATTAATTTGTTTTAAGAGAAGTTTAAGATGCTTATTCTATTTCTTATTTATTTATTTTTTTAAAATTTAATAACTAAAGAATAACTAATCTGAATTATTAAATTTAAAAAAAAAATAAATTAGAATGTCTTGAAGCAAATGAATAGCTTGTATATATAATTGAGGATATGAATTAATCGATAGAAAGTTGTTGTATAATAATGTTAAATATTGAGAAAAAAATCTATCACTTCTTATAATTTTATTAGTCAAATAAAGTTATCTCTCACGGCTTGTTGGATTCAGAGTGTAAAACTTAGCAGAGGTATATATGTGATGAAAATGGATGGAAGAAGAGGACAGAATATGAGTGAGAGAAAGTCGTAGGTGGGGACGGGTGTGGAGCAGAAAAAGAAGAAAGAAAGAGAGAAAGAGAGAAAGAGAGAAAGAGAGAAAAAGAGAAAAGTGATAAGCAGATAGAGCCCACCTCCAACTGCAAAATGCACGCAAATCCTCTCTGATTGGTCTGTTACTGTATCCCTTTCCATTTCCACACCACAAAATGAGTGCCCTCTGTGTCTCTTCGTCTATTCTATCATCTACACTCTTCACTGCCTCAGCCTCAGCCTCAGCCTCATCCTCAGCCTCATCCTCATCCTCATCCCCTAAGCCAGGTATGTCAAACCACAACTACTTTTTTATCTAACTGTCTCTTTCTTTCTTTCTGCTACTTTTTCTCCACACACCACCGCCTGCCAATAAAGCTCCTAGCTTTTTCATTATCTCGTCAAATCTGCCTCTGCCCTTTATTCTCTTATTCCTTTTACTCTTTGCTGCAAAAGGTGGGCTTCTTGTTTCTCATTTGCTTTTGCTCTCAATTAACAACGCCTATTAGGAATTCAAATTCAACTTTCCTACTTGTTTTTCACAATTCACATACTAGATTTTTTCTGTTTGCTTAAGCCTGCCCAGGTTAGGTTGTAAGGCACTTTATTCAAGCTGTTTTGGTCTTTCTGTATTGAATTTTGAGTTCCTCCTGTTTGAGTATTGAGTTTTAAGTGTTAGTTTGAAGCTTTCCATAACATAGTGTGACGTGCTTTGTCAGGTTCCTGTCACTTGCATCATGGAATCCCCACAGTCGGTTGTCTCTCCATTTTTGGGTGAAGCTGATATTTTCACACGTCCATTGTCTAAGGACATCGAACCCAATGGAAAGGAAGCAGCCATGTCTAATCCGGAGGAATTCATTGGTGTTGTCGATGTTTACATTCATCAGGCCAGGGACATTCATAATATCTGCATATACCACAAGCAAGATGTTTACGCTAAGATTTGCTTGACTAGTAATCCTGAGAACACTGTCTCTACCAAGACTATCAATGGAGGAGGAAGGAACCCCGTCTTTAATGAGAATCTGCGTCTAAACGTTAGGACTGTTGATTCTGCTGTCAAATGTGAAATTTGGATGTTGAGTAGGGTTAAGAATTATCTTGAAGATCAGTTGCTTGGTTTTGTTCTGGTGCCGTTGTCTCAAGTACTTGTTAAGGATGGCAAATTAGAGAAAGAGTTCTCTCTTTCCTCAACTGATCTATTCCATTCCCCAGCAGGTTTTGTTCAATTGTCTCTCGCTTACACTGGCTCTTCGCCTGATGTTATGGCAATTTCTGCAATGCCTACTGAGTTACCCGCCAGTGTCACTGAAAAAGACTCTGAATCATGCGAGTCACTGGTCAGAGATTTAGACAAAATTGAATTCCCTGATCCAAAAATTGTAAATGAAGACCGCTTGATGGTTTCAGAATATTTTGGCATTTCATGTGAGGAGAGTCAGTGTTCTGATAGCTTGACCACTACTGATACTGAAAATCTTAGTTCCGAAGCAGGTGTTCAATTAGTGGAAAGCTTCTCAGCATGCAGTGTTGAATCTGTCCAACCTCCTAAGGTTGATTCTCCACCTAACAGTGTGTCAACAAATGGGGTTTCATCTCCTTCGGTGGCTGCAAGTTCAGACTCATCTGATGTTGCTGCTTCCAAGTCTCCCAATCCAGAACAAGTTTCTGGTACTAAAGAGAAAAATGGGGATGCCAAAGATGGTGAGAGTGATTCCTCAAATGCGGTACTGAATGAGTCATTCCCTAAGCCTCTCGTGACAGTTAACATTGAACCAGAGCCAAATGTGGTGCAGCAGGATTTTGTAGACATGTACATGAAAAGTATGCAACAATTCACCGAGTCATTGGCGAAAATGAAGCTTCCTATGGACTTTGAAAGTGGACCAACTAGTTCAGGAAACTCAAGCTCTGAACAGAAGATACAGACACCAAAGAGCAGCAACTCCCGGGTGTTTTACGGTAGCAGAGCTTTCTTCTGAACTTTTGGTTTCCTTTGGTTCATGGGAATACTTTCAGGTGACTTAGATTTTAGAACCAAAACTGATATCAGTAGTGAAATGAAATAATGCGCCAACCAGTGTGATTGTCTCTTTTGTACTCGTTGATCTGTTATAGGTAACAGGGAATCTTAACTTTGTACTCTCACAGGCTTGGTCGTATCTTAACTGCTACATGAACTTTTTCTGTCTTAATCTTATTTCCCTGTGTTTCTTTTTGTTTTGGATGTCAATATTTGTGAAAGCTGATTTCATTCATCCAGCAAAAGGTTTATGATGTGTATAATCACGAGTGGTAACATGGTCCCACGTTCACGTGTTGAATGCTGAAGTTGATGGGTGGGGGCAAATCATCTATGATTTTGCTTTCACACGATCATCAATCTGTTTTTCTTTTTAATAATACATCCTGACTTGGGCCTTATACTGATTCGCAATATATAAACAATCTCTATGTACCGGAGAAATTCTAACACATCAAAATCATGATAGAGAAACTAATTGGAAAATAAGAAGATAAACAAGCTAGGACATTGAAGTTCTAGAAACGAGGGGTAAATGTGCCTCATCATGCAATTTAACTATCACAAGTTTTCCTATTTAATTTTTAGGAAGAGAGAGATAAAGACGGTCTTCACATGAGAAAATCCATTCTCAAGTCTTTCAAGTTGGCCAAACCTCCTTCAGATGTAGCTTTGGCTTTACCAGAACATCAATTAACTATAATTTGGAATTCAAGTGCTTTCTGGAAGACATCGTCCAAATATTTGACAAAGATCTTTGAACAACCTGTTGGAACAATCCTTGTTACATTTGTAAACTGTCAATGAATTGTCACTTTGAGAAAAAAATATTACCCTTTTTTAAATTCTAATGCCCCTTGTAGCTTAAGAATAATAAGGGGTGTCTGGGGAGAACTGAGAAGGCATACTTCTCATCTTGGATCATGGACTGGAGCTTAGTTTGAGCCCATTAAATTAGGTCTGTCCAAAGGCTCAATCCAAAATACAATTCAACATCAAATCCTAATTAATAATAATTTTTTTTAAAATAACAGTTTCATCATATAGTATACGATATTATTTGTTCTTCGGCGGTCCTATATTAAGTTCTAAACTCTAACAAAAAAAAATTTAATTAGTAAATAACTAAAAATTATAAAATTTGTAAGCTAACTTTTACTTATTAAATTATGATATGTTAATTTCGTTTATTTTGATATTATTATATATTTATTTTGTGTGCATAATTATGTTTTTTTTTTAAAACTTTGTGACCGTCTAACAATAGACTGAGAGGGGTATCGTAGGTAAAGTTTGAAAAATATAAGAAGCATATGTGTAATAATGTACAAAATTTAAAAGGTACATATGTAATAATATAGAAAATTAGGAGTACATAATTTGACTCAATATAAAAATAATTAATAGTTATATGATATAATATATTATATTATAATAACAAACAACTTGAAATATAAAATCTTTAATTTCCTATGTTTTTAAAACTGAATAAGAGAAAGTAGTTTTTTTAAAGTAGGACATATAAATATTTTTAAGTAGTTTTTTTCTCAAAGTTATAAGGTTAATCTAGTGACAAAGTTTATAGGAGAGAAAGAGATTGTGGGTTCAAATTTTCTTTTAACAAAATAGTTTTTTCTTTTTGTTTTTTAAAAATGGTAGAATAAACATTTTAAATAGTAGACATCAAAACGGGAAATTCCTTTTATTACTAGTATAGATATATAGTATATAATATTATAGATTATAGATTATAAATATAGTATGATAATTATGTATGTTGAATATAAATATTTTTAAATAGGTTTTTTTTTCAAATTTATAAGGTTGATCTAGTGACAAAGTTTATATATGGGGGAGTGACACGTCGTGGGTTTGAATTTTTCTTAAGAAAATAGTTTTTTCTTTTTGTTTTTAAAAATAGTAGAATAAGTTGAAAAATAGACATACAAAAGGAGAATACCCTTTATTAATAATATAGATTATTAATAATATAAATATAATATATAATATAATATTATATATAAATATAGTAGGACAATCATGTATGTTGGATATAAATATTTTAAAGTAGTTTTTTTATCAAAGTTATAAGGTTGATATAACAGTGAAATCTATATATGGAGAGTGAGATGTCTTTAAATATATCTTTTAACAAAATAATTTTTTTCTTTTTATTTTTTAAAAAAGATAAAATAGATATTTTAAAAAGTGAACATAAAAAAGAAAAATCCCATTTATTAATAGTATAAATAATATACAAATACTTAACATTATTAATGCATTTAAATCATACTAATAATAAATACAGGTTTAGAACTTGTATTTTTTTTTTTAATACAACTAAGGAAAAAAAAAATTTACAATAGCACAGCAAAGGATACTCCTATTTAGTATATAGTAACATGTATTGTTATTGTAAAAGTTTATGCACTATCAATAAATTAGAATTCATTTGAATATAGTTTTAAATAATTATTATACTCCATAAAAATAACTATTATACTTATAATTTAAATTAAAATTTAAGAGTGATAATGTAAAACTATTTATATTGTAAATATATCACCTATTTTCTCTTTAAATTATTACTATAAGTTATGGAAGAATAGCTTTTTTATTTGAAAAATACAAGCATTTTAATTTTCTTGAAAAATCATTTAATTGATACAAGATTCTATAAGTAGGAATTTAATTAAAAATATCCACTTAAATTAATTAAAATATTAATTTAATTTTATATAAATGTTTAAAAAAGTTTTATAAAATGTAAACAAAAACAAAAATGCAAGAACATGTGCTGATGTAAACCAAAGACATGGCTTTTGAAAATAATTATGGTATCATATATATATATATATATATATATATATATATATATATATATATATATATATATATATATATATATATCCCCAACATCCTTATCTAGTGAGCCTCAAAATAATTCATGCTTTATTTTCCAAATTGAAATTTCAACAACCCAACATTGCTACCCTTGATTTGGTCATTGGGAGAGGCTACTGTCCTCAAATTCAAAAGATTCCACCATATATATGTCTACAACCAAAACCTTCAACATAATTGAGGCATGTGCATTTGTATGGATTTGCATGTGACACAATCATCTAAAATGTCCAACATAGGCTTGCAATGGCCTGGAAGCATGATAATCTACACAAGTATTGTACTAATTAATGTGCAAATCCAAATTATTTGTAAGCGGTTTTGATAGCTAGGACTATGGAAATGTACAATTGCGTCATGTTTGTTAGTGTAGAGAGGACCACATTGTAATGGGGTGTTTTCAGGGGAAAAATGAAAGTGATACAAGACAAATCCTGATCCATATAAGGATAAGAGTTAGCATGACCACACAGAAATTCGATCGAAGATCCCAATCCGAATATAATTATTAAGAAGGAACCAAAAGAAAAAAAAGAAGTTACTATGGACAAACATAAGCTACAAAAAATCTCGAAGCATTCTATCTTTGTTTTAACCAATCAATTTTGGTCCAAGACATGCTCAATATTTTCACCAGAAAGTTACTCAAGCCAAACAGGACAAGGCAACTATAATGAATAGAGGTAACTGGTAATATCAATAGGAACCAGATTTCAACTGTAACAATAAACCAAGTATGAAGTTGTACAACAAAAGTCTAACAAGAACTAATATCTGTCCAGTAACTAATTATTTGATGGGGGATCCAAGATGGGTACCCCTCTAATTTTTCAAACCTGATAAATCAAACTGAACTTCACTTACAATTTGATCAGAAACATGTCCCATAAAAAAGATGGTGACACAACAAACAGCTTGCCAAGCATTACAATGGCAAAAAAAATTCAAAAATTAATAAACTACCATTAAGCATGCTAACGATGGTGCATCTCTCCAGCAATGCACTATTAGACTACTGAAACCAATCTTCCTGAGTATATCCTGCAATCTTCCTTAGTATATCCCGCAATCTGATTTTACACCTCAATCAAATTCCAAGAAAGGAACCTAGCCTTGAAAAATAAAGACAAAACAAAAATCCCAAACCTTACACAAAACCCTTGTGATTGATTTAGCTTCTGTATACTTCAAATGAAAGAACACCGTTAGGCTATATATTATGAATTTCTTTATGAGCTGATATCTCTTAAGTGATGGAGATGTATGATTTCACAATACCTCATTTTCTTTAACCAGTTTCCTTTAATCTAGTTACCATAACATATCCAATTTACATATCTCCTAAGCAGCAATTCCTGAACCAAGTAGACATACAACAAAAGAAAATAAGTATGCAACAAAGTTGAACCAGAACAGATAAAAATTGTAATGGAAATGCTCAACCTTTTTCACAATAGTATAAAACAAGAAATTATAATCAAAAGTCATTTTCAATAATAAATGAAAGAGAGGTAATCTATGTCTATATTTTGTTAGTGTTTGAAGCTCTCAAATCCTAATTCTTGAGAAAGTAATCATACAAATAAACAAGAGAGTAATCTATGCCTACATCTCTAGCATCTTGCAAAGGCAAGTTAATATAAATTAAAAGGAAACATCAAATTGAAATATCTTTAAATGAAATTAATCAAGAAACACAGGCATATGTACAGCAAGCGAAGGGTATGCTTGGCTAGAGAAAACATTTAAGGGATCGTTTGTTTTGAGCATTTTCTATTTTTATTTTTACAGAAATAAAAAGTAGTAGTGAAAATATTTTTTGTTACAATTTAGAAAACATCTTCTCTAAAAACATTTTCAAAAATTAACTTAAAACAGAAAATAAAAAAAGTAAAATTAAGTAAAAATTAAAAATATTATTATAATTATAAAAAAAACTATATAAATGTATTTTAAATTATATATAAATATTTTATAATATTTTTACTAAAATTGATTATATTTAAATTATTGAAAATAAAAAATATCAAAGTGAAAACAAACATATTTTCTAAATGTTAAAAACTTGAAAATGAAAACTGTTTTCAGAAAATGAAAATAAAAACAAAAATATTTTCTCAAACCAAACACTCCTAATGTTTTCATTTTCTTTGTTTTCACTAATAATTACAAAAATGTCACACTGTTCTTAAATTATTCCTGTTTACAAAGACTTGCACAAGAAATTTATAGAAAGTATAACTTCTCCATTGTTTTCACTTTTTCCTATATAAATCTTCGAGAACAAAAAACAAAGTAAAAATAATGTGACATTTTACTAATTACTAGGGATAACAAGAAATAAGAACATAAAATGTTTTCTCAAATAAGCCCTAAGATACTTCTGGTCATTCTCGACTGCAGTAAGAATTCACTAGGACGATATCAAGAATAGAAATAAAGATACATTTCACGAAAGTTAGAAACCTAGAGTGTTTGGTATGATTAGAAGAAGACATGAATAGGTCTCAAATGGGGGCCTAAATAATGCTGCCAATAATCACAGTTAAAAACATTATGCTTAAAGACAAATGTATCAGCACATTAAAAAATAAAGATATCTAGTTATCAACTTCCTTCAGAAGAATTCCTATTCTGAAACATATAAAGTCTAAAAACCCACAATCATTTTACGAAAAATGGAATAAACATAAGAAAATGTATAAACTTATGATCTAATTTTCTTCGGGAGACAAGAATGTAGCCAAAGATCTTACCTCTATTAGACTGTCTAGTTGTTACATTGTAGTTTCCAATAAATCCCTCAGAACTCTTTATTGGATCATCTGAAGCTATACCACCAAGTGCATAACCAAACAAAGCGGAAGTATCTATCTCAGAAGCAGCAGACCGCCAAGTTGAGTCACTGTAAACTGAATCACTGCGGTACAAGTCCCCATAGGATCCTTCATAACCACCAGTTGGTGCAGTAAATGTTGAAGATTGAGGCACACTTGGGTTGCTGTTCCTTCCATACCCTCCACCTCCTAAACCAATGTTGTTATCTCCACTTTCATAAGTGTTACCCCAAGTACTATACGCAGAAGCAATCCCTCCACCCTGTGTTGGAACTGACGGAGCCCAATTTGTGGCACTATTTCCAATTGAAACACCAAAAGCCCCACTTCCAGATCCCAAGAAAGCTCCAGGGCTGACTGGATTATTGGCAGCATTATTTAGGCCCCCATTTCCCCAAACATTTCGAGAAGCTGAGTTCATTAGGGAATCACTTCTCCCATTGCTCCCACTATTGCCAATAGGAGTGGTATATCTGTTTGAGTTGCCATTGTACAAAGGACTCATCCGACCATATCCAAGACTGCCACCATAACTTGAATTCCCTCCATAGCTTGGGTTCAATCCAGAATCTAAATTCATTCCCATTCCATAACCACTGGAGCCAAAGGGAGTAAACCCACTTCTAGCACTAGTAAGTGGACTAAACCTTCCATCCATCCTGACTCCAAAACCTCCAATTGGATTCATATTGAAACCCTGAGCATAACTATTTAAGAAGCTACTGGTCCTATTCAAACCATAGTTATATCCTACCAATGGGCTCCGGGTAGGTCCAGGGGAAAGCTCTTTAGGAACTGCCCTCTTGACCTCAACCATCTTTCCATTAAGTTCATGAAATGTTTTGTAAAGAACTCTATCCACAGCTTCTTCTGAATCATAAGTGATGAAGCCAAAACCACGTGGCCTCTGTGTATTATGATCATACATTACTACAACATCAGTAATCATACCAAACTGATCAAAGTACTTCTTGAAATCACTTTCAGTGATTGTTGATGGTAAACCTCCAACAAAAATCTTTTTGGTGCGTCCAGGAGCCGGAGATCCATTAATGCCACCAGACTGTCTGTTTACAGTAAGCTGATCATCCCTAGGAACAGCTTTCTTAGCTTCAACCTGAAAATAGAGAGCACAGCATACATGGATCAAAACTGCAAGTCATTTTCAGCTTTCATTACTAAGAGCAAAAAAGTTCAAGCATAATATAATGCAGCCATAAAAATAAACATGATAAGATAGTGGAAAATATAAAAGTAGGGAAACAGTGATCTGGATGAGAAACATAAAGTTAGCTACTGCTACTGCCAATCAAAATAACAAGTATTGACAGAGTAAATCTATAATGGAAAAACTCACTGTGCGGCCATCAATGATATGCTTATCCATAATGACTCTTTCTGCAACAGCAGGATCGGCAAAGACAACGAAACCAAAACCGCGAGCACGACCTGTGGTGCGATCTCTCATGATCACAGCCTCTATCACCTCTCCATATTTCCCAAAATATTCTTTGAGACGTTCCTCATCGGTGTCCCAGGAAATTCCCCCAATGAAGAGCTTGCCAAGATCCGATTCCATCTGTTCTGTCACCAACCATACCCAGTTAACCATCAATCACTCATTTCGTCAATCAAACCGCTCATACTGAATCCAGATTCTCATGATAAACCAACAACAACATAAGAAAACCACAATCTAGATTCTATATTATCCATTTCAAGTCCCGGAACCAATCTAATTGCATACTTCATATCATAATGCATAATTGAGCTCAATCTCCAGAAAGATTCAGTTTTTCAAGAGCAAGAAGAAAGCAAAGCAATCAGAAATGCAGATTAGATAAATTTGTGAAGAAGGGTCACCTTATCTTGAATCTCGGACAGAACCCAGTAGGTGCTTCAATCAGATACGAAGTGGGTTTTGCCAAAATTCGATCTAATAGAATCGGATCTTTGGAGCATCAATAAAAAACTGAAGCAAAATATCTAATCCACCAAAGGGAGAAGCCAAGTAGCTATATTTTTTCAATTTTTTTTTTATGATTTTTTTTTTGTTTTTTTGGGTTGCTGGGATCAGAGAAGGAATTGGGAGAAGAGAAGGTGAAGAGATCAGAGAAGCAAAAGCAACCCAGATGGGAAATTCACCATCCAAAGATGAATGGTGGGTGATGAAAACAAAAACTAATTATAATAATAATAACAATAATAATAATAAAATAAAAATAAAAATTAAAAAATAATAATAATAATAAGAAGAAGAATAAGAGGCTATGTGAAAATTTGAATGGCAGGGAAAACTGAGAATGGAAATGAAAACAGAGGATGTGGTGTCATCCTCTCTCCTGCCTTTTTATCTTGTTGCTTGCTTCCACTACCCTTAATTAAATCAAAAGAAAAGAAATGAAAACACAATTTACAATTTATATTTATATTTATATATATAACATATATTAATTAATTAATAGATTTACATAAAGATAGAGACAGACACACTGCAAATCCTCTGGCGCAGGAATATTGGGAGGAGCCAACACATGACAACACATGACATACTGTCTTAAGAATTTTATCTATGTATCAAGGCTAAATGCAAATCACACATTTATTTTTTAAGAACCAATAATTAATGTCAACATATACATGTATTAGAGTTGTTGAATAATTTTTTTTCTCATAGTTATCCTAATTATTATTGAAATATGAATACTCCATTTTAGATCAAACATAATACAGGTGACACATACGTGTATGAGATATGTGCTATTAAATACACTAAATTATAGTCCCATTCCTGTGATTTTAGCAAATTGTGTTTGATACATATTTGCTGTATTTGATTTATAATAAAAATTTAATTATTTTTTACGTATATCACCATATACCTCTTCTCCAAACTGCTAATACAAACTAGCTTATAATTACACCCAAACTGCTAATTGTATTTATTTTGCAAATTGTATCTGCTATTCCTTGATTACTTTTATTATTATAGTATTTATATAAATATTACATATAATAATATTTTAATATAGTACAAATTAGTATTAGTATATATTAAACATATTATATTATTTTAATTTAATAAATGAATATTAAATGTATAATTTTTAACTTGATTTACATATAGTAAATATTATCATTAAATAAAAATAATTGTTACAAAATTCAACGCTTGCTTTTTTTTATTATTTATCTATTTATATATAATGAGACAAGTTAAACTTAATTAGTTTTTATATAATACAATTTTTACTAATGTAAACGTATTTTATATTCTTATTATATATATATATATATATAATATGATAATGATTTCTATTAAATTAAATTTGTTTAAAATAATAACTATAAATTGAATTCTAATTTTAGTGGAAGTGTTTATTAAGTTAATGTTTATTTAATTTATTTAATATAGTATATATATATATATAAATATAATATGTGAATTTATAACTTCTAATTATTGGATAATAAATTTTATTAGTATATTATCAATATATATAATAATTTATTAGAAAAGTTACTCTTACATAATTGTTTTTAACAATTATGTCTTATATCTCCCAATTAACTTTAGTGTCATAAAAATATTATAATAATAAAAAAAAGTAAAAGTAACATCAAGTAAGAAAGGTTGTTAAAGAGTATAGTTTATTTGAGGAAAGTATATCTTTAATTTTTACCAAAATAAATAAATAAAGAAGGACCATAAATTCATTAGGAAGAAAATAAAGGAGTACCAAACAAAAACAAAAATATTAAACTAGATTGATTGAATTAATAAAATATTATTTTATAATAAGAATGAAAATTATAATAAAAAAGTATACGTTGTAAAAAAATTTTAACAAAATATCTTACTTGATTTTTTTAACAAAAATAATCTTACTTGATAGAAAATCATTTTATTAGTGATTTTTAAATATCTCATTTAATTATAGGAGGAATTAATCTCAGAGTGTATTCTCTTGGTGGATGGTGGAGTCAACTGATGAGGAAGTGGCGCAAAGATTGTAGTAGAAGGATCCAATGATATTGTCATTGAAAGCCATGCACTTCAAGTT
The DNA here is from genome assembly GCA_037954015.1 of Psophocarpus tetragonolobus. NCBI lineage: Eukaryota > Viridiplantae > Streptophyta > Magnoliopsida > Fabales > Fabaceae > Psophocarpus > Psophocarpus tetragonolobus. The sequence continues at coordinate 43,557,123 of CM075695.1, forward strand.
CAAGTTCCCAGGCTGAGTACAAGGTATTGTCAGCATGAGACTCGCGCGTGAAATGAATATCATCAACCTTTCCATCTGCGAAGACTTGAAAGTTGTAATGTGTCAAGCCAATGGGGAATACTAATAACTGATGAAATACTTAGAAAAGGTCCAAGAACTAGCCAAATCATTTAACACATTCAAAACATTACACCTGCCAAAGGAGGAAAATACCCACGTCGACCTTCTCGCCCAGCTAGCTAGCAAGAAAACATTAGGAAACAAAACCATTGAGCAGGAAACCCTTCTATGACAAGCATTGAAAAGGATAAGGTAGACAAATCGATCATATTCATCCAAGAAGAAACTGAATGCTGGATGGGGCTAATCATTCGATACCTCCAACAAGGGACCCTACTGGTAGAAAGAAAAGCCGCTTCCAAGGTCGCTCACGACATCACCCGATTCACAATCATCAGGGACTACCTTTACAAACAGGGATTCTCTGCTTCCATCCTTTGATGCTTGTCACCATCCCAAGCCAACCACGCCATTTGAGAAGTCCATAAAGGAAGTTATGGAAACCATATTAGAGGAAGGACACTCGAGAACAAAATCTGGGCCAGCTACTGTTAGCCCTCCCTCCAAAGCACTTGCATTGACTTCGTTAAGAAATGTGACGCTTGCCAACGCCATGATAACCAGCATAACAGCCCAGCTGACCAACTTCACTTTGTCATGCCTTCATAGCCTTTCAACAAATAGGGCATAAATATTTTGGGCTCCTTCCCATAGGGGATCTGACAGATGAAATTCCTTATTGTCGTTGTAGACTACTTTAGCAAATGGATCAAAGCTGAACCCACAATTTCCGTCTCGACCGACCGAATAAAAAAATTCCTCTAGAGGTCAATAATCTGTCAATACAGGGTACTCCACACCTTATTCTTCAATAATGGTACTCCTTTCACCAACTCAACAATCAAAACATTCTGCCAAGAGCTCGACATCCACCAAGCCTTCACCTCGGTCGAACACCCGCAATCAAACAGACAAGTCGAAGCGGCAAACAAAGTAATACTTTGAGGCATTCGCTGCCTGCTCGAATTGACCAGCACCTCATGGGTGGATGAGCTCTCACGAGTCCTATGGTCTTACCACATAAAGCCACACCCGACTCATGAGACACCATTCACACTTGTCTACGGATCGGATGCAATGATATCTATAGAAGTCACTGAACCAACTCCACTAGTGGACCTATTTAACGAGTCCGAGTTAGTCTCCTTACGCCAAACCGACCAAGAAGTCATAGTGAAACTCCACTCACTCGCCCACATCAGAGAAGAAACCACAAAAAGAAAAGAAGAACAGAAATACAATACCAAAGTCACCCCACAACACTTCCAAGAAGGCGACCTAGTACTCAAGAATGCATAAACCCACCAGATAACACACAAACTCTCACCAAAATGGATTGGACCATATCGCATCCACCAAGTCATAAGGAAATGAGCATACAGGTTATAGACTCTACAAAGGGAGGACATACCACAAACATGGAATGCATCCGATCTACGATTATATAATAGTGAAAAGTTTGATGTAAATTTTTCCTTTTGTAGGAATACTTTGTTTCTAGTTATTTCATTCTCTTGTAATATAGGGGGGTGCCTCGCAAGGATGTCCATATTGTTGAGATGCTTACGAGCCCCCGGTCAGTCGGCGGGGTGCCAACATTGTTGGGATGTCCAAAGACCAGCCTTAGGCACTCTTTTTCCTACATGGTTTTTTAATGAGGCCTGATCACGTTTTCATTCAATAAAAGGAGGAAGTTCAAAGAAGCATCAATTACCTACCATGTCAGAGGCATAAGTGGCTCCTAGACGAGCTTTGCCGCCTTACACGACAATCAGAGGCATAAAAAGCCCTTAGTAGCCAACACAAAAATGAAACATGATTAAAAACAACCGAGTATACACAATAGCAAAATGATTCTATAAAAATTCACGACGGTCGAACACCCAAAGTAATTTGACAAACAAGTACCACCATTAAACGATTACATTGATAAGCAACAAAGGTCGACCACCTCATAAGTTAAATAACAACGACTGCTTTATAAATTAAAATGTCACATTATTTAAAGTGTCACTAAAATTAAACATCACATTAAAGCAACAATGATCGATTGCCTCATAATGAACAACGAAACACATTAAAAATTGAAGGTTAATTGCCTCGTAAGATAAATAACAACCACTGGTTAATAAGTTAACACGACACATTATTAAAGCGTCATTAAAGACAAACATCACATTAAAACAATGATGGTCAATTGTCTCATAACAAATGAAGAAACCCATTAAAAATCAAAGGTCATATGCCCCGTAAGTTAAATAATGATCAACCATATCATAAGTTAAAAGCGTCACTAAAGTTAAATATCACATCAAAAACCACAATGGACGACTACTTCATTCAAGGAACCAATAAAACTAATCAATAAACAGTCTCATAAAATAGAAAAAGAACAAGAAAGACGAAGAAATTTTGAGTAAGAACTTGCATTAAATAGGAAAAAACACTTATAAAGATAACAAATTACAAAAAGGGTCAGCTAAACATCAACGGTCACCCAACCAAAGGTTACAAATAAAAAACACCTAACTACCCGCCGCCTCATCCCCAACCCTATCATTGAGTACATCCACAATCTCCTTAAAGGGTCCGAGAAGAGAAAAATCAAAATCCAAGGTGACACACTTCATCTGCTATACGACCCCCTCGAAACTTGCAATATATTGATCGACAATCTCCAGGTTAGCTTGCTTCAACTTCTTAGAAACACCATCAACTCGGGATCGCCACTCCACCTTCACCGACTCAAATCCCTTCACCTGGACAACAAACTTATCCCTCTCCAACCTCAAAGAATTTATCTCCCCAGCATGACAAGAAGTCTCATCCTCCAAGTCCTTCACCCTTCCCCTAACCAATGTTAACTCCCCCGTCAAACCAGCCCTAGCAGTCTCCCAATTTGACTTCTCTTTCAAAAATGCCTCGGTCAGCCAACCTACCTCACCCTTGACCTTTTTCTTGGCATTAATCAAAACACGACCTCGATCCTTCAGGATGCATAATAAGGCAGTCAAACGACTAACATCTACGTGAGCATGACAAAGAGTGCTCAAAAGATTAACATCCTTCTAGTACTTTCAGTCGGCCTCCAGGTATTTGTAGGTCCGGTTGTGAACCAAATGGGGAAGTTGCCCCCCTAGAATTAATCGTCGGGACCTAAAGCCTTCCCTTGACCTCCCACAACAAATTTTTTGCCCAATGCCTCCAAGAACTCAGACTGAGTCATCGATCAAATCCCTTCCGCCACATTAACCACATACATAGACTGGCCCTCGTCAACCTGTTGCCTTTTTTATGCCCTGCCCACCAACACCTGGGTGGGCGTTGTTGACGGGCCTTGGCCACAACCTTCGCCACCCTAGCTGCTACTAGCTCCCCTGCTATGTCAACAGCATTAGCCGCTGCCTTCTGCGCCTGGTGGTCCCTCTCAGCCTAGAGCTTCAGCATCTCCCTCTTCGAAAGTGCCATACAACTCTTGGTGATTCTCTCTGCACACATAACAAAAATAAGAGAAAACTCCACAAAATGGCATCAAGACAACATAAAAAATACAAAGTCAAAGACTTATACCAATATAAACCCTCAAATCTACTAAATGGTACTCCAATTCCAACACCTAAGCAGTTCTAAACATAATTGAAACATATGTCAACCTCTACATCTCCTTCACCTCTACTTGGTCGGCCTCCAAGAGGTCCTCTAGATTCATCTTTAGATTCGTACAAGGGATACCCCTCCAACAAATCCCCTATCTCCTTGGTCAACCCCACCCAACAAAACTTACCCTTAAAACTCTTCTACGACGAAGAAAAAAAATTAAGCAAACCTCTCCCAAGCACACTAGAAAGGGACATCAATGTCGTATTCTTTGTACACGAAAATTCAAAAAATAGAAAAACTTCTCTGAGTCACCGAAACCCCGAGAGCATTGCACAAAATCTCAAACGCCCGAATAAATGTCAAACTATTAGGATGTAACTAAGTTGGTGTCACATCAACTTAGCCATCATCGACCTCTCAAAAGGAGAGAATGGTAGTCAAACCCCCAGTCTGTTGAAAAAGATCTCTTACAAAAAAGAAAATCTGACTCTCCCTCCCAATCACATGCACACACAAGGCTCAATAATCACACTTACATGATTCCCATTATGAGTCATATACCACTCCTCCTGGGCACTTTTCAACTTCTGCCATTTCTTGAACTTCGACCGTTCCTTCAGAACCTCACCCCTAGTCCACAGATACAACCCAAAATGATTAACATCCATCCCACAAAGACCAAAACTTGAAAACCCAACATCCAAAAACTTGACACTACAAACACTGCAAACTAGCCACCAAAACACACACAACAACACTCAAACCACAACCAAAACCACCAACCCAAAACATAAACACGAAGAAAAGGGAAACCAAACATTAAGCAAGTAAACGAAAAACACCAAATGCCTCTACAAAAGAAAAATGAAGAGAGCACCAACCTCAAACAAGCAAAGCGAGAGCAGAAATAGGAAAACAATCACAATGTCAACAAAGAAAACAACAAAATTCCAAAAACTCTCAAAGAAACCAAAAAGAAGACAAAGAAACAGAATAGGTTCAAAAGAGAAAATATATATAGCCAAGCAAAGACTGCACATGTACACGAGAATCGAGGTGACACACCCATGTGCCCCAAAACACCACTTATGGCCAACCGACACGTGGCTTATTCTCACCAACTCCTGTTACATCCCCCAAAATACGCGTCTTTACCCACTCTTTAAACTTCCTCAGCAAGCCTCCACACTCATAACCGTCACCGACCGAATCACTCATTAGCTAATTCACACTTCTCTAGCACTTGTAGTTTAAGGGTTGTGTACCCCTAGTCTCCAACACCGATCAATTCACTCATTAGCTACTTCACGCTTCTCTCATATTCGTAGCTTGGGGCTGTGTACCCTGATAGAGTATTTTATTTCCCACATTTTATAGCCTTTTTAGTCATTCTAACTTTGTAATTGTTTCTTAATTTTCTATTTTAATTCATTTTCATAATTGGTCACATTTGGGCCTTTTCATATTTTTTTCCTTTATTTTGCAAGTTAGTGGACTTCATTGGAGTAGGCTTTACATTGGACTAACTGTTTTGTATTTTCATATTTTTTTGTATTTTGTAATTTTTTTAATTGTAATTTTTTGTTTTATTTTCTTTATCTCTTTTAGGAAAATTGCGTTTGGGTCTTAGCCCAATTTAGTTAAACTTTTAGTTAGATTTTTAGTTAGCTTCCTTGAGATTTAGGGAGGCAATTATAAAAACCTCTCCTACCAACTTTTTGTCATTTTTAATTTTGAGAATTCATAATAGAGTTTTCTTTTCGTGAAGTCACGTTTTTCTCTTCACCTTCTTCTCCCTTCTCACACACACTTCCATGGAGATCTCCATGGAAGACTAAATCCTGAATTGATCTATTGCTCTCTTTTTCTCTCTAATTCGTGTGAAATTTCGATTAGGTTTGATACGAATTCGTTAGGGATTGATTCAAATTGATCGATTTGAATTGCAAGAGGTTGTGGACTCGATTAAGAGCCTAATTCACCTTATTAGAATTATGAAAATTCACGAGAAATCTTGAGATTGTGATCACGATCAGATTCGATTGAATTACCGTATTGTTTTGATGCAAATTTGCATGAAAATCTGAGAATTGTAATTATCCAAGTGCATTACTAGGAACCTAACCTTGGATCGGTGCTTTCTTTCGTTGAATTCGTTTTAATTCAATTACTTGTTCTACACATTTCATTTTAATCCTGCATAAAAACCCCTAATTCTTTTCTTTTTGTTCTTGATAGAATTTAAAACATATATGAATTATATCCTTGAGAGATGATCTAGGTTAATCCCTATATTATAAAATTTGGGGAAAATTAATTATTTAAAATTGATCTCGACAAATCTTTATCATCCCCCTTGGTACCCTTACACCGACTAACCCCCCTCCTAGACTACGCTTAATGCCGATCGACCATCAAAAGATAATATCACCTCGCACTTGCCGATCGCAGGCCTATTCTATAACTACCTCTCTCTTTGTGTATTATCTTCCCTTGATCTTTGCCCCGCCCCATCTTTGCACCTTATCTATATTAAAGACATGTATCTAGAATCCCAATCATCTAATGATATTAAGATAAGTGTGTATCCTAAACCTCTCAAAATATTTGCTACTACAATACCTATAAATACACTTTTTGTACTTTTTCAGTGGGATCTATCTAAATTCGATAACAAATATATATTATTATAATAAAAACCAATGTTGCCAACTCCAACTTCAATCATCAAGTTGTGACACAAAATATCTTTAAAGAAACCAAGGAAAAACTCCGCTAGAAATGCTCTGCCTCATCCAAGTGTATGGACCAGAAAAATATCTTAAACCGTTGAAAATAAAACATAAGCACATTTACTTACGTGCTTAATCAGCACTGTTAATTGCCAAAGAGTTTCACCTCGACGCGCTTCTTTCTCAGCACTCAGCAGTTGAGATGCTCTTTTTCAACTTTTTCCTACACCTCTCTCTCCTAAACACCCTTTCCACAACCTTCAAATTTCATATTTTGGTTACCAACTTATTTTTAACATGTTTGGTATCATAAAGTTATTATCTACTACTAATAATAAAACTTTTCATAAAATATTTCATAATACAAATGAGAGACAAAAACTATACGTGTAAAACTAATTTATATTATTAACTAATTATAATATATCATACATACATTACTATTTTACGGTAAAAATAAAACATTTTATTTTTCTATATAAAAAAGAGTAGCTATACGTTTTTATTCCACAAATTTCATTTTATGTTTTCCTGAACTGAACGATTGCAATTTGCTTTTGTTCCAGGTGTCATCCGAAAACAGTTGACAAAGCTGTTAGAGGTGCTCAATTGACATAGCTGTTAGGGCGGAAATATATAGTTTCAGATAAAATATTTAGAATGCAAAATATAACAGAGATCAAATTCCTGTACTTAGAATTTATGTTTGACAATTTCGATTGAACTGGCTCAAGGAGACATAATAATTATTGTTCAATTAACTATTCCATGGCTTTACTCCATGGTTTTTTAATTTCATTGTTTTTTAATTCTATTCAAACGCATGGCATACTTATCATTATTCATTTGTCCAGCTGCGTAAAAATTCAAGTAAAACCCGTAAATTCAGGTACCTTCTTCCTCAGTGCCACACACTCTTTTGGTTTAGGATGCATAAAAGTTTAATACTTTAGTGTATATAACGAGTTAGGTAACATCATTGAACTCTACAGAGAGACACATTGAAATTCAGATGCAAGACATGCTGTCCTTCCATGAGAAACGAGTTAAATTTTGAGTACACTTATTCCGACTGTTGTCTGCTTTTGCTTGTGATCTATATAAACCACTTGATGCTGAGTTGCACTTGCACATGTACATAGCAAATGTAGTTTAAAAAAACCATCATAATCAATTAACACAAAAGATTACAATAACATATAGGATAGTTACAGAATACTGGATTAATTCCTAAAGGACAAACACATGACTATAAAGTATCGGTTATTGATGTACTAGATGATTGTTGCCTTTATGATATATAAATAGGAGAATACATAACATAGAGGGAGGGGGAGCATGAAATTAAATCAATAATTTGATCCTGGAGAATCCCATGTTTCAGGTATGATTTTGTGAAGTGAACAACATTGATCACGGTTGGATCCATTGGAACAGCATTTGGTAGCACAACTTTCCTGATGTTGTTCATGTTGATCTATGACCTCCTCTATCTTGTCCAGAATCTCCACAGTGGTTGGCCTATTTTCTTGAAAACGTGACACACACAATAGGGCTATATTCAGCAGAGGAAATGCCCACTGATGCTCATTTTCCCTAACTTGTTTGTCAAACACCTCTCCAGTCCACTCCTCTCTCACCATGGACCTCACCCATCTAGCAAGGTCTATTCTACTGACTTCTGTGCTTTTTCCTGTTAGTAGTTCCAAGAGAATCACCCCAAAGCTGTACACGTCACCCTTTTCTGTTAGCCTCTTTTCAGGTGCTGTGTATCCCAGAGAGGAAACGAGGAATCCTTTATTTGGGTCCAAGAATTTTGATAAACCATGCTCACTTATTAGTGGTTCATTGTTCTCATCAAGAAGGATGTTCGATGGCTTAAGATTCCCATGAGGAATAACCTCCTCTCCATCCATCTTCCTATGTATGAAGGCCAAGCCCCTTGCAATCCCACATGCTATATTCAGACGCATTTTCCATGGGAAATCTTTTCTACCTGCTATATAATCTGCATAAAAAATAAAACTGATTAGTTAAAGACTTTAAATTTGATACATTCTCACAATATTTTTACTATCAACTAATTAAAAATATGACTTTTAAATTAGTTAGTTAAAAAATCAACGTACAATCTTATTACACATGAAAATTAACGATTGAGTAACCCTACAAAAACTCGTTACACAGTTACACTAGAGGTGTATTCCAAATAATTCCTATTTTGAAACATTTTTATTACCTATTAACATGAGAGTAATGCTTAAGAAAATAACGAATAAGATGTTTTTTAATAAATATTTTCCACTTCTGATATTTTAAGGGAAATGATTAGCAAATTTTTACTTAGAATTAAGTGTTAAATAACTTTTATATCATGATATATTGTTTTCTTTTTATCATATGCCTTGTAACAATGTAGTAATGTGAGGTTTCAGCTAGTATTGTGAAAATGATAAAGGCAGAAACATATTTACACGTGAAATACATGTTTGGGAACACAGAGAGGTGATGTGGAGTGTTGCATCCGATGAAAATTTTTTAATCTTAACTTACCGTTTAACAGATTAAGCAGGCTTCCATTGCTTTGATATTTGTAAATGATGAGTTTTTCTTCACCGGTAGAGCGGTAACCAACAAGGGGGAGGATATTTTGATGCTTCAAGTTACTAATTTTCCTTAATGTTTTACCAAATTCTTCCAAGGATACCTGCAAATTCTTCAATCTTTTGACTGCATAGTGAACATGGTTCTCCAATTTCACCTGGTAAAGGCTGCTGCAAAAGCCTTCACTCCTCAAGTCTGCAGTGGCTCGAAGAAGGTCCTCCAGTGTGAACCTTTCACGGTCTTCAACAAAGAAAACAAGCTCAGAATCTCCTTCCTTTAGCTTCACCTCTTGAACTTCATGAGTTGTAACCTTTTTTATTGGATGTACACCATGATCTCCTTCAACTTCCTTTCTCACTGCACTTAACATTGCTACCTTCTTTATCATAAAGTAAACGGATGACAAAAGCACTCCAGTGCCCAAAAGTAACACCATAAAGAGTGCATATTTCGAATACCATGGTTTCCTGCCTTTAACAGATTTGGTGTCACTTGAAGGATCTGATTCTAATGTTGGTGGTGTTGTGTTTGTGTCACTTTCCTTTAGCCCCACGTTGATACTACTGCTTTCTATCTTATTACTAGGAGCCACATAATAAGTAATCAAGCGCCTATATTGATGCTTACTTGGGATCATACCAGAAAAGTTGTTATTAGAGATGTCTAAGTTCCTAAGATGTTTCAATTTTGTTAAGGCATTTGGCAACCTCCCACTCAATTGGTTGCTGGTCACATTCAAATGGGTCAACCTTGTACAATGCCAAATAGAATGAGGGATAGGTCCTCTGATATTGTTCTTAGCCAAGCTCACCACTCTCAACTTTTGGAGCCTGCATAGGGAATCAGCATCGATTGTGCCACTAAGGTTCAAGTTCTCAAACCTTATATGTACAATATTGGTTGCATTTGAGCTACATCTTACACCATTTAACTTGACCAAGCATGGATGTGATGGTCTTGGCGACCCAATGTTAAGCACGTTTTTGGGATCAAGTGCCCCTAGGAAATTGAAGAAAGACTCAGATTCTGATAACTCACCTCTTGTACATTCTATGATAAAGAAAAGGATAGCAAAGAAAACTAGGCTCCTTAGAAACACAGCAACATATGTTGTATTCTGCATTTTTTTTTCTAGTCTTCCCTCCTTCTCCTTGGCTTCCTCCTCTCACCTCTGTTGTTAAGGGTGGTGCGAATGAATCTTGTGTTCTCTATTTGAACATTGGATAAGGACACCTCTCTTCTTAGAATTCTTCGTTTGGTACTTTTTAATTTATTGGTGCATAGTTAATATCTGCGTGCAATGGCTCCAAAATTCATGAATGATGCGTTCCAAGCTCTCCGTATAATTATAATATAACTCTTCTCATCAACCATATCTATCTATCCTCAAAACTTGGCAAGTGCTATATTGGATACAGTTGCATAAAAGAATTTAATTTTTAAATTTACAATACTATATATTTAAACAACATTTCTATGTCTGAATTTTGAACAGTTTTCGAAATGAACTTTTGGCATGCAAATAAATGGATTTCAAATATCACCTAAATTTAGGAATCTACAGATTTTTCTTTTTTTTTTTTTCTTTCTATACTTTTATTTAGAATTTTCTCATTCCAAAACTTTAGTCAACCTCTAAACACAAACACTCTGGTAATATATCTCATTTCTTTTAATTTTTTCCTAGTTATTTCATATCATTAATCCCTCTATGATGCCTTTGTTAATTTTACCTTATAGAAGTTTAAATTTTGTAATATGTCATATTTTATAAATTTATCTTTAAATAAAATTTCAAAGCGGATCATGAGGATTTGGTTCTCCGTTATAAAAAATTGAATTAATACTTCTTATTAATTGAATTAACACATACTAGTAAAAATATTTATATGTTCTTTGCTTTATTTTTTTATGAAAAAGTTGGATTTTTTTTTTTTAACTCTTTGGTTAGAGAAATTTGTTTAACTATTCAACGAGATATTGCGAGAAAGTTAAAAAAATTTCAACAAGATGTTGTCGGAGAGCACGCTTGAGTAACGCTACCCCTTCAACTGAAACTACTCAAAAGAATACTGGTAAAGAGCACACATCATCTTCTACCAATAAATCAAAATCAAATACATTTTGGACTGTTTGCCATTGATGCAAAAATGCAGTATGAGTATCTTAGGATTTATCTTAATCTTAAACTCTGATGTCTCAAGTGTCATGAGGCATTTGTGGCTGTAGAAACAGTTCCTCCACCTGCAAGTGGTATTAGACCTGCAGCACAATGGGATTTTTCACATAAGCAAAATTCCAACAGCCAAATGTCTAATAAAAGCAAATCTAATGCTAGAAAAAATAGCATGGCTGCTCCAAATGTTGGAGAAGGGTCTTATAGTAAGAATGATTCCTATAAAAAAGCCAATTTCCAATGGCTCCATTCACGAAAACATCTGGTGGCTCAATTTGCTAGTGTTGTTCAACAGACATACGATAAAGTGAAGCCTCGTTATGATAAAAGGATTTTATTTAAATTTATAAAAATTAAAACTTAAAATTTTATTGGATAAAGAAAATTACTATATCAATATCAATAATACTAAAATTAATAAAAAGGCATTTTAGACTCTAACTCATATAAATCATTTATATTTTCTCTCTTCTTATCTCTTCCAAATTCAAAAAATTATTTTCATTTCTTAAACTATGATACGGAACGATATATGTTTTACCTTTTTCTCTCCCTCCCTCTCTTTGTCCTTTCTCTTTTTGTGTCTCTCTTCTCAAACCCCTCCCACCTTTCTTTCATACTTTTTTTTTGGGAAAAGATATTCATATATGCGCAAATCTTCTCACCACCATCCACCTTGATATATTTTTGATTATGCATGAAAATATTATTGTTTTTATTATATATAAGAGAATCTCTAAAGAGAAATATTTGTAAAGTTGTTTAAAAAATTAATGAGTTGCTTAAAGCAACTCTTCCAATGGAGCAATCCCATATAGCAATTCAAGTTGCTTAAGCAATTCAAGTTGCTTAAGCAATTCAAATTGTTTAAAAAGTGGATGAATTGTTTCACCAAACAACTGTTACTTATAGTTAAAAAAAAATTTCATCAATCTGTACAAATTAATAACAATATACAATTGGAAAAAATTAAAAAGTTGTAAAATTGGTATTTTCTTGGAGTTACTTATAATTTCTTTCATTTGACTAAAATTGAGTATGAATTGCTTAATAATTATGTGACACCACAAGCACCATCAAACACCTCTTTTGATACAATAAGAGAGTTGCTCCTATGGGAGATGTCTTGTGATTAAAATAAATTAATATAATTATTCATATAATATATGATTAAATATTATGAACCTATTAAGTGGTTAATTATACATTTAATATGCTTACCTTTATTAGATATTATTCACTATCATGTGTGGTAATTATATGTATAAATTTGCGTAAAAATTATATAAAAATTATATTTATAAATATTTTATTTTTATTTTAAATGTGATTAAGAGTTTGTTAAAAACTATATTATTTTAATAATTTATTATAATTTATTAATTTTTTAATAAATTTATTAAAAAGTTGTTTGAAAATAATTAATGTTGTTTAAATACAATAAAAAATTTATATAATAAAAGAGCGTAAAAATAACTTTAAAAAGTAAGTTATTTTGAAAAATAATTTTAACCTATAAATTTCTTATCAATAGGGTTTAACTCAGTTGGTTGAGTTACATGGATTCTTGTAAATATATTTCTTAAACACAACATATTTTTTCAAATAAGAGTTTTTTTAATTTTAAGTTGGGTTTCCAAACATCTACTTATTTTCTTAAACAACTTATAATTTCAAAATAGCTTGATTGAAATAATCACAATCTAATAATAGTATTAGGTCATTTCTAATGAAGATATTGATTTTAGACATTTAAGTAGGTCCCATTTATACACCTTATTTACTTTTTATTCTTTTCAATTTAAACACGTTTACATTTTTATCGATAATTGGGACAAAAAAATCTTACCTCTTTACGTTTCATCGATGATTTATTTATAAGTTATAATTTTTATTTAGGTTTAATCAACTTTTTGTCTCAGAAAATACATATTGTTTAATCTTAGTCCGTTAATTATTTTTTTCAATTTTAGTGTGCAAGGTATGTTTATGTTTGAAAATGATATTTGTTCAACGTTAAATAAGTAATGACATGACTAAAGTTTTTTCATGTCCGTCATTTCACGTCAGTGAAAATAATAATATAATAACGCGTCTAATTTTTTTAAAAATAATAAAAATATTATCTATAGACTTAATCAATTTTTTTATCTTTGAAAAATACCTATTTTTTTAGTCCTTTAAGTTTTTTTTTTTAATTTAGTCCCTAAAATTTGTTGTTTGTTTTAAATGCTCTTTCATTAGATGTACAAAGTTAAGTGATGATATGATTAATGCTTTATGATGTAAGTTTTTTTTTTAAAAATCAAAACATATTATTAATAAAAATATTAGTTAAAAGCACATGAGGTGTCTTACTAAGGTGAATATAGTAAAAGAGAAAGAAGTCAAACTTGCAGACACACCTACAATACAAATGATGAAGGTTCAACACTCTCTACATAGGAGTGTGATGATAGCTTTAAAACGTGACATCATTCCCACGTTCTCAATTGAACAGTTTGAATTATGTCATCCACTTCTTGTAAAAGATCCCTGAATAATTTGTCATTTCTTGATTTTCAAATGTGTTATAATTCCACAAATCAGATGAATGTCTGTCTTCGCGTAGGAGATCGCTCAATAAACCCAATAATTGACAACAATGACCTGAATATGGAAAATAATAATATAATAGTAACATGTGTTTTTTTTAAATAAAAATTACTATTATTAATAAATAAAAAATAATAACATATCGGGTCAAGCAAAAATGATCCATTTCTCTTTTCTAGCCTAAATCTATATAAATTTAAAATAAGAAAAATGAAAACTTTGAATAATATCCAACTCAAATAGACTTGATTCTTATAGACTTATATTTCTTAAGTCTCATTTACTGGTTCTATATAAGTCTAAATTCATTCAATTCCTCTTGACCTATTTCATCGAGCCATTGGTTAATCCATATATCAAGTTTGACTCATTTTGACAATTATAATTAGATACATAAATAACTAAACAATAAGAAATTAAATAAATAAACTAGCCTAAAAAATTAAATAATTTTTGGTCAAGTTATCCTTTGGCTCAAATTAATAAAGCCATGTCAGTACAATTTTGTAATAAGATTTCTAAATGTAAATAAAAGTATCATTGTCAGTTTTTTAAATTAGTATCAATATAATCAATATTTTAAAAGTTATGAATTATGATTTTATTTTTAATTTAACAATTTTATCATCAATTTTCAGCACTTGACCTTTAAAAATTGTTATATTTTTCGCCTTTTATATCTGTGATAACCTTGCATACCATATCAACAATCAAGATTGTCTCTTCCTCTCGGATCTACCGACTAACCCCAAGAATTGGAAACAAAAAAGACAAAAATCGTTATGAAATATCTCTCATCAAATATATAACTTAGTACACTCGCCTTAGATATCTTCCAGTTTAGGAACACATGTTAAGCAGATTCAACTGAAACCTCACATAACACATACCTAATAAGGCTCTTATTTATAAAATAAAAATAATTATTTAGAGCATTATTTTGTAAAATATTGGTTAATAATATGAAAGAAAAATAAAAATAAAAATTTAACACATTAATTTTATTAAAAATGATAAAATAACTAAAATTATGCAATTATAACAATGTAAAAATTATATAATTAACATAATAATTAATTATGTTGACAATATAAAATTGTATTAAAAATAAAAATTTGAGTGTAACGTTAACGTTGTACAACAATAAAGATTTTAACATTCTCAACAATAACAAATACTAATGATATTAAATGATTAAAAGGTTGGTATATTTAAATTTTGATCAATGGATATATTATTTTGTCAATAATCCAACGAATATAGTCACTTTCATAGGAAAACGAATGTAATCATTAATAAACCTCACAATTAATTAAAGATAAAAAGTAAATTTAATAATAAAATAACACAATATTTTATATAAATAGGATGAAGAAAGTGTTATATTAAACTAATAGAAATAAGAATAAGATAATTTGCTACAGCCTACAGAGACTTATTCCAATTGTTAGATTAAAATATATTTGATTTAATTCACTTATTCGAATTGACTATTTAATTTAACTAATATCTGAATTTTACAATATTTTTAATCATAATCTTGTAAATTTATTAATTTTATAAGTTAAACTATATTTAAATCCCTATAAAATATGAAAATATTAATTTTGTCCATAGAGATTAATACTGTTAATTTTGTTTTAAAAAAATTTAACTTATTATTTTAAATCCTTATTTACAACTCGTAAATAGTAATTCAATGTAATATGTGGAAGTGACTGTACTAACTATTACAACGAAAGATGATTCAATTAGATTATTGTAATATGTCTCTTGATTTGAACTAATAGAATCCAATAGGTGACAACAAATTCAAATAAATTAATATTTATAATCACTTCAATTAATTTTGTTAAAGAAAAAAGTAGTTTCACTTTGTAGTCACTTCAATTAATTTTATTAATATTCAGCATATTCACCTTATAGAAGTGATGCATAGTTGCATTATTCAAATTACTATTTAACGAAAGAAGTTATAATTGAAAACAACTAAAAAATTGTATAAATTTTAAAAGGACCAACTTAATATGAATAATTTTTTAAAAAATAATATTTTACATATTTTTTAAAGACCTAAAACATAATTTACCATATTCTATAATAATAATAACTACAAAATCAAACAAAATATGATTTATGATTAAACGATTGGTAAGATTTAAAGAAAAACAAACCGTGTGAGAGCTATTAAGTTTTAAATCAAACAGTAGTTCAAACGAAAACATTGGTAAAATTGGTGTTTAGGAGAATTAATATTTATTTTTTTTTGTTAGTGTTCTTTGACATTTGTGAGAAATTTAGAAAATGGTCAAAATACAATGGCCGGCAAATAAAATAATATTCAAAGCATTAGTAAGAAAAAGTCAATGTCAAAATCCCATATTGCTTTAAGGAGAAAAAAGATGTGTTCAACCAAACCCAACGGGTTCGCTACAACAATTTTCCAACAAATATGAGTGGGATCGCACTTGCACCATACAAGAAAACCCCTTTAGGTCTCACCCACTTCTCTTCCTCGTTAAGCTTACCCTTATTCCAATACCTGGTTTGTCCAATTTTCAAAATATGAACAACTCATTTTGTTTGTTGACTTTGTTTTAGTTATTATATGTAGGCTGGCCTCCTGATATTTACCATGTCGCTGAAATTGCGTTCAAAGTTCAAACCTTTGACTTCACTTTTTCTTTGATCTCCAATCAAATAACAAAACCCTTTTCACCCTCATATGCTTTTGATTGCTTCAATGTCTCTTTTCTCTAATTGAAGGCGTCAATGAAAGGAAATACTATTCAATATCACAAATACAGAAATATCACCTTGACATTCAAACCAATTTTGAAATCCTTACTACTCTAGATATTAGGCTAGTAAATTTTGGAGTTTCATTTAAATAAAACTCATGAAAAAGATTAATAAATGTCTTGTACATACAAAGGATATGATTTCCAAGGATAAATATAATATAAAATCTTAATTTATATTTGGATAAAATAGTTAACACATATCCCTTTGCCTACCAGAATCATGAACTTCTAAAATGGGATAATTACTGTTTTAAAACAAAAAAATCCTTTCTAAAATTACCTTCAAAAGACTTTAGTGCTATTTTTATTTTTAAGATATTGTATCTAGATTTCATCATGCATCTTTTGACTGCGGATTACATCTAATATAATTTTTTAACATTTATTTATCAAATCAAATCATCATTCAATATATGTTGCACAACTCGTCTGTAAAACTTCCTATTTACAAAATGACACCAACCCCAATCAAGCCCTCCCCTGGTAACCCTCCACATTGACATGCAAACTGTAAAGGTTGGTGAATCAAATTAAATAACCGACACATCAGATCAATATATATTTTTTATAGAGTAACGACAATTATATCAGTATGAACAAGTACAGTCATCATTTTCGTCATCATCAACAATTTCATCAAAGAAAGGGTCTCTGAGAAGTTCAGCTGCAGAAGGCCTTGCCCTCGGCTGAGCAAGGCATTTCTCAATGAATGCCTTCACCTCTGGATCTTTGACCTTGTTCAAAGCCGCAGGTCTAACTCCAGAAGTCACCTTCTTGTATATCTTAGCAACATTGTCACATTCACTATAAGGAATCTCAAGTGTCACCATCTCTAACACACACATCCCAAATGAGTATATGTCCACCAATTCTGTGTAGTCTTCATCGTATAATTCTGGGGCCATGAATTCTGGTGTGCCAAGAATCGTGTGAGCACAATGGTTCTTGCCCACAATTGCTGCCAAACCCAAGTCACCAATCTTAACCTGATAACCATGGAAAAAATAAAATTACTAACACCTTTTTGGTTATTACATTACAGCATAATTTAGATTATACTCCGTCTTAAGAGGTGGCTAAAGGCTTGATTTTAGTTTGAAAACTATTTTCTATTTTAAAAAATTATGCTTGATAAGAATGGTTTCTAAAAAAATGTTTAAAATCAAAATATCTTGCCCTATTATGGCTATAATGCATCACTTATTTCACCTCTCATGTTTCTTCATTATTAGCAAAACAAACAGAGAAGAAGAAAAAAATAGTCATCAAATTGTTATTCTATAAACAATGTGATTCAATTGTTTTTGCCAAGAAAAGGGAGCCATCTTCCATAACTTGCTCAGGTTAATTACTGATCTCACACAAAAGGTACCGAGTGAAAGGAACTTTAATAAAAAGCATAAGAAATAAAACAATTTTTCATGCTTTTTTTTAGTTGAACTTCGATTGTTAATCAGTTAAACATATGACAGAAAGAAAAATAAGATTTGAAGAAATGGTTCACCTGGCCAGTATTCCCATTGACAAACACATTGCTGCAATTGAGATCTCTGTGGATGATGCAGGGATCATGCAAGTGCAGATAATTCAACCCTTTCAAAATCTGCTTAGACCACTTCTTGAGGGCTTTCATGGAGACATGCCTATGTTTTTTCCTGTACTCTCTCAAATTCCCACTGGTACAAACTTCAGTGATGAAATTCAAAGTGTTACGTTGCTCATCCCTCCACACGCTATAAAGGGCAATGATGCTTTTGTTGGTCAAGCTTCTGAGTAACCTCACTTCAGAGTAAAGCCTATCCACCATGGTAGGGTCATCACAAAAGTTCCTCAACTTCACCTGGTTCCAAGCCACTTCTATTCCTTCTTCTTGATCAAATGCACGGTACACTTTCTTCACAGCACCACACCCTAGTAACTCACTGTATCTACCGTAGCGACCGGTTGGATCGGTCTCAGCAAATGGCTCAGAATCTTTGTCAGGGTTAACACTCAGCATCTATCACAACATAAACATGCAACACCAATCAGTACTCGCCAAAATCAAATCATATCAAACCAAATTCGCCATGTCACTATTTTTTTGTGGGAGAAAAAGGAAACAGACAAGAATAAAACAACCCCATTAAAGTTTTCAAATGGAAAATTATAAAACACACACACACACAAATAAACTCGGAATTAAACAAAAAACAGAAGAACAAACGGTTATCTCACACAGGAGAAATTAGCGTATAAGATGAGGTGTATTAGAAGAAAAATTACAATTAGCGATAAAAAACGTGACCAAAATCTAGCGACAGTGAGGAAAAAACAAGTTATAGTAATTAATTGTGACGTATTGCATGAATGTTGACATAACATGTAGTAAAAAATATAAAATTATTAAAAAGAATGAATAAAATGGTGAGATGAATAATGGTTATAAAAAAGGATTGGAAGATAATAGATAGCTGAAGAAGAAAGGCATAAAATGTAGGTGGATTAATTACCATGAGCATAGAATGAGAAAGGAAGGATGAGATTGATTACCATGAGCATGAGCATAAGCATGAATATTGAAGATTGAAGAGAACAGAGAACCTACGTGTTTACCCCCAAATTAGAGGAAACACCGCAATTCTGCAGCTTTCGCCACACACCACATTCACACTATTTATAATTTATTTCACACCATTTTTTCCCGCTTTTCTTTTCTTTTCTTTTTTCCCTTTATCCCTTTTCGAATTCCACAACAAAAATCCATCTCTTTTATCCTAAGCCGTTTATTTGTTTTTAAAAATTGATAACAAAACCATTATTTAATTCAATTTATATTCTCTTAACAGTATTAAAATTTGTAAATAAAAAAAAATGCTATTAGAATTCTATTCTCTTAAATTAGTTGATTTTACTCAACTTGATCTCCTTAATATTTAATACGACTTTCAAACATCACAGAATTTAGAAAAATAAAAAAAGAAACCAATGAATAGTGTTTGGGAATTGATTTTTTATTTTATTCTAACCACTCATGATTGCCATGGGAGATGCACATGCCATAATAATTTGTATATAATGATTTTTTGATCTTGCATAAAATATTTAAGTTTGTAAGATCTCTAATTATAAAAATAGTCATATTATATTTATAAAAATAATAATTATTTAATATATTGTGAGGATAAAGTTTAAAATATTACAGATTTAATAGTAATATGTAAATTTAGTATAAAAATAAATAATATATTTTGGAAGAAAGAGTGTAAGGAAGAGCTGAAGAAAGTGAAAGGCTGCGACATGGGAAAGGAAGCAAGAAAATAGGAGGAGCGTGTGGTAAGTGGGTGGTTGTTGGACAAGACAAGGCAAAATCACAAACGGCCATTAAGTAGTGCTTCGTGGGTTGCCTTCCACTTTCTTCTCGAAACAACCCTTCAAAGTCACATTCTCTAATCACTACCCATGCCAATCCCCCCTTCCACAAACTAAACTCATTTCATTTTCATTTTCATATCGCTAGGTATAAAGATTTATCTTTTCATCCATCTTACTCGTATTAATATTTTATTCGAAAATAAATTTATAATAATATTTTAACAAAATATAATTTAGTTAAATATAATAATATTAATTCAAAAGTTATTTAGTAAATATAAAGTTTATAATTTATTAATTAAATATTAAACTTTTTTCTTTTTTTTTTTAAAATATTTTAGTTATTAAAATAAAAATAAGGTAAAATAAGTAAAAATACGGATCCATATGTATATCTCCATCTCCGACTTAATAAATCAAATATTTCTTATTTTCGTATCTGTCAAACCGGACATTCTCCATCAACTTTGAAGCGGATTCAGAAATTACTTATGCATACAAAACGTCCAAAATTTATATTTTTTTTTCTTCTTTTTATTTAAGATAATATTTTATTTATAAAATATACATGTTACCATTTTTGCTGCCTATAAATAACATGCTTTATGTCATTTCCACCTCTCACAACAATATATCTTTTCTTTTTTACTTTTTACCCTCAAAAAAATATTTATCATATACATGCTCACTTATTTGCTTCGGGGGAGAGGGGAATGGACGAATATGATTATTATTATTTATGTGCATATCACATGTCAAATGATTCGTTAATGTTGGATATTAAATTTAATCAAATCATTCGTTTAACAACTTTATTTATAATAAAATTTAATCATTTCATCCGTTGTACCCTATGATATTATCTATATGTATAGATATGATTTGATCGATCAATTTATCAAATTTCATATAACTTGATTTTTAATTAAATATTATATTATATACTAAAATTAAATAACATGATTAAATTACAAAATATATTTATGTAGTTTTTAAAACCTTTTTCCATCCATTTTTTATCATTTCATTCTCATTAAAAAGAATAATTTCTTTAAAAATTTTAATTTCTTAGGTTTATGTTGAATTGAAATTCAGGGTTCTAAGAGATTTTTAAATTGATTCTCCTATTTTTGTTTGAGTCATTTTTTAAAGGGAGAAATAAATAAGAAAAACTTTTCTGTTTATTTTTGTTAATGATCAGTAATTTGGTAGTTAAAAAATTTGAGTTATTTGAGATGATAAGTATTTTAACTATGATTTAAGCTATTTAAGATAGCATGTATTTTGCGCTATTTAAGATAATGTATATTTGATTTTGATTTGAGCTAATTGAGTTAGCATATTTGTTGATTGTGAGGCAAACTAATTGAATTAGCTGTTGATTGTGATGTGATTTAATTGAGTTGGTGTATGTGTTGATTGTGATTTGAGTTATTTGAGATATCATATATTTAGATTTCATAGTTTATCTATTTGGGATAGTGTGCATGTTAATTGTATTGTTGAGATATGTGTAATAATGTATATTTTGATGGTATGAATGAACTATTTGAGATGGTGTGTATGTCAATTATAAATGTGTAGTGATGAAATGTAGTATTAAATGCATGATGATGTGTTGACTTGATGTATGCTTCGAGTAATATGTGAAATTATGTATCGTGTGTGAATTATGAGTTGTTGGAAGTGTGCTTGTGGATGATTGTAGATTATAATTCATTAATAAGAGTATTAATGAATTGTGTCGTGGAATGTTACTAGGAGGTAGAAAAGCTTTTGACATGATGCATTGAATTAGGAAGGTGTATAGGTTTAAGTGATTATGGTGCTAAGAGGTGATGATGCATCGTTAGGGACTTGTGTCAGGCGATGATACACTGATGTTAGGGTAATGTTTCGGGCAATGATACATCACATGGCATACTCAAATAACAATGTGATGCAGTGTTAGGATCATATTTTAGGTGATGATACACCAAATATCAGTTGGTTATTTGATTAGTATGTTCAGACTTCAACTAGTTATCAAATAAGTCAAATAGATACCAATTACCAGTGTAAGAAAAGTCAGATGAGTCTTTGCCTTGGTATTCAAATTCAATGTAGTGAGTCGTTCCGAAAAGTGTTAGTTGAATATTGTTACTACTCATGTTCAGGTGGAACATAAGTGTAAGTGATTGGTTGTTAGTGCTTATGTTCGGGTGGAATATAAGTGTAATTGATTGGTTGTGAATGTTTATGTTTAGATGTAACATAAGTGTGATTGATTGTTGTGAGTGTTTGTGTTCAGGTGGAGAATAAGTATGATTAATTTGTTGTGAGTGTCTATGTTCAGGTGATGCATAAGTGTGATTGATTTGTTGTGAGTGTTTATGTTTAAGTGGAGCATAAGTGTGATTGATTGATTATTATACTTTGAGATTGCATTTATAATAATAATAATAATAATAATAATAATAATAATAATAATATGTCTTTTATCCTATACTCATCTTTGTAAAGTTTGTGTATTTTGTATGACTGTAATGATAATGCTTTGCACGAGAGCAAATATCAGTGTTAATGGTGAAAGTCAAAACTGGCAAGGTTGGTGAAGGATCAGAGCTAGCCACGGAAGTTACTTGTTTTGTAATAGAAATAGTTTAAGTTAATGTATGTATCGCAGTATGTATGTGCATATAAAGTTAGAGTCTTTTGAGAATGTCGAATGTATGGATTGTTCGAAATATGTAGAGGGTTCACTGAGTAGAATAACTAATAGAATGGCACATAATGTATCTAAGTAGAATAATATGTTAGGAATTTGATAAGTGAAAAAGGGTTCGCTGAGCAAGCTAACGTTGCATATGTCATTATATTTGGTTTCATAATTTGACTACTTTAAGATGTCTATGATACTAAATTTACTGTACTGTGATGAAAATTTTATATTTAATAATTTGATTTATAAATTTCATGAAGAATAACCACAAATGAATTAAATTAAGTGAATAGAGATGTTTATAATACCATTTATTGTACTTTTTATCGTTAAAGAGAGGGGGAATGAGTTAAAAAGTGAAAGGATATTATTATTTTTTACTTTTTCATTTGCCCTTCCATTTTCTATCTCGATTTTGACTCTTCCTACACTAACAATTCCAGTCTCACAAGTCACACCTCTTAATCTCAAGTGAGTCTCCTCATTATCTTCTCTCTTTCTTCCATCTTTTTCTTTCTTCGCTGACTCTCTCTTTCTTTTGTCATTTTTCTTTCTCATGTCTACCCTTTCAAGACTCATCTAGGTCAAACCATGACGCAAAGGGTTTCCTTTAGAGAGGGTGCTAGAGATTTTGAGAGGACATCGTGGGGATTATGCGGTAAGTGAGGTAATGGGAGGGTGAATGGAGAAATGACTTATTTGACATTGAAGGAGAGCGATGATGGTGAAAACAGGTTTTAAGGCAATTGTTGTTGTCATATTGGACATAAGCAAAAAGTATCTAAACAAATGCAAACCCTAAATCTATAAAACTTGCAAACAATTTTTTTTGTGTGTGAAATAAATTTGAATATTTTTCAATAAAAAAAAAAAAATTTTATGTACTTGTTGAAAAGCCAAAAAAACAACTTAATATTTGTAAAAAGGGTAATTTTGTTATTTTAATATTCTTTAAATCTCATCCTACCGTAATCTATTAAATTTTAAACATACGATATGATAAAATAACTATATTTATCTTGTATTCATCAAGCATATGATAGAATAAGAGTTTATCTTGCACTCTTTCTATCAAACTCTTTTATCGTATCATATCCTATGCACAAAATGGTCCTTTAATATACAATCTATTACCTATTATCTTATGTATATAAATAAAATTAATAGTTTATGGTATTACTCTTTTACATGATTTAAAATTTTCACATTTGTCCAAAATTTTGTGTGACTTTATCATTTTAGTTTAATTGCAACAATAAAGATAATTTTTCCTTGTTTGAAAATTTATAAACAATAACATTTATCTTTTTTTATTTCAAATTTTGAAAACAAAACAATAACACTTCAAATATGAAGAAAAAAAGGTTTTTTTCTTATTCCAAAAATAAAAACTAGAAAGCTTTTTATCTATTTCAAAATTTGAAAACAATAATATTTACCTTTATTATGTTTTAAAAAATTTGGAGAAAAAAATAATATTATTTTAAAAATGAAAAAAAAAACCTTTCCCTAGTTCAAAAATTGAAAACAAATGAGATTTCTATATTACTTTATAATTTATTTAAATATTTACACTAAAACTAGACTAATAGTATTTTATTAAAAAAAAGTGATTTCTATATTGCAAAATTTGAAAAAAAATAATATTTACGTTTATTATGTTTTACAAAATTTGGAGTAAAAATAATAGTATTTTAAAAATGAAAAAAGGACTTTTCCCTACTTAAAAAATTAAAAACAAATGAGATTTCTATATACTTTATAATTTATTTAAATATTTATACTAAAATAAATTGAAAAAAATAAAATTATTTTATTGAAAAATTTATACTAAAACTAAATTAAATATAATTATTTAATTATATAATAAATTAAAATAATTTTAGTTAGTATAGATACTACATATGTTATTTACAAGTGACAACATTTTATTTAAACCCATTAATACTTATTATTTGTCTATCATTTAATTTAGAATTTAATTGGTATATACTGTTAGGATAAAAGATTTTTACACTAACTGTCAATTGTAATTTTTTATTTATTTATGTGACTTTTAAAGTAATAATAAGTAAAGTCAACAAATTTAACATGAATTGTGGTTGAATCTCAGTGTAAATTTCTACACTGACAGTATATATCAATTAAACTCTTTAATTTAACTATTTTTAATTTATTTTCATTGAAATATTTATAATAAAAAAATTTAATCTAATTATTTATTAATATCATAAATTAAAATAGTTTAATTATAAAAAAATATAAATATTATATAAAAGGAAAAAAAATTGCTTGTAATCATTAATTTCTATATTCATTTATAATTTATTTTTAAATATTTATAAAAAATTAAATAAAACCAGTTAATAATAATATAGTAATTTTAAATAGCTTTATAAATAATATATATTAAAAATATTATTCATGAAAAAATAAAATCATACTTAAGATTGATAGTTTCTACAACTCTTTATAATTTATTTTGTTGAAATGATTTATAAAAAATAAAAATAAAAATATTTAATAATATTATAAATTTTAATAATTTTAATTATAATAAAATCTACAAATGTTATTTATGAGAAATAAAATCATATACAAAGACTAATTACTAACTTACATAATTTACATTTTATTTTTAAAATATCTTTATATTATTAAAATTTTGAAATAAGATAAAATTACTATTAAAATTTTAAATTTAATTATTTAATAATGTGATAAATTAAAATAGTTTTAGTTATGATAAAAAATAGTAATATTATATATAGGAGAAAAATCCCATTTAAGATTTTTAATTTTTCTAAATTAACATACTTAATTTATAATTTTATTAAAATATTTATATAAATTAATTCTAATTATTAAAGATAATATGATAGACTAAAATAATTTAATTATCATAAAAACTAAGGAAGTAATATTTATGAGAAACAAAATAATGCTAAAGTCCATTATTTTTTATATTAATTATAATATTTTAGAAATATCATAGTAAAAACTTAAATATAATTATTTAATAATATTATCAATTTAAATAATTTTATTTATGATATAAATTTTAACTATTATTTCACAAAAAAAAACTATAACTATTATTTATGGGAAACAAAATTTTGATATAACTATTATTTACGAAAAACAAAATTTTGTCCAAAATTATTAATTTTTATAATTTTTTATTTAAATATTTATAATAAAAACTATTTAAATATAATATCATACATAAAAATATTTTTAGTTATGATAGACACTGTAAATATTATTTGTCAAAGACAAAGTACAACTCAAAACTAGTATTTTTTGCAATTTAATGTAATTATTTGATTTTGTTTTAATATTTATACTAATTAAACATAATTTAAATATATTTACGTAATAATATTTTAAATCAAAATAATTTTGATTATCATAAAGAATACAAGTATTATTTATAAAAAAAATCTTACCCAAAATAACTAATAGAATTTTAAATATTTTAATGAGTGAGTATTTTCAATTAATATTTTCACTATGCAGTTAAAATTTTTATACCAAAAATTATTTTATTCATCATTCATCCAATTTATATAAATTTTTTTGTTTAAAAAATTTATTTAATATTTATAACAAAATATCTCAAATGAAAATATTTATTGTTTAATTAATTTATATTATCTTAAATAATATTTAATTTTATCTCTGTGACTGTGTTTGGATGAATTTAATTACTAATCTAAGTAATATTTATGTAGAGGAGAGTTTAAATAATATCAGTGTAATTTTAAAAGTATTACACTCAATATTAACTATTAAAATTATTTTAAATATAATAATTCTAATTGATTCTAAATTCAATATGAGAACAAATCTTTATTTATTTTATCTTATGTCTATTTTAAATGTAATGATATCTTAAATCAATTTATCTTTAATCTTTTGATTATTTGATTGATTTTCTTATTAAGTGTTTGCTTGACAATATTTTTATAAAACTGTTTTCAGTATTTTAGTTTTTAAAAACTAAAAAAATTGTTTGGGTAGTGTTTTCTGAAAACAGTTTTCGAAAAATGTTCTGATTTTTAGTTTTTAAAAACTGAAAAACTGGAATAGCTGAAAGTAATTTTACTTTTCAGTTCTCAGTTTTTGTTTTGAAAAGTCAAACTACAATCAGAATATGTTGTTTTTTGTTTTTCATTAATGAAATTCTAATAAACATTAACAAGTTTTTTCATTTTTATATTTTTAAAACAGTTTTCAAATATCACTTGCTAAACAAGTTTTTTTTTTCTTTCCGAAAACAGTTTTTGAGATTATTTTTAAAAACTGTTTTTAAAAACTAAAAAACAAAATCAAATTAATCAAGCCCTAATTATTTCAAATGTAATCAAATAGAGATTTGAATATTTCTACGAGTAATAACTAATTCATACTAATATATGATTAAAAAATAGTTTACACAAACATTATCTTTTACTAATGATGCTTTGGTTAAATTGATTAATCAAAATTGAGTATCCATCTGTCAACTATATTGTTTACATTTTACAAACAGTAGCATTATAAATTTGACAAAAATCCAAGATTAACCTATTTGATTTATTAGTAATTTTTTTATACTAACTAAAAGTTTTTTCTTCTCTCATATTGAGTTATTCCTTCTCAAGTATAAATACTATTTTAATTTTACATGGCAACCTTATAGATTTATAAAAACAAAAACTAGTTTTGTTTTTAAGTTTTTAAAATTTTAAAAGCAACATTTTTTTTTATTTTTAAATTTAAGACATTGTTTATGATTTTTCCTCCTTAGAGATAAAAAATCAACAATAACAAAAACATTGATAAAAATTATAATGCTATTGTTTGTGAAATGTAACTAAGATAATTGACAGATACAGACTGAATTCTAATTAATTGATTTAACCAAAGTGCCATTAGTGAAATATAATTTGTGTAAGCTATTTTTTTTATCATATATCAGTACTGATGGATTAATTATTGTTAGTAGAAATATTTAAATATATTTTTGGTTGGTTTTACATTTGAAATATTTAATAATTAGATGAGAATCAATCAAATAATTAAAAGATGAAAGATAAATTGATTTAAGATAATTACTTTTAAATTAGAGATGAGATAAAATAAATAAAGATTTAATCTCATATTGAATTTAGAATCAATTAGAATATTTAGATTTAAAATAATTTTAACCGTTAATATGAAGTGTAATACTTTTAAAATTACACTGTGTTATTTGAACTCTCCTCATTTATGTATGTATTACTATTTAGTATGTATTATTTTAATAAAATTTAATAAAATTAAAATATCTTAATAAAATTTAAAATTGTATTTTTTTATATTTTTTTATCGTCAACTAATCTAATATTTATGTATTTATTACTATTTATTATTAATAAACAATTTATCTTATTAATATTATAAATTTTTCTCTCTTATTAAAAAATAGTTCAAATTATAAAAGTACTTTTCAATTTTTACTAAATTACATATAATTCTATTTTTTTTCATACTAATTAATATCTTTTAAATTTAAAACCATTACAATAACACTCTATATATTTAAAAAATATTATATTATTCTCAAATCTTACAATTAACATTTTGTTAGACTTAAAACATGTAAAAATAATAATTATAAAATAGAAAATAGATGTGTAAATTACCCTATTTCATGAGTGTCTCTGAAATAATATCAACCAATGAAACTTGTGCCTATGAACATTGAATCTTATGATCATGCTTTTTCTTTAAAAATAAAAATAAAATAAACTAATCCCAAAATTTAAGGGTTGACTAAACATATAAAAAATAATTTGAAGTTAAAGAATAGGACGTCGATTACTCAATGCCAAATGCCTTTATTCGTTTTTATTGCAATAAATTATAAAATAATGAATTGCATGTGATGTCCGCAGTAGTATGATATAATTTATTTATTTATTGGTTAAATCTAGTATGATATAATTTAAAAATAAAAATAATATATTTTAAGATCCAATTATGTAATTTATGAATATTAAATAATTAATTTAATTAATAATATTTTTTGTTCTAAATTTATATTTTTTAAAAATTATTCATGTCCGTTAAAACTTCTCTCTCTCATCAAATTAAGAAAAAAAATAATTTAATTGAGTATGTTTAAGTTTAAAATAATTAAGATAAAAAACATAATAAATTATATCTTATAAAACAATAAGCATAATTTTTTATTTTTATCTTATAATATAAATAGAAGTAAAAGGAGTAGTTATGTTATAAATAAAGCAACTAATGCTTTATATATAAGTCAAATGACATATTATTTTAATTTTTATTCTTTTGAATTATTTAATCACTTATTAATCTATGTTTGAATCATCGCATAATAAGCTATTTTATTTTTGTATTATGCTACTCAAATAAATAATAATTAAGGTTAAACTCAATTATAGTTTCTTTTGGTGCAAAAATCTCAAGTATTCTTGATATAAATATTTGTAAACAATAAGATATTACAATTATCTAAAGTTATCGTGCTTTGACTTTATCCATTCGGTGCAAGGTGGTATATATCCAAAATCATGTGATTTCGTTGTTAGTTATATACATCTTAATTTATTTTGTTAATGATTTCTACTCATGAATTTGATTAATTTTAAGTACATTAAGGTTGCTGGCTTTACAGCATTTCCAGGAAAGTGGTAAAAGATTTCACCACATTTTGTTGCTGTAGATCACGAAAGTAAATTGTATTTACCAGAAAATGAATGAAGTTATTCGAGAAGTTTATTAAATGAAGTATAGTCAGGCCATCTGCAAATTAGGACTCATACGTTCAAATATGAGTATGGTATCTTAAGTTTGATTGAAAGACTTACACTGCTTATACATTAGTATTGTTGTAATGTCCCGTTTTGGGTTTGTGAAAGTAGTAACACGATAATTTTGATTGTGTGTACTATATTATATTATATGTAAATCAAAAATTGATTGTTTGTCCCGAACTCTGAGTTTGACTCGGGTGGCACAAAAATTAATATGTAAATCAAAAAATTGTGACGTGCATCACATGAACACGAGAGTTCACACTCGTAAACACATATGCCAACAACTTCTATATCAATAAACTTCTTTAATTACAATCTCTCAATGTAAGAATAATGTACTTTCATGGCCAATAAGAATATCTCTTGGAATGGTTTAATATTTTTCAAAGTGTTTAGAGTGTCTCTCCCATATGTTGAAGTATAATTTTCCAAACAAAAAAGTGGGTGTAGTTACAAATAGTAACTTCCACACTCAAAGTTAGAGAGAATTGTGGTTTAAAGTAATGATAATAAAATAATATTTAGAGAATAAATAATAATAATCATAATAAAACTTAATTAATTATTCTTTATTTGTAAGTGTGGAAATGAATTTGGGTTTTTTTAAATTATGGTAAATATAATTTTAATTAGGTAAAGATTATCTTCAATATGTCTAATGTGTAAGAATTTACTAAGTTAATTTGTCTGGGACGTCACTAAAGTGTTTATGCTAAAATGTCGTTAAAGTATTCTTTGTTGAGATGTTGTTGAAGAGCGTTAAATGTTCTTTAATCCAAGTGAAGAGTTTATTTAATATACAAGCCTAAAATCGAGAAACAAGTGGCGAATGAATTTTTTATTTAAGTTGAAGTCTTAGTAATCCTTTATGACTAAAGACTTCTTGTGAAATTACAAGGTTTCTATAATTCAATGTATATCCCTTAATAATTTTTTTCTCGCTGGCTAATTTAGTGCTTGGTGTTACACACCTTATGTAGCCAAGTCTTTTAATACATATTTTTCCTTTTTTAACGTTGATAGTATCTCTTTCTCATAAGTACATTCCAAATAATTATCCACGTCACAAGTATCCAAATAAATTGAAGTTTAATGAATCATTTTGTAGGCAGAGGTAACTTTTGCATAACACTTGCTTATTTTTTCTCTTTCATTAAGTTGCAATTGCTCTGGTTCAGGAACTAACCCTAAATAAATTATTTTGTTTTAGGAAAAATTATGTAAAAGGGTTTACAAAAAGGATTAAATAGAAGATATAGAAAGACATTTGTGATTTAATGGTTATTATTGGAATGCCCTAATTTGATTTGTAGGTTTGGTTTTGGGGTTATTCTAAGATGAGTGGTTTGAGTGGAAGGAGGCAACCAAGGAACGTTTCAGGTGAAGGTTTTAACGAATCTCAAACTTATTCTACTCGTACATGGGAAAAGCCAAACCTAGATAATTCTTTATTCTATTGTCAACGTAGAGCTATTATAAGGTATTCTTGAATTGCAAGAAATCCTACAAAATATACTTATCCTTTACCAAGAGTATCATTTACATTTTTATCTTGTGGTTGATTTAAGGTTTAAGATATGTTATTATGATTTCATAGACTTTATGTGTTTTTTGTTTTAGATAATCACCCTAATAATTGCTACCTTTTCACAAGTTGAAGATGATAAATGTCATGTGGAATTAAGAGCTTTTGTTTATGATAGATAATTTAGTGTCTGAATCAAAGATGTCAAAGTTAATCATATATATTTTGTTCACAATTGTAATTATTTTATTTGTAGGATTTAGTTTCAAGGCATATCCATCAATTGTAATAAGTTGCACCTTCCAATGAAATTAATCAATTTTTTTTTCAAAAGAATATGATTTTTAGTTATATTATTTAGATTTTCATGGCATCCACCTTATTCAATTGCAAATAATAATGAAAATTTTCTCCATAAAAAAGGAAATAATAATGTTATTCATATGTTTGAAGGCATACTCTTATTCAGTTGCAACTAATAGTGAACCATTTATTAATATATAAACCAAATAACAATAAACTAATTAATGAAAACCAAATAACAGTTGAAAATAGTCATAATATGTGAATAACGAATTAACATCCTAATTACTATTCGTAACATGATGATACAAAAAGAAAGGTATAAAGAGCTACTATTACATCAGCATGGTCATTACATAATCAATTTACATCATAACCAAAGAAGTATATTAAATGTCAATTTGACATCAAAATAATTATGTCAACATCAATTTAGACTCATCTCAGGAGTTGGAATGAACAACACTAGAGGCTACAATAAGTTCAATTGATAATTTTCATCTAATTTTGCAATTAATGCACTTTGCTTTAAATCAATTTTTGTTGTAGTTGTTGCATCCATGGTTGTGGTAGCTTCATTCAATGTTTTTGTAATTGTCTGTCTAGTAGTTTTTTTTTTTCTCAGGTTCGGTTCAGGTAAACAATTATAATTCTTTGTTGGTGGTGTAGTTAACCTTTGGTAATAAGTTTTCTCCCAATATTGAGAACTTTGTGGTGGTTGGACAAAATATTGATATGTCAAAGTGTATACTCCCATTGTTAACTAAGCATGACATAAATCTTAAGTTTGTAATTTTTTTTGTGAGCAATTTTTGCATAGGCATGTTGGCATGACAATCATATAAATAAAAATCAAAATTTGAGGTTCACTTCTGTAGGTTTGATATGTAACAATTTTTTTAAAAAAAATGATACTTGTCAACTGCCAAAATATGTAAGTGGACATGCTTATGTTGAGGTTCACATAAATCATTTCTTGCATATTATGGGCTTCAAACCTATTTCCTTTTGCATCTCCTAACCATATAGTTGTCAATAGTTGTTTTTTTGTTGTTTTTTTTTCCTTTTCAAGCTTACTTTGTTGCCTAAAGTCTAATGGTTTAGTTCTATTAGCCAATTTTAATTTATTCTTGCTCATCACCTTTATCACACAACATAATATCTATTCCAAATAAGTTAAGATTGAATTTTCCTATATTTAAAAATTTTGACATTGAAAACCTCACAATTGTTGTTCACAATGTCATCCACTTCACTTTTTCCCTTTATGTTCATGTGAACCTCAAACTTTTGTCGATCTTACATTCTTCCACAATAAACTTATATACTCTACATCCTTCTATTGTTTGCAAAATTCTTTAAAATGTGCATGACATAGAACCTCCGTGGTGCTCCAAGCATCACTTCTTTAGTAGTATTAATCAAATGCAAGCACAAACAAACATGCAAACATAAATATAAAAAAATCATAGTTACATAAATAACAATAATTGTAAATAAGTTTTTGCACTTTTATTATATAAACAAATAGCAATGTCAATTATCTTCCATGTCACTCATTAATGTAGCTTGTGGGTGTGCTTACTAAATGAAATGAGTAGCATAAGGATTAACAAATAGAAAGAATGATGACTCCAAAAATAAAAAATCTTACATTGTGTTTGGATGAAACATTTTAAGATTTCAAGGAATTTAAAATTCTATAAATTTGAATTGCTTGGATTTGAATTTCCTTCGTTTTGTAAATGTTTTGTTTGAATAAATCAATTGAAATATCTTAAATTTCAAATTTCTTGTTTAGACAAGGCTATTTAATTTCTATATTAACAAAACCAATTCAATTTCTTTAAGTTCAAATTTTTATTTTGTATAAGACAAATGAATTCTTAAATTTCAATTTTCATAATAATAAAATACGCTTCTTATAATTTAATATATATTTATAAATCAAATTTTCATTTTTTTTCTTTTGCAAAATTCTTACATTGTTAAGTGTTAGTCACGTTCCTTTTTAATATTTAATAATAACTATAAAAATATAAATATTCAATAATTTTTTTTCTTCTAAACAAATTTTTAATCAAATAAAGAATATTTTCTAATGTAAAAATTAAATTATTTTTTTCTAAAGTCTATTATTTTAGTACATTAATGACAAAATGAAATTACTTTTTTTTATAATTAACATTAATTTAGTATTAATCGACCAAAATTATAAATTTTACAAACTTTAAAAACTCAATGTCTTTTCTTTTAAAAATAAAAAAACCAAAATTATAGAAGTTTCACCAAGTCCACATAGTGACTGATCCAAATAGAAGTTTCGTTAATTTTTTCATACTCATTCCAAGTTCTAAGTACCATTTATACAAATGAAAATCAAGTCTACAAAAATTTAAAAGGACTTAAAAAAACCAATTGTCTCCTCAATAGTCTATCATAATCACTCAAGAAGAAAACAAGTTGATGACACAATCTTATTTGGAGTTCCTAAGAATAATAATGACAAAATTCCCACGAAGGAACATTTTACTAATGAATCTATCCTTATTCACTTGCTAGGCCTTTTTTTCTTTCCTTTACCCGTATTTGGCACCTGATTGTACATGAAATTCGTTTAGTTGATCTAACAAGTGCAAAGAAAGTAAATCAATTCTAAAAGATAAACCATACATCAGTCCACATGTCCTTGACATTTTCAGGAAGCCCTTACACGACCCAAAAGTTTCTTGTTGTTCCGATAATTTATCAATACCTGCATAAGTGTAATGTTAGTAAAAAATGATATACCTACGTGCCTACCTTAGAAACCATCTAATATTGTATAAACGAACATACTTGAGTATTATTTTTAACACTCATCATGAGTACAGATAGTGGTCTAGTGTTGAACTCCTCTTCCTCATTCTTACCATCGTTTGCAAGTTGATGTATGTTAGCTCGATAAATATGATAAAGCAAATAAGCAAGTCTATATAGATGAAAACCAATTTAATACAATTTGAGGGAAAGTAACAATTCTAGAATGAAAGAAAATTTTTTATCCGTATTATCATCAAATGTAACAAAATCATATAATGTAAAATCGTAGTATAACTATTAGCTACATATGTTGGGAATGATTATTCCCCCCATTTTATTTTAGCTATTCTCATTGGGGTCTGGAATTGATACCGATTATTCAAATAGATGGGGTAAACTAATGAGCTCGATATTAATAAACTATATAGACAAGTTATCTATTGAAATAGTACCCTCATTGATCTATTAACAACATTTAGATTTAGGTCACAAAAATTAGTAATGTATCAGGAGAAATTGGTACAAGAAGTCGTGGATATGTAAATATTACATATTTGTAGGACTATTAGGATTATGAAGACTTGAATGTAGACCTTTTCGATAAAACAATCTAACTTATTATCATCTAAATGATTTGAATTGTTTTAAAAACTGAACAAGCATCTGTTTCACAAATAAGAAAATTACATTTGGGATATCGACGGAAATGTAACATATAGTTTAATAATTTAATTTTCACAGCCATCCTAACCATACCCTAAATTTCAAGCTTAGAAATTTAACATACTAAATCTTTTTTTATTGAAAAATTGAGATCCAATTTAGAAAAAAAAAAAAGATTGGCACATTGTCATATGCTAATAAATATTTTTGCCTATCTGGGTTGTTTGGTGGTTACCTATGTGCAATGACAAAACAAAAATTAGGCTAGATTATGTCAAAAATAAATAAATATTGAATTTGCATAAATATTAAAGAGTAAATTAAAGACATCCAAAAGCCTAGATATATTGTAGATATATAAGAAACAAGTAAAATTACAGTGGAAGGATTATATAACATATAGCCAAACTTGCAAAAAGAATATGCTAAAAAGGACTTACATCTTTCTCCATTAGCCAACTTGAGAAGAGAAATTATAGAAAAGAAAACAAAAACATTAGTACTTTAAGAAAATGGGTAAAAAAAATATTTTATAATGATACCGATAGGATTTAGCAAGTGAATAGTTAGAGAGTCAATACCTCATGTTGAAAGAAAAGTGCAGTTGAGAAATCCTTCAAATAAAATCAAAACTGAAATAAGAAAAAATATATAAATTAAAAGAGGAATCAAAACATGAAAGTAAGAAAGCGGGGACCTAAAAAATTTAAATATATTGCAGAGAATAAGAAATGTTGTAAATGAGAAAGAAAAAAGGGTTAAACGGGAAAAAAATTAGCAAGTCTCTTTAGTTCAGGTCTCTATGTATTTTCCTCATGGATAACTTAGTAGAATGAAAGTTATTTTTCTCATCATCCTCAGAGACTAATTTGATTTATTTCAACGTTCAAGGTTAAATAGATTACAAAGTTACAGAACTAACAATAACTATGCAGGTAGAAGTGTTAATAAGTACGTGAAGCAACAAGCAAACAAGAAAGTTTTGAGGTTAAGGTTTCAAATTTTGGTCTAGTAAGATCAGGGCCTATTAATTATCATCACATGTTAGCAGCCAAATCAAAGGGACACCACCCTGCCTATTGTTCAAGTTTTTTCATTTGACCAAATTCAGTTATGTTTATAGCTTTAGTATCATACATTTGCCACTTGTTTCCTCATCGAACCCCTTTTTTATCAATTACTAGCAAGCAAAAATTACAATATTGAGTATTGACTAACTGTGCTTGAGGACAAATATCCCATGCTAAATGATAAGAATGGTAAAGTATATGCATTGATATGTGGTTCTAATGAATTCGTGGATATAAAAGAGAGAGTGTTGTGTTTGTGGAACATAATGGACGAAAGAAAGAAGAAGGAGTATAAAAATGGAGATGGAGAGGAGCATCTGAAAGTGGAGGAGAAGCAGAAGAAAGCGTAGGATAATGTTGGAAGTGAGTCCCACATGGATGGCCACTTCACTTCCCTCTCAGAGTCAGAGCGGAAGAATGGACGGAAAAGGGTTGAGGGACTACGTCGGGTCAGAATGTGGCCCAAGACGACAAGGAACTGCGCAAAAGGAAGATGAGTTGCAACCACCCTTTCGTCTCTCTCTGTCACTTCCAACCACATTTTCTCCTTCCTCACCCAAACTTCCGGCTTCCTATCCCTTCATTCTTTTACTTTTCATTTAGCTCTTAGGACATCTCGCTGTTTCTGTTTTTCTTTTCTTGTTCCACCTTCTTAACTGTTCTAGTTCACTATTGTTTAGGGTTAATGCCCATGAAGCATGCATGCAACATTAACCACTATTTCTTTATGTTATGTCGTCTTGGAGTTGGACTTCCATTTTTTAAAATAGTTTAAGGTTGTGATTTGAATTGGTGATGCTGCTGTTATTTGATTTCTATTCTTACCCTTTTTGCTCGTTTAATCTGTGAGGAAAATTTTGTTTTCGGGAGTTTTGCAGCTCTTTTTCAGAAACTTGTTGACAGGCGCAAACATATTCTGGCCTTCAAGTTTGTTTTTGAGTTCAATCTTGCTGATGAGATTTCACCGGTTCCCATTTTGAGAGCTCATGTGAATGAGTCTCAGAAAGATGCTAAAAGACTTTCTGAGGAAGGGAAGTCACTTGTAAGTATTCTCCCCATCTCAGGTTAACTCTAACTGGTGTCAATGCCCGTCTTTATTTGGGTTTTTTTGCAGAATGAGATCACGACAAGAGAAATCCTTGCACTGAAATCGGCAATTAAGGTTATTGAGAGTTATAATCTTCAATCTGAATATCCACCTGAAAGCCTTCAACAGCGTATAGAGCAATTGATGAAGCATAAGGCAAATGCAAAATATGCTGCATCAGCTTTTTCTGCAAACCCTCCTCCACATCAGCAGCAAATGAGTGGTATTTAGCGTCCTCTAATTTCTAATCACCAGTTGGTTCTGCAGCTGTCCCTAATACAGTTAGTGGTGTCAGTTCAACTGTTCATCGCTACCAACAACCTCATTTCTAATCACCAGGTTTGTTGCCTGAGCAACAACCTCATTTCCAATCATCAGTTTTGTTGCCTGAGCAAAAACCTCCTTTCCAGTCATCAGGTTTGTTGCCAGAACATCTAAATACATACACGAGTTTGCCTACCATGCCATATGGCCTGAAGGCTCCAATCCCAACCATCTTGCCTTATACAGGCACTTCAACTGGGCCTCATGATCTTGATGGTGTCACAATGGGTCCCAGTGGCAACCTTGGCCAAGGCCGTTCTCTTCCAAATTCATTAGAGCCACTTATGCTGTCTGGTTATTATGATAGTATCTCTAGTTATGTTATGCAACATTATTACCAAACATCTTATCCGCAATAGATCAAGAGATTGCTTTTTCTTTTGAATACTGAACTCCTGGGTTGGTTGCTTGCTGTTAGTTTCTCTGTGACTTTGCAGTTCTGGGTGTTAAACTTAGTTATTAAAAGCATAACTTGCTTTGTTGACCTCCATGATTATAGGAAAGGAACCAGATTCAGCAATGAAGGATTGTGAGCGAATGATTAGTTTCACAATTTTAATTAATTGAATTACTTTACTTCTATAAGATTCCTTTTTGGCTAATCGTGGTCTTGAAACTTATCTGTTCTTGCTCTTCATTGCTGCCCAGCCTTATTATCTTTTCCACATTGAGGCTTAAGGCTGGGTTTCAAAGGTAAAATCCTCTCAAATGGAAACTTCCATATTTTTTATTAGGTGTCTTTTGCTTGAGATCTACTTATTAAATGAGTCTACACTACAGTTGTTTATAATAGTAAAAGAAAAAAAAAAACCAGACAACTTATCTGGATTTGAACTTTTGTTTTGTTACCTCTCACTGTACAATGTACATAGAAATTTGCTTTTCTCATCCATTTGTTTCGAGGATTTTAATCCAAAAACTTAAGGTAATCCATCCACTCTTGAAGCTTTAACATAAAGCCTAGGAGACTGACATGTATTGATTGTTCTCATGCATGAGACCATGCATCATCCACATGGATGGAAAAAATACAAGATATTTGTTTTGTTATTTTGTTGCTTCCCTGCATAAACTGTCTTTTTTCTCACGTGGAAAAATACATTTTCATCTCATCACTGGTCAAACTTCTTGGATGTCTGTCTCTCTCTAACCAGTCTGGTATTCAGTACAGTTTCTCATCTCTGGTTTCTAGGTTTTCCTTTGTGTTTTGGCTCACGAATGTCCTGTATGAAATACATAATGAAAAAAAATAAAATTGTTTGCTTTATGTGCTTCTTTTGCACATGGCCTTTGTGCCTAAAGGAACAAAGAAAAAAATGTTTTTGATCTCTTTGAATTTGAATACAAGTGAATTTTTCTTTGTATTTGTACTAATTCCATATCTTTGATGGTGAGAGGTGCATATTATGGATTATTGTTCCCACATATAATAATAATCTGTATGAATTATCAATTATATCTCATAGTCCATTCAGCATTTGATTTGTTGACAGCTTGACCTCTAACGGATAATTTTGTATTGTCTGACTAGCAGAACTAATTCTAGTTGAGTAACTTATAATATCTTAGGTAGATGTAGATGAGTTGATGTTAAATGCCATCATGGTAGTGGTATTCAGTTGAATCATGATATGTATGATACTATGACTTGGTCTATAGTAGTTGAGGTCTCTTTTTTTAGAAAGCAGCCCAAATTACATTATCTTTGGGTTCCCATCACCTTGGGCTAATCCAAGGTACATGTGCCACCGAAAATGTAGGAAAATAAATTTTTGGGCTGTCTGTGATTTAAATCCTAGTTTTTGTCTCATTTAATCATGAAATGGGAAAAAAGCTCAGTACAATCAATCATAGAAAATAAAGAAATATGTCAGAGAGTTGGATCACTTGGTCACGCTATGTCCATGACAAATACGTGGCTTGAGTTTGAATCCCAGGTTTCCTGATGATGGGTTATTTGAGTCCCCTACTTGGCTTGTGGGCTTATCCTGAATCTGGATTTTGGCAACCATTTCCTCACCCATTTTTTTTTTCACAAGAAAAAAAAAAAGAATATGGGGAAAGGTTTAATTACTCATTTGGTCCTTATACCTGCACTTACAAATTACTTATTTTGTCCCTGTACATACATAGGGACTAAGAGTTTATGTGTAGGGATTGCAACAAGTATTAATTAAGTGTATGAACTAAAACATGAAGATTGTATATATAGAGAGAGCAAATAAGTAATTAAATCATGACTAAATTTCTGCATAGAGGTTGGTGACATTAAGATTAACATTTTGTTTACATATTATAAGTTAGAAATATCTATCAGTTTTATCGATAATTTTTACCATAAAACTTAGTTAACCACCTCTTTTGGTGGGATTTCTCCTTTCAAGCATGTTTTTTACCCCATGCATTAAGCTTGAAACCTGAGATTTTGTTTAAGAGATTTTAGCATAATTCCATTCGGAATAATGTAATTTTGGTAGATAAGATTAACTTGAGACAGTGAGTTTAGGCACTTTCTGTACATATCCTATTAGGGAGGTTCTCAGAACAATTTTAGCACCATTTGATTGTGATACATGTTTTCCGTACAATATTATGATCTTTGAGCTTCCTCTCTAACTAGGGGAATTTATTAGCTCCTAATGTATCCATTGGCTTGAGTTTTACCTATGAATAGTTAATATTTTAAGAGGGGGTAAGTGTATCAGAGGAATTTGAAACTATTCTACCAATGAAGTGATCTATTACCTATGAAAAGATGTCTGTATTATTATTTGCTGTTGTTGTATAGATTGTTCGTCTCACCTTTTCGACCATTGCTAATCTTTTTGCATTGATGATGGTTTGGTAATGTAACATGTAAGAGACCTCGTTTTCTATATGTTTGGAATGTTTACTACACTGATGGTTGAGACGTATTCTCAGTGTGTTCCATGAAAATGGGCCGTAGATGACTGGCCAGCTTTCTTCTTTTAGGCTAGTGAGCAGTGAGTATTTCATTCAGAAGAAATGGACCTTGCATCCCTAACAAGGTGTCACCAATGGATGACCAACTTTACGCATAGAATTTGGATTTGGCAAATAATATTATTGAATATATTATGAATTCTGTGTTATACTAATTTTTGTTAACGGAACGTGTGTTGTTTTACAAGATTTTAGTGGCATATACACTATGTGCGAGTCTCAGGTTGAAAAATAGAACATGGTTTATTTAACTATTTTGTTGTCTAAAAAAAACTATTTGTTGAAGAAATTTAATTATAGAATATATGCAGCTATATTAAATCAACTTAATTCATAATTATATTATAAATTGAAATAGTTGAATATTGGATTATTACGAATACATAAATTTCTTTGTAAGTTGAGTCTTCTGTTCAACGTTGTATAATTAATTAAGCTATTTATTTTAATCGGAAAAGCTATTTATTATTTACTAAGTTAATTGATTTTTTTCAGATTATTTAATATAATTATTAAAGCATTAATGTTTTCCTTATATATTAAAATAAGTGTCATCTAAACATTTTTTTAAAAATAAATATAGTATTTAATTTTTAATTTAATATTAATTTTTATTATCATCTACACAGATACACTTATAATAAATATCACTTCCTCTTTTAAAGAATGGAAAGTCTTTCTAGATGTAGTTTTACACTTATACTTTTACGATCTTTTTGTTATCTTCATTGCTTAAAGGGTTAGAAATAAAAACAAGAAAAATTATATATGTGTCACATGTTATTTCACTATCTAGTGAGAGAAAAAAAACATACAGGTATAATAAAATAAAATTTATGATGTGATTAGAAGAAGTTAGATAGAAATAAATAAAAAAGTGTTCATGAAACGTATAGATTAAATAAACGTATAGAATAAATAAAAAAGTGTTCATAAAATTTAGTTTTTCTCTCACTAGATAGTGAAATAACATGTGACACATATATAATTTTTCTTGTTTTTATTTCTAACCCTTTAAGCAATGAAGATAACAAAAAGATCGTAAAAGTATAAGTGTAAAACTACATCTAGAAAGACTTTCCATTCTTTAAAAGAGGAAGTGATATTTAT
This sequence comes from Psophocarpus tetragonolobus, assembly GCA_037954015.1. Classification (NCBI taxonomy): domain Eukaryota; kingdom Viridiplantae; phylum Streptophyta; class Magnoliopsida; order Fabales; family Fabaceae; genus Psophocarpus; species Psophocarpus tetragonolobus. The sequence goes on from CM075695.1 coordinate 43,598,472, forward strand.
TATAAGTGTATCTGTGTAGATGATAATAAAAATTAATATTAAATAAAAAAGTGTTCATGAAACGTATAGATTAAATAAGTGTATGTGTATTTTTTTTTTTTTTTTAGTTTTTCCTAAATTTGTAACACATCATTCATCAATGTGATTATTTTGCTTACGGAATGATATAAAATTAATTTTTCTAGTACTCACCGATAAGTATACAAAGTATTTAATGAAATTTTATTAAATTCTTTTATGCAGTTTTTTCTAATTTATATTTATATAATGATATACATATTCCTTCTAATGACATAGATTATTTTGTAATTTCTATTTAGTTATACTAATTGAGGGATATTAGTGTGGTAGATGTCAATCATTGTTAATTAATATTCGTTATAAGACTTGGTTAATTTATGTTAGTTGTAGTTAACATAAAACCAAATCTATATGATGGACTCGATACTCAAATGGGAAGGTGCTAACAAGATTAGGATGTAATGGATGAATTTGTTTAAACTTTTTTAAAGAAAAAGAAAGTTATTTTAACATAATAATCAATTATTGTAATTTTATATATTTGAGTATTTTAAAAAAATAGAAAGCTAAAAAAATAAAAATAGTTTATTTTACAAAATTATTTGGAGTAGTTTTTCAAAATAAGTTATATGAAAAAAGAAATTTAAAAAAAGACTAAGGTGTGTTTAATGAAAATTTTAGACTAGACTGTCTTTGCTAAAAAACAGGGTTCACGTTTATTCTTTTTTATGCGGATCTTTTAGAAATTGTGTCTTTTCTTCTTTTTTTGCATATTTTTGTGGCTCTTTTCAAACTTTCTAACTCCAATTTTATTTTTATTTTTTTATTTCTCTTCCCAGTTTGCTCCTTATTGAGAATTTAGGATTAACTTTTTAAGATAACATTGAAAGAATATTTGGCAATATATATCACTTGTAACTTTTTAGGATAAGATTGAAAAAAACATTTGAGAATATATATTACTTGTCATGTTTTCACTTCATTTCCCTTTTTAAAGTTTTTTTATAAACAAATATTAATTGTTAATTGTATTAGTTTTGTTAGTAGAAGTGTTCGAATATATGATCTCTTTACTTCCACTTCTCTCCACATGTGGTTATAAATATCTTTGTGGTATAGTATAAGATTATAATTATTCATCTCTTTCAATGAAAAAAAAAAAGTAGAAAATTATCATATTACCAAAATAACAACTTAAATTTGAAAATTATTTATGTGTGTAATTTTAAAAGGAAATACACATTTTAGGTTGTTCTAAAATTCAAAGTGAACTCATTTATTATCTTAAGAGTATTTTTTTTAATTTCTTTCGTTTATCATTTTTAAGTAAATGATAATCAAAATATTAAGTAACAAGAGTTTTTATGATTGAGTACCTCTCTTAAAAAAAAAAGGTTTCTTCTTCACACTGAAATTTTAAAATTAATTTGGCATCTCGTTGGTAAAAATATTAAGAATAACTTTTTTCTCTTAATTTCAATAATTTTATATAAAATTTATCTTTAAGATTTTCATACAATTTTTTTAAATACATAGCGAACTACTAATGTGATAAAATCTCTTTCTTTCTATACAATTTAATTATGAGAGAATTTTGATATCCCAAACATAATGAACATGTGAAACAATTTTCAATCAATAAAAGAACCTACAAACATTCATAGAAACTCGTGTCAAAGTTGACGAGTTTAAAAAACATATAAAAAAAAGTTGTGTATCCATATTTATAGGCATAAAATGCCTTGTATAATATTAATGATAGATTATAATAAAGATAAAAAAAATTACATTAAGTTTTACATGTGTTGTATGCATTGTTTTCTAATTGTATTGAAGTTTAATTTTAGATATATGCATAATATTTTAACGCAAGCTTTGTTTTTTTTTTTTTTTCTGTATATATTCAAGATCAGGGGCAGAGGGAGGGGGCAGGAGTCATGGTCCCCAAATTTGTAAATTGATTTAAATTTTTATAAAAAAATTATAGAATTTTTTAATATTTAAAATAAAATAAATTATATATAAATATTAATATTAGTTAACATTTAAGAAAGTAAAATAAAAAATATGATAAGTAACATTATTGATAAAAAAAGAAAAAACATTATACAGGCTAAAAAAGTTTATATAATATTGAGATGTTTATATATAATATAATTATCTATTTTTTTATATAAAATAATATTTTTTTAAAAAAATTCATCTTGACCGCTCAAATAAAATTTTTGTCTTTGCTCCTGTACAAAAGGAAAACTCTACTTTTAATTGGAAAGTGATATATATATATATATATATATATATATATATATATATATATATATATATATTTTGGGATAAATTTCAATTTTTCATTCATTGAATAAATCTGAGAAAGCAAATGCACTCAACCATTCCAATTTTTATGAAGTGGTATAAAAAAATGTAATTGAAGCATAGATAGTCGCTAAGATGGTAAGAAGAATGCCTATGAATTTAACAATTCTCACGATATGAATAAGTGATTCATGCTTTAGTTTTATCTGGAAGATTTAGTCACCAAAACAAGTAATGCACCGAAAAAAAAAGGTGTAAAAATATTAAATAAGTAATGTCTTGTTTTTATATAGAATTAAATACTTTTTACGAGTGATTTTGGATAGAATGCTCTGATATGCAAATTGGATGTGACATGATTTAGTATTTGGGAGGAAAGAGATTACTGAACAAAAAAATTGTAATGGATTTAGAAAACTAGTTAGAACTTTGCTTTAACTGCATCTCAAGCCGTTAAATGCTTAGATTTGTCCTTGTTTTCCTATCTCTTAACTAAATCATAGGGTAAGTACACCCTTCCTTTTCTTATCTGTCTCCAAACTGGTAAAAAGTAAAAACACACAACCGAATGGAGAAATCATACTCTAATGAAATGTTTCTATCTCTAGTGCTTTTTCTAGACCATATTCATTAATAATACCCTATACAAAAAAATGAGCCTCAACTGCTTTCTAACCCCTTTTAACAAAATGGTAAAAGATTAGTAAAGAAGATACTTAATAGTGTGAGGCCAACATGTGAACTTGCTCTTTCATAGATCTTTACAGCATATCCATGAAAAATTGACAACATACTCATTTATTATTGTAACTTAAAAATACCCAAATGGAATTTAGAGTTCTGGTCAACAATTGCCACATTTAGATGCCCTAAACAATATAGTTACTGTCCAAAACTTTTAAGCACAACATAATTCTTTACACTAATTCAGGCTTAATCCATTTTGCTTTGCTGCTTCACATACTACTTGCTTGTGTCACACCCATGACATATTCCCACTGGGACTTGCCGACAATCCATTCCTTGAATTGAATCATGTGATCAAAGTTCAAATAATATAGACAAAACTGCATACTGAGGTCATTACTTGAGACTGACTCTCCTATTCATGAGGTTAAATTATTTGAATCTAACCATTTCTGGTTTGGCTTTGGCTTTCAAGTTATAGAAAAGGATCTGCAGTTTTGCCCCAATCACTCATATTTGATTGTGGATGGTGAAGAGTAACATAGAGTTGGTACTTGGCACACCACTCTTCACTTTCAACTCTTACCTAGCCAAAACACACATCAAACATAACAAAAAAAAGAGTAATTTTTTTAACAAAATCATCCACCTATCAACTTTAAAAAGTCTAAAAGTTAAATCCACACAACCCATTATTTTCTCTCTCCATCCCATCTTTGGATATTTTAATTTTTCTATTTGGCAAATAACGAATAAATAGTATTTACGGTAATTTTTTAACAGTAATTAAAATACAAATGATCCTATATTCTAGATTCATTGAATTTTATTTTTATAATAATTATTTTAAAATAATCATACCAACAACAATAATTTTTAACAATATAAAACTTTTTATAAAAAAAATATAACATTAACAAATTTATGTGAGCTTTTTGAAAAGCTCTTATAAAAAAATATGAAATGATTTTTTTATTAATTAAAGTTAGTTTATGTATAAATTTGTATGGGATTTTTTAAAAAAGATATAACACCTTTTATAATACATTTAAGAAAATTTATAGATTTTTTTATATATTTTTTCCTTTGTAATAATAGATACTTATGAAACACAATAACAATGTAACAGGGCTCGGTGTACTAAATTGATTCGATGTACCCCAAAATCCAAATCAAGTTAATAAAATAGATTTGGATTAGTTTAATTGATGGTTTTTTTTTTCATTTTAAATTCTAATAAAACCAATTATAATTGATTTAAATTTTGAATTTGCTTATTTTTCCAAACTGAGTTAACTCAACGACCTAGTCAATTAATAAACTTCAGATTATAACATTTCAAGCTTTATTACTTTAATTGTTTTTTCCTTTTTATTCATTTTGTTTCTATGATTTTATTTAGTATTACCAATTCTATTAATTTAGTTAATAATAATATCCATAACCATAGAAATTATAAATAAATAAAAATATTTTAAAATAAATTTTATCTTACATTATTATAGTATTAAAATATATAAAATAATCAATAAGTAAAAATAAAAATTTAAAAATATAATAAGAGAAAAAATATAGAACCACAATTTAAAATGTTTTAAATAGTCAAATAATAATATAATAAATGTTTTAAAAATATTATCACAATGAATTGTGCTTGAATAAAAATATAAAATTATTTTATATTCGGGATCTTTAGTACATTTTTTATATCTAATTTAAGAAAAAAAACAAAAAAATTTTACATTGGTGTTAAATTATAAATTATATTTCTAATATATTATTATAAAAATGAAGCACTATAAAGTTATTGAAATTAAGAAAAATATTTGCAAAAGTCAAAGGTAATCCAACCTTATGATTGTTTTTATTTATGATGATATGATATGAGAGTGAGAAGTAAAAAAATAAAAGGGGTGAGAAAGAGGGGTTTAAAAGTGAGAGAACAGATGAGTTCTTGAGACATCCAACGTTGCAAGTCAACCGAGTCCTGTCCTGCGCTCCTAACCTTCAAACAAAATGCCTCTTTGAAATGACCCTTTTGCCCTTCACTCCCTCCCTCTCCGCAGCAATGGACGCCGCCGCCGCCGCCGCCGAACCTCTCCCGAGCTCGGAGCTCCAACTGCCTATGTCATCCCAGGATCCGAATCGACCCGGGTCGGGTCAGAATGCGACAGCGAGGTACAAGCTAATGTCACCGGCGAAGCTTCCGATCTCGAGGTCGCCGTGCCTCACGATTCCTCCGGGTCTTAGTCCGACTTCGTTTCTGGAATCACCTGTTCTTCTTTCCAACATGAAGGTGAGTGTGTACTGTTACTGTGTGACTGAGCTCTTTTGCTTCTTCTTTGGGTACTCCCATTCAAGTGTTTCGTTTGGGTAAAAAATGAAAATAAAATGGTTTCTGTTTTGAGGGAGAATTTTCATTTTTCAAAGGGTTTTTCTGTTTTCTGGGGAAAGTAAATGCTTGGGTGAATTCATTCGGGCAATGCTGTTCTTGTTGTTGAGCTCATTTTGGTTAAAGGTTGTTTTTTTTTTACTTGACCCATGTAAGGTAAAGGTCACTTATTGTTAATACCTAACAGTGACATATAAAAAAGTTGTTCTTTTCACTATGATTTTCTTGGGGTTTCTCGGCTTTCCAATAGGGCTTATCTGGGTTGGTGTCAAATCTTATCGTTTTTGTGGAATAATTTGATGACTTTAAATGACTTGATTTGAATGCTGATGACAATGAGCTGAAGATGCTGTTTTTTGTTATGTGAAATTCGAAATTCTTATATGGTGGTTTAGTCTCATGGCAAATTGTTTCTTTAGAGCTGGCTCTTTACTTGTTTGATTTTGATCCTTCACTTAGTAGTACATTTTTGTGTATGGGTCCGTTAGGTTCTGATGCTTTTGCTCTTATAGGATTAAGTATTGGCTGCTTTATGCTCAAATAAATACGGTATTCTGTTTGGTGGAATATAACTTTAGCTGAGGATCGCTCGACATTCTCCTTTTATTTATTTTAATGTCAGTGTTGTTTTTTCACATAATGAATCTTCTTTCTTGTTGGTGCTTGCCCTTTTTGTTTGTTTTTGTTTCTGTTTCAACGGTGCAGTAGAGTGCACAGAAAAGTCGTCTTCTTTTCCTTTACTGTTTATATATGTGGAATAAATGAATCAATCCATAGGCAACGATTAATGGATTGATTTTAGTTATGTGTACTGTGAGAATAATATAAGGAATGTCAGAAAGATTGTGGTTCTAGATTTTCTGAAAGGACTTGTTTCTAGACGTTAATTGTCTGGATGGTCCTAATTCGAGTAGAATTCTGTGCTACATTCATGTGGGAGTGGGCTTTCTTTGTTATGATTGTTTGTTTATATAACTAACTTTTGCATATTATAATGTACCATGCTATCTTTTTCAAACGTACCCCAAATAAACAACATGCAACATCATCAGCAGGAGAAAATAGAGAATTTTGCTTGTGCTCAATTATAGTGGGTCGATTGCATCACTGGTAGATAGAACTGTTCATTTTGGTTGTTTATTAAGAATATTATATATATCCTCTCTTTCCTCTGTTATTACTGATTGGTTGATTGATTGCTGTTTGAAACCTTAGGGTTTGCAGTTATTCAGGAGGTTGCTGTTGTTTTTCCTTTCCCCCCCTCTCTTTTTATTGTTTTTTGGAAAGTTAAAGTTGTTTCCTGTATGTTTTTGTTTATTTGAATTTACAATTTTTCATTTGACTCAACAATTGTTGCTCAAAGAGCATTGTTTAAATTATATTTGTGTCCATGCGCTGCAGGTGGAGGCTTCACCTACTACAGGGTCCCTCCGTAAGCTTCAACAAACAGTACATGGTTTCATGGCTTCTGCTGCCTCTGCTACATTTCCAGTAACGACTACCAGTTTCAATACCAATACTGTTGAAGACAGACAATCAAGCTTCTTTGAGTTTAAACCTCTTAATAGATCGAATATGGTAATGAAAATTGTTGTTGACACTTGACAATACTTTGATTAGTATTACTTTCAAATCACATGGATGGACAGGATTGAATTTTTGTTTTCCTTTCTCCTGTGACTGACTCTACTTGGTTTAAATTGGTAAACTAACTAAACAAGATGGAATACTTAATCAGATTTGAAAGTTATCAAGATTGATGTTACTCATCATTTTGTAGCATGAGATATAATTAACTCCTAAAGTAATATTTCATTTAAATAGTTTTATAATTTATAATCTTTCAAATTAAATAGATTTATTTTGGGGGCTTAAAGTGTTAGATGGAAATAAATCTCGTTGTCATGTTTCTTGTTCTGCTTAATATTGTTTTGAAGATTACTAATTGCCTAGCACTTATCCTATGCTATTCACTCTTGTTAAGGTTCCTGCAGACTTCAACAACCATCTAAGTAAACAATCTACTCAAGTAGAAGCTCCAACAAAATCTCAATCATTTGCTTCCTCACCATTATCTGAAAGTGAGATAGCAGTTCCTTCTAATGAATTAAGCCTATCATCACCTGTACAAATGGTTAGTTCTAGTGCTAGTGCTCTTGTTGATGTTAATTTGGATGACATTAACCACAAAGGCAACACAGCTACTGTACACCAAGCATCGCATGTTGAGGTTAGAGGCAGTGGATTTTCAGTTGCAACTGAGAAAACATCTGATGATGGATACAATTGGCGAAAATATGGACAAAAGCTTGTTAAAGGAAGTGAATTTCCTCGCAGTTATTACAAATGTACACATCCTAACTGTGAAGTGAAAAAATTGTTTGAACGTTCTCATGATGGTCAAATCACTGAGATAATTTACAAGGGAACACATGATCATCCTAAACCTCAACCAAGCTGCCGATACTCTACTGGCACTGTTGTGTCTATTCAAGGGGAGAGATCTGATAAGGCTTCTTTGACCGGTCGAGATGGTAATACCAGGCAGATGCTTATCATAGCTTCCGTTATTATTATTACTTATCGCAAATAAGCTTACTTTCTTTTTCTTCTAATTCTTGAATTGTAGAGAAAGCATCTGCTGTGTATGGTCAGGTGTCTCATGTTGCTGAGCCCAACAGTACTCCAGAGCGATCACCTGTAGCAACAAATGATGATGGTTTAGATGGTTCCGGGTTTGTGTCGAGCAGGACTAATGAAGAGGTTGATGATGATGATCTCGTGTCAAAGCGAAGGTATGACAATTTGGTGGAAGCTCTGGATCTTCTCCATCATGTGTGCTCACTTGCTGCTGCTAACTTTTTCTTTTTTGTTGAACAGAAAGATGGAACTTGGAAATGCTGACAATAATCCTTTAGTTAAGCCTATCCGGGAACCACGGGTTGTTGTACAAACTTTGAGTGAAGTTGATATATTGGATGATGGGTACCGATGGCGTAAGTATGGCCAGAAGGTGGTTAGAGGCAATCCTAACCCAAGGTATGACCTCACGTTGATGAAACTAGGAATAGAAGTTAAATTAATAAATGTCAATTTAATTTATGTTTTGCAAATATTTTTTTTCCTTACTACTGTCAAGTTTTTGCTTACGTTCTTGCTGTCTGGAGAACAATTGAGGTGAGGAGTCAACTTGATATAATAGTTTATTGAAGCCTATATATTCACTTTCCATCATTTTGCTTTGCAGTCTGTTTCTTTTATTATATTGGTGTTCGCTTAGTCTGAGGCTTTGAGACTCCTGTTGCATCTACATAACCAACATGTTCCCTAAAAACAGTCCGTACCATTTTAGAGTATGTTCAGATATGCATGTGTGAAAGATATGATAGTTGCAAAATAAGGGAGGTAATTTTGCTTATATATATTATATTGGTATAAGGGTTTAAATGTTTAAGTAAGAATTAAGAAATATGAGGAATGCCTACTGTTGATTTGTTTATCTAAGGGATACTCAGATTGACATATGGGTGTGGTAGATGATGTTTTACAGTTTCAAGAACAGCAATAGAAAGCAGTTTGCTAGTCTCTGAAATTTTGTATATTTTGAATGTTAAGGTCGCTCAAAAATTAGGTTGAGGAATTTCACTTGGATGATTTTGGAAGCTGTTGTTATTCACTCAGAAGCTTTTGATTTTTGTGTTGTGGGTTTTCTGACCCATCAAATGTGCAATATTCGCAAAGTTGTACTTGATAGTTGAAGATTGATGAGAACCTGTTGGGATGGACGATCTTATTAAAGAGGAATTAGAATGATTGAACACATGTATAGTTAAGCTACAAGTTGGAAAGGAGTGAATATTAATTTTAGTAGTATTAGACTATTAATTTTATTGAGGAGTAGATCTAGCTCCCAAAGGAAAGAAGTGAACATTAATTTTACAAGCCAATACCGCGTTATAAGAATATTTTGGGGGCGAAGAGGGGAAGATGATATTTACACATCATTGCAGGTTTTATACTCAGTTATGAAAATTGTAAGACATGTTACGGTGGACTCAGTTATGAAGTCATTGGGCACCTGTGAACTATTAGTTATAAATTAGGCTATATTCACCTGAATTAATTTTGTTGTTAGGGTTGTCTTACGGAGTGTCTGTACTAACGCTTTCTATTTCATGGTGACAATCGTTAATATGTATGTCATTATTACAGTCTCAAAAGGTTATGTCACGTGATTCCTCTGGCATACTAGAGCAGTACTTCAGGAAATGATTGAAAGCATGAAAATCAAATCAAATATGTTTGCTTGGACACTGATTAGGTTTGTTCCATGTTAATGATCTATGCTCATCTTACTTCTTATGCAGGAGTTATTACAAGTGCACAAATGCAGGTTGCCCTGTCAGAAAACATGTGGAGAGGGCATCTCATGATCCGAAAGCAGTGATAACCACATATGAGGGTAAACACAATCATGATGTACCAGCTGCTAGGAATAGCAGCCATGACATGGCAGTACCAGCAGGTGGACAGACTAGAATTAAGTTAGAAGAAAGTGATACCATTAGCCTTGACCTTGGGATGGGCATTAGCTCGGCTGCTGAACATAGATCAAACGGGCAAGAGAAAGTGCTGCACTCAGAATTTGGAGACACACAAACTCACACTACCAATTCCAATTTCAAGTTTGTTCATACTACCTCAGCTCCAGTATACTTTGGTGTTCTAAGTAAAAGCTCAAATCCCTATGGTTCTGGAGACAATAGGAGTGATGGTCCATCTTTAAACCATTCCCCCTATCCATGCCCACAGACCATGGGAAAAATACTAATGGGTCCATGAAATTGATTACAACACAAATATTAAAATAAAAATTATGAGTAATATTTTGCTTTTTTTTTTCCTTTTTTCTTTTGGAGGGTATAGCTTCAAAGATGCAACATCTCATTTTCTTACAGAAAATGCAGATAGTTCTTTTATGTTTATATAACTATTTGAGAGCTGCTGATATGTAGAATTTGTAGCAGTTCCATGTTGACTTTTAAATCTAATTGCCGCTTGTAATTGTATAATTATTTATAAGTTATAACTATATTCAAATTCTTCTGTATAAATATGAAGCTGGTGTCAAAGTTACTTCCAAAAACCTTGTAGAAGTGCATTTAGCATTTTACTAAATATCTGTATAACGTGTCAAGTGTTCACAGTATAATGTTAGGGTAACCTCAGTCCTTAGTCCCCACTGCACTTGTTATAAGTCGTACTCGTACATACCCCGTGATTGATGACCTGTTTTGATATATGGTGAAATTGAAGGGCACGTTATGATTTGTACATGTCGAATATTCTCACTGTTTTAATGCAGCTTAGACTCTCTTAAGACCCTAACACGTCATTTTTATTTTTTTTTTTACTTTTTAAGCATTTTAAATGAGTTTCACTATTACATCACGTTTTTTTTTTTTGAAAAATCGTATTTACCTCACTTGAACCTAGAAATTTTATGTTGTGAAAACAACATTTATATACATAAATTAGTAGAAAATTTATAGTATAAATGAATTTTTTTATACTACAATTCAAATTATATAGGCAATTTATAATTACATATGTATATTACATAAGATATTTTTTAAAGTTAATTGGGCAATTGCCCCTATGTATTTTTTTTTCAAAAAATACTTCCCTCTCCTAAATTGTAATATAAAAGGTATTTATAATTGTAATATAAAAGATATTTATTTTGATATAAGTTCATATTATTCAATCAAGCTAAAAAACCTCATATTTGATATGTGTTCAAAATTTAAAGTTTAAATTCCATATTTTTTGTAACAAGTTTAGTCAATCTAATTAATTAGTCATTTTATCACTCACTTAATTGAATAAAATAAGGAATATAAGTATTATTTTGATAAAAACACATTACACAAGGATATGAGTGTATATTTAAAAACTAGAAAATGTGTTATTTACAAAGACGTTTAGGGATGAGTTTTGGCTATTTCTCCTTTTTTTTTTTTATTTCAATTACAAGTTAAGCAATCCTTTTGTGCTCATCAACATTAACATTCCTTTTATTATATACTAGCGAAAACATAGTTGCCACGCCTGTGTATTTACATTTCTATTTTAACATGTTATAACAATTGTAAGGTTTTAATGATAATATCTTTTATAAATTTTTATATTTTGAAATATAAATTATTATTTGACATGTTTTGAAAAATATTTTGTTAAGTTTATATTTTTTGTTTATGATAACATGATAAAAACATGTCAGATCATCAATGGATATGTCAAATATGCAATAAATATGAAAAAATGAAAAGAGGAGAGTTTGAATAGAACTCAAAATATTGTCGCACATGTGTATTTGCATGTTTATTAAAAATATTTATCATGAAATATATGCATATATTAACAGAGAGAATTTATATTTGTGAAGATAGAAACAATCATAAAATGTTTAGAAGGTAAAATAGTCATAAAATGTGAACACAAAGAGGTCATATTCACATTATAGTATATAATGTATAATATAATATCGTATATTATATTATTGTAGATATAATTTGATAATTATGTATGTTGAATATCAATATTTTAAAGTAGTTTTTTGCTTAAAGTTATAAGGTTGATGTAGTGGTAAAATATATCTTTGGAAAATAAGAGGTTATAGATTCAAGTTACTTATATGACAAATTAGTTTATTTTTTTAATTTTAAAATAGATGTAAGGATAGAACAGATATTTTGAAAAGTAAAAATAAAAAAGAGGTATTCCCTTTATTAATAGTATAGATACACTTTTATTTTTACCATCTTAACCATCCACTCCACCCAGAGACAGGCACCAAACTTAAATAAGCATCCAATGCTTATTAAGATTTATCTCCAATGATTTTGTCTTGTTGGGATGTGGTGCTTAATTAGAAGATTTGGTGTTATCACTACCAATGAAGATGGCCTAACATGAGTTTCTTTTTACATGATTGACACGGATGTGAAGAGAGATAAATAAGCACAAGTTTTTACTTTTTACACATACGAAAAACTCGTTGGATGTTATACACTTATATGTACATATACCTTATCCTCACTTCAACAACTGATAAACTGAAATCCTTCAGTCCCTTGGTTTCAGCATAGAAAAGGACAGAGTCTCTTTCAGCATTCAGCCTGTAATTTGGGTAGGGGACCACTGCATTGACAAGTGTGTTGGGTTATTTCTAGAAAAATGAACAAGAAAAATAGGGATTTTTTTTTCTTTTTCTTTTTTCTTTGCATAATCCTAGTACATTGCATTAACTTTAATTTAGCTGCTGACTTATTTCAAGAAGTAAAATATTATTAGTTTGGCGTAGTAGTAGTATTTGGAGTGCATTGAAGAATTTTTATAGAAGGAGGAGCACAAATGAAAGGTGATGGGAACCCATCACTTAATTATGTTAGAACTGAATGCGCTAGCTAGATGGAAAAGCAGAAGGAATTTTAGCACCATTTTGTAATAAATATACATCTTGCATTTTGACACGACATTTCTTAGACTTAGGATGAATTTCATGTACTAGTCAATCAGCAATGAGATTTACATACTGCTATACTTGGGTACATCTTTTATAACGATTGGATTCTCATGGCTTTATCTTTGAACCATTCTGACAAACTCACGTTGGTCTTTAATTGCAGTGCAAGTAAAGTACAACTTTCTTAAATTCATATATTTGTCTTAGCTTAACCAGGACTGAAGAATCATGCAGCCACGTCTTGCCCCATTCATGGAACCAAGATGTATGGATTTTGGGCTGATCCTTCCCCCTCTGAGTCAGATGAGTTACCCACCAGCAAATTTATCCTTCCTTTCCAGTTACCATACCATCCTCTAGAACCCTTCAGAATGGTTCTTGTTTTTAGACAAAAAAATAAAGAAAAACGCATCAAATTAGTGATAAAAGAAAGTTTGATCTCGTATTTGCTTTATTTATCATGAAAATGGAAAAAGTAACGCTAATGACTTGACTCTTTATACCAAAGAAAAAAAGCCACAACCATGTTTCTGTATGATTGTGTCTTTGATATGTGAATCGACTTTTCAGAATCAATATAAAAGTTTTTATTCTATTTTGTCTTTAGACTTGGAGCATATCGCTTTTTCTTTCATAGATGAAAAGAGAAATTATATTTCTACAAGTAGTTTGTACACTTTTTTATACAACAGACGGAGATAAGAGTAGAAGAAAGAAAAAAGCAAGATAAATACTGCGGTGAAGAGAAATAAAGAAAACTATTTATATTGTAAGAAGTGTCGTATGAATATACTGAATAATATAACTCAATTGTAAGGTTAAGCCCCAAAATTTATGTTAGGTACATATTTCATGATTGAACTGGTGTAGTGTAGTTAATCTTGTTCTTTGCTCAAATTTGATGAACTAGGCATGTGATATTGGCATGGTAACTAAAGTTAAATCAAGGAACTGTTGGCCCAATACTGACAAAAGAACAATAAATGACTATGGCGAGTCCACTGGAGTCTTGCCTTTCTCAAGCATTCCAGAGTAGACATTTCTCACTCATTTTTAAACCGCATCCATCATCTATGTCCCATAATGACAGAAGGAAAAAGAAAAAGTTAAAATATATTTGTCTTAATATCATATGTTTTAATTCAGAACTTGTACAAAAAAAAGGGTTTTGATTTCTTTTAATGTTATTTTCTTTGTTTGTTACTTTATTTTTTTTTGTGAACTTGTTTGTTACGTTGTAAAATTAACACAAGGTCATTGTAAAATATAGAAAACTAAATTAAAAATAATTATAAAAATTAATCTTTTATCACTACACATAAACTTCAATTTTGTCAACAAACAGCAAGAAATAAAAACACGTATATCTATTATGACTGTTTTTTTCCCTGCAAAATTATGTTTGGAAAAGTTTTTTCTTTGAAAAATAAGTTGTTTTTATCAAGTTAAAAGTTTGTAATTTATAATTATTTTTAAATGTTTTTTCTTTTATGTGTTGAAAAATGTTAGTAAAATATTCTTTGATACACTCTTTTCAATAATCTCTATAATTGATTGAAGTGTGTTAGAAGGTGTTGCTAGCACCTTTCTTATGAGTTTTCATACTCTTTTACACTATAATTCTATATAAAATTAATTATTTTAAAACCACCTTTCACTAAATTTATCCAAACAATAATTAATTATGTGATTAAAAATAACTGAAAATGAGTCCAGTGAATAAAGATATATTCTTTATTTTTGGTCCCTTAATTTGTGCATGTTACTGAGACAACAAACTTGTTCAACAGAAGCCATTCCTTTTGTGCTCATATATTTCAATCCACACAGGGAGGAAGAGGAGCAAAGAAAGAGATGCATGCCTTATGGGTCTCCTTGAAGGATAATGTCAAATGTGGAAACAAGCTCAACGATGTAATCAAACAGCCAACAAAATGCGGCAAAGGAAGTGGCTATGTTTCAGAGAACGAGAAAACGAATGGATATGATAGACCTCTATTGGAAACTCAAACTAGCCTACTAGTTTCAAGATCAAGCAACACACTAGCAAGGCTTCATGGTAAGTTACTAAGTTGCATGTTACTCCTATTTGCATGAACACAACATGATTTTATGTCTTCAAAACTCAGTGTATTTCATGATAAAGAAATTTGAAATATAAGAATTATGACTTTTCAGAAGTCGTTGTAACGTAACTGACTTGCAACTTGTAAGAGGAAAACTAGTTAGAGCGGTTGGTGTATACTCTCAGACTTCTTTTATCCTTTCTTTCACTATGTATAAGTTATGTTCTACTAACTAGTTCATGTCATTATAACATTTTGGCAGAGCTGAGTGTTGGAGAGCCATCAAGAAAAATTGTGGAGATGATCTTTCAGAAAGCTTGGTTTAACACATCAAAGCCACTGAAAAAGGTTAGAACAGTCCTCAGGGTTAGCTACTCAGAAGAAGTCCTTGAAAGGTTTGAAAAGTATAGAGAAAATGTGAAGAAGGTGGCCTCTCAGCAAAATCCAAGGCATCCAAGGAGCACAGTTGATGGGAACGAACTGTTGCGGTTCTATGGTACTACAATGAGATGTTTACAAGGGAAGTCTGCCAACAAAGTTCATGATCTCTGTAAAGATTCATCTTGTTATCTTTGCCAAATAATTCAATTTAATTTCAACACCCGATGTGCCGAGATTCACTTGAGTACAAGTGACAAAGAGTTTAGTAACAGAACAACTGCCACTGCCAGAGTACATAATGTGAAAAAAGCTGCCATAATTTGCAGGATAATTGCTGGAACTGCACTAAATGAAGTTGATGGTGAATATGAAGGATCTCACTCAACTAGGTTAGGAGAAATGCAGTTTAGCTTAGAAAAAATTGTAGTAAAAAATCCCAGTTCTATTCTTCCTTGTTTTGTAATAATTTTCAGCTAACATGTTTTGTTTTGTTGAATGGTATCATAGCAAAATACAGCATACATGCTGCAGTAGTTTTTTTCTACTTTTGATAAGATCCTGCTTGCTGGTACTGACAATATTAACATAAATCTAGTGTGATTTTAACAAAATATAGAGTAATTTTTTACTATGAAATGAAGAGTTCTGTGTAAGAAGATTAGGACGATCCAAAAACTAAAAGTCTGCAATAACAAAAATGAACCAGTTGCCATTGGATCAGCACCTCCAAGCACACGAGGTAATAAGAACTTTATTCATCCAACCAAGACATAGAGCCCCGTCTCTCTCTTCTAGAGTGTAAAGTCCTTCGTAGCTTTGCTGAAGATTTTTTATTGAACACGTAATAAAGGAGTTCAATGGATAGGGCGTAAATCCAGCCTTAGTGAAACGTGATCTCCACCTCTTCAGAAGCTCATGACGTTCCACTCTTTCTGTCCCTTCACATGCTATCAAGTTGACAACTTCTCGGGCCAAACAATGCTGTTCCACATTAATCCTTTCTCTGTTCTCCCTTGGAAGAGCAACATCAATTGATTCAAAAATAGCCAAGTAGTAGTTCATTGTCTCAACAAAACGGGGGAAGAAGGGGAGGTTGTTGGTATTTGATTCTTGTTCTACTAGTGTCACAATTTTAGGAGACAAGCACTTGGACAATCTCACCAATCGGTCTCGATGATTCTGAATATCCACACTTTCATCTGGAACATGGTGCAGCATCATGGCAAAATTCACAGCAATAGCTTCACCAGGTTGAAGTTGAAGATTTTTAAGTTCAACTTCAGTAGGAGGAGCTCCTCCAACGTGGAACTCAAAGGGTACACTATATGATTTGGCAAGTGTTGATAATCTTTCTCCAACAATTTCAAGGCCCCCTCCCCTGGCATAAGCTGAAGTGGAGTCATCAAAACCTGTTATTCTAATCTTGGGGGGTCCTCCAGGTCTGCCAGCAAGAGCTTGGATTAGGCTTACCCACTGTATTCCTTGGTTAATCTGAAAATCAATAACGTGGACTTCACTTTCCTCCTTTATGGCTTCAGCAATAGCTCCATTTGCTGACATGTACCCAAATTTGAGATATGGGCAGATTTCATAAAGTAGATGCATGTGTGAAAGGAGTTCACTACCAGTAGGCTCTTTACATTTCAAGGCTTTGTAGATTGTGCTTCCCGAAGAGGCCAGCCTTGCAACAAGAGCCTCCAACATGTACGCTCCCAATCGTTGGAGTGGGTTGCCTGAGACAGAGACCATTTTACGCAACTCTGACATCAACCATTCAGTTGTCTCCATATCATTTCCCGCCACTGCTTTTGCACATGTACAAAGCATCTCTTTCAAATTTCCTCTAGATATCATTTCCATCATTCTCTTCCACCTTTCTGCCTCTAACAAAAATGAATCAGATTCTTCTGGAATTATGGTATCTAGAATATCTGTATCATGTCCCAACATAGCACTTTCAAGCTCCCTTATCTTGTGCCTCAGTTCATCATCCTTATGTGTCAAACAAGATTCGTTTTCTAGCGAATCATTAACAATTTCAAGAGAATTTTGCGAACTCAGCACATGTGATCTTGACTGTAGCTTTGAGACTGGACTATTCTTCGGTGAGAAACTGATAATAGATGGGGAATTTAGGGAAGGGAGATTGTTGTTGGTAGAAGATTCTAGGGTGCAATATTGTTCAAAAGTACAAACAGAAGGGTAGGTTGCATGGGCACTGTTATCAGAGGATGAGTAGTAGTCTAGGTTCCCACTTTGCAGGTAGCTGCATGACTCCAGATTCTGCACAGGCTCAATGCTAAACCCACTAGAGTCATAGGACCTGTTATGTTTTTGAGACATTTGCATTTGAAGAGGAACTGGTTCTTTGAATATATGCGTACACCACCACCAAAATGTTTCTCTGATATAAACACCTGAATTTTCTGATTTCTCTTTTTTTCAGAGCAACAAATGTCAGTCACTTCTATTTAAGCTTTGTGATTGTTGTCCACATTTTACTTCAATTCCAGCTGGAGATAAGCAGTGTACTTAAAATCTGAGACATTCTGAAGAAAGGGTAACACAACAGTTAAAACAACACAGATAGATAACAAAAATAATCAGAGCTTTAACCATATAAGACAGAAAGGCAATCTATGTCCTTATGGAATAAGAAGCAGGTAGTGTTAAGGCTAATGCCTTAAATCGGTAATATCCGAGGTCAGGAGTTAAGGTCTATGGAATATCTTACTCAGATAAAGGCTAGAAAGCAGAAAGAACAGAGTTCGGTTACTTATTGAAGGCGTAAGTAAGCAATTTAAAACTAGAAAAGCCAACTTATATACAACATAATATATTTTCAGATTTATCATATGATATTCCAACTAGCAACACACTAAAGAGACACTATGATTTTCACAATCCACTTGCACCAAATATAATAGCTCTAACATTTGAACCAAACTGTAATTTTATCATTTTAGATCAAGATTGATTTACACAAGTGGTTGTGTTTCTTAACCAAGTGATCTTGGTCATGTCACTTTGGGTATGGAGCAAACCATATTGGGAGATTGACTTGATGAACTAAATAATGAATTTTGGAACACCTGCTGCTACTTAAAAGAGAGACCTTTTCTTGTTTTTGTTTTGTCCCTTTCTTTGTAATTCATTAAAAAAGTGAAATCATAAGATTGTTCAGAAATGCTTCCAACATGTTATTTATGATTTTCAATTCCTTAAAGGAATAGTGAGAAAATCCATTATTATTTTTTTGAACTCAAGTTTCTTCAAACATGCTCTAGACTTCAACTCAAATAAATAGGGACTTTCAATTATAAGGTAAAAAAAATGAAGCATTCAAATAAAAATTCATAAGAAGTCAAACACACACAGACACAAATGCCGATCAATCACCATGTTGAGTGTTGACTCAACAAAACCTAATGTTCCACTAAGCTTTCGCCCTAAGAAAACTGAAAGGCGAGACAAAAAGTGAAAACTCATTACTATAAACAAGAAAGGATGAAAGTTGGAAGTAATTGCTCCCAGTTAAACACACCAATATTAAAAGTTAATCAGCAATCCATCTTCAAAAACTCAACAATTGCCATAAAAGGAAACTTCTGACAAATAAAACAAGATGTAGGATCCCCTTCAACTTCAACTTCAACTTAAGCAGCAGAGACACGTGTATGGTAAAAAAGTAAAACCACTTCGCTCCAACAACATTCTGATACAAAACAAGAAAAGTAGAAACAAGATCAGCATAATACTTTCAAAGACTAACCTTAAATGAAAAGGAAAGCATGATTCTGAACTTTGAAGCCAAAACAATAAAGAACTAATGCAAGGACCCAGCACTTTTGCAGCTAAAAGTAAAGAGGACTGGGCATGCATGTGATTGGAGACTTCTTCACACTTCACACGACCAAATACAAGGTTGTCAGGTCAGGGCTATATATTATTTTATAGGAGCGCTTACTTAAGCAATGAATAGGTCTTCTTTTTATTCCCACCAAATTATTATAAGGACAATAAACATTTAACCCAAGTCTTCGTTTTTTATTATTATGCCCACTAAACGGATTCAATCATCTTTCAAGTTTATCACACAAATTTGTCAATAAACATTAAGTAAATATGTGTAATTTCTGTTAATCCTCTTTGAAGCATTTTATTTCTCATCGGACTATAGGTAACGTTTATGTTTTTCTATATGTGACCACCATTTGGAGAGCTTATCTTAAAAGAATTCTATGAACGCAATTGTCAGCTAAAGAATAAAAACAAAATTTGTTTCACTGAAACGAGTCAGCAAAAAATATATATTATTAATAATGTTAGGTATTTATATTGGTTTTAACTTTTTAAGTTTGAAGTGCATAACGAGTCTGAAAGCGGTATGTTGTATTTGGGTTGCACTGGTCCAAACTCCAATCTCGAATCTCCAAACGCAAGCAGTGATCCCAGTCATACATCATCTTTTGGTGGTTGACTTCGGTTCAAACTTTAAAGTATGGTTGTTCTAACATTGCCCCACACGCTTTTCCTTCTCTATAGTATTTGTTACATTAATACTAACATACCACGCATAATTATATAATCATTCTTAGATATCGTTTTTAAATTTTTAACTTTTAATTGATTTTAGAAAAATTTTAATATTTTTAGTTTTGTGTCAGAAATTCTATTATTGATGCATTCATCACGTTGCATTGACCGCTTATAGAAAAAAAAAAACTTTTCTTTTTCTTGTAATAGCCTCTAGCTAATAGTTAATATGTTTGGAAGGTCATTTACCACCTTGATGATCTCCAAAATTATACACAAGATTCTTGTAATACCTTTAAATAATAAAACATTGTTAGCACATTGTCCAAAGAATACTTAATCAAATCATAGTGTAAAAACTTTTGTTAACAATCACACTTGTATTACTTATTATTGAGATGCTGTCACAAATGAGTAAATTTGTTAAAAGGTAGGGTCTTTATATGACCAAATCAATGATAAGAGTTTATCTAAATCTTATGAACAGATTTATATGAAAACAATAGTGTGACAGATTCAGTTTGACAAATTGGGCAAACATCCTCATCTATACATATCTTTGGAGGAATTCCAAATTCTTCTTTAGATGCCATCCAATTCCGGAACTTGATTGAACTAATTCGACTGCTTTCACTTCTTTTCAGTTTGTTTCAAGTTTCAAAACCAACATCAAGTTCGAATCACACACTGATTATTCATTTCATCATCAATCATAATATAGCTAGAATGACATCAATTTCTTGTCACCCTTACGTCATAGATTTGTAATAGTTTCTTTTACTTTTGTTACAACTCTAATTCAGAAAATATTAATAGAAAATATTTTATTATATTAAAATGCAAACTCATTTAATATTTGTTTTTGAATGATAACCGATATCTTTGAAACACCGGCTGCTTGGTTGTATGGAAGAAAAATAAAAGAAAAAAATGTGTGATTAAAGAAAGAAAATATAAATGAAATAATGTAAAAACTAGAGAAAATGTTGATTTTCATTTACATTTTATCAATATTATTATTAAAATTGGTTGGATCACATCACATGTTAGATATATAATATTTTATGTTTTCTCTACACGCTACCATATATACAATCTCTACTTTTTTATTGCAACGATTTTTTACATTGCAAAGCACGAATTATCAAGTAGTTTGCTGTAAAACTTTCATTCATTTGACTTCTTAAACAATGTTATCCAACTACCATCAAGTCATTAGTTTGAGTGGCAGTAAACTCAATTCCTTTAAAAAGTGTCTCTAGTCGGATACTTGATTAGCAATGACTTAATAAAAAAAATAATACTCAGCAAACTTGTTACTACTAATGTACTACTCTCTTTTTTTATTAACAAAGACGGCAATGGGTTTAGTTAGTAGTTACAGGCTCCTCAGCTCACCCCTCCCCTCCCCATAACATTAAAGCTTTGAGTCAAATTACAATTTACAGCCATACATTGCATTTAAGAGGCTAGCGATTGGTTAATTTCTTTTACGAGTAATCAGTTCATTGCATGCTAATTGAAGATTGACCAATGTTTTGTGTTAATTGATATTAAAATTTATCAGTATTGACCAATTTTCGTTAACAATGACCAATTGCAATCAATAGCTATGTGCACCATTGGAATGTGATTTGGTGGGGTTTGAGCTAGATATGCCAAATCAAAGGATTTGTTTTCATCACATCACCCTTTTGGAAAAGCGAGAAAAGGGATGCAATAAAGAAACTAAATTTTGTACTTGAAGTCCAACATTGTGGCTGTGTACCAACTGAAACACTAAGCCAAGGATTCCTGAATGCAAAACGGCAAATATTGTTATATTTGGAAGCATTGAGGCCGGAAATAATCACAAATCATACGAACTTATTAACGTGGCACTTTCTTGTGTCAGTAAAGTCTTATCTTACTGCAATATCGACGCATGAAGCATATATGCACTCTTGAAAGTCCTAATAAAATATGCATATATGATATGTAAGACAAGTACACACCTAGGTATAAAAGTGGGAAAAGTAGACGAATGATAAAGTGGGATGACTTTGTTACAGATTCTTGTCCACTATTCTTATGGCGTTGGTTTTGATAGAAATGATTAATAGACTTCTTGATATATACCAAGTAATAGTATATGATGTAAATTAACGAATCATCCTCAAAAAGATAATCTGCTATTAAGAGACTTCACAAGACTTCTCGATTCGTGCAATCACTATCATTAGCTTTAGCTTGGAATCATCCTCCGTCAGATTTTTTTACATATATTGAATTCTTAGATTATCGGTTATATCAGATCAGGCCATCTGATATTGATTCTGATACCCTCTCATTCTTCAGAAGATACCTAGCTAGGCTACCCTCGTCACTATGGAGAAAGCTCACAAAATTTTTAGATTTAACCGGTGTATAATCCTCATATGGATGGATTAAATTCCTTCTTTTCACCTCAACTTTATAATGGATTGATAGCCTTAAAATGGAAACCAACCCCTTGCTAAATTCACAAATATTGGCTTTAAATCCTTGCTCTATCATGCATTTACGGTGTAAGCCAGTCTGATTACATCCATTTATGTGAAGATTACTGAAAATTTGCGGTTAATTCAATTAGAATCTTAGACACATATAATGAAAAAAACTAGAAAACCAAGCTTCTACCACTCTAAATAAGCAGGCCAAATATTGAGACTTCCTCTAAAATGCTGTTAGATTATAGTACATTGATCACTTACAAAGTGAGCTAAAGCTGTTAGACAGCTATGACTAGGGGTCTGTTAGGAGGTTGCTAATTAGTTTTAACTCTGCTATATGTCCTGTGCTATGCATATTCTTTTAGATCAATAATACAAACACTTCTCAGTTTCTCTATTTCTATCTCTGCACTTACCAATCAAACAAGTAACAAATGCTTACGATAGGGACAACAAAGTCTGAAGTTGTTATGAAACTACATTTTTTTTAAATCTGGTATAGCCAACGTGAGATCTCAACCATGCTGATATACATGCAGCAGCTTGATCTTAGCACAGAAGGAAGTCCTCATTCTTAATTTTCATCTTGATGCACAAAATTTTTACGTGAGGGGTATATCAATAAGGTAGTAAATACCATTTTTGTCAAGAAGGGATTACGATGTTCCTCATAAATTCTGCAGTTGTTAAAAGATGCAAATAACTTTACTATGTTGTTTACATTTGTGTATAATAGAGGAAGTTCCCACAAGGATAGAATCTCTGCTAAAATAAAGTTATCATTATGGAAGTATGGCTTTTCGTCCAATGCTGTAGAAATTAACCGGAGAAGAATCTTTTCCAGGACTGCCAAGGAAGAAACCCACCTGCAATAGTTAGCATATGAAGAAGAACTGTAAGATAATGAATTTACACGATCAACTTGGCTAAAGGTAGAATAACAAAGCATAAATGACAAAAAATAAAAATAAAAATGTAGAAACAAAAAAACAAAGCAATGAGACACACATAAGGTTGTTGGCACAGCTCATATTTATGATCATAATTTACAAAATTTCTAAATCCATATTATGGATGTGAAATCCAGATTTTCCAATCTAATTTCAGAATAATGAGTGAAAACAACTAGTGGTATTGCAATTACTCTGCTGGAGCGAAATTACTAAAGAAATGCTAGAATTGACCCTCGTATCCCTTGTAGATCCCCACAACCAAAACGAAAACCGCGGACCAAAAGGAAACGAATGCACAAAAAACATCTCCAATTCAACTTCAAAAAATTCTCGAGTTGACAATATTGATATTCAAATTAGCTTCAGAATGCAGGAATTTCCAAAATTCCTAGGTATTCAATGTACATCCAATAATTTGTAATTGTCATGCCAGGAGATTCTAGATTTTCATATATTCAATATACTGAATTTGATGTTCAATTACTGACATAAAAATTCCTCAAAAAGCCCCATAACATAAATCATAGAATGACATTCTCCCAGCTGCATACTTAATGGTTTAAATAGAGAAGAAGTGAATGCTATCATACCACATTCTGAGCAACGGAAATAGTCCTTTTCCCGAAGAACAAGTCCTGACCCTCCACACTCCTTACATCTTTTCTGAGCTATCTGTAACAATATCCAACAACAAAGACATAAAACACTGGAGCTTCATAATTTATGAGTTAGCAGCTCAACCAAAAGAGTGGCTTACAATTCTTTTGTTAAATTCAATCCCAGCCACCACAAAAGGGGTAACCCCAGCTGCAAAAGTCAAACATACACACATAATAAAACCAATATCTAACACAAAACACCGTTCTTTTTCCATAAAGATAAGCACAAAACTAGGTGCAGTCCTTTATTGCCACTCTCCAATCATAATTGAAAATTGATCTCAATAAGATCTTTATTATTGACGTGAAACTCTAATAGAATAATAGTATAGGATCAATTAAAAAGATCTGCATGTAAATTTTGTTGGTCATGTAGATAAAACATTACAGGTAAAGTAAAACATGAAAGTGTGAGTTAAGGTACCTACCTATAGCTCCAACCACAATTTGCCAGGTGACTTCCACGGGAGCGGGATCAAGTACTGTGTTGGTTACATCATTAACATTAACATTCACACACACCCTAACCCTTACCCTTCTTTCATTCTTAATCCAAACATTACAGCCTTGTCTCTGTGTCACTCTGCTCCTACTTTTTACATTCACACTCCCCAATGAAATAAACACAGACATAGAAGATGCCGCCGCCATGGTAACTAACTGCCCAACCCCGTTCACTTCACAACCATTATAAATAAATGCCACGTTGGCTATTTTATTTTAGCCCACGGGCTCACGCCACCAACGCGTTTCTTTGTGGGACTCATGTTCCAGATATGGTTTCAAGTAAAAACGACGCCGTTTTTTAAATAAAGAAGAGATTCTGATTTAGGGTTTTGGAGTATATTCTTTTCTGTTTCTCTCCTTAACAATGGCTGCTATTATGTCTCTCTATCCCCTGCTCCCTTCTCAATTTTGGAATTTGGAGAGAGGGCGTTTGAATTCTGCTAGTTGGAATAATTGGCTGAAACTTGCTGCACATTCCAATCCGAACATTCTCAAGACCAACAGGAAGTCCAAGTATGGAGAGGCACTGTCACTGTACGATAGTGACGAAGACGATGAAGAAATCGACGACGACGATTGGCTTTCTGATGTGAGTTCTCATTGCGTGTCGTCAAAATCCGTCGTAAATTGTAGGATGAATTTCTAAGTGAATTGGGTTTCTAAATGCATCTGAATTGTCTCTTTACTCCAATGTAACAAAAACTTGGTCTTGTGCCAACTTAATGTTGGATTATCTGTTGAAATTTTATATCCATGTTTGCTTTTTTCTTATTAATTTTTTTCTCTTCCATTGTGGAACATTTATGCAGGAGGAATTTGCTGAGCCTGCTGACTTTGATGCTAATAACAAGAGATTTAAGTCAAAGATAACTGAATCTGAAGGTATGCTTGGAAGAGTTTTATTAATTATTAGTTTTAAGTTTTAAGAGGAAAGTTAACATTCAGAATCTTGTTTGAGCAGGAAAAGATAGGCAACAGGAATGGGAGCGGGGTTTGAGATCTCTTGACAATGAACAAAGCTTTAGATTGCCTAGAAGTGAGAGAGTAGCATTCTTACAGCGAAATGAGAGTGGAAAGGTACCAATTGGTGATACAATAAACTTTGAACATGTCATTTGATTTAATTGTGGTGTGCTGTTGAACCTTGTATTTATTTCTCTTTCTTTTTTCAAGTCGCAGCCTAGTAGAAATGTAAAGGATAAAAAATATCCACGGTTGTCCGAGGAGATTCCTTTGGATGTGAAATGGTTACCACTTCTTGATTACTTAAGCACTTTTGGAATGAAGGAATCACACTTTGTCCAAATGTATGAGAGACACATGCAATCACTTCAAATTAATGTATGTTCCGCACAGGAAAGGTTAGAATACTTATTGAGTGTTGGTGTTAAACATAGAGATGTAAGAAGAATCCTTTTGAGGCAGCCACAAATTCTAGAGTATACAGTGGAGAAAAATTTAAAGTCTCGTGTTGCTTTCTTGAGGGGCCTGGGCATATCCAATTCTAGAATCGGGCAAATCATCGCTGCTGCTCCATCCTTGTTTTCTTATAGTGTTGAGAATTCATTAAAACCAACAGTTAGATATTTAGTTGAGGAAGTTGGCATCAAGGAAAAAGATTTGGGTAAGGTAATTCAGCTTAGTCCCCAAATTCTTGTGCAGAGAATTGACATTTCATGGAATACTCGTTATATGTTTCTTACCAAAGAGTTGGGTGCACCCAGAGACTGCATTGTGAAGATGGTAACAAAACACCCCCAACTTCTCCATTACAGCATAGATGATGGATTACTTCCAAGAATAAATTTCCTAAGGAGCATAGGAATGAAAAATTCGGACATCGTGAAAGTTTTGACTAGCCTTACACAGGTCATTTGCATGTATTTCCCTCATTGTTAATTCATGAAATTTATGTTGTTTTACTGTTCTAAATATCTATTCCTTCTTTTCCATTTTACACTGTTTTTGTAGGATTCGCTACATTTGCACAAATAGAACAAGGAAAATTAAATAATGTTTTATGATCTTGTCATATATTTTTGTATCTTTTGGATTGATACTTTTATAATGTGAAGAATAGTTTGTATCTCTAGTTAATATTGACTACGGTGTCTGCAGGTGCTATCTCTGTCCTTGGAGGAGAATCTAAGGCCCAAATATTTGTACTTGGTTAATGAACTTAATAATGAGGTGCAATCCTTGACCAAATACCCGATGTATCTTAGCTTATCTTTAGACCAGAGAATTCGTCCTCGTCATAGGTTCTTGGTTTCCCTCAAGAAAGCTCCAAAAGGACCATTTCCACTTGGATCTCTAGTTCCAACAGATGAATGCTTTTGCCAACAGTGGGCTGGAACTAGTTTGGATAAATATTTGGCATTTCGTCAGAGATTATTACTTAAAAAGTTTGCTGCGAAATATGAAAGAAACATGTGACTGATCAGAATCAACTTTTTATCAGTCAGCTTGCATGAGTACTGGAAGAAGAATCTGCTATAATATTATCGTCATGCAACATGTTGCTATAAAATGTTCTTGATGTTCCAGGCTGTGGCTGAAGCTCAAGTTATAGTTTAATCGGCCATTCGGCATACTGTCTGCACATGATTTCATGACACTCAAGCATCAGTGTCTGATTCTTAGCAGAAGCCGCTCAACTAATTTTTCTGAAATTTATTATTGCTGTACTTGAGGCCGAAAAGCAGAACACATCATGTTGCAGTTTGTGACACTAAGGTGAGCTTGTTTCATAGTAATAAACTAATAATTAATACTTCAAGTACGCTGTTATTAACCCGTATGTCTCTAACATATTGCAGGTTGTGGACAATATTGCAAACGTATAGGTATAGATTGAAATTGCATCAACTAAGATCCAACTTGTGGATTCTGTCATCGCTACTCATGTTTCCTTTTTACCTTCAATGTTGTGCACGTGTAGATATATCTTTTTATTGTTTTCAATCTTGTGTATCTGAAATCAATAGAACTTTCGTTACCTTTGTCACCATCAACAGAACTATACATAATTTTTTTGCTACCCTGCGGCCATTTGTATTACATGTGACATGTATGAGTTGAAATGACATTCATATTCTCTTCATTTCTTGCAATTTATTCTATCTTGTGGATTTTTTTTGGGGGGAAGCGGGGGGGCGGCGGGCTTGGTTTATATTTAGTGTTGGTGTAGTCTACCACTTTCATCTTTCACACGTGTATGCTCAGAAAAATGAATAAAGAAAATTCCTTTAATCAACTATTGGTAGATGCATGGGAGAGATCGATTTTTTTAGGTAAAGATAATTATTCGCGTCATTAATGGGCGAAGGAAGATACATTTTGGATGGTTACAGGGAAGAAATAACGAGAATTAACACATGCTTGGAAATGGATTCATTTTGATGGTTACAAGGAAGAAATAACATAGAATTATTAACAAGAGAGGGTTGAAATTAAGGTTCATTACATAAACATGGTATTAGTCATCCTTTCAATATAGGTACACATTCAAATAGTTTTTCATCTGATTATTATCATGTTGCTTGTATTGCAATGGAATGGATGTTGATGTTCTACCAAACTTTATTTAACGGTTGTTTCCACTTGAATGACCATGTGATTTTAGTTTGGATGTTACTCATGTATCAGGTTTTTTTACTCATACAATGAGTAATTTCTTTAAAATGTTCTTCATCTAACCCTCCCCTTTCATACACTTTGAGTTCCCTCTTTCAGGTATCTTATCTCTTACATTGTTCTTTTGAACCCATTGCTTGTTCTCTTTCGTTTAGCCTTTAGCCTCATTTCTTACAAGTGATCTTTACACCACTATATTGTCGAATCATTTAATTCTTACAAGTGATCTTTACACCACTATATTGTCGAATCATTTAATTGAAAAACTCTTCTTGCCGCTGTAGAAAGCTCTCCCTTTCCTCTCTTTTTTTAGATGGAGTAATTTGTATCAACATGTTTTTCAAATTACATACTCCATATTAATACATATGCTTTTTGGATTACTTAGTCAAGATCTTTTAGAGAGGGTGCAAGCTATTCAAATTGGATAATTTTAATCAACACACATGCTTTCTAGATTATGTAATCTTGATCAACACATAAATTTCCAAATTACTTAATCTAGACTTTCATTCCAAAAGATTGTATATCATTTAGAACTAGTAACTTGGGTTAGTATATATGCTTTTCGGATTACGTAATCCAAATTAGCACGTAACTTTTCAAATTATTTAATTAAAAAATTTACTTAAGAAGGATGCATGTCATTTTTAAATAAATTAATAAGGATAGTTTTAATATTTGAAAGTTACAATGGATGTATGAGCAAAAAGATTTGATATTAGGAGCACCACCCTTAGTTTTTAACCATCTACATTCTTCTCTTGCTTGTGAGTCATGTAAAGTTGAGTTTGTGAGCTGTGACTAATTATTCTTGTCATATATAATTTCGTTCACTTCATAAAGATTACCTCTAATGGGCTAACTTTCATGCTGTCTTATGCTAATATATGTCACTTAAACTAATCTTGGTCCTGCTGGTAGCCTAAATCATGTAATGCCTTGCATTGGTTAAGCATTAACATTATTAACGATAATCTACTTTTTGTTTGTCAGCTATAAGTTATCTGGGGAACCAAACTGGTTTAAAAAGTAGAAATCAGAAAATTTGCTGAGCATTACAGTCAAGATTCTACTTTTAGCATAGCTCCATAAGTCTCAATACTACATCATCATCATCTTAGGTATATGGTAACATATCGGCCCAAGGTCTCCTGCAATAAACTAAATGAACGAAACAAAACTTAACCCAAATAAAGAAATAAACAGAAAGCAACTATTTTCCAATATTACGTTAGAATGAGTGGAGTCGAACTTAATCACTTATCGAGAAAGCTTAACGACTTATAACATGAAAACCAAAGAAAACAAACCATTTGATTTGAACCTCAAGGAGCAAACAAAGGAAACTAGAGTAATTTTGCCTCTGTGGGTAGCATTAAGGCGTTTCCAATCAATACATTGACTCCAAAGAACTTCATGCATTTTTTAAGGGAAATGCCAAAAAGTTTAGCCATAGGAAAAACAAAATACATATAATGACTTCCTATAAACCATTATTGAAGCTGTTCTCAGTGAGCAAATTTTCCTCTGTCATGGAAAGGGATTCTAAGAGGTTCTTCAATCTAATGATCTACCTAGATCTTTTCATCCACTAATGACTTCCTGAATAAAACTCATAGCTATATGATCTAAAAAAATTCAAACCTTTTGCCACCTGTCTGTAATTAAAAAACTATAACCTTCTTACATGTATCATTAAACTTTTGCTAATGCCACCAATTCCAATTGTGAAGAGGAAATTCTTCCGACGTCTCTTCTTCTGCTTGTATGTATTACTTGCTGGAATTTTGACTAAATTGCCGCACTAGTATTGTGTATCAAAAGAAAGCTGCTACCATTGGTCTGGATATGTTTGAACTCTATATTTCTTGTATATGTATCCAAAACTATGATTGTTTACATCCCACTATCTATTGGAAATGCAAATGGACTGTCCGGGAGATTAAGTCCTTGATTGCTGGATAAAATTAAAAATAACATTGTCCATAGTCAACAAAATATTTCAGGAAAGGTTTAGCAATCAAACAGCTTTTTGCAAACAAATAATTGCTGTATCTACAATCAAGGTTTTACAAATCTTTTTTGCATATAACAGTATACCACGAAGGAATTATTGTGTACGGGAGTTAGGCCATTGTAAAGAGATATTAGATATATCAGAATGGTAGAAATTAGAAGATAGATAACAAAAGCACATAATTACAGGCTCAATCTCGTTTTTCACTCCATTATAACCAATTTATGATTTCAATCTCTCAATAGTTTTTTATTTGAATTAGTTCCTCAAGTTTTTATTATTATAATCAAATCCTTCCATCAATTCTATTTACATAAAACCCCAAATACTTGTTTACTACTCAAATAACTAGATTTTTAAAATGAACCTGAGATAAAAAAATTAACTTAAAAGGTTTTGAAGTCAAAATTTTGATAAAATTTGTAAGATTTTACAGTTTACAACATTAAGGTTTCAAAAAGAAAATTTTCAGAACTATAAATTTTGGGTGAAATATGGTTTAACAGATTTTGTTCACAGAAATTTTGGAAGAAAAATTGAGAATTTGAGTTTTTGATAGAAGAAAACTAATAGGAAAGAACTTCATTCTATAATAAAAAAATTTGAAGGGCTGTTTATTAATAATTAAAAAATTGAAGGACTAAATTCAAGAAAAAAATTATTAGTGCACATAAGATCATAGTGAGAAACCTATTAGAAATTGTTGCATACCTGTCCTCATCAGAGAAATTGATATCTGTATGCCTGGATTTGCCATGCAG
Organism: Psophocarpus tetragonolobus; assembly: GCA_037954015.1. NCBI lineage: Eukaryota > Viridiplantae > Streptophyta > Magnoliopsida > Fabales > Fabaceae > Psophocarpus > Psophocarpus tetragonolobus. Next base: position 43,629,403 of record CM075695.1, read on the forward strand.
TGGAAAACTGAAAGATTCTTCTGCTGGTTGGAAATAAGTGATTTGCATGAGAAATCATTTTAATCAATATAACATGGAAGGATAAATAGAACTACTGGAACTTATTAAACAAAAATGCACTCGATGATTCTATATTCTTACACACCATCTGAAATTCTTGACTCATCCATAGAGAAGCCAAAATGAGGTGAACTGGAGAAAGATTTTTGGGCAAACTGCAGCTGTGCAAGACTTCTCCTCTGAAATTCCAGGGCTTGCTCTTGTTCTTGCTCTTCAATTAGCTGTCTCCTAATGGATCTATGGCTCCCAAAAATTCTTGGAACTAAATAAATTATAATCATGCATTAGATTGTTCAGAGGCTTCTCCTACAGAGGTAAGGTATATGCAGTTCTAAATTGTTAACTTGTAAGAAATAATTTAAGTTCCAAACCGGATAATGCCATACTTGAGTTAAGTTCAGAGTCTGTATCTACATAGTGTGGTGAGAAACAAACATGCTCAGTCCTATCTGTGTACTTCCTGCATCCAAATTGAAATGCACGCTGAAATTTATTATGAGGGAAAAAGACATTAATAATGTGCAAGATAATACTGAAAGGTATCTGAGCAGCATGTAAAATTTCTTAAGAGGATGTAAATACTGATTCAAGATATCACATCTGTCCATCCTACTCTGCATTTAAAGAACAGAGTGTGAGAGAGAGCAGACTAGTTTTGCCTTGTCAAATAATGCAATTGAAATCATTATATGGTCATAAAGTCATAAACAATCCCCTAAAGAATGGTTTAGAAATTTGGTTTTGGAATGACTTAAAGTGAAGGTGACCACTCAGTTTTCTAGACCATTCAACCATAGAATGTATTTACTTGGTTGTGTATGTTGACAACATTGTTATTGTAGGTGGTGATTATCAATACCATGCCTCAACATTTGGGACATCAACATTTCTTGACAATGGAGGTGGCACAATCCAAGAATGGTGTTGTCCTTTTCCAAAGTATGCAATGGATATCATAGAGTAGACAGATTGATGGATGCTAAACCTGTAGACACTCATGGATCCTAAAGCCAAGCTTCTACTACCAAGTTAGGGAAAGCCATTCTCAGATTCAGAGAGAAATAGAAGAGTGGTTGGATGACTAAGCTACCCCAGTATTACTCATCCAGATATCTCTTTTACAGTCAATGTTGGTAAGTCAGATTCTTAATCCTCCCTGAAAAGGACACTGGGTGAAAGAATTTGCATCACAAAATATATTAAAGAAGCTCCAAGAAAAGTTCTCTTATGTGACATTGAAAGTCACAAAGGAGTTGTGTGATACTCTGTTGCAGATTGAGCAGGCTCTCCTACTGACAGGACTTCACTTCTGCCTACTGCATTCTTAATCACGATATCATGATTTATTGGAAAAAAAAGATAAGATGCAAGATCCAATGCAGAAACAGAATTTAAGCCATGGCCATAGCCACTTGTGAACAAATTGGACTCAAATCGATGCTCAAAGAATTGAGGTTTGTGGAAGTTGCACAAATGACACTTGAATATGACAATCAAGTGGTAATATCATATTGCCTTAAATGCAACATTTCATGAGGAACAAACACTTTGAGAGAGATTGCAACATTATCAAGGAAAATATCTTATTTGGAGAAATCAATGAAATTGTCAATTCAAATTATCAACTACTATATGACCTTACAAAGTCGCTGAAATGTCCAAAAATTAGTTCAGTTATATATGTAATAAACTTGGTCTATATGACTGACATACTCCAACTTGAAGGGGTGCATTAGAAATTATGATAATATATGTTGGAAAATATGCAAACATTGTAATTATATATTTATGCAAATAACAGAAATGGTTATTTATTGTATTTATGATTCAATATTACAAATATGAGATGCGTAAATTAGCCACATGGAATTCATCTTTTGTTGTTTGCTCTTTTTCAATAGGAGGAAAGGGGAGGACAAGGATGAAGAACTAAGAATGAGAAAATTAACAGCAAGGAATAAACTTTCAACAAATTATGCCAACTCTAAAAAGATTGATGACAGTTTTGCAGTCATGTCAAACTAAAAACTATAAGCTTTCATTTTGCAACATGAACTAAAAATAACAACTTTTACAGGAATAAATGAGAATTTTAAGTACATGAATTTCCAATAAAAAAAATCAAAATGAAAAGACTAGGAAATAACCTTTCATTAACCTTGGCTTTCTCCCTGTAAGGTTTCACAAGCACCCGAGAACCTCGAACACAGTGTGGATTTCCCTTTTCCAAAACAGTTTTGACAGTTTCTGAATGGACAAACGTCACAAATCCAAACATCCTTCTCTGCTGGTTAGGAATCCTAACATCTGCAACAGGCCCAAATGTGCTACAGGGAAATAGGTAAAACACAGTTCATTAACACAAAAAAGTAACGGCAAGGAACATGATGCATTTTAGCACAAAAAATGTAATACTTGAAGTAGTTTGAGACATCATCCTCAGTAAAAGTACTGTCAGCTGGAAATGTCAAATATATTTGCCGTGATGCACTGGTGTTTCGACCAAAATCTCCCTTTTGCATTTGTGTGGGAGCATCTTCTGCTAGAACCACTGAATGCTGCCCATGAGGTCTGTAAATTAATCATAAGAAAAGCTAAATTAAAGTCAGAAACATCAAAACACTCTAAACACATAATCATAAGACTTTACCTGCCTATTAGGCGAATACTATTTTTCAGTCGTGCAAGAAGCTTTGTCAAACTATACCCAGACTTACCATGTCTCTGGCTCTCAGTTAAATAACCATCTGCTTGCAGTACCTTCTTATATTTATCGTAGTATGCCATGGGCAGGGAAGCAATTGACATGGGACCGCCTCTTGATCTTAGAAGGTCAATAATTTCTGACTCTAACTGTGCCAGTGACCCTGGGGAAACCACCTGATCCTCACTAATAGGATCACTTCCATACATCTGAGAGAAGGTCTCAGGGACAACTTGCCCATGATAGAATCTGCAACTAGTTCCATGCTTACAGAATCCTTTGTTGAAATAATGACAGGTCTTCATAGGAAAGTCAGAGAACCTTCTCCCAGGTTTTACACCCAGGTTAGCAGCAGAAGTGTCTAAGCCATAGTAATCATTGGCAATACCTCCTGTCCCAGTATTTACTGCATCTATATGATTATCCAAAGTGAGCATATGTGTCTGCTTCTGAAGCTCTGCAATAGGATTAGAATCAAAATAATTCATTGACATGAAATCTTGGTTGATATTGCCGAAGTCTTGGCTGATATTGCCGGCAGATTGGGGATCCCAATAGGAAGGAGGCACCTGAAAGTTAGGTGAGGTAGGAGTTCTAGGGGAGATTATTGATAAGTGGCCTAAACCTTGTTGAGGGTTGACAGTATGTGAAATTGGAAGCATATCTGGTTTAACCGCCAACCTTAGAAGTTCTTTTTTGGCCTGAACAACCACTTCACGGATGAGATAGTCAGGACATGAGGCCATTTTAGCCATTTCTTGTTCTCCATGGTCTTGAAAGAGGAGATAACCAATTATCTTTCCGGCATGCTCTGGCTCGTATTTCTGAATTTTATCAAAGACAATCCTTGTGTAGGGAGAATCCATAACTCTTATCCTGTCCAAATTTTTGTAGTATACTGTTAATACCCTGAGAAAACCAGTAAAAGAAACTAAAAATGGCAGAGATGTGTGCAATATTGCACACCTAATATACTATAACATAGCAAATCCAAGAAAAAGGTGTACAAATTCTGTACAGGAGATTAACAAATCCAAGACAAGAAAATGATGATGATGCTCTTCCAAGAAAGGAGAGCTATTTCACCGATCAAATTTATAAACAACCTAGCAGGACAGAAACTGTGACAAATTCTCAGAATGGAAAAACACTCCACAGTACATTATATTTTCCTCAATTTTCTCTGATATCACCAAAAAAGGAAGTAACTTTGCAGCCCAGAAATTAGCCTCCCCTCCTAATATGGAAATGAGCAGCAAACACGCTCAGAAATATCCACATGCATTAATCACACACCGAAAATTAAAAAGTCAGGACAGAAAACAAATGATTACAACAAATCCAACCAGCATTTGTAAAGTAAAAATGTGGCACTGGCATTTCAAAATTGGAGTCCAGTTTTTTTTTTTTTTTTTTGCAAAATAAAGAAAAGTTGGTACAATATCAAACAACTCATCTCTAGACAAATAGTTCAAACTCAAGAAACCAAAAAAACAAAAGTAAATAATCTTCAAAAGCAGCATACCCATCAAAGAACAGTGATGAAAATGTTTGAAGAATTTCAAGCTTGGCTAATTACACCAACCTTTTTCTTTCTCTACTAGGACCCGCACGCACATTCAGAGAGTTATGTCATCCTAATCCAAAAAAGCAAACAGAGAAATGCTTTTGAAAAGGCTCAGAATCTTTGAGAGTAGCAAAGACACCATTTATGGTTCTCTCTCTTCTCTTCTGCAAAATAAAATCTAGTGACCCCCTACACACACTCTAAAGTAGTGACTCTGCAGTTTTTATTTCCTTTAAAATTTAAAACCTTTTAGAAAATCACAGATGTTGAATAGTCACAAATTTGAGGCAAAATATTTTGCTTAATCTTCGAGGACTATAACTGCTTGGAACTGCCCCAATTACTAGAATCACCCTATTTACTCAACTCGCTTTTTTTTATAGAAAAAAAAAATAATAATTCGGAAAAAAGAACGCCCTAAATTTAGGACTTAAACTCTTCAACTGCAGAGCAAGGTAGGCTATGTTTGTCATGCGAACATCCTAAGTTTTGAGTCACAAAATTGGATTTTTTGTGTTTTAAGTTTGATATGATATTTGTTTAAAAGTGTAAGAAAAATGTTCAAGGCTGATTGAACATGAACAATTGTATAAAAAGAAAAAAAAATATCAATTTAAAAAGTATATATAAAAATAATGATTTAGGAATTAAAAAATAGAAAAAGATATGGAGGCTAATTGAATGTGTGATGTGTGGCATTGGATATGAATGTTGAGATTGAGATTGAGGAAGTGAAATCTTCTTATAAGGGGGGGACCATTACCAAGGGAGGGAAAATATAGGCCTTGGAAAGAGGCTAAGGATTAAAGGGTTAGTTGTGAAGTGTCAAGTGTGGTGGAACATTTTGTATTTCAATTTGTTTGAGAGGGAACACAAGGACAATGCCACATCTTTAATCTTTATATTAAATAAATAAAAAAAGTTGCATAAATCAGTGTCACACACCCAACTTGCGATAGGTCCACACTCATTGAGTTGAGTTCTTTGCCACGGTAAACGGGCCCCACAACATCCAACAGTTTTATTTTAGGATCTTGTTGAATGCAGATTTGGCACTTCATTTTACATTTGTTATATATTCCCTACCTCAGCAGATTCAAATCAAAGGCACACTTCCTGAATCTTATCCTTTTGGGTGGTCAAACTCAAACCTTAATTTGTGCCCCACTTGTATTTTGGCCGTTTTCTAGTTTCTACATGGGAAATTGTTATATACTATTCGCTTCTAATACATAAATTATTTTTTAAATAATCACTTCTCAAGTTATACAAAATTATCATATACATAAAAAACATGTTACAGCATTAGGGAACTGCATAAATATAAACATACACTATAATTAAGAGAAAAATAAATTTAAAAATTCAATCTTTCACGAAGTTAAAAATATATAATTGAAATTATGATAAAAATTGTTTATTAATTGTCAACAAACCTAACAGTTTAGTCAAATGATTTTTTTCTTTAAATTTATAAGATAATACCAAACTATAATAAATCATGATCAATTTTATACTTTTCTTTTCAATTCTTTTACTTCATTTAACTATAAAATATTCGTTGTTATATGTAAATTAAAATTTTCTAGAAATTTTAAATACTCAAAAAATTTCACCTTTAGGTAGTGAAAAATATCTGTAATAAATAAAAAATAAATTAATTAAATAACTTGATAATAAGAAAAAAATATATATTTTTATATAAATTATACCAACAGATTAAATAATTTTATTTCACTGTAATAAACTAAATGTTAATACTTTTAGTAAATTGTTTCTTCCTGAGAGTATTTTTGTATATTATTTTTTTCAAATGATTATATTGTTAAAATATAAAATATAAAAAAATTTCAAGAAGATAAATTTAATTCAATTTTCATAAGATAAAAATACATAGTCAAAATGTTAATTATTGCACTGTCATAAGGTACTATCATAGATTCATAGTAGCATAAGAATGATTATGTTAAGTAATAATTGTATTGCTTATAAAAAAAAGAAGTAATAATTGTATCTTCAATTTTTATTTGGAAGAGATTAAAAGTTGGGAATATGTTGAATTGAATTTATGGAAGGAGGAGAGGGATATCAAAGCATATGATATTGAAAAATATTGAGTGTGGAAGATGTTATTAAATTTGCATATTCAAAAATGCAGAATGAATCATTAATTTAGAAAACAGATAAAACAATTACTCCATAAATAATGCAAAACAAAACTTTTTAGTAATGATTGAAATGGGAAATGAAACATTTATTAAATATCTTATACCACCACGGATTACGTTAAATGTCTCATACCTTTGTTAACGTTATCATGCAATTAAATAACTTAATTTAAGTAAGATATATGTAATAATTAAGTTTTCAATCATCCAACTTATCTTTTCAAAATAATTTACGAGAAAAATACTTATAATATACTATATTAGGTATAACTTTTCATAAATAATAAGTTGATTAAATTTTATTAATTAATATTAAATTTCATTTGTATTGGTATGCATAACAATTAAATTCATAATTTATAACACTGTAAGAAAAATTTCTCAAAAAAAAACTCATAATTTATTATCTAAAAAATTATTATAATCTTTGTTATAATTTCGAAACATACTCTAAGCAGGTCTATTTATTGTTGGTTAGAAGGATCTAATTTTCGTAGGATTGTTGATTGATAAATGGGTCAATTTTTTTTTAATTATGATAAAAAACACTTACTTAAATAAAATAAATAATTGTTACATTTTTTTAAATGTTTGGTTAAATTTAAAAAATAAAAAAAAAATTGAAAACAATTTATTTTGATTACCTATTTAGAATAAACTCTCAAAATAAGTTGATAAGAAATTATTTTTATAAAATAGTAAAAACATACAAGCTTAATGCTAAAACTGTATTACACAAAATTATAAACTCACCAAAAAATTAATTAAGTTTTATAATATTTTCTAAATTTACTTTTTATAATAGCATAATAAGAAAATATTCATTACTAATTAAAGAAAATATTTTTTATAAAAAATAATAAAAATATTTTAATAAAAAAACAATAAATGCAAATCAGCCCGTAAAAAGGACAAACAAGCAAATTTTAAAACTCTATCTTACAATTGAAAACAAAGATAATAAGATTTTCCGTGATGTTTTCAGTTAAAAAAAATGAAAGAAAGGTGAATTAATATATTCAGTATGAAATTATATACAAATAGAATAACTTACCTCTGTTTTTTTTAAAAGAAAAGTTAATTTTAAAAATAAAATACCCATTTTGAACTAAATAAATAGTAATTTAAAGAAGAAAAGAAATATTAATGAGAAGAAGCATAAGGGAGTGAAGCGTCCAATGATAATATATCTTGAAAGTTGATACTTGAAAGAAAGGTAGAGAAACCATTCATTCTATTTTTATTTAGGCTTAAATACAATTCATGCTTTCAAGTTTTATCAAATTGTGACATTTTGTTTCCAAAGCAAAAAATCATGACATTTTGTTTCAATAATTTTAAAATTTGTTAATTGGTGTCACCTACTTCAGTTAGTAACGATGATTGTTTGATATAAGAGTGTTATATGTCAAGTGTACAAATAAAATTTATGATGTGACATTCAATTAACGTTGTCATTAAGTTTACCATGAGAAATGAACATTTGAGAGTGAAGAAAATCAAAGTTTGTTATTCGTTTACCAAGCTGAACTCTAAATATAAGTTCGTTATTCATTAGTTCCTGCTTCTTCCATCATCCAACATTCCTGCTTCATTTACCAAGTTGAACCCTAAACCCAAGAAAATCGTGAATTATGTGTTGAATTATTACCCACAAAGTGAGTGTGAAGGAAGATGTCACGATTTTTTAATGAGTCAAGGTTGACGACAATGGCAATGAAAGGGATGTTTTGGTATTGGGCAAGGTAGGGCTCAGGCACTAGAAAAAAAAGGACTCAACGTATGTATCAAAGGAAGTTTCCTTTTGCTGACATGTTTGTTGTAATGTGTTTAGAGTTTTGTTGAAGTGGTATTATAATTACTAAATCAACAAAACAATCAAAATCAACATCGGATAGAGAGAAAATAGTTGTGATCAACATTAATTTCATTCACTAATCAACAAGTATACATTATCAACTTACATACAATAATACAACCTTCATCTACTGACTGAATAACAACATATCTTACCCTAAACAAAATAAATATATTAAAATGCTACCAACAATATCAATATGTATTAACTCACTAAACTATCACCTGCTATCTCAATTTCCCTTCCTAACAATTACAATGGCAAACACAATTACGGTTAACCAATACACTATGAGTCCCATTCTCATAAATTTTTTCCTTTTCTTCATTTCAGATATGATTGCTTGCAGCAATCCCCTCTCTTTAACTTGAAACTCTTCAACCTTCTTCAATAGGTAAAGCATAATCCCTTTCTCCTTCATATTTATTGCAGGATCATACCACTAAAAAAATTGCAACCTCTCCTTCCAGTAACCTACAATCAGCAAAAATAACAACACACATAGCAATTTAGAAAAAACCCTAAATCTTATACGATCCACAACCATAAAATCTTCTTGATAGGCTGTCTTTGGTCTAAGAATCTAAGAAGTTACGATTGGTGCTTCAAACCCGCACAAGCAAACCAGCTCATATCTTCATGATTGTGTTTCTGAACTACTTGATAATCCACTAGGATCCATTTGACTTTCATAATAAAAAACACAACTTGTTAACCTCTCTTCTTGATCGTGTCTTCGAGCTCCTAGATCATTCACTGCGTTCCAGTTTGACATAATGTTTCAACATTTTAGAATGGAGAACAAATAATCGAGAATGGATATAATCCAATAGAGATTGGAGATTGAATAATGCAGTAAGGATGTTTCAAAAGGAAAACGAAGACAAGTTTCGTGACCGAGCTCTAAAGGAGACAAGACGAAAACAAAAATTTTGGCTCACAATTAGACTCATAATCAAATGTCATGTCACTTTCATTTGTACACCTAACACCCTCAAATCAAACCGTCAATGTTATCACTGAGAGAGAGGGTACCAATTGTCAGATTTTAAAACTATTGAAATAAAATGTCACGATTTAATAAAACTTGAGGAGATGAATTGTATTTAAGTCTTTTATTTATAATAATCAATACTCATTTATATTTGTTATGTTTTTAAGCATAATATATTTAAATTAAATAATTTATATGCAGTGCGTGAAGATATCTTTTCCCAATTGCCTTTAATTAGTATGTCACCTGCCTTTGCATTATACTCTTTCCCTTCTTTTTTAATGGTCGTCTAAGATTTAAAAAAATAAGAGTAATGAAATAAAAAAAATTAAATTTTTATTAGTTTTAAAGAATTTTTATATTTAAAAATAAGTGTTGAAATTTTTTTATGAAAAAATTACATAATATTGATCAATAGATGATAATCTTTTTAAAAATTACTATTACTTTAGAATTTGAAAAAATCAGTTAAATAAGAATAAACTATTCTAAGACTTGGACCGTTGAAAAATACATCCAAAGAATGTAATATGCTTTTCTATCTTTTAGTCGATCCCATCGAACAAAAGCTTAATTTCAGTAATAAAATAAAATTATCAATTCATATAATACGTGTTCAGTTATGAAATATTTATAGTAAATTAATATATTAGGTGTACATATAATTAATCTTTATAAAAGTTATATAAAAAATAATTAATAATTAATTGATTTTACATTAACATTATATAAGAAAATTAAATTGTTTGTTTATTGAATCACTTGTTAATAATATATAAGCGACATGTTTAGCGTATGTAGTATCCAAATGTCCATTATGGTTAAAAAAATAAAAAAAGAAAAGACTTGTGAATAAAGTTGAGTTTTGAAGGATGAATTTGTGAGAGGCTGAGAAATGAAACCCTATGATGAATGAATAAAAATATTATATAATGCGATATGTCAACGGCCATAAAAAGTGGATTGCGCCATGGCCATGTATGCATAATTAAGAAGCAGAATGTGTTTATGAGCAGTCCAGTGTAGGCGATGCAAGATGAAGATATTATTTATTCTACCATTTTATCTAGCTATGTCTCTTTCTATTTCTTAAAAACACGCATATTTAAAGGTTCCACAAAATTATACATGCGACACCTACAATTAAAACTTCAACTTTCATGTCCTTTTTAATAATCCCATATTTAAAACTACCTTTTCATTTATATTATTCAAACAAATTTCATATTTAAACAAAATTAAAAAATAAATTACATTAAAGTGAACATATTTATTTTAGAATTTACTATATACATTTGATTTCAACTTACATTGACAGATTTTTAATCCAACGACTCTTCATACTGTCTAAACATGCTTTTTCCAAGCGTAAAATATAATTCTTAGAAAAAATAAATGTTCAATTGTTGTTTAGTTTTTCATTTTTTCTCTTGCTTTGAATCAAGTTATTTCAAATTTGATTCTCTAAAGTTAATCTCAATTTATTATTGAATTTCAAAAAGTAAACGATAAGGATGGAGATTTATTTCTTCATTCGGCACATTAAAATTTAATAAAAATATTTTTATTTAACATCAAGTCATACATTAGCATTTGTTAGTAGGACTTATTGATGTAAATTTAATTATTGTTTAAAAGTACATTAAGAAGCTATAACCTTGACTTTATTAAAATACATATATGACGTAATTTGCTAATGTACTAAAAAAAACAAGTTGATATGATTATCAAATCTCATCTCATATTATATAAAAACTAAAAATTCACGAAACTTGATGACAGAACTCGCCTCGCTATGTGAACTGTGAATGTACGCTAAATTGAGAAGCACCATCCAAATGTAGATGTTTTTCTTTTCCTTTGTGTTTGTTTGGTGGTTGGGAAGGATGGTTTTGATCAAAGTTGATATCCTTATCACACGAAAAGCCTGAAAAACTTTTGTTGAGATAACAACAACAACCAAATCTTATCCCCCCAAGTGAAGTTGACAAAGGATGAAATATTATTTGTTGGCATAGACGCCTCAAATTATGTCATTGCAAGGTTTAACATGCTTGAACTCATTGCTTCTCATTTTGTACAATTTTCCCATCTTATGGGCTGTAGCAAAAATGGCACAAAAGCATGCCGTGTATAAAAAAAGAAGAAAAAGATGAAGGAACAAACTTAACCTCTATTAGAATTTTCCTGATCAACTAAATATTCACTAGAAATGTCATCCTGTGGTCTCTTAGCAAATGTATCTCCGTCATATTCTGCATCAACATCCGAATTCTCGTCGCTGCTCCATTTTCTTTTCATGATTTTGGGGACTATACGAGTTACTTTAGTCTCCAACATTTCATCATTACTATTTATCCGTTCAAACCGAACAGCGCTCACCTTTCTGGCATTTCCAGCTAATATCTGCACCAAAGACAATCGGGAATGGGAGGCTAAGAAGAAGCTCTAGATTCAGTTTATTAATTCATATAGATTGCCAAAAATTCAGTTAATTTGAAACCGTATGAATGTAGCTTACACAAGTTTAAAAAATTCTAGAATTATGCAAAATATAATTTCATCCTGTGATGAACACTACAAAATGGAAAAGTTATACAGTTGACAAGCTAACAATATATACTAAAACATGTTTGGTAAACAGAAATTTCAGCTGTTTTCCATAATTTAAGCTGTTTCTGTAAAAACAAAGATGTCTGGGAGTTTAGATTAAATTTGAGAAATACTTTGGGGAAAAAAAAACTGCTTTTAAGAAGTTGAAAATTTATAACTTAGGATTATCAGTCAATAGTTTATTGTTTTTCTTTTGGCTATTTTCACACTTTTTTGCTCTATAAAACCTGATTTTTTTTTTGCACCCACACAAGATAAACTATTTCCAAACCACTTTTTAGCAAATTTACTCAAACAAAATTGATTTTTATAATTGATTATTGAGAATTTTAAATAATATAATTTTTTCAACTTTCCCAAACACAATCTAACCGTTTGTCTGGATAATCTTTTCCATAATTATTCATAGAAGAAAAATAATAAATAATAAGTTCCTCCATAAGCTAAAATTAACTCGCACACAACGTTGTCAGGAAAATTATACGGCTAATGGCAGCCAGGACCTTTAAGCGTCGTTCTACCATGGCGGTCTATGGTGAACAAAAAAAAAAACATATATATAATGCAAAAACAGCAAAATAACAAACAGATTAATCAAAACCAACACTGTAACAAACTAAAATTCATAGAATTCATAATCTAGTGATATTGTCATAATCAAACTTAAAAACATAAATTCCTAACTAAAACAAAAAGATTAAACAACCATCAAAACAAAGAAACAAAGTTAAAATCAGTAAACGCAATGACAAGTCCTAAAACTATTTTATTTAGTCCTCCTCATCTTCATCAATGTCTACATAATTAACTACACCAAGGCGATGCTGCTCATCCAAGAATCCTTCAACTTCTCCATTTGAATGTGCCAAATTAGTATTTGGCACTAATTCCTCCTCCTCACTACTAGAATTTGAATATTCTAATAATTCAACTTCTTCAACAACAACAACAACCCTTTTTCCCTTCTTCTTTGAAGCTGCTCCTTTGACTCTCTTAGAAGGATTAGAAAATGCTCCCACTTGCCCATCTCCAATTGCAAGTTGTTTCCTTTTATGACACCTAGTGATTTGTCTAGGCTCATCAAGTCCCGAAGCTTCATAAATTTGACCAAGTAAGGTCATCATCTCCTTCATGAACCCTCTTGTCTTCACCTTCTTCCCCATCCATCTCTCCAATTAGCAACTCATTGCAATCATCAATCCCAACGAGACTAATTGGATTGATTCCATCCTTAAGGTTATACCTTCGATGGAGTGCTTAATTATACTTGACAAATACTAAGTCATGTAGTCTTTGATGCTCGAGTCTATTTCTTCTCTTAGTATGAACCTAAAACAATTAAATAAATACTCATTATTTAAGGAATAACTATAAGAAAGATATTTATTATTAACTTTAAATAGGAAATTAATTACTTAGTCAAACACACTCCAATTGCGTTCACAACCCGAAGCACTACATGTCAAGCTAAAGATCTAATTGCAAGTTGTTGCAAATAAGAAGTATATGAACCATACATCCACCACCATTGAGCTACAAATGCAACCAAAATATATTAAACTTAGACACTTAAGCAAATGACTTGAAGAATAAAAGTTCAGAAGTTGCAATCTTTTGTCTTACCCGGTGCAATTTCACCCCTTATTGCTTTAGAAGTTGTGGACCCAAACATACTACTCCCAATTTTATATTGAGCCAACTCCTTATGAACAATCTTCTCCATCTCCGAATCTTCCAGGAATTTATTTATAGAATCATACAAACCCCTAATAATCTCACCATTAAATTCCATATATGAGTTTGCATAAAAAAACTCTGGGTTCAAAAAGTGGCCAGCAACATGTAAAGGGCGATGAAGCTGAATATTGCATCTTTTATCAATGATTGCAAACACATACTTATATTTGCTTTTATTTTTAAAAGATTTTATAATGGTTTCATTCGCCTTGTCCATGGCTTCATATATGTAGCCCATAGCTAGTATTTGCTCACTATACACAAGTCTAACCACTTTCACAAGAGGGGTCATCACTTTCAGAATGAAAATCACATTTTTCTAAAAAACTAGACATCAAGACAGTTTTAGTGGCTTCCTTTCTCTTGGCCTCCTTTGCTAGCCTATTTTCATTCCACTCTTCTGACACAAACATCTTTGTAAAATTCGTTTTCTCTTCATGAAGTCTCTCCAAGGAAAGATATCATGTTGCAAATCGAGTGATGGCATGCCTCACTAATCCCCTTCCACCGGTAAAGAAACTTAACATATTCAATGTGCTTGAATATATGAAGCCATCAACAGAGATAGCTCACTGAATGATCTTCTTGATAGTGGGTAGCTTACCAATATCCTCCAACATCAAGTTATACGATGTGCAACACAAGAGATCCAATAAATTTTTGGTCTTTTCTTCTCTAGCAACTTACCAGCAATAACATAGTCAATTTCGTTGTCTGTTATAACTTGGACAACTTTTTCCTCTCCACAATAGAATCCAATAACTCAAACATCTTTTCCCTGATCTTTACATAGTCAAATGCATTCACAGACTTTAAGAACATTGTCCCATAAGAGGAGTTCACAAAAAAGTTTATGATGTTTCTTTGTTTTCTATCCATCCAAGCATTTGACATTAGCGAACTCCCAAAATTTGCCCACTGATCCTTTAGTGGCTTCATTAACTTATGTCATGTACCCAATCTCTTTCTAAAGGAGTTGTACTCTAATGTCATGGTAAGAAGGAGTTTTCAAATGTTTTCCAAAATTTTCAACTTCGCGAAGCATATCTTGAAATCTTTCTAATTTTATTAAGTTGAAACATAGATCCGCTTGGTACAAAAAATGAGTTATGTATTAGTACACCCTTTCTAAAGTTTTTTTATCACAAAGCTCTCTTATGCCCGCTTGCACTAGTTTGTCTTTCCTATTCCTTGCAGTTGTAGACTGAACTTGAGTAAAAAAGTTCATAGTTCCCTTCCTTATATCTTTCAATCTCAAAATCACCAAGGGGAGGTAGCTGAGACAGAGCATCAAAACTTCCCATTTCCATGAACCCTTCTACAAAATGTTCTTCAATATCTTGCATTACTTTTTTAAATGTTTCAGTTTGCTTCTGCTTCTTTCCCTCTATAGTTGCCTTTATCTCAACCTTTACAGCTTTAGGAGCCATCAAACAAGCCGTAACATTTCCCGTTTTTCCAATCAAATGCTGTTTTCCCCTTGTTATACCTCTTTCCATAGCCTTCCGACAATAATTACAACAAATTTCATTTGTATCATTCTCTCTAATGGGTGTACAGTGTTTCCATTCCATGTCATTCCTCTTATAGCTAATTGAATTTGAGGATACAATTGGGATGTTTGTTTCTGCCACTGACATGATTATTAAATTGGAAAAAAATTGAAAAATAGCTTTTATTAAAAAAAATCAAAAAAAGAAAAAAAAATTATATCTCTTGTATAAAAAAAAAATATATCTCTTCTATAAAAAAAAAAAAGAGATATGAGAGATAGAGGTAGAACTTACAAAATGTAAGTGTGCGAGAAAGAGAGAACGTGCGAGAGAGATCGAAAATGCGGGGAAGAAGTTCGTGCAATCGCGAGAGAGAATGCACAGTTGCGAGACGGAAGAGATGCTGCACACTGGAGGAGAAGCGTCACCGATGCCGGAGTACTCGCCGGAGGATGCACGATGGCTAGTAGCTCGTCTCGGAGGTGTGTGCAACTGCAGGAGAGCTCGAGAAGGTGAGGGAAGTTGAGGCTAGGGCTACAGATGCCCAAACACTATGTTTGGCATCAAATTGGGTTAGGTCGACCCAGGTTCAAAGTGTAAAAAAACAAGGCCCAATTGGGCGCCACGGCGTTTCCGCCATGGGTCTGCCACACTTTAGAAGGCAAAATCACGCCATACAAGAGCCTAATGCCCATCGTGGATTGTGTTCTCCGACGTTATGGCGCTACCACAACGCCGTTTTGATAACACTGCTTGCACATAATTTACAAATTAGCTCTTAGAAAAGTTAATATGAGAGAGTTCTTAGAAACTACTTTATGCACAAACTAATTTAACTTATTGGGAAGTTCATTTCATTTTTCTTAATTTACTCTCGTAAAAGTGCTTATAGAAAACCTAGGTACTCTAACATTGCTTCCTTAACTATATGTTAAAAAACCACAAAACGAAGCACAAACTTGTTGAACTACCTTTTGGAGGAAAATCACATTGACATCTTCAGTGTATAGCTCGAGTAATAGTTCAGTCATCATATTAAAAGGAAGGTACTATGCAAGTATACCTTAGTTGTGTTGTGTTATGCTATCATTTTAGTTGTTGATATTATTTACATGTTCACCATCCATTCTCTCCAACATTAGAAAGATATGAGCAAAAATCAGGAATATTACCTTAAGTGACAATTTTAGATAGCAACAGACTGATTACCTCAAGTTTGAAAATCTGATTCTTCTCCTTCTGATCCTGCTGGTCAGCATTGGACTCTTCGGTATCATCTTCATCTTGCCTTTCAAGAACTACTTTGATGCACTCACCTGTCCTTGGAATGTATCCAAATGCTTCACACACAAAACCAGATACTGTCTCGTATTGGTGTCCCTGAAACAGTAGAAGTCAGCGTATCAAGAGGCCTGATTCTTTATCAAACTTAATAATATGAATAGTAAGCAAAATTAATTCAGTAAGAGATCATTGTCTCTAAATTCTAAACCCCGGAATTCATGAAACCCAAGAACTGTTTACAGCATAAATTTCTCCAAAATAGAAGTTTCACATTTTCCCATTTAGTCCACAATTTGTGTAGAAATAACAAGCTAGCATAAGAAATGAATTGACATAAGCTGCCCGAAATCCAATGAAGCGGGCTTATTTGAGATGCAAAGATGGGTCTACGATGTTACAATGATTCTAAACGGAAAATTCATAAACAATTATTATTTACTGTACTATTAATAATCTTGAATTTTTGTTTTCCCTTGAGAAAGAAAAGCTGACTAGATAGTGCAACAAAGAAAGTCACACTAACTTCAGTCAAAAAGCAGTCATCAGAAGACAAACATGTCAGTTGCATGTAAAAAGATGGTAAACCTCTGGCATCTTGATGTTTAAATCTTCAGAGAGTTGATCAATAGATGTGTTTGCATCCACATCAAAAACACCCTCAGCTCGCATTACTATGTAGCCAGTTTTTTTCTGTATCTCCTCCTGTAGGAATCACCATGAAAGAATGTAAGGTTCTTTAATGAAAAATTAGCTAATTCAAGGTGCAGTAATGTCCGACTGTTAGAGACAATGCCTTGAACAGTTAAACATTAAGAGTAAGCCATGTATGCTAAACTTATAGGAATGATAGAATTGAACCAAATGTGTCATTTTTATTCTTTTTCTACTGGGCAGAACTTGCACTATGGCTACTGAGTGCATCCTAGCATGAATAATATACTAAATGAAATTTGGTATCAAAGTTGCATTCAGACTTCCAGAACCCTTCTTGCACTTACAAGCATTGTTATCTCTTTTACATATCATTACTGTTTCTCCTTTCATTTACTTCAATTTCATACTCATGTTTACACTATGATGCTTTGAAGACTTTGTATTTAAACATTGAAAATGGCTAAGAACAATTTATTTTACTTCTAAATTTTTATCAAACAAGACTGTTTAGTTATGAAATAACACCATTAAGTCTATCCTTCCTCAAATAAACACTGTTCCATCTCAATTGTGTTGACCTCTTCCTTTCCTTAAGGAGATTCTGTTACTTAAAGTGTTATTGAATAGCGGCCATGGCAGGTTGCGGTGGCGGAATTCCTTCCGGCCGCCACCATATGGCCGTGGTGAAGCGGGTTTTGCATGGCGGGCCATGGCGGCGCCTTTCTGCAATGCAGCTATGGTGCTTGTAGCTACCATGGCAGAAGTCTAGGTCAAGAAGAAAAAGATGAAGTTGTTAGGTCGAGCGACCCAGCCCAACCCAAACAAAATGCTTCTAAAACCCCTTTTGTTTTCTTAAAAAGACTGCTGGATTAGGGGCTCTTAAACATATCCAACCCAATAACTCTTTAAAAAATTGTTTTTAAAGAGAAAACTTGCTAATACGACCCACTATTAAGGAAATAGGTTGGCACTTTTTGACCTAATTATTATTAGGTTACAAATGTGTTGGTTTTACAATCTAAACCCTAATATACATACTTATGCAAATTGAACCTCAAATCCTTCTCTTTTGCACTCTAACCCAAACCCCTTTCCTTTTGCAATATGAGCCCTAAACTTCTTCCTTTAGCAATTTGAACCATTGTTCATGATGAACGCTTGAAGGGACAACCACTCACCATCACTGGCGACTGCAAAAGTTTCTTCGGCAAAAACACCATTTCTGGCGACTGCAAAAGCTTATCCGAAGACTGCAGAAGCTTCTCCGACGATTACAAAACCTTCTTCGGTGACTGCAGAACCTTCTCTGGCAACTGCACACCATTTCCGGTGGTTGCAGAACCTTCTCCGGCGACTGCAACCATTTCCAACGACTGCAGAAGTTTCTCCGGCGAAAAGCGCCATTTCCAGCAACTGCAAAAGCTTCTCCGACGACTGCAGAACCTTCTCCGGCGACTGCAAAACCTTCTCTAGCGGCTGCACACCATTTTTGGCGGCTGCAGAACCTTCTCCAGCAACTGCATACTTCAAAACCTTCTTTCTTGAAACTTTTCAATGGCAACTGAACCAAACACAAAAGTTGGAAACAAAACTGACATGGGTTGGAAGTATTGTACCCCCCTAAATGAAAGCGACCTCAATACAATAGTCTGCAACTATTGTGGAAAAGTTACAACGGGCGGAATTACCAGGGCCAAAAATCAACTTATGGGGAAGGGTGGCAATGTTAAAAAGTGTACCAAGTGTCCTAAAGAAGTTAGAGAAGAGCTTTTGAAGGTTTATTTAGAAAAAAAAAAAAAAAACAAGGACTCTGCTGAAATTCCAAATATGATGTGTGATGGTTCATCCAACTAAGAAATTTTCATAAGTCCTGCATCAGCTAGCAATGTCAAAGGTAGAAAAAAAACTACTAAAAAAGGACTCATGGATATGTTTTGCAAAAATCTAGCAGCTGCAATATCAAGAAGGCAAAAGGAGAAACTAAGGCAAGCTAACATTATGGAGTTGTGTGACAAAAATTTGAAGGCTGATGTTCATTAGTTTATTGCTAGGTTTTGGTATCAAGCTGGATTATCCTTCAACCTTGTTAAATCGAAGAGCTTTCAAGACATGATTGATGCCATTGGTGCTTATGGCCCAAATTTGTCAGCTCCTAGTTATCATGAGATTAGTGTTCCTCTCCTCAACAAGGAGAGGGAATATACAAAAAAGTTATTGGGGTAATCATAGGGGGCAGTGGAGCACACATGGTTGCTCTATTATGTCAGATGCATGGACTGACCGTAAGCAACACACTATTATTAATTTTTTGGTAAATTCTCCTGTAGGGACAATGTTTGTGAAGTCCATTGATAGATCTAAAATTGTGAAGACAGGTGAAAGGTTGTTTGAGATGCTTGATTCACTTGTAGAGGAAATTGGAAAACACAATGTGGTGCAAATTATCACAGATAATGGAAGCAATTATGTGGCAATGGGTAAGATGTTGGAAGAGAGAAGGCCGCACCTTTATTGGACTCCATGTGCAGCCCATTGTGTGGATCTCATGCTTGAAGACATAGGAAAACTTCCTAGAATCAAGAAAACAATTGAGAGGAGTTAGTGTTGTTGGATTATCTACAGTCACTCTAGTACCTTAAGTTTGCTAAGACATTTCACAAACAAGAGGGAACTAGTTAGACATGCTATTACAAGATTTGCTACTTGTTTTTTAACATTAGAAAGGCTCCATCAAGAAAAAGGCAACTTGAGAAAGATGTTCACTTCAGACCAATGGACCACAAGCAAGCTCTCCAAGGAAGCCAAAGGTAGGGAAGCAACCAAAGTTGTTCTCATGCCTTCCTTTAGGAATCATGTGGTGTTTTACTTTGAAAATCATGGCCCTATTAGTAAAAGTTTTGCGTCTTGTGGATAGTGAAGGAAAACCTTATATGGGCTATATCTATGAAGCTATGGAGAAGGCAAAAGAAGCGATTATGAAAGCTTTTGGAAACAAGGAGACAAAGATGTTTTCACAATTATTGATGATAGATGGAGTTTTCAACTTCATAGACCACTTCATGCAGCTAGTCACTTTTTAAATCCAGAATTTTTTTATTCCAATCCCAATTTGGAGTATGATTTAGAAGTAACCGATGGGCTGTATCAATGTATCAAGAGGTTGGTGCCAAGTAAAGAGATTCAACAAAAAATTATGACTGAGTTGCCAATTTATAAGAGTGCTAGTAACCTCTTTGGTGATGAATATGCAATGCAAAATAGGAAAACTACAGTCCCTGGTAAGCTACTATGAAAACGGGTTTTGGTTTTTAATGTTGAAGAGTCTACTTTGGTTTTGTAGCTCAATGGTGGAAGATATATGGTCATGCAACTCCAAACTTGCAAAATCTAGCTATCAAGATTTTAAGTTTGACATGTGCATTGGGATGCGAGTGCAATTGGAGTGTGTTTGAACAAGTAAGAATTATGACTCATGAGTCATGACTAGTTTAATTACTATTTTTATGTAGGAAGAAGCTAATCAATCATTTGCTTATTGATAATGCAAATTCATACAAAAAAGAGAAATAGGTTGGACCATAAAAAAATGCATGATTTGGTTTACATTAAGTACAACCAACAACTTGCTCAAAGGTTTAATATTAGGGATGAAATTGACCCTATTACACTCAATTATATTGATGAGTGTAATGAGTGGTTGGTGGGAGAAATGGATGATGATGATCATGGGGGGAATGATTTTGTTCATGTTGATGATCCCACTTAATTGTACTGCTGTATTATGAAGCTTCGGGAATTGGAGAGCCAAGAATATATACAAGAAGGAAAACAAGTAAAAAAAGAAAGGATGCATCAAGTTCTGGTGTTGTTATTGGTGTTGCCCAAGCTCCCAAGAAAGGTCCAGCTACAACATCAAGCTCAAAAGGAAAAGGAAAAGCCCATGAGGTTCATCTTGATGAAGAAATAGAATTTGAGAGCTCTAGTTCTGAGGAAAATGAAGCTGAAGAAATGTGCATCAATGAAGAATCTGAAGGAGAAGAGGAGGAGGGAAATGCTCCACCAGCGGAAAATGAAATTGATTATATTGCGATTGAGGAAGAGCCTAAGATTAAAAATTTAGGATACTTACATTTTGGGTAGCAACAACAAGGTTCTTTTATCATTTTGTTATTATGGAGCATTTAGGACACTTATTTTGGGTTGCAGCATCCAGGTTCATTTTATCATTTTGCTGTTAAATTAGAAATATTGAACTAAACTAGGTGTTTTTTGTTGGTATTAGAACCTTTTTGTGTTAGAACATTGCTGTATTTTGAATGAGGTCCATAACCTCTTCTTAGTGATAACTCTATGGCTGTTTGTTATTATATGAATTGTGAAGGAAGGTAGTTTGATAATTTAATTTGTTATGTTATCTACTGGTTTAATTTTTTACTAATGTTATCCATGTTATTTTAGTGTATATATTATATACATATAATTTTTTATAACCGCTGCCATGGCTTCCACCATTAACAACACTTACTTCACACTAAAAAGTTTGGCTCATTTCGTATATTACTTTGAAAAACTAAAACCATTTAAACTGCTTTGAATTATATCAACCTGAAGCAATGAAAATAGAGAGCCTAACACAAAAACTGGACTTTTAGCAAAGCGCCACTAGCAGCATTAAACGGTAATTTTGTTGGCAACTAAATTATTGATAGTTTTGAGACAATGAAATAACAGAGAAACATATACAAAGATTATGCAGTCAGGACAGATGAACATTCTATACAAAATTGTTGTTGAAAAAAGGGTACAGAATAAAAAGGATATTTTGTTTGTTTTTTTTTGTGTGTGTGTGAAACAGAGTAAAGATAGATGAATTCAACCTATGCTTCACTTCGTTATTTCAAAATAAATTTAAAAGAAACAAAGTAAAGAATAAGCACAAGCATTTACCTTTGAGTCGTTTTCATCAAAGATTTCACCAACAATTTCCTCAACAACATCTTCAAGAGTTACAATCTGTTATACGGAATATCAATAAGACATCTAGATTTGATAAACTGAAAATTGTTAGAACTTATAAGATTTCAGAAGATTTGGAGAGGGTAGTTACAATCTAATAAACTGTCTGAAGAAGTAAATCTCTCTTTAGATTTAGCAGCTATCAATAAAAGATGTCTACACCCAGTATTGAACCAGCCATTGCTAAATGCAACAGGTGTGTGGAAGGATAACCACAAAATCATTTAAAAAATGAACCCAAAGAATAAAAAACAATGCCATTAGACATTCAAAATTAATTGTAACAAGAACTACGAAAGATAAAGGCAAGCGAATGAAAAGAATAGAGGGTAGATACGGGCAGTTAGTAAATCAGAATTGCCTTCCTTGTAACCAGAAAGACTTTTGTTTTTAACTTTTTATTACAATGGTTTTGGATCTGTAAAGTGAGACTGTGAGACAAAACATATTTAAATTAGATTAGAGCACAAGGCAGTAGTGTATGGTACAACAAATTACAAGAGTACATCTGCAGCACATTTAGGTTCCTTTTGTCCCACTTTATTTTTGGCTGAAAAGTTATGTTTAAGCAGAAGTTGAGTCAAACAAATATTTATACTCAAATTTTTAAGGAACTTATTTATAACATAAATTTTTATTTTATAAATATATTTTTTCATTAGACAATAAAAAATAATAATTTTACAAACAACTTGTATTTTTTTTTAAGCTCTGATTTTTTTCCTTTAACTTAAAAGTATCTTTTAAGTTAAAAATAAGTTGGGCTACATAGAGCCTTAGACATGTGTCTACAAGACTACAACAATAAAAACTAAAATTTCTATAGGATTATTTATGAATATTCTTGCAATAATTCCTAAGACAGGAACGACCTCAAATCCTCAATGTTGATTCTGTTAGCTTTTGTTTCAATTTCAAATTAGCATAAAAATAGGTTGATATATAATTCAATATGATTTTGAAAGAAATAATACCAATAAGTTGATATAGCAATTCTAATTGACATCTTTTTGGGTCAATGGTTGTAATTAACAGTGTATATATATCATCAGTGAATAAAAAATTTACTATTTACAGATTTATATTCATATTTATGTCAAACAGATTTGAGAAGGCTGTATTCTGATATGATGTGTACATACCCCCACAGTTCCACCATACTCATTTAGAACAACTGCCATGTGAACTTTCCTGATTCTGAACTCTCTAAGAAGATTCCAAACAGACATCGAATCTGCAAAATCAGTAATAATAATTTATTCAACATTCTGCACCAAGTTAAACAGATATAGATGTGTTCCTATCCCAAACAAATCAATTTCAATATGAGCAGAAAAATCACAAATCATGATCATTAAATAGTAGTCATGACTCATGACATAGTAAGTCAGCTGCTGCTTAATTCTGTCCATACACATATTTCTATTTCATCATAAAATACTAGCAAAAAAAAGGAAGCCAAATAGTTGCAACATTCTCTCTACCCTTCCAATTGATACATTTATTATAGGTCTAACAGGCATTGAAGATATTGCAAAATTTATAAAAAGGATATCTTGAGGAATAGTATATTAGCATGTTTAAATTTTAAAATAGATTCTGAAGGGGTCAGTATGACAATTCAGAGCCCTCAAGAATCTATTCTGGAAATGCACTGAAATAAATGGAGTAACACGATCATCACAGCATAGCTGACTTGCAATGAGTGAATAAGAAACATGCTTTAATACACCAGCAATTTAGAGGAACAAAATGCTAAACATAAAAAAAGTTTGACAGTGGAATTTATAGTGTATTACTGACTTTTTATTGTTCCTCACCTAGCATAGCTGACCCAATTATAGTCATAGGTAAAACAAATAATGTTTTATATGTACTGTGCCTATGTTGTGTCTTGAATGTGTGTCAAGAACAACCAAACAATGTCTTTATTTATAATGAGCAAATAGGATTACTAATTTACTATTGATTACATAAGATCTCTCTAATAATGATAAAGATCAATCTATAAAAAGTAATAAGGAGTAAATCACCCATTACTATCTAATCATAAATAAGACAATATCTAATTTTAACACCCCCCTACAAGCTGGAGTATATACATGTGATATGAACCAAGTTTGTTACAGATGTAGTAAATCTAATAATAAGTTTAATAAAAAAAAAAAGAAAGGCAGTTTCAGTTGTGTGGTTATGACGAATAAATATGGCTCGGCAGCAGCCAACAAAGATCCTACAATGACGATGAAGACCGATGTGATGCTTTTTGAAGATGTGTCACACATAATTTACGTGAACCTCATGCTCTAGGGCCCTTCTCAAGGCTGAATGCAACTGTGTTTTTAAGTTGATTGCGATGAAAATGTCACTAGTATAGACTAACAAACGGGCAATACAATGGTTGCCAAACAAGTCCAACAATGAGCCCAACTATTGTTCACCTTGATGAATAAAGCATGCCCTAAGGTGAAAAAATAAGAGAAAAGAACCGGGAATGATATCCAAGAAAGGTCTCTGAGAATGGTCTCCGGGAATGGACTTTGGGAATGGTCTCGGGAAGGTATCTAGGAAGGGTGTTTGGGAACAGACTGCAGGAAGGGTCTTCAAGAATGGTCCTTGGGAAGGTCTTTGAGAAAAGTCTTTAAGAAGGAAGGCGACGATATGACAATGGGGCACCGGACATTGGGTCCATTAGTGGCCGTAAGCCACCAGCAGACACTTTTCGCACTCAAAGAATCTAGTTTTACGCTATGATACCATGTAAATATGTGTCGGTGAGTATTGGATGTTCACACAACGTCTTTATTTATAATGAGCAAATATTATATGACCACTGTTGATTACATTAGAATTTCTCTAATAATGATGAGGATCAATCTATAACAGATAAGAAGGAGTAAATTTCCAATTACTATCTAAATCATAAATAAGGAAATAATATCAAATCTTTAACAACATGAATATGGGTGAGCATAGGTCAACTCAAGATGAAAAAAATAAACAAGTTACCAGGTACAAAATATGCAGGCTTGTGAGCCATATCTCCAACTGTAGTACTTTCTAGCAATTCGCCCTTCAAAATCAAACAGATTATAATTCTGCAAACTATGAGATTGGGGATATAATTAATAAGTAAAGCCCTTGTAACTCAATAAAACAAGAATAGTAAAATCTCCCAACCTTTTGAACATAATCCAACAGATCCATTGCATATGCTATACCCATTATATTATCTACACGTTGCTCAAAAACAGGTACCCTAGGATACGTGATGATCCAGTTAGCAAACTGGAAAAGTAAAAACTGTAAATTTCAAACCAGGAAATCTTCAAATACCTTGAGTACTGATGTGTGACCCACAAGTGATGAAAGTCTACCAGGGTTGAGCTTGCATCAATTGCAACAACATCAACAAGAGGTGTCATAACCTCTCTGACATGTGTGTCTTTTATCTCTAACACATTTTCAATCATATCCTGCAATATATATATATATATTTATTTAAGATGCTTAATAGATAACAGACAAATAAAAAAGGATTAAAATATCTATAATAATCAATGAAGATAAGGCTTTTGTAAGTGTTGTAAAGAAGCATGACAATAAAGTAACATATTTAACTATTAGAAAAAATGGTAGGGCACATTACCATATGGAAAATTGAAAATTTATTTATGCTTTACGAAATTCTATTTTCTATGAATGGGATAAAAGGCTAAACATTTTGAAGAAAAATTATAATGATATTATTAGAATATTAAACCCAATATTTATTACCTGTTCTTCCTCCTCTATTGCCCCGCTTAACTCTGCACCTCTTAGCATCAATTTTAGCTCATCTTCAGTTACATATGGCTCACTGGTAAAGTAAGCAATGACTTTAGTGTTGAATTTAAACAATAAAAATCAACAAGCATATGTCTCACAATCATTGCTTCAAAAAACGGATGTCACATTCCATGTGATTTACATACTAAGTTGGCAAATCACAGTTGCTCTTTCGGTTAAGGGTTAAAAAATACATAAAGATAAAAACAGATACTGCTTTGTGCCCCAAGATTTCCAATTTAGAAACCCAAAAACAGAAAAACTGTTATCAACAATCTACCACATATAAACCCCTAATGATCAATAAAATAATTTTATTTCTCTATTTGTTCTTTGTCATAAATATTTAGGAAAAAATTCAACCGTAGGAAATGGACAGTTATCATGGAGCATGGGTGAAAATAAAAGAACATCATCCTTGAGATAAAGGCACTAAGATATAGCATCAAATTAAAATTAGGTTTAACAAAGCATCCATAAAGAAGTAAAAGAAATAGATAGAATATGATAACAGAAGATTAATCTGACTATCTTTTCAGCAGACCTTCGTCCTTTTAGGCCAAGCAATTTTAGCATCCCCATTGAAAGATAAGTAACGATTCTTCCTACAGGATACAACACCAGGGAAAGCCATGCCACTGGCCTGACCTAGAGGCATTAGGATCAATGTCAACATTTGGTACAAAAAGAAGTTAAGGCAGAAATATCATCGAAAATATAAATATGAATTATGTGCAAAAGATAAACACAAATGATTAATCAATGGCATCATTTCTGTTCCCAAAAAATTATAAACGAAAAGCCAAGAACTTTACAACTTACCACAAACCGAGCCACCTCAGTGGCATTATGAACAGCTATGCTTTTTGGAGTGATTTCAGTGAGAAGCAAAATGGCAACCTCGTTTGGTTACAAGGAGAAGAGAGAAATCAGATATTATCAGAAAAAATTATATGAATACTTATGTACAAACTTGCACAACATATGCACTGTTTTGTGATCAATCTGATTGAAAAGATAATTTATACTTCTATTATAAATCCTATAACAAAAAAAAACACAAAAAATATAACATAGAATAATAAATGCATATGCTACATCCTATAATGTTAAGTGTATAAATCATATCACTGCTGATCCTCGGACAGATTTTAAGTGTATAAATTAAAAAAATCAATCATATCACTGCCCTTTTCTATCTTACTCTAAAATTAGCTTAGGCACCTTTTTCACAAATTGGTGATAAAGCTAGCATGCTTTACACGTCAAACTCAAATTCTCACCACATCAGCAGTTTGCAAGTTTAATAAGCAACATGTTGATATACTGAAAGATTCAAAGTTCCAAATGAATAATATTCGAGTGGCCTAGTTAATCTGAATTTTTAATAATCAAATCAATGTACAGGCCATGCAAACATGTTTTGACATCCTGGAAATAGTAGATTTTTAACATTTGAGCAAGAAAATCAAAACATACAGTCATCACTCCAGTTGCTGCGCTAACACCAGCTTCACCAAACATAGCCGTTGCAGCCTCAGTAACCAGAGCAGTTGCCCCAATATTAACCACCCTGCATACAACAAAGTGGTAAAATGAGAAACATTCTACACTCTACTTGAAAAAAAAAATGACAGTTTTTCAATAATAAGATCAACGAAAAGGAGAATACGTTGTGCCAATAAGTATTGTTGTAAGGAATCGAGTAACATCACTTCGGAGTAATCTGAAGACGCCATTTTCAGACTCCTTTTCAGCCAACTCGCGTACCTTACACATTGTCATCAACAAATATTAGAATTCAAGGTCAAATTTTAATTGGCTAAATTAAAGCGAATAATCTGAGGTGAAAAATCTGTAAGCATATTAAAGGAACCAGAAAACTTTTTGAAAGGAAAAGGAAATATAGTAATTGATTCTTAATCAGCAACATTTAATTTCCTTGATAACCTATATGTGAGTTATTAAATCTCTAACTTTTAGTCATTCATGAATTCAAAAAAATGAAACCAATCTTACAATCAGATTATAACATTTTGTTATATTTTAGACATTAGCCGAACATATCAATATAAAGCAATATATGTCTGATATTGTGCTATTATATCAAATATCGATAAACTTGTATTCACAATAACTTGAGAAATGAGAAATGAAGATTGCATAAAGGAACCAACGAAATATTGGTGTTGCACTCAGGTGGATGGAAGATGTTTCTGGTCAGTATGATTTCATGCAAGATCCTGACAAACTTCATTTCTTCTTCAGCAATTGGATGTCAAAATAAATTTGATCGCCAACAATGCTCCATTATTATGATCAAGAATAACAAGCCTATTTCCACCAAGTTGACCTCCAAAATCCAATCAAAGCTGGTAACAATCATTTGGTCAACTTGGCCACATAAGTATTTCATAGGTTTACTGAGCAATGCCATAACAGGGGCTACAAAAAAGAGTTCTTGATTCATAGAACATAAATAGTATCATTCAGAAAAGGATGATAAAATAAATAAGCTACCTTCCAAGGCCAAAGTGTGGTGATTGAAGTCTCTGCCATAGAGAAAAAAGCTGAAAGGCCCAAAAGCACTGCCAGCACCAGACCTTGCTCCTTAAATATAAGAAGAACTTGTGACACTTTAGGCCATGTATTCCTAAGCAAAAGTATGCTCTGTCCAAAAACACCATATCCTGCATTCACAACACCTTCAACAGCAAAAACTCGCGGACATCCGAACACCAATACCCCACAAACAATTGCAGCTAGGATGATTCCCCTCTTCAACAATTCCTCTGTAAAGTTCAAATTGGCTTTGGAGACAACATTTCCGTCACTGCTACTTGGTAAACAGCTCAAACGAGTTCTATCTAGCAATTTGGCATCTGCTCCAAAACTCGAAACCTGAAGGCTTGTAAATGGGGATGGACCAACACAATTGGACACAAAGGGAAATGGGTATCTAGTGTTTCTACCCAAAACATTAATTGGCAAGCTCTTTCGCCGATTCTCATGCGCAGGGTAAAACAATCTGGAACCGGAGATGAAGACTTGGTGACTCAGAACCCAAGATTCGACTGCCATCACTCATAACAGAGCAAAAACACCAACCAATTCAAAATCAAAATTTCATGCAATGAACTATAACTAAACCCAATTAAGCCAAGAAAGTAGTTGTATTCTGGCTTAGTAGTCCAATGGGTATCTCAGAGTGGTAAAAGAATTAGTTGCGTTGTTATGCAACATAGGAAGGGGAACGGCAACGAAAAAAAAAAAACGTATAAGCACGAAATAATTTATATTTTAGGGTGTCTTGGAATAAAAAATTGGAAATGTGAAACGGTGAATTGGAGTAAAATTAGGGTTTGAAAGGGAATAGCGAAACTGGGAGAGGTGGCGCGTGCGTTCGCAGGCAGACCTTGCTATTGCCACTTGCCACTTGCCACTTGCCACTTGCCCGTTCGCTCCTTGCTTCGGCCTAACAAGTGGGATTTAATTACAATATTTCACCTTTTTTTTTTTTTACTAATTGACATTTCATTCCATTTTTTATAACGAAAAATAGATTGCCGATATCAAAATATAGGCTAAAATTAAGTTTGGTCCTTTTTTTTTATCTTTCATATGTTAAAAAGTAACTTTAACCTTTGCTTATTAAAAAAAAGTTACTTTAGTCTTTTGTATTTTAGAGAATTTATTAAATTTAGATTTTAAAGGCTATTTTAACATAAACTTTTTTGTAGAAATTTAATGACTTCTAGGATTTAAAATAATTTTATAAATTAAAATAATTTTAATAAATTTATAATATCATCTTATAAAATCTTAAGAAAATCTAATGAATTTATAATATCTTAAGAAATTTGTTAGAAATAATGATGACTTGATGATGATAGTTCAATGATGATGTTGATAATAACAGTGTGGTTTAATGAAGGTGTTAAACATCAATTATAATGGTAGTTCAAGAAGGATGTGGTTGAGTGTAATGATAACTGTTGTGACAATGTTAATTACGTAAGTGATTTTAATAGATTTATATATTAAAATTGGCTCAAATTTATTCTTACATCAAAGTACTAATAGGAAATAGTGATTCACCATTTTGAATCATTTTAACTTAACTAATTAACAAGTATGAGAGATTATTGAAGCCTTGTAATAAAATTAGGATTAAAATAAATTTATTAAATAATATAAAAGATTCAAATGAATTCATATTCAAGCATACTAAAAAATAGCAAATAAGGGTTTGATTGGTTCAGTTTTTTTTGTTTTTTTTTTTAAAGAATTTTCAAAAATAGTTTTTAAAAACTGTTTTCAGGAAGAAAAGAAAAAAAAAACTTGTTTGACAAATTTTATTTGAAAACTGTTTCAAATATGTAGAAATGGAAAAACTTGTTTATATTTATTAGAATTTTATTAATAAAAAACAAAAAACAACATATTCTGATTGTATTCTAAGTTTTCAAAACAAAAACAGAAAACTGAAAAGCAAAACTACTTTTAGTTGTTCCTGTTTTTTAGTTTTTAAAAACTAAAAAACAAAAATTGTTTTCAAAAAACATTATCCAAACGATTTTTTTTGTTTTGAAAAACTAAAATACTGAAAACAGTTTTATAAAACTGTTGTCAAACAAGCACTAAATGATCAAAAGTGAATTCTCATCTATAAATCTTAGGTTTTCAATTCATCATTAATGACCAAAATATTGTAGTATTTTATGTGATTAAAAATATAACCTTGTAGGTGGAATGAGTTGGATAATTTCTTTCAAAATAATTGTGTCTAAGAGTGATTTTTTTTTTTAAAGTTGCTTATGGAATTTCATTAATAATCAACTTAGCAATACAAGATGGAATGTGATTAGAGACATAGGGTTAGATTGAGATGGGATCACTCTAGCTAATGAGTGGACAACATCAAGGACTTATCTCCTAACAAAATCAATATAAAAGGAATGATTTAAGGACAATAGCATTTTACCATCATAAGCAATGAAATTAGGAGTAGTTTCATATGTTTTATGCTCCTTTATTTTATCATTGTAACTTTACCATCCATCTAAAATATAATTTGAGAAAATCTAAGTGAGCACACAAACTTTATAATAGACAGAAGTCCATAACATAAGTCTTTCCTTCATCTATTTTGAAGGCATGCCTACTTCCATTCTGTCCTGGAGATAGAATCGTGACCTCGATCATCTCTACTATAAAGACCAAATGTTGTGCAATTTGAGTCATGCAAAAAACTAGCCTTAAATATTGTAATTTAGCATGCCATGTGGTGGAGGTAACCAATAATTAAGACCAACGTCGCTTGGAGTAGCAGGCTAGAAAACATTGTTAATTTATTTTGTCATCCAATTCTGATAAAAGTCATCTGCTTCGTGGACGATGTATAAATTTGAGGAGGCTTTATCGTTCCAAAGTTAGTCATTTCTCTTTTTTCACATACTCCAAATTGGCATAGCAACACAACATTGTTGATGAACTAACATGTTATTCATTAAGGCAAAAATCAGTTGAGAGAAGTTATCCATATTACCTATTATATCTTGGATAGTTGGTCCCAAATTAATATGATCCTAACAAACTTCATGATAGGGTAACAAATTAATATGGAAAGTGGTTTCAGTATTGGATTGGCAAATTAAGGAGCATTCAATACCATGACTCGTAAAGTCGGATCTAGTAAGGATGCAAATCCTACAAGTTATTCTCATATATTCACCATTCCCCTTGCAAAATCGATTCATCATAATCATGAAAGTATGCATGATCATACAATAAAACACTTTAAACTTAGTACAATCCATCAATAGACATGTTCCAAAACCGTTTTCATGCATAATATGTGGCAATAAAGGCTTTTATTGAACTTCTTGCATGTCATCAAGGTTAAACATTTGAGAAACAAGATCAACTCTCCAACCTGATTTATTATATTCATAAGGGCAAATACCTTCAACAATTACATGTTATCACTCATGGGCTAGTAATATAGCCATTTTCTGTCATTATCAACAAAGGATCATCCCAAACAGATATATTGTCATATGTTCCAACTTGTCATCTACTACCTTCTTTCAAGACCATCTTATAGGAAAAATGATACTAAAATTTCTACATTAGTCTACTCCTAAGAAAATATCTAAAAGCTAAAGATAAAATATTGATTTTATTTATTCCTTCTAGACAAATTAGAGGTACAATATATAGTTCAGATGATTGATAAAAACTATACAATAACCTATTTTGGCTAAGCCCATCCTATCAAAAAGATAATTCGCCAAATAAATTATGGATTATGTTTGAGATGCATCCATGAAATCCCCATTTGAGTAGTATTTAGCTTTGAAGAGACATGCCAACAAGGAGATCAGGTTTAAGATTAATTTCCACCCTTATTTTTCTAACATAGCAAGATTGAAAGCCGATAGATTTCTCAATGATAAACCTTTATTTTCCTTTGCCAAACATAATTTTTCCCATGATAACCAATTCATACCTCTAGAGGCTAATCTATTAGAATCTACCATGATGAATTCATTATATGTTGCAATTCATTAGTAAGGTAATGAGGAAGTTGGAAAATAATCATAAAATAACTCCGTACAACTTGGATCGCTCCTTTCAAGAGCACATTTCTTCCAACCAAAGACAAAGTTCTCCCATTATAGGAATTTAGTTTTTTCCAAACCGTCTTCTATGAAGTTGAAAATAGACCTTTTTCCTTTCCAATGATAGAAGAAAACTCATGTACTTTCCTTTTCCCGACCCTGTCATGGAAATGATCAAGTTCTTCATGTCAGCTTCTACATTCCTACTAAAAGTAACCCTAAACTTTTGAAAGTTAATTACTTGTCCTAAAACTACTGCATAGTTGTCAAGTATAGTTTTAATAAAATTATCCTTATTACTTGAGTGCGAAAGAATAAAACACTATTATACACAAATAATAGATGACGCATAAAAGGAGCTCCACAACAAATTTTAACCCTGTGCAACATACTTTTCCTCTCAACATCTTTGACAAGACTGGGAGATCCCGGAAAAAAAATTATAAAAATAAACAGAGACAATAGATCTCCTTAACAAAAAACCCATTGAGAAATAATAAACAAAAAAATATTGTCATTTAACATAAAGCCTTATCCAATTTACAAAAGTGATATGAAAGTTAAGCTTAAGCATTGAGGAAGATAACTCTAGTTAATTCTATTATATGCTTTACTTATATCCATCTTGAAAGCCACATCACCCTGTTACTCTTCCTTTTGTACTTGATTCATAATTTCATATGTCATTGTTCAATTATCAACTAACCTCCCTGTGACAAAAAGGTGATTGATATATTGACACCCACTTGTCAATTATCTTAGTGGAACTTTTCAAGAATAGTTTTTATAAGAAAATCAGACATAACTCAATTCGAGTGAACCAGCATAAAAATATATTCTCTTGAATCTTCTTTCACACCACTATTTTTAATCTATTGATTTTACTTTGAATATTTTATAAAAATATATTTGTGAACTTATTTTAAAGCAGTAAATCATCTACCAAATCATTTATATTGTTAAGACTTTCCTTAAATTTTAAGAGAGTGATTTTAAATTTTTTTATAACTCTGTTCATCTCCATTTTAGAGTTAACCTGCACTTTTAAAGGGTTTATAAGGTTGATGGGATTGGGATGGCAGAGGATGATTAATAATTTATTTCTTTATTTTTTTGTGGTTGTAATAAAAATCACTATAAATTTAATTAATAAAATAAAAATAAACCGAGTGACATATTACCATTTTATGACTAAAATAAATAGAAGGATTAAAATGTTTTACAGAAAAAAAATTGTATATCTTATTGGTCAATAAATAATTTATGTATCAAAATCATAAATTTGAAAAAAATTATAAACAAATAATATATTTTACCCTAATAAAAAAAAACAAAAATCCATCTCATTATATTGGTCATATACCATTCAAAAGAAAAAAAGACCCAAGTGAAGTAGTCATTGTTGTCCTTAAATCTTAGGTGACATTTGTTTTCAAAAAATGTTTTTTGTTTTTATTTTTTATTTTCATTATTTGAAAATTGTTTTCATTTTCAATATTCAGAAAATATGTTTGTTTTCACTTGATATTTTCATTTTTAAAAAAAGTAATATTATTAAATTTAATCATTTTAGTAAAAAATATTATAAATTATTTACATATATAGTTTAAAATATATTTATATATTATTTTTATATAATTACAATGTTATTATTAAATTTTTACATATTTTTAATTTTTTAAAACACTGGAAACAATTTTTTTTTGTTTTTTTTCTCAATTGTTTTTTGGAAAATGTTTTTAGTAAAAATACTTTCTAAATTGTAACCATACATATTTTCACTATTGTTTCCTATTTCTCTGGAAAAAGAAAACAAAAAACAAGCAAAACAAATGTCACCTTAATTTTCACATGACTTGGTTCTTACTATACTTAAAAGTTTGAGTTAGCATCCTAAAAAGAAGTTCTATGTAATCAATGGGTTAGAAGGGAATCTTCATGGTTAGAACTTAAAAATTAAACCAAATGAATTTAAAATCGTAAAAAACTAATCTAGTTTAGGGTGATTTAATTTTTTTAATAACTAAAGTGTACAGTTTAATTCTTCGATTTGTAGTTTAATTTGTTGAAACTGCATCCGAATCTAATTACTATACATTAGTTGGTGAATTATTATTTTAGCAAGATTATTTATTTTTATTTTATTGATTACAGTTTGACAACAAGTAATTGTGTAATATTTAAATAGATTGATTATTTGTACTTTAAATTTAATGGTTGTTGCTTTTATATAACTTTGTTGAAAACAAATACAACCTTTTATATAATTTTGGAAATAAATATTTTCAATGTATCTTTATAATACTTAATAATAGAATTTTTAAAGTATAAAATTGAAATAAATCAAATTGCAAAATATTGTTTTGGTTTAATTCAAAATTTATAACTAATATAGGAATTAAATAAGTTTTTTGTCTCTAGAGTTTCACAAAAAAATTACTTTTAGTCATTAAATTTTTTTAAAAAAATAGTTCCTAATTCACTCTTATTATTTTTTTCTTTTGTTAACGTCGTTAAAAAATTGGTGACACAAAACATGTTTTTGTACTTGTGAATATTCAACTTTAATTTCCTTAACTTTAATTCTCAATATTCAATTTTACATTTGATACAACTATAACTAAATTTTTCAAACTTATAAACAATGTTAATACAAAAAACAAATTAATTTCAAAAACTAAAAAAGAAAATTTGGATTTCAAATATCATGAGAGATTTTTTGTGAAACACTAATTATAAAAAAACTTATGGAAATCTTATTCTAAACACAAATTATAAAATTCAAATCAAACTGCCCCGTACATTTTTTTTTTTAATTTGATTCACACTGATTTTACACTCAAAACTACGTTAATCCACACCTCAAATTCGTGTATCCATGTTTTTCACACCCACGACCACTTGTATATATGATTACCCATATATAAAAATATGATTATTTTCATTTTATAAGTGATTCAAAGTAAATTAGCATTATATACGACTAAGTGACATGAACATGTTAGGTGTGTTACGGAATTATTGATTATTACACAGGTTAATTATATGTAAATATAACTAACTTTTTTCACCACTAGTTAAGAAGTTGTTGTGTGTAATTTTATCTCTTAAGTGAAAAATCAACCACACTTGAAAATTTTTGTTACGATATAATTCTGCTTTCAGCTCTAAATAGTCAGATTTTATATAGTGAGTTTAAAACAGCTAAAAAAATTAAATTATTTTAATAATTAATATTATAATTAACTATAATCAGAATATAGAATTATAAAGTTGATCTAATGAAAATATCAATATAAAAAGAAGGTGAAAAAAGAGGTGATGGTTCAATCTCACCACTAACAAAACTAATCTATTAATATTAATATTTATTTATAAAAAAACTATAACCATAATATTTTAATTTTGAATGAGCTGAAAATCAATTTTGAGGTAATTAATGTCATTTGGATATTCAAAATAAATCAGATTATACAGTAGTAAATTATGAAAAATGTATCTAATTATTTATTATTATTAATGTATTATTTAAATGTTTATTTTCCATATTTTTTTAGATATTTTCTATTGTTATAAATTAAATAATATTATTTAATTAAATATTAATTTCCTTTATATTTTCTAATCGATCTTTTCTATGTTTTAACCAAATTTTTCTATTGTTATAAATTAGGAAAATATTAATAATAAAATTAGAAAAAAATTAAAACTTACATATAAATATGGATTGCAGTATCCTAACACTACTAATTTAAGGAAACTTTTTTTTTTTCAAGAATTCACCGTTGAATCTGCGGTGCTTTTCCGAAAATGTCCTTCTCTCATTTTTTCTTTTCATGCTATAACTGCACAACGTGTCACACTTACTAAAATCCAACCGTCATTGAAATGATAAAAAAAAGTGGTTTGATACTTTAATTTTACGGTCATTTAATATACTTAACTTCATATTCAAAAGTAAAAGTTAATGTTAATAACATATTATTATTATTTAAAGAGTTTAACTGCTATACACAGTTAGGTTAAAGAAGATTTTTACACCGATTTAATTACAATCCTTGATTCGTGATAAATTTGTTGACTTCAATTACTTAAATAGTAACATAAATGAAAAGTGATGATTGACTCTAAAAATTGTTTACACTCATGTGTGAATAAGATATACCTCGGTCAAGATCGAAAACTTTGGTCTTGAGACTAAACCCGAACCTCGGTCACGGTCGAAGACCTCGGCCCACGTACCGAAGACTACGACCAACGATCAATTCGGGATTAGTCAACACAAAACTCAATTACTAGTCGTTAACTTGATTAAGGTCACATTACCTAATTTCTGGGTACCTAAACAAGGCCCAATAGAAATAGACTCAGTTCATCCCTATAAATAGTTGAACAGTACCCAAGGTAAAACAGAGAGTTAAATATATATTCATTGTCTGACACTTAAACAGAATATTCCTCTGACTTGAGCGTCGAAGTGTCTTTTGCAGGTACCCACCTGTTCGATCACTGTGTGAAAAACTCAAGTTCAAAGAGTGACAAAGAAGATATTCGAAGAGTTCTACCCGAGAGTATCCGAAAAGTTCTATTCAGGAACATTTTGGCGCTCACCGTGGGGCCTGAAATAAAACTTTAGACCCCACCAATAGTTACCAACTGACCATGGCGAGGACAAGAAGCAATGGAGCAGGGCCCAGGAATCAAGCTAATGAGGGAGCAGGAACCAGAACCACAGCAGGTAATCCCGATGTGGTGAACGAGTCCAGTTTGGCAGAAGTCATCAGGCAGCTGAGAGAAGAAGTAACGGAGCTGCGTCGAGAGACAGCCGAACTCAGAGGGAGACATCAGACGAAAGATGACGGTTCGGATCAGTTAAGAGATGAATCACATGGGGGAGAATCAGCAGTGCCCACGAGAAGTTGACACCCTCACAGCTTGTTAGCGACCCCTGCCGAGTCCCAACCTCACCATGGGCGCAGGCCGATGGATGGTGCCCTGCCGGGGTCTTCGAGCCATATATCCCGACAAGCCAAGCAAACACCTTCCATAGTTAGGCCTCACCACCCGTTCACACCTGAAATAATGGAAACTCTCCTCCCTGAAAGCTAGAAGCGTGTTTCCCTTGAAAAATATGATGGGATCACTAACCCCGACAACCACTTGGCGGCTTTCATGACCCAGGTGGGAATGTACACAAAGGATCAAACCGCCTTGTGCAAGATATTTCCGATGTCCCTCCAAGGACCAACTCTGAATTGGTTTATTCAGCTTCCCCCGAGCTCAGTCAAGAGCTTTCAGACTCTAGCCGCCAAATTTGGAAATCAGTTTTCCACATCTTGGCCCCATCGGTTCACTACCTAAGCACTGACAACTGTGAGACAAGATATGGGGGAGCCCCTTAGGTCGTTCATAAACTGTTTCAGAAAGGCTGTCTTAAGCATTAAAAACTTACAACCAGAAGTCACCCTTCACAAGTTCCTAACTAACCTGTAGCCGGGAGACTTCGCCAAAAGCATGATTCACATTCCTCTGAGGAGTATAGAGGAAATGAGGAGTCAAGCTATATCCTTCATTGAATTGAAGAACTACAGACGTTCCAAAAAAGGGAACATAAGCTCGCTCCCAGTGCACAACCCAAGGAGGGGGATCGAGGAGACAAAGGAAAAATAAAAGAACAATTCGGTGAGAGGCCGCCTAAGGGAACACGACACCACCAATACACCCCCATCAACACCTTGAGATCGAAAGTGCTGGAACAAGTGTTGTTGGTGGATCTTTTAGTCATGCCTAGAAAGGCCAACACTCATCTGGATGCCGACGCTTCTAAACATTGTCGATACCACGAGAACAAAAGACATTCCACCGAAGAGTGTTCGGTGTTAAAAGACAAAATTGAAGACCTCATCCTGCAGGGTCACCTGAAAAACTGTGTTTACCAGTCAAGCCACTACTCCGATGTCCCTACCGCAGAACCTACCCGGGGAGACAAAACCAGGAACGTCGAGAGGATCTACGCGAATACCATCGCCACAGGGGGGTACGAAAATAGAAGCAGAGACGGAGTAAATCTCGGGAAATAAGGGTGACATACCAACCAGGCCCCCCGAAGAAAGTGATCAATACCATTGCTGGAGGGTTCGTCGGAAGAGGGGCCACCTCATCCTCGAGAAAAAGGCACATGCGAATCTTGCGATCTGTTAATTCTGTAGCCCCTTACCTCAGACCCATAATGCCGCTTATCACTTTTACTAATGAGGATTTTCTGTCCGTAGACCCCGCACAAGATGACCCTATGGTCATTAGTATTGAAAATATCCAATTGTATCGTCAAGAAAACCTTGATAGACCAAGGGAGCTCAGCCGATGTGCTTTATTGGAGGATATTCCAAAAGCTCGACCTATCGGCTGAACAGTTGATGCCCTTTGACAAACCGCTTATTGGTTTCGCTGGAGAAAGGGTGGCGACCAAAGGATGTGTTGATCTATATACCCACTTCGGGGCCGAAAATGGGCAGAGCCGCACCATAAAAATCAGGTACATTGTCGTCAAAGCAAACACTTCCTACAATGTACTCCTCAATAGACACTTCTTAACAAGCTGGGAGTCGTGGTGTCCACGCCTCACCTGGCCATGAAATTCCCTTCCAAAGGAGGAAAGATCATCACAATTCATGCTGACCAAAGGACGGCCAGAGAGTGTTACTTGGCCAGCCTCAAGATTCAACCCTGTGAAGAAAAACAACAGAGGCGCACCGTCAGCATGTTGGCACATCACCACACTACGAGTCTAGACTTAGATCTCAGGCCCGACGAGACAGAAAAGGTTGAACCTACAGGGGAAATTCAACCCATCCAAATTGGAAAATCAAACACTCAGGTCATGTATCTCGGTTCCTCCCTCCCTGAAAAAGACCGAAAGGAAATCACGGCAGTAATACGGGAGAACACTGACCTATTCACTTGGACGCCCGCCTATATGCCCGGAATCGACCCCTACTTCTTATCCCATAAATTGGCGGTGTGCCCTCTAGCCAAGCCAGTGGCCCAAAGGAGACAGAAGATGGAGGCTGAGAGATCAAAATCTATGAAGGAAGAGGTCAACAAGCTCAGGGCAACTAAATTCATAAGGGAGGTTAAGTACACCACATGGCTGGCAAATCTGGTCATGGTGAAGAAGCATAATGGGAAGTGGAGGATGTGCACTGATAACACGGATCTGAACAAAGCATGTCCCAAAGATGCGTACCTTTTGCCTAACATTGACAAATTAGTAGATGGGGCTTCGGGACATCTTAGCTTCCTGGACGCTTTCTTTGGGTATAATCAAATCCGAAGGCACCCATAGACGAGGAAAAGACGGCATTCATCACGGAAGAGGCTACGTACTGTTATAGGGTCATGCATTTCGGCTTAAAAAATGCCGGAGTCACTTATTAAAGGCTTATGGACAAAGTTTTTCACTGGCAGATAGGAAGGAATATAGAAGTATACATTGATGATATGGTAGTCAAGTTTGAAAAGGTTGCAGGGCATGTGCAAGACTTAGAAGAAGTCTTCCAAACCCTAAGGAGGCACTCAATGAGGTTGAATCCCAAAAAATGTGTCTTCGAGGTGCAAGGAGGTAAATTTCTTGGATTCATGATCACGAGACGAGGGATAAAGGCCAATCCAGACAAATGCTCAGCTGTGCTCGAGATGAAGAGCCCA
This sequence comes from Psophocarpus tetragonolobus, assembly GCA_037954015.1. Taxonomy (NCBI): domain Eukaryota; kingdom Viridiplantae; phylum Streptophyta; class Magnoliopsida; order Fabales; family Fabaceae; genus Psophocarpus; species Psophocarpus tetragonolobus. The sequence goes on from CM075695.1 coordinate 43,669,709, forward strand.
GCCAACCAAAAAGAAGTACAGTGTCTAATGGGCAGGTTGACAACCTTATCTCGTTTCTTGCCTTGCATGGCCGAGAGGACTAAACCCATTATAATGTTACTTTAGAAGGCACAACCGTTCGAATGGACTGAAGAATGCGAGGAGGCATTTTCTATCCTCAAAAGAACCTTGGCTTCCCCCCCGGTATTGGTCAAGCCAACTTCGACAACATTGATAGTGTATCTCTCTATCTCCTTCTCGGCTATAAGAGCCGTTATAGTTCAGGAAGCTGAAAGGGGTCAATGCCCCGTGTACTTTACCAGCCGCATACTACGGGATGCCGAAGTTAGATACCAGGTCGTGGAAAAGATAGTCTTGGCCCTGTTAAGCACAACTAGGCGCTTAAGACCATACTTTCAAAGCCACCGAATTGTTGTTCGAACCAACTGTCCCATCGCGAAGGTCTTGAGAAAGCCAGAACTGGCAGGAAAGATGGTAACGTGGTCTATAGAACTGTCCGAATTTGACATCCTGTATGAACCTAAAGGCCCCATAAAGTCCCAATTTTTAGCTGATTTTGTGAACGAACTTCATCCCCTGGCCGAGCCAAAAGATAACCTGTCGGCCTTATGGACCATACATGTAGACAGGAAGCAGTGAAAGTGGGGCAGGGGTAATTGTAGAAGGACCGAATGGGCTTATTTTCGAATAATTACTACGCTTCGACTTCAAGGCCTTTAACAATCAAGCAGAATACGAAGCCTTGTTAGCTGGTTTGAAGCTAGCCGAAGAGTTGGGAGCAAAGACAGTAAGGTGTGTAACAGATTCCAAGATAGTGGCCAAGCAGGTCAATGAGCTCAGATTGCTGCAATACTACATGCCTGTAAGTGAATGTTGTCTATATTTGATAAAGCCGAAGTGGCTCACATATTACGAGAACAGAATGAAAGGGCGAATCAGCTTGCCATATTGGCCAGTACCAAGAAACCAGGGCAGTTGAAAACGATCATTCAACAAGAGCTTACATCGCCAAGCATTGGAGTACATGTTGTCTTAGTTGCTAATGACTGGCGACAAGAAATTACAAGCTACATAACGCAAGAAAAGATACCTGCAGACCCAGTCGAAGCTAGGGCCATCAGGATGAAAGCAGCCCAATTTACCATGATAGCTGGCGACTTATACAAAAGGGGATTCTTAACTCCTTTGCTAAAGTGCATCGCCACTAACGAGGTTGACTATGTTCTTAGAGAGATACATCTCGGCATCTGTGGTATGCACATCGGGGGAAGAACTTTAGCTGCCAAGTTACTAAGGGTCGGATACTATTTGCCCACTCTCCAGCAAGATTGTTCGGCTTTTGTCAAAAAAGTGTACAGTGTTAGAGGCATGACAACCTTATCCATCAACCAACAGACGACCTCATACCAATAACGTCCCCATGGTCATTCTGCATGTGGGGCATGGACATTCTTAGACCTTTCTCTATGGCGAAAGGACAGGTGAAATTCTTACTGGTGGTCGTTGACTACTTCACAAAGTGGATCGAGGTCGAGCCTTTGGCCACCATCTTGGCTCAGAATGTTCAGAAGTTTTTATGGAAGAACATAATCACCAGATTCGGAATCCCCCAGGCCGTCGTCTCCGACAACGAGCTGCAGTTCACGGATAAAAAACTGAACTCCTTTCTAGAGGGCCTATACATCAAACACAGGGTGACCTCGATAGAGCATCCACAGTCGAATGGACAAGCCGAGGCTGCTAACAAGGTAATCTTGGGAGAGTTGAAGAAAAGGATGAGGGGGCAAAGGGAGAATGGTCTGAAATGATACCCGAAATCCTATGGGCATATCAATGTACTCCTCAATCCTCTATAAAGGAAACTCCCTTCAGGCTGGTGTATGGAACAGATGTCATGATCCCTGTCAAGATAGGAGAGCAATCATTTCGAAGGGCACACTTTGATGAACAAGGAAACCAATAAGCCTTATTAGCCGCGTTGGATTGCATCGACGAGGAATGGGATAGAGCAACCGTAGTTGTGGAAACATGTAAGCAAAGGATGGCCCGAAGGTTCAACAACAAGGTAAAGGTACGAGAGTTCGCGCAAGGCGACTTGGTGTGGAGGGTGACAGGGGATGCCCAGAGAGACCGAAGAGAAGGAAAACTCGCTCCCAATTGGGACAGACCATTTCGGATCCACCAAAGCCTCGACAATGGGGATTACAAGCTAGAAGAATTATCTGGGAAGCTCATTCCGAGGACTTGAAACTCCACTCACTTGAAGAATTACTACAGCTAACATAATGTACTACAATCACTTTTTTCCTCACCTAGTTTTTTATCCCTAAGGAGGGTTTTGGCTAGGGAGTTTTTTAACAAGGTTTGACTTCAATTTAATAACATGATCATTCGTCCCACTATTCTTATTATCTTTTTTGCCTAAGAACAACCTGGTACAATTTTAAAGTGCCATACCAACACGACACAAAGTTCGGTCCAGACAGTGCTCACAATTTAAAGTGCCTTACCGACTCGACACAGAGTTCGGTCCAGGAAGCACTACCAATTTGACACAGAGTTCGGTTCAGACAACACTTACAATTTAAAATGCGCTACTGACTCGACATAGAGTTCGGTCTAGGCTGCACTCGCGATTGAAGCGCTGTACCAATTTGACAGGAGGAACGGTCAAGAAAAACAAAGATTAAAACGTTCTATTAACTACACGCAGACTACGGTAATTCTCCAAAACATGCAACAAGTTAACTAGAAAACTTTGAAATGTTGAAGTATACAAGAAGATAGCATAGAAGAGGGAAAATTTTCATTAACTTAAAAGGTCTACTACAAAAGGTTTTGTAAGGGTGATACAAAAAGCTTTCATTAAAAAACAGAATCGGCAGGCCTGCACCACAAAAAGACAGAAGGCCCACATCTCGGCCTATACAAAAAAATGCAAATGCACAAGTCCCCCATACGAACCCCCCAACTTAGGAGTCAGCGCTCCCTCAATCCACTTCCTCGACATCCTTGGCTCCCTCGTCTTCTATATCAACCCGTCATGCAAGGGGCATGGGTGTCTGGGGGCAAACTGTCTGGGACCTCATCAAAGTGCTTGGTCTCCCAGCTGAAGAAGTCCCAATTTGAGTCGAACTTGAAATCCCGAGGAAAGGAGCCAAACTGGTAGGCTTGATGAACGACATGACGAAACCTGGCCTCGTGCTCCGCACAAATGTCCTTCATCGCCTGCTTCTTATACTTAGAGAACCCAACTTTGGCCGCCTTAAGATCACGGTTCAATGACTCATAGACCTTCTCATTTTCTTCATGAGCGGTGTCGGCTTCCCTATCCATGTCCAACGCCTCCTCGACCCTCGCGTCCTTTTCCTTCAAGGCCGCCTCATGCTCCTCAACCGAGACCATGGACTTGTTTTTCTCTTTTTGTCCACCGACCTCAACGTTCAGAGAGTCTACAACCTTAGTGGCTGCTTCCAATGATTCCTCTGAATGTTTTAGCTGTTGTTGAAACTTCGTGGTCTCGATGGCAAAGAGATGGCGACCCAAAGCTTGCATTTGGTCCAAGAGCTCGCAGTAATGAACCTAGTGAAGGTGGGGTCTGCAGTGGTCATGTAATCTTGGCTCACCTCAAACAAGCTCTCCCCAACCTGGCACATGACGGAAAGGGGATCAAAGTCTTCATGGAAGAAGGATGAGGAGACCATGGAGGCAGGGATGACGAAGCTAGGGGAGGGATCTTCGGTCCTTGCTTTCTTGGATTTGTTGGAGGAAGACTTCTTCCCCTCCCTGTTTTTTCTCTTCCCTTTCTCCCTCTCCTTTTTGGTGTCCTTGCCCTTCACCTTAAACTTTCCCCTTGATCCTTTTGGGGCGGGAGGAAGAATGTCGGTAGGAGGGTCTTTCGGCTCTGGGTCGAGCTCGAAGATCTCTTGGGGGACCTCCTCTTCTTTGTCTGAAGAAAGATCAGCCAAAACGCGCCGACTTTTTCAGAAATCCATCATGTTTCCACTGTCATCCATAATTATACCCGCATAAAACAACATATCCATTAAACCGAAATACACACAACAAATAAACAGACAAGACATTAACTTCAACTACTCACTCTCTAAGTCCTCGAGGGGTGTAGAAAACTGGAACAACTTTATCAATTTTTCGACAGGGAGGCGCCGAGGAAGTGAATCCAGAAAGGCTGCTGCTATCACTTCCTCGACCGTGAGCAACTCCGCAGGATAGGAATCATACCCCCTCGGTGCTCGCTGCTAGTAAAAAGGAAACAACCATTCCCCGTGTCGGTCACAAAAATGCTTCGAACCAGTCCCGGTCAACCAAGAGTTTAAAAAAACCAGTTTTGAAATTTTTGTAAAAGGTGGTATATAGTTGGAGAAGAGGATTTTTAGGGTTTCGGTATAAGGACACCCACTTACACTTCTCATGTGGACGAGTAGTGAAGTGACGCAAGAACAAACCAGGACTATCCTTGACATGCGTAAATAAACACAAGGCCTTGAACGCTTGGAGGTAGGCCCAGACATTCAGATGTAGTTGTGTGGGAGAGTATTGTGAATATAGAGAACCCCCATAGTAAAGTTATCAAAGGGAATTTGGATGCCGAGGTCTCGAAACATGCAATCATGGACATAGAAGAAATCGAACTTATCTTCGACATTTTTATGGCGATAAACAAAATCGGGCGTGTCAAAATTTCCATTTCAACAGCGACAAATGAAGAAAGGGAAATCTAAAGCATTTTCGAAAGGGCATAACTCTACGGTCCTTACGAAGACTACTAAAACTTCCTTCTTATTATAACGAAAGTAGTAAGCAGCAACCTCGCCGTCGACCTAGTCGTACTCAGGGTCTGTTATAGGGGGAAACTCCCTTTTAGGATTCCCATGGCCTTGCGAGTAGAGGCCTCCTCCTTCGGTGACCCCTCAGGAAGAGTAACCCCGACCTCGGTTTCAGTAGAGGCGACAGGAACGGCAAGGGGACGGGTAGCAGAACAAATATTGCTACCCTCCTGGGAAGGGGTGACTTCGGTTGAGTTTGAGGCGTCACCTTAGGAAAAGGAAGAAGAAGAGGAAGTAGAACTAGTAAAGGAAGGCGAATACATTTTTTCGGAACAACATACCTTGTCGAATTTCTTGGGCAAAATAAATTAACAAGTCGGGATTCGGAGATCTCAGCTAAGAGGATAGAAAATCTGGTGAAGGTTGGACGAGGAACGCCCTCTATATATAGTACCAAAAACCTAGGCGGGACGATGGATCGTGACTATCTAGACCTTTCCATATCAACGACCCTAATTTCACGACCCTTTAGATCGTAACCTCCACGATGACATCAATGGCTGAGATCTTGCACCCCCTGGTTTCCCGCCTCTTCACATCAGCCATCACAAGACTCCCTTTTTAGCCGAAACCTTCCACATTCTGTTTTTCTTTTTAATTTCGGTCCTTACTGCGCTACGACCGAAGGCAGGGGCAAGTAAACAGGATAGACCTCGGTCAAGATCGAAGACTTCGGTCTTGACACTAAACCCGGACCTCGGTCATGGTCGAAGACCTCGGCCTAGGTACTGAAGCTACAACCAACGATCAAGTCGGGATTAGTCAGCACAAAACTCAATTACTAGTCGTTAAATTGATTAAGGTCACATTACCTAATTTCTAGGTACCTCAACAAGGCCCAATAGAAAGAGACCCAGTTCATCCCTATAAATAGGTGAACAGTACCCAAGGTAAAACAGAGAGTTAAATATACATTCACTGTCTGGCACTTGAACTGAATACTCCTCTAACTTGAGCGTCAGGGTGTCTTTTGCAGGTACCCACCTGTTCGGTCACCGTGTGGAAAACTCAAGTTAAAGGAGTGACAAAGGAGATATCCGAAAAGTTCTACCCGAGAGTATCCGAAGAGTTCTATTCAGGAACAATGTGTATACCAATTAAACTCTTAGTTAAACTATTTTTCATTTTTTTTCTTTTTCTTTCCATTACTAAGTTTTCAAATAAATAAATGTTACATTCTATGAAAACTATATCATTTATAAATGTTAATATCATTCTATTTCTCTCACTATTTATTATACAGGAAATGTATTAGAAATGGACAAAAAGAAAATGACACAAAGTACTAATGTCCCAAATAAAAATTAAATTAAAGTTAAAAAACAAAGTTCATAAACAATAATTCAATGATTTAATTTATTGGACAAGTTCATAAATCATCAACATTTAAATACAAGAATTTAATCATTCCAAAATTAATATTTTGGATTTAAATTATAGTTAGTATTTCTTCTTTAGATCTAACTTCTTATCCACCAAATAATATATTATCAAAATGATATTATTTTTTTAATAAAAAAATAACGTCATTTCAACATAAAAAATAAATAAATTAGCAAACCAATTTTGTTAAACCGATTTATAGTTTTTTAACAAAATTGATCAATTCAACTCAATTTGACTTCATTATTATTTGTGAATTAAATAGAATTGGTCACTCATCCAATTCCAATTTGATCGATCTCTTCAACCGGTTGAATCTGATTTTTATAATTATGGACACATTACATATTATTCCTTCTTTATTTCATCAATTGCTGCTGTTTTAGAAATGTTAGCTCCGGCAAGCTAACACAGTCCTTTCAAAATGTATATTTTTTAAGGATTTCATTTGCACCTACCATGATTTATAAAATACCCACTTAACCATAAAAATATAATTATATCCTCAATTTTTTAGTTAAAAAATTGTTCTACGGACAATCTCTTTAGAAGAAAAAAATTCTAGGGAAAAAATTGTTAGTAGAAAGAAAATATATTCCATAGAATATGTAACTCTTTTACAGTGAAGATAAAAAACAATTTGTCCCAATGGACTACAGGGTGTGTAATATTAAAAACTTTATAACCAAGTGCTCTGCAAGTAAAAAAAATTATATATTATAATTTTATATTTTTATAATATAAAATTTTAAAAGAAATTTAAAAAATTATACTATAAACAAATTATATTATTATTTATATATAAAACTTAAAAATATAAATATAAAATATTATAAATATATTTAATAATTGAAATCAAAATCTTAAAATATAAAATTAATAAAATAAAAATTTTGCTTACTGATTTAAGTGGTCCGTAATTAAAAAGTTTTATAATGTTATAATTTAACATTTTTATAATATAAATTTTAGAAAATGATATTATAAATAAATTATATTATTAAAATATAAAATTTTAGAAATATAAATATTATTAAAAATTAATAATTATAATAAAAATTTAAAATTAATAAAATACAAATATTTACTTATGGACTTGGTCTGTAAGTAAAAAATTTTATATACTATAATTTAATATTTTTATAATATAAAATTTTAAAAAAATTATATTATGAATAAATTATATTATTCAAATATAAATTTTAAAAATATAAATATAAAATATTATAAATAAATTTAATAATTAAAATAATATTTTAAACATATAAATTAATAAAATAAAAAAATTACTTATCAACAAAGTTGTCCGTAAGTAATTTTTTTTATTTTATTAATTTTATATTTTTATAAAATAAATTTTTTATTAATTATAAATATAAATTTATAATATAAAAATTTACAATATAATTTTTTTTATTATAAAAATATAAAATTAATAAATTAAAAAATTTACTTACGGACCACTAGTTCCCTAAGTAAATTTTTTATTTTATTAATTTTATAGTTTAAAGTTTATATTTTTAATTACTAAATTTGTTTATATTATTTTTTTTAAATTTTATATTTAATAATATAATTTGTTTATAATATAATTTTTTAAAATTTATATTAGAAAAATATAAAATTATAGCATATAAAATTTTTCACTTAGATATCAGTTGGTATAATTTTTTTTTATTTTAGTAATTTTATATTTTAAATTTTTATTTTAGTTATTAAATTTATTTATAGTAGTTTATATTATATTTTTAAAATTTTCTATTATAAAAATATAAAAATATAAAAATATAAAATTATAACATATAATTTTTTTTTAATTTAAGTGGTTTGTAAGTAATTTTTTCTTATATTATGGACCCTGACCCAATTGCTCTATAGTCGTGGGCTTAACAAAAAACTGTATACCAAGGGACTATTTGGTCCATAAGCTCTAAAAAAATTACTCTTATAGACCAATTTATTCTTAAGGGTGCAATTGTTTTCACATATATGAACGATTTATTCCATAGAAGAGGTGGACATTTTCCTTCTATGAATGTCCTCTTTCATAGAAGAGGGAATATGTTCTATGGAAGTTGTCTATAGAAATTAGGATTAAGGGTTTTAGATTTATTAAGATAGTAGGTGTTTGAAAAATGACAGATTAGTGAGTGAGAAAAAAGAGTCTACCACACATGAGATAAAGAGGGAAAAGAAAATTAGGTTAAAGGGGATAAGAGTATTTTTAGGATTTTAATTTTTTTAAGGTTAGTAGGTGTTTTATGAAAAATGGGTAAGTGCCAAATAAAATTTCCATATTCTTTTCTTCTTTTTTTTTCCAGTGTAAATATAATAACTTGTACAATTTTTTTAGTTTCACCAAGTGCTCAAATCCTGTACTCTTTCGCCAATTCTCGGGCAAACTCACTATATTTCATTTTTAGGTTTGGTGATATTTGGTCCCCTTAATTGCCCAATGCCCACTATGTAGTAGAATGGTCCGTTGTAGGTTTTGGAATCTATTTTCCTATTACTGTAATTAGTTTTATTTTTTTATTTGTTTAAATTTTATGTTTAATTTATTTATTAGTACTCAATTAAATATAGATTTTTATTAAATGAAATTTTGTAAATTGTAACTAGGTGGATTATAAAATATTATGGACCGTGTATGTTGTGATTATAAAACAATATTGTTTTTGGTAGTAAAACTCAGTATTCCACAAAACGTCTTTCATATTTTTGTGTGATATTTCAACTCTAAGACTCAGATAGGGCTGCTTTTTGGTTTTTTATTTTGAAATATATTTTAAAAACTGAAATATGTTTAGAAAAAATGATTCTATTTTAGTTTCCTTCCAACCGGTGGTTACCAGCCTCCACTTCCAACCAGCAGTCACCTGATTGACAGCCACTAGCTGCTACCTTCGACCGGCTGTCACCTTCTATCGACATCTCCAGCCATCAATCATCGGTCGCCACCTCCTCCACCTCCGACCGACAATCATTGATTGCCATCTCCAACCAGCGGTCACCGGCTACCATCTTCGACTAGTAATCATCGATCGTCACCTTCGATCATCAGTTACCGGCCACTACCTTTGACCACCAGTCACTAACTAATACCTCCCATCGCCCGTTACTGACTTTGATCGTCAATCACCAGCTGCCACATTTAACAACTGTCTCAACCGCTACCTCTAACTAATGTTTTGAAAACAATGTTTTAAATTTAAAAACAAAAACAATGTTTTTAAAATTTTGAAAACTTAAAATTAAAACTAGGTTTTATTTTTATAAATTTCAAAATTAGAAACAACAAATCACCCCGTCAAGGCGTTACAAATTTCCTGACTTCTCTTTGTTTTAGAGTAATGAAACAAAAACATTCCACAAAATAGCTTATTTTGGCTAACAAAAACTGATTTTGAACTAATTTATTTTATAAACAGCTTATTTTTACCAAAAACAGCTGAAATGGAAAGAAAATAGTTTTCTCAAACACACCTTGAGAGTTAAAAAGCTTTTAGTACTTATTCTCTATTCCTTTTGAATTCAATGGGAAAAGGCTACTATCACTATGTGAAATCCTTCCATAACTCCTCCACAGTTCTTCCCATATTTATTCCAATATTAAGTTACTTGGAACATTACATGGAACTGGAAAAATGGTTTCAGAGTTTCCCGCACTTCCCGATTACAATATAATGAACGTATAGAAAGGGCATGCCAGAGAGCACATCTTAATTCTTACGAGAAAAGTTCTCAACATGCCTTACAAATTTTATGGATGACTTGGGACATTATTAACCTTGGTAATAATATCCCTTCTCCAATGAAAATCAATTCGATTTTCGTTATCACTTTGTATAAATCTTCTCTCTTAATCATGTACTCCTTTACCCTTGTAGAGAGGCTCGTCTATTTCACATTGAAATAGAAACATTATTTTATAAAATACATTTTTCTATAAAAATTCACAAAGCCAATGTAATCCCCCAATAATGTTCTTCAATCAGTTGTCAACAGATTTCTAAAAACTGGAGTTGGATCTCATGGTATACTCAGCAACAAGTTGAGCAAAAGATGATGATTTATTTTCTAGCAACCTTGTTGGGGTGTCGTACTCCTTAATAAGTCCTGTAGCAATGTCTAACCCAATTAGACAGCGAAATATCAAATTACAAAGAATAGTGAACATAGTTCTATGAAGAATGACAGCCTTTCCTAACCTTGACTAAGAAGCAGAACCATATCACTGTCGAGAACAGATGTTATTCGATGTGCAATGGTTATGACTGTAGAGTCAGAGAAATGTTGCCTAAGAGTTTGCTGGATCAAATTATCTGTAGCTGTATCAACTGATGCAGTGGCTTCGTCAAGAACCAAAACCCTGCTTTTCTTAAGCATCACCCTACCAAGGCAGACCAACTGCCTCTGACCCATGCTCCAATTCTCACCATTCTCAGTAACTACAACATCAACTTCAATGTTAGCAATCAGTTAACATTAGATTTGCTATACATTTATGTTCAATGATGATCAAAGACAAACCTGCGGAATCAAGCTTTCCTTCTTTCTTTCTAACTTCATCCCCAAGTTGACACTTATCCAAGGCCTATTTAAAATAATGTAAATAAGTGAACGCAATAACACTTTGAAGAATCACTGCAAGTATAATCTTTTGGACAGAACTTAGTGTCTACATATAAAACCAACCCACCTCCCAAATTTGCTCATCAGTGTATTCTTCCAGGGGGTCCAGATTACTTCTCACTGTCCCTTCAAACATTGTTGGATCCTGAGGAATAATGCTTAATCTAGACCTCAAATCATGAAGTCCAATTGAAGAGATGTTGATGTTGTCAATCATAACTTGCCCAGCAGTAGGCTCAACAATTCGGAAAAGTGTTTGTATGAGAGTAGATTTACCACTTCCTGTTCTTCCAACAATGCCAGTTTTCAGTCCTCCACGAAATTTACATGTAAGACCACACAGCAAAAGTGGGAGATGTGGAGCATAACGAACCTTCATCATGGGCAACACATTATAAACACAGCACAAACATCTTGTAAAAATTATGCTCTGAAATATGTTGGCATGATTTTTCTTTTTCAAATGCTAACTCCAAACCATTTAGGAAAAGAAAATCTTGGCATGAATCTCATAAATACTGAAAAATGACAAAATAAAAGTACAAAACCACGACCATATAACAGCTGAAACTACCTGCAAATCTTGTATATCAACCTCGCCATATGAGGGCCAAGAAGGATCTGGTCGATTTTCATCAACAACAAGAGGAGGCTCACTAGGAATACAAGTATACTGAATTATTCTTTCTACTGATATAATTTTGTTCTCCATCTTGCAGAGATTCCATATCATCCAAGCTTGTATCATGTTCAAATTAAGTCCATATGTAACAGCTAAACCAGCGAGGCCTTCAAAACCACAAAAATTATATAAAAGGGGATCGATTATGTTCAATTCCTATTATATTAGCAGATTAAATTTTGAATTGTTACAGATAGCAGATTGGAATAACACACCTGGATCTATGAATCCCGGAGGAATAGATATTAAGAATATTAAGGAAAAGGCAAATGTGATAGAAGACAACATATCTCAGCGGAAGCACAACCATTCCATGGCACCAGCAATATTGAACTTAGGTCAAGAATATCCATCAGTCAATTTCATATTTGTTTCCTGAAATCTTGACTGCTGATCAAAGCTTCTAATGGTTGAAGTACCAGAAATTGTTTCAGAAAAATGTTGAATGATTGGGGCTTTGCAGACTCCAACCAGACGTGATAGTTCTCGAGCTGAGGGAATATAATATTGCTGCAAAATTACAAGTTTGTAAGTTACTAACTACCATCATATAAATTGTATAATGTATGATGGAGTCAATTTTGCAAAATAATTTGGTACATAATCTGTGCAGGTAAAGCTATTGCCAGACAAGGTTGCGAATAAATGCAAGAAATATATGTATTAAAAGCTCCATGGTAAGATTAATACCTGATACCAGATGCTAACTGCTATCACAGGTATAAAGACAACAAAAACCTGCCATGCAGCTTGAGACATCACTGCTATAATTCCCAGAAGCTGGATCATAATGAAGGCAAATGATGCAATTTGATAAGGAATGTCCGTATCCAGTGCACTTTGATCAGTTGAAGCCTGCAAGATAACAATCGGAATAAACCCAAGTGACATAGTATTATATAATCTTGAGTTGTTTTAAACAAATAACAAAATAAGGGGACAATTAATCTAGAGAAAAAAATGCTATTTAAGACACAAAATCACATCTCTAAAAATTAGAAGGACAAAAAGTGGAAAAATGGAGTATAACATACTCTATTAAGGATTCGCCCACTTGGAGTGGAATCGAAAAATGACATTGGAGCACGGAAAATGCAAAAATGCAAAAGTGGAATCGAAAAAAATGCTATTTAAGACACAAAAATCACATCTCTAAAAATTAGAAGGACAAAAAGTGGAAAAATGGAGTATACATACTCTATTAAGGATTCGCCCACTTGGAGTGGAATCGAAAAATGACATTGGGGCACGGAAAATGCAAAAGTGCATTTTATTAAAGAGTATAGTAGCTGTTTTATAACCAGCTGTGACAAGAAGCATTGCTCTGGCAAGGATGCAGAAAGAACTTCCAATGGCCAAACCAACATAGACTACTATAAGAGTCGTTCCTTCAACAGGTGGCTCCATATCTGTTGAGATAGGAGTTGCCCAAGCCATCCAATAATTACTTCCAATTTGAAGAGCTTGAAAAAGAATCTGAGCCAACAATATGAATGGTACAAGAGCTCCTCTATATGCTGTTGTGATACATTTCCAATAGACTGAAAACCCAACTTTACCTTTCTCTCTTTCTTCTTCCTGAACAAGCTGTCCTGTTTTGGTTGACTTTTGTTGTCTGTTTTACCATTTTTTTCCTCTTTACCAGCCTTTTTTTCTATAAAACCATGTGTGCTAGAGGCGTCTACATCTTGTTCCAAGGTGCTTATTTCATTAGATATCATCACTCTATCCAATGAATCTAGTGTAGACAATGCTTTTTTGTGTGCACCTACAAGTTCCATAAAATCAGCACCACTATCCAGCAGATCAGTATATTTTCCACATTGAGTAATTTTCCCATCTTTCATCACCTAACAAGAATAACGACAAAGATTAAGAAGAAAGCAATTTTTACATTAATGACAATAATATCATGAGAACTACTCACCAATATAAGGTCAGCAGCAGGTAAGAACTCCACTTGATGAGTGACATAAACAACTGTCTTTGAACTTAACTGGCCCAGCAAGCATTCCTGCCATACACAAAACAGAAAGGTTCACTTTAAAAAATAAATAACAATACTAGAGTCATATTGAAAAAGCTGCATTTCGAAATAGTAAATCAAGGGTTATTTGTATTCTGCAGTGTGCAAAACAAATATAAACCCTCCCTTTGTTCAATCACCCTTCCTTGTTCCTTTTTTCTTTAAAAAAAAAAAAACTCTGGACTTCTCCCTCCCCCTCATATCTCTTTTCATAACTTTCTAGTTTCATTTTCTTTTCTTCTTTCTCTCCAATAATCAAAATCCATCAAATTTCTACATCTTGTGGTTCGATAATCATGGAAAGAGTGATTTGAGGCAGAGAAAAACCATTCTCATATCTTTAGAGTTCTCTATTTAGTATTTAATTCCTTTGAAGTAAATTTTTAATATTTTAAGATAAATAAACAGTTTTACATCATAAATTAATTATGGGTTATGTATTAGAGATAAGGAATTCATTTATTAAGATTATGTATTACATGTAAGAAATTCAATTATTAAAATGTAAAACTACTTCTTTATCTCAAAAGATAAAAAAGTTTACTTCAAAGGATCAAATAGAGAATTCTAATGGTTTTCCTCCGACTCAAATCACTTTCCAATGATTATAGAACCACAAAATGTAGAAATTTGATGAGTTTTGATTATTGGAGAGAAGAAAAATGAAAATGGAACCAGAAAGCCATGAGAGAGAAGCTATGGAAAGAGAAACAGTGTGGGAGGGAGAAGTCTGGAGGGTTTTTTTTGTTTAAACTTTAAAGAAAAAAGGAACAAGGAAGGGTGTTTAAATAAGGGGAGAGTTAGTTTGTTTGTTTTTAAATATATAAAACCATGTTTAAATAAACTGTGCGTTCCATATAATAGCCCGGGTTATATTGCACATAATAAAAAAATAATAAATAATGAAACCAAGTAACCTTAAAGAGGTGAGAGCCTGTGTGAGCATCCACAGCACTAAAAGGATCATCCAATAGATATATATCAGCATCTTGGTAAAGTGCACGAGCAATTTGTATTCTTTGTTTCTGTCCACCACTCAAATTTATTCCACGCTCTCCTATAATTGTCTGATCACCAAATGGCAAAATCTCCAGATCCTTCTTCAAGGAACAAGCTTCAAGTACCTTCTCATACCTTTCCACATCCATGTGTTTTCCAAACAATATATTATCCTCTATCTTGCCACTTTGTATCCATGGAGATTGAGCAACATAGGCCTTCGATCCACAAACTCTAAGGATGCCTGATATCTTTGGTACTTCTCCCAATACACAAGAAAGAAAAGTAGACTTGCCTGATCCAACAGTACCACAAACAGCAACCCTCATCCCGTGAAAAACTTTAAGATTTATATTTTGTAATGTTGGATTAGGGGAAGATAAATCCCAAGAGAAGTTTCCATCAACTACTTCAATTGCTGTATCAGAACTGCCCCAAGGAAGCTTCTCTACAACATTAGATTGTAAGTCATCAAGACGAAGGAATGATGAGATCCTATCAAGAGAAACTTTAGTTTGAGCTATCATCGAAATTGTATCTGGAAGACTGTAAATGGGCTCTTGAAGAATTCGAAATGTAGCAAGTGCAGACAAGATCTTCCCTGATTCAAGGGGGATCCCCATAAGCATACAAGTACCAAAAGTAACCACAGATACAAATGTGGGGGCACCCCAAAATACAAATGTGGTCATGGCTGCAGTATAAACATATTTTCTTAGCCAACTTTGCTCAGTTTTCCTGAGCTCAGTTATTTTTGATAGAAACTTCATTTCCCATCCTTGTAGTTTGAGGATCCTCATGTTCCTTAATATCTCAGATGTAGTCTTCATTCTTGTATCTTTTGATTCCATCAACTTCTTTTGAAACTTCTCTTGCAATGATCCCAAGGGAACATTTGCAAACATAATAACAATAGTTGCCATAAGAGCAGCAATTGAAGCCAGCCCAAGGTTTTTATACAAAATCAACAAAGCCAAAGTAACTTGCAGAGCTACCATCCACAAATCATGCATGTACCAGCTGAAGACACCAACTCTTTCCGCATCAACAGTCATGAAATTGATTATTTCCCCAGAAGTGTGGCCTTGCTTTGATTGACAAGAAAGGGTCAAAGCTTTGTTATAGATCATCGTGACAAGCAGTGCTCGGATTCGGAGTCCAACTTGTTGCAACCTAAAGAACCAATGCCTTTGGGACAGACACTCCACAAGCTTTGCAAAGAAAAATGCAGAAACCAAAACATACCCCTGGTTTTCATACTGCCGTCGTCCATCGAGGTACTGAACAAAACCATCAATAAGATAAGGACCAACATAAGAAGCCAGAGTATTTAAGAGTGCAAGAAAAGCTGTGAAAAGAATCTCCTTCCACGCTGACATTAATAATGATTTCACCAGCTTAAGCGTGGTAACACTGTTAATTGCACCACAATCAGCCTCAACTTTCTCTCTAAAAGTTGGAAAAGCACCAATCACACTATCTCTGCTGTCTAGCTGAGGAACATCCTCAAGGTCCAGGATTTTCTTATTGCCAACGGCTATAAGAGGACCCACCCAAGAGAAGGTAAGAAGGCTCAAAATTCCAGCATATGAGAAAGGAGTGACAGTGTCACCACCCTTGGTCTCTTTTGATCCCAAGGCATCACCATTCAAAAGAGGTTCCTGAATACCGTTATCAACATGAACCTCGTTTTTCACAAAATAGCCCACGTAAAAGAAGAACAAACCAACACCACAGGAGACCATATCGGAAACCAAGTACTGAGTTGGCAAAGCAACGTGTGTCTTAGATAGAACAATAATGTCCGCGACGAAGCAATAACAAGAAACAACGAGGTAGAAAGCGCACCAAGATCTGAAGAAGAATGAGAACCTTCTTTCATCGCAACTGAAGAAGCCCTTGAGCAAGCATACACAAACAGCGCCGCACGCAAGTGTTTTCAGCGCCAAAGCCAAAAGGGTGACGAACTTTTCTTCTGACCAGTCACTAGTGTACCAAAAGAAGTAGTTAAAGAAACAGAGGACGAGACAGAAGGCAGAAACAGCAAGAGAACAAAACACGGTGGATTTGAAGAGGGTGTTATTGGGTTTCTCCTTAGACTCGTCACTGACTCCTGCTGCGATTTTCTTCCAAAGCCATGTCAGCAAAAGTGTGACGAGTAGCAGAAGGTGGATAAAGGCGGATAAGCCATGAAGGAAAATGGGTTTGAGGAGAAAAGCAGTGGAAAGAGGTGACAACAACAACATAGTAGCGAAGGAAGACAAGGTTGTTTTTTTGGAAGTTGAAAATGGGGTGTGAAATGTGTTGTAGGAGCAGTTTGCAGTTTGCAGTGGCAGAGAAGTGAAGTGAAAAGGATTGTACTGTAGGTAACGTGGTGGACAAGGCCAGAGAGCTTAGTGGACGGAGGTGGCCAAGGAAGAAAAAACGAATGAGGACAAAAGGGTGGCCTTTTCCAGGAACAACCACGGGTGGAAAACTTTGGACTTTGAGCTTTAAGGAAAGAGACTGTCACTTACCAGAGTGCCCATGCTGGATTTGCCTTCTCTCCTGTTTATTTTCCCTTCCCTCCAAATGCTTAGTTCCAGTCATTCCTTTATATTCAATCCTTCTTTTGTTTTATTTCACATTTTCTCTCCTCCACTTTGGTGTATTTAAAAACAAAACATTTTACATTTTTTAGATTTTGTTTTATTTTAGCTAACGTGGAATTTGTGAGACAAATTTTCCTATCTTTTTCTCGAACAATTATGTGTTGCACTTTTGGAAACTTTCAATCTAGTGTAGAATTTGGGAGAAGGTGAAGATTGGAAATTTCTCTCTCTTTCTTTCAAAGCTAAAATATTGTTACATTATAATTTTTTTTCACTTTTTTTGTTTTAAAAACTGTTTACGTTATTGTATCTATTTTTATTCTTGTAATATTAAAATTATTTTTACATTAATTATTTCATTTTAGCTGTTTGATTTTTTTTATTTCGTTTTTTCTCTCTCATTATTTGCACTTTTCTCTCTTCCTTTTTACTGTTTTGGCCACTTAATAAAATTTGTGCGAGAAGGGAACAATTTATTTATAGCTCACAACTCATATAAGGTAAGATTACTTATTTAATCATTTTTCCTTTATTTAATAGCATCTTTACTCTTTGATTTATAGTAATCAATTTTTTCTAACTTGTTTCCATATACATTTGTTATGTTGTTTGATTGTGGTGGTTTCATGCATATTGAGGATTTTTTTAACATGATTAATTGATGGATACAAATTTGATTTTCAAAGTTGGTTTTGAATTCGATAATTTAAAAGATGCATGACAATTTTGCATGAATTACGAGGCAAAAAAGGTTTTGGAATTAGGAAACAATATTCAAGCAAGAGTAAGATAGATGGTTTTATCATGTCTTACTTGTATGTTTGTTGTAAGGAGGGTGTATGAAAACCAGGCTCAATAGATTATAAAATGACTAATCCAAAAACTGAGATAAGAACGAGGTGTATGGCAAGAATGAAAGTGAAATGATTGAATGAAAAGTACAAAGTGATTAATTTTGTTTATGATTATAATCACCTACTCTAACCACAAAAAACAGTGCATATATTAGCTTATCAACGAAGAATAACTGAACATTAAGCGTATGAATTTGAAGTGGTAGAAGACGTAGGGATTTAAAAAAAACTTCATTTGATTCTATGAGTAGATGCGTATGAGGTAGAGAGAATCCAAAAACAGTGCATATATTAGCTTATCAATGGATTATAAAATGACTAATCCAAAAACTGAGATAAAAACGAGGTGTATGGCAAGAATGAAAGTGAAATGATTGAATGAAAAGTACAAAGTGATTAATTTTGTTTATGATTATAATCACCCACTCCAACCACCAAAAACAATGCATATATTAGCTTATCAACGAAGAATAACTGAACATTAAGCGTATGAATTTGAAGTGGTAGAAGACGTAGGGATTTAAAAAAAACTTCATTTGATTCTATGAGTAGATACGTAGGAGGTAGAGAGAACCTTGGATATCCTAGACAATATGAAAATAATTATTTAAATACAAGGAGGCAACGAGATATGGCTTATGGTAAAGTTGGGTATTTACTACAATACTTTCAACAACAATTGATAGGTAATTCTTCATTCTTCCATGCACACCAAATGGATTTGGAAGAACAAATAACAAATGTATTTTGGGTTAATGCAGGAATGTTGTTTGACTATCATTGCTTTGGTGACGTCATTTCTTTGGATACCACATATTGTACAAATGGAGATCATTGACCTCTTGCAATTTTCTCGGACTTCAACCATTATAGGGCAGGGGTGATCTTTGGGGAAACTTTACTATATGATGAAACTACTGATTCATTCAAATGGCTTTTGGAAACATTTTTGCAAGCACACAACAAAAAAAAAACCACAAACTATTTTTACTAACCAAGACCAAGCCATGGCAAGAGCATTGAGGGAGGTTATACCAGAGACAAAGCATGATTTATGCACATGGCACATAATGAAAATGAGATCTAGCATCTAGGAAATTTAATGAAGATGAATCAAATTTCTTACTGATTTCAAGAAATGTATGTATGATTGTGAGGAAGAATTAGATTTTGAAGCCATATGGAAAACTTTGTTATTGAAATATAATGTGGAAGAAAACACTTGGTTGAAATCAATGTACCAAATCAAAGAGAAATAGGCAACATGTTATATGAAAAATGCTTTTACGCTTGACATGCGAAGCACACAATTAAGTTAAAACATTAATTCTGATATAAAGAGTTGCACAAGACCAAACTTGAACATTAATCAATTCTTTAATCAATTTGAACGAGTTGTTACGGAAAAGCGATATAATGAGTCAAAGCAAGATTATGAAATGCTTCAGAAGTTACCAAGAATGATAGTACAAAGTTCTCCTTTGATTTGACAACTTTCTCAAAGTGTACACTCCTCCTATACTCAATTTGTTCCAACAATAGTGGGATTTAATAACGGCCACAAATATCTTTGAAAGAAAAGAAACAAAAGCTTAGTATGATTATGTTATAACAATGGTGGATGAAGAAAAAGAGTGAAGAGTTAATTATGAATGCCATATTAAGAATGAGGAGTGGAAAATTACTTGTACTTGTAGAAAATTTGAACAACGGGGAATATTGTGTTGTCATTCATTGAGAATATTATTTGACAAGGATGTCAAACTTCTTTCAAACAAATATATATTGAAGCGGTGGACAAGACAAACAAGATCTGATACGTTTAATCATAATAATGGAAAGCAAATTATTCTTGATCATAGGTTGAAAAGTTCAAATTGAAAGAAGCAATTATGTCCCATGCTTTTAAAATTGGCAGAAGATGCATTTGACTATCCAGAAGCATGTGTTTTAGTCTATCAAATGATGTTAAAGCTTAACAAGAAAGTGACTAAAATTCGATTAAACAAAAAATCACATGATACTCATGATTCCATGTGTGAGGTTACAAAGAATATTGCAAAGTCTTTCACATCCAAAGGAATTAAATTTAAGAAGAAATATGGTACGAAGATGAAGAAAAATAAGTGTTTAAAATTTTGGGTTGATGACCTAATGCAAAAAAAGAAAAGTGAAACATTTACAGCCGTAGTGCATAAGGTTTATTTTTTAATTAAGTTTAATGTTATTTTTTGTTCTTTTAGTTTGTTAGTTGTGTAGTGTACTAATTTAACCTATATTGCATATTAGTCAACTCAAGTTTTTGTTGAAACATCAAATTCAGCCCCTCCATTAACATATGTTCATTCAAGTCAAGTATCATTAAGAGAATCAACTTCAGATCCTTTGAGAAAATATTCTCATGTAATGCCTTTTGCATCTATGCCAAATCAAATGAGTTTTACCATAATGCTTATGATATGTGCATCGACTTTAAATTACAAAAATTGTATAATTATGTTTCATTATTTCACAATAAAATTATTTTCATTTTTTCCCATTTAGACTCAAGATGACTATAATTTTACATCACTTGAAGCATCGGACCTTAGTCAACCAATATTGGATGGTACATCATTACACAATCGTGAAGAAGCATTATCAGAAATTAACACAACTCATGGTTGAGAGTGTGTATTATACCTGCTGTGTTTTTTGTATGATGTAGATATAAATTTATTAGACATTCTGAATTTTTTTGTATGATGCAAGTATAGGTTTATTAAACCTCTATGGGAATAGGTTTTGTTTACAAAGTGATCATATTTTGTAATTCATCATTCCACAGTTTATGTGGTCTAGTATAAAAATCATTTTATACTATTTGATAAGTTGTACAAAAGATCAATTTCTATTTCATTGCAATTTAGAGCAATAATGACACATTTGTTAAATACAATTCAACACTTTGAATTTTGTTATATTTCATTGCAATTTAGTACATGAGATAAATAAGAGTTTTGATTACAATTTTTTAGTACAAAACTAGTTGCACTTTCTAAAAGAACTCTCACTATCACTTTTAGTACATCATAATCTAATACAAGACCAATCTGAATGAACAATTAACTAATCTCAATAGCAACAAATAACATATTTTTGACGACATTAGATTTCACTTTCAATTCATGACAACATCAGATACCACTAAAAACAAGATCTTCACTATGGTACTTGGTTGATGGTGGTATATCCAATTTCAAAGGTCCTAAGGAATAAGCCTGCAACATGATTGAATCAAATATAGCCAGGAGTCAAATGCATTTTATATATTAGAATTGATTATATACTATTTTCATAGTCCAAAGTGATAGAATTTATAGCCATGAGTCTATAAAAGTCAATCCTGCTCAAAACACAAATGATGATATGCTATTGAGTCCAATAACATTGCCATCTAAACGCATGCACTAAAATCAAAATTAACTAAAACATAGTTCCTTAAAATATGTTTCTAACCAAATAATCCAAGGCAAAGTTTAAAGAGTCTTACAAGTATTATATATAACTAAAAGCTACATATTTTAGGATTCACCATTATGATTTGCGTGAAACATGTACACCTTCCAAAATTTGGTACATAATATAGATCTTCCGCCAAAGCCTCGGTTCTTGCTGCAAACAAAGAGGAGAATCATGTTCATCTTCTAATCTGCAATTCAGAAACAAGCAAACCAAATTTCTTTTATGATTTTCTCATAAATCTAAATATTATAATTTATACACAAAACATAATAAAGTAGTTCTATTTTATTCCCCTTGATTCCAACCTTTCTTGTGGAATAAAATATTGTTAACTATTATCAAATTATGTCACACAAGTAATGCTTTTGATAATATAAAAATTATTTTATCCAATCAATCAATAACTTCATAATTATTGGCATGTCATTACCACTTAATCATTTTTTGGGTGGAAGGGAAGGGGAAGGTTGAAGATAAATTGCATGATTAGAAAAGAAAAAAAAAAGTGATAAAATTGCACTCACCTCACTTAAGGTTTTTTTAATGGCACACACCATTGAACATTAAACTCCCTTCATGGTTTATTTGGATGACACACACAACACCTTACAAAATAACATCATTTAATACACTATTAAAGGACAAAGCAATAATACAAGGCACACCATAATAATCTTCTTTTTATTAGAGTTGTCAACTCGGGCGGATTGGCTCGGCACATTGGACTTTTCAAACAAAATGGATTTGGTCCATCGGGCCAACCCAATCCAAATTTATTTATATAGTTGAGCCAAATGGATTGGGGCAAAAATGCTCGCTTCTATTTGAGTATCTTTTTTTAGAGTCCAATCTGACCTATTTTGTAGGCCCACCAACCGGCCTAGTGGGCCATACCCATTTTGATAGTTCTACCTTCTATGAAACATAACATGTTTGTCTCAAATTGATTATTTTATTCTCTGTTGGACTTTTAGATCAATTGATTTGGAATTAACTTTCAATTTTATGTTACTCGAATCACATGACTCCATAATTATTTTGACATATGTTATAGAATCAATTGATTTAGAATTGAATAATAATCATTTTTTCAAATCAATTGATCATGAACACAAAAACATAAATTCTACGTCAATTGATCCATAAACATAATTAATGCTCAATTTTGGATCAATTGATCCAGAATTTACCTTTTGTTCAAATATAAGGGTATTATGAGTGTTTTCTGTGTTCAAGGAAGTGTGAATAGTAATTATGGAATCCTAAAAGAAATTCCCTTTTACTTGAGTGTCAAACTGATTTAACGATAACGAGATATGCGATTTAAAACTAGTCGTTTACTTTCAAAAAATGCTCGAAACAAAGAACTTACAATAATACAACGTCGTGGTGTCTTTTGCAACTATTCTTCTAAAAAATACTCTTAGCATTTTTGAGAAAAACAACCTTAAATGTTTTGGAGGACTTGAGCTATTTTGGAGGATGTTTGTACTCTTCACACCTATGAATAGTTACAAAACAATTTTTTAAGCCACAGAAGAATGTTAATTCTCCACGATAAAAAACTATTCTTCTTGAAAAACCAAATTTTTATTTAAAATGTGTATTTGAGATAATTAAAAATAAGTTAAAAACTCAAATGAATTTGATCATTTAAGTAAAAATTTATGGGAAGTCTTCACTTCTGCATAATATTAAAAGACCCAAACAAAATGTTCTAAAAACTTATAAATGAGTTTGCATACTATAATCTTGCTAGTGTGATATTAGAGTAATAGTTACTATTTAATCAAACATATTCTTTGCATTTAAACATTTTCAAATATTTAATCAAACATATTTTTTCTTTTATTTTCATTTTTTATTGAAAATAAAAAATAAAAGAAAAGAAAAATTAAATAGAACTAAATATGTCATGATGAGAATTTTGTTTCTTTGAAAATACTTAAAAACATATTTTATGCATTGGGGGCACGTTTTCGTTAAGTAACCCATCATTCAATGCTTGATTGTATTTTTTTTTTTAAAATTTAAAACACTTCATTACTTAGGACTTAGGAATGTTTACGGATAGATTTTTTAAAAAAATTTAAAATAAATAAATTTTGAACCATTGCTTGGTTTGGTTTTGATTAACTATTCAAATCAAACCAATTTATCAACAACCGGTTTATTTAGTTGGATAAATTAGATTTCTTAAAAACAAATGTTCTGTTTTAAAACATAAAAAATATATATTTTTTCTCCGAATTATAAACTTGTTATTAAAAGAGTGTAAATAATATATTTAATTAGTTCATACAAATTAAAAAAAAAAACATAAATATCCATCAATAATCGAAGGAAAGCTCAACATGGATTCTAACATTTATAAATAAATATTAGTTTAAGGTTGCAAGTGTCTAATACAAACCAAATTAGCTAACATAAATTAAGTGGTTCAAAATAATAAAATTATCCAACTTAAACCAATTGTTCAAAATAAAACATAAAATATAGGAATTAAAATTATAAGATTGACTTAATAATACAAATCCACTTGAAGGGAAAAGAGATGTTATAGATTCAAATTATTGTCACTAATAAAACTTAAAAAATTAATAACTAACATTTGTTAATAAAAATATAAAATATATTTATTTTATAACCATTTATTAAACTAATGCCTATTATATTTCTTTTGTTATAAAGTTCAAGAAAGAAATCTGAACCAATATAATTTATTCAGTTACAAACTTCCAACTGTTAGATTTATTCAAAACTACACATTTTTTTTCTCCTTTTTGTCATTATCTTCTTGCCAGAGACATATCCATATCCAGAGAATGTTTAAAAAATAGGACCAGTTTTTCACTTGGTTAAGGTATGAGTCATTGGATTAAAGATCCAACTGGTAAATGTTATTAGTAACATAGTGGTAAGTGAGTTAATTCTTCTCTTATTGGTTCTAAGTTTGAATCTATGTCAAACATTTGCCCAGCTACGTTTTAAAACTTTGTACATGAGTTAAACTTCCCTCTAATATTTTGAAAATTTTCATAGAAGAGAGAAAAATACACACAATGGGTGTGTGGGATGATCCATGTATGAAGGATATTTTTTTGTCTGTATAGAGACAATCCTCCTTCAAAGATCTTATAATATATTTATAAAAAATTATTCTTCATAAAAAAAATATAATTAATAAATATTTTTATAAAATTTATTATTTATTGACTAATTATTTGTTAAAAATTAAATATCTAAATAGTTGTAAAAAAAAAAGAAATTATACCCTCCTAGATGCATCGTTGTTTCCTCACTTTCCAGCATATACCAAAGCCCTGCTCAAGTTAAATGTTACCTACATTAAGATTGCATCAATTTATGTTTCAATAGAGGTTATCTTGGTAGTCGAGTAAATTTGTGAGAATAGGTAGAACAACATACTTGATAATACATATATTTTTATAGAATGAATTATGAATCCAAATTTGTGTATCAGATAATTGGACTATTACATTGTATAAGAGGGGAGAGGAGGAGAGACTATGATAGCTTTTACTATTGTTTGTCAGTTAATTGTTAACATTTTTAGAAGATAATTCTTATGTTTACTCATTTAATAAAAAATTTTTGCTTAAAAAAAAAATTATCTCGGTACTTAAATTATCGATTTTAAAATTCTAATCGACCTTTAGTTACTGAAATGAGTTTCAGTCTCATGTAAAAAAAGATGCATGAAAAGGAACATGACACAGTCGATATTTGAATGCCCAGTTTCCTGCAGAGTACTAAAACGCCCCATCATTGACCACACCTACTGGGTTAGAGTCAATCTGGAAATTAAATCTTTCATATACCAGTTTTAACACTATCAGTCAAAATTATTGAAAGTAGAAAGCTATTTATCAAAGTATACAACTTATATCGTTATGCATCCTCCATGCATAATTGGACCTTTGAACAGATGTAGTAGCTATAGCTGAGAATTTATCAATTAAACAAAGCACATTTAATAAATATAAACTAACTATGATTTCCATATATATATATATATATGATTCCAATATATGCTTAAAGTGACCACCACATCTACAATATATGATTCCAATACTGGCTTACTGTGACTACCACTTGTACATGTATAATACATGATTCCAACAGGCGATTACTTTTAAAACTAACAAGTAACAATTAATCTAATGTTGCACATTTGATAGCTGCTCTAGAGTTTGCGAGTGGGGATGTATCTGGACAAACAAAAGATCGAGCTAGTTGTTTTCAGTATAACAATACAAAAGGGCATGAGTAGTAAGGATAATTCTCATTGCCCCATTTACCTTGGCAAAGTGTCTGGCGAAGTTTTATTTCTCTTAGGAGGATTCTTTATGTCTAAGTCAAATGTATAACCAGAGGAAGTAGAAGTCTCGATATCCCAAAATCTTCTTTTAAACGTCTCAATACTCCTCTGCGCTTCTGTATCATTTTCCAATTTCACCTTTGCATAATTCTCCTCATCACCATCTAGGACTATGACCTCTATACCATCTCTAAATATATATGAAGTAAGGAGAATAAAGAGTGGTAGATTCTATAATAAAAATAAAAAATGATTCTTGCCTCAGCATTTCATGAAAAATCCAGCCTCAGGCTCTTCAAGTAATTAACAATGTATAGAAGGGTAATGTGTAATCTTATTTGTAAAAGTATAAGAGAGATTCTTAAAAGAAAGAAATAAAAGAGAAAGAGATGGAAGAAGAAATTGTATTGGCATACCTGATGGAGAGAGAGCAGGGGGAGGATGAAGAGAGTGGAGAGTATCTGAGGCATATAAAAAAGGTCTCATGTCCTCTTCCACTTCATCTTCAACAATAGCTCGTAATGTTGCTGAGCTTGCTTCCCTTTAAGGCATTGGTCAGCTCAGAGATGCTCATGTCTTTCTAGTTTTTATAGCAATGTTCCATTTTCATTTCCAAGGGTCAAATCCAACCACGAAACCAGGAATAAGGAACGTCCAACTCATCAATCAATTCCTGCTATAGAGATCAATGCGCCTTTACTTTTATATTTCATACTCATTTTCTTATTTTTATTTATATTAATTATATTTATAAAAAATACGTATATAATATATTATTTTTATAATTTTTTTAATCAAAATATTAATTGTTTAATATTCTTTTTCTTTAATTGAAATATATATATAACTTCTTTTATATTGAGCATAATGTATTCAAATCCCACTCAACTCACCATTGCCCACTTCTAATAAAGACCCTATCAAATTGTATAAGTGAGTTTCATATTTTACATATCAATGATAATTTTTATTTCATTTATTTAAGTAATTTTTCTCACTAGTAATATAATCTTAAAAAATTTGCACGTTAAATTTCTATATAGTGATTTTTATGAAATGCACATAAACTATTTATCAAAAAAATTATTTAAATAACACAATAACGTAAAGTAAAGTGAATGTTATATATTTATTGGTGTTATTTAAATTATTTTTCTTAATAAGTCATATATGCTTATTTTCTAATTATAAATAAAAAAATTATATATATATATATATATAAGAATAAGAAATAATTATTTAAATAAATAACTGTTGCTTAACTTACAAATAAATAAAAATTATATAAAAAATGAGAAATATGAAATTCACTTAAACCACTTATAAGAATTCACCGATAAAAATAGTCTTCGGTGTTTCTTCACACTTCAGACCCAATATATATGATTATTGATCAGGCATGCAATCTTAAAATACGTATTTCTGGTAAAGTATTAATTTTTTTTAGATAAGAAAGTATTATATTATTTACCCAAAAACTACTCTTTTAAATGATGAAAAACAAATGCGGTCGAGTTTAAAAAATATTCTTAAAATACAGAAATTAATTTTAAGATACTACTTTAATATATTGTTTTCGTCTAATGGTGAAATCTTAATGAAAATGAATTTTGACTTTATATAAAATTTTCCTTCAACGTTACAAATTCAACAACTGTTGTTTTAAAAATTACTTTATTTCACTATCATTTCTAACACGACGGTCTTCTTATTATGCCTATAGAGATGCTTCATTAAATATTAATAAAAATCTAACTTGAATCAACATCACCATCCACTAATTTCCCAATATCTTGCTGCCATACACTAGTGGTTGAGTTAAATAGTGCTTGATCCTCCAGAACTTAGCTTCCAAATTTTTAATTCAAAGAAAATGTTTTTCAATTAGCATAGGCTACCACCATTTACTAAGAAATGCAATATTAAATGCTACAAGATTACACTTCGTTTTTTCTTTCTTAAGATAGATAATTTTCCATTTTATCCATGAAATATTTTTGAATTATTTCACCCCATAAGAAATGTCTTGTATTCAGATATTATCATGTATCATGTTTTCAAGCTTTAGATCTTTTATGGTCCTTGTTTGATGGTAAAAAGTAAAAAGTAAAAAGTAAAAAGTAAAAAGAAGTCACTACATTCTGATGCTCTTCTTTGTATGTAAGTTGGGGACACTAGTCTAGCGCCACGTCTATGGACTGAAATTTACAGTACCTCTCCTCCAGTCCCCTTTGTATGTTTTTTGTCCAGTTAAAAGTTGAAAATAGGAGGGGCAAAACCGTCATATAAAACTTGGACGGCCCTGACTGCGCTTCCCCTGAAGTGAATCAACGGCCACTGCCATGATCGGGATTACACTTTACTCCTACAGATGCGCCTCGCAACACGCCTTCTTTTAAAAAAACAAAATCAAATACAAATTCATTTTTAAATGGTATCTTTTTCGTTGGAAATATTTGTATTTTTGTTGTCTATGCTTTATTATTTAATTTTTAAATATTTTTTTATTTATTTTTTAATTTAAAAATTTTAAATTAAGTTTTTAAATCTAATATTTTAAAATTATTTTGGTTTAAAAGTGTTTAAAAAATATATACTAAAAAATAAATTATAAAGTATTTAAAAAAATTAAAAAACGAAAAAAATATAGAACGCAAAGATAAAACACATAACATAATAAAATAAAATATAAGTTAATTGAAAAAATTTTAAAGATTCTAATTTAAAATTCATGATTTAAAACAATATATAAATAAAAAATTAATTTAAAAAATTAAAAAAATTAACATAAAAAACTTTAACATAAAAAAAATCATATTTGAGAAATCGATTTTTTTTTTCACAAATTCTTTAACATAAATAATAAAAGAAATTATATAAGTAAATAATGTAAGATGAATTATTCAGTAAATTTTATTTATGGTATATATATATATATATATATATATATATATATAAATAAAAGTTGAAGAATGATGACCCATTAATTAATGACAGTTTAAGATCTTGAGATTGAAAAGGTATTATTGTGGCCAATGCCCGATAGAAACTAGAGTTATGGCCTTATCTTGGAGTAACTACGACTGTATTACATGATTTGTAACTCACAGCAACTATATAGTATAACCAAGTTAATGACAATTATTTATGTTTGATATGGAAATTGGGACTGTGGCAGCTGGCTCTTCTTAACTTGTAGCTGAGTGATATGCAATAGGAATCAACTGCAGATCCTGTTTTCTTTTTACTGCCAAGCCAAAGGATTCAGACATATCAAGTTCTTGAGGCATCTTCCAATCAAAATGGAAAAGCAAATTTGCAAGTGAGAATTCCACATTAACCATGCCAAGATTGATGCCAGGGCATATCCTTCTTCCAGCTCCAAATGGAATAAATTCAAACTCACCACCTTTGTAATCAATTGAGCTATCAAGGAATCTTTCAGGATAAAATGTCTCAGCTTCAGTCCAATACTTATGATCCCTCCCAATTGCCCATGCATTCACAATCACTTTGCTTTTGGCTGGAATCTCATACCCATTAATCTCACATTTCTCACTGCATTCCCTTGGAAGCAGCAATGGAACAGGTGGATGTAAACGCAAAGTTTCTTTGATAACTGATCTCAAGTATTTCAGTTCATTAATACTTGTTTCATCCACGTATCCTTTTCCATCAAATACCCTTCTTACCTCCATTTGTGCTTTCTCCATCACTCTTGGGTTCTTCACCAGTTCTGACATTGCCCAATCCATAGCTGTTGAAGAAGTCTCGCCTCCAGCACTGAATATGTCCTGGCACAAATGTTGGGGTATTACATTCCAGAATTAAATTCGGTGCATGTTTGGATTGCCATTGCAAATCATTTAAAAGTATGTTCAGAATACAAAAGGATATCCTTCACCTAAAGTCCCTTCAGCACTCTCTAAGGGGAGAGTAACAGCACTCTAAACACAGCTTTATGAGCTATCCATTTTAGCTTAATCTAAATCACAGTCTAAGTGTGAATAACATAAAACCGTAACTTCAGTTCAAAACATTAGATGAGTATATAACTAGGTATAAATTAAAATACGATAGCTCTTGATGACCGATCATTGGG
Organism: Psophocarpus tetragonolobus; assembly: GCA_037954015.1. NCBI lineage: Eukaryota > Viridiplantae > Streptophyta > Magnoliopsida > Fabales > Fabaceae > Psophocarpus > Psophocarpus tetragonolobus. The sequence goes on from CM075695.1 coordinate 43,699,674, forward strand.
GGATGTCTAATAAATGACTCAGATTTGGAAATGCTGCTTGGGTTTCTAGAGGTAAAAGTAAAATATTAAACAAGTTTACAATAGTGTAAAGACTAGTATTATCTTCCTACCTTGACTTCTTCAAGCATTATTCTATATTGATACTAAACAGGAATGTTCAACTTAAATATTCAACCCTAAATAGGAGTATTCAACTTGATTATTTAGCCTGCCTTAAACAAGAGTGCTTAATTTGAATATTTGGTCCTTAGCATGTTCAGCCTTTGGTTTTCACTAGACATTAAATATTGCTACAACAAGAAGGACAGACAACAATAAATCAAAAGGTTAATCAGTCTAATATTGATTAAGACTGTATTGTCTAATTCCTGCCTGATTAAATAAGACCCAACATGTAAAAGCCCAATCCACCATTATAAATAGGTAACGAATATCGAGATAAAAGATAAGATATTTTCAAGATAAGCTCATTTTTTATGTACTCCACCTCTTGGAAAAGATATTAAGAACTTAGTAATATCAAGATTTGAAGATATAAATACTTAGAAGACACACAAATACAATCATCTATTGAGAAAAATACATCATATATACAAAATATAGATTTAGAACAGAAGCATACTGACCATAATGGTTGCTTTGACAACACTGTCAGATAAGGGGTGTTGGAGTTCACCATTTTTCTGAAGCCTTAAAAGAACATCAACTAGATCTTCTCCACCAACAGCCTGGGTGTCCAGATTTTTTTCTCTGTGATCCCTGACAATGTTCTCAAGTATTCTATCCATTCCTCGATGTATCTTCTCAACTTTAGTCCTAATCCCAGTTAGAAGTTGAAGAAGTCCAATAGAAGGGTACAGATCAGAAACAGAGAACCCTGCAACTGTCTCACTAACACCCTTCATATGTTCAATATAAGCCTGTTGGTCTTTGGATTTTTTGCCAAAAGCAATCTGTGATATAAGACCATATGCCAACGAATTAATTTTGTGTGAGAGATTAATAGGTGACCCTTCACATAAAGATATATCTTTGACAAGATTTGACAACTCTTGTTCTCTGATTGATCTGAAGGAGTCAGCGTGCTTTGGGGCTAGTAGCTCTATGGTACAAATCTTTCTCATCTGCCTCCAGTAAGGTCCATGAGGGCTGAAGGTCATGCCCTTAGAGCCATAAGAGATAATATGAGCAGCTAGCACATGAGGCCTATTTGCAAAGATGATATCATGCGTGTTCATCACTTCTTTGGCCATTTGTGGCGAAGATACCACTATGCAACAGAGCTCACCAAGCTGGACATGCATGAGAGGACCATATTGATTTGCCAATCTTGCTAGGGACCGATGAGGCTGAGTTCCAAGTTGGTGCATGTTACCTATGAGAGGTAACTTCCTTGGTCCTGGTGGCAACTTGGAGTTTGGATTCTTGCTTTTTGATCTCCAATTTATGTTGATTAGTAGCATCAACACTAAGAGGAAGAAAGGAAGAATTATAGATGAGGAAATGTTAAGCTCCATCCCGACGCTAGCAAAGTTAGTCAATTAGTGTGGCTTTTCAAATCAAGATTGTAGGATTAATATAAATAAGGACCAGAAGCAAGAGCTTGGGAAGCTGCATGGTGCAGCTTCTGATACTGACGTTATTTCAAATCAACCCATTTTTACCAACAAATATTATTGGCCATAGGAAGGAAAAAATGGACCACACCAATCAAGTTATGATTTATCAGAAGAAAATGGAGGCAAAACTAATATAATATCAATTATACTATTATTTTGGTGTTGAACTTGCTTGGTTGAATAATTTTTTTTACAATTATTTTAATTAAAAGAAAGTCTATGATTTCTTTTCTAATTTAAAAATTGTTGATATTTTTCTTTTTTTTTAACCAATTAAATTATAAATCTTATTCAAGTTATTTTTTAATAAATTAAAATAATTTTTATTTATTTATAAATAGTAAATATGTCTAGGATTTACAGTAAAATTATTTTATTTTAAAGACTTATTTATAAAACTTATTTTAAATAATTTTATAAAATCATTTTATTGTAAATCCTAGATATACTACTTATTTATAAATAAGTAAAACTTATTTTAATTTATTAAAAATGATTTGGATAAAATCTATAATTTAATTGGTTAAAAAAAGAAAAAAATACTCTTCAAATTAAGAAAGACACCATAGAAATTTTCAATTGATACTAACAAGTTAAATATAATTTTTATACCTATTTAAATTTATCTTAATTATAAATTTATTTTAAAACACATGCTTTTTTATTAAACAGTATAAAAATCAATTTTTAAATTCCAAAATAAATAAGAACATCATCGATTCAACCAGTGGATTGATAGTTATTGATAAATAAGTTAATGAAAAATGTCAAATAACTAAAAAAATTTATCTGATATGTTTAATAAATTAAATTAAATTTATTTATTATGTATTTATTTATAACTTTTCAACACTGTCATGCAAAATATTATCTTGTAGTGAATATATTAACTAATTATATTTTAAATTAATTTATTAATAAGCAGTGTTTTATAAAAATATAAAAATCATTTAAAACAATTTCACAGTGCATGTATATTGTTGTACCCAAAAAAATGTATGTATTCATATAAATTTATCATTCCTTTAATATAAATAATTTCTTTTGAAGGGATAAAATGCAAAATTGTTTTAAATGTTAATATAAGCTATGAGTATTAAAAAAAAAAGCTATGTTTTGAGAAAAAAATTACATGATACTTAAATTTTATCATCATCATAAAAAAAAATTGTCATCATATATTTATAAATTACAGATTCTTATTATTATAAATTTTTAATATAGTATACCGGAAACAATTGACACATCCTAACATTTATTATTTTAGATTGTGTAACTTATCAATTAAAAACAAATGTCATATGTAACTATTTAATTAAATTTAGAGGTCTCTCTCATATTTATCATCTCTTTCTATCTATCCCTTCTAGGGATACAAGTAAATTTGGATTCGTAAATAATCTTTGAATCTATCTTAAATTGATAGAGAATTTTTTATTCGACCAAATACAAATATTAGGTATAGAAAATACATGGTTTATTAAGTTGAAGATAGAGACAAAAATAGGAATATATATACAACCCTATCACCGCTCTCATATCTATTCATCTACTATTATTTTAATGACTAAAATATTCATTTGTCTTAGAAAAAAAAAAATTTAACATTTAATAAACAAATTACAAACTTTATATTTATTAATTAGATAGTTTTTTAATTAATATCATTATATTTAAACAATTTATTTTTTATTAAAAAAGTATTATAATTTTTTTGCAGGTAATGAATTTTGTCAGGTTTTCTATAGGTAAAAAATTAAACAAGATAATTTCTTTTACAGAGAACCAGTAGCAATACACTAAGTATCACATTAATGGTTCTAATAGACTCTTACTGTTAATTAAATTCTATTTCAAAACTGTAAAATCATGAATAAATTCTTTAAAAATGGTACTCACAAACTTTTGTAATTTTTAATAAAAATACAATTTTGCAAAGATTAAAAAAAATACAAACAAAAATGGTAGCTTTGACAATACTGTCAGACAAGGGGAGTTGGGGTCACCATTGTTCTGAAGCCTTAAAAGAGCATCAACTAGATCTTCCCCACTTTGATCACCAAAAGCAAAGCCCGTGTGTCTTAATTTTTGTCTCTGTGATCCCTAAGAATGTCCTCAAGCATCCTATCCATTCCTCGATGTATCTTCTCAACTTTAGTCCTAATCCCAGTAAGAAGTTGAAGAAGTCCAATGGAAGGATACAGATCAGCCAGAGAGAACCCTGCAACTGTCTCAGTAACACCCTTCATATGTTCCAATGAATTAATTTTCTTAGTGAGATTAATAGGTGACCCTTCACATAAAGATATCTCTTGGACAACTCTTGTTCCGTGATTGATCTGAATGACTCAACTCGCTTTGGGCAGAAGGAAATGGTCTTAGAGCCATAACCGAGAATATGAGCAGCAAGCTATTTGCAAAGATGATATCATGTGTGTTCATCACTTCTTTGGCCATTGGGGCGAAGATATCACTATGCAGCATGAGAGGACATATTGATTTGCCAATCTTGCTAGTGACCTATGAGGCAGAGTTCCAAGCTGTGTTTCCTATGAGAGAGATGTAGCTTCCTTGGTCATGGTGGCAACTTGGTTTTTTATCTCAAAAATATGTTGATTACTAGCATGAACACTAAGAGAAACAAAAAAAAAGGATTGCGGATAAGGAAATGTGAAGCTCCATCCCAGTGATAAAACATTCTATTTCTATGTTGAGATTTTAACTTTAAGCTACGAATTCACAGCTTAGTACTGGTGCTTCCTTAGCCGATGAGGAAATTAACAGAAACAGAAAGTGGATAGCAAACACGTCCACACATTTTCACAAATTGCTGCTGCAAGCAACACTTTTACTCACATCTTGTATTTTCAACGCTCAGGTTTCCTATATTACTCATTGGATTAATCCTTAGAAATGAACACCATATATTGTCGAACAAACATTCTAATTTTATAGTAATGTCTAAGTGGAAAAAAAAAGGTTTTAAAGTAAATTATTAACATAATGCCTCAAAATAAGTAAATTAATATTAGTTTATATTTAAGAAAAATGATAATTTTTAATATAATAATTTAAAATATAAGTATTGGAAAGAGATTTTTTACTTCATGAATGAGTATTATTGAATTTACTTGGTTGAATTTTTTTTCATAAACATTAAATTGTGGGTTAGTTTGCTTTAAGTTTTTTTTTTTTTTATAGGCTGGTTTGTTTTAAAGTTAGATAGAATGATTTTAATTAAATTAATTTTGAACAGTAAAATGTAATTAAAATATGTTTAATTTTTTCTTGAATATAATTTTATCTTAAAAGACATGTTTTTTTTTTTATTATCATTAAGAAGTATAAGTAATTTTTAAATACTAAATCGAATAGGACCTTCATCCATTCAATCAATAGATTGATCATTCATGGTACTTAATAAGTAAATTAATGTAAAGAATCTCGTACAATTATTAATGTATAGTTTTAAGTATAAATATATGTCAATTTATTGGAATATTTTATTTATTGTTTTATTATCATAAAAACCACACTAACCCCTTAACTTGTTTCTCGAAAAAGGAATGAATTAAGGTTGATTTAATGACCAAGATATCATAATTATAATATCTCCTATCTATCTTATTGAATGAGTTGGATTAAGAAGTCACATTGCAGAATGACTCTCATACATATTATATATATATAAAACTTTAATTGGTATCCATTGATATTTAATTATGATTTTTCATTTATGATTGAATATCAGTGTAAAAATCTTTACACTGAGAGTGTATACCAATCTGGACAGACTCATTTTTTTACAAGTCTAGATTGTCTGTCCGAACTTGTAAAAAAAATTACAAATTTTTTTATGAGATATAATTAAATTTTTACTTTTTTTACTTAGGGTATTCTTGTCATTTTAAATAACTATGAAGGTGTAAGAAGAAAGATTGGAAGTGCATGGAGAAATTTCCTAAAATAAATCATTATTATGTTTTCAAATTAAAAAATGATGAAAGCCCATAATCCACTGATTCATATGATACGGCAGCAATATGCCAATTTAACTGTATTCGTTAGTTTAGAACGTTATAACCATGCCTCAAATAAGCATAAAAAGGATCAAGACAATTAAGTTACCAAGATGATTTGAGATTGAGATTATGAGCAATGTATATCGACCACTGCATAATTATTATATTGTTTTTAACCATATAATATATCACCTGGACATCTAGTAATAATCTACATGGTATGCAATTTGTGGATTACAATCTGCCAAAGAAATTAAAAAGGTCGCACCCCTGTAAACCGACAAATGAATGAAGCATAAAAAACCTTCAAAATCCATTTGCATGAAGCATGGAAAAAATCCTTGTTAATCCGAAATCCATACTAAATCTTTATCTTGGTTAGAGTTAGAAAGAAATGTAGCATAAAAAACCTTCAAAATCCATTTACCTGAAGCATTCAGAAACTCTGGAACCTGAATAACTACTGCAATTAGTAAGAATTACCTTTGAGGACAGGACCATATGTAACCATATGACCCACATCAAAGAACTGGGAACATTGAAGGTTTCTCTTTTTATCTCAGAATTTGCCAGATCTTTGGAAGGGGAATTGAGGCAAATACTTTCTGGGAAGACTGCCACATTATTTGGTATAGAAGCAAGACTTCTATTGCAGTACCAATATAATATATACATCCTGTTCTCAAGACAATCTTGTAGCATGTTGAGACTTTGCCATTTCCCTTAAGACAGCACCAACAATCGCTGCCTGCTCAAGGCAGTCCGCCTTATGCAACGCATCTAAAAGAACAACACATGTTTTGCTATATATACGACAACCTTTAAGTCGAGTTTCCTCAAAAAGTATGTATGCATCCATTGCCTTATTGGCATTGCTTAATCCTTCTATCATAGCATTATAACATGCTGAATCAGGTATGCCCCCACTGGACTTAAATCTCTCAAAGAGGTCTTTTGCATCTAGAACGTTTCCAACCCTAGCGAGTCCTGAAATCATGGTAGTGTATGTGATAGTATTGGGTTTTAATCCTTGTTTCTGCATTTCTTGCCAGAACACAAAGGCCTTGTTAAATTTTCTAACCTTACAAAGACCATTTATCATAATGCTGTAAGTTACTTCATTGGAAGGACATTTCAAGTTTTTCATGTTCTGGAAGCAGACAAGGGCTTCATCAATTTCCTCAGCTTTCACTAAGGCATCAAGTAAGCAATTCCATGTGTATGTGTTGGGAGTCATACCTTTTTGCATCAGCTCCTCCAAAATTAAATATGCTTCATCAATCCTTCCCACCTTCCCAAACCCATCAATAAGACTACTATAGACTACGACATTCAAATCAACACCTTTTGATTTTGCTTCTTCAAATAACATATATGCTTCATCCAGCCTGTCAATTTTAGCAAGTCCATCAATGACAGAACCATAAGTTACAACAGTTGATTGGAGACCCTTTGCCTTCATTTCCTCAAGTAGTTGGTAAGCTTTGTTGACCTTACCAGATTTGCAGAATCCATCAATAACAATGTTGTAAGCACGGGTGTCCAAATGCAGTCCTTGTTCCTTCATCTCATAAAACAACTTGTATGTTTCTTTTGAGAAACCTGCTTTCACAAGACCATGAATTAAAATTGAGTAGCTCCGAACATCAGGAATTAAACCATGAGCCTTTATTTCTTCAAATAAATCCCTCCCTTTTTGAATTTCACCAGCTTTGAAAACACAATCCATGTAATTGTTAAGGAGCATCAGATCAGGAGAACAGCCCCTATGCATCATCTCTTTATAGATTTTGTGACCATCATCCTTCCTACCACACTTGAAGAAGTTCCTAATAAGGGATGTATACACCACTGCATTTGGAGTCTGATCAGAATCTAACATCTTTTCATAAAGCATATAGGCATCATTCACCCTGCCATGTCTGCCCAAGCCATCAATAAGTGAACAAAATGTTACGGTGTCAGGGGTGCAAACTTTATGATCCAATCCTAAAAATATGGAGCAAGCTTCATCAAGTTTTTGAGCTTTACACAGTCGATCAATCATAATATTTACAGTCATGATATTAGGGAATAAGCCAGCCTCTTTCATGGAGTCCCGAACTTTCAGAGCAGCTTCAAGTTCTCCTGCCTTACAAAGCATGTCAATTAAAATATTGTAGGTTGGAAGATTGGGTGCTGCATCTATTTTCATTTCTTCAAATATTCTCAATGCTTCCTCAATTTTTCCTTTCCTTCCAAGGCAAGTCAGGATGCAATTATATGCAATTACACTAGGTATACATCCCTTTCTCTTTTGCCTCTCAAGTAAGCTGTATGCTTTATCAAATTTCCCAACTGAACCATAACCCATTATCATGGTATTATAAGAATAAACACAAGGGACACTCCTGTTGCTATCAAGTTCTTCGAACAACTCTACAGCTTCATCCAACCTCTCAGCCTTGCAAAGAACTCCTATCATACTGGTATATGTCACATCGTCAGGTATCAAGCCTTGTGATTTCATTTCATGAAAGAATTTCCAGGCCATATCCACCTTACCAACTTTTCCGAAACAATCTATACATACATTATAGAGGACAAGGTCAGCATTATATGAGTTACTCTTCATCTCATCCAGCAAGGATAGAGCAGCATCAACTCGGCCCTCCCTGGCAAACACTCGTATAAGTGTGGTAAACAAATGTACGCTTAATTCATAACCTATTTCCTGCATTTGATGCAGGAGAGTGAGCATCAGATCAGCTTCATATGCTGAAGAGAGGGCACCAATTAGCGTTGTATAAGCTGAATAAGCAGGGCGAAACTTGAACTTCCTCATTGCTTCAATAACACCAAAAGCTTCTCTTAGCTTGCGTGACTTGACAAAACTAGTGACCAATTCGATACAAGTATTATTAGAGGGTCCAAATCCAGCAATACTCATTTCTTCAAGAATATGTTGCAAGTAATCCAAATTCCTGGTCCTAGCCATGAGCAAGAGAATTGCATTATAGGCTTCAGGGAAATGTGGTTGTCCAGTCTTTCTCTCGACCCACCTAAAATACTGCAATGCCACCTTCACATCCTTCAACTTCTTGATTACTCCAACAACGAATTCTGGTAGAGGCATTTCATCAAACGTGTCGAGGGCATCCTCAACGGCAGGTCCCCAAGGACCGGAGTCCAACACCTGGCATACATCAAGCACTGTTATTCTCATGCCCTTCGATTTCAATGCATTGTCATGGGAATGGGAAGCGTCATCCATAAAGGAGTTAACTTTAGTTTGCCCGTACATTTCAGAAGAAGACCCATTTGAAAAAGACGATGAAAGCTTGCAGAACAGAGGGTCTATTTTCCCGCGTTCAAGAACAAACCGAAACTTTAGAACTGCAACCAAAAATTAAAAAATAAAAATCAGATTACAAAAAGCAACCGTGAAATGAAACGGGTATATGATAATAAGAAGACCTTGGCTGAGTTGGCTCCTTGAGAGAATCTTCATGTGCTCACAGACACAGACACACTATAAAATCTGAAATGGAGTGATTAGGAAAGAAAGCGAGGAAAAAGAGAGTAAAGCTTACTATACTTACTTGAAAACTTAATAAATCCAATGTTAAACTAAAACTACATAAGAAAATCAAAAGTACAATTAATTCATAACGAGATATATAAAAGTTATTAAAATGATTTTTTTGTCTTTATAAATCATTTTTTAAATACACATGTTTAAGATATGCTATAATAATGCTGTTGATAATTTTAAAAAATTAGTTCTCCTGCATCCTTCACGGTTTCACTTACTGTTACGTTGAAGTTAGAATAAGAGACAAAAGTTTTGAAAGATTTTTATTTAGATTAAAATTTGAATTTAATTATTATGCATGTTTAATATAATTTTTTATTGTTAAAATATTAATAATAAAGTCAATAAACTTATATTCATACGTATTAATTAAATTCTTAAAATTTAATGATAATAAAAATAAAACATAAATAAGTTAATTTTCTCTTCCACTCTACTCTAATCTAGTCTATATAAAAGAAAAGAAAATGCTCATAAAATTTTCTTTTTACCCTTCTCATTTTTTTGACATTTGTCCTTTTCTTAAAAAAATGTTGGTTCTTATTTCTTCTTCTTTTGCTTTTCCTGTTTTCATTTCAATGATTTTCTTTTTACTTTGTTTTTTATTATTATTTTTATTTTATTATTATATTTCTTTATTATTTTATTCTTTTTATATTTTTTATTCTAATTTCTTCTTCTTTTATTTTTATACTCATTTTTTCTTTCTTCTTTGTCTTTTCTTTTTCTCTTTTTTTCTTATTTTCTCCATTTACTTTTATTTTTTTTATTTAATTTTAATTTATTATTATTTTTATTCTTTTTATATTATATATTCTTATATTTTATATTTAATATGTTACAAATTAATTTATTAAATATATCATAATATTAAAAAAATGATTTAAAATACATATATTAGATATTTGAAAAATTAGTCAAGTAAATATATTTTAATATTTTACAAAATAAATTTAAATTTTATTTTATGTCTTTCATTTCTTATGTTCATTTTTTATTTCTTAATATATTCATTATTTTCCTTATTATATATTTATCATCTTAAATATATTTTAATATTTATAAAATCATTTCAAATATATATATATATATATAATTTAGTAAATACATTTTAATATTTTAAAATAAAAATAAAAATTTTATTTTATTTAAAATATTTAATCAATGATACTATAATTTAAATTTATTTTAATTTTTTATTAAATAAATCTTAAATATTACTCATACAAAATCTTATTCAATATTATTATAATTGGTAAATTTAATTTTTCTGTGGTTATTTAACATAGTTGTATTTATAAAAATATCTTAAATTAAATTGGTTTTATTTATTTAGGGTTTCTTTTTTCTTACTTTTATTTTAATTTTAATATTTTATATTTATATATTTAACATGTTAAAAAAAATTTATCAAATATATTTCATAAAATAAATTTAAATTACTTTAACAAAAATATATTAAATTAAATTTATTTTAATTAACTTAAAATATATACTACAAGATAATTAGTGAAATAAATTGGATCAGTTAAATACCACTAATAGAATAAGTCACATTTGATTCCTTTCATATGTACAATTTTCTTTGACAAAAAACAATCATACACCATAATAGAAATTAGTGCTTCATCAAATGCATTGGGAGACATATATCAGTAATATTTTATTCAAGAGAAAAATATTAAAATATAATAAATATATTATAAAATTTTATTAAATATATTTTATAAAATAATCTTAAATTAATTACTTAATAATATCATAAAATAAATTATTTTTAATAAAAGAAACTAAATATATCATTAACAGAAGATAATCTGACCATAAAAACTTAACATTATAAATTTATTACCTCATTCATTCTTATTTATAGGATTAAGATAAACAAAGTGTTTCATCTGTTTTATAATATTTAGTCTCCATAATATCCTTTACATTAATTATTACTGTTAGACTTAAATATTTTATTTGAATAGAAAAAAAATATAGTGACACATATTAAAAGAGAGAGAAAATAAAATATTAAAAAATGGTAGTTTTGGGAAAAAATATATTTAGAACCTATTTATTGCAATCATCTAAATTAATTGAATTAGGCAATTGAGTCTTATAAATAGAATTAGATAAGTAATTATTATAAAATAATATACCAACTTTATGTTTAATAATTTCACATAAGAATGTTATTAAAAGTAATTTTAATGTAATATTCATAAAATAATTTTAAATTAATTGCTAAACAATGTCATAAATTAATTTAGTTTTAATTTATGTAAAATTAAAACTAAATTAATTTATGAGAGACAATTTTACTTGACACTACTATAAGCAAAACCATTATAGATTTCAAAATTTTTTCATTAAATAAATAATTGACAATACTTTAAAATCCTATAAAATTATTTTAATTTTTTAAATAAAATCTTATATTTGGTTAAATATACTTCTTCAAGTATTATTTAGAATTAAATATGTATATTAAAAATATCTACTAGGTTCTAATAAAATATTATTAATCAAATTATTGTACATTTATTTATTTATTTTTAAAAAAAAATCTCATAGATTTATTTAGAGTAAAATATATTTTTAGTCTTTGTAAAATTTACATAGTACGATTTGAATCTCTCGTATATTTTTATTTTCCTTCAAATGTTAAAATGCATCAATTTCGATTTTTCAAGTAGGTTCTAATCAACAATAATATCTAGTAAATTAATTAATTTGTGTTTGTACAGGTTCTATGCCAATTATTTTGAAAAATGATACCCTTAAAATCCTATTAGTTTTATTTTATAAATGATTGTAATGTTGTTAAGTTTAAAATATTTGTATAACCAAATGATATTATGATTATTCTAATAATTTTGATAATAACAAATAAAATTAAGTTTGATTATTTAATGTTTATTTTGGAATATATGCATAAAGATTATAAACTAAATGTTATACAAGGGCAAGGTATAAAATCAATTGCATAACATAAGGAAGACATACGCGTAAAACGAATAAGAAAGTATATGTTGATAATAAAAATCGCCTAGTTTATAAGTAGACTCTTGATAAATGTCTTATAAATAGACAAATTATCTTAATAATTCATGCCATTTAATTTTTATTTATTTTATTCTTATTACATTCCAAAATAATGTCATTGAATGTCTATACTAAACGCAATATTAACATATGAAGTTTAAATAATGTTAAAAAATAAGTTAACCCTTTCAAGGAACAAATTTTGCATAGTATAAACAATTTAACCTCATATACTAAGTACAAAAGTTAGCATAAAATAACAATAAAATACTCATTAAAATAATATCAATTACAACTTACTAGTTGAAACATTAAAATTAGTGCATTAATATACCAATCAGTATATTAAACTTTATAAACCTTTTAAAAATTTAATTTAAATCCTGAATAAAATTTTGACTCGTAAAAACTCCTAAACCTTTTAAAAATTCAATTTTTGGTCACTAAAATTTCAAAAAAAAAAAATTCAATTTTAGCCTCTATATTAGTTAAATTTAAAGAACCAAATGTCAATTTTGACTAAAGTTTAAAAACAAACTAAAATATAGATACTACAAATCAATTTTAAAAAAGTATAAGACCAAAAGCTTAGTTAAGCCTAACAAAAATTTACCATGGAGATTCAATCGCTTATTGACCAAAAAATAATTCCCATAACCAAGACATGTAGACGCCATATGAACTGAAGATCAACCAGCTAAGTGACGTCAGTACCACTATGTTACTAACTTTGTCAGTTTACTAAAATGCTTGAAGAGTCAAAAGAAAACAAGTAAACATCTTTCATCAATCAAATCGTATATCCTAATCGATGCATAATGCTTCTGTTTGGTGTTTTGCACAAGCATTTTCTAGCCAAGAATCCAACTAAAAAAAGAAATTTGAGGAAATAACTTGCAACAACTAATTAAATTCAAATAATTTTGGTAATAAAAGTAAATTTCTGAAAGTACAATATTAAATATCAGTCATTGCAGTAATCAAGTTTCAGACTCAAACATAAATGTTTTTTTGGAATGATTATTACTCTTCCATAGCATCTCCTTCAATCACCTCCACCTTTTCCTTCAACGGGGTAATCTTTGTTAAGAGGACCTCTGCAATGGAGAATATATATCAGTAGACGACGTATAATCAATTTCTAAGGAGCATAAAAATGAGATTAATAGAGTGATGCATGCTTTACACTTATATCCAATAATTAATCATCTTTTGTATTACTTTTAAGATATTTATAGGAAAAATCAACAAACTTCCATTGTTTGCAATTGGATGACAATGGAAAACTATCTTACATTGTTTTAAATAAATAAATAAGGAAATACACTCGAGCACAGTGAGGGCCATTAAATGTTCAATACTTCGATTATCTTCTCAAACCTTCAACAGGAATACTTCTTTATTTAAATAATGTCATCGACGTACATTGTATAGGAAAAACTATACAAAGATTCTTTGACTTGGGGTTATGTGCAATTTCGCCTCCTTGTGCTTCCAATTGAATAACATTGTGTAATGTCACTCTGTATAGGAAATATTATCTGCAACGTCACTCTGTTTACACTTAGCCTTGTGTATTGTATAACATTGTTTTTAATAACAATAATAAATGGAATAGATTTGTCATAAGAACTTCTAAAGAAAAAAGAGAATCAAATTTATATTTCATGGATTGATTTCGGACCCAAAACCTAAGAAAGGATAATAAGGAGTATGACAGAGGGACAAGGGACAGGACGCAGTGAACAATCAAGAGGTGGAGAAGGGGGATGCAGCATTCATGAAGCTCTTTTATAACAAGGACTCCAGCAACCTGGGAGCAATAACAAAATTTAAACATGTTCTTATTGATGTGTTCAGAACCAAATTTGTATTTCATGGATTGGGTTCGGACCCAAAACCTAAGAAAGGATAATAAAGAGTATGACAGGGACAAAGAACAGGACGCAGTGAACAATCAAGAGGTGGAGAAGGGGGACGCAACATTCATGAAGCTCTTTTATAGCAAGAACTCCAGCAACCTCGGAGCAATAACAAAATCTAAACATGTTCTTATTTATGTGTTCAGGACATCTACGAGTTTTGTGACCTAAAATGTTATCCATTGATTTCATTTTATCAAAATTTACAGTTTCATTAAAACAAAAATCTGTTTTGAATTCTTTAAGCTATGTTGATAAAATACTATTTCAACAACTAAATGTGTCATTGTCAGTTATGATAAATCTGAAAATTGTTAGGAAGAACTCTCATATCAGTTTATTCTATCACTATTGCCAAGCTAATGGAGTTTATGTGTAAGTTGAACTGTTATGCGGAAAATTGATATCTTGTCCTAATTTTAAGTAATAAAATGTCTAGTACCTCTTCCCCCCCTCCCCCCCCCACCCCAAACAATTTTCTTTCACTCTCCCACTAGTATCTGATTCCGTTCTCTGCTCCTTTCCCATCATGTACATGTTCAGGTTGTTAAATTGTGAATGCTCATAATGATTATCCATTGCATATGTACCCCTTCCCTCTACATATGGCCTTGATAACTACTACCTTTCCATTCCTAAAAATGCTCAGTTTATTTAAAAATTTAGTAACAAAAGATGCAATTTACACAATTAAACTCATCAGTTTATGAAGATAATTGTTTAAATTGGAACTACAAGAGGCAACAAGTTGAAAGGAACTTGTATAACTCGAGCTTTAAAAAACAAATAGGATTTGCTTCTTAAAAAATTTAAAAAGCAGAAAGTTGTTTTTTTAAAGCAAAAAAATTTAGACAAACATAAAAAATGCAAGAAACTGCTTATTTTATTAAAAAAAAAAAGTTTCTTTTCTTCACACAAAGAACTGAAACAAATATGGCTTATATCATGCTAGACTTCAAATTATTGATGGTTGAAACACAATACTAAGTAAGCAAAACAATAGAACTATTGCAGTCTAAGTATATGAGATTAGCTAAGTTCACAAATGAACCTGTCTTTTTAGGGAAATCAAAGCCTTTTGGGTTGACATAGGTACGAGGGTTTGGTAGGAGGTGGTTCCTGAGATAATCCTTATGTCCCTGTGAAGCATTAATAAAGAAATTGTGCATAAATTGAAATTAGATGACTCTCTTCAAGCAATAACCTGTGCAGTTGGGCATCAAGGCACTAACCTTGGTTATCACACAAACATCAACATTACTTCCACTTCCCAAGTCATTAAATATACCAGCACATATTGCCTCAACAACTAGCTTTATGCCTTCATCCCTCTACACCACATCAAAATGTTTACATCAAAATAAAATCTCTATCAAATTGCAGCATTTCAACACAATAAGAAGTTACAAAAAACCACCAGTATCAATTCTAACAAATATATTGCACAATTTCACATTTATATTTGAAATTAACATATTTGCTTCTTCTTGTTCAATTGATTGAGATGATTATAAATTGAGCAAGTATTGACACAATATTATCAAATCAGTCTTATCAATGGTGGAAAGCCAAAATTCCACCATATAAACATGACATTGTGATATATGGCACTGCCATAGCAGGCCTTCCTTGCAAATTGCCTACAGCAGCAAAAAACCCATCAGCCTCTTCTGCCATGGGACTTCCATTTAACAACAATGTGTCAAATGCACTCTTCTAACAAGTTGAAGGGTGTTTTTCCTAAAAAGTACTCTAATGAACAGCTCTACTGCAGTCTGAGCCTTAATATGCTTACTTACACTCAAACTTTCCTTGTATTTGGACTCAAATACAGACATTGCAGCAAGTGAACCTGATCCCATTGTAGCAAATGGGAGGGTGTCAGTTGATCCATGAGGATAAATCTGCAAAAGTCAAAATCATGAGAAATTGATCTATTGGCATTCAAAACAAGAATACATCAATATTAAAAAAAAAAAAAAAATTAAACAATGAACTAACAGTGTGCAAATGAGGTCCAGTTATATCAACCCCACCAAGCACTAAAGCAGCTGAAACATGACCTTGATAACTGCACAATAGTTTAAAAGAGTTAGATTCAGTGGTTGATACAGAGAGAAAAACCTCATGATATATAGGTTCTAAAACTCAACTTGAAAAGGTGTTTCTTAAGAAGAGTCAGTGCTGTAACAACTCTTGATTCTCGACCAGTATGGTAGCGATGTAGTTGCAGCTGTGAGCTAACCATGTCTAAAGTAAATAACAAACTTCTCATTTTCGACAGATTTACTATATTAATTAATAATAACAAGAGCAAAAACTAAAGACAGGCCATATGCAATTATCCATAATGCATAAGTGCATAACATAAAAAAATGTAACAAGAAAGATGCATTTTAAACAAATACCTGTTACAGCTTCTGTATCAGCAGCAGTGCCTGCTCCACAGCAATATATGTTGGGTGCCATATAATGAATTTTCTCACAGTTTTTATCAGCCACTATAGGTCCTTCAGTAGCTCTAGTATCAGCTCCAAGAATGACACCATCCTGAGGCAAATTTATTATGTAGGAAACTTCAACTTTAAATTATAATATACAAATTAAACATTAAAAAATAAATACGTAATCAACAAATGAACTATTATGAAGTCATGACTCATGAGTATGAGGGAGCTTTATAATTAGCACTTTAGAAGTTCTTGAAGTAGCCACTTATGTATTACAAATTTTATAGATCAATGAGGGAGCTTTATGACTTTATTTCTTGCCAACTGTTTCTAAAAGTGATCCGAAAGGAAAATCATAAATACAAACATTTAACTATAAGATATTTTTAGCATCGACAATCAAGTCTATCAGAGGAGAGAGAGAGAGGAATAACAGTCCTACTTAACAGATATAAAATTAGTTAAAAAAAAGTCATGTAGATTACCAAAAAATACAAATCACGGTAGCAAGAGCCAGTCTAGGTTTCCCAGAGACTCCCCTACAAAGCTTGTGATCCCAATTCAATCAAACTTGTAACATTTACATAAGCTGAATTTATTTCGCCCACAAAACAAAAGCTCATAAGGCCAGACTGCTAACTACCAGAACAAATTATTAAATTCATTCAAGATTCCTAGCCCAACAATGACTTTTCATCCTGTGTCTGGATCGGTTATTCAATGGGAATCTACTCGCAATTTCAATCAGGAACTCACAATAGAGAGGCAAAGAAAAAGAGTGAATACTGAACACACAATTGAGAATACCGAATAAACTCGACGAGTAAATAAAACACAGCGATGTATACATATAGCATAATTCACAACAAGAGTACAAGACCAGATAGAGAACATTCAAACCTGGAAAACTAAACCAACAATAGTAGTTCCAGTTTTCAAAAAGGTTGGCGCTTTAAGACCGTTGCGTTCAAGCATTGCATTTCTTCGGCATAGATCAAAACTGAATCCACCCTTGGGAGGAAGATCCAACGATGGAGACATATTGGAAATGCAAATAGACCCTGCAAACCAAGTCCGTCAGGGTCACTCCGCTCCCAATTCAATAAAAAGTAAAAAGAAAACAAACAAAGCGATGTTCAGAAAATCTAGGGTTTGGAAACAGAGAAGAAAGAAGAAAAATTAGAAAGGATAGTTACAGTAGGGTACGGCGCAGGGTGCAGAGTGCAGAGTGCAGAGTGCAGAGTGCAGAGTGCAGGGTTTTGAGATGGACGGTAATTGGCAAAGAAAGGTTACTTCAGCCTCTTCCGCCGTGTGCAAATTTAGAGAGTGCAGTGTGTCTTCCAAGCCAGCTCTTATCCATTTCATACGCACCGTCTGATTTAGTTTATGGTTCAGATCAATCCTCGATAACTTGTACAATGGGTCACGGTGACAACTTTATACAAGTTGCTAATCAGTCCTTGTTTGCAAGAAGATCCCAACCAAGTCATTCTTCCCCTCCCTTGCGCGATTGCGAGGCATCCATTTCCCATGTGTGTAAAAAAATTATTTTTATAATTTCAAGTAAGATAAAATTTGTAAAAAAATTTGTAAATTTGGATTAATTAATTTAGATTTGTAAAAACAATTTTTTTATAAGTCAAAGTAAGTTAATTCAAACTTGTAAAAAAAATTAATTTTGATTTCAAATTAGCTAATTCGGACTTATGAAAAAATTGTTATTACAAGTCTGTATCAACTAATCTGAATTCCTAAATTTTTTTATGAGTTCGGATTAGCTAATCTAGACTTTTAAAAAAATTTGCAAGTCTAGATTAATTGATACATACTTGTAAAAACAAACTTTTTTACAAGTTTAAATCATTTAATCTAGATTCACAATTTTTTGTATAAGTCTGGATTAGCTGATCCAGACTTATAAAAGAATTTGTAAGTCCAAATTAGATGATTCAGATTTGCAAACAACAGATTTTTTAATTTTTTTTACCTAAAAACATTTTTGTCATTTTAAAAGACTATAGAAATACAATAAAAAAGTATGGAGGTGCAGAAAAATTCTTACAACCTTATTCTATATATTTATAAGTTATAATTTATAAGTATTATCTACAACTCTCCCCCCCCCCCTCCCTCCCTCCCTCCCTCCCTTTTTTATCCTATGTTTCACTCAAAGAGATAGTATTATCTACAACTATTATAAAGAGAATAATCTTATTTAATGTCATTTTTATTTAAACACTTTTATTTATATTATTTAAATAATTACACTATCTTGTCTAACTTTCAAGTTATAATTACTCTAAAAGTAACTTTAAACTTTATTTATATTTTTTTAAATAAACTTTAGGTTTTTTAGTACACCTAAAGTCTCTTAGATTAAGAATCAAGATCAAATGTAGAACAATACGGTGATGTCATTTATAAACTTTAGGGTTTAGTGTTCTTACATTTAATACACTTAAATGTCATTTATAAACACTCTTACAAGATAGAAAACTTTGTAAAACACTCTTCTATAGATAACTTTGTAGAACAATACGGTGATGTAGCTCACGGTGCCAAACCTATAACTTTTTGCTTCCTCCTTCACTTGCAATAATTAGTTACGGAGTCACACAAGCAGAATTGAATGCATAAAGGATCAACACCCGCCAAAAGTTTTAATTTGCAGAGCGTTCTTCCCATGTTGGTAAGTTTTAAGCGTAACACATTTCAATATATTTAGGCTTCACAAACCATTTTTCCATGTAGATAGTAGCATAATCAGACAATGTTAACTTGGGTATATGCAGGATATTGACATTCCTTGCACATATATAGCAAATTTAAACAAAAAAGTTTCTTCTTCTATGTAACGAAGTGAAAAACATACATTCTTATGTAACGAAGTGAAAAAAATACATTACATATGGAAGAATACAAAAGTAGGTATGGATGATAATTTCTGAAAACAGTACACATTGGGTTAATATCATAAACATGAAGGTTCTTGTAGCATTGGGTACCAATTGTTGATTCCAATGTTGATAGTAGTGATTGAATTAATGCAAGACTAACCATTTTGTATTTCTCATGCAACATTCAGAATTTATATTAGCCATTTTGTAGCTTTTTATCATGTTCCCCCATGAAGTTGGTTTCGGCAGACAAAACATTCCCCTGAAGACTAGCAGTTGGACACTTAGACCTCATCTTTGGACTACCAATGCGGCGAGTTTGTATGCTAACCCCGTGTTATTATAAAAAGTTACTAATGAACTTCCCCTCAAAAACTTAAGCTTAAAAATTAGAACAAAATATAATAAGGTTGTGCATTGTCTATGCTTTTAATTTAGAGAACTTCTGCTCTTGCTTTAGAAGGCATGTTAGTTATAAAAACTATTCATAAACCAACAAAACTTACAGGTTTTTGAAAGAGAACTCCTTTGTGCATTCCTCTGAAAAATATCTCAAGAGCATGATAACTAGAATAAGAGTTTGCAGTGGCCCTAAGGTTTTTCAAAGAGTGTTTGATGTTGATGATTGAAATAACTTGCTTTCTTATCTTAAAAGTCTTGGACTATGCATAAAAGAATTGAAAACTTAAATATAAAAAGTATCAATCAATTAGTGGACTAAAGCAATCTGAAAATTAAAAACCCCAAAAGAGTGTTTTTGTTGGGATACTTGTGATCCTCAGAATAGAAACAGCATTGGATACGCGACTAAAAAGCACATCAGCACTAGCGTTCTTAATAACCTGCTTACCTTCCAATGCATATCATCATGGGCTACAATCGACGTTAGTTTTATTTCACTACAAACAACCCATTGAGATATCACAAACACACATTAATCACCAACAAGGATAATAAGTAACTTGAAGAGTAATAGATAATGAAGGCAATAAAAGAGAAATTGATATATATATATATATATATATATAGCAGAGTTTGTAAGTTACAACAACATAGCTGCAGGGCATACCTAACGTCTTGTAATCAAGGGGACTCTTAATCGGTATTTTAGTTTTGTTATTATTGTGAGCAGGAGAACATGAATTCTCTCTGAACCAACAAACGAGAGTCGCCTCAGTCAAAATCAATTCACCTAAAATCCTAAAGCATGGTTGACGATTACATAAAAATAAAACTCTAAAAGTGTAAAGTCTAAACACAATAATCATAAAATTCACCAATATGTGAAGTATGGTCCATGGTGAAGCTGGGAATCTTATCCAACTTAACAGGGTTGTGCTTCCCTCCTACTAAATGAGCCGGGTTCCCAACAACAGTAGTCCTTGGAGGCACATCCTTGATGACCACCGAACCAGCACCGATCTTAGCTCCATCACCAACCGTAATATTCCCCAATATACAAGTTCCTGCACCTATCAGCACCCCATCACCAATCTTGGGGTGCCTATTCCCAGATTCCTTACCAGTCCCTCCTAATGTGACACTATGCAGAATTGAGACATTGTTCCCTATCACAGCAGTCTCTCCCACCACAATCCCAGTTGCATGATCCAGCAAAATCCCACTTCCAATCTTAGCCCCCGGATGGATATCCACCGCAAAAACTTCAGAAACACGGTTCTGAATCATGACAGCCACAACCTTCCTTCCCTGTAGCCACAATTTGTTAGCCACCCTATGAGCTTGGCATGCCAGAAAGCCTTTGAAATTCAGGAAGCAGTGAACGTAGCTTGTGCAAGCAGGGTCTCGCTCCTTCACTGCCCTCAGATCATTCTTCACAGCATCCATGATGGCTTCATCCGTTTCCAAAACCTTCACAAAAAGATCACAAAGGGTGTTGCTAGGAAGGCTTGAACTGCTGAGTTTGGTGGCAAGGTGATTGGCCAAGGCGGTCTGCAATGATCTGTGAGAGAGAATGGAAGTGTTGTAGTAACTGGACAAAATAGGTTCCACAGTCACATCTAGTGTGGCTTCTTCTTGCATTCTCATCCACACATCTCCTACAACCTCATTCACTTCAACATGTTGTGCAGTGTGTAAGGTGTTGACCCTGTGATTGAAAATATGCAAGAAGGGATTGAAACTGAAACTGGGTTTGGGGTAATGATTATGAGTTTGGGACACTTGTTTGGGTACACCCAAAAGGGTGTGAGGATGAGTTTTTGAGTGGATGTGAGCAACAAAGACAAGGGAAACTCGTTTGGGTGTTGAAGTCAGAAGGGAGTGCCTTCTCATCATGATTCTCGGACAGGAGTGATATGGTGTGTTATTTGGACTGCACCAAACGGAAGAAGAAGGATTATTAATTAAGGTTAAAGAGAAACACAACACGTCTTTCTCAATTTTAAATTATCATTATTCATTGGTAGATTTATCATTATTCATTGGTAGATTTAGATCGTCAAAGATACTCTTCCGCATATTATCCTTCCGGATAATGTCCTTTTCTCCTTTTACCTTACAAATCATATCCTCTTCTTATACATCAATATTCCAAATGTTTATATGTTTCATTTTTAATTTTAATATTTATAAATTAAAATAGAAGCTTAAAAAATCAAATGTACATGAAAAATAAAAGTAATTTTAGATAGTTAAAATGATTTTTTACTATATATGTAAAATACACATTTTAAAAAAGAAAAAAAATATTAAATTAAAGAGTAAGAACTAGCAAGATTTTCTATTTTGGAAATAAATAATTAAACTTGGTTAAGTATATAACTATAAGTTCTTTCGTCAACCAATTTGTAATTCTTACTGATTTAAATTCTATATCAATAGAGATCGAGAAAGGTAAATAAAAAACTTAATATAAAATAAAAAGTAAAAATTGTGGTTTATTTTAATATTTAATTACAACTAAATTGTTGACTTTATAATTAATATATTAAGAGTCTAAAAAGTTATAATTGAATATCAGTATAAATTTTTTTTACATCATAAGTACATATGTATTAATTAAATTCATAAAATAAAAAAAAAATTATTAATGTGACGTATGAAAAGGAAAATTAACATAAAATAAAGTGATTAATTTAAGTATTTTCAAAAAAGCATAAAATATTAAAATTAAATATATTAAGAATAAAGATAATTTAATAATTTTTTTTGTTACAAATATAATAGCTTTATTTCACTCAAAGAAATACTTGATTTTCCAATAAGGATTAGAAAGAGTAATTCAATTATTTTATTTTTATAATAAGAATTAGAAAGAATATTTAATTATATAATGAAAGTGTTGAAGATACTTAGAATAGAACCTGATGTTTTGTAAAAGGAAGAGTCCACCTTTTGGTTCCTTCATCATTGAGTCAAACTGCTAAAACCCAATTGCCATATCTGGTCATTCATTCATCTTCCCATCTAAGATGTAACATTGTAACCCATGACATCACCACTTCAACATATTCATGCTCCTTGGCTTAGCCACCTCCAAGATGCATATTAAATAGTATATATTACAAGATTATCCCGGGGTGGGTTTAACATAGTTTTAGTCCTTTTGGATGCAAAATTTAAAGTCATATATTTTTATTTTTTTAAATATAACATAAGGTCTTTAAATTAATAATAATATTTTATCAAATTAATTTGAATAAAAATAAAGCTTTGATATAATCTATTAAAATATATCATTAATCAACACTAATAAATAATTATATTTTAAATAAAAAATAAAAATTTTTAAAATCTATAAAAATATCAATACTAAATATTTATACGTAGGATCTGTCCTGAGTTTGTATATTTCTTTTCAATCTTCTCTTAATTTCTTGTATTGCCTACTCGAACTCAATCAAATATAGTTAATGCTGCGTTTGAATTGCGAACAAAGAAAAGGAAAGAAATTATGAAAAAAAAAAAAAAAAATGGGAATGGGAGTCATTCCACTGTGTGCAGCAATGTGAAAATAATTGAAAATTATATATTATATTTATTATAATTATAAAATATAATATATATATATATGACCTCTTTTTTATAAACAAAAATAATCTTTAAAAAATTAATTAAAATTGAATAAGTGAGACTCAATTAATAAGAACTTTTTTACTACTTTGTCTACTAAGTGAAAAAGTGAATATAGAATAATTCAAATAACATTGTAGGTTGGAGATTTCACATTGGCTACTAGTGATATAACTAAATAAAAATATATAATAAGATGTAAATTTCACTTTTGCAGTTTCGTTTTATGAGATTTAGTTAGACACAATTATATTATTTCTAAAATGATATGAGAGTTTATTCTAACGATTTGTTATTATTTATCATATTACCTACGTATAGAAATTACACGCTCGAAATATAAGTATTAAGCCTGAAAAGAGTGTGTTGGAGATCTAACGTTTTTTTATGATATAGATAAACAATAATAAAAAATATACAATGAGGTGGAAATCCCATTATTTCTAAATACTGTGTAAAGTATTTTTTCCTCCTAGCCCGCGTATCCTAATTTACTGGACTTAGGTGTTTGTATGAATTTTATGTATAGAATTTACTTTATACATGGAAAGTGCTCTAAGATATTTTCAGTAAGAGTATCAAAGATCACGAGTTGTCACCAAGCAGTAAATTCTATGGCGCTTCTATCAAAAGAAAATACTATAGTGCTATGAAATCGATCAGATTAAGAATGTCAGTCGTCGTTTTAGCTTTTTGTTTAACATCAAGACCAATTTTACTAAGATTCTCCTGTTGTTTGTTTATTCATGAGATTACATAATATTTTTTTAACTCCCGTAATTATTCTAGCTGTTTACAAGACATTCATATTTCTTTCAAATCCAAAAAGACATAGTTCAACTTTGCAAGAAAGTTATTTGCCAACTGTAAAGGATATCAAAGTATCATTAATGTAATAATTTACTCAAATATTAAAGAGTTTAATTGATATATGGTTTAGTGTTAACGTTTAATCATAATTTTTTATTAATGGTAAATTTATTGATTTTACATTGATATTTAAAAGTTATATAAATGAAAAGTTATAATTACATTTATAATGTATATTAATTAAATTCAATATTAAATATGGATAGATGTGTTAACTATAAAGTATTTCAGATCTTGTTATGTGTGTCAATGTATATTTTATACCAAATAAATTGTCTCAATTTGGTCTTTGTAGTTCCTTAATTAGTTTTTAAAATGTATTTTAAAAATAAAAACATGTTTGGTAAAAATGGTTTTGTTTTAGTTATTTATTTATTTTTTAAAAAAAAAATATTTATTTTAAAAAAATAAAAATAATAATTAAAAATAATTAAATTTGGTTTTTATTTCTTTTAATCGGCGGTCACTATCTGTAAACTTAGACTGACGTTATCGCCACCTCCCATCAAAGTTCACCAATTGTCATCTCCAATCAGCGATCACCTACCGCAATATCTGACCAGTGGTCACCGATTGCTATCTCTAATCAATGGTTACCGAGCCTACTTCTGACTAATGGTCACCGACTGTCACCTCCGACCGACGGTCACCAATCATCACATCCGATTGACGGTCACCCTCTGATCATCGGTCGTCAACCACCACCTCTGATTGTCAATCATTGATTACCGTCATTTACTGAAAGTCACTGACTCTCACCTTCAACTTCTACCTCAAATATCAATCACCAGTCATCGATTACCAATTTTCAATTTCTAAAGAGGAAATGTTTTTTTTTATTAAAATTTGAAAACACTTTTAAATTTAGAAATTGAAATATTATTTTTAAAAATTTAAAAACTTAAAACTAAAATTAATTTTAACTTTTATAAATTTTAAAACTAGAAACCAAAACCAACTAACCTAATCATACACGACATACCAATTGTTTATGTAAAAAAAAAAAAACTTTAAAGTTGGTTGTTGATATCTAAAGGTCTTCAAAAATATTTTTAAAACGTGTTTTCTAAAGCTAGGTAGTTTGTATTATTGGCCTTGTAAACTAAAGGACCTACAAAATTAATATTTTCTTTTGGGCCAAACTTCGCAGTCAAGACGTACTTGTCTTACTCCTAGGCGGCTGGTTTATTTATATAAAAGTTTGTCTTATATTTTAATTTACTTGATATTTTAACTTTTAGTTGTAATTATTTTATTTAGTTTTCTTGCAGATGTTAAAATCAATTACTACACCCTATATTGAAAGAAAACATTGGCTTTAGAAGGGTTTAAGGAGTTATAATTTTTTTTAATAAATTCTTTTAAAAACACTATCTTGAAAAGTTTTAAGGAGAGTTTTAAACAACAGATAGTATAAAAATTAAAATAGTTTTACAAAGATATTTTATAAATTTTTTTAAGTAAGATAAGTTAAAATCTTATATTTTAATTCACTTGGTATTTTAACTTTTAGTTGTAATTATTGTACTTAGTTATCTTTCATACGTTAAAATTAAGTACTACACATTAAATTGAAAGAAGAATTTAATGGAATTATATATATATATAAATAAAGAAAAACACTTATACATCGATAATTAATCACAATTCTTTTTATATGATAATTTTGTTGATGTTACCAATTAATACTTTAAAAGTCATGTAAATAAAGGGTTGTGATAATTGTTAATTGTTAAATCTCTTTTACACTAACAGTGTATAAATGTTAAACTCTATATATATTTGCAAATTCTTTTGAAAACACTATCTTAAAAAGTTGTAAGAGAGTCGTAAGAAGATAACAGTCTAAAAATTAAAATAGTTTCATAAAGATATTTTATAAAAAGTTTAAAATCTTATATTTTAATTTACTTGGTATTTTAACTTTTAATTGTAATTATTGTACTTAGTTTTCTTTAATATGTTAAAATCAAGTTCTACACCCTATATATTGAAAGAAGATGTTGGCTCTAGAAGAGGTTTAATGAAGTTATAAGAATTTTTTTTTTGTAAATTATTTTGAAAACACTCTGTTGAGAAGTTTTAAAGAAAGTCTTAAGAAGATAAATAGTCTAGAAATTAAAACAATTTCATAAATATATTTTACAAAATGTTTTAAGCAAAACAGTTAAAAGAAAAAATGTTGTAATAGAAAGTCTAGGAGAATATTTTTATACTAATTTACTCCAACTAAGTTACATTTACTTCTTTTTCAAGTAATTCTTAGAAGTTTCCAAATATTCTAATTACTCTAGATTTTACCCTTAAACTTTTGCTGAATTTAAAATGAAGTATTTTTTTAACACTAAGTTATTTTTGACTTTTCACAAGTATTCTTTAAAACACAAAATCATTATTGCTTATGATTCAAATGATATAAAAAAACTTGTGTTATACAAAATAACTTCACTTAATTAAATATGTACAAATTATATATGTTGACTGATGGATTGTCTTGATACTAGACAATTTGGTGCAAACTAAATGAAGATGTTGTTAAGAGAAAGCTTGAACTCTTTTGAATATGTTTGTTATTCATCCGTTAATTTTTATGTGTGTGTCTTTAATTTAAATAGACGTTGAATACATGTAGCGATCATTAATAAGAGCATTCGCATCGCTTGTCACAAACGCAACTCCGCCCCCAAAGGAATGTTGCTTTATAACAATATACCATTGCATTAACTCTTTCCATGATGCTTTACGAGAGAAAGTTTTTTCAGCTAGCAACATTCAAAAGCCAAAAATTCATAATAAAAAATTCATTCAACTGATAGTTTTTTTATGTTACCGTTGCATTTTTATGTTATCGTTGCTACAACAGTAGTTTTTTTTTTTAACTTTTTGTATTTTTTTTGTTTTGTATATAAATAGAGATGGTTAAAAATGAAAAATTATACATCTAAACATTTCAAGCTTCTCTCCATCACTCTAAAAAAATTTCAACTTCTTTTCATTCAATATGTATTCAAACCAAAATTCATGGTTTAATTTGATACTAAATTATCAACAACTCACAAATCCAAATTACCAAAATTCTTCCAATTACCCAACCCAGAAATATTTTCAATATGACTAATTCTCAATATCCTAGACTCACATTTTATCCATATCAATTTCATATGTATCGATTACCACCAATTAACCCATCAATGCATCAAAAGTCTTCGATGGGTACTAGTGGCAACCAACTTAATGAAAAAGAGCACGTCACACCATCTGACTTCGTATCTGAGTCTTAAATTCCACCATTTTCTACCCAAATTGAGTTGGAGAATATTGTGGACAATGAAGAGGGAATATAGGAAGAAGAAGAAGCATCTGCAATATTTTTGGATCTGAATATATTTGGATAAGTTTGTGAAGGGTGTCTATAATATATTTGGATCTGAATACTTAAGAAGATTTAACAACAATGACATTCAATACCTACTGCAAATGGGTGAGAAACGTGGTTTTTCATATATGTTAGGTAGCATTGATTTATGCATTGGGAATGGAAGAATTGTCCAATTGCCTGGAAGATTAAGTTTTGTCGTGGTAATGCCTCACCTAGAATTGTGCTTGAAGTTGTAGCTTCACAAGACTTATGGATTTGGCATGCATATTTTGGGGTTCCTGGTTCAAACACCAACATTAATGTGCTAAATGAATCTCCTGTGATGGAGAAGCCCCTGTGATATAATTTATTGTGAATAGAACCCAATATAACATGGATTACTATCTAGCATATCGTATTTATTTAGAATGGGCGACAATTGTGAAAACCATCCTAAGGTCACAAGGGGATAAAAGAAAACTATTTTTATATTCTAATTACTATTTTTTACGTTGTGTTATTTGTGTGATGCTAGCTATTTTTATCATTTAAAATAATTTAATTATGTTTTTAGTTTTATTTTTTATTACACCAAAAAATATTTTATGTAATTATAGTTTTTTAAACTTTAATTAAGTTATAAATAAGATAATTATAAATAAGCTATTAATAAAATATAATGATTTAAAATTTTTATTGGATCCATTGGAAGCAATTTTGAAGAGTTGCTACCATCGTAAAAATTTTGTGCTTAAAGTTGTTTGTATTAGGAAAAGTGAAAATAAGTAATGTGTATCTGGTGTCTCATTGGAAGCACCCAAATAGAGTTGCTCCATTGTGATGCTCTGAGAGGCTTTCAAGTTGTCATATCATATAGGTACACATTTTTCATAAAAGTACGTTGTTGTGCAAAGATCAAGTTGTCTTCTTCTAGCTTTCTTCACATCTATCAATCATGTACTTGTTACGAATTGTTTAAACGCTTCTTACACTTATTATATACTTTATGTTTATTTCACGTGTATGTCTTGTTTATGTTATACAATTGATTTTAAACTTAGTTATCCTTGTATAGCACATATTTGGATGTTTATTATTATTATTATTATTATTATTATTATTATTATTATTATATTTTTTTTCATTATAAACTTTAAATAATCAAACTAAATTTTATTTTTTATCATCAAAACATTTAAGATATGTATAAAATTGTTGAGTCTATAGACCTTCTATGCTTACCATATATTCTATGTAATAATTAAGAAATATAACAGAAACGTGAATTTATCTATTTATATAAATCATAAAGAATAGTACATAAATTATTTAAATAAAAATGTATAAGAAGTCATTTTTTGTTTTTTATTTAAAAACTATATTTTTATACTTGTACAACTTAATGTAATGTCATACTTTTATTATATTTTTATAACTATTAGAAATACTTGTGTGAAATTAGAATAAAAGAATTAAAATTACATATAACTTAAAGTATGAGAACTTAAAGTTTAATTAATTTTATATAAAAAATTTCAAAAACTGCTAATCGCAGCTACCTATTTAAGCAGCGGAATTTTAATCACAATTTATTATTGATGATAAGTTTATTTACTCTAATAATAATTTCTTAAAAAATCATACCGATAATGATTTATGAGAAGTTCATGGTGTAAAAGATATTATTTACACTATCCCTTTTATTTTTAAAATTTATCATCCTTTTGAATTTTGAATTAAAATTACATATAACTTAAAGTATGAGAACTTCATAGTTTATTTACTATGATAAGTTTATTTACTTAAAGTATGAGAACTTCATAGTTAATTAAAATTTAATTAATTAAATAAGTAGCTATGATAAGTTTATTTACTCTAATAATAATTTCTTAAAAAATCATACCGATAATGATTTATGAGAAGTTCATAGTGTAAAAGATATTATTTACACTATCCCCCTTTATTTTTAAAATTTATCATCCTTTTGAATTTTGAATTAAAATTACATATAACTTAAAGTATGAGAACTTAAAAAGTGTAATTAGTTTTTGCATAAAATTTTAAAAAATGCTAATCATAGCTACCTATTTAATTAATTAAATTTTAATAACAATTTGTTATTTATGATAAGTTAATCCACTCTAATAATAATTTCCTAAAATCATACTAATAATGATTCACAGTGTAAAAAAAATATTATTTAAACTACTAATATATGATCTTTAAACTCTTTCATTTTTTAAATTTATCATCGTTTTGAAATTTCGATTAATTTCTTATGAATTTGTGTCTCTTAAAACAATACTTAAACAATTCAAAAAATATATATATATATATATATATAAATATAAAGCACATTCTATAACTCATTAAAAAATTAATTAGTCATTTGAAAATAAAAAAATTGACATAACCTTCATTTTAACGATAAATATTCAATTAATTATAAATTTTAATTTATTTTGAATAATTTATCATGAAAATTAGGATTATAACAATGTCTTAAAACTCGATTTGGACTAATTGATTCAATCGAGAACTAACCATATAATCGGTTTGAACTGGTTTCATGATTAGAAATGCTTTAGAACCAGACTAACCCAGAACAACTCAGTCAAATGACCCGACGACTTGGGGAGTCATGGTTCTAAATTTTTTCTTAATAGGTGAAACAATGCTGTTTTGAATTAGGAAAAAACCCCTAATGACTTTTCTACGTTCTGTTGGGACAAAAAACACATAACCATCAAACTTCTCTTTATTCATATTGATAAAAAAAACATCATAAAATAAACGACAATACCTAAGCAAAAAAAAGAAAAATAACGTTATTTTGTTCACAACTTGTGCTTACATCCACAACAAGTTTTTAAGGATTGAAAAACCTGCAAACTTTTCCCATCTTTTGGTTAACATGGTTCACATTCATGCCTACGTCCACAACAAGTTTTTCAGAGACTATTCGAAAACCTGCAAAACTCTCCCTCCATGTCATAACCCCCTTTCTCACTTACGGTGGTGACCTCTCTTTAGACCGGTGATTTTTCTTATCTTAGAAACCCTATTTTATAGACCTAACATCCTAATCTAAGAAAATAAATCTCTATTTTACAAATAATATATTTAAAATTTAAATAAATCCTAAAAATAAAACAATATCTTTTTCTAAAAAATATTTAGAGATTTGAAATTAAAATACTTTGAATTGTTTTCCCAACAATCCCTTCTTCAATTAAAATTTTTAATTTGATCTTCAATCATCATGGATGCTCGTCACAAAATATTTCGCCGCAAATTCGGTATGTTTTTTCTCGTACTTTTGTGATACCTCCAATGGAATATGTCACTTGACTTTAATCTACCATTTTTTTTTTATCTTCTTTTCTCCAATCATCATCAAGTTGCATGATCAATATGCTCTAATACCACTTGTTGGGATAAAAAATACATAACCAACAAACTTCTTTGTATTCATATTGATAAGAAAAATATACCATGAAATAAACAACACCTAAGCAAAAAGAGACATAATAACATTATTTTGTTAACGTGATTCACACTTCATACCTACATTCACAATAAGTTTTTAGAGACTATTAGAAAACCTGCAAACATTTCCCATTTTTTAGTTAATGTGATTTGTGTCTCATGCCTACATCCATGACAAGTTTTTTAAGGACTATTCAAAAACTTGCAAAACCCCTTCTTCCACATCGTAACCCCCTCTCTCACTTAGGGTGGCGATCCTCTTTTCTTAGCTCAAAAACCCTATTTTATGGACATAACATCTTGATCTTAAATGAGGAAACAAATCTTTATTTTACAAATAATATTTTTAAAATCTAAACAAATCCTAAAGATAAAATAATCTTTTTTCTAAAAAATATTTAGATATTTGAAATTAAAATAATTTGAATTCTTTTCCAACACAATTTTCACTCTTTACCGCTCAATATGTTTACATTTTGCTCCAATCTCTACGACTTTGCCCTTCTACAATTGTGACTTGCACTAAAAATTCACATAAAATAAGGCATAAATCTAGTTTGGCACTATCTTTTTTATTTTGTATTCTTGATTTTTGGTATAATTTAATTGTTTTATGATTTTTTATAGTATAAAATTATATAGGTTATAAAATATCTATATTTTTTTTAATATAATCTGAGTTGTGCAGGTCAATTACGGACCCATCGGGTTGAGACCCCTAACCTCATGATTCCTCTACCCTAGTCGAGTTAGAAACTAAGTCGAGTCTGATAACATTGGATGACAAAACTTTTATATTTATTGTCATTCACAAATGTTTTATTAATAAAGGGGATTGTAGAAAAATGTTATATATTAATAATTTATATTTATAAAAAATGATATTTTGATAATTGAAACACTAATTAAAAGTGTTAAATATGAGTGTTAAGTTCTTAAGAAAAATAGATAAACGAAGGATTATATAGAACAAATATAGTGATAAAGATCTTGATATCAATTGTAAACCAATATGATTTTCAATTGAAGCAATTAAATGTCAAGACATCTGTTTTGCATGGAGATATGGAGGAGACCATCTATATGCAGTAGTCGGAATGGTTCACCAATGATTAGATGAAAGTCTGTTTGCTTTATAGGATAAAGCAAAGTTTGAGGCATCAATATAAGAAGTTTGACAACTTTCTAGTGAGGACGAGATTCAAAAAGTGTAGTTATGATATTAATTTCTACATCTTGGATGAAGAAGAAGGTTGTTTATTCTTGCTCCTATATGTAGACAATATCCTTGAAGCTAGCTGGTATAAGCAAATGATTGATGAGCTAAAGACAAGGTTGAACTCAAGATTCGAGATGAAAGATTTTGCTTCTACTAGACGCATACTTGGTATGAATATTGTGAAGGATTAGACAATAGGGTTTTGCATTTATCTTAGCAAGGCTACCTAAAGAAGGCCATGAAAAGGTTTATTATGCATCAATATAAGCCTATGAGCATGCTTTAGGACACCACACAAAGT
Organism: Psophocarpus tetragonolobus; assembly: GCA_037954015.1. Classification (NCBI taxonomy): domain Eukaryota; kingdom Viridiplantae; phylum Streptophyta; class Magnoliopsida; order Fabales; family Fabaceae; genus Psophocarpus; species Psophocarpus tetragonolobus. Next base: position 43,732,466 of record CM075695.1, read on the forward strand.
TCTCAACTAACCAAGCTCCTGCTTTTGAAGAAGAAAGGAGAAGGATAAATTCTACTCCTTATGCTAATGGAGTAGGAAACATCATGTATATGATGGTTTGTATGAGGTTAAACTTGGCTTATATCATGAGTATTGTCAGCAAATTCATGGGGAACTTGGGTCAAGCTCATTGGAAGCATTGAGATACCTAAATGGAACTTTAGGGTCAAATATTTTATATTAAAAGAGATCTCAAGGTGGAGTTGTAGAAGAGTTTGTAGATGCTGATTATGCAGGGAACATGGACATCAGAATGTCGCTTTATGGGTATATGTTTACACTGTTCAGGTCTGTAGTAAGTTGAAAAAAAAAAATGTACAGTCTGTGGTAGCATTATCCATTATAGAAGTAGAGTATATTGCATTGGCAGAAGGGGTGAAGAAAGGTTAGTGGTTGAAATGGGATAATAGGTGAGATGAAGATTGTACAATAGTGTGCTCCAATTTAATGTGACAACTAGAGTGCTATTAATCTAGTGAATCGTCAGATGTACCATGAAAGGACCAAACACATTGATGTGAAGTTTCATTTCATTTGGGATATGGTTGAAACAAGATAAATCAAGGTTGTGAAGATAGTGTTTGAAGACAATCCTATTTATGTGTTTACCAAGTTTCTTTCAAGGTCAAAATTAAAGATACCTAAAGCAGAAAACTTTATTTCTTGGGTACTAGGACCTACCCTAGAAGTATGAAGTGCTTGATTCAGAGTCAAAGTAGAGATCATTGATATCAACTTATAATCTTCTAACAAAGTAGAACATTTGATGATTTGGTGGCAGATTATGTCGTGAGCGAGTCTAGTAGAAGTATTTTATGATTGTGTGTGTTAGAATGTCTAGTAACTAGTGTCTGTAGGCGCTAGATGATAGCATAATTATAGTAGCTTATATCACTATAAATGTCTAGTCTATGTATAGGTTATGAGAGCTAATTACTTCACATGAATATGTTTTAAGATTGATTTTTAAATAAAATTGAGCTTTGGGTACAATTATGTTGTGAATGAAAAGAAAAAACTGTAGTTAGAATGAAAGGTAGGTTTTTCCCACTAATAGTTAATGATGAAGTCAATAAATATTTACACAAAGAAAACATAGAATAAATAAATATACAACATTTTGGGTAATTATATTAAAATTTCCATTCCCCACCAAACATGCAAGGCACTTTCTATGTGTAAATATGAGTTTAATAAAATAGTGGCCGTATGGGAGGTAGATATATGATAGTGAAAGAAGGTAGAGTTTATTAATTGTTTTAGCCTATGGCTACCATAAACAACTGAAGTGAGTAGTAACTCACCATTATAGTCTGGAGGCAATTGTCACACTAAAAAAGAAGGGCCTATTTATGTTTTGTATTTATTCTTTTCATCTTCAGTCCAGCCATGAGTCATGTAGAAACACGATGAACATATGATAAAGAAATTGTGAATTGAGCAACAACAGGTAATAATTTTGTGGGGGGTCTCACTCTCACCTCCTAATGACGTAACAGTGTCCACCGCAAGCATTTTGACCAAATCCCTTCTGAGTTGTCAAAAAATGTTCCTACCCAATACCAAATTTTTTAATTCGGTGGCAATCCCAACTTCAATCACACCTACATTGTTACATACAAATGAAATCAACTCAACAATACCATTAAATGCTATATTACTTAAATAATATAATTAAATGGTGTATTCAATAAGCTCAGTACATTTTTAGATTTTTTAAGTGTAACATATATTTATTAAATTATGAATTTTTATACTTTTCAATTTTTATTATTAAAAAATTAATTAATCTAAAATTTAATACATAAATATCAGTACTAATTTTTAGTATTTGTTATTATTTTTAAATTAAGTAGTAATTTATATCTTAATTTAATTATTATTTCAGATAATCTATTATGAGTTATTAATAGATCAATTTATGCTTAATTTTCATTTTAAGTTTAAATATATATTAAAAATATTTTTATTCTAAGTTGTTGTTAATCATAAAAATATTTTAGATTATGTTTTTAATAAGGTATGTAGTAAGATACTGAAAATGTGGATTTAAAAATATCATAGTTTCCTATTTTATACAAGTTTTGAAAAAAATTAGGGATAATTCTATCTTAATCATGTAAAATATTTAAAATTGTATTATTTAATATTCTCATGCAAAATGTGGATATATTTTAGAGTTTAACACTTGTATACTGTCAGTGTAAAAGAGTTTTACATTGACAGTTAATCACAACTTTTTGTTTACATGACTTTTTAAAGTATGAGCTTAATTGGTACACACTGTAGTGTAAGTGTAAAAATTTTTACAATGACATCCAATCACAACCCTTCATTCATGGCTAATTTATTGACTTTAGTCATTACTATTTTAAAAGTCATATAAATAAAAATTCATGATTGAATGTCAATGTAAACATCTTTTACACTAATAGTGTATACAAATTAAACTCTGAAAGTATTAATTGGTAAAATCAATAAATTTACCATATATAAATTATTATGGTTAATTGTCTGTGTAAAACTTTTTACACTGACAGTGTACAAGTGTTTTTCTCTATACTTTATGGAAATAGATTATTTTTTTGAGTTTAATTGGTATACACTGTCAGTAAAAAATCTTTACACTGACAATGTATACCAATTAAACTCTTTTTTTTTTTACAATAACTACATATCCCCACTTCATTTTTCACATTTTTTTAAAATTTTTTAATTAAAAAATTATAGGTTTAAATAAGTTTTTATCCCTAAAGTATCACTAAAAATCACTTATGCTGGTTCACCTTTTGTTCTTCTTCTCCAGTTAACGCCATAAAAAAATTGCCAACAGAAACACATATTTATACTTATGAATCACTTTTGTCATCGATCCTAATTCTCTTCAATCTTTAATTTCATATCCGACGTAACTAAATACACTAGAACTTATAAACGAATAACGTTAATATAAAAAGAAAATTAATTTCAATGACTAAAAAAACATTTTTGAATTTCAAGAATCAAAAGTGATTTTTTGTGAAACTTTAGAAATAAAAACTTATATATTTTTGTTAAATTGTTATCGTAAGAAAAACATGTTTTTGAGAATAACATTTCCAAACATAACATAATCAAGATTCAAACATGTAACTTCAGGAAATAAAATCTTGAAACAAGTAAATGTTCCTTAAAGTAAAAAAAATTTGAATTCATACTAATATAATTCTAAAATATTTAAAATTTTAGTATATATTAATATTTTAATTTACACACATTCTTTATTTATTTTGATTCTATGTTATATATTAAGAGTTTAATTGGTATATACTTTCAATGTAAAAGATTTTTACATTGACAATCATAATTTTTTATTTATATGAATTTTAAAATACTAATGAATAAAGTTAACAAAAGTTACATAAATGGAGAAGCTATAATTGAATGTTAGTGTAAAATTTTTACACTGACCTATGTACCAATTAAAACCATGTATTAATTATAATACTTTATGTATTGAATAAATTGAGTCGTGTTATTTTGTGTATAATAAGTAACACTACTTTATTAAAAAAAATTAATTTACAAGTGTTCATATTGTCTTAAAAATGCGATAAATAGAAATACACAATATTTTTGCACAATTAATTCTCAATTTAAAAATTTTTAGTCTGATTATTAAAATAATTATTTTCGAAAGTATACAATACTTTACTGTAATGTAAAAAAAAATAAAAATTATACTAACTGTGCATACAAGTATATATGCATAACATTTTTTTGTTCTAGAAAAACAAATTAATAGCATGAATATTCGTATAATATTTTTCGGTAAACATTATTTGTAATAAAAATATCTTAGCTAAAATTATATTTCTTATTACTACATGCATGGTACTTACAATTTCACAACTATTACTATTTCGATCTTAAACACTAGTGTGACCATATTTTCTTTTAATTAACTCCTAATTAACTACTATATATTTATGTTGCGAAATGTAAGTCATTTTAAATTTTTCTGTCCGTAAGACTATTTACAAATGTATTACATTAATTAATTTTTTAAATAAAATATTCTTAATTATTTTACAATAAATATCTTTTCTATTATAATGTATTAGAGTTCAGTTAAGAATAATTTTGGAAAAAGTTAACTGCTGTGAACTAAATTAATAAATTTTTTTAATATAAATTAGGTAAATATTTTTATATTTTTTCGTGAATTAAAACATTATTTTCTTTAATATTCTCATGTTAGATTACAAGTTTTAAAATTTTATTGGTATCTTTTATTTTTCAAAATATTTTAACTTTTCATTTTTTTTTACTTTTATTTTCATGATAAAGGTGAAAAAGTTATATTTTAATAGAAATATTAGAAATTACTTAATATACATATAATTTCTATTTTTTTAATTTTTATTTAAAAATTTAAAAACATTTGAAGAAATATAATATATATAGTCTTGGTACACCGTACACGGCCGATGAAGCTACAACAGCTCTATTTGTTGTTGGGTTCTTTATAAAGTTAAACTACATCAAAATGACTCCTTTGTGTTTCATTGTATGATTCTCTGTCTTGAACTCAATATTCATCACCCAGAAACTGAAATCCTCGAATATTGTTGTTCTTAATAGCATTAGGTTTGTCTCACTTTGAAGAGTACATGTGTTCGATCTTTCTTTCTAGCTAGAAACATGAGGTTATTATCCGCTTTGGTTTGTTTGGTTTTGTTGTTAAAGTGTGTACAGGTGCAAGGTGATGATACTGATAGTGATCATGCTAGAAACATCATTACTTGGGAGGACTTCATGGTGGATGAACAAGGTATAACATCCAATTTTGGTGGTCATCTTATTGTGGTTGATCAAACTGGTAATGGAGACTCAACAACTGTTCAAGGGGCTGTAGATATGGTTCCCCTAAACAACACACAAAGGGTCAAGATATACATTTATCCCGGAATTTATAGGTCTGCATAATAGCAATACTCATTTCATCCAAAATAATTATCATTTATATAAAATTTCTCTCCATTTTTCTTTATCATTCAATAATAGTTGTTCGTTTTATTTTTGTTAAAAATATTTGTAGAAAGATTTTATTCTACCATTTTTCTCTTCTCTTTCTCCTTCCTTCAATCATTAAATTCTCATTCTCTAACACTAAACAAATTTCTTATCCACGGAATAAATTCAATTTTCACTTGTTTTTCTTTCATTTTTTTTTTCATTCATCCCACTTTCTTTTTTTCTATTTAATCAATCAGAAGCTAAAGTTTAATCATTCTCATTCTATTTACAAGTAGTTGATATTTTCTTTGCCAGCTAGTTACTGCCCTTGTTAGATTTTGTATGTGATATGCATTAATGTCATTAGTTTTGAATGTAAGTATTAACTTTGGAATTTTAAAATAGAAAGCAAAGCTTGAAATGACGAAGTTAATATAGTAGGTGAGTGTAAAATTTGATTTTGATATAGAATTAGTTGTGAATAGTGAATAGTGAGTAGTGAATAGTGAATAGTAATGAGAGGAAAGAGAAATGGTGTTAAAATGAGTTGGGATTTAAATGAGAATATGGTTGCAGGGAAAGAGTGCATGTGCCGAAAAGCAAGGCGTTTGTTTCATTTATAGGTAAAGTTAGAAAAATGAATGAGAATGGGAATGGGACACCAATTATCACAAATAGTACAAAGGCTTCGGACAAAGGCTCCAATGGCCAACAACTTGGCACTGTTAGTACATCTACTCTATGGATAGAATCCGATTTCTTCTGCGCAACTGCTCTTACAATTCAGGTCAATTAATTAAACTACCTATTTTTTTACTTTTTAGACCACCTTCTAAAAATAACTTTATTTGATGCGTATGGGCTCAGAATTTAGTAGATAAAGATGCAGATAAGCGTCAAGCAGTGGCATTGCGTGTAGACGGTGATAAAGCTGTATTCTACCAAGTTAGGCTTGTGGGGGAGCAGGACACCCTCCTAGATAGCACTGGAATCCATTATTACTATCGAAGTTACATTCAAGGATCCGTTGATTTTATATTCGGCAACGCAAAATCATTGTTCCATGTAAATTATCCACTTTAAATTTATAATTTTTTGAATGTTTGCATATTTTTTGAACGGTGGTGTGTGGCAGCAGGAATGTGTAGTGCACTCTGTGGCTGAGTTTTGGGGAGCAATTGCAGCCCATCACAGGGATTCGGATGATGAAGATACTGGATTTTCATTCGTTAATTGCACAATCAAAGGAAGTGGTAGTATATTTCTTGGGAGAGCTTGGGGCCACTATGCAACAACCATATATTCATACTGTCACATGGATGATATCATTAATCCCTTGGGATGGAGCGATTGGGATGATCCATCTAGACAAGAGTACTCTATCTCATTTTCATAACATCACAATTTTATCTCTTCAAATTCTATTCTCTAGCTAATCACTTTTTTCTTTTCACAGGACTGCCATATTTGGAGAGTATCAGTGTTGGGGGAAGGGATCAAACACAAGTGCCAGAGTCCAATGGTCCAAAGCTCTTAGCAGTCACCAAGCTATGCCCTTCCTTACCAGACAATACATATATGGAGATGGATGGCTTAGGCTATAATACCCACTCCATCATATACTACTATATTCATATGTAAACAATCTTATGCTGAGTTCCAAAGTCTATTCACTACCAATTGCACATGCAAACCACACAATCTGGAATTAATAACTAGAGTTATAAATGTTGTATACGTTATTATTTTCATAAATTTAAATAAATAAACAAATTATTATCTACAATAAAAGTACCTTATTTCACTTAACATGTTTAATATTTATAAAAGAATATTGGATTTACACAAGTTTTTTTATAAATACAAAAATTATGAAAATAATAACATATAAAAAACATACATTCTAACGATTAAAAAAAATTAAAAGTATCAACATTATAGATATCGTAACCTTTCCTTGAATACAAATCCGGCCATGTCACTTTTCACCTTCGGTCAAGAAAATAAAGGAAAATAAAAAGAATTGATAGACAAGTAAATAAAATAAAAAAAATCAGCATAGACTTAGTCACTCTCCGAAACTGGATCCTCTGTCCTGTCCTTGATGTTATTGTTCACAAGGTAGAGCACGGCGAAGGTGATGGTGTGTTCCTAAAATGTTTCACAATCACACATGTCATTTTTTATCCGCTCATCGCTTTTCTAACAAGCAAAGTTTCAAAAACCATCACTTATATCTACTTCTTAAAATAGCCTTCATAAATAATTTCTTAATAATTGCACCCACATTCGTAAATAATTTAGCCAACTGCAAAAAAGGGTTACAATGAACAATTAACAATTTTAATTTCATTTTTCTACTATCTGGGTACTTATATATTCATAGTTACATCCGTTATTCATACTTTACTTGTATACATAGACAATTTATCAATATCTTTTATATATAAGTAATCATTATATAAAAACAAATCAACATAACATTAAATATAAAACAAATTATAAAATACTTCATAAAGTTTGATATGGTTAAACATAAATCTACATTTTTTTACCATAACATTAAATAACATGGTAAGTTTATTAAGAGTTATTTTATAAATAACTCAAATTTTCTTATTAAATTTGCGTAAAATATATTATATGTATCTTTTTGTTCTATAATTATATTACAAATAATATTTTTAACAATATTTTCACTCAAAATTATAATCATATTAAATAATATCATATAATATAAGTATATTAAATAAGAGTTTAATTAGTATGCACTCATAGTATAAGAGTTTTACACTTATGTTCAATTACAACTTTTCATTTATATGACTTTTAAATGTTAATGTAAAACTTTTTACGCCAATAACTTTGGTTATTTTTCAAAAATTTTTATTTTATAATGCATATAGGAGTAACTTGCAAGTTATACCAATAAAATTACTTTTTCAGATTCTAATGTAAATCAAAATATTAGTGAAAATCAAAATAACATTACTAGAAAGAAAAAAAAATAGAGATTTTTAGACCATCGAAAAAAAACACTCTTGAATTGGAGTTAGAGACTCGAAATTGAACAAAAGTAGAATGCCTTGATAGACAAAATCTTGAATTATCTCTCTCAAAACAAGAAAAAGATATTGAAAAATATTATTATGTAGGATCGGGTGGTGAAAAGAATGATAAGGTTAGAAAGAAAAAGAAAAGACATGAACAAGATGGAGGCAGAACTTAATTTCTGCAATTTTTTTCCTCATTAAATAATATGTGTGTGTATGTATATATATTCTGAGAAAGGAGAGAGAAGAATCTCGAAGAATATCCAAAAAATATAAGTCATTGAAAATGAGAGAAGAAAAAATGACAGATAATAAGTGTTAGAAGAGAGAGAGTGAATGGAAGTATACGATTTGTTTTCAACCATTAATTTTTATTTCAATGGCTAAGATTTGTTTCTCTCATTTCTCATATAAGATATTTTACTCTCATATGGTATGTTTTCTCTTTCTCTTTATCTCTCTATGTATACACACATGAAAGTATTTTTGTATATACCTTAGAGTCAAAGTCCATTTTATCATTCATCTTAGCAACAATATCACCTTCTATGGAAATACTCGTCAAATTACTTTCCATGACCTAATAGATTATCTAATACTTATAATTTATAATTCATCAATTTAAAAAAAATAGATGATTTAATTTAAACAATAAATATGTCTTAGATATATAGTTTTTTTTCAAATTATTATTGTCTTCAATAATTATTTTCATCCTCTCCTAATTATATGTTATTGTAACTTTTTCATTTAATATAGATATGAGTTTAATTGGTATACACTATCAGTATAAAAGATTTTTACACTGACATTCAATCATGATTTTTCATTTATGTGACTTTTAAAGTAGCAATGAGTAAAGTTAATAAATTTACCATGAATAAAGGGTTGTGATTGACTGTCAGTGTAAAAATATAAAGATATTTAAGTATAAAAATAAATAATGCAAAGAAATATTATGGATTGGGTCTTATGGAAAAGACTAACCATAACTTTTTTGTGTAATAAATAAAACTCGAGAAAATTATTTTACATTTTCTTGACATAGAATCTTGGTTTAATTCTTTTTATGTTAATTTAACTATTAATGCAAACATCTTTTATCATTTTAGAAAATTTATTAGCTTTTAGTTGTTTTATTGTAGAAAGAAAAAAATTGTTAGAAGTTATTCAAGGATTAAGAGAAATATTTTTTTAATGTCAAAGTCAACATTTTCTTTTTCTTGCTTTCTATTATTTTGAGGTTTAGTTTGAAGTTAAAGCTAAGTCTAAGAATGTTTGAAAATTGTTTTTCCTCATGTCAATTTGAGATTGAGTGTGAAAATTTTGAGATTGAGCAAGAAGACAATGTGATTGCACTTCTTTATTCTCATCTTATTGAGTTGTGGAAATACCACTTATATGATTTAATGAGATTACAATAAAGAAAATATATTTTTAAAGTATGGAAAAACATTTCTTTGGACTTATGTGACGATTGGCAACTATAGAACTTTCTTTTATCTTTTCATTTATATTTAGTTAAACATGTCTAATTTTTTAAATTTGATGTAGCTAAACCTATACTAATGTATACAATTTGATTTTCTAATTAATATATATATATATATATATATATATATATTTCTTGTTCTTTATTAGTCTTCTTTTAGTTAAACCTATATTTATTTTTTCTTTACATAATCTTTGATTTAAATGTCATTCGAAAATGCTTTACATCTTTTGTTAAGGAAGATTACTTGACATTTTAATCCTTTTTTTTCATAATGCAAGTTGTTTGGCTAAGTTACTAAAGGGATTGATAATTTAGGTTCACTTTAAGTTTACAAAAACTAATTTTTGTTTTAAGTTTTTAAATTTGTATAAATAATAATTTTTTATTTCAAGTTTTAAAACACTATTGGAGAACAACAATCTATTGTGGCACTTGGAGATTATTGATAATGGCTATTAGAGACTAGCAACAATTGAAGATTGATGATGATGACGACAATGATAGAACTCTTGTTCTAGTTGTCATTGATCTACTTTGTCATTGGTTCTAAAAAAAGAAAATAAAAACAATGGAATGAATGAGTATAAACAAACTTAAAGCACAAAGTGAAGATGGAGTAGAAGATAAGATGAAGGAGCCTCTTCAAGAAGCTTGAATAAAATCCATGGTATAGTCTTGCCACCCACAAGAAACAGTTGTTTGATAAAAGTTTGAAGGAGAAGTTTCTCTCCCTAGATAGAACTTATGCAAATTTCATTAAATGTCAAAAGTGATTGCGTGTGCTAGGTAAGGATTACTTATAGGCTTATGAAACTTGGGGTTCAAGACGACCTAACCAAGGTTAGGTAGACCTAACCAAGATAGGGGCAACTTAACCTTATTGTAGTTTACCTCTATTAGGTTTGAGCCCTAGTTTATTGCATATTTGAAATTACAATAAAAAATAGTATATATGAATATATAATATATATATACACATACATAAAGATTATATGAATTATTTAATTTATCTGGAATGTATTTTTTGTTTAATTAATTTTAATAAATTTTAAAGTATAAAATTATATAAGTTATAAATTATTTAAACTTTATTACTACAAAATCAAGTCATATGAATTGAATTTTGATCCTCTGAGTCGACTCCTACCTCATGACCCCTTACTTCAGTGGATTCAAGTCTGATAACATTGAAAAAAACATATTTGAAAAAACTAGTGTTGATTTGGTTTTTTAGTTATTTTCAAAATAATTTCACCCAATTACAAAAACAATAAGTTTGGTTTTCAGATTTTAGTTTTTTTTTTTAATTTCAAACTCATTACTTGACGCCACTTAGGGCTGCTCATGGATCTGGATTGATATATGAATTCAAATCGATCCAATTAGATCCATGAATCGATTAAGATCCAATCTGATAAAATCCGATCCAATTAGATTAAATTTGACCATTGATGGATGAGATAATGATTTGAATTTTGAAAATCTGTACATCCGTAAATCGATCCGTTCAATTTTAAGTTTAATATTATATATATATATATATATATATATATATATATATGTGTGTGTGTGTGTATAAATTCAAAAGGTGTAAATAGAAAATTGACAATATAACTTAAAGTTTAAATATTATTTATATATGAAAGATTTAAAGTTGGAAAAGAAATGCATTAAGTATTACAGTGATGATGAACATTATGAGTTATTAAATTTTATTTTTCTTAGATTTTTAGTATTTATATTTTATTATTATGTAATTTTGTTATTTTGAAGAAATAATGCATGTTTTAATATTTTGTTTACAAATTTTTATGTTTACTATTTTATTTCTATTTTTATAAAAAACAAAAGTTCTAAAAAATTTCCTTTGTAATTTGTGGATCTAATTTGATGTCATCCATGCTTAATCGAAATAGATGAGATTGGATCGCTAATTTATTTTTCGCAAATTCGCTCTTCTTAAATTTGATTGATCATATTTAATTTTACTTCAAATCTTATCCAATACGATTCGTGAACATCGATTTCTAATGTCACTTAACACTACTGACACCATCTCTGACTGACGGTCATCAACTGTAACCTCCAACCCATAGTCACTGACCACCACCTCCAACTGATGGTCACCGACAACCATCTTTGACCAGCAATAAGTGACCACCATCTCTAACTGACAGTCACTTACTTCATCTTTGATTGGAGGTCACCAGTAGCCACCTCTGAATGACAGTAATTAGTTGCTACCTCCAACCATCAGTCACTGACCTTCACCTCGAATTGTCTGTCACCAGTCATCACCTTCGACCGGTGGTCACGGATTGCAAACTTTCGACCATTGGTCATCGATGCCACTTCCAACCTCCACCTTTGACATTGGCCATTGATTTTCGGTCTCTAAGGAGGAACTATTCTAGTGTAGTTAAGGTCTAAAAACAATTATGTTTTAAATTTAGAAAGCAAAAGAATGTTATTTTTAAAATTTTGAAAACTTAAAACTGACTTTTATTTTTATAAATTTTGAAACTAGAAACCAAAAGTCATCCCAAAAGAGACCTAAGGTAGTGTTAAGGTCGTTTTAATCCCTTACACCTTTGTAATAGGGAAGGAGATCTCAACAAAAACAAAAACAATTATGTTTTACATCTCTCTTATTATATACTAGCGAAAACACAAACGTGTAGATATAAATTACATATAGTAAGACAATTATGCATGTTGCATATAAAATTTTAAATAAGTTTTTTTCTTAAGGTTATAAGGTTGATCTAGTGACAAAGTTCATATATGGAGAAATGGAGAGCAAGAGATTGTGGGTTCAAATCCCCCTTTTAACAAAGTAGTTTTTTGTTGGTCTTTTATCTAGTTCGCGGGGATTTGGTAAATTTGGAAAGCGAGAAACGATGTGATATTCAAAGTCAAAGTCTGAACGATCGAGATATTGTATTAGCAACACAACTGTTTAATGAATTCAACTCTTCTTATTGAAGGATGTGGAAATAGTAGCTATTTTATGCTATTAGGTCTCATGTATGCCTGTAATGTGTTTCTATGTTGATTTACTTGCTTTTATTGTATCTTTTGCTTGGTCATGTTTTGTAAACTTTATTGAAGACCTTCCTTATGTTTTTCTTATTATTAATACATTATTTAGCTTTAAAAAATAAAAATAGTTTTTTTTTTAATTTTTAAATTGGTATAAAGATAAAATTAGAAATAAAATGTGAAGATAAAAAAGAATAAATTTCGTTTATATAGGTTATAGATTATAGGTAATCATTTATGAAGGATGATTTACCTTTTTGCTATTGATTCTAAAAATAATTTAAATACTCTAATCTGTTCTTGTTTTATTTCCTTTCCTCTTTTACAATTGAGCTAGAAATATGAGTTTCCATAGAATAACCTCAACAAATCTTTATATATATATATATATATATATATATATATATATATATATATATATATATATATATATATATCCTTCAACATTATAATTGCTTCCTATCAATGAATTTTTTTTTATACTTGGGAGGAGGAACTTCCAGCACATGTAATAGAACAAAAGTCTCCACCTTAAGGAGGAGGAACTTCCAACAATAAAGGGGAAACCGAATTCCTAGCATAGTTCTTCGCAAGCCAACAAGCTTTGTTAATCTTTGAATAGGTTGTAAATTCTTTATTATTATATAAAATTATTCATTTTAATTATTTAAAAAAAATAATTAATATATACTATTATGACTGTGTAAAAATTAAATAATAATTATTTATTTATGAAAAATTTATTAATTTTAATAATTAATATTTTAAAAATCATATAAATAAAGAATTTTGATGGAAAAGTGAGCGTCAAATTGTTTTAGATTCCCTCAAAAGCAAAAACAGAACTTGAAGGTCATTCCTTATACATTGCCGGTTCCCTGTCCCTAACCTTTTACTATGATTAATAGGCACTTCCTTTATGTTTGCTATTATGTAACGGAGGACAACAACTAAATGAAGCAAATTGATACAGTACAAGTCAATCTATGAGCCTAACTTCTGGCTGTAACGGTGTGTGAGAGATATTCATGGCACTCATCACACCATCAACTCGTGACTCATCAGTGCACCTTATTAATTGTTTTTACCTTAAATGGTCAGTGACTGTGATGAAGCAAGAATTTGAAATGATTTGTTGTTGTAAAAATGAATTGAATAGATATTCATTCTCGTCACTTTTGAGCACATTGATTTTTGATATTTTAACCGTGATACTATGTATGTGTATGTAGCTGCATTTGTTTGTTATGATAATGGAGTTAAAGGAGGGAAAAAGAACATTTGAAAAGCATTATACATGGATCCAGGATCCAAGAGCCAAGAGGGGTTCACCAAACGCGAATATGCAATAATGCAAGAGAAGAGTGGGGGGCAGTTGCATCCCATGAATCATGAATCTACAACTGCTATATATTCCTGTTGCCTCTACACTACCACAACTTTACAAACTAAAACAATAATATAACCCAACACTCTTTCCACTGCATTTATTCAGCATACGTTTCCTTCTATTAAACTCAAACACAATCCATGTTTATTTTCCTACTCTTCTTCTTTATATTTCATAACAACAACGTGCATGGCTTACGAGGATTGGAACAGACGCATATATCACCACCATAACGCTCGCATATTTATTGCAATCAGCTACTTCACGCTTCAACTCCAAAACCGTTACTCCACTGTTTCATTAGTAACTAGTAACTACACAAGCTTTTTGTTTTCATTTGGAGTTATTTATAATAACACATTAACAAACAGTTTTTAAGACATAAACCTTCATGCTATTTGTGTGGACACACAAGGATGATGATGGGGTTGGTGTCTTCCAGAGTTTTGTTCTTGTTTGTTTCGGTTTTCGTGATGTGGGCACTGGTGGATTTAGCAGAAGGTGGTAATGGCAAATGTAGTCTTAAGAATTACATTAGTTGGGAAGATTTGGAGGTGGACGAGCAAAGGTTGGCCATGAAGTCCCATAAAGAGCTTCGGGTTATTATTGTTAACCAGAATGGTGGGGGACATTCCACAACTATTCAAGGTGCCGTCAATATGGTTCCTGATAATAACAGACAAAGGGTGAAAATTTACATTTATCCAGGAATTTACAGGTCCGTAATTAATTTACATTGCGATAATATGAATAATAATTTTTTTTATTAAGCTAAAACTCTGATCGTGAATTTATGATTGAAGATCATTGCTTCTTCTTATTTAGTTCTAATCAAGAGCAGTTGTTTTAATTCTCCTTTTGAAAACATACATTTTTGTTTTTGGGGTAACGGAGCTGGGTTTGGGTGGTGTTTTTGATCTAACAGTTACATATATTTTAATTTTTATTTTATACCCTTTATTATGCAATTTGTGCAGAGAAAAAGTGAGCGTGCCTGCGACCAAGCCTTATGTATCATTTATAGGAAAAAGAAATCAAACAGCAAGTCCTGTTATTACTTGGAACAGTAAGTCATCTGACAAAGGTCCAAATGGGCAAGCATTAGGCACATATGATTCAGCGACAGTGGGAGTGGACTCAGATTATTTTTGTGCAACTGGGGTCACTTTTGAGGTAAGAATACAATTTTTGATACCCAAACAGAAGACAAGCAATTTGGATTATGTCAAATGCCAATCTTTGGGTGGTTGCAGAACTCAGTGATTGCATCTGCCGGTGGAAAAGGGATGCAAGGAGTGGCATTGAGAGTGAACAGTGCAAGAGCCATGTTCTATAAAGTGAGAATTAAGGGGACACAGGACTCTCTGTTGGACAACACAGGAAATCATTACTTCTTAAAGTGTCGCATTCTAGGAAAAGTTGATTTTATCTGTGGCAGTGCAAAATCACTGTATGAGGTAATATAAGGTGCTCCTTTTTCTTTTCTATGTTACAAAAATAAAAACTGGTGACAAGTTTATGTAATTGTGACCCTTGACAACTGTGGAGCAGAAATGTCGACTTCAGTCAATTGCGGAGAACTATGGAGCAATAGCAGCACATCATCGGAATTCACCAGAAGAAGACACGGGTTTTTCATTTGTAGGTTGCAGTATAAGAGGAAGTGGTAGTGTGTACCTTGGCAGAGCATGGGGGAACTACTCAAGAATTATATACTCAAAATGTAATATGGATGGCATTATTATACCTGAAGGGTGGTCAGATTGGAATCGTCCAGATAGAAAGAAGTATGGTACTATTATTTGTTCTAACATACTTTTACAGAATTCAAAGTACTAAGAACAAATAAATATATGTTATTTCAGGACTGCAGTGTTTGGTGAGTATGACTGCAAGGGAAGAGGAGCAGATAGAAGATACAGGGTGCCTTGGTCTAAATCATTCAGCTATCAGCAAGCAAGGCCTTACCTTTACAAGAGCTTCATAGATGGAGACCAGTGGCTAAGACTGTAGCATACGATGCACCATCTTGTATACACTACGCTGCCTTTTATGTTTCTGTGTCTAGGCACTAGCAAGGGGTCCCACATGATTATTAATCTGTATTATAATCATAAATCATCATGTGTTCTTACTCTTGTTAATACTTTAAGCAATACTTAAGATCAAAGCATTATCGTTGCCATGTTATTTCGTTAGTCGTTACCCTACTTCATATGCTTTCTTCTATCTCGTTTGTTCTACGGTAATTATATCCATTATTTATATCTTTGCATGCACTTCTTCTTTTTTTAATCATATCTTGTGATTTGTTTTGCCTTTTCCTCAAAAAAATCTATTCTTCCATTTAATGTATTAATAACAAAAAACAACAATAGATTAAAAGAACAAGATGAAGAATTAGAAATCGGATGACACTGAATAAGGAAGCTGTAATCTTTTACTTTTTAAAAAACTAAAAATATTAAAAAATAAACTAATTAAAAATTAAACTTCGTCCTTCAATTTTTTAGACGGTATCACACTAGTCTCTGAAATATTAAATTATTATAACATCCATAAAATAAATAAATTAAAAATTAAACATTTACTCTAGTCCTTCAATTTTTTAGACATTATCTGAAATTTGAAAAAAAAATGTTGAGGAACTCAAAATAATAAGTTGTATATTTCAGAGACAACAATTTCAAGGATTAATGACGTTTTCTATTTTTTAGACCATTATAGTAGCACCACATAATTAGATAATAAGATAATAAAGTGAGGATTTTTTTATTATTATATGTGAACGTAATTTAAATATAATTTAATTATGGTGATTTCAAAAATAATTTCTCTATATAAATATTTTAAAAATAGTGATTAGCATTTTTTAGGTAGATGAAAAGTTTTATTTATATAATTATTAAGTTGAGCGTCCTTGGATTAATATAAGGATATGTGTGTTTATCTCTCTGTTACCTCTTACACATTTGTTATCTCTAATCGAGTAAAATTGTTTTAAATGATTCCTCATCATTGTTTTCAATTCTTCTAGGGGTGTTTGTTTCAGGGATTAAAATGTCATTTTTGAGAATGTAGCTATGTGAATGAAATATTTTTGTTAAAAGTTTTGAAGTTGCATGACATCTTTTATTTTAAGAAATGTTTTAACTTCCCATTTTTTTATCTTTTATTCTCGTGATAAAGGGTGAGAAAGTTATATTCTCATGAAAGTTACTTATAATACATATGCAATTTTTCTTTTTTATTTATATTATTTTAAAATTTAAAAATATATTGGCATAATATTTATTTTTATTATTCCTAAGAATGAGATTCTTGGAAATATAAATAATATCATAACTTGAAATAAATGCTCCCTTTAAGTTCTAATTGCTTCTCTCGTCTTTTGTCATTAAGGGTGTGCATGGATTGAATTTTAAAAAAAAATCAAATCCATACCCATTTAAATGAATTTGGATTTTAAAAATAGATTTGAATTTTTTTAAAACTGGATTTGAATTTTTTAAAATGGATTTGGATTTTTTTAATGGATTTAAACATAATTTTAAAATCAATTTTAACTTTTAGCGCTTCAGTTTGAAAAGCTAGCTAGAACAATCTTAACTCTTCTTGAGTCATTAAACTTCTCAATAAATATAAGAAATACAAAGAAGAGTATTATTTTATACCTTTGTTCTTGAAGTTACAATCTCAAAGTTGTAAACTAAATCGTAGACAACATTAGTCTTACTTAAAAGTATGTTTCGAAACTACTCTTTAAGAGAAATAGTAGTTGATCTCATAAAATTTCTTATTACTCAATAAATAATTTAATTAGAAAATTACTATAAGTTTGAAATCTTTATACACATTTGTCAAAACTTTGAAGCTCTTCAAAATCATAGTCAAACAATTATGATAAACGTGAATCTTTAAATCAATCTTGTAGACAAATAAGTGTCTCCACTTTTTGAGGTGATAAGAAACTACGAAATGAATCAAGCACCCTTCCTTCCGTGCTAAATGCAAACTCATATGTTACTATAGAAACAAGAATAGCTAATAACTCTTGTGCCATGTTTGAAAGGACTAGAAATCAACATGAATTAATTTTCCACCAATCTAGAATTTTCAAATCCACACTTTTATCAAGATCTTCTTCTAAATACTTTTGAAGCTCAAATTTGTTTGTTGAGGTTAGCCCAATTGTTTGCAAATATCGATTCCAACCATATGGATCTAAATACTTTTACATGTTCTTGTTGTGTGTCATTTTAAGTCCCTTCTTTATGACCATTATGTTCATCAAGGTAGACATTCAAAGAAGACTTCAATCTGGACTTTAACATACTTGCCTTCTTTTCATAAAAAAGTTGTTCAATTACCCCATTCATATATTTATTTTATACCTGGGATCTAACACAAAAACAATTAGCAATAACATATCTAATTTGTTAGGATCACCCTAATATTTCTCATATATTATTTTTCATATTTTTAGCCATTACAAGTGTAAAACTACCTTCACTACTCGACTTAATCAAATGGCTAATCCCATTCCAAACTCCTACCCCTCTAACATGTACATGTTACTAGTTACATATGAGATGCGAAAGATATGCAAAGTAGCTTAATAAAAAATATTCAAAAAAGGTAGATAGACTCAATATATGTCCAATCATCATGAGAAAGT
This sequence comes from Psophocarpus tetragonolobus, assembly GCA_037954015.1. NCBI lineage: Eukaryota > Viridiplantae > Streptophyta > Magnoliopsida > Fabales > Fabaceae > Psophocarpus > Psophocarpus tetragonolobus. The sequence continues at coordinate 43,751,161 of CM075695.1, forward strand.
ACTTTCATCCCCTTTTTCCTAAATCATTGGGAAGATATTATCTACTTTGGGACCAAGCTCTCATGAATTTGCTTTTGGTTACCTCCTAAAAAGCCTCTTAACCAATAGAAGTGTTCCAATGTATATAAACTCATGTTTATTCTCTTGTTTGCATCCCAACATTTCTCCCTTCAAACAAATAACCAAGGCATGGTATCCCCATAAACCCAATGATGCTCTAAGTTCTTGCACCGCTACTTCACCAGTGGGACCCGCTTCCTAACCATCCAAATCTAGATCCACCGTCCGGCTCCATTATCAACCATCATACTCATTGAGTCGACCACCTAATCACAACCATCGGCTCTAATACCAGTTGTTATGCACTAGGGGTGAGCATGGATTAACATCTTGGAAGTCCTACATTTTTCAAGGTGTGGTGGAGGAAGTTCCACATTGCGTGGGATGAACAAGGGAATAGATGAATTAGACTATATAATGGACTTAAGTCTATGATATTAAAGTTCACCAATCAAATACACTTTAAACTTATATCTGACTTTTCTTATACTCTTTATTTAGAGTGTTGTAAGGTTTAGTTAAGTTACTTATTTTGGAAAGTGAAGGTGTACTAGAGGTCGGAGAGAGTTGTTTATGCATTATAAAAATTTTCACATCAGAAAAGAGTAATACCTTGTTGTTGGAGAATCATCTTTGGTTGGTGCAATGTCTTTTGTAGGTGTTATCAAATCTGACATGGAGAAGTTTGATGGAAGGATAAGTCATTGCTTGTGGATCCATAGTTGCACATGGTCATTAGCTAACATTGATGCAAGTTGTATGATTATTGTACCCGGACATTGGTTGACATTGATGTAGGGTGAGGTATAGAAAAGAATGAGTCATTGCTAGTGGATCTATAATTGCACATAACATTAACTAATATTGATCAAAGGTATATGGTGATTGTACATGGACATTAGTTGACATTGATGCATGGTGTGTGGTAAAAGGAAATTCTTGGAGTGGTTTAATTTTAAGTAAATATACTCTTTATGGTAGAGTATTATTGTTAGTACAGACAATCATTGCCGATGTAGGTAATGAAGAAAAAAAATCTTGGAGTGTTTTAATTATGAGTATACTCTTTATGGTGGACTATGATTGTGGATATAGTAATGATTTGACTGATGTGGTAATAAAACTAAAGATGTGTTTATTTTAGTCATGGTGGAGATTATTGAAGTTGATGAAAATAGTACATTTTGGAAGTTCCACATTGTTCAAGGTGTGTTGGAAAACGTCACACATTGCCTGGGATGAACAAGGTGGTAGATAAATTAGGCTATATAATGGACTTAAGTCCATGGTATTAAAGTGCACTAGTCAAAGACATTTTAAGCTTGTATTTGACTTTTCTTATACTTTTGTTTTACAATGTTGTGAGACTTAACAACGATCGTGGATTTTTCTCTAGTTTTGGGATTTCCACGATATATTCTTGTGTTATTTGTTTTATCTTACTTCTCTCTTTATAGGGGTAATGATGTCTTTTTTTACCAAACACTTTCAAAACTAAGTCATTCCAAAATAATAACATTTTCTTAAATTGTTGAATACCTGTATCTTTTGACATAATATTGTCAACTGTCAAGCTCAAAACATGATTCAACCTAATTCATTCAGGCATGACTCAACAAATTTAAGCCTGACCTCTCCTGTATGGCTACTTACTTGGAAAACATTTAAAATCTTTTTTTGCAACTTCCGTCAAAGTGGGATGTCAAACACATATAACTTAGATTTTAAGGTGATGTCCACGCATGACTAGTGCGACAAACTCTTTGACAATATTAGAATTTTAAGTGTCCCATAAACTTGAGACAATGAAATAAAATTCTTTAAGTGTCCCACAATGTTAGAATTTTATGGGATAAGGTATAACGTGATCGAAGATTCAATCTTGGTTGCAAATTTTTTTAATACCTTCTCAAAGTAGGATGCTCTACAAGTCGGAACGAAAGTTCTCCTTGTACAAACAATTATGCATTTCCATATCACTCAATTTTTTTAGTTTTTTCTAAATTTATAATATATCATTCATCAATACCGTTATTCAGCTTGATGAATGATATAAACAAAAACTTTTGAGACATTAATTTTTCTAGTAATCAAACAATGAGTATACAAAGTACTTAATGAAATTTTATTAAATTCTTTTATACATTTTTGTAATTTATATTTATATAATGTTATACATATTCTTTCTAATGACAAATTGTTTTGTATATTTCTATTTAGTTATACTAACTAAGGGAGATTAATGTGGTAGATATCAATTATTATTAACTAACATTTGTCATCAGAGTTTATTAATTCATGTTAGTTGTGAGTAACATCAGAACTAATTCCAAACGACGAACCCGACTCTCAAATGAGAATGTGCTAAGATTGGGATGTAACGGGTGAATTTGTTTAAACTTTTTTAAAGAAAAAAATAAGTTATTTTAACATAATAATCACTTATTGTAATTTTTATATATTTGATTATTTAAAAAAATAGAAGCTAAAAAAATAAAAATATTTTATTTTGAGAAAGTATTTGAAATAGTTTTTCAACATAAGTTTTACAAAATGGGAATTGAAAAAAGATTAAGGTGTGAATTTTTCTTCTCTTCAATTGTATTCATATTTTTATGGCTGTATTCAAAATTTTGTGATTCTCTTCAAGTTCTCTTCGAAGTTGTCGACTTGTTGTTTCTCTTTACAATTTGATTTTTATTGAAAATTTAGGGATTAATTTGATAATATTGAAAGAACATTTAGGACTATATCTCACTTATAACTTTTTAGGATAAGATAGAAAAAATATTTAAGAATATTCATTTGTCATGTTTTCACTTCATTTCATTTTTTAGAGGTTTTTTTTATGAACAAATATTATTTGTTAATTGTATTAGTTGTTAATTGATGAATTCGAACACATGACATCTTCCTTTAACCTTCTCCCTCACATGTAGCTATAAATATTTGTGTGGTATAGTATAAGATTTTCATAGTTATCTCGTTCAATGAGGAAATATAAAAAAAAAAAGAGCTAATTTTTAAAATAAAATACCCATTTAAAACTAAATAAATAGTCATATAAAGGAAAGGAAATATGAACGAGGAGAAGCAGAGGAGAGCGAAGCGTCCAATATTAATATATTTTGAAACTTGAAAGGGAAATAGAGGAACCATTCATTGTATTTTTATTTATAATAATCAATAGATATACTTGTTAAGTTTTTATTAGGGTTTTGAAAAGGTCAATACACGGTTCTGCGAGTACAGAGTAAGCGACCACGGCGTTATTGGAACCTTTTTTTGGCAGCTTCGATTCCGTTTTCACGGATTTGAAAACTTAATACGCATTTAATTTAATTTAGGTTAATTACATAACATAATTCAGGTTACCTTTTGGATTTATCATAGGAGCACCAGCACCAAATAACCAAAACATGTTAAGGGTTTAAAAGTTGAGAAAAACAGTCGCAGGTAAACATGTCATCACAACCTTTTTAACGTGTTAGTTTTATTACTCATTAGTTAATATTTATATATCTATTTTAAAAGTAATATAAATTATAAATGATGATAAGTTGGGATTTAATGTTTACACAGTAAATTTATGAACATTAAACTCTTAAAAGTTATATATTAATTTTTATATTATCATTTATAATAAGTAATTATTTATATATATTTTTTAAAGTATTTAAGTCAATAAATTTATTATAAATGATATTATATAATTAAATAAAATATAAAATATATTATATGGTAAACATATCACTCATAGTATCTAAAGTAATGATCGATATTTTTAGAACCAGATCGATCATTAAACCAGTAAAAGCATTAGTTTAGGGTTCAATTGGGGTTGAACCAAATTTAATAAAATATTATTTTTTTATATTTTACAATTAATATAGTAATATACTAAGTAAAAAAAGATATATATATGATTCATAGTACACAAATATGATACATCTTATTAAGTTTTAAATATTTTTTTATAGTCTTAAATACTTTTTGTAAAAATTTCTTATAAATATTTTTTTTATATTTCGCAACACTTTTTCAGAGTACTTCTTACTTGTGTACCTAAAATTTCAAGAACCATTGTTTTCTAATTTTTTTATGTATAATTTTTTTTTTAGAAAAAAAGGGAAGGTCAACCTATGAACCAACCAATTTTGACCAATTTTTTCAGTTTTGTACCGATTCAACCGACTTTTTCCTATATTGAAAGTCCTCAGTTATTAGGAAATAATGGACCATACACTGGTCCAGTTTCCGATTGAACCGATCAGTCCAGTCCAGTTTTCAAAACCTAGCAAATAATTTTTTAAACTTTTTTATCATTTATAATATATTGAGACACAAAATTTTCCTTCACTCACCTCCTCCATGTTGTCATTTAATGTTGTGGATCAATTGATATACAACATTTATGTGAGTTTTTCTCTTTGCACCTTCATGTTTTCTCTTTGTACCTCCATAATTTTTAAAAATGACAAAATATCTCTCTCATACCTCTTGTCTACTTTGTCTCGCACTCCTTCATCTTCGTTGCACCTTCATGTTTTCTTCTTATACTCCATTCACAACACACTTCCATTATCAACACACCTCGAATCACAACACAACTCCATTCGCGACACACATCCATTCGTGATGTGCCCCTGCTCACGCACCCTCCATTGTACTCTTGTCCACCTTCATTCATTCTCGCAAATTTTTTAGCGAATTTGTATTGGCCAATCTGAACTTGCAAAAAAAGTTTATTTTTGCAAATTCGAATTACCAAATCTAAACTTGTAAAAAAATTTGCAGCTTGGATAATCTGGACTTACAAAATCAAATTTTTTTGTAAGTTCAAATTGACCAATCTGTACTTACTAAAATATTTACGAGAACGAACGTAACTTTTTTTACCTAAGACTGTTTTTTACTTTTCATAGAGCTATGAAGGTGTAAGAAGAAAAATTCCATGTGTTCATATTGCACATCATGAAATACTTAACATAATTATTGTATATTGTAAATCAACAACAAATATGTAATATACCATATTCATATTACATGAATGAAGAGGAAGACAACTACCAAAAGATTAGGGTTTCAAGAAAAATTAGGGAGTCTCAAATGTTATTGGCCATTTTGATAGTTTAAAAGTTAGGAGGTACACACAATAAGACAAGTGTAAAAAGAATATACCTAAATAATAGTTATCTTCAAAGGAGTTATAAAATTAGTCTAAAGACAAAATTCACCTGAGAAGTTGTGTTTAAATTTTTCCATTAACAAATATTAATACATTAACAACTATTATTTTACATATAAAAAAATCTTTCTTAAAAAAAATTCCAAGGTGAAATTGTTTCTTACTTCTAGCACATACAAAGAGGACCTATGGGCTTTTAGTTCAAATTATACGAATAGGACAATAATAAATTATAATTAATCAAATAGTACTAATAAGACTTTTCAAAAAACCAACGAGGCTTGTAAAACAAATTGAAATTATAATCTTTTGAGTTAAAATTAACATGAAATGTTACCTTTTTCTCATCCGTAAGCGAATTTAAACAATTTGTTGGGTGACATTTTACATCTTTGATCCATCATTTTTTTTAAAAAAACTACACAAGTATCTCCATAATCATAATATTTAATTTATATGCAACTATGTAAAGTCCTATACAGCATTGGATGCCATCCCTAGATAAAGCATCAGAACAGGAAAATCCAACAAAATGAACTACAGCAGGACAGGACCGAATAAAATATTTTATTATGTCAGTCGTAAAACTCTGTGCAGCTGATATGGTTAAATTCATCCATAGCTTCTTCTGAGCAGATATACTCAGGTTAAATCACTCATTTATCAGGTGAAGAAACTTCATTTCCCAAAACTAATAAGGGCTTTCCAGCAACACAATTACAATAGGCAAAAAAAAAAACAAAAGGGGTTCAAGACTCTGCGTAGAACAAAATCTACATTTTCTCTATTTCACGTAATAACTTGTCAACTTGCAATGACTTCAAAATCTTCGGTAAATTGATCAATCAACTCGCAATGAAACTGACAATCTCATTTCCAGAAGCGACCACGGTGCTTTTGTTCTTGCATTCTCCTGCATGATTTGAAGCATCCAGAATAAAATGTTAGTTGGACAAGACAGGATAAATCATCAATTTAGTATGAACTACAAACAAAGAAACCTTCAACCACCCACAAACTCAATCTCTATAACAAGCTAGATTTAACAGTGATTTCTTCACAATTTTATGGGAAAATACATAAACTACCCCAATAAATATAATCAACTTCACATCCCATGCTTAATGGGAATCTTTTGAAGCTCGCAACATCAAGTACAGACTATTCAATGCACACAACTCCTTAAATTGAACAGTCGAAACAGGTACAACAATTATAATATCTATGAAAACCATTCTCATCTTTCTCCCACCCCCATAATCCAATTGTGACAAAACGTACGCTCATACATGGATTAGAAAACGAAAGAGAAATACAATTTTGTATCCATTCTCAGACCGTCCTTTGTGCCAGACTAACATAGGAAAGAGAAATAAACTCAAATTTGACATGAAAAACAATCTTATCAACCCGAATCGCAACAGTGCCAGACAAGTAAAGGTGCATTAGTTTTTATTCATCTTCATTTTTATTTTTTGGTTAATATATTCAATGATAATTACAAAAATGCCACCACATTTTCATTTTGTTTCTTGATTTCAAAGTTTTTGTATAGGAAAATGGCATTAACAACAAATATCTTGGTTTTAGTAATTTAGTTCACAAATTTGTTAAAATATTAAACAAATGAAAACACTGCATTCTCATACCTATCAGTAGAAACGTAACTGGATTGAAGCAAACTAAATGCCCTTAACAACATGTTTGACTAGTTCTCATGTTATTACTTTTTTTTTCTGTTTTCATTATAGTTAAAAAAATTATATACCTTCATTTAATTGGTTTGTATTTTCAAAATTTGTGAAGAAAATAATGAAAAGATTATAATCTTCAAGGTTTGTTTTGTTAAATATTAAACATTACCTCTGATGCTCTTTGGAACGCCTAATGAATTCACTTGGAATATCACATCCTTGATAAGAGGCTAGCACGGGCCTTATATCAGGTGGACTACTTCGGGCAACAACTGCAAATATATAACAGAAAAGGTAACGCAAATTTTACCAGCAAAAAGTCTCCACAATAATTTCAAACATTCATTTATAATCACATCTTAAGGGTTACACCCAAGGAGTGATGTGAAAATAAAAACAATAATTCAAAGTTCAAACATGAATTAATGCTTACATTCAAGAAATGGTATAAAATCCAAGAGAGATGTATCATCTATATCTTGCTGCTGCCATGCCTTAATAGGAACACAGTTCTCAGGTTGCAGACAACTTTCCAAAGCATGGCCACTCAAATAAAGAATTTTCCCTGGATTTCTGTTTAGTTTTGCAAGGTCCTGCCAAGCAAAAGAACACCTAATGGTAAGAATAACCAGAACACCACGACAAGTACCCCATGCCAGTGAAGTATCATAATAAAACAGCAAGTCTTTTACTTATATTCTTCAGGTGCAAGTAAAATTATTTTTCACAATTATATTATAGATAAATAGACAATATCTCCAAGGCACCTGTTCTTATTATTTTTGCCACAATTGTTTAGAGTTTACATACACAACTCAAAAGAGAATAATAAAAGAACATAAACACATACTCTGAAGTGTTTCCCATCCTGATACTTAGTAGCTGGCCTTGATAGCCTGTATCTGATGCAATGTTTGGTATCCAGTCTTTCTATAACAGGGTCCACAAACTGCACAAATCAACAAATGTAAAGCTTATGAATATGAATACTTATAAGAGCAAGTATTCAGAATATAGAGAAGAATCATATTACCATATTTTGTTCATCTGTGTACACCACTATTTCATAGAACTGAGCTAAATGTTCCAAAAAGGCATCAACACCAGGTCTTTTAAAAGTCTGCCAACCTGTATCTCGCTTTACATGACATATAAAAGTAAAGTTCAATATTATAGCCATGGCTCTATAATAAGAGATCCAATGCAATTTTTGTGTGATATGATGAAGTACATAAAGGAAAGAGGAATGTAAGCAACACTCTCTACTATTGATTGAAATTCATACAAGTCTCACTCCCTATTCAGTAACTCCTACTGATTTAGTGCATCCCACATGAATTTCCACCAATACTGAAGAGTGAGTTGAAAAAATATTGCTGTTGCCTGCTAGCATTTGTCATGAAGGAAATTGATGTTCAAAAAGTATAAAAACTGCCAATCATATTTCTACCAACAACAAAAAAAGGAGAATTAGCAGCAGACATCTTACCGTCCAACTATAATGAATCAATGTTTCATTGAGATCAAGAACAAGTGTAAACACATGTTGCTCCTGAGGAAGCAAATCGGGAAGGAGCTTGTCTGTGTATGGTTCGGTGTAACCCTAAAGGAAGCAAGAGCACAGAGTATTAAAACAAAGGCAGGAAATATTTTTTTCTTTAAAAGACAAATGACAAATGCAAACCCAAACCAAAACCAACAGATTAAAAAGCAAGCACATACTCTCACTTGCTCTTCAATTAGCCTTCTTGCATCCAAATAAAGCTCTACTGCTTTAGCTGGCACTAGAGTATCACATGCAAAAGAATCAGCATGCTGTTAATAACAAATATAGCCAATTGGGAGTTGAAATGTTTAATACCCCCCCCCCCCCCATCTTCCTCACAATAAAAACAAGTTCTTGCCACTGCTTACTTGCCTTTTCAAACCCCTACCTTACAAAGGTTGTGGCAAGAAAAATGTTTATGTACATTCTCATCCATTTGCAAAAATTTTCTGCAGCAAAAGTAGGGGCAATGGCTATAATTGGGCAGACCCTATGGTTTATCTGAAAATGACCATTACTTTTTACCATTTGTTGCACCTAATACTCATGCAAAGAAGGTTTTCTCCATGGAACCTCTAGATATTATTTTCAATTGAATTGAATAAAATTAGAAAGAAGCTCATGCTTATCAAGACAAATTTTAGTTCAGAAAATCACAAAATGACTAGTGAATGCATCCCCATTCATATAACAGCAACACTTCAGGGGAACAAAAGATAACATGAAGAAACAAAAGCATAATTATTTAATTAAAGGAACAGAGTAACACTAATACAGGATAAGTGGTGTACAGAATAAAGCTATGGGAATGCACCTGTCACTGCAGTTGAGTATAGCAAACCCTGAAATTTCTGCACAAAATATGCACTAGAAAATGTCACCTTACTGATTATCATATCAAAACCAGACCAATCCAATACTAATTAACAGTACAATCACAATAGGATTTAAAATTCTATATAACTAAAGTATTTTATACAAAAACAATAAAAAAACACTCTTATATACTATCCCTGGCATGGTTATCAAGCTCTCGAGTTAACTCTTAAACTTTTGCAAGTTTCCGAGTCCACTTACCCTCTATGAGTTAACTCGAGTGTAAACTCTTTTTTTAGTAAACTTTTAATAAATTCGGTAAACTCTGTGCAAACTCTGAAAACTCTCGAGTTTACTACCGAGTCGTCAAGTTAATAAATCAATTTGTTTTGTATGTGTTTATTCAACATACTTTTATTTAGTGTTCATTCTTAAATAGAAAAACAAATGTCCATAAGAACATAAAACCTTCATTTTTTAACAATGTCAGACATCAATGAGAATGTTCTACAATTATTATTACTTTTAAAATTTATTATTTGATAAAGGCACATTGTTAGACTTAGTTATTTAAGCATTATGGAATGTATGTTTTACTATTTTGACTAATTATTTTGTTGAAAATATTTAATTGCATATTATTTATAGATATTTTTCATCATTTTTATATAAGGTAAACTTTTACGAGTTTATGAATCGAGTTTATCAAATTCCCACAAGTCATAAACTCTCGAATTTGATAACCTTGATCTCTTGTCTTAATAGATAAATTAGTTAGTTTAGTTTTAATTACTAATTAATTTTAGGCTAAAACATCGTTTTAGTCCTTTATTTTTTCGACTATATTCAGGTATCTTATCTTTTAAGATGTTATGTTTTTAAAATGAGTAAAAATGGTCCTTTCAAAATCTTAGGGTTTTGGTGGCAATGGTCCATTGAAATAAGTAGAAGAGTAAAAGAAAGTCTAGCAAATCATAAGGTTTTGGCTGGGATTGTTTGATAGGAGTTTTCTATTGAAAAGTCTCATAAAATCCATCAAAGTCTATCTTTAAAGACAATTCATTGAAAATTTATGAGTTTGAATACTAGAAGATTTTTTTTAAGTTGTAAAAAAATTTAATTGAATACCACTGGATTTTGTTAACCTTTAAATAAATCATCATTGTCTTCGACTGAATCCCATAGTTTTTTTCATAAAAAAAAAAAAATCTTTTAAAATCCTTTGAAATCCTAATTGAATTAAGGGTAATAAAAGAAATTAAGGGTAATAAAAGAAATTTAGCTTGAGTAACTTCAGATGTTAACGACTGTTGCTTATAAATAGAACCAAAGAAAAGTGCAATTTGCTGCTTAATAATAGTAATTAGGATCGGATATAGCATTTGGAAGTAAAGTGTGATGAAACAGCCACCTGAACAATAAAAGGAATGAAATGGATCCAAAGTAAATTCTACTCAAACTATGTGAACTTTAAATTAATAGCATATGCAGAGCATTTCATAAACATTACAATGGACATTTCATGAACCCAATTCAGGTTAGATAATTTAAACAACCAGTATGAGTATAACAAATCCAGCCAATAAGATCAAAACACAGAATTAGCAAAGAAGATTGAAAATGAAGAAAGCTTGAGAAGTAGTCAAGACTGACATCGAGAGCAGTGGCCCCATCAGCAGCAGTGTACTTTGTCGATTCACGGAACGACTTCGTTTTCTCTTCTATTTCATCCAAGCTATAAGCTACACCTCACATTCCAACAAAATAAAAAAAATAAAAACTTCAAGTAACAACATTTCCAGATCAACACGATTCAATAAGAACCCTAACACAAACAGAGATCATATCGACGAAACAAACCGTAAGAGGCGTAACCGGCGAGGGCAGTGGCTCCGGTGAGAGCGCCGACGACGGCGTATTTGAGAAAATTCCAACGGCCAGGAGAGGCGGCGGAAGGAGGAGGAGGAAGAGGAGCGGAGGCCGCATTGGTGCAGAGAAATCGCTTCGATGCCAATGAAATAGCTCGAGATCGAAGAATTCCCAACGGCATATTGCTGTGCTATGCAGAACGACAGAGAGAGAAAAAAGAGAAGGGGTTCAAGTAGGGTTTTGCAGCCCTTTGCACACAGAATCTTCCATCAGCTTCCGCTATGCCCTGTTTGCCACCTGCTATTTCATAAGTAATAAATAAATAACTGATTTCTTATAACTTCAAATTAATAAAATAATTAACTTAATTAATAATATCACAAATTTAAATTTTATAAAATAAATATTTATAGTTTCAAATAGTTAAGTTATAGTTAAATATATGAGTTTAATTGGTATACATTTAAATTTTATAAAATAAATATTTATAATTTTAAATAGTTAAGTTATAGTTAAATATATGAGTTTAATTGGTATATATTTAAATTTTATAAAATAAATATTTATAATTTCAAATAGTTAAGTTATAGTTAAATATATGAATTTAATTGGTATACACGGTCGTGTAAAAATATTTATACTAATATTTATGATAAGTTTGTTAATTTTACTAATTAGTAATTGAAAAGTTACATAAATAAAAAATTATGATTTAATATAATGTAAAATTCTTTTACGATAATCGTATATATCAATTAAATTCTAAATACATATATAACATGCTAACTAATATTATTGAAAGCACGGTTAAAAAATTATGAAAAAGTATTTTATCTCTATGCGTAATTTTTTAAAATATATTTTTAATATTATAAAATTGTCCATTTTAGTATCTAAGTTTTTAATTTTTTTAATTTTAATACGTTTTAACGTTTCAAATTAGTCATTATTATTAAATGTCGTCGTTTAATGAATATTATTACTATTATAAATAAAGATTAGGTATAAAAAAAATTTATAAATATCAAATATTATCTGAGACTCAAAAAAAGTTAATTATCATTTTCATTATATCACATCTTCTTTATTATATTATATACACGTTAAATTATCTTCTTATTTGAAAATCTTTTAACTGTTATTGGTAAACACTAAATATAAGGTCATAAAAAGACTTTGTTGGATCACAAAGTATATCTAAATTGTTATTTTTTAAATAGTTAATGGATTAAATGAGATCCCTTAATTATTTTTTTTTATAAAACAAAATAACCTATATTTAAAAAAGGCTTAAATATATATGTTTCAAATAAAATTTTGCTTTATGTTTCATTTCCAATCATTTTTATTTTATATTGGGTGCTTAAAGTATTTTAGTAGCACTTTAAATTATTATAAAATACTTTAAAAGTGTTTTAGATAACGTTTTAGGTGCATGAGTTAGTGTAAATTCTCTGACATTATTTTTAACTCCTATTAGTAGACTCAACAAAAAGATAATATGTGATATAATGAGAATGTAAAACGTATTTAAGTCTTAAAATAATATGTCATATAATGGTAATAATAATTAAATTTTTTTAGGGTTAAATAATTTTTTGGTACCTATAAAATAAAACTATTTTGATTTTGGTACCTAAAATTTATTTATTTTTTGAATTTGATACTTAAAAAAATTATATTTTTTAAAAAATACTTATTATGAAAATGAAATGGATGTTGACTCAAGAATTGACTTGATAACCTTATTTGTCTCATTATAAGTTAACGAACGAATAAGATAGACAGGTACCATTTTAAAACTTTAGAAAATGTTAGATACTAAAATAAAAACTTGAAAGTTTAGTTATTAAAAATTAAAACATATAACTTGATGTACTAGAAAGATATTTGAACCTTTTTTTATGGTTTTGAGTTGTATCCATGTGTAATTTCTACCAAAAAAATTTATAGTTCCTTAATGCATGTCCTAAGGATTTGTCATTTTAAGTTAATTGAAAACTGAAAAAATAGTTAAAACAGTCTCAGCTCTCTTTTTATGTACTCACTAGCTTTTTAAAAAAGTTATTTCAAGTAATTTTTTTAAAAGATCTATTATTTTTTCCTACTAAATTATTTTCTTTTACAAATTTGTCCTTCATTAATTAATGTATGTCACCTACTAATTATCTTTACACAATATTTTTTTTATCTCTCCTTTATTAATGTAATTATAGTAATTTAAAATTTAAATGTATAATTATCAAATATAATAATTTGAATATGTAATTAAAATTTATATATATTATTTATAGAAAGTTATAATTTAAATATATAATTCTAATATTTATATTTAAATATATAATTATAGAAATTTATAATTTAAATTTATAATTTAAATATATAATTATAATAATTACAATTTAAATATATAATCAATTTATATTATTAAAATTTTTTATAATTATTTTAAATATATCATTATTCAACTGATGATTAATTCTATTTTTATTTGTTATTTTATAATTTTCAACTAGTTTTATCAAACACTTATAATTAACTTCTCGACTAACTTTTCCTCTTTCAACTAATTTTACCTAGCGCAACCTTTAATTAGCAAAATCCTATATATATTTATTCAATGATATTAATATAATTTTCAATATTTTTTATTAATATTTTTGCAGTTGAAAATTTCATATAAAAAATTATTGTATTCATAATTTTTTCATCTTACAAATTTATTTTGTCGAAAAAGGTTCTATTTAAATATTTACAATGAAGAATCGTAGATGAAAATATTTTTTATTTACACTAATATATATGATCTTAAATAACATTTAATTTTATTTTATAGGACGCAAGAATATATATTTACAATAATTTCATCCTTAAAAAATACAATTGAAATCTTTTTATGGTAAATTTAAAATTATGTTTCTTCTATTTCATATAGTAAATTAATATGATATTTTATGTGTGTTACTATTTAATACAACAGTCATCATAAAATTTTCTTGAACTAAAAATTTGTTGTAAAATATTCATGTGTAATTAATGTGCTTAATCCTCGTGTCAATAGACGCTTATACAATCACCACGATACGTCAATGGTGGTTACGGTTTCCTGCTAATCTCCCCAATTTTGAGTTGCGATGGACGCCACGCCAGAGAAATCGCAAAACCAAGAATGTAAATGCTTCTGTGTAATAGAAGATATAGGTTTTGTGAATAAAAATTTTACGTGAAGAGATACAAAGTTGTTGCATAACCGTGCAATTTACACAACACATCATATTTTTTCATTCATAATTTGTATACTAAATTGCTTAATCCAAATTACAATTTATTATTAACCAACCTAAATATACTATGACAGGAAATATATCCAAAATAATTAAAAAATCATTATGGATTGGAGAATCTAAAGCATAATTTTTTATATTTTTTTCATTCTAGTTTCATGGACATAGTAAAATATAATTTTAATTTACTTTTTTAGATAAAAGAACGTTAACAGGTATGATGGAAAAATTTTTGAAGGTGCAAAAAAACGCGAAGAGAAAATCTAACCATTGACCCAAAGAAATAAACAGGGGGAAATCTAATCACAAGTTGAGCAACATGGATAAATAAATATTTAGGAATGAGAGTACAGTAGTTATGATTTAATTATACTTAATTGAATTAAAGGGAACAAAGAACTTCACAAATACTGATATGGTTGCATAATTAATTTAAGGATTCTCACAAACAACAAATAAATTAAACTATAATTTAAATTTGTTGCATAGTTAATTTTGGTGTTAGAATTATTTTTTTATAACATTTCATATGTTTTATTTTGTATTGGATTAAAATTTAAAAATTGATTATGAATTAAAAGTAGCTTACTGATATTTGGATTGGATGAAAAAAAACTACAATACATTTTATTCTTAATTTATTTATATAATAAAAAGATGTACATTTTAATGACATAATCTGAAATAAATTTAAATAAAATAATTTTGATTAAAAATGAAGGTTATAGGATTGAAGTGAGATGAGTTTGGAGGTGATGCTGTGTCTCAATCTCTATCCCACTTTGAAGACGGTGAAAATGATGAAAAGGAATTGCCAATTTATGTTACAAATAGTACTTTGACAACTGGCTATACATACCCTTCATGTAGATACTAGATAATAGATAATCTTCATTTTATGATTATGACAAAGTCTCTGCATCAACACCATTTCTATATATAAGACTAAGGAGGCCTCCCTATAACTCATGCACAAAAAGAAAAAGAAAAAGCTCTCATTTCCTTTCCTTTATTGAGCACATTACCATGTATCAACTTAAAAACCAAATTATAGCAACCTTGACTCACAACCTAAAACCTCATCACTATCTATTCATGCTTACTCAATTATTCGTCTCAGTATTCATCTTCTCACCTTCTTCCTGCCTTCTCTTCCTCCATTACTTCAAATTCTATTTCTCTACATTCCCTTTCCAACTCTATACCCACAACATAGACAAGAACTGCATCTTTCTTCTTTGCAATGGTCTTCTTGTTTTCGTTGGCATAACTAAATCTCTCTCCGCCTCTGGGGCTGATGATAATAACTCTTGCTCTTGTGCCTATCTTAAAGATGATTCACAATCTACTCACCCTCATCAACACAACACTGCACTGATAGAAATTGAAAACTTTGCTCAAGAAAAAGGAATCAGTAGTCTAGTTTTCAAAGAACACCAAGATACTCAGCTGTTGGATGTAGGTGATGAACACGAACACCATGCCTCAGAACTTGATTGCGTTCTGATTCAAGAGGACGAACAAAACGTACAAGAAGATACCTCCATGCTCAGCACAGAGGAGTTGAACAAAAAAATTGAAGATTTCATTAGAAAGATGAAGGAAGATCTCAGAATTCAAGCTCAACGCCAATTAGTCATGCTTTGATTTAATAACATATAACAAACCATCATTTTTTTTTTTTCTTCTTAGAGAAACCTAGTTATTTGTTAGCTCTTTCTACTTTTCTGTTTTCCTTCTCCACTTTTCTCGATCTGTATATGTAATATATGTGTATCTCCTGAAATTTTGTTAAACTATTTCTCTATTTTCCCCCTATGCTTGCTACCATCAAAGACCAAGCTCTGGATATGAATTTTTTTTTAAATTGAATCACGTTATAACTCCATCAATGGAGCACATTCAAATATATGGCACAGTTTGAGGACATAATTAAAACTATCCTCTTCCACTATATACTTATTTTAGGTTTTAAAAATAAATTTTTAAGTAAATATATATCCTAAAGATTGTATAATATATGCACATCTCTTACATCTCCTGTGGATAAATATATAATATAATTTTTTTCAATGTATCTCTCATATGTGAGTAGATCATGACATGTTACTTTGAACAAATATCTAATATCTCTTCTAATATGTCTTTCACATTTACAACAAAAATACGAAGATATACTTTCTTTCTAGTATATTTTTCACACATATAAAATAATAGTCATATAAACTGAGCACACGTGTTATAATGACGTATAAATAATTATTTAATATACCCTATACAATAATATTAAAATTAGGTAAATTTTATTAGTTAACTTTTCTTTTTTCAAATTCCTTTAACTTCACCATTGGAGGAAAGCTAAAATAGAGTGAAGAGGGGTTTTGCTTCCCTTCATTTTTCCTCCCCTCTTAAAAATTAAACTAAACAATTTTATTTTTAATTTCTCCCCTTTCTTCTTTCTCCTAAAACCAAATTATACAAAGTTCTATCTTAACATTTTATGAAGCTACCTGTACACAGTAAAAAAATCTAAAAACTAACATTTTAAAAGATATCTTTCAAGAACTTATCACTCTTTTTTCAAAAATTTTAAGACTGTATTTACGCCATTATAGTGTACAGTATAATCTATGCGATACACAGTAATAACATGATGTCATGCATCGGAATAGAAATAAATTTAGATACTGTTGTATTCTTAAATAGGATATGATCTTAATAGGCTAGGGTGAAAAGTAAACAAGTTTTATTATGTGAAAAACTCACGTGATTGATGATAGGGTCCATTATTTTGTATTTAATTTATTTTTTTTTAAAAAAAAGTGTATCATTCCAGCTGCAATATATGATAGATGACAGCAGTATTTGGCGGTACGTAATTTGACATGCAAGAGAGAATTAATTAATTCAGAGTGGATGTGATAGTTCCAATTGTTTTATTAAGTACAAATTAGTAATCTGAATGCAAACAAACAAGTGAGATTATTACTTAAGAAGAATGGCAGTACTATGTTTATAGCAACATGTTCAAATTAGTTGTTGAAAGATGAGACCACAAATACAAACCACTTGTCTGGATATTAATTTGTATTATTGTCTGGCCAGCAAGTGGTAATCTTGAAGAAAACATGTGCATGATTCCACAGTATTCCTAAACTTGAAAAGGATTTGCGATTTTATTAGCCAGAGCAAATGGTACCATCACAAATCTTATTCATAGTTTAGCTAATAAGGGGCCATGAGATTAAAAAATAAAAATAATAAAATTTCAAATTATACATACAAATCTCTAAAAAAACAATTAAATATAAGAGTTATAATTTGTGATTTAACTTCTTCTTCGCAGTGTTTTAATTGTTCCCGTGGTTCCGGAGAGTGTTGCAAAGAGATAATAGATGAATAACCCAAGAAAAAGAGTTAGAGAAATTTATATGGTAACTTATGAAAAATTAAAAGAATACAATATATGTTTAAACTTTCTTTTTTTCTTCACTCCTCGTTATGCACAATTGCTACACTATCACATGTTTATTTTGTAAAATTAGGAGTAATTTTTATTAAAAAGTAAGATAATTTTAATTGAGAAATAGAAATATCATTCATTGATAATGAATTGACAATGATTGTTTTATTTTATACGACAACTCGTGTTTTTATATTCTGCTTTTGCTTCTTCTCTTCTCTATTTTTATTCTCTTTCTTTCATTTATCTTTTGAACTTATACAGTTCTTTTTTACCCAATAGAGCTTGGGTCACATCTAGTCTTCTATATAATTATAATTATGTAGCTTTTTTTACTCATTAATTTTTTTCATATCTTTTAATATTTTGTTATTTCACATAGATTAAAAATATTTAACGAAAATAATACATTATAGTATTTAGACTAAAATATTCTTATTTAATGCATCAATATTTGAACTACTAGCTTTGACTATTAAATAAAAATATATTTATAAAAAATATTAAATTAGAGTTGAAAATTCTAAAACATTGATAATTGTAAACAAGATAAAAGGTTAAGAAATTAAAAATATATATATATATATAGAAAAAAGTGAATAGTGCAGTCTTTATAAAACTACATAAAAAAAAAAAAAAACATCTATTTAATTAGAGTCTCGACGGTCGCCCATCTCGTCCACCCTCAAGATTGCTTGATCACTTTGATAACGAAGAAAAGATTATATAGATATTATTCCCATCAACTTACAAAGTAAAAACATAGCACGATTTTATATCTATCTTATTGTTATTCTTTTTTATCTATTTGTTTCATTCAAGACCTTTTTTAAGTCTCATCACTTTTATGGTAATTTAATTTAAATTTGTTCTTTCGTGAGAGGTTCTATAATTTTAGTTAGTGTCAAGAAATTTGGATAGTTTGTATCAAATCTCATAATCATTGCTAGTATGAAATAAAATTCTTTCTTTCATGATAAGCTGATAGGAAATCTCCTCATAGTCCTTATAACAGAATTAATATTAATTATGACATAAAACAAATAAAAATTGCTTTTCTTTTTTTGGTTGTTGAGATTGAATATCAACTTAATAGAAAGATATTTATTTGTTGAATGTACTATGTTTCATTAAGCTTGGGTTAGGATCGAAGGAGATAAAAAACAAAGTTTTCAAGTGTCACGAATTTGTATGCTGGAAAACTGTAAATACAATTTAGTATAATTGTTAATTTCTTTCAAAAATGGGTATGCACCTCCATTAATATTAAACCATGATCATTTGTTTAAATTTCGTTTGTGTTTTAGGGTGTACTTGCATATAGGATAAGTGTATATGTCTTTGAAGTATCTCAAAGTTGTCTTTTTAGAGTTTAGCTAGGGTACATTGTCTGGATTTTCATTTACTTGGACCTTCGCAAGATAACTTGTGATTGTCATTAAAGGCATGGCGATTTCGAGATAGTCAGGTTATCAAGATGCGTCTCGAGTCCATAAGTTCTTCAAACTCAAAGTCCTACTGAAATGACAAGTCTTGAAACCGAATCAGATCGTCAAGATCCGCCTAATACATGAACACTTTCAATTAGTATACCACATATTATAGGTCTGGGGAAATTATTATAGAGTATAATACTTCATTTCATATTGCGCTAATACTTCGTGTTTAGTTGTTTCGGAATACTTTTTCTATAAAGAATTTATTTTTTGAATGGCGAAATAATTTATCAAGTAAGAGTAACTAGAGAAATAAAGTATTTCAACATTACAAAGACACAATTAAGTTTCCCCCTAGATTCTACTAATTCGCCTAGATCCACTAGAAATCCTATTTCATGTTTAACATATATATCATAGGATTTCCAAACTAATCAGAAAACACACACCCCATATTGAGACCGAAAGAGTAAAGTAACCATTTATACGAGATTACTTTTATAGTCATCATAATATCCACAAAGTCCACCGTTAAACAATAAAAAAACTATCTAATTTCTAGCAATCCAGATACTCCAACACCCAGCGAGCCAAAAAACGTACCTACATTTCTTCTTCCACTTCCCTACCACCCATACACTAGATGAAATGAAGAGTTGTATCAAATCTCCCAAACGTGGTCCTTGAAACCCTAGCCATGTCATCATTTTCTTCCACACTGATTGAGTGTAAAGGCACGTTAAAAACATGATTTCTACTTTCTATACCCCCTGCAGAACACGCACTGAGCTTCACTTAAGGGAATCTCCATTCCTCTCTTCTGGAGATTATTCATAGTTGTAATCTATCTAATAGTATCCTCCACGACAAAGTTATTGCCTTAAATGACAATTTATTCTTCCATATTCGTCGCAACTCTTTAAGGTCAACCTCAATTAATCTTTGGGGGCTCCCTTCTCACCCTAGAACCCTGTATGCCTCCGCCACAGAAAAACCCCCTTCTTGATTTGACCTCCAACCCCATCCATCCGAAACCTGCTCATGAATCACCACACTCTGCAACAAGCTTTTCAGATAGTATAGCTGCTCTTTCTCCCATACAAATAACTCCCTCCACCAGACCCATTTCCACCCAATGTTGTTGGTAAAGACTCCTTTTTATCCCTAATCGTGTGAACTTGTCTACCATTATCCCATACAGCCTGGGGAGCATTGAAGCAATCGGTCCACTCCCTAGCCAATTATGTTCCCAAACCAAGGTGTTCTTACCATTTCCTGCACTTTTCCTTACACTACCGTCAAACCACCTTAGTGTCGCCGTCTTTGGTCCA
This sequence comes from Psophocarpus tetragonolobus, assembly GCA_037954015.1. NCBI lineage: Eukaryota > Viridiplantae > Streptophyta > Magnoliopsida > Fabales > Fabaceae > Psophocarpus > Psophocarpus tetragonolobus. The sequence goes on from CM075695.1 coordinate 43,771,848, forward strand.
TCAATAGCCCATATATCCCTCCATCATTGAGAAGTTTGAGAAAATGTACCAGGTCTGTGGGGGAATTTATAGGGCTCCCCGTACTTACTTCTCAGCATCGGACCCCATATTGTATTGTCCTCTGCTAACATCTTTCACCTCCACTTTGCTAGCAAACTCAAATTAAATTTCCACAGGCACTTTACCCTTAGTCCCCCTCCTCCTTAGGTCGACACTTTCTCCCAACTAACCCATGCAATTTTGGTCTCTTGATCCTCCCCCCCCCCCCCCACAGAAAAGAACATTGCAATCCCGTAATAACTTTTAGAACCTTCTTGGGCGCCTTATATATAAAAGGAGAAGAAATATAATGGAAAGCTTGACAAGACAAAACTCACGAGGACTAATCTTCCTACAAAAGACAGATTGGTTGCCTTCCACCCAGACAATTTCATCTTAAATTAATTGATAACTGGCCTCCACACTTCTTCCCTCCTTGGATTAACTCCCACCAGTAACCCCAAGAATTTAAATGGCGATAAGGACACCACACAATTCAAGAGACTATTCACTTCGTACTTGAATGAGTCATCCACATTTAAACCAAAGAATTGACTCTTGCTAAAATTTACCTTCAATCCAGATGTCATCTCGAAACCACGGAGAATTACCTTCAAGTATCATACTGTCTCCAAATCTGCTTCTCCCATCATAATCACATCACCTGTGTATTGCAAAATTGAGAATTTTGCCTCATTGCCTACAATGATCTCTTTGTACAACCCTTTATCAATGGCAGATTTAAACAAGCCAGATAGGGCTTTTGTTACCACTAGAAACAAAAATGGAGAAAGTAGATCGCCCTGCTTCAATCCCCTCCCCGGTTTGAATTCAGCGGTGAGGCTCCCATTAACTAGAATAGATATATGGCTATTCCTAACGATGTTGGTCATCCACCTTCTCCATCTACTCCCAAACCCCATCCTATCCAACAAGTCATCCAGAAAATTCCAGTTGATCAAATCATATGCCTTCTGGAAATCCACCTTAAATAGAAAGTAGAATTTTTTTTTCCTATGTGCCCAATCAACTATTTCATTCGCCACCACAACCCCATTCAAAATTGATCTTCTTGACAGAAAAGCTGCCTGACATTTAGAGATTAATCCCTTCATCACTCTCTTCATCCTTAAAGACAACAGTTTTGAAATAATTGTAAGAATGCTCGAAATTAAGGAAATTGGTATGTACTATGCTAACCTCTCAAGTCGTGCCACCTTCGAAATCAAGGTAAGAAAAAAAGAAGTGACCCCTCTTAGTAATGTGTCTGATTCATGGAATTCTTGTATTATATTCACCACATCCTGCCCTATCATTTTTCAACATAACTTGTAAAAGTAGAAACCAAAACCATCGGGTCTAGATTTTTCCCCTTTGCATGTCCAAACCACCTCTTTTATCTTTGCCGCTAAAAAATTAATTTGTCTCAATGCACTGTCCTTTTGTTATTGCTTTCGATTTTACATCCATCGAACACGCAAAATTTTTATTTTTTTTTTTATGCATTAGAAAGATGGAATTATGTACGTACGGACAAGTCTCATAAAGTGGCTGGCTAGGAGCAGATGCAAGTTAATGATTGCAATATTGCATGCACCCAACATAGGACGGCCTTATGAAAGTGAAGTTTCATAAATAACAATCGGCAGCTGGCCCAAGAATATATCAATAATTCACACACCGTTCTTTCAGGTTCATAGAATTGATAATTTCAAGTGGCCACAAAATTACGAGCACCCTTACTTCTCTGGGAAAGCATTCTTTATTATTAAAGTTGTGCCTCGTAAACTGTTTTAAAAATAAATAAATAAATAAATATTTCCATAAAAGATATAACAAAAAGTATTTAATTGGTATATATTATAAATATAAAAGATTTTTATACTAACAATCAATCATAATTTTTCATCTATATAACTTTTAAAGTAGTAGTGAGTAAAATCAACAAATTTACACTGAATGAAAGATTGTGATTGAATGTCGGTAGTAATAAATAAAATTAATAAATTTACACTGAATGAAGGTTGAGATGAGGATACAATATCTTTATTTATCATGAAAGTGAATATAATTCAATAGAATTAAAATTGAATCTCTCCAATAATAATTAAGGATTAATCTAATAATAAAACATAAATTTTTAATTTATCTAATCATAAATAAAAAAAATAATGTCTAATCTTTAAAAATTAGCAAGTGGGTCCTTTTTTACCGAAAATGCTCCCCAAATTTACCTATAGTTGCACTTTTGCATCATATAGTAAATAAAAATAAAACTAATATTAACGTCTAACGTTAAATGAAACATGTGACGCATTTATTCCCATTTCCTCCGCACAAAAAATGTAACTTCAGCCGAAAGTTTAACTTAGCACTGCCATTTTCTGGACCCTTCTCAAAGTTAAACCATGTTACAAATCTGGGTTTTCTTTTAACCATTCCATATTGATATCTGTGCCTTGGCCAGGAGAAATGTGGTCCTAAACTGCGTCAAATAGAACCTCAGATGAGACTCTTCTGTGCTCAATCAAGTTTCTAATATCTATTCATGTGTAAAGACTAGAGGTGATCGCATATATATAGGAATCTTACCTGAAGCGGGTTCTAAGATAGACAATAGTAAAATTAGAATAGATAAATATTAGCCGGTTGAAACAACTATATTAAGTTGATACAACAGCATAAGAATTTAGAATAGAAAGAGAGAGAGAGAGAGTTTTGTTTTTATTCTGAAAGCAACCCAAGAATTTGTCAATTACATGGTATGGTACATCCGGCCAAGAATTCTTAAATGCCATTACACGGATTAAAGCAGAAAACTGCGGGCCTTTTATTTTCACTTAAATGGATTTTCATCAATCGAAGGTAAGTCTTAAGTGGATCCTTCCTACCAAAGGTTTTGTTTGATATTTCTCTTCTGTAAGCGGATATGAAGGTGAGTGAGATCTGGAAAGACCCTGCCAAACTTGGTGGGACTATCTCTCACGAGACAAAAACTATATAATAGTAGTAAGGTCTAACTTATATTTTCCTTCTAGATAAAAACTACAGTCCTTGGTCCAACAAGTACAAAGTACTCACTCATGCATATACAAGGCAATAATACAAGATATGTAATTGAAAGGCAAAGATTATTAAAAAACATAACCCGACAAAACTAAAAGGTTCTAAAACCATGAACAACATGTTTAATAAATACACTATGTTATTCGGACCAAAATCCAAGCAAAGGCTATATGTTTAATAAACATAACTTAAGCTTTGCTATACCAATAAAAAAAGACACGCCCGTTTATAAATTCAAACTTATAAATACAAACTTATAAACCTACCACTTTTATGAGGTAATCTGGATGAAGCCAAAGATATCCAGCAATTTTATTGAAATATTATTAAAAATAATAGAGTTACTAACTAAGCATATAAACCATCACTTATATACATATAGCAAGGGTGCCTCTGACAGATAAATTATTGATTAGAAGAAGTCGCTTTTGATTTGTAAAGCTACGCATATGAAGTTGTGTGCATAAATCACATTGATGATGACAGTCTATAAGATTGTCCCTTCGATACCAAAAGGCATGTCTATATTCAAAATAATAAAGTGGGGTCTTTTAACTCGGTGGCTTAGCCCCTTGAAAATAGAGTTAATTTCAAAGAACGAGATATGGGAGCTGTATGCTTGCAATTGATTTACATATCATAGATTTTATGTCAATAATGCGCTTGAAAGCAAATACAAGAATAGAACTCTAAGGGGAGTGCATACATGTTGTACTCCCGGAGAATAACTACTAGTGTTCTCTGAGATGTTCTAACTTTCAACATCAATCTGCACATGTGATTACCCCCCGAAAAAAAAAATGGTATGAATTTATTATTAATAAATGAAAGTTAAAAGTAAGTTTATAAAAAATAAATAATAATATTAAAGTAAACCCCAAAGTGGTTCGTGAAAAAACGTTATCATGTTTGATATATCCTAAAGAATGTTTTTTACAAGGTTAATTAAGGTTATGTTATAGTAGTCTGTTTAAACATTTTTTATAATACTTTAAAAGTATTTAAAAATGTTATCTAATGTTTTAAAGACCAATTTGTATAACATAATCATTACTAGAAAACTAATTTTTCTAAACAAAGAAGTATCAGTATTTCTAAATTTCAAAGAAAAAAATAGTGATTTTTTTATAGGTAAAATTTGAATTCACAACCTTTCTCTTACATCTCACCAAATTACCTTCAAATCAATCTTATAGCTTTAAAAAAATTAGTAATTTACTCAATATTATAAGTAAATAATTTTCTAAAAATATGCTACCTATAATATCTCCAAATTATTAACAATTTGATTTATCTTATTCAATAACTTTTCATCTCATTTATCTAATTTAAAATGCATATACTTCATTACTTAATCTTGTAAGCCTTAAAATAAATTGAACTCACCAAAGTAGTAATCATATAAATTAATTACTTAATACAGAGGTTACAATATTTGTCTTGGATCTCATTATCTTTAATATTGTAGGTTTTAAAGATACTACACCAATTAATATACTCAATTAAATAAAAAACATGTTTTAACACACAAATTACTTATAAAATAAAATTTGGTTTAATAATGATTACTTTACTAAAAATAAATTCTTAAAAGCTAAAATTAATAAAATTTACTTAAAGTTAACTACGTCTTGAGAAAAATTAAACAAATTGACTTTATTATTGATAAAAATGGAAATATTAAACAAAACTAATTACAATAATTAGTAAATAATTTTATGTCTTTAAGAATAAAAAGGCTGAAAAATAAGATTCAAATAAAAGTATAATAATTATTATAAAAGGCTTATTCAAATAAGCTTCAATTGTGTATAATTTTTGTTTTCTTTTTTATCGATGTTTCATAAATCCTTTAGGGTGTGTTTCATTTTCTTGAATTGGGTAGACAAATGTTGCCCGAAAGATCCTGGACAGACCCATTCCCACTCCTTCGTGCCAAGAAACCCATTGTGCCACCAGTAATTTACAATGGGTAGTGTTTTTTGCTCTTTATACATTAATATACTTTTTATATTTATTTTAGTTATTTTTTAAAATATTCTTATCATTATATTTTACAGTATAATTTTTTTAGGATTAATCAATGTATTTTCCTTTGTCCTTTTATGCAATGTTTATCACTAAAATTTCATATACAACCAATATAAACTCTATTATATCTTATTTTGTTATTCTTTAAACTTTAATTTTGTACTTCCAATCGATTAATTTTAAGCTATATTTTTTGCAACTATCTTTACAATTTGCAAAACTAACGGAATTTTGAAACGAAAACACATAGCAGAGACAGGACAGGGTCATAGCCTTAGCCCGGTTGCTTGTATAGAGCTTACACATTAATGTCAAACATGCTACATTATAAGGTTACCTTCAATTTTAGATGGTATGTAAGACTCTGACAAGAATGAAAGTGCGTGCACAGATAAGGCTTCAATCTCAAACTTCACTCCTTGTTGCAGTATCAGCTTTAGCTCCAACCTTCATAAGAAACAATAAGACAAGACACAGCATACGATCTTAATCCAATTAGAATTTAAGTGAACAACACCTCCATTGTGGTACCTCCCTTTGAAGGTAGCATCTAAGTAGCATGGCTTCAACTTTTCTTTTGTCTAAAAAGAATATCGAGAGCACGGTATTTACTAGATCTGGTATTAAGTAAGTCAATCAGATGCACTGCAAGCAATATCCTTATTTACCTTCAGCAGTCAAAGGAAGGAGACACTGCTTTGGAACAAAATATCTCTCAGAATCTGAAGGAAAAGCTCCAAGCCAGTGTATCTCGGGGACACGAAGATGTTTCGTGTTGTAAGCCATTTGCTAACACAGTTAAGGGGAATGGATTACTCAGCCGGTATATGAAATTTCAACTCCGCCATTAGACAGAGATTCAATCCACTCACTGATCGTGTAATTTTATATTAAGATCCCTGTAATGATATACATGTTGAAGTGTTTCTAACTTAATAAATTTATAACTACTAACCATGGAACCAAATCTGTAAGTGGTTAAGATGTCAAAGCCATAGGGATCACAATCTACCAAGCAATAAGCAGGTAGGCCCAAATTTTCAACCAGAAGTCGCAGAAACCTGTTAGGATACAAATGCATAAAATCAAAGAAAGATTAAGCAAGCCCATTCTTAATTATGCTTACAAAGTACAAACAGACATATTTATAATGCAATATGAAAAGGCAAGCTGGCGTATGGCTTGATAGCATAACATATTATGCACGTAAAGAAAAAATCGTAACCTTCTGGTAGGAATATCTGGATAGCCTCTTCCCTGTATAAAAATAGAATCAAACAAAGAAATGTTGCAATTCACAAAAGAAACCAATATTTTCAGGAGTTTTGCTTACAGTGATGACAATACAATGATTTGCATTGCAGAATTGGTCGTTTGCTAGTCTTTGGAAAACTGCAAGTGAAGTTGAACGTGGACAGTCTTTTCAATAGAAAGTATGTCTGGGAAGAATTTTCTATATTTTTTTCTCCAAAAGCAAAGCATTTGCTTACCTGATTCTTTCTCAACAACTAATATGTAACGGGCAACACTAATGATATCTATGCACAATGTCAAGCAATGTTTCTCATCATTCACTTTGCATTATAAGTTAATATGAAGTAGTATAAAATATAATGATAAGAAGGAAACTAAACAATCGCAGTATTTGCAATTTTTCACCCAGAAATTAGGATACCTTGAACTTCTTCAACATGTACAGGGACAGGATGGGCCTGCAGAAAAGCTAAATGCTTGCATGTAGTTTAAATGGTAAAAATTAATTACTACATTCAGATCAGTTCTTAGTTCTTACAGTGTTGGGAGAACTAATGCAGTCAAATACCCTTTCTCCTTCAGAGAATCTTATCCAGCCCATGACTAATCTACAGCAGAAACAAACTTAATTCGTAAGTCTTACCACTTGCCTACTGAACACATTTGAACACATCGTTATCATTTGAAAAAACATCAATAGAAAGCAAAATTATCAGCTTTGAGAAAATTAATTGGTAATTATGCTGCAGCAGTAAGGGGGAATTTTGATAACAGAATGCCACATGTGCCAGTTTTATTAATGTACATAATGGAATCATATTTTCCCACTATCATCAATTATAATATTAATAAAACAGGTGATCTCATAACTCAAAAAATAGTAGTAGGAAATTAAAAATACATGTCCTTTGAACTTCATAACAACTTTTAAGTTGCAAGAACTTATTTTAAACAAACATGTACACACACATTCATGAAATAGCATTGAAAATAAAACTACTACTACTATTATATTAAGAAAACTACGACAACAGTGTATTTTCCAAGATTGAGTGTGATCTCATATTGTACCCGTTCCCTGCGGAAACCTACAAAGACAATGAAAATGAAAAAGGTATAAGCATCCCAAACATTAAACATGGAAACTTTCTGTTTCAAACAAATAAGTAGTAAATAAGCATATCAGAAACTCAGACAGAAGTTTTAATCACCAAAATCCACCAAGAGCCAAACCAAGAGAAAAATGAGAAAAAGCTATAGCGCAAAAGACTACCACATTAAGGTTATGGCGACTGCACTGCATAAGAATACATATATCATTAATTGCTTGATCCACCACTGACTGATCTGCATTTTGAAAAAAAAAATAGATTACGTGAAAAAAATGTATGGAACTGACCTTTAAACAACCTAATGTCCAAGATTGTGACAATTTAATCTGAGTATTACAGAGAATTATGGTATATTTTTGCAAAATTTTGTCACAATAAAACATCTGAGCTTTTTTATAAGTGATGACAATTGTTTAAGTAAAAATAAAAAAAAAATGACTTGATTTCAACCGTGAAGCAGAGAAACAACCTTGTAAAACCTAGAACTCTCATACAACACCAAGTTCACAAAACAAAAAGACCACCCCTAAACAAGAAGAAGAGAAAGAAACAGTTGAAGCCATAAACTAATTAGTCCTAAATCATGATCGCCGAAGGCAGTTCCAACTTTCAACATGATATACCACTACTGAATTGCATGGCATAATTTGCGGAAATGTTTCACTTTATGTTATGAAAACCAATATAATTGGAATGGTTTCTATTTCTAACCAATGAATCTGATTCATCTAGTTAAGTTACAATGAAGAATATAATCGAAATCCATGCAGCAAGGTGAAAGACTCACCCAGAAAAACAGAAGGATACGTGTAATAAATGTCTCTCTTGGAACTATGCCTGTTCTCTTGCAAAAGTTTCTGAACTATCAGCATCACTCTGAACATGACGACTGAAAGCAGAACACATCCAAGACGAAAAGTCGGCAAACAAATTGAAAACAGAAAGTACGGTAATCGCTATTGCAATCACAATCATGTTTATGATTTAATCTCCAGTAAATGGTTAAAGAATAAAGAAAAGGATATATACACAATAAAATTAATAACAGAAAGTGGTGAATGTGAAAAGTATAGGAACCTAGTCTGTGAGCGTGGGATTTGCTGCGGAGTGTGAGAACTTCCTTTCCGCACGCCAAATCCGAGGCACAAAAGCTGCATAAAGAAACATTGTGTTAGATTAGAAGAAAAGAGTGAAAGAGTAATTGGTTGGAATTAGAACGGAACCAGTTGGAGTTGGGAAGCGTGCAGTAGCTTCGGAAGCGATCGATAAGAACGAGCGGCGAGCGACCGTTGGTGAGGTCAGCCAGCAAAGCTCGAGTGAACTCTGCAAATGCATATTCAAGGTGAGGCCAATCTGATGCATCAATTATTTATTTGCACATTAATTTTTAATGGTTTCCTAACCTTTGATTTTCGTTAGCAGAATCACCTTCTGTGGTTCCCACTCCCATTCGAACCTCCTTCCCTTTCCCTCCATTTTTTCCCTCTCCTCTTCTCTCTCTTTAAATTTTAATATGTGATTGAACAACTTAATTTATTTTGAAGAAAGGATTTGACTTTGACTTTGCACCAAACTCAACTTCACCGCCGCATCACATCAAGTTGTGTGCTAATCAAATATTATTAACTATTTTAATAATGCAAATTATATTATTATTTTATTAATTATACATATTATAATATATAATATATTTATAAATATATACTATACTATACTTATAATTAATATATATATATATATATATATCATAATTATAAAAATTGGTTTAGTCCAATCACTAATATCAAATAAATAAAAAATCAATCACTAAACCAACTTTAGTCGTATGTGAGACAGATTGTATATATATGTCATAATTTTATGTAATCAACTTAGTTCGAATTGGTTAACTCAGGTTGGTTGACTTAGTTTGGCTAATTTTTACAAAAAATATGAATAACTAATCATCTTTGAAAGGAGAAATTATTACATGCCTTAAACTATCACATTATTCATAATCTCAATAAATAACCACATAGCATATAATTATTAGCACACAAATTGATTAATTAATTAATCATATATTACATTTCTATTGGTTGGTATCATAAATGACGATTCAAACCATATAATAATTTCTTCTATAAAGGGCAAAGGCAAAGGGGTTGGTGAACTCAAAACAGGTTCAAAAATGAAATTATGTTCTACTAATATAGGTGGTTACAAGAGTAAAGGTTAAGTGAGGAGGTCAATGACTATTTGGGTTAATGGCAAATAAGAACATGATAGTAAAGGAGATGAAGGAGGGTGGGTCTGGTTGAAAATGGAGCCGGAAAAGGTCATTATTTGCATGGATGAGGAAAAGTTAAAAGAGTTATGGTCTAGGGTGAAAGGTGTCAATTTAATGGAGGGGTCTCAATATAGATGAATTTGTGCAAAAGACAAGCTAAGAGTATAGTTTATAGGTTTTTTACATACAAGGTACTATACAAACTAACACAATTGACCATGAGGAATTTTTTTCAATAATTTTATGAGCAAATGAAATTCTCCCAAAGGTCCAATATTTAGCTTGAAACTGGATGCATACATGTTGTCTACACGCGACAACTTACACTAAAGAGGGATTTTACTAGTTGGAGATGCAGAGTATGCTCTTTATGATGTTAGTTGAAACACGAAACCATTAATTTGTGAATTGTATTATGTCTTATTGGGTTTGGGTTATGTGTCATGTGGGATACGTCCACAATGCTACATAATTAACTTAGTAGTTTATATTATCAATTTTTAGGTTTTGGTTAGTGAAACAAAAGTTTTGATAATTGTATAATTTGCAAGTTTATATATAAATATATGAAAATTTTGAAAGTCAAACTCTAGGGTACATGACAGCATTCATGCATTACATACAATTTCAATGCTTTCTACATATTTTTTTTCTTAAAAATATTCATCCGCTCATAAAAAATAATAATAGTTATTCACCTTAACACTTGGTGGCACATGTGTTGAAGACCTCCACAACGGGAAATGCAATGTTAGCATGTGCCAGTTTATTTTATGAAACAAATTGCACAAACTTTGACCTTTCACTACAAAAACTAGTGTAAATAATGTCGATTTTAAAATGGTCTTTCACTACAAATTTCTGTAAGAGAGGAGTTTGGTAACTTTGTTATTTCAAGAATTGGCTGGCTGGCTTGAGCTCTTTTATCTATCATATATATCCTTTGTTGTTTTTCTTGGACTACAAAACGTTCTCTACGAAACCGATAGCTAGCAAGACAATTCTTTATAACATTAATAAGCTTGTATCGCTCAATTGATTATCAATGAAAAGAAATTCATGAGATTGTAGATGTAAAAAACAAAAAAAAATAATTATATATATATATATATATATATAAAAGGTGATCATGGTATTATATTTTTATAGTTCATGTCATATAGTTATTAACCATAAGTGATAACTCGTAAGAGATCATAAAAGCAAAATATGTTTAACCATGTGGAAACTTATTTAATTTTAAATTTGGTTTTAAATTTGGTAAATTTGATAAACTCAGTAAAACTTGAAAAATTATTATAATTTTGAAATTGCGTAATATATATTACTACACTTATCTTATATTAATATTTTGTTACTTTGTTTAGTATTTTGCTACATTTATCTTTATGGATGATGTTTATTTGAGAAAATAGTGATATTTTGTTACTTAATATTTACTTATAAACCATATGAAATTTTATGTTACTTTTATATTTATGGATAATTCTTATTTAGGATAAACTATGTTTTTTATATATCAACTTATTCAAATTTATGATTTTAGTACATAGACTTTTTATTGACCGGTCAAGATATACAAATATTTTTTTCATCTAACATTTCAATCATTCTGTTTATTTTAGACATTAAGCGGTGACATACCACTTTATTTATTATTATTTTATTAATTATTTTTATTACAATTTTAGCAGTTTTTAGTTGCCACGAATTAAAAAGAAAAATACTATTTCTCACCACCATTCACATGTAATTTCTTCCACTCTCACTCTCATCAACCCTTGCACCCTCCCTTCGGACCCCTACCCAATACCTCCAAATCCTTAAAATTTTCGTTCAAAAGGTTTCTCTCTCTTCTTCTTGCATGTGTATTCTCATTCCTATGCCATAATTGCAAAAACAAGCAAAACCATTTTGTTGTGCTCACTACTTTAAAGAACTCACTTTCAAATTTTAAATCGCAATCATTTGCGAGATCTAGAATTGTTGCATTTTCTATAATTCTCTCACCTTTCATGTTCTTTTTGTGAACTTTTCTATTTTGTCTCTTCTCATCTTCGTTTCAATTTTTTCATTGTTGTTTTTTTGTGGTCCTAATTTCCACGATTCATTTGGTGTGAAATGCAGGCGAACAAATCTTGAAAATTAGCACCTTGCAATTCACAACACCACATGAGCGGCCATATGCCGCAGAGCAATGTTGCCCCCATTGCAGCACTGCTAAACCAAGCGATGATGCCGGTGACACTGTCGTGGCACAATGGCTTCAATCCATCGGCTTGCAGCATATTGTCTCTCCCCAATCTTCTCATGCAAGTATAACATTTTTGTAACATTAGCCTTTTTTGTTTAAAAGGTGTTAACTCATGTCACGCTATTGATGCTTGATTTATTTCTTCATTTACATACTTATTTATTATTATTAATTTCTGTATTTATTATTTTTATTATTATTTTTGTTGTTATTTCTACTTGATAGTTGATAAAGGGAAGTTAGTTTGACTATTGTGTCGTAAAATTTTTTCCTATTTTAGATGAAGATTGGGTAAGTTTAAATTTTGAGCACTTGTTTTTACTTTATAGTACCTTTTTGAATTTTGAGTTGTCATGTGTTTTGAGGAATGGTTATGGTACGATTTTCTTAGTTAGAAGGTTGTTTGAGTGTAGTGTCGGTCAAATTTTTTGAATTAGTTTTTTCTCTGTTATAATAGTTTGTGAGATGACTTGGGTAATTTTGATGTTGTTGTAGGATTATGGAGCACAATCTACAACAGGTGGGGGCACGTAGGGGCTGAGGGGAGACGATACATTGAATAGGGATTGGGAGGAAGAGGGTGTAGGGTTTGGGGTGGGGGAGGGAGGGTGCATTGATGCAATCTTTGATTGCTCCTCCTAGGATCTTTCTTCTAGGGGTTCCTTGAGTTGAAAAAGATAATGTTGGAGAAGGTAGAGATGGTGGTGGAGGTGTCACTCTTAATAGGGATAAACCTTGAGTTGTAAACGTTTGCCACAAGGGAAGTGACCATTGATAAAAGTCATAGAAAAACTCTCAAGAGTAGAGAGAGCAAAACACTTACAAGGAGTTTCACACAAAAGTGTATGTATTCAAAATTATCAAAGATCGTTACAAAGTGATAAGTGAGTGTTATTTACAGAAGATAAGGGGGTTTTGGATGTCCAACTTAGTCTATATTACTGGATCTGGTTTTCTCATGTATCACATAGATCCTAAATGAATGGATCAAGTTCCCTTAATTCAAATTCAAATTTGAATTAAGAGACAAAATATGCTACCTAGGAGAAATAAGCTTAAGTGGCACCTAAAATGAGGGGAGATGTGGGTCCCATTGGTTACTCATGCACATGTGTATGTTCAGGAGGTGTGAAAATCAAATAAAGGGGTGTGAAAATTCAAATTCACACACCCTCTTGCTCTAAAAAGGTCATTTTTAACTATACACCAATACAAATAATTAATGATACCCTATGCTAAAAAATAAGGAGAAATAAGGAGGAATGGTCGAAAATATAAAGGCCCAAAAACACTAAAAGCATCCACCCAAAATACTACACAAACTACACAATATTTACACACAAATTAAAGACTATGACCCTAAATGTCTTCGTGAAAATCCTTCTTGCCATGTCATCTCTTTATTCTTCATATCTTAACTCCATGCTAGACGAAATTGCATCACGCAAGGTCTGGGGATGGGATGGAGGCACCAGGGTGAGAAAAGAAGAAGTTATGTGTGAATGGTGAAGAGAAATATAATTTGCGACAACTAAAAGCCGTAAAAAAGGAATAAAAAATGTAAAAAATTTTAATTAATAAAGTTACATGTCACTATTTAACAACTAAGATAAAAAAAATGGTTAAAATGTTGGATAGAAAAATATTTGTATATTTTGATTGGTCAATAAAAAGTTTATATACCAAAACTATAAATTTGAAAAAATTGGTGTATCAAAAACATAGTTTACCTTTTTATTTATCATCATGATACCTTGTGGCATGAACAAAATTAGTTTTTTAATACTATTTTAACATGACATAAATCTAGGAGTTTATTATGAGTTTACAAGCTCTTCATGAATTTACATAAACTATTAAGTTTAAAACCCTTGGTCCATGCATGATTATATAGTTCAAGCCTAATCCTTCACTTTCATGTAAGTTAACCTCCTCTCATATTATATGTCTTTTCTCTCTTTATCTATCTATCTCTCTCCCTCCCTCCCTCCCTCTCTCTCTATCTTTCTATATATATATAACTCATTTTTTTGTAATTTTTTTATCTTATCAAATTTGAGTAAATAATATTATATAATTTTTTATATTCTATAATTATATTACTCATCATAAACTTTAATTATAATGCAAATAATATTTTTTAATCAAAATTATAATTATACAGTATTATATAATATTATTATATTAATTAATATTATATAGAAGATAAGGGGCGAGGTAGAGCGGGTACTTTAATACCTATATGGTATAATTTTTTCAAGTCCAAACTGATTTTATAAATAATTATTTGTCTCGTATAAAGATATTTTTAATTTTTTATAGATACTCGTAAAACCCAAGTCTATCTCTTTCATGTGAACCATACTATTGTACATTAGTGTTTGGATTAGATATAACTGGTTTAGCACCTGTGGATATGCAAGAGTTGTTGGTTCACACATATTTAGTATTATAATATAATACTATATTTTAATAATTAAGTATTTAATCATTTATAGAATATATGAGTAAAATATTGGGTAAAACTATAGAATAGAATAATCATTAGATAATCTAAAATAAACAAAATGTAAAATAAATAAGATCTAAAGTAAATAATAAAAATCTGGGAGTTTAACACTTATGCATTAATAGTTTAAAAGACTTTCATATTAACATTTAATCATAACTCTTTATTTATATTAAAAGTTAGTATAAAATTTTTTACACTAATAATGTATGAGTATTTTCTCAAAGTTTAATACTTTAAATTATTATTTTGAATTTTCTCACATACTAATAAAGTCAAAGTTTAGTAATTTAAAATAAATTATTTTTTAGTATAAGTTTTTTGACACTAGCAATGTATGAGTATTTTTTCAAAGTTTAGTACTTTAAAGTATTATTTTTAATTTTCTCATGTACTAATAAAGTCAAAGTTTAGTAATTTAAAATAAAGTATTAATGGTTTAGTACTTTAAAAAAAATAGTATATAAATAAATTTAAAATAAATATATAAACTAAAAATTAAATTAGAAATTTCTTTAATATAATAAAAATAAAAAAAGATAGTAAATAAAAAAAATATAAAAATAAAAATTCAGATATAAAAATCTAAAAAAAATAAAACAATAAAAACAAAAAAATTATTAAAAATAACATAAAAATAAATTAGAGAGAGAAAATAAAACCTAAAAAGACAACAAAGGATTAAAAAAAAAATAGTTGCCAAAAAATTAAAATGGACAACGGAGTAATTTTCACAGCATAGCCTACGTAAAAAGACAACAAAGTATAAAATTAAATGTTTGTCAAAAAATTAAAATGGACAAAGGAGTAATGAAAACTTTATTAGACACTAAAACCAAAATTCATTAATATATACCAAAATCATATATAAGTAAAAATAAAATTAGATTTTATTAATTATCATTAATATTCTAGTAGCTGTTATTGATATTCTAGGCAAGATTATTTTACCTAATATTTAATTTTTTACTTCTTGCTACTTGTTTTTTCAGTAAGAATTTTATGCATACATGATTTGAATTTTTATTTTCCTAAACACTTTTATAACATATAACTCTAAGTCAAATTTTGAAATATTTATTTTATAACAAAGACAGAATAAATTATAAATGTAAAACAATTTTTTATTGGCAAATTGTTTAATATAGGTAGATACCGAACTATCATATATGAACATATGTTCGCACATACTAATTTTGGCCATTGTAGATGCATATATTTATTTGAATAATAAACTTCAATTAAAATTAAAAAAGGTAAAATGACAAAACTAATATAAAGTTAAGAGTTTAATTGGTATACATTGACATTCAATCATAACTTTTAATTTATGTGACTTTTAAAGTAGTATTAAGTAAAGTCAACAAATTTACCATGAATGAAATATTGTAATTGAATGTCAGTGTAAAAATCTTTATATTGACAGTATATACAAGTAAATATCTAAAGTTAAACATGTGTCTTTACTATGCTCAATATTACATTGTGAATGATACTATATTTCTTAAAAATAAAAGAAAAAGAATAAATTAAGAATGCAAAGAAATATTAGAAAGTCAAAAAAAGACATGTAAAAAATAGAAAAAATGGCACATAAAATAATTTTATATGCCTAGAGAAATAAACAATAAAATGTAATAAATAAAATAAAAAAATGTGAATGAAAAATAAAATAATATATAGAAAAATAATTAATAAATCGAACACAATAAAATAAAAAATAATAAAGAAAACAAAAAAAATAAAAATAGAGACGAAATTTCTAAAAAAAAGTTTAATATTTTGTGAAATTAATTTAAAATTATTTTTTGTATGCTAAACATATTAATAATTATTTTTAACATGTTATAAATAAAATATAAAAATATTTCAAAATAATAAAAAAATATAAAAATAAAAATAATGGATAAATTAAGAAATAAAATATAAAATTAAAAAGAAAAAATCATAAAATAAAATTTAAAATTATATTGTAAAATATTAAAATATATTACATAAGCTTATCTATACAAATTTAAAATTAAAAGAAAATAAATAACATATTAAATATAAAAGTATAAGAACAATAAAGTAACAAAAAATAAAAATAAATGAGGAAAATAAGAATGTTGAAAACAAAAATAAATAAAAAGATAAAGTGAAAAAATAAAGAGGAAATAAAAATTGAAAAAAGGAAAGGAAAAAGAAATTAAAAATAAAAAAGCAAAGATAAAATAAAATTTAAAATTATGTTGTAAAATATTAAAATATATTTAATAACCTAGTTTTTCACAAACCTAATATATACAAAATTTGAAAATTATTTTATAAATATTAAATTATATTTAATATATTAAAATTATAAATAAAAACATATAATGAAAATAAGAAGAAATTAAAGAAAAAATAAATTATATATTTAATATATGAATATTAAAATGACAGAATAATAAAAAAGTAAATGAAAAAATAAAAAAAACAAATACATAGAAATATAAAAATAAAAAAACAAGAATAAATAGAAATTAAAAAAAAATAAAAAAACACTACAAAATATTAAAAAAATACTTGTTAAAAATAGAAAAGAATAAAAAAATAAGTATAACTTTTATATATATTAGATCTTGTGAAGATAGAAAATAGATTTTTCTTTTTTTTTTTTTTTGTATGAAAAAGATATCCTCATAAACAGCGTCAAAGCTGAACTCTTTGAATTTTTTTTATTTATATCATGAGTTCATGACTGTACCACACTTTAGCCTTATCAGGAAATACATATTCATTGGTAAGGATATTTTATGGTATTATATTTTTAGAACAGGTGAAAATATTATCTACAGGTAAATTTAGAATTGTGTTTGATTATTTTATATTTATTAACATGTTTTTAATAAAAAAAAAAGTTATATATAAAATTATTAATAATTTATAATATTTTTATGTAAATATAATTTTTTATTTCTTTATCATAAGAATAAAAAGTAATACAGATTGAAAGTCAAACATTCTCTAAATAAAAGATGTTGTGAATGTCCTTTCAATACCTTTAATAAAACTATTACATTTTCATTCAAAACAAATGTCTTTATAAAAATCTGAACCATAAAAATGCTTTAAGATCATTAACTATCTAGCTTGGTTTAAGTTTTTGTGATATACTATCATCAATATAATTCTTACAAATAATATTTAAAATTATGTTTTAATATTTTTTAAAATAATTAATAAAAAATTATATGTATATTCATAAGTATTTCTATTTCACTTTTTTCACCTGGGAATAACTAGAAATCATCGGTGTATGGTAAATTAACGTTGAATAAAAAAAAATTTAAAGACTAAAATTGTGAAAAAAAAGAAAAAGAAAAAGTTGCATATGAATATATGATAAATGAAAGGGAAGAATATTGGAGTGACAACATAATTTGTTAAAAGAGTAATTAACAAGATCCAAGTAGTGGCAAGGGAAAGCATGTCCTTTTTGTTTTGTGAGTGAGAGAAGTCAAAGTATAGTAGATGAAACATTAAAGCACAAGTGTGAAGCAGGGAGCATAGGCATAGCATACTCGTCTTCAACTTCAACTTCAACTTCAACTTCAACGCGGTATTTGATTCATGATTTATGGATAAAGTAGATGAAATGGGATCCACTAATCAGATGCTCTGGAAGCCTTTGCCATATCATACTCCTCTCTCCCTCTCTCGTAGCTACTTCAAAGGTTAGACCTTTCCTTACAATTTACATTTGTTGTTCATGCCTTTCTTTTACTACCTCAATTCCTACTTTTTTTCCAATTATCACTGCTTCTTCATTACTCATCCATTACCTGCAAATTTTCCAAATTTCTTTTTTTACGTAAACACTGTTTTTGTTGGACAACTCTTTCACATGACCAAACTTTAAGTATTAACTCTCCTCTTCAATCCCGATCCACTTTAATTTTACTCTAACTTCTCCCAAATTTAATAAATCACTACTATCTTAACTCTTAATAAATTAATACTTTTTTCCGTTTTGATTATGATTTTTTACCATAGTTTGTTTATTTCCTGTGGCTCTTTTATGTTGCTTGTTTCTGTAATTTTGAGTTACTATTGCTTGGAACTGTTTTGGCTTGGAGGATTCCCCATTACTAGAAGATGTAATTCCATGAGGTCACTAACGAGCTGAGCAAAAAAATAGAAATTTACATCAAATTTTTGTTGTTTTTCCAAATCCAAATTGTTTAAATTTGGGTTTCTTACATTTTTTGTTCCCTTTTATTCTGTTTTTTCATAATGAGAACTAACTGGGGGTGTTCAATAAGATGAGGCTGATGTATGTAAGTTTCATTAGAATTTGCGGTTGAGAAATTGAGAGGTGGAAGTCCCTGTTCGTTAGCTGTGTTGGTTCTGACCTTTTTTTTTTGGCATCTAGAGCATTGTGGTAAACTCTCCATTACGTTTATGACCAATTAGTTATTTTTCTTACACAGTCACTGCCAGCCTCTATAACTCAGAAGAAATGGATGCATTTTCTGTCTCTCTCTTCAAATAAAATTCATCTTTCTCTGAGAAGATCCATATGCCTTGTATGTGATGATCCCAACAAGTTCATCTTTCGTTTGTGATATTCAATTGCTAGTACAACTTGGAATGATCTGTGTCATCTAATCTTGTATATGTTTGAACATACTAGTTTATTTTTCTGTGAAGCTCTTTGAATAAATTTATCTTTTATAATATGCTTAATCTTTTTAGTAGTTTCAAGTTAATGACTTATCGATTTTCATATACATTCTTTTCTTTTCGTATTTCAATGATGTTGCTAGTTATGACTGTTTTCAACTGAATCAGGTCCTCTATAACCAATCCTTATTGTCTAAATTCTCTGGCATGGCCAACAATGGTGTAAAGGATCCCTTGCTGTCAGGGTCACTGGAAGTGACTCAAAAGGCTAACCGGCAGTTAAACAAGAGAAGGTTCCTCCGTTCTAGAAGTGCTCCCCACACAAATCTTGTTTCTACTGTGACAAATGGCAATGAATCAATTCCCCATACTGCATCCATATTTCAGAATTTACATCCAAGCTTTAAAAGAGTGGCTATCTACCTTGCAGTCTATTTAGGTATAGGTGCTTTAATCTTCTACCTTGTCAGGAACCAGATTAAGGGGCTTAAAACAGATGGAATTCTTGATGCTATATACTTTACAATTGTAACAATGACCACTGTCGGATATGGAGACCTAGTGCCCAATAGCCACCTTACAAAACTTCTTGCATGTGCTTTTGTTTTCTCTGGGATGGCATTGATTGGATTAATTGTAAGCAAGGCAGCTGACTACCTTGTTGAGAAACAGGAATTTTTGCTAGTCAAAGCTATGCGCATGTACCAAAAGGTTGGTTCAACTGAAATTTTAAAGGAGATTGAGACCAATAAAACAAGAAACAAATTATTTCTAGTTTTTTTCCTTCTTTTGATTCTCATCATTGCTGGGATAATTTTTTTGGTCACTGTTGAGAAATTGGATATTATTGATGCATTATACTGTGTTTGTTCTACAATTACAACCCTGGGTTATGGGGATAAAAGTTTCTCTACTCAAGCAGGCAGAATATTTGCTGTGTTTTGGATATTGACCGGTACTATTACTTTAGCTCAGCTTTTCCTCTACATTGCTGAGCTAAACACTGAAATCAAACAAAAGGAACTTGTCAAGTGGGTACTTACAAGGAAAGTGACAAATGTAGATTTGGAGGCTGCAGATATAGATGACGACGGAACTGTTGGGTTAGTTTAGTTTTCTTTCAGTCTTATTATTATACTAGCAATGATGTACATGGCTTCATTTATTTTTATCTCTTTTGTTTTTTGTTTTTCACAGGGCCGCTGAGTTTGTTATTTACAAGCTGAAAGAGATGGGGAAGATTAATCAAGAAGATATATCACTTGTAATGCAGGAGTTTGAACAGCTAGATGTTGATGATTCTGGTACATTGTCAACTTCGGATATAACACTTGCTCAGTCATCTTAGATTAACACATTATATGCACCCAGTTGGTACAGAATGTTGCATTTTTCATTTTGATTACCAAACGCACACCAAACATACATTCATTGGTGTTTATTGGTCAGTCTGAAATTTCTTAAATGGATTCCTGTTTGTTGGTCAGTCTCGTACTATTGAATTGTTGGCTACTTATACTGTTATACATATCATGTAAGTATACAGGCTTGTATTTAACAAACTATTTCTACAATTCAAAGCATATTTCCCTTCTTCTTGCTTTAAAGGTTTCACAACTTTCAATGCATTTAGACAGTAAAGTATGTGTCTTGATGGATTGTTTGTCTTAGCCATTTAAACGCCAAAACAAATACACTCTTAGTATATAGTATATATAGTTAGGGCATTTTCAATTGTTAAATTTTAAAATAATTATTTTGGGTATTATAAAATATTAAATAATTTTTGTGATCTCTATCATGTCATATCAATAAGATATTCATGTATAATCTCTCTCTTTTATAAATAAGTATAATAGGATGAAGAATAGGTTTCAGTTTTTTAATTGGCTTGTATTTTGGTCAAAATTAGAGTTTTCGGATATTAAAGATTTTTTTTGTATTTTGAAACATGAGTTCTAAGTTATATAAAAATTTGAATTCCAAGTTATTTAAATCTTGTGCTCCAAATTTTTAGGCCCGTGATTTTAAGGGTTTGATTGCTATGATTTTGTTTTTTAATCTTTGAAAAGAATTTTCAAAAACTGTTTTTTAGAAAAAAAAAAACTTGTTTTATGAGTATTATTTAAAAATTATTTTGAAGATATGAAAATGAAAAAAAAAAATGTTCATATTTATTGAAATTTCATTAATAAAAAAAAGACATATTCTTATTGTATTTTGAGTTTTCAAAACGAAAATAAAAAACTGAAAAACAAAACTACTTATACTAACTAAGAAACGAGAAATGTTTTCAGAAGATCTTTTAAGAAAACAGTAACCAAACGAGTTTTTAGTTTTTAAAGACCAAAATACTCAAAACAGTTTTATAAAAACGGTTGGAAAAAAAACACTAAATTTTGTGGGGTTTTTTTAGATGTATTTTGAAAACAAAAGCATGTTGAAAAAAATAGTTGTGTATTGGTTTTTAAGTTATTTTTAAAAAAATTTTCACCAAATTTAAAAAATAATAAAATTTAATTTTTAAATTTCTATTTTTGCTTTTATTTGAGTTCATCACTTACGTCACTCTCCTTCTCCACAATTTACAATTTACCACTAACCGGTTATCATCTTCGGTTGACACCTTTGATCAAGGGTCATTGGTTACTACCTTTGGTCGGCACCACCACCATTTTTGTACTAGCCGTCACCTTTGATAGTTGGTTGAGAGCAACCTTTGAATGTCGGTCATCATTTGCCACCTTCAATTGATGGTCATCAATCATCACCTATGATGACCGATAATTATTGACTATCACTTCTAATTGTTGTCACTAGCCATTAACTCCAACATCCGCCTTTAGCATCGATTGTCAATCATGGGCCATGGACTTCAATATCAAAGGAAAAGAATTCTAGTGTGATTAAGATTTAAAAATAATATTTTAAATTTAAAACAAAAAAATATTATTTTTGAAAACTTAAAAACAAAATAAATTTTTATTTGAATAAATTTGAAATGAGGCATGAATGGGGGGAGAGCATTTGATCCATTGGTATTAACTCAATTGTTTTAAGCATTAATTAAAAGCTTAGGGTAGTTAGAGTAATGAAATGGTTAGGAAGGCGGGGCTGTGTGGTGCAGGAACAGTAAAGATAAGAATGAATTAGATTGGGCTTTTGGTTGCAGGTGGTGGTGGGTGGGCCCAATAAGTATTATTGTGGTTGGGGGAGGCAGCGGGGAAAATGGGAGCGAGAAGCAGAGGCGGCATTGGTGCTGCCATCTTAATCTCAGTGGTCCTCAGTCTGAGCATCTATTTCATCCGTCACCGGCGTTCCAAGTCGTCTAGGGCCAGGAAGAGGGGAATCATCGACGCCATCGGCAACACCCCTCTCATTCGGATCAGCAGCCTCTCCGACGCCACTGGTTGCCAAGTAAGTATCTATCTATCTATCTATGTATCTGTTTATCTCTCTTTCTTTTCAATTCACTTCTTTCTCTTCAGATTCTGGGCAAATGCGAGTTCTTAAACCCCGGAGGCAGCGTCAAAGACCGCGTTGCTCTTCAAATCATTGAAGAGGCTCTGGAATCTGGGCAGCTACGTCCTGGTGGAATCGTCACTGAAGGGAGTGCCGGAAGCACTGCCATTAGCATTGCCACTGTTGCTCCTGCCTTCGGATGCAAAACCCATGTCGTTATACCTGATGATGCTGCTCTTGAGAAGGTCTGCTTTCAACTTTCAACATTCAACATTCAACATTCCACATTCCACATTCTTTCTTTCTCTCTCTTTTTCAATCCCTCTACCCTATTTTCTATCTCCTTCTCTCTTCAGTCTCAAATACTCCAAGCCCTTGGGGCAACCGTTGAAAGAGTCCGTCCCGTCTCCATTACTCATCAAGACCATTTTGTCAATATTGCAAGAAGACGGACCTCCGACTTTGCATTCACTGCCGGAGACGACTCCCACACTCAACATTCTCAAGGTGCCTTTTTTGCTGACCAGTTTGAAAACCTAGCCAACTTCAGGGCCCATTATCAGGCTACAGGTCCTGAGATTTGGCAACAGACCCATGGAAACTTAGATGCATTTGTTGCAGCTGCAGGCACTGGTGGTACTCTCGCTGGTGTTTCTACCTTTCTTCAGGTTCCCCACTACCCTTCCCCCTTTTCCCTCCACCTTTCTCCTTTTTCCTCTCAACTCTTTCTTGCCCTTTTTTCAACAGAAAAAGAATCCAAACATTAAGTGCTACCTCATAGATCCTCCTGGCTCTGGTTTGTTCAACAAGGTAACTAGGGGAGTCATGTTCACCAAAGAGGAGGCTGAAGGACGAAGACTTAAGAATCCATTTGACACTATAACCGAAGGAATTGGAATTAACAGAATAACAAGGAATTTTGCAATGGCAAAGCTTGACGGTGCCTTTAGAGGCACTGATAGGGAGGCTGTTGAAATGGCTAGGTTCTTACTCTTTTCTTATCCATCCTACTTTTCTTATTTTTAACACAACAACTTCATGAAATTATTGCTTCAACTTTTCACCCCACTGTCCTTTCTGATGGCTCAGGTTTCTTTTGAAGAACGATGGACTCTTCCTTGGGAGTTCTTCTGCTATGAACTGTGTTGGTGCAGTTAGAGTAGCACAGGCAATCGGCCCTGGCCACACAATTGTAACCATTCTCTGCGACAGTGGAATGAGACATTTGAGCAAATTCTATAATCCTGAATACTTGTCTCAGCTTGGTTTGACACCGAGAGCCACTGGATTGGAGTTCATAGGCATCAAATGAGTAGGATTCTTCTGAGATTTGAAATTTAAATGTCACTGGCTCTGCTATATCACTTGAGTGCTGAATGCCACCTTTGAATGAGAGTGGCCACGTACAAGGTAAGAGCTATGTTCATTGTAAGAACATGAAACTAATGCTTTGTCTCATATGTCCAATTACAATCACCTGGGAAGCTTTTATTCGAGAAGGATATTGTGGTGATTGACATTATAGGACATTATACTATACATCGTTTTCGGGGGAGTAGTATTTCTGGCCAATTATTTGTTAGACTGCATGATTTATTTAAGGCTAAATGCGTATTTCCATTTAACTTTTGTTTAAGTGATTTTATAACAGTTTTTCGTAACATTTGTTTTGGAAAATGATTTTGAAACAACTATTCGGTTCTCTAAGATAAAATTTTTTTGACAGTTTTATTAAATGTCTTTAATTACATTTATTATTTCCTAACCATCATATATCAAAATGGCATTTTGCAAACCTGATGCAGCATAATGAAACTATTTAAAAAAACAACAACTTATAAGTATTAAGATAGAACCAGTTTAAAACATAAAGAATTAAAGGGAAACAATTTAGAACGATGTTGGTTCAATTAACATTTTTTTTTATTAATATATTTAACATTTTATCTAAAAATAACTAAAATGAAACTTTGAAAACAAAAAGATTAAATTTAAAATCTTAAAATTAATGTAGAAGAACATTAAAATTGATTAAAAATAACAGTAAGCCTCTAATTAATGAGAAAAATATAATTTTGGTTCCAAAAAATTTTTAAAAGCATATAAGTTTTTAAATGTTTGTATTGTTTGCATGTAGGTTTTTTCGTTACTAATGATATCTTGTGTTAACATTTTCTCTTAATAGACTCACTTTGTCTTTTATTTAATTTTTTAAATTAATAATATTTGTAACAGTTTTTAATTACAAAAGAAAATAATAGAAAACCATAATTTCTTTTAACAATCAAACTATTATTAAATTTGATCAATCAATGTATAATAATATTTTAAATAAAAAATGGTGGATTCACTCCGTAACGAAAGTATTTTAGAAGTTTAACAATTCTTTTATTTTACTCTTTTTGTTACTTATTTAAGTTCTATTTTTTTCAAATCTTTCCATAACTTCACTAAAAGATTTTCATCCTTAAGACATCCTATGTTGTTATAAGGAATGTTTTAAGTTGTGATACGTTGTAGTGGGCGGGCGATTGAAGTTAAGTCGTGTCAGAGTGCAGGCGGAGAGATTCCAGCAGGGGGGGTGTCCTAGGTTAGGAGGGGAATGGGGTTTCGAGTGGGGGGGGAAGGGAGCGGAGTTGGGTATAAAAAAATGGGTGGTTCAGCAACAATTTCTGTAAAACCCTATTATTTGTGCAAAACAATGAAATTATTGGATATTTCCCATGGGTGACGTAAAGTGGTGTGTTCCCTTTTGAGCCTTTGAGGAAGAAATTCTCAACACAAGAGAGTTAATATTTTGACTAATGCTTCCAATGCAGTCACTTTGAATAGGTATTTAAAGGTGTTTTCTTTGCCTTGGTTGTTGTGGGTATTTTTCTTGTTTTTCAAGGACATCATCTTCGGGTTGATTTTCTTTTTTAGTTTTTGAAAAGAATTTTCAAAAATATCTTTCAAAAATTATTTTTATGAAGAAAAGGAAAAAAAAAATTGTTTGGTAAGTATTATTTGAAAACTATTTTGAAGATGTAAAAATGGAAAGACTTGTTCATATTTATTAAAATTTCATTAATAAAAAGCAAAAAACAACATATTCTACTGTATGTTTAGTTCTCAAAATAAAAATAGAAAACTGAAAAGTAAAACTAGTTTTTGTTGTTTCTGTTTTTTAGTTTTTAAAACTAAAAAAGCAGAACTATTTTTGAAAACTGTTTTAAAAAAACACTACCCAAATGAGTTTTTTTGTTTTTAAATACTAAAATACTAAAAATAGTTTTATAAAATTGTTTTCAGCATTTTAGTATTTAAAAACTAAAAAAACTTGTTTATGTAGTGTTTTTTTAGTTTTTAAAAACTAAAAAACAGAAACATTTGAAAGTAGTTTTGTTTTTAAGTTTTGTATTTTTGTTTTAAAAACTCAAAATATAATTAAAATATATTTTCATTATTTTTTATTAATAAAATTTTAATAAATATGAACAAATTTTTCTATTTTTACATCTTCAAAGAAATTTTTAAATAAAACTTATTAATTAATTTTTTTTTCTTTTCTTTCCAAAAACTGTTTTTTAAAACTATTCTTAAAAACCTTTTTCAAAAACTAAAAAGCCAAACAATCAAACCTTATTTTCTCTTGTTTTTATGTTTTTTTTTAGTCCAACAAGTTTGGGTTGATTGATGACAATGGTTGTGTGATGTTGTGGCTATGAACTTAAAAAAGTTTTGCGTTTAGTATAACTTTGTTTTGTAAAGTTAAAAAATATTCTACTATCTAAACACAATCTTTTTTATTTAAAGAAAACGAGATTTGGTGCATACCTGGTGATGCTGTTGCATCCTCTATCATCACCGCTTTGGTTTATGTGGTTCCTTATCTTATCATAACTTCATGTTGTTTTTTTTAGCGTTTTTTATTTTAAAAAAAAATAGTAATAAAAATATGTTTGAAGATATTTTTTTAAAATATTTTAAAAAATAAAAAATAAAAAACAAAAAAAAATATATTTTCAATGTATTAAAAAATAAAAAGTATGTCAAAATTTAATAAGAGTATTATAATTATATAAAAAACTACATATAAACGTTATTTTAAATTATATATAAATAATTTATAATATTTTTACTAAAATTAATTAAATTTTATAATATTATTTTTTAAAATAAAAAATATCAAATTAAAACAATCATATTTTCTAAATATTAAAAATGAAAATTATTTTTAGAAAATAAAAATAAAAATAAAATAAAAAATATTTTCTCAAACTAAATACCACTTAAATTAAGAAGATTTTAAATTCAGGCATTAAATTTAGGTACAAGTGAGGGAAAAAGAGAAAGGTGGGGAAGAGGATGCTAGTGTGGGGAACGGGGTTGCTGAAGATGAAAAGAAAAGTAATTAAATTAATTATTTTGATTATAACTTTATTAATTTTTGGCAGTTAGAAACCACCAAATGTTTTTAATTTAAAAATATAATTAAAAAAAGTTTCATCTAAGGCGTTAACATGATTAGTGTTCTTCTTTTATTAACAATGTTGATAATAGATGGACAAACGTGCATACATCATAAAAACTAAAAACTAAATGACTTAGGTTAAAAAAATATGTTTGTCATTTTCATAGTCAAATAAGTTAATAATAGCTTATAATTAAAATATATAAAAAGCTTTTACATTCGTAATCTTTCCTTTCAAGAGATTTCTAATTGATGTTAGTTAGGGCATTTATAACCCCATTCAGATAAGCTTTACATATTGATGCATGGACAAGTCTTACTACTCTTTAAACTTTACTCTTTTCTTTTTTGGTAAACTCTTTAAACTTTCTTCTGTATCATTAAACATTTTTTTTCATTCCTAATTTAAAGCCGGTGCCAATAGGTTTAATTACAATGTGTGTGAAATTTTGCACCCTTTTTTTTACAATAATTTAATGATGTTAGGTAACTAATTATGTAATTTAAAAACAATTTAAATAATAAAAAAACAATTGACTGGTATGAAGGTCTCATGTCTATGATCCTCATAACGGTTTACACTGTGGCACAAGACCTTTATTATCAAACGACAGTGGTAAATTTATTGTCTGAGTACATAAGCTCCGAAACTTGGGTCTCGAGAGATGACACAAAACTATATAAAAAAAGTGATAAAGTGGACAACTTCCAAGGAAAAAAAAGCTTAAAGAAACCAAAATCTCCAATGTATTATATAAAGTACCAAATCTCTATAGGAGGGAATTACCTCCTCTCAAACTGAGATCCTTGGCAATGTGGATCTAACCAATCCTTAGGGGATTCCTTTGACATGTTGACACTAACTCTCCCCGCACCCACAAGCTCCCTCAGGTTATCCACCTTATTCTCCCTACCCGACCCACTAATTCTCCTGTCAGCTTCTTTCAACTTTTGCTTGAACCTCTGTTTCCTGTTAGATGAATTTAGCTCTTGCTGTTTTGCTAGTGAAGGAGGCGCTCCATGCGGACCCAGATAGATGTTTTCTTCTTTCTTAGTCTACAACACAAACAAGAATAGTTAGCATAACTAGTAGTATCAACATCTCAAACCTGAAAAAATTATTCTGTCTCTAACAAAAAAATTTCTTTGGCCGACCTTTGTTGCAGAATTTGAAGATTCTACATCAGGAACACGAGGTTTACTTTGATCTGAATCTTCAATTCCCAAACTTGGAATCACAAATCCATCAGTGTCTACAAAACAAAAGTGTCCAATCATTCCAGATCAAAAGCAGAAAACACTCAAAATGGCATCTTTATTCCCAAAGAAACAATTTCAACTTCAAAAAATGCGAAGTTTTAAGATGAAAGAAACAACTGCTCATTAATCACTAATTAGCGAGTAAAACTCCCCAACCAGTCACAGAGTTGTTCATTTTCACAATAAACAAACAGCACAATAAATTGCAAAACTCAAATGCATTTATGCACAAGTATCCATGTAAAAACAAATCTATAGCAACACTAAAATACTGTTATGACTCAAAACCAAACAGATCAAACAGCGCTAAAAATTGAATAAGCCGGATATCAAATTAAGTCGGAACCATATGCAACAGGAAATTTCCCTGGAAAAGAAAAACTAGATAACATGACAAATCCACAAACAACAAGAGAGAATTAATTAATAACGAATCCAATTGTCAAAAGTTTTGTATTGTGATTCAAATGAGATCCACAAATCCATAAATTTTGGACTAATACAGAAAGAAATCTACCTTGTCATTTTCACCAATTAAAAAAGCCCCGTTTACAAATCTATCAGCAAACCCATTCAAAACCCAGCCCCTCGAAAATAAAATAATAAACGAAAAAAAAGGAGACTACAGCATAAAAAAACCTCCAAAGATCCCTGTCATCGGGAGCAAAAAAAGGGACAAAATTAAAGAAAAAATGGCATACCCCACTCGTCTTCGTGTTGTTGCTGTTGTTGTTGTTGTTGTTCAATCTGAGGAGAGGGATCCATAGTAAACTGACGATCATGGATTAAAGACGCAGTGGGCAATAAAGCCCGATTGAAAGGAGAGTAACACAGTACCAATTTCAAAAAAGAACAAACCGCAAAATAAAATAAAAAAATAAAAAATATCAATCTAAAGATCAATTATGCTTTCCTTATGGAAGAAATTGAGAGAGAGGGCAATTAAACCCTAACTCTAGGGTTTCCCTGTGTGCGTTCTGTTTGATCGCCTCCCTGAATTGCCCACTTATTTGGGACCATATTGTTTAAAGATCCAAGTGCAGTTCTCCACTGTAAAGGGTAGTTTTGTCATTACAATCTTGAATTGGATTCCTCATCGTATATGCCGTATGCTTGATCTTTTATGTCCTTTTTTGGGAGAAATGATCGCCGTTTATAACATACAAACATTCTTATATTCATTCAAAATGTCCTTTCACAAAAAAATAACAATAAACAAAGATTCACCATAAATTATTGGGTAATTTAAAAAATTTGTCCTTCTAAGATATTTATTATTTTAATTCGTAGTTAACCATATATTATTTATGTGAAAAATTAATTTGTTAACAATTAATATAAGGGTTTCATTGTATATATTAATAGACTCGTAGTTAACCGTATTTTATTTATATAACTTTTAAATAAGTAATAAGTAAAGTCAATAAATTGAGTAGGAATGAAGAGCTCTGATTGAATGTTAGTGATGTAAAAATTTTTACACCGACCATGTATATCAATTAAACTCTTAATATAATACTCAAAATATTAAAAATTAATTTATTACACTAATGTCATTAAATTTCTCTGCAAAAAATTATAAAAACATATGAATAAATTTTAAAAATATTTATAATTAAATTTGATTATTTTTAATTATATTAAAATTGATATTCAGTTTTAATACTGTATTTTTTATTCTTGTTAAAAAATCCGTTCATATTTTTAACATCTTTTCTATATAAATAAAAGTCAGTTCCTATATTTAACAAAAAAATACTCTAAATAAATAAATAAAAAGACCGATTTGACTCATAGAACGATTAAAATACCATACAGTGTTATTAAAAGGAGAAGTCGAATATAGTATCAAAATATTTACAATAATTTACGTGCAATAGTTATGCTTTAAAAATTTAGTTGGAAGCTTGGAACTAACTGGCGGAAACTTGTTAAACTAATTAATAAAATCATAAATATTTTATATAATTAACTAGTTCATGACATATGTATATACATATGTTATTCTATTGGCTATCATATTTGATAATGTATAAATAGAACTTCCTTTATCTTAAAATTAGTGTCACGTTTTAATACAATATTAATATTAAGTTGACCAAATCAATATTCTCTTTAATTAATTTGTTATTTTTCAATATGTTCAAAATAATATAGGACAACATTTATTTCAAGAAGAAAAGTATTTTGTAAATTAATAGTATAATATTCTATTCAGAGGACTAGATTTGTATATAGAAAAAAAAAATGGTTTGTTTGATAAATTTAAATATAATCGAATTCAATTAATTTTTTCTTATTTAATTTTATCATTAGTAAAAAAGATTATTTAATTGCAGTTATGAATTTTGTTATTTATGATATCTTAAATAATTTAGAAATAATTTTATATTTTCATTTTTATATGACTAAAATTAAATGATGATAATTAATTTTCTTAATTAATATGAAAGTGAATTATGCTTATACAGGAGTAAATTTAGAAAATATGATATTATAAGAAATAACATTAATAATTTAAATTTTTATATATTTTAAATCCTCAATTTAGAATCTTAAATACGATATTATAAGAAATAACATAAAATTTGAAATCATATATATATAGTAGTTAGTATATAAAGTTTTAATTTGACTTTGTAGAATATAGTGAACTTTTCCGCTATTTTGACTGTAGTATTAAGCCAATTTGGCAATTATATAAATTTTTATGCATTCAGTAATTATTACCATTTTGACACATTTTGAAATTCTTTATTTCTAAAATTAAAATTAATTCAATTTATCATATATTAAGTAAGTAATTTAAATGTATTTATTTTATAATATATTTAAATATATTATGGAATTATATTTAAATTAATTATCTGGTATAAAAAATTCAATAATGTAAATAAATATTCTTTACCAAAATATGTATATAAAGTAATTTTATAATTTTTAAAGTAATTTTATTAAAAATAAAAATAGCTTTAAAATAGTAAAAATGACTTCATAGGATTTCAAAGTATGTTTGAAAAAGATAAATTTAAAAATATAACTAAATATTGCTAAATCTTTAATATGCTAATTTATTATATTAAATACTAAAAAATAACTTTGACATTCATCTATACTAATTTTACTTATAATGGTTCTAGATAAGATTATTTTATGTAAATAATAATTGTAGTATGTTTTATAAACTAAATAAAAAATTGATTTAATTTATGATGTTATTTAGTAAATAAAAAATTATAAAATCAAATAAAATATAAAAAGATAAAAAAGAAAATAAAACATAACAATAAAAATAAAAACAGAAAAATAAATCAAGTAAGATTGTCTGGTACGAATGATATTTATGACTCCTTTAAAAAAATTTAGACTAATATTTATTATATTATCGAGAAAATAATTTAAAACTATTATTTTCAATTAACTATGTGTTTAATAAATTAAATTTAATATATCTACAATATACTTATATATTTTTTTCTTGAATAAGGGACTAGTGTCCTCCAATTAGTTAAGTTAAAAACTCTGGTACGTGTGACTATCACCGGCTGAAGACAAGTTATCAAACAAAAAATAAAAAATGATTTTGTTTGGGGTGATTTTTTATTTTTTTTAAATCTATAAAAATAAAAATTAGTTTTGATTTTAAATTTTCAAATGGTTAAAAACAACATTGTTTTGGTTAGAGGTAGCAGTTGATAATTATTGGAGATTAGCAATCGAAAGCAGCAGTTGGTGACTATCGGTTAGAGGTAGTTGTTGGTGACTGTCAATCAGATGTGATGATCGGTGATCGTCGATAAAAAATGGTAATGGGTGGTCATCAAAAGTGGCGGTCGATGACTATCATTTGGAGGTGGTGGTCAATGACTGTTAATCGGTTACCGCTAATGAGACGTGGTAGTTAATGGTGGCAAATAATATCAAATAATGAATTTAAATAAAAACAAAAATAGAAATCTAAAAATCAAATTTTATTGTTTTTCAAATTGGATGAAAACTATTTCAAAATAATTAAAAAGTAAAATAAGCACTATTTTTGTAAAACATATTTTTGTTTTCAAAATACATGTCAAAACTAAAAACTAGAAACTCAAAATCACCCTTGAGACTTGAGATAGTGTGAATGGAAGAAATTGAGCACGATTTTTTCACTAACAATGTCAACCAAATATTAATCAACATATATTAATTGGATGTAACTTCTTATATTAACTAATTAGATTTAAACAATTGTGACTTAAACAAATACTTGTTATATTTTTCATTTTTTTTTTGTAAAAAACTCACTCATTTAAAATATTTTGAGTAAAAACCTTCACCAATCTCATCTATCTCAACCATCGGCTCCTTCATTTTCTCCCTACCCACCCTTTTCTCTTCATGCTTTGCAAACCTCTTCGCTTTTGCAACCTCTCTTTGACCACCACACCTTCTCTCTCCCTTCCTACTAGTCTAACCATTGTCGCACTATTGCATGTCTTTGAAAAGTAGGGACGAGTTCATATTTGGAAATAAAAAAGCGAGTATAAAATTTTAATCTATGTCTTTATTGAAATTTATATTATTTTTTACAATTTAACTTTATTTATTCAATATTAAAAAATTATATATATTAAATTATTAATTATATTTTAATTTAAAAAATATATAAAAAATAATAAAATGACAAAAAATTATAAATTAAAATTTAAAAATAAAAAGTTTTAATTAAATATATAACTTTAAACTTATTATATAATTATTAAAATTATTGTGAAACAAACATAAGATTATATACAAAGCATATAATCATATATACTATATATATTCGTCCTCAGTTTATCATATTAGACGATACTTATACCTATATTTATTCAAAGCGAACATCAGAACATATATGGGGGATATATTTTTGCCATCCGTACTGTTGAAGGAAGCTGGTTCCGCACCTTTGATCCTACCTTGAAACCACACTTATCCCTCATAGAAGGATTCAATGGAGGCTGCGAGAACAAAAAATGGAAGATACCAGGGAGGGAGAAAGTTAAAAAGAAAACTCTTTTTAAATTTATGAATCTATTCTTATTCTTTTTTAGATATTGTTTTTTATCTGTTGTTGAATTTTTTCTTGTAGCTCATATGTTTCCTTCTTCATTTATTGTCTAGGGGATTTGTAAATGATAGGAGTTAAAATACGTATTAGGAGGTTTACCGCTATTTATGCCTCTATTCAACTAAATGAGTAGACCCTCCACAAATGTATTATTTGGTAGTTATATTAAAACTGAATCATGTATAATTTAATTTTTAAGATTTTAAAAGTCACATTTTGTTCAGTGACATTTTAAAAATGTATAAAATAACTATTCTGTAACTAATTAATTTGAAAATTAGCTGTAAATTAAATATAAAAGGATTATTTTACATATTTTACAAATATTAGGCTTTAGCAATCGACATACACATTTTTAAACATTATTAGAAACTAAAGTGCGTAACCCGAATTTCAAAGTACTAATTTACATTTTTTCTAAATAATTTGAAACTGGCACAAATAGTCTATTACGACAAACATTTTTTTTTTTTTTTAAATTTACGACAAACACTTTAAAGGGTAAAGGCATAGTGATTAGAAATAAAGAGCCTTAGAGGCTTAGACTAAGCAAAGTCTATTTTATATGCTAAATTTTAATTTTTTTTGCTGCAGCTAAATTGTAATATGTTAAATTTTTAATATTTAAAATATTTAATATTTTAAATTATTATAATACTTTGTTTAAAAAATATAGATTTTTTAATTATTTTAAAAAATATGTATATGCGGATATGTA
The DNA here is from genome assembly GCA_037954015.1 of Psophocarpus tetragonolobus. Lineage (NCBI taxonomy): Eukaryota > Viridiplantae > Streptophyta > Magnoliopsida > Fabales > Fabaceae > Psophocarpus > Psophocarpus tetragonolobus. The sequence continues at coordinate 43,806,014 of CM075695.1, forward strand.
AATCAGTCCGTTAAATCTGCAATTTCATATGTTAAATATGATTTTTTTAAATAATTTATTTATTTTGATAAACCAAACTTATGTAAACAGTTTAAAATACAAATTTTACAGAGCATATTTAAACTAACACTTTAAATAGATTAATCCACCTACTTCTAATAGCTTAATAACATGGGCAGGACGAATCCATTTACTAACCCTACTTCTAATAACTTAATAAATTGTATTGAATATTTATGAAAGAAATGATAGTCTTGTGTTTTCATTCAAAAGTTACTCATATTTTTTCTTAATATGTCATGAACATTTTCATATCATAATTATTTAAAAGATAATATGAATTTAATTAATATGCAATTTTACACACATATTAATTAAACTTTAATAATATTGGTGACATTGTGCTACATTTTTTTCTTTTTTCATTTTTATAAATATTTCAATTTATTCATAACAACATTTAACAAAGTTGTATTTTATTATATAATATACGATACATTTAGTTAAACTTTTCACACAGTATATTATCATAGTAGTTAAAAACTTCTTCTTTTTTTTTGTGAATAAGAGTATTTCAAAACTTAAAATTAGTGATGGTATCTGAAAAAAAAAAATTATTCAGAAATTATATTTAACAATTTTCAAACAGTGAACTAATTTTTTTAAAAAAATATTAGAAGAATATAAAATTATTTAACAAATACTAGTTCATACAAGGGTCTAGGTTGATTTTCGAATTTTGACAATAAAAAAAGGGTTTAACATCTAATTTCTATTATTTAATATTAACGAAGACGCAGGTGCTATCACGCCTATATATTTACATTTCTATCTTGATATGCATAAAAATTTTAAAGTTTCAATCTAATATGTTATTTAATAATATGATAAAATATAAATAATTTATCATGTCATTTTTTGTACAATAATTTTAGTTTAGTATTTTTTTTGTTTATGTTAACATGATAGAAACATGTCGGATCATCAATGAATATCTAAGATGTGCAATGGAGAGAGAAAAGAGGTTGAATAGAATTAAACTTACCATGTGTATTCACATCTCTATTTAAAATATTTATGAACGAACGTATACATATATTAATAATGTTTAAAGAATATTGATTTGTGGTAAGATAAGACTTGTGAAGATGTGCATTTATTAATGTGAGAAAAGTCATAAAATATTTAGAAAGGTAAAATAATCATAAAATATGAGCACCGAAATGTCTTATTCCCATTATATATTAATATATATATATATAATACCATAGACTATAGATAGCAGAACAATTATGTTTGTTGGATATAAATGTTTTAAAGTAATTTTTGTATAAGGTTATAAGGTTGATTTAGTGGTAAAATATACATTTGGGGAGATAGAGGTAGTGAGTTTAAATCTTTCATTTGACAATATATATATATATATATATATAAAATATAGATTATAAATTGTATAACAATTATCTATGTTAGATATAAATGTTTTAAACTAATTTTTTTAAGGTTATAAGGTTGATCAATGACAAAATTTATATCTGGGGAAGGAGAGGTTGTTGGTTCAAGTCTCCTATGACAAAATAGTTTATTTTTTAAAATATTTAGGGTAAAATAAGTATTTTGAAAGGTGAATATCAATAGAAGATATTTCTGTTATTAATAATATAGATTTTTCTCCAATGAAAGAAAAACTAATATTTATGTATGTGGAATGAGAGGTTTTTTTTTATATACCAAAAAAAATTTGAATCACTTCCACATTGTTTACTTAAATAACCTATTTTACTATTAAGTTGAGAAATTTATTGAGGAAAACTAATTTGTCAATGTGATTTTTTTAATGTAAAAAGTTCCACAAATTGGTTGTTTGACAACAAAATTCTTATATGATGTTTTTTTATTTTCTTTTTTGATTATTTTATTTTTATGTTGTCTATATTTTTTGTTATTTTGTTTTTTTTAAATGTTTTGTGATTTACTTTTCAATTTAAAGTTTTTAAATTAAGATTTTTAAACCTAATATTTCAAATTATTTTGGTATTTATTAGAGGATGTTTTTTCTTTCAGATTTTTTATGTGTTTTATTTTTATATTGTGTATCTTTTCATTATTTAATTTTTTTTAAATGCTTTGTAATTTATTTTTTAGTTTAAATTTTTTAAATTAATATTTTTAAACATAATATTTCAAATTATTTTGGCAAAAAACATTTTAAAAATTTAACTTAAAAAATATAAATTGAAAATTAAATTAGAAAGAGTTTTAAAAAGAAATTAAAATAACAAGAGAGAGGTGTTTCTTGTGAAATTGTTTCATATAAAGATAAATATGTTCAAAAACAACAAATTATCACTTATGACTCTAAGAATCAAACAAATTTATTTATATTTATTTTAGTCACTTTTAGAATACTAAGATGTGGGTTTTTGTGAATTCTTTTTGGCCAAATTAGTTTGTAATTAATAAAGTCCCAAATCATGAAATCTTGACTTAGGAGACTTGAATTTTGATGAAAACATAATTTTGTTCTAAGTCAAGACTTAAAAAAAGTACTCCCAAACAGGTGTTAATTCACGAAAGATTATTTTAAAAAACAATTAAATGTGCAATAAAAGTAAATGAAATATAATATAAAACTTCAAAGAAAAAACCTCAAAGTTCTGTGCTAAAGAAAGCGGTAAGTGCATGATTGTAAAGGAAGAACAATAAAGAAATTTGCATAATCATCTACTCTTAAAGTGTTAAGAACATACATGTTTATCTTTTCACTTCCTGCCATCCCTGGACGTATCAAGTTTAGTAAGATGTAATGTAAATGTTCCAAACTTTGATTTTTGACAATGATGAAGAGTATTTATAGAGATTTTTGTAAGGACACTTGTCCCTCAAAATATTATTTTATTCCTAACTACTAAAAACCTTCCAACAACTACTATCATAACTTTCACATTTGACTTGTCCGAGTCTCGAATTTCTTTTTATTGCTCTTGTCTCTATATTCTCTTTTGACTTATGACAAGTATATAAGATTTTTTAATCTTGATCCCTTTTTGAGTGTAACTCGAGCCTATTGATTTATTGTCCCTCGAGTACTGTCTTGGTTAGAGGATACTCTTTACTTCTTTGTCTCCTTTTATTGAGTAGTACTATGTATTAACCTTAATAATTTCCTTATTTTCTTTGTTCTGTAAGTAGCCTTTTTCTACATCTTCTTGATTCTAGAAGCTAGATTGACTCTTTGGTATTGGTTATGAGACTTTTTCTTTTGACCTAATACTATAATGCTTTGAGATCTAATAAATATAGATAAAATTTTCTATATTTATTTAACTTTATTTTCTTCACCCTAATAATAGGTTTTTCTAATGTGTCATTTGTATCTTTAGTGGAGTGGTTTCACATGCCGTATTATGCTTACTTAATATTGAGAAAAAAATGCTTAGTTTGTTTTCAAAATTTTGCTAGTTATCTAATAAAAACCACTTTTTTATGTGTGGTTTTCTTGTTGTTGCTGCATGTGAAAAGAGTCTTATAAGTTTAAGAACTCTACATTGTCATTCCTTATGATATGTAGGGTTTTATATATATATATATATATATAAATACAAAAAAACCTGGAATGAGATGTTGAGATAAGATATTTTGAATTTATTTTCACCTACCGAAGAAAGATTATTTAATTCTTGTTCTTGTTGAAAGAAGAAAGAGTAGAATGTTATCTATTACCTCTTCTCCCTCCTCATCTTGTCTCGACCCCATTTAGCATAAAGTATCCAAAATCGAATATTTGTTTGAAACATGGCTTCATCCACCTTCCTCTGCCCAGTAGCATTTAGCTTTTCACAGAAACCTCTTCAGTCCACCTTTCTGCATTCCTCCACAAACCCCCATCTTATCTCTCTAAACATTCTTCCAAAGAAATTGAGAAAACCCCACCAACTGAGAAGCCTTGTAGTGGCTAAATCCAATGGCAGTGACTCTGCTGATGTTCCTGACCGTTTGATTTCAGCGCTTTGTTACTTTTACCCTTTCTTTGATGGCATACAGTATGGAAAATATGTAATCACTCAGTTCTACCCTGTTCAGGCTATTGTGCAACCATTGATTCCTGCAATACGAGTTTTCAAGAGCTTCCCCTTTAACGGCTTTTTGGTTTTTTTGACCCTTTATTTTGTTGTGGTCAGAAATCCCAATTTCAGTAGGTATGTGAGGTTCAACACTATGCAAGCCATTGTCCTTGATGTGCTCCTGATTTTCCCTGACCTCGTGGAAAGAGGGTTTAATCCCAGAGATGGGTTGGGATTGGATTTGGTGATGAGTTTGGACAGCACTGTGTTCTTGTTCCTCTTGGTGTGTTTGATTTATGGTTCTTCTTCTTGCTTGCTCGGTCAAATCCCCAGATTGCCCATCGTTGCTGAGGCAGCTGATAGGCAGGTTCTTTGAATCCCCAACCCATTGATCGTTTACTTGTATAGCAAAGCAACCTCAAGCTAGGCAGTGGAATACTTTGCATTTTCACTTCCGTAATACCTTTCTGGAAAACGGATTTTAGTTTCTCGATTCTAGTATGTCTTTCTAATTCAGGATTCAATTATTGTAAGATGATGAGAAACTCCCTTTCTCCATTCTTAATTGAATTCAATATTATATTTCCCTGGATTTACTGAATTAGTTATTGCTTTGAGTTGTCACGTTTCACACACACAATACGATGTTAGGTTTTTGTTTTAGCTATTCTGAGAATTCAGACTTCTGATTGGTATTTTTCTAGAATGGTTATGCATAAGGGCCTCACCTAGTGCGATAAGGATTTGTTGTTGTTGGTTATACATAAGGAGGCGGGGAAATACAGATAGGTAATTTGTTAATGTTATAATCTTTTTCTCTTGATATGTTTTGAACATCCATTTAGTTTTCTAGGTTAGTGAACTTCTCTAATATGATGGAGGCAAACCAAAGGAAATAATTTGCTGCATACATAAGCAGGCAGCATGCAAATGTCGATATTATCAATGCCATTTTTCTCTGTTTCTTGCTTGAAGCTTGGAATTGAATTGTTATTTTGCCTTATTCTGAACAAGATTTTGCCTTGTTATGAACAAGGGAAAGTAAGTAAATATTGAGGGAGGAAGATTCTTGTATAATATAGTCTCAAAGCATTTAGTTACTTTCTCACCTCTGCTTGATTAGCATTATATTTGTTTAATCAAGGATAATCTATGTGACCATTTTGTATTTTACTCTTCCCCCCTCTATCTTTCTTTTATATGTAGAGCGGTCACGATCATTATGAAGTGTGGGCCTTAGTTGAATGTGCAAGCGGTAAGTATTCTTCAAATATGTATGACAGGAATTGGATAATAGATATGAATAACTTTGCTCAGAGATACTTCCTTTGAGTGAAAATTAATAATTGTAATTAAATGAAGGTTATCTTAGATCATTAAATAGAATAAAGTTATGTCTCGAGTTTGAATCCAAAATCAGTCTCTCTCCACATGCAAAGGTAAGTTTGTGTACAATTATTCTCTCCCGTACCTTTGTCTAGCGAGGAGCCTCAAGATGGTGTGAATACTCTGTTGATTGACCTAGGATAATTCTAAAGATGTTTAATCACTCTCCATTTAGCATTTAAATTTGTAAGATGCAGTATAAATTCTGATGGGTGGATATCTCTTCCTAAGTTTAGTAGGGCATGAGGATCGACAAGCCATAGTAACAATTCCACAGTAACCTTAGTATGAAATCAAAGGATAGCAGTGTAAAAGCCTTGTGTCTAATCCATTTCTCCTCTAATGTGGCATTGCTTACTTTTAGAATAGTTTTGTCTTTGGTCTCAGTTTACACTTAAAAAAATGCAATTGGTATTCCATTTTTTAGCTGTTGTACTCCTTTCTATGTCGATGTTGATAAAAAGCAGCAGCATCAAATCTGTTTTCAATGGTTCTATACTTGATCTCACATGTAGTATCCGTGATTAGCTAATATCTATACAATACTCATTTATTGTGAATTCTTAAGAAAGTGCTCTTGGGTGGTCAACCTCTATCAAATACTCTGTTTAATTCAGGAACAATCTCATATCAGATATTCGCCATTTTATTGAGATATCATGGATTAAAAAAAATAAACACCGCAAATAACACTTTTTGGTTTAATGCTTTTATTTATTTCCTTTCAACATTTAGTTAGAATGACATAACTTGCCCTAGTCCAAACTCCAGAGTTTTACAAAGAAAATGACACTGGAGCTACCAAAGAAATTATCCAAACTTTATAATATGGGAACTGCTAGCAAAACCATTTCAACCATGCCTCTTCGTTTTTTTTGTCTTTTGCCACCTGCAAGACATATGATCATATACCTGCTTGAATTTCGGGATTCTAGAGGAACAATTTTGACAAACTAGCTTGTTACTTTTTGGATTAATATGATTATTCAGCATCATGACAACTTTTTCATTTCTCAATTTGCTTTCCCCAGCTTTATATGGAAGGAAGTTGTGATCTGTGTGAAGTCAAGAGCTTTTGCTTTATTATTATATTTGTTTAGTAACATTCCCTTCCCTGCTATGAAAAAACAATTGACAGTTTTAGCTTTTAAGTCTCTATTTTCTGAAACTTTCTTCCTCACACTCTTTCAAAAATTAAATCTAAAACCCCTATAAATAAAATAAAAAGTTTAATTGGTATACATTATTAGTGTAAAGATTTTTACACTGACATTGAATCACAACTTTTCATTCATGACAAATTTGTTAACTTTATTACTATTTTAAAAGTCATATAATTATTAGTGTAAAGATTTTTACACTGATATTGAATTACAACTTTTCATTTATGACAAATTTGTTAACTCTATTTATTATTATTTTAAAAATTATATAAATAAAAGTTATGATTAGAAGTGATAGTGTATACCAATTAAACCTTAAAATAAAACGAGACTCTCGTATTTAAAGCAATTCACCTAAATTTCAATAACTATATATATATATATACGTACGCTGCAACAGAATTATCCTTTATAATATGAATTCTGTTGCCAGAGTCAAGCACCCGGAGGAAACTTATGATCCGAAACTTTCTTTTACTCTTTTCCTTTAGCCACAAACTTGTTCGAAGATTGCTTGCTATCACATTCATAGTCAAGAAAACTCTGTAGTGTTAACTCCAAACATTTTTTCCCCCTCACTTTAGTGTTTTACTTACTTCAGACAAGAAAACTCTTTTTAAGATGAAGCAGGAAGGAAAGGAGCAGGGAGCTGGGAGATAATGGGGATTGCAATGATGACCTGACAAAGAAAAGAGTGTTCTAGATTTGCTGTTTTCATTTGTAATCAGCACCAGTCTTGGATCTTTCGCCTCCTTTTCTTCTATTCCCAGGATATGATGCCGCATGGCAGCACATTTGTCATGATATTTTTGTCCTCCACTTTGCATGAGTCTCTGTGCTAATGGATTGTTAAAATTTTTAAACTTTCTCTTTCACTTCTACTATCCCTATCTCTTTAATTAAAAGATGTTTTCTTTTTTTTTTCATTAGAACATGACTTTTCATCATCGATAAATGCTGATGCTGTGCTGTCGTTAATATTGGAGTTTACTACAATGATGATTCTAAAAGATGAATAAATTTTATCAAGGGAAGGGAACGCTTGCACAACATGTAACTAATGAAAAACTAAAATCTGTGATGCTGTTCCTCATAAAATTAATGAAGCCTAATTTGTTCTCAAGCTGTGTGTTCCTAAACATGAGAAATCTTGGAAAGTAACATGCAGCTACATTTTGTCATTCAACTTTTATCCAAGACCGTGACCAACTTGTCCAGGTCATGTCGTGCAGAATCCAGCATAGCAGCTTTCTAATTTTGCTAAAAATAACTCACTTTCATACTTGAAGGGCTCGTGCATCTCCGTAATTGGACGCGCAGCATATTCCTCAAACGCCATCTACTTTGTGACACAGTCAAAAGAATTGAATATATAATTAGAAAAGTTATATAATTTTATTTCTTTTATCTCTCTACATCACTTTTACTAGATGCTTACGAATAACGCTAATTGATAAGGAAAACTTGACTCAAATATGGCAATGTAATGTAAAGTTAATATTAGTCTGCATATACCAGCTTCCTGTCACAAGAGCTATCTTTTGAGTGCAGGGTATCATCAATCATCTTATAGGATTAAGTTCTCTTGAGAAAAGGGTATTACTATGATAGGTGAGGCTCCAGGAATTGCAAGCTTAAAGAATCCACATCATTCTTGTGAGTTGCAGGAGCATTTTCGACAACGCAGGGAGGTTATCAATCTGAGCCTACGAGATAACTATGTTGCTTTATGGGCTAAAGAATGTGCAGACAAATTAATCACATGAGGATTGTGGTCATATATAATAATGCTTTATAAAATTTCTGTTCGCAATTAAAATGTCTCGTAATGCTTAATCAACCACAAACAGTTTGGCGTGTGATCATATTCAGCAGAGTAATTCAATTATTCAACTTTCTATCACATTGAAAGTAATTTTTTGTTTGTATTTTTCAGTAAAGATTTGATAGTGTGGTAGGGTCTGTGCCATTGAAGAGAGGTTGGGTAGATATTCGTGGGTTAGCCGATCTGTCCTAAAGAAGATGCCTCATATAATGTGTCTTGTCTTGTCTTGTCGTATGTCACTTCTCATTTGATTGGTCTTATCCTTGCAAAATAGATATTATTTGTTGGATGATGAGAATTGATAACGAACTGCTTTGTTTATATGATGAAAAATTAATGAGAAGCTTTGTTCAAAGTAGACATGCAATTTAACAACTCTCGGCAGTTCTATTAGAAATGGAGACAATCCTAGCTATTTCATCATTTGTGATATCATATCTTTACATCCAAAGTATTTATATACCTTTGGCAGACGCAATTTCCAAATCTTGTTTTTTGATTTCAGTAGAAAGGGGACGCGACATGCAAAGGAAAAACAGTTCTGATTTCCCAAAGAATGAATTACGTGCATGCCTGCAAATTAATTACATGAACAAGTTGAAATGAGAGAGAAACAAGAAATTAAGCAGATGATGATCATGATTCATCAGAGAAGGGAATGTTAAAATGATGAAGACAAAGAGAATGGGAACCTCACCTGAATCTGAAGAAGGAAAGGGAAAGTTATATTAATACAAGATAATAAAAGGACATTCAACCACACACTAAATCCTGCCTCTCCTTTAACTTCTCTAACTGATGTGGCCTGTGGCTAAAAGCTCCTCACACTGGAATCATGTTTCTAACACATGGGAAGCAAAACTTTGTTTAATTATGTTCATAACTCTTTTTTCTTGGACCACAAGCACCTAAGCCCAGCACAAGAACAAGAGAGAAAAAAATAATTAAAGTTGTAGTATGAAATGAAACCAAACGTGGAATGAACGAAGAAGCCCTTCTTCTTAATTATTTTAAACCTCTTTCTTATCATTCAAGACATGGTGGGATGCGTTGTGCAACTTGTTTCAGGAAGCATGAGATAGTTTGGTTCAGCAAGGTGATACCTGAAACCCTCTTGCCACCCCATATATATATTTACTCAAAATTATGTTATAAGTTATACATACATATTGAAAATACTTTCTCTGCCGTCCATTTCAGTTCTCATATTTCACCACCAACTTTTCTTTTTATAGTATTCATGAACTGACTCAATTTAATATTAATTACAAAAATATTGAATCAAATTTCAGATTTAATTGCTTATGAAAAAAAATTTCAGATTTGATTGTGATAACTAATATGATCCGATGATCTTTAGAATTTTTAAGAATCAGGACTTAGATATTCTTGTCTTTAGGATGTTTATAGAGTATGTAACTCCATTAAGAAAGTAGGTATATCTTCTGAGATATCCTTGTATCGTTTCGTCAAGCTACTATGTATGCATTCAGGACTTACATAATTCGATGGGTTTATAATCGGAGACTTTATATGATGTGATATATTTTTTATTTGTCTTTTAAAAAGAAAAACTTAAACTCATATAATATATATATTAATTTGCAGATGACTTATCCTAACACAGGGTTGAAAGAATTGAAATGATAGATAGTGGACATTTGGAAAATTGAAGCAGTAATATTTACACTTCATTTATACATCTTTCTTAATCTTAAGGCAACAACTAAATAATTCTAATTCAAATGACCAAAAAACTAAATGCATGGATATGGTTAAACAATCACCTGTAGCTTTGATTGTTGAAAGCGATGTTCTAAGCAAAATAAAGTTTGAGATTCCATTAATTGGTTCCTTCAAATCTATAATGAATCCTCTATGGGTATCAAGTGTGGGAGGGAGAATCTGAAAATCACCCTCACACAATGGTGAGATTAGCATTCGATCAACTGAATATGTATTAACTACAATAAAAATAATAAGCGTAACGCAAGGAGATTTAACTGCAAAATTACTGCTGGTGATTTTAAATCTATATATCATCTATTTTTAAATCTACCATCATCATCTACATCAACAAAATATTATTTTATATTAAACCTTACATGTATTTTTGTTATTTATCAATATACCATTTTTTAGTTTTCCTTTTTACAATTTAATTTTTATTTGTTTTATTTTTATATTATTATAAAAGCAGATAGTTTAAATTTATTATCATGAAAATTTATTTGATATATATTTATAGATGTGAAACACGAGTATAAAAGAAGAGACGTGAAATAATTTTTAATCGCATTGCATAGTTTAGTTTAAATAAAAAAGTAAAATAAGCAATGCTTTTAATTTATTTATAAAATAACATAAAAAATATTAAATTATTGTATAATTTTTTTGGATCCTTTAATTCCTGCGCAGTCTATAATAGAGAATGTATTTTCTTTTAACCGCTATTTGCATCCTATCCTATAGAGTTAATATATTTTTAAAAATCTTAAAATGCTTTATTACCTTTTAACCTAGTTAGGATTTCATAAATCTTATTCATATCTTACCCGCATTTCCTTTCTTTCCTTCGCTCTTTGTTTTGTTTGTTATTTCCAATCCGTATATAATTTAAAAATTATTTTAATATATGTCCTAAATTAATTGATCATGAACTGAATTTTGATTATTTTTTCTGATTAGTTAATTAGAACACTAAAAACATAATCTCTAAATCAACTGATTTGAAAAATAAAATTAATACTCAGATTAATTGATTTAAAATTTATTTTTTATATGTCAAATGATCATGAATATAAAAGCATTTAGGATGTATTTTGTGTTAGGGATGTGAATACATTAAGGAGTCCAAACGAGAAAGTTAATACGTTGTTGGATATTATCGATCTAAGGGGACAAAGTAATCTATACTCCTTTATCTAATAACCCATTCACATATTTTTCTCAAAAGAAAATCCCTTCATATTTAATTCCAATCTAATTAATCTATTTTAAGAAATAGCGAAAAATGAATTGGATTAATGTCAATTGTGGATGATTGTTGAAAATGGATCTAGTAATTTCCTTTCTTTTTTTACCTTTTCTTATTGCTACTGACATTCCATTTTTTTATTCTATTGTTTTTTTAATCTCCGTGATTTAGCTACAATAATATTGATAAAAATACAAATAATATTTTTATTACTTAAACTTATCGAAAAATATAAAACCATGAGTTAAGCTCATTAAATAAAAAATAAAACTCATACAATTTAGCAGAGAGTGCATGTGAGAAAAATGGTGTTAAATAGTATCTTTTTAGTACCATTCCCTAAAAAAATGTATTTTTTTAGTATTTCTTTATAAAAATCTAAAATTAAGGATAATATGCAAAATAAATTAACTTAATTTTTTGTGGTTAAATTTTTAAAAAGACGTTGTATGAATCGTTCTTAGCTACATAAAAATACTTTCTTATATATTAGAAATAAGTGACAATTTTTACACCCAAAAATAATGAAATGATAGTATATACTATAACTAATCTAAAAGCTAAATATAATATAAATCACTTACTTTTGCAGTATGTAGATTTTTTTTTTTAAATGGAAGCAAACAAAACAAAAAACAACGAAAAAAAATCTTACACACAGGAACGCAGTCCTCCTTACATTTTTAGTTTTGTACGTAGATATTAAAAAATTTTTATGTTTTGTAAATTTATGTGGAAGCTAATAAAAAGTAGTTATTTATTGTTATATTTTAGAAAAAAAAATATTAAAAAGGAGAAAATAAATTTAGAATTAATTAAATCCATCTTAATTTATTTATTGAGATTTATTTGTTTAATTGACCAGTCGTAGAATTATAATGTAATAACTTTTTAGTCATCACAGGTAATAAATAATTCTTAAAAGTCGAGAACATTTTACATAACTTATTTTTAACAGCCAACTCATTATGAGATCTACTTTTGTAGTTTATAAATTCAATTCACTAAAACCAGTTCCTTTCAAGAAGCAAATTAAAAGAAAAGATTCAACCTTTTATTCTTTTGTTTTGTTTAGGGAGGCATGGAACAAGGCAGTTCTTTTTCGTTCATTATGCTCAGCCCCAAAAATCAAGCTCTGATAAGCACTCCAAAAAAATACAAACTAGTTACATATGATATATGTTTTTTCATTTTACTTCTCATTTGTAATCATAATTTTCTACACTGGTAATTGTTTCTCCTTTTGTTTTTTAAGTGTTTCTCTTTTTGCTGTTTATAGTCAATTTTGGTAATTTTATATCAGACTTTTCATCTCTCTCATTCTTTCATTTTTCTTCTGATGCCTTCTAGGCTACCTTCTTCTTTGACATTTATATTGTAGTCCAATATTTTTATTTTTTTTTTACATTTATATATTGTGTCCGATGTTAAGAAATTCATAGATTGTTACATTTCAGATCTTGCTAAATTAAAAAATGAAATATTATTCTTTTCTGACTTTTTTATGCTGGTTTTCTTCTAATACATTTTTCCTTTTTATATCTGTACAGTTTGTGATTTGTAAAATATTTGTGCTTGAAATACAATTTCAATGGGTTTTCATTTTTCAATAAGAGGATTATTATTTTTGTTTATATTGTTAAGAAATACCGGTTTGTATAAGCTAAAAAATAAGTTTAAGATTATATAAAAAGTTATCTTTTAGTGAATAATATTTTCAGAAGATCATAATCTAATTTAACCCTGAAGAGATAAAATGTGAAATGTAAGAGTTTGTATAGATTTAAGTGATTTCTCACTTTAAAATGAGGCATGTTGGGTTGGTAGAAAGAGACAAAATTTGAAAACTGTAAAGGAAGTGGGAGTTTAAGACAACTTGGATATCTATGAAAAGCTTGGTTGGGTGCCTGTTACATTAATATTTATGTATGCTATGCATTGCATCGTTACATGCACATTAGCTTCAATCTTTATTTCCCAAATTAGTCCTTTTCACTTTCCCTTTTCAACTTATATAATCAGTTATTTTTAAAGTTTAATTCCATTTTTCATCTCTAACTTATCAGTTTTTTAATTTTATTATTTCTCAATTTTAATTGCGAAAAATAAATATTCAAGGTTAAGTTTAGTTTGAATCATTATCCCATTCTTTATAATATCACGCATAAGAGTTACTTTTGACGAAAACAGACTTGTAATACATGAGAATACGTTTCTAAAGTAACTCAGACTATGGCATGCCGCTTAATTGGCTTGCTCTAGCTAATGCACTCATTTGGCTTTATACACATACGTATTTTATATATATATATATATATATATATATGAATATGATGGGGTATTGGGGAGAAAAATGTTTATTATGAGATAAATTTATAATAAGTATAAGATTAAGATGACTCTTATTAAAATAATTCATTTAAAGATATTATATACTTCTTTTATTGTAAGTCATCTTATTATCACCCTCACCCTACCACCACCCTCAACCTCACCTTTACTGTCATTATTACTACTGTCATTGTCGCCACTACTACCATGTTGACGGTCACGATCGCCATCACCACCACGCTATTGTTGCCACCAATACTCCATCGTTGTTGTTGCCACAACCACCACCACCATTGACGATGGTGGCAGCGATAATGAAGTAATGGTGATAGTGGTGATGACAACAATAGTGTTAATGACAACAATGACGTGATGGTGGTGGTGACTATCGACAGTAGTGGCGACCGTTGATGGTGGTGGTGGTGGCATAAGGGTGATGTTGAGGGTGGAGGTATGGTGAGTTATAGTAAAAAAGGTACATGATCATTTAATCTTATACTTATTATCTATTTTTCTCATATCTCATAATAAACTTTTTTTCTCATTAGAAATGATATATATATATATATATATGAGTTTAGATTAACGGAATCTCATCAAACCAATTTATGAAAATATTCTCTTGGAATCAATTTTTTATATTTTGATAGTTTAGATTAATTACATAATAATTTTAGAGTTTAATTGGTATACACAATCATTATAAATATTCAATCACAATCTTTCATGGTAAATTTATTGATTTCAAAACAAAAGTCATGATTCAATTACACTGTGTATACCAATTAAACTCATAATTTTAAAAAAAGAAAGACCCAAAAAATATATATAACTTAAATGTATATTGATGTTAAATAAGAAATATTATAAAAGACAATATTATGATATATAAGGATATTATTAACTATTAATAATGTCTTTTAAAAAAATAAAATAAAAATAAAAATAAAGATAATTATTAAATTAAAATATATAAAACATTAATTAAAAATCCTAAAAGTATTTATTTTAAAAGAAGCGTCCAATATCTCTCACGTAGAAGAATGATTCACAACGTCTTTGTTTACGATAGTTATTTTAATTTATGCATAGAGATAATAATAGCTTTATTATATTCACTTAAAAATTAGTAATCAAATAATTTTTTTATAACATTATGAAGAGTTTATTTTTTATTTATATTTTTTCCTATAATTAAAATCAATCTTGTATAGTAAAATATTTTATTTATATATTAAAATTTTATTTTATTTAAGTATTATAATTAAATGGTAATAATATTTTTTATTTTTTGTTTCACAAAAAAATTACATAATTAATGATATATTAGTTCAATCACGTAAGTAATATTTCAATACAAGTTCATGTCGTAACAAGTCTCACTAACACGACTCAACTTATATTAATTTCAATGGTTTAAGTTTAGAAATTAGGTTTAATGTATTTAAGAACATGTTTAAGCTATACTTTGGATTGTTTCAACCTAATCTTGTGTCTTATATTCTTTTAAAAATTAAAAGTTTATACTACTAATATTTTTTTTTTATTTAATAGGTAAGATTTTATAACGTCACAAAAAATATAATATTTTATAAAACATATTATTTTTGTATAGATGATATTTATTTTGAAATATAATATAAAATACCTTGATATATTTTTTTGTTGTTGTATAATTGAGCTATATATAAAATATTAAAATTGACATAAGTAAATGTCAATAAATTAGATGGCTTGATGGAGGTTGGATTTGGAGATGAAGATAAACAGGTCTCTTGCAAATTTAGACTAATGTGTGGGAAATATTTTTAATTTAGAAAAGTTGGTGTGTTTAGATTCAAAGGGCGAAGGGAGTGAGGAGCAGAAGCAGAAAGTGGAAGGTGGGAGTGAAAGTCTAACAGTGGCCATAGCGTGCGTGCAAAGGATGATACGCAAGGTTGTTCCGAGTCATGCAAAAGTGAGGGAGGAAGCAAAGGCAATGATGGTCCATTGTGTGACTGAGTTCATCAGCTTCATCACCAGGGCCATTGCCATGAGGAGCAAAGAAGGACTTTCACTGCTGAGGACCTCATATATGCCATGGCCAAGTTAGGTTTTGATAACTATGCTCACCTTCTCACCCTTTACATCCATCGCTATCGTCAAGCTGTGCCAAATCATGCTGCTGCTTTCATTGATATCCCTCCAAATCCAAAGTCTGCCTTTTATATTCATGCCTTCTCAACTGCTGCTTCTGCCAACCTTTACTATGATCATCACCATCCTTCTTACTTTAATCCTCCCAACAACTCCTTCGCTAACTGATGTGATGTGCCTTTAATATAAAACACAAATGCTACAACATGCTCTTTCATACTGTTTTAATGTGGCTGAGTTACCAGTGTACATCCACTCACTTGTCATTCCAAGGAAGTTAAAGTGAGTATTTTCAACAATACTCCCAGTATTTGCAATTGCTTACATGTGCAAGTTTACGACACAAAAATTAACGGTTCATTGAAAATTGGCTCAGATAGCCCAATGGCTCTTGTAAAGACACATAATGTCATTATGCAGAATGTAGTGAAAACAATAGTAATTATTCATCATTTGACTTCAAGTATAACTCTTGCTCTCTGATATAATCAATCACTTCATCTGCAGTTAGGTATTTTATTGATAATCCTCTTGCAATGCAATCCCTGAAACAATTATAGAAGACGAGAAATCGAACGTTTCCTTTTTTAGAATTATCGTCTTGTAACTCTTGAATGTAAATAAGGTTATAGCATTACCTTACTCTGGTTGAGCTGATTTGATTTGGCACAAGTTCGTCCACAACTTTGATATTATCCTAAAAAATTGTAGTGGAAAATTTAAATATGCATAAAAGTTGAGTAGTAAAGCAATTTATTTTAAACCGTATTCTTGTTTATCATAAAAACATAGTAAAACGTTATAACAAAGTACTGTCCCGGTTGTTTCATTACTGAATAATTGGAGGGGAAAAAAAAATAACTATGTCCTTGAAGTATCCATCTATATGAAGGTATCACGATTCAAGAGCACTGTAGGTATGATATGTCGGGAAGGTGTTACGTCTCTCACACTCCAACATCTCAAGCAAAAGAAATTTCTATGGTTAAAAAGGTAATCAGTAATCAAGGTTAATAGGAATTGATCAATTTTAACAAGTCACAAGAACCAAAAACCATGCTCAATAGCTCACACAATGGTAATAAATTTTAACCATTAGATTTGAAATTCTTGTGTTGATCAAACATCAAAACATTTACACACACCTTTATATATGCGACATCACAGAAAGATTTCATCAGTCGGTTTATAATATTTGTCCTTAATACGGTCAAATACAAATACACGGTAAACAGATATTTGAAAATGTCTAAAATTCATAAGTCACATTTCCTTTTAAACGCATATAGGAAAATAGGACAAACTTGAAATGTTATATACCTGATTCTCATTCAGAATTTCATCTTTATATATAGTCTTCTCAACATCTTGCCCTTCTCTGCAAATGCAGACTACTCCATAATCTTTGCATATAGTTTTAACCTAAAGCACAATAACAAATTATAGTTCATTGTTTCCACAACCAATGGAAAATCAGTATTCAGTAACATATGAAAGTTCACTACTTGGTCTTTAATTTATGAGGCAAATCTTGGACTCAGGTCTTTAGGTGTAAGAATGTGTAAAAACCATGGTTTTCAGGACTAGACCAAACCGGCTAGTTCAACCGGGAACTCCAGTCAAAAGTTTCTAAATAATCAAGGGAGGAATGAACTGGCCTGAAATCGAGAGAACAGGCCGGTATAGGAGTCAATTTTTTTTTTTTTTTAAAAAAAAGCATGAAAAAAATAACAAAATTGAAAAATAGGGGTTTTTTAAATTTTAAATGCACAAAGGAGAAATGTTCATGAAATCTAAATTTATGTACGTGAAAATTTCCACACTTACTAGTCTCTTTACCAAGTCTTTATCGTAATTTAAAATATAAATATCTCTCAGAATTATTTTAGATAATATGAGACTTTGCCTCTTTGTAAACTTATGAAGACAATAACCCTTAAACTTGATAAGATGTATTATATTTGTGTACTATAAATCATATATAGCTTATTTTTTCCTTAGTAAAAAAATAATATTTTATTGAATCCGGTTCAACTCCGGTTCAACCTTTGAATCCTAAACCCATACCTTTACCAGTTCAATGATCAGTCTGGTTTTGAAAACCTTGGTAAAAATTTGATTTCACAAAAATATTTTTTGAAAAAAAAATAATGAATGGATTGGATTTTTTTTTATTAAATTAACTTAGTTATGGGTGAATTATATTTTTTAATAGATCGTAGATGGAATAATGGTTATCCATTTCAATTCACAATATATCCAATTCATTAGTTTGACACTCCTAATCTATACTCCACCCATGCCCTGTATTTATAAATGGGAAGAAATAAGACTATTTGGCTCAATAAGCTTGTTCATTCTAATAAAAACACCACAAAAAAATGAATCTAATTCCTTAGGAGAGACGAGATCGTGTTCCAAGAATCATCAAATAACTCGGTGTAAAAATAATCTATTATAAACAATATTAGATTTTTATTATATTGAATGCATAAGTACCTGGTCCCGATTCCAGAATCCAGGAATGCCAAAAGAATGAAGGAGATCAGAACCACAGAGAAGCATGACCTTGAAG
Source organism: Psophocarpus tetragonolobus (assembly GCA_037954015.1). Lineage (NCBI taxonomy): Eukaryota > Viridiplantae > Streptophyta > Magnoliopsida > Fabales > Fabaceae > Psophocarpus > Psophocarpus tetragonolobus. The sequence continues at coordinate 43,824,471 of CM075695.1, forward strand.
GATTCTACACTAATCAATAAAAAAGCATGTTATTGTATTGTTACAACATTCTCAACAACATTTATAGAGAGAAATAAAAGCCTAGCATGACATTTTTATTTAATGAAGAGAACTATTAATGCTCCTTTTAGACTAAGTCACATTTAAATCAATAACATATAGGTATAGGATAGATGATAGATAACTTTTTAAGGCTTTAGCCACCGTACAGAACCAAAATGCCTATCCAATCATCCATCCATATAGCACTTAAGAAATTCCACAAAATACTAGAGTCAAATTCATGTATCCATATAGCACTATGAAATTACAATAAACACGCCCAAACATTAAAATTCATATATTAATAATCACAAAGTATTCCAAACACCCATCCTCAGCACCAAATTCTTTTTAAAGTTCATCATTAGTAGGGATGAACATTAATGTGCTGGTATTTCATCTTTAAAAGGGATTAGGATAGCTGGTTACAGTGTCACTTCTTCCCTCCTTTTGAATTTTACGAGGGGGCAGAGGAGTAATTTGAGATGGCAATTAGATTAATGTGATTTCAGTGAAGGCTTGTCTGTCGAGCATACCTCTAGATACCAACCCTGTTCCACAAACAAAATTGTGGACTCTGGAGAGAACAGTTAATGTGCGTTGATATGTACTCTGACTTGCCTGTAACAGTTTATAGGCAGATAAAATGCAAAATATTAAGAAATAAGGTTGCCAGAGAGTAAAATATTTCTCACAGTGCACATGACATCAAAGCAGTCTCTCAAATTCAAATTTATGGATAATGAAACTTTTTCACATGCACAGACAATAGAAAGAAATATGTAATCTAGCGGATAGAAAGAGTAAGTTACCTCCCATGGATCAACCATTACAAAATTTGAACTTTTGCAGGCTAAATGACATAATTGTATTCGATGTTCAGCAGATATAAGGCCCTATATCAATGTACAAGCGAAATACAATTAGACCAACATGTGGTAGTGAAACTAACAGCTTCACTTGATGAAAAGACATCATGATTTCATGAATATATTCATATGATTTGATCTCTTTACAGAAAAACTAAATTAAAATTCAGTCAAGTGTTTAAAACCTCAAATAGATTGGTCACTAACTCTCATAATTCAGTGTTTCCCACATGCCAAGCATATGGTTTACCTTATTCAATCATTTATTTTGCTTACAAGTTTTACAGATTTGCATGTATGGATATGATAAATGAAGATTCTTTTTCTCTTTACTTGACAACAGTGTACCTTTTTCTTGTATGCATCATTAACAGGAGACATGTAACCTCCAATTACAGAGTAGCCATCAGAATTCAGTGCATCTCTTGCAAGCTCTAAGGATAACATCAACAAAAATATTTTTTTGAAAAGCATCAGCAAGCAGAGCATGAACGAAATTAAAAATTAAATTCCATCAAGTAGTACTTGAAGTGATTATCTCATTATCATGCCATACACTGTTGGCTACTACACTATTAAGAAACCATTTCCTTCTTTTTTTTTTCACATGATTTATGAGATCTTAAGTTATCCCCTCTTAATTCTTCCACACTTAACAGCAAAAATGAAAAGTATTGACTTATTCAATATTCAATACCTTCAAGAATGAACTTAGATGCAAGATATCATTTTAGTTAGAGGAGTATAGAAGTTAAAATTATGCATATTTGAGTTTTATAAGCACTTAGCAAGTATGAATGCCTCAGGGTAGTGGAATAACAACTTTCTGCACTGCAAACTTGAGGAAATGAAAACAAAGGAAAGAATCTGAGCTCTAAACTCAACTCACCAAACATGCGTAAATGCATGAAAGTAGGTGGATTAAAGCTTCCAGTTGCCACCAGAATTACATATATCTTGCTGCTGTTTTATTGGGAGACAGAAAGAATGTCATAATTCATAATGAGGTAAACAGAAAATTCCCTAACAAAATTAGCCAAAATAAATAAATATACAGGAACATACTTGCTTGTGTTTCCATGGGAAGATTTGATATTAATCAAATCTAAAGCCAATTTATCCAGTGGCAGTGGAACATCCATGACCTGAAACCATTAAAAACAAGCAATGGTGAGATTTAAATGCTACAATTTGCTTTTGCTTGATTAATTAAACTAGGAAGTCCAGTTTCATGCTCCAAATAGAATACAAAATGTGTTTTTATTCAGTTAAACATGAAGAGACGGAGTCTCAAGCTCAAATTACAAACATTAATTCCAATCATGTATTCCTTTCTTAATGAAATAACCAAGTTTAATATAGCAAATCCATCGATGAATAAAAAGATTATTATTTGAAGAAATATTTGCAAATAAGTTACACTTACATTTTTGACAAGCTAGTTCTATGAACAAAGATGAAGTGTTCACAAAAAAAAAATAAAAAAAAATTGCTTAAAGCAATTGATTAACATGAGTAAGACATCTGAGGGAGAAAAAACACGAAAAAGAATACAAGTTAATTGAATACACCAATGCCAAAGTAGAAAATAGAATCTAAAATTAGATTAGAGCCCTTTAATGGTTACATCCAAAGAAAAGGTAAAGATCTCTAATTTTGCATAAATCTTGAGGAAAGAAAGTTCATTTAAGTTAATTAAGCTATTCATTTTCCCAAATCAAGATTCGCATAGTCGGTATTTTAGAAGCAAATTTTATTCGGTGAAGATTAGTTGCAGTATAATTATGAATTGCAAATAAGTGGCTAGTGAAATAATAAAAGCATGAAACGACAGTCATTTAATTGCTCTCGACTTTTCCATTTCCACCTTCTCTTACATTCTCACCAAAGCTCTCCGCTAAAAGAAAAAAAAAATTGAGTTGTAATTAATAAAATGAATTAAAAGAACAGAGGGAGAAGGATATGACACCTGGTTGATGGAGTCAGAGTGATCCAAGGAGCAAGTGCGTGCTCAAAATTTCACAATGAAAGCTGAAAATAGAAGAGCACAAATAGAATTGAAGAAAACTTTGTTTGATGCGTTGAACACGAAGACGTCAAATGACAAATTTCAATATTCCATGCCCATGCCATACTTCAGTACTCACAGTTCACAGGCGAAACAATTTTGAACCTTTAGATATAACTAATAATTTTAAAATAGAAGGTTCAGATTTTCTCATTTTGAACTTAAATTTATTAAAAATACAAATTGTATGGATTTTATATTTATTTAATGATTTCTATTTATAAATAAATTTTATTTAATTTTTAAAAAAATAACTTATGCATATCGATTAATATTTTTAAAGTAGGTAGAAATGAAACTCTTAATTTTATTATAAAGTATATTGTTATCGCTTCTTGTTATATTATATTTTTTTTATAATATATTCAAACAATTTAAGCAGTGTTTATATTTAAAGACATTGCTCATGATTTAAGAAATAATTTTTTCACATGTAGCTTTTTCCTAAAGATCAATTAATAATGAATACATTTTACTTGTGAGACTGAGTTTTACAATATATAAATTAAGGATATAAAAAAATGGCAATTAGTATACTCAACCTTAAAAACGAATCTTTTAATTTTTAAGGTTAAAAAAATTTATTTATTTATGTATGTTATGTAAAATCTTTTTTTAAAAAATAATATTATGGAAAACCAAAAAAAGGAAAGAAATTGAAGTATAATGAGAAAAAAAAAGGCAAATAATAGATGTTTTAACTTTGATGATATGTTGAAGTGTCTAGGTGTGATCGTTTTGATCGGGTAACTATAGTCATAAATATAGATTTTTGGTGAAACATAGATTAATTATATTTATCTATACATAGAAATGTTCACCTAATATTTATCTGATTAATTAGTTATGCATGTAAAAATAATGAATTTAATTTAATATGCGATTTTATTATAATTATTTCATAATATTAGTCATTTATTTTGTTATATGATTAACTACTTGTAAATAAAATTTTTATTATTTGGTCTGGTAAACAATAATTTTGTAGAATAAAATGAACCAAAGTTTCAGGTAAGAAAAAAAGTAATATTTTGAGATGGTAAGCAGATATTGAAGTTTGAGAGTTACAAAGGAGAAAAATTGAAAATAAAGATAGGTGGAGTGGGAAGATGAAGATGAAGATGAAGATGTTGATGTTGATGTTGTGGGAGGTTATGAGAGTGGGAGCAGAGAAAGAGAGAGTGGAAGTGAGGTTGGAGTTCCCCTCTTTCAGTTTCACTGTGGGGGATTCGTCTCTAAGGAATGGGGGCCTCGTAAGAATGAGTAATTTCAAAGGAGAAGGAGGCGGTGGAGCAGTGGTGTACATCCACCCCATCTCCCTCCTCCACTCGTCCTTCTCTACAGTGTTCTCCTTCAACAGCTCCTCACTGTCCTTCTTCATTTCCCCCAGCAACGCCGTCCCCTCCTCCGCCTTGGTGGCCGTGGAGTTCGACAGCATCCACAACCAGGTGGGCTTCCATGTGGACTCCACGAGCTCTCTGAAAAGAGCTGACCTCAAGAGCGGCAACAGCATCAGTTCATGGATCGACTACAGCAGCCCTGAGTCCATGGTTAACGTGTTCATGTCCTATTCTCATTCGAAACCCCTCCACCCCCTCCTCTCTCTCAACTTCGATCTCTCTCCTCACCTCACACACCCCGTCTACCTCGGCTTCTCCTCTTCCACTCCCGCTACCTCCCACATCCTACGTTGGACCTTTCACTCTTCCTTTCTTCCCCCCAACAACCACCCCCACTTTCACATCCTTCCTCTCCCTCTCGCTCTCGCTGTTTCTTTCTTTCTCGCTTTCTCTTTCTTGGCTTTTCTTTTTATCCGTCGTTCCACCCACCCAAACCCAACCCACAACTTTGAGAGCACTTTTCTGTCCTGTCCCAGGGCCTTTCCTTACAAAGACTTGAATTCTGCAACAAGAGCATTTCACCCCAGTAGGATCGTCGGCCATGGATCTTTCGGCACCGTCTACAAGGCTTTCTTTTTGTCTTCCGGTACCATTGCTGCTGTCAAAAGGTCTCGCCACTCTCACCAAGGCAAGACTGAGTTTCTTGCTGAACTCTCCATCATAGCTGGCCTGCGCCACAAGAATTTGGTTCAGCTCCAAGGTTGGTGTGTTGAGAAGGGGGAGTTGCTGCTTGTCTATGACTTCATGCCCAATGGAAGCTTGGACAAGATGCTTTACAAGGAACCTGATCGAGGAAGACTGTTGACTTGGTCTCACAGGCAAAACATTGCTCTGGGCTTGGCTTCTGTGCTCCTCTACCTTCACCAAGAGTGTGAACAGAGAGTCATTCATAGGGACATTAAGGCTGCCAACATATTGCTCGATGGAAACTTCAACCCAAGGTTGGGGGATTTTGGATTGGCCAAGCTCATGGATCATGATGAGAGTCCCGTTTCCACTCTCACTGCTGGAACAATGGGGTACCTTGCACCTGAGTATCTTCAGTATGGGAAGGCCACTGATAAGACTGATGTTTTCAGCTATGGGGTGGTTGTGCTTGAGGTGGCTTGTGGGCGGAGGCCAATTGAAAGACACGGCTCCAAAATGGTGAATCTCGTTGACTGGGTTTGGGAGCTGCACTCTCAAGGGAAGCTCATCGATGCTGCTGACAAGAGATTGAATGGGGAGTTTCAAGACCAGGAAATGACCAAGCTCTTGCTCTTGGGCTTGAGCTGTGCTAATCCTGATAGTGCCGAGAGGCCTTCCATGAGAAGAGTGCTTCAGATTCTCAACAATGAGGCTACACTTGTTGTGCCAAAACTTAAGCCAACCCTCACCTTCTCTACTCCCCTGCCTCTCACTATTGAGGACATTGTTTCCGATGCTCAAGAGTTCAACACCAGTCACTCTATTTGCGAGATCAAAATTCACTGAATTCAACTTATTCTTTTCGGGATCACTTCTAATGTCCCACATACTGATAGATCATTTACAGACCTACTCTACTATTCTATACTGGCACAAACTAGCTAGTCATACAGAGTGGTGGTTCGTTCACACAGCTAATCCACTGAATTTTAAGGGCTAGGCTAAACTACTATGTTCAAGGCGGAGCAGAAGAAGCTCCTTTTGTATTTGGTCATAGATCTAACAAATAACATCCGACTTTTTCATGTTTTAGGTGCTTTCTCACTCTCACGGAGTTTGCAAAATTTTAACTCTACAATACAAAATGGAAAGTAGAAAATTGAAATACATGTATAGCTACTGTATTAAGTAGGATTAGGATGATCGGGTCTGTACAAATGCTGATGATTTTAGCATTCGTGCTGTAAGGTTTCATTTCAGAATTTTTAATCAGAGCCTGTTAAACCAAAAATGTCTTGCTGTTACATAGAAGTGGAGTCACACTCAAGTCACAGTACAATGCAAGTAATGATAACATTGATAAGTGATTTCAATTTAAAAAGAAAAAAGAGCATCGTAATATAACAGACTAACAGAGTGATTATTACCTAAAAAAAAGAGTAAAAAATATTGGGCTGTACAAGTTACAACTTAGACATCAATGCAACAACACTGCCCCTATACCAGCTCCGACTTGTCGAATGTATGGTAGACATTTCTACGGACCAAGCCACCAACATTAGCATCCATATATAAGTAGGCACATACTTTTTTCACCTCAATGCCACAAGCTGATTTCTTTTCTCCTCAAGCCTCATACTATTTTCACCACACTTCTCCTGTTAACAGAAGGCAATAGTTTTCACGACACGATGCAGGCATGCAAAACAATTAGTCCTTACTTATCTAGAGCTATGCATGAGACATTCAGGATCTTGAGCAAAGACTAAGGCCTATATATAATAAATGCATTTTTTTTTGTTACTTTGAACAACAGAAGTTATTAGAGAAATTGAACATAATGGATTTAGAAAAGAAAGAGATAAAAGAATGAATGAAAGAGAAGAGAGGATGAGTTCCTTAAATGAATTAATGTGAAAGAGGAAGAGGATTAAAACCAAAAAATATCTAAAAATGAAAAATAAAGAGGGCGGTAAGAAATCAAAATCGATAGGGACGAAAAGCTAACTTTTTTATTTATTACAACCTGTTGATAAAATAAATGATGAAAATAAGAAAAACTCGAGAAAGTAGATTCTTCCTTATATATATTCAATGCGGGCATTGATATTATTTCCCTAAAGTCTAATCCCTCAAGATACTATAATCTATTAAAGAACCAACCATTCTTAACAAGAGTTTTTCTTTACACAAATATGACATTAAGCTCCTAACACTTAAGGAACTATGCATTAACCAAGTATATAAGTAGATTTACATGCACAACTGAGTTCTTGTTTGCATTAAGTTAGAACTAATTTCTATTAGTTTAAATATCACTTATAAATCGTACAAGAAGTCCAAACCAACCAAAATCGAATATCTTGAAAACTACATTACTGTTTACTATTGTATATTAAAATTAAGCCAAGACAAAAACGAAAATAAGGACTCAGCCAGACGATGCCCCTGGGAAATGGATAAACATATTTTTTTAACCCTTCACGGAATATTGTTCCCAGCGATTGACATGCAATTTATTGAGCTGTATTTCTAACCTGTTCTTATCAGAGTTTAGCATAACGATTATCCTCTTGAGCCTTGAAGCTCTCGGGAACAGATATGTACCTGCAAAAGAGAGGGAGTAAAAAGATAGAGATTAGAGTGTGAGAGATTAGATAACTGAGAGTTTTAAGTTATTTTCTTTAACATTCTTAAGATTTGTTTAGGGATGTTGAGTCCAGTTATTGTCAAGTGAAACTACCATGAAACCTTCACTCTCATTTGTATCTCTTGTTGTATAGCAGAGATATCACAACCTCCTGCGTGAAAGATGTCTTTGAACTCACATGATCCACTCCAATACAGTGGATACATTACTTATGTTTACAAAAAAAAAAAAAAAAAATTAGCTCTAAAATTCACGGTACGTGGACCTCGATGGACACATCTAAACGACGACACGAATACGATTTTTAATTTTAAATTTAAAAATCAAATATAATCATAAGAAGATGCCAACCTGTTTAAATTGCACGAAATCGACTCAGTTGTGTGCGCACAGCCGTAGCAGAGCCATCGTAGATAACCGTCGTCCGCCGCAGAGTCGCAGACAGAAAACCCGCGCCCTCAAGCTACTGTCCAGCGAAGACGCTGTCGCCGACCACCGCGAACCACAGTCCTGACCCTTAAAGACGAAAACAAGCAGAAGAAAGTTGAAGCGTAAGAAGAAGACGTGTGAAGAAGAAGACGTGTGAGCTTTCGCTTTAGCGTTCCTTCTTTCTGCCTTGGACCTCTAATCATGACGCAGAAGCTATGGAGCATGAATTTATCATAGTGCCTGATGCACTTGATTTTATGCTCTTTTATTAATATATTAATATATAAGTTATATATTATAACTTCTTAAAAACTGTTATAATTTTATATATTATAACATTTTAGTTTTAAATTGTTTTTAATGTGGTTATTAATTTTTTATTATTTTATGCTCATGTCAAGTTTTTAAATTATAGTCATTTGCTTACTATTTTTTAATTTTATGAGACTATGACCATGACTTTGATATTTATTTAATTTAAAGAAGATGAAAGAAAACCGTGTCCGTGCTACTTAATTTGCAACCAGTAACATCAATGATATCATACCGTAGTTAGCAGCATAACAGTAAAAACAAAACTCTTAGTTCACATTACACTAAAGGAATTTCTTGAAGCTGTGCTAGAATATGGATTAATCTGGAGAAATCTTTGAAGCTTCGACATTCCATTGAGAACTTTACAATTTAACCTTCTTTGTATCTGTACTTTTTTTAAGGATCATCAATCCATCATCCTTCCAAAGTTCCTGGTGATTAATAGAACTTGTTGACTATCTCATACATATCTTTTCTATGGTGAGAAATCAGAATGTCTGCTCTGCAAGCACAGTATCTCACTGAAGGTAAATCCTCGATTTCAAAGCAAAGAGTTGAACAGACAGACCAGAACAGCCACTACTCATAGCAGCCTCTTTATTTTTCACCGAATGTCATCCAATTGGGAATAGAGTCACAGAGGATAGCTTCCCAAAAACTTATTCTATAAAGCTCGTATTAAACGAGCTGCAAAGGAGCCATCTAGTGAATGTTTAACTGGGTTGGAGAAAAAGAAACCACTGCTTGTCACAAAATCAGGAGGAACATATCCGTCTACAGTATCAATGCGGAAATCCTGAAACTCACAGAATAATAAATTAGCACTTGAAAAATGAATCTGGAAGCCAGAGTACTAAACTCCAAAGAGAATGATACACACGTTGTTCCTGTAAAAATCCATACTGTTATGTGTCAAAATAGAATATCAGATGAGAGAAGCATGCCCTATAAGTTTACAATTATCTAATCAAAGACACGCAAAGCATTTGACTTTCCATACTTGGATTAAAACTCCCAGTAACCTCAAATGCTATTCAATTATTTCCCTGTAATATACATAGTATCTAATTTCTCTAGAGCAGCCTATAGAAGTTGTCTGATCTGATGAACACAGTTACACAACATGTAACTTTGCGATAAATATTTGAAACCAAAAATCATATTTATAGCAGTAGTAAATAGTGATAATGCTTACCGGATGTCTTACAAGAAATGCCGCTACCCTATCATCATTCTCTTCAGTATCTATGGAGCATGTACTGTAAATTAATAGTCCCCCAGGTTTTACCAATCTAGATGTGCAGGAAAAAAAAATCCATGAGGGTGAACAATGTGCCATAGATAAGTTTCAGTTACTTCTACAGAATTTGTGTTTAGATGCTGAAGTTATCATCTATGCATACAACAAGCCTTGATTCATTACACGATTAGCAATTAGCATGTGAAGTTATCACTTCACTCAATGGATTCACTGAGCTAAAAATAATTCACATACTTGGATGCTGCATCCAGGAGCTCATCTTGTAATTTCTTTAGTTGTTCCATATCCTCTAGTTTCCTGTTCCAGCGCAAGTCTGCTCTCTTCAAAGATCAAGGAATAAAACCAGATTAACAAACATGTAAAGGGAAATACTAAACAAATGGAGTTTTGTATATTTCTGTATATGTTATATAAAATCAGCAGAGGATTATTTCTAAAACAAATCTAGCTATTTTAGGAATACAATTATGACAGTATCAAGAGATATAATTGCTATATTACAAATAAATGCTTATTTCCTTGATTAATTTTCTTTCCTTTTAACAAATACACTGAATAATTTTGTGAAAACAATGACAATGAGTAAACATATTTTACAGAATCACCTTTGAAAGAACACCAAGTCCAGAGCATGGAGCGTCCAACAAAACTTTGCTACTCTTAAGTTGTCTGTTATCCTAGGAAATCCAAAGGAAAACAAATAAGAAATAATTAAATAAACAATATGTCAGTTAACACTATATAGAGAAAAAATTGCATACAGTCAATGATCGAAGATCGGCATGAATGGCGGTAATGACATCATCCACTTGGTGCAACTTTGCGGTCTCTTTTAGAATTCTCAACCTACCACTATTTATATCCACTGCAAACACCTTACCTGAAAACACAAGCTTTCCTTTTATTTGGTTGAATGTTAAACTAAAAAAGCATGAAACAGTACATCAACACATTAGTAAGTTAGAACATTGTAGAGCAAATCATGGTCTGGCCGCTTGAATGAATATCTAAGGAGATTTTATCTTCAACAGAGAACTTTTTTTATTGGTCAGATTTTATGGGTTGAGAATTCTGGGCGAGGGATCTGAAACTATGTTCACATTTTCACAAAGCTAAAATTCCAACTCTCAGGGTTGAAGACCTAATTAACTAAAACTGAGTACAAGTCTCTGGGACAGATCACTTCCTGAGAGGAAAAGCAAAATCAAGAAAACATTTACTAGAGCTCCTAAAGAAATTGAAATCCAATATGATTTTAATAAATTCTTAGTCTTATACAGATTAATACCTTGGCCACTTAAATGAGAGGCCATGTAGAGGGTCTTTCCACCAGGAGCAGCACAACAGTCAATGATAGTTTCACCAGGTTGAGGATCCACAACAGAAACTACAAGACCTGCAAACAAGGATGTGGGACACGTTGTATGAGAATATAAGTAAAAATTTCTTTTAATTGAAAAAAGTAAAATAAAGATGGGTTTTAATTAGCATATTTGGTAAAATACTGTGTATGCAAAATGCAAGGCCTTTGGCCATATACTGCATCAAGCACAAGAGAATCTTAAAAAGAAACTAAGATCCTACTAATACTTGAACATTATAAAAAAAAATGCATTATTCCTCATGTTTCATACTTTCATGTAAGGAAATCAGAGGCCAATGTTCCAAGTAGAACACAAAATGTAAAAGAAACTTTAGATATTACAGCCTTATAGGCCTCCCTTCTAGGAGAAAAGATGACAAATTGACCTGCACTCTCATCCTGAACTGAACATAAACCCTTTCTGAGTAGACCAGCATGAATGACAATCTGAAATATGAGGCTACAAATAGTTAACAACTTAAATGAGAAAGTCACGCCTACTTCATAATAGAAAATAACGGAAAACAAATAAAACTTCAATGCCTCCCACGTGAAAGATATAAAATAAATAGAAAGAAAAGATATGCCCACAGTAGGTCAGTAGTCAGCATAATTTCACACTATCAAACCTATTATCAATTACATAAGGTAGAAAATATGTAGTTCAGTCTCCACAGCTTTTCTTCTCTAATCAATGTTAACTAGATAGAACGTTATACTTGTTAGGAATTCGTACCTGCAATCCAGTTTTGATACGAACAAATTCATCCAAATGCAATGAAAGCTTGTGTGGAACCTGATATTTAATAAGAGAAACTTAAATCTATCAGGCAGACGCAAATGATACAAAGGAAGAGTAAAATACAATTGTAATGTGCAAATGTAACATGTTCTTCTGCTCAAACCTGTAGAGAAAGAGAGGAACTCATTCAATGCAAATGGCAGGAATTTCTGAATTTCAAAACATTAAAATAATAAAAATAGATAGTGTTATAAGCAGAAGCAAATGTCAAATTCAATCAGGGAAATGACCTTCAATGCATTAAGCTGTGTCACAAGGTCATCTCTTGAAAAACCTCTAGCACGGTTTGCTCTGAAATTAGCATAAATATATAGTTTGAGTTCTTTATTGTCTGTGTTAAATGCTACTCTAAGAGGAGCACTGAAAAATGGAAGAAATAGTCACTAGCCTTAAGCTGAAACTGGGTTCAATGTTATTCCATATCATCAATTTAATGGCCTCTTCCTGACCAAGATACTTTATCCATCTCCTTACCATCCACTGCAAAAGTAGCAATAAGAAAATGTTTCAATTATATTCTTCCTTATTTTAGCGACAACAAATTCAGTGAATAGCAAAATTTCTTTTGTTAATCTTTAGATTGTTAGTTTGATTGAAAAAGTACTTTTCTGTTCTGGCTGAGACTAAATTATCCATTATATAAAGTAGTCCTGTGCCTTCCCTTCTAGGACCTCCAGCATGTCATTGGTGCCTTGGGTAGTAGTATTGAAGTAATATATCCCTACTAAAGCCTTTGATTTATAGAAAAAATAAAATATTTATTGCAATGAGCCCAAAAACGGTAAATAAAATTGTTCATTGTTAATAGCTAGCTAGTGGAGAGAAAGGAATACTAGTTAGTATTAGTTGTTACTGGTTAGTTAATTAGTTGGTTAGAGGAGTTAAATAGATATGATATAGGAGGATTTAAGGGCAGGCCCGAAGGGAGATAATGTTGTACGGATTGTAAACTAAGCATTAGCTCCATGCAAGAGGGGAAACCCTTTGAGGAGAGATTTATTTCCTTTGTTCTGTTCGATGCATTCAATCAATAAATTTTTTCTGTTCTTTTATTTTCTCCATTTCCATTTTGGGTTCGTAACATTGATCATCACAACTAACAAATTTTGTTAGACAAAAATATTCTAAAAAAATCAACTAATAACTTCAACTATCTGAAACATGAAGCATGACTAAACTTGTCGGTCTTGTGAAATACTCTTAAACCCCTTCTTGTATGAAACTGGGATAGACATTTTGGATGTATATCTAAGCCTTTGATCTTAGGTACAGCAAACTTACCCTTGACCAATTTTACTAACATGAGAAGTATAAGCAACCCAAAAAACATCATTTAAAATAAGATACATTAAAAATATTATTACAGTGTATCTGAATTCTGAAATACAACCTTCCACCTTGAAAATAAAAATTTCAACTTTTCAATGATACTCTATGATGTTTTGATAACAACCATGATGTATTAAGAAAATACCACTACATATTAATTAAGCAAATAGTCTTAATTTTCTTTGGAGAAGTTTTTTTAAAGCCATTTTGCATATCGTTTGTCTGTATCACACCCATACTTGTATTGATGCCGACCACAAAAAAATGCACATCTACCTCTAATGCAGTGATTCCTAATTCTGATTTTTCCTGAATTAGAATAATAAATAGTTGTAAAGAAAAAGTGACAGCAGTCAGTCACTCACAACTGGATGTGAGTACAGAGTTGCCAAAGCACGTGCTTGAGCACGGTCATCACCCTCCACTACAGGCAATGGGAGAGTTTCATTCTCCTGCAAACCAAACATCAACGAATTTGAAAAATTCCTCATGAATTCCCACTCTTACAATTTAGACATGTGCAATCTACAAATAGTAACCTTGAGCACAACTAGCTTGCGGAGGATTCCGTTGACCATGTTGCCAGCCCCAGGTCTGAGAGCAACTTTAGCAAGCTTCACATTCTGCATTTCATACAGCAGATTGAGATAACAATGAAGAAAGGGTTGGACTATAACATGACGTCAACCAGAGCTTCAAAATTAACCAACCAAACTTACAATAGCATAACATTAGATTTTATATTTAAAAATAACTCTTCAGAAAAAAAAAATATAGGTTGAATTTCAAACCAATTATCACACATAAGCATAAAATAAAATCTTCGCCAGCAGAAAACATTAGAAAAAATGAAACTCAACAAATGAAAATTTTTCGCAACTATAAATTTAATTCATTATTATTGAAAGTTTGAAACTATATTCTTTATGATATATGCTCAAGCCTCAAAAAATGTGAATCCAATCTATTCATCTAAAAACATGGAATACACATAAAAATACCTCATCTACAACTGCATAAGGTGGCATATCTAATTTGACAATCTCATAGAAGCCAATTCGTAGAATCTGAAACAAACAAAGGACCAAGATTATTAATAGAATGTCCAAAGAATATAAGGGCTCGGACCTATGAATATATGATTACACCCTGTATTTTTATTTCAAAAGGTTTAACAGCAAAATCTTCCTTCTCTTGCAAAACTAAATTAGAACGACATGTAAATTTTTTCTTCTCTTCTCCTGTTTTGCTCTACATGAAGTATTTACTTAATCAACAATTCATGCAGATATGCATAACGTTCTGTTTGGCAAGGTTATTTTAAGCTTCTTTTTTTTTCTTTTTGGAGAAGTATACTTGAATTTTTTAAGAGCTTATTTTACAATGTAAAATTTTATTTTATAAATATATTTTTCATTAGAAAATAAAAAAGAAAATTTATCTAATAACTTTTAATTTAAAATAAGTTTTTAAACTAAAAAAGAAATTTGAGAAACAATTTTTAAATTATTTTTTAAACTCTAATTTTTTATTTTAACTTAAAAGTAACTTTTAAGCTAAAAATAAGTTGGAGAAAACAAAACCTAAGTATAGAACCTAAAATCACCTGTAAGAGGAGAGGTTCCATGCTAGATATATCTTTATCATGACAGAGTGAACTGATAAGATGATCAAGAAATCTTCTCCAGCGAATGGTGCCCCCCACAATGTCTGTGACCTATGTAATTGTAGGATAAAGCAAGAAAAGAATCAACAAATTTTTTCATGATTTCAAACTGAAATGAAAGGGGGGTTTAAAAGTGAAAATGCTTCAAATTTCCCGCCTAATTAGGAGTGCCTATACTCTGGACCTTAGAAAGTCAGGTCAAATAGAAGAAAGTGGGGAAATGGGGGGGAAGCAATGAATGTATCGACTCTCAACAGACAGTAAATCAAACATTGTGCTCAAATAGTCGTGCCTAATTCAATCTACATGTAGTAAAAAAAAACGTTGCGTTGTTGCCATGGACCAAAAAGCAGCAATTTTTAAGTTAGTTGATATAAAAGAGAACATTTAAATAGTATATAATAAGGAGAGGAGAGAAAGGGTCGAAAGTGAAAAGTGAGCTAACTAACCAATCTAAGATCATGGTGATTCAATACCCGAGTGCGAAAACCAAGGGTTCTTTGAACATAACCCATCTCATTTTCACCAGAACCTTTCCCTTTCTCGTTGAGAAGGTCAGCAAAAGCACCACCAAGCTCAATACGCATCAATCTCACCGCTGACACTACAAAATCGACAAAAAGAAAGCAACAAATGACAACCGCACTTCAAAGAACACAGGACGATGAGGGAAAGAGTGGATATACCAGCTCTATGAGGAGAAACCTCTAAATTCAGCTTCTGGGTTTTGAGCAATCCATTGCCACTGCCTGAGAAAGATTTAAAGAAAGGGATAGTGATTAGGCATGAATGAGAATGATGAATGGTTTGCGGTTGGTTACCTTTGGCAGTGGTGCAGTGGGTTGTACGGTTACGAGGAAGCTTGAATGGGTTCGAGAAGGAACAAGCTCGTAAACCCATGTTCACCACCTGCGCCATTACTACCTTCTTTGCCTTTCCGCTTTGGATAATTCACTAAAACTATTTTCAAATTTACTCCATTTATCCATATTCAAAACTGTCTTAAAATATATTTTATCAATAATATCACTACCTTTAAATACATCTTAAAAATAAAACAGAAATATATATATATATATATATATATTATTTTTTTTAACTAGAAAATAAAACTTACTTTTTTAAAATGCCATGAAAGTTTAAAAAAGTATCATATTATCATCAACAATTTGTTTAAGTTGGATTTGAAGTTCAATCCACAAAATAAGCTACTTAGGACTAAGGCGTTGCTTTAGTTAGTTCCACATGAGCCAGAAAATTAGATAGACACAACTCAAACTTTTTATCACATTTGCAGAAAATTAGTTATCAATCACGTTTAACTGATCATTCAAAAAATATTGAAATTCTGCTTTAAAATTATTGGGAAAAATAAAATGATATCTTTTTAACATTTACTTTTATCTTATTGTTGTTGTAACAATTCCTTAATTATAACTTATTTTTAGAAGGAAAAAAAATTGACATCTAGGAGTTAAATAGGTTATTGCAAACACAAAATTTGATAGTTGTTGTAAACATTTTCAAATTATTTATTTATTGATTAATGATTTTAATAGTTCCATTTTCAAATCAGGAGAGACAAATAATTTAGTGAGTAGCAGAATTCTCGTTAATTTTTAATAAATTAAAGTTTATAATTAATTATAAAGAGGGTTTAAAAAAAGTATTAGAAAGAGATAATATTTTTCTTTGGATAAATATTCACTATATATTCAATTAGAAAAATTACAAAATTAAAAATTCACTTATAATTTTTAGTTTAAAAATCTATTTAAAATTTCTCAAATTAAGAATTGGATTGTACCATTAATATTTTTTTTGGGTGTGCGTGTAAGAAGTAAAAAAAAAAGAAGGAGAGATTAAAATAAAAAATATAATAGTGTGATTTTTAAAATATATTTTATTTTATTTTATTTTTTTCATAATTTTATTTTCTTTATTTTTTGTAAAAGAAAAGTTGCAATTTTGTTCTCATTTTTTAAAAAAATCGTGGTTTCAGTAAACAGTAAGATTAAAATTATGAAAATTTAAAAGTAATAAACTAAAAGTCTAAAATGACTAAAATCGTATACTAGAAAAAAGAAGTAGAAAATAAGGTGGGTTAGGACGCATTGCATCAGTATTTTAGTCTGTGTCGGTGTCACATTGCAAGGTTGTGTGATTGAATGCTAAGTTGATGAAGGTGGTTTGTCATTTTGAAATGTACATTGTATTGTGAGGAATATGAGCTTTAATGGTAGCAGGTATTTCTTCCCTTGCATTCACATACTCTTTTGCTTCTCTTTTTTCTCATCATGTCAAGTTCTTTGGTCATTTACATCCCCGAGAATATTATGGGTTTGACATTGTAGATGATGTTGTTCTTTCCTTCAATTGCATGCTTTAACAACACCTATCTTTGCATTAGAAAAGGTTTTGGAAGCTACTATTTCACTTTTCACCCAACTGCACTTTAGGCCCTCCTTTGCCACTCTCACCATTTTGATCAATTGTTATCATCCCAACATGGTCACTTTCAATACTCTCATGAATGGTTTCTGCATCAACGGGATGATCTCTAAAGCTCTCAGCTTTTTCCACAACCTCTTGGCCAAAGGTTCTTTTATATGACTTCTCATATGGCTCTTTGATCAACGGGTTGTGTAAAAATGGACAAAACAAGATAGGCTCCTCACTTGCTACAAAAGATGAAGCTAGAAATGGTTAGACCCTACCCAATCTTGTAACCTATAGCACAATTATTGATCAACTATGCAAAGATAGGCTTGTAATCGATGCCCTCTCTTTGTTTTCTTCTGTCGCTTCCAATAGGGTTTGGTTAATGTTATCACCTACAATTCTCTCACCTATGGTTGTTATAGTCTTACTTAATGGCATAAAGAAACTCAATTCCTAACTATGATGGTGCAGGGGAACATCGTTTGAAGATCAAATATGACACTTATCTTGATAACATATTCGCAATTCCATGGTTTTTGCATTCTTTAACATATTGGTTGGGTTTTTTTCATTACTTAAGGAATAATGTTACTGAGGCATAAGACCTATTCATCAGGATGGTAAAAAAAGGCTTGAAACCTAATGTCTTGAATTATAAGATCTTCATTAATGGTTATTGCAACATTGACATGATATATAAAGTCAGGTTTCTTTAAAGAGATATATTGTAAAAATTTTGTCTATTTCATATTTCAATCCTTTAATCTTTTGTTTTAATTGTCTATGCATAAAAGGTTAAACTTTATATTTTCAGCTCATTAGAATTGGTCACATGTCATAAATTTATTGATTTTTACTTTGATTATCATGATAATTATAGTAACAATAACTTTGATGATTGACAATATAAATTTTTTAATAATTAATTTCTTTTTTTTATTAGTTTCAATGTATATGTTGAATATTTTAAAATCGCTTCTTAATTCTTATCCCTATTTATTGCGATTATATTAATTTTAAATTGTAATATATATAAATATATATATATATTTGATTTTGTTACAAATCTTAATTATATATTTTAATTGATTATTATTATCGCACTTTGTCTTCTAAAATGTAATTTTGTACTTTAGAGCCACATCTGATATGCATAAATAATATTAAATGTCATTTTAAAATAATTATTAACGTGATATTGTTACATATCTAATTTAGAATAATAGTTGTCATTTTAGATAAATATATTACATTATTACTAAATAGACACAATTTTTTTAAAAAAAATAAAATTAATAAGAACTAAATTTTATAACGCTAAAATTTGAACAAAAAAGTTAAGTATTAAATATGTCATTCTTTTTTAAGAGATAGAACAAAATGTTATATGTCACTTTATTTTGACTATACTTATTCTTTGATGTGTTATGGTTGAGAATAAAATACAATATTTTAAACTTAAAAGTCAAAAAATACAATATTTTTAACACATTCTCTTTTAAATTAAAAATTTAATACCTAAATTTTACTAATTGTAAAAGTATACCTGTTAAATGAAGAGTACATATTTAATAGGAATTGCGAATTTTCTTAATAAGAAAGAATGCAAAAAACATAATATGAAATATCTATCGCTAGTATTTCTCTTGTAAATAAAATATTGGAAATCCTTAATGTTTAGTTTCCATAAACTAATTGTAGGTCGATGTAGGTTTATATGCTGGGGAAATAAAGTACTTTAATAAATACAGCTAATGCATACACCTTAAACATCAAGTGAAAAAGTCCAACTAAGAATTAATAAAGGTTTTTTATCGCTAGTAAGTAGTAAACCACAGTTTTAACATTGCATTTTGATGTTAACTAGACTAGCTAGTAGATGAAAGGTGCTAGGCAACAGGCTAATGAAGCCAAGATAATGGACTTTATCATGATTGAGGATGGTATGGAACCTTTATCACTACGAATGAAAAGTGCCTCATAAACTGGTAAATTGATCATTACCACCAATAGACTTAGTGAAATCTGCACCATCAAGTGGCTTGAGTTGAATTTCAAATCCATTAAAGTCCTTTTGATTCCCCCAATAAGACCAAAAAGGTTTAGCAATGCCACTGTTGCTAATATGGTTAACATGATTGAAAAACCTCCAAAATGAAATATCTCTTGTTCGTACCTTTTTTGTATATCTTCAGTAGCCACTTTGTCAGTGATGAGAAAGTTTGTCTGTGACAATCCTAATTGCTTGGTCATTGTGTCAATGAAACCAAAGAAATATGAGGTAGTCCTATGGATGAGCTTTATTCTTTGCAAATTCCACCAACCTTTTGCCGTGGACCCACAACTCAAATACTCACAAAAACTGTAGCCATAAGTAGAAAGAAATGCATATGCAAATGGAAGGAGCCATATGCTTGAAAGCTGCAAAAACATGAAGTGGAAGGAAATAAGTGCAAGAAAATTAAAAAATCAAATTAATTAATTGCACAAGACAACCTGTGGGAATAACGGAATGCCGTGAAGCAAACAAATAGGAAGAACAATGACATAACAAAGAGTAGGTAGTGACATAGGAGCCCAAAAGAGGTAATTACAATATCCCATTTGTACACCCAAGTTTATCTTTCCATGCCCATAAATGAAAGGGCAATACTTGGAGAAGAAAACTTGGAACATGCCTTGTGACCACCTCTTATGTTGAAGACAGGCTACATCTAAGGTGGTAGGAGCTATGCCTAAGAAAGCCTTCCTTTCCGGATTGTAATAAATCGATTTCCAACCCCGACATGATATTGCAAGGCCAGTAGCAATATCTTCCACAGAAATACCATATACTAATCCCATCTGCAAATTTCATAAGTATTATTATATTATCAATTATTTAATTTTTTTAGATAAAAATATACACATAAGCACATACCTCTTTTCCCCATTGCGTGCCTTCTTCATAGGTGCAAGTTACCAAAGACTTTAATGCTTGATTCAATTCATCAATTGATCTATTATCATTTATTTTAGGCTTGATTTCCCATTTTGCTTTGTAACCTCTCAAGTAAGCTCCTAAAAGACTTTCTCTTCTATGAAAGCACCCAGTTCCACAAAACAAGCTTACTCCATATCCAGATATGCCTGCTAACTCAAACTTTACATGCACATAAGAAAATTCATTAGTGTTAGTGCACCCTTTATGTGTGAGTCTCTCTCTACATACACACACATATATACTATATTGAGTAAAGCATCAATTTGTTCCTTGAAGTGTTACTCTTTTTTTTTTTCTTAAATAATCCTAAAGGATTGAAAATTCATCAACTTAAGATTTTTGGGAACTCATTTGATGATTTTTCAATATTTGAATGACTATGTACCATATTTTCTAATACTTTAAAAACTATTTATATAATTTCAAATACTTTAGGAAGTATTTAGGACAAAAAGTAGTCATTTGTGACCCAATTAATTGTTTATTATAGTATAGATAAAGTAATTAATTTTTTTATTACCCACCTTATTGATCACAAGATAAGAATTTGCATAATGATCATTCTTGGTAATGTTACTAAAGCTTTGTGGAAATTGTACATAAGCTATATCATGACCTTTTGTTTTATCCAAGAAGAAGCAAAGTGTTTCTTGAATTGTATTTGCATTATTGGGATACATATCACAATCCAAGTTGAGGATGAAAGGAGCATTGCTTATCTCAGATGACACTCTTATCTGCAAAATGAAATTGAGATGTGATATTGAAAAAAATTCTTTTTTTCAAGATTATAGGAAGAATAGTCAAACATACCTTTGTGCTTAAGTAAAATGAACAATTTAAAAATAAGATCATCCATGTCTGTTTTTTATTCTAAAATTATAATAATTAATTAAAATATTAATATTTTAATAACTATAACTTGTCGTATCCACAAGTGTTTTATTTCCAAAATAATATTTACTTTTTATTGAACAAATTATATTTCTACATTCTATCTTTTAATATTGATAATTTACTTTGGAAAGAAAAAGTAGTCAAATCTATCATTATAAATTTGTGCACTAATACTAATATCAGTAATGCAATACTTTTTTTATCACTTTAGATATACAATATTACCTTCATCCTTAATTATAAAAATTATTTTTAAGATTTTCATATTTTTTTATAAGGTGTTTTATATTAATTCTATTTTTTTACTAAAATACTCTTATTATTAAATTTTCGCTTTCCTAAGAAGTCCATGAATATATAGACACTTATTATTCATTAATGAATATTTTCTCTTATAAAAGATTTATTTTGATCCTCACTATTCATTTTTCTTAAATCTAATAGTTATGATTAATTAGTTATTGCAATAATGAAATTTGATGATGAATTGTAAGATGAAAACTAAGTGTTTGTTTGGCAACAGTCTTATAAAACTATTTTCAGTATTTTAGTATTTAAAAACTAAAAAACTTGTTTGAGTAGTTATGCATTCTCCCCAAGCAAGGGCTCTATCACTAGGGTCATGGCTAGGAGAATAGAAGAAGACATGGCTAGAGTAGAAAGAGGAAGATATCACCTCCATATGACCATCAAGTTATGCAAGTCATGACTTATTTACTTGTAATTTTTATTTTAGGAACCTAGGATTTTATTTTGGACATGTATTAGTCCATTTAATTTTCTAGGAGGTGTCTTAGTAATAAGAAGGGGTAAGATTAGCTTTTGGGCCTTTATTTAGGAAATAAGGGGGTAGTTTGATAACTACACCCTCTTTTCCTAATTAAAACCCAAAACTAATAAAGGAGTAATCTTGACCCTTGGATGAGGTAGCTTGGATACCAATTCTCATCTAAAGGAGGGGATTGATTGGACTTTGGGCTTTAATTCTCCTCCCTTGGATGACTCCTTTTAATCCTAGCCCTTCCTTTCCTTCTTGACTTGTCCAAGAGGTTAGCTCCCTCTATAAAAAGGTGCTCCTTCACACTCTTGTATTTTTTACACTTTATTGAATGGAAAAACCTTAAGTTGGCCAAAATTCTCTTAGTGTCCACCCTTCTCTCTTTGAGAATTCCTTAGGTTTTTATCAAGGGTTTCATCCCTTGTGGCAAACTTTCCCTCTTAAGCTTATCTTACCTTAAGTGGCGCCTAAAACCACCTCACTTCTTACCTTTCCATAAACCATTTCACCAAAGAAGAAAACCTCTAGAAAAAGATCAAGGAAGGCATGCATCATTTGGTATCAGAGCATTGGTTCTAGAGGTCTAAACTCTCTTCCTATTTTATTTTATCTTTAATTTCCGCAATTTTTTCTAGCTTTCCATTGTTGTTTATCATTTCCATTTATGTCTTGAGTTTATTGTTTTGAGTTATAGTTTATTTGCGCCATTTATTTTTTGCTTGATGCAATTTATATTGTTCTTTTCTTTGCATCTACGTCTCTCCCATATTCATTAATTTAAGCTTAAGCTTTGAGTTGGGTGCTTTCTTGCTTGAATTTTGGTTTTGAGAATTTCTTGCTAAAAATCCATGCCGTTGTGGTGAATTCCACAACCTTGTGGTCAAGAAATTTAGACCAAATTCCTGTGTTTCCTTGCACCTAGTTGCCTTGTTTTTACCTTATTTTTAGCTTTTATTTTTCACTTTTATACTCTTGTGTAGTTGTCTATAAGTCATGTTTATAGTTTCCCATTTTGTCTATTAATTCCTTTTAAGTTTAGCCTCTTTTGTTTTTACAAAAATACTTTTGAAACTTCTTAAATTGAGCAACATAGAGGGTCATACCTCATGTCTAAGCCTCTTTAGAGGTTCATGTGCTTTTAGTTTCAAGCATATTCTTAAAACAAAATTTCAAAATAGTTGCTCAATTCCCTTTGTCTTTATTTTCTTTATACGTATAATTAGTAGCTCATTTGTGTGGTAAAAGTAGTTCTTGTTTGTGGGTGCTTTCACTTAAACTATAAGTTTGGTATTTGTGTTCAACAAATTACTAAAAACTTAACAAAGCTTGAGTCCAGTGGCACACCAAACTACTAAACCATGAACACATCTATAGCTACTTTGCATTTTGAAGTCATTTCTAGTAGTACCTAAATTGTTGCTTTTAATTTTCTTTATTGTTCCAAGCACATAACTCTTTGTTATTAAGCACTAAATTCACAATCAATTTAGGTGCATCTAGTAAATATTCAAAAAAAAAAAAAAAAACAAGAGAACAAAGTCTAAAATAAAATACAAAAAAAAAACTACGAAGGATTAAAAAAAAAAGAACAAACAAAAGAAAAGAAAGTTTGAAAAATTCATTTGATGTACCTAACCTAAAATTAGCAAGTGTTTCAACTTTGAACTTGGAACCTTAAAAGAAATTTTATTACTTTTGGTACACTAGAACTTGATATTTGTGTCTTTCTACTCTTTAATCTAGTGTCATTCTTAGGTATTCCATTGTGTGTTCTCTTTCTTTTGTTTACCTTTTAGTTGTTACTTGTCTTTTAAATCATCTTTCTAGTTTGTCTTATATACTCTTACCATTTGGTTAAGTGTCCTTTTGATTGTGTTATCTTTTATTATTTTTTGAGTTTCTATTCGCACATCTCCTTGCTACTTTTGGTTTCTTAGGTTTGTGTGTTAGTGCCACTTTTGGGAGAAAACTTGAAAAAGGAGCTTACCACAAGGGTAGCATATTTTGGAAGGTTGGACTAAGAGCCTATAAGGGATCACCTCAAAAGGAAACACACCTAGCCGTGAGGACTTTGATTTGAGGGAGCATTTGGGGAATCATTTTTTGAAGACTTTACTTTTTCTTTAATTTGGGTGTATTAATTTTGTAGTTGGGAGTTTGAGTGCCCTTAAGGCCCTCCATTTGGTTGTAATAAGATTTAGTTAATTATTTAGTTTCTCGAAAATTAGGTGAAGAAGGAAGAAGTGGTACACTTCCTTCAACACCTTAGGAGCTCGATTTAGATCCCTTCTCTTTTGAATTTTTGCTTTAAAATTCTTGCTTTATTTTTCTTATTCAAAACACTTAGAAGGCTAAAGAGTTCCAAAGACTCATCAAGCCATTTTAGGCAAGAAAACACAAAAAGAGAGGAGTGTTTGTTTGTGAAAAGTTTTTAACCACCTTTTTCCTCTTAGAAATTCAAGCACAATGACATCACACACCCACTCTAGTGCTCATAGTTATTCATCAAACAAGAGTGTAAACCAAAGAAATATTTCTAAAGATTACACTTTAGAAAACTTAAACATGGACTTTAGGGAGTGGATGGCAAAAGAACAAGAGAGAAAAGAAGAAAAAAGGAGAGAAAAAGAGTCCAAGGAGAAAAGAAAAATAAAAGAAAGAGAGGAATAAAAGAGAGAAAAAAGAGAGAAGGAAGAGAGAAGTATAAGAGAAAGGAAAGAAGATGAAGAAAGTAGAGAAAGAAAAGAAAGAGAAAGAAGAAGAAAAAAGAAAGCATGGGAATTGTGAGAATTACAAAATGAAAGGGATAGTCTTAGGTTCCCCATCTAGACATACCCATAGGAGTGAAAGTGAGGAAGAATACTACAATCATCCTAGGAGAAACTCCCATTCATCTATGCATAATAATGGGGCCCCTCCAAGGGAGCCAAAATTGATCCCCCCCCATTTCATGGGAGGGAAGATGTGGAAGCCTACCTTGATTGGGAAATCAAGGTAGAACAACTCTTCACTTTCCATGAGGTAAGAGAAGAAAGAAAGGTTCCAATGGCAACCCTTAGCTTCCAAGGGCATGCCATGCATTGGTGGGTTGGGTTAACCAATGAGAGAATCCGCACCAATATGCCTTCCATAAGATATTGGAATGATCTTAGAAGTGCTCTAAGAAGAAGGCATATTCCCTCTTGGTATGAAAGAGATCTTTTGGATAGACTCCAAAGGCTAAGGCAAACCAACCTTAGTATAGAAGAGTATAGACAAAAGATGGAACTTCTTATCTTGAGGGCGGGTATCATTGAGGAACCCAAGGCCACTATGGCAAGGTTTTTATGTGGGTTGAGCCCCGAAATTTGTGATAAGGTGGAGCTCTTCTCATACAATTCCCTTGATGAGTTAGTTCAACTTTGCATCAAGGTGAAAAATTAACTTAGAAGGAAAACTTTTAGAAAGGATAATCCACCTTATGTAAAAAGGGATCAACCTAAGGGGAACTCTTTCAAGAGTTACCCCAAAGAGGAACATACCAAACACTTCAAAGAGCATAAAACATCACATGTAGAGAGAAAAACCCTTACTACTAACTCTCATGAGAAAGTTAGTAGTATCAAATGTTTTAAATGTCTTGGGAGAGGCGACATTGTCTCTCAATGCCCTACTAAGAGAAACATCATCATGAGGGCCCAAGATGTTTATAGTAGTGAGTCTAGCTCACACTTCTCTAGTGAGAGCGAAGGAGAAGGGGTTCATGCATACCAATCTGATTGTGATGAAACTGCTTATGCATGTGAGGGAGACCTCTTAATGATAAGAAGGCTTCTTGGAAGCCAACCTTTGAAAGTGTCCTCATCTCAAAGGGAGAACATATTCCACACTCGCTGTAAGGTGAATGACAAAATATGTTCTCTCATTGTGGATAGTGGGTCATGCTGCAATTGTTGTAGCTCAAGGTTGGTGGAAAAGCTAGCCTTGACCCCACTTCCCCACCCTAAGCCTTACAAGCTTCAATGGCTCAATGAACAAGGGAAAATGGAGGTCAATGAGCAAGTCAAGGTTCCAATTTCCATTGGGTCTTATAAAGATGAGATCCTGTGTGACATAGTCCCAATGGAAGCTGGCCATATCTTGCTAGGAAGACCATGAAAATTTGATAAGAAAGTCATACACCATGGTCATTCCAATAACATCATCCTCACTCATAAGGATAAGCGCATTAAGTTGTGTCCTCTGACACCTTCACAAGTGGCAGAGGACCAACTCATCATGAAACATAAGAAAGATGAGGAGAAAAAAAAAAGCAAAGCTTTACCCCAAAAGCTTGAAAGGGGTAAGGAGGTTGAGTTGGAAGTTGGTGTCCCTTCCAAGAAAGTCATTAGTAAAGGGAGTTTATTTGCGACAAAATTGGATTTAAAGGAAGCCCCCTTAACTAACAGACATTTCTATCTCCTCCTTTGCAAAGAGTCATCCCCCATTTCTTCCCCCTCTACTTTTTTCCCTTCTAGTTCTAGCACTGCCATAGAACATGGACATGAGAACCTACCTCAAGAGGTTCAAGAGCTTTTAAAGGAGTTTGGTGATATATTCCCTGATGAAGTTCCCAAAGGACTTCCTCCAATTAGGGATATAGAACACCAAATAGACTTGGTACCTGGGGCTAGCCTGCCTAATAGGCCTGCTTATAGGACTAATCCCATGGAGACCAAGGAGATTGAATCTCAAGTCCAAGAACTATTGGAGAAGGGTTGGGTTCAAGAGAGCCTAAGCCCTTGTGTTGTGCCAGTCTTGTTGGTGCCTAAGAAGAATGACCAATGGAGGATGTGCATTGATTGTCAAGCAATCAATAACATCACCATCAAATATAGGCACCCTATCCCTAGGCTTGATGACATGCTTGATGAATTGCATGGGGCCCAATTATTTTCGAAAATTGATCTCAAGAGTGATTATCACCAAATCTGCATCAAGGAAGGTGATGAGTGGAAAACCGCTTTTAAGACCAAGTTTGGGCTTTATGAGTGGTTGGTAATGCTTTTTGGGCTTACCAATGCCCCAAGCACCTTCATGAGGCTTATGAATCATGTCCTTAGGGATTGCTTAGGAAAATTTTGTGTAGTTTACTTTGATGACATCTTAGTGTATAGCAAGAGCCTAGATGAACATGTAAGTCATCTTAGGCGCGTCTTTTGCATTCTTAGGTCACACCAACTCTATGGAAATCTTGAAAAATGTAATTTTTGTGTGGAGAGTGTGGTGTTCTTAGGTTTTATAGTTAATAAAAATGGGGTTCAAGTCCCTGACAAAATCAAAGCCATCCAAGAATGGCCTACCCCAAAAAGTGTGACTGAGATCAAGAGTTTTTATGGTCTCGCGAGCTTTTACAGGCGCTTTGTGCCTAACTTTTCCACACTTTTCTCACCAATCAATGATTTGGTGAAGAAGGATACTCCTTTCCTTTGGGGTGAAAAACAACAAAAAGCCTTTGAACTTATCAAAGAGAAACTAACCCATGCACCAATTTTAGCTCTTCCTGACTTTTCTAAAACTTTTGAGTTAGAGTGTGATGCATCGGGAGTGGTGTGGGAGCTGTGTTGTTACAAGGTGGTCATCCCGTGGCTTATTTTAGTGAAAAACTAAATGAAGCCGCCTTAAACTACCCCACCTATGATAAAGAGTTTTACTCTTTGATAAGAGCCCTTCAAACTTGGGAACATTATCTTGTACCCAGGGAGTTCATCATTCATAGTGACCATGAGTCACCTAAGTATTTGAAGGGTCAAGGCAAGCTTAATAAAAGGCATGCTAAATGGGTAGAATTTCTTGAGACTTTACCTTATATCATAAAATACAAGAAAGGAAAAAATAATGTGGTGGCTGATGCTTTGTCTCGTAGACATACCCTTTACACCACCTTAAGTACAAAGATTCTTGGATTTGATAATATTAGAGAAATGTATCTTTCTGATAAGGATTTTGGATCCATTTATTCTGCCTCTACATTTGCATGTAAAACCCAAAATGAGTTCTTTGTGAGTGAGGGGTACCTTTTCAAAGGTAGCAGACTTTGTGTACCCCAAGGATCTATGAGAAATCTATTGACAAAAGAGAGCTATAAGGGTGGGCTCATGGGTCATTTTGGAATTAACAAAACTCTTCTTCTTTTACAAGAAAAATTCTTTTGGCCCTATATGAAGAAAGACGTCTATAGACATTGTCGTAGATGCATTGCTTGCTTGCAAGCTAAGTCTAAGACAATGGCTCATGGATTGTACACACCCTTACCTGCTCCTTCTGCACCTTGGCTGGATATTAGTATGGATTTCATCCTTGGCTTGCCTCGAACCCAACGAGGTGCAGACTCTATCTTTGTGGTGGTAGATAGATTTTCAAAAATGGCTCACTTTATACCATGCCACAAGATAGATGATGCGAGCAACATCACGAGACTTTTCTTTAAAGAAGTTGTCCGTTTACATGGAATTCCCCAATCCATAGTCTCTGATAGAGATGTGAAGTTCCTTAGCCACTTTTGGAAAACATTGTGGGCAAGGCTAGGAACTAAACTCTTATTTTCTACCACATGTCACCCCCAAACTGATGGGCAGACTGAGGTAGTAAATAGATATCTATCTACTATACTTAGGAC
Organism: Psophocarpus tetragonolobus; assembly: GCA_037954015.1. Classification (NCBI taxonomy): domain Eukaryota; kingdom Viridiplantae; phylum Streptophyta; class Magnoliopsida; order Fabales; family Fabaceae; genus Psophocarpus; species Psophocarpus tetragonolobus. The sequence goes on from CM075695.1 coordinate 43,853,029, forward strand.
ATTTCTTCAAGGAAATCACAAGTCTTGGGATGAATACCTACCCCATATTGAGTTTGCATACAACCGGGTGGTTCAAAGGACCACCAAGCATTCTCCCTTTGAAGTTGTTTATGGCTTCAACCCCCTCGCTCCTCTTGATATCTTTCCCTTACCATTCCGTTCTTCTGTTCACAAAGAAGGAATAGTAAGAGCGGATTTTGTTAAAAAATTACATGAAAGGGTAAAGGCCAACATTGAACATCATTCAAAGGAGTATGCTAGTAAAGCCAATAGGGGTAGGAAAGAAATTATCTTCAATGAAGGGGATTGGGTATGGCTTCATTTGAGGAAGGATCGCTTTCCTACTCAAAGGAAGTCCAAGCTTAGCCCCCGAGGAGATGGTCCCTTTCAAGTCCTCAAGAGAGTGAACAACAATGCATACATATTAGATCTCCCTGAGGACTACGGTGTCAGTACTACCTTTAATGTTTGTGATTTGATCCCTTTTGTAGGTACTGATGAAGAAAAGGAGGACCTATCAGATTTGAGGTCAAATCCTTCCCAAGGGGAGGAGATGATGCATTCTCCCCAAGCAAGGGTCCTATCACCAGGGCCATAGCTAGGAGAATAGAAGAAGACATGGCTAGAGTAGAAGGAGGAAGATCTCACCTCCATATGACCATCAAGTTATGCAAGTCATGACTTATTTACTTGTAATTTTTATTTTAGGAACCTAGGATTTTATTTTGGACATGTATTAGTCCATTTAATTTTCTAAGAGGTGTCTTAGTAATAAGAAGGGGTAAGATTAGCTTTTGGGCCTTTATTTAGGAAATAAGGGGGTAGTTTGATAACTACACCCTCTTTTCCTAAATAAAACCCAAAACTAATAAAGGAGTAATCTTGGCCCTTTGATGAGGTAGCTTGGGCACCAATTATCATCTAAAAGAGGGGATTGATTGGACTTTGGGCTTCAATCCTCCTCCCTTGGATGACTCCTTTTAATCCTAGCCCTTCCTTTCCTTCTTGACTTGTCCAAGAGGTTAGCTTTCTCTATAAAAAGGTGCTCCTTCACACTCTTGTATTTTTTACACTTTATTGAATGGAAAAACCTTGAGTTGGCCAAAATTCTCTTAGTGTCCACCCTTCTCTCTTTGAGAATTCCTTAGGTTTTTATCAAGGGTTCCACCCCTTGTGGCAAACTTTCCCTCTTAAGCTTATCTTACCTTAAGTGGTGCCTAAAACCACCTCACTTCTTACCTTTCCATAAACCATTTCACCAAAGAAGAAAACCTCTAGAAAAAGATCAAGAGAAACATGCATCAGGTAGTGTTTTCTGAAAACAGTTTTCGAAAACAATTTTGATTTTTTTTAAAACAGAAACAGATGAGAGTAGTTTTACTTTTTAGTTTTCTATTTTTGTTTTGAAAACTCAAAATATAATCAAAATATGTTATTTTTTACTTTTCATTAATGAAATTTTAATAAATAAGAACAAGTTTTTTTCATTTTTACATCTTCAAAACAGTTTTCAAATAATACTTATCAAACAAGTTTTTTTTTCTTTCCAAAAACAGATTTTGAAAACCATTTTTAAAAACTCTTTTAAAAAACTAAAAAACAAAACTAAAATAATGAAACGTTAAGTTTTTTATAGTTGTTAGTGGAATAAATGGATATTTCTCTTTTGATATATCTATGGATCTCTTTCCTTTTTGATATATGTATATGTGTGTATTTTAGCCAGCATCATTTCAAGGATGGGTCTTTGTTATGACAGGGGAGTCACATAGCCCCAAAAAGTAAAATATAAAAAAAAAATTATATGTGTTTTGATGAACAGTTTCAAGAATGAATCTTTGTCATGTAAATAAAAATATAAATATATGTTTATATTTCATATATTTATTCATTAATTTAGTTAATTTTTTGTTGCATACATAGTCAACAAGACATTTATAGGTTTTATTTATTTAAATTTATTAAAATATTTAAATATTTTTTATTTTTATGTAAATGAAAAATATTGTTTAATATTTTTCAAGAGAAAAACGGATAGATCAATTTGAGAACGAGAAGCAAATTTTCAAAGTTGCTATACTGATTACAATAATAAATTTAAGAATTTTTTAGAATGTAAGAACATCTCCACTAGGATATGTTTGTAAAATTACTTAAAAAATTAATAAGTTGCTTGAAGCAAGTTTTTCATGGAGCATTTCTATGTGATAATTCAAGATGCTTAAACAGTATATGAGTTACTTCATCAAGTAATTGTTGCTTATGGTTAAAAAAAGTAATTTTTCATCAAATCTATACAAATTAATAACAATATACAACTGAAAAAAATTATAAAATTATGATTTTCTTAAAGTTGCTTATAATTTTTTCAATAGACTAAAATGAAATATGAATTGGTTAACAATTATATGACACGATAGGAATTATTAGATACTTTTTTTAATACAATAAACAACTTATGTAAGTTGCTCTTATTAGAAAAGTGTTGTGAAATTTAGTAACTAATAAGTATTAAATTTAGACATTTTTTTGGATAAATTAAAAATTTTGTGATTTACCTCTACATTCTTAGATTTCAAATTTGATTCTTAAGTTTAAAAGGTTTTGATTTAATTTTTTATATAATTTCTAGTAGACCAATTTGATTGTTTTGAGTTTTTAGCTTTAATCTCCGGATTTTAATTTAATTTATTATTGATGAATATGATTGGATGTAGAGATTTGGTTTGTAAAAGAGAAAAAGGAAAAGATTAAGTAGAAGGAGGTACTGACCAATGCATTAATAGCACCAGCTTTGAAATGGTGAGGGTAGTTTGGTCGTTTCTCGCGCGCCAAGTATACGAGTGTTGGAAGTTGTAACCCATCTTCATCTATAGCATTTCTGTCCCTTCCATCCATTATCATCTAATCATTACACATCAATTTTCAATTCATTCTTCTTTTCTTTTTTGAGATAATTCATTCATTCAAATGCATATACCTCCACGATGGCCTGGTGATCCTGCTTCGTTGTTTTTCCATTCCATTCTTTGAATCCTCTGTGCTCGCTCCTCACATTCTCTGGAACCTTACCCTTTCCTACGCTTGATTCTATCTCACTTTTCATCTCTTCGTATAATTTCTAACATATACCCATCAACAAATATAATCTCTTTTTCATTTCTTTTTTTAAATAAATGTCTCCCATTAAAAAAATATTATAGAAAATAAATTTCAAAACAATCACATAAAAAATATATACATATAAATATCTTTCTATTTTATTTTTTAAAATTAAAATTTTTTTAATTAATAATTAATTAAACTTATTAAAGGTTTATTTCTCAACTATTTTAAAATTAAAACACAACAATAACACTAATCATCTTTTCATTTCTTGAAAGTATACATAAATGTTCTTCTTTTTTAACTCCTACCCCAATCTCACTTAATTATTCAAAATATTATCGTGAAAAAATTATTGTAAAAATACAGAGTTTGTGTAATTTATTAAAATCTCAGTATAATTTATTTTTAAAACAATTCATATTCATTACTCATATTAATAGTTTAAATAAAATAATACTATCTTTACAACACAAATTTAGAACAAAGTAATGTCTAAATTCCAGTATAGAAAACCTTAAAACCCAAATTGGGCTTACACAGAAATGCAAGAACCTGTCTCACTTCACTTAAATAAAGTCTTGTTATTTAATAACAATTCCCCATAATATATATTTTTCAAAAAATTATTAATAAAGTCTATAAACTTACTTAAAGATATAATATTATTTTAAATATAAATACCTTTTTGTTTAACATAATTATTTTCAGATAAAATAATTTTATCTAAATTTAAAATATTTATAATTAATATGATAAAGTAATATTTTAGGATTTTTTTTACATGAAACTCAAATTTTAAGTCTTACTTTAGATAGCCAGATATATCAAATTAACTAGTTAATTAGATTTATTTAGCACTTGTTATTTTTTATTTCTTAATAACTTGTTATCATACCACAAACTTTTAATTTGCATTTAAAAAAAGAAAAACTCAATTATATTGTTGAACTGCAGGTAAAATTTTTATGTAATCAGAAGCACAGAGGGTGGTAATATTAGATTACCTTGATAAATAAGCATTGTTGGGCATACTCAGTGGTGGTAGAATTAATTTGGGAAGCAAAGAAAGCCTCTGGTGACATAGGTTCAACGTTGAATCTTCTACAGAAAGGTAACCAATGCTTGGAGAAAATGGAGGCCCTTAAGAGAGCATAAAATGTTAACTCTGACCCTCCATCGTCGGAGAGGTACACACTCAATTTATTTGGAGGATAATTGTATGCCATTGCTGATAATACCGTGTTAATCACCATGCATGGAGGCTCCAGTATAGGATCAGCTGTACACACAAAAATGTCCACTGCAGGTAAATTCTCTTCGTCATATCTGTCCAATATATATATTCCAAATATTCATCATCTGTATAATCCAAACTAGGATCAAATGATAAATGTTTCAAATTTAATTTAATGTGGTTCAAAAACTATCTCCCAACTTTCAATAAATTCAAAACTTTATCACACAATGTTTTATGATAAATGAATTTGGGTCTTGAAAGAGTATAAAGTTTAGTATTTGGGTCCCAGATCCATTGCCTCTTTCGTTTCTTTCTTATTGCCTCTTGATATGGAATTTAGTTTATGTTTGATATTAGAAAATTAAAAGGGTCGAAAGTCTTGAATTAAGACAGTGTGGTTCATTATTTCTCTTTCACCCTACAAATATGAGTTAGTCAAATTAATAAATTGGCTGTTCAGTATCTTTCTTCTTCTTCTTTTTTTCAAAATTTTTATTGAAAGAATTCAAAATTAATAAAAAATAATTGTTAAATTATAATCTTTAATCCTCAATTTATTCCATAATATTTTTCCATTTTATTTTTAATTACTCAACTTTATTTTGTAATCTGATCATTTTAAACATAATTGTTAACAATTGAATTATTAATATATGTTGACTTTTCATGTAACTTACTTAAATGATTTTTTATGATAACACATAGATAAAAAAATTCAACTTTTAAAAGAAAAAAAATAGACTTAAAAGTCTAATTTAAAAAAAATCTTATTTTTATCTAAAAAACAAGTTTTTTATGCTTAATAAAATATTTAATCAAGTTATATAAAAAGTTCATATTAATAATTTTATAATCGAATAACTATTATTTAACTATGATTCAAATATCATCATATGAATAAAATTTAAACAATTAAAAATAAAATAAAAGCAAATGTCACTAATAAAATAAATTGCAGTACATTGACTATAATTTATTAAAAAATAATAGTATCAGACTTGTGGTAAAGAACAAGGACTTTTAGTTCGAAACAAAAGATTTCTAGAAAGGACATTTTTAAATGCAACCTGACTTTTATACGCTTTTATATTTTTTCATATATTTCTTGTTTTTCTTTTTTTGACTTTTAATTTACAAAAAGTATGACCTTGTTTTAATTAATTTGTTTTATTGTTTCAAAGATTTATATAAGAAATGAATTTTTTTTATTTCTATACAGATGTTTAAAAATAAAAGATAAATTAAAAATGAAAATTTTATAATTAAAGTGAAAACATAAATAAAAATATTTAAAATATGACCGGCGCTAGCTTTCCATTATTTGTTTATTTTATTTTTTTAAGAGTTTAATTAATATACGTGTAAAAATTTTTATAATTACATCTAATCATAATTCTTCATTCATAGTAAAATTATTAACTTTTAATCTTTACTATTTTAAAAGTAATATAAACAAAAAATCTAAAAAACTTTTTTTATGTATATGAGTTAAACTATTTTTTTAATGCCCATCTCTAATTAGAAAAAAAAAATATTATTAAAGAATTTTGGATTACTCCATGCATATTTATGATCCCGTCAGTCTGTATAAAATATGTATTCAATATTTTGTAAAAACAGAATAATACTTTATAATCTTTTATAATATGGTATAGATGGAATATAAAAGTGAATATATAATATAGATCTGACGTTGGTTATAAGTAGTATCTTGTAACATAAATTGATGAGAAGAGAAAGGAACCTTTGTAAGAGGTTGTGTTTGAAAGGAATTTGAAAGGAGATTCTCCAGCGAACAGACTGAGTGATGATCCAGTATAATCCAAAAGCAAACTCAGAGAGCATAACACTAAGCCAAGCCAACCTCCCACTGCTCCCAACTGTGGGGATGTTTCTCACTCTGTACGCCCAAATCAAACACATTGCTCCAAATACTGTCGACGCAAATACCCTGTCAACTCCCCGGCATCTTCCCACTTTTGTCTCGAACAATCTCTCTTCTCTCTCTCCCATTCCCTCTCCTCTCTCCTCTCTCCTCTCTCCTCTCTCCTCTCTCCTCTCTCCTCTCTCCTCTCTCCTCTCTCCTCTCTCCTCTCTCCCACCACAACAACATTAATCAACAATTACGCACCTATCCCTTAGGGGTTACATATACTGCCACTCCCATTGCGCGATTCTTATCTGCTTTCCCTGCCACATATTATTTCAATCATCTATCCTATTCATGTTAATAAACATTAGACTTTTACCCTCTTTTCAAAACATACATTTTACTTATATGTTAATCTTATAACTTTAAATATAAAATTATTTTAAAATATTTACATGCAACATATATAATTGTCCAACTATTTCTGTAATTTATAATATTTGATATTATATTATATATTATATCTATACTTCTATACTATTAATAAATCAAATACTCATTTTTTATGTTTACTCTCCAAACTTAAAAATTTACCACTAGACTAATCTTATAATTTTAAGTCAAAAATTACTTTAAAATATTTATATCTAACATATATAATTGCTTAACTAATGTCTATATTATATTATATTATATACATTATTATATAATAATGGAAATATGACATTTTGGTGTCTATATTTTATGATTGTTTTACCTTCTAAATATTTTATGAATATTTCTGCTTTTGCAAATATAACTTCTCCTATTAATATATGCACATTTTCACAATGTTTATCTTGTCACAGATCAATCTTTCTTAAACATGATTAATATATGTATACATTTCATGATAAATATTCTTAATAAACATGCAAATACACATGTGCAACAATATTTTGAGTTCTATCAAACTCTTTCATCTTTCCATTTTTCATATTTATTGCATATTTGACATGTACATTGATAATTTGACATATTTTTATCATGTTATCATAAACAAAAAATATAAAATTAACAAAATATATTTCAAAACATGTCACATAATAATTATATTTCAAAATATAAAATTTACAAAATATATTAAATTAAAACCATAAAATTGTTATAACATATTAAAATAAAAATTTGAATACACGTGTTTTTGCTAGTTCCACATAATGACAAAACATGCTCAAATTATTGAACTGTATTTATTAAGATTTAATTTTATTTATTATTTTGTTAAATCCAACTTATATTGTATTTCTAATACATTTTTACCATGTGTGGTTACACATAAGACATGAGAGATATTTTTTTAAAATATTATTGAATTTAATTTTTAAGACAATGTATGATTAAGTGGTTTTAATTAAATTGCAATAATAACTAGATTTAAGTTAAGTTTAGTAATCAATTAATTATTTTTTAGGTGATAAGTTGTAGTAATTATATTTATGTTTCTATTTATATTTTTTAAATTGTGATTAATTATTTTTTTTATGTGTGTGAGTCTAGATAAGTGATATTTGAATGGTAGGGGGATGAGGTACGAGAGTTAGTGGAATCAAAATGTTAAACGTCACATAGGGGATAAGAATAATATTGTGCTTTGGAGGGACAAATGATTGGGGGAATAGCATTAGAGAGCAGTATTCGACCTAACAATTAACAAATTTTGCTCAGTGAAAAGGATGAGGGGAGAGAAGAGGGGGCAGTGGAAGTGGAATTGAAGGAGGAGATTATTTACCTAGAAGAAGGAGATGGCAGAGGAGTTAGGATATAAACTGGAGTCTGTACAATTGAAAGGAAGGATTCAAAATTAATAGAGATGGATAACTAAAGATACATTCAGCATATAGAATACTGACTTCAATGGGTCCCAACAGGCAGCCAAAACTTAAGAACTAATATAGACAAAAGAGGTTTCTCCAAAGGTCCAATGTCTTGCGTGGAAAATAGAAGCAAATAGGATGTCAATAATGAACAATCTACATAAGATAGTGATACTACGAGAAGACAGTTCAGGTTGCGCATTTTGTGATGAATATTTGGAAGCAGGTCAACACATCTTTCTGAACTATCACTTATCAAATCAAGTTTGGTCTATGTTATGTGCTTGGTGAGGACTCTTAATGCAAACCAAGTTTGCACCCTCTTAATCTTTCTCCTTGAAGTTCCACACACTAAGAAATAGAAGATGGAAGAAGAAGAAATGGGAGTGAGGCATCATTCCTTGATGGAGATAAGCAAAAAAAATTATGAAGCTTGTCACAAGGAAAGACATCCTTGATAAAGGCCAACTAGGAAAAGATTCCTCGACAAAGAGGATTCTAGACTCTTTACTATGAAAATGGCTCAAAATCACCTTAGCATTCAATTCAAGAGTGAGGAATATATGGAATGAGGGGGTATTTATAGGTGGAGAGAATGGAGTGAGTGGTTAAGATTAGGAGAAATTAACCAAGGTTAATCTCCTAATCTTGGACAGCTCAACCTAGGCCTGTTTCCTAAGCTAAATTAAGCTAACTAACTAAGATTTTCCTCCCTAAAATGACACATATAATCAATGAAAGTGGGTCCTTGTGTTTGTCATATTTTGTGTATTAGAAAAAGGGTGCAAATATGAGCTAAGAGGTGTGGAAATGACCCACACTTTGAAATATGGGTTGCACCTCTTTCTATACACTCCACCAATTGCTCAAGGTACCACATGTTTTCTATAAGGGAAAATGACCAAAATACAAGGTCTTAAAGGAAAGCAACCTCGCACCTCTATTTACTAAGACAACTAAAATTATTTACAAGTAAAATAAACTGAGACAATGACATAAAGTCTTCAATAAGCTCTATACGTGGAATGTCTTCCTCTAACCCTTTTAGTCATGATGCATGCTAGGTGAGATTGCATCAATTACCCATGACGTTACATAATATAATCTAAAACTATTGTTGTCACTTCATGGGATTAATTAACGGCACAACAAAGTTGAACTGAGCATGGTCATTTATTTGGTTCACAGGAATTTGAAAATTTTGGAAAGCTAAAAATGATTAAATATTCAACAATAAGCTACAAGGTATTGATTATATAATTCAAGCAGTTCAACTGAAAACTTGGGATTGGTGTCATGCACAGAGAATGACATCACACTCTTATGTTATGTTGAATAAGTTATAAATCCTATATTCTGTATGGGTTAATATATTCTTTATGGAAGCATTTTTATTTTATTTAAAATTTGTGTAATTTGTTTGGTAGGCACATCTTGTGCTTTTGCTTAGTATACAACTTTAATAAAATTCATTAGTTTACTAAAACAAAAAAAAAGTGATTTTTTGAATGATGAAAATAGGTTGGGTGAGTTTAGTAAGATATGTGGTGTGATTAGTAGGTAATATTTAGGTAGAGGTTTTGGGCTTGTTCAAAAGTGTTAATAATGTTAATCCTAGGACATTGTTAGGGTGAGTCACCGCGTTCGAAGTATTATTCGCTTTGGAGCTCGTTGGCTCCGTCACAATTTTGTCCTGAAAAACATATTAAAAGAAGAGTGTACTCAAAAGAAAAGTAGATTACTGGCCATACCCTCATCATATTTATTTCAGTTGTGAACCCTCATTCTTCTCCTAATTTATTTTCTTCTTCCTTCCCCAAACCCTACTCCAGTTTCTTGCATACCCATAAGTAGCACCATGGAGAATTGAACAAGAAATTATTATTACTCTATTTCTTTTCTTATAGAGCTAATATTCTAGTAGGTAAGTCCTCAATCTACTCCATTGGAACAAATTTTGTTGTTATTAGATTCTCGCGAACCACCACCACCGAATAAGTTTCAACTTCTAACTTATAATTTTTCAAGTGTCTATGATTTTGAAGTTTTGATAGGGATTTGGTAACTTTCAAAAAAGTGTAAAGGTGGGTTAAGAAGAAAAAATGCTTTATCTATAAGTCCCTCTCTTCTCCATAATAAAGCTTAAGGGAGAAATAAAGAAGGAAGCTAAAACTACGATTTTGATTTGGGATTTTTAATTTGATGGTGTGTTTTTGTGTAATTGGTTGTTAATTTATGTTGTTTTGGATTTGCATTGAGCTTTAGAATGAGTTTTGAATCATTTGTGAGTGATTTGAGAGATTGAGCATGATTAGCAAGAGGTTTGAATAGACAATTGTTATGCAGACATGCACCACAAAGCTATGGCAAATCTAACATGGGTGTGTGAGACCCACAAAAGGGAAAAGTGCATAAGAGTTTCGATCATATTTGTGAAAATATCCACAGAGGTGTGGGAAAGACTCTGAAAACAATATTAACCCAAAACTTATGAGATGTTTCGATGACATTGAATATAAAGTGAGAAATTGTTATAATGTGATTGTGGCATTCGATTAAGAGGTGATAATTGTCTATAATGTTATTATTGTTAATATATTATTATGATGTTTTTTAATATTCATTGATGAAATGATTATATTTAATTAAGTTAAATGTATTATTCGATGATTTGAATGAATAGTATGCTAACCTTACAAATGAGAAAATGAAGAAGGCTTAAGAAAAATATTTTGATATATTATTATTAATAGTGATGAGGTGATAAAAATGTATGTTACTTGTACTGCAAGTGAAGAATTAATGATGACCCTGTGTATTGAATTTTATTTTAATATGAATAATATATGGTGAAATCAGTACATATTGGGGTATGTTAGATGCGTAAAACTATGTATAATGTATCGATTATATGACTAGATATTTCATGCTGCTATGGTCTAAAATAAATTGAAATGTATTAGTGATGTGATATGATTTGTGTTTGGCCAATGGTAATGATATAAAATGGTGCAAGAGGTTCACAAGTAGAAAGTAAATCATGTTCATGGTATGATGTTTATGTATGTAAAGGTATTTATATAGGTTATAATATGAATTGAGATGTTTTGTACCATTTATTATGCTTTAAGTTATTGATTTGAGAATGAAAATCTTAAAATCTTAATGACTTATATTGATTTGGTAAAATGAGTTTTTGTAAATGAAATTAATGTTTGCAAATGATTGTCGATGATTAAATCTATTATTTAAGACTTTAGATAGATGATATGATGTTGGATGAAGACTAATTGATTGTTGGATGCAAAATTCTTTTATACGGTGATCTTCGAGTGAGATTTTAACTTGTTGACATAAAATATGATGAATAATATTTATCTTGTTGTGGTTGAGAACAAATTAATTTGCTAAGATGGAATACATTTATTTATTGATAAAATGTAAGACTTCGTGGACATGTTTGTTAAAACAGCAAGGTGTGGACTTGTGTTCATCTCTTTTAGCCTTGTGCATAAAAATGACAACCTTAGTTATTTGGAAAGTTATAAATGAATATTATATATATATATATATATATATATATATATATATATATATACACGCACATGTATTTAATGTATTTGTACAATTGATATGTTGTTTTATCTTGTTAGGAGGGTTTTTAGAGCTTTGTCTGCCAAATGAGAAAGAAAAAGTTACAAGTATTTTCATAATTAAATTAAGAAAAGAGTTAATTTATCTTAAAATAAAGTTTTTGCATAGGTAGTTTCTAGTTTTACGTAACGATAAAGAGTTTATATATATATATATATATATATATATATATATATATATATATATATTACTATAAAAACCAACCAAATAAATTATATCATTTTTATTACCCACTTCTTGGTCACATATAAGAATTTGTATAATGGTAATTCTTAGTGATGTTATTAAAGCTTTGTAAAAATTGCAAATAAGTTATATCATAATCCTTTATTTAATCTAGGAAGAAGTATAAAATTTCTTGAATTGTATTTGCATTATTTAAGTATATCTGATAATCAAAGTTAAGAGTGAATGAAGTGATTTTTATCTCTAATGACACTTTAATTTGCAAAATGACACTAGAGATGTGATAGTAACATCAAATAATAATGATTTTTTCTTCTCCTTCTCCTTTGTATTTAAGGTTCTGTTATAAGTGGTTTTTGGGTTTTAGTTTTGAAATTTATAAAAATAAAAACTAGTTTTGATTTTAAGTTTTCAAAATTTTAAAAATAACATTGATTTAGTTTTCAAATTTAAAACATTATTTTCAAATCTTAACCAAAACACTAGTTGAAGGTAGCAATTGATATAGTCGTTGAAGATGGTGGTTGGTGACTGACAAATAGAGGTGGTGGTTGGTGACTAGTGGTCGAAGGTTGGTGTCAGTGACGGATGATCGGAAGTGACAGTCAATGATCGCTAATCGAAGGTGGTAATCAGTGACTGCTAGTTGGAGGTGGCAGTCAATGAACGTTGATCGGAGGTGGTAGCCAGTAATTGTCGGTCGAAAATGGCGATTGTCGGTCGAAGGTGGTGGTTGGTGACCACCGGTTGGAGGTGACAGTTAGTGACCGTCAGTTGGAAGTGACAGTCAGTGACCATTAGTTGGAGGAGGCAGCCAGTGATTGTCGGTCTGAGGTGACTGCCAGTGATCATCTGTCGGAGGTGGAGATCGGTGACCACCAATCGGAGATAACGACCGGTGACCATTGAGGTGACGACCGGTGACAGCTGATCAAAAGTAACGGTCAGTGATCGTCGATCAGATATGATGATCAACAGTGATAAGTGACGTCAAGCAATGGACTTAGATAAAAACAGAAACAGAAATTTGAAAACCAAATTTTATTATTTTTTAAAGTGAGTGAAAATTGTTCTGAAAATAAATAAAAACCAAAACAAAACCATTTTTGTCGAACATATTTCTGTTTTCAAAATAGATTTCAAACTAAAAACTAGAAACTCAGAATCACCCCAAACGAGACCTAAGGTAGTGTTTAATAGAGTGAAAATAAAAGATATGAAACTTTGACTTAAAGTAAAGAATAAAATTGTGGTCCCATAAAATATTACTATTTATTTTACTTTTTTTTTACTACTGGCCAACGTGCGCATATATATATAATTCTCTTACATCAAGATTTAGTGCTTGTTTGGCAACAGTTTTATAAAATTGTTTTCAGTATTTTAGTTTTTAAAAACTAAAAAACTTGTTTGGATAGTGTTTTCTGAAAACAGTTTTTGAAAACAGTTATGGTTTTCTAGTTTTTAAAAACTTAAAAAACTAGAGCAGTTGAAAAGTAATTTTGCTTTTCAGTTTTTAGTTTTTGTTTTGAAAACTCAAAATACAAGCAAAATATGTTGTTTTTTGCTTTTCATCAATGAAATTCTAATATAAACATTAATAAGTTTTTTCATTTTTACATCTTCAAAACAATTTTCAAATATCACTTGCCAAACAAGTTTTTTTTTCTTTTCTTCCCGAAAACAGTTTTCGAAAACTATTTTTGAAAACTCTTTTCAAAAACTAAAAAACAAAACCAAACCAATCAAACCCTTAGACTCTGTTATTATATTCATTAATTAAAGAAATATGGATAAACATTGAAGTAACTTCTAATTTCTTATTTATCTTTTAAAAGTAATTTTAAAATAATAAAAAGGTACTAAAATATGTTTTTAAATTAATATTTATTAAAACAAATTGTAGGAATTTATGCTTCTTTGAATATGAAATAATGTTAGAAGGAAAAAATACACTTTGTGCATTAAAGATCTGAAATGTAGCCATTACTCCTACTTTAAAAAAACTTTTGAATAATTTTTAAGTAACTTTTTTTCTGCTATTTAAATCTTAAAAAGTTGTAAGATAGTGATTTCATTTCAATTTCCTGACTATCATATGTAAGTAAAAGAATAATAAAAATATCGTTATTTGGTAGACAAGCTTAAAAAATTGTGCATATCGTAGTTGATAATGAGATGTAGGTGTGGAAGTAGAAAACAAAGCATAGCAAAAGGATTTGAAAGCGCAAGTATAATGGACCTTTAAATACAGAACAATAGCTGCTCCATGCCCACTCCAATCCATTTCTAGGTCAAGCTTACTTATCCAAGCACCCCCACCATACATGTTATTCTCTCATATTTTGGCTCCATCAGAATTCTCCTATCAACTAATATGAACTATCAACATCCACCACGCATCAATTAATTAAAAATCTTAACTATTTTTTAATTCCAATCAATGATAAAATAAAACAAAACCCTAACTTAAGAAACTCCCTTTACTATGATACTATTTTATCATGGTACTTTTCTTTTTTTGGTGAATTTTTATCATGGTACATTTTATTTCGATAAGTAATGAAACTTTTTTTTTTTAATTTTAAGACTAAATTTGAAACTCATACACTACGATACTTAAATTAGGTGCACGGCACGGATTTATTATCAATATAAATAATATTAGATTTGATACAAGAAAAGACATTATTATTTATATATTTAAATGAACAAATAGTTTTTAGCATGGGAAGAGAATGTATAATGTATAATGTATGATGCATGGGTGTGGTGTCCCAAATGCAATGTTTGTAGACAGATGGCTAAAAAAGGACAATAGAGCTTGTGTTTCTGACATGCATCTACATCACCGATAGTGATGACGTGGCCAACCATAACCTTTACTGCAACTGAATTTTACGCATAGAGGAATCTTGAACAGGAACGCTTGCCCATGATTATGATTATCCTGTTTTTAACTCTGACACGCTGATGCAAAATTTGTCTTTAAACACACCAAGCCTTTCCCATTTTCACTTCACCCAAACCCCACCCCTCTCTCCCTCTTCACAACTATGTCAAGATTCTTCGCCGCGATTTCACTCTGCAATTCTATGCCCCACATTCTATGCTTTCTTCCAAATTTTCAAGAACCACCCCTTTCAAAGGTTTTTACTCTTTTTGTTTTTATATTTCTCCGTCTTTTTTTCTTGCTGATTCACCGAAAGATAGAAATTTTTATGCTCTTTGGTTCGCGGGATTTGTTAAACTGTCAGAATAGGCTACTTGGTGGTTGTTTTTGTGTGAATTCCATGAGTGATCTCTGATATGTGGGATTGTTTTCAGTTTGATGGGTTTATAAGGAAGGAGTTGTGTTGATAATGTTCTTCTTTCAGCTTCTTTTTTAGCAGGTTGTCTTCAAAGGCCGTTATTATTATTATATTTAATTTTAATAAAAGGCACTATGGTAGCCAAAATCAGGCAAAGTGCTGCTAACTCTCCAAATCCAACAAAACCAGGTGTTGGAGAGATCGACACAAGTCCACCTTTTCAATCTGTTAAAGATGCCGTTTCTCTATTTGCTGAAGGTGCTTTCTCTGGTGAAAAACCTGCCATTAAGAAGGCTAAATCTTATTTTGCTCAGGTAACTATGGTTTTTCTTTTTCATTTCTTGATGTTACAAACTACAAATACCATGCCGTTATTGAAAAACTATATCTCAACTCTCAACCAATAACTCTAGAGCAATATTCCTTCTTAGGATTGGAGGTTATGAATCTAAATTTGTCTTTACACCACGTATTCAGATGGAAAAAGTTTTAGCAGGGTGAAATGTGAAAAAATTTGGAGACATTTGTTCTTATTAGTTCAATTTTTTAATATTATAATTACATTTACGCCTTTAAAGCTTGACTATTTGTTCAACCCAATCCAGTATCGTGTTTTGATTCGGTAGCCAATAACATGTCCTGTTAACAAGTATCATATTCATCAATTATTGGAAAACTCTATTCGGGGTGTTCAAATTGGACAAGTTGTTCTTATCACTGAACTAAGTTCTTTTAGAGGTTTTTCCTACTGGGAAACCCTTTTAAATACTTTCATACTACAACTTACAAGCTTTGTTATTTCATTAGAGTGTTTGGGCAAAGGAGACACAACTGCACTTAGCCCAGAAAGATCTGAAAAAATTAAAGGAACAACTAAAGAATGCAGAAACTACCAAGGCTCAAGTCCTAGTGGAGCTTGAAAAGGCTAAAACAGTGGTGGATGATCTCTCACAAAAACTTAAAGCTCTCAGTGAATCAAGAGAATCAGCAATACAGGCAACAGAAGCTTTAAAAAGTAAAGCAAAACAGCTTATAGAAGAAAAATGCAGTGATCCTGATGGAATCAATGGCACTTGGAAAGAAGAGTTAGAAACAGCCGTTAAAAGTTATGCATCTGTTATTTTAGAACTTGATGTTACAAAGCAAGAAGTGAGTAAGATTCGCCAGGGGTATGATTTATCCTTGGAAGCAAGAGTGTCTGCTCTCGAGCAAGCAGCAGAAGCTGAGGATGCAATGAAGGTGAACACCAAAAGAGCATCCGAGCTATCTAAAGAAATATTGGCCATACAAGAATCAATTGAACAAATGAGTACTGAATCTGTCCAAGCACATCAACTGCAAGAAGAGACATTAGCTGAGCAAAATGTTCTAAGACAATCATACCAAGCCACCCTTGAAGAATCGAAAAAGAAGTTACTTGATTTAAAGAAGGAATTTAATCCAGAGCTTACCAAAAATCTTGAAGTGCAGCTGACTGAGACACTGAATGAAATAAGGGTTCTGCAAGGGCAAATGGAACATAGAAAGAAATCAGACTTAGACTCTTTGAGAAGTGTCACTCTCGAACTTGATGATGCTAAGGAATCACTGCAGAATGTAGCAGGACAGGAAAACTCCCTCAGAAGCATGGTGGATGTTCTTAGGATGGAGCTGGAAAATATGAAAAGAAAACACTCTGAACTGAAGAAGAAAGAATCCAAAACTGAATCTATTGTTGAGAATCTACGGGTAGAGCTCCAGAAAAGTGAGTCAGAACTTGAAGCATACTGGGCAGAAGAATGTAGAACTGGAGGTGAATCAGAAGAAATGATCTTGACGTTAAAACAGTTGTTGTCCGAAACTGAAAAGGCAAGGAGGGAAACGGAAGATATGAAGGATGAGGCAGAAAAATTGAAGATGGAAACTGCAGTCACTAAACTTGCGTTAGAAGATGCAAAAATAAAGCTTAAAGTAGCATTGGAAGAAGTAGAAGCTGCTAAAGCAGCAGAGGCAAGTGCTCTAGATCAGATCAGGGACGTATCTGCGAGGACAATTGCTTCTCATTCGTCAAATGCTGAACCTAGTGCTGGAATTACAATCTCAAGGGAGGAGTTTGAATCCTTAGTTCATAAGATTGAAGAGTCTGATAAATTAGCAGACATCAAAGTGGCTGCTGTCACAGCACAGGTTGAAGCTGTGAAGGGCAGAGAGAATGAAGTTGTAAAAAGGTTAGAGGAAACTCAAAAGGAAATTGAGGATATGAAGACTGAAACACGGGAAGCCTTGAAAAAGGCTGACATGGCTGAAGCAGCAAGAAGGGCAGTGGAGAGTGAGCTCAAAAAGTGGCGAGAAAGAGAGGAGAAGAAAGCTGCATCTCGAATATTAGCTGAAACACAGATGTCCCCACAACAACTATCTCCCCAACACTACTACAAGGTGGAGATGAGGAAGTTAGAAAAGGGGAAGGTGTCACTTTCAAAGAAAATTCTCTTGCCTAATATCAGTGGCATATTTCATAGGAAAAAGAACCAGGTTGAGGGAACATCTTCTTAGCTTTGTGCAGCTCATGAATGTCAGACAAACATACTGCTTTGTGTGAAAGGTTCGATCATATTTTTGTCAACATGCTATGGGAAAATAATTTTTAAAGTTTGGTTACAAATATTTTATTTATGTAACTTGAGTAGTAGTATATTGCTACTTCATGTCTGGGGTAGTATGATGAACTATTGTACGGCAATCATTATATGATGATAATAATAACTATTAATAAAAACTATATCTTAATCTATCTGTCCATTCATCTTCTCAATTATGTTATGCTTTATGAAATGCTAATAAAGCATTTTTCATATATCAAAAAATCAAACACGTTTTATCTCTTTTTTTAACATTGCTTATTAGTGGATAAACTTCATGTGAACTTTAGATGATGAAGAGTTAACTCAAGCTATTTGTTGAAATATAAATAGAATTTATCTAATGAAAACACGTTGCTAATAGAAGAAAAACTGTATCACTGAGGCAAATGAGATGTTGCCTGAAGCAGTTTTTCCTAGGCAAAAAAGAAAATACTAGTAAGACACCGATACATTCTCTGATTAAAAAATTCATTAAAAAATATAAATATATATGAGTTTTACCTGTGACATTTTTAATTTAATATTTTTTTCATAAATTTTAATTTAATGTTAGGAAGACTGTGTTAGAGCACTTTCAATGGTAAAAATTCAACAAAATATTGAATAATTTTTTTGGTATGTGAATATCTTGTCAACTATATAAGATACGGATGTAAAATTTTATTGGCGTGGTTGCAAAAAGTTAATAAATGTTAGAGAAGATAAGAAAACTCCCCTTATCACAATTGGTCCCTGTAACCCCGTTGGAGATGTGTGTGTCTTTACCTCCTTATTGGTGTAATTGGAAAAATTAAAAATTTATATTATTTCAATCACATTTATAATTCATTATAATCATAATCAATTTTGTTTAAAACAGTTTGTTGAAAATTTATTTAAAAATAATTAACTTTATTTATATAAAAAAAAAGTTTTATGATATAAAGAGTGTGAAAACAACGGAAAAAAATAAACTGTTGAAAAATAATTGTTACACATTTCAAACTTCTAAAAAATAACTTATTTTTGCAAAGAATTTTTTTCGTAAATTTAGGTTGAATTGCAAAACATTCAACTTATTTCTTAAAACAATTAACCGTCGTGACGTGAGAAAGCCTACGAAAAAATAAAAATAAGATTATTAAGACGATTTAGATATAGTATCCTTTCTTTCTTTCTTTTTAAATGGAAATGAACACTAGATCTACAGCATGACTAGTGACTAGAAAAAAAAAAAAAAAAAGTTAATACGGATCGTATAGAGGTCCTCGTAAATCGCTGAGAAATCTTATTCATTAAGATAAGAGACTAAAAATTCTACCTTGGTATATATAAATATAAATTGTTTAGTGTTTAAAATTATTATGCCATATTTCATTGTAAAATTAATTTATCATGTGTTTATAGATATATATCTTTTGTTGCGTATCAGTGTACTACAATATTTCTTTTTATTTTTCAATTTTTTCATCTTTTATGTATTTTTTAGTTATTTGATATATTTATTTAATTTTATTTATTATTATTTTTAATAATAATTATTCAGTAAAATGAAAAAATTATTATTATATTTTGTATTAAGATGTTCAAAACCAAAAAAAAAATCGACTTAAACAAACAAAAAATAATAAAAAATAAAAATTTATCGGATATATTTAGTTTACTAAATTCTTAAATCACACCGTTCAATCTAGTTTGTGATTAAAAATTTAACAACTAACTCAACTTGAATTAAACTACAATAACCATAATTTTTATATTTTTTCTTATAGATAACGTGTAGTTCAAAATATAGTTATGCAGTATAAATAATCAATGATAAAAAAATAATGGATAATAACAACAATGAAATTAAATATATGACATAACTTATGTTATATAATAAAATTTTATTTCTTAGATAATTTTAAAGTGAAGATGATTTTCAGCTATTTAAATCATTCTTTAAGTAAAATAACTTATTTAATTATTTCTAAAAGTATTAAAAAGCATAGTAAATAATATTTAATAAAATGTTTTCAAAACCCAAAAAAAATTGAATCAAATCAAATTGCTAAGTATTTGTTTGATTTTATTTTAATTTTACATTTTTATATCAAATAAAAATAGAAATGTCAAAATAGGTTTGATTCACCACAGATTTGAGCAAAAAAAAAAAACATGTTCCACAAAATAGTATTATTTATATAACTTAACCTACTCAACTTGCAAGTTTGGTGAGTTGAGATAGGTCGGGCTGGTATACTATTCCACAAAAAAAGTTTTTCTCCCACTTATATCAGTATTAGCATGTGCATATTTTTCTAATTTCGTTTTCCTTTTCAGTTTATTTTTCTTCCACATATGAAACTCCTAATATTGTTAAAATCAAAGTTAAACTTTTGCTGAAATTTGAAAGGAAAATCCCTAATTTGCATGTTGTTTTAATATTATGTATGTTGTTCTAATATTATTTATAATTTACATATTGATGACATAAATTCATTATGTTTGTATATTATTCTAATATTATTTATAATTTATATATTTTTATAAAAAATCTCACTTAAAAAAATCAAAAACTAAATTTAATAATTAATATTTTTTACAAGTCTGATGGGTGAGTCACCTAACTCACAACCCATGGTTGGCTAGGTTGAGCTAGAAACTTAGGTATTTTTTATTTTGATAGGCCAAGTTGGCCGGATCCATTTATTTTACAGCTCATAGTAGGTCAACTCATGTGGGCTGGACATATCGTTTTGGCACCTCTAAATCAAAGAGAATCGTATTTAGCATATTTTTTTTTGTTTGAGGTGACTTATAAAATTAAAATTGAATAAAACCACATAGCAAGTATTACAATTTTATATATCATTAAAATATTACTAAATTTTGCATATTATCTATAACTATATATAAAGGTAATATCTTTTTTTTTTGCACTTTTATTAATACCTACTTTTTCCATTTTTAAATTATAAAAACTGTTCATTTTAAAAAATAAATTGCCCATATTCTATTGTAGGTTCAACATATTCTGTTGTAAATAAAAACTACCCCAAGTAATAAAAACCCATAATTGCACCTTCTTTTTCCCTCATCGAATTTCATTCTTTTTTTCTCTCTCATCTCTTGATGAGTATAAAGTTTTCTACACTACTACTGACAAGTACACCGATCATATGTAGTAACCGATAAATATCAAGTCAGTCCAACAGAGACTTGGATGATACCTAAAAAATCTCGATACTTTCTACTTGTATGAATGAAAAGATAGAAATTTAACTAACATTATAAAACATAAAGCAAATAAAACATAAATAAAGAAAATAAAAGTTGGTTGCATATATGAGCTTCAGTTGGATTTGATTTCACTAAATCATCCCTCAAGTGCATAAATAAACGCAAAACTCTTGTTTACTACCCATGTTCCCATCACCCATAAAAATATTCTTAACCTCAATATCTCAGAAGCAAAAAACTAAGTTATTTGGGCTTTAAACCATTAATTCCTCACACAATCTAAAGTCAAATAAACCACATTAAGAAAAGGAGTTTAAGATGGTCAATAAGTTTTACTCTCCCTCGAGCAATAAAACTCATTAGGAGCTCTTCTCATTTTACAAGTCAAAATACTCTCCCAAGCTCATTCAACATGTAAAATTCATGAAAAATAAAGAGAATAACACATAAGGTAAACAAGAGCGCACTAACATTAAATAATAAACTTAGATTAGAGATAACAAAATACACGAGAGTTCAGACTTAGTTACATCAAATCCCAACAAAATAACAATATAACTAACTATCATAATACATGAACACAAAGGATGGACGAAGATGTGTCAGGAGCGTGCCCTCAGTCAGTAAGGTGTGTAAACCCCTATTTTCCATACAAAAGACACACATACATAATCTCATCTGTTTGAGTGTTGACGGCAAAGATGTGACCATTGGACGCCGCTTTGGACACGTCAGTCCAACTTTTGCGCCAAGCATTGGGCGACCATGCTTCTAGGCGTAAGGTAGACATACTTGAGCCAGCATTGGGCGGCCACCAAACGAGTCTCAAGCACCTATAATTACAAAATTGCTCCTCTTAGCTTGGGAACGTTATACATTCAGATCTTATTGTTTAGCGTCTGGAAGCTTCACAACACCAATGAACTCAAATCTACTTTCATCTTTTCACTCCTTCTTATAATCTGTCTCAAAATAACTAAAACACGAAAATAAACATAAAATTTGCATAAATCTAAAATTAAATTCCTAATCATATCTAATTTTAACTAAAAATAAAGGAAAACAAGGTGTTAACTAAGAAGAAATTAGAATAATTATTCTATTTTACTTATGTAAAAATAGGTAAGTTAAACAATTATCATCTATTTCTTTTTCTCTTTGTCCCCCTTCTGTGTGGAGTGAGGATAGGTAAATTCTCTCTCTAGGACTAATTAATTAATTTAATTTTAAATAATTTTTAATTGTTAGTTAAATTATATTTTTGAGATGGAGTGGGTTGTTCATAATTTCAGTTGTGGAAATTAGGAAGGATGTAGAATCAGTGAATGATTGTCATAGTGAAACTGAATATGTTGAAAATAATAACTGAAAATAATAATTGAATTTTGTGTAAGGTCAAAAACTCACTACAGAGGTCGATAAGATTGAATATTTTGTTTTGTTTTAATATGTTGTTGAATTGCATGTGCGAAGGATAAGCTCTCTGCATTGTTGGTGGTAATTGATGTGTATAGAATAATAATTTATCTAAGATTCACCAAAGAAAATAAACAAAAGAAAAACAACGTAATTCATGATGTTTATAAAAGTCTTTTTTATTGATAAATTTCTCCAAAAAAAAAATAATAATTTAACCTACAAGCACTTTTTTATTTAATGAGTTTTATGAAATAAATATTTAATTTAATTGTTTGTTCAATTGTATCATAAAGATTGACGATGACTTGTTCACTGGGTTGTGGAGTTTTTTGGTTCCATGTTCAAGACTGTTTTTTGTGTTTGTGTGCTATGTTGTGTGTCATCATTAGTTTTGGTGTGTTTGTATTCCTTGCCTTCAGGATTGGCTTTGGAGTTATTAGTGTAGGTTTTGTTTTTAAGTTGGTTCTTCTATGTTTTGATTTGTTATTGGATTTCAAAATAACTATTTATTTTTTAATTTCCTGTCTATTTTTTAAACTACTTATTTTTTAAATTATAAAAATTAGGGGTATTCATTGGATTGGATAATTTAATGATCTAATATGACCCAATTCAACTCAAAGTAATTGAATTGAGTTTTTTTTAGATTTGGTAAAATACAATCCAACCCAATCACCTATGGGTTGAGTGACGGATTCAGGAGTTAAACCTGAGACCCAACCTGAAAATAATATTTTATTATTGTTTATTATTTTAAATTAAAAAATATTTTTATTATTTATTAATTTAATGTATAGTCACAATCCAAGCACAACCGAGAGTTTTCACTTTTCACACACCATGTCACTACTCACTCTATACGAAACCCATCGACCATTTTTGTGCTTTCGTTGGTGCTTTTTACTTTCAGTGGTGCTTTCCACTTGCCGACATTGCCTCTTTCCCTGTACGAAACTAATTACAAGTCTCCTTCTTTCTACCAATGTTTAGTGTCTCTAAATCTTTAAAAAAATCCATCTTTGTAATGTTTTTGCTGTTGTGCATGAATGTGTTACTAAAAAATGAGAAGGCAAAGAAGTCAGAGGAGGACAATCATGTTTTTAAGCCGTTGGGATTCCAATTAACAAAAAAATATTTTTATTTCAATTCTAGGAATCAAACTTAGTATCAAATGAATATGTTGATTTAGATTTCTGGTCTCACATTGTATAATAGTCATAGATCGTTTGTCTAATGCAACAATCACTATGTCATTTGTTTTATAAATGATAATGTTCAGCATTGCCAAAATTTATGTCTTCTTTAAAGTTTCTTTTTCCACACTTTCATTTCCCTAATTAATTTTTCACTAGAAAATTAATTTGTATTAAAATTTGTATGCACAAACTTCTTCTATTTCTAAAGGGAGAAAAAGAAATGGAAGAAACATATGTTATTCAGTTTTCTTTGTTTTTTAAATCAATTTAAATAATCAATGTCCCGTACTAAATTAAGAAGATCAAATCAAATTAATTGCATATGTCATTTGTGTGTATTATAACTTAAACACACAAGTGTAGGAACAATATTGTGACCGTATGAGCATATGTCCTAATAACTACATGGTTATTGTTGATTGACAATTTAACATGTTAATTTTAATTTATTTTAGTCATATAATTTGTAATTATAAATTTATTTTTTAAAGAAATAATTTTTAAAATGATGACCCAATCAACCCAACTTGACCAATTACATGTTGGGTTGAGTTGGGTCTAATAAAAAAAACAAAAAACTAACTCAACCAAACCCGATGTTTTATGATTAAATTGGGTCTTGGGTTTGCCTAAATTCAACCCAATCCATGAACACCCTTAATAAAAATTTTTCTCTTAACTGCCTGTTTTTAAATTATAAAAGCTGTCTATTTAAAAAAAAAACATTATCTTTTCCCCATTTTAAATAAAAATGGCCATATATTATTATAACTACACATTTTGTTTTTAATTATATGGATTATCTCCATCAAACTTAATACAACTCTCATATGTTTTTTTTTCTCATAAAAAACTGTTATTTTTTATTTTTTTAATAATCAATAATTACAACCTTAAAAAACAACATGTTAAATCATTCTCGGCAGATTCACAATTGTAAAAATGGAAGAGAAACAAAAAAAATAAATTAAAATAATGCTCTTACCAAAAATCGCAAGCTCTTTTTCTTTTCTTTTTTTGCTCACTACCTTCTTTCTTTCTTTGTGTACGTTTTTCAGTTTTTGGGTTGAAATATGAAAATTGATAAAAGTATATTTTTAAAATTTTAACTGTCCAGTTTATTTATGATCTCTACGTATATTTGAAAATAAAGTAATTTATGATGTTTATAAAAGTCATTTTTATTGATAAACTTCTAAAAAAACTAATAATTTAACTTCTGAGTATTTTTTATTTAATAAATTTTATGAAATAAATATTTAATTTAATTGTTTATTCAATTGCATAATAAAGACCGACTATGGTTTGCTCACGGTTGTATTCTTTACCTTCAAGATTAGCTTTGGAGTTCTTAGTGTAGCTTTTGTTTTTAAGTTGCTTTTTCTTATAGGTTTGATTTGTCATTTTTGGGTTTTCTATCTTTCTCTTCCTTTTGATTTGTTATTGGATTTTAATACTCATTCTAAATTTCCTGTCTATAAAAACTGCCCATTTTTTTAAACTATCCATTTTTAAATTATAAAAACTTCTCCTTAATGTCAATTTTTAAATTATAAAAACTGTCTATTTAAAGAGAGAAACTGTTAATTTTTTCCCATTTTTAAATAAAAACTGCTGAAATGTTATTATAACTATCTATTTTATTTTAACTACCCTTTATAACTATTCACAAACATAATCAAAATGTTCTCATATGTTATCTTTTTTTTTCTTATTAAAAGAATGTTATATTTTTTAATCTATACTATTAATATTAATAAAAGGAATACTCCATTTTGACATCTATTTTAAACTTAAAAAATTAATTACATTGTCATACTATTAATAAAGAAAATACCCTATTTAATATTCACTTTTCAAAATATTTATTCTACCTTTACAATGTTTTAAAATTAACAAATAAATTATTTTGTCATAATAGGGACTCAAACATAAAGATACACATGTGCGACAATGTTTTGAGTTTTATTTAAATTTTTTTTTATTTTCATATTTATTGCATATTTGACATATCCATAAATGATCTGACATATTTTTATCATGTTGTCGGAATAAAAAATATAAAATCAATAAAATTTATTTCAAAACATATCACATAATAATTTATATTTCAAAATATAAAAATTTATAAAAAATATTAAATTAAAACCCTAAAATTATTAAAACATATCAAAATAGAAATAGAAATACACATGCACAACAACTCCTATGTTCTTGCTAGTAATCAATCATTAAAACCTTGAAAAATTACAACATGTTAAATCGTCCCTTAAGATCCGCAGATTCACAATTGCAAAAATTGAAGAGAAACTAAAAAAAATAAATAAAACAATGCTCTTACAAAAAATCATAAACTCTTTTTCTTTTCTTTTTTAATATTTCAATTTTTTCCAATGTGTTGCTCACTGCCTTCCTTCTCTCCCATTTTGTTCTTAATCATCTCAAAATTGTTAGTTTGATTTCTTTAGTTCTTAAATAAAAACGGTCCCTTGTTAGATGAAATTTCCTTTGATCTTTCTATATATTTTTTAAAATTTTATCTATGATGTGGGTTTGATGCATTTTTTTTTAATGGAGTACTTTTACTTTTTTATGTGGACAAAACAATATTTCGGTCTTCATCTTTTATTCTGTCATTTTTATGTAATATACATTTCTTTCACTCTTTTCTTTTATAGTACAAACTATAGAAACTTTCTCCTTAAATTTCCATTTTTAAATTATAAAAAATGCCCATTTAAAATTGTTATCTTTTTTCTTATTTTAAAATAAAAACCACTCATATATTATTATAACTATCCATTTTGTTTTAATTATCTAGATGATGTTTATCATATTCATTTATTTATTTACTTTTTAATAAAAGCTACCTTTTATAACTATCATTTTTATAAGTTAATTTTTTTAATACTCCTATTTGCTATTCGCATCTCGAAGGTTTATAATTCTTTTTGTAAATTTTCAATGTACCCTTTACTCTTATTTGATTTTTAAAATTTGTTGAATTTATCTGTTTTTATCATCTTCTTGTACATGATCTTGCTCAATTTTTCCTCTTGTGTGTCAAACATTAATTGTCATGATGTGCCTATTGTATATTCATAATCATAATCATTCTTGTAAGTCTTCAGGGTATTGTTCGTTAATTTAAGCATTTTTTGAAAAGAAAAAAATGCAATTTTCTTAAAATATGATTTTCTCAATTTAAGGTTTATAGTTTAGGTTTAAGAATTTTTTGCATTTTTTATTTATTATAATTGGCTTAAAGTGGTTTTGCGCGATAATAATTGAGGTTTTGCAGTGTTCCGGATAAACTGATCAGAAATATATTATGTACATTCCAGATCATCATATCTGGAATACAATTGATAAATCTTGTTTGCCTTCTAGATCACTTAATCTATAATACACATAATATATTATGGATCAATAGATCCGAAATGTAATTTCTTAAATTCACATAAAACATTCGGGATCACTTAATCTGAAGGGTAAATATAGATTTGACAATTGCATTATGGATCAAATGATCCAAAAGGAAAACAATATTTAGCAAATGTATTTTGGACAGGATAATCCGGAATGTACATAATGATTAAGAATACATTATATACATTTTAGATCAACAAATCTGAAAGTGTATCAAATTTGTATTTCGGAAGAAGTGGTTCAAAAGGATAATTTTTGTACTACAAAACCTCTATTTCCATCATGCAAAACCACTCTAAGCCAATTATAATCAATATCAAATGTAAAAAAATCTTAAACCCTATACCATAAATCATAAACCTTAAATCGAGAAAGTCACACTTTAATGAAATTACATTTTTCCTTTTCAAAAAATGCTTAGATCAACGAACAATACCCTAAAGACTTTAAGAATGATTAAGAATATACAATAGGGTACAAAGTGACAATTGATGTTTAACACACATGAGACACAATTAAGCAAGATCATGCACAAGAAGATGATAAAAAAGATAAATTCAAAAGTTTAAAAATCAAATAAGGATAAGGGTATATTGAAAATTTTCAAACAATTATAAACCTTGGAGGGTGACCACACATTAAAGTGTTGGCTAAATTACCACCGGTGTCTCCTTATTTAGGGGGTAGCTCACTTTATGCCCCCAATTTATTTTATTTTTTTTGCGCACGTTTTCCCCTTCAACTTTTTCAAAAGTTTAATTTTTGTTCTTAATTTAGGTCATTGATAGTTAGAAAGAAACGTTGACTTGCATAATTTAGTGACATGACATGTTATTTCATAATTAACAGTTAATTAAAATGTAATTAATGATTTGTAAATGTTAATTATAAAATATAAAAAATGAGACCAAACAGGAATCAAACCCAAGTCTTGATAGTGAGAATGCTAGAGCCATTCCACTAGACCAGAAGTCAACATTAGTTTTATTTTGAACAGACTTGAACCCAGGGCCTAGAAATAAAAGTGTTAATCTCATACTACTAAACCAAAAGTCATGGTTAGTTTTTTTGTGAGATTCAAATTTAGTTAAACTAACCATGTGACAACGTTAATTTTAAAAATATAGAGAAATTGGACAAAGTAAGATTCGAACCTAAGAAGTGTGGGGAGTGCTAAGATGATGCCACTAGAAAATAGGTCCACATTAGTTTTATTGTGTATTTTCCTTTGTTTTATTTTACTATTCTAAGTCATTTATGTTGTAAATTTTTTAAATAGATTTTTTTTAAAATTCTAAAAAAAAGGTATAGATCTAGGTTGTTGTGCCCCATTGTCATGTCTACCCACAATCCTTCCCTTAAATCTCACCCTTAATCACCTCATCCAACTTTCCATCTTGTCCTCAACCTCCTAAATGGAGAAATTTTAATCTTAATTTTTGTCTTTATTTTTAATTAGATTTTAAATTTTATATTGTTGTTAATATAACTAAATTTTAGTTTTAGTTCTAACCCTTAAATTTTAATACTTAATTTTAGTTTTAAAAAACACAAATAAAATATACAACATAAATGACCTAAAATAGATTTAAAATTAAAATATAATTAAAAATAAAAATAGAAATTAAAGTTAAGAATTAAAATATAAATTAAAAGTAGAAAATTATAAATTAAAGTAACAACTAAAACTAAAATATAAAATATAAAATTAAAAATTAAAAATAAAATTTTATTCCAAATAGATTTAACATAAAATGAAGCTAAATAGCTTTTAGAATTTAAAAAATTTCTATATTTAAAAAATTTATAACATAAATGGACCTATAATAGTAAAACAAAAAGGAAAATACATAATAAAACTAATGTAGACCTATTATCTAATGACATTTTCACATGTCCTAGGTTCGAATCTTACTTTGTCCAATTTCTCTATATTTTAAATTTAACATTGCCACATTATTAGTTTAACTAAATTTGAATTTTACAATGAAACTAACAATGATTTTTCGTCTAGTGATATGAAATTAACACTTTTATTTTTAGGTCTTGGGTTCAAGTCCTACCTTATCCAACTTTTCTATATTTTTTTGTCTAGTCTAGCATTTTCATTGTTGAGACGTGAGTTTGATTCTTGCTTGGTCCCATTTTCTATATTTTACCATTAACATTTACAAATCATTAATTACGTTTTAATTAACCCACATCACTAAATTATGCAAGTCAGCAAAAAAAAAGATATGTATGTTCTCTCCTTTGTCTTACCTCTATGGTTGCTGTAGATTGTTTTCTTAAGCAGACATGTCATGTGTTCTCTGTTTAAATCAATATCTTAATAAAATATTATGACTTAAAAAAAACACATTAAATTGTTCTCTTATAAAAAATTACAAGTTTTTTTTCTTTTCTTTTTTAATTTTTCAGTCTTTTCCTATGTGTCCTCGCTCTTCCTTCTTTCTCTTTATGTTATATTTAATTGAAATATGAAAATTGATAAAAGTATATTTTAAAAATTTTAACTGCCCGATTTATTTATGATCTCTATGTATATTTTAAAACTATAATTGCTCATTTCTTGTCATAACTGTCCATTTTGTTTTAATCATCTCAAAATTGTCAATTTGATTTCTTTGCCACTTGCTAGATGAAATTTCCTTTGATCTCTCTCTATATTTTTTAACTACTTATTGTGAGGTGGGTTTGATACATTTGTGATATATGTGCCGAACACTTTCTTTGATGGAGTACTTTTACTTTTATACTTAGACAAAACAATCTCTCTCTGTTTTTATCTTTTATTCTGCCATTTCTTGCACAAACTATAGAAATCTCTAATAAATTACTCAATATGATCTTTTTATTTAATTGAGGTTTTATTATGTCATTTTCTGTTATTCGATTACTGAACTTGTGAAATTTTAATCTGTTACGGTTGAAGTTATGGAGTTTAATTTAAAACTTGTTTTAAGTAATTGTATTTCATAGTGTTTGATGTGAAAGTATTACCATGAAATTCGCTTTGATTGATGGTCGTTTTATTATATATCTATTAAATGGCCATTTTAATTATATATCTGATTTAAATAAGTGTAATGCATAAAGTAAATGATTCCTGACGTGTACAATGCATAAATCAAAACGATTTTGCGGCATCTGCAATCTCAGAATTTATCATCTATCACTTTTTTTTTTTATTTTTTAGACTTTGTATTTAATTTATAATATTTATTGTTTAATTTCTATTTTGACATTTATTTAATATGTTATAATTTTGAATCAGAAAAGTTAGAAAATTTAATTTATATATCAATTTTGAATTAAATACAAGATAAAATATAAAAAAAGCAAAAAGGTTTTTTATCTTAATATATTAGGAATATCAAAATTTGAATGAAGACCAAGTTTGTAACATATTACTCTAAAATATAATTTATAATTAAAACCTAGACATTATAACACAACAATTTAACCTTTATGTGATTATAAAATCTATAAAAAACAAAATTATCCCATGATGAAAAAATAATTTTTCTAAGATTTCATTCTTAAGATTTATTAATTCGTCAACTTGGAATTAAAATTATACTAAAATAGAAAATAAAAAAAAAGGCTTTGTATCTTAATGTGTTATAGATGAAATCATAATGCATCGAAAAACCATGCAAAAACTTTGTATCTTTACAGGTAAAATAGAAAATGAAAAAGGCTATGTATCTAAAGAATGAGTGACTTTAATAATCAAAATTTTCAACTAATATATTTTTTAAATCTGGAAAAATGGAGATCTAATTGATACGTAAATTTTGAATTAAAATATAAAAAATAAAAATAAAACTTTTATCTTAATGTACCAACAAGAAATATTTATTTTAAAATTTGACAAATGGGATTTTTTAACTAACAAATTGGTTAATTAAAAATATTTTTAACATCTGAAAAATGAGATTCTCTAACTAATAAATTGGCCAATTAAAATATTCAAAGACTTGGTATTTTAGTATTTGTTTCTAAAAGATGAGATTTAAAAATATTAAAGGGGTATATTTTAAAATAAAAAAACTTCAAATCTTAATATAGCAACTAAGAAGAATCCTTTAAAAAGTATTAGGTAATATCATCTAAAGTTAAATTCTTTTTTATTATTTAATATTTTTTTCTTCTTTATCTTAATGATAAAAAATAATTTTATAATACATTGTATAATATTCCAATTAAAGAACAATAATAACATATAATTAGTTGTTACATTTTGTTTTATACATTTTAGAAATATAGTATTTTTCAGTTTATATTATTTGTTTTTATATATATGATGCAAGTAGTTTTATATACAAGAAAAATATTTGTACATGTTAGTATAAAATTTGTTACACTAGCAGTTAATCTTGATCATAACCTTTTATAGTAAATTTGTTGACTTTAATTGTTAATACTTTAAAAGTAATTTAATAAAATTATAAAAAATTATGACTAATTGTTAATATAAAACTTTTTATTTAATAATATATAAGTGTTAAACTCTTTTTATATTATTATTGAAATAGTGATCAAAATTATATAAATATTATATACTATATCAAATTACATAATTGAATGTTAAATTAAAATAAAAAGCCACAACCTTTGTGTGTTGCTAGTTTAAAATAAAGAGAATTACCATTTTATTAAAATATATGTTTAATTCCTTACAAAAAATTTAACTTATTTATTACTCATACTTATATTACAGTCTAATTTATTTTCTCTCATAATTACGTATCTTTAAGATTAAATTATTGTGATATTTAGCAACAGAAAATATATTGACAGATGTTATTTAAAATATAAAAATAATTGATTTATTATTAATTAATTTGAATAAGCGGTAGAAAAAAAAGAATCCGTGAATGACACGTGTGACATAAGTGAGGGAAGGTGGAGAGAGGAGAGAGAGGAGAGAGGAGAGAGGAGAGAGGAGAGAGGAGAGAGGAGAGATTGGAATGGCGAGTAACAGAGAGAGAGAAGAGTGTCTGACATTCACAATCCCTTCTTCTTCATCGGCATCGCATTCATCTCCCATCACAGTCTCCGACCAACTCGACAGTTACCTCGCCGACCCCACCAACGACGCCCTTCTCTCCGCTTCCGCTTCCGCTTCCGCTTCCGATCCCGACTTCGGTTTCTCCCGCCCTGACTTCCGGCAGAGCCCCCTGGCCGGCACCGTCGAGTTCTACCAACGCCACCTCTTCCTCTGCTACAAGAACCCTCGCGTCTGGCCTCCCCGCATCGAAGCCGCCGAGTTCGACCGCTTGCCCCGCTTGCTCCACGCCGCCGTTGTCGCTCTCAAGCCTCTCATGAAAAAGGAGGTGCTTTTTCTTTTCTCTTCTTCTCTTCTTCTCTTTTCTCCTCACTCAACCTTACAAAATTACCTTCCTTTATGATATCAAAGGCTATCTTAACACATTAGTTAGAGATATAGCCAAATGATAGTAGACAAGTGAGATGGTTAAGTTCTAATATTCCTTTTCTTTACACTCTTTATTCATTCACGTTCCCCTTATCACTTATCACTTCTCTCTTCTCTCTTCTTAGACTCGCTTAACCATATGTGAGGGTCATGATGGCACCCACACATCTAATGGGGATGTGTTAATCTTCCCTGACATGGTTAGATACAGGTCCATATTCATCTCTCTTTTTCCCCTTTTGGGCTTCTTCTTCTTCCATCATTCTGTTCTGGAGTGGACAACAGGTTCTAGTGGATTTGCAGGAGGTTAACACATTTTGATGTTGACACCTTTGTTGAAGAGGTTCTTGTCAAGGATGGAGAGTGGCTTCCTGGAACCCCTGAGGCACTTACAGCTTCCTATGTTTTTGTCTGTTCACATGGATCCCGTGATCGCAGATGTGGGGTCTGTGGACCTGCCTTGCTCAGTAGATTCAGGGACGAGATAGACTTTCATGGTCTTCAGGGTAAAGTCTTTGTTAGCCCTTGTTCACACATTGGGGCAAGTCAGTACGCAGGAAACGTCATTGTATTTGGACCTAGCATCAATGGCCAAGTCACTGGCCACTGGTACGGACAACATCTGCTTCTGCCTCTGCATCCTTTAACTCCTCTCTTACTTATTTCTATCTCTTTTATTAAGTCTTTTAATATCATTATACCATTGCTTGTTATATTTCATTCTTCTCCTCAAGTAGGTATGGCTATGTTACCCCGGATGATGTGCCTTCATTGCTTCAACATCATATAGTAAAAGGGGAGATTTTAGATTCATTATGGAGGTAATTATTTCCTGTATCTCTAGTGCTTTATTTTCTTCACTGTTTTAGATATAAGCTAGGCTATCCCTTCATTATTTTCTTACATACTGACTTTTGGCCCTTAGGGGGACACTTTCTGGACCTGTTGGATTATAATTTAAAATTACAAATTTTGCCAGGGTAGGTCAGCAAATGTGAAATTTTAATATTCACAACTTTATTGTCATTTGCAAGTCAAAATATCTACAACATTTTTTCACACCTTCCTGAATGAAAATGTTCATCTAAAATTTACTTTAAATGAGGTAGGCCCTTGTTTTTTATGGATCATTATACTGCCAAGACCTATTTTTACTATTTATGGTATAATACCTTCTTGGTTTCTGTATTTTCAAATTGAAATTGTGGTCAGGCAACAAGCGGCATTTTCACACCCTCTGTCCGATGGCATGACAGCTTTGATCCAAACTATTTAAAACAACATTTGTGACCTGCCAGTTCTGTTGTTGACTGTTTGAACTTTTTTATTTATTAATTAAAATAATAAAGCATGTTTTACACAGTTTGCCTTCAAATTTAAGCAGCTACAAAATGAAGTATATATGATGCATAACTCGTGTACTAATGTTATTTCCTTCTACTTCTCAGAATTTTCAGAAACCCTAGCTTCACCCATAACTTTTCAATTACATCTCTTTCTGCCTCCCTTCTTTGTGATGGAAAAATTTGATGCGTTGGGTGACAGATTCCTTCTTTGGAAATTGGACTTCTGAAATCCTTTACATGGTTAAAGATAATA
This sequence comes from Psophocarpus tetragonolobus, assembly GCA_037954015.1. NCBI lineage: Eukaryota > Viridiplantae > Streptophyta > Magnoliopsida > Fabales > Fabaceae > Psophocarpus > Psophocarpus tetragonolobus. Next base: position 43,887,162 of record CM075695.1, read on the forward strand.
GTATGTATCAGGCTGATAATTAGGAAAAATTTGGAACATAGGTACATGGAACAATGGAACATATGCTGACTTGTATTGGTTGCTCGTTTTTATGTCACCATCAGGGGTCAGATGGGTTTATCTGTAGATGAACAGGAGAAAAAGCAAGAACAGAGGCTTCTGCTGAATGGCTTAAGAAATTTAGAAGATAATTTTGTGAGCTGCTGCCAGTCAAATAGCATGAGTTGCCTCCAATCAAATGGAGTTGGCTGTTGCCAATCAAACGGAGACTCTTCTTTCCATCAGAACTATGTGTTAGTGGAAAGGAGAAAGGACCCTGATGTCATTGAGTCACAGGCAAAGCTCTCGGCTGATAATAAAAGCAGTGAGACTGTGCTTTCTCGGATCAATAATGGTAAAGGAGCTTCACGCAAGTTTCCTTTCATGACAACTTGGCTTGATGGTTGGGAGCAAGAAGATACTTATGCAGCTCTTGCTGTTGTCTGTGCTGCTGTATCAGTTGCCATTGCCTATAACTGCTACAAACAAATGAGATAAGAGGAGTTGAATTTCCTGCATTATTAAGTGGTTCAGATAGCTTAAGCTTTACTATATCTCGATATTAGCTTCATGTCTGATACTATTGCAGTTCTTTAGATGAGTCCTTCTTGCTGAACATCCAGGGAAACAATTGGGAGCTCAATTTTTAATCTTGATGTGTGCGCTTTGGTACTTGCAGAGTATTATTGGTTTAGGCACTTATAATTTGCCAGGCAGCTTATTTGTACAGATAAGAAATCTTAGCCTCAGGCTATTCAAATTAAATATTTTAACAGGTTGTTCAGGTAGAATTGGGTTTGTAACCTTATGCAATTAAATATAAAGCTTTAGTGTTCCTCGACCTTGCTAGCTAATCCTAGATTGTGTGACCCATAAAAGAATGCAGCATGTTCAAATGAATAGAAAGTATCCCCTCCTCCGTGTATATATATATATATATATCCAGGTTAATAGTATCCCCAAGTTGTGTTAAGAAAAGGAGGGGTCTTGAATATAATTGAGAAAAAAAAAAAGTTTAAAAAGAAAAGGATTAGTAGAAGGATAATAGTACGCAAAACACTTTGAACGCTACTTCCAACTGTTCTAGTAACCCAAGGAGGAATATATATTTGGCTCTATGCATAATTATGTCTGGCAGACATGGTTTTGAACGCTACTTCTACGTTTTGTATAGATAGAAACTAAATATTTAATTGACAGAAAACTAATTGTAACTTTATGCTGTCCTTCCAACACTTCACAAATGTTCCCTGCGCATCATCCAAGGCAGTTAAAAGTTATTAGACCTTCTTCCCCCGCAGTTTGTTCAGAAGATTGTGTCAACTTGATGTTATTGTTAACACTCGATAATCAATATTACATCCGATCACTGAATATAGCCACTGCATAGAACAAAAATTATAACCCTCATTCAAAATGGACTATGTAGCACTCATCAATTGAGCATAATCTGGACCTTCCTGGTTCTACTGACCATGATGCAGATATGAACTGCAATACCATTTTGTCAGTTGGTAAGGCCATTCTGACTTTCTAATTTGTGGAACTCGGTTTCTATAGTCTTGGTAATTTTGGCATCATCTGGGTCTGGTTCCGGTAAGTCTACACGGAAAGAATCCTGTCTGATTCGTAAAATGGGCTCTATGGATATAGCTTGTGAATGATGTAATCATAGAGTTGTTTATGGAAGGCATGATCAAAGGAAAAACAATTTTCAGTATTTCCAGCAGCATGACGTAGATGCACCCTGGAATCCTCCTTTCTGCAAAAATGTGGAAGGGTTGCATAGTCCATTACCTGTTACAAGTTTTGAAAACATTGTTGAGTATGTCAAACTCCTCATAGTTGCAAATTTTCAAATCTAAATATCATAGTTTAATTATTAAGAGAATAATTAAGATGGACAGATATGAGATATGGAAGCTCCGTCATATACTGCATTCTTATTTATAATAATGGAGAGGCAGTACTCGCTTTTCATAAAGAAAATCCTCTATTATATTAGAAAATTAAACTTTAGCATCTTCGTTATGCTCAAACAATTTCACGGTACTGAACTGGAAAACTAGCAAATAAAATCCATAAGCGAGTTTTTTTTTGTGGATAAATCCATAAGCATGATGATGCTGTCATCGCCAGCTGTAAAACTTCAACAAAATGGTGTGGTGTGGTTTGCAATAGAATCTGTTATATTTAGGTGTGAAGCAAAATTCAAGTGCTGCATTTATTTTTATTTAATGACTTTGTTTAAGTCAAGAGAAAAAGGAGGAAAACACAAGGTGTACCTTCAGCAATTCCTCCATGCCATAACCTTTCAGTACGTGGACTTTCCTCCTTGTTCTTTCTTGTAAAAGAGACTTTACAACCTGCCCATGATAATTAAAGTAAGAATAGCATAACTATAGATGTCAAGATTTTGAAAAATCCGTATGAAATTAAAGTATAGAAGTCCAAACTTTTTCAACATAAAACACTTGAGCAAACCTTCCAACACGCGGAGAATACATACGGTACATTAGCGATATAATATGCATCTGTCTTTTCGGGATAGTTCAGCAGCAGTCAAAAGCTAGTGGATAGATTGAGTGAGAAAAGAGTCTTCGATAAATGAACAATTAAGGAACAAACATATTATTAAAAACAAATACAAAGAGAGAGAAAGAAAATTGGAAGTTTCTAAATTGCTGGCATACCTTCAATTGGTTCAGTGCTGAGAGTTTTAAACCACCCATATCCAAGACTTTCACACAAGTGTCAATGTGTCGTCCATGATTCTTTGTAGCTGTTGGCCATAATAAAAATTCTAAAGAAAAAATCAGGGTGACAGATAATTTGTGAGGGACCAGACAAAAACACTCTAGGAACTCACCAAGATCACTCGATCCCTATATTCATTCAGTTGGATGTGCGACTTTACATAGTATTTGTCCTGAAAAATAACAACTTGCAATTAAACATCATGGAAAATAAAAAGTAGTTTGCATGCTACAAAGGAAAATGGACAGATAAGCAACACTCAATGTATCATATAATTGTAAAGGTATGAGGCCCTTACAAACACTTCATCAAGTGTGCTGAGCCAACACCAACAGCAATGACAGGCAGGCCCTGACACAATTGAACCACATATAAAATAAATGACTAAATTAGCAATCATTTATGCTATTAAATATTAGAGACGGCATCTTGTTGACCATCTAAAATGCTTATACATTCGTATATAAAGATGTGATCTCTTACATCTCATTCAAACCTGTTAAAGGCACGGAAGAACAATAAATAAATTTATTCCTTACATCGAAACTGATGCGAGATCTTATTTAAAGCACAGAATACCTCCTTTGAGAAACCAGACATTCCTATGAATTGAGAATCTCGCAAACGCGTCCTTACAAGTCAGGGAGTATAGGCTTCTGTTTATAATAAAATAATTCAATAATGTGCTTATTAAAAAAAAAATCAATAATGATAGATATTTATGATCATGAATTCACAATGATAGAGAAATATGATAGACCTCGATTTTTATGCTAAAACTGTGATATGAAGTTGGATATTGGAATAAGAATAATTATGTCAAATAACTATGGAGACCCTGTATCTTGATATTTCTATACTGGTGGCGATAACAAGGTTTTTATATTTCTGGCAGTAACACGCATCCTTATCTCCAATCTTGTCTTTTTTAAGTACTAAATGCTTAATTTTCATTTAAGATATGTTGTTCCAAAATCAATAATATTATTGCAATGCTAATATGGACAGTAAAGGCACTCACCTACAAAACACGGTCAATCTCATTTTCCACTCTCCATTGTAAACAATCAATTAACTGTTATCGTCAACCGTCAGCAAATTAAGTGTTCATATCCAAAGATAAGTTTATAAGCAATCAACTTGGGAAAATTCCAACAAAAACTTTTGTTGCACTCTCTAACCATTTTATGTGCTTTGACAACTTTCCCGTCCCTGGCTTTGAGAAACCGTACTAATGTTTCTGTTAGATAGCCCTGGTGCATAATCTAAAATATAACGAGCAAGCTTTCATTACAAAATAAAGAAAAAACTAATGATGATCACCATCTATTATCATAATGTCCATTGCTGTACTTCAGTAAAGAATTATTGCCAGTAGTGAGGTACTGATGACCAAGATCAAATTTGCAGGAAAAGAAAAATTAGTTCAGAACTTCCACTCCAACTAAAACCTTTAATAGATAAATTATGGTGACTTATTTTATCCAATATGAACAGACACATTCATCAAGTTATAACTTCTTATTCTTTTTGCATTATCTTTCTCAACACCAATTATCAAGTAAAACTAAGAGACCAAAGAGCCAAACCTGAAATGTCTTCTTCTGTTGCTCATTTACTACATCAAGAGAGAAAAGTGTATTAAAAAAAACAAGAAGAAGAAAGCAGTGGAAGTGATTTGTCAGTGTGAGTAATAAATCAGCACAAAAAATGCAAACTAGATGCTTACAGTTTTCCACAAGGGACTGCAATTGTTTTATAGCTTCCTGATGAGTAGTAATACACGTCATTGTTTATCTCTCTGATAACGCTAGATTGAAACTCTGAAACCAACTAACAGGCTGAGAAGTTTTCAGGAAAAGCTGTGACTGGATTTTGAAAATTGAAATATTGATAATTTAAGCTCCTTTAAGAACCTGAAGCTACTATCCACCAAACAATAGCAGGTGAGATGAGACACAAAAGGATAGGGCCGGGTATTCTTTGGTCCACTTCACAAAGCATGCAAGCTTTTTTGACTTCGTTGCAACTTCCCTTTGAATTCTGAACTGAATTGAGTGGCAATCATTAGAAAGATAAATAAAGCTGTTTTTAAAAAAAAAAAACAAGGAAAGGAAAGGAGAATATATTGTTTTTTGACTTTGGGGACGTTTGTTAGTATAGGTGATAGCTTAATATATATGCAACGGAATAATATAAAAAATTAATTTAAGCTGCACATATTGTACATATACGGATATTAGGAAGTTCCATTTAAAATTTGAAAGTTAATTTTAAAAAATTACAAGTTTGGTAGTTGTTTTCCGAACGTGGAGATGCTCAATTTTCGTTAGATATATACAATAACCTTTTTCCTTTTGGTGGTTAAGAATAGAGATGCCGACTAATAATAACGGAAAACGAAATTAAGAGAGAAAAGAAAAACTGGGCAGAAGTAATTAAGACAGAGATAGATGATGCCAAATTGATAAGCTTTCTATGTTAAGGATCGATGCCTTCAGAATTGGAAATTATGTAGTTCACTTATTTGAAAAGGGAGATTCACCTTTAATATTTATACGAAATGATATGTTGTGGCTTCCCAAAGAACATCGCTTGTACTTTCAATTAATTAGTTGTGTTTAATCAACTTTATTGGAAAATTGGTTTCTTTTATCATTAATGTTAGTACTTAATTGGAAAATTCTACTGGCTGGTTGTGTTGCATATCTATTCTTACCACACATTTATGCATTGTAATTAGCATTGTCAAGTAAAAAGTTTACTACATTTTAATTGTTTCAAACTCTTAATTATCCGTTACAAAATAGCGTGTTGGTGTACCGATGGTATGGGTGAATAGACGCAATTTGAGAAGACCAATAAGCAAAAATTATTCATTGTAATGTAAATGCAAGATCTAAAAAAAATCTATTTTACCATAATGATGTTTCTCCTGCTTGTATCATTTCTTTGTCGTTCATCCTTAATAATTTTTTTTTTTAAAGACAAATTTTATTTAGCAAGATCATTACACTACCATGTTATAAGGATGACATGATTGCTAATTACAATAGCAAAGGATATATGATAGATTTTTCAATTTTCCCCTTACTCAATAAAATAGAAAAACCACTTCAGACAATAACCCCATATTTTGCAATTCTCCTCTTACACAACAAACAACAGAAACTAACCCGCACTGAAATCATTAGTTATGGAGAATCAAGAATTATCTCTTCCTAAATTTACTGAAACAGTATTCAGGTTGCCAAACTTGTTCCTTCGAGATTCAGCAATGGTTTTTCGACACCTTATTTTCTACACTTATCATAAACACTTATCTTTTTTCTATATTATATCATGTCATTCACATACTTATATTTTACTTTAACTGTCAAATAGGTCTAAAAATCATTTTGCTTCACGGTATTTGATGCGGATCGGTGAATCAAATATTGATGACTCTCTCCTCCTTCCTGTTTCTCAAAAGTCAAAACTATGATGCCATGATTCACTAAGGCAGTTCTTTGCTGATAGGTAGCGCATAACAAATCTAGAATGAGATTAATAATATTTATTATGAGTTGACAGATATACCTTTATGATGAACGAGGTGAATTAAAGAATATATCATAAGCATGCCATATAACATATCTTCTATAGAAATCATGTCAATTATGCATCTATTAGAGAGAAGTGTTGACATGAAGTATTCCACACATGCACGGTGCAGACTTCGGAGTCACCAGCTTCTCTCAAGGATGCTAGAGTACTACCAGTTCAAGAATTTTCCTACTAGTTTGGGAAGTTAAGCGTGGCGTTTCGCAAATCTAGTCCTACTAAGAGCTTGAAACAGAAGCAGATGGCATGACTGATTACTGATGCCCATTGTCCAGACTAACGGAGGAGAAAGAAGAAATTATTATTAATCATTGATGGATTGGATACTTGACTAGAAATTCAGAAAATACTGAGGCTTCGTTAGTCATTAGACTGCAGAGTAAATTAAATACAAGTAGACAATAACAAATAGAATATCCAACAATTCCTAATAAATTAGCATCTCAGACAGTAAAATACTCCTTGATAGCTTCCAGTACCCGGTTTGCTACTTCTGGACCAAACAACCTGGGAAAGCTTGAAGCAAGATCAATTTCGAGTGTCTTGTTTCTAATGAGAGCATCCCTTTTTCTCAGATAAGCTTGGTCAGCCTCTCCGACTTGTCGGTTGGCACAAGCACAGTGATCCAACCATATGCCCAAGACTTGCTTTGAGATGGGATCCAGATGGTCCCTTATGATGTCCTCCATGCGTTGAGCTCCACCAGTTTCAGTGAGAATGCGAACCATTATGGCTGTAGGGGAGGAAACAGTGCGGATGTAAAGGGAAGAAGAGAAGTAGGGTTGAACCTCTGGGACTCGGAGGAGAGCCTGCCTGTGTGTGTCGAGTTGAGTGTCCTCATAGAAGGTTTTGAGGTCATCTGGCCAAAGCACAAGGTCTTTCCGGGGAGGCAAATCAAGAATGAGAACTAGCATAGTTGGGCTACTCCGGATCATTTCAAACACAAAATTTGGAGCATCGGTTGAACTGCTCAGATAGGCTGAAAGACTTGTTATATCTAAGGACCCTCCTGTTGGTAGCTCGGAATGCACCCAGCTTCCCAGCACAAAATCTACCTGAGACAAGTACATGCCACCACTTCACCAGTAGCGTTAACAACAAACCACTCATTCTTTTTTCATTTTCCATCTCATATTGAATAACCATCAATCTAATTTATATGTGGATATAATTAACTAAGATCCAGATAAAAGAAAATACAAGTATGATTTGTAAGAAAAGAGGAGTTATGGATAGAAAATGTTGAGTGTACAAGAGGGAAGAGCAATAAAAAAGAAGAGATTACCGGAGAGTTATTAGTGGCGGGTGTGATATGGAGGGAGGCTTGGGCAGTGGAAGAGTGATTTTGATAAAACTGAACATCGGGGGGGAGTGAGCAAGGAAGAAGGTGAGAGTGAAAGCGATTCTCAAGCGTTGAAACAAGATCAACCATCAGGTTCTTGTGGGCAGAAGAAACGAAGGGAAACTCCATCAATTTGCTTCGCCCTTCCATCAGAGAGCAAGACACAGAAAAACAAGCTTTCGCTTTAGCTTTAGCTTTAGCTTTAGCTTTAGCGACACGATAACCACCTGAAGATACTCGGAAATGCTCACAGATCATCACTTCCATCTCCTGTAATTGCAACCACCACCTCGTTTACTCCCTTCCATTAAATTACTTTATTTCAAAAAATCTTTTCCATCTCCACTCCGCCTTCTTATTTTCAATATTTATCTTCTTTCTTTTCTTTTTTTTATTTTATTTTAAGAACAGATTTATCAAATTTTGATCAAATTCTACCCTAACCGTCGATCGTACCGTTTCATTCATGATAAGTTTATTCTCATTATTAGGTAGTTTACGTTATTAAAAATTGTCTTAATTAATTCTTAAATATAATATTGTCAAGACTCATTTCTCATATCTCATATGTGATAATTATATCATACTCATTTATTTTTTTATTTAATTTTTAAAAATAAAAAATATTTATGCAGTTAAAAATTGTCTTAATTAGTCAAGAAATCTTTTTTCCCCTTCCAAAAATCATTCTTCTTCTCCCTTCTTCAAATCCTAAAAAATTATCAATTAAGTTCCTCTCTTTATTTTTCATTCTCTCTTCACAACCCATCACTCCCCAAATTCACATATTTTCACTTCCCCTCCAATACCCACACATTTTCATTTCCAAAAATTGGGATGATAAATTTTACTTCACCCTCGAATTTACAAAAGTAGGGAAAGGAGTCTTGTAAAAGGAACCCTCTCACCTCATTGACCAAAATTTAGAAGAATTTCAAAAGAGAATTTGCATTGAAAAGGTTAAAGAAACAATTTCAAATTGCATCCACTGATATTACAATTTGATATTTTAAAAAAATTAAATTAAAGAATAAATGGGATGTCACCCGCATATGAAAAAAGTCTTAATCAACGTAATATTTAAGAATTGATTAAAATTATCCTTAACAATGTTAGTTATGTATAAAGACTTTGATACCTCTACAATTCTTTTGACAAGTTAAATGTGAGTGTCTTAATCTTTCAAACACTTATTTAGTATTTCACTCTTTTTTACGTGGTTCTCTATGGCCAGAGTAAGTGATTGTTGAGATGGACATTATTTTGTATAAGGTATCATTGTTAATATATATAATTATACCTATTATTCATAAAAAAAAAATGCTACTGATATAACGTGAGTATTTTATTTTTGTGGGGGTGCGGAAAGAAAAGTATGGTGTAAAAAGAAATCTCCTTTGGGAGAAGGGATGTCACTCTAAACCATTACATTTTTATTCTCTTTGGAGACAAATAAAAAATAATTAGTTTTATGTTATTTACACCTCCATAGTCCATGCTATGTGTCTTTCTTCTTTAAATTTTTCTTAAAATATCCTCATAATTTTTTAAGATACACCCAACTCATTTATAATTCCTTTTCTTTTTTCCACACTTTCTATAACTCCACTACTTATCACTTCTCAAAATACACCTCCTTACTTCATAATAATTTTCTTTTAAACAAGCATAATCATTTTTTTGTTAAAAACTTTGCTCATCGCACACTCTCTTACTCTAATAAATCTTTTTTTTATGACACTATTTTTTTCCCCTACTTTGAACACCTCCAAATTATCATATTTATTTTCTTATTCAAAGAAATATTTAATTTTTCAACTACGTAGTGTGAAATAGGAGTTTTATAATCTCATTAAATATGTATTATTTGACTTTGATAGACTAACTATGGCTATAAAACTCTAAATAGAGATTATAAACTCATAGTGAGCCTTAGAAGAGTTAGTAATAAAAAAAAAAAAATTGTAGAAAGGAAAAAGGACTACGGAAGGAGTAAATGTATTATGGATCATAACACCAACTAGAAAGGAAAAAGAATATAATATTTAGAATTTATTTATTTTTTGTGCGTCACATTTTGCTATAGGCACCTTCTCCGTTGTTGCCTCCGCACACCGCACCACAAGAAGTGTTGATATCCACTGCCTTTTCCCTGCGAAAATGATTTCCAGCTACTCCCCCCTCCCAAAACAATCATTTCTGTGTGAGAAAAAAAAAATACCTCGAATTATAATTCCTGTTAAAACTATAATTAATAATTTGTCTGTCCTTTTCCCTTTCCAAAATTAGTTCGGATAAATGCGCGCTCCCACCCTAAAGAAAAAATAAAATAAAAAAAGATCATAACACCAACTTACTCTTATGTTCATTATATACCCGTGATCTAGAAACGACATAAACAAACAATTTGAAAACGGTGGTAATGGTTTACGATCATTTAATCTTAAAATGAAATGATTTTTTCACATTTTGGATAAAGTGATCTAAGAAATATAGGCAATATACTGAAGATCAAATTATTTGGAACAACGAGTATAGTTTCAAATCACTTGATCCAGCTTAAATAATTTATTTACATTAATGATCAACCAATCTAAAATGTATTTATATTTTTATTTATAAGTTAACAAATATTATTAATGATTCAAAAGTTAAGCAAGCAATCACAAGATATCTCAACTCGCAAGTTGTAATTTACAAAAACCATACCACGAGATAAATAAATAAAAAAAAACTAATAAGACATTAAATATATAATTTGGGTTTCATTATCTATTATGCAAAAAAATATGTTAACTTTACTGCATATTATTACTCTCCCTGGTTCAATTGACCAGTTGGAATTATATCACCACCAATCTAAAAATGTATAATTAGTTGTTTCAAATCAAATTGTCTTGAAAAATGAACATCATTATGGATAATTTGATCCGAAAATAAATAATTTTATTTTACACTTTTATTATCAATTTATCATCTAAAATAATGGACAGGGTTTCATATAGTTATTATGTTGTGAATTATTCTCTCAAGAGTAGTAAACATGAATTCAAGATAACTTGATTAAAACATGTTTGATTAATCGTGATAGTAGCAGTGATATTAATAATAATATTAACAATAATAATAATAGACTATTAACATGTTTTATTAATCTTCAGAAATACTTTTTGAATGAAAACTTGATTTTATATAAGGTTTGAGTTGTTTCTACGTATCTAATTTTTAAACTTAAGTTTAACCAAAACTTAATTGAAAACTTTGATAAGACATGTACTAAATAGAGTATAAGAAAGCAGTTTTAGATAAATAATTTTTATTTTTGAAAAGTATTTCTTAAAGAAAAAATTGTATTTTTGAAAAAAAAAATAATGGTTCTTCATGGAGTAATTTGTGACAATACTTAAAAAATCATTTGTATAATCATTATTTTTTTTTTTTAAAAAAAAAAGAAGAAGAAAGACAACATGTTCTCCGAAATCAATTAATAAGTTTAGTATTCAACATAACCGCATATCATTCTTATAAATAAAAGACAAAAATCTATAGTAAAATTAACACAGAGAATATCATGTTGATACGTGGACAATTCTATCTTAACAAAATGATCATTTAGTAAGTTAGTTGTCCAATAAGCAAAAAGTGAAATTACATTGAACTGATAAAAATGGGATAAAATTTATGGTCAGTTGTACAATCTTTGTCCGAAAACTTAATGTTATTGAAAGAGTCTGTTTCAATAGTTAGTGTTCAGAAATCATCCTCATATGTTACTACTATTAACATGTGAAATACATCGTTTACATTACTTGTATTTATTTAAAAGATGTTGAAATATATGATGCTTCATAATTATCATAATATTTACTTGTAAGACATTGAAATTATAAAAGAAAAATAGAGAGCTTAATTATCTAGTTTTTCCATAGTTATTTCATAATATTTAATTGGGTATCACAAATTTTTAAAAGATGTTCAGATTTTTAATTATATCTCTCATTCATATAATTTTCGTCCGATTGGAATTAAGGTGGTTAAGTTGGAAATTTCTTTCCTAGCTAGCAACTGTCGTTCTCGTATATATATATTTTTTTCTAACTTGGAACTCAAGATCGAAACTTAAAGGCAATAGAGAAATATGAAAAATGAACTAATGAAGTGTAATTGTCCAATGTCCACCACAAAATAAATGGACGGGTCACTCATTAGAAGTCGCATTTGGATGTGACCATTTTAGTCAACTTGTCTGGACAACGTTTCCCACAATTAGTCAGAAAGCCTCATTTTAAAAGAAGTCATTTAGTTAACGTAGCGCATGAATTTGCTCCTTTTTGTCCACTTGCCTTATAAAAGAGTCACATTCCATCTCAACAATCACTTACATTTTTACTCCTCCCCAACTCATCCATGCACAGTTATATACTTGTATAAAAAAATTCATAATTTCTAAGCTAAATTCATAACTGTGATGCCGCGGACTCTATGTGGGGGTCTTAAGGGACCATAAAGTCAATTTGTTTTGGCCTTTTAGCTAACTATAAACGTTGTACAGAAATTATAGTATTTTTTTTACAAGAACTTATCTTTATCCTTAAGGTTGTGTGTAAGACAACTTGTGTAACTTATTTAGTTTATTTATTCCCTCATTCCTTCCATAATACTTTACATGTTTGGAGAGAGATCACAACATATGAATTAAGCATTAGTAAATAAATTGTTTTTAAGTGATGTTTTTTTTTATCTCTTTGAAAATGCTTGTTGATATATATGTATTTTGTATTTATGTGATTTTTAACGTAATAATTCATAAAATCAATAAATTTATCATGAATGAAGTGTTGTGATTGAATATCTAGTGTAAAAATGAAAGTGTATATCAATTAAATTTTTAAAGAAAAAAAGATATATGTGGTACTATTTTTTATCATGAATTTTAATAGATCTTTCCGCCAAAATAAAACCCTCGTATTTCTTTGATTTTTTTTATATCCTAAGAATGGAGGGTGAAAAAAAATTATAATAACCCACTATTAAGCTAATTTTCATAAATATATATAAAAATAATAATGGTGAAAAAATTGTCAAATTAAAGATACCTATCAAAAGGAGGAGTGAATTAAGGTATAGAAAATTTGTGACAGAGACATAGACATTATTATACACTTATAGTGCATGAACGTTTGTATTTTAGTGTGATGACCTAACCAAACCACGTGGTGTAACGTGCAGCGTATGTTTTGCATGAGCAGAAGTTACATATGATAATGTATTAAATATCTATTTAATATTCACGTGCTATGTCAGTTTTCCAACTTGTAACGGTATGTTTGGTTTAAATGACAGAATTAAATAAAGGGAAATAAAAGAAAATAAAGTAAAACGTAAAAAGTGTGAATTATATATAAAAGGAATAGGGTAGGGAAATTATTTTTTGCCTTATTAGTATATTGACAAGTGTATTATTTTATATTTTTTTGTGTTTTAAGTTTCATTTTTTTTAGTTTCTTTTAGTTTGTTATTTCCTTTTGTCTTTCATTTTTACCTTTTTAATTACTATGTTTGTTATTTGTTTTAGTTTTGAAATTATTTTTTTGCTTTTATTAGTATATTGACAAGTGTATTATTTTATACTTATTTATCTTTTAAGCTTTCTTTTTTTTTAATTTCTTTTGGTTTGTTATTTGTTTGTCTTTTAATTTTACTTTTTTAATTACTTTGTTTGTTATTTTTTTAGCATATATTTTAAATTTTTATATTATTTAATTTTTAATTATTATAAATTTAAATTACCTCAATAAAAACATGTTTAATATTTTTAATTTTTTAAAAAAAAATATCTTGCTAAAAAATTATGTTATTATTATGTCTTTTAATATTTTTTTCTTTTTATATTATATTAAAATTAAATATTTGAATATACGATAAAATAGTTTTAGTATATGTTACAAGATATTTCTTAAATATATTTTAATATATTACAAAATAATTTTAAATTACTTTAATATAATATATTAAATATTCTAATTTTTTCAGAAAATTATCCTATTAAATATATTTAATATACAAATAAATTCATATTAATTTAACAAAACTATCTTGAATTAAATTTTACATTTATGTATTTAATATATTAAAAATTAATTATTAAATATTTGAATATATGATAAAATAATTTTAATGTATGTTAAAAAAATTTCTTAAATATATTTTAATCTATTACAAAAATAATTTTAAATTAATTTAATAAAAATATGTTAAATATTTTTAATTTTTTAAAAAAAAAATATCTTATTAAATATATTTAATATAAAAATAAATTTAAATTACTTTAACAAAAGATATCTTGAATTAAATTATTTAATTTATTTACAATATAAAGATATTAGTATATGACTCAATAAACAATAGGTTGAGTGACATTATTTTTAGTTTCAATAAAAAAAATATAACATATAGATGTTAATTAATAAAATATAAATTTTATATTTAATTTTGAATTTATATATTTTATATAATAAAATTAATTATTAAATATTTGATTATATGACAAAATACTTTTTTTGACTAGCGTTTATTTTTATCTTTTTACGAGATATCTAATCTAGAGGCAAGTAAAAGTATAAATTTACCCTTTCTCAATATTTGACACATGTTTTTTTTTTGTTATATTTTTTGTCTTTCAATTTGTTGTATCTTTCTTAATTTTTTATGTTATTTTCTTTTTTTAATTTTCATTTTTATGTTATTTTAATTATTATATGTTACTCTTTTTATATTTATATTTCTATGTTTTATAATTTTTATTTTTTTTATCTTTTTGTTATATTTTTGTCTTTTCAATTTTGTTAATTTTCTTAACTTCTTTCTTATTTCTTTACTTCATGTTATTTTTATTTTCTATTTTTATTTTTATGCTATTTCAATTATTATATTTTACTCTTTTATTATTATATTTCTATATTTTTATTTTTTATTTATTTTTTATCTTTTTTTGTCTTTTTCTATTTTCAATTTTCTTATCTTTCTTATTCTTTCCTAATTTCTTTATTCTTTCTTTTCTTTATATGTTTTTATCAATTTTTATTTATTATCTTATATTAAAAATTAATTATTAAATATTTTACTATGAAAAAATAATTTTAGTGTATCTTAAAAATATTTTTTAATTTATTTTTTATTTATTTTATTTATATGTTATTTTATTCTTTTCATTATCATTATTTATGTTATTGGACTTATTATATTTTATTATTTTGTTTTTGTAGGATTATGTTTTTTTTTATTTTTTTTATTTTTATATTTACATATTTAATATATTAAAGGTTAATTATTAAATATTTGATTATATGAAAAAATTTTAGTTTATTTTAAAAACTATTTTTAAGTATATTTTAATATATTACAAAATAATTGTAAATTAATTTAATAAAAATATTTTTTTTTCAAAAAAATATATTATTAAATATATTTAATATAAAAGTAGATTTAAATTATTTTAACAAAAGTATCTTGAATTTATTTTTTAATTTATTTATAACATAAAAAGATAGTATCATTAATAAGATCGAAAAATTGAATTTGATTAATGTTTATAAATTTTAATCTATGTACAAATTTTATTTTACAAAAAAAAATGATGTATCATGATTCATAAGTGAGATTAGTATATGATTTAATGGGTTAAGAAATATTATTTTTAGTCTCTTATTCAAGAACATATAAATGTTATTAATAAAATATAAATTATATTTAATATATTAAAAGTTAATTATTAATTTTTTTAATATATTATGAAATAATTTTAGTGTGTTAAAAAATACTTTTAAATATATTTTAACATATTAAAAAATAATTTTAAATTAATTTGATAAAAATATGTTAAATATTTTAATTTTTTAAAAAAGTATCTTATTAAATATATTTAAGATAAAAATAAATTTAAGTTACTTTAAAAAAAGTATTTTGAATTATATTTTTTTAATTTATTTATAATATAAAGTAATTGTATAATTCACAAGATCGAGAAATTATCGTTAACTAATATTTATAAATTCTCATCTATATGTACAATTTTTATTTGACGAAAAAAGAATCATGCAAATCATGTATTGTAAGAGAGACTAGTATTTGACTCGATAAGTTGAGAGATATTATTTTTAGTCTTTTATCCAAGACAAAAAATATAGCATGTAGATGTTAATTAAAGTATAAATTTATACTTAATACAATTACATTTTAAAGATTTAAAATTTTTTATTTTTTACTTTGATATCTACAAAATTATTTTTATTTTTTATGAAAAAAAATATATAGAAGCATATTAAATATCTTTATAGATAAATATTTTTTAAATAATATTCAATATGTGATTTTTTATATGAATTATTTTATTAAATTTATTTTTCTAAAAAATATTACTTTAATCTCTAAATTATTTTTATTTGTAAATTTTAATTTAAGATATATGAATTTAAAATTTTATAAATAATTTTTAATAAAAATATTCAATAAATTTTGTAAATGTGTATATACAATTTTCTTTTAAAACAGTCTAAAGGAGCTACTAATTCTTTTTAAGAAGTTCCTAATCTACTTCTCTGCTCTATTCTATTTTATAAGAAAAAAAAAATAATCAAGGAGATCATTTTATTATATTAGAATTTATTAATTTTGTATTCAATATGTTCTTAGTTATAGAAACGTGTTTTATTTTTTTTTCTTATCTTTTTATAATAAGTTATTTTACATTATTTTTATTAAAATATTCTTATTAATGTATGCTATATAATTTAATATTATTTATAATTTTTGTTATCATTTTTAATTTCTGCAATATCTTTAAAAGATTGATGTATAAATAAGCAAAACTTTTAAACTCTTACCTCCACAACTTGTTTTTCCTTTTCTTCTGCATGTAAATTTTATTATTACACCTGTTTGTAACTCCTGATTATATGATTATTTTAATAATGTAATACGTCATACTTTCAATTTATTGTTTTTTTCTTACTTTATTTTTAATTTTTCCATTTCAATTTAAAATTTTTTATTTATTAATTTGTAAAATAAAAAATCCAACCCAACACATGGTGTGGGTACATGTGTTACTTACTAGTTTTTAATTAAATGAGACAAAAGAAATTTTTCTTCAAAATAACATTAATAGCATTACTGAACCTTATTATAATTAGCGCTACTAAACCTTGAATGTATATTATTAATTTTATACCTAAAAGTTCAAATTAATTACTAATTTAATCCAACCCAACACGTCTGGTGCGTACATACGTATTACTTACCATAGTTTTTAATTAAATGAGATAAAAGTACATTTTTTCTTCAAAATAATATCAATAGCATTACTGAACCTGTTATAATTAGCGTTACTAAACCTTAAATGTAATTTATTAATTTTATACTATTATTCATTGTATATAAATAAATGTATAGTATTAATTGCATATTAAAAATTTAAATCCTCTAAAAATTAAATAATTACGATTAAATTAATAATAAATTCAAATAACTAATGCATTTAATCCAAATTAAATTATTAAAATTTTAAGAATTTAATTTGTTACTCAAATAAATTAATAATAAATGTATAGTGGATGAATGAGGTGTGTCGTCTAGTCACCCATCTTCTACATTTCCAATACTCGATAAATTAATAATAAATAAATTTTAATGTGATTAAACGAAAAAATTCCTCACTTAAAAAATATGTTGGTGGGCAAAGTCTTAATTTTCCGTAACAAATCCCAGTACTTTTTAAATTATACTTTAGGGTTTAAGGTATACAATTTCAGTATAAAAATAACATTCAATCAAACCTTTTTATAATAAATTTGTTAGTTTTATTAATCAATATTTTAAATATTATATAAATAAAAAAGATGTAATTAAATGTAAATATAATATTATTTTACAGTGTTAATACATACTAATTAAATTTTTAAATTTATGCATGACTTATCTAACAAAATTAAGAGTTTAATTAGTATGCACAAATAGTACAAGAGAGTTTTATAATCACGTTTAATTACAACTCTTTATTTATATTATTATTAAAGTATTATATAATAAAATCAACAAACTATCTTACTTTATCATTATATACTAATTAAATTAAATTACAACAACTTCTCCTCAAAATTGATTTTACTTTTTAAAATCTTGCACAAATTGTAACATAAATAATATAGATAATACATTAAAAGTGTAAACCCTAAACCCTAAATCATTTTACATTGTTACTACTCATTATTCATAGTATATTTGTTTACTTTTACAGCAAATGTTTATAAAATCATACCGACCATTATTTATTATTAAATGTCAAAATACAATTATTTTATACTCTTATTGTATGATTTTTTAATTCCTTATTCTAAATATGATTAAATCAAATAAACTATTATTATATAGATTTAATTTTTAGCATACTACATAACTTATCGTAAACCTCTTGACATATTTTTCTGTCTCTAGCTAAACAAAGAAAACTGTAGATTTATTTTTTAAAATGCAACTATTGGACTACTCTTTCATTTAAATATTGTAAAAGTATAATTTCATCAATAATATCACATATTACTGAACCTATAAAAATATTTTGATAAACATAATAGGATAGGATAAATTTTTTCCATAAACATTAGCTTGAGAATATCAGGAATAGGTATTCTAACTATGTCGGTATTCCATAAAAAAAATTCTATCTTAGGAAAATAATTATGTTATATTAATAAATATAATAAGAGATAAAATAAAATTATTATATTTTACCAATACAGCAAATGATAAATTAAAAAGACGTGGAATGTGTTTAACAAAAATAGTTAAAAGTTGAAAGTTAATTGAAAATTGAAAAACTAGTTGTAAATGTTTGGTAAAACTAGTCGAAAGTTATATATGACAAATAAGAGTTTCATTAATCATTAGATCAATAACAAAATATTTAAAATAATTATAACATATTTTAATAATATAAATAATTATATATTTGAATTATAAATTATTTTAATTATATATTTAAATTCTAAATTTCTATAATAACAAATTTAAATTATAATTACATATATAAATTGTAATTTTCTATAATTATATATTTATATTATAAATTAATATAATTACATTATGGAGAGATGTTGTATAATCTGATGAGAGAGAATTAATGGAGACAATAAATTAATTAATTAATGAAGAATAAATATGTAAAAATAAAATTGGATAATAACTCAAAATAAGAGATCTTTTTAAAAAACTATTTGGAGTAATTTTTTTTTAAACTAGGAGCTCCTAGAAGAACTTCTGAGTCTTGATTATCCAATTTGTTTTTTAATTTTTAGCTAGGTAAAATGACAAACCAAACGAACTCCATAATTATAACATCCCAAGACTCAAAGATAATAAAATATAGTAATGAAAATTATGTCTCTTATTCAATATATAATATTATATTTTTAAACATTAATCACCATATATGTGTTTGTTGCGATTTTATTTTTAGAATTTGTTTTAATATATTTGATATTAAAGGTCTGATTTATCTTTTTGTTAATTTTTAATTGATTTTGAAAATAAAATAATATATAAAGATTCAAATTGAATTATATTAAATATAATTTTTTTATGTAAAATTTATAATTAAAAATGGAATAAGTCTAATTAAAAGTTATGTTTATCTATATTTATTATTGAATATCTTTGGATGATCTTATTTATGTGAAGCACAAGGTAAGTTGAATAGTCTAAGATAAATAGTTAAATAGTAGCCCTCAGGTTTTTTGATAAGAGAAAATAAAAAGTGGGATTTGATGTTATCTATTATTGTTACAAGGTAAGTTGTTGGGAGAATACATAAATGAAAAGATATGTATGAATGATTTTTAGGAATATTTTGAAAAATATACAAAAATAGGATAAATTGAATGGAAGGAATTAAGTTAAAAAAAGGGTGAATAAAGTAAGAAATAAATGTGTAATTTAGAGAGGGTGAAAGGTAAAAAAAGAAAAGAAAATGAATGTGGACGGTTTGGTAAAAGAAGGGGCAAAGGGAGAAGAGAAGAGAAGATAAGGAAGGAGGGCGTAGAATCCGGCATTTGAATCTCTTGGTGTGGATAGGGGATGGTAATGTAATAGTAAATGATGATGAAGATGACGTTGAAGAAAGAAAGAAAGAGAGAGAGAAAGAAAGAATGAAAGAATGGTGGAGGCACGTGGAATGCGTGTAGTGGTATAAAAAGGTGGAGGAGGGAGAGAGAGAAGGGGGAGAAAGGGGAGAAAGAGAATGACAGGAGGGGTGGATGAAAATGAAGAGGTGGACGACTGTCCGATAGAGCAGGTGAGGCTGACAGTTCCAATAAAGGACGAACCGAAGCAGCCGGCGCTGACATTCAGAACATGGACGCTGGGACTCGCATCATGCATAATCCTCTCATTCGTAAACCAATTCTTCGGATACAGAACCAATCCTCTCTTCATATCATCCGTCTCAGCCCAGATACTATCCCTCCCTCTCGGCAAGCTCATGGCAGCAACACTCCCCACTAAAGCAATCACCCTCCCTTTAACCAAGTCCTCTTTCTCACTCAACCCTGGCCCCTTCACTCTCAAGGAGCATGCCCTCATCACCATCTTCGCCAGCGCCGGCTCCAGCGGTGTTTATGCCATCAACATTATCACCATTGTCAAGGCTTTCTACCACCGCCAAATCCACCCCTTGGCTGCTTTTCTGTTGGCCCTCTCTACCCAGGTCTCCTTCCCATTCTCTTTTTTCTCTCTTTCCTTTCTTACTTACTCACTCCTTTTTCTTCTTCTTTTTCTTTTTCTTTTTAGATGCTTGGTTATGGTTGGGCTGGTATTTTCAGAAAATTCCTTGTGGATTCCCCCTACATGTGGTGGCCTTCCAACCTCGTCCAGGTCTCTCTTTTCAGGGCATTCCACGAAAAGGAGAAAAGGCCCACGGGAGGCAACACCAGGCTTCAATTCTTTTTCCTCGTCTTTGTTGCTAGCTTTGCTTATTACATTGTCCCAGGCTACTTGTTCCAAGCAATAACCACCATCTCCTGGGTTTGCTTCATTTGGAAAAACTCCATCCTTGCTCAACAGATTGGTTCTGGCTTGAATGGCCTCGGCATTGGTTCTTTTGGCCTCGATTGGAACACCGTCGCTGGCTTTTTGGGCAGTCCTTTGGCTGTTCCTGGTTTCGCCATTGTCAACATTCTCGTTGGTTTTTTCCTCTTTATTTATGTCGTCATTCCCATTTCCTATTGGAACAACTTTTACGATGCCAAGAAGTTCCCCATCATCAGTTCTCACACTTTTGATTCTACCGGCGCTTCCTATAATGTCACTCGTATTCTTAATGCTAAAACTTTTGACATTGATATGGCTAGCTATAACAATTACAGCAAGCTCTATCTCAGTATCACTTTTGCCTTCGAATACGGCTTGAGCTTTGCCACTCTCACCGCCACTATTTCACACGTTGCCCTTTTCCATGGAACGTAAGTTCACTTCCCCCCACCTTCCATGCACCACCTCTCTTTCATCATACTTTTTTACGTAATCAATATTTTCATTATCTTCTAAACGCCGAATTATCTAAATCAAATTTCTTCTTTCTTCTTTTTCTCTCTTTAAAATACAAAAATAATACCTAAATAAACGTCGTTCTTTTTTTCCCCATCATCTAATGTTGTTTCTCCAATCAAACCTCGTGGTTAAGATATATCGGACAACAATCTCACAAGTTCTTTTAAATAAATTGCTTCTATGTTATTCCATTTTGCATAACAACCAACTAACTTCTGGTGACTGTCTGTCGATTTAAAAGAACGATTTATCAGATGTGGAAGAAGACGACATCTGCACTAAAAGGAAATGCACTTGGAGATGTGCACACAAGAATTATGAAGAAAAACTACGAACAAGTACCCGAATGGTGGTTTGTCAGCATTTTGATTCTAATGATTGTCGTAGCCTTGATTACTTGTGAAGGCTTTGGCAAGCAACTCCAATTGCCATGGTGGGGAGTCCTAATGTCTCTTGTAATTGCGTTAGTTTTCACCTTGCCAATTGGCGTCATTCAAGCAACAACAAATATGGTATTGTTCACTTCCAAGTTGAAAAAGTTTTGCATGCAATACAATGCCTTCCAACATTTTTACAGCTTATAAAAGGCTGTGTCTTTCTCACAATAGATTAACTTTGTTGTGCAGCAAGCGGGTCTCAACGTGATTACAGAGTTAATAATTGGGTACCTTTACCCAGGAAGGCCACTTGCCAATGTAGCCTTCAAGACTTACGGGTACATTAGCATGTCACAGGCACTCGGGTTTCTCGGGGACTTCAAATTAGGCCACTACATGAAAATTCCTCCAAAATCTATGTTCATCGTGCAGGTATGATGGGGATGCATGGCCTGTATATATATAATTGCATTATTCGACGTATCTAACGTTAGGAATTTTGTTTGTTTTGTCTTCAGTTGGTAGGAACAGTAGTTGCTTCGAGTGTGTATTTTTGCACAGCATGGTGGCTTCTCACAACCATTCCAAACATCTGTGATGAAGCAAACTTGCCAGCTGGTAGTCCATGGACATGCCCCGGTGACGATGTGTTTTATAATGCTTCAATCATATGGGGAGTAGTGGGGCCAAAGAGAATGTTTACCAGTGAAGGAATCTACCCCGGGATGAATTGGTTTTTCCTCATTGGTCTACTTGCTCCTGTTCCAGTTTGGCTGCTTGCTCGCAAATTTCCCAACCACAAGTGGATTGAACTCATCAACATGCCCCTCATCATTGCTGGTGCTAATGGTATCCCACCGGCCAGAACCGTGAATTATATAACATGGGGAATTGTCGGAATCTTCTTCAATTTCTACGTTTACTATAAATTCAAGGAATGGTGGGCTCGCCACACTTACATCCTCTCAGCTGCTTTAGATGCTGGACTTGCATTCATGGGTGTGATTCTCTATTTTTCCCTCCAAAGTTATGATATTTTGGGTCCAACATGGTGGGGTCAAACTGCTGACCACTGTCCTTTAGCCAAATGCCCCACAGCTCCAGGCATAATTGCCCATGGATGCCCTGTTCTCTGACAACCATCATCCATATTGCTCATAAAAAAATATAGAATATTTGTGTTTTATTATTACCTATTTTCTGTCTCTATTCATTCTAGAAAGAGTATAGGAAGTTGAACAAGCTGTACATTGTTTTCATTGTTATGTTAACGGTGCACGCAAAATTGCATCAATAATCTACGCTTGACTTCGATCCTTGGATTCTATCCAATCAATTCAAATTTGTACAAACACAACAAACCCTGAAATCTCATGTTGACCACAAACATCTTTGCTGGAAGTGGAATTAATGGAAAATCGATTTGAAAAAACGTCCTCTCTATCATGGGTACAGTTACCTGCAATCCACAACCCACTTGTACGCACACCATCCTATCAAACTTGAATGCTTCATATTGATCAGATTTGGAATATTTAATCAGAAGATTAATCATAATCACAATGTTATCAGTGCCCCTTCTCTCTTTGTCATCTACGGCCCAATTTTATCTCATGAATAAAAGCATTTCAATCAAAATTTTCAAAAGACAGTGTTCTGCAGAAACCAACTCTCAGTCTTTACGTTCATTTTGAATTGGTTATAGTAACGTGCAAATACACGGGACTAAAAATTATTGGTTATTGATCAATGAATTAATTATATTAATTTTTTTATAAGCAATTAATCATATTAATTGAAATTACTGTTAATTATATCAATCAATAATTTAAATATATTCAAATATTAACATGATTTAAGATTAATTGTTCAAATAACTTTTTTTTTTCCATATTTTTATTTAGAATATTCATCCCCGTGAATTCTATTTTATTTTTTATTGAATTAGTTTATTTAAAAGACAGTAATCAACAGAAAATAAATGTATATTAAAATTATTATGATTTAAGTTTTTTTTTTCATAGAAAATGTTCTTAGATTTTATCTTTTAAAAACGATGTAACGTCTAATAAATAAATCAACTTAAAAGAGTGGATGTGAAAAATATATATTTTCATATTAAAATTATTGTAAAATAAAATAAAAAATATAAATACATGTTTATAAAAAGGGAGAGTCTATGGTGTTTTTCCTAATTTGAGGAGGTATTGATATTTCTCTTTTTTTAACAAATCAAATTATAAATTTTATTCAAGTCATTTTTTAATAAATTAATATAAGTTTTATTTATTTATATATAAATAAGTAAATATTTCTAGGATTTATAGTAAAATAATTTTCTTTTAAAGATTTATTTATAAAACTTATTTTAAATAATTTTATAAAATTATTTTATTGTAAATCCTAAACATATTTACTTATTTATAAATAAATAAATAAAACTTATTTTAATTTATTAAAAAATGATTTGGACAAAATCTATAATTTGATTAAAGAAAGAGAAATATCAATACCCTCAAATTAGGAAAAACACCATAAACATTATCTTATAAAAATTCATTAAAGTTAAAGCCAATAAAGAGATAATATAATATATATAACGTGTTTAGTAAACAATTGCAAAGTTTTCGTATCATCGTCATTTCTCATATATCCGGTAACGTTATAGCTAAATTATTTAATAAAAACTAAAATTTTTTATTTTCTTTTTTTAAAAAAAGGAACAATTGCTATTCAATAGGTGAGAAAACATATTGGTCCGACTTATTCAAACTTGGTCGATGAAACCTATATTTTATATGGATTAGTAAGTTTGATATGATGAAATAAATGAACTTTTGTAAGAATAATTTTATAATTATGTATAATAATTTAAACATTAAATATTTTTTAAATTAATTAAATTATAATATATCATACTAAAAATTATATAATTATTTATAATAATTTAAATATTAAATATTTTCAATATTAAAAATATAAAATATCACAGCCAGATTGTGCATGAGTAACGGATTTAACCCACGAAATTGACTGATTTTTGCAAGCACAACTCAAATTTTTTTAACAATTCTTTAAAAAAAATCGTGTACAAGAATTCATATACTACTTCTATTCGTCACTCATCAAAAGCAAAATTTACTTAAAGTGAAATGAGGTAATTTGTCAACAAATTCAAACTTGGTAAGAGATTAGAAATTTTCACTCTCAGACACCATGACAATTTTTAAAAATATTTTAAGCTTAATGCTTTGAGAATTGCATCAAGAAATATGTTCAAGGTTTTGTCCATCATTAAGTGTATGCTATATAATTGAAATGGAATATCTTGAATTCAACAACGTTCTCAGTGTATTTGTCAATTTATTAGCTACACCAAGGGCAAGAAAGTTTCCTATTTTCTAGTGAAAAGAGTTGCATTCCTATTTAAGTGAATAATAAATTTACAATATTCCAAAATAGCTTGAAGATAGTTTGCTTTTCCTGATTCCTTTCTTTTGTGAAGCTTCCGTTAGGATCTTGCAGTCAATATCAAAGATCACCTCCCTGTAGAGTAGAGTAGTTGATCCGCCATATCAATAGACCATCGATGACATAATGGTTTTGCTATCAATGGATTATAGGTTTCGAATTTGGCACTCTCTTTGATTAGAGGGTTTTGATACCCTCTATAATTTGAACCAATCATTTCATATCACATATTTAATGAAATCATACGGGCCATTTTTTATTTATTTAAAAACCTAACAATAAAAACTTTAAATTATTATTTTTATTTTAATTAAAACTTAAAAATAAGTTTAGAAAATTATTTTTAAATCCCCAAAAGTCTATTTTATTTTATTTTTTTTAATTTTTATCCTTCAATTTTACCAAAACCCTATTTTAGTGTTTAATTAACAATTAGGTTTTCCATCTTCTTACTTACCCTGACATGATACTCTCTCATTCTTCCATTATGTGTACTGTTGCCGCTCAATTAGGTTTTTCGTGTTATTTCTTGCATAGACAGGATGCTCTCTCATTCTTTCATTATCAAATTTTGTTGTTGCTTTGGTATCCCTTTTGTTGTTGGCTCTTGTGCTACCTGCTCTATTTTATTGGGAGCACAAAAGGGTGAGTTTAATTGTGTATTTTTTAATTATTGATTTGTGATAAATGTTCTCTTAAATTAGTTTATTGTTCTCGTTAGTTTAGGATTTTTTTGTTAGGGTTCTATGAAAGTGTTATTAGAGGTATGATTTAGAGTGAGATTTAAGAGGGGAAGTTACTGTAGTTAGAGGGTTCTCTCTCCTCTAATCTCTCATAGTTTTAGTATTTTTTATAGAAAAATAAATTAATTTTAAAATAATATTTTCGTGTTTTGATACCCCTCATCACCATAGCTCTCTCTGTTCATTGAAGTTAAAAATCACATTCATTAGATAAATATTACTGATGTTGTTTTAAGTATTAGTTGAACCTCCATCAAGTTTAGACACCGTGCATGTTTGGAAAACTAACTTCACGTGATCGATATGTAGTTTTGACTATTCTAAGAACTGAGTCAATAATATATTCCCTAATAATTTTCTTAGAGGAAATGTTATTGGATAAGTCTTTCGATGAGGCCAAATTTTAAGTAAAACCATAATTATCTGAATTTGCATTGATTGTACCTCGTGACATTGGAAAATAAAAATCTGATTCGTAATATAATCATATTGGAAGGCCAATTGTAGACGTAAGTAATATATTGACATGTTATAGGAATGATTGTGGGATTTGAGTTGCTAAGTGGATAATGGATTGCAGTTGGCTTGATGATTATGAAATTCAAGTATTCATCTTTATCTTACCTTATTTTCTAATCTAGTATTTACTCTTTGATGAAATCTGACATGTTTATTTATTTGTGATAGGTTGACAATTAAAGAAGGATAACAATTGCACTAGACTTGATTCTACATTCGCACAACATGGAAAGCAATACAATCTTATAGTTGGCAACCAAAATTGGGAATTTCTACCAAATAAGAAGAATAGTTTAGTTTTTTATAATTAATTATGCTTTTTAAATTAGGTGGTTCAATATTTTTGTTTAGTAGTTATTTTATTTTGACAATAAAGTTAGGGAATTTATGTAACTAGAAATAAATATTATTTTAATTACATGAATATTTTTATAGTGAAATTAGGAAATTTATGAGATCATGCAAATATTATTTTAATTATAGTTATTTTGAAAATGAAATAAGATTATATTAGCTTTTAAAGATTAAAATCACATTTTAAATACAATTTCAAGAATTAAAAATAAAATATACCCAAACCTTTAATCAAAATCCTTTTAACACTAAATTTGTAAGATTGAATAAGGTGAAAGGATTTTGTTCATATTTAAGGATGGTACTATGATGTATTAAAAGTAGTCTTGGTCTATGACCACTTACAAAGTGGTAGTCTCAATAAAGTCTAAACACAACATAAAAATATATAACAATTATTAATCTAATTACTATGTTTAGTTAAAATAAAATATTAATTTTTTAGTTTAGTTACTATGTTTTTTAGTTTAATTATTGTGTTTATAATCCAATTAAATAAACATAGAGTATATAATAATTAACTAGCATTAGTATCTCTTACAAAAACTAAATATTAGTAATCAAAATTTTAAAATTACTTATTAATTAAAATTAGAGTTTAATTAATATACACTATCATACACTTATGTTTAATCACAATTCTTCATTCATGATAAGTTTGTTGATTTTACTAATTAGTAATTTAAAAGTCATATAAATGAAAAGTTATAATTCACTGTTAGTATAAAAGTCTTTTACACTGACAGTATGTACTAATTAAACTCTTAAAATTATTTAAGATAATTATTAATTGAATAAACATATGGTGTATAGTAATTAACTAGACATTTGGAATAGTTAAAAAATATATTATTTAATTAATTCATAATTAAATAAACATGTGATGTATAATAATTAACTAGATATTTGGAATCATTAAAAAAACTAAATATTATTAATTAAAATTTTTAAATTACTTAAGTTACTTGATAATCTATATTGATTGAAAATATGTGACAAGATAAAAATCAATTAAAATAAAGTTTCCTGATCCCAGTTACTCAAACATTGTTAGATTTTATCTACAAGGAATTGGTATGATTGGTGTAACATGCGACCATGATGGATCGCCACTCCAAGATACTTGCCAAAGTTACAGGTCCTCTGAAAACCCAGTGCGCTTGAGAGGTGCTCCTGATGTTGCCACTAGACATTGGTGGAAAAGAACATTTGAGTCTTGTCCTGACTAATTTTTTTACCCGAGCTTCTGCAAAACATTTGTTATAATTTGATTAATGATTGCCACTTGGTCAAGGGAGGCTTCAACAAACAAGAAAAGGTCATCGACAAAAGCTAGATATGCTAGTTCTGGTCCATCTCGGGAAAGTTGGATAGCTTTCCAGTGTTGTTGGTCGACTGTGAGCTGAGTCATGTGGAATAGTCATTCTATGCATAAGACAAAAAGATATGGAGAAATAAGATCCCCCTAACGAACCCCCATCGACAATCTAAATGACTCTAGGGTTTCCTCATTCCAAAGCATGTGCATGGTTAGAGAAGAGATACGATGTCATACCATATTAATAAAGGACTTGGGGAAACTAATAACGAGCCGTGTATCTCTAATAAATTCCCAGTTAAGTGTATCGTAGGCCTCCAAATCAAATTTTATGACCATCCATCCCTTTGTGCCTCTCTTGTGTTTCATTGAATGAATAACTTCTTGAGTAATAATTATATTATCATGGCTACTTCGATTTGGAATAAAACTACCCAATTGCTTTTATAGAAGACTCCTTGTAGGTCATCCTCACCTGGAGCCTTGAAATTCCCCATTATAAAAATTGAATTTCTAATCTCAGTTCTTGACACAAGTAAAAATGGAAAAACTCTCAAAAGGTTGGTTAGTGTACACTAGAGGTCATCCGAGTACAAATCTGAGTAGAAGGAAGTCACAAGGCTCTCAAGCTCTTATGGCTCTGCGACCAAGTTCCCCTTAGAGTCGGGCAACATCTCAATATGGTTCCTTTTTTGGATGACAATAGCTACTCCATGGAAATATTTGGAGTTTTTATTCCCGAAAGAAAACCACTTCAAGAGACCTTTGAAACCAAAATAGTTCCTCCTCTTTGAGGACTTGTTAGTACAATTTTCAAGTAGTGGTATGTCTCACCTCCCAGTAAGTGGAGGTACTTGTTTTAGGTGCCTATTGATGTTATCCAATTGCTGAATAAGTTGCCTCTTACTTTTGAAAATATTATGGAAAGCCTCCTTGTTCCACTTCCACAAGGCGTCCTAGAAGGAGTTTCAGGACCCAACCCTGCCAGCTTCTTTTATCAAAACAGTACAACTACAACTTACATTCTTTTGTATATGGATGATATTATATTGCCAGTCTCCTCTGTTGCTACCTGCACATTGATCATATCACTTCTTAGATCTGAATCTTGATATGAAAGATTTGGGGTTGTTAAGTTATTTTTTGGGTATAGTCGTCACCCGTCATGGAGATAGTCTTTTTCTATCACAATGAAAGTATGCAATCGATATCATTGAATGAGCTAACATGACATCTTGTAAACTGTCTCCTACTCCGGTTGATACTAAACCAAAGCTTGGTGGTAATGTTGGCATACCATATGCCAATCCTTCTCAATATCGAAGCCTTGTAGGGGCACTTCAGTATCTCACTTTGATAAGACCTATATTGCTTATGCTGTGCAACAAGTATGTTTATACACGCATGAGCCGATAGAGGCACGCATGCACACTCTTAAGTGCATTATACAATACATACAAGGTACTATTGGTCATGGCTGATATCTCTATCCATCATCTACATCGACTCTTCTTTCTTATACAGATGTTGACTGGGGTAGGTGCTTAAACACCAGATGTTCCATGTTGAACTCTAGCAAGCGTACCAAAATCAACTATAGTATAATAGTTTTAGAAGTAAGAAGTGTCGATCCCACGAGGAACGATTTCAATTAAAATTTAAAGTTATAATGCTCATTAAGTATATATACATAGTAAATAGATTTGTTCATGATGGAATGTAGTAAGATAAATTAAAGTACATAATAAATTTAAAAAGTAACAGGCTAACTATGATAAAGATAATTCAGTGGGAAAAACTAAGATTGAATTTCATCTATCTCACTCATATGTATTCTGGATATATATATATAGCATTTGAAACCATTGATATTGATGCAACGTACAAAAATCATTTATATTGATCCCTCAAGTATAAAATTCATAAGAAAAATTTCTTAACTACCAATTCCTCATATATTTACCAGATTAACTAACATTACGATAAGATGTTATAAAGCAAGTGATATATTGAAATCTATTCCTAACAATGTAACATATCGAGTAACTTCGTTCAGAGCAGATTTTCAAAAATACTTTCCAATTAAATCTAAAAATCAAATTCAAGAATCTATTGATCAAATAGAATCAAGCATTAAAAACTAACGACATACCAATATCAAATGAGAACAAAATTACTATATATAAATATCACCAAATACATCTGAGTTTGAATCGATTACAATTCAATCTCAAAAAGGAGATTAGCTACTCATGGTAGCCATAATACAATCAGGAATGGAGAAGAATTGAAGAAAACAGTTTTGCAACTCTTCGTTTCTCACTCTCTGCCTGTGGTCCTCTATTTTTTCTTCTCGAAAACTCTTTTTTTTTTTTCATTTTTTGTTCCAGACCTTTTATAAGTGATTTCTCGTTTGAGCTATTTGATTCTCGCTCAAGTGAGAAGAGTATTTCAGCTTGAAGAAAGGTTCTCTTGCTCTAGCGAGAAAAATATTTCGCTTGACCGAGAATGCCTTTGAAACAACATTGCTCTATGACAATTCTCGCTCAAGCGAGAATACCCCGGATGCATTTCCCTTATTTGGATCATTTTCGCTCAAGCGAGAATTTCTAGCTTGAGCAAGAATGTAGCAGATTCTTTTTTTTTTTTTTTTTTGCTCTTTTTTCCATTTCTTCATATCTATTATTTTTTAAAAACAATTTCATATTATAAGTAGTTTCCTTAATTTTAGCCTATTATATTTCCTTAATTTTAGTCTATTATCTTTCCTTAATTTTAGCCTATTATCTTTCATGTAATGTGATATATACCAAAGAATTGTTAATGGAATAGTTGAGAATTATGTTACTTTAATAATGATTGACAATAAACAGAATAATGACTGCATGTATAAGTTGATATGCACATAACTATATAAGATGATGTTGAATATGCATGTTCACGTGGGATCTCCAGCAGCACCAAGGTCTGCTGCATAAGGAAAACATCCGTTGTTCTTTGCTGGTGCTAAAGTATACAGAAAAGAAATAAAACTGGTACTTGAGGAGGCTTTGAGAAAGGAAACAACGTTGGAGTGAGTAGTGAGTGGTGACGGGAAGGGTCCAACTTGAAAGCTTTGAGAAAGTAAAGGGAGAGGACGGTTTTCATGTTCAATTTTTCTATCTTTTCAATTTCAAATTCTCGCATCCAAACTCTTTCCGGTTCCCGGACTCTCACCTTTCATCATCTTTCATCTTCAGTTCAAACTGTGGCAAAAAAAGGAAGCTTTTATGTTTTCGATACCTTTTCAAAATCATTGGATTAACTAAGGCCCCGATAGCAATGATGATAACGTGGTGACAAACTATGTAAAAACAATATTATTATGATAATAATATTGGATTTGAGAACAATAATAGCGACTGTGACAATTGTAATTGCAATCATATGAATGATACAGAAACAATCACCCATGGCAGTAGTGACAATAACATTGATGACATATTAAAGCAACAGAAAAGGTTATACAACTATAATGCGTTTCTTAAAACTAAACAGTAATTATAAATCCTTCTTAGTTTTGAAAATCAATATAAGATGTTTGTAAATTAAATTTAAAAACTATTTAAACACGTTATGTTTTACTAGTTGCATTGAAAATAAAATACCAAAACTCACCCCAAACAGACCCTAAGATAATGGATGAGATGATTTTGTTGTTTCTAACGAGTAATAGACTAATAGTTCATCACAACTCGCAAACAAAGCATAAAAAAAAGTGGGGGCAAAAAACCTCCACCCTAATATACCTACATCCAAGGGAGGAAATTGGCTCCGCAACCAAGATCCTATACGGACAAATGGTAAATATCCTGCTTATACAGCTGAAAAAACTTCACGAAGCAACTTTCCTAGTGTCAAAATATAGTCCCTAATTGTTCATCATTGAAAATCCAACATATGCTCCATAATAAGCCCGAACATCCACCGCTTGCAAAGTAAATAGGGCAGAAATGGAGACATGGGCCGGTATCAGTTAAAGAGCCCTGGGTTTAGCCAATCCCTGAAAATAATACAATATATATTGTGTAAAGTCAGTCATAGCTGACAGATAAATAAAAAAAAAAATAGAGAAAAAAAGAAATGCTGCAAGGCAAAAGCACTTGCTTGCTTATGTCATCTAGATGGTCATCAAAATCTACAATGTCATTCCACTTCTCGGATGCAATGTAGTCCAATAAGACTAGATTCGCTGATGACTCTTTGAGAGAGAATCGATTGTTCCCATCTGACTGAACCAATTTCCAGTTCTTAGACATATCCCTGACATAAAGCTAAACCATAAGAAAAAGGCAATCTTGGTTAATGCAACGGACAAAAAAGATGATATATATGGAGTACCCATATATGATAGATCAGATAGCATAAACTCTTGCAACGATACTTATATAAATGTTGATAATCAGTTTCTTCTTTATAATAACAAAGGAAAAAAAGTGTTTTTAGAAAGAACCGCAAATTTTTGTACCACTAAAAAACAAATAACAAGGAATCTCTGTAACTATTTCGAATGCAGGATGAAGCCATATAGCTTTTGAGGTTGTAAACTGTATAATCGTATGCAAAGTTAACCTTTCTTGTAAGGACTAACGAAGGGATGTTATTCTGGTCAATCTCATGCATAACTTAAAGTATATTCAATGCCTCTAATATCATTTGCAGTTTCTATCGTTCAATAATTTCTTGTTGACAAGCAAGGAATGTGTTGTGCCAAGACTGTACTAGGACCAGGCCTAACAACCTTTATGGTTCCCTGGATAAACGTGGGAAATATCAGCTGCTTGGATGTTTTACTTCCAGGATTTCATGGTGATCTTTGATGCTTCCCTTCATATGTTATTATGTATACATTTGAATGTACTTATATTTGTAACTATGTACAGAAGTTATGCGTAATTATCTCTAGTAATAATTTTCTATTTCTAATGTCCCTACCATCATTTACAGTTTCTATTATTCAGTAATTTCTTGTCGACAAGCAAGGAATGTCTTGTGTCTAAACTCTACCTAGCTATATTATGTCCTTGTGTTTTTAATTTATTTATTTATTTTTACTTTGTACTGCAGAGTGAAAGTTCTTAGGCTGTGTCCCCTGGCCCAAGTCCACCCCTGTAAGTTTTTAATTTTACTCTGTACCCGTGTCTCCACAGTCAGTTTCTATTCTATTTTCAGGCTAAATACAATTCATAGAGTGGATAACCACAATGATAATGTAAGAAGCTATTATTGGTACAGATGAATGCGGTTTCCAATGCTAAAAAAATGCTAACCTGCATTATGGCACTCCGGTCCTTACTCTTTTTCAAAGCATCAAGCTTCTTGTTATCTAACTGCGAAGAAAAGCGGAAAGTTGATAAAGAAAAGGAGAGAATGTAAAAAAAAAAAAAAAAAAAAAAGGGAAAAATTGAAGAAGAAACCAATAGAAGGGAGGCTTGGGGAAAGTAGCGGCAGATGTGGTCACCAATATTCTTGGCCACACCACTAAGCTCGCTGTCATCAGATCTCTCATTCGCGTGAAAATAGCCGACGATGTTCATCCCTTTAGCAGAAAAATACTCCTCTATCTATCCCACACACAAAGATTAGGTTACATGTTAAGAAAACACTATGAGGTCAAAGTAAACTCATGAAGCCCTAGAGAAGAGGAAGAGAGAGAGAACCATGATGAGAGATATCTCCAATTGAGGAAGAAGAGGGATGTGAGAGTGGAAGAGAGGGACGGCATCGGCGATCTCGACGACGTCGTTTGAGGGGGAGATGCGACCGATCAAGATGCCGTTGACGGCGGAGGTTGGGTGTTTGAGGGAGTGAAGGACCAGTTTGATGTAAGCCTTTTGTGCCATCTCGTACCTCAAACCGTTGCTGCCCATGCTTCAGATTCGGGTTTCGGGTTTCACGTTTCTCTTCTGTGTTGCCAAAGTATACAGATGAAATCAACTATACTATGTACTATGGACCGTTACCCGAATGCTTCCACTTGTAAAATTTCTTTTAGGTCTCTACATTTATTTTACCACTAGTCCTTTGTTATTTAAAACGTTGAAAAAAATTAACACTAATTATATTAACGGTTCACGTGACTCTTATTTCTTAATTAACAATATTCCATTTAACACTTTCAATTAGATTCTCCCTTTTACAAGAACTTATTCCATAGGTTTTTAAATTTAATAAGTTATTTATATTTTAATATATAAACTTATAAAAATACTTATATGAAAATAAAGGTTTTGAATATATATAGAAAGGAGATGGAGATGAAGAGAGGAAGGGAAAGAGAGAAAGAGAAAGACTAAATGAAATGTTTTAATCTTGAGAGAGATTAAAAAATGTGAGAGGTGAGAGTCGAAATAAATATGAATTTTCAACAAATTTAAAATAATTTTTTTTCAAGTTACTCTAAATATGGGCAGTATATTAATGTTTTTAAAAATTTATTCAAACACTTGTATAAGTACTTATATAATAAGAAAAACTCAAATAAGTAATAAATAAGTTCTTTCAAATGAGACCTAACCGCACCCACATCCAAACAATTGTAGACAACAATATTACTCTCTTGAAGTATAATAGGTGGTCGGAAAAAAAAAAGAAAAAGAAACCACAAATGTTTTAAAACTTGACTTGGACCAACTGGTTCAACCGAAAAATTGATCATATAACTGACCCGAGTTGCCCTTCAGATTAGAAATGCATTAAAATCATATAGACCTGGAGCGACTTGGTCATACTCACGTGAGAACCAATGACTCGACAGCTCGGGGGTCATGTCTTCACTCTATACGACTTAGTGTGTTTGCATTTTGTTTCAATCTCCACGACTTTGCCTTTTTACAATTACAACTTGCAATGGAAAATAACATACAATAAGTCACAAATCTGAAACAATCTTTTTTAATTTGTGTTCTTGATTTTTTGTATAATTGAATTGTTTTATGATTTTTTATTTATAAAATTATATTGGTTATAAAATATTTATATTTTTTTAATGTAATCTAAGTCACCCTTCAGGTTAACCCATAATTCTTTGCCCCGAGTATAACATTGGAAACCAGCTCCCTTGAAAATCCAGTTGGGTCCTCTCTCTTTAATTTTCAATATTAAGCATAATTTATTATATCAGTATAAATAAATGTAACTTCTCCCACGTTAAAAAAAATGTAATTTCTCATAAGGATACATTTTCAGTTAGTTCTACTCAACCTCCATCCTCTCTCTGTTATTTTAAATTCATTGTAAATAACATTCATAATCTAACATTTTTTATTATATTAGTATAAACAAATAAAGATAAAAATTAACAAAATATATTTCGAAATATACTAAACTAAAATTTTTATATGCAAGATGACAATAAATTGTTATAAAAGCCTCACATAAAAATAGACAAAAGATTTGTGATAAAACTAAATACATGTATTATATAAACTTTAAAATTAATTATTATTTTTTAAATAAAACTATTAATATATTTTATCTTCTAAAATGTATTTTTCATACTTCAGACAAATATAATCTTATCAATAAGGCTTCATAAAAAAAAAATTATCAATAAGGAGAAAAAAATATTTTTTCACTTATAATATATTACTGAAAAAATTATAAAGAAAAACAAAATATTGATTCTAGTCAAAAGTATAGGGAAGAAATTAGATACATCATAGAGTAAATCAACATTTTAATCCAAAAAGATTTAGGTAGTGACAAACAGGTCCTTCAAATTTTCTAGAGGCATCTAGGTTTCTGAAATTGTCTTCGTTTGCACGTTTACTCCTTATTTACTAACGACATTATTGCACAATCAGGAGTTAAGTGACATGTTGGAACTATCCTTGTCTTATAATAGTCAACCTAACATGCTTTCGATATTTTTGGTATCCAAATGCTTGTTCATTGCAACATTTCATAGGCAATAGTTAGGTTTTACAAAACATTTCTTTTTTTTTTTGCTTCAAAAACTCATGCTTTGCTTTGAGGTAGGGAATATGCTTTAATCACTCATTTTTGTGAAGGGAGAATATTATGAAAGAGTCTATGACGTGGTTAAAGGTTCAATATATGAAGTCCTTTATAGTTTAGGGGTTATTATTGGAAAGCCTAATTTGATATACACATTTGGTTGAGGGTTAACTTTTAGATAGTGGTTCGAGTGAAAGGTGATAAGCAAGGATATATCAGAGCAGTAGTATTGTAAGACAAGGGTTTAATGAATCTTAAAGTTCTCTTGCTCGTACATGGAAAAAGCTAAACACAATTAATCTGATATGCTATTGTTAAAGTATAATTGTTACAAGGCTTTCTTGAACTGTAAGAAATCTTGGAAAATTGTTTTATATCTATCCTTTACCAAGCATATCATGTACCTTTCAATTTCATCTTCTTTTTTATTAGTTTAGTACATGTTATTTGTTTGAATGTAAACTTTGGTGGGTAAAATCTCATTGGTTGAGTGAATTCTGGTTTGTGATGCAAGATAACCTTAATAATTGTCACTTTTTTCATTTGGGAAAGTTCTACGAATGAGGAAGGTGCAAGGGATGCTTCACAAGCTAAACAAGTTGGCACAGATGCAATGTGAAAGCAAGATCGTTCATTTAGGATGAAAACTTGATAAGGATAGCCATAAAGTTTAAGATGTTAAAGTTCACTTGTGTCATGCTTACAATTGTAATTATTTTATTTATTTATTTTTTTAGTTTCAATACACAATCATTAAATGTAATGAGTGACGTTTTTCAAATAAATATAATTAATTATATTTTAAAAAAATACATCATTTAATTATCTCACTTGTTATGTGATAAACACTTGATTTTCACACCAATACAATAATAAGATTTAGAAAATGTAGTGAACCATACATTTAGCACCAATCCATGAGTAAAATAATAAGATTCATAAAATTAAATGAAAATCACATTAATATCCTAATTGATTTTCATAGCAATTACCACAAAAATATAAACACATAAATATTTTGCATAATAGTTTTATTGGGCTAATAGTATTTACATATTATGAGTAAAAACTAGTTGACTTAACGGGTGATAGAATATTTTATTTTCCATATTTTATATTATTTTTAGTCCTTTTAACTTTTTTATTGTTTTTTAATTTTTTGTTTTAATTCATTTTCATAATTGGGTCACATTGGGGCCTTTTTATATTTTTCTCCTTTATTTTATAGGTTAGTGGACTTCATTGGAGTTGACTTCGCATTGAGCTAATTATTTTGTATTCTCGTATTTTTTTGTATTTTATAATTTTTTTAATTGTAATTTTTAATTTTATTTTATTTATCTCTTTTAGAAAAATTGCGTTTTGGCTAGACCTTAGCCTAATTTAGTTGGACTTTTAGTTAGTTTTTCGAGAAGTTTTGGGAGATTTTATAAAAGTCTCTCATAACAACTCTTGTCATTTCAAATTTTGATAATTTAGATGTGAGATTTCTTCACCTACAGGTTACATCTTTTCTCTCCACTTTCTTCTCCTTCCTCACGCACACTTCCATGAAATGCTGAATTATGAATCGATTTCAGGTTTCTAATGCGATTGCACAAATAGGGTATGAATCATGATGTTTGTTCTTCATTTTTCTTGTGAATCTTGTGCTCTATTGCTCTTTTTTCCTCTTTAATTTGTGTAGAATTCCGGTTGCATTTGATATGAATTGGTTAGCGATCAATTTGGATTGATCGATTTAAATTGCAAAAGACTAGGAACTCGATTGGGAACCTAATTCAACCGATTAGAATTCTAAAAATTCATGAGAATTTTGAGATTGTAATTATCCAGTTCGATTGAATTACTATTGTGAGTTGGTGCAAATTTGCATGAATATCTAAGAATTGTTATTACCAAAGTGTATTGCTAAGAACCTCAGATCACTACTTGCTTTCATTGAATTTGTTTCAATTCGATTATTTGTTATGCTCGTTTAATTTTAATCCCCCATAAAACCCCCAATTCTTATCTTTTTTATGTTGATAGAATTTAAATCAGATATGAATTATATGTTGAGAGATAACCTAGATTAATCTCGGTATTGCAAAATTTGGAGAAATCTAGTTGTTTAATATTAGCAGTGACAAGTCTTTATCAATGGCTTGAGGACACCCACCCTAGTGTATCACCTAGGAAAAAATATAAAATATAATAAATATATTGAAAATAATTTATTAAACATATTTCCTAAAAAAATAATTTTAAATTACTTATTCAATAATACAATAAATTAATTTAGTTTAATTTTTTATAATAGAAACCACAAATGTAATCCACAATAGATAATTATACTCAACATGATTATGAAGGACAAAGTTTTTGCTAAGAATATTATTATAATTACATTTCAAAGACTTAGTCAATATATTGACTTTATGTTTAGTGATTAGGGATGGCAAAAAAATCCGCACTCACGGACACCCATGGATAAAATTGGCAAAAATATCCGTATAGATAGTATAAATGGCTACCCGCCACCCGCGGTACGGGTTTCTTCTACCTGTTTCTTAACGGTCATAGGTACGGGTATCATAGTACCCGTACGCGCGGGTACCCGCTAACCACTAAACTAAAATAATATATATATATATATATATATATATATATATATATATATATATATATAAATCAAATTAAAATATTAATTATCAAAATTCATTGATATCAATCTTATTTTTTATGAAAACTTCATAGTTAATAAAATTATTTATTATAAAAATGCCGATAATATAAAATAAAGATTTTATTTGTATTAAATATTTTCTTATAATATATTATATTAATCTACTTTTAAATATAATTAATCTTGTAGAAACTAGTATAATTTTATTTTTAAATTTTCCAAAAAATAAATGATTTATTTGATAAAAATTTTTATAAAAAATATTTAATTTTAAAAAAATTATTTTTTTAAATTATCCATGAGTACCCGTAGATACCCGCGAGTAATAAAAAAACTTGCAAGTATTTCTATAGTGGATACCCAGCAGGTTTTTAGTGGGTAACGAGTGACAAATTTTTTTAGCGGGTAACTACTAGCTGTGCCCGTCTCGACCTATTGTCATTCCCATGAGAGGCTTCATATATGTAATTTTGATGCCTATATTTTGATGGGGAATACCCGATTTTGATGCCCACATTCACTTTGGTTTTTTGTTGTTCTTAAATAACTACTAAAATTCATGTAATTTCTCTTGTTTTATGTAATTTTTCTTTTAAGTTTTTATGCTTTATTTTTTATTTGATCTATAACTATCGTAATGGAAATATCCAATTTTTATGTCCACATTTATCTGTATTTTGTTGTTTTTAAGTAACTACTAAATTTTATGTAATTTCTCTTATTTTATGTAACTTCTCTTTTAAGTTTTTATGTTTTATTTTTTATTTAATAATATAGAGAGACCACTAGTTTTTTATTAATAGTTATATAAAAATATTAATTATTTTTCATAAAATATGGCACATATTTTAAAACTAATTTAATGAAATATTTACATGACAAATAGTTTTGAATTAATTACTAAATAATACCATAAATTATATTTGTTTTAACTTTTGTATGATAAATACTACGATTATCATTAATTAACTATCTTACGTGACACCGTGCTAATTTGTAAAATATAAATTTATTTTAATGTTAAAATAATTATTTATTTTAACTATTATTAGTTTCAATATTTGTATTTGATTAAATTAATTTTATATTTTAAATCATTTAAAATTTTTTATAAACTATAATATTATAATACTAATAATTTCATATTTTAAGATTTAAAATATAATTATCAAATTTAAATTATTTTTAATATTTATACCTAATAATTTTTCATATAATTTTATAAATATTTCAAATAAAATTAGAAATATATGTGAGACTTTAAATACATTTTCTGGATTTCAATGTTGGTAATATTTCTTCTATTTTAGATAAGTTGTTTAATTAGAAATATCTATTTTAATAAAAATATTTAATTTTATAAATAGATGTGATTTAAACAATTTTGAAAATAGGAACCATTCAATTGAATGAAGGAACACTTTTGACCGATGGTCGTTATCTTCGATTAGCGGTTACGATTGTCATGTTCAATTGTTGATCACTGGTTACCACCTTTAATTCATAACCGGTTGTCACCTTGGACAGCTAGTTATTAATCACCACTTTCAATTGTTATCACCAATCATATCTCTAATCAGCGGTCATCTACCGTTACCTCGAACCTTTACTTTTATAATTGACAATCACTTATTACAGTTGATTTTCAATTTTTATGAAAAAATTATTTTAGTATAAATATATGATTAAAATTTAAAAACAATGTTTCAACTTGAAAATAAAAATTATATTATTTTAAAAGTTACAATCAAAATTTATTTTTATAAATTTTAAAACTAAATAGTAAAATCCACCTCAAACTGGCCTAAGTTTTCAATTTGGCATTGTTCACCCAAATAGGAGTATTACACATCCTTTTCTGAGTTTTCTCATGGATCACCAGGCTAACTGGTGTATTAGGTGTGTGAAGTTTGTGTTAACAAATACAAATTAGACACTTACCTACTCTTGGGTTTTGCATATGGTAAATAATAATGTTAAAATATAAGATGTAACCTTCTAGGTGAAATATGTTGGATAATTGCTTTCAAAATAGTTGTGTTTATTACTGTTATTGCTAGTAAAGATTGTTTACGGACATGCACCGATTCAAACATAGGTCCAAATACCCTAAATCATCTGCACAGTCAAATGGGTCTTTTAAGCTATTTTAATTGTGCAAATTAAAAAGGTACGGTCCTTTAAGTTTTTTCAAATGTTTTTGATAATAACATTTTCTGAGAACATTTTGATAGTAAAGATGAATTTGAAACATTTGAAAATATAAAAGGTTAAAATGAATTTTTTAAAAAATGAACAACTAAATTAAAAAAAAAAACATAAATATTAAAAAGCAATAAAAATTTTTTTTAGATAACAATAAAAATTTTAATTTAGATGAATAAATTATCTCTAAAGTATTGGATGAACTACAAGACTAATGATCGAAGCACAATTTTGTCAAATTTTAAAATTTTCACTTTTTTCTAAGAAAATAAGAATGTGTTATGTGAGAATCAAATCATGAGATCTCTAGAAACTTGATATATATATGATTAATTGAGTCATATTCATTGAATTAATATAAAGTATTTTTATACTGAGAATGTATTTTAGTATTATACTTAATTTTGTTGAAAGCAACAAAAAATGTTTAAATATGTTTTTGATATATTAATTTTTGTTTTAGTCTTTACAAAATTATTATTTTCGATTTGGTTTTTTATTCTAGTGGTTGTAGTATGTATAATATTTTGTAAAAGTATATAGTTAATAAATTAGAAGGATAAAAATGAAAATGATGAGAAGTAAA
Organism: Psophocarpus tetragonolobus; assembly: GCA_037954015.1. Classification (NCBI taxonomy): domain Eukaryota; kingdom Viridiplantae; phylum Streptophyta; class Magnoliopsida; order Fabales; family Fabaceae; genus Psophocarpus; species Psophocarpus tetragonolobus. Next base: position 43,928,741 of record CM075695.1, read on the forward strand.
AAGGTATTGGATTGAATGTAAAAATATAAAAAATAGGCATAGTAATGAAATTGGCGTATATTAATGATTCAAAGTGTTTGTGTGTGTTGTAATAATATAAGTGTGAGGAGGAACAGAGAGAGTGTCCGTCCTTGGTTTTGGTTGCGTTGGGGACAGAAAGATGAGCGGCGGTGGTGGGTCTTCGAGTTTTAGGGTTCCGATCCCAAACAATGTACGCAAAATCATCCAAGACATCCGTGAGATCACCGGCAAGCAGCACACCGACGACGAAATCTACGCCGTCCTTCGAGAATATTCCATGGATCCCAACGAGACCGCTCAGAAGCTTCTCTATTTAGGTTCACTTTTCTCTTCGATCCCCCAATCAACATGCTACTTCCCACTTTTTCAACCTTCACTTTACTGTTAGGGTTGCTATTCAAACTTTACTTCATTCTCTCTAATCTTGCTCTCTGCCTCCTTGCTGGACATGGACATGGAAACTCTCTTTCCTTAACTCTTCTACCTTTCCGAACCAGCCTTTTCTTTCTAGGGTTTTCTTTATGTCACCTATAGTGCTGAAATATAATATTCTAATGTTATTGTTGCTGTTTTACGGTATCTTATCTCTCAGCCTCTTCTTGCTCACACGTGTTTTTTAATTGATGGCTTCAACACTCTGTCCGTGCTTCCTAATCATTTAGGACTTCTTCAAAATAAATGTGTCTATGGCATCTTTCAGATTCTCTTCTTTTTTTAATGTTCAGTTTTTTCTTTTTTGTTCACAGATACTTTCCATGAGGTGAGAAGGAGACGTGACCGCAAGAAGGAGGTAAGATTCCCCTCCCTTTTATGTTTCCGTTGGTTTATAATTACTCTTGAAAGTGGAGTCGCTGAATCAGATTAATTTCTTACCCATACACATTTCTGCTATTGAGTGGATCAATCTTTATCTGTCTATCCTGTAAATTGATGTCTATTCATTATTTTGATTGTTGTGAGCTGCTATTCTGTCATCGTATGATCACTGTGATTGGCGGACTCCATGTTGAAATTCAATGAAAATCCTTGCTTTTTTATGATTGTCCGAATAGGTCTGGTTGCGGTAAGTTTCTGATTCTGCCTGTTATGAAGTGTTGGATCATGCAATATTATATGCTGAGAGTAAAATACTCGGGTTTTGTTATGTAATTGCTTGCATATGTTTTTTATTTATTTTTTTTTATCTTTGCTATTGTATATATCTGTGGTTATAAGTAAACGGGGCTTGTGTTGTCTCATCTTTCTTAATATTTTTTATTGGCTTGAGTGATTTGTTTTAAGTTCATTGTTGCAGGGATTGAATAGCAGGCCTTCTGACGAGCCTAGGATAAGGCAAGGTGGACAAGGGAGGGGGGGAAGGGGTGCTTCTGGAGGATATTCTTCTAACTTTCCTGGTACAATTTCCCCACCTTTTAGACGTTTGACTTTGGGCTTTGTTATTAATTTTCTCATCTCTTCCATTTATGGAGAATTTGAGTTTCATTTCCTCAAAGGTCACATGGAAATCATCTTTCTCTTAAAACAATACTTTTGAAATGCCATAATTTTTGTTATTTTTAGAAGATATTATAACTATATGCTTCTCTCTTTCCAAAACAACCTCTTACTGAGATCAATTGTCTGAATAGTAACAATTATGCTTTTATTTTGCTTCTTAATGGGCTCTATCACATCCTTTTGAATCTACCCCGGGAAGATAATGTACCTTTCCATTAGCATTATTTATCTTTTGATGCTTTTTTAGTTTTCTTTTCCTTGGATTATTTTTAGAATATGATCTGCTTTAGTGCAGAGGCCTATTCTAAGCGTAAACAAATTTCCTGCTTGTTTATTAGCTTGCAAGTTTTTACTTTTTTACCCTGTCTTGCAAATATGTGTTGTTAGATGGTGGTGGTGGGAGGAACCTAGCTAATCGAAGGGAAAATGGAGTCAATCACATTGCAGAGAGAGGTCATGTTCCCTCTACTCAGTCAGCTTTGTCACAAAAAACTAAGACTAATACAACATCTCAAGCTACAAGGTAGCAATTTCAATTTATATTTGCTTTAACTGTTTATTTCACCATATTTATTAATTCTGAGAAGATGTATAATGGAAAGAAATCGCTTATTTATTTGATAAAGGCTAGGCAAGACTCTACAAAAAGTGAAAGAAAGAAAGGTGAAAAATGGCATCCCTCTTATTTTCCATTTTTGTGCATAAAATTATAACCAAATCTCACATTGAAGTTATGTTTAAAATTTTATGTTAATTAAACATCAGTTTGTCCTCTTTATTATTTCACAACTTCAATGTCTAATTATAATTATAGTATCTACAATTAATAGAAGAACTAAGAGCCTACTTAATTTTTGATTTATCGATAATCAACTTGCTTGAAGTTCAGTTTGCATGATCAACTTGATAATATCATATGATTCTGCACGTGGGTTGCTGAAATACATTTTATATAAAGTTGTTCTTTGGTGTGATGAGAAATCCACCTTTGCAATATTGGCATGATTGCTTATTTTTTTATAGTTAGATGGATGTATCTTTAAAATATTTTTTCTTCAATTGCAGAGTTTCAGCTGTTGCACCCCATGGTGCTGCAAATCAATCCAATGGGAAGGCAGGTCATGTTTCTGCCGGCCAATCTCCCATAATTAGTGTACCCAAAAGTAGTTCAGCTGCTAATGATGCTGGCCATCAAGAAAATGTCCATCCTCAAGTAGTTGTTGCAGCAGCCTCCTCTTCTTCTCAAACCTTTGGCTCAGTTACCAGTACCGACCAAGGAAAGTCTATGTCAAGTTCTGATCAACTTCAAACTTCTGTATCCGATGTTCATTCCTCTTTGGATCCTGTAGTAGCATCATCCGTCTCTCGGAATCCTGGTGTCGGCGGTGCTGTTAGTAGGGAAGTTGGGAGCAACTGGATATCTGCTGGACCAAATCATGTGATAGGAAATAAAGTTGTTGTCCATGAAGTTAATGATTTATCAGCATCCAAGAATGAAAAGTATGGGTCCATGAATTCAACAAGCAAAACAAATCCCCCACAGAAATCAAATGAAGTTGAAATTAATTGTTTATCTGAACCCTCACAACTTTCATCTCCACCTCCAAATGACTCATTGAGGCCGTCTTCGAGTTCTGGTAGCCAGCCACCTCTAGGTAAAGTTTTGTTTTAAATCTGTTTAATCTATTCTTTTGAGTAACAGGGTCGCTTTATGTTCTGTGTCCCTCGATGTACTTCTTGGGTTGAAGTTTCATGGAATTTTCTGATAAAAAAATTCTACCATATGGATACTATCATTTAGCACCCTAGTATTAGAGAGAAGGACAATGTAAATTTTCAGAAGATAAAGTGATGAAAAGCCCACAGGAATAGGACATAGATCAGGGGAGGAACCTTAAAACTGTTTCTGAAGATATTTTAGGTGAGAAGCAGCATGGGTAAGCCTATAATTTAAATGAGCATGTCGCTTGTATGAGTTTTGCTTGTGTGCTAATCCCTAAATTACATGCTTAGATAGTCGCCCAAGTTGGAAGCAATCATCCTAACAATCCAGAAGCGCCTATCTTTTTTCCTCCCAATTCTTTTCAATATATCTCTAGTTATGTGATTATCCCTTATAATGCCTTTTGTTGTGGTCACACATGTTCATGAAACAGCTCATATCGCAGAGGTTTCAACTTCAGAAACTTGTGTGCAATCTTCAGCAGAGTTGAGGCAACATGTTACTTTTCCAAATCATTTCCAAGTACCCGAGGCTTTAAAGAGTGGTCTGACATTTGGAAGCTTTGATACTTTTGGTCCAAGTGAAAAATGTAGCAGTGGACCTGGTAGCAACAGTAACGCTTCTCCTGCTCTTGAATCTTCACTTGTGAGTGATGAAGCTGCAACTTCAAGGTTTGTATTTGATATGCTTCGTATATACTTTTTCTTTGTGCATTAAATCACAGATTCATCTCTTTCTCTCCTGCCCTCTGTATCTGCACACACATGCGTGTGTTCCCTTGTGCTCTTTTAAATGATGTATGGTTGGATTATCTTAGCTGTGTTCTCTTAAATCAAACTTTAACGAAATAACTATCATCTGCCTGAAAGTTGGTGCTAGTAAGGTGGGAAGGTTCCCTTTGGAGAGAATATTATACCTTTTTCTATGCTCCCTGTCAAGCATGTGGGCCTGGGTTTATTTCTTTCACGAATTATTCTGGTTTAATTGATTGATTTTCTTCCTGGAACCAAATTTATTACTTGTGTCATGTTGTGCACTTGAAATTTTTGTTTTGATGATACTTCTTATCTGGATGTAGCAACCAAAGTGCATCATTGACTGCCCAAGGAGATCATCTTGATTATCCACATACTTCATCTTATTTGATTGAAAAGACACCAGCTACAGAAGCCAACTCCATAACTGGTACTGAAACAAAGGTTGATCAGCCAAAAAAGGAGGTTTTGCTGGCTCCTGAGAGTCATCAAATTCCAACTGCTCAAACTGCTCAAAACTATGGTTTGAATTTCATGTCCAGCATGTTAGGCACTCAACAAGTTCAATTTGAGGGAACTGAGCCTCAGTCTCAAGATACATCTCGTTTTCCTAACTTTGTTGTAAGTTTCTCCATCTTTTATTTCTTAAGATCTTCCTCTACATATATTTATTAAAAACCATATCTCTCTATGTTTGAATACTATTTGTTATTGTTTGGTGTTTTGATATTGGTATTTTCTTAAATTCCTTTCCATTCTTGAACTTGTAAAAGGTCAACAATTGTTTTCCGAAATTATTGTATTCAAGGGAAAAATCCAAGTCTTATGTTCATTTGTACTTTGTTTTTGGTTGTATCTTAGTTTTCTTTATAGTAACATTATTTGCTATAGGTTGATTTACTAGGGTTGTGTGATTAGGAACTTAACAGTAGAGTAGAATGCAGCTTTTATGTAAGGAAGTTAGTGCTAAGTCAAAAGACCTTTATGACAATATAGTGGATGCCATAACAGGTTTTATATATATATATATATATATATATATAGATATAAATAAATGCAGAATTATAATTCTAACGCATAAACAATTAAAGACAAACATAAAATAAATAATAGAAAATTTAGAGCTTCAAATATCTATGAAACGATAGCAAAATACCAAGTTCAAGAAACCAATAATGACTAATTGATTAACAAAATAGCAAGCATAACTTAACACAAAACATAAGATAAATGTGACGGTGGCGAACCCATCTGACAATTGGTGGTATGGCGGTAGAGCACTTTGACGTAGGGAGTGACAACAACGGAGAAGTTCGGCAGAAGCGACAATCAAAGAAATGGAGTAAAATTGGAGAGATAGTAGTGGGAGGGAGAGAAGCTCGACTACTCGTGCAACGTGTTTTTAGATCCCAAATTTCTTAAGTGTTTGGGCTCGCAGGTGGGGTTACATAGCAACCCACAACAACTTAAGTTTAAAATATCGTTTAGACCTGGTTTGTTTTAGCCCAAAAAGCTAAAAAACAACTTAAACTTGTGGGTTTGGGTTGGATCACACAACTTGTAACTTTTTTGTTGTGAAGAACCCTAGCAGCAAATGACACCCGTGATTCCCGCCATCTTTGACATAGGCCACCACGTTCTGACATATAATTCAACAGCAACAAACTGCAATGAAGAATTCGTAGTGCAACTATGATGCCATGGTGGCTGGTAGAAATTGCGCCCTTGATATTTTGTCATGGTGTTGTTAACTTTGATAACACCATAGTAGTCAATAGCAGATAGCGACTTGGGGTGGCTACCCTCCAAAAATGCTAGAGGGAGTGGGATAATCACTATTTAGATCTTGTGTAGATTTATATTAGTAGATGCTATAATATATATATATATATATATATATATATATATATATATATATATATATATATATATATATAGATTCGATTTTGGGGGGCTTCAACCTTACACACGGAAGTTTGGATTGCCTGAATCACGAGTCTTATGTACCAATGTTATTGATGGCGGATGGTAGACCATCATGGGTTTCCAAAAAACCGCCATATGGCGATGCGGGAAATGGCCGACTAATATATATATATATATATATATATATATATATATATAGACACACACACACACTAACAAAATAGTAAATATAAATTAAGAAATTAAAAAATAGGACATATAACAATAAATATAAATTAAGAAATTAAAAAATAGGACATATAACAATAAATATAAATTAAAAATTATAAAAAACAACCTACATAAATATAAAAAACAGTAGAATAAAATAATTTACTAAATATAATACAGTAGAATATAATAGTTTCTTAAAGCAAAAACAACTAAAGATATTTGTTTAGTAACTAAATAATAATTTACTAAAACAAAAAGTAACTAAAAATAATTTTGAGAAAAAAACCAATTTAAAATAATTTTCAGAAGCAAAATAATAATTTTCAAAATCTTAAAAATAATTTTTAGTAACTAAATAATAATTTTTTAAAACAAAAACAAATAAAAATAATTTTAGTAGCAAAATAATACCTTTTAGAATAAAAAATAAGATAAAAAAATTAAGTAATAAACAAAATGTAAAAGCAAGTTAAAAAGAAAGCAAAATACGAGAATAAGTTACTGTAGTGGGTGAGTCATTGGATAGGGTCGTGCGAGTCACTGGAGAGGGTTGCACGAGTCGTTGGAGAGGGTAGCACAGTTGCTAGAGAGGATTGCATGAGTTGTTGGAAATGGTCGCACAGGTCATTGGAGGCAAACAAGTACGTCCTCAAGTTGCCATTTCGTGGGTTTAGTTGAGAGGAGACATAGGTTGCCAGTAGAGGGAGAGAAGGTGGTTGCTATTGTTTAAGGGTTGAAAACCCTTAAAAGAAGTGGCTATTGGGTTGGGCCCAAACCCTTTTTTTTTTCGTTGCAAATTGTTATTTTTGCCATTTCCCCTGTGCAACCCCAAACCGCCACGAGAATAGCGGCCAACATAGCCTGCCATTTTGACTTCGGAACGCCATCACCATATTATGGCGATTTGTTAAAAAACCGCATCGTGATTCCGCCATGGCTGATATTTAAAGAACACTATTATATACAGTGTTATGATTTAGCTCCCTTCTTTTCTCTGTTGTACAGGCAGTTTAAAGCATTTTAACTAGCCTTTCGATTGATTGAAAACCCATAAACAATTTCAAAAGAATTCCATACTCTAGCTGGCGAACCTTATGGGTCTTCAAAGCTAAAAAGCAAATACAAAGGAATATGGTAGAAGGAGTACAAGAAGCAATCAAAGGAAGGAATGCAGGCATTGATAACCGTAGAGGGGCTAGAAAGAGAACTTTTGATTGGTAGGCAGAACATGGATAATGTCCAAGTTTGGACCAATGGGCTTCATTAATCTATTAAAAGTAGGTTGTGAAGCCATGGTAAAGAAGAAAGCTGGACAAAAGAAGAAAAAGAGGGCATGGCTGGTTTGCTATAACTTGTTGAAAACCTCGTCTTATGTTACTTGAGGGCTGTTGGAAAATTTGCTGGTGGGTGTGGGTGCTCTTGGATCAGAGTGGAACGTTGAGGAGCGGAACTCGAGAGTGGGCAAATCACTTTGGGGTAAAAAGTTGTTTTTAAAAGGATGCAAAAACGGCACCGTTTGGAGCGTCTCTACTGCTCTAAACACAAAACCCTAATCATGGGCCAAATACGTTGCAAGACTGGCCATGAAATGCAGTGTCAAGGCCACTTCTCCAAGGCGCAAGGGACCTCACCCCTCCGCTTTGCATCTCCTCTAAAGTGCGCAATAGCACCACTTTTAATTACTATGGATAACATTGAATGAAGTGGTGTTATTCTAGTCAATCTCATGCAAAATATTGAACTTCAAAGCCCCTTCTGTCATTTGCAGTTTCTATTGTCAGTAATTTCTCGTTGACAAGCAAGAAATTTGTTGTGTATTGACTCTCCTCTAGACTCCACCTATCTAGGAGCATGCCCTACAACCTTTATGGTTCCCTTGATAAATGTGGGAAATATCAGTCTTTGATGTTTCTCTTCATATGTTATTATGTTTACATTTGAGTGTTTATATTTGTATTCGAGTGCAGAAGTTATGCCTAACTATCGTTAGTGGTAATTTTCTGTTTTCAATGTCCCTACCATCACTTACAGTTTCTATTATTCAGTACTTTTTTGTTGACAAGCAAGGAATGTGTTGTGTCTAAACTCTACCTAGGTATCTTTCTTATAAAACATGAAAGTCAGCTTTAATTGGATTTTGTATTTCTTGGATTGCACTGTGGTTTATGATGTTTCTCTTACAGAATTTACTATATTTACCAAATATTAACAATTATTATGCTTAAAACTTGAATTTCAACTCCTTATCTATGCATAGTTTCAGTTTGACTTGCAAAGTAGAAACAATGTTGGAACTGCCGAGTAGTTTTTAGTGTGAATTATATACATATCTGGCTCAAGAAATTTGAAATGAAATTGATGAGATTTGGCATGATAGATATTCCCAGAAATATCAAGCTGTTGATAGATTAGGCAACAACAATACTTTGTAGAATTTGTAATTAAGTCATGAAAGTAAAGTTTTCTTGGGTAGGTTTATGAAGCTTTTGCAGTTTGGAATGTTGCTAGTTGATTTGTTTTTTGGTAATGAATGTATCCAGTTGATTTTTTATTATAGAAGAATGGAGACTTTAAAGGTAGTTATTCCTTCTGGTCCTATTTATAAGACTCAAAAAAGGTGGTGCATTTTCTTTTTTATAAGATCCAATCCATAATGTCTGATGCATTAATTATTTTTAGACTTGAACACCCCTAGTTTTAAAAAAAAAAAGTTGTAAATGGTAAACAATAAGGAGAAAAGTAGTATTAATAGCAATGGTAGTTTTGCAAAAATATAAATTAATTACTTTTCTTAATCTTGGTGAATTAGATAAATGGTGTCTTATAAATAGGATCAAAGAAAGTATTATAAAACTCAATAAACTTAGCATGCATAATGCCAATGGTACTTCCGTAAAAATATAAATTAACCGCTTTTCTTAATCTTGGTGAATTAGATAATTGGGTCTTATAAATAGGATCATAGTGATTATTATAAAAGTCAACAAACTTATCATCATACATAATGACACTACAATTTGAAATTGGATGAAGTATACATTTTTTTACACTACACAGTACATATATTATGATATTGTGTATTCTTTTAATTATGACTATATTTTTCCTTTTTTAAGATTCTATTTTATGTCCTTGCCTTTGTACTGGAGGGTAGTATATATATATATATATATATATTTAATATATGTTTTTAACTTTGTAATGCAGAATGCAAGTTCTCAGGCTGTGTCCCCTAGCCCAACTCCACCCCTGCAGAGCTCTATACCTGTGTCTCCACAGTCGGTTTCTATTTTCAGACCACCATACCCTACTAACTTCTTCCCATATGGTCACTATTACCCTCCAATTTATGTGTCTCCAATTCACCAATTTCTAAGCCACAATGGTTTCCCTCAGCAGCCATCAGCTGGTAACATGTATCTACCGGCAGCTGCTGGGATCAAATTCCCTCTCCCTCAATTCAAGGCAGGAGCGAACACAGGAAATACAACTCATATTGGAATTCCTTCTGGTTCATTTATCACTCCACCTGTAGGATATGCACCAGGTCAAACAGTTAATACCGGAAGCTCCACTGGAAATGAAGATCTTGCAGTGTCTCAGTTAAAGGAAAACCAGATCTATACCACAGGACAGCTGGTTGGTTTTCTTCCTTGTTAATGTTTTTTTTTCCACTCATGCATACTTGATAAAATAGAATATTTTGTTCCCGTCTTTCAATAGTATCAGTCTTATTTTGTCGAGAGTTTATGTATGCTTCATAAGCATGAAACAAAATTATTGGATTTTCTGGAGTTACTAAACATATATGGTTTGTGTTGGTGCAGAGTGAAGGCTCGGCAGTGTGGATACCTGCACCTGGGCAAGACATATCCAGTTTGCAAGTCAATTCTCTGTATAACCTTACCCCTCAGGGACAACATCTCACCTTCCCCCCGACACAGGCTGCTCATGGGGCATTTACTGGTATCTATCAAGCGGGGCAGACAATAGCTTCACCTTCAACCCTTTTGCAACAGTCTCAGGCTGTGGCTGGGCCTGTTGAAACTGTAGGCCCCCCTTCAGGATCTTATCAGCAGCCTCAGCCTGCACAGATCAATTGGAACTCTAATTTTTAGGCTGGAAAACATTTTCTTGGTGCGATAATGTTCATATGCACACATGATGTGCTCAGATGCAGGAAGTATGAAAACTGGCCTGATCTGAAGTGTAAATAAAAATGCGGCCAAAGAATGAGAAAGGAAAATTAGTAACTGTTTTTGGTGGAGATATTTGGTGCTAACGATTTTGAAGGGTGCTAGTTGCAGGTTTTCTTTTTCTCTATTTTTTTCTAATTTTTGAGCCTTAAGTTATTTATCCCTCACCTCTTCTTTTACCCGAGAGAACATTTAGTTGTTGCTATAAGAAACTTGGTTATTCCTAGTGATAATATACTTTAAGCCAAGAATTGGTAGGTGAGATTTACCAATTTTTCCGTTCTAAATTCTCACCTGTATATTACATTTTGATATGAGAGGACATTTGATTATACAATTTGATTTGGAGCATGAAAATGGTGATATCTATTTTTCTTTGGGTAACAGATTTCAAGTCTCTTTATCCAAGCCCTTGACAAGCCATACCTGATTTTGCATGGAGGAACGTGCATGTTTATGGATTTATTCTGTCTGTCTCTTTTGGTTTGTAGTGTTTAAATTCTATATTATTCTATCCAGCATGATTCCAGTTTTTCTCTCTACATATCCTATTATACCGAAATTACTGTTTGGTACAGGTCTCGTGTGACATGACAACATTGTTGAAACTTTAAATATTTCAAATGTATTTTTTCTTTAGGAATGTTTAATGTTTTTATTAATGGTCATTTAAATATTTATTATTGATTAAAATTTATTGAGTTGAATGGATTTTATTCTCTTTGCCCTGATTTGTCTATCATTTTGATTCTTAATAATTTTAAGCTTAATTATATTTTTGGGTTTCAGTATATTATTCAGGTGATTTTGTTGTTATATTTTGAAATCGTACAGTTTTGATTTATGGTTAACCTGTGTGATTATAGTAATGATATGAAGTTGAAATGCTGAAAGATATTGACGTGGGTCTAATTTTTTCAGTTAGTTGATTGTAATAATTTTTTTTTTGAACTTGGCGTTTATTACTTGAATCCATTATTACGTGAGCGTTGATAAAGATAAAATTGCCTAATTTATTTGGTAGAAATATCATAAAAGTATTCGGCTCAATTGTACTTTTGATTTTTTTTCCAATTTTATGAATTTCATTCATTTGCTTGTGCGAGTTTACTCTTTTATTACATGAGGGGTTCAAATAATGTAATTTAAAAATATTTAGTATTTTAAAAATTACATAAACAAAAAACGAAAAGTTATCATTAAATATTAATATATATCTATTAAACTCTTAATATTAATAGTTAAAGTTATTTTAAATTTAACAATTGTAATTGAATAAACTCTTTTTTTATTTTATTTTATTTTAATTTTAAAAATAATATTATCTTAAATAATTTATTTTTATTTTTTAATTATTTGATTGATTTTCATTTAATTATTAATTATCTTAAATATAAAACGAAATAAATATTTAAATATTTCTACTAACAATAAAAAATTTGAATTAATATATAATATAGTTTACACAAATTTTATATTGCTAATGATATTTTAGTTAAATTAATTAATTAGTATTCATTTTTCATCTGTAAACTATTTTAATTACAATTCACAAATAATACCGTTATAAATTTTGACAAAAATGAAAAATTAACATATTCAATTTATTAATAATCTTTTTAAAATTACTAGATTAACATATTTAATTTATTAATGGTTTTTTAGACTAATTAACTAATAATCTATCAAATAATTAAAAGATTAAAAATAAATTGCTTTAAGATAACATTATTTTTAGAATATAAATGATATAATAAATAAAGATTTAATCATATTAAATTTAGATTCAATTAATCATTAGATTTAAAATAATTTCAATGGTTAATATTGAGTATAATATTTTTAAAATTTAAAATCACAGTGATGTTATTTAAACTTCTCGATAATGATGGTGAAAAAATAAATGATTTTCTTATATTTATTTTTGGAGTAACCAACTCTTTCTTTATATATATGTATATATTATTTATTAAAATTTATTTAAATAATTAATGAATCGAAGTATTTTAGTTGAATAATTAATAAAGGAAAAATCAATATTGATTTGAATTAATAAAACTAAAATTTATAATTATAGTAACATTTTTACTTGTATTATGCATGAAGAGATTTTATTTATCCATTCAATCTTTATTACAAAGTTTAAAAATAATTTATTATTTGATATAATGTATGTCAATATTAAACACAAAAAGTCAACATTTTAAAAATAATATAAAAAATTTAAAACGATATTAAAAACTCTACATATATTTGTATTGCGTTATTAACATAAAATACATTAGGTTGTTTAATGATTTTAATGGTTATTCACGTCGTGGAGATGAGTCAAGCTCTGAAATTAACAATTTTTACCATGTCTAATCTGGTTGTGAGGAAGGATTTTTTGTTTTTTTGTTTTGAAATTTAAGGCAATAGTTTTGTTTGGTATGATATTTAAGTTGAAAAGTTTGTTTGAAGCTTTACTTAGTAATTTTAATATTCTAAGATGTTTTTTACGTAATATTTTTAAAATGTTGCTTTTTCATTTTTATTCATCTTTTATATAAATATTATTAATTTTTTAATCTTTTTTATATGAGATAAGAGTTAACTAAAAATTGTTAAACTAATTTTTTTAAGATATCCTTTAGCCGAAAGCCAATAATAATTTCTGAATAAGATTCACTTAGCGGACTAGCATATCTAATATAGTATATGTTTTTCCATTACATGCAAGAATCAATCATCATAATGTTTAAAGGTATAAGACTATTTGCTATTTTTTTTTTGTGAAGATAAGGCTATCACAATATTGATTTGAAACTAATTAAATTATATAAGTTTAGTAAAACTATCACTAAAAATGTAAAAAACACAAAGTATACATTTATTTAATGATTTTATATAATTTAATTTAATTGTATTAATAAAAATATATTTTCTGTATTTATAATAATTTTAAACACTCATAGTTTTTATTTAAAAATATTTTATTACTTTTTTTTTACTTTCTTTACTACATATTGTGTTCATCATATCTATATCTTAAAATATTCTCAATCAAATTTAAAATAAAGTTATATATAGCATAATTTTATGTAGATATAACACTTTCATTAATTTAATTCATGTAAAAATTAAATAAATAATTCAATATTAAAAATATTAAAAAATAATAAATCTATCATCTAAAAATATCAATATCTTGAGTGTGTATATATATATATATATGTTAGAATATTACAATAAATATTGTAAATAATATAATTATTAAAATAAATAGTGTAATATGAAAATATAAAAAAGTAATAAAAAACTAAACATGATTATCTATTATCATCAATATATTATATAAGATAAGGTATAATGAGAAAATCCTATCATATATAAAAAAAGTAAAAAATTAAAATTTTATCTTATAAATTATGAATGGAAGAAGAGAAAAAAGATAATAAAATCTTATCTTATAAAAATTATTAAAAAATCTAATAATATTAAGAACGAAAAATAAATTAACATAAAAATTAAAAACTAAAAACTAGCATTTAAAAAATATTAATTTGTTTTAGTGAAATAATTTTATTAGATAATATAAAAAAAAGTTAGAAACTAATTGAACTGTTTTGCCTAATATAGCGGAAGTTGAAAGCATTTTTATTTTATAATTCTTAATCTTATATTGGTTGAGAGAAAAAAAAGTGAAAAAAAAATTTGAAATTTAAGTCACAGAAGTAGAAGGGATTTTTTTAGAATTTTTGCTTTTGTGAATAATTTTTCTTTACATTTTTTCTCTAACAAAAAAAAAAAAAATTAAACTATTATCTGTATTTGATTTTCCTTTTTTCCAAACTTGATCAGGCATGCCGTGTGTTGAATAACGAGTTACAAGTAATAGTAAGCGTCCTTCAAACTTGATCTTAGAATGTGTGGCGGTGATTGTGAATGAACTTATATAAGATGTGTGCTAATTCCCTTAAACATTCCTTAGTTGATAATACTTGTTTGGTTTAAGAAATTACAGAGACTGATGGAACTTTGTGAAAAGCAAGCTACCTTAAAAAAATCTCAACAAATTTCCAGTACTGTGACTGATCTGTCTATACAAAAATTGTGGCTGCACAATTAGAATTGGTAAAAGGAAATACGTGAGATGAGTGTCTGAAGAGTTTGATTTGTTGTATTGATGATTCATCTACCATATGACTCAGACAATGGTGGAAGTGGTAGTATTTACATTCAAATCTGAGGTGTCTTCAGTTGTTGATTTGGGCTTTGTTGAAGGCAAAATTTGCTTGCTAGTATTTTCCTGAGACTCTTGCAAATTGGATGATGTGTAAACTGACATCCCAGAGAGAGCAACAACAGCACCACCAATGCTCACAACCCCAGGATCTGAGTCGAATAATAGATAACCTCCCAACAGAATCACACATGTTTTAAACTGTCCTAAAACAACATGGGTTGTAGCAGAAGTGGCCCTGCAATGCAATGATAAATTATTGATGTTAGCTAACTCCACCATTAAAAGAAAATAACATTATGTGTCAAAAATGGTGTTGGAAGAAGAATGCAGTCTCACCCCAATGCCAACGCCCCTGACCACTGCAAGAGAAAACCAAGGAGAGCAGATACCAAAACGGCAGTTGAGTTGTTCACATCCCACTTGAAGGATAAGACTCCTGGTGGATCTATCCAGGGCATCAAAGCCCCAAGGAAGAAAACTGTGATCGGGGTTGTCTTCCACATCAACCTACCATCACAAATTTCAACTCATAACATAATTTTGCCAATGGTACCAAGGTCCCCACTGAATAAATGTTTCTATATAATTCAAGTCAAACTATTTTTATATAACTTTTAAGCTGTATTTACAATCATGAATAAATCACAAGTTATCTTCTAACACTTACAGAATGCTTATATCATACAAGTCCAAATAAACTCTTGTAAACACACTCTAACTACTAGTACTTACGCCAGAGCTGTCCAGTTGCCTTGCTGTTGTAAAGCAGACCATAAAATCTTATTTATAGCACTTGGGATTATCCATGCAATTGCTATCAGAGCACCAAACAAATTGAACTCTAAATCTGTCACAGTTGCAACAGCTACACCTGCTGACACGACTGCCAAAGCCAAAACCTGCATCATTGCAATTACATGATTAGTTCATTAAAAACAAAGAAGGGGAAGTGGAGTTGGAATAGCACTTTTTCTGATATGTGAAATGCTTTTACAAAATTAATTCTTCACCTTTTTAAAAGAAATGTTTTTTCTGAAAAGAACGAACTCCGCAAGAACAATAGTTGGGGTAACAGCAATCTTAGCCATTTGGTAGAAACCAACACTGCAAGAGCTGGATTGTCAGCGAATACTGAAGTTCTAAAACTTTTATTATATGGATGTTAAAGCAAGAGCACGAACCTGTTATACTTGAGGCTAGTGTTTGCAAGGCCAGAGGCAAAGGCCATAACTGCACCAAGTGCAAATAAAGAAGAGAATGGAGTTGTTTTGGATGGAGGGGACACAGGAAGCACTGAGAGTGCCTTGAAAACGGCAAGGAGAAGCCACGCAGTGATGTAGTGTACAAATGTGAGGAAAATTGGGAAGTTGAAGCCAACTTTACCCATCACCTGTTAACATTGTTACATATAAGTGTAAGGTTGCTTGATCGAAAGTCTGAATTCTAGATGGGAAATTCAGGTCATCATATTATAAAATACAGGTCAGAAAATAAGCAAATTATACAGACCAATTTGTTTGCCATGATAATCCCGACAGCAACCATAAAGTTGAAGGACAGTGCCACCACTGGTCCACAATATCTTTGCTGTTGACGTTTGGCTCCTTCTGAGGTTCGGATCTCATTGTAGAGAGAAGCTCTGAATTCTTCCAGCGCTCTACCTGATATAGTTTGAATCATTAGAACTGGCTTTAGCCCTTGAGTATACCAAGTCTAGTTTATATTGGTGCTGGGAACAAGGACATTGGAATTAATGATAATGAGTAATAATGAATATTAGCCAAATCTTTATAATCATTTCATTGCAAAAGGGAAACTTGAAAACATTGAATATGTCTCCAATATTACTCCAAATTAGTCTGTAAAATTAAAATAAGTTTTTGGAAAAACCAATATTACAAGAGAGTTTTTACAAATTGTGCGTAAGTATTTATAAAGAAGTTTATCTGAACATAACTCAAATTAATTCTGGTCAGCTATGAAATAAAAGAACTGCATTACAGTTCATGTTGCTCAACAGAAAAGGAAGAATGGAGCAGAACTGCGGATGCTGAAGGAAGATGATTATTAGAGACAAATCATAATATACTTCTATCGTCCATTCATTTCATGTCCTCATTTCTTATCAGCAAAACATAGGTTCAGATAGTCTACGAAGTGAGGATCAAGGTGGTGTAATTTTATTGAATTGGCCAGTGAGAACATCAATCAAATATGCCGAAAAATAGTATCGGTTCAATTCCCTGAAAGTAGCTATGATCATTGATCAGTAATACCATGTGATGCAATCATGATAGAGTGCGACATAAACTATAGAGATTATGAAAGTAAACTTATAATTTACGACCGTCATCGAATGATTCTTAAACGATAAATATTATTTGGAACAGAACGTGGTGGGGAAAATAATATTAATGTAAGATTAAGATAGTTCATATTTGAGATCTATATTCATCACATTACAAAGCAGAAAAAAGTAACGATAGATGAACATAGGTAAAAAGAAAAGTTTGATATGCAATAAAACTGAGTTAGCACCTGCATCGCCAGCATCGCTGTCTTTCCTTTTAATAAACCTTCGTCCTCCTTCTCCCAACAGAGTATCCAACCACCCCATAACAATCTGGCCTATTCATGGACTTGGATCACATATTCAAAGAACTCTTTGTAAAAGTAAAACACTATTCTATACAAATTACTTAATTAAAGAAAATGGCAGTCACATAAATATGAATCAATAGGAGGCCATGTTGCTTAAATCACAATCAATTCAAGGAGGGGTTTTCAATAGCATGAAAGAAAAAAAGAAAAAGACAAAAGAGAAAAGAGAAGGGAATTTACTTTGTGTTCCAAGAGAATATTGCATTTGATGAGAGTGCCAACAATTTGGCAACACGTGTTTGTGAATTGAAGCTACTAAGGTTACTAGCAACACCTGTATACTAGGAATTGATGTAAGTGTTGATTTAGGAGGAAGTTAATGTGACATGATGAAATCAAATATTGTTATATATCATTAGGAAATAGTCAAGACACTTGTAGCAACCACCGTCATGCACTCTTTTAGTTTTAGGTAAGATTGCCTAATCTTATGGATACAACGTCTTTTGTGATAAGATATATATCATCACCAAATTAAACTTGATGCAAAAGTTTCATCTCAATTCTCAAATGAAGATTTCCAGATATCCCGCCAACTGGTTGGTAGCATTAACGGTTAAAGTCATCCCAACTTTCTTTTCTCCTTTGTCAATTTTACATTTATTAGTTATTAATGAAAAAACACACAAATACTTAAAGAATTTAATAAAACTAAGAATTAAATACAGCATAAAAAATATCAAATATCTTATAGAAATATTCATTCATTATTTTAAAATGGTGTTTTATAACAAGAACTAAAGGTAATAATATATTTTAAAAAAGTATTTTAGTATGTTATTACACAATATAAATATTTATTTTTATTCAATATTATAATAAATAAATATTTTTAAATATATATTTTTATTTTGTAGTTATGATAAATAATTTATATTTCAATACAATATTATTATATTATTTATAATTTTTAAAATTTAATGAAATTAAATTTAAAAATAAAGATTAAAAATAAATTACTAAGGGTAAAGATAAATCGAGATTGTCAATTATATATACAAGAAATATTTATACTTACTATCCAAAACACAGGCGTTGCCGCACCTTTATATTTCGTATTTCTATTTTAATATGTTATAATAATTTTAGGATTTTAATTTAATATCTTTTGTAAATTTTTATATTTTGAAATATAAATTATTATGTGATATGTTTTGAAATATATTTTGTTAATTTTATATTTTTTGTTTATGATAACATGATAAAAATATGTCAGATCATCAATGGATATATCAAATATGCAATAAATATGAAAAAATGAAAAGATGAGAGAGTTTGAATAGAACTCAAAATATTTATCATGAAATGTATACATATATTAATCATGTTTAAGGAAAATTGATTTGTGATAGAGTTTAATAGTATACACTGTCAGTGTAAAAATCTTTACACTGACGTTTAATTAAAACCTTTCATTCATCGTAAATTTGTTGGTTTTACTAATTAGTACTTCAAAAGTCACTTAAACTCTTTGTGATAAGATATAAATTGTGAAAATATGCATATATTAATAGAGAGAAGTTATATTTGTGAAATTCGGAACAATTATAAAATGTTTATAAGGTAAAATAGTAATAAAATGGAGACAACAAAAGGTCATATTCCCATTATATAATATAGTATCATATATTATAAATTATAAATATAGTTGGACAATTATGTATGATGTATGTTGGATATCAATACTTTAAAGTAATTTTTTAGTTAAAGGGATAAGGTTCGTCTAATAATAAAGTTTATGTTTAGGGAGTGAGAGGTTGTGGGTTCAAGTCCCTCTTATGACAAAATAATTTTTTTTAGTTTTAAATAGATGTAAAGGTAGAATAGATATTTTGAAAAGTGGACGGGAGATATTCCCTTTATTAATAGTAAGTATAGATAAAATTACCTTATTTCTTTCCAATCTTTTTAACATGTGTCTTTTTTAAAAAATTTTCGGTCTTTTCATTTTTTTTCTTTTTCTTTCTTCTGCTTCTTTCCCTTTTATTTTTTCTTTTATTTTTAATGTTTTTTTATTTTCATTTTTTTATTTCTTCTTTGATTTTTATTTTTATGTTCCTTTTTCTTTTTATGTTTTTAATTTTCAATATTTCTTATTTCTATTTACCTTTTCATGTTATTTAATTTTATTTATTATTTGTCTTTATTCTGTTTTTATGTTTTTTATATTCTTATATGTTATATTTAATGTTAAAATTTAATTTATTACATTATTTTAATATTTATAAGATAATTTTAAATTTTTAGATATTAGATATGTGAAACTTCTATTAATTATATTTTAATATTTTACAACATAATTTTCAATTTTGTTTTTATTTTTTATTTTCATTTTTATTTCTTAATTTATTCATTATTTTTTTTCATTATATTTATTTATTTATAATATGTTAAACATTATGTTATTAAATTATTTTTTAGAATTTATTATGTTATTATGTTATTTTTTATTATTTTTATATTTCTATATTGATTTTAATATATTAAAAATTAATTTATTATGTATCTTTTTAAATATCTTTTCTATCATCCAACTTTAATTGACCAACATTAATTCATAAAAAATTAACATTAAATTTTTATTAATACATTAAATACCTTTATTATTTTTAATATTTGTAATGATATAATTTTTTTATATAAAAAATATATAAAATTAGTTGTTTAGAAAATCAAGTTTTTCATACATAAGTATATAATAAATATATTAGAGTTATAAAATAATTTTAAGTTATTTATAAAAAAAATAAGCTATCATTCATGAAAGAAGTTATATTCCATTTATATTTGTTAATTAATGTTTATGTAGTATCATTATGAGGAAAAATAGTTTTAGGTTTTTTGTATATGCAAAATAGGATAGTAACACTTCAATTTGACTCTCTTTTCGCAAAGTGCCTTTGCATATCTCCTTGTTAAACCTTGGTGGTTCCATTTTGTAGCACCCACAAAGGAGATGACCAAGATAAAATAAAAAGAAACAACCAACATTTTTCAGGAGATGCACACATGAGAGAAGCTAAATCCGTAGCACTTATGTACATAAATATGTAATAAAGATACTGAAGTTATTAAATAATTTTAAATTACTTACTCAGTAAAATATCATAACTTAAGTTATATCTATAAAAAAAAGTCATATTCAATCAATATTTATTAGTTATTGTTTATCTAACACTATTAGCAAGAAAAACAATATTAATTGTCTGTAATGTAATCATTTTTTCCGGTCATTAGCTCTTGCTCACTATGAATAAGAAGAATTTTTTACCTAATGAATTTTTTATTATATTATATATATATATATATATATATATAATAAATGTACTAAAATTATAAAATAATTTAAATTACTTATTCAATAAAATATCATAGAATAAGGTATATTCAATTTTTTTATTAATGTTTATCTTACACTATTAGTGATTAAAAAAATAATGTTCAATTTTCTCTAAATATAAAATTTTCTTGGAGTAGTAGCATTTATGTACTATAAGTATGATTAGTCTTTGACTTATAGGTTAGATGACACCTACTTGAGGTTTGTGATCGAAGAAAAATATAAATATGTAATAAATAAATTAAAAATAATTTATTAATATATTTTGTGATAAAATAATTTTAAATTACTTAGTTAATCGTATACTAAATTAAATTAATTTTAAATTCTTATAAAAAACTACAATATCTTTTACAAGATATGACTATACTCGACACATTTGAAAATTGTATGATACATATTATTAATACAACCACATTTTAAAGACTTAACAATTTATCAAGACTAAATAAGTTTTTATTCATAAGTATGTGATAATATTATTTATTTTTCATAATTGTATGATACATATTTCAAAAGTAATTTAAAAAATTATTTTTATGAAAAATAATTTTAAATTAATTACTAAATAATTTGTTTTAATTTTTATGATACACACTACAAATATCTTTTGTAACAAAATATCTTATTTCATACCATATGAAAAAATCATTATCAACATCAAAACTTCTTTTATAATAAATCAGAGATGAGATGAGACAATTTTACTTGACATTATTTTGGTAAAAGGTTTGTGCATGAAAAAATTATTTTTTAAATATTTAACACAATTGCATATAAAGATTAAATAATAACTAAAAAGTATAATACAATCAAGATTTATATTTTTTGTAAATACATCACTAAGAAATATTTTTATATTTGTATTACATAGATCACAATCTAAATATAAAAACTGTAACTTTTCAAATATAAATAAGTTAAATTAATAACATATATAATTATATAATATTATTAAGAAATTATTATAGATGTATCTAAGTATTTTTTGAATCTCATGTAGGTGCCAATAAATGAAATATAAATTTTATTTTTGAGATTAAAATAATAATTTATTTTTAGTAATATTAATTTCAATATTTTGATCCAATTAAATTATTTTTCATTAATTTTAAATCATGCAAAATTTTTTATAAACTATAATATTATAAAATTATTAAATTTTATATAAAATATTTATAAAATAATAAAATAAATATATAATTTCATATTTGAAAATATAAATTTAAAAAAATTAAATTATTTTAAAAATTTATAATAAATGTAGTTCAAACATGTTTCAAAATAGGAATAATTTGATTAAATGTGTGCGTGCTATGTTAGATAAGTGTAGAATATTTATTTTTACTACTATGCTTTTAATATTTATTTATATTAAAAAATTATTTTTACTACTATGCTCTTAATTTATAAAATAATATAATTTAATAAAACCTTATACTATTTACATATTAATTGGTAACAAACTATACACGATTTGTCAAATGACCTGTGTGTACACATGGATACACCCAAGTTTCTACAAAATCATTTATGAAATTGCAGAAAATTTATCAAAGGTATTTATCCAGTTATGAAGAATTTTCAAAACTTAATATTACATAAAGAATCACAATCTTCTTTAAAACATTATAGAACAAATATGGATAAAAAATATTCATTTCATGAATATGTTTTTACAAAATGGTTTAGAGTACATCATATATCAAACATAATCACTACCCCAAATTAACCTAATTCAAAGCAGCACATCCTTTGACAAAAAGAAACTAAATTTAAACATTTATACTAAACATCATGCATATATGAAATCTCCACAATTCTCCATCGCAGTTGTCTAATCAGGATCATTTTCATACCCCGAGCTTATATGAAAAAGAACTACATACAGAAAACATATAAATGAGTGAAATATTTATAAACCATAAATGTTAATCTTAATAAACTAACAAATATAGGGCCTAAAATTTATCCTAGGACTCAGTTCCACATGACCTCATTATTTAACTCAATCTTACTTATTTCCATGTCCGATTTAACCTCACTTGACTATATATATAGGTCCATGACCAATCTAAGATGATTCGCACAATCATCAAAGATCTTATTTTTGGAAGGTGATTGGTAGTGGTATATTTTACTCTAATTTCTACGATAAATCCTTTCGAGAAATTGAATTACCTGTTCATCACCATAATTGACCCCCCATAAGGTCTAAGCTAAATATATCCTACCAATCATGAGATGTTAATATGGACTTCCTTGGATTTTCACCTTTCCTAATCAACACCACTGAGCTCAAATTTCAACATGGCTGCCCTGAATATCACCTATCTGATGAACATTCTCAGCCCAAATGCTAACATGGCTGCCTTGAATATCATCTATATGATGAACAGTTTCAACCCAAATTCCAACACGACTGCCCTGAATGTTACTTTTCTGATGAATATTCTGAGTCCAAATGTCGACAGTGATCATGTGAATATTTATTTACTTAAAACAATCCTATGATATCCAATCCTACCTTTCATCTCACAGTGTATAAAGTATGACTTCCCAAAATACCAGTAAACCTAGGTCTTTTTAATAAGTTCACTTTACAATATCTCAACACACTCTCAAAGATCAACAACTTACCAATCATCAATCAATACATCATTCTCATTCTTAAAGAGACTCATGAGGACTATATATAAACTAATTTCAAGATTGATACCATCACCATATCATCTTATTTAAAAGCATTCCTAATTAATATTTTAATCCAAATACAAATAATTTCCAGCTTAAAAAATCATATTCACTATTCTAATAAATTCAATTTTACCTCATAAAGCTTTACATCATCACTTCTCAGTATAAGTCATACATAAACATGTATATTATCTCTACCTGAGAACCTAGAACTTCTTAGTAAGTTCAGCTCATTATCTCTCATACATTACTAATGATTTTTATTCATTAATAACCAATTAAATATTGCAAGTCACATATCATCATCCATTTTTAGTAACTTTAGCATTCTTCAAACATAATAATAACATTCCTATAAGAATAATAGAAACCATTATCCAAAGACATCTTTTCTGATGTAGAAGATCGGATCAAACCGCAACCATAGAACATGCTCAGCTTGCCTTTGAAAACATGTTATATTCACTCTTTCCACTTAAATAATCAAAGTAATAAGTACTTACATGTCAAGCAAATAAAACAATAACTAACTAAAAGCAATAACGCATATAGTTTATTAAGACTAACACTTTCTATGGCTTATAAATCTCACTCCCTCCTTACCTTGATAAAAGGCTTGATTATGAGTGCTATAGAACCTCCACAACTCCAATCTTCTCTCGAATATTTTCTTCTTAACTTCCTTTCTCAAAATCCTTCCTTTCTTTCACTAGAATCCAGAGCTTCTCTCTCTAACTTCAGCTCCCTTCACTGAAATTTGGTGTGCTTTCAACTGTGCACAAGGGTCCCTATTTATAGGAAGTAACTAGCTCAAATTTGCTCAGCGAAATCCATTTTGCTGAGCAGTTTTCTCTACGCAAATGTTGTAGCTCATTCTATATCGTTTGCACTGCTTGCACCATTTTCTTTAACCGCTAAAATTTCATTAAGCAAAAATTATTTTCACTGAGTGATTTTCACACAGCAAAGGAACTTGAGTTTTTAATGAAGAAAATGTCTTATAAATTATTAATCTATCTTAGCAATTGCTTACATACAGAACTGATTTCTACATCATCATCTAACTTGATAATGTATTACTTATAGAACTTATTTCTAATACTTTGTCTACTAACCAAATGATTAATTTAAGGGTATTATTGATAATGTGCTAGTTTTGAGCTAAAACAAAAGGAAGAAGACTAGTTGGATGCCAAATGGAAGTTCATTATAGATCTTGATTATATAAAAAAGAAAATACTTTTAGTTATTCATTTTTAATAGGATTTTTTCTCGAATTTTTAATCTTTTATCCTTTTTAACATATTATTTTTAATTCTAATTTGAATTTTAATAATTTAATAAATTATCAATCATTAAAAATAATATTATATATATTTATCATATATAATTTTATTACAAATTTTAATTATATAAAATAAACATTTATTCTATATACGTACTAAAATATTAGTTGATAAATATGAATCCTTATATTGAATGATATTTTTCTTAGGAGTCATTGTTCAATGAAAATGTTTTAAAAGTTTTTCTTAAACAAAAAATTATGATAAATAAATAATTTTAAATATATAAATAATATTACAATTATTTTTTGATAAATATAATTTTAAAGATATTAATTATATTTTAAATTGAAGATAATTTTTTTTAATTAGTGAAAATTTGTTTAAAATATTGAAATTCAAGTTGGAAGTAAAAGATATTGAACATGATAGATTGAAAGCGACAAAAAGTTAAGATATACCACGTAATTATATATATATATATATATATATATATATATATATATATATATATATATATATAAAATATTTTGTCGTTATTCAATTTTATGTTTTCAACATACATGTTTTACTCCCTAATTTCACTTTGTATTTTACTCATTGTCTCTCCTTTTTTATTCATTCTTCAAAAGTAAGTTGTGTAGTCATAGTCTCATAGGTTTCAATCCTAGTTGATATTTTAAATATAAGAAAATATATCAAATGTATATTATGAGAGTATTTGAATTTTAAGAAAAGATATATCCAAAATTGATTTTTATATTAAGTTATAACTTCTTATAAATCATTAAATCGTCTTTTTTATTTGATAAAATACCCATGAATTGTTTTATCAACTACGAGATTGTCTCAAAATTTAGTTTGTTAAAGTTATCTTTAACTAGACGCACGTTTACGAAAAAAAGTTTCCAAAATTTTTCAAAAATGCAATTTAACTTCAATATACCTTGATTGGTTTGGTTATCAAAATTTTAAAAATAGTTGAAATTGATCCATTAACATTTTTAATATAGGTGAAATGATCCATCATCCTAATTTCATTAACATTTTGAATCTTTTGATTGTTTATAAAAGTTGACAATCTCAAGATGATATGTGAGTAAAAGCTTTTGCTATTTTTACTCTCTTTGTTTACTAATATACTTTCATTTCCTTTACTTATTCATACTTTATTTTCCTCGTTCCCTTTCATTAGATTAACTACACAGTCACTCACTTCTCCACCCTCTCTTCATCTTGTTCGTTCATGCACTCCTCCTTTCACCATGCTCGTTTTCTCCTTCAACACAACACACACTTATGCACTTATTTTCCCAACTTTCACTTGATGGAAATAAAAAAAAACCTTTAAATCAATAGATACAAGATTATAGTATGTATAGAGAATTAAATATAAAAAGATAGAGGAAAGAGAATCTGTGTACCTCATATATATTGAATTGAAGTTCTTGATCTTCAAGAACAAAAACCCTATGAATGATTATTGTAGAGATATGAGTTCAATAAGAACTCTTGAGGGTTTTACTACCTACCTTCTAGGGGATTATTCTAGAGAGTGTGTATTGTTGTTGTTATTATAATTTGCTTAATGGGATGGCAAATTTATAATCCCCCAGGGTAGGCAGAGACCCCTCAAATGGGCTTTTTTTTTATGATTGACTCAACCCATCACAGAGTCAATCTTACTATAATCCCATTCAAATAATCATAAAGATATTATAAGATATGATTATTACCAAATCTTAAATTGCCAGATAATGATAAAATATAATTGATTAATACCAATCCACTATTATTTCCAACATTCTCCCACTTGGATGGTATTAATCAATAATACAAAGATAAATCATTAAGCTAGAATGACAATTATAGACAAATCTTATATTAGACAATGAGAAATTTGAGCTACAAAATAATATCCGATAGGGATATATATCATAAATATTTCTCATAAAGTATATAGAATAATGTAGTTCAATAAAATGATACTACATGGTCTCAAGCATCCAAAAATGCTAAGAGATATGTTACTAAAATGATATTACTTCACACATATCTCATAAGAAAGTTTTCAGACTCCCACTGATCTAAGACATCAAAACTTAACCAAACCATATGAGTTATAAAACTCCAAAGTTAAGTATTTGATCAGTGAATAAAAAAATGTTTAATTAATATAATTTTTTTTTTTTACTTGAGTCCGAAAAATTATATAGGTGAGAAAGCATAATTTACATGCATCTAATTATTCATCATAGCCTAATAACATATGTAATTACATATAGGCTACATAAATGCTCTATAATATTTGACATTTAACTAATCTGAGTTTCAAAAAAGAGTGACTATGTAAGAATCCAAAGATAAGTAGGAAATCCATAAATTCCCTACTAAAACCACATAGACACTTAGTTTATATAAAATGATACTCAGATTATTGTGGCCACAAAATGTCAATTGAGCAAACACTTAGATAATTGGTCCAAACAAAAAAAATTCATAAGTACTTCAATAGTGCAAAATTGTACTCAATATGAGTACTATCATAATAAGCACTTTTTTACAAAGTAGAAAATAATACTCGATAGGAGTATTGCATCTACAATATACTTATAGAATTTTGACCAAACAAAATGTGAAATTTTGGGTAAAGAAATGCACAATACTTAATTGCATACCAAAATAATTAATGTGCAATGCCCAACAAAATGCTCTTAACATCCATTAAAGATGTCTATTAAGATACAATGAATTATGTATCTCAATTAAAATAGGACAAAAATAAATAGTCAAGTCCTATAAAGTATGTCATATCATAATTAAATGTGCACAAGAATATATGACAATACAGATAGATAAGTCTCGAGACATGATACAAAATTATATACTTCTAAAATTTTGATCAATTAAAATATGAAAATTGGGTAAAAGAGATGCACAATGCATAATTGTATGCCAAAAGGATTAATGTGCAGTACCCAACAGAATGACCTTAACATCTGTTAAAGATGTCTACAAAGATACAATGGATTTTATGTATCTCAATAAAAATAGGACAAAAATAAATAGAGAAGCCCTATAGAATATGTCATATCATAATTAAATGTGCACACAAATTATATGACAATAAAAAATATATAAGTTTCGAGAGATAATACAATATTATATATACTCCCACTAATCCTCAATATACCAAAAAAATATTAGGATTATAATTAGGGCACACTAGTATTAAAAGTTCTAGTGATAGTGGGATGATGACTTTATAAGATAATAATAAAAGTGAATTAAAATTCACTATTATTCTACTTAAGGAATAAGAAAGTAGTAGAATAACGAATGATTAATGAGAGAAGTGGTTAAAATAACAAGAATATGAAACCTACAAATTCATCCATAAGAATAAATAATTCTCACAAATGGTTTCATAATTAACCACATATTAACCAATCTTTACAAAAATATTGACCCCTATGAGGATCTTGAAAAAATAATTACATGAGTGAGAAAATTGATCACTTGATAATTTTACGTAGAATATGAGATCATAAGCAAGTTCTCAAGTAATCATAAACAAAAATCAAGTGCTACAATAAACAATATTTACACACACTTGAGAATAAAATATGATTACACGCAGCGGAAGAATGAGACCTATTCTTGCATATATTAAGGATATAATAATAAATAGTCTCTAACTCTCATCACAATTTATAATGGACATAGGTTTATTTATATATCCCAAAATAAAGCCTCTAGCTTTTACGAGAATACCATTAACAATATTATAAAATATGGTATGGAGAAATTAATCTCTTAAAATTTGGGATTCCTATATTGTCCTTACAATAATTGCATACTAATATTGCAAATCAATAGAGAGTTTGTTATACAATAAAATATTTTACAAGAGACCAATATAAAATCCTTAATATAGATCCCAACAATGTGATCACAAATAATGTGATAAGAAAAAATAATTTTATCAAGAACATTTGTTTTTGAACATGTATGATTAATTGGACATTTAAGGTAAAAATCTTATACCACGAAAATTTATTTTATAAGATATTAATTAAAATTCTAATATACAAAATCCTTCCACTTGATAAAGAAAAAATAAGTTGATATAACAAAAAAAACCCAGAGGGCTAAAAAAATTCAACTATTTCTTTATCAATATATATATATATATATATATAAATTTGCACCACAAAAAATGCAACATTTTTTTTTTGTTTTGAAGGAAAAATGTCCAATTAAAGGTTATAAGTCATTATGGAACAAAAAGAATGAGAGTGTAAATTTTGGTTCCATATAAATATAACTAAACATGATCAAATGAGGGAAATAAACTGAACATTACAAAAATAGGGAAACATTATGTAATTCTAAAAGTTCAGTTAAAAGAGAATCCCTAAGGAAATTACAATGCACTATAACTTATATTAATAAAATCCTAATACCGATAGGGTATTAAAAAATCATTAACATAAGCCAAGAAAAATACATTGTATAACACCAAATTACATTAATAACAATACACCGATAGAGTATAATTATCATCAATGCAATAAAAAAAATAATTATATCACAAAATTCACATAAATGCATCCAAAATAGTGAAATTATAATTATGTAAATGAAAAAAGAAATTATGCATATTGTCCAATAAATTTGCATAATTTTAATCATATATATTATATGACCAACATACAAAATTCACATTATTATACCCATGATAAACAAGTAATAATAATGCAAATTAATAAAGAAAATTATGCTCATAAGAGAAGGACAATTAAGATTGTGCATAATTAATAAAATAACCTAAAATGAATTTATAAATGATAATTCAATATTAAAGAGAGTACAATATAATTGGAGAATACAAATACTGTAAAGAATTATCACAATGAAAATAGGTAAAAAATTCAAGATTATAATAGTAAAAAAAAATTTAATTTAATCTTGAATTTCAATTTTTTTTATACTAAAAAATACCAATAATATAAAAATATTAAATAAATATGGTATTTTTGAAAAAATAAGAATATAAAAAATTAGCAACAACATTCAATGCTTTTGAGTATGAATTTAACACACGAATCATCATACATGATCGTATCAAAACTACAAAGTTCTCCCTTGACCAAATCACAAAATATGGGTATAAAAATGAGTCCATGCAACCCCATTAACACTTTCCAAAGTAAAGTTAATACAAATATATTATGTTGCCCACACAAATGACTCATATTGGTCAAACATAAAACAAGGAAAACCATTAAGTAATTTTGAAAACAATTTACCCCAAAATTATTTAAAAGAAAACTAGGTTTTAAAGGGGTAGCACTTAAAAAGAAGTTTCAATATATTAGTTACCCATGTAAGGGTAAGAGAATGAAACTTTAACATGTTATTTTAACAATAACAAGTAGCGTAAACCCTCATTTTTTTTTTGTGAAAAAGATAATAGTGAACTATACTATAAAATTTCACTAATAACACAAAAAATTTTCAATTCAAATTTAATTTTCTAATAGAAAACAACCATAATTCTCTAATAGAAAACAACCATAATATGTATCTAATTTGGCTCTGATACCAATTGATGGAAATAAAAAAAAACCTTTAAATCAATAGATACAAGATTATAGTATGTATAGAGAATTAAATATAAAAAGATAGAGGAAAGAGAATCTGTGTACCTCATATATATTGAATTGAAGTTCTTGATCTTCAAGAACAAAAACCCTATGAATGATTATTGTAGAGATATGAGTTCAATAAGAACTCTTGAGGGTTTTACTACCTACCTTCTAGAGGATTATTCTAGAGAGTGTGTATTGTTGTTGTTATTATAATTTGCTTAATGGGATGGCAAATTTATAATCCCCCAGGGTAGGCAGAGACCCCTCAAATGGGCTTTTTTTTTATGATTGACTCAACCCATCACAGAGTCAATCTTACTATAATCCCATTCAAATAATCATAAAGATATTATAAGATATGATTATTACCAAATCTTAAATTGCCAGATAATGATAAAATATAATTGATTAATACCAATCCACTATTATTTCCAACATCACTTTCTCAATTTCCCTTTAATCATATGCTTTAACCTCAATTTGCTCTTCCTCTTATGCTAAGATTTTCTCTTCTAATTGTGCTTTGAATCCTATTTAATTTTTCCACTTAACACCATTAGAGTAAAGAATAATCTTGTCTATTAGTTCATTAGTTGACATATTCACCTCTTCCACATCTTATTAAAAGAAGAATTAGAAAAATGAAATATCAAAATAGAAAAGATACAATGAAAAAAGAAAAAAATTTCTAGAAAGTACTTTTTGAAACAATATTTTTCTAAAAGTACTTCTAGAAATACAATTATTTTTCGAAAAGTATTAGAACACGTGAGTTTTTGTATTCTAGAGAGTACACTATGAAATATAAAATATTATTTTGAAATACAATTATCGAACTGTTAAAAAAGAAAACATATGTTTCAGAAAGTAGTTTCCAAAATATTAAAAATTAAAAAAAGCTGTGGTCATGTGTTGCGTTGTACCGTGTAAGTTTTTGAATGTAAATTATACTTGGTTGCTTAAACTTTTTGATTTTGATGTTTTTTATGTTATGAAATTCAATACAAGAATTTAATGAAACAATTTTAATGTACAATTCATTGGAAGATAAAAGATTGAATCAAGAAGAAATAGAGAAGAATTTGGAGAACAAAGGAGGTGAACTATATAAAATAGATTTTATATTTATTTTAGTATATGTAAAGGTATTTTTGGTATAAAAAATATTTATTTATAATAATAAAAATGAAAATATAAAAAGGGGAGTGAAATTGCAAAAAATAAAGTGAAAATAACAAATACTGATAAAAAAACATAGTTTGCTAACACAATTATAAGAATGAGAGACAAGTTTTATCTATTCTTACAATTGAGATCCCCAAAATCAATGAAAATAAATTATAGTAATTAATTATTAATTTGATATATGTTGGGTTAAATTTAAATTTGTAAATTCTAAATTTATAGATATGAAAAGTTTTATCATACATTTAAAACATAAAAAAATTTTGAGTATTGTACATTATCCAGACTCATTATGGTGAATTTCCTAAACTATTAAGTGAAAATATGAAAAAAATTAAATAATAATCTAATTGACATATGATCAAATAGTAAGCGTGAAAAGTGTAAATTAACAAAATGATTGAGTTTGACTTCAACCATGAATTATAATATGAGAATAATTTTTAATCCTATAGATTATTCCTAAAATTGCAAGCTTAATTTTTTTAATTTTACCTTCAATCTCATGACTCATAAATTTAGAAAAATTGCTTTATTCACAATTTCACTCACCAAAGTGGTTAATAAATTATATCCTGTTTTTACGCAAACAATCTACTAGTTGTTCTTAATTCAAAAGTATTTTTTAATCCATACTCAAATTAACATACTCATACAATAATGTTGTCAATCCTAAAACAAAGAATTGAAATGGAAAGAACAACAAAATTACTAAAATTAAAGGAAAAGTAATTCTCATGATATAGAATGTGGTTCAAATCTGAGCAACTCATGGAAGGCGTGAAGGAACAACTAAGCTTGGATATGATACACATTTTTCAAAGCATCTAACCTCCCTTCTTAGCCCATTAAAAAAAAAAAACTCCCCTCTTAGCCTCTCTCATACGCTTATAGGCTAAAAGACCGAATATTGATGTGTTGTGTTTTATCTATTTTTAGTTTTTATTTTAATTAGAATTTTGTTTATTTTTATATCATTTAGGTTTAATATTTCCATTTTAAGTGTCTTTTAATTATATTTTAGAATTTGTTACATTTTTAGTGTTTTTGGTGTTTTAGCATATGATTGACTATAATTTGAAATGCTCTTGGACTCATTTGGAGCATTGGAGTGAAACTTGGAGCTTTAGAGACAATTCAAAATAAAAAATAAGTTAATGAATTTTAAAAGATTGTACTCCCTACAAATATGCACTTATTTATCATTCTTATTGAGTTTCTTTTGATTTCTTTTTTATCACTTTTACTATGCAATATGCTTGATCACATTGGAACCCTAGGGGAGAGAGACTTAAGAATTAAATCACGAAAAGTTTAACTCTTCTATGACTCACTGAATTAACAAAGAATTTAATGGTTGAACATAACTACCACAGAAGTAAAGGTTAAATCAATTAGATACAATTTCATATCTTGAAAAAAGATGAATGTTACCTTGTTTAATTCACTTTTATAGAGACCAATAAGAACATAAAATAATTAAAATTGAATCAATAGTCATGGTGTGATACACTCAATCCATGAAGTTTTCTAAATTTGAATTTCTAAATGTTGAGTTATCCTTTTCTTTTATTTTATCAAATATTTCCTGTTTATCAAATACATCAAAATCTCAAAAATCTTTTATATTAGTTATGATTTCCTTATCTTAAATTTGATCTTATTTGAATATGTTACTTTAATTTCTGGAATTTACTTAAATTTATTTTTATTTTTTCTCTAATTATAAAACTTTTATCCTTTTATTTAAATTACTTTTAAAAATTAAAGTTATAAACAATTATTTCTTTGCCGAACGCACGGTCCCTGTGGAAAAATGATATTACTTAACGACACTGTACACTTGCGATTTTCACATCAAATATCTAGTAAATTAACTTAAGTAGTTTGATAATTCTCATATGGTTTCTTGCTTTTTTTGTGCAAAGACTCATCTTTGAGATCCACTTAAGTTAGCACAATGGGTCTCTTGACATGTATAGGGTTCCCTCAAACTAAGTGATCTTAGTGTCCAATTTGAGTGAGGTCAATAAAATACTTCTTTTGTGTGGATTTTTGTTAAAAAAAGTCAATGCTTAAGTGGATTCTTATACATCCTGCACCTTTGTTTCTACTTCTTTATCCACCAATGTCATTTTGCATAAGAATTCTTCCAAAAACTACCACATTATTCTAAAAAAACTAAATGATTGTTTGACAATAGTTTTATAAAACTGTTTTTAGTATTTTAGTATTTAAAAACTAAAAAACTCGTTTGAGTAGTGTTTTCTAAAAACAGTTTTAAAAAATAGTTATGGTTTTTTAGTTTTTAAAACTAAAAAACAGGAACGACTGAAAGTAATTTTGCTTTCTAGTTTTCTATTTTTATTTTGAAAACATAAGATACAATTAAAATATGCTGTTCTTTGTTTTTCATTAATTAAATTTTCATAAATATGAATAATTTTTTTTTCATTTTTACATCTTTAAAACAGTTTTCAAATAACACTTACTAAACAATTTTTTTTTCTTTTCTTCCCGAAAACAGTTTTTAAAAAATAATTCTTGAAAACTCTTTTCAAAAACTAAAACAAAATCAAACTAATCAAACCCTAAATTTCTACCTAAATCCTAGACTAAACCAATTTTTTTAAATAAATAAGAGGTAATTTCAAATTTCATAAACATAAAGAAGTGTAATAGCGATTATCATGTATACAGTTTCTTTCAATTGATATGTAGTTTTTATTCCATTAATGTCCATTTGAAAGGATAGTTCACTCAATTGCTTGCCCTTACAAAAGAAAATAGAAACAATATTTACAAAAGAAAATAGAAACAATATCAACCATTGTGAGTTGTGACTCTGCCACCAAATGAGTTTAATTAATGCCACTAGCTGCACTCTAGCATCACTTATATATTTTTTCTTTTCTACTCCTCTTATATCTTACATGTTTTTCACCTATATTTATTTTTTAATCTTCTAAAAATTGATTGATAAATGAAATGTACTTTTATAAGACATCTTCACTGTATCTTGTTGAGATATTACGCAAATTTCTTATAATTAGATTTGGGAAAAACAATAAAAATATGGAATAATAACGTTGATAAATGAGTTTTTTTTTAATTATACTACAAATATATTATTGATAAACGATAAAATATCAAAGATCAAAATATTTATAAATATTCAACTCACAATCTAAATATATCTAGAAAATAAAAATATTATTTTCTAATATTTTTCCCTTCCTTCCTTCGTAGTTAGAAAGAATGCATATGAAAGTAATAAAAATCACTTATTAGTTCTTCTTGTTTTAACAATTACATTTCTGTAAGTTTTTTTTTTTTTTTATCAATTCCAACATATTTGTCTATTAATTCTCTAATTCCACGTTAAACTTAATATTGAGCGTGTTTATTTAAGATTATTTTTTGAAAAAATAATTTTTTTTAAAAAATTACTTATAAGAATATTTAAAATGTTTATTTAAACTTTTTCAAGAAGCAGAATCATAAAATAATCAATTTTCTGTATTTTTTTCGAGAATCAATTCATAACTGCTTTAAAAAAAACCAGTTTCAACAGAAGAGAGAGAAAATAAATGTTTCTCAAAAATTTAAAAAAATGATTTTTTATGATTATAACTAAACGAAAATTTAATTTATATAAGAATTTCTCAAATAAAATCAATTTTTTAAACAATTTTAAAAAGTGTTATTATCTAAAATTTAGAATAGTTTTATTATCTATAAATTGTTAATTAATTAATAAAGGATTTTTCTCTTCCGTACAACTTGGCACAAGTTAAGCATCGATGATGGTTTCATTTTAACTAAATCTTACTTTTCAAAAAAAAATAAATCTTTTTTCTTATTTATTATTGACTCACTTTTCTATATTTTTTCTTTTCCTATCTATTTGCATAATTATTAGATTCTGGACAAAAGCATAAACACATCCTATTTACTAATAATTTGCATAATTATTTTTTATTTTTTAATTTAATATATTATCGTATAAATTTTTATAAAATATTATTAAGATTAATTTATATCATAGAATAATATATTTCATTTTGTTGAATAATTTTTTTGCGATTAAAATATTTATAGAAACCATTTAATTTAATTATTGATTAAATTTATTAAAATATAACAATAAAAAATTATGACACAAAAGTTTAACAGATAATTAATAATTAATTTTTAAGTATAAAATTATATTATTGTTTCTCATAAATCATGTGCTTTCAATTAAAGTAGTAAAATACTTAACTCATCTAATTTAGAAAAGGAAAAAAAATTATATGCATTTCAAAAAAGTATAGAAAAGTAGTAAGTCAATAACAAATAAAAAAAATATTTTTCCCCCCAAAAAACTTTTATTAATGATATAGTAAGCCTTAGTTAAAATGAAATTATCATTAATGCTTAATACAAGATAGAAAACCTATTAATAATTGATAGATTTTTATTTGTAACATTAAATAAAGAAAATTCATTTATAGTTGCTAAACTTTTACGTTGAAGTAATGCTTAACACTGAAACAAAGTTAGATTTAGAATGTGTAGAAATAGCAAATTGTTTGTATCGATAATCAGAAAATGAATATAATCAATTCAGACAAAACTATCGCAAATTAATCAACCAAGCATCCGACATCATGGTCCTGGTTAACCATCCCACAGCCCTAAAAGAACCTTAAGATAGATATACACATTAGTGTTTTGAGTTAAAAGTATACGTGACAAAAAATATCAAACACTTGATAAAGAAAAGTGATTCTACAAAATGGCATTGGTATTATGGACATGAATGTGTAATATCAGTCACGTAATTTCGCCAATTTTTCATTGGAAAAGAACTAGTCTATTTATTTATTTATTTATAAGTGAGTTGAGTTGCATCAATCTACTAAATATGAGATTGAAGACATGCAGAAATGTATTTCATAAACGTTCAGTCACTACCAAGTCAATTTATTCATGTTCTTGACATGTTCT
This sequence comes from Psophocarpus tetragonolobus, assembly GCA_037954015.1. Classification (NCBI taxonomy): domain Eukaryota; kingdom Viridiplantae; phylum Streptophyta; class Magnoliopsida; order Fabales; family Fabaceae; genus Psophocarpus; species Psophocarpus tetragonolobus. The sequence goes on from CM075695.1 coordinate 43,965,112, forward strand.
TATGACAAATCACAATGGTTGAATTGAAAGGATATGTGAGAACTACATTCATCCTTTCATGGACCAAGAACTTGCCACGAAAAGTATGTGGCCCACCAACCAAAATTCTGCCTCCATATATATAGGCAAGCTCTTGGTCTGATGCAGTTGACTCACGACATCTAAACTATATTATTAGACTACTTGGCTTCAGTCAAGTTCTAATTAGCATATCCAAGAGATCATGGAGAATGAAAGAGAAGAAGAGATTGAGGACATGTCAATGTCACCCCCATCTCTGGGCTCTATGCAGATTGCTGGGAGCAATGGCTTTGGTCACAGCATGGAGTTCATGTCTCAGGCATACCTTCCGAACATGTACTCTGAGATTGAAATAAAAGTTGAGGATTCCACTTTCAACCAAGATCCCCCCCTCCCCATTTATCTCAAGGTAGAGTAAAATATTAATTTCCACTTTTCATTCGGATTTTCTTTCCCTGTAATAGCAGAATTATTGTACGGTTTGAGAGTACTGCGTGTACATAGTCTCAGCCAAATGGCAATCTTCATGGGATACGTAACTGAGTTTCTCAATCTAAGAGAAAAATTTAATAAAACTTGACTACGTATTACGTGGGCAATTAGCCAGGACCATGGACATTTATGGTCCCGGATCAGGCAATAGTTTCTCTAGCATCAGTGTCAACAAGTCAGAATATTGTCATTTGTCATCAACAGTCGTTTGCTCTCAAGATTCTCATTAATATGCAGTTTGAAGATGTAGAGTTTAAGGTGAGAGATAGTCAAGCTGCTTACAATAACCCTGTGAAAACAATGATGTCAAAAGTAGCCACACAACACCACGTGGAGGAACATAGATACAAGAAAATTTTGGAGGGTATCACAGGAAGCATTGGCCCTGGTGAAATTCTTGCTTTGATGGGTCCTTCTGGTAGTGGGAAGACAACGTTGTTGAGAGTTGTAGGGGGAAGATTAATTGACAATGTAAAGGGGAAGATAACTTATAACGATGTTCGATTTAATCCGGCTGTCAAGAGGAGGTTAGAAAGCTTCATAGACATTACATTCGCATCCATGTAATGACATACTTTTTTATCTTTTAACATAACATAAATATATGCTAATGTTTTCTTTTTTTCCCTCCCTGCATTGTAGGATTGGATTTGTGTCACAAGAAGATGTTCTTTTCCCACAACTTACAGTGGAGGAAACATTAATCTTCTCTGCATTCTTAAGGCTGCCAACCAATATGAGCAAGCAACAAAAATATGCAAGAGTGGAGAATACTGTCATGGACCTAGGTCTTGAAAGGTGTGTTTAGAATAGGTCTAGATGCGATTATTTCATGCTCAAATTAGCTACAAGTTCCCCCACAAGCAGGAAATAATTGTGTTTCCCTAAAAAATCTTTTGTATAACCATAGATGTCGCCACACAAAAATAGGCGGAGGATATCTCAAAGGCATATCCGGAGGAGAAAGGAAGCGAACCAGCATAGGCTATGAAATCCTTGTTGATCCTTCACTGCTGCTACTTGATGAACCAACTTCAGGCCTTGATTCCACCTCAGCTAATAGACTCCTTCTCACTCTTCAAGGGCTTGCCAAGGTAGCACTAACTATATTTTTAACTATCATTTTGAAATATATACTGAAATTAAAATATTTTTCATTCGACAGGGTGGAAGGACCATAATCACAACAATTCACCAGCCGTCCAGCAGAATCTTTCACATGTTTGACAAACTTCTTCTGATATCAGAAGGCTACCCAGTTTACTATGGGAGGGCTAAAGATTCAATGCAGTACTTTTCATCCTTGAGGTTCATCCCGGAAATACCAATGAATCCTGCAGAGTTCTTGCTTGACTTGGCAACTGGACAAGTGAATAACATAAGTGTTCCAGAAGATAATTTGAAAGATCAAGAATCTACTGACTCTTCAAAAGCTGTTATCAAAGTAAGGTTATGCATTATAACTCTTATAGTCTTGTATGCATGTTCTATCTCATTCCCACCTAATAACTGTTCCTTTAGTATCTACAACACAAGTACAAAGACACATTAGAGCGAAAAGAAAAAGAAGAGAATCATGGAGCAGCAAACACACCAGAACATCTTCAGCTAGCCATTCAAGTTAAAAAGGACTGGACAGTGAGTTGGTTGGATCAATTCGTTATTCTTTATAAGAGAACATTCAGAGCGAGGTGCAAGGATTATTTTGATAAATTAAGACTACTTCAAGCACTTGGCATTGCACTTTTGCTGGGGTTACTTTGGTGGAAATCCTCTACCAATACAGAGGCCGAAGTTAGAGATCAGGTAGTTTCCATGGTATTGTTTTCACATTTTACAAGGCTGGGCTGTCCCACCAATGTTCAACATTAACATGAGAATTAACCAGTATCTTTAGTGCAGGTTGGTCTAATGTTCTATATCTGTATATTCTGGACATCTTCGTGTATTTTTGGAGCAGTCTACGTGTTTCCATTTGAAAAGGTCTATTTGGTGAAAGAAAGGAAAGCAGACATGTATAGACTGAGTGTATACTATGCAAGCAGCACTCTGTGTGACATGGTGGCACATGTTTTCTACCCTACTTTTTTCATGCTAATCTTGTACTTTATGGCCGGATTTAAGAGGACTGTTGCTTGCTTCTTCCTGACTTTGTTTGCTGTGTTATTAATAGCTATAACAAGTCAAGTAAGCTATGTTGAGACTCATATTAAGTAAACGGGTCATCATTTGTTTGACGCTTTAATGAATATAATGGTGTTAACAGGGGGCAGGAGAACTATTTGGAGCTGCAGTTATGAGCATTCAAAGAGCAGGGATGGTTGCATCTTTGATACTGATGTTATTCCTTCTCACAGGTGGATACTATGTCCAGGTATGCTATACGCAAGTAGTACCAACATTGTAATTTGTAGGTTTAGTTACATTTTTACCTCTACTTTCTCTATTTTGTAAATTTCATCCTCTTTTTATATATTTTTTTGGCGAATTTAATCCCTATTATTCTAATTGTTGTGTAATTCATTAACTTAATATTTAATAGTGACTTGTTTGTGTTGGAAGTGAAGCATGAGTGTGGTGTACAACTGTACATGCATGAAGCATGATGATTTGGTAAGAATTGTAGTGGTTTTTATTGACAGAACGGTTGAATGTGTTGCGTGCAGCACGTACCGAAGGTGATGCAATGGTTGAAGTATTTGTCATTCGTGTACTATGGGTTCAGGCTTCTTCTAAAAGTGCAGTATTCAGGAGACCAACCATACGAGTGTGAAAGGGAAGGAGGGTGCAGGACACTGCAGAGTTCACCATCATTTGACACTGTAAACTTGGAAGGAGGCTTAACTGAAGCATGGGTTCTGGTAGCCATGGCTTTAAGCTTCCGCGTTTTTGCTTACTTCTGTCTCCGAAGACGAATTGACGTTTGCAATTAGTTTCTCTTCTCTGCTCTTGCCTCTTGCTAACTAAACACCAACATTTCACAATAAATAAATACCTCTACCATTTTGAAGAAATGTACTTCATAGATGAGTTATATTATGTATTTTGCGGCTTCATGCTTCAATATACAACTCAACAATATTATTCATCTCTTTTTCATCAAATGTAATGTTTTATTTCTTCTTTTGTAACAGCTAGCTACCCTTTAAGTTAGCAATAAAAGTACATTCTTTTTTGTTTATGGTACATAAATACAGTGTTATTTTATTTCTATACCTTATTTTACATCTTCCTCTCTTAAGTTTTATAAGGAGTAAATTTACTTTCTTTTATATATAAAATGCATTGAGAATATTTTTACCAAAATAACATGGAACAAAGAACTTATTTATATTAATCGTTCATCTTCGAAATTTAAATAAACTAAGTGTTAAAAATACTTTCCCTCCTCAAACAAAATATTTTTTTGTGGGTGATAAATAGAGACAAGAACCTGAAGAACAAACTAGAGTCAAGTATATAAAACTTACAATCATTCCATGTCATTGTTAGACTCAGTTATTTAGTATAGTGAAATTTATGATTTATTATTAGTATGTTATTTATAAATATTTTATTATTACTTTATATAAAGCAAAATTGAAATCACAGGTTGAGTTTAGAGTCAAGTATATAAAACTCACAATCATTCCATAACATTTGTTACCTATCAAAACAAGACTATTAGTATTTTGATTTTTGAAATATATTTTGAAATGTATTTTGAAAATAGAAACATGTTCAGCAAAAAATAGTTTTGTTTTGATTTTTTACTCATTTTCAAAACATTTTTCAATCAATTTCAAAAACAATAAAATTTAGTTTTTAGATTTCTGTTTTTGTTTTTATTTAAGTTTATTATTTGACGTCACTTGTCATCATTGACCATCACTTCTAACTGACAGTCACTGGCCGCCACCTCTGACCGAAGTCACCGGTTGTCACTTCTGACCAGCAGTCACCAACCCCACCTTTGACCAGCAGTCACCAACCCTACCTTTGACCAGCAGTCATAGGTCGTCACCTCTGACTAGCAACCATCGGTTTCCACCTCTGGTCGACGGTCACTAATCGTCACCTCTAACCGACAGTCACTAATCGTCACCTCTAACCAACGGTCACCAGCCACCATCTCTGACCAGCGATCACTAGTCGCCACCTCCGACCGAAAATCACTAGCTGCCACCTCCAATTAGTTGTTACTGACCGTCACCTTCAACCAGCAATCACAGACTGCTACCTTCGATTATCAGGGTCACCGATCGCTATCTCTGACCACCAGTCACTAATTAGTACATTCGATCGTCAATCACCAACCGTCACCTTCAACAGCTGTCTTGACCTCTATCTTCAACTATTATTTTGGTTAAGATTTAAAAACAATGTTTTAAATTTGGAAACAAAAACAATATTGTTTTTAAAATTTTGAAAACTTAAAACTAAAAATGGTTTTTTTTTTTATAAATTTCAAAACTAGAAACCAACCACTCCGAACTGGGCGTTAAATATTTTGCTAACTTGAAAATTTGTAAGTAAATGTTAAAAGTCTTAGTATCTCAAGTTTCATGTCACTTTATTAATACTTGAGCTTTTTTTCAAACCCATAAAAAAGAAGCAAAAAACGAAAATTGATAAAAAATATTTTCAATGTTCAATAATTTTCTTACACAATATTATTCTTATTTCTTTTTATTATTTCACTTATTGTATATCTCACTTTTTTTTTTCTAAAAGAATACTTTTGTTTGGAAAAGAAAAATTTTATTCAATAAGAACAAGACACTTTTGCATCACAAATAATGACAAGGGAGCGTCACAAAGAATGATAATGGAATGTCAGCACATTGCAATAGCAGAATGTATACATTTTAAGAGTTGTCAAGCAATCTTATACTAGATAAACCCTTGGACAACCATTTGGATTATTATTAACTTGTTTGAGAATTAAATTTGAAGGTGGAGAAAAAACTCATGAATTTTTATTTAACTTACCTTGGGGTCATGAGAAATTCAAAGAAACACTATTTTTGAAAATCAAGAAATGCTAATTCCTATACGTGAACAAATTATTTTTTCCCTCCCTTTATATTTATTCTTTGTAAATAAATTCTCTTTAACTTAATGTTGGAATGTCTTTTATGAGTTCTATTCCTAGTTGGAAGAAATAATTTGAACATTTAAAAAAAAAACAACAATCTTAAGATGTTTCAAATAACATTTTAAGCTATTTAAAAGGATACTTAGCATATTTGAGGATACAAATAGTAAGAATTGACAATAGAGAGTGTTTTGGTTTTGTTGAAATGGTATCAGTTTCGTTTGAATAACAAAAATCTAAGAGTTTTGTTAGAAGTTACTAGTTTTTTCAAATAAGCTACTTCAAGTAGTTACAAGCCGAATTTTTTTTTTTACAATTTTACCTTCAATAATTAAGGTATGTCTTTGAGTAAATTTTCTTTCCACATATGATACAATGTCTCTCTCCTTCATTTCCATCTCCTTCATTAATGTAATTATAATAATTTATAATTTAAATATATAATTATAGAAATTTATAATTTAAATATATAATTATAATAATTTATAATTTAAATATATAATTAATTTATATTATTAAAATATGATATAATTATTTTAAATACTTCATTGTTGATCTAATGATTAATAATATCTTTATTTTTTATAAATTTTCAGTTAATTGATTAGCTAGTTTTACCAAACGCTTACAACTAGTTTTTCAATTTTCGATTAATTTTTCAGTTTTCAATTAGTTTTTAGCTAGTTTTTTAGTTAGTTTTGCCAAACACACCATCTTGATTTGCCATTTCAGCTTCGTTTAGACAATGAAAATCTAGAAACTTTTTTAGGAGTTACTAGTTTTTTTTTTTTAAAAAAAAACTATCCAAAAGTGTGTTTGACAAAATTAGCTGAAAGCTGAAAAACTAGTTCTAAGTATTTGGTAAAACTAACTCATCAACTAGCTGAAAGTTATAAAATAATAAATAAGGATATCATTGATAATTGGATCAACAATAAGGTATTTAAAATAATTATAATATATTTTAATAATATAAATTAATTATATATTTAAATTATAAATTATTATAATTATATATTTAAATTATAAATTTCTATAATTACATATTTAAATTATAATTATATATTTAAATTGTAATTTTTATAATTAAATGTATAAATTTTAAGTTATATATTTAAATTATAATTTTTTATAACTATATATTTAAATTTATAATTTACTATAATGAAGGAGAGAGGTTGTATCATGAGAAGAGAGAGAATTAGTGACAGATAATACATTAACTAATAAAAGGTAAAATTGTAAAATAAAATCAGTTAGTAGCTGAAAATAGGAGATCTTTTGAAAAAACAACTTGGAGTAATTTTTTCTAAAAAAGCTAATAACTCCTAAAAAAGCTTCTAACTTTTTCCTATCTAAACGGAGTTGAAATTATTTCACTTAGGGGTGTTCAAAACCAGACCAAATCGCAAAAAAACGTTTTAATTTGTGATGGTTTAGTTTTTATAATTTCTAAATTGCATGGTTTAGTTCAGTTTGCAGTTTGAAATGTTGAAACCGCACCAAACCAAACAAACCTGTTAACCCTTAGTTATTTTAGCAAATTTCTAAGAAGACATATATAATTACTCCTTATTTTCTAAGTTTATAAGATTTTGACTTAATCTTTAATTAAGATTTTTAATTAATATGAATTAGTTGATAAATAAATATTTTAACAAAACTATTTGATTTAATTTCATTGGATACAATTTGACAACAACTACTAGAATGTAATGTTAAAAATAATTGATTGTTTATACTTTAACTTTAGTGGTTTTTATTTTTATATAATTTTATTAGAAATGACTAAACTTTTATAGAATTTTGGAAGTAAATTTTTTTATGTATTTTTTAATATTTAATAATAGAAATTTAAAACTGCAAAACTAAGTCAAATCAAATCGCAAAAAGTTGGTTTGGTTTGGTTCGGATTTTATAATTAATCTAAACCGAACCAAACCTCACCACACTTATTTTTATAGTTTGGTTTAGACTAGTTTTATACTCAAAATGTCACTAAACCATACTGCAAATACCTCTAATTTCAGTTACCATTTTACATAGTTCAAAAATAGCAAACCAAACACACTTACAACTAATTTTTTAAATTTAAGTAATTTTTTAGCTTTTATCTAGTTTTTCAATTAATTTTTTCAAACAAGAATGTATATTTATACTTCCTCTAAATATATAACTAAATAAAGATATGAACGATATGTTAATAAAATATCTTCAAATTAACGGTTCAGATAATGAATCTGCTAAATTTGCCAATGTTTTGAAATTGTGTGCAGGATTTTTCTATGTTAATATAAGAAAATTATGTTAAAATTCATAACAAGAGACCACCAGAGAATTATACACAGTAAAAGGCAAAATTCGGAAAATGAGAGAACAATTTACTCTTTATATTTCTATTAAAAATGGAAGTAGAGAATATATATATATATATATATATATATATATATATATATATATATATATATATATAATGTGTGTGTGATAGTGAATTTTTGTAGCAGACCATAATTGGTTTATTATTATAAAATTATAATAGAAGAAGTCGGTAAGATGTTGAGCAGCCACAATTTTTTCACTGTTTAACGATGATACATTTATCACTTGTCAATATATTTTTGTCCTGAATGGGAACTCAGAAGCTGCATATACGTGACTGATACTCAATTATATTCAATATTTGGGTGCGCCTACTAATTTTTCTTGTCTGGTATTGAAGCCACTCCGCCCACCAATCGATCTACCTTTGATTCGACAACCCTTCCAAATGTGCTGTGGCCTGTGGAATGTTAGAAACTTATAATTTTTTTTTTTAAAGGCAAAGATAGTATATTAGATTCCACATCAGGGTGAAACCAAAAGTTTCTAAAATCCTGATACTATAGATAACATGATTTGAAAATAAAATATAAGGACAACACTAATCGGATTACAAATTGCAAAACAACCCCAACCATCACCAATCTGAAAAACCATCTGTTCTATTAAAATCAAATCTGTACGCCAGCCACTTCCAAGAGGTCTTTGACCAAGGATATCCAACTCCTCCAAAGACGCTCTGTTAAAGATAATAGAATTCCTACCTTTCCAAATACACCAACTGACCACTGAACCAAAAAGGAACCTGCACTTTTTCCTACATTTACCAGATGACCATAAGGAAGAGATTCGGAACAAAGTGGTTAAATCATCCGGTAAAGGGGATTGCATACCTATCCAAGCCATGACTTTATACCAAATGGATTGTGCTACCGGGCATGTGGGGAACAAGTGCTTACTATCTTCAGGGTGAGGCCCTCTACACATTTGACAAGTTTGCTTTTTCAACGGAATGAGAATTCTTCTTTTCAATAGGTTATCGACAGTAGGCAATCTATTTAAAAGGAGCTTCCAAGAAAAAGCCACCACCTTAGAAGGTAATTTATCCTTCCAGAGTCTCCCTAGCAGAGAAGGATCCAAAGGACGTCTAAGATCACTGAGCGAGACTTCCATTAGGGTCCTATAAGCACCTGCAACTGAAAAACCCCTTGAGTGGTCGCTAATCCAAATCCACCTATCCCGAAGACGAGGATCAATCAGAATATGATTTACTAGATCTTCCACCGACTTGAGAACCTCCTCCTCCTAGACAAACAACCTCCTTCTCCACTCCCACTTCCACCAGTGCATGCCCCACTCTCCCTTTAACATATCTTGGACCGACGCACCCTTATCCAAAGCCAGTAAAAACAGTCTAGGGAAACACTTTCTTAAAGAAGTTTCCCTAGCCCATTTGTGGTACCAGAACAAAGTGTCTCCTCCATTCCCTAAAACCTTTCTAATATTTAAGTCAAATCACTCAGGGGATTGAAACGATGACCCATCAATTTCCCAAATATCCTTCCACCAGATAGAGCATTTTGACTTAACAGGTACCTGACAGAGAAGATTCTGATAATCACCATATCTACTCCTTAGGAGGGGGGCCTAGAATGATTTGATGCTACCAGTTTTTCCAAAAACTTGAACATTGATACCGTCAGCAACAAATGCTTTGATGCTATCTAAAAACTAGTTTCTACCTCTTCTTCTGTAGATTTATTATAATTATAGACAATCCAACACAATACGTATAAACATTAAATAAAAAACCCTTACATGTACTTGATTACTACTCTAAACAATATTTCATTTCTATGTAGTCATATTGACCGGTTAACCAAACCAAAATCCACATTCGTTTTAATTTTTTACCATTATATCTCAATATCTTTTTAATACTTATAAAATTGCACGTTTTGATTTTTATTATTTAACTTTCAATTTTTTTTTATTTTAATACCTAAGATTTTTCAAATTGTTTCCTGTTGATTAGTATAAAAAATAAAAATTTGTAATTATCAAAATAAAAAAAATAAATAAGGAAAGGTATCTAAACCAAAATACTTTATTTTATAAATAACAAAAAATTCTTAAGTCAATAAAAAAATTATAAGTTAAATGCTGTTTTAGTCACTTAATTTATTTAGTATAAATTTAATTATTTAAAAATTCATGATTTAGATAAAGTTATTTTTTATACTGCAAGATTTTTCAAACGATTTCGTTGTTGATGTTTTTCTATTCATTAACAACACATGAAAAATTCTTAATTAAAGTGATTTTAGGTGGCACATATGATATGACAAAGAATATGTGATATAATGATTATGATAATTAAATTTATTTTCATTTAAAAATTATAATGTACTAAAATATAATTAAAATGCGTATTTTTATATATTTAAACCAAAGTAAATTTGGTCAATTTAATAGTTTAGTGACTTTATATTCGGGGCATTATTGGGATGGCCCATGGGCATCTGAACTGAAATGTACGAGGAGAAGCAGGTGCAAGCACATGAAATTTGGAGACATTGGTTTTCTTTTGCATATTTTCCTAGTTAACGTAATCAACCTTTTGCTTCATTTTTATTTGGATTTTTTCTGTTAATAAGAAGATAGAGTTTCGGGTTGAAATTCAATTGTTCCCGTTTCTTAATTCTTATTCTTATCCATTTTCCGAAACTGATCGATTTCTTTGCAAGATACGTCAATATTAATACGTTGCATGTCTCACCGCCCTAATTTGGATCAAATTTGATTCTAATACGTCAAAACATGCTTAAGCAACGTGTTTTATTCGTAATTAATTATATGTTTTCTTTGGAATATAGCCACTTCAGCAACAGGTGGCAATTGTTATTGGTTAACACATTACGTGATACAATTTTAGTCATTCAATTAAGTAACGCATATGTTGATTAAGAACATCTCACTTATTTATTTATTTCAGCATTTATATATATAATCCATTCCATGGTCACGTATCATGTCCTAAATAGTGTTGTATTGTATTAATTAATGTTATTTATTTTTATCACGTGTTAGTATTCATACATAATTTTACATTAATTATATTTTAATTTAATTTTTATTTTTTAAATAGTGCAATCCACATGATGTATCACATACTTAGTTACGTATGCAATTCCTATCGGTATCCCTTCAGCATTCAATCCTATGATGTGAGTTCACAATATAAATGATGTCGGTGATGACAGAACCTTATTTATTTCTTCTTCTTTTTAAAATTAGAAACTAATATTGATCCAGAGTTGATTTCTCTGTGTCTATTCTTTTTTATTTTTTGAAGGGTCTGTAGTCTATTCAGATTCCAGAACTAAATATAAAATGTATATTTGAATTTTGTACACTTTGCTCCATTCGTGAATTAACAACGCATGAATTTGACCTTTAGCCGTCAATCTTTTGGCCTATAATTTAGGCTTTCCCACGTTTGATTTGAAATTATTTGAACGAATAATTGGTCGACAATTCTACGTTTTCTTTTCTTTTTCCTTTCAATTTTCCACATGTATACGATAATTTTCCTTTTAAGGGCCAAGGTAATGGAAGCAAACATGACCATGATTAGGTAATTTTTTAACAGAGTCCATTAAATATTATTGTTAATTTTAAATTATGAAATTCTTAAATAATAAAACTAGTTTTCAATTTTATAATTTTAATTTTCAAAATTTAATAATAATATTTTAAATTCAAACCATATGAAACCACCTCCTTAGTTGAAGCTTGTTTGGTTTGTTTGGTATAGGAAGCGAACATGACACTGTATACATATTTATAATGATGCAAATAATGGAGGGTGTCATTAATATACCTTGACTTGATTAAAATAACAATAATGATAATATAATAATAAAAGCTAATTATGGACGCACCCTTAAATTTAGTGTAAGGTTTGAAAAGGGTGTTAGTAAGGTTCAAGCGATGTATAACTATAATAAATATATATATAAAAGTAAGGAAGTTATGTGTAATATAAAAAAAGAAAGAAGTGTATATGTAATTTTTCTAAACTTGAGAGAGTACATCAAGTGTACTTGTTTTAGGTCATTATTGTTATTGTTATTACTGGTGGATGCATCTATAATTTACCACTTTTACTCCATCACCATCATCACCACTGCCACCATGTTGTTACATCAATGTCACTGCTATGACTATTGTTATCTTTACTATTATTTGAGTTGTTTTCCTATAAATTAGTACCAAGTGTATTTATTTTTATGTCATATAATTTTATTATAAGGAATGTGAAGAATGAAATGTAAACTAGTCTTGTGGTAAATTTACAAAAGATAAAATTCTAAGCTCATCAATAAAAAAAGTTATTTGTTACTAATTTTTATAAAGAAAAAATGGTAATTTTTATATGTTAAAAAGAAAGCTACATATATTGACAACAAATACTTAATATGTAACTTTCATTTAAAAGATTTTTACTCTTAATTTTTTTCTAATCCTCCCATCTTTGGGTCGACTTGTGGGATGTCACATATTAGTATGTATGATTCAAGTTATAAAAAATATTTCTAGACATGACTCATTTATGAGAGTGTACATTGCACTTGTTTTCCCTTTACACGTTATTATGAAGATGGATGAAAATCTTGTATTTTCATGGGAATAAAAGTTATCTTTTAAAAATAACTTACAACTTTTATTTTATTATACTTTATTTCTATTTACTATTTTAATTTTAAAATTAAAATAAGTTAAAAAAATTCTTAGAAATAAAAATATTTACCAAACATCACAATGAGAATAATATTTTCAACAATAAAAATATTTACCAAATGCCTCTATAAATAAAAGTTATATTTTTTTTTTGGATTTAAAGACAGTATTGTAAAACAATTTTACACAATAACTTTGATAATTATTATCAAAGTAAAAAATTTGTCACAAATGATTGATTGTAATTTAATAATCATGTAAAACTCTTTACATTTACACTATAACCATTTTCTCTCTTTGTTTTGCCCTCTTAACTCTTTTTCACCTTGTTAGGCTCTAGTCGACAATGGTTAGTTAAGTATCTAGGGACTTTATTGTCATTAGAGGGGATAAGGGTAGTTAATTATGTTATTCTTTTATTGTCTCTTTAATCGAATTTAGTTATCTTCTAAAGGCTACTTAAATAGCTTTGTCATTGAGTGATGGTACTCTCATTCTTTGGATAATAATACTCCTAATTCCTTTCCGTTACTCTCTCTAAAATTCTCAATTTTCATTCTTTCTTTATCTCATTAATTCAATTTTTTAGATTCTGTTTTCAAATAGACTGGTATCAAGAGCTTAGGTTAGGGTTGATCCGTGGGATTGTTCTTTGTGAATCAAAGAATGAGTTCTACAAAATTTGATATAGAGAAGTTTGTTGGGCAAGAATGATTTCAACTTATAGAGAATTAAGATGAGGGCATCATTGGTTCAACAAGGATTGGTACAAGCACTTGAAGAGAAGATTTTGCCAGCTAACATTCCAAAAAGGAGAAGAAGGATTTGTTGGACAAAAACCCATAGTTCCTTAATTTTGTCTCTGGGTGACAAGGTTCTAAAGGAGATATCAAAGGAGAAATATGCTGCTACTATTTGGCTGAAACTAGAAAGTTTGTACATGACCAAATCTTTGGCAAACAAGTTTTTCTTAAAGCAAAAATTGTGCACCTTCAAGATGCTTTCTGAAAAAGCTTTGGAGGATCACTTGGATGATTTCAATAAGATCATTCTTAATATGGAAAACATTGGAATGAAGGTGGATGATGAAGGTCATATACTATTTCTACTTAGATCATTACAAAGTGAATTTGATAGCTTCTCGGATAGTCTAATCTATGGTAGGGATACACTATTATTGGAAGAAGTGAAAACCCTCCTATGTTCAAAGGGATTGAAGAGGAGGTCAGAAGGAAAGAGTGATCAAGAGGCTGAAGGCTTGTACACTAGAGGTAGATCATAGAAGAAGGGTCAAAAGAACAAGAAATGGTCAAGATCCAAGTCCAAAGATGGAGAAAAGAGGAAGTGTTTCCTTTGTGACAGTGAAGAACACCTTAAAAAGGAATGTGATAGAGCATTTTACTATACACATTTTATATCCTTTTTAGGTCTAATTCTGTATTTATTTCTTAATTTTCTGTTTTAGTTTATTTTTATATTTGGGTTGCATTTGGACTTTATCGGATTGGGTTTCCATTGAGCTAATTTTTTTTTGTATTTTATATTTTCATATTTTTTCTATATTTTTATATTTTGTATTTTTGTAACTTTTCTTCAATAGAAATTTTTAGTTTTATTTTTCTAGTAGCCTTTGTTGTTTTTTTAGGAAAATTTCATTTGGACCAAAACCCAATTTAGTTCAAACCTTTTTAGAGACTCATTTAGTGAAAGAATATAAATAGTTTCTCATAACCACTTGTAACAACTTTTGCTCATTTTTAGAATTAATTTCAAATTTGGTTTCTTTAGCTTCCTCCATAAGTTTCATTTTCTTTTCTGCATCTTTTTCCTTTTCACACAAAATTTCATGGAGATATCTATGGAAGACTAATTTTTAATTGATTTGAGCTCTATGATGGGATTACATGGTAAGAATATGAATTTTATCTCTTGTGCATTCTTTTTCTTGCGAATTTTGCATTTTGATTGCTTTGTTCCCCTCTCCAATTTGTGTAGAATTTTGATTGGGTCCTAATATGAATTGGTTTGGGATCATTTTAGATCAATCAATTTGAATTGTGTAAGGTTGGGTGATCGATTGAGAATCTATTTCAACCGAGTAGATTTTTGAAAATTTCATGAGAATCTTGAGATTGTAATCATGATTTGGTTTAATTGAATTACCTATGAGTGTTGATGCAATTTTGCATGAATATTAAATTGTGATTACTCAAGTGCATCGCTAGAAAGCTTGGATTAATGTTTTCTATATCTATTTTCATTTCTGAATTTGTTTCTAGCTTTGCAGTTTCTTATTTCAATTCTGCAACAAAACCCCATATTCTGTAACGTTCTTAGAATCTAAATCATATATATCTTGTATCTTCAAGAGATGACCTAGGTTTGTTCCCTATATTGCAAAATTAGGGAAAACTAGTTTGTTTTATATTTACCTTGACAAATCTCTATTAGAGTGCCACAAGTACAAGAGAAATAAGAAGTAATGGGAGATCAAAAGAACTATAGTGGTGATGTTGATGTTGCCTTTGAAGGATATGAGAGTGTCGATGTTATGTGTGTTTTAGAAATTGGAGGCAAACCATATTGGGTCATAGATTCTGGATGCTTTTTTCATATGTGTCCAACAAAGAATGGTTCAGTTCATATGATGGAAACCATGAAGGGCAGGTTCTATTAGGTGATAATAAGGTTTGAAAAGTGATGAGTATTGGGATTGTAGAGCTCAAGCTTCTAGATGGTTCAATGAGAAATTTGCAAGAATGAGGCATATACCTGTCTAGAGAAGGAATTTGATTTCCCTTAGAATGCTTGACAAGCAAGGGTTTGTGTGCAAAGATGAAGATGAAGTCCTCAACGTCACCAACGGTTCTATGGTGTTCATGAAAGGAAAGTTGAAGCATGGCTTGTACATCCTCGAGGGAACTATTGCTAATGCCACAACTAAGTGTTACTAAAGAGGTTAAGGGAAAACAATTTGGGAGTTATATGGAAGTTGTAAATAGCAAACAATCCCATAATTTGATTAGTGTTATGAATGAGCAAATGGATTCTCTACATAGGAATGACACATGGATTCTAGTGTATAAGCCAAAAGGAGTCAAGCTAGTCAGCTGCAAATGGCTATTCAAGCAGAAAAATGAAATTCCAGGAGTTGCGAAGGCTAGATTGGTTGCTAGGGATTTACACAGAGGGAAGGAATAGATTACAATGAGGTTTTCTCCCTTGTGGTAAAGCATATCACAATCCTAATAGTGCTACCTTTAGCTATTCAAGATGACATGAAATTAGAACAACTGAATGCTTGAACAACTTTTCTGCATGGTGAACTTGAGGAGAAAATCCATATGACTCAACCAAAAGGTTTCATACAAAAAAGGGAAGAAAACAAGGTTTTCTTGTTGAAGAGATCAATCTATGGTCTCAAACAGTCCCCAAGGCAATGGTATAAATGTTTGATACTTATATTGCGCACATTGGATTTAAAAGATGTGAATTGATAGCTACTTGTACTTGAAGGAAGTTGAAGAAGGTGTTGTTATTTACCTAATCCTCTATGTAGATGGCATGCCAATTTCTTGCAAAAACAATGAGGAAATTGATGCTGGAGAATGAGTTTGAAATGAAGAATATAAGAGCTGCAAGTAAAATTTTGGGTATGTAGATTACTAGAGACAAGGTAAAGGGACTACTACAGGTGAGCTAGAAAAATTACATAAACAAGATTCTGAAAGGCTTTAATATGGATCAATCTAAGCCTAGTGTGACTCCTATGGCATAACATTTCAAGCTTTCATGTTAGGACTCTCCCAAAACTGAAGAGGAAGTTACTTAATGAAGAAAATGCACTATGCTAATGTTGTAGGCAGTCCCATGTATGTTATGATAGACACAAGGCCTGATTTGGCTTAGGTAGTTAGATTGGTGAGTAGATACATGAGAGAATCAATGAAAATTCATTAGTTAGATTGGTCATTGACAGGATATGTGTTCAAGCACTATGATAACATTGTAAATTGGAAGTGCAACCTTCAACATATGGTGTCTCTGTCCATTACTGAAGCAGAATTCATTGCTCTTACTAAGGTTTAAAGGAAGTTGTATGGATGAAAGGAATGGTTGAAACTCTACATGCTAGAAAAGGGATTCCAAAGGTATTTTGTGACAACCAAAGTGGTATACACTTAGCAAAGAATCATATGTATCATGAAAGAACGAATCACATAAATGTTAAACTCCATTTTGTGAGAGAAATCATTGCAAGAGAAGGAATGATTTTGGAGAAGGTCAACACTAATGATAATCCAACAAATGCTTTAACTAAGGCACTTCTAGGACCTAATTTCAAATAATTTGTGAAGGTCATGTAGGTTATGTAGCATAAAGTCTAGCCAAGTTAGAAAATTGTTAGTTGAATGGCTAAGGACTTTATGGTCGTTAAAGGGAATGAGGGTAGTTAATTTGTTATTTTGTTACTATCTCTTTAATATAATTTGGTTAGCTTCTAAGGGCTATTTAAATAGCTTTATCATTGAGTTATGATACTCATTCTTTGGATAATAATATTCTTCATTCCTTTCAATCACTCTCTCTAAAATTCTCAATTTTCATTTTTTTTCTTTTTCTCAATCATTTAATTTTGCAGATTCTATTTTCATAACAACAGTGAAGAAGTTGTTAGAATTAGAAGTTAGTATTGACCAAATATAGAGTAGACTACCTTAATAAGTAGTCCGTTTTAGAACATTTTTTTATTCATTATGAACATTAAATTTTCAAGTACATGATATGGTATGGTGCACCTTTGTCATTGAATCATTATTGCTTTTTAGTGTTTTCAGTTAATCCTTCATCATCATCCTCGACACCATCACCTCAGCTTTAGTTCCATGGCAAACATGATGTACTAGCTCAAGGCTGCATTGACCTTTCACTTGTCATTGTCCCTCATTACTATAGCCATTGTCCATTCTCTAACTGGTTCATTTTTGCTTACCATTGTCAAAAGTGATTTTTGGAAACAACAACCCTTTTCATCAATTAACCTAAATTTTAGTTAGCCACCACCATAAAAATTGAAGTTAGTAATTTTAAATAAATAAAAAAACAAATTGTTTCTCACATTACAAACAGCTTGGTACCAATAAAAGGACTAAAAAAAGAAACACTAAATTATATCAAATCACATAATGATTAATTAAAATACAAAAATTTCATTAAAAATACAATAAAAAATAGTAGATTTGAATGTACAACATAATCTTTGTTAGTGTATGTGCACTAGAGATTATATGTTTTAAACATTAATAATTTGAAAAGTTTAATTGGTACACATTGTCAGTGTAAAGATTTTTATACTGACATTTAATCACAACCCTTCATTCATGGTAAATTTTTTGACTTTACTCATTACTACTTTAAAAGTCATATAAATGAAAAGTCATGATTCAATGTTAGTATAAAAATCTTTTACAGTGATAGTGTATACCAATTAAACTCTAATTTGAAACCTATATTTTATCTTATAAAGACAATTTTGTTTATTATATAATTCAAGTCATATAATAAATATCCCTAGAATAGTAAAACTTAAAGTTAACAAGATATCAAATAGATGACTTGATTGTTAGATCCTATAAAGAACTATTTTAAAATAGTCCCTAGTCGAGCATCTTCCTAAGACAATTTGATGCATTAAGGCTAGAGTGTGAGTTCATTGATGATCACATCTAATATATCATGGATATGAGACATCAAGTATTGACATGGTACACATTAAGAGTAATGGTGTATTAGATCGACCCATCATAAGAACGTTGTACGATTTGTTACATAAGTATCATGAATGGTTCTTATTTGATAATGTTATATCAAGTCTTTTGACATAAATTCACTATGATTCCTACAGAAGGAATTATATGTTTTAATATTATCAAATGTTATTTGTAACAATGTAATTATAAAGTTAATCTTTGGCATATAATGAATTGTGTGGTGGGATGTGAGCGATCTAGATGAGATTTGTCTGTCCTATGTAACATGAGTAAATATTTATAACTTCTTGATAAAGTTAGACTATGAAAATACATGGTTATGCTTGGAAGGGTGAACATGAAATTTTTAACCTTTGTATAGTCTACTTGGGCATCAAGAAATATAAATTGGACAATATGAGGATGACACATTTCATGCCCTTATATTTAATTAGATATAGTGGCAAAGGAACAATTCATATAGAATGTTATCATAATATAGGATACTTCAAATTGCTAACCTTCTAAATATTTGAGTCTAAGTGAGGTATTGCTAGATATCACTTGCTATTTATGATATTAAATAAAATGAGTTTTATTTTTATATCAAAAACAAATATTAAGAAAACCTATTGGGTCACACAAACATACAACAAGCCCATAGAGAATGTTAGAAACTTTAATAAGATTAGAATAATAATATTATGGGCCAAGGTCATAAAAAATTAGGGTCAATAAGTAAGGATTAAACTCTAGCCAACACTTTATATATATATATATATATATATATTGTATCATATTCACAAATATATGTTTGAAAATAGAATTTGGTCTCTTATCACTCTACAAATTACTAGAATAAAAAAGGAGAGTTCTTAGGTGCTTGTTGGTGTGGACACTACTAGAGATGCAGTTGCAACTGTCACGTTAGCGATAAAGAGGTGCATTTTAATATTGTTTTAACAAAAAAAAATTTATTCATGTTTTCAAATTAACAAGTCTAAAGGAAATCTAATATTGTTCTATTGCACCTTATCATGCCTGATTCCTTTACAATATCAACCCAAATGGCACCTTCATGCACTTAATTATTCCCTTGCAAAGCCTTTCTTCGTTGGATTCCACCTACATCGTTTGTCTACAAAGACCTCACCATCAACCAACAAGCACATTTTGGGCGTAGATCTACCTTCCTAAAGCAAGATGATAACAAACATTCAAGAAAAGGAAAGAAGATCCAATTCGATTTAGATTCAATATAAAATTCTTGTTCTATTACTTATGGGAATCCATTGATGAAAGTTTAAGGATCAGATCATCACTAGCATCACCGCTTTGTCGGTACCCATATCTTCCTTGCTAGTAAATGTCACGACAATGAAGTCCTTAGCCACAATGATTTTAACTACTACTATTATCCCTCCATCAAGCATCCTTCCCTGAAACAAGCCTGCCAACACCTTATTGACCATGTTGACATCTTTGTTGTCAATGACAACCTCATCGATGGTCTTCTCCTCCGCAAGCTCTTTGACATTGTCCATTTCACCTACCAAAAATTGTCTCTAAGGTATACTGTTTGGAAATATTAATGGGAGGGGATTGTGGGTAGGGTTGTTCGTGAACCATAAGAATAAATAACCATATATGTAAGTAGTTATAATAACCATAACTAACTGGATATCAATTATTATAACTGGTTATCTTTATAAATAATTGTTTATATAACCAGTTATATATTTATAACTAGTTACATAATTGAATATATAGACAATTAGTTATTTAACAAGTTATTTGTTCATAACCAGTTAAATAATTAATTTTGAAAAAAATCATTTTTAAAATTGGTTTTTCTACTTAGTATGTTTCCCATTATGTAACCATTGACAAAGAGGTGCAAGATATGTTAAGAAATGTTTTTTCTACTCAATAATCCACAACATTGTGACCTGTCACAAAGATGTTACATGTTCACATGTAATTTTTTCTGCTTAATGCATTATTAACAAGATTGTAAACACCTTCACAAATGTGTGTGAAATGTAAACAAATATTTTCCTTCTCATTGCTTTTTCCACATGCATATATGACTATTGACACAAAGGTGTGGATAGTGTTAGAGAAACTTTTTCTACTCAGCACATTATCCACAACCTATGTTACAGATGTGTGGGTATCATTTTTTTGGTTAGTGCATTTTTTCACAAAGTTGTGATCACTCTCACATAAGTGCAAATGATGTTAAAAAGGTTTTTCATTTTCAGCGCATTTTCTACAAATATGGAATCATTGGAATAGAGATAAGGAGCATGTCGGTTATGAAACTAAATTTAACCAACACTTTTTATTGAATACAAAAATTAAAACTAGAAGAATTTTAATGATAACTAGAAATAATTGGTTATGAAATCAAGTATAATCATAATCATTTCTCTAATAAAATTAAGTTAATTGTATTAATCATATTCCTAAAACAACTTATAGTTTTATAACTATATTAAAATAACCAATTATTATATAACTAAGTTATTACTTGTTATAGTTTTTTTTTTTTAAATATCCCGTCACCGTAGTTGTGGATCTAGAGGATGTGAAGAATAAAAAATAAACCACAGCCGTAAAAAAAAACCATTTACAAAAATGATATAAACAGATCAACCATAACCATAATCTAATGGCTAAGAATGATCATGATTCACCATGAATCATTCACTAAAATGGTACATACTAAAAGTAGTTGATAGTCTTCCTACCGATTCTTATGTTTAAAAAAGAATTAGTTTTTATTAGTTTAATCTCAATGTAAATCCTGAATTTGTATCAGTTCCTGTGTAGTTGATGTAGCCGGGATTTCTTTCCCCAAGGGATTAGACCTCTTGTTAAAAAGCAAGATGAATGTAGGCACCACATACGAAGAAATACAAAAATCAACAGAAAAATTAATAATTTAAGATGTTCAATGCATAGATGTATATCTAGTTTCGAATAATTGATTAGCAAAATGATAAAACTTTGTTTTTACTTCTGCTAGCCCTACTTTCTCCTACATTAATTAGCGGATGTTGACCTATTAGGCTTGCCTGATCCCACAAGTTAATTTTGCAACAAGAAGATTAGTTATGGACTAATACGAATAGAATTTGAGTCAAACTTACGACGATTATATATAAAAATAATCGCAACTGATGCCAAACATATTTTCAACAAAGACCTATATATTAAGTATAAATAAATTTAGTAAAAGAATATTGGTATATTGATACAATTCTACATTCAATCATCTTTAGGCGAGAAGTTTAATCTCACACTTAATTAACAGAACTTGAAAGAACTGAAACAAATTAGAACAGGTAAAAAGAATAAACTCTGGAGTTGTGTGGCTAATACGTAAACATAGCAAATTATTCCTAGACACGAGGATGGCCACACTACCCTAATGTGACAAAAACAGTGGGTTGGATTAGGTGGCCTACCGTTTACCACAACCCCAAAATATCAACTGTACCCGCCACAATTCAAATCAATTTTATGATTCATTTATCATTTAAGATTGCTATTTTCTTGGCAATAATACAAACAAATCAGCAGATGTATGTATCAGATAATAACTTTTAAGTCTTATCCATTTCAATACAAAGACAGATAGACTTTCCTTTTTTTTCATCACCCAAGAAATAATCCTTGCGTATGTGCCAACTTTTTAACAAGGAGAACAAACAAATACATTTTTTTAGTATTTTATTTTTTAGCTTAGTTTCCTAGGCTTAATAATTTATTTTAATCTGTAAAGTATTTCTATTAAGCAGAAGATGTCATATCAGATAAAACTTGAGATGTTTGCTAAAATTTATACAATTAATATAATTATAAGAGGAAAATGGTATTAATATTGTTTTTTTTTTATTCTCCTTATATGAATTGAAAATGATATTTCATGAATCTTACTCAAGTAATTAAGTTAGATCTTTTTACAATTTTATTATATTACTCGTTACAACTTATTATTATATATAACAAATTTATTCATTTTTACCTTAAAGAACAACTATTTTAAAGTGTGAGTCAATCAATTTTAAACTATAAATTAACAAAACGAAGGAAAATATATTCTAATGGATTAAATTTTTTTCTTAAATATTTTTGGATCTCTTTTAAATAAAAAATTATTTTAATATTTAATTTTTTTCATTTATTCATTTGAAATTTTTTTATTTGGTTTTAATCTCTAGTGTTGGATCAACAATTTTAATTTCAATCGTCAAGTGATTCATTAGTTATCGAGGAGTATAAAAGAAATAACTTTGTATAATTTTTTAAGAATAAACTGTATTCATAATATTTTATCGAAAATACTTACTTTTTCTGATCAAGCTAAGTTTTTATATCATAGAAGTTTATAGATAATTAAAAAAATAGTTTATAAAAAAATTACACTAGATTATCTTATTATACTCTATAATTTGATGAGTCATTAGATTCTTAACATCAATATTAAGTCTTAATCAATGGTATTTATTGAAAACAGAAACTAAAATAAAAAAATGATCAAAATCAAATAAAAAAAATGAAGGGAGGAAAATGTTATTTAAATAATTATTTTTCTCAAACTTACGTGAGATGAAAATATTTTAGGCAACGAGAGGAGAAAAGAGTCGAAATTGGATATAAAATAAAGGGTAGAGGAAGTTGGGCAACGGTTAACTTCCCTCCAAACATTGCGATTCCCTTGGAATCAAAGCAAAGCTTAGCAGTCTGATTCTTGGTGACCCTCTGAAACATAAGCTCACCTTCCTGACATATCCTTCACACCCTCCTTCAGTTCTGTTCTACAGTCTTAACCCTTAGAGAATCGTTTGTGATATCAAGGTCCTCGTTTAATCCATCAAAGTTTCCATTTGATGCAAACCTTCTGCTGCTGCTGCTGCTGAATTCAATTACTTGATATCTGATGCCTGATACAAAGGCGAAAAGGAACTTTTCCAATGAATTCTAGGTGCTTCCTTCATCCACAACAAGAGTATAGCATGGTTCCATTTTCTTCAAATTCTGCCACAGTGGCTACTGCTCCATACAGGCCTCAACGTCCTTCCCTTTTGGTTCGGATGGCTATGAGAATATCTAGAGCAAGATGGTTTACCTTTTTGAGAAGAGTTTTTCATTACCAAAACGGATCAAGGTCCAATCTTGGCTCCGACCCTTTCAATTCTAGCACTTGGATGATGCTCGAGTTTACTGCCTTGATTGTCCAAATAACCATTACAACATTCACTTTGGCCATTTCCAAGAGGGAGACACCTGTTTGGCCTATGAGGATATGGATTTCTGGTTATGATATTGGCTGTCTTCTTAATCTGCTGCTACTTCATGGCCGCTACCGTCAAATTTATCTGACACAAGGAGATGCTCTCGGCCTTTCTGATATGGAACAGCAGAGAAACAATGAAGAAACCAGGTATCCTATGCACTTCAACTTTCAACTACTGTTTTTTTAGTCAGGTTAACTCTATTCATTCACAATATTATACTGTGCTTATGTGCCTTCAGGATATGCTTTCAAATTGGCTACTAAGGTTTGATACCATCGTTTTTTGTTGTTTGAATATTTTATAAATGTTAAATTGAACATAGCAAAATAACAAATGTCATCAAATCATTAAGTTATTGTAATTTTAATTTATCCCCTATAGGAATCAAATACCCTCACATAACTTTTTCACTGTGATTAGTTCGAAGCATTTACTTTTGAAAGAGTAAAATCTTTTGTTTGTTGTATACTTGTATTAATATTTTTTTATCTAATTAAGGATATAAATCATGTGAAAAATGCAAAGCCTAATATAGAAGAGTTTCCAGCATCTTGTTTCTATTAAAATGTAATTTCAAGTTAACAAAAAAAATATCGAAGAATGAACTATACCCTATAGGAACTGAAAAATAAATTGTATAACTTACTTGTATTATATTGTCTGGAATAACTATCGTAATCATTTACTTAATGTGGTTTTTTTGTGGGTGAAATTTGAAATTGTAATTTTAATTTTAATTTGCACTGTATATTGTTCAGGATGTCACATTTGATGAATAAATGCCGGACATTACTTGAGCTTTTCTTCGCCATATGGTTTGTGATGGGCAATGTTTGGGTTTTTGACTCACGTTTTGGATCTTTTCATCAAGCTCCAAAACTCCATGTGCTTTGCATCACTCTGCTTGCTTGGAATGCAATGTGCTACTCTTTCCCTTTCCTACTGTTTCTGTTGTTATGTTGCTGTGTGCCACTAATTAGCACCCTCCTCGGCTACAACATGAACATGGCCTCTTCTCATAGAGGAGCTTCTGATGATCAAATTTCACAACTTCCAAGTTGGAGACATAAAGAAGCCCGTACCAAGTTAGAGCTAGGCAATGACTCTGAAGGCACTGAAAAATGTATCAATGAAGACCCAGTAAGTGATACCATTAGCACATATAGACTATAATTGGATTTTTTTTTATAAACACTTTTAGAAAAATAAAATAAATTAATATTTTCCGATGTATTCAAATAAATTTAGGTACATAAATTTTCGTATAAATTTTCTTATCTAACTGCTTTAAATGTTAATGTGCATAGGTTGTTTTTCATTTGAGAAAGTCTCATTTTGTTTTCTATTTAAGTGTTTACAGAAAAAATTTATCCAAATAGAGCTTAAGTAATGCTACTAAAAAATCCATGAGAAACAAAAATGACAAGTGTGTTCAGCCCATGATTTGATACAAAGAGCCTGTTTGGGTGATTTTTTCCATAAACATTTCGGAAGAAAAAAATATAAAGAAAAAAGTTAAAACATCTTTTCTAAACATTTTTTTAAATGGTATGAAACTTTTTACAAGCTAATTTTTAAAAGTCCCACATTTTTAAAGAAAGTTACATGAAAAACTTTTACAATTAGATTGAAAAAAGTCCTACATCTTTTAAAATGAATAATGGAAAAGCTTTTTGAATTTTTTCTTTGTATTTTCTTCTCCTGCTTCTAAAAAAACTTACACAAACATGCCCTTAGTAATGTAGCTGAGCAATTTTGTGTGTGTCAATTGATTATGTGTAAGTTCCATTCATTTTAAGATTTGTCTATCTCAATTCCTATTGAATTGATAGATTTGTTCTGTTCCGATGTGCTTACAGGAATGCTGTATTTGCTTAGCTAAGTACAAAAACAAAGAAGAAGTTAGAAAATTGCCCTGTTCCCATATGTTCCACCTAAAATGCGTGGATCAATGGCTAAAAATAATATCCTGCTGCCCTCTTTGCAAACAAGGATTAGAAAGGTAGAAATAGCTGATCAACAACGGTCAAAAGGATTAATCTTATTTGATCACATGTATAGTCTTGATATTACTAAGATTTTTTTCTTTGTTTTGTTTCCCTTGAATGTTGGTTTAGTATACTTTACAGTGGTCACTTGAGTGAGTATGTATATGTGCAGAATAGCTCACCAGTGACCAAAACTATACTGTGTATTTTGTTGTAAGGAATGAATCCCATCTTATTTGATCACATGTATATTCTTGATATTACTTCAGATTATTTTCTTTTTTCATTGAAGTTTGGTTTAGTATGCTTTACACGGATCACTTGAGTGACTATGTATCACGAGTGACTAAAACTATACTGTGTACTTGGTTGTAAGGAATGGATCCCATAACCTTTCAAATCAGTTGATTGCCTATAGACTTGAGTTTTCTTGTATTGTCTTCTGATAAATGTGAGATAAGAATTTGCATATCTGTAGGGGGAAAATAAAGCAAATAACATTGATTCCTTAATTCTTATAAAATAAAATGGCCATTCTTTACGGCCTTTGTCCCTCTAAAAATTTCACAAAAAAAAAAAATCCGCTTTTGGTATACTGTTATACACATGCTACTTTTCGGCCTTATACCAAAAATATTTCGACTGCCGTTGCTGTGGAACTGTTATTTTAATTTGAAGAAAACTAGATTATCATTAACTGCTTACATGGTGTAAGTGTAATGGTATTATGAGGCTCACAAGGTCCTGCTTTGTTGATATGGAACGAACAAATATGATTTATTTTGCATATTATTAGAATTCACAACTAAATAAATTTATCCACCTACAATTTTTCCTTGCCTAAAATAGCCTAAACATTGTCAAACAACCCAAAAAAAGGCACAATAATATGAAACAACAGGCAACAGGAAGGCATCATCGCTGTAAAGTTATCTTAAGATTGCCAACGTGACAATAAAGAACAAAAAATGGTGAAAAATAAAGAATATTCAAAGAAGTAAAGAGTCACGAAAGCTGTGAAATTATTACAAATTTTCCAACATAAATTGAAAGCCAGCACAATTTGGTGTAATTAGCAACGAATGAATCGTATTATCTAGGAAAAAAACCTATGAGAAGGAAAAACGCCAGCAAAGCATCTTGAGAACTTGTGGCCATAAATTGTTGATTGAATAATGAATATATACCATATATTTGAAACAGCAAAACTGAGTCGGTTAACGCCCAAGATTAGTGTTGTCTAAGCGCTGAGTTAGTCTGAATCTTCATTGCTTCCCCGTTTGTGGAAGTATTATATTAGGGACCCTCCATCTCTACATTGTTGCAGACAATCTAAAGCTTCTTGTGAACCAAGCAATTCATCCCGGAAGGACATTATACCTATCTAGGTACAGAAATCACTTATGGCTTCACCCTTCAATCAGCATTCATACAGGGAAGCCAATCAAGCATCTAGTCATGAAACATGATTTAATGTTATGTCATTAGCATATACGCATGTTATAAATTTTGAATTTGTGACCTTTTTGCTTGATAATCGTATGGTATTATGTAAAGAAAATCATAGCATAACAAATCGTGAGGTAATCAATTTCTTGTGTGATCTCCTCATGCATGTCCTTAGACACAAGGAATTAGGACAAAATTAATTAACAGTGTAAAACAAGCAGTTGCAACGTAAAGTCCAACCATGCAACTAGCTTTGAAAATTGTTGATTTGATAAAATTGTTGGTAAGTTGTTAATAGAAAGAGCATGGACAGGAAAGGGATGGAGGGGAGCGTGGAGAAAAAGAGCCCTTGCAACGCAATAAAGATGAATGGAAGAGAAACAAATTTTCCGGGTTTGAATATGGATGATATAAAGAAGCAATCAAATATGGATATGTCTGTGACGGCAACAACAAAAGGTGCAATGAAGAAGTGTTCAAGTGAGAGGAGGAATTGTCTATGCTCACCTACCACACATGCAGGCTCCTTCAGATGCCGGTACCACCGTTCTGGAATGCGTCATGCTACCTCAATTGGCTCCCATCTCTCTGCAATGGCCTCTAAAAACTCACTCTAATCTCAATACTCCATAGTCCATACCCTTGCCTTGCCTACCTTCTTGTAATGCTCTTATGTGCTTGGATTGTCAATATTGCAATTTTCAAAACCTTCCTTAATGTAAACTCAATCACTTTTTACTTCCCCAAAACTACTACTCTTTCTTTTATTATTTACACCAAAAAATATCATCTCTTTCACTTCTTGTTTCTTCTACAATCATCTTTTATTTTTTATTTTTTATTTTTTATTTTTTCTTTCTTCTTTCTTCTCCTCATCCACTGCATTTTCTCAATGAGATTCGGTTAACAAATCATACTTTCTCTAAAACAACTTCTTTTTTGTTGGAGATATGTCCACTTAATTAACTTTTTGTACTAAAAAGTTTTCTTTTTCTTTTTAGTTTTATTTCAGTTTCGAGACTATATTTTGTTTAAAAATAGTATACTGTATTAGTTGTTCAACATTAAAAATATTATATTTTTTCATCTTATCTATTTTACCTCGTTGGAAATAATAATAAAATATGAATTTTTTTAAAAAAATAAAAAATATTATTGTTAATAAGTTTAATCAATTTTTAATCTCCATAAAATACTTACTTTTCATTTTAGCCTTTTAAAATTTTTTATTTTATTTAATCTCCAGAATATATTTATGTTTTAAAATAGTTTTTACGTTATATTATTATATATTTTAAATTATGTGATTAATGTAATATGTTTTAAAGTTTATTGTTTAGTTAAATAAGTTATGTTGGGTCATTAAAATAATAATATAATAATAATATGTGATCTTTTAAAAAAAATATTAGTATTAATAAATGAAAAATAATGATACATTGAGTGAATAAAAAATATTGATCCATTTTTTTTCTTTTCTAGTCAAAATTATATAAATTTTAAAAAATAAAAAATTTGAAAATATTATATATTTAAATAGGTTTGGTTTTGTAGGAGAGTAGGTTTCTTGAGTCCATAGTAATCTATCTTTATATGGTTTTATATGCGGCCTAAATGTCTTTAGCAATTTAGCACAACTAATTCATTTCATTAGATCATGGGTTGGTCTATATATTAAATATATTTCATTTTCACAATTCTAACTAGATACATAAATAAAAAAAATGAATATGCATAATGTTAATAATTAAGTCTTACAAAAACAAATAAATGATAAAAATTAAATCATTTTTATGTTGTTTAATATTACGGGAAAAAAATAATTGTCTTATACTATTACTAAGTTTTATACTATTAACTAATTAAAAATTATTAGGATGAATTTTAAAAATAATTATTTAAGGTTTTTACAATTATGCATTTTATTATAAAAAAATTATATTATCAATTAATAAAAATTATTGTTAATATAATTTTTAATGTAATTATTATAAAATGAATAAATTTATGAGTTTAATTGGTATACACTGTCAATGTAAAAACAGTGTATACCAATTAAACTCATAAATTTATTCATTTTATAAGAATTACATTAAAAATTATATTAACAATAATTTTTATGTGACTTTTAAAGTACTAAGAGTAAAGTCAACAAACTTATCATGAATGAAAGATTGTGATTGAATGTCAGTGTACAAATATTTACTCTGACAGTGTATACCAATTAAACTCTTAATGTTTTGCTCTATAAGTTGTTTCACGTTACTGAAAATAATAATATAATAAATTTAGAGTTTAATTGGTATACACTATAGTGTAAAGATTTTTACACTGATAGTAAATCACAACCCTTTATTCATGGTAGATTTATTGACTTTACTCATACTATTTTAAAAGTCACATAAATAAAAAGATTGAATGTCAGTATAAAAATCATTTACATTGACCGTGTATACTTATTAAACTCAAACACTAACTGCATCAATCACATAATATTAGGCATCTATGGATAAAAACTATTTTAAAACAAAAATATATCTTAAAATTAAAATTAAAAAAATTAATTTAAATACTAAAATAATTTCCTAAAGACCAAAAGTTGATTAGGTCTATCAACAATAATATTTTTTATTTTAAAAAGTTCAGGTGTCATTATTATATTATTATTTTTAGTGAAACAGATAACGTGACAAAACATTTACTACACCATCACTTATTAAAATTGTGCAACTAATAATAGTAATTATTTTTAAATGAAAACATATGTTAGAAACTAAAATAAAAAATAAATATTTTTAGGTACAAAAAAGATAGAATTTAATTAGTATACACCCTCAATGTAAAGATTTTTACATTAACAATGTAAATTTGTTAACCTTATTTATTACCATTTTAAAAGTCACATAAATTAAAAATCATTATTGATCATTGAATATCAGTGTACAAATCTTACACCGACAATATATACCAATCAAACTCAAAAAGATAATTAAACCTTAAATAATAATAAAATTCCTCAAGGTTTAAACTATCTATTTTCCCCTTATTTTACTACTAATTTATATGTAATATTATCAAATTATTTTTTGCATATAATTTCACTTTTTGAAGCAATTAAATCTAATTAAATTGAAGAAATCAACTAATTAAATTTAGATAGATTCACATGATAAACTTAATTAAATTACACAATCAATACCTTTATATGAAATTTAAATTTGACCAATTCAACTATTAAATTTTATATTTTAAATTATATCTCATATTCAAATTTCATACAATTTTAAATTATTTATTACTTCATTATTCTACTAAATTCAACATTTGGTGTCAACATATCATGTTTCTATTATTATTATTATTATTTGGATTTGGGGTAAGGTTTTAAATTTATACCTATAGTTGTAAAAATTTATTTGGCGAGTTGGTTTTGCTAAGAATCAACCAAATAACTAGTATGATTCACATATTGGATTAGCTATTTAAATGATCCAATGTATCCTAGTCAACTCGATTGGTTCACCAAATGAATTATTAACCAACAAAGTTGAATCAATAACCAAGTCTTGTTGACCTAGTTTAATTTACTTTTTTTAAAAAAATAATAAAATAAAAAATAAGATACCTAAAAATAATAAGTCATATACTTCAAAATTATTTAATTAATTAACTTACCGTATCTAAATTATATAATTAATTAGTAGATTATAAGTGAAAAATAACAAGTTTAATTTAATTTGATAACATTTTAATACTCAAACAATATTTCATATAAAAGAAGTTTTTCATAGCTAATTGATAGAATTATAAGTTACTGACCTTTTATAATAATTTCTTTAATTAGCTTTTTTATAATAATTTCATGCCTCTTAAATGATTTTTATTCCGTAAATTTTGGAATAAGTTGTGTTTTATCCATTAATCTTTTGTTTTCATAATTAAAAAATTCTTTTAATCCATTTTCCCAAATTCACTATACCTAAATGTCATCAAAATAAATATTATTAAAAGAAAACAAATTTGTGCCAAGGTTTTTTCTTTTTTTCTAGATTGGACACAAGACCCGAATCCAAAGCTAAGAAAGTTGTTCTTTGAACATCTTGTAATCTCTTAGCTATTTTAAACGAAAACTATTTTAGATCAACTAAAACAACTTTTTTCAAATTACTAAAAAAATAGATAAATTTAGGTGAACAAAAACAAATTAATCCAAAATTTAAAGGATTCAAAACCAATATTATAAAATTAGTCATATCAAAACATGTTCAAAGTTTAATCAGCATTGAACCATGGTTAAATTAATATTAATAAAAATAAAAATATAATAATAATAAAACAAAAAATAAAATTATATTAAATAAATATAATATTATCGTTAAAATATGATATTTATAAAATTAAAATTATAAAAAATAAGATGAAAATGTATAAACTTGTTCAATTCTTAACCAATTCTGAAAAGACCATCTGATCCAGTATACGAATCTAACTGTCTCCGCTATATTTAAACTACCTTTTGTTAGAGACTCACTAACACAAGGCAAGAAAAGAATAGAATAGGAAAATGATTTTGTATTATTTGCAGAAACAAGTAAGGCAAGAAAATAATAGAATGGGAAAATGATTTGTATTATTTGCAGAAAATGACAGCAAATACAGGAGGAACATGATCCCGTTGCCATAGAGCTAGATCCCTTACAAAGAAACTACTGCCTTCCTCTCCATAACAGAATTCTCCCTCTCCCTCTCCCAAAAGATCCCCTCTCTCCTCTCAACTTCCTCTAAATACATCATGTAATACTCACATTAGGCAAATCTTTTACAAGTCTATTACACTTGTCTCACCACATTTTCTCCTAACATACACACTCGAGACCCTGGGCTTTTCATTTGAGTACAAACTAACACTACCACTATCATTACCAGGCCTATCACCTTTATTATGGTTAAACATAATTAAAATAATCAATATACATGAAAATTTTCAATAATTATATACATAAAAATTTTCAATAATTAACTATTAAAATTTAATTGAGCCCAAAAGATAATAGAATTATTTTTTTAGAGTGAGACAGAAAGCCATTTCATTATAACTAAAATAAAAGAGAGACAGACATTTTCATTCACCAATCTTTTCTTGAAGAACTATCATTCCAAAATTCATAAAATTCAAAAACATAAACACTGTAAAAATATTGTTCTCCAGTTACGGTACTAAAAAGCAATTATTAAATCAGATTTAATCAACTTCTTCCATCTTGCTACCCTCAGCATCAGCATCAACATCCTCCAGAGGAGGCATGTCAGCATCTGCATCACCAGCATCCTCATCAATACTCAATCCAAGCTTCAGCATTCTGTGAATTCTGTTACCGAAAGTGTTGGGATCATCAAGGCTGAACCCAGAAGTCAGGAGAGCAGTCTCAAATAGCAAGAGAACAAGATCCTTCACAGATTTGTCATTTTTGTCAGCATCTGCTCTCTTCCTCAGCTCCTCCATGATGGGATTTTCAGGGTTAATCTCCATTGTCTTCTTGCTTGACATGTAACCAGCCATGCTGCTGTCCCTTAATGCCTGAGCCTTCATAATCCTTTCCATGTTGGCTGTCCACCCATATTCACCCGTGACAAGACAGCAAGGAGAATCAACTACACGATCAGACACAACAACCTTCTCCACCTTGTCACCCAAGACATCCTTGATCACCTTGCACAGCCCATCAAATTTCTCCTTCAATTCTTCCTTCTTTTTCTTCTCATCTTCACTCTCATCAAGTTTAAGGCCTTCTTTAGTGGCAGAGACCAATTTTTTCCCCTCAAATTCCTTAAGCTGACCAACAGCATATTCATCGATAGCATCAACCATGTAAAGCACCTCATATCCCTTTTTCTTAAGCTTTTCCAAAAAGGGAGAATTCTCAACAGCTTTCTTGCTTTCACCAGTAATGTAGTAGATGTCACTCTGTCCTTCCTTCATCCTGGTAACATAGTCCTTGAGGCTAGTCATCTCATCACCACTTTTAGTGGAGTGATACCTGAGCAATTCAGCTAGCTTGGACTTGTTTTGGGAATCCTCGTGAATACCCAATTTCAGGTTCTTGGAGAAGGCTTCATAGAACTTGTTATAATCCTCCTTGTTCTCAGCAATTTCAAAGAAAAGCTCAACGCACTTCTTAACCAAGTTCTTCCGGATGACTTTTAGGATCTTATTCTGCTGCAACATCTCTCTGGAAATGTTGAGGGGAAGATCCTCGGAATCCACAATACCCTTAACAAAGCTAAGATATTCTGGAATCAACTCTTCACAGTTGTCCATGATGAAGACACGACGGACATACAGTTTGATGTTGTTGGGCTTCTTCCTTGTGTCAAAGAGATCAAAAGGTGCCCTCTTGGGGATAAAGAGAATAGCCTTGAACTCCAGCTGACCCTCAACAGAGAAGTGCTTAACAGCCAAATGCTCTTCCCAATCATTGGTAAGACTCTTATAGAAAGCAGCATATTCTTCTTTTGTGATCTCTTCAGGTTTCCTCATCCAAATCGGCTTCTGCTTGTTCACCAACGACCACTCATGAGATACCTCCTTAATCTTCTTCTTTTTCTTCTCCTCCTTCTCCTTATCTTCATCCACATCTTCAACTTTACCCTCCTCTTCCTTCTTCTCTTCCTCATCCTCGTCATCAGAGATCTCTTTTTCAGTAGTCTTCTCAATCCACAGAGAAATTGGATAGCTAATGAATTCAGAATGCTTCTTAATCAAGTCCTTCAATCGGCGTTCCTCAAGATACTCAAGTTGATCTTCCTTGAGAAACAATGTTATCTTAGTTCCCCTGCCAAGATTCTCACCAGATGTATCCCTTGTCACGGTGAATGAACCACCAGCTTGGGACTCCCAGACATACTGCTCATCATCATTGTGTTTTGTGGTAACAATAACCTTCTCAGCTACAAGATAAGCTGAGTAGAAACCAACACCAAACTGTCCTATCATGCTCACATCAGCACCAGCAGCCAAGGCTTCCATGAATTCCTTGGTCCCAGACCTTGCAATAGTACCCAAGTTGTTCACCAAATCTGAAACATTCAACGTGCAAGGGTTAGAGAATAAATTATAATCACACACAAACAATAAACTCACGAAGACTGACAAACCATCTTATCTTACCAGCCTTAGTCATGCCAATGCCACTGTCAATGATAGACAATGTGTTGTTTGCCTTGTCAGGAACAATGTGGATGAACAACTCTGGCTGACCATCAAGCTTGCTCTTGTCTGTCAGACTCTCAAATCGAATCTTGTCCAAAGCCTACATTGTTAAAGTAAAATAAGGCAAGAAACAGATATAATGCCGAAAGAATGGGAAAATAAAAAACCTAGACCAGCAAACATTCCTTCGTAGCTCACTTCACAGGTATAAGTTCCACTCCCTTCCAATTAAAAGAAATAATGCATGCATGACCACAATCAATTTTATCTGGAGAACATGATTACAATACAAACTATAGTACAAAAATCCAGTGAAATCGCGACCTAGTACTGCATAATTCTCACAGACCTGAGGGCGAAAAAGTACAGGAATATAATCCCATAAAGGAGGCTGAAATTAAAATCGCATCAATGGTATTCTGAAATAACAATTGTGATTGTTAAAAAAAACACAAATTTTAAGGAATAACTAGAAAGAAAATACCAAAACATTGGGAGGTGTGAGCGATAAATAGAGGAAGGAGGAAGGAGGAAGGAGGATGAAGAATGTTACATCAGATGCATTGCTAATGAGCTCGCGAAGGAAAATTTCCTTGTTGCTGTAGAAGGTGTTGATTATAAGACTGAGGAGCTGGTTGATCTCGGCTTGGAAAGCGAACGTCTCAGTATCCGCCATTTCGGATCTCTCCAACTTCTTCCTCTTGGAGCTGGTTTCAGATGTGAACAACCCAAACTTAGAGGCTGCCAACTTATATAGTAAGTGATGTCTAGGGTTTCTAATGTCTTCTAGATCCTTCTATTCTGTAAATAATCATCGCATTCTCCGCCCCACTACTATATTCTTCATTACACCTTTTTTACTCATTAATTCGTTACAAAATACAATCTCTTTTTTATTTTTTTAAGACTTAATTAATATAATTTCTCTTACAATCATTTATTTGTAGTAATTTTATTAATTAATTTTTTATAAATCATGTAAAAAATATGATTAAATATAGTATAAAATTCTTTTCAACTATTCGTACATATTAATTAAACTCTTTTTTAAATAATAAAAATTATTTTTAAAACGGAAGGATTTTTCCCTATAAGATAAATATAAACATTTAATTTTTATACTCTTATATTTTCAATTTTTTAAGATAAATATTTTATTTTATTTTTATATAATTAAATTTGGAGGATTTTAAAGTGCTTATAACTATTTTACTTTTTATATCTTAAAAAAATAATACTATATCAATCTCTTTCAGTTAAAAGTATTATAAAAAATGAAACAGTGATAAGGGTAATGAAAACAACATTGAGGGTATGTTTAAAATAATTAATGAAGTAATCCTATCTTTTCAAAATTGTAAGAAAATTGTTAAATTTTATATAATTAAATGATTGAAATAATATTTATTAAATATTTATAAAATGATAAATTATATTTATATTTTAATTTATTATAAATAATTTATGTTATTAAAATGTGTTAATTTAAGTAATATTATAAGAGTTTAATTGATATATACTGTCATTGTAAAAGATTTTTACACTAACATTCAATCATGACTTTTCATTTATGTGACTTTTAAAGTAGTAATTAGTAAAGTCAACAAATCTATCATGAATGAAGGATTGTAATTGAATATACCAATTAAACTCATATTATAATATTTTTATCTATAAAAATTGAATATATGTTAATGGACATTAAAGTTGTACAAATAAGTCTAACTTATTGGAGTGGTCTGCGAGTTAGACTGTATACGAAAAAGAAGCCCAAATAAAAATAAACTTTTGTACCCAACCCATTTTTCTTGACTAGATAAATGAACTTGTTAATATATTTTTAAATTTTGAAATATATATTTGGTTCGAATAGAAATATAAATATATAAATTTTAAAATACATATTAATAATATATTGTTAAAAATACATATTAATAAAAATTATAGATATAAAAGTACGTTTTGTATTAAGTAATATACATATAAAAATATGTTTAATGATATTTGATAATAAATTTTTAACAATGGAAAATTATGTTCTTCTAAAATGTATATTAAATTAAAATATACATATAAATGTATTTTATGTTATTTTAGATTTATTTAAGATACGTTTTGGATTGATTTAGTGTGCTGTTTTGAATTGTTTGGATTTTTATTCTAAAATAAATTTCATTTTTTAATGAAAGTTTAGATTTTGAAATTTTATAAACAAAAGGCTCGTTTTGGTTCGGTAGTCCAATACAAGGTAAGCTTGGGAGAATTTGAATTAACATCTCCCATAATTTGAAGTTATATATATTCTCATGTAAAAAGACTTATATGTCCTTCATTTTAATTCTCATATTATTCTTCGACATAGTGTTGTCAGAGAGTAAAAGAATTTAACTCTCCAACGAGAACTTCTCACAAAATGAAAAAAAAAAATTGTCAGAGAGTTAAAAATAACCTAAGTTATTCTTGTGCAGAGTATCGTAGGCGCAAATTTAGTTTCCTACAGGATATTAAAAGGTAAAGAAGAGAACAAACATATTCTCGCATGTGGCTATGTAAAAAGGTCGAGCCAAATTACTTGTTGGTTATTAATTTGAAGATTTTTTTTTAGTTCTTTGCAAATTCTTTTAACTCTCAGGCGAGGGCTTGTCTGTGAAGTAAAAGAATGTAAAAGATCGCCCGGAGAGTTGAGATATTCAAAGAGAGAGGGAGAATTAAGAAGCAAAACAATAAAATATGTCCCTTCCTTCTATATATTATGGAACATGTTTTTTTAAATAAATTTAATAGAGAAAGAAAGACGCCTTCTAACAAAACTAGTCCATATTATATAAGTAGAAAGCACCAAAGAAGCCGGGTTTCATAAAAAATTCTAAACAATGGAAGGGTTAAGTTGTGATGCACAATTATTTTGCCCAACGCAAGAAAATATTTGTCTCACAAAAACATGTTAAAATGAAAGAGTCTAACTTAAATGAGAAAGTTTGAACCATATTGACTATGGGAGTATGTAGATGAGTGATAGATATTTCCTTAGTTATATCTAAATCGTAGTGATTGATTCTAATTCACATGTTAAAAATCATGAAATAACAGTTTAGCTATATAAGGGGTTGAATAAAGCGATTAGAAATTTTTTTCGCAATCCTTTTTGAAAATGTTTTTTTAAGAAGCTTCTTAAGTGACTAGATAATCTAACAAACTATCTACTATTTTAAAACAATTGACAAAATTCTTATGTTTAATATTATAATCGAGTGGTAAATATAAAATGTTGTAATAGATAATGCATGTAATATAAGTATTTTTATACTGGTTTAATCAATCTGAGTTACGTCTCTTCCAAACACCTTTTGAAAGGTTCTACTATATAACAACTATTATACAATAGAAGTATTCTCTAAGTCACTTCTGCCTTTGTAATGAGTACACCAACCACTATACGTTTTTACACTTAAACTCTCCCTGACTTTAAAACCAAGTACACAAAGTTACTTCTTAACTATCATCGAATATTCTTTCTTCAAGCCATTTCTGCCTTTACCCAAGTATTCTTTAGATAACAAGTCACTTTTGGCTCAATAACGTAAAGGTAAGATAATTGAATTTAGTATCGTTTATTCTCACAGAGAAAATATACAATTCGGTCTAAACAAATTATTTCACTATGTGAAGGATATACAAATTTCGCTCAATAAGCAGGCTGGGTAGAACCTGCTGATCACTCAAGCTAACTGTGTATGATTTTGTTGTTGTAAAGCTTAAAGAAACTTGATTATTTATAACGAAATTCGTTGTTTATGTGTTCGTCACTTAACTCTTATCTTGTTTTCATCTTTTGTCTTTGTCACTCTTGCCTTTTACATAGGATTCTTTTCTGTGAAATCTGCTAAGTGCTCAGACTAAGACATTATTCAGGTTTTTTCGTTGTCTTTGATATTCTTTTTGTTCTGATAAGCTCTAACACATATGCTATCTTTTAGGTGTGTCTGTCCGGTATTAACATTGGACTCTTACATCGTTATCTTTTTCGTTCGAAACATTTTCAAACAATGAGCTTCTAGTCATCACTTAGAATGTTATACCGTTGGATGTTTTGTCAATTACAAGGAAGCTTCTGTCTAATATATTTAACCTTTTATTTAACATAAGATATTGTTTGGCTCTACATTAGTAGACTTTCTCAAACACTTATTGTAGATGTTCATATAGTCTTGATAGCTTTTGATATATTTGTAATTAATTAGCAAATAATTATGAAAATATTTAGTGATTGTTACTTTCTTATCTATATCTTTTTATATTGTCATTATTCATATTAACTGATCATTCTCTTCTTCTGCGGATTGAACTTCTTGTTGTTTAATGCATTGTATTCTATTGAGATAACACTTCTTGTACAATTGTTCATTTCTTCTTATAGTTACATTTATTTGATCTTCTTATTGTCATTCATTTGATATATTATATATCTTCTAATGTAAACATTAGAAGATCAAGTTTACTAATATCTGTTATGAGAAGAAATTGAAAAAAAACACTTGTCCACTTGCCATTAAAATCTTTGATGATGCATTCAGTATCATATGGATCAGATTTCTAATAGAGCTCCCACCCGTATTTGATTTGAAACACCATTTAAAGGGAATCCAATGAGCATCGAGTGAACAAACTTGCTTTTCTCCATGGCTATAGATGTTAGCTCATAATAACCAGTGGAGTAGTTTCATCTTGAAAAAAATCTACAAATTTCTTGCTCTGTATGAAATAAAAGTTAGTGTAACCTAAACACCTTTACACACATGAAAGTAAGCAATCATTTGCGAGCTATCGTGCATAATATGAAAGAACCAGTTATCGATCTATAGCACATTCCAAATGACTACGCCTTCTGACAATCTCTTAGGACATGCATGGTAATTTGTTCACCCCTTTCGCACCTATTACCAGAGGGATCATTGGACAAATGGGCACACAAGAGCAGTTAGTAAGCAAGCTCTTATGGTCCAAGAGCCAAAGAATTTTTTCTAAAATTTTATAAAATAGAAAGAGAGCAAACTCAAGCTCCATTAACATCTAAGATAACAAGGGCTGAGTCGGCTTTGGTCAACCGATTTACAGACAACTTCAATTACGTACACCTTGTTTGAGCAAGGGAAAGGGACCAATTTTTCAAATAAGCAGAAATAAAGATAGCAATTTTATCCCATTGCTAAAGTCTATTATCATAAATATTCCTCATAGTGAGTTACACATCTTGAATATTCACAAAATCAACTGTTGAAATACATGATGACCCTTAGTATACGATAGGGACACTTCACCATGTCCAATATATGCAGCAGCTTTAGTAATGAAAGTACAGGAATAGGAACGATTCACATGTTTATTGTCAAAAGGAATAAAATTACCTCTGAAGCATCAAAGAGGCGCATCAAAGCTTATCATGATTGTTTGGTTGAGAAATTGTCTTCCAATTTACCATTGAGTATGTTTACTTTCCCAGCTAAAATATTTAATAATAAGATTGATTGAATGAAAAACTCTCTCTAAACCACATATTTTGCATAGTATATATGGCAATCACATTATTTGAAT
Organism: Psophocarpus tetragonolobus; assembly: GCA_037954015.1. Lineage (NCBI taxonomy): Eukaryota > Viridiplantae > Streptophyta > Magnoliopsida > Fabales > Fabaceae > Psophocarpus > Psophocarpus tetragonolobus. The sequence goes on from CM075695.1 coordinate 44,005,059, forward strand.
TGTGTTCAACATGTAAACATTATGATAACTATTATATATAATTATATTATATTATATAAATAATTTAATATTATAATATTTAAAAATTATATAATATTAAAAATAAACATATTAAATTATATTTTATTGTAAATAAAATATATAAGAATTTTTATATAGTATATAATATATAATATATTAATTTATATAATAATATGTATTATAATTTTTTTATTTTTTATCACATTATCTTATTTATATATATAATAATTTTGACAAAAAATTATTTTTAACTATTATTAAATAATTTTAATTCAAATATTTTAAATATTTTATATATATTTTAGATAAAATTAATTTATAGTTTTTATAACTTGTTAAAAATATAAATTAAAATTAAAATTTTAAAAGTAAAAATTGTATGTAATTTTAACAAGAAAAGTAATTTTGTGATTTTAACATAATTTATAATTTTTGTAATATAGCTTATCCCAATGGTAAATCTTAGTTATGACATGGGGAGGCATAGCTCCGTCAAACATTTTTTAATTCTTTTATATATATATATATATATATATATATATATATATATTATAATTATTATTTATATTAAGATTAGAAAGTTAGAATGTCTAGATTTTGAATATAAGTATATATAAAAAATTAAAATTTTATTACTTGATTGATAGATTAAATCTTTTTCTATAATGAAAATAATCAAGACTAGTAGAGAAATGAAATTAAAGTTAACTTTTTCGTATATAGTATGGTAGTCTATATTGAAAAGAATATTGCAACAAGTTTTAGTTCTACCTCAATTATTGAAGATTTCGAGTCATTTAAAGATTATAGAACAATGCTTTGACTAACCCTGCATATTTTTTTTTATTATTGTGATAATAAACTTTATGTTAAACTTGCATTTAAAATTTTAGATGTATATAACAACATCACGTATTTAAATTATGTAGGTGCTCCTAAAGTTTGATCCACATATCAATAATTATTGGCTTTTTAAGTGATTTTTCTTGCTTGACTTGCACGGTTCAATCTTGGATTTTTCGTATGCATGTGATACTATACAATACAAGTAGTTCAAACTATGTTAGTATACTATCTTTTATATAGTAAGAGACCAGTGTACAACTTATTTTTTAATTTACTTCAATTGCTTTAATTGTCTTCATGTGAGGTAACCTTTGACATTTAATTATAGTCTTTTAATTGTCTTCATGTGAGGTAACCTTTGACATTTAATTATAGTCTTTTATGATTATTTTATAAGATGGCTGGTGAATAATAATACTTTTTTCTTGAATTTCATTATAGAATTTAACATCTGTGCATTGATCGTGTAACACAATTTTATACTGATATTTAATTATAATCTTTTATTTATATGACTTTTAAAATATTAATCAGTAAAGTCAACAAACTTATCACATATAAAGGATTGCAATTGAATGTTAGTGTAAAACTTTTGACACATGTATATAAGTGTTTTTCTCTTATTACATGCATGTTTAGTAAAAACAAAAAATTCTATTATTTTGTTTTTAATTAGAAAAAATCTAATTTATATATAAAAAAATTAATTTCACACCTCCAAATTTTTTATCCAAGTTCTACCACTGACTTATCCTATTTTTTATCTAGTGTGCACAAATATTATATATGCCTATTGTATCATATCATCTCCTCTTATAATTTACACTAAACAAAATATAATAATATAACTAATTTTATTATATAATTCAATCACAATCTATCTTGTATCTGAATGATAAGTTTGTTATTGATTTTATCAACAAATAAATATATATATATATATTAAACATCAATAAATATCTTAAAATCAATAAAAATAGTAGAAAGCAATTAAATAATCCATATATGTTTTAATGGTAAGGTTGTTGTTTTAATGCATATGCGTGTGTGTAGGAGTCTTACCAATAAAAACACTTAATTGAAAGTAAGATTTTCAAGTCAGAAAGACCTTTTTGGAAAAACTCAATCTATCATTAAAATTGGTAAATATTTTGTACAAGTACATAATTTTATCGATGTAAATCATGTGAGGTGTTCCAATACGAAATTGCAGCTTCTTCTTTTTTACGTAATATATATATATATATATATTTATATTTTCTCATTTCTCACCGTAATTATTTTTTTCACTTGCGTATATATGACAACTCAGGTGAGAAAAATGATTACGATGAGAAATGAGAAAATTTAATAATAACCATAAGATTTTAATAAATAAGTTCACGTGATTTTTTCAAATGAAAATTTTTCCACAAACTCTTAACAAGTTGCCCTTGATCATCATATCTGCAGAATCCTCCGCAATGTCACCACCACCCGCTGCCACTACTGTTAGTACCCCATCGTCGCCGTTGGCAATGATGATGGTGGTGGTAGAGTGAAACATACACAACTTTCTACGGTTTAAAACTCTAATCAAATTTAAAAAAACATGAAATTGAGAAGAAAAAAAATTCAACAAATATAAAACAATGCAATGAAAGAGGAGACAAAAACAAAATGGCAATAATATTCTAAATTCAAAAGAGGACAAACAAAATTACGTTTTTAAAACACTTGTTCTTTTACTGTAATTATAGAGTGTTCACAATTCAAATTCACATTAAACACTCGAATTTCACATCTCTCTTACTTGTTCTTTCAGTGTAATTATTCTCAATTTGAATTACATCACATACTCGCATTCTTGTCTTTTATTTATTATTAGGAACAGAATCATTGTCATCATTGCTATTTTCATTGGCGCCACCATCATCGTCAATGATGGTGGTGATGGGATAAAGGTAGTAGTGATATTGTCTAACAAATATAGAGCAACCTGTTAAAAGTTTATAAGAAGGTTTTTATGTGAGAAAATCATGTGAACTTATTTAATTAATAACACAATTTAAATCTCTTATTAAAATTTTATTTTATTATTATATTTTTTCATTTTTCACCTGATACTTTCTAGTTGTCTATATATTCATTAATTTTGAATATGTTTTGCGTTTGCGATAATTTTGAGTATCAGTATGTTAGCGCCCTGAAGCTTGGTTTTGCTATTGTTAGCATCCATCAAACACATCTTTTCTTCGCTGATTTTGCTATTGTTAACTTTACCGTGTGCGATAATTTTGAGTATAATATCATGGGCTCATGGAAGAAATATTATAAATTTGAGAGTTCCTATTAATTTCCGCACCTCTAATGGATTTTTAAGGGGGAATTTGGTTCCATGTCATGGTCTCGCTTGGCGACATGGAAGCTAGGATACGTGGAAATTAATCTCGTTACAAATTTTTGCACGTATCATTTATTACATTTTCTTTCTAAAACTATCAATCTCATAAAATTGAATTGATATTTTGATTGACAAGGCATGTTCTCTTGGATAGAATAAATTACATTTCTCTTGATATTTTGATTGTACCATGCATACTTATTTTTTATCATTATTTTGACCATCTTTATTGGGTATAATATTTTTTAAACCTAAAAACTGTATAAAAGATGTTAATTTTTAATTATATAAATTATTTGTGTATAGATAAAAAAAAAGTAGAGTATGTATAATTCTATAAATTTCAGAAATCTAGCAAATATTTTTTTAGAGAAGTTTATTTTTAAAGTCAAATCAATATTATTAACAATGAAACAAGCAACCATAAAGAATGTTTACTCGTACAAAATACCATTGTTGCCAGAAACAAGAAAATAAATGACAATAAAATAACATTAAATAAAAAATATCAAATTCATAACTTATTTAAAAAAAAATGAAATTAACTTAGTTGCACAACTTCACTCCTACCAACTTAATTCAACCGCTTAAATTATGTCATCCAACTCCAAGTTGTTACTCCTTCAAAATCTTCACGTTTGAAGTATTATAAATTTATCAAATTCCAACATATTAAAAAAAGACCATGAAAGTACATTTGAAAGTAATGGTCTCGACACTCTTGTGTAAAGCTGTCACTATTTCCCATTAAAAACATAACTTACATCACATTGAAAAAATCATTAGACAATTGAAAAAGACATGGGAGGCTGTTTTTAATGTGTTTCCACAACGCACAACCTATACTTCCGTCGCCTTGCATGTAACGCTTATTTAATATAAAAATTCAATTTATTCTATAAAAAAAATCAATTTTGACATATTTAAAGAAGCTTTTTAAAGAAGTTAAAATTCAATTTTAACATATTTAATATAAAAAATTACAAAATTAACTTATAAAAAACTTATTATTCTATAAGAGAGCATGTTTATGTTAAGTTTATCCAATCATAAGTATCAACTTATGTCTCTATGTCACGCCCTGAAAGCTTGGAAGTGATCCATGAATATTAGAGTTGGAGCATCATCTAACACTACCTATGTTTGGTGCGAACTCTGCAATAAGAAAATCGATTTACTCCTTTGCCACGAGATTCTAAATTCTCTTGCATATGGCAATAAATGCGTTTGTACTGCTTAAAGTACAATGCTTCCACCAAATTGACAAGATCACAAAGATACGCGCGTGTATTAGGAGAGATATATGTTTGCGATACCGTTGGGCATGTTTTAAATTTAAAATTATAAAAATAAGCACAATGCCATTTGATTTAGTTTAAATTAATTATAAAATTTAAATTAGATCAATTTTTTGTATTACATTTAATTTGGTTTTACGATTTAAAATTTTTTATATTAAGTATTGAAAAAATATAAAAAAATTAACTTCTAAAATTGTATAAAAGTTTAGTTATTCTTAAAAAAATTATATAAATTAAAGTTAAAGTATAAACAATAAATTTTTTTAAATATTACATTCTAATGGTTGTCCTCAAATTGTATCTAATGAAATTAAATTAAATAGTTTTGCCAAAATATGTATTTATCAACTAATTCATATTAATTAAAAATTTTAATTAAAAATTAAGTCAAAATCTTATAAACTTAGAAAATAATAAGTAATTGTATATGTCTTCTTAGAAAATTTGCTAAAATAACTAAGAATTATCGATTTAATTTGGTTTGATGCGGTTTCAACATCTCAAACCGCAAACCGAATCGAACCTCGCGATTTGGAAATTATAAAAATCAAATCACCTCAAACTAAAACAGTTTTTTGCGTTTTTCGATTTGGGAGGTTTGATTTTCAGTTTTCACTTCGATTTGATTTGGTTTTGAATACCCATAATGTACTTACAGAAAAAATTAATGGTATTTATTTGGGAAGTCAATAGTCTAAAATTGTTGAAGAATGTTGTTGGGAGTATTTGTAAAATGACTTCAACGATAAGTAAGGCCCCTTCGGGGTGGTTCTGAGTTTCTGATTTTTTATTTTGAAATATATTTTAAAAGCACGGTAAAAATGATTCCGTTTTGGTTTTTTACTCATTTTTGAAATAGTTTTCATTCAATTTCAAAAATGATAAAATTTGGTTTTCAGATTTGTGTTTCTATTTTTATTGAAGTTCATTACTCGACGTTACTTGTCACCATTGACCATCACCAGTGGTTACCAGCTGCCACCTCCAACCGGAAGTCACCGGCTGCCACCTTTGACTAGCAATCTCGACTGCCACCTTGGTCTAACAGTCATCGGCTGCCACTTCCGACCGGCAATCACTAGCCCCTCATTTGACCAACAGTCACGGGTCGTCACCTCCGATCGACCACTGATCGCCACCTCTGATCGATGATCACTAGTTGTCACCTTCGATTGGTGGCCACCAACCACCACCTTCGATTGGCGATCACCAATCACCACCGGTGACTGGTCACCTCTGACTGACGATCACCAATCACCGGTTGCTACCTTCGATTGACAGTTACCGATCGTCACCTCTGACTGGCGGTCAACGGCTGCCACCTCTGATCGACAGTCACCGATCGCTACCTTTGACCAGCGGCCGCCAACCACCACCTCCAATCGTCAATCTTCAACCACCACCTTCGATTGCAATCACCGATCGCCACTTTCAACGACTGTCTCAATCATTACCTCCAACTAGTATTTTGGTTAAGATTTGAAAATAATATTTTAAATTTGGATACAAAAACAATGTTTTTTTTTTATTTAAAAACTTAAAACCAAAACTAGTTTTTGTCTTTATAAATTTCAAAACTATAAACCAAAAACTACCTTGAAAGGGGCTTAAGAAAGTGTTATTTGTAGGGGTGTTTGCAGCATTGTCAAGCTCTAGAATTATTCTAAATTAAATTAAAAAATAAGTGTAACTTATTTGTTTCAAATTATATTAATTATTAAATTTAAAATAAACTAAATTAGTATTTTGTTGTTCGATTTAGTTTGATTTTATTATTTAAAAAATTTATTATTAAGTATTAAAAAGTACATTAAAAAATTTTAAGCCTATAAAAACATTCAAAATTTTTATTTTTAAAATTATATAAATTAAAAATGATTTGTTTTTAACAAAATTATATTAAAATATTGAGAATTAAAGTTAAAGTATAAATAATCAATCATTTAAATATTATATATTACTCGTTGTTAAATTGTATCCAATAAAATTAAAATAAATATTTTTGCTAAAATATTAATTCATCAACTAATATATATTAATTAAAAAGTATAATTAAAGATTAAGTCAAAATCATATAAACTTTTAAAGTAATGAGTAATTATACATGTAATTTCAACATCTCAACTTGTAAATCAAATCGAACTGTGCAGGTTGACAATTACAAAATAGTTTTCCATTTTTAACTCGACTTGGTTTGATGTTATTCCTAGTTATCTGAATGTGTCTCTAAAAAATATGTATATCTTAGGTGTAATATACAATGAAAATGACCATTATTGATCATTAATAAGTTCTTAGTGTCGTTCATTATTTTTTTAACAAGCAAATGTTAGTTGTAGTGTGGTAGAGAAAGGACTCGAACCCCACAATTTATTCTTATTACCATACAAACTTTATAAATCCTTCTTTATTATGCCTTTAATACTTCGATTATTGGGTAACTGTTTTATATTTTCATAAGTGTCTTAATGAAAGGTGTTGATTAAGTGTGATAAAGGCTTGTTTGGAAAATGAGTTGTTGATTCTAACCTGTAAGCCTACTTGAAGGATAAACTGACTTGAGAGGTAAGTAGTATAGTATGAAACTATAAAAAATAGAAGAAGAGTGCTACCAACACACTCTTTTATGCATTTCTCCTCACAAACTTCCTATTATTGGTTGAAATGCATTGAAAACTACAAAATTATGAGAGAGAGTCATTTAATGACAAGTGGAACCCACATAATTTGTAGTTTTCAATAAATTTCAACCATAGAGAGTGTGTTAGAAGGAGTATGTCAAAAAGTGTGTTAATAGCATTTTTTAAAAATAGAATGATAAGTATAAAATATTAAAATCACAAATCATAGTCTGTCACTATATATACACATTTCATAATGTCACGTAAGTCAAAAGTTTGTAGAAATTAATAAAATTAACCACAAGTTTGAATCAAGTGAAGCAGTGTTTCTTGTAAAATTCGTTTCGTAATAAAGATAAATTTTAAAAAACAAAAAATTATCGCTTCTAACTTCAAAAGCCAAACAAATTTATATTTATTTGAGGAACTTTTGGAATATCAAGGTGTACACATATGTGAATTCTTTTTTATCAAATTTGTTTGTAATTAATAAAGCCCCAAATCATGAAATGTTAACTTAGGAGACTTGAGTTTTGATGAAAATATAATTTTGTTCTTTTAAGTCCAAATTTTAAGAAAAGTACTCCCAAAAGGAGGTAATTCAATATTGTTCACGAAAGATTATTTTCAAAAGCAATTAAATGTGTAATAAAAGTAAATAAAATGTTGTAAACCTCAAATAGAAAACCCCAGTTTCTACTCTAATGAAAAGTAATAAAATTGCATGAAATGTAAAAGAAGAATAATAAAAAAAAATTGCAGAATGAACTGTCCTCAAAGTGGTAAAAACATACATCATCTTAATCTCTTCACTCATTGTCGTATACAGGGCATACTGAGAAGATTGTGTGTGGATGTTTTGACATTTGATTTTGGTAAGGGTAAAGAGTATTTATAGAGATTTTTATAATGGACACTTGTCCCTATAAATATTATTTTGTTCTTGACGGACATAAACTACCTATGATTCCTAAAAACCTCCAACAACTACCTTTAACGAATAGTAACTTTCACACTTAACTTTTGACTTTTATTTTGACTTGTTAGAGTCTCGAATTTCTTTTATTATTCTTGTCCTTTACATTTCCTTTTGACTTCTGATAAGTGTATTCGATCTTCAAATCTTGTTTCCCTTTTTGACTGCAACTCGAGCTTGTTGGTTTTATTGTGCCTCTCTCGAGTACTATCTTGATTAGAGCATACTCGAGTCTTGACTTAAGCACTTGACTTCCTTGTCTCCTCTTCTCGAATAGTACAATGTATTATCCTCGATAATTCCCTTGTTTTCTTCGTCTTGAAAGTAGGTTTTTTCTACATCTCCTCGATCTGGATTCTTGAAGCAAGATTGACCTTCCCTTTTTAGTCTCAAGGCTTTTTCTTTTAGCCCAATACTATAATACTTTGAAACCCAATAAATATAAACAGAATTTCCCATATTTATTTCACTTTATTTTTTTCGCCCCAACAACCAGTTAGTTTTTTTGTTAACAAACCAAACAATTATTATCCTTAAAAAAACAAAGAATCTAGCAACAAATTTGAATTTTCTTTTTTATTTTTTTTTTGTTTGAGGTAAGCCAATTTATACTTGAGACATGTAAGTGTGTATACCTTCATGCGGAACAAGTGCCCAATACAAGATTGTACAAGTATTTAGGAAAGTATTCATGCATAGTAATTGATCTAATCTCAATTTTTCATTTTCTTCTCTCTCTTAATCATCATCATCTAATTAATGGTTCGCTGAAGTTTGGCGCATACCCTGGTGCAAGACCCAAATCACAAGAAGTTTGAGAGTATATTAGTATTTTTTATCGAAGTAGGTGAGATTTCAAATTTCAATAAGTGTGAACTGAAAAACCCTTGTAGTCAGAGTTGCCAACACGTAACGCTCGACCCACTTAATAAATGGATTGGCTTAACCTGACTCACCATTCTTTTTTGGTTAAAAAAGTTAGTCTGACCTAGCACACCACAAGTTAGTGAGTTAAAAGGACCGACCCATCAACCCACTGAAAATTTAAAAAATATTTTTTAGGAATTTTTTTTACTATTTTTAAAAGTATTAAAATTTAAATAACTTATGATAACACTAATTTTAAATTTAATGAGTTTAAAAATAATACAAAAATACTTAAATGATATTTTTCACTAAAAATCTACATTTACAACGTATTAAATATTACTTTTAAAATATAAAATATTAATTAAATGATACCAACAAACTAAAAAATATATTGTAGTAGAATATTATAGGTCAAATATGTAACATAATAATTTAACACTTAAAAATAAAATTAAAAAAACCATATTCACATAATAATGAAAATAAAATTTAGGTGGGTTGGTGGGTTAACCCAGTCCATCACGAGTTTAACCCGGGTGAGCTGGGTTGTAAATGGGTCAGCCAGTATATGCAATACAATAAGCTCATTTTTTTATTTTTTAACCAAATCGGGACCCTTGGTGGGCTAGCCAACCCACGGACTTGAACCTGTTTGACAGCTCTAGTTGTAGTGTTCTTTAGAAACAGACAAAATTATTTCAGAAATATAAAATAAAATTGGAAAACATGTTTGTACGCCTAGTAAGACGTGCCTACGATCTTACAATCATCCATACGCACCCTATGTTGAATGTGCAACACACGACTCTAGCATACGAGCTCTAATGTCTCGCCCACGAGCCTTGAAGCTCGGGGGGCTTATGTACACCCAGTAAGATCGTCACCAGAGAAGTCGCCCGCGACGATGAGTTCGGCATAGCAACTTTGTCATACTAAGAACTAGTGAATTATGTTTGACAAATTCCATATCTTAACTGACACAATAAGAAACCTCATCAACCTCTCTTGCAAAGGACCAACTAGCAAGGATTAGTATAATAGAACCTTATTACAGCCGTCAACGGATACAAGACGACATAAAAAGAACAATCAATGAGCAATAAAGAGTCATTAAAGTCACATTAATCGTGCATCACTAATAAAAGGTAAAAGGAAGACACTCACACTTCACCTGAAACAAAATACAAAAACTTCCTTGACTAACTTGAGCATTGAAGTGTCTCTTAAAGGTACTTCTGATGTTGCACTTCCAAAGACTCATTTTGTGGAATTTTCAAAAAATTCATTCACTGATTTTCAGTAAGTACATTTGGCACTCACTATGGGACTGTGGAAAAACTTTTCCCTGACCACCACAGGACTAGAAAACAATGGCGAAAACAGAAGCACTAACCATCTCTAAACTTCAGAGGCAAAATGAAGAGGTGAGGCACACTATTTCTGGGCTACATGCCCATAACAACCATAAAGGGGTCAGCCACACAACCTCATCCCCTTGCCATAGTTGGAACTGCATGACTTCCTCGCCACGTCGCCATTGAATCGTCACACCTCCGCATCATAATAACAGCAAAACCAACATACTATCTCGCACTAGTCATGGCTTCACCCTATCAGGATGTTCTTTACCCAGACCAACCCACCGTCACAATCACGATGATGATTTTGAATGACACTCGTTCGTCTAAAAATTCATGGAGGTGGAGTTACCCGGTAATTGGAAACCTCTAACTCTTGAGAGGTATGAAGGTATCATCAACCCCAGTTTCCATATCGATGCCTACCTCTCTTAGCTCAACTTGAAATCCACAGACGACATTGTCCATTGTAGAGTATTTCCAACTTGTTTGAAAGGGGCAACCTTGACTTGGTTCACCCAACTCCCTTCTAACTCGATGCACAATTTCCGTGAGATCGTGAAGAAGTTCAAAGGCCAGCATGCCACCAACTGGCCTTACAACACCAATGTGACAGCAATAGCCAGCCTACAACAGGGGCAGAAAAAATCCTTATGAGATTTTGTTGACTGGTTCTTAGCAACCTCTGTCAAAATCAGATGGCTTCACCCGGAGGTTTCCCTTAACTATATACTTATGGCACTCTATCCTGGTCCCTTCATGAACAACTTTTGTAAAAAGGCACCATGCGACATGAACAGGCTCAAGGCTCGAGCTACGACCTACATCCACATGGAATAACACACCTCATTCAGAGAGAGGATGCTAGCACCCCCTGATCAAACTACAACCCCCCCACAAGGAGCCCAGTTATAAACCTCGTTACCCGCATGACCGGAACTTCAAAAGAAAACCTAGCAGAGAACCGAGATATGACCATTATGCCCCCCTCTGAGCGTGGCCAGGGTATATGTGATGGATAGTGTTAAAAGAGCCGACCTTCTTGAGTTACCTCCCCTAGGATAACTCATCGCTAAGGCTGACCCCAACAATCATTGTCAATATCATCATAAGATGGGGCACAACATTGATGAATGTCGAACCCTAAAAAAAACAAGACAGAAGAGCTGATAAACGCAGGAAACATCTTAAAATACATTCAAAATAAGTCATCTAGCACCTCCCGGAGAAAGGGAGGAAGCAATAGATACCATAGCGGATCTCATAGAGATTACGGCCTAAAAGCCATGAACGATAACCTCCCGAACATCGCCCCTGGCAGAGATCTAATGATGAAAACCTCAAAGGGGTCATCAATACCATCATAGGGGGATTCGCTGGCAGAGAACACACAAACTCAGCTCGCAAACATCATATGTGAGTTGTATACAATGTCGATGCGGGAAGAGCCACATGACTCGTCTTCCAACCAAGCATCAACTTCTTTGATGCAAAATTTGAAGGGATCCATCCCTAGCAAGATGATCCCATGGTCATATCGATGGTGGTAGCAAACTAACAGATCAAGAAGACATTGATAGACCAAGGGAGCTTAACTGATGTCTTTTTCTGGTTTACTTTCCGCCAGCTAGGCTTACCCGACTCCTTCATCTACCCTTACAATGGACCACTGTACTAATTCCTAGGAAGTAGCATGCAAACCAAGGGCTATGTAGATCTTCTAACCAATTTTAAGAAGGTAGAGCAAAGCAAGTCGATCACAATAAGGTACCTGCTAGTACGTGGATGCCCATTTATCATACAACATCCTTATTGGGCGACCTACACTCAATAAATTTAGGGCAGTCGGCTCCATACCGCATTAAACGATGAAATTCCCATCCACGAAATGAGACATTATTTTAGTAAAAGTCAACCAACAAGAAGCTACACAATGCTACGTCCATAGCTTTAAGACTACCATAATCGCTCTTGAACAAACCTCCTCATTTGAACCACCAAGAATTAAAGAGGCCAACATCAATGTTATAGAGCACGCTGATCTCAACTCGAGACCGAGTATGAAGATTCACATTTCATCCCTATGGAAGCTCTCGTAGATTGTCAAACAGGTCCTGACCCAAACGAAGTCACCAAAATAGGGAACCGACTTGATAAAGCCACACATCATTAAGTCAAAGGTACGGTCACCTACAATGCAGACCTGGTCGTGTGGAGCAACTCTGATATTCCCGACATTGACCTAACCTTTATTTTCCATAAGTTCGTGGTATACCCCTACACAAAGCTCGACACCCAAAGACAACGAAACCTCGACAAGGAAAAAAGACTTGCAGCCAAACAACAAGTTGAGAAACTAAAAGCTTTCAACTTCATCAAAGAAGTTTCATATTCTACCTAGTTTGCAAACATGGTCATGGTACAAAAGTCTTCTAATAAATGGCGAATGTGTGTAGATTACAAGGATATGAACGAAACTTACCCTAAAGATGCTTACCTCTTCCTAAGAATCGACTAACTTGTTGATACTGCCTTAGGGCACAAAATCCTTAGCTTTCTAGATGCTTACTCAGGATATAACTAGATAATGATGTATGCCTCAAATCAAGAAAAAAAACTTTTATCACCGATGAATCCAATTACTGTTATAGGGTCACTCATGCCATTCAGATTAAAGAATGCAAGGACAACCTATCAGCAACTAATGGAAAAAAGTTTTCATAGACCAGATAGATCGGATCATGAAGGTTTATGTGGATGACATGGTACTCAAATAAGAAGAACCGTCATGTCATGTAGCTAACTTAGCATAAGTGTTTGGACAACTACAAAAGCACAACATGCGCCTCAATCTTGAAAAATGTGTTTTCAGAGTAGGAAGAGGTAAATTTCTAGGCTTTATTCTTTTCAGCAGAGGAATAGAAGTCAACCTCGATAAGTGTCGAACTGTTATTGATATGCGTAGCCCGACTTCAAAAAAGGAAGTACAATGATTAATAGGACGTCTTGCATCACTATAAAGTGTATGGCCAGCAAAGTTAAACCCTTTTTTCCAGCTGGTTAAGAAGATAAAGGACTTTACATGGACAAAAGAATGTGAAACCTCCTTCCTAGAGTTCAAACCCTTCCTAGCAACACCACAGTCTTGTCTGTCCCCTCCCAGAGACGAGCCTCTTTTTGTATCTCTCCGTCATCGAAGATGCTATCAGCACAACCCTAATCCAAGAAGAGGGAACTCAGCAACCCTAGTCCAATAAATTTTTTCTCACTTTATTTTCTCTCTTTAGATATCTCTCCCTCTCTCTATGTTCTTATATATAAATATATATAACTGGAACTTAAAAATTTGTTAGATATTTCTTAAGTTCAGCCAGCGTTTGTTTACACTAATTATATAAATTTGCATTTAATAACATTTATTAACTAAATTTACTAATTCAGTTGTTAAATTTTATATTATATTATTAATTAAATCAAACATGTTCTGATACACTCAAAGTCTCACATCACTTTAGACTTGAGATCAATGGTCGTTTATAAACATCTTACTCTTTTAATCTATTGAAGCACCTTAACCCACTAAGACATTTTTTAAGAATAAAACCATGACTTGAGACTGACAGTAGGAACAACATATAAAATAATTATGCAAATTTAAAATTATTTGATAGTTCATTATATCACTTAATATTAATATATGAAATGATATTTAAAAAATGTATAAACATTTATTATTAGATAACATATATAAAAATTTTAAATTATGTAAAAATTGATATAATGATTATTATTTCAACCGTTTAATTAGTAATATTTGCATTTTATAGATAGTTATTAAAAATGTAAGTTGGTTAACTTTTAAAATATTTTATTTAAATTACATATTTTACTTTTAATAAATGCTTATTTCTTATTGAGTTTTCATCATTAATAGTAGTATTAAAATAATATCCATGTTTTATTAATTTATCAAACGTACATGTTAAGGGACCATGTTTAAGTTAACTAAAATAGATGAGACTAGAAGAAGAGAAAAAGGGTGTAAATATATAAGTTTATTCCTTTGGTATATCTTTAGAATACTTATTAAAATTAAATTTTTATTAAAAGTTCTATTTAATTAAGTCCAATTTAAAGTTATAAATAAGTGTATTTTTACGTATTAATTTCAATAAAAAAATCTTTTCGAATTAAACTACAATATTAGTTATCATTCTCGTTATTAATAAGCAAGTACATATTCTTTTTTCACGTGGTGAGACTTTATGGAAAACTAATTTGACTTAAATAAGTTTTTTCTTCTAAAATTAAAAAAGAGATTAGTTTGTAAAATTTAAAAATATTTTTTTAGTCTTTCATTCACTTTTTGAACATTGTTAAAAAAATTTGCTAACAAAAAATAGGTTTTTGTACTCTTAAAATCATTCTCTTTTTTCAACTTTAACTTATTACTATCCGACACAATAAAATACATTATGAATGTTAATATAAAAAACAAATTAATTTTAGTGACTATAAAAATATTTTGAATTTGAAGAAGTAAAAGTGATTTTTTTTTAAACTTTAAATAATTTTTTTTTAAACCAACTAATTTTATTACCTGTACAACATGTAGACATGTAAATTTTATTAATAATTATTATAACTAAATTAGTATGTTTTATTACTAATTAAAGTAATTTGCTGTCAAATTCCAAATTCTTTCCTAATTACGAGGAGATATTTCTTTTCTTTTCTTAAAACTAGCTAGCTTTAGATTTTACGTAAGATCCACTAAATAATTATATCCTTTCTGTCTATTTTTCATTGTTTTTTTACAAGGCTAAAAATGTTATAATCTAAATAAGTTAAAATATTTTTTAATTTTTTTTTATCATTTGTTTTTATCCAAATACATATTATTTTCATTTATGTTTCATTTCCTTTTTCTTTATTTATTAAGAGCCAAACAAAGTTAAGATAAAAAAATGTCCTGTCCTACGCAACTAATTATCTGATGAATTTTAAACATACATTAGGAGATTTTTTTTTCATAAAAAAACAATTTTTTGTTTTTAAAAAATAAAAATTAAATTTTTATTTTCAAATAAATTAATTCAAACACAACCAAATATTATAATTACTTTTCGACGATGATATTTTTTTTAAAAAATAATGTCAAGGATAAAAAAAGCTACTATAATCTCGAGAAACCCAAACCAGTTTATTTAAATGCAAAATGCTAACAGCAAATTAATTACCTTGCCATACCGATACCATTCATGACTCGCGGTTGATAGGACGTGTTCAAATCACTCTTCTTCATCTATTCTATTAATAAATTGTACATATCTTTTCAATGTGCATTTTTTAAAATACCGTAAATTTTACTATTAGTTAAATCTTATAATTTTAAATAAAAAATTCTTTTAAAATATTCATATCTAACCTATATAATTTTTTAACTATATCCGTAATTTATAATATATGATATTATATTATATATTATATCTAATCTATGTTATTAATAAAGAGAATATTCTTTTTAATGTCTAATTTTTAAAATACTTATTTTATCCTTACATTTGTTCTAAAATTAAAAATAAATTAAACTTTACCACTAGAAAAACCTTATAACTTTAAACAAAAAATTTTTTTAAATATTAATATCCAACCTACATAATTGTCTAACTATATATATAATTTATAATATATGATATTCTATTATATATTATATATTTATACTATTAATAAAAGGAATACCCCTTTTTGACATCCACTTCTCAAAATACTTATTCTACTCTTACACTTATTTTAAAATAAAAAATAAATTACTTTGTCAGAAGAGGGACTCAAACCTATAACCTCTCACTCTCCAAACGTAAACTTTAATATTAGACAAACCTTACAACGTTAACTAAAAAATTAATTTAAAATATTGATATCTAACATGCATAATTGTCCACCTATATTTATAATTTATAATATATAATATTATATTATATACTATGTATTATATAGTGGGAATATGACCTTTTGGTATCCATATTTTATGACTATTTTACCTTCTAACATTTTATGATTGTTCCCACTTTCGGAAATATAACTTCTTCCTATTAATATATGCACATTTTCACAATTTCTACCTTATCACAAATCAATCTTCCTTACACATGATTAATATATGTATACATTTTCATTATAAATATTTTTAATAAACATGCAAATACACAGTTACGACAATATTTTGAGTTCTATTCAAACTCTCCTCTTTCCATTTTTCATATTCATTGCATATTTGACATATCCATTGATGATATGACATATTTTTATCATATTATCATAAACAAAAAATATAAAATTAACAAAATGTAGTTTAAAAGATGTCACGTAATAATTCATATTTCAAAATATAAAAATTTACAAAAAATATTAAATTAAAACCCTAAAATTGTTATAACATACTAAAATAAAAATGCGAATACATAGGCGCGGTAAAGCCTGTGTTTTTGCTAGTGTAAAAGAAGGGTATTCCTATAAAATGAAGTTCGTTTTGGGCGTTTCTTTTTACACTTTTAGAGAAAATTAAAAACAATAGTAAAAATATGTTTGATTACAATTTATAAAATATTTTAGTTAAAAACATTTTAGGTGACGTTTGGTTACAATTTAGAAAAATATTTTCGTAGAAAATATTTTTAAAAAATAATTGAAAATAGAAAACAAAAAAAAATTATTTTTAGTGTTTTCAAAATTTAACACTATTTAAAAAATTAATAAAAATATTGCAATTATATAAAAAATAATATATAAATGTATTTTAAACTATATATAAAAATAATTTATAATATTTGTGCTAAAATTGATTAAATTTAAAAATATTATTTTTCTTGAAAATAGAAAATATAAAGCAAAAACAAACATATTTTTTTAACATTGAAAACTTAAAAATGAAAAAAAAAATCAGAAAATGAAAAAGAAAATATTTTTTCAAACCAAACACCACCTTAAAAAACAACTGAATATAGAAAAAAAAATTCAGTATTTTCAAAAGCTAATAACAATATTGTAATTATATAAAAAATAATATATAAAAATATTTTAAACTATATATATAAATAATTTACAAAATTTTTACTAAAATTGATTAATTTTAACAATATTAGTTGTTGAAAATAAAAAATATCAAGCAAAAATAAACATATTTTTTGAATGTTAAAAACTTGAAAAATGAAAACAAAAAACATTTTCTTAAACTAAACACCACTTAAACCTTCCACACATTACATCTTAATAATTTGTAGCATTTGGATAGTGATTTATGAATAGAAACCAGAACTTACATACATACGTTTAGAGTTTTAGACAATTATGGTGGGATCATACACTCATTTTTTTATTTTATATATATATATATATATATATATATATAAATTTATTCTTTATTTTAATTATTTATTTTCTTAAAATTTAATAATTATAATAAGTAATTAATCTTAACTATTAGATTTTAAGAAAATGAAGGATAGAATAAAGAGAAATTTCTTACTTACTCTTAAAGTAAATGAATCCAAATTTTACATATTCAATCATAATGCTTTATTTATAATAGTTGAGGGAATTTACCCATTAATATTTTAAAGGTTTTATAAATAAAAAATTATAATTGAACGTTAATATTACCAGCCATATTAATTAAATTCCAAAAATCATGTTAAACTCTAAATGCAGACTTAAGTCTTGTGTCATAGTTCACATAGTATAGCTAGTTATGGTTTCCTCGACAATAATTAGAATATCTAGCACCTATAATATCATTATAATACTCTTATGACTTATTTCCTAATGTGATTGATGTAACTAAATACATTAAGAATGAAAATACACATCACATTCTTATATCATATCTTATAATTTTGTAATTTTCTCAATATTAATACTCTTTCCACACACCTGTGCCTATTTCATAGCTGTGTGACCACCGATACATAACTAAAAATACATGTTGAACGCTACCATATATAGAGTCCTTTAATTTAACGTGATGTTTAAGGATCACTATCTTTTATTAAAGAAGAAGTATATATATGGTGAACTGACTCTTTGGAATGAGACTACAAGACCGTATTTATCTTAAAAAATAAAAATGATAAATGTTTTTTATTAAGAAATCCATCTATTCGCACTGATAATACAAAATGACGTGATGATGTTAATTATTTAATATTTCCTGTGCATTGTTTGTCATTTGTGTATATTTTCTTATTTGGTGATTAGTAATAAATTCGTCCTTTCGTACCAAACAATTAATGCGAAATAGCACAAGGAAAATATAAGTATGCATCACCTAAACTAATTATAAGTAGGTTGGTATAATTTATTTTTTGCTGGACGATATAATATAACTTAAGATTAATAGTTAACGGGCATACTATATATTGAGAGGCACAGACATAATTTTGATGGAGGAAAAACAAGCCTAAACTCAGAGGAGCAAGTGGGAAAAGTATAAGTGAAGATTAGAGAAAAATAAGTAAAATTAGTGGATGAATGATTTAAGGCATTCACTCATTGAGTAGCAATGTTCTCTAAAGCCCCTTTCACATTGAATTAAATTTGCTCACGTACGCGTTAGATGATAAATCTCAATTATAGAGGATGTCGACCTATACGGTCTTATCTCTATGATTTTGGGAAGCAATCACAAGTTGGAGGAATTGGCCAAATAATTAGAAAGAAACAAAGGTTTCCAAACGTGTGAATTCAGGAAGTGTAACTTGGCAATTCTTCTTAAATGATTTTGATTTTGAATGCCCATGCATGGACCCTATATAATATCTATTATATATTGATGGGATTTATTTTGTCACTAACAATTAACACTATCGTGCTTGATTCCGTGTTATTATTGGGGATTCAAAAGTCTACTTGATGTGCATCCAATTCACCACTTGCTGACCGCTCTATTGCACGTGTGCCATGCATTAAGGACAAAACTTCCTATGATGCTACACTATTAATATTAGACCTCTCAAAGGCTCCATCCACCTCTATTCAAATCTCTCGCTATCTTTCTCCCCGTTCCAGATTTTCAGGCACGGAGGAGCCATTATGTTTTTATTGTGCTTTTATATATGATTGCTTCCTTACAAAGGCTAAACAACAAAAAAGAGACACGTTCAATATTAATTCATATGGAGAATAACTTGATACTACTATTTAATTCCAATAAGATTATTTTTTCTAAAAAATATATACAATTCTGTCAAGAAAAGGTGGTTAATTTGAAAAAAAAAAAAAACAGTCAGTCTTGTAATGAATGATTTGAAATTAAGTTTATTTTAATTGAATGGAATTAAATTAATTAAGCTGCTCAATGGCTAATTAACTTCTTTCATACACATCTTGCAGCAACAATATTAGTTGCGGCTTAGTGATAAAATGGCTACCGACAATATAATAATTACGAACGTGAACAGAAGCGAGTGGTGGTGATGAATCATGAATCGGTAGGAAATAATATTAATGTTTAGTCACTTTACCACTCTAAGCTAACCAAATTTGAATTTTCCACTCATCATGCTGTTGTTCATATAGATTATTCTATAGTGAGCATCAGCTCCTAGTTAGCTAGCTATCGGTCAATACGGAATCAAAGACTTAGATTTGTTTAGTTTTTTTTAAAAAAAATTAAAAATAATTTTTTGAAAAAAGAAAAAAAATCTTGTTTCACAATTGTTATTAAAAACTATTTTAAATATATAAAAATGAAAAAATTTGTTTATATTTATGAAAATCTAATTAATGAAAAGTAAAAACTAACATATTCTCATTGTATTTTGAGTTTTTAAAATAAAAACAAAACTACTTACAACTGTTCGTATTTTTTAGTTTTTAAAAACTAGAAAATCATAATTTTTTCAGAAATTATTTTAAAAAAACAATAACTAAACAGGTTTTTTAGTTTTTAAATACTAAAATATTAAAATAAGATAAAATTGTTGTCAAACAAGAACTAAAGAAACAAAGCTACCAAGCTATTTCTTACAACTCTCTTTTACTTATGCAATTAATTTGTTTTTGTTTTCTCCAAAATAACAAAAGCTCAGGCCTAATATTCACTTTAAATATACAGTTTTTTCTAATATGTGCCCTATAGCATATGTTAACAAAAGAGATTTTGAATTCACACTATCTTAATTTCATTTAGCACCTATTATTTTTATTTTTTAAATATCTATTTTGTCCCTGTAGTCCTAACTTAAATTCTTTCTCTCATATTCTTTTTTCATTCTTCATACATTCTTCTCTCTCCACCGTCCTCTCTCTCTTTCTTCTTTCCCACTCTCCACTCTTTCCTCTCTCTCCACTGCTCCTTTGTCGCCACTCTTTCGCTGTCGCTCCTCATAGCATTCTTTTCTTTCTTCTCGCCTAGAGTCCCTATTTAGGTATGTGTGTTCTCTTACACTGTTTAAAACTCCGGATCTTGTTGAAGAGTAAAAAGATTTGGAATTATTTTTACTCTCTGATGGACTCTCGTTGAAGACTAAAACAAAGTTGAAATGTTTTTAACTCTTCGGCTAGATCTCGCAGGAGACAAAAAAAATTTTAAATAATAATATAAAGGAACATAACAAAATTCTGTAATCGCAATTACAATTTAAAAACCATTATATATGGAATCACAAGTTTAGGTAGTCAACTAATGGAAAACAATATCACATCCAATATACACACAAATATTAATTAATCCACCACTCCCACGTTGAAAGGAAAACTACGGCATCGATTTCTTTCCTAATATAGTTATCATCAAGGCAACATGATACCAAACTTCCACGTTTAAGAAAGAGTAATGTCATAAAATTTGTCAAAAAGTCAATTTTTTTTTACTCTCCAACAGCAGCTCTCCTCATAATTTTTTTTTTACTTTTCGACGAACTATTGTCGAAGAGTAAAAAATTGAAGGTATATTAGCATCTTTACTAAAAAGTAGGTGAGAATTAAAATTCCCTTATTAGAATCCAATTTCCAATGTAATTTTTTATATATTTATTATATGAGGAAGTGAAGATAGTTAAAGAGCATTAAGTATGTTTTATAATACTAATTTAATTCCAATCATAACCTTGTCTTTTCACTTACTCCTGATTTAATTTTTACTTCTACGTTTTTGCATATTATTTTAAAAAAAAAAGAATAAATTCAATACAATGCATATCCATTTAAAATATAATAATGCATTAGTGCTCATCACTATTATATTTTCTAGTTAGGTATTTATAGAATTTAAACGATAATGTTGACGATTTTAAATTGAATTCTTTTATCCTTTTACCACTATTTTATCTCCTTTGCACCATTATTTTTCACTTTTATTTGTTGTTGAAGTTAATCACAGTATTATAAAGAAATAAATAATAATATAAAAAAAATAAAATAAAGAAGTCATTGTTATTAATATAATAAATATGTGTTACGTTGAGTTTATTGTTTTTTTTTAAATAATATAAAAAATATAGAAGTAATAATTTAAAAAATGTAGAAATAAATTTAAAGGAGAATTAAAGTGAAAAGACAAGGTTAAAATTGGAAGTAAATTAATATTAGAAAACATATTTAATGCTATTTAAGTATCTTTACTCTCTCATATAATAAATACATCAAAAGTTACATTAAAAATTAAATTATAATAATTGTTAACATGTGCCATGGGACACACATTAGAAGTGTGTTTGGCAAAAACTAACTGAAAAGTTAGCTAAAAGCTGAAAAATTGATTGAAAGCTGAAAAACTAGCTGAAAGTTGAAAAGTTAGTTGTAAGTGTTTGATAAAACTAGCTTAAAGTTATAAAATGACAAATAAAGTATTATTAATAATTAGATCAACAATGGAGTATTTAAAATAATTATAACATATTTTAATAATATAAATTAATTATATATTTAAATTATAAATTTTTATAATTATATATTTAAATTATAAATTTCTATAATAACATATTTAAATTATAAATTTATGTGATGACATATTTAAATAATAAATTACTATAATTAATATTTAAATTATGATTTTTATAATTAAATATATAAATTTTAAATTATATATTTAAATTTTAATTTTCTATAATTATATATTTATATTATAAATTACTATAATTACATTAATGAAGTAAAGAGATATTGTATAATATGATGAGACATAAATAGTGGGGACAATACATTATTAATGGAGGGTAAACATGTAAAAATAAAACCAACTAGTAGCTGAAAATAAGAGATTTTTTTGGAAAAACCGATTGGAATAACCTTTTTAAAAAAGCTAGTAGCTCCTAGACTTTTACTATCTAAACAGAACTGAAATAATTTCAACTATCATTTCAGCTAACTTTTCAGCTTTCAACTAGCTTAATTGGCAAACCAAACACACTCTAGAAAAAATGTTTAATATATATAGGAGAACAAGTGGAGCTAGCTATGATGATTTGCCAGGTAGTATATATATATATATATATATATATATATATATATATATATATATATATATATATATATATATATATGTTTTTCTAACCTATACACCTAGTGCCTAGGATTAAAACTATTGAAAAAGACACATATTTAAGTGATGTTTCCATTATAATAATGCTAATTTTAATTCGATACATTCTTTCATTATGACAATTAATTATAACACTCAATTTATTCTCAGTTTCTTTTTTTTTTCCTTCATTTTTCCTACTCATACCCTCACAACTCACCACCATTATTGTTGGTGCCACCACTACCACTATCACGTTCATCATCATTGTCATCGTCACTATTGGTACTAATCGCCACAAGTAATGGTAGTGACGGCAGTAGGGGTGGTTGTGGTAAAGGTGGGGATAGGAAAAAAAAGTCAATGTTACGATAGTGATAGTGGAGAGTGGTAGTGACGACACAGGTGATGATGGAAGGGATGAGGTGGGAGAAAAAGGAAAAAAAAAATAGAAAACTAGAAATGGATAGTGAGTGTTATAATTAAGAATTAAGTGTCATAATAAAAGAACAAACCAAATTAAGATAAGCTTTAATTATAATTAAACATTACTTCAATATTTTTACATTTTTCTAGATGTTATTTAAGAACTCTAATCCTATACATCAAGCCACATAGGTTAGCCAAACCCATTATATTGTAATCTTAAGAGAATAAACAATTAATGCTTTAAGCCAAACATAATTAAGGTGCACCATTGTGACAGCCTCAGCTAGCTAAGTATAATTAGTGTCATGTGCCCGCCTATTTAATTAATTTCTTTATTAGGATTTGTTATTTTATGACTATTATTCCTGATGCATTAGTGTAAATGGGTTATGATTACGAGAGTGGGGACAATGTGTTGAGTAATTACATTTTTCATGTGAGGAGCTAATTACTATTTTTCATTTACTGAATTCGTCTTGGCATGGGGGGAATTACCAAGCGATCCAAAAGGGGCTTCTTGTTTTTCAATTCGCAGGCACAGACTAGGTGATAACTGATAAATGACATCATGCATGCAATGCAAACTCGATAATTCATAGCATGCATGCCTTCCCCCAGGAGAAGCCTTTATGGCTTGCTCTCTTCTATTGTGTGCTTTTTTACAAAGAAAGTCCCCACAACAAAATGGTGGATCGTAAGACTTTCCATATCCTGGCCTGGTGCCTTTTGAATATGTCATTTCGGTCCCTTTATTCACCCTCTTTTGGCTCCTGGATCTTCTCTTTACCATGAAATTAATATTACTATTTTTTCTTCTGTCACGATGCACCACAATATGCTTACTTTGAAAATCCATTATTTTCTGTATATGCTCAAACCATCTCTAGATTAGTAAGAATAAGTTTAACCTTTAGGGTCAAATTTGTATCTATGGACTATACAGGACAATCCTGTGTCACCCTAAACCATTTGGAGACATACAAGATTATCCAATATAGCCGTTAAATTAAGGGCAATACTTATAGTCATATTCATTGAATTGGATCAATGAATGAAAAGCTGTCAATTACACATCACACGGCTGCATTATAAATAAAAATTAAATTGCGCTAAGTCTACAGTTTTGATTTGATGATTCGTGATGTATTAGTGGGTGTAGCTGAAACTTCCCCATCTATCAGCAAAATGAAGCAGATGGTAGATGGGACAATTGGCGAAGATTAATTTTGATGTCATGCACAGAACACAGTCATAAAAGTTCAAATTAGATAAGGCATAATTAATAATGATCTTCAATCCAATCGGGTGTACTCGTTTTCAAGATTCACTTATGTGATGGGTGGGGATAGCAGCACCCTAAAGTTGGGTGTGTCTCGAAAAGGTTCATAAAGCTGTAAATGTGTCTAGAGAGTAGAAACAACTTACACATATATTAATAATTCATCATTAATTTTTTTAAATACTTATAAAACTTTACAAAATACTATGATATTTTGTTATTAAATCACAGGATAAAACATATTTATCAGGATGGTTTACCGTTTTATAAAACTGTTGAGTATAGATTATCTTGGCTTTCAATTTTTGTTTGTTTCGTGATACAAATTATTTTTGAAACCGATTAAAAAATGTATTAGCCGTAAATATAATTGCATCATTTGAGTTCTATATATTTCCATATATATGGACTGCAGACTCCGGAAGACACTGCAACAGAATTTCTTTTTGTTTTTCTTTTCCTTTGTCGCTTTACACGTAAAATCCTTCTCTAAGCTAATAATAATCAATCCTGTTTATTTTGCCATGTCCCATCAATCTAAGCTTCTCTCTCTCTCCCTCCTCCTCCTTCTTCCGTGGAATCCCATCAATCTAAAATCTAAACTACCTGATCTATATGTTTAAAAATCTCTCTTTTATGGTGCTGTACAAATTAACTAATATTTATTTATTTCTATTGAATATGAATGTATAGCTCTCTCTCTTTGTGGGAGATGATTAGAAATATTTATATTAAAAATTAAAAATATCTCACAAATTGTTGGTAGTTATATGTACACATGCCCGAAAGCAAAAATGGTTTCCACATTCTCCCAATTGAAGTTGAACATACCTTTTCCTTGCAGAAGGCACCTAGCTTGAAGTAAATGCTCTGTACCTGTAATTCTGTAATCACATGAAAAAAGAACAATTTTTTTTTAATCTTAGTATTTTCTAGTTTTAAACCGTGACACATGATGACCACTTTGGTGCAAATTAAGAAAGTGAACTGTGAAGGTATATATTTAAATGGACACTTTTTATTGCTAGTTTTATGGCTTTGATTTGTGGATAAATCCAATTCAACAGTTCAAACTACTTTAATTTGTTATATTATTTAATTTAAGTGACTAATTATTGGACGATTTTACTGAAAAGTGTGTAATGCAATAATTATTAAACTAAAAATTATATTAAAGTTATTGAATTTATTTTTATGTAATTGAAAATAAATCCTTCTCTTTTCTACTCCATAAAAATTAATTTTGACATTAAAAGAAAATAAATTTAAAAATAAAATTAGAGAAGTTATTAGATAAGAAATAAAAAAATAAACTTTCCTTTATATTTATTTTGTCTTCTTCCTTTCTCACATAAAAATGAAAAGAAAATGTCAAACTCAATAGAAATGATTTAATATGCATTCGGATAAGTCATTCTATAATTAGACTTCTTATCATTAAAGTTAGTAGAGACTACATTAGATTTTTTTCATTAAATTTATTTTATAATTACATTAACCACCATTAGATTAAATAATGTAACTTTACTCTTGGCCAGCATACCTTTTGTGGTTTTCTTTTTATTTCTTTAAAGCAAAACCACCCATACTTATGACCAGATCTTGTGCATATTACAATATTGTTCTACATGTATTCTTTGCCTACATGTGCTCACTTCTCCGTCAGATTCTTCTCGCACTCCTTCAATTATATATAAACAAACCAAAATGAGTCTTATTAACTATAATTTGTGAACTAAATTATAGTAAATTTTACAGAAGAAACGTTGCATTCTTCATAATATGATTAAAATATTCAAGTTAGTTGCTTCAGAAATTCAAAGGGTAGCATGTAGCAACCACTACATCAATGGCTCATAAAAAACTGCAGCCACACAAGAGCCATGGACCACTAAATGGGCCTAGCTAATTAAAGGAAAAAATTATCTCATTGATTAACCGAATACAGAGCTATTACGCTCAACCATCAAACTGTCTATTCTCTTTGATTAATCATCCATCACAATCTGAAAGGTAAGATAATTACATAAATAACCAATTTCAAAAAAGTGCTAATTAATGTCATTTTCCGTTCTATATTTTACTGGTCCTAGTGCTTACTTAGCCATGCCTTGTTTGATGCTAATATCAGCAGCTAAATAAATACATGAAGATGAAAAGTAATTATTATAACCAAATTAAAGCAGGAAACAAGATAGTATATGTGTCCACGAGGGGAACAAAAAAGCAAAATCTTCTTTACATGATTTTCACCCTTGACCTCTTTCGTGTCTCACAGTTCACTATTAATGAAACACTGTCTAATAGAAAGTAACAAATTGGATTACATTCAGACCGCAAATTTCACAAATTTAACTCATTACTTGACAGGTTAACCACAGGGAGCCAATATAAAAGATGAATGAGTTTACCAAGATAGTGTAGTATGTTGGCAGATAACTATACTCCTTATGCACATGGTCATGGTCACGGTCACGGATTTGATCTCCTAGTCTATGTGCATAGAATAACATATGTTGAAAAAATGCCATTATCACTCTATCAAGAATCAAGATATTAGTCCTTTAACTCTCAATGGGAGATAACCTATGGTCATCCAAAGCCTATAAAAGAAAAAACTATTGTCATCCAAAAATAAATAAATAAAAACCAAAAACTTTCATGATGTGGGTATGGAGATGTACTTGTCATTGAACAGGAGTTTATTACAACAATAAAAGAACACGGAAGCTGGCTCTTGTGTCCCAGAGCTTCTTCTCTTCCTCTATAAACAATTCATAGGATTTCCCGCTCTACAATCCCAAAACAGATAACCACTTCTCTCCTCTCAGCAATGTCCGTAAGCTTAAGGAATCTGTTACTTTCTCCCAAAATCTTCAACCTCACCCTTCTCTTAATAAACTCTCTTTTGTTTCCAAGCTGTTACTCCCTTAATGAGCAAGGCCAAGCTCTATTAGCATGGAAGAGCAGTTTAAACAGTACTTTCGATGCACTAGCATCTTGGAATCCTTCCAACCCAAGCCCATGCAATTGGTTTGGGGTGTACTGCAACTTACAAGGAGAAGTGGTTGAGATAAACCTGAAGTCAGTGAACTTGCAAGGCTTATTACCTTCAAATTTTCAACCTCTCAGGTCCTTGAAGATTCTTGTCCTCTCCTCAACTAACATCACTGGCAGGATTCCAAAGGAAATTGGAGACTATAAAGAGCTTATTGTCATTGATCTCAGTGGCAATTCTCTCTTGGGTGAAATCCCAGAGGAAATTTCCAGGCTGAGCAAACTGCGGACTTTGGCTCTCCATACCAACTTTCTTGAAGGCAACATTCCATCCAAAATAGGAAATTTGTCAAGTCTTGTAAACTTGACACTCTATGACAACAAACTCAGTGGTGAAATTCCAAAGAGTATTGGCTCCTTAACTAAGCTCCAAGTGTTGAGAGTAGGAGGGAACACAAACCTTAAAGGTGAGCTACCATGGGACATCGGAAACTGCACCAACTTGGTGGTGTTAGGCCTTGCAGAAACCAGCATTTCTGGGAGCCTTCCTTCTTCCATAGGGATGTTGAATAGAATTCAGACCATAGCCATTTACACAACTCTGCTGTCAGGCTCTATACCAGAAGAGATAGGGAAGTGCAGTGAGTTGCAGAACTTGTACTTGTATCAGAACTCAATCTCTGGTTCAATCCCAAGGCAAATTGGGGAGCTGGGCAAGCTTCAAAATCTTCTCTTATGGCAAAACAATATAGTAGGTACAATCCCAGAAGAGCTTGGAAGCTGCACTCAACTTGAAGTCATAGACTTGTCAGAAAACCTTCTCACAGGTAGCATACCAACCAGTTTTGGTAACCTATCAAATCTGCAAGGGCTTCAACTGAGTGCTAATAAGATTATAGGCATTATACCACCAGAAATCACAAGTTGCACTTCCCTGACTCAACTTGAAGTTGACAACAATGCCATTTCTGGGGAGATCCCTCCTCTTATTGGCAACTTGAGAAGTTTGACTCTCTTCTTTGCATGGAAGAACAAGTTCACAGGAAAAATTCCTGATAGTCTTTCACAGTGCCAAGACCTTCAGGCACTTGATCTCTCTTACAACAATTTAACTGGTCCAATACCCAAACAATTTTTTGGTCTGAGAAACCTCACTAAACTGCTGCTTCTTTCCAATGATTTGTCAGGCTTGATACCGCCAGAGATAGGTAACTGCACAAATCTCTACCGGTTGAGGTTAAATCACAATAGACTGTCAGGTACCATTCCATCTGAGATTACCAACTTGAAGAACTTGAACTTTTTGGATATGAGCAGCAATCATCTTGCAGGGGAGATTCCTCCTACACTATCCAGATGCCAAAATCTTGAGTTTCTGGATCTCCACTCGAACAGTCTTATTGGCTCTGTTCCAGATAATTTGCCCCAAAACCTGCGGTTAGTCGACCTGTCAGACAACAGGCTAACAGGTGAACTTAGTCATTCCATTGGTTCATTAACTCAACTAACCAAACTTATCTTGGGAAAGAATCAACTCAGTGGAAGCATCCCTGCTGAGATTATATCTTGCTCTAAGTTACAACTTCTGGACTTGGGAAGCAATAGTTTCTCTGGAGAAATTCCTAAGGAAGTTGCTCAAATTCCTTCACTAGAAATCTTTCTCAATCTTAGTTGTAACCAGTTTTCTGGGGAAATCCCACCCCAGTTCTCCAGTCTTGGAAAACTTGGAGTGCTTGATCTCTCCCACAACAAGCTCTCAGGGAGCTTGGATGCTCTCTCTTCCCTTCAGAATCTTGTTTCACTGAATGTTTCCTTCAATGACT
This sequence comes from Psophocarpus tetragonolobus, assembly GCA_037954015.1. NCBI lineage: Eukaryota > Viridiplantae > Streptophyta > Magnoliopsida > Fabales > Fabaceae > Psophocarpus > Psophocarpus tetragonolobus. The sequence goes on from CM075695.1 coordinate 44,034,483, forward strand.
TCTCTGGAGAACTACCTAGCACCCCATTCTTCCGGAGACTCCCTCTCAATGATCTTTCAGGAAATGATGGTCTCTACATTGTTGGTGGTGTGGGAACTCCAGCTGGCAGAAAGGAAGCCAAGGGTCATGTCAGATTGGCTATGAAGATTATAATGTCCATTCTCTTAAGCACCAGTGCAGTACTAATACTGCTCACAATGCATGTCTTGCTCCGTGCTCATGTGGCTAACAAAGAACTCAACGGAAACAACAATTGGGTGATAACTTTGTATCAGAAGTTTGAATTCTCTATTGATGACATTGTTCGGAATTTGACATCATCCAATGTGATTGCCACTGGAAGCTCTGGAGTTGTATACAAGGTCACAGTTCCAAACGGCCAGACACTAGCAGTTAAAAAGATGTGGTTATCGGCAGAGTCAGGAGCATTTGCTTCTGAAATTCAAGCACAGGGTTCAATCAGACACAAGAACATCATAAAGCTTCTGGGCTGGGGGTCCAGCAAGAACATGAAGCTGCTATTTTATGAGTACCTCTCAAATGGAAGCCTGAGCTCATTACTTCATGGTTCAGGAAAGGGGAAAGCAGAATGGGAGACCAGATATGATGTTATGTTAGGAGTGGCTCATGCACTTGCATATTTGCATCATGATTGTGTGCCTTCCATATTGCATGGAGATGTCAAAGCCATGAATGTGTTGTTAGGTCCTGGGTATCAACCTTACCTTGCTGACTTTGGCCTAGCAAGAATTGCAACTGAAAAGGGTGATTATGCTAATTCCAAGCCAGTTCAAATACCCTACCTTGCTAGCTCCTATGGATACATGGCTCCTGGTACTTTTTTCACACCAAGTTCGAATTAGTTAGTTATTTTCAATACTTGCATAACCCCTTGAAACAGTACTAATTTTTGTTGTTTTGGTTTATGTACAGAACATGCTTCTATGCAGCGGATCACTGAGAAAAGTGATGTGTACAGTTTTGGTGTGGTCCTACTTGAGGCACTGACAGGAAGACACCCCCTAGACCCAACGCTCCCTGGGGGTACACACTTGGTTCAGTGGGTTAGGAACCACTTAGCTAGCAAAGGAGACCCTTATGATATTCTTGACCATAAGCTGAGAGGGAGAACTGATTCTACTGTGCCTGAAATGCTACAAACTCTAGCCGTGTCATTTCTATGTGTCAGTAACCGAGCTGAGGACCGTCCAAATATGAAGGACACTGTTGCAATGCTTAAGGAAATTCGACCAGTTGAAGCCTTGGGCACAGGTCCTGATGATGTGTTAAAGGGAACACATCCTATGCATGGTGTTTCAAGTGGAACTTATAACTGTTCCTTTAATTTCTCAGAGGACTCAATATGCTGAGCAAGCTTTCAATTCATAGCATGTGCATAGTAAAAGGGAATGTCCTTCATATTTGTGGTGGCTAGAATTACTAGAGATGTTTATATGAAAAGTAAGATATGTAATGCATATTTTAAGAATCCAAGCATTCAATATAAATAAAAATCATTCTTGAGCCTTTCACTCAACAAATTAAGTTTCAGGCCAGTTGGTTCCTAAATACGATGTAAGGGGTCACCTTGGCCTTAATGATATCTTCGTAACCTTTGTGCTTTTACCTGAATTAAAATTTTGATGTTCTTATTTGGAGTTTATGTGGTGAATTCACTAACATGGAAACCAATTGATAATTTTCCGAGTTACAAGTGGTGATACTTGTCGGATGTTACTAATAGAATATATAATATTATATAATTAGCCATAATATAGTATCTAGATTCATAAATTAGTTATCATAGATATAATCTAAGATATCTATTATTTACTTAGCCATAAAGAAATATAATTTCATGATTATTCTATTAACAAGTTTGTAGTTATATACGTGATTAAATGAAAGATAGTGGGCTAAAATTAAGTAAAGATAATAGACTAAAATCAAAAAAAGATAATAAGCTAAAAATAAGGAAACTACTTATAATATGAAATTATTTTTAAAAAATAATAGATATTCTATGTTGTATCTATAGTAACTAATTTATAAACTTGAATACTATATTATAGCTAATTACATAATATCATATATGCTATCATACAAAATCAATGATAGCATATGCTGAGATATGCTCCGAAAATCTTCAAACAAAATCAATGAAAGACCCTTTGTAAAAATATAAGCAATTTGATAACGTGACAACACATGTATGACTTGATTTTGAATATTCATCTCAATATGTTTGATGTGTTGATGTTGAACTGGATTTTCAGAAAGATATATTACACTAACATTATCACGATATACCAATATAGTTTTCTGAATTGGACAATTATAGAAGAAGGTTTCGTAGCCAACAAGACTCAGATATCACATTAGCAACGCCTCTATATTCCATGTCCTCACTAGATCGTGATCGAGTAGCTTGCCATTTAGCTGACCAAGAAATCAAATTATCACTAAGAAACATACAATAACTAGATGTGGAATGTCTGGTGTTTAGGCACCCACCTCAGTCAGCATTTGTATAAGAAAGAAGAGTGGATATGGATGATGGATAGAGATGCAAGCCATAGAGATGCAAGCCACGATGTAAAGAACATACAATGCATGTAGACAGTTTCTTTGAGTTCTCCATGTAGAAATGCATTCTTCACGTCAAGTTGGTAAATAGCCATGCACTAGATATAGCTAAACTGAGAACAGTGTGAATAGTTGCTGGTTTGACTACCAGACTAAAAGTGTCTCCACAATCCACGCCAACCTGTTGAGTTTTGCCATCACCTATAAGTTGTGCCTTATGTCTCTCAAACACACCATCAGAATTTTCTTTATGAGTACCGAATCACATTAACATCAGGTGGACAAGGTACCAACACTCACGTCTTATTTTTAAGAAGAGCATTAAATTCATTACAAAACTTTCAAAATGGTCCATTATTAAATTTCTTACCATTATCACATTGTATGTTCTTTACATCGCATTCAAATTGGGTGCGGATGAATGCTTTGAAGATAGAAAAATAGAAAAAACTTGAAACTTTTTAGACACCGGAAATATCCAGCTAAAATTAGAGTAGTCATCTAACAACAAAACATAATAATGATATCTTGAAGAACTCAAAATAGGAGATGTCCAAATATCAGTATGTATAATAGAAAAAGACATAATAATGTAAGACTTAGAAAAAAAAAATAGTAACTTAACATGTTTCCTAAGAGAACAAGATTGACAAATATGAAAACTATGATTTTTATGACACTCAATGAATTTATTTTGCCTAAGAGAGTCTAAAACAAATGGTCCTGGATTACCTAAACGAGCATGCCATAGTAATGGAGTTGAAACAATAAAGGTAGATAGTGAGGCCACTTGAGTAGTGGTAGTGATTATGATTAGATAAAGGTTCCACCGACTCTTACATCTCATCCGTCTTGAGATTCGTCACAGAAAAACCAACATGATCAAATTCAACAGACACCAAGTTATCAGTTGTAAAATTTCGAACAGATACTAAGTTTTTAATAATTTTAGGTGCATGAAGTACATTTTTCAAGGCTAAGGGAGGATTTAGGAAGGCAAACTAGTGTGACCATAACCCTGAATTAGAATTGAATGACCATTACCAATAAGTATATCACGATTACTACTGAAATTAAAATAAGACACGAGAGTACCTTGCTCGGATGTCATGTTAGAAGTGACACCAGTATCCATGTACCAATTTGCATCTAAAGGATTAAGTTCAAGAGTGTGCATTGCGACTGCGATATTGGTTGGAGTTTGTGAAGTTGTTGTCGCTGTGTATGCCTGTGGTGGTTTTGGCCCAAGGATGCCTAGTTGCGCTGCTGGTCTTGTTGAAACCTAGGCCTGACCCAAGGTGAGAAGGGTGATGAGGGGTATGGACAAGGTGGAATAGCCCAAGGCATCCATGGCTACTACCATTGTCCCGCAGGCCACTAGTACTAGTGCCCTTGTTGTTGCAGGCCAAACTGCCTCGGTCAGCCACAATTGCGGTCACCACAATGGCCACCACAATTGTTCTTCCCCTACCTCGATTACCGCTATTTTTTCTGTCATTGTTGTTACGATTTTGACCCTTCTTATTACCATGGTTGTTGCGACTTTGAGGAGCCTTGATGGGAAAGTGAGAGTCGTCAGTATCATGAGCCACCATGGCAAAACCCGCATCAATTGCAACTTTCTTTGCAAGACCAACTTCTTCTAAAGTGAGCATATAGCGAACTTGATAGAATAGTGGGGAAGGATTGTTTTGGTGAATGAGCGTCGCAACTCCATTGTAAGCCTCAGTAAGGTAAACCACCATTTGAAGCATAAGACGATTATTTGAAACTGGTGCGTCGACGTTCTTGAGTTGATCTTACTACTCCTTGAGTCGTTGACAATATGCAGAGACATTTTGAAAATCCTCCATATTTGTATGAAAGAATTCTTTCTCAAGAGTGATAATTCGAGCATTCTTATTGTCTTGGAATATATCACCAATTTATTCCATGCCTTCATTGCTTTTGCATTTGACTCAAGAATCATATGCAACAGGTTATAGGAGATTGTTGTGTAGATCCATTGAAGAACTGTAACATCAAAGGTTGACCACAACTCCTTTTCAGCAGCAGCGTTCAACACCGTCTGCTTGCTCGACTTTGATAGAATGATGTGGTGAAGTACCTGTGGGAACGTGTGTGAATCTTCAACAGTTCTGCCCATGTCGCATATTGGACGTTTCCCATCTCCAAGGTGATGGAGATATGGTTCTTGAAGTTTGATACAACAAGAATTGGGTGAAATTTATTGGAGTAAATCATGGTGACTAATGCAAGAAATAGACAAGGGAGAGGAAAAAAAAAAAAAAAAGGTGTAGGAAAGCCTAGGAAAATGATGAAAGTGAGATAGGATTTGAATCTCTTAGCTCTGATACCATAAAAGAAGAAGATAATTCTGGATTATTCCATTAACAACTTTATAATTATATACTATATTACATGAAAGATAATATGCTAAAATCAAGAAAAGATAATAAATTAAAATTAAAGAAAAACAATAGAATAAAATCAAGAAAAGATAATAAATTAAAATCAATAAAACTACTTATAATATGAAACTACTTTTAGAAAATAGTAAATATTATAGACTATGATAAATAATTTATAAACTTGAATGCTATATTATAATTAAATACATAATATCTAATTAACTGAGACTTGCAGTTTTCAAAGGAACATTGTAGGTAGACTTACTCTTTGGTTGAATGAACAACTTTTCTGTAAGTACTTATAAGAGTCTTTTTATTAGTATTAATATTATTTAAATTTTCTAAAAGGTGAGCTTGAAATGTTTTTATTTTGCTGTCCTGATGGGCAAATCTATGTAAATAATCCATCAAGAAATGATATTAATTACAGGGATCGGAATTATTTTTGGATATTAGACACAGAAATCTGTTTCTGGTTGGGTCTCAGTTGCACGCACGCACACATCCTCAAGAATGGAAACAGTGAGCACATGGTCCCATGTTGAATATCTCACATGTCCCATGTGCGACCTGAAAAGGACTGCAACAATTATATTAAGTTGGGAATGGAAGTGTGTATCTTAATCGCACGCACATGTCTGTGTAGATGCATTGCGCAGGACCATTATCATTCTGGAAAAGTGATAGATATATGGCCACTCATGCATATTGCAAACACAAACAAGGGAATTCTTTATCATTTTCAACCTTCGCAAAATTCTCTCAACTCACCGAAAAGCTTATTCAGTTATACTATTTTGTAAGATTATTTGGTGAACAACTTTTTGCCATTTCTACTCGAGGACTACAAATAATTGAGGAACAAGTGTTTGCTGTATTACATTGTTTAAAAAAAACAAAAACAAACGCATATTAAAAGAATGAGTGTGGGAAATTTGAAATATAAGAAATAATTAAAAAAAAGTCGCCTAAAATTCTTTCAAAATTTATAATATTCTCTTAAATCTATTCCTATAAATAATAAAACATAGAAAACTGAAAAGACGTTTGGTAAATTTAAAATTGTGTTTGGTTATTTTTTTTATATTTTTTTGGAATAATTTTAAAATTTAAATTAATTTAATTAAAAAAGCAAAAAATAGTAGTTACATATTTATTATAAGTAATTTTCAATATTTTTATTTTAATATAATTTTCTCACCCTTTTACTATGAGAATAAAAAGTAATAAAATGTGATATTTTCAAAAATAAAATATGTCAATGAATAAAATTTTAAAACTTTTAACAAATATGGAAAAGATTACCATATTTACATTTTTTAGAATGATGTTTTTAATCCATGAAACAAACATCCAATAATCCATAAAAATTTGTGTATTTTTTATCTTGGGTGAATACCGCAATTTTTTAAATAAAAAAAAATTTAAAATCCTAATCCAAATCACTTATAAAATAAGTTAATGTATCCATTAAAAAAGTATGTTAAAAGAAGTTACAACATGATTATAGTTATTTTATAACTAGTATTTTAGTATGTACAATGTAAAAATTAAATAATTATTAATATAATTAAATTTTATAATAAATAATTTTTAACATATATAATTTATATTTTAGATTATGATAAAAAATTTAAATTATATTGAAACTCTAGAAATGAAGATGAAAAATTCAAAATATATTGAAAACATAAAATCTTATTTAAAAAAAATACTTTCGTCAAGAGATAGTTCTTGAAAGTGTTTTCATTCAAAATAAGTTTTCTTAATTTATGTATATAATTGATAAATATCTTTAACAATAGATAAAATGTTATCTGTCATAAAGTATGGATTTTAACATTTATTCTTATCAAAATATTATTTTTCCTAATTTTATTTTTGACTATAAACAATGAAAATTGTAATTTAAATCACTTAAAGAGAATAATATTTTTATTTATTAAATAAATAAGTACTATCATTTTCATTATGCATATTTTACTTGTTATTAAATAATCATCTCTTTGAAATAAATATGGTACTAATGGCAATGTCCATGAAAAGAGAAGCTAAAAAAGAAAGGTCGTGATTTAAAATCTCTTAACTACTAAAATATAAAAATTAACTTTTGCCTATAAAAAGCAAATTCAATGATACTATCACAAATAAATGAGTTTTGGTACCATATATATATAATTAGTTTAATACAAAAGGAAATAACTTATATAATAAAAACAATGAATTTAAATTTATAAATTAAATTAAAACAATTTTTTATTATGATAATATTAGTAATTTAGTGTACTAATTTTATATATTTTTGTTTGAATATGTTATCTCATATACAAATTTTAATTCATCATGAAATATTTGTATTATGACATAAAAAATAAAATCCTAATAATTTAAAAATTTATTTAAATAAAGTTATTATCATTTTTTAAATTATTAAAAAAAAATATAAAAATAATGATAAATAATACATCCATTAACTAATTATGATTCCGAAAGAATGACCGATAAATAATTTAAAGTCATTTAAATACTTTTAAGAGTAATAACATTTAAAATTGTATGGCTGACTGTATTAACAACTAGTATTTTTTAATAAAATAAGTAAATTTAATGGTACCGTCACAAATAAATGAGTTTTTTTACCATATATATATATATATATATATATATATATATAATTAGTTTAATGCAAAAGAAAATCATTTATATAATAACAAATTTAAATTTATAAATTAAATTAAAACATTTTTTTATTATGATAATATTAGTAATTTAGTGTACTAATTTTATATAATTTTGTTTGGATATGTTATCTCATTAAAATTGTAATTTATCATGAAATATTAGTATTATGACATAAAAAAAATTCTAATAATTTAAAACTTTATTTAAATAAGTTATTATCGTTTTTCAAATTATTTAAAATATAAAAATTATAATAAATAATACATCCATTAACGAATTATGATTCCGAAACAATGACCAATAAATAATTTAAAATCATTTAAAAACCTAAGAATAATAACTTTTAAATTATAATAAATAATACATCTATTAATCTATTAACTGATTACGAATCCGAAACAATGACACGTAAATAATTTAAAGTCATTTAAAGATCTTAGAATAATAACTTTTAAATAATGATAAACAATACATCCATTAACTAATTACGATTCCGAAACAATGATCAGGAAATAATTTAAAGTCATTTAAAGATTTTTTAAGAATAATAATTTTTAAAACCGTATGGCTCTGATGTAGCACTTGTTGTTCTGTTCTTGTTTAGTTACGTAAATGAATTAACCGTTTCAAGTGTGAAATTTCACTATTAATTCAATTGAAGTTTCAAGACACCATATTCCAAATTGTAAATATTTTAAATATATATTTGTGTGTCGATGCATACTAATTAAATTTATTTTATTTTTTAAGTATATACTTTCATTTATAGGGTGAATTGAATTACTGTTTTTTTTTTTCAAGCCATGAAGAAATATTGATAAAAAATTCAAAGTTCTTTTTCTCATGCCAAAATTTTTATATAAAAAAATCTCTTGCCTTTGACAACAGAGTACGTTAGTTTTACAACTTTTATTAGGTCAAATTAAGAATTTAGTTTAGCAAAACTTAAAGCTGACAGGTTTGAAATTTCTACGCAATTTCTCATAAATATGTTTTAGATTTTTAAAATAATAATCGCAACTTTAACAAACTTTATGTTTCAAATAAAACCTAGTGCACATTTGAGAGACCTTTCTCGAGGGGATTAATTGCTTATTTTTCATCAACTCTCGTGAACTGTCAAAAACAAGCGATTAGTCTTTTAGAATAAGCTGAAATAAGACACAATTGTATGCTTTATATATATATTTAGTATCAGCATTTAGGCAATTTCTCCTGTACCCCATTCCAGAGATGTGTTTTTTATTCTGGATTGGGTTTTACGAAAGTACTATATGGAGGCGTTGGAAGAAATTATGAGGTGCATGGAGAAATTTGTCTGCATTTAAGTGTAAATAAAATGTATTTCAAACAAAAAATACAATAAAATTGAGAGCAGTTATTGAATAGTTCACGGAATTGCAAGTCTGCATCCAACTAGTCCTTTTAAGTCTCCATCGCTTTAGGAAATTGTTCAACACATGCCATTATATCATTAATGGCACTCATTCTGCTCTAGAATAATCCTTAATTGATAATTCTAGTTGACGGATGACTGTTATTGGATAGGCATGTTGATAATCTTTACAGCGTAAGCACACATTTAAGATAAGCATGCATCGATTGTTTCTGGATCATGTCATATCAGCACCATCCATATCTACAAGAATTGACACAGTGGATTCATAAGTAGCATCTCCTTAGTGGTGCTAGCTGCTTTATCCCACCCTCCACAAGGAAATTGATGCAATGAACTACTAGTTTTCTTACCACAGCAATTAAAGAGGCTTCAGCCCTACCATATTACACATTATACATTTTCAAGAAACATGTATGGAGCCCACCAATGAATTTCCAGATTGATATGAATGTTGGATGTCCCAATTGTGCACTATGGAGAATTCTTGTCCTCCTGGTCTAATTTCTTTAGTATGAAGTTAATGACATTCCAGTCAAAGCCACGGTACTGAAGCCACCTAACAATTCTTGATTTCCTTGTCTCCTTGGGTACATTCTGACCTCTGAGCCACTGCTTGGAGGCCTGAGTATAAAGATGATCCATGGAATGTTTTGACAAGCCAATAACTGACTTGTGATCTTCAACACCATCATTGTCCTTAAAGACCACTTCAACTGCCTTCTCAGCATCAGCTTGACTAACTCCCTTCTTGAACAGTGCCTGCCACAACAATTGCAGTCCATCACATAAAAGTATTTCCCTTGAGTGATAATAGCAAGTATATGGCTATTGAGTATCGAAGGTATTTGTCGTGAAATTGCCTTGGCCCACAATAGCAGTGAAGAGCCTTTAAGGAAGCATTGCTTTAGTGCATCCCTAGTGTGTTTGGGACGTCTATACTCAAGGGAAATGATGAGGAGAGATGATTGAAGCCTTCAATAAAGTGTTTTTACGTTTTTTGGATGATGGAGAGGAGTAAGGCTGAATTAATCAAGGCAATTTTTGGTTATCTGGAAAAAGATAAAGAATCAAATATTTGTTTATTTTGTTAATTATGGAATCGATACGAATTAATCATCACCGGAAGCAATGGCTAAATTCCGTCAGGAATCTTGAGCACACAAAAAGGTGGATATCCCCTTCAAACATGATTTATTTCATACCCAAAAAGAGACGTTACTAGAACTTATGTTAAAGAACACAAGCCGCTATCACTTATGTTAATCAACGTTAGTAGAATAAGATATTTTTGAAATGAAATAAATAGAGCCCTCAATCAAGTATCTAAGTAATGGGAGAAGAAAACACTCAATTCGGATAAAATACATAAAATAAAGACTGGGCAGAGCTTTGCATTTTTTGAACAAATAGCTAAGAAAAATAAACTGACAAGTCAAGCAAGCAAAATATATAATAAACTTCAAAAGTTCTTACATGTAGGGAAAAATAAAAACAAATACATAAACAAGCTAAATTTTCAGATACAGATAATTATATATGTTGGAAAATTATATAATTCTTATTATTTTAAATTTTTCCTTGAATGCATTATTTTCACATTTATGGTCTCAAAAAGTAATTAATGGAAAGGGAAAAAAAAAGTGCATGCACACAGTTCTGCCGAATTAGCAAGATGCTGTCACAATGCACAAAATTTTTTTCTCCTTTTTCTATGAGTTTAACAATTGTGCACTGACAGTGTAAAATAGTTTTGTACTAATATTTAATCGTAACTTATCGTTTATATGACTTTTAAAATATTAATTGATAAAGTGAACAAATTTGACATATATAAAGAATTGTGATTGACAACTAGTGTAATTTTACACTGACAGTACATAAAGACTTGATTGGTTTGATTTTGTTTTTTAGTTTCTGAAAACAGTTTTTAGAAACTGTTTTTTAGAAGAAAAAAAAAAAAAAACTTGTTTAGTAAGTATTATTTGAAAACTATTTTCAAGATGTGAAAATGAAAAAGACTTCTTTATATTTACTGAAATTCCAGTAATGAAAAACAAAAAATAATATATTTTCATTACATTTTGAGTTTTCAAAACAAAAATTGAAAACTGAAAAGCAAAACTACCTATAATTGTTTTTAGTTATTAAAAACCAAAACTATTTTCAGAAACGGTAACCAGACAAGTTTTTTAATTTTTAAATATTAAAATACTGAAAATAATTTTATAAAACTGTTGTCAAACATGTATTAAATGTTTTTCTCTTTCTATATTGATGATATAAACTTTAGCAAGCACATTACCAACACAATTAACTTGTAAAATAAAACACATGAAAAAAATTTCGATAAAGAATAGAAAAAGCAGAATGGAACAGGCAACATGTAAGAAATAAAAAAGTAATAGGACAAACAAAAATGCAAAATAGATAACTTACCTGTTGGATTCGCTTTGGCCCCCAACTTGACGAAGACCATCTAGATTGAGAAAATGTTTCAGCATACAACCTATCATTGATGAACCCTCTGATACAAAAAAGGTTAAACCAATCATGAATAAACAAAAAAGTAAAAATTTTTGTTTTGCCAATAAAAAAAAAGTATAAAAATGTCCGTAAACAGGGTCTATCAACGAACTTGAAAAAGCATATTTTGAAAATCCTGCACAATATCATATTAATATGCTATAAATGGGTGGCTTAAATATATATTGGGTCAGCTTAAACATGTTTTTCATCCACAATAAATTAGTGAAGTTTGTTTTTTTTCCCCTATTCAGTTTTTTTGTCTTTGGCCCCTACAAAATTTTTCATTTTGTTTTTTCCCCTTAAATCTATTTAGATAACACTTTAAAAAGATCTAAAAAGTAGTTTAGATAACAGTCTAGGAACCAAAAACAAAATTAAAACTTTATTAGGGATCAAACACAAAAAAATCGCAACATATATCACTCTGTTAAAGCGCTTTCAATAAAGTGCAGCAACTGATGATACAATGTTCTTATATTGTGGTAACTAACATTAACAACTCTAACATTTAGCCTATTAAAAAAAAAGAAAGAGATTGAAGACAATGACCAATGCACATTAATTGAATAGGTGGAGAGTAATTAAGTGTAGAGAAGAAGATTGTGAGTTTAAAAAATTTTAAAGGTAATTTTGGAAAAATAATACACAATGTTAACAAATTTAATGTTACTAACTAAATTAATCAATTTTCTTAAAGAATGTGAATTGGTTAAAAGAGTCTTATATTTAAGGACAGTGGAAGTAGTTGGCTACAGCTGCACTCAAAGTCACCTTCATGTAGCAATTTCAATCTGTAATTTCACTATTGCAGATATCTTATTTTTAGGGCCAGAAATCACAACTTATATCACTCTAACTTTGTTGTAACTGGATAAAAACTTAAAAGAAAATAAGTTTAGGAAGTAGTTGTCTGGAAGCAAGTAAAGCTTCAAGTAAGGAAGCACTTAAAATTGGCTAATAAACAACAACTCCATAGTTTTTATGTAGTTAACTACATACCTTCTCTGGAACTTGTTTATCACTGCCTCCACTGCATCAGGAGAGAATCTCTTTCCAAGCAATTTCTTTCTCAACTCAAGTGCTGTGAGTGCCCTACAGAACAAAGAGACAGACATGCTTAAAAAAAAAACTTTATTTTACATTAAATGTGCACTCTCCTCCTTCCAAAAGGGAAAAGATATTAGTTGACTAACTATGACAAAATTTATTCTCTTTGTTAAGAGCTTATAATTAAACACAACTCCAGCACACTCATTGTTATGATAATTTGCTAAAATGTTTCCAAAGGTATGGCAAATAAACTTAATTCTGCATATAAACAACTTCATTTTTTTATATGATGATAAAAAACAATTTCAGTCAAGTTGAAATTTCCAAAAAAAATACATGGGATATTTGTAAATAGATAGTGACTTCAATGACAAAGTAACAGATACTGGGTTTTAAATTTGTCTTTTAACCTTCATGTTGAGCCCTGGCAATGCAGTAAGGATTCCTGTGACTTTAGAGGTCACAATTTCAAATCCTAGAAACAGCCTCTCCCTCGAGAAGATAAAGCTGTGTACATGTAGGGTGTACCCTCCCCCAGACTTCACTATGATGAAATACTTGACATTTTCTTCAATTTCTAAATTTTTTGTTGAAAGGAGGTAAATACATTAGACAGTAAATTTGAAGGGAAGTTTCCTCAACAGGGAAACCAGAAAGACACCAACATTTAACTGTAGACTCATAATAGCATGGCAAAAATTGACTTTTCTTGCACTTAAGAAATGAACAAACATTATGCTCACCCATATTTGGTTCAAAAGCTCTTCAATTTGATTGACAGTACATTCATGCTCACCCATATCTGGCGTTGAATAAATTCTATTTCCAGGAGGAAGAAAGGGGAGATAACAACTAACCTAGCAGCAAGTAATTTAACAGCAGATTCCTCAACATCACTAGTAAATTTGTCAATCTGTATCAATTCCTGGTCACGAGAGTCTCCTCCTTGCTGGATTGTTAACTTTCCAACCTCTTTCATTTGATCAAAAGAACCTACAGTCGACAAATTACAATGCTCAGAACAACCTCACATCTAAGATATACAAGTCATAAGCACTGTTTCATTTCTAATCATAATGTTTGGTTCTGCAGCAGAATATTTCATTATATCAAATTGATAGAAACAAGCTACAACTCAAGATAAAGCTGGTTAATGCAAGATAATGAACTTAAATTTTTTAATTGTTAAAAACAAACACATGTTGTGAATCTAGAAGCATGAACCTATATTCCATCCCCAATCTTAATGGTAGCAGGAGCATCCTATTAGGGAGAAAAATTAACTTCAGTTAACCATAAGACAAAAACTGATTCTCCTTTCTATTCCATTATTTTCTAATTAATCACAATTTGTTTTGTAATCAGCTTATTGTTATTCAATTTATCAATTAGAAATAGCATCAATCATGAATAACAATGTATCCTCAAAAGTGTGAAAAATCTCTAATTACTCTTACGAAGACCTAAGTTTATGCAGTACCACAATATAAGAACATTGTATCACTAGTCACCACACTTAAAACTGAGTTAACAATCCCATGCCAGGCATCAAATCTAATTAGAATGCTTAAAATCATAAAATAAATATTTTGCATTTAGCTATAGGTGGTAGTAATGTAGCCCCATGCATCCTGCATAGCGAAACACAACTAACTGCCAAATGATGAACCAAAAAAACAATATCACACTAGATAGAAGTTTACCATGTTCACTGTCATCAAAGAAAGAGTCAGGGCAAATGTCATTTAGATTTTGAGAAGTTTCACAATGTGCAATTGTCGCATCCGCATCTTTTCCACCACTTATCTTGAGCACACTAATATCAGAACAGCTATGATATCCCAGGCTTTTCACTGGCAGAGCAGTTTCAAGTATTTTCACCCTGCAGGATGTGCTAGAAATGTACATAATAGGAACAGAATAACTAAAGTTTCTGCTCCTCAAGCACATAATCGGAAACTTCCAAATACTCCTATTTTTTTAATACCAAAAACAAAAATTAGAACAATGATAAAAACGTTTCACAATCTATCGAAAGCTGAAGCTTATATTTTAGTGTGTGTTTATAAATGATTATCAATAAAATTGATTTTGAAGTGATGCGCTTTAAGATTGGATGATTTTGATTAGAAATGATTTTGAAATAAAATTCAGTATAAATTTTATTATCCAAAGTTAAAATTGTTTAAACACACAATGAATTCAGGAGTCATAATCAATTCTGATTTTTTCTCCAAAACTTCAACATAAATCTAGACATGTGAAAAACTATCTAAAATCAATTTAGAATGAATCAATCCTGCAAAGTCAAACAAAATATGCCCTCATATGTGAGAGGGTGGGGAGACAAAAAAGAAATTGAAGTACTCAATTGAACTCAATACAATGCAACCAAAAGGGTAGCTTAATTAGAACTCCGTTACTCATTTACTCTCAAAAGAATCATATTTTAATGTCATTTGGTTCAGCAACCAAACATTTAGGAGCTGAAAACAACAGTAAGAAGTTACCGAGGAATGGAAAAAACGCGAGAGGGAAGCTGGGACGAAATTTTGAAGGCCATGTTTCACGTGAAAACTGCCACGTTCCTGCAACAAAAATTTGTGCCTACCAACCGTTACCCTTTGCCTGTAAAAAAAATCTCCGTTTTTGGTCTCTCTCTGTGCACTCTTTCTATTTATTTATTTTTTTTGTTGAAAACTTTATTTTCCTGTCTGGGTCCGGGCCCTGATATTAGTGTCGGCCCGAATTAGCGGAACACCGAGTTGGGCTGCCCTAAATCGAATCAGGCTGTATGGGCATCTGCCTTGGCGGAAATTCACAAATTGACATTTTCTTTTAAAACTTTCTCATTTGCTATTTGCATTCCAGTTTTTAAAATAATTTGCAACATTCCAAATCAGTAATATCTTGAGTGGTTAAAGATGTCCAGAGCAAGGGTTTAACTTAGGATTATTATGATGCCACTCAACCTGCTGAACAAGTACGACCAATAACATCTTCACATAAGAAGCGTGGCGTGTATAGAGTTACTAGTTCCCAGCAAATTGATGATGATATGTAACTAGCTAGGAAGAGCAACAACATAATATTCAATTGATCTGAAAGTGTAACATAATTTAGATAAATTGATCTAAAACTTTAATTATTTTGTGTTTCATATTGGTTGATTCAAAATAATATAAATCAATCTTAATTAACAAAAGATGAATGAAATTGTATTTTCCCTTTCTAAGTAACACTTATATCAATTAGGAATATTCTAAACATTTGGAAGAATATCCAATGATTTGGAATGTACAATAATAGGAAACAATGTGACAATTGATGTTTCACACACAAAAAGAATAACCAAGCAAAATCATGCAGAGACATAATGACACAATAAAAGTTCCAAGTTTAAAAATTAAATACGGATATTTTAGGTGTTTTATATTTTGGAGGCGTGAATAGAAAATAAAAATGTGTTAAAAGAAACTATTCAAAATTTTTTGTTTACACATCCATATCGTCATCAATATATCTTTTTTTCATTTTATTTTTTAAAATACTCTCAAGATACACATCCTATTTGATGTAAAGCAAAGGATATATTGTGAGGTATGAAGAAAAAAAAAAACAAACAATATATATCAAATAAGATATATTTGTTTAAAATATTTTAGAATATATTTAAAATAAAAAAAAATGAGAAATAGAGGTATATCAATCATCATATAGAATTTTAACTCACATGAAATTTTTAATGAGGGTCACATGATAAAAAAATATTCTTTGTTAAATAGAAAATTTTATTATCGAGTGAATTATATTTTAGTCCTTGAAAGTTATAGGTGTAGGCAATTTAGTCAGTACTTTATTAGAAATTTTTAGATAAATTAATTTACGATCATTTTTCATTGTGTTAGTTAATCCTTAAATTTTTTTTAAATCACTTTTTAAAGTATTTTAAAATATTATTTAAAATATTTTAAAGATCAATTTGTATAAAAAATAATTATTAAAGACTAATTTGTTTAAAAAAAAATTGAGGTAAGTGTTAGCCCTTAAATGATAATTCACTCTTTTTCTTTCTTTTTTGTGAAAAGGCAAAATTTTTATTGATCTGGTACCACCTAGTCATGTCATAAGTAATGACTAGAGAGCAGTTTCTATTATAGAGTCAAAATGGATAAACAATTTCCCACAATACATATAATATAATTCCCCACTGTGTGACCCAAGTACATGTATAAGACCAAATTTGGAATCAGATAAACTATCTTAACTTATTAAAGCAATATACTGGTAGGGCATACCATTAATAAAAGGAAACGGATGACTTTTTAAAGTATCCTTTTATCCATAGCCACGATCTTTGCAAAAAATTTTGCCAAACATTTTTCACAAAGAAAGGTTCCTCTTTGAACACCAAGGAATTTCTAGTTAGTCAGATACTTTATAGTGTAGTCAACCAAATTATACTAAGTGTGTGTACTATCTTTTTACACCCTAAATTAGGAATTCCAAGTAATTGTCATAGATGATTCTAGCATTTGAACGCATGGTAGTTGTGTAACCTAGGAAACTATAGTTGCTCATCCAAAAAAAGTTATACTAGCTTACAATAGAAGAGCAAATATGTCACTATTTTTTATTCAATTTGACAAATTGGGCATATTGTACCATTTGAAAGAACAATATTCTGTTTTACGAGTTCTACCTTTGTAGGAATCCTCTTGTGTGCTACCTTCCAAGAGAATGCAAAAACCTTAAAGGGCATCTTTCACTTCCAAATCCTCTGAAAAAATTTAGAAGCAGGGTTAGAATCAACAGACTCCCCATGAATTAGTTCATACACATCTTTAACAAAGAAATCAAGATTATTAATTGTGTAACTCCCCAACTCCATCCATCTTTTAAGTCTTGCTATAGTTGCACTCTTTCCAGAACCCTCTCCAACTCACTCACTCAATCTTCTTATCAACTAAATAATTCTCTTTTCCACTCAAATCGTCATTCCCATTTATTGCCCCACCACCTCCTAACCTCAGAGATTAAAACATTTCTTTGGATAAAAAGCACATAAAGTTTAGGAAACATTGATTTCAAACTTCCAAACTCCCTCCACTCCCCTTCCTAAAATCAAAATAGACAACTATGTCTAACATTTCAAACAAACCATTCTCCATCTCCCTTTGATGATGTCACCTTTAAAATGTCATTTCACCATTGAGAGTCCCCCTCCTTTGCTACAATATCAAACTACTTCTAATATCCTCTTCATATCTTGCCTTTAGAATTTTGATCTAGAAAGCATATTTCCCTTGAAGAATCATCCAATTTGAATGACTTTATTAAAAGACTCTACATTCTTGGTTGCTAATCCTCCTTGTTCTTTCTTTTTGTAGATTGTCTTCCATTTGATTTAAGGTCAATTTCTTGCAATCCTTCAATCCACCCCACAGAAAATGCATTGGCATAGCACTGAATGGATTGAACTAGCTTCTTTGGAAACTTGTAAAAAGAAAAGAAAAATAGTGGAATGGATGAGAGGTAGATTTGATCAAGCAAATTCGCCCTTTAAATGATAAATTTTTATGCTTCCAGATCAATAATTTTGCTCTCATTTTTTGAAGTAAAGGACTCCACACTCTCTCACTTCTCATATTGGTCCCCATTGGTATCCCTAGGTGTGAAAATGAAAATTGCATTACCCCACAATTAATGATCTTAGCAAAGAACTACAACTCTTCATCACTCATCCCTAGACCTCCCAAGTTGCTTTTATGGAAATTAATCTTCAAACCTGAAGTCAAATCAAAGCATGACCCTCTTAACAAGACCTACAACCTCTTCAGCAACAATTATAAATATAAATGAAGACAAAGAGTCCCCTTGCCTTAAACCCCTTGTTTGCACTTCTATTCACTAGTACTGAAACAGAGGAAGATTATAAGCATCCTTGTATCCACTTAACTCATTTATCTCCAAACTCGAGTTATATTCACTCATTTATGATTGTATTAAAACACAAGAGTTATATTTGAATTGTATGTAACAAGGTAATATTTCTTTATCATCTCGAGTGGAATTTCTTATCAATTGATTAAGTTTAAAGTATCGTATCTTAAAAACGTTGCTTATTGAAAATTGATCTAAGTAGCAATGTGGATTTCATAAACAAGATGGATTTTATTTTATTTTGTTGCAAGATTTGAGTCTTAGAATTAAGAATTATTTTAGCAACAACCAATTGCATTAATGATTTTAGGCTTTGTTCTAGCATTTCAACAAAAATAACTTTTAGTCCTTAAAATTTAAAAATATTTTTTTAGCCCCTGATTTTTCACCAATTAATGTTGTAAAAGAAATGTTGATAGGAACACATTATTGTACTCGTGAATCACTCTATTTCTCAATCTTAATCCCCTCAATCTTCAATTTCACATCCAGCAAAACCAAATACACCGGAACTTATAAACGAATAACGTTAATACAAAAAATAAATTAATTTCAGGGACTAAAAAACATATTTTTGAATTTCAAGGATCAAAAGTGGTTTTTGGTGAAACTTTAAGAAAAAAAAAACTTACTTAAGCTATGATTTTATTTAACACTCAATAATTAAAAATTAAAAAATATGAAAATATGTGTTTCTTAACTTTTTTACCACGAAAGTAAAATTGTACATGTTTATCTTAAAGTTGAGATAATATTGTTTAATATTTTTTTTAAGATACTTAAATTGAGTATCTTGAACTTTTACCATTAGAGATGCTCTTAGACACCTTAAAAAACAATTTATGTGTGTATATATAAAGAGAGTATAGTTCCATTTTTTGTATTTATTTTTTTTTATTTTACAAAAATCATCTTAAGACACTATTAAATGAAATTGACTTTTTAAAATTTTGTTAATTTATCGGTGGAGTTAAATAATGAGTTGTAAACTAATTACATGTTTGAAATATGTTTAGTTGAATTTAGCATCGATTCATTCTTTCCTTTCCTATTACATTTGAGTATTAAAATATGGGAAACTTGTGTTTAAAATGGAGAAAACAAATTTGTAAATACACTCTAATTGAAAAGATATATTTTATAACTTAACTTATAGGCCACATCTAAAAAATTAAGTTATTTATTTGGTTATTTATAAGAAATGGACCAGAGACAATGTTGTGAATAACTTTGTATCACAGCTAATAAAGAAAATGTAGGAAATAACACTTTTTCTTTACTAACAAAACAAAATTAAGAATTTTTAGAGAACAGAATGAATCTCAAGTGGTTCTCCAAGCATACAAATAATGGCAAAAACCTTTGGTGGATGAATTCTCTTGTAGTAATTCACATTTGCTATTATGTTCAATTCTTTCTGGGTTTTCTCTGTTATTAGAATCGTCGGTAGTTTCCAAAAAGACTGGCTTGAAAACAAAGAAGGCAGGACCGGACTCAAGGTTATCCTGATTGGTGAACAACCAATCATGCACGTCCCAAAAGATTTGCACTGGCATATTGTTCACCATCACTATTTCATTCCCCCTAAATCTCCAATGCAAGTTCATTATTCTACTGACCAACATTCCATCTATGCTAATCCACATTTCTGGATCATCTGGCCCAAAAAGGGAAGTCTCAATCACAACATCATGTTCTGTCTTCCCATCCTCCAAAATGGCTCTGGTACAAAATAGCTTATTTCCATACACATTATCTCTCTTGCACAACAAGGTAGCCTCTTCTAGTGATGGACTTGATTTGGTTCTTTCATAAGCATCATTTTTTAAATCTCCTAATAACAAAAGCACCTCTTTCTTGTAAACCAAGGCAACATAATAGCCTGAGCAAGGTTGTGGACTTGTAGCGGAGAATTTTGCACGTCGAAGATCCCAATAAATGTCTACTCTTGCACCTTGTATATCAAAGGATTTGAGACCTTTTTTCCCCCAAGATTGCCCCGATTCCAAATCAATCTTGCATGTGTACTTGTTTTCTTCCAAAGTGTTCTCCACGCTCATGGAAAGAAAATGATCTGTGAGGTCCTTGCACCATGAAACGGTTACATTGCGTAATGATTCTGCTACTTTTGTTTGATAAACAAAGGTGACAGAATTTTGAGGGGCATCACTTTGCGTCTCTTTATTATCCTTGCATGTTTTCTTATTTGAAGATGATTCTGACATGCTTAACATCATAGATTCTATAAGGACTTACCCATTAGCTATATAAATTGGACAAGTCTGGGTTAAGCCTGGAAATGTATATCATTTTATTATTTTCTTACAGGACCGATAATTAATCCTGTTTGGCCTCCAATAATCAAAGAGAGTTATAATTGGTAAATCCATCATGGATGCTTCTAACAATAGAACAACAATGATCCATCATCTTAATTTCATCCCTTGTAGATTCAAACCCCCAATAGCTTAAAAAGGGTTCTTTATCAGAGGTTGAATGTGTAATGAATCTCAATGTTGGAAAATTATGTGCAATAGTTGTAACGCTATGAAATATATGAAAATTAAGACATACTTTGAGGAACAAATCTGGGTTGTCAATGAAGTGTCAAGAACATAATATCCTTTTTATTGCTTTTATCTATTAATAGACTAATGTCTCACAAATTGAAAGATGAAAATGGAAACAAATTGTATTTCTAACTTTAACCTTATTAGAGTCGCTTTCTGCATTGTGTTCAACCAAATTAATTATAGTAAATGTCACATTTAGAAAAAAGTCAGCAAAGGAAGGTGTTGGTCAAGATGTTTTTAGAGACTAATTTAAATATAGGGTTGTTTAGAAAAATCTTTCCATCTCCCCATTATGCAGTAGAGTTTATATATATATATATATATATATATATATATATATATATATATATATATATATATAAATATATATATATAATTTATAAATAATAATTAAATATTTGAAAAAATGAGAATGAAGTTAAATTTATTAAATAAGAATGGACAACACATTACTATTCATTATTATATTGGAAATAATTTTGTTGTATCTTTAAAATGTTTCAATTTTATTAAAGTAAATTATCTAGTTTGCCCTTATTACACCAGGTACTCTCTCTTTTCTAATACTTTTTTTTTTACTTTTATTATACCAACCACCTAAGTTTTTACTTGTATTACACTTATTCTCTATTAGAAAAAAAAATACATTAATTCTTTCTTGAAAGATTAAAAACAACGTAAACATTTTGAAGAGACCGTGTGTTTCTAAAAATATGGTTAACTCGTACCTTCTTCCTTACCTCTTGGTTGGACTTGAGTATCTTAATGTTGGAGGCCGAACACAGGTGGTACCTGTAAAAGATATTTTAACACTCAAGTTAGTGCAATATTCGGTTCAAAGTGTAAGATAACAAATATTTTTAAGTTGTTTTTTACCTTGGTTCTGTTAGCTATTTATAGGGATGGACTGGGCCTTTGCTTGGGTCTTGCTTAAGAAGTTTGGACTTAGGTAATATGACAGTGTGCATTTTTGACTAATAATTAAGATTTGTGTTAATTAAACTTAATTCACTGCAGGCCGAGTATCTCTGGCCAAACACGGTATTAGGTCCTGATCGTGTGTCAAGGTCGAGGTCTCTGTATATAGTTGTCGAGGTCTTCGTCTAAGACCGAAATGTGTCTATTTACCATGGATATAAGAAGATCGAACCTCAAAAGGGTTTAATATAATTTACTCTATTTACCATGAAGTCTCATTTGTAGAATTTTATACAAAAGATTACTTTGCTTCATTTTTATCCCTATAAATGCATATTCACATCCTATAAAAATTAAATATTTAGTCTCATTGGTTATGAAAAATAATAATTAGTCTCGTTTGTAGAATTTATACTAAAATTCAATTTGTTAGTTCTCCATTTTTATCACCATTAAGTATACATGTAACATTTTTTTTTTGTTGCATTAAGAAAAAAAAAAGAAAAATGAATGAAAAATAAAATAAAATAAAAATTGAAGTTAACTCAAGAAGAACTTGATATGAAAATAAATAAAAATTAAAAATTAAAATGATTACAAATACAAAATTACTCACACCATTACAAACTAAAATAACAATAATTTAGGAGCACAAATTTCCTTTGCACTTGTTTTACTTTTGCGTCTATTTTGACTGAAAATAAAATAGGTGATACATATCAATTGTTGACATTTTTTTTATTAATTTTTCTATAAAAAACTGAAAAAAATTCTCATTTATCTGCATTATGATTTTTCACTTTTCATAAGAGTTTAAAATTCATTAATTTCTAGGGAAAACGTAAATAATATAATTTGATGGATTATATAATACTTGTATACATTAATTCAAAGTTAATATGAAATGAAATATTAATTGAAACACATTGTTTTATTTAAACGGTGGAAAATAATAAAATAATAATTGTAATTTAAAAAATAAAAAGAGATCCTTCCCCTTTTATTTTCCCTACAACAAGACCCCTCCCCTCGTTTCCTGATCTCTATTTTTTTCCTACAGCCAACTATTTCTCTTTCCTGTCTCATGGTTTCTTATTCCATCTTCATTGTCTCTTTCTCTCTTTCCAACATTCAAAGCCCATGAAACTCTTGCATCTTTTTGGCTTTATAATCAAAGGAAAAGTTACTTGAGGAAGGAAAGTTGTTCTCATGTTTTTGTATTTCTTTATTTGATGAGAATTTTTACCTCAGATTAATTTTGGGTTGCGTGTGAGATGTAATAAACTTAATTAATAATGTTTCTTACAAAACCTTAAGCATGCCCAATTTGAAGTTTTTTATTGGGTTTCTTTTCCAATTATTCATTTATATGAGTTTTAAAGTATTATTTGATAAAATAAAAAAATATACCATAAATGAAAGGTTATTATTGAATGTCAATGTAAAAATTTTTATACTAACAGTGTATAATTATTTTTCTCTTTTATTTAACCCATTATTATCTTGTTTCTAATGCATAAACTCCTTGAAAAATATTGTGGCTACTCCTATTAATAATGTTGGAAGATAATGATTGAGTCCTCTTTGTTGTGAGTAGATTGTTTCTGGGAGAAGCAAGTAAAATTTTTAATAAAATCTTTAAATGATTTGATTTTCTATTAGTACTAGATAATGAAGAATAATGTTTACTTTACTTAGTTTGATTTGATTATTTGTATCCTTTATGGTTCAATAAATATCTTAAGAGTTTAAATGTATTTTAAATTAGCTATATTTTTTATTCACCATAACTAACACATAATATGGTACATTTTTATTCATCGCAAATTAATAAAAAAATAATGAAAAATATTTTTTGTTCCCACAACAAAGAGAAATAATATGGTATATTTTTGTTCATCACACAGAGATACTGTGGTTTGTGTGCACATTACAATAAATAAAAATTTATTATTTAAATTATAAATTTAATTATATTTTTATGAGTTTTAAGAGAGTAAATATTAGTTTTAAACAGTAATATGTACTTGTTTTCTTCACTTTTATTAAATATCATTTTAAATTCCTTCTGAATGAAAAAGTATCCCTACTATATTTGTTTTTCATTTATGCCCACACTGTATTCATGCACTTATTAAGTCTTTTTTACTTATTCAATTATTTTCCCTTTTTTTCCATCAGACCCACATGTGATTGAGTGGTAAACTCTCTGGAATTTGTTGATCTACCTAGAATCTTCATTTAAAATTTTGGCAGGCCTCCATTGCAGAGATTTGTCTTGGCACTCCAATGTAACTATATGAATAGGTGTATAAACAAGGAAATATCATTGTTAGATATGATTTAATTAACTCTGGATGTTGTATTTAAATATATATATACACACATGTTTAGTGAGATGTTGTAGGTGAATCCATTCATAGAGAATTACATTTTTAGTTGAGACTTTGTTGGATTTATAGAGAATTACATTTTTAGTTGAGACTTTGTTGGATTTATATTCTTGTATTGTTGTATATTGATATGATTTTAGGCCAGTCAAATCATGTGATTGATAGTTTGTATGTTGATCACCACCTTAGAGTGTTGTGATATTAATTGTAGATGCTTATGAAAAAAAAATTAATTTGTAAAATGAAAGACTAAATAATCAAATTAAAATATTTTAAAGAATAAAAATTGAGTTTAAAGGTGATGCAAGATTTTATATTATAGATCAATCACAGGTCATGATTGGTATAACTTTCTATTTAATTATTACCAAAATCAATAAAATTATCTAAGTTACGTCAATACACTTATCTTGTTACATCAATACACTTTCTATCATCGCTTGAGAGTAAGGAACTCCTTTTAATAAGAATATAATTAGTGATTGTTAGGAATGGTAAAGTGTATTTAAACCTATAGATTTCTGCAAAAATACAATAAAAAAGATACAATTGCCCTCATATTGGATATGAATATCCAATGGATTTAAATAAAAAAAATATGGGTATGGAGATGGTACTATAATACCCAAACCGTCCCAAATATTATGTATTTTAATATAATTATATTATATAATTTTACATAATTATAATTGTATTATAAAATTAGTTACAATTAATAAATTTATTTTATTTATCAAAATATCACTTAATAAATTTTTTTTTCATGAGACTCATGCACAACACACAAAAGAAAGATCTAACCTCCTCCCAACACATTGTCAGTAATCAAACTTTAATTTTCTAATAATTGTAAAATTTTAAAAAATATTTTATGTGAAAAGATATTGCTAAATATTATTTACATTATAATCTATGATAAATTTAAAATTAAAAAGAGACAAAAAATATATTTTAATCAAATTTAACAAGATAAAAATATATTTTAAAGAAGAGATTAATTTATTTATAAAGAGTAACTTTTAATTAATAAAGTTATACAATTAATAATTCTTTGTATAAATTAAAATCAAAACAATCTATTTATTGAATTATTTCATATTAACTTACAATAATGTCCAACAAAATTTAGATAAATCAAATAGTTATAGTTATATAATTATATATTTCACTATTTATTTATATTAATGTTTAACTTGTTTCCAAGATCAAAATTTAATATGTAAAATTTATGATTATAATTATATTTACAAAACTAAAAACTTATTCATAAGTATATAATTAAAAATATATATATAAAATGACCTTGAAAACATTTAATATTTTTTTACCAACGAATATATCAAAATATCAAATAATGTGATATTTACTTTTCGTTAAATAATTACAACATAAAGTTTATGAGTTGTTATATTGATTTATTATGTTTGTAATTTTTAAATTTAGACAAAGTTGTATAAATGATATATCTATACACAATTAAAATGTAGATAGTAGGTGCGTAGTTATGGATGTATAGGTATCTTGTGGATATCAAGATGAAAATCAAAATTGCTATTATCCACCGAGTTGTGTTCTCAATTTTTTAAGATTGTGGATGATAAGCAAGACTTCCAGGTTACATATCTCCCACCTTCCATAGTTCCACCTAAACCATCTAGTATCCATGAGATCGAATGACCTAGTTTAGGCATGCTATGATTGGTTTACACGCTCAGTACCTCTTACATGTACTCTATTTCTTAGAGCATTTTTGTTTTTAACTTGAAATGGACCAAACTAAGGTTGATTAAAAGTAAGTAAATACAAGTTTTTACTAACTAGAAACCAAACACAAACTTGGAAGAAAGGGAATTCCCTAGTGGATGACGTATTTTATCATAAATATTTTTTTCATAAAAAATACCTTGTACAATTGAACTCCTGGATGGAAAAGCATCAATACAATTGAACATGGTTTCAAATACACTTCATTATTTTTTTTATTGAATCTATGATGGAAAGCTGAATTCATAACATGCAGTAAATATGCATTTCTCAATAAGATTATGTATTGTAGAATAACTCCTCAAGATTTCAGAAGTATACTGACATCAGAAAATTTAGATTACAATGGAGCTGCTTAATCAGAATACGAACACCGGAAGGTCGCATAAACGGACCTCAATTGATAAAACTATGTTAGCAGGCACTCCAACATGCACATCGATAGTTTTCACTGTACAAAAATAAATAATATAAAAAAATATAACTTTAACCTGAAATCCTCAAGATAAAACAAAAAACTTTCCTCGTGGAGTAGATCGACTTCTTCTATGTTCAGGCAATGTAGTATTGGTGCCCTCCTTAAGATTGCGACCTGAACCATGTTGTAAAATTTTGTTCTCAACTTTGCTGGACAATAAAAGCTCAGCTGCTTGCACTATCCCTCTGCATGAGAGAAAAATGTTCATTTACCAACGAGGCTACGAATAATGTCATTTTTAATAAAAAGGAACAACTTTTCCATGATTTGAAAGGCTTTCAGCCGTACCTTGATCCAAGGTTCTGAGAATTCCCGGAGATGTTCTGATGTATCTTTTTAAGATTTACAACACCGTTGACTGCAGACTCCATGAAGCTTATATCATTTTCCGGCTCAAAGTAGTTGTTCTTTCGAGGAGCCTCCATGGTCATTTGGCCCGCAATTTCCATGCGGGAAATAGGTATCATACCAGCCTTTCGAATCCTAAAGGGCAATTGTTGATGATGCTTAACCTTGGCCTTACCGTCAGCCTTGTTTTTCCTACCACCTTGTCTTACTGCACCAAGAGCTTGCTTGAATTGTTCCTCTTCATGTTCTTGATGAACTTTCCTGGTGTTTACCTTCTGTAAGTTGACAAGAGTTTCAGAAGTGTTATCCTGCTTCACTGACTCCAGTGAATTCAGATTCACCCTTGAGTTATTGTCTATGGATGAGGCCATTGGCATTGTGACAAGAGGTTTATTTACTAGTACTCTAGTTGGAAATGGATGCTTTAAGATTGGTTGGTTGTCTGATGTATCACTTTTGACCTTGCTTTTAATAACAGACCCTCTATCAGTAGATATTGATCTCCTTCTGACAGGAGGTGATGGTGATCTACCTTTCCCTGAGCTCACCGGTTTTTCTTCAACCAGAAGAGACATTTTTAGCATGGAGTCCCTTTCTATAAATGTTGAGGGAAATCTTCTCTGCTTACCCAAAGAACAT
Source organism: Psophocarpus tetragonolobus (assembly GCA_037954015.1). Taxonomy (NCBI): domain Eukaryota; kingdom Viridiplantae; phylum Streptophyta; class Magnoliopsida; order Fabales; family Fabaceae; genus Psophocarpus; species Psophocarpus tetragonolobus. Next base: position 44,062,193 of record CM075695.1, read on the forward strand.
GTTTTAGCCTGAAAATATAATTCCAGATTTCAAGTAAAATTTCACACTTCAGTGTGATATAATTCTATACATAATTTACACAAATTTATCATTGAAGTTTATATCAGTATGAACTATGCAATAACCTCAGAGCTTCTGTCATCCATGGATCTTTGACAATTTTCAGGCTTCATGCTGTCACTAGTACCATTTTTGGGCAAACGGAAAGGTGAAACAGCTCTTGATGCTTTCTGAGATTCTATGGCATTTCGTGCAATCCCAGATTTCCATTGCTGTAGTTCAGTTTCTTTCCTCTCCAAAGCTGATTTGATATTTGATATCTATAAAATGTTCAAACTGTTAAAATATCTCCCAAGTTAAAATTAAAATAGTTCTGGTTGTGACCAAAAACCAAACCTCTTCCTTTAGCTCCCGAATTTCACCAGTTTCTTTATTAGATTGAGCGGCCCCAAGTTCAATGGTAGCAACCCTCTCTGCAAACTTCAGCGTGCTTATTGTTTCTCCAAGGGCATTTAGTTCAGGATTTATATGAACAAACATCAAAGTTTTTGCATGGCCGCCTTATGATATAGGAAAAGAAGAACACAGGTGAAGTTATTTTACATGGAAATTAAAAGTGGAAAACTACTAGTACTATACTACTATGGCATCAAGTTCAAAATACAATAATATCAATATTTAAATTGCAAGGCATTAATCAACCTAATATTAACTCCCCTTCCCTTCCCCCAACTCCAAAGGGGGGATTAAAAAGAAAGGGCAAACATCTGTCATAGAACAATAAGGTGGTCGAAGTTGAAAAAGTAAAGAAACCAAAGTCTTAATGTTGTTCACACCAAATATCAAAAGGTACGTGTACTAAAAGAAAAGGGGAAATTTCAATTTAAGTCTGCTTGTTACCTAATGAATTTTGCAGAATTTGAGCGAGCTTGGTATTTCTATAACGAATATGTGGACTCTTTTGTGCAAAAGCAGAGATCAAATTCCCAATTGCAGAAAGATTATTTATATGATGAGGACTGTGTACTAAACACTTAATGTTGTTCATACCAAATATCATGCGGGATGTTGTACTTAAGAAAGAGAAGGGGTAAATTTCAATTGAAGTCTTCTTGTTACCTAATGAATCTTGTAGAACTTGTGTCAGCTTGCTATTTCTATAAGGAATATGTGGACTCTTTTGTGCCAAAGCAGAGATAACATCCCCAAGTGCAGAAAGAGATTTATTTATATGCTGGGCCTCCTTTAGTCTCTCGCCAACAGCCTCAGATTTATCCACTCTCTCACTTCCAGCCAAATCCACTAGATGGAGACAACCCTTAAGAATGGAGTTAGACACTAAGTCCCTCCCTCTGACATGAACTGTCAATACACTGCAATTGTGTGATAGATAATTTTATTAAATAAAATATATTAGAGTAACCATCTATTGTCAGGAAGAAGAAATTTTACCTATGAGAACGGCTGCTTCGCTCATTTAGAGCTGTAGCACCAACAGCACGATTCTTCTGACCAATTTTCATTAAATCAAGAACATCTTGAGTACAATTAACTGGAACTAAAGATGCATCAGGCACATTAAGACCATTTAATTGAGAGTTGTTTCGTATATCTAATGTATATCTTATCAAGGAAGTGAACTAAAATATAAATGCAAAAAGTACAGTTTTTTCCTTTTATTGGAGCTTCCAAAAAGTTCCTATATAAGGTGGTGAAAAATGATTACAAAGTAAAATAAATACACCAAAGTAGGGATTTGAAGGATATCTTCTGTTAGAGCCATCACTAACTAATAAATCTCTCACTTGCTCATTGTATATTTCAATCATCTGAACGCCAACTTCATATTTTATGGCTTCTGCTCTTTCCTTTGAAATATGAAATAAGTCACGCAATGCCCTATAGTTTACACCCCATGTTTCTTCTGTCATCAGATCAGGGCCACTCTATCCAAGCAGTAAAACGCACATGTATAAGAAAAATAATAAGACAATAATAAATAACTCACTTGGATTATGGCATCATACTTTTGATGTGGCTAAGGATTCAAGCCCATAAAAATATATGAATTTCTTTGTGCTGATAAAAACATTTAGTACAAATTAGTAAATAAATTGCGAAGTGTGCAACTAGCATACAGACAGGTCTTTTTAAATTTTTATTGTCTCCTTTGTAAGAAGAAACATATCCAAACCAAGATACAAACTGAATAGAATTTTGTACCATACTAACAAATCATATGATACATTCTTGATTTCAAGTTTCCATATCATGCACCAGAAAGAATAGACAAGAAGAAATCTATGGTTTGCTACTAATACATAAAAAGAAAGTCAGGATTGCAGTGCATAACTACACAAATCCTGTTCTTCCTTGTGAGGCATGCAATAAACAGAAAAAAGAATTCAGGATGAGGACAGCACTCCAACTTAAGTGAAAGCATAAAATTGTGATAGATCATAGATTGCTTCATGTGCTATAATTTGTATTATTATTTGTATCATTACCATTGTGTATGTCTTTCCTGACCCAGTCTGTCCATATGCAAAGATGCATACATTGTAGCCATCTAAGGCGGACCTAACCAATGGTTGAGTGTCATCATATATTTGTTCTGCAGAACACAAAGATAATCATCATAAAAGCTTAAAATGAAAAGATATAAACTTCAAAAACAATAATTTATTTTACTTGTCACAAAAGCATTATAATATGATATCATCACTATTCCAGTATACAAGTACTCATTTTTGCTCATTCTCCATCACATAATCAAGTTATTATTATTCTCTAAAAAATGTTTAAAATATATATTATTATTTTCAAATCTTAATTACCTTTTACATAGAGTCATTTAGGAATAATCATGCAGCCCTATACATTTTTCTATAATGTCACAAAATTAAAATACCTTGGGTGGCACTTGTTGCAAACACCTTATTGAATGAAAATACTCTTCTAGCATCTTTTCCTTGCTTTAGGGGATTCATAATCATTATGTTTCCATTTTGTCCTATATAATCTACAGTAGATTGTCCATTTGCTTGTCCTGGTAAGAAGGGCCTCACTCTACAATAGACCCTAATGGCTCCTGTAAGGTAGCAAATCTATTAAAATACATAAATCATGTAAGCAGATCCCTTGAAAGTGTCTCAGATTCTTGTGTACCTTTGAGGTCTTGTACTTGATTGTAAAGAGAGCGATTCTCTTCTAAAACTTTGTGGTAGGAAGAGGAGGCCTCCTTTATATGATTCTCTAAGAAGTACATAGAACTCAACTCAGTATTATGAAAGAATATTATATGCATGAAGAATGTTTCTCACGGAAAAACAAGTCTTTGGATCATTACCAAGCCTTCTTGATTCTGCGTCCCACTTAGATTGAATTTGTTTGACCTCCAATTGTATCTCTTCATAGAAGTACTTCAGTCTCTATAGACAAGGAAAAATAGCACCACTAGAGTGAATGATGCTAATCTGACGTTGCATAATAAATCATTTAAAGCAGTACATTTGATTTTCCACTTCTAACCTCTATCTCTTTTTGCTGGGCGTCAATTATTTCGCCATGTTTGGCAGAATAATTGACGTTGGGCTGATTACCATCCCATTTTCTACCGCAAGTGCATAGTTTAGAGAATTCATTTGATGCCAAACTACGCCTCTGATTAATATACAACGTGACAGCTTCTATGAATTCTCTCTTAGAGAGGCAACCAGTATCAGCCTTCAATATCTTATTGAGGAAATGGCAAAGCTGCAAATAATTGTTATATTTTAGGTAACCTTCCAAACAACAGAAGGTGATTTCACATTACAAATTACAAACGCCATAGCAAGACAAAAAAAAAAAAAAAGAAAAGAAAAAAGATCACTAAATAGTGATGTACCTGAGTGCCTTGCGAATCAAGCAATGAAGAAAAATCCTTGACGACCTTCCTGAGCAAAGTATCAATTACCTACAGGAAGTTTTGACGCATTCACAAATAAGATTGCTGATCACAGGATCTTGATGCATAAATTTAAAAAACAGTGTAATTTGACAGCACATTGGAAAGAATCTTACCTACCATTGCATTCAAAGGCAGATCATCAGCCTCGGTGAGGTAAGCCAGAAGAAGGTTGAGTCCAAACTGATAAAAAAAGGAAGCCAAAGCATTAGCAGCTTTGGTTTCTTCAACAGAAACATCTCCAGACAGATGATTAAGAAACAGTGATGAGTCAGAGTGGTCAAGAATACTTTCAGTGTCGAGTATGTTGGAAGGAGACCATTTGGGGAAGGAAGTAATCCTGACAGTTCCACCATACCTCCACACCCCAACTCCTCCCGACAGTTTCCATTCATAGTACCCTTTCAAACAGAGAATGCAATCCACAACTTTGCTGGAGGAACCCCCCTGCCAAAAAACACACTCATGTATCAATGTCATTAATCAGCAATCAGCAATCATCAATCATCAATCATCAATCATCAATCATCAATCTTCAATCTTCAATCTTGACGGAGGGTCATGCTCACCTTTTCCAAATCGGAAGCTTCGAAAGTCAAAAGCTTCATGTTGTTGACCGCTTGGAGAAAGTTGCGCATGTTCTCGAAATACTGAATTGCAGATTGAGCGGGTCCCTCCGCGGACTGAAGGGCAAGATTGTCCACGGCATTGTCCACAACTTTTACCACAGCGCCCGGGTTTACTCTGTTCAGGACATTGCAGAGAATGAGACCGTTACGGAGTGCGAGGCAGAATTCCTCTTCCGAGGCTTCTTTCAACACCCACGAACATGCTCCGTTCTCCATCTTCCCAAGCCATTCTGCTGCTTCGTATCTCCTTGAAGCTGATATCACAAAACATAAATAACTAAATCTAATTTTCTTTCTCATTCGCCATTCATGGGAGAAACAATATATTTTTTAAATTCATCCTTTCGTAAATAACTAACTAATTATCAATAAATTTTAATTAAATCTTCAAAAGTGTATTTGAAAGTAAAAATAGGAACAGTTATAAATTGTTTAAAAAGTAAAATAATATTAAGATTTAGATATAAAAAAGTCATATTCTCGTTATATAATAATACTAGTGAATTCTCATTATATAATAATATTAGTGAAAACATAAGGGTTGTTCACACCTGTGTATTCAGAAGTTATATTTGAGAAAAGTGGGAACAATCATAAAATATTTAGAAGGTAAAATTTACATTTAGGGAACAAGAGGTTGAGAGTTCAAGTTTTTCTTATGACAAATTAATAATATATATTTAAATTTTAAAATAGGTATAAGGGTAGAATAGGTATTTTAAAAAGTAAACCCTAAAATGGAGTATTTCCTTTATTAATAGTATAACAGTTATGTATATTGGATATCAATATTTTAAAGTAATTTTTTACATTATAGATATAATTGGACAATTATAAATTATATTTTTTAATCATATATTATAAATTATAGATATAATTGGACAATTATGTATGTTGGATATCAATATTTTAAAGTAATTTTTTGCTTAAAAATATAAAGTTAGTCTAATGGTAAAGTTTATGTTTGGTGAGGGATTAGAGGTTGTGGGTTTAAATCTCTCTTATGATAAAGTATTTTATTTTTAATTTTAAATTAGGTGTAAGTATAGAATAAATGTGAAAAGTGAACGTCAAAGGAAAGTATTCCCTTTATTAATAGTATAGATTAAGTAGTAGCGAAAACACATACGCTGTCGCATTTATATTTTAATATGTTATAACAGTTTTAGGGTTTTAATTTAATATCTTTTGTAAATTTTTATATTTTGAAATATAAATTATTATGTGACATGTTTTGAAAATATATTTTGTTAATTTTATATTTTTTATTTATGATAACATGATAAAAATATATCAGATCATCAATGGACATGTCAAATATGCCATGAATATGAAAAATGAAAAAATGAGAGAGTCTGAATAGAATTCAAAATATTTATCATGAAATGTATACATGTATTATCATTGATTATGTTTAAGGAAAATTTATTTGTGATAAGGTAAAAATTGTGAAAATGTATATATATTAAAAGAGAAGTTATATTTGTAAAACTGAAAACAATCATAAAATGTTTAGAAGGTAAAATAATATAAAATGATAGTAAATAATATAATATCTTGTATTATAAATTATAGATATAATTGGATAATTATGTATATTGGATATCAATATTTTAAAATAATATTTTGTTTAAAATTATAAGGTTGATTTAATAATAAAATTTATCTTAAAAAATAAGAGATTGAAAGTTTAAATTTTTCTTATAATAAATTAATTTATTTTTTAATTTTAAAATAAGTGTAAGAAAAAAAATTAAGTAGACACCTTAAGCCGTGCAGGAGCAGACATTTTATCATGTCAGAATGACGTTTCTTTATAGCCATAGAAAAAGTTTTCCTTTGTTTTTCTAAACGCAATTTTTCTTATCTGATTTTCTTTTCTATCCATTTAATTATCACTTGTACTTTATTGGTTTGATTAAGAAAGGACGGGGTAAAAAGTCCCAAAAGAAAATCTTATTACTCTTGTGACCAAAAAATAATCTCTACTGTCGAAAATCGAAATGGCGTTTAATGTCATGCTTTTGACTTTGAATTCTGTTTACCCAATAGTTCAAATTACAATCACTGAAGATTAAATAAAGGTTAGAAGTTAAAGTAGTATTTACAGTAATGTTTCATTAAAATGGTTCCAAAATCATGGTGTTTCTGGTTTGAAAGAATAATTAATTTTGAAGTACAGTAATAAAATTTAACTTGAGTTTATTTTAACACTAATTTTTTATCAGAAAATAAATGTTAATCACAAGAGTAGAGAATACATTTTTTAACTTGAGTTTATTTGAATGCTACAAGTCTATAATATAAAAATGGTATTAAAATATCGTTATAAATTCAAAAGAAAATAATAAAACATCCTACCCTTCATTAAAAAGTTACATAAATAAATACCGAATTTATTTAATGTTTTACTGCATGACCGAAAATATTAAAACAAGACACATAAATAAGCTAAAAGTCAGTTAGAGAGTCAGAAGTGGAACAGAAAAGTTATCCCACTAATAAAACAGACTCTGGTGGGCTCTGCTTAAATTTTAAGCAGTAGTTTTATGTTCCTTAAATTAAATTTATTTGACATGTCTTTAGACGACCACGCATGAAATCACCAAATTTGAATGACAATGCGAAAGACCCACGCCACCAGTGAATGCTGGGAAGTGATCTCATTTTTGGATAACACTTCCCCTGCCAATGCATTATGCACTTTATAATTTCGTGCTCCGCAATCTTTTCGTGTGTCCTGTGTCCACTTCTTTTTTTCTTTTCTAATTACAATTATTATCCAATTTTTTTCTGCACCACTTTCCCGGTTTCCCCTTTTCCTTTTCTTACACAAGGCAAAATGAGGTGCAAGTTATAATTTAGTGGATGGTAAGAAACAAATCAAATAGGTTAAGAAAGTCTGAGGAAACTTTTTCTGGGACAATATAACCTGCTTCTTTTGCTTAATTTTTAATTTTAGGTTTATATTTTTGAAATGCATGCATATAAAAGTAAGGAGTAGAGATAAATTAATGTTCAATTAATGAAGCTTTTCCAAGAAACGTGGCTGAACTGAAACAACAAGCATGAATGAGACTATTATGTCTTATTTTGGGGAAGGGAATGATTACAGCATAGAAGATAATAGTAGTATGACTGACTATGTATTGGCATAAGCGTGAGTTATTCATTGTTCCAAAATGTGCAATGATATAATAATAGTGTAACACTAACACTAGAGTTTAGAGCAGTGCAAGCTGATACCTGCCTCCTCTGCTTTCCTCTGAGCCAATTCATGATCGTTGATGCTCTCATCCGTTACAGTGTAGGAAGCTTCACTGTTGTTACATACAGAACCTTTCAAATTGAGTCCTCTCTTATGAGGAGATATAAAATTTGAGTTTGGTAAGGTTTCCGGTGGCATGTTTTCCCTGCAAAGCAACAATAGGAGAAATGTTTCGATGCAGTTCTGTATATAGTATCCAAATCCAACCACCAAAAATATTGGTTACCACTTACCACATTAATTAAAGAAAATGTGAAACTGAAGGTCGAGTGTGAAGATCGGATCTGAGGCAGAAGCAGGGTTGTGGTGGATTTGATGAATGATGAACGTTGTTCAAAAATGAGAAGAGGAGGCTTATATTAAATGCTTGGTTTGAATGTGAGACAAAGAGACACCTTTAAAATACAATTACAAACCACCTTGAGCTTCAAGTTCAACTTGAATTTTGAACGTTGGTGTCTCCCGTGTCCTACAGAGATCACGCCGTCTTAACGGCATCTGGAGTCCTATCCCACATCGCAACTGTGCTCCTCGCTCCCACGTCGTACCAATTTCAAAACTTTTTTGCTCCCCAAAATTTGCTTTCTTTTAATCAATTTAACCTTTATTTTATAAAAATTCACTAGTAGTAGTATGATTCATTAATTAATATATATATATATATATATATATATTATTTATTATATTTTTTTCATATGAAAATGATATTAATAAGAATATATTATCAAGTTAAAAAAATTATACTACCAGTTAATTCAATTTTTTATATTATTTACAAAATAATAAATTTATCGTAGATGTTGATTTTTTAATCGATCACAATATGAAAATTCTTTACAGTCACAGCATCATTATTTAAATAATTTTAGCATATTTATTTAAATTCTCCACGTAGTTCCGATGTAAAAAATTATATTTTGCATTTTATAACGTATTTAAAGTATTTTTAATAAATATTGCCATTATAATCATTTATGAAATAAAAATGTATTTTCATATGTTTTTAAAATCACTTTTTGTATATAAAAAATTATTAAAAATATATGATTTAAAAAGTAGAACTAGTTTCTCATACTATAATAAACTCATTTTTAACTTTATATGATGAAAGATACGATGTTCTCTAGATATCTTTTAAATACTTTAACAAGGAGTTGTAAAGTTGGTTTACATTTTTTTTATCAACTAAATAAATTTATCAATAAACTAATAGAAAACATGCATGTTTTTTAGAATTAAAAAAAGTATAAAACATAGTTACCAGACTTCAACCCCCAAATATAGTACGATAGGTTTAAAACTAATTCGACATGGGATTGTGTTGTGAATTTATCTGTTTGACATCATTCCAGGAACTAAATTGTGTGTGATGAACAATTTCAAGAGTATCGACACAAAGGTCATTAAACACTACATTGTTCTTGACCTTCCAAATATGTCAGAGTGAAACCACATAGATGACCATGCACATTGACTGTGAAGAGTACCATTTAACAACTCCTAAAATTGGAAAAGGTGACTTCTCACCGAACTATATAACATTGTAGATATATCCCATAAGTAGCAAAGTTTTGGCCATATCCTTGTAGACACCTCAAAAATGATAAATAAATGTGTCTATGTCTCCACCCTTTGCCACAAAACTCACACATAGTTGCCTCTTGCTAAATTATCCCATGTTTAAGTAAGTTTGCCTTTGTTGGTAGCATGTCTGCTTCTAATTACCATGCAAGCATGTGCACCTTCGATGGTACACATTTCTTCCATAATAGATCGAAAAAGTTATCCTTTGGCAGACACATGCCAATTGTAAGTAACATGTATGCAAACAAAATAGAGTACATGTCTGACCTGTTAGCTTGCCACACCTGCTTATCTGTCTCCCCTTCTACCAACACCACTGACCCTAGTCTAGTCTCCAACTCGTCAAGCATTTCAAACTCACAATCAATCAGTTCCCTCTTCCAAGCCCAATTTTACCTCTCATCCCCCCTCATATCCCTCACCGAGAAAGTCGTATTTAAAGCTACCTCATATCCTATAGACTATGATCATTCACTCACCTATCTTTCCAAAACCCAACTACCCTACCATCTAATGTTATTGGACCACCAGCCATTTGGCCTTATCCCATCCTACTCGATGGAGTTTAGATCAAATGACCATTGGGAACATTTTTTCTGACTCACCTCCCACTGCCTGTCAACTCTCAAATACTGAGCTTTCAAAAAACGAACCCATAAAGTGTCATGTTCCTCCACCACCTCCACCTCCACTTCCCTAACAACGTCATATTGAACCTTGTCAAATCTATCAAATTCAAACCCTCATACTCTTTTTCTCTACAAACCCTTTCTTAAGTCACCCAATAAATTTTCGTACTCCTCACCTCACAACTCTCTCATCCCCCCACAAGGAATTAATAAACAAAGAGTGAAGTTGAAAAATTATACCTTTTGGAGCCTTGAAAAATGAAAGAAAGTAGATAGGAAGTGCAGACAAGACAAATTTCAGTAAAATAATCATATCTACCATTGAGATGTATTTGTTTTTCCAGGAAGATAATTTGTAATGAAAACCTTTTATATTAGTTCCCACATCCACAACTTAGTAGGAGCATCGCCAACAAGCAAACTTAAGTACTTGAATGAGGTGTTCCCTACTTTACAGTTAAGCAGCATAGAAGTCCCTTCCAACCAATCAATTGGCTTTTGTGAAAGTTCACTTTGGAAATAAGTTCAAAATTTTGCAACATTTCTTTCATCACTTCCACTGACTTCCGCTCTTTCTTAGCTAAAAATAGCATGTCATAAGCAAACTATAAGTGAGATACACACACTCCATCCTTTTTTACATCATAACCCTTCCATAATCCCACCCCCACAGTTGACTTAACCAATTGGCTTAACCCCTTAGCTACAATGAGGAAAAGAAAAAGTGAAAGTGGGTCTCCCTGAAGAAGTCCCCACCTTACACTAAATTCCTTCATAAGGCAACTGTTGATCAACATAGACAATTGTGTCGTTGTCAGACATTCACACATCCATTTTATCCAAACCTAGCCAAATCCTATACAAACAATCACATTCCACAAATATTACCAATTGACATAATCATATGTCTTTTCAAAGTCCATCTTCAGGCACACCAGCTAAACGTTACTTCTTCTTGCATCTGTCATCAGCTCATTCACAATTAAAACTTCATTCAATATTTGTCCCCCTTTTATGAACGTAGTTTGGGTATCCAATATAACAACTTGCATAACCACTTTAAGTCAATTAGACAACACTTTGACCAAAACCTTGTACATGCACCCCGATCAAAGAAATAGAACAATAATCCTCAATTTTCCGTGGATTATCCCTCTTCGATATCAAGCTTAAAAATGAACTATTAGAACTCTCAACCAATTTGCCATTGCAATGAAATTCAGCAAAAAAAAACCCAAAATTCATCCCTCGGGATGTTCCATAACTCTTTTAAGAATAAGAAATTCATACCATTGGGCTCTGGACTCTTATTGTTGTCACACTCCTAGATTGACAATTGAATTTACATTTTTAAGAACGGCTTCTTGAGACCAGCTCGTGCCTGATTTGAAAGCACATGGAACTCAATTTTGCCAAGTTTTGGGCAACATCCATCCTTTTTCTTGAAAATGAAATTTAAGGACCCTATGACTTAATATTGCATTAGATTTTTTGTGCTTTGTACCTCCCCTGCTTCCTCCCCGTCAAAATCGACTTAATATTGCATTAGATTTTCTACACTTCACCATTGCCTTATGGAAAAACTTTGAGTTTTGCATCCCTTTCAAACAACCCAAAGCACGCTATATTTCTGCTACATTACCAAACACTTCCTCCCTACCCCACTTTCTAAGTCTCATCAAATGATGTAACTTTTCCTTTTTTCCCTCCTTATCCAAATCTTTGGCTTTCTCTTTCAAATCAAAATTGTGCAAAGCTTTACTGTGTTGAACATTTTGTTTATCAATATCACCCAAAGACTTCTTTATTTCATTCCTTTAATTTACCTTTCAACAATTTTAATTTTTATTTCAATGCAAAAAGTTTTATGCCCCTCCATCATCATCTCATTCCACTCATCTTCTACGAAGAGACAAAAACGATTATCATTGAACCAACTGTTTAAAAACTAGAAAGGTTTTGGACCCCAATCTGCCTTCCTCACCATAAGCATAGTAGAATAATGATCAAACACACTTTATGTGAAGGTTTCATTGCTCTAAAGTCTAGGAAGAAAATATTATGAGTTTAAATATTTTCACTATGAAAAAAATTAACATATTAATAACTAACATTTAGTTATTAAAAAAATATACATTGTAACTGTTTTTAATTTATTTTACAATTTATTTGGCTACAATGCTATTGTTCTAACTAAACTTTCAATGTTATGAAGTGTAAATTCTCCATTATGTAAGACTATTTCTAAGGACATAATATTATGACTATTTCTAATGGCATATTATATACCCATATTTAATGTTTGATAATATTTCAAAAACATCTTTTGCTCCCATCATTTAAAAACGTATATTTTACTTTTAACATTTTTAAATATGCATAAAATTTTTTAATTAATTTTCAAACATGTATTTGTATTTATAAATTAACATTTTTTTTTTCAAAATATACGCGTTTTAAAAATCATATTTCATATATTTTTAAAACCACGTTCTAAATCCTAAACAAATAGGTCTATTCCCCTCATCAATTAAAAATATATATCTCATGTTAAAAAAATATATTGCTATCTAATTACAAAATATTATCAACTTTTATAATAATAAGTTTAAAAGTCAAAGTTAGCAAAAACAAACCTTAAAAGTATGGATATTTTTTATTGATACTAAATGTAACTTTTTTATATTGACAGTGTTTAATCATTAATTTTCTTTAAATATAGTACAAAATAGCCTTTTCATAACTAATTTAACATTTATTAGTTAGAGTTTATTTAATCAATAAAAAAAGTTGAGAATAACTATGAAGAGTTATTTTATATGTTCTAAAATCATTAATCATTGAAATACATCAATCTAGAATTTAAGAACTGAATCATAGTGATTTTTTTTCCTGTTGTTGTTGAATGGAAATCGTTACCAAAAAGGAAGAAGAACGGAAATCATTAATGATTTAAAATTTTAGAAATTGATTTGCATTTCTTGACAAAGAGATACATAGTTACACATCGAAAATTTAATTACGCAATAAACATCGTTCTTCTATTGTGAAATATGTTTAAAGTTACACAAAAATAAAAAGAATTTAATTAGTGTGTAATGATAATATAAAAAAAGTTTACTAACCTTTAATCACATTTTTTTTATTTATATGAATTTTAAAGTATTGATGAATAAAATCAAAAAATACTAACCTACATGCTAATTAAATTTAAATAAAAAATAAATTTAAATAAAATAGGTTATGCATAGATAATTTAAAATAATATTTAATTATAAGTCAAAATATATAATGGATTTTTTTATTTTTAAAATAATTATTTTACAAAACATTAACATATTAATAGTGGTTTTTATTAGTTAATGATATAAAATTGTTTTAAACTATTATAGTGCAAAGCTGTATAAATATTAGGAAAGGAAGAATTTGTGAAATAATAAATAATTATTTGCATGAAAATGTGAAAATTGAAAGCTAGTAAGACATGATAAGGCATCCTCTAAAAAAATGTTAACATTGTATTTGGATAAAAAAATTTAAAAGAAAAGTTCAGGTTGTTAGAAAGTTTAAAATAAAGACTATCTTTGTTAACATCTGTTTGATTATTTTTCAGATAGTCTGTTTTGGTTCAATGTTTGCTAGAGTGGTTTTCTTCTAATTGTGTACGAGGGAAGCTTTGACATACGTCCACCAAGACTAGTTTTAACTAATATTAGTTGAGTTTTTTTACTTATATCAGCTATTAATAGCCTCCACCAACACTAGAATGAAAAATAAGTTTGGCTAATGCTGCCCAAAATAACTTTGTCCTACGTAAATAAAAAATAATCCTAGCTAATGATAGTAAAAAAACCATGACAAACATTAATTAAAATTTTTTTGGTGAATGTTGGCAAAAAAATTAAAATTTGGTCCAAAAATATCATTAATCGATATTTTTCAATTATTAAATATTATTTAATATTAAAATAATTTTTGTATTTGGTGAAACAAAACATTTTAATTTTTGTATTGTTTAATTTTTTAATTATAAATATTATTTAAATTGTCTTCTCCAAACAAACATTTGAAAATTGAAGAATTTCGATATGAAAATAATTTAAATCCAATACATTTTAATTTTCTTAAATTTGTGAAGATTCTTATAGTTTGACTTAAACTGACTTGACTTTCACTCATATACTTTAATTTTCTTATATTAAAAAACCTATACATCATTAGTGTGAAATTTGCACAACTATATTTTAACATTTGTAAGGTTTTGTTTGTATAGTTTCTTTGTGAGATTTCGTAACTCTTAAAGTATTCATATTATATTATATTATATTATATTATATTATATTATATTATATTATATTATATTATATTATATTATATTATATTATATATATAATAGAAGTGTTAGTAATATATTATTTTAACACCCTTCTTGCTTATAAAAAACACTTTTCTTAATACACTTCACTCAATACATATTAAATTATTTGTTAAAATTTATTGAAAATTATAGAATTAGAAAAAATAATTATTTAATAATAAATAAAATCCACAAAAAATTAATTTTTTTATAAATTTCAATCAATTATAAAATGTGTCAAATAATTATGCTGTTAAATTTTTTTTAACTCTTAATAGTCTGACACATTATTCTCTTCACAAAAAAATGAGTATTTTTTGTGTTGTTTTACACAAACCAATTAAATATAATAAGTAAAATAGTTGTGATTTTATAAAATTAACCTTAACATTAATAATATTGAAAAATTAAAGGGGCATTATTAAGGTATTAGTAGAAAAAAATAATTAATATTACATCTAGAGCTAAATGTGATACTTATTTTAAAATATATAATTTTTAAAATACATTACTTATTTTGGAATGAGAGAGTCACATATTAAGAGTAACATGTATTGGGGTTGAAATTGTTTAGGACTCAAGCTTTCACAATAATTCATGGGTAATTGTAAACATTTTTTTAGTAATCATAATTTTGATATGGATTAGTCATTGCAAGTAACAACGACTAGCACGATCAGAGACTTAGAATATATAATGTGATTATTCACCTCCAATATTGTTTATTTCATTCTCAAAGTACTATGACCACGACTCAAATGCTAGATCACTTAATTAAATATACAAGTCACTGCCACTTGTATTTATTAACAATTTTAGAAAAATAGTTTTTAATAAAAAAATATTTCTACATTTCTATAGTGTGTTTAAATTATTTTTAATTAAAGAATTATTTTTTTAAGAAGTAAATCTTACATGTTTCTTAAAAATCATAGTTTTTAAAAATGAACCAAAGACTAACAAGTATGGTGACTAGTTCTATTAATATGAAAAATCGAAGAATTTCAGAATTAGTACAGACATGCTAAAACCTCGTCAAAGACTTATATTGAAAACTACTATGTATCAGTCTTTATTTAAAAAATATTATTTTACTTTTAATTTTAATATAAAAAGTTAAAGATAATTATAAATGCATATTTTTAAGATTACAAATATGTATATATTATGTTATCAATTTTTTTATAAAACATATAATTTAATCGTGTATATTAATTTAAAATTTTTTATATATTAATTTCGTATAAAATTTGTATATAATAATTTATTATTTTTATTTTAAATGTAATTTTTTATTTTTAATTAATATTGTTAAAATTTATTAATTATTAAAATTTAACATAATTATTATAGAATATTTTATTTAAACTTTTATGTGTACTTTGATTATAAAAATGCTATTTTAATTTAATATTAACTATTAAAAATTATGATATTATATTTATTTATATTATTTATCTATTATTTTATTATTATTGTTATCATTTTATTAATATCAATTTAACCCTAACTAAACCAGAAAATATTTAACTAGTGTGTTGACCGATCTGATTTTAAAAATCCTGTAAAAAAATAATTTAAATTAACAAAAATGGTTTTTCTTAAGTTTATGATTTATATATCTTGTCCATTTATATGTTTTGATTGACTTTAAACTAGTCTTGTCCTTGTATTTAGATATTTGAATAAAAAAAATACATCTTTACTTAGTATGATATTAGAAAATCATTTGTTTTAAATTAGTGTTTCAATTTCTTTCCTAGTTTATTAATAAATATCATCTCATTTAATGAGTTATATAAGATATTAAAAAAATTATTAAATAACACTACGGTATTGATAGAATGAGACAGGAATTGAGTAATAACTTTGAGAGAGCTAATTTCATTCTTACTCTTAAATATCACATTTACTATTCACATATTGAAAAAATTATAAAAAAAAAATCATTAAAATATAGGTGCTTGTTATTAGATATTACATTTACTATTCACCATGAAAAATATTGCATTTACTAGTTTAAAATATAGGTGCATTCGTAATTATGTTTTCGCACTTCTATTGCTTTTAATGCATTAACCTATCTACTAAAATTTATGTATCGATAAAATTATTATGTGATATAGTTTTCTTTAGATAATTTTCAATATTAAAAATAAATATTAATATATTATAAAAATTTGAAATAATTGATTAAATTTAACACAATAAAAAAGTAAAAATATTGACTATATTTCTATTATATTATTGTATTTTATTATATCTAAACATCAACCTACGTATGTCTTCCTTTTACTTAACCATTTTTATATAATCATTGTATAAAAAATTATTTGAGTAAATTTATATATAATTTTTTCTAATAAAAAATATTACAATATATCAATTTATTTTAATTAAAACATAGACTTAATAGAAATGTAAAATATAGATGTCACATTATTTCTATTGTTCTATCATATTTTTATTACATTGACATTGATATACTACAGTAATTTATAATTATATACATAGAGATTTTACATAATAATATTTAAACAGAAAGCTTATAATTCGAATTTTGAAATTTAAAATTTTATTGATGGTTAATTAATTAACTAATAACTTTTTAAGTTACAAAGTTTAACTATATTTGTTACTTTAAAACTGGCCATCCTTTAAATTTTAAAATTCTACTAAATTTGTTAATTATACTCATGAACAAGCACGCACAGATAACTATGATGGTTCCATAGGCTAAATTTAGGATATGACATTTTAAAAACTAACAATTTTTAGTTTTAAAAATATATAAACTTGACAATTAAAATCATATGGTTATGTATTTTCTTAAAATATGACTAATTGGTAATATATTTTGAAGAAAAAATGTTGAAACTGCAATAGAATTTTATAGTTTCAATATTTTATATTTTAAAAATAAATAAAATTTCATTTTTCTCTCTTTTCTAACAAAATAAAATCAAGTACTATTTTACTTCTTTTTGCTTTCACACATTATGTTGTTATAACATAAATTAGATGACACTCTTATTCATTAGTTTTTCTTTGCCTCCTTTTTTTTTTCTTTTTTTAAAAAAACTTGTCACTAACATTGCTCTTACTTTTATATCTAAATAGAAAATCAACTAAAAGTTTAAATAAAAATTATCATCAATGTCATAAACTAATAGAAGATGAGGATGTATATTCGTAAAGGGGTATAACTCAATTAGTTGAGTAGGTGCGCGAATCATAAAAGATATGTTTCCTTAACATTAATATTTTTTTGTATATTTAAAATAATAATTAAATTTAATTAAACAATTTAAAATTTCTCTCCTCTTAATATAATTTTGTATGGTGGTATACGAAAAAGAAATTATATATTCAAGTAAACATATTAAGTTATGAGTTTAATTGATATACACTATAAGAGTAAATGACTTTTACACTCATATTCAATCATAACTTTTTTTATTGATGTGACTTCTAAAGTGTTAATTAGTAAAGTCAACAAACTTATCATGAATGTCAGTGTAAAAATCTTTACACCGACAATATATATCAATTAAACTCTTAAATTATTTGATAAATTAATGGATTAAATGTACATACTCCTAAAAGAGAAAATAAATAAAAAAATATTTTTGTGCTTTCAATTACATGGCACGGGTAAGAAAAAATATCTTGCTGGATAACTTAATTCAATATAATACTAAAACTATTATAGATTAATGTTTATATCAATTTTAGTTTAAAATATCTTTTGGAATCATGCTTGTTTGTTTTAAAATGAATAAAAGTTTCATTAACATGGAATAACTTGAATTGTAATTTTTTTTAAATCTTATTTATATATTTTTTAAATATGGTAAGCAAATTAGGCATGCATTTTAGCATGCGCTAAATTAATCCATGCCCTTATTAATTAAAATATGAAAATTTTAATTAATTGAGTTCCTTATTTTTTTCAATCATTGTTAAATTAATTAATAACAATTGGAGGCTCTAACTAAGTTTCTTAAAAGAAACTAGGTTTTTAATAATATTTTTTTTATTCTATCACAATCATTCATATATGATTGTCAACAAAACTACAACAATAAAAGTAAAACTTTTTCTTGAGAATATGGGTGACAAATGTACTTCTCAAAGCACAAGCACAAGTAATGATACGGAGACTAGATGCAAACATATTACCTATAAAGGAAAATTTAGTAAAAAGAAGGATTCTTTAGAATGATGATGTGGTTTACGGAATGTGTGACACAGGCAAGAAAAAGTTTAGATTTGTTTGTCTTTTTTCCAGTGGCAACTAGAGTGTGGAATGAGATATGCACATAATGAAAAAATCTCTATAACCTTCAATATCAGTTATTTTTGCACGCAGACTCTTCAATTCCTGAGACTAGTTAACAACAACTCAAAAGTTCAAAAATTTGATCCTTTGTGTGATTTGCAATTATGTGACAATAGTAAAAGACACAAAATACAACATTTTTAAGTCAAAACCTTATGGCATTTATAATATTTGACAGTTACATTGTGTTCATGGAAATGAAGTATGGTGGCAAAATTAACCTCATATAGTTTTCCAAAATGGATTATGAATTCATCCCTTTATGCATTGAGGTAGCTTTTACATCTTTTTTAATGTTGATAAGTTGTTCTTTTTTACACTTTATAATGTGTTAGGATGAAATACCTAATACTAGTCCTAATTTAATGTTTTTAATAAAATTCATTTGACTTATATAAAAAAATCATACATGATGATTAACTTTACATTATTCATTCATGAAAACATAAAACTTAAATAATAATAATAATAATAATAATAATAATAATAATAATAATAATAATAATAATAATAATTTAGTTACAATATACTAGTGTACTAGAGTGTCAAAGTTATTATTATAACCTAAGCTTAGAAGTATTAGGTAGGCCACTTAAAAGTTCCTGAGTAAGCATAATAATGTAAGACCATCTAAAAAATGGTCATTCAAGTATAAATATAAAATGAGGAAATATAAAATTTTAATTTCCATTTTCATAGAGTATTTTTAGGCATGAAAAATATCTATAATATTTTATTATAATATTTATTATAATTTTAAGTTACTTATATATGTTTAAATAAATTATATATTAAGTTATTGTTGTAGTTTAATTTAAATAATGGATAAAAATGATCAGTGGAAAGAAATTAAACATAAAAAGCTTAAGAATTAAATTTTTTAGTTGAATACATTATTTTAATATTATTATATTTTTTTGTGAAAATTAATATTATTATATAATTATTATAAGTATAATATATGAACAAATATAAATATGAAAAAGATAATTATATATATATATATATATTCATACATGATTTAAAGAATTGAAAAATACATATATCATATGTCTACCTTGATCAAAATGGATAATAATCTAGACAAATTTAGAATAATTCTCGCGTGTAGAAAAATGATTTCTATATACTCACGAGATAAAATGAAGGAAGCACACACTAATCTTTTTCTCTTTTAATTTCTCTCCAACAATGTTTGTGTAGTTATGAATAGGTCCGGTCTCAATAAAAATAAAAATGATTTTTATATTATTCTCTTATAAAAAATCGGATAACATAACCAAGTATCTAAGAGTTATATCTAAATTTTATTCATCCAATTAATATACAAAGGCTCTTGGTTAATGCATCAAAGACGTAAAACTAACGCTCTATTGGGTTGGTTTTAGTTTTTGGTTTTTTATTTTTGATTTTTAAATATACTTTCAAAATAGAAACGCAAAAATAATTCTGATTTAATTTTTAATTATTTTTAAAACATTTTTATCAATTTAAAAAACAATACAACAAGGACAAATGGATCACCGGAACTTATTTTCTTTCTTAGATTGACTTTAATAGGATCAGATTTTTGCAGATTCTCGAGAGCAAGTTGATCTGGCATTTGGGAGAAACGTTCACCTTCCAAAGCTTCTTCCATAACACACCGATGATGCAAGTCAGCCTCTTTCTTCTTAATTCCCTCTTTTTTTTATTTACTTCTCTCTTCTTTTTTTATCACTATATTAGGTGTGAGATGAATATTTTTCCAAACATAAATAAATTTTAATTAATAAACACTAACATTTAATTATAATTAATTCTTCATTTACATAATTTTTAAAGTATTAACTAGTAAAGTCAACAACCTTACCATAAACAAAAGATTTGAATATATGTGATAATTTATACTAATTAAACTCATATAAATATGTGTTCAAATAATTTTCAAGTCACGGGAGATATAAATACAATTTCTATGTATACAACCAACTATTTTATATATGAGTTTAATTAGTGTACACCGACAGTATAAAAAATTTTTATATTCAATCATATCTCTACATTTATGACTTTTATTATGGTCAAGAAACTTACCATAAATTAAGAATTGTAATGGAATGTTAATTTAAAATTATTTATACAGTCAGTACATACCAATTAAATTATTCATATCTTGTATGATATCTTTAACTTATTTAAAAAATTTAATTAGTATGTACTAATTGTAATGACAACTCTTTATTTATATGGCTTTTAAAGTATTAATTTCTAAAGTCAATAAATTTACCATAAGGGAAGTGTTTTTGTATGAATGTCAGTATAAAACTTCTTACATTGACAATATATACTAATTAAACTCTAATTAATATATAGAAAGTAAAAATTAAAACATAAGATAATGTATACTATTAATTTAAATGCATCATAAAAAATAAAAATATTGAATATATTAAAACATTAAAACATTTTTATGGTTTCACTAGAGGTCTAGAATGTATATACCCTCAAAAGTGCATTAAGGTGAATTAGCCTTTAGGTTAAAGATTAATTTCCACACAAAAGTAGTCTGAGGGGTAGGTGTGAAGTTGCAAGAGTTGGGTTCCTTTGCTAATATCCTAAATTGTAGCGTCCTAAAAATGCTTTTTTTCTACCTGGGGTTCTCATATAGGTAAATGTGAGATGTGAGCGTGCTTGGAAGCCAACCTTATATAAAATGAGAGCGAAATTATCACCATGGAGGCAAAAAATTTGTCTTTGGGAGGACAAATCTGCCTTCTCTACCATAACTCTCTATTTTTTGTCTTTTTACCAAGTTCCAAAGAAGATGGCTAAAGACATTCAGACTATGCAAAGGAGATTTTTATGGAGCAGTTCATATGAGTGTAATAAGGTAGCTTGGATCAAATGGGAGTAGGTGTGCAAAGGTAAAAATCAAGGTGGATTTGGTATCAAAGATGTGGGGGCATTCAACAAATCATTGCTGGGAAAATGGAGGTAAAGGGTTTTTCAGGGGGTAATTTTTATGGATCAAAGTGTTGAAGGCTAAATATAGGAAGATATCAGGAGGAATTTAGGAGTGTGGCAAAGGAAAGGAAGATCCCAGTGGTGGAATGATATACTGAAAGTAACGGCTAAAGTAGGGATAGGAGAATGGTTCTTTAGTGTGGATAAGCCCTTGGTAGGGGATGTGTCTCTTTTTAAATTTTGGGAAGGGGGTGATTAGGGGCAGGTAGGCTTACGACTATATTTCTTAGGTTGTATGATTTGTCTAATAAGAAAAAGATGGTTATTTTGGAAGTTGAGTAATAATAATTGAGTTTGGAGGCTTAATTGGAGAAGAGAGTTATCTAATAGGGAGTGAAAGTGAGTTCGGGAGTTGGAGAGCTCGTTGGATACGGTTCAGATGAGGAGGAGTGAAAAGGATGAAGGGAGTGGAAAGATAGTCATGGGAATCTCAAGGAATATTTTGTGAAGGAAGCATATTGCTTAGCTAGTGGAGCATTTCAGGAGGCTGCTTCTCCAATTTTTAATTTGCTCTGGAAATCAAAGGCACCATTTAAAGTAGTGAAATTTTGTTGGAAAACTGTGCTGAAAAGAATTCCCTTAAGGGCTGAAAAAAATTTCCTTTCTCTACTGATGTAACTTGTTCTCTCTGTTACAGGGAGCCTGAATCTGTAAGCCATTTGTTACTCACTGTAATTCTAGTCACTGGTATCGATAAAATGTTATAAGTGGTTAGGTTACTTGTCTGTGTTGCTTCATGATTGTAAAGTAAGCTTTTGGCACCTGTTGTGTACATCCAATCCTGAAAACAAGGTTACAATGGAGATAATGAGTATAATTTGGTTAATTACTTTGTGGAGCATTTGACGTACAAGGAATGCAGTAATATTTAAAGGAGAACTATTTTGTGTTGAAGAAATTTGACAATCGTCCCCGCAAAGGTCTTGTTATTAATTAAGGGGTTATCTAAGGTTTCACATGTCTCTTTTTGTGAATGGTCTTTCCAACCTGTTTTATATATTAATAAGATGAGGGTACAAAATGTTTAAATTCCTTGCTTCTGTTCTCTTATTGGATTTTTTGAAAGATATCTACTTCCTAATTTGTATTGTTGTGAGAGGATTTTTATAAATTACTGTTTGTGGAATGATGGTTATAAGTTGTATTCTTTATTTTAACCACTGTAATTTCTGAAATTCTTCTTATATTTTATGATTGGAGAAATTCTACAATTATTGAATAAATTTGTTTCTTTTAAAAAAATTTGAATATATTAAAAGAGCAAAACTTGCTTCGCCGGTTGACAATTTTACCACAAAGTTAAATAAGTCTATTTCTGAGTAACTAATGGTATCTTCGCCTGTTGACGTGACACAGGTTACCCTTCCAAGTTCATAATTAAGTAAGTTTTTTATGCCTAAAAAAGTGAAATAGATAGGGAAGAGAAAATATGGGACCCGTTTTATTTTTATCACTGAACAAAATACGGGACCCATTGTTTCACAGGAATAAAGGCATATAATGAATCTACCGGGCCAAAACTTGAGAGCCAAAAAGTTACAAAATTCAAACATGTTTGCGAAGGTTGATTCCGCAAGTCCAATTCAAATATTGTATATCTATACCTCTTTACATTATCTATCTATAAACTAGATTTGAATATAAATATTAAAATTTAATGACTTAATTGGTTTATGATTCTAACTTTTGCAAATCTTCTTAGCTTCACAATTTAAAGTTAACACAAATAATTCTAGTTACCTAAAAATAACAATTAAGAGTCATATTTCATTAATTTCTTTAATCTATTATTCAAAATATTATTTTACATCAAACTCCTTCCTAAATCCAATAATTTAGTGGTTTATATAAGACTCAAGATGACTATATAATGTCTTACAAAATAAAACTATACAAAAAATGAAAGAATTTCATACTAAAAAAATTTTGGAGGTTGTGACTTCGTGATAATTTTGCTTTGAAAAGGTGTCTTGGAGGGTATGATCCAAGACATCGTTATGGTAACCATGTCTAAGGTATTGTTCATTTTGAAGGTTATGACTTTTTGTCCTCAGATACTTAACGGAGGAGTGTGTTTATAAACAATCATTGATCTCAATGCCTAAGTGATGCGAAACTTTTGGCATACCGGAACAATGGGCTTCCCAAAAAATATGATCGTTGTATTACTCATGAAGCTTAAATTTATGCATTTGGAGTGTCTTTGATTGACTTGTTTGGTTGAGAATTAAGTATTTTTTTTTCCCTATTAGTCAACTTTGATATCACATAGCCTTCAACATTTCAACTTATCTCCTTTTGTGTCCTAGTTAATTTATATTACAACTATGTTGTAACAAATTAATACTCAAGAATAATGTGCAATAACTCTAATTGAATAATTATACATCTTTTGATGCATTGAACCTATATTTTGATTCCTCTTTTGATCATTTCTTGTTTTTTGAAATTTGTCTCTTAGAAATGAATAAAAAATGTTTCGCGAGTTGTTAATGGAAGTCAATTAATATATATACTTCTTTGTATACTTCTTTTGTATTTATTTTATTCATACATATGATGTGAATCATCTATATAAAATAAAGCTCTTAAAATACAAGTGAATTTTGTTTTTTAATCATAAAAATTAAAAAAATTTAATTCGTCTATTAATTTAAAATTATTTATTTAAATACAACAACATTATAGAATAATTATTTTATTTATTTCATTTCCTTCTATCCCATCATCTATCACCAATCCAATTCATCCTAACCTTTACTTATTAACTAAGCTAATTAAAAATAAATCAAATTAAGAAAATAGTTACAAAATATTATTTAAATTAAACTAATATGCTTACGCACAAGTTAGTTGATTGATTGCGCGCATTAAGCAAGATGATATTTTATAATAATTTTATCGCAAGATTTTCTTTACAACATTAACAAAATAAATTGTTCATTAAAACTGTATAAATAGAAAAATAAATAGTTCATTTATATTTTTTATTAGAGAAATTTACATTTTTAGAGAAATTATAAAATAATAAAGAAATTAATGATCTTGAAGAGGATTTTATTTTATAATTCTATGAAAAATGAAAATATTTATAATGAATAATATATTTTTCTATTTAACACAATTTTAATTGAATAAGTTATTTATTTTAGTTTTTTCTTGTTATATTGTCATAAATTATCATTTTTTATAATATTATTACTGTAGTGTTTGGTAATGATACTTACATTATTAGGTTGAGAAAGAGAATACAAGGAAAATTGAAATAAATAATTTATCACATTATATATAATTATAAAAATGATATTTCAACACTACAGTAAAAAAAATGTAAGTTCAAATAAAAATGATTTTGTTAAAGCTTTTCCTATGTGAACATAAATGACATTTCCAATGCACTTTTATTGAATGAGCTTTGCTTTGATCTCTGCATTACTTCCTCTAATAGTAGAAAATCGCAAAAAGATTAAAAAAAAATTTATATTTTTTATTTGTCTTAATTATAATTAATTCTCATATATATATAGTTAGTATATGTCAATTATATGTTTTTAGAGGCAACATATTTAAACTTTATACTCTAAATTAATATTTACCGTAATTATATATTTTTTATGGATTGTAATTATATGTCCAATGCTCGAATTCACAAAGTCAAGATAACCGCTCAAGCTAGACTACTATGATATTTAATTCAGCACACTCGCGTGTTATGGGTTTGAAGGACCTATTTGTAATCTCACACATTACGAGTATGATATATGGAAGCCAGCTATTGTCAACAATACATTCAATGAATGTGACCAGCATCTTATTCTTTCAATGCCTATTCACTTAAGTGCCTCGAGGGATAGATTTAGCAATATTATTAAAATCCAAACTGGTTATTGAACCAGAAGAGTAAAGACATTGATTTGATGGTTAAACTGAACTCTATTAAAAAATTAAAAATAATATATTTAATATAATTTTATATTTTAAAAATTAAAATTAATAACATATTATTATAAATAGAAAATATAAATATTTAAAATAATAATAAAAATAAAAGTTTAAAATCAAAGTTTATAAATAATTATTTAATAATATTTTTTTTAATTTTTTAATATTATCTTCAACTGTTATCATGAAAATAGAAAAAACTCAATAATATAATTTTTTAAATAAATTTATAAATATCAGTATTTAAATACTATAATTTAATTATTTTAAACTATCAATTTTAAATTTAGATCATGGTTAAGTATTTAAAACAATGTCATTTAAAAAAAAACAATAAATTACTCGGTTCAGTCAGTTTATACTTTTTTAACAAAATTAAACCTAATTTGATTTGCATGATCAATCTCCAAACCAAATCACATCGTTTTAACTAATTCAATTCGATTTTCATAACTATGATAGGAAGGATAAGTAAAAATGGTACATTTTTGTTAAATCAAAATTCACAAATATTCAACTTGAGGGTACAAGGTGACTGGAAACAATTTTAATAATTACATATTCCTAATAAAATTAAAATCCATTTTTGGAGAATTTTGCAGAACTCCTTGCTCACTGGGCATTGCCTAATTACTAAGGGAGTTCGGTGTCTAATATGTTTCATGTGCAAGTCCAATGTTGAGTCCTCTTGGCATATTTTCTTTGGTTGTCCATATGCTATTGAAGTATGAAATTAAAATTGCATAAGAAACTGCAGAATCTAAAGGGAGAGAGAAAAAGAGGAAGAGCGAACGTGGCTATTCAATGAAAACTAGATATACTACATATGCTACTGGGATTTGCACGTATTGTTAAATTTTATCATAAATATAACATAATCAATGAGATACAATATTATAGAATATTTATATAAGTTGAGAAAAAATTGTGTAGCAGAAATTAATGAGAAATTTATTCTTGGTGTTCTTGAATAATGAGAAAAAAGATTACTGTTTTTTTATAGGAGTATAAAAGATGTGCTACCAGTTTTTTTTCTTACCCGTTGAGATTAGGAAACTCTTATCAGACTATCAAAGTGTAGACCATCATAGTAAAAATCCAATATACATTATCTATAAACTATAGCAATGTGAAATAATAAGAATATTCTATAATTCATTTTAGCATATAAATATAATTTATTAATTAATGCTAATTCATAAAAATAATAATAGAGAATAATTATATAAATATAACACGTTTAACATTTCTAATAAATATAGTTGTTACAAATTTTACATTGTAATAAAAAGAATTAAATGAAATTAATTACATATTATAAATTAATTATATTTAATATATAATAAAGATTGAATATTACATTTAATACGTAATAAAAATTTATATTAATTTGTTTATCATACTACTAAAAAATAAAGATTTAACAATAATTTGCCGGTTTGGCTGTGCTCTAGAAATTTGTTACAAATTATATAGATTTAACAATAAAGATTTAACAATTCTATGATTTCATCGAGTGTATGATGCAAAATCATACACCACCATAACAAATATGAAATTCTATTAAAAACTCTCATATAAGATGGTAAGCTTTATCATTCAGTTTAACTCTAAAATTTAACTTCTCATTAATGCAACATCATTGGGAAGAGACTAAAAAAGAAAAAAATAATTTATATTAATTTTAGTGCTAGTAGAATTAACAAATAACTTGTTTAGTTAAGAAATTTTCCAACCACCCAACTTCACTGCCACTCATTCCTAGAGCAACAAACTCTAACTCCAATGTTGATCTAAAGCTAAAATGGTTTGCATAGTTGATCTCCACATAACAACATCACCTCCAAGTATAAATAACTACTAGTGAATTTTGTCTTATACAAGGTGATCTCACAAGTATCATAGAATTGAACAATAATTTCTCACATAAATGAGACTACAAAGCTAGTCTAAGGAAATGAAGAACCCAAATGGAGAAAGAAATAGAGAAAGAACATGAATTAAAGAAAGACCATATATATTTTATGTGTATTGGGTGAAAAACATAAACACTATATATGATGTTTTGAGTTTACAAGTCAAATCTTTTAGAATAAATATAGTTGTTGCAAATATTAAATTATAATAAAAATGATTAAATGCAAGCAAATGTATGATTACAAAATATTATATTTAATAATAATAAAAACTAATATTACATTTAATACATAATAAAAACTGAAACGACTTTAAATATTTTAATATGCTTTTAAAACTACACCTTACACATTAAATTTTTGTACTGTAATCTTCAGATTTTTCCAACACTCTATATTATACTATATTGTTGATAATGCGAACACAGTAAATGACTGCATTTTTTTTTTCTCTCTCTTTGATGATGGCAAACAACTAAGATTTGTATCTAGAATTTGGGCTTTGAGGAAACATAGGAATCATATGGTTTGGGAAGATACTCAACAACCAATAACCTAATCTTTTAATGTTTCCAATGATTACATAGCTCATTGGAGGACTGTCAGGGATTCTTACTCCTCACCAAATACTCACAACCGAGCCAAAATTATCGAACAATCTTATTGGACCAAACCAACTCAAGGAGCAATAAAATGTAATGTTGATGCCAATATAGATAAAGGGGCACAAGCATACGAGTTTGGTGCTTGTATTCAAGATTCTAACGGTCACTTTGTAGCTACTTTCACCAGTCATCTTAGCGGTTTTTTTCCTGTCTATAAAGCTGAATCACTTGCATTGTTCAAAGCCATCACATGGGTCTTAGAGAAAAATACCCACAATGCAGTGTTTCTCAATTCTTGCGTGAGCTTAGTAGGCAGAAAGCTAATTTAGTTGCTCACTCCTTAACGAGAGTGTCTAGATTCTATGTTAGTCCACATGTTTTTAGCAGTATTTCTCGTTGTATAACCTCTCAAGTTTGAATTTGACAGACAACAAATTGAGAATGCTTATTTTTCTTGATAACAAATGAGGTAAGAAATAGAAGAATAAGAAACAGGTAAAGAGGCTCAAAGACCAAATAAGAATAAGCTATTGCAGCGCCTCTTTTGTGAAGTTTAAAGTTTAATGTTCATAAAAAAGAAAAAGAATCAAGATAAATATATAGAAAGATAGAGAAAGTCAATATAATGCAGAAGAGTTTTTTATCCTATGAATATAGGGATTGAAACATCAAAAGTTACTTGAAGAATCGAGGATGTAATTGAAGATAAAAAATAAAAGAATAAATAAACACATATAGAAACACGGAGATTGTACTAATTGTTTATTTATTTTTTTACTAGTGTAAGTTTGAGCTGCTTGAGATTATCATATATATTTTACTTCTATTTTGAGACGTTTATCTTTTCTGATTCTATTTCTTTACAATTATTTTTACATTTTAGACTTTTATATGTATTTATTTTCAGAACATCTTACTTTGTAATTTCATGAACAAATGGAGAACGTCCTTTTGAACAGGTTGGAACGTATGGGTAAGTTGTCTACTCTGAGTGTCATATTAATACTTGAACTTTCCTACATCGTAGTAGAGAAAGAGAAAGCACTCCAACTGATAGCATTTTCCATAACTAACAGAGTGGTGAGGGTACAAAAGTCCCATAGGGGTGAGGTACCACGCATCAGAATATGAGCAGCCAGGGGCATGGGGCATGGGGCATGAGGCATGGGGCACACTCCCATTTCCGTACCCATACTCTTTCATTTTCCCTTTTTCTAATACCTACTACTGCACTTCTTCCTGCACATCTTTTCAAACAATACAATTACATTTTTTATTATAAATTATAATTAATAAAACACACGCCTATTTAATCACAATTTATTAATTTTTATAATAAATATCTTCAAAATTATTAAATTGTAATGATATAATTATGTAGAGTTATTTTATATTATTAATATATGATCTTTATATTCATAAAAATATACTCATTATTTATTCATATTAATCTCTTTGAATACACATGTTAAGAAGAAATATTTTCATAAATTTACAGAGACTCATATTCTTCAAAGAGACGAAAGCACATTTCGAAAGTAGGTTATTTTTCTTGGCAGATCGAATTTGTTATAAAATTAAATTTGTTTTAATTGGATTCAATTTATTAGATTTGTAAAAAAAAAGTTAATGTAATGAATAGATGGAATTCGATCCACGAATTATAAAAAAAAGTAAATCTATTTTATTTTTTATAAAAAAAAACATACACAATAAAGTAAGAAACGTAAAAATTTGTAAATAAAATATTAAAACATATAGCTTTTCTAATCTTCAATTTATAAATAAATCCTATATAAGATAACATGAATTAAAAGTTTGAGATGGGTGGATTTGTGGGGCATGACTTGCTTAAGGAGCAATACAGATCCGTGCTTGAACAAATTACATGTTATTAGGTAAATTTTTCATCTTTTATTCAATTTTAGTTTTAAATTTTTTAAATTATTATTTATATCTATTTTTTTAAAATTTTTTTAATACTGTGAATTGAAGCTTAATAACATTACTCAACACTTGCTAATTGAAAGATAAATTGTAATTATTGAGACATTTTAATTATGTTTAGTTGTTAAACATTTTTAAATTTACTTGAAACATGTGTAATGAAACTTAAAATATGCAATATTGTTATTGCTACTTTTTTTATAATTTATATTATTTTGCTTTTGAATTTATATTTAGTAATTTTGGTAGAATTAAAGTAATTTTGTAATTATATATTTTTTAAAATTTGTAGCAAGTACAAAAATGGATACAAGTATATCTCATAGTGGCAAACATGGGGATAAGAAACAAATTGCATACTCGCCGAGTATCAAAGATGGGTATAGGGTTCCTAATCTGGGAAGAGAATAATATCAATACATGTATCCATATGTGTAGTTGTCATTCCTACTAATAAGGGACTAATCTCTTACAATACAATAAATTAAGGACTTGATTAATTTGATTTTATTTTTTAGTTTTTGAAAATAGTTTTTAAAAATCGTTTCCAAAATATGTTTTCGAAAGAAAAGAAAAAAAAAACTTGTTTGGCAAACGTTATTTGAAAATTGTTATGAAAATGTAAAGATGGAAGAACTTATTCATATTTATTAAAATTTTATTAATGAAAAAAAAACATATTCTGAGTGTATTTTGACTTTTCAAAACAAAAATAGAAAACTTAAAAACAAAAATACTTCCAGTTGTTCCTGTCTTTTAGTTTTTAAAAACTAAGTGTTTGTTTGACAACAGTTTTATAAAAATGTTTTTAGTATTGTAGTCTTTAAAAACTAAAAAACTTGTTTGGGTAGTGTTTTCTGAAAACAGTTTTTGAGAATAGTTCTAGTTTTTTAGTTTTTAAAAACTAAAAAATAGGAACAACTGAAAGTAGTTTTGCTTTTCAGTTTTCTATTTTTGCTTTGAAAACTCAAAATACAATCAGAATATGTTATTTTTTGCTTATGCAATTCTAATAAATATCAACAAGTTTTTCCATTTTTACATATTCAAAACAGTTCTCAAATAAAACTTGTCAAATAAGTTTTTTTTTCTTGCCGAAAACAGTTTTTAAAAACTATTATTGAAAACTCTTTTAAAAAACTAAAAAACAAAATCAAACTAATCAAGCTCTAAAAAACTAAAATTATTTTGGAAAACTGTTTTAAAAAACACTAATCAAACAAGTTTTTTAGTTTTTAAATAACAGATTTATAAACCTGTTTCCAAATAAACACTAAATTTCAAATATCCTTTCTAAGAAATGTATACTTAATACTCGATTATCAATACATGTTAAAAATAAAAATAATTTAGTTGTTGGTCATTTATCTTTTTTATATTTCGTTACAGTTTTGTTCATTCAAGTAACACAATTGCGTAATTTTAATCTTACATGTTTTGCAAAGTAGGTCTTTTAGTTATCACAGGTTACTCTTACACCTTTTTTTTTTTTTCTATTTTGATATTAAATAATAATAAATTACTTTCTATTTTTATAAATAATTACTATACTTAATTGTAATAACACATTTTTTTTTAATTTTTCAATAAAGTCACAGTTTTACAAAAATAAATGAGATAGCCACAAAAAGTAAACCTTGCATAATTTATTTTATTTTCTTGACAATGTTACTATTTTACAAAAAATAAATGACACCCACGACAAATTTTATTTTATTTTCTTGACAACATTACTATTTTACAAAAAATAAATGACACTCATGACAAATTTCATTTTATTTTTTTATAAACTAATTTTATTTCCTTAACAAAGTTCTTTTTAGAAATTATACTTATTAGTTTTTAAAAATAAAATAATATTTTGGCGATTTAGGTGAAATAGACAAAAATAGATTGAGGAATTCAAAACACCACCCAATACCACCAAAATGTAGTGGAGTTACTCATCTAACTTATCGTGTTTTTTCATCCTTACTTTCAATCTCTATATTTAGCTTAATTTTATTTATTATCACCATTTTAAAAAAAAATAAATTAGGTAATTATACATTATATTGTGGTACTTTTCTGATTTAAGTTATTGTCATTATAATACATATTTTTCTTTTTTATCTTTTCAAAGAAAAATATTGTTAGATATAATTTTTTTACCTAAAATTCTTATTTATAAATAATTATTAACTTTTATCAATTAAATTTTTAAATTATTTTTTATCAGAAGACGTGACACATGTTAGTTTATTAATTTTTCTTTATAGACTATTCACTTATTTAGGGGAGACAAGACCCTCTATTAAGTGATTTATTAATGTAATACTACATGACAATTGACACATTGTCTAGTATGTGTTAATTACACTTTTTGTTTATCATGATTGTGATACTTGAGTTAAGACATGAAGTTTTATACATTTATAAGACTAGATAATCTAAGACATATATTCCTAAAGAGTTTTAATAGTAATGAATGTGATTAATTTTGTTAGTCAATATTTTTATGAAATATGTATTTAGATGAAGAATCACAAGAAATACTATATTTAAAATTAAAAAAAAAACACTATTAGAGCAATGCAACATAAGATGCATGCTAATCAGAAGCATATAATAATAAATGCCTCAAGAAGTGTCTAATGAAGTGTCAAACATGTCCAAATACAACATAAAAAATGTCAAAACATAAGCACCACAAGTGCCTAAATTAGCATAATGTCTAATCATACGCAAGTCCGAAGTGAACCTAAGGATTTGAGAAACTCTTATTTGGTAAAAACTTTTGATGATAATAAGAAAATTCTTAACATTATTTTTATTAATTATAAGAATCATTTGTTAGTTATTCTTCCTCTGCAGAAGGTCACATCAAGACAAAGTACGAGACAACGTCTCATCAAGCCAAAGACAACACGATAGTCAAAGACGATACAACTTTTTCAAATATGTTGTTTGACCTTAATGTATTTGACTATATATACATGCATACTTGATGAAAAACATAGCTCATAAAAAGAATGCTAGAGAAAAGAAGAAAGCTCAAAGAGGAAACTTACATCGATGTACATTCAAGGTACAAAGCGCCTAAAACATACTTCCTAAAACAATGTCTCATTGTACCTATCAAATGCTACATGCCTATATAAAGGACCTAGTTGCAAGAAGAAAAATGTCAAAAAGTGAAAAAGAAAAAGCTTTACGTGTTTCTATTGTGCATAATATATGTCTTTAGTTTCAAAACAGAAACTTAATTTGTACCATATCCTCTTGTATTAGTATCGTTTGTTTGAGCGAATTTTTGTATATCTTTCACTTAGTTTCAAAACAAACACTTAATATTTATCATATCGTCTTATGGAGTTATCTCTTTGTATAACACAACATTCTTTAACTTGTTTTGTTGGAAAGCTAGAAATGACTTAATGATAAAACATACTCATCTTAATCTCAAGGGAAGTGGGTCGGTGATTGAATCAATAAAGATATTGGTTTACAGTTCAATGGTGTTCAACCGTTATTGAAGTGGTGCTTAAACCAATCTTGATAAAATAGTATTTTTTATCATGAATGTACTATAACAATTAATATTATGAAAG
The DNA here is from genome assembly GCA_037954015.1 of Psophocarpus tetragonolobus. Lineage (NCBI taxonomy): Eukaryota > Viridiplantae > Streptophyta > Magnoliopsida > Fabales > Fabaceae > Psophocarpus > Psophocarpus tetragonolobus. The sequence goes on from CM075695.1 coordinate 44,095,957, forward strand.
AAAAAATGTATTAAGTGTAATTATAAAAAGAAAAAAATAATTTTACTAAATACACCTTCATATTGCTAACTTAATTCTCATTTTTATTAATTTTTAATTAAAAATTGATTGATTTAGGAAAACAAGAGGTGTATTTAGAAAAATATGATTTTTTCAAAAAAAAAAACTACAAATTGGTCGAACCGGTTGAACTATCAATTTTATCGATTTTTCAATTTTAATACCATTTTTTTTGTTTCACTAGTTCTTAAGATTCACTGAACCAATTATCAAACCGATTTATAAGTTTTCTTATCAAATCAATTGGTCTGATCCGATTTTTAAAATATAAATCAATACTATCCTATTTGCTCATTATGTCATAAATAAAGTTATCGTGTAGTAATATACGACACAAACATTTTATGCAAGAAACAACACAACAAATTCAAGAAACTCAAATTTTTATATTTTTTTTAAGATGACTTAATTATGATTGGTAGTGACTGAGCGAAAAAAGATTTTAATGTTTAGAAACAATTTTTTATATAAAAAATACATTTTGTATCTAAGAAATTTTCTCTCTACTTTTTCCGTTACAAGTTTCTTAGGATGATTTAAGAGTATCTTGATCATTTTCAACCATAAAAATTGACCGTTACAAGAATGAATATTATAGGATAAGAAGAGGGGAAAGTTGTTCTTAAAAACCAAAATTTTATTTAAAATATTGATTCAATATGAAGTAACTAAAAATAAATTAATAACTCAAATAAATTATACGACTCCATTAAAAAATTATATACATAAATATAAAACCAATGAATGAGATTGTGATTGTGACGCGGTAAACAGTGTCACAGGAAGTATTTAATAAGATATTTAACATATTCAATTGCATTGATAAACACATCATTAAAATTCATTAATTTTATTTTATTTTAAATTAGGGATGACAAATAAACTACGAATCACCTTTGAATTCGTCCCGAAATTGATGAAGAATCTCTGGTATGACCAACACAAGTATGAGTATGAAGAATACCCAATTTATTAAGTCAAAGATGGAGATATACATATGTATCCCAAACTCATCCTCATACTCGTTTCACCCACTCTTATTTTAATTATTAAACTATCTATTTGTCTTAAAAAAAAGATTTGACATTTAATTAACAAATTACAAACTTTATATTTATTAGATAATTTTTTAATTAATATTATTATATTCAAACAAATAATTTTTTATTAAAATATTATTATAATTTTTGTGCAAATATGGTACGGATATGAGTATACCGAATATAGGAATGAAAACATGAAGACACGATGAGAATGTCATACCCATCCTATCCCATTGTTAGAGCTCTCTTAAAATGTAAGTTTGTTTGTGCAATTTGATTTGGCGTATATGTAATTTTAGTGTTGTGTGGTGAGACATTTAATACTTAAATTTTAATTTAGGATGGCAGAAGGTGGTAATTTGAAGTGGAGGCGAAAATGTTGGCGTGGATCTCTTTGTGTTTATAGGTGAACCGACGTGAGTATATATATAAGCAGAAAAAAGGTTAAAAAGGCAGGCAGCGGTTGAGAGTGATAATGATACTGATTGATATAATATATTCCCTCTGGTTCGGTTGGCTGGGCTCCTCTCTCTTGATACAATTCAATTCTGAGTTCACCAGGTACCTCTCAGCATTTGGATCCTCTTGTCATTTCATTTTATCTGGATCTGGCTTTCTTAATTTCAAACTGCATTCATTATTCGTTAATCGTTACTGCTCTCCTTAGTACAATGTCTGCGTTGGAACTCAACCACTTTCAATTTATCTGTTTCTTTGCACTACGCACGCATGCTGATGATAACATCATCGGAATCGGATCGGACCGGACTATTTCATACATCATGGCCTGGGGTGGCCAAATATTATAATAACCCTATACAGTTAGTGGCAAATGCCAATTCCTATGTATGACTACTCTTCTATTCAAATTTCAAATCAATGACTCAAATGGTTTCCTTCACCCACCCATCCAATCACTGTTTCTTTCTTATTGATTTCTCTAATCTCTCATTTTCAACTATTATTATTTTTCCAGCTCCTTTCCCTATGGGTACTAACTCAGTTGTGCATTTACTGGACTCTTCATCTGAGCTTCACTTTTCTGGATTTCACATGGATGGCTTAGACCAAAGAAAGGCTGCCACAGAGCAACCATCTACTTCAGCAACTGACATGTATAAACAACCGTTTGTGATAGGTTTGTTTTTGCATGCCAACCTGCTTATGCACTCATAAAATCATAATTTGTCTCTTTCTGTTCGGGAAGTCTATCTTGGTACTTGCTACATTTACCTTGTGTTTGTTGCTTCTCATCGATCTAATGTATAATAGGGTAATAATATATTAATGATTTGGTTGCTATAAACTAAGCTTCCATAGCCCATATGTCGATTGTTCTGTTCTGTTACGGCACAGGAAATGCCACCGGCCTTTTTTCTTTCATCCCTACATGTGCATATATGGTTCCAATGACCCATTCGCTTTTGTGTTTATGAGAAGAACAAAATTACCTTTCAAGACTATCCTACTTAAATGCAACTTTGTTTTAGTCCGACTCCCAGCAATGAAATTTCTTGAAATACAAGTTTATCTGATTCTGAAAGATAAACAACCAACTCTGAAATTCATATTTTCTGTGAGAAGAAGAGATCACTGTAGTCATGCTTAAGTAAGCTTTAAAATTCAAATGAAATTAAATTACCTCACATTTTACTTTCACTTATTCAAAACCTAAATTTAGCTTTATTTGTGAGAAATTCATTTCTTTTTTTTTTTTTTTTTCATATTTTCTCTACCGATAAGTACTTGTGGAGAAATCTAAAAATGGCCTAGTCCAACTGTCCAAGCTCTTGCATCATAATTTCACTTCACCTACATTCCTGTTACTTGGTCATTCAACAGTTTGGAAATTGAGGTTAACTCAACTCAGCTAACACTTGATCGTATAAAGTAGAGCTTCCCACAAACTTGCACGATTAACATTGAAGTTTTCTTTGTTTCAAAGTTAGTAGCTTAAGTTTTGAAAATACGATTGTAACAACTTTGGATGTCTTATTTTAACATCTTACCGATTTTTATTTGATATCTATGATTCTAATGCATTTTCTATTTACTTTTTCATTCATGTACGTGACAGGTGTTGCTGGTGGATCAGCATCTGGTAAGACATCAGTTTGTGATATGATTGTTCAGCAGCTTCATGACCAACGGGTTGTACTTGTTAATCAGGTATTTAATTCTTGCCAAAGTACCTATTGTTAATCTCATTCTGGAGAGGATTGGAGAGGAAGGAAAAGTTAAGAAAGAAAAAATTATACATAAAAAGAGAAAATAATAGATACGATAGATAATGAGATAGAAAAGAAAAAGATATAGGAAAAATGTCGAGAAAATAATATGGCAGAGAAAGTAACTCTATGTTAATAATAACCCTTTCTAATTTTGTATACACACATACGTACTGGTTGTCAAATTGAATTTACTAGTAATTAAGTCTGCGATTCAAAAGATATTGAGGGAAAACAACTAGTAGTTTGCAGATAATGCTTCAGGCCTTAAATTAAAGGCATCTGTATCCTCCTATATCTGAACCCCCTTGGTATTTTGCTCGGTCTTATTTTCCCCATAATATCCAAAGAATCAATTGGAATGATTTTATCATCTTTGTTATGTAACATTGATATTCTGTTGGCTATGATTTTATCTGTATCCTCTTATATCTGAATCAATACTTATTTTCATTCGAAATATAAAGTAATTTAGTTGGTTAAAAAAAAAAAAAAAGAAAAGATCTTGAGTTCGATCTTCATTATTATAAAAAACTAAAAACAATAAAAATCCTTGTTTCCTTCACCTCTATTTCTTTTTTAGTCAGGTTCATTATTTTGTTTTTCTCATTACCTCTTTTATCATGAACATGTATGGGTTTAAAAGAAGTAAAAAATTTCTCACCGGTAGAAGTCATACATTTACATAATTTTTCAGTTAACGAAAGTAAAAAATTCTTTAGATGTAGTTTCTATCATTTTTGCTATTAGGCCATCTCTATTGCTGTTGTTCTACTGGCATTAAAAATATCTAGTAACTCAAGTGTTACTTTTTGGGTGTTGTAGTAGAACTTTTTCATGGGTTACAAATCATTACTATATTGACCAACTGGTTCTTTCTGCTTTTTAATGAAGTCTAATTAGTTTTATATATTAAAATATTAGCATATATTTATTTATAAAAAGTGTTGAATTAAAGTAGTTTATTATTTAAAAATTAAACTATATTTTCATAATATGTTACTTTATATTTCTTCACAAATTTAAAAATACTATTAATTTAAAATTGATTTTATTTATTTAAATTATTAGTGCATAGTATTTTCCATGTATTATAAAATTTAATTAATTAAAAATTACTGTATATTAATTTGTTTCAGTATTTAAATTTTGATGTGATTGAAAAAATTATTATATATTAATTTATTATTTAAAAAAATGAAAAAATATTTTAAATTAAAAATTAGGGTTTATTATAACAGTGGAGTCTATTTAAAAAAAAAATCTTTTTAGAGTTGGTGGATTGGGAAAAATGATTAAATTGCTTAAAGTAATAAAATATGCCCTTACTTTTTGTTTATTTTTTTTTACATATTTTACTTGTTCCATTTGTATTTTGTTCTTCTATAGCCTTTTTGAGGGTATGTGTTCCAGAATTCGGGTTTATGTTTCTTATTGTACTCATGATGCTACGGTGAGCATAATAAATGAATTATTTATTTTACAACAGGATTCTTTTTACCATAATTTGACTGAGGAGGAACTTACAAGAGTACAAGATTACAACTTTGATCATCCTGGTCAGTTCCATTGTACATATTAGTCTCTCATTGTTAATTAGTGACTTTCCCTTTATATTAATATTAAAATATTATATAGGTCACAGAATCATCACTCAGAGAGGAGTCTCTCATTGTTAATTAGTGACATTCACTTTATATTAATATTAAAATATTATATAGGTCATATGATCAACACTCAGACAGAAATGGATAAAAAATCTAGAGCTACACCTAAATCCCTCTTTAGATAGACTTGTTTATGTTGTTTTGGCCTTCTCTTAGGTATTTTAATCAACTAAAACAGAAGATATTATATAGGACGAAATATGCACTAAATTTATTTGAATGCTTGTTTTATTTTCTTTATTTTAAATCTACTTATTATCCTACATTTGGAATTCTGTTTTTCCTAAAATGCTTTTTGAGAATTGGGTTAGGTAGCGTAAAATAATATTCAGGTTTTAGTATTGTGTTGTTTTCTCAGGTCTTATAGTTCTCCATAGATATTTAAATTTCTTGCAAAACAAGTTCATTACATTAATATTCAAGTATCAACTGCATCTTTTTTACTCTCAGAATGCTTAAGGAATATCAAGGGTAGTGCCAGGGAAATATTAATCTTTGAAAGATTTAAAGCAGAATGTACCTCAAAACTATCTGATTAGAGACTTGGAAATGTTAATGAATTTCTAGGGCTTGAATATTGCGTTTAGCCTAGAGATGAGTATGGTTGGTAAAACACTGCAAATTTTACTGTCAGAGTGTTGCTCAAAACATGTGGGGAGAACGGAGAGGTTGTGAGTTCTAATCCCCTCATTAAAAAAACTAACACATTAACAATTAACAGCCTATTAAAAAAAAGTGTTGCTCAAATTGTGTTATATGCATCATGAGCATTTCAAAGTTTGAGCAAAAGTGCGTTTTATATGATACAATACTTGAGTACCTAGCAAGCATAATTAGCAGCTCAGGGCACTTGGTAACCGTAAATATAATACACCTAGAAACTGTAAGATAGCAACTTTTATGGAAATTTAACGATGAAATTTGTTCTTCATATATGTGAATAGTGGTTCTTAGATTGCTATAGCTACGTACTTTATTTCTAATGCATGTTGTTCATATCATCAGAAGCTTTTGACACTGAGCAATTGCTATGTATCATGGACAAGTTGAAGCGTGGCCAAGCAGTAGATATTCCAAAGTATGACTTTAAGGGTTACAAGAATGATGTTTTTCCAGCAAGACGGGTATATTTCACTTTCAACTTTTTATCAGTTACTGTACTCGTTGTACTTGAAATGCTTAACAGAACAGACCAAGACTGATATAGCTTTCTAGTTTTAAGTTTTTATTATTATGCTAACGAGTAGTTTTTTCTTCTTGCATTTTGTTTCCATTAGAGGGAAAATTTATATGGTATACAATTTCAACTATACTTCCTTTTTATGTTGGCTTAATGTGTTCTGCAGGTAAGCCCAGCAGACGTTATTATTTTGGAAGGTATACTTGTTTTTCATGATCCACGAGTGCGGGCATTGATGAATATGAAGATATTTGTTGACACAGGTCCATTACTATTTTAGTTCGAATATAATTTTATAACTTACTGCATTGTTTGTTTTCTGTGACATTTCTTACTATATATGGGATCTGTTGGCGTATTAATTTCCTTTTAGTCTCATGGACTTAAATTCCCCCTCCTAATCCACATTATGATATAGGACAATGCATATTCTTCACATTGTCTAAAAAAGTGCATGGTCTTGTTTTGCTAATGTTCATCTTTTTCCCCCTATTTTTAATTCTGGTTTCTGTTTTTATTAATATTTGCCTATGTCTTCCTTCTAGCTATTTTGCAAGCACGCATATTATGTCTTTGTTGCACTACTAAGTTATGCTATCACTTTACATCGTGAATGTTCAGTGCAGATGCTGATGTTCGTCTGGCTAGAAGAATTAAGCGAGATACTGCTGACAATGCTCGTGATATTGGATCTGTGCTTGATCAGGTAGCAATTGTCAGCCACACCCTTTGCACACTTCCATTATCATATTTTGATTATCTTTTGTTGTTTTTTTTTTTTTTTTTTTTGCCTTCACACTTCAAGTTTCTTACATTCACTGCATTCAAGAATTGGAAATGTTATTTTTAGTTCATGTTGCTGAGATGTCAAGTTCATTGATTAGAAAACTTATACTTAATCAGTTTTCATGAACTTAAATCTTTAATGATCTGTTTTGTGGTTATGATTATAAATCAAGATAATATATTCCCTTTTTTTGTTCACCATATATTAGTAAGTAGTAACTGATACTTATAATTTATACTTGATGCAGTATTCTAAATTCGTGAAGCCAGCTTTTGATGACTTTATTCTTCCCACCAAGAAGTATGCTGATATCATTATTCCCCGTGGAGGAGATAATCATGTGGCTATTGATTTGATTGTACAGCATATTTGCACGAAGCTTGGTCAGCATGACTTGTGTAAAATATATTGTAACTTATATGTCATTCACTCTACTTTTCAGGTACCCTTGTTATTTATTGACTTTTTTAGTCATCCCATCTTCCCTGTTCAGCAGGAGCCCCAAAATTTTATTTTGTCATTAAAAGTTGAATCATTAGGATATTTGCTTTGCTGCAGATACGGGGTATGCATACCCTGATACGCGATTCTCAAACAACAAAACATGACTTTGTATTTTATTCTGATCGTTTGATTCGTTTGGTATGTAAATGGGGTTCATTTGTTACTCTTAATATTAGTATTGGCATGACATTTTCTTCAAAAGCATTAACGGTCAATTTTTGCTCACTCGACCAGGTTGTAGAACATGGCCTAGGGCATCTTCCATTTACAGAAAAGCAAGTAATCACTCCCACTGGTAAGCTTTTCTTTTTCAATGAGGATTTCCTTGGCTTATATTATATGTACCTCTAAGGATGCATTATTCTGTTCTCATTTCGTTGTAAAGTGTAGTGGATGATGCGCTTGTTGGGTATCTCTGGTTTCTAAAATCCTGCATACTATCGTCACAAAAGAGGGAGTACCATTAACTCCATGTTTCTAGCTAATGCATGTCCTTAAATGCAGGATCCATATACAGTGGCGTGGATTTCTGTAAGAGGCTGTGTGGTGTCTCTATCATTCGGAGGTAGCATTCTAGTCCAGATCAAAAGTCACTTGGGCATTTGATTGAATTTTGTTATCCTTGCTACAAAGTATTGACTAAATATATTTTTTTAACAATTCAATAAAGAGAAAGATCTATTGTTGATTTGGGTTTATAATTACCAATTTGTTTTCCTTGAAAATACTATCCAAATCCAACCCCCCCCCCCATTACTTGTTCTTCTTTCCTTTAAGTCGTTTGATGTGAACCTACTATTGCTGCAATTTTTTTTTTTATAAATAAAAAGTATTGCCTAGAAAAGAACTTAATCCTTAAATTTGATATACAACGTAATTTCAGTGGGGAGAGTATGGAAAATGCTTTACGAGCATGCTGCAAAGGTATCAAGATTGGAAAAATTCTTATTCATAGAGAAGGTGACAATGGTCAACAGGTTTGTCATCTGTGTGTGCTGGGTTTATATGTGTTTCATTTCACGATAACTAACTTGTACTTTGATCATTGAGCAGCTAATATACGAGAAGTTGCCTAGTGATATCTCAGATAGGCATGTATTACTACTGGATCCTATCTTAGGCACAGGTTTGTCATGTTCATGATGTTAGATTTTTATGACGGTTTTATGTTACTGGTTTAAATATATTATGTTGTGTAAGTAAGTGCGGTGACTTCTTAACTTATGTGTTTCTTGATAAATTTGATTTTGAATGAAATAGATTTAGTAAAATTAATTTTCGTTAAAATTGATTTTGAAGTGATATGATTTATAATTTAGTATTTTTATTATACAAGCCATTTAGAAGTAAAACTTAATATAATTTTTTGTTCTATGCAAAAAAATTTAAAAATACTTCAATTCAGAATCAATTTTAAATTTAAAATTAATTATGAAACTCTTTCTTAATATGAAATCAAATATGATATATAAATTCAATTTTGGACTGAGAATACATTTTTTAACATAAAATTAAACTTAACGAAATAAGGTGTATAAAAAAAGTTGATATTAAATTTGTTGATTTTCATTTTGATGAACATTAGAATATCTTCATCTTTATTTAGGTAATTCGGCTATTCAAGCAATTTCTTTACTTTTAAAGAAGGGTGTACCAGAATCCAACATTATATTCCTCAATCTCATATCAGTAAGTTACCCATGTCTATCTTGTCATTTTGTTATTTTCCCTGGCTTCTTTCTTTTCTTGTACCTAATGATTTGCATATATGCTCTTGCCTCTCGTATTGCCAGGCACCTCAAGGTGTTCATGTCGTCTGCAAAAGCTTCCCGAGAATAAAAATCGTGACGTCTGAGATTGAAATTGGTTTGAATGAAGATTTCCGTGTCATACCTGGCATGGGTGAGTTTGGAGATCGATACTTTGGAACAGATGATGATGACCAGCAAGTGGTGCCCTCTTCACAGTAGACTTGGGTGAAATTCACATTTTTTTTTGTTTGATCATCTCTTTAATAAGACTTTGCTGGGCTGAGTTCTTGTTCTAAATCAATTTTGATAATTTTGTTTTACAGTCAGATTCTTGGTATACTCCAATGCAAATTTTGCTTTAACTTTTATTATATACCAAATTTCTTCTTTCAACTTACATATTCTTTGCCGGATATATTTACAGGATCCAGCGAGTTTTACTTTTATATAAAGAAATGAATATTCAAGTTCATAATTTAATTTTATTCCAGTTATACTGTATCCCGACTTCCCAAATTTGGGTAGATTGTGTTGCGCTACAGTTTTTCTTCTATTATTCTTAACTAATACTTGGCGAGTTTAAATTGCAACAGTGGTGTTAGTTGAGATTTTTTTTGCTATCATAATTAAAAATTTTTGCAAATTTTGTGGTTGTTTGCGTTGCTTTTGTTAAAAGAAAAAACTTAATTTGTAACTGTTAATTAATGATGTCTAGGTTTAGGTAGAGTTATTAGCGGTACAGTTTAGTGTTTTGAGCCTAAAATTAGTGTAAAATAAAAAAAAAGTGTGGTGCTATTTAGTTGATTTAGATTAACCATAAAATCTAAATCGAATTAAACTAACTAATCTTTTATGATTTAATTCGATTTTAAGGTTTAAAATTTGTATATTAAAATTATTTAAAAGTTTACGAGTTTCCAACAAAAACAATAATCATTAAAGTTAAAATATAAACAATTAATTCATTTAAATATTATATTTTGTTTGTCGTCAATTGTATTTAATAAAATTAAATCAAATAATCTTGCTAAAATATTTATTCATCAACTTATACATATTAATTAAAAATCTTAATTACATATTAAGTCCAAATAATAGAAACTTAGAAAATAATTAGTAATTATATATGTCTTCTTTGGATTTTTTAAAATAACTAAAGATGATTGGTTTTGTTTGGTTTGACGTTGTTTTAACATATCAAACCGCAAATTGAATCGAATCGTATGATCTAAAAATTACAAAAAACAAATCACCTCAAACTAAGACGGTTTTTAACCGTTTTTGGTTTTTTTAATTCGGTTTTCAATTCATTTTGTTGGTTTTGAACACCTATAGTTCTAGGTTTTGCTAGTTTTCTATTTAAAGTTCATGTAACAATCCAAAGTTTTGATTTTGTTGTCCTCTTTTTATACAATTATATTTTGTTCTCTATGCTTTATTTTTTTAACATGGTATCAATAACTTCGTTGATATTTAGGGATCTACAAGGAAGAGAAAACCACAGTTAGTGAAGGAGAAAAATTTTGAAAAACATAACCCACACCATAAAAATCTTTCGGCACTAAAATGGCTTTAAACAATAATTTTTCACCTCCACCTCGTATGTTTGTGGGTGTACACTATCACTTGTGCCTAAAAAAATGAGACATTATATCAAAGCTCAAAGTTTGTGGGAAAAAGTGGAAAATAGAAGTAACTCACATTCATTACCACAAAATCCAGCAATAGCTCAAATAGAAAATCATAATGATCAAGTGCAAAACACTTATTATACAAGGAGCACTACATGATGACCTTTTTATCAACATCATGACTTTTGAGATTGTAAAATGGACATGAGATCAACTAAAAGACGAGTTCTAACGAAGTGAAATAACAAAAAGGGTGCAGGCATTGAACCAAAGTGAGTTTGAAGCTATAAGGATGAAGGAAGGTAAATCTGTAAAAGATATCATCATGTTGTAGAAAAGTTTTGGTTTGTCTTTTGGACAGGTTTATGTAAAAAATTCCTCTCTTGAAGAAAATAAAAAATTTTCAAAAATACCAATTACAGAACTTCAGAATGTCTTGCAAATCATTGAACATAGAAGATCTTTGAGGATGGAAGAAGTTTAAGATGTTTCTATGGCACATACAAAAAGGCTAAAAACCCAAAGTTATGAAAGTTTGAGGAAACAGCCAATTTTAAGACAAAAGAAGACAATAAGAAATGAGGAAGTTGGAAAAGATTTCCATCTTACTACCATTGTAAGAACAATCATATTGAAAATTTCTATTTTTTAGGCCAAACACCAATGCATGTAATCAACTTAGTCATATGTAGAAGGTTTGCAAAAATAAAGCAGTTCAACAAGTATAACAAGCTTAAGTTTTTTAGGTTGAAGAACAAAAGGAGAACATTTATTTGCTGTTACTTATTGTCCAACAAGTTATAGCAAAGAAGTTTAACTTATTGATAATGGGTACACATCATATAACCCACAACGATAATATTTTCAAGAATTTGGATAAACTTCACGTCTCCAAAGGCATAATTGGCAACAAAAAGTGTGTTGATGTCAAAGAAAAAAAGAAGTTGTTATCGTTCAAACTCCAATAAATATATATTTTGAATGTTTTTGTGCTTGAGATAAAACAAAATCTTCTAAGTGATGGACAAAGGCTAGAAAGAAATGAAAAACAAGTTTTCCTATGGAATGAAAGAAATGTTTTTGTGCTTTTTCCTTTTCTCTGGAAACTCAATATTTCAATCTCAGAGTAATTTTGAAAGTGTGTTATTCATTCTTTTCATAATGATTTTCTTCCTTTTATACGAAAAAACTTTTTGCGTCTAATTTAATCGATTATATCGAGTCTTAATAGATTAAATTGTTCTTTGCACAAGTCTAGAACAAACAAGAGCAGTTTAATCGATTATCTTAAGTGGCTTAATCGATTAAATTATTCTTCAACCAAGACTAAGTTTGCAAGATCAATTTAATCGATTAGAATAAGCACTTAATCGATTAAATTATGGAGATTAATCGATTATGGTATGATTTAATAGATTAAAACAGTGGTTTTGCGTTTCTTAATCTATTTAATCATCCCATGAATCAATAACATTGTGCAAATGTTACATCAATAACCTTGTGCAAATGTTACATTAATGTGAAACTATATGATGCATATTATGATCAAGCATGATGCAATAACACTCACCTTAGGTATTACTAGTGTTCATCATCAAAACAAATAACTCTACAAGATGAGATTGATCTTCTTTTTGTTTTCTTAAAAGATTCTTCAACAACTCATACTTGTTATACTCGACCTTTATACTTGTCATATTTGACTCTTATACTTGCAATACTTGACACTCATACTTGCCCTACTCGACACTCATACTTGCTTGAGTTAGCACTCACACTTGCCCTACTCGGCACTCACCTTATGCAACATAAACTTGCCCTACTCAACATAATTGTCCTACGCGGCACTCACCTTACTCGGCATAACATCTTACTCAGCATAACGTCCTACTCGGCATAACACCCAACTCATCATAATGCCCTACTCGGCATAACGTTCTATTCGACGCTCACCTTATTCGGCATAACGCCCTAAGCCCTTGTCCTCATGCCCATCGAGAACCGACGAGAAGGCTACAACTGGAAGATGATAGTTGCGGGGTAGGTAAGACTTCCGGGCTACCCTTGCTCCTTCCACCGAAAAATGAATAACTCAATTTTGGCATGTTATGACTGACGACACTCAGCATAACGCTTTACTCGACACTTGATATAATGCCTTACTCAGCACTCTCTTACTCAGTATTTTAGAATGTGTGAAGACCTCCACTGAATCCAAACTCCTACCCCTACCTACTTGGCTCCTCAACACCTCGGCCCAACAAAGACTCCAAAAGTAACACATTCTAACCAACTTCCAAAGTACCAAATATATCCAAGAGTCTCCAAATATACACATCCCACATATCTCGAAAAGTTAACCATTACCTTATGATATAACTAATCACCTCCAAAACCCAATTCCCTGAGCTTGCCTGATCTCCTCGCTCATTTCGGATCAAAGACACCTTATGACTTATTCAACTAGTCAACCCATTTGCATTATTAACTCAAGATGAGTTACTAGCTTAGGGGACTTATGCACCTTCCCCGTACCTCAACCTATTACACCTCGGGCTAGTTAACATCTCACAACTTCTTCACCTCATTGACTTGTTTGAGCTATTCACTCAAGATGACTTAAGAGCTTAGAGGACTTATGTATATGCCCGACACAATAAACCCCAACCCAAGGAAGTCATGCACCATAATCACCTCATCCAAATAACACCCAAAATCTCAACCACTTTGCCCAAGATATCGATATCTACCACACTTCGTATAACCACCATCTAAAATATATACCTAGATTCCAAGATTGTATCATTTATCTCTAATAACCCCCCATCATTTATCTTCAGTGACTCCTATATATACCAAGATCACAACAAAGCTTAGGTAACTTCTCAACATATACTTTATATCTTACACATTCTCTAACTTGGGCTTTGGAGTCTCTGCAGGTATCCACTTACTCCTACCTACTAGAAATGAGCTTGGAGACTACGATGCTCAAGACTTATGATTTTGGTAAGAACACTTATCTATTCGCATATTTTTCTGTGAGACTTCTCATGGAGTCATGGATGTAACTTGGAACCTAGTAGAGTTTTTAACACAATTAATTGAGTTTCATGCATAAATGATGGGGCTCATTGTGAAGAAAAATAAGTTTAAGAGAAAGTTGGAACGAGAAATAAAAAAGACTTTATTACACTCTATGTCTCCCAAATTTTTCAATTTTTGACGTTTTGTTCCTATTTTTAAAAGAATTTGTATGATTGTTCTTAAGTGGGGATGACTACAGGACAGAGCGACTATGAGTTTGCGATCCCTATCCCTAAAAGTGACAAGCGGATTTGGATGTGGATATAAAACAAGTGTCCAGGTATAAAATTTTAATACTCATTCTCATCGGATATTTTTAGGTTCAGGTATACTTACGAGTAATCTATTATATTGTTTTTTATAATTTAAATTTAATTTTTTATTATTAAATAAATTATATATTAAGTTGTTAATTATATTTTAATTAAAAAAGTATATAAATAATAATAATAAATAACAAGAAATTACAAATTAAATTTTAAGAATTAAAATTTTTAATTAAATATACAATTTTAAACTTATTATATAATTATTATAATTATAACATAACAAGTAGTTACATACTTGTACTCATACCCGACTTGTTGCATTAGGTAATACTTATACTAGCCAAAACAAGAAATGTCCGTCAAATTGGCACAAATTCGAGTATTTTTGTCATCTTATTCTTCTGTTGACATTCACCATATTTTAATAATATGACACATATTAATTCTATGATTTAAAAGTGATTTTCTTGATGACAAAATACTTATAATTAATTAAATTATTTTTAAATAATAAAATAAGCATGTGCCACGTCATTAAATTAGTGGTATCACTTTATAACTAAACATTTCACACAAATTTAGTAATTTTAAAAATTGAGATACAACAACATTAGAAGACACTTTATAACTAAGTCCTTAAAGACAGTTTAAAATGTTATGTATTTGTTGGATATCTGTGTAGCAAATTATGGGTTCTCCCTATATCAAAATACATAAATGCTTAGACGAGAAAAAAACTGTTTTGGTAAAAGTGTTTTGTTATATGTAGTCTTTTTTTTTGGTTAAATTATGAAAGATCCATCTTTTGAATTCTGAACCTTTCACATTTGGAAACAATAAAAAAAAATATGCTTCAATTATGCTACCAAGTAATTATAGTCAATTGCAGCAATGATTTCCAAGTACCTTTTTACTAGCAAGTAGCAACATTGGCAAACCCTATCTTCACATTGTAATATCTAAAATATGAAAAAAATAATTAAAAAGAATAAATGTTCCACCTAATGAGTAGCATCTGGGAATGTTCAAATTAGAAAAGGAAAAACAAAAGTACAAGGGAAGCTTTTTCTCCTTCATGATGAACCTTAATTGCAGTTCCCATATAAGGTCAACAAGCAAAATACACAATTTCAATTTAATTTTTTTTCATAAAAATTAACGTGGATATTTTACTGGCATTGTGAGACACTGGACGTACGTGCCACTTCACCTTCCATTCGCCAGCTCAGTATTTTCCTAGCAGATACTAACTGTAGAGATGAAAAATAAAATATTAAAGCAATGTTAATGTTAGGGATTAAATTTGAGAAAAAAACTTATAGAACCAAAAATAAAATAGCGTGAAATTACATAAACTAAAAACCTATTTAAGTTTTAAAATAATATGATAATTTATTATATAATGAAAAAAGAAAAAAGAATACCTGTAATCATCATACTTTATATATTATAAGTTTGTTTACTTTATTAATTAATATTTTAAAAATCATGTAAATAAATAGTTGCAATTAATTATTAGTGTAAAAGATTTACACTGGTAGTGTATATGTGTTAAACTCTTATAAAAATTATATTATATAAATAAAATAAAAAGATTACCTGAAATAAGAGATTCAATTTTTAAAATTAAATAAGCAATAAATTCTAAAGATAGAAAATTTTATTATATTTGAATCTCATATGTTATTTTATTTTAAATTTCAAAAACATAAACAATGTTAAGTTTTTTATAAAAGAAAAATTTATATTTCAGTTTGAGGATAATTAGGAAAAAAAAATTTTAATTTTATGTGTTATAAGTATTTTTTATATTATTCTCCAATTAAAAATCATATTAAATATGTATTTTAAATTAATTATAAAATTGGAAAAAAAATTACATTCATTAATAGTTTAGATGGTTGGATGATAATATAACTTTTTTTATAATTAATGCATCGAAATTAAATTATAAAATAATACATTGTATACTTAAAAAAAGAATAGAAAGATAGTATAATGAAATAATAGAAAAAATAAAAAATTATGAAAATGGTGGTTATGTATTTTTTAAAAAATGATTTTGAGTTAGAAGAGAGATAAGAGAAGAAGAAAAACATGTGATATGAGTGTATATTGTTTAGTTTCTTTTGGCGCACAAAAAATGTGTATGTGTATGTGTATGTAATTTGTAGGGGAGGAAAGGCTGTCCCATATATGCCACCAATAGACGTAGCTAGCTCGGGTGTGTTTGTAGGTTATAGGTTATAGGTTACAGGAGGAAGTGAGGCAAGTGGGAAGTAGAAGAGGATTAATTTGTATTTGATATATCATAATTAAAATGAGGTGAATGAATATTATTGAAACTGAAACGGAGGAGGTGCCACTTGGTTATTGGAAGGATCACTCGTTCCTTTATCCAAGTGCGATAACCTTCGTTAGGCCAATGAGAGGACACGTGGCTGTTTTGCATGGGTTTTGTACAGAACTTGGTGTATTAATTCCTTTCTTTCTTAAGTGTATATATATAGGATTGGTGGATGGTGGGGATAAAGTGGTTTCAGGTAGGTGGCGAAAATGTCTGGCTTTGTGGGAAAGTATGCAGGTAAGTAGTATAATGAAAATATATAGATAGATAGATATATATATATATATATATATATGTATACATGGAGAATTGATTGGAATGATGAATGAATTCAGATGAGCTAGTGAAGAATGCAAAGTACATAGGCACAAGTGGGAAGGGAATATTGGCAGCAGATGAGAGCACAGGGACGATAGGGAAGCGTCTGGCGAGCATAAACGTGGAGAACAGTGAGGAGAACAGGAAAGCACTGAGAGAGCTTCTCTTCACATCTCCAAAGAGCCTTGAATACATATCGGGGGTGATAATGTTTGAGGAAACGCTGTACCAGAAAACGAGTGAGGGGAAGCCATTTGTGGAAGTGCTGAAAGAGAAGAATGTGATACCAGGCATCAAAGTGGACAAGGGAGTTGTGGAGCTGGCTGGAACTAACGGTGAAACCACCACACAAGGGATTGACTCTCTTGGTGTTCGGTGCAGTGAGTACTACATGGCTGGTGCTCGCTTTGCCAAGTGGCGTTCCGTCCTCAAAATAGGACCCAACGAACCCTCTCAGCTCTCCATCAACCAAAATGCACAGTGCTTGGCTCGCTATGCCATCATCTGCCAAGAGAATGGCCTTGTCCCCATTGTTGAGCCTGAGATTCTCACCGATGGCTCCCACGACATCGCCAAATGTGCTGCTGTTACCCAGACTGTGCTTTCCGCTGTTTACAAGGCCCTCAACGACCATCACGTCCTCCTTGAAGCTACTCTTCTCAAGCCCAACATGGTTACCCCCGGTTCTCAAAGCCCTAAGGTTCCTACTTCCTATATACCCTTACTTAACTCCACCCTACCACATACATATTCATTCTCCTTCTCATTCCTCTTCAGGTTCCCCCTGAGTTGGTTGCTCACTACACAGTTCAAACCCTCCGCAGGACTGTCCCACCTGCTGTGCCAGGGATCTTGTTTCTCTCTGGTGGCCAAAGCGAAGAAGAAGCTACCCTCAACCTCAATGCAATGAACAAGTTGGATCTTTTGAAACCTTGGACCCTCTCCTTCTCCTTCGGCCGAGCTCTGCAGCAAACCACACTCAACACTTGGGCCGGAAAGAAAGAGAATGTTGCCAAAGCTCAAGAGGCATTTCTCGCAAGATGCAAGGCTAACTCCCAGGCTACTCTTGGCAAATATGTTTCTGGAACCGCTACTGCCTTCGCTTCTCAGAGTTTGTATGTCAAGAACTACACCTATTAATTTGTTCATTACCTTGTCCTTCACAAACCGACAAGGGACAAACTCACTACTCACTATTCATCTACTTTGACTGTCCCTCATTCTATCATTCACCCTATGCCTTTCCTTCTTAAATCTTATATATTTATTAACCTCCCTGTGTTTTCCGCTTCTCTCTTCATTATGGCCTCACATCTATTAATACACTCCCCCCTCCTTTATATACTCAGAATTCAAGCACCAATATTCTTTCTTAAATGTCAAATTTCTTACTTGGATCATACAAATTAAGCTGTCAACTATATTAGTCTATTTAATAAAGCTCCATGCTTTTTTCACCCAAAAATAAAACAGTAGCTCCATGCTTTTCCCCGTACAGCACATTCTTTTAGCAACAGCTACAACAAAAGGAACAAAAAAAAAAGCAAAAACAAAAACAAACGAAAGAAGAAATGCCCAAATGAACATTTATTTACTGCAACAACTATTATAAATTCACGATTGCTTAGCTTCATAGAATTCAGATAATTCATTTTTGATAGCTCAAAATCCGTAGTGTTGTTAACCAGAAATAATAGTAATAATGTCTTGGTGGGTCTCTCTAGCTGGTCACTAACCTTACAAGGATATATTAATTCCACTTTGCATCGAATGACATGTACAAAAAGAAAAAGGATATTACGCTATATGCTTTTTGAGCGAACTGTATATGGTTAAACTAACGTAAATGTCTGCTACGAAGATTCCGGATTATAACATGATTTTGGGATGTGGGTCATCGCAATAAAATTACGTATATATCTATTACTTTTGAAATCCTAGTTGATACCACGTCAATGATCAATCTCTGACGACTCCTTTTCTGCTTTTAACATTTTGGCTTTAAGTATCTTACACAGTCAAATGGCATTCCAATTAGTGCAACTGACACGACACTAATTAAGGAAGGAAAAGAAAACAATATCAAAAGTTAATTCAACGCTTGCTTTGCTTTAGCGAGCCTGTTGAACTTACCACAGCTCCTTCTGGTAAAGAAACTGTTAAGTTGATACTGGTAGATGAAGATAAAATAAAATTCATCCACAAAATATTTGTGGTATATGGAAGGGCTTCGACACCCTCCACCCAAGTCTCTATCTACAAATAAAAACAATAAATATCAATTAAAATCAAATGGTATCCTCTAATCGACAGATCTTCTCTTTTTTCCTTTCTCACAAGAATCATATCACTGTTTTACACACACACACGCACTATATATATATATATATATATATATATATATATATATATATATATATATATGTCTCCTGATAAAGTAGAAGCTGGAAATTAAGTAATAAGAACCACAAAGAATACTGTACCCTGTTGCCTCTTCAACGGTTTGTTACGCATTGTCTGGCTACTAGAATACCTGTTGGAGGACTAGTCATCTGCATCTGGCATGTACTGTAGAGGGAGTAAGATAAATGGATAAGCCCCATATTGAACCTCACCTTAAATGTTCCCCTTGCATTGTAGTTTACCCTGTTATTTTCCACTTGCCTTTGAAGTTTTACACCAACATCTTGAGGCAAAAACACTAAGCTTGATATCAAGTTCACTGATTGCAACCTGGTTTCCCTTGGCTTTTGAGTAAATGGCTTGATTGTCTGTGATGATATGAGCCTGCCAGAGTAGAAAAGCTCAATATTCAAGGACTCAAACCTCACCCCAATTCTCCTGTTAGGATTGGAAAAATTTGCAAGGAGAGTGAATTCACCATTAAGGTACTGTGCTGAGTCAAAATACACAACATTGAGGCTTGCATTGGGAATGTCAAACGAAGGGTTTCGTGGTTTCATGGCAAGGTAGAGAATCAATGTTGCAATTCCAAAAAAGATGAGCACTAGGCTGAATATGAAGCACAGCACTCCAGCACACCATACAATTGGTTTGGTCCTTTGAAGTCGAGGTTGCCCAAAAATTACTCTAGTGTTGACAAGGGAATTTGTTGCTTCTGGTTGCCGAGAGTGTTGGTTCCTTGGTTGTTTTGGTATGCCACGTTCTTCTTCTTCAACAGAGGCTAGCATGTTTGGATACTAAAATAGGCCAATGGAAAGGAAGGAGGGAGTGATATATTTATTTATTCTAAATGGGATGATGAACGTGAAGAGGAAAAGAAGCTTTTGTAGTTGAGGGGACAATTTGTTTTTTTGGGTATTGGCAAAAGGTGACATAGGTTAGCTGTATGCGTTGAGTAGAATGAATTGTACACTTTGTTGATTGCTTATTCCCTAAGGCTTCAAGTTTTGCATGGCTTAGACTTTGACAAATGTGCATGGGTAGTCAGTTTGAAGGACTCATAGTGCATACAGTTCCTGTTTATTGGATGTTTAAGCACTAAGAAAGCATGGCATGGAAAGGTCTATGTTTGGTTAAAAGCAATATCAATCAATCAATCATTTGCTAAAAAAAGCAGAGATTAAAGTCGCAAGATGCGAGCGAGACTACAAATAAAGTATGGAATGGTTGTATGGGGACTAATATAGTTGGCTGAATATTTAATTAGGAGCATCGAAGTTTAGGTGATGTGGTTTGGTTAAGGAGAGTAGACTAGAGTAGTGGACATAGCAGGGGCCGGGGGCTTCTTGTTGGATGTAGGGATAGTTTACATACAAAATCAACATTTTTTTCTAATTCTAATTTTAAGATGTATCATGCTTTTCAACATTTTCTTTAATCTTTTTCACAATTCATATATCAATTAATTTGGAATCAAAGGTAGGTGGAATGTCAAAGTCTATGTGTGTCTGTATATACATATGAGAGAGAACTTCTGAGTATCAATTCTTTTACTAACAAAAACTAACATATTAATTAAGTAAAAAAAAAAAAGTTATTTTCGAGTTATATTTTTTGGGAGAGAATTTCATACATTATATGATAAAATTTTTGGAAACAATTTATTAGTTTTAAAATTCAATTTTTAAAAGAAAATTTAATTACCGTAAAATTAAATTTCCAAAAATAATTTTGCATTAAATGGTGATAAATTGGAAAGAAAACTTTAGAAACCAACGGACAAACAAAAAAGGTGGTAAACACGGAATAAAATATAACAACAACGCCTAAGAGGTAGTTTCTTTTAACATCTTCTCATTTGCTATTTACATCCCTCAATGTTTACAATTTTCTACAAAATCCCAAAACACCTTTACCCTCTTTTACCTTAAGTTTTTTTTACAAAATATCACCTAACTTCACAATTGCGCATTCACCATTACACACCTCTTTAAAAGAGCACGTTGTCTTCTCCATTTCACACTTTCACCCTTTTCGAACATATATGTTTTTCTATCTCTATTTTTAGAAACCTTATCTGTCATGCATGTTCACCTGGAGACAAAAAAAGCACAAGTTTTTTAAAATTCACATAAATCATTCCAGATTAAGTGATTTGGAATGAAACAATGGACATGACAATTGTATTCTGGATAAGTTAATTCAAAATGTAAATAATATTCTAGATCAATTGATTCATAATACATTATTGTACATTTTAGATCTACATATGCTGAATGCAATAGTGGATGTGAAAATTGTATTTCGGATAAGTTAATCCATAATGTACATAATATATTCTGATTAGTTGATCTAGAATACATTTCGTATATTCCGGATCAAGTGATCCATAATTTAAGCAAATTTGTATTCTGAAGTGGCTGTTCCAGAATGTACATAATATATTTTGGATTAGTTGATTCAGAATCAACTTGTCTGGATACAATTGTCAAGTCTATTCTAGATCTTTTGATCCAGAATTATTTATGTAAATTTAAAAAAATTATATGTTTTTTTTGTTTTACGAGTGAGGATACGTGACTAGGGGTGGAAAACATACTCATACCCATGGGTACCCACTCGAACCCATCCCAATTTTTATGGGTATTACCTACTTTGACCGGATATAGGTATGGGTATACCCAATATGTTGAACTGGGTATGGGTATATGACTACCTGTCCTGTACCTAAACTCATACCCACATTGTTATAATTTTAATAATTATATAATAAGTTTAATTTATAATTCTTGTTATTAATTATTCTTTATATACTTTTTAAATTAAAACACAATTAATAACTTAATACATATAATTATTTAATAATAAATAAGTAAATTTAAATTGTAAAAATAATATAACGGGTACCCGTGGTTATAACCGAACCCAAAAATACCCGACAGGGACAGGGATGGGGGATTAAAATTTCATACCCGCTCTTTTTATACTCGAACCCGCCTCACATTTTGTAGAGATGGGGACAGGGATGGTCAAACCTGCACCACCCCACCCTGTTGTCATCCTTATACACGACAGAGGAAGTTCCTAAGAATAAAAGTGAAAAAATATATTTGTTTTAAGAGGGCAAGAGTGCGAAATGGAGAGACCAATATACTCTTTCAAAGAGGTGGATAGAGATGTACTTGCACCCATGAAGTTGGGTGATGCTCTATAAAAAACTTAGAATAAAAGGGGTTGAAAGTGTTTTGAAGTTTTGCAGGAAATTATAAACCTTGAGGAGTGTGAATAGCAAATAAGAAAGTGAAAAAAAAAAACTATTTACGTAAAGTTGTAAACTTATCTATAATTGAGTCTACTCCAAAAATATTATAGGATGATCTTATTTACACCTCAATCTAGTTTAGATATATCCTCCTAATCCCTTTCTATGTTTTATAAAATATTTTTATAATTATGTTTAATATAATATTTTTAGAATTAATAAATGTGTTTTTTCTATTTTATATAGTTTATTATTAAAATACCATTTTTATAAAATTAACGTAAAGTCTAATTCTATTTTATCTTTGTTATTCTTTAATTAAATTCTAATTTGTACCTCCATTTAATTATTTTTTAAAACTATATTTTGCAATTCTTATCTATTATTTTTTGAACCTTAATTTTGTTTTTCACCTTTGTCAATCATTTACTTATACTTTGAGATATTCTTTGTAATTATTTTTTAATTTTCTCTCAAATAAATTTATGGTAGATAAATTAAAAATTGAAATATACCTTTAAATGCATATAATAAATATGATAATCAATTATACACAAGTGATGGTTGCAAACTAATTTTGTTGTGGTAGTGTCTGATATTGGTAAAGGGTGTGTGTGACAGATATGACTTATGGTGTAGGAAGAAGGTGTGTACTAAATACGCGGTTATTAATAGAGGAAATATGATGTTTATTAGAAATAAAAAAAATAAGAATAATAGTGATATATAATTAAAACAAATTAACAATGTAAAATTATATATTATTATTCAATCATAAATTATAGTTTAGATAATTTTCAAGATAGTTATTTTAAAAGGTAAAAATCTTATTATGAACCGTATCCATTTGTTAAGGATTATTTTTTGAAAGAATATTTTTTTAAAAAAAATCACATAATACTTTTTTTAAGAAGCAGAATAAAAAAATAGTAAGTTTCTGCTTTATAAGATTATTCGTATTTTCTTTTTTTTTGGAAGGTTTTCTGCTATGGTGTATAGTTTATTGAATGATTTTGTTTTATGGATTATGAGTATATTATTCTTTTAAGAATATAAGGATCACAGTAAAGCTAAAAACTAAAAGGCATGCACGAAACGACTTGACCATAAACTATTTTCTTTTCTTAAATTTCTTTGATAGCTTCAGCTTATTGACCATAAACTAATTTCATTTGGAGACTTAGGACTATTTATTTTTTCTTTTTGACGGCAACTTAATTAGGAGTACTAATTCTTAATCAATATTTGTAGAGCGTTGAGGAAGCCAACATCCAAAGCGTGGAAGATAAAAAAAACAAAAGGAATGGAAGAAGCCATTAACATATTATTATGAACTCTTCGTGTGATATATATATTATATTTCAACTCTTCGCCCAACACGCCTGTCTTGTCTTTTCATCACATTCTATATATTCATACACTCATTTCCCACCCAAATCTACTCCTCTCATTACTTCATTTATATTAATTTCACTTGTTCAACTAATTCATGCCCAAATCGCATTCAAATGCATGTGCTGCAATTTTTACGATTAAATCCGTCTTCTTTTAAATGAGTGACAATGAAAACAAAAATCATAATCATTAAAAAAATATCACTTGTTAGCCCTCTCTCTCAATGTACTCTTTACACATTCTTTATTAAAAAAATTGTATAATAATTTTGAATGAAACTGTTTTTAGTTAAGAGCTGTTAGTCAATGAAAATTTTGAGATTTTTCAAAAATATTTTTATAAATTTCTATTAATCTTTTACATCTTTCAATTTAACTTTTTCATATTTATTTATAAATTGAATTTCAATATTTTTTAAAAATATCTTTAGTTAAATATAACCTTATATAACAACATAAATTGTTTATCTTAAATCTAAAATATAATTTATGTTAAAATTATTTAATTATTATGAATTAAAATAATGTAGTTTATAAATTTAAATATTTATTATTATAAATTTAGTTATATAAGATAAATATAAATTTTATGTATAACACAAGCTATAATTCATGATTTATTATATACACACATAAAATTAACAAATTATTTTATTATAACAATTAATTGAGATTAATTGTTGACTTTAGATATATCAAATAAAATTTTGTTCAAACTTTCCTTCGAAATGAACAATATACGTTATGTTCATCAGTAGATAAATTTGTGGATATTTCTTTTTTGTGTTAACCATGTTATTATGAATATATATTTTATAACGGAATTTAAAAATAATAAAAATACTTCATGCTGGTTTAACTAAAATTTTATAAAACTACGTTTTTATTATTTTGGTATTTAAAAAATAAAAGGAAACTTATTTGATTAATTTTTTTCTTAAAATAAGTTTTAAAAATATTTTTTCTAAGTTTTTAAAAACAAAAAAAAATAGAAAAAAACTATTAGAACTTTTTTTTTAATTTTATATTTTGAAAACTCAAAATATATAGATAAAAGATTATTTCTTTTACTAATAATACTGTCATAAAGATGAACCATTTTTTTCATTTAACATCTCTAAGATGGTTTACAAATAAAAACTATCGAATAAAATTTTTTATCCTTTTCAAAAAATAATTCTTAAAATTTATTTTTAAAAACTAAAAAAAAAAATGTAAATATACAGAGCAGTGATCTGGACTTCATCATCCATTCATCCTATTACAATAATAAATGCTAACGAATGTCCGGCTGAAAAAAAGGGTCCATCGTAGGAAGACATACATATGTATATTTCCTAAACAACCATGAATATTGGATTCATATTCATTTAATTATAACTTATTTCATAGCTAAATATTATCTATTATTAACATTTGCTAACGGGATACGCTTACAAAAACTCGAGAGTCTGTTAAATCCTAAAAAAATATATTATTATACATGAAAGAGTTTTATAGACCCAATTCATAATTTCAACTTCAACAATAATAAATCAAAATATTAAAATATAAATTTCACGATACTTATAAATAATTAAATTTGACAATACATCATTATCAAGAAAATAATTTATAAATATGTTTAATAATTAAATAGTAAAAAATATTAAATTTCAATGTTTAAGTCTTTTACTGAGAATTCATTTTCTGTGTGTGAATTTGACCTTCACACGATTTTTATTATGAATGTGATAACGTACAGTTGAAATATTGCTAATAGAAGCGTTAATATGGATGCCAGTTTTAGTTTTGATATATATATATATATATATAACTTATCAAGTGAAAAAAAAATATTCATAGTAAAAAATAAGAAAATTTAATAATAATTTTATAATTAAATTTGATAATATTGATCATATTGTTTATTAGAATAATAAAATTTTAATTTTATTTTTTAATAAATAATGTAATAAGCACGGTTAAATCTAATCTTATAATTATTTGATTTTATTACACGATTATCTTATTATTAATAATAATAATAAATTACTTTTGATTTTTATCATTTTTTAAAATCTAATGATTGAAATTAATTATTTATTATAATTATTAGATTATTTTAATAAAATAAATTATAAATATAAAAAAAATAAGTGTCTTAACCTTTTAGAAAGATATTAGAATAAGTGTGCAGATGACATTATTCTGTCTCAAATTTTCAATGAATAAATAAATATGTCATTTAATAAATTATATAAAATATAAAAATATTTTTTAAAAAAATGAGAATGAAACATAAATTTAGAAATAAAGATTTTCAGGTGTGTCCCCTCCTTTGTGATTAATTGAGCAGATTATTCCAATATTTGCTTTGCTGTAAAAGAGAATATGAATTTTATGCATTCTTAGTCAGACTCAGAGGCATATGTGGATAGACGAGTGTTGACTCTGAGTCTGAGCTGATTTAAGATACTTGGACCACAAAATCATTTCGTTTCTTCTTCTCCATAATACGAGTTACCACAAAATTAAATATTCATTTTATTCTTCTAAACAATCTTTTTCCTTGCACTTGTTAATTTCTTAATTTGTATTAATTTTATAAGTTTAATTTGTATACAATTTTTCCTAACATTACTTTTTATTTATGTGACTGTCTTTTAACCATAAATAAATAGTTGTGATTGAATATTAGTATTTGATGATGAGTTTAATATTCGAATCTTAAACAACATTAAATCCTTCAAGATTAATATATCCACATTAAGTGGTGTTTTGTCGGTTACCATTCAGAAAATATTTTTAATATAAATATTTTAAAAATAAATTAAAAACAAAAATAAAAAAATTATTTTCAGCATTTTTAAAAATAAAAATTATGTAAAAACTTAACATTTGTGCAGTGTTAGTGTAAAATATTTTACATTAGCATTCAACAACAACCACTTATATATAGTAAATTTGTTGATTGTACTAATTAATACTTTAAAAAATCATATAAAAGAAAAATTTTTATTGAACATTAGTGTAAAACTCTCTTTTACATTGTCATTACATAAATATTAAACTCAAAACTTAATAAAAATGTTGTAATTTTTTTTTTGTCGGCAAAGAATATTATTATTAATATTAAAAGTGAAAAATAAGAAAGTACAATATATGTCTTCTACTAAAACAAAAGTAATACATATAAAAATATTGTAATTATAACAAAAACTATATATAAATGTATTTTAAATTATATAGACAACCAAAGTCTTCGGGAAAAATTTCAACTACCATACAATAAAATGGCATTTGCTTTTGGCACATACCATTTTTCTATTGACATCTACTTCAATATTAAATTTCCAACTTTGCCCTTTTGTTATTCATACAGAATTATCCCATTTTCGGATCAAATGATTTAAAATCGATACTCACTATTCTGAATAAATTGATTTGGAGCACACTAATTATATAATATGAACGAGTTGATCTGGAACATATTAGTTGTATGCAAAAAGAAAATTATTTTTAGTATTCCAAACAACTTGATCCAAAACACATTACTTATATGTTCTGAATTAATTGTGTTTGACCTACCTGAGAATCTAGAAGGAAGTTTTAACACATTCCTTTAAAAATTCTTTTCAAAATTCTTTTTCCTTTTAATCGGTGAATATTGTTCCAAATTAATCATCACCCTTTAGAAACTCAAGATTTTTTTTCAAAATGTCAATAATAGAAGCAGAAATTCAACAAAATGATTAAATAACACTTGATTTTGGGATTCCCAAAATATTAACAATATGACAAGTCACATAGATTCACAATGTTAATGACAATGTTTAAAATTCAATTAAAGGGTTATGAATGCTAAGATACAAATAAATTATTGGCTTAGATAAGTTTTTTGTCCTTTAAGTTCATAAAAAATTACTTTTGGTATTTGAAATTCAAAAATATTTTTTTAGTCCCTAAAATTAATTTTTTTTTTGTAGTAACATTGTTTGTTTATAATTTTTTATATATTTGGCTATACAAAATGTGAAATTGAAGATTGAAGGGTTAAGATTAAGGAGAAGTGTGATTCACAGGTACAGAAACGTTTTTTCTGTCACCAATTTAAGGACTAAAAGTGTGATTCACGGGTACAGAAACGTTGTTAATTGGAGAAGAAAAACTAAAAGTGAATTAAGAACTAAAAAAAATATTTTTAAATTTTAAGGACTAAAAAAGTAATTTTTGGTGAAAGTTTAGGAACAAAAGACTTATTTAAGTCTAAATTATTTTTCAAGGCTTATACATGGATTTTCAAACAAATAGGTTTTAATGAATTAGAAAAAGGATTGTGAATGGAGTTACTAAGTATATATAGATACAAAATTAATAAACACAATTATAGATAATAGAGAGATGGAGCAAAAATACTAGAGATGACAATCATGTCGCCCTCGTGGGTACTGCCTCATTCTCGCAACAATTTTGACGGGAAAAACTCATGTTGTTGGCCTTCACCCCATCCTGTCCCTGCCTAAGATAATTGGGGACGAAGACAGGGGTGGGTTTGTTGGTCCCCTCCCCGCTTCTATATTTAACATATAATTATATGTTAAAGAAAATTTCACATGTCTTGCAAACCTTTAAAACTAAAATATAATTAATAATTTAACATATAATTTATTTAATTAATTAATAACTAAATATAATTAATAACTTAGCATATAATTTATTTAATAAATATAAGTAAATTTAAATTTAAATTATAAAAAAAAATATACTTGAACCCGAAAATACCCTATGGGGAAGGAGACGAGAATTAAAATTCCATACCCGCTTCCTTTACACTTGTCTCTGCCCTGCCCCATTGTCATCCCTAAGAAACACACAATTTATACTAGTTCAACAAACCCTATCACAAGAAATCATTGGGAAACTTATCCAAACAATAAGCCAATAAAATTATTATAGGTTAAAGGATGGAACGATCACACCTAGATGGAGCAAACTTGATTTGATCAAAGGAATGTCTTAAATGAATTGATGGGGGCTAAAGATTTTTCTAAAGAATTAGGTTAACCCCTTAGGGTTGTAAGAATGATGTAAAAGTGTAAGAATAATTTTTTCAAAAGGTTTGATCTATTTTCTTGACCTAATTTTCAAAATAGGCTCCCTTCAAATAGAGAAACAAATTAGGTCAAGACCCATTTAATCGATTAAATAAGTGGATAATCGGTTAATTCGATAAGTGAAGATTATATCAGTCTATTTGGTATCTAGTAATCGATTACAACTTCTAGTAATCAATTAAATCGACAGAGATCCATCTAAATTCAATTTTAAGCACAAGATAATCGATTATTGATTCTGGTAATCACTTACTACTGTGAGAAACTTTGAAATTTAGTCGAATTTCCATCTAATTGAAGTATAACTAAAATAATTAATTACGGGAACATATAATCGATCAACCACAATCAATATCAAGACATATTTGTTTATATCAAGGTGTGAAGGATTTTTAAAATTTTAAGAGTAAAAACCTTTATCAAAACTAAGATTCAAGATAAAAAACATGTTTGTGCCTTGTGAAGTAAACTTAGGACTTATAAAATGTAAACTAAAGCACGCAAACTTAAGTTTTAAAACAATCAATAAAATGTCACACCATACATGTTTGGCATATTTCAAAAAAGAAAAAGAGAACCCAAAAAGCAAAATAAAATATAAGGATCATGACCTTCATGTCCAACAAGTTGATCCAAAACATAAAAAGAAAATTAATTCCATTTTTGAATCACTGATCTAAAACCCATGAAATCTTCTAGATAGCTTGATCCAAAACACGTGTATGTTTCAGATAAGTTGATTTGGATTTGGAATGTTAAATAATTATTTTGGACAGTATGGTTTGAAATGCACTAGTTGTATGTTCTGAACCTCAATGAGGGTGTTTGTTCAATCGATTGGGGGATTATTCTGAATGCGAATGGTTCTTTGGTTGCTACTATTTCTGTTGCTAAAAGGTTGTCACGTAACTTGTAGTAGGACAAAGAACTTATTACAATGCACTTAGACCAATTTAAGATGTCTTTATTATTGATGTTCATCAAACAGGTCACATGGATTGGCCAAAGCCTTCTTTGGCTAATGTTCAATTTTAAAGCCTTCAAAGTAACATGGTTAGAGATGGATATGTAGGTAGCTCGATCCGCAAAATTCAGTCCACAAAACTCTTATTTTAAACAAACTTCTTATATTTAAGCATGTACTCACCCTACTAACCCACATAAAACCATAAAAAATTAAAATAATTTTGTCTCATTTTAAATTATTATAAAAAAATTAATATATATATCTAAATTCATAGCATAGTAGGTTAAGACAATAATCAAATAAAGTAAAAGTATGTATTACTTAATAATTAAATGTTAAATCTTACCATAAGCATAATATCAATTCTCAAATATAAAATAAAATAATTCAAATTCAAGAAACTCACAAAAAAAAAATATAAATGCACCTAAATATAAAATTTGAAATCTTAAATGTCATCACAAAAGTATTAATTTTTTTTCTTTTTACTTATGACACCCCATATTTTACAAGAAATATCATTTTGGCTTAAATACAATTGATGTTCTTAACTTTTTTTTTTATTTTTAGACATTGTGCCCCTCTATTTTACAACAAGACATTATGCTCCTAAATTTTAAAAATGTGTGAATTGATATCCCTTATGTAAATGATTGATGTTGACGGTTAATTGTGAATGTATTGGTCACCATGTGTACAAAATTAGGTGACGTGACACACCATTACTGCTTAAATTAAATAAAAGAGTTAATTTAATATTTTAGGGTTTAAATAAGTATTAGTGGGTAAAAGAATGTGGTATATAATACCTACATAATTCCTATAATGTTAAATTAAACATTTTATTAAGGAGTAATTGTATTTCACATTACCTAATTTTTTACACATGACGATCAACACACTCACAATTAACTATCAACATCAACAATTCACGAAAGGATACCAATTCACACATTTTTAAAATTTAGGAGTATAATGTCACAATTTTAAAATACGGAAGCATACAATATCTAAAATTGAAAAAATTTGACATGTCAATTGTATTTAAACCTATCATTTTTATTAAAAAATTGATTATGTAGAAGTCCCCAAGTTAACTCACTAAACCACAAGTTTTGGAGGTTGAGACTAAAAAACACACATCTAAATGAATTCAAAATTTTAAAATTCACATACCGTGTAGGTTGCAGGCTTCGGCGTGAAGTCAAATCCGTCTTTAAATGTGGGTATTTTCCATTATAATGAGGTGCCAGTGGCAAGATGAGATGTGCTAAAAGCAAATGTCCAGTCAATGTTGGTAGAACTGTGCCAAATTTTGGGTCTTCAAGTTCAAGCGAGCCCCAGTGGAGTTTTGGACGAGCCAAGTTCTTGAGGTTTTAAAAAGGTTTACCA
Organism: Psophocarpus tetragonolobus; assembly: GCA_037954015.1. NCBI lineage: Eukaryota > Viridiplantae > Streptophyta > Magnoliopsida > Fabales > Fabaceae > Psophocarpus > Psophocarpus tetragonolobus. The sequence goes on from CM075695.1 coordinate 44,127,343, forward strand.
CCGTGATTTCAACTAGAACATAAAGGGTTCTAGAGTGTCTATGACAATAATTGTGGCTACAATAATCACATTCTCTGCACTTTGTCGCAACATGGGGGAATGTGGTGAAATTTAAAACCTTGCCAAGTTTCTTGACCCTTGAGAAGTTTGTGAGAGTAATGGTTGTGACAATACGAAAAATTAAATTAAAATCATCTCTAATTGCAAATTTCGTGGGGATTGTCATCCAACGTAATACTCTTATCTGATCTCCATCTTCCCACTCTATGGTAATAGCATGTTGAAAGTTGAAACACAACATCGATTAAAGTGATTCAATCCGGGTCACATGAACTTGGGTTAAGAATTAATTTTCAATTAACCTTCCATAACTATAAGCAATGACAAAATGCGTGAATGTCTTGATAAGGATTTTAATATAAGGTGTTGTTGGAAAAGAATCAAGTTATGAACAGGAAAAAGGGTTTATTTTTTCCTATTTTATTTTTCTCAGAATAAAAAAGAAAGAGATTTTCCTTTATCAAGTATATTACAGGGACGAAGGATTCTAGTTGTAATGTCACATGGTTGCGAACAACAGGGAGGGGAGGGGGGAACAGAGTAGTGTGTGAGGGGTCAAACAAAGAGACATAAGCATAAGCACCTAATTCAATCGTGTAGAACAAGAACAAGAACAAGAACAGCAAATACGAGATAACATAAAATGACCCTTTGCTATTGTAAATAAGAAACAAGAGCAATGGAGAAAAAGGTAAATATGAAAGGAAAAGGAAGATGGAATTAAAAATGAGAACTAGAAGAAGAATGGGGGCGGGGCAGAAGCTATGAAGGGCCTTCCCTGAGGGGCGCAGGAATCGCAAAAACTGACAGTGTCTTTGATCTTGTGGAATCCATGCTTGAACACTCCGAACCCAAACAGCAACCCAATTGCGATCACCACCAGAACCAGGCACGTGCAAAGCATGCACACTCTACCTCCACAGCACATCTTTCAGTTTCAGATCTCCCCAATTCGCCTTCTCATTCCCTTCCACCCTCAAACTAATGCGGAATTTAAAAGATAAGCTCTCTTTGTCCCCACTCATCACTCAACCACGCTTTTGTTCGCTTATAAGGAAAGTTATCTAATCCAATCACTTTTTTTTTTCTTCTCAAACTAAATATAATTTAGGCATCTATTTTAATTCAAGCTCTTTCAAATATTATTTTCTCACTTTTATGGATTCCTCTTTATTTTTATTAAATGTTTTCTTGTCAATGTGGAAGAAGGTGATGCGTTAGAGGAGAATGGTAAAGTGGTTGAGTCCGTTACAACAAGAAGCTTGTGATTATGGCTATCCACCCTATTAACTTGGTCATTCGTCCATGTTGAAGTTGACCCTTAATCCTCATTCCTCAAACATACCTGTAACCTTGTTACTTAATCCCTTTCCATGCTAAACTTTAGCCCATGCTTTTGAGTTTTCCTTTTTTATTTTGAATGTTCCAAAAAACTGACTTTCATTTTATCTGTCAGTTATTGTTCTTACACTTATATTTTTAAATAGTTTTTATTCAATTTTATGATAATTTGATTTTTAAATTTTTACTTTTATTTGAATTAATTGTTTACATTATTTTCATCATCTTATTATTTATTAATCATTATCACCTCTTATCAACATGATCACTAATTATCACCTTTTATTGATAATTCGTATAGACTCTCATTTTATTTTTTATTAGTGATCACTACTAATCATCTTCGATCGTCGATCACTGTTTATCACCCTTGACAACCATCTCTGATTAATGGTCATTAACCTTCACGTATGATCCGTCATCATCGATCACCACCTCCATAGTCATGAGCCTCCATCCCGTTCGATGGCCAACGACTGCAACTGAATGCTGGTTTCTGGTTACCGCCACCTCCAACCTCCATCTTTGACATTGACGATCAGTTATCCAGTCATCCATGGCTGATCCTGTATCTCTAAAGAAGGAAAAAAAATTACACCATAGTTAAAGTTTAAAAATATTCTTTTAAATTTGAAAATCAAAACAATTTAAAATTGGAAACTAAACCATGTTATTTTTAAAATATTTAAGAACTTAAAACCAACACTATTTTTTATTTCTATAATTTTTTTTTTCATCAATGATATTTCAGTCAATATGAAAAAGTTTTTTTATTTTTACATCTCTAAAATTGTTTTCAAAGCATACTTATCAAATATAATTAGTTTTTCATTTTGCATTATAATATCTGATATAAAATGTCTCCTATATTATTAATTAATTTTCACAAAGTGTTCTTAATTAAAATATTTTTAATGTAATAATTAGTTAATGAAATATATTAATTTTAATTTTTGAATAAAAATAATTTAGTTTTACCTTTTATTCATTTTCATGCATAATATTTTTTTGTTATGGAAGAAAAATAAAACTCACTAATATAAGATAATCATATATGAAAGACGTAAATTTACCAACAACTTACAAATAATTTTCATTTTTTAATATATTTGATAAGATATTTGAGCTAGTTTCTTGTTTTTAGTAATTGGTAGCTAAACAACTTTTGTTTTTATTAACTTACAGAGTATTTGGAAATGCTATTCCCATTAACATCTTTTAAAACTCTAAATTTTAGTTTTTCGTGTTTATTTCTTTTTTGTCCTTTATTGTTTATTAGATTTTTTAAATCTTTATATAAAATAATATTTTACTATTTCTTTTGTTCTTAACGATTTACATTTTCAATTACTACAATAAATAATTTTATAATACTTATAATTCAAAAAGTTGTTTTAACATCTTTCAGTTTTAAGTTTTTAATTTTTAACTAGTTTTTTAGTTTCTAATTATGTTATGTTTAGTAAAACATTTTAGTTAATTTCTAACTTTTTTTACTCGCTAAAAAAATTGTTTCCGATTTGATTTAGGATTTAGGGTAGTTTTTAGTGTTTTTTAAAACTTATTCCAAGTGAGGCTTTTTAAAAATGTTACCTTCTATTTTCTAAATTTTTATGTTTATTTGTTTTTCCTTCAATTTTATTAATTTTTATATAAAATAAGAATGTATTATATTTTCTTTTTCACATATTATATTTCTAACATTTTTAACAAATAATTTTATCAAATATTTATAATTTAATAAATTATTTTAACAAGTTTTATGATATTTTTTTAAGTTAGTTTTGCTGATATATGACCTATGCCGATCTCAATAATCAATTAATTAATTATTTATTTATAAAAGTGAAAGTTGGAGAGATGTTCAAAAAGAAGAAGAAAGAGGGGATAGAATTTTGGTTGGATTCTGAGTTGAAAGTTATTTAATGGCTGTGCAACAAATAATTTAGTTAATATGAGAAAATGAGTATTATTATTATAACTTGAAAGCTATCTACCAGCATTGGTCCGTTACCCACTTCCGGGTCTGGTAGTAAAATCGGGAAGAGCCGCGTGCAGTCATCAAGGAAAGGAAAGATCATAAAGTGATCTCGCTGAGGGATCCGACAGCGTGGCGTAGGCCTCGTGAATCTCGATGAAGTCTCGTTCGTCCGATTCCGATGGCCGGACCGCCGAATCAGGGTGATACGCCTTCGCAAGGTTCCGGTATGCGGACTTTATCTCCACCGCTGAAGCGTTCTGCTTTATCCGGAGCACCTCGTAGAGGCTCGCCGCTCGCGCCCGAACGGATACCCTAACTGGAGGTAGGGCAGCGCCGCTGAGGCCTGTCACATTTAGGCTTCCTGGCATTCTCTGTGACGGTATAATGGCAAATCAGAATGTTCCGTGTTTGTCGAGCGCCATCTGATGTGAATCAGATACTTTGTTGCACTTTTTATATGACGGTCAAGGTCCACACAAAGAAGAAGGGTACAGTGGTCATTGGTCATTTGATTAACACTGGTTTTGCAAAAGCTTCTACAAGCGAAAATGAGATGACTGTGATGTGGGTATGGGAAACAATGGATGTCAAATAAATATAAAATGTCAAGGTACAAATTTATAATTAATCTTTTGTATGAAAGGAGGTTCAACTTTGATTCATTGAGGAGAAACCGTCCACAGTGACGCATACGAGGACTAAAAGTTGAATAAAAGATATTTTAGATTCACATTAGAAGTGAAGGTTTATAATATATTTGTTGATTTTATTTGTTATTATTTTAAAAATTAGTGTAAAATTTATTAAAATTTTAATGTAGGTTTAGGATAAAAGTATTATGATTAAATATTAGTGTAAAATTTATTAAAATTGTTTTTATTCTATTAGCAAGTGCTTTATGTTTATTCATTCATGGGCCGCAAATTATATATGAATCTACGTTACACGAAGTGAAATAAAATGGAAGAAATAAATAATTTTTTAAAAAAAAAGGGAATTATTCTTTATTAGAACGAGATCATTATTATTTTATTTATTTAGATTTTTATGAGCTATTTTAATCATTTAGATTATGAGAGAGTGGATGAAACATAATGAGATCATTAAATAGAAATAAATATTAAAATTATTATTATAATTTTATTTAAGATTATATAAATTTATTTGATGGACTAATTTAGAATAATATAAGAAATGAAAAGCCATAAGGTAGTCCATTCTACTGTATTTTCAACCATTGAAATTGTGTTTTAATATATTTATTCATTTAATTCCATTTCATTCTGCTATTGTATACCATCATTCTATTCCACTTTGTAATGAGGTATCTAGTTATATATTCGACAAATTCTTTTGAGTTGATCATTTATGTTGTTGAGCATAAAATGAAAAGAGAATGTAATTTTTTTTTAAAAAAACTCTTTTCAATGATTTGTTGGAATTATTATTATTAACAATGATTACATAATTGGTAATAATTTCTATACTAAATGAATAGAATGTTAGAACCATAATTGAAACATTTTATTATAAAATGTTATAAATGTTATTATTATCTTAAAAGAAAGCAAATAATAATATGATAAGTAAAGGAATTTCGAACAAAAGGATAAGACTAAAATATTTCTTGCTACTCACTAGAAGAAGTATAAGAGACTTTGAATTGTCAAAATTCAAAATGTATTATGTTGATATAAGGCAAATTAGGTACTACAGATGTAGGGAAAGACTTCGGATTTTGATAAGTTCTGAAATACACATCTAGTGAAAAGTTAATTAAGAGAAATAATAATAATTAATAAGAAAAATCTCATGTTATCACAACACTCACTAAAACTCAGTAAAATAAAGATAATATACAAAGGTTAAAGGAAATATCCACTCATAAGTGAGTAATGCCCAATAGGTAAAGAGCTAAATAAAACCTATAAATAGAAATATGTATTAATGACAAACATACGTGTCATTCATATACTTTCTATATAAGAAATTCTCTCCTCACATAAATCTAAACACTTGTTAACTTGAGCATCACAATCCTTTTTGTTTGTACACCCCATTCTCGTGGGTATGAATCAAGGATATTTCAGTCAAAGTTCACAGCAAAAAGTGTTACGTCACTCCAAATAAGAACAAATACATTCTTAATAACATATCAATAAAAAGGAAAGTCAAATAGGACATTAAAAAATTCTTAATAACATATCAATAAAAAGCAAAGTCAAATAGGACATTAAAAAATGTTACTAAAATTTCTAAAGTGGAAAAGAATTATGCTAACATGATTTAGGACATCTATCACAGGAGTAACTCTCATTAGTTGTTAATTATTGCATTAAGAGAAATGTTTGATGATCCCTATAGTGTGTCACCTAATTGTTAAGTAACTCATATTCAATTTGGAAGAAACTATAAGCAACTTTAAAAAAATCACAATTCTATAATTTTTAAATATTTTTCAATGGTATATTATTATTAATTTGTACAGATTTGGTGAAAAAATACTTTTTTTAATCCTACAAGAGGTTTGGATCATTTTTTTACTATTCTTCAATAAATCCCTTATGATACACCAGATCTGGCTCGATTATTAATAGGGTGAATAGATCTGTCATTTCTTGAATATATTTTCTGATTGAAAATCGTGGTATAATATGTATTTCCTCCTGTTTCGGTCATGGAATGGATGAAATAAACTTCATTGCTTGGTGAACTCATCTATTTTTTAAGTAACTTAAATTGTCATACAAGGTTGCTCTAACGAGAGTGTAGCTTCAAACAACTCATTACTTATTTAAGTAACTTTATAAGCCTGATGCATATGTAAAAATCTATGGAAAAGTATATTATAAGTAAAAATATTTTTTTAAAAAAAATTAAGATATTTACTTTGATTTCTATCCATTAAATTTACATTATAACATAACATTTTCAACCTTAATTAAAAAATAAACTTAATATTCTAAGAGCATATAAGTTATAAAAGCTAATTCAAAATGGTAATATAATAATATAAAAATAAAAAATAAAGTTTTTTACTCTTATTGTGCTCACAAATTTATTACTAGAATATTTAGTTGCATATTTTTATTCTCAATTTTTGTAATTTCAAAAATTTTAAAGTTAACATTTTCAACTTTAAAAAAAAGAATTAATACTTAAATTAAATAAAAGACTAATTACAAAATAAACAAATAATAGATTACACAAATAATTAATTATTATTATTACCATGACTTGCAAATGTCACATTATATAAATAATCAATTATGATAAATAAATAATCAATTATATTATATAAATAATCAATTATCATGGATATTAATTTTCTATATTAATTAGGCTTACAAGTACAACTATCTGAAAAGTTATAAAAAATTAGGATTACAATATATTAAATTAAAAATTAAAATTTATAAAATTATCAAAATTAGAGTGATAATGTGATTAGGCTAGTTACAACTTAAAAGGGTGACGTAGTGAAGCAAAACACTGAACCGAAACATTTTGCCCATTACTGTGGGCGCCATCAGAATTGTTGCAAGACAAGAGTCTGCCTCTGGTTTCGTAAATAACAACAACCTTTTCATTCAATTCAGTGGCGGTATAGAGTAAAGCCGTGTACTCATGCTACTCACCATTCACCAATTAGGTACCGTATATGTTCTTACAACTTTTCTGTCATAAACTAAATTATTGTATTTTTATCAAATTAATTTATACATTTTTTCTTTTTTCTTTTAAAATCAAGATATTTTTTTCTCTTGTTTTTAAAAATCAGTAATTTATATCCATTTACTCTTTCTATTTTCTTTTATAAAAAAATCACACATCTTATTTTTAAATATAAAAAAATAATTTCTCTCATTTTATTTAACAACGTTCTTCTTAAGATGTTATTGTTGGAGTGCAAGTGTGAGTTGAATTCCCCCATTGGTTATAAATTGAGAAATTGAGTAATACATAAATAAGAAAGACCCATAACTTAATGCCTTAAGATTTTGGTTTAAAGTGGTTTCATATTCTCTTATATCTAGGTTTGTGTCTCATACATCTCTCCGATGTTTAACCCCCTCGGTTTGGACCCAAGAGTTATTTCCTAAATGATTGACCTTTTTGTATGCTCCATTATCTATGCATGCATGTTCTCTCTTAAAAACACAATTTAGCAAAATGGTATAAGATTAATAACAAAAGAAGAGCTTGGTGAGAGAAAATAGAAAATGCAAAGGAAGAAAGGAATCATAGGAAGACGAAGCATTGTAGGAGAGGATTAGAATAAGAAAACAAAAAAAAAAAAGTTATTGAGTGAGTTTTAGCCTACTTTCTCTGTACTACTTTTGTAATTTTTTTGTTTCGTAGTTAATTGTCACAATAAGAAATTAATTGCCTTCGAGTTGGGATATTAAGTTTTACTCTTAATTTTAAATATTAATCATATATGACTTTTTTTACTCTCCTATATTTTTATTTATATTTTTATATTTTAGTTAAAGTTGTCATATTATGAATTAAGTCCATTTGAGACGACCTAAGTTAACTCTAAAAAAAAATTGAATAAACTATAAGAAAGTTTTTGAAATTTTTTTCAAAAAAATTCTCTTGAAAAGCTTTAAAGAGACTTAAACATGTTTATGATATAATAAATTATCTACAGTCTCAAAATAAGTTCATAAATATATTTTTAAAAAATTATTTTAAAGTAAAACTACTCAATTACTAGGTTTACTTTAACATAATATGAAAATAGAAAAAATAAAATAATTTACAAAGAAAAATATTAATAAAACAATTACAATAAAAAATAATGATGAAAATAAGAAAAACAAAAATTAAAAAGAAAAAATAGAAATTGAATTTCTAAAAAATAATTCAATATTTTATTAAATTATTTTTTTTCATATGCTAAATATATTAATAATTATTTTTAACATGTTATAAATAAAATATAAAAATATTTCAAAATAATAAAGAAATATAAAAAGGAAAATAATTAATAATTTAAGAAATAAGAAAATAAAATTAAAAAGGAAAAAATTATAAAATAAAATTTAAAATTATGTTGTAAAATATTAAAATATACTACATAAACTTACTCATACAAGTTTAAAATTAAAAAAAAAATAAATAAAATGTTAAATATAAATTAAAATAATAAAGTAACGTAAAAATTAAATAAATGAAAAAAGTAAGAAATTTGAAAACTTAAATAAATTAAAAGATAAAAAAATAAGAAGAAAAAAACATTTAAAAAAAAGGAAAGGAAAAATAAATTAAAAATAAAACAGGAAAAGATAAAATAAAATTTTAAATTATGTTGTAATATATTAAAATATATTTAATAAACTGATTTTCCACATATCTAATATATAACACTTTAAAATTATTTTATAAATATTAAAATATATTTAACAAATTAAAATTATAAATAAAAACAAAAAAATAAAATAAGAAAATATTAAAGAACATATTAAAACAAGAATATTAAAATAACAGAAAAAAAAAATATATTAAGAAATTAAAAAATCAAAACAACAAATACGTTAAAATATAAAAAAAAAGTAAGAAGAAAAAATATTTAAAAAAAAGTTAAAAAGCGTAAAATACTAAAAAAACCTTGTTAAAAATAGAAAAACCATAAAAAGATAACTCCCCTCTAATATATGATAGTAGATATTAGATTAGAAACTTTAAAAAAAAAATAGGGCCATGGCTCCCCGCTCTAAATTTGGAACTCTTGTAATAGAAATATGCGTATTTGTCCCTACTTACACAATTAACGGGACTTTACACTCAATAATGCATATATTTTTTCCCACGCACCATATTATGTTGAGATTAATGATAAGATATCATGTGATTGTTCTGGGAATCTAGCTTATTCGTTTCACTTTTTTTGTTTTGGGGATCTAGCCAAATTTTGAAATTATACACTTGGCGAAGGTGATTCTTTTTTCATAAGCAACTTTGCGAAGGTGTTGAGCGTTGTGGTGCTTAAGATTTGAAAGAGGTTGAATACTACATCCCGTGTATATCAATCATAACATAACATAACGTGTTTCTTACCTTATGCACCACATTATCCACCTCATATTGTGGCCATATCTATTGAGAGATGCTTATCCTTATTTTTCTCATTAAGAACTGTTCATATTAAAAGATCATTTTAAAACGGTTGGTGCATTTAATAATTGCCAATAAAGATGTCTTAACAGCTTCTGTTGGACTTGCTCTTGGTTAAATATCACTGAGTTGCTAAACTTTTTTATTTGAACACAAGATTTACTTTTTGTATAATACTTTTTCTGTTTTTTTTATTGTCGATTTTTTGAATTTTTTTATCCTATTTATCCAAGATTTTAGCTTAAATAATTATTTTCTCAACTATATATCCTTATTTTCTATTTCAATATTAATTAATTCACAAATATGTAGAAATAAAAAAATAACACATAAAGTTTCATCACTATTTTCTTAGAATCAATACATTTTATTTTATTTTTTATTTCTACATATAAATCTAAAAGACATAATAATAATAATAATAATAATAATAATAAAAAAAAAAGAGTTTGTACTAATTAATTAATATTGATAAAACATAAGCATAGATGTGAGATACATTTGCCTTAAAGAGAAGAATTACATAAATTATAAAATAGGAAAGATGACAAGTATGAGACTCATTTGGCTATGACGATATATTAGATCCTTACAAACATTTAGAAGTTTTTTCAACTTACATAAACTTATACACTAATGATAATCATGTCTCTTCAAGATGTTTTCATGTTACTCAAATGATTGACCCTTGATTGGTGGATCCAACTACATCTCACTCCATAGATTCATTCAACATATTAGTGTAGAAGCTTATGCTTAATGTGTGAAAATTGCAAGTGTACAATGTTGTTATGTAATAAAAACAATCGTTCTTTTACAGGGACGGTGTGTTTGGAAAAAAATAATTGTTTATAATTTTAATTTTTTTATAATTTAAATAAAAAAATCAAAGTTTTCTAGTTGATAAAAATAAAGTAATAGTGAATTCTAAAATTCAAATATGATGACAATATTAAAATGAATGTCAGTGTAAAAATTTTTACATTGACAATGTATACCAATTAAACTCTTTAAATAATATCATATAAAAAATCTAAAGTAAAATGTAGTTTTTTTTAGATTTTTAATATATTTGAAATGTAACAAATATCTAATTGAATTGATTCATACTTTTGTGGTAGTTATGTTCAATTAAATTCATTAAGTTCCCTTCTAATTCATTGAGTGCTCAAAGGGTTAAACCTATTTAATTCCTAAGTTCCTTACATAGGGTTCTGATAATTAAGTTCACATGTTGGTGTCTTTCCCTAATTATCTATTACTACAAAAATGGTGTGATTAAACATATTGCATCGATAAGATCAATAGAGAAGAAATCAAGATAAACTAATATAAGAACAATAAATATACTTAATTCATCATGAATAGAGTCAAAGGATAAACCTCAATCTGAGAATAAAAATTTTATTCACACATGTTCATAACTATAAAAAAAACAAAGAAATAAAATTCATCAAACCCGGAACAAATTGTGAAAAAGGGGAAATGAGAAACTCCAAATCTTGCTCTCTATACCATCTTTGTTAAGAAAATTGGACCACTAGTTTTGAATAGAAACTCTCTATTTAAACTAATGTCTAAACCCAAAAATGTTGTAACAATAGAGCAATTAAATCGATTTTACACAAAAGAGTGTATATTTTTGCATAGAGTACAATCTTTCATTAAGTAACTCATAATTAATTTTTTCTTCTGAATTTCCTCGAGAGTTTCAAGCTTCACTCCAATGCTCAAAATCAGTCCAAAAGTGCATCAATATCTAGCAACTTATATCCTAAACACAAAAAAAACACACTAAAAGTGTAACAAATTCCAAAACATAGTTAAAAACACCTAAAATGCAAATATTAAACCTAAATAACATAAAAATAGATAAAATTCTAATTAAAATAAAACCTAAAAATAGATAAAAATGCAATGTATTAAACAACCCCAAATATAGAATTTTGCTTGTCTTAAACAATAATAACCATGACTCAGAATAAAATGGAAATCACCAAAATAAGACACCAAAGAATGACAAGGAAATGCAATAGAAAATAGTCATATGGATAAAATCTCAATCAAGTTCAACTAGAGGCAGTTTCTCCCAAAAGTATGCTCGAGATGATCGATTCACTCAACTCACAAATCTCAAGTGTTTTAGGGTAAAGATAATTTCTCTCATTTTCCTCATAGAAAAAGCATCTTACCATAGCCTTAGTGAGAAACCTTATCTCCACTTTTATGCTTTTTCAACCAAGATAAATAACAAGGTCTTATATTGGGATGTAATGTGTCAAAGGTGAAATTAGAGGTGGGAAACAAGAAAGAAAAGGGAAATACAAAATTTGGCTACAAATCAATCTAAATGTCCACTATAAAATACATCATGCAACAAGAAAAAAGTGTTAATTCTTTGCATATGCTGCTATATCAACTTGGGCATACGCCTTCCTTTTTCTTTTCTCCTTTCTTTTTTTTATATTTTTTATATTCTTTGCTTCCTTTTTTTTAACCTTAACTCATATTCGGTTCATAAATTAATTTTTTTTTTCCTTTTTTAAGCACTATGTAAAACATATTATTATAAGTTAACATTTCACACACGAATTGTCATATGTACTTATAATAAGGTATTAAGATAAATCGAAACTTTGATATATAAGCACCAAGAAAGTTTAAAGTGTTTGACTCAATGGGGGCAACTAATGGACAAAGTGTTTCACAAGGTCAATGGTTTGAAAGAGAAATCCTAATTGCCTTGATCATATTTATTTTAATTGAAAGAGAGCAAGTTTCAACATAGTTTCAAAACAAGTTCTAGAAAATACAATTTAGAGAAATTAATCACACTCGAGAAAGATTTTTGGGGTTAAGATGTACCCCTATATTGGCTTAAAACTCACATATAATGCTAAATTCACTTTAGGCGTGATCTTAGAGAGAACAATGTTAATTCTAAAACTTGATAAGAGATCCACCAATACAATCAACTACTGAAAATCATTTAAGAATAACAAGAGTCCTATTTAAAAATTGGGATTGCTCAATGATAATTTCAAAAATAAAATAAAATTAAAAATGAGAGAAAATAAAATAAAATGCCTAAAACAAGGTAAAATAAACTAAAATCAAAACCCTAAGCAACCTCAAACTTAAAGTTACATTGTCCCCAATGTAATTTTAAGAGTATAGGAATGAAATAAAAAGAAGGAAAAATAGAACCTGGCAAGAGTGAGGATACAAATATTATAAAGCTTCTCCCACAAGAATGTGTGTTGTTGAATATCTCAATAAAGAAGAAAGAGAGAAAAAAATATTGATAAGATTTGTAGCAAATAAAAACATTGATTTGAAAATAAAAGGAAAGATTAGGGCAAGAAGAAAGGAAAAATATAAGATTTGAAACACAAATAAAATAAATCACAAAGATTGAAGAAATAAAGAAAAAAAATTTAAATATTGGTGCGTAGTAAACAAGAAAGAATTATTTGAAATTGTACCAGAAGTACAAAATAATTGCATAAGAGTCTAACTCTCTTTAAAATAAGATTGGGATTTAAAAAAAATCGCACTCGAAATGCACTACGGTTGCACGATAATATAAGTTTCTGTAAAATAAATTTTTAGAATTCAAGATTTTTTTTGCACTCAGAGTGCACTTCAATTGCACCACGAGAGTAATTTTCTCTAATTGTAGGGAGTGCAACTCTCTAAATTTCTTTAACTTTCTTCCTTGATGTTTTGCCTCTTTTCTTCTTCGTCTTCCCTTCTTTATATATATACTAGCGAAAACACAGACTCTGCAGTGCCTATATATTCATATTTCTATTTTAATATGTTATAACAATTGTAAGGTTTTAATTTAATATTTTTTGTAAATTTTTATATTTTAAAATATAAATTGTTATATGACATGTTTTGAAATATATTTTGTTAATTTTATATTTTTTGTTTATGATAACATTATAAAAACATGTCAGATCATCAATGAATATGTCAAATATGCAATGAATATGAAAAAATTGAAAGAGAAGAGTTTCAATAGAACTCAAAATATTGTTGCACCTGTATATTTGCATGTTTATTAAAAATATTTATCATTAAATTTACTCATATTTATACTATTAATCAAGAGAATACCTCATTTTGATGTTTATTTTTCAAAATACCTATTTTACCCTTACATGTATTTTAAAATTAAAAAAATAAACTAATTTGTCATAAGAGGGACTTGAACCCATAACCTCTTATTTCCTAAATATAAATTTTTTCCCTAAACCAACCTTATAACTTTAAGGAAAAAATTACTTTAAAATATTGATATCCAGCATACATAATTGTCCAATTATATCTATAATGTATAATATATGATATTATATTATACACTATATCTATACTTCTATACTATTAATAATAGGAATACCCCCTTTTGACGTCCATTTTTCAAAATAATTATTCTACCCTTGCACCTATTTTAAAATTAAAAATAAATCAATTTGGCACAAGAGGAACTTGAACCCACAATCACTCAAACCCAAAATTAGTATTTTAAAGTATGTTAGATATCAATATTTTAAAGTAACTTTTTACTTAAAATTATAAGGTTGGTCTATTGGTAAAATATATGTTTGGAAAATAAGATGTTATGGGTTCAAGTCTCTCTTATGACAAATTATTTTTTTTTTAATTTTAAATAGGCGTAAGGGTAGAATAGGTATTTTGAAAAGTAGACATAAAAATGGGGGTATTTCCTTTATTAATAGTTTAATTTTAAAATAGGTGTAAGGGTAAAATAGGTATTTTGAAAAGTAGACATAAAAATGGACTATTTCCTTTATTAATAGTGTGTGTGTGTGTATATATATATTCCAATTTTTTCATGTCTTTTCTAAAACATAAAATAAACAACCAAAAGTGTAAAATTGAAAAAACAAAGAAGATGAACAAAAAACAAAATATAAAAAAAATTAGAAAAAGCTCACAGTGGTTGGGTTCCTTCCCAACAAGGGCTTGTTTTATGTCTTAAGCTTGACAATTAAAAAGAGGAAAAAAATTAGTCCCCCACAGTAGGGTGAGGAAACAATAATTTGATTTCTCTCTCAAATAGTTATCTTACTAGCCAATATCTCTTTAAGAAACTTTGTATAAACAGACATTTGTTGCAAAACATCTACAAATGAAATGTTGACATACAACTGTTTTATCATATCTAAAAACTTACAAATTGTTTGTCTAATTTTACCTTGGCTAATCTTTGGGAAAAAGGTATAGGTGGTTGGTAAGGTGTGGAGGAAGTAAGTGGAATTTCAACCATTTTTTCATAAATGTTTTCTTTTTCAATCTCAACAGTAGGTTGTATTTTCTCTTTAACTTCCTCTAATCCCTTTTTTTGCTTTGTCAGTTAAAGGTTCATAACAAACTTTACCACTCCTAGTCATTATCGCATTAGCATGCTCAACATTATTAATGTCATTGTTACTAGGAAACTTACCTGGGGCTCTGCTAGAAGAAAACATATGTTGAGCTATGTGAGAAATTTAATTTTCCGATTGCTTCTTGTGAAGCGCCATGTTATCGATTCAAGTGGTCAACTCCTTAATAGAGTTTCTTATGGTCTCATTAATTTGCTTTTGGCTCATCACAAACCCCTTCATTATGTTTTCTAACTTGGAAATTGAGGATTGGAAGCCTTATTGGTAACATTCTTGACTATTTTTCCATTTGTTAGAATAAGGTGCTTGTCTCAAGTTTTGTTATGAGTACTTACTCCTTGGTTTCCTAACGCTTGATTATTATGGTAAGAGAAATTTGGATTACTCCTCCACCCTTCGTTATAAGTGTTAGAGTATGATCAAATGTTTGTTTCCTAGCATGACCATAAACATTATGAGTTGCAGCAGTGTTCATGGTATTTTCTTGACTATTAGACATCCCCACTTAACATTCAATGGCCAAGTGTCCCTGTAAACAACAAACCTTACAAAAAACATTAGTAGCACCTGTTGCACTAACATTGCCTTTTTCTAACTTATAAAATCGTTGATTCAAAGCATCAGATTTTGCTAGATTAAGGTCAACATTATTTACCTCATATTTTTGGGGCTACTCTTTGTGAGTTATTGCTTCTATCTCCAAGCCATTGGCGTTGACTTTTTGCCACAACAACAATTATGTCTATTGCTTCATTGAGTGACTTTCCCATAAACATCTACCAACTGTAGAGTGTAGCAACATCTTACTATTGTAATTTAATCCATTGTGAAAGAAATGGATTGTCAAAGGTCTCTCAAGGCCAGGGTGAGGACAAGATAGTAGGAGCTTCAAAAATCTCTCCCAAGCTTTAGGAAAAGGTTTTGTATCACCTTGACCGAAATTAGTAATCTTTCTCCTCATCTCGCCCGTCTTTTAAGGTGGATAAAATTTCTCCAAGATAGACCTTTTCATATAATGCCCATGTAGTAACACTATCCCTAGGGATAGTTCTCATCCATGCCTTTGCTTTTCCTGCTAGTGTGAGTGGGAAGAGGCGTAAACGTAATGCATCTTGTGTTATTCATTGAAAATTATAGGTTTCACAAATTTCTAGGAACCCTTTATGTGATATGTAGGGTCTTCAGAAGTTAACCCATTAAATTGGTTTTGCTTCAACATGTGAAGGAGTGCGGAAGAAATTTGAAAATTTGGATTTCCAATGTCGGATCTAGCTTTTCCTCCTGACAACCTATGAACCCACGAATGGTTGAGGCTGCATAATCTTTAAGAGGTCTATTTGCATTTACCTCTTCTTCAGCCATGGTTAGATTTTGTCCCTTGAAAAATGCAAATGTACGGTGTCGTTAAGTAATAAAAATAGTCGTTCTTCCACAATTCATATAGCGAGTTTGATGCTAACTACACTATTTCAGACATTTTTCACAAAACTCCTCTATTTTTGTCATTTTTTCTTTTATCTACCCTCTATTATGAAAAATCGATAGGTTTAGACAAGGAAATAACCGGTCATTATGCAACTTCATACATCGATTCTCAAAGATGATCATCAAAATCAGAGACCTTGAACCACTGGAGGGTTTACACTCCATCATAACCTCATTGAAACCGGAGAAGTTTGTTAATTTATAATTTTATTTTACATATATATGGCAAGTGTGAATTGAATGTGTTACTTACCATGTATTGTTTTGTCAATGACGTCATAGTACTCGTTTTGGTAAAAACCGGACGAATCTAATAGGCAAAGACATTGAATTGAATGGACAAATGTGACAGGGTCGCCTTACTGCAATGGTTCATCACCTTTCTCTCCCATTATTATCTTAGATATGCCAACGTCCCACCACTCACCACTCACCACTCACCACTCACCACTCACAGATTTTTCTTCACCCAATTGCCAACTGTCATCTCTTTCTGGCCTCCGCACACAATTCTTTATGCTCTCTACTTTCACGTGTGCAAACAAACTACCAATTTTCTATACTCTATATTTTAAGCATCTAAAGAATTTTTAATATATTAAATATATCTGTTTAAAATAATTATATTTTCTTTAATATATACTTTATGTCATTTTTAATCCTCTAAAAATTATCTAAATTATTTTTAGCTTTCTTAAATGTTCTGTCTAAAGACCAAATAAATATGAAAATTTTTAAAACATATTTAATATTTTAAAAACCATATTTTATTATTTTTTATTTTATTTTATAATTCCATCATATTTACACTTAAGTTTTAAAAATAAGAATACATACTAGCCTTTTATGTTATTATTTGACAGACAAATATTAATATTGGTAGTTGTTAATTGTGAGAATCAGGTTAAATTCACAACCCTTTTTCTCACCACCTTATTTTTTAACTGAATATTGAGCCACCTTATATATTTTTAGTCTTCCATGTTATTAAATCTATTACGGGCCTACTTTCTCTATTATTATTGAAGGAAGAGGAATACAATTGTAAAAATGGTGAAAAATAGAAGAGTGTATTTGTTAATTACAATAAATAAAAAATGTTACTGTAATTTAAAAGTTATTGGTAAAAAATCCCAGTATAGATTAAAATAAATAAATTTATAATTTATTCATAATAAAAATAGCACTGAAATGTGATATTAATTTAAAAATAAAACACTTTAAGTGACTTAATTAATAATTGGAGAGATAATTTATGTAAATTCTATTTTAAGAACTGTCTAGCGTAATTTACAATACCAATCTATTGTAAATAAAAATTGTGATTGAAGTATGTTTAGCATCTGAGGAGTGATGCTTACCTTTCTGATTAGGCGACCTTTTAAAATTTAACCACATAAAAGCATAAAGGGAAGAGACAAAAGTATATAATTGTTTGTGTCCGCCGTAAATGATAATATAAGGTATGTCCACAGTCCACAGTGCACATGAATATCTATAGCATAAAAAAGAAAGAATTTCGTCTGGTAGTGGTTTAAAAAATTATGGATCAATAATGTCAATAGTTCCTAACAATTTGGGCACCCCGCTGACACAGCTTTACGTGTTATTATCATTTTCCTGTTGCTATAAATACCCTTCCCTTTCCCTCTCCTTCCTCTGCTCCATTGCTTCTCAATTCTCAGTTCTCAGTTCTCAGTTCTCAGTTCTCATTTGGATTTGGAACAAGCAACAGTAGTGGGTTTGTGGTGCTGTACTGTGCTGCAATTTCCTTTCATACAATCCGATCCTTTTGAGGTTGTTAGAGAACATAAAAGGATGACTGTGGGAGCAGGGATATGTGTTGCAAATGGGAACTTGATGGTATTGGGAAAGAAAGTGCTGAGTAATGTCCATGACAAGGTTGTTGTTACCCCTGCATGTGGCGGTGCTTTGCTCAATGGAGCATTCATTGGATTTGGGGTTGAATCCCATCACAAGGCTAGCCGCACAATCTTCCCAATCGGCAAGCTTCAGTAAGTCCTCTTCAGTTCACTTTTCTCTCTATCTTTTACTTCTTTTTTTATTAATCATTTGTTTTTTATGTAAAATAAAATCTTGTGATTTTGGGTCTGCTGTATTTGTCACAATCAAGAAGTGCATGTGCATGTACCTTGATTACTTGTGATGTTTCTTATGTGTGTTGGTTCAGACTTAATAATTTTAAGGTAGCTGCCATTCTGATCCTAGGATTATTTTTATTTATTTTTCTGCTTCAGGGGATTGCGGTTTATGTGTGTTTTCCGGTTCAAGATGTGGTGGATGACGCAGAGAATGGGCACTAGCGGACAAGAAATCCCCATTGAAACTCAGTTTTTGCTTGTTGAAGCACACGATGGCTCTTATATTGATGGAGGAGAAGACCAAGCTTCTGCTACCTATGCAGTTTTCTTACCCCTTCTCGAAGGAGATTTCAGAGCAGTTCTTCAGGGGAATGATCAAAACGAGATTGAGATCTGTGTGGAAAGTGGTATTGTGTTCTACAGATGAGAAAAAAACATTCTTTAGTTTATTCAAATATATGTGGTGAACTGGTGATTTTTGGCTGTTGTGCAGAGTGATGAGATTTGTATCTTATTGCAGGTTGTCCTGCTGTGGAGGAATTTGATGGGACTCATTTGGTTTATGTTGGAGCTGGATCTGACCCATACCAAGTCATAACAAATGCCGTCAAGTGAGTCACAACCTTTCCATAAATCTCACATGTGTTTTCTCTAACGTTTAGTTTATATCAATCATCGAAATCTATGTAAGACCCTCAGCTTGGGATCATTCACTTAACCCTTTGGTTAATACGAAATTGAGATTTAAAGTCTGTTAATTACTATCAGTGTACATGCAACTTTTAATTTAAATCTCCTGACGTAATATATGCATTTTTTAAAACTTAACCACCCTTTTGGATGTGCAGTGTTTTATGTTGATGTCCAAACAACTCAAGGTATTAATTTATTTTTTATGTAATTTTGTTCAGGACTGTTGAGCAACACCTACAGACCTTTGCACATCGCGAGCGAAAGAAGGTACATTCCTTCTCCCACCCTTGAATGGACATTTCATGGACAGTATTCTCATCTCTATGCACTGCATCTTAAAGTCCATTGCCTCTAATTTTTTTTTTCTTTTTCCCTCCTACTTATATTCAGATGCCAGATATGTTGAACTGGTTTGGATGGTGTACATGGGATGCTTTCTACACTAATGTCACTTCAGAGAATGTGAAGCAAGGATTACAGAGGTGGTACTTCTTTCCATGGACAATGGTCATTGCTATGAGATATAACTATATAAGCATCACATAGACATTAATTTGTAACTGTTATTTTTTTTTTTATTATTGCAGCCTTGAGAAAGGTGGAATTCCTGCTAAGTTTGTTATAATTGATGATGGATGGCAATCTGTTGGCATGGACCCCAATGGAATTGAATGGAAATCTGATAATGCAGCCAAGTGGGTACTTCTTTTCTAAATTTCATTATCAGATTGTTATTCCATCCATTTAACATTGTTGAATAAGCAAGTCCATTTTCTTGCTTTCTTCTCCAACAGCTTTGCAAATCGCTTAACGAACATCAAAGAGAATCACAAATTCCAGAAAGATGGCAAGGAGGGTCAACGGGTAGAGGACCCAGCTTTGGGACTTCGTCATATTATCAATGAAATCAAACTAGAGCACGATGTAAAGTATGCCATTTTTATTTTATTGTTTCTGTTTCCTCATGACATATTCTGTTCACACATACTCATACTCTTTGAAAAATCTTCCCCAGGCACGTGTATGTGTGGCATGCAATAACAGGATATTGGGGTGGTGTTAAACCTGGGATTCCCGGCATGGAGCACTACGAGTCAAAGATGACCTTCCCTGTCTCATCTCCTGGAGTTGAGTCAAATCAACCAGACGAAGCTTTCACAACCATTGCCATCAATGGGCTTGGTCTTGTGAATCCTGAGAAAGTTTTCCACTTTTATGATGAACTCCACTCATATTTGGCATCTGCTGGTATTGATGGTGTCAAAGTTGATGTTCAGAATATCCTTGAAACTCTTGGAGCAGGACATGGTGGGAGAGTGAAACTCGCAAGGAAATACCACCAGGCATTAGAGGCTTCAATTTCTACTAACTTCCCAGATAATGGAATCATTTGTTGCATGAGTCATAACACAGATGCACTATACAGGTATGGATTGCTTATAAAACTTCAGTGAATGATTTTATTGATAATAGTCTAGATTTATTGATTAATGATGATGGTTTTCTTTATTAATTGCTTGTGTAGCGCAAAACGTTCAGCTGTTATTAGGGCATCAGATGATTTCTGGCCCAGAGACCCTGCATCCCACACGATTCACATTGCATCAGTGGCTTACAATACTATTTTCCTTGGAGAATTTATGCAACCAGACTGGGACATGTTTCATGTAAGTTATCAAGTGCAGAATCCTTCCTTTTTTTTGTGAAAAAAACTATATACTTGCTTCTGCAAGAGCTAATTATTAACTTTTTGTTGAATATGTATGGTAGAGCCTTCATCCAATGGCTGAATATCATGGCGCAGCACGAGCAGTAGGGGGATGCCCAATTTATGTCAGGTGAGTGGAGATTGTGACTTTTTCTTTTTCAAGATTTTTTGAATTTGATAAATGATATCTTTACCTTCGGATGGTGTTATATTGTGCAGTGACAAGCCTGGGCAGCATGACTTTGATCTTTTGAAGAAGCTTGTACTACCTGATGGTTCTATATTAAGGGCTAAACTTCCAGGAAGACCAACAAAGGATTGCTTATTTACTGATCCTGCCAGAGATGGAAAGAGGTAAAGAATCCAAAATGATTTGGATAATATATATACTTGACCAATGGATGTAGTATCTTACTCTTACTCTTTCTACTGAATAAAGTATGAATGCTTGTTTATATACTCCCTGGACGCTATTTTTGCAGTGTTCTGAAGATTTGGAACATGAATGATTTTTCTGGTGTTGTTGCGGTATTCAATTGCCAAGGAGCTGGGTGGTGCAAAGTTGGCAAGAAGAACCTTATCCACGATGAGAATCCAGGCACTGTCACCGGTTTCATCAGAGCTAAAGATGTTGACTATTTATCCAGGATAGCAGATGATAAATGGACAGGAGATGCCATTCTATATTCCCATCTTGGTGGTATGTGTTTGAGCTTGACATGACACTCACACAGATTACAAATTTAATCTAAATCTTCTTTCGTGTAATAGTTTTTTATGATGTCAATTTGCAGGAGAAGTGGTTTACCTTCCAAAGGAGGCATCCATCCCAATTACTTTGAAATCTCGAGAATATGAAGTTTTCACAATAGTTCCCGTGAAGGAATTGACAAATGGTGTCAAATTCGCTCCTATTGGTTTAGTAAAGATGTTCAATTCAGGAGGAGCTGTCAAAGAGATCAGCTGGGGATCTATTGAAAGTAAAAATGTAGAAATCAAAGTCCGCGGTTGTGGCCAATTTGCTACTTATTCATCAGCTCAGCCTAAGTTGGTAACAGTTGATTCAGAAGAGATAGAATTCAAGTATGAGGAAGAATCTGGATTGGTGACTATTGATTTGAGAGTACCTGAGAAAGAGTTATACCAGTGGAGCATTTCTATTGATTTTTGAGTCAGAAATTTTGTCGCTGTGAGGGGGGCATAGTCTTATATAGTTTATCCATAGTTTGTGATAATTTGACGAGTCTACGTAGACCAGTAGCAGGAACTGTGTGTGGTTCCTTCGCCTCCTTGTAAGGAAACCAGAAACAATTAATGAATATCACAAAGTTCTTTACCTATTTCTTGTGATATATACTAGAGCAAGAATGTAAATGCGGTCTATGCAATGTTTTTCTATAAGTTTCATTACACCTTATTTCAACATAGTTCATTGTAGTTTATAAAAAAATTAAGAGTATATTAGCTCAAAAGTCAAAGCATCCTAAGATTTGTAATAATTACACATTTACCTCTTTATTTTGATTAAAAAAATAATCTCCTACCTTTAGTAACATCGTATAATTCAACTATGGTAAGCCAATCATGGTTTGTCTAACTTACCATTTTACACACCCACCATCTAGGCTAGATACATAGTATATGTGCAAAACATCATTTAAGTTACCCAACTCACATATAATACTGGCAATGCACATTTTACCAAATTCTAGATCTGGGTGAAATGTTTTAAGTGTAAATTTTTTAAAACATAGGGATGCTTGTGTGCTATTTTTTAAAACAAAGATACTCGTTTACTGTTTTTAAAAATCAAGATTCACCGAAAAGGTATGCCGCCACCATCATTCTTTATCGGAAATGAGATAGTAGCTCATTGAGATCTGAACATGAGCAAGAGTCTATTTATGTAATTTAAATGAAAAAACATATTGGGGTTTTTAAAAATTTCCAATTAAAAATAACTTTTTTTATTCAATTTGTTAACTCAACATGAGGAGGAAATGTAAATGATATATTTACGTGGAAATACATATGTAATTACTCCAAATCTCAGAATTGTACATGTAATTTATTCAACATTAATATTTACACATACATGTTAACCTTGTATTTAGTATTTTTACAATTCTGGTTATACGACCAATAATAGAAAACCCCTTAATATTATATTTGAGTTACAATATTAAAGTTAAATTTTAATTTTGTTTGTGTCACACGGTTGTTGAAAAATTGTACTTTTTTTACTAATATGTCTCTCACATTTTTGTGGGTCGTGCCACACTACTATGAAGAATCTCTTATGTACTTTTTTCTTCTAGTGCATCTCTCACACCTCTTTGGAACATATTACAACATTGTGGACTGACCACTAATGCACTTTCTCTTCTAGCATGTTTTTCACACTATTGTGGAATAATCACAACAATGTGGATAAACCCTTGATGCTCAATCTTGTACTATTTTTCAAGTAGTAACTAAGGTCCTATTCAGGGTGGTTTTTGGTTTACAATTTTTAAAAATAAAGATTAGTTTTAGTTTTAAGTGTTTAAAATTATAAAAGCATTGTTTTGTTTTTCAAATTTAAAACGGTATTAAATCTTACCCTCACCAAAATTCTTCCTCTTCAGGAACCAATTATTAGCAGTTGATAATCGATGACCAAAGGTAACAATTGGTGCTAGTAATCGAATGTGGTGGCCAATGGTTAATTTTCAATGATCGAGACTTGGAGGTGACGATCAGTGATTAGAGATTAAAGGTGGTGACTAATGATTGGAGGTCGCGATCGGTGATCGATTCAACATTTGAAAGTGGTGATTGATGATCAACAGTTGGAGGTGGTAGTCAATAATGACTGTCGGAAGTGATGGCTAGTGATTGGTGGTCGAAGGTAGCAGACAGTGATTAGTGGTATGAAGTAATGACATGTGACTAATGGTCAAAGATAATGATCAATGACCAATTGGAGGTGGAGACTGACAATTAACAGTTAGAGGTAGTGATAGGTGGTGGTAAGCGATGTCAAGTGAACTTGAATAGAAAACATAAACAAAAATCTCAAAACTAAATTTTATTGTTTTTGAAATTGGCTAAAAATTATTTTAAAAATAACTAAAAATCTAAATTATAACCTTTTTGTTGAATTTGTTTCGGTTTTTAGAATATATTTCAAAACTAAAAGCCAAAAAACTTAAAATAATCTTAAACAAGGCCTAAAGTTTTATCTTTTATCATGTATTGTGATATTTTATTTGTTCAATGCAATAATTGATTTATAAATTAAATGCAAGACAATTATTTTTATTATATTTTGTTTTACAATTATTTGTGAATCAAATAAACTTGTAAATTCATTGGAAGAGAAGGTTTTTTTTAATATGTTTTGATGATATTCCTTAGTTATACTTTATTTATACTATTAAGTATATAAATGTGATTTTAACATAGAAAATTAATCCTTAGAATTTAGGCTCCCTAGAAATCAAGTGTGAGGAAAGAAAAGAAACGAAAGAGAGATGAAATAGAGTTAAAATCAAAGTTGTTCGGTAATGTGGAAAGTGATGAAAAGGGAAAAAGTTGTAATATAAAATTATTATAATTACAAAATTATCCATAATTTATTACTTAATTTTTATGAACAAAATAGTTTTTCTTTTTCATAAATCTCACTATTATAATTTTTTAAAAATAAAAAATATTTAAAAAAATTCATAAAATAAAACTTATAATTGAGTTTTATAATATATAATTTTTTTCTTAACTTTGTATGATAATTTTATATTTCAAACTCTTAAAATAGTAGGTACTTTTTTAATAAAGACAAAAATAATTGTATAAAGTAATCACTTTCTAGCACATAAATATTTAAATAATAAATTATCAAAAAATAATATTTTATTTTATGATATTTTATATATTTGAATAATAAATAATATTTTAAGTTCAAGTTGAGAGTAAGGGTAACTTTGGAAGATAATTTGTTTTACACTTGTTTTTCTCTAGTCTGAGTGAAAAGTAAAACATGTAAGACTCACAATTTTAGTGATACTTTTCTTACTTCTTTTCACTCTACAAAACTAGAGAAAGCAGAATTTTCTCTTGTTTCCTTACCATGCCACTTTTTACTCGACCAAACAGGGGTTAAGATTGTAGTTAATCCTAACCTAACTATAAGATCCTGATAATTTTTAGGTTTTGTAAACCTTATAGTCTAGTGGACTTTTTTCCTGTAACTATTTTAACAACTTTAATTAATAGTATTATAAAAATTATTTAGTCATGATCACGTGTAAGCAAGACAATGTTTTATACATTGTTCTTACACACTACTACATAGCACAATTTTATTTTCTCTAAATAATAAGTTTAAATCCTTGCATTTAATTTTAAAAATTTTACAAAAGCTACCTTAGTTATATGCATGATTTTACATAAGATCTCCCATCACATGACATAATATCCTTTGTTTTCTCTGAATAATAGTTATGGTTGTTATATTAATAAATGTAAATATTGACATTTAAATTTAAAAACTTTACAAATAACTATATCACTTATATATATTGTTTTACATACAAAAACTTTAAATTATTGTTATATTAGTACATATTTTTTGTAAAAAAATATTTATATTTACAGTTTTTAATTTAAATTATCAATAATTTTATAAATTATTAACTTTTATTAACTAAACTTTAATAAAAAATTATTTAAAATTGTAATATATGAAAAACGTTGTTAGTTATAATCATAATCAAAGTATAAACAGGATTGTTTGAGAAATTAGAATTAAAATTTGAGGTAAATAGGAAAACACTTGTAATTACAAATGCATTCTGATGTTTGTTAAAATTACATATATTTCTTACTTTTATGAATGTCTCCTTTCTAAACTATATGTAGGCAGTTGTAAAGTTAAAAAAAAAAGAAAAAAAGAAAAGAAGAGTAGGTTGATCTATAATTACATTAAATTTGAAGAATACATTTGTAATTATTTTGAACGGAAAAAGGTGGATGGTGGGTGAGGGAAGAGGCAAAAGCTGGGTTAAACCCTGAAAATTGAAGAAGATGTTTGGGAGGGGAGCGGTGTGGTCGGTGTTGGGGCGCGGGAAAGAAGCATGCGGAAGAGGAACCTCAAAGTTTTTAAGCCGTCCCGTCGCTGGCCATTGTTTCCGATCCGATCTTATTCCCGCACTTTGTCGTCGTCAGGTGAGGAACTTTTCTGAACAAAAGGAGGGGCTGAAGCTCCTTGTGGCTGGGGGTTCTCATCCTCAGAAAGTGGTTGGAATATGGCTCTTTGGCTCAGCTGCTTGGGTCTTCAGCATGGTGGTGCTTGGTGGTTTAACCAGACTCACCCGATCTGGTCTTTCAATGACTCATTGGAAATTCACCGGTTCTCTCCCTCCTCTCTCTCATCAGGAATGGTTGCTAGAGTTTCACAAATATAAGCAGTCCCCTGAATACCACCGGTAATTTCCAAACCCTTGCTACACCTTTTTTATTTTCCTTTTCCATTAACTTCTCAAATGCTTCCAGGGATTCTTTTTTCTTTTTTCTTTTTTTTTGAAAAAAAATTAACTTCTCTTCAACCTGACTCTCTAATTGTTATTGTTGAAATCAAATCATAATCATTAGATGATTACAACTTAAGGAATATGTTTTAAAAAACTCTTCTCAAACCTTGTCATAAAATTAACATGCTTAAATAATACTTTACACTTAATCACTGCAAGCAAAATCTATATATAATTGTTTGTTTTACAGTACGTTGATGACAATTAATACGACCCTGATGGAAAGTAATTGACTGAATAAATCAATTTTTTAAATTAACCTTACGGAACTTTGCCAATATACAAACTTCTTTTAGCTTTCAAGTTCTAATTACAATCGACAACTTTTAGTATTGATCGTGTATTTATTCCATGAAAAAACAAGTGAAGAGATTGGTCAAGTGGAAGTGAGTTGATGATGCTTTTGGAATGCACTTAAGGATAAGTGTATTCTACGCAGTACTAGTAGTAACACTGAACACAAAAGAGTTGTTTTGATTCCCTATTAGATTAGTTATATTATGATTCAAACAAATCTTAAGGTTGACTTTGTGATAGAGAAAAACAATTTAAGTAAATTAAAAGTTGGTATTGTGTAATTGATTGAGAAAATTTATGGATTAAAAAAACTAGGGATGCAATTTCACAAGACTCAACATTTTTTAATTCTAATTCCAATTAAACCCTATTATGATGATTACCAACTCTTTTATAAACTATTAAGTGTGATTGGTCTTCAACAAATAGTACTCTCTTAATTCATTAACCCCAAATTGATCCCCAACAGAGAAAAACAGTCTAAGTTAAGTTCAAAGAGATAAGTCAAAGGTTTTCATGAATTGTTTGACCATGCAATTCATTCAAACCCAATTGTTAATGAGTTGAGTTCTTTTAAGAAAAAATACTTGATCCTCTCAATTCAATTAACTATATTTAGATTGATATCAAGTATATATTAACAATTCAATCATAAAAGAATTAGATACTCATAGTATTTGGAAAGCCAATAATCATAAAAGAATAAATTAAAGACATAAAAAATAGAAACTTTTGTAGAAATTCACACTCTTGAATCTTTGTAGTCCTCTCCTAAACCTCAGAGCTCTTAAGTGACTCACAACTCTCTTAAAATGTAAAAAATAAACTAAAATATGATGAAAGATGTTTTTAGAAGGAAACCAGGTCTCTGTTTATAGACTTGGGCCTCTAGACTAACATGCACGACCATACTTCTTAACACAACAAATATGCACGGGGCCATGCATAATTAAGCACATCCATGCTCTTTTAGTAAGTGGAGCACATCTTCAGTTGCAAGCATGTTCGTGCTGATTTCATAAGAGGGTTGTCATTTGCGAAGTATGGCTGTGCATAGCGAAGCATTGTCGTGCTAACTTGGTGCTGAATATGCATTGTTGTGCTACCTTCAAATTTGAGCCAACAGATTCATTTTTGTGCTGTTTTCACTCTAGAAGCTTCCTACACAAAATAATCAATAATTAATCTAAAACTTAATAAAACAAATCAAGAACAAGACAGCTAGAGTACAAATGTGTGCATAAAATGCAAGTAGAAAAAAGGTTTATCAGTTGACACTCGGTCTGAAAGAGCTTACTATTTCTTATGAATGTTATGATGATAGTTAGTTTTACCCTTGTTGCAGTGTTAACAGAGGCATGGAGATTGAAGAATTCAAATTTATATATTGGATGGAATATGCACATCGAATGTGGGGAAGGGCACTGGGAGTTATGTTTGCTTTGCCATATTCATATTTTCTTCATAAGAGGTACATTACCTTGAGATTGGGACTGAGACTCTCTGGTCTGTTTGCCCTAGGTGCTGGGCAGGGTCTCATTGGTTGGTGGATGGTCAAAAGTGGTTTAGAGGTGGGAACATAAATAATATAAATTCCTCTCATAATTTGAAGTTAAATTGACATGCCCTGCCTGATTCTAATAACATTTTCATTCTTTAGGAGCCACCATCTGAATATTCTCAGCCAAGGGTGAGTCCTTATCGTCTTGCAGCTCATCTTACATCGGCATTTGCTATCTACTGTGGCCTCTTTTGGACTGCACTTTCTGTTGTTATGCCAGAACCACCAGCAGAATCACTAACATGGGTTCGTGGGGCAGCTAAAGTGAGGAGACTTGCATTGCCTATCAGTGTACTTGTTGGTCTTACTGCTGTCTCTGGTGCATTTGTTGCTGGAAATGATGCTGTATGTTCTCTTATTCATTAGTTTCCTTCCTTTCATATTTATACTAGAAATGATAATTGAGTCTTTGGTGAAGAAAAAGATAATCATTCTGCTCACTTGTTGATTGCCAGGGACATGCATTTAATACTTTTCCAAAGATGGGTGATACATGGATACCAGAGGACATTTTTGAAATGAAGCCTCTGATTAGAAATTTCTTTGAGAATACATCAACTGTACAGGTAATTAATTCATGCTGATATGTCTGAGAAGTTTAAATAGTAATAATACCTTTGTTTTTGTCAAAAACTGTGATTTGTGCAGCAGTAATTGACGTGACGTAATTTTAGGATGTCTTTATATTTGATGTGCTGTATTCATGCAACAGTTGTGTGTTGTTTTTATTAGGATCATTTATGTTTAATTAATCCCGTAATTATAGGGATCTGTTTTAGGATTAGCAGTCTGCATTTCCTAAAATATGTAGCTGACTCATGCATATTTATAGAGGTTAATAACCTCATAATAATAAGATAAGAAACTATCCTATTTCTTCTAAATTTCAGATGGTATTAGAGCACCCGATCCCTGGGAGTCTCTGACCGTGCCGTCAAACCTAAACCGCAGCCTTCATTGCTGCGCGACCTATAACCTAAAATCGCAGCCTTCATTGTTGCGCTACCTTTAAGTCTTGGTGCTAGCCTTCATTGCAGCAGAATTCTCTACCTTAATCGCACCTTGTTATGGCTCAAGTCGTGAACCTGGAAACTGGGGACAACCCTCAAACTGTTGGAGAAATGCAGAATATTCATCCAACTTATCGGTTAAATGGGAAGAACTATCTCAAATGGTCTCAAATCATTAGGACCCTCTTGAAAGGAAAAGGGAAGATCAGTCACTTGACCGGTAATGCACCTAATGAAACTAATCCTAAATTCAAATCATGGGATGAAGAAGACTCTATGATTATGGCGTGGCTGTGGAATTCGATGATTCCAGAAATCAGTGATACCTGTATGTTTCTGAAATCAGCAAAGGAAATTTGGGAGGCAGTTGAACAAACTTATTCTAAGGCGAAGGATGCTGCTCAAATCTATGATGTAAAAGTGAAAACCGTGGCTGCCAAACAGGGAAATAAATCAGTCACAGAATATGCCAATCAACTCAAGTTTCTATGGATGGAATTGGATCACTATCGAGTTATAAAAGCAAAGTGCTCAGAGGACTCAGCAATTCTAAAGGAGTATATTGAACAAGATACGGTCTATGATTTTTTGGTAGGCCTAAACCCTGAATATGACCAAGTCCGAGTCCAAATCCTGGGAAAAGAAAAAGTTCTAGGGCTTAATGAGGTGGTGGCCATTATCCGGAGTGAAGAAAGCAGGAGAGAGCTGATGCTGGAAAACCCAACCATCGAAAGCTCTGCAATGATAGCCGAAGGAGGAACAATTATGATTGCTAACCAGAGAAAAAATTGGGTTCCCAGTATGGAGAAAAAACATGAGGAGGCTTGGTGTACTTATTGTAACAAACCGCGCCACACAAGGGAAAAATGTTGGAAATTACACGGAAAACCCCCAAGCCGAGAATGGGGGCTGAAAGATGGAAAGACCTCAAGCAGAGAATAGGGATCGAAAGGAGAAAACTCAAGCCGAGAATGGGGGCCAAAAACCCCAAGCCGAGAATGGGGGCTGAAAGGAGGCTTACACAAAAAAGGAGGGCAAGGACAAACATACATTGCTAATGGGCAAAGTGAAGAATCTGTACAGTTGAATCATGAAGAAATAGAACGGGTAAGATCAATTCTTAGTAAATTGGAGAAGCCCACAAGTACAGGTACGTGCTCATTGACATATTCTGGTAAGTTTCCATTTTTGTTTGGGCTCAATGTTTCAGATACACCATTTACACATTACTGGATATTAGACTCTGGAGCCACTGACCATATGACCCCCTTACCCAAATACTTCTCCACATATTCCCCATGTCCTAGCAACAAGAAAATTTCCACCGCAGATGGAACCTTTATAACTGCAGCAGGACAAGGAGAGGTCCAAATAAGCCCATCCATGACTTTAAAAAATGTCCTTCATGTCCCTAAACTATCTACCAACCTGATTTCTATACAAAAACTCACCAAAGATCTTTCATGTAATGTTGTCTTTTACAGCAATGCTTGTATATTGCAGGACAAGAACTCGGGGAGGACGATTGGACATGCTAGAGAATGGAATGGCCTATACTACATGGAGAATCCTAATTTGCCTACCAAGAGTCTTATATCTACATCCACCATGACCAATAAAGAGAAAGTTCAACTTTACCATTACCGGCTAGGACATCCGTCATTCCGAGTCATAAAAGTGTTGTTTCCTTCCCTGTTTAAAAATTTAAATGTGGAGAGTCTCCATTGTGAGGTGTGTGAGTTTGCGAAACACAAGCGTGTACCTTTTCCCATTAGCAATAAGATGAGTTCTCTCCCGTTTTCTCTTGTTCACACTGATGTATGGGGTCCTGCTTATGTTCCTAATATCTCAGGTGCTAAATGGTTTTTAACATTCATTGATGATTGCACCCGGGTGACTTGGGTGTTTTTATTAAAACAAAAATCTGAAGTCAGCTCTGTTTTTATCCAATTTGTCTCAATGATAAAAAATCAATTTGGGGTTAGTATCAAAAGAATTAGGTCTGACAATGCCAAGGACTACTTTAATCTTGTACTAAACTCCTTTTGCCAACGGGAAGGGATAATCCATGAGTCCTCATGTGTGAACACACCTCAACAGAATGGAATTGCAGAAAGGAAAAATGGGTACCTATTAGATCAAACTAGAGCTCTACTTTTTCAAAACCATGTTCCTAAGAGATTTTGGGGGGAAGCTCTTCTTACTGCCACCTACCTAATTAATAGGTTACCCACTAAAATTTTAAACTCAAAAAGTCCCATGGAAGTTCTATCCTCATTCTACCCACACTTAGACCCTACAAATAAACTCCAACCTAGGATTTTTGGGTGTGTATCCTTTGTGCATGTTCATAGTAATGAAAGGGGAAAGTTGGATCCTAGGGCTGTTAAGTGTGTCTTCTTAGGGCACTCTACCACACAAAAGGGGTACAAATGTTTTCAACCCCTCTAAAAAAGATTCTATGTGTCAAGAGATGTCACCTTCAATGAACAAGAAAGTTACTTTAAATAGCCTCATCTTCAGGGGGAGACAGTAAGAGAGGAAGATGAGACTCTCATGTTCCCAAATATGATGTTCGGACCTGAAATTGTACCTGAAACTAAGGGAAGTATTGAGCATTTTGCACCTGAACCAGTGAGACCTCCTACTTCTGCACCTGAACCAATGAAACAGCCTGCACCTGAGGCCATTCCAGGATCCGACAATGTCCAAGAATCCAACCCATCGTCACTGCATGAGGTAACACCTTCAAATCCTATAAATTTAAGTGATTCTAATGAACTCTTGTCTGAAAATATAGAAGCACAGGTGGACCTAAATCTGGACTTGCCCATTGCCCTTAGAAAGGGAACTAGAACATGCACCCAACAACCACGTTACCCATTGTCAAATTTTTTATCCTTTGAAAAATTCTCTCCTACCCATAAAACTTTTCTCACTAACCTCAACTCCACACACACACCTTCCTCTGTATCTGAAGCATTGACTGACAGGAAATGGAAACATGCCATGGATGTGGAAATGGAGGCGTTACACAAAAATAGAACATGGGAACTTGTCATCTTACCTCCTGGAAAAAAACCAGTTAGATGTAAGTGGGTGTATACAATAAAGTATCGGGCCGATGGGACAATCGAACGTCACAAAGCAAGGTTGGTGGTTAAAGGCTTCACTCAAACCTATGGAGTTGATTACTTGGAAACATTTGCCCCGATTGCTAAGATGAACACGGTCAGAGTAATATTGTCATTAGCAGCTAATAATGATTGGGATTTGCAACAATTTGATGTGAAAAATGCCTTTTTGCATGAAGATCTTGAAGAAGAAATATACATGGAATTGCAACCTGGTTACAACGGACATGTTGCTGCTGGAACTGTTTGCAAACTAAGAAAGACTCTATATGGGCTGAAACAATCCCCAAGAGCATGGTTTGGAAGATTTACCAAGGTCATGACAGGTTTGGGCTACAAACAGAGCCAAGGAGATCACACATTATTTATCAAACATTCAGTTTCAGGGGGAGTAACACTTTTATTAGTGTATGTAGATGATATTATAGTAAGTGGGGACGACAAGCAGGAACAACAAGTGTTAAGTGAATGTCTTGCCACTGAATTTGAGATCAAGACGCTAGAGAGACTTAAATATTTTTTGGGAATTGAATTGGCTCATTCCAAGAAAGGGATCTTTATATCTCAACAAAAGTATATTACTGACTTGCTTAAAGAAACAGGGAAGACAAGCTGTAGACCAGCAAACACTCCCGTTGATCCAAATATAAAATTGGGAAGTATGGAGGAGGATATTGCTGTGGACAAGGAGATGTATCAAAGACTTGTGGGCAGACTTATCTACTTATCTCATACTAGACTAGACATTGCTTTTGCTGTAAGTCTAGTTAGTCAATTTATGCACCAACCAAAGAAAGCTCATCTACAAGCTGCCCTTAGAATTGTTCAGTACTTAAAAGGAACCCCTGGAAGAGGAATTTTGTTCAAACGAAATAAGAGTGTAAGTCTTGAAGCATATACAGATGCGGATTATGCAGAGTCAGTTGTAGATAGAAGATCAACCACGGGATACTGTACCTTCCTTGGTGGAAACTTAGTCACTTGGAAGAGTAAAAAACAAAGTGTAGTGGCTAGATCAAGTGCTGAAGCAGAATTTCGGGCAATGGCTCACGGAATATGTGAACTTCTATGGCTGAAGATTATATTGGAAGACTTGAAGATAAAGTGGGACGAACCTATGAGATTATACTGTGACAATAAATCGGCAATTAGCATAGCCCACAACCCGGTGCAACATGATAGAACTAAACATATTGAAGTTGATAGACACTTTATCAAGGAAAAACTTGACAGTGGCATGATTTGCACACCATATGTGTCTACTCAGAACCAACTTGCAGACATCCTCACCAAGGGACTGAACTGCAGTAACTTTGAAGGAATTATATCCAAGCTGGGAATGGAAAACACCTATTCACCAGCTTGAGGGGGAGTGTCAAAAACCGTGATTTGTGCAGCAGTAATTGACGTGACGTAATTTTAGGATGTCTTTATATTTGATGTGCTGTATTCATGCAACAGTTGTGTGTTGTTTTTATTAGGATCATTTATGTTTAATTAATCCCGTAATTATAGGGATCTGTTTTAGGATTAGCAGTCTGCATTTCCTAAAATATGTAGCTGACTCATGTATATTTATAGAGGTTAATAACCTCATAATAATAAGATAAGAAACTATCCTATTTCTTCTAAATTTCAGAGTTTTCTTGATTTTTCTTCTGCATGAATTTTTATTATCTTTTCAAGAATTGAGAAATTTGAACTAAATGAAATCTTTTGAAATACTTTGTGATCCATCTATGTTTCAAGTGGTTAGTAGTAAATTTATCCTCTTAACTGTGGTTTGGCGACCAAAGTTTTAACAACATTGAGTTATAATTGATGTTTTGCATTGCTCTCTTAACAGCTTGATCACCGTATACTTGCTGCTGCAACTCTGATTTCTGTGGGTATTTTATGGTGGTCAACAAGAAAGTTGGAGATACATCCTGCAGTACGATCTGTGATTGGAGGCACTGTTGGCATGGCAGCTCTTCAGGTCATAATTTCAATTTCCTGTTTTATATACTCTATAATATCAGATTGTTGGGGTCCTGCTTTGTTGTTTCTAGCTATAGCTACTGTCTGCTGATATATTGCTTCCTTTATCGAACTGAATACTCAAACCTGTTTCTCCCCCTTTTTTTTTCCTTTTCTGATTTTTCAACTAATTGAAGAAGATGATGATAAAAAAATAGCTAAAAGAGAAATAAGAAGATATGGTGTCGGTTCTTATTAATAGCAGTCTAGTATATGATTTCCCAGTGGTTATTGTTTCGGATAAAAATTAAGTGAATTTTATAAAAGCATGAACTTTTACTTTTTATATTTAGATACAATTATAAAAACATTTTTTTATGCATCAACTTCCGTGTTTCTTATAAAAAAATTCCGCATCAGCTTGTTCAGGATAACTTCTCAAAATAAATTGTTTTCAATTTTTTTCAACTTCTGCTTTTTTTTTTTTTTTTTTTTAAATTTTAACCAAACATCTAAAAAAATTACAAGTGTTTATTCTGTTTAAATAAATCTTTTTGTTTTTCAAAAAAATTTAAACAAGTTCACAATTATCACTGCAGATGATCCTGACATTTTATTAAATTTCAATAATATAATAAATTTTATCATGGAAAGCAATTGTAAAAAACAATGTCGTGATTTGAACAATGCAGAGGATTCGGTCCCTTGCCATTAGGTATATAATGTAATTTTGCATGGTTACAGGTCACCTTAGGAATTTCAACGCTTCTTTCATATGTACCTGTTTCACTGGGCACTGCACATCAGGCTGGAGCCTTAACACTTCTGACATTTATGTTACTTCTTAATCATACGGTTCGAAGGCCGTCTTTGTCCCTTCTCAAATCTCTGCCTCAAGTTGTCAAAGCACACTAATTGTTTCCGGGTATTATATTGCATCAAGGATTCGGCTTTTTTAAGTTGACAAAATCGGTGACTATTATTTTTTCAATGCCAAATTTTGCGATGAGCTCCAAGTCCCAATTTTCCATTGTTGAAATCTTCTGTATTTGTTTTGTATGTTTGAAGCCTGAAAATTCATGACGATGCAACTGATCTGTGGATATATAATTAAAGATACATCTTAAAAAGTATAATCTGGGATTGGAGGAGGAGAATAAAACATCAGTAATTTGACTGATCTGTTAAATTACTTCTTGTCTAGAGTATAAACAGAATTACAATTATTATGAACAAGCGAAAATTTATATATGATATCCAAGATTATTCCAGGGTGGAGCCGTAGAGGCTACCTCAAATGAATATTTTGAAATATTTTCACTGTACGTTTGTTTTGATTGTGGATGATGAGATGCAGACATTTAAATGCGGTAAGTAGACTGCATTTTTTTATTTTTCGTTGCGAATGGTTTGTGGCAGGGCAACATCATTGAGTTCAGAGTTAGTTTGAATAGACATCATTGTAATATAACGAGCAGGATTATCAACATTTTTTTTATCGGCAGCAAAAATTATGAATATACGTCATTTTCAGTTTATTTTAAGACAGACATATAACATCTTTTATTCTTATCACTTCAAAATGGTAAAAAAATTGAAAAATTATTAAACCCCAATCATTTTTACCCTCGTGCATCCCTTTAATCCTTTTCTTTTAATATCTTTATTCTTTGTAAAAAATTGAATGAAAGGTAAATGTTAGAGATGTATTTGAAAAAAAAAAAAAGGAATAAAAGTGAAAAAAGTGAGAAATCTTGTTTAAGCTAAACAAAATTAAAGTAGTTTACTAAAAAAATAAAAATAGTTATAACTTGTGTGCATGGCAAATTCCACAAGCATTCAATAACTTACATGTTCTTGCATTTTAATTAGTGTGCCTTGGTAAGCAACACTATTAGTTTGTGTTAAGATTGTTAGTAGGTCACACCATGTTAAGATTGTTCTTAATTAAGACAGGTAATACATTCTAACTTAAAAATATAATCATGTGCGTTAACAAATCCAATATATATAACTTATAATTACAAGTTTTTTAAAATGCATTTGTGTAACTTATTAACTTATTCATTTTAAAAAGCAAATGAATATAACACTCAACAATTCATAGTTAATTATGATATTAAATAAATTATATTAGTTTAAATATACTTTTAGCACTTATAACATTATGCGTTTTGATATTAGTACTTAAACTTTTAATTTTTTTTTATTTTAACACACATTTTTTAAT
This sequence comes from Psophocarpus tetragonolobus, assembly GCA_037954015.1. Classification (NCBI taxonomy): domain Eukaryota; kingdom Viridiplantae; phylum Streptophyta; class Magnoliopsida; order Fabales; family Fabaceae; genus Psophocarpus; species Psophocarpus tetragonolobus. The sequence continues at coordinate 44,164,017 of CM075695.1, forward strand.
ATCTCAATTTGTCACATATGGTTAAATTTTTTCTATTAAGTGTAAACGTGACTAATCATGAATGAACGTATCACGTTATTAAGTATACAATTTACATCAATCATAGAAGTTGCTACCTCATCATACATATCTTACAAAAATAAAAATTTGTTAGGTATAAAAAAAAATAAAAATAAAAGGAAGCTACCAAAACCAAAATACTTTTATTTTATAGATACAAAAATTCAATTTTGTCCCTTATTTTTTAATATAGTTTTAATTTAGTCCATTTAAAAGACAGGTGAATCTCATTTAGTCAAATTAATTGTTTAATTAAATTAATAATTTAGATAGAGTGATTTCACAAATATACAATTCTTTTTTAATAATTTCACTGTCATGCTCAATTGACAATGACACTTTATAAAATTTCAAAATAAGATGAGTTAAGGGACATATTATAGGATAAAGAATATATGAGGCAAGAAAATGATAATTAACTTTTTTTTTTTTAGACTTTAATTTTTTATACCTATAAAATAGAATTATTTTAATTTTGATAGCTAACCTTTATTTTTATTTATTTTGATAACTAAAAATTTTTATTTTTTTCTATTGATTCAAATGCTCTACCTGCGATATAAAGATAAAGAAAGAGGAAAAATTGAGGATTTCACATAGTACTTTTCATAGAAAAAATTAACCTGATTTATAAAGAAATAAAAAAAGAAAAAGAAGTAAATAAAAATTCAATAGAAGACTTGATTCCAAATAAAAAAAAAAATTAAAGGATTTTTCTAATCACCGAAGAATGAGAACAAAATGTTTGATCGCAAAATATTTTTTATTCTTATTAGAATAAAAAGAAAGGAAAATATTTTTCTTTAAAATAATAAAAATATAAAAAATAATTATGGATGGTCAATATCAAAAGTTTTACGTTAGTATTTAAACATAACCTTTTATTTATAGTAAATTTATTAATTTTACTAATTAATACTTTAAAAGTCATATAAACAAAGAATTATAATTAAACATTAATATAAAACTCTTTTACAATATCGTGTATACTAATTAAACTCTAATAATAAAAAATAGAAAAATACTTGAAAAAAATGGATATATCATAAAAATAGTGTTAGTGTCGAGTTAATAATTTATAACGTGACACTTGAGTTTGTTAGTCATCAATTAGTGAAATATATTTAATAGTAGATACTAATTTAAAATATTAAAAAATATTAAGTATTAAAATAAAAAAATTAAAAATTTGGTACTAAAATCAAAACATACAATTTTACGAATATTAAAAAGATATTTAAACCTATCATATTTATAGATGAAGAATAAATTTTCAACGGGAAGAATGTTTTAAAATAATTAATCATCATTTGCATTCAAGTATATCTTAGAAAAGATTGAATAATTTTATCTATTTTATCATTTGAATATATAAATATAATAGCGAGAAAAGCATTTCTTGTGGTTTATTTTTCTTATAGGAATCAAATAGTGTTAGAAGATTTACCAACGGCTCAACCAATTTAGACCCTCACATAACTGATGGTTTCGAAATGCTTGATTAATTTCAGGACAATTTCATAAGCACAATTTATTGGTGGAAAAGTAATGTTAGGTTTTTCATGTTAAAAGACTTTGATTCAAGTGATGTAGGCGTTCTTTTTGTACTTTACGATTATTATATATATATTGAAGATTAAAAAATCACTATATTTTTTATAAAAAAATATTAATATTAATGTGTTAGTTTTATTAATATAGGAATTAAAACTCATAAACTCTTTCTTTTCCTTCTCTCACATGTAAATTTGGTACTAAATTAGTTTTATAATTAAAAACATTGTATTAAAGCAACACACAATCAATTAATCATGTATGATATTGGATCTTTTTTATGCCAAGAAATTAATTAGTATTTATTTTGAATTATAAAATTTTATACCAATTTTTTATTTATGATAATAATATTTTACAATTATTTATATTTTTTAACATTTAAGACTCTAATCCAAATAATTGCTTAAGTAATTCGTTGAATTTAAAATAAAATAAAAATATTTTTGGGAAAAATAAAATAATGTTAAATTAAATCTAAATCACCATAAAGCCCCACACAAACTATATATATAGTACTCTATATATGTATATAAATATTAACGTAAAATACATTTCAGGTTTTTGAAGATTCTTAAAATATTAAATACGATTTTTTTAATTTTTTTATGTTTGTGTCCATCTAATTTTGAAATGAATTATTTTGATGTTTCAAATGCTATCTAAATTATTTTTATATTTTTATAAATCGTTATTTAAACCTTTTGAATGACAAAAATGACATTTTAAAATTAAAGAAACAAAAAATATAGAAAAAATATTACAAACGTATTTAATATTTATTTTTTTCTGGCATATTTGTGAAGCAAACCTTTTGCTTCAATATGCATATTAATACAACTTTTTAACTTATAAAAAAAATATTTTAAGAATTTTTAAAGAACTTAAAATATATTTTATCCTAATTATTATTATATTAGGTAAATATTTTTTTATACAAAAAATGTTATTTTTTTTCTATTTGAATGAAAAAACTCTTCTTTTCTGACACTCATTTTATAAGAGCCGTTAAAATGGGTTAGAATTAAGGTCATTTCAACCTGAGTTTTGATTGAATTTTGAAAAATATAAAATGAATTAATTGTATAGAAAATATGAGTTAGTTCATGGACAATTTAGTCCCATAAGTTGAAGTATGGTGGGTTTGATTGACCTAGATACCAACTCAATTAAATTTTATTTTTTCAATATTACGTGAACGTAAAATATTTGTTATTTTTTGAAATTTTAAATTATTATGTTGTTAATTTAAGTTGTATTTCATGATAATATATTTTGTAACTTGTTGTTATCATTTAATAAATATTTTATATTTTAAATAAATATTTAAAATATTTTAAATGAATGTTTAAGATATTTTAAATATAATTTTATAGTAGAAAATATTATTTAACTAATATTTTTTACTTTTAAATCATGAAATTTAAAAATATTTTTATAATAGATTATTCCAATTTTAAAATTCTGTTAAATAATCAAATTTATTCTTTCTAAAAATATTTTTTATTAGTTTTAATTCTTTTTAATTGGTCAATAGGCCAATTTGTTCAAACTACCATGGACATATACTATGAAGTATGACCCTTGTCCACAAAAGTTAAAAAGAAATAAATAAATTTGAGCACAATATTAATATTTTAAGAATTTAACTTGTATAGACAGTGTAACATATTTTTACGGTGATATTCAATAATTCATTATAAAGAGTTGTCATTCAATGTAAATGTAAAAATGTTTATACCAATTAAATTTATAATTTAATATATAATTTAATTTAAAGTATATAAATAAATTAAAATTATAAAAAAATTTAATGGATTACTTGTAAGTATATCCAAGTATACTCAAACTTAAACAAATTAAGAAGAAATGAGTTTTCCACCTTTTGTGAGGATGGAGATGATGATGGAGGCCAAACAAATTTATGTTGTATTTTGTTTTCATTTCTATTAATATGACATTTCTGTTGAATGTGACAACCCACACCCTTGTAAGATACTCCACAGCGCTTCTTCGATGCATGTGCGGTACATTATTGAATGAAAAGCAACAAAATTTTCAGAACGAATCCCACGTCCCTGTGAAATTTAACACAGTCTTGTGGGGGTAAAACTATATCCTTCCTTAATCAAATAAAAATTAAGATAAAGTCATTTTAACGCGCGCGTCCTCTTGAAAAGCCGATGTTCCAACCAGTTATGACAGTCCGTTTGGAATCGGGAACAAAAAAAAGTCGCAATGCCGTTTTGTTCTAGTTTTACTTTAATTGTGTCCTCTTTACTCTTATAATAGATAGTTTTCTCTTACAAGTAAAGGTTTTATTACTATCGCATATAGACAGTTTAGAACTTTTTCTTTATTTTGCAACCGAACTTTTGTGAGATATATCAATGGTTTTTCCTTATTCCATAACATCAATTACTAGAAGCTATAAGAGAAAAAGAATGATAAGTGGGTATCTTGTGAAGCCGAAATACGTACTATGAATTATTTGACAGGCATTCGTCTATAAATATGTTGTTCCTTTGAGAAATGCCCTCTTATTTTCATTATAATTTTAATTGTCATGTCCTGAGAAGCGTAAGAAGAATTTAAGAAATGGGCGAGGAAGGAATAGATGTTTCTCCCTTCATTCAACCCTTTTCTTCTCATAACGTGCCATTTAGGAGAACTGGTAAGTGCTAACTGCAGCAACTACTCTTTATTTTTCACTTTGCCCCGTTATTTAAATATTAAAAAATTTACACTCCTATCTGCTTTTTTTAATATATACACAAGGACAACTTTTCTATATCTGATTTTCATGTTGACGGTCCCATTAATCTTCAAATAACAATCATTTATAATTTAATCATATGCTTTATATTTCTCCAGACAAAGTGATTTTGTAATTGCTTTTCTTCATCCTCTTTGGAATTATTCACTTTCATGAACAAGCTCTAGCTAGCTGCAACCAGATAGTATTGAATTTGAATAGTAGTTTGGGTTAGATACAAACAGTATTGAGATTTTTGTTGGACTGATAGCTTGGTGTCCGTGTGAATGGTAGTTAGTACTTAGTAGCCCTTTTCTCTTTTCTAATGTGTGTGTGGTGTTTCTTAATTAGGAAATTTAAGTAATAAGTACTAAATAAAGTTAAAAACAGAGGAGTGTTAGCAAAATACGTAATCCTCCATCCTAACACACACTAGGTGCTTATTTGTACTTTGCATCATAAAAAAATTGTGTAATGAAAAGAGAAAATCAAAGAGATTTTTATAATATCATTTAGTACAAAATTAAGAGAGGTTGCACAAGAAATGCAACTATTCAAATATGTAATTTTTGATAAATTTAAATGTGTTTAAAAAATGTATTAAAGAGTGTGTAGTTAATATTTTTTAAAAAATATGTTTCTTAAAAAATTAAATTAAATAATTAAAAATATTAAATTTCTTCAATAAATATTCTAAAAAAATTCAAATATTTTCATAGTGTTTGCGTTCGATGAGAATATAAAAGAAAAAAAAATTTTTTTAAACATTGATCGTTTGCTTTTAGGAGGGATGAGGGTGAAAGGAAAACACGCAAAATTCTTTTTCATCTAATTCTAATTACTCCCCCCAATATTGTGAAGAAAATTTGAAAGAAAAACAGAATGTTTTAAATCATTTTAAATGTAATAACTAAAATATCCATACTTGTGCTTTAGTAAGAATATAATAGTAAATTAATGTACGCATAAACTAAAAAGAAAAATAATTAGGATTTGATTGATTTGATTTTTTTTTTAGATTTTGAAAAATAGTTTTCAAGAAATGTTTTTATAGAGAAGAAGAGAAAAAAAAACTTATTTAATAAATGTTGTTTGAAAACTATTTTTTTATAAGTTGTTTGAAAACTATTTTGAATATGTGAAAATGAAAAAAAACTTGTTTATATTTTTAAAAATTTCATTAATAAAAAAATAATATTCTCCTTATATTTTGAATTTTCAAAATAAAAATATAAAACTGAAAAATAAAATTAATTAGTTGTTTCCTTTGAGTTTTTTAAAATCTAAAAAATCAAATTCATTTTTAAAAACTATATTAAGAAAAAAGTTATATAAAATTGTTATCAAACAAGCTGTTCATAACTATCTCTCTCCTCTATAAAAACTTTTCTATACTTTCATCATATCAACTATGGATAATTTTAAATTAAAATCCTTCCCTCTCATTACGAAGGAGTGAGTTTATTTAATGTTGTTGTTACCATATTAGAGTTTTTAATAAAAAAATAAATTATATGAATAAACAAAAATTAAGTGATAAAATTTATTAGTGTTTTTGCATGGAGGGAAATATAGTGTGTTTAGCATTGAGTTATTGAAAAGAAAGGGATATAAGTATTACACATGAGTAAATAGATGTGATTGTGAAATGAAGGTAATCTAGCGAGGGCAGTGGCACATATAATAACGGCAGTGATAGGGGCAGGGGTGCTGTCTCTAGCATGGTGTGTGGCACAGTTAGGGTGGATGGCTGGTCCTTTCATCATTATACTCTTTGCAGTCACAACCTTTGTTTCAACAAACCTTCTTTCTGACTGCTATAGATTTCATCATCCTCAATATGGCAACATTAGGTGTCCCTCCTACATTTATGCTGTCAAACTCTACCTAGGAGAGACGAGCCAAAGGCTCGTTGGAGTGCTCCTCCATGCCACCTTATATGGTTCAACCACTGTCTATGTCATTACATCTGCTATTAGCATTAGGTATGTAACCTCTCTCCACTTCTATCTAAATTTTTGCTTACTTAATTAAGGCTCACTCCATATATTTTCATTTTTACTATAAAACACCACATTTTTTCTCAATTTCATATAACTTATTTATCTATAATTAAAGAAAAACCTACAATTCACGTCATGAAATCTCTTGAATAAGAAAATCAACACACATCATCATGAGTACGACACATGGTAAAACAAAAATCCTGGACAACGATCATTTGGTTAATTTTAAAACCGAATCTAATTTGCAAGTTCACACTTCAACTGTCGTTAAGTTGTAACAAACCTAGGTCTTAATGAATGTAATAAAGTAAAAGAATTTTCTTTTAGTATCTTCCATTTTACTATTGGAAAATATCTATATTACCATCTTCTTTGTCTTTGGGTCTGTATTGCCCCACCCATCTTCGTCACCTATGCACCACCTAAACTCAACAAACTTGCTAACCAACTTTTTGCACCTCCCCTTCCATCAACAAACACCCGTCTTCCCCAATCTCCAAACAATCTCACTAACTCCCTCAGACATACTTTTTGTTCGGTTTTAGTAATCCATTTTAGATCATTTGATTTGGAATAATATTTTTTTTATTTGGATTAATTGATCTGGTACATAAGCTAGTGTGCTTTGGATTTACAATCTGAAATAATTATTTTTTAACATTTTGGATCAACTTATATGGAATAATTAGCGTGTTCTCAATCATACAATCTAAAATAATTATTTTTTTTAATATTATGGATCAACTAGTATAGAATATACTGCTATTGTATTTAAGATAAAATTGTTATGAATAGTTAAATTGTTTCTGGATCAAACTAGTGATATGGAAATAGAATAATTTATTTTTTACATTTTGGATTGAATATCTAAAACATACAACTAGTGTACTTTGAATCAATTGATCTTGAACACACAACAAGTGTATTTTGGATCAAGTTTTCTAGAATACCAAAAATGAAATAATTATTTTTACATTTTAGATCAATTAATCTGAAACATATAATTAATATATTCCAAGTTTTCTTAGTGAAATGAATTTAGAGCAAAAGGTTTTAAATTTAAAAAAATTAAGATTTAATTACACTTTGTAATTGTTTTTTTAGTCTTCATCATTTACTCCCTTTCTTTTAGTAGGCATTAGTGTTCTTCATATGACTGCATTGCATCAATATGGATCAAATAATCATTGGGTTTATATTTAGAGATGGATAAAATTTCTTTTTATCTTATTTTTATGTAAAGAATCTAAGTAGGTTGGGTAGTTTTTGTTTTTTTTTTTTTCATTTGGATTTTTTATACTCCTAATGTTTTTTCCCGACAATTATATACCTGATAATCCAATGCCCACGACCGGATGTCAACCTCCTTTTGTTCCATAACGCCCATTCCGAGGTGATTTGGAAGATGAATTCTATTTTTTTAAAGTTTTGATATTTTCACCTTTCTTTTTGAATCATGAAATTGTATTTCAAATTTTTAAATTGTTCAATTTGTTTTTAGAAATTGGTTGTTAAGTAGTAGATATTAATTGACTATAACAGAAATATGATGAAGTATTAGGTCTTAGTTTGTTATTTAAGGTGATTTAATTACAATTATTTTCTTCCTATTTAAAATGCATTTAAATCTCAAAATTAGAATTTGTTGCGTTATTAAATTACTCTCAATTAATATTTTATCACTTAATAGTTAAAGTTAATTTACTAACAATTGGAACAAATTTAATAATTTTAAAAATTAATTCATAATGTCATGGTTTAAAAATAAAAATAAAATATCAAAATTTAAAAATATGAACACAAAATCTAATTAAATCAAAATTTAGTTCAGAATATAATTTAGAATTCAAGATATTATTGTTAAAGTAAATTAAAATTATTTTGTATGGTTGTCAAACAATTAAGATTTTATCTCATAATTATGTATATTTGATTTTAAAGTATTTTTAAATAAATAAATATTAATCAAATATAACTTTTATTAACTAGCTAAAATTAAATTAGATTAGTATAAAGAACTTTATCATTGATAATAAGCTTGACTAAGATTGTCTCTTTAAACGTTATTGTGATGTTCACACAAAAAATTATACTGTAATTTATATCATAAACAAATTTAAACATATTTGTTTTTATTTTGTCCCTATAATAGTCTGAGTAAAATTGTTTTTTTTTTTAAATTAATAGTGTTAAGTAAAATTGTCTCCCATAAATTATGTATATTTAAATTTAAAAATAAATAATATTTTGTAATATAAGAATAAAAAATAAAGAAAATTAAAAATCCTAAAATAACAATTTATAATATAAAAAATAGTAAATAGAAAATAGAAAAATGCTAAAAAACTAAAGTTGACGCATAATAAAACTTAACCTTGGTTTAACCAAATATTAACACCTAATAAAACTTAATTTTCCTTTAACTAAATGTTGAGGCATAATAAAACTTATTTTTTCTTTAATATAGAACTAAATGGTAAGATATAATAAAACTTATCCTTTCTTTAATATGGATTATAGATTGTAGAGTGAGTAGATTTATTTTTTACTTGTATGGAATTGGATCTGGATGATGGCATGTGGTATGTTGCTTGACACGTGTTGACGTGGTATGAGAAACAATACCGTATATGTACTCAATTAAAATACAATTTGGGCGTAAGGTTCAATCTACTGCTCCCTCTATTTTAAATAACAGACACTTTAGTATTAAGGGAAAAAAATTGAATTGACTAATGTTTTCAATTTTTAGTGAATTATCAAAACATTTATTTCAATTTTACCTTCTAACAGTATTATTATTTTTGAAGATATTTAAAAAATTAAAATAAAGATATTGTAGTAAATTATCTTTGAATAAATAATGCTATTTTATTGAAAGATATGTAAAAAAGAATCTGAGTGGTGAGAAATTGTTTTAGCATAAAATAGTATATTTTTGTTTTGATGATAATCACTAGTTAGGGACAGGCCGGTCCATCAGAGAGGCCACCGATTCCGCAATACACCAGCTAGCTTACGTAGAGGAAACCCATATTCTTCATATCTACTAATTTTGAATAATGGGCATCGTTTGGTTAATGTTACCCCTTTTTACAGCATTTTGAACCTCCCTTCGTTCTATAATTGATTCCTAGTGTCTACTCTATTTTATCAACTTTGGAAAATGGGAAGTTCACACAATCCCAAATGATGAGCACAATCCTTCTTCCTTCCTTAGGACAATCAATTAAAGTAGCAAAAGACATTACTCAACTGAATAAAGATTGTGCTTTTAAGCCAACCATTCTACATATTTTGAAATTCAAATTAAAGAAGCTTAACTTAGTGGGCCTTATGATAAGAAGGAAGGGTTGAACCATTACCATGCTACTATTACGTTCCTTTTACGCTACAACGAAAGAACCAAGACGTAATGGTCGTCTATAGGTATTAGGTATGATATCGAAGGGTTGAAAATAGCTAGGTGCATAAAACCTTCTGCTCTTCCACATTTTGAATCACTTGCTGTGTTGATTACTACCATTTTCATGCACAAATAACAGGTATGCGAGAGGCATAATGAGAAAAGCGAAAACTAACAATCTCTCTCCTTTTTTGTGGAGGTGGGTTTGAAGTATTCTGATTATCTAGAGTATGAGATTGTTGACCACCACTAATACTCTTTAGATGACCTCATGATGTTAAAAATATTATGTATTTTTCTAAATTATTTATTTAGACAATTACAAAATATTCTGAATCTTTCTACATTAGTCCCACATTACTTGTGTTACTCTGGACCTCATTAATACTTGTTGAACACAGTGATAATATATTCCAATAGAACACGACAACACCACTATAAGAAAGTCATGATGACCATAAAGGCTATTGCATAACTTACAATCACACTCACACACCATTCAACTTCTTAGCTTTCAAGGATCTTCTTCATATTTGCATCTCACTAAAACAATTTAGGAAGGTAAAAAATAAACACACCACAAAAACGAAAGGGAAAATGCAAGTGTAAACGAGATAGAAAATATAGTATTGAGTATTCAAGCAAAGGCGCAAAAAACATTGTTATAACAAACTGGATACAAGAGTGTAACTACATAAAAGAGGTCTTTCTAGTTACAAACAAAACACTAGGAAGACCTACAATACGTGGCTATAATAAGAGACACTGCTACAAGCAAAAAACTGCTAAAAGATAGTTCCTTCTAGTGTCAACAAACGCAAACACTAAACACTTATATAGATGCAAACACAATATACAGATACTAGCCAACAAACCTCAACATAATCATTATAAGAGACCACATACCATGTGTGACTATTAGACTCCATCAATAGACATGGTTCATAAGACACTCCAAGCAAATACAACTCCACTTTGACTAATGCATCTATTAGACTCACTTCGGAATTAATAGACTTGTCTCTGTATGCAAATTTTGGATCAACATCAATAATCTAAACATTGAATTTGAATCAAGGACAACATACCTCCCTAGTCCTCCAACGCTTTTATCATTATTGACTTCCACCCTTTATACACATTTCAATTTTGTCTTGAGATTGTCAATCACCTGCTCACATTTCTTTACAAGTTAAACTTTGAATCTAACCTCCATCACATGACTTCTTTCTTTATTCTTAAAGACACATTTGCCTTTAACCACCCTTTATAGTTCATCATCACAAATTCAAGTTGCCCCTCCACGGATGACACACTATCATTGTTGAATCTTCCCACTCTCCTACACCTCCCCGAAGTTTCTTGGCTCCTCCTTTGAACTCCTTATTTCTTCAATTGCACTAAGAGCATAAACAATGAGACCAGTGCAACCAGATCTCTAAGTAGGTTTCACAATCCTTATTTCCTTATCACACACCAACTGATAATCAAAATCAACACATTTAACCCCTTCAAAGTCAAACTTTACTTGCTCAACATCTTTGTTTGTTGCACCTTTTGCCTTCACTAGACACTCTTATATGAAGCTGATAATGGGCGACTCCATCTCAACATGAGACTATTTACTCAGCATACTCATCTTGGTCTCATCAAATGTTACATCTATGTAGATAATACACTTAGATAGTTTAGGCTCCAACTTCCATATCATATATCCCTTAGCTCCTTTAGCATATCCAAGAAAGATACACTTCTCAGCTCATCCTCCCAGCTTCTCTTGCTTAACATGTGCATATGTCAAGGCTCCAAACTCTTTCAAATTGGAGTAGTTTGTTAGCTTCCCACTCCAAACTTCCATAGATGTCTTATACTACAGAGTAAACAAAAGACATTTGTTAATTAGATACACTGCAATACTCATTGCTTTTCCCTAAAAGGTAGGCAAATGCACCCCCAAAACCATGCATATGTCTCTCTTCAAAATGGTCATGTTCATCCTATCAACAAGTTCATTTTGTTAAGAAGTCTCTATCATCATCTTATTCCTTTTCACCCTTCGTTCTTGCAAAACCAGTTGAACTCATCTAAAAAAAATTTCAAATTGTTGTTGTTTGTTATAAGTTGATGAATGCAAAGTTTTCTACATTACTCCTGACAAGTGCACTGGTCGTATGTAGTAATCAATAAATATCGGGTCAGTTCCACAAGGACTTGGATGAAACCTCAGAAATCTCAATGCTTTCTACTTGTATGAACGAAAGATAGAAATTTAACTAACACTACTAAACATAAAGTAAATAAAACAGAAAGAAATAAAAAGTGGTGGTTACACGTATGATATTCAGCTGGGTTTGATTTCACTAAATCATCCCTCAAATGCATAAATGAACTCAAAACCCTTGTTTACCACCCATGTTCCAATCACCATAAAAATATCTTTAATCTGAATCCCTCACAAGCTAGGAACTAAGCTATTTGAGTTTTAAATCATCGATCACTCACATAATCTAAAGTCAAACAAATCACATTAAGAAAAGGAGTTTAAGATAGTCAATGGGTTTTATTGTCTCTTGAGCAACAAAACACATTGGGAGTTCTTCTTGTTTTACAAGTCAAAATCCTCTCTCAAGCTCATTCAATAAGTAAAACTCACGAAATATATGAAAATAAAGTATAAGGTAAAGAAGAACACCAACAATTGGATAATAAACTTAGATTTAAAATACAAAAGTACACAAGAGTTCAGGTAAAGTGACATTAAATCTCAACTAAATAAGAAAACATAACTAACCATCGAGATGGATGAGTGCGAAGAATGGATGAAGACGAGTCTGGAGCGTGCCCTCAATTAGCAAGGTGTGTAACCATTCTCCATAACAAAAACATTCTTTTTATAACTTTCAATCTATTTTCGAGCCCAACAACCACGAAGTGGCATTAGACAACTAATTTTGTGTTTTCGCAAAATCTGACCCAAGCGTTGGGTGCCCATAAAGTGAGTGTTGGGCACCCACGAGCACTAGGTGTTCACAGAATGAGTATTGGGCGCCCACATGTTATCACAACACCAATTAGGTCAAATTCTCTACCATTTTTTTATCCTTTTCACAACTTGTCTCAGAACAACTAAAATAGGAAAATAAACATGCATAACTATAAACCTAGAACTAAATTTCCAATGAATTCTAAATTTAAGAGAAAAAAGAGGAAAACAAGGATTTAAATTTTTTTATAGGCAAAACAAGGCCTTAAATGAAAAAAAAAAAGGATAATTACTTTATTTTACCTATGTGAAAATAGATAATTTAGGTAGTTATCATAAGTACCTTCAACTTGGTCCTCTACTACTTATGCATTTGGGTATACCATTCGTTGAACCTTTGGAATGTATCCACTTTGTTCCTTACAACGTAGATCCATACTATTCTTGAGAACTCATTAAAATGCTTAGAATAAGACTTTCCACCATGTATCAAATCACACAAGTTTACATGAACATACTTGAAAGATTTGTTGGATGTGTGTATCCCAAACCCAAACTGCACTTACTGAGACTTACCCAAAACACATTAGTCACAAAAATTCAACTTCTACATCCTATTCCCCATCTGCAGTTTTTGTCTCTTAAGCTTCACCAAGTATTTCTCGCTAGCATGACCTAACCTCAGATGCCATAGTTTAGTCTTACCATGTTGTGTCTAACTAGCGACAAGCACGTTCCCAACAATGATAGAATTAACCATCTAGGATGTACAACACATTCACCTCCTAACCTCTAGCAACAATAAACGTTTCTTTGGACATCTTTATCATTTCACCCTTAACCTTGGTAGAATAGCCCAAAACATAAAAAATATTTATGCACAAAAGGTTTTGTTTTATCTTTGGAACATATACCTCACTCAATATAGTAGCATCTCACAATTGTCAAACATCCTGAGTTTGACTGTCCCTATGTCTTGCACTTTATAGGCCTTATTGTTTCTAAGGAAGACCATTTCACCCTCCTTCTAGAGTCTCAAAGCAGTCCCTCATTAGACACATATGGTAAGTACAACCTGAATCAATGACCCGACTCCTTTATGAGTTAGATGAAGATACCATTAGAACCCCAATAAATTCGTAATTGCTAGAGGCAATTGTAATGTTTGAAGATTCTTTTGAATCCCAAGATTTCTCTTTTGCATTCTCAGGACAATTTCTCTAACTATAACCAAACTTCATAGTTGAAGCACCACGTTTGCCTCTTCCTGTCATCCTTCCCTTCTTGATGATTCTTGGACTTTTTGCCTCTTCCTTCCTTTTCTTCGCTCTTCCCCTTCTCTATACTTAGACCAATCCCTACATCTCCAATCTTCTAATCTTTGAGTTTTTTATACTCCTTGGTTTGAATCGAGATCAAAACCCCCTCTAGCATGATCGTTCGCTCCCTGCCTACAATAACACATCTTTAAAACTCTCAAAGGATTTTGGCAACGAATTGAGGAGAATGATAACCTTGTCTTCGTCTACTAGTTTCACACCAATATTGTCTAGTTTGTCCACCATTTTGTAAAAATCTGTTACTTGCTCTTACATTGTTCTTAATTCTACCAACTTAAACGAGTACAAATGTTGTTTCAAACAGAATCTATGGGCCAAAGACTTTGTCATGTACAAAGCCTTCAACTTCGCCCATATTCCTATGACGATTCTTTCTTTAGCGACTTCGTCTACTAGTTTCACGCTAATATTGTCTAGCTTGTCCACCATTTTGTTAAAATCTGTTAGTTGCTCCTACATTGTTCTTAATTCTACCAACTTAAACGAGTATAAATGTTGTTTCAAATAGAATCTATGGGCCAAAGACTTTGTCATGTACAAAGCCTCCAACTTCGCCCACATTCCTATGACGATTCTTTCTTTGGCGACTTCTCTAAGTTCTTTATTCTCTAGGCACAAGATGATGACACTTTTGAAAATTTTCTCAATATCAAACTTGATTGTCATATCTTCTAATCTTTCTTGAATTGATTTGCTAACCCACAATGACCACCACTTGTTGGGTTTCTAACGAGAAACAAACCAAGACAACTCAGAAAAGTTAAGAACTAAAATACCAAAAGAACGAATGAGAAAAAAATTAGAATTGAATAGTCAAGTAAAAGCATAAAAAACATCATTCCAACAAATCGAATACAAGAGATATTTATAGACTACAAATAAAACATGTGGTACAACTAATACATGTGGCCTATAACAAGAGATACTGATACATGGAGAAAACTGTTAAGAGGCAATTTGTTTGGAGTCAACAAACACATACGCATACACATTATACAGATGCTACTATGCTAGTCATTAGACCTAGACGCGGTCATCAGACACCACACACCAGATGTGACCATGAGACTCCCTTGATGAATGCAACTCACAAAACACTTCACACGGATGCAGCTCCACCTTGACAGATGCATCTACCAAACTCGTTCCCAAATCAATAAACTCGCCTTTGTCTGCAGATTCCTAGTCAACATCAACACATATTGTTTTGGCCTGTAATTTTTACATTGAAATCTAGTATTGTGAATTTTTTCTGATCTTTTATGGTGTCCAGTAGCTAGTAATGTTTGTTTTACACACCTTACTTATTAAGGACATGGCTTCCCAAAGTTTTAAGAATACTATTTTTTTTTTTACTCGTGTATCAATAATAACAAGAAGGCATAAACACAGGTCAATCAGCATAGTTTAGATTTGTTTACACTATTTCCTGCAACTTCTATGCCGCTAAAGTTAACTTTAGGAGAGTTGTCCTGGACGGCAAATTAGAGTCCTCTATCAATTTTGAAATTCATATAAAATGGTGTCTTCGTTTATAATTTCATAAGCACCTTACATCCTGACCAAATTTATGTAATTACCGAACAAAAACACAATCTTGAATTTAAGTAGTTGTCATATAGACATAGTTCATTTGATTGTCGTTGGATGCTTGGACAAAAATGGCTGTTCAAAATTCTCTCCATATAACTACAAGTGACACTGGCAGTTATGATGATGATGGGCGTGCCAAGAGGAGTGGTAAAAACCTTTAGGACCATACCATTTCATATTCATACATTTGAATTTGGCTCCTGAATGTTGTCCTTCCATCTATTCTGCCAGGAACTTTATGGAGTGCTGTTGCTCATATCATCACAGCCATTATTGGTGCAGGTGTTCTGTCTCTGGCATGGAGTACTTCCCAATTGGGATGGATTGCAGGACCACTTTGCTTGCTTTTTTGTGCAATTGTCACCTATATTTCGTCATTCCTCCTTTCCGATTGTTACAGAACTTTTGATCCTGTAACTGGGAAAAGAAACTACTGTTACATGGATGCAGTTAGAATCTATCTTGGTAGCTCCTTGTTCTTGTAAATCTCTCTAGTCTCAAATTTAGGATATGGTTCCAGTGAAGTCATCATAATTATGAAAACTAATTATGTTTACTGTTAGTTTAGGCAATAAAAGGACATGGTTGGTTGGTTTCCTTCAATATTTGAGCTTGTATGGGGTTAGTACTGCTTATGTAATTACCACAGCAACCTGTTTGAGGTACTTTTCCAGTTAAATCCCTCGTAAAATGAGATGACCATTATTTATAGCAAACCAATTATGAGTTTGTGTTGTAATTCGTTACTTGTATCTGTTGCTTTTTTATTTCATGTTATAGAGATGCTACTACTCTACCTTAGTGATATTTTTTTTTCATGTTCTAATGCTTGATCTTTCTAAAATTATAGAGCGATCCTGAAATCAAATTGTTATCACAAGGAAGGACATCAGGCTCCTTGTAAATATGGAGATACAGTATATATGATGCTGTTTGGATTAGTTCAGATCATAATGTCATTCATACCAGATCTCCACAACATGGCATGGGTTTCAGTTGTTGCGGCCATGATGTCATTTACATATTCATCTATTGGACTCGGACTTGGCATCACAACAGTAATAGGTAAGGTTCATTTTAATAATTGCAGTAGAATTTAAGGATTTTGTTTACTCATCCATTCAAGCCTTCGGATCATTGAAGCAACAAGATGAAGGGGGGAAAAATACTCTTATACTAAAACCCATATTTAGCTGCTAAAAACATATTAAATGCCAAAATATATGGCATGTTGAATTTATGTATGAAGAAACAAACTATATTGTGATATTTTCTTAGAATCAGAATGTGGAAAGAGAACAATGGATCATGAAACTTTTGATTGCTTTTTCAGAAAATGGAAGAATTATGGGGAGTGTAACTGGAGTACCGGCTTCAACTATAGCTGACAAATTATGGTTAGTCTTTCAAGCAATTGGTGATATTGCCTTTGCCTATCCGTACACTGTCATCCTCCTTGAGATACAGGTAATCTTCATATTCCAATTGGGAGGGAGCGGAATGTGTAAGGGAAAACGGTGTACATAAAGACAATCATATAACATATTATCATTTACACCAAATTTATTGACATGTATAATAATTATTTTATAAGTCATTATAATATGATTTTTTTATTGGTCAGTGTAATTATTTTTACAATAATAGTATATAGAATTTAAATTCAACACCTTTAAAAAAAAAAACTAAACTCAACAATACAATACAAATTTAGTGCTGAAGCAAAGTATTGAATTTATTTATTTTGACTGAAGGACACTCTGGAGTCTCCTCCACCAGAAAACAAGACCATGAAAAAGGCCTCCATGATTGCTATCCTCATTACAACATTCTTCTACCTCTGTTGTGGATGCTTTGGATATGCAGCTTTTGGAAATCAAACACCTGGGAACCTCTTGACAGGGTTTGGGTTTTACGAGCCTTACTGGCTCATTGACTTTGCTAATGCTTGCATTGTTCTTCACTTAGTAGGAGGATATCAGGTACTAGTACTACTAATCAAAGTTCACATTTCATCATAAGACCATAACTTCGTAATAACAATTCAACTACTACTTTCTTTTCTTAATGTAAAATTATGGGAAATGACGGTATTCTAACTGAAAGCACATTTGCAACAGGTAATTAAGTTACAACGAGGAAGAAATTAAAACAACTAATACACGAGAAGTTCTAAATTAAATCTTTAATACTTTAGTAGCAAAGATTTAGCTGGAAAAAGTCTTCACTTTCTCTTTGTTAAGGAACCAAACCATCATTGGAGATGCAACTGAAGTCTAAAAAGTTAAAACCCCTTCCTCCATTAATAGTTAACTTCCTAAGAATCCTAACTTAGCTTAACTATGATTGTTTGCTCACCACAACTCTTGATCAAAAGGTTAATAATAGGAAACAAAGCTATATTAATAAATGGCTTACGTATCATAATTGAGGCAAGCTCACACCAACTACCATTTCATGAAATATGAGGTCGTTGGCACTATTGCTTGATTAAAAAATTACCTATTGTTTCCTGCATTATTTAATGAATGATCAGATTCAACTAAGGTGCTAATTAAATAGCATATGAAAATTTAATACCCAGTGCTATACCCCTTGGTTTTTTCATCATGCATCATTTTATTTTTCAACCGTTCTCACTGCACATGAGGAAAAAACTTAGGTAAAATATTATGGATATTGTTAATGTTATTTTTCAATCATATTTAGAGTTTCATTTCGATAGATGTGAAAACAGTTGATGAATATTTTTTTTTATTTTGCATGTTACCAAAATAAAACTAAATTTAATTTGAAAACATCACCAATAATACATATGATTTTGTATATAAGTTTTATCTTAGGTAATATACTTATTTTTCAAGAGAGTATAAAAAATACTTCAAAATTTCATAATGCATCCTTTCTAGAAATTCCTTAATGACTCTCTATTTTTTATGATTTAGAATTTAATGGTCCATATGCAGCAATATATGAATTCTTTTTATGTGATACTTGTACATGATCTTTTGATCAGATTTTCTGTCAGCCGATATATGGTGCTGTTGACAGATGGTGTTCAAAAAAATACCCCAACAGTGGCTTTGTGAATAATTTCTACCAATTGAAACTGCCTCTGTTGCCAGCTTTTCAGCTAAACATGTTCAGGATATGTTTTAGAACAGCCTATGTGCTTTCCACAACTGGACTTGCGATTTTATTTCCTTACTTCAATCAAGTTATTGGAGTGTTAGGAGCCTTAGGCTTTTGGCCACTGGCTATATATTTTCCGGTAGAGATGTACTTTGTGCAGAGGAAAATTGAAGTCTGGTCTAGAAAATGGATTGTACTTAGGACCTTCAGCTTTATTTGCTTTCTTGTGTCAGTAATGGGTCTCATTGGATCACTTGAAGGAATCATAAGTGAGAAACTAAGCTAATGAAGGGAGCTTCATTTGTTAGCATTTATTGTCTTCTTACCTTATCTTCATGTAATTCAGTTTCACGTCAACTCTATCACTGTTGAGACTTGAGTTAAAAAAGGCGATTGCAAAGTATGTTGAGATGTCTAAAAGTGAAGGTGGTGTAGGACATGGAGTGGTTCTGTTTGGTTAAAAACTCCCTTCATCCCTTTTGGTTATTATTGAAAAAAGAAGAAATGAAAAGAATTGTGTAAAAATAAAATGTGTTTGGTTGTGTTGTGTTAAATTTTTAATTTTTAATGTGAGTTCCAGATTTTTTATTTCTTACTTACCAAATAATTACAATTTAAATATTTTCTCTCTATTACTTTATTCCATTCTATTTCTTCCTTTTCTTTTCTCAATGCCCTGCAATGCTTCACACACAACTCTGTATCCACATTAAAACTTTATTGATACTGGATTATTAGATTCAGCCCAAAATTTGTGCAAGCTCACTTTGAACTTGGTTTTAAAGTGATATAATATAAAGTCATACCAGATAAATACTGTCTTAGGAAAATAATAAATAATTTTTTTATCAAAAGAAGGTTGAAATGCATTGGAAATTTATATAAAATTGCATTAATAGGGGTATACAAAAAATGTATGCGAAAATATGCGATGCAAATATATGCTCAGTTTAGGATGAAAACCCCTATATCATTCATATTACTTTTATCATGAAGATAAGAAGATAACACAAGAGTGCTCACCCGGGTGTACTATAACCAAAATGGAGAAAAAAAGGAAGCTTTTCCAAATTGCAAGGAGAAATACAACCCCAGCAATAGGTAGTTCTAAATCACTCTTCATTCTTCACGAGCAATAGGGAGTTCTAAATCAATCTTCATTCTTCACAATCACGAACGAATTATTAGATGGTATAAAATCAATTGACCATATTTACCAAATACTTTATAATCAAAGCACATAAGTTATAACATTAGAATTCAATGCAAAGTAATACTAAAGCTGGGCATGAATATGATCTAACCAGGAAGCCAAAGGTTACAAAAGTGCAAATCAAATCATAAAATAACTTGTTCAAGACACAAGGTAATCAATATCAAACTACCGATACTAGTAGCGATAGTAAATTGACAGCTTGCGTGAATATCTTCACAGCGGACACGGTCAATTTAAAAACAAAAAACTTAAACATAGTAGAAACATCAGTACATGGGCAAGTTTATTGCTGCTGTGATCCTAATGTTGATGTTCCAGATTCAGCTGGGGCATGTGCAGCCCGTCCAGACCCTGGCAGCATAGAATGCTGATATGGGTGATTTGCAGCAGCTGGTGGCTGGGATGGAGCCACAGCAGCATTGTATGGAGTTGGGTACTGTTGATGAGGGGGAAGTGGCAGCATATAACCATATGGAGGACAATACTGATGATGATATTGGCCAGGTGGAGGAGGCATCAACTGATGGTTATAATGTTGCATTTGCTGCTTCTCCAAACTCAGCTTGTTCTCCCCTGACCCAGAAGTCCCACCAGGAGGACCATCTTGAGAATGAACAAGAGCACCCATTCTTTGAGGATCCATTGATGGATAGTAGCTTCTTTCCTGCTGAGAAGGTGGTGGATTCTCAAAGTAAGGCATTCCTTGTGTTTGGTCATGGTTGTGCTGCTGTGAAATAACTGCCCGAGGCAACAATCCACTGTGAGCCACAGATGCCTGCTGTCTTGCTTGATCAGAGCCATCTGACTCAGGTTTCAATGTCTGAGGCCTGCCCCACATCAGCTTCAGCCTTAGGCCCTTAATAACAAGTTTGTTGGAAAGTTCTTCTGCTGCTTTTTCTGCACCTTCTCTGGTTGTATATGTTACAAAAGCACAAGCCCGTTGAAGAACCATTTTGATGGATTCAATTTCTCCATGGGCATAGAAGTGATCCCGCAAATCCTGCTCAGTGACCCTAGCATCAAGTCCACCAACATAGAGAGTTCTAATGCTCTCATCCTCAGGAGCCTCCAGAGTAGTCATCTCCCCCGCCTTGCCAAGGAGCTTCAAGGCCACTGGATCATTCACCCTGAACATTTTAAAGCATGAAAAACAAATTAATGAAGTCAAAGTATGACACAAAATTAAAAATCTAAGCAATGGCTGCACTAAAAATATCATAGTAACTGTAGTCACAAGGAAATCATGCAGAGAAAACTAAGAATAATTAGAGCATATGTCAATATGAGTATGAAAAGGAACGATCTTTATACACATGATGGACAAAAAATATAGAACCAAAAGGTATTCTCACAATAAGATGTTTGATGGAGATTGAGTATTCACAGTCTGCTACATCATTTTCGGCCATGATACATAAATAAAGGTTAAATACTATAAAGGAATCATCCTACATCCATGTAAAAAAAAAAAAAAACTACATATTGATAAAGTAGCAAAATACAAACAAAATGTTCTTAAAAAGTACGAAAATTTTACAAGCTAACGACCATGCTAGCAAGATAAACCATTTCACTTCACTAAAAACTCAAAAAATAAAATACATGACTTTAGTTTAGCTACATATAGAAGGAAACAAAGAAAGCCAAAATTGCAAGTAATTTAGTAAATGGTAGTTAGTAACTTAGGAATCAATAGAATTTCCCCAGTTTGGATCCTCAAATGTTAATTATCAAATAGAGGTATAAACTTGTATATCTGACCCCACTTGGTGGAATAAGGCTTATTATTATTGTTTAAAACAAAAAACAGAACTATCACATGACTTTGCCAGAAAAGAAAAACTGCAAGTTTATTATCTTGGCTATGCATAGGTCATCATACAGAACAACCACAAAAGAATTAAGTGAATTGCCTAATAAGCCAACAACTATTCTCAGCACAGAGATGAAAAAATATTGACTTGTTACCCAGTGCTAATTACAATACATAGAAAAACTAAATTGGAATAAAAAGAGCAAATGAAAGAGATCAAGAAACTAAAATTCAAAATAAGGAAGTAATTGGTAACTATACATACCCATAATATCGATCTTTAATATTTTGTTGAGACAATTCCCCAGTTTCTGGCATCTCATGTCTATAAGGGCACTCAGCTCCCCTGGTACATTCACCCCTTATGTAGAAACTGCAAATATGTGCCCTATTTCTTTTGTAATATGGCGTTGTTCTTTGAAGCTTTAGGATAGTATCATTTGGGCGTACCTTACCATAAGAGGATTCATAATCTATACCAGCTCTAGCCTGCACAATGCTTTTATTCCTTAGTAAAAAACAAATGATCACAATCAAGAAATATGACCAAAGAGAACTGAGTCAAAATAAACAAATGATAAAGAAAAATTGAAATTTTAAAAGCTATTGTTGGAAAAGTGAAAATCAGAGTTCCATGGTAGAGAAATTCAGCATGTGATAAAAAAAAACCACGCAAGCCACAAAAATAAATGTTCACTCACAACTGCATATAGATTGACCTTAAACCCATGACTACTTTTTCCAATCATTAATTATAGCAGATAGCATAAGGAAAATATACCTTGCGGTCATGCTCTTCAGCAAAATACTCCCTATTAACATCACTCTTTGGAATGGCATCATTGGAATCAATACTGAGAGCAGTGTCTCGGACTTGAACTGGTAATCCATATTCAAGATCCAGAAGGCACACTTGACAGACATTTTTCAATTTGCTACATGTCTGACAGATCTCAGTTTTCTTATATCTTGCATCTCGACCAGGTCTCCATCTAAAAACAGTGAATGGCCGTGTACAAATTTTGCACTCCTTGTCATATTCTGCTCTCGTCTGCAGCCAAAGATAAGAATATAAAGGTGTGCATTGGCAGACTCCCTCAACACCATAGTTTTTCAGCAATGTCATATAATGATAGCTTTAAATTTCAGCATTAACTACGATGTGATCAACGAACCTAATGGTCCATACTTCAAAGATGAAAAGTATTGAAATAATTACTTAGCTTTAAATTACCAAACAAAGTAAGAACAACGAGAAAACCTAAAGCGTGTTTGTTTCTGCATCTACATAGATTTTACACAGGTCCGCTGGAAGCCACAAGTTATAGCTTTTGTGTAAGAGATACAATTTGAGGTAGTTTTGTGAAGATAAGCGCGTATTGAAGAGCCCTAATAGTACAAGCTAAGATGATTTGGGATTCCAAGTCCAAGTGAAAGCAAAACAATTAATTCATTTGGTGAAATGCATGAAAATGTGACTCAGTGGTTCCTTAAACAATTAATTCCTCAGCAAAACAAACAAACAACACAAGAATCATATTATTAAAACAAGAAACCTTAGAATAAGCAATTAAATATTGGAAAAGCGAAAGAGAAGATTGAAAACGGACCATTCGAACATAGGGGCTGTCACCGAGGCAGGATTCGCAGATGATGGGGAAATCGGAGCGCTCCCAACCGTCGGCTTCGTGGTCTCTCAGCAACCTATGCGCCATTCTTCCCTTCGCCGCCGTTCAACGCGGTGGCCGTCCAAACAAAACCTACCTTTTTTCTAAATGTTATGTTAGTAAAAACTTAACCAATCACACTATTCATACCATACATGTTATAATAAATCTTAAAACATATATCTTATATTTTCCAAAAGTAGCTGAAAATTTTGTTGGATATTGGAAATTGTTAAAATATCTTATTAAACATATAAATATTTGGTAAAACTATTTCTTAGAAATACTGAAAAATCTAAAATGAAAAAATTAAATTTTTTATGTGATATTTTATATAATTTTAATTTTATTTGATGGATAAAAATATATATTGAGGTATTTATAACTTTAGTTCTTAATTAATTTTATAATATTATCAATATCTTCAAGTATGATGTTAAAATAATAAAATAAATATTTTAAATAGTATATACTTAAATTAAAAATATAATATTAACATATTAGAAAGTAATAGTATCAATGATAATCTTGTTTTATCTAAAAAGGTAAAAAGAAATTTAATACTCCTTAGTTCTTTTTAAGTATCTTCATCTTAGAAACTCACACATTAGCAATTGAATGATAATTGAATGATAAAAAGAAAGTTTAAATATAATTGATGTCTCTAATTTTTTTTTTTTAATTTTAGACATTGTGTTCCTATATTTTAAAATCATGATATTATGTCACAAATTTTAAAAAAATATTTGAATTAATACCATTTTTGTGGATTATTAACATTAATTTTGTTAATTGTGAGTGTATTAACTCACGTGTAAGAAATTAGATGACATAACACATTCACTGCCAAATAAAAGGCTTATTTAATGTTTTAGGGTTTATGTGGGTATTACGTGTCACATTCTTTTACCTACTAATATCCATGTAAACCTTAAAATGTTAAATTAACCTTCAGTAAGCACTAATTGTGTGTCACGTCACCTAATTTCTTCCACGTAATAGTCAACAAACTCACAATTAACGTCAACAATTCCCAAAAAAGGTATCAATTCACACATTTTAAAATTTGGGATATAATGCCACGATTTTAAAATGTGGAAGCAGAATGTTTGAAATTGAAAAAATTTGGGAACATTAATTATATTTAAACCTAAAAAGAAATAGAAATTCAATTAGAATCAATAGAATGGTTCACATGAGTTTTGTTACATTACAATCCCAACCCAAAGAGAATTAGTTGTTCATCTTGTTTATGAAGCAATAATTATAAAGGAATTGAAAATTGTACCACTTTATCCCTAAACACGACAATTTGGCACACATATCACAACTTGACACATAGGACCCAAACTTAGTACGAAAAACATAGGAAGTCTACCCTAAAGGCAACTAACAATATTCAAAATAGAATTAACAACATTTATCATTTAAACTTTATTATTATATATAAATTCAAATATTATCTCCTCTCATTATCTTTTAAATATGATATTAATTTTCCTTGTTATCATTTATAAGGCAACCAATCATCTTATTACTGCAATCACAAACTTAAAAGCAAGACACCCCATTTATATATAAGCACACATGGTACTGTAAGTTTTCAATTCAAGTTCAACATGTTACATTCACTCTTTAACTTGAGCATCATAATCCTATTTGTAGGTACCCCCACGACACTCTACATGGGGGACATTTTGAAGAATCTCATCCCCTTTCTCTAGTAAGAACAAAAACATAAAAGAATAGAAACATTTCAAGAAATTTACCTTCTTAAACATTCGTAGTCTCCTCCTAAATCTCACAACTCTCAAGTAACTCTAACTCTTTCAAATATAAAAATACTAAACATATGATAAAAAGATACACGTCTAGAAAAGAATTCAGTGTGTACTTATAAACTTTAGGTCAGATCCCAAAGTTACACTTCTTTAAAACTTGGGTCCACTTGTCTATTTTTTGCATTATTTTCATCATTCTTCCATTTCATTAGAGAATAAATGTCTCTATTTTAAAATAGGACACTAACATTGTAAATTTTGAAAAATAAGTAAATAAAGATTGCATTTATGCCTTAGAAATATTTAAGGAGGTTTCCTGATCAGAAAATAAATATATTTGAACCACCAAATGGATTATTGTAGCTTAACTAGTGGTCTTAAATTAAAGTCTTGTATTGGATATGCAGTTGCATTAAATACTCAAAGAAAAAGTTGGCATTATAGTGGCCTCACAATACTCGACTAGGATTACTTCAACTGGAGAATAATTGTGATCTATCATACATACATATATGTGTGTATATATGTGTGTGTGTATGTATGTATGTATGAGGACAACTCATGCAACAAAAAGGTAAAAAAAACATAGTAATAATCGTAGAATTTTAATAAGTTGTTTAGATTGAATTATTAATTAAACAAGTTCATGTGGTTCCCTTACACAGAGACCTCTGCCACAAACACTTAACGTGTAACTCTTCCTCGTCACCCCCCAGAATCCTTTACAAGGTCACCACCATTCCTACTACCATCACCACTGACAACGATGACAATGGTGTGACCTCTACTGCTGCCACCCCCAATCCCACCATCATCGTGACCCCCACCCCTATGACAGTGATGCAATCCTATCTACCAAAGGTCCTATCACAAGGGTTATGACAAGGAGGATAAAAGAAGACATGACTATGAAGAAGTGTGAAAGACCTCAAATCCTACTTGAAATAAGATCTTTAGGCTATAGTCTTTTGTTTGTATTTATCTTGTAAATTGCGCCTTTAATTATAGTAATTGTGGTGGTGTAGTTAGCTCATTTTTAGGCCTCGTAGTTTGACATATTTTCTTATTTTTAGATAGAAGGTGTCACTAGTCTTTTTGGTGGAGTGTGTGTATTAGATTGAGCCTTTTTTGGGAGCCTTGGACGTGTGGTTTTTGCTAACCATACCTCTTTGTTTGTCTTACACCCCTTCTAACACACACATAAAACATGAGATACAAGTGAGACCCTCGTGCTCCCCCCAAGTGGCGCCAATCCACTATTTCTCCTAGTTGGCACACTTGAATTCAAATTTGAATTTAGAGAGAGTCTACATGACACTCTCAAATTCAAATTTGAATCTAGAGGGAACATAGATCCATGATTTTAGGACATTGTTCGGATCTAGTTAAATTAACCAAGTGCTAATGATTTTTTAGCTAAATTAACACTTAGTTAAGTTAACTAATCCCCTTCTAACCCTTCTAGAGTTGGATGTCACTTAGGAAAGCCTACTAGCCTAGGATCTTTTCTATAAATAGCCACCACTACACCTTGTATCATTTTTACACTTGAATGAATATAATTACGCATATTTTGAGTGTCTTGCTTTTTTTTTTTTTTTTTGAGAGTTTTTCATTGGCTTTTATCAAGGGTTCCTTCTCTTGTGGCAAACTTCTTTTGTAAGGCTTATCTATTCTTTGAGTGGCGCATCCATCCATCATCTCAATCTCTCCATCTTCACCTTATTCAAGGAACCTACAGGAAGCTTATCATGAAAGTAGCATGTTAAGGATGCATCGTGTGGTATCAGATCCTCCTTCTTGAGGTTCATTTTCTTGCCTTTTTTTGTTCACATTTTCGAGTTCATTATCTTCTTCTACTCCATCTCATTCTTCCATTTTCTAGCTTAATTCATCTTGTAGCATCTACTTCTTAATTTTCTAGTATTGTTTTATTTTTTTGGTGTTTAATTGAATTCTATGTATATTTTACTTCAAATTTACAACATTGCCCTCTCAAACCCTGAAGACTAAACTTATAACTCCTAATACTATTATTCTTTACTATTAGGGAAAATCTATTATTGATTAGGTTCCTTATAAAAAATAAACTTCAAAATATGAGGTGATTCAAGATACCTCAGTTGCTCAATTCTATACCAAAATTATAAACATTTTATATAGAGAGATAGGAAGGGAATCCACTTATTCCAATAATAAATTTAAGAAACTTACTTTTCATTTCCATCATTCATTTTATTGAAATCTAATTATTGTAATAAATAATTAATTTTTACTGTTAAATTTCTAGAAAATGAAGAATTAGAATACAGAGTAAGTTTTGAAGTAAGTGGATATATTGTATTATATTATATTATATTATATTATATATATAACTATTTATTTTACTTATTTAGTTGGTTATATAAATTGTAGTGGCTTTCTCAAGGACTTACATCTTGGCTTCATCTCTTTGCTTTGGCTACACTAATTATATATTTTTTTCATTTATTTTTACTTAATACCAATGAATTATGTCATTATAAGGAGCATGAATGTTAAAACTTTAAAATGTTAATGATATGTATTTCGGTTATATTTTTTAATATTTGTCAATTATTCACTAGATTATTTTTTTTCTCAAATTTATGTTTTGTATAATTTAATTCGAGATATGTTGTTGTTGACATTCACCCTTCCCTAATAAGTGTATTTTGTGGGATTCAAATTTAGATCCACTCCACCTACCGAGTGTGGGTTGCCAAATGAATTATTATTGTTAGTTTACATTAGTCACATGCAATTATTGAGATAAAAAATAATATATTACTTTTAGGTTTTATTTAATACATACTTTTTACTCTCATGACAATTGTGAGAAAATATATGCCAAAATTTAGGATAGTAGTTTTCAAAAAGTGTTTTTGTACATCTATATATTATTAAGAATTATTTTTCTTTAACTTTTCTTTATAATGAAAATATAATCTAATATGTTTATTAATTTCAGAAAGAAATTTAAATTTAAATATAAATATACACAAAATTAATTCAAATAGCCCATATTCACACCATTATCCTTTTATCTATCAAAACTACATATTTTCATTGATAAAAAACTATTTATCAACATAATGCCACTAAGTATCCACATTTGTGATGGAATTGTTAATTGCCAATTGAAGATTGATAATTATCTGTAGATTTTTACTTCTACCTTAAATTTGAAAATGACTAAAAATATATGACTCAAAATTTTGTATGTAACATGTTTTCTATTAAATTAAAATGTGTCTTTCATTTCATGGTTCTGTGTAATATTTCATGATTCTTATTGAAATTTCCTTACTTCTATTCTGTTGCACTGCATCTATCTTCCACAGTTCTATGGAGTGTTATGAACCTCTTTGTTAAAGTTGGCTCATCTATTATAGTGTGTCTTCCACGACTATATGAAAATACATGTTGTATCTTCCATCATAAAGCATCATCCATGGTTCTATGGGATGTTTGACATGTTTGTGTGAAAACATCTGTTATTTTTCCATTACAATTCTTCTTTCATGGCTTCATGGGAACTCTAATATCTCTATGTGAAAACATCATTAGCCTTTTCCCATTATAGCGCATCTTCCACGAATCCGTGAGAAGTTTCACACATCTGTGTGATAACATTTGGTTACTTTTCCATTATATCACATATTTCACAGTTCCATTGGAAGTCCCATATGTATGTGTTAAAACATATGTTACCTTTGTCATCACAGCGCGTCTTTTATGGCTTTGTGGGAAGTCTCACATGTGTATGTTAAAACATGTGTTTCCTTTTCCATTGCAACACGTCTTCCATAACTGTGTAAAGCCCTACACCTCTTATAAAATATTTGCTGTCTTTTTCATTATAACGCATCTTCCACAACTTTGTGGAGATATCATATGTGTGAAAATGCATGCATACTTTCCCATTAAATTATGTCTTATATGGCTCCGTGTGAAACCCATACACCTCTGCATGAAAACTATTGAATTCATTTTTAGGAAAAAATAAGTATTTTTTTATAAAGTTAACATGAGAAAAGGTATTTCACATATTTCTTAGTGAAATAGAAGTATTTTTTATGTGCATAATTTCTTGAACTAAAATAAATATATAACCAACTCACTGTAATAATGTTTTTAAATTATTGGCTAAATTATAATTGGTGCCCCAATATACAAAAGAAAGGACAAATCAAGATTTGAACTTAAGACCTCCAAGTGATGGTCACACTTCATACCACTAAACTAAAAGTGTAATTTGGTTTTACTTTGTAATTCAAATCTAATTAAGCTTTAATTATGTTAGTTTTAGAAATAATTAAAGCATAAATGTAAATATACATTAGGATTAAAACTAAAAGTTAAAATTATATTTGAAAGATCTCAAGTTTGATACTCCTTTTAGCCTTTTTGCATATCTTTCAAATTAAGATTGTCATGTTATCAATTAAAGTTTAAGTAAATTGAATTGTAAAATAAAATCAAATTAATAATTTAGTCAAGTGGTATGAATTATGGTCTATCACCCTTGGTCTCAAGTTTGAAGTGTAGTCAACGGTCTCATTTTGACAGGAATACAATTTGTTAACATTTTTTAAATTTGAGGGACAATCCTGAACAAAAATTTAGAGAGGACAAAAAGTTAACGAGCATTAAAAGCGGGGACACCAACTATAATTTAGCCTAAATTGTTTATTATATTCTACATAAACATCATATATGTTAATTTTTTAATAATGTTATTTTAATTTTTTTATAGATAAATGTTAGTGTGTTAACTTTGTTAACAAAGACGGGAGAAATTCTAATTTAAGACTTATTTCTCCTTTCTATTCCACAAAGCTACCACATACCAACTTTATAACTCCAATTACATATTTAATTAATAATTTAATCTATTTCTTTGAAGAGTAGTACACGGCATTGTCAAGTTAATACATTAGATATAAAATAAAAGTAAATTAGTAAGGAAGCAAAAAAAAAAAATAAAATATATATATATATATATATATGATATAATTTTATCATCTTAATTTTCTTTTTTTAATGCAAAGGAAGGATATTAAAATATATCTTTCTAATTTTTAACCACTCCAGCTCGAAAAACTAACCTTAAAAATAATAATTTTAAGATTAAACATCCTAATTTAAATTTATCACTGAGATATTTAAGAGTTTAGTTCGGTTTTTTAACACACAAATTTTAAACTTAAAATAAGTTTATATTTTTAAAATATATTTCAAAATAAAAAATGTTATCTCAAAGTGATTTTGAAGTGGGCATCGGAAACAAGTATTTTTATTTGGGTGACAATGACATGAAGATTGACCAGGGATAAATGGAAGTTGGAGGGACTTGAGACATTATTGGGTCTGAAATGAATGGAGAAAGAGGCGCATATGAGAATGTCATCATCTTCTCTGAGGATGGGAGAGGCAGTTGAGTCGAGTGACAGCATGAACATGAACATGAACATGAACATCAACATCCCACTGATACTCAAGCCTCTGAATCTCAAAAGGACAGGTGTGTCTCTCTTGTCTTAATCTATGATATATCTTTTTTCATTGTTACCAACATAAACATGTTTTGGTTTTGGTGTGTGAATAAAAGGGACGGTGTGGACCGCAGTGGCACACATAGTGACAGGGGTGATAGGATCGGGAGTGCTGTCACTGGCATGGAGCACTGCACAGCTTGGGTGGCTTGCAGGTCCCCTTTCCGTCCTTGTAATTGCTTCAATCACTCTTTTCTCATCTTTTCTTCTATGCAACACATATCGCCATCCCCATCCAGAGTACGGTCCCAACAGAAGTTCCTCTTACCTTGATGTTGTCCATTTGCATTTAGGTACCTACACCTACACCTACACCTACACCTACACCTACACCTACACCTACAATGCAACTCTCTTTCTTTTCACTTTTCATGTCTCACCTTTCACTCTCAATCAGGAATAACTAATGGACGCCTCAGTGCCCTTCTTGTCCACTTAAGTTTGTATGGTTTTGCTATTGCCTTTGTCATCACAACAGCTATCAGCTTAAGGTCCCTTCGTCTTCCTCTCCTGTTATTTCATTTCCTTTTCTTTCCTCCCTCCATTTTTCTCTGCAAAACAACTTTAATTTCGGACTGCTATTTTTTATTTCTCCATGCAGCACAATCCAAAATTCATTTTGTTACCACAACAAAGGGTTTGCAGCACCATGTCAATCCGTAGATGCATATTATATGATGCTTTTTGGGGCTTTCCAAATTGTTCTCTCACAGATACCCAACTTCCATAACATCCAATGGTTGTCGGTTGTTGCTGCAATTATGTCTTTTACTTATTCTTTCATCGGATTGGGCCTTTCCATTGCACAAGTCATAGGTATGCTTACGGGAGTCTTTGCTTAAGCTCACAAGTCATTACGACTGGCTTGTGCATCCAGTTTGCTTCAAATATATATATATATGTTGGACTAATCATTAGCTTTTATCAGTAAATGCAATATAATTGTATGACAAAATTTGCTCAGAAAAAGGATATGCTGAGGGTAGCATTGGAGGAATCAGTACCTCCAGTGGAGCCGAAAAGTTATGGCTGGTTTCTCAAGCACTTGGTGACATATCATTCTCATATCCATTCTCAACAATTCTTATGGAAATACAGGTACATATGCCCTGCAAACTGGGATATAACCAGAATGTAACTTTACACAAATCTCGGGGAAATTTTAATTTTTAATAATTATGAAGCCTGACATAGTTTATTGCAATCCTTGAAGGATACTCTGAAATCTCCTCCACCAGAAAACCAAACCATGAAGAAGGCCTCAGTAATAGCAGTCACTGTCACAACATTCGTGTACCTCAGTTGTGGAGGTGCTGGATATGCTGCCTTTGGTGATAATACACCAGGAAACCTTTTAACAGCGTTCGGATACTCCAAGTCTTATTGGCTTGTGAACTTTGCTAATGCCTGTATAGTGGTTCACCTAGTTGGTTCATACCAGGTACTTATACATATAAAGTTGCCATGGTCAATTCTTATTATGGTGCTCCCGTTTATATCTCTTCGATTCCTACATTATCCATATAGTGTACACATTTGGCCAGTTCTCGTATTTGTAATACGTCTGTTGTCTACTTGCATCTGGTATTATGTTTAATTGTCATCTACCTTGATTTGGTGCAGGTGTATAGCCAGCCACTTTTTGCAACTGTTGAGAATTGGTTCCGTTTTAAATTCCCAGATAGTGAATTTGTAAATCACACATATATCTTGAAACTCCGGTTGCTGCCTACCTTTGAACTTAATTTTCTCAGCCTGTCTTTCCGAACTGCTTATGTTGCATCAACAACAGTGATTGCAATGATCTTTCCCTACTTCAATCAGATTTTGGGGGTTCTTGGTAGCTTAATTTTTTGGCCGTTAACCATATATTTTCCAGTGGAGATTTACTTGAGTCAGTCCAGTACAGTAGCGTGGACGACTAAGTGGGTCCTGCTTCGGACTTTCAGCATTTTTGGCTTTGTGTTTGGATTGTTCACTCTCACTGGATGTGTTAAAGGAATAGTCACCGAAAAAATAAGCTGAGAAGCTCTGAGAACTCTCCCGTTATTGGGGCTGAGAAAATTGATTCAGATAGCTATCTCCTTTGAATTCTGTTTGTCAAAACTAGCTTTTAAGCTAGTTGGAAATTGAAATGTTATTTAAAAATTGAAAAGTTAGTTTAAAGTTGAAAAATTATATGTAAGTGTTTGTAAAACTAATTTATCAACTAGTTCAAGTTATAAAATGGTAAATAAATATATTATTAATCATTAAATTAAATATGAGATTTTAAAATAATTATAATATATTTTAATGATATAAATTAATTATATATTTAAATTATTATAATTATATATTTAAATTTTAAATTTTTATAATAACATAATTAAATTATAAATTTTTGTAATTACATATTTAAATAAATTTCTGTAATTACATATTTAAATAAATTTTTGTAATTACATATTTAAATAATAAATTACTATAATTAATATTTAAATTTATATATTAAATATATAAATTTTAAATTAAATATTCAAGTTATAATTTTTATAATTATATATTTATATTATAAATTATTATAATTATATTAACGAATGAGAGAAGTTCTAAACTATGATATGAGAGAGAATTAATATATTAATTGATGAAGGTTAAATATATGAAAATAATAAAACTAGTTAATATTTAAAAATAATGTATATTTAAAAAAACTAATTAGAATAATTTTTGTAAAACAACTAGTAACTTATTCCTAGATTTTTACTATTTAAATATAAATAAAATTATTAAACTAACTTTTTAGTTTTCAAAAAACTGGAATTGTAAATCAAACATACTTTTGATCTAAATCACATGCAATTGTTTTTCCACCCATTGACACAAATAGTAATTTTGAACCAGTCAGACAACTTATAACTTATCTTGGTAAACTATGCTTAAAACATGTATTTGAGATCAGAACTGGCCAATCTTTATTCAACGATCACAAATGCACTGGCTATGGCCATGCAATTATGCAAGGAATATCGAACCAAACTGAATCCGGTTTGCCATTAAACTGGTAGATTCTCATGTTTTCAATAGGACTTGATGTGGTTCTCTAATTGGTCTTCTTTTGATATGGAGAAACAAAGGATCTTGCTAGGAACATTAATAAATTCCATTTGCATGTTGTATTCTGCTACAGAAGCTTAATGTCGTATATGACGTGTTTCTTGGCATGATCTTCTGACAAACTAGTCAATTACTCAATTTCATGGAAGATGTTCTTAAATTTAAGTTGTTGTAATGGAAGTAATGTTGTGCACGGCAGGTTTTAAGTTCGAATCACAGCCCTACCGTATCTCAAAGTTCAAACTTGACATAACTTAGTTTGGCAGCCTGACAGAGACTCGCGGAAAGAGCCTCCAATGGAAATGGAATATAATCTTTCATTTTCTTTATGTGCTAAGAAATATAAGGGGTTTATAAGGATAATTTAACGTAAGAAATATAAGGGGGTTATAAGGATAATTTAACAACAAAGTTACATGTAGAAAGAAAGGATAGAGCGAGCTCTTGATTTCTAAATTTTCTATTAACAAAATTAATAGATTAATAACTAATATTTGAATAAAAAATATTACAAACAAATTAAAACTATTTTTAAAAAAATTCAACTCTATATTAAAAATACATATGGTAAACAAATTAAAAAAATTAAAAGTGTCAATGAAAAATTCCAGCTTATATTAAAAAAAATACTGCAAATAAATTAAAAGTGTCGTTGGAAAATTTCAGCTCTATATGCGGAACCGTATCATCGCTCAAGCTTGGATTCCTATTGTCGAAATTTCAGCTTTTAACGTTACTATATATACAATCCATTGACCTCTCCGAGTTACATAACATGCAAATGCAACTTATCCAATTCTTAAACTGGACAAATTTAAGAAACGCGAAATTTTAGTGTTTTCATGACCCGATAGTTATTACAAACTTCGTCAACAAGTTGGGATCAAACTTAGTTTCACCAATTACCTGATCACAAACAAATGACAATGCGACAAAACTCCTGTGATGTCTCGTATTTAACATTAATAACCGGTGAGTTACATAAAGTAAAGCCATCAAAGAGTTTGTTTCATCAAGTCTACACTTTGCTAACCAACTATCTTCGTACCAAATGAAAAAAAAAAAATATATAATGAAGGATTGGTTTACTGCAACAACACAAGTATGATGGCCCGATTAATCATTCTTCTCCCCATATCATGAACACCAGAATACAGCCAAGAATGATTTGCCGTTTGGCATGCAAATTGCAATGTTTATAGATAACCAAGTACTAAACCTACTACTTCACTTGATGAGAAACCAACCTCAGTATTAACCTCATGCATTGGTTTACTGAATAGCAAGCTGCCGTTGTGAAGGGTGTTCAGATGATATGCTTCCCCTTTGTTGACCCAAACAGTCTCCCTCCTTCACTCCTTCACCTGAGTGCAAAAAAAAAGTGGATGATGACTGCAAAGCATTTGCACAGTTGAGTTCTTCAAATCTTTCATGCACCTGAGATCCTCTTGCATCTTGTTTCACACAAGTTGAGTTCCAATTCTCAGCAGAATCCGAGTGTAATGACTCAAAATCAGATGAACTAATTGACTGAGAAAATGGGACTGGACCGATACCCGTATCCTTTTCCTTGTTCATGTGGTTAGAAGCCTCAACTTCGGTTTTCTTTGCAAAACGTCCTCCATTTCCTCGTGCTCTTCTCATAGCATGTTGATGCCGAGATTCATGAAGATATGGCTGTGAAGAAATAGAAGTTAGTATGCCCAGATGCAGATTCGCATGTATCAAATATTAAGCATTAGTACTATAATAGAGCCAACCTATCACATTCAAAACAAATTTTTAGTTTGTTTTATTTTTGACACGTTTGTGTAAACCTTAATGAAGATAAGCTCTTCAACATCTTGACCTTCCACCTTTATTTTTGAGATCCAGAGCATTACACATTTTTGCAGTTCAGCTAAACTCCTCTACTGATTTTAAAATGGTTGA
Organism: Psophocarpus tetragonolobus; assembly: GCA_037954015.1. Lineage (NCBI taxonomy): Eukaryota > Viridiplantae > Streptophyta > Magnoliopsida > Fabales > Fabaceae > Psophocarpus > Psophocarpus tetragonolobus. Next base: position 44,199,930 of record CM075695.1, read on the forward strand.
AGGTCCAGATGTTACAGGACTGGATTTCCAATTATAAATATATTGAATTTGTATTCTCGGTAGATATATAGAGAGGATTAAATTCCTTCGTGTAAAACTAAAATTTTAGCTCAGCAAAAAGTAAATTGGCTTTAGAACAATGTAAACTAAAATAAGGGAGTATATATCCCAAACCCAAAATGTGTCCAGATATTACTTTCCAAAATAAATAAGGCAGAGATTAACTACAGAACTGAACAGTAATAAACATGCAAACAGAAGAATTAACTAGTGTGGTTGTACCTTTCTGACTTTTATTAATTTCTTTTCAAGCTCTGCTTTAGCACGAGCCTGTCTTCGTCTCAAAATTCCTTGGTATTGCTTGGCATTCACATAAACGGGCTCTTGAGCCATCTCAAGGGGCAAAGCCATTCTGGCATGAGGCAGTCCAATAAAAGGAGCATATCCCTAATAGTGGAGATATAATATGGTTATTTATCATTGCAATGATATCGCAATATCACCATTGATTGAACCAGGAAAATAGACCAAATGGCATGAAACAAAATTATCATATAACAAGAAGCTATCCTTCAGGGCTATGCAGAAACCACATTCCTAACCAGACTGATATAAACTTTTCATTTATGAAGTTATGAACACTGGTTAGTTTCACATACCCACTGTTGATGCACACATGCATGCTACCATAATGCTCCCATAATAAGGATTTGAAGTACATGCTTGTAGTAAAAGAATTCGAAGTATACTAGGATCCATCGCAAAAGCATGCAAGATGCAACTGTAATATTTACAAAATAATTGAATTTTCATCTAGACATGCAAGAATCAGCAAAAAATCTATGCTATGGAACATAGTCATAAAGCTATGATCTTTGCACCTTCTATTCATGCTAAAAGATAATCATAATAATAATAATAATAATGAATAACATGAGAGCTAAGCCTTACAATTGTATGGCTAACAAGTTCCAGGTGAGGAAGCTGTGTAAGGCATTCATCACGCACAGAAGGTGCAGATGTTGAAGAATGCTGCCTGGCTTGTTTATCTTGTCCATAATTTCCTGCTAACCAAAGAATATTGTATGTCGGTATCCCTTTTAAGCCTGTAAAACTAGGGAATAAAGAAAAAAATCACGTCCACCTAACACTTGATGAAGTATGCAAATGTTTTCTTTCCTTATTTTAATGTCTGTATTTTTATTTACAATATACTCTATAAGACTATAACACCTGGTTGATTAGGAGCGGTGGGTTGTGATTCCTTCGTGGCATCATCATCTTCCTCATTCAACCCATTATTGGACAAAGATTGACCTTCACTGGATTCTGAATCACCATTTGGGCGTTCAAGTGAAGATGAATTAGATGCATTCACCCCTGACATTGCTTGGGGCATAGGATTATACTGAATACCTCGCCACCAGGGATCGGAATAAACATTGTTAGGTGTAAAGGAATGTGGATCAGGCCTCACTTGATTTGCAGTTTCAGATTTGGATTGCATATCTTATCTTCAGATCCCTACAAAAGCATATTGGAAGTACAAATTTTATTCTTTTTTGCTGTAACAAAGGCAAGATAAAAAAAAGTCGATGAAATTGGTGATTATTCCCTTCAGACAAATCAGGTATTTCTTAAACAAAATCATGTGATTAAATGAAAACTATAGCCATAATTGTCGCATAAATATTTATGTCCAAACCTTCTAGAGGCAAAAGTTAATCAATATGTAATCAAGCACAATGCACAGAAACTCTCGATAGTTCCAGTTCACAGCTTCAGTAATGAATGGAATGCTTACTGAAGTGACTAACAAAAAATGAAGCAAAGAAAAAAAAGTAAAATTATTAATCTGAAAGTGGTCAAAAAGAAAATGTGAAAACTCTTTTTATGGGGTGATGTAGATGAATGATTGACAGGTATGATTCAAAAGGTTTGAAAAATTCCAGATTTTGATAATTTTGATTTTGTTTTTTAGTTTTCAAAAAAAAGTTTTCAGTGAAAAAAAACTTTTTTAATAAGTCTTATTTAAAAAATATTTTGAATATATAAAAAAAAAAAAATTTCTTTATATTTATCGACATAACATTAATAAAAAATAAAAAAAATAAAACAAAAACTAAAAAGTAAAATTATTTAAAATTATTTGGAAAATTGTTTTAAGAAAAAAAAAAAATCAAACGAATTTTTTAATTTTTAAATGCCAAAATATTAATAACAGTCTTATGCCAACAATCACTCAATATCACTTATTTGTCTCACTTAAATGCAGCAGGGTGATTGATAGTACAGCAACATAAAAACGTTATTCCAAATTATTAAAATTCATCTCGAAAAGACAATACTTGTTAAGACAATAGGCTTAAAACAAATAGTTTCCATTTTGCTCTTACTTAATCTTCAGGAGGAGCCGCAACCGTTTAAAGAAAAAGATAAAATCTTTCAACTCTTGGCCAGTGTCCAGCAATCAAATACCCCTAGAAGAACAAAATCATAACATTAACATTGGTTTCAGCCATAATTAGTCAGTCACAGAACAGAACCAAACAGCACCAGTACATGCAACCATAGCTATATTTGATAGAATATCACAAATTAAAAATTTATCTGATCCTAGAACATGCACCAAAATCCTAATTCTCCCACATTTGCGACCAGAAAGAATTTCCCACACATGACATGCCATAAGAAAAATAGGTTTGGGTGGTACCTTGCTGGAATTCACACATGCAGACGCAGAATCATTCTACCCAGATTACATAAAGAGCTTCCCAATCAGGCAACAAAAGAATCGTCCATAAAACCCTAATCCTCAAAATCCCCCCAAAGAGAATGAATCAAATTAGACCAAATTCCCCAATTGATTAAGGAAATTAAGGGGGTGGAAGACAAATCAAAGAACTTTGCTTTGTCTAGCACTAGAATTTGGTGTGTTGAAGGTTGATATCTGACTTCAGTTGTGATATGAGGATAAATAAAGAAAGTGATGACAATAATAAGAGTGAAAGTGAAAATAAAAATGTGAACAGCATTAGCAACTAGCAAGTTTAGTCAAGTGTTAATTGTTTAAATTTCAAATGACATCTTATGATGAGGCGAGCATGACGTTGATGGGGGGACACGTGGATTGAAGTAGGAGGGAAAAGGGTTGGGTTGGGTGAGGATATCAGAGCCTCCGAAGAAGAAAAAAGAAACAAAATTTCTGGGCCACGTGACACGCAATTGAGTAGCAGAATCCGGTGAACGCGTGGGCACGGGGTGGGGACCACAGCGTCCGTGAGTTGACAGCAAAGTAAGCCACGTGTCCCTTTTCCTTTGCAAACATCTTATTTTAGTTTCCTCGGAACATTTATTGATTCTCCACCATAAAATTAACTCATTTTCTTTACTTAAAAAGGTGGGAAAAGGTAAGCCTTACCTGCCAGTAAGGAGTTAGGGGGACACGTATTATCACTTCGCAACCCATAAACAACTCAACTTATTATTAGATCGCTTGCAAAACGTGGCACCACTTCCTTTTTCTTTTTTTCCTTACCTTATTCACATTTACAATCATTCACTTAGTTTACTTAATTATTTTAGTTATATCAATCGACTAATATCTTTATTGGTTTTAAAAATTGGTTCATTTTAAAAAATATAATGACAAGAAATAGAGAAAAACAAATCTCTCGTTACTTAATTTTAGTTACTCTCCAATAAAGAAAAAATTTGGAAAGAAAAAAATATTCATAAATTTTATATAATTTTATTAAATTTTCCTCAATATTTTTATGATTATTTGTGAATTCTTTTTGTTTGGACAATTTCATTGGCCTTTATTTCTTTCTTTTTTGGCATTAATCTTTGATAATTTTGTTTCTTTAATTACTACATTTGTCATTTAATATAAATAACCGTGGTGTGGCTACTTCTATAGAAATGTAAGAGATATATTAAAAGAAAATTACATCAAAGATTTATCTATTGTGTGGACAATTAATATAAATGTAGACACATGCTAAAAAGGTAAATGAATGCTAGTGCTGGTGGGTTTTGTCACATCATTTGAGACATATGATTTAAACTATAATAAGGAAAAAAAATAATTAAATTTAAAATTTGTATAAATCAAACATAAATAGATTTATTTTTTCTCACTTTTCTTCTACTAAACCAAATACGTTATGTAATTAAAATGTCTCCCTCTCCTGATCAGGAGAAGGGATTATAATCGATGAGAGAGGAAGGTGAATTTCAATTATTTGATTTAATGGAAGAGATGAAAATTAACTCTATTTTTGTATGGGATGTATTTTAAAGTTAATAATTTTTATTTTTATTATTTCTTAAAAGTTTATTTATGATTATAAACAACTTATAATGTCTTCTCATATTTTTATGAATTGTGCCACACTTTTATAAAATAATGTCTAATTCACATCTCTTTTAATATATTTCTCATAATTATGTGAGATATGTTGTCGAAGAAAAACCTTAAACATTAATCTAATGAAGATACAAATAAATGGTAAATTACAGAACGAAAAACATGATAGATTGAGCCGAATCTTCTATTACAAAGACTAACTTAACCATTCTGGCCCCTATAAAAAAATAATTTAATTTTCAAGTGATTAATTTATACGATTTTTTTTAAAAAAAAATCATTCATTCATAGAGATTAAAAATTAGTTAATTTAATAACGTTAAATTTGTTCTAAATTTATATTTTTCAAAATTATTACTAATATTAATGGACATAATCTTATTTATTTTTTAATAATTTAGATATGTCTAGATGAACTTCTATAGAAGTATTTTAAAATAAGAAAATACCCAAAAAAATAAAAATAATTTTTCTATAAACTAAAATTGGTCATCATAAATTAATATGTAAAATTCTTTCATAATTTTTTTTAAAATGTGAATTTTTTTATAAATTAGTTTATGGAGAAGTTCTACTATTTTTAGAAAATTTATAATTTTCTTTTGTATTTTTTTTCTCTAAAAATCCTTCTAGAGAAGCTCACTCTAAAATGCATATAAAGAAACAGAATTAGACTCTATACTCAAAAGAACTAAAGTTAAGACAATAATGTATTTTAATTACTATTCATTAAACTAAAAAAATAACTCATAATTAAAATAATTTTGTAAAAAAATGATAGTAATATATTTTACATTAATTCTAATAAAAATAAACAGAAGTTCTAATTTAATTCTTATAAAAGAGACAGCTACCAGAGTCATTCTTTCTTATTAGAATTATATCATCAAAGGTTAAATTAAATTTAAATTTTATACATAAAAATTATATCTGTTTGAGCAATAGATCACACTTTTCTCTTTCGAATAATACTAAGTCGATCGTTTTCACTTTTCAATATTAAAATCAAATTAAATACCTCTTGTTTCAAATAAATGAAATAGAATATATACACCTCAGTCATCACGACCCAGAAAATAAATCTTTCAAGACATGCAAAAATACACCTCAATCATTACCCATTGACATGTTGCTTACACATACAATTCATTCATTTGTCAATATTCCAGAAGCAGAATGAAATTGAAACTAAATTCTAAGATTGACATTTACTGCTGATATAGTACAATACTAAAGCCTGTAAATCTACTTTGATCTTCCGACTTGCAAAAGGTAATACACAATGTGAGCAAAAGAGAAAGAGACTTCGGGGGTAACCTGGTCAGGAGGGCTTACAAAATTGAAAAACTTTCACACTGCTCTGACTGGTTCCAAAAAATACGAGTAATTTTATACACCTGCAAAGGAAAACATTAAAAAAACCTGTATAAATTTGACACAACATAATTGTTAAAAAACTTCAGGAGAAACATATTGATAAACTGGTGCCAGTGCAAAAAATAAAGCTAAAAAGGGAGTGAGCATGTATGAAACACAATGAGGAAATAGTTAATCTTAATAGCTGACCAAGAATACTTTGCAATTGACCCTAAATAAATATGAACTAATCTTAAAGATACAAGAAATAGAATCATCAGCTCATCTTTACTCTCTAGCGTCCTTCTTTACTCTTCTGCAACATCCACAGTGCCTTACACATTACCCTCAACCAGGTGTTTTATAAACACATCAAACACATTGATATTCATTGTCACATAATACGTGACAAAGCTACCTCTGGCTTACTCAAGCTTCTAATAACTAAGCAAGTGCTGCCAGTAAGAAAAAAGTACGAGCTTAATAATGACACTAATTAAAACAAATTTAAAAATTCAATTGTGTACAAAGCATACATACAAATGAAAAATGGTTGCTAGCAACAAATATAAGATATTTACTAGTAGTTTTCATGAAACAACATACCTACACGAAAAAAAAAAAATGTGAGTGCCACATGGAAACTCAACTAAAATACAGGACATATTAGTGTGACATTTAAAGGCTCTGATTGAGCAAACCTTCGATGTCATCATAGAAAGACTTGGATACATACGTTTTTAAATATCAGGAACCAGATGCCTAAATAATTCTTTAAGGACCAAGTTGCAAACGTCCCAAATATTCAGGGACTCGTTTGATATATCACTCTAATAATACATTACCACTCTAAGAAATGTTCACTCATCTTGTTTATCTTATCCAATGTTCACTACTCGTTTGATATTTCACTCTAATAATACATCACTAATGTTCACCCATCTTGTGTTTTTCACATATTATCTCTACAACTAGGCCAATAATGATCATCTCAAAGTCAAGTCATCTTATTAATTTTACTTCTAAATCAATTTCCAATAATTTTTAAAAAAATTACTAAAAAAATTAAATATCCAAGCCTGACCAATTGTTTGTTATAGTTTTTTCTTTATCTTTTTAAAATGAGTTTAGACTATTTGTTTACTTAAAGAGCTAAAGGCCTATTGGCCTATTTTCTATTAAAATTTTCAAATGATATGACTTAGCTCTAAGTAAGTTAATCAACTAACACATTAATAGTAGCAACGTGATGTATCATGATTAATAGACACATTTAAAACATGGATCTAAGCACTTCAAGGTATACCCTAAAAAGCCGAAAACAACTAACATTACACACCAATGGTGAGAAATAAATCCATAATTGAGGAAATAAATCTGTAATTTTCGTTAAATTATTGATTTTGATAACGTTTTTATTCTTTTATGTTGATCGAATTGAATCCTATACTTAATATATTTATTTAAGGTATCATAAAAAAATTAATTAATTAAAATGTAAGAATAAAAGAAAGAAGAGTAGACAAAAATTGCATATTTTTTAAAATAAAACCAAAAATGAGAAGAAGAAAATTTAGAAAGACCAAAATTACAAATAATAATAATAATAATAATAATAATAATAATAATAATAAAAATAAAAAATAGCCAAAACAATATCATATAGTTTTGTTTTTAAATATTTATTTATATTTTATATAGATAAATTTTAATTATACAAAATGCAAAGAATAAAATATTAAGTTATATTTAAATGCATATTTTCCGTTGAAAAGCACAAAAACTAATTTTCTAACTTTAAAATAATTACGGTGAATTATGTTTTAAGATGCTACAAATAGAAGAAGAATAAAATATTTTCCTTTTCATAACTGTTGGATGGCCTAATAATGTGCATTGAAATTATGTTTTATAATGTAGTTAGTTTCTTCAAACTCCTTAATGATACGCTAAGTCACTGAGTTGCAAAAATTATTTAATTAACATTGTTGTATATCGATGTCCTCGAAAAGCCAATTAACATGTAAAGATTCGAAACAAAATTATTATTTGATAACAAAGATTAAAATTAAACAAAAAAATTGAATGACGAAATTAAAAAAAAAATCTTTAAAAAACTAAAACCAAAAAGATATTATTTTCCAAGGAACAAAATGTTATTTAAGCTGCGTGTTTAAACCTACAGTGAAAAAATGTTATTGCATAAATATTTAACTTCATTCCAAACATGATGTAAACCAGAGTGGAAGATACAATATTTATCCATGAACCACATCTTTAAAATAACATTATTGCGTAAATGTTATGAATAAATAAAAGAGAAAGATTAGAAAATTACTATACTAAAGTATTTTACAATTAGAAAGAAGCAAGATTTTATCTTGCACCATCTAAGAGAAGAAACAACGATTTAGAAACCACAATTGCAGGCCTGTACGAACTCTAATTCATAGTCAACATACTTTGTCCAAAGAGGCTTGAATTGAGTCATTGCAATGTCAAGCCATGGTTTCATATTGCCGTTGAAGTGCACCACTGCCGCATTCTTAATCTCATCCATACCTATGCTCGGGTTATAGCCAAGACCCAGAACATGCCATGACTTATCCAGTGGCTTTGTAGTTGAGTAATATGTTATTAGACCCGGTGGCAATGTCCCTAATTTCCATAGTGTCCGGTTCTCGTTCTGCATCACCACTCCCCGTAAAAATTAAAATTTGATCACTCCACTAAAACAAATAAACGATAAACCATGACTAATCATATTCAATAAACACCACATCTACTTCCATACATTGTTGACTTTTTATTAAAGGTTTTGAAGCATTTTAGTCATCATCAACTTTATCTTTTATCTTTTTCTTCTTGCTGTCCACAACTTTCCAATAAAGTCCATATTCTTAAAATAGAGTTTCACACGTTGTTAGTTACGTTATCGCTTAATAGTTTTTTGTTGATGGAAATTACTATTTCAAAAAATATAATTTAAAAATGATTATAAACTAAAAATACATTTTAAAAGGGACCAAAATCAAAATGCAAAAAATATTTATGACTAAAAAGTTAACTAAGATTTCTATCAACATTGCCAATGATGCAAATCATGCAATAATTAACATCACATACAGCATCAACAGTTATCAAATAATGTCAAATGAGGTTAATAATAATGATAATCTAAAAATTAGGACTGTATGTCAAAATACTAGATGTTTCTGAGAATGCAAAATACTTAAGAACTAAAAAGTTGTGGTAAAATAATAAATATATGTAATATCTTACCAGATTCTGCCAGTAATGATATTCTTCTGTGCATTTTTCCCTTCTCCAAGCATCCAAATCAAAGAAATTCATTCCATAAGCCCATGCACAAGCCTTTGGATTAAATTTTGCTTTAATCAAGGGGTGCGAGAAATTCATGTACTGTGCATATCTATGGAATGACCCAAAACATGTTTCTACGGCTCCATTCACCTTGCCATCCATATCAATCTTCCATAACCCAGTTAGGTCTTTCTGAACCACTATGTCGTCATCCAAAAACAAAATTTTATGCAGCTTTGGATACATTTCAGGCAAGTAGAACCTCAAATGGTTCAATATTGACAAATATTTGGGATTCCTAAACTTCATATTAGTGGTGTCCTTTGTAGCATTCTCAAGCTTGTTCTCAAAGTAAAATCTTTGCAAGTTAGCAGACTCCAATTGTCGAAGGACTGGCACATAAGAAGAATTCAGGAACTTGTAATCTTCCACTGCCTTGACCTCAATGTGAGCACCATTATAATCCTTCAACTTAAACATCACCTGCATTGCTCCAAGGTTCATCTTATCTGTCACAACATGAAACACGTGCTTCCACGGCTCCTTTGCATTTTTCATTGCCGAATTAACCACAACAGATGCTGCAAGGACATTATCTGAGAATAGGGCATAGTGATACAGCTTAGGATCTTCGACTTCTGGAGGGGTAAGTTTCCCCTCATCTGAATACTTCTCAGGATGGGCAATCCTCTCTTCCATCAACCTCATGGACAGACAATGTAAGCTCTTCGGAATTGACTTGGCAGCAATTAGGCTTGAGAAAGCTCCCTGCTTCTTTGCCTTGGTTAACTGCTCATTCACAGCAAAAATTGTATCCTTCAACTTCTGAATCTTGAGCTGGTTATCAAATGACTCCTTTGCATCCCCAATCACTTGGCGTGTGGTTTTAATGCGCTCCTTCACTTCCTTCTCCAATTGACGAAGCACCAATTCATCAACAGGGGATGCATCATTGCTGAAAAGAGGCCTGTATTGAGGTTTGTTCATTAGATCCACAAAGTTGCGAGATAGCTCTGCAAAAATCCTAACAAGCTTTGAGCTCTCAAGCTTGAGCTTGCGTGCATAGGAAGCATACACAAGAGCCAAAGAGCGATGATCATCAGCTTGCTTCCGAAGCTGGTCCAAGCGAGGCTTGAGGGGATCTGTTTTCAGAGCAAGAATGGATCTCCTTATTGAAACAAATTCATGGGCAGCACGAGCATTGGAATCCTAGTTCACCAGCACAACAAAAAAGATTAGAAACCTAGGTTCGTTAAACAAACTTCTTTCTCAGAATTTTTTTAAAGAAAATAACAAACTTTTTCCTTTTCCTATAGTGATATTTCCACTGAAAATTTCCTTGACTAGAGGAACAAATCAGAACAAACCCAGTTTATTTTCCAAGAAAATTAGCACCCCATCAAAGCTAGTTAAAAAAACACAATCAAATCTTCGTCCTTTCTAAGGAAAAAAAGAAACAATGTAGAAAATATACGCCGTAACAATTTTTTTTCCTTTTCTAATAGTGACATTTCCATTGAAAATTTTCCAGACTACATGAACAAATCAAATCAAAATAAATAAAGCATAACTTGTTTGTTTCCCAAAAAAATTGGCTCGCATCAAGTCCAGTTCAAAAGGACGACAACGAATAATCTGGCTGCATCAAATCTCAGTACCTTCCAAGAATAGAAAAATAGATACGTACATTTATCATTTCTAGTAGTAGTAACACTGCCATATTTGTCTCCTAACAAAATTAGCACGCAACTCGATCAGAAAAGGATTGGAAACTGACCCATTTGAACCACTACAATAACATTCAAAATTAAATCCACCCCACAATTTTCTTCTTCGAATTAAACTAACCCTAAAGAATGGGGGAACTGTTTTTCCCCAGCAAAAATGATAAGAAGGAAAATGAAACATAAAATAGAAGATTACCGTGTGGTGGGAGGCATAAGAATGCGTAGCGAAGAGAAATGTGAGAGCGAAGAAAATGCAGAAGGCAGTGGAGATAGCAGAAGATAAGAGTGTGAAAGTTGGGATCGAGGAACGTGGAAATCGAGGATTCACCATTTTGGTGTGAGCATCAGGAATAGTGATGATTGGTTGATTCAGAAGAAGAAGCACTAACAGCCTTACCCAACTCAACTCTCAAAATCAAAATCAAAATCATGCGCTCAGATTTTCTCTAACACAGTTTCGCCACCTTCTTCGCAAACAGAGACAAAAAAAGAAGGCACAGATTTGACTTTTTTTAGTAGAATTTAACTTTTAAAAGATTTGTTCAATGCCAAGTTTGTAAAATTAAGTTTAAGTTCAATACCAAGTTCATTTATAAAAATAATTTCAAGTTTTTTTTTGTTCATAAATTATAGATAAAAATTTATATACAAAAATATTTTTAAATACAATAATCATGTTATTAAAATAAGAGTTTTAAAATATTAATTTGTAAAGTTAATAAATTTACCATAAATTAAATATGGTAATGTCAGCCTATAAAATTACATGAAAAGTGTATACAAATTCAACTCTTAAAATAATTTACTTTCAAAAATATATTTTTACATTGAAAGGACTTTTTCAACAATAACATGCATTTGTTTGTACTTTGAAAATAAACAAATGTTACTGTTAGCATGATAGAAACATGTCAGATCATTAATGATTATGACAAATTTGCAATGAATTTGAGAAAATAGGGAGAGAAAATAATTTCAATAAAATTTAAAATGTTGTTTTGCATGTATATTTGCATTTTTATTAAAACTATTAACTATTAAATGTATACATCTATTAACAGAACTTATACTTGTGAGAGTCAGATAAGTCATAAAATGTTCAGAGTAGAATAGTCATAAATATGAACACCAAAAGACTTTATTCCCATTATAATATATATATATATATATATATATATATATATATATATAAAATATAATATTATAAATTATTGATTATACTTATAGATTATAGATAGTATGACAATTAAGTATGGTGGATATAAATGTTTTAAAGTAATTTTGTTCTTAATATTATATTTGGTGAGAGAGAGATTGTGAGTTTCAATCCTTCCTATGAAAAAATAGTTTATTTTTTAATTTCTTAACAGTATAAGAGTAAAATAGATATTTTGAAAAGTAAACATTAAAATGTGAAAATTCTCTTTATTAATAATATAGATACCTCATTGTTGATCTAATGATTAATAATACATTTATTTATCATTTTACATCTTTTAGCTAATTAACCAGTTAATTTTACCATACACATACAACTAAATTTTCATCTAACTAGTTTTTCAGCTTTCAACTCGTTATCTAAACACACACTAAAAGTGAAAAAACTAGTTTGAATGATTTCAAGTTTGTTTGAATGCAAAAAACTAAGAATTTTTTTAGGAACTACTAGTTTTTTTTAAAAAAAAAAACACTTCAAGTAGTTTTTTCAAAAAATCTTCTATTTTTAGCTAGTAGCTGATTTTGTTTTACAACTTACCTTTCATTAATTAATGCATTGTCTTCCACTAATTATCTCTTCTTACATAATACAATCTGTGTCTCCTCATTTCTCTCTCTTCTTCATTAATATAATTACAGTCATTTGTAATTTAAATATATAATTATAGAAAATTATAATTTAAATATTTAATTCAAATTTATATATTTAATTATACAAAATATAATTTAAATATATAATTATAGTAATTTATAATTTAAATATAAAATTTTAATTTAAATATTTATTATAATTTAAATACGTAATTATTTTATATCATTAAAATATTTAAATACTTCATTTTGAATCCAATGATTAATAATACTCTTATTTATCATTTTACAATTTTTAGCCAGTTAATAAACTAGTTTTACCAAATACTTACAACTAAATTTTCAACTTTTAATTAGCTTTTATCAAACATACTCTACCTAAACTTGTAAACACGACTAGTTTAAACTTTTAAAATTGTTCCAAACTTATTAATATTCTCAAATTTCAATAAGATATTCAATATTTTAAACATGTATTTCAATTTTGTGTTGTTATGGTAGTGTATTTAATAAATGTTTATCGATATTAAAAATAGAAATATCAAATTAAAGTTATTCCATAGCAAATATAATTATCACATGATTCTCTTGTGTAAAGATATTTTTCACAAACTCTTAATGTGTGCACTCTCTTTATTACCCTTGCAGAACTCTTTGTAAGGTTGTCTCCACCCTCACTCTATTGCTATCCCCGATATCATCACCACCATTGTTAGTATCGTCGCCCTTCCCATCACCACCACCACTATTGATATCAACGACAGTAGTGGTGGAGTGGAACATACATAAACCATCACAATTTAAAATCCTAATCAGATTGAACAAAATAAAAACATGAAATTGAGAAACGAAAATAATTATAAAGTAGTGCAATAAGAGAGAAGACAAAAATAAAATTACGCAAAAGTCGATGTTATTTTAAATTTGAAAAAGGACAAAAAACAAATTACATTTTTGAATTTATTTTTTCACTGTAATTGTAAAGTATTCACAACTTGAGTTTAGATCACATACACTTGCACTTGTGTCTCTTCTTTATTATTGGGAACAGAACATCCATCACTGTTGCTACCGCCATTGTCGGTGGTGATGGTGGTAGAGTCAAAGTGGTGGCGATCTTGCAAAGAATTTCATAGGGTGGTGAGCGAAAGTGGTGCGTTAAGATTTTGTAGAAGAAGTATCTTTGTGAAAGAATCACATAAATTTGTTTAATTAACACTAACTTAAAAAATACAATCACTTAAATAACAATGTGTATCCAACATATAATAATATTAAAAATAAATTACACTAACGTTTTTATAACTTTTATCAAATTACGATAATTATACATTTCTTATTTTCCACACTTTTTTTTTTATATTTAAAAATATTGAATTAACACTTTGATTGATGTAAAAATAATGATTAAAGAAAGTACATAATGTAATTATACAAAATTTGTAAAATTGTTTTTATAATTTGTTCTAATATAAAATAATAGTAACAACTTTTAATATAGTAAAATATGTTTGGTCCCTGTATTTTAATAAAATTTTAACAAAATTTAACTTTGTTGTTATTTGAAAATATAATTTATTTCAAGTATAAATAACCACAAAATATACACATAAAATATAATTAGTGTAAATTAAACATCTATTAATGATTATAAACTGTCATATCCAGTTTTCAAAAATTAGTAATCACTTCAAAGCATACAGTACTTCTAGACAAGTAGTTTATGACAAGTAATTTATGACAAATTTAAATGGCTAAAAAACATATACACATAAATGCTACTTTATAAACATCAAAATCCGTATTTTTCAAATATAGTAATGTGAACTCACTTAAGTACATTAACATTGCTAAAAAAATTACCAAATTTACGTGTTTATTTTAGTTTGAAAAACAAAATCAACTAAACTTAAATTTCACTAAAAATACATAAATAAAAAACAAATTTTAATAAATTATATAGTTATAAGTGATATAATATAATAATGTTAACCTATCTATGATTGAAAATTGAATGTGAAAAGAAGTGGTTTCTTCTTAAAAAAAAAAAACAAAATTTAATGAAAAGGATGACCCTTCTTAGTGGAATGTTTTGGATTTTTTTTTTAAAAAAAAGCAAAATTTATTAATCATTCTTTTGTCACTAGTCATAAAATATGATAGTAAATAGGAAAAACTTTCAGCAATAATACAACGTACACATAAGTCTTAGAGTGACATAATCAGCTTTCTTCCCATTAGCTAGTGACAAAAAATTAAACCCCTCAACAAAATCCAGTATAAAAATATTCCCTTGTTATGCCCATGATCCCCTTATTGACATTTGTTTCTACTTATTAGTTATAAACTATTACAGACAACACTTTTCAACTCCCCTAAACTTTGACCTGCTTTATGCACAAAAATGGTTGTATAGATCATTCTACAAATGAGAATGTTGAATCCTTAAAATAACTTTTGATCCGTAGCCAAGATCTCTCATTGTCATCCGTCGTTGTAAGAAAAAGGTTTGCCCTTAAAAATTATTTCATTCTTAGCCAACCAAATGCCCAACAACACTGATAGCTAAATGATACTTAACATGTGATTGATTACGTTTCCTAATGACTTACACAACCCCATTAACATTCAAAAACTCAACTCACAATCTTCAAACAACACTGTCATATACCCTAGCCACCTATAACAACACATTCAAATCGAGTAGGAACAATTACAGGAGAAGATGATATGACTTACAGTCTCTAGAGCTAAGCCATAGAAGAGATAATTTGACTCGGCCAATGGAAGAATAAACCACCTTGCTAACTCTACTTTAGTTGGAATTCTGTTCAGGGCAACCTTCTAAATGAATGCAAACACCTTGGACGGGGATTTATATTTCCATAGCCTGTTAAAAAAAAGAGAATAATCGTTACCTTGACCCACCTCTTTAACCAATCAGTATGCCTCATTTACGAGGTACTCTTTCGGAAACCCCTGACTCACCCCCTATTTCCACCCATCCCCCACTTCTTGTCTCACTTACCCTTCCAAAATATCTTTCATCTCTCTTACTTGCTCCTTTTACCACTCAAAAAAGTTCCTCCTCCACCTTAGACGTCATACCTACCTGTTACCTCTTCATTCCCCCATTTAAAATATGTAAGCCTCCGTTTGACTAGATACTCATACAATTTAGGAAAAAGAGATTTAAGCCCCCCAAGCACCATCCAATCCCCCTCTCAAAACTTGATTAGTGAGCTACTCCTACTACTGGTTGGACTTCTCTAGTAAACCAATCACCTTTCCTTTCTTCTGCTAAGATTTTAAGAATATCCCTCCACATTGAGATCTACCTTTACTACTATGATCTAATAAATTCCTTTGAATTTACTGCCCATATCTTGCCTTCAAAAATTTGATCCATAAAGTTGTACCTCCCTACAGAATCGTCCATCACCACTTACCCAATAAAGCTTTATTGAACGTCATTATTTCTTTTATTCCCAACCTATCTTTATCCGTTTCTTTACACACCTGCTCCTAATTAATCTAGGCTATTTTGTGGGAATCTTCAAATCCACTTCATAAGAAGCCTTTCTGCAAAGCTTGGATTTCATCAACAACCTTCTGCGAGACTCTAAAAAAAGACAAATAAAAGAGGGGAATTATAGAGATTGTGGATTTAATAAGACAAATATGTCCTCCAAATGGTAGATTCTTCTATCTCTACAGGGAGAGTTTCACTTGGATTTTATCAATGATAGGTTTCCATACTCGCGCACACAAAGATAAGAAAAATGACATCTGAAGCTTACAATTCAGAATCTTGGCACAGTCTTTCACCTCATTCATCTTAACTCCAATCCCCCCTACACTGCTTTTATGGAATTAATTCTAAGTCTTAATGCTAGCTCAAAGCATTTCAGAATACTCTTAAGGGTTAAAATGTTTTGTAATTCTAGGGAGATCATGAATATGGTATCATATGCAAACTGTTTTATTACCACTTATAGGTCTTCATCTGCCACTTTAATACCAGATATTAGATTCATCGAAAATGCCTGCCTGATCAATCCTCTAAGCCCTTCAACCACAATTAGGAACAAAAATAAGGCTATAGGATCCCTTTGTCGTAACCCTCTATACATACTAAACTCTTTTGTTGTAATCCCATTTGCTAATACCGACACTGAGGAGGAATATATGCATCTTTGAATCCAAGCTCACCCACTTATCTCGAAACCCAAAATGTTTGAGCATATAACACAGGAAGGCCCAACTCATTGAGTCGTAAGCTTTCTCAAAGTCTACTTTAAATAGAAGCATAGGTTTCTTGCACTACTTAGCCTTATGAATAAATTCATTCACCACCATGACGATATCTAATAGTTGCCTTCCTTTGATGAAGGTAGTTTGGGATTCCTCAATGATATCAAGCATTACATTTTGAATCCCGCATGCCAATATTTTTGCAATTATTTTGTACAACACCCCAATAAGTGAGATTGGCTACAGTCACCCAATCCTCCAGGGCACTCCTTCTTTGGTATCAAGGAAATGAATGATGCATTAGCTCCTCTAGGCAGCTTCCCAGATTTGAGAAAGCCCATCGTCACTTTCCTGATATCTCCTTCAAGATATCCCAATAGTGCTTCATAAACGTTATATTGTACCCATTCAGGCATGACGCCTTTGAGCTGTCACAATCCTAAGTAGCTCCAAGGATAACTCTTTTTCTGATTATTCACTTTGGAAATCTGAAATACTTTTGAATTCCACCCCATCCAACCTGACTCATACCTCCCCCTGGTCTTAGAATCAACCCTTAAAAAAGTTGAAGACTTCCTGTTTCACAACCTTGGGATCCTCCATCATTCCCCTTTTTGACTCCACCCCAAGAATCCTATTTGTTTTTTTTTTCGGGAGATAAAAGCATGGAAAAACCTAGAGTTGACATCACTTTCCTTCAACCATTGTAGCTTTGCCCGCTGAGCCTATAAAGTTTATTGGTATGTACTCCACTTTCTCAATTCACCCATAGCCTCCATGTGCTGTTTGACCCCCTGGTTCTCCAAATTTCGTTCTTCTGCCTGTTTATTACAGTCAGCTATTAGATCCTCCAAGCCGTTTATGTTGACTTCCACCTCTCCAATATTCTCTCTATTCTAGCTCTTTATATCTACTTTTAATGCCTTCAACTTCTCTTTGAGAACGTATGCCCCCAACCTTTGACCTCCAATTTATTGTAGCATTGCTTGATAAATTCATCAAACCCATCACACTTTAACCATCTATTTATGAATTTAAATGGTCTAGATCCCTAGTTTACCTTTGACTGCTTCAGAATAATGGGGCAATGATCAGAGTAATCTCTCTTCAGGTTCAATTGGAAACAATTAGGAGCTAGATCTAGCCATTCTTGGGATATAAGGAAACAGTCGAGGACACTGCACCCTTTGCCCCTAACACTGAACCAAGTAAAACGATTACCAACTGTTGGGACCTTTACTAGCTTCATCTGACAAATAAAGTCTAAGAATTCTTTTGTACCACATAGGTTAACTCCAGTTAAACCATTTTCTCCAATTCGCTCTTCTGCTGATCTTACTGCATTGAAATCCCCTACAAGACACCACTGCATGTGTTCCAATATTGACTCCCACATTACCTTCTTCCCCGCTAAAGAGTAGGGAGTGTAAACATTAACAACTATTCGGTCTATTGAATCCCTTTTAAACTTGCCTTTTATCCCAAGGAAGCCTGCTCCCTGAAATTGTTCAAACATAAGAAACTCATCAGCGTTCCAGACACACAACAGACTCCCTACTTTATTGACTGCTGGAACAGCTTGCCAATTAAGTTGGAGTCTCTCCATAGTGCATTACACACTCCTCTATCAATGTTTCTCACTTTTGTTTCTTGTACACAAAGAAAGTTTACATTATGGATTGCTACTAATTTTATCAAAGTCATCCACTTCTCCCTCCCTTTTACTCCCAAGATGTAATATGACAAAACATTAAACATATAAAAAGCAATGCCCACCCCCACCGAAATCCTTGAGGTCCACCTGCTTCTTATTACGTTTCTCCAATCCAACAAACTTTTTGACCATCACTTCATCAAGCACACTATTAGACATTCTCATCTTTTCCTCTAGCACCCACAGAAAATATCTTTCCTAAATATGAATGGCGTCTTGATCTTCCGAAACGCACCTAGCCGAGCCAACACCATCATTGGCTTTTGGACCAGTAACTACTTCACCTGTCAAGAAATTTGAATCAGTCATTCAAATGCTTTCCTGTAGAGTCTGGACTTCATATAACTTAGCTCCACATCTCGGCAGTAGGGAAGATGAACTCCTGCGCCTATTCCTTCTACCATGCTTCATTTTCATCTCTTTACCATTTACAACCTTGATTGAAGGGATCTCCACTACACTTGCTCTTTGTGTCAATGCCTTCACTTTCACGCATCCATCGGAATGTTTTCCAAGTCATGTGATTCCTGATTTACTAACAGATTTCATTAATTAAAGTATTCATTAAATATTAGTATTAACTATATTTAGCAAATATTGTTAATTATTTCTATAAATATTGAAGATTTTGATTTGATATTTATGTATTCGTTGGATTGCTTTCCAAACATTCAACCTATGAAAACACATTTGCATAAAATAATTTTGTATCCAATGTCTGAAATGTAGTATTAACTAAAAACTAATATTTCATTATTTTTAAATTATTTCTAAAGAAGCATAAAATATTTTTTCGATATCAGTATCTTTCATCTATGTAATCTTATTTAGTCTTGATTATTTAGAATAAATTATAACATGTTTTATATTTATAATTTCACAGATTTATATTTTGATATTATTTATAAAATATTTATTTTCTCGACATGTCAACAAAATATAATTTTATATTAAAATTCACACTTTTTTTTATTAATGTACTAAAATTTGGTTTTATTTTATTTATAATTTAAGTTTTTTGTTTCTATTTCTTATTTTATTAAAAAATACTTAAGTTTATTAGTGCATCTCTAGCATTTCTCATATCATGTTAAAGAAAAAAGCATTTCTCTTATCATAAATTCGTTAATTGTTGATATGTTAATGTGAATAGAAATTTATTCTATATAAATTGATAAATATAACAGGTAAAAAGATCAATAATTAAAATTTTAATCGTATGTCATATTTTATTTTGAAATAAAACAATAATTTTAATTTCTTTATAATAATTTTTTTACACAATTATATCTATACTATTAATAAAGATAATACCCCTTTTGATATCCACTTTTTAAAATATCTATTCTATCCTTACAACTATTTTAAAATTAAAAAGATAAATTAATTTGTAATAGGAGAGACTTGAACTCATAATCTTTTATTTTCCAAACATATACTTTACCACTAAACCAATTTAAAACTTAAAAAAAAATATTGATATCCAACATACATAATTGTCCATGTATATCTATAATGTATAATATTTTATATTATATTATATATTATGTAATGAGAATATGACCTTTTAGATGTCTACATTTTATGACTATTTTACCTTCTAAACATTTTATGACTGTTCCCATTTTCTTAAATATAATTTTTCCTATTAATATATGCGTACATTTTATAATAAATATTTTTAATAAAAATAGAAATAAACAAGTGCAACAATATTTTGAGTTCTATTCAAACTTTTTTTTTTTCATTTTTTCTTATCCATTGCATATTTATGATATCTATTTATTATCTGACATATTTTTATTTAGTTGTCATAAACAAAAAATATAAACTTAAAAAATATATTTTAAAACATATGACATAACAATTTTTATTTCAAAATATAAAAATTTATAAAAAATATTAAATTAAAATCCTAAAATTTTTATTACATATTAAAATAAAGATGTTTTGCCAGTAATAATAATAATAAAAAAAAAAAAAGCATCAGTTTTAGTTGTTGACCCTGTATACGGGCGCACTTCCTGACAGGCAAATTCTTCAACATATATCTGGAGACATTTCACGTTGAAACCAATGTATGTATTGTTAAAATAGCGCAAGCTTACTAGTTTCATCTTCTATTCTCCTTCAATTGCTGTCGGATATTTAAGTTCAAATACCAAAGTGATGTTTTATTTAATGAACGTTTAATTTACACTCACAACTGAAGTCATATTTTGTCGTAGGTTCAATTTTCTAGTTCCTAATTCCAACTGTAAATGTATAATTATAGATCCCACTGATTGTAAGTGGAGACAGAAATAATATTAGGAAGTTGAAGATCCAATATCGATCTCAATTAGTCAAATAATTCATCAGACTTCCCACTAATTTTCCTCCGCCTGCTTCAAAGCATTATCTCCTCTTTTTTCTCATCCCTCACATTGCTTGCGGTACATATGTCATCCACTTAAATATTAATTATTGCTTTATTTTTATAATATAACGCTCTTCAAATACGGTTACTTTCCTAGTTTTATTTACTAATAATGTTTGGATAACAAATTTGTATTACTTAGCTCAAACTTGACGCCTGATTGATGATTTTTAAAGAGGATGCATAATAGTTGTTATTTTGTATGTATACCATCAAACCCGTGAAACAACTGTTACAAGATTATTTCGATTTAACTTTATTGGTTGTCTCATTAAATGATGAATGTATGGACATCCCTTGGTTGGTGATGGTGATGCCTTGAAAACAAGTTGCTTGTATTTAAGGTCTCCTCTAGCGCGCAAAAATGGGTAAATGTGGGACAGAGTCCTGTTTGAAGGGCTGCCCAAATATTGTCTCGCGAGTAAGATAAATAAATTGAACCCTTAAATGTGTATATCAACTAGTTTAACCTAAAAAATGTGGAGGCATATAATAATTTGTGATTTCATGCCGGTATAATTGAGTTGATTGATGTTGATCCATGCAATTCCAAAGTGGGAACCTTCAAATAAGAGATTACTCAATATCGTACCGTGCCAGTTCTTCCACTCCACCAACCAGTCCTATTTCACTTTCACATTTGATTGGGCAAATTGGCTTTTCCCTTTTCATTTATTGGGAGCGTCATCTGGTTGCTTTGGTGAGCAACTAAATTGCCCTTTATTGCTTCCTATGTTTTCTTATATATGTTGTTGAAGCATAGTTATTGCGAATTTGGAATTGCTTGCTTTGGAAGTTCTTTAATTTCTGGGTGTGATTTGAAGGGAAAGTGAGAAGAACTGGCCGAAATTGAAAAGCTAATCTTGTTTTTGCTTTGAATTTGGGTGTGATGGAGTTTCCTTTCCCAACTTGTTTGAATGTTTGGAGAGCACCTTCAACTATGAGAGTCTGGACCCTTTTCTTGTTCGTACTACTACTAAAGAGTGGCTTTGTGCATTCGGTTTCTGATTTCTTGATTGGTCTTGGAAGCTATGACATTACCGGCCCTGCAGCTGATGTTAACATGATGGGGTATGCTAACGCTGAGCAAATTGCATCTGGAGTTCACTTCAGACTCCGGAGTCGTGCTTTTATTGTTGCTCAGCCAAAGGGCAACCGGGTTGTTTTTGTGAACCTCGACGCTTGCATGGCTTCACAGCTTGTAGTCATCAAAGTAATTGAGAGGCTAAAAGCAAGGTATGTAATGACTTCTTTGATCTCATGAAATTACTATCATAATGACTTAATTAGGAAGATTGATTATATGGGATATTTTCTTATATATCTGTCAGTGGCGGTTGGTCCGCCCCAACTGAATAACCACCGCCTTTGCCTTTTTGGCTTGGAGTTTTAGTGCCCTGGAGTGTGGACCACCCATCCGAGTAAGTAGGTCATGGATGGCTGACCATTTACTATGACCAACTAATTCTAGGGTCCTAAGGTCTTATGAGTACTCAGATCTTTTAGCCCAGTATAATGAAGGTCTAGATCCTCCTTACATGCAAATGAGACCAGGGCATCATTCTCTCCACCCTCCTTAAAAAAGGTGGGAACCGTTGGAGGACACACTTGTTAAATAGGCATGACTAACCCACGCCACACTGCGTCATGCTTGGTAGAATCTCATCATCGGTTGCTTGAGTTCATAACTTGCTCTAGGACTCTCTAGCAAGTGTGTTCTGTAGCATGAACCGCAGCTGATGTTTCCATTTAATTTGTTTGATCCCTAAGTTATGTGCCTGATTTTCATTTTGTACTTTATTTTGTTTCACAGATATGGTGACCTATATACTGAAAAGAATGTGGCTATTAGTGGAATTCACACTCATGCTGGTCCTGGGGGTTATCTCCAATATGTGGTGTATACTGTGACATCTCTTGGATTTGTTCGCCAGTCATTTGATGTCATTGTTGATGGCATTGAGCAAAGCATTGTCCAGGCCCATGAAAATCTCCGCCCAGGGTCAATATTTGTCAATAAGGGTAAGGAACAGACTTGTAATTCCTTCTCTGTTTTTCTACCTTGGCTACTTATGTAGAGATGCAAGGAAAACCACCGGAAGCAAGTTGCCTAGTCTTGGTTTTACAATTAGGGTTCAATTGTCTGTGACATCTACATTAATTTCTTGAAATTTCTCTTTCAAAATCTTTGCTGTAGAGATGGTGCAACAAATGGCATTGACACATATTCACTGTTAAAATCAGATAAATAAATAAAATGCTTCAACAATCTTGCATCTCACTTGATTGGTGAGACACTTTTTTTCGGTGGGGTTGGGGGATAAGAAAAAGTCAATTTACTGTCCATCTCTCCTTGCATTATCAACGGAGGCACCTTGAGAAGTATAGGCAGAAAAAATGAATGTAATGGGGTGCATAAATAAAATTCAAGATGAGGTTTGAATAATATGCAAGGCGTGTTCAATCAATAGCCAACAGTGACTATGATAAGTTAATCCAAGGAACTTAAAGGAATCATGAATGAGGAAGGTTTGACCCTTTTCTTCTAGGCTATAGTGTTTCCTACCTTTATTTTTCATACACTGTTAACCGTATTAAAAATTTGTTTATCATTATTCTAAAGCTATTAAAAATTTGTTTATCATTATTCTAAAGCTATTGATGTGATTTTTAGTAAGTGCACTAGTTGGTATAACAAGGTTGGAGATAAATTATGCTCCAATGTGGTTTGTTCAAATGGTTTGACTATTATGTCATTTCTCCCTCTTTTGGCGACATCACATGGTTATAGATAAATTCTCTTCAACTTGCAGGCGAGCTCTTAGATGCTGGTGTAAATCGTAGTCCTAGTGCTTATCTCAACAATCCTGCTTCAGAGAGAAGCAAATATAAGTATAATATTGATAAAGAAATGACTCTTTTAAAGTTCATTGATGATCAATGGGGTCCTTTGGGAAGTTTCAATTGGTTTGCTACTCATGGTACTTCAATGAGCCGAACAAATTCACTAATTAGCGGGGATAATAAGGGTGCAGCTGCACGATTTATGGAAGACTGGTTTGAGAGAAAAGGATCTATAAGAATGGATTCTGTTGGATTTGAAAATGATGGAATCCCCCGAAGAATTTCAAACATAATTCCCAGCCTTCGTGATACTCGTAAGTTTTTGCTTTTGGCTACAATCCTTACATTGATGAACTAAGTAGCTTCTCTTCCATTATAGTATGTTCATTAAATAGCTTCAGAATTTATAGCTTTATATGCCATGCGGGTCCATTATTTAGCATGTTTTGCCTTGCAGGGTAAAGCGTTCAAATGGTGGATTTATAAAGTATTTTCCCCATTTTGTGTTAGAAATTAGAATAACTAAAAATATCTTATCATATTTTAGTATATATTAAATTTACCTTTAATCTGTTTTTTCATTATCTTTGAGAATTAACTACCATGTTCTTTATTTCATCATGATTTGTGTTTTTAATTAGTTAAGATTATGAGTAGTATAAATAAGAGATGGTGTTCTAGATTTCATGAACCTATTCAATACATCAATACATTGTAATACATTTCAGTTAATATCAATTCAGTATTTCAATCACTTTTATATCTATACTGAACACCTATTACTTCAACAAGGTATCAAAATGACATCTTCTGTGATCTGTTCTTGCCACTACTTTGCTACCAAACTCCTTAAAATTAGAAATTCTACATTTATTTTCATGACTTTCCCCCTTCAAATTAATTGACCCTTTGCATGTCAACCATCTGACATCTTTCAGTGTTTTTGCCTCCTTCCATTGTGTTGTTCCTTCTTGCTGGTTCATCCCTCTTCCAGTCATGCTATTAAATCTGGTCATCTTTTCTTTTCTCTGCCTTATCCTCCAATGTGTTTCAAAACAGTTCTTCGATAGTCATGTCCTCCTTCTGGTTGTTCTTGTTTATGTTCTTTGTTCTAGCCATTTTTTTTGTCATTGTTTTGTTCTATTGTCATGGCATATTTGGCATTCCCTAATATCCGTGTTTTCCTCTGGGTTCCATTATCCTCTATTGTGCATTTTATCTGAGGTGTTTCAAATCGTCTCTTGCCATTGTTGCTGATCCCCATTACTGTTTCATCATTCTTGTTGATCTACTGCTGTTTCGCATCTTTTTTGTCCACAGTTTATGGTTGGCTGACATATTTTCTTGTCAGTCACAATCTGATTTGACACACCGCATCCTTTGTTGTTTCTCCCACCTCTGCAACTTTCACATTCATTGAAGTCCTCATGAGCTTACATGCACCAAACATTTGTGGTTGCTATGACATTCTCAACATTTTTGTTGTCAAAGCTGGTCCTGTTGAGTATGTTGGTCCCCCTAGTCTATATTTTGATCACTTGCAATTTTTGGATCTCTTGGTTGAGACATGGATGGTTTTATTGTTCTTGACCAATTCTGCCTTGCCATTGTCACCTTTTATGTGCTTCTGGTTTGGTTTTGTTATTTGACAGTCATATGTTGCTGTTTGGTTTTCAAGGCCTCATTGTTTTTGGCGTTGTGTTAGAGCTTCTTCCTGCTCATTATCATCACTGCTAGACTTCTTCTCTATTCTCCATCCAAATCTGGGCTATATTTCTCATTTATTGCACTTTTCATTGGGCTTAACCGACATTGTTTCGCTGTTTCTAGTGGCTTTTTGGCTCTCCCGATTTTGTTTTGTCTTCATTTTGTATTTGGGCCTCTATTCGAAGGTTCCTTTTGTTTGGGTGTGGCCCCAATTTTTGTTTGTTGCACCCCTGTTGTTGTTTGGAGGCTGTACCTGTCTTGTTGTATTCTCTTCTTGTTTGGCAGTTACAGTTGCTGTGCTCCTTGTTTTGGTTGTTTTGCTGGTTGTGCTTGTTGAGACCCTCGTGTTTGGTCAGTGGAGCCGCCAAACAAGCAAACAACGAGAGTATGCAATAAGCCAAGCAGAAAATATACTGAACAGAAAAATATTGCTATAGAAAATAAACAAGCCTTAAGACAAAGGTCAGAGCAAAAACAGTCCAAAAGGTAAGAGCAACCCCCAAACAAGAGGAGTGCTACAAGAGCAGCCAACAAACTTTGTACTTTGGTAACATGCTGGATGATCTTGTGTAGTTAGTTACATGTATTCTGAACTGATGAACTCTGATCTGATGCTTGAGTTTTCCAAGTCTTCTTATAAAATTCCTAATATTGGTGGGGTTAATGGAATTGTCTACGAAAAAGGCAACATGTAAACATCCTAGAATGATGATTGAGCAAACTAATGGAACGTACATGAATGATACCTTGCTTTATATGTGTGGTACAAATAGTTTATCAATAAGGTGAATATCTGATAATAATAATAAGAATTAATAGATGAATATGTTTCTAACCCCTCCTAAAATTTATTGATACAGACCATGAATTACTGGAACTTGCTGCCTCATTCCAATCTCCTCCTGGTAAACCTGCAACCAAAACTTCAAGCATTGCTAGGCGTGTGAGAGGCGTCCTTAGGCAGGTTGACAAGCCTAGATTTGTATCTGCATTTTGTCAAACTAATTGTGGTGATGTTAGTCCAAATGTACTTGGAACTTTTTGCTTAGACACTGGACTACCTTGTGACTTCAATCATAGTACATGTGGAGGAAAGAATGAATTATGCTATGGCCAAGGACCTGGGTAATTTTTTATTCCATGCTCAATGTTCTTTAGTTTTTACAAATTTTTCTAAGCCTTTATGATTGTTAAAGTGCCTCCTATACACTGATGTGGCAGTTATCCAGATGAGTTTGAAAGTACCCGTATTATAGGGGAGAGACAATTTAGAAAAGCAGTGGAGCTATTCAATGGAGCATCTGAACAGATTAAAGGGAAAGTTGATTTTCGTCATGCTTTCATAGATTTCTCCCAGCTTGAGGTAAATCTTTCTAAAGGAGGAGCTTCTGAGGTTGTAAAGACATGCCCTGCTGCAATGGGATTTGCATTTGCTGCTGGAACAACAGATGGACCTGGAGCTTTTGACTTTAAGCAAGGTGATGATCAGGTAACCACTGATAAAACCTTATGCTTACCTTATTTTTCTGACCTTGTATTCTTAAATGTCTTTGAAAGTCTATATTATTTCTAATTGTATGTCAGGGAAATCCTTTCTGGAAGCTGGTTCGTAACTTACTTAAAACACCAGGCAAGGAACAGATAGATTGTCACCGTCCAAAACCCATTTTGCTCGATACTGGCGAAATGAAGCTACCATATGATTGGGCAGTAAGTTACTAATTTGATGATGGAAGTTCCATGCTTCTCTTCACCCATTTTCTGCCATACAAATATGCTGCCATCTTGAGGCATCTTTTTTCAAAGGAAATATTTCTTCCCTTGGCCCTAATTATAAATGCTGTCACTCCTAAAACAAAGAGACTGCTTTCTGACAACTTTTACTAATGTGAACCTTTTCATTCATGTTTATCTGCAGCCTTCAATACTTCCAATCCAGATCCTCCGAGTTGGGCAGCTTGTTATTCTCAGTGTACCAGGAGGTATGAGCTGTTATTTTTAATTTCTTATAATGATTGTATTATTGGAATTCTATCTTTTTCATTTTGGAACATTTAGGTTTCAACATCAACAACCTTGGTCGAATGAGAATATATTGATCCACTTAATGAAAAAAGGAACAAAAAAATAATGTTGAATATCTTTGAGTCAAAAAGGAAAAAAATTATGTTGAACTGTCATTGGCATCATGGTATTTTGATGATTTGGATTTTGGCAATTCTGGGTGCAATTCAAAGGATGGATGCATCTTAGTTCTTCCAGTCTCACTTTTTTTTTTGTGTCTAAATGTTTTAAGATCTAATATAATCCAAAATTCAAATGTCTTGCTTAAATATGTTGTTGTGCTAGTATATTATATATTTGTATGAGTATTAATTTTTTCCTTGCAGATCTATATTTGTTTTGTATACGAGTGTTTGTGAATTATGAGACAATCCAATCTGGCCTATGTATATTTTTGGCTGTTTCATGCTTCTTACAATTAATTGGTTTGATTCTGACAGAATTTACAACAATGGCTGGGAGGCGTCTTCGTGATGCAGTCAAGACAGTGCTAAGTGGTAACAAAGGCTTTGGTAGCAGCATTCATGTTGTTATAGCGGGGTTGACTAATACTTATTCACAGTATGTAACTACATACGAAGAGTACCAGGTGCAGAGATACGAGGTCAGCTATAACTCTTGTGGAAAAGAGACATAAAACATGTTGCAAACCTTTTTAGATTGCTATACCTGTATACGAAGAGTAATTGCAACACTAGTGGAAGTTTACACTTTTAGTGATGCAACTTGTTTTCAAATAACATAACTTGATAATTGATAAGAGATGTAACTAACCATTATGTTCAATTTTCATGTTACCAGGGTGCTTCCACGCTGTACGGTCCGCACACACTGAGTGCTTACATTCAGGAGTTCACAAAGCTTGCGCTTGCTCTCATCAGTGGCCAGCCCGTAGAACCAGGTCCACAACCCCCTGACCTCCTTAATAAACAAATAAGCTTATTAGCACCTGTTGTGATGGATGGAACCCCTATTGGTGTAAAATTTGGGGATTGTAGTTCTGATGTACCCAAGAATTCCACCTTTAAGAGAGGTGACATAGTGACTGTTACTTTCTGGTCTGGGTGCCCTCGTAATGACCTTATGACTGAAGGTACATTTTCCCTGGTGGAATTTCTCCAAGGAAAGGATACTTGGATTCCTGCTTATGATGATGATGATTTCTGCCTGCGCTTCAAGTGGTCAAGGCCTTTCAAACTCAGTTCTCATAGTAAAGCTACTATAGAATGGAGAATTCCACAGGATGTAACACCAGGTGTATACAGAATCAAACATTTTGGGGCTGCAAAGGGCTTGTTAGGATCAATTCGTCACTTTACAGGTTCATCTAGTGCATTTGTAGTTGCATAGAAAAAGGGGGGCTTACTGATTGATTATACATGTTTAATGGCTCGAACGTTCATACTACTACCCTATATCTGTGATTTGATGTACTGACTGTAATAACATTAAATCAACGATGATGCCACCGCATATAATTTCATTTCAACTATTCTTTTATCTCCTTCCCTACAAATTCTCTGCAACTAACCAATTTCGTTATATTTTTATTTGGGTGAACATAACTATTGATTAGAGTAGTTAAATCAAGCCATTTGTAACTTACACTTGCTCTTTAAGTGCTAACTACTCCCATCTTTAATTGTCAGGATTGGTTTAGTTAGAGCGAGTTATCAAGTAATACCTTGCCGCACAATAAAATAATCCTTAGTTGTAGCTTTTAACACAATTCATCTAAATAACAATCCTTCGCTAATGCACAAGTTCTTGTTCTTTAGTTGGAGTGCATTAACAAGGGACATTAAGTGTTAAAACTATATTTAGTTATAACTTGATAATGTAACCCCTTTTATCATATACAAGGTGATGTGTGATAACAAATCCCTTTTATCATATACATACAAATTAAATAGTAAGTCAAAGAATAAATTATAACGATACCCTAGAGATTTTCTCATATTATATTGACATCCAATGTTTTTAAAATTCTACTCAAACCTCCATTTTACTTTTAAAACCATTATAGTCACACTCCTATTTATATTACTAATCACTTCTTCAAATTTTAAAAATATTATACCTACATCTTGATAAAGAAGGTCATTATAGCGTAAAAAACACTTATATTTTAGTAACTTTAACATTTTCTGTAATGTTACTTCAACTAATGTTTTTTAAAACACTACTAGTTTCTACTTTTTTATATGTATTCTTTTTTTACTTAAATATTTATTAAATTTCCATTTTAATATTTTCTATAACATTTTGTTTTGAAAAGCTAGCTAATAATTGTTATGTTATAATAATTAGATGTGTTTGATTTGTTGTTTGAGATATTTAACTACTTATTAATTATTATATGTTGTTTATTTTAGTTAATATGTGTGTATATATTATGGTTAAAATTATCAATCTTAGAAATGTGTTTTGACAAGGGAGTGGGTTTGACAACTATAAGTAACTTGTTCAATGAGATGATATAAGGAATGATAAATATCTCTTTTCAAAAGCTTGTTAAATAAATCCAAACGTGCTTTCTATCTTATCTCTATTATTTATTTTGTGATTTTGTGTCACATATGATTGCTATAATTACTCCATACAATATCCTTCATGACCTTGTTTATTTGTTTCTTATACTTACACAAAAGGTATGTTTGACATAACTAACTTATAACCTCCTTCATTGCTCATAAGTTAGCTTCTAATTGATAAGTTAGTTGTTAGTTGGTAAGTACATAAGTTTTATTATGTAAATAAATTTGTGTTTTCTAGAAAAAAATATATTATTATGTAATTATAATTTTAGATATTATAAACAATAATTAAATTATTGTTAAACTTTTTAGAGATAAATATTTAATTAAAAATTAAAATAAATAGTGAAATTGATAAAATATATAGTATAATATAAAAACAATTTCATAAAATAGTAAAAAGAAAATAGCAAGGGAGGGAGAAGAAATGTTTTTGTCTCTTGAAAATTGCAAATAGGTAAAAAGAAATTAAGAATAACAAAGGAAATGTATTAAGGCAAAAGCTAGCTAAAGTAGCTTATAACTCCTAAAATAAGTTACTTTAAAGTACTTATCAAATATTTTTATGTTGATCAAACTAGCTTATAAGAAACTTATCGTCTTATAAAATACAATTAACCTTACTTTATAGTTGCTAATCTCAAATTATACCACATCCAACATTATGGTTTTGTTGGTCCATAATTTGAGGTTTAGCAATATCATTTTAATATAAGGTAAATAATATTGAGAGTAAAATATTGATATTGTGGGGTACCTCCTAAAATTCCCAATACCATAGTTATCTAAAAATGTTAACAACATTTAATGCTACACCAATATCTTAATAAATATCATTGATGTGGATGATTTAATTCCTTTATTAAATATATAATTAACACCATTAAGTTTGATTAAATCTAACAATTATTATAAAATTTTTAAATATAGATATAAATAAAAAAAATAGTTAACTTAATTAATTTTAAATTAACAATAGATTCTTTTTTTCATTTTATACATCTTTTCACTTTTAAAAGATCTAAATTTATTTTCACAAAAACCAAATTATGAGAATTAATGTACCAGAATTTTGGTTGGACAGAGTAATGTCGTTGTTAAATTGCAAGAAGGGGACTATTCCTTTTAAGTATATGGGTTTGCCTATGAGCAATCAACCAAGGAGAAAGGTGATGTGGTAAGAGGTGGTGGAGGCAGTTTATAATAGATTGTCATTATGGAAAAATAACTTCATATCTCTGGCAGGGAGGGTAGTGCTCATGAAGTCAGTTATGTCAGTCTTGCCCTTATATTTTCTTTCACTCTTCAAGGCACCATTAGCTATAATAACAAAGCTTAAATATCTTATTAAAAGCTTTTGGTGGGGTGGAAAGGAAGATAGTAGGAAGATTTATTGGATGTCTCGGGACAAAGTTTGCAAAGGCAAAGAGGAAAAGGGGGTAGGTTTGAGGGATATTAGAATATTCAATACAACTTTATTAGCAAATGGTTGTTGAGGCTCAAAATGGAGGAAAATAGGTTATGGGTGAAAGTTCTGCGGTCGAAGTATGAAAAACCTTATGGCTCTTATGCAATCAAATGCAGATTGTGTTCCTCGTGGTGGGTAGACTTGCAAGCAATAAAAACTTGGTTGCCCAAACATTCAGGTTGGTGGGATCAAAATATTAAAAGGCGATTGTGGGATGAGAAACAGGTTAAGTTATGACTTGACAGGTGGATTGGGGTGGATTAGCTAAATGTATTACTTTAGTTAGCATTGCAAAAGATTATTCTTTAAGAGAAATGAAGGATGGGAATAATAGATGGCATTGGAGTTAGAGGAGGTTGTTATTTGAATGGGAGGAAAAATAGTTAGATGAATTAATTGAAATCTTGGGTAATGTTAATTTAAAGGAGGACGACAAGGATGGTTGGGTATAGATGACAGATGAGTCAGACAGTTATTATGTAGCATCAACATACATGATACTGTTAGCAAAGTCTACAAATCAGTGGGAGCCGTTTTTTGGAATTATATAGGCAAAAGGAATCCCCCAAAGGTCCAATACTTAGGGTGAGATGCCAACAAGTTGCCAACTAGGGATAATCTATGCAAGAGGTAAGTTATATCAACAATAGAAACTGAGTGCATATTGTCTGAGAAACAAGTTGAAACAATCGTTCATTTGTTTGTAAATTGCAAGTTGGCTTATCAAATTTGGATCAAGCTATGCTCGTCGTGAGGAATGACTACAATGTTGCATAATGATTTTTGAACTATATGTTACCAATACGTGGGTTTGGTAAGTAGTCATAACAGGATGAGAACGACATGGTCTTTTATTTAGTATGCAGAAAGTTCGCACATATGGAAGACAAGAAATGCAATATTTTTCAAGAATCAAGTCTTTCAGGCAGATGACATTATCCATGATGTTCAATTGAGTTCATGGAAGTGGTGTCATGTAAAAAAAACATGATACACTCGTTCGCTGAATGGGTGATGCACCTTACATTTTGTGTTTAAGTTTCCATGTAAATTTTTTGAATTAATATAATTTGGTTAGATTATAAAAAAAAATCTAAATTTATTATCTGATAATGTATATAATTAATAACAAAATTTTATAAAAAAAATTTGAACTAATGTTTGTATTTTAAAATATGTGTTTTTGAAAATGATTAAAAGTAAGGACATTCGTCTTGTAACTTGTGTGTTTGACTCATCATTATAATATTTATTTTGAAGTTAATAGATGTTTAATTTTTTTATTTTGAATTCAAATGAGTATTAAAATTATATATAAATATTTTATTCAACTCTCCAAACTGTAAATTAATTTTGAATTTGAAATTAAACCATTACAAGAAAATATTTCACTATAACAGTCAAAAGGTCCACTGTAGTTAACATTAACATTTTGTGGTTGATTTATAGTAGATTATATTTTTTATTATATAATTTGATCGATATATAGTATGTCACAAAAAACCTACAGTAATGCACTGAGATATTATAGTGGATTTTTCCATTTATAAATTCACTATAACAGTATTTTCAATTACAATGGACTTAATTCAATATAAACTGTTAAATATTATTTTATTCATCTCATCCATCTTAGTTATGTGAGTACATGCTAGATACATTCTTTAAAGGATGTGTTGTTATATGTTTTGTTATGTATAATCTATTTGGCATAGCTAGGTAAGACCTATACCTACTCTTTAAAGGATGTGTGTTGTTATATGTTTTGTTATGTATAATCTATTTGGCATAGCTAGGTAAGACCTATACCTACTCTTTAACTCAATGTTCATGATTTTATAAAAGCGTTACAAAGAAGGTACTTTACAGGTGCTTATGAGAATCAGAAATAAGAAATAAAATTTAAAAGTAAGTTGTATGTAGAGAATGGTTGGAAAAAAATATAGAGTGCGGGTTTGTTTTTTTATTTGAAAAAAAATCGTAATAAAAATATGTTAATTATATTTTAGAAAAATATTTTTGTTGAAAACATTGAAAAAAACAAACAGAAGTAAAAAAATATTTTCAGTTTTTTAAAAGTTAATAATATGTAAAAACTTAATAATAATATTATAATTATATAAAAATAATATATAAATGTATTTTAAATTATATATAAATAATTTATATATTTTTTTAAATTTATTAAATATAATATATTAATTTTAAAAAATAAAAAATATCAAATAAAATAAATATATTTTTTAAATGTTGAAACTTAAGAATGAGAACCGTTTTTAGAAGATAAAAAATATTTTCTCACACAACCTGACCTAAACTATTTTGAAAAAAAAAAACGTTAGATGTTTAAGAATTTAATTTGAATTAAAAAAACTTTTCTTTTAATAAATAAGTTTTTAAATAAATTTATCCCACCAAAAATTGATTGGGATTATAGAAAGAGAAATATAATTTTGTTGACAGAGAGAAAGAGCGTTTTTACTAGCAGTGGCGGTAGAGTGGGAAGCAGAAGCAGCGTTGAATCGCGTTTGGAGAGTAGAAGAAATGTCAGTGCAAGAGTACTTAGAGAAGCACATGCTTTCCCGAAAACTGGAAGACGCCGTGAATGCCGCCGTTAGGGCCAAGACCTCCGATCCCGTTCTGTTCATCGTATCTCTCTCTGCCTCTAATATTTAATTATTTATTTTTGTCATCGGAGATTCTGAGCATGCATTTGCATTTTTGCGGTGACCTCAGTCGAATCACATGAGAAAAGCAGTGCAATCGGTGATAACAAAAATAAAGGGAAGGCAGATCCTGGATAGCAGAGGGATTCCGACCGTAGAAGTCGAATTGCACACTAACAAAGGCGTTTTCCGCGCTTCCGTTCCCAGCGGCAACTCCACCGGCAACTCCACCGGCATGTAAGCCTTTTCACTCGCAACCGCTTCACTGTCGATTTGGTTCGTTGATGCTTCTTGATTCGTTTCAGGTACGAAGCTCTCGAATTACGCGATGGAGACAAAGGAGTATATCTCGGAAATGGCGTGGCCAAAGCTGTTAAAAATATCAATGACAAAATTTCCGAGGCCTTGATTGGTATGGATCCCACGCTTCAGTCCCAGATTGATCAGGCCATGATTGACCTCGACAAAACTGAGAAGAAGGTACTTTAATATCCTTCTTACCGGATTACATCCATCCACTATTTTATTTTCAATTTTAAAGTGTCATTACTCGTTATTCGTTCTATTATGCCTCTCATGTCTTTCTCTAATTCAGGTTATAGGACCTTTAACTTTTTCTAGTTGTCCTGTTGGATTTGGATACAACTTGTATCTGATTATTTATTTACCAAATGTTGTAGTTAAGATGCCTGCGTCAGTTAGTCAGCCCCAACTATAAAACTTTCTCATTTTTTCATGACATCCATCGATGATACATATCGCATACTACTTCCTAGGTTTCTACTCATACATAAATAACTCAAAGTGGTGAAGGTCAGTAGTTTTCCTTCATTTATTTTCACTATTCTTTTTTTCCCCCCATTTTTCATCACTTAGACAAAGTGCTCACTTAGATTAGTAGGAGAATTTGTTTGATTATTGGAAATATGACAAATTCATACAGGATATTATAGAAGCATTATTTGCATTTCACTTAGGATTTGCCTAGTTTCTTTTCAGGTTCAAATCCACAATATAATTTTTTTAAGGATAATTCCTTGTGATTGTCTGTCTTCCTTCTATTTTCTTCTCAAGAGTTTGACAAAGAAAAGACTGTGCATGTGGCTGATTCTTATATCATACATTTATTGTGAACAGATACCAATACGGCATGTTTGAATTATTCATCTTAACAAGATAGTTCTCCCAATTTTTTAGATTATATTTATTTATTTTATCTGTTTTGTTTCTGATTTGCTTTGCAGGGGGAACTTGGAGCCAATGCTATATTAGCTGTGTCCATTGCTGCTTGTAAAGCTGGAGCTGCTGAAAAGGAGGCATGGCTCTTTGTCAATTGATATTTTATAAGTTCATTTAACTTTTAATCTGGAAACAAGTATATATGTTCAGTCATGATATCATGAAAATAAAGACAAAAAATATACCAGGTTCCACTTTACAAGCACATTGCTGACCTGTCTGGAAAAACCAATCCAACTATTCCTGTTCCTGCCTTTACTGTCATAAGTGGTGGAAAACATGCTGGGAGTAATCTGGCCATTCAGGTATCTTTCTGTTGCACTTTAATTTCTTAGACATTCTCATTTGTGTTTTACTAAATCTTAACTCTATTAGGGTTGTGTTTTTTTTCCTCTAAAGAAACTCATGAACAGTGCAATTAAGTGACAAATGAATGTGGAAAAATTTACATTATATGTGTTCCTTCTGCTTTGTAGTGATTTAGATTCTTCTAAATAAGAAACCTTTCTTACATAATTCCTACTAGGAAATCATGATTCTCCCAATTGGAGCAAGCAGATTTGAGGAAGCATTGCGAATGGGCACTGAGACATATCATCACTTAAAGGTGGTTTTGATTTATTTCTTTTTTACCCCATCCTATTATTGCTTTTACCTTTTGTCTTCAGAGATTTATTCTCACAATTTCACCAATTACAATGATCCCAACTCCCAAGCTAGAAACATACTAAATTTAGTTTTGCAGTTGTTTAACTGGCTTACAATGATTTGATTCGATGCTGTTATAGTATAGTTTTTACCTTTATGGTTTCTTATAGTTCCTATGGCGGTAATATTTGGTTTAATCGATTTGGCAATCTAATTTGTCATTTCCCAGCCTTTATATATGTTTATTCTTCGATGATGGATTAAGAAACCTAATAGCCACTTGTAGATATCATGTTTAAGCTGATACATTTATTTGTATTTTTTATGACAAAAGGGCAGGCTGTCATTGCAGAAAAATCTGGTGCACATAACTGGAATGTTGGTGAAGATGGTGGCTATGCTCCTAATGTCTCCAGGCAAGCTTTTTATGCTATAGAATTGTCTGATTTCGACAGCTTTTGAAATTTCTTCACATTAAATACATTAATAACGCTATTTTTCACTTGGTAGGGTCATTTATGTGGATCACACGGTGCCCTAAATTTCTATAAAACTCTTCAATGTTAAATGAATAATATAAGGAGGGGGGGATTGTCCACAATAGAAGAAAGGAATAAAAAAAAATCTCATAAAACTGCTATAGACAGTATTTTATCTAATATAATGACAGTTACAAACATGAATCTGGTTGGCAATTTAACTACTTGTTTTACTGCTGTAATTTCTCTTATTGTCTGATGTTATTTGTTGGGTACATGGATATGATATTGATATCTCTATGCTTTAGAAATTTATGATAAATATGTGATGAAAAGAAAGAATTTCATTTGTATTTTGTCTCTTAATCTAACTTGCATTTTCTTTCAGTCAACATATTGAACTGCTGTATGTTATAATTACATGGTAAATACATGTTTTGAATTATGAGTGCCATCTGTTTTTTAAGATTAATAAAACCGGTTAGTTTCGTATGCATTATATGAATATTTTAAATTCAGGTGAAATATAAAACATATAATTCCGAAGAATTTGGATTGTAAATTTAAAAGAAGTTATGTCATTCTTGAAGAGAGAGCAAATTAATTTATTAAGTTGCTTCAACAGCACTGTAAAATTTAATATAAAGGGCTAGGTTGTATTAGTTTTATCTATTTGCTTTCACTTATTATCTTATTATATGTTTGGTCCTTCTTGGGTTGGTCCCCAAACCAATCTAAGCCTTTAGTCTCTACGCACTCCGGTACTTGAGGCTAGAGGATTGTGGTCCCTCTTTGGTCGGTGATCAATTGAATTTGCCGATCCATGACCTATATCCTATGCTGGATCGGTCTTAGGATGATTGGGAGCATCCAAACCTGCCTATTCTGGGTCGGTCTTGGGATGATCAAGGCCATTTCCTGATAATTTGTGAACCCATGATTATTGGGAGCCAGTGGTTATTGTGATAATTACTATCCCATAGAATCCCAGATAATTTGGGATCATAACTATCTTTCTTCATTATAAAAATCCTCAAAGCAGCCTTTGGATGGTAAAATGCACATTTTGAATGCTTTGGCTACATCTCCCAAACCCTAAATAAAACCTATACTGGAACAATGTTATTTGAAGTTAATTATCTAAATTTTAAGCAACTATAGATTTAATATGAAATATTATAACTTTTTGTAATTCACGTAATATTTGTGAAATTTTCCTTGGGTAATCTTGTTGTACTGAGTATTTGTCCATTCTTAAATAATTACTTTTAGCTGACATTATCTAAGTATTATCAGCTTTAGAGAAGCCCTGGATCTTGTGATGGAGGGCATCAGCAGAGCTGGTTACAATGAGAAAATAAAGATAGCTCTTGATGTTGCTGCTACAAATTTTTGCATAGGTAATTATAAGATTCTGTCCTTTTTGTACTTTTAGATTCTTGAGAAGATGCAATTTGATGATACTTGCTTTAATATTGCTTGTTGCTATTATAATGAGAGATTGTTGCATCAGTGCTATGCTAACTGTTTTACTACATCACTTAACAAAAGTACGAACATTTTATTTTACTTTGCTTTCATAGCAAAACAAAATTAATCTTTCTAAGAGGTGTGAAAATAGCAACCTTATTTGTGTATATTACTTCGATAATGGCTATAAATACCAAAGGCCCTCACCTGTGGTAATTTCATCTTAACATTGCATTTAAGGTGTTTTTCAATTTGGTTTCTGAGTCTGGTTATATAAGTATTTAACTATTTATGGAACCTGGTATGTGGTAATCATTGTTTTTTTGGTGTTGAAAAATAGAGATAAAATGAGGGTTTGAAAGAGTAAGAGATGGGCAGACTTCAAAAAGGCTGTAGGATGAGCATGATGAGTGATTGTTATGCACTTTAATCTTTAGACCTTCTTATCAACTTATTGTCATACTTCATTTTAATGTTTTATTTGATATATTAGTCATATGCTTGAATTTTAATTTTTATGGAAATTACTGCAAAATATTGGTCTCTCTCGTTCTTAATTAATATTCCCTCCATTTCTTTTTATAAGACATCGTGGAAATAAATCAAAAACCAATAACAATTGTTATGTTAGTTAATTTTATTGGTTTTTAAAAATTATCAATGTTTTAATTTACCTTCACTTAATGCTCATGAAAGTTGATAAATGACACAATATTTGAGAGTTAAAAAAATCTGAGAAGGAACATTTATGAGTGACTTATCAAATACTTCTAAAAAACGCACAAACACTCATCATCTTAATTAGGGGTACACGTGGAAAACAAAAATTAATGTTTTATAGAAATGGTAAAATGCCTTATAAAAAGACCAAAAATTCATTCCAAAACCATGTGTTATAAAAAGGACCGGAGAGAGCATAAGGCATTAATAGAATTACAGAGACAAAAAAAATAGGTAAGTTGGTTTTATTGGTTTTTGAAAAAAAAAATAAATTTATCCTTCATAATCATTAACTTGTTATGGGTGATATGAAGACATTAATGTCTGAAAGCATTATGCACTCTTATCAATAAAAGGCACATATACTTTGTGCTTTTAATAATGGCAAATGATGAAAAAAAAGTTAAATGCTTCATATGAATTATTAAATGCCTTCAATAAAGGACCATCAATTTTTTCTAAATTATTTCTCTGTTGACTGTTTTTTTTTTTTTTTCTAATGCTAACATCTTTTTCTGTGAGGTACCCTTCCTCACCTCATGGTATTTATTAAAAGTCCCTAGTACTTTTTGGGCACCTTTTGCTTTTGACTATTTATTTTTTTTACAAGCTACCTTTGACTATTTTTTTTATAAGCTGCCTTTTGACTAATTTTAATCAGTTTCTGTTGTTGCATATATGCTTTTTCCCTGATATATAGGTAAAAGATATGATCTCGACTTCCAATCTCCTCAAAAGATTGGACAAAATTTTAAGTCAGCAGAGGATATGATAGAGTTGTACAAGGAACTATGCTCTGGTAAATCAGTTTATCTTGTTATTTTCCTGATGGGGACATTACAAATTACTTACCCTATAATTTGTGTTTATTTTGGGATTTGTTTTGAATTTGTAGAGTACCCTATTGTATCAATAGAAGATCCATTTGACAAGGAAGATTGGGAACATATCAAGTATATCTCAAGTCTTGGGATTTGCCAGGTACTACTTTTTAATCAATTAATATTTTGTTTGAGTTAATGTGAATTCAATATCTGTCCTGGTTAATTTGTGTAAGCCAAATTGATGGTATGAATTAAGCCTTAGCATTTCTTAGATTGCTGATTTTCTTATAGCAGTGGATTTTTTAATAAAAAATGACAAACTGATTGTCGGTGCATCAATATTGACTCCTTAGCAGGCTATGCGGGCAAAGGAGGAAAAAAGGAGATCATATAAATAAAAGATGTTTAGTCTATGTATTGGCTACTGATTGGAACTTCTGTTTATATAGCTTCCCCTCGTTTCAATGGTTCTGCAGGTAGTTGGGGATGATCTCTTGATGTCAAATGCAAAACGCATTGAGAGAGCAATAACTGAGTCTGCTTGCAATGCCCTTCTTCTTAAGGTAACTTACTGTTACTTCTGGTGTTTGTTTGCCTAATGACAAATTTAATCTTATCTCTAATTTTTTTTAGAGAATGCTACCCAGGCCGAATACATTTTGCCAAATAAATTGCCGAACATTTCAGGCATGACATTTGTCAACCTCATTAATTATAAAATAAAATATTTTTAACCTTTTATAAAAAGAATGTTTTCCTAAATTATCCTTTTGCACTTGTGAGGAAATGTCAATAGGCGCATATGCACATGCATTTGTTTCTTTTTTCCCTTAGGAACAAATTATCTGTCCTACTACTTAAACACCATGGTTGCTTTACCGGGAATAGGATGTCTGCAAAAAAACCAAATAATGAATTATGAAAGACAACTCTCATTAGTTTATTTCCCCAATCAGGTGACCTTTGTTATTCTCTTTTTAGTTTTGTTTTGTTTATTAATTCCCCCAATTAGTTTCTTTGACAGTGTGGATTGAATGTTAATCCCCCCATAGTTTCCTTGACACTGCAGATTGGGTGAAGATTGAAAACCAAAATGAAGAGACTTGCAGAGATGCAAATTAAGACACAAATATTGAAATTTGAAGATAATTTTATAAATGAAAATCAAAGACAGATTTACAACCAATTTAAATTTGTTAAAAATCTCAACAATTTGAGATTACAGTAACAGCTAACCCAAGTAACAGGCAT
The DNA here is from genome assembly GCA_037954015.1 of Psophocarpus tetragonolobus. NCBI lineage: Eukaryota > Viridiplantae > Streptophyta > Magnoliopsida > Fabales > Fabaceae > Psophocarpus > Psophocarpus tetragonolobus. Next base: position 44,240,822 of record CM075695.1, read on the forward strand.
CGATTGAAGATAATTTTATAAATGAAAACCAAAGACAGATTTACAACCAATTTAAATTTGTTAAAAATCTCAACAATTTGAGATTACAGTAACAGCTAACCCGCGTAACAGGCACAAATAATAAAGATGTGTAGAAATTACAATTAGTGAGTATACCACAGGCACAACCGCAAATATGCAATTCCTTTTCATTCACCAACCCATCTACTTATTTCAGACATGAAAATATTACAAGCCACATGTATTGGCTTCTAAAATCACGATCCGTGGTCAACCATGACCTATTCTATGTCCTTTTTACTCATCCTTCCATGCGCACTCCTTGTGGCTTTACTACCTTGTACTCATTGAACCGTGGTCTAGGGGTGTTTATTGGGTTGGGTGACCTAAAGACCCAATCCAACCTGAATAGATTGAGTTAGATTTTTCTTATGATTGAGTAAAATCAAACCTAACCTAATCAAATCCAATTCACTACGGGTTGGGTGATGAGTTCCGTAAGTTGAATCCGAGACCTAACCCAACCCAACCCGATCATAATATTAAATTATTATATATTATTATTTGAAATTATGTGTTTTGTTATTATAAATTGCTTTTAATGTTGTGCTTTTGTTAGTTTTGACAAGTTATGTAATTTGTATTTATTTGTATGGTGTGACTAGCTTAAACACATTGTGTTTGCTTTTATTTTGGACAAATGTTTCTTTAGGCCCCCGTTCGGAGTGGTTCTGAGTTTCTGATTTTTAGTTTTGAAATGTATTTTGAAAACAAAAACTTGTTTAGAAAAAATGATTCTGTTTTGGTTTTTTACTCATTTTCGAAATAGTTTTCACTCAATTTCAAAAACAAAAAAAATTGGTTTTTAGATTTTTGTTTCTATTTTTATTTAAGCTCATTACTTTACGTAACTTATCACCATTGACCATCACCTCTAACCGACAGTCACGACTGCCACCTCTGATCGGAAGTCACCGGCCACCACCTTTGACCAGCAGTCACCAACTGCCACCTCCATCCGACGGTCACCGGTCACTACTTCCGACTAGCAGTCACGAACCCCCATCTTTGACCAACAGTCACCGGTCGTCACCTTCGATTGATGATCATCGGTTGCCATCTCCAACCGGCGATCACCGGCCGCTACCTTCGACTGACGGTCACTAATCGGAGGTCACCAATTGTCACCTTCGACCGGCGGTCACTAATCAGAGGTCACCGACGGTCACCTTCGACCGACGGTCACCGATCGTCACCTTTGACTGGAGATCACCAGTCATCACCTCCGACCGACGATCACCAGCCACCACCTCCGACCGACGATTACCTATCATTACCTCTGACCGACAATCACCAGTCATCACCTCTGAATGATGATCATTAGTTGCCACCTTCGACCGACGATCATTGATTGTCACCTCTAGCCAACGTTTACGGGTTGCCATCTTCGACCGATGATCATTGACCATCACCTCTGATCACTGGTCACCGACTGTTACCTCCGATCACCAGTCACCAACCACCACCTTTGATCTCCGATCACCGACCACCACCTTCGATCGCCAATCACCGACCACTACCTTCGATCGCCAATCACCGACCGGCACCTTCAATGACTGTCTTGACTGCTACCTTCAACTAGTGTTTTAGTTAAGATTTGAAAACAATGTTATAAATTTGTAAACAAGAACAATGTTTTTAAAATTTTGAAAACTTAAAACCAAAATTAGTTTTTGTTTTTATAATTTCAAAACTAGAAACCAAAAAGCACCCGAAACGGGGCCTTAGTTATTATGATTTGAAAATTTAGTTGTATGTTTATTTTAATTTGTTTTAGTTTTGATATATAATTTGTAACTATAGTTTATTGTTTATTTTTATGTTATAAATATGGTATAGTCTATTGTCAAAAAAAATATCCTAAAAAACCTAACAAAACAATATTCTAAGATTTTTTTTAAAAAAAAATAATTTTTTTAAAAATATATTTTTAAAAATTGTGACTAGTTAATCTAACCCAACCCGTTCAAATATGGGTTGGGTTGGGTTTAATGAAAAAAAACAACACGAAAATTCAATCTAACCCAATATTTTATGATTGGATTGGTTTTGGGTTTACCTAAACCCGACCTAATCCAACCCGTGTTCACCCCTACCATGGTCTTGCCCAACAACAACACCATGTGTCAAGTTCTCTAACTGTCCTGCAAGCTGCTGAGTTGCCAGTCAGTCCATGACTGTCAATGTTGCCATGTGTGCTGTTGTGACCAACTGCGGAAAGCCCTCAATATGTGATGATTATTTTCTCTCCCCACCTTTGTACTGCAGACATCTGGGAAAAAAAAAAGTTTTTTGAATGGTCTGGGATGATTTGGTACAGAAAAAAAAATTTAAATGACTAAATTAAATTAATATTTAAGTTATAAAAGGTTGACAAATGTCAACTTTATATGGTTCGGTGTATTAATCTGTTGTTTCCTTTTGGCCTGTGTTGCATTTCTCATTTTTTTATATTGTTTTGTCTTTAATTATAAATACTAAATTTAGTTGTCTATGAAATGGAATCAATCCTGTTTCAGAATTAAGTTGAGGTGTTGGATATCCACAGATATTGGTTAAGGTTTTTCAAACAAATACAGGATCATAAATTACAAAGTTAGTTTATGAAAAAGGGAAAGAAATCTAAGCATAGCTTGCCTGTAATTTAGTTTTGCCATTTTGTGTTATAGAAAAGGTGTGTACATTAGCAAATCCCATATATATATATAGTTTGGGAGAGTATTTTAATTCTCCTCCTTTGTAGTTTTCCTTCTATTTTCTTGAAGAAAATAAAACTGAAATGTGATGATTTCCCATTGTCATCTAGGTCAATCAAGTTGGAACTGTTACAGAGGTCATTGAAGTGGTGAAGCAGGCAAAGGAAGCACACTGGGGGGTGGTAACATCTCACAGATGTGGGGAAACAGTCGACTCTTTCATAGCTGATTTATCTGTTGGCCTTGCTTCAGGTGTGATAAAAGCAGGAGCTCCTTGCAGAGGAGAGCGGCTAGAGAAGTATAACCAGGTTTCTTTCTGATTCTTATGCTGATGGTTTTACTACATTATGGTCACATGCAAAAATATTTATATACCAACCATATTTTGTCAACTTACAATTCCTCTCCCATATCAGTAGTATTTAAGTGATGATTTTATAACTTGTTATTTTGTTCATTACTGATTTTAAATGAGCCAGTTTTTTTAAACTTTAAAAAGTGATTTTGGAAAAAAGTGGTTTTTAAAAAAGTGGTTTTTAAAAAGAAGCTAGGAGTTTTTAAGAAAAAACTTAAACAACCTTGCCAAAATGCCCAATATGTTAATCTGTTCTGTCTTTTTTTGGCAATAGCAGGCGTACTGGTACCTGTAGATGTTATTTCTCTTTAGGCTCCTCTCTCCATCTGGCTTGATGGCAATATTTGTGGCATCTATTTATGATTCTTTATTTTTAGTTTTTTTAGCCAATGTTTCTTTATTCTTTATAATAATTAAGTTGCATATTAAAATTTAAAAGTAATCTTATCTAGGTTTCCTCTGCTCCCTACAGACTTCTATATATTTAAGCAATAATGATATATAATTTATCTCCATAAAGATTTGTTCTGCTGGAAGTTTTTGTTTAACTTTACCTTGAAGTCTGTCTTTATATGTAATTTCATCACCCTTTTTTGTTTTTATTTTTATTTTTTTAAATTTGTAAACTGTTCCATGTTTTATATCAAGATTTCAAATATAAGAAGCTTTGGGATTACCTAAAATCTTTGTTTTCATTAATATAATTATTTTTCAAAATCCTTCTTGATGTTTCTTTTGTTGCTTCTATCTAGCAAAGAATTTTCAGCCAATATTTTCTTGAAATGGATTTAAATTTCTTCGTAGGTAATGCTTACTCTAATTTTTTTGGGTTTCTTTTCAAGAGAAAAAAAGAGGCAAACTCAAATATTATAAGAACTCTTAAAATTAAAAATAGCTTTCTGAATTGAAAAATGTCCGAAAAGTAGAACTTCTATCAAAGTTTATTGAAGTCGCATATGCTTTTAAAAAGAGAAGAAAAAAAAAAAAAAACTAGGCCAAAACTTAATTTAGAGATAGATAAAGTTGATATTTATCGCGTATATATGTTTGTCGTAGTGAAATGAAGGAAAAGTATAACAGTTGCTATCTGAATTTGATACAGTTACTTCGGATTGAGGAGGAGCTCGGAGATCAAGCTGTTTATGCTGGCGAAGACTGGAGACAATAAGAATGAAAATTTTCTTTAGATTGGTCTAAATACACTTTTCTTCTTTTAGTTTGATATGTGTGGAGTATGGATGAGGTGCATTACTGTATCATATTTGCTGTAACTGCTCCTTTCAACATTTTGTGTAATTGGGCTTTAGGCAATGTTTCAATGAGTATTCAACCATTTGTACAACATAGAGGACGTAAACTTACATCAATTCAATGCTTAAAATTGTTATTGATATTTGATAATTTTTATCTAATTCTTTGCACTGCTAACCTCTCCTCACAGACCTGACCGCCTACTGAAATATCATCGGATAAGATATAACACTTTTACCGTTATTTGTACTTTCTTGTTCCCTTATAATTAATTGGTATGTGGTAAGTGTATTAATGTTTTTCCTCCTAATATCTGCTAGAATAGTTTGGTATTTTGTTCTCTTTTAGCATGTCTAATTCTTGTTACCCAAGCCACTGACTAAATAACATCTCCAATAACAATCAATTTAATATCTAATGTATTTATCCAAAATTTGAAAATATTATTGATGCAACTTACTAATTTAAATATATGTTGTCCTCTGAAACGACGAATATGTATTACATTGTTGCTATGCTTTTACACATGTATAGTACTATTTTGACTATAACAGTTTTTCGTGAGTTGTAAATCTTCCTCTTGCATGGCAAGACTAGTGTAGGTGCAAAACACAAAATCATGAACACAATCCATTAACAACAGATATCACAAATAAGAAGGATTGTTAATGTTTATTAAAAGTATCACTTAAGAAACACATTCTAATACTACGCACTTCATCTTCTCTTATAAAATATTACTCACTTGGTGCAAACTTATTAAAAAAAAATTAACATCGAAATAAAGTTCATTTAGATACCTCTACTATAGGTTTTGCAAAAGCTAATCTGAAATTCCCAAATCCGCTGATGAAATATTCTATTGATAGAACAAAATTAATGTATCAAAACACGTCCTAATATAGGATAGCACCGCGACAACGATAACCACATTCTTAACGTAACCTATGGGTTGAAGTTGAACACAACTATAAGCCACAACATGCAAGTCCGAACCAAGACTCAAAATTTCACACCTTGTTCCAACCAATTAGACTTAGTCCACGGCGAAAACATCCTTCGTAAAATCCCTCTGGTTTATCTTAACTTATGTGTTACGTCATTTTCGTTTGTTTAATTCAAACTGGAACAATTACACAAATAAAATTTGTTTAGGAGTATATAATTACTGCGTGTATATGATCATCATAGTTATAGCATTGGCAAACCCTTTCAGTGACTACGATTTCCATCTGTTTTGTGAATATGATTTTCTGTGATAAGATTGAATTGTCAAAGAATAATTTTAAATTAAAACTTTTCAATTTGTTTAACATAAAAATTATTAAATTTCTTTATTTTTTAAGATATTAGTTATATTATTAAAAAGATTTATGAAAACTTATAAGATACTTCCTCTGGTCTTTTCATAAGAAAATATTAGATATATATTTTTAATTATAAAAAGTATAAAACTCATTTTTAAATAAATTATCTGTCAAATTTATTTATATAATTGCTTTATTTTAACGTCTATATTAATGGGACAAGTACTTATTTTTCAAGTAAATAAATAGTAAATGGAGAAAAATGGTCATTGGTTGAAAAAAAATGGCTTAAAATTTAAAGTAATTGTATAAGTATTTTAAAATTAAATTTAGAGAAAAACAATTGTGCATTATTAATGCAAAAAAAATTTCACAATTCTTCATTTATAATAAATTTATTAACTCTACAAATTAATATTTTAAATAAAGATATATAATAAAACTGTGTAAAACACAAAAACTCTTTTAGAATGTCTACCTACAAATTAAACTCATAAATTTAACTCATTTAAACATTAGTATGCATGCATGGTTTTCTTTTTCATATGTTTTATCTTTCGAAAACAATAATGTTAGACAAAACAAAACACTTACAATCATTGAAAATGGAATGAATTCTATCACTTTTTCATTTTCTATCACTGTTGAATATTGATACATGGTATATGATATGAGAATAATGCTTAATTCTTTCGCCTGGATTCAAAACCATTGAAACTAAAGACAAGTTCTTTTATCATGTACATCTTAATTTTCTAATTGAAGATATATCTGACAAAAGTGTATAGTGTTTGCTGGGATACTCATGATAGTTGAAGGGCAGTGATGGGCCAGTGTAGAGCCTTTGTAAGACCCTAGTTTCCTACCTTGATGGGTTGAGAAACACGTGCAAATTGCGACACTAAGTCCAGATATATATTTCATGAAGATAAAAAAAAAGTTTTAAAATTTCTGGTAAGCCTTCTGATCTTCTATATTCTTTAATATTTATTGCTTTATAGTGTATTCCGTGGATACCTTATCTTTCTGCTTCTGCTTATCTCTTTTGTTTTTCCTGCTCTTTTCACCTTCTTTGCTCCTACTTTTTCACTCTTATACTGCATTATTAACAAAGTTTTACAAATAAATGGCTAATATACAACCTTTCAAAGGAACAGACTACAAATAAACTCTTTTAGCTGTAGAAATTTTAACAAAATCCCCTCTAGTGGTATATACAAAACCTCCTACTGATGTGGATTTCGTTCACACAGTTCTAATAGGACAAAATAATACAATAATAGCTTTACTGAAAGAAGTTTCTAGAAAGTTATCTAAACTGATAGACACAAACAAAAATGAAAATATATCAGAAGAAATAAATGATTTAGCCAACAAAGTTTCTAAACTTTCTTTAGGAACAAATACGCATACTAAAACAGTGTGCAAAAATACCCAAAAATTTGTTAAAGTAACTACAAAGACAAACATAACTGACACCAATAATAAAATTCAGTATAAACAAGAGGATAATACCTCTAACACAAATACAGCGTTAGTTAAATATGAATTTAAGACAGAATAATATTTCACAAACATAATTAGAAAATGTTTCTATGAATAGTACAACCAATAGGAATGAAACATCAGAGAGGTTTCCAAGAACTTCTCGAAAATTAAGAGAACATCAGACTAGGAGACAAGATCTCATACAACACCCAGGAATCTTAGATAGATTTCTAAACAGAAGAAGAACTACTAATGTCAGAAGATTAGAAGACTTAGTAGACATACACCAAAACATAGAAATAGGATCAAATTCAAGGATTGATTCCTTGAATCCTAGGCAATTATACAATATAGGATGACTAAGTTATAAAAGAATAAGCCTTTACAGATACAGGAGGATAGAAGATTTTCACCTCCCTGATAATACATACGAGATAATTTCTTTAATATCTCAACAAACAGCTACTCAACTCTTAAATCAACATGAGAGATATGTCCACATGAGATTAATTACTATAGGAATCAAATCCTTAGCTAGACATATGATCAGTGCGAGAGCTTTGATAGTTGTCCATGATACAAAATTTCAAAACAATGATTCTCAAAGCATCATTGGAATCTTAGAGGTTGACTTAAATCAGCCTATCTCACTAATATATCTTGCTCCAAACTTTACACTAACCCTTCCAGACTTTGTAAACCACATTAGTCTAGAAGTACAAATCATAGGTTTTGGAACAAATTGGATAGGAGATAACCTACACCTTGACATTACTTTCATAGGAAGGATAAGTAACTATATTTCTTCTGTGTATAGAATTAACACAAGACCATTAGAAGAAGCAATAAGCTCTTATGGTACACAATTTTTGCCAGCTCAGACATTTATAAGAAGTAATGAGGGTCATTTATGGCAAACTCATTTACAAAGGGAAGAACAAAATCCCATCACAAATCCAAATTCTGTTATTCTTCACAATAGATCTAGAAGCCTTAGTTTAAGCTTCACAGACTACAGAAATACTCCAATGATGGACTTAGAAAAAAATAGACGGGAAAGTACATCCACTATTCCCAATGATGATCATATTTGTATGATAAACATCAAAGAAAGTGATGATGAAGAAGATGATGATATGACTGATGAAGAATGGAATCATCATCAAGCAAACATAGCCATGTTTAGGCAAGAAACTTTAGACAACCTTAATTGGGAACCTTGGGATAACTTTCCTCCTAAAAGAAATGAAATTAGAAGACTTCAAGAAAATGATGAAATTGATGATGTAGTAAATACATTTTTGTACAAACTACAAATTGAAGAAGAAGATTTTTCTTATCAATTTACAAATAATTTAGAAAATGAAGATGAAGATGTCTTGTCAACAACATCTGAAAATACAAAGGTAGGTCTCATAAATGAATATGAAGGATCTACATCTACAAATTATCGGCTAAATCCTGTCGGTACACAAAATTATTCTCAAGGATTTCTTCCTCGAGAAACTGTACAAAATATTATACTTAGTGACAATAAATACGTGTCACATGGTAAAAGACTACTAGTAGAGCCAAATTTTCAAATCCTAAATTTACTTCTAAACATAGGAGGAATAGATCCTCAATTTCTCCTAACATACATTGAACAATGGACAACCACTGTAATCCGAGATTATGGCATACATCATGAGAAAGATGTACAATCTTCTCAAGAAATGATAGTAAAAGGAGAAACATATCTAGGAGATATTGCTAGATCTGGATGAGAATCTTTTAAGAAAAAATTTCCTAATGATCTAAATACACTGGTCATTGAACCAGGACCAAATATTTACAATTTTTATTCCCTTATACAGAGATTGTTTACCTTTCAATTAGCCAATGATGACAACACAATTAGACAACAGATCTATCTAGGTCATCTCGAAAGACTATCTATTGAATATTTCAGAAAAATAAAAGAATATTGTCAAGATTATCTCTTGTATGCATCAATAGCTAGTTGCTTTCATGATGTTAACATTGGAGACAAAATGTTTCTTAAAATTCCAGGAAAGCTAGGACAAAAAATTAGAGAAACCTGGAAAAATGATGAGGTTACGCCTATGCTTAATAACCTCTCAATAAGAATACAACACATTATGAAAATAATGGAAGACACTTGCTCCCATATTGCTATACAAAAACAACTTAAGCATTCTGATGCTGGAATATGCAAACAAATATACACACCCCAACAATATGCTCAAAATAGGTTTAAAAACAGGAAAAATATATCTAGGAGCAAACCTAGATATAATAATACACAAAAATTTCTTAGACCAAGAAAAACTTACACAATAAGAGTTTCTAGTGCTAACAAGCCTATTTTAAATCCTAATAGACATGTTAGGAAATTTAGAGATAACAAAACTTACAAACAAACATTAAAATGTTTTGCTTGTAGTCAACCAGGACATTTCTCAAGAGATTGTCCAAACATCGCTAATCTTTACACAAAAGAGGCAGAATTAATAAAGTCCTGTCATATGAATGTTCTTCCCATAGATGAAGAAGTGTCTACTGACTCTGAAATCTTATCTGTTATTAGTATAACAGAATACAAAGAAGAAATGAACCAAGAAAAGGTCCATAAAAATTATGACCTCATAAATGAATTCACAAACAATGAATACATTCATCTATACCCAAATAATAATAATGATGTTCCTATGGGAGATGAATACAATGAAATGGGACAAATATTAGATGATTTAGGATATTGTCTAATGAAAGCTATAGAAACAAACCCCTATATACACAAAATACAATTTTATTCTGATACAGAATCAATTCCGTGTAAATACTGTGTAAGGTATTTTCACATATCCCAAAGGGCTCATTGCCCACTTTGTTACAAAAATTTCTGTATTAAATGTGTCAAAGAACACATGAATATACAGGAAATACCTTCTTTCGAAAAAAAATAAAACATAAATAAATTATATAACAAAGACTTAACAGATACTAGATTTTCAGTATTAGAAACTCGTGTAAATAATCTAGAAGAAAAAATTATTCTTTTAGAAAATACTATAAAAGGGAAAACTAAAATAGATTTTCCAGAATCAAGTCACTCTATACAGAATAATATGATGGGAACTATGGCATGTATCTCATTAGTGTGCAATAAACAACAACTAATAACTTTAAAAGTATTAGTTAAATTAACATTTCCAAAAATAAATAACATCCCATCAATCGAAAAAATCATACAAGCATTACTGGACACAGGATGCTCTGAGACAGTTATATGCAAAACTATGGTTCCACAACAAAACATAACAAAGAGCAAACATATACAAAAAACCAGAACCATGTCTGGAGAAATTATAATAAATGATGAAGAAGTTAACAATGTTACTCTTCAATTCAGTACAAATTGTGACCTTTTTTGTCATAAAATTTTTATAAAAACAATGAGGGTCGAAAACCTAGTTCCCTTGAAACAAAATATGATTATTGGCTTAGATTTTATTCTAGGACAAAACAGATCCGTCACAATAAATAAAGATTATGTAATGATTAGTGATAACACTCGAATGACACTAATAGTCAATGGTGATTCATTAAAATAATATATTTTTCATAATAAGTGTCTTTGTGAAATTTCAAAATCTCCTGGTACATGTGATTGTACTATGGATTTATCACACATATTAGAATAAACAATAGAGGATTATTCTTCTTTACTAGATAATACATTGGAAGCTTTTTCCTCAATAAAAATTTCAAAATCTATAAAATTTGAAAATATACAACAAATCCTTGATCGGTTAAATAAAACAAATATAATAGGAGAAGTCCGGATTTGTAAGCTAGAAATAATAAATCCAGATTTAATCATTAAAACAAAGGACATTCAGTTCAATAATTAGGAACAAGAGGAATGTCAGAATCACATACAAAATTTGTTAAAACTAAAAGTAATAGCACCAAGTGTTAGTCCACACAGAAGTCCGGCTTTCATAGTCAATAAATCTTCTGAACAAAAAGAGGTAAATCTAGAATGATTTACAACTATAAAAGACTAAATGATAACACAATGGAGGATGGATATTCAATTCCATCTAAAGAAGTGTTAATAAATAGAATTCAAGATGCCAAATGGTTTTCTAAATTCGATCTTAAAAGTGGATTCCATCAAGTTAAAATGGATCCAGAATCAATAAAATGGACAGCTTTCTTCTGTTCAGAAGGATTATTCGAATGGAATGTTATGCCATTCGGACTAAAAAATGCTCCTGCAGTTTTCCAAAGAAAAATGGACAATATTTTTTAAGACGTTAAATCTTTCACATGTGTTTATATTGATGATATACTTGTTTTCTCAAAAACAAAAAATGATCATTTTCATCATCTAAAACAAGTTTTATACAAATTGGAACATTATCGGTTAATAGTTTCAAAATAAAAAATGGAAATTTGTAAAAATTGCATAAAATTTCTTGGAACAGAAATTGGCAATGGAACTATAAAACTCCAGCCACATATATCAAAGAAAATGCAGGATTCTCCTGATAAAATGGAAGATATAAAAACACTTAGATCATTTTTAGGACTTTTAAATTATGCGAGAAGTTTTATCCCTAATTTAGGAAAATATGCATCTCCTTTATACAACAAAACTGCCTTAAAAGGAGAAAGAAAATTCAATTTTGAAGACATAAAATTAGTTCAGAAAATAAAACAAATGGTAACAAATTTACCAATTTTACAACTGTCATTAGATTCAGATTATTTAATAATTGAATGTGATGGATGCGAACTCGGATGGGGAATAATCCTCAAACGAAAGAAAAATAAACACCTACCAAAGGCAGAAGAACAAATATGCTGATATGCCTCTGGTAAATACACAACAAAACCCAAGATTTGTAAAACTAGCACTGACTATGAGGTTAATGTTATCATACATGGATTAGATGCATTTAAATTATTTTTTATAAATAAACAAGAAATAAAAATCAGAATAGATTGTGAAGCCATAGTTTCGTATAGTAAAAACCAAATTAACAATGATAAAAAGCCTCATAAAAGATGACTACTTTTTAAAAATTATATAAATTTTTCTGGAAAAATTATACATTTTGAACATATCAAAGGTCCTGAAAATACTTTTGCTGATATTTTGTCCAGGCACATCAGGTGAAGTTATCACCCATACAAAGACCTTTCAGGTCAACATGCTCGAAAACACAAAAAAAAAGTGCCATTGGCCCCAAACAAGTGAAGTCCCCATTTTTTGCGGAACAATATACAAAGTTTGGCAAACAAGAATTGTCAATCCTTACAAATATCTTCCAGTATCCTGGAAGAGAACATACAAATGTCAAGTTAAATGTTTTAATTGACAATATGAGGAATATCCCCAAATATACAACACAAAATGAACACCAAGTTACAAGGGTGAAACAAAGTATCATAAGTGCTTTATATAGCTTTTGTAGCCAAGACAATAAAGGAGTAGTTTTAGCATCTCTTGCCTCTCCTTCTGGGAAAGGTTTTACACACTTTGCCTTGATAACAGGCAAAAACAAAGGTGTTTACACATCATTCAAAAACCTCAGTGAGGCTAAACAAGACCAATTTTGGTCTACATACAAAGGCTTCTACTCAAAAGAAGAAGCTGAAATGGCAGTTCGATTGGAAACAATCGATGAAGAAAAGATAAAGACTATCTTACAATTTGAGTCTCCTGCTCAACACCAAACATATGCTACTGCTGCTTGCAGTATCCCTCAACAAATAAATCCAAATATCCTTTAGGGAAAATTTGAATTAATACAGGATTTTCTGTTTAAAGTCCATTCTGAAACTACAAATTACAATGGGTTGTTTGTAAAAACACAAACTTATTTCAATACCAGAAACCCGTGTTTAGAGTCTTCTGAGTATTGCAAAACTGTGGACAAAGAATGCACATGTCAAATAAAATTCATTGTCAGAAGATCTCATATTAATTTGAGTTCTTTTCAATCTCAATTATACATGGATGTTTTGATAACTCCCATGCTCTTACTAGAGGCAGGATGCCTTCATTCCTTGACAATACCTCCTACAGACAGATTTTCAGCTCTGTCTCCTGTATTAAACTCAGTCATTAATGATATCCAGGCTGAGCACATGACACAAGTGGCTTTACAGATTACCACTTCTCCAATAAGTGCTTCTAATCCTGATAGTATAGTCACTCATGTTATAAAGTTATTTACTGATACAAATCCAGAGTTCCACACATCATTTGAGCATGATCCATTGAAAGGGTTATCTCTCAATAAAGACAAATTATACCAATATAATCTTTGGAAAGCTTTCATAGAAGGTTCAAACTAGAATTTCTCGAAGAGAGATCCTGAGAATTTTACCTTTCTGAAGGAAACACAAAATACAAAATTATATTGGAAGAAAATAATGGGTAATAAATTCCACCCATTCCCCATAGAGTCAAATTTTTCTATTGTAAAGCATTTTGAGAAAGAAAGATTATTTAAAGAAATTTACAAAAAAACTGGATTTTACGGCCAGGACACTCCAGGATTATCATCTTTTCCATCCGATTGTGATGACATAGAAAACCCCAGTCTTCCCGAATAAATGGATGAAGAGACAGCCGATTTAGCCACATTAGCTCGAGTCAGGAGAGCTAATTAAATTTTACCTGTGACACAGTAATTTTACCTTTTACTAAGGTAATAGACTGAAGGGTAAAATAACCCACAAAATAGGTTGCCAGTTACAAAGTAACCGTCTCGGCAGGTTACTAGTCACAAGGCTACCTTGAGAACCAGTTTTCGGTTACAAATTTTATCTATAAAAAGGGCCATAAGCCTCTTATGCTGAGCAAACTCCTCTTAGGCTTCAGATACACCCTCCTCTCTCTCTAGACACTCTCCTCTCTCTCTCAAAACTTCTACCTCTCACTTGTAAAAATTTTCTCAGTATCAATAAAATCAGAAGTTGCTCTGAACCCTCCCCTGCCTTTCCTATTTTCCCCTTTTGTAAGTATACTTTATTAAACTTACTCTTATTTTATTTTTTTTACGCATGGAGTAGTTTTCTTGTAAGGTATCTTTAGATGCCTTAAGCAATATTTATTAAAGATGTGATGATTATTTAAAGACTTATCATATATCTGTTGTCCAGTTTAAATTTGTCTTTTAAGATTATACGAAGATGTCTGATCAACTCTACCAGATTCAGTATCGTATAATTTTGATTTGTTATTTTCTATTTCTCTCTATTGTCTCCCCCTCCTTTGTTTAAAGTGTGGTAATGGCATTGTTTGTTGAGAAATTGTATTTGAAAGTTTAACAGTAGATTATAATAAGATTCTGTTTGTCGTGAATCTTAAAATGCCGAATATTTAAATATCTTTCTTTTCATCCAACGTTGTTGTGGCTTGTGGCGAACATCGCCAACAAACCTTTTATAGATTGTTTCCTTATGCTATAGCTGAAGCCTGAAACAATGGGTGGCCATTATTTTATTTATTGACTCTGGGAAATGCTCCTGTCCTGCCAGAGAACAAATTAATCCTTAATTAATTAGTTCTTCATTTTGTTGGAAAATAATTTTTTTAATTATTTTTCATCGTCGTTTTTATCACAACTAATAAAATTAACAAAAATATTTCAAATTTAAAAGAAAATAATTAAAACTAAAATATGTATTAAAATAATTGTTTTAAAATAAAAAATTAAGAGTTTAAAATTAATTAAAATCTAAATTATAATTACTCAAAATAAGTCTTTATCTATAATTTAAAATTATAATTTATGTTAAAAATCATATAAACATATGCATATATTTTTTATATTTATTAATTTATTTGAACGCATAATTTAATCAAATATTTATAATTTATTAAGCTGGTTTATATTAAAAAATAATAAGAAAAGAATCTTCCCATACTAATTTGTAAAAAATTTCTCATGTAAAATTTTTAAAAATTTATTTTTATTTTTTATATAAACTAATTTTAACATATAAAAAAAAGTATTTTTTACAAGTAGTTTTGAAAAAAATTAACAAGTAACTTCTCAACTAACATTGCAGCTACTTGAGATTTTAATTAAAAACTAGATTTTAAACATTTATGTTATGTAGGTTTGTTTAAATTATATATTTTAAAATATAAAAAATTAATTTAATAATTTTAAAATATTTATTAATATAGTGAATATAATTGCATTGAAATTAAGAAAAATGATTGATCATGTTCTTACCGGAATTTGGTAGAATTCATAATCTCTCAGATCCTGAGCGTTGGGGGCTCCAGAGCAACAAGTGGGTACTCGTAAAAGGGACTCTCACATACAAATCAGTATTGGGCTTCTAGTGAGAGAGTGTATGAAAGAAAATTAGATACCCGTGGGGAGGGTGATTCCTCCTTAAAAGGTTGGATTTTTTCCTGGCGCATTATGCCCAATTACCTTTTTTAAGTATCTTGTGTATAGTTACCTTTTTTAGGAGATTGATCCCTTGTACTATGTGCCTATGCCGAGATGAGTGGGATATCGGGAGCACTAGTCATGCCGAGGACCGAGGACATGGGTGCCTGAGTAGTGGCAGGTGCTAGGGAGGTACATATCATATTTTACTCGTCCAACACCTTCTTGGTGAGGAGGAGGTATCGTTGTATCTAGGTCTCCTTACCTTGCATGGTCCCGTTGACTTGCCCTTCTACTGATTTCATGTTTGTCTTGCATCTGATCTTTCGTATTCCTATGTGTCTAGTGAGATGTAGTCCTGTCAACATAGCCTTATATTCTATCTGGTTGTTGGTTGTTTGGAAATTGAACTAGAGAGCATGCTCAACCTGGGAGGATAATATCAACTCTACACCCTTTGGGGTTGGAGGATCCGTCCATGTGTAGAGTCACCCATTGGTCACTTTCGCCTTCAACGAGGGGAAAATTTGTTAGGAATTTTGCTAGTGCCTGTGACTTGATGGGGCCTTAGGATTCATATCAGAGATCGAACTCGAACAACTCGATGGACCACACCACCATCCACCCTGCTAGGTTGGGCCGGTGTAGGATCTGCCTAAGTGGGTAATTGTTTTTCATGACGATGATGTGGGTCTAGAAGTAAGGTTGCAATCGACAACTAAAGTGAACGAGGCATAGTGTAAACTTATCCATGGTTTGGCATCTGGTTTTAGGCGGTTGGAGTATGCAACTAGTGAAGTAGACAAAGGTTTGTGTTTTGTTGTCTTTTCTTGGGCTAGGACCAAGCTGATAGGGCAGTTGGTGACCGACATGTATAATAGGAGTTCCTTCCCTGTTATTGGCTTGGTGAGGATGGAAGGGGCCGATATTAGCTCTTTGAACTCTGTGAACATATGCCATGCTTCTTGGTTTAGGCGAACTTCCCTTTAGTCTTCTTGATTAGTTGGAATAATGGTCAGCTTCTGTCAGCCATCTTAGGCAGGAAGCGAGCTAGTGAGGAAAGTCGCCTTGCTAGTCTATGGACCTCCTTGAGGGTTTTCACGCTCCTCAGGCTAATGAACATTGAATACTTATTTGGATTAGCCTCGATGTTGTGCTTGGTTAGCATGAAACCGAGGAACTTTCCTCCCTAGACTTCGAATGTGCATTTTTCTGGATTAGACACATGTTGTGGCGACGAACTCTGCTAAAGATCAGAGCGAGATCTACTGTTTGGTTGTCGACTGATTCAGATTTGATGACCATGTCGTTGACGGTTGATTCGGATTTGACGACCAAAAATACCCCCGTTCAAAAATTTTCAAAATCTATATTGTTTTGCAAAAATGGGTTTTTCAAAAATTCAACCCTTTAGACAAAACATCAATCAACTCAATCCCTCCAACAATGATTTCAAGTGTAATTGAAGAAAAACTTAAAAAGAATGCTTTTACAAGTTATTCAAAATAAAAAAGAAAGAATAGAAAGAGTGAAAAACCAAACCCACAAATCTTGGGTTAAAACCCAAATTTAATATAAGTAAAAGAGGATTAAGATTTAAATCCGTTGCATGAAAACTTGATAGATCATTTACAGCTGCAAAAACCCAATTAGTAATGCTCTAAGAATTTAATAAAACTAGAATTTAAAGAGTGTAAGGAAGAGAGAATTTGCACAGTGATTTATATTGGTTCGGTCAACCTAACCTACATCTAATTTACAAACTTAGCATTCTCCTAATCTGCTTTCCACTGAAATCTCATACATGTACACCATACATACAGATTTTAATCATAGAAAGATTTAAACCACACACAAAAAAAGGCTTCTTTTTGCATCCCACAAGAGTTTGTTAAATCGTGACATCCCGTTTCTCACAATGTCTCACTTGCAACACCACATTGCAAGATTTCCCAACAATCTAAAGAACACCTTAAGAGATTGTTAAACTTGTGCAAAGACACAAAGAAGGGTATAAAATAATATCACTTGAAGTGAAGAATATCCAAATAAAAAGATAAAAACTCCATAAAGTCTCTTCCTTGAATCTTGAAATTGAAGCACCTTCAAACCATCAAAAGTGGGTATGAATCTTGGAGAGAATATGTAAATTGTACAATAGAAGTAAGCACTTAATGGACCTTTCAAAAGTTGTAAAAATTAGTTTTCAAAATGTTTTTATATTAGTTTTGATGCTGGGTAATCGATTACCCACTTGATTACCTGATATCCCGCTCAAAACTGATCCAAAGTGTTTGTTTTCTGGAATAATCAATTACTATTTTCAGGTAATCCATTACCATAGAGAGCAACAATTCCTGAACCCAAAATTCTCGAAGGATAATCAATTACCATTTTTAGGTAATCAATTACCTTGCTCAAAATTCCACTTTTGAAGCTTTTTCAGCACAAAACAACCTATGTAATTTATCCAAAATCATCCCAAACACATTCTCAAGCTTATCTAAAAATACAATACAAGTACCACACTTATAAATGTGTTTGATTCCATAAAATTGATTTAAGAGCAAAAACAAAGAGAGAAAAAGCAAAACCACAACTTCAAAGTGCCTTATACTTTTACTTCAATGTCTTTAGTTCCAACAATCTCCCCATTTTTTGGTTTTGACAAGGCAAACCCATTCTTGAGCTAAGCTTCACTCTTCTAGTACCATCTAGTATCTTTGCTCTTAAATCATCACACTTGAGAATTATATGTAAGTTTCCATATGTATTATCAATATTTGCCTAATCCATATCTTCTCTATAGCTTCTCCCCCTTTTGGCACTTCAAACAAAAAGGTAAAAAATATAAGATGCATATAAAAGTAAGTTATGTGTAAGGAAAATGAAATAGTTTGGAGGGCTTAATTCAACAAGATTGAGAATCCAATTAGTACAATGCAAATTCTGCACAAAAGAGTTTGAAATCTGCATAATTATGCAGAAAAAAAATGTTGCAGGAACCAGTCCAATTAACTAGAAAAGTGTTGCAAAATTTAACTTCCAAGGTCTTGCAAATATGAGACATTTTTCTATCTCTGTTTCTTATTAAACATGGTTCAAATTAGCACAAATAGAATCAATATTGCAATCACTTGTCAATGAAAAATCATCCAATACATAGATTCAAAATCAAGAATTAAGCTTTTATTAATATTGCAATTAATATTACAATCAGCAAGGTCATTACAAGAACAGAGCTTAATCAAGGTACTAGTACAAATTCTGAATTCTGAGATTAAAGGTAAACATGCAAGAGGCTGAGAAACAACTAAACATGAAGGAAAATGCATAAATCTAAAATGAGATAAGCTAAAAGGCAACACAAAAATCAACAATGCAATTCCTAAATGCCTAGTCCTAAAATGAAGATGCTCTGGAAATCCTAATTCTCAGGTCCAGGAAAGAGGAATCCAACAAATCCAATCTCTCATAAATTAATTCCAAGAAGTCTTTGATCTCCCAGAACTTTTTTCATGCATCATCCATATGTCCCCCATCTGTTTTAGGATCATCTCCTCAAAAGGAGTCAACGACTTTGGTTCCATAGATTCATCTTCATCTTCAACTTGCATCTCTTCCTTAGTCATCCAACACTCATCAGTCTTGATCAATTTCATTATTTTCAAGGCTGGTCTTTGACAAAGTGAACATCTCTAGTGAATTATCTGGCCTCATTTGAGGTGTCCACTCCATATCTTTCTAGACCTTTTGATACAAAGATTGCATATGAACATTTATACTTATCCAGATGACGAGTCTTCATCATGTTGTTTGATCGGAATTCATATTCTTACCATACAATCGCATGAAGACCTCAAATCGATTTAGAAATTAGCCTTCCATGGAAACTTCCATGAAAAGCTAGAAGGTTAAACAAAACTTGTAAAGGAAGCTAAAGAAAGAAATTTGAAACTAATTCTCCCAATGGGTAAAATGTTGTTACAAGTTGGTATAAGAAACTATTTATATTCTCTTCTCAAACTTATAGAGAAAGCTATCTAAAAAAGTATAAACTAAATTGGGCCAAGGTCCAGACGAAATAGCCTAACAAAATAGAAAATGAAACTAAAAATTACAAAATATGAAATACGAAAATACTAAAAAAAATATCAAAATGCAAAAAGCAAGTCCAATGCAAAGTTCAATCAAAGAAAGTCCACTAACCTGCAAAATAAGAAGAAAAATATGAAAAAAGCCTAAACATGACCCAAATATGAAAATGAATTAAAATATAAAATTAAAAAACAATTAAAGAGTTAAAAAGACTAAAAAGGATACAAAATGTATATAATAAAATGCTTTATCAGTTATCAGGGGCATGGTCCAACTAGTTGTGTTATTGACGGTGTTGACAACTTGTATTTGAAGGAGGTTCTTCCTGGTCAAGTTGGTGGATCTCCTCCTGTGAATCTCATTGTGATGACATTGATTACTCCTCTGACTTGCTTGGTGGTGGCGATTTGTCTTCATGTTGGGAGTGGTTAGAGTGCAGTTTTTTCGTTTGAGGTTGTCGGTCTCGGTCGTGCTCCTAGTCTGATCAGTCCCACGACATTCCCCTGTACTATCGGCTCTGCGAGCCCGAGTCATATCTTCGAACAAACTAGTTGATGTGTCCATGCTGGATAAGCTCTTCAATCCTGTCTCTGAGTGCGATGCATTCCTCCATAGTGTGTCCGTAGTTACAGTGATACTTAGAGTATTTGCTTCGGTCTGCCCATCATTAAAAGGGGCGCACAAGGGGAGTTTTAGGACCTCAACGTTGAAGGATTCTTCCAAGATGTAGGCTCTCGACTCAGTTAGAGGGGTATAAGTGGTATACTTGGGTTGTGAGCAACTTGAGAGCTTGAAGATTTTGTCTTGTATTGGCTAATGATAGTCCCCATCTTTGTCCTTCTATGGCTACTTGTGTTGATCCTTCTTGGAGCTTAAGGGTGTTCTGAGTCGCCTATGTCTAGCGGAGGCTTCTTCCATCTTTATGTACTTGGATAATCATTCCATGAACTCGTTCATAGTCTTCGATCATCATTTTGCTATGCTATCGATGAACCTCTTGGGCTTCAAGGCGACAATAGTCATGTGGAAAGCTACTCCTGGCTCCAAGTCCATGATCTGAGTGATCATCCTGGAAAGTTGATCTGTAAAGTTACATTGTGACTTGTTGTCTCTCTATTGGAGCCCAATCAGGTCGTCGAGAGAGACCTTCTATGGTTGGCAAGTTACGTAGTGAGTTGTCAATTTGTTTACCAGAGTGGCAAAGAAGTCTTGACTACCAATTGAAGATTGTACATGCAAAGAAGGTGGAGAACATTTTTCATAACATATGATCATGATTTGAGTATAGATTTAGCTGGGTGAAGAATGCCTCGACGTGGTCGTCGAGGTTGGTCGATCCTTCGTAGAACTTGATCCCGTTGACGAAAGGGTGTCGTCAAGCCACAGGCTTTTGAACGATGAGAATGGTCCCTATTGTCTTTTGCTTCTCCATTCCTTTGCTGACGTTGGTGGCCTTGCTCATGGTTAACTTGTTGAGTGTTGAAGTGCAGCAGTCCGTTGAGTGATTGTTTTCGGACGTTCCTTCATTGGGTAAATGTTTGTATGGGTGGGATTTGGATCCCTTGCCATTGGTGTTTTCAACGGTCCTACTGTGGTGATGACTTTGGGTCTCGTTGTCACTGGTGTGGTCATTTGGGCTACTATTTTCGATGGGTTGGCTGTCTTGGAGGTCTTGAATTGCCACTTTCATGGAGGTATTCTCCTCTTTTAGGAGGAAGATGTCAGTCTCATGCTTCTTGGTTGTCTCTTGCATTTTCCTGAGTTCCTCCATGAGGTTCGTATGATTCATGTTGGAAAGAGTGGGGTCATTTGCACCATGAGGGAAGGGGTAAAAGGGGCGTAGGAATTTTCACGTCCTCATCGACGGCGCCAAAAGTTCTTACCAGAGTTTGACAGAACTCATAGTCCCTTGAATCTAGGGTGTTGGGGGTTCCATAGCGACACATAGGTGCCTGCAAAGGGACTCCAAAGCCTAAGTCAGTGTTGGGATCAAAGTAAAAAAGTGTATGGAAGAGAATTAGATACCTGAAGGAAGGGTGATTCCTCCTTTAAAGGTTGGGTTTTTTCTAGAACATTATGCCCAGTTACCCTTTTTAAGTACCTTGTATATAGTTACCTTTTTAGAAGATTGAACCCTTATGCTTTGGGTCTATGCCAAGATAAGTGGGATATCGGGGGCAATGGTCGTGCCGAGGACCGAGGTAGTGGTCTGGGGATGCAGGGGACTGAGATGGTGGTCCTTGTCGTGCTAAGGACCAAGGAGTAGTGGTTGGGTGCTGGGGAGGTACATATCATATTTTAATTGAATAGATTTTATATCCATCAATGTTACAATTTAAAAAAGTGTTGTAGTTGTTGTTGATGTTGCTATTATGGTTGTTGTTACTATTATTGTTGTTGCTATCCTTGCTATTGTTGTTGTTATTGTTGCTGTTAATATTGTTGTTGCATATTCTTAAAATCTTAATTACTAAATTGAATATTAATTTTAATAATAGATAAAGATATTTTATTATTTATATATATTTTAAAAAATAATAATTAAGGATAAAATAAAATAATAAATTTTATGTATGTTCTATATGAGTACAATATATTTCTAAAATTAATTTTATTCATATCTGAGACAATAATTTAAAATTAATGATTATTACTTATTTTTATAAAACTTATAAATATAATAAATATTATCAACAGAAATAAGAAATAAGAAACCACTTGGGGAAAAAAAGGATACTAAAATATTGAAAATTATTAAACATACAAAAATATATTACATAAATAATTCCGTGCAAAATATTGGCATAAAATTTAGTATTTCTCTATGATATATTTTTCTTTATTTTGAGCTTCATTGGGTGCGATAAATATAAATCTAATACCAAACTTCGAAAGCCACCATAAGATAGTAATGTATTCGAAGAACTAATTATGGTCAAAGGAATACTCGCGTTAGTTTTTCTTAATAAAACAAAGACCTTCTCAATAAAATTTAAAAGAAAATTACTAGCTCTTTTAATATTATTATAAGAAACTATGATATCAAAATCAACATAAAAAAGATAATTGGTCTCATAGTTTATTTTTTATATATGGCAAAGAAAAAAACCATGTTCTAATCTTATATATCATGAATAAAAAAAATCAAAAGATTATAGACACACATGTACGCAGAATATTCATATATATATATATAACTCATTTAATGACGGTAACATAATATTAATAACTATAAAAGTTATTAAATTATAAAAATCATTCTTCAAATTTCAATATCATTTCGATACTAGTTTAATATAATTAAATTTATTAAATAAAGACTCTAACGATAATAGTTGAATTTTACTTCATCTCGTGTAAATATACAAACATAGTTTATTAGTTTTTATATACTTTTACATTTGCGGAACAATTTTTTTTCTAAATGGGCACATCATAAAAAGAACATCAAGTGGAGGAGATTATAGATTTTCAAAAACATCTCATTAAGCGAAGAATTATTTCTTAATAAAAGCATGTTACTAAGTAAGCTTTGGGATCATCAATAATTCAAGTATTATTTTATAAAGTATAAGTATATTGATGAAAATGAATGTTTAAGGTAGCATTTTAATAATTAATTTGCAATTACAGGATTAAGAATTATACATGAAAATGATCCGCAATTAAACTTTTTTTTTATTGAAAACTACTAGAAAACGAAACAACAAGTATAAGAAGTGGTTTTCAAAATTCCTAGTAGGGGAACCATTTGTGATAACGACCTATGTGAGGAGTAACAGGAAAAGGAAGAGATGAGGTCAACAATTGAAGGAAGCTATGAACCACAATTGAAGGAAGCTATGAACCACAATTGAAGGAAGTTATGAACTTGTGCTACTACTCTCCTAGGAACAATGGAGGAGGCTTGGAACATTTCAAAATTTCTGGCTTTCTAGATATACCAATAAGTTACAACAAATAATGTTTCATGCTCTTTCAACGTGCAACGGTGAAACCAAACATTCGAGTCCTCCTCCCTAACATGTGAAAAAACATAAAAAAGCAAAGAGTCTCATAATAACCTAGTTTTAGAATAATCACTTAAAAGGTGCAGAATGTTCTCCTTCAGTGTGCATTAAAAATCTACATCATTTTTTAATTATTAAAATATATCATACAATCAATATTAATTAAAAAATAAAGACTTAATAAATATATTTTTAATAATATATTTGTTAATTTATATTTTTAATAATTATATTTATTTATTCTTTTAAATTTAATAACGTATTTATAACCATGTAGATTTTTCATAATTATGACTAAAGTTGTTTTTTTATATAACGTTAATTATCCATTTTTAATGATGTTAAATTAAAATTTTAATCTAAGGATCTAAATGTTTAATCCAGATTAAAGAAATTAAGTCAATAATTATTATTGAATTTAAGAGTGATTTAATAGTTAATAAAAGACAAAATCTCCTTGATATAAATTGATTTTAGCCCATGGATGTTATTAAATATAAAATTTGATACCGTGATTTACCAAGGTTCAATTTTTTTTAGTATAAATTGCTTAAAATCAATAATAATTGTTAATTTTTAAAGTTAATCTTACAGTTTACAAAACTTAAGATATCCTTTATGTAAAAGACAAAATTTTATTAATGTTTCAACCATGTCACAAGAAATGATAGTGAGGTAATAAGAATTAACAAAATAATAGAATACAAATCAGACGGTCAATACAAGGAATTTTTAACCCCACCACCATCTCCTAGCCTAGAACTTCCACTCCACTAATAAAACCAAAACACTATGATGTCAAAATAAACTAGTAATAAACCCCACAAGTTTAAATTGCACCCCACCCTAAACTATCACCGATTCATGCACAACATCGGGTGGGATAACCATTTAGCAAACAAAATCGCTGAAACTTTGCAATACTCTTTGATCCATTGCCAAGACCTTTGCAAGACCATCTGTAATACTTCTTACCCATTGAAAGGTTTTATTTTGAAGACTACATCATTCTTTGCCAACCAAATACCCCACAACATTGACATCCAAATAATACCCAAAATATAACTAACTTTCTACCCAGTTGGACTGTATATTCCCCTCAACTACCAGAAGCTAATTTCACAATCCACGGGTAATACAGATATATATCCAAGCCACCCATAGCATTGTATTCAAATAAAACAACAATAGAAGCAAGAAAAAAGTAAATGACTTACTGTCTTTGACTGCACTCCTCACAGGGGGCAGGATGTCTCAGTCACTAGCAGGATAGACCCTCGTTTTAAAACATCATTCCACCATTGCGACTGCTCTCTTGCTCCTCACTGCTTTATTTCGGTGTATATCTTCCCCGTATTTAGCTTCCAACACTCTAATTCATAGAGCTTCGTCACCCTGAAGAAATCTCCACCTTCATTTCCCCAATAAAGCCGTATTAAACGCCATTATTTCGTTAATTTCCAGCCCTCTACTTCCTTTCTTCTTACACACCTGCTTCCAGTTTATCCATGGTACTTTGGACGAATCCTCTGACCCTCCTCCCCCACAGGAAACTCCTCTGCAATGACTAGATTATTCTTGCCACCTTCTTAGGTGCCCTGAAACAAGAAAGATAAAAAAGAAAAATTGAAAACATAGTGGATTTGATGAGACAAATCCTCCCCCCAAATGACAGAATCTTCTGCCTCCAACAGTTTCACTCTTATTTTGTCAAGAATAGGTTTCCAAACTCGTTCCCACCTCATGTTTACCCCTATAGGAACCCTTAAATAGGAGAAAGACATCTTGAGCACTTTCTAGTTGATCTTAGCAAAAGAACACACTTCCGGCAATTTCACCCATATTCCCCCATGCTACTTTTATGGAAATTAATCCTTAGGCGAGATGCCATTTTGTAGCATCTCAAGGCACTCTTAAGAGTTAATATGTTGTGAAGGTCAGGTGATATCATGAATATTGTGTCATATGCAAACTACTGGATTATAACTTGTAGGTCTTGATTGGCCAATTTGATACTTGAGATTAGCTTGACCAATAAGGTCTTCCTAGCCCATCTGCTACAATTAAGAATAGAAAGGGAGCCATAAGATCCCCTTGACGTAAACCTCTTTGCATGCTTTGCACTTTCGTTGACCAGCATCGATGTTGACAAAAAGGATAAGCTTCCTTAGATCCATCCAACCCACTTATTCCCAAACCCGAGATGCTTAAGCATGTAGAACTGAAATACCCAACTAACTAAATCGTACGCCTTCTCAAAATTAGCTTTGAATAAGAGCACGGGGATTCTTACGATGTTTAGCTTCATGACATGATATACTCCTTTAATATTTCCCAAAAGTGCTTCACCAACATCATATTAAACCCATTTGACCCCAGAGCCCTAAGGTTGTCACATTCCTATATTGCCCTTCTGATTTATTCCATGGAGAATTCTTATTCTAATTCTATTCTTTGGGACTCAAATGTGTATTTAAACTTCACCCCTTCCAAATGCACATTATCCTTCCCTGGGCTTGGAACCTCTTGTAGAAAAAATCGTGAACTTTCTGTTTCACCTGAACTAGATCCTCAACCCATTCTCCATTTACCTCTAGCAATTGTCAAGTGAAAGAACCAGAAATTTACATCACCCTCTTTCAACCATTGAACCTTAGCCCTCTAGGCCAATAATGTCTCTTGATACATAAACTATTTCCTCAATTCACCCATAGCCTCCAAACGAAGCTTCACCCCATCTTCTGCAAGGTTCCCCTCTTCAGCAAACTTGTCATAGGTTGTTATTTTCCCCTTATGTCATTAATTGTGGCATCCACTTTCTCGCATTGTCCCTCTTCCAACTCTTTATCTCTGTTTTTAGTGCCTTCAACTTCTCTTTAAATACATACATTCCCTAACCCTGGAGTTCAACCTTTTTATAACTTAACAAATTCCTCAAAGTTATCCCACTTCAACCAGCTATTGATGAACTTAAAGGGTTTTGGGTCCCAATCACCCTTTGATTACTTTAGAATAATAGAACAATGACTAGAGAAGTTTCTGCTCAAGTTCAGTTGGAAACTATTGGGCGCCACATCTAGCCATTCTAGGGAGACAAGAAACCTATCAAGGACACTACATCCTTTACTCCTAGCACTAAACCATACCCACCACAGAAAGCTCAACCAACTCCATTCTTTTAATAAATTCCAAGAATTCATTTGTGTCTGACAAGTTTATTCCAATTAGTCCATTTTTGCCAACTCTTTCATCTATAGACTTTACTACATTAAAATCACCTGCTACACACCATACGTAACCATAAAACCACTATTTATGATCCAAAATTGCTTCCCACATGGACTTCTTTCCTGCTACAAAGTAAGGAGCGTACACGTTCACCATTATCCGATCTATTACTTCCATGTTGAGCCTACCTTTTACTCCAAGGAATCCTAATCTATGAAAAGATTCTGAAACAACAAATTCCTCCCCATTGCAACACACAACAAGCCTCTCGAATTTTGAAGGATAATTTGTTAATGTTTAAAGTGGATTGAAAGGCTAAAAAAACTTGAAGTCTAGTAGAATATATAGAATATAGATATAT
This sequence comes from Psophocarpus tetragonolobus, assembly GCA_037954015.1. Classification (NCBI taxonomy): domain Eukaryota; kingdom Viridiplantae; phylum Streptophyta; class Magnoliopsida; order Fabales; family Fabaceae; genus Psophocarpus; species Psophocarpus tetragonolobus. The sequence continues at coordinate 44,268,108 of CM075695.1, forward strand.
AAATTGTTGATTGATTTTAAAGTTTGTGAAAAAAGAAAAAGGTAATTACATATATACCCTGCAGATTTAGTGTAATTATAGATTAATTTTTTTAATTAAACATACCCTTTTACAGTTGTACCCTACTTTTCAAATTAACATGTTTTTGTTTATTTTATATTATTACATTTTATTTCTTATAAATGCGATATGTATAATTTTTATTTTTTCAAACTTGGTAATAATGCAACAATGGAGATAACATGAGTGTTGGTGATAAAGTTTGAAAAATATAAAAAAAATGCTTATGTAAGAGTATACAAAACTTAGCTTTATATGTAATATTATACCAAACTTATATAATAAATTTATATATAAAATTACGTGTTTTGAAAGAAAAGATACAAAGTACATACAAAATAAGAAAGTTTGTATAGTAAAAAAAGAAAAAAAAAATACATATGTAATTACGGTAATGTCATCTCTCAATGAAACGCATCCGTAATCACTAAAAAGAGAAATTTGAATTGTTGGAGTAGAGATTCGAGAATGAAGCAGATGAGAATGAGGTGAAGGTGATGATTTGGTCGTACCAAGGAAACATTAGAGTGTAATTAAGCTGAGTTTGTGGGCATCAAATTAGAAAACTTAAATCCAGGCTAACTGGCACCGTCCAATGGGCAATGAACCATCAAGTGGGGTCACTGTTAATAACGCTAAACAATATACAATCCCATGTGAATGAATAAAAAATAATTTTTAAGTTATGATTTAGAGATACATTTAATTTAAATAATTTTTAAGTTATGACCGCGAATGAGAGAAGTGAGTGGTTGGTTGAAAGAAAAAGACAAGGCTTCAATCAATGGTAACTATGTGACGAGCTTGCAATGGCACTGTTTTTGGTTTTGTTAACCTGGTCCTCAACTTTAACTTTAAGAAGAAGGGATCACGTGACTCTTTACTATTTCCAGTATTGTGTGTTTTTGGGCCCTTTGGTCGAGGACTGTCTATGAGTATCCCATTTCCATTTTCCACGTCCACCCTTTATTACCTAGTAAACTGTAGCTACCCATTTATTAGCATTAGCATTAGCATTAGCGTTAGGATCCAATCATTAAAAAAAAAAAGAAAATAAAATGATGACAATAATAGAGTGAGACAAGTGCATGGGGATGAAGAGATTTGAAGGGTGAAATGTGAGCCAAGTGAATAAAAAGAAGGAACGGTTCAAATTGCAAAAATGAGTGTTCAGTTTTGAGTCTTTCTTACCCCCATATAATTAGTTCCGTTCCACTTCTTCTTTGTCGTTATTTATTGCATTTCCATTTAAAAATAAAATAAAATCATCGATATCTGGACTGGAGCCTAGGGTGCATAAAATTAATAATAAGAAGAGAAGCAACGGCACTTAGCAATTCTGAACCGCACAATAGTTATTTGCGTGAACAGAGAGAGACAGAGACAGAGACTGATGGCATCGATGGCCGCGGCCGCCACAGGTTCTCTGAATGTTCCATGTTGGTGGGTTGGAAGGAAAAGCGTCCCATTGTCCTCCGCATCACAACTGTGGGGAGAGAAGATACGGATAGGTTCAGATTCGGTTGCAGGAAAAAGAGATCGCAATCCGGTGATAGTTTCTCCGAAGGCGGTGTCTGATTCACAAAACTCCCAAACGTGTCTGGATCCGGATGCAAGCAGAGTAGGTTTTGTTGGATGATTGTAATTGAGAATGATGAATGTGAGTAATTGTTTGTAGTTTTTTTGTAGAGTGTGCTGGGCATCATACTGGGCGGCGGTGCAGGTACTCGTCTGTATCCACTGACGAAGAAGAGGGCAAAGCCCGCTGTGCCTCTCGGAGCAAACTACAGGCTGATTGATATTCCTGTTAGCAACTGCTTGAACAGCAACGTGTCCAAGATCTATGTTCTCACTCAATTCAACTCTGCCTCCCTCAACCGCCACCTTTCCCGTGCTTACGCCAGCAACATGGGTGGCTACAAAAATGAGGGTTTTGTTGAGGTTCTTGCTGCTCAGCAGAGTCCTGAGAACCCTAATTGGTTTCAGGGTACCGCTGATGCTGTTAGGCAGTATTTATGGCTTTTTGAAGAGCACAATGTTTTGGAGTTCTTAGTTCTCGCCGGTGACCATTTGTATCGAATGGACTACGAGAAATTCATCCAGGCTCATCGTGAGACTGATGCTGACATCACTGTCGCTGCCTTGCCTATGGATGAACAGCGTGCCACTTCCTTTGGTCTCATGAAGATCGATGAAGAGGGCCGTATTATTGAATTCGCTGAAAAGCCCAAAGGAGAACAGTTGAAAGCTATGAAGGTTGATACTACTATTCTCGGTCTTGATGACCAGCGAGCAAAGGAAATGCCTTATATTGCTAGCATGGGCATCTATGTTGTTAGCAAAAATGTCATGTTAGACCTGCTCCGTCACAAGTTTCCTGGTGCTAATGACTTTGGGAGCGAAGTTATTCCTGGTGCAACCTCTATTGGAATGAGAGTACGTCTTTCATTTACTTAATATTACCAAAAACTACTTTCCTGTTACTCCCTTTTCTCACAACCCATCTTTCTGTATATTCCAGGTCCAAGCCTACTTGTATGATGGCTACTGGGAAGACATTGGTACAATTGAGGCTTTCTTTAATGCAAATCTGGGAATCACCAAAAAGCCTGTGCCTGACTTCAGGTCAACTTTATATGCTATTTGATACAATCACATATTGGCAACTGTATTGTTATTATCATCTTTATCTGTTCCTTCTGTTTCGGATATTCATTGCAGTTTCTATGATCGTTCATCCCCAATTTACACCCAACCACGATATTTGCCTCCATCTAAGATGCTTGATGCTGATGTCACTGATAGTGTTATCGGTGAAGGATGTGTCATTAAGGTAAGCTTTTTTAAAAACTTCAATTCTACTCTGATCTGTTCTATTTATACTGTTCTTAACAAATATGTCAAATATAATGAGATTGATTAATTTATTTACAGGAACCTAACCTTATATTCCATCTTTTTTTCCATAGAACTGTAAAATTCATCACTCTGTGGTTGGGCTACGATCTTGCATATCAGAGGGTGCAATTATTGAAGATACGTTATTAATGGGGGCAGATTATTACGAGGTAATAATAATAACTTGCACAGTTAAGCCTAGTATTTCTAAGTTATTAATAGGATTGGCTTTAGTTTGACCAGCTGTTCTAACTGCAACTTTGGTTTTCTGATTGTTGTGTTCCAGACGGATGCTGATAAGAGGTTTCTGGCTGCTAAAGGCAGTGTTCCAATTGGTATTGGCAGGAACTCGCATATCAAAAGGGCAATTATCGACAAGAATGCTCGAATTGGGGAAAATGTGAAGGTTATAACATCGTCAATTATATACAAATTTATTCCTTCTTTTACATTCTAAGCCATTTTATCCTAAGACAAAAAGATGAGGCAGAGTAGCTTAGGTGATTTTGATATTGTTTTTTTAGTCAAAGTTGAAGTTTTGCCTTGATAACCCACACAATACTGATTGACGGTTATTGAACTCAAACTCCAATTATGATTGAAGAACTCTATCAAAAACATTATTCTACTTCCTCAGTTTTAAAACTACAGTTGTTTGATCACCGAAAAAAAAAATACAGCTGTTTAAGGTTGGGGTACACCCGATTTGATAGGCCTTATATGATTGGAACCACCATTCATTATCAATATTCTCATTGATATTCACTGCGTAAATATTTGTAAAATTTATTGTATTAGTAAATAACTAAGGGTATAATTAAAAATGCTAATAAATATAATTTTGTATTTAGAAAACAAATATAGTTTTAGAACAAAATTACAATATTAAAACAATTATACTGATAAATCAAACGAAGTGTTTTTTAGGTTAACTCTGACTAGGTTTTGGTTTTGTTCAATGATCTGATAATTTTAGAATGATTGAATATTCAATTATAAATCTCCCGTGATGTTCTTTCCTTTTAATTAAAGATTGTAAATAAATATGCAATATGAATCATTAATTTTATCTGATGATGCCATGTTTTTTTTTCATGTGATATTTGAGATATTTTAAATCAATATTTGGTTGCAATTCTCAGATTATTAACAGTGACAATGTCCAAGAAGCTGCAAGGGAAACAGATGGGTATTTCATAAAGAGTGGGATCGTGACAGTAATCAAGGATGCTTTAATTCCAAGTGGAACTGTCATTTAAATCCCCCCACTCAAAATCCCAGATCCTATGTGAGGCTCGTTTTCACCGCATCAAGCTCGGCTTCCACGTCTTAGATCATATAATATGTATTTTTGGGCAGTGGCCTGTAAATAACCGCGGAAGAGAAGGCTTGCTTTGAGCAACCTCGCTGTAAAGTTTATTACCTATTGAATAAGAGTTTCTTTATTTCGATGGTTAGCAAAAACAAAAATGGAAAGAAATATTAGTACGTCGATAAAGACTTTTGGGATATCAAGGATAAAAATAAAATGGTGATATCTTTTGTGTCGTTTTTAGTTAATGTATTCCACGCCATTCAGTATAATTTCTTATTTTTAAATAATTTTAGAATATCAGTGAATGTTTGATTTTATTTGATTTTCGATTTATTTGAAGCAAATTTTAATACTTTTTGTTTTACGTCAAAAAGTAATTCAGCAATGATTTCAGATTGAAGCAACTTAGACTACTTTCATGTTGTATCAAGAATTTTATATTAAATTTTATTCTTTTAATTCAGATTTATAATAAAAACGTTTAATATATATTGTATCATATCAAAATTAATTTTAATTACATTCATCTAATTAAGTACACATTTCGTTAGACATGTTTTAATAAATAAAAAAATTGAATAAAAACACAAACAATATATAAAATCATAAACGATAATGTAAACAAACCTATATTAAAAAAAATATAATTACAGGGCATTACAAAAAGAGCGAAACACATTTTAGGTCTGAAAGCTACACACGTGTTATACCTAAATAAATTTTTAAACAACTTCTTAATCAATTTTTCATCATGTAAATTGACGGTTTAGTGAGTAATTTGGATACCTTTTACAAAATATTTATAAAAATAGGTCTTTTTTAAATTATTTACTAAAGTAGGTTAACTTGGTCTTTTTTGGAATATATACGTGAAACATGTAGAATTTTTTCATGATAAACGTACAAATATCTTATTTTTGAGCAAGGAATTCTCATATGCGTGATTAACAATACAAAAAAATTACTACTATTGAAACTAATTTACAATTTTTTTTTTTCGTCTTTTTTTACTTAGTTGACAAAGTTGACAAAAATTCATTGACATATACTCCAGTAATCTTTTAAAATAAAAATGAGGTTTATAGGTCACAAGAATGGTCGGGATAGCTCAGCTGGTAGAGCAGAGGACTGAAAATCCTCGTGTCACCAGTTCAAATCTGGTTCCTGGCACATGATTAATTTGTATGAGTATCTATTCGCCATATTCATTTAAATGAATACGGGGAATAGATACTCATACAAATTTGTGCTCTAGATTATCATACATATTTATTTTATCTATTTAGGTATCTGTCGATATACTTTTCCTAGATGATTAAATTAAAGAATAGATGTGTTTTTTAGGTATATTCGCTGTATATATATATTATTTATTTAATTATTTTATTTTTTTTTCGCTCTAAAAAATGTTAATATTTCCCCAGAATATTCAAATGGTTAAATTAGTTGGTTGAAAGACTTAAAAGTTTAGTCTAAGGGAGTTCAAGGGTGGAGTGAGAATAGTCAAAATACCTTTTACAAAATATTTATAAAAATAGGTCTTTTTTAAATTATTTACTAAAGTAGGTTAACTTGGTCTAACCATAGTTCACAACTACAATTTTACTTTCATTGCATTTTTTAAACAGGTGGCCACAACGCAAACTGCAAGTTGTCAACGTGTTTTTTGTGAAAACCGTAAATAAAAATTACGATTTTAATGCACAAAGAGTGGGAAATAGGCAAAGTAGTATAGGGAATAGGCAAAGACCTATAAAATTCATATATATGATTTGTTAGTACAAAAAACACATAATTGACAAACTTCTCTTTTATTCACATTGATAAGAAAATATACCATAAAATAAATAGAAATACCTAAACAAAAATAAACATAATAATGGTATTTTGTCCATGTGGTTCATACATATACCTACATTTACGACAAGTATTAAGGCATTATTGAAAAAACCTATAAATCTTTTCTTTACATCATAACCTCTTCTCTCACTTAGGATGGTGTCCCCCTCTTTGGGCTAAGTGATTCTTCTCATCTCAAAAACTCTATTTATAAACCTAACATCCTAATCTTAAATAAGAAAACAACTCTATATTTTATAAATGACATCTTTAAAATCTAAACAAATTCTAAAGATAAAAAATATTTTCTAAACAATATCTAGATATTTGAAATTAAAATAATTTGAATTGTTTTTTCAACACGATTTTGTGGTCCTATCACCTCATAACAACACAATGCAATATAGGAATAATCCACAACAAAAGAAGCTTGACTTCAAGACTGTTAGTGTAACACTCATATTTTCGTAACCAGATTATTATATATTTATTTACATTTCAATTTAGGTGTTAAGCTAGAAACTTAGTTATTATAGACATTCACTTTTATCTGATAAGACTTTTAACCTAAAGGAGAAAGAATAAGAAAAGAAAACATTTTGCACAATTCGAGTTTATTTAAAAGTAGAGTACTGAAGTGGCACATTCAATTTGTGGTTTATTGTGTTCAATCTCCTCTTCAAGAAGCAAGGAATAGAAAGGAGTAGCACCATGCTATCGAACAAATCACAACTCTAGTCCATGTAAAGTGTAGGATAACAACCCACGTCACAACAAAAGGTTTCAATGAACCAAGAAAGACCGTTGGTTCATATGAAGTGTAGGATAATGATCCATCCCTCAACCGAAGATGTCAATGGACCAAAAGGGGACATTAATTCATGTAAATTGAAAAATCATAGGTCAAACATCAATCTACAATGTCATTAAACAAAAAATGCTTGATTTTTGCTAAGTCATGTGAGACAAGACTTTGGAATTTTTGAACCGTTGCTCAGTGAAAATGCTTTGAACCCATGGTCGCTCAGTGAAAATGCTTTGAACCCATGGTCGCTCAGCGAAGAGTCAAAGTTTGGCTATAAATAAAGGCAACCTGGTGTGAAATGGAAGGAGCAGAGGGAAAGGGAAGCTCTTGTGAGAGATAAGAAAGAAGAAAGGCTTTTAAGAGGCACGAAAGGAGAAAAAGGGAACTCTTAAGAGAAAGATTAAGGCTTCAAAGGTTTTCCTACCATTCTTCATAAAGCTAAGGTAAAGGGAGAACGAGATTTATAAACCACTGGAGATGTTAATCTTAATAGACTTATGTGTCTTACTATTTTTATGATTATTATTACTAAAACTAACTTTTAATGCTTAGTTAATTGCTCAATAACATCTAACTATACTAAATTTTATCTTCTCTAGAAGTTATTTTGGTGCTTTATTATTTTCTTTATAAGTTATTCTGGTGTTTTATTTATGTTCTCCAGAGATTATTCAGGTACTTTATTTATTATTTTTGTATATTAATTTTTGACTTTTTATCTATCATTTACATATATTATTTTGGATCTCTGTTTATTATATTTAGTTAATTATTGCTAAGTTGTTTTCCAAATATTACAACATGATTGAAGTATAAGTCTTTAAAGACGTAGTAGTTTTATAGTTATGGTCATTATTGATTATTCATGAACTAGGAGATGGATATGAGAAATTATATATATGAGGTCTTTTTGGAGGATAATTCATGAATGATTTTGTGAACGATGATTGAAATATTAGTCTTTAAATATGTAATAGTTATTATAATTGTGGTCATTATTGATTATTTATGAACTAGGTGATGAATATGAGAATTTATATATATCTATTGAGGTCTTTTGAGGATAATTCATGAATGATTCTGTGAATGATTGTTGAAATATGAGTACTACGTAAGTTGTGATATTTGATTTATGGTTAATAAATTGTGTTTAAGTATGAGTGTTATATAATTATGGTTGTAAAATTAGACTTCATTGGGGAATGTGTTGAAAAGTTGAGACGATAACTTAGCAAAAAAACCTAGGTTCTCTGGTGTAGGTATCATAAAAGTATATGTAATGACATGTTTTGGAGAATTATGATTTGGTGCCTTACGAGGTAAAATAGAATTGTTGGAATATATCATTTTCAAACTAAAAGACGATGTCCAGTAGTAACTGGTTGAGGACCAGCACAATGAAACTAACTTATGGGGGTCAGACTCTTATATCTGGTTGTGGACCAGAATATTATATATGGTTGGAGGGTCAATACTACTTGGGTTGTTTTGAAAAAATAAAATATAGTGTTACTATTGTTAGAAAAGGATATATGGTCATCAAACGCTTCCCAAACGAGATCCTCGATGATGTGGGAGAATCATCATGGATGGTTATGGATCCATACATAGAATTAAGAGAATTTGAGTCTGGTGTTGGGAAGAATGAGATTGTGATTATGTGGAACTTAGTCTTAGGATAAATCTTAGCTCTCATTAATTGTTTTTTTATTAAGATTAACATTTATGGTTTATAATTATTTCACTCCTCTATGTATTTATGGGACTATCGAAGATCTCCCGTATGCATGATGTATTATGAATGATGTTTCGTATTAAGTTACTTTTGTTAGCTTTTGTCAAAGGTCAACTCTTCTGATTTGCGTCTAATTGAGGTAGTGGTGATAATTGATGTATGATGTATTAAGAAACATCTTGTAAAAGAAATGTTTTCGTTCCATCCTTGTTTTAAGAAGATTATGATTTTTTATGTAAGAACTAATTTTAAAAATTTCTCATAATTGTTGTAAATACATTTGACAAACTTTCACATTTTCATAAATGAATTAGGTTAGTAAAATGAGTCTTTACAGTTAGCAACTCCTTCGTTGGTTATTGTGTTATTTCAAAAGGATGCAAATTTTATTACTTTTCTGACTCCATGTGATTTATTGAGTTAATTAAGCAATTTTCTTTGAGGATGATTTGGATTGTGGGAGTCATACTCCAGAGTCAGTGACTCTCAAAGAAGACCAAACTATAGTTCCAACACCAGTCACTTCTATTTTTGTGGATGTCGTTATTCACATAAATGAACAAAGTCTTGAAAGAGAAAAAGACATGCTATTGCTAGAGAAACCAATTGATGAACAACAACATCAACATGATTTTGTTGATGATATGACTCCATTGAGGTGATCTCAGATATTATGTTTCTCTTCTATATTACATGACTATGTTATGTACCTTCAGGAGCATGGCTTTGGTTCCCATTATAATGATGATCCTACCACTTTTTAAGAAACAATTTCATTCTCATGCTTTTGACTAGCTAAATGCCATGCCTTTCGAATTGTCTTTCATACCTTATAATAATATTTGGGATCTTGTGAAAGTTACTAGTTCATTATAAGCCTATATAATATAAGTGGGTATTTAAGACCAACTATACTCTGGATGGTAAGGTTGATAGATACAAGGTCATATTAGTTGCAGAGGGTTATAGTCAATGATATTATAAAGAAACTCTCTCACCGATCTCAATAAAGGACACATTCCAAGAAAGATTATCAATAAGGTTATACGGTGAATTGTTGCGAGCACCTTCACACGTCATATCATCATAGCAGACAATATATATGATACAAAAACAATAAATTACTAATATATATTAAAAACAACAATATAACAAACTAAAATTTTAAACATTCATAATTTAATGATTGTCATTAACAAAATGTTTTAAATAAGCATGCCAACATAAGGATTAAATAACAATCTCAAACTAGAAAAAAATTGGGATAAGGTTTTTATATAAAAAAAGCTTAGAATAGAGACAACCTAATTTATTTTTTTTTTAAAAAAAAAACTTGTAACAACAACCAAACAAAAAAGGTACTAAGGACTATGCAAAGGGGGGGGGGGAAGGAAAATGTCAAAACAACATAACAAATAAGGGACTAAGGAGCCTGAAAAAGAAAAGAAAATGGTCACAAGAGAGATTATAGTGTGGGAGAGTTTGTTGTAGTAGTGTTGTCAATAATAATATGTCCCTAGACTAACATTATCAAAGGTCTACTTTCTCAGAAGTGCATCCTCTCTTACAAAGGTTGAACAAAGGTGCTACTATGAAGTTAGGGTTTGTTTGAATAATAATAGGCAGTGACATATTGAATTGGGTTTTTGCTAGTTTGGGTTGACCTAAGGCCAAATCTTTTTAATAAAAAAAGATAATAACCCCTATGATCGTTGTAACTTGCCATAATGTAACAATTATGTTGGCTGTAATTTAGGAAACAGAAGAACCTTGTTACAGAATACCAAAATGCTCATAATGATCATGGGGTGCAGTGACACAATGATATAATATAGTTACGGCGATGTCATGTGCCAAAATGATATAATATAGTTATGGCGATGTCATAATTGTCATCTGATGACATTGTTTCCAAGTCATTATTTCCTTAGTTTCTCATTTTGACTTAGAGCTTTACCAAATGGATATGAAATCAAGTTGTCTAAATGAAGATCTTGCAAAAGATGTCTACATGGTTCAATCTGATGATTTTTTTAAAGCATGCAATGAGCATTTGGTTTACAAGTTTAAAAGGTCTATTATGGATGTAAGGAAAAGGTTGCAAACCAATACAATTACTTGAACATTAGTGAGAATAATCTCATAATTCTCATTTTATACGTTGATAACATTCTTCTTGCAAGCAATTGTATAAAACTATTGGTTAAGACAAAAGCAATGTTATGCAGTCAATTGATATGAAAGACCCCGATAATGTTTTTGTTGTTTAATGCATCTAGATTTATATTAAAAAAATATCTATGTATTAGCTTAAATAATTTTTCCATTAAACACATATTCAAATGAATTGTATGATATTTAAAATAAAATATTAATTTTAACAATCAATAAAGTAAAAAATATGCGATTAGAAAAAAATAAAATATAACAAGAAGAAGAATATGAAATATAGAAAACATAAGATTGCACTCATACCCATTAAATGGAGAAAAAAAAGAAGAGAAAATAGATTTTTTAATTTTTAAAATTGGCATTAAAGGATTATAATATCCTTAATATAAATTATTTAAAATAAAAATATTAATTTTCATGATTAAATATTTTTATGTAGGTTGCTAAGTCACTCTAACTAAAAATAAAGTGTATGTAATTCAACTAAAAATTAAAACATATTATTCATGACCTAAATAGGAGTGTACAACTAGGATGGCAAAAAAATCTACATCTGCGGATACTCATGGATAGAATATGCAAAAATATCTGCATGAATAGTATAAATTGGTACTCGTTACCCGCGAGTATTCGCTACCCACTAAACTAAAATTATATATATATATATATAAGTTAAAAAAGATAATATTTTTTAAAAATAAATCAATTTAAAATATTAATTATCAAAATTCATTGATATCAATCTTATTTTTCTATGAAAACTTCATAGTTAATAAAATTATTTATTATAAAAATGCCGATAATATAAACTAAAGATTTTATATGTATTAAATATTTTCTTATAATATATTATATTAATGTACTTTTAAATCTAATTAATTTGGTAGAAACTAGTATAATTTTATTTATAGATTTTCCAAAAAATAAATTATTTATTTGATAAAACTTCTTATAAAAATATTTAATTTTAATTTTTTTTTAAATATCTATGGGTACCTGTGGATACCCGCGGATATTAAAAAAATTCACAGGTATTTCTATAGCGGATACCCGGTGGGTTTTTAATGGGTAATGAGTAACAGATTTTGTAGTGGGTCGGGTGACGGGTAACCACTACCCGTACCTGCCCCGACCCGTTATCATTCCTAAGTACACCTATGTGTGTCTATGTCTCTTTGTGTGAGAAAGATTATTTAAGAGCAAACAAATTTTTTTTTTTAATTTATTGTAAAGATTACATTAACATTTTTTTATATTTGTCAAATTACATGATACATGTTTTTCTATCCGACACACGCCACCCTCAATATTTTGAAACATTTACACTAAGATTTTTTATCTTTTACCTTACACATGTTTTTGAGATTTAAAAAAATTAATATTTCATACAATGTATCCTGTAAGAGCAAATATATCAAACGTAATGTTAAAAAGGAAAGAATATTATGTGTAATACGGTAAAATCTTAAAGAGTACCGTTATAGTTTATTTTTAATTTCTTATTAAAATGTTATATAATGCGAAATAATTATAGGTATATTTAATTCAAATATAAAAAATGAATACATCTTATTTTCATATGACTACTCTAATTATTTGTTTGGTTTATAGGATGAAAATAATATTGGAAGGATGAAAATGAGATAAAATTATTTTCGTTAGATGAAATTAAAGAGAAATAAATTTGATATGGTGAGATTAATTGTTTTTTTCCTTCATCTCTCCATACTACTTTTAAAAAAATACAATATTTTATATATATTTTTCTCTTTTAGTTTTTTATTTTATTTTCTATTTTAGCTTTTTTATTTCAACCAAACAATGTGTAAACCTTATTCCTTTGACCCATTTGACTTCGTCTTTTCTCTGTCTGTGTATGTACTGCAATATGATATCTGTGTGGGTCTGTAGCCTGATTTTGAATGTTCATAGTGTATGTAAAGAATTGTACTTGGTGTACCTCAGTCTGTAACATGAATTGAATTGAATAGAATAGAATAAACAATACAATTTATGTAACTGTCATATTATCTCTTGTCATGCGAAGGAGGAGTACGATAAAATTGGCTCCGAATTATTACTTTCTTGTTAAGTACAAAGTTTAATTGTAAATTTTTTAGAAGCTACTGTCATCTGTCACACTATAAAATAAGAAAATAATATTAAGTTTTTGTTATTTTATACGCATAGAAATTAGTTTTTGATGAATATAAATTTATCATTAAAAATATTGAATAGTTTAAAATGAATGTAATGTAAATTAAAAATAAACATGTAGATGGAAGTTGAAGGTATGATGGTAGAATGAGAAAATAAAAGGGTGGTGTTTACGTAACATGTAAAAAGTCATAGTACTGCAATATTCTAGTTTTAGCTATACTACTAGCAGTAAATGACAAAAACTTATCATTGTGAGATGAAAGTGAGTAGTATAAAAAGAATTTGAATTCAAAAGTTAAATGTAGAAAGAAGAAAAAAGAGTATTGATTAAAAAAAAGGAAGAAGAAGAAGAAGGTGAACATACGAACAAGAGGGACAGAAGCTGACAGGTCTCTAGTGGGTAGTCTCTCCTGCTTTTGCCTGTCCATGGCTGTGGCGCCACCTTCGAGGCACTGTTCTTGTTCGTTCTATCTTTTTAGATCCCACTCTCACTCTCACTCTCACTCTCACTCTCACTACCATAACCATCTATCACCTCTCTTCCCCGCCTTTCCGTTTTTTCTATCTTCATTTTTTCATACTTGTTCAAACATCATCGTTCATATCAAATTACAAATTCTATTTAGTAATCTCTTCCTTTCTGGTGTAAAATCTAAATAATATATTTATAACAAAATAATTAATTATTCATACCATTATTTTTAAATTATTTTAAAATCACCTTCTTTTTTACTTAATTATTTCCATTTTATTCATTCGTATTTTAAGAGAACAATTAACTTTTATTAATAGTGTCTTCAATCTTAAATATTTTGAAAAAAAAAATCTTATAAAAATTGGACAGATTTTTTTTCGAAATTTATGTTAAAATTAAGGAAACAAATATATATATATATATATATATATATATATATATATATATATTTTAAAATTAAAAGAATAATTTTTATTAGAATCGTATGTAATAACAATCCAAATCATAGAAAATGCACATATTTTAATTAAAAAATATTCTTTTAATTTTTTATAGGCTCAGGCTCTTTAAATTTCTTAACAAATACCCGAAAACTAGTTGCATTAACATTTTATATTAATATATTTTTTAAAAATATATTTATTATAAGTATACCCTTATTTCATAGTCATTGATTTAACCATCAATGCATTAAATAAAGTCATTTTACTTGAAATACAACAATATTTATTTTTATTAAATTTATTAGTATATGTGAAAAACCATAAACATATAGTAATTTTACAGACTAAAATTAACGTTAATGTTCCTTTTCTCCCTTCTGATATTTTTGTTTTTATTTAACTTTCAATTTTTTTAACGTTAGTTTGGATAATAAATTTTCCAAATTCAAAAATTTCAAATGCATTTAATTTAAAATTATTTAATTTAAATATTTCATTTTTCAAATGTCTTATTTAGGTAATATAATTGAAACTTATTTAATTTTAATTTTCAACTTTGGATAAAGAATTTCAATTTCTACTAAATATAAAAATTTACTTAATATTAAAAATACTTAATAATTAAAAAAATATTAGTTAATGTTGTTTTTCGTTCGAGGTTATTTTCTATTAAGATTTTTTTTTCGATATTTTTTTAATGTCTTTCCGGCTAACTTAATCAATATATTTTTCAACTAATGCTAGTCAAACTTCTTTTTTTTTCAGTTAGCATAAGTTATAATAATTTTTTTTTTATGGACTAAGGATATTTTTCATCGATATGGACAAGAAAATTCCTAGAATTAACATAAGAGAGAAAAAAAAAAAGAAAGAAAAGAAGAAGTACTGGTCAAGGGTAGCCAGAAATCTGCGTAATTGACATTAGCGGCAAAGGAGATTGTTCAAATAATCAGTTATAAATTATTTTAACCATAATCATAATAATTTAATAGAATTATAAGATTAACTTGATAACAAAGTCTACGCGTGGAAAGATAAAAAAAAGGTTATAAATTCAAATTCATCTATTAACAAAACTAATATACCAATAATTAAAATTTGTCTATAAAAAAATTATAATAATTTATTATAAATAACTATCAATTAAAAGTATGAAAAATAAATTCATACTCGTTAGTAATTTCGAATTCATTTCAAAATTGATAGAAAAATTTTTATTTGATCGAACATGAGTACAAGTATGCAAAATATCAAATTTGTTAGGTCGATGATAAAAATATACATACACACTCAGTCTCTATCGCCACCCTGTACCTGCACGTATTTAATGACTAAAATATTTTATATTTTTACCCTTCATTTATCATGTCTAATTTCCAAACCAAATGACTTCATATGTCACGTTTGGTTTGTACATTTTCTGTTTTTATTTTCACACACAACAATAGTGAAAATATATTTTGGTACATTTAAAAAAAATTAAGCTGAAAACATTTTTAAAAAACAACTAAAAATAGAAAACAAAAAAAATTGTTTTTTTTAATGTTTTCAAAAGTTGACATTGTATAAAAATAATATGTTATTTTAAATTATATATAAATAATTTATAATATTTTTGCTAAAATTAATTAATTTAAAAATATTATTTTTCTGAAAATAGAAAATATCAATTGAAAACAAATATATTATTTGAATGTTAAAAATTTGAAAGTGAAAAACGTTTCCAAAAAATAAAAATAGAAAATAAAATGAGAAAATCAAACTAAATGAGAAAACAGTTATAAATTTTATATGTATTAAATAAGTTTTAAATTAATATCATTGTATTAAATAATTTATTTTTTATTACAATAATTATAATTTTTGTATAAATATGATATAAATACAAATATATCATCGGACGTGAGAATAAAATATAAATCTGATAGTGAGTATGAAAATAAATATAAGTCTCATAAACAAATAATTTCTCACTCTATTGTCATCCGTACCTAAACCTAATCATAATTGGTTATAACAATCACTATTATAATATTAGAATTCATGCATGCATTCTCCCACTAATATAAAATAAGTTATTGTGATGTAGCTCACATAACGGAACTTCGAATATCGCACACCTAACTCGACAACAAGATCGATGAAGGATGAGCCGACACATTCTTTTACAACCTGTTCATGAATGAATTCGACTCAATCCCTTTTATTTTCTCCCGCCTCCTAATGATATATAACGTTTATTGCTCTACATATTAGGAAATGTATACAACTTGGGGAGACCGTAGACACATTGAGGACATACGATATCAAGGGTGACAAATATTTCAAAAATAGTCATTGTAAAGATTGATCGGAGGGTGCAACTCAAAATAATTTGTTTCTCTTCATTTCAAACTTTAAAAATTAATCCCGCTATAATGAATAGTGTTTTTATTGAATTTAGTAAAACTTGTAATTTCTTGTGTCTTGCCCACCAAAGGTTTTGTAAGGACAATTAGATACTTAATTCAAAAGAGACTTTAATGATTAAGTTAATATCGAAATAAGAAAATGTAAATAGAACTCGATATATGGAAGTAGAGTTTGACTCCTCTTTTATATTTGTTTTGGTGTATAATTTGCTTTAAAGTTACAATTTTGAAAAAGATAGACCTCTAGGTTCTAGGCCTCCGCCAAGGTAGAAACTCAATATCGGGACATGTACACTGCTTCTATCTTGTCTAGATACCACAACCTTAAACATACCTCGACACCATATTTCATTTTTTTTTTCACATCTCATGTTTCAAATGAAATTTTATCATAACATTCATTTAGCTTGGACCCAATTTGTAATTGATCCCATTAATAATTTATTCTTTTTATGTATTGTTTTTCTTTTATATAATGAATATAATAAAAACTTTTTTATTTTAAAACTAAATATGTAAACATATTTAAATTCATTCGATATTGTAAAAAAATTATACTCTATTTTTATAATTTGTAAAGTAGGGATAATTGTTGAATTTAATATTATTTCAGCAAGAAAAATCCGCCAATCATCTATATTGCCTTAACTATTCCTTAGTTTTAAACTTATTTTAGCTGTAAATACATATATTTACTATTTATCATACTTATATATGATTTTGTGATAATTTATAGCTAATATGAGGAATTTGATAGGTTTATGCCAGATGTTGGAAGAAGATTTGAAGTTGGATCAGTGTTCCATCGCCCAACGTGTCAAATCAACTAGCGAGAAGTTCTAAAGCAACTACAGGTTCTTGAAGGTCGCCCAGCAAGAGGTCTCACCAGGCGAAAATTGGAGAAAATTACTAATAGAGACTAAAGGTCATTGGGTGAGACATGTCGCCCAACAAAAAGTTGAAAAATTCCTTGGACAAAAGCTAATTTGGGCCCAACAAGGGGTGCCACCAAGTGACAGATTAAGGTATGAGTTTACATCACCCTGGGAGAACCAAAACCCAACAAGAAGATTACCCAACATGTAAGGAAAGGTCTGGAAGTGTTGCTAGGTGAGACATGTCGCCCAAGGAGATTCACCTTGGGATCATGAATTTTAAGTCTCTCGTTGTGCAATAAACGTCGCTGGGCGAGTGCTCCCCGATTTCACCAATAAAATTAAAAGACTTAAGTGGAAAAAGAGAACAAATACTAGACTTCAAGAACACAAGCAAGAGAAAATAGAGTTGGGAAAGAAAAAAAGGTCACGGAGGAAACAAAGATGTAATGAATTTTGGATTTCTTCTTCAATCTTCTGTAATCTTTATTTTGTGACCTAATCATCACAATGAGCATCTAAATCTTTTTAGCTAAGAGACCAGTGTACTATCAACTATTTTGTAAACTTTTTAATCATAATCAAAGGTTATATTCCTCATTTCGTGTTCTTCTCTATTTTTAATATTTGTTTTTTGTCTGATCAACCTTTAACTTAATTTAATCTACTTTAATGAATTGGAAAAATATTTTGAGAAAATGATTTGAGAAAAACACCACATAAACATTGAATCTAGGAATAGAACAATGTTTATGTGTCTTTCATCTTTCTCTTAATCGATTATTTAACTATTTCACTCTTTTGAATTGAGGAATTGGTAGATTGATTGTTATAGTTAAGGTTTTTTCATCGATTGATCAATGCTTGGATATTTTTTGTGGGAAAAAGAAATTTGAAATTAACTGGAAATTCCATTATTAAAGTTTATGAATAGTTCAACAGAAATCTATATCCTAGCATTTATTCCTATTGAGTTTCATTTAATCTTCCACTATTGTTATATTTAATCTACCTTTATTCTTGTTTATATTACATTTTTATACAATTTCATGAATTTTATAGAGTTTAACTTTGAATACTAAATATTCTATATCATTGTCAATTTTCTATGAAGACGACATGATCCTTATTAGACATTACAATACGATTGGTACACTTGCCAGAAATAGAGTAGTTAATTAAAACTTTCAACAAGTAGAAAAAATGGAACTTTTTAAAAATAGAAAAAATAAAGAAACTAAATATTAAAAATTAAAATTATATATAATGATTACATTAAAATAAAGGAAGGAAAACTTCATTTGTTTTTTAAATTAGAGACAAACAACTAAAAACAAGGAGATAGACTTTTTTATGATATAAAATTTATGTTGAAATATGATATACATGAATAAATTATTTATAATAATATATGCGATACTTTATGTATTGAAATTTTTTAAAAACATTATCAAACTTGTAGAATATTAATAATTTTAAATGATAATTGATGCAATATTTACTTATAATACCTTAAGTTCCTTTTATTTTATTTTTTTTAATATATGATTTTTTATTTTCATCGTAAAAAAATGATATTAAAGTTATTAATATAATAAACGAATGTATAATAATGAATTAATAAATCCATGAATTCAAATATTTTTTCAACTTATTAGAAGAGTGCTAATCAATTTATTATTATACATTAATTCATTAATGTATAATAATGAATTTATTAACTAGTTAAGAACTCTTAAAAAACTATTAAGAAATTAAAAAAGGAATTTTTTATTAAAATTATATTCACATAATAAAAGTTTTTTCCTTTCAATTTCTCAACTAATTTCCTTAGCTTCCAGAAAAACAAAAACTAGTTTCCTTGGCATGACCCAACTTATTATTCTTTCTTCAATATCTAAATAATGTGTATTTAAAAATATATTCTATTAAATGTGTACCAAATTGACTATAGTTTATAAAATAGATAATAAAACAATTAAAAATAAATTTTCCAAAGTGTTTATATTTTGGGTGAAAACTCTAGATAAAACTTCCTTACTTTATATATAAAAAAATTTTTATCCATTATCAAGTTAATTTTATGACAGTTATTATGTAAGTTTGGTATCATATTTTGGAAAAATGCATTAGCGAACTGCAAATGTATAAAGTGATCATTATAAAAGAATTAAATATTAATTACGAAAATTATCTGATATAATAAAAAAGTAAAAAAATTATTTAAAACAGCATGATAAGAAATAAAGGTAAATATATATGCATCCGTTAAGGTTTACCATAATTATATATACATTTTTTCTTCTTCTTTTAATTAGACAAATCTCTTTTACTTTTAGGTATTCATTATAGTTGTATCATTTTTTCAAAATAATGTAATATCATTCATAAATTTATTATACATATATCTCTTATATTTTTTAAACTTTAAATTGATACCTCTCTTATTTTCATTGTCACACTATATGAAACTTGAAAAAAAAATCATATCATATTCATACGAAATAAAATATAATAATAAAAAAATAAATAGATGTCTATATAATTTGAAAAGAAAAAAGTACAATTATAACGAATATGTAAAAATAAAAAAAAATTGCATAATTTAAAAAAGTGCATAGGTAATTACACTAACTCTGCATGTATCCTTAATTATTTCTAAGAAATAGTAACACACTCATTAAATTTTTAATCTTACTCAACAAACTTTTATTTTGTAAATATTTCAAAAAAAAATATTCCCAAATATAAAATCGTGATTTTCAACTCCATGATAAAGTTTGTTAAAAAAAATTTCTAATAAAAATTTCTAATAGGGAAACGAGTTTCCAATTTAAAACAACATAAGCATATGTAATTGATGTTTGTCTTCAGATTTATTTTTTTTTATGTAAGGATATAGTTTGGATGGATTGATTGTTATTCATCTCATTCGACTGTAATTTTTCACATTGTTATTTAAGTATTGAAATATAAATTTTCCACAAATATAAATCATTTAATATTTTTTAATATGAACATAATCGTGTGTATCTACGACTCAGACTTAAGACAGTCGTTCAGTTGAAACAACTATGGCTAATTAATCCACGCATATTTAATGCTTAGTATTTTATCTTTTATAAGAAATACTAAGTTCATCATATACATTTACTTGATCTTAAAAATATATAAATTTTCCAATAAAAAGTCATCATGTCATATTATAAGCGATACTAAGTTCATCACATACATTTACTTTCAATGTTATCGTTAAATTCTTTTTATTTATTGCTTTACTCCTTATAGTCTATAATAAAAAAAGAAAACCCAATTTTGCACTTATTGTTAAGGGTTTTTTTTAGTTTTTAAAATTTAAAAAAATCAAAATCAATTTTGTTTTTTGAATTTTAAAAATAGGTTGCAAATTCGAATTAAATAAATGAGTCAACATTTTATTTTATTATATTATATTATGAATATACAATATGAAAATTTGAGACGAATTAAAATAATTAAATTCACTGTTCATGATAACAGTCTAACCCTCATAATAGTAGGTAAATGATTGCATAGTTTAGTGATGATGAAAGTGTTAATAATGACAACATTATTGATAAGATGATGGTGATAATAACAAGATGAGAATAATGGTGGAAACACGTGCTGACAACAATAATAATGATGATTTTTAGCTTGTGACAGTGAAAGATTTTTTAAATTAAGCTAAAACCAAATTTATATACATTTTTATTATAGCCTTCTCTTGGAGATTGTTGTTGAATAGAGTTTTGTTACTAGATAATATGATAAAAAAAGGCATGACATTCTTGGATGTATCTCAGAGTTGTGTTTTCTACAGAGAGATCAATGATGATTATAAACACTTTTTCTAGTCTTGTAAGTATTCTCAATCTGTTTGGTACAAGGTGATGAAATGGGTAGGTATTGTTGCATCACTACCTTACCCGATGATTTACTTTCTTTATGTCATTTTGCTAGTTCTTGGGTGTCGAGTAAATATAAACCTAGGTATAGATTACTCTTTTGGCATGTTGTCTACTTTAATATTTGGATATCTAAAAATTTTATTGTGTTTGAAAACAAAATATCAGAGTCTTTAGATATTTTTGTTTTTATTGAACTTATGCATTAGAAGTGATTGATGTATAGATTTAAATTTACATTTTATAGGATATTTTTGTCTTTATTATATAGTATTTGTGTTTCATCATAGTGTAAACTTAGAAGGATATATAATTTTTAAAAAAAAAAAATTAAATATATATATATATATATATATATATATATATATGTATATATGCGCGCGTAACTTTACCATCTAAAAAAATATCATTTTTGTTGAATGCATTTATCTTTGAAATTTCATTTGTAAATAAAACACTCATCATTGGCCTGAACAAGGTATACGAAAGTTTGTAGTGTGTATTAAATTTCATTTGTAAATAAAACACTCATCATCAGCCTAAACAAGCTATACACGAAAGCTTGTTGGTACTTTCTTTGTTTCAAAATAACTTATGTTGAAGGGTTTTTTTTTATAAATATTAAAAAATAAATACTGTAATAAAATAACATTTACCGAAAAAACACATGTATTGTCCACACACACGTGTACTCACATTTTTATTAACATTTAAATTTGTGAAGTGAAATAATTTAAAAATTTGAATTTATGTTTAATATATAGAGCTATTTCATTTTAATTTGTTAAAAATTGAAGCATTTAAAATACTTATTTATTTCTACTTGTATAATCTCATATTATCATGCATGTGTATAATCTTTTACTATCATGACTGTACATTTAAAAAATATGCAATTTTAAACTTTAAAAACTAAGCAATCTTAAAATTGACAACTTTTAAATTTTAAGAATAGATAGTTTTACAACTTATTGGCGACTTTTTTGGATAAAAAATAAAATTTAAAATTTAAAATGAATGTATAAATGAAGTTAAAAAGATAATTTTTTTCTCATATTCTCAAAAATTGTAAAATTTAAAGTTAATGAATAAGTAGATAAATAACTTATATTGTAAAATTTTAAAATTAAAAATTCAAACTCAACAATTATTTTCTTGATTTACAAATCGATAGTTTTGTAATTTAAATAAAAATTAAAATCAAAATTTAGAAATAGATATACATGAAGTTAAAAAATAATTCTTTCTCGCATTCTTAAAAACTATATAATTTAAAATTAATGATCCATTTCAAAATTGATCCAACAATTTCAATTGAAAGATAATTGAATTTTATGCTAATTTACCCTAAATAGTTTCAAACTTAAAAAATTTTATGTTTTTTAATTTAAAAAGGATAATTTTAAATTTAAATAAGTCGATCGCTATTTTTTTTTTCAAAAGGAAAAATTATTCAATAACAACATGGAGTCCGCTTGTCATGAGAAATGACAGGCAATAGTTTACAGATTATACAATAGCGTAACAGAAATAAGAACAACTTACAATATATACCCCAAAGCAGCAACAAACCTAAACCCCATGCAAACATAACAAGGATTGACCTAGGCATTTCTCTTGCGAATCCTTGCAATGCAAATCTCTGAATAGGAGCACCACTCATAGAAAGAAATTGACAGGACATTACACAAACGGGACATTACACAACCCTTTGACCCATTGTCAAAACTTTTGCCAAACTTCATCTCCATTAAAGGCACCACCCTTAAAGACTACTTCCTTCTTTCCAAGTTATATTCCCCACAAAGAAGTCAACCATATAACACTAAAAACATTCGCGAATGATTTTCCTGCTAATTTAGATAAACCTAGTTAATGTAAAAAACTAGATTTATAGTCAACATGTAACACATACACATACCCAAGTTATATATAACATTGCATCCAGACCAAATAACTAGACTTACAATAAAATAACAAATGGTTTACAGATTCTGGAGCCACATGACAAAAAGGACAAAAATCATCATTAGAAGGAATAATATTTCTTTTTACCAGTTCAATTTAGGTAGGTATTCTATTTAGAGCTGCCTTTCCAAGCGAAAGCTACCACCGATGAAGCCTTTGATTTCCATAACCTCTTCAAAAATGGAGAATTGACCTAATGAGAAACTCCATTAATTACACAGTAAGCTTCCTTCACATAATACTGATCAAAATGTCCCTGATTATCTCTCTACCCCCAATCATCCTTCAAATCACACCTCATAGACACGCCTTTCAGTACCTCTTCCAACTCCCTCACCCACTCAACGTCCCATCTAATTAGTTCCTCCTCCAAATATGGCTCAACTCCCAACAGTTATTACTCCAACCCCAACCTCAAAAAGGAGAGTTTCTCTTTGATTACACAGAGCATATAACTTAGGAAATAGAGACTTGAGACCACCAAACACCCTCCACCCCCTTCCCAAAACCTAAATAATGACCTATCCCCAACCAAGGGATTGATCTCACTAGTTCATTATTATTTGTATAAACTAAAGAGTTTATGAAAAATTTTAAATTTAATCATTTGTCAATTTAATTAAAGTTTATTGTAAAATAATTAAGCCTAGTAATAGGCTATGCAGATTGCGTGTGAACGATATTGAAATAGGACTCATCCTTTCTTCACCTGTCATATGACATATCAGGTGAAAGGTTTCACAGTTGTGACTTGTGACGAATCTCTTCAACTTTTTCCAAAGAGGTTAGCAATGATAGTTATCAATCTTTGGGTCTTGTTGTGGGTACTCGGGAGCGAAGACAAGCTTAGTCTTTGGTGTGGCTCGTAGGGATGATTTGACAAATGTAGAAAGCGCCTAATACGACAACCTTACAAAATCATATGGTGGATGTTCAACAAATTGTGCAAAGTGTCCAATTATATTCTTGAGAGTGGTGTCATATATATCCAAAATTAAATCTTATTCCTGTGTTGAGTGACTTATCAATCCACACTTATGTTTCAAATGATGTAGCTTTTTTGCTTTACTTAGTTCTCTGTAGTTATGATAAAGGCATTTCTTGTACTTTCTTTTTTTAGTTTTAAATAAATTTTTGACTTATATTTAAATTTAAAACTCTTCCATTATTCGGATCAACTTCTCTATAAGTCATCATAGAAGGAAAATATAAAAAAAAAATATCTGAATTTTTCTAATTAACCGGGATTTTTAAAATTAATTTATAAAGGTTCCCTTTTAAAATAGTTTTATTATTTTTTTAAAAAAAATCTTTGTATTTCTCTTCTAAAAGAGGTTAAGCAAAGTGTTACATAAAAAATATCAACCTCTTATTGAAAATTAACTTTATTTAATAAAAAAATAACAATAAAATATAAGTTATGTTTTAAAGGTGATGCATTAAGAATGTAAAACAATTTTGCATTGCATCATTATTCAATAATAAATAAATGTTGGTGTGACTTCTCAAGTAATTATTTAACTTAATTATACTATTTGTTCTCAATTTTTAAAATGGTTGAATTTGGGTCTTATAGTGAGTGAATTGATGTTAACAATTAGGTAACATACAACCTTAATTGATATGTGATGATAATTTAATAATATAGTAGGTAATTTAATTAGTTATAATTATTTTCTTATTATCTACATCAAATAGGCACTTAAGACTTTGACTTACCATATAATTAAATTACTCTTAACTTACATTTACGTGTTAGTTAACGTTTGTTAATAAATAATTCACTAATGGAGTAACTATTAGACACAAATTTAACAATTTAAAAAATTGGAGAATACAAAATATCATGAGTTAAAATTAGGGGTATTCATTGGGTTGAACAATCCGAAAACCCAATTCAACCAAGAGATAGAGTTGGGTTCTTCTTGTCATTTAGTGAAATTCAATCCAACTCAATTAAACCCAATCAATTATAAGGTGAATGATGGACCCAGTAAGTTGAATCTATGATCCAACCTAACCTAACCTAACTCAATTATAATATTAAAGCATTACTATTTGAAATTATGTGTTATGCTAGTTTGAACAAATTGTATAATATGTATTTATTTTTATGACTTAGTCATCTTGAAAAATTTCTATTACTACTATTTTGGAAAAATATTTATTTAACTATTATTACTTAATAATTAGTTATATTTTAATTTGCTTTAGTTTTGATATATTGTAACTATAATTTATTGTTTATTTTTATGTTATAACAATCAAATAGTTTATTCTTTAAAAACAAATCCTAAAAAAGTTAACAAAAATATTCTAAAATTTAATTTTTAAAAAAATTGTGACTTAATTAACTCAACACGATTCAATCTATTTAAGGACAAGTTGAGTTAGATTTAGTTTAATTGGGTTTAATGGAGAAAATCGAAAATCCAACCTAACCCAATTTGTTATGATCATAGTAAATATTTGGGTTTACCTAAACCTGATCAACCTATATTCACCCCTAACTAAACTTAGGAACAAAATATCAAAAATTAAAAAAAGGATACAAAATGCAATTAAAAACATAATTATCATCAGTCAAACAACTTACCATAATTAGTAAATTATGATAGAATAACTCTGTAAAACTATTTAAACATATTACCCATTTTCTAAAACAAGTAAGGAACATAAATATCAGTAGTTTTTATGGATTTTGATGAATCCGTGAATCTATGAATCCAAAACGATTCAATTAGATCTATGAATCAATCTAGATGTAATTAGATCAAATTCAATCTCATCCTATTAAATTCAAGCATAAATAGATCATATCACATATTTTAACTTTGAAAATATGCAAATTCGTGTACTAGGTCGTTTAACTTAATAATAATTTTATTATACATATAAAAGGTGTAAAAATATAAAATTGGCTATAAAATTTAAAGGTTAAATATTATTTACAGATTGAATAATATTAAAAATACAGTTTAAAGTTTAAAAGGCGTTTGATTTGAAAAAAATATTTTTTTTATTTTCTATTTCATTTTTTGAAAATAGTTTTTATTTTCAAGTTTTCAACATTAAAAAAATATGTTTATTTTTACTTGATATTTTGTATTTAATTTTTTTAAAATTTTAATAAATTTTAGTAAAAATATTACAAAATATTTATATATAATTTAAAATACATTTATACATAGTTTTTATATAATTATAATATTGTTATTAAGTTTTTATATAGTTTTAGTTTTTTAAAACACTGAAAATAATTTTTTTTTGTTTTATATTTTCAGTTTTTTTAAATGTTTTAGAAAAAATATTTTTTAAATTATAATCAAATATATTTTTACTATTATTTTCTATTTTCTATGAAAATAAAAACAGAAAATGTTTAAAACATACTACATTTTTGTAGCTTTTTAAGATTTACATTTTGTCATTTATAGAATATTTTTTATTTTTATATATAATATTACTTTATGTTATTTTGAAGAAATAATGTATGCTTTAATATTTTGTTTATAAATTTTATGTTTATTATTTGATTTCCTATGTTATATGAAAAATAAAATAGATTTTTTTTAATTCATGAATCAAATTTGATCTGAACTTTTTTTAACTAAATCGAATCGCTATATTTTTTTTTTGAAAATTTAATATGATTCACTATGATTGAATTAATATTTTTGAACACCCATAATAAAATAACCATGAAAATTTTTTGAAAGATTAAAGAAAATAAAAATTATTTGAGTTATTTGACTAAAAAATTTTGAGATTGATAAGTTTATGAAATATTTTATTGTTAATAAAATATTTTGAATTTTATTTTATTTTTATATATTTCTACTCGTTGTTTTAATTTAATCAAACATGACAAAAGTGTAATGTAAGTGCGGTAAAGATTTTTAAAATCACTTTTCATTTTTAGGAAGTTGATTGATTTT
The DNA here is from genome assembly GCA_037954015.1 of Psophocarpus tetragonolobus. Classification (NCBI taxonomy): domain Eukaryota; kingdom Viridiplantae; phylum Streptophyta; class Magnoliopsida; order Fabales; family Fabaceae; genus Psophocarpus; species Psophocarpus tetragonolobus. Next base: position 44,295,128 of record CM075695.1, read on the forward strand.
AATAATTAATACTTTAAAAATTATATAAATAAAAAATTATGATTAATTTTAAATTTAAAGTATATACTAATTAAATTTATTTATTTATTTATTATTATTATTATTATTTTTAAATGGAGAGGTGTTTTCAGCTTGGATCTGGTATGGAAGCTGCTCACGAGATGCATTTCAGTGGTCAAGAGTAAGACTCTCGAGTCTCGAGTGATCATATTTGATTCTTTTCAAATGAAAGAACGATTTGATCGGTACATAAAAAGAAAAATACTTTTCACACATCACTGCACTTTTCACTATCAATTATCGTACTTTCTTTCCCTTCCTTCCCATCAAAGTTTATATGTCGTCGCATGCACCAATGTATTTAAAACTGCACCCGTGATTCAATTACGGAAAACATTGGCAATCCACCTGGAGACAAAGAAAAAAATATATTATATTTAAATTTCTTTATTAATAAAATTAATACATCACTAATTTATATTTATTTATAAAGATATTTATATTTTACTTTTATATTAATTTTGTTGATTTTATAAAATACTTTAAGAGTGATATAAATAAAAAATTATGATTAAATGTTTTAAATTGACTATATATATCAATTAAATTTTTTATAATATTGTATAACATTTAAATGATTAAATTATAAGAAATTTATTGAAAATTATAAATTAATATAAATAACTATATGATCATAAGATACATATCAATAAAAATTGATAGTGATAAATATTTATATATTATATTTAAATATTTTTTTAATATTTTAAATTAAGTTTAAAATTAAAAATTGAAAAATAGTTATTCGAATTAATTTTTTTACATTGGTTTTGATTCAGTTTGACTAACCAATTTTCACCTATTTAAATATGCTCCATTTTCTTATCATGTGTTATGTTTTCCCTAAAAGTGGAAAAATTTTAGCTGCATTAGTAATTGAATTGAAAGGTACAATTAATCCTGTTCGTGAGAGAAGAAAGAAGATTGAAAGTGCGTGTAAAATAGTGGAGTCCACACAGAAAAAAATTACATTGCAAAAATGACATGAAATAAGATTGAAAGTAAACAGTTTTTAAATTAAGTTTTGGGTTGATTATTGGTTTGTAGTTTTTAAATTTATAAAAAAATAAAGTTTTAGTTTAAGTTTTTAAATTTATAAAATTCACCTATATTTGAGATTTAAAATATTGTGAACTCTTTTAGAATCTTTTCTCTGTTTAGAAGTGATAACTAATGGTAAATGAGTGACATAGAGAAACGAGCTTAAATAAATTTAGAAATTAAAATATTAAAACTAAATTTTATTATTTTTTAAATTAGATAAAAAAATTCAAAATAACTAAAATCAAATTAAAATCATCTATGTCTTTCTATTGTTGAGTCAAAGATTTAGGCCAATTAATTGAGTAGCGTGGTTGAGTTCGTTGTAAATTTCTTGTCTTTAACTCTTATAAAGAAAAAAAAAAAAAGTTATGAATCCTATTTTATGTTATTTGATTTATAAAAAAATATTTCTGTTTTCAAAATTTATTTTAAAACAAAACTCATAAACTTAAAACAAGTAACAACCCGGAATAGGCAAACACAATTTAAGATATCAAAATTACTTCCATGGGAAGTTGCTACTATTTCTTTTTATACTACAACTTAAAGAGAGAAAGAGAGACATGGTATAATCAATTAGGCTTATACAGCTTGCCAAAATTTGTTCAAAAACTAATTAGAAGTTGAAAAGATCGCTCATAGTTGAAAACTAATATTTGATAGCTAAAAAATACAGAATGAAAAAAATAATAATAGTGTTTTACTGCATATAAAAAGTATTAAAAATCTAATAAATATTCAAAACAAAAAAGAAATAAATATTAAAAAAACTTCTAATCGAGCTGCTTGGTTCCCTCCTTTTAGTAAATGCTATTGGAATTAGTTTTACTTTTCGTTGAGCTTTTTGTTCTTTTTCTTGTTTTCTTACCTTCATGTGCAAAAAAAAACAAGGATTTTATTTCAACACTGCCTACCATAACATGTGCCTCTAATATTTTTATCATATTACAAAGAGGAACTGTCCTTATATTATCTTATCCAAAATATTTATTATCATCTTATTAAACTAAACAATTAAAAACAAATCATTTTCCTCTTTTTTTTCTAATTTTCATCCATCCAATTAACCATTTTTTTTACTTGAAATTTACTGTTGTTTATTTTCTTGTTGTTTTAATTTAATTAGTGTTTATTTAAAATAAGTTTCAATTCTTTTTAAACTAAAAAATAAGAACAACTGTAAATTGTTTTGATTTTTGAATTTTATATTTTTTTTTTGAAAACTTGAAATAAGATTTTTTTTTTCTTTTCACTAATAGCACTTTGATAAATATAAATAATTTTTTTTTCATTTTCAACATCTAAAACAGTGTTAAAACCATATTTATCGAACAAATTATTTTTTCTTTTTTCTAACAAATAATTTTTAAAAAATATTTTCAAAAATTAAAAAAATAAATTGAAATAGTCAAACCCTAAGTTAGGGGGCAAATAGGGATTGTCGCAATGCAATTTTTGAATGAACAGGCAAATAAGTAAATGAATACAAATGTTTGGTTTTTCATATTTAACAAAGAGATAAGAGTCAAACTCCCTAATGAAGATGGTGCGATTTGGAGGAGAAAGACGGTGGTTGAGTTTGAAGAAAAGGATGAACATTAGCGGCGAACTAGAACGCTAGAAACAATAAGGAAAGAGAGTGGAGATGGCTAAAGGTAGGACACGAAAATAAATTGACATAATTAATTTTTATTTATTTTTTATTTGTTTTTTTGGGTGGGGGAGGGGGTTTAGTTGCATAAATTGTAGATTTATTGTTTAGAGTATAGTAACAAAAGGATTAAAGAAATTAATATTTAAATTGGGGATTAAAAATAATTATTTTTAAATTTTATAGGTCAAAAGTATACTTATGTTGAATTTCAAGACAAAAGAATGAGTTTAAAAATATTACACTGACATTTAATAATATATTTTTATTTATATGACTAATTTAAAATATTAATTGTTAGAATCAACAAATTTACCATAAATTAATAATTATTATTAAATGTAAGTGTAAAAAAATTTTACACTGATGATACATATCAATTACACTCTAAAAAAATTAATTAAACATTTTAATTTTTTTTTCTAAATTTAAGTTAAATTCTAAAAACATGTTATTTTTCGAAACAACTTCCATATAAAACATATTATATTATTTTCCATACACACTAAATTGAGATCTACGTAATTTTTACCAACAAATTAAAGATATGAAGAATAATTGCAGATGAATATAAAAACAAAAAATATCCTTATTTACTCTAGGAAAATGGATAATGCACTTATTATTCTAACTTTGTACCTTGTTATTTAATCATTGTCCACCATTTGTGATAATGTAGATTTTAACTATAAATATTTCAAAAGTTATATAAATTGTAGATTGTGATAATTATTTTCAAAATTGGATTGGACTGGTTAGACAAAAAATTGGTCTAGTAACCAGTCCCGTTAGTATATTGATGAATGAAAATTTTCTATATTATTTTGGCAGATGCATCAGTCATATATTGTATTTAATAAATTTCAGGTCGATCCCATAGAAACTTAGATGATACCACAAAAATCTCAATACATTTTATTTGTACAAACAAATGATAGAAATTTATACTAACAACTACTAAGATATAAAGTAAATAAAAGTGTAATAAAATAAAATAAGCGGTTACACATATGAAATTTAGTTAGGTCTTGGTTTCACTAAACATCACTTAAGTACGTAAATAAACTCAAAATCATAGTTCACTACCCATGTTTCCATCACCCATAAAAATATCATTGACATCAATCTCTTGCAAGCAAGGAACTGGACTATTTGAGATTTGGACTATCGATCTCTCTCGCATAGTCTACAGTCAAATAACTTGCATTAATAAAAAAGGAGCTCAAGATGACTAATGGGTTTTACTCTTTCCAACAATAAACCTCACTGAGAGCTTTTATCAATTTACAAGTCAAAATTCTCTCTCAAGGTCATTCAACAAGTAAAATTTGTGAAAAATAAAGGAATAAAGCAAAGGGTAAGGAGGCACCAGCATTGAATAATAAACTTTAATTAAAAGAGCAAAAATATACAAGAGTTCACGTTTGAAGTATGCCCTAAGTCAGTATTTCCAAAGCAAAAGACGCCCTAATATAGCCTCAAATTGTAGAAGTAGCGCCTAATGTTCACATCATGAGCGCTGGGCACCAAAATAAAGCTTACCGAACAATTTTCATCTGAGCATTGGGCGACGGTAAAGTGGTGCTCGTCGCCAAGATGTAAATTTCTTGCCAAGCAGTACTAGGCACTCCTAGTCTAGTCGATAGGTGCTTGGACGATACTACAACACAATAAGCTCAAATATTCAAACATATATTCAATTCTTCTCAAGATCTCTCTCTGAACAACTAAAACAGAGAAATAATACTAAAGCATGCTTAAATATAAACCTAACACTAATTTCCTATATAAATCTTATTTTTATTAAAAATAAAGGAAAACAAGGTTTTAATTAAGTAGGAATTAGAATAACTATTTTATTTTATCTATGTAAAAACGGTTAATTTAGGTAGTTATCATATATAAAACTGAGAGATTACATAATCATGCACGGATCGGTCAAAACTAGTTGAACTAGTCCCTAAGTATTTTTTTATTTTGCAATTCTTGTTTTAATTTTTTTATAAAAATTTAAAGATAAATACAAATGCATACAAATAGATATATATTATTTAAGCAATTTTTTTTTATAAAATATGTGATTTATTTTTTATTTAAATGAAAATTTATTATTGTTATTGAATATTGTTATATCTTATTGATTATTAAAATTTAAACTTTACTATTATGGTGCATTTTTTAGATTTTTAATGTGTACTTTAACTATAAAAATAATGTTATACTTTAAAGTTAAGTGTTATAAAATTATAATATTATATTTATTTAATATTATTTTATCTATTTTTTATTATTAGTAGTAATATTAGTATTTTATCAATATCAGTTAAGTTATGATTGAACTATTGAACCAATAAATCTTGAAGTAATGTATTAACTGATTCAATGATTATTCTGCTTTTTAATTATGATTGGTAACATTGAAAAACTGTTTTTACAATCGATGCATTATCTTTTAAAGTTTAAACCATTCATTGTATATGTTTTTTTATTTGAAGTATATATATATATATATATATATATATATATATATATATATATATATATATATAAAACATAAAACATTATATCACTAAATTACTGTTTCTTTCTTTTTCTTTCACTATCGTTTCTTTATTTTTTTTACTAAATGAAAGAAAGAATTAAATAAATATGAATTTAATTATTCAAATTAATTTCAACAAAATTATTTTCATTTTAAATTTGATTTAACAATGATAATATAAACACGCACGACAAATGTGAAAGACTCACCAGTAATTTAGACTCTATTTATCTCTTATTTTCATTTACGTATTCATTTTCCCCCATTTCGTCCTGAGCCACGTACCTTTATTATTATTCTATTTACATTGTTACTTTTTAAAATGAGAGCATACTTTTGTGACCCCAGAAGAATGAACCGGGGTAATTACGTCTAAAATCAAATTAACTTAAACTAAAGTTGTAACTTTTTCTTAAAAGGCTTCATTGAACAAATTCTCATAAAGGCTGAATTGGTAAAATAGAAAATTTTGTCATCTGATTAGGTAATTTGTCCTGCCCACTGCTTCATAGTTGAATGAGTTTGTTACCTATATTTTCCTTTTAAATACAACTATCTTATCTGAATGCACTGTTAATTATAGGTGGTTATGTTATGAATCTGCTGATTGTGAAAATAGTTATAGACACCTATTGGGGATTCATAAATCAGGTGTGGAAAGTCTCAAATGAGATTTTAAGTATAATTTGGACGATTACTATATGGGAAATTTCGCTTGTTTGGTTGTATTTAAGGGCGATACCTTCATAGTGGAAGAAGGTTAGTTGGCAACAGACTATGCAATACTCTTGGCTATCGGTTAAATGTCTCTTTAAGGTGCATTCTAATTTGTTTGTAGAGTGGTCATCACATCTGCTATTATGCTTAATTAGGATAGAGACACAACATGTTTAGCTTTTGCCTATGGGTTTTAATTGCATTTAGTAGGTGATTTTTCATTTTGAGTTTAGCTTCTTTTGTAAGTTGTTGTTTGGGGAATTCTTTATAAAGAGCTTTGGAGTCTGATTACTTTTTGCGTTGTTTGCTGTATATTTAAGAGCCCCTCACAACTATTACTTGTGATATGTGAGATTATAGCTAATAAAATTTGCTTTTAAAAAAAAACTTAGACTAAAAATCAAATACTAAATCCAAAAAATTGAAAATCTTAAATGGTAAAATTGAGTAGATTTGTCTGATTTATTAAATTCATAAATGTTACAATATATTTGGGTTTGACATTTAGGATTTAAAACCCCTAACATGTAGCACTTTCCAAAAAACCTCATACATAAAATATAAATCACCTAGATATGTGAGTTTTATATGTTAGATTCTTTAATCCACTTATACTATATAAACTCTATGAAGTTAATTATTCATTTTAGTAAACAATAATTGTATAATACATCATTTAATTTTTTACACGTAAAAGTCATTACACTCACCATCAACATCCAAGGTTGATAATTTTCAAAAGAGATATAATTCACACTTGTTTAAAATATGAAGAAAAAATATCTAAAATTAGAAAAATTGAAGATACCAATCGTATATAAGTCTATTTTCTATCCTTCTCTTTCTAATATGTCTGTGGGGCCTAACCGTAGAGAGGAGAGAAGGAAAATTCAATTTTATTAAATTTTGTTTTTTCTCATGTGCTATGAGTTTCTTCAAGATTTATGCAGTATCTAAAGCTGCCTGAGTGGTAACTTTTTGCCGTACTTTCTCTGTCACTTTCTCTATTTTCTATTGTGTACCTTTGTATTTTCGGCTTTTATTCAATTCGATCATTCTTTTCATGTTTTCTTTTGAATTTATACAAGGTTTTAAAAATATAATTTTTAAATATAAATTCTATGATTCAATGATATCTGACAAATTATCAATGATATCTGACAAATTAGTCAGATTAGGTGTTTGCCACCAAAGAAATTTTCAAATAGAATATTTTTAAACTCAAATTAAGCTTTCATTACATGGAGTATATCTATAAGAACTTGGGTGAATTCTTGCCTGGGATCTCAATGACATGTACGACTTTGACAATTTTTGTCTCTGTTTTGACTTTTTGAAACAACATAACAAATTTGATATAATCGAGGGTATAAAATTTTAATTCTTATATTTTTAGAGTATTTTTAGTCTTAAGTACATTCTGGATCAATTTATAAATTTGTGAAACTAAATTAGTTTAATTAAATTCATTAATCCATCTAGATGTAATTAGATCAAATTCAGTTAAAAATCTAACCATAAATGAATTGAACATGAATTTAAACTTTAAAAATTTGTAAATATGTTAACTGATTCATTTAATTTAAAATTTAATATTTTTATTTTTATATATTTATAAGTGTAAATAGAAAATTCAATACAACCAATGAGAAAACCTAGTCTATTTGCCCAATCTAGTTCTCAATCATATCTCCTAATTTATCCATTCTATTTCATTCACTTACTTGTGTTTTCTTTCATCTTCGATTCTTCTCTTTTTCTTCATGCCTTTGTCCAACCTAGTAACTTTATGGTATGTATCTTTATCCAAAACCTAGCAACTTTATGGTCCATGTCTTCATCCAAAACTTAGCATTAATTGTTGTAGTGAGGAAAATTACAAATTATTAAATCTTATTGTTTAATTTTTTTAGAATTTTCATTTTATAATTTATAGATTACTTTTATATGTAATATAATGTTATGTTGTTTTAAAGAAACAATATATGTTTTGTTTACTATTTTATTTCCTATATTTTATAAAAAAAATATTCTAATTTTTTTTTTTAAAATCCATGATCCAATCTAACCTGTCCAATTTATTCTTGATCAGATTAGATCGGATCACTATTTTCTTTTTCATATATTTAATCCAATTCACTCCTATTAAATTTAGTCGGATAAAATTTTATTTTACCTAATATCATGTGATGTTTGCATACCTAAAATCACATTTGCCAAATCATGCTTTTTTTAATTGTTTTTATTAAATTTTTCATACTAATATAATTCTTTTATTGTTTGCTTTATGAATATAAAGATCAGAGTTAATAAAAGTTGGTGGGAATGAATGAATCACGTTCCATTACATTATTTTTTATTTTTTCCTCAAAATTTAGGTACAGAAAATGAAACAACATATTATATTTTATAATATGTTTAATTTATCTTTACCTTTGGTTCACACCACTTGCATTTATTTGTTGTTGTTTTGCATATTTTAATTATAGAAGAATTGAATTTTCTGTTTTGTCTATCTATCAGTGCTTGGATGCTCTCTTTCTTCACATGATAGTGCAAAGAAATACTTGACATGGATGCAAAATATTGTTCATATTCTCACATAGGTGTGTTAAAAGATAAAAAATTATTGGGATTTTCCAACAAAGTTGTGACACAAACCACATATATGTGGGAGATGCGTTGAAAGAGAAATTATATCACATACTTTTGTGTTATGTGTTACATTGTTGTGGAAGAATTTCTTATTTCCTTTATTGTCAGTTGTCTTCCACACTTACACGAGTATAACTATATTTTTTGGGAAGTGTCAAATAGTAGTTACGAACTTTTAATTATTATTAATATAATGAGTAGTCATTTTGGTAGCAATATAATAAGTGACATAGCTAAATATAACAAGAACTGATATTATTGTTAAGTTTAATTAGAGAAAAGGAAATTATAACATGTTTATAATATGAAAATTATATTACTAAAATGTAATGAACATTGTAATTTATAATTAACACTTTGTAAACTAAACTTGTATTAATAATATAATTATAGTGCACTCAACTAGTTTATTAACAATTCAGTTCTTAAAAATCGAGCTTAAAAAACAGTTTAAGTTTAGTTACTTTATAAAATAATTCAATTTTTATAGTTTAGTTTAGTTTTAGAGAAGTTTGGTTCAAAATATTTCTTTAGTTTTATGAATTCAGTGTAGTACTTAGCCGTAAGATTGTGAGAATTTGAAATCTAATTTAAAAGCAAACCACAGAATACATGTAAGCTATTTTCAAAAGTATCGTCTTTGCTTGAAGGATGACGTTAAACAATATTCTGACTGAAGTTGAATTAGTAAAAGAAACATTAATTTGCTGAACAGACGTATTTGTTGCGTGCGTCACGTGCGGCTTCAGAGTTTGAGGATCAGTTATTCATGTAATTTAATATATCAAATTCAGACTTGCTATTAGTCTATTACAAGTGGTTTGGAAAAATTCAGGTATTACCCTCAATAGTTTTTCCACTTAAGCAACATGTTGAAATAGTTAGAGGAAAGAAAGGAAAATAATATATACGGACCTTAATTTGGCTAGATATTCTGTAGGCTACTTGGTTAGCAATAAATGTTCTTCGGTTTAAGGGATTGCACTTTTGTTTCTCAAAGGCATGCGAAGGTGTTCTATATGAATCATGAAACTATAAAAATGCAAAATTTTCTATTTTAAGATTGGATTATGCAATAAGAGTCCTGCAATAATACCAAGCTTAGGTCCTATATAGTGCTGTGTGGACTTAGTGGGGTGCTCATTCATCCTATCTTCCTGATTACTTATGTAAGTCCTTCAAGACATTGTTATGCTGCTAAAAATTGATGCTGACATCTTCTAATTATGTTTTGTGATGGGATGTGACTAGCTTATGCTAAATAATAATTTACTTTGATAATAACCTTAATATATTACACAAAATTACATTTAAATAAATATTAAGATATTAAGACATTGTTATGCTGCTAAAAATTGATGCTGACATCTCCTGATTTATTGTTTTTCCCTTTAACGTTCCTATACTAAGGACCTAAAAAGAGAAAAATCAAGGACGATCAAGGCTCAAGCAACATTAAAGGGGGAAAAAATCCAACTACAATAGTAGAAAATTTATTTTCCAAATCAAAGATCTACAAATTAATAAAATCCTATTAATTCCAATGAAATTGGGTTTACCCAAACATAAAATAAAAATATAATAAAAGGCAAAGATTTATGCTATTTACATCTCCATACCATGATGGAAATAATTTATAATAAAATTCTACATCTTGAATTAGTCTAAGGGTTTGTAATTGTGGTACATGATAAACCATCTACCACAATGTCTCACTTAACAATTACATGTAATTTTTGTTTTATCAATTTTTTTTCTTGAAAAACCTAAAATAAGGATTTTTTTTAAACAAAGAGAACGGTGAGTGATATACTTAATTATTGGTATATTTGAAAAATATATTTTTTATTGTTAAACGAAATATATGTGTGTTTTACTTTTTATTCATTAAATTACACTTTTTGTGTGTATAAGCTATTCTGAATTTGATTTGTTTCAGTTTTTAAATTGAAGTTTTATACATGAAAAAATGTTGCTGAAAGAGAAAACTTGGTAAAAAATGACGAGTTAAATTTTTAATGTAGATTAATCACCAACAAAATTAATAGATATATTCGTACAAACTTCACAAAAGAAAAAGATATATTCATTCAACATGAGTATAAAAAAAATTACTTTTTATTTAATAATAACACTATGCTAAAAAAATGCATTATCCACATTTGTTTTCCAGCTAATACTTTCATTAATAAAGTTGGTCAGTAATAAAGTCTTTGATTAATCTTCGTACTGAAATTTCCTGGAAGACTGTATTTGGAGTAGAATTTGAATTATGTAGTAGCTTATACTCCTTTTCTCATGTTATGTCGAAGAAAAATATAAAATTGATTCCAATAAACAGAAATTCATTTTTATCTGTATTTTATTAACTTAATTGTTTATTCCATTACACGAAAAGACAGATACTTTCTTTTGTTAGTATGGTAAAATGATCCACAAAATAGTTTTTTTTTTTTTTTTTCCATACGCAAATGAAAGAATATAAAATTGCAGCAGTGACAAATGGAAACTTAGTGTTACTGCTAGTGCTAGAAGCAAAATTCACCTTCGATATAAATTTCAGGTGGACAAATAGCAGAGGATAAGATGTTATTCCATTCAAAAGTTTCAAAGAATAAAAGGTAAAGGGTGATAGGATTAGAATCTTGACTTCACTAAGATTTTCTAATGATGGAAAAGCGAAGAGACTAGGTCCAATAACGGACTTGAATAAGTAAAAAGGTCCAACACTTTTTTCTTGGTAAAGGTTATAGTAACATTCCATTGAAACCTCGATCATTCTTATCAAGTAAACAAGGTACAGAAAAAAAAAAAAAAGAATTACAATAAATCAGTCCGTGCAATTGCAGTGAAGAAAACTCAAAGCAAATAGAGAAAGATAAAGATAATTTCCTAATCGAAGCATTCATTTTGGAAGAAATATAAAGTTGGTTGGCCCTAGAGTTGCAAAGTTAATGATCTTTTCGCTATTATGCATGTGTTTCGAAGAGCGGCAGGAAAAAATTCTAATACAAGAAATTGAAACTATGATTGGAAAATATATGTTTTTATTTGTTGTCTAGATTATAAACGGATATTAATGATTGTAATTTGTAAATGATATGTAGTGAGGGACAGTAAATTGACTGTCACTTTTGTTTTAGCGCTTATTGCTCTGACCATCCAAGATTTTCTCTGCTTGCAGACTATTAAAGGAAAAAGGCACGACACTAGTGTTGTGCTTTCCTTGAATGATCGAAATGCAAAAGTTATTTGGAATGAAAATGAGTCAAATGTGGAAAGCAAAGCTAGCTAGATATTCCACTCTATTAGGATAGGTGCTAAACAAGACAAATCCTTGTTTTTTAGATTGAGGAGAATTGAATCCGACTTGATTGTTCTAAAATATATTTATATGATTATCAGATGTTTGAGCATTCAATCTATCACCATTTTATATATAAATAACCTCTCGTGATATGAAGCTCAGCTCAGCTCAGCTCAGCTCAGCTCAGCTCAGCTCAGCTTAGTTGCGTTGAATCTTCCCACCGAAAGTGTGTCGAATCTCACCTCCCCTTCGCCATTCCTACAACTAAATAAATTCCGACTTAGTGTGGAAAAAAGTATTTTATAAAAACGTGGATAATTTTTAGAAAGGGAAATGATTATCACTCACCGTTGGTCTTTTCTTTCCATAAACAAATCAACGACAAAAGCTAAATACTCTTTGTAAGTTGTTCTTGTTATTAACATAAAGTTGTTGGTTTTAAATTCTGCCTCAAACACCGCCGACAATTTTGTAATACAAACGTGTTTTTCACCAATTCAGCTCAATTAGAATCTTTTGGTTCTTATAGCATTTTTTTTATTCTTTAGTGTCATGCACGATTAATTTTGTTTTTATAAATTTTTAAAACTCATTTAGTTTTTAATTTATCTTATTTTTAGTGGTTTCATAATATATTCACATTTTAATATAAAAACTGTTCTCATTAAGAACAAAAATTATTTTCTTTTGATCTTTCTAGTGCTTGAAAACCATCTAAGCATAACTTTGGTTAAATAATCGTTCTTTTACCTTGAAGAATCGGCATCCTTCTCTCACGATCGTTCTTGTGAATAACAGTTTTTCTAGTTAAGAACCGTCTAAGATCGCTAAATATATTCTTATCATTTAAAGAAAAAAAGTATAATTTTCAAAAATTAAAATTAATTTCAATATAAGTTTATTTATAACAATAATTCATTTAACTTTTCAAAAAATTTATTTTATTTTAAAATAGTTAATCTTAACGTATAAAAAAACATAATTAAAAATTATTTTATTTTATGTATAAATTAATTTTAATGTAAAAAATATTTATTTATTTATTTATTTTTCTTATAAGCATGAATCGCAAAATGAACACAACTTTGTTAGATCACCCCGTTTAACCTACTTCTAGCTGGTTTAAAACAAAAGCATCAACCAAGTCACGTAATAGAATTGTGTAAATTTTAGTTTTTTATATGGAAGTGGTGCTATGTATAGAATTAATATTTAAGTAAGGAAATTATTTTCTTAATAAATTTTTAATTTTTATTTCTCACCAAATACGTGGATCAAGTGGTTGTTCCTTATTCCAATTTATCAAAAAGTTAAGTTGTTTTAATCCTGAATATACAACTTTGTTAAATACAAAGAAGAAGGACCCATAAAGTCCTAAGATTTGAATAATATTTCCTCCTATAAATAATAAATGTAATAAAAAAAACACTAATCCATTTTGACAAAACCATAACTTCACTTATTGGAATGGAGTACTCCTCCTAATGCAAGATAATATTTAGGCAATGTTTTTTATCCTTAAATTTAATTTTGTTTTGAAATGATTTATGAATAATTTTATTTACAAGAATAGTTATTTATAAAGCAAAATATGCTTTTGTTATAATTATTATTTTTTTAAAGAGAAATACATATAATATAGGTAATGTCTATGATGTCTTTCTTAATTTGAAAAGTATTGATATTTATTTTTTTTAACTAATAAAAAAAGTAAACTTTATCTAAATCATCTTTTAATAAATTAAAATAAATTTTATTTATTTATTTATAAATAAGTAAATATTTTTAAGATTTACAATAAAATGATTTTTATAAATAAATCTTTAAAATAAAATCATTTTACTGGAAATCCTAAATATATTTACTTATTTATAAATAAATAAAAGTTATTTTAATTTATTAAAAAATGACTTAAATAAAATTTAAGTTTTGATTGGTTATAAAAAGAGAAGTGTGATTACTTCTTAAGTGAGGAAAATCACCTTCTTCTTCTATATAATTATAAATATATTAATAATTGTCTTGAACTAGAAGGCATGGATGAGACCAAAATTAGTAATGAGTGGGCAATATCACTAAACATGAGGCTAGGAGATATTAACCGAATTAATGTATTTTGAATCCTTGGTTTACAATGTGAGTCAACAGAAATTTAGGAATGGTAAAATGGCATTTGGCTCTTACCTAAGGCTATTGGGGTGTGGGTATGGTAAAATGGTACAATGTTTTTTGTACAATCCATAACAGGGGAGTTGCATCTACCGCTTCCAAGCAGAGGCTTTGTTTGCCTTCTATTCTCATCTGTGTCTGCTTCCCTGCAACTTCTATCCTTGTGCATCTCCTCTGCTTGTAACTAACTACCTCCATTACGTTTAAATATATATATATATATATATATATATATATATATATATATATATATATATATATATATATATATATATATGGGAACTGCATTTGCACTAACACACAACGTCTGCCAAACTGCTACCCATTTAATATTAGGTTGCTTTTAATTAGTTTTATTTATTTTCAAAACTTTTATTTTGCATTTATACATTATTTATGTCAATAATAATAATAATAATATAATACATTTTATATTGCGTTTTTACTTTTACTCCCTGTAAAATAATAGGTTTTGATTTTTTTATGCATAAAAATGAAGACAAGAGGAAGTTACAAGCATAATTTTTTTTTGTTGAAGAATATTTTTTTTATTTATCCCATTCAAATATCTAAAACTATTATATTTAATTGATCTCTATTATTAAACAATACTCATCGACTATTTAGATGTTTAAAATAAAGTCAATTGACCATATTAGGCCATACCTACTGGTGTCTTTGTTACCATGTGACATATAAAAAAAAAAAAAAAATCTGGATCCCAAAAATTAGGTATTATCATGCACTAAAGTTTTGCTTTCCTGAATAATTTTTTTAGTTCCATAACTGCATTTTGGAGTCATTTTATTTTATACAAACTTTACGATCACTTTACCATCATACTTATAATTAAATACGTGCGTGGAATCTTATTAGTTGAACCGGTGATCTTGTCGAGTTTGAACCTTAAATGTACATTTGTGTTAAATATATAACAGAATTATTTTCAATGAAGCATAGTTAAAATGAGATGAGGGAATAGAAAATGCATAATGAAGGGAGAGGGGAGGAGGAGAGGACCACGTAGCAATGTGAAAACACCTGAAGAAGAAGGCAGCAGTTGGGTTGAAAACCAACCCACAGCCGTCCTTGCAGTGCGGAGAAAGATGTAAAAAAGGAATTTAATAATAATATTTGATAGAGAGGTTTGGTTTTAAAGGGGTAGCTATAGAGATACACATACACATGATACAACCAAGAATTCCCAGACACCTCCTTTTGGGTCCCTCACTTTGTGTCCTTATCTCCTACCTTTTTGTCCTTGTTCCTTTCCGCTCTGGTCCTCCTTCACCAGTCTCCACTTTTATACACTTCACTCCCTCATGTCTTCTACTACTACTTCCTCTTCTTCTTCTTCGTCATCATCATCATCCTCTTCTACCCCATATGACGCTGTTGCTCCTGATATCCCTGGCCCTAGTACCAGGAGATCCTCTCGTCAACGTCCTATGAACGAGGTCTTGCCTGAGCCTTTTCTTGAAGCTTTGGCCTCTCTCCTTGCTCTCCATGCTGCCAACAACCACGGACGTCTCTCTGCTGCTTCTGCCCTTGCCCTTTTTTTTCAGGTTTTTCTTCCCCCTCTTCACTTTCACTTCCACTTCCCCTACACATTGCTCAACTCAAACCTTCAACTACCATTTCAACCTCCTTCTTTTCTTTTCTTCTTCTTTTTTTTTTTTATTTTAATAATCATCATGCTATCTTCGTTTTACCTTTAACTTAATTAATTATTTATTATATCTTTATTCGTTGTACTCCATGGATAAGGGGATGTGGGTGCCTATTTAGGTTTCAGTTGTAGATGCTTTCAAGCATCCGAGATGAAACTGTTCCGCGAAAGCACCTACTTTACGTGGGTCTTTTTCAAACTAAATGTGTGTCCCTTTCAAAAAAGGGTGTTTTTTTTCCATCTTTCCATTGCTTGTTCTCTCTTCCTCTTCAAAAATGTTTAGTTTTGGACCTCCTTTTCATAACCAATGAAAAGGCTTACCTTGGCTTCGATTTGCTGTTTCCCTTTCTTAGCATGAATCCTTTTTGACTGAGCTTTTTCCTGCCATCTAGGCCACAACATCCATTGCATGCCTTTCTATCTTAAAATATGTTCATGCTTGCTTTTACTTTGTTTTCAAAGATGTTGCTTTCTTAAATAATAACATAAGGAGGGAAGCATATAGTTATTTATGTCTCATTCCTTCCGTCCTTGCTAGTGTACCTTTTCCATATATAGTTGGAACATTGAAAATATACAATTTTTTTATCCATCTTGTTTCAGGTTGGTTGCATATATAATATTTTGGAACCATACCATTTCTTTTTCTATTATATGTTGTATATTGTTAGGACAAGATCATTGCGAGGAGGTTAAATAAACATTGAAATAAATAATCTTTCTCTAATCATTCGTCTGTGTTCAAAGAACAATCTTGTTTGGCTAGACTGGTCAGTCAGTCTACGATTGAGAAATAGAGATCTGGAATTAGATATTAGGTTACATTAATTTGTACCGTAACAATAATTATAACAATAATAATAATAATAATAATAATTAACATTTTTACAGATGAAGAGATTCATTGTTACTTATCTTAATCGGTTATGATATCCTTCTACTGTATCATTGAATAACATATTTTCTGATAGAAAAAACCAGTTGCGCTATTTTGTTTGCCGGATAAACTGTGCCTTTTTAATCTGAATTAGGGTTTGAAACATTTTATATAATCGATGATTAATCGTTGGTTTAATATTCTGTAATCTAAAAGGCATGTATACACGGGTCAAAAAGCAGCATTTGTATAATGCCAAAAGGCACATGGAGCCCTACTCTTGTCGTGACGACACTCCATTCCTTTTGTTTCTATCTGAAAACTTCACACTTATCATAATTCATTAATTCTAGCCTTCTTTCCCAATAAATTAATATCATACTCCTATGATGTGCTACTACTATATACGTTATGATAATTGCACACAGACAACATGGTTGGGACTTGGGAGTTGGAGCATGCATAATTTTTAGTTGTACTTAGAAAATATAACAGCTCTATAAAGGTGAATCTTTTCGGTTATTATTTACTAACGCCTCTTGTAAATGTAATATTTATAAATATATGATGATTTATATAATGTAAAAAATACTTATAAATTAAGAAATTTCTTTTTTATTTGTTAAAGTTTTCACCTGTAGTTTTCTTATTAAATGTGGAAAACTATATTTATTATGTTGTTCAGATTATTTATCTTGTTCAATTAAGGGTTAGTTTCCCCCACATTTTGTTACACAATTAAGTATCCCTGGGAAGTTGGACTGGTCTTTGTATGCGTGGGTAGAACTAGAGATTCGCTGTTTGGAACAAGACAGGCTCTTTGGCCATACCTTTTCTTGGAAATGAAAGTGAAATATTTGTGGGGAAGCACGCTTTTCATACCCTTGTTTACATTTTATACACATGCCTACACGAACAGGAACTAAGATATTGACTAGTTTCGTTATCTTGCCGTATCCCTGCCATAGTATGGACCACATAATAATACTACAAGCCATCATCTGATCCTTGCCTTCTCTTCACTCGTTGCTACATCTCCCACTCAATTCAAATTGTCTTGTATTTTCATTTTATTATACTAAATTTTCTTTTCTAGGGCAACTTTATAAGTTCATATTCTACCTGAACCTAACCCTTATGATCCATTTGACAATGACTTAATTACAGTACTAATTCTTGTTACTAATTAGATAATAGTATGTTTGAGGGTAGAAAATGGCACTCTCCCCCCGCAAAGTGAATAAATCTAAAGAGGGAAAACTTTAAAAAATTACAAGAAGAAAATGTTTTATTAAAAACATGTGAAACTGTTGTCTGATATTGAATTTGAATTGTATTTTTTCCTTTGAAACTTCTCACTGATTAGCAGTATATGGTGCTATACATAATCAATACGCAAGGGAAGGTATGCCTTATACCAGCTCTACGATTTAAAAAAAAAGAAGAAAAGAAGAATAAAAGGCAGTGTTATGATTATGTAAGATTCTAAAGTATCTAACTGAAAATAAGTACACTGACATAATAAATAAAATTGAATGAGAAGTCATTTACTAGGTGCTGTAAGCTTCATTTGAAGCTAATAATCTCTAGTCCCGAGTATCTCCTGCTGCAAGATGTCATTGCTATTTGCTTAGCATCGTGACCTGACGCGGATGATGCTACCTCTGCTGCCTTCCCTACCTAGCTTAACTCATAGCTACCTGCTTCTGCCATCTTCAATGTTTCTCTCTCTACAGTTTCATCCATTTCTACCTACTTATAGTCAAAAGAGTAAATATAAATATAAATAATAAATAATTATGTATACATAACTTTTGTTTTTTATGCAGCAAGTTATTATAAAGAAGAAAGAATTTCTAGTGTTTTCTATTTTTGGATAAATGATTTTAGGGACTTCTTTATTTACCAAGTGAGGTTTGGTGCATTAGAAAGCAATTTTAACTTAAAGCTTTTGATTTTTGGCAATTGAAAAATGTAATTGTGCATGTAGGTTTGTTCGACATGGCGGGAGGTGTCACGGTCGGATCTGCTGTGGCAGAGGCTAACGAGACGCATATGGCGTCGAGCCTATAGAGTGAGGGACACGTGGCACTTAGAATTCATCTATTGGCATCGGACGGCGAGGAACTTCTCAACAGGGAGACACTTGCTTTTCGACCCAACGTTTGACCAATCCGATCACCACCAGAGTCTGCTCTGCCGCTGCCTCGCCCTCTCCGACACTCATCTGGCATGCGGCTTCGTGGATGGCACAGTACGTCTGTTCGATCTCGAAAGCCGGGTCCATGTGGGGACGTTTTTGTCCCTACACGGACACCTATTTGGCCCTTTCTCCCGCTCCGTCTCGGGCATCGTAATGGTGAATTCGGACATAACATTTGCCACCTTAGACGGAGATATCTATGTGGACAATGTGACTGGGCTTGGGCTTGGGCTTGGGCTTGGACTTGGACTTGGGCTTGGGCCTGATGCTGGGGCGAGGCATGCGCGGCGTGCTGTGGTGGGAGACGTGATGAACAATGGAGTGCTGGTGGGATTCTCGGGAACGGGGCGCTGGTGGGTGGGCCTGTTTGCGGGAACCGCAGGACGGGCTTTTCAGATATGGAATGCGTGGAACGAGGAGCGCGTGTTTGTGGGAGGGTTCTTGACGGATCCGGACACGGTTATGGGGTGGCACATGCTGACGGAGCTGGTTGAACCGGTGGGACGTGTGCGCGTGATGGAGGGTGATTTTGTGGTGGCATGCACTAGTTCAAGGCTTGTTTGCTTTAATCTGATGAACCATGAAGTTCTGCTGCACGATATAGATTCAACGTCTGAATTTGTTGTGAGTTCGCTGGACGCGAGTAATGAGGCGTTTGTGGTGGTTGAGAGGAATGGAGTTGGAACGGTTCGACGCGCAAGCACTTTCGAGTGGTTGAGCCGGTTTCGGCTCAGGGGTTCTTTAGTTCCCGGTTTGTGGGGTTGCATGAACCTTGGCTACGTTTTAACCTACTCCCCTTCACCTTCTCCTATGTTGAGAATTTGGGACATTGAGCATGCCAGAGCTCGGTTGTGCGTGACTCTTGGGGTTGGTATTGGCCTTGGGGTTGACCTCAATAGCTTGGTTGCTAATCAGAGACACGTGGCTCTATCCTCCAATGACAATAACATTAACTTATTGGACTTCGGTGTACAGGATCCTTAGCCCTAGCTTTACGAGTTAGCTAGCTATGACCTTCCACTACTCTCTTCTCCCATTCATTCTAACTTTCCATTCCTTTTTGTATCTATCTCACAAATATCACATCCATTGTTATTTGTTATTTAATCTCTGAATCCATTCCTATCTATTTGTTCTTCCAAGCCCGTCGCTTACATTGTTCAAATTTCCGTTTACTCAGTCCCCACACATCAAAATATCTACTTGCATGCATTCATATAAATCTTTTCATTCTAGTTTTATTTTATACTATTTTACTTCATTCCTATAATATTTTACTGTTACGTAATATTTCATTTGTTTTGATAGTATTTCTTTTCCTTGTTAAATCTGAAGCTTTACTTTATATTATATCTTCTTTGAAATTAAACTATGTACTTTTAGCTATAATAATGGCATTTAATTTTAAAGAAAACTATTTTGGCTGAATAGTATCCGATCATTAATTTTAAAGCAGCACACATGTTACATTAAGAGGTTAATAGATATGCATTCTTTGTAATAGAAAATCCAACTAAATATACAAATGTTATTTTAAAATGGTTACGAACAAAAAGAAACTTACTATGTAATTGGATTGTAATGTAAGAAATTAGTAATTAGTTTTATTTTATGTATCATGTATAATTCATTTTTATTTTCTAATGTAAGTAAAATGATTATTATTAGTAAATATCAAATAAGCTTTTAGGATCTCCACATGATAAATTGTTGTTTTTGGTAGATTTATATTTTAAACGTACATTAAAAATTATTTGTTGTTTTTACACCCTAGAGTGACTAGAAGTGGTTGTTTTAGCTTAATAAAACATCACTTTAAATATACAGTCACATTAAGTACCTAAAAAGAAAGATGGTTGTTCATAATAATTTTACAAAACTTTAACATTATTGTTTCTAGTTGAAAATATGTGTGATTAAATAAAAAAAATTATATGCATACATTTAGATCTTTCATATATTTGTTGATATTTATAGAATATTATAATAATATTACATTTATGCTACAATTGTTTTTTTAATTGCATATCATCAAACAAATTAAATTTCAGTTATATTTTTAATAGTAAATACATTACATCCAAACTTTTTTAGAATTTCAATGACATCCCAACTCTTAAAATCCTATACAAACATTTCTATTACTTTAAAACATAATAATATAATATCTCTTATAATATTCTATGTATCTCTTTATAGCATTCGATGTCGTTTAGTATGATTTTATATTTAATACAGTATGAACCAAAATAAAAAAAAAGAGTATCATGTAGTTTTATTTATTTACATTAATTATAAAAATTCAAATCAAACTAAACTAATTTTTAAGAATTTGATTTAAAAATTTTATTTCAAATATTTGAAAAATACTCTAAAAAAAATTATTGTCAATATAGTAATTGAATAATATTTAAAACTTAAAATCATATTCGACTCTTCTCGTTTTACAAAAAATTGTCATTAAAACTTGTTTTCAATATATTAGTAGAATTTTTTTACATGCTTTAAAAAATAAATTAAGATAAATCTTTTTTATCCCTTCTATACGCTACCATGTATATTACAAATAATAAATCGTACCGGTAAATATCTTTAAATAGAAAAAAAGTAACCATGAGTTATTATTACTATTTTAATGGACTAAATGTTTATCCTGTGTAGATTTAAAAAAAAAATACTTTAACATGGTTCTAGGAAATTTTGCATGTGTTTATCACAATTGAGTAAATTTGATAAGGTTTTTTTACCCATCAAATTGTCGAATTATGTAAAAAAATTAAATAAATACTTAATTTCTTTACCTTTTTAAATAAATAAAAGGAGCCATTTAAAGTGAAACTCAATTTACATTGTTTTCTTTCTTTTTATCTTCTTAAACAAAAACAATTAATGTTTTACACAATTGTCAAATTCTCAAATACTATTCTAAAGTTGATTAAGTGATAATATGAACGTGTGTAAAGAAAGTGAAAGGAAGAAGTTGATTGACTTCAAATTTCTTCACTGATAAAATTAACAACTTAAACTTATATGTTAAAAAAAAAAGAAATATTTTTTTATGTTAGTAATGAAGTTATACTTTATACACCAAGTAAAACTATCTTTAACCAATTACTTGGCAAGAATGCTGTTTGCATTTTAATTGATTAGATAAAACATTTTTTTTATATAGGAATCAAGTAAAGTTTTATATCATTTTTTGATATACGGAAGAGATGAAAAAGTTGATTCATAAAAACAAAAATAAAAATCATATAAGTTCTCTCCGGTCAAAAACATTCCTTATGACATGTTTGGGACATCATTTTCAGTTTCGTTAATAAAAATCACATCAAACGGCTTAAATAATGCATGAAGTACATCTTAGTATAAAAAAAAAAAAAACAACTTTTGGTAAATGTGTAGATTATCAATGTGCATGATGGATTTCAATTCCTTATAAACAATAGAAGCTTGTTTCTCATTTGACAGGGAGACTGAGAGAGATGATAGATATGCAAATTCTAACTCCAATAATACCTTTTTATTTTAAGAGTTCTTTTTTCTTAAAATCTAGTAAAAACCTGTTAAAAAAAAAAGCTAAGCAAGTCATAAAGTTATTCACACGTGTGTGATGTTGATAATTATATAGTATTTATCACATCATGATGAGGTTTGAGGTTTGTAAAGGAGTAGACTATTATCGTTATGGTTACAAACTTGATTCAGTGGTTATAAGCATGTTTGATTAGAAATACTGTATAAGTATAAATGCAAAAAGATGCGGCAAGTGCAAGAATGTCTAAAAATGTAAATGTCGTACATGCATGAAGAAATATTAATAAGAAGTTGTTTAGTTTATTTGAAGGGGGAATGAATGAAGTATGAAGGAGAGAGTGTAATACTGCTCTCTAGTCCCTAGTCTCTCCTGCTTCTATGCTTGACGATGCTTTTCTTCTGTTGTCTGTCTTTCTGTCTGCTTCTGATATCGTAGCTGCAGCTGTGCTACTTCTGCCTTAGCTCCCTATCTAGCCCTGCTTCTCATATATATTGCTGCCTGCACCTTCGATGTTTCTCTCTGCCTCATATTTAATTTTAAGCTTTAAAGCCTCTCCGCGCATGCCATAGATTGATTGAGAATGGAATGTAACTTCTGACCATGTCTTTCCTTTTCGTCATCTCAATATCAGATTATGTCCTTTTCACTTTTCACTCTTCCACCACTACTTTAATCAATCACTCCCGCTACAATTTCAATACCAATTTTCTTTCAATTTAAAGATACTTTTTTTTTCTCATTATTTTAAGAAGAAAATAGTTGGATATAATATCTATATAACTTAATATACTGTTGTTTTCAATTAAATAAATTAAAAGATCTCTTCCATGTCTCCCTGACCACCAAATTGATTGAAAGATCTCTTCTGTCTCTTTGACCACCAAATTCATTACCTTAAATTGAAAGATCTTTCCCGTGTCCTAGTAGTAGGTTAAAGTAAGCATGTAGAAAGAATTTTTTCATTCAAACTGTCTATATAATAATTAATAGACAAATAATATTATAACTACTGCTGTCTTTTGTTTTTTGCAGAATAAGTTCTACAGTAATGTGAACAAAAGATATAGATAATGAGATGCAATCAAGTTTTTTTATTTCTTTCAATTTTTTTATCTGTTTTTACATTATTTTTCTTCAGTTTTTTCAACTTCAAGAGAGAGTTATCAAAATTATTAATAATAATATAAGTGAAAATCCACCTCAATGGAGTTTTAAGAGAGCAAAAAGAGATCTCAAGAATTAATGCAAACATGAGATGTGAAAATGTCTATGTATAAAATGACAGTTTATTCAAGAAACTTAGAAACCAAGGGAACTTGACAACACCTCACTTATTGATTCTTCTTTATTTTATTTTATACTGTTTGGTGCATACTAAAAGGTCGGTCTCTCTTGCCCGTTGGAACGAGGTAACCTACAATAAGAAGAAATCCTATGATAGGAACAGTTAAATTATAATCATATCTAATGTAGTGTTTGTTTAGTATGCATTGGTCTAGGATATCGTCTATGTATAATTTTTCATCAAAATTAAAGGAAGGTTAAAGGCCTAGGGTAATTATGAAAACATAGTTCCATTCAAACATCTTCCTTCCTATTATCATTTCAATCTAGTCTAGAAGAAGAAACAAAGTATAGTAAGGAAGAAATGTTGAGGTGTCACTTTAAGAATAAAAGAATTTGTAAACAAGTTTGAAGGAGATCCATGAAAAATGATAAAAGGCATGAAGGAGATAACTCTTCAAAAAAGATTACCCAATTAGGATTGTTTATGGTTAAGTTATTTTAATAACCTAACAATAACCAACAAATCATCATCTATGTAAGTAATTACTATAACTATAATTATTACTATTTTTTTGTTATCATTTATTATAACTGATTATATATTTATAGCTATTTACATACTTGGATATATAGATAACAAATTATTTAACTAGTTATTTGTTCATAATCGGTTAAATAATCATTTTTAAAAATAAAATTATTCTTAAAATTGATTTTCTGCTTAGTATGTTTACCACATGGACGTGACCAGTGACACAAAGATGTGGATATGTCACAGAAAGTTCTTTCTACACTATAAGTTATCCACAATGTTGTAACATTTGTCACAAAGGTGTGTGAGTTATGAGAGTAACTTTTTTTGCTTAACACATTATTCACAAGATCGTGAGCACTTCTACAAAGGTGTGAGAGATGTCAAGGAAATTTTTCCTTCTTAGTGTTTTTTCCAGGAATATGACTATTGTCATAGAGGTGCAAGTATGTGATCCCGAATTTTTCTTCTTAGCACATTATCCACAAGAATTTTTTTTCCCAATTTTATGCTTAGTGCGTTTTTTCATAGGACGTGGTCATTCTCATATAAGTATTGGCGATTTCGGAAAAGTTTTTCCTATTCGTCGCATTTCCCGAAAGAATGTGGTCATTGGAATATAGGTGCGGATCATGCCATAAAATATTCTTGAATATATTCAAAGAAAATTAGAGTTGTAAGAATATTTTTCAATGACTACAAATAACGGGTTATGAAACCGAATTTAACCATGAAGTTAATTGCATTAACCATATCCATAAAATAAGTTATAATTTTATAATCATATTCAAATAACTAGTTATTATCCAACTAATTATTACTAATTATGGTTATTTTTTTATAATTGAATTTTTTGAACAACCCTACATACAATCAAGAATAGAGAACATGAGCAAGCTCACAAACTAATTTTTTTAGAAATGCTCAATGACTACAAATAAGGGAAAGGAACGTGTGTGTCTATATATATAGTATTGAGAGTCTTGGAGCCCACGCTAAGCACACATTGGTTGGGTTAACCATAGTTAGATTAGCTTAGGGTCAAATTAACCAACCTCAGTTAGACAGATCTAAGCATGGTTTGGATGTCTAATCTTTATTAGAACTTTCCCCTAATCCAGTGAAGATACATTAGACATGTAGAAAGTGTGACTAGGAAGGTGTGGTAGCAGACATGGATGAGAAAAATGAACTCCACCCCTTCTACTAATTTGCTCTACACACATTAGGCATGAGAAAGATGTGACTAGGGAAGAGTGGTAGAAAAAAGGAATGAGAAGATGAAACACATGTTAGGTGTGACTAAGTGGGGGCGTGAAGTTCAAAGAGGAGTGAACACCATAAAATGGTGTCTCTCTTCTCCTTGGACTAGTCACAAGCCCACTAGATACACCTAGGTCAAAATGATTAATCTACTCCTAGGAATCAACTCCCTTCCTACCACAACAAAAAAGTAACATCAAATACAAGGTCAAACATCAATTAACCTATACACAGTCCACTAAATTAAATATACATAAATGAAGATGGAGAAGTATTCATGTATCCTCTAGAAGATCCTTAGGCAAGATTCCATCATTATGGTGTTTATATTAACTCCTACTAGGTAGCATCATATGGTGACTAATGAACCGTGAAAGTTGAAGCTGAAAATGACTTTTTCATTTAGATTCCACTTCGATTTTTGTTTTATCAAGACTTAATAAAAGGTTTATTTCAGGTAGAGTTTTCAAATAGTCTAGTGTAGCCTAGCTTGTGTGGTTGCACAGTAAAAACAAAACCCAAATGGGGATTTTGGATCAAATTTTGTATTCTCACCAATCAATAAACGTTACATCATTTATTGAAGTTTCTTTTATAATATTTTTATATCTTATATTGAAATTGGCTAAAGTTTACAAGTCAAAAGTTTGGTCCGAACAAAGGTATTAGATGAAAGTTGTCCCATTTACCCATTCAAGGAAGAAGGGATTTGAGCTAGACCACTTAGTAGCGCCTTCTGGCTTACATGAGACCTTCCATGGTTGATATCTTCCGAGACTATCTGGTTATCCACGAATGTGAGTCTTTGATCCCAGTCTTTAGTTGGAGGAGAGCCTACAATGTCCAAATGTTCAAAAGAAAGATCCTACTATCACTAAGGGAATTGATCTTTAATTCCTTCTTGTCTCACTTAAGCTTTCTTTCTAGACTAGTTGTCATAGAAAAAATCCTTCTTGAGAAAGCGGTAGCTCTAAATAGAAGAAACAAGATGGGTTTTAGAATAGAAAAATCATTCCTGAAATGATATGTCTGGTTGAAACGGGAACTGAGACATGAATTTGGGATAGAGAATTTTTATCTTCAAATTGTTAAAAGGCCAACATTGTAAGGCTTACATAATAAAAGGGAATTTAAATTCCCACCTAGTAAACTTTCAATTCCCACTTATTGGTGGGTAAAATACCAATATACTCTCAATTATTTTACTCTCTGATAATACATTGTCAGAGAATAAAAAAATTTGCAAATTTTTTTGCTTCTTCGACATTGTATTGCTCGAGAAGTAAACACGTTTTCGTCCATGTTGAGGCAATCGCCATTTGCTTGCAAGATAGCCAAATACTAATGTTCATTGACAAATCTAATTCTCTATATAAATATTATAAATAAATGTTATAATAAAATAAAAATTTAAAAAATAAAATCTATAAAATATAAAACTTACTAACAAAGGATTTCATGATAAATTTTTATATTTTATAATATAAAATTTCAATAAAATTTTAAAAATTATATTATGAATAAATTATATTATTAAAATATAAAATTTTATAAATATAATATAAATATTATATATAATTTTATAATTAAAATATAAAATTTTAATACAAGAAAGTTTTATCTGATAAACTTTTATATTTATTTATTTTATATTTTATGATATAAAATTTAAAAAAATTATGTTATAAATAAATTATTTTAAAATATAAAATTTTATAAAAATAATATAAATAGTTTAAATAAATTTTCTATTAATTTTTTTTCCTAATCCAAAAAGCTTATTTCCTAGAATAGGTCATTTTATTTTGAAAGATGAATAAGATAATTTATTATGGTAGGTGTTGGAAGAAAAAATTAGATTAAAAAATATTTTCAAATTTTTCAAAAAAGATTCAGATAAATAAATATTAAATGAAAATAAGATAGGTATGACCAAAAATCCTTACTCCGTGGGTTAGAGTTAACTCATCTGTCCTAAATTTTAAATTTTAAATTTTAAACACTACGTTTTTATTGGTTAATAACTAAGGAATGTCACTAAAACATATCAAGAAACACCTTCTCTTTCAATGAACTTATTGCTCTTGCTAATAGAATTCGAAAAGAAATTGTAGGGCAAAATAAAACAAAATAATTGTCCCTAGATTTCGGGACCCATCTTCGCATTCTTTAAATTTGTGCACTGTGTGATCCACCTTTGACGTATATTAATAGTCTGTGAGCCTCATTTATATGGCCCAAATGCACATTCCTCCAGAATATTTCTCTCTCCATCTTTATAATTTTTTCTTACATCTCTATACAGGTAGAAAAAATATTAAATATTTAGGTAAAAAAAATTTAATCATAGTAAAAAATTTATAAATTTTTTTACAAATCTGAATAAGGGTGTCCGGATTTGTAAAAAAAAAATTGAATTTTGTTTTGCAAATCCAGACACGAGTTTCCGGGCTCAATCTGAACAGAGGTGTCCTGAATTGTAAAAAAATTTTGCAAATTTTTTTACAAGTTCGGATAGGAGTGTCTAGATTTGCAAAAAAAGATTTGCAAATTTTTTTTACAAGTCCGGATAAGGATGTCCAAACTTGTAAAAAAAACTAATATACCAAGAGAAGATAAACGTAAACTTGAACCACGAAGAACAAAGCAAACGCAAAAGAGATTAACAACAGCACATGAAGAAAAAGAGAAAACCACTGATTTAGTGAGAAGAAAAACGAAGTCATGCAAGAGAAGCTAAAGAAAGAAATGTGAAACGAGAGAGATGTAGATGAAAGAGAAAAGAGAAAAATGTGTAGTAATTAAAATTTTATTGTTTTTATTAAGAATTCTTTTGACATTTTGAGAAATTATAGAGGTGTAGGAAGAACTTATTGGAGTGTAGAGAGAAATTCTCACCTCCAATCCAAATTATACTCATGCCTAGAGACTCTTATACATTACTCAATGGATTAACTTTTCAAATCTTGTCTCAATCTCAATCAACATTAATTTTTAATCTTCAACACTTTCAATTTAATTCAATTAATGAATATACATTGCTGATTTTTTTAAAAATAGAAAGACGGAAGTATTGATTTTAATATAAAAGAACAAATTTTAAGAATTTGATAAAATAGAAATACAAAAATTACAATTAATCCAAATATAAAATAAAATTTTATTAAACATTTCAATTCTCAACCAAAATAGAAGTATTAAAGGTGTTTTACTCCACCGTATTTATTATTTTTCACATCTGATTCTTTCTATTTAGCTTTTCCATGTTCTTGCTTGTCTTTTCTCAAACATTTATTAGTTCCTTCTTTCCCTGTTGAAAAATGGATTTCTATCATAATGGTGTGTCACTTACCACAAAGATCTGGGAGATACATGGAAAGATAGTTTACATTTACATGAAAGGTTTTCTCATATTATTGTGGCACATCCTAGAAAGGTGTATAAAGAATGTTGCAAGACAAAGTGCATTGAGGGTCCATCTATAATAGTGTAGAAAAATCCACAAATGTGTGGGAGGAGCATGGTAAGAGAAAAAGTGTAAGAGGTTCACCCACTTTGCATGGCATGCACAATTGAGGTGTGGGAGGCACCGAGGAAGCATAAGGGTTTGACATTCTAGAAGGTGAGCTCGTAGAGAAAGTGCATAAAAGGATCACATACTTTGTATGGCATGAAGGGTTGAGGTGTGGGAGGCATGGAGGAACCATAAGGAGTTTTCTGACAATGGCATTCTGGAAGGTGAGCTCGTGGAAAAAGTGCATTAGAATTCACACAAAAGGTAGATGTGGGAGGCACTCTAAAAAAAAAGGTACGTCAAGGTTTTCCCATAGCAGTGCAAAAGATCCCACAAACCACAGAGGTGGTGGAGATTCGTTAGAAGGGAACTTGACGAAGTTAAGTCTGTATGAAAGGAATAATTTCATCTCAATTTTATGATACTTTCTATTTTGTTGACTCTTACTCTAGTTTCTCGTTTGATGGTTACATGTGCTAAAAATCTGGTACATTTTGTTTTATTTCTTATCCTGTCTTTTGTTGGGACAATTCAGATGTACTTCTTTTGTTAGATATTGACTTCTTTGTTATGATCTTCTCACTATGGGTGGTATTATTGAACTAGTCCTTTGGTGTTCCATATTGAAACAAAATCTAGATCTATATCCATATGATTCCTATTCATTGTTATGATGTTACATATTGAAACAATGGAGATTCATAAAGATGTATTGTGCTATTTACTGGTGAGTGGTATTATTGGACTGATCCTAAGTGCATCAGGTGTGTAGTTTAGTAAATTTTGAAAAAATATTTATTCATAAATTTTTTATTCTTATTTTCTATTGTATAATATAGTTATATAAAAATATAAATTTATAAAATAATTATGTTTATAACTATATAATTTTAAAATAATTAATGAATACATGATAAATAAATATTTGTGATTGTGGGAACTATGATTATTTTAATATCCTTCGAGTAGGCAATAAAAAAAGGCCAACTCCCTTCATACACTCATCTTTTTCCTCATACACTTATAACATGAAGTGTTTTCTCCAAAATCCTTCATTTTTAAATTTTAATGACTTATCCAAAATATAGCTTCTAAATTACCTAATATGAGTGACTAATATATCCTCCTTCTAAGATTACTCAATTCAAAGATTCATCAACGAAGTGTCATGTCATCCAGATTGTGTAATTCATATTAGTGCACACATGCTTCCCAAATTATTTAATATGGATGATCAATATATGTTTTTTGAACTATTTAATCTGAAGGTTCTTTCAGGAAAGATGCATGTTATTTGGATTACCTAATGTGGATGATCAATATATACTTTTCGAATTACTTAAGCTGGACAATCAGGTGCATTTCAACCATAATAAATCAAGAAGGGTAGTTTGGATATTTTAAAAATTATGACATGTGTGAGCAACACAACAAGTGTAATGAGCAATACCTAAGAGTTAGGACCTTGATTAATTTGGTTTTATTTTTTTAAAAGAGTTTTGAAAAACATATGTGAAAATGAAAAAATTTGCTCATACTTGTGCAAATGTTATAATGAAAACAAAAAATAACTTATTTTTCGTATTTTGAGTTTTTAAAACAAAAATACAAATCTAAAAAATAATAAAACTACTCACACTTGTTCCCTTCTTTTAGTTTTTAAAAACTAAAACACAACATTGTTTTTGAAAATTATTTTTTTAAAAAATACTAATAAAAAGGGTTTCATTAGTTTGATTTTTTTTTTAGTTTTTCAATGAGTTTTGAAAAAATTGTTTCTAAGAATTGTTTTTGTGAAAAAAAAAACTTGTTTAATAAATGTTGTTTGAAAATTGTTTTAAATATGTGAAAATGAAAAAAGTTTGTTCGTATATATGGAAATGTTATAAGAAGCAATTTCTTCTTTTGTGTGTTTGAGGTTTTTAAAACAAAAATACAAAACTCAAAAACAAAACTACTCACAATTGTTGCCCTTATTTATTTTTTGAAAACTAAAAAAGCAAATATGTTTTTGAAAATTATTTTAATAAAATACTAATTAATGAGATATTTAGTTTTTAAATACTGGAATACTAAAAAAAGTTTTATAATTTGGTTTTATTTTTTTAGTATTTGAAAAGAGTTTTAAAAAATAGCTTCTAAGAATTGTTTCTAGAAAATAGAAAAAAAATGTGTTTAGTAACTGTTATCTGTAGGACTATTAAAAAAATTCAATGATGAAAAAAAAGTCATCAATAACTAGCTATATAATAACTCATTATTTTAATATGATTATTGAAGTATAACCTGTTTGATGGATATGGTGAATGTAATCAACTTAATTTTATTTTAAAAAATGGTTATGATTAAATTTGTTTTCGTAACTGGTTATTTGTAGTCATTCTCATTTTTTTAGGTTTTGTTTTCAATAAAAAGTGTTAGTTAATAACAACCAATGCAAAATATTTTATAACACTAATTTTCTTTGAATATATTAAAGAACATTGTATAGCATGGTTCACACCTTTATTCCAATGATACATTCCTCTAGAAAATGCGTTGAATAGGAAAAACTTTTCTGAAATTGCCTACACCTATGTGACAATGACCACAACACGTGAAAAAAATGCACCAAGCAGAAAAAACGATAACCACACATTTATGACGTAGGTTACAACCTTGCGGATAATGCACTAAGAAGAAAAATCTGCTCTGACATGTCCACACCTCTGTCACCACATTCATGTGAAAAAACGCTAGGCAGCCTTCCCTAAGACAAAGGTCACAATGTGTGGATAACTTGTGTAAAATTACTTATCTGTGTCAATAGCGACATCCATGTAGTAAACATGTTAAGTATAAAAAATCAATTTTAATTTTTTTAAAAAAAATTAATCATTTAATCGTTATGAATAAATAACTAGTTAAATAACCAGTTATAATAAATGATAATTAATTATAAAAGAATAATTATAGTTATGGTTATTATAACTACTTACATACATGTTTATTTATTGGTTATGTTTAGGTTATTTATTGGTAAGATTAGGTTATTATAATTACTTACATATATGTTTGTTTATTGATTATGGTTAGATTATTAAAATAACTTAACCACGAATAATCCTAATTATTTGAAACTCTTTTAAATATGTGAAAATGAAAAAATATGTCTAAATTTACTGTATTATACCTATGTGTTTTGAATTTTCAAAAGAAAAATAAAAACTAAAAAAAATACTTATAACTATTCCTTTTTTTAGTTTTTAAAAATTTAAAAACTAAAATTGTTTTGAAAATTGTTTTAAGAAAATACTAACCAAACAATTTTTTTAATTTTTAAAAATTAAAATATTAAAAACAATTTTATAAAACTCTTACTAAACAAACATTAATTTTTTTTTACTTTTTAAATATTAAAATATTAAAAACAATTCAATAAAATTTCAAACAAACGAGAGACAAATGGCTCAGCTTAGGGCTGAAGACGAATTTGATAACTCCAATTTTAGGGGGAAAATAGAGAACCAATTCTACAATTATGATTTTTCTTGTTTACATATAAATTGTTCTAGTAAACCCAAAAGTCTCCTTAATTAGGAATTGAATACTTTACTAAATAGCATCTCCTAAGCCTACATGCTTTAGGTGGAAACATCAATAAATACAAATTAAAGTAAAACGAGGCTGGATCAACTTAAAAGTCACAATTTACAAATACGCAAATTACAAAGAGACCCGATTCAACCAGCATGTCAATTAAATAACCCAATCGAATTCAATAATTTCTTGATTTAACCCAAAAACTATATGGTATGATATCATACAATTCTAGAACTTGATTTTATGGAAAGGACTAAAGCTAATCGACCAAAGTTGCAGTTCAAGTATAACTAGAATATTACAATACGAATGTTAAAAATTACAAACATTTAGTGCAGCCATAGGTGCTGAGCCTGAGATTTGTTGCAAAATTTCTTTCCGTAAAAAAAACTTACGTCGACATAGCATATAAAAATGAAAAATATTTAGTATATTTAGAAGTATTGTATAGCATTAATTAGTATGTACAAAAATTGCAGAGTCTTTTTATGATTGTTGAACCGCAATAACCCGAATTTGAATCAGTGGCAGGCTTGTAAAAGTTTGACTGCAAACGTGTGCACAAGCTTCTACAGTCTACAATCATCATTCACCTAAAAATATTCAAACGATCAAATGTTAGCACCACGGTAACTATGCCTTGCCTTTCATGTTACAAATCAACGTCAATCCAGCTGAAGGATTCTTAGTAATTATAAACTAAGGATGCATTTAGATAAATAACAATTTCATTATGTAGCTTTTGATAAACTTCTACCAAATAAAATTTATTCATAAAGGCTCAATTTGTTGAAACTTAAAATAAACAATTTTAAATTAATGTTTTTTTTTTAATAAACAGATAGAATTTGTTTTTTAA
The DNA here is from genome assembly GCA_037954015.1 of Psophocarpus tetragonolobus. Lineage (NCBI taxonomy): Eukaryota > Viridiplantae > Streptophyta > Magnoliopsida > Fabales > Fabaceae > Psophocarpus > Psophocarpus tetragonolobus. The sequence goes on from CM075695.1 coordinate 44,328,597, forward strand.
AACAAGACAAAATTATTTAGACTACCATACTAAAAAACAGTTGCTTATTTTATTAAATGAACACTTTTTTCAACAAATAAATTTAAACAAATTAACCAAAAATTGACTGAATTACTGAAAACTTAAAAAAAAAAACTTTATTTAACAAGTTTCTCTGTAAACTATATAAAAACAAATTTTAAAAGCTTATAAAGGTTATAAACTACTTTGATGAGTCCAAAAAAAAAATTCAAAAGCCCCCATAATACGAAAATTATTTCGTTACTGAGATTATTTCCTAATCATGAATAATAGAAATCAAGTGCTACTAGCCTCAACAATTTCTCTCGCATCTCAAATCAAACTGCCAGTTCGGCACCTTCAAGTAACCAATGAACATATATACTAAATACATGCAAAATGCCATAGATATAAGCAGAACCAATTTTTGTACTAAGGAAGAAAAGCAGGGGAAGGGAAACAGTCCACTGATGACATCATTGTTATTTACTTGCAGTTTGCAGGACCCTGATGGAAGTACATGAGCACAATATATGAGAAAAGCAGGATAACAACCGTAAGCAGAGATGGAGCGAAAGCAACAATTAGATAAAACCCAATTTGAAAATCTGTTACCAAGAAATTCTCCCCTTGCATTCCATGGGCGATTTTCAAATGACTTCCCAACAATATTGCCTTTTTTCTTTACAATTTCCTCCTCAGTGCAGTAGTGTGGAAAATAATCATTGAATGTTTTGCGTCCTAGTTCATCAACTCCATTAAAGAGAAAGTTTCTCAACAAATCCTAGTGTGAAACACGAAGTGTGAATATGTAGTACTAGATGTAAGGAATTAAACCAGTAGTACTGGACTGTAAGGAATTAAACCAACCGCAAATTTGGCCTACCTTGGCTAGTGTGTCCCCAATGAGCTTCTTCAAAACCCCTTGTCCTGGATCCTACTTCCAAATATGTCCATTAACCAGGTCCATTAAAAGGTATAACTGAATTAGAAATAGACCACATTCTAAATTCATTTCAAACTTATTTGCCAATTTTATTGTTGAGATTTGAATGTAGAAAATAATTTTCTACATAGCTCTAGAAACAAAAAGTTAGGTAGCTTTTTGAAGATATCAAATACAAGCATAACCATCTTTGATTTATCATCCATAAATTATCTTCAACGGATGCTAAATGAGTGAAGATCCTTCAGGAATTAGAAAATCCTAAACCAATTACATAGGATAAAATATGTGTTCTTATGGCCAGAACACCAATCATACTTATGATTAGCTATCAAAGAAAATTTTAGCAAATGCGAACTACCTTTTCAGATCTCCATGTCAGATATCTATGTTGTGCTTCAAGGTTGTGGAAAATCAGAGATTCATCTGTCTCTTTATCTGCTTTGCATATCAATTCCAACCATACCTGCAGGGGTAACACTCATCAAGATAAAAACATTACACGTGTACAAGGTACACTATATTAAAGTTCATCATTATATATTAATATTTAGCAAAATATTAACTGTCATATTCATAAAGTTGACCATGACGCTGAGGTTATTACCTTGTAATAATCCCTAAATGCAGAAAACAGAATATCATATTGTTGTGGGCTTGAGGTAAACTTTGTCCAGATGACAATTGGTGAAAAAAAATTTATAGACTCACTTGTGAGCTTCCCTCCCCATGGAAAAAGCTGCATGAAGTCTGTGTAAAGTCAACACACTAAGTCCTTCAAGAAATAATTTCTATAATTTACAGAAAAACAGATATGCAACCGTGAGGACTTTATATGAACAAATACTGAAGGAAAAGTAAAAAAGAATTTGCAGTGAAGTATATCCAGTTTTAGAATGATGCATCATTCATGTGGTTAATCAAATCAATAAGCAGTTCTTGTTAATAAAACTTTTCACAATGTTGTGCAGTTGAGTGATTCACGTTCTTAAACTGAAAATACTTCTACCAGTAATTCAATTTGCCCTAAAATATTTGCATTTACCTCAGCATATTTAAGGCCCAGAGGAAGTAAGCTTTTAAAGTACTTCTCCTTGTACTCGTACTGATTGATGATATCATGCAAGGGGTTAAGGTCCCTGACATCATTAATTCAAAATTAGTTCTCTGCATTACAATGATATCATTAGCAAAGTGAGAAACCTATATCACATTACAATGATATTTATGAACAAATATTAGATTTCTAAGATAGTTACGGTGTAAACAATGTTGGGAAAGAAATGAACACTGCAGGCTGTCACATACATTGATTTTCATGAATTCACTTTAGGCTTTATGTCTAAGTAAAGTATGGTCTTTTTCATTGTGTTATTGTGGCCAAGTCCCAACTCCCAAGTACCAACCATTATGTAAAGCACGTGTACTGACAATATGACTGAACACACTAAAATTTTTTTTTAGCATAGACAAATGTTAGTTGTTAGTGTATTAGTTTAGTTAATTAAAGGATTTGAACCTACAACCTCTCCCTCTCCCCCTCCCATCTCCTCCACATGTGGACTTTGCAACTAGACTAACCTTATAACCCCCACTGAACACACTTAAATTAAGGGAGAAGTAATGCAGTCTAAGAAGGTTGAGAGTAGAATTCTTCAGTTCTTCCTAAGCTGATTAGGTAGCAAATTTTAGTAGACATGTAGTGCCTAAATTTAGGGTTTAGGGTGCAGTAGACATGTAGTGCCCACATTATATCCTAAAGTTGCATTTACTGATCAAGAAAGGCATTTTTTTTTTTCTCATTTATTATATTGACTTCACCACATAATTCTTTCTAAGATTGGATTTGGATCAAGAGGAGTCAATGCCAATAAACCAGAAGCCTATAAAGTATAAACTCAAATTAAAGTATATATCAACTTCAGATCTAACTTTTTATTGTAAAGCTACAATACATAAGAAAATGAAAAGCAAAGGCTAATATTGGATATAATAATGAGGACTGTGGTACATATAACATGATTTCAAATAGTCAATCAAAGGCACTCAATGCTGAATGTCCCTTACATAGAATATGACATATCTTAAGATGATAGGTATAGCAAAATTTATAGCACTGAAGTTTTGGGGTCCTTTATTTAAAAGACCACATTCTAAAGAGAATAAACTAAGCACTGCACCCTGCAAACTCTCTGATTTTTGTCATGATGATTAGAGCTAAACTTCATTTTCTCAAGGTTCATAGAGAAAATGTAGCAAAACCAAAGGACTATAGTAAAACAACTACTATTTTCTTGCTTAAAGTAATAGTGAGATATATTCAATCAGGAATGTTCCATAAAAGATATATGGAACTATTTTACAAAAATATTTAATCAATATTAGGTGGGAAAATATTGCATTAACAGCATTGCTATGTATAAATTTCTGTAAGCAGAAATGCAGTTTAGAAAAGTTTAAAAATGGCAAAGACAGTCCACATTGCTAGACTTTTCCGAAACTAAAAGTAAATAATAGAAAATAACATCCTTTATACATATATACAAGTGTATTACAACAGGTATGGAAGAAGATGCTACTTACAACACCACGATGTTTGTTTTAGCAGAGGTGAAAAAGTTAGCACAAAATATAGGGACATCATATTCTGCTTTTGGAAAGACAGTAAAATCCAAAACCTGCATAAGTTAAAGTTAAAAAAAGGCATTAAGCATATTGAAAAATCAACCAAATACAGGACGGATCAGCAGAACACTTCAGCAATTATGTGTGAATTGTTTTTCTTGTATCATTGAAATTGAATCTCAAAACAGGTCCAAGTTCACATAAAGATGGGAAAAGTTTGGACAGGGATGAATCCAACACTTTCTACAGGAATGAGGAGGATCCAGAGATATAATAATGCAATTAATGAAAGAAGCAATTTCTGGCCTCTTATTTTTCCTAATGATGTATTTACTACTTCAAAATAGCAGCAACACGATTAGGGATATTTCACTAAGCAAGAAAGAAATGCCAAAGTAAGAAATAATAAAAGGCATTTTGACTGAGGTCTGGAGAAATAGAGAAAATATTTGGTGAATTGAAGTCAGAAAATTTAGACTACGATTAATTATGTCAAAGAATATATTTTTAATTAAAATAACAGACTATGGATAGTCAGTGTTGTCAAACTTATGGTGTTTTAGGAATGCAAGAAAATAATAGTGAGAAAAGAAACTTTGAATAATATTTACTAGTGCATTGTATTGTTTTATAATAAGGTAATGCAATAACAAAACCTAAAACACTCACCTCTATTTATACCAATAGCCCTAACTAAATAATAAAACAATTCATAAAATATTAGAAAAATGGAAACTGAGAAATTACAAAACCTAATCCAAGACATGATTTCTTAGATACTCTAAAATATCCAAGATATAATATTTGTGTTATTAAATCAAATTTTTATGTTATTATAGATATAATATATTACCAGTACTTCAAAGACATATTTTGTTAGACAGCAGTAGAAACCAACCATATATCAATTTGATATTGATAGGCACAAAAAAACACCTGCATTGTTTCTGTCTCAATGAGCAAACTTCGTAGAAGCCTAATGCTGGCAGCTTCAAATGATAGCATACTAAGCCTTCCTTTACCATCTTTTGAATTCATGAAACTGAACTTTTCCTAGCAAGACAATAATACAAAATTGTAGATTGAATGAAAATCGACACACAATAACCCGGAGGGGGGGAGGTAGGGGGAACAAATTAAGTGAAAGCAGAAAATTGGGAACAACTAAGGACAAAAATCACAATGAAGAATCTGCAAAATAACTATGTGTTCAATTAAACTAATTTTAAAGTAATACCATACATAAAATATAAACAGAATGGAAATTAAATAATTCAAATAGCAAGAGACAAAAAAGAGTTAATGGCTTATTGATTCAAGAACTAGTTATTGCTTAGAGACATAGTCTTATTCTCAGAAGAAGACACTTGGTGATAGTAACATTACACCACATCCTAAACCGGGCAACACAAATTTAAACATGAGGTCATGATATGACACATAATCATAATAAAAGTTAAACTATTCTTCATCTCAATTGTTTCTTCCAAATAAAATGAAAATGTTTATTAAACATTGAGCGAACCAAATTGATTGTTTATTTATGTTCAGTGGTAAGAAGAATGAATCAATGAGTGTCAGCGTGTTTGATAATTGTTGTAGTTGCTTCTCATACATGCTCATGAATTGTTAGGTTTATCAGTTGCCAAAGAAGAAATTTAGATATGTTACAACTATTATTATTAAGCATTGGATTGTGTATTGAGCTTTGCCATAAAAAAATTGATACAGCACCTTATCGAAGTTATGGAGTTTTAAGGTTTTAGTTTGTAGTTTTTACCCTTGAAGTTAATGTTCCCCTGTTCTAATAAGCAGTTTTCAGTTTATTCGTCGTAAGTCAGAACTATTCATGAGACCATAAACAATTAAAAGCAAGCACGGATGCTCTAGAAAAATTCCCAAGATTAGAAAAGGAAAAAAAAAAAGAGGTGGAACCAAACAAAAAATCATAGAAAAGAAGAGATGCGCCCGAATAACAAATCACCACATCTTAACGCATGGTCATGAACCTCGCCTCAGCTGCACATTGGCCTCCAAAGTATGGTAAGAATCTCAGGGTTTTGAGCACTAACACAGAACATGTTTTTATATAGAAGCCCATCCCATTTGTTTTTCTCTTCCTCCCCATGTATGACTAGGGAGGAGAGAATGAAATGTGATTTCACCAATTTTATTAAATCAAAATAAATGCAGCATTGTTTCAACTTATGTTCCATCTCAAAAATACACCAAAGAAAGATAATCCACATACTATGGTTTGTCCGTCCCAACTACCTAAATTTGGTTTGAAGATTTCTCCAACTGAAACACATCTGGACCTCATAAAGTTTTAAAAAGTAACAAAAAAAAATGGAAAAACCCTAATAAACGATACCAATTTGAAGACGAAGTGGAATAGAAGAAAAAAGAAACCTGCAAAGGCGAAGGGATCAAGTGAGTGTGGCGTCTGGTTTCATCCAAAGCAAACTGAACAAAGTTGTGATAAGATACTGAAAAACTTGGTATGCAATTACTCCTCCTCCAGTTAGGAGTGGAAGTGGGTATTATTGTTAATGGAGGAAGAAGCGTATGTTGCAAACAAAAGCACGAAGAGCAGGACGAACCGCTAATTCTAAATCCCATTTAAGTGTTTAGCTTCTTCACCACTCACCACTCACCACTCACCACTCAAACAAAACCAAACCACTACTACTATTTCTACTCATTTACCCGTTACTGTCTCAGCTTAATTATTTCGATTTCGTTTTCCTTCTACTTTTAACAAGTATCAACCCATCTTATGATGCCATGCTTATCCATTTCACCTACATGCCTCCAAACTACACTCACCCACCTTCATTAGCCTCCTATTTCAACTATATTTTCAAAAATCATATTCATCATTATTCAAAATATTATTCTCATCCTACATATTTATTATTTCTTTAAAAAATGCTTGTAAATTTACTTTAATTTAAAATTAAAAATAGAAAGAAAGTGGAAACTAATTTTCATGAGAAATACAAAATTCTGATCATTTTTATGCAATGTTCATAATACAAAACATGAGTATTACACATTTTTTAAAATGAATGGCGCTTGAAAATATTTTTCTATAGCATGTAGCAAACATGAGAGTGTGAACTTTTCATCAATCATTTAAGTTAACTTAAAACAAATACACTCTTAAAAAGAAAACAAAATTGGTTTTCTAATATAAGAAAGTAGAAGCCAAAAACCATTTTTATATTATAATCGATATTAATATTTAATGGTCACGTTCAATTTAATATAACTCATGAATATAAATTGTTGACTTTTAAAAAGTAGAAAGACAAAATTTCTTGATTTTGAAATGAAAGAACTAATTTTACAAATTTCTTGCTAAAATAGAAAAATAAAAGTTACAATTCAGCCTAAGATATAAGAAAAGTTCATGAAAGAATTAATTTCTAGTTCAAATAGAAGTATTAAATGCATTTTTTTTATCATATTTATTATTTTTCACATATTTAATTTTTCCTATTCAAAATGTTTCTCTATTTCCTCAATCATAATTTATTTATTCTTTTCTCATAGCAGTGTGATACATATTATAAAATGTGGAGACACGCCAAAATAGTATAGCAAGATTAATAAAACTATCATATGTGCATTATTAAAAAAAATATTTCAAACTTCATTTACAATGAAATGTCACAACCCACAAAGATATGTCAATCATGTTCCTAGAAAAAGTGCATTATGACCACAATGAGTATAAAATATTCCACATGGGTATAAAAATCATTTTTCTATAATAATGCGACAATGACGACAAAGATTTAGGAGGATTATTTCTAGAAAAAATTTATTAAGGATGTTATGTCATGAGACAAATCAATACCCTCAAATTTTGATTATTAAAAAATAAAATTTGTACTTTTACTAGTATTGCATTTAAGGAAAGAAGAGATGTAAAGCAAAATGCTCTATCTTACTAGTTAACGAAAGCATTTAAGGCATTTAATATTCTAATAAAGAAGCAGCATCAAGGCGTATGAAACAAGCCTTTGTGAGTCACTCGATCACTTTTCATAGAACTATATATACATGGAGACATGAAGCATTAAAAAAACATAAAAATTACCTTGAGCTCAAACTTAACTTTTCTTTCACACATTCTTTATTATTTATAGAATTTCTTTCTTTGTAAAAAAAAAGAAAAAAAAAACTCGCTAAACATTTGTATATCTAAGAGTTAAATCTTTTGTTTGTTGTAGCCGGTGATAAAGATTGTGTAAAGTTTTTTATTCTGGTAAATCTATAAATTTTTTACTTAGAAAAATAATCTAAAGAAATTTGATATTAAAGAATACTTGATATTTAACTGTTTAGTGAAAAATGACTTAGAAATAAGTTAAGACTAACCTGTAAAAAATACTTGTAACTTTAATAAGATTTTTTGAATTGATTTCTTTTATTTTTGTAAATGCTTTGTTTTTACATTGGGTCTTGTTTATTTATAAAACTACTCTTATCATATTAAGACCAGGAGAGTGTCTTGTGAAAAAGTTTTTGAAAATTTTAAAACATAATTCAATTCTTCTTTTTGTGTGTTTTGCATACATACGAGATTTTTTAACAAGTGTAGTGGAGTTTACAGCTTGTTAAAAGAAAATGTGTATAAAGTATACAGTTAAAAAGAAATATATTTATAATTTTTGTATTGTACATTATATAATAAAATGATTTATCAGTTACGTTTTTTCACGTAATTGTGAAACATGACTCATTCTTTAGCATTACTTGCCTCGGAAAGCATTCACCCTATGATAAAAAATAAAATCTCATACGCCATTGATGAAGCTGCATGCTAGCTCACTTTTTCTTACATGACTCTTGAACGTGTGTGAAGACTAACCCACATTTATCATCTACCTACTCGTTGCCCCGAAACCCGACCAACCCACCACCAGCTTAACAGCTACATCAAAATGATAAATTGGCCCTTCATTAATTATTACTTGCTCCGTTTTGCTAAATTTCATATATTTTGGACTGAAATTGGCCACGACCCACTCTTAGTTTTTATCTCTGTTAAAGAGATACAAACAGAAAAAAAATCATCAAACTCACTCACCCTCTTCTTATTTATCTAAATATTTTTTTTATTATTCATGTTAAAAAATCGATTAGAAAACTCATTTTTCAAGGTAATTTCTTTTAATTTCAAGGTAATTATAAGAAACTTATAATTTATCTAAATATTTATATTTACTTTTATTTATGTATATTGTTTTAAATAATAAATTTTAAAATTAAAATTTTCAATTTTTTTTGTTAATTTATATTTTTTTATATGTTTTATTGTTGTGTATCTTTCTTTTTTATTTTAATTTTTTTAAAACGCTTTGTAATTAATTTTTAGTTTATATTTTTTAAGTTAATTTTTTTATGTTTCTTCTTTGTAACATTTTTTTTATACTTGTATGAGTTAATTTATTTAATTTTTTATGTTTTTCTAATTTTTATTTTGAATTTTGTTTTTGGATTTATTAAGTATATAAGTATTATGTAACTTGTATTGCAAGATTATGTCCATTTTAATAGCTTTTTATATTTTCAAAACTTATATCTAATACTTAAAATTTTTAAAAATAATATTTCTGATATATAAAAATTATATCCTTAAAAAATTATAAAATTTGAAATATTATGTTTAAAAAAATTAGACTAAAAATAAATTACAAAGTATTTTAAAAAATTAAAATAGCAAAAAAAGATACACAACATGAAAGTAAAACACATAAAAAAACAAGTAAAAATACAAATTAATTTAAGAAATTTTTAAATCACAATTTATAAAAATATATATACATAAAAAACAAATTAAAATAATAAATTTGAAAAAAACGATTATTTAACCATTAATTTCTTATAAACTTTTTAAATAAAAAAATATAAAACGTTGAAAAATTGATATTTCTCCAATTAATTTCTCAACTTGTAAAAGTGATTATTTAGATAAATAATAAAGAGGTTGGGTTATTTTTGCAAATTTTTATTTGGTATATATATAACAAAAAAAGCCGACAAGATGCTATATATATTCTATTTTTTACAAAAGTGTAGTTATTATTTTTCTAATCTTTTCTTCTTCTTCCTACAAGTCATTTTGCGCTTATTGGTCAATATCTCAATCTCTATAACCAATACAATTCTTTTTTTACATAAAAACCAGTTATGAGTAATATTATTTGTATATCCCATGCATGTGAAAAATTAAATGTTCCTTAGTCATATTTTTTTATATTGATCCTCTTGAATAAAAATCATATTTTCTCCTGATGAAGTTGGTTTAATTCATCGTGCTTGATAATTAAAAGGGAAATATAAAATTTTATTTTATTTAAAAGATAATTACCACCTTAACAAAAAATATATTATAATTACTACCAAATACATACATAAATTAACTTGAGATTATTTTTACTTAACTAATATTAAGTTTAGTTGGTTTAGCATAATGTGTGAGTTGTTATAAATTTCATGATACTATTTCAACTCTTATTAGAAAGAATAACAAAAATTAGATTCAAATTTTTTGTATATCCAAAATAAGTTAAAAATTAAAAATTCAGAGTTGTTAGACTCACATAATCGTATTCAACTCTTTCTATAAATTATACATATGTAATTTATTAAAAAATATTTTTAAAATTATAAAATGTATAAAGTAAATTATATATAATTTTTAAAATAGACAAGTTTGCTCACACCCAATTGAAATCATATTAATCATCTTTGCTAAAATTTTTAATTCTTAATTATCTTAATCAAAACATTCTATATATACGAATCATATTTATTTGAATTTATATATTTTCTCTTTAATTGATAAATAATTATATATAAATTAATAAATGAAATGGAAAAGCTTGACTAAATGTTGAAAAAAAAATATATTATTATGCAACATATGATAGCGTTGTGTAACATAGTTGAAAGATAATATTTTTCTTAAATACATGGTTGAAGTTTAATTCCTAATCCAAATATATGAAATAAAATCTATTAAGAAATTTCATACCCTTAAGTGAAAGATATAACGTTGTAATATATATATATGACAAAACTATTATTTTATATTAACATGATTCATTGATTTTATTTTATGATAGATGATAGTCACTCATTTTCTCTTACAAGCAAAAGCATGGCTAAAATTAAGTCAATTGTTTGGGAAAATATTTTCCAATACACATATTTAAGTTGTACGTAGCTAAACAAAGTAAGAACTCTCATCTTCCTTAATATGTTGAGTTAATGTAACAAGTCACAAAATTACACGTTACATTAGAATTATATAAATATTTGCTCTTCTAGATCCAAACTATTGACTTGATTTTAGCCATGCTTTTGCTTGTAAGTTGTAATGAGGCAAATTAATGTCACAATTTACTCTAGAAATGATAACAGGACAGATCAAGCTGGACCTTCCATAAATAGGTGTGATTTTCTTTTTTCAAAAAATCAAGGCCTACATTTGGTACGGTGTGTTTGCTTATTTAATAACATATTTAATATTAAAATATATAAATAAGCTAATAGATCAAATTTTAAACAATCCAATTGATCAAATTTTCTTTAGGCCAACAAGTTAAAAAAAATAATAGGTCAAGTAGTTTTAGATATGAGAAAAAGGAAGATTCACTAATAATATAAAATATTTTAACTAGTCATTCCATCACAATCCACGATTCATGATACACTTATAATTATAATAATAAATACTTTAAAAATTCATATATACAATAATTGTTATTTAATGATAAAATAAAACTATCATATTATCAATCATTATCTTTTGTCACCTTTAACTATAATCAGTAAAAGTATGAAAGTATTTTTTTTATTTCATTTATAATATTGTTATTTTTATTCAATTATTAAGTATATGGGTATAATATGTATACTACTTTTCTATTATGCTTAAATAAATAAATATGATGACATATTAGACTTTTTTTATAAGTTAAACTCTGACCTATTTAATTAATTACTTTTTTAAAATTTAAGTATGATATTTTTAAGAGTTTAATTAATGAGTTTAATTGGTATACATTGTGAGTGTAAAAATTTTTACACTTATATTCAATCACAAACATTCTTTCATGATAAATTAATTGACTTTACTCATTACTACTTTAAAAGTCACATAAATGAAAATTTTATGATTGAATGTCAGTGTCAAAAATTTTTACACTAACAGTGTCTACTAATTAAACTCTTAATTAATATATCTTGACAATATAAAAGAGTTTTACACTAATATTTAATCACAATTCTTCATTTATATAATGACTTCTAAAATATTAATCAATGAAATCAATAAACTTACTATAAATAAAGAGAGTTATAATTGAATGTCAGTATAAAATTTACTATCACAATTCATAATACTTTTTCTCTATTTTTAAATGTTAAGTTTGACTCTCTTTCAAAATTCGTGTCTAAAATGGGTGGAAATAACAAATTTTTTAAAAAAGAGTTATTTAATGAAGAATGGAGTTAACTAAAATTGGTGATAAAAATATGACAAATTATAGCGAGAATTTTGGAAAAAGTTTTTCTAGAAAATCTTCATTTCATTAATGATCAAATTGTGAATCATACAAGTAGGAGTGTGAATCATCTTTGACTATGAGCCTAACATAATTAACATCTTGGATGGAAATAGGTTAAACTATCTACTGGAACATTACCTGACTTATTTAAAAGTTGGCTTGATCCATTTAATAAAAATGTTAGGCCCAAATTTTTAAAAATTTAATTGATTAAATAGTTATACTTGGACTTATAAAAATGACTAAGAGGTGTTTGTTTTCCAAAAATGTATATACAAGGATGTAATATTTTTGTAGTTTAACATTTGTGTTCTGTTAGTATAAAAAAAAGTTTTATACTGATATTTAATTATAAATTTTTATTTATATGAATTTTAAAGTATTAATTGATAAAATCAACAAATTTACCATATATAAAAGGTGGTAATTAAATGTCAGTGTAAAATTTTTATCCTGGCAATGTACAAGTGTTTTCTCATATTTCTATATTTGTTAGAAGTTTTGAAGTTTAATTTTTGGACATTTTTTATCCTTAGGAATGTTTTAACTTCTTGTTTTTCTACTCTTTATTCCCATGATAAAAAGGCCAAAATGTTAGATTATCGTGAAATATTAGAATTTACTTATAAATACATATATAACTTCTATTTTTTGATTTTAAAAAACATTTTAAGGAATATCAAAATACAACCAAACATAATATTTTAAGGATTAAATAAGTTTTTTGTCCCTAAAGTTTCACAAAAAATAACTTTTGGTTATTGAAATTCAAAAATATTTTTTTAGTCTCTGAAATTAATTTATTTTTTGCATTAACGTTATGCATTTATAAGTTCTCATGTATTTGGTTATGTCATGCGGATGTGAAATTGAATATTGAGGGAGTAGGGTTGAGAAGGAGAGTAATTCACGAGTACAAAAACGTGTTATAAACTAGAGAAGAATAACAAAAATTGAATCAGTGACTATTTTTTTTTTTTAATTTTAAGGACTACAAGTGATTTTTAGTGAAATTTTGGAGATAAAGCCTAATTTTAAATTTATCCAAATATAATATTTTAGTTTTATTATTAATAGAATAAAATTTATGAGAATATAATACCAAAACTTGAAACAAACACCCTCATAAGTCATTTATTTATTTAAGTATAATAAAAAATTAATATACACATGATTTATATTTGATTGAAAAACAGTTTATATATGTGTCTCTATATATAAATATACAAGGTCTTGCTTTTCAAATTTTACCTTTTATTATTTTCTTTTTTATATTGACTCGTATTAGTTATACCTATTTCCACATTATTTAACATCTGATTTAATAATTTAAGCACTAAACTTATATACATCAAAATTAAGAAAATAACTTAACTTGGTTCTAATTTCTCTATTTTTTTTTTTAAAAAAAAGTTCAATTTTCATTTTACTGTATTGAATGGAAATTTTGATTCATATCTACACAGTATATAAAGGGAATCATTTACTTGGTGTACAATTTGTTATTTTCAAATTTATCATTTAACTACTATTAAATAACGGTTTAAATGCATAATATATTGAATATGTTTTTTCTCTTACTCTGTTACCCAGTATCAAGAGGGCATGATTAGCTATTAGCATTCTCAAAAAATATTTCTAAAAGATAAATAATTTTTTATATAAATATAATAATATGGTTTAATATAATATAAAATAATTAATATTCCTAATAATCATGTTAATATAGTAAACACAAAAAAAAAAACTATTACAAAACCTATTAAATTAAAATTATTATAAACATCAATTAAAATAAAAATATAAGTATTATATTTTTATGTAATCATAGTTATCGTGAGATCCTTCATCTATGACCAATTCTCTTACCCTTTTCACAGAATTAGTTGAGAATTGGATAAATTTTTTTCCACCATTTTTTCTAAAAAATTTGAGAGAAATAACATAAATAATATATTATAATGTAGAGTTTAATTAGTTTGCACATAAAACTATATTCAATTATATTTTTTTATTTATAATAATTATTACTTTATCAATTAATGGTAATGAAATGAAAATGTAGTGTAAAACTCTTTTTTACATCTTAAAGCTATACTAATTAACCTGTACAGTTTAATGGTTAATGCTACAAGAATGGGCGAAAGTGAAGCCGGTGTAAGTAAAAAAATCCAATTGATTCTTTGTTGGTTATGTTCATCTGGTTCACTTACAGTTACCGGGAGTTATTTTTATTCACATAATTGTTCAAGAAATTAAAAAAAGAAATATTAAACTTCATATGTAAATATAATTGAAAATCATAATGAACCTCTTAAGGTCATGATCAGCTTGAACGATTTGGCTTAAAGTTCATACTGTCGTAAATCAGTAATAATTTGCAGCTTGGGAATGCTTATCCACTGCCTAGAACCCTCTGATTAAAAATGTAACAGTAATTTGATGATTAACAAAGTTTAATTTTGGATCCACTACCTTGTGCTTGTTGGCATCCTCTGAGGCACATAGTTAGTTGTTTTTATGCTTAACAGCACTGTTTAAAGATGCCTTGTCAGAGGTTCTCAGTGAGCCAAGATTTGTGATTTCAGGCTACAAGTTAGGAATTTAGTGTCCAGATTGAGGAAGTTTCTTCCTTGGGCATGACATAACTAGGGAGTGATATAGTCATGAATGCCACGCAAAAGCAAAGACACAAGAAGAAAAACACAACCCATAATAAAGATCAGATTCCACAGTTACACACTTGTAGCTAAGAGAGTAGTTAGGACTTAGGACTTAGGAGTAGGAGATAGCGTTGATCTAGAACCCTGCCTGTCATTGCATTGTTTGCTTTCCCGCTCATCTTTCTGTTTACCTTTTACTTCCTTGTTTGTTTCTTCTGTGGATGTTGTTTAAAGCTTTTATCAAAACATAATTGTGCTAATTCGAAGATCACAATTCATTATCTTTTCTCTTAACGTTTTATTTATATAGCATTCATACACCATTAACTAATGACCATAATACTTTTTCTTTTAGGCAAAAATACTATAATAATAATAATTATTATTATATATTAATTACAGGGACAGATACCCAATTGGTCGTACTTTTGAGCAAAATACGCCTGATATCCAGTGGCCATCTTTGCATTTGTCTTTTACCAAATTAGTCTACATTCACATTGCTTTTTAAATTACTAAACAGGCCAGTGTAGTCTTTAAAAATTTGCCCACATAAGTAAGTCGCACTTCATGAATATCATATTTCTTTTTACAGTTTATAACAGTGCTCACTGGCAATTTTGAGAGGTCATAAATGTTTTTGGCATTTAGTTATATTGGTGTTAGCTTGGTAATTTTAAAAGTAAACTACTACTACTACTAATACTCTAGTATGATAAAAAATACCCTACAATGTTCAAATAAATATATACTATTAAAACTTCAACGTTGTACGCAAAATACCTTTCTCCCTATATTTGTATTTCTTTTTTCATTTTATTAAGCTAGGATATGAAAATCGTTTCTATGCGATTGTTTTAGTGAAAAGTGAAAATAAAAAACATGAAAAATTACTTGAGAGGTAATTAAGTTGAATTAGAGTGATATTCTATTTCAGATTTCAACTAGGATTTAATTTAAATAAATGATCCAACTATAATTTTACATATAAAATGTAATAGTTGACTTTGATAATATATAAAAATCATATTTAAGATGGTTTGTAATGAATTAACAAAAAATGATTTTATACTAACATTATTATATTAAAGGGTTTAAATTGTAGGGAATGTTAAAAAATGGTGAGATGAACTAGAAATGAGCTAACGCTTGAGTTTGGACAGTAGGATGTGTGTTTTTGTTTCTATTTGAAGCACGACGTAGAGGAGTTTTGTTTATGAAAAGAGTATTAAAAGTTGGGAGAAGAGAAATTGTAAATGATAAAGAAATTGTAAATGATAACAGTGTTAGAGTATGATGATGACAACGGTAGAATCTCTGAGTTGACAAATTAGGATATGGGCACAAGTTAACAAGAACAAAGTACAAAGGGTTGGGGGAGAAAGAAGTGAGAAGTGAGAAGTGAGAAGTGAGAAGTGAGAAGTGAGAAGCGAGGTTGCAAACATCTGGTTGTAGTTTTGCAGTTATCGAGTTGCTAGGAGCAAGAATAGGGAACCTCGAGTGTGTCCAACCTAATAAAAACAACACCTTATGACACACTCTCTAAATTGCAGCAGTGGGGTCTCTCCACAAGCCTAATTAATAAATCAGATGTCAATTTCTAGCCCCCTAACTAAATCCTATTATATTTTATGCTTTCTGTCTCAAAGGCCTTTGTGGGAGAAAATCCAACTCTCTTTTTCTTTGTTGTTATTCACATCAACCCCAACTGCTCGTGTGCCTCGCTACTCACTTCCTCTTCCTCCTCCTTTTCCTTTTCCTTTTCCTTTTATTCAAATGCAAACTATCATTCATCACCCCAATTTTTCTTTCCACCACTTCTGCTTCCTTCTCTTTTCGTTTCTGTCTACCACTACCACTTCCTCTTCTCTTCAACTAATTAATACACACCATTTTTCTTAACTTCCTTAGTTCGCTAATCAAATTAAATAATTAATTAACTTAGATAACTAAACTAGTTCACAATGCGCATATGATGACCAGATTAAATTTGTATTTTTACCCAATTCAATGAAACATTGTGCTGAATCAGTCCAAGCTATAAGTCAAATTAAAAACATAATTTAACCAAATCTTGAAAACTGATGGAATCCAAAGTTTTTCTTGGAAAAGGAAACAATATTACATAAATATACAGAGGTCTGATTCTATCTACTATCATAGACATAGAGGGTCAACTCTTGCTCTATATTGTACTTTGTTATGCATCCCGTGAAATAGAGTTTTCAACCTTATCAGCGCACTTGCCAGCTATTAATTAATGAGTATTGCTATCATACACATGCATTACAGTGTCTTGTCCCATTTTGCAGTGATGTATACGCAAAAATAAGTTAACAATAGTAATATTTCTATATTTTTTTTATTTTAATGTATTTCAGATTCATATATATTAAAAAATTTCAAAATGATATTCAAGTAAATATACAAAGTCCCCTTAAAAAGCTTATTAAACTTAATTACTACTTATATATATATATATATATATATAGTCAATGGCATATATAACTTCTTTTGTTATAGTGCATTTAATTATTGAAGTGATTTTAGGAGTTTGGGAGAACAAACAGATTAGAGATTAAGAATAATAAAAAAAAGTTTTTGTTATGTTAACATTGAAAGAAAATTAGAGATATTCATATTGTAATTTGTGAGAAATCAAATTTTGGTGTCTGTAAAATTGGAGTCGATGAGAGATGTCACCCTGGAAGGCCCCTTGTGGATATGAGCGTGAGATGTGACGAACATATAATATTTTTATAATATGAAAAGTGAATGGGGAAAAAGTATAGATTATAGGTTGTGAGGAAATAAGAAAATAATTTGGATTTGGATGGGAAGGTAAATATAAAAAAGTATGAGGGAGGGTGATGGAGCGGTTTATCTGAAGGGAGGGAGGAAGGAGTGAAGCAGAAAATGAAAAAAGCAGAGTAGAAGCGGTGGGAATGAAGAAGAAAAACAAGGGTGAAAAAGAAACGTAAAACAAGAAGAAAAAAGCAGGGCATTGGTTCGAGTTGTTTGGTTTGGAGGTTTCTTTTGGCCCTTTGTCTCCCCTCGATATACTCACTACTCACTACTCACTACTCACTACTCACTACTCACTACTCACTCTACATGCACACACAACAATCCAAGGTAGTAAGAAATGAAAAGTGTGTCTGGCTTCTGGCTTCTGGCTTCTCGCTTCTGGCTTCAGCAAGTCAAAAATAGATTATTATTATTATTATTATTATTATTATAATATTATAAAGATTTGAATTTTTGAGTGGTGCCCACAGGGATGTATGTGGTCTTAAAGGGAAGGGGGTAAAGAAAAGAAAAAATGAATGCGTATGCGTGTGTGAGGAGTGAGGAGTGAGGAGTGAGGAGTGAGGAATATAATGGTAATGGTGATAAACGACAACATTGACATTCTGAGGGAAATACTAAAGAGGCTGGACGGGCCGTCGCTGGGGGTGGCGGCGTGCGTGTGTAGGTTGTGGTGCAGCATGACGCGGAACGACGACTCTCTCTGGGAGCAGGTGTGCTTCAGGCACGTGTCCTCCACCGCGTTGGCCTCCGTGCGTGCGGTGGTTGTGGCCCTCGGCGGTTACAAGCGCCTCTACATGGTCTGCGTCAGACCTGTTCTCAGTCGCCTCGGTGGCCAGCAGCATAAGCTCCACCTCTCTCTCTCTCTCTCTCTCTTTTGCATTCACAGCTACGAGAGGTTCTCCTCCGACCCCGCTTCCTCCCTCATGTTCCTCTGCAACACCGTCAACCTCTGATTCTCATTCTCATTCTCATCCTCTTCCCTCTTCCCTCTTCCCTTGTAACAATCTTCCATCTTTATTTTATATCTCACTCCCCTTTTCTTCTCATTCTTTCTTTCATTTTCTCCCAATTCACATTTTTTATTTTACTCTACCTTCCTTCAATCTTTTTTCCCTCTCCATTCATACATATACATATATATATTTATTTCATTTTCATTTTTTATCTCTTCTTATTACACTTCACATACACACCACTCCACTCATTCATTTTTCTTCTTCTTCTTTTTAATTTCTCTCACTCTCTTCTCATACGCCCAACACATTTACATATTATTCAATATTCATATAATCTGTTCTTTTAATTGTTAAAACTAAAATGCCTTTAAAATAGCTTGGTTCATATATATACAGTTCGTTAGCTAGAAATATAACTTTTGTCATTATAAAAAACTTTAATTTTGTTTTCAGAATTGAAGTGAAAATAGGTTAACTTTTAGTCGAACCTACCAGTCATACTTATATACTTTCAAATAAAAGAACATGATTTATTTACTTTAAAATTGGTCCCTTTTTTTAAGTTTAACTTACATAATGTTTAACCTAATTTTAAAGAATGTTTAAAAGCTTATTCTTCGGCAAAGTTGTTTAAATAGATAAATGAACCTACATGTACTACCCATTAAAAAAAAAAACACAAACTACATGTACTAAATTAACTGGCTAGCGAATTTCTTTACTTTCACTCTAATGTCAAGACTGTGTGCCTTTCAATAATTTAATAAGCATACAGTTTTGACACATTCAAAGAAAAATTTAGAACAATATGGTAATAAAAATATTAATATTTTATTATTTGTATTTACTTATATAATTTTTAACTCCACAAAATATTTTTAATTAAAAAGATAACAAAGATTTCTTATCTTATGATATTTGCTAAAAAAAAAAAGCGTAGTCAAATTATAATTAATGTGAGTTGAGTTACAAGTCCAAATGGTTTGATTGACTATTTTCATGCTATCTAATATAAAATTGAGTTGACGTACTTCCTCAAGTGGAAATTAATAACTTTAAAGCTAAGATTTAATTGAAACACTTGGATGAATTTTTTATTTGGAAGAATGGAATTCAGTTATTAAAAAATTTATAGTTGTTATGTTTTTAATTCTTTTAAAAAATACATGTTCATTAAAAAATAAAATTATAACTCACAGTTTAAAAATTAAAAATCTATTAGAATACATAAAAGTTATAAACTATTTTATGAGTGTTAAATAATTAATGTAAAGCAACGTACCTTTTTAGTTGATTATATATAATTGTATGTTTTAAAATTTCACTTATTACCTAATTTTGTTTTTATTGATGAGACATTCAAATATTTGAACCTATTGAGTTGAAAATATTTGTAATTAGTAAATTCTACGATGCATTTCAAATGCTCTTTAAACTAAACGGATGCAAAGCGAGCAAAAAGTGTAACATTTTACTGATAAAGTGCCAAGTTTAAAAAATAAATATAAATCAAAAGGGTTGTCGGTTTTAATTTTAGCATATGAATTTACTGTATAATTAAATTAGAGATTTAAAAATACTTCTTATTAACTCTCGGTTTAAAACTCTTTTTATAGTCACTGTGTATACTTTTTAAAATTATTAAATTAAATATTAACGCATATGACGATTAATTACGATCTACAGTTACTTCTTCTATTAAGAAAAAAAAATGGCTTGAGGGGACAGAAGAGTTTGAAAGATTCTCTTGGTTTATTTGAGAAAATTATATAGCAGTGTTGTGTGTTTTGGTGAAAGGAAAAAGAAGGCAGTAGTAATAGATAATGATATTCCTAACTGGTAACTCCTGGGAAGCATAAGAGAGAGGCAAATGAAGGTGAGAATTTGTTTGGTGAATAAATAAAATTTTAATGTTGGGGGTAAGGGCATAAATAAAATTTTCAAATGTCAAAATCAAAACTTCCCTCCCTCCCCTTACTTGGTATAAGATTATTAATTTTTACAGTATTCAAGAAAAAGAAAAAACAAGTGTCCTTCTTATTGATTGAGACAGAGCAAACAAAATGAAGCCAGTGGACAAACAAACATGTGACTGTGATCATTGACTCAAAGTATGCATCCAATCCAACCACTTCAATTTTTGGCACAACCAGATTTTTCAAGATTCAACTCTTGTCCGTTTGATTCTGTACTCAACATCATTTCAACCGTTACATTAATTTTCATTATTCATTAGTCATTACATTAATTTCCATTGTTACTTTCAGTTTCCCCAGCGACCAATGTCATTGGGCCTTCCGCGTTAGCCCAAATAAATACTACTATTTCAGAGACCCCCATATTTTTGTTCCAAGTTATTTGACATCGACACCTTCAAATCATTGTCATAACTCTCAAGTCTTACATAATAAATACAACTCAGCCTAAAATATTGCAAGTTCAATTGCATAAATTCTGTTAAAATTTGTCAATCCACAATGACATGAAATGTTTTATCCCAAAAATTAAATAAAAAGAAAGAAAGTTAATCACACTCACACGCAGTAAAAAAAAATAAATCAATCACACACAAAAAAAGAAGAAGAGAGTTTAGGTACTAAAATACAGTAAAAGTAGATTAAATATTCACCCAGTCATCAATTATTGCATTTATGACAGCAAAAATGCGTATTCAATGCTAATCAATTTAAATGTCTAGTTAAAGTCTAAAATGTGTTTGAATTACTTGAATCCCTAGACTGGCGGTGTAACCATAATATTAACATAAAATATTTTTAGCTTTTGTTGTGTTTTTTTTTTCTTTTGGAAAATCTAGTTAAGCATTTATGGTAATATTTCTCTTTCAATAATTTTTTTTTTTTCATTTAAAAGACTGTAATCCGAAACTTTGTTGAAGGACTGAGTGAATGATTTTAATTATTTTATAACATGTTGTATTAATTCTCTTTTTTCTAGGATGAAAAATATTACATAATTTTTATTATAAAAATAAATATAAAATAAGTGATGTGGAACATTCACAAGATGCCGAACGCCCATCACTGATAATTCCCCAAATCATCATCCAACCTCGCACCAACTACAGAACAGGGTCTCTAACTTCTAACCTCCGCAAAATATATTATGAATTAAAATAAATTTAAACAGCAATAAAACAAAGGAAAATACTATCTTTTAAAAAAAATGAAATAATAAATAATAAATTTTCTGTGCAGTCAGTGATTACGCACCCATGGTGCACGTTAGCCTGTTCCAACCACCTCAGTAATAACAGCGTTTACTTGCTCTGAAAATTATCATCATTTTATTTATAATAATTCCTATTTTTATTTTGGTACCTTCTCTTTCTGATCGGCGATTGTCGGAAGCTCCTATTCATCGCCGCCACCTTGCGCCGAATCGGACCCACTTCGGATCCGAAAGCCACCCGAATCCCTTCTTCCCCGCTTTTGTTTTTCTATACCAAAGGCTTCACCTTTACTATTTACCATACACTCCTCTGTCCATTCAAATCGGGTTCTGTGTTTTCCTGTTTTTAGCGAAGCGAGATTCACACTCAATTCTGTTTCACCTCCAAACTACACGTGGCGATCTAGCTCTTCTTCAACACCCCATTATCGCCTCCAATCTCAGTTAGTCCTTTTTTTTTTTAATCTTGTGCTTTTTTTTATTGCATCTGGATTTACTTTTTTCCCAATAAATTTAAATTACGTGTATAATTTTTTGGGGGTTTTAGTTGGGATTTTCGATCTGTGCAAAAGTTTTAGGTTTTGTCAAATTTAGGGGAATTGCGTTCGGATTGAAAGATGGGTTAACTTTTCCCCTCTCCCCTTTGAATAATGCTTTATTAATTTAGAAATTGGAAGATTTAGGAGGGAGACGGGAAAGTAAAGTTTAATGTTTTATGTGCGAAATATAAAGTTGTGTTCAATTAAATGCCACGATCTGTTAATTTTACTCCACAATTTGGGCGTATGGGATGAGATGTGCTTGGTTTCTCGGTAACAATAGGGAGCATTAGTTCTATATTGATGTTGGCGTTTGTCTGTATAATTTTATGAAAATGTTTGCTAGTTGGTGCTCTTGGATCTCAGATGAAACTTTTGCGAGTTTTAAAATTGAAGTTACTTACTTGTTTTGTTACAAAACTGTCAGCAGAAATGGAAACGAGGTTATATATGATATTGGAAACGATGTTGGGCTGGTCATAGTTTCTGTTTCAAGAGTTCAACAAGTTAGTGAAGTGATTTTGTTCCTACATGGAAGCAAACAAGGAGGAAGCACTTAAAGCAATAGAGATTGCTGAAAAGCGGTTTGCTTTGAGGGACTTTGCAGGTGCAAAAAACTATGCTGTAAAGGCTAAAACGCTGTGTCCTGGATTGGAGGGTATATCTCAAATGGTGGCAACGTTTGAAGTTTACATTGCTTCTGAGGTCAAACATAATGGTGAGCTAGATTACTATTCGATTCTTGGATTAAAACCTTTTGCAGATAAGGAGGCTGTAAAGAAGCAGTACAAGAAGTTGGCGGTGTTGCTTCACCCAGATAAGAACAAATGTGTTGGAGCTGACGAGGCATTTAAGCTTGTTTCTGAGGCTTGGACCTGGCTATCAGATAGTGCTATGCGGAGTTCTTATGATCTCAAGAGAAATGCGCAGTTGAGTGGGACTAACCAGACGAATTTGTCTCCTGCCCATGCTACAGGGGCTGTAGGTTATAACAAATGTTCCAATTTGTCTAGCCCTCGTGGTAGGCTTGACACCTTTTGGACAATTTGCACCTCTTGTAAGGTTCAATATGAGTATCTGCGCAAGTATGTGAATAAAAAACTCTCTTGTAAGAACTGCCGTGGCACTTTCGTTGCTGTTGAGACTGGGGTTGCCCCGGCAAACGGTTCATTTCCTTACTGTCCTTGGTCATATGTGCCAGGAAATGGGTATGGAGGTCATTCATTTGAGGGTGTTACATATGTTCCAACTAGTGCCCCCTATTTCAATGGGAATGGGGTCACAGGATACCATTCTGGACATGGATATGAGTACGTTCCAAATGTTTCATTTCAGTGGGGCTCTGCTGGAGTTGTCAATCAAAATGGATCAACTGCCTTACCTGCTGATTCTGTTAACCGCGTCAATATAAATGTGAAGAGGGGAAGACCAAAAGTCAAATCAGGAGCTGATAAGAGGCATCACATGGTAGAGGCTTTGGTCAATACAAACTCAGATGTACCGTTCTCCTGTAATGAACTACAGGAAGATAAACTAAGTAGACCTGACAAGAAACAGAAAGTTGTTGTGGGGGCCAGTTTCAGAAATGGCTATGATGAAAAGGGTTCAAAATGTGCATCAGAGTTGATAGTGGCTAATGGAAATGATAGCATGGGACATGGCCAGAAGCCTTCCTGCACAGTTGAAGTTCAAACCAAACAGTGTTCCATGGCACCGGCATTCGACGCAAGAAAATTATTGATTGAGAAAGCCAGGAAAGAAATTAGGAAGAAACTGGAGGAGATGAAGTTATCATCTGAAGCAGAAGCAGCTGCAGCTATGAAAGAGAGAGAAAAATCACAAGCTGAAGGTTTTCAAGTAAAAAGAGAGACATGTAGAAAAGCGGCTCTAAATGTTTCTGGTCCACAATTACAGAATGGGAAAACTGCTCCAATCTCAATTACTGTCCCAGATTCTGACTTTCATGACTTCGATAAAGATAGATCAGAGGAATGCTTCAAGCCAAAGCAAATATGGGCCTTGTATGATGAGGAAGATGGAATGCCACGGTTGTATTGTATGATCCGTGAGGTTGTGTCTGTCAATCCATTTAAGATTCACATCAGTTACTTGAGTTCCAAAACTGATAGTGAGTTTGGCTCTGTAAACTGGCTTGATTCAGGTTTTACAAAATCTTGTGGAAATTTCAGGGCTTTTAATTCAGATGTTGTTGATCAAGTTAACATATTTTCTCATGTTCTAAGTCAGGAGAAGGCTGGTCGAGGTGGTTGCGTCCGCATATATCCCAGAAGTGGAGATATTTGGGCTGTGTATCGAAATTGGTCACAAGATTGGAACAGATCTACTCCAGATGAAGTGAGGCATCAATATGAAATGGTTGAGGTGCTGGATGATTACTCTGAGGAACTTGGTGTTTGTGTTAGTCCCCTTATTAAGTTGGCTGGATTTAAAACCGTATATCAGAGTAATACAGACAAGAGTGCGATAAAATGGATACCCAGAAGAGAGATGTTGCGCTTTTCACATCAAGTGCCGTCTTGGTTGCTGAAGGGGGAGGCTAGCAATTTGCCTGAAAGGTGTTGGGACCTTGATCCGGCTGCAACTCCAGATGAGCTTCTTCATGCTTCTACAGAACCAAACGCTTTCTAGGTTATGCAATAGTGAAACAATTATTTGGGTTGTGCTTTAGCATTCTTCCCACAGTATTTTAGATTTAACTGTACACTAAGTCACACTTGGTTAGAGACCAATGAGACATTAACCACGGATGTTTTAGAAGGTGAAATTTTATTTTGTAACATTTGTCTAGTAGACTTTCAGATCTAGTGATTGCTTGTTCGGTAAAGTTTCTTCGCTGTAACTCTTGTGAGAGAGATCAGGACAGATTGCCTGCTTGTAACTCTATTTCTGACCAGCTTTTACTGGTTACTAAAGAATTCATTCAATTAAAGGCTGAAACCATTTTAAATCCAACAACTTTAAAGAGACAAAATAATCAAGATTATTTTTGTATTCTATTGTATGCAAGTCTGCATAAAATTGTTCATTTGATTCCACTGATCCTTCTTTTCAAAACCGAACGCCAACGGCCTCCAAAACAAGTTGTTGAGCTTAGTATGTAAAAGAAGTTGATAACCTCTTGAGTGAATACCACCAAGCTACTACGTTTCGTGGGACTAAATTTCTAATGCTACATGTTGTACATAACTTGCCAATTTGTCAACCACTCATGGTTGGCTGTGAGAATTGCTGTGGCACTTCTTTGCTGCTGAAACTATTCATTACCATATTGTCTTTGGGTCATATGTGCTAAGAAATGGACGTGGAAGTAGGTATCATAATTAGTGCTAACTATTTCAACGGCGATGGGGTCACAGGATAACATGGATATGACAAATTGACAATGTTCAAATGTTCCGCTGGACTCGACAATCAAAAAGGCCAAGGTCCAACAGCTTTACATGCTGATTCTGTTTATCATGCTATTGGAACTGCAAAGAGGTGGCAGATATGGCGTCAAATCAGGACTTGATAGTTGATAGGAGGCAAGTGTTTGAGACTATATCAGTATAAATTCAGATGTATCATTCTGTTCGGATGGGATCCAGTGCATTAGTACTGATATCAGTGGTATGATTTCACCTCATTCTGTTAGCATACAGCAATATAGGAGATGATCAACCAACTTATAAATTCAGAAGTATCATTCTATCAATCAGATTATCAAACCTGAGGCATATGTTCTGTACGTATCAACCTGATAAATAAATGTTCAAAGGATACCTGCAGCAATCAAATTGTGTACAATGCTATCATCAATCAAATTGTAGAATACCTGCAGCAATATACTATATAGGTAAAAGCTGCAAGCATCCATGAATTTATTAACATAACTTTTTCTCTGATTTACTTTTCTACTGAAAAACAGGTTATATATTACATTTTCTTATTTGCATTTTATTATGCTGAAAAAAGAAACCAAAATTACAAGGGAAAGTTGACTTTAACATCCGTTAGCGACCTTCTCCATCCAAATTTACATGGAGTGACCTTAGTTTTTGTCCCAATCAGTTGGTAAAAACAGATAATAATACCAGTTGTTGACAAGTGGCTGACGGATGCTAACATTGACGTAGACAATGTGAATCGATTGCTAAAAGAGGCAAGAAGAAAGAGTTTCTGTTTTAGACATTGTTCAATCTGGATTTGGTGATACAGTTTAGGAAAGCTCATTGAAAAAAGGTAAACAATACATCCTATTAGAACACATCGCAATACTTCCGTCTGGCACTTGATTTCTTTGAAAAAAAAAATTGAATTTTGAGAGTGACAATGCATTTATGAGCAGCTAATGGAAACAGTTAAAGATTATGAGGTTGCCAGCATTGGATTATATGGGATGGGGGATTGTGGTAAGCTAGCCTAGCAATGAAAGTTAGAAAGATAGCAGAAGCAGAGTATTTTTTATTTTTGTAATAACAAAGTTCTTTTTGTGCCCTTGTCTAGTAAAGTAGAAGTTTGAAGGACCTAAGAAAAAATTGAAAGTTTAATGCAACATACTTTTCCAGAAAATAAAGAAAGGGGGTGAGTCCAACGCTTGTATACGAGATTAACCGAAGAAAGTAAAGAAGAAGTTTATTAGTTAAGAGTTGCAGTTCTGGAAACCTAAACTATTTCTCAATTCAATTTATTAGCTGTCACTTGAATATTGTCTGTGCTCAAAAGCTCTTGACACATGTTGATATTTTATGTGTCTCATCTGATTTTCTTGCCAGATATAAAGACAAGAGTTCACGTGAGTACTCGACAATCTAAATTTTGCTTCCAAATGCATTGACTATCTTAGCTTTATACACTTGTACTGAGTGGAGAATATCACAATAAGGTTGAACTTAGATTTCTGACTCTGGTTACTTTCCATACATTGCCATAGAATTATTTTTTCGTTTATGATCATTTGAATTGATAATTATTTGGAACTTCTACTCATACTACTATCGTTTGCCTGGGAATTTCTTCTCCCCATGGTACATCGTCCAGATTCCACCAGCAAGATGAGCGGAAACTCCGAGAACAATGTTGCTTTAGATGAACAGAGAGAAAGGGAATAAACAATGGTAGGATGACCAAAGCTCGCCAATGTTAAGAAAACAGCACACGTAGGTTATAACAGTTTAAGTTGTTCAGTTTCAGCACTCAGTAAAACAACACAATGTTATCAAGGTGGAGCTTCAAAAGAGATTGCAGAAAACTATCTTCAACTATTTGTCATGGTCAAGGATTTTCTGGAGATGTTTGATGGAGATTGCAGGAGACATCAATAGTTCCAATTCTTGCTAATAATCACCAGAGCTTACACCAAAGTAGTCTTGAGAATTTCAAACAGTTGGTACATATCATATTAGATTACTCTAAAAATGGCCTAAAATATTCAACTTAAGCTATTGCAATCTTAAAATAATGATGGCACCAGAAAGAGTTCGTGAATGGCCTGCAACTCAAGGACTTGTGTTGCTGTTAGCCATTCAAATGTTGAAACCACCTTTATGGTGTTACATTTTCTCTAGTGTTACATGTTTAAATGTATGCGTTTTTGTTTAAAGAGCTATATTGCTTTTGTGCAGTTTTACTTCTGGTTGCTTCATCGATGATGTTGGAAACTGAGATTTGAGAAGTGTCCAGGACTTGGCACATAACAAACTGGGATGAATATGACGGGAAGAATTGGGATGTTATCTTTCCCAAAAAGCTTTAGGTGTATGACTGCAACCAATTGTAATACATGCTTGACCAATATCATCTGGATAATCAAGATTATAATATAAGGATTCATTTTCATTTCCCAGCATTGGAATCGGTCTCTCTTCGCTATCTACCAAATATTGTTTGCATTTGCCTACCGACATCACGTGGTCATCTTTGAAGTTTGAGTGGGATGGATGTTTCCCAAATCCTAACTTTATAATGATTCTATTAGTCATTTGGCGATTTCTTTAGATTCAAGAGAACCTATTAGTACAAGCAATAAGGGATTCCTTGTTTTTATAACTATTTTTTATTTGTCTTGTTTTTCTTTTCTATTTGGAATCCTTTTTTTTTTTTTTTCACATTGCCTATTAATGTCTTGTTGTGTGCAAAAAGGTTTCCAAGATTCTTTTTACACTGCAATATCTTAACACATTACATATATGGGGATATGCAAAATTGGATGTAATATTTCCTGTTTTAAGATGCTTACCAGAGAGATAATAGAATGCAAAGATTTAAAAAAGATCATGAAAGTAGACATAGAGGATAAAAAATTGTTCAATATTCTTTCTACACGACCATGCTTCCCGAAACTAGCAAATCTGGTAGTCAGCGAATGGCTCAAGATGAAACCCTTGTTATTGTTATTCTATTCTCTCGTGTCAGCGTGCAAGATTGGAAAGCATGTAAACACTGGGTTGATCAGGATGATGCACAAGTTACTATGCAGGCGGAGGCTCTTCAATGGAATTCTTGTTCCTTGAGAATGAAAGTGTTACTTGCTCCTCAGAGAGAAAAGGATTTCCGCAGTGTATGTGATGAAGGCGTTCAACTTGGATTTGAGGTCATTGGTTGATGAAATGGGTCAGGGAATTTCTTCATGCACAATCACGAATCTGTGAGCTTCTAAATCATTTATTTAAGAATCTTAATGACTTTGTTGATGCCCAAACCCAAACAAAATGTTTCGTTTTGGAAGTTACACCTCTATGCTTTAGTTTTTACATCAGATCGTCCGTTTCTTTGGAGACAAAACGCGTAAAGCAAACCATTTAAGTTTTTATATGGTATTGAGTTTCGAGTTTCCTGTTTTGAGGGGAAAAAAAAAGAGAAAAGAGATTATAGTTTGATATATTTGAAGTCTATTTAGTAGTGACATTGTGTTGAGAAATAGGTGGTTAGGAAGTGTGAAAAACAAATTCCTGAGAAACTAATGATGTGAAAGTAGTAGAAAATGAAGGAAGGAAGAGATAATTGTTATTGATTTAGAGGAATATAAAAAAGGGAACTAACAGGAGGATTTGTTGGGAGGGGTAAACCAAGTAGTGTAGAGAAACTGTTTGTGGGGTCCAACGTGGTTGCAAACGAGACGAACCTTCTGCCTCTCTCGCATCCATCTGAGAACAGCTTTCATGTGAGTCTTGCTGGTCAGGTCTTTCAATCCAACATCCTGAAAGCAACAACAATAGGATCAAACATTGAACATGTTTTTGAAAGGACAAAGGGTGGCTGACCTTGACACGTTCCCAGGTGTTAGCAACAGTGATGGGACCATGCTCCTTAATAATATCGAAAAGGGTCCTCGTTATTGTTTGCCTCTGCTCCGCCGCCGTCTTCAGCACCACCCCTCCCATCTTCGGCTTTGATTTCTTCGCCACACATCTAATCGCCGTTCCAAACATTTCCGCACTCTATTCTCCTTTCTCCTCTCTCCTGCTCCTACAATTTTAGGGTAAACCTGGGCCTGCTTCGTCGCCATTTCTTATTGGGCTTCATTCCTCATAATCCATTCTTTACAATTTCGAATACTATAATTTTATATTTTACAAGTGCTATTAGAGCATATTCAAACCAAAATGTTTGTAAAGTTAATTAAAGAAATCTATGAATTATGGGATAACTTAAAGTTGCTTAAAAAGTGAATAAGAATATTAAAAGAAATATTTTTTGGTTCTTATAGTGGCAAGTAACGCCTAAGTAAATCATACTTATTTTATTCTAATAGAAAAAATTATAAGTAATTGCAAAAAAAAAATTAATTGTGTATATTTTGCGAAAAGTTATCTTTTTTAATTATAAGCAATTGTTGCTCAATGAAGCAATTCATATACTCTTTGAGCAACTTTAATTGTCATATATAATTGTTTTGAAATAACTTATTAAGCAATTTTACAAACATCTCGTATTGAAGATGTTCTTGAGTGGCTTATAATTAAAAAAAAATATTTTTTTATCAAGTTTGTACAAATTAATAATAATATATAACCGAAAAGAATTAAAAAATTATAAAACTGTGATTCTTTTGAAGTTACTTATTGAATATGAGTTATTTAATAATTACGTGACACTACTATCAAACACTTTTTTTTATGCAAATTGCAATTTTAAAATATAAAATTATATTATGATTTTATATTTTACAAGTGCTATTAATACTGTAAACTCAATCAAGAGAATCCACTTCCGGTTTGCTAATTCGTATAGTTAAAAATCTTACAAAAATAAAAAATAAAATCTATCTTAAAAAATAATTTTGTCAAAATTTACAAATATTGTGGTAATTAAAAATAAATAGTACAGGTATTTAACATATATCATATTAGACAAATAAATCAAATTAACAACTTCATCATAAAATATAAAAATATTTAATACACAACAAATTAATGCAAGTATAAAACGACATATATAAATACATGTGATAATTTATTAATGTAGATATAAAATGACATATTAACATTTTACACTTAACAAGTAGGTAAAAACTCAAAATAATAAAAATAATATGTAAATACATTTTTATCAATTTGGTTCATGTTTTCAAATTCTAAATCCATGAATAAAAATATTACTAATTGTTAAATTCTATTATTGATTAAAATAGAAAAAATTTAAATCAAGTTAATTGATTCAATTTTCTTTGTTAAATTTGTCAAATCCATTCAAACAAATGAACATTCTTAAAAACTTTTGTAATGGTTTTTTTTTTCAATGAAGTCATGTCATGAAAAATATAGTCAATCACATCCAACTTCAATGGTTTGTTGAGTTTCAACTTGTTATGTATTCATTTATTTTTTTTTACTCAAATTTTGGTCAATCAAAGCTCTTTTTAGATTTATTTTTTTTCTCAGCTAAGTGTCTATTCAATGCCTTTGGAACCTTGATGACACAATAAACATTTATGTAAAGAAAAATAAGTAAGTTGGGAGTTTGAATCCTAATGTGAAATTTTCGGTGACCTTTAACATCCAAAATCTTCACCCTAAAACATTTTTATATTTAAAGTATTATTACACACAAAAAAGAGTGATTCTTGTGGATCTTTAACACTTGTTAAAAAAGGTCTTTTAGAAGAAGGTAATGAAAGGAAAATCATACAACAAATAAAGTCCTAAAACTACTACAAGAAACTCTCTTCAAAGGCAAGTTTCCTCCATTTGAGACTTATACAAAAAAAAAAACATCTTTTTTGCTTTTTTCTCTATACACCTGATAAGCTACCTTGAATTACTTACAATATGAATAAGTAAAACCACCAAAGAGAGATAGCAAAGTAAGTTAGAACGAAATTAAAAATCAAGACAAGCACAAATTTGGAAGCTACTTACATGAGTAAATTGACATCCACAATGGATAAGCAATTATACAAACTAAAAATTAAAGTTTACAAGAAACAAGTACACAATAGAAAGTCCTAAAATGGTAGTAGAGAATAAGGACTAAAAAGCATACAAGTTCTACTTTCTACTTTTCAAAGTTTGCTAAAAAATCTCTAATTTTTTGCAAAAAGTCATATATATATATATATATATATATATATATATATATATATATATATATATATATATATATATATATATATATATATATATATATATACTGTATAAAGTGCTCTTTTTTTATACTAATAGGTAACTTTGGTCCAAAATATTTATTTAATCCTTTGTAATTTGTTTTTTACAAACTAAACACTTTTTATTTTCTTTTTGCTTTTAGGTTCAAGTTTTCTGAATTTTTATAGAAATAGAACCTCTAAAAACATAAAGTAACAAGCAAATGCAAAGTAAAAGAATGAGAAGAACACACTAATTATGCACTAAATTTCGGTGAAATTAGACAATTTTGAGCACTTTTGGACTTAAAATCGATGTCAAAATTAGACAATACTTGAAATATGAATTAAAAGTTTAATTTGGTGAAACTAAGAATTTTGAGAACACTTTTAGACTTGAATTGTATATCAAAATTAGAAAACACTTGAAATATGAAATTCAAAGTTCAATTTGTGTACTTTTCAAACTAAAGTCACTACGAATGTCTCACAAAAAATATTAATTCAAAGAAGACGTGTGAAGAAAATCTAAGAAATAGCACACATTTTTTTTATATAATAGACTATTAATCTAATAATTTGTATGAGTTTGACATCTAAATTAAGAGAAAGATTCAGAATCTATGTATGATTTTCAAAGTGAGGTAGGTCTACTAAAAAAAAGAAGGTAGAAACTAGAGAATAATGAACATAAAAAAGACTAAACATGATTCTATAATAAAACTCATATTTAAAACTAAAAAATGACATAAATATAATATTGTAAGTTAAATTTAAACTTATTTTTCAACACAAAACTCATTTAAACATTGAAAAGGACAAAGATTTGAATTCAAAACATGGAGTCAAATGTTTGAACACATTAAACAAAATTAGAACACACGCCAAAAGTGGTGCATAGATTTAAATTTTGAAATTCAAAAATGAATTCAAATTGTGGAGCCATGTTTTTAGCACATGCTTCATGTGATGAAGCAAGGGAAGCATGAACAAAATTAACATAACATGAACAACATAAGAACAAAACATAAAATGTTAACTAAAGTAATGTCCTAGTTTGCCATTCACTCAAAGCCTTAATGTCTTTGAAAATAAAGATGACCCTATAAAGTAATGGTCAACCTAAAAAGCTAACTAAAGTAATATTTACAAGAATAATTCACATATTCTTGAATAAAATAATAACTATATAATATTTTCAAGTTTACATGAGTTTTTGTCTTTTAGCTTCAACTCTAACTCATTCTTTTTATACTCTTTCAAATACTGCTCATGTGGTAGGCAGTTAGCTCATGTAATGGACAAGGGATAGATAATTTCCATGAAATGTCGTGGATGAAAGGGGTTTCTCTGAAGTTCAAGTTTTGTGTTGGTAACTACTGGGAGATAGGTTACCCACGAGGTAAAACTTACTACGTAGAAAGATTATCTAGTCAGAGGAGATGTGTGACCTATGTAATAAGGAGGTAGAGTTAGATTCTCACTTGTTTTTTACATGCCCACACTCTTATTTAGGTTGGCAAAACATCTGCCATTGGTGGGGAACTTCAATCGTCTTATCTAATGAGATTAAAGAGCATTGCTATCAATTTAAGGCCTAATATTGGGAAGTCATATAAAGAAAAAGGCGTGAAGTAGTATTTGGTTTGTTGTACTATGGTAGATTTGGAAGGTTAGGAATGCGAACTTCTTTCATGAAAACCTCTGGACATTCAAGCAATTACCCAAGTAGCGCAAGTGGCGTCCTAGAAGTGGTGTCACATGATTAAAGTTACATCCTATTACTTTAGAGAATGAACCATGAATCCTATTATTTGCATGGAGGGAAGAAACTTTTAGAAAGACATTATGTATTGTTTTGTTGAATATGACCTTATATTTTTTGTCACATGCACTTGAGCATTTAGCATATTTGGTGTTGTTCATCTAACTTTTATTCATTAATAAATTTTTTAACTTATAAAAAAAATAAAATAAAGAGAATTGATACAAAAGAATGCTTAGGTGATTAGCTTGAACAAACCAATACAAGAAGACCATTTAGAAAAATAAAAAATAACCTGCGAAAACGATTTATGTGAAACAATATTTATCAGGAAATTGAAAATCATATTATAGTTATAAACCCAATATATATTGTTTTTAATTATTTACTAAGATTAGCTTTTATAAAAAGAAGGGTGAACATTCTTTTATAATGTGTATTGTCCTTTATAATTTTTTTTTTATCAAACTCACGCATTTGCTCGGCGACAAAGCAAAATTTTTTAAAATACAATTCAATCCCTTCTTGTGTTTTCACATAGTTGCATGGAACCATAACCAATAAATATATATATACTCAAAACAAAATTCACTAATATAAATCCAAAATCATCTTAAAAAAAAAGGGACAGACTTGAAAATGCATAAACAATACACTTATCAAAATTACAGAAACCAAGACACATTTTATTCACGCTCAATGCGATCACACAAATAATTAACCTAAGATAGATTATATTTTCAAAAATATGATGGGAACACTTTCTAACGTAACATTTAACCTATAATAACTGACATAAAAATCCAACACAATGATCAGTATAAAAACTAATAATTGATATATTGAAGGAATCTATTTATTTCTTATATTTAAAATATATAAATTTAAATTTTTAATAATAACAATAATAAAACTAAAATTAAATCCTTATACAGACAAGTCTAAATCAATAATGTAAATAAAATACGTGAATTATTATAAATTCTCTAATATATATTATATTCTTACCTATGAACAAACATTTATCGTTATATTTCGATTCCATTGCTATCGAAAATGGTTCAAATGCATATTTTTATTAGAGATTTGTTAACAAAATTAGAACTGAAAGTTATTTTTTGGACATGGACAAGTTTCTTACAAAGTTTTCTTGAAGAAAATAAAAATAAAAATTTATAAGTCAAAATTAATTTATTATATGATTTTTTTATATAACTTGTTAACTTTTTGACAAATTAACTATACATAACAGACATTTTTAAATCATGATTAAACCACATAATTTACATGATATTTTAAATCATGATATTGTATAAGCAAATCTGAAGTAAAATTTAATTTAAAATTTTCAATCTATTCTAAATTGTTTAATTTATAATCAATTATAAAAAGAAAATTCATTCTAAATCACTCTTTAATACAGAATGACGTAAAAGTTCATCTAGCAAGTGGCAAGGCTAGCGCGTGGCTAGCGAAATAATGGAGGCGCGTGGTGAGTGGCAGACGCGTTAAGAGGAAGCATGCAATTCTGATCTGAGAAAAGACTTCTCCTTCTCTCTTTAGGTTTCTCTCTGAACTTCTCACACCACTTACTTTCTCTCTCCTCTCCATGTCTTCTTCCTCACACCAAACATAGAATTTCTTTTTCTTTTTTCCTTTTTTTAATCTTAACCGATTTTTTACTCTCCCAAAGTGGTAAGCTTATTTATTTTTATTTTGTTTTTCTCGTTTAATTCAATAAATGAGTCCTTGAGATCTTGCAACTGGAGCTTCCATTTTAGCTGGTTGTCCAACCTTCTTCTTGTCAGATCGACCCTTTATCATTTTCTTAACTGGGAAAAGTTTCTTATGAAGTTTTTCGACGAAAAATGTTTTTTTTTTTTTTTGTGGGGGATTTTGATTAGGTGTTTGGTCTCCGTTCAGGTGTATCTGGGGAAGTTTGATTTGGGAAATGAACAGAGGACAGTCACCGGAGCCTCTTGATTTCTTCATCTGGACTGTTGAGGTTAATCATTACTTTCTCTCTTAGTCAATCGGTGTATTTATTTTTATTTATTATTTATATTTTCTAATTAAAGAAATCTACGTCTTGTGATCCCTTTTTATGTGCTTTTTACTTTTACTTTATTTTTGCAACAGTTTATATAATATGAACTTTCGCCATGGCAGCCTGTTTAATGCTTCTCATTTGCTTTCTATGATAAGTGATAACAAGTAAAAATTGAGTTTAAACTCGTTCTTATTATATGTTGGAGAGTTGAACATAGTATTATTGGAAATTTAGTGGATGATGTTGAAGTCGTTCTCAACTTAGAAATAATTGGATGATCATGCTTGTTGTATTATTTCATTTAATTGTGAATCACGTCTCCTCCCTGTTGTTGTCTCAAGTTATCTGGTTGTTAAATTAAGTTTCCAATTCTTGCCAGGTAACTTTGTTCATTTTTTCAGTTTGACACTCACAGCTTATAAGATCATTCAAAAGGGAGGGGTTCAACATTATTTGAACCTCTCCACTAACAACTATCATTTGCCTATAAAAAAACTATTCTCTCAGAGAAAAATAATATATTACACTGAATGCTTACTTTGTTCAGCATAAGCATGCATGCAAATGTTCATTTGATGAGTTCCCACAGTCCTTCTGCAAAGCTGTATGCATCTTTCAGAAATTATTGCATTTTTAAATTGTGTTATTGCAACTATGTTTTGGAAATATGGTAGCTGAAACTAGATTTCCAATATATTATTTGTCTTGATTATGCCCTTAGATTCCTGTTCCTCTATCAGTGATTTTGCAAGCTTATGATTTATCCTTTTGTCAGTTACTCTGTTAAGTGGGTTATTAGAGCCACTAGCCATACATATCTCATGTGTAAACTAATATAGATAGAGAAGTATGAGGTATCATATTGATGCACCGTTATCAATGATGGATGTATTGTAGTAAGCTCTAGATTGCTTGCACATATTTTCTTTTAATTCATTTACATTGCTGACTGTATGATCAATTGTGCAAATTTCACAAGAGTTATGTTGACAAGGATCTAAGCTTGGTGAATATAACCTTGATTTGCCTCTTCCTCTTGGTGACTATAGCATGTGGGTGCTGTTATACAGACCTATCATACATTGCATTTCCATGGCAGAATCAAATTGTAACCGATTATTTAAACTAACATCTGTGTTCTTGCTTATCTCGTGTGCTTTATCAGGATGTTGGTTTGTGGCTGGAGACTATAAATCTTGGTAGTTACCGTCAAATTTTTAAAGAAAATGGTGTTAATGGAGAATACCTGGAGGGCATGTCCATGTTTACGACTGAACAGATCCTACGTTTTATAAGACGTTGCCACATGAAATGGGGAGACTTCATCACATTGTGCAAGGAATTAAGACGGATTAAAGGTCTATCTCTTCTTCCTCCTTTAAACAGTAAACAAAAATACTTGTCAATAAACTTTCATTTAAAATTTTCATTTTTACGTCTGTTTTGTACTCTTCCCCTGGTTAGGTAAGGCATGATCATTGATGTTGTCACAATAAGTTTCATGCTATTTGAACAATCTATAAGTAACATAAATTAGTGGAAGAAAGATTAAAGTAGACGTTCAGTGTTACTGTAGTAGTGTGAGATATACCTAGAATTTGATAAACTTGCCTATCAGTTATTTGTACTGCTGTCATTTCATTACAGACAGCCAACCATTAAAGGGTCTCATTCTAGCATAATAGCACACTTTTTTCTATATTGTGCAGTATCAAGACAATTCATGAATTATATTTTATGAAGAAATACTCCTTCCTAATATATGGTTTGTAGACACTAAAAAAATTGTGATTTTTCAATTTGATTTCCCATTTTAATTTTTTTTACAAATTAGTATTCTGGTAAAAGACATCTTTCTTTACCAAATGAAAAATATCACTAGGTTTTTGTAGGCTTCCTTTCTTGTTCGATTCATGTAGATATCACGATAGCACAATTTCCTCTAAATACAAAGAATTTTCTATTTGCCCTCTTATTTAAAGGACCAAATGAAAAAATTATAATATTTAAGAAGGATCAAATGGGAAAAATAAAAAAAGGAGTTAAATTTATATGCGTTGTCAGTTTTTCTCACGGACATCTAATAGGAATTTATACTATCATCGTGTCATTTTGTAAACATTGTCGGTTTGATGTGGTGACAGTAAATTCCTATTTAATGCTTATACAAAAATTTATAATGGTAGGATATATATAAATTAAACTTGATAAATAAACAGAAGACGAGGAGAGGAGTGATTTGATGTGATAACAATAATGTTTTGAAAGACTCATTTGGAAAAACATGGAGAATCAAATGTGAATGTTGGAATGAAAACATAATTAAAAACCCTTATATTATTATCATATAGACTGAAGTCATCGAGAAGTTGATTGTGGAGAGTGAAGAGGCTATTCCTAAACATGTGATATGTTCATAAAAAAGGAGACATGAAATGTGCATATGGTTCTTCTGTTTGTTGTGTTGTGACTTTTCTTGCAAGATGATAATATCGTTGTGACAACATTAAAAAAGATTTACCACTTGTTGGAAAAAAGGGCGTTATCTGTTACAAGCTCCTAACCGGTGAAGGCTGTATTGATTGATGTCTGTAGTGGCTTGTCTGAAAGGGGAGCAGAAGGTGCGGCGGCCATGGTGGGCACCGGCTTGTCTTTCTACAGTGTTCTTAAAGGTTGCAAAATCCAACAGACAATCAAGAGTTGTTTCCTTGAAGCTGGAACCATGACACAATTAATAAACCGCTGCATATGTGTACGTATAGCAAATTTCTTTTTGCCTAGAAAACAAAAGATAGGAAAGAACTTTTTCTAGCCCCCCCCCTCCTTTGGAGAACTGTTATGTTGTAGAAAGCACTATTTTCCGGTGCTGTGTAATTATTATGTTTGTGAACCAAAATACCATATATGCCGTTTCTCTTCATTTGCCTGTCTTCTACGCTCTGTCTACTGTAACTAACTGCTGTTGTATATTTTCGTTACTAGTTAGTGATTTCACATTTTCTTACTATTCTATTTTGGAGTTACTATTTTTTATACATATTTGTTGCAATTTCCAAGTCTATTCACGCACTCGCTCATGAAATTCGTTCATTAAACGCAATAATTAAATTTAATAAATCATTTGCGATGCATAAATTTATTTATCTTTTTGAAGATGAAAACACTGCAGTTTTGGCTACACTAACACCTCCCTTGTACCTTCCTCACCAGACGGGTCAAACGAAGTTCACTTCCTTTATTTAATTTTGTTGGAAAATTTACATATTACAATAGGCAAATCAACTTGTAACATATGGTTTTAAAAGTGCTTTAAAATATTTATAAGTGTTGGTCGGTTTATTATGTATTAAATATAAATATAGTTAACTTGTAATCATTAAATTATTTACATTTAATCTTTTTTATTATAATTTATATTTGTAATGGTTATATTTATAATAAGGTGTAAACTCAAACTATATATAAGGTATCTGGTTTCAATGTTAAAAACACTTTTGAGCTTTTTTTCCCTGGTTTTCCTTCTTGTTTTCGTGTTTATCTTACTAATTCTGTAACATCAACTTGTTTGAGATGTTCTTGTTATATTCTATGAGACTTGCGAGATTATCTAGATAAGTCTTTAAGATTAGTGTCCAACATATCTCAGGAAGATAAATTCTACATCTTTGTACTGGAGTTATCGACAATTTAAAAGACTTAGGGCTGATCAATTCGACTTTGTTGCTGCCCACCAGACCACCAATCATGCACTTGGAGTCCGACGCACTTTCGTCAATCATTTGTCGGATGTTTCCAAGATTGAGATCGTTGTTGGATGGCTACAAAAATTTACCCTAGCAAAAGCAAGGTTAAATTACAATTGCTTAAAAAAGGTATGCGTATGAAAGTGATCAAGATAATAATTCTCATGTCCCACATGTAGCTTTGAACCTCACCTTTAATAAAAATAATTATTTTTTTTAGAGTCAAAATATTCTATGCATCAATGTTTATCTGCGAGAAATGACAATCCTTCTAAGTCTAAGATTAACTTGGCTAAAAAAGATGATAATTTTGTTGGGATCATTTTTCTAGTAAATATTGTGACTAATGTGAGTAAATGGGTGACAGACTCTGGGACTACTAGACACATTTGTGCTAATATAAATGTGTTTTCCTTCTACACTCTTGTGGATGATGAAGAAGCACAAATTTTCCTTGGTGATTCTGAATCTACTCTAGATTTAGGGAAAGAAAAAGTTCTATTAAACTAACATTTGAAAAAATATTGACTCTAGGTGATGTGCTACATGTGTCTACTATCAAAGTAAACTTAGTCTATGTGGCACTGTTGGGAAATGTTAGGGTAAAAGTGACTTTTGAGTCTGACAAGATTGTCATGACTGAAAGCAATGTATTTGTGTGAAATGGTTATTGTAATCAGGGTCTCTTTGTGCTTAATGTCTCTAAATTAATTAATAATGAGAATAAAGCTTACATGACTGATTTGTATGATATCTGACATGCTAGATTATGACATGTTAATTTCTCATATGTTATTAAATTATATCAGTTAAGCTTAATCAACTTGAATGATAACAAAGTATAAAATGTGGAACATCTTAGAATGTGGGGTTGTCTAACTAAGGTTATGTTACTTGATCCTAAGAAAAAGAAAAATAGGGTCTAAGACTTCTAATTGCATATTTATTGGTTATGTTAAGCATAATACAACACATAGGTGTCTTGTTATTAAGAGTAATGTACTTGATTGCAATACCATCATACAGACTAAGAATGTTAAATTTTTTTAGAATATATTCCCTTTGAAATATAATACATTTACTACCTCTAATAATAATACTATAGTTGAACAATCAGGTGAAACCTATAGTAAATCATGATTGAAAACTTAAGGCGTGGTAAGAGACAAAAGATAAAAAAATCTCTTGGTGATGATTTTTACATATATCTAGTTGAGAACGATCCTTTGGGTTTTTCTTAAGCTATTAATTCATCAGGTACAAACATTTGAGAACAAGCTATTAAGATTGAAATGAATTTTATAAAAAAAAATAATACTTGGAGTTCAGTAAACTTGCTTAAGGGTGGAAAATCATTTGTTGTAAGTAGATCTTTAAGAGAAAGTATAATGCTCATGAATCTATAGATAAATATAAGGGTAGATTAGTGACTAAAATGTTTACTAAAAAAGGAGAACATAAATTATTTTGATGTTTTTACACTTGTTACCAAGATTTCCTCTACTAGAGTTCTAATAGCATTAACATCTATTCACAAATTGGTGATTCATCAGATGGATATTTAGACAACTTTCTTGAATGATGATTTAGAGGAAAAGATTTACATGACCCAACCTGAGGGATGTGTGATTCTTGGTCAAGAAAACAAAGTGTGTAAACTCTTAAAATCCCCATATGGTTTAAAACAAACACCAAAATAATGACATGAAAAGTTTAATGAGATTATATTTGCTGATGATTTTTGTTCTAGTGATGTTGAAAGATGTGTATACACTAAACTAGTGAATGATGAATATGTCATTATATGTTTGTATGTGGATGACGTGTTAATTTTTTGTATATGCAATTATATAGTTTTTAAAACTAAATCCTTCTTAACATCAAAATTTGATATGAAAGATATGGGTGAAACAAATGTAATTTTAGGAGTTAAAGTCATGAGGAAGGAGATATTATAATTCTATCCTAAGAACATTATATAGAGAAAATTCTTAGAAAGTTTGATTATTATGATTATAAACATTATGTGGAAAAACAGTTTCTCAAACTCAATATGCTCACATTAATAGGAGCTTATTGTACTTGATGAATTTCTCAATACCATATATAACATATGAGTAGGTAGATTGAGTAAATACACGTATAATCCTAATAAGGATCGTTGGGAAGTATTTGCTAAACTCATGTATTTTTTTACTCTGTAAAATTGATTTAGTTTTTGTATTAACATTGTTCGTTTAAGTTCTTTATATATTTGGATATAGGGTTAAGGTTTAGAAAGAGAGTGATTCATGAGTACAAAAATGTATTTCATGTCAATAATTTTTAATGACTTAGAAGAAAAACCAAAAGTGAATGACTAAAAGACTATTTTTGAATTTTAAGGATTAAGATTATTTTTTGATGAAACTTGAGGACAAAAAACTTATGTAAGCCAAATTAGAAATACAAAAAAAAAAGACACATGTCAAAAATAGAAAAAGGATAAATAAGTCATTTCATAAGTTGCCTAAATAAATACAAGGGATACATATATTAGAAAACATAATAAATAAAATAATAAATAAAATGAAAAATAGAATAGCATATAAAGAAAAAGAAAGATGCAAAAAAATTAAGATAGATAAAAAATAGAAAAGACAAAAAAAATATAGAAATATAAAATATAAATGTAAAAATATTAAAAATGATTAATAAAAATAAGAATAACATATAAAAAATTAAGGAATAAAAAAAATTGAAAAAACAAAAAAATATAACAAAAAATATGTGTTAATTTTTGAAAAAATAACCTAGTGGTTATTTCGAGTACACTTGTGAAGAAGATTAAGGACAACCACAATACACGAGTCATTCTTAAAGAATCGCGAACTCAACATGACATTATTAATCACAACTGGGTTTGGATGGCTTCCGCTTCAGAAAAGGTAAAAATTAATTGTGATGCAATAATTAGTGTGAGCCATAGAAGGACAACTATTGGAAGGGTAATGTGTGATCATAAGGAACAATTTATCTCGAGTTTCTCTCACCAAATTTCATTTTGAATAAGGCTAAATTGTTAATTATTTATCATGCTCTGTTTAAGGGTTATCAGCAGGGTTGTGATATTAAATATAAGTTGTTCGACTTAGTGGATAAAATTGACAAGCACAGTGACAAAACACTACAATGTCACTTCACATATGCTTTCCGAGAAACAAACATGTTGGTCGATGATTTTGCCAAATTGAGACTACAAATTACTCAAAATACTGTTATTTTTAGTTATATGTAAGAAAATCTAGTAAATATTTACTATAAAGACTTATAATTTATGTTTATAATATTCCTAGTAATTGATTTGGGTGTACATGACCTATTTTCCTGAAAATAAAAATGTAACATTAATCCCTATTCATATAAGCAATATTGATTGAAAATGAAAATTTTACGTAAAAAAAGTAAATATCAGTTATTGAATACGATTAAAATTAAGTCAAATAAGAAAAAGAAAAAAAAGTCACATACTTATTTATTTTTCAGTAGAGAATATACTTTTCATATATAATATTTTTTGTTTGAATATACAAACACCCTAATGTATGCTTATATTGATTATTGAATATGATTAAAATTAAGTCATATATTTTGAAGAAAAGAGAAAAAATAGAGTCAAATGCTTATTTATTTTTAAGTAGATAATAATTTTTGGTATGAATATACAAACACCCTACTTATATTTTTATTTATATTTATTTAAAATATAATAATGTATTTTACAAATAGACGATTCATTAATGTATTTTTCTTTCATTTGAAATTTGAATAATCTTATTTTACAAATAGACCATGTGTGAAGGGTAAACTGTGAAGAAGAAAGAGACGTTAATTTAATATTTTGATTACAGTGTAATAACGGGTGTGGTGATTGAAATGGCGAAAACCCCATAAACCCTAAAAATGTGGAGGTACTGAGTGGTAAGGATGTTTTCTTGTGGAACGAAGAAGAAGAATGGTCGGTCTCGGAGAGAGGAAGGTGGCGGTTCCAGGGCGGTAGATTCTCCGGTGACTGCTGCGGCAGCCTCTTTCAACGATAACGGCGTTCCGAATCGCCCGAGCACCGGCACTCCGGCTCCTTGGGTTCCTCGCTTGTCTGTCCTCGCCAGGTATTCACTATTCTTCATTCGCGTATTTACCAAATTCGCTTTCCGCTTCTAAGTCCCTTTTC
This sequence comes from Psophocarpus tetragonolobus, assembly GCA_037954015.1. NCBI lineage: Eukaryota > Viridiplantae > Streptophyta > Magnoliopsida > Fabales > Fabaceae > Psophocarpus > Psophocarpus tetragonolobus. Next base: position 44,372,265 of record CM075695.1, read on the forward strand.
CATTTCCCTTGCCTAGGGTTCCTCAGCTCAACCCAACTGGAAAAAGAGACGACGCCGATCCCACCAAACCTGTTTTCGTCGCCGAGTTTCCACAGCTTGTTCGTGATGAACAGAACATTCTGCTACGCAAGCGAATTCCTGGTCTGAACAATTTTATTTGTCTCTTAATTGCGTCTATCTGCACTTTGTTTATTCCCTGTAAATTAAGTTTGAGATTATGTGTTTAACACAATGCAGCTGATGATCGTGCTTGTGGTGGGATTGAGAAGAGCACATCCCTCGCTTGGATTATTTTCGGAAACAGGGTCTACCTTTGGAGTTATTTGTCACCCGCATCCTCCGCCAGATGTATTGTCCTTGACATTCCTTTGAATGATGCTGATGTTGGCAAAAATGATTCTGGGAGTTGGTTGCTTCGTGTTGTTAATTCCGATGTCCAATCTGTGGGAACCAATATAGTTGCGAAACATTGCAACTCTGCTGCTTTGGTTTTGTGTAATTGTCGAACTCGGGCTGTTATATACTGGCCGGATATCTATTCTCAGTCTCACGTTCTGGTCACTAGTCTTGCCACTGCTGATGAGCTGGAGGCTGTTTTGACTCCTGATGGGAAAGGGTCCTTCAACAGGCAGCGGCGACAAAATAAGCTGGGAAGTACTTTGAGTGGATTGCACACGTTTAACTCTATGATTGCTTCTGCGGTTCCTGGTTGTAAGTCTGTATGTGTTGCCCTTGCGTGTAGCTCAAGTGGTGAGCTTTGGCTGTTTCAATGCACTCCTACTGGTATTCAGCGAATCAAAGACAATCATATTCTTTTCCCACTTGAACGGTGTGAATCAGGTCATACTGTGAGAAATGCTGGATACCCTAGATCTCTGACGTGGTGTTTTCCTCATAATTCTATTCAGGAATCAAATCGGCAATTCTTGGTATTGACAGACCATGAGATACAGTGTTTCAGAGTAGAGTTTGGTTCTGATATTCATATTTCAAAGCTTTGGTCTCAGGAAATTGTTGGAACAGATGCTGAGGTTGGCATTAAGAAGGATCTGGCTGGTCAAAAGAGAATCTGGCCTCTTGATATGCAAGTAGATGATCATGGTAAAGTTGTTACAATTCTTGTTGCAACCTTTTGCAATGACCGGATTAGCAGTTCTAGTTACATGCAGTACTCTCTCCTGACCATGCAATATAAATCAGGGTTGGGTGTGGAGACAACAAATGACAAGTTTTTGGAGAAAAAAGCCCCTATTGAAGTGATAATGCCAAAAGCTAGAGTTGAAGACGAAGATTTCTTGTTTTCCATGAGGCTTCAGATAGGGGGAAAACCTTCAGGATCTACAGTCATAATATCTGGGGATGGAACAGCAACTGTCTCCCATTATTACAGAAACTCCACACGACTCTATCAGTTTGATTTACCTTATGATGCTGGGAAAGTGCTAGATGCTTCAATCCTTCCTTCTGCAGATGATTATGAAGAAGGTGCGTGGGTTGTATTGACAGAGAAAGCAGGAATATGGGCAATACCGGAGAAAGCTGTCATACATGGAGGAGTGGAGCCACCTGAGAGAAGCTTATCTCGTAAAGGCAGCTCAAATGAAAGATCTGCTCAACAAGAGATAAGAAATCTTACATTTGCTGGTAATGTTGCTCCTAGAAGGGCTAGCTCTGAAGCATGGAGTGCAGGAGATAAACAGAGGACAGTTTTGAGTGGGATTGCACGTCGTACTGCACTAGATGAAGAATCAGAAGCTTTATTGAATAATATTTTTAATGAATTTTTATTATCTGGCCAAATCGATAGGTCTCTTGAAAAGCTAGAAACTTCTGGGTCATTTGAAAGGGATGGGGAAACCAATGTTTTTGTTCGGATGAGCAAATCAATTATAGACACCCTAGCTAAACATTGGACAACAACCAGAGGTGCAGAGATTTTGGCTATGGCTGTTGTTTCCACCCAACTCTTAGAAAAGCAGCAGAAACATCAAAAGTTCCTTCACTTTCTTGCCTTATCCAAATGCCACGAGGAGCTGTGTTCTAAGCAGAGTATGAAATTTGTAGTTTATTCATGAAAGTTCATCCACTTTATTGCCTTATCCGACTAACTTGTCTTATTATATTTAAATTGGTTAATAGTTTTTACATGATGTGAATGGATAATGTCTATATTAGCCTCAATATATGTGCCAACCTGCTTTTATAAATAAGATAAAATAAAATAAACAGTTATAATTGTACTTTTTAGGAGGACTTCACCCAATATCATAAGTAACAATGGAGAGTGGTTTTTCACTAATTGTGTTTTGACTTATAAAATGGGTAAAATGAATATGAATATAATCAATTATCATCTATCTTCTGCTTTGCCTTGCCATGTATGAAAAAGTCAAACGAAGGTTTATGCTGTGATTAAACAAATAAAAGCTTAAATTGCCTTATTTCTTCCCCATAGCCTCACGGGTGTGTTTTAAAAATAATGTAAACTGTATAGCAGTAAGGAGTGAATGAAATCCTAAAGCAGATTTAAAGGTCACTGACTAGATGACTTTGTAGTTTAGATTTTAGAAATGCACATTGATTCTTCTTGTTGTCATTTGACTTCTTAAGGTGGGATTGCATGTTGCATTATGATTTTGTAAAGAGTCACGTTTTCCCAGCTAATTTTTTTAATTGATTTAAATAGATTAAGTCTGTGACCTAAATAATTATATATTCAGGTAAAATGCAAGTTAAAACAGTGTATAGGGAACAGCAAATGGAAATTCCATGACTAAATGATGTTTTTTTCAATTGCCAGGATATGCCTTGCAAATTATTATGGAGCATGGTGAAAAGTTGTCTGCAATGATTCAGCTGAGGGAACTGCAAAATCTGATTAGCCAAAATCGATCAATTAATATTGACTCTTCAAATTCTAGTTTGGATATTCATATGTCAGGTGCCCTTTGGGACATGATACAATTAGTTGGTGAGAGAGCTCGTCGGAATACTGTTCTTTTGATGGATAGAGATAATGCTGAAGTGTTCTACAGTAAGGTTTCAGATCTTGAAGATCTCTTTTACTGTTTAGATGCAGAGTTAGAATATGTTATAAGACCAGAGCATCCGTTAGAAATTCAAATCCAGAGGGCATGTGAACTCTCTACTGCATGTGTTGCCATAATTAGGACATGCTTCAACTATAAGAATGATAACCGATTATGGTATCCACCACCTGAAGGTTTAACACCTTGGTATTGTCAACCTGTTGTACGGACTGGTATTTGGAGTGTTGCTTTTGTTCTGCTTCACTTGTTAAATGAAATAGGTGGACTTGATAAATCAGCAAAATTAGATTTGTATCATCATTTAGAGGCCCTAGCAGAAGTTCTACTTGAGGCATATTCTGGTGCTGTTACAGCTAAAAATGAGCGTGGAGAAGAACACAAAGGTCTGTTAAATGAATATTGGGAGAGGCGTGATAACCTTCTTGAATCCCTCTATCAAAAAGTTGAAGAATTTGAAGATACTAACAAGGTTATTATTCTATCTTGTTTACCTTAGCCTTGCAATCCTGGTGTGGGATATAGATATACAATATTGGCTTCTAAAAAAAAGATATACAATTTTGAATTGGTTTTTTGTGCAGAATTTGATTGAAGGAGCTAGAGAGCAGAATGAAGAAGCCATAATAAAGGCTACTTCACATCTGCTATCAATTGCTAAACGACATGGATGCTACAAAGTTATGTGGACAATTTGTTGTGATGTGAATGACTCAGAATTACTGAGAAATATTATGGTATGACTTATTTTATTCTTTGTTCTGCTTTTATGTTGCTTTTATTCCCTTTTCCTAGGCTTTGGAAATTGCAACGATGATTTTCTTAGCATATCAACCCAAATATTCTGTAACTGATATGGCTTTAGGATTGAATAGAAGTATGCTGGGAAGAATTATTTGCACTTCTAAAACTAATGTTCATAAGGAAGCAATAATAACAGTTCTATCCAGACCTAGGGCTGGAGTTGGGACACAAAATGCCCTTTAAAGGAATAAAGATCTATTAATTAAGAACTACCAAATTTGTTGAACTCCACATATTCCTTCTTTCAATTTAAACATTGGTATATTATTGGAAAGAGCTTCCAAACAAAAACTGCAAACAAACCAGGTATACGAAGTTTGTTTTACCACACTCTCTTCACCATTGCTGTTAAATATATATTGTCCTTAGTGTTATTTACCTGTTTATGATTGTAGTATTGTACTGTATTGGTCATTTATGGTTTCTTAGCTATAGTCATAGGTTTAGGGGGCTGCATAGCCTGCACCTCCTTATAATATATATATACACACACACATGCTCACATAGAGATATCTCCCACAAACCAAACCCTTGTTGCGGTGCCGCTCTCTCTCGTCACTTGTGGATCCTTTGCAAGATCACCACCACCACTATCGTTGGTACTGGCACTGCCGTCGATGGTGCCGGTGGTGTCAACGACGGTGGGGGTAGTGGTAGCAATAGTGGGGGGCGACGACGGTGGTGATGCTGCCCCACATTGCCACTGCTGCCACCACCATCACCCCTATCGTCACCACCGTTGCACAACATAAAGAGTAATAAAAAAAGTAGTGGAGTTGCATAAAATGTTGAGACACCTATATGTGCGAAGATGGTGGCTAGACAAGTTTTATAATACTATTGATAACTGGTTTACAATTACTGAATTACATTGCTAGCACCTCTCAATGTTGAATAAAACCTTGGCCTTCTACACAAAATTGGTTATAAGAAAATGAAAACTAATGTTTTCTATTAGGTATTATTTAATCTTAAGGATTCTATATGTACTATGTTTTGCCATTTTTTTAGAAATGCATTATTGCTTATGTTTCAATGGTTTACGTGCAGCATGAAAGCCTGGGACCTAATGGGGGATTTAGTTACTATGTATTCAAGAGACTCCATGAAAGCCGACAATTTTCTCAACTTTTAAGGCTGGGGGAAGAATTTCCAGAAGAGCTATCCATTTTCCTGAGGGAGCATCCAGATCTTCTCTGGCTTCATGATTTGTTTCTTTATCAATTTTCCTCTGCTTCAGAAACACTTCATGCATTGGCTCTCTCACAAAACTTGCAATCTACATCAGTTGCTGAAGAGGAGGGAGGAGAACAGGAGTGTATGAAGATGAAACTAAAGTTGACTGACAGAAAAAGTCTCTTATATCTGTCTAAGATTGCTGCATTTGCAGGTATGGTGCTGTGTGTTTTTAATATGTTATGGAGATTACTTCCTTTCTTGTCATTCTATTTTATATTTCTTTAGAAGATTGCTACATTTGCAGGAATGGTGCTGTGTGTTTTTTATGCATTATGAAGATTACTTCCTTTCTCATTATTCTATTTTATATTGTATGTCTTCTTTCTTCTCACTCTGATAGCTAGTAACTTGTGAGATTTTGAACTCATTTCTGTTCACTTTCCAGCAAATTGGACTATTGGAGTTAAATTCTTTCCGGCACTCTACTTTTAGTGTTCCATTATCAGATAATATTCAAGATTTTTGGTTATATTATATTAATTACCAGCTTGGCCTAATGGCTGCAGCTTTTTGTTGCACTTTTATTTATTGTTGGGATTTGTGATTATCTAGATTCTTATAAATATTTAATTTGTGTTGGAAACTTGGAATATATTAAAGATATCTAATAATATCTTGATTATATCTTAGAATAGTCTGGAATATCTTAGGATTACTTCTCATTTTCCTTATTATCCTATGATTTGTTTCTTTATTTACATGTGACCAAGCCTTATATCTTGTTCAGATTTGGTTGCTTGCAAAAATCATTGGATAAATATTGGTGTTTTATGTTCTGATATCTATGTGTTTAATCTATATGTACTATTTAAATTGGATACTGATTGTTTATTAAGTTAAATATCTACAAATTTCTTAGGATGAATTAGAATCAATAGATACCTGATAAATTGCATCCGCAATAAATAAAAAGTATTATCTTTTTTTGTTCAACAGTTGGTAAAGATTCTGGTACTCAAGTAAAGGTGGACCGCATTGAGGCTGATTTGAAGATTTTAAAATTACAGGTAAATTTGAGCACTTTTTTGTCAATTGATAATTTGATGTAGTTGATTTCTTTTCTCAACCGTTCATTGTGAATATTACACATAAATGAAACTCTAGGAACTCAACCAATGTTTGAGAGCTAACTTGTAGGCATGACAAGGGGCAAGTACGGGTGTATGGTTCCCTCTCCTCAATCTATAAGGGGGAAAATTTTGTCCTATATTTGTAAATAGTTATTACAACAACAACCAAGCTTGTCGGTTGTGTGGATTGAACAATGTCATTCAGTGCAGTTAAAGACCAAAGCTGGAGAAATATTATTTTGCCTTGATTAGATCCTCTAGAGTCCTGTTAGGTCTCCTTTTCTTTCCACCGGATGAAAGGCCATGGAATCTACTCTTCTAACATGTGCCTCTTTTGGCTTTCCCTATATATGCCCAAATCACGTTAACCAATTTTTTGTTATCTTCTCCTTAACCAGTGTCACTAATATTTTCTCTTATATAATTATATCGAATTTTGTCCCTTCTTATAGGTCCACACATTCACCTTAATTTCTACTTTTTTCTCCCACTAAAAATAGTATTTTATAATAATATATTCGTAAATAATTTGTCTATTTTAAATCTAAAACTAATTTGGTGTCTTTAAATTGAATAAGCTAAAAAAATGCAATGATTTATAAATATAAAATAAACTCAATCATTACATTAAAAAATATGTCAATTCTAATTTAAAAATTAAATAAATAAGAAGTCTAATAAATATATTTTGAGGACGAATACTTGTATATACATACCCGATCTCTATTTAAAAAGTTGGGTAATACCCATACTTGTATTTGGTCAAAGCAGGGATTTTCTGTAAAATTTGGGGAGGGATTGGTATGAGAATTCTTACTATTCCTAGTTAAACGCAAGCAGACACACTTGTTGCTAGAAAGATTTGAATTATTAGTTCTAGTCATATAAATACAACAACTACAAATCTTATTAAGGTAAGGTAGACTATAGATCATGGTATCATTGGACTTGATTAAAAATGAAATTCTCAAGGATATTGTTTATCATGAGAACCTTTGTAATAATTTCCTCCAATATTCTCTTGAATTCACTCTACCTCTTTTTCAAGGCTAAAAAAAAAACATTTGATTTACTCTCCTCGCCACTGTCTCCAATGTCCAAATCACCATACTGTTTTCTTGAGATCTTTCCCTTGATAGGTGTCACACCAATATCTTCTCATCTGCACTCATTTCATATCCTGTCCTTTTGTGTATAGTCACAAATTTATCTTTTAACAAACTTATTTAGGCTACTCCCACTTTTTTCTCTCATGATCTTTAGCCCTTTTAAGATCCATTGTTATCGGTGGTGGATTGTATTGGCCACCCCAAAATTTGATGAATAAATTTGGTGGATGATGTCGTAGAATATGGCTGAACCATGGCGAATTTCTTATAGATGGAGAGGTCAAGTTGCACAGTTAAGGTTGAAGGGGAAAAAAGAGGTTCATGATTGGTTAAGTTGGAGAGAAACAAGAGTAGGGGTGACGAAAATTCCTACACCCACAGACACCTCAAACTTGTCCCGATTTTCATGGGTATCACACAATTATTTGAAACGGGTATGAGTACGTAACTATCTGTTCCGTACCCGTATCTGATCTGTTGTAATTAATTAATTATATAATAACCTAAAGTTATATATTTAATTAAAAAATTTAATTCTTAAACTTATTTATAATTCCTTATTATTTATTATTCTTTACATTTTTTAAAATTAAAATGTCATTAATAACTTAATATATATTTATTTAATGATAAATAAATAGATATAAATTGTAAAAAATATATAATGAGTTAATCGTTGGTATACTTGAATTCGATAGAGCAAACACTAAAGATATTTGTTGCCATTGACAATTGTCATTGGGTGGTTACTAGAAGAATACATTGGAGGTGGGAGGTCATGCTGCTGTTGTTTGGAAAGAGAGTTGTTTGAGGTGTATGATAATATAATTGTAGAGATAACTATCAAATCATACTAGAATTCCCCTAAATTTGTAATATAGTGAGTAACTTACGTCATTCTTTTAAGAGATATAAATAAGTTATGTCCACAATTTTATCAAATAGTTAGGGATATGGGGTTTTTAATTCGCATAATGAAAACAAGAAAAGGAACAAATTGCAGAAATAGAAATAGATTACAGGTTGAAGACATCAATTTAAGGTTCTTATTGATGTGTTTGAGTGATCATAATTTTATAAATATTTGAAATTGCGTAAACATGCAGTTATTCCATGTGAATGGGATCACAATCGCATCCCTAATTCTCATGAATTTTTAGAAAATCAATCGGTCGAAGTATGTTCTCAATCGATCCCTTAGGTGACATTTGTTTTGAGTGTTTTTTGTTTTCATTTTCAAAAAAAAAAAAAAAAAACAGGGAAATTATGTTCGACTGCAATTTAGAAAATGTTTTTTGAAAACATTTTTAAAAAACAACTGAAAACAGGAAAAAAATTGTTTTTAGTATTATAAAAAATTAAAACTATGTAAAAACTGAATAACAATATTGTAACTATAACGAAAATTATATATAAATGTATTTTAAATTATACATTTAAATATTTTATACTATTTGTACTAAAATTAATTAAATTTAACAATATTTTTTTTAACATAGAAAATATCAAATGAAAACATATTTTCTAAATGTTGAAGACTTGAAAGTAAAAACTATTTTCAGAAAATGAAAATAGAAAATATTTTCTCAAACCAAATATCACCTTAGTCTCATGCAATTCATATTAATCAATCATAAACAAATTTGCATCAAAACCTAAAACCGAACCATGAAAACAAAAAAATATAAAACTCAATTTCACAATAAAAAAATCAAGAAAACAAAATTGGAATTCATACTCTATGATGCGATTGCATAAAAAACCTCTTAGTTTAGCTTGGGGTGTTCATTGGTTCAGATTGACCCAATGATCCGAACCAAACAAATTAAACTAGTTTGGATTTTTTGCACGGTTTGAGTTTGACCCGAACCGATTAGAATCGATCATGTTCAGCTCATGGATTTAGGATTTTTAAATCTGATTCAAACTGAACCAAACCGATTAAATATGTGTGTGTATATATGTATATATTTATTTTGTATTTTACCTTATTCTTTATGGTCCGACTTAGACACATAGCTTATTGATGACTTTATGTTGAACAATAATCATTTTTTTTTGGACAATTTAGTTAGTTTTTTTATGTGTAGTTAGTTGTTTGCTAAACTATTATTGAATTGTTTTGACATGACAATTTGTAGTTTTTTATGTGTGAAGTATTTTGGAATAAAATTATGAATTTAGGAAATTAATCATGAATGGATTTGACTAATTTGGTGTATAAAATTGTTATTTATTATTTATTGCAAATAACTTTTGTTTATTTATTTATAGGATTTTGGTGTACCAAACTAACCTGATTAACAGCGGTTTAGTTTGGTTTAGGAAAAAAAAAATTGAAATCCAAACCAAACGAAAAATTGATTCATAATTTTTTTCACTTAAAACCAAATCAACCATATATGTGAATACCCCTAGTTTAGCCTTCCATGGAGAAATGCATGAAAGTTTGCATTGGAAGGAAGAGGGAGAAGAGAGAAAACACAACAGAGAAAAGAAAGTTTTGTGCACAAATAAGAAAATGGAGGGAAAAAGATATTTACAGACTATTTATAATCTGTCTCTAATGTTGTCACTAAATTTGTCTCTAAAGCTGTCTGTAAAACTGTCACTAAATTTGTCTCTAAAGTTGTCACTAAATTTGTCTTTAAGTCAGCACTACATTCGTTTCTAAAGTTGTCACTAAATCCATTTCTATATTGGACTTTGGCCCAAAAATGAAATTGGGACCAGAAAACCTAACAAACCTACTGGAAAGTAATACTAAAGATTACAATTAAAGAAAAACTATAAAATTACAAAAATTCAATTTAAACTAGAAATACAAAATAATTGACCCAATGCAAAGCCCAATACAATAAAGTTTACTAACTAGCAAAATAAAGGAAAATAGATGAGAAATATATGCATTATGAGTAAAAGTTCTAAACAAGGCCCAAATATGAAAAGAAACTAAGTCAGGAAATTAAGAAACAATTATAATAAATTGCTTTATCAGTGTACTTATCGAGAAGCTAACAAGACTCATTAAAGATACTTGGAGTGTTATCAATTTTTTATCAATGTTTGGTCTATGTTGGCGTGTTTTTTTTTTGTTTTTTTTTTTTTTTACTTTTATAATTTGGGTTTGTATTAGTTTGGTGGTAGATCTATGGGGTCAGAAGACCCTAACCAATTGTTTCCCCATATAAGATTTTTGCAACATGTTCTTGTTTACAACCTTTGTCTTTGATTCTGCCATTTCCACCATGGCAGCCGCTTGCAATATGGGGGTAGGTGAAAAGCGGCTACCATTGCTTGCTGCCTGCCACACAAAACCTGCCATCCCGTTGCCATAGAATGGTGGTCTGTGAGAAATTCACTACGACAATCCAACATGGTGATGTCATGAGTCATGACTAGGCATAACAATGGGGCAAAGCGGTGACATGTATGACATTCCTCATCCCCTTCTCCTCGATACTCAACGGGTATGAAATTTATGTCGTAATCCCGTCAGGTATCAGGTACACTTACACCTGCATGTATCTATAATAAAAATTGCAATAAATTTATTTTCAATAAAAAATAAGCTGCTTGAATATAATTTATGATTTAAATGTTAAACCTTTCTTGACATCTCAAAATTCTAATTTGTGAAGCATAATAGAATCTAAGAAGTCATTTGGTTTGAAATTTAAGTCTAATAAATTAAGGGTAACTATTTAGTATGGGGGCGGGAATGGAGTGGACATGTATATCTCTTATCTTTATCTTTATTCCTGACTTAACAAATCGGGTATTTTCCATATCTATATCCATGTCTGGTGAAATTGGGGATTCTTGGTTACCTTTGGGGTGGGTTGGAGATTATCCAGAGATATGCATGTTTTTTTGTCATTCCTAGCCGTAACTGCCTGTTAGTATTATAAAGTATAGCTAACTATACTGTAGTAAGATAAATTTTATTTTTTTGAATTTAGTAGGTACTTTGTGATCACTAATAACTTCGAGTGACATGAGATAGGTATAATTGCATGATAATAGTAGTGCCTTTTGTTTTTATAATAATTATATGTTTAAGATTCCCTCTTGAAAAAAGTAGTTAAATACTTGACTGGAGGGTTTGATATGGCAGTCGTTGTAGCAAATTAGTTTATTCACGAAGTTTAAGAGTAAGCCATTTAATTAAATTTAAGAATACACATTTGATAATAGAATTGACTGACTTGTTGCATTTATTGTTCTGTGATTGTTTTTATGTGCCACTTGAAGTCTAAAATTATTAATTTAAATATTTGCTTTATTCAGTGAGAAATTGTTCAACCTTGCGCTGGTAAAATAAGCCTTGTTAGTTGTTGCACTCTTAATTGTCTTAGTTTTCCTTATTTAGATGCTTTACCTGCAGGAGGAAGTAATGAAACACCATCCTTCCATAGAAGATACACAACTTGTGGAAGATCAGCTGCTTCATCCAGAAGAGTTGATTAAATTGTGCCTGGAAGGTGAAGATCGAGAACTCTCGTTGTGGGCCTTTGACGTGTTTGCATGGACTAGTTCCTCGTTTCGGAAGATCCACAGGAAACTTTTGGAGGATTGTTGGAAGAAAGCTGCCAGTCAGGATGATTGGAGTAAATTCCATGATTCATACAGAGCCGAAGGATGGAGTGACCAGGAAATCCTGCAAAACCTGAAAAATACTTTACTCTTCAAGGCTTCAAGTAGATGTTACGGACCTCGAAGTGAAACATTTGAAGGGGGATTTGACCAAGTATTGTGCTTGAGACAAGAAAACATGGAGACTTCTATTTTGGGGGATATGGGTAGTTCAGTTGAGACAATATTGATGCAGCACAAGGATTTTCCAGTTGCAGGCAAACTTATGCTAATGGCAATCATGCTAGGTAGTGAGCATAGTTGTGACATCGGAATCGAAGAAGGGTTTTCCCCAATGGAATAGCGTGGCCGGAGATCATTCCTAACCGTAATAAGCATGACATGTAGAATATGCAGGTGTTTTTGCTCCTCTCTTCATGCGTTGCATTCACTACGTAACCCTGGATGATGTATGGTAATGTCGGATAGAAGTTATATGCAGCAAGCACAAATACGTCAAATTAAGAGAGACGATTATTGTATACGATTTTATTTTTTTTTTCAAATCCAAAACTAAAAGAGCAGTATAGTTGGAATTTAAATGCCTTGCAATGATATTGTTGATTACTAAAATCAACAAAAATTAACTAAATTATGTCGATATAAAAAACAACAAATACTAATATTTATAGTCTTCAAATCGAGGTCCACAAAGTTTTGTTAGAAAGATAATGAAAATAAGATAGCGTTTTTATCACTATAATGAAAATGTATTGACTGAAAATAAAAGTAACTATAATGTTGATTTTATCTTAATTGCAAAAATTTTGTTTATAATATTTTATTTGTATTTTTTAAATTTTATATTTTAATAATATAATTTATTTATATTATAATTAAAATTTTATATTCTAATAATATAAAATTATAACATGTAAAATTTTTGAAAATTTTCTTTTAGCAAAGAGGTCATTCCAAGAAAAAAAATCTTTTGCATATGACCTATTTTGTAGAGCAAGTTTATTTTTTATTTTTTTAACTAAATAAGTAAGGGTATATTCATCTTTTTTTACAGGTTAGTAGGTGAAAAAAAAAGGTAAAAAATAAATCTCCTAACTCTTATATATTATTTACATGGATTGTTCCTTTATCTGACAAGTTTGTATGTTTCATGATTTAAAAATGTAGAAACTATAAAAAAATGCTACCAAACAAATTTCACATATTAAATCAAAGAAATTTAAAGTATTGTACGTTGAAAGAGAAAACAAAAAATAAAACTTATTTTAGAAAACGAAGATAAAGAAAAGAAAAAAGTTTAGAACGAACAAATTAATTAAATAACTATGAAATACAAGTTTCAAAAAGAATAAAAAAAATTTAAAATAATAAGCTAAATTACTCTAGACTTAGCTAGCTTTCGAGTAAAAAATTCATAAAAAAAAAAAGCTTTTGAATTTTTAATCTAAAAAGTTTGACGTCTGCAATATTTATTTAAATCTTGTTTATTTTTAGCAGTGTTTTGTTGTTGAGGCTTACATAGAATATTTATAAGTTATAGACTTCGGTAATTATTATTTTAGTATAGTTTGTAGTAAACTTTTAAGAGGCTTATTAATTCCTAAATTATTTTTGTTATGTTTAAAAATTTTTTAGAAAATGTTTTAAATTAAAAATGTTATTCAAAGTATAATAAGAATGAAGTAAAAAATGAATTAATTTAAAAAAATTATTGAGGTTGAAGGGGAAAAAAGGATGATTTACAGTGTAGAGCGTTGGTGGATGGTGATGACAATTAAGTATGTTTTTTTGGTTTGAAGTCTAAAAGCAATAATGCAGCGAAAAAAGTTAAAAGAGGTGATAAAGGATGGAATCGAATAGCGTATATAGCAAAGTGAGTAGGCGGAGGAGATTTGATTTGTGTGGCTTATATTGCATTGCGGGTGAGGAAGGTGTCCAGATGGCATAAGGAGAGAAGATGTAATAGCAGCATCCAATGAGGTTTGCATATCCTAATCCACTGTAATAGTATAAAGAAAGCTTCCTTCCTTGGCACTCTGTCCATTAAGAAGGAATTGGCATGGCTACCTCCGGCATCCAGCAATCGGCATTCGGAGGTCAAAGTGGTCTGAAGCAGGTCAATGAGTTTGTCCGCAAGAGCGGTGGGTCCGGCACAGGTCGCACGAACATGCGCCGTACCGTCAAGAGTGCTCCTCAGAGCATCTGGTAAGTTTAAGTTTAAGTTTAAGTTGATTTGATTGAATTGGAGAATGAAAATGAAAATGAAAATGAACAGGTATGGGCCGGATCGCCCGAAGTACCTGGGGCCGTTCTCGGAGCAGATACCGTCGTACCTGACGGGAGAATTCCCGGGAGACTACGGATGGGACACGGCGGGATTGTCGGCGGACCCAGAAACGTTCGCAAGGAACCGTGAGCTGGAGGTGATTCACAGCAGATGGGCGATGCTTGGGGCGTTGGGATGCACATTTCCAGAGATCCTTGAGAAGAACGGTGTGAAGTTCGGTGAGGCTGTTTGGTTCAAGGCTGGTGGGCAGATCTTCTCTGAGGGTGGGCTCGACTATTTGGGCAACCCAAACCTTATCCACGCTCAGAGCATCCTGGCCATCTGGGCCTCCCAGGTTGTCCTTATGGGCTTTGTTGAGGGCTACAGAGTTGGTGGCGGCCCTCTTGGTCAAGGACTCGACCCCATCTATCCCGGTGGTGCCTTCGACCCTCTTGGCCTCGCTGACGACCCTGATTCCTTCGCTGAGTTGAAGGTCAAGGAACTCAAGAATGGTCGCTTGGCTATGTTCTCCATGTTTGGCTTCTTTGTTCAGGCCATTGTCACCGGCAAGGGTCCCATCCAGAACCTCTTCGACCATCTTGCCGATCCTGTCTCCAACAATGCTTGGGCTTATGCCACCAACTTTGTCCCTGGACAATGATCCTTTCCTTTCTTCTCTCTTCTCTCTTCTCTCTTCTCTCTTCTCTCTTCTCTCTTCTCTCTTCTCTCTTCTGTTACCCTCACACTTTTCCATTTTCCATTTTCCATTTTCCATTTTCCATTTTCCATTTTCCATTTCATCCCCAACAACCTGCCTCTTCGCATTACAGCTTTCTTTCCCAATCACCCCACATATCTTCTTCCGTTGCTTTTTCAAACCAAAAATATATTATATACTTAACCCAAATTGTTAACAACATAACTGATTGTTAATAATCAATAAGTTTTTAATAATATTAACAACTTGATATCAACATTATTCATACCGACTTCAAATTTAATATATTACAGTTCACAATCTAAAAATTCAAATTCTAAATCAGAACATAATTTGATGAATAAATCATCATATAAACGACGGTCAGTACATGTAAATTTTATTTTTTTTTAAAGCAAAAATTTTATTCGGAATCAAATGCTTCTAAAATTAAAACCAGTTAGGCAGAAGTCCCTTTCTTTTATCGAAGCTTTGTTTCGATCTATGGACCAAATGTGAATTTAATTTGACTTGGTATAATAAATTAAAATTGTTAATTAATTTGTTATTTATATATTTGTTGGCTATGTGTAGTTAATCAACTTCTCTAAGATTGTTAAAAAACTAAGCATATTGAAGCAAAAAATTATAGTTAGAGTCTAAGACATATTTCTAATTTTATTTAAAATATTTATAAAATTGTACGAAAATTTATCAAGCATAAAATTTAAAAATAATTTTATTTTTTAAAATATAAATATATAGTTATTTGATTATTTTATCATGTATATAAAACTATTAAATTTATAATATTATACTTTATAAATAATTTTCAATGATTTAAAGTTTAAAATTAATTTAATTAGATACAAATATTAAAATTAATATTAGTTAAAATAAATTATTATTTTTATTAATTAGAACCCACTTGAGACTCAAACTAGGTACCTCTGAGGGGAACATCGCTGCAAATAGGTAAGATATTAGCTATGACGTTCCTGCAACTATGAAATATATGAAGATACCTTATTGCATTGTCGCGTGATGAGGTCAATGAGCCTCTGGCAGGGCTCTTACAACACTGGATTAATAATAGTTATGAATTATGATGCACAATATCAGGTATGCAAGGTTATATGGTTTTATGTAAATCTATGTGAGACTCAAAATCAGCTTCGCCGCCATTTTGATTTAATTCCTAATTATGCTATTAGCTTAGTTAATAGTTACTACATATATTGGCATCAATGTATGCTCCTGCTACATGAGATTTTGTAGGTAGCAAATCAATTAACATAAACATTGTACATAGTTACTAAATTCTTTTAATTTTATTTTCTTAATGTGAAATGACCTGACTTTTATGTCATTCATCATCAATCAAGGACCACAGTTTATCATAATTTTGCTCTGTCTTTTGATTATGAAAAAATGAATTATCTTAAAATAGAATATTTTCGTTTAGCTCCTTGTTTATTCCTAGTGTTACAATAGATAATTATTAGGAGGTAGGATACACGCGGAACGGATAATATCAACTCCACAAGATTACGAAATTAATGTTATTCTGAACTTATTGTATGGTGATTTTGATTGCAAATGCTACCTACATTTTTCCCTTTTATTATTTGACTTCCTTTCTTTCCTTTTATCTCATTTGTTTAGGGGAGAAAATGCAAACTCATAAGAGATTTAAATACTGGTAAATAATAAGGGAAAGTTATTAAATTAATTTTGTAAAGGTTATTAACAATACTTTATTCTGATAGAGTATGTATGATATATATAAAGGTGGTGTTAAAACTAACCCATATTTAGTATTTTAGTTAATAATTGGACAGGGAAGTGAAAAATTTTTAAATTGTATGATATAAGGATCTTTGCATCCAAGCTGAGAACTGTTCCAGTTGATAGTGTATGGTAAAACTTCATTAATGTAATTGTCTGAATATTTCTAAATTGTGCAGATTCTATAATCAAAGAAGTTTTAAAAACATTCATTAGACAACAAGTAATTTACAAGTGCAGGTGAAGCAGAACAAGATGTTCCTTCTTTTTTTTTTCTGTTATATTTTGGAGTTAATCATTAATTCAGCATTGGAGTTATTATTCTTTATTTTTATTATGCTGTAGATTAAGAGAATTTTACATGTTAAAATTGGTATAATAAAACTAACAACATTAGTGTTGAATAGTATTATTAGTAAATGATATAGGGGAGACAACGCCTTGCATGAGTTTACTAAGTTTAAAAAGCTCATAAATAACGTTTCTTTAAAGAAACACTATCTATAGTTGATCAGACTATTGCCTCATCTGTATTGAAAACGATGTTTTGATGTGAATTTAACATTGGTCTTAAAATTGATGTTGTTTGGTCATATTTTCAACATCTGCAATCACAACACCAGTTAAAAATCGATGTTGTAATATCTTCAAACCAATGGTGAATCCCTATTTTGTAGTAGTGAAATATCCTTTTTTGTTGGATCTTGGAAATGTTGGCTCAAAACATTGATAACATGTGTAATGTCGGTCTATTAAAAGTGAGACATTGGAGAGTCACACAAACAACGATACTTGGTAGGATCCATTGGATCATCATCAAATTGGTCAATTGCTTTAGGAGTAATATGGGTGTTGATCTTTGAAGCTTCAAACATGGGCTTTAGCTAGAAGGTCACATGCATATTTGGCTTGGGAGAGTGTAATACCACCAAGAAAATATCTAACTTTAAGATCAAGAAAATAATGAAGTTGACCTAAGTCTTTGAGAGCAAAATCATTGTTAAGGGGTTGATTAAGATCGTGATAAAAGTTGGAGTGTTTCTTGTAATAATAGCATCATCCACATAAACAAGACGAAAAAAGAAAATAGTATCATGATGATAAATAAAAATTGAAGAGTATGTTTTACTACCAATAAAACCACTGGAAGTAAGGCAAGTAGAGAATTTAGCAAACCAAGTATGGAGTGCTTGCTTAAGACCATAAATGGATTTATAAAATCATGAAATTGTGGATGTATAAGGCCTGATAATTGTTCTATATAGACTGATTCATTAAGTGTGTCAAGAAAGAATGCATTTTTGAAATTTAATTGCTTTAGGGGTCAATGAAACCGCACAACTAGAAAGGATAACTAAAATGGTTAGAGCTTTAACAACTGGACTAAAGGTTTCACCAAAATTAATGTCGAGGATTTGTGTATATCTATTAGGTACCAAGCGAGTTTAAACCCGTCTTTAGTGTCATCTTCTTTAACTTTGGTTAGAAAAATTCAATTGGAACCCACAACATTAGCATTGTGCGATCAAGGAGCAAGAGACCAAGTATGGTTGTGATAAAGAGCATTAATTTCATCTTCTATGGGTGACTTCCAATTTGTGTATTTGAGGGAAATTTTATAAGTTTTAGGTTCATTGATAGATGAAAGAAGGGTATCGTGAGATTGGGAAGCGAGGGTTGGACAAACAAAGTCTTTTAGATAAGATGGAGGGGTTTTGTTTCTAATAGGCTTACTTGTAGTATGATGAGTGTGAGGTGAATCATCAAGAATTGAAGTGTCATTCATACCTCCTGGAAACCATTCATCATATTTAGGAAAGGTACTAATAGATGAATAAAAAGATTGTAAGTGGATGGAGTTTGTGCGAGACAAAAGGAAGATAATGTTCATTAAACACTACATGATGAGAAATATAAACACAATTAGTATTATGATCAAGCATCTATATCCTCTATGAAGAGTACTATATCCAATAAACACAAAAGAGACATTTTCTAGAAAATTTGCAATATATGTTTCCTTAAATATGGTAAATGCAAGTCCACAACAAACTCCAATAAGGGAGTTGAATTATAGTTTTAAAAAAATTGCAAAATTTTCAAAAGCATATGCGTCTACATCTAATGAAATAGAAAACAGATTTTGTGAAAAGTAGACACATTTTTTACAAGATGTTTTCACAAAATCTTTTCAAAATATTCACCATTCAAAGTTAGTTAAAAGGGTAACAACACAAAATTTTTACACTAGTTTATCTTAATTCGTATGCTACATCTAGTTCGTTAATAACTACTAAGGTTTTACTATATTTACCAAGATACAAGTAGTTTTTTCCAAGCCTTTTCAAGCTTATCCTCAAGTAGTCTTTAACTAGCCTTTTCAAGTTACCCATCCAAGTATTCTTTACACTAAGCCTTTTCACACTCTTTACTAAAAGAATGATTTTAGTGGTTAAAGGTACACAATGACTGATCTGCTTCTTAGAAATAATATAAATTAAATTTTAGTCTAACTCTCAAGATTTACAAAAGCCTAGAGAGTATTTTGAAATACAAGAACTTTAAAAATAAACAAGAAAACAGAGCTCTACAATATGCAGTCTTCATGTTCTTCAAGGCTTCATTAGTTTTATTTATAGGTTTCTCGAAAATATGATAATTGTGACAGAAAAAGTTTAAAATAATGTATCTTCATCTAACTCGTTTGATCATGCATTAAATTCAACATTACATGTTATTTACTATCTAGACACCCTTGAAATGATAGAACAATGTTTTTATCTCCTTTTGTGTACTAGTTGACTTTTTGAAGCAATATGCTTATCTAGTCATTGGAATGAAAGAGCAAAATCTGCTTAAACTTCTCTGGGGTTGTTTCACACCTTTTTATGCGAACATATCCTTTTGTTCCACTTGCACTTCACGTTTTTATCCATTTGAATTTGTCTTTTCTAAATTAATAAGAAACATTCATGAAAACAAAATAGATATATTAAATATATATATAGTGAAAAGTGCAATACAAAAGGTAACCTTAAGTGTTTTTTAACACGTAATGATATGTTCATCCGTGTCTAAGTCATGACTTTGTACTTCCTATAAGACTTCTTCTAGTGTTTATTGTACATTCGTATATCTGAAATATAAAATCTTAATTACACAAATAAATTTTATTTTTTTTAGTGACTTAATAGAAAACATTGACAAAAAAAAAAAATACATAGTCTAGAGTAATCAGGATTTTTTTGAAAAAAAGATTAAAGTGCATAGTTTCCTTACCAATGGACGAAAAAGACAATTGATTAATAAGATAAACAATATTAAGAAAACATCAATCCAAAATTTTAATGAAACATTGGAATGAAAAAAGTAAGGTTAAGTTTGTTTCGACAATGTGTCAATATTTGCATTTAGTAAGACCATTTTATTATGATGTATAAGGACATGAAATTGTTGAGCAATATCATTGTAAGTCAAATGATTCATGAATGCATTTAAATGAATTCTCCCTTGTCGTTACTTTGAAAGACTTTGATCTTCCTATCAAGATGTTTCTAAACAAAGACTTAGATTTACAAAAACAAGTATAAAAATAGATTTGTTTTCTAAAGGATATAACCACCTATTACGAGTAAAGTCATGTTTCAAAATACTATGACCTTTTTCTAATGAAAATTTTGAGATAAAAGTAGATTTATTAAAAGAAAGCTTACAACAGTTTCCAAATTAAGAACTATTACAAAAAATATTTTTTGTTAGCCAATTTGAAATATTGATGACTTTTTTATTTTTTAAATTTGGATGTTGTAAACGTGCATGCCAAGTTTTAGGAGATGCTTCTTCCATGATAGTAAGAGCTTTAATTGATGGAAATAAAAATAACTCTTAGATTAATAGATACAAAATTATGATATATATAAATAATAAAAATAGAGAGATAAGAGAAAAAAATTATGCATATTTATATATATATATATATATATATATATATATATATATATTTATATTGAATTGGAGTTATTTATTCCTCATTAACAATAACGATAGTAGAAATATAAGTTTAATAAAAACACTTAAGAATTTTTCTACATACCTTCTAAGGGATTAGTGTAGAAAATGTTTATCAGTTTGCTTAATGTGATGTCAAATTTTTAATCCTAAGGTAGGTAGGAATCAACTATTTTAAATTATCAGATAATGATAAAACCTAATTGATTAATACTAATTCACAATAATAGGAGAGAATAGAGGTTCAGTTGTTTATGTTTTGGCCAGGGTCCTTTGCTTCTCATCCTTACTAATAAAACCATCAACATTAAATTCAAAGATACAGTCACTGTAGTTAATAAGTTGACTTACAAATAAATTATTTTTAAGTTTAGGCACAATTAAAATATTATTTAGATGAGGCTTGGCTGGAGTGGTTTTAAAGTAAGGCTTTACCCTTACGGATGATTGGTAAAAAGTTGTCTCAATACCAGAATATGGTTTAAGATTTTTTATGTTTCTTCATTGACTTGACATATGAGTGGTGGCTCCATGGTGAACATAGAAGCTTGGATAATTGTTATCAGTTAGATTCAATGGCGCCAAGGCTTCTTGTTGATTTTCATTTGGATGGTTGTATTCATATCTATAATAACACTTTGTTGCAACGTGATTTGTTCTACACAAATTTGACATTCATCTAAAAATGCCTCTACCATCACGCATATTTCTTCCTCTTCCTCGATTTTTTTCTTTAAAAAAAGAATGATTATGATCAGCAGATGACTTTTCCTCCTTGAGGTAAACTGTTCAATAGATTGATCAAATGAAGATATAGAGGTTTTGGTAAAACTGCAATTCGAAACTTCTTGTATTCCAAATTGAGTAAGTTGCATCCCCTTCGAATATCATGCTAAGAGTTTCTTCTTTCATCCCAGTGAGAAGCCATGAGGTGAGTAACCCATCATTTAGCACCCATTGCCCTTTCTCTCTGATTTTTCACTTTGTTTCCAGCTGAATTAGTGACTTCAAAGCAATGGTAGACAATTTGATTGAAACTAGGCTACTGCATTGGTGAAAAGATTGAATTGAGAGCTTAGGTTTAGGCATGGTTTTTCACTTCCCCAGCTCTAACACCATAAAGAAATGGGGCAGAACACATATTTATGACAATTATTTTATTTGATTCTATGAATTAAGGCAATGAATTCATTCATCTAATGGAGTGGTTGATTTTGTTTAATTGGATGATTCTTTACATTACGTAGAGCATTTAGCAAGCCCAAGGGACCATTTACTTGTAGACTAGTAATTCAACATATTCAAGTATCTCTTTCATTCAAATTTAATGTCTTAGAAACTCTTCCATCTCATTTTGTTTTTGACTATAGAATCACAAATCATATGACCCTGTCATCTAATATTTTATTATTTTTCCATCTATTGTTATCTCCTAAGAATAAGAAAGGCGACGTTCGAGTAACTATTAAATTCTCCATCTATTTTTCGTATCGGTATTATAAAGTTTATTGAAAATTAAAATGTTAATTTAAAAATTATTTAAGAAAACAATCATAAAAGCAAATTTTACAAATTATATATTTTTTATAATAAGTCAAGTTGGAGCTTTCAATTAAATTCATTTAAATAAAAGGTGTTGTTAACTAAAAATAATAAAATGATTTTATTAAAAATATCATGCGAGTGTTATTAAAAATTATAAAAAAATTATTTTTAGGCATTCTAATAAAGAATCTTATTTTTAATTTTTTAACTAGAATTCTAGTTGATTAGCAATACCCTTAAATAAGTTGAATTTGAGCAACTTAGGTGAATTTATTTTGGGTATTTTTTTAATTTTTACAAAAAACACTAGTAAAAATATGTTGAGTTACAATTTAAAAAATATTTTCTCTAATTTTTTTTCTAAAAAGTAACAAAAAAATAGAAAAATATTGTTTTTAGTATTTTCAAAAAATTAAAATTATGTAAAAATTTAATAGAAATATTGTAATTATAAAAAACTATATATAAATGTATTTTAAATTATATATAAATATTTATTATTTTAATAAAATTAATTAAATTTAAAAATATTATTTTTAAAAATAGAAAATATTACGTGAAAACAAATATATTTTCTAAATGTGAAAAACTTGAAAATAAAAACTATTTTTAAAAAATAAAAATAAAAAATATTTTTTCAAATCAAACTATCACCATTTTTTACATAAGCTAGTTCTAAAATTTTAAACTTTAGCTTGAAACTCTTATCTACAAAGACTTCATCACCAATTAAGACATTTTTTCCAAAATTCTCTTCATAAAAAATAGATATTTATTGGATTGCGATTTTAAAAGTACTTTTGTTTTTCAATATGTTTTAGGTTCTTGACATATTAGTGAATTTTGTATTAAATCCTTTTAAGTTTTTGTTTTGTGTTGAATATCTAATAATTTTTTATTTTTTACACTATATAATTGTTTAAATTCTAAAAAAAATATTTAGATAGCACTTTAAGGATCCAAAATGAAAATAAAAAAAATGATTAAAGACTCGACACAAAGCAAAAAATTTATAAGCTCTCAACCAAATATTCACTAATATATCAGAGACCTGAAAAATATATATTTAAGGATGTTTTCATAAAAAGATCTTGTGGTATGCAATCAAGATTTTTAATGAATATAAAAAAGTCTTGTATGAAATAAAAGGATAGTTATAGAAGAAAAGTATTAATAGAGCTAATAGAAAGTTTTTCATAATTATTTTGAAACGACTTTCTTGAGAAACTGAAGATTTATAAAAGAGTATATGGTCTAACAAATTATGTATAACTTTAAAAGTAGTTTGCAAATACTTTTTTCTAAAATATTTTAAAGTAAAACAACTAGTTATTATAAACATTGTAATAAAATGTGCACATGAGTGTTTTTATATTGGTTCACTTGAGTTGAGACTGAGTTACTTGTAAATACCTCTTTGAAGGTTTTATTATTTCACACTTAAAATATAAACAAATATTTTCATTCTCATTCATGACTTACAACAAGTATATTAACCACTACTAGATATACCCTTAAACTCCCTTTGAGTTTAAGAGTGAATACACAAAGTTTCTTTTGACTATCACCAAGTGTTCTTTGAACAATAATTCACACTTAGCTTGGAAACCAAATGAAGGAATAAGTTTAGTACAATGTATACTCACACAAAGAAGATATACAATTCACATAAGAATAAGTAATTTCATTAAATGAAGAATATACAATTAACACGCTCTAGTAGGTTGACTATAGAAGCTTCTTATTATCACTTATACTAATTGATTTCAAAACTTTGGATATACAAAGCAATATGATGTTTTTGTCATCGTCTTTTTTTTCTTTCGTCAACCCTTTTTTTGTTCTTGGGCTTCCTTTATATAGTTAAAGAAGTTTGTAATCATTGAGTCAATACTTTAAGCTATCACATCTTGTAGGAATGTATTTCTTCGTGAAACTGGTTGTTGACATAGACTAAATCACCATCACAGTTAATTTCTCGTTTGTTGACTTTCTTCCGTTCTAACTTTGTTAATCTGTTACATTGACAGTAGATATTTGGATCAAGAATGCTTCTTATGTTATAAATCTTGGTAGATGAGCTACTTTAACACAATCAGAAGACTATATGATATGCTTTTTATGTTATCAACGTAATAAAGCTTCTGAAAGGTACATAAGACCTTATTATTGTTTAACATAAGATGTTTTTTTAGCTCTACTTTGGTAGATGCTCTATAACATTTATAGTTGATGAATTGATAGGTGTGAGAACTTATGATGTCCTGGTTATGGTCTACACGTTTAATCAAAAGATTGGATACTAATCATACTATCATAAAATATTCTTTCTGTTGGGAACAAGGAACTAAAGGCGAGAAGAAAGAAATAAAAAACACTAAGAAGTATTTATTTTGGTGCATTTGTAAACCTTACATAAGCTTGCTTATATAGCAAAGTGAAGAACACAATCTCACAATACTAAGCAATGTGGGACTAAAAATCAAACTACAAAACTAACAATTCTCCCACTTGGAGTTTGATTATCACTTATTGTAGTTACCTTCATCATCAATCATTCTTGAAGGCCAGTTGAGACACTGCAAAGCCTCAACTTCTTTGTTGTGACAACCTTTGTCTTCAAGCTCCCACTTGCTCGCATCTGTGGTTTGACATGCTTCTGAATAGTCTTCAGGCTGGTGCATGTAGATCTCCTCATCTAGATCTCCATGAAGAAATGCAGTCTTCACATCTA
Source organism: Psophocarpus tetragonolobus (assembly GCA_037954015.1). Taxonomy (NCBI): domain Eukaryota; kingdom Viridiplantae; phylum Streptophyta; class Magnoliopsida; order Fabales; family Fabaceae; genus Psophocarpus; species Psophocarpus tetragonolobus. The sequence goes on from CM075695.1 coordinate 44,397,168, forward strand.
ATTGCTCTAGGTAGAGCTCCTCACTAGCCACAATACTTAACACAGTTCTGATAGTATTGAGCTTGACAACTGGAGCAAAGATTTTAGTGTAGTCAACTCCTTCTTTCTGCTGAAATCCTTTGACAACCAGTCGGGCCTTGTATCGCTTGGAACCATCATGATCTTCCTTCACCCGATACACCCATTTATTGTGAAGTGCTTTCTTGCCCATAGGTAACTCAACTGGTTCCCAATGTCTGATTGGAGATCAAAGACTTCATCTCGTCTTTCATAGCGAACTCCCACTTGTCGGTGTCCATGGTTTGACAAGCTTCCATATAATCTTCAGGCTCCCCTCCATCAGTCAGCAACATGTAGTCTATATATCTCCTGTTAGGCACATGGGCCGAGAGGATCTTCTCAATACAGGAGTTGGAGTAAGAGGTTCTGATTGGTCATTGTTCTCTTCATTTGATTCCTCTGGCTGAGGACTCCTCAATATAGGACTTTCTGGGATATCTTCCACCTCTGCATAAACTGGTTCACTTGTTTCTGAGTTGCTGGTGCCAGTATTATGCATGTCCTTGTACATCACTTTTTCATTGAAGATTACATCTCTGCTGCAGATCATCTTTTTGTTTTCATCATCCCATATGTGGTAGCCAAACTCATCTTCATCATAACCAAGGAAAGTACACTTTTTTTATTTTGGGTCAAGTTTGTTTCTGCCTTGATCACTGATGTGCACATATGTTACACAGCTGAAAACTCTAAGATGTGAGAGTTTTACCTTTTTTCCGCTGCATACCTCTTCTGGTATCTTGTGCTCCAATGGTACCGATGGACTTCGGTTGATCAAGTAAGCTGTTGTGTTGACTGCTTCTGCCCAAAACTGTTTTGGTAAGCTTGACTGCACATGCATGCTTCTGGGTCTTTCAGTCAACGTTTGATTCATACGCTCTGCTACACCATTGTGTTAAGGTGTACCTGGCACGGTTCTCTCCATTCTGATTCCGTGCTCATAGCAAAACTTCTTGAATCTGGTGTCTACGTATTCACCACCATTATCAGATCTGAGCTTTTTAATCTTCAATTTTGTCTCATTTTCTACCATAGCTTTCCAAATCTTGAAAGCTTCAAATACTTCAGACTTGTGTTTCAGAAAGTAAACTCATACCTTTCTAGAGTGATCATCAATCAAAGTTACAAAGTATTACTTCCCACCAATGGAAGGGACAGTCGTTGGTCCCCAAACATCAGTGTGGATGAGCTCAAACCTCTCTTTCTTTGGGGTTTTTCTACTTGTTTGAAAGTTGACTCTCTTCTGCTTTTCAAGTATACAGTCTTCACACATGTCAATTTCTACTGACCGAAGACCTGGTAATTTTCCTTTTGAGTGTATGACCTTCATCCCTTTCTCACTCATATGCCCAAGTCTTTGGTGCCATAGATTGGGACTTTCATTTGTTGCAACTGCAATCAAATGACATGCTCCTGCTATCTTGTAAAGAGTACCACTCTTTTTGCCTCGAGCAATTGTCATCACACCCTTTGAAATCTTCCAATCATCACCGTGGAAGATTGTCGTGTAGCCTTCACTGGCTAACTGATCCACTGAGATTAAATTCTTAGTCAAGTCGGGAATATATCTAACATTTTTCAATTCCTATACAGACCTGTTTAACTTAATCTTTATTGCACCTTTACCTATAATCTCACATGACTGCTCATTACCAAGGTAAACCTTACCAAGGTTTCCAGGAATATAATTCTTGAAATAGTTCCTTTTGTGAGGTAACATGAAAAGATGCTCCGGAGTCTAATACCCAAGACTCCTTTTTATCTTCAAGAGAGCATATCAACACCTCATCTTTTCCTGAGGTGGAGGCAACGTTTGCTTCGCCCTTTGCTTCTTGACTCTTCCATGCATTCCTGCACTAGTTTTTGTGGTGCCCGATTTTCCCACAATTCCAACACTCGATTATCTTCAAGTTTTGGGAACTACGATGATTTCTGGACTTGGATCGTCTCTCCTTTGATTTTTCGCATCCGTTTTCTTTGGTTGAACTTCTTCCTCTTGACTCTGTATGCAATACTGAAGAGATTGATGGTTCACTCGACTCTCTCCGCCGGATCTCTTCACTGAGAACCAAATTTTGAACATCATCAAATCTTAACTTATTGTTTCTCGATGAGCTACTCACAGCCGTGACCATAGCATTCCAACTTTCTGGCAGGGAAGACAAAAGTATTAAAGTCTATACTTCCTCATCGAACTCAATCTCAACTGAACTCAACTGGGTTGTAACAGTGTTTAGTTCATTGAGATGATATGCCACCGAAGCACCTTCAGACATCCGCAGATTGAACAATTGCCTCGTTAAGTGAACTTTGTTTGAAGCTGATGGTTTCTCATACATGTTGGAAAGAGCCTTCATGAGACCTGCTATCATCCTTTCTTTTGCAATGTTGAAAGCAACATTACGGGATAACGTCAGTCTAATGGCTCCAAGGGCTTGTCTATCAAGGAGACTCCAATCTTCCTCCTTCATACCCCCTGACTTCTGGCCTGTGAGAGGTTCTTGCATGCCTTTCTGATACAGATAGTCATTTATTTGCATCTTCCAAAAGCCAAAGTCTGCACCATCGAACTTTTCAATCTTCATCTTGCCTTTGTCCATTGCCATCGCTCCTACTGCTTTTGAAGAAAAAGCCTCCACTAGTTCTCTAGACTGAGATCCCCAATAACAAAAGAAAAAATCTTTTTTGATGTGGAAGATCAGACACAACTGCAGCCACAAAGCATACTAAGAAAATTTACTCTAACCAAATTTTATCTGATGTGAAAGATCAGACACTGCTGCAACCACAGAGCATACTAAGAAATGACTCTTATACCACTTGTTGGGAACAAGGCACTAAAGGCGAGAAGAGAGAAATAAACAACACTAAGAAGTATTTGTTTTGGTACATTTGTAAACCTTACATAAGCTTGCTTATATAGCAACGTGAAGAACACCATCTCACAATACTAAGCAATGTGAGACTAAAAATCAAACTACAAAACTTAATCAAACCTCAATACTAACACTTTCATTCTGCTACGACTTGTTATGATATGATCTAACATATGACTTTACTTTTTGAAGCGTTTAATGTTTTATTTGAGTAGATGCTTCTTATAAAAACCTTTTTATCTTCTTGTAGCGCGTGTAATAGTGAGTTATACCAACATCATATAATTCATTTGATTGTCTTATGTTTATTATAATGTTGTTTTCTTATTTGCATATATATATATATATATATATATATATATATATATATTTCAAAATAAACATTACAAGATCCATCTTTATTTTATTTGTTATTATCAAAACCACTTACAAATCATTTGGTCGTTCTGAACTTCTAAACTTAATACTTTAATATTAAATAAAAACTTTTAGAATTTGTTAAGAAGAACTTTTTAATGATGATGGATTGTTAATAGCATAATTTTCAGGTAACTTCTTAATAGAAAATTTTCATCAAACAGATACATCCAAAATTTTGAGATTTTATTAGACTTTTTCTTCTTTTTTTTTCTATTTGTTTTGATGGTGGATAACCACCATAGACTATCACTATACAATGTTCAAAAAACAGCAACTTGTTACATATTAACTCTGTCATGTACATTTTTTTTTGTTTTGGCCACAAGCTAGTAGCAACCTTGCACATAACATGCCTATCAAAAAAATTACATATGATCTTATTGAATAAAGAGAGTAAAGTTTGGTGTTTAGGACGGAAGTATAATATATTCTATCTTTAAATAAGAGTGGAAGTATAAAAGATATTTGTTTCAAATTTCGGATTATATGTTTGGGAATATCGTTATCAATAATGCTACTAACTATAAATGCTGTGTCCGGTAATATTTAAAATTTTAAAAAATATCTTGATATATTTCTTAGTTTTTTTTTTAAATTTAAAATAATTTAAATACAAAATAAGAAAAAATAGAAGGTAGCTCCAAATATTCAATATTCTCAGTCAGAATCCAACTTTTCACAGAAAAAGAAAAGTTAAAACATTAAAAAAAATTTAAAAAAACTTTTAAGAAACATAAAAGTACTACTTTATAAGGTTATAGGTATTTACAATTTAAAAATTATATTATAAGATTGATTTAGTAACAATAAAATAAGAAAAAAGACTAATTATGAGTTTAAATTTTTTATTAACAAAATTAACAACATTCATCATTAACATTCATCAAATTAAACAATCTTTTCAAAAACTTTATGATTGTGTGATGGACACAAATCTTTTAAAAAACTTTATGATTGTCTCACTAGCACAGTAAGGTGTCATGAATTGGTTTTTTAAAACTTTCCAATTAAGTGGATATGAATTTTAATCTATATCCATTTAATTGGATTAGATTTTTTGAAAATATTAAAAATAGTTTATAATAAAAATCATATTTATATTAAATATATATTTTTAGGAAATTTCAATTCAAAATTTTTATTTAAATTTTTCTTATAACAACTATAATTAACATTAAAAAACTAATTTTAGTCATATTTGACTTCATAACGTATTTAATTTATTCAAAAAAGTTTTTTTTTATCATATTAATAGAATAGTAACTTAAAGTCTAATTGAAATAAAGTTAAAAATTGTAAGAGAAAAACACTAATACATTGCCATTGTATAAAAGTTTTATACTGACAGTTAATCATAACTCGTTTATATATGCTAAGTTTGTTGATTTTACCAATTTTACCAATTAATACTTTAAAAATCATTTAAATGAAGAGTTATCATTAACCACCAATGTAAAACGTTTTTACACTGACCGTGTATAGGTGTTAAACTCAAATTGTAATTTGTCATTTTAATATTTGCCATAGTAATGTAACTATGTCCACAAAGGTGTGGCAAGTACACTAGAAGACAAGTGTATCTAGAGTTCGACCATAGCTCTATGGTACATCTCCATAGAAATGTTATGTACACACATGCACTTTTTCTTTTGGCGCGTGTTCCACATATATGTGGTAAGTATCACATGTATGTGGACAAAACCCTAATGATTTTTCTTATTTTCTTTTCTTGTATGTGCCTCACATTGTTGTGACAGACATTAGAAGTAGAAAATTTAGTTATTTTAAAAGTAAAATATGCTAACAAAACAACAAAAACAAATATAAATGGTGCATACAATTATTAAATAAAAGTAAAGATAGATTTAATATTTCATAAGAGTCTAGTTAGTATGTACTGTCAGTGTAAAAAGTTTTATAATTACATTCCATGCCAACCATTTATTTATGGTAAATTTGTTAACTTTACCATTAATACTTTAAAAATAATATGTATAAAATAAAAAGTTGTGATTGAACGTCAATGGAGAACTCTTTCAAACTGATAGTACATATTAATTAACCTCTTTTATAAAATACAATATTCACTGGATCACATCTAAGAAATCAAATAACTTAATTACATTTTTTTTGTATGTTTTGTATGATATTTAACGAGTCTTTAGTATTATATATATATATATATATATATATTTATTTATTTGTAAATAAATTTTGAAATATTTCACTATGTCTTGAGGTATTCATAGTTTAGATTTTTGAAAAACTAAATAAATATTAAATCCATATTCAATTAATTGAATTGGATTTTTTCCCAAAAAATTAGATTTTGAAATGAAACTAATCTATTAAATAGATTAAATACAAATTGAATATGAATTAGATTTACGTATCTAGCAAGTTAAATAGATTGAATACAAATTGAATATGAATTAGATGTACAACCAATTTATACTTAACAGGACAACACCACATTCAAATTGCAAAACATACCCTATCTTTGAAGATAATGGGGCTTTTCATTTCTCACATAACCCTTTTTTCATTTAACATCTATCCACCTAAATAATTTTTGAAAAACTTAAAAATACTCTCTAACCTAATTATATATCTGAATACCTACCCTAATAAATTAATCTTACTCTTTTTGAACACCTACTATAATAAATTAACCTTACTCACTCACATTTCAAGATAAAATAACTCATTCTATGAAATAAGCTTTTTGAATAAAGAAAAAAATAATTATAAAATTTATTTAACTATTTATATTATCTTTGTAAAATTTTAAATTTTAATAATATAATTTATTTATAACATAATTTTTTAAAATTTTATATTTTAAAATATAAAATAAATAAAATATAAAATTTTATTACAGAAAACCTTCTCCTAATAAAATTTTATATTTATAAATTTTAAATTTTATTATTTTAATTAGAAAATTTATATATATAATATTTATATTATATTTGTAAAATTTTATATTTTAATAATATAATTTATTTATAATATAATTTTTTAAAATTTTATATGATAAAATATAAAAATAAATAAAATATAAAAATTTATTACAAAACCTTCTTTTAAATTCTTTTCTTCTCCGTCAATACACGGTTGGAGAAGTAAAGAAATCTGCAAATTACTCTACTTACTTTGAATCTAATCTCATTAGATGATGTTAATTACTCTAATTATTTTGAGTCTAATTACTCTAATTACACTTCTTGTCGTCTCTCATTACACTCTCGTTACTTTCGAATATAATTACATGAAATTAATTACTTTAATTACTTTTAAATCTAGTTACGTGACGTTAATGACTCTCATTACACCGACGTTAATTACTCTTATTATTATTGTTGTTACTACTCATTCTCTAAATAGTATTTTTATATCTATTACTCTAAAATTATTCTCTCTTTCATGCACTACATAAATAATGTTAATTGTGCTTATAATCCTTACTTATAGAAGCAAGATTAATTTTAATCAACTTCTAAAAATACCAGTTGTCTCAATATATATATTTGTTGAGGTATAATTTTTTAGTATATCAACTTTTTCACTTAATTGTCTTAATTTAATTTTTGTTATAATTAAATGAGATTAACAACATTTATGAATAATTTAATTTTTTTTTACAATTAAATTGAGACTAATAACATTTATGAGTAATAAATTTTTTTGTGTAATGCATTGAACATTCTCAAGTTTACCGTGAATGAAAGGTTTTGATTGGATATCAGTATACACCAATAATATATATAAATTAAACTCATTTTAAAAATGAAATAGGTATGAAATAAAAGTCCAAAAGATAATCTTACAATGGACATACATTCTTAGCTCCGCTTAGCCCATCCAGAACCCTATTCAAAATTTCCCTAAAGACTCAACGTTAAGAATGAAGATTTATGAAGAATCCAACACTCGTTCTAGAAACAATGGAATTCAAAGGAAGTTGTGAGGTTAAAAATTTACAAAACTAAGCTCTATAGAACCCAAAATCCAAAAGCAAAAATATGGAAATATATTATAATTTAAAAGTAGAGGCCTCTATTCCCTTATAGTTGATGGACACAGAATGGGAGTAATTTAATGATTGAAGGCAAACTCCAAAAATATTCCTTCTCTATTCCTTTTGTCTCTTGTGCACAGCACGAGAGTCTCCTTCCAGCTCCAAAACAAGAATAGTTAAAGCTTATTAAAAAGGGGTATTATACGAGCAAGATCAAACAAAGAGGTACCATCTTCTCCGAAGCAAACAGTGGCTAAAATTGACAAGCCCAGATAAGCATTGCATTACCTAACCATTTATTCTCCACAATACTCCCTTCCAAATGCTACCCAGCATCATCAATTGGACTCTACCTCTTACCCTTTTCCCCCTTCAAAAAGTCCCTTTGGCCACACATGCCTTCCCCTGTACTAACTTTTACCAATTATCTCTTTGGCATCTTCTCCAACAGCAGTCGATTCTAATCTCTGTTGCTATCATCAGGAATCATTAAGAAGGACCCAAATGAAAAAAATAAGTGATGAACAGCTAAAAATGATTATCTCCTACACACTCATTCCCTTGTATTATATACCACTTCCAAACCACTACATTCCAAACCCCACCAAAATATAAAGACACCCCAAATTCAAATTTTACTCACTGCTAAATGGGTAGGCAAGGTAATGATCCTACCACTGTTAACTCCTCCATTGCTCTTCTTCAAGAAAGGTTTAGACAGTTGGAGAAGGTGAAGGAAAGAAGAGAGGGGAAACAACTTCTTAAACTGTTGTCATCTGAGACCACCTCACCGACTATTATGCACAACCCCACATCACCAAACTCTCAATCACAACCAAGGTTGGTGCTTCCACATACGCCAAATCTCCATGATTCTCTTTCTCTTGGCCTCAATTTGACAAACAAGCAAGCTGATCACAACACCATGAACATGAAACCACCCCCATCCTCCAATTTATGGCCACAGGGGGCATCAACATCAATAAATTTTGATATCTCCGACGTTGATACTTCGCTTCATCTGTAAATATATTTACTGTCTGCCTTTTCTTCTCTTGTAGCACCTATATAGATGTATAATAACCCTACGTTCTCCAATCTCCATCATTTTGTATCAGTAATCAAGGATGATTTGTATCAGTTATGCTTTAATTTTCTTTTTTTTCCCCTTCTAGGTATGTCAAAGACATAGGAATTCGTAATTGTATAACAAAAATAACCTGCCATTTTATAGGCCAGAAAATAATATTTTGCCGTTGCTTCATCCATGTCAAGAATGCAGTAATGAACAATACATATAAAATTTATTTCACAGATTTTTTGTTTTATCCATTGGTGTTTGTCGTCATATCTTGTATATGCAATACTTTATATAATTAAAAACTATAGAACTCTCATGAACTATTTATTTGGAGGGGAGGAGAGGGAAGGTACACGGGAACAAAATCTCTCTTTACTCAAAATCCCTCATCAAAGCTGTATTTCTTTCCCTCCAAACGTAAGGATTTTATCAGAGTGTTGTAACATAGCCATGGAAGCGTAGTATGTGCTGAATAGCAAGTGTATACAACGTTAGACCACATGGGTGTGGAAAATTCCACAAAACTGGACGATAGACACCGAAAGATGATTATAAGGAAGTAGTCAAGTAATATTTAAATTATAATAAGACTAAAAAAGTAAGGAAATTTAAAATCTCTCCTTGAATTAAACAAGAATAAAGCTAATTTTTTCCCCTTAATAAGTTGTAATTAAAATTCATTCTCTTTCTCCCACCTCCTTTGCTCATAGCCTAGCAAAAGTAAAGATAAATATGACTTTTTTATCTCATCTCTAATATCCAATAATTATGAGATTTATATATCTTATTTTTGTTTTTGATTGGGTATAAAAATATTAATTCAAAAGTCATCTAATGAATAAAAAGTTTGTAGTTTGCATGTCAAACCTTTTTAATATCTAAAAATTTTAATTTGTGAAATAAAAGCAAGAATGTTATTTAGTTTGAAAATTAGATGTAATAAATCAATGAAAAAATTTTAGGATATTTTAGTAATTAAAATAAGAGGGGAGACAAGGATAGGGTAAGTATCTATATCTTTATCTTATTCCTATCTTAAACTTAACAAATTTGGTATTTCTTGTCACCATATCTTATCAAATCGAAAACTTCCTATCAATTTTAAACCAGTTCCAAGATTATCCAAAATATATATTTATTTGTCATCTCTTATTAAATGAAATAGAATTTCGTTTACAATTCCACATATTAATACATGTTATTCTGGTGTTTTTTTTTTTCAATTTTAAAACCACGTATCATTATTTTGTTTCACTATTTATGTAGATGGTTTAATGTTTTAGTTTAATTTATATACTTTTCTTTAGAGAAAGAAAAAGGATAATATATGAGAAATATAAGATTTATGCATTTTAGTATAAAAAAATTATATACCTTTTTTAGAAAAAAATAATATATGAAAGATTGTGGTTTATGGTAGTATAAAATTTTTTTCCAATACTAATAAACTCTTATAAAATTTTATTATACATAAATATTTATGGACCATAATATAAAATTATTTTATATGTACTTCTATTAAAAAATGTTTAACTATGACATACTTACCCCTACGCGCACAACACATGCGTACACCACTACACACATGTTATGATTTTGTGATATCCCAATATATTTTTTTCTTAAAATTGAAAATTTTGATCCATTCACATTATTCCAATATTATTTTACATTTCATTTAAATACTTTAATGAGTGTAATTTTTTTTATTTATCAGGTGACTCATGTTCAAATCCTACGATATGTAATACACTAATACCATAGTAAACAAATATTAAATATTTTGTTGTATATTTAGTTACTTCTAAAGCTTTAAAATTTGTTTTATGGACCTCTGATGATTATATGTATTTAGTTTAACTTAATTTAAAGAAATGGTTATTTATTTTTACTGACAGAAAAATGCAAACAAAACACCAACACGTTTGCTAATAAAATCTTTTGAACATATTCTATTATTATTACATTACAATTAAAATTTATCATAAACAATAAATTATGTGAAATTTACGAGTAATTTTTTCTGTTAATTTTGTAACTTTCAACAGAAATATGTTAAAAGAAATGTGTTAAAAATGTGTCACACTCCTCTCGTTTGAAAATCTAAAAAAAGAACATTATTTTCTCAAAAGTAATAATTTCCACACTTAAATTTGGTTATTTCCTTCTAACTGCTATAAGGATCAAAATATTTTTTACAAAATTTGTAGGGACATGAATGCATCCTGCTTTCTACTCCATTATTAAATCACCCACTCATAATTATGTTTAAACATGTGTGTTGAGTCATTAAAACACAACAATTATTTTATACTTTTTATTTATTTGCCACTATCTCAAGTGAGCTTTGATAGAAAGATGTAAGATGTTTAGTAACTATCCTATCTAATTGTTATGGTGTTAAAAATTATAATTAAATTTTGTGGTAAATTTTGAATGTATATAAGATGAATATTTTTTTAAAATATATAATTTATTTTATATCTAAAATTTGAACTTAATTATTGTACAACTCAAATTATTATTATCATTTATGCCAACTAAAAAATATAATATAATATATTATATTAGTAGTATTTGATTATAGCTTTTTAAAAATATTTTGCGTTATTTTGGATTAAAAAATAAATTTATCTTCTTGTTTTACTTCTTGGATTAAAAAATAAATATTTTTCCAAGACTAAAATAAAAAAACAATAACTAAAATTTTTCATTAAGTAAAATCAATTACAAGAAGTAAGTAAATCATATAAAAAATAAATCATTAATATTTTAATTTTTATGTGCACCAAAAATTTATTTTTCAATTTATATCCATATGTGTGAGAATTGATATTATTTATCCTACTAAAATATTTTCTTTACACCAGTGAAATAACCTTTTAAAATTTTCAAAAAGTCAGAAAAAATGTGTATAAATATTTATTTGTGATGATTTCATTACATGCAATGTTAAATCAAAAGTGGTTTACCTTTAAAAAGATAGCGGTTTTAATAAGTACTTTTCTTTTTTTACCACTGAAAGATAAATGTTATAAAGATATAATTAATGAAAAATGAAGAGAAAATAAAATAAAATTACCCCTATGCCAAGTAGATTGAAAATAGAATAAGCGAAATGTGCATTTCTCAGGCTAAAGAAAACTTAAACTGCGAAGTAGATTGGAAAGCGCTCAACGAATTTACCATCTTCAACTATTTTTTTTAGTTCAATTGCCCAAAGCAGAATTATGTCAGAGAGAAATTCCTTAATTGTTGCCCAATTTGCTTTGCCAAACTGGAAACACTAAACAATTTTGCTTTCAGATTCTCCGCAATGGATACAAATAATTTTTATCTATATAAAAAATGCAAGTATCAAGTGCATAAATCTATAACTTTTAAACTTATAACTCCTAAATTAAAACTTGTGTTTTAAAAAATATTGTTCTTTAATTCATAGTTAAATAAATGTTATAAAGTTAAAATTTTTCAAATAAAAATCATTGCAATCAATTTCTCTAACAATTTTTTTTCCATACAAATAAATAACCTCCTTATATATTATCACTTCCATGTCATCCCTTGCTCCCTCGTATCCTTTTATTACTACTTTCACTCTCATATGTTACTATCTATTTGTGTAATTGTGGGGCGGTAGCCTTCATTAATCTTTTTTATTTTACTTTTTATAATATATATATATATATATATAATATGATTTATTTTAATTTTTATTTATAACTATTTAATTTTGTACTAAAATCTAAGTCTTGTCCTACATTGATGTATTATATGATAGTTTCATAATCTAGTATATATTATTTTAAAAATTAATATAATAAATTTTAATAATTATGATTTCGGTATATATAATTTTATTTAAAAAATAAACTTTTTTTTCAAAACATTTATTATTAAAAAAATTTATTTTCCTACCCAAATTGCTAAAAAAATTAATTCAAATATTTCAAGTAACATTTGAATATGCTAAGGGATAAATTTAATCATTTATGTTATAATTACTAAAAAAATATTTTTATTTTAATAGTTATGAAAATATGTATTTTTGAATCCACTAAAATAAATTTAACCATTTACTAAATAACAATTAAAAATCATTCTTTTGTTTTAATAAGTATAAAGATATTTATTAAAAATAATAAAAAAGATAAGTCAATATTTTTTTTAGTTACAATTTTTATTTAATGTCAATCAAATAGATAAGCTAATATTAAATTATTGTTTTCAACATTATATTCATTAATTTTATTTTGTTTTTTTATTTCCTTTATTGATTCGAACTCTTTTCCTTAGATAAATTACATGTCAGATTTAAAAAAAAAATTACATTTTCTTGTTATATTTAATAATATAATTTTTTATGAATATTTTTTCTTAAATCTCAATATTTTTTGTCTCATATTTATCAATTTGAGATTTTATTTTAAAATTTTACAATTTGCCCCCTACAATCTAAAATTTCGTGTCACTATCTTACTCCCTTATATCTCCAGCATTCATACTTCTCACAAAACCTTTATTCCTTCATGTACTAAATCTTTGTACTTACACCCCATCTTTTCTCGTAATTTTCTTCCAATATTTCTTGACTATTAACTTAATTAAATAAAGATTATATTGACTAATTTTATTAAATAAATACAAATACTGAACTTAATAAATAATCAGTAATGAATAGATATTTTTCTCATTTATATTTTATAATTGATCTTACATTAGATTACATTAAAAAAATAACAAAGAAAATGAAAAGAATATAGCAAATATTTCATACGGGTCCATCGAGAAGCTTCGGAAAGGGCATATTTTGAAGAGAAGCAAAACCCTTCTAAAACCCTACGAAATCCTTGCTTAACCAAACAAAACGTAGTTGTGTAATCGGGTGAATATGCAGAGGCTCTCTACCACAGCTCGCTCTTCCTTACTTCGCTATGGTGGCGGCGCAATTCGGCGGGAAGTCCTTCCTCCCATTTCGTCTACGTCTGCGACTGCGGTACTCACTTTACTTATTACTCTTCATTCATTCGCCCCCTAACCCTTTTTCCTTTTCCTGATATTGTATTGGTATGTTTTAGGAACAGGTGGGTGAAAGTGAAAATGACACCAAAGCTAGACGCTTTTCCATTCTGGGGTTCGGCTCCACCTCCCCCACATCTCATCCACAATTGAAAAGGGATTTCTTCTTGCTGAAACGATATGAATCATCTGCTGCTGAATCTTCTGCATCTCCTTCTCCACCGCCCGAGAGATTTGAGTACCAAGCTGAGGTTAGTCGCCTCATGGACCTCATTGTTAACAGTTTATACAGTAACAAGGAAGTATTTCTTCGGGAGCTTATCAGGTATGCTACATCTTTCACCGCTCCCATACTAACTTATGCACTCTCATTGCCTTTTCAAGGCTCCTCTGCCTCTGGCCGATTATTTCCCAACATCTGTTTTGACAAATTACATTCAACTTTCTCCTCTGTCTTTCGGAAAACTATTTCCAATAAATTACTTGAAAAATCCAAATATAGCTGCCCATCTCCTTGGTATTGATTGAATGTTATGTAATTCTGCAATCTCCATTTTCCAATCTATTAATCGCACTTTCTTTTACAGCAATGCAAGCGATGCTTTGGATAAGCTGCGTTTCCTGGGTGTAACAGAGCCTGGGCTGTTGAAGGATGCAGTTGATTTTGATATCCGAATTCAAGCCGATAAGGATAATGGGATCATCACTATTACGTAAGAGAAATAGCTATGAATGTCATCATGTTTGATGAAAAAAATTGTCATTTCCGTTGGTGCTGTAACTTATGTTCTATGCAGTGATACAGGCATTGGTATGACTAGGCAAGAACTAGTTGATTGTCTTGGAACTATCGCTCAAAGTGGAACTGCAAAGTTTTTGAAGGCTCTAAAGGTCTTTACCTCTTCTGAAAGACGCTTTAAGATTTTATTGTCTTTTTTCCCTTTTGTATTTTGTGTATCTTATGTGCTGACAAAGGTTTATCATTTAAAGGATAGCAAGGATGCTGGTGGTGACAACAACTTAATTGGTCAATTTGGTGTTGGATTTTATTCTGCTTTTCTGGTTTCTGATCGGGTATGCATTTTTGAAAAAGTAAATATGTGACACTCGTTCATTTTTTGTTTAATGTGCTAGTTATATAATTTTTTTGTTGTTTCAAGGTGGTTGTTTCAACAAAAAGTCCGAAATCTGATAAGCAATATGTTTGGGAAGGAGAGGCTAATGCTAGCTCATATACCATATCTGAGGAGATAGATCCTGAGAAGCTGATTCCCAGAGGAACTCGCCTGACATTGTATCTTAAGGCATGCTGATAATCTCTTTTTTTACCATCAACTAATTATTTTAGTTTTCTTTATTCCTGAACATACAAATGTGATTTCATTTCGTCCACTGCTTTCTTTCAGAGGGATGACAAAGGTTTTGCTCATCCAGAGCGGATTCAGAAGCTTGTGAAAAACTATTCACAATTTGTTTCATTCCCGATATACACATGGCAGGAAAAGGGATACACTAAAGAAGTATGGCCATACAGTCCAGATTTTTTAAGTTTGATATTACTCATCTATGGCTGTATTGTTTGTCTTTTGAGTGAAGCACATCCCTTCTAGATTGTAAAATTGACTTTTTGAGCTTTTATTAAATTTTGGGCTCATTCCAGGTGGAAGTGGATGACGATACAGCTGAAGACAAAAAGGATGATCTAGATGAGAAGTCTGAGGTGACTTTCTGATTGTTCTATACATGTTGAATAAAGTATTTTTATGAATGTGAATGTGTGATTGTGTAGCTGTTGCAAATTTACTCATGACTTTGAGTGTTTGACACATTGTTATGACAGAAAAAGAAGAAAACTAAAACTGTTGTCGAGCGGTACTGGGATTGGGAGCTGACAAATGAGACCCAACCAATCTGGGTGAGTTTGATGGTTTCCAATTTCATGATTTGCACTTATATTGAAAGTTTATTTCTTGAATGAAAATTGTGGCATTACTCTAAATATGCAGCTTCGAAATCCTAAAGAAGTCACTAAGGAGGAGTACAATGAATTCTACAAGAAAACTTTTAATGAATACTTGGAGCCATTAGCGTCATCACATTTTACAACAGAAGTAAGAAATTTATTTTCATATGTGCGGCTTGTGTGTAGTGGATAGTTTTATTTGTTGATGCAATTCAGAGTTCAGCTGGAAACTGTAGCTTGATAACATAAAAAATTTTCCTGGGTCCAGAGGAGATTTGTTGTGTTAATTTGGCAGCTAATATTGTGTTGGTTATTTTTATTGACAAAAAGTGTATGCTCTTTGTTATTTCAGGGTGAGGTAGAATTTAGATCCATACTTTATGTTCCTGCCTTTGCTCCCTCAGGAAAGGATGACATAATCAATCCCAAGACCAAGAATATAAGACTTTATGTCAAGAGAGTGTTCATTTCAGATGACTTTGATGGAGAACTGGTATAAGCCATTTGCTATCTACACCTGGATGGTGTTCTTATGATTTTATCCTGCACTGATGTGTCTTGCATGAACAGTTCCCACGATACTTAAGCTTTGTCAAAGGTGTTGTTGACTCAAATGACCTTCCACTCAATGTGTCACGTGAAATTCTTCAAGAAAGTCGCATAGTAAGTAGATAAGGCAACATACATATTGTAACTGTAATCTGAATGTCTCTTTTAGGATAAACTTGTTAAGTTCCTTACCAATTTCATCTTGCTTAATATTTTTCTACATGGTGTTTGAAGGTGCGGATTATGAGGAAACGTCTAGTTCGGAAGGCTTTTGACATGATTTTGGGAATATCCATTAGTGAAAACAGGGAGGTATATTATTATTTTGAAAATTGTTAACTGTATACGATAGTTTGCTTTTATTTTTATTTTTAAGTTAAGGAGGAGCTTAGGATAAATTGATGTGGCTTTATCTTATAGATATATTATTTTTAAGTTGATTTGGATTCAAAAAAATATTATTTTTTTACCAATATAGTAATATCTTAAGTAAAAAAAAGTTATATATGAAAGCACAAAAATATAATATAAGACATGAGTTTAAGGTTTAAAGTTTCAACCTAAGTTGAACTAAATGTTTAAAGTTTGAATAAACTGAATTAAATTGCATACCAATTCTGATCTAGGTTTTGTAAAACCAAACTATCATTGAATTGGTGAAGACTTGAGTTTAAGGTTTAAAGGTTCAACCTAAATTGATGTGGCTTTATCTTATAGATATATTATTTTTAAGTTGAACTGGATTCAATAAAATATTATTTTTTACTAATATAGTAATATCTTAAGTAAAAAATAAGTTATATATGAAAACCTAAAAGTATAATATAAGACATGAGTTTAAGGTTTAAAGTTTCAACCTAAGTTGAACTAAATGTGTCAATGTTTGAATAAACTGAATTAAATTGCAGACCAATTCTGATCAAGGTTTTGTAAAACCAAACTGTCATTGAATTGGTGAAGACTTGAGTTTAGGGTTTAAAGGTTCAACATAAATTGTACTGAATCCAATAAAATATTATCTTTTTACTAATATAGTAATATATTAAGTAAAAAATCAGTTATATATGATAGCACCCAAATATATTACATCATATTAAGTTTAAGTATTGTTGACTTTATAATATTATAAAGAGGCAATCACATTATCTAAATAGCTTTTTGAGAGGTGTTTATATTCTAAGCTTGATCAAGGCTTAGCAAAGAGGCTAGTAAGTAGGAAAAGTTTCGCATGCATGAACTTGGATTTCATGAGTAGTGCAAATTTGTTGATTTGTCCTTCCCTCGGCATGTGATTAATAGGGCTTGAGAAGTTTGGCAAAAATTCTTTTTGAATATTTTTCCTTTTGCATTAGCTTGCAAATTCTTTTTGAATATTTTTCCTTTCGCATTAGCTTATCGGAAAACCACTCTTTTGCATTAGCTTTTTGAGATCATAGTATTTATTCATGTGTTGTAAGATAAAAAATCAATTTAGATAAATCTTAAGATATGTATCAATAGATAGACAAATCGTATTGAATCATGAGAATCGAATCATTGTGTAAGATTCTAATCATTATGGTTGTAACTGCCATGATCTCATAGCAAGTCGTAACTGTGATGATCTCCTACCAGATCCTCAAACCTTTGACATCTATAATGTAAATCTTTTTTTGTTGAAAGCTTTGTGAGATGTCTCTTTTTCTTGTGAATTGGCTTGACTTGTTTTTGTTTTTATGTCACATGTTTAGCTTGAATGATCTTAAGATGTAATGCTTGTTTACATATAGATCATTGGTCAACCTTTGGACATCATGTTTTACGATGTTGGGATCAACTTTCTTTGTAAAGTATCGGTAGCGCATTGCTAATTTTACTTTCTAAAAATATATTCTAGATAATGAAACAAACATTTGACTAACCAACATGCAACAAAAGCATTCTATAGCATTGAATTAAGCAAACCAGAGCAAGACAAATTTCAAATTAGTGTGAATACATAAAACCAACAAAATCACAGTCACGATTACAAAATAACGACAAGCATGTAAAACCTTTTCTATCTTGAGGAACATGATCTCTTGCTTTGTAAGCTTTTCTCATAACATTTCCTTGTAACTTTCTGATCGACTCTTAAAGTGTTGACCTTACCATCATCTAGAGTAAGGCCCCCTGATCGACTCTTTAAACTACTTGTTGGTTGGTGGTTTCGGTTTCCTAGCGCATCTGTTGCGTCTCTTCCAGTAGGCATTCTAGCGTTGGTCCCCTGAGGTCAAGGCCCCAAGGATAGGGTTATCGTGTGTTTTAACCATTGGAATCACAAGGAGGTGGGAGACATCTTACAAGGCTCTCACTATAGTTGCTAAAATATTTTGGCCCATAATTACTTGGTTGTTGTCTAGGTGATTGCATTTGGGGGAGGTCACAACTGTTGTTGGGAGGTTCTTCACGATCTATACACGTGTAGGTTGGTTTGATAACCGTCCAGTCAACACGTGTAGGTTGTGACCAGTAACTCGGTTGATACCTATCGGACACAGATCAGGTTGGGTTGAGACCTACCAAACAGGTAGCAGGTCCAATTACAGTTCTGTTCAAACAGTTCAGATTAGGAGCAATTAAAAACTGAACGAAAGAACAATTCAGTGCTGTTTTTTTTCCTCAAAAAAATAGTTCAGTTTTTTAAGTAGAATTCAATTTAACATCACTTCAGTTAATGGCCCTAGGTCTCTATATAACTGCGCTAATTGTCTTTTGCCTGTTAGTATTTTTACCAACTGACTTGTTCTTTATGCAGGACTATGAGAAGTTCTGGGAGAACTTTGGCAAACACCTGAAATTGGGTTGCATTGAAGACCGTGAGAATCACAAACGTATTGCTCCCTTGCTTCGATTTTTCTCATCCCAAAGTGATGAAGAACTAATAAGCTTGGACGAATATGTTGACAACATGAAACCTGATCAAAAGGATATTTTTTACATTGCTGCTGACAGTGTGACTAGTGCAAAGAACACGCCTTTCTTGGAGAAACTTGCAGAGAAGGATCTTGAAGTATAATAATTTTCTTATTAGAGTTTATAACTTTGTAGCTCGAGTTCTCATTTCTATCAATTAAATATATATTGGTGTTTTTGTAACGTTATTTTTCAGGTTTTGTTTTTGGTGGATCCAATAGATGAAGTTGCCATTCAAAACCTTAAATCATACAAGGAAAAGAATTTTGTTGACATTAGCAAGGAAGACTTGGATCTAGGTTAACTTCTTTTCAATACTTTGATTGAAAATATTCTTGCATTTAGTTGACCATTAACCAAATATTTGTTACTCTGTTAGTCTCTCTTTTGTGCTGATCTTAATCTTGATAATGGTGTTTAGTTGTAGCTTGGTTCATGTTTAATGTTCAAATTTTTTAAATATAGTTTGTTGTTTCTGCAGGTGACAAGAATGAAGAAAAGGAAAAGGAAATGAAGCAGGAATTTGGCCAAACATGTGACTGGATCAAGAAACGATTGGGAGATAAAGTTGCAAGTGTGCAAATTTCAAACCGACTTAGCTCTTCACCTTGTGTTCTGGTGTCTGGAAAATTTGGTTGGTCTGCAAACATGGAAAGGTTGTAATCATTTCTCAGATATTAACTGACGTATTTTGTAAGTTTAAATAGTAATATTCGGTATGTAAGCAAACTTACTGCAGGCTGATGAAGGCACAATCTATGGGTGATGCATCCAGCTTGGAATTCATGAGGAGCAGAAGGGTATTTGAGGTCAATCCTGACCATTCTATTATCAGGAACTTGGATGTAAGATAAATGGAGAACCCTCTCTTCTTTTCTTCATCACGATTACAAATTGAAATTATGGTAACATAATCTTAATGGGGTAATTTTTTGCTCTTCAGGCTGCATGCAAAACAAATCCTGACGATGAAGATGCCCTCAGAGCTATTGATCTTTTGTATGATGCTGCTTTGGTTTCCAGTGGTTTTACGGTAAGCTAATGGCTTGATATTATTGTTAGGAATGTTGTATAAGTTTCCATTGTGAAATCCTAAATTTGGATCCTTTGGCTCAATTTGTTGGTGTGCAGCCTGATAATCCAGCACAACTTGGAGGGAAGATATATGAGATGATGGGTATGGCTCTCACAGGTAAATGGTCAACACCTGGTCAGTTCCAGTCCAGTGTAACCCAGCCCCATACCCCAGAAACTGTAGAAGCTGAGGTGGTTGAACCAACTGAGGCTGGCGGTCAGAAGTGATAGGACTGTCATGAGGACATTTTTGTTTTCTTTTTGTTCCCTTCTGTTCTTTCTTACTGCGCTGCTTGTGTGGGTGAAAGTGTATTCTTGAAAAACATGGGTGGTAGTGATATTTTATACATGTACTGAGGAATTAAGTAGTAATGCTATATCTGGAAGCACGTGTAATTGATCCTTTCCGTTGTGATTTAGTTACTCAAAAACATCCAGCATCATAATCGAAACTTTAGCAGTTTTTTTTTAAGATATATAGTAATAAATATGTGCTGCGTCAATAACTGAGCTTAGAATAATTACAGTGGAGCAGTTGCTGCCGATCTGGCTTTTCTGCCCCATAGGGCTGTGGGGTGCCCAACTAGACCAACATCTTGCACGTTACATTTCTGTTCGAGAGATTATGCTTTGTCCTTTGGTCAATGGATGGAGGAGTTTGTCATATTCGACATCGAATGGCCATTGTACTTTGGTGAATCCATAATTAGACCCATTACAGAGTTTCTCATGTGATTGGACTTCATCATTCAATCTATCCATGTTATTTTATAAATACAAATAAGTAATAACTAATTAATTGTTACTAATGCACTCTATCATTTTTTTAAACACTTTTTATAGCTGAAATTATAAAAAATAATAAATTTATGCCGGTTTCATCTGTTACTAAATTTTCAAATTTTGTAATTTAAAAAAAAAAATTAACGTGTTATTAGCTTCAATAGAAATTCGAAAGCTGCATTGCCTCAATGTGATACGAAGCGTTGCTAGTTCCCCAACTGCTCTTCAACATGTGAGAAGTATATTGTGCCTAACCAAGAATATCATTTATAATGAAAGAATTTATTAATCAGATGAATGAATATTTTATGAACACTAAAATTGATCTGTTATAATAAAACTAATATAGTTTGCTATAACACATTAATGTAATGACTGAGTGAACTACCATTTGTCATTAAAAGTTTTCGGTGATAGATACTTAGTGTTTATTTGCTAACAGTTTTATAAAACTATTTTTAATATTTTAGTTTTTAAAAATTGAAAAACTTGTTTGGATAGTGTTTTTTTAAAACAATTTTTGAAAGCAGTTTTCGTTTTTTAGTTTTTAAAAACTAAAAAACAAGAAAAATTGACATTAGTTTTGCTTTTCAGTTTTCTATTTTTGTTTTGAAAACTCAAAATACAATCAGAATATGTTGTTTTTTTACTTTTTATTAATCAAATTCTAATAAATATGACCAAGTTGTTCCATTTTTACATCTTCAAAACAGTTTTCAAATAAAACCTGCTAAACAAGTTTTTTTTTCTTCCTACAAACAGTTTTTGAAAACTAATCTTAAAAACTCTTTTCAAAAACTAAAAAACAAAACCAAACCAATCAAGCTCTTAAATTTTTTATTTTGTCGTGTAAGTTGGTTTATAAAAATATTTACATTATTTTTTAAATCATTAGAAACTTATTTGACTTGTCTTAAAGAAATTTCATATTTAAGTGATAGTGCTTGTAACTTTTAAGGGTTAAATGATATTTTACTTTAAAATATATTATATCCATTTAAATGGTTCAATGAAAGTGAGTTTTTCTTTATGGATAATTGTGAAAGTTTAAATATTTGAGTGCAGAAATTTATACAAAAATAAAATTAAGAGAAAATTATTCATGTTTATTGAATAGTTGGGATATAATGTTATTTATTGATTGTGAAGTTTGAGATTGGGTTGATGAGTAAAACATTTAAAAATGCTTTTGTTTTAGTATTAGACTTCACAATCCTAAAATTTTTTGTTTCTAGTTTTAAAATTTATGAAAACAAAAACTAGTTTTGATTTTTATTTTTTAAAATTTTTTTAAAAACAATATTGTTTTTATTTCAAAATTTAAAACATTATCTTCAAATGTTAACCACAACATTGGTTAGAGGTGGAGGTCAAGACAGTGGTCAGTGACTGACAATTGGTGATCGATGGTTGCAGGTGATGGTCAGAGGTAGTGGCGAGTGACCACTAGTAGGAAGTGGCGACTGGTGACAGCCATTCGGAGGTGGCGACTGGTGACAACCATTCGGAGGTGGCGGCCAGTAACCGTTAGTTGGAGGTGGCGATCAGTAACCACCGATTAAAGGTGATAGTCGGTGACCGCCTATTGGAGGTGACGGTCGATAACCGTCGGTTGAAGGTGGTGGGCGGTGACTGCCTATCGAAGGTGGCAACAAGCGAATGCTTGTCGGAGGTGATAGTTGGTAACTGCCTGTTGGAGATGGCAGTCATGACCACTAGTCCAAGGTGGTGGCTAGTGACTTTTGGTCGGAGATGGCAGTCGGTGACTGTCGATCAACGGTATAGTCAATGGTGGCAAGTGATGAGCTTAAATAAAAACAACAAAAAAAATTTGAAGACCAAATTTTATTACTTTTGAAATTGAGTGAAAAACGTTTCAAAAAGAATAAAAAACCAAAATAGAATAATTTTTTTCAAACATGTTTCTGTTTTCAAAACAAAAAACCAAAAACTTAGAACCACTTTGTTCTTTTAAAGGCATTAAAAAAAATAACTATTTTTTCCCAATGATTGACTTTTCAAATCTTGGCATCAAGATTAACCTTCAAGAAACATCCACAGGATATGCTCTACATAACACGAGGCAATTCATAATGTCAAACTTTTTTTTTTAAAATCATGCAATGAAAATTCTGTATTGGGAATTTTTTTTCTTCTTACAACTTGTTTCTTTTCTAAATTTTACATTCTATTTTTTATGTCCTTTAGATGGTGTTTGATTTGAGAAAATGTTTTCTATTTTTATTTTCTAAAAATATTTTTTATTGTCAAGTTTTCAATATTCAGAAAATATGTTGTTTTTTTCATTTTGTATTTTAAAAAAATATTATTAAATTTAATTAATTTTAGGAAAAATATTATAAAATATTTATATGTATAATTTAAAATATATTTATATATATAGTGTTTGTTATAATTACAATATTATTAATTATATTTTTACATAATCTTAATTTTTAAAAATAGTAAAGATATTTTTTTATATTTTTAGTTGTTTTTTGAAAATATTTTGAGAGAAAATGTTTTCTAAATTGTAACCAAACATATTTTCATTACTATTTTATGTGAAAATAAAAAAAGAAAACACCCAAACCAAACATATATTTTGTTATAATTTCTTTAACCTTTATTTTTAATATCTATTTTTAATTATTTTACTGGTTTATGTTTTTATTTTTTCCAAGTTTTAGATATAATTATCTATTTTTATTATAATGTTAAAAATACTGATAGAAGGATAAAAGAATTTGTTGAAATACTATTTGAAATTTAAAAATGAATTACTCATATTACATAAAGATTGAAATAATTACAAGTTATACAATGCAAAAAAAATACATACAACTTATAGCTATTGGTGTGATATCTCTAGATGGAAATGACATTTTCTTTTAGAATGATCTACGTTCCTACATATTGAACATCTCTTACGTTGTAAAAGTTTACCATATCCATTTCGGTGTATATACATGATGATTTTGGACAACATTTGTTTTAGTCCTAATCATGTCTGTCAATAAGCTTAATTGTGTAGTTCTTGAAACAATCATTTTATATATGTATTTCAATGTTATATTAAATGTGTGTAACATGTGCAATCATGGTGAACACGCAACAATGACATGTGAAACTTTTGACATTTGTCACTGTCACACCACTATCATCCAATCTAATTGTGAAATTTCCAGCCACCCCTTCCCTCTTAGGTTAATTGTCTCTTGCACAAGGAAACATATACTACACCAATTAAACTCTAGTACCTAGTGTTTTGCATTTGTGTGTCTACTAAAGCCTTATTTAGTGTCTCTGAACAATGTTGGTCAGCTCTAATTTTTGTGTCAACTTCTTTACCTTGTTGGATGAATGTTACACCTTTAGTAGTATATATTGTTATCGCACTTATTGGCAACTTTCAAGTCTTTTTGAGAATTGAATTTATGGTGTCAACTAGGTTTGCTATCATGTGTTCCTAGCATTGACCATTGTCCCATGCTAGAGTTTATTTGTCCTTCAAAATTTGACCAAGTCATTCAATTGTTTGTTCACTCTTATGATCACTCAACAATTTATTATAGTAGTAGTTGAACACAGGCTCCCTTATGCCATAACCTATCAAATGTGATCAATTACGAATCAACAATTATATATGTTTAAAACATATACTTATGTCAGTAAACTGAGGTAAATATATGGATGTTTGATGCATCATAAATAATACACTTACTCATGTTAATCTTCCTCAATTTATATATAAGTAAGGTTAATATATTATATTTCAGTTTTATTGGATGTTTTATAAGGGGTTTGATTCCATGATACCACAACATGCTTACAAAGATGCAAGAATATGAATCGCTTGCACTACTTTGAATTAAACAATCGATTCCAAATTCAATTTGGATTATGGCAACTAATCAATTCCAAATTTTGCACATAATATTGACAAATTGCATCAAACAGTTATGAGAGAACATAATGACACTGACTAGGCTGAACAACATGTTTAATGGATTGTCATTTTGAAGGATAGACAACAATATGCTCCTTCTAATTACTCTATTCAAGGTCCTTTCCAGCACACCATTAAATATTTACAATGTTTTTTTTTTCAAAATTCAAGATCAATTTATGTGCATAACGAACAACAAATGTTTGTAGTTCACCAATAATGATTACTCATATGTCAAATCAGCAACATTCATAGGCCTCTCCAAGACCACCCTCATGCAGCCCAATAATACATCAATGTTATGCATTATCAACTGAACAAGAATCTCCTCAGTCATATCCAATGCACATAACCATAAAAAATTACATGCACAACTCTCTCTTAGGTCCATAAAAAAGAGATGATTAAATAAGCAATTTATCTAGTGTTAAGATGTAAACAATACAATTTGCATATGATAATGCAATACATGAACATTCCTTTATTTTCATTGTTTCATGCTCAAGCTAATGGAAATTCCTCAGTGAAATTTGTCATGAACAACATGCCAAGTGTTGATTGCATGAATCAACAAGAACCAAGCTGGCAAAAAAAAAAAAAAAAAAAAAATAGACATCGGAATCCTTCAAAAAATAAACAACATCCAAGGTATGTTCTTGATAGACACAAACATCATTGAGTTGTGCATCATTTTTCTATATATTTTTCATAACAATTTTAAACTATTTAATGATTTTTTTAAAATGTATATTAAAATTACTTCCATTAATCAATGATCATCATTAACTTAATTTCAATTAATAATTAATAAGTTAAAATAATAATTAAATTTAAAAATAATAAGAACATATATGTTTTACAAATTAAAATGTAAAAACTCTTAGCCATGAGCTGAAGTGTAGCTCAATGTGCTGGAATAAGACGGGCCAAGTATTATAAGATTTTAAAATTTAAAACAAAATAAAAAATTCATTAAAAATAATTAAAAAACAGAGATTAAAATAAAAAAGTTTGTAGAAAAAAAAAAGGGGGCAGACTACGGATTTCGAAACGCAAATAATAATGTAGATCATTAGGTAAATAAAATGGGAGTAGACTATTTAGGTAATTTTTTTTGTTAGAAAAAAAATTCATCATATTCAAAACTTATAATTCTATTGGTAGAAAAAAAAAAAATAAAAGTATCAAAATCTAAAAAATTTACCATAACACGATAGATTTACCATATTGCAAGGTGCACGATAGACTATTAACCTTATAGAAAAGAGTATGTCAAAAGAAAATATTCATGGTACATGGTTAACATTTATCGTGATACAACTATGGTATTATTGGCAATTTGGCTGAACCAAATGATACAAGGAAGCGGTTTTGAGATGTATAGACAAACATGGACTCCGAATTGGTTGACTGAGTTCCGTACATGATGGTATGCAGGACATCGAATTTGATTGAAGCTACTCTTCAGATAATGATAAACCCAATATTTATTAATCTTCGTGCAACGCACTCCAATGCTATATCATATATAGATTTCCTGCAGGGCACACAAATCTCCAAATTCAGCAAGTTTAAGGGTGATGAACTGATGATGCCGAAACCTATGCATAATGCATAAGACTAAGTCAATGAAATTGATAGAAGTCACAGTAGAAGTAGAGGCATTAGGACGAGACACAACTTCTTTGCTGCATAAGATACAGAAGCATTCAGTGGGGCTGAAAAAAAAAATTAAAATCAAAGCATTAAATAATTCATGAGTTAGGGATGGATGGAGTCTTCCTGATTCACCTTTCATGCAATGACAAACAACTGTGTACTTAACCTGACAAATGCATGTCAGTATAAATGTATAATTGAAACTGATGATAAAATCAAGTGACATGCAGACGCAAAATTTTCCATACTCAGATTTACCTATACTGATGAGTTTGAAATCCGGCAAAAGGAATAATCTTAAAAACCAATATAGGATTTTAAAAAGAAAGAAGAAATCCCTTGGAAAGGAACAAAACAGGGTGTTCCCTGAAAACCAATATAGGATTTTAAGACTAAGTCAATGAAATTGATAGAAGTCACAGTGGAAGTAGAGGAATTAGGACGAGACACAACTTCTTTGGGTCAAAGAATACCTTTTGCAACTTAATTGGCCGTTTGATACGGCATTGCATAGTTTTTAAGGTACCTTCTATGGCTTTGAAAGTGTTTTGATAGTGCCAGTTACATTTCAGACTTAAGAATACATTTACCTTCTATCTTAAAATGAATTTTAGGAATAGTAGAATGTGATGAACTTTAAAAAGGACAAATATAATTCAATTAGAACAATGCTTTTAATGGATATGGTTTCTTTTTTATCTAATTACTACGCAAAAAAGTAGGGAGCTGTATTTTCCTGAACATAATACAGTAAATGGCTTTCAAATTGGCAGGTAAGAAAAAAATTTCCCCAGAATAATCATGTACTTACGAAGAATCTATACTTACTCGCTGAAGTTCTCAAATCTTTCCAAGTCAGGATCACAATGGAAAATGTTCACAATTGTAAATCTTGAATCACAATTACCCAAGCTAGCATCCGATCAACTTAGTGCCTGTTGATCAAACATTGGAAATGTGTGTTGATGAATGATGATACAAAAATTATTCAAGGGAAAATTAATCAACTAGTGAAAAGGAAAACTCAGGCATTACTATTGCAGGAAACAAGTATTTATATGAAGGCAAAGAGAAAAACTGAAAAATGGTCTGCCTCCGAAATACTAGGAGAAAACTATACTCCACCCACATGCCTCAGCTATAGTTCCTCAGTACCATTGATACAAAACATGATGCCTACCTCAACCCACCTACCCTTCCCCACTCCCTTTAGATCTATTTTATTGTGAATTTTTAGAAAAGTCAGCTTAAAATATAATATAAAATAATAACAAACAATATTTTTTAAGTCAGTTATCATTGAAAAAAAAAAGTAAAATTTAGCAGTTAGTTTTAGAAGGTGAATGTACCTAATAAATCTACGGCATAATTAGATTTATAGAGCCTCTTTGCATGATTTTGCATTATGTGTTATTTCTTTGAACAGTCCAAGCCCAACCTGACTAGCTAAATCTCATTAACAAACTAACACTAATAGGCGTCTAACATTGTCCTTGGCAAAAGTTGCCTATACTGAAATAATAAGGAATGCTTATTATATTAGGCGTTTCCTACCAAGCACAATAGGACCAAAAC
The DNA here is from genome assembly GCA_037954015.1 of Psophocarpus tetragonolobus. Taxonomy (NCBI): domain Eukaryota; kingdom Viridiplantae; phylum Streptophyta; class Magnoliopsida; order Fabales; family Fabaceae; genus Psophocarpus; species Psophocarpus tetragonolobus. The sequence continues at coordinate 44,425,131 of CM075695.1, forward strand.
ATAGAAAAGGTGTCAAAGAAAAAGTAACACAAATTGCAACATACCCAAGCTATTTTTGGCAGAAAACTTTATGTTTTCCAACTTTTGAGCAGCCTCAGTCATGCCTTGGGTGTTGTATGCCTGAATCATGGAAGCAAAAGTGATGCTATCAGGTTCACATTTTCTTTCTCTCATAACCAAGAATAACTGGGTCATCTTTTTTAAGTCACCAGCCTGACCATAGGCACTAATTATGCAATTGAAGAAGGGAGTATCCAATTCTACATCAGAATTTTCAACATGCCTCATGATTGAGTCAACTTTGTCAATGCGCCCAACTTTGCTATATGCACTGACAAGTGAGCAATAAGTTATAGAATTAGGCTTTAGTCCTAGATGCTTCATTTGGAGGAAGTGTTGATCCATCTTCTGAATCTCTCCAGCTTTGCCAAAGACCTCAATGACGGTATTATATGTTACGATTGTTGGAGTGAAATACCTCCTCTCCATGAAATCCATAACAGTCTTCATTTTGTTATACATGCCAGCTTTTCCATATGACTTGATCAACATATTGAATGTGGTTATGTCTGGCTTTATGCCCATTAGCTGAAATTCATCATACCACATCTCCATCTTATGAATTTGGCCAGCAGTTCCATAAGCACCAACAAAAGAATTGAGAGTGAAAACATCAGGGTGACAGTTGTCGTTTTCAATCATTTCAGTGAATGCATTATCCATGTGGTCAAACATGGAAGCCTTACCATAACCATGAATTAAGGAATTATATGTGACAGAGTTACATTGGATGCCCAGATATGACATGTCGGAAAGAAGGTGTTGGATCAAATCAAAACGAAGAAATTTTGCACAGGAAGTGATAAGAAGAGAGTATGTATAAATGTCGGGATGGCAGTGAAGAAGTGATTTCATATCTTCAAGGGTAGAGAAAGCCAGATGAAAGAGACCACTTTGAGCATAAGCACTTAAAAGAGCAGTGTAGACATCAACAGTAGGTTGAAGACCTTCGGACAACATGATCTGAAAGAGAAGAGAAGCCTCTTCAGGCTGCCTGCACTTGCCAAGCATCATCAAAAGCTTTGCATAAGTTTGGCATCGCGGTTGGTACCAATGTTGCTTACGAAGAAGGGCAAATATCTGAAATATAATTAGAATCAAATCCAAAATTGGAGCTAAGAGCAAGAGCAACATGAACATGAAAAACATCAACATGGAACCTGGAGAGCGGAGTGGAAACGACAGCGTTTTATGGCGTCGTGGAGGGCTTCGAGAAGGGCCTTGGGCCACACCTGCTTATGGCTGCTGCAAGACTGGGCCTTCTTCTCAACGCCTCTTATAGCGGCTTCGCTTCGAAGAATGCCGGACAACTCCTTTTGGGGCTTCAACGACTCCACGCGCCGTCTCCGTCTGTAACTGCAACCGCAACACCATCTTAACTTCATTTCCATATCTTCATACTTCTTATTTCCTATCACCATCACTCTGCTCATTTTCTCTCTTTCTGCCCTATCAATCTTCTTACAATGCCCTTTCATCTCATCTTTATCAACAACACACTACGGACATTTGCTAATTCATGCAACTGGATTTTATAAAATATCAAATCCTATTCCTTAAAACAAAATCATAATTTTTTATTTTTATAAATACTTTTAACACTTTATCATTTTAAATAGTTTCATTTAGAGGTTAAAAATCAATACATTATATTTATTTAATAAATAGACAAGGGAAAATAAAAAATATTACAATTTTTTAAAAAATTAAAATATATAATAAGATAAAAAATAATATATTAAAATTTGTGGTTAGATTTATGTTATATCATTTTTAAGGAAAAAAAATCAAAATTTAACGATTAAATAGCAAAAGGAGACGATTCGTAGGAAATATTTATTTTAATTATTTAAAAAATAATTTTATTAAATTATATAATTATCTAGTTATATATTTAAATTATATATAATTATAATTTATAATCTCTATACTGCATAACAAATGTATATATAGGCATAAGATTATGATGTTATAAAACTATATTATTAATATCTTTAAAAAGTTTAATTAGTATGTATTTCTAGTGTAGAAATATTTATGGTAAGTTTATTGACCTTATCTATTACTACTTTAAAATTCATATAAATAAATATGAGTTTAATTGGTATATATAGTCAGTGTAAAGATTTTTACACTGTCATTCAATCAATCACAACACTTCATTCATGGTAAATTTGTTAATTTTACTCATGACTACTTTAAAAGTCACATAAATTTGTTGACTTTACTGTAAAAATATTTTATACTAACCGTATATACCAATTAAACTTAATAAAAAAACATGATTAAATATCAATGTACTATTCTTTTACACGATCAGTGTATAAACTCATCTTTATGTGTCTTTTAAAGTTGTATGTAACATAAAGTTTTCAAGACAGATATTATGGACCAATTTGCAAATATCATCAATTTAAAAATATCTTGTCAACAATTCAATTTAACATCATACACATGATAATGATTTTCTCCTATAATATTATATTTTTACACATTAAAGTCAATTAAAACATTAAAGACATCATCTATTTTTTTATAAGTAGTACGACCTCATCTTTCAACGTCACAAGAATTCATATTAGAAATATATCATTTACAAAATGATTATATAGAAATAGAAGACACAACTCAAGTGAAAAATAATTATTACAATGAAGAATGAGAAAGCATAAGGTAACATTTTGTTTGAGAAAATATTTTTTTCTAAAAATAATTTTCAATATTGAGAAATATGTTTGTTTTTAGTTCAAATTTTCTATTTTAAAAAATAATATTGTTGAATTTAATTAAAGTTAGGAAAATAATATAAAATGTTTATATGTATAATTTAAAATGCATGTATATGTAATTGTTGTTATAATTACAATGTTGTTACTAAGTTTTTACATAGTTTTAACTTTTGAAAACACTGAAAATAACTTTTTTTTTTCTGTTTACAGTTTTTTTTAAAATGTTTTCAGAAAAATGTTTTCTAAATTGTAATCAAACAAATTTTGAGTATTGTCTTGTATGAAAATAAAAACGAAAAACATTAAAAACAAACATCACCTAATAATAACACAAGGATTTTCCTAAATTATTCAAATTGAGTTGTTAATTAAACAAGTTTACGTAATTTTCTCGCATAGAGACATCTCCTACAAAGGCTTAACGTGTCGCTCTCTTTCATCATCTCGTAGAATATTTTGCAATGTCGCCACCACTGCCAACGACGGTGATGCCAGTGGTACCGATAGTGGTGGTGGTGACATCACCCCCATTATCACCACTACCACTGTTGTCATTGTCACTGTTGTCATTACCACTGTTGTCACTACCACTGCTACTATTATCATCACCCCGCCACTATAGATGTCATCACCACATTGGTATCGCCATCGATGCTAAAAATAATTCAAATAACCATAAAAATATAATATCCATTTCTACATTTCTAAAAATTAGTGAGATTCCATGAAACAAACAATTCTTTAAAAAGAGAGATTTAAAACAGAACAAAAGAGGAAGAAGTATATGTTGGAATTTAATTAATTTGGATTAAAAAAATATTTTACCTACAATTGGTATTTTCAAATTTTATAAAATTTAGGCATTGTGTCTCTGTATTTGAAAAATGAGACATTGTGCCTCAAAATTAAAAACATTTTTGAATTAACGTTCCTCTGTCAATGTTAAACATTGTATGTGAAGGGTTAAAAGTTGACTACCGGATGGCAAAAATACTCATGTCCGTGGGTATCCGCCCCGATTTTGACGGGTATTACCTGGTTTGATCGGGTATGGGTACGGGTATGAGTATTATCTGATGTGTTAAATCGAGTAGGGTACAGGTATGGGTATGTGATTATCCACCCCGTACCCGAATGCATACCCACCACGTTATAATTTTAATGATTATATAATACGTTTAAATTTACATATTTAATTAAAAATTTTAATCTTAAACTTTAATTTATAATTTGTTGTTATTAATTATTCTTTATATACTTCTTAAATTAAAATATAATTAATAACTTAATAATATAATTTATTTAATAATAAATAAATAAATTTAAATTACAAAAAATAATATGACGGGTACCCGCAGGTATACCCAAACCCGAAAATATCCGACAGGAACGGAGATGGGGATTAAAATTTCATACCCGCTCTTTTTATACCCGAATCTGAACTCGTCCCGCACTTTGCAGGGACGGGAATGGGGAGGGTCAAACCTGCCCCCGCCCCGCCCTGTTGTCATCCCTATCTACCACATGTCGTCTCACAAAGGGACATCAATTTAGATTTTTTTTTAATCTGAAAGTAAGGAATGAAATAAAGATAAGTATAATACAAGTAAAGTATCGGCCTCAATCCATTATCAAACAAGTCAAACACACTTATGACCTCCTTGAACATATGCGATCATTATAACATGTTCATATGACACAATGTTTTTTTCGAAAAACACATTGAATTTAGATACAGAGGTAACCTATCAGACTTTCAAATGCTCTAAGACATCCATGTGATCTTTCAGACAAACAACTTAAGTCAAAGTCACGTCCTTCTGATACCTAACTGGTGTCTGGAATCTACCTAATCCATCTGATACCCAATTGCTATCTTAGCACACCCATTAGCTACCTCTACTAATACTAGATCACAAACAAGTCTACAATATACCTAACTTAATGTACATTATACATTTCATACAAGACTAAGTTACCCCTTTGTAACAATTCACATCCCACATATTATTACAATTATCAAAACAATAGATATAAATCATCCCTGATACATTTCATGCACGTCAATTCATTTCACATCAGTTACTTCATTGTAACAATCAATATCCAACATACTATAATTATCAAAACACAAGAGATAACACATCACTAATACATTACAGTATATGTCAATGAGATGTTTCCAAGATCGAACCAAACTGAATTGAAAACTAAACCGCAAAAAATGAAAACCGTAAAAAATCGATTTAGTTTGGGGTTTAAGATGTTAAAATCACACTAAACCAAACTAAATTGCTCATGCTTAGTTATTTTAGCCAATCTACAAAAATGCATATACAATTACTCATTATTTTATAGGTTTTTATAATTTTGACTTAACCTTTAATTAGGATTTTTAATTAATATGTATTAGTTGATGAATAAATATTTAAAAAAACTATTTAATTTAATTTCGTTGGATAAAATTTGACAACAACCATAAAATGTAATGTTTAAATGCATTGATTTTTTATACTTTAACTTTAATTGTTAGTACTCTTATATAATTTTGTTAGGAGGGAGTAAACCTTTTATATAATTTTGGAAATAAAATTTTTCATTGTATTTTTTAATGCTTAAAATAGAAATTTTAAACTGTCAAAACCAAATCAAACCAAATTACACAAGATTGGTTTGGTTTGATTTGGTATGATTCGGAATTTATAATTAATCTAAACCAAATCAAATAACACTTATTTAGTTTAGTTTTGACTAATTTTATACTCAAAATTGCATTAAATCGCACCACAAACACTCTTACAATTTATCTAACAGAATTACCCTGTTGTAGTATGTGACAACTTACATCCAATATATTATTATAATTATCAAAGTAAAAGATATAATACACCATTGATACATTTTAATAGATGTCAATTCATTCCACACCATAAAAAGTAATAAATATCAATGCATAAATTCATTTCATACTCATAACAAGATTAAACATCAATATATGTAAATTCATTTTACACCCATAACAAAAATTAATCATCAATAGACATTAATTCATTTTACATGCATAACAAAGATCAAACATCAATACACATAAATCCATTTTACACCAATAACAAGAATTAAGTATCAACATATAAATTCATTTCATACTCATGACAAAGATTAAATATCAATATACATAATCATTATTCGCTATAAATTTATAACAAATCCACACTTTTTTTATTAAAAGTTATCAAGACATCTTATACATTTTTGGGTTATTATCTTTTTAAGACTCATCTGATGCCTTTATGGATGATAACACATTGAGATGGGAAAATCTAATACATTTTATCCTTAAGCACATCCCCACATCCTTATGCTATTTTCCAGAACTATAAGGGCAAACCCCTAAAGCATATTCTCATTCTCTATCTTCCACACCCATATGGGACTTTCCATAGATCTGTGGTATGCATATGCGTAATAGTTTCAAATCTATACAACATGCAAATAATTTCTCATCCCTCAATCACTCACATAGAACTAAAAGTTCATTCAAACCCCAATACAAGTTCAAAACATTAGAAATCAACAACCAATTATACAAACATATTGTTAAATAATAAATTGCCAAATCAATAACATAGATTTAACTTTCCTTATCTATTTCTCCTTTAAGCTTGTTTGGAAGAAGAAAGAAACTTAGGGATCAAGTTTTTTTACTTCCTAAATCATATAGAATCAAAGAAATTAGAATTTCAAGGTTGCTCTCCCATTGTGGTAATACATGCAATCGTAAAAGGAAGAAAACTAGTCCAAGAAAGTAAAAAAGTGACTTACCTACCAGTATCCACGTTTAGGAAGAAAAAAAATGGAAGACAAATATCCTTTACTTAGTTTTTCGTGCGTGTAGTTCGGTATGTTGTATGCATGAAACTTGATAGTTTTAGAATTATGAAATAATTAAAGCTCTTTTGATTTGTAGAGAGGATAGGAAAGCCAATTTGTGGTATAGGCTTAATTGAAAGGAAAGCTAGTTTAGAGAAATAGTTGGAATAGCTTTGATTGGAAATGACTTACTAATTTCTTGGTTGATTACAAATGTTGAGTACATGCGCCTATGTATAGGTTTCAACACAGCTATTATAGATGTATCATGCATTATTATAGAGTTTTCTATCTATATATAACTCTAGAGATATTATGCACTATTATAGAATATTCTATCTATATGTAATTCTAGAGTTTTTTATCTATATGTAATTCTCTACATAATTCTAGAATTTGCATCAATTTTCATCACTCTTCGTTGATACAAATTTGGGTAACTCCAAGCATAACGTGAAGTTGTTTGAAGCTTAATCTGGATAATGCCTTTGTGAATATGTTAACAACTTGATCTTCACTTTTGCAATATTCTAGATTGACTTCTTTAGTAGTACTTGCTTCTCTAATAAAGTGATATTTGATTGTTATGTATTTTGCCCTACTATGATGCACTGGATCTTTTTACCATTGTTATTGTTGATTTATTGTCATAGTGGGTTCATCTTGTTGTTCTCCCATTTCTTTAATTATTCTTTGTAGCCAAATTTCTTGACTTGTAGCTTTAGCTGCTACCACATATTCTGCCTCTATGGTTGATTGTGCAAATGTGTTTTGCTTCTTTGATGCCTAAGAAAATATTCCCTATCCGAGTGAGAAAACATAACTGGAGATGTTTTCCATGCTATCTACTGAACCTGCCCAACCACTTTCGATGTACCCGAGCAAACTTGAGTTGCTCATGGTTTTATACCATATACCAATCTCTTTTATACCTTTTAAATATTCGAGGATTCTTTTAGCTGCTCCAAAGTGGATTTGGCTTGGGCTTTGTATAAATCTGGATAGAAGACTTACAACATAATGATGTCTAGTAATGTGATTGTTAAATATAGTAATCTCCCTATCATACTTCTATAGCGAGATACATTAGCTCCTAGTGCTCCATCATTTTTATGTAGCTTTTCGTATGTTACAAGTAAAGTAGTGTCAGTTTTGGAACCATTCATGTTAAATTTCATGAGTAGAGCTTTTATATATTTCTTTTGACAGATGAATATCCCTTCTCCCATTTGACTTACTTCGATACCAAGAACCTAGTTCATCAAGCCAAGGTCGGTCATTTCAAATGTCTTCATCATGTCTTCTTTGAATTCTATCATCATCTTTATATTGTTCCCAATGTAGATAAGATAATCTACATACAAGGGGATAATGAGAGTGTCATACTAACCTTGGGTCTTGGTATATAGTGTTAGCTCACTCTTACTCCTCCTGAATCCTTGATCGATGAAGTACTGATATATTTTACTGTACCATCCCCGAGGAACTTGCTTTAAACCATATAAAGCTTTTTTTCAATTGTAACATTTTGTCTTTGTTGCCTTTGCTCACAAAACCTTGTGGTTGCTCCACATAGATCTCTTCTTGTAGTACTCCATTGAGAAAAATGGACTTTACATCTAGCTGGTAAATGTTCCAACCTTTCTGTGCAGCAAGAGTTGTTAGAGCTCTGATTATATCTAAGCAAACTACTAGTCAAATGTCTCTTTATAGTCTATTCCAAGTTGTTATGTATACCTCTTAGCTACCAATCTAGCTTTGTGCTTTCATCGACTTCAACATCCCGGCTATTAGTGAACTTCTTAGCGATAGCCTTTTTACTGTGTGCTATACTCCAGGAAGATGCCTCGTATAGTTTTATCTTCTAATTTATGCCTCTTCTTTTCTGGAAGGTGTATGTAGCAAATAGATCCAAATACCCTAAGGTGTTTTGCTTATGGTTTTTACCTGTTCCAAGCTTCAATTAGAGTCTTATCTTGGACTGTTTTGGTCATATATCTACTGAGAATGTAGACAACAGTATAGACTACTTCAGCCCAAAAGGTGTTTGGTAATCCTTTCTCTTTCAACAGCAATCTAACCATCTCCATTACTATGCAATTTTTCTTCTCAGATACTCCATTTTGTTGCATAGAATATCAATTATAAGTTGTCGCTCAATGGCTTTATCTTCACAAAATTTATCAAACTTGTGGGATGTATATTCTTTACCACGATCACTTCTAAGTACTTTTATTTGTTTCCCACTTTATTTTTCAACAAGTGTCTTAAACTTCTTAAAAATTCCAAAGACTTCTTATTTTACATTTATGAAGTAGACCCAACTCATTCTAGAAAAATCATCTATGAAGAGAATGAAATACCTGTTGTTATGGAATGATGGCATCCGAATTGGTCCACAAATATTTGTATGAATTAGCTCCAATAAGTCTTTTTACTTTCATGTTTTTTCCGTTGAAAATAGTAGTCAGTGTTGCTTGCCGAGGAGACACCCTTCACAGGCTTCACTATTCTCTGTTAGGCACGGAAGATATCTCATCATATTCTTTTTATATAATAAATTCAAGGCATAGGTATTGAAATGGCCAAATCTTCGATGCCAAAGCCATGAGTCATTGACTTCTACTTTCATGGCAAATGTTAGAGCCTTGTCTCAAGGTTATTGGGAAACTTCTGTTTCTCTTCTCCATTTTTACTCTGTCAATCTCTAGCCTTTTATTATCATATACTCTACATGTGTCTCTTTCAAAGTGGAGAGTGTAGCCTTTCTCCATCATTTGGTCAATGCTTAAAAGGTTTTCTTTGAGGTTGGGAACTAGTAAGACGTCAAATAAGTCTCCTACCTTTCTTTGTGTCCACTATAACAGTGTCTTTGCCTTTTAATTCAACGACAATACCATTCTTCATTCGAACTTTCACTTTGACAAATTTGTTAATATCCTTGAAGATGTTTGCATCTTTGGCCATATGATTTCTACAACCACTATCCAAGTTTCAACTTCCACTTGTTTCACTTCCACTTGCTCTCGATCATGCTCTTTAGCAAAATTGGCTTGATGCTTATTTTTGTTGCGACAATACTTCTCCACATGTCTAAATTTATTGTAGTGACGGTATGGTGACTTTCCACGATATCAGCGATCTTTCTTAGCATGATTTGTTCTCTTGCAAATGTTGCATGGAGGATATTTATTCTGATAATTTTTAGAGAAATTTCTAGAATTCTCTTTATTTCTATAAGTTTCTCCATTATTTATTTTTTCTGTATTCCTTTTATTTTGATATTGTAATATAAGCTTTGACTGAAATGCATTTTGTACTGAATCTTCATCATGCATATTCAACCTTTGCTCATAAGCTTTAAGTAACCCTACCAATTATGTCACTAACAAGGTAGATAGATCTTTTGTTTGCTTAATTGTTGTCATGATTAGATCATATTTACTAAGGAACAATAATTAGAATTTTCTTGTTAAAAATATTTTTCTCGTAGACTCTCATTTGGTTAACTATTTCTTTTATCTTAGAATAGTAGTCTTTTATGGTCTTAGATTCATTCATTTTTAATAATTCAAAGTCACGCTATAGAATTTGGAGTTTTACAATGTGTACCTTTTTACTTCCTTTAAACTCCTCCTGTAATGTAGTTCATGCTTCTTTTGTTATTTTAGAAATAGGGATAAATGATGGTTGAATAGTGTTAGCTATGAGTTAGAAATTTTTGGAAATAGGTAGGATATTGGCTTAATTTTTGTAGATAGTGGTGTAATAATTAAAGCTCCTTTGATTGATAGAAAAGATAGGGAGACCAATTTATGGTATAGGCTTAGTTGTTTAATTATAGAGAATCAGATTGTCTTTAGTGATCCCGTTTTCTGCTTTAAGTTTTCTTTAAAACATGCCCAAAAACCTCATCTCTAAAGATTGCTTACTATACACACCTCATGTTTTACTAACTCACCCATTCATTTTCATAATTAAGCCTAAACACATCCATGAACAACTAATCACATATTAAACATAATAAAAAATATAAATAAAATATAAACACCATAATTTGTCACCTTATAATTAATTAATTGATTACTTTCCCTTAAATTTAATTTCTCTTTGAATTATTTCATACACTTATAAAAAAATTAATCAAATCAGGACCTTGGCTTTGCATGCTTGTGAACGTGAATTGGCAGTCAAGACCAGACTAGCAGGGGAACTGAAGGTGCACAGGCAGAAAGGGAAGTTACAGAATGAGGAACTGAAGAGAATGAGGTTGACATGTTCGAGTTGAAGGATAACGAGGCTAAAAAAGAGGCTAAGCAGCTCCAGAGGATTGCTCTTGCCAAGGCAGATAAATCAGAGGAAGAATATACATGAAAAACTATTTGAAGCAAAAATTAAGTGAAGCTGAGCCTGAGAAGCAATATCTGTATGAGAAGATCAAATTGCAAGAGACTTCTCATGTATCGCAGAGCAGTGGTGTAGGTGACCCTTGTTCAATGTTGTATTCCAAAATCCATAAGTACGGGTTCACTGTATGTTATAATCTTCTATATATTATAGCAATGTTATTTTGTTGTACAACTAACGAAGAGTTAATCTAATTCCTTTAGGTTCAAGAGAATGAAGCCTTTTGTTGTAGATCGAAGAGGTACTAGTAAGTAAAGGATTAAATCAGTAAGAAATTTGGTTTGTTCTATATGCGGTATTAGGCATGATTTCGCAATTGTGACAAATTATTTATTGTTTTTTCATTTCTGGAATCTAATTAGTTAGTCAACATGTTTAACATTGTGGTGAGTTGAACGAGGACTAAAGGCCAAACAGATAACTGTGGAGACAAAGTAAAAGTAATGTTATGTTATTGATAAAAAAGAAACATTATAGCTGATGAAGGGCAAGTATTTTTGTAGCCTTACTGTAAAGGTGAGATACTCATCTTTTGGATAGATGGGGATGGGTTTGGCACATTACTGTCCTTTGGGGTATCCTTGGGTTCTAGAGGTCGGTGAAAAGGTGGCACCATTTTGTCAAATGTCAAAGCAGCACTGATTCCGTGGCATCTTATTGAAGAGCTTTGGCACACATTTGGTGTGACAATCCTTGCATTGTTGACAAACAAACCTGTTCTCCTACTGTTGGTGATGTTGATCACCCTATTTGGAATGCTAGAGGGAACCACAGATCCATTTGGAAAATGTAATAGGTGACTGAGAACTAATGGTGTTGGAATAGAATGGCTGAGTATGAAATCATGGAGATGATCTAATGTTATAGAGAACTGAGACAACTCTTCATCATTTGGCATTAGGAATGTCAAATCGTTGTTTTGCAGTGAGTTGGGATGGCTGTTGAGCATTTTGAGGAGGATGACAAATCCATAATAAGACCGATTTCTCATGTCAGACATTGCTACCTGCAGATCGGTTTGGTTGAATGAAATTCTGGACTGAGCTTCACCAATGGCAAAGAGTGTAAGAAGGGCAACAAACCAGAGAGCCATTAGAGAAAATGAGGTTTTGATTGAGTATTGTGTGCGTGTGATGAATGTAATGACATCTCATTTTGCTTCTTATATATAGACCGTAATGTTTCACTCCTATGTTGCCACACTTTTTTCCCCTTTACAGGTGGTAGGTGGTAGGTCGTAGGCCGGTTGTGCCTGACAATATAGTAGTTAGCCCAGAAATATGAGATTGCTTGAGAGTTTAGAGGAAGCTACATGCAAATTAATCAATCAATAATGAAGCCTTTTTGTTAATTAACCTCAAACTTAAGCCTCAGTCTTTGATAACACTTTACTTTTTTATTTTTTACACGAATTACAATCAAAGAGTGATCGACTTAAGCCTTGAAAATCAACAGGATGTTTCCCAATATGATTCATTCTCTTTATATTCATATATATATAGGTAAGTTTAAGAGATATATTTTTCATCTTATTCAATCATCTTTTTTAAATCTAATTGTTATAATAATTAACTAATCTTAATTATTAAGATTTTAAGAAAATATATAATAAAATGAAAAGTATGTTAAATTTATTCTTGAGTAAGTAGCTTTCTCATGTGTATATATATATACATCATCCATCTTCTCAAATTTAATAGTTATAATAAATAAGTAATTTTATCTATTAAATTTTAAAAAAATGAATTATTAGAAGAAAAATAAATATCTTAAACTTATTCTTGGAATAAGTGAATCTCTTGTTGTGTGTTTGTGTATCTTTTTTTATTGTGTCTTTCTAGAAAGCATATCACTATAGAAAAAAAATATTATTGTAAAAAACAAGAGAATTTAATAGCAACCATAAGGAACTTATCACATCTTAATGATGTTTTTATGTAAAAATGATAAGAATATTTTGTAGTCATTCAGATTTAAATAAATGATTGAGAGTAAAACAACTTTCTTAAAGATATCATGTGTCTCCCTCACCGGATTACCAACTCCTTCGTGTATTACCATCACCTCAGTAAAGGAAGAAGTGGTGGCATCAACGGTGACAAAGATATTTGTGAGGAAATTGTTTTAATCTCAATCCTTTATTTAAATTTAGATAAATTACAAAATATTTTCATATAAGACATTTTTCTTATGTGATACACCCATTTTTCTTATAGGATACACCCTTCTATCTATTTATCTATCTAATCAGGTCATTGTTACATAACTTGCTTTTTATTTTACTCTATTAATTCTTTCTCTCTTTATTTATTTTTTTCAAAACCTGTGAATTGCACGGATCATACCCCTAAATACCTATATAAGAAAAAAAAAAAGAAGAGAGAAACCATGAAGAGATTAAAGATGTTTTCTTTGTTCCAAATTCCGAGACAATGTGATTAACTGTTTCTAAAAATGTTTTTTAAGATGCAGGTGTGATTTGTATCTTTAAAAGAAAGAAGTAGAAAATTGCTTTTTTAAAAGCAAAATTATTTTTGACAAACATGTAAAATTACATAAAAGCATTTATTTTATAAATAAAAACTTAAACAAACAAATCATAAATAAGTAGTCATTTTTAAGAGACGTAGAGAAAATCCTTTCCAGATTTTAGCTACAAAATGTCCTCAGAGTAAAACCTTATGTTGATGACTGCAGATGAAAGTTGTTTAAGTTAAACAATAGAATGTCATATTAGAAGTGATGAGGCCTATAAAAAATGTTAGAGGTGATGAGACAATTGTAGAAATATGGGTAATAACGTATTTTTTTATAAATAGAAACTTAAAATTATAATAATAATTTTTTCTCTTTTTTCATTCAAATAAATCCAGGATGAATGAAGTTTGAAAGTAATATAGTTAAGCAAAAAAAAATTTAAATAAATAAAAAGGCATTAAAAAATATCACTATATTTAGTAGGATTCTAACTAAGTTAGCATCTCATTCAATAAAAAAAAACTTATTAATAAGACAAATTAATTATTGATCATTATTGAATTACATACACATATATAATTTTCTATGTAAAGGCTATATATTGAAGATATTATATTGATTAAAGATAAAGTTTAATTGGTATACACTGTCTTTACACTGACAGTAGTCAATCACAACCCTTTATTTAGGATAGATTTGTTGATTTTACTTTTTACTATTTTAAAAATTACATAAATGAAAAGTTGTGATTGAATGTCAATGTAAAAAAAAAAATCTTTTACATTAACAGTGTATACCAATTAAACTCTTAAAAATATTATCAAAATAATTTATATAAGTGAAAAAATTCTTATTTTACGAACCAAATTTTTGGAATAAAATTAAAACCTAATTCAAATTCTAATATTTATGTCATATGATTAGGTTTAGATGAACTCAACACATTTTTAGTTAAACTATTGTCATGCTTTACTGGGTTATCACCAAATTTGATTTTTACAATGTTGTAAAAAGGCATACATGGCATTATTTCTATTCAATAGTTGTAAAATAAATTAAATCATTTTCACTATTATGTTAGATGATAATGATGATGTTAAAAACTTAAAAAGCATATTAGTCATAATATATAAATAAGAAATATCTATTATATTCGCAAAGATTGTGGGTTTAACAAATATCCAACTAATTAATTATCGTTTTGATTTGAAACTTGAGAAATAATTGATTTTAGGTTTTCTATTTAACCAACGAGTTATTTTGTTTCCTACTCACTTGTGACAATGAACAATATGTCACCCTTTTTTTATCCACAAAAAGTGTATGGACTAGATGTGTCTTGGTTATGTGAGAAAATACAAAATGTACAAATTCCTTGTTAATGCCTTTGATTAGGTGACATTTATATCTAATTAATAGAATAAATGGAGTCTAAATCATGTAATATAAAAAAAGCTTAGAAGTCCACCCTTTCAACTTAATTAACATGTACTAATTTTCAATTCTTAATAAAATAAAATAAAACTTATAAAGTTGTTAACCTACAAGATTACAAAACTGGTTAGTCTATCGTGACTTTAGCCTCTCAAAAATGAATAGAGGTAAGATGACCTGCAATGGTTAGGACGGGCCAAATTTGGTTCGTCACATCATTAGGCAGGTTAGCACTAACCGCTAGAATTTTGAAAAATAATTTTTTTTAAAGGAAATATGAAATTTCATTTAAAAAAAAAACAAACTTTTTATCTTTTCGAAAAGTCACAATCTTACAAAAATAAATGAAAAAATCATAAAAAGTAAATCTTACATAATTGATTTTATTTTTTAACAAAGTTATTTTTATAAATTTTACTTAATAATTTATTTTATATTTTAATTATTATAATTATTTTATAATTTATATAAATATTATAATTTTTAAAATAAAATATAATATTGACGGACTGGCGCATGGATCACCCTACCCCATCTTACCTTTGACTTGCTAAATTGGTTAAAATGGGTTTGGCCAATAAACTAAAAACAATAGGAAATTTAAATTAACACGTACTATAATTTGAATTCACACTTACTTCTATAAATTTTTTTCCAAATTCTTATTTTACCTTTAAACTTAATTCCTCTTAAATTTTTTAACTCTCTAACAAGCTTTTGTCAGAGAGGAAAAGTCAGTCTAATGTGCAAATAATTCAACCAATAGTACTACTTGCGTCTCATCTAATTTTGAGTTTCATTATCACTGCACTCCAATCACAACTCAAAATTGTTGATATATCGAGGTCAGTGACACACAAAAAATTATAAAAATCCAATATTGGTTGAATTAGTTGCACATTAAACTAGTTTTTCTGCTTTAGCAAAAGTTTGTCAGAGAATTAAAAAATTTTCAAGAAAATTAAGTTTAAGAATAAAAATAATTTTTTTTAAAATATAAAAATATATATAAATTCAAATTATAGTAATTATTAATTAAAATTTTCAACTAATAACCAGATCAGCTAAAATTAGACTTGCGAACTCGCCATCTAACTACCCATTTACCACCATATTTTCCTATACATCGAACAAACAACATGCACCCCACATAGTAGCGATACATAGGGTTTGTTTACGCTAGATACAATTTTTCATCCATTAAAAGCTTTACAGGCAAAATCGGCTCCTAGTGTTCTTGCGAAAGTTATATATAATTTTGTATTTAAATTTTGACATTGATCTCATGTTGCTTCAATACCCACAATTCTAAGCTTGCTTAAGACATTGCACTTATATGATAGTGTTGTCAAGTCGACAGATCAACTTTAATTTTCAAGCCCAACTTTCTCTATGATCCACATTATAAATCTTATCAAACTCTCCACATTAATATATATATATATATATATATATATATATATATATATATATATATATGAAAGCTTTTCATAGAAATCTAAATAACTTTAATAGCATTTCTAGAGTGTAAGTTGTGACCTAAGCAAAGAGGGAATGATCAAAGTCTGAATATGAAATTTGAAGCTTTTCATTATTCTTCATTCTTTCAATATTAAAATATCAAGAAAATTGGTGAATTCATGTCATTTTCTATTTAAACCATTTAAAACACAAATAAAAAGTATATATATGATTTATTTTTCACTGTACTTACCAAATTGTTGGTTTAAAGCATGTAAAAAAATTTCTATAAATTTCATTTACATATATTTAGCAATAATTGCATCAGCATTTGGCTAAGTTGATATTTTCTTTGAAACATTGTCATCTTGCACGATATTGTAATAGCAATTTTTAATTACTTTTTTGTGAATATTATTTTACTTTCTTTTTTAAGGGGTTATTTAAATCCTTGATTAACATTGCTTTAAATTAGTAAGCTTGGACAAGACATTTTAGAATCATTCAATAGATAATTTGATGTTGAAAATAAATTTTTGTTTGTTCAACAATATTTTATTTGATGAAAGCTCTAAAGAGCTATTTGTTTTAAGTTATGATATTATATTTTCTGAAATTTTATTTTTAGAAATAATAAAATTGAAAATATTATGCCTGTGTAAATTTAAAATTGTGTTTTTTTATTTTTTATATTCTTTGAAATATTTTTAAATTTTAAAATAATTTAAGTAGAAAAAGAATAGAAGTCACACATATATATATATATATATATATATATATATATATATTAAGTAACTTCTAATATTCTTACAAGAATATAACTTTTTTACCTTTTTAGCATGAGAATAAAAAAAATGAGAAGTTAAAACATTGTCGGGACTAAAAGACATTAAAGAATAAAATTTTAAAACTTTTAACAAATATGTAAATATTATATTATCATGTTTAGATCTCCAGAAATGATGTTTTAGTTTAGAGTTTGAATTATGATAAAATAGTTTTAATAGGTTTAAAAACATACATTATAAATATTATTTATATGATAGTTATTTTTATTTTACATGTATTTTTTTATTTTATATTAGCACTTCAAAAGTTGGAACTCTCTTATATAAAAAACCATTTTTCTAGAATATTTATTTTGATTTATTCTATTTATTGATTACGAACTTATCTCTTAAAAACTTATTTCGCCAAAATCTTTCTTCTCTTTGAAACATGAACATGCTCTAAATTGATTCGACTGTTGAAAACTTCAACTGCCACTTGTTTCAAGTGGTAGTCATGTCTCCGCCCTTGGTGGGGGACACCTTACCCAAAGAGCCTCCAAACGCTACTTCCTATACGAGTGAAACAAAAATTTGAAATATTTAATTTGACCAAGAGTCAATATGGTAAATCATTTCAAGACAAGCTCGGAGATTATAATCTTCCATGCTCAATTTATAAAGACATTTGCATCAGCGCATGTCCTCTTCACACACCATTATTATAAAATATAAACAGCTAAATGACATTATAACATACTACCAAAAACACAAACACAATTACCAAATACAGTTACTTCAGTTGTGATTCCATTTCTATATTAATAAGTATAATAATCTTAAAATTTTAATTTAATATTCTTTAATAATATGATAAAGTATAAGTAATTTATGGTATCATTTTTTGTATAACAATTTTAATTTAATATATTTTTTTGTTTATGTTAACATAGTAAAGACATGTCAGATATAAATCTTTTAAAATAATTTTTTTTATAAAGTGGGTATATATATTTTGTTTATTTTAACAAAGTAACTAGCAAAAACACAGGCGCGACAGTGCCTGTGTATTCGTATTTCCATTTTAATATGTAATAACAATTTTAGGATTTTAATTTAATATTTTTTGTAAATTTTTATATTTTAAAATATAAATTTTTATTTGACATGTTTTGAAATATATTTTTTTAATTTATATTTAAACATGTTAGATAATCAATTGATATCATGAATATGAAAAAAAAAATGAAAAGAGGAGAGTTTGAATAGAACTCAAAACATTGTGTACCTGTGTATTTGTTTTGCATGTTTATTAAAAATATTTATCATGAAACGAACGCATATATTAATAGGGAGAAGTTACAATTATATATGTTGGATATCAATTTTTTTTTAAGTTATAAGTTGGTTTACTGGTAAAGTATATGTTTGGGAAATAAGAGGTTATGCATTCAAGTCCCTCTTATGACAATTTTTTTTTAATTTTAAAATAGGTGTAAGGGTAGAATAGATATTTTGAAAAATGGACATCAAAAGGGGGTATTGTTTTTATTAATAGTATATATATGTTCACCTATTTTTTTGTTTGAGTATGTTAGCACCTTCCACCAATTATTTTGGACAAAATAATCAATTATCTCATTTGATAAAATAAACTAATATAGAAATATTTTTGTAAATAATTATTTATCATATACATCTACTCATTCTCTTTACTAGCATATATTAATTATTTATCATTCTTTTCTCTCTCTCCTCTCTCACTAACATTGATTTTTCAGAGTTCTCTTTTTCTCTCATTAGTGTAAAATATTAATATAATTATAAATAGTAATTATATACAATAATACTTTATAAATTATAATTTATGTTAATATGATTTACATATTGATGTTTTATATTTTATAAAAAATCAACATAAATTTGTATTTATTTGAACATTTTTTAATTGAAAATAAAAATAATTTTAATTTGATGTAAATTATTATATGAAATTTATTTTTAAATTTATTATTATATAATTATTACTTATAATAATATTAATATTCTATCTTTACGAGAAGAGAGTGAAGAGTGTTTGAAAAATTAATATAGGAGAAAAAAAATGATGATAATAAAGGATAGAAGAAATAAAATGAATACATATATAAAAAAAATTATTATTTATCATAATATTTTTAAATTAATATATTTTAACAAATTTAATAATTGATTATTTTATCTGAAATAATCAGTGGATTGTGCCAACGTACTCTAACTAGAAAATAATTTGGACTGTATTAACCATCCTCGTATATTATAGAAGTTCATAATTTGATAAATGTATCAAGCTAATAGAAATAATGCTTACAAGCTAATATTGAGGTTTAGAGACATTTGCAAAGATAAAAATCAGCAGAGCATAGGTTGTTATGAAGCTTGGTCAAGACAAGGTTGTGTGTCAGAAAAATAGATTAGGTGAGCTAATTTATAATGTCTTTTGTCTTTTATCATTTTTGTCTCTATTTTGATTAAGTTGTCAACTTCAGACTTGTACATGTTACAGTTGTCGATTTTATTTAGGAAGAATAATGAAAAATATGACATTCAGTAATAATTATAAACAATAATTGTAATAAATATTTTTATATTATATTTTTAGTTATTAAATAAAAAATATTAAAATTTTAAATTTAGAAAACTATTAAATATATTCATGTATTGTTTCATTCATAAAATAGATGAATAAGAGTATTATTCATCGATAAAAAGAGACATGATGGAAAATCCAAATTATATATAATGATTCAAGTTTTAGTTGATAAATGTTAATTACTATAATGTCATTTTATAGTCATAATTGTGTCTGTCTAACGGAAGTAGAATAGCTTGATAGGTAGGTGTAAGGTGGTGCATACATAGGGCACAGGACATAGCCAATAGGAACAGCTTCTTACGTTGAAATTGAAAGGGGCAGTTATTGTGCATCCGAGGGAGACCTACAAATGTAACATGTTCATGGCTGCTCCCATCTTCAGATATCTTCTTCTTAGTGTTAGCTACCCTCATTTTATCAACCATCATCTATATTTTTTTTAAAGCCAAAAGAACCTCTGCATATGTTAATATATTCCAATCAAACGTCATACGTTACCTTGCGCCCTGTCGCTGCGTACCTAATATTTTTTTTTTTAGAAACAAAAAATAATTTCAGTTTTAATTTTTTAATTTATAAAATAATTTGTTTAATGTTAAAACATTGATGACTAGATTCCTTCTTTCTTGTTGACTAATAATGGTTGACTGTGGGTAACGGATAATTTATGATCACGACTATATTCATAATCAAGATTAATGATGAGTAGCCGGTGATATTTAACAGTATTAGGTGATTGGAGGTTGAAAGTTAAGACTAATAATGGATGGATGAAGGTAAAGAGGTGAAGACAAGAGATAACAGCCCTCCATCTTGAGTAGAATCACAAATAAAAACCTCAAGCCAAATTTTGTTGTTCTTCAAATGTCATAGAAATTGTTTAAAAATAACTACAAAATCAAATTATAATCATTTTTTAAAATATATTTCTATTTTCAAAATACATTTTTAAAAAAATTAAAAATTAAAATAAGCTCAAACGAAGTCTTAGGTATCGTCGAAGTAGTTTTAATTTTCTATTATTTTTTTCAAAATAAAAACATATAAAGTCAAAATGTTATGATTTTAGTTATTTTTATTACCGGTTCTACTTTATTTAAAAAAATATTAAAATATGGTTTTGAGATTTCTATTTTTACCTAAGAACATTTAAAAAATATTAAAATATTTTATGTCACTTTCCAATGCCGCTTGTCACCACTATTATCTTTTATGGTTAGTTTGTAGTCTTCTTAATATATAAGTATTTTAAAAAATTGTATATTACTTAAAAAATAAACACTTGATTTGTTTAAAAATTATACATTTTATACAAATTAAAAAATATATAATTTTTTTATTCAATGTACTCACACATATATATATATATAATATTGTTATTATTCAATTTATGTCACTCTAAAAGTGCATATTATGTGTATTTGCATACAAGATCACCCAATTAACTCAAAACATAAATATATATATATATATATATATATATATATATATAACTTTTTTATTAATATTTTTATTTTTTATATAAATCTTAAATTTTATTTTATTTTTATTTCACTTTTTTTCTCTTTATATTTTCTATTACTTCTCATATTCATCCTTATCATATTCCCATTTCTCTTACTAATCAAGATGATACATGTAACAAAAGTATAACATTATAATTTTCAACAACTTTTTAAGGTCTCTCTATTTTTATTGAATAGTTTTCAACCAAAATTGAAAAATATGATTTCATTATTCAAATAGAGAATATATTATTTTTATTATTATCGATTAAAAAATTATTTTAACAAATTAGAGGGTCAATTTTTATTTTACAGTTTCAAACATTATATATAAGTATATAAAAAATTCTTATATTATTAGAATTGTTAATGGAATTTAAAAGCTAAATTCTTTTATCTTGTAATAACACTATAATCTTATATCTCTTGTTTAATTTATATTATTTTTATGTTCATGATATATGGATAATCATTGTGATTTTTAGTTTTTGGTTAAATTTAATATATTGATTATAAATATTTAAATTTATATATTCTGATAGTTAAAAGAAATTATTATAATTCCTTACCGTCTTTATCATAAAAAGATATCATTTCGTATTAAAGTTTACAATTTATTTAATTATTTATATATTAACTTTTAAATTTGAGTTCTCCATAATTTGAATATTTTTTATTTTAACAGTGATATTGGTTCAGGTTAATCATGGCGATGCATAAATACAAGATAAATATTTTTGTCCCAACTTGTATTTTGTTGCCTATACCCAATATGATATAGTTAAGAAACATAAGAAACTACCACTTGTGTTAATCAATTTTAATAACTTTGTGTATTTTATATTGTTAAAATTTACATTAAAAAGTCATTCAATATAATTTTTTAAATGTGATGCATTAGGAAAAAAACTAAAATCAACAATATTGTATTTTATAATCATGTACATATCATATTGGATTTAGATAAAAAATGAGATAATAATTTTAATAATCTGTAAAAAATAATATAAAATTTTATTTACACAAATATAAAATTTAAAAATTTTTGGGCTCCTTTTGATCTTGGGCCTAGGGCAATTACCCTTTTGATCAAGGTCCAAAAGTGGCCCTATGATCTCATATCTTCATCACTTGTCTTTAGTTGTCATCACTAGTGGTTGGTTGTTGCCACTCACTTCCACTTACACCACCCTCATTCGTCATTGCAGTAATTTGATTGCATGATAAGTTATTCTCATGATTGTCACTTGTCTCACTCATTATCACTTCTCGTTGTTACTATCCACCACCATTACTTGTCGTTGGCACTTACCATCATCATTAGTCTTTGATAGTCATCATCAATCATTAGTGGCTGCAAACGAGGGATTCCAATAGGACTGAGATTTGACAATAATGTTTTAAAATTAAAAATCAACAAATTTTTGTTTTGCAAATTTGAAAACTTAAAACTAAATTATATTTTATTTTTATAAATTTTAAAACTTAAAACAATCAATCATCTTGAATAGAACCTTATTTAGTTATATTCAATTTTCTTTTGAATTAGTGTCATATATTAATAGTATAAATTTAAACTTTTATATTGTTATTCAATCATAATACACTGGTTATATGACTTTTAAATATGTTTTTTGAAAAAATAAGCCAACTTAACATAATAGTGGATTGTAATTAAATAATAATATAAAACTATATAGAACTAACCATTCACACCGATAGTGCACAATATTCTTCTATTATGTAGAGAGAAAAAACATTTTATCTTTTTTTTATTATACATTTGTGATTCAAATTTTTTTTATTTTCGTTTAGGAACATGCTTAGTTCCACGTTAGGTAGATGGTGCGAGAATATTAGTTAACATATACTACAAGTAGGGGTTGGTGTCTAGATTCGGATTCACAGACTGATCCGCAAACCTCTCAAGTCCATGCAAAATTTGGACTATTTTTTCAAATGAGCATAATTGTAGAAAAAACCCAGTTTGATCCACGAAGTTCACAGACTCATGGGTTTGTTGGCTCATGGACTTGGGCCAGTAAGTTTGTTGGCTCATGGACTTGAGGCATAATCCATTTAAAAGAACAAATCTATCATTTTGCACAAATTTTTTTTATTTTAATGTCCTAACTTGTTTGTTGTGAATTGTGATATTTTAAACTTTTAATGTTGAAAATTTTTAGTGTTTTAGATTATTATAGATGAAAAATAGTCTAAATTTTTAGTGTTTTAGCATTAGTTAACATATACTACAGGTAGGGGTTGGTATATGGATCCGGATTAACAGACTGATCCGCAAACCTCTCAAGGCCTAACTTGAGAGAACTTTTAATGTTGAAAATTTTAGACTTTTAATGTTAAAAATTTTTAGTGTTTTAGATTATTATAGATGATTTGATATAATTTTTAATATGATATACTAGAATTTAGTTAATTTAAAAGATATTAGATTTTTTAATTTTATATATGTGGGTATATGCATGCGTGCGCATGTGTATGTGGCAACCTACGAACCGATTTATTAAGTTCGTAAACTTTGCGAGTTGAATACAAACTAAAAAAATCTATTTATTTGGTGGATCAAACTTATTTGACCTTGTTTAAAAAGTGAGTTTCACAAATTGTGTGTTAGTTGGGGTTAATATATGAGCCTAATTCTGTAGATCGATCTGCAAACCTCTTAAATCCATGCATATTTTGAACCCCTTTTTTGTAGGAGAAAATCAAGTCTAGTCTATGAAGTGCACATGCTTAGCCCATGAAGTCCACATGCTCATGAGCTTAACTTGTAGCCTGTTTAAGAAAACAATTTTTTCATTTGTACAATTAGTTTACATTAATGTTGTGAATTATGGTATTTTATAGTTCTAGTGTTTATATTATGGTAAACAACAATATAATTTTTAATATGATATAATAGATTTTACTTAATTAAAAAAAATGTTAGATTTTTTTAAATGTGTCTGTGTGTTTGTGAACTGCAGACCAGTTTGTTAGGTTCACAAACTTTGTGAGTTGGATACAGAATCCAAAAGGGTATTTTCTTTTAACGCCCCATAATTGCTATTTGCCACTCACGAGGTTAATATATTTTAAAAATCCCAAAACATTCTTGTTATCTTTTAGCCTAAAATTTCATAAAGTTTACCCATACCTCCACCACATCTCCTTTCCTTCTTATTTGCTCTCCTTTCCTCACTATGCTCACTCTCATCGTACAACCTTAATAAAACCTCAATCTGCAACAACACAGCCTTCCAGCAAAGTCCCATCTACTATTTGTATCCTCCATTATATGATACATAACAAATACACCTTGAATCAATATTGTTATCTTTAATTTTTTTTTATTTGGGATTAGTTTATATGAATTTTATTATTTATGTGACTTTTGAATCAGTTGATCCAAAATTAAATTTCATAATTATGTACTTAAATCGCATGACGTGAAAATTATATGGACAAATGTTCTGAATCAAACGATCTAGAACTGAATTTTGATTATTTTTTCAGATCAATTGAACTGAAACACATAAAAACATAAATATTAAGATAAGCAACAAATAAGATGGTTAATAGAATAGATTTACTAAAATGTTTTCATTAATTGTAATAGCTGAAAATTTAAAAAATATAAACCTCAAAGGATTTAGATTAATGTGGTTATTTTTTTAGGATAATATTAAAATAAATTTATAATTATTGCGTTAAAAAGAAGAAAACATCATTTGATTTAAAAAATTATAAAAGAATTAAAATAACTAATAAAATGAAACAATATTTATGATGATATTTTTTTTATAAGCCAATATTTATCATGATATGACATTACAACACATTGTGTGACAGTTACTATTTAATATCCTTTTGTTTCAAAATGATTTGTTATCTAATGATATTTTACACAAACCAATATAAACGGTTATAAATGAAAAGAGCAATGATTTGATAAAAATAATTTTATTATTAATATTACATTGACAAAGAAATTAAAGTTAAATGATTAAGGGTATTAATGAAAAAATATCTTGGAACAATTTTTTCCTCTCGATATGACACTCATCTTGGGATAGAGTGAGTAATATTTATGTTAAATTATAATTTTGCTATCTTATAATATCTAAGTTTTAAGTGAAAGACAAAAATAATTATATGTTTATATCTATTGTATGAAAATATATTAAATAATAAATTATAAAATTTATTCATTAAATTTTTATATTGTTTTTATGTAATTTATTATTTTGAAACTAGATATAACATTGAGTAAGTATTTTAAGAATATTTATTTTTGTTGTGACTCAAACAAGTCAAGTATATCATAATTTGCACGGTGAAAGAAAAGGAGAAGAAAAGAAAAAGAAAATAGATCGACTAAAACACCATAATTAGAAAAAGAAGATAAAAACCGTGTTGATATATAGGCGATAAAGATATTATTAAATATTAATTATCACATCTATTTAATATCAAGTTAAAATTGATTTTTTTTAATGGTATGGACAATATTCAACCGAAATTAATTATTTTTATAAAATTAAGTCAATATTGATTTTATAATTTTCATGATTAAGATGACTAAAATGATAAATTTTATAAACTAAAATAATTAAAATAGCATGTTGGGAATTATAAGGGGACCAAAAGTTTAATTTAACCATAAGTATAGGCTGTTACCATTTGCACCCACTATTTTCCTTGTACACCTCCTTTTTTAATTTTCGTTGCCCGCACATCTTTCTTTTTTAGTATACTATAGCCATTCTATAACAAATGAATATACCTACACGAGCTTATTTAAGTTTAATTAGTTACTTTAAATTTGAATTTTAGGTATACAATTGTCTTGCTTACCTTAAATATTTGAAGTGAGAGTGTGGCATCATAATAATTAATAATTGAGAATAATCCAATAAGGTTGCTTCTTGCAGGAAATATATATATCTTTATATAAAAAAATAGTAAATGTATTACTGTCTTATTTAAAAGAAATGTGTTTTTTTTCTTAAAGTTTGATTTGGCTTCTTTAAAAAAATTGGTGTCTAATGCATATTATATATATATAACATCTCAGGTAAAAAATGAGGAAACATAATAATAACATAAGGATTTCAATGAATGTTTTAGATTAAGTTATTAATTATACAAACTTATTCATAACTTTTGTAGGACAAATGAGAGGTTCTATTCATACATGTCTTCGGTGAAACAAATCAACCTATAAATGCACTAGTTAAGTATGGTGTAAACTTAGGTGAGTAATAGACTATATATGATGACATCCACCCTCTTTTTTCCTCTTAGTAAGTCCAATGTCATTGAGGAACTCCTCCACCTAGTGCCATGTGCCTAGTACAAGTGATGATGGTGACGGTAGTGGTGTCACCCCTACCACCGTCACCACTATTATCGTCGCTGCCACCCCATTGTCGTCATCACCATTGATACTATTCCAGTACTACCACCATCGTCGTTATTGTTGTTGGTGATGACAATGACAGTACCAGCAATGGTGGTGATGGTAGTGATCTTAAAGAGGATTCCAAGAAAGTAACGAGAGTTAAGCGTTTATAGAAGAGATCTCTATATGAAATAATGACATGAGTATAAATTTTCAACTATCACAGTTAATAAATTTTAGAGAGATAAGAGCATCTTCATTGGTATGATCTTAAGTGGAGTGTCTAACATTAAAACTACTATTTCAACATGTGTCCCATAATGTGAGGTGCTTAAAAATTAGACAGATATGTTTAAATAAACATCTTTACTTAATTTTTAAGCACCCTATTGTTGGTGATGCTCTAAACATAAATAACAATACCACATATACCGATGAAACTAACTAAGGTTGTTAGTTTTATTAATTTTCTAAACAAACATTACTTATTTATCAATCTTATCCTTACTATTGCACCACTGTCAATACAAAGCGCTTCAAAATAGTATCCTATAATAAGGACAAGAGGTGGGTCAAAATGTATTTTGGTCTGCCTCTGCCATTGGGTTAATTAGTGGCTTAGTGAGTTGGTTTGATAAATTTGACAATTTTTATTTATTTATTTATATTTTTTAAATAATATGGTATTTATTTGTAATAATAATAATAATAATAATAATAATAATAATAATAATAATATGTTTTTATTTTCTAGATGAAGTGATGATTTTAAAATTTAAAAAATTAAATGAAAAAATAAAAAATAAACCTTGCATCATTAGTTTTATTTTCTTTATAAGTTATAATTTTACAAAAAGAACAAAATAATAAAGTCATGAAAAATTTGATTTTATCTCTTTAACAAATTTATTTTTAGACATTTTATTTAATAATTTATTTTATACTTTAACTATTATAATTATTTTATTAATTTATATAATTAATAAAATATTTAAAAAATAGAATAAAAAGTTGAGGGCTAGTAAGTGGGTCGCTCCACTCTTACCCATTGACATATTAGACCGGACAAATAAATGAATGGTGAACTTAAAAAACTAGCCCTTCCTCCAAAATGACGGTAGACTACCGGTCTTGCCCCTTCCGTTTCGTTAACTACAAACAAGGAAATTATATTCGATTAAAGGCATTTAAAATATATTATATGAAGAACATGTTTGTAAAAATAAATAGGAGTAATATTATAGCAAGAAAAAGAGAAATTAAAAGAATAGGAGGAAAGATTATAAATTAAATTGGATGTCTTGAATAAGTTATGTAGAAAAGGTGATAAATCCCGTAGGTGGAATAATTAGGAATAGAATGCATATTCTTGAAGAGAAATCTTCCTAGGGAGAATAATAGGCATTGTGGTGGGTCAATGCCCAACTGGATTTTGTAATTATTGAACCTACACATAGTTACTTGATGTGCCCCATACAGTAATGCACTTCCCACAAGAACATAGGACTTAGCTCCAAAAGATTAATAAATAAATAGCGAGGTAGTTTCCATGGCAAGAAGTGAAAAGAAAAGTTTGAAAGGGAAAAGTAACAAAGCTTCCAATGCCATTATGCCTAAGTGGATTACAATGAAGCATGGCCCTACTAGTTTAAACCATCTGACACTTGCTTTGATGATTGGATTAATTCTTTTTACTTTCTTTTGACCCTCAACCTTAATTCTTCTCTTTGCCAACGCATATATGAATTATAATTCAAATATTACATGTTAATCGCAATTATTGATTGTTTTACATTTTTTTTTCTTGTAAAATATACAGGGACCACTACTTACATCTAGCTATCTGTCCACTTAATTATTTTCGGCGGAAGACTGTTTATATGAAAAATATTATATTTTGAATAAATATTTTATGATTTTACATGATAAACATAATTGATGGAAATGGTGCCAAATTGCCAACTATGACCCAAAAAAACCTTTTCTCCCTGAGTGAAACTTATACACTTAACTTTCCAACATAACAGTACAGTATAACATGTTCTCCTTGGCATCATTAATTATCGTAAATTTGTAATATTGTTTAAGCACTGGCAATGTTCTGGATCGCAGGAAACAGCTACAATAACAACAATAATCAGGCTGTATGTAAAAGTAATACAGTGTTGGTAGTTACTATTTTTGCTAGAAATGACAAATCTCACCGCCATAGCTAGAATGAAAATAGAGGGACTCCACTTAAAAACTTAATAAATTTCTGAAAAATGTTTCTCACTAATAATAAATCATCATTAATTAATAGCATAACCCTACTTCAACATCCACAGATGATTAACCCTGAAGGCAAGAAATTCACAGATCTAAATTAATATATAAGGGTTTTCGTGCCGTTGATCACCACCTAATTAAGATTAACTTATTAAATGTATAAATGATAAAATAATTAACTTAATATAATAATGTCCATGTTATGATGGTCAAACCAATTATGCTTTTGATTGTAGTTTTTAATCTAACTGGCACAATGTTTAGTACTGTTGCTGGGTTGATTCTCGCTTTCTTTCATTATTATACATTGCTGGGTAAGGTATATAGCCGACATTCATTTTTTTTATGCCCCCATTGCACCTATATACCCCTCATGAAACCTATACAATTTTCTCAAAACCATTGATTCCAGAATCTTTTGGCACCATGCGCACATTAGCCTTTGCCCTTCTGAATAATTGTCCATTCTTCTCTTCCAGTACATTTTGAACATAATATTACAGTGTTACTTTCCACTTATGATGGAACTGGGAACTGGACAATGTGCTACTTGCATTGCCACTTTTACCCTTTTTAAAATTTTCTTTCTCTCTCTCTCCCTATCTTTCAAATTCTTATTCCCCTTCTCTCTACTCTCGGCGTTTCACCAGAGCCATTTCCCCTCACATCTTTTTTCTGACTCTCTTTAACTTTTCTGGCACTTAAATCCGTATTCTGCAGTGCACAGTTGGAGTACTCCCTCTTTAAACACTGAAGGGAGGGTGCGGTCTTTTTCAACTCTTGCAAAAGCAAAACAACAAATAGAAGGAAAAAGTAAATATGAATTGAAATAAAACCCAAAAAATTCAATTATGCTATTACTAAAATAAACAGTAATAATTATTATTAAAAAAAATCTGATGTTTATTTTTCTTTTTAAAATTTATTTTTAATGATGGATTTTTGTTTGCTTTTGGTTAAAACCTTCCCCACCAGATGATGAGATAATCATGATCCATCTTCAATTAGCTAATGCTGCACACCAAACTGGAGAGAGAGATTGACAGAGAGAAATAGAGAGAGAAAGGGGGGACATTTAACATCATTTTCTTTCAGAAAAACAAAATGGGTTATATCAGCAAATTTGCAAGATGATGATGGTCACTGTGTGATATTGTTCCACTCTTGATGCTTCTTTTGGGTGTTCAGAGATCAGTGAGGCAGAAACAACCTGTTATAGAAAAAGAACAAATTTTCCTATCTCATTCACAATTCCTCTCAGTGGGTTTGATTTGGTATGATTATTATCCCATGCTCCTCTTCCTCTTGTTATCTCCTCAACTTCAATCTTCACGGATATCCACAAAAAAACAAACTTTTTGGTTGGACCACTCCGGTTCAAGCATAGTGGAGCTCCTTTCTTGAGATATATTAACTGGGTTTTGTGCAACTTTTCTCTTTTGCCTGGTGGAAATAGTTTAAAGTACCAAACTTTATGCGCCCTGAGGGGTGGATTGGTGAGAGAAAATTTGGGGTTTGCTTCAATTTTGCTTTGTAATTGAAGATTCATGGTGGGGTGGTTGGTGGTTCAGTTTTTTGAATGTTCTGCTCAAGCTGGGCCTTGCCTTGAATCTTCTGGACTGCTAGGTTGGTAAATTTGACAAGGATGTCTGTGAATCGAAGACTTCCTGCTTCAAATGGTAGACTGCCATCGAATATGAAGTCTTGGAAGGTGAATGAACCTGTCCATGAGTCTAATTCTCCCAGGACATGTAGGAGGAAACCCTTGCTTCTTTGGTTTTTTGGCTTTGTTGCTGTAGGGAGTGTTTGGTTCATCTTGAGTTTCAATAGTAAGAATTTGGTGAGCAGGGAGAACGAAGCAATTTGTGAAGAGAGAGCAAGAATCTTGCTACAACGTTACAATGTTAGTAGGAAGCAGATTCATGCTTTAGCTTCCTTGTTCTCTGGATCAGATCAGGTGAACTATACTTTTCCCACACTCTTTCAATTTCATTGCTGCATGTTGTGGTCGCTGAGGATATTTCATAATTATTTACTTTTGCTTTGAAACTTTAAATATTTGGCTTCTTCTATATACTAATTGTTCTTTCTATTGGGCATTATTTTCGCTAAACAAACAACTTGTTGGATTATTATATATTTGAGCTGAAGTGAAAGATGTAAAACATTGAGAATCAAATGTTTGTCTTAAATGGAAGGGTACAAAGTATAAACTATGATCCTCCGATACCTATTCCGCAAGGTTTTTCTAGCCGGTTAATTTCTATAAGTGATGGACACTCTCTCGCTAGATTTTTAATAGGAATCAGTGGTTGTTGCAGAGATGAATATGAGCAGTAAACAAATTGGTGCTCTTTGTCCTATGTCTTACTAGTTTGTAATGCAGATTTTATCCAACTGTATTGATGAAAGAAGACTTCAAATGCTGTTAAGCAGCGGCATGGTCAGCACTCCACATTTAATGTGTCCAGAGAATCAGGAGTTACAAAAGGAGCATACATGTGTTGCAGACACTGTAGAACCTATAGAACAACGCCCAAATCTCGATGATTATGTCCAGACAAAGCTTGAATTATCATTCCCATTGAAAAATTATGTGTCATTGATCTCGCTCTCTGCACTTTTGTCTGATTTGGTTAGTTATTTGCTCCGCAGAAAGGTAGAATCTTTACTAAAGCTAAGGCATGTAGTTGCAATGCCCAAAAGTTCCATAATTTAAATTGTTGATTCTCCTAAAAAATAGTGAGTACTGAGTACCTAAGAATTATAGCCTAGCTTGCAATTCCCTTTTCTCACTGCTCAACCTATCCTAGGAGGCATAATATAGTAGTTGATTGAATGGAGATAAAAAAACATAGTGCTGAACTTAGGATTCCTAAATATCATTTTCTGTAAGAGTGCCAAGTTTGTGAAAGCTGGGTGAGAATGTAAATATTCATATTGCATCATCTGGATCTACAGTGGAACCATTTTGTATGCACTTGAATGTAATCAAAAGATTCCTTTGAATTACCTATCCAACATCATAACATTCTTTTTAGCTTGGCTCTTGCTATACTAAGTTCTTGTCTTGATGTGTAAAAGGCAGGGCATCACCAATTATAGTCTAGCATTTCAAATCATTCAACCTACTGCCTAACAACATTATTATATGGTCATATCAATGGAAAAGTAGTGGATTTTGGTTTATTTGCTACAAATATTGACCTTCCCATCTTACTTGTGACAGCCTCTGCTTCTTAGGTTGTCCAATAACTATGAAAACGTGCACTCCTTGCATGCTTATTTAAAACATATACTTCCAGTATATAATTAATTTGTTAATTCATTTTGGCTTTGCAGAAAATTGTGCAATCATGGGAACTGAGGGTATCTGCAATTCGGGATCATATGAGTTCATCTAATTTAATTAAAGGATGCTGGTGGGTCTTGGTTGGAATTATTGTGTCCTATTTCTGTTTACTATGGTGGAGTCAAAAGAAGAAGCTAGTTCAGGGGCATCCAGCTGCACAACAGAAGTGGCTGAAGCATTTTCCACAGGGTCCTTCAAAGAGCGCTGGGAGGTGGAGGAAAAAGTTATTAGTTATATTTGTGTCACTTGGAATAATTGGGTCCTTTTGGCTATTTTGGCACCTAAATAAGGACATTATGCAGAGAAGAGAAGAAATGCTAGCCAATATGTGTGATGAGCGAGCCCGTATGCTGCAAGATCAGTTTAATGTGAGCATGAACCATGTTCATGCTCTGGCTATCCTTGTATCCACCTTTCACCATGGTAAACATCCCTCTGCAATTGACCAGGTAATGTACTCAATGTTCTTCTCTTATCTTCGTCTTTTGCAGACTTATTCATGGCCAATGACTCAGATATTTTGCATGTCTTCTAGAAACTTTTGCTTAGTGTATCTTGTGTGAATCTAACTAACATATCTGTGTGGTTGCATATTAATAAAGGATAAAATGCCAGTTTATTTGTATGCTAAGGGAAGCAAAATCTGATTCCAAATCATTGGTAAAACTAGGGAAAAGGCATGGTTGCTCACTTTCTTGTAGGAAAAACTGCATACATACGATATAAGATAAAATGAACAAGTGTAATGGAAAAGGTGGTGATGCTGAAAAATATGATAATAGTGAAAAAAAGGTTCTGGTTGTGCCATTGATCTGTAATGTGTCAAAAATTTGAGCTATTGAGAAGTATGGATGATGAAGCTAAGCTCTGTCTTTATGGTTAATATTTTATCAACAACTAGCCTAAAATAAAGTTTCTGGCTTCTCTCTGTTTCTTTCATTGCATTATGTTAATTTTGTTGCCAAAACTTAATCTTAAAGGAGAATGTAATGAGAGTATGAGTATCTGATGACTTTCTTTTGGCACCTTTACTAGCTATACTACCTACTAAGAGAAGCATGTTTGATGGCATCTTTCATTGTCATTATTATTGTTGTACATTTTTTATTTGAAATGAACTAGACCTAAGTTAAGGTTAGATATTTACAAGTGGCTTAACATCAATATTGAAGGTATCATATTTGAAATGGTTAGGGTCTAACTCAACTCTAGAAATTAGCTTTTCTTTTTTTTTTTTTTGGGGGGGTGGGGGGTGGGGGGATTGCCGAAGGCTTAAGTCTTACCAGGAGTATTTTATACCTTCTTTTCTTACTAACTTTAAAAAAATGGACAGGGTTTAAACTGGTTTCATCTTTTCACTTGTATTTCTGATATTGTTAACACAGTGAATTTGAGTGTGTTAGACAAGACAAGTAAGGTTTGAATATGCATGAAGACTGCACAAGTTCAAAGCACACTATATTATGAGTCTTCGAGAAAAAGTAAGGAAAAATAACACTGAAGCTTATGTTTCTCTGCAGAAAATTTTTGGAGAATATACAGAGAGTACAGCATTTGAAAGGCCGCTTACTAGTGGTGTTGCTTATGCTTTGAAAGTTCTCCACTCAGATAGGATGCATTTTGAGAAGCAGCATGGGTGGACAATTAAGAAAATGGAAACTGAGAATGAGGCATTAGTCCAAGATTGTATTCCAGAAAATTTGGATCCAGCACCCATTCAAGATGAATATGCACCTGTGATATTTGCTCAAGAAACAGTTTCTCATATTGTATCTATTGACATGATGTCAGGGAAGGTGTGTTTTGCTTTGCCTGCTGTCTCCGTAGCATGATTTACTTTTTCTAAGCAAATTGTGGGGAAATGGCTTAAACTGCATATTTTTTACATTCCTGTCAATGTTCTTACCCTATGTATTCTGCCCAAGTATGAGAAAACTAGAGTATAAAGTCATCAGTACATGGTTGAAGCTTTTATATATATGGAGTGAAATATTAGAACAGGAGTGAAATCACTTATCAGGGTATCTCATATAATACAATTTACTTTGAACAGTGAAAGTTAAATGTGGGGTAAACAAAATCAGCAATGTACAAGAGTTTTACTTATCATTATCGACATCAATAAGATTACTCTGAGCACTGGTATCATCTGCCTTTTGTGCTTATTTACGGTCATATCAGTGATAGATTAAGAAGAAATAAGACTAGGAGTTATTATCTATAAAATTATTTGTTAAATTCCTCTTTTATCTAGCAGTTTAAAAGAAAATATTTTTTGCATTGTTACACAGGAGGACCGGGAGAATATTTTGCGAGCAAGGGCATCTGGAAAGGGGGTTCTCACATCCCCTTTTAAATTACTTAAGTCTAATCACCTGGGTGTAGTACTTACATTTGCTGTCTATAACACTAATCTTCCTTTAGATGCTACACCAGAGCAGCGTATCGAAGCTACTGTGGGGTAATCCTACTGGCTACAGCCAATTGTCTATTGATTAAAATTAAAATATGCATTTCATCTGTGCTCTGATCCACCTCTCCTTGAGAAGAAAACAAATACAATGTTAATGTGTGTATTGAAACATATTTATTGGCAGGTATCTGGGGGCATCTTATGACGTTCCATCACTTGTGGACAAGCTTCTGCACCAACTTGCCAGCAAGCAAACCATTGTTGTAAATGTTTATGACACGACCAATGCATCTGCACCTATCACAATGTATGGTACTGATGTTGCTGACACTGGCCTACTACACATAAGCAACCTAGATTTTGGGGATCCGCTACGAAAACATGAGATGCACTGCAGGTTGGCTTTCACACTAAAAATTCTGTGTTATACCAAAGATTTAAAATCATATCAGTGCATTTCCTTTTCTTTTGCAGGTTCAAGCAGAGGCCTCCATTACCTTGGACAGCAATCAATGCATCAGTGGGGTCACTTGTTATTACTTTGCTTGTGGGTCATATTTTTTATGCAGCAATAAACAGAATAACAAAAGTTGAAGATGACTATCGTAAAATGAGAGAGCTGAAAGTTCGTGCTGAAGCTGCAGAAGTGGCAAAATCCCAGGTATGATATATGTATGGGATCTATGCTTTTTGTTATGCCGCACAATTGTTAGCTTGATGGCTAGAGTATTGTAATACTCATACACATTTCATATGTTTATTGCATCACATGATGATCATCATTCAACATCAGAATTTTTCCTGATAGTTTTTGAATTTTTTTACTTAATTAAAATTAATATTTTGGCTTTGACCTCCAAAGATTGCTTTCCCTTTTTGTAGTTTCTTGCTACAGTTTCGCATGAGATCAGGACTCCAATGAACGGTGTTTTAGGTAATTGAAAGTATTTGATGTTTGATAGATAATCTCAACCTTTCAATACTTGGTGATAATTGGCAGCTGGTTCAAATTATTTTCCAGGTATGCTGCAAATGTTGATGGACACTGAGCTCGATAAAAACCAGATGGATTATGCTCAAACTGCACACAACAGTGGTAAAGATCTCATATCTGTCATAAGTGAGGTTCTTGACCAGGCTAAGATTGAGGCAGGAAAGCTTGAACTTGAAGCTGTAGCTTTTGATCCACGTGCTATTCTGGATGAAGTTTTATCACATTTCTCTGGAAAATCTAACGAAAAAGGAATAGAGGTGAGATCCTAACTTGGTTTTGTACCACCTGAAATTTTGTACAGCAAGTCTTACATGAACTTGTGTTCTCTATTCTTTTGGTGATTCCAGCTGGCTGTTTATGCATCCAATCAAGTACCTGAAGTTGTCATTGGTGATCCTAAACGGTTCCGGCAAATAATTACTAATCTTGTTGGCAATTCAGTTAAGGTTTGCTTTGTTTCATGCTTTATATTTTGTGACTAATATTCAGATATATTTGATGCTGGAAATATCTCATAATTTTAAGCACTGCATCATGCTCCCCCTTTGAATCATACTAGGTGTTGTCACCCACCTTATCAATTAATGCATTCGGTCTTTGATATCTCACCCTTTTACTTATTGATCTAGTGACCCAAAAGCAGAGTTAACAAGTAAATTCATCTATAATTCTGGTGATAGAATTTTTTATTCATTATTTCTTTATAGTATCACCTTTTTATATGTGTTCATTCTTTTTCTTTCACTAGTAAGTGACCTGTGAGATGGGCAGACATTGTAATAGTACATAGACAATTTAAAGGATTTATATGTTTATCTCTCTTCTGTTTAAATTTTGAAATAATCTTTCAGAACTTTATATCAAATTAATGGATCTTCTTATCTTCAGAATGAAAAAGAAGAAATCTTATTGCTTATTTATAATCTGTGTTAATTAGTTTATTTGTGCGTTTCAGTTCACTCATGATACAGGACATGTGTTTGTCTCTGTTCATCTGGCAAATGAAGTCAAGAATCCACTTCATATTATAGATGCAGTGCTAAGAGAAGGCTTAAACATGAACCAAGACATATCAAGCAGAACATATGATACATTAAGTGGGTTTCCTGTATGCAACAGATGGAAAAGTTGGGCGAATTTTAAAAAGTTAAGTAGCACAAATGAGCCTGAAATTATTGAACTATTAGTAATAGTTGAGGACACAGGTATAGGAATTCCTAAAGATGCACAAAGTCGCATATTCACACCTTTTATGCAGGCTGATAGTTCGACCTCCCGAACATATGGTGGAACTGGAATAGGATTGAGTATTAGTAAATGTCTAGTTGACCTCATGGGAGGCGAAATTGGTTTTGTAAGTGAGCCTGGAATTGGAAGTACTTTTTCCTTCACCGGAACTTTCAGAAAAGGAGAAAGCATGTCTCTGGATGCAATGTGGCAGAATAATAATTTAGGTTCAGAGTTTCAAGGATTGAGAGCACTAGTGGTAGACAGAAGAAAGATCCGAGCTGAGGTCATAAGATATTATCTGCAAAGATTGGGAATGTCTGTGGATGTAACTTACAGTCTGAATTCTGCATGCTCTTGTCTATCTAATACTTGTAGCATGAGGTAATTTTTCACTTTAGCAGTTGAAATTTAAAATCCAGAAATTTGCAGTTGTGCAGGATAGAGGGAGAGAGGAGAGAGAAAAGAAAGTAAAGAGAGAAGAGAAGCAGAGAGAAAAAAGAGAGATAAAAGAGACTGGTGAGAGAAGAGAGAACATGAAGAATTTCAAGTTCTTCCTTTGAAATTCTACAATTAAGTTATCAAAATACTTTCATAAATTTCTAGAATTTCAATTTCTTTTTAAATTCCCTATCCAAACAACATATTTCTCCATAAAGCATTTTAAATTCTCTAGATAAAGAAATTACTCTCTAAGAATTCTTCATTCTAACTTTGAATATTTGAGTTATGAAATTCTTCGATTGCATTAGATAACTACCCAGAATATTTCAAATGCACAAGGGATTTACTATGTAAAATGATTTCAGAATATAAATCATCAGTATCACCTGCTTTATGGCAAATGGAGTAAAAAAAAAAGGTGATATGCACAGTAATATTTGACTGATCCAATCCTCAATGCATGCTTTCATATGAATATGAATTTGTGTGATCTTGTGAAGGTTTAAACTACTAGGCGTTCTGAGGGGATATTCGATTGCTATTTGTTACTAATAAATTGCATTAACTTGTTCTTCTGAAACAATTTGGTACATTCTAACATTATTAAGATAAGAGAAATGCTATGGACACTTCCTCATTTACTCTCTTTCTAACACTCTTTTTCTAATTTTAGTGGATATCACTTTCAAATTAGGAAAGAATCATTAAATATGAAGTAGAACCTACCAAAATTGGTGATTTTCTATAAATTTCAACTGATCAAATGGAGAGTTAGAAAGAGTTTAGGAGACAGAGTCACTAGCATTTTTCTTAAGATAAATCTCCATTTCCTCAAATTGGTAATTGCTTGTGTTCAACAGTAGTGACTTTAAGGTGAAAATAGTCATGAAATAAACATGAAGGTGTTTATTTTATTTTTCTTTCTAGTTTATAATAGTTGGTTTTCTTAAAAGAAAGTTGTACTGAGAAATAGGCTATTATTTACTAAATTACTACTATTTTTTTTGTTCCTTCAGTATGTCACCAAAGTTGGGCATGATTCTTATAGACAAGGATATTTGGGATAAAGAATGTCATATCATATACACAATCAAGAAGCATAGACATAATGGCATCAAAGGGGATCCAATGAACTTTCCGAAGATTTTTCTCCTGGCCACCCACCTTAGCTCCAATGAACAGGATGAGCTCAAGTCAGTTGGTATCGTAGATGATATACTAATGAAGCCTCTTTGTCTTAATTCTTTGATTCAGTGTTACAGAGAATCCCTTGGCACTGGAAAAAGGCGAATAAATAGGAAAAAAGTATCCAAACTTGGGGATTTATTAATGCAGAAACAAATTTTGGTGGTTGATGATAATGCAGTAAACAGAAAAGTTGCAAAAGGTGTTCTACAGAAATATGGAGCAAAAGTTACTGCTGTGGAGAGTGGCAGGGACGCTCTAAAGATGCTTAAACTACCACATAATTTTGATGCTTGTTTCATGGATCTCCAAATGCCAGAAATGGATGGGTATTTTTTTTTTTTTTTTCTGAATTTTGAATGCAAATGGAGACACTGTTGTTGCCTGTAAGAATAGAACCAAGGAGCAATGACTGGTCTAGTAAGTTTATTTTGTACTAGAGAAAACACGTAAAAAAAGTAGATAATTAAAAGAACTGGTGCCTAAGATCAGGCCACT
Organism: Psophocarpus tetragonolobus; assembly: GCA_037954015.1. NCBI lineage: Eukaryota > Viridiplantae > Streptophyta > Magnoliopsida > Fabales > Fabaceae > Psophocarpus > Psophocarpus tetragonolobus. Next base: position 44,464,262 of record CM075695.1, read on the forward strand.
ACCCTTATTTCCTTTTGTTAATAACCTACTACCTAGAGTATTTAAACCACAACTTGTTTTTCCCACTTATGGTTGTGTTGTTAACCTGTAGTGTCTACTCAATCTTTTGTAAATAGATATAAGGATCATGCTTTTGCCTTGTAATTAATAGTTATGATATATGAAAATATCTTGTGATTTTTTAGATTTTCCTCTAGGATTAGTTTTGCTATTTAGTGTCTCTTAGGATTTGTTACCATAGATTTCCATCATGATTTGTTTCTTAGTAGTTAGGAATGTAAATACTAATTAATATAAATAAGTGTTAATTATCTCAATTTATGTTATGTTATGTGACATTACCTTATGTTAAGGGTTAGGGTTAGGGTTAGAACATAATTAATTTGTTTTATAAACACATCAATGTGGTGTAATACATCTTAGTATATTAATACATCTCTGTGAATATCAATTTAATATTATAACAAGTTTATTTAGCCAGTTGTTAGTTAATGGTATGGGTTTTTCGTACACTGTATTCTGTCAATTGTTGTTTAATGTTCTGTCAGAGGCTCAATAAATTTATTTAAGAAACTTGATAAATTGTGCAATCTGCATGCTATTCTTAGGTGTGACTGATGGCCATTTAACTTGCCTAAGAAATCTTTGCTTCTGAGTGCTTTTCTAGATAGGGTCTCACGTTGAATTCTGGATCCATGACGAATTGACGATATAATTTACAAGTATTTCTATTCATCTTAAATGGTACAGTTTTGAAGCAACGAGGCAAATACGCTGTATGGAGAGAGAGGTAAATGAGAAAATTGCATGTGGGCAAGCATCTGCAGATATGTTTGGTAACATCTCTTATTGGCACATTCCAATACTAGCAATGACAGCAGATTCAACTCAGTCTTCCAATGAAGAGTGCATAGAGTGTGGAATGGATGACTATGTGTCAAAGCCTTTTGAAGAAGAGCAACTCTATATGGCAGTGGCACGTTTCTTCAATTCGGATTCATAATATGGAAGTACCATGTTTGAAATATTTGATTATTAGTGCAGACACCCTGCTGACAAGTGTGGACTGACCTCCAGTGTGATGTTTAGTACGATATCAATCAACATCGAATGCCATGTGTTGGTTTTCCATTAAAAGAGCTAGCAGATGGATTAAATTTGGATAAATTATGTCCTGATATTGTAATGGTTGGACATGCCTCGGCTGATGTGTTCCTAATTGAGACTGCTTGCCAGCATGAAAGATATCAATTTAGCATCATGGATCTCAGCTACGGTCTTGTTTAGTGATAGTAAGTACCATTTTCATCATCCAGGATTTTCATATTATAAATGCATTTCGTACATACATATTTATCATTTATGAAAATTATAACTAGTAGAAATTGATCATTGAAATATACATATATGTATAGAAGGAAGTATCATTTTAGTCATTGAAAGTTATATGTATAGACGTTTTGTGCAAGTTGGTTTTTAAGTTACTATCTAAATCATTTTTAAAGTGTTTTAAAACACTATTCAAAGTATAGGAACAAATTTTCACAATAGAAGAAAATTAGTTTGAAAATTTCTTTCAAGAAGTTTGGTGTTTACATTTATAACTCCAAGGATTGAAATGATATTTCACGTAAACATGTATTACAATTCAAATTTTGTTCTTGTGTTTTTTCCAGGATGCTGATTTTGAGTTCGAGATATTATCACTTATTGCAGGACAGGAGTCGGTCATCTGAAGACAATTGCATTTTTGTGTACATAACCCGTTTTTTGTTTCTGCTTCCAACCTCTTATTCTTATTTGTATATATTAATATATATTTGGAGCAAGTAGCATAAGATAAAATGTTATAGTGTCGACATCATTATTTTATTTTTTGAGGGCGAAGATGGGAAGCACTGACATATCTTTGAACCCTCGGAATTTTGTAAGTAACATGTAAAGCAAAGTTATTACATGATACTCGCAGAATGGCACCTGTAAACAATATTTTGTGACTTGTGAAATTCCAACTTGTCACTGAGTTGTAACTTTTTTTATCCCAATAAATATTGTCAAGGCGAAAAAAATTCAATTCATTGAGCTACAATACAACTAAAAGTACTTTAAAAAAGAGGAAGTAGAGCTTGCAAGTATGGCTACTGTTTTGGTAGAAGAGATACAGCAGAACATGAGGACCACTAACGAAGTGGAATATTTACCCCCCTTGAAAAAGGCAGAAAGAAAAAAAGGTGGTAAAACAGAAGTGTGTGGGAAAGTAAGGGAGAGAAAAAGGAAGTGATATAAATAATCATTTTGTCATTGAGAGGGAAAAAAAGGTAGTAAATCGTTGTTGAGTTTAAAGAACATCTGACAGCAGAGAAAGTTAAGCCTTTTCTATGTTTTTTCTTTCCGTGATTGAGGAGCACGTGACAGAGCGTAACCGCTGGAATTGGAAGCAGTATCACAAATAACAAATAATCTTTTTCTATGTTACAGCTCAGTTCTTTCTGTCAATAATGTATCATATTCTCAAGGGAGAGCGCACTTTCAATGTGATCCTGCATGATTCACTTGCAACTTGCAAGGGAATAACATATCATTCCTTAGCCGTTAGAAAGAGATCCATAACTTCCTTTCTTTTTCTTTGTTATGTAATGTATAAGTAACTGTTGCTTATGTCTTTAGCATTCTTTCTATATACTCTTTAGTCTTTATCATTCAGTATAACCTCTTAAGTTTTCTCCAAAAATAGCAACATTCATGCTGAAGCTTATGCTTCCTCTACTTTTCCTCTCCATGATTCCTCCAAAAACAGGTGATTAAAACATGCTTCCTCTACCTACTCTAGAAATGTAAACATTCAAATGTTTCTGGTTCCTTCTTTTCTCCCTCTATTGTTATTTATGTTATTGTTATATTTACTTTTTCGATTTCTTAATTTTGATTTTTCAGAATTTTATTATCACATTTGTCTTTATTTACAAAATTTTTTAATTTAGGTGCATTATCAATTTGGAGATGTTTGACAGCCACATTTAATAGGAATTTTCAGTCATAATTTATTCGGCCTTGAGTTAATTAATTATTCATTTACAATTGATTATTTGTGAGCTTACAGATCTAATTAACAGTTTATTCACTTACAATAATCTATCATTTGTGAGACTCAATGTCATAAAAAATTTTGGGAGACCAAAATTAAGAAATCTTAGGGGATTTTTAGCCTTATATTTGTTATTTGATTAAATTATTAATTGACCTTGTTATCGTAGGATAAAAAAATCAACTTGTTATCTTGATAAAAACTATAACGAGCATAAAGAACAATACTAACCAAAGCTAAAATTGATTACAAGTGGATTGGATCTTGGACATAAATTTTTTTAGTGACAAATATTAGTTTAATTCCTCTTCCTTCAACCTTTTTACCAATTACCATCGTGCTAATCTTATATTCCTATATATCTGTCTCTAGAACAACGTTCATCTTAAAAAATACATTACATGCAGCATATGCAGAGTTTAAGCAATGGTGTGTAGCTGATGAACAAACCACCGAGTCTGAGTTGCAGGCAGCCTTAGATTGGGCTTGTGGGAGAGGGGGTGCAGATTGTAGCAAAATTCAAGTAAACCAACCTTGCTATTTTCCAAACACATTAAAAGACCATGCTTCTTACGCCTTCAATAGCTACTATCAGAAGTTCAAGCACAGTGGAGGCTCTTGCTACTTCAGAGGTGCTGCCATGACAGCAGAAGTAGATCCTAGTAAGTGATTAACAGATAATCACTCTCTGATTTCCTTTTTTTGGTTTAACTAGGACATATGCATGTTCACATGACAATGTGTACAATTTAAATGAACCTAATGCTTGAAGGTTAATCTAAAACCTCCAAACTACATTCAACCTACTTCGCTGAATTGGTCTCAGTAAATGATTCCAGATATGAGTCCCTCTTCAGTTGTCAGGGATGGGAACAATCTTGATTCGAAATGATTTTAGTTTTGCACCACAGAAGAAGTGTATGAATGACGGTGTTTTATTGTTTGTGCGCAGGTCATGAATCTTGTCATTATGACTTCATTCCCTGATTACAACTGAAAACTGCAAATGAAGACTTCAAAAACTACACTAAAAGCTAGAGCTCGAGCCTTTGCGTGTGTGTTTGTGTCCCGAACTCCCAATCAAGTAATTCTTTTCGGGGTCTTGTCTGTATTATTGATAGTGCTGAAATCTTACATTGCACTTGATCTAGTCAAAGGATGAAATGTCATAAAATCTTGTCGAGCAAACTAACTTATCTTGCAAAACTAAATTACTCTTTTCCTTACATTAATGTAATTGTAGTACAATTGAGCTTGTTTTTTTTTACAAGTTTGTGCTTGTTTGCCTCTACACCTCTGACCCACGTACGAGAGAATTTCCACCTCTAATAGAGCAAAAGATGCTGAAGTGTAGGTAGTACGGACATGGATTCTCTATTGATGACGAAAACCATGAAATAGTCATGTCTTAAAATCTCACCACTAATTTTACTAAATTTCACTTTTATTGTAAAATATATATATTAATAAAATTAATTAAAGGGCTAAGATCCCATGCAATGATAATGTTACTGCAGAGGATCCAAGCTAGCTGGTAGAATGATAATGTTCCAGACCTGTGCTTGCTTACCTAACTTATGCCTAGAAATAGAAACATTGCTGCTCCTACTAACTTGAGAATTGGAATTTATGCGAGTGTTATCACCTTAGTTGTTCAGATCTCTCAACCTCCAACAAATTGTCCCTGTAATAAAATCCCTTGGTGGGATCTCCAACTTTGGACCTGTCATGCACCTTCTACCCATGTTGCATCACAATAATATATTTTGTCTAATGGAATAGTGAATTTTATTCAAAAGCCTTAACTTGAAGAAGGATATGATTCTTCTGCCCATTACGTATAAGAGAAATATTAGCATTACACTTCGTGATACACTCATTTAAATACATTTTATTAAAATTTATCAAAAATCATAATTTTTTGTTGTCCTTGCCTCATTAAATGAAGATCTCTCTTTTAATAAATTCTAAACATTACTCTAGTATATGTTAGAAGGAGTGATAGATACTGTTGTTATCACTATATATAAAATTTCAAGTTTTTTTAGGATTATTGGTTGTTAACATAATGTTATTACATATTAAGTGATCACATGTTTGATCACGTCATTCTTATCACTATTCAATGATATTGGTTTTTAGCATAAATTATCTCAAGGCAACACTTTAACATGGACTAATGCTAAATTGGTTAATGATGGATCACTTTTGTTGAGATAGCCAATGGATATATTAATTATTTGATGAATAGTCAAGATGAAAAATAATATAAGACCTGTTATAGACAGATGGTGGATATTAAAGGCTATGAATTTAGCCATTCAATCCTTGAAAATTAGGTATTTTTGCAGACTAATTTGTTTTTAAGTGAGATAATGGAGGAATGACTAACTAGCAGACACCAAGCATCTTCGAAAGCCTTCGGAGTTGGACCATTTCATTCATGAGCAGAAGGATATCTCTTTAAATTCAAACTTGACTTTTAGACTATGGAGATGGACCTTCTCACCATTCAAAAGGAGTAGAATTGGAATATTTTGATATGTGAATCAATGTAGAATGAAGAAAATTAGTTTGTTATCGAGAGAGTTGGATTCTAGAAATGAAAGAGTTTAATCTGAGAGAAAAAAATAGTGCGGAAGAGAGAGAAAAGAAGATTCATTTTTCAATGTAAAAGTCTAAATTATGGCCCTCACATTTGAAACAAATCAATGGTGTTGTTCCTTCATTAGCTATACCCATATCTACCAAGTCTCCATGCCTTTAATCATATTCCAATTCTTGTATTTCTGAGTTGATTATTAATGAAATGCCATAAACACCTTTCAGTAAATTACAGGGTGATTCTGAAAATAAGATTATTTACTAATATAATGATCTAAACTACAATTACAATCCTTATATGTGAAGCAATTCCATTTATATATACTGCTGAAGAGTGTTAACTTGGCACATAGTTGTAGTGGTTGTCCAATTCGAAGAGTGCCTTAAAATTGAAAATAGAAACGTCTGTAGAGTCTGGTATGAGTTATTCCCTTTTGGAAAAGTAGGGTGTAAAAAAATGGAGATTTGTTTGTTTGACATCAACTGTAATAAGACTGATTTGTTATTATGCTCTCAGCTCCTCCTTCAACTTTCTATTCAGAAAGTGGAACTCGCTGAAAATGCTATCCTATAGTGATTTCAATTTCACAATCTACTTAGCTGTTCGGTTTGTTAAGGTATCTCAACATTCACACTAAACCAATCTCATGTGTAAAGCTCATCTGTGTATGACAAAGAAGTGAGCACAAAACCTGATGCATATATATAGTCTCATTTCATGTGCTTCATTTACTATCATGTCTCTGTCTCTCTTCTTGTCTAGACAGATTCACATGGGATTTGAAGGGGCACAAAGCACAACTTGTCCATATAGTATGAAAATAACACATTAAATTTGTTTAGAAGTTTGAACAAAGTTCTACAAACAAAGGCTTCTCTGATTGCCGTTAATGGGAATTTTCTGTGCATGAGGATCTGTATCATGTTCAAGTCAATATAATATGCATGTAGCTAGTGAAAGTTTCAATGTAAAATTTAGGTACATTTTTTCATGGATATCTTGTCAGATTAGCTATCTGGTGAGCTTGCAGTAGTGATTTCAGGGATTAAAAGCTGTAAACTAGGTGCATAAGTTAGCATTGTCCATTTTCTGTGTTTCACCTTTCAAGAGAGTCGGACAGATAGGTAATGTACCTACCTCTATCTTTCATTTCAAAAACTTTTTTCTCACCCTTTGATTCTTAACACTCTAAACACTTTATGTATTCCTCTCTCCATTTCTAAATATAAAACACTTTTCACTGCTTCATATTTTATAAAAAAAATTATAAATTTAATTTAAAATATTAAATTTGTTAATAATTTGTATTTGTTTTCTAAAATGACATTTAAAGTTATTGGGACTAATTCTTACTTTAAAGCTCACATTTTAAAATTGTATTTGATTAATTCACATTTAAAGTTGATCATCTTTCTATTTGCATTTGATTATTTTTACCTAATTAATGTATGTTTTAATCGTATTTTTCAATTTTCACAAGACAAGAATACACAAGATAACATTAGGAAATTCTGATTAAAAAATAATTATGTACAAAATAATTTTAAAAAAAATATTATAAAAAAATGTCTTATATTTAGGATGTAATTTCCTACTATAATGGAAGAATATAGTCTTGAACCTATCTTATCCTGATATCATGCATTTCCTATCTAGGTTAATTACTTGTAATATTATCAAACACTACTCACGAAATCTATAATAACTCACGTATTTTCTTGATTTTTTTAGCCTACTTTATTCACAAAATGAAAAAGGTAAGTAAAATTTCTGCTGTTTCATTGAAAAATACCAAACATTGTTGTTCTTTCATACTACTACATATTTTAATTGATGTATTATTTTAAAGTCAATTAATATAAACAGGATGTAATTTCATTAGGAGGGATAAGTAATAATTACACTGACTTCATTATTAATATTATTCAGCAAAATCAAATTACATTTTATAGAAGCCGCTACATTGAATACATATTTCACTCATTTGAAAATATATCTGGGCGGCGTTAAATGTATGAAAAGGTTATTTAAGGGTTTTTTTTTTAAAAGGGAAAAATTTCATTCACCAAACACAAGATACCTTGTACTCAGAAGAAATAACTAGAAAGTACAAAGTTGAAACAAGAAAATTAAGATCAAGTACAAAACTAGAAATAGCTCTAGACATTATTATTTTTTAAATCTAGTAAAACAGAATTGTAGTTATACTGACCACTCATAGAATGAAAAAAAGAAATTTTACAACACCCTTTACACTACAATTAGTAGGGATGACAATTATACTCGACTTTACAGGTACTGCCCAGTTCTCGCCCCAATTTTAATGAGAAAAACATGTATTGTTAGTTCATGTCCCCGTCCCCGCCTAAGATAATCGTGGATGGAGATGAGTGTGAGTTTGTTAGTCTCTGTCCCCACCTTTGTTCCCGCTTCTATGTTTTGTATATAATTATATGTTAAACAAAATCTCACTTATATGTGTACACAATCTACACCCTTGTGAATTATTAAAATTAAAATATAATTAATAATGTAACATATAATTTATTTAATAATTAATAAATTAGTATATAATTTATTTAATAAATTATAAGTAAATTTAAATATAAATTATAAAAAAATAATATAATAGGGTACCTGTGTGATACTCAAACCTGAAAATACCCGATCCGGATGGGACGAAGATTAAAATTTCATATCCACCTTCTTTATACCTGCCGCCACCTCACACTTTCTAGAAATGGAGATGGGGAGGACAAACTTGCCCCCGTTTCGCCTTATTGTCATCCCTAATAATCTGGATCTTTGTAAAGAATATTACCAGACTTTTTTCACACAAAAATGGTTCACCTATAAACAACAAAACATTTCTAGCCAACAATATACGGGACAACCAAATTATGCTGAGGAGACCTTTGTAATCTTTCCATATGCTTTAGTAATATTTTTTTATCAACAGGAAGAATATATAGTATGCTCTTAGAGAATGTATAATTTTAAAATTTTCAATAACTTATGGCAACATCTTGAAATTACCTAATCGTATAATAACTGTCTATTAACAAGAAAAATATATTGGCTCTTCTAGAATGTGTAGCTTTAAAAATTCCAACAATATGTTTAATTGATATAAATTGTGACCCAGACTTTGCCCATGTTTCGATTCCACTAATGGTGATGCCATAGTCTCAATTCGATTGATTCTTAACCAATTAATATTTGCAATTTGTGAGGGTTGTTCTAGCTATATCTGACAAATCTAACCATTCAAACCAAATCAATATTTTTTTTTTGTAAAAGGAAAATCCATCCGGTAATAGCTACAACTCCACTAGTTACAAGATATGAATCTTAATCTATGTGTTTGACAAAAGTTGATATTTATTATTGCATTGTTCCTTATATTATGGTTTTCATGCACTTATAAACAAGACACGACTTGTGCGTTATTTTGATTTTTAATAATGTTGTTTGACTTATAAAAAAAATCAATTTTTTCCCTAAAATCCAAGCACAATCAAACTAATTAAAATTAATTGATTAACATATTTTTATGTCTTTTAGGAGTTATCTAAGATTTGTTTACTAGTTTTGGTTTTATTCATTTGGAAAGTAGGTTCTATATGACATATCACTATAGAGCATATATGGTTTGTATTTTGTGTGAGACTCATACAACTAGTATAACCTTTGATGTTTTTTTGCCTTCTAAACAAAATTAGAACTAATTATGGATATATTCTTTGAGGTTTAATGTAGTTACATATGTACTTCATGTTTTTTTAAACATTACTTTTGCACGGCTGAGGGGAGTGTAAGTATAAGGTTTGAGAGGAGTGTCACTGTAAGGTTTTCAAGTATACAAGAGTTACACATGTAATGAATATATAAAAATAAAGGAGTTGTGTGTAATATAAAAAAAGATGGGTGCATATGTAATTTCATTAAACTTGAGGGGCGCATATGTAATTAACTAAAAAAATTACTTCATATTTTCATTAAACTCTTGCACAAGAGTTTAATAAGTATGCATTGATAGTATTAGAGAGTTTTATGTTCATATTAATTAAAACCTTTTACATAAATGAGAGTTATGATTGAATGTTTGTGTAAAACTTTTTAGATAGATTGCATACTAATTAAAACTCTAATACTATCCTCAAAACCAATTAAATTTGGTAAATAGAGACATTTATAAATATTTATAACATTTGATTAATCCTTCTCATTTATAAATAAAAATGATTTTACCCTATTTAATATATATAATTTTAAAATCCACGTATTATTTTATTTATATCAATAAACAATGTTTAGTATTTTATTTATTTCAATAGACAACATTTAGGACGTGAATGTTTGAATTTTAAAAAAATTATTGGAAATATTTAAAAAAAATATTTTAGATATTCTTTTATTAATAATAACTGTAATTACTTAACTTGAGATTTAGTCATATTTGAAATTTTTCAATCCTTGCTAAGAGTGTATTATGTGGAGATTATACTATGTTCTCCTCACAATTACGCTATGTAAATCTATTAATATACATCCATTAAAAACTTTATAATTCCTAATTAAGAGTTTAATTAGTATATATTGTCAGTGTAAAAGATCTTTACACGGATGTTCAATCATAACTTTTTATTCATATGACTTTTAAAGTAGTAATTAGTAAAGTCAACAAACTTATTATGAATGAAGGGTTGTGATTGAATGAATGTCAGTGTACAAATAATCTTTACATTGACAAATGTATACCAATTAAACTCCCTAATTAATTAGTGTGGACTACACGTTATTTATATTTAGATGAACGTAATATAAGTTATCTAATTTATTCTGACTCCTGGGAAATTGATATGAGCTTTATGAGGGTAAATTGGTTGCGCCCATAGGGCATAATGACAATACTTATATGTTTAAAAGCATGAACTATGATTATGGTCCCTAACACACCAAATAAAAAAAATTCTCCTTTCTCCATCTAAAGAGAAAACGATGATCCATAAAGAATAAGGCAGATTGAGTTAAAGAAGATCATAAAACCAATTGACTGTGAAATCCGTGATTGTTCTAGTTCCGCTACGTTTTACCTCATCAAGCTCTTTGGATAGAAGTATTTCTTAAATCCTTCATGATAATTTGATGTAATGTATTACGGTGCTAGTTTGATATTTCATTATGTTTATTAGAAATTCATATAGCATAATAATTATAATACTCAAAATACTTTAACGTTGTAATAAATAAATTTGTTTAAAATTTAGTAATTATATGATAATCTTCTATTATTATAATATTTACGTCCTCTATGGATTTAGGCTTCTATAAATAACATAATGCTTATAAGTGAGTGTTTTTTTTTTGTTACACATGTGAATTGTTTAAACATATTAGAAAGAAAATGAATTTTGATATTAGAAATTTGAGATAATTTTTTTTTTTAATTCTTGAAATTCAAAAGGAATAATTTTGACTTCTCATTTTGAATATAATTTTTCAGAGTGTTATAATTTGTGGTGACCGAAAATCTCAAAATAAATTAAAATAAATAAAAATTAATTATCCTTACCTTTATATTCATCTCCCTCTCCTTTTCAACTCAACCCTACACATAAAACACCACTATTTTTCCATTCATCACAGTTTCAAATCTCAATTTTTAAACATGTATAGAAATGGAGAATTTCTCCCTAAACTTTAATAAGTTTTCGTACACCTTCATAATGTCTCAAAATGATAAAAAAATTCTTAATGAAAATAACAAAAATTTTATTACCATATATCTCTTTTTTTTTTTCTATTTCATCTGCACCTTTCTCTCATTTTGCATCTCTCTCGTTACTTTCTCTTGCACAACTTTGTTTTTCTTCTCATTGAATAGTGATTTTCTCTTCTTCTTCGTGCATTGTTGTTCATCCCCTTTATGTTTGCTTTATTCTTCGTAGTTCAACTTTGTGTTTATTTTCTGTCGGTACATTAATTTTTTTTACAAGTTTGGACACTCCTATAAAAAAATTTGCAAATTTTTTTTACAAGTTTGAACACCTCTGTCTGAACTTGTAAAAATATTTAAAATTTTTTTATTAGGATTAAAATTATTCTTTTACCTAGAATATTTGAAACTTTTTCTACTCTTATAAAGGTGTAGAAAAAAATTACCACTGGAAAAAATTCTCATAAAAATAATTACTAATTATGTAGTTTTAGCACAAATTAGAACATTGAGAAGAAATTTAAGAACTAATGCATTTTCAGCACCGAGACCACGACGTAGAGTGCAATTGAAACATCCTAGTTCATCTTTGTTGAGTGCAATTGAAACCAAAACGACCATCGTCCTGTCCTCCTTCGAGGAGCAAACTGATCTCATGTAATTTGTGGACAGCCACACCAAATTTGACAAAGTCAGTATCATCAAAAGCTCACTAATTGGTTATTTAATTTTAATTGATTTTAGAAGTTTTAGCAGCTATTAATTGTAAATCCATTATTCCTATCTGTCGTATGTTAAGAAGAAGGATTAAATAAATTAATATGATTGTTTGAGGACTAAAATAATTCTTCCTGAATATTAGAGACAAAAACATAATTATCAGGACAAAAACTTATTTAAACCAAATAAAATTCAAATCAATATAATAAAACTTTTGAAATTATAAATACACTAAATTGTGTATGGATGTTTAAACTATATAATAAAACTTTTATAATATTTTAAATTAATATATTCTCCATATATATATATATATATCTTTTAATACTTGAAAATTGTTTTTTAGTTGATTAATAATTAAAATTGGTAATCTTAATTTGCTTATAAGTATCAACCTTGATTCATGGTTATGGAACTTTTTTTGTTAAGAAAGAGGAAGGTGAGTAAAGGTTGTGAGTTCAACTTTTACTGTTAACAAAAACTAACTTTACTAACCATACTAATATTTAGTGTGTAAAAAAAAGAGTATAAAACTTTTAGAAAAAAAGAAGAGAGTAAATAAAGGTGATTATGAATTAGTTTGATTTTGATTTAGGTTAAAATAAAGTTTGAACTAATGAATTTTGATTTGTTTGGTTTGAATCAAATTTATAAAAAAAAATAAAATTAGCCATTTAAATCAAATTAATATTTAGCAATTGTTCAGTTTAATTTAGATTAATTAGATATATATTTTTTCGAAAACATAATTTCTTCATAAAAAAATTAAATATAAATATGTTTTTAAAAGATTGTAATTAACAATGAAGGTCGAATGGTGTTATTAGTAATGTTAATTTTGTTAACGATGAGAATTGGACGGACAACTTTTCTCACAAAACATTCCTTAACCAATTGGGCAACCTCTTATATCTTCGTAATTTATAATTTAAATATGTAATATATTTATATCAAGAAATTTTATAAACATGTAATATACTTATATTAACCAACTAGTAAGCCTCTTATATCTCTGTACTTCATAATTTAAATATGTAATATACTTATATCTTTGTATTGCTATAGATGACTGACTTATCTGATTATGATGCATGAGGATTGTGAATCACGTTTTTGGCATCACTTGGGATTATCCTCACTACATGGAAAACTCACCAAGGATATTCTTTGTGTATCTTGGTTGGCAATACGGTGGAGTATTTGGTTAGTTAGGAATAATCTCATTAATAATTATAACTATTTTTTCAGTTTTTAACTAACTTTTTAATTTATTTCATGAAATTGAAATGTTCCAATTATATTTCATAGAAAAGGGTTACAATTATATTTTGAAGATGGGTAATATAAACAGGATTGCCATGTCATGGAACATATTGTAGGGATGGTTGAGTACTATTGTTTTGTTTTGTATAATTTCCTAGTCAAGATAGGTGGTTATATAATAATCTCAATATTAGGTTAATAATATGAGTTTAATGGGTATACATTATTACTGCAAAGATTTTTAATAATAGTGTATACCAATTAAAATCCTTTAATACATAAATGAAAAGTTACAATTGAATAAGTGTAAAAATCTTTTATGCTAATCGTATATATCAATTAAAATCTAATAAAACAGGGTAACAGTGTTTGCCTACTTTATTTTTAAGCACACAGATACTTATACACAAATGCACAATTTTTGCTATTTATACCTTGACTTTGAATTTACCAACATCCCTTCATATTCATCCTTTTGTCCCTCCCTCGTCTACAACCCTGCAAAACCCACCCCTTTGCATTCCCTTTCAACAACATGCACTCCCCACTTGCAAATATAATGATAAGCAACAATAAAATTATTATAAAAATCTTTTGATGCATAAATATGAATGCCTGTAAAAATAAAAATACATGGGACATTACATAATTCATAGTTATATAATTACAAATCTTATCAATCTACAATATATTCTACATAACTGCAAACTATGTGATATACAATTAATTTTTATACACTTTTTCACCATTGTAAATCACATTATCCGTAATTGTGCAAAACATATTACGAATCATAAGATTTGTAATTATATAAATATTAATTATGGATCATGATCAGCAATATGATTTTTTTAACACACTTTTTCCTTTGCAGACCAAGAGATTTACAATTTAGTATGTGTGTTATGGATCTTTAAAATTTCAATGGTTCAAAAGATTTTAGGGATGGGAGAGGGCTGTAGCTGGGGTTACAGGGGGCTGCAGCCGGGGCGGACAAAGGTGAGGATATTTTGGGTAGTGAGGTTTTACAGGTGCAAATAGGGAAATGGGGTGTAAAAAGAATTAGCCATTTGGGAAGCTTTGTAAACATTTTTTAATATAATTTGGTTTTAACCAAAACCATTACTTTTAAATTCATTTATTTCTCTAATGTCATACCAAACTGAATAATTATTTAATTCTTCGTTGTAATTATCATACCAGACCTCTTCTCATCTGATTTTATTTTTCTCTCTTAGAATCATCATGTCACATGCCAGCCATGGAAATTAGGTTTTTAGTCCGATTTAATCAAAGAACTTAGCTCCATTTTTGCCTCTAAAATAGCAAAGCATATAGAACTAATATTCCTGTGTAATATTTTTTCTCTTTACATTTTTTAACTTTTAAGGGTTTCTCCATACTCAAGGAACCAAATTCAGAAGCCACACAGCAAGAGTCAACCAGAATATAATTTGAGGGACAAAGCATTCCACATTTCTACGGTCTCCGTTTAGAATTTGAAATTGGAATTAACAGGGTGATTTCTCAAAAGTCAAAGTCCTTGAAGCACTCTGGAATTGAATAAATTAAATAAAGCCCACATTCCGATTTAGACATAATGCACACTAAAAGTATACATTAACTGAGGAGTCATCCTAGCCAGGAATCTTAAGAAAACGTGTATCAATTATGGAGTTATTTGATTAGAGTTAAAAGTTAAAACAGACTATTTTTTTTACAAGCTAGACATTGCATTAATAAAAAAAATAGCATAAGAAAGATCTTCAATGAATTATAAAATTAAGAAATATGTCCGTTCAAAAAGTAAAATTAAAAGAATCATAAGTCATTTATACAAAACCTTGAATTCTTCGTAAAAGAGTGTGTGATAAATTTTGTTATGCAGCTTCACCCCATACTGATAATTGCATAACTTTTACATAGTCTGCATGAAAAAATCATAACATTTTTTGTCATCCAAATATCTATAAACCATATAAAAGATCAAGGTCTTTTAGTAAAATTATAAATTTAAATTAATTGTACGCATTGTAAAAGTTTTATTTATCCTGGTCAAACGTATTGCTTAGAAAATTGAGCAGGAAATATGAGGTGATGTGATGACAATGACTTAAAGATGGCTTGGTTTACCAGTTAAAATTTGGTATTATGTTCGTTTATCAGTCAATGAGAAATTCCCAAATATATATACAGAATTTTGAAGGAAAGAAAGAGACCTTGCCAAACAATTTCTCTTGGTCTAATTTGTTGGAAGGCCCTCACATCAAACAACTTACTCTGACTTGCTATTTGACGATTTATATGATTCTTAAATTCTAGAAAGAAAATGACTTAGAATTAACCAGGAGCGTTTCGAGAAGGGAGCGAAAGTTTAGAGGAAATAAAGCTTATTAGCTAAAGTAAATAATAATTACGTATTAAATAAATACTCGCTTGCTTACCTTGTCCCTCTGAAATTGGGATTAAACGTGTGACTTAGTTTTTGGCTAATATGCTTTCCACAGGAGTGTCTTTATTCTTTACTTGTGGACAAAAGAGAGATGGATAACCAATAAAAAAGAAATAGATAAATTGATATTTGATATATGCACATTACACACCTTCGCACGAGTTTTGGAAAGCACACATACATGCAAACTCCTCCACCACACACTTCCGAATTGGAACAAATAAAAATATCGAGTAAAGAATTTGTTCCAAAGTAAAGATGGGCACATGTGGTAAGAGGGACCCATATGTTGGCAGAACATGTGTTGAACCCTTTAAAATTTACAAAATCTGCAAGTTTGGTAATTGATAGGATAAGAATAGGACAAATTCTGCAGATAAAAAGGACAGAACATTAAGGTAATGTATCTCCCAAAAGCCATTACATGGGCGGTGCCATGATAGAGAAACTGAATACAAAAGTCAAGTGCTCTCATTATGGCTTTTTGGTTTTGTGACACACTCCTGAAACTTGGTAAAATTTCAGAAATGTAATTGGACCGAGTTTAAGGCTAGCCCCACATATAGCAGCTGTGGGTATCAAACATTTGGAAACGGGGGACAAATATTTACGAGCAAGGCCTACATTATCTCTTTAAAGTCAATGGGCATGCCAGGGTTTTTTTTCACAATGTCTAGACCCCCTCTTGATTTTGATATAGAACTGGATACAAGTTTAATTTAAGCTCGAAAACTCTCAATAGGTATCTGTAGGTTGGTTGTATAGACTAGTAGCACATATGTGAACCCTTGTTTCTTGTATGCGCCTTTATATATTAAGGGCTACATTCTACCAATCCATCTTCCTTAATTACTTTCACATCAAGCTGAAAACAATTAAATATATGAAATAAGGAGATAATGGAGTTCTTTCTATGAGTTGAAGTTCATTTTAGTGCTTTGGGAGTGGGGGACAAACACAGCCCTACATTCTCCTGTGTAAGGCTTAAGCATGCAGGTTGTAAGATCTTCTAGCCTAAAGTGCTATTCTATTCTATTGGCATGGCCAGATGCAAGCATTTTTCCCTTTTGATTGATATATCTACCAATTTCTTGTCTCCCTGCTCGGACGTTGCCAAATGATTAGAGGACGAAACATGGAATTCATAATCAAACAAATAAATTCCAAATTAGTTTGAAAATTCGATATAATAATTAAATGGATCAACTTAAGTTAAATTTTATATGAATGTGGACTCGTTTGTTATGCATCCATTTATAAAACAAGCGAAACCACACAAAAATCTGAGTCATATAACAATCATTATTATGTTTCTTTTTCGATGCATGCACATCTTTGCAAATAAATAAAAATAAGGTTAATTTTTACTTTTATAACATTTTGTTTCGTATTAGGGACTAAAATTTTTCCTCTAACCAATTTTTAACTTTTTGTCCAATCTTATTTCTTTTATTTTGTGCTAGCTTTTTAACTATTATTTAAAATAAATATGGGACAAATACTTTTGTATTGTTTCGTACCTTGAAATTTAACAAACCAAATGCACCTTTATTAATTCATATACCTTTATTAATCTAAATCTAAATCTATATCTATTTCTCTCAAAATATATCTATATCTATCTATCTATATATATATATATATCACTTTCTAGTAAGTAATATTCTAGTTTATTATTATAATAGACAAATATTTATTTTATGTGACTAAAATTTGTAAATAAATAATTATTTTTAAATATATATTTATAATAAATATTTTAGTATATAAATTATTTTTAGATTTATGATAAATATTATTTTTAATTATTGATAATTTTTTAGAATATTGAAATTCAAGTTAAAACTGAAGATATTAAAAATAATAGGTTAAAAGAGATAACTTAAGTTAAACTGTTCACTTAATAATACTAAAAACATTATATATTATATGCATATTAAAATGTGTTTAAATTTGAAGATAATAAAATATGTTTAAAATTAGTTTATGATATTAAGTTACTACTTGTAACTATATTAAATTGACATTAAAAATATGCATGTCAATATATAAAGTTACTACTTTATGAAACGAGATTATTTAAATGAAAGTAAATATAAAGAAGAGTAAAGACTTGAAAAATCAAATAGTCTTAAACTTAATTTATATATATCGAAGATTTTATTTTTGTATGAAATAAATAAATAAAAATATGTAACATAATCATAATTTTTAGTTGAATTGACCTAATAAAAATATAAATTGAGTTATTTGCAAGCTTGAATTGAATCAGATTAACAAAAACGTTATTAAGTAAGGGGTGAACCGGCCCAAACAAATGATTACCAAGCCTAAATGGTTATCTGATTATATTTAGTAAATTCCTTTCCTTGTTTTGGGCCTGTGCAACCCAATTTTTAGGTTTGGTGATTTTAGGGTTCTACCCTATTTATTGTCTCATGATACAATCCCACCTAACATGTATCATGGCTACAAGGATTCAAGGAAGACATGACATGGATGAAAGCTCATTGAAGATTGGAAGTCATAGCCTTCATTTTTAGCTTGAAGATTGGAAGCCATAGTCTTCATTTTTAGCTTGTAAATATTTTATTTTAATTAGCTAAATAGGAGCATATTTGTAGTTCCTTTAAGGCCACGTATATTCGGCCATATTCTTTTTAGTTTAGAATGTATAGGTGTCTTTAGTTAAAAAAGATGAGTAAGCTTAAAATGAGTGCATAAGTCAAGACATGATTTTCGGCTAGCCCATTCAATTTAGGAGATTCTAATTACACCCATGGGGTGAACTTAGGTGCCTTACTTAAGTCTCACATTACCTAGAAAAGTGTGTCCAAGCTCTCCCTTGGGGCTATATATACTCATTCCCCTTCATTGTAAAGTTCACCTTTGAAGTTGAATGAAAATAGTCTCTTTGTGAGCACATTCTTAGTAAAAGGTTTTGAGTAAAAGTCTTAATTTTCTTTTAATTTTTTCCAGCTTTTCTTCTTAGTGTTCTTGCTATTTTCTTTGTTTTTTCAAGCCTTAATTCTTGTCATTTAATTTATTTTATGTCTTGTTAGTTTATGTTTTAGTAGTTTTCATTTTATGCAATTTATTTCCTAGTCTTTATTGCTTTCTAGATTCAATTTATCTTGTTCTTTTCCATTGAATCTTTATATGTTTCCTATAGGATTGTTTCTTTAATTTTCTATCCAGCCTTTTATTTTTTTTTGTTCATTTGCAAATCCTAAGAAGGTCATTGTAATGACTTCACAAAATTTGTGAAGGAAGCCACATATTATGGTCTTGATCTTTGGATGCACGTTGTTCTTCTTATTTGAGTTTTTCATTCTATTTTCCTGCACCTATTTTTCTGTTTTTCCATCCCCTTGTTCTTTGTTTTAGGCATATATTTCTGGTTATTTTGAGTCATTAATTTCAGTTTTTAATCTTCCAAGTTGTGTCTTAGTTGGTCATGTTGTAGCCCTTTTATTGTCTCTTAATTCTACATAGTTTTGCCTTTTTATTTTTACCATAAAAAATTATGTTTCTCTCTTGGAAGTGAGCATATGCTCTTGTGTCTATTCCTAGAGTCTCACATGCTTTAGATCATATCATGTTTCAAAAAATTTTCAAAAAAAATAAATTGCTCAATTCTTTCTTAGAGTCCATTTCTTCATTTTGTGTGAGTAGCTTATTTTTGTGCTAGTTTATTGTGGTATTTTCTTTGTGCTGGCTGGTTGAGCATCTTTAGGCACATATTTGGGCTGAAAACTTGAGCAATCAAGCTTACCTAAACCCAAAAAAAACTCTCACTTGGTGTCATGTTATAATCACCTAAAATTACTAGCTCATTTTAAGTTGTTTTGTGTTCTTTGGTTTGCACTTTTACATCAATTTTTTGTGGCTAATTTATTATTCTTGTTTAAGCATTTATAATTCTTAAACTCCTTACTATATTTGCTACAAAATATGTTAAGAGGTGTAGCAAAATTGTTTCAAAAAAAAGAAGAAGAAAAGAAATCAAAAGAGTAAAATAAGTCAAAAAAAGAGTTAGTAAAAAATGTTAAAAACAAGTAAAAAGAGTACAAAAAAAAATTAGTGCACCTCAAAATTATTAAACAATTCAAAGGAGTGTTAAATTTTATTGAATTTTTCTTGAATTTATTTGCATATGATTCAGCCACCTTGCTTTACAATTGTGCAAATCATTGAATTTGTTGAGTCTTTTTTGTTTTAAGTCCAATTCTATTTTAGGCCCATTCTAGGAATTTCTTTTGTGTGCCAACTTTCTTTCTACACCTTTTATTTCTTGTTTGTCCTTATTGGCTTTCTTTGTGTTTGTCAAATAAATTATTTCCACTTGGATGTGTTCCTATTCTTGTTAAGTGCTTTTTATTGCTTTTTGCTTTCAAATTCTACTTCTCTTGGTCTCTTGCTTGGGCGTTTGTTTTCTATTGGTAGGTAGTCAAATTGTTGAAATTTCCACAAGGGTAGCATCCTTAGGAAGTGTTGATTTAAAACCAAGGAAGAGGAGACTTGAAAAGGAGGCCAAGACTAGAGTGATACACTTGGTGAAGAGCACTTGAAGAAAGGAGCTACATTCAACTACTTTTAATTTTCTTTATTTAATTTGGGTGTATTTTTAAAGGACATTTTAATTAGAGGTGTTGGATGCCCATAAGGGTCCCCTTTTTTGTGTGCAATAAACCTTAGTTTCTCGTTTTAGTGTGGATAAGGAATTGATACCCTTTATTCATACTTAGAAGCATGTTAGAATCCTTTAGCTTTGCTTTAAATTTCTTTATTTGCTTTCAACGTTTTAGCAAGTGTTAGAGTTCCATAGACTCTTAACACTTTAGGAGAAAACAAAAAAGAGAGGAGTGTTTTGTATATTAGTTCCTAGACCTTACACTTTGACATGTTTTCACACACATCTAGGAGTGTTAGGAGTAGTAATAAGACTAGGAAAAATAAAGGAGAATAATGTGAGAATAGAATAAAAGAAAAGTATGAGAAGAGTGATAAACCAACCTTACCCACGTATCCATACTCTATTGATTGAAAAATAGTAGAAAAACAACGTAAGAAATTCTGGAAACATGAGAGAAAACAAAAAGAGAAGAGGAAAAGAGAACAAGAGGAACTAGATAGAGAGGAGAAAAGAGAGAAAGAACAAAAAGAAAAGGAGAGACAAGAAAGAAAATAAAGAAGAGAATAAGAGAGACAAAAGAGTAGGGAAAATGAAAAGAAAGAAGAGAAAAAGAGAGACAAAAGAGTAGGGAAAATGAAAAGAAAGAAAAAGAAGCAAGAGAAAAAGAAAGAGAAGAGAGAAAGAAAGAGAAAAAGAAGAAAACAAAAGAAAAGAGTTAGAGAGAAAAGAGAGAAGAAAAAGGAGAGAAAAAGAAAAGAAAAAATTGGAAAAGAGAGAAAAAGAACAAAATGAGTTAGAAAGAAGGAAAGAAAAGAAGATACAAAAAGAGAGAGACACCTATAAGAGCTCTTGTGGTAACATTTACACAAGATATAAAGACTTAGAAGAGCCTAGAATAACCCATGACATTCATGCTTTTTCTAGTAACAAGGAAAACCCTAAGAGGCATCCTAAGAAAAAGACAAACCCTTCTATAATTAAACCCAAAAGAGAGTCATCCAAAAGAAGGCATATTGAGAGAAAACCCTTGAGTATGAGTGACATCCCTACCACTAGTTCGAGCACTCGTTCTAGAAGTCCTAAATGTTTTAAGTGTTTAGAAAAATGGCACATTGCTTTGTTTTGCCCCAAAAGAAAAAAGACTTCAAGGGGAACATCAAATGAAAAAGGTACTCATTCATTTGATGATCTCTTCAAAGTGAAACAATTTCTTGGAAGTCATCCTTGTAAGGAAACCCAAACACAAAAAGAGAATGTTTTTCAAACAAGATGCAAAATTTTGGGCAAAACTTGTTCTCTCATTATGGATGGTGGATCATGTTGTAATTGTTGTAGCACGAAGGTGGTGGAAAAGCTATCACTTGTTACTACTCCTCATCCTTCACCTTATTCTTTGCATGGACTTAATTATGAAGATGATGTAGTAGTAAGAAAGCAAGTGGAGATTAGTTTCTCCATAGGGAAGTATCGCGACAAAGTGTTATATGATGTAGCCCCTATGGAAGCTAGTCACATGTTGTTGGGAAGACCATGGCAACATGATAAGGAAACTTTGCACAATGGCCTCATTAATAAAATCACTGTCTCATAAAGGGAAAAAAATTACTTTACTTCCTCTTACCCCTACTGAGGTTATGGAGGATAGAAAGATCATGAAGCTTAAGAGACAGAGGGATAAAAATGAAAATAAGGTTGCTGGTAGGAAGATCAAGTCTAAGGAAAATCTGCCTTTGCCTTCAAAAGAGGTTCTCTACATAGAAAATTTTTTCTACCAACCCTTACTAAAGGAACAAGTTGAATTTGAGGATGTGCCTATATCTTTTGAGCACCTTGATCCACACCCTCAAGTCCAACTTGATGAGTGCTCCATTCCACTTAGACTAGTCTCGCCTACTATTTCAAAACCTTTGAAGCTAGTATCTAGTGCAATAGGAGGAGGATAGGGAGCTGTTGTGTGGAGACACATGCACACTAAAATCTTCACACCTTAGTGCCAAAATTCACTACCCCATTCCTAAGAGGCCTCCTTATAGACCTCTCACTCCCCCCAAAATCACTTGTCTGCATATACTTACTGTTTTCCTTATTTTCTTGCAGACTTTGAACAACAGGAAGAAATGCCTCAGGATTTGAGGTCAAATCCTCTCCAAGGGGGAGGAGATGATGCAATCCCACCAAGGGGTAGGAGATGATTCAAGGAAAGCATGACATGGATGAAAGTTCATTGAAGATTGGAAGCCATAGTCTTCATTTTTAGCTTGTAAATATTTTATTTTAATTAACTAAATAGGAGCATATTTTTAATGCCTTTAAGGCCACGTATATTCGGCCATATTCTTTTTAGTTTATAAGGTATAAGTGTCTTTAGTTAAAAAAGAGTAGTAAGCTTAGAATGGGCGCATAAGTCAAGACATGATTTTGGGCTAGCCCATTCAATTTAGGAGATGCTAATTGCACTCATAGGGGTGAACTTAGGTGTCTCACTTAAGTCCCACATTGCCTAGAAAAGTGTGTCCAAGCTTTCCTTTGGGGCTATATATACTCATTCCCCTAATTGTAAATTGCACCTTTGAAGTTGAATGAAAATAGTATCTTTGTGAGCACATTCTTAGTAAAAGGTCTTGAGGATCCTCTCTCTTGAGGAACCTCTTCCTAGTTGGTTTTTATCAAGGGTTTCTTTCCTTGTGGCAAACCTAAACACTTTGGCTTATCTCTCTTTGAGAGTGGCGCCCCACCTCCATTTTCTTTCCCCTCCATCATCCATTTCATGGTACTTGTAACCTCAAGGAGAAGATCAAGGGGAGTACAAAAGTTTTTTTGCATCATCTCGTTTGTGAGCAGTTAAGGCATGACATGAATTGACTTTTCTTCTCCTTATTTCTAAATCTCTTTTCTTGCAAATATTAGGGTTGACACTAACATTTTGTTGTTTTCATTGCTTACTATGTCTCTCTCCAATCACAACTGGAATCCCAGCAAACTCAAAATGATTCAAAGCATGAAACATTCCAGCAATGCTTGGAGTCACAACAAGCCACGTTCACCAGGCTGAGCTTTTTAAACTTCGTTAGACGAGCTTTGTTCAGGAATACCAGACAGCTTTTGAAAAACTTTGCAATCACATTCCTGGGCTAACTCCATATATCATACTTAATTGTTTTATCTAAGGCCTCACAGCTGATATCCACTGCGAGCTGGCTATCCAGCACCCTACATCTGTTTCAGATGCCATTAGCTTGGCTAAATTGATAAAAGATAAATTAAGGGATTCTCGCCCACAAATGTTCAGAAACAACGTTTCCTCTTTCTCCAAAGGTCAAACATCTATGGGGCCAGCATAACCAATTCCAATTTCCAGTCACTCACCCAACACCTTGCCCATAAAACACCTCACTCAAACCCAAATATAGGAGTGTCGTGCTTTGGGACTTTGTTACTATTGTGATCAGAAGTTCATTTTAGGCCATAAATGTTCTCAGGGCAATTTCCTCCTATTAATGGTGGATGAAGACGAGCACATTCCCTCTTGCGTGGAAGAGATATAAGATATTCCACTAGATAATGCAAAAGATCTAATTCATTTTCAGCTGTCCACCCAAGCTGTTTCAGGATCTCCATCCCGTCATTCCTTCACCATGAATGGTACAATTAAGGGATCGATAATTACAGTTTTAATTGATACTGGCAATAGTCATAGTATTCTGCAATCTCGCTTAGTTGCCCATTTTCAACTACCAATTTAGCCAGCTCCTAAATTCTTAGTAATGGTTGGACATGGAGACCACCTTCATTGCACAGGTTTTTGCCCAAAGGTGTCCTTAGTTTTGGAGAACCATTCCTTTGATATTGCATGTTATTTGTTCCCTATTGCAGGGGCTAACTTGGTCTTAGGCTTGGATTGGTTAGCCACTTTGGGCCAAGTTGTAGCTGATTTTGCCATCCCCATCGTCATCTTTTCCTACCAAAATTTAGTCCTTACCTTTAACCAACATAATCTTCTTCAACCTAAACCCATATCTTATTCCCAATTCTGTCATCTACTCCATTCAGATTCCGTGGTCTCATTCCACCTTCTCACCATTAAAAACTCCTTACCTACCCAACCAATAACTAGGATAAAGACCCAAACCACCCCACCCATTCAAGAGGTTCTAGATGAATTTCCCCACCTCTTCCAACTACCTAAAGGCCTTCCTCCACACCGTGACCATGACCACCACATTCCACTCAAGCCAAACACTACCCTAGTTAATGTCAAACCTTATCACTACCCTTATTCCCAAAAAAAGGCTATGACCACTATTATCTAGGAAATGTTACAACAAGGCATTATCAAACCTAGTGATAGTCCTTATTCCTCCCCTGTTCTCTTAGTAAAAAATAAGGATGACACATGGCGCTTCTGTGTGGATTATAGGGCACTTAACACAGTAACTATCAATGATCGTTTTCTTATTCTTACTGTGGATGAATTGTTGGATAAGTTAATTGTTGGATGAGTTGAGGTCAGATAGGGTCTTTTCTAAGGTTGATTTACGCAACGACTATCATCAAATTTGAGTGGTGACTGAAGATACTCATAAAACAACATTCAAAACTTTTGATGGACATTATGAATTCCTAGTGATGCCTTTCAATTTGACAAATAGATCTTCTACTTTTCAGGCTGCAATGAATGATATTCTACAACCCAATCTTTGTCGGTTTGTCTTGGTTTTTTTTATGATATAGTGATTTATAGTCCTTCCCTAATTACTCATTTAAAACATCTTAGATTAATTTTAGTTATTCTTGTTCAACATCAATTTTATGCTAATCTCTCTGAGTGTGTTTTTGGAGTTGATTCAGTTCAATACTTAGGACACATTATCTCTAACGGCTAAGTGGACCCTAATCTAGAAAAAATAAAAGCAGTAATTGAATGGCCAAGACCATGTTCTCTCACGCAATTAAAAGGATTTCTCAGACTCACCAGCTTCTACAGAAAAATTGTTAAGTCCTACGTCTCTCTCACCGCTCCTTTCACTGACTTAACTAGTCATACTACTTTGCAATGGTAAAAAACAACAGAAATTGCTTTTACAAATTTAAAAGACAAATTGATTACAACCCCTATTCTCCAATTTTCAGACTTCGCAAAGCCCTTCTCTATTTAAAGAGACGCCTCTCAACTTGCAGTAGAGGCAGTTTTGCTCCAAGGTAATCATCCTATCACCGTCTTTAGTAAAAGTTTTATAGATGCATGAGGGCTTCCTCTGCCTATGTCCAGGAGTTATTTGCAATAACAAAAATAGTGAAAAAATGGCATCAATACTTAGTAGGTAGAGAAAATTTTACAATTTTTACTAATCAGAAGAGTCTCAAAGAGTTGCTTTCCCAGAAAATCCAGACACCAGAACAAGAGAAATGGACACTAAAATTGCAAGGATATAATTTTGAAATCCTTTACAAACCTGGAAAATTGAATACAGTGGCTGATTTGCTCTCCCGCAGTCATCCAGATGATTCGTTCCTCTTCTTTTGCACTTTCTCAGTAACCCTAACCTTGTGGTAGTCCCTCAGAAAATATTACCAAACAGATCAACAAGGTATTCAAACTTTTGCAACATTAGCAGGACAACATGAACATACAGTTTTAAATGTCTTACTTTGATTAAATGAGAAAATTTTTATACCTCAATGCCAAGACCTTCGTTTCCAATTAGTTTTTGAATATCACTCTTCTCCCTCTGCAGGGCACTTAGGATTAAAACCCACCTTGGCCAGACTTACCACCTCTTTCACATGGCCAGGTTTATGCCGACACAAAATAATTCATCAGAAATTGCACCATTTGTCAACAAAATAAATACGTTCCAAAGAAGAAAGCAGGGTTTCTATAACCCTTACCAATACCACAACGAGTCTAGGAAGACATCACCATGGATTTCATTACTCATCTTCCAACATCTTTGGGCCACAAAACGATTTGGGTCATTTGCAACCACCTCAGAAAATCGATCCACCAAGTAGCGCTGCCTTTTAAGTTCACTACTCAAGACTTGGCTAATTGCTTCTCAGAGGAGGTTTTTTGTCTCCACGACCTTCCAAAAACCATCACCTCAGATAGAGACCTAATTTTCATGAGCAACTTTTGGATGACTCTATTCAAACAAGAAAGAACAAAATTGCAATTTAGTACCTTCTATCACCCACAAACAAACGGCCAGACAGAAGTAGTAAACAGAATTTTGGAGGTCTACTTACACTGTTTTGCTGAGGAACACTTGCACTCTTTGTTCTGCTTCTTTCATCTAGCGGAGTTCTGGTTCAACACCTCCTATCACTCCACGGTCCAAATGAAACCGTTTGAAGCTCTTTTTGGACAACCACCACCAACCTTGCGTGACTACGTCTAAGGGTCATCCTCCCCCCTAAACAACCCCCTCGCCCAAAGAAAGGAGGTGCTTCTGCGTCTCAAACGATCCCTCCACAAAACAAGGTAGAGCATGAGGAATTAGGCTAATAGAAAAAGAAGGGATGAGATGTTTCAAGAAGGGTAATATGTATGGTTGAAACTCGTACCTTATCGGCAACAGACGGTGGTGCGTCGCCGTTCTTAGAAACTTGCTGTGTATTTCTATGGCCCTTTTAGATCATTCATCGCATCAGACAGGTAGTTTATGAGCTTGCCTTACCAGAAGAGTCAAGGATTCACAACGTCTTCCATGTCTCCCTCTTACGTCGCTACAATGGTCCCTTGCCGCCCTCTGGGTTGAGAACCTTGCCATCCCTCACAAACTCTCCCACTCCATAAACTCCACAAAACCAATTGAACCCTAACTCACCCAATCTCATACTTTAGACATGAACTCTCTCTCTGAACCCTATAACCTCTTTTTAGCCCTTAGATTTTAATTCCCATCCATCTAGCAACATATCCCAGCCACACGTTTCAAACCCTCATAAATGACTCCCCACGTGGCACCATCTGTTTGGACTGCCCCCACCAACCCACCTACCCCATTACCCAACAATCATTACCCTTTTCCCTTACCCCAACGACTACAACACATTCCCATGCTAATAGCCCTTGCAATTCCTACCAAACCCACTCCTCACATCCCAAGCCGTTATATCGTGCTTCACTTTCCCAAAACGCATCCCAGCCACACATAGAAAGCATAATCCACCACTTCCCTTTTCCACCAACCATCGTCCACCACATCAGCCCTGACCATAACCTTGAGGGCAAGGTTCCTTCTCAACAGGGGTATTGTTAGTAAGCAAGTGGTGACCGACCCAAACGAATGAGTACCAAACCCAAATGGTTATCTGATTATATTTAGTAAATTCCTTTCCTTGTTGTGGGTCTGTGCAACCCAATTTTTAGGTTTGGTGATTCTAGGGTTTTACCCTATTTATTGTCTAGTTTGTGAGCAGGCAAGGCATGAAATGAATTGACTGTTCTTTTCCTTATTTCTAAATCTTTTATCTTGCAAATATTAAGATAGGCACTAACAAACATTTATACATTGGACTTAATTAAACCAATAGTTTTGTTTAGAATTAATCGAGTTCAATTTCATTAAAGTTAACTTATCTTCAACTCTAGATGATAGGGGAGTTTTTATTTTAATTATCGGAAAAGATTGATTGTTTAAGTGTCTGTGCATGATAATTTATTAAAATAAAGCCGCTTGAAAATTATATATGTAGAAGAATTAAAGTATGTATGTTGGATGAGACATTCATCAGTAAGGTTATATTTTGGGTCTTATACATTTTTGTAAGTTGAAGTATATTTTATTATTCTTCTAGAGATTGGATGAGTCGTTGACGTACTGAATTTAACGTTTGAAGCTGTGTGGCTTCTAATCTTATTGTTTCATGCTAAATTTCCAATAATTATTTTAATGGCAACAGTCAACAACCTTGGCGAAAGGAAATGAGTAGGGGTGAGGGGAGGTTTTTAATTTATAGACCTGAAAAGGGAGTTTCATTTAGTTGAAGTTTTGCTGGACAACTTTAATGTTTGGATAATTAGAGTTACATTATTTTGAGAATGAAGTACATTAAGGATTAAAGAAGGATTAAAAGGATGCTTAACTTTTGATCGTTTTATCCATAATATTATTGTAACTATCAAAATTCAGTGGTTAATAGTTATTATTGAGAGAAAACTATGAATGGTGCAATCAATAAATTATAAATATCAATAAAACAACATTATTACTTACAAATTACAATAACAAGAAGAACATTTTTAATTGTTTTTTTTTAACTGAGAGTTACACCACATGAATGAAGCAGATTACTATGTGTTCTTTTAAAATTTATAAAATCCATGGAAGGAAACAAAAATGTGTGATGAAGAGCTTTTATTTCAATGACAGTTGATTCCAGCGTAATTGATTTGGAAACACGTTTATAGGCACGAAGGGCAACACATTTTGAAAGAGCAGCCCAATTTGAGAGAGTTGATTGATGGCCTAAAGTCCAGGCGTAAAGCAAACCACATCCTAACTTCAACCAATCAAATTCAAATAATAAAGAACTATATAAAATTATTTTTTTTCCTAAAGATTCATAAAAAAATATTTTTAATTTTTAAAATTAAAAATATTTTTTTAGTTACGGATTTATTTTTAATCTTTCTTTTTCAGTTAAAAAATTACACGTTTTTGTATTTATGAATCATTTTCTTTTTAATCCTAACTCCTTAATCTTCAATTTTATTTCGGTGTAATCAAATATATCGAAACTTATAAACGGAAAATGTTAATAAAAAAATAAATTAATTTTAAATACTAATTTTTTTTTAATTTTAAAAATTAAAAATAATTTTTTGTGAAACTTTAAGGTTAAATCTATTCATTATTTCTTTTTTTATCCCTTTCATTTCTCATGCTTTTGAAATCTGATTAAATGTGGGAAATTAGGTTACAGGCCAAACCATGGATGATGACAGTCATTTAATCTGGGGTCGTTTTTGAGTCCAACTGGAACTCGGACGCAAAAGCAAACAAAATATTATTAGAGAGAGATTAGAGATGATCTTGGCTTGACGTAGAAGCTAAATTAAGTACATGCTCCACAATATCTCAAATAAAAAATATATGAATAAATTATAATAACATCTTGTATATAGTTATATTTTTTTAATCATTATTTTTTTTTTAAAGAGTGTATGTAAGATTTGAAAAAGTATTAGTAAAATGTTTTAAATATAAAAAGACTATTAAAATTAATATAAAAATAAAAAACAACACAATCCCTTGTGCACACGGGAATAAACACAAAACTCCAAATGAGAACAATTGACAAATAAAGGGTGTGGGCCATTATGTACACTCATTTTAGAGTGGAGAAAGTATTACCAAGATTCTCCTCTTCACTTCTTTGGTACATTTGTTTCCTCAAGCATATTTAAAGGGTAAAATTACTTGCTAAATCACATCAATCCACTATTTCATGTTTTGCCACTTGGTTCCAATTAATATCTCACTGTAACAATTCATGATTTTATGTATTTAATTACGTTTCTAGAGAAAGAATTGGGCATTTTTTTGCCGTTGTGTCTTTCAGTATTTCATTGATAACATGATCTAACAATATCATAAGAGCACGCCTGTAAAGCGAGATATATATATATATGTATATATATATGTGGTGGACCTTAATAAATAATAGTACCAACTAGCAAGGTCAAAATAGGAATAAAATCACAATCATGAGCTTTGTCTTTTATCTCAATTTTCTTCTAAAATAGTCAGTTTATTTGAAATTGAAACAGCGTGGATTCAAAGTCAGTTGGGCAGATTGTTTATTAACAATCATCCAAAAATTTTATACATGTTTCCTACGCTATATATATATTTTGTTGACAGTCAATTTTTTTCTATTCGTACTAGTGTGCATTAATATTGGTTACATGAATTCAAAATGAAAAAAACCTTTATGTTTTATAACAAAAATCAATATTTATAATTAAATTTATACAAAGCACTGGAAAATTTGTGTTTGGCATTATAAAAGCCAAAATAAAAAGTTGGCTAAAAGCGCTTTAGCTACCTTAATGCAGTTATAGGCCAATCCTTTTCGCTTTTAATAAGTTGAAGGCGCAATTATGAAATATATCCCGCAGGAATGCGCACTCATCAATAATTTGAGTTAGTAACTTTCCATGGACTACGTCATTATAACTTCAAATTGGATTAGGATAATAAGTAGTGATTATTTTAAAGCTTTATAGATTCTAATAGGACATTTTTCAGATAAGTTCAATGGATTATGAAAGAGAATAAGTGCAACAAGCAAAATACACATTTAAATAAGCGTACAAATTTTTATTTTTTAAAAATCACAATTGCTAAATTTGATAGAAAGGATCAAGTCCATGTTTGCTGAAGTGTAAGGCACTACTTCTTACATCATTTGCGCCGTTGCCTTTAATGTAAGCTTCTGTGTGTTCTAAATTCTAAATTCTAACTCAACCGTGTGGTGTGGGTCATTATCTCATACTACGAAATGTCACCTTTTCAATCTCAACCATTAACTCATTACTTATATACTACTCATCAATATACTTAAAAAATAGTAATATACAATTACGAAAACGACCTTAGTTTGTTTCCAACAACTTATAATAACTTTTTTCTTATAGAAAATTAAAGATTATTTGGAAATAAGGGTTCTGGTGTATATTGAGTGATTTTAATTTGATTTTAGGTGAGGAGGAAAGGAAGGGATGGATGGAAACACTAGGCACAAGAAATGTTTTTATTCAACAATTCATTGGTGAGGAAGGGTACATTGATTTGACAATGAATGGACGAAAATTTACATGATATGAAAATCGAGTTTTCGCTCGATTAATCCTCTGCTCACGAAATCTCCGAAAAAATGGATCCCTAAACTTACTGTTCTCGCTGCTTTCTTACTATCAATCTAGGAATCCTGACGTAAAAGTGAGCGAAGGCCGAGCTGTAGGTTACGTGACCTGCACCGAGTTGGTAGCTGACTAGGCTTTTTCCTTGATCAAAGCATATCAGCTTGGTAAATTACCATAGTTCTTTGATTCTAAGGCTGATAATTGGCTTTATTTTATAACGCTTGTTCTCGTCAGAATGTGGCTAATTACGTATGACTCGTTAAACGTGACTTTCTTAGCCGTCATAGTGTAAGTCCCATACGGTTATTTTCAAAAAGTAGTGCAATCGCTTTCTATGAACGAATTCTTTCATAGCCCTCATAGATAGAGTAGAGAGAATGGGAGAAAGCGGATTAGCCACGTTCTAATCCTAGTTAGTTATGGGGTTCTGAACCAGAGCAGAGATAGGAAAAAGCATAGACCTTCTGTAGGATTGGAGGGGTAGGATAATTGTCTCTTGGTCGATTGTCAAATCGTTGTTCTCGTAGTCTTGATAGGAAATGGTTGATTTGGCTGCGCCTGTCTTTACCCATTGATTTATGGCTGGGACGAGGAATGTATTTCAATCCATATCTTCGAGCCAAGGTTATTTGTTCCACTTTTGTTTCTCAAAAGTCGGCTTTGATGAGAGGACAATGAGTAGGTTGGACAAATTCTTGGTGATCGAAGAATGATTAGCTGTGTGGGGTAATATTCAAATAGGATTTTCCAAGGAGTGTGTCAGGCCACTGCCTAGTGATGCTGACCATTGGAGAGACGAATTGGGGTCTAAAGTCATTTCAAGTCCTAAATTGTTGGCTCGAAGATAAAAGGTTTATGCCTTTGTGAAACGTGAATGGAAACATATGTCAGTAGAAGGACAGAAGGCATTTGTCCTTAAGAAAAAAAATGAAGTTATTGAAAGAGAAATTAAAGGAATGGAACAAATCGGTGTTTGGGGATATTAACAAGAAAATAGAGGAAGTTAGGAAACAAGTACATGACCTCGACATGCTAAAAGAGGAAAGGGTGGTAGAGGCATCAAAGATTAGAAATCACACAATGGGGGACCTAAGGAAGTGGTTGGGAAGAAAGTGTTCTTTGATGAGGCAAAATGCCAACTTTCAGTGGTTATAGGAAGGCAATGCAAATACAAAATCTTTTCACAAGGCACTGGTCACATGAAGGAAAAGGACAAAAATATTGAGTTTGGATTTTGATGGTAGGGACGTGTGGGAGGTGGATAGCCTAAAACAACAAGTGAAAGGTTATTTTGAGAATCATTTTAAGGTTTGTGAATGAAGCAGACCTAAGTTGGACAATCTATCCTCCAAACAACTATAAAAAGGCCAGATGGAGGAACTTGAAAGGCCATTCTTGGAGAAGGAGATTCAAGAGACAATGTGGGAGTGTGACAGCTGTAAGAGTCTGAGAATTGATGGCTTCAATTTTCTGTTTCTCAAAGAGTTTTTGCCAAGAGAGTTGTAAAGTTGGTCTCGTGGTAACTTGGTGAGATGAGGGAGGAAAAGGTTGTGGGTTCAAATCTCTCTACTAACATGCTAACAACAAACATTTGCCTAAAAAAAGAGTTTTGGCCAATTTGAAAAGGAGATTTTCTGGCATTTTTCAGGAGTTTTATAAAAATGGAAGGCTGGTAAAAAGGTCTAACAATAAAGCCCTATCCTCAAAAGGTTGGGGATTATTGACCAATCTCCCTTATTGGGTGAATGAATAAAATCATGGCGAAGGTGATGGCCAAAAGGTTGAGTATGATTATGCAAACAATTATATTTGATAAACAGATAACATTTGTAATAGGTCGACAAATATTAGATGGTATTCTAATCCTTAATGAATTGGTAGATGAGGCGAGGAGAAGAGACGAAGAGCTAGTATCCCTAAAGGTAGACTTCGAAAAAGGCATAT
Source organism: Psophocarpus tetragonolobus (assembly GCA_037954015.1). Taxonomy (NCBI): domain Eukaryota; kingdom Viridiplantae; phylum Streptophyta; class Magnoliopsida; order Fabales; family Fabaceae; genus Psophocarpus; species Psophocarpus tetragonolobus. The sequence continues at coordinate 44,497,559 of CM075695.1, forward strand.
GATTCTATGAGTTACTTGTGGTATGTTATAAGGAGAATGAGATTTGACACAAATGGGTATAGTGGATCAAGGAGTGTATGAGCACAAAAAGAGTAACAATGTTGCCTAATGAAAGTCCAACTAAGGAATTTAGGGTATCTAAAGGGCTTAGGGAGGGTGACCCTTATCATCTTTCTTATTTCTTATTGCAACTAAGGGTGTAAGTCAAATGATTCAATAAGTAGTGGCCTAAGGCATGTGGAAAGGGTATACTATATGATATAAAGGGCCCAATATTTTTCATTTACAATTTGTAGATGATACGTTACTGTTAGCAAAGGTGGATTGATGATAAATGGTGGTGATTAAAGCAGTGTTGCTAAATTTCAAGTTGGTCTCGAGATTGAAGGTCTCGAAGGTCAATTTCCATAAAAGTAGCCTTATTAGGATAAATGTGGAACAAGGTAAGCTTGATCATGCAACAAGAATGCTAAATTGTAGGTTGAGTTCTCTTCTATTTAATTATTTGGGCTACCCATATGTGTTGATCCATCACAAATGGAGACGTGGTCCTGATGGTGTCCATGGTGAAGAAAATAGTCCTCTTGGGAGAGTAAACATCTCTCAACATTGATGTTAAACATCTCTCAACATTGATGTTGGTTAAATATGTGTTTTATGTTCTGTCGATCTACTTTTTTTCGTTTTTTAATGCTCCAAAAGGTATCATATTTCTTCTTGAATCTCTTTTTAAAAATTTCTTATGGGGTGGTTCTAGTGAGGGAAGAAAAGTGTGTTGAGTAGCTCAGGATCATGTATGCAGGGTATATGAAGAGGGTGTATTGGAGGTGAGAGACTTAACATCATTTAATTTAGCCTTGTTAGGGTGGTGGAAATGGCGTCTGAGAGTTAGTCTGATACTGTGTGGGCCAGAGTCTTGTCAGTCATGCATAAATAGGATACATGATGTTGGGAAATCAAAGGTCATAAGTGCATCAGGTGGTGACGAGATTTAAACTCTATAGAGATGGTTAGACATGGGCGAGAGGATTGGTGGTCAAGAAATATTAAGCATGGTCTTGGGAGGACAAATGGTTAAGGAACCATAAGTTATGTGATGAGTACTACCAGTTGTATATTTGTATGACCTAGTTGTTGAGCAAAATGTGTCTATTAAAGTCATGAAAGGATCAGTGTTAGGCTAGCAGTGGGCATGGCAAGGGTATCTATTTGTCTGGGAACGAGAACTAATGGAGGAGTTAAGTAAGAGGTTGACAGAGGTAGTGGTGTGGGAGGGAGTACATGGTAGGTGGGTGTGGAAATGGAAGGTTCAGGTCAATACACATTTGTTCTTCAAGGTTGTGTGGCTAAAGGGTGTTCCCTCAAAGGTTCAACTCCTAACGTAACAACTGGATGCAAATCGAATGCCAACAAGGCACAATTTGCTCCGATGACAAATTATCCCATATGGGGAGGAAATATGCAACTTTTGTGGTGATGCAGTAGAGATTGGTGTACACTTATTTTTGAATTGTAGCATCTCCTATTGTGTGCGACAAAACAACTTACTTATGGTGGGGAATCTTTACAACTTTTCAAATTAAGGTCAGAAATCACTATTATCAGTTTATGGATCTGGTGGGTGGGTCAAAGAAGATTCACCAAGCTTGATCTTTTGTGTGGTTCGCGGGAATCTAACTGTTATAGAGGATAAAAAATGTTGCGGTGTTCAAAGCAGAGTAGGTGGATTCCAAGAAGTAGTGCAATGGATCCAATTGATGTCCTAGGAGTGATGTTGCTCAGGTAAACTCACACTCATGTAGAAAGAGTGGATAATGAACCTTTTTCTATTGTATTAAACAGTTGTAAACTTTATATGTGTAAAGGTTGTGATCGTGAAACTATTATTGTTTGAAACTTGATTGCTTTGACAATGCCATATCATGTATGCTTGTCTGTTGCGAGTTTAATAAAATTTTTTGCTTATAAAAAAATAATTAAAGATTAATTTTCAAAATATTGAGATTTATTTAAGAGTTTTAAAATATATTTTTTTCAACTTATCTATGAACTATGCTATGTTTATAATTTCTTCACACACTTTTTATGAAATGGTATTCACTTGACACAAACAAAAAGTTAAATTGCGCGCTTGAATGAAGGTTATAAAATTGATTTTTTAATAAAATTAATTTTATATAATTATAAAAATTAAGATTTATTTTGAGATGATGTGATTTATATTTATATGTTTTTATTATAAAATCATATTTAAAATAAAATTAATTTAAATTTTTTTATTTAAGACAAAAGCTATTGTTTCACGTAAAGTAATTTTTTATTTTTTTATGTGAAATCAAACATGATAATATAACAATATATTTTAACTCAATTTTAAATATAAAATAAATTTCCGAACACGAAACCACGCACAAATATAGAATCATCTTAAATAAAAAAAAAATATTAATCTAACCAAACGTGAAAGTTGAAACTACTATAATACATGCACAAGATCCAACATAACGACAAATAATGAATACAATAGATTTATCACTTCCCAAACCTAGATTGGCCAGGAGGATGGCATGCTTTAAAAATTTTATTGCAGACAGGCACCTTTTATACAAGTCACCCTCTGATTATTTGACACTTCTAAAGTGAAAGTGTCTAATAAAGTGATAAAGTAAGACTGTATTAACTGAAGTTTTAATTCAAATACGTTATGTTTGCATAGCATTTTAATTTTAATGAAGAGCAGATAAATCCTTGTTTTCTCACTTTATATACTTTTTCACTATAGAGAAGTTAAATTGATGATATTTAGACCGTTTATTATGTGAGAGGTAAGCAAAAGTAGGAAACATAATTACTCTTCATATATAACAGCTAGAAATACATTCAAAACTATAGGTCGATACCTTCGATTCCGTCGAACATCAACGTATATATTTGGATACAAAATTAGGACAGTTCATAACTATTTTTACTTTCTAAAGCAATAAATTCTTCCTTCTTCATCTATATTCTGAAATTCAGAAATGTATATTAGAATTCCCATAAGCACATTCCCATTTTTTTTATTAAAGCATAGCCAAAAAGTAAGTTGATTGCCTCTGTTCGGGTTTCTCATACATAATGATTTTGCTGAAATCAGATGGTAGCTGTGTATTTGAAAAGTAGGAAACAACTAAGACATACATTTGATTTTCAAAAGATAAAATACATTTGGAGGGCTTGAGTTCCATCTAAAGTATCTGTATTCGTTGGAAAGTTGTTCTCAATCGAATTTCAGCAAAAGAAGAGCTTACTAAAAGAAACATGTCTACTATGCACGAAATCGGTAGTCTTTGTCTCATTTTATTTATCTTGCAACCTGTGTACCAAGTATGACCTAATTGCCATAAATCGAGGACACTTCCAACAAATTGTACCTGTTTTGAGGAAGCAATTGGATAAGAAAAAACAAAAGAAGTTTGAACAATAATCTTACTAGATACTATATGATCTATTTCACTGGTTAGATATGAATTAGTCTCTAAAGAATAAAATTTTATATAAATAGTTTGATACGATTCTTTACAAAGATTTTGATATTGGATTAGAGCCTATAATAAAAAAAGAATATTTTTTAAAAGAAACAAATACAATATCAATATTGTATCAAAATTATAATAGAGATATTTGAGAATTCAAGTTTTTGAGCATGTAAACTTATTTGTAATAGAATCTATATTTATAATATGCATTTACATGTCAAATAATCTCTTATGATTTGATTGGATCTTCTACTTGCTGAAAAAAAAAGTATTTTATAAAAAAAATTGTACCAATTCATGTGAAACTATTGCTACACTGTATTTCTTCTAATAATTAATCTAAAACCATGACAAATCAATAAAAGTTTGGATTTTGTTAGTAATTTCTATATAATGCAGGTAGATGCTTTTCTTTTTTCCTTTTTCCTACAAAAGGCTAATGTAGTGGTAGAATTAAAATGGTATATTGAGCATGTCACAGTCGAATTTTTAATGTATCAACGGTTTGGGGTCAAACGAAAATTGATTTTCCTAGTGGTGCATTTGCCCATCTATTACGAATAGAAAAAAAAAAAAAAAGACAGTTTTTTTTTTCGAAAGTTCAACAGAAACTTTACTAACAATTTAATTGTGACACTAAAAATAATTTTTTTATAGCTAATAAAAATAGTAAAGTATTGCGACGGATGAGTTGAGTATGTTTCTCTCATGTATTAGCAATGCTGTTCACGATGCGAAATAAGAGAAATATAAGAATAATTTATAAAGACGAGAGAAATATTTGAGTGAGAAATGTTTAAGTGAGCATATAATAAATATCTTGTTAATCAGATGTCCAAGTAGTGAAAAGGATTTAAGTTTCTTGTGTTACATTAAATCATAAACATTTTATGATTGTGAACACGACAAAAATACCGTCACTGAATCACTTATCATTGAATTAGAAGCAACATTGCGTTTCTGATACAAGCAATTTATGTATCATGTATGTGTATATATATATATATATATATATATATATATATATATATATATATATATATATATATATATATATATATAATTATGCTTCTCTATGTTGATGTCTAGTCACCAAAATTGGCACTTGATTAATACAAACCATATAGGAGGTGGTTTGATAAGAAAAGAAGAAAGTACTGAAGTTTGGTTTTTGTAGTAGTTGGTAGTTAATTTTGGATGTATGATACTCAAGTGTACAAAAAGAAAAAAAAATACAGCATAGAAGTATTTTTCTTTTGAAAAAGACAGGTGTTAATGGTATAAGAAAAAAAAAAAAAAGATAAAAAGATGGACCGAAAAGGAAATTGAAATGAAGCAGCTGATGCTAAGTGCTAACTCACTCAAAGCAGGCCACGTGTGATTCTGAGACAGAATTGTAAGAGTAACATTGATGGCTGTATTTGACCAAGCATGCTACTTACAAGGGGTATTACGGTCATTTTCAAAAAGAGTTGTCACCGAGCATCATATTAGCATAAACACCAGCCTATGGTTTGTGTGTAGTTTCTATAATAATGGAAGGGCAAATTCTCCTTCATTATTTTATAAGCCTATGCATTAGTTTTTCTCCATTGGAATACCCTTGTCTTCTACACTCCCCCATGCTCTGAGATTCTAATCCATTGCGGTTTTCCAAGCTTGGAATTTCCTCTAAACTTGGTAAGAAACTGATTTAATGTTAAAAAACTTTTCAAACTGAAGCCATTTCGTGGCTTTATATTTTGCTTCTGTTTTGTTCTTCATTCATTTACAAGGGTTTCTCCAAACGGTTTGGTGAAGTAAAGTATATTCTGCTCATACTTCTTGCCTTTGAGTCCTAGTGTTTTAGCATTTCTGTATATGATGTGAATGTTTTTTGCATAAATATCAAACTTCCCTTTTCTAATCTTTAATTGATTCTTAACCAACTTCTACAATGGGATGTGAGCTTTGATTTGAGTACATTTTGCTGTTGACAAATCTGTTTATTGCACAAATTTTGTTATAATATATATTGAGTACTGTGTAAGGGGTGGTTTGATTTACCTTGCCTATATAGGTGAGGTTGACTATAAGAATATCTGTAACTTCGTCGAACTCAGAAGAAAAAGTACTTCTCCAATTGCTGTTACAGCTTTTTTGTGGTTTGTGCATCTGCTCTGTCTGACACGCAAAGCTTCCTTCTTTTCTGCTCAGCCAAGTTCAAAAGTTAATTATGTTAATCAAGTAGAATTGGAAATTTTTTTGACGGTGTTTTATAAACAATATGTTTCTCATTAGATTTGGTTGGCCGTTTTTCGTATACAAATATAAATTCTGCAGTTGTTTAGAAATAGAATGTTTAATCTCATTCAAATGAAAACTAATTCAATACAATATGTGGGACCATGTATATTTCTGCCTGTCTTATCTTCTGAATTTTTTTAATGGAATTTAGGTGTTCATGTTTGGATAATTCTCTTTCCCTTTCTGAATATTTATTCCCTTCTCTTTGTTTAATTCTGGAAATTTGAAAGTATTTTTCTTTGGTAGAGGAAAATCACTAACCTTTAGAATTGGTCATTTATGAAGTTTCTTGAAAATTCTAGCTAATTGATTCCATTTAGTTCTGTATATGTTTGTCATAAAAAAGAAAATAAGCAGAGAGATGAATCGTTTGACTTGGTATAAGAGTCAAGTTGTTGATAATACACGGTAGAAGAAGAAAAAGTAGACTAATGTTAACAGTGCGCTGACTCTGAAATTTCTTAAGACATTAAAAGTTGTCCTTATATTCTGTGGTTCCTGTCAACTGAATATTTCAGCTGTTGCTTTCTATCTCTTCTATTCATTGTATGCAAGTTCAAAGTTGATGATATGATGACACTGATGATGCGGTGATTTTCCACACAGACAGCAGATTATGTCAAATCTGTGGCTTATGTCCTCTCAGAAGGGAGAACCTTAACAGTTCAGGACTATATCTGTTTTGTTGCCATGAGTATCAATTAACAGTGTCTCTAGGCTACTATTGTCCGTTGTTCCACTTCTAGATATCACTTGAACCACTACATTACAGTTGAGATCCGATCAATACCATAATGCAGGCATCAGAACAACATAGAAGTTCAAATATGTACTATCAACCATTACAACAAATTGAAGCCTATTGCTTGCCACAGTATCGGGCCATAAATCAACAGCTGTACTATCATGATGGAGGCCGTGGAACTCACTTTCCAACTCCAGGCTCTTCTGGAATTTACTGCACATTGGAGTCATCTTCTGTTTCTGGCAGTATCACTCTTTACAACTCCCCTTCAACTGTTAGTTTCTCACCTAATGGAAGTCCCACATCCCAGCAAGATTCTCAGTCATATCCCCCTGACCAGTATCATTCCCCTGAGAATGCCTATGGCTCTCCTATGAGTGGCTCCTGCATAACTGATGACTTAAGCAGCTTCAAGCACAAGCTGAAAGAGTTGGAAAGTGTAATGCTTGGCCCTGATTCTGATAATCTTGATAGTTATGACAGTGCTATCAGTAATGGAAACAACTTTGTTTCACTTGAGATGGACAGTTGGAGACAAACAATGGTAGCAATTTCTAGCAAAAATCTAAAGCACATCCTTATTGCATGTGCCAAAGCCATTGCTGACAGTGATTTGCTAATGGCACAATGGCTGATGGATGAATTGCGACAAATTGTGTCAGTTTCTGGCGATCCAATTCAACGGTTAGGAGCATACATGTTGGAAGGACTTGTTGCACGACTGGCTGCCTCTGGGAGTTCAATATACAGATCTTTAAGATGCAAAGAACCAGAAAGTGCTGAGCTTCTCTCCTACATGCACATACTGTATGAGGTTTGCCCCTACTTCAAATTTGGATACATGTCTGCAAATGGAGCCATTGCAGAAGCTATGAAAGATGAAGACAGCGTTCACATAATTGATTTTCAAATTGGTCAAGGAAGCCAGTGGATCACTTTAATCCAGGCTTTTGCAGCTAGACCTGGAGGACCACCCCACATCCGGATTACAGGTATTGATGATTCAACATCGGCCTATGCCCGTGGTGGTGGACTACACATAGTGGGAAGGAGGTTATCAAAGCTTGCTGAGCACTTTAAGGTGCCATTTGAATTTCATGCTGCAGCAATCTCTGGTTGTAATGTTCAACTTCATAACCTTGGAGTTAGACCAGGGGAAGCTTTGGCTGTAAACTTTGCATTCATGCTACATCACATGCCGGATGAAAGTGTGAGTACTCAGAATCATAGGGATAGGTTGTTAAGACTGGTTAGGAGCCTATCACCAAAGGTGGTGACACTTGTTGAACAAGAATCCAACACAAACACTGCAGCATTTTTTCCACGTTTCCTTGAAACTCTGGACTATTACACAGCAATGTTTGAGTCAATAGATGTGACTCTTCCCAGAGAACATAAAGAGAGAATCAATGTTGAGCAGCATTGTTTGGCAAGAGACTTGGTTAACATCATAGCTTGTGAAGGGGTTGAGAGGGTGGAACGACACGAGCTGCTTGGGAAGTGGAGGTCTAGATTTGCAATGGCCGGTTTCACTCCTTACCCTTTGAGTTCATTGGTGAATGGTACCATCAAGAAATTGCTTGAGAACTACAGTGACAGATATAGACTTGAAGAGAGAGATGGAGCTCTTTATCTAGGTTGGATGAATAGAGATTTGGTTGCTTCTTGTGCTTGGAAATGAGAACTGGGTAATATGTGACCCTCGAAAGTTCGACGGGGGACAAAGCAGAATCTGGCTGTACCTCTTCTTTTTCTGCTCCATTACTATGTAAAAATTAACGATTAAATGCAATCTAATTGTCCATTTTCTTTGTTTCAAGAATTTCTATAGAAATTGTAGGTAGCATTTTTCTTTCTCAACATTATTACTCTTTGATTTCAAAATCTTTTCTGGCCCCTGAAAGCTGAGCACCCGAATGGTTAAATCTTATAGTTTAGCTTAGTGTCTGGGGAAAGTGATTTCCTAGAATATTAGGAGAGTGGCTTTTCTTAGCCATGCTTATCCTGTTATCAAACATTGCTATCCATTCTCTATATTAGATAATGGTAGATAATTGACTCTTCAGTGTTTAGATTAAATTAATAAAATAGCCCACGTGGTTTCATTTAAGAAAGATAAGTAGTAATTTACTCAAAGAAAAGAACATAACTGTATCAGATGGTTCGAAATATATGATGTAATTTGTTTTTATTATTTGGGGGAGGAGTGGGCAACGGGATTAAGATCAACTTTGCTCAATCACTCCTTTCATGGGAGCGTACTGGAGTGGTTAATGCCGATGAGATCGTTGCTCTCGTGGAACAACCTGACGGAAAATTCTCTGTAAATTACTAGTTTCCTTCTACAGAAAGAATTTTCTTCTTAAGGAAAATGTTATACCATTGAAATCAGGATGTGACTTGCATCATTGGTGGACCTCAACATTTGGATGGCAGTGTCTTTTTGAGAAGAGAGAAAGAACCACTTGCAAGCTGACTTGCTCGAACATGACTTGTAAAGTTGAAGTTGACAAAATAATACCAGTGCCAATTAGGAGAATCGCATAAATTAGAAAGGGGTTGCAAGCTATTCTTAAGGTTTTAGTACCCAACTCATGACACATAAAGTATACATGATTTTTCTGGAAGGTCTTCTGTGGCTTGCAAGTCTTTCTACTTATTTAATTCAGAAGAAAAAGATGTAAAACTCCAAAAACAAAAATTATAAAGAAATGACTCAGCAGAGGCCCCCCACACTATCGCCCAAAAAACCGTAGACTGCACCAAGAATGAGCATAAACGTAATGGAAGCATAAAATTCTCTGTCAGACTCCAAACTTGACACCAATTTGTTTTCCCGTGTACTTCAACCAAGCATAAAAGGAGTGGCTGTTTATAAGAATAGCCTCCAGTCACCAACTCAGAATACTTTTTTTATTATTTTAAAGTTATATAAATGATAAAATACCAATTCAATATCCAGTTCTACTTAGTCGGTCATCAAGCATAACATTAAAGAATGAATCTAAACCACCGGACCAACAATCACACATTTTAACATATGGAATTACTCCTGCTATATTCAATTATTACAATTCTGCAATGCATTTTCTAAATTTACATCAAGAAAGGCAGATTACATGCGAATAACTGAGTATGTTGAGTAATATATTTGAATTTTGTATACATCTGTTCGAAAATGTAAATATTATTTAACTCTATTAAAAATGGTATACAAGTTATGATATCCAATATAGTATTAATTGTAATTTGCATATTTAGTCAACCAGCCCAAAGACAAGGAGAGAACCACAAGAAGAGTAAAGTGAAGGTTAGAGAAAAGACTAGGAATCATAATTCCACAATATGTCTGTAAAACCTATGTCATTGTCAAATATTTATATACTCTTCGGTAACTAGCTGCAGCTCCGAAAAATATTGCAAATTTAGCTTTGGACCGGTTCTGCATCAGCTGCTGATTGCTTATTCAATTCTATTTCTGTACTAGGAATATCCTGACCGTCAACCACATTAAGGCAATCCTTATCCCCTTCTGACATAGTTTTTACCTCACCTTTCAGCTGTTCATTTGATCTACATGGAATTACAGAACTTGAATGGCATATGATGTCAATGCTGACAGGATCGTCATTAGTATCTAACTTGTCTTTTGGTTGTTGCTGCTCTCTTAATTTAATTTCAAGACCATCATTAGAAAGGCTGATCACAGGAAACTCAACCGTATCACCAGCCTTTGACTTGGTAATTAACTTGCCATTTAGTTGCTCGGTTAATCTGCTTGCTGAGCCTAAGGCACTTTGTTCCCCTGTATCAACATCGTTATCTCCAGATTTGATCCCTGCCTTGCCATTAGTAGCCATTGTGTGAGTATTTGTAGCTGCATTATGAGTGACAGTCCTTCCAGGGGGGATTTCATGATCATGCTGTCCCTCATAGGTAGTTATTACAATTTTTGAATCATGAGAGGCCCTTTCCACATGCTTTTTTACTGGGCATCCAGGATTTGAGCATCGATAATAACTTCTGGAAGAGTGGAGAGAAAAAGCAGTTACATAAAATAAAAACATTTGTGAATGCTGTATCCATGTAAGCTCGGATCATATATATATATATATATACAGAGGGGGGGGGGGGGGGGGGGGCGGGAGAGAGGGAGCAAATAAACATCTAAAAAACAGTTGTTACTAACAGGTTGAAAATGTGAGAAGTGTAAATAGTAGAAGGCAACTTGACCAGTGTAGCCAGCAGGAGAAGAGGTTGCAGTTAGACCAAATGGATTGGCCATTAGCAGATCCCAAATATACCAGTTCAGAACAAAATTACAAAAGTATTATTGATACAATTATCAGTGTTCTATGTTCAAACATTCGAGAGTTTGACTTGCATTTCAACCTGGTTATGAGTGTTAAATTAGGGTTAAACCCAAAAAAAAAGACAACTAGTTATACAGACTTACGTATTAACCACCTCGAAAAAGTGAATGTGGAACACACTTTGAACATGATATAGAATGAACTACTATAAACACTTCCTGTTACTTTCAAGAATTCAAAGAATAACTCAACAGACCTTTAGACTGGAAGCTAATGAAATTAATTTATAGTGACAGCTTCTGGCTGGCTCATTCAAAGCAGCATGAAATAATATGGATCAACAAAAACAAAACATACTCTAACACACAACACTGGTAGAAAATAAGACCACATTTTGAAATGAAAAGCTAACATGTACCTTGGGTTTGTATTCCCTTTAACTAGTTTCTGGCCATATTTGCGCCAGCGATACCCATCATTTACCAGATCAACCTCACTTGAAGTCTGAACAACAACACGAGATTCACGAGCTGACATGTCAACTCTAGTGACATCAGCATTACTATTGTCTTTCTTCCTACTTGGTAAAATTTGGCAGTAAAGATTAGCTATCGCAAATATATACCAACACAATTTTAAAAAAACATAGTGATATTACATACAGCCGCTTTGACTCAGGATCCTCATTTTCATGAACCTGATTCTTTGCCTTAGTCAATTGAAATTGTGCAGCTTTCAACTCATTAACAGGGGACACTTTTGTAGCCGGAATGGAATGTAAAGGCTTGATCTGTTTAGGCATACAATCATGCTCATCGGATGTTTTGTCTTCATGTATGATGTCATAAAATGTGTTAAGATCTCTCCTACGAAAGCATAGAAACTAAAGTACTTGTGAAGTTTACTGCTCACCTCCTGCATTAGATAAAGAGGATTTGCATGCTGCTGGTTCAACAACAGGTAGAACACACTCGAATGATACTGTGGAGTTCAGTTGAGGTCTAGGATGATTATGCTGACCGATACAGATGGAATCTGTGATATGGGCATTATTTGACTGCTGCAATTGCTTTTTTGCCTGGCAGTTTGGATGTGTACACTTGTAATAGCTCCTTATAAATTCATTCCCCTTAACATGTTTCTGGCCATATTTTCGCCAGTTATAGCCATCTTTTGACACCTTTTCACGTATTATAGAGGGACTTTCCAGAATGGACTGCAATGGCGGCAATTCATGTGAAAGAGTATTAGAGCTATGCAAATGTTTCTCAAGTGGTAAAGAGCATGTGCTTCCTTCTTGATCTGATTCCAAGGCACAAGCAGTAGCATCAGAATCATTCCCTTCCTTTTTGGCTACAATAGAAGGAAAACTAGTTGCTCCCTCTGGTTTGGACAGATCATTTTTAGTATCACGACCTTGTGACAATGTAGTATCACTATCAGGACTCAGTCTCTGCTGCAAGTTATCAGAAGGTATATTTTGATCAGCACTTTTGTCAGAAGAAACCATGTGAACCTCTTTCTTATATATCAGAAGGAAACAGGTCTAATTTGATTAACTGCTTCCATGAATTTCTTGAATGACGGCTTGAACCTTGAACCTTGAACCTTGAACAAGCAACGAGGGCCTGTGGCTGTTTAAACCTGACACACATTTTAAAAACTATAAGCAAAACACAAGTTTAGGTGCCTGTGACAGAAATATCATGAATACATATACCATGAACAGTGGATCGAGAAAGAATGTTTTTCAAACGGTGATCCTTTATCAGTTTTGTTAATGTGAACCTAGTTCTAAGCAACAAAATGTGGAAAGTTTTAATTGGAAAAAAGTATTTATAGAACTTATGTTTTTCCTATATAATAATGAATGTTTTGTAATAAAAAGTTTCCCTTTCTACTTTAGTTGCTTGTTAACAAAAACTTTGTTTAGTACAGAAGCAGCGAGATGAAAGTATTGAGTCGTGATAGAGGGACCAAATAGCATAGCTACATATTCCAAATCGGAGTATTTACGCGATGCATATTAATTAAGAGAAGAGAAGGCATAGGGATTTTGAGATTGAAAGGAGTTAATTATCAGTGGAATAATGAAATTAGAAATAAAAGAAAAGAAATAGATAGATAATATAGTGTATGAAAAGAGGAAGGGGAGAGGGAAATTGAAAGTGGGAAGCATTACTTACCAGGAAACGGAGAGGGACTTGAGTAGAGGTTAAGGTTAAGGTTAAGGTTAAGGTTAAGGTTAACGTCAAGGTTAAGGTTGCAGAAGGAAGAAGGAAGAAGGAGACCATTGGAATGGGAGTGAATCGTATGTAACAACATCCTTATTTATTTTACCCAAAAAACAAGGCAAAGGGGAACAAACCAAAAGTCCACTCTCTCTCTCTCTCACATTAAAGTCACACACAGAATATGCCTTTCTGTGCTTTCATTTCATTTGTCAAGTCTTTCATTCCACCCTTCTTCTTTCCTCCCTAACTCACCACGGAAAACAATTACACACCCATTTCAAAACTAAAAAGTATTCATTAATTATTATCAAAGCACATTAAATAATTATTTAAAATGACTATCATACCAATTTTCTATCCATCACATTTTTTTTGAGCTGCCATCCGAATTAATTGATAATATCAAAGATCAAACAAGCATGGCAAATCATTTTGCAATATCATTAAATAATTAGTCCACTTATTCGGTCTTCCAAACATGTTTTTATCTTATTTTACAAAATAAACATTTTTTACTTTATTTTTCACATAAGATACTATTATTAAAAATTAAAAACCTAATATAATTAAAAATGCATATTGAAACATTTTTAGTTTTAAAAATATTATTTTTCTTTGAATTTAATTATTTTCAAAATTAAAAATAAAGAGAGTTATGAAACGTCTTAAAAAAATTTAGTTTTATTTTCAATATAAACGTATTATTTTATTTTATGATGTTATTATTAAAATATTATATTATTTTTAATTTAATATTTTCAATATTAAAAATAAATATTTCATTTACAAATTTTAATTACTTTGAAGAACACATTAAATTTAAATATTGAAGATGAAATGCATTAAATAAAATAAATAACACTTTTCATTGACTAATTAATAATTAATAATTAATATTTAGACTAGGAAACTGTCTTCTATTTTTTTTTTGTAAATAATAAACACATTATTTTTACTTGATCTTATTATTAAAATTTTTTTAAATATTAAATATAAAAAATAAATGCACATAAAATATTTTTATCTGTAAAAATATTATTTATTTTAACCTTAATTATTTTCAACTAAAAATTATTAAAATAAATATTTAATTGATATTTTTAATTATTTTGAAAAATCACTAAACAATTGTTAAAAAAAAATCATTTTTTACACACAAATATTAGTTGTTATGGGAGATTCAAATTCACAATATCTTTCTTCCTCCTTTTTATGAACTTTTATCATTGAATCAATTTTATATATAAATATTTATTGGTTATGTGTTCGGATTTTTATATCATTCTCTAAGTTAAGTAAAAATATGAAAATTAATATATACCCAACATTGAATCTATCTAAAATGGATTATATTTCTTTCCAAAATTAAATAATTCAAAAATAAAAATATAACCATAAGTTGAAAGTTAATACTCTATTTTATTTGGTGGATTTCACATATTTAATTTCTACTAAAAAAACATGAAAAGGAAGAAAAATATAAAAAAAAAATTCAAAATTATAATTTTTTTTATAAAAAGAAAAACATAAATATATGCGTAATTTTATAATTATAATAAATTTAATTTATAATTTTTTATCTTTTTCACAATTTTTCTCACAACTGAATTTTTCACTCTATTTTTTTTTTTTTTCCTTTTCTTTTGCTCGCAACACATTCACTCAGGGTTATCTTTTTCCTAACATTTATTGTGTTAGTCTTTTTCTTTCACTAGCATTAATTATTCAACATTCTTTTCTCTCCTTTATTGTTAAATAGAATATTAATATAATTATAAATAATAATTATTTACAATAATACATTATAATTTATGTCCACGTGATTTATATAATGATGTAATTTACATTTTATAAAAAATAAAAATAAATTTATATTTAGTTGAAAACTATTTTTAATTAAAAATAAAATAATAATTCTAATTTGACATAAATTAATATATAAAAGTTATGTTTATAATTATTGTTATACATAATTTTTATTTATAATTATATTAATATTCTGTATTAATGAGAGAAGTGATAGAAAAAGGTTTGAAAAATTAATATATATATATATATATATATATATAGTTAAAATTATATATTATTTCTTTATTTGTGATTATATAGTAATTGAAGATTTATTTTTTATTATTATATTGATCTTTATTAATTATTAGAGAGATCTTATGTAATATTGATCCTATTTGATATATTGGTTTATCATAAATGAAGGCATTATATGGTCATCAAACACATAAAGTGGGCCACATTTGTATAGTATTAGAATCTAAACTAGATCTTAGGAGTTTGAGTGTCTAAATTGTCTATCAGTGGTCTACGACCACTTGTGATTCCATTGTCCAGTGACCCACTGTCATATTGACAACTTTTTCATCGATGGATCTATTGTCAGTGGCTAACAATCCATTGTCATATCTTCACTTTCCTTTCTAGAGACCATTCCCATATATTCAAGATTTTTAAAATTGGATTGATCATTGAACCGGTCAAAACATGGGCTCAGGTTTCAAGAGTTCAATTCGGGTTGAAGCAGATTCAATAAAATATTATTTTTTATATTTATTTTTACTAACATAGTAATATACTAAGCAAAAAATAATGTATATGATTTATAATACACAAATATAATACATCATATTAAGTTTAAGTATTATTGTCTTTATAATATTACAAAAAGGTAAAATTTTACGTGGCCTAAAATGACTTTTTAAAAATATTTATATTTTAAATTGTAAAAACATTTTGTAATTTGCAAAAATTCCTTTTAAATATTTTTTTTATTTTACTATTAAAGTATTTCTCATTTGTGTATCTAAAATTTCAAAAATTACAAATTTTTAATTTTTATGATTTTTTATATGTTTTTTTCTTTAAAAAAAAAACAAAGAAACTAACCCTTAAAGGTTTTGACCATGCTCCACATGTTTATCATTCCTTAATTTGTGGTTGTGGATTTTCCACATGCTCCATAGAATGACCATAATTTTGTTATTTTTTCATATTAAACGTTTGAAATTATCGAAGAAATGAAGCTCCATAGTGCAATTATTGTCCAACTTAGACAAACTTATTCACATTTGAGAAAGATATGTCATTCACTTTTCGAGATTGGATTACAGAATTTGCATCAATAATGGTCAATCCCATTTCTATGGATATTTTGTCTATGGCGGAGACATTGCCTAAGTAATTTCGAACATAATATTTTAATTTTTTGTGGAATCTTCAAAGTTCAAATTGCTTCCAAATTCCTTTCCATATTTGGATTGAGAATTTTAAAAGGGTAATTTATTTTATTTTAAAATTTTAAATGCTTTATAATAAAATACTTTATTTGAATGAAAAATTTTAAAAGAATTTGAAATTTTAGACATTTTAGAAAGTATTTTAATTAGTTAAAATTGTAAAATTTTAAATTCTTTCAAAAAAGTAAGAATTTGAAATTCTTCAAACCTAGTTTTTTTCTTTTCCTAAAATCAACTTAAATTATTTTTTACTTTATATCGGTTAACGGTGGAAAAACGGGGTGATCCAAGCGTGCTAACCTGCTCACTAACCCTCATTTTTACGTGCAAACTAGTGTATTCAGTTGCTTACCCGTTTTGACCTGTCCTGCCTAACTCGCTAATTTAGTGGGCTAAAGGCAGGGTGGACTGACCTGTCAACTACCAATATTATATTTATATTTTAAAATTATAATATTTATATAAATTAATAAAATAATTAAAATATAAAATAAATTATTAAGTAGAATTTATAAAATAGATTTGCTAAGAAAATAAAATAAATTTTGTCATAAATTTATTTTTTATTTATTTATGTAAAATCATAATATTATAAAAAAATAAAACAAATTATGAAAGATTTTGTTTTGTGATTTTTCTATTTATTTATTGTAAAAGCATTACTTTTTTCAGAAACTAAAATTTATTTTAAATAAAATTTTATACTTTTTTTTAAAAAGAACTTTTTTTTTTCAAAATATTGTTTAGCAAAATAAATTTTTATTTTTAGTAGGAATTCAAATACTCTATCCAAATAAGAAAATTAAAATTTAATAATTTGAATTACCTTATCTAAACAAAATATTTGAAAAATGAAATCATTTGAATTGAAAGAATTTCAAATTCAATGTATTTTAAATTCTTTATATTTATAAAATTCTATATCCAAACACAATATTACCTCTCAAATAATAATTTTGCACCATGTTTTCCATTAGATGATTGTAGGCATTATGCACAGTATACTATACTGTCGAGCCAAATCAATATATATTGTTGTGCTCTTGACATTACGCCGTAGTGGAATATTTGAATTGGTTAGTTGAAGATCAGGCTGATTGATCCAAGTGGGTTTATTTTTTAAAAAAATTACCAGTATGGGTCTGTTTTGAAAAATATTACCAGCGTGAGTCTGTTTTGTTGGTTGACTCGGTCAAACCGCAACTCCGAATTGCGGTTTCATTGCCACGTCAGCAACGTGATTACGTGGAAGCCAGCGTGGAAAAACGACTACGAAACCGTAAGTGGGAATTGCGGTTTGATTGGTCTTTGACCAGCACCGCCTTGTTATCCAATGGGTAAAAAAACACAGAAAACGATGCATGTAAAACCGCAAGTCAGAGTTGCGGTTTGACTGGGGTTTAACCGGCCCCCCTCTTTAAGCGACAATTTTTTACGAACGGGTGCGGATATTGAGGAAGAGGCGCGTTTTTTTACGCACACAAATCGCAAGTGCGAACTGCAGTTTTAATTAAAAAACATTTTCCACATAAACCGCAGATGCGAGTTACGGTTTATGTGGAGTTCGACTCCTATAAATCAACCCCCTGACCCCACAGAACCGCACACCCTTCCGCCGCAAAGAATCGCACACCTAGTTGGAGACTACACAGAACCGCACACCCTTCCGCCGCAGAGAATCGTACACCTAGTTGGAGACTACATAGTGATAATCAAAGAAAGCTTTTGTTTTCTGGAAATTATTTATAAACATTGAGGTTAGTTTTCGTATATAATATTTGTTTGTTATATATTAATTTTGTATTTTGATATATATTATTTTGGGTATTATGTTAACATAATGTTTTGTATTAAATTGTAGCAATTGTCATGACATCATCTTCTTCTCGCCCTTCTGTTGATTGTGTTCATTCTGGACCTGTGGAGAATGACGTGTTGTACATGCAAAATCAACACGTTTCTCAACATATATGGAATGGGGAGGACGACAGAAAACTGTTAATCAGATGTGCAGTTCCCACGTACAATGGAGAAGAGTCAATTCCTCCTCAAATTGTACGATATTTACGACAAACGGGATTTTACACGGTCGCGCAGATGAGTTTTCTTCGTATTAATGCAGGTTTAATTAATGCATTTGTTGAGCGGTGGAGGCCGGAAACTCATACTTTCCACATGAGATGTGGAGAATGCACTATCACCCTTCAAGATGTTGCAATTTTGTTGGGTTTACGAGTAAC
Source organism: Psophocarpus tetragonolobus (assembly GCA_037954015.1). NCBI lineage: Eukaryota > Viridiplantae > Streptophyta > Magnoliopsida > Fabales > Fabaceae > Psophocarpus > Psophocarpus tetragonolobus. The sequence continues at coordinate 44,516,143 of CM075695.1, forward strand.
TGGCATTCCTGTCATAGTTTCAACCAATGTTAATTGGGTTGAACTATGTGAAGAACTGCTTAGCGTTTCACCAAATAACGATGAAATTGATGGTAGTTCTATTCAAGTTAGTTGGCTAACTCATAATTTTGGTGATATCGCAAATTTTGAAAATAATGAAGAAAATTTACAAAAGTTTACTAGGGCATATATTTTACGCCTCATTGGTGGTGCCCTGTTTGTAGATAAGTCTAGTAGTAAAGTATCTTTAAGGTATTTGTTATTGTTGCGAGATTTTGGTGAGTGCAGTGCATATGCATGGGGTGCTGCTGTACTTGGTTTTTTGTATAGAGAACTATGTGTTGCAACAAACTACAAAATAAAATCCATGGGTGGTTTATGCCTATTAATACAAATATGGGTATGGGAAAGATTCCCAAAAGTTGCACCGACTATATTACCCCCATACAAACCAAACAAACTCGTTGGATCAAGGTAATTTTTTTATTGAGTATAATGTTAGTTATATTTGAAAATATTATTTGTCAGTTAGTTATATAATATTTAATATTATTCATATAATTTTCGTAGGTGGCTACGACGGGGAAACCGACACATTGGAGCCACCGATGATTTAAAACATCATCGTCGTTTACTGGATACAATGAAGCAAAATGATGTAAGAAAATGTATGTTATTATTTGTTAATTTTGTTTACGTACTAACTACTTCTTATTTTATATAGGTCATTTGGATGCCATATCCAAACGAAGTTTTGGCACAGTTACCCCCGATATGCTTAGAAGGGGTTAACGCGTGGAAATGTGTTGTGCCATTGCTTTGTTTCAATATTTGTGAATGGCATCAACCAGATAGAGTAATGCGGCAGTTTGGCATGCGCCAACCCATACCCCGTCCTCCTTTGCAGCCCAAAAAATTACATGGGTTGACTATGCGAGGAAAAGGTTCTGAAAATTGGCTTATGTTGTTGCAACCAGCCATTGCAATATGGAACAACATAGACCAATTTAGGGTCGAAGAAACTGGAACTCAGGTTGGAGAGCTGACATTCAACTCTGAGTACATGGTTTGGTATCGTGCCAAAACCAAAATGTTTATTGACCCAAGAAATGCAAGAGCATCGTTGTTGGTAAAATTTGTTATAGTTATCGAATTTGTTTTTTAATTTTTGCAATAAAATTTTTATGGTTTTAATGTTTTCCATTCTATTTTTATTGTAGGGTGAAGTTGGAGAGACATTATCATATATGGTGTCGCCGGAGGGAAGAAACAAGTGGTCAGTGGACGATTTAGTCCCATATGTTGATAAAATAATGGTCTTGTTGGAAGATGAAAATCGAATCACACGAGTGGCAGTGCCAGCACCCGAAAGTATGCCTGAGGTCGATGTTCCAGATTTTCACGTTAAACAGTCATATCGTGAAAGTCGTGGTCTAACTAGACGGAGGGACGTCGTTCAGGCAGAAGTTTACCCTGTTCCTAATTTGCCTGAACGTCAAGAAGGCATATATTATACACCGACACAACTAACTGGAAATATGCCTACTACTTATTATTATCCGTCTCAGACAGACGTAGGATCATCTTACCAAGGTCGTACACCGTACGGTGCTGGCATGCCCCAAGGCCATATTTTTCAACAAATATTTGGATCACTTCGCACACCGGAGATGCCACCAGAGCAACAACCCGCAACGACACCATAAGGTATTTTGTTGTTCAAATGCATTCAACATAATTTCAATATCTTCATCATCAACAATTTGTAGTGGCACATATTTTCCAGAAAATAAAAATCTACAAGTTAGAGATGATATAAATTCATTTGATTGCATTTTTAACTTTTCCTGAATTTTGTTCTTCAATGAAGTAAAACTGATATGACGCGTAATTCTAATTGCTCTTCTACTCCCTTAAAAAATAACACCTTCGTACATTCTTCCATCACTATAAATGAAGGTGACAATTGGAGCAAACATAATATTCATAAATGTACCTACAAATAAATAATAAAGTAAATTTAAACATAAAAAATAGAGTTAAAAAAGCAATTTGTTTTTAAAAATATTGAAAAACACAAAAAATTTACAAATTACGTTTTTTACCTGAACAATTGGACTGTAACGTAAAGCTTTGTTTTACGTCGGGTGCAACTACGTCTGCGGTTCTCTGGGTCGAACGGGTGTGCGGTTCTGTGGGGCGACGGGGGATTAAATAGCAACTGCACGTAAACCGCAAGTCTGATCTGCGGTTTATTAAAATTATTATTTAATACAAACCGCAGTTCGCACTTGCGGTTTACTGGAAAAATAATATTTAATTCAAACCGCAAGTCGCATCTGCGGTTTTATGTGAGTAGAAACAGGGATCCTTTTTGCAACCGTTGGGTAAAGGGGGGGCCGGTTAAACCCCAGTAAAACCGCAACTCTGACTTGCGGTTTTACATGCATCATTTTTTGTGTTTTTTTACCCATTGGATAACAAGGTGGTGCTGGTCAAAGATCAGTCAAACCGCAATTCTCACTTGCGATTTCGTAGTCGTTTTTCCACGCTGGTTTCCACGTAATCACGTTGCTGACGTGGCAATGAAACCGCAATTCGGAGTTGCGATTTGACCGAGTCAACCAACAAAACAGACTCACGCTGGTAATATTTTTCAAAACAGACCCATACTGGTAATTTTTTTAAAAAATAAACCCACTTGGGTCAATCAGCCTGAAGATCAGGCTAACAATGTTAATTCCCCAACACTCAAATTCATGGTTCAAATTTTGACTAACAATCTTAAAAGAAATTGAGTTTAATTAGTATATGCTATATCGGTTAATGTAAAGGATTTCTATATTGACGTTAATTATAATTAGTTTTTTATTTATGTGACTTTTAAAGTACTAATTAGTAAATTTAATAAATTTATTATTATTATGAATGAAAGGTAATTAAATATGAGTGTAAACATTTTTTACACTCATAATGTATACAAATTAAATTTAAAGAAATTATACTCGTAAAATTAAATGAAAGGAGTCATGTGTGTTTTCAAACATCGATAAAATAGTTATTTCTAACTTTCCATTGTATTTCTTCCTTTATCCACATGAAGGAAGAAATTTGGCTCCAGAGCATAGAAACTATTTGTTATTAAAAATGCTTTTTAATATATTAAGGACAATAAATTAATATAAACTATTATATATTATTTTAGAAGTAAAAAAAATTATATATTATTTTAGAAGTAAAAAAAATATATAGCTAAATTGGATATAAAGATACTCAAAATTAATACAATGCAAGTTAGTAAAATAATATAATAGAAACAAAACTTTTTTATTTTCAATCTTTAATGTTAAATAACTTATTAATAAAAAGTAAAAAAATAAAAATAGGATGGGAGCAATTTTTTTTTTCTAAAAGTTCTCAAATTTTAAATGAAACCAGGATTATGCTCATGGCTACATCAACAAATTTCCATCAAATATTTAGCTTTCAACATTTTAACAATCATAGCAACTAACTTAGTTAATAGTAATCTTCTAATCTTACTTTCGTAACATTAATGAGATGAAAATGTTTGAAATTCAGTCCATAAAAAATTTTGTAAAGATACAATTTTATAAAATTATTTTCAGTATTTTAATATTTAAAAATTAAAAAATTTGTTTGCTTATTATTTTATTAAAATAATTTTTTAAAATAGTTTTGATTTTTTAATTTTTAAAAACAAAAAAACAAAACAAGTAATTTAGGGTTTTTTAATTTTTAAAAATTAAAAATCAGAATAAAATGTAAGTAGTTTTGTTTTTTAAATTTTTTATTTTTGTTTGAAAACTTAAAATATAATAAAAATATATTATTTTTTTCTTTTCATTAAAGACATTTTCATAAATAGGAATAATTTTTTTTATCTTCAAACCTTCAAAACACTTATCAAACAATTTATTTTCTCCTTCTTCTAAAACACTTTTTTTAAAACTATTTTTAATTTTTTTTTCAAATTAAATTTAACTTAAATTACAAAAACAAAATATATTTTGAATTTTAGGGTTGATTGCATAATTTGTTTCTCAATGCTAATTCAAAAAACTTTAGTCACCAAAAAACGTAATCGTGAAATCTCAAATTTAAAAAAAATAAATTATCCTTTTACATTCTAAACAAAAAAATCACCCGTGCATCGTCGTGTACAAACACTGCTATACTAGTAAAAGAAAATTTTGTAAAAAATAATTTAAAATGATTTTATGTAAGAAGTTATTAAAAATTATGAGATTGTGAAGATAAAAATATAAAAGGGGGTTGGGAGGAAACTAATTTCGGTAGTTTATTTATAAAAGGAGAAAAAAGGGGTTGGGAGGAAATCTGGCTTGGCTTTTGTGTTGAAGCTGAAAGAAAATATCGAACCCATCAAACCCTAACTCTAACTGATTTATGTGAGTTCGGAATTTGCAATCCGGAGGCTGAGAAAATGCTTCAATCTCCAGGGCACTCGCCGCTTCGCATCTCATCGCCATCCCCTTCGGTTTCGCAGGTTGCAGAGCAAAACCCCAATGATCCGTCATCGTCATCGTCATCGTCATCGTGTGCGAAGCACCCTACGGTGCTTGACGAGGACACGTACGTTGAGGCGTTGGAGAAGATCATCGAGCGCGACTACTTTCCCGACATCTCCAAGCTCCGCGACCGCCTCGACTGGCTCGAAGCCGTCAAAAGCGGAGATCCCGTCGTCATTCGCGAGGCCCAGTTGAAGATCCTCGAACGCCGCGCCGGCACAACTAAGGTAACCAATCTTCATGATACTTCTAGAACTGCCTCCCACACACCCGGTTCTACATTCATTAGAAATTTCACACCTTTCGATGAGTTTGACGGTAAACCCCCCGAAACGCCGCGTTTCGCCGTTCCCGATGCTGTAGATGGGTTTGGTTATGGTGGTGTTGATACTTCGCTTGGTCTCGATCAATTTATGGGGAGGTATACGAGTGAGGACAATCATAGCTTTTCAAAGATCCTAGAGAAAGTGAATAAGAAGAGGAAAGAGAGGTTTGGGTATTTGAATGAGGATGTCAAGGGTATTGAGGATGTTGGGAGGGATAGGATAACAGATGGTTATGGAACCTCTTATCAGCCTCCGAGTACCCTTGAAGGGTGGAATTACACTGCCAAGAATTTGTTGATGTATCATCCTGCTGATCGCGGTGAGGTTCCCTTGACTGAGGAGGAAAGGGCTCATCGAATTAAAGCCGCCACTAAGGAGATCATTCGCGGGAACACGAGGTTTCATGTTAAAATGATGGATTCTAGGCCTAAAGATGATGGAACTGTTGAGGTTCTTTATACTCCTGTCGCCGGTGCTACGCCTGCGCCTATGCCTATGTCACTCAGAGAAGGTGATAAGTTAAAGAAGTATGATTTGGAGGATTTGAGGAAGACTCCAAATCCATTTTATTTGGAATCTGGGAAGAAAGCTGAGAATGGTTATAGCTTTGTTAAGACGCCATCCCCTGCTCCCGGTGCTGATGAATCCCCATTTATTACTTGGGGAGAAATTGAGGGAACTCCATTGAGGTTGGACCCGGAGGATACACCACTTGATATTGGTGGTAGTGCTGATGGACCTCATTATAAGATTCCTTCTGCGCCGGCCAGAGATGCAAAGGCACACTCTCTTTCTAGGGAGGCTGCTCGCAAATTGAGGGAGAGGTCCAAGATGTTTCGTAAGCCTCCTTTGGCATCTCCAGTTCGAGGGGGAAGTGCCAGTCCAAGCATGCGAACGCTGTCTCCTGCTGCTCAGAAGTTTGTAAGGAATGCTTTTGCCAAGTCCTCATCTTCTGTTGATGAAACACTTCGAGCAAGTTACCGAGGTTCTACTCCTGCCCAGGCTACTCCTAGAACTGTTAGTAGAAGTGTGTCAAGGTTTGGTAGAGATGAGAGCACGCTTTCCCGGTCTCCATCTGTTAGAGACAGCTCCAATCCTCCCTGGTGATATGTTATAACATATTTTGAAACCTAGATAAAGTGACCTGTTATAAGCCCCCACCCCCTGATAATGTGTTAAAATTTCACCACCTTATAAATTTTAAGAGAAAGAACTTGTCTAGTTGACTTTATTGTGAAATGAAAAGGATGGTTTTTTCTTGTGAAAAGATGAAATTCCTTTCCTATTGACTATTCATAAGGAATTTTTGTTTCGTCTATTAGATTCAAAGAAAGTAAGTTGCAGTAAACTAATAAACGATGGCCGTCAATTGAGATTGTCATATTGTAGGGGGAACCTAACCTGTAAATCATAAGGAATCTGTCTCCTACGCCAAGAATATAAGAATATCTTAGAAACAAAAAGAAATTGGAATGAATCTAAGGCGAGAAAATTCACATAAGTATTTAGCATTAAAAAATGCATATAATGTAACTTTAAGTTGTTTGATTGAACCTTGCAAGGTGGAACTATGGAAAGGAATTATTCTTTCAAAATCTGTTCATCATTAGTTGTCCTTGCCATCAACTGACACCTTAGAGAGATAGCATTGACTATAATTAAGTGTAAGGGCAATATTTTTTTTCACACAAAAACAATAAATTGGTTGGTCCAAAAATGGGAGTTACTGAAAGGACACTATGAATCAAGTTTGATACTTTTAACTTCTGGGCTATAATGCAATAATGCACCGTTTCATATTGAAGTGATATTTATGGTTATGTGATGTTTTCCCATTGTACTCCAATTGCAATTGTTTTGTTGGTGTAGTTTTATGTGAGTGACACCAAATTATTAAAATTGAATCATACAGGCAGCTGCCCATATATTTAGTGTGTGATAGTGGGTCCCATATATTTAGTGTGGTTGTGCCATGCCACGACCAAGTTAGTTTATGAGTGTGTTTGATTTATCATTTCAGCTAGTTAAAAGTCTAGAAACAGTAGTTGAAATGATTTTAACTTTGTTTGAATAGTAAAAATCTAAAGTTTTTTTAGGAGTTATGAGTTTTTTTCAAAAAGGTTACTTAAAGTAACTTCTACATGTTTATCCATTATCAATTAATGTATTGTTTCCACTAATTCTCTCTCATCACATTATCTAATTTATCTTTCATTAATGTAATTATAGTAATTTATAATATTATTAAAATAATTATAGAAAATTATAATTTAAATATATAATTATAATAATTTATAATTTAAATATATAATTAATTTATATTATTAAAATATATTATAATTATTTTAAATACCTCATTATTGATCTAAATTATGACCTTATTTGTTATTTTGCCACTTTCAGCCAGTTGATAACACTTGCAAGTTAGCATTTTAATCTAGTTTTGTTAAATACACCTGACATGTCTCTACATGTATGATAATACTAGTAGCTTTGTTTATGAACTATACTGATAAGTCAGTGTAACTTTCACCAATTTGTTTCTCTCGTGCTCATCTTACTGTTTGCTTGCCTCCTGGTTGGTGATAAGCCATTCAGTAGAAGCTTAGGCAAGGTGCATCACATCACACCACTTTTTCATGCCGTAACTAAGTTGACAAACCGGTAGTGATTTATGTTACCAACGTGCTATCTTTAGTTTGAGGAAGAAAAAAAGACAGACAAAACTGAATAGTGGGTTGATGTCCACATGCCTGTCAATGTCAGCCACCATCACTATGTAATTTCCAATATGCAAATCATGCAATAGAACTGCAAGTTTTGTAGAATCTCAGTTAGCCTGGTTATGTCAATCTTCTTATTTATTTATTTATATATATAATAGCGCAGTTTCTTCAGGATCCTATCATGTCAAGTTAAATCGAGATTGTTCTTTACTCAAATATGACAAGTTGAAGGCATTTGAACCCCAATCTTTCAAATCTACTAAGTTCAATATCTACAACCTTATTATCGTTTATATATTTTTTATGAACATAATATATGTTATGTTATGACTGTTAAGGAAGTATATTAGCCTATTAAATGCCAATTAGCATTTTTCATTTATTTACTATTCTTTCTTTCTCACACTACCTCTTTTCCTTTTTACTTATTCTTTTCAATGCAATGTGATGAAAAGAAAAGGAGAATCGAGTCTCCAACTCTCCACTGTTCTTTCTGTATCCATATGCGTACACATCAATATTGAAGTTTTTATTCTACATTTGCTTGGACAATTGACTAGGAGTTCCCGGTTTCTTCTTTAGTTTCCTACTTCCAAACAAAGTTATGCTGCGAAAGACCTTGAGTAGCCTGCTGGCATACCTTCTTTGTGAAGCAAAATTCACAGAACTAATGCAACTAGCCGCTTGTCCAATTGGGTTCCTCCTTTTGCTCAGTGATCGAGTTTCTAAGCCACACGGCTTCATCTTCTTCTGGCTTTTGATCAAACTTGGTTCTGCTTTTGTTACAATGTTGTGCAACTGAAGGCTTCTTTTCAACGACGTTAGTTCTTGTTCAAGAGTTTGAATTCTGAAGCTTGTGGACTCATATTCTGTAGGTGAGAACTTGAAATTCTGCATTACATTGTCTTTCTGAAGCAGGAAGCTCAAGGGCCTGCTACTCAGCTCAGCTCCATCAGTGTATGGGCTCTGTCCTAGATTCTGACTTTCTGAACATGGATACCTAGAGCTTGATAGGCTTCCTGACATGTCCCCACAATGTGCATATCTAAATGAATCCGAACATTCTTTGAAAGCTTTGTGTGTGTTGAGTTGTTGAACGAAAAGTGCTTGGACAATAAGGCGTAGAGGCATCAATTCATTTTGAACAGCTTCAATGCAAGCTTCTTGTGATAACCTTTGACAGTCCAGATACTTGCACACTGCTCCCTTATCATCTTGGGATATATCCGGATGAGTCTATAGTAAAAAAAAAAAAATGTCAAAGCTGAAATTGTATTGGTCTTTGTTACTGATTTTTTTTTATAAGCTAATACTAGTTGGTTGTATATTAGTTTTGTTAGTAAAAAAATTCAAATTCGTGACCGCTTCCTTTTTCATATGGACTTGTATTATTAAATCAATCTTATAACTTTTGTTTTTGTTAATGATTTAATTTGACTTTTGATATAAATAGGGTAATGAGCTATATCAACTTTGCCAAACCTGCAAATAGTATTTACTCATTATTCTCGTATTCTAAAGATCATAATTATTGTATCATTCTAGGTAATCATTCAGTTAGGTCACTTGGTAGAGTCCTGAACATTCATTATAATGTTCTTCCTAAACAGATACTATTATTGGCATGAGTGCATGTGGCATGAGTCAATGAACCAGGGGTAATGTAGTTTAACTAGACGTACTTCTTTAAGAAGCTTTTGAGGAATGCTTAATGATTGCTTACCTTGAGAAAGCTGTTGATTGTTTTGTAAAGGGGGTTATGATTCTGTCTATAAGATGGTGGTATCCTTTCAATGAGTTCCATGAATCTCTTTGGTCCCATATTTGGATCTGCCGCTACATTGAACAGATATGCATCCCACAATTCCGCAACACTGAAATTGCTAGCTTCTGGGGTATGGTTTACATGTGAGTTAGATGCTACATATACTGAAATTATTCTTTCCATAGTTTCCAACTCCATGCTAGAGGACATTGAGTCTGTTCCACTCTCAGGAAGAAGAAAATCCTCCACTTGAGAAAAATGCAAAAGCGATGTAATCTGATCTTGTAACTTCCCCTTACTTTCAGTCCTCAACCCCAGTTCTAGAGATCTAGAAAGCAAGGCAAAATAAAATCCTACTGGAATCACTTTCCTAGCCTTACCACCCACTGGAAGAAGATCAACAACACCTTGTAGAATCACTGAAGCTTTGCTATTCATGCCACCTTCCTCAATCTTGCCACAGGAACTCTCCCAAAATCGACGTGTCTTTTTAGAGAGCACCCATTTGTTTGCATAGAAAACAATGATTGGAGTAACATACTTCTCCTTCATTCCTTGTTTCCTTAATGACCCTATAACCCTTTTGAAAAAGTCAAAGGGTAGAGCAATCAGATCCCTCATCCACAGGTCTTTGCTCACAACATCCTTCATTATTTCACAGCTCCAATCTTTGGAAACCAACTCTTCCACTGTCACAATCGGAGTGTCTCGCCTCCTTTCTGGATCAAGCACCTCCATGCATGCCATGAAGGCAAGAGATTCAATGCAGCGACTCGCTATTAACAGATCTTCAGACCAAGGGAGCAGCATCTGGCACCTTTGAAGTGCAATAAGGGTGTCATCCCAACTTTGCAACACCACTTGGTTCAGATAAAGATCAAACCGTTCACAAAGGTTGCCAGAACAGTGATCTTCAGTCATTTCAAGAAACTCTGCTGCACACCTAAGGGCTACAACATTAAAAGGATCAATCAATGTGGAGGATCCATAAATGAACAAGACAATCATCTCAAAAGTTTCTGGTCCTCCGGGGAATGTTTCCGGAAGCTCAACCTCAGATGTTTCGTTTAGCCTCTTCTTGAGGTATCCACTCTTTGAAGCCAAAGGAAACTGCAATCAATCAACCAATAAAACATGTAAACACACAATTAAGGTAGTTAGCTACGTGAAACAATGTTATCTAACTTACTTTATGCAAGTTGAACATCTTGTCTTTAACTCGTACACGGACAGAAACAGGCAAACCAGTTTGTTGGCTCCTGTGACAAAAAATTCAAAATGCATGAGACAAACAGGAGACATATAGCAAGACGTGAAAACGGAATGGTTCATGATATATATATATATATATATATCTTACCATGTGATAACCTTGATCTTGAGCAAGGCTCCAACGTTAGGTGAAGAGAAAGGACTAGAAGCAACAGAATAATCTTTTGGACTCGCAACCTCCATGTTTGTGCTGACAATGAATATTGATACTACTTATTTTTTCAAACCGTGAGTGATCAAATGCATCTGAATCCGGAACTAAGCAGCAGGGTTGATGATGACTGATGAGTGAGATTTGAGGAGTTTGTCCCCAACATATTGTTGCTGGCCTTGTACTATTATTCACCCTGGTGCGGTCAAAGTCAACATGCACACGAATGAAACTCAAACTCCAAATTTTAAGGCTTCAAAAACGTTCTTGAATGTTGGGAACTTTAATTCTTGGGTTACAACTTGGCGGCCTCGGCCAATAGAATAGGGTGACTTTTCATGCATCCTAACATCTCAATCTTGCACTTTAAGTTTGTGTCGGGTATACTTGTTAAATAGTAACACTTTTTAAATGTGAGATTTTTTAGATGTTTTTGTTGGTGTTTAATTGTTTTTGGAATTTAAGGAAATATTAATTTTTAAAACATATATTTATTATCTATTAACCATTAGTAGATGATTTTTTTTATTCAGAAATGTTTCAATACTAATTTTAATTATGAATTTTTTTTTAAAATAAGAAACACTTCATTGATTTTTTCAATTTAATAAATCTCACTAAAAAAATCTGAAAACTGAGAAAATACTAAGTAGTATGAGTACTTACAAACAAGTTCCACTTAATAAGTTATTTTGAATTTCATGCTTTACAGAATAAAATAAGAAGTATTAGAAAAACCTTTTTGAAACTTTCTTTTGATTCATTGGGAAATGATTCAAAATCACCAATTTTAGCAGACTCTGGTTATTAAATAATTACCTATTTGAAATGAATGATTGTCAATAAATTTTAACCAATTACATAAAATGTTTTAGAGAGATTTTCGTAACACGAATCCATGTGATCTATATAAAAAAATTAGTTAACTAATACGTTACTAAATTTTTAATTACTTAAAACATGACTTTTGTATTTTTTTCTCAGAAAGCATTATAGTTATTTAATAAATTAAGATTTTGTTTGGAGTGATTTTGAGATTTTGATTTTTTGTTTAAAATGTATTATGAAAATATAAATGTATTTGATAAAAAGAGTTTTGATTTAATTCTCTAGTTATTTCCAAAACAGGTTCTCTAATCTCAAAAACAATAAAACTTGTATTAGTGTATTTACTCGAGTTCATAATTTGATTATCATCTACCTTTATCTCTGTTTGTCAGGTTTGTTTGTCACATCTGATTGTTAGTCAACAATTGTCACCTCTAACGGATGGTTACCGACCTCTACCTCCGACTATCAATTATCAGTTGTCACCTTCGACTAACGATAACTAGTTGTTACATTTGATTGTCAATCACCGTCTACCACCTCCAATTGTCAGTCATTAGCCAACACCTCTAACCATTAGTCATCAATGGTTGCCTTCGAACTCCTGTTATCAACAACTACTTTCAATCGTTAATCATTGACTGATGCCTCAAGCTATCAGCATCTACTGCATATGACCGTTAACTCTAGCCGCTATCTTTAACCCCTGGTCACCGATCATCCTAGAGTAGAAAGAATTCTAGTAGGATTAAAATTTTATAATAATATTTTATTTTACATATAAAAACCACCTCCATCATGCTTAAAGTATCAAGAGCTGGAATTATGAGGTTCTATTATCTTTGTCAACGTTGAGGCCTTAATTGATGGTTGATAAGGCATATGGCGAAATCATGGGACCAAATAGAGTGCATAAGTTACGTTGGATTCGGTATAGGTTATAAAGAAGAATTGGGTGTATTGGGAGAAAGAAATGCAAATCAGAAATGATTGGATTAAAATAATAATATTGGAAAGGAAAGAAGACGATGAAGTGCATGTGAAGTTTTGTGGTTCCTTTTTTTATGAGCTGCTAACGCCCAAGACGGCACGGCTACTCAAATTTGGGGTGCTTTGGTTATTGGATTGTGCTTGCTTTCAATGACGTCCTAATATTTTCTCGCTCTTGTCTTTTATTAAATTTAATTATTTTATTTAAATGTGGAGTAAATTAGTTTTTAATATGTTTTTATTTCTTTAAATTTATAATTTTGAGTAGATATTATTTATAAAATGTTTAATGACTATTCCAATACCTACAAGATAATTATTATAAAAATTAATGACATTATTATACATTTATACATTATGGTTTTGTGATTGGAGGTTTATAATTGTTTGTTGTATTTTGTGTAAACTATGTTTTTTAACATGATTTTGTTTTTAAATTCATATTTTTTGTATACAATTTTTTTTGTTTATACAAATATTTTTTTATTTAACATTTTAGTTTTTCTATTTATTTTACCTGTTCAATGGTGACATGTCTTTCTATTTATTTTACCTGTTCAATGGTGACATGTTACTATATTTATTATTATTTTATTAATTAAAATTTTTGCATTTTTATTACATTCTATTAATTAATGTTCATATTCTTCCCTAGCAATATCTATCCTATTATATGTCTTCTTCCACTGCAGTTTCCATTCGATTGTGTATATAATGTATACATGTATATATATTCATTATAACCATTAGATTAGTAAAATAAATGGTAAGTAGCTCGCTCCTTTAAACTTACTCTTAGAGTAAGTGAGTTTCTTTAAAGAGAGAACAATGTATCAAGTGAGGAAAAAAATTATTGTGAAAAATAAGAAGAATTGATAATAACCGTAAGGTTAAAAATAATGGTTAAGACTAAAATAACTCACTTAAAAATATCACATCCCCTTCATCATAACTTATCTTTATCCTAATCCCATCCCACTCCCGTCATCAGTGCCACCACCACTGCCCTTAATGCTAATGGCGATGGTGCGGATGAGGGAACATATATATATTATCAGTAATTATAATGATATATAAGGGAAACAATAGTTACAACAGGTACAAGTAATACTAAAACAAAGGATTATGAATTGGTTATATAACCTATTAAGGGAGTAGATACTTAAATAAGGAGTAACCACTCCTTGTGATAACAACAAAAACAGAAGAAATATACCCCTCTACTGCTTGAGAAGAATTTCCTCACAAACCTACAACAATTTGATCTCCTCACAGCAATCAGACCTAATACTCCCAAAGATAATTAAAAACACATCTGTCAATGCATAATAAAGGATTAGTCTTCGCGAGATTGAAAGATTGGAAAAAAATAATGAAGCATCTCAAGTCATTGAAGTTTTGGTTTTGTAAAGTTAGCTTAATTTATTTTATGGTACCAAACACGTTTAATAGTTGTGATACTTATATTGATTGTTTGGATAGACATGAGAATGTGTTTGAGTAGCAAAGACGGTCAAATTTACTAAGTTAAGTGTTGATTTATCTAATAGATAATCAATTACTTAAGTTGGTAATAAATTACTTAAGAAAAAGCATGCGTGGATGACGAAGGTGGCTCCAAACAGCTGAAAAGTGTTGAAAAGTCATCAAAACTGATTTCTCTTGGGAGGTAATAAATTACCATAAAAGGTTAATCGATTACCCTACTTAAGATTTGGGTTCCAACTTTTATGCTCTCAGAAATAATCGATTACATGAAAAATTTAATCGATTAAACCTGAGATCAAGCTTCCTGAGCCTGTTCTGAAGCATCTAATCAGGTAATTGGTTGGTTAATCAGTTACCTTGTTTTTCAACTCTTATAAAAACAATTTTAAAACCGTTTTTCATAAGTTTGAAAAAGGTCCAAAAGAAAGCTTGCAAACTTCCAACTGAAAAACCCATTTTATACAAGAGAAAACCTAGAATTTAATGACATGAAGAATCAAGAATTTATTGATCAAAGGGAAAAAGAATAGTGATCTTGAATTCTATTGTTTGGGTATTCATCACAAATCAAGTGATATTATTCTATACCATTTTTTTTTTTGTGTTTTTGCACAAGTCTTGATAATCTCAAAGGTGGATCTAATTCTCTTAATTTAAATTCAAATTTGAATTAAGAGATGACACCTAGGAGATAGAATCTAAAGTGGTACCACATGGAGGGAACACGTGGGTCCTATATGCTACTCATGAACACGTGTATGTTTAGGAGGTGTGGAAATTAAACAAGCAAGGGCAAAAATTAAAATTCACACATCCTTTTGCTCTAAAAAGGCTCATTTTCTAACATATACCCCACACAAATAACTAATGACACACCCATTCCCAAATACAAGGTGTAATGGTTGAAAATACAAAGGCCTAAAAATGCTAATAACACCCACTAAAAATACTATACAAACTACACAATATTTACACATAATTTCAAGAATATGGCCCTAAATGTCTTCATGAAGCTCCCTCCTAGCCATGTCTTCTCCCCATCTTCCTAGCCAAGAGTTCTTGCTAGGTGGGATTACATCATCCCCTCTCTTTTGGGGAGGATTTGACCTTAGGTCCTGAGATCCTTATTCCTTCTTTTCTAGTCCTGCAAAGATATAAGCAGTGCAATCAACGAGTGTAACCCCAAAAGGGTTGGGAGAGTGAGGGGTCTATGAGATAGCCCCTCAAGGTTGGGGTAGTAGAGGTAATGCAGGGCCCTTTACACAATAATTCCCTAATTGGTGCCTAATGCATTAAGTAGTAGTCTCACATAGTTAGAACTAGGTGAAAAGACTATATTGGGTGCATCAATGCACTCACTAAGGAATTCTAAGTAAGCTTTTTCCTTTTGTTAACCCTAAGAGAGAATGATGGGCCTAGGGTGGACCATTCTTGCATGGTCTTTTGGAACTGAGCTTGAGATTGGCTTTGAGTCTCCAAAGTTTTGGGCTCAATCTTATGCCTAATTGTAATGGCCTCATCTTCAAGTAGAATTTGAGGGTGTAATGCATTGTGCTCAATGGTGATGGGCATAACCTCAACTTCTACTTTTTCAGTTGAAGAATCATCTTCAAGAATATCCTCCTTGGGATCCAAGGGGTAATCTCTTCGAAGGTCATCCTTTCTTTCTATGTCTCCAAAATCTTGAACTTGACATGCATGATCAAGCTCAAATGATAAAAGGTTCAAGCTCAATATTTGGGAGTGTATGCAATGGTGCCTGCATAAGTTGAATGTAAAGAGATTGCTCAATAAAAAGGCTATGTTTTAAGTCCACTTTTGTAGAAAAATGGATCTCTTTAAGCACAACCTTCTTGGAAGTGACACTTCATTCCATCCCATCAACTTTCAGTACTTTTTTATTTTTCATTTTTTTTTATTTTTCGCTTCCTCTTCCCTTTTATTTTCAAAATAAGTTGGTCCTCTAAAACTTGAGAAAATGTAAGAGAACATAACCTGAACTTTGTGCCCAAGTGGGAAAGGGTAATTAATTTCACTAGAGTGGCCATTATGAATAGTTTTTCTATCATATTGTCATGGTCTCCTTAACAAGATATAAGTCGCTTCCATTAGTACTACATCACAGAGGATAACATCCTTGTAGTTTCCAGTGGAAAAAGACACCTTTACTTGTTGCTTGACTTCCACTTCCTTACTTTTATTCAGCCATTAAAGTCTGTAAGGTTTGAGGTGAGGAATGAAAGTCAAGGATAACTTCTTAACCAACCTTGTATTGCAGCAGTTGCAACAAGAGCTACTATTTACAATTAGAGAACATACTTGGTCATAGACCTTACATCTTGTATGAAAGATGTTCTCTCTTTGAGATTGATTAGGATTATAAGGTTGCTTCCAAGAAGATTCCTTACCATCAACAAGTCTCCCTTACAAGCATAAGTTTCCTCAATATAAATGTTATCTCATTCTTCCTCACTCTCACTTGAATAGGAAGATTGTTCACTTTCAATATCTTGGCTCCTCAGGATCATGATTTTTTTGTTAGGGCATTGGGAATAAATATGACCTCTCATTTAAAGAACTTAATGCTACTAGCTCTAGAACTAGTAAGGGGGTCATCTCTAGTATGCACAAAGTTTTTCTTTTCATGCATGCTTGTGATGGGTTCATCTTTAGGATGACTCTTGAAAGAGCTCCTCTTGGTTTGTTCCCTATTTGCAAAAGAGTGAGAGAAATTATTAGAGTAGTCCTTCTTAGAAAAAATTCTTTTCTTTAATTGTTGCTCCATTTTTACGCAAATCTGAACCAAATCATCTAAATCTCTATATGACAATAGTTCAACCTTATCTCTTATTTCAAGACTCAAGCCATTAAGAAATCTAGCTTCAATGGACCCAGACTCTTCAATGATTCCAGCTCTCATTATGAAAAGTTTAATTTGTTGTCTATATTCTTTAATACTCATGTTGTGTTGTCTTAATCTTTGGAGCTTATCTAGGAATTCTCTTTCATAATAAGAAGGAATGTTCCTCCGCTTCATGGCTCTCTTAAGATCATTCCAATGCTCAATAGGAGGATCATGATAACGATACTCTCATCCTTAAGAGCAGTCTTCCAATACATAGCATACCCTTGGAAGCTAAGGGTTGCTAGATGAACTTTTCTCTCTTCATTGATTTTAAAACATTTAAAGAGTTCTTCTACCTTCATCTTCCAATCAAGGTAGACTTCCATATTATCCTTTCCAAAAAAGGGTGGGAGATTTATTTTTTGTTCTTTTGGTTTTGATTTCTCCTCTCTCTAGGTCTAGGTCTCCCATTAAACCCATCATCTTCACTAGTTGATCACTCCTAGGGGAGCTAGACCTATTCCTTCTTCTCCTTCTTTTTGCTTCTTCTTTCTCTCTTTTTTCTTTTTTGGTTTTTTCTTTTTTCTCCTCTTTCCTCTCTCTCTTGTCTTTCTTTTCTCTCTCTTTCTTCTCTCTCTAATCTTTCTTTTCTTTCTCTTTCTTTTCTCTTTCATCTCTTTCCCCTTTTTCTTTTTCTTCTTTTTCCTTCTTTCTCTTTTTTTTCCCTCCTCAATTCTTTTTTCTTTCTTTATCTTTTTCTTCCCTTCTTTTCTCATCTCTTGTCTTACTTTCTCCTGTAACATCCCAAATTTCTTTATTATCATCTACACCATAAATTCTGTTAAAAAATTATTTAAATTACTATTATCTATAATCCAAATATCAAGATATAAAATTTCATTATATTATACTCAATATTAAAGCATACATTATAACATTTTCAAAGTTCAAATTAAAATATAACAGAGTACACACAATTTCTGCTCGCCAGAGAACCTAATATGCATGCATATCGTAATTCATCTATCTTTTTACACCATATTCACACAACTTCCATAGTAATATAATAATCACATAACTTCACAACAATGCCTCTAAATTCAAATAACATTATTTTTACACAATTCTCTTATATACATATTGAACAATAGAATAATATCCTTTGAAACTTCCAGCCACAATCCAACATACTTTATTTCAAAGCATCCTGCTTTTCTGCATCATCACTATTATCTGCTTCCGCACAAAGCACGATCATCACAGTCAGACAAAAAAACACAAACAATGCAAGGGTAAGCTTACATAATACACAACATACCATTACATCAATCGTAAAGCATGAAGGTTGCACAACGTTTATATTTAATACCATCAATACACATTCACTAATAGTAAACAACCAAGCAATCATTCTTATATTCTACCTGAACATAAGCACTCACGACCAATAAATAAAATATTAATTAAATATTGTAATCAATCAAATCAAACACACTTATATTCTCTTGAATACAAGCTTTTCACACAACAGCATGTTCAGACGCGACATATTTCAGAATATCTACATTAAGTTCGGACACCGAGACGGCTTAAGACCCCTTCCAATTGGTGATAGACGTCCAATCTGCCTGTGTTACCACCAATTTAAGTCTAAGCAATACTCATCTGACAACCACAAACTAATGTCTAGTGTCTACCTGACACCCTATGACACACAATTTTTGTCTAAGTATGTCTTTCAGGCACCCCTCTTGCATATCTGGTACCAGGACCACAATGTAAATCACAAAAATATCCCCTTGCATATATGATATTCTAGATTACATTGACCCCCAGTTGTGTCCCTAACATCAATGTACCCCACCAAATATATCATCCAAGGCTAAGTTACCCAACTGTAACTGTCTATAACCAACAACATCAATAAATAAATTCTCATCATGCATTTCAATCATATGCATTACATCACAATTCCAAATAATACATTGTCATTCAATAATTCAATTCTAGTAACAGAAAGTCAATTCAAGGGAAACTAAGTTACCATACCATAACTGCCACATCCCAATTATCCAATAATCATCATTCCAGATCAAATTGATCATTCACATAATAATCATTAATCTCAATTTGAAATCTTATAATATACACTAACTTAATTAGTTCAAATCACGCACTATATTAAATAGATCAAAACACAATTAAAATTAATGTTATCTTAAATAGTTCAAAATATAGTCAAAATACTTGTTATTTCAAATAACAAAAGAGCTTCCCTTACCTATTTCTCCATCCAAAAGCTGATTAAAACATAACGGGAAGAATCAACCGAAAAAATTACACAAGAACCTGTCAAGAATCTCAAATTAAACAGGAACCTTAAAAATCAAGATTTTCAAAGAAATTTTATCTTGAATGAAAATGAAAGGAAAAAAAATTATCGAAAAAATGTTTAGAAAACTATAATCAGACATACCTATATTGATCACTTCTTAAAATCAGGAGCAATGAAAGAAACAGTGTCAGATTTCGTCAGCTCGAAGGCCACCATGCAGAGGAGAAAAGATTGGAGACGCGAAGAAATCGCAATAAGAAAGAAGAAAATTTCAGAGGAGAGAGAAAATGTTTTTAAATATATAAAGCGTCGGGAGTGTATTTGGTAAAATTAGTTTGCTAAATGCAACCCCCCTTTTAAAACAAAAAAAATCTTGAAAATTTTCCAAAACTCAACTAAAACCTTCCGAAATAAAAGAATAATAATTATTCTCATCTCCTAATTCTTCTACCATCAACTGAATACAACCACATGGTCTCAACAAACTAATAAATGCATCAATCTCAAATAAATTAATAATCAAGTTAAAACTTAAATTTAATTCCCTTTACTATTTATTCTTTGAATTTATAATGTATTAAATAAATAGGTCCTTACATCTCCTACTCTCCATTCTCTAAACTCACTAACAAAGTGGTTAATAGTGTTTGTCTTATGGATGTACCCTAATTGGTTCACACACTTATTGCTAAAGTTGAGTGATTCCATGAGAGTGTATAATGCAAATTCTACAAGAGACACTCCTTTCCCTTCTAAAAGCGTTTTGGACAAGCACAAACTAACCTAATGGTGTAAGAGCTTTTGCAACTCAAAGCACCTTTAAACGGTTTAAGCAAAATAAAATGCAAGAAAGTAAAAATGAAAGGATCCTAAATGTGGTTCTAAAGGAACGAAGAAGTGTACCACTTCCTACTTCAATCCTTAAAGTTAAGATACTAAGATACTATTACACACAAAAGGAAATGACCCTTAAGAGCATCCAACACTTCCTAAAAGAGGCATTTAATTCAAAGAATTAACAAAAGTAATAAAAGAAAGTCTTCACTTCAAGCTTCTCTCTCAAGTATTTGCACTTTTGCCTTACCACTTTTTTGAGTCCTTCTTGACTTAATCAACTCTTCCTCAAAGTGCTACCCTTGTGGAATACTCCCAAACCAAAGCTTCTCTACAATCAAAGTGGCATAAATACCAAACAATCCAAGACAACAAGAGTAGAAGCCAAAAACAATAAAAGGTTCAACAAATAAAAGTACACAATCCAAATGGAAGGAGTCAAATAAACAAGACTAGAAAGAGTAAATTTAGAGACAAACTAGAATTAAAGGAATGAAAGAAGGATATGTGCAACTAATAGAAATTTTCCTAGAAATCACTAGAATAGAATAGGGACTAAAGAACAAATGCAGCAAAATATTTTCAAAAATTGCACGAATTAGAAGAGTGTGGCCGAGAGATAATTAGAGCTATCTCAAACAATTGCAACCAATTTTTAGCACTCTTTTTGCAATTTTAATTTTGCTATTAGGTACATCTATTTTGCACTAACTTTTTTACTTCTTTTGCACTTATTTTTCTTCTCTTTCAATTTTTTTTGTTACTTTTTTTTATCCTTTTAGATGCACCTAATCACTTCTTTAATTTGTAAATTTTGTGAGGAAGCTATTTGATGTGGTCTTTGATGATCACGTGCCCAAAGGATCCTTTCTAAGGTCACTTGGAAGGGAAATGGATTTATGGAGAGGAAAGGAATGGGGTGAGGCGCCACATATACTATGTTTGATAAGCCAAAGGGGAGAGACCACAAGGGAGGGGTCCCTTGATAACTCTTAGAAGCTCTCACAAAGGAGAAAGGGGGACACTCAAAGGTAAGAACCTCAACCAATATGGTCTCTAGGATTAAATTCAAGTGTAAAAAATACAAGTGAGGGAGGAGCTCTTATTTATAGAGGTAGCTAACCTCTTGAACAAGATAACCTAAAAAAGAAGAGCTAGGATTAAAAGGAGAGATCTAAGGGAGGAGAATTGAGAAACAATTCCCTCCTTAGATCATCAAACTTGGTGCCCAAGTTTCTCAAACCAAGGGCCAAGATTCCTTCTTATTAGCTTAGGGGGTTTATGTAGAAAAGAGGGGTGTAGATATCAAGGCTACCTCTTATTTCATTCATAAAGACCCAAAAAGCTAAATTCACCCTCTAAATTCCTAAGACACCTCCTAAAAATAAAAAATGGACTAAATACATCCAAATTAAATTCTTAATGCTCCTCAAAATTAAAATAAAGGAAAATTACATTTTATTAACTAAAGTCTCTAGCCTAATATCTTCACTCTCCATAGGAGGTGAAGTGTTCCTTTGTCTGCAAGGGCTAGGTCTTCTTCAATCCTTCTAGCCATGGCCCTAGTGATAGGTCCTTGGCTAGGCATGGTCACATCACTATTGATCCTAAACGTTTGAGATAATAGGCACTAGTCAAGGCATGCAAATTTTCAAATGAAAGTGCAATATATGAAAATACAAGTAACTCAAAATGCACTAAAATAGAGTGATTTTAGGTAAATGCACCAAAAGCTTTTGGTTGTAATTTAGAGCTTCTTGTTTGCACAATTTTTAGCTCAAAATTTAGCACAAAAAAAGCTACTACAAATGTAAACAAGAACAATCAACATAAGATGACATTGAGCTACTAATTTTTTATTTTTTTTTTAGATTTTTTATGAGAACATGCTTGAACTAAAAGCATGAGAAACTTCGTAGAAAGACTTACTCAAGGTGTTAGAACCTCCATGATACTCAATCTCAATAAGCTACAACACACTTTTTAGAACAAAAATTAAAAGATAAAAGAGGTAAAACCTAAGGAAGAGACGATGACAAAATTAAGGATTAAACAATATTTTTAATGACAAAAATTTGAGAGTAGAAAACTAAAAATAAGAACCTAACAAAGAAACATCAAAACTGAACCAAATCAACCAAAGAAAAGCAAAAATGAGTTCAAAACACCTAAACTATAGCGTTGTGAATTTTCACTATAGAGGTGTGATATAAGGTATGATGTTTCTTAGGAACTTTGTTTAAGCTAAAATTCAACACAAAAAAGAGGTAATGGTGGAACCAAATTTCAACACAAAAAAGAGGTAATGGTGGAATTGAAGTCCTAACACACAAACAAGTGATTCGATGAAGGAAATAGAGAAATTGAACCAAACAAATGAATTCAAACATGCATAGAATTCAAGAAAACACAACAATCAAGACAATTAGGAGATATTGAACAACACAAATTTAACTAAAAAAAACAGAAGAATATATGAAGAAGATGATGATAGAATTCGGAAATGAAAACAAGATCAAGCAAAGGAGAAAAACCTCAAGAAGTAGGCTTTAGATACCACTAGATGCAATCTTAGATTGCTCCTCCTATGATGGAGAGTAGAGAAATGGTGGTGGAGACGCCACTTTATGTGAGATAAGCCTTGATTTGTAGAAGTTTTTCACAAGAAAAGAATCTCTTGATAAAATTCATAAAAACACTCTCAAGATAGAGAGAAGAAGACACTCTCAAAGAACTCTCACAAAGTCTAATTGTATAAAAATGATCAAGGTTCTTACAAAGTAAAATGTAAAGATAAATACAATCTAGTAACTATAAATGATAAATGAGTATTAATTTTTCTAATAATACATACTTATATTTTATGTTAGTATGCTGGTTTTGAACTGCTAACTTATTACTTCAACTAATAATCATCAACTTATTATCTTCACCAAGTTAATAACAATCCAATATTTAAAACATCATATAGCCTATAACTTTTTTTTAAGGAATAACCTATAACCTATAAATTTTCAATTTATTCTTTTTTTTTATGAAATTATTTTTTGTCTATTTTCCCTTCTGTTATGTTATCCCCTGTTAATTATTTTTACGTATAGTTTAAACTGTTTTAGTATACTTATTATATGAAACTATAATCTCTTAAAAGATACACCTTTTATAAAACTAGGTTAATTTAACTAAGTATAATCACTTAAATATACTCTTTTATGTTATTTTATCCTATTAATTATTAGTTAGTTATATAATTAATTTAACTAAATATAAATTTAATTATTTATAAATTTTCACTTTCAAACTAGCTTTTAGCTTTTAATCTAGCTAATAAGATGGTTTTGTCAAACATAGAAAGTGTTTAATGGTCAAAGTTTAAAAAATAATGATTTTGAGTATCTTAAAAAGTATTAAAATTTTTGTATTCTGATGTCATGTCAATTTTATTTTTAAGATATTTATGTATAATTTTATTTTAATTTAACTAAAAAAAATTAAGAAAACCATATTTTTTATTTTCAATTAACTGTGTTTAAAATAAAATTATTAATACAGAGAATTTGTTGGTATTGAAAAATATATTTTTAATTTTAAAGAACCATATCTTACACAAAATATTCATCTCATTTATAATCTATAACATATAGATGAAATTCATCATTTTAATGTCTACATTGAGTTTTCAATTTTATCTTTAGTTATTTTTTCAATAACTATCTATTTAAAAATTAAAAAAAATAAAAACTCAAAATATATATAACCAATATACCTAGCTATTACTTAGAAATATTAATTGTTTTGTTAAGGCATTTGCCGTATTTTTAAGAAACAAATCTTACCAACAGTTTTTTTTTTAATCAATATCTTGTACATAAATAACCATAAAAAGGCGGCAAAAATGTTCTAATAAACTTTCTCAAGAATTCAATAATCAACAAGTTTAGATGATTTAAAAATTATTTATAAGTAAGGCAGGTTTCAAAGTTGAAAAGGTTTATGAACCATTGAACCTTAACTGTGAGACGCTTTGCCTCTATATACATTTTAAGAGTATGACAACACCAAATATGGAAGGATTGTCACTTGATGATGAAGAGGAGTTAATAATAATTTCTCATTGTGCCTAGATGCTACAATCTAGATTTCTAACTAACAGAACAAGGAGGAGAGTCTCTGGAGGCCATTTTCAAATTTGAGCACCTTGGGCCTTTCTGTTAGGTTACGTATGTGGCATAATTGGGGCTCATTTACTGCGAAGAGAGTGATTTTAAGCAATTGGTGGTTTGAGAAGAAAGCGCAGATGGAAAATACCATCTAAGATGGTGTTTTAGGGGTGTTGGTTGACTCGTTAGAGAATTCCAATAGAGAATCCTAATAAGCCAATTGAAATGACGTTTTGGGTAGAAGGAGAATGTGACACATGTGACCGAAGAAAAGACAAAGAGAGAAGAAAAATAATATAAGGGAACCTAACTTATGCAAGAAGAAAGGATAAAGAGAGAAAAAAAATACTAAAAGTTAACCCAACTTATGCAAGAAGAAAGGACAAAGAAAGAACAAAAATAATAAGCAAAATGTGGATTGTGATTCTCGAACTCTCATTTTTTTCATGTGGATTGTAAATAATAATATTAAATTATTGACATCTAAAATTATATTATTAAAATATTCATTATATTTAATTATTTATTTTATATTAAAAAGATGAATTTTTATATTAGAATCCTAAAATTCAGTTCTTTCACATAATGAAATTAGTTATTTTAAAAAATATTTTTAACAAATTTATCAAAAAAAAATCTAATTTTAATTATAGTTGATTATATTTTGAATTGACATTTTGGTGTTTAAAAGATCAAAGGACACTATCCTAAAAAATATTTGCTTGCCCAATATTGATTAAAATCACTTCCTATTGGTAAATGAACTCAAAGTTGGGAGTACAACCAAGGAAATATAACCAAATTGTACAACCAAGTAAATGGGAGTACAACAAGTGATCTTATGGTTCAGTTTGACGGATGAGAACTAAAAATCAAACTAAATTGCAAAACAAAAAATTTTGTTATAGTGAAGTGGTAACGGTGATAATTAAGATTTTAATTTAAAAGATTTTTGTATGAAATAATTTGATATGCGCATTAGAATTTTGGTACAATGAATCCTGGGAAAACAACTTAAAAGTAGGAATGTGGAAAAAAAAATAAAGAAGCAAAGCTATCTAGATTAAAATGGAAGAAAATGTAGAGAGAAGAGGTTAAAAGATTGATAAGATGAAGAGAGGGATTTAGTGGAAGGTGGGGTGAATGGAGTTTGATTAAAGAAAGGATCCTTAAGGAGATGAGAGGCAGAAGCAGAAGGTCTTGGCCTTGGGTGTGCTAAGCACTTGTGAATGATTCCTTGTAATCCCTCAGGTTCCACGAGCTGCATATCTCTGTTATGAATTTTATATTACGTGCTTGTTGCTTAGGCTTCTCAGCAACTCCACCTCTGACTCAAGTCGCTGGATGATAACAGGGTCGGGTTTATCAAACGCTCTCTATACCTTCTTCACTCACAGCTCCACACCCTCCACATTTCCTTTTCACATTCACAACTGTTGCACTTCTCTGCTAACATTTCCATTTCCATTCCCATTCCCATTTTCTATCTCTCTCCTACCCAACACTAACTATTTTTCTATAACCCCCCCTCCCTCCCTATGCATCATGCTAAGCTTTCTATTTTTCTCCTTTTCAGATCACCAGAAACATTGGTGAAGTGAAAGTCACAGTGACTTATCACTATAGATCATAAACAAAGCTACTAGTACTATCACACACATACAGACATATAAAATAACACAGTCGTGGCATGGCACAATGATGTTTTTTAGTGGAGCCACTATCACACACTAAATATATGGCCACCTCTCCGGGAGCAGCTGCCCTGTATGATTCTATTTTATTAATTTGGTATCAATCCATAAAACTACACCAAAACAAAAGCAATTGGAGTATGGGAAAACATTACAGAACCATAAATATCACTTCAATATGAACCGGTGCATTACTGCATTATATCCCAAAAGTTAAAAGTACCAAACTTCATCCATAGTGTACTTTTAGTAACCCCCCTTTTTGGCCCAACCATTTTTTTTTTTATGTGAAAAAATATTGCCCATACATTTAATTATAGTAAATGCTGTCTCTCTAAGGTGTCAGTCAATTAGCAAGGATAACCAATGATAAACAGTTTTTGAAAGAATAATTCCTTGCCATTGTTCCACCTTGCAAGCTTCATGATTGAACCTAAAACGCTGGCATCAAACAACTTAAAGTTACATTCTGCGCATTTTTTAATGCTGAATACTTTTGCGAATTTTCTCGCTTCATGTTAATTTCAATTTCTTTTTGTTTCTAAGATATTCTTATATTCTTGGCGTAGGAGACAGATTCCTTATGATTTACAGGTTAAGTCCTCCTTACAATATAACAATCTCAATTGATGGCCATCGTTTATTAGTTCACTGCAACTTACAATCTTTGAATCTGACAAAACTAAAAATTCCTTATGAGTAGCTAATATGAAATGAATTTCATCTTTTCACTAGAAAAAAATATCATCCTTTCATATTACAAAAAAGTCAACTACACAATTGCCACATTTTTCTTAATGACAACAGACTGGCAATGCAAAGCAAGGAAATCAATGCATATTTTTATATCTTGCTGTTGCTTCTCATAAAACAAAATAAATAAATGAAACATTTGCATCTTTGCTGGAGTTTATCATAGCCATGTTTCTTAGTAACATAACTGAAAAACGTATCTTTGGCCGGCTTATGATTTGCAAAGCGAGGATTTTATTTTACAATAAAAATGTTACTAAAATTAATTTTTATAAAATATATTTTTTAGAGTTTAATTGGTATATTTTACACTCTATTTTTTATTAGAGAACAAAAATATTTATTGAACATATTTTAACTTAAGATGAGTTCTAGAAACTTATTGGGAAATAAAAATAACGAATATGCATCATTAACTCTTATTTACAAGGAAAAAAAAGTCTTGTTTAAATAGTTAATAATTAGAAGATAAACCCATCGGCCCTTTTAAATGGTCACATAACTTAATATTTGATATTATTTGTTTATATATGGTGGTGGTATGATTAATATTTATAATTCTTGTCATTCTTTTAAAATAAAAATTATTCTCTTTATATCTCAAATAATACAAAGATTGTCCATAGGTTGTTAATATAAGCAAACTCTCATATTTGAGTCTAGCTATATATGTGTGCCTATGTCTGTGTGTGGGGGTGGTATGGGTGGGTGTAGGTGTAGGTGAGGTATGTGTAAAATTGGAACTGAACAAATTTCTTTGAATTAAATTCTCTAAGGTGTGGGTGTGGGTGGGGTATGTGTAAAATTGGAACTGAACGAATTTCTTCGAATTAAATTCTCCAACACCAGCAATAACAACAACATAAAAAGACATCTCCTTCTCTAGAATAGCATTCAAGCGTGGGGCAGGGGTGTGTGTGCGTGAAATTGAAACTAAACGAATTTCTTCAAATTAAATTCTCCAACATCCAGAATAACAACAACAGAAAAAGACATCTCTTTCTCTAGAATAGCATTCAAGCTAGTCGATTGTATACTTGGCAGACCTTTTCCAGATATCATCAACGCCACCACTTCAGTAGTAGGAGTCTCCACAATCTTCCTCTTCTTGCTGATAACTACTACTACTCCCTAACAGGAGAAGCAAAACTTGCAATATCGAATTTATTCTTGAGACTCTTCCATGTATTCTTCCGCATTAGAGATGCAAATAAAAAGAAGAACCATAAACACAATAAACTCAATAAAACCAAACAATAATGCAAAAGAAAACAAAGCATATATCTTTTACACCCACTTTCAAAATCTCTCCCTCTAAGTCTACCAACTAAGGAAGCCTCAACACTAGTTATACATCCATTGGCTGAGGTAGCATCGCTAACCTCTCCATATTGGCCTCCTCATCAAAAGACAATGTTTAAACTCTAGTTTCCATAAACTTATTTGGCTCCCCCTGCTAATAAAATAGGAACTTGACCCTCCTATTAGCCTCAAAGAAGACATAATTGTATATTGGCCAATGATTAACAACATATACACGCATAAACTTACTCTTAAATTTTTATATGAAGGGTAAATAAGGTAAAAAGTACTTTGTTCACACCATTTAGAGAAATCCAACAAATCGGTGTGACAAAACTAAGCTTATAAAAATGCAAAAACTTATTTAACGACACCTCTAGCCTCATATACGAACACAACATTTGGAACATCCTAAGAAAACTCTAACTATTTGGATGTAGTTGAGAAAGGGCCAGATTAGCAAAATGCAAAAACTAACACTCAAACTCATAAAAAGGAAGTGTAACCCCAAGGTGCTAAAAGAAACATTTGTACATATACACAAAAGGGATTTTAGAAGACCACCTTGAAAGACAAAATCCAATCTCAAACACGACTACATCAAGTACAAATTTTCCTTCGCAGGCAACAAAATAACCATTGTCTTTTGCAGCTTGCTCACAACATTCAAAAGCTGACTTAGGTACTCAACTACATCACTTATAATCAGGTATACCCTGGGTCATTAACGAAGGGGCATCAACTTTCCCCCTACTACCTCCCCTTCTTTTCAACACCTCACCTTGAGGAGCCAATAGCAAATGCTAAAGTCCCCTTTTACGCAACACCAATAGTAGGGGGTTGATGCCTTATCTTGAACAACAAAACTCCCCACCCTTTTCTATCTCCCACCCAAAACATATGAAATCTAAATCGCATCATCGTCATCCTCACTCTCATAAGCATAAGGGGAAGGATTAGGAATTTTCCCTTGCTAGAATCATCCTCCATTATTCCAAAATCCTCTTTAGAGAGTATGGAATGCCTTTTTCTACCCCTAACCACCCCTTTGAATCAAAAGACATAATAATACACACTTTATATTCTTTTTAGTCCTTATAACTTTGTAATTGTTTCTTAATTTTCCAATTTAGTCATTTTTTCATCTTTGCGCCTTTTATGCATAATTCATATTTTTCTCATTTTTTTTAGGTTAGTAGACTTTCTTAAATTAGACTTTGTATTTTTTCAATTTTGTATTTTTTTTTGTTTTATTTTTCAATAGACTTTGTTGGGGGTGGGCCTAATTTTGTTTTGGTCCAAAGCATAATTTTAGATACAAATTCAATGACCTATTTATTACTAGGTTTAGAGATGGATTACAAATAGTCTTCTACCTACTGTAACTAACTTTCCCTCGGTTTTTCTCATTTTTAGCCTTTTTCTCTCTTTTCTTGTCTTCTTTTCCCATTTTTTCTCTTCTTTTTCTTCCTTTCACAACAAGTTTCCATAAAAAACTAAATTCTAAATAGATTTGAGGTTTTCAATGCAATCTTGTCATAGAGTATGGATTCCAATTCTTTGTTCTTGATTTTCTAATTGCGTTTATGTCTCTCTTTTCTTTTATAATTTGTGCCAAATTCTAATTAGGTTTTGATGTGAATCAGTTTGTGATCAATTAATCTAAATCTCATAGACTAGGTTATTGATTGAATTTTTTAAATTCACGAGAATTATAAATTACAATTGTGATCCAATTCACATGGATTAACTATGTATTGATATGATTTTGCATGTTCGTAGAATTATGATTAGTCAAGTGCATAGTTGTGAAACTTGAATTGATGCTTTCATTCTTTATTTTTTATATTTAATTTGTCCTTATTTCTGCGATTAAAATCCCTATCCTAATTATTCGATAAAATTGTATGATAATTAATTTATATCTCTGTAGAAAAATGACCTAGGTTGCTCCCTGTATTACCAAATTAGGGAAATTCTACTTTTGTTTGGTAGTGATCTCAACAAATTGTTATCACATAACAAAGCAACCAATAAACAAAATGAAATACGGGGTACTGAGGCGTACCTTGGTTCAAGGTAACACACAAGGAAAATGCATGATGCAAGTCCATTAGCTGCCTTGATCTTTACTTCCATGAAGATCCTTGAATAGATGAAATGAAGTATGGAGAAGAAAAGAATGGAGGGGAGCACACAACTCTTAAACTAAGAGATAAGTGAAGGGATGTTTGCCATAATGAGTGATCTTTAATAAAAGCTAGAAGGCTTTCTCTGAAGGAGAAAACTCACGACCACTCTTGGCTTTTACACTCAAGCTCAAAGTTTAATTCTATTCAAAATGATCCAAAGATTATTACATGTAGGTGATGAGTCTTATATAGGCTAGAGGATAGGGTTAGGCTAACTACATCATTAGTTAATCTAACTAAGATTAGGCTAACTTTAATTGAGTCACATCTAACCATGGTAGAATAACTATGATCATGTATAACTAACCAAGAACAAGCCCCCTAATCTAGTCTAGAAACATTTGGCTTGAATAGTAAAAATAGGTGGCAAAGAGTAGTCATGCTTCATGCATGACTAGAGGGGGTGGCACTTAGCAAGAAAAGAGTAGGAATAGTAGTCATGCTTTGTGCATGACTAGAAGGGGTGTGCTTCTAAGAGAAGGGGTGAGCTTATCACACACTCATCTTCTCTAAAACACTAACCCAACCTAGCATATCATAGCATGATGACTACAGTACACTAGAAAATAAGGGATAACCTAAATACAATGGTCAAATAAAAAAGGTCAACTTTAAGAGTCAACCTACTAAAAAGTCAAAGTCAACAAAAATGCAAAGAAAATTCTAAAGCTAATTTACACAATGAAAGAAAGGAAATTCTTTGTGTGTCCTTCTAGGGGTCTAATTACATTAATTGGATTCCTAGAAAATCCTATACAAATGCAATAAAATCCTTAAGAAACACAAAGCATATACGCAATGACAACAACACAACCCTTTGTCTTCTTCTTTTTAAGGAAACTACTCGTCTCTCTATATTTAGGCAAAGGCAATGCCTAATCCCATCCAACAGATTGAAATGAATAGGCATCCCCCATTTAACAGCTAGGGCGCAACCTCAATCCCCTCACCCTTTCAAATCAATCCAATCATCACTGTGTGAATCACAAGATACAACATGGCGCCCTTTCTTTTCACACTGATTCAATCTCCAAAACCACTATTAGACATGTGTCCAACTTATCTTATCTATCATAACGTTTTTTCATCTATAAGCTCGGGGACCTACGTACCAATGTTCAATCAACTCAGTTAAGACCCCTAGCAAAGCAAAGCTTTTAGTAATACAACTTACTCATCATACTTAACTCCAAGCTTGAAGAGCCTATGTACCATCCTAGAAGCTTAGACTATTAACCATGAACTCGACTTGATATCCCTATACTAATTAAGTTGAGTTCAAATGAAGATGAGCAATTACAAAATCATAATTATCACTCCTAAATGGCCTTCAATGCATGATATGGCGGTTACACAATGCTCATCCTGCATTAAGGACATTTAGGAATATCATTGATGACAATAACATTCACCTTAAAGACTATAATACACATGATTTTCCACATTCACATAAATACTTTGATCACCACATAACTTGATCATTAGAGTCTACTTTTCAGGTACCATTAGCAACATTCAATATGAACAACAATTATTAGTCAGGGACATCCTTGGAACCTACTAAAGAAGGAAAAACCATTGGTATCATTTTTTTGCTAAGAACAAGAATACTTATATAATTATATAAATTTTCATAAAATGTAGTTATAATGCGCTACAATTTCTAATATAAAAGTAGATATTAAAAGTATATTTTTTGGTATACAACTACAATAATATAAAATAAACTAGAGGGCTCGCTATTAACAATATTGGGTCAAAAGAAGTACTAAGGAAACTCTCTCAAAATCTAAAACCCTTCTATGAATAGTTACAATTTATTGAAAAATTGTCAATTTTAGGAGAGAAAATCACTTAATAACAAGTAGAACCCACAAAAACTAGTGATTTTCAATAAATTCTAACAAAATGAGAGTTCGAAAATAAAGTTTGAGAGAGTTTATCTTCATCCTTGGAACCTACTAGAGAAGGAAAAACCATGTGGATCCTTTTTCGATAAGAACAAGAATACTTATATAATTATACAAATTTTCATAAAATGTAGTTGTAGTGTGCTATAATTTATAATATAGAAGTAAATGTTAAAAGTATATTTTTTTTTGTATACAACTACAAAAATATCAAATAAATTAGAGTGTTTGCTATTAACAATATTGGGATAAAGAAGTGCTAAGAAAACTCTCAAAATGTAAAACCCTCCCAAATTGGTTACAATTTATTGGAAATCACCATTAGAACAGAGAATCACTTAATGACAAGTTGAACCCACAAAAATTAGTGATTTTTAATAAATTCTAATCCAATGAGAGTTTAAAAAACAAAGTATTTTTGAGAAGTTTCTCTATATTTTTCTTAGATTAATACAAATGGGTTTTAAAAGTATATTTTATCAATAATATTGACATAATATGTTCACAATTCATATTTTTTTCTTTAAATTTTTAATAAAGTTTTCATTTTACATTTCAATATAATAATACTATTTTATTTATGTATGATATTTTTACGTCAATCATCTTGTTTGAATAATATATTAATTTTTTTGGCTTAATTAAGTTTTTAATCCCTAAAATTTGAAAAAATATTGTTTTTGTCCTTGAAATTTAAAAATAATTTTTTAATCCATAAAATTAATTTATTTTTGTTTTGATATTATTTATTTAAAATTTTCGTTAGTGGTATGATAGCATGACCGAAACATGAATTTAAGCATAAACTTTCATTTAGAAGGTGTATTTTAATTTCTAACGTTAAACATCAATTTTCTTTAGCCACCTCACCAAATTGCTAACGTCATTATTTAAGAGACTAAATTTAATTCAAAATTAAAACAATTTTTTTAAATTTCAAGGAGAAAAACAGGATTTCCTCAAATTTTAGGAACTAAAAACTTAATTAAGCAAATTTTTTTATAATATTGTAGTTTTTATTACAAGAAAATACTTTCAATTTGATTAAATATATTAAGATTTAAATTTTAATTAAAATTAAATTTAAAAATAAAAAATTTATTTAAAATAAATAAAAATAAATAATTGGTCAATACATTGAATAGGACAAGCTATAGTTAACATAACTAATTTTAGTTTTTAATACATTGAATATTAAATTTAGAATAAATTTATTGATGACTTTTTTCAGTCATATTATTTTATATTTTAAAATTTTCTATTTTTTTCGCTTTTGTTTGTTAGAAAATATATTTAAAATTTAATTGTTGAATAATGTTAACCGAAGCACCGTTTGGGAGGACAATGAAAATGGTTACGACAGCAGCAATAGACAGACAAACTTCGGTGCAAATTTTTAGGTGTTTTTAAAGTTATCCTTAAAATATTTAATATTAGAATTTTATTTTGATAATTAGTGTAATAATTAAAATATATTGAGAGTATAATTTTTATTTTTAATGATAAACTATTATGTATAATAACATCATTAAATTTATAATGAATTTAACACTTATGTATTTACATTATAAATAATTTTTACTTTAACAATGAATCATAACTATATATATAAAATATGAAGTGAAGATTTGTGATTCATTCATAATAATTATTGTAATAAATATATCTAAAGTAACTTTAATTGTTTAATGTTATAAAATATTTATAAAGAATTATAATATAAATTCTAAAAGTATTAATTATCGAAATGAAATTTTAATTTTAATTAAATTAAATTCACCAGCGCCATATCAATAATCTACCGTTTGTGCTGCATCTTTATACTATCCACCTCAATCTATCTTCATCGAGTTTAAGGACACCACCAACATTTCAGTACACTTCTATCAATTCAATTTACCAATCTCCACTATTTGTTACTATCCTTACTGGAACTCCATATTTCTCAATCTCTCCGTAAGTGGATAAAGTCGTTTCAGGGTCGAGAGGGTGGCCTTGGAAAACAATTCTAGCAAGTTCGCTATCAGAGTTGTGAACTGAGAATGATAAAAGGATTTTAATTACGTTTTTGCGGTGGGGAATCTCTAATATTTAGGTCATTTCTTTTAATATCCTTTTATTTGCTACTTATACCCATAATGTTTAAAATAATTTGAAAATATTAACATACCTTTATTCTATTTTAAATTACCAACTCAATTGATTCATAATATACATTTTAAAGTGTTCAGATCAATTGATCTGTAATGCCTTAAATGTGTATTTCATATCAGTTGATTTGGAAAATATTATATTAATTTTGGATTAAGTGATCTGTAATTTAACCAATTGTATTTTGTGTCAATAATTCGAAACACAAAATAGTTAATATTCCAGATTAATTGATCTAGAACATAAATATGATATTAAACTTTTCGACAAATCAATATAAAATACAATTGGTCATGTCTTACACTCCTCCCGTTGCATTAGACCACTTGGTCCAGAATTAATATAATGTATTTCATAAACTGATCCAAAATAAGACATTCTGGATCAACTAATCTGGAAAACCTTAAAATGTATATTTTATATTAGTTGATTCAAAATAATCATGTTATACATAGGTTAAAATAGAGTAGGGATATGTTGGAGTTTTCCAAATTATTTTAAACGTTGTGAGGGTGAGAGGTGCTAAAAGAAACTGATAATATTAGAGGGGGAATGTAGATTAGCCGTTGAGAGGAATTAGAGTTGTGGTTAAAGGGTGTTTGATTGAAGTGGCGAGGAATCTATGAATAATTAGGCTAAGTTGTGTGTGGGTCAAAGTGACTGTGTGAGCGAAACTGGTTTAGCGGGGAGGTAAAGTTCCTTTGATACTTCATCACAATATTGTCCTAGTCTTTTCCAACAACCATGTTGATCTTGATGTACACATAATTATCATAATATATGTGTATTCACATATTAATTGATGGGACATTATTGTTAAAATTATTTTGAGAATCAAACATTATGTATTTAAACTTAGAAGAAAAAATAAAACAATTGATGACCAATAACTATAATTTGTAAATCTTACAAAGATTAAATACATATTTTAGCATAAATAAATTTTGAGACTATTTAAAGTAGTTTAAAAAGTTAAACATGTTAAAGATTTTAAAGACAACTCTAAAAAATTTTAAGAAATCACATCAAGAAAATGAGAGAGAAAAAATAGTTTAAAACAAGAGAAAAATTATATTGATTTACGCATGCATATATATATATATATATATATATATATATATATATATATATATATATATATATATATATATATATATACACTACAAATAGTCTCTCTTGTGGTGTAAGTGTGTGGTATGTGACTAATGTACGTGAGTTATATATGAGACATTAATATAAAAAGATATTACAAGAATGTTAGCGCTTAATACATATAAATGCTAGTCACTAGATGCGATCATAAGACACTCCTACGAGACTTGTTCACAATTGATGATCACCAAATACAAATTTCAGCATATTTCAACTCAATATTAACAAATCTTTAAACATTATCATAGTATCAATGCATTGTGCACATGATAGTTGATTGGTTACGCATTTTGGTTAATGTGAAAATAGCTTAATGTTGCACAAAAATATAAATTAGAATTTGAATTAGTTTAGATAAGCCTAAAAATAGTAACATATGTAGATAAAGTTAAATAACAATTTACTACACATTGACAAAAAAATATATGAAGTTAATTATGTATAAAATACAAAATGCATAAATTATGTTTACATCTTATACATTAATGATGAAAAATATCCCTTTATCCAAAGTTGTTAAGACAATTTTGGTTGTTATTGGTGTAAAAGAAGATTAATGTTTTATCATAATAATTAAAATTAATTTTAAAGTTAATAATAATATATATAATTTTACATATTAAATGATAATGTAAATATTTAACTTCTCATCTTGTTAAGAAGATGAGTTGTATTTCACATCCAAGCATGTCACACATTTTTATCTATTTTAAGTCAAATTTGTTTTATGATGTCGAGTAAAATTGTTTCTTACAAATAATATGTATACTTTTTATCATAAAAGAAATTAAGAATAATTAATTTATGATATTTATAATACATTTATTTATGTAAAAGTTAAAATTATTATATAAATAGTAATTAAAAATTAGCAAAAAATTTTAAATATAAGCTCATAAATATTTTACAATAAATATGTTACATACTTATATTTAAATTAAGTTTTAATATAAAAATCTTAATAGCATAATTGAATATTATTTAACAAATGTTTATGTAAATTTTATAAGTAAAACATTTTCATAAAAATGAAAATATTTGTTAAATAACTTAAATATTTAATATGTAATTTTGTTAAATACTCACACACAAAACTTTGACGTTCATAATGATGTTTTCGATAATGATATCAAGTAAGATAGTATCTCATTCATGATATTTGAATTGTTTATAGAAATTATAACGAATTTAATTTATGGTATTATAGTTAATTTAAAATTATTTTCTAATAAAAATATTTGTTAATTTAATTTTGATGTATGTTTCATAATTTATAAAAATAATTAGTATTATTATATAAATATTAATAATTAAAATTTACATAATAAAATTATAATTTTAAGGATGAAATTATAATATAAAAATTGAAAATATTTCATTCAATTATCACAGGGACTGCTTTAAAAATATCTTATATAGGGAAATTTTTTTTGACATAATTATTTGAGTACCTAATTTTTGACAATTAATTATTTAATTGTTGATTTTTAGTTATGAAACAAGAAGACAATAAAAATGTTAAATAACTTTTTTATAGCTCAAATATTAATTATTAATGTGTTAGTTTTTATTAATGGAGGGATTCGAACTCATGATCTCTAATTCTCCATTTCTCTACTTTAATACCATAGCAACCTTATAACTCAAAAAATGTTAAGTAATTAAACAAACATGAAAACAAAACAGAGAATCGATAATGAGAACAAGAGAAAATAAAATTAATATTTTTAATTAAATGAGTGTAAATGCATCATGTTAACAAAAAACCTTTTGCAGAAGGTATATATAGAGTAACATGCGACGTGGCATAATTAACTAACTAAAATTGTTGTGGTATTGGGGTGGTGGGTTTTATAAAAGATATAATAAAAGAGTATGATATTGGTTTATTTTTTCTACTTGAAACACAAGTTAACAATGATTGTGCCAAGAAAATTGTTGCTTGATTGGGCTTTGACAATTGGCACCTCGGATACACGATAGGGATGGTTGAAGGTATCTGGTGCCTATGGAGACTTGAGTATTGGAATATGGACATTCTTATGGAACATTGTCAATTTGTTCACATGAGGGTGCAGTGGAAGAAGAAACAAAGTTGGTTACTTACTACTGTATATGGGAGTCCACAATTGCAGAATTAAAGAGTAATGTGGGAGAAGCTGACTGAGCTGGCCAACACCAATCAAGAATTGTGGGTTGTGTTAGGCAATTTCAACTCTATCTTGAACCATTATGAAAGATAAGGCGGTTTAGCATCACTAGCAATGAGAGGTATGTATGAATTTTTAGAATTTGTGCATTCTAATAGTCTTTTGGATGCAGATTTTCAAAGGCATGTTTTTACTTGGAAACGGGGCTATTTGTTGGAAAGACTAGACAGATTGCTAATAAATTTGCCTTGGCAACTTCGGTTCCAACAAGCAACCACATTCAACCTCCCATTCTACAAGTTGGAACATCGTCCAATCTTGGTAAATTTGACCTCCTCAAGGGTGCCAAATAGGAGGCGATGTCCGTTCTAATTTGTAGCAGCATGGATGTCAATTTGGACATTCAACGATTTCTCCGGGACTTTTGGAGGGATGATGATGTATGGTAGGGAAGAGTACCAAAGCTTCAAGAAGTGTTGTGAGAATGGAATGTTACAATGTTTGGAAACATTTTTTGGTGGAAAAAATAGCTGATCAAATTGACAAGATAAATAAACAATTGGCCACAAAAGTTTCAAAGATATGGGAGGAGAAACAAGTTTCTACGTGGTAGATGTACCAATAGGTACTATGTGAATATTAATTGTTGTGGTTCCAAAGATTTTGTACGAAATGGTTATCCTATGGAGATAGAAATTCCAAATATTTCCACAGGATAACAGTTATTCATATGAGAAAAAACTGCATTGAGGTGCTATAGGATACAGAGGGAAATTGGGTTCTTAATCCTATTGAATTGGAGTGATTAGTGAATGATTTCTACATCATATTGTATTCTGATGATTAAAGGTGCATTTCTGCTTGCATTAAGGGAGTCTTTCCTACTTTGTCAGAGGATGACTTAACTTTGTTCAACACACCTATTTCACGCATAGAATTCAAAAAGCCATATTTTACCATGGCCAGTTTCAACACATTGTGGGAGTCTTCCCTACTTTTTTAGAAGATAGCTTACAGGTAGCGTTCTATAAAAGTAATTGCCACATTGTGGGAGATTCTTTTTCTAAGATGATTGAGGAAGCTTTCGAAGACCCTTGAAAGATTAGCGTAATTAATTCTACACTCATAACCTTTATTCCTAAAGTTGAGTTGATTACCTCCATGAAACAGCTCAGACCCATTCGTTTGCGTGATGTATACTATAAGGCAATAACTAAAATTCTTGCCATGCGCTTGCATACTGTCATGGAAAAATTAGTAAATCCATGTCAATCTAGCTTTATTCTGTACAGAAGAAGTCATGATAATATAATTGTAGCCCAAGAAGTCATCCACTCCATGAAATATAAGAATGGGTCTAAGGGGTGGATGATTATTAAAGTAGATTTGGAAAAGGCCTATGATAGACTAAAACGGAACTTTATTGATGAAACTTTGAAGGACATTGGATTTTCGTCTTCCTTTGCTAATATTGTTTGGCAGTGCATTTCTTCCTTAACCATGCACATGCTGTGGAATGAGGAAGCCCTCGAGCCTTTTACACCTTCCCACAGGGCTCATCAGGGGGACCTTATATCGCTATATCTATTGTCTTATGCCTAGAACGTCTCTTCCATATGATCCACCTTGCAATTGACCACTAGTATTGGAAACCAATTCATCTCTCCAAAGGCAGGCTAGAAATATCATATGTTGCTTTTGTAGACGACCTCCTCTTGTTTGTGGAAGCATCCTTAGATCAGGTAGCTGTCATTAACCAGATTTTATAAAAGCCTTCTAGAACAACTCAGGACAACGAGTGAGCCAAGATAAGACTTAGGTGTGCTTCTCTGCAAATGTTCATAGGTAGAAGCGAGTGCAACTATCTCAGGAGTTGGGGTTCTAGATGACCGACAACTTGGGCAAGTATCTTGGTGTGCCTTTAGACCACGAGCGTGTGTCAAAGCAATCTTATATTTTTCCAGTAGACAAAGTGATGCAATCTTGGATTGCTTTCCTAGGATCTTTCTTCTTATGGTTCTTTGAGATGAAGAAAATGAAGTATGAAGAAAGTAGATATGGTGGTTAAAGGTGCCACTCTAAAGGAGATAAGCCTATGAATCGTAAGATTCACAACTACTAAAACATTATAATATATATATATATATATATATATATATATAATATAAAAGTACTCTAGGAGTATTTTAATTTTTAACATCAAGAAACATATTGAAAATGAAAACATACATATATCTCATGACACTTTGAATTCAAGAAACTAATATAATAATGTATAAGATTAAATATGATAGCAAAAAAAAAATTACTTGAAGCCCATTTGGGAGATATTTTCATAGTATTCTTATGTAATCTAAGTAGATTTCTTCTTTACTTGAGTCACTCTTTAGTAGATCAACAAAAAGATACATGTTGGGTTGTAAAGAAAGAGAGTTTGAAGGAGAGAAACATGTAGACTAGGAACCACAAAAAAAAGACATTGGATAGAGAAAGAGCGAAGTTGCAGAGAGATGTAAGTTCTATTGTAGAGAAAGAGAGTTCGAACAAGAGAGAAACAAAGAGAGAGTGATTCTCTAAAGGGAACTTGTTGGGTATTGGGGAGAGAGATTTTTCGACAGTTCCCCTCCCTTTCCAACCCATTTTCGTCTAAAAATGGGGCAAAAGTAAGGTTTTTCTATATCCAAGTTGTGCACCTCAACCTAGTTTGGTATGTGTCCCGTATTGGATTTTAATTGCACGTATTCAACTAGAAAACCGCGATACAAGTAATTATTCTCCCATTCATGCGATTTGGCACCAAGTCATACATAGAAACGATATAACCACTGATTCGCATCGCCAAGCCTCTGACTCGTATTGATTTGCATGTATCGTATCTAGATTTTATTTTTTTTGGAAAATGTATGTGTCATATCTAGATACATGTGATTCTATATACAATGTGTAGTATTATTACTATGGAAAATGCGTCGTGTCGTGAATTTTTAACCCTAAATGTACAAACTGTTAACTAAGGAGAATGCACCGTGGGTTTGGAAAAAAGGGTTTTAGAAGCCCTAAATAAGTTTGGGTTATTAACTCTAAACCATAGTGTCATGTCGTATAATAATGACACATGACAAATCAACATTCCAAATTTAACAATCAACTATTTGAATTTAACACATGAATGAAATAATGTAAGTCATATATAAAAAGGATGGGAAAATGTGTGCAACTAAAAATGGAAGGACACAATGTGAAAAAATGCCAAAATAGAGGGACACAAAGTAGAAATTTGTCAAAAATTTTATATAAAAAATTAATTGTAATATATTTATATTATGTTATTATACAATTTGACTAATGACTCAGTAATTTAATATATTTTCATCAAGGCCACATTTAAATAAACTTTGCTATAAACATTTATAAAGTAAGAAAAATATATAAATGTCTTATACATTTAATATGAATATATATATATATATATATATATATATATATATATAACTTTTAAAAAAAATTAAGTTTATAAGTTGATTTTACTTTATAGCAAATTCTTTTTTATTGTGTACAATATTGGTACCGTAGTTCACATTTATAACATCATTCTTTCTATCTCAATTTTTCAACTAGGTTGATCCTATTGATTTAGAGAAACTCACTTCATTTTGTTTTAACAAAATATGAAAAAATAACTTAGTCAAATTTAATAAATTTCATCTTTGATCAATACCATAGATGATTTACTTTTATAAGTCGCAGTTGATAGTTGAAAAAATTTAATATGTCTCTCCATTGGTTAATATGAGATTTTCCATTTTTATGATAGGTTATTAGGTTGTTGGTCAATGTCAAGAAAGAAGAAAATGAATCATGTTATGACCACATATGAACATATATAAAATATAATAAAATAGTATATTATATTAGATTAGATTTTTTAATATTTTTAAGAGTTTTTTGTGATAAATAAATATTGTGGTATTAATAAAATACTTTTACTTAATTTAAATAGACTTGTGATATTCATAAAATATATTTAATAGGTAAATATTTTAAGTTACTAGTTAAGTAGAATGTCTGATTTGTTTTAAATTTCCTTATAATAATGTTCAATTCCTTTCTTTACATCCAAACAAAACATCCTTTGTATTCTTTTTTATTTTTAACTTTTAATTAATTTGTTTTGATGAATTCATCATGCATGTTTAATTTTATTTACATAATTGATTTTGGATTTAGAGTTGGTTTTAGATAAATTTTAATACGTTTTATTTTTATTTTGTGTTGAAATAAAAAAGAAGAATTGATTTTTAGTTTATAGGTAATTGAGTTTAACAACTTGAAATAATTTTGCATTATTAAATTAAGACTTTTACCTTGAATTTTACTCACATTTATAATAAAAATATAAAAAATAATTCACATAATTTTGAGATTAATTTTATTAGATAATATATTCTAAATCAATTTTGTTAGCATTTCTCCAAACACTTGATAATAGATACAAGTCTTTGAATATTTAGTTTATTCTATAATTGATGAAAAAAGTAAATCGTTTTGTAGGAGCTCGATTGTGAATCAATTATAGTATAGGATCACCAATTTTGCATGCCTTATTTTGTATTATTTTCCCATGTTTTCAACTAGTTGTTACAAAAAATAAAAAAATTAAATTCTATTTGAAATCAATGTTATTTACATAAATTTTGCAAACACGTTATTTGGTTTGTTGATATGTATTACTGTGAAATTGATTTTTGTATATTGATACAATACTATTCTTGCTAGATTAGTAATTCAAATGGAAAAATCACCGCAAGAAAATAACAAAAAAAGGGAAAAAAACAGAATTAACGGCTAAATATTAAAAAATTATATTGATTTATTTTTTTATTCATATCTTGTAAAGTTATATTTTCTTATTAATTTTTGTAACTATGAATGTTTGTTAAAAATTAATAAGATTGTTTCAAATCTTATAAATCCATAATTATTTTTTTTCAAATGTTATAATTGTAATATAAATCTATTAAAATCCAAATTACAAATTTTTATTAAAAATTCTTTAATTTCTTTTATAAGTCATTGCATTGCATATATTTATATATATAGTCTTAAAATTCACAAAACTTATTAGTTCCGAAGTACTTTTATTTTTTAAATGTCAGTGTATAAATTAAAAAATCAGTTATCTTAAAACTATATTTAGTATTTGAAAATATTTACATATATACAGATTTCATCAATAAATGCAATTAAGTAAATTCAAAAAGTAAATTTCTAACAAAATAGGACAAAAAAAAAACAATGATCTCATAAATTATTTGAACATATTTTATTTTTCTTTTATTTATAAACGAGTAGGAAGGAAAAAAAAGAAACTAGATTCCCATTTTTTCTTCACTAATTTGACATGAAAGTGGTAAAATAATCAATAATAAGGAAAGCAAAAAAAAAAAAAGAAGAAGAGAAAATCATCATCTTCCATTTGCAGAAGCCCCTATAAAATGGTCATACCACATCTCGCAGCTTCTCTCTCGGCTTTCTCCTTATAAACTTCCGATGTGTTTCTCTCTTTCTCTCTCCGTAGTTTTGTTTTGTTTATAAAATTTTGCAATCGGTTCGGCAACTGAATTTGCATTTGGTAATCAAATTAATAATTGAAAAAAAAAGGGTGGGGAGGCATAGCCAGATAATGAACCTGCCCTCTGTTCTTAATCTCATTGTGCCTCCCCTCAGATCTTAAGATTTCCCTTCCTAATCTCATTGTGCCTCTTCTCAGATCTTAAGATTTGCCGTCTGGGTCGTCTTCAATCGGTGCGTTTCGACGGAATCTCGATTGAAGTTTTGATCTTTGTTCAATTGGGTCTGCCTTTCGATCTTTGATTATTGAATATTTTTTTTGGGTTTTTTCCAGGAGTGCTTAGCCTTGATTGATTCACTGTTTCATGATTGTTGATGAA
Source organism: Psophocarpus tetragonolobus (assembly GCA_037954015.1). Classification (NCBI taxonomy): domain Eukaryota; kingdom Viridiplantae; phylum Streptophyta; class Magnoliopsida; order Fabales; family Fabaceae; genus Psophocarpus; species Psophocarpus tetragonolobus. Next base: position 44,559,668 of record CM075695.1, read on the forward strand.
GGATCCGATGTTTCCTAACTGAATCCGACAATATCTATATTTGTATTGTTAATACAGTCTCTCAGTTTGTCTTAATTTAAGGTATTCTTTGTATAAAAAAAAAATCATGCTAGCGACTATTTATATTTCAATAATCTGATAAATGATAATGCTATCATCTTTTGATTTTATCCTACCTGGATTTATTCGCATTTCATCCCAAACTAGGATTTTGCTTTTATCTTGTTTTATGCTAGTCTATAAAAAAATGAAACAAATTTATGCTATAGCTTTATGTTTAAGGAATTGGAATCGATCCATTAGGAACATGCCTTTTTCTTATACCCTATGGTTAGGTGCTTAAGAAGGCTGGTTTTGTTCATTTCTAATGATGCTACAGCCACTTGCATTTGTAAGTTTTTGGCATAAAATGCTTATGCTTATTGGATGAGGTGTGTCTTTTGCTTGTAGATAAAATGCAATCAGATAATGGCAAGTTATTTATCGGTGGAATATCATGGGACACAAATGAAGAGCGACTCAGGGAGTATTTCAGCACTTACGGGGAGGTTGTGGAAGCAGTGATAATGAAGGATCGGACAACAGGTAGAGCCAGAGGATTTGGGTTTGTTGTTTTTTCTGACCCAGCTGTTGCAGAAATAGTCATAAAAGAGAAGCACAACATTGACGGAAGGATGGTAATTCTTCTTTTCCCTCTCTCTTAAGTCTAAGACTTGCATTTTGACATTAAGTTTCTCTTTTTGAATTAGCAACGTCTGAAGATATCAGTTTTGTTATTGGAATGTACCTTGATTACAGAAATTTTTTATATTCACTATCTCCATATGTCTTAGCTAGATTTTCAAATGTGGCAGGAGAAAATTAATCTTTTCCACATATTTTATGTGCTTTAACTTTTTATTTATTTGTGTCGTTGTTCTCTTTTCTATGCATCTGTTGTAAGGATTGTTTGATCTCCAAAACTTTTTTATTTTCTAATCTATAGTCAATACTCAATACTGTTTCCTCTATCGCCAGGTTGAGGCGAAGAAAGCTGTTCCTAGGGATGATCAGAACATACTGAGTAGAAACAGTGGCAGCATCCATGGTTCTCCTGGTCCAGGTCGTACCAGAAAGATATTTGTTGGAGGTTTAGCATCAACAGTGACAGAGAGTGATTTCAAGAAGTACTTTGACCAGTTTGGGACTATAACAGATGTTGTAGTTATGTATGATCACAACACTCAGAGACCAAGAGGTTTTGGATTTATAACTTATGATTCCGAGGAGGCAGTTGACAAGGTCTTACTCAAGACATTTCATGAATTGAATGGTAAAATGGTTGAGGTCAAGCGAGCAGTTCCTAAGGAGTTATCGCCAGGACCAAGCCGCACCCCACTTGGTGGATATAACTATGGTCTTAGTAGGGTCAATAGTTTTTTAAATGGCTTCACTCAGGGGTATACTCCAAGCGCTGTAGGAGGCTATGGACTTCGAGCAGATGGTAGATTCAGTCCCGTTGCCAGTAGTCGAAGCGGATTTGCTCCATTTGGATCAGGTTATGGAATGAGCATGAATTTTGAGCCTGGTTTGAATGCTGGATTTGGGGGGAATGCAAATTTCAATAGCAATCTTAGCTATGATCGGGGAGTAAATCCTTATTTTATTGGCAACTCCAATAGGTTTGGCAGTCCTGTTGGATATGACAGTGGAAATGGAGGAAACAATTCTTTCTTCAGTTCCGTGACTCGAAACTTGTGGGGTAATGGGGGCCTTAGTTATGGAACAAGTTCTGCAAATTCTAATGCATACATTGGGTCTGGAAGTGGGAGTGTTGGAGGGAACACATTTGGCAACACTGGAGTCAACTGGGGTTCTTCAGCAATTTCTGGGCAGGGAGGAGGGAACAATATGTCACAAAGTAGTGGCAACCTGGGGTATGGAGGTGGTGACAACAATTATAGTCTGGGGACTGGAGGGTATGGAAGAAGTACTGGTACCACTTTTGCACCAACATCTTCATACTCGGCATCAAATGGTGGTGTTGATGGGGCATTTGCAGACATTTACAATAATAGTTCAGTTTATGGGGACCCCACTTGGCGATCTTCAAATTCTGAGAGAGATGGATCTGGTCCCTTTGGCTATGGACTTGGTGGCGCAGCTTCAGATGTTTCTGCCAAGAGTTCTCCTGGTTATGTTGGTGGTTACACTGTTAATAAGAGGCAGCCAAATAGGGGTAAGAGTTGCAATTATTTAGATGAACATCCTCTTATAGTTTGCTAGACATTTTGAGGAAATGTTACTTAATTGATCTCTGATTAATGATTTTTCCTTTGTTAAGTCTGCTATTATATGAAACTGAAAACAATTGTACTTGGTTCCTTGTCCTATGTTCAGCCCATTGATTTTATTGCTTCTCTTTTAATAGTTCAGGGAAGTTGTGTGAATGCATATTTATGCAAAGCTTTTTACTCAGAACAGTGTTCAATTTTAATGACATCCAATCACAGACATTATTCTATTGCTCTCTGGTTATTCCTGTAGAAAGGGGTGATATTGACTAATTAAGTAATTATCTGTTTGAGCTCATTATGCTTTTGCCCCTTCCTTGTTTTGCCATTTCCTTTCCCTTAATCGTTGTATCTGTTTGCCCTATTTTGTTGTATAAGTAAGCTTCTTGCGACACTAGTGCAATATTATAGACAGTCATAATGTTTATTCAGATGCCCAAATTTAACTAAATTACTGTGGCTGGTGTTCCTTACATTTATATGGCTTTCTTCTGAATCTGGTGTGAAATAGTTAAAGGATGTAAAATTTGAGAGGTCCCATAATAGGTATCAAAAAGTAATCTTGAAATTGAAAGAGTTATTAATGAAACAAGCAGAGTGAACCTTCATAGAAATATGTATGTGATTGTCATTGTTCCACAACCTTACTTTGTTTTAACATGGGGGCTTGGGGAATTTCACGTTATAGATGGAGCTTCTAGTTCCACCATACCTGACAATAGAATAAAAAAGTTCCATTTGAGGGACGAGAAAAGTAAGCAAGGTAGAGGGTGTTGATTTATATTTATAAAAAAGAATAATGAGGGGTATATGCTCTTATAAATTATGAAATTTCTGTTAGTGATCTAGATGTTTATTGGTATAAGTAGAATTTGATTTCTGCTAGAGGCAAGGGTCAACCTTCAACCTTGCACATTCATTGATTTTTGTGCACAATAATATAATTAAGTTCTCAAACTAAAGTATTACTTCATTCAGGAACAGAAGTTGTAGCTAAGTTATATAAACTTAATAAATGTGCAGCTTTTAATGGAGATAATCATAATAACCCATGTCAAATTGCATCTGTTCCAATAAAAAGTTAAATACAGGTTGTTAAGGATTTGATCATTCAATCTGCATGGTTGACTGTATTATGTGAGTGTCTGTGTGTGTGTATATATATATATATATATATATATATATAGAGAGAGAGAGAGAGAGAGAGAGAGATAGGCTCTTTTCAACAGTATTGCCTTCATTTTCATGTTTGTCATTCACAAAACTTTAAATCAGGTGAAGGAAATTGACTTCTGGATAGCAGTTATAGATGTTGTGAAAACATCAGACTAGAACTAGATTAACATTCTGTTGCATGTAATAAAATCTATTTGAGTTGAATGTTTTTTGTCTGTTATTCTCCTGGTGTTCTACTTCCCTTCCCACCTAGAGGGCAATATAAGAAGTTTTACAATTTTTATGTTTAATAGTTAGTCAAGACTCAAGAGGCCTGCTATAAACCCAAGTTCTTTCTAGCAGACCAGAATCTGTTCTACATTATTTTCTTTATGATATTTTATACTGTATTTTCTCAGCAATGAATCTCAATGTCTCAAATCTTGGTAAGTTGCTTGGAAGTGCAGGAGCTGATGTTAATCTATCTATGTTTGTCTTTAATGTAAAAAATTCACTACGTTATTTTCTTTAGTCAGTTGTAGCCAAGTTTTAGTAAAAGACAAAATAAAAGATAGATTTGTAACAGCTACTGCACTTCCAGGAAACTTACTAAAGACTTGAGATTCATTGCTGGGAAAATTTCGATCATTGTATAAAATATCAGAGAAGAAATAATGTAAGAACAATTCTGCTCCACTTGAAAAATTTTGGGTTTCTTTCAAAAAAAAAAAAAAAAAAGAAGAAAAAACTTGGGTTATAGCAGCCCTCTTGACTAACTATTAAACATCAAGAGGATAAAACTTCTTATTTTCTTCTTTATGATATGCTATACGCTTTCTGCCGTATGTTCCTTTATAGCACTCCATTTTTGCACAACAACATATAAATTGGATGGAAATAAATATCGATGCACTATACTTGTGATGTGTCCTTTCATTCATTTCTAGTTGGCTTTGCCTTGCATGCCAACACTGATAAACTTGTTATTTACTTCAGGAATCGCTACATAGGAAGATCATTTTGATGACACGAACTTGTAGGTGAAGATAATCCAGTGAAGCAGGTGAATTGTGAATTTTGCACACCACTGTTGTTACTGTATTTCGACGCAAGATGTTTGGTTTTCTAGAGCTAACTGGAGTGCCTGTTTTGAGGGTTCAGATATAGAGATAGATTACAAGGGAATGTTAAGGCTTGAGTTTTTTGAGTTACTGTTTAGGTTTTGGGATTTGAGTGAGATGTAAAATCTGATTGCGGGATATAGCGGAAGTGTATCATGCATCACTTGTGAGGCAGCAATATAAAAAGATGGACAACATTTCTTTTTTCCTTTTTTTTTTTTTTTGAGGGTAGGTTTTTTGCCTTTAATGTCTTGCAAAGTTGTGGGTTCTTCTCAGGAATTGTTTGTTTCTTCATCCATCATTTTGGTTTGGTTTTAGCAGATTGTATGAGGTTTTTGTTTATTACTAGTGTGAAACATTGAAGGGATTCCCATCTAGGGTTCCGTGAATAAGTTACCATATGTTCTGATTCTTTTTCTAAAGGGGAATATTTTATGCTACAAATTCAAACTAGATGATAAATGGATTTATTTTCCCCATCTGCGAATTCCAAATTTTATGGACTATTTTGTGTTTTATTAAACTTGCTTTTAAATATATTGGATTCTGGGTGAGTTTCATTGCCATTTTAACTCAGATATACGTTTTAGATGAGTAGAATTTACAAGCATCATTAATAAAGTTATAAAGTGATGCACTCAATAAAATAATGTCAAAAATAAAATACAGATGAATTCTTTGAGCAATATGACACTAGATTTGTTTCAGTGGGTATTCGATGTAGACATGATGGAGGCTTATTTGGTGTTAACTGTTAACTACGAATTTAGGAAGCAATGGTTGGCTGCTTATGTTGGCGTTGTCAAAGTTTTGTCAATAAACAATAGTTTGGTTGTGTTGGCCATCTAATTATGCAGAGTTAGTTATTCAAGCGTCTTTAATTTTCATGGGTATGATGATGTTCACTATTTTCCTCCCAAGGCGTTGGCTTTAGGTGTTGTACTTGTCTGTTCAGCTGATATACTTGGTCCTAGAAATGGAAAGTTTTTATTTGATTCCGTCTAATTTTAATGATTTTTTTTTAGTAAATTAGAAACTGTTTGGACCTTCAATACTCTCGTGGGTCACTCTCCACGTATGCTTTCCTTTTAAGGTAATTAATATTTTGACCTTAAGTGTGCTTTAGGATTACTAGTTATTGTTTACTTTGGTTCTTGCCAGCTTTTACAATTGTCATTTAGAAGAGGTCTAATAAGTGTTTTTTGTTTTTTTGACAGAAACACGTCTAAGTTAAGGAGAGAGAATATTTATAAATTACTCTTCATGTGGATATTTATCAATGTAGGACTTTTTTGTTACAATTTTAGGATTTTTTTGTTTATTGCAATTTAAAAAATTTCTTCATTTTTTTTTTTTGTGAATACTTCTTTTTCATTCAAAATTTACTTAATTATTTTACTAGGACCTTAATTAGTTGTACTTGTTCCATTAAGTAATTCAATCTTTCAAAACTTCCATACTTGAATTTTTAAAAATATTTCAATCATAACCATTCCGTCCAAGCTAATAGCGTAGAGTTATAAAATTTAATAAGTTTGAATCATAAGTAGTAGTGATTAAAAATTGTCATTGTTATTATTTTATAATAAAATAATAATAATAATAATAATTTGAAAAATAAAAAAATTTAAATAGTAATTATTAAAACTGTCACTTTATTTATTTTAAGAAATAATACTCTTGTTTCTCAATACAAAATTTAATAAAAAACATAACACAATTTGTATAACATCAGGAAACCTGGGTTTATTACTAGGTGTTAAGGAAGCACATGAATAACAATGGATAAACACTATTATGATATTTGTCCTTGTCTCATACTTGTTGTGTTTAAGAAAAAATGTATTGTTCTTGATATTATATTCATGTGATAACAAACTAACACATTTAATTTATATCTTTTTCCTCGATGGCTACTTATGTATCAATATACTTGCGATCTTACATTTTACTTTATTTACGTATAATGATAATAAATCAATATTATTTATACATATATAAAAATAATACAAAAAATAAGTTAACATAACATTAACTATAGAATAAATGATAGCAACAACATTGAAGTTGTATGCATTTTATGTGTTTTTTAACTATATTTTTGCACTCAAAGAGGTGTTAATATAGTATTTTCAAACATACATACTTGTTATTGTAATACACTAATACTTTTAAACTTAAAAAAAAAATTTATAGAAAATTAAAAAGAAGTAAAATTATGCATAATTTAATAAAAAACAAAAGATTTGTTATAATCGGTTCTTAAACATAATATTAAACAAATATAAATTTTCTTCAAATTATTACAAAGATAATAAACAGCATAACAATTCATAAAGTTTATGCATATATTTTCTAATTATATCTTGTAATTGGGTGGTGTCGTGTAATTGCTAAATAAAAATATTTTTATTTTTACAAAATAATAAAAATTTATGTTGTAATTATTTAACAAAAAGAAAATATCAAATCATCTTTAAGTGACATTTTGATATTTGTTTGTAAAGAAAATAAATAATTTTTTTCAAGATCAATTTGTATATATTTATTTTAATTGTATGCTGAATAATTTTTCAATTTTATAAAATAATTATAATCATAATTTTTTATTAGATTCTGATAATGCAGTGAACGAGATAAAATATTAATATTAATATTAAAATACATATAATTTTATTATTAAATATTTGAGTTATCTAAAATTTTGGTGTGGATACTTGTTAATATAAAATAATTTAATAAATAGAATATTAATTTAACTTATATAAAAAATTACTAAATGTTATAACTTTATTATGAGTTAATCTATAAATAATTTAGTGTCTATTTGACAATAATTTTATAAAACTGTTTCAGTATTTTAGTATTTAAAAACTTATTTGATTAGTATTTTCTTAAAATAGTTTTCAAAAATAATTTTATTTTTTTAAAAAAACTAAAAAAGGGAAACCATGGTAAGTAGTTTTGCTTTTTAATTTGTATTTTTGTTTTGAAAACTCAAAATACAAGAAGAATAGGTTATTTTTTGTTTTCATTAATGGTATTTGTATAAATATGAACATTTTTTTCCATTTTTATATCTTCAAAACAGTTTTTAGACAATATTTAGAAAACAAGTTTTTTTTTCTTTTCTTCCAGAAAACAATTGTTGAAACTATTTTTCAAAAATTAAAAAACAAAATCAAATAAATCAAGCCTTTAATCTCTTCTTGAAAATTGTATTTCTATTTTTATTAAATTTTTGTAAACTATAGACATATAATAAATTATAATATAAATAATATTTTTATAAACTTTTTACTTAAATTATAATTATGTAATATTATAATATATATATATATATATATATATATATATATATATATATATATATATATATATAATATGTGTTGGTAAGGCGACGTGGATACTATAGTACTCATACTTGTCTCGCTCGAGGATATTTTTGCAAGGGCCTATAGAATTGGTGTATACTTGGTCATCCTTAAGGGTGCATAAGTTGGGAACTATTGAAGGGGGCATGAGGATGCAACATAATGATGGTTGGTGAAAGGGAAAGGATGGTAACAACGACGATTAAATGGATGAAGGGAGAGTAGGATGGTAGTAAGGGAGGGGGAGAAAATGTGGGAGGGAAGGGGAAGGCAAAAGTAGGATGTTCACGGATTGGATTAGATTGGATTTGGGATAAAATAAAGTCTGATTCTATCAAATTTAATCAGATCGGATTGAATTTGCAAAAAAAAAAAAAAAGGCATCTGATATGATCCAATCCGATTGTTAATGGATAAAATTGGATTGAATCCACATATCACAAAGAAAATTTTTTAAATTTATTTTGTTTTCGACAAAACATAGAAACTATAAAAATTTGTAAACAAAATATCAAGATATACATTATTTCTTCAAAAGAACATATTAGTAAAATTAAGTATAAAAGAAGTCTTATAAATGATAAAATGTAAATCCTTAAAAGTTTAAAACAATAAAATTTAATAACATATAATTTTCATTACGGCATTACTTAATGCATTTCTTTTCCAATTTTAAATCTTTAATCTGTAAATAATATTTAAACTTTAGATTGTATTGTCAATTTTTATTTACACCATATATATATATATATATATATGAAATTTTAAATTGAACAAATCATTCCACAGATCTATGAATTTTCAAAGTACAAATTTGTGATCTGATCCGTCTATGGTTGGATTTAATCAAATTGAATTAAATTTTATCTAATTATGTTTGAATTGGTTTATAGATCTAATTTGATCGATTTTGATTCAACAAATTTGCAGATCAATATCGATCCATGAACACCCCAAGCAAAAGTGTGGTGAATAAGGTTTTTTATTATAAATTATTTTTGTTTAAAATAATAATAATTACCTATGTTTTAAGAATTGGACCAGACTGGTTGGTTCAATTGATCAGAGAACTGGTTTGGTAACCAATTCCATCAATACTGAAAATCGTTCAACAAACAATTGGTATTAAAACTGAAGAACTAGTCATGACCAGGTGAAAACTAGTGGTTCAATTGGTTTATAGTTTTTTTAGAATTTTCAGATTTTGCTAAATGCACCATTTTTTTCCTAAATCAACCCTTTTTTAATTAAAAATTAATGAAAATGAGATTAACTTAGCAATATGAAAGTGTATTTAGTAAACTTACTTTTTTCTTTTATAATTACAACCTTAATACATTTTTTTCTTTCATAATTTTAATTGTTATAATATATTAATAATAAAAAACTATTTTATTAAAATCAGTTCAACCACGGGTTTGATAACAAACTAATGACTCGTGAACCAATACTTTCACCAGTTTGATCATCAGTCCTGTTTTAAAAACATTGATGAGTACAAATATTTATAATAGGGAAACATATGCTCATGTATCCGTATTTGTTATGTTAATCCATTTTTATTTTTATAATAATTAGTTAATTTAGTTTAAAATATTAAATATAAGGTTAAGTTTAAGATAGTTTTAGAGAAAAAAGGAGAAATTAGAAGAATCAAATTAATAAAAAATTGCTTAAGTGGGAAGTTTAATATGATAATTTACCTTGCATAAGGTAAATTATTTTCACCGTCAAACTCAAGTAAAAATTGTTAAGTAGTAAATTGATAAAATAAAATACTTGGAACAAAGAAAAAAGATTAAATATTAGAGATCATATGTCATATAATTAATCATAGATTCAAACTTTCAAATGATTTTGTTATGAGTTCAGACAGTCAATGGAGAAAAAGGCAATTCTATTAGTTGATCTCAACCAAAAAAAAAAAAGTAATAAAAATATAATCACATGTATATGACCAAATATAGAAAAAAAGGCTTTTCTTCTATTACATTTTGAAGTTATGAGATAAGTTACAAAGTACTTTGAATACTATTTTGAGAAATGTAGTGTTTTGTTTCGATTGCTAAAAGATAAAAAAAAAAGAATTATTAGTTAAAAAAACAACACTGAAATATGAAAGTTTTAAAATATGTCAAAATTGTTTTAACAAAAAGTACACAGTAACTAATGGAAAAGACTTTAGTGTTGGAAGAAGGTAAGAAAACTAGAGAAGAGAGTACAAATGATGAGGAGAAGGACAAATGATACTGTAAGACGTTTTCCGTTAACTGCTTATCTTTACAGGTCTTTCCCCCTCAATTTGAAATTGTTTTTCTTTACCATTTGAAACCATTTTTTTATTTTTAAGTAAAACTATTGTTATATTAATTGTAGATGTTGTCCATCTCGTGGCTTCTGTGAAAATGAAAGCACTGATAAGTAAGAAGATAGTAAATAGAAAATGAGAGAAGGGAAGACCGAGTGATTTACATTTGAGGAACTTGAGGTTTTCTACTTACAACGTAACACCATCTGTGCAATGGGTTTAAAAATTGCGTACACTGTTATAGATTATAGATAATTGTTTATTATTAAATGTTATATTAAATTTTACGGTTGAATATCATCAATTACAACCATTGATTTATAATAGATTTGTTAATTTTATTTATTATTATTTTAAAAATCATATAAATAAAAAGTCATATCATATCATGATTGAATATCAAGGTCAAATTTTTGAAAGATATGAAATTGAAGTTTTTAAAATTTGAGTTACCAATTAAACAACTACAATTAATTACGGTACCAACTAAGCCTTCAAATTGAAAGATATTCAATTGTTATTTTCTAAGATCTGCTTCTACTTGCCTTTGTTTTCTTTTGGAAAAAATACTTTGAACATTTCAACTGTCTTTGTCTTAGAGTTCCAGTTTTGTATAGAAAAATATATATGAGAAAGAGAGACAAATAAAAAACAAAAGACTTTCCAAGATTGTAGTTGCTTTAAATATTTGTCAAAGAAAAACACTGTTCCAAAGCATCATTCAAAACCAAGATATATTAGGAAAAGAAAAAGGATTTATGCTGTCGTTTGTGTGGGGTGATTTTGGAAAATAATATTACGTCTACCCAAAGTCAGCAGACATGAAGTGGAATAAAGTGAACAAAACCTTGGGTAGGTTTTTGACCAACAGAGGGTCATTTTTTTGAAAAAAAAATACGAAAATAGGATATGCAGTGAAAAAAATATTAAAATAGTATAGTTTCAATGCTCAAACATGTTATTTTGTTTGATGTATTTGAGAAAATGTATCTTGAAACTAAATATGCAAATACATTGGCGTATTTGGAGGATACACGTGACCCGAGTACACATACTGGTGTATTTGACTAGGATTTTTTTTTTTTTATTTTGCAGTTTAGAAGAGTTTGTTAGCAATAATAATAATTATAATAATAATAATTATTATTATTATTATATTTAAATATGTATATATTTTCAATAATGATAATAATATTATAAGAAAGCATATATATATATATATACATATTTACATACAAAAAATATATGTCATTATTATTATTATGATAATAATAATAATAACAATAATAAAAAAAATGTATCATTAATACTAAAAATAATAATACTTATATTTATATAAGTATATATTTTTAACAATGATAGTAATACTGTAAGAATATATATATATATATATATATATATATTTAAATAAAAAAATATAATAATAAAAATAATGATAATAATAATAATATGTATTATTAATACTAATAAAAATGAAGTATTATGATAACAACAAAAGTTATCAAAATATAACGGTAAAAGTTATTATATTTATTATAACAGTATAGATTATTTTTTAACTGAAGCGGCTGTTATTTTTCAAGTACATTATAACAGTAAAAACTAGCAAAATATAACCTAATGGTCTGTTTTAGAATCAATTATATTTATTAAAATAAATAGCCCACATAGTCAATTAAAAATATGGTGTTAATTTTCAAAATATAACAGTAAATGTTATTAATAAATGGAGTGTTATTATTACCGTTAAACTTATCAAAATATAATAATTAAAAATTATTATATTTATTATAACAGTAAAAAATATTTTAAACTAAAAATAGGGTGTTATTACAATAGTATATGTTATAAAAATATTACCTCAAGATCCATTTTAGAATCAATTATATTTATTATAATATAAATTATAAATATAAATATACGCTAATGAATTTAAATTATAATTATATTAATTACATTTTTTAAATTAATTTTACTATAATTTAGAGAAACTTTTTATATAACGTGACAAATTTATACAAATTTAATTGTCATTAATTAAAATTAGAGTTTAATTAGTATACAAAAATACTATCATTATCTATTTATAATTTATTAATTAGTAAAGTCAATAAAAATATCATAAAAAATTGTGATTTAATGGCAGTGTAAAATTCTTTTACACTAATAATACATACTAGTTAAACTTTTAACACTATTTCTAAACTAATAAATACAAATATACATTAATCATATAATATTAATTAATAATTGTAATCCCTAATGACATTTGTTAACTAGCGTCATAAAACTTTTTCTATTTTACACTAATTAACATGCTTACATTAAAAAAAAAGTTAGATTAAAAATTTTAAATTCCATGACTACACCAAAATGTAAAAAAAATACTATATTAATATTACTAAACTAACAATAGACAACATTACATTATTTCATAAAATATGCATTACATTATCAAACAAAAATCATACAACTGTACACATCATTATCACATAAACAAGTATATATAAAAAAGTTAACAACTTAACGAACAAGTGTTTATAAATAATTTAACAATTTACAAAATTATGAAGAATTTTTTTTCTTTTACACCCTCTTCTTCCATCTCTTTTTACACTGGTCTTCTTTACTCTTAGGATAATTGTTCTTTGTTTTACAACTTAATATTTTCTCACTCCTTCACACTTTTTATATACTCGAATCCATTACCTAGAAATAGCTGGGTTAGAGGAAGCAAAAACACCAAATACGCGAGCTGGTTGTAAGAGGGAGAGCAGATTGGACCGTACAAATACGCCATACTAACTGGCAATTCGAGCCAAGTGACGCCTCCCCAACAGTGTTTCAGAGCGATAACGACAGTCTTGACCCCTAATATGCCATTTCCTTGGCGTATTTGACTCCTTAGCACGTGTCAAGCAGTCATTGAAATGAAACTGTGGTATGCTTCAAACACTCTAACATGTTCCATATGTCAAACAGTAAGATTCTTCTACTCCTGTCATGTATATTCTCTAAATACGTCAATATATCTTGTGCATTTGGTTCCCAAACACCTGATTTTATCAAATACGTCAAAGAAAACGCGTATCTAAACGTTGAATAGTTAAACTACACACATTTTCCCGCTAACCAGACTATTTCTGTATATTTTAGAAAACATGACCCTCTGTTGGTCAAAAAGGCGGTTGTATATGTTGTAAAAGAGTCTGGTTTCTCTCCACCCGAGTTACGATTTTTTGTCTCTCTTACCTGCAAAATTTGAGTCACTTGGATAGGATTTTTCTCAGTTGGAAAATGCTTGTACTTGTTAAATAGTACAATTTGCATATTTTATGCCTAAAACTGTAGGTTAATGGTTATTAATGAAGCTAATTATAAAATGAAAAGCTAATTATATTTCAAGTTGCAAGAGGCATGAATTTGAGTTATATTTAGGAAAGTGGTTGATGGCATGGCTGGTGGAAACTGTGGTAAAATAAAACACAATAGAATAAAAAAGTAGAAGATGAAATAATTTGGTGTGGATGATATATTTATGAAAGAAGAAAGATGGAAGGGAGGTCAAGTATGGAGGGGAGGGGGAGGGGGTTTGTGAGAAGTAGTTGCAATGAGTCCCTCTCTCCTCATCCTGTCTTCCTTGGATTTCCTACAGAAGAGGACCCAAGAGTTGACCTCGAAAGCAATGGAAACCCCAATGAGAGTGGAGAGGGCTAAGCAGTAAGAGAACTTGGCATAGGACCTGCTGGCCCCCATAACCTGAAAACCCTGAAAAACATTGACAAAGGAAAGCACCACACAAGAGTAGCCAACAAAGTGGTGGTAGGACTTCCAGTACTTTCTGAACTTGTTCCTGGTGTTTGGCCTAAACAGCAATGCAAGAGTCTGCAAAGCCCCCAAACAAAAGACAGAAATTCCAAGCTTACCATGAAGCCTGTACTGGACTCCTGGCCACAGTTGCCCCAACCGGATTCCGATAACGAACCCCACTGTTCCGAGAACAAAACCAAACACTTGTATTACCGCATGAGCATAGAACCATGCAGGCCCCACTGCTTGAATGTGCCTAAGGTAACGTGCTGTCATGGCTCCCATTGGTAACAAAATACCCCAGGAGATGGCGTTGAGCATGCCGTGAATCACTCTCAACCTCGTCACATCTGTCTGCTGTCCACCTGAACCAGATGATCCCGACACCACGTCAAAGGTTGCAATGCTAGACAGATCCTCGGATGTGGTTGGATGAATGGTGGGTGAATATCCCTGAACGTACAATCCCCTGTTCCAAACAAGGTGGATTTTGGTCTTGTTGCTTTCCAGTTTAATGCTGCCGTACATTTCGATGCCGGCCCCGTTGTGCACGGTGGCCATTTTACCTCCGTACATGGCGGCGGTGGAGGAGAGGAGGTGGATGTCAAGGGGCCGAGAGAGCAGTGGGGCTTTTTGAAGCTTCACTGTTGGGTCTAAGATGTAAGGTAGAAGCACTATCTGGCCTGAGTTTGGGTCGGGGAAGGCTATCAGGGCGCGTGTTCCGCTCATTTCCGGCGATGTGGGGTTTATGCCCCATCCTACCCACCCTGAAGGTGATATGAAGCTTCCAAAGAACACTAGTTCTAAGGTTGAGTTGTGTGGGTGGAATGTCCATGCTATGGAGGCCTGTTGGGTTGCCAGGTTCATGCATTTTTCGAACCTTTTCGTCGCGGTTTCTGTGGTGCAACGGGATGACAATGCCGTCTGTGGAAGACACCACACAAGGAACAGATAAAGAACAACCATGCTCATGCCACGGATGCTTTTCATAACTATCTTGTGTTTATGTAAGGATGTGAGTCTAACGTGCCATTATGGCTTTTGAGCACCTAATAAGTGCAAATAGTTACTGCTTTTCTTTTTCCTTTCACGTCCTTCACTTTGAAGGAAAGACAATCTGGTGTGTGTGCGTTTGGTAGAGCTAGAAGTGGGACATTGTCATTTGTGTTTGCTTTCTGATTATCAA
The DNA here is from genome assembly GCA_037954015.1 of Psophocarpus tetragonolobus. Classification (NCBI taxonomy): domain Eukaryota; kingdom Viridiplantae; phylum Streptophyta; class Magnoliopsida; order Fabales; family Fabaceae; genus Psophocarpus; species Psophocarpus tetragonolobus. The sequence continues at coordinate 44,574,895 of CM075695.1, forward strand.
ACTCAAATATTATTATGTCCATCCATAGTGCGGTTACTCCTTCTGCTTGCCTTTGAAGCCATGCCATAATCATTCGTGTTAATCGAATGAAATCACTGTTTTCTCATCTTTACATCACCTTAATTCGTGTTAAATGCAAAACCTATATATTGTTAAATAAGGTCACCTCAATTTCATAATTTTTACAAATAACCTCTATTTGGATTTATTTTTTAATTTTAATTTTCAAAATTTTGATATTAGGGACATTACCATTTGAAGACTTAAAAAGTCACATTAACAATTTACTAATTTATCGTGTCAATTACAAGTGTGATACAGTCGTGCAATTTTTTTGTCGTAAACTGTGTTACTTATCAATTTGTTTATCATGGATTTTCAATAAATAAGGGCCTAAGCCCTCCGACTATGATATGACAAGTGAACGGCTAATGAAAGATAAAATATTAACAAAATTATGGTGAAAGACCAATTTTACATATTTTTTAAAGTTTGAAGACTAAAATCAAATGACCTAGTGTTTGGATAAGGCGTTTTAAAAAAGAAATTCATTTCATTTTTTAAAACTTTAAATGTTTTATGGAGAAATAAGTTAATTGGATAAAGAATTTTATGAGAATTAAAATTCTAGTCACTTAATTATGAAACATTTTGATGTGTAAAAATTATAAAATTTCAAATTCTTTTAAAAAAAGTGTAAGAATTTGAAAAGTTTTAAACTTTTTTTTTTTATGTTGAAGATGGCAAATGTTATTTTTCACTTAACATCAACTAATTTTTTTTCGAAGTCTGAATTGTTTTTTAACTAATGTCATCCAATGTTATGTTATTTTTTAGCTAATGTTCATCAGTTTTTTTTTTTTTTATCATAAGTCATTCAAGGTTTATTTCAACTAAAACTCTTTTGTATGAAGTAGGCTAGGACTATTTTGAACAAAAAAAATTCAACTAATGTTGATTAGGGTTTCTTTTCTGCCATTGACCGAGGTTATTTATGAAATAGTGGTAGTTAGGGTTTTCTCAGACAAGTTAAAGAAACTATCTTTTGGCTAATGTTAGTCCATTTACTTTTGGTGGATGTCACTTAAGGTTATTTTTTTGTCAATGACAGTAGAGTTAATTTTGATCAAAGTCATTTAAGATTATTTTTCAATCGAGGTTAGCCATGGTCTTTTTGTCAACATACATAGCGCTTATTTTTCGATTTACACTTGTCTGAGTTGTTTTTCAACCAATTGCAAGAGTCATGTTTAAGGTATACTAAAATTCACTACAAGAGCCCTCAACTAATCCTCATTTATACACGATTTGTATAAATAAAGAATAACCAAAGAACAATAATAAGAATAAAGTGTACACAATGTCATTTTCATCTACAAGAAGTTATTCCAATAAGATATTCATAGTTCTATATATAAGTTATAAACTCATGTGAGATATACAAAACTCTAGTACATATGGTTTATTCCACATTTTTGTGGAAGATGTGTTGAAAAATCAATGTGACATGTGGAGTTTTAGAGTTTACATTCATGTGATTGAGTTCACCATGTTGTTGGATGAGTTGGTTGTGAGGTATGAAAAGCTCTAGTATGTCAAACACAACATTAATTGTGAAATGTTCCACGCTTACGTAAGAGATGCATTGAAACCCAATTGTGATATGTAGAACTCCAGTGTGTTTGCATAGTACCATGAAATGTGTGTTAATTACTAGATTTTGGTTTACACTTCTATGGTCAAGCCCATAACACAATGCCTATTCTACACTATTGTAAGATGTGTTATAACTTAGTGTGACAAGGGAAGCTCAAATATATAACAATTTAATATTAAAATAAATTTTTATATTAAGTGAAAATTGAAATACTCTATTTAAATAAGAAAATTGAAATTTAATAAATTTAAATTACCTTACAAAACAAAGTATTTAAAAAATTGAGATATTCATTGGGTCGAAAAACCTGAAGACCAAGTTCAACCAAATCTAACTAGATAGATTGAGTTTATCTTGTATTGGATGAAACCTGACCCAATCCAATCAAACTCAATCCACTACAAGTTGGTTGACAGGTTTGTTTAATAAGGTGAATCAGAGATCAAACTCGACCTTATCATAATATTAAATATTTATTATTACTATTTGAAATTTTGTGTTATGTTTTGTATTTCTTTTGATATTATGTGTTTTATTAGTTTGAACAAATTGTATAGTTTGTGTTTATTTTAATGATTTTATTAGTTTGGACAAATTGTGTTTACTTTTATTTTGAAAAAATGTTTCTTTAGTTACTATTGCTTGACAATTTAGTTATGTGTCAATTTTAATTTGTTTTAATTTTTATATGTTATTTGTAACTATAATTTATTGTTTATTTTAATGTCACAATAATTATATAGTCTATTTTTTAAAAAAAGTATATCCTAAAATAGCTAAAAAATGTTATAATCATTCAATCTTTTAAAAAAAATATTTAAAACTATGACCGAATTAACCTAACACAATCCAACCCATTCAAGGGTGGGTTAAGTTGGATTGAGTTTAATGAGAGAAAAAAAAATAAAAAGTCAACCGAATGTGTTATGATTAAGTTGGGTCTTGAGTTTGATTAAGCTAGATTCAACGCGACTCATATTCACACCTATAAAAAATGATGTCATTTAAATTGAAAATATTACAAATTCAATGTATTTCAATTTCATTAAATTTGTAAAAAAATTTATGCTTTCTAATATTAATAATTTTTTATATTTTAAGAAACAATTCAAATTATTTTAATATTTTAATTTTTTAACATACTGTTTAGAAAAAATATTATTTTATCTAAAGAATTTATTTAGATGTTTTTAAGTATATTATTTATAAATTAAATATATGTTTTCTTATTTAAAATCAGAATGTTACAACAAGAAATAGCATGAGAGAGATAACCTTAAGTGAGAAAGATGGTTCTGAACTGGAGTAAATGTTTACATGTTTTTTTAAATGTTCCTAAATTTTGTGTGAAGTTGTATTTGTAAGTCAGTTGTGCAAACCAAAGTTGAGGGATATAGGATATAAGTATGTGTAGGAATCAAGTTAAAAAATACTTTTATTTAAAATAGTTTTTTTTTTTTTGTATGTGTACTTTTATTATGAATAGAGAAGATAGTTGGTTTATTTTTTTTTAACAAGCTCGTGTAATAGTTTGTTGATCGATCTTTCAATCTCATAATCAAAGAAAATTATGATATTAAAGAAGCTTGATATTACAAAGCGTATGAGGGGAAGCATACTCAAGCTTGTTTAGTGTATTATGATGAGCATCCATAACTATTAAAGATGAAATTATAAAAAAATTAATTATCAGAGGGGATGATTGAGAAACAATGGAAATGATTTTACTTTTCAATCTCATATCTACATATTAGCCTTTAAGAGTTTTTTAGTTATTGCAAAAACTTATTATGAAGCGTGAATCACTTAAAAATAAGTTGTAAAGATGTAAGTAGACATGTAATATGAATTTAAAAAATTATTTTTTATTATTCTTAAGTGTTTTCCTTTTTGTTTTAGGGTTTTTTTTTCATTGATATAAACAAAAAGAAGACAAATGATTATGTTTTTTTTTTTTGCAACTTATAATGATAATATATTTAACCAAAAAATAATTTATTCTTGAACTTGATACTTTTACAAATATATTTTTTTAAAATTTTAATTTTGTCATATGAATCTTTAAATTTTATACTTTATTACACATTTTGTTCTTAATATTTAACGAGTAAATGCAGAATTCTAATATTAGCATGTTGGTGGACCAACTTAAATTTATATGCCTAGGATTACTATCCTAACACACTTATTCAAAGTATCTAATAAGCAAGTCCCCTATATATAACCGAACTTCTCCCCATATACAACCAAACTTCTCATATCACTAGAGTAGAACCCACAGAGCAAAGAGGATACAAGAATGTTGGAAAATTAAATGATAATGAAAATAACTTAATGAAATTAATAGTAATAATTACATATTAATTATATTTAATTACACAACAGTAATATAATAACAACGAACTCAGGGCCATAACCATTTTAGCGTAATTAAAAGCTTTCTTCTAGTTTATGTTCTAGCACCCTAACATTTGGTGCTTTCATTGCCCATCAATACCTCCCAAGAATACCTCTAAGGACTCTAACAATGCTCTCCAGCTTGTCATTATACCTCTAAGGACTCTAACAATACTCTCCAACTTATTAATGACAAGCTAGCAACCCTTCACCAACAACTCAAAGCTCAACAGAGGCAGCAAGATGCCAAGAAGCACTGCAATCCTCCTTAGATGTTCTCCAAGACAAGCTTGTAGCTATTCCTACTACCCCTCCCTCCTCTTCAATTGGTATATGACTATTCCATTTAACCCCACCTTCTCCACTACCACCATGACACCATCTATCCTTCCACTCGCACACCCTTTTACATACATTCCTTTTTTCTTCCACACCATCACGGCCACCCAATACCTTTGTCCCCACCAAACCATTTTCCTTTACTTGTCCTCCACTCTATCCCACATCCCTGTATCACCCTACCCATGTGCACCATCCTAAAATAACCCTTTCCCTCTTTGATGGCTCAACTCCCTTAGACTGGTTATTCCAGAAAGAATATTTTTTTTATTATTATCATATTCCACCGGATGAACACATACTTTACTCAACTTCTACATGCAAAGGGAAGTCCTTAGTTGGTTTAAGTGGATGTTTAATAATCACCAACTACATGATTGACAGTCTTTCACTATGACTCTTGAACACCGTTTTGGGCTTTCTACTTTTGCTAATTATGAAGCTAACTTGTTTAAGTTGCGGCAATCAGGTTCTGTTGTTGATTATTAGGCTACATTTGAATGCTTATGCAACCGAGTAACAGGTCTATCCACAGAATCTATTCTCAACTATTATATTTCAACGTTAATTCTAGAAACCTGACGTTAACTAGTCCTTCACAAACCCTATACAGTTTCGTAAGCCACTGGCATGGCTAAGTTAGTTGAGGATAAACTCCAAGACACTCATTATAGGGGATCTAGACCTCTCATTGCTTTGCATACTGCAAGCAGCAAGCCTGCACAAATTCACAACCCCTATTGTACAACCCTCATAACCCACCCATCCTATTAAACACATGACCACCACACAAATGCAAGATCATTGTGCCAAAGGATTATGCTATTATTGTGATGAAGAATTTGTAGCCGAACACAAATGTGTAAACAATAAGCTACTCTTCCTTCTTGTGGATGAGGAAGAATTAGATTGCAATAAATCAAACGCGTTGCAATAGTGCAACTGAGGATAATCCTCTGTTCGAATCAAACGCGGAGGACATCATCCATTTGCAGTTGTTATCTCAAGCCACTTTGGGAGTGGCCTCTCCTAAGGCCTTTAAATTTCAGGATCTTATTCAAGGCCTGACCATTACAGTCTTGATTGACATAAGGAGCTCACACAATATTCTCCAACCCCCCAAATTGCTACACATCTTGGCCTACTTACTCCTTACTCAGCCCACCCCCAAATTTGGTGTAATGGTTGGAAATGATGCTCATATCCATTGTGAAGCTTTGTGTCCAAATGTACCGTCACAATTACAAAGACACTTCTTTGAGGTTCCTTTCTATTGAAGATGTTGATCTAGTGTTAGGCAAGGAATAGTTATCATCGTTAAGAGATTTTGCAGCCCCTTCTCTCTCCTTTAACCATAAGGACACCCTTATCACCTTATCCCACACCCACTCACATTTACCTAACCCCTCGTCCTTACACTAATTTTGTCAATTTCTCTACACTAGTCATAGCTCATTTTCCTCCCCTCTTATTTGGGTAAGGAAGAAGGATGGTTTTTGGCGCTTTTGTGTTGACTACCGCTCATTAAATGATATCACAATCATAAATCATTTTTCTATTCCTATGGTGGACGAACTTTTAGATGAATTCTACTCAACTTCTATTTTTTATAAAATAAACCCTAAACCCATAAGACAGCATTTCGCACATGCAACACACACTATGAAATTTTAGTAATGCTTTTTGGTTTAACCAATGCCCCATCCACTTTCCAATCTGCTATGATCTTCTAAGGCCTTATTTGCGAAAATTTGTTTTGGTATTTTTTTTTACATTTTTTGGTCTATAGCAAATCTCTTGAAAATCATTTGGACCATTTGAAACTGATTTTAGACCTATTGGTTTCTAATCAATTTTATGCAAAAATTTCAAAATGTGTTTTTAGAGTTAACTAGGTTCAATATCTCAAACACATTATTAATGAAAATGGTGTTGCCCCAGATCTGGAAAAAGTGCACTCTATTCTAAATTGGTCGGAGCTACGTTTTCTCACATCACTACAAGGCTTTCTTGGTCTCACCCATTTCTATAGAAAATTTATTAAAGGCTCCGCCTCTCTCGCCTCTCCTCTCACCGAATTGTTAAGCACTAATACTCAATTCCAACGGTCTACAGATGCTAAAATGGCTTTTACAGAACTCAAACAGAAAATTGCAAATGCGCCAGTACTCGCCCTTCTCGATTTTCAGCAACTCTTCGTCATAGAAAGTTACGTTTCCCAGGTGGCAATTGGTGCTGTTTTCAATTAAGCTGCCGATCCCATTGCTTTTTTTAGCAAGAAGTTGTCCCCCAGAATGCAATTAGCTTCTTCCTATGTTCGAGAGTTATTTGTTGTCTCAAAGAGTTAAAAAAAATGGCGTCAATGCCTCATTGGAAAAAAAATTCCACATATTCATAGACCAGAAAAGCCTTAATGACTTGATAACCCAAATCATTCAGACTCCGGAACAACAAAAATAGGCATGCAAATTACAAGGCTACAATTTTCAGATCTTTTACAAACCTGGTAAGGCCAATGTCGTGGTTGATGCGCTTTCCCGTTTTGAAGGGGAGCTTCTTCTTCTTTGTGTGCTTACATCCTCCCACATTCCGCAACTGTTGGAGTCCCTCATCAATACTACACCACTAACCCCACTAGATCTGCCATGGTAGCTGAACACACCGCAAAGTCAGATAGCCCAGAAACGTTGCGTTTACAATATGGTTTATTGTTGTGTCAAGATCGCATTTTTGTTCCATGTTGGAGTGCCTTACGTCAACAACTTATTAAAGAATATCATTCCACTCTAAGTTTAGGTTACTCCGGCTTGAAGCCAACTCTATCTCGCTTGGCTTCATCATTCACATGGAAAGGCATGTATAAGGAGACGAAACATTTTATCAGTAACTGTACCACTTGCCAACAGAACAAATATGTACCACAAAAGAAACAAGGGTTACTTCAGCCCTTACCTATCCCACGACGCATTTGGGAGGATTTGACAATGGATTTTATCACCCACCTTCCAGCTTCATTCAGCCACATAGTTATTTGGGTTATCTACGACCAACTCGCCAAAGTTGTACATTTCATTGCTTTGCCTTCCAAGTTTACTGCGAAGGACTTAGCTGCCCGGTTTGCAGTGGAGGTTTTTCGTCTCCATGGACCACCTAAGACCATCACGTCCGATCGTGATCCTCTCTTTCTAAGTACATTCTGGCGTGAGCTGTTTAGAATACAAGGGACAACGCTTCAATATAGCACAACCTAGAACTCCGAAACAGACGGGCTAACAGAAGTTGTAAATAGAAGAAGCCTAGAAGCTTACCTGAGATGATTTGTGAGTGACCAAACCAGATCTTGGTTCAAATATTTGCACCTTTCCAAATTCTGGTTGAACTCTAGCTTTCACTTAGCCATCGGGATGTCCCCGTTTCAAGGCATGTACAATCGTTCGCCCCCTACAGTGCTCGACTTCGTCAGAGAACCACTACTTAGTCCCGCTCTCCAGGCTTCCATAGCACAAAGGCATGCAGTGTTACACCAGTTGCGTCAAAGCATGAAGGACCAAGCCAATAAGAAACAAAGAAACAAAAAGTTCTCACTAGGTGACTTCGTGTGGTTATGTTTGTGGCCCTATCGCCAGCAAACCGACGTGTGTCGAACCTCGAAGAAGCTTGCCAAGCATTTTTTTTGGCCCTTTCGAGGTCTTGTGGTGCATTGATGCTATCTCCTATGAGCTCCTCCTCCCTCCAGATACAAAGATTCACCCAGTGGTTCATGTCTCCCTGCTCCGCTGCTATCGCAACCCCATTCCTCCCTCTCGAACTCGGTCCTTGCCCGGCAGCTCCTTGATGGACGATGACTCTCTCTCTGCTTCCCAAAGCCAGTCTACAACTCAAATTCTAAGCTCATCTCAGCCATCCATTTTAATTAAAACCCACCCACATTCATCTCAACCATACACATGTCACACCCTTTCCCAAACTCCCCACGTTTCCCACGCCCAAGCCTGCAACATGCCTCCCTTTACCCCACTTAATTTCACTACTATTCAAACCCACAAAAAGCCAACGTATAACTCCCTTTTTCCCAACACAAACCCACCTTTTCCCAATACCAAACCACCTTTTCCCAAGACTAACTTTGGCCATTACTCCCTACCCTTCAACCTAACGGTTACACGCTTCACTCCCCAAAACAATGTTACGCTGTTCGATTCCTTACATTCACCCAAGACCACATCTCAACCGTTCCACAAAAGCACAATCCATGCCTCAAACCCTCAACCAATTTTGTCCTGCCACATCATAACCAACCTTGAGGGCAAGCTTTGTCGTCCAGGAGAGGGTCTTGATAGTGGGTTCAGACTTAAATCCAAAAGGGTTACTAAACCTTCTTATTGGGCTCAAGACTATTACTGAATGTCACCCCTTTGTTACTATTTCTTTATATTTCAGTTTAGTTCAAATTTTCTAAATTGGACCCTTGTGTCTTGGCCCATTTTCCTTTAGGGTAAATGTTTTTATTTAAATTGCTGATTATGGAGGATCACTCTATGTCGTTCTCTCTTTTCAATTTCTTCTAGTTTACATTCCAGCACCCTGACAGAGGCAAAGACAGGAGGTGATACCTGATATCTTTGGAAGGAATTAGGAAAAGGCTTTCTTCAACAATCACACTCTCTCTCGCCACTTACTTTCTCACAATTTTGTCCTTTTTTTTCACAAAACATAAAACATAAGACACGACCACTTTATCACCTCTTCAATAATTCTCATTTCTATTTTATATAAAATAAAATATATTTTAAATTATAGTTTAATTAATATATTTACAATTTTAAAAAATTTTACATTAAACATATCATAAATAAAAAATTATAATTAAATGTGAGTATGAAATTTTTTACGTATAAATTCTTTTTCTCTTTAAATTAATCTTTGCTTCCACCAACTGAAATATAATTCAAACAAGCCCAGTGTAACCCAACCAAAATCTTTAGGCTTGTAGGCCGAGTCAAAAACAATAAACGTTGTAATGAAGTAAATATATGGACAGAAATAAAAGGTTAGAATATAAACATAACAGAAAATAAAAATTAAACAAATAAATAATTAAATATTAAATTAGTCAAAATCCGTTGTATCTTCTATTTACGTTTAAGTTTTATATTTAAAGTCTTCCATATCAGATGACACGTGTCAAAAAAGAACTGTGAGCCAAAGAGACTTCACATATCAAAGTGGGACTTGGAAAAAGTATAGAAGATGATTAAAAATTCGGACAGGGAGTATTCAACATGGAACTTCACAGTTGTCCAAAGATGTGCATGGATGATCCTTGTGCTCAAGAGTGTTTATCTCGCTAATTACTTGTTGTTTATCTGCTTGAAAATGCTCGTCCGCTGGAAAGTTAAGGAACGAATTAGAGTTAATTCACAAGAACAATACATAGAAATACTATAAATTAGAAAATAATTAAGCAAGAACTTTATACCTTTGTCGCTATTGAAGTTGTCCAAAAATTGTAATAGCTTATGTTTGTTTGTAACAAGGATGCTGACAACTTCAGGAGGCTTATTTTGATTTGCAACAAATAGCTGTCAATACCAGAAATTACAATTCAAATCAAGAATGTCCAATTTACAAAAATCTTTAAAAAATAAATAAATATTCTCTCCATTTTACCTTGAAAACGTGGAAGGTGTCCAATTGAATTGTCTTATTGGAATCCTGCAATTAATGAAAAAAAAAAAGTGAATAAAAAATTAGCACTCTTATTTGATGTTTTGCGAGTCTGAAAAATGTGAGAAACAGAGAAACCATACTCTTAGGAGATTCATGAGGATCCTCATATTATCCAAGGAGCTGACATACCGGACCATTACAGCAGAATTGGAGCGATCCAATAACATATCTCCCAACAGCTGTAACATATTTGATTACTATATATGATGATATTAACGACGGTCTTCTAATTACTAAGCACTAACTAATTTGGATGACTTACACTTAGTAATGACATTAAAGATTCCTAGTTGATTTCTTTTATCTATTTATAGTTAATATTTAGCTAAAATGTAATCCTTCATATATATACTTAACGTTGCACAAGTAATGAGAAAAATACCATTAGAGGTTAAATGAAAGCTTTAAGAACAACTTTTGTAGAATGCATTTTAGTTTATCAATAAGTTCCGTAGCAAAATTCATCAATACAAGCCTATTCGGTTAAATACGTTTATAAGCACTCATCAGAACCACTTAAAAAAGTTTAATCAAATTATTTATCGCTCAAATTTCTACATATAAGTTAATTACAATGGAGGAATGGATAAAAAATTGTGACTAATGCACATATACGACACATAAAGCGAAAATGAATTTGGGACTTAAGTTAAGGAATCAACCACACGGAAGAGATATTTACCTTGATAGCATACCGTCTAGTGAAATAGCTAGTGGATTCAAGCAACTGAGAGTTGTACTCTTTGAAGAACTGTCAGGTAGAGAGTAAAACGTTTTAGGTAATAATATCTTAAAATATTGATAAAATCGTAATAAAACTTACAAACCTATTTGTATGAAAAGAACCAATTTACTTGTGGGAGAATAAATTTGGAAACAATGAAAAAAAAGTAATGAATTCATTTATCATATTTACTTCCATGTGGATGAACTTTTGGTACTATCTTTCTTGCAATTTTTTTTATAAATTAAATGTTAATTGTTAATAACTTAATTTGTTTAGTAGAAGAAATTGAAATCTAAATGTCTTCTTTCCCTTTTCATTTGAACTTTGTTATAATATTAATCTTATAATTCTTATCTTTTTTGCTAGTGCAAATATTGACATAATTATAAGATTGATTAAATCCTTCTATCCAGAAAAGGGAGCTCATGACAACGAAAACTTTGTAAACTAAATTTATCTCTCTAATTTAAACTTTAAATAATGCCATATTGTAAGTAAAAATAAAGATAGAGGAAATCTCTGCCCCTTTTTGACGCCTAAATTCTCTAATTTATAGACGATAAATACATGTAACTGTGCATATTATAAAATACTAGCTAAATAGATTTTGTATGGCATTCTTACCCAGTCATAATTCTTAGAAAGAAATTCAGCAACTGTAGATTTGTGCCTTGTCAGTAACTCCTAGGTGCATCAATTAGGGAACGAATCAGCTTATTTTTCATGCTAATAAATTTGCCATGGTAGCAAAATAGTGGTACCCAGAACTATATTAGCAATAAATCAACAAAAAGGATATTAACATTTAGATGTTGCAGAAAACAAAAGAAAAATTAAATAGAAGATACAAAATTTTACAACTTCTCTTTCTCTTTCTTTTCATATCACCTATTTCATTTTTTCTCAAAAAACGTGAAAATAAAACATTATCGTTCATAGCTATTGCTCAATTTCCTATTATAGATTATAGCAAATGTAGATATGTCTACAATAGATATCTTGGGCCATTCTTGCAATGCAAGTAAAATTAAGAACATTTTACAATGAGAATTTGGGCAAGTTTTTGTGGATGGAAATTGAAAGATATAGTATCATAAGCATACTTTAAAAGTTGCAACAGCGTCCGATGCTATTTCAAAATTTGGTAGCTGAATATAGTCAAAGAATTTCTTCATGTGCTCTGATTCCAAAACATGCCTATAAAAGATAAATTAAGCTAAGTCAAAATTTAGAACAGGAACAAGAAAAGGTAAAAATTAGAAAAGTCAGCCATGCATGATCCTTTTACTACATGTTTTTTAATCTACAATCTCCAAAAAGGTAACAATTAAGAGACGTATTGAAATGAATAACTGAAGCATGCATTTTGATTGATTAAATAATTAAGATATTAATTAACTTATGATTGGAATTGTATACCTTGCTACGCTCTGGTGGCGTATGCACTCCCTTGCGACCGCACCATACGTTAAAGCAATGTCACCTTCTTTTTCATAACTAATCGATTAAATTAACTTACATTAATCTCTAATCCAGCACACGGAAATAAAATAAAATAAAATAAAATAAAAAATTGAACGTGGATCAATTAGTTGATACCCGTGCATGAGCATATCCACGAGATCTAAATTATTTTCCAAGTACTGAGAAGCAATTAGTTGCGAATTAACTCGTTGCCTTTGTAAGTTTGCAATCACGTGGGTTGCATCTTGGCGAGCCTAAGAACGATATATATGTATATGAATTAATTCGGAAAAGAAGAAGAAAGGCGAATGATGATAATGAGAATGGTTACCCCGAGTTTGAGGTTTGCCAGAGAGAAAATGAAAAGGCGAAATGTGTCATCTCTGAAAAAGTCTCGAGTGATCTGACAACAAGCATCAGGATTTGGCTCTGATTCACCATTTCCATACAGAACCGTCCTTATCTCCAATATCGTTTTGCTTAGGTCTGCCGATAGCTGCAGATTAAGCAACAATTGTAATTGTCACAAATGGCGATGAATCCGAATTTGAATTTAATGGGAAATATATACCTTCTCTTCGCGTTTACTTTCACGAGTGCATGTTTTAGAATCGAGCAAGATGATGAGTTCCCTGGCATGGCGTACAAGCTCCACTGGTGTTTTAGGCTTTTGCTTGAAAAGTGCTTTCTTCATGTCTCGCGATTGCAAATTGCAATGTTAATGTTGTTATGTTAGGGTTTTGCATTTGCGGGGAACGGAGGGATGTTATTGTTATGTATGTGTGAAACGGTTATTTTGGGAATGAGAAAACGGAGGTGAGTTGTTCACAGATACACATACATATATAAATAAAATAGCAATTAGCTAGCAACTAGCTCGGAATCTTCTGTTTATGTAAACCTCACGTCTCAATCTACTAATTAATTTCTTCTGCTTCCTTTCATTATTAACAACAACTTAGCTCTACACTCAAATAATATTAAGAACATTCTTCATTATTTTCCACTTTCTATTAATATAACCCATCCCTATGCTATCAACCCCTTAGTTAGAATTTCGATTTTAAAATACTTTTTTGTGTATTCCATAGTTAAATTTTTACTTTTTTTTTTAAACCTATAAAATAAAAAGTCTTCTAGTATTAAAGAAGTGTACAAATTTTAATCCATTATTAATGAAAATAGATTTCCAAAAATATTATATGATTTTTTAATAAAAAATATCATTAAACAATTTCACAAAGATATTAACATTTTATGAAATAGAATCAAATTAGTTTTTTTAATTTGACCATGCACGTTATGTTAAACAACAAACAAATTTCATAAATATGTTTTCTAGGTATATTTTTAACATATTAGATTTATTTATTAGTTTTTATATGAAACTAATCTTTACAATAAGAATAAAATTCATTAAATAAATTCTTTAAAAAAACATTGAATAAAAGTTATGACACATAATAATCTTAAATAAACTTAATTGGGAGAAAATCATTCTTCCTAAGTATGCTGGTGGGATGGGCATAAGTTCCGTCAGTCAGTAAATCTTTGGGTTCAACTTATTTATCATAAGTATGACATCTCAATCCTTTTTCTTAATGTTCTACTTCTTTAATATCTCATGTGTGTTTGGAAATCTATTGTAGAGTTAAAGAAAGACTAGTTGTTGATTACATTATTTGTCTGGGTAATTATGATCCATCTTTCTGATTTGACCATTGGCTAAACTGAGATAGAATTAACAATCTGGTGTATTATGTCAACATCTAGGATATTAATCTAACTATTTGGACGGGGAACGAGAGTTGGAACCTTAAAGATGTAGCAACTATTTTATAAAGTTAAGCAAACCATTCATCAAAATGCAAATTCATCTTAATGATAACTTAAAAAAAGATTTATATAGTTGGCAGCAATCCCAGAATGGAGTTTACTTAGCTAGTACAGGTTTCCTACTCAATCAATAAATAATCAATGGAAATAATTTGGGTGAATTTGGAGATTCACAGTACTTGAGAAAATCAAGCTTTTTATCTGACAATTATGTCATAGAGCCCTTCCTCTAAACATACTTAGAGCTTCCATGGCCTAGCAACTTCTAGATATTTGCAGTTATTGTAATAAATATGTTGAAACCATCATTCATTGTTTTCGGGACTGCACAGTCACCCACAATACAGTTGTGAACACTAAGAGTGCATATTACTCCAATTATCTCAAATGAGGAATTCGTGCAATGGATACACAGGAAAACATTAACAATAATCCAATTTTCTTCCCAACTACTCTATGGAACGTTTGTATTAATCAAAATCGTATATCAAACGCTGGAGAAAGGACACAGTCATAATATTGCAAAACACATTGTTTCCTCAAAGCCTCCATCATTGAATCAATTTGCTCTAAATATATACGAAAGTTTGATTGGGAATCCAAGGATAGAAGACTTTGGAGGAATTATAAGGGACTCACAAGGTAACTAGAAGGTAGGTTTTTATGGAAGCTTTGGATTTTCATATTGTTTGTAAAGGATTGAAGACTACTTGGAATAACCAGAAGGATTGATTTCTAAATGGATAATTAGATCTCTAGGCAAGGACCTGATGGATTGGTGTACTAATAGAATGGAATTCAAATAAGAGCAAAACTTTGTTTTTTTCTCTCTCGACAATTCCTGGATGTTCCAAAAGAGGTCGTAAAAGACATTTGTCAACTTCACTCACCTAGAGGAAATATGGAGATGATGCTATCCCGCTAGGAAAACAGGTCGGATGGTAATTTTTTTTACAAAATCTACTTATAAGAGTATCCTTGACCTATGTCTTACTCAAAGGCAACCCATTTTCAAACAGTTGTGGGAATAGGAGGGACCAGAATGCATATGTGTCTTTCTATAGAAGATAGCAAGAGGAATCCTACCTATGAATGCACTGAGATATCATTGATATATGACATTTAACCTTTTTGTTGTCTGCACGATGAAACACATTACATGCATTACATGATTGCATGAAAACTATAGGTAGAATCAAGTGTCTAGAGTCATCCTTGACCAGTTGTGGCATAGGTGAACTAAATGTCTTTCAAAGTATAAGTCTACCTAAGCAACAAGTTGTCATGAGTGTTAAATCTATAATCCATAAATTGTAGCGGATTCATGATATGCGAGTCATGTTGAGGGACATAGGAGAAATTGTTTTGTAGGTCATCCTAGAAGCTGCCACCTGGGGATACCCTCAAAATAAATTGTGATGTTGTTGTATATCAATTTCTCATAGGATTGTGACAATTGGCGAAGTGGTCCATAATTGTAGATGTAATTTTGTTCTTGGATTTTCATGTAAAATCTCGTATTATGTTGTGGAGAAGATAGAGTTTCTAACAATTCTCCATGATCATGAATTACAAAAGCTCACAATTGAATCAAACCTCTATGGCTATGATTAATATGCTAGATGAAGGATGTGTCATCGACCATCATTATTTTATATCATACATAAAATCTATAGGAAAAGTGCAAAACCCAATTGTTTTTGCTCCCCACGAGTCGAATACCATAATTGATGACTTTGCGAAGATAAACTTGTTCAAGTTACAAGTCACTAGTATTTTCAATTATGTTCCACACTTTGTGTTAAATGATTATATGAAAAGGCTTGATATGTATTTTATATCCTAATAATTAATTAATTATTTTTAGGAGTTCTGCCCCTGCTATTTACCAAAAAAAAAGTTTCCAACTTTTAAAAATGCTTCAATTATATTAGATCAATTTCATACAATTTGATTAATTTATGTGATATTTCCGTACCACTTCTTTTTGAGTAATTAAATCAAATTTTAATAAGTAAAAAATTAATAAGAAAAACAATAACTTTTAATAAAATAAAGATAAAATTCAATGATATTAAAACTATTATATTTGATAAAAAAGATAAAACAAATTTCATCAATTTTCAAAGTATTTTAATGCAATAACCTCTACTTTGATAGCCAGAATTCTCATGATTATCACCACACTTTCCATTAACTATGATCACTTGTCATCATCATTTATATTGCCACTTAGAAAGGAACGTTGACTTATGGAATTTCGTGATGTGACATTGTTATATAATTAAGGAAATTAAACCCAGGTCTAGGATGTGAGAATGTTAAAATCATTCACTAGATCAAAGGTCAATGTTAGCTATATTTTAAAATTCCAGTTTATTTAAACTAATCATTTGGTATCGTTAATTTTAAAAATATAAAAAATTTAGACAAGATAGGATTTGAACTTAAGACCAAGAAATGAAAGTGCTAAGCTCATACCTCTAAACTAAAACTCAATATTAGTGTTTTTGTGATATTCAAATTCATTTAAACTAATAATAAAACAACGTTAATTTTAAACATATAACGAAGTTGGTCAAGGTAAAATTCAAACACTGGAAGTGAAAGTGGTAGGGTCATACCACTAGATCAAAGACACAAATTAATTTTATTGTCTCTTTCCCTTTTTTTGTTTTACTATTCTAGGTCATTTATTTTGTAATTTTTTAAATGGAGAAATTTTAATTTTAGATTTTAATTCTTAATTTTAATTTATATCTTTATTTTTAATTAGATTTTAAATTTTATATTGTTGTTAATATAGCTAAATTTTAGTTTTAGTTGCTAACCCTTAAATTTTAATTTCAACTTTTAATTCTTAATTTTAGTTTCAAAAACACAAATAAAATATACAACATAAAATGACCTATAATAGATTTAAAATTAAAATATATAAATAAAATATAAAATATAATTAAAAATAAAAATAGAAATTAAAATTAAGACTTAAAATTTGAAAATTATAAATTAAAGTAACAACTAAAGCTTAAATATAAAATTAAAAATTTAAAATAAAAAAAAAACTTATTCAAAATAGATTTAACATAAAATGAAGTTAAGTAGTTTTTAGAATCTAAAAAATTTCTCTATTTAAAAAAAAATTACAACATAAAAGACCTAGAATAGTAAAATACAACAAAGGGAAATACACAATAAAACCAATGTGGGTCTATTGTCTAATGGTATCGTCTTAGTACTCCCATAAGTCCTAGGTTCAAATCTTACTTTTTTCAATTTTTTTATATTTTTAAAATTAACGTTGTCACATAATTAGTTTAATTAAATCTGAATCTCACAAAAGATTAACATTAGTTTTTGGTCTAGTGGTATGGCCTTAACACTCTAATATCTAGGTTCTGAGGTCAAACCCTACCTTGCCTAACTTTTCTTTATTTTTAAAATTTACATTGTCACATAATTAGTTTATATAAATTTGAAATAAAGCTAACATTAGTTGTTGGTTTAGTGGAATGGCTCTAGCATTCTCACATCTTAAATCTAGGTTTGATTCCTGCCTTGTCCTATGTTTTTCCGTTTTTAAAATTAACATTTACAAAGTAATTTAGCCTATTATTTATTGGTTCCTTATAAAAAAATTATAGCAAAGAACAAGACACTTGGTCTAAGAATATAGTATGGAGGAAGCTTAGGGATGGATATGATATTTTATTCTGGTGTAGTATGTGGATATGTCAACCAAAACTCAAAGATGTATTTACCATATTGTACAATAATGCCATTGGAAAATATGAAAAATTGTTTGATATGGGATCATGGATAAATGGAAGATGGAATGGGTTATATCATGGAGAAAGGAATGGTTTCAACATGAACTTTAAATGCTGGAATAATTTTTATACACTTAAAACAACCATCACAAGAGGAAGCAGATTCATGTATTTGGTAATTGGATAGTTATGGAAAATTCATAATAAGATCAGCATACAAGATACTACAAGTAGCACCCGATATTGATGAGAACTATGATATGTGAAAAGTGTGAAAGTTGTTAACTCCATCCAAATCATTGGGTTTGACGTAAAAGGTATCTATTTACAAGATAAAGATAAGGGACAATTTAAATAAAAGGTTGTGGGTGAATCAGCAAATGAATAACATGTGTCCTCTTTATAATTTATATATGGAGGATGTAAATAATTTATTTTTCGCATGTACTATATCTCATACAATATCACGTGTAAAATGTATTAATGGATTGAGATTTGTATGAGGCTACCATGTATCATGCATGAGAGATAACTTATGGTAGCATCCACTGATCTTATTATGGGGTAAGGGTGCAAAGGAATGGAATAATGTGTGGGTAGTAACACTCTTGTCCATATGGTTGCAGATGAACAAGTGTTTTCACTAGGAACAACCACATGAGGAGGACATTGTCGATAATATCAAATTCATATTATCGGCTTAGCTTAAGGCACATATGTGAAGATTTGGGTGTACACTATATGAATGGATAACTCACCCTGAGTTAGTGATGAAAAGGTTGCAAATAAGGAGGCAGTGTAAGAGATAATCAACCAATAAACATAATGAAGAGGACTAACATACAAATTTGTATTGAATATAAATGTTAGATAAAGGATATCATAGAAATTGTTGATGTGGGAATATCATATTTGTGTATTGCCTAGGATCTACATATATGCATAACACACGTGGATATATTTGGATGTCAAGTGGTTAGTAGGAAAAAATGCACATGTATAAATCTTCATATTTTGTTTTTAAAGTGTGGATGGTCACTCTTATTATGTACATGCATAACTTCTATCCTTCTTTTAATATATTTTCTTTTGGTTAACCAAAAAAAGGTAGTGACAACCATGACAATTAGGAATGATAATAGGTAGGGTACTATAGCACTTTTCCCCATATTCAAATTTAAAAAATGTACTTATACTGTAATTTAAATGGATATAAAAAAATAATGAGATAATTTATATGAAATTCATTAAAATTAAATTTTAAATTAATTACATTTAAAATATAATAAAAAGGAAAATTAATAAATAAGAAGAAAATTTGTATTTGTAATATATTTCTTTTATGTCATGATAAACAACAAAAAAACAAAAAACATATACATTACATATAATAAAGTACTAGCAAAAGCAAATATATAAAAAAATGTATATAACTCTTGGTCTATGATAAGTGGGTTTAATATGTTCACCAAGGTAATATCTTTACATGCATATTAGTAATAAGAGAAGTTTTAAGAGAACTTAAGTCTTGATCCTTAACCATTACTAGTTATTATCAAAGTGCAACTCTTGATTAAAAGTTTTTTTATAAGATCTTTATCTTTGTATTTGTCAATACTTCCAACACTAAAGTCATGGTCTGGTTCACAATTCACATTCTAGATAATTATTTGTTTGCTTGCATGAGACACAATCATCTCTAGTAGTGATGTTGGTATTAAGTATTTTTATATAAGATAATCTTTCAATATATTGGTACAATTCATTAGCATGATTTGGTACATTGGTGCTAGTTAGTAATGTGAGAATAATTGAATATATATATATATATATATATATATTATATAATTTGCATGATTTGCAATTTTTTTTTAGTTCTACAATCATTTTATTTTCAAGCAATTGCACCATCACTAAAGAAATACCCTTAATCAATAAGGTGAAAAAATTAGTATATTCAATTTTGATCCATTGATAAGAAGATCTATTTAGTGCATTAGGGTCAACCAATGCTTGAATTGTGCTATCAAGCTAAATTTCAATGGGATAATTTTGCAAGCTTCTTCACTTAATTATAAATTTGTAAACCGCTAAACTTTTTTATTTCAATGACAAGTGTAACACTCTTTTACCCTAAATACTTTATTCTTTAATTATAAAATAATATAGCAATTTATTCATATAAATTTTAGATTTGACATTTAGGTAAAATGATTCACATCATTCAATATACACTTATTTTTTAAAACTATGATATAACAAAATGTAAACATATAAGTAAACACATTAGGTATAATCATTCAGTGCAAAACAATCCAAAAAGATATGTCCAGAGCACCACACAATGAGGGGTCCTTATAAAACTTCTTCGATTACCATATTCATGCATCATGTTATCCATAACATAAATCATAATGTCAACATTTAATGATGTCATCACACTCCACCTCTAACTGCAGCTACAATGACATTTCGTCAGATACACTTTGACCATCATCATAAACATAAATCACAATATCAACATCTAATCACAATATCAACAACATGCAAGTTAAGGCACGTATAAAGACAATGAGCAGTTAATTAAAGTACAAAAAATAAACATATAAATTCATTTCACACCCATGACAGAGATTATACATCTAGACGTATAAATTTGTTCATACTAATAATGCTCACTCATGCTCTCTCATGTACATGCCTGAAACGCTCATTTTCTATGGCAGTAATATGTAGGTATAAACCATGCAATGCAAAACAACCAAAAAGACATGTCCAGAGCACCATACAATGGACGATCCTTATAAAACTCCTTTGACTACCATATTCATGCATCATGTCATCCACAACATAAATCATAATGCCAACATTTAATGATATCATCACATTCCACTTCCAACTGCAGTTACGATGACATTTTGTTAGACAAACTCTGACCATATCATAAACATAAATCACAATATCAACATATAATCATGTCATCTCATTCCACCCAACCGCAGCTGGAATGACACCTCATTAAGCACACTCTGACCATTGTCATTAACGCATTATACATCTAATTGAAATCAACATCAATATAAACACAATAGAACAAAACCCTAATTCATGCACCTCAAATAACTTTCAAACATTCAATCATTCACCAAACTCAAAATTATAGGATAAGTCACAATAATCTAATAACATCATCACAATTCACCCTCAACCGCAATTGGATGGCACATTGTTAGGCACATCCTGACTATCATCGATTATTATCAACACATCATACGCTCAATTGTAATCAACACAAATTTCAAGCATTCAATTATTCACAAAACTCATGACATAAGTTACATCACAACAATCAACACAATTACAACTCGCGTTATCCCTTCTTATGTTACTCTTTTATTGCATTATGTAATCTAAATACAGTATCTATAGTTGCGCTAATTATATGAGGATGGTATAAATTTTATTATAAAGATAATACAATTATCTAAAACTTTTATGCTTATGTCCAGAATTAGTTTTATCATCTTCTATTTTTAAAAATTACAAACCCACAACTATTGCCCAAATCTAACAGCTTGAACTTTACTCACTATTTTATTTATAAATTGAGTTATATATATTCTTTTTGAGTGATTCTAACTCCAATAGAAATATAATGTATAAAGCTACAACTTTCATGAGTAACACAAAACTTAATGAAGTTTTTTAGGCTACTTTACAGGGCTTACAACACACAAACATATGTTCTCCATATTAAATTAGAAACTCAACTTCTAATTCATGTAACTCGGTCAATTCTTAATATTTTTATATGATTCTTAGGCCTAAACTATAGTCCCGAATATCTATTTTCTAAAACAACAAACATAACTCAATTTGATTAACCACGCAGGAAGATATTATAGAAACACTGAGGTATGTTTATACAAAATTTTCAAATAACAAGTATTCAATCTATTATATAAGGTTCTTAAAATATAATTGTACTTTCAAACCATCAAACATTCTACTTCTTTATCTTTAATATTGAATTCTCATAACACCCTACAATTGCAGGAATAATCATCAATTTTTCCATCATTAACACCTAACACTTAATCTTTTTTATATAGAGAGCAATTCAAATAACATAGCAATCTCTTAATCATCACATAATCAATTATATAATTAAAATTATTCATCATTTAATAATTAATAGCATTCATAGAAACAAACTAACTAATTAATTGATAAAACACATGAAACTTTAATCCCTAGAGAGACTTAAAGATCACCTACACTACCTTATTTCTTATATATGTTGAGCATGAGCTAATCTCATTCCTCCTTACAATTCAATAAAATAAATTAATACAAATATCTCTAAACTATTCAATTGATTCCAGGTTGTCATTACTTTTCATTACTGTGTTCAAGGATACTGATCCCTACGATATCAAAATGGAAAACCTCAATGTCAACTTAATCAATACATTCAATAAATAATCCGATAATGTACATCACCTCTAAAAATCAAGCAAAAGAAATAAATTCCTGCAAACACTAATGAATTATTCAGGGCATTACTTCCCATAGTTTAAAAATGGATCTTTTGTTACAATAGAAGTAAAAGTTATATTGACTATTCAAAAATTGAATTCAATTACTTTACAAAAAGAGTATATCAATGAACTTCTATGACATGATTCTTCGCAATAACCTAACTCCTCTTAATTACTCTAGGTTACTGGTTGGATTAAACTTTTTAATACTAGAGTCAAACTTAATATTTACACTATTTTTCTATTTATATTAACATTTTTTTATTTTATAAAATTAATTTTTAATTTATTCTAATAAATATAAATATTAAATTAATTTAAACTTGTGAATATACACATTTTTATTAATAAAAACTATCATTGTACTAGTAGTCAAAGGAGCTATATATTCACACCACCAAACAATTTTATCTAATTTTACAAAGATAAAAATTATTATTAAGATTATATAGAAATATATAAAATAAATGGCTTCATTTTGCAACAAAAAATTCAAGATTTAAATTATTATTAGAGCATCATTTTCTTGCTTGTCAAGGATTCCACAGATCTCATGCTTGACTTTTGGTATTGGAGTTTCATTACTATTGTTTTCATAGTTCTAAGTGTTGTTCCTTCTCAAGGTCAGATACCTTTTGAAATATTTTATATTAATGTAAATAAATGAACAACTTTTCAATTAAAATAAGTATGATCTATGTTAGTGAAATATGTAATTATGTCTTCAACAAAACCTCCATAAGTCAATTTGTCCGTAATATTTTGAATTGAATTGAGTAGTTTTTATAAATTAAATATGCATATGAGTAGGTGGGGTCGGATTGAATTTTATTTAATTTAATACTAAACTTGATAAAATATAATTGAGTTAGGTTTATTATACTTTTAGGTAACCTAATAATAATATCCATGGCCTTAAATGAGTTTATTTAAATTTAAAGAGGTAGAATAATTAAAATAATAATGTATTTTAAGAATCTGAAATTTTAGAAAATTAAAAAACTATAAAATAAAATAAAATAAAAATTATAAAAGTGAAAGCCAAGCTATTTTTATTATGATTAAATATTTTATTTCAAATATGTTATTGATAAAAGTTTATTAATATTTCATATATTGGATAAAAGTTACTAGGTGGTAGAACATTAAAAAACGGTATAGTATAATAAAAAATAAAAGATAAAAAATATTGGATAAATTTTATTATGAGATACTAACCGATATTATTTTACTTGTTTGATGTGAAATGAATTCTAAATAGGTAGCTTAATTTAAAATATATTTTATTTTATATAAAATAGAAATGAGAATTAATGAAGAGGTGAGAAAGAAGTGGTGGTGTTTTGTGAAATAAAAGGAGGCGAGTTGTGAGAAAGAGAGTGGAGAGAGAGAGAGTGATTGTTTGTTGAAGAAAACCTTTTCCTAATTTCTTCCAGAGATATAAGGTATCACCTCCTGTCTCTCTGTCATTTCTAATTTTCTGCTATTTTCCCTCTGTTATGCTATGCCCATGCCCGCTTCGCCTTTCAAATGTTTGATCAAAGTCCCAATAAATTTTCTTCATCAACAGATCCCTTCTTTTCTTTTTAACCTTTGCCTCCCCCCACCTCCAATAATTCATCCAACACGTCCTTAGATTAATTCATGTCAGCTTTTGGATTGTTCCTGCTGTTTTCCAACTTTGGGTTAGTTATTTGAGCAGTATAGGGATGTTAAAAGGGGAAAGGTTCATATTTTGGAATTATGCATTTACTAGATGCACCAAAGGAACTTATATTTTGTAGATCCATTGAAACGCTTACCTTCTTGTTTGATATACAGCTTTCTATGTGACTAAATGTTGATAATTTTTTTTAGATGGTTGTAGCTTTCTTGAGTTATATATTTGCTATGACAAAAAAAGTGAAAACTTCTAATCATATACTTATTAACAAGGATTATGTTTTAAAACAGATATGGTTATCCCACCCCCAGTGAGGCCTCCCAGGATTACAACATTTCTCAAACCTTATGTTCTGAAGATGCATTTTACCAATAAGTATGTGAGTGCCCAGGTGATTCACTCCCCAACTGCTACTGTAGCCTCTTCTGCAAGCTCACAGGAGAAAGCCTTGAGATCAAGCTTGGAAACTAGTCGCGATGTGGCTGCAGCTGCAAAGATTGGGAAGATACTAGCAGAACGCCTTTTGCTTAAGAACATTCCTGCTGTTTGTGTTCACTTGAAGAGAGAGCAGAAGTATCATGGTAAGGTTAAAGCGGTTGTTGATTCTCTCAGGGAAGCTGGTGTGAAGCTGCTTTAAGTCATGATTTTTTGTGGGTGTTCAATTGTAACTCAGAGATTGATTATCCTTGTTAGGTCTTGTCTTCAATTTATTTTTAAGTTGTCACTATAACAGGAAGTTTCTTATTCAACATATTTCACTAAGGCCATAGTTAAGAATGTTACTAGAAATAAGCCGAGTGTTGATTCTTGCTTAGTGTGGAGTGTTTGTTTTACTCATTTCCTACTTTCCAATGTCAATCCTTGTCTCTATGTCATTGGTGGCCCACTGAACTAAGCAACTATTCAAATACACCCTTAATGGTAGATACACTGATAACAGGGCAGGGCTCTCCTTTTTGGATCACACCCAGACCTTCTGCAGCAAGCTGTTGGCTGTTGCAGTGTTCTTCTGCTACTTGAGGTGCTTAAACAATGTAACATGTAGTGGCGGATTTAATTTTTTTAGTGAGGAAAAAAACAATAATCTATGATATTTTTATGGAAAAGTGATTTAATTTTTCACAAAAAACATAATCTCATAATAAAAAAATTATTTTATTTTATTTTTTATATCTTATAACATTCTTCATTTCTTTAAAAGAAATATTTTATGGGACAACACCTATTCTTCTATGGAAAAAGATTATTTAATATTTTAAGTAAAAAAATTACTTTATGAGGGCAATTATCTCCATTCTAATCACAAATGCATCTATACCTACATATATGATTTTTTAAATTATGAAATTAAATTTAAAATGAGATTGAATCGATTCTCATTTATCCTAAAAATATATATTTAATTTGATAATGCTTAAAATTTAAAACTCAATTTAAATTAGTATTGTTTTTTTAAAAGCAATATACTTAAAAAAATAAAATGGGACAGTTTTTAGAAAAGTAACCTGATTTAACAAGGATAATAAATATATTCTAAAAATTCTTTTTTATCAATGAAGGAAATAGGTTACTTTAAGATGTCACGAGGACAAAAGTCTAAGGAAATCAAATTTTCGTGTTTTTTATAACTCAAATAATATTATTAATAGTTGGAATGAAATACAATAAGTGCTCAAAATCAACAAAACATGATTCTTAAGTAATAAAGATAGATCTACTAATGTTAGAAGACTAGAAGACTTAGTAGATATACAACAAAATGTTGAAATAGGATCTAATTCTCGGATAGATTCTTTAAATCCTAGACAGTTATACAACATAGGATGGTTAAGTTCCGAAAGAACCAGCCTCTACAGGTATAGGAGAATAGAAGATTTCCACCTACCTGATAATACTTATGAGATAATACCATTAATATCTCAGCAAACAGCCACACAACTCCTAAACCAACATGGACGATATGTTCATATGGGATTAATTACTATTGGTGTAAGATCCCTAGCTAGACATATGATTGGTGCTAGAGCTTTGATAGTTCTCCATGACACCAGATTCCAAAACAATGATTCCCAAAGTATTATAGGTATACTAGAAGTTGACCTTAATCAACCTATATCTTTAATATACCTTGCCCCTAATTTTACACTTACTCTTCAAGATTTTGTAAATCACATTAGTCTAGAAGTACAAACCATAGGATTTGGAACAAATTGGATAGGACATAACCTACACTTAGACATAACTTTCATAGGAAGAATAAGTAATTATATTTCTTCTATGTATAGAATAAACACTAGACCATTAGAAGAAGCCATTAGTTCAATTGGTACACATTTTTTGCCAGCCCAAGCTTTTACTCGAAGAAATGAGGGACATCTTTGGCAAACCCATTTACAAAGGGATGAACAAAATCCCATTACAAATCCAGACACTGTCATTCTACATAATAGGTCTAGAGGTCTTAGTCTAAGTTTTACTGATTACAGAAGCACTTCTTTAACAGATCTATAACAAGATCGAAGGGATAGTACATCTGTTATTCCCAACAATAATCATATTGCTATGATGAATATCATAGATAGTGAAGATGAAGAATATGATGACATTACTGAAGAAGAATGGAATTATCATCAAGCAAACATAGCCATGCTTAGGCAAGGAACTTTAGAAACTAAGTTTAAACAAGATCCTTTACAACAAAGCATTCTTAGTGAGTCAAACTGGGAACCTTGGGATTGTTTTCCCTTAGAACAAAATGAAGTTATAACTCCTCAAGAAAATGATATAGTTAATATCTTTTTACAAAATTTAAAACTTGAAGAACAAACTGAAGAACAAGAATACTTTTACAAACTTCAAGAAAAATTAAAAAATAAAGAAGACGATGAATTATCTACTACTTCTGAAAATACAAAAGTAGGATTAATCAATGAATATGAAGAATCCACTGCTACAAATTATAGGTTAGATCCTGCTGGTACTCAAAATTATAGTCCAGGATTTTTACCTAGAGACACACCACACCCTCTCTCTCTCTAAACTCTCTCCCTTCTCTCTAAAAACTCTCCTGTGTAAAGTTTCTCTTTCTGCAATAAAATACGAAAATTGTCTTCACCCTTCCCCTCTTCTCCCCTCTGTAAGTCTTTTATTTTTCTTATGTTTATGTAATTTTAATCATGGAGTAGTCTATTCGTTAAGGTATCTTCGGATGCCTAAAATGATAAATATCTAAAGATGCGATAATCATTTAAAGGCTTATCATATGTCTGTATATTCACCATCACCATCTTTCTCATCTTCTTCTGAAAACCTGGGTTATGCCCTTGTATTTGCGAAAAACCTGGGTTTTGGTAAACTTGTCGAGTTGAATCTGGTATTGCGCGGATTACCGCCGTATAAATCCAGTCTAAACTCATGAGGTGTGACCAGAAATATCTGGTATTGGTCGGAGTACCGCCGTATAAATCCAGACTTTCTTTCTTGTTTCTTTCTTATTTCTCATTTTCTTTCTTATAAAGAAAATGAGAAATAAGAAAGAAACAAGAAAGAAAGTCTGGATTTATACGGCGGTACTCCGACCAATACCAGATATTTCTGGTCACACCTCATGAGTTTAGACTGGATTTATACGGCGGTAATCCGCGCAATACCAGATTCAACTCGACAAGTTTACCAAAACCCAGGTTTTTCGCAAATACAAGGGCATAACCCAGGTTTTCAGAAGAAGATGAGAAAGATGGTGATGGTGAATATACAGACATATGATAAGCCTTTAAATGATTATCGCATCTTTAGATATTTATCATTTTAGGCATCCGAAGATACCTTAACGAATAGACTACTCCATGATTAAAATTACATAAACATAAGAAAAATAAAAGACTTACAGAGGGGAGAAGAGGGGAAGGGTGAAGACAATCTTCGTATTTTATTGCAGAAAGAGAAACTTTACACAGGAGAGTTTTTAGAGAGAAGGGAGAGAGTTTAGAGAGAGAGAGGGTGTGGTGTGTCTCTAGCCTGCTCCGCATAAGAGACTTAAGGCCTATTTATATACAAAATGTATGACCGGGAACCGGCTGTATAGGTCACCTGATTACTGGAAACCTGTTGTGTCAGTTTTTACCCTTCAGTCAATTACCCTAAGGTAAATTTACTGTGTCACAGGTAAAACTTTATTTCAGACGAGAGATGGATGCAGTAAAATCTTGGAATTCTTCGTCCATTTGTTCAGGAAGAGATTGATCATCTCCTGCTTCAGAAGGAAGAGAGGAAGCTCCTGATGCTCCTGGTGTTTGTTGGCCATAACAGCCAGCTTCTTCATAAATTTCTTTGAAAATCCTTTCTCTTTCGAAATGTCGGACTAAGGTAAGATTAGCCTCGGTGGGGAAAGGATGAAATTTGGAGCCCATACTCTTCTTCCAATAGAGCTTGGTATCTTTTGTTTCTTTTAATAAGATCAATGTTTCTGAATCGAATTTAGAAAAATTCCAATTTGAACCTTCAGTATGTGCTTTCCAAAGGTTGTACTGATAGGTTTTATTTTTGTTTAGTGAAAGACCCTTTAATTCATCATGATCTGATGTTTTGCAAGAATGAAACTCAGGGTTCACTTCTGTGTATAGTTTTATAACATGTGTTGGGTTACTATCTTGTAAAGTTATACTTCTTGGTGAAGTAGTAATTTGTAGAGCAACCTTTTGCATGTGTTCAGTCTGTACTTCATTTATGACTGAATTTATGGGAGAGGATAAAGATTGAAATCTATCCGTAGGTGGGATTAAGATTGTGTGTAGACATCCTACTTCTAGGAATGACATAGGAGTTATGAGAAAATCTCTGTGTAAAAATTGCTCGAAAGTTTCTAAATCTATGTGAGCTTTTCTGACTAAATATTTTATTTGACAGGTACAGTCTTTGGTTACTGTTTTACAGTAGTCAGAAGAGATGACACAAACAGTTTTGTGATTGAAATAAGTTTGTATTTTAACAAATAAGCCATTAAATTTTATGGCTTCTGAGTGTGCTTCAAAAAGGAATTCTTGAAGAAGGTTAAATTTTGATAAAAGAATATTTGGGTTTAGACTGGGCAGAATACTAGTGGCACCAGCATAAGTTTGAGTTTGGATTTTGGGTTCCATTTGTAAAGCAGTTTTGATCTTTTCTTCATCAATTGTTTGGAGTCTTACTGCCATTTGGGCTTCTTCTTTAGAGTAAAAGCCTTTGTAGGTAGACCAAAATTGATCTTGTTTGGCTTAAGAGAGATCTCTGAATGAGGTATATACCCCTTTGTTAGGCCCATCAATTAGAGCAAAGTGTGTAAAACCTTTTCCAGAGGGAGAGGCTGGAGATGTTAAAACAACTCCTTGATTATTTTGTCCACAAAAATTGTATAGAGCACAGATAATGCTTTGTTTAACTTTTGTTACTTGAGATTCATTCTCTGTTGTATATTTTGGAATATTCCAAATGTTATCGATCAAGACATTGAGCTTGATATTTGTATTATCTCTACCAGGATACTGATAAATATTTGTGAGTATTGGCAATTCTTGTTTACCATATTTTGTGTATTGATCTACCCTAAAGGGTGATCTTACTTGTTTGGGGCCCTGAAGACCTTTCTTTGTTGGTTCCAATGTCATGGATATGTGTGGATGTGACCAATCAGGTCTTTGTAGAATTTCTGATATTTATTTGATAAACCTGGACAAAATATCAGCACAAGTATTGTCAGTTCCTTTAATATGTTCAAAATTAATAATTTTTCCAGAAAAATTTATATAATCTTTAAAAAGTAACCATCTTTTGTGTGGTTTTTTGTCATTGTTAATTTGATTTTTACCATATGTAACTATGGCTTCACAATCTGTTCGGATTGTTATTTCTTTCTTATTTATTAAAAATAACTTAAAAGAATCCATAGCATGTATTATAGCATTAACTTGATAGTCAGTGCTTGTTTGGTAAATTTTGGGTTTTGTAGTATATTTTCCTGAGGAATATCTACAAATTTGTTCTTCTGTTTTTGGTAAATGTTTATTTTTCTTTCGTTTGAGGATTGCTCTCCATCCAAGTTCACAACCATCACATTCGATTATTAAATAGTCTGAATCAAATGGTAATTCTTCATATAACTAACACCTTAAACCTCTACTCAAGCGGCATCTTACTATCACAACTTGCATAACACATGTGATATTAATATTGGAAGTGGATTCTTTTTAGTAGATCTATCTAGATTTTAGGTTGAAAAAGAGTAAGTTAACAAAAATGAAAAATTAAGTAAACAACAAAACGGAAAGAATGAAGATAATTTGATAAAGCAATAGATGATGTTATTTTCAAAGATGAAAAATGAGTTATGCAACGCACAAAGTAGTATAAGTTCAATACCTAAACGTAAGAAGGAAAAAAATCATTGATAAATTCTTTAAAAGAAATCAATCTCTTAAAAGAAAAAATATAATTGTAGTTTTACCGATTCAATAATTCATTTTCAAATACAATCAATGTTATTTATAGAAGTGAGTGTTGTTCAAAGCCATCATTCTAAGAAATAAATTAAATGACTAAGTATTATGCAATTACAAGTATGATTAATTACATATTACATTAATTTTTAAATAAAAATAAAATTAAGAAAAATAAAAGTCAATCTTGGAATAAGTTCTGGAATTGTCTCAGGTTGGAGGGGGAGATAGTTTCTCATGTCACTGTCTTCCAAATTGACATGAACATGGTTTTCAAACATGAACATGGTTTCCAAACTCAAGGCTTTCCCCACCTACTACCCAGCAAAAAACTTGGTCCACCATCAACAAAGCAAGATACGTCACCAACCAATACAATCATTCCAGAATTTAAATTTGTTTGGTGGAGGCATTCCCCAAACCAAGAAATTGTTTGAGTTGGTTCTTGGTAGCAATGTGCTTCTACCCTAGTAGCCATCGAGCAACCTCTTGCCAAGCATGTACGTAGAACCCACAGAAGATGAACACATTTAATATGTTTCCGTCACTTACCAGCACAAACTACATACATCTTGCACTTGTACTCCTCTCCTCACCAAGTTGGATTTAGTTGTTGTCTTTTGGCTTCCAATTTCCAAACCACCTTCGGAGTTGCCTCTAACCATCACATCTTTTGAAAGAAATCTTCATCAACTTGTTCATTGGTTATGACTAGTATTTTGCATGCTGATGCCACCGAATATGACCCTTCCTCAGCAGCTAACCACGACCACCCTCTGCCTCAAAACCACTCCTCTCATTTTATTCTTCGGTCCCTTCCAAGAAATTTGTTTTTCACTCAAAAAACCCTTTTCGCCACTCTCATAGTCACTCCCCATCCTCATCCTTCATATCTTTAACCAACACCCTCTTATCCAAAACTACATTATACAACCTTTCACATCCTTCACTCTAAAAAGAAATTGACTAAGCTCATTTGCATTAAATCCTTTATTAGTAAGCAAGTCGTTACAAGAATCTATACTATAAACAATTGCCAAGAAATTTTGAGTGGCACACGCAGAACTAACCTTTTTGCAACACCTATCCAAAGGTTTAACCAAAAATAGCAATTATTTTTTGTTTGTGATAGCGTAACAAACAAACTTATTGTTAATTGGGCTACAAGAATTGAGCTTATATTTTTATTTTGGTTTGAATGGAGACCCAAAACGTTGAAGAAAACTTTCAACAACAACAAAAATGTTGAACAGAAAAGTATTAATCTTAAAATTTACTCAAATTAATAAATAATAATCTAATAGTGGCATTTTTTAAATTAACAATAAAATATATCATATCCAAATGATACTTATTCCTTGTGTTAAAGGTGCTATGTTTAAAGTGGTTAGGTCACAACATTACTAATTTTAAACAGAATTTAATATTTATACATTATCAGTATAAAATACTTTTACATTAATATTTAATGATAATTTTTTATTTATATAATTTTTAAATATTAACAAGTAAAGAAATCAACAAACTTACCTTCTTATATAAAAAATTGTAATTAATGTCAAGGATAAAACTTTTTAGAATATATAAGTGTTTTGCTCTTTCATATTATTAATTAGACAAGTAATGATGTACATGGCGATCCTTCGCATAAAGTCCAGCTACGTTTTTTTATTCTTGCAACTCTTTTGCAACAGTGATGTCTGATGATTTTAAGCGATGATGTGGATCACAATATAATAGATTTTGCATCATCATCTTAAGTCATTGTATGGTAGAGACTATGATAGAGAGATTGACGTGGAGACTATGGTAGAGAAAGTACAATTTAATTATTGGACGAGGCAAAAGGGGTCTTGATTATACCTTAAATCAATGGGTGTAAGAACCAGCCGCATGGTTGAACTGACATAGCAGAAGAATTGCGGTATTAGCAAATAAAGAATTGCGTGGATTATAGATACAGAGCATTTTTTCTTTTATACTGTTTTATATCATTCAAATAAGGAATGTATATGCGGCTAGGCTGATGATGTTGCGGGTTCCAGCCTCACAGCTGCAATTTTATACTGAATTTGTTGATGAAGAATGTGACATATATTCAACTCCCCTGCTCTCCTATAAATGCTCAGTTTCTACTGTCTTATATTCTTTTTTAATGTTTTTTTTCATGATATTTCAGTATAGATAAACCCGTGCCCAAGAGCTTTACCATTATTTCAAGATACTTCATGGCTCAGTCATCGAATTTTGTGTGAAGTCTAATTCTTAGGAGATCTTACGCCCTCAGTATATTTACTATTTATTAGTCTTTCAAATGGATAGTGAAGATATGGAGAGACATGTTTCCTCTATAAGCATTTGAAATGTAAGACTATGAAAAAATACCTTATTTTGACTTTTTGATGGCTATAAGTTAAAGAATAGTTATCATACAAGAGAAAAGCAATACCTACTCTAAGAATTATATGGGTCATTTATGATTACAATAATTTTATTGTTATAATTATTATATATTATATAGTTGCTTTAATAATTAAATTGTTATCAAGTTTTAATAAGAAATTATTAATTAAATTTAATTAGATTAAAAATGTTTCTATCTTTGACTTGTCTTAACATTAGATTTATTATTATTATTATTATTATTATTATTTTACAAGTTAAAGAATATTATTAATATAAAAAAATTAAATAGACAACACAAAAAGTGTATTCTTATAAGTTACAAAACTGTCTTAAAAAAAGTTATATGGATAAGTAAAAGCTTAACACTCCTCAAATTCAAGCACAAATCAATGGTTGATAATGATTTACCATAGGAATGTAAGGTAATATTAGTTATTGTATAAAACTATTCTTACAAACTCAACGTTGGATCTAAATGTTAGCAAAGTAAGCACTCTATAGTAAGAGTAGTTATGAATCATATAGACCATCCACATTGCACAACTTGAATTATTTCAGCAATATTTAGATATGTGTCTCATAGACTTGAGACCCATATGAAAGATCATGTTTGCCTCAATTCTTTTGCTTCACTAATTAGGCCCAAAAATTGGTTACAATTACTTCGAAACTCATTTTGTTGAGTCATGTAAATTCCTCACCAAATACAAAATATTTTTCCCAAACTTGACATTGCTCAGTTCATAAACAAGTGTTGCCCTGATAAACTTTCTCACCACAAAAAATACATCTTTCTTCATTATGTTGTAGTATCCCTCTCTTTCACAAATTATTTCTTGTCAGCATCCTGATTGCTTCCACCTTCCAAGTTACACATTATACCTTGGATAAGATTCCTTTCTCTCACAATATCTTGTAGATATCACTCTTATGTTGTCTTATATCAACTAACAGAAACCTATAGGTAGAGCCTACAGAGTACAAACCTAACCCTTATGCTTCCCAAATCCATTTATCCTAAGACCCCGCACTCAACTTTATAGACTTAACTTGTGCCTTAACTCATCTTGCATTTCCTCCCTCGATACAAATAACTCTCTCCAAAACCATTTATCTCTCTAAAATACTATCTGACTCTCATCTCCAATTAACATTTTGTGACCACCAACCCCTTTGTCCCTGTCATTGACATTCAATGGAGTTTAAGTCTTACCACCACTATGAACATTGTTTGCATTGTACCTCTCATTGTCCATCTAACTTCGCATATTTGGATTTCAAAATTCTTGTCCACAAACTATTATTTTGCACCTTTAATCTTCATTCTATTTATCCAACACTACAATATTAAACTTTATCTCACAAACCCAAACATCTTTCCTCCTTCTCCCAACAAACTTTATCTCTAGTCATCCAATTAACTTTCCTGCTATTCTCTTTCCCATCCATAAAAAGTTTTGAAAAAAAATTAAGTTAAGAAATAATACCTTTAGGAGACTTTGAAGGAACAAACACATTAGAATAGTAATGCAAACAATACAAATTAATGAGTATAAACTACTTGTTATTGAGATATATTTATATTCCCAAGAGGCCAATCACTTATTTACAACATCTATCATTGGTTTCAACATTGTAATTTTTTTATGGTTGTTGCCAATGGGTAATCCCAAATATTTAAATGGATGATTTCGACTATGCAGTTAAGCAAGATAGATGTCATTTCCAACTACTATTTAGACACATTTATTCTAAAGAGTTGACTCTAGTAAAAGTTCATTTTCATCACTCAATATTAATTCAAAATTTGTGCAAGAAGTAGAATATTAACTAAAAAATTGTAAATGTGATACACCTAAACAAGGAATGTGAGTTTTATGAAAAGGAATAACAAAAATAAAGAGATTAATTTAATAATTACAAAAAATTAAACTTTTTTATAGGTAAAAAAAATTAAACTTTAAAAGATAAAAAAAAATCAATAAATAGAAAAATTATGTGCTTATACTTACATATAAATGAGCAAATATGCATAAAAAAAACATATAAATGACCAATACGTTACAAAATTACTACATATTTTGAGCATCGACCATTAATTCTTTTAATTAATTTTACATAACTCTAGTTATTTATTTTTAATTTTCAATTTATTATTATTACCTCTTTAGATTTTATTATTTTTAATTTACAGATGCAACTTTAAATAGTTTAGATTAATTTCAAAATCTATTATATAGATTATATATATTTGAAACAAACAATTTTATCATGAATTAAATTATTTACTTTAAAACTGTATTTTATTTTGTATCATGTTATTCTTTTATTTTAAAAATAAGCACGAGAATAAACCCTATATCATGAGGTAGGATACTAACAAGATATCATGATGAATATACACGTCTGTTTTCACTAGAATTGCTATATAATGGCATTTGCTAGAGGAGAAAAAATACTCCTTTAACTCTTAGATTATTTTTATCCTATTTTTATCCTACAAAAGTATCTTTAATTAAAAGCTATTTATTTAAGTTCAATGAATTTTAGATGAAATTTTAGTTTATTTTGTATGTTAATTTTATTTTATTTTTAAAAAGGACATAAATAAATTCTACATCACGGGGTAGGAATTAGGATACTAACTTGATGAATATACATGTCCGTTTTCATTAAAATTTCTATAATAGCATTTGCTAGGGAAAAAAAAAGTGTTTATTGTATACACTATCGTGTAAAGATAGTTTTACACTTTCAACATAAATTTTTTTACTAATTTCTAAAAAAAAAGAAAACTCCTCTTCATCTCTTACATTATTTTTCCCTACAAAAGTATTGTTTATTTTAAGTTATTTATTTGAGTTCAGTGTATGGTATATAAAATACAAATAAAATAGATTATGTAGAAATCTGTCTTGTATAAAAATATTTTGAAATCTTTTGCGTATTCACGTGTATAGTAAAAAAAAATCAAGAAATAAATATACTAGTCATACATAGATGCAAATAATCTGTTTGTGCCTTGCCAGTAAAAAGATGTCCAAACTAAACTATTAATTGTTGAAATCACATAAAATAATTTATCTTCAACTCGATCAAATCTGTTAGTTCAAATAAGGTTATCAGGATACAAAAATATAAATATAAATATATATCAAAAAACATATTTTTGCAGTGAATCCCAAAATTTTGATATGTGCAACATAACTTGAGGTGTTCGGAAATGGAAGCGCTACAACTCAATTATGTCAAGACCCGGATTGCGATTTATTCTTGTTCTTGTTGTAGTTCCCGTATTTTTGAGAGATACCAGAATCAGTTAAAGTGTCCCATACCTACAAATTATTATAAGCTTCAACAGTCAATTTCACAGAAAGAATCAGAGTACGAAAATATTGTTCTTCAGCCCTTAGCACTTACTTGTAATTTTCCCTTTGAGCCTCCTATAGCCAACAAGAAGGGGTCGTCTTCTGAGAAAGAAATTTTAAAGATAGCCCCCTAACACCATAAAGAAAAGTCATCGTTACCAATTTAACAAATATATTATGGTTTTAGAAACTTTTCCACATTAGATATATATGAAAGAAACATACTGCTCTTGGAGATTTAGATGCTACGCAAGAGGGTTGATTGTTCGACAAATCCCAAAGTTTTATCTATGGCAAATAATAGCAGCCAAAGGAAATGAATTCCAATCTTAGAAGAGTATACACAGGAAAATAACAAAATTGACATCACTATTACCGTTTTGTCCATGGATCCAGTGGCAAGAAGCTGCATGAAGTCAACAGGACACAGTTAACTAAAATAAATAACCACATGATACTCTAATCAAAATGTTGAAGATAATATATGCATACATTAGGTGCTGACGGATTATAGGATATTGAGGTAACAGGTTTGTCGTGTGCATGAAGTGTAAAAGTAGAACTCAGATCAGTCGAGGAATCAGAGCTGGCAGTCCGAATATCAAAACCCTTCACGATACCATCTTCCAGACTCACCTAACATAACAGATCAATTAAGTCACTGTTAGTGAAGTGAACTAATACCTATGCATCCATGGAATAAAAATTGAGATTTGACTTGCAGAATAACATTGGCCCCTCTCCCACCCCAAAACCTTTTTCCTTTAATATAAATTAAATAATCACAAATAAAAATATACTGGAAAGTTAGTCACTAAAAGAATGTTGGTAACTATCTTTATCAACAAAGCAAAAAAGTGTCAAATGTGTTTTATCAAAAAACTGTACTCAGGTCTTAGAAATAACTGTAACACACCACAAACGAGTGCTCAGTGTGCGGATCCCATGCCAAGCTCTCTACATCCGCTGTGACTGACCACTTATAGCCAGAATGTGATGGCATTCTTCCATCCTTCTGCAAATTGTAATAGTTATGAATGTTAGTTAACTATATGACTTTTTAAACAAAACTCAAGATTTTCAAAGTTCAAATATATTGATTTTTAAAATAGAATGCTTCTTTTATCACATGAATATACAACATAAGTGTACAGTATAATAAGTGATCAATGGAAGAGAAAAATACACAAAAGCTAAAGCCAGGTAACCAAGGAATATCTGATCATTACCAAGACAACAGTATGATCAAATGAACCACTTAGAAGAACCTGCGGTGCATGATGATTCCAAGCAACTGCTTGAACCTGTGAGAATAGGTAGACAAGAGATGAATCTGGAATTGACTCAAATATTTTAAAATTTTAAAATAGTAACTGCCACTAAATTAAGAATATTGCTTCAAATAATACAACTGAAAAATATTTTCCCTTATCAACAATGTGGAGCATTGTACAACAAAGACTCCCGAAAAACTTGTAAATTTCTCACAATCTCACATTCGTATCTGGATTGAATAAAGCATTTAAGTCACAGCTGAAAATTAGACGATTAATTATAACAACTGTTCCATCTTGGTTCATAATTGTGCAACAAAAATCAACTCAATGATTGACGTTTTAAATCATATCACCAAAGTTCTAAACTATATTAGTAAACATGAAGAATAAAATGTTTGTTTCATCAATAAAATGAATTGACCTCATAATAAATAAAAAATACTATACTCTAGCTAATTCTTGCCTTGTCTGAGTGATGCTCCATTGTAATATCACACCTCCCAGCAACCACATCCCAAATCTTCACTCGCTTGTCAGCACTGGCACTTGCTAGTATATTCCTTTTTTTTTTTAAGAATAAATACATGTCAAGGGGTACCAAGGAATAGAGTTCAAAAATAAAAGTAGAATTATATATATAGAGAGAGAGAGAGGAGAGGATTCACTTACTCCAAGAGTAAGTATAAAGATTAAGTATAAGAGACTTAATCTTTATCCCTACCATATATTTTGTTGAAATTTAATGGTTAAGATTAGTTACTTATTTAAATCATTAGATTTCAAAAAAATAAATGGATAAGATGAAGAGTAAGTCTTTTAAACTTATTATTGGAGTAAGTGGATATCTCCCCTCTCTCTATATGTATGTGTGTGTATATATATATATATATATCAAGCAGTGAAAATAACAGCAGAAACTCATTTTAATTCAACAAACCTGTACTCCTTATTCCAAGCAAGACCAAGTACCGAGTCAGTGTGACTATCCTCTTTGTGTTTCCCTGATTTCTGCAAGAAAACAACGTGCACTATAAGAAAAGAAGATGCATATGAAAGCTGCTAATCAGAATTTAATAAGAAATGGCAAAACATATTTTCAAAAATCTAAAAGGATTAAAAACTATTTTGGGACAGGTTAAATTTCTAAAATAAGCAAGTTTAATAAAATAGTACAAGTAAAAACATAGATTTTCATAGTAGTAGCTTCGGTCCTATGCACAAAACATCTGCAATTTCAATTCCATCTAATATTATTCACAATCATAGCATTTAATAGCGGAGATCAGCCTGGAGTGATCAGCCTCCAAAAATGCCTATAGTGGGATAGCAAGAGCAGGATGACCACCATTTAGATCATTATATAAATGTATATTACTAGATGCATGTAATATATATGTACTGAACAATAAAGAATTGATTGCAAGGAAATATAAAATATATATATTTATTGTTTGAAAACCAGTGAGTTTTACTAAACCACTAAAAGGAGTGGGCTGTGAAACCATAATAGAAGGGAGAAAAGTTGAACCAAAAAAATGGTTAAGGAACAAGAACACTAAACCGCAGAACTTGTAGGTGTCAGAAAGTTTTGAGACGGTCACTGGAAACCGACGATGCTCGCTAGATAAGAAGCTATGGGTGATGATGAAGAGGATGGGATTTGCGGGAAGGAAACAACTAGGAGAATGAGCTTCGCAACCTCCTCGACAACCACCGTCAGAGCAGCAATTGGCCGATCTGCCACTATAGCGTGCTATTGATTACTATGTTCCCGGTTACCTCCAAAACCTCACATTCTAATCGCATAGGGAGGTGCTGCAAAATCACATGATGTGCTGTATTTTGGGCGGCCAAAAGCAGCACGACTGCTGCTCCAACAAGGCGCAACACGATGATGACCATTAGAGAGGCAGGTGACCATTCCGCCACACTACAATGGCGGTGCTATTGATAACTAACCCAAATAAAAATTACAAACTCAGAATACTGAATTAAGTTTTATGTTATTAGATAAACCTTTAGTTGAATTCTAT
Source organism: Psophocarpus tetragonolobus (assembly GCA_037954015.1). Lineage (NCBI taxonomy): Eukaryota > Viridiplantae > Streptophyta > Magnoliopsida > Fabales > Fabaceae > Psophocarpus > Psophocarpus tetragonolobus. The sequence goes on from CM075695.1 coordinate 44,614,573, forward strand.
TAGATAAGACACCAATTAGTTTGATTAGTAGGTTAGTTATAATCACTAGTTAGTTATTAGTTAGTTACAATAAGTAAAGCATAGCACATGTATAAATAGAATAGATGAGAGGAGAGCATCATGCCTTTGTGGAGAGGAAATTAATCAAATCATGGCCTCTTGGCTTTGGTTGAAGTTCTGCAATGCAGTAACTAACCAGGAGAGATTTTCACTTTCTTTTGTAGTTAGAGATCAACTAACCCACAACCCATTGGTCAGTTAGAGTTAATAGTTAATTACAATCAATGAAGTGAATTTACATGCGCAAATAGAACAGAAGATTGAAAAGGAAAGCATCTTGTCATTTGTGAATTCACATGCAACTCCTAAGATTTGGAATATCAACAATAATTAATTAAATTTGAAAGAGCACAGATATAGCAAATAACACAACATATGCAATATTGAAATTTCCACAAATAAATCATAATTAAGTATGCTACCATTTGGGGTAATCACATGACTCTAAGGAATTTAAAATTAGCGTGAATTTAAAATACACCTTTTTTCCTTTTTTCTTTTTCTCTTCAAATCCACCCAAAACAACACATGGCTGTACCTCATCAATCTGAGAACAAAGGAAAATTACAAGGTATTCAACAAAAGGATATCTCTTTTTGCATATGAAGTTTCAGACAGCACATTGGATTTATATATTCAAACCACTTACAACATCAAGGTCCCAAATTTCTATGGAAGGTTCCATTGAACCAACAGCTATAAAGTTCCCTGTGATCATAATGAAATTATATTAAGCTAATTAAATAAAGCAAAGATATATCATGCAGGTATCAAGTAAAACTTTAAGCACAAATTGCAATGGTGGTGATTTCAAGCACTCCATACTTAGAAAAGCTCTTCAAACTCAAGGGTCTACACAATAGAAGTTTAAAAGCACATACTAATCTCACTTTATTTCTAATGAAATGTAAATTTTAACATTTTTTCCCTTCATCTTTGGATGAAATATAAATTGTTCATGCTTTTGGCATACTAAATCGAAGGTAGAAAACATCAGTTTACAAGTTATTGTTATGACTTCATATATTTTTAGTTTTTTTTTATAGAAGCCCTTTAATTCAAAAGAAACAATAGAACAATCAACAAATATACACAAGAGAGGTATTGTGCAAAGAAGTCATGTTTTCAACCTCTTTCTCCTCCTTTAAGAGGGCAATCGAGCCAAGCTGTGGAGAGTGGAAATGCAGGAAGAATGATATTATGGTGAGGATATATGTTCATATCGCTAGAATCGACATCCTCTATTACCCATACCTGGCAGTGAAGAAAGAGGTGAGTACCCAGTGGAGATTTTCGGATAGGAAAGAAATGGAGTATCCAAGTATGTATGTACACCAGAAATTGACTTATTGACTTCACAACTCACCTCAAGATAGCTGACTTCATCCTCAGTGCATGCATAAACAATGACAGAATCAGTTGGATTGATAATCATGTCCTCAAGTTCTTCAGAATCATCATCCTGAAGCATAATAAAAAAGCTAAACAATAAGAAGGCATGCACTGCATGCTATAAAAAGAGAATAAGTTTGGGAACTAACATTTTTATCTTTAATATATGGATCCATGTCGTTGCTGGGATAATAGAGATCACCAATTCCCGAACTGAATACCTCAATGCCTAAATAAATGACAATTGTGGATATACGAATTTGAATATAGGAGGCAATGAGTGATGATGTACAATATAGAGTAATGGGAAAGATACCTTCATCTTCGTCATCATAATTGTCCATATCAAGGTCCTTCAACGCAAGGGCTATATCGTCACAGTTTTCAGTGGATGTTTTACCAACAGCACATGCTACGGTTAATGCTTGAGACACTTCGTCGTTGGCACCTTCATTGTCACTGCCTTCACTGCAGAGACAAAAATAAAATAGAAAGTTGAAAGTTAGGTCTTGGATTATTAGTGAATGGTAATTGATAATTTTGTTGGAAGCCAAAGGACCTTGCGTCAGTGGTTGTGTGGTTGACGATGAATTCTTGAATTTCCTCTTCAGGAGGAGGCTCGGCCACTGTAGGTTCCGACTTCGAAACCCCTTTGGGAATCCAGGAAATGGCAGAAATCATTCTTTGTTTTTGGTTTCAGAGAGAGAGCGAGAGAGAGAGAGAGGGGTACGCAGCAGCAGCCACAAAAGTAGAGAAAAGGGTTAAGGAAAATAAAAAATAAGAACAACAACCACCCTTTAGCGCTGAGAATTCCTGGGCCTTTGCCCAATGCTGCTCTGTTCTTTGCAGATGTTTTCTTATTCACTCTAAATTGCTATTTCCACCACCAGATCTTTCAATCTTCCTCCCTGGTTATTATTTCAAAAACCCTATATTTCTTTCTCTCTCACTAAACCTCTGGTCTCACTTAGTTTTTCTCTGCTCTTGGTCTTTTAAATATGTTTTTGTTGGTTTAAGTTTCCGTGGTCAGATAATACTTTCATGTAAACCACTTTTAAAATTTGACAGTATTATTAAAAAATTTTAAATTACACTTGTTTTTCCTTTTTTTTATGTTTTTTCCTTTATATTTGTAGTCAACATTAAATTTTTATTTAAGAATATTTTTCATCCAAAATTAACTTATTTATTATATTAAAAAATATTTTTAAAATACATTTTTATTTTATATTTTTTCTTCAATATTGAAATTATTATTTAAAATAATATTTATAAATTTAAAAATATTTAATAAATATATTTTTTACAAGAATAACTATATTTTAATATATTAAAAAATAATTTTAAATTATAAAAAATCTTAAATTAAATTTATTTTATCTTTTTTTTTGCTTTATATTTTTTATTTAACATTAAAAATTCTTATTTAAGAATAATTTTCACTCAAAATTATTTTATTAAATATTTAAGATATTAAAAATAGTTTTAAATTACTTTAACAAAAAATCTTAAAATAAATATTTTTTATATTTTATTTTTTTATTTTTACTCAACATTAAAAATTATATTTATTAAATATATATCTTAATATATTATTTAAAGTTTCACAACAATATCTCTTATTTAAAATTATATATAAATATTTTTATGATAAAATATTATTATTAAATCTAACATAGATATCAATCAAATATTAATCAAATTGCTATAATTGTATTTTATTTTTTAAAATCTCATATAGTACTAATTAATAAAATATAAATTTCATTGAAAAATTTAATTTATTAATATTATATGATAATATTAATTTTTCCCATATATATAAGTTAATGTTATATATTAAAATTAATTTAAATTTTTATGAAATATTAATTTTAACTTAATTATTAAATAATATTATAAGTAAAACCAATAATAATTTATTTTATTTCGAACACTATAAATATGATTTATGAATACAATCTTACTTATTACTATAAATAAAATCTTCTGTGGGTATTAAAATTTTTTCTTTAAGTATTTAATCTGATAACGCACTAAAAATTTAATAATATTTATTTATACTTTAGAATTCTACAAAATTATTTTAATTGTTATAAAAAATAAATTTTACTTTGAATGTATAAATATCTTTGTATATGTTTTTAAATATTATTTAATTATATCATTGGAATTTATATATATAATTTTGTACTGAATTTTTCTTAATTGATGTTTATATAATAATATGAATGATTTTATATAAATAAATCACTATATGATTAATAATATAATGAATTAAAATATTTTTAATTTAACATAATTATATTTCAAAAATTCTATAATTACAAATTTATTATTAAAAATTAATATATTGAATTTATCTTTAATAATTTCACATACACAAATTCAAATTTTTATACTGAAAAAATAATTTAAATCTAATTAGATAATATTATATATTATTTATTTATAATGATAAATATCTATCTATCTTTTATATATATTACTATCTATTAAAAGAAAAGAATGTTCATATTATTACTAGATATAAAAGAAGATAAAAATATTTATATATTGTCAGTGAAAAAAATTTACCAATTATAAATAAATATATGATAAGTTGTTGATTTTGTCTATTAATAGTTTAAAATCATGTAAAATAAAAAGTTGTGATGAATCGACAGTGTAAAACTTTTTTAAACTCTCAGTGAATAGATGTTAAATTCAAAAAGGTTATGACTAAATATCAGTGTAAGAATATTTATAATAAAATATTCTATATGTATACTATTATGTAAAAAAAATTATGTTGTTATTTATTAATATTAATATTATCCTTTGTTTAACTTTCAGTTTTATTTTTTATTTGTAAAACAAATTTAAACAAATAGAAAAATATGTAACTAAAAGGTAACTGCACACTCAATAAAAAAATGCACCTTCTTTCTTAATTTAACACCAAATTAAAATAAAACCAAGTTATTAAAATATATAACATTTAAATATAATAAACCATTATAACTTAATAAAAAGGTAAATATACAAACAAATTAACGCTAGTATTTTATACATTCAAAATAGTTTATAACATAAATATATAAGTGATTTTTTTATAGGTCAAATATTAGTATTAATAACAAACATGCGACTTTTTTTTCATTTTTTTATTTTCTTAACCAATAAATCACCTTATATTTCCACGTATATAAGTAACTAAAACATAGTTTATTTAAAAAACTACACTACATTATCTCTAGTGTCACTATTACATATAATTAACTTTTGAAAGTTTGAAGTAATACCAAACAAAAAGATTTTAAAGGACCAAAAGAAAAAAAAAATTAAGACTAAAAAATCTATTCAACCGATCTAAATTAAACATAAGCATGAAGATTATATAATGTGTAAAAGAAGTAATTGTAATTGAAATGAAGAGAAACTATACATGAAAGTAATTTTATACACCAACATCCCAACTACAATAAAATTAGTTTGACACTTTCAAAATAAACAACAAAAATAATGACTGTGAGAATATAAATTTGGTTGAAATAAGTTAAGTGAGAGAGAAATACTGTTTAGTTATATGAAAAATTTGCAAAAACATCTATATTCCTTAAATTTTTTTGTTGTTTGCATGTTGCTAACCAAATTTATTAAGTGTACAATTAGTAGTTAAGTGTTGTACCGACAATTTTTTCCTCTTATAAATGACCATTTAAATCTATTATGTACATTAAATACATGAGAGCTAAAGATATTTGTGATAATTTTTAGCTACTAAAAATAATAAAAATTCAAATTCAAAATAACAAATGTTAATAACAATTTCCAACCAAATTCAAAAGTATCCAAATATTCTTCATACAAGAAAATCAAAATACAAAATTATGCATTTACAATGTTTGAAATATCAAGTGAGACATATTGTAATTCATTTACCAGCCTGATAAATAATTACATTAATAAATAAATAAAATTAAAATGCTCATTGAATGTAATGCTAAAACAAATACCAGTCAATTTTACTTGCACAAGTTCATCAGAGCTCAAGGCACATTAATCCACCTCATCCTTTTATCTTAATCCATAGTTGACACTCTCACCGTTACCAAGCATAAGTTTTTGTTTTTTAACAATAAATTTTGGAAAGAGCTTGGTGGTGGTAGTTAAGTGTTTTCATGGTTAGGCTAGTATGAAGTTGATATTTATCCACCAGTTGCAACTATGACATTTTGATTTGGATCTTATTCTTACTTTGTTATTTTGTTTCCATGTGTAAACTGCAATTTGTATCTCAGGGTTTTGAAGAACAACTAATTGATTGGACCAATTTCTTCGACTTTGTTTCAAATTCTTAATTTGAAGATTCAATAAGTCATTATCATATTTTCCATTTCTCACCTTCATAACACTAATTTTAGGGTCTATGACTAACATTCTCAACCCCTGTAAATATTTTCAAGAGATCTCACTCAAAATAATCTTAACGAGGGAATACCAAGGCTTATATATTGGAATAAAGTTTTGCAGTATTTGTGAGTATAAATAAACATGCAAATGAAATGATTATTTCTTTGAAGTTTTTAGTTCTATTTCTATCTAACTGATGATACTTCTGATGTTGTTGATTTCCCCATTCCATATATTAAGGGTTTAAGAAGGAATAATTTGGTTGGCTCACTATCACCAAATATGTGCTAGTTAACCATCATGTGGTATTTATAAGTTGTACAATCGCTCTCTTTTTGAAATCTAAACCCCTTTTGTTGGGAGGGCTCTTGCCTTTAAGCTCCAATAGAAGAAAGGGAAAGTTCTAAATAGAACAAAGTGTTGACACCAAGGAGCAAGAAACAGAAGGTGGCAAAAATGAAATTCAAGATTTGAATGGGCAACACATTAGTGCATATTATTAAACTTACCGTTGTTATTTTTAATTAATTGTACATACTTTTACCTTCCTTGCTAACTTAAATACTAACATACAAACTACAAAAAAAAAAAAAAAAAACTTCAAGGTATGCTACATCCTGAAAACTGTCTTGTTCTACTTCCATTTTTTCTTCTTATTTTTCTGTTTTCGTTTTTTGGCTGCATGCTTTTCTCTCTCTCCAAGCCTATTTTCTCCCTCAATTTGTAGTGTTTTTTGCTTAATTATCTTTGTTGCTAAGGCAAAATCTTGCTTATTATCATTTATCATTAAACATTTGGCTCAATGATATAATTTCATTACGAGAATTAAATTCTTTTCCTTTATCTCTTTATTTTAGTGCCTAATCCAATTGAGTGAAGTGACCTTGAGTTGAGACTTGAGATATTCTATCATCTTTTGACCTATATTTTAAAAATTTTAGTAAAATATACAATAATATAATTACAATTAGCTATATATTATAGATATATGTACAAAACAACTATTTGCACAAATTCATGAAATGGAGGAGATTTTTCATAGAAAATATTAGAGCATCTTTAGTGGAAGTTACTTAGATAAATTTCTTAACATGAAAACTATTATTTTAATGTAGGTCTTATAAGGTGAATTATTTAAAAATAACTAGGGGTTGTTTATATAAGCAACTCTAACCCATTTTTAAGCAACTCAACTTGTAGGATTACATTAAAATAATAGTTTTCAAATTAATCAACTTATACCAAGTAACTCTCATTAAATATGCTTTTACAAGAAAATCTATGCATACCACACTTAAAACTACTAACATAAAGATAAAAATTTCCTATCCCTATTTCATGTTTCAATTTTCTATTATGTAAAAAAATATCATGCTATTTAATGAATTACATAAAAGATAAAAAATTCTAAAAAATTAATTACATAATATTTTTTAATTAGTGAAACACAAAACGAGACAAGAATTAAAACAGAAATTTTTCATCTAATATATGATACAATATTTATTTGTTATTTGTTTAAACAGAGTGGTTTATTGGTTTAGGTGCAAAACAAAATAATATGTTCATTGGGTTCAAATTATCTTTCAATCACTTATACCCTGGTTTAATCATAAATTTTTGTAAGGGAACTAAAATTGGGTACTTAAAAAAAAAAAACTGTAATCATGAATTAACTTTGTAAAAGATCAAAAGTGTATTATATAAATTTAACTAATTATTATGTGATCTATTTGATTTTAGGAAACAATGTTTTAGTGCGGTTTGGTTATTTTTTAGTTAAAAAATAATTTGAACAAAACATAAAAAATAATTATATGCAGTTAGTTCTCAAGGTTTAAATATAACATCAAATTTGAATAAACAAAATTAATATTTTTTATTTTGGTTTAAATTAGTTTTTTTAATTTTAATCCGAATATAACATTATATGCAATTTTGGTTTAATTTTATCACTATTTTAATTTTTTTAATTCCAATATTTTTTTCATTAAGCTTTATTTATTTTATTCTTTTAAATGAAACCGAATTATGTTCATAAGAATATGTTAAAACTATTAACTATTATGATAAATATAGTTTGATAATAATTTGTCAATAAAACTTGAATTAAGTAATCTTGAAACTTTTATAAAGAAATTTTCATTATAAAAATATCTTTTAACTAGCTATAGTCATAATTAAAATATAATTAATTGATGCATTGCATTTTCATCTATTTTTAGGTTTTACGTTAATTAAGATTTTATTTATTTTTATCTCATTTAGGTTTAATATTTACATTTTAGGTGTCTTTTAATTATATTTTATAATTTACTATGCTTTTAGTGTTTTAAAACATAATTTACTAGAATTTGAAGTGCTTTTGAACTAATTTAAAGCATTAGCTAGAAACTTTGAGCTTTGGAGACAATTCAGAAGAAAAAAAAAAGAAATTAATCAATGAAATTTAGAAGATAATTGTTCTATTTTACTTAAGTTGTTCTATATTTTTTTTTTGTCAAGACATTAGAACCTTGTTAGTTTAAATATAAATTTTCTCCTCTTACGTCTCGTGCAAAATAAGCAATGGTGTAATCAGCTTAAACGGTTCTATTTTATTTTCTTTTTGGGTTAAAAATTGTTCTATTTTATTTTCTTTTTGGGATGAGACATTAGACATCCATTATTTTAAATAGAAAAGTTCCCCTCTGAACTAGGTTTCTAAACTTTTGATCAAGAGGGTGTAGAAAGCAATGCTTGAAACTTCTCTTTTCCCTCTTCTCTCTTTATTTTTAGGTCTTGTTTTTTATAATCATGAATGTGTGAGTATACTTTTTCATAGGATAAAATTTAACCCTTAACTTTATTGATGATTAATTAAGTATTTTTATGTTTTCATTTGATTTTTTACTATTTGTTTTCTATCGCTTTTTTCTATGTAACACAATTGGACACCGTTTTGAGCCCTATATAATTAGGGAATGACCGAAAGATGAACTTAAAGTATTGAAACATGGAAGAAACTCAATGATTGAAAGTTTTGATGACTCAATTAATTAGCAAAAAACTTGATGAGCTTACTTGAATGTGTAATGGTTAATTTAATTATATACAACATTGCACCTTAAGAGGACAAAAGTTACTAAAGGCGAGGTTGAAGGTAACCTTAATCAATAATGAATGAATAGGTAGTCATGTGTGATAACCAAAAAAGTTTTCTAAAATTTGAATTTTGATTTTTTTTTTTTTGTGAATAGAATTTCGAAATCTTAATAATTCTTTCCTTTATTTTATAAAATATTTTCTTATTTTCAAATATATAAAAAATCACAAAAATGTGATTTGTCTTTTCTTAGTTATAATTTCCTTATCTTAAATTTTATCTCATTTGAATTTGATATGCTTATTTTATTATAAAATTTATCTCTATTTTTATTTTTATATTTTCTTTATTATATTCATATTTTAAAATTAATTCTAATTACTTTCAAAATTAATTAAAATTAAAAAAATATTATTTCTTTACCAAATGCACTTCCTGTGAAAAAAATAATATACATCTGTAGTTTTCACATATTTATAATACAATAAACTCCTCAAGTAAGTGTAAAATATTGAAATAAAAACTAAGAAATAATAGTAAAATAAATATTTTATTTTTTTTATTCTTATAGGAATTAAAAATAGTGTGAGAGGATTTATAACAATCCACTCACTCTACTCAAATGCTAGACCCCCTCATAAAATAAGTATATTGTATGAAATGCATAACACTAAACATATAAATTTCATGATTCAGCTAGGTTTCAAAGATAAAATTCAAAATCCAAATTAAACCAAAACAGGTTGAGAACAAAATCATTAAAAAAATAAAAATATCAATTTAGTTCAAATTTTTATTTTTTAGCAGAATTTAGTTTTTATTTAGAATCAATTTGGACATAAATACTCCTAATTTTGAGACATTATCAACATTAATTCATGACCAAAAGTGTTGTTGGATCTTGATTCAAGGGAGTCAAGGTTTATGATTTGAACTTACAGAATGGAAGCTGAAATTGATGACAACCAATTGATTAGAATAAGAGATAAAAAAAGAGCAGGAAGAAGTAGACATGTTTTTTTAATATTTTTTTAAAGTGTATTTTGGACTTTGGAGGACGGTTTGAAAATTTAAAAGAAAAAATCCTAAAAAAAGACTGAAAATTGCAAAATTGTGAATGTAAAAGACGAGAAGTACTAGGCAGGGAAGACGGAAGAGCAAAAGATATGAAAGTGTGAATAGCAAAAGAAGGTGCGAAAAGGAGGTCCAATTTATAAAAGTGGGCCGAAGCAGGTGAAGTTTTGGTTCCCAATCCCGCGTGTGTCCCTGATTCTCAGTCTCACTCACCGTCCTCCCTCCATGGCCGTTGCTTGTTGCTTGTTGCTTGTTGCTTGTTGCTGCTGCTGTGATGTGAGTGCATCTTAACGTTTACCCAACTTCCTTTCTTTTCTTCTGTTTTAGATGCTTATTAGGTTTTCCTTTTCCTTCTGTTTCTGTTTCTGTTTCTACGTTGTGCCGCTCCTTCAGTAAGGTTCTTCTGGCTACCGATACCTGCTCCATCAAACAATCGGCACCTTTCGTATTCTTAAACTCAAATTTTATTCATTACAAAAGCTACATCTGTTGTATATTTTGTTTTCCTTTTAGCTTCTGTCTTCTTTCTTCTTCTTCTTCTTCTTCTTCTTCTTTTTTCAAGTTAACCTAAGAGGTAGATTGAACCTGTATAATTAATACTTTTATACTATCATTTCCTTGTCTCGTGGTTGTTTCATATGTTAATGATAAGATGCCACATCCAATTCCCCTTGCAGGCGTAAGTTTTAGAGAATACACCAAGCAATTGCATTCAACTTTCAATGTGCAGAACGCAAGGCTTCACTTTGACCTCGCTTTGTCATGGAATGTGACGTTGTAGGTGTCTCTGATTCATGCTTTCTGCATACTTGCAAGAGAAGAAGGGTTTATAAAGGCCGCATTGCTTCATCCAATTATATCATGACAGAAGCTGAAGCTTTTCTGCCTATCTTGAACGCCCCCGGTTATTATACCAAACCGTCTCTTAAGGAATTAGTGTCCAGGGAGCTTGTTGAACCTGGTTATTGTGGTCGTGTTCTTGATTTCACTGTTGGAAGACTTGGTTATGGATATGTCAGGTATCTTAATGAGACTGATGTGAGGGGGTTACATATAGATGAAATTGTCAAGTTTCATAGGCATGAGATAGTTGTCTACACTGATGAAAATGATAAGCCTGCAGTTGGTCAAGGTCTTAACAAGGCAGCTGAAGTAGTTTTGGTATTAGACAGTGAACTATTAAAGTCTAAGGAGAGGAAGGAAGATGTTATAGTAAGCAAATTAAAGCAGATTACCAAGAGACAGCAAGCACAATTTGTTTCCTTTGACCTAGTTACTGGTGAGTGGAAATTCTTAGTTGAACACTTCAGCAGATTTGGGTTTGGTGAAGATGACGAAGAAGACATTGTTATGGATGATGCTGAGGTATACGATGTTGAGAAAGAATCCCCATCAAGTACCAATGAAGTTGAACTTTCTCATTCTCTTCCCTCTCATCTTCGGCTTGACCCTGTTAAAATGAGAGAAATGAGATTATTGATGTTTCCTGATGAAGAAGAGGTAGGGGACATAAATTGCCAATTGTCTTCTGGCAAGCAGTATGTGCGACCTTTACAAAGTGCTGCTCAGGCAATCAACCACCAATCCACCCCACCAGTTGTTCGAAAAACTCCATTTCCATTACTTGAGTATAAACATGGTAATTTTGTTTCAAATTCTCCTGGAGGCATTTTAATGGTTCAGCAGCATAAGGGCATGCCTCTGAGGACAATAAATTCGCAAGGTTTTAAGCTAGATCTGAAACATGAAACTCCTGTATCTGGAAATGCTCACAATATAGTAGATGCTGGTCTGTTTATGGGTAAGTCTTTTCGAGTTGGGTGGGGACCAAGTGGCATTCTTGTACACTCTGGCACCCCCATTGGAAGCACTGGTCAACATAAGTTGTTATCATCTGTTGTCAATTTGGAGAAAGTTGCTTTTGACAATGTTGTCAGGGATGAAAATAAAAAAGTAAGTGAGGAACTTATTGACCATGCGTTGGTATCTCCATTAAATTTTCACAAAGGGATAAACCATGTGATGAAAGAAGTTGAAATTGGTCCCTGCAAGTTGACACTTCAAAAGCTTGAAGCTAATCGTACGAATCTGTCTGAGATTTCTCATCAGTATTGTGATCTTATTGAGAGGCAACTGAGTGTTCCTGGGTTATCTTCCTCTTCTCGTTTGGGTTTGACACACCAAGTAATGACCTGGGAGTTAATTAGAGTTCTTTTTTCTGATAGAGAACAAAAAGGTCAAGTAGAATCTTTGGGTGCTGACAATGAGGAAGATATGATGCAGGATATAAAGGAAATTTCTCAAGATGTTGATCAAGAAGCACTCCCTCTGATGAGGAGGGCAGAGTTCAGTTATTGGTTGCGAGAGAGTGTCTCCTATCATGTTCAAAATCAAATAAGCTCTCTGAATGATTCTGATTACCTGCAACATATTTTTGTACTCCTGACTGGGCGGCAACTGGATGAAGGAGTACAACTGGCTGTGTCCAAAGGAGACGTGAGGTTGGCTTGTTTATTAAGTCAGTCTGGTGGTTCTACTATAAATCGCTCTGATATTGCCAGGCAACTTGATATTTGGAGAAATAAAGGGTTGGATTTTAGTTTTATTGAAAAGGACAGATTGAGACTCTATGATTTGCTCGCTGGAAATGTTCATGATGCATTGCATGATGTCAAAATTGACTGGAGGAGGTTCTTAGGGTTATTAATGTGGTACAACCTACCACCGAACACTTCATTATCCACTGCTTTTCAAACTTACAAACATTTTCTTGATGAGGGAACAGCTCCATATCCCATTCCCCTTTTTATTGATGAAGGAACATCAGAGGAGGCTATCAGTTGGAACACGATAAAGCACTTTGACATTTCATTTTATCTAATGCTTCTTCATGCTAGTGAAGAGACAAAGTTCAGCTTTCTGAAGGCTATGTTTAGTGCGTTCTCTTCTACCCCTGATCCACTTGATTACCATATGATTTGGCATCAACGGGCAGTCTTGGAAGCCGTGGGTGTTATCAAGTCTAATGATCTTCATATCCTAGACATGGCATTTGTGTCTCAGCTATTGTGCTTAGGGAAATGTCATTGGGCTATATATGTGGTCCTTCACTTGCCCCTTCGTGAAGATTATCCATATCTTCAGATAAATCTGATTCGGGAAATATTGTTCCAATACTGTGAAACTTGGAGTTCAGATGAAGCTCAGCAACAGTTCATTGAGAATTTAGGCATCCCCTCAGCTTGGATGCATGAGGCTTTGGTATGCATCATTTTTGTTTTTATTTTTTAATAATAAGAAGAATATCAATGATATGCATAATTTGTTGCTGTACGCTTTTAACTTATCTTTCACTCGTACTATGTTTGGATGGTAGATAACAAAGGGAATGGGAAGTGAATTAGGGGAAACAGTATAAGTTCCCTTGTTTGTGGGAGTTTAAAACCAGATTGGAATGGAACAGAACATTAAGAGATCATTCCCCCATCATTTCCCCTAAATTATGCAAATTTTGTTCCTATAAAATTGGAGAGGTATTGGGGGGAGCTTCATTATGTTCCTATTATTAGTCTTCCAAACAAGCATAGTGATAGTTTTGTTCCATTCCTTCCCTTTACTTTTCTAGCCCATTCCTTCTTGTTCTGTTGATGAAAAAAATACAAAAATACTTTATATTTTGATGATACTTTTAATTCAGTTTATATATATGATTTTTTCACTTGGCTTGAGTTTTAAAATTGTTGAAGACAGTGTTGTTAAATATTAAATAACCGCAATGACAGCGCAATAGCACCATGACATGGCGGGTTTTTTGCCAACCACTATGCATAATTTGTGAAGGAGTGTCCACCTTGGCAACGGCATAAGGTGCAATAACATGTTTTTATAGTGGAATTTTGGCCTTCTGCTATGTTCTGCCATTCGTTATTGATAACACCGGTTAAAAAATTAGATATTATTCTCGTATTTGTGATTAGATAATAATTGGAAATTTACTCCTTAGTCTTTATTACCTATTATTATATTGATCCTTAGTCATTATTAGACTAATTCTATGTAATCAATAGTGATACTATTTAATCTTATTTGCTCATTATAAATAAAGACATTGTGTGGTCATCTAAGACACACATTAGCCTAAATTAGATCATAGGAGCTTGAATGTTTTGAGTGTGTAAACTGTCTGCCAGTGGCCTATGGCCATCAGTGGACCCAATGCCCAGTGATCCATTGTCATATCGCTGCTTTCGTTTTTAAAGGCCAGTCTTGGAGATCCTTTCCAAAGATTCTTCCAAGTGATCATTCCCAAAGACCCTTCCCAGATACCATTCTTGGATATTCTTCAGGAGACCCTTTCTCAAGACCCTTCCCAGAGACTCTTTCCAATGTTTCTCGTTCCACCTTAGTGTGTGCTTTATTCATTGGTGAACATTTCTCGTCGCCACTACGGTCCTTTGTGAGTGAACCTTTCACTGAGCTTGTTTATCTGGCATATCCACACGACTATAAATACCTTTTGTTTTTATTCTGATTAAATTCATTAGATTTACCACATCTATAACAAGCTTGATTCATATCACATATATCTTACCGCTTCAGGGAGTGTTAAATATTAAATATTATTCTTTTATTTATTATTAGATAGTAATTGAGAATTTACTCATAACCTATTATTAGATTGATTCTTGGTCATTATTAGAGTAATTCTATGTAATCAATAGTGATCCTATTTATTCATTATAAATAAATCATTTTGTGATCATCCAAGGCATATATTTACAAAAATCTATAAGATTTATATTTGTTAAAGGACAAAAACCACTTATTAGATTCATATGGGCAATTGGGCACTCATTATGAACAACTTATGACTAAAACTGAATTTAATTGTCCTAGTGTTCTTTACTGATTAATGAGCTATGCTAATGCTTGAAATGCTGCAAAGTTTTGTATTTTTCTTGAAATGATTCTTATTGTGTTGTTTGAAAATTTGAATAAATTTGTTGTCTTGGTGCAGGCAATTTATTATAATTATAATGGGGATCACTCAAATGCCCTTGAGCAATTTCTTCAGTGTGCAAATTGGCAGAAAGCTCATACTACTTTTATAACTTCAGTTGCTCATAGGTTATTCTTGCAAGGTAAGTTATGCATGTATATTTCCTGGTAAAAAAGCACTACTAATACTTGTAAAAGACTAATGCATTATTTTTTTTCCTGATTATTTCTGTGGTATTTTTGAGAGTTTTGGCTAATTCTTTTTGCAATTTGTTAATCATACATGGGCTAGAATTACTGAGTCTCTGAACTTCTCTCATAACTACCCATTATGTTTTTGCTGCATTGACAGTTCTTCCTAATTAATAAAAAAAATGATACTCCAATTGTGGTGTATGTATGGATTTCCATTTTAAATGGTATGCTTTAAAAGAGCTGATGCATCTAAAGTCCGGGCCTTTATAACACAAGTATATTTAATGATCAATCAAATTGAAACAATCTACCTTTCTGAACACTTCAGGAAGTAAAATCCATTCTGCTTGAAGATAGATAACTTGTTTATCCATAGGTTGAAAGACAATTCCAGTAGCCTAGACTCTAGGCTACTTTCTGGAATGTCGGATGCCGTCAAGATCATGCATACGTCTTGGTTCTCCAAGCGTGGTCTCCGAGTGTTCTCTTTGAAGCTTATAATTCATACAACTAATCTTAAAGCACAAATCACACCTGATCTAATTCTGCTACTGTCTTGGTATGCTAGATAGGATTTTAGTTTGGTTTTAGTATCAATTTGCTCAGAACGAAAGCTCAAAAGCAGTAAGAGAGGGCCTAAATATCATGTTACTAAATCAGATGACCCTGAAATTACAAAGTTGTGACTGTTGAAAACCAAAAGATAAGGAAAACCCTGGAGTATTATTGGATAATATTTGTCAGAAAACACATGCATCTCTTGCGCATAGCTTGCCCTTTCATAGACATTTCTGAAACAATCTTCTACAACTTGCATAATTCATGTGGTACCCTATCAGGGCCTTAATTTCATCATAATTACAATAAGATCTTCTGAATAACCCAGTAAATAACCAAAAGAAGAATTCTGCAAAAACTACACAAGAATTCAGTAGTATTGTTGATCTCCTCCCTCCAATTTTAAATTGCTGAAAATCGTTTTACAACTATGTATTTCTTTTCCATTGGAGAAAATTACTAGATTTATTCTTTGTAATTCCAGATACGTGCATAATCGATGATTTATTTAATATCTTTTTTGCAGCAAAACATGCTGAGATATGGAGGATAGCAACTTCCATGGAGGACCATAAATCTGAAATTGAAAACTGGGAGTTGGGAGCGGGAGTTTATATTTCATTTTATTTGATGAGAAACTCACTTCAAGGTGATACCAATGCCATGACTGAATTGGTATGTGAATTTATCGAAGAGGATCATCCCTCATTTCTTTTTTGCTCAGGAGAGGATCATCCCTCATATCATCATCTATGTGAACAGTGGTTGTTACTTGATCCTGTCATAATTTGATTGTAAAGTGTAACCAAAAGTTAAAACAAGTTTGGTCCTGAGTTTGAAACATGGAATTGCAACGTTATGGATTTATCACTCCATGTGGTGATATTGTGATGGTGGCACAACCGCACAAGCAGTAGTGCAGAAGACTACTGCCCGTTACCTAGTCATTTGAAATGCTTCTAAACTTTGTCACTGCAATCTATACATGAGATAAACCTTGTAATAGGCTTCTAAACATTTGGTTTATGAAGTTAAGTAAAAGTTGTGACTTTTTTTTTCTGTGGTATGGTTCGTGGAACAAATTATTATGGAAGAGGTTGACATCCATGTCATATTTTCTATTTGTATTTTGTAGTGTTGTTTGCTAGATTAGAAGAGTGGATACTCACATTGTGATATAAAATTTTGGAGATTAGGATACTACCTTTTCTTGTTTAATGCTCAATTAAAATCATATGATTTCTTGTTTCAGGATTCTCTTCAAAGTAAAAATGCTGCTTGTCAGGATTTTGTCAGTCAGCTAAATGAATCCCTAGCTGTTTGGAGTTGCAGATTACCTGTTGATGCAAGGTATATGTTGTCCTTTGTGATGGCAGGAAATAGATTTGCAGTAACTACTTGTTGACCTGTTATACTGATCAAAAACCGTTTTTTGGCTGGTCACCGGACTTGTAAAGAGAAGGAAACAAAATTTGATAATACAATAATATATGTACAAGTTTGCGAATCTGGTTTTGCAGTTTGCTTACTACATTGAAACCACACATCTTATCCCAATAAACTCACTAACTCGGCACCTGTATGTTTTAACATGTTATTTACTATGTGATGTGATAGGTCATCCATTTAGAGTAGTTTTGTTTGCTGTATTCACGTTTACAACTTATTTTGCAGGGTGGTGTATTCGAAAATGTCAAGCGAGATATGTGACTTGCTGCTATCAACTGTGGGTGAGGGTGGTACCCGTGATGATCAGTTTAACTGCTTTGATACTGCTTTCAGTGCTCCCCTTCCAGAAGACATACGCTCTGGTCACTTGCAGGATGCAGTGTATCTTTTTACCAGCTATTTGTCAGAGATTGCTACGTAATTCCACAATCTCCCATTTACTGTCAGATATGAAATCAAATAGAATAGAACTTATGTGTTTGCAAGGCAAGATTTTGATCTGCTTATGATTAATAAGATTTGTGCCTTTTTCATCTTGGCCTTGTATGAGAAGTATGAGATGCCGCTGAATAACGTTATTAATTTTGCCTGTATGTCAACAACTGATTAGTGATCAGGAATGGGATGAGGTTTTGTTGTTGTGAATTGAATTTCTACACGACTTAATAATATGGAATTGAGTTTTGAAATTGCATAAATTGGGAAGTGGAAATTCTAAATTTTCATTTGCATCCCACTTTAACTCAAGTCTAACGGTCGAGTTTGTGGTATTGGCTTATCGTTATTTTTATTTGGTTTTAAATTTAAGATTATTTATTTGAATCTAAATTTGACTCGATCAAATTTGATGATATAAAGAACAAGATTGAAGTGGTTTTGATGTAATGTATTAATCTTCTGTATAGAAAAATTGGAAAATTCTAACATAAAATTATTAAATACTTATTTGACAATAATTTATAAAACTATTTTCAGTATTTTGATATTTAAAAATTAAAAAAAATATTTTATTAGTATTTTTTTAAAATAATTTTTAAAAACAATTTTAATTTTAGTTTTTAGAAATTAAAAAAAAAATAATTATAGCTAGTTTTGCATTTCAGTTTTGTGTAAATAAAAACAAGTTTTTTCAATTTCACTTTTACAAAATAATTTTCAAACAATATTTACTAAATATTACTTTTTATATTTTTCTTTAGAAAACAGTTCTTAAAAATTGTTTTCTAAAACTTTTTTCAAAAACTTCAAAACGAGACCGAATCAATTTCAATCTAAGTATATTTAAATTAGTGCACTCAATCATCAAATATTGAGTTGATACACCGTTTAACATTAAAGCATAATATATTAATAGAGAAAGAGATGCGGGAACTCCATAACTAGGTGTGAAGTTGCGATAACAAACAACTCACCGAAAATGCTGCTAGGCACCCAACCAACCTCCCCATAAGTCCATATATACACATCCCAGCCACAGAATATATAAGGGAAAGTTCAAGGCTTTGGACTCCACCTGAGATACAAACCAGCACAAAACCGAAACAAAGCTAGAGTTACCTAACATAAATCAAAGCTATGTTCGATACGAAAATAAAAGATACGAGAGCACATCAGAAAATAACTTTGAATATATTACTATTCTTTTTCATCCATTCTATCTCCCTTTAAATAATGATGCTCAATACATTTCATTCAGTGAGGCGCACAATTATTGGTAACTGAAAAAGCACACCTCATTCTGTTAACAATATAAATTATTAATAAGTGGAAGTATATATACTTATAAAAAGTGTACACTTGTAAAAAAGTGTCTGCGTCTTATGACACCTCCCCTGCAGCCACCTATTTCAAAACAATATACACAAACCATATCCTTACATATTCTAACCCTAAGAAAAGCTGCTCCAAACGTGTTCCTAAAGGATTAAGATATTCAGAATATTATCATAACACTTTTTGACCATGACATCACTCCTCGACAATTAGTTGAATTCTTAATAGTTGGAACAACTTCTAAAATTAGTATGGAGGAAGCCACTATTGTTAGAAGTATTAAGACAACTGTTACATAACATAAGAAAGTCTTAGCAGAAGAACTTTTGAAGTCCATAATTCCCAAAAGATTATGAGAATTAAGTACATCTCTCCCGTAGTGTATGGCAGGGTAGCTTATTGTAAAACTGAACTCAAACATAGTCAAACAGGCTTGTATTTAGAGCAATTCCAATACTAGCATAAAAAACAACACATTGTTAAGCTCTAGTTAGGTATAATTTCTTGCTTTGGCTGCTATATTCTGACAAGTGTATTTCAAGCTCATCTTAGTTATCTGGTGTATTATTATTACTTATAGAAAAATTGGTCAAAGAAATATTCATAAAAAAGGATTTACAATATTACAAAAGTAAGCCCACATTATAAACGTGTCAAGCATAGTTTATGAGTTTGTTTTTTTAAGATTATTTTTAGAAAGAATAATTTCTTTTAACAAAATTATTTATGAGAATTTTTAAATGTTTGTCTAAATTTTTCTCAAGAAACAGAATAAAAAAATAATTAGTTTTTTCTTTTTTTTTAAGAAAAAAATCAGAATTATTTCTTAAAAAAATATTTTTAAAATAATTTTAAAAAGTACCTTTTTTTTAAGCAGAAACAAACTCGTCCTAATTCCTACAGTGTTAGTTCTATTAAACAAAACTCATTTTGAAAAGAGGTTTTGACATTGTAATTAGATGTGTTTAATGTATTTAATATATAGCTGTTACTATTAAATTTCATTTAATTATTACCGTTTCGTTTAATAATTATCCAACAGATATATTGTGTTTTCCGACGGGCATGCAACCATAGCTAATTTCTCTCTTTCTTTGTTGGGTTCTGGCTGCCAGAAGTTCCTGTTAAGTCTTTTAAGAAATTTACAATAATCTAAAAGAATTGCGAAGCTCTTTTGAAGAAGATTAGTGGGTTTTGTAAGAAGAGAAATGTGGAAGACTTCATCAGAATATATGATTTTAATGTAATGAGTATTCGTTATACTAGTGTGAAAAATATCATATCAACGTGGGAGACTTACAAAACAAAAAAATACAAAACAAAAAAATGAATAAGGATTCTCTCACATAATTATGTCAAAATCCCATAATGGATAAGAATCATGTAAAAGAATAAGATGTATGAGGGGGTTTTTTCATATAATTATGTCAAATCCACACTGTGGAAGACACACAAGAGAAAAAAATATATAAAATTACACATGGGTGTAATAAACGTGAAAAAGAGAAGATGCATTAAAGGTTAAATGTATTAATGCAGAGAGGTGTAAAATAAATACTAAAAGAGAATGGTAAACAAAAAATATATGAGCTATTTTAGTAACATTAAACATAAAGTAAGAAATTTTAATTATTTTATTGTTGTATTTGTGATAGCCTATATTGTAATATGTAATTATGATGACATGTTATATAGTTGTATTTGTGATAACTTATATTGTTTGGAATTTTGGCCATGGATCAAGACCAAATATTCCTATGGTATGTTTATTTTACTTTACCCTAGAAAGTTAGGTTCAAGATATGATATTAGTTTTGTAGTCTTTGCTTTTGGTATTATTTATGCTACAAGAATTGAATTTTGAATCGTTTGATATTCTTTTATTGGACATCATGATTTGAAACTATTGAAATTATGAATAATAATAATTTGATATATTTGAGATATGTGTTAAGAAAAGATAAATCTTCGTTTAAAAGGATTGGACATCCTATTTGAGTGAGAAGTAAGCATTTGATATGTATTGTAAATTGTGGTATTGCACATGGTGAATTTCTCCCTTTTATTAGAGAATAAAATGACGTTGGATTTTTAATCCAAATTAAATGAGCCAAAATCCACTAATAATTGTGTTATTATGTTTTTGTGGTATAAATATGTAGCAATCAACCACATAAATAATTATTGTATTGGAATTTTTACTTTATAGATGGTTGATTAAGAGACTTAGTAATAAACACTTCCTTAACAAAATACCTCATAAAAAAAATTGATTAAAAGATGTAAATTTCATGAACACTAACATTAAAATTAATATTAATCAATTTCTATTATAGTCCATTCCCACTAGGACAAAACACATTTTATGAGAAAGTTTAATATCTTATAAAGTTGTTTTTAATGAATTTTATATCGTTTATGGATGTAATATGATTTATGACCGATAATAGAATCTCACCTATATGGCAACTTGTATGAGATTTGTCAAATATGTGTAGCACTCATGAATATTGAGCACATGCATGGCCTAAAAGCATAACACACAAAATAAGATAATTTCCGTTCTAACCTTCTTAAATTAAAAAATAGAAAAAGGTTTTACTTATCTTGAATAGGTAACTATGCGAGTAACCTACCTAATCTTATTGTAGAAATTTTCAGGATCAATGATTAGACCATGCAAACTAAAAATGCTTTTTCTTGGATAAAGTAAAAGATTACTCAATCCATTTTCATATCGATCATCATGTATATACTAATTCGAGAACCTTTTTGAAATGCATATCCCATTTTTGCGGCAACAATTGTGGGGTTGTAATTTATTTGTTACACCAACTATATTGTATTAAGTCATGTTAGTCTAGGTTACTAGGTATGATTCATATGGTTTGTTACACTATACTTGATGCATTACATCTCATGTGATTATTTAGTATTTTTTAATGATTTATTTACCTTTCGTACAATATAAAAAATTGTTGTAAAAAATGAAAAAAAGTTTTATAATATTCCAAAAAGAAAAAATCTCACGTTGTAACTACTTAAGAAGTAGTTTATAGGATTGGGCCTATTAAATTTATTTAGGCTTTTAACATTGTAATTAAATGTATTTAATATATATTCGTTGCTATTAAATTTTAACATTTCTCTTATTAATTATTCAACTGCTATCTTCCGTTCTGTGAAAGAAGTAGGTGTATAGCCAGAACACGTTATATAGAGTGCATTTGATTCTCCCTAACGAGTCACAGAACTACTAATCACTGTTTATGGCCCTCCCAATGATGATATGGCAATTAAGATTCACATTATTAAGATGTCAAGATATATTTGTGAAGTATTTCCAAAACTTGTATACTCTAAAGTTTCCTATAGAGATGCTTTGGTATAGCTGGAACTAGAAAAAAAAATTTGCATCCGCGGATACCTGAGAATAAAATCTATAAAAATATTCATATGAATGGTATAAATGGGTATCCGTCATCTGCAGATATAAATCTTTTTCTACCGCTTCTTAGCGGGCACAGGTACGAGAGTATCATAGTACCTGTACTCGGTACTCACTAAACTAAAATAATATAATAAATATATATATGTATATATATAAAAGTAAAAAAATATAATATTTTTGAAAAAAAAATCAAATTAAAATATTAATTATCAAAATTCATTGATATTAATCTTATTTTTTTATGAAAATTTCATAGTTAATAAAATTATTTATTATAAAAATACCAATAGTATAAAATAAAGATTTTATTTGTATTAAATATTGTCTTATAATATATTCTATTGATATACTTTTAAATCTAACTAATCTTGTAGAAACTAATATAATTTTATTTCTAGATTTTCCAAAAAATAAATAATTTATTTGATAAAATTTCTTATAAAAAATATTTAATTTTAAAAAAATTATTTTTTTAAAATATCCGTGAGTATCCATGGATACTCAATATTAAAAAAATCCACAAATATTTTTATAGTGGGTATCCGACAAGTTTTTAATAGATAACAAATGATGAATTTTTATAATAAGTCAGGTAATCGATAACCACTACCGTATCTGCATGACTCATTGTCATTCCTATTCCTAGAACGAATTCATCGATGAATTTAATAAAAATCTATCATAACATGAAACAATGGTAATAAAAAAGGTATAGTTATAATATTCAAGTGGCCTGTCAAGCACTTTTTCCGTCATAGTCGTATGAAGGTAGGTAATGTGACGATTCCACAAAATGATTATATTAAATTAAAGAGAAGAAATTTTTTAAGCACTATCATCTTCTTGGTAGCCATGTATATTAAGCTGGAAAAAGAAAAGGAAAAAACCAGGCTATGACCATTTGAAAATATTTATTTTAGGGAGCACACCATAGGAATTGACCAGAAAAGTGTGCAAGGTTCGGTCGGTTATTATAATGAGGGAATTGATCGACAAAAACTATTTATGCTGGAAGAAAACACATTTTTCAAACATAAAAAAATAGAACAAAATAACCATATCAAAAGTAGAGTAAAAACAGATTTTTGCACAATTATGACATCCATTGTTGGTCAGATTTGAAATACATAATACTTCCTTAGCTTGTTTTCTTTATCTTCCTATCACAACGTCAAATCTCTTAGGTGGATCATCTTCCTGAAACACAGTTTTCTTTTTATCATTGGAAAAGGAAAAAAACTTTCACAAATGCAAAGGAAAACGTGAGCAATAGCTTACTCAGTGCTCTTTGCATGCCCTTCAAAACCAAAGTTGCACCATCCAGGGCCTTCAAAACCATCCTCATTCAATAGCAACTTAATATTGACCTGCATAAAGAAGGACCATCAACTTTCACATTCAACTCACGGCTGAATCCAATCACTTTATGCAATTCAAAGAGGGTTTGGGCAACTAATTATCTCTTGTATTTGAAAAAAATATCTACTAATTGCATCCATCCATTCAATATTAAGCAATTTATTGTTTTCAAATTGTTAAAAACAGATCATTCTCATTTTCATGATATACTATACGTTATGATACCTGCAAAAAGTTACATTAGTAATATCTTTAAGATTTTGATAAAATCCTTGTCCTAATCTATCATTCTCTATTGTGTACAAAAGGAGTGGATATCTGCAAAGACACTTAGATGCAAGTTAGAAAAATCCCCAATAAATATAACAATTAATTATTAAACAAATAGAAACATAATTTAGAAGATCTTTCTCATATTTTTACATGATGTAATGGGTTTGATAACATGAGCTTCTTTAGGCTTTTATCCAACCTCAACAACATAGTAACTTAATCAATTGTGATTAAGGTCTAAAATAACTAATGATAATATTGTCTTAATTATGAGTTAATCATAATATCTTTCTTCTGAATTTGTTGGTAGGCATAATGGTCAAAGGAGGTCCTCGACCATATGCTAGTGCAATAGATTGATGGGTAATATCCTTAGGCTTGGTGATATTTAGGGAATGACAAGGGAGGTTATCGACCCTATGCTAGTGTAGTAGATTAAGGAGTGTACTCCTAGCTTTAGTAGTGTTTAGGGAATGAGGGGGGGAGGGATGTTGAAGGGACCTTAGCTGTATGCTAGTGTAGTAGGTCAACAAGTGTACCTTTGGGTAGGCCTACATGTGTACTTATGAATTTTTTGATGTTTAGGAAATGGTTGATGAGGTATTCGACCATATGCTAGTGTAGTACGCCAAGGGGTATATCCCTAGCCTTAGTAATGTTTAATGAATGGTTGAGGAGGGTCCTCGATCATATACTAGTGTAATAGGCGAAAATATATATCATTGGCCTTGTGGTGTTTAAGGAATGATTTAGGAGATTCTGGGCCATATGCTAATCTAATAGGGCAAGAAGCGTACTTCTAGCCTTTGTACTATTTAGGGAATAAGCAAAGGGAGTCATCAGCCATATGCTAGTGTCCTAGGTTGACAGGTGTACCCTTTCCTTAAGTGTTTTTAGGATTAATCAAGGTGGGCTCTTGGTTTTTGTGCATACCATCTTCATAGTCTTTTACTAATTGTGTCTAAAGGTATTATAAGGATGTCCTTAGTCTTTAGATGGTCCTAGCCAATGTGTTGTCGTGGGCTATATGTGTTGATAACTCCAGTACAAAGGTGTAGAAATCATCTTACTGAGGTGTGTTAGGCACTATCCTAAAATACTTATCCAGGTAATCCGCAAGTCTCATAGTATACAACAGGAACTTCGTAGACAATCTGAGGTTACAAAACTAGCAGGATAAGCATGAGAACGAGAGGGAAAGACAGAGAGAAATAGACAAAAAAAGAGTTGACAGGTGTTTCTAACAATGAAACTAGAGACCCTATATATAGTGCTCTAAGTTTGCACCTCATAATAAATATAGTTGTTGCAGATATAAATTATAATAAAAAGGATTAAATGTAATTATTACGTGATTACACATTAATTATATTTAATATGTAATAAATATTAAATTTAATACGTAATAAAACTGACCAACGATTATAAATTTAATGTGCTTTTAAAGTCACACGTTACAAATTAATTTTCATATTGTAATAATCAAATTTTCCAACAATCCCCCACATGACAAATAGAACTTTTGAAAAGAAGAAATCTCTACCTAAGTTCTCAAATGAGATGTATTGCATCTAATTGGTGTAGAATGTTATATGAACCAGACCTAGACTAGTAATACTTATGACACAGTGCAGTTAGTGTAGCGATGCTATATGAACCAAAAACACGTGGCATATGATAGTGGTCTACAAATCACAATACACCCTTATAATCTTTTGTTGTGTTGCACGTTTAAGTCATGCGTCTCACTGGTATTCATGTGTACTTTAGAGATTTTCCAAGATCTCATGCAAGTAATCCCACTTGACACTCACATTGGTGATTTCATCAAGTGTATGTTACAAATCATACACTACTCATAAGGGATATGAAATTAATTAAAAACTTTATAAAATGCTAAGCTTTCTCATAAAGTTTAACTATGAAGTTTAACCTCTCATTAATGTAGCATCTAACACTTTCTCACATCATAGGAAAGACTAAAAAAGGAATTGATTGATATCAATTTTAGTGCTAGAAAAACTGACAAATAATTTGTTCTTACTCATATGAACCTTCTTCATAGGATCTCCAATCACAAAGGTTAGGTCACCATCATTGTCTGCTTTCAAGTGGCTTAAGTCTCATTTCTCTCAATGTTTCTAATATTATTTTCTTCCTAGAGCTTTCGTTAGAGGATCTGCTAAGTTTTTTTCTAACCTCACAAAGTACATGGAAATATCTTCACCCTTTAGCAATTGCTTTATTACATTATGTCTTAATTGTATATGTCTATTCTTACCATTATAAGTTTTATTTTTCACTACAACTATTGATGATTGCGAATCACAGGGCATATACGCTCATGGTGTTGGTTTCATTCCTAAAGGAATGTTAGCCAATAAGTTTTTCAACCACTCAACATAAATGCTAACCATTTTTAGAGCAACAAACTTAGATTCCATTGTTGATCTAGCTATAATAATTTGTCTGGCTAATCTCCATGTAATTGCACCATGATAAGTGCAAATACATAGCCACTAGTGAATTTTGTCTCATATGAATTATAGATCTAATTAACATCATTGCACCCTTCTCGTACAAAGGGAAATTCACTATGTTCAATACCATAGTTCATGATATATCTCAAATACCTCATGAGTCTATCAAGTGTTTCCCAATGATCCTTATTAGAATTATGAGTGTATCTATTCAATCTACCTACTGCATAGGCTACATCTGATCTTGAGAAATTCATCAAGTGCAGTAAACTCCCAAAAATTTGGGCATATTGAGTTTGAGAATATGGTTCTTTATTTTTCATTAGTTGAGAGTTAACATCATAAGGTGTACTTACGAATTTATAATCATAATAGTAAAACTTCCTAAGAAGTTTCTCCATATAATGTTTTTGGGATAGAATTATACAATTTCCATTTCTTATGACTTTAACTCCTAAAATTACACTTGTCTCATTTCATATCAATTTTGGATGCTAAGAAAAATTTAGTTTAAAAAACTATATCATTACATGTATCAAAGATTAACATGTCATCCACATACAAACATATAATGACACATTCATCATTCACAAGTTTTGTGTACACGCATCTATCAACATTAGTAAAACAAAAACCATTAACAAGTACAATCTCATTAAACTTTTCATGTCATTGTTTTGGTGCCTATTTTAAACCATATAAAGATTTTAAGAATTTACACACTTTTAATAGCAAGAAATCTTTAGGCTGCACTATGCTCAAAATAACTAATAAACATGCAATTAAAGGTCTTAAGTCCTATTCTCTTTCTTTTAGGATTAGGTAACATAACCTTAGCTAGACACCCCCGCACTCTAAGATATTTTACATTTTCTACTTTGTTTATCATGCAAGTTGATTAGGCATAGTCAATGTAATTTAATAACATATGAGGAATTAACATGTCCTAATCTAGCATGTTACATATCCTATGAATCAATCATATAAGAAAAAGTAAGGATTGCAATGGGGCAGGACGAGTGCAGGTTTGACTTTCCCTATCCTCGTCCCCACAAAGTGCAGGATAAGTTCGGGTATAAAAAGAGTGGGTAGGAAATTCTAATCCTTATCCCATCACTGTCAGGTATTTTTGGGTATGCTCGCAAGTACTTATTATATTATTTTTTACAATTTAAATTTACTTATTTATTATTAAATAAATTATATATATTAAGTATATAAAGAATAATTAATAATAAGAAATTATAAATTAAAGTTTAAGAATTAAAATTTTTAATTAAAATATATAATTCAAACTTATTATATAATTATTAAAATTATAACTGGACGGGTACGAATTCAGGTACGGGGCGGGTAGTCATATACCCATACTCATATCTATACCCGATTCAACACATCGGGTAATACTCATACTTGTACCCATGCCTGTCAAAGTGGGTATTACTCGTCAAAATTAAGGTGGGTTTAGGCGAGTACTTGTACTCACGGGTATGAGTATTTTTGCGATCCTTAAGCAGAACAAGCAAATATCTTATTCTCATTAATCACTTTAGAGATATTAAGTACAAAGAGACTCTTATCACAATAATTCTTTTTAACAAACACATTATATTTAATCATGACAATCTTGTCAGACTCAAAAGTGACCTTCACCCCAACCTTTCCCAGCAATGCGACAGAGACCAAGTTGACTTTAATTTTTAGCATGTGCAACACATTACTTAAAGTCAATGTCTTTCTAGATGTGAGCTTTAAAAGAACCTTTTCTTTTTCCTAGAACTGAAGTAGTATTAAAATCACCAATGAACACCTGTTCTTCTCCATCTCCTATAGTAGTGTAGGAGGTAAACGTATTTTTGTTAGCACATATGTGTTTGGTAGCTCCAAAGTCTATCACTCATTTGCTCACATTTGTCACAATGTTTACTTGAGAAATGATGCAACAATTATATCATCTCCTTCAGCCAAGTTAGCTTTAGAAGGATCATCATTTCTCATAACTCAGTATTTGCATTGTGATGCAAAATGTCTTGACTTTCCACAAACAAAGCAATTATCTTTTTTCTTGAATGAGGAGTTTAAATTATTATTGCATAAGACGTTATTGTTTTTATTCTTATTTTTGTGATCATGTTTTGCATACCTTTATTGAACGGATTTATCTTGTATCACATTGGCTTTGACAGTTAAAGTTTTGGCTTTGACAACATCAATTCCCTTCCTATTTGTATCTTCAATTATGATGTGAGTGATGAAGTAAGAAAGGGACATATGTTTGTACTTATGTTTTAATTGTTGTTTGTAATTGGTCCAAGACTCCAAGAGTTTTTCAATCAGTAAGTCGGGCACAAACTCATTAAGGAGAGACAAATTTTCTGCCTTAAGGTCTTCAAGCAATTTGTGATATTCATTTATTTGTACCTTGATGTCTTTTTCTTTGTTCACGATCCAAAGGTAGATGTTCCCTATTATGAACTTTTGACTGACCACGTCCTCAAATGTCTTTCGAATCCTTGTAGGAGCAGTAAACATTGAAGAGTTCGTTAGACAATGCACTAAGTAGGGTGTGACGACATACCTTATTAGCACAATTCCAATCTTTAGTGTCTTTTTGGGACCCAGGTTCAACTAGTTTTGGATTAGTGTGTAAGCAACTGCATACATGTCTAACAAAGTGTGGACATGTGCTCCTTCCAGCGACGAAAATTTTGACTAGCAAAAACTTCACATTTTTGAGATGTCTGGCAATGGTTTTTTCCGAAAGCATGTTAGACCTCAGATGCAGCAACGAAGTTGATTTGATCAGTTTATGTCTTTAAGATTGTTGGTAATTTTGATGCAAAAGTGTAGAAATTATCTTTCTAAGGCATGTTGGACACTGTTCTAAAAAACTTATCTGGTAATTCTCACAAGTCTCTCAGGATACAACAAGAACCTCTTAAGTAACATGATTATAGAACTAGCAAGATAAGCACGAGAACGAAAGTTATAGAGGAGTAAAGAAAAAAAGAGCTGATAGGTGTTTCTAACAATGAAACAAGATACTATATATAATGTTCTGAGTTTGCACCTCATGGATCTAATTGTTGTAAATATAAATTATAATAAAAAAGATTAAATTAATTGATTACATAATTACCCATTAATTATATTTAATATGTATTTAATACATAATATAACTTACCCACAACTATAAATATTATGCATTTTCCAATCACATTACAAATTAATTTGCTCGTTCTAATATTAAACTTTCCCAAGAACATGTGCATTTAAGTTTGCTGTCAATGTGATGAATACATTTAGCTAAATACATTTAGGGTTACGATCCGTTCAGAGTATCCTTCATAACGTTTGATGATTTATACTGGGTTAACTTTTTAAGGTTTTGTGCAGGCCGTGAGGGGAGGGTGTAAATAATAACCTTGTCAAATAAAAATTGAAAGACATTTTTATTAGTTGGACATATCAATTCAATGGTATAGTCACTAGTCAATGCATTTCATCTTGAGTAAAACAAAAAACTCGGGGAAAGGAACTTGTGCAAAATAAAATGAAAAGTGAAATCAATTATTTAAACCTCAAACATGCAAAGCGAGCTCGTTCAAAGCTCTAAAATTTTTTCAGGTGCAGAAACATGGAATCTGTGGCAAGTTAAACATTAGCGCCACTAGTAATAATAATAGTTTATATTTCATCATCCCAAAGATCACCGAGCTGGGGCTTGGTGGGTCCACTAATCAAACGGCTCTGATGGATTTGGCTTATTTTGTGATGATCTTCCTGCGTCAATGCCCAATCAAAGATGTGGAGATTTTGGTTCATTCTCTCCTTATCGTAGCTCTTAGGCACAAAAGTGACTCCTTGTTCATATAGCCATCTGAGAGAAACCTGAGCTATGGACTTGCCATGAGCCTGTGCAATCTCTTTCAGCATATCATTCTCCATGACTTCATTGGGGCCTCTGCTGGCACCTTTCCTGAGAGGAGAGAAGGCAGTTATGACTATACCATTGGAGCTGCAGAAGTCCCTAAGGTTCTTCTGTTGCCATGCAAGGTTCATCTCCACCTGTAGGTAGCAGTTGTTGAGAACAGTAATTAAGCTAAACATGATTGATTAAAAAAAAAAGAAAAGAAGGGAAAGATAGAGGGGAGAATGGATTACTTGATTGACCACAGGAGGGGTGGTAGAAACAGAGAGAAGAGTCTGAAGCTTCTTGACAGAGAAATTACTGACACCAATGGATTTGGTGAGGCCAAGTTTCTGGCACTCTTGCATGGCTTCCCAAACAGCCTTGACATCGAAAGGCAAGAGATCTTGTACTTCAATGGGAAATGAGAACTTGGCTGGCTGGGAACATAAGGGCCAGTGGATAAGATAGAGATCCAAGTAGTCAAGTTGAAGAGAACTGCATGGTGTGAGTGAAAAAAAAGAGGTTGGTGGGTAAAGAGATTATAATAATAAAGGAAGGAAAGGAGGGGAGAAGAGGTGTAAAATAATAAAAGAAAGGGAAGGGACCTAAGGGATTTGCGCAAAGCTGAGAGAACAAGATGAGGATGGTTGTCGGTGACCCAGAGCTTGGAAGTGACAAAGAGGTCTTGGCGGGAGACGAGGCCGAGGTGGATAGCTTCGTTGAGAGCTTCACCAAGAGCTTGTTCAGAGCCGTATGCAGCAGCAGTGTCGAAGTGTCTGTAGCCTTGTTTTATGGCCTCAATGATTGCCTCTTTTGTGTCTTTCTTGCATGTGAAGTCTGGGGCTGACCCCATTCCCACCACCGGCATCCTCTGTTGCCCCGAGGAGTTTGGAAGCAAAATTCTGGGGATTTCAACGCCGGCCATATTGTTGAGTGATGGTTGATGGTTGATGATGGTTGATGGTTGATGGTTGATGGTGGATACCCCTCCCTCCCTTTTTATAATGCCAAATCAATTCCATTCCAATTGACTAGAGGTTAGGTGGATGAACCTCAGCTCTACCCGCATCCATCATATGCTTATTTTATTCACCCATCCTCACCAGCCGGGAAACTTGCTCACACTCTCGCGCCATCACCTCTTTCTCTTTCTTGTATCCCTTCTATTTTTCATCTCTACTTTTACTTATTAAAATATTCTACTACCACGTACTCCTTCCTTATATTATATTAACATCTCCCCATTACTCATTACTATATTACGCATTTTCAAATTATGAGGAGGACTCAAAGTCTGACACTCAACAACTTATATAAAAATTAACTCCAAAGGGAGTCACCCAACAAATCATAAAAAAAATACGGATATGTCAAAAAAAAAAAACAAACTATAAATTCATGAATTGACCACGTTTAACAGCTGCATCTAAAATACTCGAGAAAAATCCACCTAACAACCAGACGGATAAAATCTTACATGCACCAATTTACTATTTTTAGTGTTTTATTTCATGTCATTATCCATCAATGCCATTTTCTTTTATAATTTATATAACTTATTAAATATCATAATATTTATTGTTTGAGATAAGAAATGAGACATTAATTTAAACAAATATTTTCCATTCTCATATTTAATACATTACCCTCTTATTTTGTTATTTTGCTTCTTAAAATACACTAGATTTTGAATGTCACACGGTTCTATTTAGGGTGGACAAAAAGTTTGAATATGTAAAATCAATCCATAGATGTTCACATATTTCTATCCTAACTTTGATGGAAAAACATGCATTTACAATGGTAAGATTCAGGTTTAGGTTTTTTCACTTTAAAAAAAAATCTAGATAGGAACAAGTATGTCGATCCCTGTCCCACTTTTACCTCAAATAAAATTTCTTCTATATACACACGCATGCACAATCCTATAGGTCTATGCATAAACCCACACCATTGTAGACTATTCAATCATGATCACAACACTATGTGACTAAGACCACATTGCTGTAAAAGATGTATTGTGAAATGACCACAAAATTTTGTCCAATCACATATCCCTTTAGAGCTTGTCATTGTGCACATTTTTTTGGCTGATTGACCCAAGTGAGTTTATTTTTTAAAAAAATTACCAGTATGGGTCTGCTTTGAAAAATATTACCAGCATGGGTCTGTTTTGGGTGGTTGACTCGGTCAAACCGCAACTCCGAATTGCGGTTTCGTTGTCACGTCAGCAAAGTGATTACGTGGAAGCCAGCGTGGAAAAACGACTACGAAACCGTAAGTGAGAATTGCGGTTTGACTGAAAACACAGAAAACCGCAAGTCGCATCTGCGGTTTGAATTAAATATTATTTTTATCATAAACCGCAAGTGCGAACTGCGGTTTATGTTAAATATAATATTTAAATATCATCAAAGTGGTTGTGGTTTAATGGTAAGAATTTAATGTTGTAGTTGTGAAGACCCGGGCTCGAATCCCAGCAGTCACACATAAAATCGCAATTCGCATCTGTGGTTTGAATTAAATATTATTTTTATCATAAACCACCAATTAATATTTTTTCTCATTTATATGCACATTTTACATACACTACTTTTTCATTTAATAAAAAAATAATTTTAAACTATTTTTATTTTAAAAAAAATTACATTCACATTCTAAAAAGTTTTACATAATTATTCAATCACAACTAACTATTTACAGTAAAATTTTTATGTAATCTTATATCATAATTTAAATTATTCAAGTGTAAAGTTAAAATAGTTTTATGTATAAGATATTTATTTATTTATAAAAATTACTCATTAATTTACTAATAATTGTGTCAAAATTATATTTTACGTACATGCTATATTATATATATAACTTATTTTACTCGGTTACATATAAAAGGTAAAATTAATATAGAAGTAAAATAGATTTAAAGTTATACATTAAAAATTAAAATGATATTTTTTTATCTCTAGGAATAAAATGTAAAGTTAATACAACTATTGGTAATAAATGAGATTCTATTTTTTATTATGAATTTTAACAATATAATTTATATAATAAAAATATTTCTTTATTATAAATATAAAAATAAATATCTACCATGTAGATAATTTTTAGAAGCATGTATGTTAAATTATTCGAGTTTTAGATTTTTGGTTTTGAAATATATTTTGAAAAATAGAAATATGTTCGAAAAAGATTATTCTGATTTGATTTTAATTTTTTTTATTTAAGTTTATCATTTAATGTCACTCATCATATTTTTACGGTAGTTAGTTACCGGTTGCCATTTAAGGGTAACCTTTGATCACTAGTCAACAATCACTACCTTTGACCGATAATCATCAAGTGCCACCTTCGACTAATTACCACCTCTAATCGATGATCATGTGTTGTTACCTCTGACCATCGATGACTAGTCATCACCTCGGATCATTTGTCATAGGTTATCATTACCTATTGACCGTACGATATCAACTCTATCTTTGACCTTTGATCATTGTTGGCTGTCACCTTTCAC
The DNA here is from genome assembly GCA_037954015.1 of Psophocarpus tetragonolobus. Classification (NCBI taxonomy): domain Eukaryota; kingdom Viridiplantae; phylum Streptophyta; class Magnoliopsida; order Fabales; family Fabaceae; genus Psophocarpus; species Psophocarpus tetragonolobus. Next base: position 44,648,542 of record CM075695.1, read on the forward strand.
ATTTACCATCATCTCATTTGTTAGTCATCAACCATCTTTGGTTTTTGAATTAAAAAGAAAGATTCTAATAGATTAAAATTTGAAAAGAATGTTTTAAATTTAAAAAAACAATATAATATTATTTTTAAAATTTTTAAAAACTTAATATTAAAACTAGTATGTTTTAATAAATTTTAAAATTAGAAACCACCAGGAGCGAAAATAATATATATATATATATATATATATATATCATATTTGTAAATTTGTTTATGTTGAAAATAATGTGATTCTAGAGTAGGGTTGCTTGACTCCTTTTTTGGTTTGCAAATATTGGGATTTTAATAATTTTCTGAATTCCTTACGTTTCTTATTTGCTGTCAATCACAGGTGAAAACTGAAAACTAGAGCTTCATATAGCAGAAGGATTTGTTTTCCAACAATTGATGAGTCACTCTGTTGTTCAATCATGTTTGAGAAGGATTGTCCCCATCCGGGTGAGAATTTTATTTTATCTTTTAAACTTATTACAGGTTAAATAATTCTTTGACAGATCAAATAAGATTTGTCCCTTTGACTTATTCAATCTTTTTTATCTAAGTCTTGATTTTTTAGCTACGTATAAGGCTGCTTCTTAAGGTTCAGGGCCTTGCATGTGCTGCTGCCAGTGAAATGATAAAATTTACGTATAATTACATATATGGAATAATCAATAAATAAATTCAGTTGTTCGAGTGATATTGTATCTTTAAAAAAAATTGTTTGATCGAGTGACAATCTGATTTTTTTGTAAATAGGATGAGTATCTTTTTTAAGATATAAATTTTTAGATTTAATTTTTTTCTTTTCAACAACCACCCATTAATTTTATTCTAACCCAATTACTAAAAATAAAAATAAATATATCAATTTCTTAATTTTAAATTTTCAACCTAACAAAATTATGAATAAATATTTTAAATTTGATATTTTTCTACACCATAAGTATTCTCCAACCAAGATCATTATATTTAACTCTGACAGAAATATTATAGATGGTAAAACTTTTTCTCCCAATATTTAACTGAGTTCCATAATGACTCCCATCCTAAACTTGATATGATAATGAAAGAATCAACAAAATATTTAATATCTTCGAAATTATTAGAATTAAATATTGTAGATGTTTTATCCCTTAAACACCAATTGTTTAAAAACTTAGTTCAAACTTCTTTGCAAGATGCGTGGAAAATTTGTCATTTAAAGTGTTAATTATTTAGTAATTAATTGTAATGGTGCACTGGCCATGTGATTTGTGAGCTGGAATCAAACAAATTCGAAGCAAAAGTCTGGCGGCGAATCAGTCATCTAATAATATTGACCAAATCGCATTTCAGTTTCTGAATTTCTGACACATTTTATAATGACTTTTTGATTTAGAAATTATTAGTAAATTTTTAAAATTTAATTTATTATAATTTTATTTTTATAATTTTATATCGACATAGTCTTTATTTTTTTATGCTGAGGAAAAGAAATTTAATTACCAACATGGTTAAGTTTTCAAATTAAATTTATATTTTTCAAATATTTATATAGGAATTTAAAATTAAATTATAATTTTCAAATAATAGGTATTTAAATTAAATAAATATAGATAAAAATTATTTGAATGTCGAATAATATTTTTGAATATAATTTTTTATATAAAAAATATCAATCAAGAATAACAATTGGAAAAACATTTAATATAGATATTTTTAATTAAAGTGAGCATTTAAATAATTTTATATTTTAATAGAGTAAATAATTTTTAAATAAAATTATTTTTAATTATATTTTAAAAATTTATTTAATATACAATAATCGTGTAGAAATGTTAGGTATTAATATATATTAATTAAATTTATATTTTAATGACTTTGGATAATACTAATATTCTTAAAGAAAAAGGAAATAATGAAGTAATAGTAGACAAATTATGTGGCGGTGCAGGTTCATTTGTGTTCATGGTAGGTGCTGTTTTGCAAAGAATGGTGGTGAGATTTTGAAGGCGGCGTCAATCTATTATTTTTTAAGTCATCTTAAAGTATTTTATCCTTTTTTTTTTATTTGTTAATAAAAATTTAGGAACATGGAATAGTTTAAGAAAACTAGAAACCCTCCAACCTGAAGAATGTTTACAGAGTCAAATAAGACCGGACTTTCCAAGTTTTCAACAACTCTTCATGGTTTCCTCCGTACTTCAACTCAACAAAGTTATATTTATACGTACATATTCGGTTTTTCTTTTCTTTATATATATATATAAAATTATCAAAATTATTTACTTTCATTTTATTTATCTAAATAATTTTTTTATCCATTTTTAAAAAATTAGTTAACAACTAATTTCTTAATCTTACTTTTTTATGGGAAACGCAATAATTAATTTCTTATAAAGTATTTTTTTTTTAAATTTGTTTTCTTGTCAATTTTTAAAAAAATTTAAAATTATTTTTATTTATATATATTATTTTAAATATTGAATATTAAATTGAAATTTTTTAATTAATTTATATTTTATTTTATTATCTGTTTTCTTTTTACGTTGTATATTTCTTTTTTTTTCATTGTTTTAATTTTATTAAACGTTTTATAATTTATTTTATGTTTCTATTTTTAAGTTAAATTTTTTAAATGTCTTTTACCAAAATAATTTAAAACATTATGTTTAAAAATTTTAATTTAAAAACTTTAAACTCAAAAATAAATTACAAATCATTTTAAAAAAAATTAAAATAATGAAAAAGATACTCAAGATAAAAATAAAACACATAAAAAAATGAAATATCAATTAACTTAAAAATTTTTAAAATCATACTTTAGAAAAATATATGTACATAAAAAATAAATTAAAAATAAATTAAAACAAATTCAAAAAAATAAATCTGAAAAAAATTTAGTTAATTTTTTAAATATTTTTAAAATATTTTTTATTTATATAAATTTTTTAAAATCATAAATTTTAAAATTAAAATTTTTTAAATCTTTTTTAGTTAATTTATATTTTATTTTATTTTATATTTTGTATCTTTTTTTGTTTTAATTTTTTTAAATATTTTATAATTTATTTTTAAATTATTTTTACCAAAATAATTTAAAATATTAAGTTTAAAATTCTAAACTAAAAAATAAATTACAAATCATTTTAAAAAAATAAATAACAAAAAAATACACAACATAAAAATAAAATACATAAAAAATAAAATAAAATAAAAATTAACTTAAAAAAAATTTAAAATGTGTATATTTTCTGTGTTTTATTTTGATTTATTTTTAGATTTTTTATGTATTTTATTTTTATATTGTGTATTTTTTTTGTTTTAATTTTTTAAACATTTTGTAATTTATTTTTCATTTTATAATTTAAGTTAATTTTTAAAGGATTTTTACCAAAATCATTTGAAATATTAGATTTAAAAATTTTAATTTAAAAACTTTAAACTGAAAAATAAATTATAAAACATCAAAAAAGATTTAAAATAATGAACTGAAATACATATAAAATCATACTGAATACAAAATAAAAATAAATCATATAAAAAATAAACTGAAATACAAACTAAGTTAAAAAATTTTAAAATCATTCTTTAAAAAAACATACGTAAATAAAAAAATTAAAAATAAATTAAAACAAATTTTAAAAAACAAATCTTAAAATTTAGTCAATTTTTGGAATTTTTTAAATTTATTTTTTATTTATATATATTTTTTAATTATGAATTTTAAAAATCACAAGTTTCAAAATAAATATTATTTAAATGATATTTTCTATTAAAAAAAATCTATGTTTACAACATGTAAATATTATTTTAAAATATAATTATTATTTAAATAAGCATATCCATATTTGTTTTTTAGAAACATAGAAATTCACTTTTTTGTTTATGTTATGACATCATTTAAATATAAAGACCTTAAAAAACAATAAAATACACAATAGATAATTCTAACATTAAAATATAACATACGATATAAACTTCAATCTGATATGTCTTAGTAAAATAACTAATTAAGGGTTTATCAAATGACATATAATAATAATTTAATAGCATGAAAAATTTTAACTATGTGATTTAAAGATATCTAAATCACCCTAAAATATATAATTAAGGTCTATTATATTATTGAATTAGTCCCATGCGTTAACCAACCTTTGTTACTTATCAGTTAATGGCAATCTACAACAAAAATTCAACATTTTTTAAAAATTAAAAAGCATAATGGTTTGATTTAAAAATAAGATAACAAATGTTAAAAATTAGTAAAATAAAAAAATGCAATTGAACTAAAATTATATTTAAAATAATTAAACTCTTTGTTGATATAAATATTGATAAAGTTATAAAGGAATATTTTTTTATGATTAATATAAAAAAATCCTAAAGTCTCTCTTATACTCTTGGAAACTATTTGTATGACTAGTTAAAATTTGTTATAAAAAGTAAAAGCATTTGTCTTCAAATAAAAAGTAAAAGCACCATTTATTGATTGTTGAATAAGTAGAGGCGGCTTTTGATTATTAAACTAAACTGAGCGATATCAGTAGGAATGGAAAAACAAATGACTTTGCTTTCACTTTCACAAAAAGACAAATGAGAATACCAACATACGACAAGAACGATTGTGTAAACTTACTGTCTTACATATTAATTAAACTATAAATTGGAGCATTGTCCCAGTGGAACAGAGACCGATAAAGCTAGTACACAAAATTGACCGGAATAATTAGAAAAAAACAATCTGACTATAATTCCCCTTGCTAAGTTTATTGAATATGGGAGCATTGCCCACTCGAAGAGAGACGGACAAACCTAGTATAAAAAATTATTGTTAAATATTTATATTTTAAAATTATTATACATTAAAATTTAATATTTAGTTTTTGGTAAAATTAATTATTAAAATATAAATTTTAAATAAACATTTTTAAAAATTAAAATACTATGAATTTGATTTTTCTATCTAAACAGGAAAATTAAAATAAAAGTAATGTAATTTATATTTTTTTATTCAAACTAAACATTTAAACAATGAAAGAAAATAAAATTAAGGAATTTAAATATAATTAATTTTAAATTCTTTGAATTATTAAAATACTCTATTTAAACACACTCTTATATATTTTATTCAAATATAGCTATCCAACTTGTTTCATTCCATAATCAATTCTAGATTTAAAATCAACTGTAAATATTTTTTCAACACAAAATAAAATATATTGAAATTTATGTGAATGAATTCTGAGTCTAAAATTGATTATATAAGGGAAAATCAACATATACATAGAATTTATTAGCAAAACTAGTTGGAAACGTAGTTAGAAGTATTTAATAAAACTAACCTGAAACATTCACTTCTTGCTTATGGGAACATATATAACTTTGACTCATTACCAATTTCTTGTGTATTTGCAATGCAGTATTTGGTGCAATCTGCTGTAGATGGTTATAATGCTTGCATATTCGCTTATGACTCTGGAAAGACATTTACAATCTATGGATCTGACAATAACCCAGTGCTTACCCTCGGGAAATAGCAGAACTGTTTAGAATTCTAAGAAGAGATAGTAACAAGTATTATTTTTCCTTGAAGTACAATTTCTAAATTGAAGATCAATAAAATTTTATTTATAGTTTCATGTTTAGAATTGTCACTAGATCTAATGAATATTCAGCTGAGGTAAATGATTAAAATGATTAAAGAATCTAATTTAAATGCATCGTTTGTGTAAATAGTTTACAGTTTTTTTTTGTTTATCTGAGTAGTTCTGCAACACTCTACTTTTTGTCTTATACGTCTTGTGTCACTGATGCAGCAGTCACACACGGTGGAATTATATCAAGATACCCTCCTAGATCTTTTGTTACCAAAGAATGGAAAACATTTAAAATTGGATGTCAAGAAGGATTCGACGGTAACTATCTGTTGTCATTGCTATCTCAATTTGTAAAATTTTTCATATTCTATAAGATAATTGTTGAGTTAGGGTGCTTGGAAACATCTCAATAAGCTGATAAAATTAGAATAGTGTAAACTGTCCAAAGTTGTGAAGTTGCAAGAATTTACATCATGGATTACACTCGATAAAAAACATAACTGTTATGGTAGTTATGGAAAATGTGACAGTTGTGTCTATTTCTACAATTGAAGAATTAAATAATATTATACAAAGAGGATCTGAACCAAACCCAAATGAATGATGAAAGTTAAAGGTCTGATCTCATGCTATCCATTGTAATTGAAAGTACCCATCTTCTAAGTCAGTCAGTTGCAAGGAGAAAGGTATATTTTACATTTTTTTTTTTTTACTTTGAACAACAATCATATATGTAATTTTTTAGGAATTGGACTAGAAAAAAGTAGAAGTCAGATAGATAGAAATAACTTGATTTAAATATTCTTCTCCATTATTTTAAATCATAACCAAAACAACTTAGAGATGTTTTGTACTTATGTTTTGTTATTTTATTTTAAAAACTGAAAAAACAGTTCTCAGAAACTAATTTCATCAAACAAATTTTTCTGCTATGTTACAGAAAATAGGTTTCAAAAATAAGAAAGAAGCAGGCCTTAATCTCCATTTTTTTATTCTTTATTCTGTTGTTTCTCCCTCCTGATTAACCAAGCTAGTATGATTCTTCATTGTTAACGAACAATGTAGAACATCAATTGTTTCTTGAGCTCTCAGGAACAGACTTATTTACTTTATTTTGGATTCAATATGCAGTTGAGTTTTGTGGATCTTGCTGGTTCAGAAAGAGTGAAAAAGTCAGGTTCCACCAGGAGTCAGCTTAAGGAAGCTCAAAGCATTAACACGTCATTATCTGCACTTGGAGATGTAATTAGCGCTTTATCTTCTGGTGCTCAACACACCATACAGGAATCACAAGTTAATCATGTTGATGAGTGATTCTCTTGGTGGTAATGCCAAAACTCTCATGTTTGTGAATGTTTCTCCAGCAGAATCAAATTTGGATGAGACACATAACTCTCTCAAGTATGATCTCTGTCATTTTCTTCCATTATATTTATTTCATTAGTTTCTCTAGTTCTAATACTATTCCTCTATGCTTATTAGGTATGCATCACGAGTAAGATCCATTGTGAATGACCCCAGCAAAAATGTTCCTTCAAAAGAGGTAGCACGGCTGAAGAAGTTAGTTGCATATTGGAAACAGCAAGCTGGGAGGATTTAGAAGAAATTCAAGATGAAAGACCAACTAAAGAGAATGGTAATGGCAATAGGTAAAGAGATCTCACAAATAGCTTCCAAGAGATTAAATTGAGCATATGGGCTCAAATATATTTTCCTTTTGGAATGTTCAATGATAATTTTCCAGGTCAAATTGTATATCATTTTAGAGGGATCTAGGCTGTATAGTTGAATCTTATGTATATTCATTATTAATCCTTTGGACATATACACATACAAGTATATTCATTATTCTATATGAATATATTTCTTAACTTCAAAATGCATACCACATTTGTTATATAACATTGTCACACAAAATTAATTTTTATCTATTTAAATTTATAAATGCTATTTTTTTAAAATTAAAAAGATAATTTTTTATTATTACTTTGAATGCTGTAATTACTATTTATAAAATAGTGTCACACTTGTCACGCGACACTCTTCCATTCAAAAAATATTCTATTATTTAAATTTATAAAATATTATTTTAAAAATAAAAATACAAATCTGTATATCTTTATTAATATTTTTTAATGTTATAATATTATATATTATTTATTTATAATGTTAAATATCTAGCTATAAAATATTGATTTAAAATCAAAAGAAAGTTATTTTTATTTTAATAAATGTTAGTTTAGGTTTTAAGAAATGAGTTTAATTTGTATTCACAGTATAAAACTTATTACACGATCATTTAATCACAACTCATTTTTATTTATAGTAATTTTATTGACTTTATCCATTAACAAGTCATACAAATGAAGAGATATAATTGCACGTTAGTATAAATTTTTTTTACATTTCCAGTGTATACTAATTAAACACTTAAAAATAGTAAGATATTAAGGGCCAAATATAGAAATAAATGTGTCAAAACCAATTATTCCCATAAATGTTATACATATAGGTATAGATACTCTAAATATAATATATATATATATATATATATATATATATATATATGTGGTAGAGGAGAAACAATGGTAATTAAAGAAATCAAATAAAAAAATTAATTATTATATTTTTATTTTCTCAAAATAAAAAAGGTGCAAATACATAAAACATATACGTAATACTTAAACAATAAATAATATAGAGATAATTTGTTATGTAATATTTGGTTTTTGATGCTTACAATTGTTACATTATTAACTTTTATCTTTTATTTGTACAAAACAATAGTAAACATAAATAAGACAGACTTGGAAAGATGATAATTATTTTTTCAAAATTATAATAGCAATAGCAAAGTAAGAAAAACAAAACATTGAACTAAGAATAATAATTTTAAACAAATACATAAAATAAACAGAATGACATTTTTAATAAATACATAACACAAATATATATATATATATATATATATATAAATAAATAAATAAAAGAAAGCTTGTGTGCTTGACCTTTGATTGAATTTTTCCTTTCCCTGTAGTCATTTAAAGCTTAAATCATTTATAGCTGTTAAATGAATGTTTTACTCACATAATACTAATTTTTATATATTTATAACGATAATACTAATTATTATGTATTTATAAAAAAATTCATTATTTTTATTTTATGTTTTGTCGTTGATTTTTTTATAGTAGTCTTTGATTTAATTTAATCCTACTGAACGTTGACAGAGAACTAAACTACTCACATAATACTATTAATTGTATATTTATGATAAAATTATATTTATAATACTACTTACCACGATGAATATATTTATAATTTATAACTATTACACCACTAACAAAGTAGAGAAATAAGGAAGGGGGAAGTCGGTAGTTCGAATCTTTCATTAATAAAAACTAATACATTAACAATCAATATTTGATATTTGAAAAAACTATTAGACCATGCATAAAAAATGTAAAAATTTGATCTAATAGAAATTATAAATTTTATTTTTATTTTTATTTTCATTTTAAAATAAATTAATAATTTTTACCAAGTGCATAAATAATTAATGAAATTTAATCTAAAATGTATTTTTAAATTGAATAAAAATATAACTAATTAGTTAAATTTATTAGACAAATTGTTTCATATGTTAATCTAATTCTATCAAACCAAAAAAAGAGAAAGTGAAGTTTAAAATAAAAATATTTCTTAATATTTTAGTATTTTTTAGAAAATTGAAAGTATTACTTAGCCAGTACTTTGATTTTTATTTTATAATTTAATGTTTTTTAAATGAATATTAATGCACAAATTTTAATTTTAATTAATATTTATATATTTTCCGTCATTGATTGAATTTTTATTTTTCATGTAGTAGGTAAAAGTTGGAATCATCTCTAGCTCTTGATTTAATTTCATCATGTTGCACTTATTGTAAAAAAGTTTTATACTTAGGTTTAATAATAATTTTTTATTTATATATGATTTAATGACACTGTAAAACTTTTAAAGTATTATTAATGGGTAAAGTTAACAAATTTATTATAAATAAATAATTAAATGATTGTGTTGTAACTAAATTACAGTGTAAAAACTTTTATAATACTAATCTATAGTTATACTGTTATATAAAGAAAATTAATTACTCTATTATTTAGTAATATCAATATTATGCTTTGTTTAACTTGTAATCTTATGTTATCTCTAAAACAAATTTAAACAAATAGAAAATGATGTAACTAAAAAGTAACTGCACACTCAATTAAAAAAAAAAAACTGCACCTTCTTTCTTAATATAAACACCAAATTAAAAAAATATTAAAATATATCAAATTTTAACATAATAAAATATTATAAAATATAAAAATGTAAATATACAAACATAATAGCGTATGTATTTTTACTAGTATTTTATACATTCAAAATAGTTTATAAAACAAATATATAAACAATTTTTCTCTAGTTCAAAATGTTAATATTATTAGTAAAATTAATTTTTGTTAAGGGTGATATCAAACATGCAATCTTTTTTCCACTTTTCTCTTTTCTTAAGCAAGAAGGCATTATATATTTCCACAAATATATAAGTGACTAAAACTTAGTTTATTTTAAAAACTACACTAGAGTATCTCTAATGACTTGATAAGTTATTCAACTAAATAGCTGTTACATGTAGTTAACTTTTACAAGTTTGAAGTAAAACCAAACAAAAAAAATTTAAAGGACCAAAATAAAAAAAATTAAGACTAAAAAATCCATTTAATCGAACTAAATTAAACATAAGCATGAAGATTATATAATATGCAGAAGAAGTAATTATAATTGAAATGAAAAGAAAATATACATGAAAGTAATTTTATAACCAATATTTCAACTACAATAAAATTAGTTTGTCACTTTCATAATAAACAACAAAAATGACCACAATCAGAATATGAAATTGGTTGAAATAATTTAGTGAGAGAGAAATACTATTTTGTTATATGAAAAATTTGTAGAAACATTTATGTTCCTGAACCTTTTTGTTATTTGCATATAGCTAACCCAATTTAGTAAGTGAACAATTAGTGATTAAATGTTGTGACGATAATTTTTCTCTCTTATAAATGACCATTGAAATCCATTATTTACATTAAATACATGAGAGGTAAAAGTATTTATAACAAATTTTAACTACTAAAAATAATAAAAATTAAAATTCAAAATAAGAAATGTTAGTAACAATTTCAACCAAATTCAAAAGTATCCAAACATTCTTCAAACAAGAAAATCAAAGTACAAAATTATGGATTTAGAATGTTTTGAAAAAATCAAGTGAGACATATTGTAATTCAATTACTAGCCTAATAAATAATCACATTAATAAATAAATAAAACTGAAAAGGCTCATTGAACTTAATGGTAAAACAAACACTAATCCATTTTACCTGCACAAGTTCATCCGAGCTAAAGGCACACTAATCCACCTCATCCTTTTATCTCAACCCATAGTTGAGTGATGTTCTCACTCTCACTAAGCATAACTTTTTGTTCTTGAACAATAACTTTTGGAAAGAGCCTGGTGGTGGTAGTTGAGTGTTTTCATGGTTAGGCTGGTGTGAAGTTGATATTTATCCAGCAGCTGCACCTATGACATTTTGATTTGGGTCCTTATTCTTACTTTGCTATTTTGTTTCCATGTGTAAATTGTAATTTCTATCTCAAGGTTTTGAAAAACAACCAGTTGATTAGACCAATTCTTGATTTGAAGATTCAGTAAGTCTCTCTTGTATTTTCTATTTCCTGTCGTTATAACACTAATTTTAGGGTGTCGTTATAACACTAATTTTAGGGTCTATGACTAACATTCTCAACCCCTGTAAATATTTTCCAGAGATTTGACTCAAAATAATCTTAAAAGTGAAATATCAAGGCTTGTATATTGGAACAAAGTTTTTGCAATATTTGTGAGTATAAGTGAACATGAAAATGAAATTATTATTTCTTTGAAGTTTTTAGTTCTATTTCTATCTAACTAATAATACTTTTGATGTCGTTGATTTCCCCATTCCATATAATAGGGGCTTGACAGGGAATAATTAATTATCCTATGGAATTTGCAAGTTATACTATCACTATCTTTTTGTAATCTAACCTCTTTCCGTTGGGAGGGCTCGTGCCTTTAAAGCTCCAACAGAAGCAAAGGAAAGTTCCAAATAAAACAGAGTGTTGACACCAAGGAGCGAGAAAGAGAAAGTGGCAAGAAATGAAATTCAAGATTTGAATGGGCAACACATGGACACAATTATCAAACTTATATTTGTTATTTTAATTATTGGTAAATATTTTTACCGTCCTTGCTAACTCAGAGACTAACATACAAACTACAAAAAAAACTTCAAGGTATACTACATCCTCAAAATTGTCTTGTTCTCTTTCCACTTTTTTTCTTATTTTTCTCTTTTTGTTTTTTCGTTGAATGCTTGTATCTTTCTCCAAACCTATTCTCTTCTTCAATTTTTAGTGCTTTTTGCTTAGTGATCTTTTTTGTTAAGGCAAAATCTTACTTATTATTAGTTATCATTAAGCATATGGCTCAATGATATAATTTCATTAGGAGGATTAAACTCTTTTACTTTATCTCTTTATTTTAGTGCCTAATCCAATTTGAGTGAAGTGACCTTGAGTTGATACTTGAAATATTCTATCATCTTTCAACCTATATTTCCAAAATATTAGTAAAATATGCAATAATATAATTACAATTAGCTATATATTATAGATATATGTACAAATAAACTATTCACACAAATTCATGCAATGGAGGACACTTTCCATAGAAAATATTAGAGTATCTTTATTGGAAGTAGCTTAGATAAATTGCTTAACATGGAAATTGTTATTTTAATGTAGATTCTATAAGGCGAGTTGCTTAAAAATGAGTAAGAATTGTTTATATGAGCAACTTTGATCCATTTTTAAGCAACTCAACTTGTAAGATCCACATTAAAATAATAGTTTTTAAATTAAGCAACTTCTATCATAGATGCTCTTACAAGAAAATCTATGCATACCACACTTAAAACTACTAACATATAGATAAAAAAAATTTGTCTCTAATTCATGTTCCAATTTTTTGTTTTATAAAAAAACGTTATGTTATTTAATGAGCTACATAAAAGATAAAAAAAATTGATTACATAAAATAAAAATTAATGAAATAAAAAATGAGACATTAATTAAAAACAAAAAATTTTCATCTAATATATAATACAATATTTATTTATTATTGGTTTAAAAAAGTGGTTTATTGGTTTAGGTGGAAAAACAAAATAATATGTTCATTGGGTTCAAGTTATCTTTCAATCACTTATACCCTGGTTTAATCATAAATTTGGGAAGGGAACTAAAATTGGGTACTTAAAAAAAAACGTAATCATGAATTAGCTTTGTGAAAGATCAAAGTGTATTATATAAATTTAACTAATTATTACGTGATCTATTTGATTTTAGGAAACAATGTTTTAGTGCGGTTTGGTTATTTTTTAGTTAAAAAATCATTAAAACATAAAAAATAATTATATGCAGTTTGGTCTCAATCGGTTTAAATATAACATTAAATCCGAATAAACAAAATCAATATTTTGTATTTTGGTTTAAATTAGCTTTTTAATTTTAATCCATATATAACATTATATGCAGTTTTGGTTTAATTTTATCACTATTTTAATTTTTTTTAATTCCAATATTTTTTCATTAAGCTTTATTTGGTAATTTTATTCTTTTAAATGAAACCTAATTATATTCATAATTCTACTAGTAAGAATATGTTAAAACTATTAAGTATTATGATAAATATAGTTCGATAATAATTTATCAATAAAGCTTAAATTAAGTAATATTGAAAATTTTATAAAGAATTTTTCGTTATACATTTATCTTTTCACCGGCTAGTGTCACTATTAAAACATAAATAATTTACGCATTTCATTTTTATCAATTTTTATGTTTTATTTTAATTAGGATTTTATTTATTGTTATGTCATATGGATTTAATATTTGCATTTTAGATGTCTTTTTAATTATATTTTAGAATTTGTTACGTTTTTAGTGTTTTTAAAACATAATTAATTTACTAGAATTTGAAGCGCTCTTGAACTAATTTAAAGTATTAGATAGAAGCTTTGAGTTTTGGAGACAATTCAGAAGAAGAAAAAAAATTAATCAATGAAATTTAGAAGATAGTTGTTCTATTTTTTTAAAAAAAACCTATTAGTTTAAATATAAATTTTCTTCTCTAACGTTTCATGCAAAATAGGCATCTAAACTTTTGATCAAAAAGACAGAAGGCATAGAAAGTAATGCTTGAAGCTTCTCCTTTCCCTTTTCACTCTTTATTTCTGGATCTTGTTTTTTATAATCATGAATGTGTGAGTAGACCTTTTTCAATGTAGGATTGCGGTTTAACTCTTAACTCTATTGATGATTAATTAAGTATTTTTATGTTTTTATTGAATTTCTCATGATTTCTTCTCTATAGCTTCTACCTATGCAACACCATATTGTAGCCCTACATTATTATGAAAAGACCGAGAAGTGACCTTAATTATTGAAACATATGGGAGGAACTTAATGATTGAAAGATTTGAGGACTCAATTAATTTGCAAAGAAATTTATAAGTTTAATTGAACATGTAAGGGTTACTTCAATTAAATACAACTTTATACTTTGAAAGATCATGAAGGTTAACAAGATTACCTTAATTAAGAATGAATGAATAGGTAGTCTTGGTGTGATACTCAAAAAAAGGTTTTTTTAAATTTGAAATTCAGAAATTTTTGTTTGGTGAATAGAATTTTGAAATCTTAATAATTCTTTCCTTTATTTCATAAAATATTTTCTTATTTTCAAATACATAAAAAATCACAAAAATGTGATCTGTATTTTATTAGTTATAATTTCCTTATCTTAAATTTTATCTCATTTGAATTTGATATGCTTATTTTATTATGAAATTTATTTCTATTTTTATTTTTATCTTTTCTTTATTATAGAACTTTGATATTTTTAAATTAATTTTAATTACTTTCAAAATTAATTAAAATTAAAAAAAATATTATTTCTTTGCCAAATGCACTTCCTATGAAAAAAATAAAGTACATGTGTAGTTTTCACACATCTATAATACAATAAACTTCTCAAGCAAGTGTAAAATATAATAAAAACAATAAATAATAATAAAATAAATATATTTTAGTTTTTTATTCTTATAGGAATTAAAAATAGTCTGAGAAGATTTATAACAATTCACTCACCCTACTCAAATGCTAGACTCCTTCATAAAATAAGTGTATCGTATTAAATGTATAACACTAAAATCATATAAATTTCATGATTCAGCTAGGTTTCAAAGATACAATTCAAAAGCCAAATTTAAACCAAATAGGTTGAGAACAAAATCATTAAAAAAAATTAAAATATAAATTTAGTTCAAATTTTTATTTTTTAGCAGTATTTAGTTTTTATTTAGGATCGATTTGGACACAAATACTCCTAATTTTGAGGCATTATCAACATTAATTCAAGACCAAAAGTGTTGTTGGATCTTGATTTAAGAGAGTCTGATTAAGGTTTATCATTCGAGCTTACAGAGTGGAAGCTGAAATTGATGACAATTAATTGATGAGAATAAGAGATAGAAAAACAAAAAATCCTAAAAAAAATACTTAAAATTGCAAAATTGTGAATGTAAATTATAAAAAGACAAAAAATACTAGGCAGGCAAGAGGGAAGAGCAAAAGATATGGAAGTGGTGTTGATTAGAGGTTTGGTGTAAGTCATAATCATGCTTGCCTTGACCACCACTTTACTGTCAGAATGAGTGTCGCAGTCCTAGCTCAATTAAGTATTGGGTGGGAGATAAGAGAAGGATCTGAGAGTTTTCATCTCCATCCACACATTCATTGAACTTAAAAATTTTAAAGTAGAGAAGCAAATACATCCTTAGATTTTTTTTCACAAAATCCAACTCATCCTAGCTTCACCTGATTACACCCTATATATTATATAAGTAAACATTTTCTGATAATTATAATTCAATTCCTTTACGTAATATATCACCTTTTTTTGTTAGGTTTATTTGACTGAGAGTTATACATGTTTTTAGATAAATATATAATTAGTTAAATATATGGATGATTTCAAACTTAGCCTATTTTTAGGTACAAGTTTGACACTTAAAATAGTAGGCACCGTTTGGGTGGTTCTGAGTTTTTGGTTTTGAAATATATTTTGAAAACAAAAACCTGTTTGACAAAAATAATTCTGTTTTTATTTTTTATTCATTTTCAAAACAGTTTTCACTTAATTTTAAAAACAATAAAATTTGGTTTTTAGATTTCTGTTTCTATTTTTATTTAAGCTCATTACTTGACGTCTTGTCACCATTGATCATGACTTCTGACTGGCGGTTACCGGCCTCCACCTCTGACTTGAAGTCACAGACCGCCACCTTTGTCTGACGGTCATCAGTCACCACTTCCGACTGGCGGTCACCAGCCCCCACCTTCGACCAACAGTCATCGGTTGTCACCTCCGATCGACAATCATCGATTGCCACCTCCAATCGGCAGTCATCAACCACCACCTTCGACCGACAGTCACTGGCCGCCACCTCCGACCGGCAGTCATATACCGTCATCTCCGACCAGCAGTCAACAACTGCCACCTCTGATTGGTGGTCACTGGCCGCCACCTCCGACCAACGATCATCGACCATCACCTCCAATCGATGGTCACCAACCACCACCTCCAATTGACAATCACTTGTTGCCATCTCTAACCAATGGTCTGGTCGCCACGTTTGACTAGCGATAATTGACTACCACCTTCGATCATCGGTCACTCAATCGTTACCTTCGACCACTAGTCATAACTACCACCTCCGATCGTCAGTCACTAAGCACCACATTCAATCGCCAATAACCGACCGTCACCTTCAACGACTCTCGATCGCTACCTTCAATTAGTGTTTTGGTTAAGATTTGAAAACAATGTTTTAAATTTGGAAACAAAAAACAATGTTATTTTTAAAATTTTGAAAACTTAAAACCAAAACTAGTTTTTTTTTTTAGAAATTTCAAAACTAGAACCAAAAATCATCCCGAACGGGGTCTTAGTTTGCATTAAGTTTATGACTTGTTTGTTATAAATTGTGGTATTTTAGAATTTTAATATAAAAAATATTTAATATTTTAAAATATTATAAATAATGATATAATTTTTAATATGATAGAATAAAATTTGATTAGTTTAAAAAATTATAAGATGTATTGTTTAATTATTTAAAAAATGTGCAAGCATATAATTTGATCAGTCAATTACGGACTACAGAAAAAAAATCTAATTGATGAAAATACAGACTTTGAATATCCAATATTAAATGGACCGGATCAGTTCGTGTTCACCCTAGTTAAGATTTTTTCATGTTGCACTTATAATAATTTTATTTCACACCTATTCATTGGAAAAATACGAAAATATTCTCCTTATTTTACTTCTCCAACAATGCACATAACCGGAGAAAAGTAAAAATTTGCAAATATTTTTGCTTTACTGGCAAAAAAGTAAAAAATATTAAAAATTATTTATTTGCATATAAATTATTTTTCAAAACAAAGTAGTAACAGCATACTAAATTTAAAGTAATCAATGGAATTAGACTCAAAGGAATTAGAGTAATTAACATCATGTAATTAGAATCCAAGTAAATCGAGAGGAACCACAATGAATGTAATTAAAGTAATTAGACTAAAAGTAATTAGAATAATTAATATAATGTAATTAGATTAAAAATAATTAGAGTAATTTGCAAATTTTGTTACTTCTCTGACAGTGTACTGCCGAAAAATAAAAAAAATTTAAGAGAAGGTTTCGTAATAAATTTTATATTTTATTTATTTTTATATTTTATCATATAAAATTTTAATAAAATGTTAAAAAATTATATTATTCAATATAAAATTTTATAAATATAATATAAATATTATATATAAATTTTATAATTAAAATAATAAAATATAAAATTTATAAATATAAAAGTTTATTAGGAGAAGATTTTTAGTAATAAACTTTTGTATTTTATTTATTTTATATTTTAAATACAAAATTTTAATAAATTTTAAAAAATTGTGTTATAAATAAATTATATTATTAAAATATAAAATTTTATAAAGATAACATAAATAGTTAAATAAATTTTATAATTAATTTTTTCCTTGTTCGAAAAGCTTAATTCTTAGAATTAGTTATTTTATTTTGAAATGTGAGTGATGTTAATTTTATTATGGTAGGTATTCAGAAAGATAAAGTTAATTTATTATGATAGGTGTTAGAAAAGATAATTAGGTTAAAAAATAATTTTGAATTTGAATTTTTCAAAAATTGTTTAGGTAGACAGGTGTTATGGTTAGAGTTAATATTGTTTTATCTTATTCCGTGTAAGTCGTGTGTTAGGTTTCTAACATACACTTTATCTATTCGGTTAAAATCCATTTGCAATTTTTGTCTCAACAGTGTCTTTAACTCTTGCCATTTTATCAACATAATTTACCGATTAATACTTTACCACTGACACAATACAAATGTGGACTGTATTGCCAAAACATTTCGATAAATAGTTTGATTAAGCGTTTATTTAATAAAATATTATCACAT
The DNA here is from genome assembly GCA_037954015.1 of Psophocarpus tetragonolobus. Lineage (NCBI taxonomy): Eukaryota > Viridiplantae > Streptophyta > Magnoliopsida > Fabales > Fabaceae > Psophocarpus > Psophocarpus tetragonolobus. The sequence goes on from CM075695.1 coordinate 44,666,829, forward strand.
GAAGATTTATACCATAAATATACTCTTAAAAACTCACTGGAATAATAATAAAAAAAACTTGATTTGATAAACTGTACTGATAAGTTTATTGAAATAAGTTACAAAGAGCATGAGTAATAAATTATTTTACATAAATTCAAATAAGCTCCCTATTGAATTTAACATGATTAGACTTATGAACAGCACATTATTTTCCCGATCAAGAATATATTACACAAAAGGTCTCAAACTTTATTTGAGTAATATAAAAGCACGCTAACTTATTTCAGTAATATATTCTTGCGACATAGTTCTCAAACTTCTAACACAAGAACAAATACATTTAGCAAGCAAAGAAAAGAACGTTACAGATAGCAAAAAGTAAATAACAAGTTTTTTCTCCTAACTAGGAAGTGGCCCCCGAGCAATATACGCTCAATAAATTATTCAACTTGAGCATAGAGAAAATAAACTGTATTGTGTATTGTACACTTACATGTCAGAAGAAGAAAATAGAAATTTGATGATTTTTATAATACAATTGATGAAATTGATTGATTTCTTCACAGCGCCATATTGGCGTTGTTTAGACAGTTTTCATCCTAGTGAAGCAATGAAGGTTCTGAAAAGCATGATACAAGATCTAGCAATTCAAAAAAGTGCGACCATCTAGCAAGACAAAGGATTCCCTCTAACTACCAAGGTTTCTCAAACGTTTCAGCACATCTTTTTCGCCAGTGAGTTCCCTAACCAAACCTTTGAATTGACCAGAATAATTCAATACCTCATGGTAAAATGAAACAAGAGTAGCATAATATAGAATACTGAAGCCAAATACTATATGATAGAATTTCTAAATAGACCATCTAAGTTTTCCCTATATGTTATTAACACAATTTCAGTGCAATGGCACATTAGAGCAGACTGAATTATGAACTTGGACATCAATATAATTCATGATTTTTTAAACATGGTTTCGATAAAGTACCAAGGTAACACAAACATACCAAGGTAAGATCCATCATTGAAATAAATTCTTACCATTGGTATAATCCCGGCAATCATGTAGCCCAATCCTCAAATTTGTTTCCCATTCTTTGCTGAATTCTGTTGCTATTTCCACTGCATCCTCTGTTGAATATCCAACAAGCCAGCATTTCTTTCTAGGCAACTTTTGTAATTTCCTCACAAGAACAGCTCCTAGGATTTAGGAATACAAACTGAGGTCATGATTTGATTAAGGTAAAAGTAAAAACATTTAGGGAGAGAAAATATAATCAGAAAGTTCAAAAGCTGTAACAAATAGGTCAGTCCAAAATGGTCAAATCTGTTGTCACAAAAGGTTGACTTTATAATGTCATCTTGGAAGAACTACATGCACCAGGAATTCAATACATGGTATGCTGTGAGGGTATGGCAGGAAGTGTTATCATGGTGGGGAATAAGTGGTGTGCTAGTCTAACAAAGTGCAAGATCACTTCTTGCAGGTTACAGGACTTTTGCTGGTTAAAAATGACCGGAAGGCATGCTTTCTTGCGGTTTGGTTAATGACTATCTGGACTTCATGACTAGAACGAAATATCGAGGTGTTCTCACAGAAATTGTTGGGGGAGGCTCAGCTATTGGAGAAAATAAAAATGTCGACTTGGCAAATGGCAATGGAATGACGCTGCAAAAAAAGTTGAATATTCACTGTCTGCGTGGATGATGGAATCCAAGGGTTTGCATCATGTAAACGCTGGAACGGAAAATAAGTGTTTGGATCGCAAATTTGATATCCACTATGTGGTACAGGACAGGAGTATGCCAATTGTGAGGTCGTCAAAGTACAGTGGCATGTATGAGAAATATTCTGCTATATATTCTATGCTATATAACGTGTTTTCATTCTTCTTGTAATTTTGCATTGCACTGTCATTTAGTTATTGGTGTGCCTTTTGCCCTTTATCTTGAGCAAATATTTTGCACAATTGTGATTTGTTTTGTGATATAGTTCATGTCCAACTTCAATTGATAATTCCAGCGGGTATGTTTTTTGAATTAGCATCTAGCATGAAATGAGAAGACAGAACATTATATCAGGCATCAGATGTAAGTTGGAGCAGGTATGTGTAACCTATTCAGAATGTTGGTAATTAATAGTTAATACCACTCAGAAAAAGATAGCTTTTTGGAAAAGTGAGACCAGTAACGTGTGTGTGTCGGTAATTAATCTCACCGGGCACTGCTTTACCATATAGGGCTGCTAGTGCTACATATATATCTTGAGGATCTTTGGGTTGAAAATCAAAAACAAGAACCTGAAAAAGCATTGGGAGCTTGAAATAGAAAAGTAGGTAGCAATGAAAATGATAGGTGATATTGGAATAAAAAAAGATACCTGGGAAGGTGAGGAGGGTTTGATGATGACCATGAAATGCTGCAAATCCCAGAAATTGAGGGAGAAAGCAGCAGACATAAGCAACTGGGGTGGTCCCTTTGTAGCCCTTAGAGCCATTGCCGCTACATACACTTCATCTCTGCCTCTTGCCATTGCTGACTTCGACAACAAAGACACCACCATTTTTCTCTCTATCCTCATTCCTTATCTTAACTATAAAATCAAAATAATATTCACTAACAAATTTCTTATTTTAATGTTTTATACATTTTATATTTCATTCTCACTTCTTCTTTTTTTTTAAATTAAAAATACCCATATGATAACAACATTTTAATTCTAAAATTCTATCTGGAAGAATTGTTTCTTTTCTGAGTTGCTATCGAAGATTGTTATTAATAAGGGAATACTATTTCCATTTTTTTTTTCAAGTTGCTTCGATTGTTTAACTTATCAAATTTTAATATTTAATATCAATATTTTTTTAGATATATAAAATATCAACCTGATGAATTGTAAAAATTAAAAAATATAATTGAAAAATAATATTTATAAAAAATTGGATATAGTAAATAAGTTATGTCATGAATTATATATGACCTGGCAAGGTTGGTTTTTTTTTTTCATTTGAATGGCTAAAAAAACAATGAAATGTTATGTTTAATCTATAATTTATAACTAATATAATCAGAATATCTTATTTTTTACGTTCATATTTATTTGAATTTTTTTATTCTTAAATAATTACTAAATTTTATATAAATTTTTTATATGATTTTTCTTATTTTATGTAAGTTTTATTTTTTTTCTCTTTTCAATTTTAATATTTTATTTTTTTATTTAATTTATAATTATTATAATAAGAATACTCTATTTTGATGTTCACATTTACTTGAATTTTTTTTATTCAAAAACTACTAAATTTTATATAATTTATTTTTCTATACGTGATTTCTCTTATTTTATGTAATTTTTTCTTTATTTTTTCTCTTTTCAATTTTCATATTTTATTTATTTAATAATATAAAAAAATCATAAAGTGTCTTCCACTAGTATATTTAAAGTAAATTAGATTGATTTCTTTATCATAGTTTTTATTACATCCACTACTTTTTTATTTTTAAATTCTATAATTTTTTAATTTTTAACTTTCTAATTCTGAGATTTTTACTTTATACTAATTTTTTTTTTTTAAAAAAATATCATCATCATTAGGGATTAAAAGTAATAATTTTATAAAAAATAAAAATAATAAATGTAATAAAGTCAAAAGAAATTTTGTATAATTTACTCATATATTAATAGTTTACAATATATGAAAAATTAAAGCGGAAATTGTAGCATGGATATCTTTCTGATACAATTAATTTTGGTATTACTAATTTAATTTTCCCTAATGTCTTGATAAAAAAACCTTAATTTTTTAATTGTTGTTTATAAATTAATTTATTCATTTCCATCCATTGTTATTTATAAAACCTTAACCAGGTTTGGCTTATAAGACTAGACTCTAGACTTGCTTATTTAATTAAAGATTCAAACATGATTTATTACTTTTGAGGAACATGATTTATTTACTTGACAGTTGACATATACATATGTTTTAATAAGACCCTTTCGGAAGTTTGAAGTTATTTGAAAATTGTATTAAGAACTATTTATAACAATAAATATATATTTTATTATTATATTTTAGTTTTCTAATTCTCTTATTTTCATTTTCCTCGATTTAATATAAGTACGTGTATTTTAGGATAAAAAAGATAATTCCAATAATAAATATTATTATTATTATCAATAAATTTTAATTTAGTATAATTAATAATCTCAATAAATTTAAAAAAGTAAAATTTATTTTCGAGAGAATATTATTACATAGATAAAAATAAATGATAGTTTTTGAAGGGGTTTAATAGAACTATAAGCATAGGTAATAAAATTAGTCCGGTCTGACCGAAAACTGGTCACCCAATTGATTCGAATCATATTTTGGATCGGTTATGCATTCAACTAGTCAACTCAATTGGTTGGACAAGTGACTTTGATGATTGAATTGACAACTCAGTTTGACTGACCCAATTGACTCGATTTGACTTTTTTTTAGTTAAATACAAATTTTAAAAAAAATAACATACTTTAAAAAATTTCAGTGGTCGTGGTCATAAACATGGTGATTCATTATCTCCTTTCTTATTCTTAATTATGGTTGAAGGGTTGAGTCAAATGGTGAATGTGGCAATAGAGTTGGGTTTCTGGAAGGGGTACGTAGTATGGAAGGATAGAATTAGTGTGTCACACTTACAATTTGTAGATGATACTATCCTCTTGACCCTAGTGATTGGGGTCATTGGAGGTGACAAAAGCTAGTTTGCATAATTTCAAACTTTTCAGGCTTGAAGGTAAATTTCTGTAAAATTCAATTAATGGGCATAAATGTGTCAGAGGATTGTTGAATCAAGCAGTGGTTTTGTTAAAGTGTAAAAAGGGTTTCATTCTTTTTAATTATCTGGGATTGCTAGTGGAGGGTCTAAATAAGGGGGAGGTAATGTAGCATGCGACGATGGAAGCTATTTGAAAAAAAGCTTTCCTCATGGGAATATAAACATGTGTCTCTAGCTGGAAGGGTGATGTTAATTAAGGTAGTTCTAACAGCTTTACCCATTTATTTTCTCTCTTTCTTCAAGCTCTAACAGGTATAATATCAACATTAGAATCTTTAGGTAAATGGATATGGAGACTGGGGGTGCACTATATGTCCTGGGCAAATGTGTGTAAAGAAAAGAGATTGGAGGTTTGGGTTTGCGTGATATTCACAAGTTCAATCTGGACGTATTAGGTAAATGACTATGGAGAATGAAAATGGAAAATGAGAGGTTTTGGGTGATGGTGTACGGTCCAAGTCTCAGTAATTGGATGGGACGTGGGTGGCAAAATCATATACTCACTCCAGATGGTGGTCAAATTTGCAGTGCATGGTGAGCTTAGGTTAGGGGACCTCTGATTGGTGGTCACAACATTCTAAGCAACATTTGGGCAATAGCAAGAAGACCTTATTCTGGTAGGATTAGTGGTTATGGGAGTAGTGGTTGTGTGATAAATATCGAAGAATATTCGAGAACACAGATCAAAGTAGTGTTACCATAAGCGAGATGTATGGAGGGGGTGCTTAAAGGTGGAGTTACAGGTGTTTTCTATTTGCGTGGGAAGAGAAACAATTAGTAGATTTAATGAACAGTCTGGAGGAAGTTTCTCTTTCTGACGAAAAGGAAGATGAGTGTGTTTGGCTAGTGGATGGCTTTGGGGTGTACTCAGCATCGACATATAGAGTTCTATCAATTACATATATGCCGACTCAGGATGCAGGATAATTTAGTACGATCTAGGTCAAAGGCATATCACTTAAGGTTCAGTATCTAGTTTGGCAATTAAATGCAAACTGATTGGCAACTCATGACAATCTTTGTCAGAGAGGTTTTTTATCATAGGCTTTTGCTAGGTGCGCACTATTCAAGGGATTAGAGGAGACTGCCTTTCATCTATTTCTGAATTGCATGTTGGTGACTCGGGTGGGTCAAGTTATGTGCTTGGTGGGGAATATCTGTTATACTACATAATGAACTCCGCTCCTTAGATGTCAATTCATGGGGTTAGTGGGTGGTAACAAAGTGAGAAGGAAATCATGTCTTTTGTGTGGTTTGCAGGTTTGTAGCACATTTGGAAGGCAATGGATGCAATAATTTTCAAAGGTAAATTAGTGGAGTCTGATGATATCATTCATGCTACCCAACTAAGTGTGTGGGAATGGTGCAATGCTACAAAACTTATGACACATTCTTTTGCAAAATAGTTTATGAACCCTTATTTTTGTCTTTAATACTTTTATTATTGATCCTTTATTTAACTAGGTAGCATTTTATGGTCCTGTAATGATTTTCTTAAGCAAACACATCTTGTGCTCTTTTGCTTAAGTTTTCTTAATAAAATTTTGTTGTCTTATAAAAAAAACTTGAAAATTATGTAATAAATTAACTTATCGCTAAATTATAATAATTAATTAGTAGTTTATAGGTAAAAAATAACAAGTCTAGTTTAATTTGATAAAATTCTATTACTCAAACAATATTTAATATAAGTTTTTATACTTAATTATTAGAATTTATAAGTGAAGGTTTTGATTTTTGAAATATTTATTTGATTATTAATTTATGCAATTAAACTTGAAGAAGTCAAAACCTTAAAGTTGGAGTATGAATTAATCAAATTATTTAATAATTATATTTTTATAATTTTTAATATATAGGGGTCAACTAGTCCAACTAGTTATTCACCTTAAGGTTGATCACTAACTTACTTCCTTGACTAGGTCCATGACCAAATTAGCTTTAATAATTCTGGCCATAAGAAGCTTGTTTATAAATTTTCGCAAACCACCTTGAGAATGAGTTTCTAAAACAGTTTTGAGAAAACATATAAGAATGTATAAGATATAAGAAGATTTGAAATTTTTTTCATAAACTATTATAAAAAACAAAACAACCAAATTTATCATAAATTCATAAGCTTCTGATAAACTAACATAAATAGAAACAACTTTTTATAAACAAAGTTTCTTATAAAAATATTTAAGTTATAAAGAAATTATAGTTAAGAACATGTTGTAATAGAAGGTTAGAAAGAAAACTATTTTCATTGGTTCACTTAATATGAGTTATGTCTAGTCTCTTCAAAGCATCCCTTAAAAGGTTTCATCATTTCAATTAGAAATACAACAAGTATTCTTTTTGCTACTTCTAACTTAGAACAAGTATATAAATCACTTATAGTTTTACAACAAAAACTCTCTTTGAGTTTGAAAACTAAATATTGTTTATCACTAAGTCACTCTTGACTTTCCACTAAGTATTCTTTAACAACAAGTCACTCATGGCTCAACACAAATATGATTTGTAAAATACATAAGACTAACTCTCAATGATAGGATATGTATACGTTTTGGTCACAGAAACTAACTTTACTAGGTGAAAGATAAACACCTTTTTCTCACTAGAAGGTTGGATATATTAGGCTTTTTATCACTCAAAGTGAGTGTCTATATAACAAAGATACCAGCAAGGAAGCTTGGAGAATAAGTTCTCTTTTGACTCTAAAATGTCGCTTTGTATGTAGTTCAATATTTCTACTTTTCCACGAATCTCTATTTATAGTTTCAAGTACTATTTTTGCTCCTTTTCAATGATGAAAAATTGGTTACATGCAACTTGATCACTAATCTTGCATTAAATGCGTTTTGAGAGGTTATCACGAGCTTGTAAACTTTTCTTTGATATTCAACACCACTTATCAACTTTACGTATCAATCTATTCTAATTAGTGGCTTTGCATTCTGTGATAGTGTCAAAGACAATTTGTCTGAGGTGGATCTCAACTTTTCAACTTTGTTCATTATTGTTGCTCTCGGTCTACTTGCATAATTTGAATCTTCATTTTCGTGCCATAATTTGATGATCATCCTTCATTGTAGAAGTCAACTTGTCAAATATTCAAATGATATTATCATATACTGAGCTTATGATCTTAATAGCTTGAATTTTTGTTTCATAGTTTCTAATTGAATAATGTTTGTGTTTGATCTCATGAGACTTCATCTTGATCAAGTGTGTCTCATATTCAAGATTCGTGATTTATCCTTTCAAGATCATGAACTTTGTCTAATTCATCTTGTAGCAATACATGAATAAGAATATGTGTCTTCTATTGTTAGATGGTCCAAAAAATGTTATATTTCCACTTATAAGATGTTTGCTTATACGACAGTGTGATCTCCTTGAGACAGAGTCTCCATAAGATGGTCTAAGTATAAGCATGCCCCTTAAAACAGTTATGTCTTCCTTCGTCACATGCTCCGAAGTAGACCGTTCTTCAAAGAGTTAGTGCTTGTTTGACGATTTTTATAAAACTATTTTCAGTATTTTAGCTTTTAAAAACTAAACAACTTGTTTGGGTACTATTTTCTAAAAACAATTTTTGAAATCAACTCTGGTTTTTAGTTTTTAAAAACTAGTTTTTTAGTTTTACTTTTCAGTTTTCTATTTTTGTTTTGAAAACTCAAAATACAATCAAAATATGTTGTTTTTTGCTTTTCATTAATAAAATTCTAATAAATATCAACAAGTTTTTCCATTTTTACATATTCAAAACAATTTTCAAATAACATTTGCCAAACAAGTTTTTTTTTTCTTCCCGAAAACAGTTTTTGAAAACTCTTCTCAAAAACTAAAAAACAAAACCAATCAAGTCCTTAGAAAATTCAATCTTTGGTCATCATTAGTAGCTATAAAACTGATGGTTTATTTAAATCATTTTAAAAAACTAAATAGATTTAAAAAAAAATCTTTGTAATTCATAGATTTGATATGATTTGTTGTTTTTCAGATTGGATCATTATCTTTTTTATAAATTCAATCCAATTTGATTAAAATTGATTAGATTGAATTTCATTTCACCCCAAATTTAATCCAATTTTATCTAATCTATGAACACAACTAAGTTTGATGACTATGTTGGCAACGACAATCCAAATGGTAGTGCATGTGTTAGTAGTGGTCCATTGAAATAAGTAGAATAAGAAAAGAAAAGGCAAACCTTACAAAATCTCAATGTTTTGACTAAGATTGTTTGAGGGTATTTTTCTATTAAAAAATTTTAATTTTAAATAAATCGATAAAAATCTGTATATTTTTAATATTACAAGACTTTTTATTAAAGAATATAGAAGATCATAAAGCTTATCAGAAATTTTAAAACTATTTTTTTTTAGATCAAACGTATATCTGGATTTAGTGTCATAATCTGCACGTGCTTCTCAACCCATCAAGGTAGGAACTAGGGTTTTACAAAGGCTCTACACTGGCCCATCACTGCCCTTCAACTACCATGAGTATCCTAGCAAACACTATACACTTTTGCCAGATATATATTCTTTCTAAAATTAGAAGAACATGGTATTCAAAAGAACATGCCTTGGAAAGAACATGGCTCTGATACCAAGAAGAGAAGAAGGAGAAAAGAAGAGGACGAAAATTAAAACACAAAAGTTAAAAGAATTTACAAGAGAGATGAGAGGGACGAGTTTAGAGAGAGAGTAGCTAGAGAGAGAGGGGTGTATCTAGAGCCTAAGACGAGTCTGCTCAGCATAAGAGACTTATAGCCCCTTTTATAGACAAATGTGTGACCGGAAACTGGTCCAGAAGGTAGCCTTATGACTAGTAATCTGCTGAGAAGGTTACTTTGTAACTGACAACCTGTTTTGTCAGTCATTTTACCCTTCAGTCTATTACCTCGATAAAGAAGTAAAATTACTTTGTCACAGGTAAAATTTAGTCGGCTCGTTTGACTTGAGCTAGTGCAGAAAAATCAACAATCTCTTCTTCCATTTGTTCAGGAAGACTTTGGTCTTCATTGTCATCACAATCGGAAGGGAAAAATGTTTGTTCAGTAGTTTTTTGGCCATAGAAGCCAGTTTCTTCATAAATTTCTTTATATAATCTTTCCTTTTCAAAATGTTTTACAAGGGGAAAGATTTGATTCTATTGGAAATTGGTGAAATTTATTTCCCATTATTTTCTTCCAATATAACTTAGTGTTTGTTGTTTCTTTGAGAAGAGTAAAATCTTGGATATCTTTTTTTGAGAAATTTCAGTTTGACCCTTCTACAAATGCCTTCCAGAGGTTGTATTGATACAATTTGTTTTTGTTGAGAGATAATCCTTTTAATGGATCATGCTCAAATGAAGTATCATACTCTGGATTGGTTTTTGTATAAAGTTTTATGACATGTGTGGGTACACTATCAGGATTTGTGGCACTTCTGGGAGAAATGGTAATTTGTAAAGCCACATTTGTCATGTGTTTGGATGTCATTGATTACCGAATTTAGAAGAGGGGACAGAGGGGAAAATCTGTCTGTAGGAGGTATGATTATCGAATGAAGACATCCGGCTTCTAGAAGAAGCATGGGAGTTATTAATACATCCTTGTATAATTGTGGTTTGAAAGAACTCAAGTCAATTTGAGCTCTTCTGATGATGAACTTGATCTGGCAAGTACAATCTTTGTCTACTGTCTTACAATACTCAGATGACTCTAAGCAAGGGCTTCTGGTATTGAAGTAGGTTTGTGTTTTAATAAACAACCTATTATAATTTGTGTTTTCAGAGTAGACCTCAAACAAAAAATCCTGTATTAATTCAAATTTTCCCAGTAGGATATTTGGATTTATTTGTGTAGAGAGATTACAAGCAGCAGTAGCATAAGTTTGACTTTGAGCAGGAGGTTCAAATTGTAGGGCAGTCTTAATTTTTCCTTCATCAATTGTTTCCAACCTGACTGTCATTTCGGCTTCTTCCTTTGAATAGAAACCTTTGTATGTGGACCAGAACTGGTCTTGTTTGGCCTCAGTGAGGTCTTTGTATGAGGTATAAACACCTTTGTTTTTGCCTGTTATTAGGGCAAAATGTGTAAAACCTTTCTCAGAAGGAGAGACAAGAAATACTAAAGCTACTCTTTTATTGTCTTGACTACAAAAGTTGTATAGTGCACTTATAATGCTTTGTTTCACCCTTGTAACTTGGTGTTCATTTTGTGTAGTATATTTGGGAATATTCCAAATATTGTCAATTAAAACATTTGATTTGACATTTGTATGATCTCTTCTAGGATATTGGAAGATATTTGTGAGTATTGACAATTCTTGTTTGCCAAACTTTGTGTATTGATCCGCCACAAAAGGGGATTTTATTTGTTTAGGGCCAGTGGCTCCTTTCTTTGTATTCTCCATCGTGTTGACCTTAAAAGGTTTGTGTATTGGTGAATAACCTTAAAAGGTCTGTGTATTGGTGAATATTCACCTGATGTACCTGAAAAGAATGTCAGCATAAGTATTTTCAGATCCTTTAATATGATCAAAATGTATATTTTTTCCAGAAAAATTTATATAATCTTTAAAAAGCAACCACCTTTTATGGGGCTTTTTGTCATTGTTAATTTGATTTTTCCCATATGAAACTATGGCTTCACAATATGTTCTGATTGTTATTTCTTGTTTATTTATCAAAAATAATTTGAATGCATCTAATTCATGTATAATAGCATTAACTTCATAGTCAGTGCTAGTTTTAAAAATTTTAAGTTTTGTTGTGTATTTACCAGAAGCATATCTACATATTTGTTCTTCTGCTTTTGGCAAGTGTTTATTTTTCCTTCGTTTGATGATGGATCCCCATCCAAGTTCACATCCATCACATTCAATTATTAAATAATCTGAATCCAATGGTAATTGTAAAGTTGGTAAATTTGTTACCATTTGTTTTATTCTCTGAACTAATTTTATGTCTTCAGAATTAAATTTTCTTTCCCCTTTTAATGCAATTTTATTATATAAAGGAGATGTGTATTTTCCTAAATTAGGAATAAAGCTTCTTGCATAATTTAAAAGTCCTAAAAAGGATCTAAGTTTTTTTATGTCTTCCATTTTATCTGGAAAATCCTGTATTTTCTTTTAAATGTGAGGTTAGAGTTTTATAGTTCCATTACCAATTTCTGCTCCAAGAAATTCAATGAAATTTTTACAAATTTTCATTTTTAATTTTGAAACTACTAACCCATAATGTTCCAATTTGTACAGAACTTGTTTTAAATGATGAAAATGATCATTTTTTGTTTTTGAAAATACTAGTATATCATCAATATAAATACATGTAAAAGATTTAAAGTTTTTAAAAATATTGTCCATTTTCCTCTGAAAAATAGCAAGAGCATTTTTTAATCCGAACGGCATAACATTCCATTCAAATAATCCTTCTGAACAGGAGAAGACTGTCCATTTAATTGATTCTGGATCCATTTTTTTACTTGGTGGAATCCGCTTTTTAAGTCGAATTTTGAAAACCATTTGACATCTTGTATTTGATTTATCAAAACATCTTTAGATGGAATTGAATATTCATCCTCCACTGTGTTATCATTTAGTCATTTATAGTTGTAAACCATTCTAGATTTACCTCTTTTTTGTTCAGAAGATTTATTGACTATAAAAGTCGGACTTCTGTGTGGACTAACACTAAGTATTATTACTTTTATTTTTAACAGATTTTGTATGTGTTTTTGACATTCTTTTTGTTCCCAATTATCGAACTGAATGTCTTTTGTTTTGATGATTAAATCTGGATTTATTATTTCTAGTTTACAAATTATAGGATCTCTGTCCCAAAATTTTGTAGGATCTTCTCCTATTACATTTGTTTTATTTAATCGATCAAGGATTTGTTGTATATTTTCAAATTTTATAAATTTTGAAATTTTTATTGAGGAAAAAACTTCCGATGTATTATCTAGTATGTGAGATAAAGAAGAATAATCCTCTATTGTTTCTTCTAATATGTGTGAATAATCCATAGTACAATCACATGTACCAGAAAATTTTGAATTTTCACAAAGACACTCATTATGATGAGCATTTTGTTTTAATGAATCACCACTAACTATTGGTGTCATTTGGGTTTTGTCACTAATCATAACATAATCTTTGTTTATTGTGACAGATCTATTTTGGCCTAGAATGAAATCTAAACCAATTATCATGTTTTGTTTTGAGGGAATTAAGTTTTCTACCCTCATTGTTTTTATAAAAATTTTATGACCAAAAAGGTCACAATTTGTACTAAATTGAAGAGTAACATTGTTAACTTCTTCATCATTCATCATGATTTCTCCAGACATAGTTCTGGTTTTTTGTAAGTGTTTACTTTTTATTATATTATGTTGTGGAGTTATACTTTTACATATAACTGTTTTGGAGTATCCTGTATCTAATAATGCTTGTATTATTTTTTCTGTTGATGGTATGTTATTTATTTTTGGGAATGTTAATTTAACTAACACCTTCAAAGTTATTAGTTGTTTTTTATTACAAACTAATGGGATACATTCCATCATTCCCATCATATTATTTTGTATGGTTGTTTGGCTAGATTCTGGGAAATCTATTTTAGTTTTCCCTTTTACAGTTTTTTCTAAAAGAATGATTTTTTCTTCTAGATGATTTATGCGAGTTTCTAATACTGAAAGTCTAGTATCTATTAAATCTTTGTTATATAATTTATTTGTGTTTTCTTTCTTTTCGAAATGAGGTATTTCCTGTATATTCATGTGTTCTTTAGTACATTTAATACAAAAATTTTTGTAACAAAGAGGACAATGAGCTATTTGAGATATGTGAAAATACATGTCACAGTATTTACACGGAATTGATTCTGAACCAGAATAAAATTGTATTTTGTGTGTACAAGGGTTTGTTTCTATAGTTTTCATTAGACAATATCCTAAATCGTCTAATATTTTTCCTATTTCATTATATTCCTCACCCATTTGGAAGTCATTGTTGTTATTAGGATATAGATGAATATATTCCTTATTTGTAAATTTATTTATTAGGTCATAATTTTTATGGACCTTTTCTTGATTCATTTCTTCTGTATATTCTGTTATATTGATAACAGATAATATTTCAAAATCAGTGAAAACTTTTTCATCAATGGGAAGAAGGTTCATGTGGCATGATTTTATTAATTCAGCCTCTTTTGTGTAAAGATTAGCAATGTTTAGACAATTTCTTGAGAAATATCCGGGTTAACTACAAGCAAAACATTTTAATATTTGTTTGTAAGTTTTGTTGTCTCTAAATTTCCTAACACGTCTATTAGGATTTAGAGTAGGCTTTCTAGCATTAGAAACTCTTATTGTATAAGTTTTTCTTGGACCAAGATACTTTTCTGTATTATTATATCTGGGTTTGTTCCTAGATATATTTCTCCTGTTTTTAAACTTATTTTGAGAATATTGTTGGGGTGTGTATATTTGTTTACATATTCCAGCATCAGAATGCTTAAGTTGTTTTTGTATGGCTATATGAGAACAAGTATCTTCCATTTTTTTCATAATGTGTTGAATTCTGATTGAGAGGTTATTCAGCATCGGTGTAACCTCATCATTTTTCCAAGTTTCTCTAATTTTTTGTCCTAATTTTCCAAGAAGTTTGAGAAACATTTTTTCTCCTATGTTTACATCATGAAAGCAACCAGCTATTGATGCATACAAGAGATAGTCTTGACAATATTCTTTTATTTTCCCGAAATATTCTATAGATAATCTTTCGACATGACCTAGATAGATCTGTTGTCTAATTGTGTTGCCATCATTAGCAGATTGTGAGGTAAACAATCTCTGTATAAGAGAACAGAAATTGTAAATATTTGGTCCTGGTTCAATGACTAATGTATGTAGATCATTGGGGAAATTTTTCTTAAAAGATTGTCATCCTGATCTAGCAATATCACCTAGATATGTTTCTCCTTTAACAACCATTTCTTGAGAAGATTGTACATCTTTCTCATGATGTATGCCGTAATCTCGGATTACAGTTGTTGTCCATTGTTCAATGTATGTTGGGAGAAGTTGAGGATCTACTCCTCCTATGTTTAAAAGTAAATTTGGGATTTGAAAATTTGGTTCAACTGGTAATCTTTTACCATGTGGCACGTATTTATTATCACTAAGCACAATATTTTGTACAGTTTCTCGAGGAAGAAATCCCGGAGAATAATTTTGTGTACCAACAGGATCTAACAGATAATTTGTGGATGTAGATCCTTCATATTCATTTATTAGACCTACTTTTGTATTATCAGATGTTATAGATAAGACATCTTCATCTTCATTTTCTAAGTTATTTGTAAATTGGTAAGAAAATTCTTCTTCTTCAATTTGTAGTTTGTTCAAAAATGTATTTACTACATCATCAATTTCATTATTTTCTTCATTTTCTTGAAGTCTTATAACTTCATTTCTTTCGGGAGGAAAGTTATCCCAGGGTTCCCAGTTAAGGTTGTCTAACGTACCTTGCCTAAGCATGGCTATGTTTGCTTGATGATGATTCCATTCTTCCTCAGTCATATCATCATCTTCATCATCATCACTTTCTATGATGGTCATCATACAAATATGATCATCATTGGGAATAGTGGATGTACTATTCCATCTGTTTTGCTCTAAGTCCATAAGTGGAGTATTTCTTTAATCTGTGAAGCTTAAACTAAGGCCTCTAGATCTATTGTTTAGAATAGCAGAATTTGGATTTGTGATGGGATTACGTTCTTCCCTTTGTAAATGGGTTTGCCATAGATGGCCTTCATTACTTCTTGTAAATGCTTGAGCTGGCAAAAATTATGTACCATAAGAACTTATTGCTTCTTCTAATGGTCGTGTGTTAATTCTATACATGGAAGAAATATAGTTACTTATTCTTCCTATGAAAGTAATGTCTAGATGTAGGTTATCTCCTATCCAATCTGACCCAAAACCTATAGTTTGTACTTCTAGACTAATGTGGTTTACAAAGTCTAGAAGAGTTAGTGTGAAGTTTGGAGCAAGATATATTAGTGAGATGAGATGATTTAAGTTAACCTCTAAGATTCCAATGACACTTTGAGAATCATTGTTTTGAAATCTTGTATCATGGAGAACTATTAAGGCTCTTGCACCTATCATATGTCTAGCTAGAGATCTGACTCCTATAGTAATTAATCCCATATGAACATATCATCCATGTTGGGCTAGGAGTTGTCTAGCAGTTTGTTGAGATATTAAAGGAATTATCTCATATGTATTATCGGGGAGGTGAAAATCTTCTATCCTCCTATATCTGTAAAGGCTTGTTCTTTCAAAACTTAGTCATCCTATATTGTATAATTGCCTAGGATTCAAAGAATCGATCCTTGGATTTGATCCTACTTCTGTGTTTTGATGTATATCTACTAAGTCTTCTAATCTTCTGACATTAGTTATTCTTCTGTTTAGAAATCTATCTAAGATTCCTGGATGTTGTATGAGATCTTGTCTCATAGTCTGATGCTCTCTTAATCTTTGAGAAGTTCCTGGAAACCTCTTCGTTGTTTGATTTCTATTGGTTGTACTATCCATAGAAATATCTTGAAGTTGTGTTTGTGAAGTATTATTTTGTCTTAAATTAATATTTAACTAACAGATTTATTTGTGTTAGAGGTGTTATCCTCTTGTTGATACTGATTCTTGTTATTAGATTCAGTTATGTTTGTTTTTGTAGTTACTTTAACAAATTTGTGGTATTTTTGCACACTGTTTTAATATGCGTATTTGTTCCTGAAGAAAGTTTAGAAACTTTGTTAACTAAATCATTTATTTCTTCTGATATATTTTCATTTTTGTTTGTGTCTATCAGTTTAGATAACTTTTTAGAAACTTCTTCCAGCAAAACTATTATTGTATTATTTTGTCCTATTAGGATTGTGTGAACAAAATCTACATCAGTAGGAGGTTTTGTATATCCCACTGGAGGAGATTTTTTTAAAAATTCTACAACTGAAAGAGTTGATTTATAGTCTGTTCCTTTAAAAGGTTGTATATTAGCTATTTATTTGTAAAAAAAATTTGTGTATAAAGAAGTATGAAAGAGTATAAGCAAAGAAAGTGAAAAAAGCAGAGAATAAGTAGAAGCAGAAGATAAGATATCCATAGAATACACGATAAAACAATAAATATTAAAGAATATAGAATATCATAAGGCTTATCAGAAATTATAAAATTTAATTGAATATCATTTGAGTTTAACTAGTATGCACTATAAGCATACAAAGTTTTATACTAACATTCAATCATAACTTTCATTTATGATAAGTTTGTTAATTTTATCAATTCATACTTTAAATTAAGTCATATAAAATGAAAAGTTGTAATTGAATATTAATGTAAAATTCATTTCCATTGTCCACACGTACTAATTAAGCTTCCCTCCATTGCATATCTGAAGACATTTTATAAAAAAAACTCTTTTAAAGTTCCAACTGAATATACCCTTAACTTATTATCATAAATAAAATCATAATAAATTATATATTAAATTTATTTATATTTACAACAAAGATTTAAATATTAACATATTTAAATATTTCCATATATTTACTTTTAATTTAAAATTAAAATCTATAAAGTAAATATTTAAGACTCACTAATTATATAAATAATAATCAATAATTTTAATAAAATTGTACCGCTTCCAACATTACAGTCCCAAGTTTAAATATGAAATTGCTTAATTGTCATGTGTTGATTGTCTACTTCACTCTTTCTCTTTCTATTTTGGATTAAATAATAATAATTTACTTTCTATTTTATATGAATAATTACTATATTTTATAATAGCATTTATAATTATATCAATTCTAATAAAGTTAAGTATTATAAACATCTATTAATCTTTCAATTTACATGGGACAAAATTAAACATGCAAGCATGAGTCTTTCCACTTTTTCTGTAAATTTGCTCATATGGGGAAAAATGTCCATAGTCAACATGGCAACATCCTCTAATAGTTGAATCGCATTGATAGAGTCTGATTCAATGACCAAATTTCAAAACTCATACTTGTATGCGACTATTAATGCTCGTAAAATGACTAAGAGCTCAACTTTGGTAGCATCACAGTAAAAAATCGTATGAGAGAAACCAAGGACAAATTTACCCTTGCAATCACGAAACAAGCCTCTAATAGTCGCCTTCTAGTGGGATTAGAGCACCAGACATCACAATTTAGCTTGAGGGAACCAAGATGAAGGGACTTTCAAGCATAAACACATCTTAACTTGAGGTAATGTAACCTTGAATCTTTCACGAGAGTGCACATGCAGTGCTACTTCAGCGAGCTGGAGGGACCTCAGAGATTTGATGACTTGATCAAATGACCACTGCTTGCTATTAAAAGTGACCTCATTTTGCCTTCCACCATAGGCGGTCTAAAATTATACCAATAGTTTGGACCCACCCATTAATGTAATTGCTCTTGGCTTGAGTTAGGTTATTACGCAACTAATCCACAACAAATATGATTATATTCTTAATAGTCATTTTTTAAATAAAAAATAATTGTTATATTTTTCATATTTATAAAATATTAAATAACCAAATAAAACAATTTTATTTCTTATAACAATTTTTTAAAAAAAAATTAGAGAAAACAGTTATTTATTCATTCTAATTATATATTGTCCTAATTCATTCTTTCCCACAATTGTTTTAAACTATGTTTAGGCTTAAATAAATTTTTTGTCTTTAGAGTTTAAAAAAAAACACTTTTAGTTTTTAAAATTCAAAAATATGTTTTTAGTTTAAAAAATTAATTTGTTTTTTATATTAACATAATTGAAAAAGAATGACGAAGAGTGAATAAAAAACTAAAAATATTTTTTTAATTTTAAAAGTGAGTTTTTGTAAAATTTTTAAGCCCTATTTTTATATCATATCAATATTATTTTTAAAAATGCTTAAAGTTATTTTTTTTTTATAAATAAATATTATTTGTTAGCATGTTGATTTTATCGGTGAAAAAATTTAAAATCGCGAATTATGCACACTTTTAATATTCGAACACCGATCTGGTAAGTTAGATCAGTTGCACGGCTAAGCAATTATCTGACGGAGTCCAATTGGTGATAAAGTTGTGCATGAAATAGATCTTCTTTGACTTGGTGAGACCCAATGATATGATGTTGTTGAACCAAATCTCATGACCCTACTCAGGTCATGTAATTTATTTTTTTTTTTTTTCTCTTCAAATTACTGAAAACGGTGTCATTTTTCTTTAATAACTCAAAACGAAAGAAAGCCGTAAGAGCCAAACTTGCATTCGGTTGTAAAGGTTCTCTAGACTCCTCGTCAACAACCCTTTCCACCATTGTTGACGCTGTCCTTTATCATTGGATCTTCTTATATTCATTTCCTTTTATTCACAAGCTTATACTTTTCACTTTGCTGTGGCAATATGATTTGATTTTGAATATTTTATTCAATTTGTTGTGTTAGAAATTATATTTTTTAATTGTCTTATGTACTTCAAATTTTGTTTGAATAGTAAATTTGTTTAGCTTATTTTAATATATATAAATATAAAATTCTATATTTTTTAAATAGAGCAAGTCAGGGTCAATTAAAACACCACTAGTTCTACTATTGACCAAATGCCTAGCAGGAGATCACCCAAGTTTTTACAAAGCGGCGTTTGATATATATGTCAGCCAAACATTCATGGTAATGAAGGAACATTTAAACTGTTCTCAAAGCGTCATATATCATCGAAACTTATTTTGTGCATTCACAAATTTATTATTATTATATTAGATATTAGATAATAAGCAGTTAAGTAACATAAGTGAGAAATACTGGATGGATGTTTGGTTTTATGGTACAAATGAGGATCTTACGTACTTAATATATCCGTAATTTATATGAAAAGACTTTGTAACTTTAAAAGAATGTTGGCTTGGATGAGTGATTTGATGTCATCCCGAGGTGGCAGTCACTGAAGAGATGAGTAGTCTCTAGTATTTTTTCCAGTTTGCATTCCATTTGTGTATTATAAAAGAGAAAATAGAGAAAAATAATTTAAAGCGGGGATAGGACAGATGTATATTTAGTTTTATGGTGATTGGAATGCTTAATTAGTAGAGGAATAGAAAGCCTAAAGTAAAGTGCATGTAAGTAGAATAGCACTAGGACTTGTCCTCGGATGGAGGAGTGTCTGGCATTCGTAAACATAAGTGGGTCATCACTCCTCCCTCCTTTCGATTTAGCTACACTCTACACATTTTATTTTATTAGACCACTAAACAAAGACAAAAGAAAAGACATTATGCAACTCTTCACATTCTTAATTAATTTACTCAGTTGGAGAGTCTCTCACTGTCACCAACTCGCTCTTCTCTGCTTCTGCTTCTGCTTCTGCTTCTGCTTCTGCAATCACTTCCTCCTCTTTCTTTTCATCTGTGTCAACCGCGCTTTTCTCCGCCGGGGCTTCTGTATTAACCTCTTCCTTAACTTCACCCTCAGCCTCAGCCTCAGCCTCAGCTTCTGCTTCTTTCTCTTTCTTAACCACGTCTTCTGTCTCTGCTTCTGCACCTTCTGCTGTCTTTACCCCAACATTTTCTTTTTCTTCCTCAGCGGCCTCTTCCTTCGTTGTTTCCTCTTCTGTCACACTCCCTGTCCCTGACAAAGCCACCTCTTTAGTCTCAACTTCGCCCGAGGGCTCGTCTTCTGAAGCTGCATGTTGTGGGGCCTCAGTAGTTTCCTCCTTGCTGTGCTCACTCACAGCCTCTGATGATGCCGGTCTTGCCGTTGGACTCTCACCAACTTCTTCTGTCTTCTTCTCCTCACCACCCTCCAATGATGCCTCTTTTGTCTCCTCTGGGAGGACCACCTTTGCCGACACAACCTACAAATTCCAAATCATTTCACTAGACAAAGACATCTAGTTTATTTAAACACTCTACTTTGTAACTATTATTAATTGGTTAATGTAATTCTTCTCATAATTGTTGCCATTATAAGGTGAAGTTCCAAAGCTGTCAGATTAATTTAGATTATATTTTTCTTTTAATACTCCAACAAACATTATATACGACCAATAGAAAAGGCATATGTGGCTTTGTCTGTGATGACAAATGAATTGAAATTTGCATTTCAGTTACTTTATAAATTTCTGTGTAAAAAGAAGTTTATGAAGGAAGTTCAATCCTTTTTAGAGTTATGTATTGGTAAGATGCCAAGTGGCTGCTATCATTTTACTGGCTTTGTCAAGCAAAAATTTCAGGGGAAAAAAAATGACATTTAATTTCAGAAAAAAAATGACCAAATAATATATTTTCTAAGACAAGAGAACAGCAATGATATGCCTAAGATCATGACGGAAAACAAAAAAAAAAAAAAAAAAGAGTAATGTAAAATAAACAACATAAGCAAGGAAATTGATTTGCTGGTTGTGAACTGACCAGCCATATGAATTAGAGTACCAAGTATTTAATAGGGTTACCTGAACGGTGGCCATTGGAATACCAGAGAATATGCAAGTGATTGCAAAAGAGGGAAAATTGAGTGTGATATAGAAAAGTAAGCTTTTGATGAAAAGAAATGAGCATTAAGAATGGATTATATAGAGGTAGAGGCCTCAAGTTGATCAAAGAAATGGAGAGGTGGGGAGTGGGGGCACTTCAAGAATCTTGGTATTTGACGCCTCCTTCACTGAATGTTAATAAGCATGTTTGGCAATAATGGTGACAAAGGCTTTGAAATGAGGTGACATTATTATTTTATAATGCTGGCTTCAGATCTCTCTACTGGGAGGCTGAATAATGGAGCACGATTTTTCGTCGAAATCATCATTCTTTTGGTTCTAAGATTATGTGCTTTGTGCGGTCGGATTTACAGGGGGAATTACCAGATTCATGCATGGTTATTCAATCATGATTAAGTGGGTAAAATAATAAAAACTGCAATGTGTCTAAAACAAATTGTTCTGATAACTAATTTAACACTAAGTAATACATTTCCTATGTAAAACTTTAAATTCATCTTTGAGATAACAATGTGTTTAAGTAAATTACATTTCCATTCTATCTGTTACACAGGAACTTCCCTCTTAGATTTGCATTTCTTTGACTTTTCCTAAGCATTCACCGTTACCAACTATGGATAATTTTTTTTAATACCCACTATATTTTTTTAATACCTATCATTAACGTAAATATTCAAAAATACCTTTCTCTCAATAATGTACAGAGTTGATCATAATGATCGATCAACTAGTTAAGAGAAGTTAAAATTTAAAAAACTTCAAATTAAACTATCTAGAGATTTAAAAGATATTGATATAGACTAACTAATTTGTAGGTGAGACTAAAAAATCCATGAATCAATTGATTATTAATATTAAGTTTAAATATAGAGTTTAATGGTATACATATCAGTAAAATTTTTATACTGACATTCAATTACAATCTTTTATTCATGTAAGACTTTATTAATTATTATTTTAAAAATCATATGAATAAAAAGTTAGGGTTAAAACATCAGCGTACACTGACAGTGTATATCGATTAAACTCTTAAACATAACATATTTTTATAAAATATTCAGATATTTTTACTCCAATTAACATGAATCACTTAATTTATACCTAAGTATACGCTTACTTTGAAGTTGTTAATTTGTATTATTCAATATATGCACCTTACGAACTAATCAATCCGAAATTCTTTTAAAAAAAAATTGACTCCCCTTTATGAACCAATCAATTTGTTAAATAGATAAGAGAAGTTAAATTTGATGCACATCATCTTACTATGTGTGTTATTAAATTTGAAACTTAACTTTATTTTCTATTTTTTGAAGTATATATAAAATATAAAATGGAAAACAACAATTTAATTTTTCTTGTCTATTTAACGGATTGATTGATTGGTTTGTAATGGGACGATAATTTTTTTTTTAATTTCTAAATTGGTTTGTAAGATTACATATGTTGATTATATGGATCAATCGATACAAAGAAAGTTAGGTAAAAAATTAAGTTAATATATTAAGTCATCTCATTCAAAATATGTTTCGTCTTAACCTATTATGAATCAGTTGGTTCGTAAATCTTATCATCCCCACTCACAATTTAGTTGGTTCGTAACAATATTTTTTAAATCTCTGAATTGTTTAATTCAGAATTTGTTAAATTTTAACTTTTCTGAACTTGTTGATCCGGATTGTTGTGGTCAACTTTGAACAATATTAAGAGGAAGGACATTTTGAGTATTTACATTAATGGTAGGTGTCAAACAACATTTCTAATTTTTTTTTAAAAAAAAACTCATGTTAACCCCATTAATTAAATTAAGCCCATGAAATCCTTTAGTCATTTCCCTATCTCATTGGAGGTAGTTTCTTTTACCACTCCTCATTTGCTATTTGTTAACATATTCAAATAATCTAATTCAGAATACGTTTAGTCTTCACCTATTATGGATCAGTTGGTTCGTAAATCTTATCATCCTCACTCGCAAATTAGTTGGTTTGTATCAATATTTTTTAAATCTCCGGATTGTCTAATTTAGAGTCTGTTAAATTTTAACTTCTCTAGACTAGTTGATTCAGATCTTTGTGGTCAAATTCGAACAATATTAAGAGGAAGGCATTTCGAGTATTTACATTAATGGTAGGTGTTAACAGAAATATAAGTGTTAAAAAATTTTTAATTATGTTTTTTATTTTCTTAAAAAAAACCATGTTAACCCTATCAATTAAATTAAGCCCACAAAACCCTTTACCCATTCTCTATCTCATCGATGGTAGTTTCTTTTAGCATCTCTTCGTTTTCTATTTGCACCCTCTTTACCTTAACAATTTTTTACAAAACCCCAAAACACTCTCACTTTCTTTTATCCTAAGTTTTTGATAAAGTATTACCTAACTTCATGATTGCACGTGCACCTCTATCCACCTCTTTGAAAGAGCATGTTGTTTCTCCATTTTGTATCCTCACTATCTTCTAACATGTATTTTTTTTACCTCCATTTTAAGAATTTCCTCTACCATGTCTCTTCATCTGCAAGACAAAAAAAAACATAGAAATTTTTTAAATTCACATAAATCAATTCGAACCAGTGATCTAGAATGCAAAAGTGGAACTGGTAATTTATTCCAGATAGGTTAATTAGGAATGTACATAATTTATTCTAGATCAATTGATCCAGAATACATTATGTGCATTCCGGATCAGGTGATCCAAAATTTAAAAAATTTGAATTTCGGATTCGTTCATCTAGAATTGTGCACAATTTTTACTCCGTATCAACTAATTCAAAACATCAACCTTTTCATGTTTTGAGTCAGTTAATCTAGAATATATTATATACATTCTAAATCAGGTAATCTGAAATTGTAACGAATTTGTATTCCAAGTTGATTCATCCGGAATTGTGCACAATTTGTATTCTTGATTAACTGATCCGCAACATTAATGTTTTGTGTTCCTGATTGGTTGATCTGAAACACTTCAAACCGATATTGAATACCAAGAAACAACACACCAAGAACATTGCAAACCAATTCTAATCAACAAGAAAAGTTAAGAAAGTCATACTTGAACAAAATTGAGTTTTTCCTTCCTAAATAATGCATAAATAAACTAACAATACCCTAGAGGCTTGCAGGAACATACAATGATTAGGGATATATAATAAAGCACAATGTTGTAGTTAATGTTTGACACACAAGAGAAGCAACTAAACAAGATCATGCACAGAGTTAAAAAAAAATCTAGTATTTAAAAATCAAATACGAGTGAGAGTATTTTGGGGTTTTTTTAAATATTGTAAATAAAAGGGTGTACAAATAGTAAATAAGGGGGTCTAAAAGAAACTGCCCTCATCAGCGCATCATTCGACAACCACCACAAACTCAAATCAAACTTTAGCCCTTATTGCCTACCTCTATTGTGTAGGTTAGAGAGACTCTATCTTTTAAAGGTGTTCATGGATTCAATTTGATCGACTTTTGGGGTTGAAATAAAATCTAATCTAATCAAATTTAATTGGATCGGCCTTGAAAAAAACATTTGGTGATCTTATTAAGAAAGAATTGGATCGGATCATATCCACTAATTATAAAGTAATTTTTTTACGTTTTATTTTCTACAAAACATAGGAAATATAACGACATAAGAATGTGTAAATAAAATACTAAAACATACATTGTTTCTTCAAAATAATATAAAAAAAAATATTATACACAAAAGCAGTTTATAAATGATAAAATATATATCCTAAAAAGGTAAAAACAATAAAATTTAACAACTCATAATCTCTATCACTGCAATATTTAATGCATTTCTTTTCTAACTTATCTTCAACTTGTACATAATATTTAAAATTTAAATTATATTGTCAATTTTCTATTTACATCTATATATGTGTGTGTATAATATTAAAATTTAAATTGAATGGATCAGTTTTCACAGATATACAAATTTCAAAGTTTAAATCAATAATTCAATTCGTCTATAATTAGATTTAATCAAATTGGCTTGGATTTGACCCGATTATATCTAAATCAATTCACAAATCTAATTGAATTAGTTTGAATTCATGAATTCATTAACACAACTACTGTCTTTCGTGAATGTTCTTGCGAAGCTTTTCTCTGGTGGTCGGACAAGATGTTGTCTCAAAACTCCTATGGTTTTTATGGAGAAGTATGTCGAGATTCTAATGCTTAATAAAAAAAATACATTCACATATAAAAAATAAATAAAGACAAAAATTATTAATAAAAATTAAATATGAAATATTCTTTGATTTTTAAATCTATTACAACCCAAACAAGATAAAAGAAAGGCTAAAAGTTATTTAATTATTAATTCAATTTTTTATATAATTTTAAATATCAATCAAATGTTATTATTAAAAATAAATTAATTAATAATACTTAAAATATTTTATCTAAAAAAAAGAAATTATAATTATTATGAAAACTGAAAGAAATTAATAATAATTGTAAGATTAAATAACAATGTTATTTATATTAATTATTAAAAGTAATAAGGTAATTTAATCTACTAATTACTGTAAGATTAAATTTAATGGTATTTACTGTATTGTTTATTCAAAATAATAAGACTAAATATTTTATTATTTCCAATAATTAATATCATTAACACGGTTTAATTTAATCTTTTTAGTTATTATTAAGTTTAGGAGATGAATGATCCTCGTTTAATGAATATACAATATGTAAAAATCTTACTAAAATTAAAAATGGATGCCAAGATCATTATGTGTGTTGTGGGAAAGAGTTTTTAAGAGAATGAGGATTCTTGATTTGGATTTTTTACTATAATTTCATTTACTACATATGTATCATCTTAGTTAAAACAATTATATCTCTAAAGTGATACTTATTTATCATTAAACAATAAGATAATTATTTTAATCTTAAAATTTACTCAAAAAAGAAATGAAAATTCAACAAAATATTTTGGTCCTCATTAGACGAGTCAATAACTCAAATATATTACTATGTTAGTAATGTTTACAAAGATTTCGGATCACCACATGACCATTTCCTTAAATTAGCCGTGTATTTCTCTCTCTCTTCCTAGAATATTGATAAACTTAGCACAAAAAAACACGCTACGAGACAAACAAGTCATTTTTCCATTGTCATCCCTTGCCTTTTTCTGCTTCTGGTTATTGATTGTTATTTGGTTTTGTGACATACAGACTATTATTACTTTTTTCCGTTTAAATAATTCCTTCAAAAGAAATTTGCATTCTATCTTACGTAATCATCGTTGCCTATATCCCATTTGTTTGTTGGGGTTGTGGTCACTAATATTGTTCCTTGTGACTGTTCATGAGTTAACCACTTTATCTGTTGGAGCTGATCCAAGTTCCAAGAATATGGGATTTGATGAAAACAAAGAAACTGGAGAGAAAAGTAATGTAGCGGATCATTCAAATGAAGAAAATTATAAAAGTGAAGGTGAGCCCATAAGTAGGCAAGTGAGTGAGACTTCTATCTATGCAGCTGAGGAGGAAGAGGATGAAGATGGATCCAAAATTCAACTGGGTCCTCAATGCACTCTTAAAGAGCATCTTGAGAAAGATAAGGTTTGTCTATGTATGTTCAAATTTAACATTATCTGCCAATGTCATGTTTCTTGCTTCTTCTTTTTTTCATTAACTGTTAATTAATTCACTTTCCTTTTTATTTCTCTGGTATGTATTTGGGATTAATGTAGGATGATGAAAGCTTGAGGAGGTGGAAGGAACAACTCCTTGGAAGTGTGGATGTGAACAATGTTGCAGGTTTATATATATATATCTTTTAATTGTTCTTTCCTTTAATTATAGGAATTTTCTTTTGTTTAGGATCACTTGTTTTCAAAACACATGTTTGGCATTTGACTTTTTCTGTTCAAATTTGGGTAGGATTACTTACTAGGTGAGCAATTAACCTGTAATGTTCAAATTTGCATTATTTTTATTTCTAAATTAACTTTAAGGTTATTTTGTTCATTGTTGCTTATGTATATAGTATAGTAATAAAAGAAGACATCAACTTATTTTAAAAAAAAGTTTAAGAGACTTTTTTCTTAATCATCCCTATTTATTTTTTTAAAATCTGATAATTATTATGATTAATTAATTTTAATAATTAAATTTTAAAAAAATAAAATGTTAAGATTAGATTAAGATTAATTCTCTTAATCTTTATATGCATCCCCTCGTTAGTTTATATATATATATAACACCTATTATTGACTCCATTTCTCTTTATCTCTCTTTTTATCACACCAATATATCAATCTTTTTCCTGTCTCTTTAGGAGTATACACCTAAAAGGTGTTTCAGAATAATTTTTTATATATGAGTACCTGTTTGTTATATGTTTATTATATGTTATCTCTTTTGTATATAACAGGCATGTAAAAGGTTTTACATAATTATTAATAGTATTAGAACAAAATAGGAAATAGTATATATTAGAAAACTTTTACACTATAAGTAAATATGTTGTTTATTCTTTATGTATCAACATATTATAATATAATTTTTCTTTCTAGAAATTCTGGACCCTGAAGTCAAAATTACATGTCTGTCTATCATCTCTCCTGATAAAGATGATATTGTTCTTCCTATTCCTGAAGATGGAAATCCAAAGGGTTTATGGTTCACTCTTAAAGAAGGTAGTCATTACCGCTTGAAATTCACTTTCGAAGTTTGCAATAATATCGTGTCTGGCTTGAAATACACCAATACTGTTTGGAAGACTGGTGTTAAGGGTAAGGTTTTTTTTTTTTTTTTTGCTTAATCGTTCCAAATTAATTAAACCTGTAACATGCAGACTTTGAATAACTCTTATAATAATTAAAATTTCAGTGGATAGCTCAAAAGAAATGCTTGGAACTTTTAGCCCTCAAAAAGAGCCTTACACACATGAGATGCCTGAAGAAACCACACCGTCTGGCTTATTTGCAAGAGGATCATATTCGGCAAGATCAAAAGTAATATTACCACTAAATACATTGAACTTGATTGTATAAATATACACACTCACACAAACAATTCCATAATTGGATGAAATATTCGCATTAGATATTGCATAAAATAGTAAGTTATCAAATTGTTGTCCTTTCAGTTTCTCACATGCATGCATCTATAATTTTTTTTTTTTTGTCATGTTTCTTTATTCAAAGTGTCCTCTCCTACAACTTTAATATATTTTTGTGTTAGTCTCCTTGTACATGGATTACAATTTATTATATAAGTTTTTTGTGATACCTTATAGGCTTATACTTATACTTATGTTGTTCTTAATAGTATATATGACACATAATTAAGAGTAAGAAAACTTAAAGTGGTGTTTCATTGCAAGCCATAACAAAAAATAGTATTTATATTTTTTTGCAAGTCATAATTAACAAATAATAGTATTTACATATTTTTTTATTGTTATATCGTATGATAATGAATTAATGACACAATCATATATATCTTTTTTTTTTCTTTTGCAGTTTCTTGATGATGACAACAAATGCTACTTGGAGATCAACTATACTTTTGATATTAGGAAGGAATGGGCTTGAACATGGATGACAATCTGTCCAATTTGAATTTGCAATAGCGGCTATTCTTCATTTAGTCAAATATATTTTTTTATTTCTATGTCATTGACTTGAGAATTTCAGATATATGGTAGGTACTAAATTCTTGTTTGTACTAAAATATTTTTTTGACTGAAAGAGACAGTGGCATAAAGGATTCTTTTGTAACTTTCCAATAAAAATGCCAAACTTATCTTTTTGTATTATTAATTTTTATATCTTTCCTTAGATTACTACTATTGTCAATCTAAATTTAAGACATAATAATCTTTTTATTGGTCTAATTGCATTTGAGTTTTGAATATAATTTGAAGCAAAGTTGTGTTGTATGGACTTCCCAACCAATAAGTAGTGAATTGGAAGATAGATTCTTTTAGATTGAGATTTATTTTCTTGCTTCAGTTACTAGCTGCTATAGTCTCTTGCATTTTTTATTCAAATATTAATGATCAACGTCTTATTTTTAGCTTTTAAATATATCATTAATTATTATGATTGCTGGGTGAAACTTATGTGAGCAGTATTCACCATTTGGTGCATGATTGGATAATTGTTTCGAATGTATTTCAGGGCGCTAGACATGCTTTGAAAGAAATATACACTATATATTCTATCCAAAACTTACTTAAAGGGGTGCAATGTTATCCAAACAAACTAACCACTTATACTTACCATTTCTAATAACTATGACAACATTTGTGTATTAAAATGCATCTCATAATGGTTTGCTAGATAAATTAGTAGATTGGAAAACCAAAACCTAGTCCTATATATGCATTGATGTTTAATCAAAGCCTAACCAATCCATTTAATAAATCTCAATCATTGAGACATTATAAATCTTGAATTATCCTTAACTACTGTTATTTGGATATCTAACTTGGTTACATATTTATTTTAGAATTAACAATTTTTTTAGTATTTGTAAAATCGTACGTTTTGAAACTAATACTTACCTACTTAAAACTTAAAAAATGTTAGGTTCTAAATAAAATATTAAAAAATTAAGTACTAAAAATCAAAACATACAATTTTACGATTTACATATACGTAATAAAACGATATTTAAACTTTTATTTTATTTGTATTTTGAGCAATCTTACAAAAGAAAATTTAAGACGATTTTGCATGATATTTATAAGTTGAATTATTATATAGAGAAACATTGTTCCGAAATTGCGATTGAAATTCTCAAAATTTGAAATTGCACTTCGTTGATGACAATGGCTTTCATTTTTCTGATTGTTAACTTGAATTTGGTTGAACCAGCATTCCTTTTCCCACTTAAAGTCACTATTATTCCTTTGGGGATCCTCTCCCGTTAGCTAAAAGCGAAGAGTGTAATCTGAAAGGTAGAATATAATAATTGTAAAATTTAAGTTGCAATGGAACATGGAAAGTGTGGGGAGATAGGCAGCAGCTGGATTCACATCCCAGTCTCTGAAGATGTTATTGCTCACTCTACATTGAATTTTACCTCTTCGATGGAACCATCCTTTTAGCTATGAATTCACACTGCATACCCAACAAATTTAATCATTTCCTCACTGCTCTCCTCTTTTCTTTCCGCCAATTATTATTATATTCTACGGTCCACCCGTTCTTACTTTTTCGTTCTAATCCTCGTAAGTTCAACTTAATTATTCAATTTGAAACAAATAGTACATTACATTTTATTCTCATTATAAGTGGAAACGAAACAAACAAGAGAAAAACAAAAAATCTTAATTAGATGTTGATTAAGTTGAGAGAACCAAATGTTATCCAAACTAATTTCGATTCTTAGGTTCCAAGTTGTTTCTTGTTTTTTGTTGTATATTCAGATTGATCTCTGACTAGTTATGCGATGATGATGTTAATAATTTGGTACATAAAGAAGCTTGATGTGAATTAGATATGGATCAATTTAGTTGTAGGATGCCACTCCTACTCTACCAAAAGAGGTCTGTCAGTGTGACGAACGTGTTGTTGTTTGCAGAACAACATTTTGAACTGTGCCAATATTGATCTTTAATGTAAAATATGTTGTGTGTTGCAGGGGAGATATGAAGGTGCATTTTACAAACTTAATATTGATCACGTTGCATACTCCAACTATTGAAGCTTGCCAGAAATATGGGACCATCTTTATGCGTCCTCAGTGAGTTTGTAGTGAACACTGTTGGAGGAGTCTAACCTTCTGCTGTAACTTTTCATTAGCATCTTAGTTTCTTATATGGAGGAAACAGTCAAAAAAAAAAACTTGGATATAATAGTAAATTGGCCACCGCTACTCTCAGGTATAGTTCTTGGAGATATATAATTTATCATTATCATTATTCTTAGTGCGGAGAATACAATTTAAAAGATAAAGTACATTAATCTTGTAAAAATAATTATAAACTACATTAATAATAGTTAGTTTAAAAATTAATAGTTCAGATTATAATTAATTTTAGATTTTATATAAAATTTTATGATATATGCATTTGATTTAATAATTACATATTTTCAAATAGATGATTATTATTATATTTTATTTTCTAAAATACGCATTTACACTTTAGAAGAGATAAATCCTAAAATTGTAACGTGTGTTTGAATAATAGTTGAGAAATTGAATTTGATTATAATTTTTAATTTAACAGGAATTTGAGATAAATTTTACTTTCACTTGAATGTGAAATTAAATTTGCAGAGAATAACTTTTTCATTATTGGAGTTATTACTTTCAAATGTCAAATCAAATATGTTTGTATTAACTTTTTTATTATTGGACTTATGACCTTGAAATGTCAAACTAAATAGGCTTCTAATAACTTTTTTTTTTTTTTTTTTAAGAATCAAGGTGGAAAGGCATCACTCTACTAGCAATCATTTGCAGCACCTTCAGATTTATTAAACTAAAATATAAATGAACAAAAAATTACTAGTCTGTTAAAAAATAAAATTATTTTTAATAATTAATTATATAATATTTTTTTTTTATTTTTCCTTATAGTGTCAAAAAATTTACAACAACTTAAATTCAACTAACTAAGCTATACTTTTTGACATATAATAATTTATGTTATAATCTATTATAATCAAAATAATGTTTGTAGGGATAAATTTATTGAAAATTTGTTTGAAAAATAAATAATATATTTTAAGTAAAAAACTAATTTTTATATGGTAAAAAAAGTGTGAAAATAACTGAAAAAAATAAGCCATTGAAAAATAATGATAATCTACAAAATTTTAATTTCTAAAAACAACTTATTTTTTAAATACTTTTTTTAAAAAAATTAAAGTGGATTCTCAAACATTTATTTATTTATTAAAACAAATATAATTCAAAATTTAATATGTCTCAAAGCCACTATACATATTACGAAATCATACTCAAGGAGATCCAACCTATTATGGTGTAAATCATTGAAAATAAAAGCTACATACTATTATATTTCTTTTTGGAGCTAATAGTACTATAATTTGTTAGCATCCAATTTTTTTAAAAGTTCAATTAATATCTTAATTTTAAAAAGCGTGCCACTGTAGTTATTTTTGTCCAATAAATAAATTTCTTTTGAACTCGAATTTAATTTTCAAGAAATGAAATAATCCCATGATATAAAAGCAATAATCTTTAACTCACTTTAACAACAAATTCTAAGTTGAAATTATCTACTATACATTGCTCTCGCATCATCATATTATTTTATAATAATTATAACTCATAAATTTAAATTAAAATATTAAACTTTAAATCATCATTATCTAAAGAAATTTAAAAATTTTAAATCTTATATATTTTTTTATAATCCTAATAGAAGTATTAAAATTAAAAGGCAGTATTTATAAAATTATAATTTTATATAAGTAGTTAAGATTACATTAAAAAAATACAATTTTATATAATTATTTAAAATTATAATTATTTTATAATTTTCAAATCATTAAAAACTAAAATGAAGTATTTATAAAATTATATAATTTTAACCAAATAATAATTTTATGATTTAAATATAATTTATATTACACCATATCATTATATATGGTTGCATCAAACATTGAATATCACTAAAACTTATATTGCTATTATATTACCATGTATTATCAAATTCTTATATTTTATTTATTATATCTAACCATCAAATAATCCGAAGTAGATATTTTTAATCAATGAGCAAAGTAAAATAAAAAGTGGTGAAGCAAAACTAGTTTTTAAGTTATTTGTTTTTTTAATAGATAAAATGTTAGTTGTAAATATGCTAGTTTTGGAATAAAATTTAATAATATTATATTAAAATAAATTAAATAATAATTATGAAATAAATAAAGTATGTTTTTTCAAATAAATTAATAAATATAGCAAAGGAAAAGAAAATAAATCTAAAATACTTTATAAAATACTATAAACTACTTAGCGGGTAAAAGATTTGAGGATTTTTCCAAATTTAACACTTCACACAGATTCTAACTTTTTTAAAATTGCTTCAGCCATGATACTACTTTTGAAAAATATTTTTAATGTCTAAGCTAGTTAAATTTTACTAGTTTAAAATCAGTATTTTTAATCCTAAGATAAATATGCTTGGAGCACGTAAATACAAGAAGTAGATAAAATAAGAGGACAACTTATACAAAGTTTACATTGATTTACTCACAAACCTTTGGCTACATTTAATTTCTACAATTATAAAATTTTCGCTAAAACTAAACATGTAATACAAGGCATTATTTATTCTCAAGCCTAATTCGGAATTCACAATATTGTTTCATTTGATCCAAGTATTATTTCATTGTCATCTTTAGGCTTTTTCCAACAACATTGTCATAAACATACATAACATAAGTTGTTATCAAAACACAATTCAAAAGTATTGGTCTAACTTTCTTTATGTGATGTAAACTCATCTAACATGCATAATGACTAAGAGGATTAGAGGAATACATGAAACGAATGAGAGTTCAACAAAGACTTAGGTCATTGTCTTTGGATAATTGTGTGTAAATATTTTTAGTTGTTTGTAATTTCCTTTAAGTTATTGTATTTACGTCATTACCTTTAATTTAAGAAGAAGAGATGTTTTTAGTTAGTTTAAGGAGTATGCTTAGTGTGAGGCATCTTAGGCCTTATTTCCCTCACCCATAGGTTTAATCTTTGCATCCCCTTTGGACTTAAGTTGGGCATTAAGATTAGTAGGCCTTAAGTCTAGGCTTAATTAACCTTAATGCTAATTAAGCCTAAGTCCCACCTTGCCTAGGATCTTGTGCCTAGCCTCCCCATTGGGCTATATATACTCCTCCCACTCTCTTGTATTCCTCGCATTGAATTTGAATGAAAATTTTCTCTTTCTGAACACATTCTCTAGTAAAGGTGTTGAGGATTTCTCTCTTGAGGAATCTCTTTTTAGTTGACTTTTATCAAGAGTTTCTTCCCTTGTGGCAAACTTAAAGATTTTTGGCTTATCACTTTCAAGTGGCGCCCCACCTTCACTTTCTTCCCCCTCCATCCTCCATCTCTTGGTTGCTTGGAACCTTAAGAAGAAAAATCAAGGGAGTGCAAACTTGGTTTGCATCAAGTGGTGTCAAGAGTCAACTCCTAGAGGTTTTCTTCCTTTTCTTATTCTAGTTATTTTTGTGCATCTTTTTTTAGTGTTTTTGTTGTTCTTTATTTTATTTTTTTCCAACTTTAATTCTTTATTGTCTTGTTAGTTTATGTTTAGTAGTTTTCCTTTTACGCCATTTAATTTCCTTGTTTATATTGTTTTGTAGATTCAATTTCGTTTGTTCTTTTCAACTGAATCATTGTGTGAGCTTAATTAGGATTTAATTCATTTCTATCCAGCTTTTATTTTCTTTAATAATCAATCCTTAGAAGATTATTTTAATGACTTCACAAATTTTGTGAAGAAAGTCACACAATTGAGTTTTCCTACACCTTATTTCTCTATTTGGGCATGATTTGTGTCTTAGATTGGTCTTGTTTAGATTGGCCTTGTTAATAACCAATCCTAAGAAGATCATTTTATTTTAGTTTTAATCTTCCTAAGTTGTGTCTTAGATTGGCCTTGTTTAATCTTTTAATTGTCACTTAAATTCCATTGTTTTTTAGCTTATTTTATTTTACCATAAAAGTGTGTTGTTTCTCTATTGGGAATTGAGCATCAAAGAGCCATTGTACTCTCGATCCTAAGTCCAAAGAGTCTCATATGCTATTTAGATCTTAGCATGTTCTTTAAAATTTTCAAAAAACAAATTATTGCTCAATTTCTTCCATGTTCATTTCATTTGTTCAATAATTGGGTGTTAGTTCTTTTTTTGTGATTTTTGCTTGGCTTGTTGGAGACTAATTGTTGGATAAAAGAAGACGTCATTACCACTTGAGAATTATCTTTTTAATAGATAAGTAAAATAAAACAAATAACACAGAAATATAATGTAAAAACTCCAAAAAACAGAGAAAAAATCACGACTGTTGTCTAATGACACAGATAATAACACTATGTGAAAATTTTTAAAATGCATAGACTACTCTCCTCGCCCCCCAGTACATCCACATTCTCTAAAGCAAGTAACTTAAATAACCCTAATAGCACTCTAAAACAAGAGTATAAGAAAAGCCAAATATAAGTATAAAGTGCCTTTGACAGGTGCACTTTGATACCATGAACTCAAGTTCATTATATAGCATAATTCACTCATTCCTTTGTTCATCCTATGCAATGTGGGACTTCCTCCAACATACCTTGAACAATGTGAGATCTTCAAGATGTACTATTTTTATCAACTCCAACAATCTCCACCATGATTAAAATAAACGTGGAAACCCTAAACCTAGAGAAAAAACCCTGACTGGTGTTTAATGACAATAAACAAATAACATTATGTGAAAATTTTTACAATGCATAGACTATTTTTCCCACCTCTAGTACATTCACACTCTCCAAAGCAAGTAACTTAATTAACCCTCATAACACTCTAAAGTAAGAGTATAAGAAAATTTAAATACAAGCTTAAAGTGTCTTTGACGGGTACACTTTGATACCATGGACTCAAATCCATTATATAGAATAATTCACTCATTCCTTTGTTCCTCTTATGAAATGTGGTACTTCCTCCAACATACCTTGAACAATGTGGGATTTTCCAGATGTACTACTTTCATTAACTCCAACACTAATTGGGGCTAGTAATTAGGCTTCAAACTTGAGCAATCAAACTTGCCTAAAAACACCACTAACTCTTCTTTAGTGCCTTTCTTTTTATCACCTAAAATTCTAGTTCATTTAAGTTGCTTGGTTTCTTAGTTTGCACTTTTATCTCAACTTTTTGTGGCTATTTCTCTACATATGATTCAAGTGTTTTCTATTCTTAAGCTCCTTATCACATTTGCTTGCAAAATTTGTAAAGAGGTATAGCAAAACTATTTAAAAGAATCAAAGATAAAAAGTTAAAAAAGAAGTGTTAGTAAAAAAAAAAGGTATTAAAAAGAAGTCAAAAGAACAAAGAGAACTTTTAGTGCACCTCAAGTTGTTTAAAATGTTAAAAGGAGTATTTAAAATTGTTGAAAATTGCTTGAATTCTTCTTGTAAATGCCATGACCATTAGTAATAATTTGTGCAAATCATTAAACATTTGTTGAGTTTTTTTTTTGTCCATTATACTTTAGTGTTATTCTAGGTTCTTTTGTTGTCCCAACTTTCTTTTTACACCTTTGTTATTGATTGTCTTTTTGGAACTCTTTGAGTTTGTCTTAATAAATCTTTCATTTGGAAGTTTAGCTATTCTTTTTTGTGCCTTGTTTCTTGGTGTCTTTTTCTATTTTCCTTGACTTGTTACGCCAATTCTTGTGTGTGTAGGAACCAAGTTTGGAGACTTGCCACTTGGTAGCATTTTGGGTGTTGAACCTACTCTTGGGGGAAGAGTTTACCAAAAAGAGAGGAGTCAAAACTTCAATCAACATTTCTTTTTCTTTTTTCATTTCTGATTGGGTGTATCTTTTTAGGTCATTTTAATTAGAGGTGTTAGATGCCCTTAAGGGTCACCTCTTTTGTATGTAATAATTTTAGTTTCTTACTTAAGTGTGAGGGAGGAAGTGGTAATCCTAACTTATACTTTGGGAGCAGTTAGTCCCTTAATATTTTTGTTTAATTTCATTTCTTGCTTTCATGTTTTTAGTAAGTGCTTAAGTTCCAAAGGCTTAAGTCACTTTTAGGTGAGAAAACTCAAAAAAAGAGGAATGTTTTGCAACTTAGTTCCCTACCCTTACATTCTTTAATGTCTTCACACACATCTAAAAGTGTTAGGAGTGTTAATCAAATTAAGAAAGATAAAAGAGAAAAAGAAAAGTGTACAAAAAAGGGTGAGATGAGTGATTACTACTATAGTTATACCTTCACCTTGTCCTTGTATTTATACTTATATGATTGGGAGAGAGAAAGGAAAGAAAGAAAGGAATTTTGGGAGAAAGAAAGAAAACAAAAAAGAGAGAAAAACAAGAGAGCAACAAGAAATAGAAAGAGAAGAGACAAAAAGAGAAGCAAAAGAGAAAAAGAGAAGGAAGAAGGAAGAGAAAATAGAAAGAAAGGGAAGAAAAAAGAGAAAAAAAAAAGAAGAAAGAAAGAGAATAAAGAAAAAAATATATGCAAGAGAGAAAAGAAAAAGAGGAAAGATAAAGAGAAAGAGAAAAAGGAAAAAGAAAGAGAGATAGAAAGAAGGGAACAAGATAAGAAAGAAAAAAATTGAGATGCCTTAGAAGAGTCAAGTATAACCCATGACCATCATGTCTCTTCTAGTGAAAAAGATGAACCTAAGAGGCATCATAGGAAAAAGATAAACTCATCTAAGAATAAAAAAGAGTCATCCAAAAGAAAACATATAGAGAGAAAACCCTTGAGCAAGAGTGACACCCTAGACACTAGTTTGAGTAATCATTCTAGGAGCCTTAAGTGTTTTAAATGTTTAGATAAGTGTCACATTCTCTTGCATTTTCCCAAAATAAAAAAGACTTTAGGGGAAACATCAAATGAAGAGAGTACTCATTCATGTGATGATCTCTTGAAAGTGAAAAAGTTATAGCACGAGGATGGTGGAAAAGTTAACTCTTACTACTACTCCTTATCCTTCACCTTACTCTTTGCATAGGTTTAATAATGAAAAAGGTATAGTAGTAAGGGAGTAGATGGAGATTAACTTCTCCATAGGGAACTATAAAGATAAAGTTTTATATGATGTAGTCTCTATAGAAGCTAGTCGCATGTTGTTGGGAAGCCATGACAACATGATAGGGAAACCTTGCACAGTGGTCTCCCCAATAAAATCACTCTCTCTCATAGGAAAAAAATTTACCTTATGTCCTCTTACTCCTATTTAGGTTTTGGAGGATAAAAGGCTCATGAAACTTAAGAGAGAGAGAGAGGGGGATACAACTCAAGATAAGGTTGTTGGTAGGAAGACCAAACCTAAGGAAGATCCACCTTAGCCTTCAAAGGAGGTTCTTTACATAGAGAAATCTTCCTCCCAAACCTTACAAAAAGAACAAGTTGAATTCGAGGTTGTGCTTAAACCTTTTGAGAACATTGATCCACAACCTCAAATGCACCAAGGATAGTCTCATCACCAATTTCAAATCCTTTGAAACTAGTACCTAGAGCATTAGAAGTAGGATGAGGAGTTGTTGTGTGGAGGCACATGCACATTAAAACTTTTTCAAACTTTAGTGTCAACCTCCACTATCCCAATCCTAAGGGATCTCACCAAAGACTTCTTACTCCCCCATGCATACCCTTATGCACTTACTTATTTCTTTGTTCATTTTCATCCAGGGTTGGAAAAAAGAGGAAGAAAAGTCTCAGGATTTAAGGTCAAATTCTCTTCAAGGGGGAAGAGATCATGCAATCTCACCTAGCATTAATCATAGCTAAGAGGATTAGAGGAAGACATGACATGAATGATATCTCAATGAAGACTTAGGCCATTGTCTTAGGATAATTTTATGTGTAAATATTTTTAGTTGCTTGTAATTTCCTTTAGCCATTTACCTTTAATTTAGGCATAATAAGTGTCTTTAGTTAGTTTGAGGAGAAGGCTTAGTGTGAAAACTATAGCTTAGGCGTATTGGACCTTATTTCCTTCACCCATAGGTTTAATCTTTACACTCCTTTTGGACTTAAGTTGGGCATTAAGATTAGTAAGCATTAATGCTAATTAAGCCCAAGTCACACATTGCTTAAGATTTTGTGCCTAACCTCCCTCATTGGGTTATATATCCTCTTTCCACCTTCTTGTATTCCTCATATTGAATTTGAATGAAAGTTGTCTCTTTGTAAACACATTGTCTAATAAAGGTCTTGAGAATCCTCTTTCTTGAGAAACCTCTTCCTAGTTGAATTTTATTAAAAGTTCATTCACTTATGGTAAACCTAAACATTTTTTGCTTATCTCTTTCAAAAGTAACGCCCCACCTCCACTTTCTTTCCCCCTTCATCCTCCATTTTTTGGATGCTTGGAATCCCAAGGAAAAAGATCAAGGTAGTACAAACTTGATTTGCTTCATTATCAGATTCTTTCTTGGACATACTCTAATTATCTCTCATTTGGAAATCTGAGTGGCCAAGTTTCCACAATTTTAAAAGGCTTAGGCATATTTTTTTAACAAATACAAGGTTGACTTTAATCCTAGAATATTTCACTAAGGAATACTCTCTCATAATAAGCTAGCTAGGTATCCTCTTACTAATTTTCTTTGACTTATTTACATCTTACTCTTTTTTTGTTTTTCTTCCCTACAATGAGATCCTTTGGCCAAGGTTCCTTTTATATACCTAGATTTTTCCATTTTTTTATTAGTGGAAGGGTTTCAATATCAATTAGGCTATATATGCAAGTTATCCTTCTTACACAATTGGACATTTGATTGTTTTCTTTGTCTTGTATGTTGTTTCTAAAATTTTTATAGTGTAACTTACACTTATTCATGTGTACAACTAGCACAAAATTAAAATTTAAATTGTGATTAGTACTTGTAGTCACTTTGTGATTGTAGGAACATGCAGTCACAATCCAACAACTAAATTTTTTAATATTTTATATTTTTTTATTATAAAATTTATAATTCTGGTTGAGATTCTGTGCAATCACACAAGTGACTGCAACAAATCAATTTTTTATTTTTCTACAAGGTTGTTCTTATAACAACTTTTTATCACTACAATATATGTATAATAGTCCTCCATGCTTTTGGTTGCCTTGTTTTTCATCAAAATTAAATGAACTATACAAGTTTATGCTTATGAATGTTTGTCGCCTAATTTTATGGTTTTCACTTTTGATGTGGGTGCTAGGGCTGCTCAAAATATCTAGTTTTGAAAAAAAAATCATAACTAGTTATATAATAACCGATTATTTTAATATGGTTATAAAACTATAACCATATGGTTAATGCAATTAACTTTACTTTATTAAAGAAATGGTTATGGTTAAACTTGGTTTCATAACTGGTTATTTTTAGTTATTGTCAAATCTTTTAGTTTTAGTTTGTGTATTTAATAAAAAGTGTTGGTTAAATTTGGTTTCATAATGAATTATTTCTAGTTATGATACGGTCCACACCTCTGTTCACAATGACCACATCTTTGTGGAAAATGCACTGAAAAGGAAAAAAATTTCTGACATCGTCCACACCTGTATGAGATTTGTCACAACTTGTGAAAATATGCACTAATAAGAAAAAAGGCTTCTCACACATTTGTGATTTAGGTCACATCCTTGTGGATAATGCACTTAGTAGAAAAATACTTTCTAACATCGTCCGCACCTTTGTGACAATAGTCACACCTATGTGGAAAAAACATTGAGAAGAAAAAAAATTGTTACATCTCCCACGCCTTTGTAGGGGTGTTCATAATCCTAGAAATAATGCACTAAGCAAAAAAAAATTATCCGTGAACCTCTAACATCTTTGTGACAAAGGTCACAATGTTGTGGATAATTTGTAGAATATAAAAAAACTTACTTAACATATCTCACACCTCTATGTCACTGGCCACATTTATGAGATAAACATACTAAGTTGCAAAATAAATTTTTAGACTGATTTTATTTTTTAAAATTAATTATTTAATCACTTATGGACAAAAAACTAGTTAAATAACTTATTATTTATATATGCTATTATGTAACTAGTTATAAATAATAACCTGTTATAATAAATAATAATTGATTATAAGAGAATTATTATAATTATGACTATTATAACTACTTAGATATATAGTTATTTATTGTTATGGTTAGGTTATTGAAATAACCTAAATACGAGCAAACCTAATAAGTGCTTCAAAATAATGCAAATATTTTACATTAACTAGGCAATATGTTATTTAGTTTCCTTCCCTTAAGGATTTATATTTGTGATTAGTACACCTTTTCTTACCACACACTCATATTTTGATACATTGACTCATGACATATATGATTTATATTGCTATAAGGCATAACATTTTATTTTCTATAATTTGATGTTTTACATGTATCTTACTCATTATATACTTGTTTGTGTTTAAATTTTATTGAAAAATTTTATATATGGTCACCATGGGAGAGCCATAAAATTCATACATATTTTTATATAATATAAGTAAACTATTATTTTAATCCTTGAATTCGTGGATGTTATCATAATAGTATTTCAAATGATAAAAATGTCAAATAAATACATTTAATTGAAATTAATATTGTTATAACTATTAATGTTTATAGAGTTGGCGAGATACAATTTTAAAAATTGATTTAGATTTTTAAATGCAGACTTAAATGAAAATACAACAAAAATTATATAACCCTAATCAAATCCAAGACCTGAAATTTATTTAATATATTAACTCACCACTTCAATTAATTAGTTAAACTTGTGGCATTATATAAGTTAGTTCAGAAACCAACATTTTTACTGATTCAACTATTATCAATTTTATTTTTTAAACATAGAGGATAGGAACTAATATAACTAATTAACAATTTTTTAAAATTTTTTTTTTTACATTTTTATAGGTCAAATGTTAATGTGTTATTTTTTTTTAATGAATAGATTCGAACTCACGACCTTTCTCTCTCCTTTCTCCTCACATGTGAGTTTTGTCACTAAATTAACCTTATAATTTCTTATAATTTAAGAAATTATTATATCAAATTTAACAATTTTAAAATCTAGAAGGATAATTCAATGAAATATATTTTAGAGAATGTGAGCATGATCACATTTAGGAAAGACAACAAAGTAGGATGAGTGCATGCAATAGTCACTCTCTAATACTAGCCCATCAGATAAATATCCACCTTGTATCTCCTTGTTACCCATACACGCACTCATTTGTATATACTCACAAATTTTCTATACTTATG
Organism: Psophocarpus tetragonolobus; assembly: GCA_037954015.1. Lineage (NCBI taxonomy): Eukaryota > Viridiplantae > Streptophyta > Magnoliopsida > Fabales > Fabaceae > Psophocarpus > Psophocarpus tetragonolobus. Next base: position 44,709,123 of record CM075695.1, read on the forward strand.
GATATCCTTGAATATTTATAGAAAGAAAAACTAATTTAAAAGCCAATTTTAAAATAATTTTATTTTTTATAATATTTTTTTTTAGAAAAATATTTTTGATAGTCATCACTTCTCACTAAATTTATTCAAATATTTTACACAAATAAAAATAATACTTAAAAAATAAATGAACAAACAAAAAATTTATTATATGAGCTCCAACCAAAATGACCTAAAACTTACTCTTTAAAACATAAACTTAATTAAAATTACACTAAAATATAAATATAAATAAAATTTCACCCTAAAATATAAATAAAAAAAATATTTTAAATTTAAAATATAACAGGTATCCATATGTACAAATACCATAAAATTTTTACCATACCATTAACAAACAAATATAAAAATACATTTACCTATTATTTATAAATCCCCAAGAGATGTCCCTATTCAACCTTTTTAGATAAAGATATATGTGTCGAGAAGTAAATCAACTTAAAAAAGGAAATTATGAATGCACTTTTCACGTTTAGTGAAATTATGTATATATCTCTCTTTTTTTTAAATTACTTAAAATTCTTTTATTTTTATATATTTATTAGAGTTTTAACCATGTATGTTTAAAAATATTATATTAATACATTTGTCAAACCTTACCATAACACCTTTTATGTACAAAAATAATGATTAAAAAAATAATAAATACATATATAATTTCATTAAACTTCTGAAAGCATATGTAATTTAAAAAAAAAAAACAAAGACGTGCTCAAGTTACTAAAAAAACATTGTTATGCATACACCGTTTTTTTTATTTCATTTATTAAAGTATTTGTGGCCATATTTAATTTCCTATCATTTTTTGACTACTAAGAGATGGACTTTTAAAAAATGAACTTACCCTTATAGTATGTTTTTTGTTTTAGAAAGTTTTTTTAGCATCCCTTCAATTATATTCGTATCCCTTAACATTTATAATATTCTACAAATTTTTAAGGTACCCTTGTTTGTTTTAATCAATTTTTTTCATAGAGCATTGAAAATCAATTTTTTTTCATAAAGCATTGAAATTGGACTTTCACGCTGCTCACACCTCTACCAATTCTTTCAAAGAGCACTAATTAACTTATTCGTTAGTTTTCATCAAGTTTTCTCTGTCATATCTCCTCACTTTAAAGACAAAATTTTAAATTCACCAAAAGCATTTTGAATCATATAAATATACATAATGTATTCTAGATCAACTAATCCGTACATTATGTACATTCCGAATCTAAGTGATCCAAAATTGTAAAAAAAAATTATTCTAGACCATTCATCAAGAACTATATTTTTTTGTATTTTAGATTGGTTAATCCGAAACACTGCAAATCAATCTTGCTAAGAACGATGTGTTTGTAACACTCCAAACTAATCTTAATTAACAAGAAATATTAAGAAAAATATATCTGAACAAAATTATGTTTTTCTTTAAATTAACTAGCAATATCTTACATACTTACAAAAATATCCAATGATTAAAGATATATATAATAAGACATAATAGATAATGTGGTGTTTGACAAATAAGAGGAAAAGAGTAAGCTGGACAATACATACTAACACAGTAAAAAATAAGAGATAAGTTTAAGAGTTTAAAGATGAAGAATTTTCTTAAATATTGTAAACAAAGAGTGCAAGCAGGATATGAGAGAGGGGTAAAAGAAATTGAATATGATTTACCGTTCTCCGTGGAGGTTGCAATTGTCAAGAACATAGACAGAGAAGAAGTTAGTTGGCGGTGTAGATCTGAAAACTTGTCCAAAGGCACCATGAAGAGGAGGAGAAGGGTTTTGGATATCGAAAACGGTGGCGTTGAAGTTGAAGGAAGTGAGTCGAGGGACTGGGAATGAAACATTGGATAAAACTCCACATCTGATGAGTGCTTGGAAGATGAGCAACAATGTATTAAAATTGCAAGAAATATTATTTTAAGTAAATAAAATAATATAGGAAAAGAGTGATGTGTAATGTTTAGACTTTGGTATGGCTAAACGTCAGCTTCATTTTTGGTGATGAAAATAAATAAAGTAGAAGGCATTATTATGTATGTGGGTTAGCGAGATGAGATGAGATGAGATGAGATGTGATGAAAATAAATAAAGTAGAAGGCAGAGTGGAAGGTTGGTGTATGATGGGTTAAATAAGTAATTAGTTAAAGCGGATACGGAAAGACCACCATACAGGGAGAGAAAAAGTGTGTTACAGAGAAGCATTTTCCCATTAAAGTATAATAGGAAGAACCATCTCTCTGCTGTTGCTGTTGCTGTACCCTTTTTCTCTCTCTCTTTACCCTCCATTCCATCTTTATATACCCTTCTCATTCTTCGTCCTTCACATTCTCCCTCTCTGAATTCCTCTTGTTCAGGTCTGTTCTCTTCTATCTCAATATCTCTCCTCTGCTTTACTTTTTCTTCTCCATCACCCACCCTCACTCAATTCATGCAAATCCAATCAAAACTTTTTCTTTTTAGCTTTTCATATCTCAATGTCTTTTTTGTCTCATCCTGGATTAGCTACTCTAGATCTGTCTGCTCTAACTCACCTACATTTGCCCTTGCTTTTTCAACAAGTTGGCGCTTAACGGATTCATTCCATTGCCATTGCTTCGCGGTCGTCTTCTTATTTTTTAGTCTTGTTCCACTCTCCCATGCTGCTCCCAAATTAACTTTTCTCACTGCTCTTTCCCAAAAGTACCACATTTTAAGTGTTGTTCGCTTCTATCAAATTCTTCTACTCTTCATATCCTGCTCCGATCTGCAATTCCTTCTGGCTTCTACATCTTCCTTTATGCATTTCTTATTCTGTTGAATTTATCTTTTTTTTATTATTTTTCTTTTCTTCCTCCATGTTAACTTTTGTAAGATCTGGTTTCAGCCATTGTGTTGCTTTTGCTCTTGGGATGGGATATTCATATTATTAGTAAGTAGTAGACAACTTTTTAGTGAGATGTAAAGAAGGTTTGGTGGAAAGATTTTAATGGTTTGTGGTTATTTATTATTTAATTGTTGGAGATCGAGTTTGAACTCTTGGTTTATTTATTTTATTCCCGCATTATTTAACTTTTTCAGAGGTTGGTTGGTTTTGTTGAGATGAGATCTAACCACTGTGGAGCTCTTATCTTACAGGAATTTAGAGGGACTGTTGATATTGCAACTTGCAAGGTAGGGTACACGAGTGGCCGAGGAAAATATGGAGTTTTCTGTGATTTTCATTGTTAGCAACATGATGCTGCTGCTTCTCAGTTCAGCATCTGCCAAAACTGCTAGTCCTCCCTCTGCGAGCCCAACTCCAGCTCCAGCCCCAGCCCCGGCACCAGACTTCGTGAACCTCACTGATTTGCTCAGTGTTGCTGGTCCATTTCACACCTTCCTCGGATACCTTGAGTCCACCAAAGTGATTGACACCTTCCAAAACCAAGCTAACAACACTGAAGAAGGAATTACCATCTTCGTTCCCAAGGACACTGCCTTCTCAGCTGTAAAGAAAACTGCTCTATCCAAACTCACCTCTGACCAGTTGAAGCAAGTGATCCTCTTCCATGCCTTGCCACATTTTTATTCTCTGGCTGACTTCAAAAACCTTAGCCAAATCAGCTCTACTCCCACATTTGCTGGAGGGGATTACACTTTGAATTTCACTGATGATTCTGGGACAGTCCACATTAGTTCAGGATGGTCAAAGACCAAGGTGAGCAGTTCTGTTCATGCCACAGATCCTGTTGCTATATATCAAGTTGATAAGGTGCTACTTCCTGAGGCCATTTTTGGCACTGATATCCCTCCTGCACCTGCCCCTGCACCAACTCCTGATATTGCCCCTGCTGCAGATTCTCCAACTGAACACAGTGCAGATAGCACAGCAAACTCTCCATCATCATCTTCTCACAATGGCTCCTCTTCTTACAAGCTCGTTAGCTATGGAATCTGGGCCAACCTTGTCTTGGCAACTTTTGCTGTGCTGGTGCTCTTCTGATGGAACTCTTCCATTTGAATATTTAATTTAGATTATGTTTATGTATCTACATTTGGTTCCACTTGCTTTGATTTGAATCCATTTTTTTTTTAACATAAGTTCTATTCAATATATGTATGACAATGTGATTTCTGCTATTATACTATTTTTTTGTATGTTATGCGGTTGTTATGTTATGACTGTATCTACCTTTTTTGAGACTTAAAATGCCGTCACTTAAAGTTAAAGTCTATTCCTAAAGTTGATTTTATTCCCTAAAGGGATGTTTCCCGGAATTAAATGATGATGGCTTGGCTGGTTTACAAGCTCTTTTTACGGATGCTGAAATTAATGATGCAGATTTAGTGTTGGACCTATTAACGTTCTAGCTCCTGAAGAGCCGGTATTTTTCCTATACTACTGGCATGTGACAAGAGATGTGGTTTTGAAAAATAATCAAGGTTTTTTTAAAAAAAAAAAAAAATCAATCCAGATCTTGTAAGTATTATTAGTATTTTTTTTATGTCCTTGACAGCTTTGGGCTGCATAGTGATTTCATAATTGAAAGGGGTTGAAGACTTGAAGTCCATTTCCGATGCAACATGCTCTGTTGGGTTTATTAAGCATAATGATTGTTATAATACGAAAAGTTGATAGTTCCTTGACGAAAAAGAAAGGTTGATGATTATGAGATGCTAAAGTAATGTTGGGCAACAAATCTTTGCAATGTCGTTCTCATAAATAATTACAAAGAAAACTAGAAATTGGTTTATGTAGCAGCTTGACGCCATTGTTTCTCCTAACTAGTACTGTTTCATTCAAGGTTGACACAATTTCAATGCAGTCATGTCATATATGAGGTGACTCAATCTGAATAAAAAAGAGAGAAGGTTCTGTTATAGTAATTAAGGTTGATCATGAAAGGCTAGAGTATAATAGTATGCATGGAGCTTTCTAGAAGGATACACTTGTCGAGGTGGAATTAAATTAAGCTTCTTTGTGACTTAATTTTGAATGCTATATTCCTTTACTCTTTAGGTGTGCTTCCCTCCTAGATGTATCAAATTAGCCATAATTGATAAAGAGGTTATGGATCCCTATGAAATTATCCATCATTTTGGAGAACTGCATCGTCAAATGCAAATTGAGTAAAGGAAAAAGAAAAAACAAGACTACTTAAGAAGTATCTGATTCAGTGACAGAGCTTCTTTACTAGAAGGCCAAAGTTTTTTCCTTCCTCTTTATTCTTTAAAAATTATTAGTATAGAATTTATTTTTTATAAATGAAAATATAGGGTGTAAGCGGATTGTATCCAAGCTCAAACCCGTCCAACATAACTCAATTATATTTTCTATTTTTTGTGGACAAGGTTGTGTATATAATAGAACTAGGTTGGTAACACCTTCATCAGCTATCAACATGACTTAATCCAACTAAAAAAATTATATAATAAAAAGGTTTAAATGATAAATTAGTAAATTTTTCTTTTTATCTATTTTAAAATTCTTTTATTTGGTCTTAATAAAAAAAATTTGTTTTTGTTATTAAATTCATTTACATAACATTTTAAAAAAGTTGTAAAAAGTGATTTAGATAAAATATAAACAATGAAATAAAATTTTTACTAGGGACTAGAAAAATTTATTAGAATTGGTGACCTAATTCAACCTAACTTAATTAAGGTCGGATTGAGATGTTTAAATAAAACTTTTTTATATTTATATCTCCTTATCCAAGAAGTATTTCACTTTTTCTCTTTTATATTTTCTGTTATTAAAATACTCTTTTATATAAAATTAATATATTAATATAAACTCTAAGTTTATCACAACTTTATTATTGTTTAGTTTCACTCTAGTTTTGCACTCATATGTCTTTACTATATTTTAACCATATTTTTTGCCGCCATTCATCATCATTCTTTAAACCTATTTTGCAATTTCATAAACCTTTTATTTTTATTTTTATCTTCTCTCTAATTTACTCTATGGAAAACAATATTTTTTTTGCATGATTTCATTAACTTACAAACAAATATTGTGATACAAGATAATCAACACACAATATACTTAAGTTTCTCTCTCAAATAAATACATATAGGCCAGAAGGTAGTACATTCCATTATAAAAAGACACTTCTTCTTTTTTTTATCTTTTTTCCTCTTTTGTGTTTGCATTTTAGTATGTTAAGATGAATGATACATTCAATTGCTATACATATGTCAAATTTCAAGTTTAAAGTATTGAAAAGTACTTTTAGGAGTAATAAATGTCAATTTCAAAAAATACTTTTGGAAACTATGTAGTCTTTCTTAACATATTTGAGAAAGTAACTTTTCAATGTCGTTTGTTCTTTCAAAAATTATTTTCTAGTTGTTTATTTATTTTTCTCATTGTGAAGTTTCAAAAGGTGTGATAGAAGAAGAAAATATTATAAATTAGAAGGGTAAACTTTCTTGTAACATCTTAAAAATTGTAATTTTAAATAATAAGTTTTGAGAAATAAAGATAATAACTAACACATTTAGACATAGGTAGATGTTACTATATGAAAAGTTAAATAATACGATAAATTTCGTAATTTGTAATATATTTCCTATATTATATTTTAATTAATTAATTATATTATAAAATGTATTTATATTTTTCGTATATAAATTAGAATGTTAGATGATGTAATTATATTTTTATATTTAAATTGATTATGTTATATAATTATATCATGATTTATTTAAATTAATGATAACAAATAATGAATTGATATTTATTTATTTAAGTTATTTATATCATATAATATATCTATCTTGTTATATTTTAAATAATAATAGGAGATAATATTTTTTTTCATAGTTATATATATTAGTTACATACTCTAAAACCTAAATCACCACTAGAAAAAAATAGTAGTAGGGATGTAACAACTTTTGTTGAGATAAATTATATGTGGATTTTTTGTGTTTGGCAAAGCGGAAAGAAAAATAGTGTTTGACAAATTAGTACAATGAAGGTGAGTAGAACAACTTGTTTTCTAAATATCCATGGTATAGAATTTTTATGTGTTTTCTTTGGTTTTAATGATTGATATATTTTTATATAATTTAATTATTGTGACTCATATTTGTGTATAATATTATACTTGTGATTTGTAAATTGTATCCGTACGTGACATGTTGTTTAGATGATTAATTGATATTTGAGAAATTATGTTACTTTCATGATGTGATTTTAATGATTGTGGTTGATAAAATGTTGCTTGGAGGATTAATGTGATGATTGTTTGAGATACCTCTCTCTGAGATGTGGATGAAATTTTATATATCATCCATTTGGATGAGAAGAAATTCGAAATACCTTCCTCAAAGAATAAGGAATGCAATGAAATATCATTGTGTGAAATACAGGGTCATATATCTTTTACGAATTTACCTTATACAATATATGGTTTTGAGAATCGAAAATTGAGTCACATTAAGTGATAATGAGGATCATTGTTTTGTGCTAGTGAATTGTATGTATCCATTGAGATGTTATTAAGAAAATGTTTTTCTTTATGTATGACTCATCAATGATTAATTATTTATTTGATTTTTATTTTATGAGTTTAAAAAATATTTTTTTAAATTATAGGTACTATGGTTGGCTTTTTTTGTTACCACACTGACTAAGAACAAGCACTATTTGTGAACTTTCTTTTTAAATTTGTTCTATTCAATGAGATTATATATCTAATTAAAGTGTTGTTTTCAAACAACAAAGATGAAGTTTAGATGGACCCAATTATTTTCATTATCTAGACTTATTTTCATTATGTACTATCTTATTTGAGAATTAATTGTATAAAGGATAATTTTATATGGACTCAATTGTTTATTATTCAAATTTATTTATATCCCTTTGAGATGTTTTGACATAACAATATATTGATGTACAAAAATTATAAAGTTTTATTTCAATATGATTAACGCATTGTTGACTTTTTTTCTAAAAATTTATCCTTTGAATGCAATATTTTATTTATAATTTATTAAAATATTGTGATGTAACAAAAAGTGTTACATTTCTTTCAAAAATAAAGTATTAGAAAACCATATTTTAAACTCATAAAATAGAAATAAAAAAATAGAAAAAACATATTTTAAAATATATTTTTAAATAACGGATATCATGATTGACTTTTTTTATTTATAAACAACCCTTTGGTTACCGACACTCAAGTTAATCAAAGTGGTTTAGTATTTTGTTTTAGACACACACTCGAAGTCTCACATCGCTTAGGAATTAAGGTCAAGGGTCGTTTATGAACACACTTTTCCCTTAACCTCGAGATGCCTTTTCAGGACAAAATTGTGACAGAATCACAACCTCCAAAGTGGACAATACATCGAGAATGACGACCCTAACTATGTCTTATGACTAATGGTAGGAATATTGGTGTCATGTGTGGTAACCTATGCAAACACTATAATGGTTATCATACTCCAAATGTTCCATCATGCCCAAAGCTTTGAAGGATACCATACTCCAAATGATTCTATGCACTTCTCTAAAAGACACATTTTCAGCAAGATTGATACAACATTTTATTATACACACTTTATCTCCTTTTAAGTTCTTCTAGTTTTGTTTTGTTTTTTAAATTTTTTATTTAGTTCATTTTCATATTTGGGTAATGTTTGGGCCTTTTCATGTATGTTCTCTTATTTTGCATGTTAGTGGACTTTCTTAGATTAAACTTTGCATTGGACTAGTTGTATTTTAAATTTTCATATTTTTTTGAATTTTTGTATTATATAATTTTTCTTTAATTGTAACTTTTAGTTTTATTTTCTAGTAGCTTTTGTTGGATTTTTTGGGCTAATTTTGTTTTGCTCAAAGTCCAAATTATAGACAGACTAATTAGAGATACGTTTAGAGAAAGAATATAAATAGTCTTTCTTAATTACTTGTAAGAACTTTTGCTCATTTTGTTAGAGTTAATATTTAGCTATCTCTTTCTTCCTTCCTCTACAAGCTTCATGCTCTCTTTTTCTTTCTTCACAAACTTTGTGCTCTTTCTTATTCCTCTTTCTTCTCATGCAAGATTCCATGGATATCTTTATGGAAGGCTAAATTCTAAATCAATTTGAGGTCTTCAATGTAATCACACAGTAGAATATGAATTTTGATCATGATCTTGTGCGTTTTTCTTTATTCATTTTTACAATTTTATTGCTATTTTATCCTCTCTAATTCATGTAGAATTTCGATTGAGTTTTGGTACGAATTGGTTTGAAATCAATTCAGATTGATTGATATTAATTGCAAAAGGTTAAGTGATCAATTGAGAACATATTTCAATTGATTATATTTATGAAAATTTATGAGAATTTAGAAATTACAATTGTAATCCGATTCAATTGAATTAATTGTAAGTGTTGAGACAATTTCGCATGATTCTTAGAATTATGATTACTCAAACACATTAATAGGAACCTCATATCAATGTTTTATTTCTCTATTTTTCATCTGAATTTGTTTGTTGTTTTTGTAATTCCTATTTTCATATTCTGCAAATCAAAACACCTATAATCTCTAATTTGATGAAATCTAAACCATATATAACTTGTATCGTTGAGAAATGACCTAGATTTATTTCTTATATTACAAAATTGGAAAAAAAAAACTAGTTTTATTTTATATTTATCTGGGTGGATCTTTATCAAAGACCCATCAATATTTCATTATCAACCACCAGAAACATTCATTTCAAAGAAAATGGAACCTATTGCGATGCTATGGAAAATAAATTCTTGTAAAACCACTAACATACTCATTGAGCTAGCCCTCATAAAAAAATCAACTTCTATCTTCATGTTGTATCATATCCACCTTATTCTTTCTCCTTCTTCTCATTGTTGTTCCATGGAAAAAGCAATATTATGATCCACCATTTCAAGCCATTTGGACCAAGATGTTTGGAACCAAAGATTTTGTTCTTGAAACAGAGGTTGATCATACTCCCTCCAAAAATATGTATTTCCTCATGGTTGTGTGTTTTAGGGTGGGTAATGAGTCTTTTGTTTGAGAAATTCAACTTCTTGATAAGATTTATCTTTCACGTAAAAATATTGTTTAACATTTTCTTATTCCACTTTTGAAGACCTTTCCTAAAAGAATCCATAAGAGAATTGCAAGGTATATTAGGTCTCCTAAACACACAACTCTATTGAAATTAGAATGTGTAATCAATGAAAACCAAGTCTTCAAAAACTTGAAAGGCCTCTCATGAGATGTTTGGATCAATGTTTTAAAACTCGGCTCGAACTGACCAATTCTACCAATTTGACTGGGAACCGGTCATATAACCAATTTGAGTCATCCTTCAAATCAGAAATGCATCATAACTAGATTGACCTCGACTCGGCTGAGACCCAGTGACTCAACGACTTGGGGGGTTATGTTTTCTTTTCTTAATGGGTGAAACAACGTCGTTTCAAATGGGTAAAACCACTCCTATCAGTCTTTTTCCTGCTTAGTCTTCACTTTCTACGACTTAGTGTATTTGCGTTTTGCTCTAATTTATGCAACTTTGCCTTCTACAATTGCGACTTGCACTAAAAATTATCATCAAATAAGCCACAAATTAGGTGTTGACAGTTTCTTCTTTATGATTTAGTTGTTATATGATTTTTATAGTATAAAATTATACAGATTATTAAATATTTATATTTTTTTAATGTAATATGAGTCGTGCGAGTCAATTATTCACCCCTAACCCTATGACTCCTTGTCATAGCCGAGTCAGAGATCAAACTAAATCTTATAACATTGTTTGGATTGTTTCTAAGGATGGAAATCATACTCGCCCTTGTGGGTACCGCTTCGTCCATGCCTAAGATAATCTAGGGCGGGAACGGGTGTGAGCTTTTTAGTCTCTGCCTCATTTCTATGTTTTACATATAATATGTTAAACAAAATCTCACATGTCTATGTACAAATTTACACCCTCGTGGATCATTAAAACTAAAATATAATTAACAAATTAGTATATAATTTATTCAATTATTAATAAATTAAATATAATTATTAAATTAACATATAATTTATTTAATAAATTTTAAGTAAATTTAAATATAAATTATAAAAAATAATATAATGGGGTACCCGTAGGGATACCTGAAACAAAAAATATCCAACGAGGAAGGAAACGAGACTTAAAATTTCATACCTGTCTTTTTTATACTCAACCCTGCCTCGCTCAGCACTTTTCAGAAACGAGAATGGGAAGGACAAACCGAATCCCGCTCCATTACCATCCCTGATTGTTTTCCTAAACCTTTGACTTCTTGAAAAAATATTTTATTACATCTTTACCGTCTTTAAGCAAAATATAGAAATTTAAATTTCTTCAAAATTTTAAAAGTCCATAAGTTTGCAAAACACCTGTAAAACATGTTCGTTCAAAACACTTTATTTATATATATATATATATATATATATATATATATAAAATTTTAATTTTGAATAAAAATATTTAAAAAATATTATTTACATTATAATGTATGATAAGTAATATAATTATTAAAAAATATAAATAATATATTTTATGAAAATTTAGTAAAATAAAAATAAAATTTAGAAAAAGAGATTAAGTTGTTGATCAAGTAACTTTTAATAAAATTTATAATATTTAATAGTTTTTGTATAAATTAAATTTATATTATGTATTTATTGAGTTATCTTGTATTGATATAATGATACCATCAAAGTTTAAATAACACTAAAAATTTATAGTTATACAATTATATATTTTAAGATTTATTTATATTAAATTTTTAGTTTTTTGTTGCATATTATTAAAATCTAATTTGTAAAATTTATTATTACAAATATCTTTACAAAATTGAAAATTTATTCATAGCGTACAATTAAAATAAATATAATTATATTGATAAATTTAATATTATTTTAAAAACTAACATTAAATATATCAAAATATTAGTTAAAATTATTTAAATTATGTGAATTGTGTAAAATTTCTAACATTGTTTTTAATTCCCATTAAGACAAAAAAAATTAAAAATTATGTGATATTTAATTTTTCTTAATTAATACTAATTTATTATCTTTTTAATATTTAAATTTTTAGATAAAGTTTATGTTTGTTTGATGTTATATTTAAGAAAAAATTATAACAATATTTTCTAGTTTTTTATCAAATTACACATAATTTCTTCTTTTTATTTTCCTATACTAACTTTCTTTTAAGTTAAAAAATATTATAATAACACCCTTATATGTTTGAAAATGCTAAATTAACAATTTCTCTTAAACTTTACATTAACACTATTTTAAAAGTACAGAAAGTGTTGGAGTAATGTTTAAGAAAACAGGATATGCATATATAATTATACAAATCTCCACTATTACTGTAATTTACTCTATATTTAACGAGTGAAATGTGTTTGTGTATTTATATTTCTATTTTAATATGTTATAATAATTTTAGAGTTTTAATTTAATTTTTTTATAATATAATAGAATATAAATAATTTACCGTATTATTTTATTTTTAATAATTTTAATTTAGTCTTTTTTTTATGTTAACATGATAAAGAATATATAAAAAATTTAAATAAAATTTAACATATTAATATACATATGTATTCGTATTTATATTAAAATATAAGAAATGACGGTATCTAAAGTATTTAAAAAAAAAACAAGTTTAGACAAATTGGCGTCACCCGTTTTTATTTAAATCGATCGGTTTTAACAGGAGGAACTACGTGTCGGGTCGGTTGAAAAAACAAGCCAACTTTGGTAGAGAGTCCCATCCAAACCAATTTTCAAGCTATGCTTATAACTGCCCAGTGGGGTTTGAGGATGAGATACAAAATACTATCCGTAAAAGTATATTTTCTAACCGCGGGGATAAAAATTGATTCTACAGTAGCATATCTATTGTTATGCCAGACCACATGTTTAGTTTTTTAAATTCAACAAAAAAATTAGTCATTTAGCCTTTAAAACTACTATTTTTTCAACTCATAAAGAGCCCACATCATCTTTATATTTCTTTAAATCTAACAATTGTTTTGCTATTTGATTTTATCTAAGTATCTATGTTAGCAACAAGTTCCACCAGTTATTTTGGGATTAATCCTCAAGACTAGGAGTATGTTTCGCTGGCTCGAAAATGAAAGTGAAGGAGGAGAAAAAAAAATTGAAATTAAATTTGTAATAAAATTGAAAAGAAGATTTCTATATATATATATATATAACTGAAATTATAAGTGTAAATGTAATTAAAAAAAATTACAAAATGTAATTTTTGATTGAAGTAAAAAATTATTATGAGATTTACTAAAAAATGAACTAAGATAAAAAAAATTTTAGATGGAGTTTTTTCATGGAATTTTCTGTTTTTAAAAACAAAAAAGAGTAAGAAAATATATTGGATTACAATTTAGAAAATATTTTTATTAAAAATATTTTCAAAAACAACAAAAAATAAAAAAAAAAATATTTTCAGTGTTTTTAAAAGTTAATATTATTTGAAAACTTAATAGCAATATTCTAATTATATAAAAAACAATATATAAATATATTTTAAACTATATATATAAATAATTTATAATACTTTTGCTAAAATTGATTAAATTTAACAATATTATTTTTTAAAAATAAAAAATTTCAAACCTAAATGTTAAAAAACTTTAAAATAAAAACAGTTTTAAAAAAAAAAACAAAAAAAATATTTTATCGCCTTATCTTCTCTTCTACTGAAAATACTCTAAGAAATCAGAATAAATGGTAAAGAAGTTGCATGTGAAAGTTAAGGAATTGGACCATACATGAATCGAGCTAGCTCTCACGAGGCAGGCTATAGCTCATTTACACAAATTTATTCACAAGTTCGCCCACAGTTCAACATCAAGTTTATCATTCATTCCTTTTTATGATACATTTCCTTCTATTTAGGTGCAATTTGAATTTTTTAACTATCTATTTTGCCTAAGTATAACATGCTTCAGAATTCAACACGACATTTAAAATAAAGTTTTCGAATTGATATTTCAAGCTTACGTTTAATTAATAGGGCGTGGTAACTAACTTATAATTTTATGTTACATATCTTCCCTACAATAAACATTTTATAAAAATATTAAATGAAAAATAAACTTTCTACAAATGTGAAGTTGTTTTTGCGATATAGTTTTTGGCCAAAAAGATACTTGAATATCTTCATCTTAAAGATTAACGTGCGAAGTGTTAGGTATGTTAAGGAAAGTGGAAATAATTTTTGAATGGGTTTGTTAAAAAGGAACGAAAGAGAAAAAAACAAGAAGAAAGCGAAGGTAAGAGGAGTGTGAAATGATGCCACATGTCATTGTTGTTTAATATTTAGGAATAGAGAATAGAGATTGGTACCGTTTGATTTGATATCTGCGTTGCATTAACTTTGTCTTCGCGTTTTTTTCTCCCCACCCCATTTCCTCTTTGGCACAATCAAACAAACAAACACCTCATTCTCATTCTCTTTCTCATTCTCACTCTCTCTCAGTAACCATGTCCAAACCTTTCAATCTCCTTCTCCTTCTCTGACTCTCTTGTGTACGTTTTCTCATTCCTCATTTCCAAATCCTTATGGCATTCTACTGTTGGATCGGTCTTGTTTAAATATTTACGCATCCTTCATTTGATTTCAAATGTATTCTCTCTTTTGTGCCTGATTTTTTTGTGTGTTGTTCCCAGTGCTTCTTGTTTTTCTCCAACATGTCTGGTTTCGTCGGTGTCCTTGTCTCTGATCAATGGCTTCAGAGCCAGTTCACTCAAGTCGAACTTCGAACCCTCAAATCCAAGGTATGTCTCTCTCTTTCTTCTATTTCTTTTCGTCCAAACCACTCTAAACGCGCTTCTGTTTCCAGTACGTGTCGGAAAGGACTCAATCGGGCCGTGTTACTGTCGGAAATTTGCCATCTATTTTTAAGAAATTGAAGGGTTTCTCTGAACTCTTCACCGAGGTTGAGATTAAGGATGCCTTGGCAGAGTCATATCAGAACATGGATGAAGAAATTGATTTTGAGTCCTTCCTGAGGGTGAGTTAAGACAAGGTTTCTGTTCCTGTATTTCTTAATTTAATTTTTAAATCTTGTTAGAATTCCCTGTTTATTGCTTTCCCAAACCGTTGTCATCTGATGTTCAACCTCTCTCGACTCTTCACATACATCATATGCACATATCATGAAACCGCTATTTGTGAGTACTTTTGTAGCCATTAATTCTATTTATATTGGACCTCCCAACTTATTCACCTACACCGAATGGCAGGCACATTTAAATATGCAAGGTCGGGCAATAGCTAAAGATGGTGGTTCTAAAAGTTCTTCTTCATTTTTGAAGGCTGCTACTACAACTGTTCATCATGCAATTAATGAATCTGAGAAAGCTTCTTATGTCGCACATATTAACAACTACTTGGCTGAAGATAAATTCATGAGTCAGTTTCTTCCAATTGATCCGTCAACAAATGCGTTGTTTGATCTTGCAAAAGACGGAGTCCTTCTCTGGTACATGTTCAGAATTCAATATCAGCTCAATTAAAAGATAAATTGTCTCCCTCCTTTTTTTCCCTTGACATTCGATGTTTATTATATTTCTGCAGCAAACTTATTAATATTGCTGTTCCTGGGACCATAGATGAGCGAGCTATTAACACAAAACGAGTTCTTAATCCATGGGAAAGGAATGAGAACCACACTCTTGGCCTCAATTCGGCCAAGGCTATTGGGTGCACAGTGGTTAATATTGGTACACAGGATTTAATTGAAGGAAGAGTAGGTTCAATCCTTATTTTTTCCCTCTTCATGTTTCCAGATTCCTTTTTTTTAAAAAAAAAGTTGACAAATTTTAACTCATTTGTTTTTTGAAAATTTCCTGTTTGGTTTTTGTAGCCCCATCTGGTACTTGGTCTGATTTCACAAGTAATCAAGGTAAACTACTGAAACTTGCAACCCCTGCCCCCCAAATGGAACTAAGATGAGGAGGTTGACACCATTGTGAGTTGATTATTCTTTGGTAAACTTATGCTGTTTTTTTTAACTTTTCATTATCGTGGCAACATTAGATTCAATTGTTAGCTGATCTCAATCTGAAGAAAACTCCTCAACTTGTGGAATTAGTGGAAGATGATAAGGTGATATTAGATAATATTATTTGTAAATTACAATTTTCATGTCAGAATTGTGATTGAAATAAACCTCTATACTATATTGTAACATGCTGGCAGGATGTGGAGGAGCTTATCAGTTTAGCACCTGAAAAGGTTTTACTGAAATGGATGAATTTCCACTTGAAGAAAGTTGGATATGAGAAACAAGTTACAAACTTTTCTTCTGACCTGAAGGTGAGGGAACTTCTTACTGACTTTGTATGCTGACTTGCTCTAACAAAAATAATTCTGGATGTCGATGAAATACTATCCACTATTCCTTATTCACAACCTTCTTTTATACCCACCACTGCCTTCATTTTTGCCTTTTAAATCAGTAAAGAAAATGTGGGCCTTCTGGTTATATTCTGTTGGCCTTCGAAACTATGTACTAGTTTTCAAGCAAAATATTCACTATATTAGTCTACATCATGCCAATTGCTGAATCATTGTGTGGCTAGTTTTGTATGTGCACAGTGGGTGTTACCGTAACGAGATATAATATGATTTCCAAGTTGCATGACTCTATTATATCTTACAATGTCTTCTTTTTGCAGGATGGAGAGGCTTATGCTTACTTGCTTAATGCTCTTGCCCCCGAAGTGGCAGGCCCATCTGCCCTAACCACACATGATCCAACAGAAAGGGCAAAAATGGTTCTTGAGCAGGCAGAGAAATTAGATTGCAAGAGATACCTCACTCCAAAGGACATAGTGGAAGGGTCACCTAATCTTAATCTTGCCTTTGTTGCTCAAATTTTCCAGCATAGGTATGGTTAGTTTTACAAGGTTGCAAATGTGCTAATGGATTTTGTTGTAAATTCATACAATCAGAATATGTTGGACTATTGTTCCAAGAACCCATTCTGTTTTCTGCCTTTCTATGAGTGGGGGTAGGGTGACTCCTATATCATGTAACATTGTCACTTAAGCTTGTGTATTTTATTTGTTATGATTATCCTTAAATAGGCTTCTGAATACAAGTAATGGATCTCTCTAGTTGATTAATATATTACGACAAATAAGCAGGGTTAGTGAAAGTTATTAAGTTCGAAAGGTGTATACAGCACAGGATGGGTCTGGAGCTGATTCAGATTGTGAGTTTCATCTATACAAATCCAATAATCTCTGTTGCTTGTACTATTGTAGGAATGGACTTACAACAGTTGACAGCCAGAAGATGTCCTTTGCTGAGATGATGACTGATGATGCAGAGACTTCTCGGGAAGAACGATGCTTCAGACTGTGGATTAACAGCCTTGGAATAGCCACTTATGTCAATAATGTTTTTGAGGATGTGAGAAATGGGTAAGTTTTCCACTGTTAAGTTGGCTCATCATCCGACTCTTCAGTTTTCTTATTATTTTTGCTTTTAACTTTTGTCTTTTTCTAAAATTTCCTTGACCTTAACTACTGGTTATGGTTGTCTTTATTTCCTTTTCTGCAGATGGGTTCTGTTAGAAGTTCTTGACAAGGTTTCACCTGGATCTGTCAATTGGAAGCTGGCCACAAAGCCTCCTATAAAGATGCCATTTCGGAAAGTTGAGAACTGCAACCAGGTTATAAAGATTGGGAAGGACCTAAACTTTTCATTAGTGAATGTTGCTGGCAATGATATTGTACAAGGGAATAAGAAGCTCTTACTGGGTGAGTTTCATTTTCCCCCTTATTTATGATGATTTATTATTGCTAGAGATTTATTTGATTGTGTGGTGGGTCTCTTGTACAATCTCTTGAATTCTGTTTTGTCCTCATTCGTTGGATATTTTGGTGGGTTAACACATTATTTATGCTTCCACTCTCTCTAGTCAAATCTCCCAACTGAATATAATCAATAGCCAAGATATGTTCTTGTGATTCATTATTGAGGAATATCAGAATGTTATCTGCAGTGCATATGGATGTTACACAAACAAGATCATGGTCCATTTAAATTAGGAAAATATATGAAAATATGGAAATCTTGAGATAATCTAAGACTATGTTACTGAAAATACAATGAAAATATGTTTACTTCCTACTTTTTTGCATGTTTTTTGTTTTTAGTCCCAATACAATTTTTCATATTATTTTGGTCCTCCAATGTCCCATACTGCTGACATTTGGTCCTCAGCATCGAATTTGGTCTGTTAAATGTTAATTGATGTGACTAACAAAAAGCCACATCAACAATGTCATGTGTCCATATCTGTTTCATGTGGCTCCAGAAGATGCCTCAGTTTTATTGTGTCACCCATCCTCATCCCACTCTCTTCCCTTGTTGTGAACTTTGAAAAAATCAATCACTTGTCAATGTATGAAAAACAATCCTCTCACCAAAATCTTCACAACAATGGCCTCCATTTATGACTGTATGGAATACGGTTCCAACCCTAGTCTCACCTGACACCTGCACCTATCCTAACTTGTACTTCGAGGTCAGCAACAAGGGTGCCATACCTTCTTGGTGGTGAACCCTACCACCAAGTTCAAGTTTGAAAAGGAGGACAAGATCTGACCTTTCTTCGGGACCCACCTTTCTCATTCCCATCCCCAGCCAACTATGAAATCAATACTTCCCTCATCAGATATGGGTACTTGGTACTACTGTCACCTCCTACTTGATGATTTCTGGATTCTATAAGTAATTGATATTTGTTTTTCATGCCGAAATGGGTTTGATCAGAATAAGAGAGCTCAACTATGTTCTCTATTATAGCTGTTTGCCCCAAGCTAGAGAGGGTGCTCAGATACATTGCAGGGACCAATTTAAATTTTTATTATACATGTTCCTTGGTTGTGCAATACTTGCATGGGGCGCTAAGTGGAGTGGCACTGGATTTGTTTGATGAATTGCCTGGGTAAAATTTGTCTGTGTGGAATGTGATGCCACGTCAACATGAAGCATCATGTGGAAGGACTCACTTGGATTTCACTCCCTAATGGGGTTACATTTCGTTGTTTGCTTATTAGGATTGGATTGGATTAACTTAAGTTGGGGACTAAAACTACCCACTGGAATAATGAGACCAAAATGATTAAAAAAGTCGATGAATTAAAGCAAAAACTTGCATATCTATAAGTGCTAAGAATTATCTGAGTCATTAGTATATTATTATATATTTTTCTGATATGTTAACATTTTGATTTGTCATTATTTTGTTCAATTCTTCCTCAATATATCTGGGGAATATTCATCTCTGTTTTTTCCTTTGTCCCTAGCATTTTTGTGGCAACTGATGAGGTTTACTATGCTTCAACTTCTGAAAAATTTGAGATCGCACTCTCAAGGTAATCTTGGTAAAGAGATTACTGATGCTGATATTCTGAATTGGGCAAACAATAAAGTGAAAATATCGGGAAGAACTTCTCAAATGGATAGTTTCAAGGTATAAAACTGTTATTGAGATTTATGTGTTGTGTTCTTATACAATTCTTGCTACTCTTAGGGTTTGATTGGTTTGATTTTGTTTTTTAGTTTTTGAAAACAGTTTTCAAGAATAGTTTTCAAAAACTGTTTTTGGGAAGAAAAAAAAAAAAAAAAACTTGTTTGGTAAGTGTTATTTGAAAACTGTTTTTGAAGATGTAAAAATAGAAAAATTTGTTCATATTTATTAAAATTTCATTAATGAAAAAAACAACAACATATTCTAGTTGTATTTTGAGTTTTTAAAATAAAAATAAAAAACTGAAAAACAAAAATATATTTAGCTGTTCCTGTTTTTTAATTTTTAAGAACTAAAAAACCAGAACTGTTTTTGAAAACTGTTTTCAGAAAACACTACCCAAACGAGTTTTTTAGTTTTTAAATACTAAAATACTGAAAACAATTTTATAAAACTGTTGCCAAACAAGTACTTAATTTTACATTTTTCTATGACAATTCTTGCTCTTGTTGGGAGAGCAATCACAGGCATCTGCTATTGATAGTACTAAAAGTAATTTTATTAAGGCTTTTGAATGAATTTAAAAGGATTGTTCAATTTTTATGAAGGGACTGTACATGATGGTTGCTTTGATTTGGACTACAACTCATTGTTGATATTTATGTATTCTGCTTCGTCAGGACAAGAATCTTTCTAGTGGCTTGTTCTTCCTTGAACTTTTGAGTGCTGTGGAGCCAAGGGTTGTCAACTGGAGTCTTGTTACCAAGGGAGAGACTGGTATGTCAATTGAGAAATTGTGCTGGCAAAAAGTCTGCTTACAATTCTTTAATTTCTTGTCAAGCATTATATTTTACATTAATATGATAAGAATGTGTTATCTTATAGAAACAATTGAGATATTCAAATTATTCTGTCGTATGGTTTGCAGACGAAGATAAGAAGATGAATGCAACATATATAATTAGTGTTGCCCGAAAACTTGGGTGTTCCATTTTCCTGTTACCTGAGGATATAATAGAGGTAAGTTTGTAGATATCAAACATAATTGGTTGCACTTCGTCTGTTTTAGATATATTAGAAATAGATGATGTTTCTGAAATCTTAAAATTGGAATGATACGTTTCAACAATTGATCTGGTGGATATAACGGAGAGCTTGTGGCATTTATTTCACGTAAATTTTATATGTGGAAAAGCATTTTTTTTCAAGTTAGCACATATATCTATGTCATTTGAACTTCCTGCCCACATCACTAATTCTTTTATCGAACGTAAAATAACTTTTTCAAAATTGACCATTAGTAAATGTTGCATATATATTGCATTAATGCTTACCTAGATTCCATCAGACTTATCTGCAATTTTATTTGGCTTAGAAATTTTATGTCTGAGTCGAGCTTATTTTGCATTTAACCTTGACAGGTCAACCAGAAGATGATGCTCATTTTAACTGCTAGCATCATGTATTGGAGCCTGAAGAAACCTGAAGAAAGCATCACCCGTGAAGCATCACCTATTGCTTCAGCAGATGGTGAAAACGAAACAGATGTAGTTGACGAGGTATCCAATTTATCCATTGATGATACTGCTTCAGAGAATGCCAGCTCTCCTTAAGTCAGAAAGGTTGAAGCAAACCATACCTAATGGAGTGAGTGGGAGAAAGAATACATTTTTGTTTATAGAACAAAAAGATGCCAACCTCTTGGTTCCCAATTCGAAAGAAAGCTTATTGTTATGAAAAACCACAGATAATAGAAGGATCTTGTAAATTCTTCTTAGATTTTTTATATTGTACTTAGGTATATTCTTTGATGAAAACTGCATGCAAATTTTCCCAATAATAATATATGGGAGGAAGGCATCGTTTAATATTATTCAGTCTGATTGTTCAGATTAATTTTAATGCATACATGCAGATACGGGTTGTTTGTACAGGTTGTCTTCAGCAAAATACCTGTGATCTTGGGAAAAAAATATACCGGTTGAAATGGACGAACGGAACCAGTGATTAGTATGCACTTCATTTTAATGGTTTTTCTATTTCAGGTCTGCGATTCAAGTATAAAACAAACACTTAGGTCATGCCATGGTAGTTGGAGTGAAGACCATCTATGGCTACTTTTTCTGTTTTCCTCCAAATGCAGATTTATTGTTTGTTTCTTTTCTTGACTTAGTTGTCAATATAGTAAAATAATACATGCACTGGTATAAAACATCGCAAGAACAATAATACAGCATTTTTTTAACTACGTGGCGTAATGTTTTGTTTTCTTGATATTTTTTTCTCTAGTGATTAGACATTTTGACTATCCCTTATTTAATTTTCTTTTCTCATTCCCCTTTTGCAAGTCTCGCGTTGCGGAAACAAAAAGTAAAAATTAATATTTTACTGTTATGTAAAGATGATGAAAAAGTTAATAAATTAAAATTATCATAATTATAAAATTATTTATGTATTTATGAGTTTTTTTTTAATAAATGAGGATAATTTTAAAAGAATTAATTTTTTTACATTTTGTTTCATTTTCACGCTTCTGAAAAGTTAAATATATATGACAACCAAATTGATGACACTTTTTTACTTTGCATTATTTTCTTGCAAATGAACAGGAGGCCGAGCGACGTTTTTGTGCTTTGTGTAATTAGTCTCTCTCAACATTTTATCGCTCGAAGTTCACCTTTGTGTTAGGTTGTAAATATTATTTTTTGAGCATTACCTTTTTATTATAGATTACATCTCAGTACTTCTTTTCATCCATTCCACCTGAACCATTTGATTTACGTCTCTTTTATCTTTGTATTCTATAAGAAGAACCATGATTTATTTGGGGTCAAGTATGTTTTCAAGTTTTATCTTTTGCCAAACTTAGTACATCATGTACTTTGTCTTGTACTTAAGTTAATATGAAAAAAAAGAACATTCTTAGAACTAAGCATCATAGGGATCTGGTATCAGATATCATAGCACTCGGACTCTAATTTAAATAACGTTCTAAAATTATAGTTGTAACATATATTGTTACACCATTTTGGAATCTCAAACTTTATAGTTATACACATGAAATTGTTTCAAGAAAACCTAACAGTTAGTTGGGAGGATAAAAAATTGAACTAAAATGTAGATATCAAAATTTATTACCTTTTTCCAACTTGTGTATATGTCTTGTAAATCAAAGCTTAGATTTAAGATTAAATCTTTAAAGAACTAATAAGTAAAACATTGTTAAATAGTAAAATTGTAGACCAAAAATATTATTCTTTGTTTACTGTTGCTAAAACATTTTGATAAAAAAATTTTTCAAAACAGAAGTATCAGCAATGTTATTATACATCCCAAGCCTTTAAACAAATGAAAAAAAACAATTTTTTACATTTAAGTTCACAATAATATAAAAAAACTTATTCAATATTTCTAAATACAATAAAGTTCACAAGATTTGCTTTACTCAATCAACTTTGCTAGTAGCAAATTCTTTCAAAATATGAATTAAGAAGAATAGTCAATAAAAGGTAAAACACGTATTATATAAAAAGGTTCATGCATGAATTCTATGAACTAAAATTTATATAAAACATTAATTTTTACACTTTCATTTCATGATAAACTTTCATATAGAATAAATTTGTTAACTTTATCAATAATTACTTTAAAAATCATGTAAATACATTAAAATTTAGCTCTAACTTTTAGTGCACTAGTGTGGATCTTCTATACTGTTGTATTGCTTCTACAACAATTAAATGTAATTCTAATGGTTACAAAAAACTAAAGTATAAAAGTAATATTTATATTATTAATTATATAAGGTTATAATGTTGCAGAGACGAAAGGGTTGCACAGATCTAAACCCCCATAGGTGAAGGCACATTTTTTCTTTAACCGTAAATGTTTTATAATAGACAATTACTGCTTATATTAATAAAATATTTAATATTTCGAACAATGGTATAAAAATTAGACAATGATTTAACGGTCAAACTAGATGATCATTGAACCGGATGATATTAAAAAATTAAAAAACAATATACTTATAATGATTTAAAACTTTAATCCTATAAATTTAAAACAATTATCATATTAAATGATAAATATTATACATTCTAACTTCAAATTTAAAATCATAATTCAAGTACAAAATAACACAATTTCATATTTTATGTGATAATAATTTAGATACATGGTTAGTTAATTTTTAGATATTAGACTTCTAAAATCCTCTACAGGACACATGACATTGGTAGCTATGCATATAGAGTAATGCAAGGATAAATGTATGACTTATAAAAATTGCTTTTCAAATTATACTCATAAGAGAATAAATATAAATTGATAGAAAAGTTCAAACAAACGATGAAACTCAAATTTCAAACATATATAAAAAAGTAAGACATACTTTTTTATCTATGTTTTAATTTCAATTCTTATATTTTATAACTTAAAAAAAAAACGCAAGTCTGCAAATTGGTCCAATTGGACTATTTTCAGCTTTTTTAGTAAAATGGATCTATTAAATCCTATTCATTTACATTTTTATCTAGCAAGTGAACTTAGTGTTATAGTGACTAATTTTCGATCAAACCGGTAGGACCGACCGGTTCGATTTGATTTTTAAGACAGATTGATCGATTTATTTAGAATGCATTTTTGTTTATTTTTAATTTCTTCTGCTAATATCTGTTTTGGTTTTTTTACCTAAAAAATCTGTTAAGTGAAGTATTATTTTAACTTTCAATGTTATAAGCATAGACAATCAGATTTTTGAAATAAATCGCACATGGAAAAATCATGGAATTGATTTGCACGAAAATTTCTTATAAATGTATGAACATCAACAACTTATAACTTTAATGATGTTACTTAATCTTGATCTCAATCCATATTTAGATTTTATATTTCTATCCAAATTTCAAATCTAAGTCCTTTTTAATATATTTTAATTTATTTCTCGTACAATATTTTTCCCTTCTTGAAATATAATTCTTTGATATATTTTTGTACATTTTTGTTAAAAGTTTTAAATTTCATGGATTAGAAACATTATAAAAATGTAAAAACTTTTAACAAATATAAAAATATTACATTTTTATAATGTTTTTAATCCAAGAAACTGTCCCTTAGTCTTTGACGTATGTAACATTGAAACTAATCTCTTTAATCAAGAATAGTGATTAAAGAAAGTGCCAAAGTGGGGACTTGTAACCAACCCATAAGATTATGTTTTAAAATTTTACAAATACCTAGGCTTCTAACTTTTATCTAAAATTTCAGAGAACTTGGAAAATTGTTCTCCAAAGGAACTAAGCAAAAAAATATAACTTGAAGAGGCTAAAAATGCCCTTGGGCATACCACAGGAGTGAAATCTGATGTTGATACACATTAACATAAATTAATAGTTTATGATGTGCCCATATCCAAATTTACACTTGCGACCTACAAACATCCTGTTTGATGCCTCGAGGTTATGCATTTTGCTAGGTCGACATTTGAGAGTCCAAAAAAAATAAAAGACAAAAAAGGAAATGCAAATGTTATTTATCCTCCATTCTAAGGGAATTAAGCCGTCTGATCCTCTGATCAAGCTCCTTCATCACTTCAGGTTCTTGCTTCTTCCTTTGCTTTGATATGGTATTGGTTGTCATGGACCCTATCTTATCAAATGCCACCTGCAAGTACAAGGAATGTTGAATTCATAATGTATTAAACTAGATGTTGAGAGAACTACCATTTTGGTCTCTAAAGATAGGAATCGTGACAGTTATAATTCAATTAAAAAATAACCAATAACCCCATTGACTACTTAGTTGGCACTTGGCATAGATGTTATTGATCATGGAAGATAACAGAAGACCAAAATTCCTCAATAAAAACATTTCATTGCACCTTGTGACTCCACATAGGCGGACATTCCTTAACAAATACAAAATATCTGTCATGTCATTGTGTATTGAACGGAGGTCAGTGGGTGTAGGCTCGCTGAAGATGAATTTTTATGGTATATGAACTTTTTTTAATATATGATTGTGATACACAAATTTTTTTTTACTAGTCAAAGTATACAAACATTTTTTTCGTTTAACATTTTACTTTTTCCATTTATTTTAGCTGTGTTACGTAGTGATGTGTTAGTGTAATTATTATTATTTTACCAGTAAATTATGTTTTTTTACATAAATTTTTTCAAATTTATAGTTTTGGTACACAAATTTTTTGCTACCGATCAAGGTATACAAATATTTTGTTTGAAAACATTTGAAAAAAAGATATATATCTCGTAATAATCTTCAAAAAATATTTTAAAGTTAGTTAAAAGAGTAGCATGTTTAAAAAAAATATTATGAAAGAAAAATTTAAATTAAGAAATGCAATATCATTTATTGTCTAAAAAACTATTATAAAACTATTATAATTTTTTAAAACTCAAAATATAATAAGAATACGTTGTCTTTCCCTTTTCATTAATGAAATTTTAATAAATATGAATAAATTTTTCCATTTTTATATCTTTAAAACAGTTTTCAAATAACATTTACCAAACAAGTTTTTTTTTTCTTTTCTTCCCAAAAATAGGTTTTGAAAACTATTCTTAAAAATTCTTTTCAAAAACTAAAACAAAATCAAACCAATCAAACCCATTTTTTTTAATTTGTGATTCTAAAGGTAGTCACAAAATATAATAAAAATAGTCAAAAAATTTAATTAATAAAATAATAATAAATATTGACACATTTAACAGCAAAAATAAATAAAAGAATTAAGATGTTGGACAGAAAAAAAAAATGGTTGTATACCTTGACCGGTCAACAAAAAGTTTGTGTACCAAAATTATAATTTACCCTTATTTTATTAATAATTTTTTTTTATAACGTCACCACTTAACAGCTAAAATAAATAGAATAACTAAAATATTGGACAGACAAAACATTTGTATATTTTGACCGGTCAACAAAAAAAAATTTATACACCGAAACTATAAATTTAAAAAAAGTTCATATGCAAAAAACATAATTTATCCAATTTTTATCAAAAATTTTTAAGCTAAAAACTGCCACAAATGTTTTCTTAATTAAGGAAATTGTAATAAAACAAAAAAAAATGAAAGGGTTGTCGGCTAACCAGCTATCAAATGGAGGATTGCTGTTTATTTTTTAACGAAGTTAATAAACAGAATGACTAATGTGCCAACGACAATAAAACTTAAGGATTTACGTGGCTATACTTTTTTTTTCAAGGACTTAACTGTCACTGTCCCTATCTAACAGAGATCTAAATGGTGATTCACTCACCAAATGTTTCTAGGTTTTCTTCTTGTAATAAGAGAAACTGAAACTACAATAGTACCTAAATAGATGAAAACATCGAAACCATATGATGGTGCAATAGAAAAGATATCTAACTGATCGAAAGGAAAAACAATAAAAATGTTAAGAAATAGTGAAATTTGTCTTACTGTCAATAGATCATCTGGATCAAATAGGTGATGAGTGGTCATCTGGAGAATATTGATTACTTCGCCAACATGATGGGTTAGAATCAATTCATCTTCCTTCATCTACAATTAAGAGTGACAACTATTATCCCTTCCAATGTACCATACACTTCTATATTTTGTGCTTTGATATAAAACTAAGAACAAAAAGGATACACTAGTGGTACCTTAAAGATTGCTAAGGCCACATTAAATATAACCTTAGCACCCTCATAGAAGATAACATCCCACACTCGAAGAGTTGTCTGATTCATTGAAGAAATATTAGTATGGGGAACAATCTAACATTTCAATGTAAAATTTATTGCAGCACTATTCTAAAACCTCGGAAGGCAGGCTCTTTGAAAAGAGACAAAGGAACCATTCGGTGGTAACAAGGGAAACATCAAATTCCAAAGCTTCCAAATGACTCGCAATCCTGCATTTCCATTTGTACAATTTTCAGAAGATAGGAAACAAACATATGATACACAGGTAACATATCGAATAAAATACCTGGGACACTTTTTAGCAAGTAAATCTTTAAACACTCTTTGTTCCACATGGCATCCCGATAAGTTGTTTGTGTAACAGTCATTAACCAGGACATTTTCCAACAAGACAGCAAGCATCCAAAATGCATCTTCTTCTGTCTTCATAACAAGCAACAATAATGCTGCAACGTAATTTAATCCCTGGAGCAATAAAGTAGTAGAAAGAATGAATCAATAATTAAGTAAATGTGTTCCCAAGTATCCATTGTTCAAGCAAATCACATATTATTGTCAACTTCAATTTAACTGACGAAACTTTGTAGAGCTATATTTTACCTTCCTTGAATATTTAAAACATAAAGTATAGTGGCTAACTGAAGTAATGGAGAAATACAAATGCAGGTTATAGAAACTAATAAACTCTTTAGCACACAATGTTGTTAATTAGTTAGTTAGAACAAGAAGAATCAAGGTTTAGAAACAATAGGAAAATATTCACCTGCATGTTACTAACTTATGAAGATATAACATCTAATTGCAACAGATAAAGAATACAAGCAGTGTTGATTAAATGAAATAGGAAATCACATAAAAGATATTTTCCCTTCAGATAACTCTTACAATAGATAGCATCAAATATTCAATCTATAATAAAAAGTCAGAACACTGTCTTTCATGCACTGAAGAAGGGGGGAATTCAAAAGAAAGAACAGAGCAAACCCACCTGACAATACCCAACATCAGAATCGCGGAAAGAATAAGCTACAAGAACACGCCTAAGAGTAGCATGGCCGTCAGGAGTGTCCAACCAAGGGTGACCAGGGAAGGTTCTGGGTAGGTCCTGAAAATATACTTATATAATTATTAGAAATAAATATAATGAACTTCGTAACAAGTGGACAAGTTCAAATCATTCTCAAACAAAAATCAATAACAAAACACCATTTCAAGGATCGCATCAAAGACCCTGACAACAGTTGATTTTACAAGCGCATAAAGTATACGTTGTTGTAAAACTAGATAAATAGCATCCAAATCCAAATCCAAAACAAAAAAAAATAAAAATAAAAACCTATACAAACTTGATCCCCAAATCAAACTGTACCAATGACCACACAAATTTCTGTCTTTCTAATAAGGACGTATTCAAAGCTACATGTTGCCTCAACAACTAAATATCGGGCACCCAAGAACATGTAAATTATTTAAATGAGATACACTGATAAGGCTCAGGATCCTATAACTGTAAGGGGTGCTTCAACTCTTACAGATCTTCCTTAACTCTCAATATCATCCCTAAATAAAATAAACTTTGGTCATTGGAAAAAAAAAACAGCAAAGCCACACACGATCATCCATGAAAATCGGCAGCAAGATTTTGTCTGAAATTTTTCTCATAAGACACGCAATGCAAAGACCATACAAAGTGATTCCTCCATCAAATTCATAAGAAAATGATCCATACACCTGCAAGCACTTGGCAAATAAAAGGAGAGCAAACAAGCCAGAAGGGTGATGAAGCAATTGAAAACAAAAACCAAACCTAACTGTGATGATCATAAAAAAGGGGGTGAGTTCCTCACATGATCTATCTGCCGGGTAGCAGGGGTGACCTTCCCTTCCACTGCTTTGGTCAAATCGTCATAATAACTGTCAGGTACGGTGGACTTTTTCTTGGCAGCTCCTGACAAGGAAAACCAAATCTTAGGCCTAAGAACTGGGGGTATCCCCTTCCTGATCAACTTCTTCAAAGTGATAGCATTGGCAAGTGCTGAGAATTTCAAGGAGGATGTAAGGGCACTGCCTTGCCCTATAGTAGTGTGCAAATACCAATTTGCCCCTTTGCTGGCCTCCAATGCCCACCAAACTCTTCCCTGTTGCCTCACCTTCTCCCTTACCTCATTCAACACATTCACATCATCTACATTCCCTTCCACTGTGAACCCATAAAGGTCTTGGAATTTTACAGTCAGATTTGCCCTCCTGGAATGGATGCTGGGCCTCAAAACTGCAACTTGAGATTGGTATTCAAAGGCAAGGTCTATTTTACTTTTCGTTCCATACATTTTTTTTTTGTTCTTGTGTCAGATCAAGAAAGATGGCCACAAACTACAAAGGGGTCCTTGGCTTAGGTGTTCAGACTGGGTTGTCTTTTGAATTGGGAAAGGAAGGACCTTGTCAAATAAGAAAATCACCCACTAGTCTGAAACCGTGAAATGGTCCATTTTGAGGACCTGGGCATTCGAGATTAGGTGAGGAGAGGCTTCAAATTTGTCAAAAACAAAATGGGTGAAACAAGATATGGGTTTGATTCCAAATTTATGACAAAAAGGGAAAAGTTTTGAAAGAAACTTTCCGAATCTCCAGGACTTTGATGTATTGAGCTCAAAATCTCTTATGGGAGTCAATTGTAAACAATTGATATGTGTGAATTGCGGACAAAAAATAATAAATAAGCAGATTGAATATTCAGGTGGAGAGAGATAAGATGAGAGCGGGGGGAAAAAGAAAGAAGAAAAAGAAAAGAAAAAAAGCAGGGAAATTAGAGATCCTTAAAGATGAATGTAAAATAGAGAGAGGGAAAAGGGGTGAAGTCCTGAAATGGATAATGAGAGTGTTCTAACAAAAGAATGGACGAGAAAGAGAGGGACAAGAAAAGAAGGCTGGAATATAGGGACAGCGGAGAAATAGGGGTGGCGACCTCAGGCCTCGGCTGCTGCCTTTAGCTCTGCTGCCATTTACCGTTTTATCAACTACAACAACACATCACATTGTTCTCCATTATGTTTATTAATCAAATAAAATGCATTATTATTATTATCGATCAAAACAACTTTTTAATATGTTAAATGCACTTTTTAAATTTCCAATTTTTTAGAGTTTTGTTGCATATTTTATCATTTATACTAATATTAATATTAATATACATTAAACAATCTTTTACAAAAAATTCAAAATGTCATTTCTTATGAATTGTTTAAATATCCCATTTTTAGTTTTTTTATCATATTATTGATATTCATTCAGAAGAAAAAACATATATTGTAAATATTATTTTATTCCGAAGCAAAAACATAGATATCGCATTTTTTTAATTTTTTAATATCATATTATTGATATTAAAAAAAAAACATCATTCATAAAAGTAACATCAGCATTAAAAGTAACAGGTACTCTGATAAAACAAAAAATGGCAGGTACTTTGATAAATCTTTATTTTTTCAAATCCAGAAATTAATTATGAAAATGCTACTTTCTATTTTATCTCCTACTAATATTGCTTGAATACCAGAGAGAATGAGTGATAAGTTATCCATGTATCATGGTTAAATTCTATTTAAAATCAAAATAACAAAAGGAAGCTTAACAATCCGAGCAAAATAAATATAAGTTACATTTATCAAGATATTTAATCTAATTTTTAAATTTTTTTTAATTATATTTGATAAAATAAGTTAAAAAGTTGATTAAAAATTTAAGAGTTATCAAGATAATAAACAAAATAATTTTACCTTATAATAAAAACACTCAAAATTAAATCTAACAAATATTGCTGATAAAGATTAAATAAACATTGGTTGTTGTAAAATATAATTTTAGTAGTTAGTTAATTGGTTATAGTGTTTTTAAGATGATACTTCTAGGAATGACAACAGGTAGAACGAGAAACTAGGATGGGTTTGTTTTCTCCATACTCGTCTTTGAAAAATGTGGGGTGAAGGTGGGTATGAAATTTTAATTATCATCTTCATCTTTGTCAGATATTTTTGAGTTTGTGCATACCTACCGTACCTTTGTTATATTATTTTTTATAATTTATATTTAAACTTACTTATAATTTATTAAATACATGTTAATTTATTAATTATATTTAATTTATTGATTATTAAATAAATTATATGTTAAATTATTAATTATATTTTTGTTTTAATAGTATACAAGGATCTGAATTTGTACACTAGTACGTGAGATTTTATTTATATGTAAAACAATAAAAGTGGGACTGCGACGAGGACTAACAAACTCACACTTATTTTCATCCTTAATTATCTTAGGTGTAAATGGTAGCGAGAATGAGAAAGGGACCAACCATGTGAATTTTTCCTGATAAAATTGGAATGATACTTGAGAAGGTGTGCATTATTATTATCTCTAGCTACTTCTAAGAACATTTTTTAAAAGGCTAGTTTTCACAACCAAATTCCTGAACACCAGGAATGTTTCATCTTAATTAGAGATAATAATTTCAAATTCTTTGTATGCAACTATGTTAAGTTCAATTTGGTGTGTTTTTTTGTTTCTAGTTTTAAAATTTATAAAAAAAAAATAGTTTTGATTTTAAGTTTTTAAATTTTTAAAAATATTTATTTTTCAAATTTAAAATATTAATTATAAATCTTAGCAACACTAAAACCTTTATTTCTTAAACACTAAAAATCAATTGTCAATGATCGGTTCTCGAATGTGATGATCAATGTTAGAGGTGGAGGTAATGACTGTAACAGATAGTCAGAATTGACGATCGGTATACGTTGATTGGAGGTACAGTTGTTAGAAATGATAATGAATGACTAACAGTTAAAAATTACAGTTGAAAGTAATACTAAATAAAAATTGGGTAAAAAATATTTAAAAAATAACTATAAAAACAAATTAGAACAATTTTTTCAAACATGTTTTTATTGTGAAAATGCATTTCAAAATCAAAAATAAAAAAATTGCAACCTTTTCATGCAACGTTTTCACTTAAAACCGAAAGAAAAAATATATATAGAAAACATGCTGGTATAGTGGGATCAAGATATAACAAGATTTATAAATGAAATGTAAGTACATGTCATGTCATTATTGTACACGATGTTGAGAGTAGTTAAAAACATTTTATAGGTATATTAAAATATATGTAAATGTCGATAAGGATATTTTAATTATGTGATTTATGAAGAATTTTAGTATTTTTTTGTAATATTTATGTATGTATAAATATAGTATTTTTTTTAATGTTCTATTGTGATTTGTAGAATTAGATACTTATGTTATATTCTTGGATTTAATATAATCTAGGTTTTTTATATTTTTTTCTTATTTAAGTTGTGTTTGATAAGGCATTTGATTATATATTAATCTGACAATATTTCTATTGTAAAAGAAAACAGAGTATGTTCGGCATACTCAAAAACAAAAAAAATATATGTCTGGCAGGTAATTTTAATTATTTTATAATTTTATTACTAATTATTATATTTATAATATTTTTTAAAAAATAAACTTTTACTTTACAACTTTATATATTCTTATTTTATCTTTAAAATATATTGTCTCTTTTACCATCTGTACATAAAACACACTTTTATTATTTATTTTTTACTGAATATTTTATTACTATACTAATTTACAATACTGATATTAATGCTATTTAAAATATAAGTATAAAAAAATAAAAATAAAAATATGAGGTCTATTTAAGTATTTATTATTTTGTTTATTTCAAATTTAGTTAAGATTATTTTAATAAATAATATGAGATTGTTGGTAGAATTCATATTATAAAAAAATAAAATATTAAAACAATAAAGAGTACAAAATTAATTAAAAAATAAATTAAAGCAATAGTTCTCCAAATTTAATGTCATTACACAACACATTTCTTATATGAAAAAATAGTGATGCAGTAAAATAATTTATATTACCATTAAATCACAGCACAGAGTGTATTATAAGTTTATTAATTTTTAAATACTTTCTTTAAAAGTTAGATAACTGATTGAATCACAGTATAAAATTGTGCATTAATTTTAAATTCAAAATTTTGTCCATTATAATATAAATTTAAGTTTATGTTAAAATATCATAAAGGACCTCCTCGCTAATTTTGAAATCTGCTTGTTTGACCCATGGTTGATCAGTGCTACATTCTGTCCTTTTCAAGAAGCCAAAGATAGTATTTTGTTTCAGTCAATTATGGAAGAGAGATGAATATATTTTCCACCAGTTCCAAAAAAATGTGAGACACCAAGTGAATTAATAATATTGTGTATCATATAAGGGGGTATATTAGAATTGGGGGAAAAAAACCCTCAAGTTTTTATTTTTTTAAAGTTAGTCGGTTGCCCAAAGCCTTTTCATAACTGTCACAAATATTGTTTAAGGTAGGTACTAGTTTTCTTCTGTGACCCTATAAAACAAAAAATAATCATCAAAATAAAATACGTGAGATTGAAATCACTGTACATGTTTTAATGCTATGAATATCACCTATCGTCTCACCATTTATGAAAGTGAAAAAAGTTTCATATATAAAGTATAGAGATAAGATAATAATAATGAGTTATTCTATCCAAGTCTTCTCTATGATGAATTTATATACCCATTAAAACAACTCCAGCAGAGGTTCTTAAACTCATATTTTGGACTCAAAATCGAATCTTATAAAGATCTTAATGAGAGGCATCACAAGATCTTCATTTAGAGAATACGTTATTGTAGAAGAACTTTCAAAATCTACAAATAAATTGCAAACAAAAAGTGTTGTGACTTGTGAGACCTATTTAAGATGGTGCAAGATATTTAGATGAGATTAAGGGTTGGAGTAAACAATTAAAAAAAAATCTTAATAGTAATGTATCACCGTAGGATCCATTGAAAAGTAACTCAAGATCTAATATTGAAATCTCTTGTAGGATATACTCTTAACATTTACACTATATTGAACTGTTTTTTAAAAAAAAAATTGATCTTCATTCATACTATTTTAAGACTTGGATTGATGTAAAAGTTTAGATCTTTTTTATAGGCGTAGAAGTTTGGATTATTCAAATGAAAGTTATGTGAACACGTATCCTAATACTTTTGATGTTGAATTTTAACCATAATTTTTAACTGATGTGATTTTTTAAATTAATAATTAGTAAAATTAACAAATTTATTATTAATAAAATATTCTGATTGAACATGTAATATTTACATGTATACTATTTAAACTATTATTTTAAATTATGCTTGTAAATATAATAAATTAAGAGAAATGATAGCGATACACTTTTTTTTTTACTTAATTTGATTGAAATTATAAAAAAAACACACAGAGATCTATTTAAATTTATTTGTGATTAAATTTTTTTATAACTTTTAATAAATTTAAACTAATAAAAAATATATTAAGAAAAATGTGTTAGCACCTCATAAGTTAACATTTCTTAATAAGAAAATTTATATATACATGATGCCTTTTGTATTTACTTTGCTTCATCTACATAGAAGATGAATGGTTCTTTTAGCAAAAAAAGTTATTCACAAAAAGAAAAATAAACATATATGTATATTTTTGTGATATTATTTATTTTTTAGACCGTATTAATAAATGAATTAGTAGCAGAAAAACTAATCGAAAGCTGAAAAAGCTAGTTGAAAGTTAATTTATAAGTGTTTGATAATGGATTAACTAACTAGCTGAAAGTTCTAAAATGATAAATAAAAATATCATTAATTATTAGATCAAATGAATTATTTAAAATAATTATAACATGTTTTAATAATATAAATTAATTATATATTTAAATAATAAATTACTATAATTAATATTTAAATTATAATTTCTATAGTTAAATATATAAATTTTAAATTATAATTTTCTATAATTATATTATTGAAGAAAAAATAAATAAAGAAAGAAAATTATACAATTTGATAAAAGAGAATTAGTGAGAACAATATGTTAATTAATTAAAGACAAGTATGAAAAAATAAAATAAAAAAATAGTTGAAAATATTTCAAAAAAAATTAATTGAAATATTCTTTTAAAAAAAATTGATAACTCTTAAAAAATTTTTAATACTATGCAAATAAATAAAACTAAAATTATTTTAACTACTATTTGAACCGAATAAAATCACAAATCAAACAAGGAAAAAGGAAAAGAAATTATAGAAAAGGTAAAAGGTGAGGACGCGTTATTTTGTTGACAAATATGAGCAGAGATGAGCGAGGAAATGATTGTTTGGATGAGAGCAAGAATGACACAATGGTAGGGCCGTCCTTTCAGTAGCGCCAAACGGAACAAATAAGAAATCACGTGTGCCTCAGAGTATTCTGAAAGAAACCAGAAAAAAAAAAAAAAAGAAGAAAAAAAGCAGGATATGAATAAGTTTTAAGCAACCTACAATTACACACACCTACATACTACATACATATATATTTATATATTTAACCCTTTTATTTATATATCCTCTCACTTATGTAATACACTAATACGTAAAATTAACAATAACAATTAAAAAATAAATAGACCCCTAATATATTAACATGTAATCCAAATCTTTAAAAGATTTATAAAATAAATATCAAATTCGTAAAAATATCAATTGTCATATTTAATAATATCATAATTAACAATATTTATTAAGGTTAAATATTTTTTTGATAAATTAGTAAATTTAGTGTTTATTTTTTATTAAATTTTTATTTGATCCTAATATTTTTTTATCATATTTTTGTCCTAAAATATTGTAAAACTGCTTTTTAAAATATTATCTAAGAAATTTTAGGAACTAAAAAAATAAATATTAAAAACGGAAAAAATTTAATAAGACCAAATGTAAAATTTAGTAATTTATTACATTTAAAACATATTTAACCCTGTATATTAGTACTTAAAACTTTTTTCTCTCTTAAATAAATGTTAATATTTATTATTTTGATGCTAGTATAAAAAATTATAAATCAAAATTAAATTTATGAATATTATTTAAAAAATGTCTCCATTATTCTTTTATATATCTTCTAGAGAAAACTTATGCAATCACCTATATAGTAATGAAACCACTATTCTGAAAAGGAAAAAAATAAGTTCTCTTCATATCCCCTCCTCCTTTATATAAGAAATGGAACATTGTTAGGTTCCAAATTCTGCAAATTACAAAAAAAAATCAACATACTTAATATATAAAATAATTTACTATCGAATTATTGAATACTATCATGCCTCTTTCTCTCTAAGAAATACATTATCGTGGATACAAATGTAAGAAAACTACATTAAAAAGAATAGAGGAT
This sequence comes from Psophocarpus tetragonolobus, assembly GCA_037954015.1. Lineage (NCBI taxonomy): Eukaryota > Viridiplantae > Streptophyta > Magnoliopsida > Fabales > Fabaceae > Psophocarpus > Psophocarpus tetragonolobus. The sequence continues at coordinate 44,745,667 of CM075695.1, forward strand.
ATGATATAATTTCAAAAAATATATTACTCTGGTTGCTTTTTATAAGAAGGGAATAATATAGAATTATAGTTTTCTATAAAAGTGAAGTCAGAAAATGTTTTTTATTTTTATTTTTTATTTTTTGTTTTTATTTTTTATTTTCATTTTCTGAAAAAATGTTTTTATTTTTAAATTTTTAACATTTAGAAAATATATTTATTTACACTTGATATTTTTATTTTCAAAAAATTATATTGTTAAATTTAATCAATTTTAACAAAAATATTATAAATTATTTACATATATAGTTTAAAATACATTTATATATTATTTTTTTATATAATGACAATGTTATTATTAAATTTTTACATATTGTTAATTTTAAAAATATTAAAAACAAATTTTTTAATTTTTTAATTTCAATTATTTTATGAAAATATTTTTAATAAAAATATTTTTAAAATTGTAATTAAATATTTTTAATATTATTTTTTATTTTTCTTAAAAACAAAAACAGAAAACCGATAAAACAAACGTCATCTTAATATGAATGAGATGGAGAATTCAGTATTTGTTTATCAGGAAAGCGGGCCATTAGATAATTGCGCGACAATAATTCTTGTACCATGGGCCGGCTTTTTAAGTTGGGCTGGACCGGCCGGTTGATGTAGACGTGGCTCCCATATTCTGACAAATTTAAGCCGTTCTTCACCACTCTGTCACCATTTCATTTCATACAGATCATTTATGAAGAATAAGAAGAGTTAATCAATTCTTCATTTTTCTTATATTATTTTCAGTTTTTTGTAAAAAATTTTATTAACTAAGAGATCGTTTATATTATATTTTCTCGTTAAAACACCCAAGTTTATCGTTACAAACAACAGTTAAATTATATAATTGAATTTTAGGTATCACATTTGTGTAATTTTATTTCTCATTCCAACAGCACATTTTGGTTCTTTTAAGTATGTATGTGTTTGCAATAAAAAAATATGTATGTATTTATTTTTTGAAATATAAATAGTATAGAAAATTTATAATTTGTTGTAAATTTTATATATTTGATGATATTTTTCTATTAATAATGATTTTTTTTTATAAGTTGAAGGATTATATTAAAGAATCACAGTTACGGTAAAAGCATGAGGTGCCCCCGAAAACAATACAAAAACATTGAAAATTTTAAATATAAAATAAAGCTTTCATGACTAATTTAACAAAAGAGTTTAAAGTTAATCCAACTATGTAACATTATTGACAAATAACTCAATTGCAATTAACTTCAGAGTTTATATTTTTAAATTTTTAAGTTTTTTGACTCTTATATATGTTATAGTTCTGCAAACCACATTATCTAAATTAGAGCCAACATGAGAAGGAATAATTCGGGTGATTGACCTAAGTGAGTTCATTTTTTAAAAAAATTATCTAGATGAGTCTGTTTTTAAAAACATTATCGACATGAGTCTGTTTTAAAAGTTGACTTGGTCAAACCATAATTCGTAATTGCGTATTACATGTTACGTCAACTGTGTGCTTACGTAGAAACAACGTGAAAAAAGTTATTGTAAAACCGCAACTGGAAATTGCGGTTTGACTGGTCTTTGACCAGCGTCTTTCCTCTATCTAATGGGTAGACAGAGCACAGATAACTAACTCAGTAAAACCGCAAGTCAAACTTGCTGTTTGACCAGCCTCTCTTTTTACCCAACAGTTACAAAAAAACACAGATCTCTAGACACACAAAACCGTAATTCACACTTGCGGTTTGTGTGGTCTTTAACCAGCCCCCATTTTTATCCAAAAATTGCAAAAAAACACAAATTTCTAGACACATAAGACCACAATTCACACTTACTATTTTAATTAAATATCCTTTTTTTATAAAAAATTAGTATATCAAAAAGTGATGAAAAGTAAGAAGGTGTGTGCATGTTTGTTTTATTTGTAAGATTTTGTCTATTTATGGAGTACCAAGTTCCTAATCCTTCTAGATTTGATTTTGCCATAGTTTTAGTATAATTTGTAGCCTATTTTTTTTAATGTATATTTAATTTGGTCATTAGAAGATTTTGAAGCATTTAATTAGTTTATGGAGATTCATGTTTTTAAAATTGTCTTAAAATCAGGATTCATACTAATTAGAGTAATCAATCACTTTTATTGTTTTAGTTCCAAAAAATAGTATAATATTAAAAAATTACTGCAAAATAAATATTGTATTTAGCTTTTTAATTTGATACTAATTATTTTTTATAAATACTACTTATTATGTCAGTTTAGTTCCAAAAATGAAGTATGCATGACAATTGTTAAAATTTAAAATAAAATATTATGTTAAAATAATACCCAAAATAATATATAACAAAACAAAAAAATAATATATAAGAAAAATATATCAAAATATTATATAAGGAAACTAACCTCAATATTTGGAAACAAGTTTCAGAATAAAAACTTTCTTTTAATTGTGTGATTATGTGGGGCTAACTGGGCGAATAAATAGGAGAAAAATTCCACATAAACCGCAAGTCTCATCTGCGGTTTATGTGGATATTAACTGTTGTGTTAAATGCTATAACGGAAAAAGATGAATATTTAATACAAACTGCAAATGTGAACTGCGGTTTTCACGTCCTACAAATTCGCGCCCATTCTTATTCCTGGGTTAAAAGAAACTGATGGTAACAGAAAAAAACGGATATTCAATTAAAATTGCAAGTGTGACTTGCGGTTTTATGTATCTAGAAATTTGTGTTTTTTTTTTTCAACTGTTGGATAAAGATGGGAGTGGGTTAAAGACCACACAAACTGCAAGTGTGAATTGCGGTTTTGTGGGTCTAGAAATCTGCGTCTTTTGCACCTGTTGGGTAAAGGGGGCTGGTCAAAGACCACACAAACCGCAAGTGTGAATTGCGATTTTGTGTGTCTAGAAATATGCGTTTTTTTGCTACTGTTAGATAAAAAGAGGGGTTGGTCAAACTGCAAGTCTAACTTGCGGTTTTACGGAGCTAGTTATCTGTGCCCTGTTTACCCATTTGACAGAGGGAAGGCGCTGGTCAAAGATCAGTCAAACCACAATTCCCAATTGCGGTTTACAATAATTTTTTCCATGGTGGCTTCCACGTAAACACACACTTAACGTGACACGTAATCCGCAATTACGAGTTGCAATTTGACCAAATCAACTTTTAAACAGACCTATATTGATAATATTTTTAAAAACAAACTCATTTAAGTAATTTTTTTAAAAAATGAATCCACTTAAATCAATTACATGTCCCGATCATATCAAATGATGTCCTGTTTCAAGAGCCACGTTATAAACAGTACACCCTTTCACCGGTAAATATAATCCCTCTATAATACAAGTTATCACGTTGACAATGTGTTAAACCTTTGGTAAGACATAAAAAAAAAAAAAAACATTCTTGTGGTGGATTGTGTCAGGGGAAAGTACCATGTATGCTAAACCTAGAGAATGTACCCAAACTTGTCTGCGTCCCAAATCCACCCATGCGGTCCAACATAAAAAAAAAAAAACTTAAGATTTGTCCTCCAAATTAATTTCATACAGCCTGTGAGATCTCAATTCCCAACAATGATGCACATGCACTTGCTGCCATGTTGGACCGCATGTTGCGCCTGTTGAGTGTTGACTCTGATGCCCTCTCCACTCTTCACCCAAAAGCCAAATACTTTCTCAATAATCAAAAGACGCGTTCTCAAAGAAGACATACATATGCCCCGGCTGTTAGGCTTAGTTGCTGTGATGTCTATTTTATTTGTGTTCTTGCTGTTTGTTTCAACTTTCAAGTTCCTTTATCAAATCCGTGGAAGCTTCTTCTGATGGAGATTCCTATGATGCTGCGAAATCAGATGAAAAGCGAAAACTAGCCACAACCACAAGGCAACACTATCCTGCTTTAGGAGTTTGTTTTCTCTGCATAAAAATATCTGATATATAATATTTAGCAAGATCTATTGTATTGCAGAATTTTCTCTTGCTCATCATTTACTGCTTACATTTCAAAAAAAAAAGAAATGGTTTTCCAGATATCCTCTTATAATAACATTGTTACTGATTTAATTATGCTATCGTTGTTCAAAAGGTAAACGAGAATTATTTTTGTTTCTTATTTAATTTGATTGTTTTTCCCCTTGAATGTGAAGACTTGATGGAATATAATGTTTATTCTTCTGTATTTTTTATTCTATGATAAGGTAGTTGCAGGGGATATGAGATTTTAGCTCTGATAAACTAAACTCTTAATTTCTTACTTTCTGCTTGTCCAAAGGTACTAAAGGGTCTTAATAAACTTTTTATCATTATTTTTCAAGAGGAATAGCTCCTATTCAGTTTTGTGGGAGCTTATCGTCATAACAATACCTATATTTTGGTTTCTCCTGTTCAGGTGCTTCTAAACCAAAAGGAGTTTCAGTGGCAAAAGCTTTACCAGTTCTTGAGGGTAGGATCAACTAGGTATGTCAAAATGGCAAATCAGGGTGGGTTTAAAGCAATGTGATTTTGTAGGTACAAGTTGACAGATTCGGTTAAGGAGGGTGGGTTTCCATTTAACAATGCTTATGGAATGACAGCCTTTGACTTCCATGAAAAAATCCTAGATTCAACAACCTTTTCAACAAAGGATTGTCTGATTTCTCTAGCTACGATGAATAAAATTCTTGAGACATATAATGGCTTTGAGGGTGTTGGTTCTGTGGTTGATGTTGGTGGTGGGACTAGAGCTATTAGTAACATGATTGCCTCTAAGTATTCCATCACCAAGTGCATTAATTTTGATTTACCTCACATGATTCAAGAAGCTCCACCTTATTCAGGTATTTTCTACTTCATATATATCTTACTAACTATTAAAATAATATTGAAAATTAAATTAAGCTAGCAATAGTATATTCTAACCTTGCTTTTTTCCTACATCCTCATTCTTGTGAGCACTCTTATTTTAAATATCTTACCAATATAAATTTCTCTTTTGTTTTTCTATCTCTCTTCTTATTACTTGATAAACCCTACGTGATTTTTTTTTTCACTAGGTGTGCTATTGGGTGTGCATTTATCTTTTTCCTTAAATATTTGAGAATAGTAGCACCATCTGCCTTTAGTGTCCGGCATCTTAATTTGCACGATGTTTTGTGCTGGGGTTAGCATCTAATTGGACACGTTATTTAAAAAAGCTATTGATAAATATAGCTCATTTTATTATAAATATACCTCACTATATCTTTTTTTTCCAAAAAATACCCTTTTTAAGTTTTCAAATATGAATACACCCACTCCCAGAAAGTATTCAACACCAAAACTGAATCAGAGAATCTTAATTCAAATCAAAATACACCCAACACCAAAATTAAATCTCACGTCCCTAATAAAGTTATTCTGCAATAATCACAAGAGATCTCATGAAGCTTTCCAAATCAGAACCTTTTATGCCTAAAAAAAAGGCATATTTAAATCTAATACGACTAGGATCCTATTTGTCAACAATTGCTGCAGAAATATACCTCCCTTATTTTGGAAACGAGGACACAGGTGCAAAAGAAATACAAGTTGGAGGTATATATAAATAGCCTTTAAAAATTAAAACAGATGCACTACTTTGGCCCAAAACACAAAACATTGACCAGTGGCAAGTTGTTTAACCCAAAAACAAATTACTGGAAACTAATTATTATGATTTTTATCCTAACAGATATAATACGGCATTTTTATGTTAATTTAAAAACTAATCTTACTTTATTTTTTATGATTCTGTTAATATATGGTAATTTTATGCAACCTAAATTTTAATGATTGGTTGGATTTTTAAAACAGTAGTTAAACTTTTATCACTGTTTTTTCGTGATAATATAGAACTAAGATGAGTGTTTTGGTACAGTTGTGGAACATATTGGTGGAGACATGTTTGTTAGTGTTCCAAAAGGTGATGTCATTTTTATGAAGGTATGTTATTAATTCGAAGGTTCTCATTCGCTTATCTGTCCATTCTCAAATTTTTTATATTGATAATATTAGGGAAAGTTAAACCAAGTGAAAATGTTAGATTTCAAGAATTAAATAATCGTTTAAAAAATTCTATAATTTGTTAACTACTTCGTCAATTTATTTATTTTTGAAAGGAACTACTTCGTCAATCAGTTTAAGATTTTAAAAATTCTTCCTATCTATTCCCAAAGTCATTTTTTTAAAAATAAAAATAAAACTGCGGTTTCATGATTTTTCATTAACATTGTTTAAAAGAAAATTAACATCATTATTTTTATTTTTTTTAACTATACCCATAGACACTTGTCATCATTTTCCTTTAAAATATGTTGTCAATTATACTTATATTTGTTTTGGTGTTAGAAAATTCGTTGTCGTACTTCTAAATTAAAAAACAAACTTTTCAATGTTGATTTTTTATAGGTAAAGTCCTTTTTTAGTTATTTATGATATGTACTGGCAATACAATTGTTTACACTCAAATTGTACAACTGTTGATAGGCTTGAGCAGCCCGATGTCTAGAGACTCGAAACTCGGAAAGCTTATCTACATAAGAATTCTACGCTCGTCCACTCCAAGTTTGCTTCGTAATCACAACTTGAAATTCATACACCTAGAACTCGTTTCGCATTTAAAGTTCACAACTCGTCACACAAATAAAAGTTTGACATGATGACATCCTTACTCACTAATTCCCCTCCAGAACCCGACAGACGCAAACATAGCTACTTAATATAGTTACCACAAATTGATAGTTATTAAACAATTTAAATAAGTAATTAATAAATAATAAATATTATTAATTGTCATATTAACATAGTTAAATATATAAGACAACACTAAAGTACTGGTAAATTTATCTTAAACACTTTTATTAATAACTGTAACTCGCTTGTTTGAGTATCAGAGTATTCTTGTAGAGTCTCTTTCATTCAAGGACCAATCTGGTGAACTCATAAGAAAGACTCATCTTCTTCTTTTTGGTAAGTACAACAATTTTTATATGCAGCGGGTATGCCATGACTGGAATGACGAGCAATGCGTGAAATTGTTGAAGAATCGCTATGATTCTCTTCCTGGCACTGGAAAGGTTATTTTGGCTGAAGGCATTATTCCAGAAACCCCAAATTCTAATTTAGCTTCAAAGTGTGTGTTTCAAATAATGTTGTGCCATAGCCCAAGTGGAAAAGAGAGAACAGAAAAAGAGTACAAGGCGTTGGCTGAAGGAGCTGGATTCCATGGTTTCCTAACAGCATGTTGTGTTATCAACACGTGTTATGGAATTCTTAAAAAGGCTCGAGTTCTCTTCTGCAGTTCTGCCAGTTGCATTTTAGTTTTGACTTTGACTTTTGAGACTAATTTGTAAGCTACAAAGATTTCCTCCTATATTTCAATATTGCCCTTTATAATGACTAATTAATAATGGTAATGATGCAAAAGTTGATGAAATTTTTGTGATGAATTATACATAATCATACTATGTTTATACCATACAACAGTAATATAAAATGTTAACAGTGATATACTTCAAGAGAATATGAAATTTAATGTTTGTTACCTAAACAAATTATAAAATGTAGACTAAGGGAGACCTCTCCGATTTAGCAACTAGGAAGGATATCTCAGATAATGTTGTTATAATACAACGTCCAAGACAATATTTTATCATTTATCCAAGAAAATATGAGTGCTGGTCTTCTTTCATTTCTATTTCATCCATACATTATTTTGAAGATATTTTTGTCTAAAGTTCGCATGTTTTATATAGACTTAAATAACAATTTAATTATTAAAAAATAAATTTTTATTTTATTTTGATCCTTTAATTTTTTTTTATCTTTCACTTCCTTGTGTTTTAATCTTTGTTATCAAATAATACCTTTTACTTTTTTTAATTCTTGATATTAAGCAATATATTTAACTGGACGACATTTGCATGTCAATATAGAGTTTGACAATATCAATTCTATGAATTTATAAAATAAATTATATTTTTAATCTCTGTATGTTTAAAATAATTTATAATATTAACAAATTAATAAGTAATTAAAAACATAATTTATCTAAAAAAATATATGAGATTATTTTGTTAGATTTCTTAATGACTATTTGTTAATATCATTGATGTGACCTTGGTTAATTGAAATAAAAAATTAAACAAAAGTCCTTAAAGAAACAATAAATTAGATTTTATTTTTAGCATGAACTTATTAAAAATAAAAAAAATACAAGAAAAAAAAAGGTATCTGGCAGATTCTACATCTCATTCTTCCTCTTTTGACATCAACATTGAATGTTGGAGAGTTTTGTTCTAATAAAATATTCTTTATCCTCATTTGTTATTGTCATTTTGTTTGCGATACAATCTTGTTAGAGAAGGTTTGAAAAAGGTAAAGATAAAGTTATAATAAAGAAATAAAGAGATAGAAAAAGCAGGAGATCAAAAGATGTCATTCGAGTGACATTCATTATATTTAGAATTAATTACCTCACATATTTAGTAAAATTATAAATGTATTTTCTTTTTCAATCCATATGAGTCAGCCCACCTTAGTCGACCAGAAAATAGGTCAATTTAACTCAACTCGTTTAAACTTTCTTATTCAATCTGTCAGTCCGGTCCAACTCATCACGAGTTGGTGAGTTATACGGTCTAACCACAAAAAAATAAAAATAAAATTAATATTTAGATTATTTAATATTTTAAAACTAATATTCAATTAAGTCTTTATTTAAAATTAAGAAAAATCTTTCTATTTAATTATGTAATATAATAGTTTAAATCATAAATTTTTAGTGGGTTGAAAATAAATATTTAGTAAAGTAATAAATATTTAGTGAGTTGAATATGGGCTGACTTAACCACCCGGATTGACTCGTATGGATCGGTTCCTACGTGAATCGGGTTGATTTTTAGCTATTACAACTAATTTTCTTATTTTTTTCCTCGATCTAACTTGTATTCATGGTGGGTAAGGTTGTATCTCATGTATATTTAAAAACATTACATTAGCATCTCTTTCAAACCTTATACTAACACCTTTATGGATGTGAAAGTAATGTTTAACAAAGCAAGAATCATATATAATTATACTAAATCTTAGGAGTGCACCTGTAATTAACTCTTATAATCATTATATAACTTGTACTATTTAGTTAAAGTACTTTAACAAACAAAAAAGTTGGTGTACTTAATTATTTATAACTTAGTATGATATATTAATGTCTCATCAAAGAAATCCAAAATAAGTTTTAAATAAGATTCTATATAAGTTTTAAGGAAAAAGAATTAAGAATTAAAATAGTTTAAAAAGTTTTTTTTTTACTATGATATTACTCAAAATCACGTAATTAAGGAACACAAATAACTACCACTTGTACTTTCAAAGTAATTTGAAATCTATTTAAGTATTAAAACAATCACTTTAACAAAATAAATGTTTATATAAATATTGTAGAAGAGTTTCAGAATTTAAATAAGTATTTTTAAGATATTATTACAAATACTATGTGATATTTTTAAAATAAAAAATAAAAAATTAATTGAAAAAGTGACAAGAGTTACATATTGAATGTTACCTTAAAAATGGATAATTTTCTTTATTAATAACTAACGAAAACATAGGCACAAAAACACTTACATTTTTATTTTGATATGTATAACAACTTTAAGATTTTAATTTAATATGTTTTGTAATAACAAGATAGAATATAAATAATTCACTGTGTCAATTTGTGTATAATAATTTTTGTTTAGTATATTATGAAATATATTTTGTTAATTTTTATATTCTTTGTTTATGATAACATGATAGAAATATGTCATATCGGGAATGAAAATGACAAATTTGTAATGAATTTAAAAAAATGGAGAAATGAGAGAGTCTGAATAGAATTCAAAATATAGTTATACTTGTGTATTTACATTTTTATTAAAAATATTTGTAATCAAAGTTATACATATATTAACCGTGTATGAGGAAGATTGATTTGTGGTAGAATAGAACTTGTGAAGATGTGAATTTATTAATATAAGAGAAGTTATATGTGTGAGAGTGTGAGAAGTCATAAAATGTTTTAAATGGTAAAATAGGCACAAAATGTGGCAAAGTTCATATATAGTGGAATAGGGGAGCAAGAGGTTGTGGATTTGAGTCTTGCTTTTAACATTGTAATTTTTTCTTTTAGTTTTTTAATTTTGAAATAGGTATAAGGGTAAAATTGGAAATAAAATGAAGACACCAAAATAGTGAATTTTCTTTATATATGTTATAGATATAATATAATCTGATATTATATTCTAGATTATAAATAGTAGAAAATTTATGTATGTTAAATATAATTGTTTTAAAGTAGTTTTTTTCTTTTTATTTTCAACTTTCAAATAGACATAAGAGTAAAATTGGAAATGAAAAGATATGGACACCAAAAGGGTGAATTCCCTTTATATATGTTATATATAATATAATATTATAGATTATTGATTATATATATATATATATATATTATATATAGTGGGACAATTATATATATTGAATATAAATGTTTTAAAGTTGTTTTTTTAAGGTTATTAGGTTGATTTTGTGGCAAAGTCTATGTATAAGGGAGAGAGATCGTGAGTATTAGGTTGATTTTGTGACAAAGTCTATGTATAAGGGAGAGAGATCGTGAGTTTGAATTTTTTTTAACACAGTAGTCTTTTTTTATGGTTTTTAAAAAAAAATTGGATTAGGTATTTTAAAAAATGGACATCAAAAGAAAAATTCTCTTTATTGTTAGTATAGATAATATAATATTATAGATTATTGATTATACATATAGATTATAAATTAGTAGGACAATTATGTATGTTGGATATACATGTTTTAAAGTAGTTTTTTTCTTAATGTTATAAGTTTGATCTAGTGGCAAAATTCATACATGGAGAGAGACAGATCGTGAGTTTGAATCTCTTTTTTAAAAAATTAGTTTTTTATTTTTCTTTTTTAAAATGGTAGATTAGGTATTTTGAAAAAAATTGTACAACAAAGGAGAATTTCCTTTATTAATAGTATATATAATACATTATAGATTATTGATTATACATATAAATTATGGATAGTAGCACAATTATGTATGTTGGATATAAATGTTTTAAAGTAGTTTTTTTACTTAAGTTATAAAGTTGATCTTGTGGCAACATTCATATATGGGAGAAGGAAAGGTCGTGAGTTTGAATCTCTCTTTTAACAAAGAAAAAATGCAGAATAGATAATGTTGAATAGTGATAATCAACCATTATACATATAGATTATAGATAGTAAGACAATTTTTAAAAGTAGTTTTTTTTCCCTAAGGTTATAAAGTTGATTTAGTGACAAAGTCTCTCTTTAATTTATTTTTTTTTATAAATGATAAAATATGTATTTTGAAAAGTAGACCTAAAAAAGAGAATTATCTTTATTAATAGTATAGATAATAATAGATTATGTATTTTAAGAAAAATTATATTAAATTAAAGACTTAATGACAATTCATGTCTTTCAATTTTTCAAATTGCAGACATTTTGTCTCCTCATTTTTAATTGTGGACATTTTGACTCCTTATTTTTTAAAAAGTAAATTTTTTGTCCAATTGTTACTTAATAACTATTGACCATTTATTTGGAGTCATTGTTGGATTAAAATCTATACCCTTGAATTTTACCAATTACTAACATTTTTTTCTTTGGATTTTAATTGCTAACATGGAAACCTCCATTTAAAACAAAAAGTTTAATTTGTATGTAGCCATTACTTTTTAATTGTTGACTATTTATTTGAAATTGTTGATCGATAATGTGGAAAGTTGTTAATAACGCAATGGAGGGGTATGCAAGAAAGGGAGACACATATGACATATGCAAGGGAAGACATGAGGGAGAGGGAGATGTGGAGATCCAAAATTCCAAATGAAATTTTGGTAATAAATATGCTCTTACCTTGAACTAATTAAAAATTAATCGTAATTACAAAAAATTTCACATTCGTATACAATTGATGACAATGTTGATACATTTTGGAATTGAAAAATATTATACTAAAGCATTATGCCAAGAACTTAGATATCGTCTCTTTACATTAACATAATTAATGATGACATTATAAACGTTTTAGATAAATGTCACTAACATAATTTCACCTCCCCCTAACAACAATGGTTAAGCAACAACACAATAGTCATAGACAAACATATAATAAGCTAAAGAATGACATGACCAAACCTTTAATTAAACAAGTAAAAACAATTTCTCACCTGTAAGAACCACACCATAAAATCTTTTTTCTATGTTATCCTAGGTCCACGATGTCATCATTGGAGCTTCTACCCCACACATACACATGATGCGACATAGATGAGGTTGAGATTCAAAATTGTTAGAGACATCACTTGCTTCCATTAGAGTGCCACTTTGTATTTGTTGTGGTTCGTAATTGTATGTCTCTTTCTCTCAAACCAACTTCAGCTAAAACAAACTATTTAAAATACAATCATCTATTGTCACTACCAAGCTATGAGCAGTTTTCCATGTAATAAGTCAATGTTCTCAAATAAATGATCAATGGTTAATAAGTAATAGTTGGATATAAAAATATCAGCAATTAAAAATTAGAGGTCAAAATATAAAAAAATTGTATAATTGAGAGATACATACTATAATTCAATAATCTAATGTCACTACCGCATTATTAATAGTTGACTACATCTACAGACAACTTCTCTAAATAAATAGTCAACGGTTAATAAGTAATGAGTGAACAAAAATTAAACTTTTTTTAAAAAATAAGGGTTCTAAATGTTAGTAAGTAACAACAAGGGAACAAAATGTCAATAATTATTAAAATTGGGAGGCATAAATTATAATAACCTAAATTAAAATCTTAAAATTTAAGAATGCTTATTTAATTATTAAATAAATTATAAATAAAATTTTGTGATGATTTGAGATTGGATATGGAATCTATAATAGAATTAAAGTTATTTCAATAAGTTTTTATTTTATTTTAATTGAATTGGGAACATATTATTATTATTATTATTAAATATTTTAGCTATTTTGTATTTATGATACAAGAGAAATATTTTCTATTCTGTAAAATATGAATTTATAAGGAAAAAATAATATTTTATGATTAACTTCCATGATAGAATATTTTTATTATTATGTAATCAAATTTATTTTTTAAATTATATAATGCTTATCATAATTTTTTCTTTAAAATACATGTGAATCTTTTCCATAAGTATAATCATCATTTTTATGAAACAATTTCATTATTATTATCATAATTATTATAAATATCTTATAATTACCTTCTTATGAAAGTATTTATTGTTGTCATTATTTTAATAATTAATACGGGTAGCTATTGTTATTGATAATATTATTTTCTTATTTGACTTGAAATAAGGAAAAAGTTAGTAATATATGAAATTAGTATTATTAATATTGTTGTTGTATAGTGAAATAGAGCCACTTTGAGATTCCTATGAAAAGAGGCATGGAACGAAGCCACTGCAAAGAAGTTTTACGAGTTACGAAGGAAACTTCAAACTCATATTGGTCATGAGTTGAGAATTAGAATTGAACTCTATAAGATTAAATTTTCCATTTTTCCTCAGTAGCTCAAAAAATGAGTTGAAAACTGGTAAAATCAATATAGTTCAATAGATTTGACTAGTTTACATTTTTTTAAAAATTTTTGAATTTTTTAAATACACATTTTTTTCCTAAGTCAACTCCTTTATTTAAAAAATTAATGAAAAAGAAGATTAACTTATAAGTACTTCTTAATTAATTTATTTTTTATATTGCTCAAATATCAGTTTAATACTAACTTGTCAAAACATGTTGACAAAAAAAAATATTAAATTTATTAATTTAACTTTAAATTTTGAAATATTCTATGTATGATCAAAGTTTACTTTAAATTAATAATTATTAATTGAAGACATAAATTTAATAATATTTTTTATAAATAAAATATTTAACAAATTGTTAATATATAACTTTGAATAAAATCAATATATGAGGAGATTCAATACTAAGATAAATATTAAACTTATTAATTTTAATTTAAGGACTTATGGGGTATGAAATAGTATTATTGTTTGTGTTGCTTTTCACAACCAAGTCACAAAGGTAACAATGTATCTAAATGAGTAGAGATGTCAAAACACATTGCTAGTACAACCCAATTCACGACAAATTATGTTGAGTGAAAAAAACAAAATTTTACCAAATGGAAGAAATATTTTAACTTGATCCATCCAACACTACAAGAAATTTTTAATTATAATAATAATTAATTTTTAGTCCTCATTTTAAATTATGAAATCAAATTAAAATTTAAGCTATAAATTAAAATTTCTAACAATTAAATTAATAAAGTTTCATATATAAAAATATATTTCTTAAATATTATATTAAAAAGAATGATTGATAAAATAATCACTATTTGTGATGACCACAAATTCAGTCACTTCTTATAAAATAAAAAAATAAAAATTAAAAATTTTAGAGTCATAAACAAAAAAAAAATTATGATAATGATTAATTTTAATCATTCATTTTAAAGTGTGAAACAAAATTAAAATTTAAACTTTAAATTTTAAGCTATATATTTAAATTCATATAAATTAAATTAAATATTATATTTAAAATGTATACATCTTAAATACTATTTTGAAAATAGTGATGGACAAAATGCTATATTAAAATTCTCGTCAATTAAATTATTAAAATATTACATTTAAAATATACATTTCAATAGTAATAAGACTAGGTCATTCAAATCGACGACCGGTTTGGAGACTGAATATTTAAAAAAAAAGAATCATAAATATTTTAGTTAACATTTTAATTACTGTAAAGGCTAAAACTAAAATAAATTGGTTAGTATAAATAGACACTATTTAACTGTTTTGTGGTATTGTACATTGCTAGTTGGTTGGGTTTAGACTAGATTACCTTGTGACTTGCCAAATTTGAGATTACACAGTTTTTCTATTCTATATTTCTCTCTTTATGCTAATGTTATGAGTTCAATTATTATTACCTCAACTATTAAGTATCTTGTGTTAATAATGTTAATTAATGAATTGTTTCCATTGATTTTATCTCATCACATGTCATGACATCCACTTCCATGGTTCTCCTTCATTTATCTCTTATACATTATAATTTAAATATGTAATCATAGTAATTTATAATTTAAATATATAATTATTAAAATTATAATTTAAATATGTAATTTAGAATTTAAATATATAATTATAGAATATTATAATTTATAAATATAATTATAGTAACTTATAATTTAAATATGTAATTATAGAAATTTATAATTTAAATATGTTATTATAATAATTTATAATTTAAATATATAATTATAGAAATTTATAATTTAAGTATATAATTATAGTAATTTATAATTTAAATATATAATCAATTTATTATTAAAAAATTTTATATTATTAAAATATATTATAGTTATTTTAAATACCTTATTATTATTATAATAATTAATGATGCCCTATTTATCATTTTATAACTTTTAATTAATTGATTAACTATTTTTAATACTACTTGATCTTTGGCTAGCTTTAGGTAGTTGAAAGTAGAGACAACAGCTAAAAAATTAAGAGTTTAATTGATATGTGCTGACTGTGTAAATAATCTTACATTAACATCCAATCACAATATTTAATTTATGATAAGTTTGCTAATTTTGACAATTAATGCTTTTAAAGGTTATATAAATAAAGATATATAATTGAATGTGAGTCTTTTACACGGTCAATGTATACTAATTAAACTAAAAACTTAATAGCTTTTTTAGTTTTCTAAAAAGATATTTTATATATTTTTTTAAGAAAATTTCTTATTTTCAATTACTAGTATTTTCTGATTTTCTTCTTACAACTTTATCCTTCATAAATAATCTCTATTAATTCTCTCTCGTCATATGTGTCAACTTATGCTTCTATATTTCTCCTTCGTTTATCTTATTCATTATAATTTAAATATTTAATTATAGTAATTTTTAATTTAAATATATAATTAAAGAAAATTAAATATATAATTTAAATTTTAAATATTTTTTATTTAATATTATAATTTAAATATATAATTATAGTGTTTTATAAGTTAAATGTTTAATTATATAAATTTATAATTTAAATATGTAATTATAGTAATTTATAATTTAAATATATAATCAATCTATATAAAAAATTTTATATTATTAAAATATATTATAATAATTTAAAATGCTTTATTATTAAATTAATAATGTCTTTATTTATCATTTTACAACTTTTATGTAACTGATAAACTAGTTTTACTAAACACTTGCTGCTTGTTTGACAATAGTTTTATAATACTGTTGTTTTCATAATTTTAGTTTTTAAAAACTAACAAAACTTGTATGAGTAGTGTTTTTTAAAAAAAAAAATTGTTTTTTAGTTATTAAAAACTAAAAAATAGGAACAACTGAAAGTAGTTTTGCTTTTCAGTTTTCTATTTTTGTTTTGAAAACTCTAAATACAACAAAAATATGTTGTTTTTTGTTTTTTATTAATAAAATTCTAATAAATATGAACATGTTTTTTCATTTTTACATATTCAAAACAGTTTTCAAATAAAACTTGTCAAACAAATTTTTTTTTCTTCTAAAAAACAGTTTTTGAAAATTATTTTTGAAATTTTTTTCAAAAACTAAAAAACAAAATTAAACCAATCAAGCCTTTTACAGTTCATTTTTGAACTAGTTTTGTCAAGCACACCCTACAAGAATACATAGACGTGGACACAATATGAGTAAATTTAATATTCTATGTATTATGCAACTTTATTTTAAAATAATAATTATTAATAACGTCAATAATATTTTTTTAAATTTAATATTAAATAAATTAATAATATATAACTTTAAATAAATTAATGGTAGTTGTATAATTTAAGAGTAGATCTAATGGTTATAATTTAAACTCTCTTTAACATAAATTTATTAAAATTAACTGTAGTAGTTAATATAAAATTCTAATCTAATGGCTAAAAAATATCGAGTCTCCTTAATGTAGATTTATTTTAATCCATGGTTGTTGTTAGCCTTACAATTCGATCTAAGGACTAACAAAACATAAAATATATTTGACATAAATTATTGAAATTAATGGTAACTAATAATTTTAAAAATGGATTCAATGGCTTAAAAAATTTCAATATCTTTTACATATTGTACATAGATATAGAAAATTGAATTTCCCTTTAAAAAAATTGAATGTTCCACCAAAAAAAAAATAGTCAGATAATATTTCAATAAATAATTGAATTAAAATATAAAAATTATCAGTGAATCTACACAAATATGAAATTAGAATTTTGTTTACATTATCATCTAATTTGTGCCAATTCTACCTAATTTAACCATACGTATAACTATATAAAATGTAAAAATTCATTCATTGTATAATAAAACAAAGTCTAGTTAAAGGCAAATATTATTTTGACAGTGGTTAGTATTAAGAAAAATAAGTTATTTGTTATATTTTAATGTAATAATATTAAAAATATATAACGAAGTTTAGTTATATACATTTTTTTTAATTAGTGGCATGACCATAAACTTGAACACGTGATGGTTATTTTTGGTTTGTGGATGACAAAAAGATAAAGTGCGTTCTAAATTTCTGATATAGGAGTAAGTATTATATGTATATTTTCTGCATTTACACAGATAAGAATCATTGTTATTGTTTGGTTTGTGAAAATCTGATCTGAATCTGAAGTGGGGCTTGCACACGAGGACGAGGACGAGGACGAGGACGAGGTTTGAAAGCCATCCTACGTGTGAATATGTTATTGGATGGGTGACTTAGACTTTCCAATCATAAATGGACACATGAATCATGATTAAAGCCAACGACGCCGTTTCCAGTTTCAGCAAAACACTTTAAACCGAACACAAAATTCACCGAAGCCGTGTTGTTGTGTTGTGTTGTGTTTTGTTTCATCTCCAATTCCCTCTTCTTCAAATTTCCTAGACACTGATAAAGGTATGTATATTAAATTTGAATTGATTTTTTGGATCCAGCCAAAAATTGTTTTGCTTTTGCAGATGTTGAGGCATGGTCTGGTGTTTGCGTTGATTGGGGTTTTGTGGAACTTGCAAAGCTCAGAGGGTATCCGATTTGTTATAGACAGAGATGAGTGTTTCTCCCATGATGTCAAGTACGAGGGTGACACTGTTCATGTCTCTTTCGTTGTTATTAAGGCTGATTCTCCCTGGCATTACGCCGACGAAGGTGTCGATCTCGTCGTATGTTCTTTTCCACTCCTTCTCATTCGCTATTCTTTTCTTTTCTTTCTGCTTCATCACTCTCAATTAGAACCATGTATACAAATTCATAACCAACAATAATTGCTTTCTCTTCTTTGGCTTTTGGCTATCGGTTTAGGGTTTTACATTGGAGCCAATCACCAATTTCATCCTTCAACTATTACCCTCTCCTAAATGATCCCTTATGTAAACAAATAAAATTAAACTTCGTAACTAATTTCTCAAGTATTGGAAATCAGGTTAAGTAGTCCCCCCCAAATATTGAAAAGCGCATCAAATTGGTCTCTAAACTTTACTAAGATACATCAACATAGAGACTAAATTTATGAATATTCAATTCTTGAGGGATTACTTATATTGTTTTATTATTTTAGAGACTACTCTCTTGCAATACTTGAGGGCAAAATTGATGGTTTTCTTTGCTATTACCCTGAAACTGTTATTTGTTTCTAGATCTTGGTGTCTGTTGTTAAACTTAAACCCCATTCTCGAAAATTTATTTCATTGACCATGCTGAACTATTTGGAGGACATTATAGTGAAAATGTATGCTTGTCTGTATCAAAATGTTTTATCAATGGTTTATGCTTAGGAGATACCTTCACTATCCAAAACTGTTAAAAACTTCTTTAATTTAGTAAAGAATGAGTACTTATGAGTCATAGAGATGTTGTGTATCATATCTAGCAACTTATATGTATCACCTTTTACATTTACCATTATATATAAAAGGTCCACACCCAGATATCTATAGATGTATTTTATGCTACTTTTCTTAATATCTTTTGACGTTTATATATCTCTGGAAGCTGTGCAAACCCACATTCTTTGAAATTATATTTCCTTTCCTTTTTCCTTAACATCTTACCCAATCATATGTTAGAATCTCATTACACCAAAATGTAAGAATTTCAGGTAAAGGGGCCTTCTGGAGAGCAAATTCAAGATTTTCGTGACAAGACCAGTGAGAAGTTTGACTTTGTGGCTCACAAATCAGGGGTCCATAAATTTTGCTTCACCAACAAGTCTCCTTATCATGAAACTGTTGATTTTGATGTACATGTTGGTCACTTTTCTTACTTTGAGCAACATGCAAAAGATGGTAATGCATCTCCTCTTGACTAGTACAATAATATTTTATCTTTATTTTTAATATAAACACTGTTTTTTAAGTTGCAATGAACTCTGAAAAAATGAAAGCAGTTCCATTGAAAATTGTGTGAATGTTTGCAGAGCATTTCACCCCTTTGCTGGAGCAGATAGGGAAGTTGGAGGAAGCTCTATACAACATTCAGTTTGAACAGCATTGGTTAGAGGCTCAGACTGATCGCCAAGCAATAGGTATTATTTAAGCTTTACCTTTCTGTTTATTTTATCTTAAAATTTACATTTTTTCTGTGCATAAAATATTTTATAGGAATCAATTATGCATATACTCGTGTTAAAGACAAACCTTGATTGTTACGTTTGTTCCCGTACTCCCAAAGTTTTACATTACTTAGAAATCGAGACCAAGAGTTATTTATAAACATCCAAGCTTTACTTATCTGTTTATTTTATCTTAAAATTTACATTTTTTCTGTGCATAAAGTCTTTTATATGATTCAATTATGCATATACTCGTGTTAAAGACAAACCCTAGTTTATGATTGTTATGTTTGTTTCAAAACTCCTAAAGTTCTACATTGCTTAGAAATCGTGACCAAGAGTCATTTATAAACATTCTCCTCTCTTAACTCACTGAGATGTCTATTCATAACAAAATCATGATAGGAGCCAATGAGCTCCATAGCAAATAATACTTTAGACATGGTAACCCTAATGAAGAAACAATTTTGTTTTCTATTCTTGAAATCATTTAATAGTAATAACTCCTGTGGCAATGTATGATTGTTATGATTTATTCATCTACCATACCCTAAGAGACCATCCTGTTGACATTCTTGAAAACATTGCTTCCTATCTCCCTGGCAGTGTTCACTGCTTAGTGGTTTTA
Organism: Psophocarpus tetragonolobus; assembly: GCA_037954015.1. NCBI lineage: Eukaryota > Viridiplantae > Streptophyta > Magnoliopsida > Fabales > Fabaceae > Psophocarpus > Psophocarpus tetragonolobus. Next base: position 44,766,015 of record CM075695.1, read on the forward strand.
TTGAGGCGGAAGTTCTGTTGATGACTTAAAAGTTAAAACAATGAATACTGCTCAAGTGCCACCACATATCTCCCCGTGAAATATGCACATACATTCATTTAGATGGGAAAAAGCTGTTTTAGTACACCCTTGGTTCTACTGCATCAATGACTGAATGAAAATGATTGTTTACACGTTCACTTAGCATTGCGCACATGCGAAAGCTATTAGCGAGATGCAAGAAACTTTTGATTGTGGCGAAATGTCCATTTACTGCCTTTTGAATCATAAAACTAACAAACTAAGCATTTTAGTTGATAAAAGCTATTAATTTATTTATTGGTTTAACTCTTCTTCTTCACTGCGGATGCAATATGATGTTCACTTGTGTTTGGAATGCAGTGAACGATGCAATGAGCCGTAGAGCAGTACACAAGGCAATTTTTGAATCAGCAGCACTGATTGGGGCTAGTGCGTTGCAAGTCTATCTTCTCCAGCGATTGTTTGAACGCAAGTTGGGTACCTCAAGAGTTTAGAGCTACGAAATTTTCTGAAAACCTGTAACAGTACAAATGATAATGTTATTTAAACTTCTTTTCGGTTGTCATTACATGGGTTTTATATAACTAGTTGTTCATCCCTACTCGTGGAAATATGTTATTTAATGTTAACAACTCACAAATGTCAGGCCATGTCTACTCCCTTTCAAACTGGTAAAGAAGTCTTACTGGTATTTTTATATAGCCAGTTCTTCATCCCTGGTCGTGTAAGATAAGACTTTTCTTATTCATCTTTTTGCCCTAGACATGCCATTCAGTTTTCCTTGCTACGTGGTTCGTGATCGTGAGCAAAATTGACCTCTTTCATGTTCGGCCCAATTGTTCAAACTTATTTTAAAACTCACTTTTTTAATTTATATAAAACAGTTTTTGGATTTTTTATGTGACTGTTAAAAGTTTTTTTAAGAAATAATATTTTTTATAATAAAAAATTTGCTTTTAGAATAAGCTCTTTTAAAAGTATTTTTTGTCTATTGTTAAACGTGTATAGTTTCAGTTGTATTTGAAAAAAAAAATGCACTTACAAAAAATTGCTTTCCCAAAAAGTTTTTTTTAACCATATAGCTAACAAGAATGAACGTAGTTGGATGACAAATATTAGTTGACAATTATTGACATTTACTACAAAGACAAAATTTAAATCCGATGCATTTTTTCTATTTTTTTCTTTCCAAAAAAGATTTTTTTAATGTAATTCAATCAATAATGCTAAACACACTTTCATTTGTTGTATTATTCTTAAGTTGAAAAAATTGTCTCTAAAAACATTATACTTTCTTTCTTTATTAATGCTAAGCATCAATAAAAATATTTTACTCTTATTATCACATTTGTAATTTATTATTTGTTTGATGCATAACTAGACTTGGTTATGTAAGCATTATAAAATTTATTATTTACTATTTTGATTGATTATTTTGTTGAAATGTTTAATTGTATGTTATTTATAAATATTTTTATTATTTTTATATAAAGTAAACTTTTACCAGTTTACGAATTAAGTTTACCAAACTCTCACAAGTTTAGGTAAACTATTGAGTTTGATAACTTGGTGATTAATAATCTTTTAACAAATGCCAAAATTTAGTCATACATGCTTGTATCACTAAATTTAACATCTTACTAATCATAATTTATCTTAGCATTATTGATTAAATTACATTCCAGAAAAAAGATTCTTTTTTAGAAAGAAAAGATAACCAATCATGATTTATTTTAGCATTATTGATTGAATTACATTCTAGAAAAAAAATTATTTTTTTAGCAAGAAAAGAATATAAAAAGCACATTAGAAAGGAGGGAAGGGCGCATTGAGCCAAAATTAGAATGAAGGTTGACCCTCTTAATATAACCTGAATCAAGGATAAATATATCTTTATACATTTGAATATAAAATCTTTAAAAGAAGGCTCTTTTGGGAACTAATTAACATACCCTTGTAATAAAGATCATGGTACATAATAATAATAAAAAAGCAAATTACATATACATCCATAAATTTTTATCAAATTATATATAATTTCACTTTTTTTTTTTAATTTTCCTACACTAATCTCTTTTAAGTTTAAAAATATTTCACTAACACTCCTTATATGTTTAAAAACATTGCAGTAATATTTTTCTCAAACCTTATACTTACACTTTCTTAGAGGTGTAAAAGTAATAGTTAAAAAAAAGTAAAGAATGTATATATAATTATACTAAACATCATACTGTTATAATTTAATCTAATAATAATAATATAGAGAAAAAAAATTGTAGTGGGAAGCATGATAGCTTTAGCTTATGGAGGCCTTTACATTTGGGAGCTATTCATGATTGTGGCTAGTGTGTATAGGCAGCAAAACCATTTTTTCTGCAATGCAACTGAAAATAGTGAATGTGGTGGAATTGAAATGGAAAGGGGAAGAATGAAGTACACAATGGGGGGTCATCACAACTTAGCATCATTCCTCCTCTCATTCCTGGCTTTGTTGAATATTATTGAGAATTCCTTTGCCGATGATAGATCATTCACATTCCATTCCCCCAACTTTGGTAATGCTCTGCCATTCTCCTGCATTTTTCATACTAAAATTCAAACAATGTCCAAATAACAATACATCGATTATATGGTTGCATAGTTGCCGCCATCGCCAATCCTCAATCACCAATCACCGATTCTATGTTGTTGCTTCACGCTCAAGCTTCTCCTTTATTTTCAATTACCAATTAACATGAATCAATCAATATTCTGTGACGACTCTACACGCCATATCTTAAAAAATCAATATAAAACGCATATCTTATATACAATTAATCAATCATATATCATGATAAATCATATCTTTTAAAATCAATAAACAGAATAACAATTTATGGTTGCAATTTGCAAATGAAAGTAAACTATATAAACTATTTTATCATATAAAAGCTCAATAAGTTAGTTGTTTACAATTCATTTTAAAGATTTATCTTGACAAAATCCCAATTTAGAATTATTATTTATTCGTCGTTAAAGTTAAACAATTAATAAAGAATATTTTATTCGCAATTATAAAGAGAATGCTTTCAACATTAATGTTACATAAAAAACCAAAAAAAAATATTTTATTCTAACTATTTTTCACGAAAATAATTTAAGTAATTAGAAACACTTTTTTACCCTTCAATAAAAACATTTTTACTGTAAGTAATTAGAAACACTTAATAGAGTATAATTAGTGTTATTTAATCTATAACACTTATTAAAGATTCTTTTTCAAATACTTTTATCATTCCAAATCTTAGTATATTTTTTTTGAAAAATATGGATTTATATTGTCATCTTAGATTAGTTTGAAAAAATTAGTCAAAAACTAGCTAAAAGTTAAAAAATTAGCTGATAATTAAAAAAATATTAACCTACCTTATTGAATTATAAGTATTTATAAAATTATTCTTAAAGTAATGACATAAATAGAAAAATATAGTAAATTCTCATCTTATATAGGAAAGATTAAAAAAGAAATCTAATAAATATTGAATTAAAAAAGAATAAATATAAAAAGTTAGAAACTAAAAGGTAGTATTTTTAAAAAGTGTTACTTGAAGTAATATTTAAAAAAAAATCTACAAATTACTAAAATAAAGTTGGCTAAGAGTTGTCATATCCCAAGGGATCTATGTAATATTCAACTAAAAAAATTAGTGTGCAAATCTAAAGAGTTGACACAAGAAATAAATTTGTATACATTTCCTAGAAAATATATTTTTCAATGGAAAATATTAGTTGTATCCTTAATTTTCCTATTTTCTTGAATAGTTTTTAACTAATTTTTTATTTTTCTATTTCTTAAAAAAATATGAAACTTTAGAAAAATATATTTAGGTATATTCATTTTTTCAAAACTTCCATTTCTGAATGAAGGAAGGATGATGACAATAGAAGTAAAGAGATGATAATGATGGAAAAGGTCGAGATAGGTGAGAAAGAAGCATGAAAAGTGATAGAGACAACAACTTGAATGAAAAGGAAACTCAATGTGGTTGAAGATGTGATTGTATTTTTAGTTTGTAAAATTTAGAAAAATACTTTAAATAGTTTTCTATTTTCTCAAAAATCACTTTCCATTTTTTAACAATTATGTTTGAAAAATTAGGTGTTTTTAAGTTTCCTTTGCATGTTTGGAAATCTAGAATATTTTTTTCATTTTTCCTAAAAAAACACTTCTACTAAACCACGCGTTTGTTTTTTAACTCAAATCAATTCCAAAATCCTCATGAATTCCCATTCAAGAAGTAACAATAAGAGTAGAAGTAAGAACTTAAGCAAAATTAATATTAGGATAGAATAGAAAAATAGATTACATGATTTGGACCTTTCCAAGTTCCAACTCAATGAACACCAACAATTGATGGAGCTAATTCATCTCCATGTCAAAATTACAAAGGAAACCTAAGAGTTGGTGAAGAAAATGGAAGAAGAGGTTGAAAAAAACTGCGCAAAGTTAAATGTAACAAAAAAATTGAAATAATTGTTCGAAGAGACCGACATGACAACTTTTAAGACTCACAGTTTAGTGACGTGGTTGGAGCACAAATATGTAATTCCATTAGAGTGGAGATGTTGGCCAGAAGGCTGGACTTACTAGAGCAAGACAAATCATAGCTCTTTAGGAGCTTTGTCGGAGCAACAATATCAACAGCTTTAGGGTTTATGAAAAAGCAAAATTATTTTTATCTATTCCTGTTTTTTAAAATCTAAAACGGTTTTAAAAAATTGTTTTTAGAAAACACTGTTTAAACGAGTTTTTTAGTTTTTAATACTAAAAATAGTTTTACAAAACTGTTGTCAAACAAATACTTATTTTTAAAAACTAAAAAATAAGAACAACTGAAAATAGTTTTGCTTTTCAGTTTTCTGTTTTAGTTTTGAAAATTCAAAATATAATTATAATATGTTGTTTTTTGCTTTTTATTAATAAAATTTTAATAAATATACAAGTTTTTCTATTTTTATATCTTCAAAACAATTTTCAAATAATATTTATTAAACAAGTTTTTTTTTCTTCTCAAAAATATTTTTTGAAAAATATTCTTAAAAAATTTTGTCAAAAATAAAAAAATCAAATCAAATCAATCAAATCCAATGTCTTTGTAAAAAATTGTATACAGACCTTCAATAACAAATCTTATTCACGGTAAGTAAATAGAAGTTAAACTCTTAGTTAAATACTAAATATATTTTCTAAATGTTTTATTTTTTACTATAATAAATATGTATTTATAATATATAAAATATTTTTAAATAATTAAAAATTAATTTTAAAATAAACATGAAAATAGAATTGATTAAACACTTTTATTGAAACATTTCATTTTACTCTTTTTATCACATCATATATATTATTTATTATATTTATAATTTTTTTACTAGGTGTTAAAATATAGTTGGGGTGTCCGCAAATCATTTTTAATTCTCAAAACCCAGTTGATTATATAACAGGTAGGTAAATTACTTTTAATAGATTTTAGACCTGTAAAATTATTTGACTGTTGGTCGAATAAATACGTACTATACACTGAAAATTGACCATTTACCTTATTAAGGAATTAACGTGAAAGTGCATGTTTGAATAAAGTTGATTTTGAGTAAAATTTATTTTAAAAAGATGTAATACATATTTGAATATTTTTATTAAAAAAAGCAAATTAAGGGGAAAATCTGCTATAAAATTGTTTATATTGCACAAGAGTTAGAATAAGTTTAATTTTGAAATGGAAAATAAAACTTAAAAAAATGATTAAAAAATAATTATGAATGGAGAAAAAATTAAGACGCAGTTAAATGAATGACTAAGAGAATTTATCCTCTCTTTTGGGTATGTTTCTGAAAATAGAGAAAAATGAAATAATAAAAGGAAAGCAATAATGGGAGTTGGCATCCCTCCCATGAGCCTGAGGGTTACTCAGAAACTCATTCCTTCGTCCTAAGAAGTAACAGTAAAAGCCAAAACCCACAACCATTCACATGGAATGCCCTTAACGTTAACTTTCTAACTCCCACGCTCCAATTTTCATATTCAAACAATTTTTCCACATCCTTTTTCATTTATATTATATATTTCCATTTTCTTTATTATACTTTTCACCTTCAAAACTCTTGTATATATTTTTTTTAATACCAACACAAAAGTAATACAAATATTTTAAAAATTAATTACCATATTTTTTAGTCATCATTAACCGTCAACTAAGTATCTTACATTGTCATTAACAAAAAGACGAATATATATATATAACGTTATAAATATCCAAGAGCCACGAACCTGATCATCAATAACATTGAGTCTAAAAAAATACATTATATTATTTTTACTTTTAATTTTTCAATTTGTTTTCTGTTCATCCAAATAACCTAATAATTTATTTGTATTCCATTCATTTTTTCTTTTTCTCCTAATTTTTTAAACTTTTTTTCCTTCTCATATCAAACATAATACATAAATAATATTGTTACAGTAGATTTTTGCCACTAAATCAATTTTTATAACCCTTATTAACAAATAATATTGTTATAATAGAATAGTAATCATTTGCAATCAATAATTTAATATTATAAGATCAATACTTCAATAAAGTTTAAATGTGAGTTCATTGCAATTGAATTTTAGTTCATATGTCAGGTTATTTTCATTAGGGATGCCAACAAGATATGATCTCTTTGTTTTTGTTCGACAAGACCAATGTGATTTTAGTATAAATGAAATGGATATAGAATTTTAATATTCATTACATTCCTATCGAATTCAGGTTATACTTACAAGTAATCCATTATTTTTTTTTATAATTTTAACTTTATTAGGGCATATCCAGTAGATGTTTTAAAAGGTTGATTTTGAAGCTAAGATCTAATCTTGGTAAGATCAACCAATAAAAAAAAAAGAATTGATCTCCAATGTGGAGATCTGTTCTTCTGCAAGAACAACTAAGATTAAAATATTTTTTATTGTCTCTCTCCTCAACCAGAACAGGTGTGCAACTATTAGGAAGAAATAAGAATAAAAAATGGAGGAGAAGAGTGAACAAAGTTGAATACAACTAAAAGTTACTCATCGTCGTCTAATTATGAAACACCAATTGAGGTTTCTGAAAATGACACACTTACACCAATTAGTCGTCCAATGTGACAAAAGGTGGCCAAAAGGAAGATGAAAGGCAAAGGAGCATTATCTTCTACACAAATTTTGGATTTTTCTGGCCTTGCAAAGAATTAAAGGAAAGAAATATTGTCCAAAAGCAAATTGTGGAGGCATGTCACAACCCAAATTCAAGGTTATGATCAGCATACAAAATAACATTCTTAGCCTCACAAGTCTAATAAGAACAATACATGACAAATAATTTCCCAAAATAAACATACTTTTAAAATTCTACAAAAATTTTGACAGTCTCCTCTATAATTTGACATCCCAAAATTTGCAAAAAAATATGTTACCAATATAATTCACCAGCCAAAGTTTTCAATAACATCAAATATACAATGACTAAACATAAATCTAATAACTAAACTTTCTATAGCTGCAAAAAGTATAAATAGTGCTAAAATAACATAAAATGTCTGTCAAAACAAAGGAGACATATCAACAAGAAATAACAAAAAGAGATGAAACAACTGAAAAAGTCCACAACCTGCTAGTCAATTATGTGAGAATTTGGGTGAAAAACAATAGCAAGAAATGGTAAGTCATAAAGATTTAGTGAGGACCTAACAACCCCTATGAACTAGAAAGGAAACATATTAACGCACGAATTGTTCAATAAAAACATTTCTCCATATAAACTTAGTAAATTAACAAGTTCAATAAATCTCACAACCACCGAAAACTTATACTCAACATCCAAAATGTTACGTTTATCATATTCAAAACAATAACAGATTTATCATATATATTAAATAAGTAAATTTTAAATGAAATACAATAACATAAAACATAAATAAAATGAAATGTAAATACAATGGGATGACTCATGGTAGAACTAAGAGGCAGCTTCATCTCGTTGGTAGCTCTCTCTTCCAAGAGTGACCTCTCTCTCAGTGTGACTTCATCTAACAGATAGCTCTCTCCTCCCGGAACCGTATCACGTCTCAATTTCATATCATATCATCGACGACAGCTCTATCTCGTTGATAGTCATCTCCTCAAAATGGCATATTCATCTAACGGATAACTCTCTCTGCTTGGAATTATACAACTAGGTACACCTAGGTCTACGACATACGAGGTTCTAGCATGAATCCTTATAATATAAATGCCAAATTTTTTCTACTTCAAGGTTCAGTCCAAAACAAATTTCTAATTTCATCAAACATAATCAAATTTACATTTATAAAGCTCTCAACCTTTGAAATAAATTTCATAAAGAATAAAACCAAATAAAAGAGTATATTTTCCAAACATATTAAGTAAACAACACTAAAATATAATAAGATGAATTAAAATGATAATTATAAAAATATTAAAATAGATCACAATGACTATTAAACCACTCACTACTACAGAGAGTCAACCAAACTTCTCCCAACAACTTCAGGAGTATTGTGCTAAGTAGAAATCAACAGATCTGAACACTAATAAGTATTTTTAATCATTAGAAATTTGTTTGAAACTGTCTATTTATGATAACCATAAAAATCCCTAAAACCAGTATTCTATGCTCTAAAAATAATTTTACCTGAAGTTAACACCTACTAATAAACTCTTTAAGTTACGAGTTATGTGTTTATCTTAGAGAGTCAAAACGAGCAACTTTTACGATGTGTGTATTCTCTTTCTTCCTCAAAGTCCTAATTCTGACACTAAAAGTTACCAAACTTAGTTTCTGAAAAGAAAAAGAGAATGAGTAGGAGTTTTGGGTTTCATTACCTTTAACTAGGTAAGGGATTGAGAGTAAATCGAACACAAAAGATTGGAAGAGATGAGAAGGAAAGAAAATGAAGTAGAAGGAGGAGAAGAAATGAATGACGGAAGAACGAATAAGGAAGGAAAATAAGGTTGTGAGAAAGATAGAGAGAGAAGTTTAAATAAAAAATTCTTTTTTTTTTATGAAATAGTATGTTTCAAGGAAGTATCAAAAGAGTGTCCCCAAGTTGTATGAGATTCTTACAAAGGATGCTCTAACATGACAAACATACTTTGAAGAAATTTCAAGATGATTAACAATTAGTTGTTATGTCTTAAATGAAATCTTAGTACTCGTTATCCATATTTCCAAATGAGATTTGATGCTTCTAGTAGAAAGAGTCTTTCACCATTGTAGAAGTGTATTGTGGAAATACGTATATTGGCATACAAATCACTTGCAATTAGTATTGATGAGATGTTAGAATTGGTGGAAGCATTGCACTTAAATGCTTAGAAGCTTTTGTAAATGGTGTAAACGAGATATTTGAAGAAGAATATCTCAGAAAGCCTAACAATGATGATATAACCACTTGTTACAGGAGTCATAAGGTTGATTTGGTGATAAAGTAGAGAGATGGAGAAGAGAGAGGTCGTGACTTTAAATCCTTCCACTAATAATAACACACTAACAACTAACATTTTCCTATAAAAAAAACCACTTGCCACAACTTGGAGAGACATGTGGATTTCCTACAATGTTGGGTTCAATTGCATGGCAAAGACAATATCATAAAGGTGATCATCACAAATCCACAGTTATACTTAAACTTGTAGCATCACAAAACTTATGAATTTGGCATGCATATATTGGAGCATCAGGTTCAAACAATGATATTGCTAAATCAATCACACGTGTTTAATAATGTTTTGCAAGCTCAAACTCATACAGTGCATTTTACACAAATGACATTTATCCTAATTATGCTAATTTGTGAAAACAAACTTAATGCCACAATGAGAGAGAAAAAACTTATTTGAAAAATATCAAGAAGTGGCAACAAAAGGATGTAGAAAGAGCATTTGGTGTGCTAAAATCTCGATTCGTGAATATATGTAGTCCATCACGTAATTGGAAAACCAAGATGTTGAAGAACATAATATTGACATGCATTATATTGCATAACATGATTGTTAAAAATAAACGAGATACATGTAACGGTAATGTTGATATAGATTATCATCATATTGATCAAAACATTTTATAATCGACGTTATATGCATGTAAGAGGAGTTCATCAACTACTTGAAGCAAATATGGTGGAACATATTTGAAAACATTTTGGTCAAAATAATGATGAAATTTAATTTTTCTTATTCAATGTTCATGTTTATATTTTTCCTACGAATGTTATGTTTTATCATATATTTAAAATATTCTTATTGATAAATATTTAAATTATTAAGATATTTCATATTGATAGCCTAACAATGACGATATAAACTTGATGTAATTGGAAAATCAATATGTTAAAGAAAATAATATTGACATGCATTGTAATACATAATAATATGATTGTTGAAAATGAACGAGATACTTGTAATGGTAATATTGATATCAATTATGATTATATTGATGAAAACATTTCATAATCAACGTTATATGCATATAATAAGAGTTCATCAACAACTTCAAGCAAATTTGGTAGAACATATTTGGGAACATTTTGGTCACAATAATAATGAAATTTAATTTTTCTTATTGAATGTTCATGTTTGTATTTTTCCCTACAAATGTTATGTTTGATCATATACTTAACATATTTTTATTAATGATATTTAAATTATTAATGTATTTCTTATTTTGTGCTAAATTTATTTCATAATTAAATTATATAATTAATTATTTTGCTTATAAAAAAATTGTTTTTAAATAAATTTTAAACAAATTTTTAAAAAGTGAGTCCAACATGGGACCTACAAAAAATATTTTAAGATTATAAAATATAATCTTCTATTGGATTAAAAGATAGAGTAGAATTTAAGAGTGATGCAGCCTTGCAATATCCAAAAAAAATTAAGTATGATAAAAATATATGATAAAAAAAATTAAGTATGATTAAAATATGTATACTATATATATTAAATTATTAATTATATTTTAATTTAAATAGTATAAAACTATGAAAAATTAAAAATTAAAACAAAATAATTTGAATTAAATTATATTTTATTAAATATAAAAATTTAAGATTATTATTAAACTATAATTACAATTTTTTGTGATTTTTTAATGAAAACTATAATTATAATTATTTAACTATTAATCTAATTAATCTATATTTTCTAAATTACAACAACAAAATATATATTACATATTATATATACAAAAGGGACAAAATAAATTATAAAAAATATAAAGATAACAATTATGATTATGGGTATAATTTTATACCATACCCATCCCTATTATTCACACCTATAGATTTAAATAAGTATTTTGTCTTTAAAATTTCACAAAAAATCACTTTTAGTCCTTAAAATTCAATTTTTTTTCTCCCTAATTTACTTTTAATCCTTATTTTTCCGTTAATATTGTTAAAAAATTACAATTTTGTACTCGTGACTTTCATTCTCAACACTAACCCTTTATTCTAGCTTAGCCAAATATATCAAAACTTATAGACGAATAACATTAATACAAAAAACAAATTAATTTTAAAGACTAAAAACATATTTTTAAATTTCAATGATCAAAAATTATTTTTAGTAAAACTTTAGGAACAAAAATCTTATTTAAGCCAAATAAATATTATTCTTATACCCTACTTTTAATTCTTATTCTTCCATTAACACTGTTAAAAAAATTACGATTTTAAACTCATGAATTACATACAAAAAACAAATTAATTTAGAGACTAAAAAATATTTTTAATTTCAAAAAACTAAAAATAATTTTTGATACAACTTTAAAAACAAAAAACCTATTTAAGTCAAACAAATATTATTGACATAACCCATGTATAGGTATGTTTGACATGCCTAATTTTCATAATGTATTTGAAGGATGGTACCCACGGATATAAATTGTTTATGACTATGAATATAATGACATTATAAATATTTTTACCAACATGATGACAATTTTTTTTTTTAAAAAAAAAAACTAATGCAATTATTTGTAGTGACACATGTAACATTGAAAATCAAACTCAGCTTTCTTTAAAAATGAAAATCAATCCATACATTTTAAGGATGTGATAGTAAAGTTAAATTCAAAGAGAATGATAGTATACTACAGGCTATTAATGAAATTAATTATTTTTTTTTAATTTCCAAGGTATCCTGTAGTCAGATGCCAATGACTAATTCCCAAGAGTAAAAAAAATATTTAAAGAATTGACAATTCCCCCACATATATTTCACCATCTGCATGTCAAAGATCAAACCTTAACCACATGTTTATAGACCAAAATTATCTATCTAACATGCTACTGTACCATATAGCTAATGAACTTAAATTTGAACAACACAATTATTAAGAAAACATGCAGGAGTGTTTTTGCTTGTTAAATATTTTGGGGTAAAAACACAAAATTATAACACGTTCCTAATATAATACTGTGAACAAGTATCTTTTAGTTGAGACTTGATATCAGACCAGAACCATAGCAGCGAGTTTTTTTTATTATTATTTTAAAAACAATGAGGTATTAATATATTGATTTGAGGATAACTAAGAAAGTGGATGAGAAAAGCTGCTTGTGTATGGTTTGGAAACGGAAAAGAAGGAAACATTGCAAGTTTTAGCTTCCTAATGTGGCGTCGGGAAAAAGAGCAATGCGGTTGGAAGATGAACATAACTAAAATTATTTTTATTGCTCTCCTTTAGCTACCTCAAAAAAGCCCATCAATCCCTTTCTACAAAAAGCAGATTGACCTCAAAGTAGTCATGGGCAGACATAAAGACCTCGCAGAGTAATACATTTACGCTTCCTTGGGAAGCAACTATTAATATGGAAGATGTAGCTCACAGTCATGGGTTGCAAACCGCAAAAGAAAACACAACACGCTTGGATTACATCGGAGGCCTCCCAGAGCCAAGCAGCTGACCAATTAGATTAGTCACCTAAGCCAAAATAGAGAAATATTACTATTAAGACAATCAATCACTATATTCAATATTTGCATTTAGCAGTTTGCCATGATTTCAAAATCAAAAAGCTATATTGAAGTCAGAACTTCCGTGATCCACGTATACTTAATTTACCTTGCTTTGCAGAAATTAACTGGACTCTTAGATGTCATTTGATTTGAAAAAATATTTTATTTTATTTTCTATTTTCATTTTTTACAAATTATTTTCATTTTCACGTTTTCAACATTTAAAAAAATTTATTTTTCTTGATATTTTCTATTTTCAAAAAATAATGTTAAATTTAATCAATTTTAATAAAAATATTATTAATTATTTATATATAGTTTAAAATACATTTATATATTGTTTTTCTATATAACAACAATATTGTTATTCAGTTTTTACAATAACTTTGAAACACTGAAAACAATTTTTTTCTGTTTTTAGTTGTTTTTTGAAAATATTTTCTAAATTATAACTAAACATAATTTTCCTATTGTTTCCTGTTTTCTCTAAAAATAAAAACAGAAAATGCCCAAAACAAACACCATCTTATATTCTCAACAAGAATTTTTGCACAAAGCACACATTTAACCAAGTACTTAAACCCCATTATATATACATAGACAACAACTCAGGTGAGAAAAATAGTTACGGTGAGAAATGAGAAAACATAATAATAACCATAGGATTTCAATAAATGGTTCAGATTTAATTGTTAATTAAACAAACTCACGTGATTCTCTCACACAGAAACTTCTCTCACAAACTAAATATTTGTCTGTTACTCTTCATTTTTTTTATCAATCATGTTACTTATCAAATTTTTATTTTATTCTTTTAGATAATAATTAACATTAATTTTTATATATAATTTATTTATTTTAAATTTGGGGGAGGGACCATGGCCCTTGCCAATCCCCCGTTTCTCTGCCCGTTGGTGGTCGCAGTATTGACGATGATGACGGTAGTGTTTATGACATATGGTGAGAGTGATGGTATTGACTCTAGTGGCAACGACGATAGGGGTGGTGATGATGACAGTGGTAGTGACAATCTGGGGTGACGCCACTACCACTGTTAGCCCCCATCATCGCCACCACCACTGTCAGCCCCATCATCGCCACCGCCACCACCATTGCTACCACTACCCCCACCATACGTCGTTGACACCACCGCCACCATCGTCAACACTACCACCACCTAGGGACCATGGTCCCTCCCCCAAATTTAAAATAAAATAAATTATATATAAAAATTAATGTAAATTATTATCTAAAAGAGTAAAATAAAAATCTTATAAATAACATGATTGATAAAAAAAAAACAGACAAATATTTAGTTTGTTAGAGAAGTTTCTGTATGAGAGAACCACGTGAGCTTGTTTAATTAACAATTAAATCTGAACCATTTATTGAAATCTTATGCTTATTATTATGTTCTCTCATTTCTCACTGTAACCCTTTTTCTCACCTGAATTGTCCTTTCTTTCTCTCTCTCTCTCTCTCTCTCTCTCTCTCTCTCTCTCTCTCTCTCTCTCTCTCTATATATATATATATATATATATATATATATATATATATATATATCCAAGACTATCTCAAAGCATAAATCAAGTTTTATCAGAAAAAGTAATAACAATTGACAACGCAAAATGTGTCCGTGAATCGTGATGGATCTAAAAGTAAACTTAAGCAACATCTTACTTGCCAGTATTTTGAAACACAGCGATCAATGCAACTATTTTCACCCATATTTAGCTCAGATTCCTTGTACCTGAGAAGAAAACGTGAAAAGCAGGTATTATCATAATATTCAAAATGAGCAAACATCAAAATAAAGCAACAGCACATAACTCAGAAAAATAAAGAAGCTAATTTCAAAATTGATTGAACTGGATGACATTTGAAGGGCAACAAATATGACACTTTCTCAAGCTGTTTACGCAAGAGAGTTTCCCTACCTGTTGTCAACACACTTGTTGAAACAGGTCTGCGTCATCCTGAATAGTGAAAACAACAAAAGTTAGCAAAATGAATTTTATGCCACCAACAAATCTTCTCAAACAAAATGTAGTTCCATATCCGTTCCACATACTTCCTAACAACAGCAAACACTATAAAGGCAAGAAAGAGCAAGGAAACCTACTTGTTGAATAATTCAACCCTATATTCCATCTCCTTTTCAGCCATTCCCAATATCTGCTTCATTACCACATGAATTATTGAAACACATCCCAAAACAAGAAAAAATAATCAAATAACACTCAAGCAATCAAATTTAAACTTGAAATCACATTTGGGGTGGGTCAAATTAACAACATCATAAACCAGATCAGTTTTTCCAAAATTGGAGGAAGAGAAAAGAACACCACCTGCTCTTTATCAAATGCAGAAGGTGGGACATTGGCAGCCATTGCACCCTAAAAATCCTCCAGAAAATTAGATGATGAATTTAGATAATGGTATGGAAATAAAGGATTACAGGAAAATGAGAAAATTTTCTGAATATTTAGAACTAAAAAGTATGATATGAACCATCTAAATTCACAAGTTCTACTGTTGATGTCAATGGTGTGCCTTATGATTCACTCAAATACATTATTGAAGTTTGATAAAAGATATTTTGTGTAACTTAGTGGAATTATGTAATAAACAACAATTTATGGTTGTAATATCAAATTCTTTAAATGAATTTTTACAGTATTGATAATTCTTCATCATAGTTATAGTCTTTTTTTTATTATCTTCTTAATTACTTTGTATAAATAATGATGATTGCTTAGGGAGATTAGTTGTGATGAGGTTATTGGTATTGTACCACGTCAATCTTGGACAATTAGACAACATCAACATGATAGGCTATTAGAATTGAATTAGTGCTGGATGATTGATATAATTTGCATAAGATGAAAGGCACCACCATGTAGATTTTCATTATTTCTAATTTATTAAAACAAATGACTGAACAACTTAACATGTAGACTTTCTTTATAACCTCCAAACAAGTCATAGGAACAAAATGATTGAGAAGTAAACAAGTCATAGGAACAAAATGAGAGAACACTGAACAACTTAACATGTAGAATTTACCCAACACTATTTATTAGTGGCTCCCATGGTTCTCGCTTGAAAACGAGATTCAACCTATCAACTCTGTTGTTTACATTTAATTAATATAATGTTCACATTGATCAGTGTCATGTATATACATAAAATACCCAACAAGCCAAATTATATTATATTATATATATATATATATATATATATATATATATATATATATATATATATATATATATATATTCCTCCCATTATACAACTCAAAGAACCAAAAATGACGTCTCTAGTTTAAAAATGGAATTCACTGAAAACGAGTTATGTCACTCTTAAAGAGCATAGTCTATATAGGAAATTTAGGGCAAGAGAAAGAATGAGAAATGAATAGCTCTTCAAAAAGGCTATTAACTGAAGTTCAGGCTAGTACCCAGGGGAGATCATTAAAATCCAATCTGATAGACACAATGTTGAAACTAAAAGGCTTGAAATCCTAACAGGTTTAGAAATGAACATGACAATGTAGAACAGGAACAAAGAAGAAGAAACATTGTAAACGGCACCTTCCAAATCACACAGAATTCAGAATAATAGCATGGCGTGGGGAAGTAACAAAGAAACATTAAGTAAAAATAAAAATAAAAATAAAACTCACAAGGAAAGGATTGGATGTTAAGTCTTAAATCCTTGACGGTTGGAAGAAAGCGGAGCAGAGGGTAAAAGAAAAGGGAAAGGAAAAGAATGAGGGGTTAGGTTAAAGAAAACGTTTAAGTCTTGTTCTGTAGGGAAGGAGGCTAGGGTTTGGGTTTGGGTTTGGGTTTGGGTTTGGGTTTGGGTTTGGGTTTGGATTCCCCAATGATTTTTCATAAACTAAGCCTGCTGGATCTTTCTCATAAATTATCTTATCATACTAGTAATTAGTATCCATTATTTGTAAATTATTATTTAGAAATTATTCATATTTTTTACTTGCCTAAAATTTATAATTTTGAAATATATATACTTTAACATTTTTATTTACTTTTTTCATTACGATAAGTTCATGAAAATGAAATAAGTTTGAGATAATATTTTTATTTTATAAATAGATTTTTAATTAGACAAGATACACAAGTTTAAGTTTGGGCTTCCACTCTTAAAAAGTTAAAAATAGATAAACAGCTTTATTTTTAACCAATATTTTAGGATTAGGATTGGAGAAGGTTTGGTCTAGACATATGGTTAAGAGATGTATTGGGTTGGTTGGTTAGCCCGCGAAGCTGAAGTATTGGCTCTTGGATGGATAACAAAGCTGAACTTTGAACTTTGAACTTTGAAAATGTCATATTATGGAAACAGACTTGTGGATACATTCAATTCAAGTTCAACACACTGAATATGGTTGGTTTACTGCTACAAACAAGACTGTAAAGTTATTCTTAACAGTAATCAGAACTTCTCAATCAAGGAGACAAGCTGTCTAGATCCCTTTCTAGTCGTCCGCCCTATCTTTATTTAATTTTGTTCCAAATTGTATTTCTTCTTTTATCATGTCTTGAGCTTTTTCTTTAAAAAAAGTCCACATAATTATACCAAAATTGTCTTTTGTGAGTGATATCATCATTTAATATTGTCATAAAAATGTATTTTATGAGTAAGTAATCTTTAAGTATTTAATGTATTTAAGTAATATTGCATAGAAAGAAATCACCCATGCTTTTTTAAGTATTAGACAAATAATTTAATTTAAGTTATTTTTATGAAATCAAATTATTTTGTAATATATTAAAATATAATTAATAAATTAATTTTGAATTAAAAATCTTCTTAAGTAATAATTATAATATTTTAAAGAATAATTTTAATCTTGAAGACAAAATATGAATTAAAACAATAAAATAAAAATATTATTTATTTATGAAAGTAAGTATTTTTCATCAAAGTTCAGATGGGTTTAAAATTACTTATCTTGGTAGTTAAAATGTTTATGTAATAAATAAAATTTAAAATATTATAGTTAAATTAATATTATAAAAAGTAAATTATATCGAGTTATTATCATTATTTATATTAAATTATAAATATTGAGTAAAAAATAATACAAATAATATTATTATCATAGAACGTTAATCTAAACAAACCCAATAAGATATGATTTTCAATTAATCAAGTTTTAAAAATATTATCCAGTCAATTTCCTATTAATCTATTCAAATTTAATGAAATATTATTTGATTAGTTTCAAAATAATTTAATAAAAGTTTCAAGCTAATCATATTTAGTGAATAATTAAATTTCCTATATATTCAATAAAATATTCACAATATAATTTATAATAATTAATTTTATAATATATATTACGAAATCAAGTTTATAGATATGGCCATTTATTAGACTTAATTAAATTTAACATACCTAACTATATTTAGTGAAAAACTTTGATTTCTTGCATTAATGATATTTATTATAAAATTTAAAAAAATTATCTCATAAAAATATTAAAATATTTATATATTTAAATAGATTTTATTAAAATGTTTATTAACGACTACAAATGAATTCTGATGTAAGTTGTTGTAAAAAAAAAAAAAAGTTGTTTATACAAGAAAATGAATAAAAGTTTACTATTTCTTTATTTTGGTAGTAAAGAAAATACTAAGAAAATGAGTAAAAACTAGAAAGTCATTATTTCTTTAATTATCTACTTTCTGCTTAAAATAGACATAAAAAAAGTTTTAAAGAAATTGATGATTCCAAATTAACATTTGCTGGTGAAATATATATAATATCATTTAATAAACAATTTTATAATTATAATAATTTTAATTTACATTTTTCTTCTTTTTTACATAACTTTCTACTCTACAAAACAATATTAATTTTTCTTTTTTTCTTTTCTTTCATTACATTTACTTTCCTTTTCTTGCAATCAAATAGAGCCTAACTTAATAAAATTTTAAATGTTTTTCTCTTTTTATAAAATCATTTTCAAGTTGCTTTGTACATTAATTATTTTTTAATCAAAATATTTTTAATTACTTTATAATAAATATATTTTCTCTTATGAAAATTGGATAATATTTTTTTATAATAAAGATTAGATAATATAATTAAAGTACGAAAATTAATTAATTAGGTAGAAGTGTATATTACATAAACGGAGAAAGTATACTGTATTTTTCTTTCATTCCTCCTATTTAGATAAACCAATAATTGGCTAATTGTTCCTGTTTAGTCATTCTCATTATGTGTTGTACAATACAACTTATTAAAATCTTGCATCCCCCAACCAACTACGATAAAGAGGAAATTTCCACTTGCTTCGAATATAGAAGTTCAGAATAAAATACTGGTTTGCTTTCATTCTTCCTGTATAGATAACTAATAATTATACGTGTTACATCATCTAGATCAAACGTCCTTTTACATAAAAAAAAAAAAGGTCCTTTAAAAATTAGAATGAAGCTATTGTAGTTTTTGCACCTTTTAGGCTGTTTGACGTAATTTTGGTGCAGGATGTGGCGTAAGGACGTGGTTCCAAACACCTAAACCATGGTGTCATCTTTACGTTTGAGGGATTGAAAACCATGGTCTATAAATACTGACTTGGATTAGCTTTATATAAGCACAACTACACTACTATATTTTGTTGCATGCGTATTTAATATATGTATAGACCTAAGTAATAATAAATTAGCAGACACAAACTACAATTTCCTTGTTTCCAATCTTTCTTTTTGGCCATTTCAGTTCTGGAACACAGCAATGGGATCTGTGTAAATCTTGTGCTTGGATAACGATTCATTCTAAACCAAGGTACGGCGGTACATAATGCAGAAAAAACTAATTTTCTTTTATTGCTTCATGTTCTACTTTGATGCCAGAAAACTTCACTTTCACCATATCTGAAACTTAAACCTAACAATTATGTAGCTAAATTTCTCTCCCACTGTTTCCATCCTGTCCTTGTAAATTTGAAACTTGCATTTACGTTTGCTAAAAAGGGAGGCAGGATCTTTGAGCTTTGCAAACAGAATCATTGGAGCTTAGCACAAATCACTGGCTCTTAAAGGACATCTACGGAATATGAAAAAGGGCTTACAGAAGCTCAACAACAAGAGCAGATGCACCACCTCCTCCATTGCAAATGCCACCAACTCCGTACTTTCCATTCTTCTGCTTGAGTACCTGCAGGGAATGGCTCTTAGATTTACTGAATTTTTAAAGAACATTCAATACTGCAGAAAGATCATACGTAGAGAATCAGAATTATAAGTTACATAAAATATCACCTGATCACTTAAAAAAATTTCATTACTTTGTGTAGTAGTGCCATTCATATAAGACCTAATGATCAAGATTTATTCATTTCACTTTTACAATAAACTACTCTCACTACTAGATTGACGGCATAATTTATTTAAAAAGATAGTAAAATAATCGAAGTTATGAACTGAACATATACCCCCAAAAGTGTCACCAGAATGCGAGCACCACTGCAACCAAGAGGATGACCCAGTGCAACAGCTCCACCATGTACGTTTACTTTTTCCTGCAAAACAATAATTACTTGAGTAAAAGGAATAAATGGAAGGGTATAGCCATTAATGGCGACAATGAAGTTAAATTATGGATTATAGACAAATTTTAACATGTTCTGCACTGTGCAAAGAAGGACCTACAACAGCATGCAGTCTTCAAGACAGTCATTTGTAAATAATTTCTTACACATGTACCAAAGGATTACAAGTTTCACAGAGTGACATGGGAGAGACTCACCGAATTAAGTCCAAGAAGTTTCTGATTTGCAAGCGCCACAACCTACAACAGCAATATGAAGAATTAAATTTTGTTGTATCACGGATCGATAAATTGCTATAAATAAAACATGGCCACGAAATCCTACCGCAAAGGCTTCATTAATTTCATAAAAATCAATTTGTGAAGTCTCCAACCCTGCCTTGGCAATAGCTTTGGGAATGGCAAGGGATGGTGCCGTTGTAAATAACTCCGGTTCCTTCACAGCTCAGCCTCATTAGTATGAACTTATTAATATTAATAATATACCAAACACTACCAACAGTGTGAATACCAATAAGGTTGTTTCTATGTCTTATTTTTTATGGCCTGAAGATGTAGTTCATATTTAAAATATATTTTACCTGTGCAGCATCCGCATATCCAGTGATTTTTGCAATAACTTGAAGCCCAAGCTTCAGTGCCTTGTCTCCACTCACCAAAACTAGTGCAGCAGCACCGTCACTGTTAGCAGAGCAATTTCGTTTTCATTAAAAACACGGCTCGTGTCAAATTAAAACTTACAAAAAAGTATGTTGTTTAATAGCATTTGAGCACTTAAACTAATGAAAAGTGAATGCTCTAGGAAGCATACAAAATACTAAGTCATAAATGTAACTCTAACTGAATCAATTGTGGCTCAAAGACAATATAGGCAAAAACATGTCTTCCTGCTGGCATTCATTGGGATCTTTGTTATTTATGCTATCAGGAGTTAGTACCAGATTTACAAGCATTGTTCTTCACCATACTGAAAACTCCCCCCCCCCCCCCTAAATTGGCACGAAATAGGAGGGCTCATTTTCGTTTGTATTTTACATTCATAAAAATTAAATTTATTATTTTATAACAACTTTTTATAATATAATAAATAATTTTATGCTAAAAATAACAGTTATTAAAATTCATTTTCAGTTTAATAAGTATAAAGGCGTTTTTCATGCAATTTATTTAAATTTTTTCCACTCTCTTCTACTCGATGAGAAAAAGCAAAGAGAATTTTCTCTGTTTCAAACTTAATAATATATTAACCTTATGCTAGAAGCATTGCCAGCAGTAACGGAACCTCCATTCTCCTTGAAACTGGGCCGAAGTTTGCGTAACTTTCCAGCATCAAACTACATAGGAAAAGGAAAATATAATATACTGATTTGTATTCAACTGCTAAGTATAGACAAAATTAATGAATGTAGTAACTTGCTATATTTGCAGCTAGAAGCAACATACATATAATATTAATGTGAAGAGAAAAAAAATATGAATTTCAATCCCCAATCCTGATTAACTGTTCACCTCAATAGACATGGAAGTACTTAGGAAAGATACACCATGGAATATCTATATTTTCATGCTTAAAAAACCTAGTCTTGTAACAAATTTAATACTCATGAAACGAGGAAATATTATTGGGTAAACATGTGTTTTTGTAGGCTCACCATATGAATGCAAGAACAGGAATTACCATGGTTCAAGTTAATTTTACGGTTACCTTTCCTAGGCCTTCATCCCTGTCGACTACTGTTGATGGTTTTCCCCTTCCACCAGAGACTTCAACGGGAATAATTTCCCATGAAAAGGCGCCACTTTCTTGGGCAGCAATTCCACGTTCAAAACTCTGAATCGCATAATTATCCTGAGAGAAAAACAGAGATATCAACAAAAAAAATCTATTACAATTATCCTGCCAAAACCTTTCTGAGGGAAATTAATCCAGATATACCTGGTCGTCTCTTGTTAATGCATGGTTATCTGCACATAGCTCAGCACACACTCCCATGCCAACATCCTTATAGACATCCCACAAACCATCTTTCAACATCCCATCGACAAGTGAATCATGTCCAAGGCGGGATCCTTTCCTGAACTTTTAGTATTGAATCAGTTTATTTCAACAAAAGAAGAGTGTCAAATTAAAGGCAATATTGAGTATTGACCTTGCTTCAGCCAGGTATTTGGGTACATTAGACATGCTTTCCATACCACCAGCCACAACAATATCATTTAAGCCTAACTGAATACTCTGTGCAGCAAGCATTGCAGCTGAAATAACCAGAAGAAGTTCAGTATCCTTTTTTTATATTAAAAAAAAAAAAAAAAGAATACAAAGAAACAAATAGAAATGTTTTAATAATAAAGACACCTTTCATTCCTGATGCACAAACTTTATTAACAGTAGTGCAGATTACTGAATTGGGTATTCCTGCTCCAAGAGCAGCCTGTCGTGCAGGAGCTTGCCCCAAATTAGCACTAAGAACATTACCAAAAAAAACTTCTTCCACAAGGGATGGATCAACATTGGCCCGTTTAAGAGCAGCTGCATATGAAGGAAAAATATGTAAGCATAAATAAGTTTGAAAAGCAATAAAATAGGTAGTGAGACTGACATAGGGTTTACCTTGAATGGCGATAGAGCCTAGCTTGGTGGCAGATAGAGGAGAGAGAGTGCCAAGGAATGCACCCATGGGTGTGCGTGCAACACCAACAATGCAAACATCTGAAGAAATCAAACATATGAGATGAGATCAAGTAAGCAAAAAGGCATCCAGGGAGTGAAGTTAAAAAGATATAGAGTATATATGAAAGCAGGACCTCTAGGATTAATAGAATCTGAAGATGCTGCAGCTACTGGAGCCATTGATAGATGAAAATGGAATCTGTAAAGATGGAAAACAATAAATGATTAGGTTTAATGATGAAGGAAACATAAATAATAATTGAGGAGGGGATTGATTATATAAACGAAAGGATAGCATAGCATAGAGCTGAGAATATAGAAGCATTAAGAAAATTGAAAGAAAAGAAGAGAAGAAATGAAATAAAAGGAGAATAGAAAGAGAGAGGGATGAGGAATGGTGGAAAGGATCTGATGGAGAGAGAGAGAGAGAGAGAGAGAGAGACCTCGGCTGGCTGGTGGAACAAGTAATGGGAAGAGTGTGACTGATCTGAGTCTGAGTCTGAGTCTGAGTCCAGCCAGCTTATATACGCAAACGCCAACCACGAGTTCCACGCACCTTTTTATGCATCCCATCCTTCTATTTACAAAAATATCTCCATTTTACAACCCTGCACATTCTTTTTTAATTCTTCATTAATATACTACTTTCACATCATAGGTGCATTAAGAAATTTTAAAGTTTTCTACATCATAACAAAATCTAATCCTTCTAAACAAATTAAACGAATAGCAATCGAAACAGGTTGAAGAAATGAAACAAGACAAAAGTTCAACAACCCAAACCAGTAAACCTCTCATGAAAGCAAGATATTAAATTTTTTTAATTTTAATATATATATTAATCGGTTTGGTTCTTAGATCGGATTTTTAAATTTCAAATTTACGATCAGAATCTAATTGATTTTCATTGATTTGATCTAGGCCTTATCTAAATAAAAAAATAAAAATCTACACCAATTGAATTAATTCTGTTTGAATCACACGATCTATTAGATTAGCCCAAACCAGTTAACACCCAACATCCACCAATCAATGTGTTGTACGTCCATTACTCAAGATTTTTTTTTTATATTAAATACAAATTTATTCTTAGGGTGTGTACAAAAGCTTTGCTTTGGTACTACCATAGATAAAATTCATATTAATATCTTTATAAAAAAATAATTGTTTTCTTATTGACCTACAACATTGAATTATGGGGAGAAAAGGCAACTGGTTTTGCAAGTTCAAACTACAAACTGTTCAGTAGTTGAACAAAGGACCTTTACCTAATTAAATTCAATTTGGGAGTTGGTGCATGCGATGCACACTAATTATTTTTTTATTTTTCATATAAAGCTACACATGCCGCCTCAGCATCACCTACCATTTACCATAGTCACCGGGCTCACGTTAAAAATCCCTAACATACCATATTTCTAATTGGAAAATGAATCAAGTCACTTTGAAATTTTGAAATGGAATAGGGACCAAAAAATAAGTAAACTTTTAATAATAATAATTTTAATTTTTCATTACATTTGAGTTTTTCATTTCAAATTATTTATTTTTGCTCAACCTAACACACATTTTAACTCTCTTTTGTTTGTCTAAAAAATTAAGATAAAGAAGCCAAAATCGAACTTGAGACATTTTAGAGGGATTTAAATAGTATTTTATCGTTTTTAGTTTTAAATATATTAATTACTTTTTTATTATATCCCTTATTTGTCAAATGTCTTTAAAGTATTTATATATAAAACTAAATACCTAATTAATTTAGATGAATAAAATAGTTAAATTATTTAATTTTAATTAATATACTTATGATTTAAAAGATATTCATATAATTAAATAGAAGAGATAATTTAAACAATTATTAATACATAAATTTTAATGTAAATTTAAATGTATTTATTATGAGAAATATTTAAAAAACATTAAATATAACTTTTTATACTAATTTACTTTTATTTTTAATTTTTTTTTATCTGTTTTTATTTTTATCACCGTCATCATCGTTATCATTGTTATAATGATGTTTTATAGTTGTAATGCTAGTAATAATAATAATAGCAGGAACATTGATTATAGGAGTGAATATTAGGAATATAAAAAAAGATAAAAATAAAAAAATAATATTAAAAATCACATTATACATACATAATAAATGTATTAAGATTTGTAATGAAAAAAAGATTTTAATAATGAAAAAAATGATAAGAAATGCATATAGGTCTAATCTCTAGGTAAAAAGCAGTGTTGATGAGAAAGCAGAGACTGCAGCTTCTTCATCTGGGTTATAAGATCCAGCGTGTTAGAAGGATGAACTCGTTAGTACCATGTCGTGTCCAATGCCCATGCCCATCTTCCAAGCCAACAACTGTAACTCCTTTTGCCCACATTCTCTTGGAAGATTCCTTTGCTGTTACCGTCAATAATTAACCGCACAGCACACTATAGAGTACCAATTCAAAAATTATTTTTATTTTAAATTTTAAGATAATGTTAAAAAATATTATCTTTTCTTTAAAATTTTATTTATATTGTTTTAAGTATTAACAATAATTAAATATTTATTTCTTAATAAAGAGATTAGAAGAATTGTTCAACCTAATCTAGTGAGGGAACGATTATCCTAAATAAAATAAAGATTTATGACATAGACATATGAATTGAAGGATGTGAAACTTCACAAGTTTTTAATGATTATAAAAATACACATTAAATGTGAAAGAATAGCTTCTTTTCTCTCTTTTTTAACCATAAAAATATACCATAAATCAAAAACTATTTTTTATAGATATTAATATAAAAACTATTCTTTCATTGTTTCTCAATTCTTCATTTTAAGTCTTTACGGCTGATATAAGAATCAAGAAACAAATAATCAACTAACTTTCTTATTAATATCTATACAAAATATACCATAAATAAAAAATAACACTTAAAAGAAAAATATATTAACGTTGTTTTATTTAAATAATTCAAGTTTATGTGCATTTTTAGAATTATTAAAAACTTGTAAACTTATAGATTTCTATTTTCCTTGGGATAGTAGTTTTCTCTCTAGATTAAAATGAATAATTCTCTTAATCTCATAATCTTTATTTTCTATTTAAAGTTTCATAAAAAATCTTTTTTTATTTCTTAAAATTTAAAAATATTGTTTTTTAGTCTCTAATTCGCTTTTAGTAATTTTTCTCTAATTAACAACATTAAAAAAATATGGACATGGAGTACATTTTTATTCTTGTATATCACTCTTCTCTTTTAATCCTAACTCTTTCGATCTTCAATTTTACATCCAGTATAATCAAATATATTAAAATTTATAAACGAACAACGTTAATACAAAAAATAAATTAATTTAAGATTAAAAAAATATTTTTAAATTTAAAGAAAAAAATTGTTTTTTGGAAAAAAACTTATTTAGGTCAAATATTTATTTTTTCTTGGTATGTTATATTTTTATTACGCTAATAAAACCAATACACTAATATTGTGTAACTAATAATTATTAGGATTTTTTATTAATAAATTTAACATAATAACAACCAATATTTACATATAAAAATATATATAATTAATAAATCTTTATCAAGATTTTTATTTACCTCAAAAAGATTTATTGATTCCTTAATTAATACATTAATGGAATTACTTTCAATGACCCTTACTTAAAAAAATCATTAACTGGCTTTTGAATTTTTAATTTAATATTACTTTCTAAAAAAAATTATTTTATCATGTGAGTATGCACAAGGACATAATAAAATAATACTTAAAAATATATCAAAATTCTCAAAACGATATATGATTGTTAATTATTAAACTGACTGGTTTACTTGAGAAATACATGTTTACTTCTTTTAAATAAATTCGCATATTTGAATATAGTGTTTAAGGAAAATACATAGTTACTTTTAATTATCGATAGCTTCTTTTAAAAAGCTGTTGAAATTCAATTTAGAAATGAGCATGAAAATAGTATATTAAAAGGCATAAGTAATAAATAAAATTTAATATAGGATTAATTTTTTAGACTTGTTATTAAAATAAATTAAAATTAAAGTTATATTTAAAATAAAAAATTATAAGAATGTTTATAACAAAGTCTAGATGAGACACAGTTTAGACCTCTCTACTAATAAAATTAATACATTAATAATTAAAATTTGCTTATAGAAGAAATTATATTTAAAATAATAAAATTAAAAAATCTCAATATATAAAAATTTGATGACATACCTGACTCAACGAAAGTAAGAACAATTTTTAAAAATGTCACCATTTCGAGATAGTTTTAAAAAAGTTATTTTTCAAAATGAGAATTCCGGTTTGTAGTACAGGAGTAGAATTAAACACTGACAAATTACAACCCCATTAGAATTAAAAGATTACTAATAATATTTTTTTAATATCCATTTTATTTATTGATTAAACTTTATATATAGAAAATTGCGAAACAGGGGGAATACTTAATAAATAAGGAATGGAATTATAAAAACTTTATATTTTTTAATAAATTAATCAATAATAAATAATTTTTATTGAATAAATGTTAGTGTTATTAATTTAACCAATAATAAATTTGATTAATATTTCTCTTAAAACTCTTTTTATTAAAAATGTTTATTTTTAAATGAAAAATAAATATTGTAAAATAGAAAGAATCATAACTAAAATATGTGATTTATTTTATATATTTTCAATCAAACTTGGCCAAAATTTATGTTTTAATATAATAATTTTGGTTCTCAAAATTTAAAAAATAGTAAATTTAATTAATCCATGTTAAAAACATAATAATTTATTAGAGAGAAAACTAAATCTACGTCTTTTGTATAATCTAGATGCTAAATTCATTCACATAAAAAGAAATTATCCTTGATTATATTTTATTGAAAATATAAATATTTTGTCCTAAATTCTAATACCGTATGTGATGGTAGATTTTTAATTAAGTTGTTAGTTAAGAATCAATTCTTTTAAAAAATTATTTATTGTAATTCTTCCAATGAATAAATAGCTTTTTTTGTTTAACCAATGAAAGAATAGTTTTTAAAAGAACTTTTAACAACCCATATTTTAAAATTAAATATTTTTTATTTACAACAAATAAAAAATAGATAATAAGTTTTAATTTGAAAAAATAACATAAAATTAAAAATTCTTAACGAGTGAAATATCAAATTGGTCCCTAAAAGATTTAAGTGTTATCACTTAGGTCCTTGAAATATTAAAGTGTTAGACACTTAGGTTCCTAGAAGAATTTTAGAAGCATTTATGTCTCTGATTTTTTGAGTCATTAACACATTAATCCATACACTACTAATGTTGTTTAGTAAGTGTCAAATTGACACTTGACTGATAAGTGCAATGTTAGTAGTCATTTCTCTAGGTGACATTCCAATTCAACGTATTTAAATAAGTGACAAAGTTGAAGTTAAACGTGTGGCAAAATAAAATTTAAAATTTTATGAAACATTTTCTTCTTTCATTGGATGTTGGAGTGACTATTGAAGTTACAACTTACAACACTTTTCGTCTCTCCCATTTTCATTTAGCTTGCGAAAGTGAAAAGTGGAAAGTTGTAGATGAGAGATTCAATGAAACTTAGTAAAAGTATTTTTTATGAAGATGAAGGTGTGAAAATACATTGAAAGATTGGAAGTCTTGATTGCAAAACTATGTAAGTGGACGATCATTTGGTTTTGGTATTCTTAGCTCTGTTTTTTTAATCTCCGAGGTAAAATATTTGTTTTATAGTGTGACCCATTTTCTTGGGTGATGTTGGTTTTGTATTTAAGTTAACCTTTAGTTTGGAAGGTTTTCTAATTTTATAATGTTTTCAAGTGGTAAGGTTTTTGAATATGTATTATTGTATTGTAAGGTGGTTTTTGAACTGAAATTCCTTTTCTACCATGGAAGATGTTTCATTCGGAATAAGGTGGATTTGCTGGAATACAAAGGAAGGAAAATACGTGTTTAGAAATGTGTTAATGAAAATTATGTCAATATGTGGTTGCTAAGGGACTTGGTTAATCAATGCAACCTATTACAAAGTGGGAAAAATGTTTTTTTTTTTGCAACTAAGGATGAAAACGAAAGACAAAATTGTACCTAATTGTGAATGATAATGATATTATTTTGTTGGTTAATAATTGTTTTGTTAACCTAGGAAGAGAGATCGATGTCTATTTCCACAAAGTCTTATTCAAGAAGAAATGATTCAATATTAGTTGGTTTTGGACTATTTCCAACTGTTATTCGGTTTTCATTAAGAGATGGTTCAATGGTATTTGGTTTTTATTAAAAAATGATTCATTGTTAGTTGCAATTGAATAAGGTACACCTTTAAACATATGAATAACAATGTTATTTTCTTTTAATTAAGAAATTGTTCACTATTATTTACAACTAAATAAGGTTGATGCCATGAAAAACGTGAATAAGATAACTAAAAATCATATTCTTTTGCAAAACAAATTGATTATATTCATTTGAAAGTGCAATAGTGGATACAATCAATGACTATGCCGTAAAACTAAAAACCTTTCGTACAAATAAAATAATTATAGTTGTAAACAAAATATATATGACTAACTTTAACATCTTAAATTCAAACACTAAATTGTCCATCCTAAACGAAAAGTTTTTGCTTCCACACATCAACTTTGTTATCTTCCTTAAATTTTTCAACTTGTGAAACATCCATACTACCTTCCACACTAGTAACATTACTCAAACAAAAAACTGACAATTATTAAAGTGATTAAGAAACAAAAAAAAAGTCAATAAAATTAGAATAATACATCTTAAACCAATATACAAGATGAAAATGCATATGATATCATTGGTAAAGAGCAAGTATAAAACAACTTCTCAAAAGTTCTTGCAGTTCGAGAAAGCCTTATAACAATATTTTGACAATAGCATAAAAGATGATACGGGTTTGAATCTTTCTACGTATGAGTAGAAGAAGTTTAAGATTCGTCAAAACATTCACCTGAGACGTTCCTTGGTTACCTCTTTTAACTCGAACCACTCGTCTCGGAAGAACCTCTAAACCATACCTACAAATCAAGTTAGGACTTTCAACAATAACCCCTAAGTCACAAATGTATTCCTATATTTTTTCTTTAACCTCCTTTCGTAAACCCTTTTACATCATTTCCCCTAAAACAAAATAATTTATTTAGGGTCATTTATTGAATCAGAGAAGCAAAACAAGTGTTATGCAAAAATTACCCTTGCCTACAAAATGATTCATTAAACCATTTTGGATTCATGTGACGTGAACAATGCCTTAAAATATCACCTATGAGAGAGAAACCTTGTTAACGATATACTTAACAATTAACTGAGAACTTACTAAACGATATCAATAACATAGAGAATAATATGTAAATGACGAAAGGAATAAAAGACTTAAATGTCTCTAAAATTCTTTCAAAGATCCAGATGTTATTATTTTAATATTTTAGAGACCCACTTAGTATTTCACTCAATTTTAATGAACTCTTTTGTTGGATATGCTTATGAGTTATGAGCCTTAAAGAGTGACGTATTGAAAAGTCTAAGAACCAACACCTCAAGAGTCAAGACCCACAACCAATGCACATTTATTTTGGTGAGAGAATCAAGTATGATAATAAGATTCTTCTCTCAGTTTCTTATATTTTTCATGTAATCAAACATAAAGTCAATGTTAACCATACATGTGAATTCTTTTTAATTTTAAGTGAAAAAGACTAGGAATAATAAATAGAAGAAGCGAAAAAAGACAGAAAGAAAATGTGGTATTGTTATGAAAAACTAAAATAAATAAGTACTACTTTAAATAAAGGAATATTGGAAATTAATTATTTAGACACTTTACATGCTTTCTCTTCTAAATAAAAATGACTAGATCAACAAAAAAATTAACCACTAGTTTTTTTAAAGAAAAATATCTGGTGGTGTCTAATTAGAAAAAAGAGTAATGATTTTGGTTAATGATTAGTTCTCATACTTACGTAAGATAAATAGGCAAATAAGGGACACATGAAAATTTGAAACCATCCTTGAAGCACCCAATTGTTGAGACTAGGGAAGAAGCAGATAGTTAAATGAATGAGGTTTTGGAAGAGGCATTTATTTTTTCTCTTGAAAAATATCTATTATTAATTTTTGACAAAAAATTTATAACCGTGCATCCAATTAAGACTCTTTTTTTTTTTTTTAATTTTGATTTGGTTAACTCGGCAGGCAAAATGGGTTTGATTCACGGCTTAGCAGGATAGCTCGTTTAACTTAAAAATTTGAGCATAATTTTTTTTTAAATTGATTCCCAATGAAAAATATTTTCATTTTCTTATTAAAAAATTTAAAAATGTTATAATAAAAATAATATATTTCTAATAGGTGTTCTTGAAAGCTGGCTTTGCAAGATCAACTATTAGAGAAAAATAGTTATCTCTAAGTGAAGATTTTGTTTTTTTTTTTTTTAAAAAGAAGTAAAGTTAACTCACTATTCAAAAATAATAAATTTTATTGTCTATCTTTTTAACCTAATATTTAATAACAAATATTATGAGATTTAAAAAAATTATTCTAAGATAACAAAATTAATTTTACAAAAAAAAGAAAAGAAATAAAGAAGTAGTCAACGGAATAAAGAAGTGTTTGGTTTATATTTTGGCCTTTTAGAGTTTTAGGGTTTGGTAGAGGAGTAACACCCATGATTTCAGTGTCTCAAACTGAAAAGTTATTTTGTCCAAATGAGATAAAAGTAAGGTAGGTTCCACCCAACTTTTATCTAATCATATCTCAAATAGTTGATATATGATATCATCAATTAATAAGGAAAATGTTAACGGTCACTCGGGTACTGAAAACTATAACAAAAGTTTGTATATTAAGATGCGTAAAATTATGATCATATGATTTTTATTTACGTTTATACATAATTTTTAATAAATCTTTTTTAATTCTTTAATTAACATGTTAAAGATACTCGTTGATACGACACTGCAAGTAAACATAGAAAAATAGAATAATAAATGAATATGTAATATATTGTGTTTGAATAGAAAATTTAAAAAATACAAGAAATTTTAACTTTATATAAAAGTTTTTTGTTCTTAAACTAAAGTTTTATTAAAAATAACTTTTATTACTTGAAATTCAAAATGATTTTTTTTAGTCTCTAAAATTAATTTGTTTTTTCTATTAAGGTTTTTTGTTTATAAGTTCATGTGTATTTGAATGTGGTGAATATGAAATTAAAGATGGAGGAATTTGGATTGAGGTGAATAGTGGTTTACGAATAAAAAATGTATTATTTATCAGCATTTTTTTTATCTGTGTTAATTGGAGGAGAAAAACTAAAACTGAATCAGAAATTAAAAAAATATTTTTAAATTTTAAGGATTAAAAATATTTTTTTTTTAATTTTAAGGACAAAAAACTTATTTAAGTCAAATTTTAAATATAATAAATTTAAAATGCCTTTATTTCAAATAACTTTATTTTTTAAATATTTTATTTGAATAAAGTAATTCAAATTTATTGAATTAATCTTTTTTTTTTTATTTTGACAGAGTATTTCAATTTCTAGTAAAAATAAAAATTTATTTTAATATTTTTTTATAAGCCAACAAAATATTATTAAAAAATAAAAAGACAAGGAATGTCTTCTATTAAATTTACAAAATTTATTTTAATATTAAACAATACTTAATAACTATCAATGATGTTTTTCAATCAAAGTTTTTTTTTTTTGCCATGTTCATAACTGTTTTTTTAATGTTAATTAATTTTATCGCTAACGATCAACCACATGAGTATGTACCTAATTGTAGTCACTAAGGCACCTCTTACAATACTACTAGTATAGGCTACAATTTTATGTCACATCTCATCCTAGATTTCAAAACATCTCATCTCTCATAAGTGTGTGAAATAGGCTATAATATTTTAGGTGACACACTAGATCTTAATATATTTCACATGTAAGTTCCACAATATGACGATCACAAGAGTGTGAATCTAAATTTGTAATCAATAAACATATAATATCATAGTATGTGGAATAAGAAAAAATGTTGTAACTTATGCTAAAAAGCTCTGCATGCTAAGAAATAACTTAAACTAACATGTTAGCAAAAAATCTTATTGATATATCCTAAAAAAATGTTCACAAAAATCAACCAAAAAATAACCATAACCAACATCAATCGTGAAATAATTCCTGTCAATATCAATTAAAAAAATTTTAATTCATGTCAAACAAAAAATAATTTCAGTTCGTTTCTGTAAAAGAAAAATATGTTTAAAAAATTTCAAATTCTTACTTTTTTTTAAAGAATTTAAAATTCTACAATTTTAAGTAATAAAAATACTATAAAAAATACTAGAATTTTAAATTTTTTAAAATTTCTCAATTCAAACAATGGATTTTATCATAAATCATTTAAAATTACTAAATAAAACCAACTCTCATCTTGAAATTTCTCTTTCCAACACACAATGTTGTTTTGCAACCACATGTCACTTTCTTAATAAAAGATAAAGAAGCAAACATGTAAAAGTGTTTATTAGATCAATAAATGATTGATATTGTATTCTTCATTTTAATACTATGTTATTTTATAATTTATAAAGAAAAATTAACAAACAAATAAAATAGAGTGATAATTTTATAAAACTAATCTTATTATTAATATTACATTAAAAAGTTAAAATGATATTTATTAACGTATTGGCGAAAAGATTAATACTTTTGTTCCTAAACATAAGACTCTTTAACTAACTCACTTTTTTTATGAAAGTTGGTTAAATTAATTAGTTAATAATATTAAAATTGTTAACAATTTGTGTTGTTTTTCTAAAATTATTGTTAAAAGTTTTGAAACTCACAACTTTTTTTTAATTATTCTCCACCTAATCACTCAATGAATGTTATTTTCTTCCATCTCAAAAGAAAGAGAATGAATTTACCTTATTATTTTGAAAGAATTGAATTGATAATCTTTTTTATAAGATTTGTGTACAACATTTAGTTTCTGTTCTCACAATATATCTTTATTAAATAGTCTAAATATTTATGTTTTTCATCAATAGTAATGTATCAGGAAGGCAAAATTGACAAATCAGTATTAAAACTTACTTTCGTTCTCATTCTACTAAACATAAGGTAAGGGTCGAAGAGAAGCCTTGCCACTCTATGATCTTTATGAGGTGTTCTATGCCTAAAACTCGCAAGTAAATATTCCAATAGAATAAGGAAGGCTCACGGGGCCAACAGTTAGCTCTCTCGTGAGAAAGCT
Organism: Psophocarpus tetragonolobus; assembly: GCA_037954015.1. Classification (NCBI taxonomy): domain Eukaryota; kingdom Viridiplantae; phylum Streptophyta; class Magnoliopsida; order Fabales; family Fabaceae; genus Psophocarpus; species Psophocarpus tetragonolobus. The sequence continues at coordinate 44,800,636 of CM075695.1, forward strand.
ATGATTTTTTCTTTGCCCTGACTCCTGAAGTCATAATAATGATAAAATGCCTTGCAGTATCATCATCCAATCATGTTTCTGTAAAACTAGTGAAATTTGCTATGCCGTGTACTTAAAAATATTGAACGTTTACAAGTAAGAAAATGGAGATGGAGGACAGCTTTACACAAGTTTTGAAAGAATCAAATTTGCTGGTAAGTGGTAATCAATTAATAATTATTATATCATTTTCTCAAACTTATCAAGCATCTTTACCTTTTGCATGGATCTGATAAATAGTGTCATAAAAATACCTGCACATCGAAATGCTGTAACTATCAGCCTTAAGAATAAATTTGGGAAAAGCTTTATAATATATAATATAAAACAAAGTCACCTGCAGCAATGAAAGATCCATTGGCCATAGGCATATTGCCTTGGCTGCTCATAGTGATACCAAGATTTAGCAGAACTCCTCCTAATACGGTATACATAGTTGCCATTTGTAAAGCCGTTGCTTTCCGAGCAGCTCTTTCAGACTGGCAAATTTACAAAACAAAACTCTAATAATAACACCACCTCCTTATATTCCCATTAGGAATATGCTATAATCTGTGCCATTCAATGTTCAGATATACTACATCACACGCATACGTTACCTTTTAATTCCTGCTGTTAACACTAGAAAAGACTTTTGGGATAAAACTGCTATAAAAAAGATATGTTGAAACTAAAATTTATAAAGATGAAGTAAATAGTTTAACCAAAAATAAATAAACTGACCTCGAGCACTCGGACCCGAAGTTTTAGATCCCCTGCCTCAAGTTGCTTTGTAAACTCTTCTATTCTTTGAATTCTGTATGGCATTGACATGGTATAGGTTCTAGCCTAAAAGTATTACAGGAGTGTTATTCATCAATTCAAGTGGATGCACTTTGCACAATTCCATAAATAAATGCTTGACATCACATGAACTTTCTATTATAAAGAAACATGATCCAAAACAAAAATATAAAAAGACAGTTCCAGGTAAAGATGTGGTACATCATCTGCTTGCTTTCTTATCTCCTCCACAAGTTGTGGCGGAGTGCGCTGCTTTTGCCTTATATCCAAAAGTTCCTGTGATGAAGTAGTAAAATATATGAGCACAGCATTTTAATGAAGTATGAGAACAATATTTGTTCCTGGACAATGTGAACCTGCACGTAGGGTGCAGCAATCTTTGCAAAGGAGAAATTTGGATTGAGTGTGTAACCTATGCCTGTCAGAAAAATAAAAGAAACATAAGCGATAAGACAATTTTATAATATAATATAAAATTATTTTGACTATCATGTTTCACATTAACTAAGTGCGAGCTAAGTTGTCTCTCTAAATATAATATGTTTTAAAGGAACTAGTAATACTTTTGTTTCTCATGGTGTCCAACCAATCATATGGTGATATGTATTTAAATTATCATGTTAATCAAAAGTATTTTGTGAATTGAAAAACTTACACATGTCACCAGAAGGACAAATGAGACAAAATATTGACGGGTGATTTAAACCAGTTAAAGAAGTAAATTTTTTCCCAAGAAAGGACGATTTAATGTGTATAAATGTATAATAAAGAGAGAGAGGGACGGTAGGAGAATTGGGAAGTAAAACACCTTCAAGTGTTGAAAAAGCCCTGAGAACAAAGGCAAAGGTGGATGGAAAACGGAATGGCTGGTCATGTGCTATTGCAAATAAATCCTGCCAGGGAAAGTACTCAATAATAAATGTTGCACCGCAGGTTCTCTAAATAATTTGGAATAACCAAGTGAAAAAACAATGATTCTCTATCTTCAGCCTATGCTTAGTTCCATCGAAACAAACACCCAAAATATTGTGAAAGCAGCTATAAGTTCATATTGATCAATTATGATAATGTTCACAAACCTCCCCAATTGCAGAAAGGGTCTGCTGCTGATCCGGTGCCTGGCTTAGCATATGATCCAGGAAAAACTGCACAGATTTCCTCACCTTCAAGGTAGATTTATAATTTATGAAGTTAAAAGTGTGACGACACGAATCAGAATATTTGAAGAGCAGCTGGTTTATGTTCTTACTGATGACAGGTCTCCAGTAGGTTGGAGGGCTCCCAGGTCTATAAGGCGTTGCATAACCTATATCATTGTTTCGTGTACATGCAGTTTTATGTTTAATAAAATGTTAAAAGAGGCGCACTTAACTAAATAGCTTATCATGATATCAACTTGCGATTTGTTATCACTAAAAGACAATATTCTAAATTTGAACAATCCAAGAGTACAAATCAAGACCTTTTTGGCATCCTTTTCATACATAGCATAGAAAAGTTCAAGTAGTCTCTCTCGAGTAAAAGATTTGATCTCTCCCATCATGCCAAAATCATAATAAATAATGGCTTCGTCCACATCAATAGCAAGATTTCCAGGATGAGGATCAGCATGAAAGAAACCTGTTCTCAACATCTGAAAGAAAAAAATATAATATAGTTATTCTTAGTAACGGAAACCATATTCAAGATTAGATATTACTATTAATTGAGAGAACCAAGGTGGTGCACCTGAATCAGATACGCCTCAGTAGCACGTGATGAGATCTGTATTTGATCATAACCGCGTGAAGTTAACGTATCCACCTGGTCTATTTTGATACCTGTACCACGAGTACAGTCAGAGTTAGGAGCAATTGAGGAAAAAGTTCCCTGGCATAATGTCATGTACAATACAATGTATCACTTTGTAAAAAGATAGTTATTAGCTCCTTATACAATATATATATATATATGTATATATCCCATAATTCCACAATGTCGTTACGCAATAAAAGGAGAAACAAAGCACATGCATTAGTTAAGATGAAAACCTGGTACATACTCCATGGTCAACACCTTAAGTCCAGTATAATCCCAATATACCAACTGCAGCGAAAGAAATGCAGATGTGGTTAAAGTTAAACATTTTTACTAGATACTGAAAACTTATACCAATTATAGTCGGATGTTAGTGTTACAGCAAGAAACTCACAGGTACTCGAACCCACTTTATGTTTCTAAAATCTCGGCGGAACCTGTCAGCATTCTTTCCTTCATTTATATAATCAATTTCTTGATACAAAACACTGCAAGTAGCAGAGCAATACAACCAAAATTATACATAGTAATGAAGAGAAGGTGAAACGCAATGAACATAATTTAACATGCTTTACTTCATGAAATCTCGATTACAGTATGCTTCCATGCTTATTACTTACGTTGCACATTCTTCATATATTCCAATCCAATCTCTAAGTGGACCGCCAAAAGTTTCACTTCTCTGAAAATACTCTGCAATCAGCTTTAAGTTTTCTGGACAGAACAGGCAAATTTGTGAGTAACGACCTAAATAATTCACTATAGTAGTAATCCTTGCTCAACTAGAACCAAAGCAGCGTGTCAAACAATACATTGAAGGAGAATAGAAGTAAATGGAATCAAAGTCACTTGGTAGTTGGCAACATTCTCTTAAGCAAATCAATGGCATAATTAAACATGATGAATGAGCACAACTTACGTAAATCAATGTCGAAAAGCTTCTTCAGACCTGGCCTTTGAACTTTGACTACTACTTTTTCTCCATCATGCAGAATAGCACGATGAACCTACAGAGGGTTCCCCCAGAATCGATGTTACAACATTAAGAACAACCATAATTTGAGATCATCATTGTTACTTTGACTACAAGATGGGAGAAACCTAAATAATGGACTATGCAACAGACATAGGATAATAAACTACTAGTATGTTTATCAATTCGAATAAACCTACAAGTTTTTAACAATAGAAGTGAAATACAGTGTATAAAAATATAAGGTCAAATTAAGACCGGTCCTTATTTGTCCCTACTAAAAAAAGAAGAAAGAATTCACATTTTGACCAATCACCAATGCACACAGCACACTGATCTGTGAATGGATCTTTAACGATTACGTAAGTGATTACAGCTTCTTCAAAATGTGGAATTTTTTTTTATGTAACGATGAAAATGTAAAACATAAAGTATAAGAGCAAATTTTTAATTTTAAACAAAATATAATGTAATGCGCGGGACTAGATATATTGAAACACCTGACCGAGACTAGCAGCAGCAATTGGCCGATCCTCAAACTCCTCAAATAATATGTCAACGGGAGCACCCAATTCACTCTCAATAAATTTTCTTGCCTTCTTAGAGCTGAAGGCAGGAACCATGTCCTGTACAATGTACAATGCTATATTAAGAAGGAAATTGATTATTTGGTACTGAGAAATGTTACTGCACCTAGTCTCCCAATATGATGTGCTCTTATTTTATTAGTTAATCATTTTTATTATTCTTTATTCTTCAATGTTGTGCGTTTTTCGGTAGATTTTCATTTTGTCATGTTTGGTATGAGATATTTTCGTATTAAGAATTATTTCTCCGAATAAAACTCATGTACTACATAATTGCAAATATAAATAAAATTTCGCTAATTTTACTTGAATTAATAAAATGATTTCTAAAATACTTTTTATTTAATTCAGACTTTACTTTTAATATGAAGTTTTTTAATTAATAGATAATTTTTGAATGAAATGAGAATAACATAATAAACAGAAATACCTGCAATTTTGTGAGCTCTTCTACAAATTCACGAGGAAATAGATCAGATCTTGTTGACAATAACTGGCCAATTTTAATGAAAGTTGGACCAAGTTGCAATACACGCTCCCTTAACCATGATGCAGTTTTCCTTATTCTACTTTTCTAAATAAAATGTTAAAAAATTACAAATAGAAACATGAGCAAGACCAATTAAATAAAAATAAAAATAAAAACAATAATTTATTTTCATCAGCTAGGAATGAATACAAAGATGCCCTAGAAATATACACAAGTCAACATGGAAAATCAAAATACTAGTATTTTTGGCAAGAAAAGAAAAGACCTTGAGAAGTGAGAACCAACCTGTTTTGCTTGTGTGAAGCCTCCCAAATATGCCCATGTTGCATTGTCCAAAAGAACCCGAACACGTAAAGAAATAACAAAAGACCAAACATCAATAGACCTGTGCCATGAACTGTAATTTTCATTAGCCCAACCGAAACCTTCATCTGTGGGTAAAACCTTCAGCTTTAGCTCTTCCAATGATGCAGGTTCTTTAGACTTTGTCAATTCTGGGATTGGATTTTTTCTCACTAGACTTGTTCCGTTCACCTTATCCGCCGGCACTGTATTCCTTTTCACTAGCTCATTTGTCCGTACCATTTTAACAGCTCTACCATTTGTTCCATACTTTGAGTTTGAGGAAGGCAAAGGCAATTCTGTCCGTCGCATTTTCACAAATAATATAGGAAATTCATTATTTCCTGATGGATCACATATTGCGATCCTTTCATGCTTTGACAGTTTATTATCCTTAGCCCAAATTGAGCTTGCAAAACTCGGATTTTCTACTGTTCTTCTTTGAGTTCCCACCTTCGTATAGTGCAAATAACAACCGTGCATTACCATTCAAGTCACCTTAAAAAGAAACAAATTAAGAAAAACAGATGACAAGGTCAGATATTCCACTTGCATATTACTGTTATAATTTTCAGATTTTTTTTAATCTCCTAATAGGGATTTACAACAACTACCCTGCTTAACCAATTCAGCCGTTTAATTATAGTGTTTATCTAAAAAGTTTATATTTTTATTTTGACTTTTATGTTACCTCATAATTTAGTGCCGGAGTTTTTAAGAATACAATCTTTTCAGGAAAAAAAATAAATTAGAATTCATATCCCTTCCTTCTTTTTTTTTTTTTTTTTTTCTACTGCTTTTTGTATCTATACCAAAGAATCTTGCTAGTTTTATTGTCTTATATACATAGGAGGGAATCTATTAAATTCTGACTATATGCGCACATAATATAAATAAATCTTTGACAATAATATAAAGTGAGGCGTGTTTTATTAGAAAACAATCGGTGCAGGAAAAAAAATATTATCAAGAATTAACAAACAAAATAGAAATAGGCGAAACCAATTAGGTATATTGAAGTGTTTGAGAAAGAAAAAAAAAAGAGACAGAATTTAAGCAGTAATAAAAGTTGGTGAAACACGTTGTTGTTAAGTTAAAAGTTAAAAAAAGAAAAGCTATAGTTTCGGAAATATGAAACGAGCAATTAAATTGTTGTACCTGTTGCCTCTTGTCTTGGGAGTTGGGTGAATAGTGAAGAGGAATCCAGGTTCAGAAAACCTTAGCAGTTACTGGCATAGCTTAGTATGAGTGAGAAAGAAAAGAAAGGAATTGGTGGGCAAAGAGAGAAATAGAGTAAAAGAGGTAGAAGCGTGGTGTTGCTTGTAAGTTTGAAATGGAACAGGGGAAGCAAGTGACATTTGGTGGCAAAGAGAAATAAAATAGTAGAACGTGAATCGTTTGTTGATTATATCTCAGATCTAACGGCGTAGGTGCAAGAATTGGTGTTTGTTTGGGTGTTAACGACAAAAACAGAAAGAGGTGCGGTGCCTGGTGCGTGTAAGACTCTACCTCTCGGCCAGTCTTCAACCGCCGTATGTAAAAGAGGCCACGAAACAAACATTGCGTTAGAGGTCGAGGTCCATACATTTCATTCAAGTTTACTTTCTTCTTCACAACCTTTCATTTCCAAAGTTACATATAAACAAATGAATTGTTCCTTTAAGCTTTAGGTTACAATACTCTACTTCTTTTCTACTGCCAGGTGTCTGCATAGCAATTAGCATTTAGCATTTAGCATTTAGCATTTAGCATTTAGCATTTAGCATTTAGCATTTAGCATTTAGCATTTAGCAACACCGTTGGACCAAATGGAAGGTGAAAAGATTGAATTGCTTAGTGCAGTCGAGGATCATCATGGAGGAGTCGTTGTTCATGTGGAGGACCCTATAGATTCTACTCTCTTCTCTTCTCAATTGGAAGCTTCAATCAACAATTGGAAGCAACAGGTACCTACATTAATTACCAACATTTTCAATTCAACAGTAATTCCGATTTCCAGACTTGTTTTCCAGGGAAAGAAGGGGGTCTGGATCAAGTTGCCCATACAATATTCAAATCTTGTTGATCCTGTGGTGAAGGTAAATATGCATTTGCATTGGGCATAGGCGTAGCTTATAATTTGTTACAACTTTTTTGTGCTTCTATTTTAGGCTGGATTTAACTACCACCATGCTGAGCTAGATTACTTGATGCTTGTGCGTTGGATTCCAGATACTCCCCATACCCTTCCTGCAAATGCTTCACATCGTGTGGGTGTTGGTGCTTTTGTCCTCAACAACAACAACAAGGCAAGATTTCTTCTTTTTTATTTTAATTTTTAATTGCACTCCAAATTTTTGCTGCATTCAAAATACTAACATGTTTCAGACTGTCTTCAGGAAATGAGTGTTTATTTTTTGTTAACCCATTAAAAGTTTTTTTAAAAAATAAGACATATATGTTACCAACACATCTTAAACTGTTCGTTTTCGTATAATTTCCACCTGGAACTTATTTTCTTCCTTTAAGTAGGCCCATATTAGAAAAAATAAAAAAAAAAGTAAAATCAAACGTAAATGTTTAAATTCCTGCGTATTTTAATATGTTAAGCTTGTAAATATACTATTGAAATTCACTATGGTATATAATATCTGGAACATCTGAAAATTCTTAGATTATTTTGGTCCTTCTCCTTTCAAACACCAAAGCACAACTACGAATATAACTACATACACAAGGATGCGTGCTAAAAGTATTAGTGATTAAGTTTCTACAGCACTCAAAATTCTAGTTTTTGACAGATTCTACCAGCAGAACTATACTTACAAGAAGTTTTTATAATTATTTTTTTTTCATTCCATTTAGCTTTTTTCTTCTTACTTTTAAATTATAAAATTTGTTGTGAAAGAATTGTGTGACAGTAGCATTATCCTGTTTCGGTCGAATTTTTTATTTTACTACTTTTACTTTTGGGCTAGTATCAACGCCATATTTTCTAGAAGTAAACTTTTTTTTGTTCAACCTGTTTCTTTTGATCGTCTACCTGTTGTTCTTCTCAGCCTTTGCCCTTCGTGTTGTGGTTATCTTACCGTTTTTTGTACTAAAAATGTCTTGTTAAAGTTACCAGTCGGTATCTTAGTATCTTGTTTCATTTGACAGGTGCTTGTGGTTCAGGAAGCAGGTGGCAAATTCAGAGGAACGGGTGTATGGAAGATGCCTACAGGAGCTGTTAATGAAGTATATCAAAATTATTTTTGACCAAATTATTGAACTTCTCAAATTATCTTTTAATATGTTATAATTCCATTCCATTTTTGCAGGGTGAGGATCTTTGCGAAGCTGCAATTAGAGAAGTCAGAGAAGAGACAGGGGTAGTAAGCAAGTAAACACATAAGATATAGTTTAGAGTAAATTGCATTCCATGAGATTTGTCACAATTCTAATTGTGAACTTAACTATTATTTACCATCCACTTTATATTTTTCTGTCCCTAATTTTTAGTTAGTACTGTTATGTATTTTTTTTTTAAAAAAATTTAGTAAGATTTATATAAATAGTTTTTTAAAGTATTATTATTTTCTTTACAAATCTCAGTTTTTAATTATAAAAATAAAATATCTTTTAAAAAATAATTTAATAAATATCATAACGATGAGTATTCATGTGTGTTTTAATATTTTTTGGATTGTTTCAAAATCTAATACCATTACTTTTATTCTCTTTTTAGATTGAGACAAAATTTGTTGAAGTTTTAGCATTCAGGTAAGACCTACTAACTATCTTCATCAACTAATATGCGGTGCAAATGTTGCCATGTATGTTATGCTTGGAGTTTTGTTGAAAGTATGAAATGTATTCTTTCCAAGAATCAACATACTGCTATTCATATAATAATATGCACTGTTTTTTCTCTCTGAAATCTAAATTAATATTGAATGTGGCATTCACGTTCACCGTCCTTTATCTCTTTGGTATTAGGCAAAGCCATAAGTCATTCTTCGAGAAATCAGATTTGTTCTTTGTTTGCATGTTGCAACCTCAAACGTTTGACATTCGGAATCAGGCTTCAGAAATTAAGGCAGCGAAGGTATATATTGCAAGGTCAATTGAGAATCTCACTAATTTTCATATACAGTGTCATTCTAAGGATGCATCATACTTGTGTCTTCTAATTTTCAGTTGATGTGCCTTTACTGATAACGAAAAAGTTACCATCTCGTTATCACTTTTTACTTTGTTAATTTTCCGATAATTGAAAACAAGATGTGAAAACGTTGTTTTTACCGTTTTATGTTCGACTCCTTATAAATAGGAAACTAAAATGAAAATAAATTGCCTTTTGTAATTATTAATAAAAATCTAATTATCAACTAAAATGAAAACAAATACCAAACCAAACACACCTAAAAAAATTTCTAACACGTAGCTTAATTTCATCCTTCATTTTAAATCTGTTCAAGTCAACGAAGACTAATGCTGATAATCTATCTTGAAATTGGTGCCAGAAAACTTTGTAATTTCAGTTATTTTTTAAGTAGTTCGTACTTTCTAATATGGCTCGATTTGTCATTCAGTGGATGCCAGTGGAAGATTATGCTGCCCAGCCTTTCGTGCAAGAAAATGAGCTCTTTGACTTCATTGCAAAAATATGCTTTTCAAAGTTGGATGGCAACTACACCGGTTTTTCTAACGTACTTACTTGTACATCTTCTGGCAAAAATACCTATCTGTATTTGAACAAACAGGATGCCAGCCATTTGTTTGCTTCCAAACAAGGGCAGGCTTGACTTGTGCTTGTAAGTTATCGTTACATATACATCTAAACGTTGTGGAAAAGATTTATGGATAGCAAACACTAGTAGACAATCTATGTAGATAGAGATAAGTATAATTTGATGTAATTAGAATAGAGATATGTAGATACATGACAGATGATGATAAAATGTTTGATATATAGAGGTATTTATATATCGATATATATATATATCTTCGTTCAAAATTTATCCGTTAATAGTTTTTACTTCAGGTGTATACATAACTTTATTTGTTAGTACCATTTCCAGTTGCCTCCGGAACCTGAATTCCATGTCTTTCATAAATACTGATATAATATGATGCCATTGTACCGTTTATTAGTTTTAATTTTATATGTCGACAATGTCACATAGTTTCTTATGTAGAGTACTGCTGATTTTCTAATTCACTTGTTGGAGCCTAGAGCTATAAAGCCAAAACGTCAAGTTTTGAACATGTTAGGCATTATTTTAATTAATGTGGATGTCATACGAACACTAAGGAACCCCTAATCGGCTAATCTTGGATCAGAAATATTTTAGGTGGAAAATAAGCGTAGGCTAGTAGAGTAATATGCTAAAAAGAACAGACACTTCTATTTGTACATGAGGAAGTTTTCTCTGGTGTTTTGTACAATTGTACAGTTTCATCTGAAAGTCTCAGATTCAGAAGAGGGGAATACTGCACTAGGATTCTCTGCATTTAGCAAGGGTCATGTAGTCACATAGTTAACAGTTTATTTTTTTGTTTAATGTATACACTTTATTTTTTGCGATTAAGATTTTATGCGGTCACTTGTGATTATAGAGAGTCCATGCAGAGGTGCGTTCAATCATTCACAATCTGTTGGAAATATCACATCGTGGATATGACCAAAATATAGTAAAGTAAAATGCAAATTTCTTTTTACTAGTCGATTATTTTAACTTTGTTTTTCTTCAATATTTTATTTAAGTAAAAATATATATTAATGATTGAGATTCATGGAATTAAAAAAAACCTGCAGGGAATCTTAGTTCCGTGTTTATGGCAGACTGGAGCACCAGTCTGGTTCAGTTTAGAGACTAACAAAATGTGAGCACATTTCAGTGTTTGGTCTGTTTTACAAGTGTAAGTGTATCTAATAACTACGGCTCAAAGTTCAAATTGGCAATTCATGGCAACGCATTCTCTCTCATATCTGCAATATTTCAGGCTATACGGCTCAATCATTGAATCCTGGTTTTTGGTTATAGAAAATTGTAATTTTGAGGGTGAAACCCTGCTTAAATGCATTCACCTTGAGCAGCACATTGAACCTTGCTCCCTTTATTTCCATAAAAAAGTATTAATATGCAAACAAAAATTATGTAATAAACTCGTTGAATTTGATTTTTGTGAATTGACCACTCGATTAGTTTCATACCGGGGAACAAAAAGTAGATATGTAGTAAAGCAGCTAGAAATCTCCTATGCACAACTCATAGGAGTCGAACTAAAGGTAACATTCAGTGCATGGTAGCACTAACCATTGTTGTTAAGTTGTTATACGCATTTTCATGTTTGGTGGTAAAGGAAAAAAATAAAAAAGAAGATGTCGTGGAATTGAATCTTTTCACTTTTTTAATTAATAAAAAAATTAAAATATTAACATTTGATGTATATATATATATATATATAAATAAATTCAGGTATGCTCTTTTGTGAAGGTCGTTTGCCTCTAAATCTAATAATAACAATTCATACTCAAATATATTCTTATAAACTCCTAAGGAGCTTCCTATACGAAAGTACAACAGAGAATTAGCCTGTACAATGTTATCTTTACATGTAGAAGAATGATGTCTTCAAATTCCAACCAATTTATCAAGACACAACTTTATTATTGTGTCAAAGCTTGCCCTCTTCTTAAAACTAATATATTTTAAGATGTTGGATCTAACGGAGTTTTTCCTTGTACCTTTCTAATATCTTCCCGTATCTTATTTTTAAATGTGAAAAGGATTTTTAAAAAATTGTAAAAATGGAATTTGACTGAGATAGGTTGAACGACCTGATCCCCTCGATATCTCACATTCACAAACTAAACTCTAGGATAGAATCTAATTCCTACGACGTTATGTTTCCAACCTCTACAGACCCATTACACCATCGGCCTCTTTACACCACGACATAAGTGGATAGGGAGGATATCTCCTAAATACAAGAAAGGCAATTGCAGTCCCAAATCTATATAAAGAAGTCAGGGTCAGCATCTAAGGTATCCAATTTATTATGAGCACATCCACTCCATTCTTAAAACAACATAATAGGAAATTTGCCAGGAGCCACAAGAAGCCCGCGTCCAAGTCGTCGAAGCTGAGGACTAGGTGGATACTTTGGTCAAGGCTACATAGTAGGAATTCAGGGCACTACTGACAACCCTTCCGTGTGCAGACCTCAACGTCTATCCTGAGTTCCAATCGGATTTCTAACCTTTCTGTCCCGAAATCCAAGTTGAGCCTATCACACCCTAAGATGGAACCGTTCGATGGAATGCATCGGGAAATTAGCCCAAACTAGAACTATGTAATTGGCTTAGTCTAAGTGTCTTCGTATAACTATTCTAACTTTACAATTTTATCTCCTTATTACCTGATATGAACCGTTTTTATTCTAATTTCAGTATGATTGCTATTTTATTTGTAATTCTATTACGAATTATTATCAAAATTAAAAAAAGAAAAAGAAAAAGAAAAAGAAATTGAAATTGAGGGCAACTAGAGCGGCTACCGCAATAATTGCTGTTCAAAAAGCCTCCATAATTATGATATCGCGACAGCAATGTTTTAAACTTAATTCTCATATAAATTTATTTTTAATTTTTTTATTACTTTGGGAAAAGAATACCAGTATAACTATCTCCTTGGGATTAAAATGCTCAGCCACTGCATAAATCGTACACGGACAAGGAAAAAAGAATTTGGAAATATTGTTGTGCATTTTATCCTACAGTTTTGTATATAAGGTATAAGTTTGATTCGACGGGTAGCCATATTTTTTTTAAATTCTACCTTTGAATTAGAAAAAGAGGCTGTCGTAGGATTCAATAAAAGGAGAGTGGAGAAAATTTGAATTAAATTATAAGAAATGCTACTTGGCCACATAATCTTTGACTTAATGCTAGTTATTAGATCTGAGATTGTAAGTTGAAACATTTGGCCAATTTGTGATGGATGAGAGAGTCATTGACTATACATGGAATAGGAAATTGAAACAAGAGTAGCATGAGAAGTATAATTTAATAGGACATAGGAGTAGTAAGAAAATTGTAGAATCCCAACCCATGCATGGTGTGGCCTGTCGGATCTATATCATAAAAATACAATAATGGGGTACAGAACTTGAAAAATGAAACGAATTTAAAATTGTTTATATGCACACATCCGATCTGGCAGGTAGCACAAACCGGATCTACCCACACTGAAAAAGAAAGAAGGGGAATTAAATAATTCCGAAAACAAACAAACAAACAATAAATACAAAAGCTATAGCAAAATGAAAAGATTCGGGGGGGATGGCCTCGGAGATGTCGGTGCCACCGTTTTATTTGGTTGAGATGATATAAAATAAAAAGGAAAAAAAGAAAAAAGAGAGAGAGAGGAAAGAATGTTTGATTGGATGGTTGAGGAAGGAGCTAAGGGAGAGGGAGAGGGAGAGGGAGAGGGAGAAGAAGAAAGGGGGTAAAGAGAGAGAAGAAGAGTGCGGGGAATGTGAAGGAGTGGGAAACCCCATTGGTGTCATCAGCAGCCTTCTGGTCGTCGGAGTCGTCGGAGGGGCCGTCGGAGGGAGAATCGGCGGCATCCTGATGGGCAGGCTGCTTGATACCCTTCTTATTGGGTTGGGAGGGGGAGTGGGCGGGGGGATCGGAAACGTGGGTGGGCTTGAACAACTCGCGGGGCATGAGGACCTTGTTTAACTTGTAAGCGACGAAGGGATCTTGATCAATGAGGGTCCCTAGGATGGTGGCGGTGTTGACTTTGGTCTTGAGACTGACGTCTTCACCCTCATTCTGAACAGTGAAATCGTACTTGTTGGCTCCCTCGGTGGCGAGAGTGTTGATGATGCCGTTGCTGGACTTTAGCATCTGAAGGGACTGGTAGACGGGAACGCCGTGATACAGAAGAAGGGATACCTTATGGGCCTCACTGAGGTTCTTGTATTTGGGAGCGAAATCGTTGACAGCGGTGTCGGTGGGGCAGAAAACCGTTAGACCGCCGTCGATGTTTTCCGTGAAGGTGGGAAGTGCCTTGGAGGCTCTGAGGAGGTCGGCGAAGGCCTTGCAGCCCTGTTTAGACATGATGGAGATGAGGTCGATGGCGGAGGGGGCGGCAGTGGGTGCTTCGGCGTCGGCTGAGCTTATGGCGGCGCTGATCTGGAGGACGGATATGTAGTAGGGCATTTCCTTGATGGATTTGACGTAGAAGGAGTGGAGGGAGCCGTCGTTGTCTTCGGCGGCGAAGGCAACCTTGCCGCCTTTGAGGTTGGTGATGTTGACGTAGCCGGCAGTTCCAGCTGCTGCTCCCGTGGCCTGGAACATGGAGGAGACAAGGGTGGTGCTGTTGTTGATCTGGTGGAGCTTTTTGGCCCCGAAGTAGTCGACGAGGACGTGGAGTGAGAGGATGTTTTTAATGGTCGGGAGGGAGTAGTGTTTGTCCAGGAGGGCCGACATGGCTGCATTGTCCAGTGCCAGCACCGTTATTGTCTGCCTCCGGTTTATCTCTTCTGCCAGGTGTGTCGCCGTCAGGTAGTGGCTGAATGTCGAGAATCCCGGGTGCGTCCCCAGCATCCTCGTTATGTTGTGTGCTGGCACTGCCCCCGATGCCGCCATCCCCAACCCCAACACCATCACCATCACCATCGCCATCTCCACCTTCTTCATTTTCTTCTTTCCACTCTCTCTCCGTTCACAATTCTAACTAAGCCAAAGCATGTCCGTTTATCAGGTTAGTCTGGTGAGTGTGTGTGTGTGTGTGGTATTAATTTGGCGTGTCTCTCCGTGTGCTGACAAATAATGCCAGCTTCCCGTGGGCCCCATCCCCCTCTTCTATTCTTTTATTTCCCTATCATACACTCCTTTTTTAACTTCCAAATCATTCACCACTTCATCGGATTTCTCATTCAATTAAATACTTCATTTTACTAATATATGGTTTTTAATTTAATTCATGAATTTATTATATATGAAAAATTATCATCGAATAATTATGTAAAATTATTTATAATAGAGAGAAAGGATGGGATATAATAAATGAAAAAAGGACAAAAGGATATGAAAGATGAAATTGGTAAATGGGGCGCCAATCCAGCTTGAGTAGTTGGACAAATTGGGTAATTCAGCATCCCACCGACGCTTAAAGGCCCCACTCACCACTATTGTACGTGTCAGGTTGACATGTTTTGTTTTCTTTTTCTTTTCAATACATTTGCAAATATTTCTCATATCACCACTTTTCATAGCCTCTCCACTCTCCAACGTTCCATCATTATTCATCATTCAAATTAATATACATTATCTTTCAACCAGGGACGTTAACTTAAAAATAAAAGTTTCAAATTAGCAACTTATTAAAAGTTCCCCATCCAGATTAAAATAAGTTATAATATTAAAAGAAATATAATTTAGAATCAAATTAACTTAATTAATTTTTTTTCTCTAATATTTTTATTTTATGATTTTGATTTTTATTAAAATATTTTTTATCTTTTATTTTTTTAAGTAGTCCCACATTTATAAAAAAAAATTATTAAACAATAAGGTCATGTGATTAACGAAATGTTACATTATCATTTTCACTAAGATAAATAAAAAAAAATTTATCACCAAAAAATCAATTATTATTAAAAAAAAAGACAAAAATATAAAGAATACCTTTAAATAAATAGTTTAATTAATATACATTTCCAATGTAAAAGATTTTTATAATAAAATTAATAAACTTATCCTAAATAATTGTGATTGAATATGAAAGTAAAAATCTTTATACTAACATTTATATCCATTAAACTCTTAAATAAATTAAAAAAAACTAATAAAAAATCAACACTCTACCGTAAAGTACAAGATTTGTTTAATAAAAGTTAACGGACCTTATTTAATAAATATGCCATATACTTTCATTTCATTTATTATTGATTTTGTTTTAAGTTTTAAATCATTTTCAGCAACTTCTCCATAGGGTTGTTCTTAAATATGATTGAATTGCATTTGAGATAAAATAAATCTTTTAATTTAGTCAATAAAATTTAACAATTAATAATCTTTAGGACTGTAATACTTAATACATTTTTATTTTGATTTCATTTTTTTACTAGGAGATATGAATTGAATTTAAGATCATTAAATTATATATGGTTAATTTTATTTACATATAATATATATATATATATATATATATATATATATATAATAACATAAAATTCAAATGTGTGAAACGATGATACTATATTTAATTGAAATGGTTAGATGAACAAATTAATAAATTGATCCAAATTCGTAAGCATCCCTACTTATCAAACACATTCTTAAAATAAGGTTCATGTTTTGCTAGTCATATAATCATTTAATAATTTTTTAACAGAAATAATTATTTTTAAAAAATAAAATTTAAAATAAATTAAAAACAAAAAACATTTCAGCATAATCAAAATACAAATATGTTGGAGACTAAATATTAATTAAACCAATAAAAATGTCTACACAAAAGGAATAATCGTCTTTAGTAATAGTTTAGACTATAAATTTTTATCTATAATAATTTATTAATTTTGATAATAATAATTACTTAAAAGTTATATTAATAATTGATTAACAATTAAAAAAATTATAATATATATAACTATTAAACTTATTAAAAATAAGTATAAATAGTGAGATATTTAATTTAAAATATTTTTTTGAAATAAAATGTTAGTTTTAGAAAGAGATTAGATAAATATTTTTTTAAACTCTTTTAAAATATTTCCTTAAAAAGCATATAGAATGATTTAAAAAAAATATAAAATACCTTTTTATAATAAGAGAAAAACACTCATACACTACTAGTATAAAAAATTTTACACTCATATTCATCATAATTTTTTATATATAAATTTATTAATTTTAACCATTGATATTTTAAAAATTATTAAACAAAAAATTATAACTAACCGATAGTACAAAAATCTTTTAAATGTATATATGTTAAGCTTTTATAATAATAAAAAAAAGACAATATCTATTATACAATAAAAAAAACAATATTTTTTTTCTTTTTTTTTCCCTTCTCTATTTACCAAAAAAGAAAAAAAGACCGAAGGCAACCCAAAATCCCAAATATCTAGTGTAAAAAAAGTCTCATAGTCAGACGTGCTGGGCCCCCGTCTACCAATATCTATGATTTAAGTATGTTTTATTTGCCTAATATTAATGGCGGCAGTCCTCATGAGCAGAAACTATTGCATCATTCCGATTACCAAGTCGTTCATACTTTTAACTAAATAAAAATTTAATATATAATTATTTCATTAATACATTTTACAAGTTAATTAATAATATATTGTATGTTTATTCATTGAAGTGGTGATCCGAGAGTATTTAATAATTTTTCCTTCATGAGAGAGCACGTTGAAATTATTATTTGCAGCGAAATAGTTTATAAAGATAAAAAAATCTTTTGCCAGTTGTGACAAGTTTGGCTCAATATTCCAATAAACCAGTTCAAGTGTTTGTTTTTTCTTGTGAAAAGGGTTCCATAATTGTTGAAAGACAAATAAATTATGTTTTGCATTGGTTGATACACAGTTGTCACACTCATCCTAGCAATAATTAAAGGCCGAGCCACCAAATTTGGAATAAAAAGCATAAAATAATAGTGGGGGCGTACTGTTTCAATATTTAACAGTAAACAGTGTCTTACTTAAAAGAAAGCTATAAAAGCTACCCAAGGACATTTGATTCGTTACTTTGTTTTTGGTTTTAGGATAAGTAACCAAAGTTAAAATTAACTGCAACAATGTCAGCCGAAAGAGATAAGGTGACGGTCAAGATTTAATAAAGTTTGAACGGAAGACTCAAACACGTACAATCCAAGAAGCTTGTGTGCTTCATCCAGCTTCTACACTCATCCAACTTGTTTCATATTAGGTATCCCACTACCATAGCTTTATCAATTTACGTAACACTTCTTACTTTAAAATCGATTATTTCACACCTAAATAAGATCATTTTGTAAGATTATAGGAATAATTGGCCCTAGTGACTTACATAAGAGAATGAAAGCTCACCAATTTCAATATCTCTCTTATTAATTTTTTAAAAAATAACAATTAACATATATCGATAAAAATAATCACATTTGGCTCATAAGTGACAACTACAAGTACCTCCGTTTCCCCCATTTTCTCTCTTGTTGGTTTGTTGATAGTTAAAAGTTTGTGAAATTCTTAGTACGTTTTTATTTTAGGGCAAGATGAGAACATACGTGTATCTTACTGAATATAATTTGAAATACAACAAAATACATTATGAAATAGATGACTCTGGAAAAAAAATAATAATTTCATATTACATTTCACAACATCTGTTCTATTTTGAAACCTTAAAAATACAATGCGTAATAGACAAATTCAGAAAATAATATATGTTAAACTACATTTTGAAATATCCAATTTGAAACTTAAAAATACATTCTGAAATAAGTTCATAATATAAGAATACATTCTAGAAACATTGTAAAAATTATTATAAATATGCATCGCACAAACAGAGTTTTCTCAATCAATTTTAAGCGAATGCTACTATGCATCTTTTGTCACAAGTCTACCTTGTATTGTAGCATTTTTTTTAGAGACATTGGACTAACTCTGTTTGTGTGATGGACATCTATGATACATTTCAAAATAGTCATTTTAAAATATTTTTTTATATTCTGAAATAAATTTTTAAGTTTTTGATTAAGTGTTTTGGAATGTAATTTAAAATGTATTTTTCTCAAAATCTATTTTTTAAATTTCCAAATGACCAATTCGTAATGTAAATAAAACGAGTGTTCATTTGCATGAAAAATGCAAGGATAATTTAGAAAGTTTGTTAAAAAGGTGGGTTAAAAAGCCAAATGCCAAATGGACGAACCAATTCTCGGAGGAGCAAGGCATATATATATTTGGTCCACAAACTCACAAGGGTTTTAAGGTGCTGTTTTGCAGGTGTAGATGACTAGACCATGTTTTGCTAGGCCCAGTTATGCATCATTAAACAAAGTGGAGTTTTTATTCGCAAACCTCATATTTTCTCTATGCACCTTCATACCAAAGAGAAGTATTCACTAGGAATTATTCCTAACATTCTTAATAACTTCTGCGAGTAAAATATTTGTTTATGTAAAATATTAGTCTGTTTAGAAATCTCTTCTCACCCATCTAAAATTACATTCATCTCTAAGTTAGAAGCTTTTGCTTTGACAAATGTACATTGAATGTTTAGATGGGTCTGTTTGGATGGAAATTGTCCAAATGTAAATTTTTATACAAGTTCGGATAAATTTATCTAGATTTTTAATAAAATTTGCAATTCTTTTTGTAAGACTGGATTACCCTGTCTAGATTTTTTAAAATGATTGCATTGTGAATGTCATCTAATAATGTATCGTCAATCACTTTGCGAATTTAATATTACACGAACAGAAATGGTAATATCTTTACTAAAAAAAAACAGAAATGGTAATATCTACGAAACCTATTTCATCAAATTGACACCAACGTGTAATTTACTAGTTCCTTAACTAGTGGATTCTTGGTATGTATATAAAAAAATCTATTGGGAGAGAAAATTCAAAATTACCTTCAAAAAATCTAGTTCCTTAACTCGTTGTATTATTTTTTTAATTTTAATTTACTTACTTATTATTCAATAAATTATATATATTAATTTTTTAATTATATTTTAATTTTAAAAGTATATAAAAAATAAATAATAACAAAAATTATAAATTTAAACTTTAAGAATTAAATTTTTTATTAAATATATAAATTTAAACTTATTATATAATTATTAAAATTGTAACAATAGCATACGGATTCAGGTAGTCACCTATCCATATCCGGTTCAACACATTGGGTAATACCCGTACTCGTACCTGTACCCATACTCAGTCAAAGCTGATAATAGCTGTCAAAATCGGGACGAGTTTGAGCAGATACCCACGAGTATGAGTATTTTTATTATCTCTACTTCTGGCAAAGATATCCTCATTCCAAAAAATAATTCATATAATTTTATTTTTAAAATAATATTTATTTGAAATAGATCCAGATGTGAATTCATATGTTTCACGTGCATGTTATTATATTGTAAATATATTATACATGTACTTTTTACTTACTTTTATACTCTGAAAGAGATGTTAATGTTAATATTGATAAAGGTGATGGTGTAATATTTTTAGACATGTAATAGTTGTCAGTGTAATTTTTTTAAACTTAAAAAAAGATTATTGTAAAAAAATAAAAAAAATAAATTTACGTATAATTTAATAAAAATTGAAGAAATATTTTTGTAATTTACTAAAACAAAATTAAAAAAACATATATGCACTTACCAGATAATGAAAGTAAGTTTTAATAAAAATTAAAAAACATATATGCACCTACCACACAATGAAAGTAAGTTTTAATCTCTTCAATAATGTTTTGAATTCGATTATTATATTATAAAAAAAGTTGTTAAAAGCAAATACTTTTTAACAAAACTGACACACTAATATTTGTCTATATATAAAAAAAAGAAGCAAATAGGTAGTTATCTAGGTTTGTTAACAAAAATTAATCATTAGCAATTTAACATAATTGATAACTAGTTTTACCAATAAGACAACAAAAATATAATATATATATATATATATATATATATATATATATAGTTTAATTGGTATACACTTACATTCATTAAATCACAACACTTCATTTATTGTGAATTTTGTTGACTTTACTCATTACTACTTTAAAAGTCGCATATATTCAATCATAATCCTTTATTTACTATCCGTGTATATTAATTATATAGTGAGATGATAAATATAGTATTTAAGAAAGGAGAGGCAAAAATATCTAAAAAATTTCAGCCATTAAAAGAGAAGAAAGAAAAAAGTGATAGATAATAAATGTTTGAGAAGAGATTAAGTAGTTGATGTCAACCATTAAGTTTTAATTTTTATTTCAATGATTGAGATTTGCTTCTTCTACTCTTATATAAATTTGACTTTTTCACTAGATATGTTTCATATTATATTATATTATATTATATTATATATATATATATATATATATTAAAAATTTAAAGTTACTTGACCCATTCTCTCCCAAGGATTTTCTTTATACATATATACGGATAAAAATATATATGATTTTTCTTTATGTATAACTTTCACATATATATATATATATTAATATATTTTATAAAACTCATTATCTATTAATTTATTATTAGTAAAAAATTAAATATTTAAATAATTGTCTAAAAAAATTTCGGTCTCCTCTATCCTACAATTAGATTTGTCACTGTTTATATAAGAAATTCAGAAAATCGTAAAAAATAATTATAGCCAATGATAATATAATTGGTTGATAGTAACAATGGTATAATGATGTTCACCAAAGAAAAAACACTGGTATGATGATAATGGTAGATTATAATAATAATAATAATAATAATAATAATAATAATAATAATAATAATAATAATAATAATAATAATAATAATAATAATATATAGAATAAATAAAAAAAATTAATTAATATGCATTGATATTTAATCAATATGTTTTTATTTAGATGACTTTTAAAATATTAATTGATAAATTTAATAAATTTATTATAAATTAAGAATTATAATTGAATGTATGTAAAACTTTTTATACCAAAAATATATATTAAACTCATAAAATAATCGGTTGTAACTATGGAACAATTATTTTTCGATCAGCAGGAACTTGTTTCGTTATTAGATGATTATTTCGTATTTGTTGCCTCGACCATTATAATCGTAATGTTTATTTTATTTGATCCATTTCATTGGGCAAATTTTGAAAACATATTTTATTTGAAGTCACATTCTTGACAATTTTTTTCTTTCGATGCAAAATGCCTTTTGAAGACCTCAACAAATTAACCTAAAGAGAGAAAATATAAAATAAAATAAATTTTTATGACTTTAGCCAGAAGTACACAACTATTTGAGGTGCTTATTCATCCATAAGGCAAGATATTGACAATTTGCCACTTTTTCTTATTTAATATGCATCACAAGACAAATTAGCAACCTTCGTAATAAAATATGATTTAAAAATTTTATTAGGAAAAAATAGGTTATATCATCCAACTAAGGTTAACAAGTGTCCATAGTAATTAAAATGACCAATTAATTTGTGAAATTATATGTGTTTATAATTCTACAAGGAGTTAAATCACACATAGAATAAGAGCTGTAACGAATTCAAAGTAAAATCGAAAGATTTGGTAGATTCATAAGCAGATTCGTGAGTAAATTTCTCAATGTTATCTCCTTGTGTTAACTCTACTTTTGAGTATTCGACTCTAATTTTTTCTTATGTGATTTTGAAATTTTGAGTGTGTTGACTTTAGTTTGTATTTATTTGGAATAAATTGGACTTATTATATGAATTTAAAATTATTATGTGGTGAAAATTTTTAATTTCTATGTATATTTATAAGTATTTTTTAATAAAAGTCAATTTTTACAATTCTACGAGTCAAGTTTGTTGGACTCACGAGTTTATGTAAATTATTTATTTTGACAAACCATGCAAGCATTTTAAGTTACTCTTGATAAATAATTGTAGGATGTTAAGTTGAGATTACAAAAAAAAAATTATTTGACTTATATAATAACAAATATCTATATATTTTAACCTCGCGAGTGATTGTAATTTGTCTATTAAGATTATTAAGATAAAGATAAATGTTTTATCATAATCACAAGTTTAGTTGGATAATGAACTTAGACCTAGAAAGTTTTGAGTTGTTGAATTTGCACTCTTTTAGCAGTCATACTAAACTCTAGATTGTAAACCCCTAAATCATGACAATGAGTAGATTGACATAGACTATTAAGTAACAAACATTGATTAACAATGACATTCCTAATTATGTGATTTAAAGGTATTTAATTAATTGTAATTATTTCCGTATCATCCAAATAGTTTTTAAATCATAAGATTAGAGTTTGATATATCATTAAATTATTGTCGCGTGTGGTTGTACTTAACCTTTAATATCAATTCACTAATGACGGGATATAACATCCGCAGTTTAAAAAAATTTTGAAACGTAATGTGATGATTTAAAAAGGCTTAATTACACTTTTTGTCTCTAGCTTTTTCAAACTTTGACATTATGACCCCATTTCTAAATCATGACATTGTTACTGCAATTTTTTGAAATGATTGAATTTATGTGTACCCTTTGTTTAATTAGTGTTGACTATTAATTGACAAACATTAATTGACACATAATAATAATTTGAAAGTAATTTAATGACACCTTAGATCTAGTTATGTGATTTAAAGATAATTTGCATAACCAAAAAAATACTTGTAATTAATTAAACTACCTTTAAATAATAGAATTAAGACCTAGCATGTTATTAAATTAATGATGTTGCATGTCAGTTAATGTTAACCAACTTAACCATCAATGCCAATTTGACAAAGACTAAACACAAATTCAATAATTTTAAAAATTAAAGAACATAATAGCATAATTTAAAAATTGGGGTCACAATGTCAAATGGGTACAAAGTGTAATGAACCCAAAGGCAGACTTGCCCCTTATTTTAATGAAATGACACGTATATGTACTAAAAATTTTATATTTTTGCATTCACTAATTTTACATGTTTGAACCTCCTATTTTAATACTTATACTTCTTATTTAATTTATATGTTTGAACCAATATTTTGTTATTATTTTTCTTATATGCTTATTCTTATCTTATTTATATATGTCTGGAAAGTTTATTGTTATTTTTTTTAATATATATATATATATATATGATAATTATTATTATATTTATTTTTAAATAAATTGTCTCTGCTATATATTCTTGTCATAGATTTGCTACTAAACGAAGTCATTTAAAAATATGGGATAAAACATCAAAATTTTAAAAAATAAAAAGACAATGTATAAAGGTTTGATTTGTTTGATTTTTTTTTTTTAAAAAGTTTAAAAAATATTTTTTGAGAATTTTTTTATGGAAGAAGATGAAAAAGATCTTAGTTTGATAAGTGTTGTTTAAAAACTAATTTAGAGATGTGAAAATGAAAAAAATATTCATATTTACATAAATATCATTAATAAAAAAAATAAATTCTCTATGTGTTGAGTTTTCAAAATAAAAATATAATATCACTTAAAGTTATTTCCATTTTTAATTTTTAAAAACTAAAAAAAGCAAAACAAATGAGTTTTTATTTTTAAATATTGAAGTATTAAAATCAGTTTTGTAAAATTTAAGTCAAACAATCACTAATTAAGCCTATTTCTTGTACTTTACTCTATTTATCAGTAGGTGTCATTTTGCACTGTATGTTTAAATTTTTTTTATTAATTATTAAGGGGTTGATGATGTAAACGTGGGAATGGAAGAGTGTTTTGCTATAGCTTTATGAAGGAAATGGGGTCCGAATAAAACCAAAGAACATAATATTGTCAATCATACATCAAACAACTAGTAAAAACTATGGTAGCATGTAGCTATCAAATAACAAATCTGAACATTTGTAATCTGATTCTGTCGTTCTCCTTGATCTCCACCTCTTTAGATTAGATAATTATGTAATGTTTAGTGGACACCTAGCAAGGAACTGTGAAACTATTAAAATAGGGAACCATCTGTTTTACATTGATGTAGTTATCATTGATTGGATGCTTAAAAGGAGATGCCCACTTCCTCCATAATTTGCTCTCACGAGCTTTAGTGGATTAAGACATGCTCAACTAGTACCTATTATGCTCACTCCTTTTGGAAATATAAAACTAACAACATGGAAAGATAGATACCTCGGGGAGGCCTTGGTAAAGTTGGATGGAATTCATGAAGGCCACCAGCTACTTGTCTAACTTCATAAGGCCTAAACAAGAATCTTTAACTTAGCTTTTCACATGCTTGTTTATACTTTGGAATCTTGGGATGCTATTGTTGCATCTTAAATTGGCAAAAGCAGACATATATATTGGTAAAGATCCGTAAGTATCTACTTTTTGTCGTGGGAGAATTTATTTGGGTTGGCACCCCCTTCACTAAGCATATATACTTTATAAGATGCATCCATGTTAATGGCCCTATAGGAGAAGGGTAGCAAATGAAAGCCTTGATTAAATGTTCTTTCTACTATACATTAGAAAATTCCCCTTGAAAGTGAGTTTTTGCTTAAACCCAGTAAGAGTATAATAATCTTTAATTTAATGATACATCATGATTTTGAGGTGTTAAATAATCTTAATAATAAATATAATTTATTTTTCTTGTTGACTTTGCATACATGTTTTTAGATTAAATTGACTATAACATAATTGATTGGTACAACTATGGAATTGGATACGGAAAAATGGTTCAAGGGGGCAATTTGAAGTTATATATATACGCACCGCCACTCTCCAACTAAGTGTATTGTAACTTCCCTGTAAAAGAGTGCTCTAACACAAGGCATAACCCTCCAAAACAGGGTTTTGTCACGTTTTAAGGGAGCAGACGCATTAGAAAAAGATATATAAAACTGTCGTTGGATTCGATAACAACAGCCTAGTGAATTGTAATACAAGAAATCCCTTCCTTTTGCTTTGTTTATATGATACTATGTACTATATAATATAAAATAGCATATAGGATCATTAGCTGTAATTAAAAACATATGACAAACATGAATATGAAATACAGTGTTCGGCTCGGAAGCACCAATCCCTTTCTCCCTCATTTGCAACAAAAAATAATTTATTGCTCAGCAGGAATATGTATATAACACTAAATTAACAGTAGGGTTGAAATAGAAATTATTGATTTAATATCATGTTAATGTTGGAAATAATACTGGATTGGCAATTATATTTTATCGATTACCTGACAATTTAAGATATGGTTATAATCATATCTCTTATAATCTTTATGATTATTTGAATGGGTTGAGTCAATCATAAATCTGTGATGGGTTGAGTCAATCATAAAAAAACCCATTTAAGGGGTCTCTGCCTACTCTTGGGGATTATAAATTTGTCATCCCATTAAGCAAATTACAACAATCATATTCTCTTTACTCTGTCCTTTTATATTTAATTCTCTATACATACTATAATATTGTATATATTGATTTAATGTTTCTTTTTATTTCTATAAGTTAAATCAAACAATCATACTTCAACCAAGAGGACCGACTACCAGGCATTTTTTCCCCTCTTATTTTTCTATTCTTGTGATGGGTTGATGTTGAATTGCAGTACTCTTGGTATTGGCAAAAGAAGTGCACTAGTATTGAAATGATCAAACTTTATTCTACAAGACAAGAAGCAACAAACAAAATATGAAAAAAGACAAAGTTAACATGTCAAATCTAATCAACAACTCATACTTTCCTGTATAGACGGGAAACACAACAAACTGCTGTTTTATTTTTTATTTTTTTTAAGATGCTATTTATGAGTTTAGGTAAATAGCAAATAGCAACTTCGAACCTTTTCCTCAAGCTTTTCTTCAATTCCATTACGCTGAAAGCAAGTTCGTTTAGCTGGTGTAATCCATTATGGTACCCAACCAATATTCTTTAGTTTTTGATTGCTTTACAAACAGAAATTAGTTTAATTTAATGGACCAACACAAGGACAAGAAACAAGGCAAAAAAGTATACACAGTTTCATTAGACAGTGTTTGGTTGTTCCTGATAGCAGGGGAACATTCTCCTTTAAACCAGACTCATAATAATTAGTCCACAGCGGAATCTTCCAAATTCATTGGAGAATAAAACTCTGTATACTTGTTCAGTTGCTTTAAGGAAGGGAAAAGTGGCATCCTCAGAGAGAGAGAGAGTGAGACGCTCATCAAATATTAAAAGGCAAAAAAAGAAAAACTATTGTTTTTTCTATAACAACAATGCCACTCTGCTACCTAGAGTCAATTCCTAGTTTGCTTTCAAGGGTTTGTTCTATTTATGCACTGAAATGGGTATGCCAGATTGCTTTCTGATTCTTTCTTCTCTATCTAATGGATTCGTGCAGTTTCACAGCTGAACATGAATATCTACCCTATTCGCTGGAATTTTTGAGTAGTATTTTGACTCTGAGGATAGCAGTGATTACCATCAAAATCTGGGTTTCTTCGACTTTCAGTGATGGGAAATAACAGCAGAGGAAAGGATGGTGAAGGCACTTCTGGAGTAAAAAAGGAGGAAGAGCACTATGAGTATGAACAACACATCAATTTTCAGCCGCCTGAAACGCTCTTTCACAATACCAATCCCTTGCTCGAACAACCCCAGGTCAGAGTTAGATGTTCCTTTGTTAATTTCTTTTACTGAAAAAAAAAATATAAGAAAAAACGGACATGTCATGTTTAATGTTACAGGCAGTTTTATAAAGTGTATTTGTATCTATTGTATGATGGTTTTAGTTTTAAGAGGCAAAAGAAAGATATTTTATGAAAGCAGTGAGAAATAAGCATCGTATGAAAGTGGGATGCTTCTCAGAATTCTCTGGATTGCTTTTACCGTTTAATATTGATTCGTAGAAATGGTACGATCAAAGTCGGATTGTTTGTTATAGGGCCAAGATCAGTAATCTTTCAAGTGATACAAATTTAAGGTGGATTTACCACTTTAAATACTACTTTTGTTTGCGATTCATATTGGAAAAACTGCTGCTCTTATCGGGAATTTTTATGAGATGCATTGCCAAAAAAAATTCGTTATCTGAGACTTAATACATGATGCTATTGCAACATTAGTTCACTATCAGGTAATATAAATAAAAATTTGATGTTTATAATCTGGTGAAGAACTTACAAGTTAAAAATGAGAATGAATGAAGCTTGTGCGAGAATAAATATCTTGAGGGGCACAAGAAACACAATGAACGTTTGCGTTGAAACACCAAATTTCGAATGCCTGTTTTCAAGGTCCCTGTGGTTTCGCAACCCCTGCCACAAAATGGATATGTAGAATCTGTTATTCATGAAAGGTTGAAAAGTGTGAGGATCACATGGAACCATGCAGCCACAAACGTTGCTATTGCAGGATCATGGAACAACTGGGACACCACGTAACCATCCATATACTTTTAAATTCCAACTATACTTCTCGCTTTTACTTAATCTTATGTCTTATGAAGTGATAAACTTTTTCTTTTACCTTGTCCTGTCAGGGAACCCCTGCAGAGAGTAGGTCAAGACTTTGTCATTGTTAAAACACTCCCAATAGGTATCTATCATTACCGTTTCATTGTAGATGGCTACTTGACACATGCTCCAGAGTTCCCATCCGCTTCTGATGAATCTGGTTATGGCTACAATATATTGGATTTGCAGGTAATTTCATCGCTACCTTATATATTTTCCGGAAATGTAGATCATCTTGTCGATCGCATCTTCTCAAGTGTAATCGTTTATTTTACTACAACTATAAATATGATAATCAATTCAGTTGACAGTTTTGGCTTCATTTTGAGGCCCTGCTTGCTTATTCCTAGGGACAACTTTTTTATGCATACGCTGGTTGAAAGAAGAAAAGTGGTTGGGAATGTCGTGTTCCATGCTCTCTTAACAAAAACTAATATTTAACTTATAAAAAAAAAAAAACTTTTTTCAGCACTACTTCAATAATAGACAAAATCCGTCAAGTCACATGTTCAATCATTATTGTCAAAATTTGCTGTCTAAGTGAGGAAACTATATCATGTCTGACTGGATGGTCTCAGACTAAATTACTAGAATAAAGCTACATTATTGACACAGTCGCACATAAGTAGAATTTCGTATGGTATGTTCGATAGAAGTTTTCTACATTACTATCCCAACCTTATTGGATAATTTCTCGGTTCTTGGCAGAAGATTGAGCAATATCCGTGACCTTCCCAATTTTACAAGTAGTAGTTTTCAGTTCTGACTCTGACCACACTTCCTATGTGAAGTAAGTTGTACAGCTGAGTATATTTTTCAAATAAATAATGTTTAATAGAAAGTGCCCGTCTCACCTAATATTGTTCCTGCGGCCATTGTTTTGTAATTTATAATGTGTTAAAACTTAAAAAGTACCTCTCTTTTTATTATTACGACGAATTATAGAATTTCTGTTGCTTATAAGAATCCCAAGTGTGGTTTAACCTCCAAACTAATTAACTTAAGCCGCAAAATTGTGATGTTTATAAATGATGATGATAATATACCTTGTCCTCATTCCATTTCCTCTCAGATGATTCCCTACTGAAGTATAACGACTTCGGCAGTGAACGTTCTGAGATCGTATGAGCAGTACGAACTAATCAACTAGAATTAACTTTTCAAGTTCAGAGTGTTGGATTAACATTTTGTAGTTTAGATTGACTTCACCATTCTTTTACCAATTGCTAGAAATTTTGTTTACGCATTAGCATTTATTGCAGTTATTCAAGTGTATGGAGTGAATAATGAAAATTAGAGGGGATGCATTTTCATTATTTGATGTCGTTTTCTTTATGCTATGGTAATTAGTATTTGAACATACGTTTGCTTGTTAAAGATTGCCTCACCTAGCTTCATGATTAACCATCTTGACAGGATTATATTCCAGAAATACTTGCAAGCTTATCCGATTTTGAAGATCCTTCATCACCACCATCGAGTTATGACAACACATACTTAAATGAAGAGGAGTTCAGCAAGCCCCCACCAGAATTACCACCACAGCTCCCAGTGGCAATAGGGCAGGAGGCTTTATCCACAAGTGGTAGTCGTCTTGTACCTAGGCCTACACATCTGGAACTGAATCATCTATACATACACAAAACTGATAGGGATCAATTTGTTGCACTACGATCAACTTACAAGTTTCAACACAAATATGTTACTTCTGATCTGTACAAGTCCCTGCGCACGGAAAGATGATGAAGCATTATGATTTATTTTTTGTCTTCTACTGAACTTGCCTCGTTTTAGCAATCTTTATGAGAACATTTGTTAAGGTCATTAATCTAATGTGTAGAAAATTGATTGGAGTTGGTAAATGAAAAATTGCATTGCATGTAAAAAACTTATTTTATTATCGCCGTCAATGTATAGAAAGATAGTCATGGTAATTGTCCTGCTTTCAAAGTCTTATGACTCTTATGTTTCGGAATTGAAAGCACCCTTACCGCACATGCTGTGATTGCATATAATGCTTGACACCAATGAGCTTTGACCCATGATCTTTCTTCTCCTTTTCTCTGTTGTGCTCTCAGATAATGTCATCAGCCTCTAAAACCGACCCATTGTCAAATATCCTGGTTCTATGATATTCCTATGGTTTAACACAATTAAGTGAAATGGGTATTCCTCCCCCAGGCCATAGCTAAATTTGACACCTAAATGTACATAATATTTGATATAATACATATATATATATATATATATATATATATATATATATATATATATATATATATATATATATATATATATTATGTGGCAAGTATCCTTTTGTTTCCACCACCTTTTTACGTTGGTTGCAATTCCACAAACCATGTTCCATTTCTTTAGTTTTACTTGCAAAAATTTCCGCCTATAAAAACAATAGATTGATCAGTGTTGACAGTCATATTTAATTAAATGTATATAACCGTTACATTATACATCATTAGGTCTGAATATTGCTAACATGATAGAGATGCCAACCATATTTTCTCCTAAATAAAAACCAACTAGTTCTCCAGTATATCAACGAGCTAAACCTTTTTGTTTTTCCAGTTTTATAAGCAAAGAGTGGAATTAATAAATAAATAAATAACTTCACACTGCAAAATTCCTTTTCTAATTTTTCCATCTCAATCTCATATTAGCAGTTTCGGCATTCGGTCATTACACACTATGCATCGATTAACAACGTGACTTATTTATTCTTGAAACAAGAAGCAGCGAATCCAACAGAAAGCAAATTAAATGCCTTATTTATTCTTGATTCTTCTCCTTTTCTTTTAAATCTAAACACGTTTAAGGGTCATCAAAGTGCTACTCCGGAGATACTTTCTCAATCCGACTATCATGGTGGTAGGGACAGAACTCTGGTTCATTAAAACGAGCCACAACATAGTGTATCCATACAATATGTGAAAAAGTAAAGAAATTTTCTGCTCAAGCTTGAGAAAAGTCGTGAGAATTAGCATGCGAAGTGATGTCTCATCGAACAGGAACCTTAATCCAACCATTTGCAAAAGCAATGGCCAAGATTACAAAAGGAGTTGACATACCAAATATGATAATGTAAGGAAGAGGGGTCTTCATGGGATTCTCTCCTTCCCTTTCTCCCGCTGTCTGCCAATACCTGTGCCACACAAAATCTCTTTTGTAGTAATCACTATTCAAAAGGCTGTGAAAAACAAAGGCGAGAAAAAAAAGAATAAAACTTATGAAGTGTTACTGTTGTGGTTCTTCCTCTCTGGTTATAAATTTCTTGGGTCCTTTCTTGACTTGGTCATCTCCACCACCTAATAGGACCATATCCACATTCCTACTTTTATCAGCTCAAACTCAGAATGGGAAACAGGACCATAATTATATAAAACCGAGAGAATGCATGCGTGTTACCTAATTTAGCATGAACTCTGACACGAATTACATAAGTTCTGGGGGAGCATAAAGCTGATGGTGACTTTGGCAGAAATGAAGTTTTGAAGGAAAAGTGAGAGGATAGAGTGAGTTTGGCAGCCATGTTAGTGTTTCTGTGCTGCAAATGCAAATGCAAATGCAAATACAAATCCATCGCATATGTCCTCTCTCTTGCCTTGTGCTCTCCATCCTACCCTTATCCAACCACCTGGCGTCCATGCAGCCACTTCTTTATTGCAATTTCCCTTACTATTTTACTCTTTCTTTTTTTCTTTCTTTTTTATCATCTGATAAGAGATTTAGGGTTTAAACCCTAAGAGATCTAGGCTAATTTTTTTTACGCCTGCTTAAACAACTAAGTCAGACACTTAGCATTTTCCTTTCTCATGAGTTACTTTACCATTTAAATTAAAATTATTATTTTAATGTATTATAAAATATAACTCTATTTAAAATTTAAAACTTTAAACTTACTAGAAGATAATATTTATAGGACTTATATTAGTTCAACCAAAATATTTATTTTTATATATAAATTATATTTTAATTTATGATGAGTAATTTAAATTTTAATATAGTTTTGTTTAGTTATTGATTTAAAACATGTTAAAATTTAATTCAAAATAAAGATAAATTAAAAATAGATTATTTAAAAAATATAATGATGTTTGAGAAGAAATTTTTTCACTAATACAAGTTAAAAAATATTAAAAATATCTAATTGAGCAAGGAAAGAGAGTAATTGAGTATTGAGAAGTTGACTCTCATATTCTTCATATTTAGTAGTAATGGGCAAGAAACTTTTAAGTGAAGGAAGGTAGAAAATTTTAGTTTGAAGAGTTTGAAACTGCAGTGCAGCATGTGAAGAAGCATGCCTAGACAGTGTTTCGAAAAGCATGATACTCAGCTACAAGCGATTGTTACACAATGCAAGTCGTGGTCTTAGTACCCCGCTAGCTGTTTCAGAGCAGCTGCTACATCACCACCAACTTCATTTTCCTGCTCTCAATTTGGAATATCATCGATACAAAGATTCTTGTTGCGTGGAAGATGCCCATCAACTTCATCTGAAGATCTACAAATCTGGGCTTACCAATGATGTTTTCTGGTGTAATACTCTTATCAACTTATATGTTAGAGTTGGCAACTTGGTTTCCGCACAGAAGCTGTTTGATGGAATGCCCCAAAAGAACCTCGTTTCTTGGTCTTGTTTGATTTCTGGGTATGCACAAAATGGCATGCCTGATGAGGCTTGTATGTTATTCAAAGGGATCATTTCAGCGGGCCTCTTACCAAACCACTATGCTATTGGCAGTGCTCTTCGAGCATGCCAAGAGTTTGGTCCAACCCAGCTTAAACTCGGGATGGAGATACATGGCTTAATTTCCAAATCTCCATATGCTTCGGACATGGTTTTGTCCAATGTGCTGATGTCCATGTATTCACATTGCTCAGCTTCCATTAATGATGCTCGTCGTATTTTTGATGAAATAAAAATTAAAACTTCTGCATCCTGGAATTCTATCATTTCGGTCTACTGTCGTAGAGCAGATGCCATTTCTGCTTTTAAGCTATTTTCGAGCATGCAAAGCCAAGGTACAGAATTTACCTGCAGGCCTAATGAATACACCTTCTGTAGCTTGGTAACTGTTGCATGCTCCCTAGTTGACGGTGGGTTGACTTTACTTCAGCAGATGCTGGCCAGGATTGAAAAGTCTAGTTTTGTACAAGATTTATATGTTGGTAGTGCATTGGTCAGTGGGTTTGCAAGTTATGGTTTAATAGATTCTGCTAAAATGATTTTCGAGCAGATGGCTGATCGTAATGCAGTGACTGTGAATGGGTTAATGGTTGGACTGGCAAGGCAGCACCGGGGTGAAGAAGCAGCTCTGATATTCAAGGAAATGAAAGATTTAATTGAAATAAATGCATCATCTTATGCAGTTCTTTTAAGTGCTTTTACCGAATTTTCAAATTTAGAAGAGGGGAAGAGAAAGGGTCAAGAGGTTCATGCTCATCTTATTCGCAATGCCTTGGTTGATGTCTGGATTTTGATAGGAAATGCACTTGTCAATATGTATGCAAAATGTCATGCCATTGATAATGCTCAGTCAATTTTTCGACTCATGCCCTGTAAAGATACTGTTTCATGGAACTCTATAATCTCTAGCCTTGACCACAGTGAGCAATTTGAGGAAGCAGTTGCCTGTTTCTACATAATGAGGAGAAATGGAATGGTTCCCTCCAAATTCTCGGTTATTAGTACTTTGAGTTCATGTGCAAGTTTAGGTTGGATCATGTTAGGACAACAGATACACGGTGAAGGGATCAAATGCGGGCTTGATTTGGATGTTTCAGTTTCAAATGCTCTTCTAGCTTTATATGCTGAAACTGATTATATGGATGAATGTCAGAAAGTTTTCTTTCTAATGCCAGAGTACGACCAAGTTTCATGGAATTGTTTTATTGGTGCACTAGCAACTTTAGAGGCATATGTTTTACAGGCTATAAAATATTTCCTGGAGATGATGCAAGTTGGATGGAAACCCAACAGAATAACATTTATAAATATGTTAGCTGCTGTTTCTTCTCTCTCTCTTCTTGAACTGGGACAACAAATTCATGCTTTAATTTTAAAATACTCTGCTGCTGATGACAATGCTATCGAGAATACACTTCTAGCTTTCTATGGAAAGTGTGAGCAGATAGAGACCTGTGAGATTATATTTTCTAGAATGTCTGAGCGAAGAGATGAAGTCAGTTGGAATTCAATGATTTCTGGATATGTACACAACGGCTTCCTGCATAAGGCCAGGGATTTGGTATGGCTTATGATGCAAAGGGGCCAAAGATTGGATGATTTTACGCTTGCCACTGTTCTTAGTGCCTGTGCTTCAGTTGCTACATTAGAGCGTGGTATGGAAGTTCATGCATGTGCTATAAGAGCTTGTTTAGAATCTGAAGTAGTTGTTGGGAGTGCATTAGTTGACATGTATGCAAAATGTGGAAAGATAGATTATGCATCAAGATTCTTTGATTTGATGCCTGTGAAGAACATATATTCTTGGAATTCAATGATTTCTGGTTATGCTCGGCATGGAGACGGAGGAAAAGCTCTAAAGCTTTTTACACAAATGAAATATCATGGCGAATTGCCAGATCATGTCACCTTTGTTGGGGTCCTATCGGCCTGCAGTCATGTAGGGCTAGTTGATGAAGGATTTAAGCATTTCAAATCAATTGACGAAGCATATGGACTAGCTCCTCGAATAGAGCACTTCTCTTGTATGGTAGATCTTCTTGGGCGGGCTGGGGATGTTAAGAAGATGGAGGAATTCATCAAAACAATGCCAATGAATCCTAATGCCCTTATTTGGAGAACAATTTTAGGAGCATGTTGTCGAGCTAATAGCCGTAATACAGAGCTAGGACAGAGGGCTGCCAAGATGCTTATTGAGTTAGAGCCACAGAACGCAGTAAACTATGTGCTTCTTTCTAACATGCATGCGGCTGGTGGGAAGTGGGAAGATGTGGCAGAGACTAGGTTGGCAATGAGAAATGCAGCAGTGAAGAAGGAAGCTGGGTGTAGTTGGGTCACCATGAAGGATGGAGTCCATGTGTTTGTGGCTGGAGATCAAACACACCCAGAAAAAGAAAAGATCTATGAAAAGCTCAAGGAGATAATGAACAAAATGAGGGATGCAGGTTATGTACCCGAGACCAAATATGCATTCTATGATCTTGAGCTCGAAAACAAGGAAGAGCTTCTGAGCTATCATAGTGAAAAACTAGCCATTGCTTTTGTTCTCACCCGCCAATCTGAGCTACCAATTAGGATAATGAAGAACCTTCGAGTTTGCGGTGACTGTCACACTGCCTTCAAATACATATCAAAGATAATTAATCGACTCATAATTTTACGAGATTCAAATAGATTTCATCATTTTAACGGTGGCATATGTTCGTGTGGGGATTATTGGTGACTGATGCTAAATAATTATGGAGTTTCTTTTGTGTGACAATATGCAAATATTGACTACAATTATTTGATTCCTCTCTACTATGGCTACGAAGAAATTTTGTTGGCATTTCGGTGTGTACTTCCAAGTGTAAGAGATGTTAAATAGTGAAGAGAAGAATGTAAAAAACGGGACATAGAGATTGAAGAGGAGATAAAGAGCCAGTAAAATGTCTCAAGGATTAGGTGCCAGTTCTGGGAACTCTTGTATCTTAATCTTAACGAAAAAAATTAGTCAGTTTTCGACCAGAATTTAACTTAGTTCGTTTTTTTGTAAACGTCTCGCACGGTCCAATACAGATATAAATGGTGCGTTCCTGTCTCGATTCAAATTTCAATAGCAAATGTACAATTAAGTGTAAGTAAAACACAGGAAGTGACTCATGCTATTTACCGTTATTTCTCATTCTTATTTTAAATATTTCCAAAATACACAGCAATTATACTTTTTTTTTTTTCATTTTCTCCACATTTTTATAAACCTTGCTACTTACCCTTTTTCAAAATCTCACCATACACATCTCTTAAGTTTGAAAATATAAGATTTCAAAAAATATTTTTTTAGAATGTAGATGTATACTTATTGTTATGTTTGAAAATGAATGTTCTAGAAAGTACTTTTGAAATGACATTTATACTTATAAAAAATACCTTTTAGGAGGATGTTTTACTCTTACGAAAATTACTTCTAAAAAATGTGATCTATGATCTTTCATTTTTAAATTGGAGAAAACAAAAATAAGAAAGAAAGTATACCTGAAAGAATAAAACTCATCTTATTGTAATAAAAAATAATTGATAGAAATGTAAAAAAAAAATATTTAAAGAATATTAGATAAAAGTTGAAAAAATATAGCTTAAAAAATCATTAATTCGAATATAAATTAGGGTTTTAAAGAATAAAAAAGATAAAATAGAATTAGAGTTTCTATTAATTTTATAAAAAAAATTATATTTTAGCATTAAAAGAAATATAAAAGAGAAAGAGATATTTATTGATTAAAATATAATTATAAGGAAATTTAAGAAAATATATAAAAAAAGAAACATATTAACTATTGTATAGAAATGGAAACATCATCATAAGCATTTTGAGACTCTTGTTTATTTAGTATATTTTACTTGCTAGACTCGATAGGAGCTAATGGACCCAACCACATTATCTCAAGTTTATACCTACATTGAAATAAACAAAAAAATTATTACTTATAAACAAAATTCAAATATTTAAAGCAATTAATTATACACACTTCTCAAACAAAACAAACTAAACGCATAGTATCAAAATCAAATCAACAATCAGTTAAAAACAAAGTCAAGTTTGAAATAACATAAAATAATAAAAAATATAATTGATAATATATTAATAAAAAAATTATAATTAATAAAAATAAAGTAAATTTTTATTAAATTAAATGACTCGAATTCGGTCATCGGTTTATGCCAAGTTATATCAAGTCATACTAAGTTGATAACATGATTGATTTGATCATTTAACTAATCCAATCAGATAGGTCGGTCCAGGTTTTTAAATTACGTATATGTAATAGGATTTTTTCAAATTTAACTTTTAATGTAACTTAAAAATGTTCCAGCAGAAAATAATTTGTATTTACTTTTAATGTGAATTAAAAAAATCTTACAATTTAAATAATACTAAATGCACGATTATTTTTCACTTAAAATAAATTAAATTCATAACTTGTGGAAGCAACAAGAATATCACTTGAAGAAATGCGTGGGAGCATTAACAATTTGTGTATGTATATGGTATGTATCTCGTAGTCGAGATTAAAACGACTCGCAAATTTTTTTAAGAAAATCATATAGCCATTAACTAGACATGTCCTGCATGTGTAGTTAGACACTTAGACTAAAAATTGAATTTTCAATGAAAAAAAAAGTTGACTGAATAGAAAAGAACCAAAATTACTTTATACTAATTATTCATTTTCATTATGCAGTTAAACTTTGTTCGTCTTAAACTCTTATCTATCACCTTGTTTGAAACAAAGAGAGGGAATAAATTAAAGTAGTAAATAGTAGTTATAAAATATTTTAAAAATTACATGTTTTATAATCAACCGTCATCAACGATATAAAATTTAGTTATTTATATTTATCTATGGTTTATCTAAAACCTAGTTAGAACATGGATAATGTTCCTCCAAAATAATTAATAGTAATATGCCAATAGAATTTATATAATTGGATTATGATTTTAAAAGAAATTTTTATGAAAAAGTCTAGAGATATTCAATCAAGACTTTTAAATAATATAAATATTTTGTGCTATTTAATTTAGATTTTTTACAACTTATAAAAAGTATTTTTTATTAAAAAATATACAATTTTTATTGATTTTTTAAAGATAAATTTTAATGAATTTTATGTGAATTTCTAATAGGACATATAATGCCACTATTTTTATTATAACAAATTATAAAAGTAGTAACTCCTTTAGTCAGTTAACGACCAATTGACAAAATCTAAAATTCATAATTGTTTTAAAACTAGAAGGTAAACGTACCAAAATAATTTTTATGAGTAAAATCATAAAAAATTTAAAACTTTGGGGTAAATTTTGCAAAATTAAAAATAAAAGTTATGGGTAAATGTGCCATAATATTTTTAAGGGAAAATTGACCAAAAAAAAAAACTAGAAGTCTAGGATAAAAAAAATTAAAGTTAATTTTTATGAAGAAATCATGATGATTAATCATAAGATCTCTTTATGTTTTTGTGACATAATTAATCATAAGATCTAGTAATTATTACTCGAATAAAAATAATGCGATGATAGTATATGCATGCATGCATAGTATTTGTATTATAAAGCTGAGTTTAAACATGAACATAGTAGGTGGGAGTTATCTAGTTTCTCCATACATGACAGCTTGGGTTGAAAAGTATCAAATAGCAGTTTTCAATAAGTTGAGGAGACCGGAAAGTGATGTTGCCTTAGATTAAATATTTAAATATTTAAACTGACCGAAGGACAAATGTTGGCCCACAGTTTTAAAGTTTGCTTTATTTGCGTTGAAAATTAGCTTTAAAAACAATTGTCAATGGTGATGATGTGTCTTTGATTTCTGAGAAAGACTTGACCCAGCTCTACTGAACACTATTGACTAAGCAAAAAGACCGTTTCAATCTCGTCTCTACTCTCTATTTCCTATTCTCAAATAGAAATGAGATCGCAGTCAAGTTGCAATAAGCGAATAAATATTAACTAAACATGTCTTCAGAGAAGCCAATTCTTTAAAAATGTTCTGGATATCAAGAGATTTCTAAAATAGACCTTTGCTGTTTGTAAAACATTGCACCATATATGCAATAAGTAATCTCAATTCCTTCACTATTTTATCTCGTTTTCAAATGTTAAAAATGAAGGGATGAGGTCCTATACAGTTTCTTCTCAAAACTGTAGATGATCTTAATCTGTATAACATGCAATTAAAAAGGGGTAAATAAAATAAGAAGGATTAGCCTTTGCGTGTTAGCATTGCAAGAGATAACGAAAGGGTAAAAGACATTAGACAAATTTTATGTATTTGTTTAAATAATTGGACAAGTATCAATCCGTGTTTTCTTTTTCCTGATCCATGATTACAAAGTCAACTTTTTTACAATTCCAAAAGTATCTTTACATACTCCTCTCCGATTACAAGACACTCTTAAAGTCTTATTTATAATATTTTTTAAAACACATCATTAGGGATGTACTTTCTGGGTAATTAAGCGAGTTTTTTTTTTTAAACAATTATCTCAATGGTTTATGTTAAAAAAAATTTATTAAGGTGAGTCACTTTTGTGATTTGACTTAGTCAAACTGTAATTCATAATTATAAGTTTAGTGTCACGTCAACTGTATATTTACATGACGTTTCAAATGGACAGAAAAGTTTCATTAAATACGTAACTCGTAGTTGTGATTTGACTAGTCAACCATAAAACTGCAACTCGCAGTTGCAGTTTGATTAGTCTTTGACCAATGTTTTATCTCTGTCTAATGGTCATTTACCAATGAGCATACCCAACGTAATAAAATCACAACTGTGAGTTGCGAGTTGTCTATTTTTTTTTTCAATCTCATGGTTTACCCAATGAATTGATGAAATGACTCCATGTTTGCAATGTAAATTTATCTCCCAGTACATGTATAATATATATATATATATATATATATATATAAATAATGTATGTTTGGGTTAACACTGTATTATAATGAGATTCATTTAGTAATTTGGTTTATTTATAATTTTATATTAATTAACTCAAATTTTCCATATGAAAAATATAAACTTGCACAAACCACAATTGAGAGATGAAATCTTACCTATGTAAAAGTTTGTGCCAACAATTCATTGAGTAAAGCATGAGACCATAAAAAAATAGACAAACTGTTCACAGTTAAGGTTTCATTGTGTTGGGAACGACACCAATTCATGATCATTGGACAGAGATAACACACGGAAGAAAAACTAGTCAAACCGCAGTTGTGAGTTCCGATTTTATGGCTTACTGGTCAAACCATAACTATGAGTTGTGTATTTAGTGAAATATTTCTGCCCCACCTAAATGCCATGTAAGCACACTGTTGACTTGACACTAAAAGTGACAATTACGAATTGTAGTTTGATCAAGTCAAACCACAAAATAGACCACTTTAGTAATTTTTTTTAACAGACTCATTGAAGTAATTATCTTTAAAAAAAGACTCACCTAGGTCAATTATGTTGTATTTCCTAAAGGTTAGTGTCCTTTCTTAGATATTACTTGTGCACATAAAGGGTGTTAGGGTAAGGTTTGAAAGAGTTGTTAGTGTAAGACTTTCAAATATAGAAATGATACAATTGTAATCAAAACATAAAATTAAGGGAATTATGTGTGATGTAAAAAAAAAAAAGAAAATACATATGTAATTTCACTAATACTCTCTGGTAAAACAAAACATAGTAGACTCTCTCATAAAATTAAATTTGTTTGTAAGTATAATATTTTTTAAATTTATCCCTCACATTAACAAAAAATTATAGGAGGAACGTAACATTATTGAAATTTTATTTATCTTCTTCTATATAAATAAGAGAAACATAAAAAATAAGAGTAATATTTAAAAAGAAAAAAATATCGTTTTATAATTAATAACAAGATAATATAAGTTTCACAGAACAAATGTTAAAACTATTGCTCATTTATACAATTTTGATCATCCATAAACTTATCACATCATTAAAAAAAGTTGACAACATAATTCAGTACATTTTTTAAACAAATTATATTTTTAATTATTTATAAACTTATTTGATATCATAAAATATTTTTGCTTTAATAAATTAAAAATATAGTTTTCTCTAAAAATTATGAGTTTAATTGGTATACGCTGTCAATCATGACTCTTTTCATTTATCTGACTTTAAAAATAGTAATAAGTAAAGTCAGCAAATTCACCATAAATGAAGTGTTGTGATTGAATATCAATGTACATTTACACTGACAATTTAAACTCAAAAATTATACCCAATTATCTTTGTCTGATTTCCTATTTTGAAAAATAAAAAATTAAAATATAATTTGTTCTAAAAATTATTGTATATTATATATTCCATCAAATTCTCAAATATGGTAATAAGTCACTCAAAAATTAAAATTGTTCAATTAAATTTAATGAAAAATTATAACTAAGATTCCTTTCTCAAAAATGAGAAATTTGTCTAAGTGTATTATTATTTATAATTTAAAGATAATAAATTGACAATATAAAAATTTTATATACTCAATCAATCACAAATTAAATTATTATTAATATAATTTCTTAAATATTATTATCAAAACTAACAAATTTATTATAAAATGATGGAATATAATTCAATAACAATATATTTTACTTTATATGATTAATGTATCACCTTTTTTTTAAAAAAAAAAAATTATTCATTGAATAACATTGCAATTCCGTCCTTTAAAAAAAATTGGTTTATCATGTTAGTCTTAAAATAATTTTGTCATTGAATTAGTCTGTAAAAAATTTAAGTTATCACCAAATCTGTTTTTTTATTTAAATAGATATATCACGCTCTAAATCGGTGACATAATACGAAATTTTTGAAAAATATTAATTAACTAAAATTTTGAATAGTACATGATCAAATTCACAAAGTGAAATGACGTGTATTAATTGATCTTAGTTATATGATTATAAAATCATAAATTTGAGTCTAAGTATAAATATGATAAAAAAATGGCAAATAAGTTTATTTTATAAATTGTGACTTCCAAAATATGTTAAATGATGGGTCCTAAATTCTAGATTTTTATAATATTATCCACGTTAAAGTGTTTGGAAATGTTATCTAAAAACATGTAAGAACCAATTTGTAAAGAATAAAGAATTAATTTGTCTAAAAATTTCATTTAAAAATATAACTGCATATTTGTAAATTTTAAGAACAAAAATAATTATTTACTCCTATAATTATCTACAACAATGATAGCAACAACAATAACAATGTTTATGATAAAAGGTGTTCATGATAATATTAGTAGCAATATCAATTATGATAACAATGATCAAATAGTGGTAGAGCGACACTCCTACAAATATAAGATGATAACAATCATAATGTTCATGGTAGATGTTATTTAAAAAAAAAAAAAGAGTAATAATATACATATTATCAACATTTCTTCTTTCATTCTATATCTCTCATCTTATTACATCATAAATTTTATTATATCTATATATTCTTTTCTTCTTCTTTTTTTTCTTTCTATCACTAAGTGTATAATAGCATTTGGAAGGTACATATATAATTTTTATAGAAAAACAAAAATCCAATTCAAGTGTGTATTTTTAAATAAATGAAATATAACCGTTAAATTTAACTCAACAAATAATTTTTTTCACTCACCAGACTTAGATGTTGCTACTTAACCTCACATTAAAGCATGTGTCTGAGTTAAAAGTAACTTAGATTGAACATAATAGGAGTGAATTGTAAACACATAAAATGCATTTAATAAAATAGAGTGAAATTGATGGTTGGATTGAAAGACATTATACATGTAATAGAGACCGGGCAGAACAAACAACAGGGTCTGACAGAAGCATGAAGGCAAGGATTTAATTCCTTGGGTGGCCTGAAGGGGCAAAAAACTTGGAAACTAACAGTGTTAGTTAAAGTCAATTGAAAAGAAAGAAAGAAAAATAT
The DNA here is from genome assembly GCA_037954015.1 of Psophocarpus tetragonolobus. NCBI lineage: Eukaryota > Viridiplantae > Streptophyta > Magnoliopsida > Fabales > Fabaceae > Psophocarpus > Psophocarpus tetragonolobus. The sequence continues at coordinate 44,843,487 of CM075695.1, forward strand.
TGAATTTGAAGAAGAAGAGTGAGTTCAGAACTAGTAATTAACAGCAACCAGCGATTTCTGATAAAAATAAAAAGTATCTGTAGGTCTTAGGTCCAAGTTATTTGAAGAAAATGTTGCCTTCATCATTTTAATAAAATCTTCACATTTCTTATTTAACTCCTGAGTGTCATCCACACCATGGTCATGGTCATCTTGAGGGATGATTGCAAGGGCATTTCCGTCTTCTTCATCTTCATGGGTATCTGATATTAGGGTCTCCGAAAGATGATGTTCTTCTTGTGGTTGTGGGGATTCAATTTGGTGAGCAGAAAGTGCAATGTGTGGGTCCTTGAATTCAGCATGGGGCAGGGTTGGTGGGGAAGAGGCACTGATTAGACCAGAGTTCATGGCTATTAGAACAAGAAGGCCATTGCAGAGAAGGAACATGTAGCTCTTTTCGACCATGTCTCCAAAGAATTGCATGAGGAATGGCTTCAAGTTCAGTAAAGGAAGTGAAGAGAATAATGCACAGAGCAGACAAAAACAAAGCACAAACTCCATTGATCTCTTCATTCTCTTGGAATTAACTTGGCTTCTTCAAATAATGGATGCTCTCTAACAAGGGAATGTAGGGATATAAATAGATACCCTCGGCCTGTGCCCTGTGTTACTAACTACTTACAAGCTACATACAAAAACCTTACTATCGTTCTATAATGCTTTTTTATAATAACTAATTCTATTATTTTTATCTTTTATTTATTTATTATTTTTTAATATATACCAACATGTTCTAAAATATCAATAATATATCGCTAAAATAATTATGCTTTTGGCTGGTTATAGAGGATTAGTGTAAAAAAAAAGAAGAAGAAGAAAGAAAACAATAAATGAGGTCATCCTATATAATAATAGAGGCCATATCTGAGTTTTAAAGGAAAAAAAAGGGAGACTTATGAGGGACGACCTCAAGTCAGTCAGTCAACTGGTATTTAGAATGCGTAACTAAAAACGTGTGGGAGTGACAGATCACATCACATTACAAGCGCTTTCCACATATTTCATATATACAGTCTCTATATTTAACCAAATATACTATGATTCATAGCAGATACGTCACACAAAACGGAATTCAATAAAAAATGTACACAACCCAGTCATTTTTATTTTTTAATTAACTACTTATTTAAATTAGAGTTGGCAAAAATAATTTTAAATTAAATTAAATATGTATTTTAATCAATTCTGAAATGTAAAATCAAACATAATAAGATTATATTTATTTCGTGTCTTTGCTTTTTTCATTTTCAAAAAAAATAGAAAATACCGATAAAAATACGTTTTTTTTATAGTTTAGAAAATATTTTTACTAAAAAATTTTAAAAAACAATTAAAAAATGTTTACAGTGTTTTAAAAAATTAACATATAAAATTTCATAACAATATTGTAATTATATAAAATATAATATAAATGTATTTTAAACTATGTATAAATAATTTATAATATTTTTTGTTAAAATTGATTAAATTTAATAATATTATTTTTTAAGATAAAATATCAAACGAAAACAAATCTATTTTTTGAATACTAAAAATTTAAAAATGAAACAGTTTTTAGAAAATAAAAAAAAAAATATTTTCTTAAGCTAAACGTGACCTAAATAGTTGATAACTCAAATTCTGAGGATGTTATTTTTCGTGTAAAACAAATTGTATTAAAAAAACATACTTGTGTGTGATAATTAAATTGCTCAAAAATAGATTTCCATTTCAGCGTATGACTTTAAATTATATAAAAAATAATTATTATTTGTAAAAGATAAATTTTGTTATTAAATTAAATTTAACTATTTCAATTAATAAAATTGATTTTAATAAAAGAAGTCATTAGAAGTATGATTGTGCAGAATTTGAGAAATAATGTACGTATGTAACTGTTTCATTTACTAGTTCTGGATTGACTTGTTGACTTATATTGTTTTAAAATTTGGTGGTTGAAATTTGAGCAGCCATGGGAGGATACAATTGGGAAGCAAATTCTTTGTAACTACCGATCTAATAATTAAACTTAAAGGTCTGTTTTCCTTGAATTTTCGTTTCTAGATTTACCTTTTTAAACACTTTCTTCGCAACTTTATTAACCTACATGATGAGGATGAAAAGTTAATTCCTCCTCCATTGCACATTTGACAGATTTTCACGTCTTAAGGCATACAATTAATGTCTCCCTTGCTTTTTTTATTTTGTTTCCTTCTTTTTATATATTTGTGTGTGCTGCACCTGCACCTGCACCTGCACCTGCAATGATACTTCATGCCATCATGGTGATATCTTTGCATGTCTATATTTTAAAAAATTAATAAAATTTCTTATCATATTATTTATTTCTCTAATTAACTGCAGTAACTTTTTGAAATTAAAAAGAATATTGTACAAAAATAATATATTGTTTCAAAAACACTCATTAATTAATTGATAGTTTATTTTAAATAATATTTTTTATTTATGAGTTATTTTAGAAATAATCTTATTTTTTCATAGAAATAATCTCATTTTTTCATTATTTCTAGTAAAACTAAATTATAATAACTAATTTTTTAACCAACATAAAATAGTTATTTTTAGATATTTCAATTTGGAGAAAGTATTGATTAAGGGTATTCTATCATTTCTACGCTAAATAATTTTTCCCTAAAACGTCATAATATGGAATACGTTTTTTACAAATAGTTAATGCATTGAATGCTATGATTGAAAGTCAAGATCATTAATTAAATTTAAATAAATACTCCCTTTTCTCTTCTTATAAGATACTCTCTTTCATTTTAAAAATCATTTTGACTCCATTTTACGAAACATATTTTATTTTAAAATTATATTTAAAACAAAAAAAATCAAAAACTCACAAACCAACTTTGATAGAACCCTACATGTTAATGGTAGAAAATAGATGTTAAAATGGTATTATAATGAGAAAAAGAAACATAAGAATCAATAAAATATTAGGTTAGATTGAGTTGAGTTTTCACTTTATTTTTCATTAAACCCAACTTAGCCTGCTCTTAAACAAGTTGAGTGGGTTGGGTTAATTGGATCATAATTTTTAGAATATTAGGTTAAATTGAGTCATAAATTTTTATTCTATTTTTCCAACCCACCCGACCCTTGAACGAGTTGAGTTGATCAGGTTAATTGGGTCATAATTTGAAAAATTATTTTAAAAACTTTTTTTTGAAAAAAAAATTAGAATATTGTTGTGTTTGCTTTTTTAGAATTTTTTAAAAAAAATAAAATATATTATTATTATAACATAAGAATAAATAATAAATTATAGTTACAAATTATATATCAAAACTAAAACAAACTAAAATTAACATACAATTAAATTTTCAAGCAATAATAACTAAAGAAACATTTGTCAAAAATAAAAATAAGCACAATTTGTCTAACTTACTCAAGTCATGCAAATAAATACAAATTACATATTTTTTTCAACTAACAAAAAGCATAATATAAAAAACAACACATGATAACAAGAAAAAATTATTTCAAATAATATCAAAACTAAAACAAATTATAATTATGTATCAAAACTAACAAATTATTTCAACAAATTATAAATACAAACTAACAAAAACAAATTATAGTTGCAAATTATATATCAAAACTAAACAAACTAAAATTAACATACAATTAAATTTTCAAGCAATAATAACTAAAGAAACATTTGTACAAAATAAAAATAAACACAATTTGTCTAAGTTACTCAAGCCATACAAATAAATATAAATTACATAATTTTTTCAACTAACAAAAACATAATATAAAAAACAACACATGATAACAAAACAAATTATTTCAAATAATAATAATATATAATAATTTAATATTATGGTCGGGTTAAGTGGGTATCAGGTTCAACTTATGGAACCCATCACTCAACCCATAGTGGACTGGATTTGATTGGGTTGAGTCAGATTTTACTTAATCATAAGAAAAACTCAACCCAATGAACATACCTAGAAAAAATTATAAAAAATAATGTTGATTGATAAATTCCATTTTTAATTAATAAATTCCATTTACCATTACCATGTACTTGAGTTTCCTTCTAAATTTGGCAACAATTTAAGAATTTTTCCATATGAAACATTTGAGAAATATGAGAAAGTAAAGGTGATTGAAATCCAAACCACTTCATCACCTTGTACCATAATGCCTGAAATACCTTACAAGATAAAAACAAGTGTCTGTAATCCTCTAGTTGTTCCCTGCATAGACCACAATTTTGATAAGTACCTTATAATTCAACACCTATTTTTATTAAATCATCAATGACTGAGAGTCTATTGAGCAAAAGTTTCCAAGAGAAAACAATAATTTTGGAAGGCAATTTATCCTTCCACAGCCTCTTGAACACCTAAGAATCTCCTCTAGAGTTGTTATCGTCATTACGGCAATTTATCAAAGCACCATGCATATTCATCCTGCACATCTTGAGTCAGGTAAACATATTGCAATAATGCAGTCATAGTGCGAACAACCTCTTCCTCCCATATAAACAAATTCCTTTTCAAAGACCAATTCCAAGTCAAATTTCCATCTACCGAAGCCCTCATTTTCAGCAAAATTATATCCTTTTCCACTGCCAAAGAGAATAACCTAGGAAACTTTTCATTTAAAGTTCCACCATTTAGTCAATTATGTTTCCAGAACATGGTATCATTCTCATATCTTATTTTCTTCCTAATTTTATTTGAAAACCACCCAGGCAAAGAAGCAAAATTATTTATCAATTGAGTACACATCCCTCCCCCAAATTGACCACTTTGAAGAACAAGGTGTTAAGTATGGATTTTCTTGAAAAGTCTTATATCTACTTCTAAGAAGAGGACACCAAATTGCCTTTTTATGATTAAAAAATCTCCACGTCCACTTTGCAAGCATAATTAAATTAAATTTTCGTAAACATTTAACACTTTCCAAACCCCTTCTTCTTTAGGCCCACATACCCTATCCCAACATACCCAAGCAATTCTTCTTTAGACCAATTTTGGCATTGCTTAACTTTTTGTGTAGGAAGAATTTTGTAACGAAACCTTTTTCATAGTTTCTTATAACCAAAATATAGTTGCTCTCCAAATGTTGTAGTCAATGAACTTGCATAACTCATTTTGTACCCCTAGGTTCACTTTGAAGTAAAATTGGTTCATATAGTGATTTGAAAAGGCTAACTTTTGATCCATGAGGAATTTTAACATCAAATCAATTTCTACAATCTTGATATGTGGTTTAAAAAATCCATTTTGAGGCTTTGTAAGGTTTCTCCTTATAAATTTCAAATTCACCTTTAAAAACCACCCATTTTCTAAGTTGTGCATTTATTCGAAACTTGAAATAAGCATAACTTTCAAACTGTTTGAACTTTTCAAGTGAAACAAAAGTCCACATATTTATTTTAACCCCCTCTAAATTTTTTTTGGGGTCTTTCAAGAGTTTAAGCATTTTGACAAAAAATTTGGTGGCAAACCGGTTTTCTAGAAAATTGGATTTTTTTTTTCAAACTTGTGAAGGACATTATTTCCTAAAAGCTTGGTGAAATTAAGTCAAATCAAAGACATTAGATCAAATTTTATGTGAAAAATTATGTTTTTGAGTTCCAAAGGAGTTTGAGTTTTGTATCTAAATTGGCATGGAAAACTTTTTTGAAGAATTCCCTAAAACTACAAACTTCTTGTGTGCATAATTTTCAAAACTTAACTCCAATTTGGATGAAATCAAAATCTATTTTCTTGATTTTTTGTGTAATAAATATTTTTTTGGTCATTGGAGTGATTTAATCACAGATTATTAGTGTTCCTTCCCAAAACTACCTCCTAGAGAGTCTGATTTGACGGAGATTCTTAAGTGGAAACCTATTTGGTTGACCTATAACTTATCTTAGAGCTAGTTACTAGCATGTATGTGATAGGAGAAGTGGATTACCAATAAGAAGGACATTTTTTCATTGAAATTGAGGATATTAGACACAGTGATGAAAGTATGATAGAAGTAAGATAGAAAGTGATGAATTAACTAGAGTATGAATAAGTGAGTTTGCAATTTCAGTTCACTTTACACTTAACACATTTTCGAGGATGAAAATTGTTTTTTTTAGTATTTTAAGGACAGGTTTAATTAACAGATTATTAGTGAAAAGAGAATAAATACTACAAGGAGTTAAATGCTTAATTATCTTATATTAATATACTAATAGGAGAATAAATGAATTTATTTATAATATGAATATTATTTAATTAATTTTGATAGAGTAGTTGGGAGTAGAAAGTGAAATAAAATTATTATTCCTTGGTTTCAGAGAGTTTTGATTGAGTTTCAAGGTGTTTTCGGAAATTTGTTTAGGAGGAGGTACGAATAGCGAGTCGAAACTCACTAAGTTCTCCCCTACTTTCTTTTTTTTTTTTTCTTCTTCTGCGATTCTTTCTTTTCTTCCAATCACCGATTCATCTCTTTCTTTGATTGAATCTTCATCTTCTTGCATGGTTGACTTCGAGTCAACAGAATCAGACGTTGTCTCTTCCATTACTCCAGATTTTGAGAAGTGATCAATATATGTATGTTTGATCGTAGTTTTCTAAATATTTTTTCGTTTTGTTTTATCCTTTCATTCTCGTTAAAAAGAGGAATTCCTCTGAAAATTATAATCTCTTAAGTTTCTGTTGAAATTGGGATTTCTCTCTCAGGTTCTGAGAGATTTCTTTGGATTGATCCTCCCCTTTCCATTTGAGTCAGCTTTTAAAGCGAGCAATAGGTAAAGAAAGCTAAATCTTTGACTTTAAATTGAGAAACTATGATTTAATAGCTGAGAAGTTAATTGATTTTGAGCAATTGAGTTTTTGATTATGATTTGAATGTTATGCAAAATTGGGGTGATTGAGGATTAGAATTTTGTTCTTAAAATGAGTTGTGATTGGATTGATTGATTTGTAATTTGGAGTGTTTAACTTTGAAATATTATGATTTAAGGGTGTTAATATTAACAAGTTGTGGTTGATTTAGCATTTTGAGCTGAATTTTGATGTTATGTGAAATTGATAGTTTGAGGTGATTAATGTATAAATTTAATTATTGTGAGAAGTTGTTTATGTAGTGAAAATGATGATTTTGATGGTATTGTTATTTGTTGAAGATTTTGGGAATATTTTATATTTAATGATAATTTGGATGATGATAAATGTTTATTAATTATTTCAGTGATAAATTGATAGTTGATGATGATTGGGTAATTAAAACTATGATGAAATGCATATTGATGTTCTGAGTGATAATGATGATGTTGAGTTGATGCATGTTTTGAGAATTTAGCAAATGATTGTTGATGAATTATTTTATGATCCATGTTGTGGTGATATATATATATATATATATATATATATATATATATATATATATATATATGCTTATGAGATGTTATGTTAAAAATGTGATTTGAATGTTGGAGTTTGCAATTCATTAATAATGAGTATTGATGAATTGTGTTGTGGAGGTGATGTGGTGCTAGGCCTGGTTACGACTATAATACACCAATAAGGCAAGTGATCATGGTGCTATTATGGCAACAATATGATGATAGGCTTGGTTACGACGATAATGCACCTAGTGTTAGGCTGGTTACAAAGATAGTACACCAATAGGACATACTTAGATAACAATTGGATGTCAGATTTGGGAGACATCAGTTGAGTATTAGATGAGTATGCTCAGACTTCAACTGTGTATCAGAGGAGTTAGTTAGATAGCATATAGTAATGTAGGGGAAGTTAGATGGACATTACCTTGGTATTTGAATTCTATGTTGTTAGTCTTTCCAGAAAGCGTTAGATTAATGTTGTTAGTTCTTATATTCAGGTGGAGCATAAGTGTGGTTGATTAGTTGTTAGTGCTTATGTTCAGGCGGAGCATAAGTGTGATTGTTTGGTTGTTAGTGTTTATGTTCAGTGGAACATAAATGTGATTGTTTGATTGTTGGTGCTTATGTTTAGGTGGAACATAAATGTGATTGTTTGGTTATGAATGCTTATGTTCAGGTAGAGGACATAGGTGATAGATTAGGTGAGTTGTCATTATTGTGATTAAGATTAGATATAAATATAATTGTATGTTATGTTTATGCTATGTTGATTTATAGTGCATGAGCTTACCTTTGCGTTGTGTGTGTATTCCGTATAACTATGATAATCGTGCTTTGCATGGAAGGAGATACCAGTGATGGCAGTGGTGATTAGAATTAACAGGATTGGTTGTGGTTTAGGGGCAGTAGCGAAGTTACTATGTTTTGTATAGAAAATAGTTCAAGTTATGTAGCAGAGGATGTATGTGTATATAAGTTAGACCTGTGAGAAAGCTAAATGCATGGATTAAGTGAAACAGTACCTATGTTCTAAGTATGTATAGATTTTACTAAGAATATGAATAAGTTGTTATGGTTGGAGTTACGTTATGCATGAGTTTTTTAATAGTTAAGTTTAATGGAGACATGTCATGTTGTGTAACTGTTTTGTATAAGCTATGGTTGTATGTACCATGGTATATTTTGTATTGAACTTTGAGAGTGTTGTAATGTATGTTTTAATATTAAGTATAATGTAATGGAAATTTTATATCTCAATATTTGGGAATATAGATAATAGTAATTCAGATAATTATTAAAAGAATTTATGGTGTAAATAGTAAATATAAATTTAGGATGTTATAGCAGACTAATTAAAGATTGAATTACTTTTTTTGGGTTTTGTAGAAAGAGAAATAATATAGAGGAAAACTAGTTAAGATAAAGTTTAATATTACCAGTCTTCCTCCAAATGACATATTTTTCCTCTTCTAACGTAACAACCTCTGTTTGAATTTTTCCACCATCAGATCCCAAGGAGGATTAACCCCAGTTGGTATCCCCAAAAATTTAAATGACGGGGAACTAACACCACAATTCAACATACAACGCACAACATGTGAGAAATTTTTATCAACATTTAAACCAAAAAAATGACTCTTGTGAAAATTTACTTTTAATACTGACACTAATTCAAACCCTCTCAATATACCTTCACAGTCCAAAGTGTTTGAAAATTTGTTTCCCCCCATAAAGATTGCATCATCCTGATATTGAAAAACTGAGTAGTTTGCCTCGCATTCCATCCTGATTTACTTGTATTTGGCCTTTCAGATAGCATTTATGAATAATCTTGCTAATCTTTCTGCCACCACCAGAAACAAGAATGACAATAGTGGATCGTCTTGTTTAATTTCACTCCCGATTTGAACTTTGCTATGGGACTTCCATTGACTAATACAGACGTGTGAGTCTTTCTGATTAAAGTTGTGATCCACATCCTCCACCTTTACTTAAACTCCAACCTACAAAACATATAATCTAAAAATTGCCAATTGACTGGATCATAAGTTTTTTCAAACTCTACCTTAAAAAGGAAGTCAGATTTTTTAAGCCTGTGAGTCTAGTCAATGACCTCATTAGTGATTAGGACCTCATGCAGTATTGATCTGTCTGGTAAGAAAGTTATTTGAAACTCAGAAATAACCTCTAAAAGTACTTTTTTTATCCTCCCCACTAAGATTTTAGATATTATCTTATGAACACTCAAAATAAGAGAGATAGGCCTATGTTGAGACAAATTTTGAGGATTCTCCACCTTAGGGATCAACGCTATAAATGATGATGTTATAGTTTTGGGTAAATTCTCAGAATTGTGAAATTCTTGAACTGCCTTAATCAACTCGCCCCAAATAGTCTTTTAGCAAGTTTTGTAAAAATTCATCTTCAAATCATTTGAACTTGGGTTTCATCCTTCCTCACAATTCCAAATTGCTTCTTTTACCTCCTCTTTAGAGAATTGTAATTCCAGCATCTACCTATCTTTTTCTGATATTTAAGTGAGCTTAACTCTATCAAGTTTCGGCACTTCATTTCATCGACATCTTCCATCCATTCATTTTGAGAATTCAATGCCAAAATTTGATTCTTGGTACATCTCATCTTTAAATTATGAAAGGATCCTGAGCTGTAATCACCTTCCAAAACCCAACGAATTCTAAATTTTTGCGGAATTATGTTCTGAGACCCTAGCCATACTCCGATAATACTCCAATATTCAGACAGAATATCATCCCTTTTCAAATTTGGGTTAGCAGACCCAACCAGTAAATTCTAATCCTCAAACTCTCTAATTTTACCCTCCATTAACCCTTCTTCCTTTAGAAATAGTTCACTAGTCCAATTTTTTATTCCCACCTTTAATCCTTTCAACTTTTGACTGAACTGAAACATGTACCTTAATCACAAGAAGAAATTATTCGAGCTCTTATCCACCCTGAATTTAGACGCGGATCAGCCAATTATGGCATATTTAAGTTTGTATCAAAAGCTACGTTCACAAGTTCATGTCTCACAGAGGATGGGAATTTCTACTCGCAATCTACCTAACGCATGCTATTAGTCTTGAGGTTAAATAATTATTATGCAGTAAGATTATTATTTAATCATTGGTTAAATAACTTACCAGAAAAGAATTCAACATTGAATTTAAACTTGATTAATAGTAGTTCACATCATAATGTTTTAATAAAAAACATATAATGCAGTAAGATGCATTACATGGTAATGTATTCATTCTCATTTTTAGGACAGAAAACCCACACACAATAAGGAGATACCAATTTGCTGTCACATGTAAAGATTGATCAAAAAGCCAAATAATTTCCATATCTAATAATCTCTGCTCGCATCAAATCGTATCCGCAGTCCGTCCCTTCCTAATGAAAATCTATAATCTAAAAAGGGCCAAAATAACTGGCAGCCATCCTTCACTCCTTCCTTCGCTTGTTTGGCTGATTCAGATCGTTGTCCTTAATTTCCTCGAGGACCTTGTCACTAGAATCACTGGGTTTTGAGACCTCTGTTGCATCATGCAGATTTTCATCATTTTTATCACATGACTCTTCAGAATTTTCGTCTTCGGCCTGGCATTGTAATGATTCTATAACAGCCACCATTTCTCTATTAACCTGTAATAAAAGACCAGAAAATGGTAATAAAAAATTAAGAGCACTTCAACCTTAAATAGAATAAACACTCAAGTTCAAAATGAAGGCATCAAAGATTTAAAAATTCTCAACCATTCCAGTATTTACAAGATCATTGAATTCCATATATTAAAACCTAATGACATTTCTGTATTACCTGTGGATTCTGAAGATAGTCAGCGATGTCGTTTGAACATGATGGGCATTTCATAACATTCTTCTGTGCTCGCAAAGTGCGTCCACCTCCACATGCCCTATTTCTAATGAAACTTTGGCCAGAGAAGGCACCCTCCAAACAGGCTTTGCAGAAGTTGTGAGCGCAAGGTGTAGTAAGAGGGAAAGCCAACACTTTGCGACATATTTGGCAACCAAACTCTGGAAAGAAAAAAAAAACAAAAAACAAGAAACAAAACCAGTGGCGAAATGAATAGATTTCAGGGGTTCAATTCAGTACAATAGCTTAACAAAACAATAATTTATGACAGAGTAACCAAAGTTGTAAGTTGTTTAACAGGATAGATTATGAGAATATCTATACACAGTATACCTTTCAATAATCTTTCTTTCACAGACACAACTTTTGCTTTTCGTTTAACTCTGACTGTTGTTCCATCTTCAGATTTAATTTCCACTGATTTCTTGCTCTCTGGTGGATGCTTCTTCCACAACCAGCATCCCTTTTCCTCCTAAATTTCATAAAAATTAAAAAGCCCCAAATGAGAGCATTTAAAGCATATGGAACATCACAGTTGGGATATCATGTACCGCCTAAAGTTTCCAAAACTCCATGGTACAATAATTATGACTTTATAACACTATCTCATCCAGCAAACACAATCTACAAATAAAAAATAGAGGATAAGAACAGCATTTACGTCGTAATCCCATGATGGATCACCCTTCCTTTCAGTTATATCGATTGCATCCTTCAACTCATTAATGGTAGGCAGTGGACGTGGACGATCTCCAATTTCATCACTGCACATCAACAAAGAAAAATAGATTTACAGATCACAGGTAATCGAGCACACAAACAGGTGAAAAGAAAAAGAAACCTTGTCCAGGGAGCAGGCTCATTGTCACATCTGACGAACAAATACCTACAAACCTTGTAACCCTGTGACAGAACAAATAACAAAAAGGTTGGGGAGGGAAAAAAAGGAAAGAAGCAGAATGGTAGTAGCAGAAGAATCTTACCTGTATACCAATCTTGCGCCAGCATTTTTCGATTCTATAGACACCATCGTAACGGACTCCAGATTCGGGTGCGTAAGAAGATCGTTTTTCCTTGTGAGATCTAAGGAAGGAAGGGAAAAAGAGAGAAGTAGTTGAATAAAGGAAGAAGAAAGGGAGGGGATGGTAAGGAGGAGAAGAAGACCTTACAACCCGAACGGGGTAACCCTTGAGGCAGCTTAGACGGAGGGCTTGATTCATGTTTTCAAACTTCTGGTCGAAGGATTGGAGCTTGTTGGTGCGTTTGTTGCCACTTAAATCTCTGCCACCACTGCCAGTGTAAAGAAACCATTCACCATGATCCTCGTCGTCGAGGTAGCCACCGGAGAGGGCAACAGACTGGGCACCATAAGCACTCTGACCAGCAATGCCGGCAACGTGAGGGAGATGAGCGCCCCACTGGCGGCAGTCCATCCGGTCATCCCAAGTGTCGCCAACAAGAACACCGCGGTTCCTGCTGGGATCATTTTCAGGAGGAATGGGTCCAAAGTGATCAGGAGGGACCGTCACAAATATCTTACCACTGCAAGCATTGGCCTTTCCAGTCTTCTTGGCTCGCTCCGTCGTGAAGGCAGTGTCAGGGCGGTCTTGATTGCGCACAAACTGAGAGAGCTTTGGTGGGCCCGACGTTCCTCTCTTGGCCACCTTAGCCACTCGGATGGCCATGGCGAGTTGAGAGTTAATCCTCGGCTGACTCGCCATCTTGGATGGGATTTGAGCACGGCAGTTTGCACAGGTCCGCTTCCCCTGTGCTATCCATCTCTCAAAGCATCTCAGGCAGAAATTGTGCCCACAAGGAGTCTGAAAGAAACAAACAAACAAACAAACATCACACTCACACTCACACTCACACTCACTGATTGATTAGATAAAAAGAAGAAAGAAGAAAGAAGAAAACAGAAAACAACCGTGACGGGTCTGTCGGGCAGTTGCATGCAAATGGAGCAATTTAAGGTTCCGTCAAAAAGAAGAAGATCTTGATGTTTGGGTTTGGAGGAGGAAGAGCCGGCGAGGAGTTGTTGGCGTTTGATGGCCTTCTGTTGATCGGAGAGAGAGGGGTCGGCCTGGATGGCGTGAATGGCGGAAAGGAGGTGGGTTTGAGGGGCTTGGTGAGAGGTGAGGGAGGAGCAATCGGGACAGTCCCACTCAGAGTCTGAAAGGGAGGAGAGAGGCGGCGAAGGGAGACAAGAAAGGTGCCATGGACTCGTGCAAGTCCGACACCCCAGTGTCTCTGACTGAGCTGGTTTCTCTTTGCATACCATGCACACCCCATCCGAGTCGCAGGGAAGCCAAGCCATTTTCATTTCCATTTCCCTTTCCCTTTCCCTTTCCCTTTCCCTTTCCCTCCTCTCTCTCCCCTTTTGAATACTCTCTCCCTTTTCCAATTCTTCTTTCTTTCCCCCTCCCGCCCTTTCCCCTTCTTTTTCCTTTCCCTCCCTCCCGCCATTCATTACAATTATTTCACCTCATTCATTACCCCCTGCTTATTAATGCTTTGTTACTTTATTTAAAACTCGTGGAAGACAGACACACCACATCCCTTATACTATGCACCCAAAAACATTTTGGAATTATTATTTTCAATATAAATCACGTGTATTAGCTTTTTAATTTTATTTATAGTTTTCAAAAATTATTATCCAACCGCACTAGCTAACTAGACGTTACATAAAAATTAAATTTTATGTAAATTTTTTAAATCTTTATAATTTTTCATTTAATCTCATTAAATAAAAATAAGAATATTTTAATTATTTTTATTTTTTATAATAATTTATGTTTTGTGACTGTGGTGGTAACATAAATTATTATTATGAAAAAGAAAAATAATTAAATATTATTGATTTAAAAATTAAATAATATATTAATTTTTTAATTACATTAATAAATTTTACACACAAAATTTAATTGTTATCCAGTTTCTTTAGGACAGTCATTACAGATCCAGTTTCTTTAGGACAGTCATTACAGATCTTGTTAATATATTAATTTTATTATTACTTAATGTTTTTAAATTTTAATATATGAGAATTTAAAAGGTGAAAAAGAATATTCATGAATATATCAGTTTTTCTAAAATAATAGAAATACTTAAGATATTTATTAAGGATAAATAAAGAAAAAATTGTTGACAATGTAAAATATCACTGATAATTCCTTTTAAAATTAGACCTTACAAAAAGGACAAAAGAAGTGATGTTCCAGCTAATAAAAAATCCCAATAAAGGAACCTACTCAGCGTAAGAAGTGGTCATGCTGAAATTCAACCAACAAATAAGGTTTTCTGACCCAAATTGTTAAATTTTTTATTGGTGTTCTTCTGTTAAACAAAAATATGTCACTATTGAATGAAGTTGTGGACTAAACAAAAAGATGTCACTATCACACGTCAACACTTTCAACGCGGTGGGCTTATAGTTACATTCGTTGTGGAACTAAACAAAAAACAAATTATTATTCTTGTCCATGTTAAAGATATTTTTAAAAAATTAATTATGAGGGTACAACAAATTATTGGTTTGTGTAATATTCAACTTGATCAAGATCTTATGTTTAAATGTTATGGTTGAGAAAATGTGATTAAGAAGAAAAACCAACAAAAAATAGTCAATTAGATTCTTTGTTGGACATTGATTATCAAAAAAGGATAAAAATTTATTGAAAATAGACCTCAACCTCACATCTTTGCCTGTAAGCTTAACGGTTAACATATTACTCTATGATCTGCCTCATGATTTATATTCTTTGGTTTTGCTAGAGATTTTAGATTGAAGGGAGATGGGGCAACATAATCTTATTTTTATTTTTAATATTACTTTGTCTTTGTTACAAAGATGTTTCTAATTATCACAAACAAGTAAGCCTCATGATTTATATTCTTCTGTTTTGCTAGAGATTTTAGATTGAAGGAAGATGGGGCAACATAATCTTATTTTTATTTTTAATATTACTTTGTCTTTGTTAAAAAATGTTTCTATTTATCACAAATAAGTAAAACAACCATTGTGAAATAAAAAATGTTATTTTTGTTGCAAAAAAAGCTCATGTGTCTGTATTTTTTCATTAAGTATTTTATTTCCTACACTATCTGAATTTTTTGTCTTCATTGATATTCTCTTGTTCATGTTGACTTGATCTATGTATCAAAACATTTGTGGTTGCTAGATGGTTCTTGTTGTCATATTATCATTAAATTATACTTAAAAATAATGTATGGAGTTAATTACTTTGAAAGAGTTATTTAATTACATGCTCATTGTAATTAATTAAATGGATTTAATGTGACACGTGTTAAGATTTGTTTAAATTTGTAAAGTGTAAGATTCTAAAAAAGTAGAGGTGTTCATGAATCCAAAAATTAAAAGCAATCCAATTATATCTATTATCGATTCAGATATAATCGAATCATATCATAAACAAATCATATCACATGTGTGAATCAATTTGAACAATATTTATACTGATAGTATATACCAATTAAACTCTTTAAAATATTAATTGATAAAATCAATGATTGTGATTGAAGGTAAACATAATTCGTATGCACTGACAGTGTAAAAAAATATTATACAGTCATTTAATCACTTTTAAAATATTAATTGATAAAATTAATAAACTTCCTACAAATCAATAATTATGATTGAATGTAAACATAGAAAGGATGCATACTAATTAAACTCAAACAAAAATACACCTTAAAAAAATTTGCTTATATATGTGGACCATCTAATTCGATTTCATTTTATCCCACTCTCATCTATGAACTCCTATTTGGGAAAGAGGATCTATTAGCCTCTGCTTGTGCTGCGTGAAGGTCAAATCAAATTACATGGCCAGATATCATTAATCTCTCGCAAAACGTTCATAGTTGAAGAACAAGTGCCCCTTATCACATTATTACATATACATGCAAAAGAATGAAATGAATATTCAATAATAGCAGGGAAATTTAGCAATGTATAGAAATATTATATGTAAAAGTAATTAGAAGGATCGGTTGCATTTGTCGTGTCTTTACAAAGAATAGATCGAGCTTCAATCACTGAGCGAGGAGGCTCAATATCCTTCTCTTGCAACGCATTTCCTCGTAATCGTTGCATTTGGGAAGCAAAGGTATCATCCAATACCTACCAAGTAAAAAGTCAACGTCATATTGCAATCATCTCCAAAGAAGGCCGCATACATTATCTAATATTGACTTACCCCCAGAGCATAGGAAGAGCCGTTGTACCATATCCTGTTTTCTTTCCTCCCTTCGAGAAATTTCAAAATAATCTAGCATAAAAATAAAATCAATCAAAATAAACGTGATATAAGAAATATCTGAACCAATACTGCCAACCAACAGACAGGAGTTTTTTAGCTGGTTACCTGTCCCATCCTATCCCATAATCCACGACATATTGCTATAAAAATATGGCTGGTAAAGATCTCATGCAGGTTGGAGATGAAGTCAATAAGTTGTGAATTCAGCATCTGCATTCTTTCACGGACTTCTGCTTCTCCATCTGTTTCTGTTGTTTCCTCAAGAATCTTTTTCAGCCTTGTGTTCCGATTAGCTTGCATCTGACCAATTTTATGAAATGTAAAAAAAAAAAAAAATAAGAGGCTTCCACTAAAAAAGAACTTTGACACGTAAAATGTTTTCTATTTTACGATAAACGTAGAACCAACATAGAAAAGCAGAGTCTGGATGATCTTACATTGTTGACAAGATTTCCTATTATTGCTTGCAAATAAGTTTTGTATTTGGTTCTCAAGAGAACGGTGATTCCATTCATTTGCTCCCCGAACAGTGTCTTCTTATCTCCCATGACAGGTAGACAGGATGCCCATGAATTTAGGATGTCTTCCACTCTACAATGCAGGACATCAAGAATCCTCTTGAGGGTGTTCAAGAATATTCCCAACTGTGGATAAAGCAAAATGTTATAAGAAAACAAAATCCTGCTTGTTTTCTATTATGCCATAATAGTTTGTATGATCTGGACAATAAAGTTGTATTTGAATTGAGTTGACTTTTAGGATCTGGACACAAAAGGCAAGCCATACACAGAACTTACTTGATTGGGAACCATATGAACAGTAGCCGATTGTCTTCTTGCTATCTTTTGAACTTGCAAGTGAAGCCTCTTCGGTATGGTATCTTTTAAAGGAGTTAAGATATCACTGTATTGTTTCTCGAGGGATTTCACAATTGCCCTTTCAATGTTTGCAACAGCCTAACAGAAATAAATTTACGGGTAAAAAAAATACAAACACAAGGTATTATCACATGTTTTATACATGGGAGATGAAATTGTTTATATATTCATGAGGAGGGAGATACTCTAGACATAGATATTTTAAATGCTGACAACTTGATAGAAATATGTCTTGTTCAGAACCTTACATTTTCCAAATAAAGTGAGTATTGAGGCCATCTATTGATTACTACTTCATACTGGGTAAGGTGGTCTTTGATTTTCTCATACATCTCCTCCGCAAAGGGGGAGGTGGAGTGGTTTGTGGTTACTCCAGCCCATGGCACCTGTATCATTTATTTGTATTGGAGAGGTCAACTCATGATAGACTGAAGTGTTTTGTTGTACATAAAACAGCTGAAATAACAATTACCTTTTCTGCTTTACATAAATCTAGCAAACTAAGTTGCATATCCTGTATCCACACCATGATATAGTTGTGGAACAAATTTCTGGAGTCTATGCCTCCCTGCACAGGACTGGAACATTGAGAGTATTGTGTGTCAGAAAGGATATATTAATTTTGGAGAATCAGAAGTTTGTTGGTACTGTTGCCCCAGGAGAAGTTTCTTTCACAAACCTTATATTCCATGACTCCAAGTCCCGTTCAAAATCTGCAGTTGCAACTAGAAGCTCGTTTACATGTGCCTGTGGACTTGATGGTGGTAATGCAGAAAGGAAAGCTCTCAGCCTTTTACACAACTCTGTGCTATAAACTGCTGCTGTGATGGTTGTCAGGTCAATTGAACTGGAAATTGGCAAATAGAACTCAGAAAATCTATGATAAACCACCAAAATTGAAATGTATGGAGAAAACATATGAAGGAATTTGAGTAGTGCTATCATGGAATATATGGGAGCAGAGATGAAAAACTGACTGAAGCAGAAGAAAATAAAAATCTGTTAAGTCAATTGAAAGTTTGCAGAATTTGAAAGTAAAATAGATAAATATAACCTCCTCAATATAATTTATGTGTGATAATTGAAATGCACTTTGTATGCACTGTTAACTGTATCGACAACTTGCTAAAGAGAACTGTTCTGGCTAACTACCTAGGAAATACATGCTGACCATGGATCGTATGCTGGTTGTGGATCTTTATGTCTGCCTGAATTTCATTTCTTACACAAAGACAAAGATTCTTCATCTTCAGGTATGCCGTTGAGATGGTAATGGCATCCATTAAGTAACCTTCAGAGTTGCTTGACACAAATTCATCAGTCTCCATCATGTGTTTTCTGCACCTTTTTCTTGCAGCAGTCTGTTGACACAATCCTTTTTATTTAGAGTCCAAAAAAGGAAAACCAAGCTTTACATGCAACCCTAAATCTACTTTAGGCATCCATGCTGGCAACTATGTTGAACAAGAGCATCAGTTATCAGTTAAGAGTGCAAATATAGAATTACCTGAAGATAGTTTCTAAGAATAGTTTGAGCATCTGGAGATAGTATATCGTGAAGACTAGTGTAGACTTGAACAGCAGGATCCAAAGCCGGTGCAGCAGAATCAAATGCTGGACCAAAATGATCTGTTAAACCTGTTGGCGAGTTTTCATCAAGTGATTTGTAATTCTCAAAAACAGTCGCTAGAAGACTTTCAATTTGAGTTTCGCAGTCTGAAAGTATGCTTCTCTGTGAGAAAAAACAAATACAGAAAATTGTTACACCACCATCCATTTCCAAAGTCAGGAATTAAAAAAGTGTGGCTAAATAGAGACATCATTAGATATGAAGAAATAACAGATTTCTCAAGGTACTTGCAGAAGCAGAAATAAAAGCAATTGCTCATTACTCAGAACTTTTATTCTAGTTTTCTTTCATCTCTCTTTTCCTTTTGGTTAAGTGCTAAAGACATGTATGACAAGTACTTGCAGAAACAGAAATAGAAGCAATTGCTCATTAATCAGAACTTTTACTCTAGTTTTCTTTACATATCTCTTTTCATTTTGGTTAAGTGCCAAGACATGTATGACAAGTATTATGGTGGTGTGAACTCTAAACTATTCCCATTGGCATAGCATATTAAAATTGTGAGAAGCTGGAACAGCATTAGCGTAAGCAAATCAAAGTTAATTGGGTAAGTTACTGCAATGGGAAAGAGAGCAATGTATGACATACCTCTTGCCTGGTCAAACTCCTCTCACTTCTGGCCTTCATTAGGGATTCAAGCAACTCTCTCACAAGCTCTAGACAGTCCTTGGTTGGAGTTGCCACATTCATCACGTGTAATAGATATCTACAAGAATCACATAGAAATGAAGAAAAAAGGAGAAATTAAAATAAAATAATCATGTAGCAAATCAGAAAATTGATTCTTTTTTCCATTTTTTTAGGTGCCCAAATGACGCTCAAATACCTTAGCTTGGCATATGAATTAGAAACTCCATAGTAGTCGGCAAATGCATCTAACAACCATTTCCAAGTCCCGTTTAACCGCAAGTTTCGGGAATGGAAATGTTGTGCACGCATGGCACCCTCCAATAATAAATCATAAGCTTGGGTTTCCACAACAACCGAACTCTACAGAAATGCAAAAACCGTAAATGAAGACATGAATATATGCTCAGAACAGCATCGCCAGAAATTATCATACTGGTGATTAATGGCTGAAAGTTCAAAACTAAGATAAAAACAATATTAAATCACAATGAGCCTTTTCTATAAATAAAAAAAAATCCTCTGTCCGATCAAATTAGAAAAGTTTTCTCTTTTAATGCCAACAAATGATAATTTGATTAAACACAGTTTTTTCGAATGATGAATTTAAGAACAAATTTTCTGATATATTCCATCTAACATGTTTGATAAACTGTTACTTCTTTGCCTTTATTTTCTGACATATTCCAGAGATGTCAACTTGGAAGATGATCGTACATCAACTAACTTGAAAATTTCTATTTGATATAATAAGATTTATTGCACTAAATTAGGTAGAGATAGAACCTTTACGTAATTGTTCTCATCGCTTGTCATTGTACTGCCAATAGATATCTGGATCTTGCCAACACATTCATGTTCATCATGATATACTGGCCACCACCGAATTCTGTCACTCTGCACAATCAACATAATTCATTTTCTCAATATAAATGGTGCAAGGGAGAGAAATATCTATGGACAACAAAAGGGTAGAGGTCATACAGGATTATCGTTGAGGGATGAAATTGGAATCCTGGCTTCACCATGGATTGCCTTTTTGGAATCTTGGACTTCTACAACTAAAGAATCCCCTTGGCTCAATGGGAAACTGAAATTACATGAGGATCTTTGTGAGTATTATGTGTATTTCAACAATTGAAGAAATCAAGAAAATGTGTGATTGTAGTTGTCTCAAAGAATGTAAATCGTCATCTTATAGACCACACTAAAAAATTCAAACTTAAATGCATAGTGCTACATCCTGCTAAAATGCATTTGGAAAACCTTCACGGACCTTACGGTTTCACTATTTACTAAGAGCTTGACAGCAGGTCAATTAGAAGCACTGTTCTAAATAAAAACAAAAACATAAAAAGAATGAAACTTACAAATCATGGTAATCTCCACTTCCAGGGCGCAAAAGAACCGCAGAACATGGCTCTGATTCATTTTCTTCTGTTGTACTCTTGAGTTGGATCAAACATTGTAGTGGCTCTACAAAAATAAAACTTTAATTCATTCATAGTACAATAACAGGATTAGTGTTTACGAAAAAAACATATATTAAGCTCTTTTATTAGGTGGAGGATAAAGTATAACTCCTAAATCCCATAATATGTAACTATTTCAGTCAAATACAACTGTCATCAAAATCAAAAGATTACTAAATTATAAAATGAAAGAGATGATGAAACACTCATCAGAAGAACTAACCTTCTGATGCCAATGAGAAGGAGGCTGACTTCACAGAATTTATGCCAATTTTCACGAGTGATGAAACATGCCGAACGTACTCCACCCCAGCTTGCATGTAGATGGATCCTCGCTGTGACTTTGTAATCTTAAGTTTTTGTCTAGGTATAATGCGAAGTTTCCTCACTGCAATTTCCCTATAGGATGTCAGATTATATGATTCCCAAGTTGTTTGAAGGACATTTAATGTTACATTATTCCATTACAATTGCAATTATTGTTTCAATTAAAAATCATAATTATAATCATATTACATTTGAATCATTTGATTGATACAAATCTGTTGAGATTGTAGATTGATTACCTTCGACTCTTATTTTCCCTACAACCTTCTTAATCTTCAGGGGAACTGTTTGTTCGGAATTCCTTGTATTTCTGCCTTCAGTTGGCTTTACACCTGGAGGTTGCAACAAGAACTCATGCAATCTATGGAAATAGAGAAATATGAGAAACGATGGAGAACAATAAATAAAGTCAAAAGAAGTGTGTTTGTTAAACAACAAGGAACCCACCCAAAGGCACTTCGGAAAGCCAGGCACTCATCTTTTAAAAACTCTGGGGCTTCAGTGCAGCCTTTTGCCCATGCTTGTAGGCATAAACGTATGCAGGCATCATAAGTGATAAGAGTTTGCCAGGCATATTGACTATTGCAACTGCTGAGATAAGAATCCAAAAAGGAAGAGTATAAATATGAATTTGAAAAAGGTATTGTGAACTATATTAAAATATAACCATATAAGCAATGTAGTAACGTTGAAAGTTGATTCAATTCTGAAAGTCATGAAGCAGCATTAGAAAAGTAGGTTGTTTATTCTGTTGTCCTTATTTATACTCTATTTGAGTTTGGTATTAAAAGTCATCTAACGAGTAATCAGAAATAGGTTAAGTATGGAGTATGGTAAAGTCTTAATTATTTGAAGAGTTATACCTATGAAGTTTGATTGGTTGAAAGAATAAGAGTGTTATAGGAAATGCATGAAGTTAAGGTTGGCAGGGATTTGATAATTGTTAAATAAAAAAAGAAGAAGTAAAAGTTGAAGGTTGGAGGGAGTGAACCTGGTGTTGTAATAGTGTAAGGGAGGGGGGGTCGGCCTGTCTATGTGGTGGGTAAAAGCTTTGTCCAGTCTGCAGAGTTGATTTATTAATAATTAAAAGAGGGAATAAGAGATGGTTAGGAGAGGGAGAGGGAGAGGGAGAGGGAGAGGGAGAGAGAGAGAGAGAGAGAGAGAGAGATACCTTGTGGTTTGGGGAAGCTGAGGGGGGTATGCAACAGGTAATGGTTTTGGGTGAATAGAAGAAGTGGCGTCGTAGTCCAGAGATTGGGGGGATGGAAAATGAGAATGAATAATGGGAGGGGCACTTGGAGTACCCGTAGCCAAGCCAAGGGTAGGAGTGAGGTTACTTTCAAGAGATTTATTGAAACGGAGTTGTCCATCTGTGAATCGTCGGAGAGGGTTAGAGTTGGGAAGCTGAATGGATAGGTTTTGATTGGCCAAACCAGTCTTGAGAATAGGGGGACGGGATTCAGATCCAAACAAGTGTTGGTCATCGAAAGAGTAGGTTAGTGGAATGGGAGAGTCAAAGGAATCGAGATCGGGAGCAGAAGCAGAGTCGGAGAAAGTGGCATCCTCGATGTCCATGCTGCTATCGGCACTGTCATCGTGATCGGGAATGGCAAAGGCGCGGTTGCGTGGCTGTAACAAAGCAGAGTGGAACTTCTTCAAGGGAGGGAGAACAGGAGAGTTGGCGGTGGCGGTGGCCGTGGCGGTGCCGTTGCCGCTGCAGCTCAAGAGGGGAGATATTGGGAATCGATCCGCAAGAGGAAGAGGAGGCTCTTCGACTTGTGCCTTTGATCCCTGTAGTTCCACAACACATTAATCCCATCTCATCCCTAATAAAGGAAACAAAAAAAGATATTCTCACCTGTTTGATCCATTCGATCGCGCTCTCGTCCAGACCTTCCGTGAACATTATTAGTATTATTATTAGCTTTCACAAAACTCAACTGACAAGAACTAGAATACAGACCGCGCCTTCTCTCCTTTCTATTCCTTCTTCAGCGCCAACGGCTACTTTTATTTTCAAACCACACATACTTCTTTCTTATACTTTTCATCACCTCACTCACACACCCCCCCCCCCCAAATAATTAAAAGATATAGTACACCTATTATTTCAAAATCACATCTACATAGATTATAAGAAAGAATTGTCAGATATCATAACAAAAATTCCACTCTGGATGCCATTTTCCACTCATCAAATGTGCTTGTAAGAAATTCTAAAAAAATTATGGTAAGAAAATTAAGATTTTTCTGTTGCAAACAGATTAGAGAGAGTAAAAAAAGTAAGCTATTTTTGTAAGAAAAACTGCTATTTTTCATATTGGAAAACAGAAAAGGTAATAAAGAAAAATGAGTGAAAAATTGATCCTTTGTAATTGTCCTTTTTTAGTCAATTATATAAAATGTCAGAATTTTTTTTTTTTTTAAGTTTATTATTTTAAATTTCTACATGTTAGAAAATAATTACTTTATAAATTATTTTGACCTTTCTTTAAAAAAATTTTAATAATTCAAGAGTTTGAAATATAAAATTTATAACAAAGATTCCATATAAGCGCAAAAGAATCAAATTGATAGGTGTATATACCACTTTAATTTGCACCAACTAAGTGGACAAATTAAAAACATGATTCACATCATATTGCACCTAATATTAATGCTTACGACACTAAAGAATTATATTGCTTGGAATCAAAGTTGACATTAACAAAAAGAACTAACATAAAACACATAGGTAAACCTTACAAAATAAAAATTGTGAACTAATCCCCACCAGTTGCTACAAAGAACAATGTGATTATAGCAGCTATTTAAATGTAGTATTGAAATGCAGTATTGAAATACGTTGATAAAGTATAACTCCTTTAATTGAAATTATCTAACCAAGAAAAATGCAAAATCAATTTCAAAGAGAAACAAATTCAAATAAGAATTAGAGGTTAATTAACCATATTTAAGACTAAGAGAACTCTTGAATGGAGTTCAATTGTTGCAAAACCAATTTAAATGCAGTATTGAACTACGCTTGTAAAGTATAATTCCTTCAATTGAAATTATCTAATCAAGAAAAATGCAGAACCAATTTCAAGTCAGAACCTGATTATAACAAACAACATCAAGCAAAACCAATTAATGGATATCATTGCTATATCATAAATTTGCATACATGAGAAACACTACCCTAACACAATAACCATAAAAGCATACTATGCCATTTTATTTTTAAAATTGCACAAAGCAATTTCTAATTAGTTGATTCTGTAAATGTAAATATAACCAAAATATTATGAGTAAGAATCACACCCCAATTCAACCATAATCACAACAAGCATGACCAAAATCACAACAAGCTAATTACATAACCAAAATCATAACAACCATGACCTTGAATCACAATAACCATAACCCTAAATCACAACAACAATTAGAGTCACAAAATCAACTTGGACACGTAAAGTATAACTTCATTTACATAACTTAAATAGACATTATAGAGTCACATGATCCAAAATACAAAATTACATAACCATAAAGAAATTACATAGGGATTTTCATAACAAAAAATAAACATTAGTACCAATTACAAATAATAAAAAAAAAACTAAATAACTAAATATTCATTTCTAATTAATGGATCCTTTAGTATGTGAGTTTGACTGTTGGCTTTGTGGAGGTCTTAGTGCACTGAATGAGGTGCATCCATTAGTTGTTGGCTTGAGCTAACACATAATGAGTTACAGATGTTGTTGTCACAGATTGCGGTGTACATGAATTGCTTCCACATGCCTCTATAAATGAAGTGTTAGCTGTAGCAGATTTAGCTTTTGGTTTTTTCTTTCAAATTCCATGCAGATTGAAATCAAAGCTAACATTAATAGTGTTCGATTCAAGAATTAAAATCTCATCATAATGTATTTTAAAAAGAATTTTATGAAATTGTGTTGGTCTTAAAATGAAAACAAATTCATACACAACCATTACATGTGATAAAAATTATGTTTCCTTAAAAAGCCCATTTCTTAAAAAAACTTAAAAAGCCCTAGATGGCACCACTAAGATTGTGGTTGCAAATAAAAAATGTTCCCACAAACTTTTCCTTATTTAAAAATGCCATGAAACAAGCACGGAGGACCACTTAAAAAAAATCCTTAACACATTACAATAAAAATGTCAGCAAAATAAAGCTTACTTGGATACATATGTCGGACCTTCTTTTGCTAGTGTGTGTGAGCCCTACCTTGCCCGATGTCAAATGTCCCTTCCATTGTCGTTGTCGTCAACCTTGACACCATTAAAAAATCGTGATTACTTCCTTCACACTCACATTCTGGGGATAATGATTCAACATAACAAGGTTTTCACGATTTCATAATGGAGATTAGAGATGAGAGATTGCAAAAGAAAGATGGAAAAAGGAAGAAGGAAGAATGAATGAAGATGAGGAAGGTTTAGTTTGATACGAACAAACGAAAAACGAATGAAACTTTGATTTTCTTCACTCTTGGAGGTTCAGCTCTCATGGTAAACTAGTGTTAATTCACTTTCATGTCATAACTTTAACTTATAAACGTGTGAGTCAAAGCTTTAAAGCTAATGGTCAACGTTACCAAATGATAAGAAGGACACCATTTAACAGATTTTAAAATTATTGAGACAAAATGTCATGATTTTTTAATTCGGGGACAAAATGTCACAATTTGATAAACCCTTAAATAAATAAAGTTGAGACTAAAAGTAGTCACAATTTTATTTATTTTTTTAAGTTATATTTTACTGTAATTTATTAGTCTTATTATTATTATTATTATTATTATTATTATTATTAATAGATGATAAATTCAACAATCCAAATAATTAAGATGGCCGATTGAAATTTTTAAAAATCGAATACCAAATTAATCAACCGAAATTAATTAGATAACCAATTGGATAATTAAGCTCTTTTACAATAAAATATGTTGTTATGCAATGAGTATGAGTACAACGTAAATTTATTTTAGGATCATTAAAACTAAATTGGATTATTTAAGAAATGAGCCCGAAATTTTAATGTAATCGTTTTTTATTCCACGCTATTTGAGATGGTCAACTTCGCGATTTGACCCAACTATGTGTACGTTTTTTTAAGGAAACTATGTGTGTATTTAAATGAAAGAAGTTAAAATTAATTTTAGTTAATAAAATGGTGTGATTTATATTTAATGTTTTTATTTTAAAGAAACTAAATACCAAAATTCAGTATAATTTGTTTTTTATCCATTTTCTACTGTAAAACCAAACATAAAAGTGCAGACCTAAAATCCTATTACATGATATTTTAACACGATCTTGAAATTCCAGGTTCTAACACCAATAATTCAGTGCTTGAAGCGTTCAAAGTTGAGGAGCGATGCTGAATTGGTCGCTTGCGCATAAAATTTTACTGCTAAAGATGACAGGTCAACAAGAATTTAAAAATGTAAGGCAGACTTGGCATCTTGTCATAATTCTTATCTCTATTCGGGTTTAAGAAAAGAAGAATATAAAGTTTTACTTTTTTTAACTTATTAGTAAAGAAAATATTATTAATATGATTAATCTCATGTTATACTTAAAAAAACGTGAAAAAACATATACAAAAACAAACTGTCATTTTCAAAATTATTCTTGTAATTTTAATAACATAAATTTATAATTTTTTATCTTTTTACATAATAAAAAACTTTAGGCGATGTTTGATTTGAAAAAAATACTTTTCGTTTTTATTTTTTATTTTCATTTTCTAAAAATTGTTTTCAACATTAGGAAAATATTTTATTGTTTTTTTAAAATGTTTTATAAATTGTAATTAAACATATTTTCACTACTGTTTTTTCTGAAAATGAAAACAGAAAACATATGAAACAAATGTCATCTGGTAGAGTTTGGTTTGAGAAAATATTTTCTGTTTTCATCTTCTGAAAATTGTTTTCATTTTTAAATTTTCAATATTCAAAAAATATGTTTGTTTTTACTTGAAATTTTTATTTTTAAAAATAATATTGTAAAATTTAATCAATTTTATAAAAAATATATAAATTATTTACATATATAGTTTAAAATACATTTATATATTACTTTTATATAATTACAATATTATTATTAAGTTTTTACATACTGTTAACTTTTGAAAACAACTTTTTTCTGTTTTCTGTTGTTTTTTGAAAATGTTTTCAGCGAAAATGTTTCCTAAATTGTAACCAAACATATTTTTACTATTATTTTCTCTAAAAATGAAAACAAACAAAACAAATGCTAAGAAAATATTTCACTAATGTTTTCTGTTTTCTCTGAAAATAAAAATAGAAAATAGAAAACGCCAAAAACAAACTGTCACCTTAGAAAACATTTTCAGAGAACGATAATGAAAATATGTTTGGTTACCATTTAAAAAACATTTTTGTTGAAAACATTTTTAAAAAGGCTTAAAAACAATTTGTGCTCCCAAATTTTATCAAATAGCAACATTTTGCCTCCAAAGTAAAAAACCATGACATTTGTCTGAGTTCTCACATCAAAAGTCATAATCATACCACTACATCAAATGTCCAGTTTATGTTAATTTTTCCTATTTTTATGCTACATATACATGCAATTTAGAACATAAATATAAAAATACAACAATAAAGGCATTCCGAGAATCAAATTTGGGACATCTCACACCTAAAGAGGAGAATCATACCACTAAACCAAATGCCGAATTTATCTTCTTTTTAACCATTTTTATGCTACATATAAGTGCAGGTGTATTCTTTTTTTTTACTTTTTAGTGTTCAGTTTCATAAATTTTGTTATTATTATTGTTAGTATTATTATTATGAAATTAAGAATTAAATAATAATAATAATAATAAATTTTGTAGGTTTTTCATTTTAATAATAATAATTATTATTATTATGAAAAAATAAAAAAATCTACAAAATTTATTATTATTATTGTTGTTATTGTTTGTGTTATTATTATTATTTTTTATTTTTGTTGTTGTTATTGTTATTACTATTTTATTATTATTATTATTATTATTATTATTAAAAAATTAAAAAAGCTACAAAATTTATTATTATTATTTAAAAATGAGAAAACTACAAAATTTATGAAACTATACTAGGTGCATGTGTATTATTATTATTATTATTATTATGTTTTAGTGTCCAGTTTCATAACAACAACAACAACACAATTTATGCAACTGGACACTTAAAAACGAAACTGCATGTATATATACATATATATATATATATATATATATATATATATAGTATAAAAATGGGTAAAAAGAATACAAATCTTGTTTTGGCTGTGAGATGTTTCATGTTTGATTCTCAAATTTTCCCTATAGTTATATTTTTACATTTATATTTGAAACTACACATATATGTAACATAAAAATGGTAAAATTAATATAAATTGAACATTTGATCTAGTAATATGATTCTTATTTTTGATGTGAGAAGTCCGAAGTTCGATTTTTGGAAGATCTATACTGTATCACTTAATCGCGTCATTAAGTAAGTTAATGATGTCAATTGACGGAGGATATACCAATTTGATAAATTTTAAAATTATTGAGACATAATGTTGTGGTTTTTTACTTTAGGGGCAAAGTGTTGCAATTTGATAAAATTTGAGGACACAAATTGTATTTAAGTCTTTTAAAAAACAACTAAAAATAGAAAATTAAAAAATATTGTTTTCAGTATTTTCAAAAATTAATATTATGTGAAAACTTAATAACAATATTGTAATTATATAAAAAATAATATATAAATATATATTAAACTATATATATAATTGTTTTATAATATTTTTGTTAAATTAATGAAAATTTAACAATACTACTTTTTAAAAATAAAAAATATTAAATAATAAAGAAACATATTTTCTGAATGTTGAAACTTAAAAATAAAAATAATTTTTAAAAAATAAAAATAAAAAATAAAAACAGAATTCATTTATTGAAATCAAACGTGACCATAATTTTCATTTTATTTCTTTTTTTCAGACTTTGTTTTCTTTTCCTCGCAAAAAAGGGAAGGCAGGGAAGGCAAAAGACAATACCAATACGGCAATACCTAACCTAGCCTACCTACCCAAACACATGTGCGTGCAGGTGGCAGGTGCTGACCCTCTATTTAAAGGTTATAGGTTGAATGAAAATGTGTGTCGCTCTACAACTTAAAACAAAATGGCAGAAAGTGACAGAGATGCCCTTAAGTGGGGTCTGGCAGCGGATTCACTGAAGGGTAGCCACTTTGAGGAAGTAAAACGCATGGTGGCGGAGTACAGAAAGGGGGTGATCTGTGTGGGTGGCCGGGATACACTAACTATATCGGAGGTGGCTGCTGTTGCCAACCATGCTAAGGTTGACCTCTCTGAGTCTTCCAGGCCAGCCGTTGACGCCAGCTTCCACTGGATTATGGAAAACATTAACAATGGCACTCCCATTTATGGTGTCACCACCGGCTTTGGTTCTGCCTCCCACAGGCAAACTCAACAATCTCTTTCTCTTCAAAAGGAAATGGTCAGGTCTGCTTCACCTCTGCTTCATTCTCAATATATACTAATTATGCAACTTCATCCTTTCTGTTTCATTTCGTTATCATACTTACTTTCAACATTTTTGCACTATCAACATCAATTAATCCAACATCATTTCATATTCCAAACAATTATATAAAATACCATTACATTCTAGTTAAATTCTTCTTTTGGTTCATGTATTTACGGATTTACCACTTTTCCTTGCCAAGGTTTTTAAACTGCGCAATATTTGGCTACGAAACAGAGTTATCTCATACACTGCCTAAATCAGCAACCAGAGCAGCCATGCTTGTGAGGGTTAATACACTTCTTCAAGGGTACTCAGGAATAAGATTTGAAATCTTAGAAGCTATCACCAAACTCCTCAACAACAATGTCACTCCCAACCTGCCATTACGTGGTACAGTTACTGCATCTGGTGATCTGATTCCTCTGTCCTACGTAGTTGCATTGCTAACTGGTAGGCGAAACAGTAAAGCTGTTGGACCCTCTGGAGAGTCCCTCAATGCTAAGGAAGCTTTCCATTTAGCTGGCCTACATTCTGGGTTCTTTGAGTTGAAGCCCAAGGAAGGTGTTGCCCTTGTAAATGGCACAGCTGTTGGGTCTGGCGTAGCTTCTATTGTGCTTTTTGAGGCAAACATATTAGCTTTATTGGCAGAAGTTCTATCAGCAGTTTTCGCTGAAGTCATGCAGGGGAAGCCAGAATTTACACATCATCTTATACATAAGCTGAAATATCATCCTGGTCAAATTGAAGCTGCCGCTATTATGGAACACATTCTTGATGGAAGCTCTTATATAAAAAATGCTAAACTGCAACAGCCAGATCCGCTGCAGAAGCCTAGAAAAGACCGTTATGCTCTTGTAACCTCTCCTCAGTGGCTTGGTCCACAGATTGAAATCATCCGGTATGCGACCAAATCAATTGAAAGGGAAATAAACTCAGTAAATGACAATCCCTTGATTGACGTCACAAGGAATAAGGTTCTGAATGGTGGTAACTTCCAAGGAACCCCAATCGGAGTTTCAATGGATAATGCACGTTTAGCCGTGGCTTCAATTGGCAAACTCATCTTTGCCCAATTTACTGAGCTAGTCAATGATTTATATAATAATGGGTTGCCATCAAATCTTTCTGCTGGTAGAAACCCAAGTCTGGATTATGGTTTTAAGGCATCTGAAGTCGCTATGGCTGCTTACTGTTCTGAACTTCAATATCTAGCAAATCCAGTTACAAGCCATGTGCATAGTGCTGAGCAGCACAACCAAGATGTCAACTCTTTGGGCTTAATTTCTGCTTTGAAAACTGTCGAAGCAGTTGAGATATTAAAGCTCATGTCTTCCACTTATCTGGTTGCACTCTGCCAAGCTATTGACTTGAGGCATTTGGAGGAAATTTTCAAGAACACGGTCAAGAATACTGTGAGCAGAGTTGTACAAAAAACATTAATTACAGAAGACAAAGAAGAAATTAACCCATTTCGACTTTGTGAAAGAGATTTGCTTAAAGTGGTCAATAGAGAATATGTATTTTCCTACATTGATGATCCCTCTAATGTTTCATACCCATTGATGCCAAAACTAAAGCAAGTACTTTATGAACAATCACACATCAGTGCCATTAACGACAAGAATGTGAGCTTGCTGATTTTTGAGAAGATTGGAGCTTTTGAGGAGGAATTGAAGTTTCTGTTGCCAAAGGAGGTTGAAAGTGCAAGGGTGGCTTATGAAAATGGCAATCCAGCAATTCCAAACAGAATTAAGGAGTGTAGGTCATATCCACTGTACAAGTTTGTGAGGGAGGAGTTGAAGTCAGGGTTGCTCACCGGAGAAAAGACTCTCTCACCAGATGAAGAATTTGAAAAGGTATATACAGCCTTGTGTCAAGCAAAGATTATTGACCCAATTCTGGAATGCCTCGATGATTGGAACGGGGTTCCCATCCCAATATAATACGTAATGTGCAAATTTTCGACAAATAAACTAGCTGGCAACTTTTTTTGTGACGCTTGCTTTAGGATTTTATTTAAATAACTAGTTGAGACAAACTATTCTGGATTTGGCGTGTATGCCTTGTCTATACACGACTAAAACCAATCAAAAACAAATGTCACTCCTTTAATTGTCAAGTAATTGTGTCTTACACATATATGTAATTATTAAATATTAAATAATTTTGCTTATGTTACCAATCAATTTATTTTTGCCTACATAGCTTGTGGAAAAAAGATTCATGCAAAAGATTCTCTTGTAGCCAAGAAATTGAAGAGAATGACTAAAGGAATAGTAGCCAAAAGCAACAACCCTTCTAGCAAAGGTTTGTTATAATTCCTCCACCTCTAGTGTAGCCAAAAATATGATCATAACCATAAGAAACCAACAAGGTATGCGAAACGCCTATAACTTCTTTTTTTTGGATACATTAAAACCAACCAACAAACACAACTCCTAACAGGTGACACTACTATCAGCAGGAGAGGGTAGCCTCCCTTGGTTACGAGATTTACAGTATCAAGAGTTAGATCTACTGGGAAAAAAAAAAAATAGCATGCTTTTGGTTTCATATTGCAGGGACACTGCGTTTAACCAGAAATTTTAATTAATATATAGTGACAGTCTAAAAAAGTTTTAAACTATCGTGCAATCACAACTCTTCATTTATGTGACTTTCAAAATATTAGAAGTCAACAACTTCACCATAAATAAAGAATTGTGATTAAATTCAAGTATAAAACTTTTTACTTGACAATGCACAATTATTTTTTTTCCCTCTGAACCAGATGCCATAAAAGTTGTAGGTTTTCCACACGTGAAAACAAACAAGGCCAATGGCACACATCCTAGCATGTTCTCTCATGATTTTAAAAGATAAAGACACAAACATGAAAACTAAGCTCACCTTATACAGTCCAGTAAAACTGTTTTCTTTATCAGAATATGAAAGGACATTTTTTTTGCGGTCTATTTTCAGTACATTTATTTAATATTTTTCCACATCCATGACAAATGTATATATGTACTCCGAATGAAGTAGTAAGCACTTAAAAAATAAAATAATATAATACCAAGCCGGATACGTGGATAACTACGGCCCCGTTCGGGGTGGTTTTTGGTTTCTAGTTTTAAAATTTCTAAAAACAAAAAATAGTTTTAGTTTTAAGTTTTCAAAATTTTAAAAACAACATTGTTTTTGTTTCCAAATTTAAAACATGGGTTTCAAATCTTAACCAAAACACTAGTTGAAGGTGACAGTCGATCATTGACGATCGCCATTCGAAGGTGTGGTTGGTGATCGCCAGTCGGAGGTAGCTGCCGGTGACTATTGGTCAGAGGTGACAGTCGGTCAGAAGTGATGGCCGGTGACCACCGCTCGGAGGTGGTCGGAGGCGGCGGCCGGTGATCGCTGGTCGGCGGCGGTCAGTGACCGTTGGTCAAAGGTAGCGGCCGGTGATCGTTGGTCGGAGGTGGCAGTCGGTGATCGCCGGTCGGAGGTGGCGGCCGATGACCGTTGGTCAGAGGTGGCGACCGGTGATCATCGATCGGAGGTGGCGGCTAGTGATCGCCATTGGAGGTGGTGGCCGGTGATCGCGGTCGAAGATCGGAGGTGGCGGTTGGTGACCGGCAGTTGGAGGTGGTCGTCGGTGACAGCCGGTTGGAGGTAGCGACGGGTGACTGTCAATCAGAGGTGGGGGCTGGTGACCGCCGATCGGAGGTGATGACCGATGACTGTCGGAGTGGCAATCGGTGACTTTTGGTCAGAGGTGATGGTTAATGATGACAAATGACGTCAAATAATGAATTTAAATAAAAACAAAAACAGAAATCTAAAAACCAAATTTTATTGTTTTTAAAATTGAGTAAAAACTGTTTTCAAAATATATTTCAAAACCAAAAACCAGAAACTCATACCCACCCCGAACGGGATCTAAAAAAGTCATGTTTAACGAATAAATCACTTTCCTATCCTTGAACACAATATTTGAACTCCCAAAAGCACGGTGGATATCTTGAAGAAATCTAGAAGCATGAAGCATCCAATTAATATTTCTTAAACAGTATTTGAATGAATAAGGAATGAGACAGGCTGTGCAATTACAACTTCCTCAAGCAACTTGACCAAATCACATGAAACAAAAAGATACCAAACACTAGTTGAATGAGTAAATCACTTACGGGAGAGACAGGTAGAAAGGGGACCAAACTGTAGTTTGCATAGCAACATAAAATTGAGTGACAACTATTTACTGCAATCAGCAATGTATCTATTTCCCCACTCAATATGCTGCAAAGCAATCAAGCTACAAAAAGAATTAAGCAAAAGTTATACCAATTAAGAAAAATTCCTCTTCCAGCATGCCTTTCGCTTAGTTGGTGATAGATAGCGAGCCAAACTTCAATCTATCTTTACCGACGAGAACAAGTAGTGCACAAAGTAAAATGACATAAGGAAGCCAATGGTTCCAGTTGACAACATGATTGCAATTGCCATGAGCAGGGAATAACCAAGATAAAGTATAGCTGAGACAGGTCCACTCAAACTCTGCAGGTCGAAAACCAAGTAGTTAATGGAGTACAAGAAGACATAAAGAGCAACAGATCCTGATGCAAAGAATGACTTCCACCACCACCGCCAATCTTCCACACAGAGATGCATATATGTGAGGACCACTGACACTTCAGCACAAACAATAACCAGCAATAGGAGAACAACCAACAGGAAACCAAAAACATAATAGAACCTCCCTAGCCAGATACTGGAAAGGATGAAGAAAAGCTCAATGAAAAGGGTTCCAAATGGAAGAGTTCCTGCACCAAGAACAAGAAGCCATGATGGATATTTACGTGCTGGAATCTCCCTTGGAATCTGGTTAGTTCGCACAGGATATTCAATTTGCTGAGCTTTTGTGCCCATAAATCCTCCAATGAGGGTAAGTGGCACTGAAATGCAAAACCAGAGGAAGAGCAACTCAAAATACAAGGAAATGGGAATGGCACCAGTACTTTTGCTACCCCAGAGAAGAAAATTCAGAGCTGTTAGAATAATAAAAGCAATTCCAGGAAAAAAGCATGCAGATAACCAGGAAATCAATCTCCACCCTTCAGAAGTTCCCTTAATGGTCCTCCATAGACGTACACTAACATATCCCGCAGCAATTCCCAGGAAAAGATATAAAACTATCATTCCTGTAAGCAGCATTCCCCTGGAAGCTGGTGACATGAAACCCAGGGCAGCAAAAACAATAGTCACAGCAGCCATTCCAAGAATCTGAACCCCATCACCAACCATCACACAGAGAAGCTTTGAACCATCTGGCTCTCTAAATACATCACCCACAACAAGCTTCCAACCTGAAAGCTCCTCATTCATCTGTGCTTGTGCCTCTTTGTCCAACTCCTCATACCGTGTCAAGTCCCTTCTCACAGTTCTCAAAAAGATGACAAAGACAATACCAGCTAGGAAAAAAATCACCATAAGTGAATTTAGGATGGAGAACCAATGCACACGGGAACCCTCCATCTTTAAATAAGCATCCCAACGTGATGGCCATCTTATATCACTTTTCACAAACTCAACTTCATATGTAAATGATATCCTCTCTTGCTCCCTAATTGGTTGGTACTTGTCTAGCTCAGATGGGCAGTTTGTCAAAGAGATATTGTCATACATGTGGAGCTTTGTCATGACTTCAGGATTACGCTTAACACTACAAGGGATGACCTGAAAGCCAACAATTTCATATCCAGATACCTTCTTCTTGTCAGCTTCAGAGATAACACCCATACCTTCCTCACCAGTCCCAATGATTTCAACGCCATTTCCTTCATATTCATGAACCAAGACTTTGAATTTGAGATGGTTAATGATGTAATCTGCACTACCATCAGGTGGCGTGTAGCCAACAGGGAAGCCTGTCCACTGGATTTTAATCCCATTTTGGTTGGCAAACCTCATAACAGGCAAATTGTCAAGGATCATATTTACTTGATACAGATCACGAGTTCTTTGTTTCAGCAACTTTACCTCATTCTCATTCAAGGGGGTGGTAGTACAGAGGTAGATTGACTGATTAACATTCATGCGGAAAAGGTAGGGAGAGTTATCGATCTGATCTCCCCTGAGGAGCTCTCCAAGATTCTCAGCACTTTTCTTTATGCCAACAAGGGGCTTGCAGTAAGGGAGACTGTAGTAGCTGTAGGGAAGCTCAGTTTCAATAGAAGTCAATGAATTAACCTTGGCATATATCTGATCTCCATTTGAGTATGTGTGCATGTAGCTTCCAGGAAGATAAAATGCATTGCCAAATTGAACAGTGAGGAAAAGGCTAATCCAGTATATGAATGGGTTTCTCCTAGTTGGAACCTCCATTTTACACCAAATGCCAAAAAATTAACCTAACTCTGACGATGCATTCAACACGAAATCTACAACAGAATTCAAATAAGAAAATAATCAAGATTATGAAATCAAATCAGATCAGATCCATTTAGTTAGGAAGCAGGAGAGAAGAAAAGGTGAATGGGAAAGAAATAAGAAAATGTAAAATGAATCGGAAAAGAGAGTGCAAAGTGGAAATGAAAAGAAGCGGTTACCATCGATTTGGGCGATACAGATCTGAATGGGAATGCAGTCGCAGAAGGAAAGGAAATAACCAAAAAAGAGAATAACTCGCACTCACTCTCTCCCCAAAATCATACTCTATCTCTATGCCCCACCTTTGCCTTAATAATACCTCCACTACTTATTTAACTACATTTTAATCATTCTCTAAATTTTTATTAACTTTCTGCTTTATTTATATTTTATTCTCAAAATAATTATATTCAAATCTAAATAATACTATTATATAAATTTGATAAATATGAATATACATTCTTTTTATTTTATAATTATTTAAATTTGAGTTTTCATTTACTATAACAATGTAAACTTGTAAAGAATGCAATGATAATCTTGTAATACTTATATTAAATAGACTTTCTTTTTTATCTCTTTATTTTTAAATTTATTTATTCTAAAATTAAAATATATTTTTACTTTATTGAGGCATTGCTTTTTTTATTAAATTTATTATTTTTTTTAATTTTTTTAATTTTTTTAATTATTTTAAATATAAATTTTAATTATATGTTACTGTTATTTAAATTCGAATATTTTCAAGATGTATATTATTATTAATATAGTCCTTGTTGTCATGGTTAATTTCTTTATGCTTTATTAGTTTTTATTTTTCAAAAGCAAATTTTATAACTTATAAAACTATTATTTATTAATAGTTTTATATTTTTTTTAACTGTTATGTACTGTTGTGAGGATAAAAAAAAAATAATTACATACTAAATTTTGATAATTTTTTTTATTTGTATACTAAATTTTCTTATGTTACTAATTGATTACAATTTTTTATTCTAAAACAATTAAAAAACAGAATATTATTAATATTGATGATAATACAATTTTTTATATACTTTATAACAATGTAATATTTATGATACATAATGAATATTTTTTTTAAATTTTAAATTTATAAAAATAAAAAATCATAATATCTTATAAATTGACTGTTATAAATTTATTTTTAATTATTAATTGAATATTCTAAATTAAAAAAAATTGTACATAAATTATATAATAAATAGAATTAAGAAGAGGGAGTCATTTTTTATTAAATAATTTTTTTGTTAAATCGACGCATGAATTTTTTTAAAAATAATTTAAATATGTGATAATTGTATAATAAATAGCACTATATAAGTATTTTAATTTTTTATTTATAAAAATTTGATTAAATTTAATCAACAACTATTCTACAAAGAGAAAATGTAATTTATGTCAAGAGGTGTTGAATGGAAATTGGAATGGCAAATACTTTCACTCTCGCCTCTTTAAAATATCTAAAGTAGAAAATAAAATTTAAAATAAGTTAATAGTATTTTAAGAACTCATTTAAGGCCAAAATTATATGTCTTTAATACATGTTTGTAACAAATTAGTTTTTGGGAGTATCATTACTCTATCATACTAATTTCTAACATTAAAGCTACCGTCAAAAGAGTATGTATAAGAGATACATATATTTTTTAATATTAAATTATTTTACATATGAAATAAATAGGTTGATTGAATTATATTAAAATTATATTTTAATTGAAAATAAAAAACAGATAGATATTAAAAATAAAATACTACGGAAAGCATTTTTGGCCCATAGAGTCGGTGTTGTTACGTTGTATGTAATAGAGATACTTGATGTTCTTGTTTTACTATTTTTTAATTCTTAATGAATAAGAAGTAACTTATAACCGACTATGCTTCGCGTTTAGTTCAAAATTTAGAATTAAAAATTTTACGAAAAGTTATTATACTCTTATAATATTAACATTATATTATTTTTTTGTATTTGTAGCATGAATCAACCCTTTTTTTAACCAAGCTGGTGTTATAAGTGTATGTAGTGTAGCGACACTTTTCCATTTTTTTAAGCAAGATGAGTATATCAAAGACATTAGGGGTGCGCAAATAGTCATACAAATAGGAGCCAACAAATACAATTAAACTAAATACAACACAAAAAGCAACCTAGACTAAAAAAAGTTGAAACTGATTACAACCCGTATTGTAGCAGAGATACACCGAAACAGAAAACTAAAGGAAACAGAATGTAAAAAGGACATAAGCATCCTATACTCTAAAAAACACCAGAAACCAAATACAAGGAGCAACGAACCCAAATTGAGGATAAAAAGGCCACATAAGCAGAACCAGATCAGAAAACGAGCAACAAAACAGATTGTAAAACCAAAGCAGAAAACCAACAACAATTATGCAGAACCACTATATAGCTAGATAAAAAGTACATGATGCATCATTGGAATGTTACTCGCTTGATCTACTTCTTGAATGGTTCCTTGGTGAAGAAGATGAAGATAAAGAGGTAGAAATGGTTAGATGGAGGCGTCACTCTAGAGGAGACAAGTCTTAATAGGTGGAGCTTGCCACAAGGAAATGAATTCTTGATAAAAGTCAAATGAAGAACTCTCGAGAAGAAGAGAGAACAAGACACTCAAAGAAGGAATCCTCACAATATGAGAAAAGTATGTTCATTCAAGTATAAAAATGATACAATCAGAAGTGATGGGTATTTATAGAAGAACCTAAGCTAGATTGCTTAAAGTGGACTTCCACTATTATGGGAGGATTACAAGAGTTAACTGAGTGTTAATTTAGCTAATGAGCTAATTAATATATAGTTAACTTGACTAGATCCAAGCATGCCCCTAAATAAAGTGGATTTATGTTCCTTCCATTTCAAATTTGAATTCGAAATGTGCCAACTAAGCACCACCCAGGAGAGAGGTAAAAGTTGGCGCCATCTAGAGGGAACCAAGGGCCCTCACTTGTTTCTTATGCTTCATGTGTTGCTCAAAAAAGGCTTTCCTCATGCACACATTCCTTATAAAAAACTAATGACACGTGTAGCCTAAAAATAAAAAAAAATAGGTCAAAATACAAGGTCTCAAAAAAGACTAAACACACCGACCAATTTATAAAGGAAAATACAATAAAATAATTATAAATAAAATAGACTATGACCTAAAATATCTCCATTATGCTCCATCAAAGCCATGTTTACTCCTAATCCCCTTAGCTAGGAACCCATGCTAGGTGGGATTACATCATCTTCTTCCCTTGGAGAAGATCTACCTCAAGTTCAGAGGCTCTTTCTTCCTCATCTTTCAATCCTGCAAAAAGATAAGCAATATAGTTAGCAAGTAAAGACTCATAAGTGTAGGTAGGATAAGGAGTCCATGGTATAACCCTTATGGTTGGGTTAGTGAAGGTATGCACTAAGGTTTGAAAAATGGAGATAATGCATGTTCCTTCACCCAACAGTTCCCCAACCTACTCCTAATACACTAATTACTAGTCTCGTATAATTAGAAATGGGTAGTGAGACAAATCTTGGTGCATTTGAGCACTCATCCAAGAAAGCCAAGTAAGTCTTGTCTTATTGTTCACCCCAAAAAAAGTTATGGGCCCAAGGATTGACCATTCTTGCATGGTCTATTGAGTTTGAACTTGAGATTGACTATGATTTAGCAAAGGTTGTTGCTCAATCTCATGCTCAAAGGTTATGGGCACAACCTCAATTTCTACTTCTTTAAGGGAAGGAGTAACTTTAAGAAGACCATTCTTGGAGTCCAAGGGGCAATCTTCTTGAAGGTCATCCTTCCTTTCCACTTCTCCCAAATATTGAACTTGAGATGCATGGTCAAGCTCAATGATGAATGGATCAAGTTCAACACTTGGGAAGTGCCTCCACAAGTTGAAGGTAGAGAGGTTGTTCAAGAAGAAGACTATGTTTGAGGTCCACTTTGGTTAAAGAAAATGGCTCTTCTTTTGTTTAACCTCTTGGAAGAGACACTTCATTTCATCCCATCAACTATCAATGCTTGCTTTTTTTTTTTTTTTCTTTTTTTCTTTCTCATCCCTTTCTTTTTCAAAATAAGTTGATCCTCCCTCACTTGTGAAGGTGAAAGAGGGTACAACTTAATTTTGTTACCCAAGTGAGTGAGGAAAATCTCATTGGAGCGACTATCATGAATAGCTTGCTTATCATATTGTCATGGTCTCCCTAACAAGATATGGTCTCCCTAACAACTTAATTTTCAAAAGTCATTATCTACAATGAGATAACATATTTTATAAAAAATTTACATCTTGTATGAAAAATGTTTTCTCTTTGAGATTTGTTAAAGTTTTAAGGTTGACTTCAAATGAGTATTCTTATCATCAACAAGTCCCCCTCACAAGGATATGAGCCTTCTTATCAGGTTGAATTATGATTAAGAAGAGTTAGTAAATTAGTTAAAATTTATTGAATTTTATAAAATCAGAATATAAAAAATTAAATGAGTAAAAATTGAATAAAATTTGTGTTTTTAATAAATTATTTAAAATAATGTATTAGAAAGGGGTTACTGATTTTTTTTATTGTAGTTTATCTTTGTATGAAGGATAAGCTTCAATTTAAGCCTCCATTTTAAAAGGACTGTTGATTGATGTTTAATCAGTACGAGGTTTCAAAACTTTATGATTTTAGAATTGTAGATTAAGAAAATTCTAGTACATATTCACTTTTCTAATCTCAAAATGAAATATTTCAATGAAATTGTACTTTTAGCACTAGAGTGTGAAAAAATCTATCAAGGTCAACGTAATGATGTTAAATGCTTCATGTGAAAGTTTCAAAGGTGTGCAATGAGATTGAGTTGCATCAAGTCACTAACCAATGGATAAAATATGATTTAGAAAAAAAAAAGAATGAATTTCTAATTCACATTAATCCTGCGAACCGAGGTAAATTAAGGTGATTTTGGAAGTTATATAAATAATGTATAGAGTCAATTAATATTTGATTTGTAGGAATTAAATGGTTGGTATTTAGAAAAACTCATGTATACTTTGATAAGTAATTCACATATGATTTTTATTTATGAAAATCAAAGTTATAAAAATTGGTCACAATCCATTGAACCAATAATCAGTCAACTAACAGGTTATATATTCATTTTGGTTTGAGTTGATTAATCTAATTTAACCAAAATTCAACTAAATTGTATCAATTACCCAATTAGGTTGAATTGACAATATAGTCCAGTAAAATCAAGTTGATCTAGTTTGGCTCATTTTTTAAAAAAATGCAAATTTTAATAAAAAACTAAAAAGTGACACCTAAAAATAAAATAATAAACTCGAAAATTATTCCATATATTATTTGAAAAAAATGAAAATTTTATGAAATTTGAATGAAATATAAATTAAATTCATTAAATGAAATTAACCTTCATGGTCACAAAAGAGCTTATGTTTAGTTTAAAGTTTGAAAAATACTTTTTGAAATTTTAATACGTAATGGTAAGGTTTGATTGATAAATAAAGAAAAAATTGATTTTTTTTTAAATCTTTCATTTTAATTCAAACATTGACTTAATTTTTCTTTATCAAATTAGGTTACACGTTTAAATTATTTATTGGTCAATGACACTACAAAGAGTTTTGCCTTCTTTTATTTCTTGGTCAATGAGTTTTGTCTTCTTAAGTAATTATTTAATTCAGACTTAGAATTTATTTAAAAGTTTGTTTGTTTTGAAAAAATACTTTTATTTTTATTTTCTTTTAATATTTTAAAAATATTTTTACTTTTAAATTTTCAAAATTTAGTAAATATTTTTGTGGTTGTTTTTTTATTTTAAGAAATAAAAAATTTGATTTAATCAATATAAAATATTTTGTATATAATTTAAAATATTTATTTATTTTAATTACAATTACAATATTGTCCTATTGTATTTTCAGTTAGTTTTAATTTTTTAATATACTGAAAATATTTTTTATTTTCTATTCTCAGTTGATTTTTTAAAATATTTTCCAAAATATATACCTATGAGACATATTTTTGTTATTATTTTTCATTTGGTGTGAAAATGAAACCACAAAATACTCAAAAGCCATTATGATTTCCCAATACCTAATTGTGGACGAAAATCTTGTATGTAGATACCGGATTAATATTTCAGGTTGCTGACAAACACTGAAAAACTTTAAAGTTGTACATTGATTCCAGTTGAAATGCGTACATTCTAATAAGATTGAAAGTGAACTAGAGTAATTATTGAAATGTCTAACAAGATAAAAGTGAAGCAAAAGATTAGGGAGGGTTAAAAAAGATAACACAAGTTGCAAGGAACAAAATGTGTGAAGAAAGAGGAAAGAGGAAAGAGGAAAGAGGAAAGAGGTTGAGTTTTTGTAGCAGCAAAGAAGGAGCAAGAGAGTAAAGAATATGCAACAAGAAACAAGATATGATACATTAGTGGAACTTGAGACTGGTCAAGATGTTGTTGTGCACGGGGTCAGCGAGATGATCCAGGAGGTTTTGGTATGGACCAACTCCAGTGACAAGAGCTTGAACAAAGTAACCCAAGATAGCCAACATAGCCAACCTTCCATTCTTGACCTCCTTAAGCTTCAAATCCTTCAAGGATTTCTCATCCTTACCAAAACCAAGAGGGTTAAAGAAAGGTCCTCCAGGGTATGCTGGCTCCCCGGAACCTCCAAGACCTTTCTCGAGTCCTAAGAAGTATTGTTTGCCCATGGAGCCTGGTTTGGCCCAATCTTGGAATCTTCTGTGTTCTGCAAATCCCATGAGTGCCATCTCAAACACGAAGAGTGTGTAGGAATCTGCCCAGTAGTTGTATGTTCCAGCAGGTGGGAAAACACCGGTTTTGAACCATGGGAGTGC
This sequence comes from Psophocarpus tetragonolobus, assembly GCA_037954015.1. Lineage (NCBI taxonomy): Eukaryota > Viridiplantae > Streptophyta > Magnoliopsida > Fabales > Fabaceae > Psophocarpus > Psophocarpus tetragonolobus. Next base: position 44,886,856 of record CM075695.1, read on the forward strand.
TGTTTCCTGAGGTATCAGACCCGCCTTGCCAAGAATTTCAGGTGCTATGGCACCAACTGCACCCAACATTGCATAACGACCGTTGATTATCTCACCATATGCTAGCCATTTGGGCTCAATGAACCCTCCTGTTCCTTCAGGGTCTGAGAGTCCCAGAGGGTCAAACCCATAGTCACCGGGAAGGCTGAAATCATATTTATTTATTTACTTACACAGTACATGCATGGTATGATATTTGCGTGGATTAGGATGTACCTGCCGTCCAAGTAAGAAAGACTTTGCTTTGATGCAAACCACAAAGGTCTGTCAGCTCCTTGCTGAAGGTCCAAAAGGAGTTAATAATAATAATTGTAGATGAAGAGCATATTAAAAGAAAGAGAGAGAAGAGAGAAGAGAGACCTTGACAGGAGGAGTAGAAGCAGCCTTAACAAAAAAGGAGGCTCTTCGGGAGAAGGGAATGGGAGATTGAAGAGATCTTGGTCCAAGACTTTGTCGTGCAGCCTCGGCTGAGAAGGAGAGAGAAGAAGATGAAACCAGAGCTTGTGCAGCCATGGACTTAATTAGTGGGTGTTGGGGGAATGAATGTTACACTAAACAACTAAGGCAGATATATCATAGCCACTACTTTGGCCCTGGTTGAGAATGGAGATTCAGGAGGATGAGATTATCATCTACTTCTCCAACCAACTGCCTACACGTAATATCATGAATCGGATAAGGGATGGATATTATTTCCAGTCATTTTTTAACCTCAAATCATTTTTCCCATTCACCAAAATGTCAAAATACTTTTTTATCTTCTTTGCATATCAAAATATTCATATACTAAATTAAAAAATACTCCTTTTTTTTTATATTTTAATCAACATTCCTATATAGTTCAAAATAATTGTTATCATTATTTTTTTTATGAATAACATAATTTCTCTTTCTTCCTTCTCTCTGTGAAATTATTCAAATTTAGATTATGATTAAACGGCAAAGTAAATTCTTTTTACATTCTCAATGTATAAATTGTTAAACTTTTATTTTAAGCTATCATAATAACAGGGCCATATAATATTGAAAATATAAAAAAAAAATCTGAAAAGTTGTGTTTTTATTGTAATTTGATTCAATTTTGGATTTTACTAAAAAAATTGAATAAAAATGTACGTTATATATTTACTATTTTTTGTTGTTTAATTATCTTTTTGTCTCATTATTTTTTAAAATGTTTAATTTTTTATTATTACTTTTAGATTCAATTTTAACTTATTATTTTTATATGTAATTTTGTCTCACAAATGTTTAAATAGTTTTAATATCATTTCTTTATTAAATTGAAGATAACACACTAATATTATTAATGTGTATGATTTGCGAAGATTTTATCGCTAAAAAACAGTTATAACATGACATTGAAATTATTTTAAAATTATGAAACAAAATTGAATTTTGAAAATAATATTGAAATAATATTAAAACTATTTAAAATACAATAATATGAAATAAAATTAAAAAGAACGCTGAATTTTAAAAAAAAAAAGTATGACAAAAAACTAATCAAGTTACCTTTCTTTTATGCTGCCCTGTCAAATTAAATCATAACTCAATTTCGAGATAATAAATAATTCCATATGTGCAATAGTTTAATTTGTGCTTTTGTGTGATTAAAATTGTAGAATGACTAAATATTTTAAATATTTACAAAATTTACCGCACATAATAATCTTATCTTATGACTTTTTCTTTATATAAAAAAAAATTATGAGACATTATTTATACCTCTTTTACATGGAGAAATTGATCGGAGAAACTAATGTGATTTATTTTTTTACATAAAAAACGTATAAAAAATCTGTTGTTGTTAGATAATTAATTTTTTATAGGCTGTTTTTTTATATATGCTTTTTTAGATTTATTTTAATTTATTTTTTATATACATATGTTTTTTCTAAAGTATGATTTTAAAAATTTTTTAAGTTAATTTGTATTTCATTATATTTTTTATATTTTTATTTTTATGTTGTGTCTATTTTTTATATTTTAAAACTTTTTAAATGCTTTGTACTCTATTTTTTAGTTTAAAGATTTTAAATTAATATTTTCTATTTTAATGAAAAGCATTTAAAAAATTTAAATTATAAAATATAAACTGAAAAAAAATTAAAATTCATGATTTAAAAAACTATACATAAATAAAAATAAATTAAAAAATTAAAAATTGACTAAAAAAACAAAAATTAGAAATTAAAATTCATGATTTAAAGCAACCAATTTCTTATAGAGGTTTTTCTTTCATATTTTCTTTTAAAATTTTTTTTAATTCTTTTTCTATGTACATGTGTTTTTATAAAGTATGACTTTAAAAACTTTTTATGTTAATTTATATATTTTTATGTATTTTATTTTTATGTTGTGTATCTTTTCTGTTATTTTAATTTTTTTAAATTCTTTTTAATTTATTTTTCAGTTTAAAATTTTTAAATTAAAATTTTTAAACATAATATTTCAAATTATTTTAAAATTATTTTGGTTAAAATTGTTTAAAAATTTAACTTAAAAAATATAAACTAAAAAATAAATTACAAAGCATTTTAAAAAATTAAAACAATGAAAAAAGATACACACCATAAAAACAAAACACATAATAACACAAATATAAATTAACTAAAAAAATTTAATTTTAAAATTCATGATTTAAAACAATATACATAAATAAAAAATAAATTTTAAAAAAATTGACTAAAAAACAAAATATGTCCCATAAAAAATTGATTGTCTAGCAACTGATTTTCTTATAGGTTTTTTTATATAAAAAAAGTAGATTACGTTAAAAAATTAGTTTCCCCTAACCAATTTCTCAACATGAATAATAAAAGAAGTTATTTAAGTAAATAATGTTGGAGATATCAAAACATGTACAATCATTATTAGCTCTAGCAAAAGGTCGTTGATGCTGTCGACCACCACCACGCCAACACCTGTGACAAAAAGTCCTTTCGTACCAACGTCTAATGTAAGAACTGCAATGACATGCTTAAGAAGAAGTACGATACCGAAAAGTCTAGGGTTTTAGATTCCTTCATCGCCAACTGGCTACTGTTCTCCCCTCACCTCGATACTCTTATTAGTAACACTTTTTCTAGTCAAAAGAGTCTCCCCACCAACAGTTGCTAAACTGCTTCCTTTGCTAGCTGGGATTACCTTTCAATTGTCAGTCTCTATTCCAACACACAAAAATGATTGACAAGGTTGTTGCTAGAGACGACTTGGCCTTTCACTGGAGTTTCTCTGTGTTTGTCACTGTCGCAACAGAAGCAAATAGTACCAAACTAGAGGGGTGACAGTCAAGGAGCAAATGTTTGTGTGTGTGTGTGTGTATATATACACATACATAAGAGAGATCCACTTACTCCAATAATAAGTTTAAGAGACTTACCCTTCATCCTAACCATTTATTTTTAAAAAATATAATGTTTGTAATAAGTAACTAATGTTACCTGATAGATTTTTAGAAAATAAATTATTAAGATGAAACGTAAGTCTCTTAAACTCACTCTTTAAGTAAGTGAATCTTTTCTCATATATATACATAGGGGATATATCTAGTGAGAACACCAAATTTATACGAAAGAGTGAGAGGAGCAAATCTCTCAACCATCAAGAGAGAAGAAAAAAGAATATCCGAAAAACTTATTGGAAAAGAGAGAATGAACGGTTGATCTCCACCGTTAATTTCTATTTCAATAGCTTGGATTTACTCCACTCACTCTCACATAAATTTAGCTTTTTCGATAGATACGTCGTTTATATATATATATATCACAATGATATTTCATCTCTTTTTTGCTTGATTTAGTGAGACAAAAATTAAACCTAACCAACAAAAACTTGGTTTATCTTTTTTCTGATCTTTTCTGTATACATCTAAACAAGGCATAAATGTCGTTGAATTTAAAAATTCATCAATTAGCCTTTTTTTTTTTACTTCAGTCCCTGAGATTAACAAGAACATAAGTAGTTGAAGTTCTGTAAAGTAAATAACTAATTAACACCCACATAAAATTAAATTCAAAAACAAAATTACAAAGTGCAAAGTAATTCTAGTGACAAGTGATTCTTCAAATGAAGTATGATTTGTAATATATGATTTAGGTGGTAAACCATATCTACCCACTCCCAATGTCATGAATATACAGATGGTTACCTAATTACACTGATCATGTTAGGAAGGAAATAGACCAAAGCTTAGTGTACAACATACACACACACACAAAAAAAGTCTTCCTCACACTTTATACTCCCTAATTTTCCAATTTTCAACAACATTTTGTCCCCTAAGGGAGTTCTCATCTTCCAAGGCGTAGGGTTTATACCTACTTTATTGTTGGTGCCTCTTAGAAGGCTACTATGGGGTTTCATCTTCATTCGTAATCCCATAATCATAAAAGGGATTGGAAAAAACACTTATCCAATTCTGGTTACCACCATAGGTTGCTCTAATCCTCCCGTATGTGAGGAATAAGTAGGCTCCAAAGGCCTATAAATTCTATCACTAAGCTCAGAATCTGCAGGTGGCATGTCAAGTTTGGAATGGAAACATTCAACTAAGGCAAATAATTTTGTACCCAATGAAGGTTTGTTATCTGCACCAACAAATTTTCTGGTTTCCTTTGAGATTGTTAACCTCTTATTCTCATTCAAACACCTTCTGAATGCTTCATTTGCTTTCTTTCTTAAGATATTTGATCTAGAAATCTTTTTAGACTTCTTGTCACCAACTTCCCAGGAGACATTTTACCATAAAGTTTAGAAATTTTAATAATAGTTTTTTTGTCAAATAGTTTTTTTTTTAGTCAATATCCACCGAACCCTCAGATGCACAAATTGGTAGTCCTCGCAATTACCTCAACGTGCCAGCAATTCAACCTGGAGCCCAAAACCCCGAGCCATAAGTCTCAAGCCCTAAACCCTAAACATTATGTTTGTCTTCTAGCATCCTTAGAGTTGTTCATCCTGAATATAAAAGACATAATCCATAGGCTCTTAACCATTAGATTTTTAGAAAATGAATGGTTAAGATGAAAATTAAGTCTCTTAAACTTACTCTTAGAGTAAGTGGATCCCTTCTCATATATGTGTGTGTGTGTGAGAGAGAGACACATATCTAGTAAGAAAACCAAATTTATATGAGAGTGAAAGGAGCAAATCTCGGCCATTTAGAGAGAAGAGAAAAAAATATTTGAAAAATCTCAATCATTAAAAGAGGAGAGAAAAAAAAGAGTGACAGATAATACATGTTGAAAAAGAGAGAATGAGCAGTTGATCTAAACCATTAATTTTTATTTCAATATCTAAAATTTGCTCCTCTCACTCTCATATAAATTTTGTTTTTTCACTTGATATGTCATATTTATATATATATATATATAATATATATATATATATATATATATATATATATATATGTCACAATGTTATTTCATCTTTCTTTTTTTTTCTTGATTTAGTGAAAAGACATAAATTAAATCAAACCAACAAAAAATTAGTTTATCTTTTTTTTTTTTGCTCTCTCTCTTCTCTTTATGCATATAAACAAGGCATAAATGTTGTTGAATTTAAAAATTTATCAATTAGTCATATTTCTTTTACTTCAGTCCCTTATATTAATAAGAACATGAGTAGCTAAAGTTCTGTAAAGTAAATAACTAATTAGCACACATAAAATTAAATTCAAAAACAAAATTAACAAGTACAAAATAATTCTAGTGACAAGTAATTCTTCAAACGAATTATGATTTGTAATATAGGAAGTGGTAAACAATATCTACACATTCTCGAGGTCATGAATATACCAATGGTTACCCCATTACACGATCATGTTAGGAAGGAGATAGACTAAAGATTAACATACAACATACACACAAAAAAGAAAAATAAAAAAGATCTTCCTTACACTTTATACTCCTCAATTTTCAATATATATATAATTTTTTTATGACGTTTCTGTTTTAAACCTTATTGTTATTTTTTATAACATACCTTTTATATATTATATAATATAATGTTTTAGAAATATTTATTTATTAGTTTTCGAATTTCTTAAAATCATTTGATACATAAGTTATGCTCATGTCAATGCTTTAAATTATAATTTTATTTTATCTTTTTATTATTTTTTTTAATTTTACAAGACCATAAACACGATATTGATATTTATTTAATTGTATGTTATATATTTTTTGCTTTTAATTTTAATTATTATATATATATATATACTTATTGTTGTTGTTACTATTATTATTATTATTATTATTATTATTATTATTATTATTATTATTATATATATATATACACACTTATTGTTGTTGTTACTATTATTATTATTATTATTATTATTATTATTATTATTATTATTATTATTATTATTATTATTATTATTATTATTATTATATATACACGTCGTGTCCCAGTGTCCTGTGTTTTTCTTTTTAACTGTAACTTCGTGTGTGTTTGTATTCGTATATGTGTTTATGTTCGTGTTCGTGCTACATAATTCCTAACTAACTAACTCCCTTCTTCCCAAAATGTACAAGTTTGTCCATGTTCTAGCCAACCCTTTTTTCTCTTTCTATAATAGACCTGTAGAGGTCTCTTATTAATATTCCCATCTTACTCACACAACAATTAAGAGAGGAAGAACTCTAGAACTCTGAAAATTACCTAAACTCCTTATTCTTACTAAAGTTATCCCATACAAACTCGATAGATGAGTTAGGATTCTTCTTCACATAACTCAGGAAGTGAATGGTGATTAAAATGATTTTTATGGTTTCTTCATAGTTTTTCCTTGCCCTCTCAAGCTTAATAATCCATCTTCCATCCTTTGATTGCATCGATATCTCAGGCCTTACATAAGAAAGATCAAACCTCCATGCTACAACTTGCACAAAATACTTCTACATCCAATTTATCCACAAAACCAAGCAAGAACACCTCCCTTTTCTTTCCAATAGGACTCTCATACTCACTTCACTAAATCGACAATACCAAAAAACACAGGCACATCTCTGGACTCTCATACTCACTCCATTAAATCGGCAATACAAAAAAACACACAGGCACATCTCTGTCATTCAACATGGTGTCAATATTGGAAATTTTTATTATTATTTTTTTTATAAATTAGAGTACAGAGACCAATTAACTATCGATAATTTGTAATGTATTTTTTTTAACAAAATTACAAATACATTCCTCAAATAATATATAACTATTTTTTCCTACACTAACCTCCCTCAAATTTAAAAATATTATACTAATTCTTCTTATATGTTAAGATTTAAAAAAATAAGATATACAATGTAATTACTAAATTTAAGAAATGTTGTAATTCACTTTCTTTTAATAAAGTATTTATAATATAATTATTATTGTATGATACTTTATTTTTTATTGAGTATAACTACGTAAGATGACTCAATTAGTTTTAGATTCTATATTTTATCATTTTATTTTATTTAGGCAAATCAGTTTATTTTGTTAACTATAATATTAAAAATAAATTTGAAAGTCTTATAAAGAATTAAAAAAAAAGAAGAAACTAAACCGTTTCAAAATATTGAATTTATTTGATTCAAAACTTTTATCACATATAAACCAAATCAAATTAAACGGCGTAATTTTTATATCTAGTTTAAATAACTTTCCTTTTAAAAATAAAAATAAAATCACATCACAAACACCCTTCATAAAGCCTTCATAAATATAGTCATTTGAAGGTCAAATAAAATGCATGTAACAAAAAGAAGTAATTAATATGTATAAAATAATTGATTTAATTATGTTTTAGTCCTGAAATTTGTTCCCTAAAATTTAGAAATATTTTTTAATCTTTAAAATTAATTAATTTTTATGTTAATATTGTTTGTTTTAAAAGTGTCATTAATAGTAAATTAACATGACAAATCATTAATTTACACATGAACTTCATTTTTGAGATAAACTTTAATTCCTAACATCAAACATCAATATCCGTTATCCACCTCAACAAATTCCTAAGTTCGTTACCTATATAACAAGGATTAAATATAATTCAAAGATTAAAACAATTATTTTTAGTTCATTCTATGCGCCTCCATTAATAATTTTTGGAGTTTCTTACTGAATTCGTCAGAATGGGGGAAGATGAGATAAAACAGGTAAAATAGCATATAGATAGTACCTTAGCAAGAGATCTTCAAGTGCTTCTATTTTTTAGCTAACTTTAGTGTTTAAAATCTAGCATTGGAATACATCCATGGCAAAACCCATAACCAATGAAACCAATGCAACAGACTCCGATAACTTCCCCTCAAAATAACTGGCTGAAATGTTATTTCTTCGTTGTGCTTGGAACTGTATACCTCGTGAGAACATAGCAGTCTGGCGGTGTAATATTCGTATAATAGTTCTGGATTGTTTCTGTAATTTCAAACCCAAATTTCTTATAGAAATTTATGGCATCTTCATTGTTTGTCTGCACATGCAAGTAAACCTCGGAAATGTTTTGCTTGGAGCAAAGATCAAGAACATGATTCAATAGCCTTGTTCCTGCATAAACCCCAAGATATATCACAAAACTTGCATAGTTTATAAAAGAACGTGCATAAAGCTTAGAAGGAAGTGATAAAAACAGTGTAGCCAGATGTAAATTAAAATGCTCCCATTGTGAAGCTTGAACCTTATTTCAAACAGTTAATATGCATGTGTGGTACTGAGACAAGTATCCACACCAAAAAGTCATAAAAAATTATCAATTGAATGTTCCATAACTGAGGAATAATATTCAATTTCTTTCTTACCAATGCCGAGTCCTCGGTAAGGTGCTAAAACACCTAATGTCATGATATAAACCCGAACTTGCCCTCCTCCTTCCTTCTTCTCCAGCCGGCATGCAATTGCTCCAACACATATATCACTATAGTAAGCTGAAAGACAGACAAAATCATCAATCTCAGGGCTGGTGTAAAACACGTTCAACAGGTCCCTGTATACCCCTCCCTTGTTTGTGTATCATCCATACACATATTATCAAGCAAACAGAAAGCACAGAGATATTAAACAAGCTGGTTAAATTAAAGAAATACTCTATGTTTTCACACAAACTCTTAAATCCAAAATCTTTCAGAAGCACGTGAATGTAATATATGAAAGGCATCTTGCATTGTATTCCAATAAAAATGGCTCTGTACAATAAATTTATCAAAAGCAAAGAGGGATCACATATTCTCCTTAAATAAAGGAGCAAAAGAAGGGGGAAAACCAATTTGAAAGAGGCCTCCAAACCATCAGCATGTTCAATGCGGTCAAATGGAGATCCTAGCTAAGATCAGGAAGACAGTAAATCAAATATCCCAGAATCATAACAAGAAACATAAGATCCTACTAAAATTGAAAATTCAGTCATAAGGTTACATACAACTGTTATAAGTCGCATAACATAAGTAGAAGATCATACATCCCAGGATCATAACATGAATCATAGGATCGTACAAAAATTGCAAAATTATACTTCCAGTCTTCCAGATATGTATGAATAGAAAATAACAGATGACACCAATAACACCTAAAACACAGTGTTTAACTAAATTTGAAAATTCATGCTTATAAGGTTACATACAACTCATAATAAGTCACATAACACAACTAATCCTTAATAGCAATCTCAAACAGAGAGCATGGACAGAAAAATAGAAGCTTGAAGACAGTGAGGAAAAAACTTGAACCTCGAAGGCAGAAACAGTGATGATGGTGCTGGAAGAATACAGATGTTGATCAGTGGAGGCAAAATACAGAAACAAAGAAACTAGAGATAGATTAAAGAGTCTGATTAGGGTTAATTGAGTGAGAGCACAGAAGGGAATGAGAGGGCAATCCTTTGATCCAAAATGCAATTTGGACAACAGTGAGCATATCTACCAAAATCTTATGTGCTCACATGTTCTTGTTTTCCCCATTGATAGGGAAAGGAAGTGGGTATGTTAAAATATAAGTTAGAAAGGCTTTGATATCCTTTATGTATAGAAGCAAAATCTCCAAGATAAAAACAAAATGCATGACGGATACCACAAAACAAATGGTAATAAAATACAAGCCAAGATACAAACATTGTCACACTCATGCTTGGGCATCAAAGCGAATACCTGAGGAGGAATTCAAGCGCAGAGACTTAATAAAACCTCAAAAGGAATATAAAAGGCAGGATATAAACATTGTGACACTCGTGCTTGGGAGTGAAACATATGTATTGGAAAGCAATAATGGGAAGCTTTTCAGAGGCAAACGCAAGTAATTCATTGAAAGCAGAGAGAGTTGATTGCTATATTAATTGTTAATTAGAAATGGATCAAAAGTAGAATTGATTCCCCAGCAAAAACCCGAAGACGGAAAACACAAAGAGAGTAGAGTTGAAGGTTGAGAAAAGAGGGACGTAACAGGTAGGAAGAATAAGATTGTGAAATAAAGAGCGAAGGTAATGGTGTGAGAAAGAAGCAGAGAAGAGGACCTAGTTTGGTGAATTCGCCAGAAGCGAGTGCATCGGCATAGTATTTGTCATTGTAACGAACAGGGAACAAAGCAAGATTGAGCTTTTTGAGCTGCATAAGGTTCTTGTCCCTCACTCCATCAAGTGAGATAGACACTTCACGCCCAGCTCCCATTCTACGATAAAGAAAAGATTGTTAGGTTAGAGAATTGGAATCTTCCCTGCATACCATAATCCAACTGCTTCAAATTCAAATCAAATTCGCCAACACATACCCACAAAACACAGAGAGTGATGTCTCAGCCTCACCTCACAAACAGAAACGTTTCAATCTGCGGCGTGGCGGTGGACGAGACAGAAAACCTAGAACCCGGTATTCTTTTATTGTTTATTTTACTCTTTTTTTTTTATGAAATAATATTTTCTGTTAATTAATAATATAACATTATTTTCTACGTACTCCCTCCTTTTTATCATACACATTTTTAAATAAGTTCTTACTTCTTTTTATAAAATATTCTAATTATTTTATAATAAGTAAATAAATAAGCTTTAAAAATGAATAAATATTTATAATTTTAAGTATTAATACATTAATCAAAAGATAATGTTTAACTTTTTTTTATACACGAGCTAAGTATCTGAGTTCAGATTTAATACGTTAGATGTACATAGAGTTTCAAATTTAAACAACTATAATGTATTAAATATTCATAGAGAAAACTATATCACCTTAATAATAATTATGATCTTCATCATAAAAAAGTTTTTATGTTCATCATAAATTAATAGTATCGCCTATATAATATAAACTAAGATTATTTTCTATAAATGATAGTAGTCGCTTTATCAAAAGAAATTAAAATTAATTTAATTTATTATATTATTTAATAATTAATTTAAAGTTGTTTTATTATAAAAATATTTTGTTAAATTAATTTTGAAATGTGTATCATACATTAAGAAAAAATCATTAATATTATTATATAAATATTAATAAATAAAATTTGTGTTTATGAAGTTATTGAAAATTAATTTAATATATTATTTTGTAATAAGAAAAAATATATTTTTGAGTCTTTGAAATGCTTTCATATGTTAAATACTAACAGAAAAAAAGTTGTTATTCATAGTCATGTTAAGTATGATTTTCTCCATTAATGATATTTTTATTTCTTTCATAAAAAACATAGTTTAATTTATTATATTATTAAGTAATTTAAAATTATAGCCATATAAATATTTTAATAAATTTATTTAAATATATTTTTTATATATTTATATTATTAAATTAATATTATTACATAAATATTAATAAATAAATTTGTGTTTATGAAGTTATTAAACATAAAATTAATATATTATTTTGTAATAATTAATAAATTATATATTATTAAATATTACAAACCCGGTGACACTTTCTTGAATTCCTATCATGTCAATAGAGTCTAGTTTAGTTGATTAAGTAGCAGAATGAAGGAGTTGTTGTAAAATCTTCTAATTTCCAACTCCTATTAGAAAAAAAAAAGTGTTAAACACTCAAATAAAAAATTATAATTATAATAATGTTAAATGATAATATGATACATATTTGTGTTTTTTTAATAAATAAATTATTTAATTTATTATATTATTGGGTAAATAATGAGATTTTTTAAATTTTTGTTTTACTTCTTTCTTCTCCTAAAGATATAGAATAGAATAAACTATTTTGTCCATTTAAATTTAAAAAATTAAAACTATTTTATCATAAAATATGGTTAATAAATCAATTTTAATATATTTATTATATATTTTTATTTTTATCTTGATTGAAAGACTACTGGTGAGTATATCCTAACATATTGAATTATAAATGAATCCTGCTTATAACTTGTGATGGTTGTTGATCTAAAAAAAATTGTATAAGAAAGGCATGATTTCTTTAGTTAATAGTGTTAGAAAAATATTTATTAAAAAATTAATTGTACGTGAATTCTTTTCTCAATGATAACTTAATTTTTAGTATTATTGAGTAAATAATGGTAAAGTAGTTTATAATTTAAGTATACTTATTAAATATATAACAAAATTAAAATTATTATATAAATATTAATAAAAAAATCATATGAACTATTAAACGTAGTTTCAAAATAATATTTTACAAATACAATTTTTTATCATGAAAATTTTCATAACATAATAAAACATTAATAAAAAATTTATCTATGAAATTTGTTTAAAAGCATTTTATATCATTTTCAAGGATGAATATTTTTTTATATTTTAGTAAAACAAATGTTTTTATTAAGACTCTATTAGGATCAAATCATCAAATTTAGGTCTTTATAGAGTACAGACTTATAGGATGTCTATTGAGTTGCCTCTATTAGGTAAATATTGTTAAGTATTAATATACAAGTATGTTACACAAGTAATAGAATAAAAAGTTTTACTATTTAATATTTTATCCACAATGGTGTTGAAAAAAAATACTTGTGTCTCTATTATATTTTGTTATAATTAAATAAATTTTTGTTAAAAGTGATAGGCAGTAGAAGTGTTATTTCACAAAAGACATCTAAAAAAAAGAAAAATACATTAAACATAAGCAGTTGGGTTCATCACTCATTCTAAGAAAGAGAATGAAACATTAGGTTAATTACAAAACACCATTCCCACACATTTAATTGTGTTGTGGGGATAATATCATCAAGTTCAATGAGATTATTTTTAAATATCTTTACGTTTCAGTCCTTTTAAATTTGTCACACACCAGCAAACCACAAATTAGGCCATACTCGAACCTGTTTCTAAGAGCCCCGTAATAGACCCTACCATTAATAGAGTGGCTATGGTAATTGATGGTGCAGAATTGCAATCCCTCACCATGAGCATAGCTTGAACCACACCTTCGAAGTTAATGTGGACAATTAAAAAATAAATGAGAGCTCAATTTCTTTTCCACCATAAAAAATGCACTCATAGATTATACCTCCAATAATTTAGCATTGAACCAAATTATCTTTAGTAGGCATTTGATCATAAACCAACCTCCATACTAAGTATTGCACCTTTGGAGGAATTTTGTTTGCCCAACAAAGATCAAAAGTGACATTCGATCATACCTTAGTGCTTTGTATTGTTATTATGTTGTTGTTTCCCCCATCAAGTGTGATAGCCTATTGGTAACTGATCATCGATTATTGATCACTAATTATCGATTTTTTTTACTAGTCACCAATTATCACTTCTCCAATTATCGGTTAGCAACTACCACTTTTAAACATTGATCACTAGTTGCTACCCTGACTGTTGATCATCGGTCACCAATCATCGGTTGCTAGTAACTGATTATTGGTCATCGATCATTGGTCGTAAGGGTGTTTATTGGGTTGGACGACTCGACGATCCAATTTGACTCAATCCAACCAAACATATTGGGTTAGGTTGTTCTTATAATTGAGTGAAACTCAACCCAAACAAACCCAATCAAACTCAATTCACTACCATTTGAGTGACATGTTTCGTAAATTGAACCTGAGACCTAACCTGACCGACCTAACCACAATATTAAGTTATTATTATTTGAAATATGTGTTTTGTTATTATGTGTTATTTTAATATTATGTTTTTGGTAGTTTGGATAAATGATGTAATTTATATCTATTTGTATGGTTTAACTAGTTTAGAAAATTTATGTTTACTTTTATTTTGGACAAATATTTCTTTAGTTATTTTTTCTTGAAAATTTTGTTGTATGTTAATTTTAATTTATTTTTTATATATAATTTGTAATTATAATTTATTGTTTATTTTTATGTTATACAAATTATATAGTCTATTTTTTTAAAAAAAAACCTAAAAAGCTAAAAACAAATTTTAAAATTTATTTTTTTTTAAAAAAATATTTTCTAAAACTATCACCTAATTAACTCAATCCAACATGTCAAAGGTGGGTTGAGTTGGGTTAGGTTTAATGAAAAAAATCGAAAACTCAACCTAATATTTCATGATTGGGTTAGGTATTGAGTTTGTCTACATCTGACCAACCCAACTCGTGTTCACCACTAATTGGTCGTTACCTTAAACTATTGGTCATCGATTACCAAGGAGGAAGAATTTTAGTGTGGTCAAGATTTAACAATAGTGTTTTAAATTTGGAAAAAAATATTATTTTTTATAAATTAAAAGCATAATATCAAAATTAATTTTTATTTTTATAAATTTGAAAACTAAAAAATACTCCAAACAAGTTTTGTTTAGGAAAGTCCTATTTAGGATGGTTGCAAATTTTATTTTTTTTGCTTTTAAATGTAATTTTAAAAATGGTTCTAAAATGTTTTTTATTTTTAACTTGGTTTTGAAACACTTTTATATTCACTTTCAAAACTAATAAAAATAGACTTGTGATTTTGGTTTTTAATTTTATTTAAATATATAATTGCTACTTTTCACAATAACTTTCTCTCCTATATCATTGGTGCAATCACCACAATTAAAAAAATGCATCATTGTCAGCATCTTTGTTTGCCACTAACACTTTAGGGGGCCACCACCAAAACACCACCACCACCACTAGGATATTGTCACATAACCATCATCATTGTTGTTACTACCACCATTAAATAATCACTAACAGTGTCATCAACATTGTCACCAAAACACCACTATTATTGTTGCACTACATCCTTGATACCATTGTTGAAACCATCACAATCAATGACCTCACCACTAGACCACCACAATTGACAATACCATCAATAGGTTATCATTGATGTGACCATTACTGTTAGAGAATGTCTAACTGTGTCTTTAAACCACCATTGTTGGTGACATCGTTGTTGAATCACCATAGTTGCCAACACTACTAATTTCACTTTTTTTTTCCTTGCAATATCTATTTTTTTTGTAGGTTTAACCAAACTTATGTGAGATGTTAAATGATATGTTTCTGGATGAGATTTCAAAAAAAATCATGTTGCAATTGTGGTGTAAAGGATATGATTTGAAAAGTGTTAACAAAGTTGTTTGAATTGGAATTAATGATTTCTCTCAAGATAGGTGATTGTTTTGTTTTCTATTTGGAAATTTTGTAATTCTGACGACAATCTTATCTTGTAATTTTATAATAGTTTATAGAAACTAAAACAAGATAAATTAAAACTATGAAAAACAAATTTTGATTCCAGTTTTAAAATTTTTCATAATTAAAAAAATATTGTAATGAACCTTAATAAGTATAAAGTTTTTTTTTCTTATATGAAACCGATGAACATAGCATTCCCATATTACTAGATTTTTTTTTATAAGCAAAACAGAAAATAAAAATGCAATAATAACTAATAATAGATACCAAATATACCATTCTAAAGTCAGAGAAAAACAAATAATAATAATAAAAAAAAAGATAGGGCAATTACAATATATTGTCAACTTATAGGACTGAGAATAATGTATAACTGTCTCTAAGCTAAGAAATAATACAATACAAAATACTTTCTACCTACCCCTACCATGTATGGAAATCTTAACCACCCAATTACAAAGTATGGTTATTAGCCCAATCTCATAGAAGCTTCTAATACAAATTTTATCAATGTACATTAAAAGTTGTAGATTCCACTCCACATATGATACTCTGTTCACACAAGCATCAATGGTTATCTTTACTACACTTGTTTGATCCATTTCCAAATAAGCTCCTAACATGCTTTGGTGTTATTAAAAATAGCTCATTTTCTCCTTCCAAACGAATGCAATACAAGTACATTAAATAGATGATAATATATCATTCTAAGCATGAGATTTGTTGGTTACACAAAATTGCACAAAGAATTAAAAAACGTACTTCTGAACACCAAATGTAGACCTTCACAAGAGAAACATTTTTACCACACTATAACAAGATCGTACACTCTCCATAAACATGTGATGTTCATCTTCTTCAACATAGTTTCAGAGCATACATGTCTCACATGGGATCTGATCATTTCTTGTGATGAGATTTTTTTTTGTAGACAACCTATTATGAGATGATCTCTAACAAGTTGATAAATACAATGATATTATCTTTGATCTCCATAGCTTAACATAAAAACTCTTATTAAGATGTTCAATACTTGCACTAAGAAAATGATAAACAGAAAACACATTGTTTAACCCTAAAGTTCCCTTACCACTCAACTATTGATTTAGATGCATACCATTCAAATTCTATTTCAAGATTTAGAGGCATACCATTCAAATTCTATTTCAACTATTAGAAACTCCTATTAAAACTATTTTCTTTGTAATTTTATATCCCAAACCTAAACATCATTGCGCTTGCTGGCTACATCTGCAACAACAATTGCAAACAATATTTGTAGATAAATAATGTTAGGGATACACGATTTATTATTTTTTAACATAAAATTGGTTGAAATTAATTAAAAATTATAAAATAAAAAAGATATTGTAAAGAATAGGTTGGTAGCATTTAAATATTTAATTTAAATTTTAGTAGTTTTCTTTGTGCAGTTTCGCCTACCTCAAACTAACCTTTGGTGGTAAATAAAATGTATTTAATTTTAACATTTGGTATGGTCGTTTACATAAATTAAACTAAGAATTTCGCGGTCAACTCTCGTATTCTACATAAATTGAGAAGACAGATAACAACACACATCCAAACACAAACAAACGTGAGAGTTTGATTGGATTGGATATCCGTGCTATCCGTGGGCGCAACATGGAAATTTCATTTGGCTAGCGCTGCAAAAACATGGGGACACTACTTTCTTCTCCCCTTTTCTATCTTAAAATAATCACCTTTTTCTGCAAGCTTTATATAAAATTAAAATTAAAATTTATTAAACCAGACCTTAATTTTATGCGGTTTAAAAACAGCCAGTCAGCCACAGGTTGGAGAATTATATTAATTTTATTTTATATTTTTACATTTTAATTATAAAATAATAAACTAAGGGTGCAGATTCCTTGCAGTTACAGCACGAAATCCATTTTCAATTTGTCGATGACTGATGAGAGTTTTGAATATATGTTTCATGTACTATTTTGAAATCACTGAAATATTTTTAAATTATATTTTTAAAAGAAAAGAATGATGGATAACTCAAAAAGGTTAAATGATTTAAGTTGAATAAAATTATAGGCAAAACTGAAATATTAAAAAAGTTGGGGAGTACTGTAATAAGAAAGATTTAGATTAATTAAAAAGAGATTAAAACATGAAAAGTGGCAATTAGTATATATGAGAGTGGGGAGAAAGGAAGGAAGACCTTATCATCACCGAATTTCACAGTCAAAGTGACAGGCTCGGCTCTTGGTGCTTGCTTGAGCTTATATAGAATAAAGTTGGAGGTGTGTGAAAAGGAATTGGAGCCATAATGCCTTGTGCTAATAGCATTGTCTCAGCTCCGTCGTACGCGTTCCCCTTTCGCTCTGGCTCCGCCTGTATAACACCAACTGCGATAGCCCTCACTAAACGGAGTTGGAAGCCTCCAATTGAGACCAAAAGCAAAAGCATGAGAAAAGGAGTAGTGAGAGCGACGGTATCGATAGAGAAAGAGAGCCCGGAGGCGGAGCGTCCGGAAACGTTTCTGAGAGGCGTGGACGAGGCCCATTCGTCGTCTTCTGTACGGGCCCGGTTTGAGAAGATGATAAGGGAGGCCCAGGACAGCGTCTGCGCTGCCCTTGAGGCCGTTGATGGTGGGGCCAAGTTCAAAGAGGACGTTTGGTCCAGGCCCGGTGGCGGCGGCGGCATTAGCAGGGTTCTTCAAGACGGTGTCGTTTGGGAGAAAGCTGGGGTTAATGTCTCTGTCGTTTATGGTGTTATGCCTCCCGATGCTTATCGTGCTGCCAAGGGTGCTCCTACCGATCAAAAACCTGTCCCTGTGCCATTCTTTGCTGCTGGAATCAGCTCCGTTACGATCCCATCCCCTCCTCTCCTCTCTCATTTTTTTTATACAAAAATTAATTTACTTACCCTCTTTCTCTTCAGGTTTTACACCCTAAGAACCCTTTTGCCCCTACTCTACATTTCAATTATCGCTACTTTGAAACAGATGCTCCTAAAGGTAACTTCACTTCTGCTTTCCTCATTTCCAACCTTCTTTTTTTATCATTTTAGTACTTCCCTTCTGCTTTCAACATTTTCTAGTTACTCTCCTCCACATTTGATGTCATTCACATGTTCTTTATGGCCCTCTCTTTGCTCTGCCTTTTTCAAGCTTGGAGGCTTCAAGTTTGTAGATTTTTTTTACTTTTTTTTTAAAAAATATTTATTTGTTATCAGTCTCATCTAATACATCGCTCGCTAGTGTTAAAGTTTCAGGAAGGTCATTTCCTCTCTCAAGTATTAAGACAAAGGGATGTTAGCAAAGAGCATAACATTTTGTTGAATCTTTTTTTGGTGCACTATTATTGATAGTCATCTTGTTTTCTTCTGCAGATGCTCCTGGAGCACCTAGACAATGGTGGTTTGGTGGGGGAACTGACTTAACACCAGCTTACATTTTTGAGGAGGATGTTAAGCACTTCCATTCCGTACGTGCCTAACACAAATATTGGTTTCTCACATTTTTTATGGTTTAGAATCAGCAATGGCTTTTTCCTTGGTAAAAGATGAAAATAAATCACTTTCCTTTGTTCTAAAAATGTCACCTTACCTTGTTATTTTGATCCTTTATGTGGTTACTTTCAATATATTTTTGTAGTTATAGGTGAGTTTCTTGAGTTTAATTTATTTAGCTTGGTTCTTTTCAAACGAGAGACATTACAATGTCAAGCACAGAATTGGTTCATCTTTATATTTCTATAAAAGGTTTTTGCAATGCTTAAGGATTCTGCAATCAGGATCACTTCTCTAACTTTCTTCATTACCCAGATTAAACCCCAAAATAGAAACAGAAAATATCCATCTGATGCTTGCTTAAAATTATTTTGAAAATGATTGTTTAAAAACTTTAAGCAGTGGTTGATCATTACCTTCCATTTTACCTCCTCCTCTAGGTCCTGATTTTCTCCATATTGCTACATAGAAGAGTAAATGTAGGGCACTTAAGAAGTGGCGCTAAATGATTTTCAGTTTATCTTTTGGATATTGATATGATATTTTATTGAAGGCATTCTACAGTGTTTTACTAAATGTACTTCTATCATGCTTTTTATGTAGGTTCAAAAAAGTGCCTGTGACAAGTTTGATCCTACTTTTTACCCTCGATTCAAGAAATGGTGTGATGATTACTTTTATATCAAGGTATAAATATTCATCCTTTTTCACTAATGAAATTTTCAAGTATTGTATTTTGCATTAGTCTCAGACCTTTTCGATAAAACTAATGGTTAATATTGATGAGCTGTATTAAGCATTCCGTGTTTAATTCATGAACTTTTAATTAAAGTTTACTCATGAGTTATTTGGCTATCTGTTATAGTTAATTTTAGTGAATTTAGTATATGATGAATTGGAGGCTGTAATAATTAGTAAACAAGAAACGGATGGTGGTTAATGGGTAACAGCACATAATGAAATAATGGGGATGGAAAGAAGATATGTGATGCATGGAAAGCAACAGAAGTGAACTGTTTTGGTGGGTGAAGATGTTAAGCATGAAGCATATGCAGCTGATACTTTGATTTACACGATAGTATTTTAGGAGACTTGGGGTTGGTGTGTGAATAAGACAATAAGTGACTAAATATCAGAAACATATATCTTATGGAAAATTTGCGACTACAGTTGTCATCAAAGTTTGCGTGAGCATTACTATGAATGGATAGGTGGTGTCTAAGAATTGAATTTGTTGATTTTTTGTATGTACTGTAACTTCAAGTTCAAGGTTCATTTGATTTCTAAACCCTTAAATTGTGCACATGAAGACATATGGGGTTAAATTCGACCTCATTGGCAATATTGGGCTGTCAAAATTTTCCTTTTTATCTACTCTGTTTTGAGTAATGCTATATCGTCTTACTCTTCCTAATACATTTATTATACTTTATGGAGAAAGTTTTAAATATTAAATGAAAAGTAAATGCATTTAGGACTTATTTGGTAGCTGTTATGGGGTAAGGGGGGACACAACAAGAGTAGGAAGTATATAATTATGAGCAAGGTATGTTCTTATCCTATCTTGTGTTTGGTGCATACAAGATAGCCTAATAAATGATGATATAAATTGCTTATAAAGACAAAATTGTCATGATGAGAAGTGGTGGGTGGCGATGATGAAAATGATGATGGTGGGGTGTTGGTAATTGTAGCTTGGTGGTAGCACCGGTGATGACTACACTGTGGTGGTTGCAATAGTGAAAATTATTGTAGTGTCATAAGTGGATATGACAAATAGTGACAGTCATGGTGGCAAGAGCAGTAGTAGAGGTAGTGGTGGTGATCATGGTGTTAACTAGGGTGGGGAGCAAAGGAGTCATGTAGTGGAGAACTGGAGATGAAGGTGGAAATGGAAAATCTTATCTATCTAATTCTATTTGTTGATACTGTTACTTCTCCTTGAGAAAACTCTTGACTTAATGAACAAGAAATGATAAACAAATAGGAATAAAATAAGTCTATCATATCTAATTGACTCACCAAACAATAGATTAAAATAGGATATGATAGCTTATCACATCTTATCTTTCTCTTAATTATTACCAAACAGGTCAGTGTTTTAAGTTTTAACACATTAAAAACATTTGATGCTTTCTTCAACTTATAAATACGGGGATTACTAGGAAAATGTTGTCTGAAGGTTTAAACTTATTTCTCCCTTTTCAGTCTCTTGTTTAGGGTTTAGGGCTACAGTGGATTCATTATACATGTCTTTTTAAATTGAAGTGGAGTATGTGGGCTTATACCGTTGTTGGTGGTTTGTCCTTATTTTCTTATTTCAACATTCAGCATCGAGGTGAAAGGAGAGGGCTGGGTGGAATATTTTTTGACGATCTGAATGACTATGATCAGGAGATGCTCCTTTCCTTTGCTACTGGTAATTTCTTGCATTTTTATAAATTTGATGGTCGTCACTGGAAAGACATTCAATTCTCTGTATCTCATGCTGCCTAAACTATTTTTGGTTGCAGAATGTTCAAATTCTGTTATTCCTGCATATATCCCTATCATAGAGAAAAGGAAAGATTTGCCCTTCACAGAACATCAGAAAGCATGGCAACAATTGCGAAGGGGACGATATGTTGAATTCAATTTGGTACGCTTTGAAACCAAACTCTAGACTAAGATGTATTGTCTGCTGTTTTTCAGTTCAAGTTTAAATTTGTCTTATGTAACAATTTCCGGCCACAGGTATATGATAGGGGTACGACATTTGGACTGAAAACTGGAGGGAGAATAGAGAGTATCCTTGTTTCTCTCCCACTGACTGCCCGATGGGAGTACGATCATGTATGATTTTGGAATACTTTTTGTTTTTAGTAAACTAATCGGATATTAGATTCCGCTAATTTTCATTTCTGAAATTGCTACTGAAATGGTGGTGGCATTTTACATGCAGAAACCAGAAGAAGGAAGCGAAGAATGGAAACTTTTGGATGCGTGCATCAACCCCAAAGAGTGGATCTAATTCATCAGTTGACCCCCAATTTATCAACGTTTTAATAATAAGAGAGCCTGTTAGTGTTTCCTTTTTCGGTGTATATCACGTGGCTGTTACGATGAGTCCCAATCCCAACTGTTAGCTTCTATTCGATGGATTGTAAATCTCGTGTTTTGCCAGAGTTATCCGAGTAAAGCGTGAAATGCAGAAAAATAACAAATGTTTTAGGCTGCGTCTACAGTGTACTACACTGCCACATTTACATTATTCCATCAGTACCTAAAGGCAACTTCTATGGCAGTGTTGCACTCGTGAGACTGTAATTTTATTAATTCTGGGAAAGAAAGGAGAAAATGTTGTTTTACAGAGTACTTTCTTAATCATTTACTTCAAATGAACAAAACCTAACAGTGATTAAATAACACAGTTTACAAAATCGTCATTGCCATGTGAAGAATAAAATAAAGTGGTGAAAATGAGGATTTAACAGTGTCAAAATTTACATCAGCATGCATTGCACTAGCATTTAGCATCTTAACAATGGCAGAAAAGGCACACATTGTACGCAGTATGCAGAGGCACAAAAGGAAGGAGAAAAAGTGGGGATAACTATGAAACATATTTGCTTCATTAATTTGGTAGGAGCATTCCTCCTCAAGTGGAGAGGCACGCCCTGATTGTGGGCAGCGGATTCACGCACTGCCTTCTGAGCCATTCTTCTCATTCCCAATGCAATGCCTTCTTTTCTTTATTAACTCTCCACTTCCACACTCTTTCTCGGCCATCCATACTCCCTACTACCATGCAAATATCCAGCCCATTTCAAAATATTTTCATACATTTTTAAATAATTCAATTCAATTAAAATTTTTAATTATTATACATTGAATTTATAATATAACTAGTACCTATACCTTGCCTAGGAAATTCCTGCTTGCATTTCATAAAATAGTATTTTATAAAATTTTTACTAATAATTTTTTAATATGAGCAAATCAATTTGTTCATTTGTATCGTGTTAAATATCAAAATAAATTGTTTATTAAAAACAATTTATAGTTTCTACAGAAATAATAAAAAAATTATTTATTTGAGAATCATTTTTTTTTTTTTATAAAAAATACTTATAGTTTCTATTATAATTGAACTATTTTAATTTATAATATTAATTACATTTACAATATCTAATATATATGGTATCTCTAGTTATCTTTCGACCAACCCTTTGGTCTTTAAGTCACTTTTCACTCTTAAGCACTTGTGACTAGGGGTTTATGTACCCTTAATCACCTTCCAAACGATCCCATGATCTTTAAGTCATTTCTCGCTCTTAAGCATTAGTTGCCCTTTAATTGACCCTACTATGTACCTTTGGTCAACTGCTAATCGATTTATTAAAACCTCACGACTATACTCTCACCGAGTACTGTCAACTCCTGTAACTACGGTCTCTATATTTTATCTAAATTTCCTGCAAATCCATACCTCCAATCATCTCATCTTATTTGAATATCTTGTTCTCATATCTTATCAAAATTTCCCCCAAATTTGTATCTCCAAATCATATTTGAATATCTCATTTTCCATACCTTATCTAAATCTCCTCTGAATCCATATCTCCAACCACATAATCATATTTGAATATCTCATTCTCTATATCTTATTCAACCACCTAATTATATTAGAATATTTGTATTCTGTGGATTTCGGGATACTGATTCCCTACAATACCTATAAATACCCCCACATTCACAAGGTGAGGAGCAACGAATTCATGTTGCTTAAACTTGATGCTCTCAATCTAGGTATACTCTCATTAGGGTTTACTTGGATTCAGGAACATTTGACACCATTGTGGGGCAACGATAAACGTATTAACTGTGCCTGCATTGCTCAAACCCTCCCATCCCAAGGAATGGTGCGAGCATCCCACCATGGTTTCACCACTGGCAATGACAACGAACATCCCACCATGGAGCAAATCCTGGTCGAACTAAGGTGAGTAAAAGGAAAGTATAACACTAAAGTAGCATCGAGAAACTTCCAAGAAGGAGACTTGGTACTCAAGAAGACCAAACAATCAAATAACAAACCAGTTTTCACCCAACTAGGTTGACTCTTACAACATCCACTAGGCCATTAGGAAAGGAGCATACAAGTTGCGAACCTTACAGGGAGGAAACATACTTTAAATGTGGAACACATCCAACCTAGACTTCTAACATAGCTAGAATTTCTTGTAATGTTTTTTTATTTATTAGTTTTCAATGATTTCCTTTGTAATAAACGTGAGGAATCTCGTAAAGATGCCGACATTGTTAGGACATTTGCGAGCCCTCAGTCAGTTAACGGGGGTGCCTATGTTGTTGGGATATCCAAAGACTGACCTCATGTTATCTTTTTCCTTATGAGTTTTTTTTAACAAGGTCTGACCACTTTTCTCAATAAAATTCAGTTCTTTCAAAATTATGTTTATTGAAGCATAAAAGGCTCCTAGATGAGTCCCGTTGATACTCCAGAAAGGCTTTACATCGAGGAATAAGAGGCTCCTAGATGAGTCTCACTGATACACCTAAAAGGGCTATACACCAAGGCATAAGAGACTCCTAGACGAGTCCTGTCGATATGCCCAGAAAGGCTATACATTGAGGCATAATAGGCTCTTAGACGAGTCCTGCCGATACACCCAGAAAGGCTATACACTGAGGCATAAGAAACTCCTATACGAGTCTTGACGATACGCGTAGAAAGGCTATACATCGAGCATAAAAGGCTCCTAGACGAGTCCTATCGATACACCTAAAAAGGCTATACACCAAGGCATAAGAGAATCTTAAACGAGTCTCGTCGATACGCCTAAAAAGGCTATACACTGAGACATAAAAGACTTTTAGATGAGTCTTATAAATATGCACAGAAAGGCTATACACCAAGGCATAGAAGACTCCTAGACAAGTTTCGTTGAGACGTCCAAAAAGACTACACCGAGACATAAGAAGTTTCTAGGCGAGTCTTATCAAATTGTTAGGAAGATGCCCGCCCCTCATTTTCAAAAACAAAATGGTATAACATTGCTAAAAAAAGAACTAAAACTATTTCTTATGATATATTTATCAAATATGATTTTTTATCTTTATCTATATATTTTATTTGCTTTTCTTAATTATTGATCTATTTCAATCTAGGATTAAGATTTAAGATCCTCTAAAATGATACGAAATTATATTTTAGAAATAAAATATAACTATCTCTCTTTAATTTAATGGTTAAGAAAAAATTATATTTCAAATTTGAAAATATTTAAAAACTAAAATAATTAAGAGGATCCATATCAATAATATCAATTATTGATCAATTTTCATTTTTTTTTCCACGTAACAAACACTGACATTAATATAGGAAATTGTTGCGCAAGGCACAAAATTCGTAACGCTATATAACATCACTATATATTAGCTATTGTCAACATACCATCCTCATTTAAAAACCAAACAATATCGAAAAAATAGTTGCAAATGCCTTTGTCGGCAATAACAAATCTTTTTTCCGGATCCTTGGTTGGGAATGTTTTTTGTCCAACCATCGATATGCCCACCCCTATTGCACTTGAAAACAATATTAAAAAACAGTTGTTATCTTCTTTTGCACCACGTTCTTCCTTCTCTTCTTCCCCTCTACACCCACCAACACCCTCACACCCCCATCCACTGCTATCCCACCTATAAGGTAAAAGAAAAAGAAAACCAATATTCACTATGAATCTCGTCCACCGTGTGACTTTGCCATCATTTTTAGATTTACAAAGAAACCATATTACCATTCTCAACTCTGTTATATTTATATTTGCTAGGAGACTTATAACTTATAGCATGCTACGTGAGTACCCGCACTTTGTGATATTTATACTTGCCAGCTAGGAGGCTTGTCACATGCTACGCAAGTTGAGACTAAATACAGAAGCTGTTAAGAAGCATAGACTTACAACCTACGCAAGCTTAGATAGCTAAGACTTACATACGCAATCTGCAGAGACTCCTATCAAATTGTTAGGAAGTTGTACTCCCCTCGTTTTCAAAAACAAAATGGTGTAACTTATTGCTAAAACAAAAAAGAGCTAACACTATTTCTTGAAATATATTTATCAAATATTAGTTTTTATCTTTATTTATATATTTTATTTGCTTTTCTTAATTTATTTATCTATTTCAATCTACCATAAAATTGTATCGCATTATCATTTACAAAGTAAAAATATAACTATCTCTCTTTAATTTAATGGCTAATAAAAAATTATATTTCAAATTTAAAAATATTTAAACTAAAATAATTAAGAGAATCGATATCAATAATATCAAATTATTGATCGATTTTTATTTTGATTTTTCTAGGTAAATAACATTAGTTACTCATTACAACATTAAATTTTAAGAAAATAGATTGTGAGATGAAGAGCAACTCCGTTAACTTTACTCTTAGAGTAACTAGAACCCTCTTATATATACCTAGGACATTAAGAGAGGAGAGAGAGAAAACAGTGACAGATAATAAATGCATAAATTTGGCTTTCTAACTGGATATATCTCATTGTATAAAACATATCTAGTGAGAAACATGAAAATATATCTAATGAGAAAACCAAATTTATATAAGAGTGAGAGGAATACATCTTAGTCATTAAAAGAGGAGAAAAAAGAGTGTCAAATAATAAATGATGAAATAGAGAGAATAAATGGTTGATCTTAACAATTAATTTTTATTTTAATAACTAAGATTTTTTCCTGTCATTCTTGTATAAATTTAGTTTTCTTATTAGATATACTTCTTATATATATTTATTTATTATCATTATTATGTGCATAAAAAATATATTCATCATTATATTATTATTTGAAACGATTTTATAAATATAATCCAAATTTAACATACAAAACAAAATTTATTGCAATCATTTCATAAATTTTATCGTAAAACAAAATCATTATAACATAAATTCAACAAATTACAATTCTTTTTACAAATAAAAATTATTTACCCAAAACCTACGTAAAATATTCAAGATTGTAAGAAAGTTTGGTATTGAATCTCTTCATTAACAAAAATCAACATATTAATAATTAATATTTAACATATAAAATAACATTGGAGTAAAGAGACGATCTTCTATGGCATCCCAAATGCCTCTGTATATTGATTCAATAAAGATCCTTATTCAAATTTTCCAAAGCACAAAGTTTTCTCCATTAAAGAGAGGAGATCTATTTATTGATGCGTCTTCTGCAAAGGTTTTAGAAAACGTTTTGAATGATTATCAAAGCAAGCTCTGATACAAGAGTAAAAAATAATGGTTGGAATGTATCAAATCAAAAGGGGAGTGAATTTGTATTTTAAAATTTTATTTTCTTACATTTCAAGAATAGAGACCTTTATCTTTATTTTGAATCAAGGAAACACTTGTAGCGATTTGGTATGTATAGAAATCAATCTTTTTATATTAAACACATCAAGAATATGCAAAAATTAAATTCAATCTAGAATTAACAAACTTATACGAAAGTGATTAAGCAATACAAAGAGATGTAGAGATAGAGAAAAAGAATACACAAGCAATTTACACTGGTTCACCCATACCTAGGATTACATTTAGTTTCAACCAATAAGACAACTTATCTTTGGATTGCTTCTACTAGTATCAGTACATGTAGTCACGACATGCATTATTCCTTGAACACCTATCAATAAATTATTCTAAGCATGCAAAAACCTATTGCACACAATCTATCTTTTAGAAAACCTACCTAGAAAACAGGTTTTTAACCAAAAACAAGTAAAAGAAGGTAACAAATTTATATCACCTGAATATCTTTTATGCAAAAGATATAAAACAATTCAAGTTACCAAAACTAGTTAGAACAATGATCAAGAATTTCAATATTTATGCAATCTTGATTTGATCATGAAGCTTGATGATAAGGATGTGTAATAAGCTATTTTTCCATGAAAAACCGTAAGTTCTTTGCTCTCAAAAGATATAGTTTAGTGATTTTTCAAAATCAGTTCTTTTATGAGGGTTTTCAATTTCAACTTGTATATAAACAACACATCAATTATGATTTAATCGATTAAGCCAAGTATCTAATTGGTTAAATGGTTCTTCAAGCTAATCTAAATAATTCAGGATCAATTTAATTGATTATCTCAAGTATTTAATCGATTAAATTTTTTTGAGACTTGTCTTAGTCAACCAAACACAAATTAATAAATTAAGTTAAATATTTAAACGATTAACTATATTTTAATAGATTATGGTAGTCAATTTAACAAATTAAAACAATAAGTATGTTTTTCCAATAAGTCAAATAACTTTCTAAACCAATTACTTGCTACATGGATGGATAAGACAAATTTTTAAAGCATTTTAGAAATGTATCTCATTTATGCTTTCGTATGGTTAATTCAAGTTAGATTAGATCAATAATTGAGTGAACATGATCAAAGTATTTAGCACAATGCACAATGAATCAACAAATTTCTCTAGCCTATATAGATGTATGAGTCTCAAACATAAAATATATAACATTCATCACAGACTTTACTAGAGTTCATCATCAAAACATATTGAACATATTACAATAGCTCTCAATCTCAATCTCTGAGAGTGAGTGAGTTCCTACACACTTGTCTTGGACGTTGGTCATCGACCACCATCATCATTAGTCACTATCATTATTTGGTCCCCATTACTTGTCGTTGTCAGTCTCCAATTATCGTTGCTTGTCATTGTTGGTCTCCAATCACCATCATCGTTATCTAATAACCATCGTAGGTCTTTGATTGCCATTGCTAGGCACAATGAAGGATGAATTCTGATGTAGTTGAAATTTCACAACAATATTTTAAAACTTAAAACAAAAAACTATTGTTTTATAAATTTGAATACTCAAAACAAAAACTAAAATTTGTTTTTGTAATGTTGATTACTTAAAACGAAAAATCACCCCATATGTGTCCGAAAGGAAGAGAGAACTTTTGAGAGAAAAATTTAACTAAAAGATGATGTGTAAATATGCCCATATGAAACCTTCTTTTTAGATGTATAAAATAAATATATAGTTAATATATATATATATATATATATAATATAATATAACTATAATACGCAACATATAATACATAACAAAAATATAATATAATAGTATGATAAATTAAAAAACACTATTAAATATTTAATAATAATAATAATATTTTTTCAGTAATAGAATGATAAAGTGTTTTGTTTAATAGTAATGTCCTTCCCTAGAACCAATTTTGTTTGAGCTTTGTAGGAATAATGATAAATTTTTTCTCAAAGTATTTAATGCACATGGATACGAAGGATTCAAACTCAATACTTTTAATTAACATGTAACAACTCCCTGCTAATTAATCCGCACATTGTGTTATTTTTATTTATAAGTATGAATATAATGAAAAAGAATACATAAATAATATGAGTTTAATGTATATCAGAATCAATGACTTTCCATCATTAGTATAAAATTACAATCCAAACATAGAGGGTTATGAATGAATGTATAAAGATTTATATGTGCAGGAGTGTTTTCTCTAATAAAGATAAATTGAAGTAATGAGGGGTAGGGATGTAAATTGCATGAAGAGTCAAAATTGGTATGTTAGGTGTTTGTGGGGTGAGGGGTGAGGGGTGAGGGGTGAGGGGTGAGATCGGATCGGAGATGATGGGCGTAAGTAGGAAAGTAGGAATGGGAGTGACAGCGATGAGAAGGAGTGTGACGTATATGCCTAGACCGGGGGACGGAGCGCCGAGGGCGGTGACGCTGATACCGGGGGACGGAATTGGGCCACTGGTGACGAACGCGGTGGAGCAGGTGATGGAGGCTATGCACGCGCCCATATACTTGGAGAAGTACGAGGTGAAGGGGGACATGAGGCGTGTTCCGGAGGAGGTGCTGGATTCGATTAGGAAGAACAAGGTGTGCTTGAAGGGTGGTTTGAGGACTCCTGTGGGTGGTGGAGTGAGCTCCCTCAACGTTCAGCTCAGAAAGGACCTCGATCTCTACGCTTCCCTCGTCAATTGCTTCAACTTGCCCGGTTTGCCCACCCGCCACCACAACGTCGACATCGTCGTCATCCGCGAGAACACCGAGGGCGAGTACTCCGGTCTCGAGCACGAGGTTGTTCCTGGCGTTGTCGAGAGCCTCAAGGTTATGTCCAAGTTCTGCTCCGAACGTATTGCAAAATATGCCTTCGAGTATGCCTATCTAAACAACAGGAAGACAGTCACCGCCGTCCATAAAGCCAACATCATGAAACTCGCCGATGGCCTCTTCCTAGAATCTTGCCGACACGTCGCAACCAAATACCCTGGCATCAAGTACAACGAGATTATTGTCGATAATTGCTGCATGCAGCTTGTCTCCAAACCCGAGCAGTTCGATGTTATGGTTACTTCAAAATCCTTCTTCTTCTCCCAATTCCATTCCCCTCTAAACTCTAAACTCTAATCTCTAATCTCTAATCTTCAATCTTGTTATCTTAGGTCACTCCCAATCTTTATGGAAATCTAGTGGCTAATACGGCTGCTGGTATTGCCGGAGGCACGGGTGTGATGCCGGGAGGTAACTGAACTGAATTGAATTGAATTGAATTGAATTGAATTGAATTGAATTGAATAAGAGGAAGAAATGGGGGTGAGTGGTGCAGGGAACGTTGGGGCTGATCATGCTGTGTTTGAGCAAGGTGCTTCTGCAGGAAATGTGGGAAAGGAAAAGATGGTGGAGCAGAAAAAGGCAAATCCCGTTGCTCTGCTTCTTTCGTCGGCCATGATGCTGAGGCATCTTCAGTTTCCTTCATTTGCCGACCGCCTTGAGACTGCTGTGAAGCGGGTGATTTCAGAGGGCAGATGCAGGACCAAAGATCTTGGCGGAGACAGCACTACCCAGCAGGTTGTTGACGCTGTCATTGCCAACCTCCACTAATACCATCTATCCCCTTTCACTCCTCTTTTTCACCATCCTTCAAGCTTCAATTTCTTCTCCACCCAATAATTCCTCGCCTTTCCCATGTAACAATGTTTCCTCAACCAAACATATGTAACTTTTCTGTTCCCGTCTTCCATTGTTTCTGGACTCACTTCAATTTTCTCATTCTCTGTCTCATACTTAAAACTCTCCTTCTGTGGGTTGGATCATGCTATCATCTCCAACTGCAATTAATTAACTAATTACCCAAGGAATGACAAAATTAATACCGCCAAAAAAATAAACAATTACATGACTTGAGGTAACTTTTTAAATTGAGTTACAAATTCCTACCCT
This sequence comes from Psophocarpus tetragonolobus, assembly GCA_037954015.1. Lineage (NCBI taxonomy): Eukaryota > Viridiplantae > Streptophyta > Magnoliopsida > Fabales > Fabaceae > Psophocarpus > Psophocarpus tetragonolobus. The sequence continues at coordinate 44,918,235 of CM075695.1, forward strand.
CGTATGTATTTATTTTGATCCAATATGTATGGTTTTAAGGAAGAAACTGGCTACTCATCTAATGTCTCACCTATCAGTATAGGATAAAAGCTCTTTCAGTCTTTTCTGCACATTCAGACAAGTATGCTTAAAACTAAATAAAGAACAAATGTTATGTGATATTCAAAATTATGCAAAGAAGGTCGTGTGTATAACCAATGCATCTGCAAGAAGGGCAACTGCCAACTGCACTTGCATACATATCTGATGTCCCCAATGTCATGGTTGAAAGAACAGCATGTGTTCTTCCAAGAAGGAAACCACCTGTTGCAGCCCACAGATCATAACTGAAACAATTACAATAGCCTAACAGAAACATAGATGATGTACACATGTACAGTCAAGCAAAGCATAAGTGTCTATCCAATTATAGTTAATATAAACCTTCAAAAATTAATACTCTATAAATTAGTAATCTTTCTAAAACAATATTTTTTCTAGTCCAACTTAGGCAACTTTACAAAATTAGTAATGTTTAATTGTTTATAAATTAATACGATAATAATTCTTACAAAGAGCCTTATATAAATCTATAATTTCATCAATATCATAAGTTCATAATTCTCTAAAATTACAAATGTAAACTCGGACAATCTAATGAAATAGAATTCCATCGTTGTTTTCTCTGGAAATTTAAACTGACAATTTAACAAAATAGGATTCTCTAATTTTTCTCGTTCAGTTTAAAAGCTTCAGTTTCATGTTCTCGAATTGCAGAAAGAAAAGTAAAAAATGTTTGCCACTGAGTGCTTCCCTATGCATGATTGCCATTGGTTCCAAAGATAGAGTGAAACACTAAAGAAGTCTTTGAGTGTTTTGGACATTATCAATTGGGTCTTTGAAAATTTTTTTTGTACATCTGGTCCCTGATATTTGAAAATATATGCATCGTAGTCCTTCTGTTCATGACGCCGTTAAGGATTAGCATAGTCAACCTTCAAATGCCACGCTGACAGGTTCTTACATCTTCCAAATCACTTCCATATGAATACGTGATAATAATGATGTGGCAAAACCCATGTAACTGGATCCTTGAAAGTTTGGGGCTCCTGCAACTGAGTTATTGAAAGTTTTTTTAGGCATTTAGGTCCCTAAAAGTTTAGGGTGTTTACAACTAGGTCTTTGAAAGATTTCTTTTAGGCATCTAGGTCCTTGAAAGGCATGCATCCAGGTATTTCTATCCATGAAGCCATTTATAGTTAATACATAATCAACTATTAAGGACTTACATGACATGTTCCTCTCACATTACGTGACAGTCCATGCCATTCATATTACACATGTAAGAAGAACAATATTTGGAGCAACTTTTAGCCATTGAAAATAATAAAATTAAAATCAATAAAACCACTGAACCCCTTTCACATTCTCCACCACAAGCAACCCAAACTCAAAAATCAATTTTCTTAATTTGCATTTGCTTTGTTATTTTATTAACTCATTAATAAACCTCATTAAAAATAATATGTCTATTCCCACTTAAGTCTCACTTTGCAACATGGACCAGATAGTTGTCATGTATGTTGGTTCCACTTCCAACTCTAATGTTGTTAACATCCCCTATTTACAAAGTGAAGTTCGAATATGATTAGTTGATATATCTTTATCAACAACACAAACATAGAAAACATTTCACATTTGATTTACATTAAAATGTTAGAGAAATGTAAGTTCCAATGAAATCATATTAGCAAAAACAAAAATAAGCATTGAAACTAAAAAGTATTCCACAAATGTATCTTATCAGCAATAGAAGTATATAATCATAAAAAGAGTAAGTCTTCAAGTTTCTTGAATCCAGAAACCAACATTGAAGATCACTTGCCCAAGGATTCCTATTTCCACCTTTGCTTGGTGCTTAGTCTGCGAGTTCCAACTAGAATGGAAGGGTACACTGGAATATCCATGTTTTGTGGAGAGTGCAATGTCATACCATACCTTATCAGGTTTATATACATCAATTTGCCATCTTATAACCCTTTACTCCTCCAGCCATCGCAACCCTCCCCCATGTCCTCCGCCAAATCCTACAACTTCTATTGCTGCAGCTTAGTCGACGATGCTCAACTCAACCTTCCCCTATTTTCCTTTCATACCATAAAAGACACGATCAACACAACCCTCGGTATTCCAGATCTCGACAACGAGGTTGGAGCGAAGGATGGATTCAACGTTGAGGCTGTTGACGGTGGAGATTTGCTGCTCATCAGCATGCGGTGACGACACCAACACAAGGAAAGATGAGACTTGCATGACTACTTACACCACCAGCTTTTCTTCTTCCCTTGGGCATTTGTGGTCAGTGGCTCGAATTTTAGGTTTGATGTTTGGGATTGAAATTTTAGGGTTTCAAGATCAATTATTTAGGACTAGATGCCCATAAAGATGGTGGTCGAGATGAGAGACATGATTAGGTTGTTAATGAAATATGAGAAAAAAGAGAGTTGAGGTAACCAAAATACAACCCAAAGAGGTACTATTAATGAAGTGACAAAGCAAATGCAAATCAAGAAAATGGATTTTTGAGTTTGAGTTGCTTGTGGTGGAGAATAGGAAAAAAGTTAAGTGATTTTGTTGATTTTAATTTTATTATTTTCAACGACTAAAAGCTACCACAAATATTTGTTCTTCTTACATGAATGACGTGGACTATCACGTAATGTGAGAGAGACCTGCCACGTAAGCTCTTAATAGCTGTTATACATTAACTATGAATGGTGTCATGGACAGAAGAACCTGGATACATACATTTTTAAACATCAAGGACCTAGATGCCTAAAAAAAATCTTTCAAGGATTCAGTTGCAAGTGCCTTAAACTTTTACGGACTTAGATGCTTGAAAAAATCTTTCAAGGACTTAGTTGCAAGTGCCCCAAACTTTCAAGGATCCCGTTGCATGGGTTTTGCTACGTCATTATTGCCACGTGTTCATGTGGAGGTGATTTGCAGGTTCAACTAAAGTGTAGAGACCTGCCAATGTGTCATTTGAAGGCTGACTGTGTTAACTCTTGATGGTGTCATGGATGGAAAGACTACGAGGTAGGCATTTTCAAACATCAACAACTCATATGCACAAAAAAATCTTTCAAAGACCGAATTGATAGCACCCCAAAATTCAAGGACCCGTTTGGTGCTTCATTCTCCAAAAATACTAAATTACCGAGACTTTCAATTGTCAAAACAATAGAGAAAACAATATAAAATTTTTGTATATTCAAAGGCATATGAGGAATTTCAAAACAGTAATTTATATTATTTTAGAATTTTAAATGTTTTATGATGAAATACTTGTTTAGATAAAAAAAAGGAAATTCTAGGCATTTTTAAAAAACATTTTGATTAATTAAAATGGTAGAATTTCAAAATTAAGAATTTAAAATTTTTAACCTTACTTTTCTGCTCATATTATTTTTTATTTAATATCAACTAAAAGTTTTTCGATTGACATTTATTAAAATTATTTTTTAGGTAGGCACATCTAATGATTATTTTTTAACTATTTTTTTCAATATTTTTTAAAAATACCTTGCTTAGATTTTTTTCTAACTTTCATTGAAGTCATTTCTTATGATACATAACTTCATAACATTAATTACAACATACTTGATCTTATTCAATAATACTGTAATGAGTATGTTATGACCAAATTTAAGTCTCAAGTTAAAGTATTCATTTTATTAATTAAAATAATTTAATCGATACTTTTAATTATTAAATATTGTTTGATAAAAAAGTTTACTTTTAATAGCAATTAAATACTCTGTCAAAAATATTAATTTAATAAATTTGAATTACCTCATTAAACAAAATATTTGATAAATAAAGTTATTTAAACTAAAAAAAAATTAAATTTAATATATTTTAAATTTTTTATATTTATAAAATTTTCTCTTCAAACACAATGTTTGGAGATTATGTTTGTAGATAAATAGGATCAATTCGCTATTCAAGGAAACTACGAAAGTATTCCTATATATTTTTTATAAGTAAATAAGGAAGGTAAGATCCCAATAATCTCTCATGCTAACTCACGCCGATACTTCTCTCAAGTTGGTTCATATATATCTTCTATGCCTATTTTGAGTACCAGCCACAACCTTTGTAAGTATATTTTTGCCAATTAGTTTGTAGATTTAACAAACGGAAACTGAACTACCCTGTCCTCAACCTTTTATTTGATGAAATGACAATACACTTCAACATGTTTAGTTAAGTGAATTTTGAGCGATAGCAATGGCTGCTTTCTTGTCATAAAACAGGTTCATCACAGAAACAGGTTCAACCCTTTGCTCATAGTTAAGTGAGTCTTTTTGAAGTTTGATTTTCTGTTTTTGAGAAGATGAACTATTGAAAAAAAAAAAGACTTTTAAGTGGATTTTTTTTTTTTACAAGAATAAACAAGATCACTCCATTGTTTAAAAAATAATAATTTTTTATGATTTTTCTCCTCAGTTCAATATTTAATAATTTTAATTTTATTTCCTGTAACAAATATAATATGTACACCTTGTATCTACTACACAACTTGCCTAATTTGCATTAAGAATTTAATGTTTTTACTTTGACAAATAAAAAAAAATGGTTGTAATTTAGAAAATATTTTTTTTTTTGTAAAAATCTTCAAAATAAACTCAAAACAAAAATCATTTTAAAAAAATTAAAACTATATAAAAACTTAATAAAAATAATATATAAATATATTTTAAATTTTATATATAAATATTTTATGATATATTTACTAAAATTAATTAAATTTAATTTTTTTTAAATAAAAAATATCAAGTGAAAATGAACATATTTTTTGAATGTTGAAAACTTAAAAATAAAAATAATTTAAAAAAAAATAAAAATAAAAAATATTTTTTAAAGAAAACATCATTTTACTTTTCAGTGATTTATGCAAGCTAGTCTTTTTTTTAAAACTTATGCAAGCTAATAATAATAATAATAATAATAATAATAATAATAATAATAATAATAATAATAATAATAATAATAATAATAATAATAATAATAGTAATATAATAAGAGTTTAATTATATATATTGTCAGTATAATCTTTTCCACTGATATTTAATCATACTTTTTATTTATGTGACTTTTAAAGTACTAATGAGTAAAATCAACAAATCTACTAAGAATGAATGGGTATAATTGAATGTCAGTGTAAAAATCTTTTTATATCAATTAAACTCTAATAATAATCTATACTATTAATAAGATAATTCTCCTTTTGATGTCCACTTTTCAAAATATCTATTATATCCTTATACCTCTTTGAAAATTAAAAATAAACTAATTTGTCAAAGGAGAGATTTGAACCCACAATCTTTCCTTCCCAAAATATAAATTTTGTCACTAAATCAACCTTATAATCTTAAAAAAAAATACTTAAAAATATTTATAACCAACCTACATAATTGTTCTACTATTTATAATTTATAATCTATAATATAATATATATGTAAAACTCTTTTAAAAGTCATGTAAACCTATTTATGATAAGATTGTTGATTAACTGCTAGTGTAAAATTAACACATTTATATTCAACATAGTTGTGATTAACCACTAGTGTATAAGTGTTTTTCTCTTAAAAAATATCTTAATTGGTATAGGAGTTGAAGAAATTGTGAGGGGGTTTAGAAGAACTCACACACGGCTTAACCAACTGAATTAGATCCCATTGTCAGTTTTTATAGTTTATTCATTCTATTTGTTATTTTTTATTGATTTTATTCTTTCCATATTAATTATATTTACACCCAATTCATTCTACCTAATCTTTACTTACCTTTCAATAATACAAAGAGCAAATAATTAATATAACAAATTATCAATAACTCATTCCAAAGAGCAAATAATTAATATAACAAATTATCAATAACTCATTCCAAATGTACACATTTGTTATTACTAAACATATATGTCATTTAGCTATCATTGTTTACTATAATTAATATTACATGTATTATTACTTAATCACGTACTTGTCATTTTGCATCTATGGGATCTGTAAGAACCAATTCCCATGAAGTGAGACTAAGTAATTTGGATGTTCATCACTTAGCACATGGTTAATAGATTATATTTTTTTATTAATTGTATAAATTCAAATTTTATTTTAATTAAAGCCTCAATTTCAATAATTTAATTATAATTATTTATTATTTTGATTACAATATATTTAAATGCATTGATAAAACTAAATACATAGTTAGCAAAGTGAAAATATAGAAGTCAAGAAAAAAAAATTCCAAAAAGTTTTAAGAAAAATTCTACACACTTGCACCTTAATAATAAGATATTGTAAATAGTTGATTTTTTATACGGCTAACACTAGTTACGGGCATTTCGTAGGGATTTTTTTTTATGATAATTTTATATCAGAGAACTTAGGTCACATTCATTGTCGTTTCAAGATATGAGATTTTTGTTTTTGAAATGTATTTTTAAAAATAGAAATATATTTTATATATAAAAATGGTTTTGATTTATTTTTTAAAATAAATTAATTCAATTTAAAAAATAATAAAATTTAGTTTCGATATTTTTTATACACTAAATGTTAGGATGAGTAATAATATTGGTTTTGAGATTTTTATCGTTACTCATAATTATTTTTTATCCTTAGTTAGTGTTATTTTTGTTTGCTATCTTCAATCATTAATTATTAGTCTTTAGTAACCAATAATAATAATAATATATTTGTAAATTATGAGTATTTTTTGTGTATTTGGATTATGAGTATAATATATTATACATCCGTAAAAAAAGATAAAAAATATTATAACTTACAGAATATAATTTTTAGTAATATACACATGGAAATATACACGTAATAAAAGTTTTAAAGTTTCATTCTCTTATTTTATATTACTAAAAATGTTTTAACTTTTTATTTTTCTACTTTTATTTATTTTCATGGTAAATGAGTAGAAAATTTATATTTTTCTTGAAAGTTATCTATAATACATATGTAACTTCTATTTTTTTATTTATATTATTTTAAAATTTAAAAACATTTTAAAGAAAATAAAAAATAACTAAATATGATTTTAAATTTATCCAAATATAATATTTTTATTTGTAAAAATAATATTCCTAAAAGTATAATAGGATTTGAAAGAATGTGTCTTTGGAGCTGTTATTGGCAAAGGAAATTAGAGAGTACAAGCGGACAATAGATCCAAAAGTATTGGAAAGGTGAAATTGAGAAAATGCTTCTAAAAATGTACACAGGCACAATGGTTAACAACTAATATGGAGAGTCATTGTCTTTAACATGACACATTCATCTAAACATAAATATCATATTGTCCAGCTTAAGACTTATGAGACCACCAGCAAACTTCCCTAACGTTAACCCAGAAAATTTATAAATTAAAAATTGTTTTCTTGAATATTTCATTTAAAGTTATTAAGCATGCCCTGGTTCACCAACAAACTTAAAATCAAAAGTTAACATTGCCATCAATATAATAATAATAATGATAAAATTTGTTTTTTATTAGTTTTTAAAAATAGTATGTTATAAATTTAAATAAGTAAGTAGGTATAAAAATTGTAAAAAGCAGAAAGTCCTTATAAAAAAATATAGTAATAGATAAAGAATAATAAATTAAAGAATAAAGAGGGGGAAAATATAGTGGAGAGGGCGTTTGAGATAATCAAACGGAAAGAGAGGTGGTGGAGCATAGGAGAGAAGAGAAGCGAATGGCAGATCAGAGCGAGAGCGAGAGCGAGCATTCGAACTCAATAACGGTGTCGCCTCCGGAGGACCGTCCCGTTCGGGTGTACGCCGACGGAATCTACGATCTCTTCCACTTTGGCCACGCTCGGTCCCTTGAGCAAGCCAAGAAATCGTATGCACCATTTCCTAATCCTTTTGCGTCCGAGATCTGACACAATTATATATTTTCAAATCAACCAATTCATTAATAGTAAAAAAGTAGAAGAATAAGTTTCTTCCATTCATAGACCCTTTTTGCTTGCTCTGTAATTTTAGGTTTCCTAATACATACTTGCTGGTTGGGTGCTGCAACGATGAAGTCACCCACAAATACAAAGGCAAAACCGTTATGACAGAGGCCGAACGATACGAATCCCTGCGTCACTGCAAGTATGTTATTTTTTTTGACATCCTTCTTCTTTTTGTTGCTTCAACTATTTGAATTTTGTTTCATTTTGAGAGCAGATGGGTGGATGAAGTTATCCCTGATGCCCCTTGGGTTATCAATCAAGAATTTCTTGACAAGCACAACATTGACTATGTGGCTCATGACTCTCTTCCGTAAGAACTATAATTATCTCTCAACATCAACCTCTGAATCTAGTAACTTGGATCCATTCATTTCATTCCATATGTATGCATAATATTATCATCCTATTGCATTTTTCATCCCATTGTCCACAGTTATGCTGATGCTAGTGGTGCTGCCAATGATGTTTATGAATTCGTATGTATCGCTAAATGTTCCTCCTTATTTTTATTTCGTTTTTACTTTCTCCTTTCACTTATACTATATGCCATTAATTTTATATGTAGGTTAAAGCTGTTGGGAAGTTTAAGGAAACAAAACGAACTGAAGGGATATCTACATCAGATGTTATAATGAGGATTGTCAAAGATTATAACCAATATGTGTTACGGAACTTGGATCGTGGGTACTCAAGGAATGAGCTTGGAGTTAGCTATGTGAAGGCATGATTTGACATGGATCTCTCTGCTTTAAAATTTAACAGGACACATCTTTTAAGCATATTGTTTTTGCTTGTAGAGATGTCATTCTTGTTGTTCCTTTGGTGATTGCTCTTCTCTCCTGTGCTTAACATTGCTTTGTCTTAAATAGGAAAAGCGACTGAGGGTGAATAGAAGGTTGAAAACCTTACAAGAGAAAGTGAAGGAACATCAAGAAAAAGTTGGTGAAAAGGTATGCATGTTGTTATAACATATCATTTACTTAATCTAGTTGAATTAATACTTGTGTTAGGAAATGTTACTTGGATTAAAGGGGATCAAATGGTAGTAGAATGAAAATCACATGTAGATTGTAATGTAATGATCATTGAATTAGGAGCTGATAATGTTAGGTAAAGTGCTTTGAAAAATTGATACTTACGCTCAATTGTGATTCAAAGTTTTCTGGGCCATTGGGCATCTGTTACTGTTTTTTGGACTCAATGGTTTATCTTCACAATTTTGTCAAAGTATTGCATTTTTGGATTTCAGAGTGCTTTGTCAAGGACAAAAACATGTTTTTGGGGTTAAAAATAAACCCAACCCAATCTGAATTGACAGACTGAGTGTGTTGTTTTAATTATTCTTTAGAATTAGAACCATGCATTCTGTTTCAATTCAGAATCATGGAGTCCCAACATTATCAAATCAAATTGTTGATTGTATTGCTCGTATCGTGATGAATTTCATTTTGTAGGTCTTTGTTTTCATATCCTCTGTATGTTTTTATAATTAAATATAGTGGCTTCATGGATCTTATTGCTTTTTGATTGGTATTATAATTAGAGAAGGGAGTGGGGGTAGTAGGGCCAGACTTTACTGATTGAATTTCTTATTTTGCTTAGCAGTACTGCAAGCCTTTGGCAACATGCTAAATCTTACATATTTATATTTTTTCGGTATAGCTTTTTAACTTAACATTGTAATTCTAGTGTGACAAACCAACTTGGATGCTTGAGAAAATATTTCTCTTAATTTCTTCCCTTTTTATTTCAAACCTTCACTGTCTGGCATCATAGATCACTGTTTCACTGGTAATTAGTGGTTGTATGATTTATTGGCATGAAACTGACATCAGTCAGTTGCTAGGTTTGCTTTGGCATAATATTCTATTGTAGGCTACCCATCTGATTCCAAATATTGCTTGTTTCAATTATTTTTTCATGGTTTTATTAAGCTCATTAATATATGGCCAACATTAAATTCTTGTCTTCGCATGGAAAAGATACTAGCGATTGAAAAAGTTATGAACTGGCTTTACTGTAGTTGTCTTTTAAAAGAAAAATAGAGAATTGATACTATTTTTGCATCTCTGTCTGAGTCTCTATTAATAGTTTTTAAAAGCAGTATTAGGAAGCAATTTTTTTAAATTATTAATTTTGCTAAATGTATATCTGGGGGAGAGAGAGATATTGTATTAAATTGAAAACGTTGAAACTATTCTACGGATTTTGCTTTGTATATGGAAGTATAGATGAGGCTAAGGTTTAAAACCTATGTTTTTCACATAATAAGGCAATACTTCAGTCCTATGGATATAAATACACTCATTCCAACATTTATGTAAGCATATCATGCATTACAAATTATCTCTTTCTTTTGACTGATCACAAAATCCCCCAACTTTTATAACCATGTAATATTTGCACCCTCTATATTGTAAGTGGTGTTAAGTCCGTTAGTTTTAAATGTCGCGTCATTGCCTTGAATTTTAATGAAAAATTTAATATCAAAATTGCCCTTGTCTCTTTGTCATCTCCTCATCTCCTTCTGAAGACATTCATTTTCCACAAGTCAACTCTTGTGTCAGGTTGATATTTTGAACTCGTTATGCATTTTTAGTGAATAGTGTTTTCTGTGAAACTTTCATACTTCTCCTTTGAGTTTCTAGCAATGGAGATGGGTCAGGAGTATATGGTGTATGTTTTGGAAAATATAGGGGTATGCATGTACTATGTGGAAAAAGAAGAGAAGGTATAGTGGCAAGCTTGTGTAATGTGTAAAAAAGGTTTTAGTAGCAGCTTAAGAGGTGTGTGTAATAGCTTTAATAGCTCAGGAGGGGCCAGCATAGGGGGAAATAGTTTTAAAAGCTAAGTATTTAGGGTTTTTAAATATACTGACAAGCTTGTGTAATCTGTAAAAAAGGGGTTTTAGTAGTAGCTTAAGAGATGTATCTGTAATAACTTTAATAGCTCAGGAGGTGCCAGGATTTGTAATATTTTTAAAAATTCAGGACATGCATGTGTTATTCACCGCATACTCCTATGAATTAACAAAGGAGGACTCAACCCAGTCAGCATGTGACTTCTCAGTCTCACACAAATGCAGCTACCTACCACGCCTTTCTTCACCGAAAAAACGATGGATGACTCGACCAAGTCAGGGTAGTTTTGGAAGCTCACTAAAAAGCAAATAAAAGTTAATAAAATTCAATTTTACAACCATTCCATTAATTAATGCTGTTAGGGTTGGGGTGCCAAAGATAGTCTTAAATCGAGATGGTGAATGTGTAATTAGTGTGAACTTATGTTGTAATTTATCTAAAAATGATCTCAGTCTTTATTGAATTATCAATCATGGTAAAGATATCTTTATGTGGTTTATATCCAGATCCAAATTGTTGCCAAGACTGCTGGTATGCATCGGAATGAGTGGGTGGAAAATGCAGATCGTTGGGTTGCTGGATTTTTGGAAATGTTTGAAGAAGGTTGCCACAAGATGGTGAGCTAATTTATGTGAAATGGCTATGTAACTCCTCTGATGCTTATAAACTACTTGTTAACATCTCATCTTGTTTTCTTTTTTCACCTCTTGGATCTTCAACAGGGAACAGCAATTAGGGATCGAATTCAAGAGAGGTTAAGAGGTCAACAGTCAAGAGATGGCGCACTTCGTTTACAAAATGGCAAGGGTGATAAGGATGATGACGATGAGGAGTATTATTATGATGAGGAGGAGGATAGTGATGAAGAGTATTTTGAAGAGTATTATGACGATGATGAGCTTAATCCTCAAAATAATGAAAAAGATGAGAAAAAAGAGTAGGTATACTGAGGTGGAGTTGTTGGGTTCTCAGCAGAATGTCAATAGCAACCGTCCATGCGATATCTGTAATATTATATGTATATCTGGGATAGTGTGGATTTGAAGTTGCACAAGGGAGCTTTCATTTTGCTGGTATGATAGAAATTTTGCGTGCTGATTGCTGGTGTACATGAAAGTGTTGTTTGTGCATATGCATAATTTTAGATGGAAAAATATCATGTGCTTTTTATTCACGTTATTTTGAGTTCTATATATCTTGATTATCTTGCCTATCATGTGTTAAAATTAGTTACTTATTACAACTATATGATGATGAAGAATAACTTTTTTAAATTTATTTTTTAAACTAGGCATGACATTTTCATTTTCATTTTCATTATCGCTTTCAAAATCTATCCCATCTCCGTTCCCATACTTAATGTGTATAAAATTTATGTTTTTCTCCCCATTTCTATCGAGTATCAGATATACGTACATGTCTTATATCTGTAGAAAAAATTATAATAATTTTTTAGTAAACCATAAATTGTTTAAATATAATGATATTAATTTAAAAGTTATCTAAGAGCATCTATATCTCTAGATCTCATTTGAGATCTTAGAATATCTTTTTATGGATTTTATAATGCCACATAAATTCTAAGATTTTCTTTCTTTTTTTCTTCTATCAAAAGATTTTTATATTTAGGGTCTTAAGATATTTTGTATGGATCCTACAATGAACTTCACAATTTAAATTTTATTTATAATTTATTTTTTGACAAAATATTAAATTTATTTTAAAAGGTAAATGAGCATGTTCATTTATAGTTCGTACAAATCTTAGGGATTTTGTACAAGATTCCAATACTCGAGATCCCAATTTCTATTTTATAATAGATATTTTCCTACATTACATCTTGGTTTAAGATCTTTATTGAAGACTTTGCATTAAAGATGACTTAATAAATATAAAGTTTGTAATTTGTGAATTAAATGTCAATTTTTTTTAAGACAAAGGTGAAACCTTTCTTTTACATTCCAAAGTTGTGATTTGTGAAGAAAATAAGATTGAAGGAATAATTTAGTTTGAAAACTAGGTCTAATAAATTAAGAGTGAGTTTGAGATATTTCAATCATTATTAAAATAAGGGTGGAGATGGGTGAATATGTATATCCTTGTCCTCATCTTTGATTGAACAAACTGTAGATTTTCATATTCGTACCTGTACCCGATCAAATTGGAAATCTCTTATCAACTTCAGGGTAAGTTCGGAGATTACTTGTGAGTATGATTTTACTTGTCATCCTTACTTTGAATAAGTTGATGCCTGTTCCTTAGGAATGACAATGGGACGAAGTGGGTATGGGCAGTGGATACATGTCACCAACCCGTTACATGCTAAAAATCTGTTGGCTACCTGTTATAGAAATATCCGTGAGTTTTTTTAATATTTGCGGGTACCCATGAATATTTTAATTTTCTTTTAAATTAAATATTTTTTATAAGAAGTTTTATTAAATAATTCATTTATTTTTTAGAAAATCTAAAAATAAAATTATACTAGTTTCTACGAGATTAACTAGATCTAAAAATAAATTAATATAATATATTATAAGAAAATATTAATACAAATAAAATCTTTATTTTATATTATTGACATTTTTATAATAAATAATTTTATTAACTATGAAGTTTCATAAAAAAAATAAGATTGATATCAATGAATTTTGATAATTAATATTTTAAATTGATTTATTTTCTAAAAATATTATCTTTTTTAACTTATATATATATATATGTATATATATATATATATATATATATATATATATATATATATTATTTTAGTTTAGCGGGTAGCAGGTACGGTACATTAAGGAGTGGGTAGAAAAAACCTGTACTTGCAGGTAACGGGTATCCATTTATACTATTTGTGTAGATATTTTTACGGATTTTATCCACGAGGTATAGATTTTTTTGCCATCCCTACTTCTCCCTCTTCTTTCCCGTTAACTATATTCGCACTGCCGCCTTCCCCATATAATGATGAATCCATAAATTTTTAATAGTAGAAGCAATATTAAGTATTTATACCTATTAAATTATAACATTATATTAAAATCAACCAGAACATTTTTTAGAGGTATAAATATATATTATAATTGTTCTTATGAGTTTTTATATTCTTTTTATTTTTTATATGGAAATATTGAATAATTTTTCTTATTATAAATACTAGGTAAAAGAGAGGCACTTAACAATGTTTTTAAAATAAAAAATGAACAAAGAAAAAGTAATTAAAAATTAACAAAAGTTAGGAACTTAAAAAGAGATAAAAAAACAGTTATACATATCGAAAGAAGGATAATTCAACAATAAGAAATGTATATAGCAAAAGAGGTAATTATCCTTATTAATAGTTATAGATTAATATATATATATATATATATATTATAATTTTTTATGAGTTTTTTATTATGAAAATATTGAATGTTTTTTAATTATAAATACTAGGTAAAATAAAAGTGTTTTAAAAATAAAAAAATACAGAAAGGAAAGTAGTTAAAAATTAGATGGAGATAAAAAAATTATACATATTGAAAGAAGGATAATTCATAAATAAAAAATGTGCATATCGAAAGAGGTAACAAACCTTTATTAATAACTAGCGAAAATATAGATTTTGTCGCGTCTGTATATTTACATTATTATTTTAATTTAATACTTTTTTTAATAATATGATAGAAAATATAAATAATTTATTGTGTCGTTTTGTGTATAATAATTTTAGTTTAGTATGTCTTGAAGTCACATGTGTTAAATAATTAAAAAATATAACATAAAAATAATAGTTATTAGATTGAAGTACTCATCAATATTTAGCTTTGACCGCACATTTATTCTCATTAGGTATATTTTCTAAAAAATAATGTTTGCAGTGGTTTTACAGATTAGGATTTTGTAAGTTTTTAAAATAAGAAAATTGGCTTCAAAGGATGTTGAGAAAAAATAAAATAATTAAAATAGAATAAGGATATAATTAGGATTTTTTAACTTTTTAAAATAAAGAAGATGAACTTCGGGAGGGGTTGGGGAAAAAATAAAAAGAAAATGAAAATAATTAAAATAGAAGAAGACTATAATTAGAATTTTTTTAATATTTTAAAATGAAGATAGACTTTGGAGGGGACTGGGAAAAAAAAATTAAAATAGAAGAAGAATACAATTATAATTTTTTAATATTCTAACATGAAGATACGCTTTAGAGGGAACTGGGAAAAATAAAATAAAAAGTAAAAATAATTAAAATACAAAAATAATATAACTATTGGAATAAAAATACTAACGATTATGATAAAAATATTAGTTGTTACAATAAAAATATTGGCTCACAAATTAGTAAAAAAAATAAAATGTAAAAGGTGAATTTTTTGGACTTTATGTTTTTTTTTATGATTTTTTTTTTCATTGTAATGTAATTGTCATTTTTTTAAATATAATTTAAATTTGGTTCATAAATTAGTAAAAATAAAAAATATAAAAGGTAAATTTCTTGAACTTTCTTTATGTATTTTGTTAATATATTTTTTCATTGTAATGCAATTATTTTTTTAAATAAATCAATTTAAATTTGGTTCATAAATGAGTGAGAATAATATATATATATATATATATATATATATATATATATATATATATATATATATATATATATGAGAGTTTAATTGATATACATCGTTAGTTTACAAGATTTTTACACTAAAAATCAATTATGACTTTTTTCATTTATATGACTTTAAAGTAGTAACGAGTAAAATCAATAAATTAGCATGAAAAACTGTGATTGAATATCAGTATAAAAATCTACATTGGTCGTATATATCAAATAATATATATATATATATATATATATATAGTTGATCTAATGACAAAGTCTATGATTGTGAAAAAAGAGGAGTGATAGACCATGAGTTTGAGTTCCCCCATTAACAAATTTGCCCTAATGTTAACATTGTCGTGATAACATAAAGGTCTTTACTAATGTACATTAACATCCATATAAATATTTTATTTATAAGAAATTTTTTTTCACATATTTTAGGTTAAAACAACTCTTTAAATCTACTAAAAACATGAAAAACTAAAGAGTGTTCTTTGATTTAGATTGATCCAAAGAACTTGATAATCCAAATTAGATTGATCCATATTAATATTTTATTTATAAGAAATTTTTATCACATATTTTAGGTCAAAACAACTCTTTACATCTAAAAAAATATGAAAAACTAAAGAGTATTTGTTGATTTAGATTGATCCAAAGAACTTATTAATCTAAATTAAATAAATTAGTTCAAATTTTTTTGTTCTGTTCAAGTTAAAACTGAAGCAAACCAATTGAGACATATTCTTAATTAATTTATTTTATGAATTTGATATTTCAAAATTCAAACCAAATCAATTAAATATATTTATGTGTTTTAATTATTATTTATTTACTAAATAAACTGTCAAGTATTATTTTGTAACAATGTTAATAATCTATCAAATATATTTATAGATTATTTTGTTTAGTTGAAATTATATTTATCGATTTTGTAATTCGGTATATACTAAATACTTTGATATTTTAAAATAAAATATTAGATAAATTGATTTTTGCTTAATTTTGTTATGCTAGATAAAATTGGTATTGTAAACACTTGTATTATTTTATTTATTTATTTAATTACTATGTTATACGTTAACCTTTGGATAAATTGTTATTTTTATATTTTAAATTTTTATTTTTTAAAGTTTTTGCCAACTGAATCAAACTAACTCGATAATTAGGTTTGATTCGACGGAATTATTTTTTTGAAATCCGAATAAATTAAAATTAGTTTATTTGATTTTATTTTTGGTGCTTAAAACAAAATCAAACCGACTGATGATTTGAAAGTTGAATTAATAGAAAAAAAGATTGTGATTGTTATTTTCGTTTGCAAAGAATTGAAAGAGGGGTGTGTGAGTGCAGAGGAAGGAAAGAGAAAAAACGTAGAATGGGGAATCGTGGGAGAAGTGGAAGGATCATAAAGTTTGCATGTCACAAGTTGCAGTTGGCAGGTAATGATCGTGAGATAACAATTCCAAACAAAAAAAAAAAAGGGAATAATTTTTGAATTTGTTGATTAATTGTCTTAATTAAAGGAACCTTAATGATTAACCCTTGTTCGGATCGGTATCATCATTGTCACCCATTTCCCATCTATTATTTTAATGCTAATGCTAGCCATAATAAATCTAATCAAAATCATAATATAATACATTATGGCGTCTGGCATTTGATGCGGTGACTGTAACAGTTTTGCCCACGTATTATTTCCTTCGATGGAAAAGAAAGGTGACGCTGTTGATGCCGAGCTTCAACTTGATGGTGGTGTTGTGCTAGATCCTGCCCAGGTTACTCATAATATTTTTCTTTACAAAAGAAACCCTGAGTTCTGTTGGGTTGGGTTTGATCAGAATAATCGTAATGTGACTCCAAGATTAATTGTGTGCTTTATTTTCGTTCCACGTCTTGTTTATTTTGCCAATTCAATTCATTAGTATTCAGTATTAATGATCTATCTAGATAGACTAAGTAATTATTAATTATGACAACATGCCATCAAAATCCAGCTCTGAATTTTACTTTGATGGCATGACATTGTAGACATGTACCGGAAATGAAAAGGGTGACAAGGCCTCCCGGATTCCTCAGTCCAGACGACCTAATCTATCCTCACTGCAAATACCAGCATGGTCACTAGAGATTGCATTATCTACTTTTGCAAAGACTGATGGTCCTTCAGTTTCGCAATCAAATCCTGGTTCCACAAGAGGACTTCCCCCAATGCCAAATTCAGCAAAAGTCAGATCTTCAATGAGAAATTTACTTCCTCAGAGGACCTTCAAGACAAACAGTTGTTCCCAAGATATTGAAAGGACAGGTCTCATAGTTCCTAATACTCCCTCATCAGATGCCCCTTTGGATAAACCTTCTACTTCGACCCATCCGTCTCTTAATAACAAGGTCGTATCCCCGTCAATAAAAGTTGCACATTCATTACCGGTTACTCCATTTGAAACATCTGCAGCAAAAAATGTACATGGGAGACATCTACAGTGTGATTCTGGTTCTAATGTAAGTTTCTAGTGTTCATTCTTGTTTCAAGATCAAAATAACTACTTTTACATTGCGCCTGTTTTTTTTACATTTTGCAAGTGGAAAAAGCCATGTGTTGCTTAATATATGCTATTCTCTTTCTTCTTGTATAGACAATGGAAGTTCACCAACATATGACTCGATCATTTTCAGTCCCAGTAAATGGCAAAGCAACTAATTTCAGGGTGACAGATTATAAGGGCTTGATTCGTGTAATTTCGGCAAAACCACTTCTTGAAATTGTTCATGGAAACTCTACTAATGGTGCTTTGGTTCCAGAGATTGGTAATTCCTCAACATATTTCGGATTTGCAAAATTTTCTTCTAAATATCCCTTTTAAACTTCTTGATCAACAATGTGCTTAAGTTGAAATATTGTCATTTTGACAAGCAACGACTATTTGATACAGTTGAGCACTAAACCATAAATTTAATGAAATTAACAACAATAAGAGGAAAGAAAGTAGAGGTTTCTTGGAGATATAATCTAAGGAAAACCCTTTTATTTCAGTGCAGTGAACTCTCCAAATTAAAGGGAAAAAATGATAGTACTGAATGAGGTTTATATGGATGTTAACTTTTATTTTTTATTTTCAAATATGATTATGATTATTTGGTATTCAAATAGAAACAAGTTAATTGTGGAGTAGAATTTTTCATAGCATGCATAAATTTTTTAATCAATATACTATTCTCATTATTGGGTTATCCTTTCCAGCCATTGAAGATGCTACTGAGGATATTCCAGAGGAACAAGCAGTTTGTAGGATTTGTTTTGGGGAGCTTGGAGAAGGAGGGAATACACTTAAGATGGAATGCAGTTGTAAAGGTGATCTTGCACTTTCTCACCAAGAATGTGCAGTAAAGTGGTTTAGTATTAAGGGAAACAGGACCTGTGATGTCTGTAAGCAGGATGTCCGAAACCTTCCAGTAACACTTTTGAAAATTTATAATCCTCAAAGTACTGCTAGGCAGGCATCAAATGTGCCACAACAGACAGAAATGGTTTATTACAGGTATGTTTACCATAATTTACTGTGTTAGTCATCTGTGTGTTCAATTAGCACTTAAATGGACATAGAAGAATCTAAAGTGTTCTTGTCATGTTTATTTGCCAGGCCTTATGATCCTAGCCTTGAGATCTATTAAAAAATACAAGGTTAAAGCCCAAGTATCTCATTATTGGTCTATCTATGATATTCGGGCTGTCAGGCTAGTTATAAAATTATATAAAGTAGTAAATGTTAACTATTTTGGGTTAAAAAGTCGCAACTTTGGTTTGTTTTCACATATAGATAGATATGTGGCAGTATTGTGCTCTTGGCATTGGCATCCTTTTTTTTCCATTTTAAGGAAAGGATTTCAAAGAATAGATTTCCTCCTTTCACTTAACTGAAGAAAATAGCAGATATGTCCAATCCCTTTTTATGCCCATTTAAGAAATTCTCTAGAAGAATCAATGTAAGATGCCATCAGAATAATCACGTTCCACATTAAGTTCAATGTATCCTCTGCACCTGCCAAAATTTTTTAAGTTAATCTTGAGAAATTGCTCCAGGCTATGGGGGAAAATCCAATGCCCATGAAACACACTGAAAAGCCTACTCCATATGCTATTGCCTCATGAGTTGTGTACGAGAAACATGCAATTGATTTCCAAATTTGAACAAGATTTATATCCAGCCGCTTTTATATATTATTTTTGGATAAATAAAGTATAGTATAAGATAAAAAGAGATGTCAAAACCCAGAGGATAAGAAATCCTTCAAAACTAAACCAAAACTGAAAGAAAATAAAGAGAAAACTAAGAACATGATATGACAAATTGAATATCTCTTTGTAGATTTACCGAAGATACCCCTCCTAAGAGGACATAACATCACCTTGTTAGGTCTACAAAAATCCATAACAAATCATCAGTGCATCACTACTTTTCTAATTGTAATGTATTCTAGCTATTTCATGCATGACAGGATCTGGCGGGATGTACCAGTACTTATCTTGGTCAGCATGCTTGCTTACTTTTGTTTCCTAGAACAACTGCTGGTATGCTTTTGTTTGTACCAACTCTAAAGTTTATGTTAACTGGCTGACTGTTGCCTGCATCAAGTTACATTTGGGGCTTATAACATCAATTGGTCACAGTACCATCTACATGAGAAACTTGTTTTGGATTATTTTGACCAACTTGTAGTTGTTAATAATAATAGGTGATGCAGAAAATATTAACTCATTTGCTGGGCTGGGAGGATAACCATTTTCTCAGTTTACTGGGAAAATTTCTTTATTTTGAGCCATAACGAATTGGGATTCTGGGAACACATATTTGGTGCTAAGGAAGTGGAAAAAAGTGCTTTATAATTTAGGCAGTTTGCAGGACCAAATTTAAACAAATGACTTTCTTTGCATTTTATTGTTTTTTCAATTTACTGATTAATTATTTCCTGGAGGACAAGTTTGTACTTGAGTGTGTTATAACTTATAAGGAATAAAGAAAGGGAGATACTGTTTCTTTGCCTATTAGTACTTACCAGATGGTCATGCTTATCAATACTGTTTATATAAGAGCACTTAGGTATTTTGTATATGCCTCCTCTATTTTTTTCTACTTTTGTTTTCCTTTATTAACATTTTAACTGTTTTGTGTGAAATATTTGTATGTCTGACACAATGGTTTCTAGTTTACCAGGTTTCAGATTTGGGTCCTCGCGCTCTTGCCATTTCATTACCTTTCTCTTGTGTTTTAGGTCTCCTTTCTTCTATGATTGCGTCAACCATGGGTAAATTTGTTTTCTTTTGTCTTCCTTAGCATATCAAAGACATTTTATGTTTTAGTTTCCTTAATCTGCACTTTTGATTTCATTTTTGTGCTGGTTTTTTCTATTACGAAGCATGAAAATGGACTGTATTTATGCAGAAGAAGAATGCTGGTAACACTCTATTTCTAATGCATTCTTCATGATTTTTTGAAATTTATTGAAAACATAATTTTGAGTGGATCACACCTCTAAACTAGGAGAAAGTGTTCTTAAATGAGAAGTGAGATCCATCAAAATTGGTAGTTTCCAATAAATTTTAGTCAATCATAAATAAATTTTAGTCAATCATAAAGAGTGTAGGAGAAAGTGTAGTTAGCATTTCTCCTAGAATTGTCTAATTTATAGAAGTAGGTTAGAGAAATGTTAGTAATATACTTTTTAATACTCTTTTCAATACCCTTCTTTCTATTGGATGATATTCATATGATTTAATAAATAGTGGAAAGTGTGTTGACGAGAGTTATGGTTAAAGATAAGGACAACGGTAAAAGTCAATCATGAAATAGTAAAATGGGATACATGCAACAAAAAATTGACAGTGGATGGATGGAAGTCAGGTGGCACAAAAGCATTTAACATTGTTGTCCTACAGTGGGTGGACGGCTACAGTTCAAGGTTATCTTTAATTAATGCATGCTTATTTACCCCTGCACTGGATGTTGATATGTGTAACTAAGCGTAGATTTTAGACTTGATTTTGATCCAGATTATGTGTGGATTTTGTCAAATTAGGGGATACAGGTAAGTCAGGTGAAACAAGTTTGTTTGGGTTTTGGCAAATGGGGTATAATGTTAAGTCTGGTGACTTGGTGAGTTCAAATGACACAATGTCTATCAGCTGCAACATCTGATTTGGTGTGTAATATCTTATTTAGGGTTTTATAAAATGGATAAAATGGTAAATGAAGTTGACATTTTTCTATTGTTTATGCCTTATGACTCCAGAAGTGATTAGATCAAGACCCATGCTCTGGAGTTTTCCTGTTCATTAGACCCTCTGGAGTTTGCTTTAATCCTATGTTGTAGACTACATGATACCAAGTTATTAATTTCTCATTAACATAAGTGATGTTGTGGTGGCAGTGAGCAGGAGTTTCGTATGGGCTTATGCTTGCTTTCAATTTGCAATTCTTATCTTGTTAGCTCACATATTTTATACTATTGTAAGAGGATATAGTTCCCCCCCCTAACTTCATGACGATATTTGGTATTTAACGAGAGCGATAGTATATATTTTGACATGAACCTTTTTTCACATTTGTAGCTCAATTTTAATGCAATTCTTTCCATTCTCGTTTCCTCTTTCACGGGATTTGGGATTGCCATCAGTATGAATTCTCTCGTTATGGAATTTATTGGATGGAGAACTAGTAGGCGGATTCAATCCTCCATTGAGAATGCCAACAGGACAGGCCAACAGCGTCGTGAGCATGTACAACAACCGAGACAGGAAGATTGATTGACGACAACATCAATGACAAAGACAACAACAGCATCATATGCCGCAGCATGACAACAGTGTATGCAACTAGTTCAGGCCAGTCTTCCCCGATTATGAAGAATTTTGTTCTTTTTTAACTTAATTTTTTTTCTGCAAACATGAGGATTTCCAATTGTAGGTGTGAACCAAGATATTTGAACAGATTGTTAACATAGTTAAACCTTACTCTCACGTGGATGAAGCATAAGAAATCCTCAGCCCCATCAATACCGACATGAAACTAATGATACCATTCATTATTATTTACCCTTTTGTAGTTATTTCTTACATGAAAAATGTCAGCATATTTTTTTCAAAATAAATCACTTTACACTCACCCTTTGGTTAAAATTCATAGGGGTTGTTTAAGTTCAACATATGATATTTTTCAAAATTATCTATTGGAGATTGATAAGAAATGGCAAAATATACTCAAATCCAATGGAGTATAAGCAAAAAATATTTTCAAGTGGGTGGGTAAAGATCCATATTTTGAGTCTAAATACGAGTCTAGATATAAAAAAATTATATGGGTATTGGTATTATGGTACCCACCCACCCTATCATTGCTCTCACACTACTGCTAGCCCTACTCTCACTACCCGTGAGAGTATGGGTGGGGGTGGGATGCAGGTAAGTTACGGTGAAAAAGAAACACGTGTCTTTTAAGTGAATTGTTTTAACCTAAATTATTATTTTTAATCAAATAGTTATTATTTTATTCTCATTACTTGTTATAACAAGGCATTCTCACTTAATATATAGATAAATATATATGAGATGTATGAAGTGAAAACACTTCGTTATAATGAGAAACAAATCATAATAATCGTTTGATAAAAAATAACAGCTCAGATTAAATAACTTACTTAAAAATATCATATATCTTCTTTATGTAATTTATTCGCATTTGCACCTTTATCTTTACCAATACCCCCATCCACCCCCACTTCCATCGTCGTCGCCACCATTGTTGCCACTCCCATTGTCACTGTCTTTGTTATTGTCAATACTATTAACCCCACCCTCACCATTAATGGTGATGCCACCAATGGTGAAGGTAGGGTGGAGGTAAATTACAGTGAAAAAGATACATGATATCTTTTATGTAAATTTTTTTTATCTGACTCGTTATTTTTAATCAAATGATTATTATTTTGTTTTCATTTCTCATTATAACAAAATATTCTTACTTGATACGTCATCTATATATATATATATATATAATAAATTACGATACATTTATTTTATTTCATGTGTTAAATGACAAATAATTAGTACATATTTATTGATTTGATTTCAAATTTTAATTACTTTTTGTTAAATAATTATAATTTAAATTGTGATTTATTTTGTTAGGTTATTATTTATGAATTTGGATAACATTTTTGTTTACTTAAAGGTGTTCATTGAGTCAGACGACCCAAAAATCCAGTCTGACTCATTCTAACCCAAACAGATAGGGTTGGGTTGATTTTTTTTTTTTTTTTGTTAATGGGTGAAATCTGACACAACCAAATCAAACACAATCCACTACGTGTTGGTGACAAGTTCAGTAAGTTGAACATATAACACAACTTAACCCAACTCGAGCATAATATTAAATTATTATATATTATTATTTGAAATTATGTGTTTCTTTTAATATTATGTTTTGTAAGTTTTGACAAATTGTGTACTTTGTATTCATTTTTATGAATTGGCTAGCTTGGACAAATTGTGTTTACTTTTATTTTCGAAAAATATTTCTTTATTATTATTGCTTGAAAATTTAGTTGTATGTTAATTTTTATTAGTTTTAGTTTTGATATGTTATTTGCAACTATAATTTATTGTTATGTTATAAAAAATATCTTAAAAAGCTAACAAAATAACACTCTAAAATCTATTTTTTAAAATCGTTCAAGAGTGGACACTGGGTTGGATTGGGTTTAAATGAAAACAAAAACAAAAACTCAACCTAGCTCTACCTGATGCATTATGATTGAGAATTTGATTTCCCACCTACTTGTGGGAAAAATACCAATATATCCTCTATTTTTTACTCTTCAATAGTGCACTGTTGAAAAATTTTTTTACTCTTAGGCGGTGCACTGTAAAAAAAGTAAAATTATTTGCAAATTTTACTTCTCCGGCGCTAGAGAAGCATTTTTTCCTTTTATGTTCACTTGTAACACCATATAATACTACTACTACTACTACTACTACTACTACTACTACTACTACTAATAATAATAATAATATTATTATTATTATTATTATTATTATTATGGAATAGGAAAGAGAGAAGAAGAAAGAGAGAGGGGAGGAGAGAGAATAGACTATAGGAAGAGAAACTATTTAAAGTTAGGGTTAGAAGGAGGAAAGTTGGTATTTGAAAAAGAAATTAAAAGTAGTAGGTGTTAAATGAAATTTTGGTAGGTGTTAATTAAAAAACCCTTATGATTAGGTTTGAGTCTTGAGTTTCCCTAAACTTAATCCAACCCAACTCAACCTGTATTCATCCTTAGTTGCTTGTTAGTTTATTTATTTCATGTTATGTTTGTTTATGTGTATATGATATTAACATATTATCTCTATATATAAGAAAAGTATGAGTGACAAGTATAAGTATATAGGTACCTAGAGAGTATGAAGATAAGCATCGAAGGTATTATCCATACATGCATGGGATTGGAAACGAATTTATTTTTCAAAAGTGGGAATTGAAACAAGTATTATGGTACCATCCCTAAATGCACCCATTGTCATCCCTAAGATTGACCTACATGACAAGTTGGATTTTAAAAAAAAAATGAGTATCTTTTGCTAGATACCATTTCTTAGCATTAAAAATTTATTCTTCTAACAATAATAAATTAATTATATTAATGATTATTTTACCCTCAATTAAATGAAAATAAAAACCACCACAAAAAATAATGTTCTAAAAACAACAAGAATTATAAATTATTTAACATTTTATATGATATCCAAAATGATTATCTTGAATTTAATCATAATGAATAGTTTTGGGCATGTGTAACTCATTTCCCACATTCCCACACAATATAAGATATTTTTTTCAACTTTAATTAATTGTTTCCCTTTTATTTATTATGTATATATAGAGTTTAATTAGTATGTATGGTCAGTGTAACAAGTTTTACACTTCAATTATAATGTTTTATTTGTGATAAATTTATTGATTTTACCAATTAATATTCTTAAAGTCATATAAATGAAGATTTATTATTTAACATCAGGGCTTGAAAATTGCTATCTATCTTTATTGGCCATTACAAAATAGTTCCATTTTTCATTTTCCAAAGAAGAGAAAGTGTTATTTGAATTTTAATTTTCATTCTTGCTTCCTTCATGTATTGAGAATTGTGCAAGGTGGTCCTCATAGTGTTACTTTAACATTAAGCAACTTAAATATAAATTCATCTTATGTCAAGAAACTCCAAAAAATTCACTTTTTATATTTTTTATTTTTACTCATTAATTGTGTTAAGTAATCTCGTTATTAAATATAGAGAAAAAGAATGATTGTGCATTGGTATTCAATCACAATATTTTATGAGTCTAATTGGTATATATGGTCAGTGTAAGATATACTATGAATTTAATTGGTATACACTGACATTAAATCATGAATATTCATTTATATGACTTTTCATTTATATAACTTTTAAAGTAGTAATAAGTAAAATCAACAAATTTACCATAAATGAAATATTGTGATTTAATGTCAATATAAAAATCTTTAACTGAGCATATATACCAATTAAACTCATTAATTAAACCCTTAAATATATTACTTTAATAAAAAAATATTTTTATTTATTAAATCATCTCCATATTAAATATATTATTTTAATATGAACAATTACTTTATCTAGCAACACAATATAACTTCAATTCACAGGTTGTGTCAAGTAGATATTTGCTTTAATAGTAAGCAACCGTTACTTTAAGTTAAAAAACTAAAGAAACTCTCACTCAAAATTGTTGTTAGTGTGTGTTTGAAAAAAAATTGCTAATAACATAAACGCTGTTTGAATGAATGACAAGAGAAAAGTTGTTTTTTCTGTCAAGTGCTTTGCAAAGTAGAAAAGTTATCGGTTTTACAAAGACATCCTTTGACTCTTTCTTTTCAATTTTTTCGTTATGAATTATGATTCCCTTCCATAGTATATCTCAGGGTTAAGCAAGTGGAATTCTTCTTGCTTTATTTTCTAATTTCCCTCCTTTACTGCATTATTTTTGTAGGAATAGGAAGTTGAACATACACTATAAGCTTTTTTAGCTATTCTTCATAAATCATAATGGACACCACTGTATTTTTGACACAGAAGACCTTCAGGTAATATGCCTAATTTAAACTTTTTTAAACTTCAGGTAATATGCATAAGAGTATCTTCGAACCCTCCTGTCTTTCCATTTTTAACCCTTTATTTAACTTTTTTTCATTTAAATAATTGCATTGGTGAATGGTTTAATTTAACTTATTTTAATGTATCAATTTGTTAACATATTTTGAAGAAATTGTTGCTTACTATGATTAGTAGAGTTTAAATATGACACGCTATTGTCAATCTTCATAATTCATAGTTAGTAAATTTCAAGTAATTATTCAAACTATGGTTTAATGTAAAATAAATAATTCATTTTCTTTCTTTTTTTTATTATTATTATTAAAAAAAGGCTAGTTTAAGTATTATCAAACATGTACTTGATAGCATAATAAAACTTTTGCATTCCCTTTGTACAATTTATTTTAGAATTTAATTGCTATATATTGTTACTGTAAGAGACTTTTACACTGACAATCAATAATAACTTTTTATTTATGTGACTTTTAAAGTATTAATTAGTAAAGTCAACTAACTTACCATGAATGAAAGATTGTGATTTAACGTTAGTGTAAAAATTTTTACTTTGACAGTATATACCAATTAAACTCTTTATTTTATCTTTTAAAAGCTTATTTTTTGTAAGTGCTAATAAACTATTGAATAACTTAGATAATAAGTAAAAAAAAATGTTGTATTTCACTATATTATTTTTTAATCGATAAGAAACTACAAAACTAAAATTTTTTTGATAAAAAATATATTATTTTTTTTATTGAAATATTTAAAATATAAACATTTCCTTTCTATAATGTTTCCTCTTATTTATTACTACAAATAAAATTTTAAAATAAATAATTAATAATTAAAAATGATGAATTAATTAATGGACAATTTTTAAGCACTTCATATATAAAAGTGAAAGAAGCGAGTAATAAATATAGTGCCTTTTTCCTTTCAAAAAAAGTATAATGCCTTTTTCTTCCTTAAAAATATAACAGCTTTTGTAGTCAGGTATTCCTTGAACATTATTAGTTAAAGATTAATATAATTTATTATTTTTATTAAATTATTCTAATTAAATAATTATTTTATTTAATTGGGTTCTGCCTTAATCTCATATTTAAGCTTTCAGGGTAAAAAAAGCCGTTGAGAGTAAAAAAATTATCAAAAGTGTTCAATTATCATGATCAAAACGAATAAATATACTTTACATTTATAATATGATAGAAAAACAAACCAAGATCACATATAATTTTTCTTAAATATGTGAAGTAATTTCTTATAATAATACTATATGATAAAAAGAAGGGAGTGTGCTTTGTCTTTCTCTAAAAGCTGAAAGAATTCAAGCAGAGCATTTAGCTAGCTCACAATGAATGGGAGAAGAAAGTTTATGAATTCTAAATAAATTAAAGAGGAATTATTAATTGAACGAATGCTTGTAAACGAAATGATTTAATAAATTAAATGAATGCTTGTCAACGAAACGATGTAATAAAAATATATGGAGGCAAGAGGTTAGCAAGTGGTGATATATATATATATATATATATATATATGAAGGAAATGACTTGAGAATATAAATGTCGCACGAGGTCTTACCATGAAGAAATGACTTGAGAATTTCCTCCGTAGGAGAAAGAGAAAGAAAAGGTTTCAAGGCCACATGTCCCCTTATTATACACACTGCACTAGTCATAACTAAAATCATGTAGGGATTAAGGCGAAACAGCCGAAGAACAAAATTAAACCACATTCACCCACCAATTAAAGTTCAATATTTTGTAACAAATCACCAATAAAGCATGCAGGAGAAATTATACATAAAAGGGGAAATTAATTAACTGTTATAATAACTTAAAAAAGAATTACATACGTATTCAAGTAAACTTGACATGATCATCAAATATAGCCTTAGACAAGATAGAGTGCATGTGGAATACTTGTGAGTATTATAATCTACTGTTATTGTCGTAAATGTTGGTGTAGACGTTAGGGTGGTTTTCAGAATATTGCTGGAAAAGGGTAGGAATTGAAAGAGTAAAAGAAGGAATTTGAGGCCTAGGATATGGATGGGTTCTTGAGATCTTCCAAGAAGGTATTCAACATGAAAGGTGGCGTACCAGCCATGATTTTGTTGTGCAACGTACATAACCGGGTATCCATCTCCTTATCATGTAGCACCATTGAAAGTCCTTCTTGGAGATCCTTGGGTTCAAGCCCATTGAGTAAGAAACCTACCTTCCAAACCTGAACAACGTAGGCACAGTTCAAAAACTGATCACCTGCCACAGGGTAGCATAGCAATTTCTTTCGGAACTGCAAAGCCTCCAATATGGAATTCCAGCCACAGTGTGTGACATAACAAGCCACAGAGTTGTGTTGCAAAATCTGATATTGTGGAGCCCAAGAAACTACAAGGCCAGTGCCTTGGTTCACAACCCTTTCCAAAAAGCCAAGCGGTAAGCCTTGGCGCCAAGTGGATCGCAAAACCCAAATGAAAGGTCTCCCTAAAGCCTCAAGAGCCAATGCGAGATTTTTCAACTTAGCTTCCCCAATGGGACTCACCCAACTTCCAAATGAGATGTAAACAACAGAGTTGGCTTTCTGCTTAGCCAGCCACTTCAAGCAGCTTAAATCTTCTTTCCAAAAGCTCACACTTTTTCTTAAGCTACAAATAGGGCCAATAGGCAACACACAAGGACAAGTAAAATTGTTGTTTGCCAATTCACTGTGTTGGTGTTGGCCTTGCTCGTCAGGAAAAGAATTCACTAGGAGCCATTTCAAAGCACTTGAGTGCTCCAAAGCTCTTTGCCAAAACTTAAATCTAGCTTTCCTTGCAGCATCTGTACCAACCAGCCAAGGTAGATCCTCAGTTGAAAGCAGAGGGAGCTGAGGCTCAAGGCAAAACTTTCCTATGTGTTGAGGAAGTCCTGTTGTGAAATGATTGTTATGGGTTAATTGTGTGAAAATGAGAGAGAGAGAGAGAGAGAGAGAGAGAGAGAATTTACCATGATGAGAAATGAGGCCACGTGTGAGCATGTGAGGGATGGCTGAGATGAAGAGATATGAGGCGAACATGGCGGGCCAAAAGCCAGCAGAAGGGGTGGAACAGGTTTCAGGTTTGGGCAACTTGAATGGCCCAAGAAGCGAGCAAGTCAACAACCAAACAGGCCACGTCAGCACCAAGCTTAACTAGAAGGCCTTCCAACTCAGTTCCCATTCTGTTCTCCATGGCCGATTCAATCGCAAAGAAATCTGGGCTTCTCCCCTCTTCCAATTCCAACCCATCTGCCAAACCCACCCACTTTATCTCATCCCCTTCCTCAACCTCTATCTGCCTCTCTATGAATTTCGGAATCACCATCACTGCCTCATATCCCTGCCCCACTAAGGCCCACCCTAGCTTTTCCATGGGTCCCAAGTGCCCCTGTGCCGGATAAGGAACCAGAACCATTATCCCCTTCTTCATTTCCACTTTCCTTTCTCTTCCCAACACCAACTACCAACTATTTATACCCTTCCTCCACCATCTCCCTTCTCCCCTTTAATCCTATAAATTATTTATTTTACTTCACACCTCCAACTTCAACTTCAACTTCAACTTCAACTTCTCAACATCACATTTACCATTCTTTTTTAAACTAATAAATAATTCGAATACTCTTAGTATATTGTTACATCATGCCCGCCTTATTACTTTTCCCCACCTCTCTTCGGCTTTATATATGACGTACAGCACTTGCACATCTGCCTCAAACAGATTTATTTCTTATAAAACAAGTAAAATAATTGGTATAAGCACAATGCTCTACATGACACCTTCGAAGATAAAAAGGAGAAAACACATATGGAATACGATGTGATAATAGAAAAATAAACAATAAATGTTTAATTAACGCCTGAGGTGGTAGACATGTCAATGTTCAAGTGTCCAACGTGGACAGCTTAAGTCAACTAGTCCTTTGGTCCACATTCGTGCTTGCATTCCACTCGATTCATATTACAAATGCTGTTTCCCTCGTACATTGCTATTAAAAATAAACATCTTCTTTTTTATAGTATTTCTACTTAGTTTTTCTAATTCTTTGGTGAAGCTAAACAACAATGAAATATATGTGAATACCTCCAAAAGAATTTTCATGCTCAAGTCGTTAGGAATCTAATCAAGGTGCAATGCATATTTCAGTTCATCTAACAACATTATGAATCGGTTTACGCAGTTGAAATACCGATTGATTTTCACTTGTTTTATTGCCTCTCCAATTTTAAAATCAATTCTTTACTTTTTTGTTTTTAACATTAATCCAGTCACTTACCAAATTGATTTACTGAATTTTCGATGAAACCGATAATCTCCAGTGTTAAATTAAATTAAATTTAAGAATATTTTAATAATAGGTTTAATTAGTATACACACTTGTTTAACCAGATATCCAATCAAAAACTCTTTATTCATATGACTTTTAAAATATTAATTATAGTTCCATATATAAAGATTTATGATTGAATGTTAATAAAAAAAATTATACTACCATTACATACTACTTAAACTCTTTAATAATTTAATTTTTATCTTTCTCTTCCACTCATTATCTCTCGTATTATTCATTATCATCTTAAAATTTTTAAACTCTTTCTTCTCCATCACTTTCTCTCATTTAATTTATCATCATCAATTCAATATATTAAGATATAGTGTTTTTAAATTTAAGATACATATTTAAAAAAGTAAATAAAATTAATTAAATTAAATGTAAACAATTATCTATATTTGGTATTGTTTATAAATATTATTATTTATCAACTTTGTCATTAAAAAAAACATTGTGTTTGACACATGATGTTATTTTCAATAAAAAAATGCACTTTACTTTTTAATATAAATTATATATTAAATCTAAATTAGTTTATATTTTATAATTTATGTTAAAAGTTAACTAATATATATTCTTTATGAAAAAAAGTACTTATGCACATCAATGTAAAAAATTTTACACTACTATCTAATCACAATCCTTCATATGTGATAAATTTATTGACTTTACCAACTAAATATTAGGGATAAACTCTTCTACACTGCCAGTATATAGATATTAAACTCATTTTATACTTTGTTATACATAAATTATTTTCATTAAACATAAATAATTTATTGATTATAACTTTATATTTTATATTTATATATCAAAATAAATTATAAAATGAAATTATTATATTTCCATTTCTATAAACAATAAATTATTTATATTAAATTTTATGTGTCATCTATATTTAGTAATAAAAAGAATTACCCATTTTTGTTTACATATCTCTATTCCTAAAAGGCTAAAATTATCCTTATATATAATTATTATTATCTCTCTCATAAAACTTCCAGTATATTGTTAAACTACTTTTTATTTTCTATTTTAAAAACAGTTTAAGTGTCTCTCTTCCTACTATGTAATATTTACGTTTAGTATAAGTTATAATTTATATCAAATGTTATTCATTATGCCAAAAAAAAATTTTAATTTATATTCGACATTAAATAATTTTTATTTTATAATTATATTGAATGTAAATAATCATTAACATTATTAAATGTAAAGGAGATTTACTTTTTTAATAAATAATTTAATTTCTTTTAATAGATACGTTGAATTCAAAATAATGTAAATAACAATTATATATTTATTTTTATACACTTACATTTATAAAATATAAATTAATTTATGCTTAAAAAATTACATTTAATATTTATATTTTATTAGGTCAACTTCTAAGGATGATAATGAGTAAGTCTGATCAATGTTATCGGACTTGACTCGGTCATCAAGCCGGTCAAATTAGGAGTCATAGAGTCAAAAGTCAAGAATTAACTCGCATGATTCGGTTGTCATTAAAAAAATATAAAATAACTCATGATTTATATAATTATATACTTGAAAATCATAAAAAATAATAAAATTATAAAAATAATCTAAAAATTAATAAAATTAAGTTAGTTTAATGTTTCTTAATAATATATATATAAATATAATAATAATAATAATAATAATAATAATAATAATAATAATGGTATTACATAAGTATGTAACCTTAGATACCTAGATTCAAGTCTCACTTATTTATAACACCTATGAAAGCATGCAAGTCAGCAAAAGCACACATGCCACACCTTTGGAACCGTGCAACATGGAAGCTTAACCTGTGTAGACCCGATTCAAAAGGGTCACCGAAACTGCTTGAGTTAGTTAGTTTATAGGGTTCTATTGCATGTCTGATCCAATCCAGTCTTAAGCTCAAACTGGATGAATGATCGGTTACCAGTTGAATCGATTGGTCCGAGCGGGGTTTGATAGGTATTACCATTTTAATATCTGCGTTAAAAAGAATATATCGTACCCAGTCTCACTCCCACATAGGTAGCAACTTTGATCTCATTATTATATCTGTTGCATATCTATATACCCATACTTACACTTGCAACCCACACTTTACTTACGGGTAGAAAAAATAAATTAATATATTTAATTTTAACATAAATAAACGTTATATGAAAAACAAGTCTAACATAATATTAAATATAGAACAAATTATAAAATACTCCCTAAAATTTTATATGATTATATATAAACTTATATTTTTTTACCATAAAATTAAATAATGTTATAAGTTCATTAATAGTTATTTTATAAATAATTCAAAAATATAATTGTGTAGTACTGTATAATATAATTATATTAAATAATATTATATATTATTAATCAAGTTATTATATATTTATTTGATTTTTTTAAATATGATGTAGGTGTTATTAATAAAATATAAATTTTATTACGCAAACTTCTCACATAGGTTCTAATTAAGAAAACATTTTCTTACACAAATTTTATTTAATAATATTATTATTTTTCATAAATATATTATGTAAATCAAAATTAAGTTAACAAAATATTTTTTACGATAGAATAATTTTAGATTAATTATTTCATAATATATAAATTAAATTAATTATAATTTTTTATAACAAATATTACGAATATTACAAATATAATTCACAATTATAATTTTTTTATAATAAATATTACAAATATAATTCACAACGACAATCTTAACACCACTATCAAAGTTTTTTCTTGAGTATTTAACAATATTTATATATAAATATTATTCTTTTTTTTAACTATAAATATTATACGTTGTAATCTATAAGATCATTTTAGTTTTTTAAGAAAATTAAATATTACTTAGAAAATATATAAAATATATTTATATTCAATTATGTGATTGAAATTTTTATACTGAATATTAAATTAAATTAAATTAAATTAAATTAAGTAATATATTTATTAAACATATTTTCTGACTTTATCTACAGTTATATATTAACTCAAGATTAATTCTAATGATTAGAGTACGCCATCTTGTTATATATTAATATTTAAGATAAAAAATAATGCACCCAATGAGAGTTGGAGAGAGGTGAGAAGTGTGACTAAACTCGTGCCCTTTATGGTTTAAAAGAGGCATATTTATCATTTTCATTAATTTAATAAAAACTATAAACCTGTTAAAGTCATATCAACCTATAGAGCCGGTTATTTAACTTCGGTAATGGGCATTGTGAACCAATTCACTTCAGTAACGTCATGTTTGGTCACACGCAATTGCTCCGAAATGGCAAATTGCTTATTTCTCTTCTAAAAAAAAAACTATAACGCCATTTATACGAAGTTCAAAGTTCCAACCTAATTAATCATAGATTCACTATTAAGTTGTCGGCACGTTGACCAAAGTTGCGATAAAAAGTTTACTAAGAGTGAATCATGAGTATATATACTACGGTTTTGTATACAATTAATATTTGAATATAATCGTATAGAGAGAGGGAGAAAAAGGAATATGCACAGTAAAATAGTTTGTATTATACTTTTTTACAAATAATTTATGGGGTGAGGAACATGGAAGAAAAGAAAATTCACAAAATCACGTGTTTGCTTTGGCTAAATTGTATTATGTGGGTGCTGGAAAAGTGATAGGCTTTGAGAATATGGACTCATGCAACTTCTCTCTCTACCCCTTTGAAGTTGAGATCAGCTAGAATCTTCTTCTCTATGAATAAAACATGCAACTCAAAAGGAACCCCCTTTTAGGGCCATCAACATAGAGTCAAATTCTGATTGGGGTGGCTGCGGCTGCCAAGGCTGTCGAGGTGATATGGTGCGAATGAGGGCGGAGTCCAGTATACCATCAAAATGTTTTTTTTTAATAAATAAATTCCAATTAATAAAAAAAAACGCCAGGGAATCTATTGTTATATATATTTCTCTTTCTTTTCTTTTCTTTTTTTTATTAGGTCTATTGGTTACTTCATCAATTTGTAAACCAATGGCGAATTAATGCAAACCAACAACTTCTAATTATTATTTTGTAATTCAACCTAACTTTGGTTTAGATTTACAATGGATAATCCAAAATCACATTAAAATATTTATGTCTGGTTATATTTTTTTGTAAGTTAATATGTCCCATTGAAAATTCAATATAAGAATATATGCTATCACATTGACTTTTTTAGTTGAACACAAAATTCACTATAATACAAATAGTGAAGCCTATTATAGTAAGATTATTTCTCATTTTTTTAACTCTAAATCACAACCATAATATATTGGGTAAAACTCAATAATTAGGTCAAACCCATATGTAATTTTTCAAAAATAATGTTTGACCACTTACATTGAACTAAATCATAATTTAAAATTCACTTAGAGTGAACTTACATAAGGTTAAACTCACTATAATCACTATCAATTTACAATAGGTTAAGGCTATTGTAATATCTCATTGTATGATAAAAAACTTTTTGTGATCAACTATATATGGATAATCAAATTATAATAGAAATTATGGTCCACTGTGAATGCGAGTTATAATGGACTTTTGACTATTATAGTAGACTATTTTTTTGTAATGATTTGATTTCAAATCCAAAATTAATTTACAGGAGTTGAATAAATATATTTATATATAATTTTAATATTAATTATACATTTAAAATAAAAATTTAAACATCATTTACTTGAAAATAAATTTTATATTGATGGTTAAACACACAAATGACGAGACAAATGTTCATATTTTTCATGTATAGATAAAAAACTCTCAATTTCATTTTCAAAAATGCATATATCAACACACAAGCATTAGTTCAAAATTTTTTAATGAAATTTTATCATTAATTATATATGTTAGATAACAAGCTTATATCTTCAAAAGTGAAAGATGTATAAAATGGGGAAAAAAGTATCTATTATTAAAATTAATTAAGTTAACAATTTATTTATTTATATCTATATTTAACAAATTTTATACTAATTGTTAGATCTAATCAAATTTAATGATTTTACTATATTTAACAAATAATTAAATCAAAATGATAAATGATATTTATTAATATATTGATGTAGCATTAAATGTTGTTAATATTTTTAAGTAATTATGGTATTGAGGGATTTTAGGAGGTGCCAGCATAATATTAGTATTTTCTCTTATATGATTTATTTTATGAGACATATTATGAAACCTCAAATTATGAATCACTTGGTTAAAAGACATAAGTTACTATGGATTAGATCGATAAATGTTGAATGTTGTTAATATAGTATTTATAAATATTTAAATAAATATAATTATTTAAATATAAGTATTATATTTAATAAATATAATATTTATGAAAATTAAGAATTAAATATAAATATATTAATGTATAACTTTTTATCAAAACCTCACTAAATTTTTTATTAATATATATATATCATTATTATAAAATTTCCATACTTATATTAATAGTATATTTTAAAACCTATAGTAATATTTTTCTTCAAATTTATCTATTTAGCTTTCTAACTTAAAATATATCCGTTGAATAATTTATAATGTAAATATTTTTTAAGATATTTTTTTAAAATTAAGTAAAATTAGACAACATTAACAAGTATTAAAATATAAATAATAATATAAAATTTTATACATATTTAAAAAAACTAATTATATTATTAACATGTAGATAGAGAATAATTAAATGAAATGAAAGGGATTGCTAATTTATAAAATTGTAATTTAGTGTGGTATTTTAGATACGGTTTGACACGACCTTAAGTCTAAAATTAGTCCGAGTCTAACTAAAAAAATAAGTGTGATGTGATTTTATTTTATTTATATTAATTATAAAATTTAAAAAATCAAACCAATATTTTGGAATTTAGTTTGTTTCAATTTTACCATTTAAATTTTTAGTAAGTATTAAAAAGATACATTGAAAAAATTTATTTTCAAAATTGTATAAAAGTTTATTCCTCCCAACAAAATTATATAAAAGTAACCATCATTAAAGTATAAAAAATCAATCATGAGTTTGATTGATATATGTAAAGATTTTTACACTGACATTCAATCGCAATCCTTCATTCATTGTAAATTTGTTGATTTTATTTGTTACTACTTTAAAAGTCACGTAAATAAAAAGTTATAATTGAATGTTAATGTGACAGTGTATATCAATTAAATTCATCAATTAATTTGAATATTACATGTTACTTATTGTCGTAAAATTATATCCAATAAAATTAAATTAAATAATTTTGCTAAATATTTATTCATCGACTCATACATATTAATTGAAATTTTAATAAAAAATTATCTCGAAATAATGAGTAATTGTATGGATGGAAATTGTTTGTCCCCAAATTATATCTCATTTTCATTTCATAAACCAAAAGACATCATATCATTTATTAAATTACATAAAAGATAAAAATATTTATAATAAAAAAAATATCTAAAAATATGATAATTTTTTATTAGTGGATCAGGAAACTAGACACTATTTGAGAATAGAGAATTTTTATTTGTAATTGTAGATTTACTAATAACTAAGGATGAACAATTTTGATTTGATACAATTTTAATATTTCAATTTGCAAATCAAACTGAACATTTGAAAATTACAAAAATTAAATCATTCTAAACTAAATTTTTTACGATTTTTAATTTTTGCAGTTTGGTTTTCGATTGTCAATCCGGTTTGAATCGGCTTTTAACATTCCAGACTAATGGAGTATTACATGTAGAGAGATTGCAAATGTGTTACTATTACTATTATTCCATGTAGATTATGCGGACATAAAATAATATTATGAACACCAGTGAGGAGTTAAAACTTAGAAACCTCAATAAACACCATGTTGGGTTGACATTAGCCGAGTAGGCATCAAACAATCAATTTCATTGACAATGGAAAAATGACCGGTATTCCTTCCCAATTTAGTGTGCATAAGCACAGTTTTCAAGTTGTGACCGATTCCTATAAGATGGTGAAATAAAGTGCATGGGCCATCTACTCCACCAGTGTTGTATTTCTCTGACACATTTTAAACTCAGATTCAAATGTTAGTCTTGCTTCCCAGCTCAACCTTTATACAGAACTTGACACGCTCAAATTAGCCCCACTGCATAAATCTATGATCCTCTCGCTCCTCTTTGTCTCTTCTCTTCCAATGCAGCTGCCTCGTTTAACATATCAGCCGCATCCTTGTGCATGTCCAGCTTTGCAAGAGCAACCGATTGCATGTAGAAAGCCGTAGGCCAGTCTGGAAGAACACACTGTGCTTGCATTGCATCTCGTAGCGCAGGATCTGGCTGATCACATAACAGATAGCACAGACTACGCCTTGCAAAAACAGTTGGGGAGACCATCGTTCCCACATCAATAAACTGCACCAATAACACAGAGAAAAGCAAATTAACAATTAGTCTGCACAAACTAAGCTACAATCATTTGCAGTATCGAACAAGTGCTGAATTGCACCTGGGAATAGTTATCAATGGCAGTCTTAAAGTCCTTGTCACGGAATGCATAGTCTCCTCGCTTTCTCGCCTCCAGCATATCTCTCATCTGTTGAGTCCACTCTTGGAACGACAACTGAACCAATCCACATTCAAACTTTAAGGCATATCATCCAACCAAAAGTAGTAAATTTAAAACCACTGCACCTATTAGTTACCTCATTAGTTCCTTCATCGTCTCTGTAGTGTGTCGCAACCAAGATCTGATGTATTGCAGTTAGGTCCATTCTTGAACAAGCCTCACCCATTGCCGAAAGAGGTCGTTGTGGCGTCGATGGAGCTTCCTCATGCTTTGGAATTACAAGCATTTTGTGAGAAGGAACCTGAAGCACATAATAATAATCAACTGGAATTGTTGCTGTTGCAATCCCATTTATACACCTAAAATTTTCCATGTAAAGTAGAGAAGAGTCGTTGGCATTGTTATAGCTTAATATACACCTTTAATCCCATTCTCTACTTTTCTTCACTGAAAAATACATGAGGAGACGAGGAAGACAATAAAAATACTTGCATGCAAGACAATTTGAAAAAAGTATACAAAAAGCATGGAAGAAATTTGTTTAGTCACGTTCAGCATTGCATAGAACTAGCTTGGCTTGTACACTATTTTTATCATACAACTAAAATGAACCCATTCTTGTAAGCTATGCATGAAAGCAAAGTTAAAATTTGTAGATAGTGGATATCAAAATTTTATCCGATGGCTACAAAAGTCAAAACCTTCAATGTACATACATGAAAATTATATATATTTTGCACTGGCTTGAGACTTTTCAATCTTCAAATGCAAACTTAAAGGTAAAACCAGGCTTAAGTCATTCAACCAAATGTACAACATAAGCTAAAAACTTTGAAATCATGTGTCTAACAGCAGTGTCATCCTTCAAGGCTTCTACTGAATGTCTTAGTATGATATGTAAATGCTATAAAATTAGCAGTCTCTTGTGTCTACATAAATAGCTTCCATATTTACAAATAACAATGCTAACATACAGCGTAAGCCTTGACAGACAGTAAGATTGTGTTGTCTTATGACTAGGAAGTCAAATATTCAAATCCAGGAAACAGCCTCCACTTGTGGGGTAAGGCTGCATGATACATTTAGCCTCCCTAGACTCCATTAGGTAGAAGCCTTGTGTACTGGATCATCCTATACTTAAAATGCTTGAAAAATATGAACTTATAATTGTTTACCGTGCTGGAATACAACCTTAAATGAAATTACCCTTGGCTTGACTTAATTGCAGCTGCGAAGGGGTGTGTTTAGTCTCACAACACCTGGAGATATAGCTTATAAATAGAGCTTATAAAGCTTGAACAATACTCACTTTTCAAGGTGATTTTGTGGAGTTGAATTATACCCTAAGCCCAAAATCTATGATGATATAAGATTTTATCCTAAATTTATCTTTGATCACCCATATTTGTCTAATTTTTTTTCCCTAAGCATGGGGGAGCGTTATTATTCTTGGATGGTAACAATTTATCCTTGATTTATTGTTGAGCCATCTGCATTACAATGTTCTAGGCCCATGAGGATTTGAGGGTTGCCTTAATTGCAACCTTAATTGTGTTTAGCCCACATCACCTAGAGAGGTGACTAAAATACAACTTATAAAGCATATCAATCAACATTGATTTTTTGAGGTTGAGTTAGAACTAAGCTCAATTCTAAAATAATCTCAAAGTTTACCAGATTTAACATTAGGCACCTCTAACCCGCCCTAATTACAATCACCCCTAACCCGCCTTACATGAAGATTCTACAGGAGTGGCCTTAATTGCAATCTTGGTAGGTGTGTTTAGGGGAAATAGGAACGCTCCAAATGGCTTCATAACTATTCAATGCATTATGGGGGTCTGAGATGTTTTTACCTTTTTACCCCAAAATGGGTGTTACTTTCTTCCTCTTGGCTTTCAGCCTTTCACGCAAGTTTCAGCCTTCTTCTCATGTGCAATACATAGAACAACCATCACCCACCACGGGCGACCCTCCTGGAAACTTCCGGGGAGTCTTCCAACAACCCAGCCCTACACCCTTCTTCTTCTTTTGTACAGCTTTCTTCTCCCCTTGTATATGCAAGCAATATGACTAGGAATATATGTTATGTTTAGTTTTTTTTTATATGCAAATTATAGAAATACATGTTTTATAATTTCCCTCAAACAATGTTTATATATTTCCTTGCAATCAATTCTTTATTTTGCAGCAC
Source organism: Psophocarpus tetragonolobus (assembly GCA_037954015.1). NCBI lineage: Eukaryota > Viridiplantae > Streptophyta > Magnoliopsida > Fabales > Fabaceae > Psophocarpus > Psophocarpus tetragonolobus. The sequence goes on from CM075695.1 coordinate 44,958,975, forward strand.
ATATGCTATATGCATCTAGGAATATAAATTTACATAGGGATCAGAATAGCAGTCATCCCACTACAGCTATCCTGTTTTAGCATTTGCGAGGAACTGCCGCTCTAAGCCGTTATCCACTATTAACTAGTGTACTAGAAATAAGGTCAATGTAGTCCCCATGACGCTTGGACTATCCTCACCTTACAAGATGGTTTTAAAACAGATTTTCTAGGGTTGAATTAAACCTTAAGCCCAAATTCTAAGATGGTGGTGGAACTTATTATAAATTCATCGTTGGGCCATTTACATTGTCACACTCCAAGCTCATAGCCCTAACATGAGCTAGTATGTTGGAAATCTAACTTAATTGCGATCACTCCTAGCTCATGAGCGAGTGCGTTGGGAGTATACCTTACTTCCAATCATCCCTAATCCACCTTAATTGCGACCTCTTTGGGACTGCCTTAATTGCAACCTTGAAGGGTTGTTTCACACTTTAACCTCACATCCCTGACGTGGCATAAATAGTGTATATGAAACTTGAATCTCACTTTACAAGCCAATTTTGTAAGATTGAGTTAAGTCATAAACCCAAATTCCATTTTGGTATTGAAGTCTCCTAGATTCATTATTGGGTCATCCATATCCTGTCTAGTTTATTCCAAAACAAAAGGGGTTGTTGTTGGGCTACATCCCCTAGAGATGTGGTGTAAATAGAGCATATAAAGCTTGTGCATTCCTCACTTCACAAGCTAGTATTATGGGGTTTGTTGAAAATCAAAATATAACATTCTGAATTACTAATAATAGTTCATAGGCAAATTATCTTTCATTTAAAAGACACAAAATATTCTCTATTTATGTAATCAATCTTACTAACCTATATAAATATGTTTTCGCTATGTATTCAAACACTCGGTTTTAGTCAATTATTCCTCTATTTCTCATATTTTAACACGTACCTAGGGCCTGACAGGGGAATAACAAAGATTATGTCACATCGAGGACCCATTGTCTAGTGGACCTCATTCATTGTCTTTCTGTCAAAACTCTTTCCCTTTTTTTTATGCGGTTCCAATTATTCTTGTGTTGCCTTTTCAACATGTTTCTTAGTCTTTTCCAACTTTTTCAACACCAATAACTTTTTCTGCAACCATTGCCACCCCCGGTAACTTTTCCGGTCAAGACCTACACCACCAAGATCGACAAAGGCCAATCTACACATCTAATTTTGCGACATTTAACCCATTTGTATTTGTGAACCCTTATGGCTGCTATGAGGTTTTGAGGAATTGTTTCTAGTGGTTTACTACCAACTTCTGCTTCTTCATTTATCCCGTTGTTGTTCTTTTTCAACGTGTTTTCTGGCCACCGCCTTCTGCTCACACCTATTTTTCAGCAAACGTAGTCCATTATTCTCTGATTTTAAAGGATTGAGTTACCCCATAAGCCCAAATTCTAATATAGTATTGAAACCTATCCTAGATTTGTTATTGGACCACCCATAGTTGTATACACTCTAGACGACTATTCCTAGGCACAAGGAGGTGTGTTAAATACTCACATCGACTAGAAATATTATCATATGGTTTGACAAATTGATTGTTTAAAGATGGTTTTGTGAGATTAAGTTAGGTCCTAAGTCCAAATTCTAAGAACTAGCTATAGAAAAAAAAAAAAAGGAGTTTTTGGCTAAGCTCTTTATAAGATGTGTGCAAAGAACAAACTCTCTAACTACAATAGTTAACTTTTGCATTGTGATGTAGTTGTCCGAAGGTTTGTTACACCACACTCCAAGCTCGTAATCTAAGAAATGAATAGGGTGTTGGAAAGTCACCTCAATAGCAGTCAACCCTAGCCCACCTTAATTGTGCTCCCATCTAGGTTTTCCTTAATTGTGTCCTTGAAGAGGTTTGTTTAGTCTCATACTACTTAGATATATGAATTAAATAAAGCTAATAAAGTTTTAGCAATCCTCAACTTACAAGTCGTTTTTTAGAAATTGGGTTAGGACCTAAGCTCAATTACTAAGATGGAATCACACCCTACCTAGATTCATTATTAGATCATTTGTATTTTGTCTACACTCTAGATGTCTATTCCTGGGCATGAAGGGATGTTGTATTGGTCATGTGCGTTAAGATCCCACATGGGCTAAAAATATAACTAATGTAGTCCTTATAAGGCATGGACATTCATCACCTTACAAGATAATTTTTAAAGTTAGTTTTCTGGAATTGAGATAAACCCTAAGCCCAAATTCTAAGATGATATGCTACCCTAGATTCGTTGTTGGGTGAAAGGTGTGTAAGAGAGCCTCCTTTATTCGTTGTTGGGTGAAAGGTATGTAAGAGAGCCTCCTTTATTGTGGTCACCTCTAGCTCAACATAATTGGGACCTCTTAGGGGGTTGACTTAATTGCAACTTAAGTTGGGGTGTTAGTCCAACATCACCTAGAGATGAATTAAATAGAGCATATAAAGCTTGAGTAATCTACTATTAAATTCTAATATGATATCAAAGCTTATCCTAAATCTATTATTGGGTAGTTGCCCACATTAGCTAAATACATGACCAATGTAGTCCTTATAAGGTTTATAAAGACCCCATCTTACTGCCGTGTTTGGTAGCATGGGAATAGAGTGGGTAGAATAGAAATAAAGAAGAGTGAAAATAAGGATGGTTATTTGGTTCAATGCAAACGTGAGAATAAGGTGGGGCCCACTAGTATTCTATTTTTTTCACTTTATTTGACCTATTCACATTCATCTCTAGCTCTTTCCTAATTTATTCTCTATTTTTCTTCAATTAAACAGCTTTAATTTTAAATTTATTCTCCATCTATTTCCATTCATCCTTTCAATTTTCATTTACTCTGTTTCGTTCCTCTCTACCAAATGGATCCCTCTAGTTAACTTTTAAACACAGTTTTGTATAGCAGAATGGAGATCTCTAAACCTAAATTTGAAGATGTTATTGGTGCCTATCCAAAATTAAGATTGCAACATCCAGGCACATATCTCTAGGTGGGACGTGTGAAAGGGTGTGTTGAAAAGCCTCCTTAATTGCAATTACCGCTAACTTGCCTTAATGCAACCTTTTTGGAACTGCCCTAACAGGGGGCACATCGCCTAGAGATGTCGCTTAATTGGAAGCTATAAAGAACAATACTCACCTTACAAAGTGTTTTTGTGGGATTGAGTTAAGCCATAAATCCAAATTTTAATATAGTATCAAGACCTATCCTAGATCCAGGGGATGTGTTAATATCTCACATAAAAAACATATATTATAACCAACTTAGTCCTTATAAGACTTTGACAATCCTCAACTTGTAGTCAAATTTTTAAGATTGAATTATGCCCTAAGCCCAAATTCAAAGAACTACCTGTAGATAAAATGTCTTGACCAAGCTTTTTATGAGATAGATGTATGCCAAAGAAAAGGATTCTTGAGGTCATATGCCTATATTTCTACATACTAACATGAGGAGAATTACCCAAATTTGTTTTATCCTTTGAAAGCAATAAAGTACACATACAAGATTTATATTTCAGGTGAATGAAGTCTATTAATATATCTTCGAAACATTGCTTATCAAAAAAATATATCTTCGAAACAAGGACCAAACCAGCAAAGATAACCAATTCTTTGCTAACTAGACTTCAAAACACAGCTAGAACCACAAACCATTTTCTTTTGCCGTTTGAGAACTTGGCATATCAAACATCTATAACCTATCTTATACACAAAATCCTTAACATATTATATCATCTCAAGCAAGTGGAAAAGTTTATGGCCTAAAGAAATCCTAATCAAAGTAAAATGAACTTTTGCAAATCACCCCAGTCTAACTACATTCCAAAGACAATTTAAAATGTCCCAGCATAAAATTTGGATTTCTATGCTTTACATAATTTGAGAATGGTGAGCTAAGCAACACAAAGAAGATAGATTGCATTTTGCAATGAATGATCAAAGAAACAAATATTAAATATCAAATCACAGAATTTGAATTTGAATATCAAATATTAAGGAACTTTTAACATCCAACATAAAGACTTATTCCAGAGACAGTGATAATGAAATATTTGGTAGGGCAGTTGAAACAACAAAATTTTAATCCCTCCATTCAATAAATGATATGTTCCATTACTAAGTTAGAGAAGAGATCTGTACATCGGGTTTTGTATGCAAAGGGGCAAGTGTTGTGACCAAATCCTTCGTATCAGGTCGCTCCCTCGGCTCATATTGCAAACATTTAGAGGCAAGGTTAACGACAACCGTTGCCTCTTCGGTAGAAAACTTTCCCTCCAAATGTGAATCCATCAAGAGCATATTGTTTTTCCCCTGTATCATATCAAGTGCCTGCAAACAGAATCAGATAACTCCGTGTGGCACCAACCAAAAGCTAACGAACAAGTCAACATATGGAAAATGCATTGATGTTAAACTAAAATACCTATCGGAGCATCTGCAACTTCCATTATTAACTATTAACGAAGGAGAAAGATTTCCATACTTTAAGTTGTTATTGGTACAAGTTCATGTTTCATTTATTGAACAGTATTGTAATATCATTTAAAGTTCAATTCACAACTTCAATGCCACAAAATGAATGTGGTTGAAACAAGCGCTTATATACACAAGAATATCCAAGATTTATGGGGAAAACACAGAAATTAAGAATTGCATATTTAAGATGAAATGCCTCAATTAAGAATATAGAGGCATTTAAAGCTTTTAGTTAAGACAACAGGCAACTGAAAATGATGAAAGGGTGGAGAAAAACTAAAAGAGTAGGGAGGTTTCAGTTGTATTCTGTAATAAATTATTTATCCTGATGACGGATAAGCAGGATTAATGAGATAATAAGGCACTCAACTTTAACTAAATGTGTGTATGCATAGAGCATGAATGAATTGGTTAGGAAGGAGTTAAATGCAGGTAGAGGTAGGGGAAGAAAGAGTGGGAGGAGAATTAAGAAGTTGAAAATGATTGAAAGTAGAAGGTGAGTTTGAGTAAAAGTGGAAAAAAGTGAAATGAGAAAAGGGATAGAAGGCAGTTACATGACTGGGAGGGATGTGCTTGCCACTGAGGAGGTCAAGAAGAACGGTTCCAAAGCTGTAAATGACACTCTCAGGGGTGACCCTTCCTGTAAGAATAAACAGGATAGAGATAAGAGAGTAAGAAAAGAGAATAAGAGAAGGGAGGGAGGGAGGGAGGGAGGGAGGGAGTTACCGTTTCTTAAATATTCGGGAGGAGTGTAAGCAAGATTGGTGCTATAACTCTTGCCATCCCTGCTGTTCTTCATGAAACCAAAACAAGAGAGACGAGGATCACCATCGTGGTCGAAGAGAACGCGGTAAGCATTCAAGTCGTGGTACAAAGGGCGACCCTCAGAACTGCAATAATGCAAAGCCTGTGCGATGTAAAGAGCGACGCGCAAACGCATGGCCCACTCAATAGTCTGAGTTTCCCCTGAGAGAAAAGAAGGAAGAAGAAGAGGAGTTAGAGAGAGAGAGAGAGAGAGAGAGGAGAAGAAGAAGAAGAAGAATAGAGAAGAATAGATACAGTGGAAGAGATGCTTGGCGAGAGTGTCATTGGGCATGTACTCGGCGACAAGGAGCCTCTCGTCGCCGTCGCAGCAGTAACCGATCAAATTAGCAAGCCTGGGGTGGCGCAACTTGCCAACACCGGAAGCCTCCTCAACGAATTGCTTGGGATCCGGCCAAGCTGACTTGCTGAACTTCTTAACCGCAATCCAACGGCTCTGATTCTGGAGGCGACCCTTGTAAACCAGGTTCGGAGCCTTCTCCCCGCTCTCCGATACGATATACTCCGAGCTGAAATTGTTGGTTGCCCCCTTCAGTTCCGCCAAGGAGAACTCCGAAAACGAGAAATCCAGCTCCTCCCCCTCTCCCTCTGACCCCCTCTCCTGTTGCTTTCCGTACGCTTCCTCTTTTTCCCTTTCCTTCACCTTCTCCGGGTGTGTCTCCCTCTCTCCTACTCTCAGCAACTTCGATGATTGGCAACAACCCATCCTTTCTCTCTTTCTCTCTTTCTCTCCACCAATTATATTATCATTATCATCACAATCAGATCTCCACTCTCTCTAATCCTTCCTTCCCATCCTCTCTCTCTCTCTCTCTCTACTGTTTCTAATTACTAATCACTGTTTACTTATTACAATCCACCACTGCATCCTGCTCTCATTAATATTCTATTCTATTGGATTTCATTTCCAACTCTTCCTCTCAATATTTATATTACCGTTTAATCCACCTTTATTTAATTTAACTATTTTACTACAACCCCCTTCCTTCCCTTACTTACACCTACCCAACCCAATCAATGCTCAATGCTCAATGCTCAATGCTCAATGCTCAATGCTCAATGCTTAATGCTTGCTGCTTGCTGCTTGCTGCTTGGTTCCTGTTATTATTCTAATCAAACCCTAATCGATTCATTCTTACTCTTCCGCTGACTTCTTACCTGGTTTAGCCACACATTAGCTCCTCCAATCATAACTTATAACTTCCCCACTAATGTATCTCAACCCAACCTACACACGTCACCTCAACATAAACATCATATCTCTTCATTTTACGCCGTCAATCAATGCCAACATTTTTATATCTCTTCAATTTATTGCACAAATTTCTTCTTTCTAGTACCAATCTCATATACTTGCCTCAAGTTGAGTTTTAAATAATCTGATTGGAGGGGTATGAAATTAAGAAAAATCTCATACTAGAGTATATCTAATTCACCTCCGCGGCTCTTTTGTAAAATGTTTCCTCCATTAATTTCACAACCATGGATCACGTGCTATTTTTCGGTACCGTTTTTATAGGAAACACTTACACTCGGATTCTAACCAAGTCAAAGTTTTTCCTTTTCTCTTTCCTTCTTTTTTTCTTTTTTCTTTTTTTTGGGTTATTTTTAAGGTGGGATAGTTGGGGTGCTACTAGATAGTAAGAACAAAGCAATAGCCGCGAAATATAATATAGTTACTTATAAAATTTTCTTAACCCTGTCCATTTCTTAGGTTTATTAGACAACATGAAATCCTATGACTCGATGACCTATTTCGTACATCACACCAATTTTCGTACGTTTCGCTTGGAGTACAGCTAATGCAACACTTTCCATTATTACCAGTCAAAAATATGTTTATAAATATAATATAAAACTTACTATGTAGCTAAATGTTATATTTTTAGCAATTAACAATGTCACCGATCCAAATTCAATAATAACCAATCTTACTTTGTACAAATGATTTGCCGTGATATGATCTGCCACCTTTTGTTAAATGACAATCTGCCACGCAACATAAGAATCGCATGTCAATTTCATTAACCAGGGGTAAAAAGGACAAAAGATAATAATTCTTGTGCGTAAGCAATAAGCACCCCTACGTGTACGGATATAAGACAAGCACGAGTGTAAAACACAAAATAATGCAATTGAATAATACAAATTTTACAGACAAAATATAATATTATTACCGGCTGTGAATAATTGTTATAAAAAGTAAAAACAAAGACATGATACGGGGATATTAAGTCCCGTAGGGTGGCACGTAGATTAGCAGCCGTCGCAACCCTATCCCTCAAAATCATCTTTATGCCTTCTCATATAGTACAGATGTTACGCTAGTTCCATCCATCTTTTTACTATATTTATATTTAAGTGTTTTATTTCATGTTATAAAAGTGATTTTGTTAGATAAGAATTTAAAATTAGTTCTATTCATTATGGGTAAAAAATAATTGGAATAGCTTGTGCAAAAATTTTCATATAAATTTTATTTCTAATTTATTATAATAAAAACATTTAAACATCACTCACATCATTTTGTAAATCAAAATTATTTAAAATCATTAAATGTATTGGACTGAACTTATAATAAAAGAATTTTGTATATTTGAAAAAACAATATTCTAAAATAAGTGTTATATTTGACTTTTTAATGTAAAGCAGTTAATTATTTTTTCTACTAATACCTTTAATAATATAATTTAGTATTAATATTAAGGTTAATTTTGTAAAATATTACTCTCTTTTCATCTATTTAGCTTGTATTATTTTTTTTTGTGTGTGTGTAGAACAATTAAAACACTTATTTTGAAATGGAAAAGCAATAAACTAGGTGTTAAATGGTACGCCAACTTTTGAAGTATAAATAAAAGGAGATATGAAAAAGTAAAAGAGATAATGAAATTAAGAACAAAATGTCTAACACTATCTCAGAGAATGTTGTATATTTGAAAAAATAAATTGTTCTAAAATAAGTGTTACATTTGACTTTTTAATGTAAAGTAGTTAATTATTTTTTCTATTAATACCCTAATAATATCAGTTTAGTTTTTCAATTTAATATTAATATAAAGGTTAATTTTGTGAAATACTACTATTTTTCATCTTTTATTATGTATTATTTTTTTGTATAAAACAACTATGACACTTACTTTTGAAATGCAAGATCAATAAACTAGGTATTAAATGGTGCTTCAACTTGTGAAAAATAAATAAAAAGAAAGATAAGAAAGTAAAAGAGATAGTGAAATTAAGAACAAAATGTCTAGCACTCAGAGAATGTTGTATATTTGGAAAAAAAAATTGTTCTAAAATAAGTGTTACATTTGACTTTTTAATGTAAAGTAGTTAATTATTTTTTCTATTAATACCCTAATAATATCAGTTTAGTTTTTCAATTTAATATTAATATAAAGGTTAATTTTGTGAAATACTACTCTTTTTCATCTATTTATTATGTATTATTTTTTTATATAAAACAACTATGACACTTACTTTTGAAACGCAATATCAATAAACTAGGTATTAAATGGTGCTTCAACTTGTGAAAAATAAATAAAAAGAAAGATAAGAAAGTAAAAGAGATAGTGAAATTAGGAACAAAATGTCTAGCACTATCTCAGAGAATGTTGTATATTTGGAAAAAAAAATTGTTCTAAAATAAGTGTTACATTTGACTTTTTAATGTAAAGTAGTTAATTATTTTTTCTATTAATACCCTAATAATATCAGTTTAGTTTTTCAATTTAATATTAATATAAAGGTTAATTTTGTGAAATACTACTCTTTTTCATCTATTTATTATGTATTATTTTTTTGTATAAAACAACTATGACACTTACTTTTGAAACGCAATATCAATAAACTAGGTATTAAATGGTGCTTCAACTTGTGAAAAATAAATAAAAAGAAAGATAAGAAAGTAAAAGAGATAGTGAAATTAGGAACAAAATGTCTAGCACTATCTCAGAGAATGTTGTATATTTGAAAAAAAAAATATTGTTCTAAAATAAGTGTTACATTTGACTTTTTAATGTAAAGCAGTTAATTATTTTTTCTATTAATACCCTAATAATATCGGTTTAGTTTTTCAATTTAATATTAATATAAAGGTTAATTTTGTGAAATACTACTCTTTTTCATCTATTTATTATGTATTATTTTTTTGTATAAAACAACTATGACACTTACTTTTGAAATGCAAGATCAATAAACTAGGTATTAAATGGTGCTTCAACTTGTGAAAAATAAATAAAAAGAAAGATAAGAAAGTAAAAGAGATAGTGAAATTAGGAACAAAATGTCTAGCACTATCTCAGAGAATGTTGTATATTTGAAAAAAAAAAATATTGTTCTAAAATAAGTGTTACATTTGACTTTTTAATGTAAAGCAGTTAATTATTTTTTCTATTAATACCCTAATAATATCCGTTTAGTTTTTCAATTTAATATTAATATAAAGGTTAATTTTGTGAAATACTACTCTTTTTCATCTATTTATTATGTATTATTTTTTTGTATAAAACAACTATGACACTTACTTTTGAAACGCAAGATTAATAAACTAGGTATTAAATGGTGCTTCAACTTGTGAAAAATAAATAAAAAGAAAGATAAGAAAGTAAAAGAGATAGTGAAATTAGGAACAAAATGTCTAGCACTATCTCAAACAATTTTGTATATTTGAAAAAAAAAATATTTGTTCTAAAATAAGTGTTACATTTGATTTTTTAATGTAAAGTAGTTGATTATTTTTTCTGATAATACCCCTAATAATATCAATTTAGTTTTTCAATTTAATATTAATATAAAGGTTAATTTTGTGAAATACTACTCTTTTTCATCTATTTATTATGTATTATTTTTTTGTATAAAACAACTATGACACTTACTTTTGAAAGGCAAGATCAATAAACTAGGTATTAAATGGTGTTTCAACTTGTGAAAAATAAATAAAAAGAAAGATAAGAAAGTAAAAGAGATAGTGAAATTAGGAACAAAATGTTTACCACTATCTCAAACAATTTTGTATATTTGAAAAAAAAAATATTTTTTCTAAAATAAGTGTTACATTTGATTTTTTAATGTAAAGTAGTTGATTATTTTTTCTGATAATACCCCTAATAATATCAATTTAGTTTTTCAATTTAATATTAATATAAAGGTTAATTTTGTGAAATGCTACTCTTTTTCATCTATTTATTATGTATTATTTTTTTGTATAAAACAACTATGACACTTACTTTTGAAACGCAAGATCAATAAACTAGGTATTAAATGGTGCTTCAACTTGTAAAAAATAAATAAAAAGAAAGATAAGAAAGTAAAAGAGATAGTGAAATTAGGAACAAAATGTCTAGCACTATCTCAAACAATTTTGTATATTTGAAAAAAAAAATATTTGTTATAAAATAAGTGTTACATTTGATTTTTTAATGTAAAGTAGTTGATTATTTTTTCTGATAATACCCCTAATAATATCAATTTAGTTTTTCAATTTAATATTAATATCAAGGTTAATTTTTTGGAATACTACTTTCTTTCATCTATTTACTCTGTATTATTTTTTGTATAAAATAATTACAACACTTATTTTAAGACAAAAGAGCAATAAAATATGTTAAATGGTGCACCAACTTTTAAAAAATAAATAAAAGAAGAAATAAGAAAGTAAAGGAAATAGTGAAATTAGGAAGAAAATTTCTAGAACTATCTCTCGAGTTCTTACATTAACATGCATGTGATAATGAGTATATATAAATAAAAGGCTTAGCTTTTCTTTGGCAACAGTTTTATAAAATTATTTTTAATATTTTAGTTTTTAAAAATTAAAAAACTTGTTTGAACAGTACTTTCTGAAAATAGTTTTGGAAAACAGTCTTAAGTTTCTTAATTTTTAAATCTAAAAAACAAGAACAACTGAAAGTAGTTTCTGAAAATTCAAAATACAATCAGAATATATTGTTTTTTTCTTTTCATTAATGAAATTCTAATATATATGAATAAGTTTTTTCATTTTTACATCTTCAAAACAGTTTTTAAATAACACTTGCTAAACAAGTTTTTTTTCTTTTCTTCCCAAAAACAATTATTAAAATTTAATAAATAATTCTTTTCAAAAACTAAAAAACAAAATCAAATCAATCAAACCCTTATTATTTATCATTGTCATTTTTTTTTAAAATTTAATGAATAATATTAGTTATTTATTTCTATCATTAGATTTCAAAAATATGAAAGGTAAGGATAAAACTCTTTATCTATCTATTTAATTATATATATATATATAAACCTATATTATTCTTCGAAAGAGAATTTTAAGATTCATAGCACATACGTAACAACATGAGATTCAGATGACAAACGTTATCAAACAATGTTTCATGTTATTAGGTTTGATTATGAAGGATAAATGTAATTAGCGATTATAATTATAATTACGTGTAAAAGTTGTGCATGACACTTCTTCAGAAAATAAAATAAAAAAGACAAGACAATAAAAAAGAGAAAATTAGAGAATAAAATGTACAGTATTTGTCCATACGTGGCAATGAGTATAGTTAGACAACTTTTTTTTTTCTTTTTGAATATATTTTAAAATACTATTATTGTTCCTTAATTTTTTATTTTATTTTGTTATTCAACCATCCAAAAGTTTCTTTTTTTATATGTTTTCTTCAAATTAAAATAAAAATTGTTAAAAGCTTTTTGAAATGAAAATAACAAAAAACTCTATGACATTAAAATTAAACTAGGTTTCTCATTCATGAGATAAAATAGTAAATACCATCTTCTTTATACTACTCTTACTGTATATAATCGAATGATTTAAAAAATAAAAATTTGCATATGAAATTCGAACTCATTTAGTTCAAGAGTATAGTTACACATCTCTAACTTTATACACTAAAAAAAAGATAATATACAATAAACATCAATAATATACAACATAAAACATTTGTTAAGGATTTGTTTTAAACAATAAAAAAATAATCGGGTTATAAGATTAGTTTGATGATAAAGTAGAGAGATGGAGAAACAGAAGTTGTGGGTTTGAATATCTTTACTAACAAAAAATTAACACACTAATCATTAACATTTGACTTATAAAAAAATAAAAATATTTTTTTATAGACAAATATGAGTTATTAGTGTATTAGTTTTGTTTGAAAAAATGAAAAAGAAAGATAACATCCTAAACAAAAACTTATGCATTTGTAACTTATTAATCTATGAGACAACTTTTTATCAAGTGGTTAACAAAATAAAAGGTAAAAATGTAATCCTTTTCTTCCTTCTTTCTTTTCTATATATCCAAATCTTCTACTTATTTATTTTTAAAGAAAAAAACAATTTTATTTTCTATAACAAGAAAAGAAAAGAGTAAAAGAGGTTCTCCTCCTCTACCATTAGAACATAGGCATCATATAAAGCATACATGCGTCACCGTCACGGTTATTTATATATTTGTTAACAATATGAGCCTAATAATAAAGAAATAAAAGTGAAATTTTGATATTAAGATAAATATTAATTGTGAATGGAACAATTTTTAAAAAAATACTAGAAGAACATGCTGAAGAAATTCAAATTATTTATGATTTTAAAATCACAAAACAAATAAAAATCAATAAATTATTACATCCATAAATGTTTGAAATTGAAAATTAATGAAATATTAAACTAAGTTAATTATGTATCTATACATCGATGGTTAAAAATCTACTTATACTTGGGGTATCTTAGACAAACATAAATAAGTTAAAATTTATTAACTTGAATTTATTAGAGATGATTAAATATTTTGTTGTGTTGGTCTCTACTTATATCTAATACACATGTTTATTGGTTTGAGAAGATATTTTCTGTTTTATTTTTTTAAAATTATTTTTATTTTCAAGTTTTTAACATTCAGAAAAACATGTTTATTTTCACTTATATTCTCTATTTTCAAAAAATAATATTTTTAAATTTAATCAATTTTAGCAAAAATATTATAAATTATTTATATATAATTTAAAATACATTTATATATTTTTTATATAATTACAATGTTGTTATTAAGTTTTCATACAGTAATAACTTTTGAAAGCATGGAAAACAATTTTTTTTCTGATTTTAGTTTTTTTTAAATGTTTTTAGTGAAAATATTTTTTAAATTATAACCAAACATATTTTTATTATTATTTTTATTTTATCTAAAAAATGAAAACAGAAAACGACTAAAATAAATGTCACCAAGTGACGTTTATTTTGAACATTTTTTGTTTTCATTTAGAGAAAACGGAAAATAGTAGTGAAAATTTTAATTCCAATTTATAAATTTTTTTCACTGCAAATATTTTCAAAAAAAAATTGAAAACAAGAAACAGAAAAAAAAAACATTTTCAAAAGTTAGCATGATGTGAAAACTTAATAACAATATAGTAATTATATAAAAAATATATATAATTATATTTTAAACTATATAAATAATTTATAATATTTTTGCTAAAATTAATTAAATTTAAAAATATTATTTTTTCAAAATAGAAATATCAAGTGAAAATAAACATATCTTCTTAATGTTGAAAACTTGAAAATAAAAACAGTTTTCAAAAAATGAAAATAGAAAATGTTTTCTATTTTCATTTTCTGAAAACAGTTTTTATTTTCATATTTTCAACATTTAAGCATTTTTGTTTTCACTTTGTATTTTTTATTTTCAAAAAATAATATTGTCAAATTTAATTAATTTTAGTAAAAATATTATAAATTATTTAAATGTATAATTTCAAATACTATATATAATTTTTGTTATAATTACAATATTATTATTAAGTTTTTACATGGTTTTAATTTTTGAAAACACTAAAAAAAAATTTCTTATTTTTTATTTCCTATTGTTTTTTTTTAAATGTTTTCTAAATTGCAATCAAATATATTTTCACTACTATTTTATGAGAAAATAAAAATAGAAAAACTCAAAACCAACACTACCTTACATTTTTATATTTTTATTTTTAATTAATTAAGTTTAAAATAATGTAATTAATATAATTATTAGTTTTTAAAATATAATTAAATTGAGTTTAAAATAAAATCATTAATTCTGAAAAACTATATATTGGAGAATATACATTTTTTTCAAGAAAGATAATAAACAATTTTTTAAAGGTATGGTGTATTGGATTTAAATGACCCATACGAAATTCTCATAGGAGATAACCTCCTTGATCATATTTTGTATCACCTTTTCATTATTTAGTCATGGTATAAATATAATTAGATGTAAATTTTTTTTAGGTAAGAAACAACTAAATAAAATTATAAAAAATTATCTTTTTCAATAAACAAAATGGTTAAAAAAAGTCAAATGTTTTTTTTTTCTTAACGTCAGTTTGGTTATCTATGTATAATATGAAAGTTTTTTTTTTTTTCCCACTATTATTGTTATATGATAGCTCAACTAAGTTTCAGTTTTACTTTATTAATTTATAACTTTGTTCATTTTTATATTACTAATATCAATATAAAATTTCATCTTTGAAAATGACAAATATTTTAAAATAAAAATCCATACATTTAGATATTAAAATAAAAATATAGATTTAGGAAAAAACCATAGAAGCAACCTAATAATGGTTTAGAGTGGTATTTCTGGTGAGTTAGTTTGATTTGCATATTATCATTATTGTACAGTAAAAAATAATAATAGATTCAGAAACAAAAAAATTAACAAATGGCTGCTTTCATATACTAAATTGTAAGATAATTCAATAATCAATAAATTACTACCAGTGGGCTCAGTTTTGAAGTCAATCGTGATGAGTTCAGTTTGAGAGCCCTTGGGCCAGCCTGTTCTACTCTCCTTTGCCTAATGCCTATCTTATTATGAGATTCTGTTGCACCTCATTGCATCCCATTTTACATCCCCAAAATGCTCAATCCATAGCAAAATATACCTCTAGAATGAGGTGCAGGACAGGAGAAAATGCCCTTCCCATGTCAGAAGTTCGAAACAGTAACCTTTGCATTTAACAAAGGCAATTTATCAGTTGAGGAACAGAAATCTCAAATAGGCTATTTTATTCAAAATCATGAAGCCTGCTTTGCTCAGTGTTAATAGGTAATCTGTACAATAATTTAAAACTAAAAAACGAATAATTTTTACGAAAGGAACATAATTTTATACAGAAACCAATAACACCCATGCATTCAGTCACTCCAACGTTCATGATGCGAACTAGACTTGTTCCAATTGCACATCACAATAACACCCATGCACCTTTCTCTATCATATACATCCTTCATCTACTGCAGAAAGAAAGACCATTTGTGGGCTCCTCCCCCGTCTTTTAGTAGCTCAAACTTGTATGGTTAGCCCTAGCCGCTTTACTTGTAGCCTCAAAGCGCTGAGTACTGTGCGTCTCATCTCACATTTCTTTCTGTTTGACAACAAACTTCACTGTCCCAAGTCAATGCAGCTTGGCCTAGTGAGAAAATCAACCCCTCCTCTCAATACTGTTGTAAAGAATAGTTAGTAGAAGGAGGTCAACAAGTTTCTATTTGCGGCAAATGGCAAAGATATGATTCCAACTTCCATCAACTACGCCTATGACACTCTCTCATGATTTTGAGCAGCACTTTCTTCTTCACTCCGTTGTAGCAACTCCTCATAAGCTCTCACAGATTCGTCAGTAAATCTCTCCATGGCCTCAAAAATACGCTGCAAGCTAGCCTGCAGACTACTGCTTTTGTCACTCTGATAAATGATATTTTCAGAAACCGAGAGACCTTTACCTTCCCCGGACACGAGAACCACCTTTCGCTCTAACGCTTGAATTTGCTTCTGCAGCTTCTGGTCATCTCTATCTATATTTCTCACTTTTCTTTCAAGATCCTTATTCTGCATCATCTGCTTATGCATTTCTAGCTTATCTTGTTCCCATATCTGAAGCACACTCATGGTAAATACATGCATGGAATCAACGACTTCCTTTTCAGATATTCTATCCAAAGCTTGGGACCACTGATTACATATTACAAATATTTGCGGAGCTCCAATCCTACCAGGGGAGAAGGGGACTATGCCATCCGGTGTTTCTTCAGGTTCATACAGGAGACATTTCAGCAGCCAATTATTCAATGCTCTTACATAACCTTTCTGGGCACTTATCCAGCCAGAGAACTGGAAAGTCCAATTGATTAGCTCATGTTCAAGCTGCTTGGTTGCCTGGAGATGACTATCGCCACTCTTCTTCCTGGATCCAATGGAACCCAGTATTCTTGCTTCTCTAATTGCTTCACACTGATTATGATGACATTCAAGCATAGATTTCCACATTCTGGTCAACCTGAAAAATAAGCTTTTGTCATATTATAGCCATATTCTTGCATAACTTTGGAATAGTGTTAGGCTTAACTCCTATAGCTTTGGTTGGATCATTTGTAACTGCATATTTACAATACCCCGAATGTTATGCAGACTCCAAAAATTCTAAGATGAGGATTAAATTACCATGAGAGAAAGGCAAAACATTTATCCTACACTATAAATGGATATCTCACATACATGTCTCATCCCAAAGGGCATAGAAAAATGTTAGCAACTTCAAAACAAAATGAGAAATTAAGAACATTAATTCAAAATATACAAACTTAAGAAGAATAAAAAGGGAAATGGGCAACAACATCACAGCTTATGCGCAACGAATAACTTTCAAGTATTCAATCCACTCCACAAGGATAGACAGGGTATTTTTTAAGGTTTTCAGGTTCCTCTTGTAGATTGAAGAGTGATAATTCCTAGGAAAAGGCAAAAAGCTCTAGTGTGGTAGTATTATTTCCCCGTAAAGGATGATATTCCTCTGCCTGACAGCTCAAGCACAAAATTATCTAGAAATTGGACAGATTATATGGTTGGAACTTATAAACATGCATAAGATTAAATATCAAGATTTATCAAAATTATGAGGAAAGGTATAAGAAGATGGACAATTATTTGCTCCTAACAGCACTATGTGAAGATTGCAGGTGGGTTTGGTTGCATTTCCTGAGGATATTTCTTTCACCGTGGAAATCAAAGAATTCCGGGAAATCTTGCATGGATATTTCAATTCATTTCGTATGGGTTGAAGTATAGGGGAGACGATTCCTATGGAATGGAACCTCAATAACAAAATAACTCCTTCCATTAAATCTCTCTCTAATGTTTTGACTATCTAAACATAACCATCCTCTTTTATTATAATAGTAAACCTTAACACCACCAGCTGACTGGTCTCTACATTTTGCATGAGGTCATTCCATATCACCTCTATGATAATAGACAAGCACCCAAAATTGCAGCATGTAAAAAAATCTTGCACAGAGAATACATAACTTGACCCTAAACCTTTTTTATTAAAAATGTAGATGGTGAACATATAGGTCGGGCGGTAGCGTTGTCAGTTAGATGGTTTGGATAAATTGAGTCAGATTATAATGGACAGATAAAACACAATCCATTGATCTATATATGATCCAGTAGAAATGAATTGAAAAAAAGCAATTCATCCATGAACCATTTAATTGAAATCATCCCATCCATCAATTAAAAAGTATGTTATATTTAAAAAGAACATTTTCAATTAACAGCAATTTGCAAGATTATGTAGGTGGATCAGATAGTGATGGAAATTAGATAGGTAGCTGGAAAAAAAAAAATTGGCTTTCAATACTAATAAAAAGAAATACCACTTGTTTCTTTTTCAATAATTTAATTTAATTAACAATTCAATGGATGGGGTAGAATGGAAGGAAAGAATTGAATGGATAATAGATATGGGATTAGTTTGCCGTCCCACATACAGTTATGCCCATCATGAATATAGACATTTAGGACTTGAAAAAATAACAAGAACTCCAAAGTTAAAAATATGACATACCCCTGGATTAATTCCTTCAGCTGTGGCCACAGTTCTTCATCCCTTATCTTATTTATAGTCATAGAAATCTTATCAACCACCTGAATTGCCATTCTTATTTTTGTGGACAGATTCCTGATCAAAGTCCGGGTTGAATCGACTTTATGAAAATCAGCACCCGTATCATCCAAACGCTTCAGCTTGCGACACTTGCGATCATGCATGACCCGCATCTTTTCCTCTGCCTGCAAAGAAACCAACGTTGAAACGCTTTGTGGAAACACAGCTGGAGACACGGGTTACATCAGGACATAGCAGAAGTCAAGCGAGTGCAGCAGGATTAAAGTGGGTCACAGAGGATAAGATTGGAAAAATTATGAAATGGGCATAGGATTGAAGGGTGAAAAAGTGGATAAGAGTGGCGAGTTATGATCCATGACCGAGTGGAATGACGTACCTTAACTTCATTATAGAGTTTCTTCTCCCAAAGAAGGAGCTTCTGAAGTGTAGAGGAAAGATTGCGTGCCACGGTGGTTAGATCAACATCAAAATCCAGGGCAGAGGCGGAGGCGGATTCGGCATCTTTGGAAGTAGAAGGTTGGGAGGATACGAGAGACAATGAGGGAGCAACAACCTGTAACATCTTGGAAGAAGAAGCTGGTTCGCAGGAAGTTGAAGTGAGAGATGATGAAGAGGAAGGAAATGAGGAGAGAGGGAGAGAGAGAGAGAGATGGTATCCTGACCTTGATAAGCGGAGTGTTTTCGATTGTGGGGAAGCTTGCCCACCTCAAGGATCTTGGCGATTAGGGCACCGGAATCAGAAGCCCTTTGAAAGAGAAGCTGAATCTCTTTGGCAACATCGAGGGGATTCCGGGAACCTGGTTGGCGGGTACGGAATGCAGCGTGGTCCTTGGGCTTGTTGGCATCATTATCAGGACCAACCACCTTCTTATCGACGACGTGGACCTCATACTCGACCTCGTCGTCGTCGTCGGGGGAGGCGGAGGAGGAGGCGGCGGCGGCGTCGTGATCTTCTTCATGTTGTTCTTGTTGGTGGTGGTGGTGGTGGTGGTGGTGGTGGTGGTGGTGGTGTTTGGGGAGAGGGGGGTCGACGAGCTTGTGATCCCCATGGAGCTGCTTGACGACTTCGTGGTGGGAATCCTCGTCTTCCAAATCGGGGATGCCCTCGTCCTCTCGGACCTCTCTGGAGTCGCGGCTGGGGGTGGGAGTGTAGAGAGGTTGGGGATAGTACTTATCATCAGAGTTATCGAAGAAGTTAAGGAAGTCCCAGGTGGAGGCACGAGGAGGGGAGGGAGGAGGGGGAGGGGGCTTGGAAGAGGAAGAGGAAGATCCGGAGTAGGGGTATGGAGGATAGTTGTAAGGGTAAAAGGAGGAGGAGGAGGAGGAGGATGAGGACTCTCCCATGTAGACGGTTTCAGGATTGAAGGGCCTCTGCTGGTACACAATTGAAGGAGCGGCCTTGTTCTTCATGTAGTTCATGGTGTAGTAAGTACGGATACGGATGGGGGACGATGACTCCGGGGAATGATGGAGGGAAGTGAGGTCGTCGGAGTCCGAGTGGAAGTGGAGGTGGGACCCGGAGTCCGAGGGGGAGGGAGAGGGGTGTTTCGATAGGGTTGTGGTTTTCTGAGTTGGAGACGGAGACGGAGACTGAGACGGAGACCGAGACGGAGACGGAGACACACCCTTCACCACTTCCCTGTCCTGCTCAATGAAGACGTGTAAGGAGTGACCAATAGCCCTCAGGGAGTTGATGTAGGCCACGTGTGAGGCGGCCAGTGCGTATCGTTGGTGAATTGCCTCGTCCAGGTAACCACACCGATCCCGGCACAGTGCCACTGCCGGTAGATCGTCCAGCTTCGAGCTGGCACACCCCATGCCTTTTAGGGTTTCTAATTTCTAATCAAAATAATTCCTATTTAACAGTGCCACGATGCTGAATCAGGGAATGGGAATCTTTTGCCAGCACTGACTTCCTCGTCCGTTTCTATCCCACCACTACTTTCTATTTCTCTTCTTTTTTTTCTTTTTTTTCTTTTTTTTATTATAACACCGCACTACTCTCTCTTTCTGTGACCATTCTATTGTCTTCTCTCTCTGCCCTCCCCTTTCTCTTTCGTCTGTGTTTTCTCCCTTCTTAGTACTTCTTTCAACCAAATTATAAAATACATACATACAATTACTTTACCTTGCCCTCAACTCAACAACCTTTCTTTCTTGTTTATTTTTCTCTTCACTCTTCCGGTCGTCTTTTAATATTCATTGACCATATTTTTCCAACTCGTTTCCGTTTGTGCCTGCAGGTTAAGTAGGAAATTTGGACCATAAACGTATGATCCGACTCAGAGGCAGACCAAAACAGAAAAACATAAAATTTAAAATTAATTATTTCACTTTGGAAGCTTGAAAATTTGAACTTTGACGCCTGCCTCTATTTCCTTTTCCCTATATGTCCCATCCTCCTTTCGGTTACAACTATCTGCTTTTTATTATTATTAAATAAATACATTTACCAACTTGGAATTACATTTGCCTCCTTCAATTTCTAACCTTTATCGGGACCCAGTCCCAATTTTCTTTCCTTTTTCTACTAAAACACGTAATTTCAATTCAAAAGTTTCGCCTTCGTTTTGTTTTTAGTTTTTTAAAGAGTTTTTAAAAATAATTTTTTTTTAAAACTATTATTATTTGAAAATTGTTTCAGAAATATGAAAATAAAAACAAAGTATATTTATAAAAATATTATTAACAAAAACTCTAACTTTTATTATATTTTAAGTTTTTAAAATAAAAATAAAAAATTAAAAAACAAACTCACTTATCGTTTTTTTTCTGTTCATTAATTTTTAAAAATTAAAAAATAATATTATTTTAAAAAAACATTACTCAAGCCAATTTTCTAATTTTTAAATGTTAAAATATTGTTATTGCTAAACAAACACTATATTTTTAATACTACTTTACTCTTCTATATGATAATATCTCTACTTTGTAATTTAAATTATAGTAGATAAATATTTTTAATTTATAAATTATATTTAAATTTATAATCAACAATTCTATGATATAAGGTTAAAAAAATAGTTAATTAAGAAAATGATAGTTTGAATGACTCAAAAAAAATATTTGGTTTGTGTTGAGATATTGTGTCAAATATACTTTTTTTTTTTACAATGTAAAATGTGCACTTTTTAAAAATGAAAATAAAAAATTCTAATATTTAACTATTTCATTTTCTTATAGAATTATTGTCTAACATTAAGGTATTTTAACAACTTAAAAATATAAAACATCAATGCCTTTTCGAACGAACAAATTATAAATATTGAAAACAACATAAATGTTATGTAATAGGCGTTTTAATTTTTCTTTAGTACGGGTAAACCTTTTAAAAATATTTTTAGGGAAAGAAAATATTAAAAAAAAGTAACAAAATATTTTCGATAATTTAAAAAACAAAAGTGAGATTTTTTTTTCAAGTTCATTTAAGTACTATGTAAAAGTTCTTTAGTATAATTTTTTTAAAGATTTGAGAATTTTTAGCTAGTTTATAAAAAGTATTACATCGTTTTAAAAAAAACTTAAGGAACATGAGGTAAAAAGTAAAGTTTTTACTTTTCTAAAATTCAAAAATTACAATCTCACATTTGGTATGCAATTAATAAAAAAAGTTATCTAAAAATTGTGATGTGTGATAATCAATTTAAGGTCACTTTTTCCCGAAAAATATTTTCAGCGAGTGAGATGAGAATCCAACATTTTTTAGTTGAGAAAAAATTTTAAACTCGTCAAATTATTATATTTTACCTTCTTTTAACCAATGTATTATATTTTTTATAGTTATATATTACTGACTCTCAATGTCTTTTTAACTTTAATATCTTTTATTGAATTGTTATAAATATTTATAAATTACACTTCATTTTTTTAATCTTTGATCTATTAATTTTTTCAGAGTGATTATAAATATTTACTAATTACATATCATTCTTTATCTAATATTTTATCGAATATCTTTTTTAATAAATTATAATCTTACTGTCCTTTTTTTTTTCACATCAATTACAACTTATATAATATATATATATATATATAGTATAATTAACTATTCGTTTTGCAGTAAAAGATTTAATATAGGATGTGTAAATTGTTATAAATTTTATAATACTATAAAAATAACTATAACTTAAAAATGTATTTATAAAAAATTATTATATATCCAAAAACTTTATAATGTAACCAAACATTAAAACCTTTCATTTTTAGGAAACATGATCAAACATGTTTTTACACATTACAAGAAATCATAATTGTCATGATTTTTAGACATGAAAAACTTCTCTCAAACCCAACCTTATAAAAATATTTTTCGAAAAAAATATTATATGTTAAAATTTATTAGTTAAGGAATTAGAATCTAGGATCTATTCCTATTATTATCTCCTAGTCTAAGTTTTGTTTAGACTCTAAACAACCTTCTAACTCTGTTGTTTTTTACTTTTTTTATATTTTTATTTTAAGATCAACAAACTCCTTTTATTTTGTTGCCCGAGACGAAGAAACTCTCCTGCCCCATTCATTCTGTTTCTATGAAAATCCTACCAAAGAATTGTCCGCAGATGTGTTTACTGTAAATATATCATGGAGTGCATTGCTTTTTTTTTTTTTAAGTGAGGTATGTAGAAATTTATTTTTTCTTTTGTTGAGAATTAATCCATTGAAATGTAAAATTTATTTAAAAGTTGCTTTCTCTCAATATATTTTTGGGTAATAAATAGTTTTTAATATAAGTTCAAACCTGAATTATATATTTAGATATACAATTATCAACCGACCATATCGTACTATTTGTTGTTATAGAAGAATATCTTAAATGAAACATTATATATATATATATATAAATAAATAGAAGGAGTTTAATTAATATTCATTTTACCGTCTAAAAAAATTTACATTAACATTCAATTATAATTTTTTATTTATGATAAGTTTAATAATTTTACTAATTAATACTTTGGATGTCATGTAAATTAAGGATAAAATTTTTCTACACAGTCAATTTATACTTATTAAACTCATACACATACACATATATATATATATATATATATATATATATATATATATATATATATATATATATATATATATATATATTTTGTAGAGAGAGAGAAATCTTAACTCAAATTGAAGGATTGTGATTTAACATATTTTCCCAAATTGTGTTTTGTTTTTTGTTCATATTAATTAGCAATGTAACGAAGGTTTAGTTAACTTATGTAGCAAGAGGCACAAAAGGTCAAGTTTTTTTTTTATTTTAGTTCATTTTTGTGGACCCCAACCCCAACATTTAAATATCTATTTCATTTTTTAATTCACATTTTATGATCTTAAAATACTTTTCATGAATCTCACACTGTTTGTTTTTAAATATTGGGTTGAGAAAAAGATAATAATTTATTTTTTTTATTAATAGATTGATCTAGTTCTTGTAGAAAAACGAGATCTCCCCTTAGAGATCAACTATTTTTCTCCAATAGTTGAACTTATCAATATCAATCTTTCAAGATAAATCTTCAAGAACACCCATGAAAGATGTTTTTAAATACATCTTTTTAACCAACCAACATCTTGAAAAAACAATATTTAAGTGATGTTTTAATTACAATTAAAGTTGATTTTAATTACACTTGATTAATGTGACTATTGTCGGCACCTTAACCACCACTATTATCGTTGTTACTATCACTATTGTCAGTGTCATCACTACAATCCTTGTTACCGTAGCTGTCACTGTTCGTCACAACGATGGCAGCGACAACAGTAGGAGAGGTAGTAGCAACACTTGCGGTAGTGATGAGGTGGGAAAAAATAATAAGAAACTCGAAATAGATTATGGGTTCTATAATTAAGTGTCATAATGAAAAAATACATTAACTTAAAATCAGTTTTAATTATAATAGAAACATCAATTAAATATTTGTATTGTTCAAGGTATTAGTTGATTAAAAAAAATATTTAACAGCTCTAATATGCACGGATGCATGAACTATCTCTCAATTTCTTTTCATTACTAAGTTTTTTAATAAATAAATATTACATTCTATAAAAATTATATAATTTATATTAAATTAACTTTTTCATAATATAAAAAAGTATAAGAAATGAATAAAAAGAAAATGGAAAGATTTATTTCACAAGTATCTATTTCCCGGATGCATATAGTAAAAAAACTCTTTTTATTATAAATATATTTATCTTTAACACTATGTAGGAATAGAAAACCCGTTCATCCATACATATATATCAAGGGCGATTCATTCATTTCACTAACATTCCCATTTCATACACATGATCTAACTAGTTATATTGTCAGTTATAAAAGAAGAAAATGATTAATGTTTCTTTTTTTATACAATTTAATTACACATTGAGTTATTGACGTATTAAGACGATCTCCATCAGTTAGTTAAATAAGATGCCTGAATTATTTTAATTTTCATATCTCTGTTCGATTCCTGCATTTAAAAGAAAAAGAAAAAAAACTGTATATGAATTTAGCTACTTGGTGAACTATTGTAGAAAACTAATGGCAGTTAATTAATATACCACCAAACTAGTTGCTTAAAAAAGCAAAAACAAAAGTAGGAAAGGGAGAGGGGGAAACACTTTGGGATACGGAACAGAGTTACCCCTCTAAACTGAAAAGTCCCGCATCTACAACTGATTTAATATTTATGCAACTCTTGAAATCATAGGGCCCTCCCTTGGTGAGTTACTTGCAAAAAGTGACTTATTGCAATTAATTTGTATTAAAAGCGATTGAAGCATTTGTTTGTTGTGCGTTATAGTTGGGTTTTTGTTTGACAGCAAAAGTGAAATTTGAGGTGCTATCAAATGTACTGTGACTTAGATGATAAATAATCATGTGTCTTGGGTGTTTTATTAATATTTAGTGAAGAAGTGGAGTTATGTGACTTAGGTATAAGAATATTTATTGAAAAAAATTAAACTTTTAAAAAAATATTAGAATCTTTAAGAAATACACGGAAATATAAGATGAATAAGTTGATTAAGAAATAAAGGAAGTAAGCAAAGCTCATAATTCGATCTCTAGTGTAACAAATGTACTTATATTTTATCATGTAATATGTGTTTAGTTTTGTGTTTTAAAATTAATTCTAAACTCAAAATTACTTTTAGTTTTTAGATAAATTTTAATATGTTTAGTTTTGTGAAAATAAATCAAAATTGATCTTGAGTTAAAACAACTTAATGCGTGTTTGGTTTGACAGTCAGAAATTTATCTTTGACTCAGATTAATTTCAGATAATTTTTAACATTGTTGGTTTTGTATTGAAGAAAAATTCATGATGGATTTCGAATTGAAACAACTTAGAGTAGTTTTTGCGTTGAATAAAAAAATTTATACTGAATTTTATTCTAAACTTGTTTCTATAATAAAACATTCAATCATAAATCATATTATCTCAAAAAAAAATTTAATCATAAACAATTATGTAAAATTAGTTCTATTCAAAATCAATTTTATCAACATCTATCTAAACATACATGTAATAATATATTATTTAAATTCACTGGCAATCTCATATGAGAAAAATTAGTACGTATTAATAAAGAATTTGACTTAAATTATTGCATAAAATTATTTTGTATTTCACCTAATATAAGTGAGGATTACTAGTCACAATTTCCCTAAATACTTCTCTAAACACACATTTTATCATTTGGTTAAAAATTATTAAAAATTACAAGAGATGGTCACTTAGCAAGGGGTGTCACTATAATTTGTTCAAAATTTTATATAAATATTTGAACTTTATAACAATTATTTGAATAAAATTTTAAAATATTTTTATTAAATAATAATTGAAACAATTTACACATACGATTTAATTAATCGAGCCAAAACCATCGGTACAAAATTAGAAAATCATCATTTATTATGTAATTATGTTAGTCTTGAATTTACTTTTTATTCTTTATAAGTAAAAATATTAATTTTATTATTATATGTACAATTTTAAATATCTTTTACTTTCTATTATTAATATTGTTAGGTAGTAAAAAAATAAGATAAATTTAACACAATTATAAAAAGTAAAAGGTATCTAAGATGAGAAAATAGTTACACACTCTCATTGTAAAAGGTTTTATACTGACATCCAATCATAACCTTTCATATCTGGTAAGTTTGTTGACTTTACCAATTAATATTTTACCACTTATCTTTATAAATGAAAGTTTGTAATTAAACAATAATATAAAACTCAGTGTATAGGTGTTAAACTCATTTAAAAACAAATTGTGCATATATGAAATAAATTAATTATTTTATATTTATTTTTTATTATAAGCCAAACACTCTTTTAAAAATAATAACATAGAAAAATACAAGATATGTCTTTCAGATGTAAAAAAAAAAAAAAACCAAATTTATTACTTACCATGAGCATGCACTTTAAGCATCACATTAAAACAAAAATGGTCAAACACTTGCCCCTTTTACACAAAAAAATAGATTCATCACCATTTTGACACTTTTCTGTAAAACTATGTCATGTTAACTTCATTGTCCTACTCCAATTTTGAGAACTCAACTGAGCGGCAATAATGATAGTGTGAACATCCGAAACTTTGCTTTTAAAGACCAAGGAGTTGTGTGCCTTTTAAATCAAAGGTGTCAAAGACTCACAAATCACATAAAATATTAGACCTTTACATATTGTTATCACTGAACAGTACCATGAATTGTAGGTCAAGTCTTTGGGTCCCGATTTGTAACATTGTAGATATCTTCCACCAAGCACATAACTCAACCCAAACTCTAAGAAACGTTAGACAAGACAAAAATAAGTGGGAACCTGTTTTTGTTGCCCCATCGCACATCTCACATATGCCATTCTTAACTTCACTTCGAATTATCTTATGCTTTACCAAGTTCTCCCTCGTAGGTAATATGTTAGCACTTAGTTTCCAAGACAATAATTAAACCTTTAGGTGTCATTTGGTTTGAGAAAATGTTTTATGTTTTCATTTTCTGAAAACTGTTTTCATTTTCAAATTTTCAACATTCAGAAAATATGTTTGTTTTCACTTGATATTTTTATTTTCAAAATATTATTAAATTTAATCAATTTTAGCAAAAATATTGTAAATTATTTACATATATAGTTTAAAATACATTTATATATCATTTTTTTATATAATTACAATGTTGTTATTTAGTTTTTACATACTATTAACTTTTGAAAATACTGAAAATAATTTTTTTCTATTTTCTGTTTTCAATGAAAATATTTTCTAAATTGTAACCAAACATATTTTCTGTTTTCTCTAAAAATGAAAACATAAAATAGGCAAAACAAATACCACCTTAGTGATACACCTTTTATTGTCGTGGAGTTGTTGTCAAACACGTTATGCCGAAGAAACAAAGTAGACCCATGTTTCTTTTGTTTTCACCTTTTATCTCCTTCATCTCACATGTCCCTAAGAGATACGTTATTGTTTAATGCTAACCTAAAAAATCAGATGTATTTATGCTAAAAATGTTATTTTTCTGACCATCTATCATTCTAGAAAGTAATGTTTCATCATTCCAAGATTGATAATTAACATTATTTAACCACCAACTCATATACCCCCTTATCCTCTACTTCAATAAAATTCAAATCAATCTAGCACGATGACTAGAGAGTACCTTTCCCCTCCTAAAACCAGTCAACAAAAAAATTGTTTTACTATTAAGGTTATTTCCGTTTTTCAACATGAATACGAGAGAGAAATAATGTTTGATAATTGACTATATGGATAACTTAAAAAAATAAATAATACATCTAAAAATTAGGAAACCATTTTATAAAAATAAAAATTGTTTAAAAATATTATTATAATTATAGCGGTGAAACAAAAACGAAGTGGTCGCAATAATTGTGTGAATCGGGAAGTGAGTAGGCGTAAGCTTATTAGTTATGAGTGCTAAATAAGCAAAGGCATTCAATCAACGGTGAATAATGATAATGATAAAATAAATGATTGGATTGGGCGATATGTATTAATTATTACTGAATAAATATGGTAGTGATAGCAGTGGTTTGAGTTTGACTAGGGTTTTCAATACATGTAGAGAAGCAACTCAATGCCCAATATTGTAATTTGGGGATTTTTATGTTCGCTTTGCATTTTAGAAACGTAAAACAGAATATGATTGATTGTGAAAAAAAGAAGTGACTGGTGAGACAACGACGTGGTATTATGGCATTCAATTTCAATTGTTGTTTGTTTGGTGCATACAACACCAATCATGGCTTTGGCCCCAATTCACGTTACCACGCGCAAATGCAATCAATATAATGCTGCCGAGATTCATATATCAGTAGCAAAATCATGTCTCTGTATAATCAAAATAAAATTGTCTTACCAACAAGTTTTTTTTTTTTTGAGTGATATTTTTTTAAGTTAAGTTATATTTAAGTTTTGAAGATAAAAAAAATATGGATAAAAAGAAGAAATTCTATCAAATTTCCCTTGCCTTTTAATTATTCAAAACCAGTCTTTGTTCACAGTTTTACAATATTTAGAGATCCAAAACAAAGATTTCTATTATTGAAATATGTTTGTACTTTCATGAATAAATCATCGTAAGTTGTTGTTTCAGAATAAATTTCAAACAGAAAATTCTGTATTAACCCAAATTTACCCAGAAGGATGTTTAGATTTATTTGTTGTGAGATATTGCAAGCAGCAGTAGCATATGTTTGTGTTTGAGCACGAGATTCTAATTGTAATAGACAAGAAAAGATTCACAAAAACTATTATTTAAGAAATGAATTTACAAATAATGAATATAGTCATCTATATCCTAATAATGACAATGATTTCCCAATGGGGGAAGAATATAATGAAATGGGAAACATATTAGATGATTAGGATATTATCTAATGAAAACCACAGATATAAAACTCTGTACTCACAAAATACGATTTTATTCAGATCATAATCAATTATTTGTACATACTGTGAAAGGTATTTTCACATATCTAAAAGGGCACATTGTCCACTTTGTTATAAAAATTTCTGTATTAAATGTGTAGAAAAACACTTAAATATACATGAACAAGAAATTCCTTCTTTTGAAAGAAAAGAAAATACAAATAAAGTGTATAACAAATATTTAACCAATACTAGAGTTTCAGTATTAGAAACTCGCATAAATCATCTAGAAGAAAAGCTTATTCTTTTAGAAAAAACAATAAAAGGAAAAACTAAAATAGATTTTCCAGAGTCTAGTTACTTATCTGAACAAAATAATATGATAGGAACAATGGAATATATCTCATTATTTTGTAACAAACAACAACTAATAACTTTAAAAGTATTAGTTAAATTAACTTTTCCAAAAATAAACAACAAACCATCAACAGAAAAAAATATACAAGCATTATTAGATACAAGATGTTCTGAAACAGTTATATGTAAAACTATAACTCCACATCAAAACATAGTAAAAAGTAAACACATCCAAAAAACCAGAACAATGTCTAGTGAAATTATGATAAACGATGAAGAAGTTAACAATGTTATTCTTCAATTTATCACAAATTGTGACCTTTTTTGTCATAAAATTTTCATAAAAACAATGAGGGTAGAAAATTTAGTTCTCTCAAAACAAACTATGATAATTGACTTAGATTTTATTTTAGGTCAAAACAGGTAAGTTACTATAAATAAAGATTATATTATGATAAGTGATAAAACACAAATGACACAAATAGTTAGTGGTGACTCATTAAAACAAGATACTATCACTGATAAATGTAGTTGTAAAAATTTAACATCTCCGGGTACATGCGATTGTACTATGGAACTTTTATACACATTAGAAGAAACAACAGAGGATTATTCCTCTTTATCACTAATATTAGACAATACAAATTTGAAAACATTCAACAAATCCTTGATAGGTTAAATAAAACAAATATAATAGGAGAAGATCCTACAAAATTTTGGGACAGAGATCCCGTAATTTGTAAACTGAAAATTATTAATCCAGACTTAATTATTAAAACAAAAGACATTCAATTTAATAAGTGGGAATAAGAAGAATGTCAGACTCACATACAAAATTTATTAAAACTAAAAGTGATAACACCTAATGTTAGTCCACACAGAAGTCCTGCTTTTATAGTCAACAAATCTTCTGAACAAAAATGGGGTAAATCTATAATGGTTTATAATTATAAAAGATTAAATGATAATACAGTGGAAGATGGTTATTTTATTCCATCTAAAAATGTTTTAATAAACAGAATTCAATATTCCAAATGGTTTTCTAAATTTGACTTAAAAAGTGGATTTCATCAAGTTAAAATGGATCTCAAATCAATAAAATGGACAACATTCTCTTGTTCTTAAGGTTTATTTGAATGGAATGTTATGTCATTCGGTCTCAAAAATGCTCCTGCTGTTTTTCAGTGAAAAATGGATAATATTTTTAAAAATAATAAATCATTTACATGTGTCTATATTGACGACATATTAGTATTTTCTAAAACAAAAGATGACCATTTTCATCATTTAAAACAAGTTTTATATAAATTGAAACATTACGGATTAATAGTTTCAAAATCAAAAATGGAAATTAGTAAAAATTTCATTGAATTTCTTGGAACAAAAATTGGTAATGGAACTATAAAACTTCAGCCTCATATTTCCAAGAAAATACAGGATTTTCTAGATAAAATGGAAGAAATAAAGACACTTAGATCCTTTTTAGGACTTTTAAATCAGGCAAGAAGCTTTATTCCTAATTTAGGAAAATACACATCTCCTTTATATAATAAAACTTCATTAAAAGGAGAAAGAAAATTTAATTCTGAAGACATAAAATTAGTTCATAAGATAAAACAAATGGTAACAAATTTACCAACTTTACAATTACCATTGGATTCAGATTATTTAATAATCGAATGTGATGGATGTGAACTAGGATGAGAAGTCATCCTTAAACGAAAGAAAAATAAACACATATCAAAGGCAGAAGAATAAATTTGCAGATATGTCTCTGGTAAATATACAACAAAATTTAATTTTTACAAAACTAGCACTGATTATGAAGTCAATGCTATTATACATGCAATGGACGCTTTTAAATTATTTTTAATAAATAAACAAGAAATAACAATCAGGACTGATTGTGAAGCCATAGTTTCTTATGAAAAAATCAAATTAATAATGATAAGAAACCTCATAAAATATGACTACTTTTCAAAGACTATATAAGTTTTTATGGGAAAAATATACATTTTGAACACATTAAAGGATCTGACAATATATGTATTGATATACTTTTCAGGTACATCAAGTAAAGATTTGATCCTCCACAAAGACCTGTTAGGTCACTTATACAAACATCCATATGTTGGAGAATACAAAGAAGGGCGCTGGTGGCCCCAAACAAGTAAAGTCCCCTTTTCAGGCAGACCAATACACAAAGTATGGCAAACAAGAGTTGTCAATTCTTACAAATATTTTCCAGTACCTTGGAAGAGATCAGCCAAATGTCAAATGAAATGTTTTCATTGACAATATTTGGAATATTCCAAAGTACACTACACAAAATGAACATCTAGTTACAAAGGTGAAACAAAGCATCATTAGCACTTTATACATGATAATAAAGGAGTAGCGTTAACCTCTCCTGTCTCTCCTTCTGGAAATGGTTTTACACACTTTGCCTTGATCAGAAGCCCTAATAAAGGTGTTTACACCTATTTTAAAGACCTCAGTGAGGCTAAACAAGACCAATTTTTGTCTACATACAAAGGCTTCTATTCTAAAGAAGAAGCAGAAATAACAGTTCGACTAGAAACAATTGATGAAGAAAAAATAAAGACTGCCTTACAATTAGAGCCTCGTGCTCAAACACAAACATATGTTACTGCTGCTTGCAGTATCTCACAACAAATAAATCCAAATATCCTTCTAGGTAAATTTGGGTTAATACAGGATTTTATGTTTGAAATTCATTCTGAAACAACAACTTACGATGGTTTATTCGTGAAAGTATAAACATATTTCAATAATAGAAATCCTTGTTTTGGATCCTCTAAATATTGTAAAATTGTGGACAAAGACTCTACATGCCAGTTGAAGTTCATAGTAAGACGAGCTCAAATAAATTTGGGTTCTTTCAAAGCATACTTATACAGGGATATTTTGATAACTCCCATGTTACTATTAGAAGCTGGGTGTCTTCATTCTTTGGTGATACCTCCTACAGACAGGTTTTCAGCTCTATCTACAACATTAAATTCTGTCATAAACGACATTCAGGCGGAACGCATGCAACAAATAGCTCTACAAATCACTACTTCCCCCAGAAGTATTCACACTCATGATAGTTCAGCCACTCATGTCATAAAATTATTTACTGAGATAAATCCTGAGATCCATACTCTTACTTTATTAGAGCACAATCTACTTAAAGGATTGTCCTTAAATAAAGACAAAGCATACCAGTACAACCTCTGGAAAGCATATATTGAAGGATCCAACTGGAACTTCTCAAAACGGGATTCTGAGAATTTTATACTGTTAAAGGAAACCCCAATACAAAAATGTACTGGAAGTAGATGATGGGTAATAAATTTCACCCATTCCCAATTGAAGCTAACCTTTCCCTTGTCAAGCATTTCGAAAAGGAAAGGTTATACAAAGAGATATATGAAGAAACTGGCTATTATGGTTAGAACACTCCTAGAATGTCATCCTTTCCATCAGACTGTGATGACAATGAAGATCAAAGTCTTCCTGAACAAATGGAATAAAAGATACAAAATCTGTTTACAATTGCTCGAATAAGAAGAACAAGTTAAAAATTTTACCTGTGACAAAGTAATTTTACTTCATTACCGAAGTAATAGACTGAAGGGTAAAATTACCAACAAAACAGGTCGCCAGTCACAAAGTAACTTTTCCAGCAGGTTACCAGTCACAAAGTTACCTTTTGAACCGGTTTTCGGTTACACAATTTCTCTATAAATAAGACCATAAGTCTCTTATGCTGAGCAGGTCCCGAATACTCCTATCTCTCTAAGTCTCAAATATTCTCTTCCTGCTATCTACACTTCCCTTCTTCCCTCTTCTCTCTCTCTTACATGTAAAAATTCCTTTTGTGCAATAAAATCAGAAGTTTTCAGCAACCCCTCCCCTTTTTTCCTCCCCTTTGTAAGTATTTCTTTTAAAATTCTGCGCATATTATTTTAAGTATAGAGTAGTTTTCTCTTAAGGTATTTTTGGATGCCTTAAGCAATAAATATTTAAAGATGCGATGATCATTTAAAAACTTATCATATGTTAATTACATTTATTTTCCATCAAGTTTATAAGCAGATGTCTAACCGGCTCTGCCAGATTCAGTAGCTTATAAACTTGTTTCTATCAAGATTATACGAAGATGTCTAACCGGCTCTGTCAGATTCAGTATCGTATAATTTTGGTTTTTATGTTTTATTTTTGGTTATCTTTTGTATATAGTTTTCTCTCTTCTTTTGCTTGGGTAAAGTACAATAAAATTTTCCAATTTTTGTTTTAGTATTATAAGATATATTCAACTAGTCTTAGTACAAAAAGTTTTTCACTAATAACTTTAATGCAATTTATTGTTAAGTGATAACATGATAATAAAAAATAATATTTTATTGTATTTAGTGTGGTCAATTTTCTGACAGTTGAAAATTCTTAGAATTTTTTTTCACAAATATAACATTTAAAAAAAAAAGACCACAAATATTTTAAAACCAATTAATACTACCTGTATACAAATTAATATTTTTGTGAAAAATTTTTGGAACTGCCTCAAAAATATTTTTTAATTTATTATTTATTTTCAAAATAAATAATAATAAATAATATATAAAAATTTATTTATGTATATCTATTTTATATTTGTATATTTAAAAATATTTTTTAAAAATTAAATTTTATTTATTATTTAAAAATAAAATTATAGGTAATATTATTCAACTTAGAAATAAAATGTAATTAAACTTATAAATAAATAATATAATAGTTTATTACTCAATATTATTATATTTCTAAATTAAGTATTATTATTCATTTAAAAATTGAAGTATAAATAATATTAAACTTAGAAATATAAGATGATTTAAAAATAATAATATGTATTTTTAATCTTTTTTAAATAAAAAATTATTTAATTGAGAAACAAAATACATTTAAAAAATATGTATATAAATAAATTTATTTTCCATATGACTAATTTTATAAATAAAAATATGAGCTACTATTTTATAAAAAAAATGTTTTTTTAATCCATTGATATCCACAAATACCAACAAGTATTGTAGGAAGTGATAGCAATGTTGAGTTGCTATAAAAAAAAAAAACTAGATTTCTCTTTAACTTTGCAATACATATAGGAGCAATCTATGTCATTTTTCACTAATATACAAGTCAATTATATCTCATATTAATCACGCAATTAAGAAGAAAATTATGTTTTTGAACAAGTAGATTTCCAATTGCAGGATTTAATGAAGATAGAGATTAAAATTCCTTAGGAAAGGATGGATAGTTTCTCCTTCCCCACCAATATGCAGATTGACGAGCTAAGAGACAGGTCTACCAAATTGATTTTTTTTAATTTTTAAAAAATAATATGAAATTTAATTTTAACAACAACATATTTTATTTTTTATAAAATAATTATTTTGTAAAAATAAATAAAAATTCATAAAAAATAAATCTGCGTCGTTGATTTTATTTTCTTTATAAGATTACAATTACAATTTTACAAAAAATAAGTGATAAGTAACGATAAATTTAATTTTATTTCCTTAAGAATGTATGTTTTAGAAATTATTTTTAATAATTTATTTTATGTTTTAACCATTATAGTTATTTTATTCATTTATATAAATAATTAAAAAATAAAGTAAAATTTTGACAAAT
Organism: Psophocarpus tetragonolobus; assembly: GCA_037954015.1. Lineage (NCBI taxonomy): Eukaryota > Viridiplantae > Streptophyta > Magnoliopsida > Fabales > Fabaceae > Psophocarpus > Psophocarpus tetragonolobus. The sequence goes on from CM075695.1 coordinate 44,994,185, forward strand.
AGTGAGCTTATAGGCTTAAAACATCACCTTCAATTGGAACCTTACACTCAATTGTATTGGAACCTTGAATTGATTCAAAAACCTTGAATGGAAATCTCCATTGAAATGCAAAGTTTGCGAAGCAAGGAAAAAAGGTAAATGAAAAATAAGAGAAGAAAGAGAAATATGTTTGTGTCTAAAATCTAAAAATTGAAATTATGGAGGAAAAGTTGGTTTAGTTAGTTGCAATTAGGTTATTTAAAATTCTCCTAACAATGGGTCTTGGTAAAAAATGAAAACGAGATCCTTAGATCCAACAGAGCAACTAAAACTAAAGTCAAATTTATAAATAAAAGAAAGCTTTGAAAATACAAAATTATAAAATTATGAAAATTACAATTAAAACTAAAAAATATATAAGAAATTGGCCAATTGCAAAGCTCAGTCAAAGAAAATCTAATGAACTTGCAATATAAAGGAAAATGAAAAAAAGTGAGGAAAATATTAAAATTTAGAATTATAAAAAGAATGACTAAAAATTATATAAAATATGTATAATAAAATATTTTATCATCAGCGGTGGTGTGGGTGAAAAATTATTTCCGAAAAGTATATCTTCGCACTATTCTAACCAGATCCAGACCAAATTAAAAAAAAGTAAATCAAACTTAATTATATAAAAATAAGAGCACCATTAATAATCCGATCCACGAAATATAATTGTTTTACTCACCCACATAAATTTTATTTTTTTAGTATTATTTGGACATAAGTATTCCTTGTTTGAACTTAAAAGTTAATTAAGGAAATAAAATAAAAGTTGCTAAAGTTTTTTAAGAAAAATAAGACTTAGTATTTGTTTAACAATAGTTTTATAAAACTAAAAAATACGTTTTGGTTGTGTTTTTCGAAAATAGTTTTCGAAAGCAGTTATGATTTTTTAGTTTTTAAAAACTAAAAAAGAATAACACCTAAAAGTAGTTTTTCTTTTCAGTTTTCTATTTTTGTTTTGAAAACTCAAAATATAATAAGAATATGTTATTTTTTGCTTTTCATTAATGAAATTTTAATAAATATGAACAAATTTTTTTACTTTTACATTTTCAGAACAGTTTTCAAATAACACTTACTAAATAAGTTTTTTTTTTTATTTTCTTTTCGAAATCAGTTTTTGAAAAGGTACCCTCCTTGCGCACCAGGGCTCCTGCACCGACCATAGCTCGACGCTCACTAGAAGCCCAAAAGAAAAGACCCATCTTAAGGATAACTAGAGACAAATTTTAAGGAGAACACTAAAATAGATAACTAGAGACTTAGGAGAATTGTGAAATAGGTAACCAAAGACTTAAGGAAAACAGTAAAATAGGTAACTAGAGACTTAAGGAAAACAATAAAAAATGTAACTAGAGACTTGGAACCACATGTGAGACCTCCTTAAAAGGGACCAAGGCTCGAAGATCAAGAGGATAATTGTTCTGCCAAACTCTAGTAAGAACAGAAAACTATTTTTAAAACTCTTTTCAAAAATTAAAAAACAAAATCAAATCAATCATGCTATTAAATACAATTGATACTCCCAATTTTTTTTCAATTTTAGACATCATGCTCTCATATTTTAAAACCGTGAGATTATATTTCCAAAATTTAAAATAGTGTGTTTGATACCCTTTTGTGAATTTTTTACTTTCACGGTGAATTGAGAGTGTATTAATGGCCACATATAAAAAATTAAGTGATGTGACCTACAATTACTTCTTAATAAAATAAAAATTTATTGGTATACATGATTATTGTAAAAATTTTTTACATCGAGAGTCAATGATAACTTTCTATTTACGTGAATTTTAAATATAAATTAATAAAATCAACAAACTTATTTTCAATGAGGGGTTGTGATTGAACGTTACTGTAAAAATTTTTACACTTATAATATATACCAATTAAACTCATAAAAGAGTTAATTTAATATTTTAAGGTTTAAAACTTTAAACAAAGATTAGTGGGTAAAAAAATTCTCTGTCACATAATCTAATTTTTTATGTGTGATGATCAATATACTTAATTAATAATTAATGTTAATAATTTATAGAAAAATATCCTTTTCACAAATTTTTAAAATTTAGGATATAATATCATGATTTTAAGAATTGCATTTAAGGGGAAAAAAAAAAGTGAAGGAATGGGGATGGGATGAGTTGGACAAAGGAGAATGAATATGCATTATGCAGATAGGGTTTAAAGGAATAACTAATTGTGCAGATGAAATGAGAGAGAGAGAGGATCTTCTTTTCATTCCACTCACCTGATGTTGTTATAGGAATGTGTGAAAGTTGGGAAGAGAAATGCCTTGGAGCGCCCCAATCCCAAATGAAGAATAATAATATACTTAGATTAATCGAAGAATGTGATTTTTAGGAGAAGGAATCATTCCTGTGAAGAGTGGGTCAGGTCAATTTCAACTTCTTGTGAAATGCAAATGGCCCACACGCCTTTCTTATCTGCGTTTTCACCTTCCATTTTTATATATCCGCTAACTGCAATTGTATATACTCTTTTCTATTAAAATAAAACAACTTTCTCATACACGTGTTTTTTATTAACATAATAGCCACTGTTAGGTACGTTGGCAATACCCACTTACTTACTATGGAAGGATACCTAATACCTCATTAATACTTATTTCAGCAACAGAATTGAGGGTATAAAAAGGTTACTCTGCTTCCCATGTCTGTTAGCTGTTAAATGAATGGCGAAAAAACAACAGAAAACGTAGAAGCCCAAACTCATTATAATAAATGTGGATCTACTACTGAATTTTACGCCTTGGACTATGCAATCATTACTTTCTTTCGTATAAAAATTATCACTGTTTAAGGTTAAAATAGTTTTTATTAAAATACTTTTATCTAAATATATATTATATCCGGACGACACTTATGGAAGGGACTTGGCAATAGGCAACCCAGTGACCTCCGTCATAACCACGGCACCCGAATAACAAAACGTTGATCTCATGCCAAATGCCTATATAGATCAAATTTTACGGATACATAAAAATACAATGCTGAATTCATGTTTGTTTAATTTTTTGGATAGAAAATTTTATTTATAGTTCTACACATATAATTAATAATAAATACTTTTATAAAATTTATTATATTAAATAATTATTTGTTTGAGATTAAATATTTAAATAATTATAAAAAATTTGTCCCTTTTATTTTCTTGGATCCTTTCCAGTTAATGAGCCTCCGTTTTTAGAATTATCATTGGTTATTAATATTTAATATTCTTATTTATAAGAAGTTATAATATAGTTGAATTGATTAAGGAGAGAAGAGATGAAGAGGCATGTCAACTCGGTTAACAAAGACATTAACGTTCTAATATTTATTATACTTGTAATATTTTATTCTTAAATTTATAACACTAAATCAAGTATATCTTTGGAAAGGAATGAGACCATACAAAAACAAGTAAACAAATGAATTTTCCACCTTCCACTGGCTAATTATTTTAACTAATTTATTTAATGAGTTGAAAAATAAATTATTTGTTTTATCATTTTATAGCGCATTTTTACAAGTTAAAACTTTTAATTAATATTTATATTTTATTTTAAAAAGCTCATTGGTTACCGTAATTTAAAAATTCTCATTTTTAACTTTATAATACTCATTTCCCTCTAAATTTCTGTCACGACACACGAATTGTCACCACCAACGCCCATTTATTTTCACAATAGTTTATTTAATTTTTAATAATTTTATGTAAAAAAATAGTGAAAAAAAATTATACACGGTTATTATAAAAAAAATTATAATAACAATTTAATCACAATTACATATATATATATATAATAAGTTTGTTGATTTTATTTATTTATATTTTAAAAATCATATAAATAAAAATTTGTGATTAAATTTTTTTATAATATTAAATTAAATTAAAAATAAATACAGTAAATATTAAGTAAAACAAAAATATAGTAAATGTACTTTATTTATATTTGAATGGAATAACTGAGTACATTTTGATTGTTTGGGAGTTGCGGGCCAATATGATTGGGTGGCAAATGGCAACACGGAAGGCGAAAGGCTTTGTAGTTACGCTAATAATAATGGTCCCAACTTGAAAAGATTTGTCATTGTGCATTGATGCCTTTGATGTGCTTCATGATTGGTGACAATGTTTGGTAGTAAGTATCAACTATTAAGCCCAGCACTCTTATAAAGTCTGCTGGAAAAATAAAGGCCCCATCGGTTTAATTTTGTTTTTAATTTTTTAAAAAAATTTAAAATTATTTTTAAAAATTGATTTTTAAAAAAGAGAAAAAAACTTATTTAATAAATTTTATTTGAAAACTATTTTAAAAATTTAAAAATAAAAAAAAATTGTTTACATTTACAGAAATTCATTAATAAAAAGTAAAAAATAACACATTCTCATTGTATTTTAAGTTTTCAAACAAAAATAGAAAATTAAAAAGTAAAACTATTTAAAGTTGTTCTTAATTTTTAGTTTTTAAAAATTAAAACATCAAAAAAGTTTTAAAAAATTGTTGAAAACGATAATCAAACGAATTTTCAGTTTTTAAATATTAAAATGCTAATTTTTTTTATAAAATTATTGTCGAGCAAACACTAATTAGTGAGAAAAGTAGAAAACTATGCCTTATTTTTTAATTATACAAAATGGTAAAAAGAAAGAATCAAAATACGTTTTCTTAATTAGTTCACAAATTAAAATATAAGATGGATTTGGACTAATTCCTTCATTTATGAAAGACTTTGGACAAATTAAAACATAATAACAATTCTTATTTTTTGTAAAAAAAAGACAAATTACACAAAAACTCCTTCAATTTTTGTTAATTATACATAACTTTAGTTTTTTTTACTAACTTTTTCTTAAACTTAAAAATATTACACTAATACTCTTATATCTTTGAAAACATTATACAAGTACCTCTCTTAAACTTTAGTGTAACAACTATCTCAAAGGATGTGAAAGTACTAGTTAAAAAAAAATAATGTATAATTATACTTAACTTCAAAGAGTATTGCTGTAAATAAAAAAACAATGTTTACTTTGCTCGTAAAAAAAATAAAAAAGTCACAATGTGTTTGCAATAATTCATTAATGCTTTGAGATTTGTTACGAGGTTAGATAAATTTTCTTTCACAAATAATTTGTTCATAATAACTTGGTTCATCATTTTAGTTAAGTCTTCTATCTTAATAACTTTTTTTTTATCAATAAGGCTTGAAATGGACCTTATTTAATGCACCAAATTAATATGACTAGGATTAATGACTTTATCAACATGGTTTAAAACGACTGGTAGCAATTTGTGTTTCTTGATCAAGTGGTACAAGATTCCAGTCTTGATAATTTCATGTTAGCTACAAAACAAATTATGTTCTTCTATAAGCCAAAACAAACTATGTTAAGAGGAAAATACCCACCATATATGTGCTCAAGGTCCTTAAGAAAATTTAGTCATTACTACTTTTGATGAATGATTAATTCATACAAATAAAATTGTATACACAATTATATACATAGGCCTTGAACTCGAGAATTCTAATTAAAGCAACTTCATGTTTAGTTAATCTATTTTAATCTCTAGTTTAGTAGGATAAAAAATCACTTTTAGTCTTTGAAAAACAATTTTTTATTTTAGTTTTTGAAAATAAATAAAATTTTTTTCTTCAACCTAAATTTGTTAATTTGTCTTACGTGATTTATCACATCATATGAAAGTGTTTGACACAATAGTTTTATGTAATTTTTCAATAAACTATATTTTAATTGATTAATAATTTGTTTGACAACATCATCTTTTTTAACAAATAAGAGGTTAATGTTAGGTATTAGGTTGTCTTCTATGTGAAAAAAAAAATCCAAATTAAGAAGCTCACTTGATTTCTTATTTAATTTAAGTGGAAAAGATGTTTCTAGAAAGGGACACCAATTGTCTAAGAGGAGAGAAAAGAAGAGAGAAAGTTAGTGCTTGTTTGACAACAATTTTATAAAATTGTTTTCAGTATTTTAATTTTTAAAAACTAAAAAATTGGGAAAGCTAAAAGTAATTTTGCGTTTCAGTTTTCTATTTTTGTTTTGAAAACTCAAAATACAATCAGAATATGTTATTTTTTACTTTTCATTAATAAAATTCTAATAAATATGAACAAGTTTTTCCATTTTTACATCTTCAAAACATTTTTCAAATATCACTTGCCAAATAAGGTTTTTTTCTTTTCTTCTTGAAAACTATTTTTGAAAACTCTTTTCGAAAACTAAAAAAAAAAAACCAAATCAATAAAGTCCTTATTCTTCTTTTTACACATGACTTCAATCGTAAATTCGCTATTGCAGATTCGTCCACCGTTGAATCGAGTTAACTTTTGGATAACAGATCCGGAAAATATGGTTCTTTATTTTGACCGTTCAGATCATTGAAAGAAAGTTTGAATTGGGAGATATTCAATTTGCACAGTTGCAATGGCTTGACATAAACTCAAAGACATCATTCCTATTTATACTAGTGGGTCCTCCTAAACCAATGATTAGGATTTTGCTGACACAAATCTAATCTAATGGCTACAAATGACTTTATAAAACTTTCTTTACAAATACAATCTCTCCATATGTTTACACAATTCTATATCTACTCTAAAATTATTTTATATTTATTCTAGAATTATTTTTTAAATACATTTTTCTAAAAAGCTTCTAGAATAACTCTCTAGAATATGTTAACAATTTATCTACAAATTAGACTTTTTGTTTAGTCAAATAAAACCCAAAATCAAGTTTATATTTCATCAATGAAATCTATGAAAATGTTGACGTGGTTGTCGTATCAAACGTGCAAAAAACACAATTACTCTTTATCGAGCCAGTCCTTGTCTTCATTGATATGTTTTAATTGTTGATTTTTGGGCAATGTACATGCGCATTTTACCGGCTTGCATTTTTTGTTTTTAGCCTTTTGACTTTTGTAAAACTTTAATTGCCATGCACTTCTTGAGGTAGTTTTGCCATGCACTTCTTGAGGTAGTTCTAAAATCTTTTGTTTATCGAAAAGATTGGAATGAATAATAGGTATGTTTTAAAAAATTGAAACAATGACACTTGAACCTCTACAATATTTACAATATATTTAGAGGTATTTAACTTTTTGATTCTTTTTGCTATTTGCATATTACCATATTAATATTGTTTAGTATGTGTACAATCACTTATTGAGTGTCACATTAGTAGTATAAGTCTCTTATAGTTAATCTTCTAAGTTACTATTTATGTCACGAGAATCCAAATGCTAGTTTAATAAATCATTTTGTAGATAAAAGTAATTTTTTTATAAACACTTGTTTTGTTTCTCTAATAAAATCTATATTCATTTCTTCTTTTTTTTTCCCTCCTTACTCTCAACTCCTTCTTGCTATCTTCTTGGTCAATCTTATTCTTGTGTTATTTTTTTTGTTTTGATGGGTGTTGTTTTGATTACCATTTGTTTTGTGGGTGTAAAGGTTTTATATTTTTTTGTTCATGTTTTAATTTTCTCTTTTCTTAGCTTGTTTTCTGCATGTGTGTTTGGTATTAGCTTGTCAAGTTTTTATTTTTATCAATATATCTCTTGTGTCTTTCTTTGTTTTTTTTTTTTTTTTAGTTTTGTTTATCTGAAAGTTGCAATCTTTACATGAAGGATGATTAGCATGAGCTCAAGCGGTAGAAAAAGTTGATTATAATAATTAAAGAGATCAAAAGAACTTGATTGTTGCTTGGAGAATAAACTGCAAATGGAAGCTTTTTCTACAAAAGAGTTAGAGGGCCTTGTTATATGCATTGACTATGACTAGAACCATTTCCCCCCTTTTTTTATCTGTGTAAAGATTTGAATTTTGTTTTGTGGATTAAAGGAAAGACATATTTTAAATATCGATTTCTAAGGAATGAAATTTATCCTCTTTGATTAGATTTTTGAGAGATCACTGTGTAAATATCTGGGAAGAAAAATTGTCTTTCATTTTCTACGAAATGGTATGAGAATTTAGGAATATAAAAGGAAAGGGCATAGATGGGAGATTATTTTTTAATTTTTATTAATGTTTTTTAATTTAAAAATTAAAGTTGTATTGTTCTCATCATTGTAATCACCGACTTTCCACTGTCATTTAATTAAAGTAAACTTAAAACCTTATTATGTTCATCGTTGTTTCCATTTATAGCCAATTAGTACTTAAGTGGAAAGAACAAAATTATTATAAATTAGTTGCCTTGCGCATACATTAAGATCAAATGTTGCTAACCCGTTATATTTGCTGAGAGAGAGATTAAATACATTCTTTTTGTGTAGTGCTGGTTTCAAATCATTGTGGCCGTGAGACACACAACGGTTCCCCTTCTTTTATCTATTTTGCATAGAGTCTGCCAACACTTCCTCTTCCATAATACTTTATTTTATTTATATTATTATACTCGATACCAATATCAAGTACCGACTTACAAATATTCATGGTCTCTTCTGCAACCATTTCATCATCTGAATTCTGAACTAAAACCACCAAAGGTTCATGTATCTAACATTTCAAGTGCCAAAAAGTCTTTGCATAATCAAATGGACGCTCTCTCATCCCTTCCACCTAGCACTCTATCCCAAAACTCCATGATGATGTTGCAGATGAGCTTTTAGCTTCTATCCCAGTCATTGACTTGTCTCTCCTCACTTCATACCACCCTTAAATCCATGTCAAAGTCGTGCACCAACTTGGCAACGCCTGTGCAGAGTGGGGTTGTTTCATGCCTTCATGGTAAGTCTGTTTCTCTTTCAAAATCTTTTTTCTTCCTACAAAAAGTACTAATGAAATTCACTTCATATGCCACACTCGTGGATAATAGTGGAGAAACGGACAATTACAGCAGGAGCTTGAAGGAAATCGAAACAAGTGAGGTTAGAGATGTCATGCTACTTCAAAGAAACCCTTTACCAGATGATAATCCTTTAGAATAATTGAACCTGCTCCAATTTCGAATTTCAATTTTTTCATTCACCAAATTCAATTCACTCAAACATACCTCCGGATCCCACCGTGAGCGATGGGTTATTGTTCTAGATGGGAGCACCGAAATTAGTTGTGCCATTTTCCAAACAACTCTACAAAATGATTCATTAAATCAATATTTGGATACCTGTCATTTGGACCATGTCTTGGAATGCAACTTATTAAAAAAGAAAAATATATACTTATTAAACATGTCAAATAATCTAGGGAATAATATATAAATAACGAAAAAAATAGAAATTTAGATGATTCTAAAATATTTTCAGAAACTCAGGCATCAAGATCAACACTACAATTTTCAAAAAGTTACTTGGTATTTCCCTCGGAAAAAGTTAACGTTAAAATTTTGCAAAAAAAAAAGAAACACAATTAGCCGTTATATACCATGACACTCCCGTATCAACAAAAAATTGTTAGGGTGAATTGTAATATTCAGTTTTTGGACATGTACATCTATATCTTTAAAAATGGTATGGAACACAGACGTTTGTGCTGTGTCCCTAACACTATCCAGTCCTATACTAGGATGCGATCGAAACCAAAGAACGGCTTATCAACAGGGATACACAATTGCTACTATACAGTCTACATTTTGGAAGCAACATATGTACAAAGGCTTATTCTGCCTGAGTTGGAGATAGCATTTAATCGGAGAAGAATGCTTGGAATTCAGCTACGTCCGTGATCTCTAGAAGAGGGAATGAATCAATTGTAGTTCCTTCGAGCTTATTCTTCCTTTTACTGTCCAAATAACCAACCAGCTCAGTCTCAGACCACTCCTGCTCTTCGCCTTCATGTGTTTGATTTTGGGGAGTGTTTACCTCCGATGAGTTTTGACATATGCAAGATGATGGATTTTCGTGAAACTCACCACTGTCGGGCCTCAATTCATTTGCTTCTCCCATAAAGCCTACCTGGACAGTTCGAACACGAGAGGCAAACTCCTCCCACGTCATATTATTTTGCTTTGTCAATAATATGTTCAACTTCTTTGCATTTGGGCGTATGGTGGGCTTATCACCGAAGTACCTCCTGCAACAGACAATTTCCAGCAAATGGAAGCTGAGATGACTGTATAAATTAAGTTTGCGTTCAAATTATTATTTTCAATTTTGTACCAATGAATTAAGCAGCTTTCCTACTTCCAGGTCCAGCTGTCGGATAAAAAAAATTTAAACACGTCCACGGTACAATAGAAACAACTTACCTTCTTCCAGCTAAAATTTTGGCCATGTTACCGTTGTTGTTTGTAACAAAAACGTCACTGTAGTCACAAACAATGAAATCTAGTGCAGCCATGCGAGACGAAAATGACACAAATGGCGCCAACTCTTCCTTGGTAGCTATGGTCTCTTTTGAATGGAAGTTTGGGAAAAGAGCCTTGAGGGGAGCTAACGTTTCCTCACCTCCATATATTTCACCAGATGCCACGTACAAGGGAACGTCACTTCCAAATCCTAGCGCTCTTAGCATAATACCAACTTCCTCTGGAGTAAGTGGGCATCTTCCATGTCTTCGAACTTTGTCAGGATTACTACTTGCCTGTGCCCCATCTCGAAAAAAGAATATATCAACTTTCATACAGGCTATAAGATGTGGAGCTGATTTCTTCTTAGATGCTATTAAAACCTTACATGTAAATTTTTCCAGCGTTTCCTAATTTCACCTAGTTCTTCTTTTTCTTTTTCTCCCCCGCCATAGTAGCAACGGGAGAATGCAAGCATATCCGGTTCAAACCTACGTGAAATGAAATGAACTGAATTAATTACAAAATGGGAGTTAATTTTACAATTTAAAGACGCGGATCACAAATTCTGGCGGTGATTATTTTCCTTCCAATTCTTTTTGTTCCTTGAGGAGAGGAACTAATTAACTGGCAAAGCAAAGGAACCAGAAATCAAGCTTGGCTATAACTATTAATTCTTACCTCAAATGAAGAGCAATGAAATGCTTGCTTTTCATCTTCATCCGCTCAACCAACAATTTACCCATTCCCTGAATAGAATCCGTGAATTTGAGAGCATGGTAATTAACCCTGCACCTCAGCTTTTGTAGATCTTCATCCAACATATTAGCAAGTCTATAGTCAAACTTAGTTAGCTGAACAGCCTGCACGTATCAACTAATATAAGTCACTAATTAAGATAATTTCATTATGTATTTTATGGGAAATCATGTATTTGGTTTTTCAAAAGTCTATGGGATAACCTTTTGTAATTGTTTCTGTATTATACATGACTTTCCTAGAAAATAAATTTTCATTATTGGTTAGATAGATTAATTTCAACTTTGATCGATCTTCTTTCAATTCTTCATTTATTTTCTTATTCCTTATTTATGTATAATATTAAATTTTTATGATTAAAAATTCTACTCACATTAATTACACCAAATGTCATATATATTTTCAAGTTATTTATATTTGTATAATCAATTAGAAAACTCAGGCTTAAAAGTACATTACTCTTTCAGTTAACTCTATCTTTGAAAGTACAATACCATATTTAAATTTATTATCATTTTTTCATAAAGTATGCATATTTTTAATTTTAAATAATTTCAATTTTATAAAAATGAATTACATATCATTTTCATATTTTAAAAAAATTTCCTCTTAATTTTTTTCTATTTCATGTAATTAATTTTTATGAATTTAAAATAATTTATATAAAGAAGATACTTGTTAGCTGGTAAAGTTAACTATTTTCTTTCAACTGTAAAAATAATAAAATATGCAACATTCAATAAAACAGTGCGCATGTAATTTGCATTACATTTTTTTTAAAAATATATTTATTTTCAGCTTTAAATATATTTTTTGTAATATAATTTTTGTCTTATAAAATTATTTTTTAAAAATAAATGCTAAAAGGACTAAAATAAGTATTTTTATGAAGACTAAAAAAACAATATATCAAAGTAAGTAAAAACATATTTAAACTTTATTTTCATTTTAAAAAATAAATTAGTTTCTAATACTAACATCAACGTAACTAATTAGTGCTTAAAAATTTCGTTGAGGCTTGTAATATTCATACAACATCAGAATAGAAATACTGGAACCTGAAATCAAAACCTTATTTAAAAGAAGAAGATTTCCGTTGGTAAGAGAAAAAGTTCCTAAAACCAGCAATTTGACCTATTCAGTACTCTTTAATCCAACTTATTTTTTTATTTAAAATTTATTTTAAAAAAGTCAACTTAAAAAATATTTATATTTGTTTTTAGGAGTTTTATTTTACAATGTATATTTTTATTTTATAAATATTTTTATTAGACAATAAAAAGAATAACTAATTAGCAACTTGTAATTGAAAAAAGTGTTTTAAGTTAAAAAATAAAACTTGACAAACAATTTATATTTATTTTTTAAAATTAAATCTAACCTTACCTTAAACTATTAATTGGATTTGGTCATTTATAAATTTAGCAAGACTAATTTCTACAAAAAGAAACATATAAAATAAACCAAAAAAAAAAAAAGCATAGAACATCCTTGCTGCTCCCTCCCTCACATTCAAAACTTAAGGCTATTACGTATTCATTAAGACTTACACGCTTCCTGACTAGCAGAGGTAAAACACGATCTTCATAGCATTTTGGGGTGCATTTCCTTGGAACACGCAGCGTATAAGGAGCCACAAAGTTGGCTCCCATATTAGGAAGGTGTTTTATAACTCTCACATCGTTCAGAAGATATGTTATAAACCAGTCTGTATCAAATAGTTCAGAAAAGTTGCTGCAAAAATAACATATGACACATTACAAATTAAGAGGTGGAAGGACGATGCATTTTGCTTCCAATAAAAATATGATATATGATTGAGAGAGATAGAAGTGCAGCGCAGACAGACCTGGTGTCTTTCCAGAAAGATGTGTGATCCAACTCTGGAACAACAAGGGTAGCATTCAACAGATATGCAGCCACGACAGCATCTATTATCTGCAACCACAACCAGCACTCAACATCATCCATAATAGCCACCGAAATTAGTTTTCAAATGACTCAAATTTGAATCCCTAAATCACACATCAAACTGGTGTTTCGGCCTGGATAAAGTTCGGCATATTTCAAAGGAATTTTGTTAACTTATGGAAAGAGAAGAACCATTCATGGTCAAGCACGATTCTAGGTTTGATACAGAAGGAGGTAAATCTTCCAATAAGTTTACCTCCTTAAACCCTTATTCAACAAAAGAATTTAATCTGATTTTGATATTAAATAAACCAATTCTATAGTTGTTAGTGGATGAAGAAGCTTACCCCTGTTCTCTGCTGATTTAAACCTCCACTGGTGGCAATTAACAAGTATCGATCAGGATGAGTTTTGACATTAGCCTCTGCAAGTGCAAGAAAGAGTACTTCCGCAATCAAATTGCACGTCCATTAAAAAACGAATAATGAACACACGGCTTATAGTTTGATATAGTTTAAAGTTAAAGTTCGAAAACAAAAGCATAAGTTAGTTGTGAAAAATGAGATGATCGGGATGATCTTTACTTGCAAAATTAACCCCGGCGTTACTGCAGCCATAGAAATGGTGTGACTTGGTTGAACTCCATAAATCACGCTTGTAACTACCTCCACTCGCCTTCAAAGTCCAACCAAGACAAGACAAAATAAAATATAGAAGCAGAATATGGTTTGCGTATCAGTTCAAAGCTTACCGTAAACGGAAGCACCGATCTGACTTTGCCTTGGTTCTGAGTCTGAAGATAGATTTTGTTTTAGTGAAAGAGTAATGATATAGAATGGAAAGGAAGGAAGTGTATTTGCATTTACCGGAGACGGAGCGAACAGAGAGAATAGGGCGAAGAGGAGAAGCAGGCAGGCGGATATGGCGGTGATGACAGTGCGGTGGAGGAACCGACTTCGAAGAAAACTCGCAACAAGGATTCCGATTATTCTGGATTTGTCTGTGTGATGCTTCTTTCTTTTCATTGCTATTCCGAAATTCATTCTTAATACAATTCAATGTGTTACTATTTACTTTTTGGAGAATTCCAAGGCTTGCTATTGATTGCGAAGAAGAAGCGCGTTGGCAGGAACGACGCCGTTTCTCGCATTTTCCATTTTCGTTTGCAACAGAGTTTTCTTTTCTTTGAAGAAGATGAAGAGACGAAGACCTTTCAACAAAAACAGACGTGCGTGGATGGACGGATGGATGATCGATGAGCCGTTGATTTTGTTACACTTCGATGCGTCACCTTTCTTCTAACTAGGAAGTTTCAACCGATTAATCCCCTTCCCTCCTTGAAGCCAAAAACAACAATTGCAATTTCAATTTCAATTAAGCTCTCGTTAATCTAGTATTTAACCTCCACTACTTGGTCTCGTTGTCCAATCACTTCCATCTCTAAACTCTAAATATGGAGTGCATGGCAAGTTTCTTAGATGCTTGACTCTAACTATTAACCACCTCATCCTCTGCCTAAACTTGGAACTCATAGTCTATTCAATTAAAACGTGATAAACGTAGTTACTGTTATATATTCTTTCCCTGCCTTTTGGCTTCGGTCAAATTCTTACTCACAACTCTGTTATAGCTTTCCTTACCAATTTCTTTCTTCTTCTTCTTTTTTTTTTCTTCATTTATCCTTCCCTGCCATTAAATTCTGCCTATTCATGCTCATTGCTCAACTTTATTCTAATATTCTGTTTATATTACATAAATTAGTTTTAAGATCATTATCACACCAACTGTGCTTATTGAGGATGACAAACATTTCTGTCTACTTCTAATTAATTATTTAACTTACACCCATTAAAAATCACTATTTTAATTTTTAACCTACGTTTTTTTTATAGACTTTTTAACCAACGTTTTAAAATAACTTTTGGAAAAAAAATCTTAAACATGCACTAAGATGGAGTTCTAAGAATCTGATAAACAGCTATTTCCATATGTAATATTACGATTGAAAATCAAAGGAGGAAGAAAAAAGAGAGTTTGTTTCTTAGCATATACGTGGGCACTGCCAACAAGTAACAACGACATACATTGATTGATGAACATTTAAGGCACAAATTCTTCTTTCTCCATTAACTTTATTAGTACTTATTTTTGCAATACCATAAAAATTTTGGTTGCTCTTTACTACTCTTCACGTGTGTTTCATGTGGTTGGATGATCTCGCCCTTACGTTTCATTCCTCTTTGCTACAGTTATGAAACGAAATTAAGTTGGAAAAAGTATAAGTGTTACTGTAAAGAGGAGTTGAAGGACAAGCTATCTATAAAGAAATATGGAATTGATGGAGTTAGTGAAGAGTGAAATGTGAAAAATGAAGAATGGTCTCACAAGCAAGTTATTGATTCTTAATCTAAAATTCTAATAGTTTGGATATTTATAGATTTGAGTAATTTGTGTATCCAAAGCTATCTAAATAGTTTGGATTTAGTTTTTTAAGGATTAAGATAAAATTCTATTCGATCCAATTAAGATTATTCATATTGCACTTCAAAATATAGAAGAAGAAAAAACAATACATTTTAGATAATTGTTTGATTTGTCACCAAATAATTATAGAAAATTTTGGGACATTATTAGAAGCTTTTATGATTTGTCTCAGGAAAGAAAGGAATAGACTAGAAGCGTGTTGCATACATATTAAATAAATTGTATTATTTTGGGTGTACACATTTTCTATTATTAAATTATCCTTTCATCTATACGTATAATTATTATTATCATTCTCGTCAAATTTCTAACATGTAACTCATTAATTTTTTTATTTTAAAACACTTTAAAAGACAAGAACAAATAACAATAAAAAAGTAATCTACCAATATGATTCCATAAACAATTTCAAATATATTCTCGAGACTAGAATATTAAATGAGACATTTATTGCAATTTATATAGGTCTAAATTAAATTAGGTAGTTACATTGCATCAATCAATTTAGACATATGTTATTATAGTTTAATTGTTATATACTGTTAGTAAAGATTTGTTGACAGTAAATCATAATATTTAGGATAGATTTGTTGACTTTACTTATTACTATTTTAAAAGTTACATAAATGAAAAGTGAATGTCAGTGTAAAAATTATTTACACTAACAGTATATCCCAATTAAATTCATGTTTTTATAACATATGAATTACAGAATTTTACGTATGAAACCATTTTACATTGTATTGAATAATATCCATGTGTGTACAAAATTAAATACTTTTTTTTACAAGTTAATCAATTTTAAGGGAATTAATATATAAAAAAAAATAAAAGTTAACAAATTACATAAATAACTCAAATATTCCTTGCATCGCACAAGTAAAACAAACTAGTTTATTATAATTTTAATATATTTTAATTTAATACTATAGATAAATTTATCTAAGATAACTGAAGTTGGAGAGTATTTATATAGAGTTTAATCAGTATATATTTATAATGTAAAATATTTTTATACCAAAGTTCAATAATAAATCTTTATTTATATGATTTTTAAAGTATTAATTGGCAAAATCAATAAATCTATCATAAAATAAAAGGTTGTGATTGAATGTTACAGTAAAAACTTGTTAAATTAACCATGTATATTAATTAAACTTTTATATATAAAACTATTTAATATATTTTTTATTTAAATAAGTATTAACATTGGAATTTTTCATATTAAAATTTCTACTCTTATTAATTTTTTAACAACTTTCAACCTCTTAAATCTCAAGTCACATGAAACAATCGAAATCATAATTTACTGTTCTAATTACAATAAACTTCTATTCTAATTTTGCATTGGACTAAATTATAAGTAACAAGAAATAAAAGTATAAGCAAATTTTAATTAAAAAATTATAAGTAAATTTTAATTATTTTTATCTTACTAAATGTTATTGACCTAATCTGTTAAAACTCGTCGAAAAAAGCACTTTTAATAAAGTAAGCATCTTTTTTTTATTTTCTTAGTGTTTGAAACTGTTTCTACTTAAATAAAATTATTTTACACTTATTTCAAGAAGTAAATCTTATTTTCTCATTAAATTATATTTTTATAAAAATATTTATTTAAAATTAAAAAAATTAACCTAATATTTAAAAAGTATTTATCTAATGAGTTTAATTGATATATATTGTTAGTGTAAAGATTTGTACACTGACGTTCAATCACAACCTTTCATTCATCGTAAACCTGTATATAAATGAAAAGTCATGATTGAATGTCGGCGTAAAGATCTCTTACACTTACACTTATCGTGAATACCAATTAAACTCTTATCTAATATGTAAAAAGTATCTAACTAAGTATATATTATTGAGTTTAATTGATATACACGGTAAGTGTAAAAAATTTTTACAATAACATTCAATCATAACTTCTCATTTATGTGATATTTAAAGTAATAATAGTAAAGTCAATAAATTTACCCTGAATAAAGGATTGTGATTGAATGTCTATATTATATTTTCAAAAACTATTTGTATTCTGATGATATCAGGTTTTAACCACAATATTGTAGAAATAGTCTTATTTTAATAAAATTAAATATTAAATTATTTTTATTAATTTTTTAATTATATTATATGTACCCAAATTTTTACCAAATTTATAAATAAATATCTATACGTTATTTGTTTTTTATAGGAAAAAAAGTCTTGCTAGTGGTCCGTATAAAACTTCTTATAATAATATTGTATCACCAACTTTATTTATTTATTTATATATATAGAGATAGATAGATATAACAACTCATGTGAGAAAAAATGTTACGACAAGAAATGAGAAAACATAATAATAACTATAGAATTTCAATAAATGGTTCAGATTTAGTTGTTAATTAAATAAGTTCACGTGGTTTTCTCGCACAAAGACTTCTCTCACAAATCAAATTTTTGTCTAGTGCTCAGCTCTCTCTTTTTTTTATGTTACTTATCATATTTTTATTTTACTCTTTGTAGATGATAATTAATATTAATTTTTATATATAATTTATTTTATTTTAAATTTGAGGGAAGGGACCATGGCCCCTGCCAATCCCCCATCCCTTCGCCTCTGGATGGTGACAGTATTGACGATGGTGGCGGTTGTGTCGATGATGTACGATCGGGGTGGAGGTAGTGATGGTGGTGCCGGTGGTGATGGTGGGGGCTGACGGTGGTGGTGACGCTACCCGAAATTGCTACTACCACTATCATCGTCACCACCTCAATTGCCAATTTCACCAGAGTCAATACCATCACCCTCACCACTGATGTTGTCACCATCACCGTCAATACTTTTACCACTGTCATTGACGGTGGCAGCAGTACCGGTGGAGGTGGTGATGATCTTACAGAATATTCATGGGGTTAACGAGAGAGAGACACACAAAGATTTGGTTTGTAAGAGAAATTTTTGTGTACGAGAACCACGTTTGTTTCTATGTGTGTGTATATATATACTGTTATTACATAAATATTTACTCTTGCATAGGTGCCCAAATTTCTGAAAATGTTCTAATAAGGTACCTGGTACGAAATTTTGAAATATTCTTTTGTTTTTGACAAATATTCCTCTTTATGTAAATGTCAAATTAATGTAATAAGTCAAATCAAGACTAAATATGAGTTGTGCATATATATATTTTTTCATATAAAATAAGCAAGTTTGACTGTGTTGTTGCTTATGGACGTACAAACATAGTCTATTCAAATCAAATATGCACTGGTTTAGACAATGCAAGCAATACAATCCAAGTTTTTTTTTAGAAAAAGGTAAAATTTATTCAACAATAATGAAACTCATACGTGTCACAAAATATAATAGAACAGCAAAAAACTAAAATTATAGTACAAATCAGAAAAGACAACTATGTTACAGATATCCACCCATACATACTCTCACTCATTAGTGAGATGTCCCTCTTCATATATGAAAATAGCTAATAAACAAAGAATTTCACAATCAAGTATAAGCCCCAACCAAAGAATAACTAGGTCTTACGACTTGAAATCCTATCGAAGCATAATAGCAGAGAAGACCATTCAGAAAAGGATATTGATGATGCATTACAAAACCCTTTAATCAACACTCAAGACATTTGCACAGAAAACCACCATACTTCTTCAACATTAAAAGGCTTTTCCTTAAACACTATAGCATTCCTAGCAAGCTAGATTTTCCACAATATTGCTAACCAAACCCAACTAAGTAAATCATTGGTTAATTTTCCTTTAGATTTAGACATAGCCAAAAGTTGTTAGAAACTAGATTGACACTCTGCAGGTAAAACAGATGTATAACCTAACCACATTAGTATATAATCTAGACTTGGTAACTAAACTTGTAGGTAAATAACAAATACTTATTGATTCTAATTGAAAACAACAAACAGGGCAACCTCACATGAAGGAAAATAAATATTTCTCTTTGACAACCCCACATTTGAAGGGATCCTGTTGTGAGCAACCTTCGAAGAAAATGCCACCACACCTTTGATTTCCATAACCTTTTGAAAAAATGGAGAATTATTATCCAAAGATACTCCAAAAGTTGAATAGTATGCTTCCTTCATAAAATAATGAGTAAGATTCTCCTTATTACCACTATATCCCTATCCATCCTTTACCTCCCTCCTCACTTTAACTTCTTCTAGAACTCTCTCCAACTTCCTCACCAAATATTTCTTCCAACTAAATAATGTTCTTCTCCAACTAAACCTCCATTCCCAACTAAGATCACCTCAACCTCCAACATCAGATATGGTAGCCTCTTTATGATTGGAGAGTTGGAATAATCTAGGAAATAAAGATTTGATCCCATCGGACACCCTCCACCCCCATCCCAAAATTTGAACAGCGACCCATTACCTACGAAGGGCTTGACCATACCCAAAAACCACTTACCAACCCCTTTATCAGATGTTACTTTCAGGAGATCATTCCACTACTTCGACCCCCTCCTCTGTTTTACAAGTAGATATTGTCTAACATCAAACTCATATTTAGCCTTCAAAACTTTGATCCAAAACGAATTACCTCCCAAAGAATTCTCCAACACCATTTGCCAAGAAGGACTTTGTTGAATGCACCCACATCTTTTATCCCTAGCCCTCCTTTACTTTTTGTCTTTGCAGATCATCTCTCATCTGATCCAAGCTATTTTGTTACACTCTTCCGATCTACCCAACAAAAGTTGATGTTGCACATCCTGAATGGAATGGGCCACTTTTTTTCGGAATCCAAACACCATCCAAGTTTATAAAAAAAAAATTGTAGATGATGAAAATTTTATACTAATATTTAATCACAATAATTTATATACGGTAAGTTTATTGATTTTATTCATTAATATTTAAATATAAATAAAAAATTATAATTGAACATCAATAAAACTCTTTTACAATTTCGGTGATAGAAATTAAACTACAGAAATTGATAAATTGATTTCTCATATATATATATATAAAAGGAATATTCAGTACACCTACCTAATTAAAAAAAATTATGACAGGTACCCTGATTATGATTTTTTTTTAAGTTTGAATATTTGATTAAAAAAATAAAGTATGTAACGTATAAAATTTATTTTTTTATATTTAGAAGGAACAACATTTAGGTAAGCGGAGAAAATATTAGAAACTTTGACCTAACACTTCTCGTATTTGTATATTGTAAATTTTAAAGCATCCAATCCAATGTATGCGTAGGAAACTTTGGGTTGAGGTCATTGAATGCCCATCGACATGAAGTTTTCTATTTTATTTTTATAGTCATTATTTTAATGTGAATTTGCAGGTTTGGTTTTCGTACCTCTCAAATGCTCATTTGTATTAAATTTAAATATTTTCCCCCCTTGAAATATGAGTAAATTGTATATTTATTTTCAATAAAAATCTTAACTTTTTATATCGAAAAAAATTTATTTTATTTTTATTCCTCGTGTTTACATATTTATATTAAATATGGACGTGTATGTTAAATTTTATTAAAAAAAATTAAAAAAAAGCTTTAAAGTCGACACTGTTTATTATAATTTTTAAATTATATTTTTTTACAATTAAAAACTATAAAAAGTTACCTTTCTACATGAAATCTCTTCTATATTTAATTGATATAACTCATTGGCGACACATAATGAGTTTGTAAGAAAGAACTTGATTTGATTCTTGTAGAATATACTACGTGAGAGGAATAAAAAGTCTCAAGTATGACTAAATCTCGAACCAACTTATTACTATTATTATTAATAAAAAAAACTATGAAACTATAAAAACAAACAATATTTACTATACATTCAAACCTCAATTCTCAATCATTGAAATAACCAACTATATCATCGAACATGTGTAGTCATAATAAGGATAAATACATACACATCAAGATTTAAGGGAAATAAATAGTGGATATGAGATTTATGTCTCATTTTTGTATCTATTGGGTATACTTATATTCGTGTTATATGCAAAAAAATAAATTAAAATAACTTTTTTAAAAATAAAATAAGTTGTGTGAATATAGTTAGAGTTGACAATTAGAATAGCGCAACTTGACCTAACCCGTAGGGGGTCACATAACAAAACAAGTTTGATTGGCCCCACTCATATAGCTTTCGGGTTGTAGACTTCTAAGTCCAATCAAACCCTGTATTAGACTATTGGGCCACTGACAAGCTTTTTTTTTTTTAAAAAATCAATATCCAAATTGTTATTAAAAAATAAAATTTGTTTTATAATACAAATCTAAACCGATTCAACACAATACACTGAATCCAAAACTACATCTCAATTCAAGTTACGGGTTTCACAAATCGAGTTAATTGCATGTCCATCTCTATCCTCACATGAGGACTTTGTCACAAAACCAATCTTAGGGACGTGGTAAGGATGAAGATTGGAGCGAGGGTAAGTGTGTGTATGGTTATGAAACGAATTTCTAACTTAACAAATCAACCTCATACATTCATGCTTGATCAAATCATGAATTTTCCGTCACCTACAAAACATGTTTAGAGATTTTTTTTTATATGAATTTATTTGTCCTTACTAAATGTATAAAAGATAAAGGGAGAAACACTCATACTTGCACAATAGATTGCAAGTGGAGAAAGAGTCATGGATAACTTGCGACCCAGGGGGAGGACGAGACACCCACACTTGCCACATAGGGAGGAAGAAACATGAGTAGCAAAGAATGAAGACTATTTGTTTCACTTATGTTAAGGTACATTCAAAATTAAAAATAGTATAAAAGTGTGTTTGGTTTCATTTCATGTAGTTGAAAATTGAAAAGTTAGTTGAAATAATTTTAACTACATTTGGATAGTAAAAATCTATGAACTTTTTTAGGAGCTATTAACTTTTTTTTAAAAAACTACTCTAAGTAGTTTTTCCAAAAAATCTCTTATTTTCAACTACTAGCTAATTTTATTTTTCCATATTTACTCTTCATTAATTAATGCATTATCCCCCACTAATTCTCTCTCATCATATTATACAATCTTTCTCTCCTTCATTAATTTAACTATATTAATTTATAATATAAATATATAATTATAGAAAATTATAATGTAAATATATAATTTAAAACTTATATATTTAATTATATAAATTATAATTTATATTAAATATTAATTTTAGTAATTTATTATTTAAATATGTAATTATAATTTAAATATGTTACTATTGAAATTTATAATTTAAATATATAATTATAATAATTTATAATTTAAATATAATTAACTTATATTATTAAAATATGTGATAATTATTTTAAATACCTCATTATTGATCTAATGATTATTGATGTCTTATTTAACATTTTATAACTTTCAGCTAGTTGATCAGTTAGTTTTGCCAAACACTTAGAGTGTGTTTGGTTTGCTATTTCAGCGAGTTGAAAGCTGAAAAGCTAGCTGAAATGATAGTTGAAACTTGAAATGTTTTCAGCTTCGTTTGGATAGAAAAAATCTAAAATTTTGTTAGGAGCGACTAGTTTTTTTTTTAAATTACTTCAATTACCTTTTAAAAAAAAACTCCTATTTTTAATATTTTTTCATGTTTATACTTCAGTAATTAATGAATTGTCTCCCATTAATTATCTTTCATCATGTTATACATCATCTATCTTTAATTACTCTCTCCTTCATTAATATAATTCTAATAATTTATATATAAATATATAAACATAGAAAATTATAATTTAAATATGCAATTTAAAATTTATATATTTAATTATACAAATTATAATTTGAATATTAATTATAGTAATTTATTATTTAAATATGTAATTACATAAATTTATAATTTAAA
Source organism: Psophocarpus tetragonolobus (assembly GCA_037954015.1). Classification (NCBI taxonomy): domain Eukaryota; kingdom Viridiplantae; phylum Streptophyta; class Magnoliopsida; order Fabales; family Fabaceae; genus Psophocarpus; species Psophocarpus tetragonolobus. The sequence goes on from CM075695.1 coordinate 45,017,473, forward strand.
TATATAATTATAATTTAAATATTTTATTATAGAAATTTATAATTTAAATATATAATTATAATAATTTATAATTTAAATATGTAATTAATTTATATTATTAAAATATATTATCATTATTTTAAATACCTCATTGTTGATCTAATGATTAATGATATCTTTATTTATCATTTTACAACTTTCAACCAGTTGATAAGCTAAATTACCAAACATTTATAATTAGTTTTTCATGTTTTAATTAGTTTTTGCCAACTCACTCTTAGAACTAATTTTTAACTTTCAGTTACTTTTCAGTTCAGTCAATTTTTTGCCTTTCAATTAGTTTTTCGGTTATTTTTTCAAAAACCATCTATTAACATGACTAGAGGTCGGCATGATAATGTAATTGTAAAAATAAAAAAAGGAAGTGCATATCTACTCATTAATACAAATTTTAAGTATGGTTGTTGTAATTTCTTCTTCTTTTGTTATTATAAAAATAGGTGATAGACGGTAATGTAAATTTACATTACCATTTAATTATATCCCATAATTTAAAATATATATTTTTTTATTTTTATAATAAGTATTTTAAAATCATACATGGATAACAATGTCAATCCTAATTACATTTGTTACTTAAATATGACTTTTAAACTTTGTTATTATTATTATTATAAATAAATAAAAAAATTATTGTATTGTTTGGGTTAGCAGTATTAAAAATAAAAAAATAGTATTAAATGACATATTTAATATTTTTTAAAGTAGTTACTCTCTCTTGATAAATATATGAAAAATTAGATTTAAATGATAGGATGCAATCTCACAAGCTAGAAAAGGCAATGTATAAATAATAGAGGAAAGAAAATGGTTGGGAATTGGCATGTAGGGGTTCAAATGTTGCAAGAAACTAGAAACAGGTAAAGAGTTTAGTGGAGAGTGAAAGAGAAAAAGGTGAGTTGACGATAGAATCTGTAGCGGATGGAGTTAATAATGAATGAATGATTGAATTAATGGGTATTTGGATGTTGTTGATAAATTGAAGTGCAGGCGGTGATGGAGGCTACCTATTTCAGGACGACCTGTTGTTCCGTCTCTGAATATCAACATGATGGCTTCAGAAGAAGAAAACCCTTGATATTGAAATTCAAATGCACGCATCTGCGGCAGCGCAACCATATCAGTTACGGTTATGGCCCCCGATACTTGCGGCAAAGCCAAAGCCTCAGAAGGCTTTGCGCTTCCCGTCCTTCGACCCACTTGGCTTCAGATAAGGATCAGCCCTCCCCCTCTGTGTAAGGCAATATACCCTTTTTGGCACTTCTTCTTTCCCTTTCTTCCACAATTACAGCACTTTCTTCTTCTTCTCAGTCAATTGCCTGAGTCTCAGCCTGAGCCTGAGCCTGAGCCTGAGCCTGTGCATGTGCATGTGAATGTGAAACGCGAGCTTCTATTGCTGTCTCTGCCTGCCCTTGCCGGTCAGGCTATTGATCCCTTGGCTCAGTTGATGGAAACCGCCTACATTGGTCGACTCGGTTTGCAAATTTGCACCTTTCCCTCTCTCTGTTATTTCCTTCTTCTTTTTCTATTTAATTCCTTCATTCCCTTCTCTTAGGCACTGTCGAACTCGCTTCTGCCGGCGTTTCCGTATCCATCTTTAACATCATTTCGAAGCTATTTAATATTCCCCTTCTGAGTGTTGCTACTTCCTTTGTTGCCGAGGACATGGCCAAGGCTTCTGCTTCAGGTCTCCACCATTTTCACTCTACTTCCTCATCCCTTTCTCATCTTAATCTAATGGCGCAAACTTCCGCTGCAGATCAGCCTGCTCTACAAAATTCACTTTCTCCCAGAAAACAACTATCCTCTGTCTCCACTGCTTTGCTGTTAGCTCTCGCCCTTGGCATTTTTGAGGCCTTAGCTTTGTGCCTGGGATCTGGAGCATTTTTACATTTAATTGGTGTACCATCAGTATGTTTTCACCTCCATACACTACTTTATGCCTTCATTTATTTTACCTACTTAAATCTCTGATACTTTCTGTTTCTAATACTCATTACATGTCTCTTCTTTCTGTGAATTGTAATCTCTTTTTTCAACAGCAAAATCCAACATTTCTTCCGGCACGGCGATTCCTCTCTTTAAGAGCTGTTGGCGCTCCTGCAGTTGTACTTTCTTTGGCTCTTCAGGGCATTTTCCGTGGCTTTAAGGATACACACACTCCTGTTATATGCCTAGGCAAGTGTTTGGTTTAGTGTGTTGCTTTATTGATTTCACCTTGTCTATACTTTTGGGCTCTATTGTCTCTTTGTACTCTTAATAACTTCCTCTGCCAATATCAGCTCCTAAGTTTTAACATTCTCTTATCCTTTTCAAGGATCATATTATACTCTTAATTCACCAATACATTATTATTATTTTTAACTAGCTTGTATAAACCGCTGAAAAGTAAATTTTCCTTCATTTCATCCCCTCGAAGCTTCAGTAATAATCTGCTTCATTTCACTGTGTTATCCTTTCAAAGTACTTTCTTATGGTCAATATTCTTGAGAAATTGATTAATTTAAAGTTCTTGCAAGGTCAGATAAATCATTTTAAAATACAGTCCGTGTTCTTGCTGCTAGTGCCTTGCATGAGGTTTTAAGTACCAAAAAAACCCTTTCTGTTATATGAGAGGTTGATCATAACCTATTGGGAATGCTGGCAGCTAACAATGAATTGTTAGTATATGATAGGAAGCTTGATATGATAATATGGCAAAACTACTCTGTTTTATTGTATTAGAACATCTTTACACTGATAATAGAACTATTTAATTTAATGCATTAAGTTTGCCTAGGGATGTAAACAGAAAATTATGCATACAACTTTTAAACAGGATATTGCTCTTGCTGTTTTTTTTTTTTTTGTCACGATAATTTTTCCCTGTCCAATATTTATCATAGCTACTTGCTACTCTAAGGAATGAATAAAATTATCATAGCATGTTTGCTTAAGAGTAAACTGGGGAAAAGGGAATTGGTATTTTATTTTACTGGAATACTTGTGACTAGCTGACTTTGTCTTGGGTATATTTGATGTTCGCCAAGGTATGAGGGATGGTAATTGTCTGCAATCTTCCCCTTGCATATGCAAAGAAGTTGTTTCTAGATTCAAGCTCATGATCAACTGACCACTAGGGCACAATTTTACCATTACGACTGGGCTTGCCTTCTTGTACTTTGATTAATAATTAATCTTAAAATCATTTTCATTATATTGTACCTATGTGTGTGCTAATTCCTCTATTAAAATGCAGGCATTGGTAACTTTTCAGCAGTCTTTTTATTTCCCTTACTTATGTATTACTTGCGGTTGGGTGTAACTGGTGCAGCCATTTCCACAGTTATCTCTCAGTGAGTCCTTTTCAAAGCATTTTTTCCCTTCTATTTCTTGACTTGTTCAACCTTAATTTGATGGAACTTTTGTACCTTAGATATATCGGTACCATGTTGATGATCTGGTGTCTGAATAAGCGAGCTGAGTTACTACCTCCAAAGATAGGAGACCTGCAATTTGGGAGTTATATTAAATCTGGTGAGTATTTGTCTGTTTCTTAGTGTTTTTCAGTTTTTTAATTATTTGTTTTGCTAAAACCTGAGATGAAAGTGTGTGTTTGGTTCTTGTCTTAAGAATGAGAATTATAAATCTAAGGCATATAACCATACGTTGATAGTCAATATTAACATTTAGTTAGGGTTCCATAATCACTTAACAAGTCTCATGAATTTGTCTTTTAATCTTGACCATTCAATAAAACATATGTGTTGCTTATTAAACATTTATCTTTCAAGTTCAGACAAGATTGATGGCATTTGAAACATTATTTTGAATCAGAAATTGGAAGACTATTTCTACAATAAATCTGATTCAGAAACAAATGTTTTAATTGCCATCAATCTTGTAATCCCAACTTGAATGACAAATACTAAATGTTCAATGAAAAATAATAAAAAAATATTTCCAGCATTGCAAAATTCGTTTTGGGAGATGAAGCAACCTCTAGAAACTAAAATGAAGTTTTAGAAAAGGCATTCACGAACTTAAGAAAATTATCTTGGTTACCAAAATAAAATGGGTATCAATCACTTATAGAATTACCTAGGTGAAAATAATGAATGTTCAGAGGTTCAAAGCTTAGAAAAAATTGTATCTGGCTTACTTGAAAGTCTTCATGATTTAGTATCTTCGTTAACCAATCATGTGAAGGGAAGCACTCATAGTGGCAAACATCTCATTACAATTCTTTTTGCAATTCAAGAACATACTGGAGCTTTTAAACTGAATGAAAAAAATTAGAGATAAAATCTACCTAGATTTAAATTTCCAGAAAAAAAAATATAATCCTATTTTATTAAATTGTCCTAGTTATATTTGTAATTTTAGAGAATTATGAGCTTATGATATTGATGAAATTATAGATTTATATAAGGATCGTTGTAAATATTATCTTTATTAATTTATAAACAATTATTTAATTTTGTAAACTGGCCTAAGTCAGGACTAAGAGAGATTATTAATTTATAGAGTATTAATTTTTTAAGATTAACTATAAATGCATGGACACTTCTCTCTCTTATCTGCTTTATTGTGTATATTATCTATCTTTCTGTTAGGTTATAGTATTTGTTTCAGTTATGATCTGTGGGCTGCTACAGGTGGTTTCCTTCTTGGAAGAACACTTGCTGTTCTTTCAACCATGACATTGGGGACATCAATGGCTGCTCGGCATGGTCCTGTAGCTATGGCTGCACATCAGATATGTATGCAAGTGTGGTTGGCTGTTTCCCTTCTTACAGATGCATTGGCTGCATCTGGTCAGGTATTGAATCATCCATTACCAAAAATTTATGTATTTTTAATCATTTTATCTTTTTATATTTTCCTACACATGTATGTTAAAGATTAGATATTATTACCTTATTTATGATTAGATAGTAATTTAGAATTTACTCCTTATTTTCTATCATTAGATTTATCTTTAGTCATTATTAGAGAGATCCTATGTATTCTCAATAGTGTTTCTATTTGCTCATTATAAATAAGACATTGTGTGGTCATTCAAGACATACATTGACACACATTTACATGGTATTAGAGCCTAAACTACATCTTGTGAGTGAGTGTGAGTGTCTTGATTGCCAAAACTGTCTTATGGCCACCAGTGGACTCCCTGTCCAATGACCCATTGTCATATGACCACCTTCCCTCCTAGAGACTTTTCTAAAATACCTTCCCAGATACCTTCCTGAGACCATTCTTGGAGTTCATTCCCGAAGACAATTCTCAAAAATCCTTGCCTGAGACTCTTTCCAGTGTTTTTCTCTTATTTTCCCGCTACCTTAGGTATGCTTCTCCTTCCACGTTAGGGCATGCTTTATTCATCAAGGTGAACAATACTCGTTCCTCCTGTTGGACCTGTTTGGTAGTCATTGTGTTGTCTGTTTTAAGTCTATACTGACAACCTTTCTAAAGATCATCATGCCATCCACGTGCGTAGCTATTAGCTAACTCAAAACACTATTGCACATGACCTTAAAGATGGCCTTGGCATGTGAAGTTTACGCACGTGATGCATGACACATCACTGGTCTCCATTGTCACTGTGTGACTTCCATTGGCTGCCACAAAGCCATGTTTATCCGGCACAACTACACAACTAACTGCCTTTCATTTTCATTTTTGTTAGATTTATCACGTTTGTAATAAGTTTGGTTCATATCAAACATATATACTCTAGCATTAAGAATTATATATTATTCCTTTATGTATGATTAGATAGTAATTTGGGATTTACTCCTTATTTTCTATTATTAGATTGATCCTTAATCATTATTAAGGAGATATTATGTAATCTCAAGAGTAATTCTATTTGATCATGAATCATGATAAATAAAGACATTGTGTGGTGTTTCAAGACACATATTGACACATTTACATGGTATGATTTTTAAATTTCTTTCAATCTAGTAATAATACCATGTTCTCTTGCCATGAAATGATGAAACAAGCTGAGCCAATAAAAGCCAAACATAATTCTGCCTAGTTGTTACTCTAATTAGACAGGCTTTGTTGAACCTCTTGGAAAGTTTTCATTTTGTTTGGCTGACTGTTTTTACATTTTAAAGTAATTTTTTAAAGATTGGCGTATACTTACTTCATATTGTCATCCTGTTTGTGTATGCCTTTTTACTTATGCTATATTATTATGTATAGGCCCTTATTGCAAGTTCAGTATCCAGACACGAATACAAAGTTGTAAAGGAAATTACTAGTTTTGTATTAAGGGTAAGCAATTATTTTTTTTACAGTTTTTAGCCTTTGATGCCCCTTTCGTTCATTAGTTATTCTTAGATTTTATTTATGTAAGCTATAGTTGTTTAACTATGTCAAATAAGGAAGTTCTATGAAATAATTTGAGAACCCGATTATGTCCTGCCAGATTGGAGTGGTAATGGGTATTTGCTTGACTGCAATTCTGGGTGCATCGTTTGGATCTTTAGCCACCATTTTTACTCAGGACTCCGAAGTCCTGGAGGTGGTCAGAACTTTGGTGTTGGTATGTATGATATTGCTGATTGATTTGTATGTATTTGTTTGCGTTTGTCTGTGTGTGCTCAAATTTACACTGTTATCTGTGATTGTTGCTAGTTTGTCAGTGCTTCTCAACCATTTAATGCACTGGCATATATTTTTGATGGTCTCCATTATGGTGTTTCTGATTTCCAATATGCTGCTTCCTCCATGGTAAGTTGTTTACTTTCTAAATGTGTTATGATTATTTCTCTCCTGATACAGTGGTACATATGCTTGAGGTTAACTTTTATGATAATTGCTTCATAGATGTTAGTTGGAGCAATCTCCTCTGCATTCTTGCTATTTGCACATCCACTTGTTGGCCTTCAGGGTGTATGGCTGGGCCTAATTCTCTTCATGGCTCTTCGTGCGGCAGCTGGTTCTGTCAGGTAAAATGGTACATTATTGTTTTCTGTGTATTGGAATGAAATATTTCATGTTGTTTCTTAGCTAAGAATAGAAATAGGTTACTCTGCCCATTGTAGATGATGGTTACTTTAACTTCCACACTCTTCTGTTTATCCATTTTTGATTCGAATATTTTCCTATACATATTGGGCTAACAACTTATTTGATCTACTGATATTTAAATGCTAGAAGTATGCTTTGATTGAACATACTATACTATAATTGTTTCTTTGTGAAATGGTTAACAAGAGCCATGGTTTTATCTTTGTTTCAATTGTTAAGATGCTGTTTGAGAATCTGTCTATAGTTGACATCTTCTACTTGGGTTATCAAATCTTCAAGTGAAATTGTAAAGCATTTACTGAGAGAAAGAAATAGAGTAATTGAGTGTATCACCCTGTCCTTTCAGTAGCTTTGCTGATATGCTTTTTAAGGTTATTTATTTTTTCCTTTTGTGGTTGAATCCTTTCAGATTACTATCAAAGAATGGTCCTTGGTGGTTTCTATACAGGGATTTACAAATTGCTGAGGTCAGTGTCTATTTTTACAATTCCTAACACGACTTCTATGACTTTGGATTGAGTAAAATATGACATCCGTGCTGGGGTTTATTTTTCTCTCAAGTAATGAATACAATATCATTATTATTTGGAAAAATTGCATTTATCTTCGTCAAGGTAAGGTCTTTTTAAATAATATTGGACTCCTAGTTTTCAAAAAAATAATCTCCTAGCTTGTAATAAAAGATGTTTTTGTTTGATATAGTAAAGTGGACTATCTACTTAATGTGGACTGTGGATTATAGCAGATTGGGCTATTAAAGTTCAAATTTAATTAATTCAAGTCTTTAAATTTTAAAATGAAGTCTAAACCCTATTAAACCCTTATTTTTTTTGCACATTTTTGCAGAGTAAGTTTGTATTAGGTAATCGTTGTATCAAGCTAAAAAGACCACCATCTTATTTGTTCTCAAAAGCTTAAATTTCATATTTAATCGGGCAAGTTTAGTTTAGCCTAATTAATTTGACTCATTTGCTACATCTGATGTTTTCTTGGATAAAATAAGAGATGAGTGTTACTTTAATAAAAAGATAAAGGAGGTGAGTGTCTATTTAAAAACTAAAGGGAGTGTGAGTGTCATTTACAAATATACCTCAGGAGAGGTGAGTGCAATTTCCCCTCATTATTTTTACCTCTCTGTCCTTTATTGTGCTTATGTATTTACCTGCTATATTGTGCACAAAACACTAGAATGTCATCTGTAGACAAAATCTTCCTTGATGGAATATAGTACATGTTACTACAAGGTGTGAGCTAGCAAGAAATGTTTTGGAGGTGGAAGCTGGCATCATACCACAAGTTGCACAGTTCAAGATTATTGGATACATGTTACAAAGTGATGAGAAGTTTGTTGCTGAGATTAAAGGGTAATAGACATAGGGTTTAAGATGGTCTGATGAAATGTCTATTTAAAAACTAAAGGGAGTGTGAGTGTCATTTACAAATATACCTTAGGAGAGGTGAGTGCAATTTCCCCTCATTATTTTTACCTCTCTATCCTTTATTGTGCTTATGTATTTACCTGCTATATTGTGCACAAAACACTAGAATGTCATCTGTAGACAAAATCTTCCTTGATGGAATATAGTACATGTTACTACAAGGTGTGAGCAAGCAAGAAATGTTTTGGAGGTGGAAGCTGGCATCATACCACAAGTTGCACAGTTCAAGATTATTGGATACATGTTACAAAGTGATGAGAAGTTTGTTGCTGAGATTAAAGGGTAATAGAAATAGGGTTTAAGATGGTCTGATGAAATGGAGAAATGCTTTAGGTGTGATTTGTGATTACAATTTGACTAGAAAGCTATAAGGCTAATGATGCCCAATGATGGGCTAACAGGAGCTAATGTTGCAGAAAGAGGAATGTTATGGTGGATTAGTGGACATCAAGTAGTAGCACCTGAAGAGATGATAGAAACTTAACGAAGGTCATTTGATCATGTTAATCTATCTAATGGAGCATAGTTCAATTAAGGGAGGTAAAGGAGGACTCTTGGTATCCCCTTGCTTCAAATCATTTAGTACATTGGCATTGTTTTATCTATGCGACTGTCCCTAGCTAATGGGATAAGCATTTGTTGTATATATTCCTAGATCCTTGGTTAATCCTCATTTTGTGAAGTTCGAAGATGAGTTTTGATCTGGTTGAAAATGGTTTTGACTGTAAGTCGGGATGTATATGTTGATGCTGAATCGCTGATAGCCTAGTGTCCTGTTTTACAATGTCACCAAATAGAGAAAAGTTAATATTATGCAGCATGATGATGGCAGTGTGCCCATTTATGAAGTGTTAATTTTTGTTTGTAAGTTTATTGGCGAACCCGGGCATACTTAATCACTTTACTCAAATATTGAATGAAACAATTGTAATTTATAAATTTTCTGTATTGACTAGTATGATGTCATATTGCTTTTAACATTCTGGATGTGTATTCATATCTACTTAGATTTATTATCGTGATCTTGTAACTCATGTTTGCAGGTGGTCTCATAAGTCTTAAGCTGGAGAATATGGATGCAACAGTGAATGTGACATTTTAAGGACGATTCTCTCCATCGGATATTATATTTAGATGTTAACTAGAACGCATAGGAATCAGGACCATTGTGACTGGGTGGAGAGACTAATACATTTTAGAAGCATGTTCTAGGTCCTTGCAATGAAATTATTCATTTGGCAACTCTATATTAAGTACGTTTTTCTCAGCCAATGTTACAGTGTAAAGGAAAATGGTCCGATTTAGTATTTTTAAAGTCCTAATTGCACGCTAAGTGCAGCGGCTTTATGTTGGTAAAATATTTATAAAGATAAGCAGATATCCTGGTTATACACACCTTATTTGCATAATTTTGACTATCGAATAACAATTGTTCTTTATTTCGTTTTAAGAATACTTGTTTGAATGTGCAGAAAAGCCTGATGGGTAACCAGTTTCTTCCTTAAAACCATTCATATTGGACCAAAATAAATACATACTTAATTAGTGAATTAATTGCAGTTTGACATGATAGCATGTCAGAAGGTCAGTTTTAAGTATGTGGCACAGAAGCGTTTGGATGAGCAGGAGCTAATTGAAGCGAGTCCTCAAACATGGATGGGAACAAAAAAGTGAAAAGTGTCAGAAAAAGCATGTTTGATTGAGCAAACATTCTTACGTGAGACTGGCGAGCAAAATTATTGGGTGAGAAGAAATTAAACGTTTATTACAAAAAAAGCGAGGGAAATTCTTAATTCTGCTCCACCATCTTTTCTTGTTGCCGAAGCACCTTGCTCAAGTACAGCCTGATCGGACCCAACGTTCAATGCACCATTCACCACTTTGCTAAAACACTAGATTTCCACAAATTAGGAGTCACCTGAGATATATGACAAGATTCAAAATTAGACTTCAGAGGGGAATGAAAGATAATAGAGTTAGTATATTAGGACTTAGGAGAAGGAGAATACGAAGCGTCCTCGAGGCATATACGTCAAACTCCTCATCATTTGCTTCATCACTATTCGCTGGTACTACCAATCTACTTTCCTCATCCGATCTCACTCACCCTCCACCTTCACCAAAAGAAACCAATTTGACTATTGATGCTCTTTTTTGCAATTTATACCCATCGCTCATCTACTTGTCACGTGTTATGCAATTTTGAAAACTTGTAACTTATCCGTGGAAAAAGTCCTATACTAATGTCTCATCACAATTCTTGGTTTTAAAGGATTTTGTTAATTGATATTTAAAAATCACATAAATAAAATTTAAAAATTTTGAATGTATTTTTTAATATTTAATAATAAACTCTTAATCGCACAAAAAAATTTACTTTAATTTAGATTTTATAATAATTAATCTAAACAAAGCTGGGTATTTATTTTTTAATTTGATTGAAACTTAAGATTAACAAGGCAGGTGTAGATGGTAGATAAGATTAGGGAAAGAAATGTGGTCGAGGAAGGGAATTACGAAGAACAGGTACTGGGTTCTGAGGCATGGCAAGAGCATTCCCAACGAGCGAGGCCTCATCGTATCCTCCATGGTCATGGTTTGCTTTAACTCCTCTCTTTTTAAGTCCCTATCCAATCTTATTGATGGCTTTCCATCGCATTCTCAGGAAAATGGAACTCGCCCTGAATTTCAATTGGCCTCCCACGGTGTTCATCAGGCACAACTCGCTGCACAATTGTTCCAAAAGGTACCTAATTAAGGCTCAACGTCTTGGAGTTTCAAATTTCAATTAACCATGCTATATTGCGCCTGCGTGCAGGAACTAGAGACTAATAATATACCGCTTGCTAATGTACGCATTTGCTACTCCCCATTTTCAAGAACAACCCACACCGCCAATGTTGTTGCCACTCTCTTGAATCTTCCTTTTGATGGTCCCCAGTGTAAGGTAACCCCAATTCCCTATTCATCCACAAATTACTCCCTTAATGTATCATATATTATCTGCTTCCTACCTATTTTGTCTCAGGTCATCCAACATCTTCGAGAACGCTACTTTGGTCCTTCCTTTGAACTTGTGTCGCATGATAAAGTAAGTCATCCATCCTCACCTGCTTACACGACAAATCTTGTATGTTTTTTAACTCATTGATTTTCTCTTTCCATTCATCAACAGTACCAAGACATTTGGGATATAGATGAAAAAGACCCACTTGTTGGACCGGAAGGAGGGGAAAGTGTCAAGGATGTTGCTTGCAGACTTACACAGGCAATGGCCACCATGGAATCAGAATTTGAAGGGTAGCCGTTACTGTCTTAAATATCATTACAAAGTCTTTTGGTATTCTTGCATTTTTCTACCATGAATGTGTGCTACTAATCTATTGGAGGCCTGCATTTGTTTCAGCACCCAAGATACCGCTGTATTCAAAATTTAGAAATTTTTTATTCTGACTTAGTGTTCATTTATGTTGAATTTGAGTAGATTGATTTTCATAGAATTAATTAGAAACTGTTACAACAATTCATATTGTATCAGCTAATATAATTCTGTTCCACATCTTGCAGATGTGCCGTTTTGGTTGTCAGCCATGGAGATCCCTTGCAAATCTTGCAAACAATTCTGCATGCAGCTAATCAACACAAGGAACCCACATATAATGACCTAGCATCAATACTAAAGGCAGTTCAGGTAGCACCCATCTTGTCCCAGCACCGCAAATATGCGTTGCTTACTGGAGAGCTCAGGAGTGTCATTTGAGATTTTTGCTTTCTACGAGAAAGGCAGCAAAAAGAACACCTTTTTTATTTCATTTAATTTTAAAATAAACAAAAATGCTCCCCCCTAGGAACAGGGATCTGAATCTGTTTTGTTAGTGCTTTTATTACTTTATACAGTATTTAGTCTTAAAGTGATTTTGGATTGAAAAAATGTTTTTTTTTTTTATTTTCTATTTTTAATTTTTAAAAATTATTTTTATTTTCAAGTGTTTAACCTTAAGAAAATATGTTTAAGAAAATATGTTTGTTTTTATTTTATATACTATTACATCTACATTTTTATTATACTGTTATGTTTTGATGAAATTTATATACATTTTGGATGAAAATACATACATGAATAATTAATTTTAAATGTATAAATTTTTTAACAAAATAAAATGCAATATATAGTTATAGACACATAAAATGTTGAATATGAATTCACGTTTTCATTTTGCTTCAAATATAAAATATCGACATTATATTATTATATCGAGTGAAGTGAAACGATTAATTACATAATAGAACGTTAATTACATAATCACTTGCATAAAAATTATCTTAAAAAAACCATATTTGAGAATTAAAATAAAAAATAATTTTAAAAGGCTACAATTTATTGAGCCTACACAAGAGATTATTTTTCAAACCAAAAAATAGTTACTTTGGGATGTATTTTGACGTTATTATGCCTTAGATGTAACATCCTAAAAATCTAATACAATTAATATCACTCATCATTTTTATAAGTCTATTCTAATGGTGAATTATACTCAAAATATTATAATTTTAAAGAAAAATCAATAAAACATAGTCAGAAGAACATCTTGGCTATTGGGAAACTACGAAAATATTTGACATAATTGAATGAGATCTGTCGTTGGGTGTAAAACCATAAAATTGTTTGCCAAAAGTAACTTTTTGTTAGGTAAAAGCTTTTGGCTAAGGAGACTCTGCAGAATCATATATCACCTACTACATGAAATCCCCACCAATATGATATACTAATACATCATAATTTTAGGTATATTCTACTATACTAGCATTCAAATCTATTACAAAGCATATTACAAGTTAAAATCTATTAACTACTAACATAAGTATACATCTATAAATTCAAGTTTACAATTCTTATGATAAACTCTATTATATACATAAGAACACCAAAGGCCATATTACATCAACACCAAAACAGATAACTTTGAGGTTGCCTAAAGTCGTTTCTACTATTGAGTGCTTTGCTTCCTTGCATAATCACTACTATCTACTATTATGTAAAATACGATCATCATAGTTATACACAAACATACAATGCAAGTTAAACTTACAATAATAAAAATCAATTTAGGTATGAAAACAAGACAATTAAGCATTCACACTCATCCAATAGTATTATCAAACACACTTATGTTCCTTTTGAACATAAGCAATCAGTACAACATGATAATATGACACAATATTTTTCGGAAAACACATTGACTAGTGGATACCAATGTGACCTATCTGACTTCATTTTTCAACTTGTGTATGACGTTTACTTAAACTCAATATTGACACTTAGTTAGATCTAGGCATACTCATATGATACTTCCAACTAATGTCTAACATCCAATGAACTTATTTATTACACTCAGTTGACTCGCAACTGGTGTCTGACGTCTACCTCACCCAATCCTAACATCTAGTTGCTATCTGAGTACATCATTTCGGTGCATTCTCACCTACTCGACTTGAGCACTAGGATCACAAAGATCTTAACAGTAACCCTAACTCAATGCACCACAAACAAGAATTTGTTACCTCCTTGTAACAGCTCACACCACATTCCATTGTAATCATAAACTCAACATGCACCATATCAATATTTCAACACATTTACAAAGTATAATAATCCATCACACAAACAGCTCATTCAAAGTTCAAAACAATATCAACTCTTATATTAATCACAGTCAATCATATTCACATTAAATCAAATCATAATATATAACATCTCAATATGTTTACAAAGAACAAACAATCCAAAATAACAACCCATTATCATCAATTCCATAAATCACCAATTCTAAAGCATGCATCATTTCAAATATCAATAACACTCAAATTCATTTAACATCCAAATCAAGATAAAAACTCATTGCAATATTAAAACCTCAATCAATCATAGTCAATTAACTTCACACACCATCAAATCAAAGTTTCCTAAATTAAAATCAAGGATCAAACTTCTCTTACCTATTTCTCCTTTAAGCTGAATGGTGGGAAGAATAAAACTTAAAGAGTACCCTTAAAGTAGCTAAATTGAACAAATCCCTCAAAATCTAACGAAAATCCCCCAAAATAAAAGAGTATATAAGAAATTGAGATTTCAAGGTTGCTCATCCAAGAATGGAGACACATGCACCCAAAAGAGAAGAAATCCCTCAAAACCTAACAAAACCCCCTCAAAATAAATAAAAAAAATATAAGAAATTAAGATTTGAAGGTTACTCATTTGAGAATGGAGAAGCATGCACCCAAAAGAGAATAATTTTTTTAGCTATCCATGGAGAATTCAAAGTCATGCACATGAGAAAGAAAATGGCTCAAGGAATAAAAACAATTACTTATCAACTTGAATCCAAGGTCAAGGCGAAGAGAAATTAGAGAAATTTTCTAGCTTTCTATGGAGGATCAACTCACATGCAAGAGAGAGAACAACAAGACATAGAGAAAGAAAGAAAAGGTTTAGAAAGACTAAGAGGTGTATTTAGTAATTTTGATTTATTAACTACATCACTCCTTTCCAACCAAATTCTGAAAAATCAACATGAATATCTCAATTCAAAAGAAAATCTATATTACTCACCTCTCATCTTACTAAACTCATCCATCTATATTTCATTATTTATAATTTACTTAAATTCAATCACATTCATAACAATAAAACATGGACACAAATATCTCAATCAAATATTTTGTAATTAATTTATTAATTACATTTAAGTTAAATTTAGTCCTTTCTTTTATTTATTTTACATTTATAACATTATTAAAATCATTTCTTACATCATACTTGGAATGAAGGACACTAAACCAATACATATTTAAATCAACCTTAATTCAATTTTGTGTTCTATTTATGTAATATAAATAATCAAATATTAAATTAAATGAATAAGCGAGATGATGCAGTTCACTTAAAACCATCGAGGACTTTAATATATATTTGGAATATATGAAAATTATTGATTATATATTATATATTTTTTTGGTTGAGAGTTATTTTTTAAAATAATAAATATGATTGGCAAGGCATTTTAAATTTTTAAATCTTTCTCTCTAAAATAAGTTATATTTCAAAATATGAAATTTATAATTTATGATTATTTTTTAATAGTTTTTTATTTTTTATTTATTTTAATACTTTTATCATATAAAATTTGATTTTTTGTCGTTGATTATTGTCATAACTAATTGTAATAAAAATAGTTTTGTTTGAAAAATTTATTAAAATTAATTTTAAAATAATTAATTTCATTTTATTTAAAAAAGGAAAATAAAATTAATTATTTTTAAAATTAATTTCAATAAATTAATTCAAACAAAAATATTTTTATTATAATTAGTTATAACAAAAATCCTTCATAAAATAATAATAATCAATTATAAATATAAACGATTATTAGTTAGTTCTTGGAAAATTTCTTCCTGCAAGTTCTTCCTACACCTCCATAATTTCTCAAAATGCCAAAAGAACTCTTAATGAAAACAATAAAAATTTAATTACCACGCATATTTTTCTTTTCTCTTTCATCTACACCTCTCTCTCATTTCACACGTCTCTCCTTTTGCATCTCTATTTAGCTTCTCTTGCATGACTTCGTTTTTCTTCTCACTGAATTAGTTGTTTTCTCTTTTTCTTCATGCGTTGTTGTTCATCCCCTTTGCGTTTTCTTCATTTTTTATGGTTCAGCTTTATGTTTGCTTTGTTCTTCGTGGTTCAGCTGTGTTTATCTTCTTTCGGTACATTAGCTTTTTTTACAAGTTCGGACACCCCTGTTCGGACTGAGTCCGAAAACCTCTATCCAGAGTTGTAAAAAATTTGCAATTTTTTTTTTTACAAATCCGGACACCCCTATACAGACTTGTAAAAAAATCTGCAATTTTTTTTACAAGTCCAGACACCCCTATCCGGACTTGTAAAAAAATCTACAATTTTTTTTACAAATCCGGACACCCCTATCTGGACTTGTAAAAAAATCTGCAATTTTTTTTACAAGTCCAGACACCCTTATCCGGACTGAGTCCGGAAACCCCTGTCCGGACTTGTAAAAAAATTTGCAATTTTTTTTTACAAATCCGGACACCCTTATCCGTACTTGTAAAAAAATTTGCAAATTTTTTTACAATTCCAGATACCCCTGTCTGGACTAAGTCTGGAAACCCTTGTCCGAACTTGTAAAAAAATTTTCAATTTGTTTTTTACAAATCCAGACACCCCTATCCGGACTTGTAAAAAAATTTGTAAATTTTTTACTAGGATTAAATGTTTTTACCTAAGGTATTTGAGACTTTTCCTACCTTTATAGAGGTGTAGGGCAAAATTATGGAGGTGCAGGGAGAATTTCTCTAGTTTTTTATATTACAATTACAAAAATGGGTCATGTTTAATGGACTAGTTCATGACATAATGAAATGAGTAAGTTGTGCTTAAGAAATTTAGGTTCACATAGGATTGGTTTTAAATGACTCATCCTAATTTGCCTATATGATTGAGTTGAATTTAACAAACTTAAGCCCATATAAAATTAAATCTATTTGAATCATACTTTATTTTTTTAAAATTATATAAATTTAAACAACAAAAATGAAAAATAGGCAAATTTGGCCTAGTTTGATGGGTCACTAGGCTTAAAAAAAAAGGAGTCCATATTGAATATGACTTGGCCTAGTCAAAACTTATTTTGGAAATTTGAATTAACGCTACTCACATTTTGAATTCACATTTATTGTCGCAAAAAATGACTTATATGCCCTTGTATAAAATTTAAAACAATTTTCCTTATAAAAATTTTTTAAGTCACGAGATCTCGTCAAAGACCTACAAAAGTTTCAATTTTTTTTAACTCTCCATCTAAAGTTTTCCTTTTTTTTAACTCTGGTGAGATCTCATTAGAGAGTTAAAAAAATGAAAATTTTCTAAGTCTTCGGTGAGATCTTGTGGATAGTTAAACGAGGGAGGAACTTGATAAAAAAGAATGAGGAGGAAGAAGGAGGACTTTTAGTAAATAAAAAGAGGAGGGAGAGGGAGTGGAAGTAAGGAGGGAGAAAAGAGTTAGTTGAGAAAGAAGATGAAATAAAGAAGAAGAAGCTAGGCGACCGAGAAAACTAGAAAAGGAAAGAGAGAGAAAATTAGGGTTAGGGGTAAAATGGGAATAATAAAAAACTTTTAAAAAGATAGGTGTTTTTTGAAAATGGGTAAGTGACAATTTAAATTCCCCTCATTTTTAATGCTTGTCCTTATGGATTGACCTAAATGGTCCATTTTGATAGCCTTACACATAGGTCACTTGATTAATTAAGCGTATTTATTATTTTATGAATGACATTGATTAAAATTATTTATAAATTAAGAATATAGTAGGAAGGATATTAATTTTGAATAAAAAAGAAATGCAATATAAATAAAAGTATTAAAAAATGTTATAATGTTAAATACACAATTTAAAAATTTTTAAATAAAAGATCATTAATGTAAAATTATATGATAAATATATTATGATGCAAATGATAGATATATAAAGCTAAATAGATTTTTTAAAATTTCAAATGAATATTTTTGTTTTCTTACAATTTGGCGAAAGAACTTTAGGACACCCTTGGGGAAATGCACCAGGTGTTGTAGCTAATCGAGTAGCTTTTGAAGCATGTGTTAAAGCTCGAAATGAAGGACCTAATCTTGCTCGTGAAGGTAATGAAATTATCTGTGAGACTAGCAAATGGAGTCCTGAATTAGCTGCTGCTTATGAAGTATGGAAGGAGATAAAATTTGAATACGAAGTAGTGGATACTTTAGATAAAATGTAATTAAATTCGGCCCAATCTTTTCCTAAAAGTATCGAACCAAATACAATATAAAGATACATTTAATTAAATAATTCTATTTAATTAAATGTATCTTTTTTTGTTTCGTGTTCAAATAGAACTGTAGTAAGCAGACGAGATTTTACGAAGAAAAGTTATTACAATTTCTAAGGGAAAACGGTTATTTCATTTTTCGATGTGAATTTCATATATCATATACATATCATATACATATAATAGATAGGGAGGTTGCTCCATTTTTTTTTATTTTTTCATATTGATTTTTCTCGAGTAGAAAGATAATGACGGTACAACCGCCATATTTCGAGAAAGAGTATCTTTTGTTTTTCATTCCCATTCCCATAAGAATGAATACTATGATTTACATTTCGAACAGGCATGAATACAGCATCTATATGAAAACTTCCGTATTGAAAGTTTTTTAGTGTTTTTATACAATACCCCTGATTCCGCTCGATTTGTAATCCAATACACAAATTAATAGGTTCTGTTACATTGGCTATATGTTGTGTATTATCAACCATTTCTACAGAGGCTTGGTAAAATGATGTCTTGAGCGGTTACATGTCCAGGACCTTTGAAACAAATGGAAGCATTTTGAGTTCCATACAGATTACTTCTCAATACAATTTCTTTTAAATTCATTAAAATTTCATGTACTGTAAAATATATATACGAATTCCGCAGCAAGAGGATTGTAACATGAAAGAAGTAAGGAGGTCAACCTTTTTCAAATATATAACATGGGTTCTGGCAATGCTATGTGGTTGGCTCTCATGTCAATCTGAATGAATCATCCTTTCCACAAAGGTAAATCTTTGCCTACTAGATAAGAGTATAGCAAGTTACAAATTTTGTCTTGGTAGGATATGTATTTTTATTACAATTAAATTGAATTAATGGTGGGGTTGCCATTATCCTTTTTATGGTAACGAATATGTGTTCCTAAGAAAAACAATTTGTCAATTTTTTCGGGGTCTCGGAGGGGCATGGAAACATATAAGAACTCTTGAATTGAAATGGAAAAATAGATGTAACTCCAGTTACTTCGGAAATGGTAAGATCTTTGGCGCAAGAACGCAAGAGGAGGGGTTGATCCATATCATATTGACTTGGTTTCTAATTTCTCTATTTTTTAAGAAAATCGAGTCGGGTTTTTCTCCTACCTGTATCGAATAGAACATGCTTAGCCAAATCTTCTGCATGGAAAACCTGTTTTATTTAGTCGGGAAAATAGTACGGTTTTATGAAATCATGTGTTATTGCTCGAATCCGTGGTCAATCCTATTTCCGTAGGAGCAGTTGACAATTGAATCCAATTTTTTCCATAACTTTCGTATCCGTAATAGTGTGAAAAGAAAGCCTAACTCCAAGTTGTTTACGAATAGTGGCATTGAGTTTCTCGACCCTTTACCTTTGGATTAGTCCGTTCTATTCTATTTCTCGATGGAGGCAAGGGAAGGGATATAACTCAGCGGTAGAGTGTCACCTTGACGTGGTGAAAGTTATCAGTTCGAGCCTGATTATCCCTAAACCCAATGTAAGTTTTTCTATTTAGATGCCGTGATCGAATAATAATTGAGAATGGATAAGAGGCTCGTCAGATTGCACAAGGGGTAGGTGGGCTATATTTCTGGGATCGAACTCCAGTCGAATATGAAGCGCCTGGATACAAGTTATGCCTTGGAATGAAAGATAATTCCGAATCAGCTTTGTCTATGAACAAGGAAGCTATAAGTAATGCAACTAGGAATCTCATGGAGAGTTCGATCCTGGCTCAGGATGAACGCTGGCGGCATGCCTTACACATGCAAGTCAGACGGGAAGTGGTGTTTCGAGTGGCAGATGATTGAGTAACGCGTAAGAACCTACCCTTGGGAGGGGAACAACAGCTGGAAACAGTTGCTAATACCCCGTAGGTTGAGGAGCAAAAGGAGGAATCCGCTCGATGAGGGGCTCGCGTTTGATTAGCTAGTTGGTGAGGCAATAGCTTACCAAGGCGATGATCAGTAGCTGGTCCGAGAGGATGATCAGTCACACTGGGACTGAGACACAGCCCAGACTCCTACGGGAGGCAGCAGTGGGGAATTTTCCGCAATGGGCAAAAGCTTGACGGAGCAATGTCGCGTGAAGGTAGAAGGCCTACGGGTCATGAACTTCTTTTCCCGGAGAAGAAGAAATGACAGTATCCGGGGAATAAGCATTGGCTAACTCTGTGCCATCAGTCGCGGTAAGACAAAGGATGCAAGCGCTATCCAGAATGATTGGGCATAAAGTGTCTGTAGGTGGCTTTTTAAGTTCGCCATCAAATCTCAGGGCTCAACCCTGGATAGGCAATGGAAACTACCAAGCTGGAGTACGGTAGGGGGAGAGGGAATTTCTGGTGGAGCAGTGAAATGTATAGAGATAAGAAAGAACACCAACGACGAAAGCACTCTGCTGGGCTGACACTGACACTGAGAGACAAAATCTAGGGGAGCGAATGGGATTAGATACCCTAATAGTCCTAGCTGTAAATGATGGATACTAGGCGTTGTGCATATCGACCTGTGCAATGTTGTAGCTAACGCGTTAAGTATCCCGCCTGGGGAGTGCGTTCGCAAGAATGAAACTAAAAGGAATTGACAGGGGGTTGCACAAGCGGTGGAACATGTGGTTTAATTTGATGCAAAGTGAAGAACCTTACCAGGGCTTGACATGCCGCGAATCCTCTTGAAAGAGAGGGGTGCCTTCGGGAACGCGAGCACAAGTGGTGCATGGTTGTTGTCAGCTTGTGCCGTAAGGTGTTGGGTTAAGTCCCGCAACGAGCATAACCCTCGTGTTTAGTTGCCAACATTGAGTTTGGAACCTTGAGTAGACTACCGGTGATAAGCTGGAGGAAGGTGAGGATGATGTCAAGTCATCATGCCCTTTATGCCTTGGGCGACACACGTACTACAATGGATGGAACAAAGGATCACGATCCCGCGAGATTGAGCTAACTCCAAAAACCTGTCCTCAGTTCGGATTGTAAGCTGCAACTCGCCTGCATGAAGCTGGAATCGCTAGTAATCGTCGGTCATCCATATGGCAGTGAATTCGTTCCCGGGCCTTGTACACACCGCCCGTCACACTATGGGAGCTGGCCATGCCCGAAGTCGTTACCTTAACCGCAAAGAGGGGGATGCCGAAGACAGGGCTAGTGACTGGAGTGAAGTCGTAACAAGGTAGCCGTGCTGGAAAGTGCAGCTGGATCACCTTTTTTTCTTTGACAAAAAAAATAAATAAAGGATCTAAATGCTAAAAGACAAGCAGTTAAAAAAATAGAAAAAAATGCAAAAAGAAGAAAAGGAAAGAGGATTCGTAATTTCAGAGGCAACTATTCATTCGAAGAAAACAAGTTATGATAGTAAAAAGATAGAATTAGAAAAAAAAAATTACAGGTATTACCAAAAAGAAAAATAAATGTTAGATTAACTCGTAACTCACATTCTTTTTTTAAATTTTTCATGAAAAAGATATACATAGATATCTTTCTATATATCATTTGTATCCCGATGATCAATATACAACTTTTTATTGAATCAACAAAAAAAAATTTAAATAAATCCATTTACAATAATGAAAGAAATGCAGAAAGAATTTATAAACCAAATCAAAGTATAATTAGGTTTATTTTCATTTTACATAAATAGTTTAATGTTAGGAATATGAATCCACAAAATTCTTGTGACATCTCCTTTTTGTCACAAACATTTATCTTTTTTAAATTATTACAAACTCGAATTATTAACATTAACATATATAAGTTAAGATATGTTTTTCAAGATCGTGGAAATTTTTTGTTTCTTAAAAATGAAATAAAAAATTCTTTTTTTGGAGTACAAGGAATATTTCATCCTAAATTAAAAAAGACTAATCCTCAAAATTCTGTGATAAATCAATGGACAAATTGGTTAAAGGATCATTATTATCAATATGATTTATCTAAAAGTAGATGATCCAGATTAGTACCACAAAAATGGAGAAATAGAATCACGGAATGTCACGTAGCTCAAAATAAAGATTTAACTGAATGAGATTCATATGAAAAAAGCCAATTAATTCTTTACAAAGAACAAGAAGTAGACGCATTAAAAAATAAATAAAGTAGAAAACAATATAGATATGATCTTTTATCCTATAATTTTATCAATTATGCGGATAAGAAAGACTCTTATATTTATAGATATAAATCCCTATTTCAAACAAATAAAAATCAAGTGATTTCTTCAAATTACAACCCATATAAAAGGGATTTTTTTTATATCATAGGTAGTATCTTTATTAAGAATTATATAGCGAAAGATACTATTATAGATATGGAAAAAAATCTGGATAGAAAGTATTTCGATTGGATGAGAATCAATATAGAAATACTAAATAGGTCCTATCGAATTTGGAATTTTGGTTCTTTTCAAAAATTGTAATCTTTTATAATGCATATAGGAGTAACTCGCAGGTTATACCAATAAAATTACTTTTTTTTAGATTCTAATGTAAATAAAAATTTTAGTGAAAATCAAAATAACATTACTAGAAAGAAAAAAATAATAGAGATTTTTAGACCATCGAAAAAAAATCTCTTGAATTGGAGTTAGAAACTCGAAATCGAACAAAAGCAGAATACCCTGATAGACAAAATCTTGAATTATCTCTCTTAAATCAAGAAAAAGATATTGGAAAATATTATTATGTAGGATCGGGCGGTGAAAAGAATGATAAGTTTAGAAAGAAAGAAAAAACAAGAACAAGATGGAGGCAGAACTTAATTTCTTACTCAGAATGTTCTTTTATTTTACATGTGAACGGGAAGAATTTCTTAGGTCATAGAATATTTAACAATGTCAAAGTATATTGTCTACTTATTAGATTGAAAAAGTTAAGAGAAATTACTCTAGCCTCTATTAACAGAGGAGAACTAGGTATAGATATTATGATGATTCAAAATAAGAAGAATTTCACTGCCCCCGGTTTAAAGAAAAATTTAAGAAAAAAGAAATATTTGTTATTGAACCAGTTCGCCTGTCTAGAAAAAACAATAAACAGTTGTTTATGTATCAAACCGTGGGTCTTTCATTAATTCATAAGAATAAACACAAAATTCATAAAAAATACCCAGAAAATTTTAAATTTAATGTTAATAATCAAAATTTTGATAAATACATTACAAGAACAAGAGATAAAAAGATAACAAAAAAAAAAAGATGATTATGATTTACTTGTTCCTGAAAACATTCTATTTGCTAGACGTCGTAGAGAATTGAGAATTCTAATTTGTTTAAATCCAAATAATATAAATAATATAAATATATATTTATATTAGGTATATATACTTCCCAAAAATCGAAATTCTTGATCAATGGAGGAACAATATCACTATTTTTATTCAATAAGATACCAAAGTGGATGATTGACTCATTTCATACTAGAAAGAATCGCAGGAAATCTTTTGATAACACAAATTTCTATTTCTCAATGATATCCCACGATCTAGACAATGGGCTGAATCCCGTGAAACCATTTCATAGAAGTTCATTGATATACTCTTTTTGTAAAGCAAATCGACTTCGATTCTTGAATAATCAATATCACTTTTGCTTCTATTGTAACAAAAGATTCCCTTTTTATGTGGAAAAGGCCTGTATCAATAATTATGGTTTACGTATGGACAATTCCTCAATATCTTGTTCATTTGCAACAAAATATTTTCTTTTTGCGATGGTAAAAAAAAACATGTTTTTTTTTAGAGAGATACTATTTCACCAATCGAGTCACAGGTATCTAACATTTTGATACCTAACGATTTTCCGCAAAGTAGCGACGAAGGGTATAACTTGTACAAATCTTTCCATTTTCCAATTCAATACGATCTATTCGTTCGTGGAGCTAGTTACTCGATCGCAGACATTTCTGGAACACCTCTAACAGAGGGACAAATAGTTCATTTTGAAAAAACTTATTGTCAACCTCTTTCAAATATGAATATACCTGATTCAGAAGGGAAGAACTTGCATCAGTATCTCAATTTCAATTCAAACATGGGTTTGATTCACACTCTATGTTCTGAGAAATATTTACCATCCGAAAAAAAGGAAAAAATGGAGTTCTTGTCTAAAAAAATGCCTTGAGAAAGGGCAGATGTATAGAACCTTTCAACAAGATAATGCTTTTTCAACTCTCTCAAAATAGAATTTATTCCAAACATATATACCATGGTTCCTTACCTCGACAGGGTATAAATATCTAAATTTCATATTTTTAGATACTTTTTTAGACCTATTGCCAATACTAATTAGCAGCCAAAAATTTGTATCCATTTTTCATGATATTATGCATGAGTCAGATATATTATGCCGAATTTGTCAGATTCCATTGTGTCTTCCACAATGGAATCTGATAAGTGAGATATGGAATCTGATAACTGAGATTCTGAATAATTGTTTACATAATTTTCTTCTGTCCGAAGAAATTATTCATCGAAATAAAAATAATGAGTTACTATTGATATCGACACATCTGAGATCATTAAATGTTCAGGAGTTACTCTATTCAAGCTTTTTCCTTCTCCTTGTTATTATTCATTAAAATTTCATGTTTAAACCCTTTCTTCATATTTATTTGGGTCGTGTTATAAATGCACTGGCTAAACCTATTGATGGTCGAGGAGAAATTTCAAATTCAGAATCTCGGTTAATCGAATCTCCCGCTCCCAGTATTATTTCTAGACGTTCCGTATATGAGCCTCTCCAAATAGGACTTATTGCTATTGATTCGATGATTTCCATAGGACGTGGCAGTGAGAATTAATTATTGGAGACAAACAAATGGGTAAAGCAGCAGTAGCCACAAATATAATTCTCAATCAACAGGGACAAAATGTAATATGTGTTTATGTAGCTGTTGGTCAAAAAGCATCTTTTGTGGCTCAAGTGGTGACAACATTACAAGAAAGAGGGGCAATGGAATACACTATTGTAGTAGCTGAAACAGCGAATTCTCCAGCTACATTACAATACTTGGCCCCTTATACAGGAGCAGCTCTCGCTGAATATTTTATGTACCAGGAACGTCACACTTTAATCATTTATGATGATCTCTCCAAACAAGCACAAACTTATCGCAAAATGTCTTTTCTATTACGAAGACCGCCTCGTCGAGAAGTTTACCCAAGGGATGTTTTTTATTTGCATTCACATCTTTTGGAAAGAGCCGCTAAATTAAGTTCTCAGTTAGGCGAAGGAAGTATGACTGTTTTACCGATAGTTGAAACTCAATCGGAAGATGTTTCAGCTTATATTCCTACTAATGTAATTTCCATTACAGATGGTCAAATATTCTTATCTGCCGATCTATTCAATGCTGGAATCAGACCCGTTATTAATGTAAGTATTTTGGTTTCTAGAGTTGGATCGGCGGATCAAATTAAAGCCATGAAACAAGTAGCTGGTAAATTAAAATTGGAATTAGCACAATTCGCAGAATTAGAAGCTTTTGCACAATTCGCTTCTGATCTCGATAAGGCTACTCAAAATCAATTAGCAAGAGGTCAACGATTGCGCGAGTTGCTTAAACAATCCCAATCAGCTCCTCTTACCGTGGAAGAACAGATAATAACTATTTATACCGGAACGAATGGTTATCTTGATTCATTAGAAGTTGGACAGGTAAGGAAATTTTTTGTTGAGTTACATGCTTACTTAAAGACAAATAAACCTCAATTCAAAGAAATCATATCTTCTACGAAGACATTCACTGGGGAAGCAGAAGCACTTTTGAAGGAAGCTATTGAGGAACAAATGAAACTCTTTTTACTTCAGGAACAAGTAGAAAAAAATTTATTAATCTTTTAATAACTTTATAAATTAACTTTCTAATTTTTAGAATTAGTATATCTTAATATATTTTTATTTGATTTGAATAGAATTAATAAAACGAATTCGAATAAAAATATAATAAAAAATAGAGACAAATGAAATATATATATCTATATATCTATAGATAGATATATAGATATATGCAAATATATACGCAAACATATGCAAACAATTTGTGTCCAATAGGATTTGAACCTATACTTAAGGTTTAGAAGACCTTTGTCCTATTCATTAGACAATTGACGTTTTTTTTTATTCTTTAAGCTTTTTTTATAAGGTTAAAGAATAAAAGACTTCTATTCAATATATATATATATATATATATAGAATAAATCAAATAGTTAGAATAAAATTATAAAAATAGAATAAAAACTAAAATTCAATTGAATCTAAACAACTAAACCTAAATTAAGAAATTAAAATGAATAATTGACAAATTCCTTAATAAAGATTCATTCGATACTAAAAAAGATAGATTCAAATAGAAGAAATTAGAGAATATAAGCGGGTAGCGGGAATTGAACCCGCATCATTAGCTTGGAAGGCTAAGGGTTATAGTTGATGTTGATTCATCATTTTTATTTAATGTCTCTAATTCAAAACGAACGTGAAACTTTTGTTTCATTCGGCTCCTTTACGGAAAAAATTAAGAGATGAAAAATTCAAAAAATTATTCACCCATAACATCTATGTCAACCTTTTTGTTTTGTATGAATAGGTTTAAAACATCTTGCTTTTTAGATGATCCTTCTAAGAAGAGTGGTATTATAACTATCTATGTTTTTGTTTTTTTCTAGTTACTTCGTTCTCTATTTTAGCCAATTTCTCCAGACCCCCGAGAAAAGCATGAAAAAAAGGCTCGAATGGTACGATCCTGCCGTCACCCCAGAATGAAAGGGGCGATCTTGTAGTTCTTGGTCTGTGAAGATACGTTGTTAGGTGCTCCATTTTTATTTTTCCATTGAGGCCGAACCTAAAC